>OV656727.1:10015000-15548731 GCA_927399415.1 Macaria notata
GTTAACATTTTTGCGAAGCTGTTGCAAATTAAAGATTGTGCACCGGCAACTCGACGCATTCTTTTTAATAAAGTGGAGAGGTGATCATATCTGACTAGATACTTGTACTTTAAAATATGACTTGTCCTCATAGAGTTATTACTTACTAGTAATACCTATATTTCAATGCTTGTCCATATTTGTGTTATAAGTAAGCAAGTGTAATAATGTTTTGTTAATTTGCAGTACATTTGCTCTTATAAAACCAGTACCTCCGAGCCAGCACGGAAAAATTATAACTTATATGATGCAAAATGGGTTTAGAATAACGCGAATGAAGAATGGTAAACTCGGCAAAGATTTTGCAATGGATCTCTATGCTCACGTCGCTGGAAGCAATATGATGCCGTTCGTATATTTCATTACATATGTATATGCGTGTCATACATTACATATGAATGAATACCCTGGATGAGATCGTACTAGGTGATAAGGCGAACTCTAGTGTCGAGTTTCCAGACCACCCGAAAGGCCAATGCGACAACTGTATTGCAGTACTTTAATCGACAACTGGGACTTTCAATTCAAGACGTCATCCTATACACGGAAGCACTTAGCGCAAATTCCAATCTGTCTTTTTGCCACGGTTACCCATCCAAGAACTAACCGTAGCAGCCATTGCTTGACTTTGACAACCACGAATGGATACCTACTGCAATAATCTGAGCAACAGGTGCTTAAATTATGTACTAAATGGTTGTAATTCCTACAGGCTCATCATTGACTACGTGACTAGCGGCGAAGTGATAGGCCTAGAGCTGGTGGGACCCAATGCGGTGGCCAAGTGGCGGTCACTGCTCGGCGCCACCGACCCAGCCAGCGCCGCGCCGGGCACGCTGCGCAAGCTGTACGGAGAAAACAAACTGAGGAACACAGCGCATGGTTGTAATTCACCTGAGGATGCTGCTAAGGTGCATAAAGTGACCTTATTTACTATCTTTCATTATTGTAACTGGTTATTCCGTAATAATAATAATTTGAATAAATAAATTCATTATCTCGAAGCATCCATTTAGAAATGTGTACTAATATGTGTCTTACATGTTGAACCTCAGCATTTACAATATATACCAGAACAATTAGATCTAATGTGCCTTACCTATTTGGAAATATATTATTTATTTATAATTGTACATAAACATGTAAATATTATGCATGCCGAGTAAACATTGTTTTCACAGATGATAGACATGTTCTTCGGCTATGAGAATGGTCTACCGAAGATCCCATATCGAGCTACATTTAAAGACTGCACTTGCTGTGTCATCAAGCCTCACGCCATCATCGATGGCAACCTTGGTTCTATTCTGGAACAGATAGCTGTTTCCGGGACATTTTATATTTCCGCCATAGCAATGTTTGCTGTCAAACTAGCAAATGCAGAAGAATTCTATGAAATATACAAAGGAGTTTTACAAGAATATGAGGTACTACTTAAAAATATATGTCAGCTAAACTACTATATTTACCTATTATAATACAGGTTCTATAAATTTCTTTGTTTGTTTCAGGCCATGTGTATACAGTTAGCAGAAGGAAAATGTGTTGCACTTGAAGTGAAAGCTATTGATCCTAAAATCAATGTTGTGAATGAATTTCGTAAGCTTTGTGGCCCTAGAGACCCGGTAACTAATTTCATTATTATAGACATTAGTTTTCATCATCCAGTAGAGTAAATAAAGTAATAATATAATCTTAGCCTGATTGATGAATTCACAGATTTAGAAATATTTAAGTAACATTTTTGCAGAGCTTTATATAGAAATCTAATTTAAGGCCTGCACATGCACGGGTGATCAATCAGGTGGTTGCACTTAAAAGTTTGAAGCAAACATCAGTTTAATTTATAGTAACATATTAGTTTTATATTAAGCTTTTATTAAGAACACTTCATTCCCATTATCATCAACCCTAATTGACCTACTGCTGGGTATAATAATGCCACCTCCTGTAGTTGGTAAGATGTTGGTCCTGTGCCCTTCAAGTCCAATAAGCCTTTTGATCTGATGATAATATTTACAATTTAAATTAAACTACAACTGAGAAACCAATCATACAACATTATTTATTGATGTACCTTCTACAGGACTTGTGTCGTCAACTTTATCCAGAATCAATAAGGGCTCAGTATGGTAAAGATATAATATACAATGCTGTTCATTGCACTGATCTTTCTGAAGATGGTGATTTGGAAGTAGAGTATTTTTTTAAACTCTTAGCAACCGATTGATCGCTACTTTATAAACTTTTCATGGCTACTTTTTATTAAGTTCATTCTTTAATACAAAATCATTCCCTTCTATTTCAATTTTTTCATACATCCATTTTCGGTTTACTCTGCAAACAAAACATTTGAGTTAGTATATATTGCTTTTATATGTATAGCTGGAATACTACCTACAACATACAAAATGCATTGTGATTTGTCATATAAAAGTGCTCTTAAATAGTAAGATAGAGGTTGCATTTCTGAATTTATAAATAATAGCATAATACTGCAGCATTTTATTCCAAAGGTTTATTGTTTTTATAAGTTATTGTTATGTTTAAGTTATTGTTTATTGTTTTTATAATCATAAAACCTAATAACTATGTAAAATTACAAATGAATATATTATAATGGTATACTAGCAATATATTAAATACCTGCAATCATGTCCACATTTGTTTGATTTACATTTACGACAAGGGAAGTGACATCCCGGGCATGTAGTGTCGAGGCAATCACATACGTCTTGGCCAGTGGCTGCTATAAGGCCATTCTCATCGTACAGGTTTTTATTGTTCTTTCCTTTGCGACTGAAACGGTATTTTAATGTTATGGTAAAACGTAGACGAGCATAAACAAGTAGGTAGGTAACTACTTACTACAATGATTGACTTACTTCATAAAATAACTTTTCCGATGTAGTTTACGCCGTTCACGTTCTGAAGTTTCCGGGTCAAAATTATTGAGGAAATGCATATTGGTTTAATAATAAATGTATTATGTGAATCAATTTCAGTGCCTGTGCATTGAAATTGAATCAGTATGGTATGTAATGCAACAAACAAACCTTATTTTATCTTCGTAGTATTAGAGAAATATTAAAAACCGATCAATCAAGATCAAAACAAAGAGTTCATTATAATATTAAATTACAAGCTCTTTGAAACACAACAAAAAAAAAACCAATGTGCAATACAACCAAAATTATGTGCTGCCAACGTAGGTACGTATTGTACGTAGATTATCATATGCGTACGCAAATTGTAAGATCATACGTTATTTTGGTTGTTCATTTGCTTGAACAGTTAATGTTGTTTTGTTTATGGTATTCATGTAAAGGTGACTGACTTACCTTACTTACCTATATTTCAAAATATATTTTGATTTTGAAATTAATTTTGTACTGTTTGTGTTTGTTTGCATTAACTTTCTCAACGAGTGGTTAACAAATACAATTATAATGGCAGATTCTGGAAATAAAGAAGTAACAAAAGTTCCTATGATATATGTATGCGGAGGTAAGCAAGGAAAAATTCTAACCTCTATTATCATAACTAAAATCCATATATATCCAATACATTTCGTCCAGGAATGTTTATTTTAGCTTGATATAAACATTTATTTACTTATATAACCCCTTAGATGTTTAATTTCCTAGAACCGTACCACACCAATTTCTTGTAGTATCAGTACCTACCTTAAGTTATGTTTACAGAATGTCACAGAGAAAATGAAATCAAACCAAGGGATCCTATAAGATGCAGAGAATGCGGTTATCGTATTATGTATAAGAAGAGAACAAAACGATGTATCCTTTTTAAATTGGTTTGCTACCAAGCCCTTCATGCATGAGGTAGTGCAGGCTTCTTATACTTCAGTGATTTAAGTCTCCAAGCAACTGCACATGCTGGCATTATATTACTCCTTCGTGACTTCTATTCAAATTGTGACTCATGTCAATTACATAAATCATGGTGATTTTTAATCACGTGTTTAATTTCATCAAGTGCTAAACCTGCACTATGATTGTAATTTAAACTTTTTCGGAAAATGAGCGAAAATAATCACATCCAGAAGGATTCTTAATCACCCTATAGTATTTATTGACTTGTATACAAAATTAATAATAGTCTTGTGTTGCCTTGTAGAGAAAGAACTTTACAATTATTGGTCCTGAGGTACATAGTCCTAAGTTGGTGTTTAAAAGTGTTGCACTGTTACTTTCAGCAATAAATCTAAAACTTTGCTTCTTTACTCAACTTAACAGCCTGGCTTGACTTGGTAGTGTACAAAAGGATCTCTTTACTTATTGAAGCATGTAATGCATATTTATGCATAATAATTATTTTGGAAAATGTGTATGACAACTGAGCTTATTTAACACCCTCTAAGTCCAATGTTTGAATAGATTTTTATTCAAACATTGCACTACCTTCATGCTTCTTTTATTCACTGTTTAAAATCTCTTTATTTTAGAAATGCTTAATTTGTTTGACAGAAATAAAACACATTATAATATTACATTATTTAGATGCTTTTGGATATTGTTTTGCTTATACTGCTGGAAAGAGAACACCTCTGCAGAAGTGATTCATTTCATATATGGAGTGCTTTTGTTTTTTTCTCACTGGAATGAAGTTAAGGTAAGTAGGTATTTATAATATTATTTTTCTGTAATTTTTATTTTACCTCTGCTTAAATTATTTTGCATGATTAATATAATAATATTAATGAAAGTTTTACTTTTACTAAACATACATAATGTAATGTATACATAATCTAAATTAATTAGCATGGAGTGTTATCTGCTTCAATTAATTATTCTGTTTGGATGTTACTATTTTGGCAAATGTATGTAGGTACATACTGCCACTGGGATCTGCAATGTAAATTTTGAATAAAATTGATTGTTAAATCTTCAACAATATATAAATAATTTACCTTTTATTTTTCTTTGAATGAAATCTCCTGTTCATGGAACTGGTAATTTTTACAAGATACCTATCAATGTATATTTTCCTGAACAATATTTTCAGTGGTTGTGTTTGATGCTCGTTGAAGCAATGGAGTGAAGATACTACATAAGAAGAAAACACATTTACTACAGAAGATAATTACTTACTGTTTAAACTTACATATTTGTAATAAACCTAATTAAACCACATATATCTTGTTTATTTCTTGAGTATATCTATACATGTAATAAAGCTTAGAGAATCAAACATCTGTACATCAAATATAATCTGTTTAGTTTTCTGTAGTTGATAAGGTGTATAACTCATACCTAGTACATATAAGGTGTATAACTCATACCTAGTACATTATTTTGATCTATGTCGTAAAGTTCTTGCTTATTTACGACTTCACATCAGAAATCTTGAAATTATCAGTGGTTCTTTAATATATGAAGCATGTTATTATAAATAAACCTTCTACAATTACTCTATTTGCAAAAATGCATCCCATTTTTTTAGTTTTAAAGATCTAAGCATACATAGATACATACAGACATAGGAACAGACGAGGGAAGCGACTTTGCTTTCTTTATACTATGCCGACGAACAAGCCGGTAGACTGTGGGGCGTCACCGATTCATGGTGGAAGTTCCAAAGACACGCACGAAGCGGTTTGCTTCTACCTTCGTAGTAAGGACAGAGAGATTATGGAATTCTCTACCTGGAGCCCTTTTTCCAGAAAATTATAATCCAGGGGTGTTCAATTCCAGTGCAAATAAGTTTCTCCTAGGCAAACGTGCAACATCTAGACTTTAGTGGTGCTTACCATCAGGCAGGCGGTAGTGAAACGTAAGCCTATTACGTGTTAAAAAATACTATGTAGTTATAATGTAAGCGAAGTCTGAGCATCCACTAGTAGTTAGTATATTTTGTTAACACCCAAACACGCAAAAAAATACATTTCACCCTTTCGTGTTCACTTCATAATATTCAAACTAAGAAATGCTGTGTTGATCAAACCAATGTCAAAGTTACGTCTTCTACAGGATTATTCATCTCGGTAGATACCTACATACTGTTATTTGAAAGGAGAGTACCAAGTAGTAGGTTCTCACAGCTTGCATCTGTGATTACACTATCATACCTTATCACATCATAGCTGGAGTCAATCAAATAAATACATATGTAACTCAAATTATTTAATGTAACTTTTGATTACATAGTCTTTCCAACAATTTTGTAAAATTTATCCCTCTCTTATAGTAAACATCCGAAAATTTATAACTCTAAAATTCTACAATAATCGCATATACAAGTTTATGAACCACGGCGGAATACCTACTATATATTACACATACATAGTAATTTTGGAAAAATACACTCATAGTTTACGCAATTACTGCGTATAAAATTATTCATTACGTTCATCATTTACATTGATTAATATTAACAATATTTAAAAGTAGCGTATTACAGTTGATATATTTAATGTAGTACATTCCTTGATATGGATAGCTAGTGATCAATTATAGTTTGTACAAATAAAGATTAAGTATAAAAGGCTAAATACAATATTCTCAAAAATGGACTTTACTATTACAATGGTAAAGTATGTAATAAACTACGGGGTATTACTCGCTAACAAGTTTGATTGATTCATAAAACGTCGGTAGGAGCTAACATGCAAATCACATCGTTGCATTCACTCGTACGAGTACAATTTACTAAAACATGTATAGCACAAAATCTATTTTTGATATGGAAGACTCCTCGAGGATTTTATATATATATTATCTAAAGTTTCTGGAAGTTGATATGCCAATTTTATACTTTAGTAAGTATAGTTTGTGGAAGTAACAATGTTTCGGACTATTAATATACGTCATAGTACAATTATGAAGTATATACTTTATAAAATATATACAGCTTATTAACATACTGAATGTTATGATATTTGACTACTAGTTCCAATATGTTTCATTGATATTTGAAGCGTTCATTAATCTACAAGATGGACCACAAATTGTTCCTGGAAGTATAAGATCCCTAATAGAGAAAGGTTTTTATCGTGTATCGTTCACAAGGTTTCCATTACGTCGCCCGAATATTGTAGAGTTACAAATAACGAATTAGCTTTACATTGGTGGAAGCAAATTTAACAATTTTAAATCTATCTCAACTATTTACACTATGTATATAATTATAATTAGGAATTATGTACAAACTATACATCATAATATTTAAAGCGCATCATTTTGTTTTCATATTTTCTGTCCCATATACTAAAAAATTACACCTTAAAAAATAATAACAAAACAAAATTGCAGTAACTACTTAAAGTAATTTTGGCACTAAATATCTGTGGCACTATAGTTAAGTCGCGCGTCATCTTCGTGTCCTTCGCCGGCGTCAACGTTCTGAACGTCGCCGTCCCGGTCGGTGTCGGCGCCGGGCTCGCACTCCTCGTCGGAGCAGTCCGCGGGCGGCGCGCGGTACTCCAGCTTGGAGGGGTCCTGCTCGTGCAGCCGCCGCGCCAGCGCCTGCAGGCTGGCCAGCGAGCTCGCGCAGTCCGTCGTGTCGATGTCCGTCAGGCTCACGCCGGCGCGCTCGATCTCCGTGAACGTCCCGAACGGCAGCTTGAACAGGCATTCCAGCCGCATCACGTGCATTTTACTGCGGAGATGTTTCGCCAGGTGGCCGTGTATTCGGAAAGCGATGTTGCAGTCGGAACATCGGAAGGGGCGCGGGTTGACTGCCGTGGCGGCGCCGAACGTGGACGTCATGGACACCTTGTTGTGATGCGAGCCGGAGCGCTCGTGCTTCTGCAAGTGACCGCGCGTGCGGAAACTAACTGCGCACACGCTACACCGGAAAGGTCTCTCCATGTAGTGAATGTTCAGGTGCAATCTTAGCTGTGACGGTTTAGTAAATGTCTTGTTACAAAAATCGCAAACTCTTCGTCCGTCTTCCATAAGTCGTCCGGGCGAATACGACGTGTTATCATATTCTTTTCCTTTAGCTACCTTGAAAGCCACGCCGCCTACGCCGATGACGACCTTCCTTGCGACGGGTTCGTGATCTAAAGAAGGCAATTTACCAGAATCCGAATCAGATAAGTTCATTTCGTCAACTTTAGCGATATCCTCGTGTTCATTACGGTTACTTTCTTCTGTCAAGTTATCGTTCTGACTCGGCAGAATTTCTTCGTGTGTTTTTATTTGATTGATTCTCGCGTGTTTTAAATATTCAGAAACCACATGTTTAGCGTTTTCTGTATTGCTGTTGTTTAGAATAGTGTGACGTTTCAATTCTTGAATGGTGGTTTTTATTTGTAGCGCGTCTTTAGATGCCGGAACGCTATTATCTTTTGATATCACAACAGATTTTTGACTGTCGTTTTCATTTGAGCATGTCACGTTGATTTCTTTAGTTATGTGCGTCGACGACGTGGATTGGCCTGTGACAGGGTTTGCCGGCTGATTCGTTTTATTGGTTTCCTCTTTCTTCATCTTTTCAGAAAATGCTGAAGATTCCAAATCGACTTTCCTTAATTTACTAATGTTGCACGTTAGTTGGCTCTGCTTTATCTTGGAGTCGAGGAGCGCCCTCTCCGTGAGGTAGGTGTGCAACATGGGCTCGCCGCCGGCCCACTGGCTGTGCTGCTGCGGCAGCTTGGCCGTGTTGGAGGCGAGAGACGCGAGCACGCTCGACTCCCGCGCGGTCGGAATTTCAGGAATGTTTGATGTTGGTGTTTTTACTTCGCTTTTGCTTAAATCCATGGGTTCATTTTCGGCGTCCTGGCTGGGTTCAACCGGCGAGGCGCGCGCCACGTGCAGCGGCGGCGAGTCGGGCGCGGGCGCGGGCGCCTCGAGCGCGGCCGGCGTGTACGGGTAGGTGGTGGGGCGCGCGCTGGTGATGAGGCCGGGCGCGGACGAGGCGCGCCGCGCGCCGCCCAGCGACAGCAGGCAGTGCGCTGCCTCGTGCTCCGGCAGCCGCGACTTGCACGCCTCCGTGTCTGGAAACAGAAACAATTCATTTTATATTCATTTCACGACGAGCTGTCGAGCTCGAGACTCAAACGAGATACGAATAGTGGCTTTAATAATGTTCTGCAAATTACTCATCGATACGTGAGGTTCGAAAAACGAGAGAATGCAAAAATCACCCTTAGTTTCACATAGAATGTTGCGTGATAGTCGGAGTTATAATTAATCAGCGATCATCATCACTCGCGAACCGTGAAACTGCACGCGCAAATAGACTTTCCGAAGAATTGTGCAAATTGTTGGCGTATTAGCCGTTACTACTAACACATTACTCATTACTCGGAAAATTGAACGCATCAAGTTTAATTAGGTATGAAGTTTTACTGTGGGAGTCCAACTTGATGAATATTTATGTTTAAATTCGATTAACTATTGATCAGTGCGGACTCTGATCGGCGGAAAGTCAAATGCCTACATTTAAAATACTTAGGTACAAGTATATTATCATTTCTTTGAAAAGAAATAGTGTAAATATGTATATGAGTAATTCTGGACTGTAGCTAGATTGTATGTTGTCGCCTAGTTCATGCAGACGGAGCGCCTGCGTGTGAGAGTGCTACTGACCGCTGGACTCGGTCTCGCCCTCGTTCCCGTCGTCTCCGTCGGAGTCGGAGTCGTCGCCGGAGTCTCCGGAGCACGCCGCCAGCTCGCCGCTGTCTGCGTCGGCGCCCTCGTTGGGGTTTATTCCCAGTTCGCAGCACTTCTTGTAGTGAGCTTTACTCTTCATATGTTTCGTCAAGTTGCCTTTTGTTTTGAAACTGTAAAATATAAACAATTAGTACTTTATACTTGCTACATAATGTGCTCCAATTCGCACCGACAAATATTTAGTTCCGAGCGAGTACCTGAAGGCGCAGTGGATGCAAGTGTACGGCCGCACGTCCGTGTGCGTGCGAATGTGTTTCTTGAGCATGGACGGCTTCTTGCAACGAATCCCGCACTCGGAGCAGACGTACCGCCCCCTCCCGCGCCCGCGCACGTATGTGTACTCTTCGTTACTTTCGAATCCTCCTGCCAATTCTTTTTTAGGTGTCATTACATTATCGGACGACAAGCCTTTGTTGTCCTCTGTCTTCTTGGCATCGGATGTTTGTGCAGCCTGAAAGTTAAAGTAATTGGTAAACATTTTTTTTGTGAAATGCTGGCATACGTCTACATGCATAGAATAAGTTGTATTTCCCATGAAAAAATAAACGGTCCAAATATAACTTGGTATAATATAGTAAAGTTCATATTAATAATACGATTGACGTTACGCTTACTTGTCTATTATCTTTGAAATTTTTATTCCACTGTGAAGAATGAGTCAATATGAGATCCTGTTTGATGACAGCTCGCGCCACGTTCTGCGGCCGGTGACGTGAGTCATATAGAGACATCGCAGACGAGGCTGACAGCCCCAGCGGGTCTGGCGTCAGCTCCGATAGTAACTGTAAACAAATTCACACATGTACCACTCCGATTCAATGAATGCCACTACATTACATAGCTTGTAAAATATCTTTGTGATAATTACCTGCCAATTACTGTACATAGATAGGAAGTGTTGATTGGGAACGTATGTCGGTTGAGGCCGATTGATGGTACAGTAAAACACTTTTGTTGAGCATTTCAAACCCAAATATGTATAGGCGTTGCCGTTTAAATAAAGCTGGCCGTATGCCTTTGCCGGCCTCGGCGTTTCTGGCGATACTAACGGCATCGTGTTTGCATTTGGTGTGATTCCGTGATGTCTTTTAGGAGTATATGTCCCAGGCTTCAATGGCAATGTGGAAGGTCTCAAAAACTTAGGTTTCCTATCTTCTGAATTCGGTTTCGCTGAAACGTTCTTCTGGAAATACGATGTTTCGGACCTCTCATTTTGAAATGTAGATGGCGTGTCTTGTGCGTTTGTATTTTTTTGAACTTCTGATGAACTTTGTATTTGATTACTAAAAATCTCAGCTTTGGTTATTAAATTCTCAAAATTAAAGTTCCTTATTTCTTTTTCGGGCTTTACGTCAATAGTTTTTACTAAAGGACTGTTTACTCTGTCACGACTCTTTGATTTATTGATAGAATAGTATGTATTGTTTTCTTTCAATGTGGGTGTTCGAGGTATACCATCTGCAGACCTTTTTAAGACCCCCTCTTGCCTTAATGCTGGTTTAGATATGCCCGGTGAAGGCATTTTCATAATTGGCGCCGTAGAATAATGCATGTGCCCATATTTCCCATCGTAGTCTTGTATTTGATTCACTTTATCGAAATCATTGTTGGTAAAGCGTAAATGTGGACTCCTTGTATTACGTAACTGTTGCAGGCTTGCACCCTTTGACTGAGGAACATTTAATTGCAGAATGTTTCCGTGCATATCTTCTCGTAAAGGCGTGGTTGGTTTTTTACTGAGATCGCTATTGATTGTATTTTTCGGTGGTGCATTTTGATGACTTAGATACATTCCCGTCGTGTTCGGGCCTGGGATGCCTGGGACGTGTGGTATTAATTTCCCACCATGAAAAATAGTTGTCGCTCCGTTTGGTGACAGCGACGGGCTGAGCGGCGGCAATGTCAGCGGATTGAAAGCAGTGATTGCACTGAGAGGAGGAAACTGGAAGACAGGGGTTCGGTCGTGAATGTTTGGCATATTGGCACTAGACGACCCAGGAGTAGATATCGTTATTCTCGGAGTTTGAGGCTGAGGTGTAGCCATAGTTTCTTTGGGAGTCGGGGGATTGTGCATTATCGTTCCTCCCGACTGCAAGCTCGACCGCACAACAACACTGCTAGCTTCGGCTTCATTAAGCTTAGACGGTGAAAGATTCTGATGTATTAATATCGGCGATAGCTGGTTTTTATTTGGTTCAATACGCAATGTAGTAGTACTTCCGGAGTGGTCTACAATTTTTACTTCACCTCCAAACATTTGTAGTGATGTTGAATTATGTCTCATGTGCTGTGTCATCTCTTCCACTGCTCGTATTGACAATGAATTTGAATCAATACAACGTATTTTAGACTGTGCGTATAAATCTGCAGTCATTGGTGAAACATTCTCCGTTAGTCTAGGACTGTATGTATCAGATCTACTGTCTATTCGCCTTTTCGGGCTGGCCATTGGTTTCAATTTCATAGTTTCGCTTTTTCGTGTGTATTCCGATGGGGCTCGAGTATCCACCAGCCTTGTATTTCCCAATAAGGGTCCGGGTGACGGCAACGGAGCAATAACATCGTTCGACTCTTGTTTAGTAATAATTAGATTTTCCGGTTTTATTCTTAATGGAGGTGAGTTATCAATATTTGATTTAGACAACGGTTGGTTTTCCGATAAACGAACGTTGATAGAGTTACTTCTCATAAATATATTCTCAAGCCTTCCCTTTACATCTTTATGATGATTAGTTGAAGAACTGGACACGTTCCCTTTGCCGCAATAAAACATTCTATGTGTTTCTAAGTTATCAGCACTTCGGAAATTAATTTGACACAGCGGACACACGTAAAAAGAACCTTCTATCAATTCTCCAGACATAGTAGTTAAACCATTCATTTTGGTTTTAAGTAAAAGATCTTTTATGATAGAACCTTCTGGGTTCAATGGATGTTTGGGATGGTCAACCGGAGAAAAGCTTTCTGAATGCGATCTCTTTCTAAATGGATGATCTTCTTCGTGACCATTTTTATTAGTCAAATTTAGAGGCGATGTCTCCGATTTGATATCATTGGTGTCATTTAAAAATTGTTTACTTTCTGCAATTTGCTTTATCTTGCCATATTTCTTTTGAAGAGGTGTTTCAATAACATCTACTATGGCTTCGTTGTCTGATATAATTTTTGAGATATGTTCCGTAAGATAGTCAGCGTTCGATGATTTTCTCAATTTTTCTCTATCGTTGACGTTTTGATATAAAGCAGCCCTAAATTTCGGTTTGTATATTGATTTTGTTTTGATTTCACTTAACGATAAATTCGTGTTCATTGGCGATGTCATATTTTCATTCATTGAGTCCGGTGACACGCTAGGAGAAAATCTTCTGAATTCGTAATGATCAGCTCGCACATTCGATGAGTCAGAGCCGGTTTCTGATAATGTAGTCGGCGGAATAGATGTATCGCTTTCCGAGCCACCAGACAAATCATCGTCGTTCATCGACACAGGTACATCAGCACCTTGCAATCTTAGAGCGTGTGTTCGAGATCTTCTATGTTTGTAAAGGTTCGATTTAGTTTTAAAAGCAAATCCGCAAGGAACACAAGGGTAAGGTCGTTCATTTGTATGAGCTCTGATATGTTTCTGGAGTACTGAAGGCTTGGCACAAGATAATTTACAATAAGGGCATACATATCGGCCGCCTACACTCCCGTTGTAGTTGTCCCTGATAAAATCACTCTCAAGGATTTCAGTCTTATTTGAAAAATCTTCAGTAAAACTGGTCTGACCAGATACTTGAACTAAATTATTTACATTACTTATTTTAATATTTTCATCACTATGATTAATTTGTACATTGTTCTCCACATCTTGAGCATCTAAATGATGCCTATCTTCTTTTATTTTCTCTAACTCTGGATGCGCCGCGGCGATACTTCCATTGGATATTGGACCAGTAAACGTACTAATTGCTATACTTGGTTCTTTATGTTTGGGGTCCCCGCTCTTAGACGTTTCTGTAGGAAACACTGCAATGGTAGTTGCCATTTTCTTAAACTTTTTGTGCAGGTAGCTGTGGTCATTGTTGTTGGCGAAACTCGCGTCTAAGCGCTTTTCTTGTGTAAGCGGCATCGTAATCGCCGTATTAGTACCTGAAATAATAAAAAAAACCGTTAAATAAAAGCGTTACTTCTCATCAATAGAAATAAAATAGATGGTATAAAATTATAAATATTCTTATTTGTTGGTTGATATTTATGTTGGGAACATAATTTTGAGTTTTCAAATTAATATTTCATATATATTAGACAGATTAGAGAAGTATTTTATCATGTACTTTTCAGCGTATAAGGCACAAATTATATCAATACCAATGTCACAAATCATTTGCAGTCAAATATTACCAAATTGGTACATTACTTAATAGATATTGCATAATTTCTGCGGAAAATATGTACCTAGTAGGTATGTATTTTTATGACTGGATCTTAATTTCATATCTCCAATGTCTTTTACCCACTGTAAACCTGTCGGATATATTATGACATATTCGTCCCTCTTCGCGAATAATTGTTAAGAAATAACAATTATTCGCGAAGATAAAACAATCATTTAAATCGAATTGCATATCTACATAAGGGCGATAGACGCAGCAAAATAACAATGCTCATTATTGTGAATGTGTTGAAAAGTAGACAACACAGGCGCGTTGCGTTGCGGTGAGTTGACGCAACGCGCATGTGCCGCTTCTATTGGTGGTCGCGTGACATCATCGTGACGTCGGCGCGGAGAGACGAGGATGTCCCCGGCCGCCAGCTGCTGTACTACACGCATTCCTTCTCAATCTTTAACACTGCCCAATATACCTACCATTATAATGGAATTGACATGGCGCATCTGATTCTTATCAATTACAAAAATAATGTGGACTTTAATCTACTTCTATTTCGCAGATTGTATCAAAACAGTTTCAAATAGATATTTTGACGTCATCTTGATTAATCACTTTATGAAATTGTTAACAGGAAACAGACGGGCTTGTATACCTAACAGAACTGGTATAATCATATTGCCGAAGCTGACAAATATGTTTCATCAATAAAATTAATATTGTAGTAAGAGCAATAGCTATACACAGTTTAATGTCGAGTTTCAGCCGAGATACGGCCGAGCGACAGGGTGACCTCGCTTTGCGCTTACTTGAAGTTGAGTCGGCCGCGGACGGCGATGTTAGTGCGTTCCGAGAAGGCGTTACAATTTCTGAGAATCGGAGACAGGCAAGCCAGCGGCGAGTTATAAACGAACAAGCAAATAAGCTCGGTACGCACTTGCCACTTACGCACACTACAGTGCGCGCAATACCGGTATTCGTGTCGTCCAATGCAACTTGGATCTTAGGTATGATATTCAAAAGACACCTATATTTGCGAAGTGTTTTTGCTGATGTTTAAAAAGAAGGTTCTAAGTGCAGCTCCGAGCCTACTTATTATTATTATAAGTACTAAAATGGATTCAAGATAGAATGGATGGATTTAGTATGCTTTCATTGCTGATCATTATCGCATGTAAAGGAATGAAAGAGAGTATAGGCGGTAGGTAGTGAGAGGGGCAACCCGCTCGCACCGGCTCGCTGGTGTTGTAATGAGACAAAGGAATCCCGCCTCGCAGCCGCCGCCCGCCGGCCTGGCGCCTCGCCAGGCGGCCCTGGCGTCGCCGTGTTGCCGCCAGCTTTCTGCGCTTACTCGCTATCCCACCTACTCTACATTGCCCTTAATTACACCTCTTCATGTCGAATGCACCTCTGACGTATAACGGTTAGAAGTTCGTTGTGTTGCAAATTGTTGTTCAATCGAAGGTTTACGTAGGTATGTAAACCTTCGATTTGATGCAAGTGTATAGGTACATGCATTAAATTGTTTAAACGCACTTGATATCGATTTATAATTAAGTTTTGGTATTAAATACATATGGTAAAGAGCTAATAGGTACATGATTCTTAATAATTTCCAAATTTGAAAACCTTTCGATCAGCTCGACAATAATAGGTATTGTTTGAAACCACGAAACATAAATTCCAAACGATTTCTACTGGTCCTACCTGGTTGTTCCAGTGTCTGTGTATAAATACTAAGGGCATAAAACACCTAATAGGTACCTACATCAAACAGATTTGAATTTGGTTTCTCCGTTAGATAGGATATTTCTTTAGTGACATTGTCATTTGCATGAAGATATCCTTAGGTCACTGAATTAATCAGAATTTATTAATTACGGTTTTGGGTAAACTCTTTCCCAGCTACAATAAATAGACCATCTAGTTATACCTAGTTCTTTAAATAGTACAAAAATAAAGAGCAAGACAAACAAAGCGCTACGTACCGCGTTGCAAGTTGCAATAAATCAGTCCACCATTATTATAATTGTGTAGTGTTGTGATATCATTTGTTGACGCCTCCAGAGCGAATGTCAACAAGTCCGATAGGTAGCATTTCACCCGCGCGCAAGTGAATCATCGTTAATAATTACGCGACGATCCACGCCACTCGCCTCACTCACACAAACACACCTGTATTATCGTCACTCGTCTCACTTGCACTCGTATTGGCGATCTCAACACTTTCTTTTACACGAATCTGTAGCCAAAAGAAGAACGTCGGCTGCTTCCTATTTGGTCAATCTTATAAATGTAAATATTGTGTATCCTGGGTGGTCGTGTTCATTCGGGTGGCGCGCGGACGAGCGCGAGGTGGCGTCGCGGCGCGGATGAGTGTTCAACTGTTTGTTAATATCGTCGGTTTGTTCGTTTCGTTCCGCCGCCCCGCGCCCCCGCGCCCGCCTCTGCCCGCGCACCGCGCTCACTCACTCTGCCTGCTGCTAGTGATTCATGTCGCGTTTTATCTATCTCCCTCCTTCGCCGCAACCGGATCGGTTATTCTTCGTAATCTATTTATACGTAGGCATCTACACTCTACACCACACTTATAATATGCACGGACTTTAATCTATACAGTATACTCCCAAACAGTACGTTTCTAACATTCTCAAAGTTAAGTGTGTATTTGGAGAAACGGTCAATCATAATATGATATTAATAAACAGCTGCTTTCTATTATAGTAAAACCAAATTAATCCATTAAGTAGGTAAGTACCTACTTAATTAATTAGGTACCACAAATAAGATTTAGATGAATTTAAACGTTTTCATAAATGGCAAATTATAAAATGAATTGCATGGGTGTTTATTAATTTTAGCAAGCCCTGGGCCCTGCTGGCTTCTCCCATCACAAAACGGCAATAGCGTAATTTTCATGCAGCACTGATTTCGTAACGGTTGCGCTCGACTAGAACGGGTATCGGTTTGTGTGCCATCGTCCTACCGCCTGCCGGCCACTACCACTAGGCACTGCCACTCTCATTTCAAGTGCTCACAACACCAATTGTAAATTAGGCCTTTCACAAACAAGCTTAGGCCTACAGTTACTAGAACCCCCTATAAATGGTTTGTGTTTACTTAGTTCAAACAAGAACATTCATGAACTTCTATAGGTACATATTATACATAAGAGTAATTCTCGCTATTGTATAATGTATACTTGGTATTTTCCTATATTTAACTTATCTCGTGAACTATATAATCAGCGAGACCTCTTTATCTCGTATTGTAAATTAACCTACAGACAAATAAGTCTTGTACCCTCGCGTGAAATTATTATGGTTTGTGAATAGGTTAAAATTAGATTGCATAATGCAACACTCTCTATGTTGACTAGATCATTACCTACGTGGCGTGGACAACATACGAATACAAACAATTTTATATTAATCGTATATTTTTACGGTTGAACCTAAGTATTATGCTAACGTCCTATTAGCTACCATACTCGTAGATTTCTAACTTTAAGTTATGACGTACCTACTCATCATACCTATTTCATTAGGATATTAGAAATACCTAGCCTGGAAAGTTACCTACATGAGCAGCCTTGATTAGTTTAAAGTTATAATTGATGTTTCCTATGACAATACTCGTCAAATAAATAATTATAATCAACATTACAACAAAAAACAGTATTTGCAGTGATAATTATGTATTGGTAGGTGCTTATCAATTGTGCGGAGGCGATGACGCACGAGCTTCATTCGAGGATGTTCAAGTTTGAATGTTGCTCTAGATAAATTATATCGGCCAAAATAATAAAAAACCACATAATATTAAATTAATTTAATGTTTGACTCGATATTTTTAAGGTTCTATACATTTAATCCTCTTCAGTCGGCAACTCCATAATTTCAAATACATATTCTTCACATTTCATGAAAGAACGCATGAATATTAGCTTTCAATACAAAGCAATGCAGGTATATTACGCGAACTAAAATAATAACCGTAAATAATCGGAAATCTAATTCAACACCATTTACCCATTCACGTAGATAAGCATACATAACATTGTGTAGTTGTGTAGGCACTGAAATTAAAATTAAGTGACGCAAGAACTTGATAAATATCTGACTGGTGTAGTGTGCGTTAAATACACATAAACATAATGTGTACTCGCTGCTGCTAGCTTCTTCAGTACCATTTGATATTATTTTGAGATGACAGGCAAGGTGTTCTCTGGTAGCGTCAGTGCACAAGTGAAGGTACGTATGAGGGGACAGGTGCTTGGAAGTGTGTGTGGACTGTGGCCAGCAGCAGTGGTAGGTGGCGTGTTGCAAGTGGTACGGCGGCGTGCGGTCGCGGGCACTTGTTGCGCTGTTCGGGCGCCGCCTGTTGCCGCCGCGGCGACGTCACCGCGCGGCCTTGAGCCACGCGGCACGGGGAGTGTCTCTATGTCCCCTGCATCTGAGATCATTAGCGTTACGCCATATTTGAATATCGATGTGTTAATCCTTTGCGTTGGCTGTTATATGTACCTACCTAACCTTATCGTCTCTTGTTTTCGTTAGCATCAAATTGACGTATGGCCGATATAAAGTTCTGAGCTAAATTCAAAACAATCTGTTCCATCCGCACGCATTTGGCAACTCGGCTATTGAATAATTATGTCGGTCCGGTCGGGCGCCACGGAGTCGCGTGGGCGGGAAACCATGAAACCAGTCTTCGCAGCAACTAGGTAGGTAGGTATATCAGATTTTAACTGACTAAGCATCAAATCAAACCGTTGGAGTATATCATACAGCTAAATTTAAGTAATCCAAACTTTAAATTTCCAACACCATTTTATAAATCTAATATGCTATAGTTTCCATGGTAGAGTTATGTAGAATAAAAATTTTAAAGAGCGGAATCGATATTTTTAAATATTTAGAAAAACCAGGAACGGAGGAGGTTTTGCGACAATATTACCTAATCAGAAGAATATCGTAACAAAACTAGACACCTTAATCATAAAGCGCTCAGGCACTAAGCATATATATAAGGTATAAGTAGTTTAGTTCGTGTGGGTCTGTGTGGTCGGGCTTCACTTGGAAGCAGGTCATCGCCTGGCTGACTGGCCCGACCGCTCCTGACGCCGCCGCGCCGCGCGCCGAGACGAGCCGCACCCTGCTACCGATCACACAATATTTTCATACATTTTATACCCTCATAGCTTCTATTAACACAGTCATCTATGTGGCATTTTATGAAAAAATGCCTTTTATAAAAGATGGCCTATCAATAATAAGTTTTTTTTTTACGTGGGATTGGTTTTACGTTTGACTACAGCCTGCAGATGTTAAGCATTGCTGCAGCCTAGGGTGTAACACGTTTACCTAGAAGATACCTATTAACTCTATATTTGAAAACCCCTAGATTGTAGTTCGCAGGAAACACAGCTTCTGATAGTGTTCCAAAGCTTTGCCGTCCGTACAATAAACGTTGAGGCAAAGCGCTGTGTTCGATACTTCGATAGAGATGATCTGGAATTACCATATGTTTTTTAAATCAATCACATATTCTAATATATCTATCACATATTTTAACTCAGTAATATTATAACAACCATTTTTTTATTATAACACCATATACATACATACCAGACCCTTCATGTTCCTTCAACTATTGATAGGTAAGTACTATGTCACGTGACCTTTGGTCAATTTGTTGTGTTCAAAAAGTTAATATTTTTGGGACACGTCCCAAAAATATTAACTTTTACGTAAACGTACGTGTATGTATAGGACGATTAGACCGAAGTACCTATAGAAGACCCCATCAATCAATTTAATTTTGTCTTCGGACAAAATTAAATTTTCAGCTCTATGCGTTTTTAATGTCATTTTCTTTTACCATAGGTAATAAATATTGTACATCCATGGTTTATTTCTTCAATCCTACATATACCAAATGTCGGTAAAAACAAATTTACCCAATTTTAAAGGTCAAATCAGAAAAGTACATGTCGTTTTCGCCTTTATAATATTGGTGAGTTGGACAGCTTGTATAATAACCACATATCGTTCTCACTACATACACTTACAGAGATAATAAGTATATGTAGTTATTCGCGTTTCATTTTGATAACCGTTATCTCTTGATGCCTGATAGCATTTAGGTTTACTATAACGATCATTATTTAGTCATTTAAATTGTATACAAGAATTTAAAGTATATATCTTTTTTTAGGGTTCCGTACCCAAAGGGTAAAACGGGACCCTATTACTAAGCCTCCGCTGTCTGTCTCCAGGCTTTATCTCATAAACCGTGATAGCTAGAAAGCTGAAATTTTCACAAATGATGTATTTCCGTTATATGTATATTATTATCATGCTCAACGAATAATCTTGGAGATAGGGAATTTTTGACTGGCTTCCCGCAGCACCAGCTTACTAAGTACCTAAGGGCTCCTATGTATTTATTTATTACTAGTACTACCTATATTTTAACATAATTGCCAGGCCCTGAATTGAGTGCATACGTGTAATTATTGGATAACGTTGGCTTTAAATTCTAACCGAAAGAATTCTTTATTATCAACATCAACATCTGTTCTTAGTGACCTTCCAAAATGGTAAAACACTCTTCACCCAGATATAAATAAGGTGGCACGAAAGCCAAGTGCGGTGTCGACGCGGTATGCCTCGTGAATGTTGCCAAAAATATTCCATTTATTTCAGTAGGTACAACTACACCACAGTACCATTGATAGTCTCCACTACGCAAAGCACGCATTACAACTGTAGGGTAATCGCCAAATTGTTTGTGGATTTCGTATCACTTGATCTTCGACCTGAATGGGTACATGCATTGCTTGGATAATAAACTAATAAAGTAAGCTTAATATTTTGTTGTCATATACATAGGTGGACAATGGACATATAATAATATGTATAGTAAAACGTTTGACGGTTTTTTGGGTAATTGACTTATATCTACATATTAAGTAATATATTAATGTAACAGCCAGCATATTAGAAAAATACTTAGTCGGATACGATAGATAAGTAATTATGCACGAACATACAACTGCTTGATATTCTACTGCATAAAATATACAGACTCGCTGGTAGATGACTATATAATCGTGTATGTAATTGTATGTACAATGGCAGAGAATGGCGTCATTCTCTGCGAATTCCGGCGTTGGCATATCAACGACTAAAATACGCCATATGTATGAATGTGACAATAATATTCGTGAGTCACACGGAGCCGGGTAGCACTTGACCAAATAAACAACTATTCACACAGCTCGCCAGTCTTTCCTTAATGACGCGAGTCGATTGTAATTTACGGAGCCAAGAAAAAAACATATTTAAGTATATAACTTATAGCGTTTCTCTTATTTGGTAGGTAGGTATGGATTTTTTGTTGTTCTGTTTTTAGTTGTGTAGAGTAAGGCAAAAATAAACCACTAGCGACGTGTGACGTCACACGTTTAAAATGTACATCCGTGTTTGTATTTGTAGAGTCGCGTCTGTGCCGAATTACGGAGCGGACGCACCAACTTTCACCGGCTCTTCTGCTCCTTATACGAGAACTGTATCCTCAACTAGTGGCTAGTGCTAGCTACTCAATATAGTGTGGACAACGTCGGTCCACTATCGCGAATTCAATGTGGAAGCCACATTTTATTACATACGCGCCCGCCCACACATCCCGAATTCTCAAAGTTTCTGATTATTTGATTAAAAATAAAATCGTTTTTTGCGCTCGTGGGCTGTAAATAGAACAGAGAATCCCCGCTACCTCAATTACGCGACGACGGTACTCATTGTGGACGGGCATTGACGACGGTAGTCGGAATCGTCTTTTGGCCAAGCGCCAACCAGCCCGAGAGGTGATCCCACTTCCGACGTGCATTCTCTACCGTTGCCGATATAAATATGCCTGTAATGAAGGCAAATTTTTTGTTAAATAGTCATTCGTATACCGTTAATCGCAATATATTTTCGAGCTTAGCAAGATTGTGGATAATTAGTCGTATTTATTTATTTAATTTCAATAATATAATTTATATTTTTTTGTATAAAATACCTATACATAAGTAGTTCAAATAACTAGCTAAATCGTCAATATTACATAATACGTATGTGTTATATTCAATGGGTTACGCAATATTTATTACTTAGGTACTTTATAATGCGTAAATAAACAACACAGACAGACCTTTGCACAAAGTGAGTCGACCGTCCGTTTTTTTATTCACATACCTATCTATAGCTATATATCTATACTAATATTATAAAGCTGAAGAGTTTGTTTGTTTGAACGCGTTAATCTCAGGAACTACTGGTGCGAATTGAAAAATTATTTTTGTGTTGGATAGACCATTTATCGAGGAAGGCTTTAGGCTATATAACATCACGCTGCAACTAATATGAGAGCAGAAACAATTGAAAAAATAAAAAAACGGGGAAAATTATTCATCTTTGAGAGCTTCCGTTGCGTGTGCAAACGGTTTAAAAAATCCAAAAAAAATTGTATGATAGAATTATTCGTCTTGAAATGATCTAACAATATGTCTGCAACAGTATATGTCTATCTTTTAAGATTAACTCACTAGAACCGTTTTATAGTAATAACTATTCCACGCGGACGAAGTCGCGGGCACATTATAGTAAGAGTTGTTCCATAACCATAAGAGAATATTTTTCTATTATTAAATGAATTCGCTGCTTTTCTGATTTTTCTTTTGCCATATCAAAGTATCCCACATCAAACTTGCACATAAAAAAACTTAAACTTAATAAAATATTATCTGTTCCATTATGAAATATATGCTTTAATTTTTCACTCCGTGAATTTATACTATTTGGATATCACACAAATCAAGAGTACCAAAAACAAATTTCAATTTCACTTGCAAATGTTAATGTATTTTATAGTTTTTTTCTTAATATATAAATAATTACACATGATTTACATAGCATACGTACCTACATAGCTACTTTGATAAGAGCAAAGTATCGCAATATGCACAATCATGCCAAAATGTAGATAACAGCCCCATGACTTTAACCTGCTACCTAGTACCTACATCGCTCGCGTGTTATTATCAAAGCTGATAGCAGCATTATCTAAACACATGGCTTATAAGAAAGGTATTATAAATGTTGTGAATCACTTGCTGGGTTTCATTTTGTATCACTGCCTAATCTTAAAGAAAAAATACTATCTTTGTAGATATCCCTACAATCTTACATCCAGACTTCAACTCTAGCAATCTTTATGTCTTTCACTCTTAATTCACGAAGCTATGTACAGTAATGATTAGGTTTACAAATTTATAAAAGACCAAACAGTGTCTCTTCTTTTACTGTATTCATAATAATAAATATAAATTTAGCACTGTCCTTATTTGTTACTAGCTGTGCCTGCGACTTCGTTCGCGTGTAATAGTTATTTTGGGCATCATAATATTTATTTGTGCAAACAACCTCTTCAGCTTTATAAATTTAGCTGTTACCCACGACTTGAACCGTTTTCGCAGCGCACGCAACGGAAGCCCTCAAAGATGAATAATTTTCCCCGTTTTTTTCGGATTTTCCATTGTTTCTTCGCTCCTATTAGTTGCGTGATGTTATATGTATAGCCTAAAGCCTTCCTCGATAAATGGTCTATTCTTTTTTTTTAACTTGAACGGGTTTGCAGTTGGCCATAGTTTACCTGATAGCAAGCAAAGGCTATGACCTAAGATGGAGCGTGCTTACCCTTTTATTCAACACAAAAAGAATTTTTCAATTCGCACCAATAGTTCCTGAGATAAGCGCTTTCAAACAAACAAACAAACTCTTCAGCTTTATAATATAAGTATATATATTGTCGACAAGATAATAGATATCTTAAAACTTTAGGTAGCTACTACATGCATGTTCCCAATAAAAGTAATTGATACACGACTGAAGTTAATGGAAAGTACAGTATTTCCACAGGGATTCGCAGAACATAGGCACAGCTATGTGCTCGATCTGGCAGCCAGTGGAGTAACTGGCATGTCCAGCCAGTGTGCGATTCCAAGAATACTCGCAAGCACGCGCCCGCGCCGGCGACTCTCGCGCCGAGTAATAAACTCGCGTCTGCTACCCTGCCCACCAACCTTTTCACATTTACCATTCCAATATTTCCGAGAACCTCCTCGGCTATAATAAGAGTTATTTTTACTGCGCAGGGGCGTTGTTTTGTTTCTTTAACTTCTGTCTAAATGAGACTAAAAACTAAAACGATGTTATTCCAGAACGCAACTGACGAGTACCGAGAAATTTTACTTGGCTCAGTTCTGTTGAAACTAGTGAAGAAGGTGATGCGATGCGCATCATTAAATGTGTCCTAATTAGGAAGAAATGTTCGAATGAGCAGTTGAAATTTCGCGGAACTTTTACAATATGTAAGATGGTATGGTTTTTAATAGACGTCTGTTACACGCCATAGGATTTAAAAGGTAGTTCTATTGCACGATGTACGCGAATAGATGAGCGAGAGTTATAATTGCTAGGCACAGAAAGCAAACATGTTCGACGTTTATAACCCCTCATTGTTCGTCGCGACCTCTGCGACACTTACATAATTAATTAACAACTTGTTGCCGTTGTATTCGACACTAAACTACAAATTCTTTTGTCACGTTGTAAGCATTCGGATAGCACGCGGAATAAATAAATACAAATACATTCTTACACACATATAGGTTACTTTTTAATCTTGATTCACTTTGTATCAATTCAAATTTGATTACATTAGTCAGTAAAATAAGTAGCTACTAATAAACTTGCTCATAATAGGTATCTGTGTTTAGTTCCGTACACAGGTATCCTGCCGGCGCGCGGCGTGGTGCGGCCTGGCTGCGCTCCACCTGCCGCTGCACACCGGTCTGGCGATTACGCCAGCCATATCTACACTACACCTACCCTGTGGCCGGTTTAACTACCTAAATTGTTCACATATTATTGTTTTTGTTACCAGTTATAAAGTGATTTTATTACTGAACAGATATAAACCGTTTCGGTAAAAAAATTACTTACGATATGTTGCAAGCTGCATGAACTTCATAGGTAATTATTTATTGTATATTTGCACCTAAAACATTCCTCGAGTTGTTTGGACAGAAGCCAATTTGCACTTTGATATTGAAAAGTTTCTATAGCTTATTTAGATGAAATATGTGTATAGTTATAAATAATTAGATAAACTAAAATAATCTCAGAAGAGCTGAATGAACGGGGACGGTAAAGGCGCTGGCATGTAATGTGCGAGCGAGTCTCGGGGAACCAGTGAGACCGGTCGCCGGCGGTTTTTGTGCCCGGCTCCAGCGCACCACTCGCCGACTCGGTTACATTACACAGGCCATTCCGCTACAACAAAAACAGAAGGCAACCGCATTCTTCTCAATTCACAATTCGACCAAATCGTGGGTCTTAATCAAGGAAAACATATCAAATTAATATAGGTAAGTAAGTAAGCATGATCAAGTCGAACATACAAACTGGCAGGCTGCTCAACTGATTGTCAGATTTGAGATGTGCTCGGTTCAAAATAAGTGTGCTTTATCACCAAATATGCTTCATCATCGCTTGCGGAAGCTGGTGGAGTATCGTCGCGGCAGTACTGAACGTACCTACTCGACGAACTGGCGACTCGCTGTGAGCGACACGAGATGGAGAGAGATCGGCACGCGGCGGGGGCGGCCGGCGGGCGGACGTGCCAAGGCAGGCAGGCAAGCAACATACTCATACGGCCGAGGCGTAAATCACCGTGCATCTATTTGGAGTGGGTATGGTGCGGGCGGGTGCGGGGCGCGGGGCGCGGGCAGACGCCGCTGCCGGTCTGGCGCCAGAAGGATTCCCCAGACCCCGCGCCGCTCGAGGTCGCGCAGCGCCCGCCCGTGCCACTCCGCATCTCGCGGAACGCTCCTAACCGCCAATTTATTATTCAACGAAACAATTTCGTCATTTAAAATAGAACAAACGGCGGACTTTGCTTTCATCGCGAAATGTCTTCATTATCTGCGACGCATAACGTTCGGTATCAATTGGCAGCTTGAACAATATTAGCCACGTAACACGTTATAAAGATTTTATGATACATTCATGTAGCAAAATTAAACACGTGATTTGGTTAACTTGTATAGAGATACGAGTGTGATACGAGTAACAACACTTGTTTGTTTACAATGTGCATCGTAGATGTAGTACCTAACGGGCGTTCGTACCTGTCAACTTCCGTATTCCCCTGTAAAGCAGCGCGCCTTCCGAGAATCAGATAAACCATTGAAAGGAATAAAGGTTCTGTATAATCTTGCCGAGCGAGAACAAACAGTGGAGTTATCGCGCGATAGCTTATTGTGACAGATAACCACATGCAGATAAAGTTAGCCTCTAATTTTTGCTATTACATACCTACCTACTTCAGCTTTGACGTATTTTTGCGAATCTCGATAAGCTATCGGACCGTTTTATCAGCTCCAGTTCCGATTAACGTCTACTGAGCGTTGTGAAATAAGTAAATATTTCTGTAGGATTCTGGTGAATTAGAATACCTAGATAGGTGACGATGGCAATTAAGATTATGCTACCTTTGTTTTTGGTTCTTTGACTAGTAAATAGGTACCTTCCTGCTAAATACAAAATTGCAACTCTTTTCAATGTAGAAAATATATAATAACCAAAGTAAGCGAGAATGGTCGCCAAGAGACAACAGAGATGTGATGTAGGAGAGTGGAGGTGTTTACTCACTGTCACTGGCCATACGGAGCGTGGGTAGAGTGCGAGCCTCGCGCCGCGCACGCAGCCGCGCCGCGCCCGCCCCGCGCCCGCGCCGCGCAGGGATGCCCGCCGGTCATTGGTTACTCATGCATCTTGCTAAACTCGATTCCTTCCAGTGCTCTCCACCGAACGTTTGTTTACATCATTATGAGCCACAACACTTCTTACACCTTCCACGGAATGTCTACACAGAACAAATTAGTTAGTATAAATTTAGAAAAACGCATTTAAATCGTATTTACGCGCAAAGATAACACAAAAAGCGCGCGCCCGTACTGAACGCAGACGGAGAATGAATATTACTTTACTACTGAATTGAAAGTATTACATGTATACGTAACATCTACATAGCTGGACAGATGTTTATGCAAACTGATTGGAACGGTAGCCAGGCTGGCTCTTATTCCTATACAAGCAAGGACTATAATTACACGTTTGAACCGCAAGATTATCTTTGTTCGGCACGAGACGTACCTCCTAGCACAGAATAAATAATACAACTCCTAGTTATGTACTAGTACTTGTAGTTATTATGTTAATGAAATTTTTAGCGTAACGGCTGAATAATTTCATCTAAGATATTAAAAGTCGATAATATTATCAACAAAAGTAGATGTAATTACATTGTTTATTAGACGACAGTAGATTAGCATTTAACTTCTTGGAATATTGACGAAGCACGTAGATAATGGCTCTTGGTATGGTATCCTACATGAGTGGTGTTCTACGCATTGCATTCATTACACTGGGACGTCACCGCGCGGCGAGCGTGGCGCCATCTAGTGGCTCGCCGTGTCAACGGAAGCAACGCTTTCCGTGAACGGTGAACCAATAAGATGGCGCCAAACAAATATTTATCTATAGTTATGAGTTCAACGATAGCGCAAACCAAAATAATGTCAAGTCATACTGATAATAACCATAAAACTTATATCTGTGGACTTTTCGTAGCTTGTTCAGAGATAGGTTGCAAGTACTTACATCTCTGTTATGTTACAAAGTATTTAATAACCAAACTATAGGTACCTACCTTTTACCTAATTCATTTAAATACATACCTACACATATAAACATGCAGATTATAAAAGAAGTAGAATTCGCATTTAATCAGGGCTACGTTTTGTTAAAAAGTACCTCTTGAGCCTCGCTTGAACTTTGGTTACATATTATCTTGCTAATTCTATCACTCTATTCCATTTTGTCTAAGTAGCTACCTACTGTCTAGTGCCGGCTACCGATTACACATTTATTGTCTTCACTTAAAATACAATAGCTTATTGTAGAGTAGGTACATAGCACCTGCTTAACTACTAAAGCATCAATATTGGAAAGCCAGGAAAATAATGAAGCATTATTGAAATTGGCACTTACACTTCACAAACATTATATATAAGAAGAGTTCGCAAACGCTATGATTCGTTGTAAAAAAATTCAAGAAATATTTGCTAAGGTTACATTACCTCGCTTGTTTGCGAATATTGGTCTCAGCGAGAATATGTTCATATTAGATTATATAGATAGAGGAAACTTGTCAAAAATACCAAGTTAATGCAAGATATTTTATTAATTACCAAATTCAAATTACAGTGCACACTATGTTATTGTGATAAAATGCGAATCGAACTCGTGTCGAGTGAGCGGCGACTCAGTCTAGGGCCATGTCGTCGTCGTCTTTCTTGTCGGAGGCGTCCTTGGGCTTTTCATTTTTCTTGTCGTCGGAGGAGGCGGCGCCCTCGGAGGGCTGCGAGGTGGCCTCCAGCGCCTTGAAGAAAGCCTGCATGTCCCCCGAGCTGGCGGCCGCCGCCACGTCCGACGGCAGCCCGAACTGCGTCATCACGGGACCCATCTGCCCCGACGACAGCGCCGACGAGAACTGGTTCGCGGCCTGCGGGGAACGCACGCACACGTCATGCACTTGTCTTGTCGATGAGTTTCAAAGCAACATTTAGAGTAAAAATGCAAAATTTAAATGAAACAACCATGCAAAAATTAACATAAAATAATATCTCACCTCATACAGAGCGAAGGTAGAAAAAAAAGCAATGAGAAACACACCAAGAACCAATTCATAACACAAGTGATAGCAGGTTTAGTAAGCACTGTCTGTTATTGTACATAAGTAACACCAAATATGGAGGTATTAAGCAGAGTTAGAAAAATAGCAAATTAGAATTTGGCTGAACATTAAACTCCAAACATTAAAAGCAATATTGTAACAATAATATGAAAATAAAAACAAAGCTTGAAATGTGAAACCAGCAAAACAATCAGCACACACATACACCACAGATTGCACAGTAATATATCCAAACACATTGCAGTTCAGTAGACAGAAGTCCTGTTACGGCCTAAGCTCAGCATGTCACATCCTTGCATAATAAGCTACAGGTCTGGCCCAAGTCACAGTTAAGTCGATAAGACATCTGTATTGTAAACAATGTTGTTATTCGTGTGAAGCATCGTAAGGTGGCGCTGTGGGACGGCGCGCGCGGAGGGAGGGGGATCACCTGCGCGAACTGCGGGGAGAGCAGAGTGGTCCTTACATCGTCGTGCGGCGGCAGGTGCGGCGCCAGGCGCGCGGCACTGGCGGGCGCGCTGGCCGCGTCCAGCACGTCGGGCGCGCTCAGCGCCGCGCCCAGCTCCAGGCGCTCGCCGCCCGCCGCGCCCGCGCCCGCCCCCGCCGCGCCCGCGCCCTCCGGCGCCGTGCCCATGCCCGAGAAGTAGCGCTGCAGGTCGGCCAGGTGGATCTGCCCGCCTGCAAACAAGCGTTGCGTCGCATGAGTCGCCGCTCCATACTCCGCTCACACATCAGCAATACAGACAGCTACTTCTAAATAGCTCTCGTTAGTGTTCAGGTTCATTCAAACAAAACAAAATAAAATGTTCAGGGACACACACTATGGGGATCTAGATTCATCTTTTTATCTCACAAAATGTATGTACAGGAACTGTGGTCACAAATGTAACTACATACAAGTGCTTTGTAACAAATATTGTTTATTAATTTTAGAAATTAGTGAGATAATATCATCAATTTTTTACTAAGATAAATTGTATGATTTTTTCCTAAAGCAAAGTTTAAATAAATGTTAGTGTGCTTGTATATTAAATCTCAATACAAGTGTGTGCACTTACTCTTGGGAGGCTGCGTGGCGGTGGCCGTGTTGGGCGGGGTGGCGGCGGCGGGCGGCGGGTCGCGCGCGCGCGCCGGTGTGCGCGCTGTCTCGGCGGCGGCGGGGGACGCGGCCGTGGCTGTGCTGCGCGGCGCGCTGCCTCCGCGGGACGACGCGCCACTGCCGCCCGACGCACGGGCGCTGCCACCACTGTTGCTGAGCACACATATTAGAGTTAAATAATGGATGCCTACAGCTTCAACTGCATTGTCATAACACACGGTAGGTCTCTAGTTATCACCATAATGATGATGATGAGCCATCTCTCACTATGTTGTGAAAGGGGAATAAACAGACCAACAAACATGGTACAAATGGTAGAATTGCAAACAAGACCAATAACTTGAAGGTGTTTAACTATTCTTCTTCTTTTTTGTGATACAAGATTATGTCCTTATTTTACTGTTCATATTTTTTTGGTGGGCTAGAACTTTGCTAGTTTCTCATTAAGTTTAAAATAATTATTTTTTTAATTTTACATTAATTAATTAATTAATTTCTATGTAAGCAGGTTCAAAATAATGATCAATATTTCGTGTTGTGTCCAAGCAAGTAGAAAACATTTAAATCAACATCAATGTACTGATATTAAGGAGGAAGTTTGTGACAAACATAATCACAAATTATGTTTGTATTTCTAATCTCAACAGTTCCGAACCCTCTTTAAATATTACTTGGATAGCTGTCTATATTATTAATGGCTTTTTACTATGTTTCTTAAAGATATCATAGGGTTTATTTAGGTTGCCTGGAAGAGATCACTCCAAGTGATTAAGCCACTATGTCCCAATGTAATGTTCTAAATTTCCTCATATTAGGTGTATAATAAAGGATTTTGATTTGATATATTGTCCTCATAATCCTTACCCCATAGTTCCGAGCAGAGAGGACAGGCCTCCAATCTGTCCGACGCCACCAAAAAGCTGCACCAGCTGCTGCTGAGACATGTTGTTGAGAAGGTTCTGCAGCTCCCCTTCCTGAGTGCCGCTGGCTCCACCGCTGCGCCCACCAGATGTCGGGGGGTTGTTCAATGCCTCATTGATGCGACGGCAGTAATCATCGTCTTTCTCAGTCTTGGGCTCCTGAATATTAATGAAAAATATTTTCAAACTTTTTAAATAAAGACCATTAATGTCACATAGTCACTTAAGGGAGCGTTCAAGTATTACGTAACGCAATTTGGGGGGGCGGGAGGGTCTCGTAAAACGTTACGTTGCGTTACAGGGGCGGGAGGGGGTCTTTCTTACAACACGTTACGTAACATTATTTCTTTTTTTATATAAAAAATTAGGGAATTAAAACTCCCAAATTGGCAACCCTTTTCATTTACGTTTTACGGGGAATCCCTCGATTGTATTAGTCTGGTCGTCATTTTTAATTTATTCTCGCATGTTGGCAAATCTTTTTGTTTATATTTAAGCAAGTATTCGTTCTCTCACAAGACGATAAGGCACGTGTACCAATTGGTTTACCGGCAGTGAAAAGTCAGAGCCCTCTTTTAATGCATATGGAATACAGAATACCTGATCATGACTGGGTCGTGGCAGAGCGGCACAAACTTATTCCTTCTGTATACGCCGGCATCAACGTAGAACCTAACAATTTCGGTAAGGAAGAAGCTGTTGGGTACAGCGGGCCGACACACATATCCATAAGGAGCGGGAAACACTCATCCTCCACAGCGAACACCCATGCTTATGATTTTGAATCACTTTTATCAATACCTTCATTCAAACCCTTAATGATGACAGAATCGAACACCGTGAAGCCAGTAATCATCATCTTTGTAGATGGTGGACCAGACGAAAACCCGCGTTATCGCAAAGTCAAGAACTTTGCGATTGAACACTTTAAAAAATACAACCTGGACACCCTGTTTATAGCGACTAATGCTCCTGGGCGGAGCGCATATAACCTAGTTGAGCGTCGCATGGCTCGCCTCAGCAAACGACTGGCAGGCGTCATTCTGCCTCATGAACATTTTGGTTCTCATCTCGACGACAAAGGAATTACTATGGATGATGATTTGGAAAAACGCAATTTTCAGCACGCTGGGGAAACACTTGCAGAAGTGTGGAGACAAATGAAAATTGATGATTACGACGTTTCGGCGGAGTATAGACAACCCGAAGATAGCATGCAGGATCCAGCAGAACCAATAATCTCGCGTGGTATAGCGTTCACGTCCGTGAATCCCAATATTTCTCACAGGTTATAAAATGCGCGGATGAATCCTGCTGTTCACCACCGAGAAATGCATTGAAATCTGTGTTTACGGATACTTTCATGCCGCCACCTTGCCCAATACTTCAAACCCCAAGCAAGCTTGTAGTACCCTGTTTGCTAAACAAAGGAAAATCCAAGTTTTCACCACTTCTTGTGAGGTGGTCCGTTAATCTGTCACCTCCTTTAGAAGGATTTAAGCAGATGCCTTACGATTTCTTTTGTCCATCTGTACAATCCGACCTAAAAAAAGAGTATGTCCTACCTGTGGGATCTATTTCTCATCTCACAGGAGTGTTCAAATGCACTGTCGTTACGTGCATGGCAAGACTGTCCAAGACCATTGTGAAACTAGAGTACGGCCACAGCACCTTGCTGCCAAAAGGGCAAACGAGCTTCTCTGCATTGTGCGTCATTATGAAACATCGTCTGAGGATGCTGACTGGCTCGACGAAGACGAAGTTGATGCAAGTGGCTTAACAATTCCAGAACCGTCTTCGTCTGCACTCCAGGTACCAGTGATGAAAGAATCTGAGTGGCTAGCAAACCCGTGGACAGAGGAGCAGTAATTTCAATCGAATTGTTTTTATAGGCCTACTTAAATAGATAGATATATTTTATTAACATACAGAATTACAACTAACTTATTACAATGATAATAAGTGTTGGCATCGGTCATGTCTCGTCAAAAAAAATTACTTACGTACTGATACTTAGTTAATAGTGGATTATTTTTTAATTTTGTTAAAAATACGATTTAATTTCGAGTAAAATGTTTAATTTCCGTTGGGTTTCGGTTTATGATTGCATTGCCAAAGAAATATGTTATTTTATTTAAAGACTTTATAAGTAAAAAAAGCTAAAATACTTCGGAGAATGAAGGAAAAAAACAATTGTGAGTAAAGCCAAAAATTAATAAAAAAATAAACAAAATACGCAGATGTTGCGAATTAAAAATCTATTGTTTTATTATAAGGCAATTAAAACTATACCAAGAATAAAAACTATAACATAACTTTTTGCGACCAGGGTAAAAATGATCACTTGAGTGTTACGTAACGTTTAGAGAGGGGGGGAGGGGTACAGAAAAACGTTACGGAGCGTTACAGTGGGGGGAGGGCGGTCAAAAATCTTCAAAAAATGCGTTACGTAATACTTGAACGCTCCCTAAGGTGGAGATACTCATCCAAGTGCTATTCTGCAGCAAATTGCTGTTAGGTATGTTTTTTTTTTATGGCCTCTTTGCCGCAATTTCGCCAATGTCACGTCACAAGAGAAACAAATGCTTATTTTGTTAGCCGGTAAAAATAATTAACATGGCGCTAATCAGTTGGTCGGTGCGGAATTATTAACTTATTTGAAATTTATTGAGCTTATTTGAGGGTTAATCCTTAACCTGGAACAACACAACACACACAAAAGCAACATCACAATATATACAAGCATGTTACAATTTAATTTTATTAGAGATAATAAAATTATACAATATATATACAAAAGGAGAATATACAAGGGGAAGAAGATTGGAGAAGTTACAAGGACGCGGGACAGCATCTGGGATTTTATCATACAATGAGCAGCACAACCTTGGACAGCTAAAGAAAATATGATCGGTAGATCCTTCCTCTAAACCAAATTCACATAATGAGTGGTCACGAACTCTGATTTTGGAGAGAAAGACAGGGGTACAAGCATGACCCAACCGTAGGCGACATATTGTGGAAGTGGCTTGTTTATTTACTTTTTTAAATTTGGAGAACCATGGCCTAATAGGTATCATTTGTTGTATCTGTTTGTAAAATTTACCTGTTGTAGAAGAGTTGTCTTCCCAGATATTTTGACAGGAATGAAAGAGTTGAGATCTACATGAAGAGGCGAGGTCATGACTAAAGATTTGGTAATGGTCTGTGTTGCCCAGATATGAAGCCTGCTTAGCACAAGCATCAGCAGTTTCATTGCCGGATATACCAACATGGCCTGGAATCCAGGCTAGTGTTACTTGTAGGCCCAAGGAATGACATTCAAAAAGTTTTTCTTTTATCTGGAGGATAGTTGGGAATCTTGTTTTAGATCGGAAGGGGTTAGAAATTATAGCTTGTAGGCAGCTTTGGGAGTCAGAGAGAATAAGGGTTTTATTAATTTTATGGGAAATCACAAATGTGATAGCCTCCAAAATAGCAGTAGCTTCTCCTGTGAAAACTGAAGATACCGAAGGGCATTTTTGACTCAAGATTATGTTGTATTTGGGAATCCAGATAGCAACACCAATATCACAGTTATCATTGTATTTAGAGGCATCAGTAAATAGCAATATCCAGTCTTCCCAAGAACTCTCAATGAGGTAGAGAAACATTTTATCTGGTTCCACTGAATCTTTATTAATTCCAAAATCTAATAAAATTGAAGGCCGGAAAATAAAAGCTTTATAATTTGTGAGTAATAGAGGATTGCTAGAGAATTGGGTTACAGCTGGGTGAAGGGAATACCAATATTTGGAAAAGCAATGAATAATTGGAGGGATATGTCTTGAATTTCTTTGGTCTAAGTATATGAGGCTGTGGAGTTTTTCAAGAGAGAAGAAGGGGGGGTGATTCAAATTCTGGATGATCCTTGTAAAAAAGCAGTCAGCCAGGTATTGTCTACGCAAATGTAAAGGAGGCTCGCCACATTCTACTTGCATAGCATTTATGGGAGAGATTTTCATAGCGCCTAAAATAATTCTAATACACTTGGATTGTATTTTAGACAATTTGTTAAGAGCAAGTTTGGATCCAGATGAGAAGATGAATGTACCATAATCCAAATGACTTCTAATTATGGCATTATACAAAAGCTTTTGAGAGAATGGATGAGATCCCCACCAGACTCCTGAAAGAGATCTGAGGATATTGATATTCTTCTCACACTTTTTAGAAATATAGTCCATATGATCAATGCCGGAGAGTTTACTGTCTAGCCAGACACCAAGATATTTACATGAACTAAGTTGGGGAATAGTTTCATTTTCATAAGATATTGATAATGATGGAATGTTCCTTTTTCTGGTGAAGAGAACCGAGCAACTTTTAGATGTGGATATGCTTAATCCATGGTCATGTAACCACAGACTAAGGTATACAAGGGCATTATTAATGTTATCCTCAATATCACCTATGTTTTTGGAAGAACAATAAAGCGTAATGTCATCAGCATATTGCAGAATATCACAGTAGGGGTTGACAGAAGTTTCCAAGTCTACTGTGTACAGATTGTACAGGAGAGGGCTCAAAACTGAGCCTTGAGGTAGGCCTTTCCATAGTGTTCTAGTTATCGAAAATACTGATGAATCACGGGTTGTAACCCTAACATATCTCTCTGATAAGAGAGAGCATATGAAGCGAACCATCTTCGGTGAGATACTTAGCTGTAACAGTTTGGTTCTAAGTACATGAAGAAGAACATTATCATATGCTGAAGCGATATCAAGAAAAACAGCCAAAAGTAATTCTTTTTTTTTAAATGACAACAAAATATCTGTGGACAAAATGGTTAGAGGGTCTAAGGTGCTCGAGTTTTTCCTGAATCCAAATTGTGATTTTGGTAAAATGTTATTGTTTTCAAATCAAATCAAATCAAATATACTTTATTGTACACCAAATAAAAAAGAACATATTTAACATAAAGGTGGAAGGTAACCAGGGACATTGGGCGACCTTATCACTAAAGTGATCTCTTCCAGGTAACCTAGTTTGGACAACACTAGAGGAAATCCGTAAAGCTGGCGTACTTAACACAATATTAAATAATTTAAAAATAAACCACAATAACAAATATAACATTCAAAGTAAACAATATACAAACATACCTACTTACACACAAAACTACATATTATTGATATTTAAAGGAAATATATACATTGAAGGAAATCACACAAAAATAAAAGAAAGCAGAACATATTTCAAGTAAAAAGACTTACACACACCAACTAACATCACAAAGTAGAAATGTAATGATTAAAAACCAAGCTCTGAAATATGGGCAAGGATTTAGCCTGCTTGATATTAAGTGGCAGGTCATTCCATAAGCGAACAGCTTGCACAGTGAAAGAGGAGTGATAGTAGAGATTGGGATGGCTAAACTCAGGAAATTTCAAGTGAAGGAAACGAGAAGAGCGCTGAGAATCGGAATGGGAGGCAGTGACAAAGGAAAACCTTTCTTTTAGGTACAGAGGAGTGTAAGGATTGAAGAGGATTTTGTACAAGAGTGAGAGGATGTGTGCATTACGGCGAAGACGGATTGGTAACCATTTGAGCTTTTCCGAAACTCAGAAATGTGGTCATATTTACGTAAACCAAATATAAACCTAATGCAGAAATTTTGAAGACGCTCGAGTTTAACGAGCTGCTCATTGGTTACGTCTAGGTAGCAAGCGTCTGCATAGTCGAGTATAGGTAAAAGAAGGGATTGAACAAGGGCTATCTTGGTAGTATTAGGCAGAAAATTACGCAATCTCCTCAGAGAAGCAGATGAAGCAAAAATTTTACGACTGACTTCTGCTAATTGAGGTGCCCACGTAAGTTGACTATCGAACATAATACCGAGATTTTTTACTACAAACCATTCCAATCTATTTTTAATAAGGATTTCAGTGATTTTGCAAGTGACACAGGAAAGGGCAATGGGACGATATGAATTTGGATTGTTGGGAGTTTTATTAGGTTTTAGGAGGGGAAGAACTGTTTGAGTGCGCCAAGATTCAGGAACTGATCCAGTCTCAAAGAACTGGTTAATCAGTTGAAGAAAACAGAGTTTGGCAATCTGACCAGCCTTAGTAATGAAGGAGTAAGGGATACCATCTACCCCAGGAGCAGAGCCCCTGAGGCCAGACAGAGCTATTTGGAGTTCGTCGAGGGAGAAAGGGGAATCAAAATGTGGTGAAGAGGAATATGAGTTTATGATTATGGGGAGAGAGAAAAGAGGGACATAAGGAGGGGCTAGTTTATCGCTAAAAGCCTCCAGCCAAGCAGAAGGGTCATTGGAAGAGACATCAGAGTTGGAGAAAGATCCTCTGAATCGGCGTATTTGTTTCCAAACTAGAGCTGATGGAGTAGCAGGGGACAAACCTTCGCAATAACGTGACCATCCCATTTTTTTTCCATTGAAGGATTCTTCTATACTTGGCCGAAACCTTTTGGAATAACAGGAAGTTTACTTCAGTCATTGAGCTATTGTAGGATTTTTCCGCTGTGTTACGCTCTTTGACGATATCAGAACATTCCTGATCCCACCATGGAGGAGAAGAAAAATTTTGGTTAGGATTCTTGATGGGAATACTAAATAAATGTCAGCCGCAGATAGAATGGAATGGATAAACTCTGAGTATACAGTCATTTGGTTACACTCATTAACAGAAGGGAGAGGGAACATTTTATTTTCAAGGATAGAGGAGTATAGTTCCCAGTTAGCAGCTGAGAGTCTATACTTTAGTAATGGTGAGGGAGGAGGAGGTAATGACACTTGCAGGGACAATTTAATCAGAATAGGGAAGTGGTTGCTGCCATGGGAGAGAGGGAGAACTTGCCATGAGAGGGATGGAAGAAGGGAAGGGGTACATAAGGTAAGGTCAACTACCGAATTAGGGTTTTGGTTAGGGTAGGGTCTACGTGTAGGTGAGCCGTCATTGACTAAACACAAATCCAAGTCATTGATCAAATCCAGTAGACGATGACCAAATGGATTAGATATGTGTGATCCCCAGAGGGTATGCTTAGCGTTGAAATCTCCCAAAAGGATAATAGGAGAAGGGACAATTGGAGAAGGGATTGTTAACTAGGTATATGTTATGGATGTGATGACAGATAAAATATACAGGGAACAAAAAACTTACCTGCATCCAGAAGAAGTATTTCTTTGTAAATGATTTGAACTTCAGAACATAAACTCGGCCTGTGGTGCACTCATTCACTCTGACAAATTCACAATCATCAGGGAAGATGAGCAGATCATCTTCTACTTCCCCCGTGGTGCGATCCTTCCAGCAGAAGTGCATCAATGAGTCTTCTCCTTGGTAGACATACAGGAGACCCTTCCTCTTGTCAGGGTGCACCATGCGACCTTTGAGAGTCATTCTTCCAGCACGAAACTCCACTAAATGCTTGTTGCCGCCAGAGCTACCTCCTAGGGCAGACGTGTTGCCAAATAATGCAGTAGCAGACATCTTGCTCCTGAAAACAGTCAATTTATTATGTATAGAGGATTGAACCATGTTTAGATATTGTTTATCCTAAAAATCAAGCATGAAAATCCCGACAAAACGTTAAATTAAACGTTACTAGAACTAAACTTACAAGCACAATGGAAATAAATGTTTTGAACCATATGATTACAAACAACACAAACTCACCAAGATATCCGACGCTATCTTTTCAATGAAATTTACAAAAAGCAATTCAAAAGAGATTGAAATGAAAATGCACTATCACGCTTCCAAATCACGGCATAACATATGTCACCGCCATAGACAATTTTCTTTAGTTCTTTTCTTTAGATGTCAATGTGTCATTGAACAACCAAGATTTTGTTCGACTTAATATAGTACAGCCAATTTACTTACTAGTTGATAGTTTGTACAACCTATAAACGCTTTTCATTGGCTGTACATATTGAATATTTCTATTGGCTGTACAAATAGCTCTGGCATTTATTGGCCAAACAACCAAATTGATCGCTGTCACAGAAAATCTATTCATTGACAGATAGCATTTTTACTTGAGAACTGGCACAATACAAAGTTATGGCCAAATAAAAAAAAAGACAGATTTAATTTTTGACTACTGGCAGACCAAAGCGATTGCCAATTTCATCAACAACCGAGATGACGTAGCTTAGCTTTATATTGCCACATAAATGGAATAGAATCTAGTAAAAGCAAAACTTTGGTGTCCATACAAAAAAAATTGACAAAACCGTCATTTGCAAAATAAATTTGGATAAGGCCACACTGGAAAATATAACTGCTGAGGATTTTTCTCATTTTCCAAATAAGTTTAAGGCCATATTTTTTTAATGGCCGTTTAAAAAAACCAGTCCAGTTTAAACTAATGTTGCTATGAGATGGCGCCACCCAAGGGTGCCGTATTTATACCCCATCACATGCATACAATAATGTTTGACTCTTCGGTGGCCATAACTGTGAGCTAGTCCAGCAAAATGTAATAACCAATGACACGTGTGTCAGGAATCCTGACACTCGGGAACGAAGTTTTTTCTAGCATGACAACTGAACAACCTATTGTGCTTCTTAGTACCTATTACTTTTTTTTTTATTGGAGATTTTAAATTGCAACAAAAATTGATTTATTTATTTCATTAATACAGTACACCAATAACATCAATTAATTCTAGTAACAACTCACATTTAAGCACTTAAACATTTCTTGAATGTGTTCGTATGTAATTTCTTGTCACATAATAAATAATTTTCAATTTTCAACATCTTAGTAAACATTTTGAATTTATACATTATATCTCTATCTCAATGAAATATCCAATACATCGGGGCACATGTAATTATTTTTTTGAAAATTGTGCAAGTATAAATAAATAAATTATATGTAACTTTTAACAAAATACGTTTTTGGCTAAACACTTTATTTCTACACTCCACCAGTTTCGCTATGTTGTTATTGACCACATTTCATTAAGCTAAAAATACTGACCTTCCCTGTAATAGGGTCCAAGTACCACTAGTTGACCACTTAAGCGATTTTTCGCCTCGTTTTTTAGATTATTCTGTAGTTTTTATGTACAGCGAATTAAACTTTTGCTAGGTGACTTTCCAATTCATGTCCTAGCCTAAACTATAAATATTTATTTTTAGAAGACTATATGTTATGAATAATTTTGACTGAAAGTAAAAAAAATCATAATGTACCATGACTTGACCACTGGGTCCTATTTGATGACCAGGCAAAGTACCAATAGTTAACCACGGATATTTTATTTCTAAAAGTCACGAAAACAAACTATTTATCTTAATAACCATTTATTAAACATAGTTTAATCATAATCTTACCAGAATTTGAAAAGTATCAGGTGTTTTAGCAAATAAGTATTTAGTAAAACTCTTGATACTTTTCAAATTCTCGAACATAATAAATGCCTCGCTTAGCATTAATTAATTCTGGTTCTTCAATTTTTTCTTTAATGTCACTGACATTATATAGCGTGACATCTTCTTTTTCGGGCCATTTCCAATTTTTTAAGGATTGCTTCATAGATTTTATTAAGGCACCTTCTATACTCAACGACTCAATTTTGCCCACATAAAAAGCACCTTCGTACACAAAAATTACATAATATCCGACCTCTAATTCTAGTTCACGTTTTGATTCAGTTTCTTTTTCAGTACTACTTTCATCATTTTCTTGAATTTCTGTCTCTGGATCACTTGACGAATCACTAGAAATTACCATTCTCTTACTCTCACTCTTAGGCGGTTTTTTCTTACCCTTTTTCTCTTCACGCTTTCTTTTGTTGCTTTCAATTTTTGCTTCTTTCTCTGTCTTTTCCTTTTCTTTTGATATCCAATACTCTTGCCATTTTTTGGAAGTGGTAGCAAATGGTAGTCTTTCTGTCTTCCTTTTTTTTAATGGTGAGTCTGAGGGCCATATTATGTGGTTTCCAAATGCAGAACTAACTTGTTTTTGTTTTTGAGTCACAATTTGAATAAGTTTTTGGGGAGGGGTAGAGGTAATGCTTGCATCGGCGTCCAAAATCTTACTGGAGCCATCTATAAAACTTGCTTTGGGGCTAGGAAGCATTGGAGCGATGGACACTGCATCCCTTAATTCCGTATCTGAGATAGGAGTGTGGCATCTCGTTGGAGTCTTAGATTCTTCCGGAAAATCTGGAGTTTTACTACAAAGCATCGGGGATGTTGAAGCGCAAGATCCATATTTTCTTGGAGTTAGTTCATATAGCTTTGAAACGTTTCGTGGTGATACAACCGGCGTTATCACTTTGCGTGGTTGTGGACTTTTAGGTGGGTACGAAATATTTGATGCAATTTTTTCTGATAAAATTGAAGGTGACGAAGAACGTGGTGAAGAATAACATGCGATTTCGTTGGTCGGTGCATCAGTAATTTCTTTTGGAGATTGCTCCCGTTCTTTGTTTTCTTCGTGAATATACTGATGGATTTTTTTCCAAACCTCGAACAATTCTTTAGCAGATTCGTCTCCATTCCATTCTTTTCTTTGTCTGAATTCTTGCGCTCTGCCTTTTTTCATAAAAGATTCAAAAAACAAGAGCGTTTCCACACCAACGTTTGATACCGGCGCCAGCGTAGGTAAAACTTTTCGGGTTTTGTGGTCCATGCACCTCGCAAAATCTATGGCGTCTTTATTAAAAGGATATATACCGCACCTTTTAAAACCGTTGGCAATGATGTCTGCGGTCACTTTTTCTTCAAAAACTTTGGCCAGTAGTGGAGCAAATCCAGACCGAGTAATTTGTCTGTTGCCGGTTGTTTTTTTATACTCGGCAACAGTATGCTTCCATCCGCTCTTTAAACATTTAAACACAGACACATCGGCTGGTTGTGTTATGTGTGTCGAGTTCGGAAAAAGAGCATAGGCCAAAATCTGGTTTAGCGCGCAGTACTGCGACACTTGCAGTGTCATATGTGAGCGGTGCCCATCTATTAGAAGCAACACTGGCTTTTTGATATTATTTGTTTTTAGCCAAGGGTCAAAAACATTGGCAATAAACTCGTAATAAAGTGGTCCAATCATCCACCCTTTCGGTGATTTTCCAATACTCCAGTCTTGCGGGATATTCATTGCTATTTCTTTCGAAATGCGCATTAGGGGATAGACAATCATTGGTGAAACTACTTGACCGGCAGCATTAATAGTCACCATTACTGTTAGTTGTTCCTTTTCTTTGCCAGATTTGATTTCGTAAAAATTTTTCATACCTACAGGTCCAAGAACTTTGCCAGAATCAGGGCAGGTTTGAAATCCTGATTCATCTGCATTGAATATCCTGGCAGGTTCGTTAAGTATATCAAGGGCATTTTCTTCCGCTAGATATTTTTCTAGAGATTTGTGCCATTCTTTTAAATCATCGGCAGATACGAATGCTCGCGCTGTTGATATACTTTCTGCATTTCTTTGGCCAATAGCTACATGTCTTTTTAGATACAAATCAAACCACTTCCTACCCGGTCGATTATTCTTGAACGGAGTAACCCTTTCATCGTCATCTAAAATTTTTTTCACCGTGTCCAGCAACGTTTCTTTTTTCAGTGGTATTCCTTTCTTAGCGTTGGCTATTATATATTTTTCCAATAGGTTTTCTTCGGCTACGGTGAAATAAGTGTCTCGTCCCATTTTTCTCACCTCAGGTACTCTTCCTTTTAATTTGTTTATTAATGTACTGTGTGGCACTCCATAGTGCCGCGCTGCTTCCCTAATTTTAAAGCGATTTTCTCTAACTGCTGCTATTGCAGATTGCATTGCTTCATCTGGATATCGCAGAATTTTTTTATCATCTTCATTCTTCTTCTTTCCTGAAATATTGTAACGAAACTTCCTACAGTTTTAGTTTAACAGCAGACGTACATCGAATTAAAAGTGGTCAACTTAAGGTTAAGTCTTCACTGAACTTTGCCTAAAGCTGACCACTCAGGCAGAATCCAAATTTGCACCCTGGTCAGCCATTGGATATTCTAAAAATAACTACTGAAGAGTTCAAGCAATTACATTACTAGCCATTGTCTAGTAAACCAAAACGTTAATAGCATTAAAGTATATAGATTAATTATGTTCTAAAGCTTAACCACTGTGGTCAACTTAAGGCAATGTTATCTAAATGTGTTCCAAAGGATAACCAGTATTGTAAAAAACACCTTAACCATAAAACTTTATAAATACAGTCTGTAATTGCTTATATTATGATTAAACAACAGCAGTAACACACCAAATATACAAATATGTAATAATAATAAAAGATGCAATAGGATTTACTCAATGATATGAAATTTTACGGCTTAACAAAACACACAGGTACTTACGAGGCGCCATCTTCGAAGTAAAAGAATTAACACTTAGTGGACCAATAGGAAAGTGTTTCACTCAATACTTCACGGCTATAATCTTGCCATAAAAGAAAAACAAAAAAATATTATCCTGTGTTGTCAGTATACCTTAATATTTTAAAAATAGTACGTTTTGGTCAACTATTGGTTCCTGGTCAACTAGTGGTACATGGACCCTATACCTACCTACTTACCTACATTTTAGAAACCGCTATGTTGGTTCGAAAACACATCCACTTATTTGAACAAGACAAAAATGCTCGCCGTCAGCATAAGCTCAAACTGCCAGAACCACGACTGGATTTTTTGTGTAGAAAAGGTTAAAAATCTCCAAAGTACAAATATACAAAATATTTAAACATATACCACAAAATATACAAAGTGAGTCTAGAGACAAATAATTCAAAAATAAATAATATAACCTTCTAGTCACAATATTTTCCTACTAAGTAAATGATTCTTTCTAATGAAAAATATTGATCTACAAAAAAATCCAAAGTTTTTATAAAATAGATAATTTTGTTTGCTATAAGCTAGCAACATTTGTTTCCGTTCCGTTCCGTCCGTCAATTTCTGAAGATTCTTTGTACGAGCTTGGAAAGAATCACTTCAAAAATATAATTTGCGTTTGTTCTAGTTTGTAGCAGTTTAGCTATAAATATTAACAACTAATTCACCAGTGTTACATTAATCTTAAATCACCATGAGCGGCGTGCAAACTGGTGAGTCTAGCTTTGAATTTTATAAACCGATTTTGTGACTATAGGTATTCCATGCTTGACTATTTCATTACTTACAGTGGGTAATGAACTCTGGCCGTTTGTGTCGCAATTCACTCACGAAAAAGTATGTGTTTTTCGGCGGCGTTTGTGTAAGACGAATATTTATTTATGGATAAGTGTCTTTCTACTGAAAACAGATTAGTCACCACTCTAATCGGTTCTTTTATTGTGCACTTGATTTTAGTAAACATGTAGCTTTGCTTGGAATTGTATGATTATTAACCTACCCATTACTTATACTTTGTACAATGAATATCAACTTCAATTGTTCAGATTTAGTTGGCTAAAATGGTTACAGTTAGCACTCTACAGTTTTTTTCCACCTTAAGCAAATAAGAGTTTCTGGCATCTAGAAATACACATCTTTGTAGACCTTAATAAAGCATCATACTCAAAATCAGATTATGATGATATCAGACAGATACATAATGAATTGCTTACCTCCTTTTCATGATGTCAGTTAAAAACAGTATGTCTTGGATATAATATTATATTTTAAATATTAGTATCATTAATTTAGTTGTATTAACCGGCTAGCACTTACGTCAAAAATTTCGTCGAAAAATTAGCTCGACAAGTTTCGGAAATCTGAGGTTTCCATCATCAGGAGGACGAGTCAGCACGCGCGTCCCGGTTGGCCGCCTCGTCCAGACGATGGAAACCTCAGATTTCCGAAACTTGTCGAGCTAATTTTTCGACGTAATTTTTGACGTAAGTGCTAGCCGGTTAATACAACTAAATTAAATCATGCCTTACGGGAACTATAATACAGTATCATTAATTATGTAATGTTAGTCAAAATCTGGAAAGACAAAAGAAACAAGAAGTAAAATATAAAAAAAACTATTATCCCTTAGCTAATTAGCATCCTCATAAATCAGGTTATAAAATAAGTCTATGTGAATTATAATTTATTATTTTTAGAACAGTAACTATATTTAAATTGTTTTTTATTGACCATTGTTTTGGAAATTGGGGGTAAATATAGTGATCACCATGTCAATCTGGACATTTTTGTGAGAGTTTATTCTGTTTAGGATTTATAAAAAGTGAGTGTTTTCCTATAATATACAGATAAGAAACAGAGAGTCACTTGCTCTAGTTTCAATTGGTTTAATTTATTCAATATTTTAGAAATATTATTAAAAAGTAAGTTAATTTGTATGAGAGCGGCCAAAACTGGTGTTTAGAGTTATGAAACCTCCCTGAGAGCCTCTGAGAGAAGAAAAACCTAAGTAGCTCATATTATAAGTCAAGCTAAAATGATAAAGTATTAGTTCAGCTATGGGAAATTGTATAGATATATTCAATGATTTGTACTTCCTGGCTTGCATGAGTAACCTAGTTAAAAGGTATGATAACAGTGCAAGTGTTATCAATGCGAATCATTCCTATCAAATGATATTAGGAAACATTACTGGATGATAAATTCAACTTATCATATTGAACTGTCATCAATAAATAATAATAATGGCAGTGTTCAGTTAGGTTAGGTTGTTAAATTATTGTATTTATAGTTAGCAGTATCTTCCACTCATTTGCATAATTACACATTTAAATATTACATAAAATAAATGATTTATATGTCAATTTAGTATAATTGAAGATAGTTGCACCTTACATACATGTGAGTTTGGATGGGGGAACCCTTTGTGAAATCTGTCTCAACTTATATATTTTTCTTTATTTATTTATCCATACAGTGACACATGACTGTCAGTCTAGTTAACTTCCTATACATATAAGTATATCACAAAGGAGATATACAAACTTTAAATACAAATTTTGCATTCTTTCATCTGATATAGTATTACTGAAATATTAAAAAAACATTCAGTTACCAAGTTTAAGCAACAAATATAAAAGTAAAAGTATAGAGTGAGCTTTATTGTAGCTGTATACTATTTTCTTACATAGATAACAAAAATTCTATCATTTTACATAGCTAAAGTTTTCCAGTTTTACCATAATTTTGTTGTACTACATGCATAATTCTTGACAAAGATTGATTGAAAGTGATATTTCTTACAGAACTGAATGCCTGTTTATTTATTTGGCCAAGCTAATTAATTGCTATTTGTTAATTATATTATGTATCTACTTTTAAATGAAATGGCATGGGCTCAGTTATTTATATGTATTTTTATGAAGTGTTTAACAATGCCTTCTACAGTTGGTATTCTGTTATTTATCTGAGGAATGTAGACAAAGTATTTGCGTAAACATTGTTGAAGCTGGTTGCGTTGGCACTTGATAATTATATGACCCAACAGAATGACCTGATATACATACTTACTTTGAATGAGGTCTTAAAAAACATATGCATTATGCATGTATCTTCTTGTAAAATGCATACAATACCTATACAAATCTCTTTAGCTCTGACAAATATACCATTTTTTATTATTAAGCATATAATAAAAAATGCTAAGGACCCAAAATTCAAAAATCCTCTTTTAAAGATCTTATCTGCTTTATGAAAGCACTAGGCCTATATACTGATATAGTGCATAAACTATCTACGGCAATATTTTAGGTTCTAATTGGATCAGTCAGACATACTTTATGTACTCATAGTACAGATACAATACAAGTATTGCCTAGTCTCTCTGCACTGTGTTTAAGGACACAAGTGCTATGTCCATATACCTAGCAAGCCTAGATGATAATATGTTAAGAAATTTCTGTAACGTCAATTGACTTCATATTTTCTAACTTATTATATTAGTACCTATGTAGGTTCTCTCTGTTAAATACTTGTGTATTGGCTGCTAGCTAGCTAGCCAGCTGTACAGTTGTATGCTATCAAGGAAATATATCATCCTTGATAGCATATAACTATACAGCTATCTATCCATCCATTCTAGAGTTCACTGAACTACAGAGTACCTACATATTTAAGTTTGTAAATTGAAGTTTATTGCATTTTGTCCATTACAAGTCATTTCAAAAAGCTCGCAACAATAAAAATAAGCTAGCGCACGACTCGAGCGGTGACTCACGCTGGTCGCGCGGAGCAATCTGTGTTTTTTTTGCTGGAACAAGTTACAAAATGACGCAACGTTTCTTGTGGCCGGCTCGCTCCGCGGTCGCCTCGGGCACTGTCAATAAACTTTATCCGACAAGGTGAGCTCGCAGTCTGTATTTCTCGTTTTGCGCGTGCCGCTCTGGAACTCGCTCGGCGCGCTCGCTCGTTACGAAAGCGTTAAACTGCTGCACAAATTAAACGGCTTTTGTTACAAAATTAGGGAGTATTTCGTTTTAGAGGTCAATCATACGGACATTATAATCGGCAAGATCTGCGGCCGCATCGCTGCCGCCGGTGAAAGTGGCGAGCGCGCGCGGGCAGCGGCGCGCGACGGGGCGGCGGGCACCTCGCGCTGACGCGACGTGGCGGAAGAGACCGACTCTAGCGTGCGCCGGCCGCGCACGTACCTCGTCGCCGCGTGGACTTTATTTATTGCGAAAACAATGTTTATGATGTGACAGCGATCGCTCGCTCCGTATCGTACAGACTGACGTATTATTATATAAATAATAGGGAGAGTGTCGTCCGATGTGCGAGCCGTAGCAGTATCGCGAGTTAGTTCAGCGAGAGTTTCCCGCCGCGAGGAGATGCGCGGAGAGGTGTGAGCGGCGCGATGTCGAGCTCGGGGGGCCCGGCGAGCCTGGAGTACATGGAGGACCCGTACTTCGTGCCGCCGGACGACGACTGCACGCCCAGCTTCGACGTGGCCGTGGACGAGCTGGAGGAGCTGGAGACGGTGAGCTGGGCGCGCGACGACGGCGACGCGGAGTGGCGCGCGCTGCCCGACCTGGCCGACGCAGCGCTCTGCATCGAGACGGAGTTCTACATGGACAACCGCCGCCGCCGCCTCAGGATATTCAGGAAAAAGATGCGCGACGTGCGGGTCACCTTCCAGGACCTCTCCAAGCCCTACCTTGCCAAGATGTCCAGTCATACCAATTACAAGAAGTTCTTAGGTATCGCGATCGGAGGTGGGTTCTCTTCTCTGGTTTTCGATCACGGTTATCACCATTTCAGAATTACGTCGAATTTAGTTTCGTATTTTGATTGGCGACTTTGATTTCATCGTCGTCAACAGTTTGTTATCATCCACTGCTGGTGGTCCTGTGGTGCTCCCATCGATGTTTCTAATGTCATCGTTGTAAATAGATCAGCACAAAAAATTATCGATCTCAACCTTCTCATTTCCATTGTTATCTATCAATAGCAACCGTCGAGTACAATGAAATATTTTCACACTTTCATACAAGATTGACGTAGACAAAAATGTGTTTCAGCAACGACCATTAAAGTATTAATGTCAGCAAAACGTGGTTTACGAACGGTAAAGTGCTATTGAAATAAGAGTAGCACGCAAGGTCGCATGAAATATCGTTGCTCAACTAAAAACTGTTCCTAATTGCGGTCTCGGCTCTCGCCAACTGGATAACAGTACATTTTATTATTATACCTATAACATTTTGGCCACAAATTTTTCATTCGTAGATGATGTGCTTATTATTCATGACTATTTTTGTATTTTAAACCAGTTTCCGCATCTACACGAAATTAAACAGAAAGCTACACTTAACGGCTCTATTCCGTCTGAACGTTTTCTTAAAAGACCTTTGGGTACTATGATCATATTAACAACTAGCTTTTGCCCGCGGCTTCGCTCGCGTTAAGAAGTATTCTTATTAATTAGGTATATTTAGATAGAAAAAAAAAGTCGCAAATACTTTTGTTTAGCGTGTGTCAAAAATTAGGGCATACAAAACTTCTTTGTACACAATATTTTTAACTAATCTGTCAGTAGGCGCTAAAATTATCAAGCTATTGGATGAACTTACTCGTGAGTAAGCAACATAAAACTGTCCATGAGAGAAGCAATGTTCTCTCAAGTCAATACCTGCAAATTTGAGAGAGAAAAAGCAAACTTTTAGGGGAAACTGCAATCGTTTCAATTCGAACGGGATATCATTAGGTAATAATGGGATTCGTGGTACAAATACATTTTCCCCTTTCGCACACCCAATTAATATAATGGCTTCCACTATATTGCGATGCGCATGCAAATAGTTCTGTTGTAAAAGCAATTTTTCCCTTCGGCTAGACAAAAATGGGAAAATCTAAGAAGATTTATAAAAACTTTTATCCTTCATTTTATCTCCTTTAGGGGCGGAATTTACCAAAATCTTTTCATAACCAGCGCCTACGTCATAGTAGCTTTATGCATGCAAAATCTCAGCCCGATCGGTTTAAAATTAACAAAGTTTCATACAAACTTTCATCCCCTATTTTATCCCCTTAGGGGTGGAATTTATCGAAATCTTTTCATAGCGAGCGCCTACGTCATAGTAGCTTTATGCATGCAAAGTCTTAGCCCGATCGGTTTAAAATTGACAAAGTTTCATACAAAATTTCATCCCCTATTTTATCCTCTTAGGGGTGGAATTTATCAAAATCTTTTCATAGCGAGCGCCTACGTCATAGTAGCTTTATGCATGCAAAGTCTCAGCCCGATCGGCTTAAAATTAACAAACTTTTATCCCCTATTTTATCCCTTAAGGGGTGGAATTTATCAAAATCTTTTCATAGCGAGCGCCTACGTCATAGTAGCTTTATGCATGCAAAGTCTCAGCCCGATCGGATTAAAATTGACAAAGTTTCATACAAACTTTCATCCCCTATTTTATCCCCTTAGGGGTGGAATTAGTCAAAATCCTTTCTTAGCGGATGCCTACGTCATAACATCTACCTTCATTCCAAATTTCAGGCCAATCCGTCTAGTGGTTTGAGCTGTGCGTTGATAGATCACTATATCAGTCAGTCAATCAGTCACCTTTGAGTTTTATATGTATAGATAGAAACACCACTAAATTAACTATAGATTCAGCATTTATATATGATACATAAAATAATAAGTTTGTAATAATGCAAATGTAATGTATTTTGGTTATTCTTTATTGAATAATGTCTAAATGTGTGTTTAGCAGAAGAAGCGCTGGGCGGCGCGGGCGCGGGCGCGGGTGTGGGGGCGGGCGGCGCGGCGGGCGACGCGCAGCTGGACGAGCTGGCGGGGCTGAGCCCCGAGCAGGCCGAGCAGCTGCGCGCCGAGTGGAGCCGCGAGCTGGCGCGCGTCGAGGACGAGATCGCCACGCTCCGGACCGTGCTGCAAAGCAAGGTACCATTTACCCTTCTTTCTAACGCTCTCGCAATAAGGTATATGTATGGAACTGAAATTTGATTTTTGTAAATAAACTATAAAAATATACCAAAATACTAGAGGAGCTGTGCAAACTCCATTTATATCCACTGACAAATAAAGAAGTTATGACCAATTGAAGATTTTATTCCATCTCTTTCTTTAAAAACAGAATTTTCTATGTATTTTGTATGGCGTTAGTGCCATGTGACGTCACGTGGCATGTCGGTTCTCTGTCTAATCGTAAACTAAAAACATGTATAACTGCGTTATTGTTAAAGCTAATTGAAAAATAATTTCACTATGCTGATTGTCTATTAAAAAGCTTTCATTAAAGTAATAAAAAATAGTTGTGCATATTCCCTATTCTCGAAAGATACGAGGCTTGTTTTTCAATGTGGTAAGCTTGCAAACTAAGGTACTTGCGCGCATCTGAAATATTTCGAAAGATCGATCTATACAGGTCTTTCGCAGAGTTTGCCGGATTCTCTTCTGCTGTAATTATGTTAATAGAGATGAGCCAATTATTCTTTTCTGGTCTAACTATATTTAAATTAGTTTGTATGTAATATTATAGTAGCATAACCCAGAAGTATCTAAGCTAAGAAAACTAACTGAACGCCAATAAGTTTCAGTCCACTTAAAAAACAATTAACCTAAACAAAATATCAATTCGTATTTGGATTGATTGATATAGCCAGCTCAGGAAATTATGGCCTCAGCCAATATTGCAACTATTTGCCAATAAATTTTTGAAAGCTCCGTATAGCAATCATTGCGAAAAGAAACAATCGCGCTAAATATGATTGATGATGTAGGCACGATTTGAAACCATTACGTTCGTCGAGTAATCGAGTTGCATCGCAAATACATATTCAAGTGTCCCTATTAGCCTTTTAGAAACGAATCGATTTCCTGGCTGATACGGCACTTAAACAATCAATTTGTTGAGATGGGCTCAACTTGTATACTTTTTTATGTTAATTTTTTTCAATTTCAGATACGCCAAAGCTCCGAATTAAAACGAAAACTTGGCATCACAGTATGGAAAGAAATCACTGAAGACGTCAATCAGGGATTGAAAAATGTCAAAGAGAGCCAAGTGTAAGTGTACTTTCATACCTATGTATGTAGAAACATAATTATTTAATGTTTTTGAATGAATTATGTACCTACGTTTCTCGAGGGTTAGAACATGATCTTCGCCGAAGGTAGCGGTTGCTTTGCTTTATAGTTTTTCGCTGTCACTTTAGTATTATTTGGTGGCGTTTTAGTTTGGTTTTATTTTACCCTTGGTTTGTTATACGGCAGCTATCAGTCGATAGAAACACGTGCGGCTGCGCTTACAAAGGCCATCACTGAAGCACCAATGTAAGTTCACTATTTGCTACTTTTTTATTTAAAAAACACGTTTTCTGCTTTTGGGATTACACGCTGTGAATAATAGGCACTTTTTTAGTATTTTTATTTTGTATTGTTCTAACCCGAAAGAAAATTACAAGACTTGTGAATAACGCATGATAACAATTATAGAGCTATGGTTGTGATAACTTAAGAGAATAAGTAACATTCTAATCCAATAAAGTTGACCTCAGTTAATTTTTAGTTTTCAAATATAGTTTAGCAGCCAAATGAAATATTTGTAGTTACTTCCCGTGAATCAACAGAGACTTGCTTGTACTAAAAAATGCTACAAATAAAATAAAGCGTATGTGTTCAAACCAGAACCACTAAAGTATAAAGCAATAGTAGGTTAAAATAGCGCTTCTTACTAACCACCTTTAATTATTCAACAATTGAGCATAGTTAAACACTGTTTTGTTTATTGATATAATCCTTACTAGTCCAGTGTAAGGAGTTGTAATATTATAAGGTAAATATTTTTCCATTAATCTTCCTAAAGTTGAACTAAGACATTTGTTGAAATATTGATAATACGTTTAAATAAGGCGTTGACTTGTCAACGAATTACAAGTCTTAACTTACTTGGTAAAAAACGTCATAACCGACGCACGTTTCGGTACATTCCTACCATCTTCAGGGCCGAGTAGTCACATACAGCTGTTGTCGGTCAAATACCGTGCGTCGGTTATGACGTTTTTCTCCAACTAAGTGGAACCGCTCTTGCTTAAAAAGTGTCAACGAATTGCCACAATATCTCACCGTTTTGCGTCACTCAGATACCAAAAAACGGAATCTGTGATAAAGACGACGGCGGAGAAGACGACGTCGATCCTGGGCGGGTTCACGGCGGGAGTGTCCACCAAGCTCGGCCAGATGCGCAACTCGGACTCGTTCCGCTCTATCGAAGAGCGCGTCGGCTCCGCTTATGAAAATGTTAAGGTAAACTATACAAGTATATAATGATAAATAAAATTAAAAAAATCAGGACATATCACACAGCGCCATCTCGCTCCATACTAAGCAAACGCTGGTGTCTTATATATTGACACTTGTTATACCAACATCATCTAAATTTAACAGGCTCTTATCTTCTGAGTATGCGCCACCTTCCTCGGTCAGCAGCAAGCTTTGACCCTCCTATAGATAATAGTATATTACATAGGGCATGCCCATGGTGTGTATACAATTTTTCTCAACGACGGAGCCGAAAAGCGACAACTTCGTCTTGCGTAGGGGGACGAAAGTTGTCATTTTCGGCCCGGAGGTGAGAAAAGATATTTATAAATGTCATAAAACTAATACTTAAAAATACCTTACACAAGCACAGTATGCCTCACATTATAAAATCTCGAATATACGATATGACATCTACTTTCTCCTTGATATGATCTATAAATGCCCTTCTAGGCTTTTTCTCCCTCTTTTTGTTATACCTACCTACATTCTTTTTTAGAGCAGGTGCCTTGTACTGAGAATGTTCGGGAAAGAACCTTGATCACTGAGCTGTATCTCTGTTTAAAATGTTAAGCTATGTTATACGTTAGATATTGTCTCGGTTTAAATTGTTATACAAAGTTATATGTTACAAATTCTCCAACTATTGTAACAATAATGCGAAACAACTAGTCAGTTTCATTTCATCAGGCAGGCTGTAGTGAAACGTAAACCTATCCCTCGTAAAAAGTATCTAGTTCTTAACAAGATAGGCAAACAAAATGAGTACATATGATATGATTAGTCATGAATTACCTTTTCCTATTCCAGGGTAAAGTGGCATCGAGGTCGAATTCTACGCAGAGTTTCGACGAGGCGCTGCGTGACGCGTCGCGCGCGGCCAGCGGCGCCACCTCGCCCACCATCCCCGAGAATAAACCCTTGCCTTAATCACACCCTAGCCCATCCCCCCGCCCCTCGCCTCTCGCCTGGCCACGCTACCAACACGAGGAACAATTCCAAACATAATTATAGGGCTACCGGCGATTGACATTATATAGACATTCTTTCTTTCTTGTAACCGGAAGCGGAACATGTTAATACGACAAAACATTAGTCTGGGTATATCAGTGTTTTTGTCGCCTTAAGTGATATCATTCAGGCAATTTAAAGAGCTTCACCAAATTTAGTAACTTTTTACCACCTCCGAGAAATTCAAAGAAGCGGTAGCCCTCATTGAGATCGTTACTCGAAGTATAGTTCCTTTTACTACTATTAGATAGAGTATTCCCAATTTCTTCGAGTACAGGATTACTGAAATTAAGTAACTTGAAAAGGCAGCTTCAATACTAAACAAAGTATATTAGTATTGGGAACTAATAAAGGAATGATTCTACTATTCCTTGAGATAGTGTAAGCAAAATTTGTAAAGACTCTGGCTAGATAAAGCCTAGCCATTGTCTCTTGCTACGCCCCAACCCAATACCTCGGGCCACATGTCATTTTTTTGGAAAATTGTATGTGTGTAAGTATAAATAAATAAATAGTCTGGATATTTTTATGCGAATTCGATAATCATAAATCGGTCAGCAGTAATCCTGTATTTGATAAGTGTTTGTATGTAATGTAATGAACTAATGTTTGGAAATGTTCTTCGATGTACATAACCTGCAGATCCACACCATGTAGAGAATGCGTCGAGCTTTAAGCCCGTCCCCCCATGAGTGATTCATAGGATTTAGGTATTTGGTCTCATATTAACTAAGTACTGTTAATCTCTGGTATTCACGAATTCTTCGACGAATAACGAATCTTGCCTTACTATGAATCTTATGATTAACTTGAATTGTTACGTGATTTGTGTATTCTCTATGTGGAGATGTGGAGCAGAGTAATCTCGCATTGATAACTTACCTGTGTAAAACGAAACCGTGAATCACAGAAACCAAATAGTACATTGTTCACCGAGAGGAGAAGAGAAAGTGACCGATTATCGGGAATCGCACTTTCTTTCGAGTGATAGTGCTTTATACTACACCTACGATGAAAACAAAAAACTAAATCTTTACTAATTGAAATTCATATTGAAATTGTTGCGAACAAATATGCGGGGAGAAAACGCATCTGAGCGGGAGAGAAAAGTGTATGAAAATCCATTTACGTGGTTTTTTTGTTTTCTCCCCGCATATTTGTTCGATATGCAATGACGTACTTTCTACCGTAAATTTGATAAAGTATCAAGGTATTTTCCGTGTAGTATAAATATATTATATATTGTGCTTCTGTGATTGATAGATGGTTTTCCCAGTGGTATATTCCCTGCGAAGCTCGCCAGGTCGCGAGGCGGCGGGCGTCACACGCCGCGCCGCATGCTGCGTTTATTTTCACTCTCCCTCTCAGTTTGTAAGCGGATCTACACATAATCACAACGTAAACATATTAAAACCCATTTCACGTAAAATGAACGCTGGACGAAAGTAGAGGGGGTATGTTTGCGCATGGGTACAATCACGCACATAATTACTACGCAGTTTCGTATATTCATAATAAATATTGGTTGTATTCGTGTAATGGCTAGGTACCTACATATGAGGAGGTAACTTTCATAACATGATTTGTCCTTTGGATATGGAACCGTGAAAACTCTTTTTTTTTATTTTGTCAAATTGGGTAAGCTTTTGTGAATTATTTAGTGTAGAAATGTGAAATGAATATTACTGAATGAAATTATTAAGCTATCACAGATAAATTAGGCTTGCTTATCTTAAATTTTTTAATTAAAAAATGGACTAAACACGTTTTGCATGACCACCATGGACAAAACATGTTTTGTATTGAAAACTCACTAAAATGTAGCAATCAAAATGTGTTTTATCCATATAATAATAATTGATATTTTAAGTATGGTTTATTATTATTTATTACATTATTATTATTTATAACAAACATTAAATAGGCATCAACTAAAACAAAAAAATATTTTGGACAATGTTTTATTATAGTATTACAAGATTTAGGATCAAGAATAAAGATTATTGATATTTAGGATTTAAATTCTAATACAGTTTTCTTGATCCAGGCAGTCACATTCATTCTCTTCGTCAATGATTTCCTCGGAAACAGTAGGAGTATTGAAAAGAAGTTCCTTGTACCATTTGAAGCGGTTGTCGTCTAGCTTTTGCCAGTTTCCAAAAACAGCTTGCAGTAGTTTGTCTACATCCTTCTTCTTTTCATCAGTTAAGGATCTTCTCAGAGCCAATGTCTGTGGTATCATTCTGCGTAACATAGTATTGGTAAATGACTTTTTGTTCAGACTTTGGTAGGCTTCATCTCCCTCATAGTAAAAATTCTCCATTGCTTTAACTCTGACTGAACGCTTACCACTAACCTCGCTGACTTTGAAAAAAATCCTCTTCATGTTGCTTATATTTCTTAGGTCCTTGTAGAACTTCTTTAAATCCTTGGTATCTTTAAGTTCCCAGTCATGTCCTAGTACATACAATTGTCCCAGTTCTTTGTAAATTTCCATGTATTCCTCTTTTTCAATAATAGTCTGCTTATTTCTCAACACTTTTTCAGCCCTGCCGAAAACTCTATCCGCTGGAAGAAATGAATGTCCACGGGTCGGAAAGTGCATATGAATTTCTGTAGGTGATGTTGTTTGAGTTTGCATAAAGTACATAATAGTACGTACTACAATATTATTCTTGTTTTGAGAAACGCATCCGTCCCTAAACAGTCTTAAAATTCTGTGTGATTGGAAGTCAGTATTTTGAAGGAAATGTAGCAAAGCAGACGATATTTCCGTACTTCCTTTTCCCGCCTGTTCCTCTGACCAGCAGTAAAAATTTGGGTTCAAACCTTTCAAATCCACTATACAGAAGTTGTAAAATGCGATTTGTCTTGAATAGTATGCCTCCTGTACGGGTGTTTTTGGCAGAGGTAGAATTTGTTGTAAGTCAAAACAGTAGCTGATAGAATCATCTACGTCTTTTCTCATTAGCTCATAAAATGCATTCGCGCTCTTCTTATGTATTCTCTTTTCTATAAGAAAATCGTTTCTCTCCTTTGACCCTTTAGGAAATGATTTTATTTTGTGATTTAGTATTGTGCATTGGCTGCACACGTCGCTAGCTGGGGATTTAAAACCAATATTAAAGTTATTAACAAAAATTCATCATATATACATATATGGTTATATGTATATTTGATGTAATCCAAGAATTTATTTACAATAATAAAATATAAAAACAAGTGAAGGAAAACTAAACATACTACTTCTAACTACTACAAAAAGGGGCACTTAGAAAATCTTTAGAAAAGCCTAAAGATAATCTAAGTGCTCCAGCTCACTACCAGAGGGCAGCGTACCCAGCATGCTGGCCGCATTACCACGCTGGATGGCAATGCTGATACGTTGAGCCAGAAAAAGGCCAGCATTTTGGTCATATTTGATAGAATGTTATTAAATGAAAATAATTAAAACATAATTAATTCTTATTAATTATAAAAATACTAGTGTAAGATAATTGTATTAATGTTATTACCAATGTTAAGCCGAAATAAATAAAATAAAAATTCAGTGAATAAATATGAATTATTTATTAAAAATAATTTAAAAAAGAAGGACTCAGAACATTTTGTTGCCTCGGCGGTCCGTTTTATGCATTGTTTTAAATTATCAACTGCATTGTTATCAGCCTCTTTCTTCATAAAACAATAAACGTCATAGATCATTTTTCTCACTCTTCTATGTAAAACCATTTCAAACAAAACACTTTAAACCATTTCGAACAAAACACTTTCGTGTGCGTTGGAATTTTGAGAGCAAAAGTTGCGTTAACACAGTGCAGATGGCGCAGGTCGACTGACGAACCAATGGCGCTCTGGCATTCAAGCGGCGCGTGACCGGTACGCCCCCGCCCGCACCTCATACCACCAAACAGACCGATAAATCGCCTACTGCGCAGCCTAACTCCCAGCGTTCTTTTTACGTGAATTGAATTTGTACTACACTCGTGTCAGAATACATCGTTGCGTTGGTGAATTTCAGTCGCAACTCTACCTCGTGTTGGGACATGACTATTTTCATCGACCGTTCTATTCACTTTAGATACTTTACGCAAATTGTTTTTAGGTTTTTTTGTTATTGTTTTTAATTAATTTGGTGACAAAGTTATTATGATAAAGTATTATTAAGTAAATTAATTTCGACCAGATGAAAATGGTCACCCGACTTTGCTCTTATTTAACAAGTGCTGTAATGTCTGGCCTGAACTGAAGTATGTCTAATTTTGTACTTATTGATGTGTTTTCATTCAAAATTCGTCTTAGGCCTATTCATTAGACATTTTATAATGTTAGTCATGCTAAATAGTGCTCGATAGGTCTATATGGATGACTATATATCGCTTGAGTTGTCTATTTACGGATATACCTATATAGCGGCGTGGCTAGAAAATGAGACTGCTCATTATTTTGCTTGCGTGATTCGAACGGAATCACGAGTTATTTCACTCATAAATATCTTTTATATTTGCATTCCATTTTGAAATTTATTAGCTCACAAGTCACACCTTATTACTATTTTTAAAGAATGACAATGTTAAAATTGAATGTTCGTACACTAAGTTATTATATTATGGTGTAATACTTTGTAACGTTTTTAAGTGTGGAAGCAATGAAGCCCGTGGGGGACTCCCGGGTCTCTCACGGGTAACTCCCACACTCATGTTGTTTGTAAAGAGACAATCTGCCGATGCCTGTTAGGTCCATTGATACTACATATTATGAAAATGATATTTTTGTAAAACGCTTAGCTTTCCTTACTTATAAAATATTTCCACTATTTACAATACCTTTGAGAATGTTAAATAAAGTTTATGTATTAATTTCATGGTGTATTATTTCTTATATTAATATATATAAAACTTTAGAATCTAATTAGCTAGTCTAGCTATCAACCTTACATATATTATAGAAGGATATCAATAAAAGCCGACCATTTAATGATTGGTGAAGTAATTTATTCTCAATATGTAATACAAGTACTGTAACACTACACTTGATGATAAATAAAATAATGAATAACAAAATAACCTCGCGAGTTCCAAAAGTAAAGCGTAAACAAACAATTTATCAAGTTCATTGTACAAAATAATTTGAGACAATAGTTCATATTCTCATACATTTATCACAAACACAGTTGGCGAGCACAGCACAGACCGGGCGCCTGTTCTTACAAACATAGAAAGAGTAAAAAATTAATAACAGGACACAGGTTTGACATCATGAATCAAGTTAGACTGTGGCGGCAATTCCAACCGATATACCCATATAACACAGATATAAGGTAAGTGACGGCAGAAGACAAGAAGTGAGAAGATAAAAAAGTAGGAAATAAGGTGAAATAGCGAGTTGTAAAGTATACCGATAATTCAGTATATCTAGATTTAAATTCAGCTATGATTATACCTATAAAATATATGCCCAGTTGAGATATACCTATATTGGCTATTTTTATTTATTTCGAACTAATAGTAAAAATTGCCGTTGCGTCGGTGAAACATTGTTCAGGAGAAGCTACAAGTGACTCTTTGCAGCTTTGACTCGATTGGGAGCAATATTTCATAAAATAATAATAAATAGATTTGTAATGATACAATAGATTTATTCAGAAAATTATGTACCGTACCTACATACAACAGCTTTTCACTGTAGTTAATACATATTAATTAGCACTTTAGTCTGCAGGTACTTTTTATGAATAACCCTGTTGTTAACATTTGCAATATTTGGCTAGATGTCACTGTGTATATGTACAATATATGTACATGCTGGGAAAACAATTTTATAATAACCTATCACATCACTGCTAAAGTAACAGATTGATTTTTTTTACATTTAAATTGTACCTTTTTGTAATTTATATGTAATAACGTGAATTTAGGGAAAATGCCTAGCACAGAAAACATAGTTCTTTCCATAGACAAAAAGAAACTTAGTAGGTATGTTAGTATAATGTTCAAGTACCCGTTATTTTGTTTCGAGTCCCAAATTAATGGGTAAAAAGAAATAATACAAGAGAAGTAATGTCTATTGTACAATTTGTCGACATCTTAGTGCGCCGGCGGACGACTCAAAGATAGGCGGAAGATATAAGGCTTAACTAAGGCCACTTTAACACTACACTTGAAATATATAGGTTTTGTGTGGCAACGAGTTCAATTCAACTAACACACAAGCGAGCGTTTTCACTATATGAACACGTAAATGCTGGTAGTGGTAGACATAATCAAATATTGAATTAAATATACAAGTATTTATTACAAAGTACAACCCATTCAAGCAGTACATATATTAAATTAGTTTGCATTATATTTATATTAAAAGAAAGAAAAAGTCAAGTAGCGAGTCTGTACAGGTAAGCAGGTCGTTAGGGCGAAATATACCTTTGAGCGTAACTGAAATAACACTGAGTACATTTATTAGCCGTTCTTGATATTTTCACATAGGTACTCTTAATGTGCAAAAATAAGTAAAATACTTCTTTTTTTATACTACAGCATATAATCTTGAATGTACATGTCGCGATCGATAGATATAATAACACGAGTATGAAACGTACATGGAAATTATAACAATATCTTCATACATCCTGTAAAAAGTGTTGCCTACTACATACACATACGTCAGGTGTATATCACTTCACTCTCAAATGTGTATATAGTGATACGAAAACAATTATTTCATTTTAACTTTCCATTAATAATCACAATTTGGCGAATAAGGCTGGAAATAATATATTAAAATACACCATCATGATTAGTGCAAACATCCGTAGAACCTATTATATTGCATTTCATCATAAAACTAAATGATTATAAAATATAACTATATACCTTTAATACCTCTATTTATAGATTCGGTATCGTATAGTGGTTATTTACTTATTTTATATAATAACAGCATTGTTGGCTTTATCTATAAACTGAAAGCTGTCACATTTACTGCATAATTTATGCCGGCAGTAAAATGTGCCATCCATTTTGCAGCTATACTCTAATATCCAAAATACAAACCAATTAATTAAAATACTTATGATATTTTTATTCTGCTTTTGTTACAGATTTACACAAACTCATTGATCGTAGAGCTTATAAATGTGTGAATAAACAAGCCAGTGTAAATGTGCAACAAACGCTCGTTACTAAATTATAACATTTAGACAAGTACAACACTTGGACATCACATATACCTTTTCAATCGATACAACAATTTATTTGTAAGAGCTTGCAAATATACTCCCAACGCCTTAAGTAATCAGGACCTTAATTAGTAGATACAATATTCAACAACCGAAAATCGTCGGAAAACTAGACCTCATTAAGTGGACGTCTTCTGTGAATTTATTTTGGTACTTACTACGTTCTGTGATGACTTTGAAGTATTGATATTATTTTATCATGAGATTGATATCAATTTTTAATTCAGGTGTGTGATGATCCAGTCCCATAAAAATTCATTAAAATCCAAATTGATTGGTTACTAAATAATTTATCGCATCAGGTCCACAATGGCCGCCAGCATCAATCAATCAATATACGACTGACTTGCAGCTTCAATTTCATTCATTATAAATATATCTGTTGTACTTACATCATATTTCATAAAGTACTAATATTGATTTTCGGCCTACTATGTAATAATTATATCTAATGAAATCCACGAAGCCACCTAGTACTAACATGTTCAACTTATATATTTGACCATGTTAAATAATACATAAAGGACTATCGTAAATGATTTACATGTAAATAGAGATAATATGAAGATTTGCGGAGCGTCTTCACGTCATTTATAAATGGTGCAATACATATGTTATGTTTGATTGTACATCGTTAAATGCATGCTTCTAACTTACAATCTAATATTCAACAATATAAAAATACTTACGATTATAAAATATGTTGTTTGGGATCACTGCTTTAAATCTTATGCATTCCATTGAGGCAAGATAAGGTACATTTAGCAACGAACGCGATATACAGAACTATGCTGGAAGGGTTTGGTTCAATATATTGTTATTTCGAACGATCTTTTGAAAAGAAGGTAAATCCGGAGATTGCAAGATAGACCCAGAGCCATATATCATCCATACAGAGATTATGATCATTGTTGGTATTCATGTACTCACTTTCATGTAACCACACTCAAAGAATTTGAGATAGTTCGAAGCAGCTTCAAAGCAACATTTGAATAATATTTGTATGTCAGGTAAACTAGAGGTCAAATGCCTGACTGTAAAAAAGATGTAAGCAACTTTTTTTAAAGAACTGGGAGAGTTCGATTCTTAGTCAGCGTTCGGTTCGTCCAGGTATACTTTGCTATACATATGTAGATGAAACAACAGTTACTAAGTGGCAATTGAGGCCATATTGCGTGAGTTTCTCAGAGCGATTTGAAAATAAATCAATTCCCAGGAAAATTAGTATCTTTGATCTGATCAAATAAATACATATTGTTTGTTATTAATAAAATAATTTTCCCGTAAACAATATAAAACTGGAAACTTACACTATAACATAAAAATTTAAGAGAAGTTTACTTAAGTAATACTCATTGTAGATGTCGATAGATGAGTAGTATATAACAAGGCGGTCAATTTATAATCTATGTAGATGTACATACAAAATGTAGTGACTTATGTTTAATGTTTCAAACAACATCCTTTTGGGATAGGCTTACCTAATTACCTAAGTATATCAAATATAGGGTTAGTAAAAAGAACACGAGCGACAAATTTATTCTCGGTTGTAGTTTGAGAACAGCTCTACAAATCTTTGATATTAGATAAAAATCTATCATTCCTAAAGGTTCCTAATAAGTTAAAGTTTTCAGTGTATGTATTTAGGTAAATATGTACACTGGAGGACTACTAAATACATATGTATATGTCACTTACGCACTAAACCCCGGCTTTAAATAATAAGTTACTTTGATAATGTTATAAACTTTACTGCCATGATACTAGCAGGAAGTGTGTACAAAATCTTAACTATAAGATTACTTAAACCTACTGCCAATTAGTTTAAGTGTTAAAAAAGAAGTAATATTTGAACATTCAATTAAATATTTAAAAACATGTTTTGATATTTCAAATTAATTTGAAGTGAATAATATAAGTTTTTTCATGGGACATGTTCTAAAAACATGGTTAAGACAATAAAATAACTAACTTAATTATATAGCAATCATTATGTAGCATCTGATTTCAGCCACTTTTACTGGCGTTCAGTAGTTATAGAAAAATGCATTAAAAGAATGTTATAAAACTTTAGTTTGATACTAAGATCTAAGTAAACAATAATACAGTATTTGTCTTTAAAAAACCGATTCACTCTTTCGCGCTGAGGCCATTGAGCTAGGATTACACAGAGACACAATCTCAAACTAAAAAGCGCAGGAAAGTGTCTGAACGCTAACATCGTCAGCGAGCGCAAACAATAGACTGCTTGTCTTTTTCGCTCTTAGATATTTTAAGAACGTGCAAAAGAGATAGGTAATCCAAAAGTCTGCTCAACGAGTAGCGTGGGCAGAGTTTTGGCTCGGATATTTTTTTCGAGCGTTTGTGACTGTATATGTAATCCTAGCTCAATGGCTGAGGCTGTGACTTCCATTCTTTTATTTACAATATTCTCCACATTTCAATAAGTACCCCTGTGTATAAATAAATCAGTGAAAAGCAAACGAAATGCGAAAAGTCCCTCGTGAGTTTCAGCGTAGAGTTTGCAGCTTGAAACTAGCAAGCAAGTGTATCCATCAATATTGATTACCAATAACAAACTGGCTTCCACCACTAGCATGAAAACTGGGAGAGATAACTGCATAAATATACACTTTTTCCTAATTCAATCAATAAAAAAGTTACCTTGAAAATAGCAGCAGATATAATATTCGTTGCGATCATAACTGTGTTAGCTGTCACTAGATAATGCGATATTTTTATTTTGTTCAATGTCGGGTATTAGTAAAGCTTCATAAGTATGTATGACTTTACGTAATATGGAGAGGAATTTATAATATCAATACATGCATGAATGTTATTACTTAATGGAAGTATTTTTTAAATGATTAAAGGCGGTGTTTAAATGTTCTAACATGAATCTGTGAGTTTTTGGCAAATCTTTGGGCATTGGCTTAGTTAGAGGCGATTTTATAGCAGCTCATCGTAACCAAAGTAATGCAATTATTTGATGGATCTGTTTTGGAGCGCAATAAATAGAGCCAATCTCAGATAGCTTGAGATATTGTTAACTTACAAAGTAAACCTATAGCTGTTCAACATATAGCTAGCCCTTCATTATGTTTGAAAAATAGACTGCTACTTATAAAAACTTAGTAACGTTTTTTGAAATGTAATTGAATCTACTACAAAAAGAGATATTTCTTTTAAAATAGTGCCGTCCAGATTCTGAATTAAACTACATACTTGTGCCTTCCTTGTGCACTCTCAAAATTATTATTAAACCTAAACATCACATCTATGTATTTGATTTTAGATTAATTGATTCGCTTCAATAAGGTCGACCGAAAGATGTTCAGTTAGTGAGCTACGTTAACACGTGGTCAGCGCGCGGTCACGGTCAAGCGAAGGCGGTTGCGTCCGAGGGCGCTCTAAAGCGCAGTTTGTCTTAAATACATCAAAAGAACTTATCATGCAGTTTCTGAAATCTTAACCATGGGTCGTAGTCGACTTAGGCACCCGTAGTACCAGCCCCTAGTGTGAGATCAGTTTATATTGCGGCCAATTATTGTTTTTGAAACAGCAGGGCTCAGTTAAACGACAGGTGCTACAAGAGTCCAACGGCGGAAGGTGCAGCTTACCTCGGGGCGGGGCGTGCTCTAGGCGAAGTACATGACCTTCTTGGTGACGGCGTGCACGGTGATGGCGCGCGCCATGGCGCCCGGCGTGCGGTCCTCGCTGCTGACGGACTGGTGGCTGCCCTCGCCCGAGTCGTGCTCCTTCTCCACGAGGTGGTAGCGCGCGCGGAAGGCCACGAGGTGCGCGTAGTACGCGGGCGCGGGGATGGACACGGAGCGCGTGCAGCGCACGTAGGTGTGGCACAGCTGGTACGTGAGGCACTGCAGCTCGTCCGACCCGAAGTGGTTGTCGTCCCACAGCACGTGGTAGTGCGACGGCCGCGACGTGCCCTGGATGCCCTGGTGCGAGCACAGGTAGAAGTCGAACTCCGTGGGGTGCGTGATGCCCAGGTCCACGGTGGTGCCGGCCGGGATGTTGCCCGACTTGCCCGACTGCTCCTTCTTGTCGGCGCAGAACAGCCGCGTGTGGTGCCGCTTCTGCACCACGATGAACGTGATGCCCGGCTTGTATTCCGCTTCCAGCTGAAATATACAGTACAATACTATAAATAAAGAGACAATTTGAGTGGAACATATACCCTAGCATGTTTCCCTAGCAATATACTACACTCACCTTGATGCAAGCCTCCCTGACGGCGGTGAGCTCGTGCTGCAGCACGTGCATGAACTGTCCCTCCGAGATGCCGTCTCGGTACATGATGATACGATGCGGCTTGAACCCACCCGTGCTCTTGTAGAACATTATCAATAATTCCTGGACCATACTGCTCATCTCTTGCACTATTTCTTGCCTGGAATGCATAGATCAAAAACATTATTAGAAATATGTACAAAAAATATTGTCAGTCGTATGATATGAATATAACTCACCTATGTTGCTGCACTCTCACGGTGGCGGCGTAGCGCGAGGGGTGCGCGTCCATGGAGCCCACGACGGCGGCGATGGAGGGCTTCTTGTTGTCGCCGGCGGGCGGGTGCGTCACGTCCACGCCCAGGAAGATGACAGGCTCGTTGAACACCTGCACAGAGCACGCGTGAGTACCGACCTGGCGCCCGCGCCTGCCCGCCTGCGCCGCGTGCCGGCCGTACCTTGGGCCGCAGCGAAGGCACCAGGATCGAGTTGATGCCGCCCAGCTTCACGTTGATCTTGAGGCACAGGTTGCTCAGCGTCTGCGGCGAGGTCTTGTTCACGTTCTTGGCTTGCACGCACTGCGTCGCCATTCCCAGCACCGTGTCGCCCACGCGCTTCACCTCCGCTGCAACACACGCAGACGCAGCGTGAGACGTGCGCGCGCGAGAGCGAGCGAGGCGCGCGCGCAGTCACTTACCGTACACCGGCGTCTTGCCCGGCAGCACCACCACCACCAGCTGCAGCTGCACGAACGTGGACTTGAGGTACTTGAACATGGGCTCCACCTGGTCGGGCCCCGTGGCGTACTTGCAGAAGCACGGCTGCCCGATGATGGGCATGCCGGCGTCGTTGGAGATCTTCTGCAGCTGCTGCGTGAAGTTCCTGCGACAGAGCACGTCAGTTAGCCGCGTCCAGCGCCTGCAGACAGCGCTCGTCTCGACGGTCGCACACTCACTTGAGCGCGTCCTCCCGCACAGTGCGCTGCGGCGCGAAGCACGCGATGGCCCACACGCGGATCTCCACGCCCATGAAGAACTGCTTGCCGCGCATGTCCCACACGCCTTGATTGGGCAACGCCTGCTGCTCGCATGGAACAAACCACGCACTTGTAACTACTTCCAGGGGTAATAATACACATGTATACAAACATAGCAAGCAGCAACACACACACACACAAACAAGCAGCGAGGAGAATGAATGCATTACTTGTCCGCCCAGCGAGGACACGCGCCCGCCGTACTGCAGCTTGGGCGGCGGCAGCACACGGCCGCGCACCTCCATCATGTTGTTGGAGATGGTGAGGCCGAACTCTTTCACGTACAGGTCGGTGTTGAAGTTGGCGCGCCGTACCAGGTTGTTGATCTCGCGCTCCCTGCGGACACACGGGCGGTGAGTGCGGGCGGGACGCGGAGTGAGTGCGGGCGAAACGCGGCGCTGCGTGCGGGCGGGACGGGCTCACCTGTCGGGCGCCGAGCGCGCCGTGGCCTTGATCATGGTGGAGGTCTGCATGTCGGTGAGCTTCTTGATGCAGCGCTGGCCGGGCACGATGTTGCACACCTCGAGCGGCAGGTACGTGTGCTTGTGCTCCTGCCCCACCTGCAGGCACGGCAGGTGCGGGTAGCGCAGCTTCATTATGTATTTGTCAGAGAAATATTTTGCTACTGTACATTCTACTGTTTGTCCATTTTCTAGCTGAAGGGGGAACCTGAAACATGTAAGTAGCCTATGGTAGATTATGTTTATGATAAATAGTTGGTTACCTTATAACTATTCAAATATAAACAAGTACCTTATATGTATAGTTTTCATTGTCATACAAAGCAGACCTGATAAAAGTTACAGATATGAACTGGAATATTAAAAATACATATACATACAAAACTATATATGTATAGGTACATAGTAAACAGGAAAATTATACTTACGACTGCATTTGTGCTGGCCTTCTGGTCACATTACATACTCTGTATTTCCTCTTCATTGTACCACAATGAGTGATTTCTATTTTAAGTCCCTTTATTTCTTTAGTGAATTTGACCCTCTGTGAGTCTGTCAGGGGTTTTCTTTGGTCATTAATATCTCTTATATCTAACACTTCACACATAAACTCTATAACTGGTTGTGCTTTGTAAAAGGCGGTTGCGGATACTGAAAAGAATTAGAACTTTATTAATACCATAAATAAATTATATAACTTCAAAGCTCATAGTATCATATAACAATTCTTTGAAACTAAAATTGCAGTAGAGTCTTACCATCTATATTTAGCATCATTTTCCATTGGCTTGGTCTCACTGACTGATGGAAACCAAACCACACCTCGCGGCCTCCTCCCAGGGGGTGGTAGTACCCTTCTGGAGATGAGAAGAAGGACCTGCCCACCGGAGTGTACATCATGGAAGGAAGGTGCCTCATCACTACATCCAGAGCCAGGATGGCGTCATGTGGTATCTGGCGTGTTCTTCCTTCTAATGCTTCCTCGAGTGCAAATAGTGATACCTGCAACCAGTTAATAATAAAATAATCATTGTATGTAAAGAAAAGTAATTGTATACATTTTAAAACATGTTTTGAAACAAGGATTGATTGGCTTATTAACGACACTTCAATTAATTGTTAGGAGTTAATGGTGATGGTTCATGATATATACAATAATTAACATTCAGAAGAATTGAGATCCTTATTTTGCAAGTAATAATAAAAATTTAAATGATCATATTTTTCCCACTGTTAAAATATGGTAATATTTAAAAGGAAAAAAGCTTCATACATTGAGGGTGCTTTTAATTTATTTCAATTAATGTTACTATAGTAACTGCATATTAGTGTGGGTAAATTAGCATCATGATTACATAATATGTCTCAGCCTTAACCATATTACAAGAGAAGTTTGCATACTCATAAGATTTTAAGTTACTTGATGTATATGTTTATGTATATGCTATTCAGCTTTGTTTTGATTAAATAAAGTTTACTAAAAGTATGTTCATATGAGAATATTTGACAAAGTTTAATTACTTGTTTATCATTTAGCTCTTACCTGAGCTACCCATTTAATAGCCACCCGAAATACTCTGTCCTTGCCTTCCCCTGGCAATGTGACTTCTAGATCCACTCTGTCATTGCCAATAGGCAGGGGATCTCTTGTGTACAAGTTGTTTCTGCCATCAAACACAGGTTTAATGGCTCCAAATATTTTGTTGTAGCTGTGCACCATACATTCTACTATTTCTCTATTGACCTGCAAAAGACAATAAAGTATATACATTTGTGCACAAAGCTAATTACAGGTGATGAAACCAAATGCACATTCAAGTAAGTTAAATCTGCTGACAGTTCTACTACATAAGTAGTAATCAACAGTTCAATACTGTGGTTCATGATCAACATAGAACAAGATGACTTTGTACCTTTCTTGGACATTTATCTGGTTGTATGCTGACATCATAGTGGTGTACAAATCCTCTTGGCATTGATATTTGGAAGTGGTTGGCTCGGAGCATAATGGGCCTCCCTTCATGGCCAAGATTGGGCCGCCTTGGGCATGTGAGGATGGGCAGGTCGGGCGGCGGCGCCACCACGGGAGACACGATCGCAATCGCCCCCGGAGAGGCAACACCCACTCCAGTGGCCAGGGCTCCGGGGGTGGGGGTTGTAGGGGTGGCACCCAGCGCACCCGGGGTCGCGCCGCCTGTCACCGCTGCCCCCACCACAGTTCCACTGCTGGCCTCCCCGGAGGTAGCTGCAACAGATACATAATATTTAGCACCACCCATAACTTGGTTACTAGTGTTACTACCATTTCTATGTACCATATTATTTTTTGTCTAATCTTTTTCTACCTGCTATCAGTCATATTATACTTTTATTGTGATTGAATTTGAACTCGCAAGATTATATTAAATAATATTTTTGTCAGTAGATAATGTATGAAAACAAGACGCACACATTGTGGCTTAGTGGTCATATTAATATAGTGTTCTTGTTGTAAGTCACACAGCGCTTGGTTGTCATGAAGAGATTACGAGAACGTTGTTATTGTCGTGAGGTCTTCCGGTAAAACCAATGTAACCAAAAAGCACACCGACAACAAATTAAAAACACATTTCGATTGAACATTGTGCTAGGTGTTTCTGTTTATTGTGGTTATTTAAATTATGTGTGACTAGTACAAACATCATATAGCTTACCTTGGCCACTGGGAAACATATTTTACTAGTAATTGTTTCGTTGATTTTTGTTCTAAAAGCTAAAAATCAACTACAAAATCAACGAAACAACACATAACCCACTTCATTCAAGCGCAATGACAGGACAGACCAAAGAATACTATTACCCTTTTAAAAAATGGGACAGACAGCAACCATTTGACATTTTAGTTTTTGTATTGCCAATAGAATGTGAGCTAAATACCCAGCAGAATTGCGAAGTCATATATTCTCAAAAGCCATAAAAAAAAACCCAAAGTGAACTCGCGCGCACACCTATAGTCTATTTTTTAATTCGAGATATTTTTTGTAAACAATGGTGTTGACTGTGCAAAATAACTGCACGAAAATCATGCAGTTACTATTTTGAAGATTTCACGGTTTTTATTTATCTTATAAAAATAAGGCGATAGCTAGAATTATTCAAACGATTATGCAGTATTGACTTTTATACGATTGTTCTTCTAAAGAAAATTAAAATTATCTAAATCTTTTTTCGTGCAGTTTTTTTTGTATACTTCAACACTACAGAGACGCGGAACATTTCGTAGATTCGCCATATTATTTTATTCGTGCTTCGTATTTCGTACTTTGCACTCTTGTATATCAAATAACTATTATAAATATTTTTTCTTGTTGTGTTAGGTAAATAATAAAAACAAGCCTTAATAGTTTATACAGAAATATAAATAGGTAGGTATAACAAAAATACCAAAAGGTTCCACACATCTGACCTGCCAAATTGACAGTGACATATCTTGACATTTCTTTGTTTACAAAAAATATCTCGAATTAAAAAATAAACTATAGCTTGCATTTTCAGATAAATTTATTGCAGATTGTTTATCATGATATTCATGTGATGACCAAACCAAATACTATACGTATAGGAATAGGAATGCAAATAAATAATACAAAACAAATCCACCTTGAAAACTACCCGTTGTATTGAGCAAACAAAGTAAAACTGGCAGCACTATTTTACAAACAGTGCTACCAGCATTAAATATTATAAAGGTTTGTACACACTACATATTAATGATTGCCATTGAAGTTTTTTTTTCTAATTCTGCCAATGCAGAAATGTCAATGTCAACCAGTCAACTTCAACTTTTTATTAATGTCAACCAGTCGTTTGACATCTTGGGGTTAATGACGTCCATCACAACTATCAAGCAAGAGTACCTATCAAGCCAAATTCAGTTTTCTTTGTGCAAGAAGATTAGACCAATGTTAATGAAATTGTTATGTAGTGTTGTAAACAAAATAATTACTTGCTTTGACTGTATTGTAGTCACCGTGCATGCTAGAGATAAATAACATTAAAAGAAATGTTTCCCGTTGGTCAAGGTGAGTTGGTATTTGCTCGGAATTCGATCAAAGAATGCTGCATATTTTCGAGCAGACACCATCCAAACTTTACGTGTTTGCTTTATTTATACATTGAAATAAAGCTTTTACACTCCTACATATATATTTGAACGAGCTTCACAAGGTATCTATACAATATTCTGCAGTATTTCGGCAAAATAGTTCATGGGCAGTCTTTTGTGTAGAGGTCTGTTAGCTTGCCCTACTTAGAAATTGGATGAATACCATGATACTTATACATGGGCAGACTTATCCACGCGATCATACAAGGACATTGGCTGATAAATAAATCCATTACATCAAGCAAAGTTGCTGTTTTATAAAGAATATACCATTAAGATTTCAAGTCACAAGCTCACCTAAGTACTTATTAGTCATTAATAATATTCATTTGCATATCTATTTTAACATAACTATGTGATCAATCCAGTTTACCCTTGGGAGTGTTACTGCATTAGGCTTAAATATTTATAAAATAATTACAAATAAAACCTTGATTCTGATTGCAAACTACAGCAAGTTAATTAATTTCCAATAATATCATAAAGTATATTAGATTCTCAATTATTTAATATAGTTATAGTGGAAAATGTTTAAGTTTCACTATATGTCAATATTGTAAACTTCGGTAAAATAACAAACAAATTTGATGGTAAAAATAGTGTGTACAAGTTAAATAATTTTGCTGTCTGACAAGTATAATTTTTAGACATAATATAATGCTAACACTAGAAGATCTTTGATTCTCATACTATTATCACATTATATATCATATAGTACAACACAAATTTATAAGTAATAATCAAAGAGAAGAGACAAACAAAGCATTGTTGGAAAAGTAGAGCAATGAATATGTGCCACCAGATTGAGGAAAATTTTAATTCAAAATTATGTTAATTAGCTAAATTAGTTAATTACCTAGTAAATTAGTTAATTATCTTCTCTATCCTCCGATAGGACAATTGCTGAACATGCAAAAAAACAATATAGAGTTGTTATTTTACTGTTAAAAGATGAAAGCTATTATAATTAATAAATATGCCTGCATTAGTTAGTTATTGTATCACATATGTACCTAGTCAGGTCATAAATTCTGTCACATGTTTAATATAAAATAATTGAAACAACTTTATTCTTTATGTAACCATTTATATACCAAAATGAACTTAACAAAACATAGATTCTTATGACAATAAAGTTTATTCAAAATGACCTCCGTGATTTTGAATACAGGCCTTCAATCTGCGCGGCCAGTCATCTATCGCTGCATGAACGAGGTCCATGTCAATATCGGCGGCTGCCTTAATCAAGGATGTCTTGAGTGACTCCAAATTGGGATGAGGCTTTGAGCACGGCTTTTCCTCCAAGTGTTGCAATATCTTGTAATGTAACGGATTCAAATCTGGACTGGAGGAGGGTCAGTCTTCGTGCTGGATGAAGTCGATTTCACGCGCCGCCAGCCAGTCTTGTGTGCTCTTTGCTCTATGAGCTGGCGCCGAATCTTGTTGGAATACCCAGTGCTTTTATGATAACACATCTTAGCAATGATGATCTTACTGTCATAAGACTTGAAACAGGGCTACCAGGTAGGCTGAGCTCAATCGTTCTAGCATCAATGTACATGGATGGCAACGAAGAAGCACCACCCCCCGGGGTGGAGGCTCTAGTCCAGTATTGTACATCCGAAAATTTTGAGTGCGTTATAGGTGGCGATGCAAACGCTCACTGTACAGTCTGGGGGTGTCCAGATACAAATGATAGAGGAAAAGAAGTCTTAGACTTTGCACTTAGACATAACCTCAACATACTAAACCGAGGTGCCGAGCCCACATGGGTTACATCGTGGGCGCAGACTATCGTAGACATGACGCTAGCTACTGAAGAAGTCGCTGACACGATCGGTGACTGGCGGGTGGCTGTAAATGAATACTCCGGATCGGACCACAGGTGGATAAGGTTTAGCCTAAACATAGGAGAACACACACCACGTACCTACAGAAACCCGAAAAAAACTGACAAATCGGCTTTCATAGAATACTTGGAAGAAGCAATACTCAAAGCACCTATAGTAAAATCAACTGATGAACTAAATATAGACGCCATTGAGAATTTAGTGGAGTCATTAAAGGTAGCTCTCATCGAAAGCTACGAAAAAGCTTGCCCACAACTAACAGAGAAGGCAACAAGTGTACACAAAAAAGACAGATGGTGGAACAGGACACTCAGTGGACTGAGGAAAAAAGCAAGACACCACTTCAATAGAGCCATGAATACTAAACATGAGAACGACTGGCAAAAATACAAACAATCTCGACACCAATACAAGGTGGAAATACAAAACAGACGCAAGACTACCTGGAAAAAATACAGCTCAGGTATTCAATCTGAAAGTGAAACGGCCAGACTCAGGAAGCTGGTCTCCAACAATAACAGTTCCAAGCTTGGTACTCTACGGAAACCAGACGGCACGTATACTACGTCAGAACAGGAGCAGTTTAACCTTCTCCTACAAACACACTTTCCGGAATGTCAGCTTGACGATGAAGGTGGATGGGAACCACAAACATATCACGAGCCCAGTATGGATGATTGGAATTTCGTATCTGGCATAGTAAATGAAGAAGCCTTGTTATGGGCAACCAGCACTTTTCTGCCATACAAGGCGGCGGGAACAGACGGTATATTTCCAGCGCTCCTGCACTGGAGTATACGCAAAATAAGAACTCATCTAATCGCTCTGTTTAGAGCATGCCTAGCCTGGAAATACATTCCTAAGGCATGGAGAGAAGTCAAAGTAGTATTCCTACCTAAACCGGGAAAAAGCGACTACACGGACCCGAAGTCCTTCAGACCCATTAGTCTCAGCTCCTTTCTTCTTAAGACCTTGGAAAGGCTATGCGACAAATATATTCGAAGTGATCCACTCATTACAAGACCGGTGCACAAAAATCAACATGCGTACCAGTCTGGCAAGTCCACGGAGACCGCTCTGCACCACGTGGTATACAAAATAGAATCTGCTATCGAAAACAAACAGTCATGCCTAGCAACATTTATTGACATTGAAGGCGCCTTCGACAAGACTACGTTTAACAGTATTAAGAGTGGGTTAAGAGCACACAACGTCGATGAACGCGTGAACGACTGGGTCACGACAATGTTGTCAAACAGAGCAGCCAGCATCGAGTCTTCGAACAACTCACGGTGCAAAGTCACCAGGGGCTGCCCACAAGGAGGGGTTTTATCCCCTCTACTATGGGTTATAGTTGCTAACGAACTCCTTGAGCTGCTAAATAAAGAAGGCGTCACCACTGTCGGGTATGCCGACGATTTAGCAATCATGATATCAGGTATCTCGGAAACAACGCTCTGCGCTAAAATGCAAAAAGCACTAAACTTGGTGGAAGCATGGTGCGAGCGTCACCGACTCTCCGTTAATCCAAACAAAACTGAAATGGTGCTATTCACTAAAAAAGTCAAGATACCAGCGTTAAAATTTCCAAAGCTATTTGGAACAGAACTAACGCTCAGTAAAGAGGTAAAATACCTTGGAATATGGCTAGATAGTAAGCTGTTATGGAGAAAACAAATTGAACATGTTACCACAAAGGCAACAAATATTTTATGGCAGTGCACCAGGGCGGTAGGAAAGGATTGGGGTCTCAAGCCCAAACTATGCCACTGGCTATACACTGTGATAGTAAGGCCGGTACTCACCTACGGCAGTGTACTATGGTGGCCAAGAACTAATCTGACCACAACTATCGCAAAACTTCAGAAAACCCAGAGGCTGGCTTGCTCACTGATTAGTGGATGCAGTAAATCAACTCCATCAGCCGCTCTGGACTCCATACTAGGGCTAACGCCCTTGCACTTACACATACAACAAGAGGCAATGGCGTCAGCACTAAGAATCAAATCCACAAATCAATGGAAAGGTATAGGGTCCAATACGAAACACACAAGAATCCTGGAAAAAGCTACAGACATTGTCCCGGATGCCATCCTGGGGACAGAAAAAGTAGCTAACACATACTTAGATAGTAAAAAATATGCACTGTTGACAGATGATAACACATCAGTGAATAATCAAGACGACCAAATAGTCTACCATGTGTATACAGACGGAGCAAAGAATAAAAACGGTGTGGGCTGTGGATTTTATTCACATGGCTTAAAAATCACAGAATCCAAAGCACTACCTAAAACCACAACAGTCTTTCAAGCGGAAGCAATGGGTCTGCTATTGGCAGCCAGAACAGTGAACCAAAATAAATGCACACAAACACCGAGAAGTAATATATTATGCTTGAAATTCATCACTGACAGTGCTGCTGTTATCTATGCACTCAGAAAACCGACAACTAGATCAAGAGTTCTTTCGGAATGCCATCTAGCACTACAAACACTCGCGGAGAAGCATAACGTCACAGTCATGTGGACCAAAAGTCATGAATCATGCCACGGGAACAATAAAGCGGACACGTTAGCAAAGGAAGGAACCAAAAAAACTGAAAACATTTCAGAAGTCAGACACCTATGTAAACCCACAGCGATGGAGACTCGAAATCTGCTGCGGGCATACACAGAGAAAGAACATAAAAATCTGTGGAAAAATAGAAAAGACTGTAGGCACTCCAAGATCTTCTTACCAGAGGTAGACAGGAAGGCAACTAATAAATTTATCAAACTTAGCCGATCAGATTTACGTCTATTGGTTGGAGTGATTACCGGACACTGTGATCTGAACTATCACCAGTACACTATTGGAACGACAGACAGCCCTCTGTGTAGAGGCTGTATGAAACATGACGAGACCGTGGAGCATGTACTACTACACTGCGAAGCAACAAAAGAAGAAAGAAAGATGCTAAGACAGGCTCAAACAGAAGCATCACTTGACGATGCAAGCAGTTCCACCCCTTATACCACAACTCCTGCCGTGACGGGAGTAGGAGTGGAACTAGTATGCCAGAAACCCAAGGCTGTGCTCCGATATTTCAAGGAGCTTGGCTGGCTGGGTTAGGCAGAAATGGGGGAAATGCACAAAACGCCCCAAGCGGGATGTCAGTGCAGGACTCATCGCCCCCACCTTAGAATTAGAAATTAGAATTAATACCCAGTGCTTGTTATTGAACATGATATGAGAAACAGGTTCCACAAGGTTCGTCAGGACTGTTTTTTGATACACAACTGCATTCGTTTTTACACCTTTCTCACAAAAATGTACCTCTGTTAAGCCCCAATAAGAAACTCCCAACCATACCATGAGCGAGGATGGAAAATGACCTCGTTGGACACGCGGAATACGTTTGCTCGCTTGTTCACTACTGTGTGCGTACACCTTATCATTTTGTTTGTTATAGCTCTCTTCTACGGTTAAAATTTTTTCATCCGAAAAAAGAATTTCCCGATATTTTTTTCCCGCGTACCGCTTAACAAAGCGCGGCATCTCTTCAGTCTCAGGTCCATTAGACGAGCATTCAAACGATGTCCTGTTTTTCTTCGATATGCCCGAAGCCCTAAGTCTTCATTTAACACCCTTTTCACCGTGGTTCTGCTTAACCCCATCTGAAGGGCCAACAGTTTCTGCTTACGTTTGGGATTTCTTTGAATTCGCGCCTTCACAGCTTTTATCACTGCTGGAGTCCTAACAGACTGAGGGCGACCACTTCTTGACCTGTCATCTACACTAGAGTCTTCATTGTATCGTTTGATGGTACGATAAACGAATCTTTTGGTTATATTCAAATTTTTCAGTATGTCAAAAATTTGAATTGGCGCGTAACCGCAACGATGTAATGCAATAATTGCAACACGGTCTTCTTTAAGCGTCCACTCCATATTTAAAAATGAGTAAAATTCTAAAAAGTATACATTTTTATTTACATGAACAATTCGAAATTCGAATTCAATAAACTTTTTTGTGGCCAGCATTCTAAAAGAAAAGTTTTTACTGTGTGACAATACTTATGACCTGACTAGGTATATGTAATTTGACACTTGTAAATTAATGACTTAATTTTTTTTTTTTAAAGATGTTTTTGAAATATTTTATTTGGTTTGCAATATAGGTACTTATCTATTAAATTAATGTTAAATTTAATCTTTATTGACGAAACTAATACAATATTCTGTGCAAGTAGATATCACATAATTCATTGCAATCTTCAGTTTTTTTTAATTTTTTTAATGTTTTTTTAATAATATTTATTGTATTTTTTAAGGTTGCCTGGAAGAGATCACTCAAGGTGATAAGGCCGCCCACTTGTACATTTATTTATAGTTGAAGTCCTTTTAATATTGTAATTTATTTTGGTGTGCAATAAAGAGATATTGTATTGTATTGTATTTTCTAATTGCTGTGCAAACTTTCAGCTCCATCAGGTGAAACATGTGGAAGCACCATTGGTGTGGCGGGTGCGGTGAGTGCAACATGCACCACCAGCTCTGTGATTGGCCCACAGACCACCACCCCCAATGCTGGCGCTATTGTACCAGCAGGAGCAGTCGGAGGCGTCGGGGCCATGGCCCTTGTATCACCCACCTTACCCTCTCTCAATCTACCCAACCTCCCCTGTCCCCGGCGCCCCGACATTGGACATGAAGGAAGACACATAACACTCAGAGCAAACCATTTTCAAATATCTATGCCAAGAGGGTTTGTGCATCACTATGAAGTTATTATACAGCCCGATAAATGCCCTAGAAAGGTAATAAGTATAATTATTTCTTAATTAAATAAAATATTATGACAATATGGTCATCAGCTCAACAAGTCTGTTACAAATTTTTTACTTTATAAAGTAACCTAGATAATGCAACACCATATGTGGAGAATACCATCTGTTTAACCCAGTTTTGTATTTTCAGGTCAACAGAGATATAGTTGAGACTATGGTAGATCGAAACAGCAAATATTTTGGTGGCCTCAAGCCTGTTTTCGATGGCAGAAGTAACATGTACACAAGAGATCCTCTGCCCATAGGTGGAGATCGACTAGATTTAGAAGTGACTCTGCCGGGTGAAGGAAAGGATAGAGTGTTTCGAGTTGGCATCAAATGGGTCTCACAGGTAAACTTGTCAATAGATTTCATTAAGGCTTTATCATGCTAATTTTATAGACAAGAGAGTTTCTATTTATGATTATTTCTCATGAATTGTAGCTATGTTATGTAAACATTCTTGTGTAAACACTTCCAGGTGTCGTTTTCTGCATTAGAAGAAGCCCTTGAAGGTCGAACAAGACAGATACCACACGATCCAGTGTTGGCACTGGATGTAGTGATGAGGCACCTGCCCTCAATGATATATACTCCCGTGGGCAGGTCCTTCTTCTCATCTCCAGAAGGGTACTACCACCCCCTGGGAGGAGGCCGCGAGGTGTGGTTTGGTTTCCATCAGTCAGTGAGACCAAGCCAATGGAAAATGATGCTAAATATAGATGGTATCATATTTTAACAAGTTGACATTCATTTTGTTTTCAATTCTTGTATCATGACAAGTTTTTTTAATATTTGTTGTTTATTTCAGTGTCTGCGACTGCTTTCTACAAGGCGCAACCAGTTATAGAGTTTATGTGTGAAGTGTTAGATATAAGAGACATTAATGAACAAAGAAAACCCCTGACAGACTCACAGAGAGTCAAATTCACTAAAGAGATAAAAGGACTTAAAATAGAAATCACACATTGTGGTACAATGAAGAGGAAGTATCGAGTGTGCAATGTGACGAGAAGACCTGCACAAATGCAGTCGTAAGTTTATGATTTTTAAATAATATAAGAATAAACATGTAATAAAGTGCATTCTCATGAACCATTTTCTTTTGCAGATTTCCTCTTCAACTAGAGAATGGTCAGACAGTGGAATGTACAGTAGCGAAATATTTCTGCGACAAGTACCGGATGAAGCTGCGCTACCCGCACCTGCCGTGCCTGCAGGTGGGGCAGGAGCACAAGCACACGTACCTGCCGCTCGAGGTGTGCAACATCGTGCCCGGCCAGCGCTGCATCAAGAAGCTCACCGACATGCAGACCTCCACAATGATCAAGGCCACGGCGCGCTCGGCGCCCGACAGGTGAGCCCGTCCCGCCCGCACGCAGCGCCGCGTTTCGCCCGCACTCACTCCGCGTCCCGCCCGCACTCACCGCCCGTGTGTCCGCAGGGAGCGCGAGATCAACAACCTGGTGCGACGCGCCAACTTCAACACCGACCTGTACGTGAAGGAGTTCGGCCTCACCATCTCCAACAACATGATGGAGGTGCGCGGCCGCGTGCTGCCGCCGCCCAAGCTGCAGTACGGCGGGCGCGTGTCCTCGCTGGGCGGACAAGTAATGCGTTCATTCTCCTCGCTGCTTGTTTGTGTGTGTGTGTGTGTTGCTGCTTGCTATGTTTGTATACATGTGTATTATTACCCCTGGAAGTAGTTACAAGTGCGTGGTTTGTTCCATGCGAGCAGCAGGCGTTGCCCAATCAAGGCGTGTGGGACATGCGTGGCAAGCAGTTCTTCATGGGCGTGGAGATCCGCGTGTGGGCCATCGCGTGCTTCGCGCCGCAGCGCACTGTGCGGGAGGACGCGCTCAAGTGAGTGTGCGACCGTCGAGACGAGCGCTGTCTGCAGGTGCTGGACGCGGCTAACTGACGTGATCTGTCGCAGGAACTTCACGCAGCAGCTGCAGAAGATCTCCAACGACGCCGGCATGCCCATCATCGGGCAGCCGTGCTTCTGCAAGTACGCCACGGGGCCCGACCAGGTGGAGCCCATGTTCAAGTACCTCAAGTCCACGTTCGTGCAGCTGCAGCTGGTGGTGGTGGTGCTGCCGGGCAAGACGCCGGTGTACGGTGAGTGACTGCGCGCGCGCCTCGCTCGCTCTCGCGCGCGCACGTCTCACGCTGCGTCTGTGTGTGTTGCAGCGGAGGTGAAGCGCGTGGGCGACACGGTGCTGGGAATGGCGACGCAGTGCGTGCAAGCCAAGAACGTGAACAAGACCTCGCCGCAGACGCTGAGCAACCTGTGCCTCAAGATCAACGTGAAGCTGGGCGGCATCAACTCGATCCTGGTGCCTTCGCTGCGGCCCAAGGTACGGCCGGCACGCGGCGCAGGCGGGCAGGCGCGGGCTCCAGGTCGGTACTCACGCGTGCTCTGTGCAGGTGTTCAACGAGCCCGTCATCTTCCTGGGCGTGGACGTGACGCACCCGCCCGCCGGCGACAACAAGAAGCCCTCCATCGCCGCCGTCGTGGGCTCCATGGACGCGCACCCCTCGCGCTACGCCGCCACCGTGAGAGTGCAGCAACATAGGTAAATATCTCACGAAACGTGTCATTCTGCCCCCGCCAGTAGGCATATGGCTCGATGTACAATGTAGCTCTTCCATCAATCACATTTTGTCCCATTTTTAGTTTGGAAGTATTCAGAACAGCGATAGTGTTTCAATTTAATCGCACTCGATCAAGAATGCCATATTGTAGATTCACTCAAAAGTCATAAGGTACTTGGGTCGAATATGGCCGCTACATTTCCATTATTGGCCAAGATAAATTCGGTTTTGCTTCAGAAACATGTCCACTCAAATGTTAGAAGTAGTGCGCATAATACGTGTGTTGGTTTAGAGGCTGGTGGCTGTATGTGTAGTTGTGGTAGCGATGCGGGTAGCTGTAGATGATGATGAGTCCGTGTTTTGTTTCCAAAGACCAGTGGCTGAGTGGGGGTCGAGCAGAGACTCCTCCGGCTCGCACTCGAGTCCCGCGTGCCAGGACTACAAGAAGTAAGCGTGTTCCATACTAACTGACTGAGTATTCACGGGCGATATTCGACCACGGCACCTTATCTAATGTTCATACAAATGTACACAATGAACGATACCGCACTTGGTACATGTACATACATACCTACCGTTTGCAAATAAGGAATGACAATAGTGTGTCGAGTAAATGCAACAGTACAAAAGTAGTGCATGCACGTCCATGAATATGAGAGCACGAACTATATGCCAGGTCACGGCCATAACTGCTTTTAAAAGACACATTTATTTTTTAAATTTTATTAAGAACCTTCATTTTTCCATTATTAAGTAGGTATGTTTTATTTATCAGTTTTTCGATACATATGCCGCGAGCCTACGGATTTTAATTACGAAACGAAAGATAGTAAGAATTGGCGCCTGAATTAAACTATGTGTTTTTTTTACTTGGGTATTTATTTACTGCAACTTGTTGATTGATTAGTCTCAATAACAAATCTTACTTGCATCTTTGAAAACCATTCACTGAAATTTATTTTGATTCATATATGTACCTACTAACTTGTTCTACATATTACCTTATTACAAGTCTTTTAAAACAAAATTTAATTGTTATAAATGTACCTGCTTAATATATACTTTTATAAACATTTACTGCCACAGTCTAATTACAATAATAAAAGTATTATTTAATAATTCAATACAATTTATTTTCTATGGGCCAGTTCACTTGAGCTGACACTAAATAACTCTTCTACGATGTTTGTAGGTTCGTTCTCATTAGATGTGTAGATGTAATTTACAATGTATCTGATTAGACAGTGGCTGGCGTATCATTGTCTCGATGCCATGAATTTGAAGATATCGCTAAAGAAGTCTTCAATCTTATGCAGTCGTCAGTTTCAATGTTTTCAGACAAGACACCGTGCAAGAGATGAGCAGCATGGTGAAGGAGTTGTTGATAATGTTCTACAAGAGCACGGGCGGGTTCAAGCCGTACCGCATCATAGTGTACCGAGACGGCATCTCCGAGGGACAGTTCCAGCATGTGCTGCAGTACGAACTCATCGCCATCAGGGAGGCCTGTCTAGCGGTCAGTTGGACTCATTTCTACACTTTTTTTGAATGAGAAAGATGTTTATTAGTTTTTTCATTTTCGGTCAAAGGTGCAGCAAAAGTAAAGGGCTGTGAAGTCCAATTTTTATATTTTTATTACTTATAACTATTTGGTTTTATGTACTACTGCAAACGGTTTTTGAAAAATCCTGTAAATACTAAACTAAATGTTTTCTTTTTACAGTTGGAGGCGGAGTACAAGCCCGGAGTGACGTTCATAGCGGTGCAGAAGCGGCACCACACGCGGCTGTTCTGCGCCGACAAGAAGGAGCAGTCGGGCAAGTCGGGCAACATCCCGGCCGGCACCACCGTGGACCTGGGCATCACGCACCCCACGGAGTTCGACTTCTACCTGTGCTCGCACCAGGGCATCCAGGGCACGTCGCGGCCGTCCCACTACCACGTGCTGTGGGACGACAACCACTTCGGGTCGGACGAGCTGCAGTGCCTCACGTACCAGCTGTGCCACACCTACGTGCGCTGCACGCGCTCCGTGTCCATCCCAGCGCCCGCGTACTACGCGCACCTCGTGGCCTTCCGCGCGCGCTACCACCTCGTGGAGAAGGAGCACGACTCGGGCGAGGGCAGCCACCAGTCCGTCAGCAGCGAGGACCGCACCGTGGTGGCCATGGAGCGCGCCATCAAGGTGCACGCCATCACTAAGAAAGTCATGTACTTTGCGTAAGCGGTCGCTAATACTCGATTTACTCTCCGAGCATCGACTAAGTTAGAATACGAACAAAGCTCTTCGGTCGGGTGGATAATGTAGTTTAAAACGAGCCGAAAACGACGTCGTATTATTGTTGAGTACGGCCATAAGTTAGTTAAATGTTAGAACTTAGTGTATCAAATTGTGGATGATGAGTGCAGTCGAGCAATATTTTATTTAGGTACTGACTGACATATTTCTTCTCATCCCCATCTCGAAGCTGGAGTTTATATGGTAATATAAGCTCAGTGTAAGTACTGATGACATACATGATCAAATATGAAACCGGGCATCAATCAAATTGAATCTCTATTGAGTGGCCACATGAAAGTTTTAAGGGCAGTCCATATTTATTGTAATGCGGGACTGATAACAGAAAACGACACATTATTTGCGTCGACACCAAAATCAAAATACATAATATAATGTGTTATAATAAATAATGAAATAAGATTAAATTAAGTGTAGTAATTTTCATGTATGATAAGATTAAGTAGGTACTATAAGATAGTCTGCATTATTTTTCTCGTAATAGAGCAATTAAACCCTCTGTAAATTATTTTTTGCAAATGAAATTAATAAATTACGTTTTATTATTATAGCCCACGAAAAATAGTTGTTTTAATTTAACCCTTAAATTGTATGCTTGTATGCTATGTTGTGTTTGAATTTAGTGAAATAATTATCTAAACGTGAAACCAAATTATAATGATAACTTAATATACATACCTACAGTTACTTATTACTATATATAAGTACCTATATCACAAAACCCTTTCAATTTCAATTTCAAAAAGTCTTTATTTCACATAAGTAATTTACAATTAAAATATGCTAGTGTACATTAGATATAGTTATGAACTAGTTTCCTAACATGTTTTGACATGGAATTCGGAGCGTTTTCGAGTTGGAATACCACTCATATAAAACTTTTAGCGATGTAAATACTGATAATTAAACATTGAGAGGTTGAATTTAACACTAATATCGTGATACATAAGTACATATTTCCATTATGCAAGCTTTAGCACAGCATTACATTTTGACAACATTGGATATAAGATAAAACAAAAGAAGGCTAATTATAATTAAACAGCCAAAAAGTGGGTAGAAACTAACTAGGTAGTTGGAAGTGTAGGTAACATTCACTGCAAGCAACAGGGGCCGTCGTGTAGGTACTCACGCACACAAGCACGGCCGACCGGCCAGCGCACTGCGACCCGATACCACAGGTAACAGGGGCGAGATTGCCGTGTACGCGGCTCGCGCTCGCTCGACTCGACCGAGCTCGCGGCGCACGAGTGACGTCAACGCGCGGTCTATTCATCGCGGATTAATATGAAATGGTGAGGTAACCGATACGTTTTGTACGTGTCGATAAACTTGAGATCTTTCATTCGAGTTTTACATAGGTTTTGTATTAATTTATTTTTGTTATTAGGGTTTGTTAATAAGTAAAACTTTTCTGATAATTTGTAAATATACACATCTAAGGTAGGATAGTGTATTTGTAAATGTAGTTTAGTTAAGTTAGTTCGGAATGGGGTATTAAAAGCAATTTTTAGTGCTTTATTTTGAACAATCTGTAATTTATTTAAGTTAGTACGGCAAGTACTGCTCCATACCGGGCATGCGTAGGTAATGACGGGCCGAACCAGGGTTGAGTATATTCGTAGCTTGGTCCTACTACTAAGTATGGACTTACGATTGAGTATAGGAGATAAGGCATTTAATGCTTTTGAACCTTTGACCACAAGCCTGGACGTGTTTTCAGTCCAATTGAGTTTTGAATCGAGAAAAGTACCCAGATATTTAACTGAGCGGCTCCAGGGGATAGAACAATTTGCAACTTTTAACTGCCGTGTCGGGACTTTACGCTGTCTGGTGAAAATGATGGCCTCAGTTTTCGATGCGTTTATTTTTAGCTTCCATCTATCAAAATATTCACATAGTGTGTCAACTGATAGTTGAAGTCTACTTATAATTAAGTCTATGTCAGAGGAACTGGTGTAGCAGGCCGTGTCATCGGCGAAACAGGCCAGGTGAGTCCTGGGCTGTACCGGGATGTCATTAATATACAGCAGGAAGAGGTATGGCCCCAGTATAGAGCCCTGTGGAACTCCTGCGGGAACCGGTTTAAAAGATGATGTAGTTTCTTTGATTTGAACTTGGAAGTTTCTGGATGACAGGTAGGAGTGCACCAGCTTTGTAAGTGGTTTAGGGATTCCAAGCAGCACCAGCTTGTGGAGCAGTGCTTCAGCCCAAACGCTGTCAAAAGCTTTTTCTATATCTAGCAGGAACATTCCGGTAGATTCCTTTACATTTAGGCCCATTGACACCGCCTCTGCCACTCTCACAAGCTGCTGCACTGTGGAATGTCCCTGGCGAAAACCAAACTGCTCGTTTATAAGGAGATTCTGAGATGCTTGCTTGAGTCGGACATAAATGATTTTTTCGAAAAGTTTGCCTATGCATGGAAGTAGGCTAATAGGCCGATATGAAACTGGATCTGAAGATACTTTACCAGGCTTGTGAATTGGTATAACTTTAGCCGACTTCCATGTTTTAGGGAAGTAATGCAAAAGAAGGCATGAGTTGAAGATTTTGGTCAAAAGTATGATACATTTTCTGGGCAAATTTTTTATCAAAATGTTTGAAATCTGGTCTAGACCGGGGGCTTTACGGGGTTTTAGGGATTTGATGAGCTTCACAATTTCAAGAGGTCGCACAAGTAGGGAATAATCAAGTGTTGATGGGGAATCTAAGGAGGACATTGAGCGAGCTACTCTGTGGCTTTCATCGCTACACCAGTGGTTCGTCAGTTGTAGGTTATTAAGGAACCCTTCAGCAAGTGCTTCACACTGTTCCTGTTGGCAGGTCGTCATAGTGCCATTATTACGTTTAAGTGCCGGTATGTTGGAATTAGAGGACGCTCGAACAGTACGGGCTAGTCTCCAAATATCCGAGCTGGGGTTGTCGACTCTTCTCAGTTTACGATTCCATTCGGCATCATTGTAGGATTCAATGGTGGATTTAATAGTCCATTTAAGATGGTTGATACTATGCAACAGATCCCGGCGCACTCTAGCGCTAGATTCTACCAGAAGATACCTACGAAGCCGATTTTTACGTCGGATAAGTCTCGTTATTCGTCTTGGCAGAGTAGAGAAGTTCCAGGGTTTCATACTTGTAACAGGTACACTTAAGTCCCTGCACAGTAGAAGAGTTTCTTGGAAAGAAGTTATTTCTCTGTCTATTGCATCTTTGTTTAGAAACGTTTCAGAAAACAAGCTTACATGGCTATTGAGATGGGCTCGAAACTTTACCCAGTCAGCTTTAGCATAGTTATATTTTTGTATGGGATTTCTCTGGATTTTGGTATGTATATTTACTAGTACAGGATAATGATTGGAGGATAGGGCTGGGATAGTCTTTATAAAATTTAAGGAATACACGTTTTTACATAGTAGTAGATCGGGTATAGACGTATTATATCTGTCACTATAGTGGACAAGGGTACAGTCTTGTGGGGCATAAATGACGTAATCATTTACCATCATGTGACTATACAGGCGTTTACCGCGTGCATTAGGTACACCAGGAGACCAAGTAGGGTGTTTGGAATTGAGATCCCCCATAGCCAGGACTTTACTACCAGAGGACAATACAAGATCTAGGTCTTTAGTGTTGAAGGGTTGGTTTGGGGATTGATAAATAGAAAAAATATTTAAGTGGTTATTTAGCACAATACCTACGGCTTCAAGATTCTGAGTACGCAGGGTGGGAATAAGATTGTGCGGTATGTCACAACGGATAAGAATGGCTACACCTCGGCCGACACCGTCGCTACGCTTGTCAGCGCGGTAGGCCACATATCCAGGTATGTTAAGGTTTAGTCGGTTTGTTAGTAGGGTTTCACTGACAGCAATAATGTCTACTTTCAACCTACTCACCGCTAGGTCTGATAGCTCCCGTTGCTTGCCGTGAACGCCATCCGCGTTCCAATATAGTAATCGAAATTCGTTTGTACTACACATAATACCCAAAACGGCTAAGTATTAAGACAACCTTATCCATAAAGGTTTCACATTTCCGGAATTCATTTTTGAGTGACTGTAATGCGGATAGGATTTCCAGCATCTCAACAGTTTCAACGTCTTGTCCGGTTATACCGTCCGCAACTCCAATGGTAGGAGTTGTTGTAGCTTGTCGCCTCACAAACGAGGAAGTATTTGAAGGCAGCTGAGTTTGAAGGGATGTCTTCTGCGCTCTTGATGGTTGATATGCCGGTATCGCAATGGCTTCTTTGATTTCTTGAGGCTTAGTGTTGCTGGTGCTTACTACTTTGGCCCAGGTTTTTTGACCAGTTTTGGTTACTCGAGATGGATTGGTAGTAATGGTTTTTCGGAGAGCTACCCGTTTAGACTCAATGCGTTCTAAGTACTTCACTCGTTCATCGCATTTGGAGTAATTTGCTGGATGTTCTCTTTGGCAATTGCAGCAACGAGCCGGCTCCGTCCTATCTTTTTTAGAGCATTCCCAGGTTGGATGGTCTTGCGCACATTTCAGGCAGCGAGCTGGCCGATTACAATTTTTTGACGAGTGTCCAAAGCCTTGACACCGGAAACACTGCGTGCCGGGTTTTCTGGACGGCTTGTATTTTTCCACGATGACAACGCAGTTGAACAGATACCTGATCTGCTTGAATCTGATCATATTAGTTCCACTCGGTAAGTTAACCAGCAATGGAGGACACTCTGTGGGGTTCAGCGTTTTAATCTCTGTGACAGTAGCACCTTTGAATCCAAGGGCTTCTAGTTCATCTTGTATTTGTTCGTGGAGGAATTTCGGTAGTCCTTTGATTACAGCTTTAGGGCATCGTTCATCTTTTCGAGTGAAAGTGTGGAACGAAATATTCTCGTTCATAAGACCGTCTTTCAACTCTTGATGGTCATTGGCGGAGTAGCATTGGACTTTCACAAGCTTTCTGCCCCTATATTGTAAGTGAAAAGTTTTGCTATATTTCAGCACAATATCCCTCACAGATTGCAGTGTGAGATCACTTTGTAGCTCAATGATTATAGGTGGAGCGTAGCCAGATTGCTTCTTACTTGCATTCCTAAACGGTTCTGTGGTGGTTTCTTCATCATCGATAGGTAGGCCTTCAAATCTGTTATCAACTGGAGTCTCCGGAATTTTCAGAACTTTGTTCTGGTGGCTCACAAACTTCTTAGCTGAGCGCCATTCATCTGGAGACTTTTGTCCTTCTCCTTTCTTCCTTTTTCCTGCAGGCGAGTTAAGGTCTTGATTCTTGACCAAGAACTTTTCCATGTTGGGCTAAGGTGCAGACTTATCGACAAGTTGTCGATAACACCTCAGCCCCTCCCTAGTGTTCGCAAGTTGAAGCGAGACGGCGCGTTGGAGTCACTATATGCGTGCGGCAACTACGATAGCCGAGCGAACACTGATAGCCGAGCGAACACTGAACAAACCCTTTGAGGATAGCTATAGTACATACGTGCGGGCTGTTTAGCGTGCCTTGAGAGAGACTTGTGTATGTCCGGAAGTGTGCGAGTTAAGCCCGTTCATGATGATATGTTCAGAATACCTCAGAAGTAATAGGTAAAACAACATTTCAGAAAATACCTACGTTGAAAAAAATTGTATACAGACGCCGCGGATTTCGGCTATATTATAAAATTAGAGGTGATCTGAGCGCGGGCCCCAAGGGGGGTTCGGGGAGGGAAGGGGGAAGCTCCGATATATGAAAAAATATCAATAGGTCTCATGGGCAAAGTGATAGTGAAGCTCGGCCTTCGGCCTCACCGCAGCACTTGCTCCGTCTTTTGGTTCGGCCGTAGGCAAATGCATGGGATTGGTATTGAGATTATTTTTTTGTAGGAAAGTCATAATTTTTTAAATAAGTATTGGAATCAAGTTCTCTCCAATATTAGTTTAAGCATCACCCCCCTATCTCTTATAGTTTCCGAGATCCCTTGGGGTCCTCAAGGGCCTGATGGTCAAAGTGATAGCTGTGGTGATAGTGATGCTCGGCCTTCGGACTCGCATCCCCCTCGCATTGACGGAGCACTGAGACGGAGCATGTGTTGTGCAATGTGCTTGTCATCAATGTCATCATAATTTAATGTTGCTTGTGTGAAAAATAATATAATATAAATTTGTTTCATTATTTTCATATATTGTGTCAATTTCGCAAATTAATTCAGATTTCTTTGTGTCGAGTAAGATTTATAATAAATCAAATTATATAATATTATTTACTGCTAAATTATTATTTTTTCTTTGGCCATTACTTTGTATTGTGCCAGTTCTCAAGTAAAAACGGGGAAACTTCATAACCCCCAAAAAAGCACGCATTGATCGTCAAAGACGCGAAATAAATTAATAAGTGATCAGAAAGCTTTACATTATATACCTACAACCTAATAAATGCACCTACACCTCGACTATATTTACCTCGGACGGAGGAAATATATTTACATAACAAGAAAGAAAATAAAAAAAATACTGTTTTAAATTTCAAAACCTAAGTTGACAGTGACATTTCTCACAGATTATTTTTTAAACTGGCAAGCTGTTGAAGCTAGCTAGACAACAACCTGCTTATACCGTAAAATGGGGTGAAGCGGGTTCCAGGGGGAACAGAATCATGTAGTCAAATTTTGTTCAACGTTCATTTTCTGGCGTGGAAATTTAGTTTGTCTGTGGTCAAGTAACTGACCACAGACAATAGCTTCTTTAGTCTGAGTAACTGACATGAGCAAAGAAGGTTTTGAATTTTTATGAAATGGCAACACACGCTTCATAGACAAAGTAGAATAGAAGAATAAACGGTTTAATTGTTTAAAAGACCCACTTTAAAACACTCGTATTTTGGTTCCGTGTAATTTAGTTTTTTTGTTTGGTTTCTTTGATTTTGCTGCGATATAACCCGGTTCTGAGCAAACCTTGTCTATTGGACTATTGTAAAAACGCATAGTTGAGTGAATTTGTGTATAGTTTTCTTGCATAATCAGAGAAAACTTATTTTAGGGCAATTACTTAGGTTTTTGGGGTTATCTGGGTCACCTGAGGGGTGAAGCGGGTCATAGAAAGGGGGCAACAGAATCACTTGTGGGGCTAACAGACTCAAGAATGGGGTGGACAGGGTCAAGAAAGGGGCGAAGGGGTTTTTTTTGTTAGGGTTGTCAACACGTTTAATACTAACTATCTAGATAATGATATTTAAATGAGTACTTAATTGTTAGATATTTATTTAGTTTTTTGATTTTTTTATTTCTCTGTAAATAAAATGTTACCTACCTACCTAACTGCAAAGATTAAAGACTTGTTGAAAATGGAACATTGTTTTTTGACAACCTTAGCCTAAAACCCTGATCACCCCAGTTCTGAGTCTGTTCACCCCGAGCACGGGGTGAACCGGGTTTGACCAGATTTTTACATTTTTCTCTGATTTTTGTTGGTAAAACATTATAGGTATGTATTTTTTATTAAACTTTAGAGTCTCGGAACATTAAAAAAAACCTATCTGATTTTGTCAAGTCCTCATGTATTCAAATTGTAAACAAAGTTCAAAAGTGACCCGCTTCACCCCATTTTACGGTATGTCTTTTATTTTGGACCGATTTTTGATCGAAGGATTTCACCCCCGATTTAAAATTTATAGAAAATAAACATTAAAAGTGAAAGCATAAGGTTTCAATTCGTATAAAATCTAGTTAACAAATCAAAAGAGAAAGAGAAGGATGAAATGAAAATCCTTGCATAAAAACAATTCATGTTTTTAGTCTTAACCCCTTATTGCATATGATGCCACATCTGGCATTGTCATTAAAATGCCCACTGTTTAAATTTGGCACATTTAAGTGTGGCAGCTCTAACTAAATTGATAAAACCGATAACTGACATCATATTAAATAAGTCACATCGAGTCCATCACTACAGAAAAAAAAATATGGACAAATGGTTGACGAGTGTGGCGAGTTGTATATTTTCAATATTATTTCACTGGTGCTTTTATGCTGAAAATGGCAGATTTTTTTGGTTCTTGTTATAATTAGGTTATTGATACGTTGTTATGTGAACGATACTTGGTGAATACCCTAATAGCTTTTCTAAAATAATGCTTTGAAGTCAGGCACCATATATGGCATGGTATGCAGTTGGGAAAAAATCACGTAGACAAATATGGCATTCAATGCATTTGCGGATGCTAGATTATTGATTCAGGAAGCGCTTTTTCAAAAACTTAACTAAAGCCTTCTTATTAAAATTTTACCTATTACCTATGTATACCTACTTACACGAAGTCTTGCTCATGTGTGTATCATAGTACGTAACTGCCTTGCTACCTTCTGTTTGGGTTCCTTGTACGTAAAAAGGCTTAAGGGATCAAGAATATTTTAGATACACGAATAAATATATGTAACTACAAAGTTATTTTGTTTTTCAGTATTGCAAGCATTGGAAAAACATGAACCTTTTCTTTGTAGTAGGTTAAAATTATTATATATTTTTTATCGTTCGACTATTGCATGTAATGATATATTTGGAAAACTCGAATAATTATAGACAACTGCTTACAATGCCATATCTGGCTTTTAAGATTTTTTATATAAAAAAACTGAAAATATGGGGTTTTTTTTTAAATATTTTTGGTCATTCTATACCCCCAATGGCATACTATATCTTATTTCATGAAAATCGAGAACCCTATGCAGTAAGGGGTTAATTTACTATTTATAACCCATATACATAGCGTTTTAGTAAAGCAGTGCTCTCATTGCTCCTAAATTATTTATAATCAAGTCACATTGTCGTAAAAATATCGTACGTACTTACCTATGAAAGGGTATATTTTCATCTTTCCGTTCACTACGGCTTTTACATCCTTTTACATAACAAATCACCATGTTCTATGAAATTTTCTTTAATAATTCACTATGTAAATTAAGTTTTTTCACACTTAGTCAACTCACTTAGAAATATTTTTCACGCAACTGCGATGTTGGGCGCAATCTGTTGATGACCAACGAAACAAAAAAATAGAGGCGCACTTACTAATTTCTGTTTAAAGAGTATGGAAAATTCAAAATTGTAGTACCTACCTATAGGATTTTTTGTTGATCGTTGTAGTGTAAAATAGGCGATAGCGTTCGAAAACTATTTTAAAATATTTTTAACTTGAAGGAAAAATTGCCAACATACATTAATAAATGTTTTTGCCTTGTTCTTCTTATAGTGACAAAAAGAGACAAACTAGTGTAAAAATTCTTCCGCGAAACCTGATGTGATTTTCGAATGCATCCCTAACCTCACCTAGCAAGGGCTATTTTCACGCAGTGGAATTGGGGTTGCCATATGTAAAAAATAATATTTTTATACCTGGCAACACCAAATATATGGATTTTTTTTATATGGCAATAGATGATTTTCTTTATTTTGTTCATGGTATTACGCATACGTATACCATATAAAAAATTCAAAAAACCGTACTACGTTCATTCTTTTTGAAGACATGAAATTGTGAATAGATGGTTTTAAAAAAATAGGTTTGTTGCCTGTATCTTCTTGAAATGCTATATTTAGCTACTTTTTCTTGTGTATTAAATACTCACCATTTTTACTAATAAACATCCAAATCCTGCTTTGAATATCTATCCCTGGGTATATAGTTATTATAAGAAATTATGTTATATTTTTAAGGTGGTTCTGCATACATGTAAGGACTCACGAGGTATATTTATCTAGCGATTTAAAAAAAAAATATATGGCAATGCATTTCTTATTTCTCCCGCCGACCGTTGGATTATTCAATAAGAAAGAAGACTGAACCCGGCAACAGTCAAATTTGGTTGAAATTATATAAGTATAATTTTATACTGCTACTCCATTTCAGAATAGTTTCAAAATAGTTCAAACAAAACAGTTTCAAAAAATTACTACTTGTTTCACTGGTTCATCAACTAAACGACACTATGGCCTCTGCAGCTCATAAGGTAAAATAGTTATAACCTAATCATATATTATTATTCATCATCTTAATCGATATTTTGTACCTCAGGATTCCATAAACCTAAAGGGTGTATCTATACCATCTAAAGCCAAAATTTTGCCAAACAGTAGGTAAGCATTTTTCGCATTTCATGATATCTACTTATGTGATTAAATCTCAATAAATAAATAATGTGTTACAACACTAATTATTATAGTTATACATAAGAATTGTTGAGAGGAACCAGATAAGTATGTGTAATTAATAAACATACCTACCTGGTTCCCTATAGGGTGATTTGCTTGTGTGTTGGTGTGTGTAGGTACACTCATATTCCAGTAATTTAAGTAAGATATTTAATGAAATCAGAAGTAATAGAACAGTTAGAGTAACTGTTAAGATATTTATTAATATTTTCAGCTGCTTTTATGCCAATAATTATTCATGTGTTATTTTATTACAGATTGGCATAACTCCTGAAACAGCGTGTGGTATGTAAACAATAATTGACCATTATAGTTTGACTCTGTCCATCTATTTATCTGTGCAACTACAACTACTACATACATACATACATTTATATATTATATACATTCATAAATTATTTATGAAATTTGGTACCATGTAGGTATATGAAAATGGCATAGGTACCTATGTAATAAAATCTAAGTATATGTCTTTATTAATTCCTCATGTGTGGAGTATCTGGGAATATGGAGCTGGTGCATAAGTGAGAGTGTATTTGACTTGTTAATAATGCACTAATCTACTAAACATATTCATCTGTGGTAAAATTAACCAGCTTTTTGTGTTATGGGTTCTAATAATTTTTAATAATAATATACTTAAATGCATGTGAAGTTTATAATAGCATGTGTATATTTTTATAGATCCCAGCACAGCACTGCTTGAGAAAGGTATGAAGTTTAGCTCCTGGAATGACTTTGCTGAATCATTCGAAAATTATTTAAGATCTAATAATAGCCCAATATTTGTCATTAGTTCCTCTCGAACCATATCTGCATACAACAGACTTAACAAAACCAATTTACCACTTGAGTTAGGTTATCAGTCTGTCCGTTTTTCTTGTGCACATGCTGGTTCTCACCAAAGTGTATCCACTGGAGCTCGCCCTTTACAAAGAAGTGCAAAGATAGGTTGCCCAGCTCATGTAAATATTGCTTACTATTCAAGATTAAAATCATTTGTAGTAACAGATTTATCAGATGATCATTCCGAACATCCTGTTAATCAAAACACTTTTGTTCAATATGCTATCAATAGAGGTATACGCAGTGTAGACCACCTTGTACCCCGCGTTCAAATAGTTGACTCTAAAATTCTGATTAACAAACACAAAGAGTCAGCTCAGCCAGTTAAAGACAACATTTCTACTTTTGTGAAATACAATACTGAGGCCAATAAAACTAAATCCTTATTACGTAATGAGCATGGTATAGAGGCCAACACAAAATGTATCTACAACATTAGAAATAATCTCTCCTATCAGTCCGGCTCTTCAAGCCGAACTGATCCTAACAGATTTTTAGAATCTATTATAAAAGATGTAGAATCTGACCCAGGTATGGTTCTTGAAACTATGACAGTTGAAGACAAAGTTCAGTTGATTTATTTTCAATTTTCATGGATGGTTTCATATTTTGCACAGTACCCTGAGCATATTCAAATTGATGGCACATATTGCCTCAACAACTGTAGAATGCCTGTATATATAATTTTAGCAATAGATGGTAATAACCGCTCTGTTCCAGTAGCTTTTGGATTATTAGCAAACGAATCAAAACCGATTGTTGAACAATTTGTAGACTTTTTCGTCAAACACAATCCTTCCTGTGCTAAAGTGAAATCATACATGACTGACAAAGATCTGGTAGAAATATCTGCTCTCAAAAAATTTTTACCTCTTGCAAAGCATGAGTTATGTCTATTTCATGTTTTAAAAAGTTTTAAAGAAATGGTACATTCTTCTAATGTATCAAAAGGCGCTTATCGTCGTTGCAAAACCTTGCTTGAGGGAATGGCTTTTGCAATCTCTGAACAGGCATACTTTGAATCATTCCAGCAGTTTTGCGACGAATTTACTGAGTCTGATATAGTCGACAAATTTGTGTCCAGATGGCACAATTGTCGTCAATCTTGGACTGAGTACAGTCGTCGATCTACCTTTAACTTAGGAAACACTACAAATAATAGACTTGAATCGTTAAATCAAAAACTCAAGCAGTGCATCAGAAAATATGCAGCCATGGATGAATTTTATTCATCTCTAAAGTCTTACTTACATAGCATGTTGGAAAAGATGTTCACTACTGCTTTTAAAGAATCTACATGTTGCAACCAACCATTTACTAACATCTCTAGTGATATAATAGATCTCATTTCTAAGTCCACTACATATTTTGCTTTCACAGAGATATTACTTCAGCTTTCCGAAGGCTTAATTATTTCCGATGGTGCAATCAGTGTTAGTAGCCTACCTGATTCTTATTTAGTCATTACATCAAAACCTGGTGCCCGCGCTGCTGTGACTTCTGTTGCGTCATGTGATTGTAGATTTTATGTTAATTATAATTTGCCCTGTTGCCATATTTTCGCAGTTCGAGCACATTTGGGTGTAGAAATATTTGAGAACACATTGGTACCCCAGCGGTGGTCCAAGTCTTATTATTTGGCTAGTATAGAATCTTGTCGATCACCTAAACCTATCCCCTCTCGTGCAGTCCCCCAATTACCACGCGACCAAGAAACTGAAAGATTTCTTGGGAGCAAACAAACATGCCATACATTGTTAGAAATTTTGAAAAATTCTGAAGGGTCTGAATATATTCATAGACTTGGGATACTTCAAAATTTGGTGCAGGAATGGACAAGCTACTCTTTCACCAAAGAAGTTAAGAATGTTAAACCTAATAAGCCTATCTCTTATTTAACGAGTACAACACAACAGACAACTGACGTTCCACTTAACAGACAGACTGACCAGACTGTTGCGCCCAACAACCTAGTATTTAATAATTCTTTTACAACACAACAGACCACTGCCGTCCCACTTAACAGACAGACTGACCAGACTGTTGAGCCCAACAACCTATTAATTAATAATTCTTTTACGACACAACAGACCATTTTACCACAGATTGACAATTCTAAAATCACTTCAGATACCCAAAATGTAAGTAATCAGAAAGTACTTAAGCTGTCAATTCCTTTAAAAACCAAAGGTCGTGGTCGTAGTAAACTTACTGCAATTGGAAAGAAGCGTCGAGCGCCAAAGCCTTCGGAAAGAATTAAAAGTAAATGTAAACGTATTACTGATTATTTCCACCCGGTACAAAAAAAAGACCGTAACAGTTGTTCTGTCATAGTTAAATTAGATAACGTTAAATCCATATTAAATTCAGAACATCTCAAAATTTTGACCAGTACTGCTTGGTTAGATGATAGTATTATAGATACTGCCTCACAGTTGCTAAAATATGAACATACAAATATAGGGGGATTACAAAGTACTGTCTTGTCTTCCGCTCGCCCTCCAATGTTTGAACCTAGCCGTCTCCCATTTGTACAAATTTGTCACGTAAATGGTAACCATTGGAACTGCATATCAGGACAAATCCATAACAATATTCTTGTTTTGGATTTATTTGATTCTCTCAACACTGAAGTCAGTCCTGACGTTATATCTATTGCCAGTAGCTTAATACGACATCGCAAAGAAATAAACTTTATTCGTGTGAAAGTCCACGACGTACAAATTCAAACAAACACTTATGATTGTGGGCTATTTGCTATAGCGTTTGCTAAATTAATTTGTATCGATAAAGATCCAAGCACTGCTTATTTTCATAGCCATATGATGCGAGAACATTTGCTTCAGTGTCTTAGCTTGCGTTCATTAAAAGAGTTTCCATGTAAATATAATAGACGAATCACTTCGAGGCCTGCAAATTATTATCACCAAATTGTCCACTGCATTTGTCGTAAACCCGGCAACACAGCGCAGATGATTAAATGCAAACATTGTAATGAATATTTTCATACACAATGTGTCGACGCCAGCTTACAGGTAGAAAATTGTAATCCACTTATATTTACATGTTCATATTGTATTCATATTAGGTAAAATATTTGAGATGCACTGTTTATAGATCTGCTGCCCTGAGACTTCTTAAGTGGCATAAATACTGTTGTTTAGGATTGACACACGAAAGCGCCCAGATGTAAATACCATTTTTTGCGTGGTCGTCCATACTTTTACTGACAGCATGCATGTACAAAGCTTAACTTATTGATTTTGTATATAATATAAATTAAATGTATGTAATATGCCTTTGAATTTCACAGTACATTCTAGCGGATATCCAGACAACAATGCAGCCTGATGAGCATCAAAAACAAAGGCGAGAGGTCTTGTAACAATATGCATGTTTCTTGTTTCAGCTTCTCGCGGGGGTTATGCTTTCTTATTTTCTAGTACTAAGTATGAAATAATGTCAGGGTGGGAATAATTATACGTAGGGAAGGTTGGATTGATCTATACCTACTCTGCTTTTTTATAGGTTGGTTGCGGTCAGAAAAAACGAAACATTTACGTTGGGTTGCTTGTGGTCTGCTTTTGAAGGTTTTACTTTTTAACAATTTGCGCTTGTTTTTATTGTATGAAAGTTGAAGTTTTATGACAGTGCGAGAAAGTACCTGAGTGTTCATCTCGTTCAGCAATTTCTTCGGGTTGCAGTCAGAAATGGCGAAACATTTAAGTTGGGTTGCTTGTGGTCTGCTTTTGAAGGTTTTACTTTTTAACAATTTGCGCTTGTTTTTATTGTATGAAAGTTGAAGTTTTATGACAGTGCGAGAAAGTACCTGATTGTTCATCTCGTTCAGCAATTTCTTCGGGTTGCAGTCAGAAATGGCGAAACATTTAAGTTGGGTTGCTTGTGGTCTGCTTTTGAAGGCTATACTTTTTAACAATTTGCGCTTGTTTTTATTGTATGAAAGTTGAAGTTTTATGACAGTGCGAGAAAGTACCTGATTGTTCATCTCGTTCAGCAATTTCTTCGGGTTGCAGTCAGAAATGGCGAAACATTTAAGTTGGGTTGCTTGTGGTCTGCTTTTGAAGGCTATACTTTTTAACAATTTGCGCTTGTTTTTATTGTATGAAAGTTGAAGTTTTATGACAGTGCGAGAAAGTACCTGATTGTTCATCTCGTTCAGCAATTTCTTCGGGTTGCAGTCAGAAATGGCGAAACATTTAAGTTGGGTTGCTTGTGGTCTGCTTTTGAAGGCTATACTTTTTAACAATTTGCGCTTGTTTTTATTGTATGAAAGTTGAAGTTTTATGACAGTGCGAGAAAGTACCTGATTGTTCATCTCGTTCAGCAATTTCTTCGGGTTGCAGTCAGAAATGGCGAAACATTTAAGTTGGGTTGCTCGTGTCTGATTTTCGAGTTATTGCTTTACTGCTACTCTTCCTTTCTAAGTGTGTATTGCATTATGTAATTTATGAATGTGAATATTATTCAGTTTGATTCAAGTATGTGATGGCATGGCATGATGATTTTCTAACAGACGAATGTGTGGTTGTATATAGCTGAAAGGATGAATGTTTGTGTAACTCCGCCTCAATTTATGTTAATTAACGAAAGTTTTTTTACTAATATTTTTAATCTTTATTACTTTTATTCATTATAAAAATGGCAAAATTAATTCTAGATGATAGATAATCTATCTATAAAAATCATCTAGTATTAATTATATTATATAATAAGTATTAATTAAAAAAAACTTTTCGTGAATCGTAACATTAATGATGCCGGTCCTAAGCCCGGATAAAGGAGGAAGGCACAAAGCTCGTGAAAATATTTTCTAGATAATTGCTTTATCAATTCTATTTGTTTGTGTTTTTATGTTATATTGTCAAAATTGTACACATACTATAAATGGTATGTACCTCTAAATCTCTCCGTTGTCATTCCTGATTCGGCGCGCCGGTCCAGTAATTACTAACGGGACCGCCTAACGAATAGTTATGATGAATTCAAGATCTAAATATCCCACTAAGCAGTACCTAACATATAACTGTCACGTGGTCACAAACAAAAGGAACTTCCTAGACTTACCTATTCGTTAGGCGGTCAACCCTTTAGTATTTATGTATATAATAAAGTTTGATTCCAAAACTGTTTTTCACCGTTAACAAAGGTGCCTGAAGACTGGAATAGCCGTTATTACACTAATACACAAAAAAGGAGATATAAAGAAGATGGACAACTACAGACCAATAAGCCTCTTGTCTCATGTACGTGTACAAGTTTGTTCACACGAGTAATAGTCAACAGACTGAAGAATAAGCTTGACTCATATCAGCCACGGGAACAGGCAGGATTCAGATCCGGATACAGTACCTGCGACCATCTACAAGCTGTAAAAACCTTAATCGAGAAGTGTCATGACCCACTAGGGAACGTGCTGAGAGCGGTGGCAACGTCATCAGGTGTCACCACAAAGGACTCCTCCTCTGGTTCCCCTGAGTAGTGAGGTCTTGGTGAATGCTGATGTTTGTCTTGTAGCGCCAATAAGGTGTCCTCGTTGTCGGGTGCCATTGTGTCGCTAGAAAATAAAAGTCTGGCTGAACCTCGAATAACACCCCCGGCCATTTTGTTTTCTACTAGATTTAGGTATTTTATTTTATAAGAATTTGTGTGTCCAATTAACATTTTTATTTATTTATTTTATTTTATCTCTGTATAAATTATTTGCCATGTACAAAAACCGACGAGTTACGGTTTTTTTTAATGTAGGTACTTATAGATTTGGATATTAAGAGTATAATTAAAATATCAAAACAAATTCGTCTAAAAATATTTTTTTCTTCTCAGCCACCCAACAAACAGTAGAACAGAACTGTTATACCTAGGTACTCGCTGATCCTACAAAATTACCGCAAAGGGAATGCTAGGTACAGTTCGCGCAAAACTTTATGAGCTCTCGGAACACGCACGCTAGTGGCTGCGCAGTACGCATATTATAGGTATCCGAGGAACGGGACAGGGCGTCGGGGAGGGCACCGCGCCCCGCGCCGTATCCCCGCTCGCGTCCCGTTGCGCCGTGCCTTAGTGTGAGTGCTACGTTCGTACACAACACTTGCGCACGTTGTAGACGAAAGTACAGCAACAATTAATTTTCATTCCTATTGTAATTTTTTTACTGTTATTTGTTTTCGTTATTTTTATTTGTTTCTGTTATTGTTGTTGTTAAGTTTTGTCACCAATTACGGAGGCTGCGGCCGGAGTTTGCAAAAAAAATGCAAAGGATTACTTAAAATTATTTATTTAAAATTAAAATTACAAATTAACTATAATTAAATTGACTGTCTTTATCGATGTTGGAATAAAGAGTCCTTAAAAATTATTTATTTAAAGTTACAATTAACTATAATTAAATTGACTTGCTTCATCGATGTTAGAATGAAGAGTGTCCTATGTCTAAATCGCCGGACGCTGGTAACATGAAACTGCAGCGTTGACATTCCGCGACATGCGATGTTGTGCAAGCGGTGGGAACCGAAGCTACGTCGGCAAAATGCAGGCAGCGTGGATATGTAACACACCGTTATATTGTATTTGTTTGTTCTATTACTGTGGTTTCTTACTGTAATCGAACTTTTTGGTTTAATTAAATATGCCTCGCGGACGCTGTAATGTGCTACGTCGCCAAACATAAATAAATAAATGCACAAGTTTTATTTTAAAGTTTTTAATTTACTTAAATAAATACCTACCTGTTTGTTCTAAATTTCTAATATCTTACTGCACGTAAAATAGGTACCTAAAATCTAAATACCTTGTGATAGGCATAAATGTAATATGTTTTTTTAAATCTTACAATAATGATTGTGCGCTCAACTGTACCATGCGCGGTTACGTACTCGGGCCTAACTTCAGAGAGCTCATAAAGTTTTGCGCGAACTGTAGGTTGTATGTGGAAAGGCGTAAACACCGACTAATCCACATTGTATCACAAACAATAGAATCTAATCAGACATTTTCAAGAGACACACACACACATGTGGTTGTAAACTGTTATACCTAGGTACTCGCTGATCCTACAAAATTACCGCAAAGGGAACGCTAGGTAGGTTGTATGTGGATAAAAGGCGTAAAAAAGATAAGTAGGTAGGTAGGAACATAAGAAGTTACCTAATAAATCCTACTTGGGCATACAATTAAGTAAATAGGTATAGGTATGACTAAATAAAACTAAAAATAAATTACCTACAGTTATTTCAATAATCATCTTTGGAAATGTCTAGGTAAGTAGGTATTATAGGCTTAGGTAGGTACTAGGTAATAGTAACCTACAAATGTTGCGATATCCAACCAAAATTTATATGTAGGTACAGCATCTAACTAGGTAAGTATGCTTTTTTTCCAGGCGATGTGACCAGGCAACGGGAAAGTTCTCGAAGAAGCCAAGAAATTCAAAAGATCATTATCGTCATCAATAGGTACCTACCAATTATCTACCATATCAATTTAATTTCAATCTAATTTGTTGGTTATCTAGGTAGGTACCTACCTATTTTATTGTGAAGTTACAGATTCTGAAAAAAGTCTAGTTATGGAAATTCATTCTGTGTTTTAAACCTACCCCTGGGCACAGTCCACAACTGTAGGTAGGTATATACCTAAATAGTTAGGTACTTACCTACTTATTTACTGATTAATTATAAGATTATAGAAAATTATCATTAGGTAAGTACATACGTTATAAAAACAAACAATATTAAGAGATTAGTTTATGAGAACACTTTATTAGATAAATAATAGGTATGTATATACTTACTTAAATAAAAATGTATTTACTAATAGATAATCAGTCCAGTACCTATTGTTCTCAGAATTAACTCTCTTGAAATTTGAGGTGAGCTGGAGAATGTTCAGTCAGGCAGGAACATACATCAGTAGGTAGGTAGAACTAAGCAGGTGGACCACGACCGAAGCCTGGGTATAGATGGTGAGACACAGTTAGGTAACCAGAAGCCGGCTTCCATGGATTTTCAAGTTTCCTTAGTGTGACATTATTCTGTAGGTAGGTACCTACTAAATAAGTACCTATAATGTTTCATTTGAAGTAGGTAGGAAGTAGACCTCAGAATACAGAAAAGGTTCTACCTAAACAAGATAAGGAGTTTATCAAATAAAATTCTGCCTGTCATCAATGCTAGTTGGTTTATTTTTCCTAGTTTTTCTGCTCTGCTTTGGTGGACAGACTATGTATGTACCTAGGTACATGAAGGTAGAAGCTATCTATTAGACTCAACGTTATTTATGTAGAACATACTTACCTAGATTTTGGCAAAATAACATAAGTTTAGGTACCTAACATTGTAAATGATCTCATTCTTGATAACAATGTTGGCTACATACAGTGCAAGAACTGAAGTGGTCATCATTATCAGCAGATTCTGCTTGAACATAGCATACAATAATTGTAAGTACCTACCAGTGCTATACTTATCTACTTTTATCGTTTAGCCACCATCCTTGCCTTTCTTTGTGGTTATTTGAAGAGGAATAGGTATTTTCTGATGAGATGATATCATTTATGTACCTAGGTACTCCGAACAGTCAGGCAGGAACATACATCAGTAGGTAGGTAGAACTAAGCAGGTGGACCACGACCGAAGCCTGGGTATAGATGGTGAGACACAGTTAGGTAACCAGAAGCCGGCTTCCATGGATTTTCAAGTTTCCTTAGTGTGACATTATTCTGTAGGTAGGTACCTACTAAATAAGTACCTATAATGTTTCATTTGAAGTAGGTAGGAAGTAGACCTCAGAATACAGAAAAGGTTCTACCTAAACAAGATAAGGAGTTTATCAAATAAAATTCTGCCTGTCATCAATGCTAGTTGGTTTATTTTTCCTAGTTTTTCTGCTCTGCTTTGGTGGACAGACTATGTATGTACCTAGGTACATGAAGGTAGAAGCTATCTATTAGACTCAACGTTATTTATGTAGAACATACTTACCTAGATTTTGGCAAAATAACATAAGTTTAGGTACCTAACATTGTAAATGATCTCATTCTTGATAACAATGTTGGCTACATACAGTGCAAGAACTGAAGTGGTCATCATTATCAGCAGATTCTGCTTGAACATAGCATACAATAATTGTAAGTACCTACCAGTGCTATACTTATCTACTTTTATCGTTTAGCCACCATCCTTGCCTTTCTTTGTGGTTATTTGAAGAGGAATAGGTATTTTCTGATGAGATGATATCATTTATGTACCTAGGTACTCCGAACAGTCAGGCAGGAACATACATCAGTAGGTAGGTAGAACTAAGCAGGTGGACCACGACCGAAGCCTGGGTATAGATGGTGAGACACAGTTAGGTAACCAGAAGCAGGCTTCCATGGATTTTCAAGTTTCCTTAGTGTGACATTATTCTGTAGGTAGGTACCTACTAAATAAGTACCTATAATGTTTCATTTGAAGTAGGTAGGAAGTAGACCTCAGAATACAGAAAAGGTTCTACCTAAACAAGATAAGGAGTTTATCAAATAAAATTCTGCCTGTCATCAATGCTAGTTGGTTTATTTTTCCTAGTTTTTCTGCTCTGCTTTGGTGGACAGACTATGTATGTACCTAGGTACATGAAGGTAGAAGCTATCTATTAGACTCAACGTTATTTATGTAGAACATACTTACCTAGATTTTGGCAAAATAACATAAGTTTAGGTACCTAACATTGTAAATGATCTCATTCTTGATAACAATGTTGGCTACATACAGTGCAAGAACTGAAGTGGTCATCATTATCAGCAGATTCTGCTTGAACATAGCATACAATAATTGTAAGTACCTACCAGTGCTATACTTATCTACTTTTATCGTTTAGCCACCATCCTTGCCTTTCTTTGTGGTTATTTGAAGAGGAATAGGTATTTTCTGATGAGAATTGAGATGATATCACTTATATACCTAGGTACTCCGAATATCAAACTCAATACAGCAGTTATGTACTTAAGCACCACACGAAATCTAACAACGCGTCATAAGGATTACCATGGATAAATTGGTATTACCTATCATTCATTATATCGCTGCATCAGGTTCCAAATTGATTTTGTAACGCAGACAACCTAACCTATTATACGCGTTCGAGTTGCGAATAAAGATGGCGTAACCAAATCAAAATAAATCCAAAACTAAATCGTGTATGTACACGATGTCCTATCCGTACACAAAAATTAAGAAAATTTTAAACACTCCTACAAGCAAACAAGCTCCCAGTAGATCTAGACCCCTGTTTTTAAGTAAGTAAGTAGGTACGATAGCTCTTGCCAGATTGGTACTGCGTGAGAATAGCCAAAACAAACTAACTATTACTTATTCCATGGCTTCACGCAGTTTACTACATTGATAAAAACCTAAACACATTGACAGAATTTCTACTCACACACAGAAAATTTTATATTTTTTTCAAAGAAAAGGGATATTGCCAGAATTCAGAAAATATTAGCGTCCAATCAAATTAAAGACAAGTATTCGAGTTTTCGACTTCTACGGAAATAGTAGTACAGATAATAAATATTGTCGTTCTTTTTATGAATGAATGAACTAAACCATATATTTGTTATCTGTATAGAATGAACAGAATGAACGTTATTATGAACATGTTCATTCGCGAATGTACGATACTGTGTATGAATAATTGGTCCGCACTTTTTCAGTTCCTACATTGTTGTTATGTAGTAAAGCTATTTATATCGATCGATTAATTCCTTCGAAATCGAAACAATATGTCTATCCCTTTTAGTGGAACGCTTAGGAGATCCGCAGGGGTAGTTTCTGCTATAGGGAAACAATTGAGAGGAGTGAATTTAAAAGCGGCCAAACGAATTACTGTAAAATTCGACCCTTTCGGTGATAACGTAACACATACAAGGTATTTTCTAAAGTTTAAGACACTTACTAGTATTAGATTAGTTGTATTATTGGTTAGAGCTTTGTTAAAAATACCTACAGAATATCATTATCTTATCTATGTGTATAAAATTTTCCATTTGTTTACCATTGTCGAGTAAACATAGTATTTGTGTTTTGTGAAATAATGCAAAGATAGTAAGATCCAGTTTTAAGTAACTTATTTCTATTTCCAGAAACTTCTTGCACTATATAAGCTCGCCTAAAATAAGTCTTACAAACCCTAATTGTGTTCTGAAGACTGAAGTAGTTTGTGATCGCAGTGAACCTACTGTCGAAGTCACTATTTTACCATCAGGTAATTATAACTTGGTTACAATAATAACTTACGTAAAAGATTCAGAAACCTCTTGCCCTACATAGATTACCACTATAATAATGATGTTCAATACTGTACCTAATGTTAAAAGTATTGAATAGCTGTGGACAAATCTATTGTCTAGAAACAAGTCAAAAGAATCCGTAACAAGTTGACCAGAACTACTAGTACATTGTATCTATCACACTTGTTTTACTCAGAATAGGCTTACATATTCATATAATTCAGCTCACCTGATTTTAAGCACTGGTCTTAAATGTAGTATGCCTGTGTAATAGAAACCTATTTACTCTGAATTTTGACTCTGACATCTTCAGAGTCTTTTCTATGATTGATGTATATTGTTTCCTTTGCAGAGACTGCTAAAATAAACAAGGTAACACTAAAGAGTGGTAACCTGACTTGCCTTGAAATCTTTCAACTGTTTAACAAGCACATTTCCGCACTCGCACCAGCAGACCAGCCTGTGTCTTCTATACAAACTAAACTAGAGAAGAAGTCCAAAAAGAAGTAAACCAAAGATGGGCAAGCAGAAAGGTGCACACAAAATCATCACAGACTTGTACCACCACATACCAGCATTTACAGATGTCTTCTCTGAGGATTCATTCTATGTTTTTGTGGTGGTCTTTGTGCTGTCCACCATACTTGTTGCTTTTGTTTTGTCTAGATTTATTACTATTAAACCTGTAGAAGATTAGTGTTTAGTGTTGTATGATATAACAGTCATGAATAAATGAATATTTATTTCAAAATTACTTTCTTTCAAAAGTAATATCTGTGTTGATAAGATAGTTTTTGCTACTACCAAATTAGGTCATATACCTAAGATATGTTCTGGCAGGTTTACCTGTTAAAAAGGTAGCTCAATTGCAGGGCAGGTATGAACCATTATCTAATCCAAGTCACTTATGTGATGCTTTATGTTTGTAAAATAGATTTTAAGTAACTAAAAATAAAACAGCCAACATACACTTTTATAAATATGTATATTTAATACAAGGTACCTCATTGAACAAATGATGAAATTTCTTTCTGATAATACGTAAGTTTTGCGACAATTTCTTCTCTATTGCAAATATAAAAATATTTGAAAACTGGCAACTGTGGTTGGTTTAGAACTCCTGGCCGCCCCAACGAATCTGTAACAAAATAGAACTGAATTAAACAACAGTATGTAAGATTTTTAGAATTATTTAAAGCTGAAAGTGCATTTAAATTTTACTAGAAAAACCTTTTTGAACCAGATTTGACAAGTATCCTCAACCTAAACCAATCATTTATAAATTACACAGAACAACGATCGGGCCGTCACAGGGCGACAAGCATGAACTTCAAAGCTCTGTGATAAATTAGGTCTGATAACACATCAATGAATATGACTTACATCTTGGTTGCGAGTCTTCTGTTTACGTTCAACAAGGGAGGTGAGCGCCTCGGAGCGCACGGCGAGGGAATCTATGCGCTCCACGAGCTGCTGGTAGGGGGACAGCGGCTGCGCACCCATCACCACGTGGCCCAGCTTGGAGTCGATCTTGGCGTCGAGGCGCGCGTTGCGGATCAGGTTCACGATCCAGCACTCCGCCTCGTCCGGCTGCATGTTCAGGTTCTCCGCCAACATTCTGGGAAGTGCAATCATTTGAATATAAAAACCAAATAAATTGACTAATAATTTTTTTTGACGAAAATAATAAGTATTATCTATTGTGGTTACAAGATCTGTAAAAGATAAGGTGCGAGTATATGTTTTATTTACAGAACTTTAAATCGAGCTGTGAATGATTTCATTACCATATTATCTATCATTAGTGTAATTTGTGCTTGTATGGCGCTCATTTGAAATAGAAAAATAAATTGAACAGGTAACAGATATAACTCAATTCTTACTAGTAACAGTAAGAATCTAATTATGCTATGACAGAATAGATTTCCACAGTGGCTTCTTATCTAATTAGACGATTGGACCTATTTTAAATATTTAGTTACAATAACCGGCTAGCACTTACGTCAGAAAATATATCGACAATTAGCTCGACATGTTTCGGAAAACTGAGGTTTCCATCATCAGGAGGACGAGTCAGCACGCGCGTCCCGGCCAATATCATTCAACTTACAGTTGATGTGGAAAATAATGACAACTTACCCGATGCTGATGACCTGGTGTATGCGGCAGAAGGTCTCGAAGATCATGAGCCTGGCGTTCTCCACGAACTCCTCGAGGCAGGCGATGAGGAAGAAGTCGGTGAGCAGCACGGCCTGGCACTGGTTCAGCTTGCGCCGAGCCGTCTCGAAGTCGAAGTTGACGTACAGGTGCTCGATGAACTCCGTTATGGGGTCTCTGTAATATAGTTTTTTTTCAACCATGAATTATCAACTTGAGTGTTCTGCTATTTTGCCAATATGGGATAAAAGTAATAGTTTTCGAAAAAAAAATCAATACATTTAATTACAAATCACCGATAATTGGGTGTAAACCAGGTAAAATATCAATCTACTATCCATACTAATAACACCCACACATCATCACAATGCAGTACAGATTACAAAAATGCAGTAATAATAAATTATGTATACATTTGCATAGATATCAGAAACAAAAATGGGTCCGTAATTCAAAATTTAAGATAGGTACAGCACTGCACTGCGGTGTTTTGTCACTAGATATATATGAATAAACTTTTAATTAGAATTGATAACCTCCTTTTTTGAAGTCGGTTAAAAATAAATATCAACCTGTAAGTGTACGCTTCCTGCTGGATGACCTTGACGAGGTCCTTGAGCGCGTTCCGCCGCGAGCGGTTGATGATGACGGCCGTGGCCAGGTAGCGCAGGATGTGCGGACACATCGTCTGGATCGCGTTCAGGTATCTGCAAATATTGAGTACATTCATTCAATTATAGTACGAATTGAAACTCAACACTTGAGCTGTGTCAAAAAATTTAGGTACATAATAACGAATTTCCAAAGTGGGTTAATAAACTCACAGAGGCTTGTAGAGGAACATCTCGATGATGAGGTCGCGCCCCTTGACGTGGTTGAAGAAGACGAAGAGTGACCAGTGCACGAGCCAGGTGCGCTGCTGCAGCGCCTGCATGTTGGTGGCGGTGGCGCCCCCGCCGCCGTTGTCGATGAACTCGCGCAGCTTGGTGAGGTCCTCCAGCGCGCCGTCCCAGTTCTGCACCAGGATCTCGCTCGCCAGCTTGCCCCACAGCGCCGGCAGGTAGTTCTGGGGTGGAGGGAATATACAGCTTGTTACCGATTTTTGTTATGATCGTGTGGGAAATAATCATGCTGCTGTAGGGCTAGCACGGCACCGGTACTAATAAGTCATTCCACCATTTTATCCACCTGTCACCATACAACATAGTGGGAAAGATTTTAAGTCCCCGTGTTGTGCTTGCCCTGGAGGTGTATATCAACACCATTTATATAGTTTTATACCCATCCAGATAAAAAAACGGTTGGCTGTGAATTTACTACCATATAAAATTTTGCTGTTTGTGTGGCAGTCTTTTTGGCATGATCGCGTGGGAACAAATCACGTTGCTGGTGTATGTACATACCTATACCTACATATATCTACACCATCTATTTATAATTTTAAACCCATCCAGTTAAAGCGCTCTAAAAAACGCTTGGCTGTGAGTTTATTACCATATAAAATATTGCTGTTTGTGTGGCAGTCATTTGGCATGATCGCGTGGGAACAAATCACGTTGCTGGTGTATGTACATACCTATACCTACATATATCTACACCATCTATTTATAATTTTAAACCCATCCAGTTAGAGCGCTCTAAAAAACGCTTGGCTGTGAGTTTATTACCATATAAAATTTTGCTGTTTGTATGGCAGTCTTTTTGGCATGATCGCGTGGGAACAAATCACGTTGCTGGTGTATGTACATACCTATACCTACATATATCTACACCATCTATTTATAATTTTAAACCCATCCAGTTAGAGCGCTCTAAAAAACGCTTGGCTGTGAGTTTATTACCATGTAATATTTTGCTGTTTGTATGGCAGTCGTTAAGCCATGTCAGAGGCCCTCAGTGATTCCGTCAGAGATTGGAAAACTTACACCAGAGTTGGCAAGTCTCATACGAACTTACTAACATATAGGATGCATGCTTACGTAAATAGATTGATTGTGAGCTTATCGGCATGAGACATGGACTCATATACTATTTTAAATGTTTTATATTTTTACATAAAACCTTATTTACATTATCTGCAATAAAACCTCTACGAAACTGATATAAATGTCATTCTTTCAGTCAGTGAAAATGTTAATTTTTCACTGTCATTTCATGGAAAGATGTCAACCGCTACGTTACGAATAATTAAAAATGAAGATGCTTTTAATTTTAAAACATTATGTATTACAATTCCCAAAGATGACGATACAGCTAAGATCGAATACGGCGACTGGACCGAAGGTAGGATTCCAGCGACTGAAGAGCCAGAAGAATCTTCCCGTTTGATAGTAAAAATCATTTCTGGCGAGGAGCAGAATCCTATTAACTTGGAATCGTGTTTTAAAGATATTTCCGATTCTATTTTTTTTCCCAGTAGTTCTACGAAGAACACGGGTGTCTCCGCACCTCTCGGTAGCGGCGCAGGTATTCCCTGTCCAGCACCGACCGCCAACAATACTAACATATTAGTGGCCACGGAATCCGATCAACTTAAATATGAAACACCAATAGCACACGGTTACACTCTAGAGTTTCCTAATCCTTTAGAGCACAGCCTCCAACGAGTCAAAGAGAACAATGCTCGTATCATGGAAAATATAAATATGTTGAATAGAACTTTAAGCTACACTAAGAAGAAGGAAATTCTGGATATCATATGCCCTAAGTCGTTGCGGACGTTTCCTTGCAACTCTTGCGGCAAATGTTTCGTGTACGAGACGGGGCTGCGGCGGCACTACGCCGTGCGGCATGCGGCCGCCGAGCTGCAGCCACGCTGGCAGCTCGTGTGGACCTGCATCCAGTGCTTCCAGGTGTGGCCGCGCCAGGACCAGGCGCACCTCCACGCCCTCGACTGCTGCAAGTCCGTGTCCGACAACCAGGACTGCGTGAGAGAAATAAAAACCTCGCTGCTCCTGCAGTGCGAGTTCTGCGAGAAGGTTTTCACCAGCATCCCAAGGCTATTGAGGCATTCGAAAGTGCACACGACCGCGAGCAACTATGAGTGCAACTCGTGTGGGCTCGAGTTTGCCTCTTACAAACTGGCAGAGCAACATTGGCGGCAGTGTCCGTGGCTCAATGCCAATTACTGCTTCTCTTTGCCCAAGATGCTGCTATGCAACGCGTGCGATCGCAAGTTTAGGAGTTATGAACAACTTTATACCCATAGGTGAGTCACACAACAAGCCAGATTACCGTATTCCATAATAGTTTAAATATTCAATACAATATGCTTGATGACATAATACACGAACACAACAAAATAATAATTTGCTGAATCTGCTTGTTACCTAGGTTTCCAGTATTAAGATGGTTTAGGATTCCAAAGACTGGTGAAGGCACAAGTAACACATAATTATATTTCCAGATACAAAGTAGGTCACTTCATGACAAAGACGCACAGCTCTGTGGACAGTGTGAAGGCGTTTGGTGTGCTGGTGTACCAGTGCGAGCTGTGCGGCGAGTGGTACAACTCCATACCACTCATCATCACGCACCGGAGTCAGCACCATCCTCTCAACTAGACCAGCGTTGTGTACAACAATGTGGTGAGATATGTTTCACCTGACGGTTATGATACATGATTACTACAACAATTCAATGAAATTAACGATAGAGTAACTTAACATTAATGATGTAGTACCTAATTTACTTGTGTAAGTGAAGTAACATTTTAATTTTAAATACTTGCTATACTCACACTTGCCTGCAATTTTACTTTACGAATTTTACTCACAATTCGAAATTTTATTGGGGATTTGATTACTTTTTTTTAATAAGGAATGAGTTTGCACTTGACCGTAATTTGACTAATGGTAAGCAATCTTACGGTCTAGGATGGAGTGTGCATACTCAGTAGAACCGATTTACTCTCGCTTTGAAGAGCGCAAGATTAAATTGCGCGGGGAACAGGGAGTCAGGCTGGGAGTTCCACAATTTAGCAGTTCTCACTATAAAAGTGGAAGCAAAACGCATAGTGTGTCTCTTGGGAACTTGGACCAGGAAGCGGCAACGACCTGCTGCATCCCTGCTCGTCCGGTGGTAAAAAGGTGCGGGCGGAATTAGATTACTCTTACTTATGTAATATTAAAAGGTCTGAACTTTAAGTTTATAATGTACCTGTACTTCTAAAATATTCACCAGTTGAATGGAGATATCATAAAAAATATTATATTGTTTTTTTTTTTCAGGATACTGCAGCTGTTGTCAACACCAGTGAGAAATATTGTGTGTCTGCAGATAATGGACTACAGGTTATTAACTCAGCAGCACCTGGTTTATAACTTATGCAATATGCTAAAATAGGTGACTTGAAATAAATGTTCAAATTAATATGACTTGTTTTTTTGTACCTGTGCCAGTGTGTGTACAAAAGTACTTATTGTAAAAATAAAATTAACTAAGAATTGTGAAATGTACCTACAAGTGGTTGGAGTCTTTGTGGAATTTAATTTAATTTTTTTTTTTTTTAATCTTGTATCTATCTGCGATCAGATTGCACTATGAGCAGATGAGTTTGGAGCTTTTTGTCGTGTAAGTGAGCTCTCCATTGAGTGCTTCTACTTTTTCATACTAGATTTAGGTCTCTGTTATTCTTATTGGTCACTGGGTAATACAGTTTTCCGTTTAAGCCTAGGCTTATACTGGCAGGTTCTTAGATTGGCGGCCAGGACGTTGGGGTGTGTTGCCAAACGATTGCTGTAAGTGTTAGTGATTGCCCCGATTTCCTCAACCACAGTCTTCATCTCTAGGTTTTCATGGATTTCTGCGTTGGTAGTGTACCACGACACTCCAGCAATAGTTCTGAGTATGGTATTTTGCATCCTCTGCAGGGCGGTGATGTTAGACTTGGAAGCGGTTCCCCATAGTTGGATGCCATAAGTCCAGACTGGTTTGAGAACACTCTTATATATAAGGAGTTTATTGTCTGTAGACAATTTGCTGTTCCGTCCAAGCAACCAAGAATAGCCTTGGTATCTTATTTTTAACTCGTCTCTTTTAGTCATGATATGATCTTTCCAAGTTAGGCGGCGATCTAGGTGCATGCCTAGATATTTAACCTTGTCATTATGAGGCAGTGTGGTTCCTGCTAGCTGTACAGGAGGACAATTTCCTTTGCGAAGTGTGAACGTAACATGGACAGACTTTGCCGCACTGGCTTTAATTTAAAAAAAAATAAAAAAACAGCAATTTTGCTAATACCAACAAAATTCTCCTTTCAAAACTTCTATAATAATATATTTATACGTCTGTGTTATGCTTTTTTTTTCGCCGTCGTGCCGGCGATGTTGTAGCACGCATTTACTGTATCTCTGTCAATATCTTGTGACTAATCCGGTCTAAAGTGTCATTTCTACATAAAAACTTATATAATTCGTTAGTGCAAAGTGCAACAATCGTCATTGTGGTTGTTTCATGAAAATCGGACTAAAAACAACGAAGATACGAACAAATATTGTCAGGTGATATTTGGCAGTTTATTTGAATCATTCGCATTCGCAACACCAGCGAGCGCTGAGTCATCGCAGTCCGGCCGCTGAGGTTCGAGCGTCGCTGGCTCTCAACCATAGCCGTCCAGGGCCCGCTCTATTTTTTGTCCGAAGGAGTACTAAACTGTGAGATAATAATAATGATTGCTAAATGTGCTGCGTGTTGTGGCAATATAGATGATGAAGAAGAATTTATGCAGTGTTCCGTCGTCGGTTGTCAGAAAAATATCATCTTTTATGTGCTGGAAAAAAAGTTGCCATAGAACTTCGTGCGTCATGGATATGTCCTGAATGCATCTGTGTGTCCAAAAGAGGAGGAGATAATAGCTCCACTCCTGTAGGCGCAGCTAAAATCCATCATGGCTCCTATGTTACGAATAGACACAAGAAAGTTCCACCACCATGTATTGATGATAGTACACTAACTCTTGGAGATAGTGATGATATTGGAGTCTGTACTGTCGAAGAGGATGAGGTCAAAAAGTTGAGGATTGATATGCAGATACTAAAGGAAAAATTGGACCATACTGTGACTATGATGACAAATTTTGAATCAGCTGCAAATATGTATGCGTCTGAAGTTAAGCAGCTCAGAGGCAAACTAGATGAAGCATTTACCATTATAAAGGACTTCGTGGCCAGTCAAACCCAATCTGTAACAACTCGGCACTCTTCTAATAATGAGAATCTTCTAATACCTGTAGATGTTGCATGTTCTGAAACTAGTAGTAGCCCGCAGTTGGAATACCAAGTCAAACCTCCGATCATGCCCAAAACTAAACAGGCTGCCGTAACTGGAAAAAAACTTGCTTTGAATGTCAAGGAAAAGCCTAAAACACAAAAGCAAAGGCAACCTCCTAAAAAGACCATGAGAAATGCTGCAGTAGAACCTAATGACTCTGCAGGATTCTCCATTAGCGACTCCCACAAGCCTGGTACAGAAGAAAGGGTTGAAGAAACCCGGGAACCAGCTGGTGAATCCGAAGTTGATGTGGAACAGTGGACGGAGGTTCGGAAAAAGATTAATCGGAGACCTCCATCTCTTTTAGGAACAGCGGGTCCAGCTCAAACTACCCTTAAAGCGATTGAACCCAGGAAATATATCCATGTCTGGAATATGGCGTCCAGTTTAGAGGATGTCAAAGAATATCTCGGCCAACTATGTCCTACCGGGTCTTGTACTGTACAAAAACTTAAGGCAAGAGGAGACTACAAGTCTTATAAGATTGGAGTACCTATCGCAGCTTATGACATTTGTTACTCAGTAGAAGCATGGCCTGTTAATGCGCGTATAAAGCCCTGGATACCGTACCAGAGTCCTGCCGTTCTTTCACGAAGAACCGGGGAAGGTGACAAAGCAATCCAGCCATCTTCTTCACACACCAAGGCTCAGCCCTTTCGAGGCTCGACATCAGCGTAACAATAAGATTGTTAGAGTAAACATGTATTCACAAAACGTGAGAGGGCTTAAAGGTAGTTTGAAAGAGCTGCGAAATGGTCTGGCAGTCACAGAGTATGACATTGTTGCGTTGACTGAAACATTTCTGGATCACACGGTGGAGGATTCTGAAGTGTTGGTTGGAGATTGGTCAGTACTTCGTCGTGATCGACTCACTCCACATGGTGGAGTAGCACTATTCGCGAGACCGCCAATTGTTCCGCAACGTCTGCCACATCTTGAGACCGATGCCGGAGAAGATATGTGGACTTCATTTTCTTGTCAGGGTCAAACCTTTTACCTTTGTGTTGTTTATATAAGATCTCATGCTCCTAATTCAGAATATTTTAGATGGTTTACTAAAGTTGAAGGTATTATACATTCTCTTAAACATCCTGTTATTATTGTGGGTGATTTAAATATAAAAGGAGCCTCAGAATCTGTACAGAACTATTATTGTTACTTTTTATCATACTGTAAGCTTTGTGAAAAAAACGAGGTAAAGAATACGTATGATGGTATTTTAGACGTTGTGTTGGTGCGTGAGAGTGACGTGGTGCGAGGAGCTTCTGTAACTTCTACAAATAAGATTGTGGATAAGAAGATAGATCTCTATCACCCCCCCTTGAACATTGATTTTGAGTTTGACACATCTTATCGTACAAAGTCTTTGGAACCTTCAAATATCAACTCTACTACCGACTGGAACTTCAACAAATGTGATTTTGATAAGTTATACACATTGCTAGGTGCGAGTTCTTGGAATTCAGTACTGGAAGCTTCTGATGTTTGTTCCGCTACGGATCATTTATACAGCGTCATTTACGGTTGTTTTGACGAATGTATACCGAAGAAAAAACGTATGAATAAAAAAGTTAGGCGTTTTCCAGTCTGGTTCACAAATGATCTCATTCGTGACACTGGTCGGAAAAACAAACTTCATTCGATCTGGAAGCGGACACAGTCACACCAAGATTATCGCGAATTTTCACTCCTGAGGGAAGATTTAAAAAATCGTGTGGCAGTCGCATATGACTCGCATATTGATAGTGTTGAAGCGAATTTAAAGTTGGACCCACGACAATTTTGGCGACATGTTTCTGGTCTTCGTACCAAGGGTGGTTACGAGGCTACAGTTATGTATAAAGGTGAGTCTTGCTCAGGAGTAAGGGCGGCGGAAGCATTTGCTGAATATTTTGCAAGTGTGTTTCTGCCGGAGATACCGTCACTGAGCACTGAACTGGCTTACGAAAGCGATACAGGTAAGAATAGCAACTGTATAAATATTTTTGAAATTACGCCTAGTGACGTTATTTTCGGCATTAACAAATTGAAGCCTTCTAGTTCTATAGGTCCAGATTGCATGCCGCCGTCTATTCTAAAGCATCTAAAAAAGCATTTCTGTGTCCCTCTTTGCCATATTTTTAATGCTGCTTTGGAATCCGGTATCTACCCGGATCAATGGAAAGTGTCGAGAATTAGCCCTATTCCTAAAAGCTCCAATAAAACGAGTGTGGAAGAGTACCGGCCTATTGCAGTCTTGTCCTCCTGTGCGAAAGTATTTGAAAGTATACTTCACAAGTACATTTATGAGCAGGTTGACAAGTACTTATGTAACGCCCAGCACGGTTTCAGGCGCAAGAGATCTGTTGACACAAACCTTTTGACCATCGCTGACTATATTTCTATACGACTGGATCGCCGCTCGCAGGTTGACGTTCTCTATTTTGACTTTCGGAAAGCTTTTGACAGGGTCCACAATGACATTTTGCTGGCTAAACTTGCTGCTGTAGGCTTCGCCCCGAAACTTCTTCGACTTCTTGCGGACTACATGCGCGACCGCCAACAATTTGTCAGACTCGGTCAGTTTCAGTCGGGATCTTATCATACGCGTTCTGGAGTCAGTCAGGGTTCAATTTTGGGGCCGCTATTGTTTTTGCTAATGGTGAATGACATCCCCTCTGTCCTGGACCACGCCCACTGCTTATTATACGCGGATGACCTTAAACTCTATGCGGAGGTCAATTCCGAGGTCGATTGCTTTTCTCTCCAGCGAGATGTTGATGCTGTGGTGCAGTGGAGTCGCCTGAATGGCATGGAATTCAACGCTTCCAAGTGCCATGTCATGACTTTTGGGCGGATAAGGCATCCAATTGTCTACGAGTACAAAATTGGTAGTAAGACTATTAATCGTACTACTAATATGAAAGACTTGGGTGTCTTGTTTGACCAAAAGCTAACTTTCCATGACCACATAAACGCGTTGGTCAAAGAGTCATTTAGGCGGCTTGGTTTCGTACTCCGCAAGTGTAAAGATTTTCATAGCCAGCACGTCATTAAATTACTTTTTAGCACTTTGGTGCGCAGCAAACTAGAATCCTCGATGTGCGTCTGGAATCCACATGAGAGCACATATGTATTGCCGATAGAAAAGGTGCAGAGAGCCTTTCTTAGGTACCTATATAAGCGTCTTTACGGATATTATCCGTTCATGTATCCTTCTGATTTTATATTGGGTTGCTTAGGCTATAACTCTTTGAAGGTCAGAAGAAATAAACACCAGCTGACTATCATGTGTAAGGTTATACGTGGAGATGTTGATGCACCAGACTTGCACGATAAGTTGTGTCAACTATTTGTACCGGACCAATATTTGCGTAGCAGGCGACGCAAGCTTTTGGTTGAGCCCCACTGCCGCACGGTGGCTCGGGCCGCCTCCCCACTCCCGCGCACTCTCGCCGCACTTAACGCGCTGCTCGCTGCCAACCCAACGTGTGATTTGTTTACGGACGGTTGGCCGGTTATTATGTTAGCGTGTTTGAGATTTTGCGAGCAGATGATTTAATGATTGTATAAATGACTTAGTTAGTATACTTAGAAATAGATTGATTTCATGATGTAAGATTAAGTGATTGTTATTTAAGTAAAATTAAGAAATTGTAAATATGAATTGTAATGTACCTACATACTTTATTTTGAATGGACTGATTATTATTTTACTTTTGACAACTTATTTATATTTTAATTATTATATGACATTGTTTTAAGTGATTGAGTGAGTATGAAATAATTAATGTAATTGGTTGCGACCGTTTTAATTATTATTAAATAAATAATTCTCCATTTGCTTAGCCATGCAGTTATTTCGTCCAGGCCTTTTTGTAGGTTTTCTGATGCTTCTATAGGGTCACTGTGATTGGCTAAAATTGCTGTGTCGTCAGCGAAAGTGGCCATAGTGACGTTTTCCACTTGGGGAAGGTCCGCCGTGTAGATAGTGTACAGTACCGGTCCCAGAACGGATCCCTGTGGGACTCCAGCTTTGATTTCATAGAACTGCGACATGGCGTTCATTTCTTGTACTTGGAAAAGCCTATCCGACAAGTAGGATTGCAGGAGGAGGTAGAGGTTATGTAGTAGGTATGATTTTATTTTGCACATCAGTCCTCTATGCCAGACTCTATCGAATGCTTGCTGGATATCTAGGAATGCTGAGGAACAGTACTTTCTCTGCTCCAGTGCTTCTCTGATGTGTTCGTAGACTCTGTGCACTTGCTCCACAGTTGAGTGACGTTGCCTGAAGCCGAACTGATGATCCGGGATCACCTTTGCCTCTTCTAGTAGTGAAATCATTCTACGCAGAAGGATTTTCTCGAAGACTTTGGACATTGTTGGCAGCAGACTAATTGGCCTATAGGAGCTGACTTCATACGGAGGTTTTCCTGGTTTGTGAATCATGATTATGGACGAGATCTTCCATAGCAGAGGAAAGTACTGAACTCTAAGCATGCCATTGTACAGCATGGTGAGAAATACTGTTGCTTTTAGAGGAAGGTTTTTTAGTACCTCTTTGGAGATTAAGTCGAACCCTGGAGCTTTTTTATCTTTAAGTTCTCTGATAGTTCTCCACACTTCCTTTACAGTGACTGGCTTCGGTGGTAAAGTGAGCTGCAGGTCTTGTTCCAGTACTTGTCTGATTGTGTCAGGCTCTGGCGCGGCCGGATCGTTTGGAGTAAACACCTTAGACAGATGTATCGCAAATGCTTCTGCTTTTTCATGTGCTGTTCTCACCCATTTTGTCATTTTAAGGGGCGGTTTCATAGTTTGCGGGCGGTTTCATAGTTTGCGGGCGGTTCATGTTCTTGGTGAATTTCCAGAGGGAATAGTTCGATGCGGCAGTCGCCGTCAAGCTTTCCAGTTTGGAACTTAGTGTCGTGTCGTAAAAATAAACCAGAGAACTAATTTCTAGTAACAGTACAACACAATCCAAAGAGACTTCTGTGACAATTTTATCTATGGTTATCATTTTCTGCACATGACTCTGGTTTGATCTTATAAGTAGTAGAAATTTTATCAAACACAGATGATTTAAGAACCATAAACTTGGAATGAAAATAAACTCATACAGCTGTCTTAAACAGTTTTTCCGCTAAAACAATAATAGATAAAAATTGTCTAGAACTGACCTTATCACAGATAACAGAAACAAAGGGAGATAGGGTAAGAGGGCAAGCTTTGTGTGAATGCATGCAGTGCAACACGTTCCTCATTGGCTCATCACTTGTCAGTCGACGTGACATTAGGAAAACAAAGTTGTTGCATTGCTTGGTTTGTATAAAACATAAACATTAAAGTAGTTCTAATGCCGCGATGGATGATTACACATAACAAGCTCTCACTGATGACGGACTCTAACTCTTGACCAAAATGCAGCCGCTGCTAGCGGTTGTTGCGGACTCTGGGTTTCAAACAAAATTTCTAAGAAGGCCAATCTCCCTTTGTTTCTGTGATGTGTGCTTCTTACCTTATCGGTGGGTGACATGACAAGCTGACAGAAGTAGAGGTAAGAAGCTGACTCCACGTAGTTACCACACTCGTACCGGTACTTGGCCAGCCTGTACATGCTGTCAATCATCTCCACTTTGAACTGAAAATAGTAAACATACTTTTTTAGTAATAACATTTTTATTGGTCTTTCCACAACTTACAAGTGTGTAGATTCGTAAAAAGCAGAACTAAAGTACTTCATTCACATAAACTTTTAAACAGATAACAATAAAGATATGGAATCAACTGGGAACTAAAAAAAAGCAATTAAACTGTAAACAACTGTAACTGACTGGGAATAATTATCTTATTAACATATTTATAATTTAAATTTATAATTATCTCATTAACATATAATATATAAAAAAGCTAGAAAAATATGAGTACTTAAGTAATAAATATTTTCAGTTTATACATACATAAACTTTTATTAAAAATTTTCTTTTATGTTGTATCATCACATAGGCAATGTGTTTGAACTGAATCAAATTAGAATTAAGTAAAATAATGTTTGGTAATTTTATGTCTAGTTAAGTTTTACCCCAAACATTACCTATATAAGAGCTTATGAAATGGAGTAATTATATCATATAATGGCATAGAAATGCCAGTACCTCCGATAGATATATCTCTTATTAACTAATAACATTTTGTCAATAAGTAATTTGTTAGACAGCATACCTCAAACTCTTTGTTTGTAGTCAAGTGGTTAATGAGAGTTTTAGGGTCTCTCATAGTTTCCACAGTCTTCATGACATCATCTCTCTGCATTAGCCTGAGGACTGGCTCCACAGCATCTTGCAACTCCTGCAGCTGCGACAGTACCACTTCTCGCCGGGATTTAATTTCCTTTAAACACATAACATCTGGTTTAAATAGGCTTAACACATGGAACGAAAACAACATTTTTTAAAATCTTGAATCCTTTTATGGTTTAACAATTAGTACATACCTCTGGAGTATCTTCATCAGGATAGAGCATCCCCCTGATATCGATAACATAATCTATCATGTTAGTTTTGCTGAGAATTTCCAGCTTTGCTTGCAGTAACTCTGACTGGTCATATGTCTGAAAATACGAATAATATGTAAAGTACCAAGTTGGTGACTGTAAAAACTACTATAACTTAATAATAATTGCAAGTATATGACAAGAAAATATACGAAAATAGCTAGAAACATGATATATATATGAAAATTCAAAACATAACCTACATCTTTTGCAGCCAAGAATTCCAACAGAGGAAACACAAGGTGGCGGTCTAAATATTGACCTATCTTAAATGTTAAATCAAACTTCGAGTAACTCATCTTGTTGTTAATAATTACACTATTTAATAATCATGAACGCGTTGGCGTAAAGGATAACGCACGCAAAAAGAAAGCGACGAATTCAATTCAAGATCACTTGACGTTGACAATCTTGACATGACACTTGCTACGCGAGTTTTGACACTTGTCAATGACATAATGTTAACTTATGACTTTTACATTTTTTAATAAGTTTCAAAACTTCACGTTCTGAGTATACATTACAACGATTTCTATCTATATAGAAAAAAAAACATACATTATGCCTACCTATAGACAATAGATTGAGACCATGAACAACAAGAACAAGGCGGCGAAAAAAAAACAAGCATGAATGAATTGTCTAATTGTCTATGATTCTTGTTTGAAAAGCACGCATCCCATGCTATTTCACAAAAATTTATTGATTTTAAGCTGAAAAGATAGAAATTGAACATTGAAAGTATTTAGTAGTGTTTAAGGAATTATACTAAAATAGTTTTTGTGCTTGTATTACGACTACGTGTTGTATTTTCCAAGCCCCGCCGAGTGATGGCTTGAAGTATACAAAATGGCGGCATCTACGAGTTGGATTGAATTCAGGAGCGTCAGAAATAGATGCACGCTGTGCAAGTGAATCCCGAATGGCTATTTTTAGAGGAGTTGCATAGGATTGGCCTCTCAAATAGATAAAAAATGTCTAATACGGTGATAACGAACTATACGGATCTCAATGGTCCGTCGTCAAAAGCAGACAGTTCTGTTGTTGTTATTGTAAACAAGGATGGATCTCTTTCTGTAGACCAGAATTTGCTTGGTACCTTAATGGGTAAGTGTTCATAGAACGTATTTGCAGCAATAACAGACGCAACATATGGTCTGGTGCTGAATAAGGGCTATAGCATCAAATAACTTAACCTATATCTAGTATAGATAAATATTTAATAATTTTGCTTTCATTCTGTGAAACACTGTTGAAGCCCTAGTAGCCATATAGTAATAATCACTACATTCTATCATTCAGACCTATCGGAGCGAGAAAAAAGCTGTAATTTCTAAATTGACTAATTTTGGCGCCAATTTTAACTCAAAAGTTTAAATGATTCCTTGACTCCTACTTAAGTATCAGTAATATTGTTTTGATTTAAGTGTTTTATTGTGTTATAGATGAAGATATTTGAATTACTTATTTTGAATCACTCTTTTTTACTGTATATTCCTAGTCCTTTAACAAGTACTCTTGAGAGTAGAGCTCAATACAGTCTTGATTTCCAGGTACAGATGGATCTCAGAGTGCTGGCATCAGTGTGGTCCGAGTCGGGCACGAAGGCAGGCCTGATGATGCCACTGATTCAGAAAGTGAAGATGATAAAATTCCACATGTAACCCTCACTGTGGACAGTTATTATAATGAACCCAATAGTATAATAAAGTATGGTATGTATATTATGCAAGTTTTCTTCCTATTACAACATACATATGTTTATATGATTACATACCTATTATTATGTTTGACATGATTTTAATAACAAAAATTTCATTATGTCATTAATAAAATTGACATTGTAATTTCTAAAATTTTATTAAAACTACTTAAATGTTATAAATTTAATTTGACGAGATATTGTAATTTGTGTAGCATATTTTATGATATTAGTACTTATACCTATGTTACAACTTTACATTATCAATAAAGATTCTTTATCTTTATCTTTTACATAACAGAAACTTTCTATTCATGATATCAGAGGTTTTGCGAAATATGTTTAAATTTTTTTTAATGTCAATAATTATTTTTTGTATTTTTGTATATTTTTATATAAAGTGTTGGTTAGTTAGTTCCGTTTTCACATATAAACAGGGTGATGGATCACTTAGAAATTAATATATGGTCCTGGGAGTGAAATAGGCTACTTATTATCCTGTAACAATGTCTATGAAGGTGCAGGCAACCATCTATCTGTTGGTTATGAATTTACTTACATAGGCTTAAATCATTTATATCCTAGTATGAAAACATACATGTAAAGCAGTATGCATGTATCATTGATTTATTATTGATAAATATTAAGTAAAAATATTACTTATGTTTTATAGCAGAAAACAATACATTAATTAACTAGTGTATGTTATTCAATTTTAGACAGTGGAGCAGAGATGTTGCAATCTTTAAGAATAGAGACAAGAGAGAACAGTCTACTGGGCTTCCAAAATGACCATTGCTATACTCCACTCACATCTCCCAGCCAAGTGGCACACTCCACTACACAGAGGGCTAGAGAGAGCTTCACAACATTTGATGAGCCCATCATTGAAATATCACACACACCTCCCCCCAAACCTGTGCCTAGCTCCAAGAAAATTACAATATTGGAACAGAAGATCATACCTAAAGGTAAAAAGCTTCACATTAATCCTTCCGAGTCCCCTGTCATCCTGAAAGGAAATGCAGCACTCACTAAACCTCTACCTCTTTCAAAATCTAAAGAGGTAAAGGAGATTGAAAAGGAATTGAAACAAACTCAAGAGAGCAGCGAAGAAAGTACTGAATCAAGCTCATCCGGCGAAAGTCATCTTGATAGAGATTCTGATTCTGATTACACAGATAGAAGAGAACCAAGTTCGGCTAAAGCTAAGAAACCTAAATCCAAAGCCAGAATACTGCAACCAGCTGCTCTGTCAAAATCAAGAAGAGCTGAATCAAAAGTAACCAAACCTAAACTAACACAACAATTACTTAAAAAAGAAATGAAGGAAAGCAAAGCGCTAGCTAAAGCACAGGCATTGGCTCAACAAAAAGAGAGTAAGATTCAAAATCAAGCAAAGGTTCCGAGTCCAATTGAAGATGATTCTCAGTTAGACTTGGAAAGCATACTCCCAACATCTAAGATATCAGTGAGCCAACATCCTACTCCAGAGTTTAATAAAGTAGTTGTGAAACCGGCCAATAAACCTGCCAAAAAGGAGAAGAAAGCTCCAGCCCATCCAGCTCTCTTGACTGATATGACAGCATTATTTTCTACACCTGATGTTATCAGGAGAATATCTACAGACAACAAAACACCAGGCAAGGATCCTGTAATGATTGACAAACAAGCAAGTGGAACTCCTAAACTGCCAGAGGCTAGTGATGGAAAAGCACCAGAACCTAAGAAGCTACAACAGACTAAACTTGTTTTAGTGAAAACAAATAAGAAGGAAGACAAGCCCTCAAATCTAGCTGAAAAAACCTCTAAAGGTTTCGACCTGATTCCCCAGCTTGATGATGCAAGTCTTGCTCAAATACTGCAGGACACCACTGGTATTACCAGTACTAATACTGTAAAAAACATCATAACTACACCCACCAGCATGGCCAGCCCGGGGCTAGCGGGCCCCTTGTCCCCTACACTGGACCTGCTCGGGGGCTTACAGCCTGAAGAAGACTTATCTGAAGACTTGCTCATGCATGTGGCCCAGTTAGTAGAAAGTTCAGAGAACTTGCAAGAAGTGATTGACAAGCAGGTTTTGGGTAAAGTGGACTCTGTGCCCATAAAAACCGTTCAGTCACCATTCCAGCAGGCGCATGCGACTAATCTATACACACAAACGTTATCCAAGACTGTGCAGAAACCAAATGTTCAGCCTCGGAAAGAGCCAATTGAGATAGTGCGTCGCGATGGACGTGTTATTACGTTGCCGCCTATCGAGGCGCCCGCCACGCGCTCCTCCAAGCGCAAGAGCCAGGTGGTGAGTGAACCCGCTGCTGCTACCCCTGCAGAAGTGCCATCACCCATGGTGCCAGCGCCGGTTCCCCCGCCCGTGACGCCCGAACCTCAGATACAACAGGCGTCTGTTTCCAAACAATATATCAACAAAAAACTGATACCGAAAAAGCTAGAGCTGCCAGTGAAACAGATTCCTGTTGTAGAAAAAATGTCGGCTGAGTCACAAGAAAGTTGGAACTCGGAAGATGATCCCAATAGGTATGTGTTGGATGTTTTATTTGATTTCTTACATTGAAACAAGATTGAATTTGTGTGCAAGTAATAACTTGATGATTGTTGTGTGGTAGGCTATGGTGCATCTGCAAGCAGCCTCACAACAACCGCTTCATGATCTGCTGCGACGGCTGCGAGGACTGGTTCCATGGCAAGTGTGTCAACATCACCAAGGCCATGGGACAGCAGATGGAAGAGCAGGGCATTGAGTGGAGGTGCCCTAACTGTGCCAAGAAAACAAAAACCCCCACACAGAAATCAATGCCAAAGGTATACTTTAATTCTTTCTTTAATATTGGACTTTTGTCTTTTTTTTTAAATAGCAAATTATGAGGAAACACAATATCATGCTGAATGAAATTATGAGTAACGAAATCATTAAGTAAAACAATATTACAAATAATAGCCTAGAAATATTTTCTAACTATTATCAGCCATACGGCAATCATATTCCACTCAAGTGTAACTAAATTCAAATTGTGCAGTAAATGTGTACCATAAAATTTACAGATAACAAAAACATAAAGCGTTATTGATTGCATTGCATTTTCGGCTGTTCACGTTACTAGACTAAACTTACAAAACAACCGTAATCGCGATAAATAAATTATTGCCCGTCAATATCATTGCCTTATGAGAAGACAGTGGCATCGGACAGGACTGTTGATAAGTTATTCGAGCGTTGGCTATGATTCGTGTGTGCTGCAGGCGGGCGTGCCGCGGGGCGCGCGGGTGGAGCCCCCGGCGGCGGGCGCGGCGCCCCCGGCGGCCGCCAGCGCGGGCTGCATCGTGTGCAAGAAGGCAGCGCGCGCCAGCTCCATCTACTGCAGCGACGCCTGCATCCTCAAGCACGCGCAGGACTCGCTCAGCTCGCCGCCCTCCGCGCGGGACCCGGGGAAACAACCAGACAAGCACAAGCCAGACTCCAGGGTTCGTGGATATGTTATCATGTAGCGTTCATGCTTTTTTACATGTGTCATGATAGCAAAAGCTGAACCCGCCAATTATATTTCAAGTGATTTTAAAAATAATGTACCAGATTTTTTTCTGAATTGGAAAATCGAAAATGCCTAATGCGTAATGTAGTTAATAACAGAATAAACGTTCGTGGGATGTATTTTATTTTTTAACAATTCTTTTTAGGTTATAGTGTACGAGCGAAAGTCCGGGCGATTGTTGGCGGGTCCCAACGCCCCTACCGCTGAGAACCTAAAGGCCTGGCTGCAAAAGAACCCTACATTTGAAGTGGTGCGCCCCGGCGCCCTGAGCTCCTTCCGCCCCGGCGGCTCTAAGAAGAAGCCTGCGGACGCTTCACCCAAGATACAGACGACACTCAACTTCGAGCGCGTCCCTCGCAAGGCCCAGGAACAAGGCACGCCGCCGCGCGCCCCCGGCGAGGCCCGCGAGCGCCGGGTGCCCCCGCACATGCGGGAGCCCCCGCCGGCGCCGCGCACTCCCGCCATCATCAAGCCGCACACCATGCAGCCCGACACCCCCCGACCCAGCACCTCCACGGCTAAACCTGTCGCGGAGCCAAGGAAGATTGCCAGGAGCAATTTGAACAGATCCCTGTCAAATGAAAAGGTAAAAAAGCTGAGCTTAATATTTGATCAAATCGAAATACATTATCATAAAAAATACCTATATTATGTTGTGCTTCCAATAGATAAAATGCTTGACTCATTGCAAATGACGTAACCCGCGCCATAAACTAAGCAGTATGTTACCGGCGCGTCTGATCAAAACACGGAAAGTTACGAGGCGCGTGCGGCGCGAGGTCACGAGGGAAGCCGCGCGCCGCCCGCCAGTGCCGCGCCTGAATAATCACGGGAAACGCGTCTAGTGGATCAAATATTTTTAATAACCTTGATGTTACGTTAAAAATCACAGGCCATGTTGCTGTAAATAAATAATTGGGTTTGTTTTTACTAGATTTTTTTTGTTTATTTTTGGGATTACTTAATCTAATTTTTATCAAAATTGAAATGTATTCCTCATGCTTCATTATGCCACTGTTTATAGTTCATTTCATAATAGAATAGCCTTGGTGGTGTTTGCACTTTGATTATAGGCTCACATTGTCATATTTATAGTAATTACTACGTTGCAGCCTTCACCGTCGCCGTCGTCGCGCAGGAAAGAATCATTGTCGGAGAGGAAGATGAGCGCGCCGGAGCTCGACATCAGAGAGAATGTGCGGAAATCACTGCAGGAGCAGATGAGCCAGCGCATGGCGGAAAAGAAGAAGAGCAAGTTGACGGAGGAAGAGATCCAGCAGTTCGCCGAGGAGACGGAGTCAGAGCTGCACGAGCTGTTCCGAGACACCGGCGTGAGGTACAAGGCCAAGTACCGCTCGCTCATGTTCAACATCAAGGACCGCAAGAACTTGACGCTCTGGGAGAAGATCTGCGATAAATCAATCACACCCAAGCAGCTGGTGAGTAGCTGACAACATACGTATTATTTGTTGTCATTTTCAACCTATTGAATGTTCATTTACATGTATGTTTTCAGGTGAGATTATCACCGGAAGAGTTGGCGAGCCAAGAGCTGGCGGAGTGGCGCGACCAGGAATCCAAACATCAGCTGGAGTTGATCAAAAAGTCGGAACTAGATCTACTCGCCGCCAGCAAAACTTATGTTCTCAAAACACATAAAGGCGAAGAGGTATTAAGCGTATTTAATTATTTATAGTTCGTAATACTATTTATTGGTTTTGACTTAACATTGTAGTTAATCTTAACGATTTTGTGGTATTCCAGGTGATGGAAACTAAAGAGGCTACAGAGTTGGAGTTGGATCCAAATGTACGAGTGGAAGATGTAGTCATAGCTCTCAACGACTCCACGGTGGGTGAGGAGGTCACCAGAGAAGTACTAGACGAGTGAGTGTCTCTCTCCAGACATTGAAGTATTCTGCCAAGTATAAGCTAGAATGCAATATATAACTATTATGATGATTTTTATTTTCAGTAACAAAATAAAACCTGAGGAAAAAGAAACAAAGAAAGAAAGCAGAAAACGAGAAAGAGATAGCAGTTCGAGTCGCTCGAAAAGGAGTCGGCGGGACTCCAGACGCGATTCAGAGAGGAAATCTGAGAGATCGAGGAGAAAGTCGGAGATTAAAGAAAGGAGAGAAGAAGAGGGCAGCCGGCGTTCGAGCAGGAGGGCCGAGAAGGAGGCCCGGGCTCGGTCTGCGTCGCGGCGCGCTTCCAAGTCAGACTCGAAGGAGAAGTCTCGCTCGCGTTCCCGGCACAGGTCGCGCTCGAAGGACAAGAAGCGCTCCAAGTCCCGCGGCAAGTCCCGCTCGGCGTCCAAGGGGCGCTCGCGGTCGCGCTCGCGCCGCCGCTCCGCGCGCTCCCAGCACGCGCGCGCAGAAGACTCCGCGCACAGGTCCCGCTCGCAGGACAACTTCCCCAAAAATAAGACTGAGTACGTGTTATTCCTTGTCATTTTTTAAAGATCGCAATGCATTTTATTTATTTATATAGTATGGTACACAAAACAGATCATTAAATTAATGTGATGTTTTATTTATAGCTCCACAGATTCGGACTCGATCGAGCGGCCCAAGTCTGCGCTGCTGAAGGAGCCGCACCCGGAGTACGACCCGCACGAGCCCATGATCACGTCGGCGGCCTCCGAGGAGGACCTGCGCAAGGCGGACGACTACGACGACGCCTTCAAGAGCGAGGTCGTTGACCCCGGCCCAGAGTACGACCCCGCTAAGGCCTTCACGCTGGACTCCAACATTGTACTGCCGACCACCACGTTCAGCCCGCAGGATAAACCAGGTACACAAATAACTTACTCAAATGTATCCATTATTCATGTCGAAGGCAAAAAAGGTATAATTTGCATGTTCTAAATTCTACTTTTCCAAATTATTTAGTTTTTAATGTTAAATTTCAGAAGTTGAAAGCGACCAGGAGCCGACCAGTACAGTTGAAAACGCAGCTGCGACAGTATGGAACGGATGCATCAACATGGTCGACGTCGCGAGGTTCTACGTCGCCGCACACGAGGTTCCATACATTTACACTATAACGTTGATATTATTTTATTAATACTTTCAAATAGATATAAGTAATTGGTTTTGCAATGTGTTTCCCAGGTGTCGGGCAGCACCGTGGACCTGGAAGAGGACCTGGCCACGGAGCTGGACATCGTGGGGCGCATCAACCCCGACACGGTGTGGGACTACATCGCCAAGACCAAGAAGACCAGCAACAAGGACATCGTCATCCTGCGCCTGCAAGCCGCCAACGACGAGGAAAAAATGCAATATATCGCCCTGTATAGCTATCTCAGTAGTCGGAATAGGTGTGTATCAACTGCGTTTACGAAGCATGGAATAAATCTGTCCCACCCTTGGTCCCTTTCATTTACCACCGTGTTTGTTTATAAATACAGTAGGCGTTTCAAGTATCGGAGCATCTCCTCACGTTCGACTCATTAGAAAATTTAACATAGTATGTAATTTCAATTTGAACATACACAATAACGAGAAATGATTCTGAACTTAATTATCAGTATCAGCGTCTGTTTGAGGAATTCAGTAAAGGATTTTTGCAATGAGCCGATAATGTGGGGATTATGTAGTAAACAGGTAGGCTTGTGTTGTAGGCTGGGCGTGGTGAAGGTGCCCAACACGGCCACGGTGAAGGACTTCTACATCGTGCCGCTGGCGGCGGGCGCGGCGCTGCAGCCCGTGCTGCGGCCGCTGCACGGGCCCGGCCTGGACGCGCGCGCGCACCTGCTGCTCGCCGTCATCATCCGCCAGCGCCGCAAGAGGCACCCGCACGTGCCTAAACAAGTTGTACCCGCCAAGGTCAGTACTGCGCGTACCACTCTGTAAACTAATAAAACATATATCTATTGTACCATTGTTTATTTCCCTATCCTAAATTGATAGGATTTCGGAATGAATAAAGCTGTTTAGGTAGGATGTTCAGGCATGAAGGTGTCCGAATAAATGAAGTGAGAATCTACGAATTAGCACATACCATACACAGAAACGACTATACGTATGTATGTACATAGAACATCTTCGTTTTTAAAATTCTCTACGGTAAAGTGTATGATATCATTTATAAAGAAGGTATGCAAATAATACATATTAGTGGATTTAAATTTTTCAATGTCTTGTTAGGGGTCTAAAATCCGATTAGGTATATTTTTTTCACATAAATCTTAATAAAAGAAACAAAACAGACCATAACAATTACCTACTGTCTATCTGATAAGTGCTGGTCTACAGGGTTGCTGGTAAGTAACACATAACAATAATTACCTACTGTCTATCTGATAAGTGCTGGTCTACAGGGTTGCTGGTAAGTAACACATAACAATTACCTACTGTCTATCTGATAAGTGCTGGTCTACAGGGTTGCTGGTAAGTAACACATAACAATTACCTACTGTCTATCTGATAAGTGCTGGTCTACAGGGTTGCTGGTAAGTAACACATAACATTTTAAGAGTGACTTGCTCGACAAAATAGTCGACATTTTGTTCTAAGCTTTTTTTCGCGGTTGCAAACTGAAACCTCCCTTAAAAAGTTATATGTAGTTAACCGTAACTCTGTATATGTTTGGTTATTTATTTAGCGAGTAGGTTAGATAGTTATAGGCCTTTTCTCAACTGTATAAGTGTGACAACATTAGAAGTGCATCCCCTTGTGGTTATATCGTTCGCTTTTTTAAAGCCAGTTGTAGTGTCCTTTTCTTTACTCACTAGTGTTACGTAAGAAAACGTAGAAATGAACTTCGTACCTGCTTGGAAGCAATTTACAGATAGTGATGTATCCAATTATTATAATTTCGCTTGTGTATTTTTGTAGTGACGTCTCCCCAGTATTGTATATGGCATCATTAACAATGTTGCCCCAATAAACAACCCCTGTGTGCCCATGTTCCATACTCGTACAACGTAGCTGACCGTAGGTACGAATTTACATAATTACTGTTTATATCGCAGGTGTCCCGCACATCCCGCAAGCGCTCGTACACGCCGCCCACGTCCCCGCGGCGCCGCGCGCTGCCGCTCCCCTACACCTCCACGGCGCTCTCCACCTCCGTTAAGGACAAGATTGCTGCTTCTTTGGGTAACTACCATTCTAAATAAGAGTTTACATCATTTTCACATATCCTGTACAAAAAATCCTATACAAAACAGAGGACCTTGGGCCAAAGTACGGAAACAGCTATTCAAAATTTGAAGAACGTAGATTGTCCTACTCTGAAAAAATTGGTTTACATTTTTCAGAGGAATATTCTTTGTATGGAATAGTTGATTTTTTAGTTGTTTAATGGTATATTTATTCACGTTTATTGGTTGTCCCCAGCGAGCGCGGACATGGACGAGGCGTACAGCCCGGGCTCGTCGTCCAGCAGCGGCGGCGCGGCGGCCGGCCCCCCCGGCCCCGCGCCCACCAACCTGCGCTCCAAGATGGAGGAGCTCAACCGCCAGATCGAGGAGCAGAAGCAGCAGATCATGAAGATGGCGCAGGCGGACTCCTCCGTCACGGCAGAGGTACGCCATTTAGCCTTTTTAGGTCCTAATTCCGTTCACTTCTTCCTATATCCTTGCGCCATCGAGCTTTTACACTAATTAGATGCTCGCTGTTTCGGTCGCGTTGTTTGCGGATATAAAGTACCCTAGATGTTTATTGTTGTTTATATATATTATTTTCTAGAGACCTTTGTTTTGATATCTATACGACTACAAAGAGGCATAAATCATCTCTTTATCCTTCTTAGTTAGAGTCAGTAATATAAACGGTTTGTTGAATTACGCACGTGTCACTGCACCTTAACACATCTCTAAGCATCCATGTGAGGTACTCTAGCATGTGTCGTCCCCGCAGGACGACGAGGCGTACTCCCCGTCGCGGCCGCTGACGCCGCCGGCGGCGCCCGCACTGGCCGCCATCGCGCTGCCCCCCAACCTGCACGAGATCCTCGCAAGCATCAAGCAGCGCTCCGGAGATGCTGACATGAGGAACCCGCCTTTACCTTAAGCTTTACTATGTCTTAGCTTCCACTTCAACGCTTGTATCTACTTTTTTGTTAGGATTTACAGTGTATGTATATTATTTTAAGGGAATGCTTCATTGTTCTTTTAAAATATCTTGGTGCAATGAAAAAAGCTCTCAGGTACAGCATTTATGTGTGAATCTGTGTGTGCGAATTTTCGTTAAGGCTGGATACAAAATTCTTTATTTTCTGAATGTTATTGCACAAAATATCTATTTGTAAACCAAATTGTTTAAAAGTGCTCGGTAGTAAAGCCCAACTTCTAGTTATGTTTACTTTAGCACAATATACATACATACCTACAAGTAGGTAGAATTGAAAATATAAGTTTTATGTATTGGCTCTTTAGGGCTAAGTCTACAGTCTGTTGCTTTATTTGGGCAGGTTGATGAAGTTTTAGATTGTCATTTGCGCGACGTGATAAATTTGATTGTTCAACACTACATACATTGTTGTAAATTTCTCTAAAATATGTGCAATAGAATCACTTGTATTGTACTTTTCAATTAATTATTGGATTAAGAAACCAATGTGCAAGTTTAACAGACACTATTTAGAATACTTCTGTTCATTTGTGTACATATTATGACAAGTAACAACATTTACTAAGTGTTGCTTTAAATTTAATTAGTGTACAAATTTAGAATATAATTAAAGATTATTAGACTATATAGCATAGCAATTATTCCTTTTTTTTTTCATATTATACTTATCTATGAGGTGTAAATAAAATAAATAAACTTCAAACAGTACATGTAATGTTTTATTTAAACATTATCATCATCAAATAGAGACTTTCTCGAGTTTGATTTTCTTTCATTTAAATTTAATTTTATTCCTCTTGCCATTCTGAAATTGTTGAATGGATCTTTTTTATTATATAAGGGATTTTGCTGGAATTTCTTTTCTATTGCCATTATTTTAGTTTCCATGAGTTTTCTTCGAGGAACATGCTTCAAAGAATATTCCCAATCCCCAGTAGCTTTCAGGTCGAGAAGTATAGGAATCATGTGGTTTATGTTGAGGTTTTTCTTTGATCCTGGACCCCACTCTAGGTACCTATCCAGGGGTAACTTGGCCATTTTTAACCCATCTCTTTTTGCTTTAGCTAATGATAAAGGTTCATTGTTGATCTGAAACATTTCTTTATTAGAACAATAACACATAGAGTACATAATAATCTGATAAACAATTACTAATTAGAAACAATAAATAAAAAAACCACTAAATCTCTCTAAAATACAAGGAAACACACTGTGTAAACTTACCTTATCAACCATAGCCCCCACTATGTACACAGCATCTTGATCAAAATGTGTTAGTTCATCCCGACAGTGTGGTGTTAAATATACTAGTTTCTCCTTGGGAAATACATCCAAGTAGCTTTCTGTGTGTATGTTCAAAGGAAACCATGGTTCTTCTAGGGAAGGAATATTTTTGGCTAGCTGTTTCATAAATATCCCTCTCTTATTTACATTACACAAATGAATGTTAAATGGGTTCTTGTGTATTCTGTTATCACCAAATACAAATGTCATCTGCTTAGCTGCATTTACTGTTTCTCTAAAAACCATGTGTTCTTCATATGAGCAGTCGACTACTACTGACTGTCCATGCATCAATGCTTGTAGAGCTCTGAAATAAATATGTAACAGATAACAAATACCATCAGTGCTCAAAGTAACAAATATAAAACAAGAAATATATACATATGTACCTATAGTTATCAAACATGTTCATGGACTGGTCACGAATTCTTATAAATAATGATTGATGTTTAATGCCATATATTAGATCATCTGGGTGTTCTTTTATTATTTCCACTGGATTCTCCTCCATTTCTTTTCTTCTAGCTTCTTTTTTAGCCTGCAAGATAAACATACTAATAAATACTACCACTTCTTATAATGCCAATTACAAACACGTACATGTTAATCTGAACTTTCATATAGGTTTTCATACAAATAATTCAATTAGGATAATAGTTACCTTTTGGTTTTCTTTTGATTTCTCAGTTTTCCATAAAAAGTTTAAATAATTTGAGCGCTGGTTTTTACTTTGTAACGATATTAGATGTTCCCATTGATCTGAAGTTAAATGGTTTGGTGCAGAACGCCCATCTTGTCGCATTACTTCTACTTCCAACATCAATATTCTGAGTTTTTTCTCTAGCTCTGAATCTCCTTTACAAATTGATTCGACAATCTGATCTAAAATAATAAACAACTTTTTTTTAAGAACACAGAACCAAGAAGACTAATAACCCTTTACATTAATTGCATTATTTTAATCACTCATCATTTCCGATGGCCCAGTCCATCTTACGAATCGAGAATAAAACCATTTTTACAAACCTGAGTTATCTTCAAGATTTGCCTGAACGGAGTAAAATTTAGATGCATTGTATAGTATTCTAGTTTCCACGGACCGCTTCAAAGGTTTGACAACATCGTTAGCAAAACGTAAATGGGAAATGATTGCTCTTAAACAATACATTTTGAACAGCTATTTCTTTAAATATTTTAATACTCATAACAATCAAAACAGCACGCCTATGCCCATGCCGCACCACACAAGAGTTTTTTTTTTTTTTTAATTGGCCATAACTTTGTATTGTGCCAGTTCTCAAGTAAAAACGGGGAAACTTCATAACCCCCAAAAAAGCACGCGAAATTAACTATAAGTAGTATTAAGTGATCAGAAAGCTTTACATATATACAACCTAACAAATTAACTTAACACGTAACTACTATATTTACATTAAAAGGAAGGAATTACAAATTTACAATTTGAGGTCGTTATCTATGATTAACTTTGACAGTGCGCCATATACTGCTTTTGTTTTGTATGTTAAAAGGGAGGATACATTGGGTCCGGTTATTGCACGTACCTGTATTCCACGTCCCTATATTGTACGGGAAGTATTCCGATGCCATTTGGCATCCAATTATTGGGGCGTACAATATTGGATGCGCATTATCGTGACGGCAATTATCGCCCCGAACCAAACCGGTACGGGCGATAATGCGCGACACAATATTGCACATACCGATAATTCGATGCCATGTACATGAAATATTTGCCCGTGCAACACTTGCACTATAACAGGACTTGGCTCCTCCTCGCTTCGCTCGTCGTCGCATGTACGTGGTAGAAAGCAACCTAACGAACCTAATCTACCTTCTGTCACAGACAAGTGACTTCGAGTCCAACACTTGCACTACAACAGGTTAGGTTAGAAGATTAACTAAAACGGTTTTCACTCACGTGTAAATCGCGTAAATGAATGGAACGTTCTGAAGATGGGTGTCATAACATCCGAAACGCGTAAACCATTTACGCGATTTACACGTGAGTGAAAACCGTTTTAGTTAATCTTTTGATAAAATGTCTCACGAAAGTTTTAATATTAAAATAAGTTAGTTTAGGTTTAGCGTCCCGTAAAGTACACCCCAACCCTGTATTTCATGGCCCTGGATTGCACGCCCCAATAAAACGATGCCATGTACACCATTTATCGTGCTGTACAATACGGTGTCGTGCTTTATCGTCCGTACCAAGCTTGTACAGGCCTGTATTTCATGGCCCTGGATTGCACGCCCCAATAAAACGATGCCATGTACACCAATTATTTCCCGTACAATCCAGGACCGCGGAATATCGGGCCGCGCATTATTTGGACGTGCATTATTGCTTCCCGATACATTTATTGGAAACGGAATCTCCAGTTCTATTAAGCTTTCGTAAAAATTGGTTACATCAGTTAGAGGGCATTCGAGTAGTAGATGATTGACATCAGCTACCGGTTCACCACACGAGCATGAAGGATTGTCTACGATTCTAAATTTATGAAGGTGTGCAGGACTACAAACATGTCCAACACGTAATCTTATTAAGGATGCAGTGGCCCTTTTTCCTAATAATATTTTAGAAAACCATGGTTTAATTTGCAAGTGACTTTGTATAGAATAATAATGTTTTCCAGTTAATATTGCAGACTTCTCCCATATATCTCTCCAGGCATTCTGGAGATATAATTTAGGTAAAGTTGCTATATCATGGCAATAATTGATGTATGGATACATATCTCCACACCCTGTAGCGTCATTAGCAATTTGATCAGCTCTCTCATTTCCTTTTATACCACTGTGGCTCGGTACCCACAGGAACGTAACAGAATAACTCTTTTGATGACATTTGTACAAAATATCTCTGATATTCACAATTACAGGCATAGTTGCTTTTGATTTGAAAGGAAATCTTTCTAATGATTGCAAGGCGCTCTTGGAGTCTGAAATAATCAATGTTTTTGGTAATTTTGCCAGCAAAATATATTCTAATGCTTTATATATAGCGAAGCATTCACCAGTAAAAACAGACGTTTCTTGTGGTAGTTTGATTTTTTGGATAATGTTGAATTCCCGGTGAAACACTCCAACTCCTACCGTGTTATTAGCACCATGTTTCGATGCGTCACAATAAATATGATGCCAACCATCCCAGTTATCATGTATAATAGAATTAAAATTATTATTAGAGTTAATGTCACCTTTTTCTATATCTAGATCTACATGTATTTCCGGGCTTAAAATCAATGCTTCGTAGGGGACATTGTCAAACAGTGGGAGTTTCGTAGAGCGATAAGTAGGAGCTGATAATGATGTAAACCTATTAGCACTATTGACAAGACATGGCACTGTTTTATGTACCCAATAAGGTGAAGTAGAACAAAGATAAATCAACTGGGATAATTTATGAATTAGTGGATGATTGCAAAATTGAAAGGCTCGGCAAAAGAATCGATCCGCCAAGAATTGGCGTCGGATATTCAAAGGGGGTTCTGCGCACTCAACTTGAAGAGCATTGATAGGGCTTGATTTCATAGCACCAGCTATTATCCTGAGAGATTTATTTTGAATAAAATTAAATTTATTGATAACTGAAACTCTACAAGGTTCCAGGAGGAAACTATATGCCAATTTAAGGGAAAACGGATGGGCACCCCACCATACTCCTGCTAGACATCTTAGCATGTTAGGACGCTTTTCACACTTATATGAAACTAGTTCAGAATGAGGAATGCCAGAGAGTTTGGAGTCTAGAACTAGACCTAGGAATTTAGCTTCCTCTTTTTGGGGAATTAACTTGCCATCATATTTGATGTTTAAAAACGGGGGATTACGTAATCTAGAAAAAAGAACGGCAATGCTCTTTCCTACAGATAACTCTAAACCATGCCTATCTAGCCATGATTTAAGACTAATTAAAGATAGAGAAAGTTGGGTACACATATATTCAATTGAATTGTCAGAGCAATAGAACAGTAGATCGTCTGCATATTAAAGAACTTTAACTGAATCTAGTAAACAAAATTCTAAATCATATGAGTATATGCTATACAGCAGAGGGCTTAATACAGACCCTTGTGGAAGGCCTTTCCAAAGTGTTCTGCATTCGTCTGATGAGTCGAGTCGGATTGTTCTGCCACTAAGAAGGTTGATGATAAAATTGGAAAGTATCAGTGGCACTTTCAATTTTTCTAGTTTAGTTTTCAGAACTGTAAGGAGAACATTGTCGTATGCTGATTTAATATCCAAAAATATACCAACCGTGGGTTTGTTGAGTGTGAGAGAAACACGAATATCAGTCACAAATATACTTATGCTATCCATGCAACTCTTTCCTCTCCTAAAACCGTACTGTGATTTTGCCAAAAGATTATTTGATTCAACGTACCATTCAAGCCTATTTTTAACCAGATGTTCAGCAATTTTGACTACAACATTAGACAATGCAATAGGTCGATATGAGGATACATCGGAAGGCTGTTTGTTTGGTTTTAAAATGGGTAAGAGCTGAAAACTCTTGGAAAGTGAAAGGTGAGTTTAGTCCGGTAAGACTTGTAAGAGTATTACTATTTAAGTCAGTAACTAATTCCTTCTGGGGAGCGTATGAAGGTGCTAAACGATCAAGATATTAAGAAGATAATTGTTGTGGAAGAGAAAATGTTGGATTTGACAAAGTTGATTTGAATTTCCTGATATTTTGCCAAACTATCGATGATGGAGTCTGGGGAGATATTGAGGTACAATATCTTTTCCATCCAGTCTTACGCTTTTCTACAAGAATTTCTTTAGTTTCTTCTATTGTACTGACTAAAATGTCGTAATTTTCTGATGTCATGTTTAAATTATTCTCTTTTTCTGCCAACTTTCTTTTTTTGACAGCTTCTGAACATTCTTTATCCCACCAAGCCGGAGAAGGTCTTCTATTTAGTGCGCTATTCTTTTTAGGGAATAGCTCTTCAGCAATGTTTGACATTGCATATAACAAGCTTTCGATACAAATTTCTTCTGTGAATGTATTGGGTTGTTTAAGAGTTGGTATAATATTCTCTAGCTTTAATTTATAAGAATGCCAATCAGCATCGGCAAGTCTGTATTTCATACGAGGTGAAAATGGGTGAGGAGGTGGTGGAACATTTTTATTGGCTAAACTAATGACTATGGGATAGTGGTCGCTGCCATGAGTGTAAGGACGAATGCACCATGTAAAATCCAGAGCGACATCTGGTGTGGATATGGATAAATCTACGGCACTCAAATTTTCTCCTGGTTTAGTCCTACGAGTAGGAGTTCCATCGTTTAGGACACATAAATTTAGGTCATCAAAAATATTTATAAGTTGGTTGCCATATGCATTAGAGATCGAACTGCCCCACGCTTGATGGTGACAATTGAAATCACCTAAAACTAAGAATGGTTTCGGAATATGCTGAAGAATTTCATGAATTTCATTTATTATAGAAGTAGAAGGATGAGGGATGTAGATAGATACAAAACTTATATTTAAAATCTTAGCACCAACAATGGAAAAACCATCGCCATGAGGGGGAAAAGACAAAGCAGTAAACAAAAGTGTGGAATGAATGAGTAGTACGACACCGCCATGGTTGTCGATTCTATTGTCATTGAGACAAAAATAGTTTTTAATTTTTAATATAGAGCCAGGTTTTAACCATGACTCTGACAGAGCAATAATAGAAAGATTGATTTTTGAAATTATATACAACAATTCAGTTTTTTTATGTTCTGCACTTCGGCAGTTCCACTGAACAATCGTGAGTAGATTGCCCAGCGGGACTGTATCGAAATGTTTTATTGTCGACGTTCATATTGTTATTGAGTTGTTCAATTAGAGGGGCAACGTTGTTCGGTAACATGATATTATTTTTCCTTAAAGTGTCTATCAGGGTTGACATTATCTGTTTGAGGGTTTCAATGCTAAGTTGATCATTACTATTCGCTTTATTAACGCCGCAACCATTACCAATACCAGACAGCATATCATAATCTTTAACTAATTCGCGATGTGCTCGGCGATCGTAGCCCTTAGCTTGTGTATTCGTTCTTACAGGTGAACCCGACTTGGACGTGCGAACAACATACCCACCACGCGAGGGGCCAGCTGCAGACGGTCGTGGGCCAGGAGTTGTAAACATGATTGGTCTTTCAATTTTCGATATAGGAGGACTTGAAGACAGTACTTCAGAATAGGACTTGCCTATGGGCGCATGAAGTTTCGCCGCTTCTGCATATGAAATGCATTGTTCGGCCATAGAAAGCTTAATTTTTTTCTGTCTAACAAATTCCGGGCAGACTTTGTTCGATGCAAAATGAGATCCAGAGCAATGACAACAGGTAGCAGCATCTTCTTCTGTTTTGCATGAATCGCCAGAGTGATCCTGACCACACTTATAACAGCGGGGTTTCGACCTACACTGGTTTTTGGTATGTCCAAAGTGGCAACAGTTATAACACATTATTGTTGGAAAAGTGTAGAGCTCAACTTGAACTGAGTTATAGCAGACATAGACATGATTTGGAAGAAACTTTCCGTCGAAAGTCAGGACATCTGACTGCGATGGCTTCCATACTGGTGCACCATTAATAACAACCTTATAATTCAAGCGTCTGACTTTTAAAATTTTCCCACATCCAATTGAAACGTTTATGCTTTCAAGCACCTCTTCTTCGCTCCACTCAGATGGGATTCCTCGCACTAAGCCCATGCGGGTAATTGTAAATGTCGGGATGAATGCCTTTAATTTTTCGGTGGCCAGGAACTGATTCGTTATAAAAATGTTGGCATCTTTGAAAGTCAAAAAAGAAAGAGTTATTTTATTTCGACCGATACGTTTTAAACTTCCATTTACAACATTGGTAATTTTGTGTTTATGGAGGAACCTGCCAAATGTTATTGGGTGTAGAGTTGTGCCATCATTCTGATTATTGTTTTCTCTTATTACATGTACTGTATAGGGGCCGTTGTCCGTGCTAACGTACAAACTTCTTACAACAGGGGCAGGAGCTGGCTTAGGTGATGAAGCCGGAGCCTTTATCGAATCACTACTACCATCAGAGATTTCATTAATTTTCCTTTTCTTTTTATTTTTTACTACTGGAATTTCCGTATCCATCTCGCAATTATTTGTTTTAATTGTTACAAAACAAGCTGCCGGAGGAACAGGGTCCCCCGGGTCGGGAGGCTCCTCCATGAAAAGAAATGTAAAAAGAACTTACCTAGATTACTTATATACACTTAAAAACTAATATTACACTAATTTTAAACACAAAGTAATAATACTTAGCTGATCTGATCACTTTTTATACAAATAATAATAAATAATAATATTTTCCCAGAAAAATACGCGCCCGCCTTGTTGAAAGTTTTCCGCGCTTTACGCCGCAATTTCGCTAAAGTTGTTAACTTTGACAACATTGAGCAAAAGACGTTGACAAAGTAGTTTCATCTGACATCTTGAAAGGAATATTCTAAAAAGAAATTCAAATTTATGTCAATCTAAACTAATCAATCTATCAACTTCAATTCAACGTCTTAAACTTATTATAATATTGCGGCTTTGCGGACTGCAGTGGTGGTGAGGGCTTTGTAGGTTAAATAGTTAAAATTTTAACTAGATTAGTATAGTACCTATATTATTAAATATTTATGTCTAACACGACACGGTTTTCACAATTACTCAGTATTGCGTTGCTCTATTTTAGGTGAAGAGAGTGAAGACATTATGGCGGTAGCAGCTATGTTGCGCCGTACGCTGGTCAACGGCACGCTGTATTCGGCTGCTGCTTTGAGGTTTGCTTCTACTCAGCCAGAAAAGAAAGTATTTTTCGATGTGACTGCCGATGGCGAGCCTCTTGGGCGAATTGTTATGAAGTTGGACACCGACGTAGTCCCTAAAACAGCTGAAAATTTTAGAGCTTTGTGTACTGGAGAGAAAGGATTTGGTTACAAAGGCTCGTCGTTCCATAGAATCATTCCAAACTTTATGTGCCAGGGAGGAGATTTCACTAACCACAATGGTACCGGTGGGAAGTCTATTTATGGTCGTACTTTTCAAGATGAAAACTTCAAGTTGAGGCATACTGGTCCTGGAGTCCTTTCAATGGCTAATGCTGGCCCTAACACTAATGGATCTCAGTTCTTCATCACCACCACAGCCACTCCCTGGTTGGATAAGAAACATGTTGTATTTGGATCTGTTGTGGAAGGGCTAGATATTGTTCAAAAAATGGAGGGACTTGGATCCAAGAGTGGAAAGCCCTCAAAAAAAGTTGTTATTTCGGAATGTGGTGAGTTAGACTAGGCACAGCGTTGTAGATATACTGTACTTATAAGTTGTTGTTGCGGAAATCAAGCATTTAGTAAATAGAATGTAGATATTTATTTAGTAGTATCATTTCAAAGTCTATCCATTCCATGTTACATCCTCCCATTCCATCCTGTCCTAACACTTGCAACTATATCTCTTTATTTGTGGAGAATAGTGTAGTAGTTACTTAGTTGAAAAGTAAATCCCTAAGATATTATTTCTTGTTCAGGTATCTACTTTGAAGAAACAGCTGCTATGAAAAGTGCTATTTAATTTATCTGATATTCAAATGCTGATGGGTGTACTAGTTCCATTAATTAAAACAGTATGAAAATATGTATGCAATTTTTATTAATCACTAAATGCAACAAATTAGTTGAACAGAATTGCTATCATCAACTTACTGGTGTGGTTGACATAACAACATGTTTACATTACATACATCTAAGTCAGTATCTATCAAGTCTTAAGACCTATTGTAGTAATAAGGCATTTTTAGATAAAACACTCTCCCATATCAAACTATTAGAACTCTCTTACATATACTCATATGTCACAAAAATTTACACACACATTTTGTCTTTTTCATTGAATATTATTTTTATGATAAATATATTGCTTTATGCAAATCTCATACTAAAATAATATTTCTACACATAGTAATTGAATTCTTATTCAAACGAGCAGCCTACAAATTGACAAATTGTTAACTTTAAAAATATAATCTGACAATAGAGCTTTGGAAGTTTTTGCAATAATAAAACTTTTAAATTACCTGGACTTATGTTTCTAATCTTACAAACATAAACTAGATTTTGAACATGGGCCGTGATTGCAGTGTTTTAGAAGCCGCTTACAATCTACATTAATACTTCACAACATATGGTTTAGTGAGAGAATATAACACTAACAGTAAACACTACTCAATCACTCTTATCTGCTTTCATGATATTAAACTACGAAAAATATTTTACCACACAAAACACTTGCATTTTTAATTGGCCTACTATACAGATTACAAAAAGGAAAATATATTAGAAAAATACAACTAAGAAAATTATGCACAAAATATACAATTAAAACAAAGCTAAAAGGCAGTATTTGTAGTTACTTCAGTAAACAATCTAAATATACACAAAAGTGGGACTGAAACATGGTATAGCTTGTAATTTATTAATCACACCTATGTAATCACAAGATAGAAGTTTTCATATGGTGGCAAGTAAATATATGGCATTCTTAGTTCCAAAAAAGAAAAACATACTCAATGTAATAGCATGGTTGTAATAGCAATTCAAATGAGTATAATACTATGACATACAATATTTAGTTGGTATTTATTGGTAGGTCAGATCGAGTAGATATTGCTTTTGCAACCTTGTAAGTATAAAATTGTCTATTATATTTTGGTACTAAGGTACAGTACTAATGCTACGTACGTTTACCATTGGACAACTAAAAAACCCTACACTGGTGAATCACTGGTGATTACTGTGGAATATAACAGAAAACCAACAGTTTCAGTCTAAATCAAAATTAGCTACTAAAATCATTGCCCAAGGGCCAGATGTAGATCCCAGACATAATTTGAAACATTAATATTATGCAAATTGTAAAGTGAGTGAGATTGCACAAATAGTTATATCAGGCCATCTATACGGCCCATTACGATGGGACCTTCTCCATACTTACATTCAAACAAGCAGATTGGTGGTGACCTACTTTACTTTTATCTGTGATACAGTCAGTTGCAAATCTGTCTTCTGATAGCAAATCATAATCTGGTAACCTGTTTCCTATACAGGCTTCAACATGCATTTATTTGTATGGAGAAGATCAACACAAAAATTACATAGAGCAAATTTGCTACTTGAGATCATAATAAATACAGTAGTCATACAAAAACTAGTCAGTGTTTTCAATTAAACTAACTACATTCTTCATTCTTTGTGCATTATTATGAGGAATGTTACAAAGATAAATAGAACTAACAAAAAATAAAAGAAAGACACAATGGCAATGTTGGCGAGCCTCTAGTGAAGGCCTCTCACACCAAACACCAACCTCTATGGTCAGCTAGGTGGGTAGAAACCATTATTTTGTGCTATTGAAATGATATTACTGATTCAGGTGTCTTGTACCTGTATTTAACATTTTTATTTGCATGATCAATTGATTATCCACAAGAATGCAAGTAAATTTGTTAGTTTTTACGGATCAAGCAGGGCTTAAAAAAATCGGAAATAAGCATGATTGTTTTATGTTATGGCCAGACTCACACTAAGAGAAAGTAGATAAAGCTAAGTCTTCAGCTAAGTTGATATTTTTATTGTTCCACTTCTAGTTCCCATGATATCACTTCAGTCTACACAAACTACTACTCCTACCAACAACATCTTAACAACAAAACCTCCCAATTTATCCTTTACTGGTCTTATGAACACTAATAAGTTAAAACATTAACTTTTAATTTGCTAACTAGAATGGTTTGTGAAATAAAACATTCATCAAATCAATGGCATAACATGCGAGATGATCATCATTATTGCAAGCAGGCATTATTTGTTTTATAAAATGTAGGTACTGTGTAGGCTCAGTAGGTACACGTTGATAAGAAAATCAATAAGAGAGTAGGACAAAAAGGCAAGGAATACAGTAATCTGTTGAATGTTTAGACAAATATGTAAAGAAAAAAAATATAGGCATAAACTGAGCAATTATGTTCTTTACCTAGTCCCAAAAAATGTTTGCTTGATCTAAGTTAAATTGGCCATGATTTGAGGAATTTTAAAAAATTTGGATGATTCTTAATGTGATTAATTTACTTGTTTTTTGCTTCACGATTGTCAACAAGTGACTATTTTTATTAGTGTGTTGACTGTCAATTAAGTACATAGCTTTATTACTTAACATTACAGAACTTTCGTTTAGCGTTTAAATTGCACCAGGTTTCTTATCTTAATAGATGAAAAAAATTTAGACAATTATTCGATATCACAACTAAAGCGTTCAGTTTTCGGCGTAACTCGGACGAAGGAAACGAACGTGCAGTCGAAAATAAACCACCATTATTTCGAGACAGATCGAAAGCATTCACGGTCAGAATCGTTTGAACGTAATTATAATTTTCGAACACTTTAAAATTCGATCACTCCACGAAAGCTCCTACATTACGTCTAGGATATGATTCGGAATCACTCATTCATTTATCTAATCGAAACAAAAAAATAAGTGTCTGTACGGTGAGTGGAGGCGAGCGGGGCGGGGCTACACGCGCGGGTCACGCGCCGTGGGCAGCTGGTCCACGCTGCGGCCCTTGTGCATGGGCAGCGCCAGCTCGTGCGGCTCCAGCGTGAGGTGGTGCGAGGAGGTGCGCTTGTGGCGCGAGGGCGGCTTGAGGTCGCGCGAGCCCGTGCGGCGGTGGCGCAGCACGCCGCCCTCGATGAGGCGCCTGCTCTCGTCGTCGGGCGGCGCCGCCAGCTCGGCCAGCTGGCGCAGCGCCTCCAGCGCCAGGTCACGCGAGCCGGAGCGCGAGTGGCGGCGCGCGCGCGGCTCCAGCTGAATGCTCTTGGAGTCGTTGCGCATGTGCCGCGACGCCACCAGCACGCGCTCCCCGCCCCCCGCGCCCGCCGCCGACAGCGCGCTGTCCGTGCGGGAGAGGCGCGCGCCGCCCCCCGCCCCCGCCCCCGCGCCCTCCTCGCCGTCCAGCGGCGTGCTGGTCGACGAGCTCACTCCGGACCGGAACCCGCTCGCGTTCTCCGCTGACGGCAGCTCCTCAAATACTGAAAGCAAATTGTTTATTTACAATTAATCATATTGTAGCGAGTACATAATCGATTGTGATAAGCTAGCATAATAATAATGGCAACTTAAAAACTCGTCAATAAAATCAGTAAGTCATACCTACATCAAAGACTATACGCAAACGAAACATAGTGATCATAAGTTACATAATCATTCACTGTCTATAATCTTTACATTAGATTAGTATATAAGTCTTTATAAATTTATTGTAACTAACACTAACTGAATCATGTTTTCTTCTTCCCTCCATGTACCATCGGATGCGGGCGACATTGTAACATCACACACGAAAAAGTTTCTCTTACGTTTGTCGAGGCTGATGATGGAGCCGGCGATGTCCTTGTGGTCGAGCGGCGGCGCGGCCTCGAGGTGGCGGCGGCGGCGCACCAGCCACCAGTCCGCCAGGAAGATGCCCAGCGCCACGATCTTGATGCCGCCGCACAGGCCGACATATCTGCATTAGTCATAAAATTAGGTTAGCATTCATAGGAAACAAAATGTTTCTACAAGAGATTTTTTTCAACCGAGACACGTCTGAAATTACGAGTTATTTTTCTTTGGAAATGAGTGTGGAGTTTCACGTTTAGCTGTTAGTAGACCGTAGCGGAGGGGTTAGGCGTACTGGTTGGTAATCAGAAATACGCAGGTTCGAATCCTGCCGGTCGTGATTATTTTCACTCATTTTACGTCTGAATTTTTTCTTGGTCCGTTTAACTGACTCAAATTATCTGATCTAAATCGATGCATATGTTTTGCTCAATGAGTAAGTACATTACCTGTATCGGAACTGTTCGATGTCGTAGAGCAGGCAGCGGCCGCCCTTCTCCCCGCTGCAGCTCTGCTTCCACAGGATGCAGGTGGAGTCGATGAGGTTCCCGAACACGATAGGCGCGGGAATGTACCCGAACAGGCGGAATATCACGAACTGCATGCCCAGCGCGAACGAACGCTCCTCTTCGCTCACGGACCTGTGGATGGATAAAGTGATGATAAATTAGGCAAATAAACTACAAAGGCTGTAGGAATTGCTAACCGTACATTGCGGATAATATTCGTTAGATATAAAAAATATGTGCAAATGACATGTTAAAAATATCGAAGGCAATTTGCCTCATATTAATTTGTAACAGCACGGTATTTACCTCAGTACGATCATGAGTAGAGGCATCTGCGTGACAGCCACCACAAAGGTCATGAAGAACAGCAGCACCAGGAAGGGGAAGATGGTGGTGCAGGGCGGGTTGCAGGCGCCGGCGGTGGCCACCGGCACCACCGTCACCTCGCTGTACTCGCGCGCCACGCCCGCCGTCAGCGCGGACGCACTCGCGCCGCTCACTACGGCCCCGCCCAGACCCGCCATGTCGCGGCTGTTCTCGTGCACGCCTGACAAACAAAAATGGTTGGGATAAGGTAAAAATATTATACGTGTCTATCATGCGTCGTGACCCTGACGGACAATAAAAAAGATAGGTAAGTACCTAAATGAAATAAAAAAAAAATTAAATGAAATGAAAATTCTTTATTATGTGACAAGATATTACATACGAACACATTCAAGAAAGCTAAGCTATAAGTTGTAACACATTCTTGCACTCTGCACAATAATAAATGGATGGACGTAAATCCACTGAAATAGCGGATCAATGAAATGAAAACTACATGAACACAATGCATTCTATTTTCGTAAGCGAGTGTTTACTGAAACATTGATTCGCAGACATCAAGACGCCCACCGCTCTGATCATTCGAAAGAAACGCATGAATTATTGCTCATAAACATCGCGCGTAGGTTACTTCCGAAACAACAAGTTGTTTTGGTTCACAAAAAGGTTGCAGAGCTATTTCGGGCGCGCAACCCGACACCGATGTACGTAGGTAACGCAAGATAGGTCGTTAGCACAGTTAGCCACCGAGATATAAATGGCACTTGAGTTTTGCGCATACAATTAGTTTCAATGGAACCGGTGACTAATGTACCAAAACAGTTAGTTTCGGCTGCAAGCACAGGCTTGCAGCCGAAACTAACGGTCGCCGGTTTAATAGACATGGACGGACAATAAAACCATGCAAGATAATTGGCATTTTAACTTGTGTTCTATTTAAGCAGAATTATTATAGATGCTCTTTCAATCGGTTTCCATCATCCATCAATGTGTCTGGCGCACAGTTGATGGAATACGATCGCTTTATTTCGATGAAAAGATCGATAAACCGCAGGGTTAGGGGGATTTCTAATTATAAAACTTTGTCATTTGCTTCTGCGAACAGAGGCAGACTATAAAACTGGGATGATGATCTAAACTGGGTTAACTGCAGTCTTTATGTAGTGTCAAGGCTGCTCACTGTTTAACTTTCAGACAAACTGGACACATGATATGGGAGCACTCAGCAGTTAGACTGCAGTTTTTGTTTCATGTCAAGGTTTTCACTCAGTCTGCTGTGTTTATTGAAAAGAAGTGTTTTGATTGTCCCATTTCATCTATTCGCATTACATCCAATGTGTCATTGTTATTCGAAGAAACATCTCTATCCTTTTAGCTGCCGTTTATTCGAATGACTGTGCTTTGTGGTATAGGGAAGTACGAAAGTATATATACCCATTCACGAAATCCTCGATCACGTTACATGTCCGTTGATGGCCCTTAGATTTGTTGTGGGCACCACAATGCACTTAAAATTGAGCTATCGCCTAAAGGAGGAAGGGATGACCTTTGAGTTTAATTTTGCCACGGACTGCTGATGATGATGTTGTAGGGGCGGTCCACTTACATGCACAGTTGGTGAAGTTGGAGCGCGAGGAGAAGGCGGCGCAGCCGGCGTGGCACGGCGAGAAGTACGTGAGGCCGTTGTTGCCGCACACCGGCTCCATGTCCGTCTCCGTGCACAGGCAGTTGAAGTTGCACGCCGCCGTCAGGTTCACTTTGAACGGCTCCAGGTTACTGCACGGGTAAATATACTGACATCAGACATCTGCTCTGAATTTACACAAAATATGGGGCAGGAAAGGATAAGGTATCTACTCTTCGTATTGTGTGGTCATCTAACATGTCGGTTTCCTCACATAACTTGACAAACTACATCACTAATTTTTAGTGGTCAAACCCAAATCTCTTTATTTCACATCAGACACTGACCTATTATTTGTATACGGTATGGTAGTGCCGGCCATCTTGATGTTATCGCAGCCGAGGAAGAAGAGCAGCGCGTAGCAAGACAGGCACACGATGTTGGATATGAGCACGAACTGCACGGCGCCCTTCGGACGCAGCTCCAACCGCTTCAGCAGGCACCCGCCCATGAAGATGCCGATGCAGGCGCCCGGGATCGCGATTGAACCTGCAAATAAATACAAATTACACTCTAAAAAAATACGGTAAATAATATATCATATATTTTTAATAAATATTCCGGGACATTGCACACAGCGCCATCTAGCCCCACACTAAGCAAACGCTTGTGTCGTGGGTATTAGATAACGGATGTAAGTATTACTTATATACTTTTTTTTGTAAATATGTACATACTTATTATACATAGAAACGACCAGACTTAACACAAGTAATTATAGATTTTAAAATTCATAAATACTTGTGTTATTCGGGAATCGAACCCGCAACCCCTAGATTAGAAGGCAGAGCCACTCACTACCAACTAAGCTAACAGGCCAGTCAAAATGAATAGTCTAGCAAGTTATTTACTTAGGTACCTGCTCTTTGGTAAGATGTAGTTCATAGATAAGATATTGAATCAGGCATTACTTTACAGAATCTTTATTTCTCCAGAGTTTCATTTAAAATGTTCTGTTACTAGGTAAATGCTTTTATATAATACGTATTTTTACACAAGATTTTCTTCACATCTTAGTGTTGGTTCAATACAAACATGTAGGTGTACAGTAACACTTAAAAGTTCATTGGCGTGTTCCATTACTAAGTTGCACACAGACTAATCAATACTCAGAAGCTTGACACAAAAATGTCTCATAAACATGCGTCGAGCACTGAAGGTACTTACTATAATAACATTAATAAGTATGTACAGGCCCTCGACCAACCTAGACTATTAAGTAGTGACTAATAGCCGGGCTAGTTTATCCACCGTTGCGTGCCTTTGCGGCGCGGTACGGATTTGATTGATCGCCTGTATTGCGTCGGAACACGTCATTTTTGGCAGTTAACATGGTGCTTATTATTATTTTATGATTAGGTAGTTGCGACGTTATGCCAGCAGTATATACAATATAAGACAGAGAAGGAAGGCGGCCTTACTTAGTAATCCTTGTAAAGTCAACTGATTGTATTAATTAATTAACAAACTAATAATATCTAAGCAATGCCTAATATATGCAATCAAATTTAAATGCAAATTTTAAGCTGTAAATTTTTTTTTTTCAATTATGAAAACTCTGGAAGAACCCTGGATAATGCAACACAGGGAATCCTAAAGCAGACAGGACCCAAATTTGAATTTGAATATTTTAGATACTTTTATAAAATGTGAAAATGACATTTTTTTTTATAAATAAACATTCCGGGACTTTGCACACAGCGCCATCTAGCGCCACACTAAGCTAACGCTTGTGTCGTGGGTACTAGGTAACGGATATAATACTTATATACTTTTCTTTTGTAAATACATACTTATTATACATAAAAACGACCAGACTCAACACAAGTAATTATAAATTTTTAAAATGCATAAATACTTGTGTCACATCATGTTTTAGTGCAAATAAATGATTTTTATCTTTATCTTTTATCTTATCTGTGTGCCAAGTTTCAGGCAAATTAGTTATTCTGCTATTTAATGGTTATGAAACACACAGAGATACTAAGATTTACAAGCATAGCGTTAATAATACTTTCATGTATTTAGTATAATAGACAATCATACATTATTGTCAAAACAATAAGTCCACAAGACCCACCCAGTAGTTTAGGTCGGTACATAATACAGGTAATTAAATATGGCATCTACCAGCTGGTTTCAGCACATTGTCCAATGTCAATGACTTCTATTGAACAGCTGATTGCTAATTTGTTTTCTGCAATTTCACGGTCTCACTGTTGCACGTTATTTACAGTTTCAGTTAGGTATTTGCTAAGTGCTGAATTCGGCCGGTCGTGATTATTTTCGCTCATTTCCTATTAAGGTTTATTATGGTTATTTTCAGTGTTGATAAAGTATGAATACTTTTGTTATCTTGATAAATTAACGTATTAGTAGGTACGTTAAGCGAGTGTGGCTCATCGGTTCCAGTGTCTGCTTTTCATCCAGACGTACCCTGGTTCGAATCCGCCCTACACCAATGACTTGTATTTTTCAAGTTATGTGTAGATTTGCACTCGCTTAGCGGTGAAGGAAAACATCGTGAGGAAACCGACATGTTTGAGGACCACAATATCCGAGGACATGCGTCTTCCGTGGAAGGACCTGGGCGCCCACCACGATGTATCTGCCCAAGAAAACTCCCCTAACGAATTAATTCTGCAGGGGAGTCACGACCCTCAGTCATGAGGAAATACGAATCAAAGAGAGAGAGAGACCAGTTATCCGGTTAACAATTTGATGTAATATTCATCCAAAAGTCGTCTACTGTGAAGTACTTTTATAAATTTTTTTCGTTTTGTGATTTGTGTGTTTTATGGTGTACAGTAATCCAGTGCATATAAATCCTCACCCGTGAAGACGCTCGCCTGACTCTTGCCGAGGCTGAACTGCGTCTCGAGGTACTTGGGCAGGAAGACGACGAAGCCCGACACGATCATGAGCTCCATGCAGGCGCCGAGACACGTCACCACGTACACGGGGTTCTTGAGCAGCCGCCACATCGATACTGGTATGTCTGGTGGGAGGAAACATATTTTGAGAGATCGTCTTCCAGTTTTCTGTATTCAATATCTTTATTTTTCGTTGTGTTGATTTGTGTTTGACTAAAGTTCTCGGCTTATTAAAAAGAGTAACATAATTTCAAACATCTGACATCAGTAAGGCTTGAAAAATGGAAATATGTACTGTCAATTCAAAATGAAATTCAGGCAATTAGTCAGTTTTAATAGAACCGAGAACAATAACTAACGTAACATTTTATTTATTTTACAACAGTTAACATGATTTAGATCATATAATATCCAACCTTTAATATCTTTCCCGTATCCCGAGTCCTTGAGCTCAGTCTGCTTGGGCGGCGGCTTGGAGGTGGAAGCTCCGCTGGCCGCCGCCGCTTTCTCCACCAGTCTGATCTTCTCTTTCTCTCGCACCAGCACTTTGGGGAACGAGAAGAAAGGGATGGCGACAAGGATAAGCAGGAACCCGCAGAGGAGGAACCCTCCCCACCACATGCCCACCCAGCGATGATCCCCTGGATCTGGAAGTAAGATAACAATATGTTAAACTCGTGTTTAAATTGTCGATTGTTTGTGTACATTTATTCTTGAAGGCTGTGCGTGTTGAATGGAGCGCGTGCGTATCATTATCTCCCTCACAAAGTCCAATGAGCGCGCTCGAAACTATAGACGGAAGTCGGAACGACCCGATTCACATACTCATACGTGCGCAACATCCGGGTAGATACACAAAAATCTAGGCCTCTATGATGGAACTCCATCAAAAATTCGGCCGTAAATATTAGCACGGCTAATTTGGACTTGAACCAATTGAAAATCACGTTTTGCCTTGTTGCCTAGTTATTTAGGCACAAATTAAAATCAGTTACTGACCTAGAAGCCATTAAATGATTGTTAACGGTTTAAGTTTGCTAAACTTATACGTAGAGATCAACAGCCTGAGGTTTTTGATCTAATTTATACGTTTCATTTTAAAGAAATTTGAGAGAGTCCTTAAAAACGCATAAAAACATTGTTTTATTTGAGTCTTCATTAATAACTTTGATCGTCAAGGTTCGTTTATCACTGCTTCATTGCAAACATTGGCATCTGGCACGAAATGTATAAGGGCAATAAAACTCGTTATAAGATTCAAGTAGGCGTTTCAAAACCCTATACACTCCTACTCTATATTTGGATGGATTGAAAGTAGATCAATCATCAGTTACATACTAATACATTGCCTTACCGATAGAGATGATTTGCCCGGAGAAGGAATCCATATGGAAGGACAGGAGGTAGGCACCGAGCAGGAAACCCAACACGGGACCAAACGCTGCCATGCTGTACATACATCCTGCAATCATAAGACAAATATTTAACTGTAATAAACATCACATCACAAATAAACACGTATATTTACTCATACTGCCAACTCAAATAGGCAGTCGTATAACTAAGTGGGAAGCAAAGCGTTGTCTCTTTTACCTAGTTCGTAGCTAAGTATATAAAGTGCCCGTATCAAACGGTGGCAGCGGCTCGCTTTGCGGACCCAGAAGTAGGTCACAGTTGTTTTGCGCGCTCACAAATGGTGCAGGGTTTCGCCGGTAATATCAATGACTTATCGCTGCCAAACTCACTTTGTACCCGAAACACTTTCGAGTTCTTGGAACACTTCCACTGCGCTATTTGCTCGTAGAATGGAATGGTTAAAAAAAGGTTTCATTAAGTAAATTGGCTGCGCGAATGAGGAGTGTGCGTGTGACGTAATATATAAGAGTGTGCCGAGGCAAACCCATTCTATTATGAAACGGTTGCGTGACTGCGTTGCTTCCACAATGCAATTTTCATTATCATCGTCCGTATAACGTGTTATTGTATGTGTGTCCGACTACGGATATTTCATTGAACGTGTAATTTTATCTCGATAGCCGCGCGGTGCGGCTCAAAGCCAAGTGCTGCGTAAATGTCAAGAGTTTTCTACTTCGTCGTAAATAAAAGGGAAAGAATAACCTGTAGCAGCACAAGAGACTCTCTGGCCTGAGGTCGTGTCTGCGAGCTCTTGAACACGAGGGTCCTATTATGGTATAAAGAAAATTCATCTGAAACCGTCTGGGAGTCTCAGACCGTTGATTTATCTTAAGACGGGATCAATTTCTAATTTTAAAACAATCAAAATAAATTGGATGGAATGATTTGTTCGTAAGCTTCCTAAAAAAACCATAGAACGAGAAGTAATATTTGAGCTATTATTATATTTTATGCATTTGGTAGAAACAAATTAAATAATATCCAGTCTATATTTATCGAAGCGCGACGCCCCGAGACGGCACGACGGTATCGAATCGAAAGCAGTGCATTACACCTACAAGAATATTTTTTTAGAGTTGCAGAATTGCCGTAATCCTCGGCGCAACGAGACTCGGTAACCTAAATATTTGATCGCCATTTCGTCGCAGGATGCGACACGTGCAGCGCTGTGGTTTCCATAATATGGCTGAATTTGGCTTGTCGCCCAGTCCGGAGGACACGCGACCTCTGCGCAGCCTCTCTGACCGTGAACTGTCGTTCAACTTGAGACGACGTCTTCGGATAGCCTAAGGTGAACCGCTCTAGTATTCTAGTCTTTGCACTCCGCCCGAATCACCTGACACTATTGACGGGACAACTAGCTTAATAACGCTACCAAGGTCGCAACTAAGACGCAGAAGTTTCTCATGCCTAAATAGAAGAGGTGACAATTTGTAGCTCGGTTGATTGGTGTTTGTTGTAGGGCCAGTAAATTAGATTAGTGTTGTTATGAGTTTAGGCGCAAGGCAGCGGGCCGGTCAAGGCCGCGCGGTGGCGGAGTGAAGCGCCGCGTCATGCCACCTGAAGCGAGCCCTAATGGATTCCGATCCACCGCGCCGCGGCACTCTCGCCACAACAACCTTCGTATTGCTGCAGTATTACGCTACTAAACATCCATAAATCATAAAATTGTTGACACTAGAAAATTCAGCCGTATCGTGCTACCCGACCACAAATTGCAGGCGAACAATGCGACGAATAAAAAGTAACAACGTTTAGCTAAAACATTTACGTTCTGGTTTATTTGCAATGAAGCCAGCTGGAGCGTTATCTGGACGTCCAGCGTCCACACCTACGTCTGACTAAGCGTGGAAAGGACAAGTTCGTGCGACTATTGCAATTTGCCTTGATGAGTTTGTTCGTCGCACCTATGTATGCAAACTTTGAGGATATTTTATTGCTTGTTGACATGTACATCGGGAATGCAGAGCTACAAATATAGATGCGACATGACACCGCGAGTGGGGTCGCTGATCCGGCTGGTGAATTCGAGCGAGTGGTCGGATCCTGCAGTTTTATACCAGCCCCCGGTCAGCTTATGAATCAAACCGTTATATCGCGGGCCGGAGCAATTCCCGTAATTGTAGCTGGTAATCATATTGGTATCTCACGATTTCATATTGTTTTTATGATAAGGTGGTGTAATTTGTTACATTGTGATAAAAAGTTTCCTAGAATAGTAATTGTTTTTTTTTATCATCGTTTCTTATGATACTCGAATTAAAGGGATTGAAGTACGGTTATAAGTCCCCTACAATGCAATTTGTGAAACAAAATATTTCGTCAAAGGCTTACGAAAGAAATCAAATAGTAAATCCGTCTGGTCCAAGTTCAACGACTCGCACCGTTTCGCGAAATTTACGAGACACACCGCAGGGTTACGATCTAACTACCAGTCGCAGGAGGACAATAAACAAAGATACTGAATATTCTTGGCCATGTGACGTGAACGGGTCGATAGAGAGCACAAACAATAGCGAAAAAACGTTTTTACATATCGATTTTTCCGCATTTGACGGCGTCGATTGAGGTCAAAAGAAAGCTTACCGATATACATGCTGGAGGACTCGGGGCGCACGTGGTCGTCCACGTACGTGGTGCCCAGCGTCAGCAGCGGCGAGCCGCCGCAGCCTAGCAGCAGCTGCGCCACCACGAACACCATCACCGGCATGAACGTGCTCGGCGTGCTCTGCGGCGAACAGATAGGGTCATTTATGCGCACAACCAACACTGATGTTCATTCATTATTCACTAGTGTCAACACCAACACACCTTGATGCAATTATCAGGCCGCAAGTTACTGGGTGGCAAGCCCTGAGACAGGCGCCCGAGGCCACCCATGTCCTGCTCGAGAGCGCGCGGTAGCCGGCAGATGTTGTCGTCCGATTTATTGTTCATCAAAGTTTCGCTATTCACCTCCGCTATAAAATGCGGAACGACGAACACTAACGACCCGATGCCCATGATCACGGCACCTGAAATAATAAAACTGCGTCAGTAATGATAAACTTGCCTCATAAAACCGAGCGAGACCGCGTAAATAATTAAAAATGCTTATTCCCTGACGATAATAATTGTAAGAGTTTAATTATTTCCTCACCGACTGCGATCCACACTGGAATGTGTCTCCTGCTGCCTAGGTACGAGACGAAGATCACAGTTATGACGTTTCCGATCTCGTAACTGCTCGCGATGAGTCCCGAGAGACTCGAGGGAATCTCGAAACGTTTTTCGATGGTCGTAATCACAGAATTAATGTATCCAGAGCTTAGCGCCTGCTGCAGCGTCACCAGGATCGAGAGGAAAAATACGAATACCTGGAAATAAAGTGACCGTTAGTCGAGCTCATAATATCAAATGAAAATTGCATACGAAGTTAGGTTCATTTCTTACTTTAATACTAGAGAAGCTCTGGATGAATAGCGGTCTCCAAGACAAGATACCGCAGTCTCTTGCGTCATGAGGAATGTCTAATATTTCTGGGAACATTTGCCGTGGTTTTTCTCTTTCCTTTTCTCGTTCGCGATCCCTGCGGAGAGAAAGTATTCCGTTATTAAAGTTGGCTAACTTTGTCAACGTTATCAAACTGCTGGTGTTGCCGAAGGGATCACTACAGGCAACAAACTTTTGTACATACCGCGGCTAATAACTTACTGGACAAACCATTACTTCAGAAGTTTTGCGGTGTTTTTAAGAATGGAAAAAATTGTGTTGATTGATTGTGTGATTGTGGAAGTCAGCTCTCAACAAAATTTATCGCTTTGAATTTGTTGTTGTTGCGAAATTTTGAGATAAAGTGCATTTATAAGCAGGTTGTATAAGTGATGCATCTTATGACGGTTAGATCATTAAGACCCTGTTATCTCATGGCATACCTGTCGCAAATGCCCGCGGAGGGGTTCCGGCTGTGGCACTTGATGGAGTCGCGCGGCGGCGGGTGCGAGGCGAGCGGCGGCGTGCTGGGCCCGGCCTCGCCCTCCGCGCCGCCGCTCTCTGCGTACAGCCCCGTCATCGCGTACATGGACTCTTGCCTCCTGGGACCAAGATAAATGATCATATATTTATTGATCAATTGATATACAACTTAGAAACTAAAAGTTACCTTCATATTGTATCTGGCTTAGAAAATAGTATATATAATAAAATAAAGAATATTTTATTCGAGGTACAAAAACGATGTTACATTGGTGTTACTTATGTGATAGTTTCAACAGTTACTTTTCGGACATCGTCCTAAACCAAATATAATACTAATAACATCATACAAAATTAAATGTCGTCATTTAACAATTAAGTGTGTGTAAGTACTTATGTTAAACTGAGAACATACATTCATCATCATTACAATTACGTAGAATTACCGTCATCTCGGATACGATGAAGACGCATTGACCAATTTTGACAACAACAGGTGGTTAAAGTTACTAGATGGCTCTAGCATCGTGTACCAGTACGAGTATAAATCATAATTAGAACTGGAATAGTCTCTACTTCAGCCATTTACCTACGATATAGTTCTTTAAGCTTTACAACTAGTTTCTTCGCTACATAAGTGTTTAAATATTTATTTATAATAAGGCAAAAAATAACTGTCATATTATGGTGTACACGAGTCGAGCATGAAATTACATAATATCGAACGTTTTTTCTCCATTAAGTAGTATTGTAGTTAAAATTCACGCGATTCTGCTCGTTTTAGTACCACGTGGTTACTCTATACAAAGCTACATTTTTTGTGCGTTTAATTGGTGACGCCCATATACCTAGATACGAGTATGTTGTATTGTTTCATATAGAGCAAATAAAATATTGCTTGTACTACGCATACCAAAATTGGAGACATATATAGGTATGTATATAAGTGTACTTGTGTAGCATGTATAAATAAATATTATGTACCTATTAAAACATATGACGTGACTATATTTATTCAATTTATGTACAAGTAAAAGTACTAGTTCGATACGGTATAGCTTGCAATTACAAAATATGAGTATATTGAGTATGTGTAACACAGGTGTCGAGAGAACAAACAAGCTTACACGAATATTGGAAGAAATACTCGGAAAGGGAACAGAAACACTGTTTCTGTTTCTTCCTTACACAATGACAACAGCGTAAATAATCGAATAATAAGCAATCGACAATAACGACTCGACGAACGGAAAGTGTTGATGAAAGCGTGGGAGATGTATTTTCATTCCACATTGTATTGCAAAAGCATAAGTAAATAGACTCGACTATTTACTTAAACATTTTTATTAAGTGTTCCCATTATTTGTATAATTCATATTCTGTCGCCTATGCAATTAGAGATCTTATCATATCAGTACGAAATACTGCACACAATTTAATGTGACTTTAAATTACCTTTCCAACAAGTAACAGAGCTGTTCCCTTGTACTTTCCGGCATGTCGGACACACTTCACGATTGCACACTGATAAACTATAGCTTCCTTCTATCGCGATATAATTGTATATTAACTATTTGAAATAGTGGAGTGGCACATGGATACAGGTAGCGTTTCCTTGGCACTTGTTAATACTGACGAATTTCGAGAGAAGAAGCATGTCGCGTGCCCAAACCAAACATTACACAAGGATGACTAACTCGGAGTTTTGTGTACGGTTGGTGATATGAGACTAGCACACGATTACCTACGAAAATGGGACGAGTGTTGCAAACCTCTCGACACAGTGTGAGGTGCCGCAGTACTTCTATTCCAATTCAAAATATTGCGAGATATCTTGCGATGGAAGAAACGCTAAATGGATATTAAGAAACTATCTAACGAAAACTGTACTTTTGATGTGATAAAATGTTGTCTAAATAACGTTGTTTGACCATGAGATATGGTACACTAACGTGGAGGCGGTGCGCTGGGTTCACTCTTTGTGTCTGAGCTAAAACTGTGTTATCAACAATCACTTATCAGCGATACGATGACAACCTTATCGTCCAAATTTAAAAGGAGCGCTGGATTCTATTAAATCACGCCGCCGGTCCAGCTGATTCACGCCCTGAAACGTTTTGTTTACATAAAAACATAATCGTAATGCACGTGTGTGTTGTCTCTTATACATATACTGTTTTCTTATCTCTTTTTGTCGATTTATTTAATGATAATATTGTTCGCGTGGGACTGAGAGTTCATTAATCATTATCTGAGGTACGCGTATTTATAAGTGGAAACATAGGTAGGTGCAGAAACATCTTCGTGTTATATTTGCAGACGTCTCTAACCCATGGCTGTCCCATCTCGAGTGGTCTCTATCATCTCAAGCAGCGAAAACATGAGCCTCGAGGGTTGAAAGAGGGTATAACACAGGCTTCACCCTCACTCGATAATCATACGAAGTATAGATGTTTCTTGTTTATAATACTTGTATAAAATATTAAGATTGTTAAATATTGAGGTAAGTTCGATCAATATCAATGAAAACACCATGAAATAGCTTTATCTCCGTTTTATAAGCACCGGCTAACATTATTTATAAGATAACAAAATATGACTATTCAAGGAATTCCGATAATTTACAACGTAATCATAACAAAAATATTCTTCCTTATAATATTTTATCTTTGTTAGCATTTTCAATATTTTTCTGTAATTCAGATACCACATTTTCCTGAAGTTGTTATTTTAAAAATAGCATGTAATTGAAATATTTAACAAAAATCTGCAATAGTAAAAACCATCTACCTGCACGTGTGTAACTTGTAAGTTGTAAAACAAACCAATTTGTTCATTACATAAGCAAGCGCGCGTTGATGTCTTTTTTGTGACGTAGAGCATTCGTAGACAGAAAATGTATTGTAGCAGTCACTTGTATTTTCTTAGTTTTTAGAGATTTATCAACATCATGTTATCAAATGTTTCATAAACAGCAAAAATACTAAATTTAGATAAGACTCATTAAAATGAATGATAAGTACAACTACAAGGTATAAATATGAGTTAACCTGCGTTAAAATGTCAACCAGAGCTCCCACTCGGTATCTCAGGTGGCATCGGTCGAGAGAATAAAGATTTATGGAAGAAACCAGCGACAGCAGAGCGCCGAGAGCTGCGTGGGATGAACTCAATTTTCTCGTATTAAGTCCTTTACAAAATCCCTTTGTTCGGAATAATTATCTGCGTATATTCTCTGCCTACGTTAATTTTTGTTATCAAACCCAAGTTTATATTCGAGCAAATAATTTGCGACGCGAGCACCAGACGTGAATAGTTTTATTACAGGTCTAGGAAGCAGCTTCATAATCTATACTAATATTATAAAGCTGAAGAGTTTGTTTGTTTGTTTGTTTGTTTGAACGCGCTAATCTCAGGAACTACTGGTGCGAGTTGAAAAATTCTTTTTGTGTTGGATAGACCATTTATCGAGGAAGGCTTTAGGCTATATAACATCACGCTGCAACTAATATGAGCGAAGAAACAATGGAAAATGTGGGAAAAACTGGGAAAATTATTCATCTTTGAAGGCTTTCGTTGCGTGTGCTGCGAAAACGGTTCAAGATATCAACAAAATATGTATCACCTATATAATTATTCCTCTTGAAATGATCTAAGAAAATGTCCGCAACTGTATATGTCTATCTTTTAAGATTAACTCACTAGAACAGTTTTTATGGTATAACTATTCCATGCGGACGGAGTCGCTTGCACAGCTAGTTATTTAATAAAGTCATTATGCAATAATTATAATAATACAAAGTAGTTTAATTTTCTGAAAGTAAACCTACATTTTGGAGATTGTAGTTGCAAAAAGCATTTACATGAAATTATGTCCATTCTTTTAACAAATCGGCTTTGTGTGTGCCTAATTTGAAATTAGACAACGTATTCCGACGGTATTGGCGCGGTGGTCTGACATCACAGCAGTATGTGAATTACACGGTCCAATAAGTAAACCCATACATAAGCCTAATTAAGATAGAAGTGGTAGCTAGTAACAATTGCTCGTTACTCAGCACTCTCAGCAGAACAAAGTTCTATTACCTAACAAGCGGACGGATTACGATAACAGACTATTGCTCAATTTTAGAAATAACAATAACATGAATTCATCTTTTTTTTGTTGCAATATCAGTGTCAGTAGTAATAAAAGCCTACCATATTATTTTAAACACTCTGTCTATAATATCGATATATTCTTATCTTGGGGTAAATTTTCCTTTTTTTGTGGCTAAGATTGTTTTAAAGTTATTAAATTAAAATTTCAATAAACAAAACATACTTAATTTGGTACCGCGCCTGATATCATTGAACTTCCAATAGCTAGACATATGTAGAGTTCATTGAAATCAAACAATCCCTGACACTAATTGGCAAATTATCGAGCTCTCTAATATAAGAGCGGTTTGAATGTAAGAGATGAAATTAAAACGGTCAGCATAATAGAGGCTGCGGCCATTATTAAAATCACTGTAAGGTCACGTGCAATCAGAGCGAAGCCAGAATAAAGTGGGTCGAAACATCATGATATGACTGATGTATGTTCCAAATATCGAGTACAGAATTTGATTCAAGCTGGAGAGATTTTAAAAATTACACCGCTGTTAACGGTGAGAGATTTTTTCATACATACATATTCACTTGATTTCTCCTAAATAATACTTCTATCAAATAATTTGATGACATTTGATTGTAAACTTGTTTCGAGTTGACGACCTTGATAGAAAAGCCCATCGCTTCTCCCGTAATGTGGCAACCGCTTACGTAGATGTTGAAAATTTTTGTTACAAAATAATGTAATTTAAAATATTTAATATAGAAACAGAGTTATGGTATAAATGATGCATTATATTGTGTAACTTTGAGGTTCATATTACGCTGGCCTTGAAAATTACCGCACCGATAATACACGGTTGTAGCAGTTTTAATAGTTCCTAAATGTTTAATGGGTATGCAGTTTTGTATCATTGCTGCTTTAATAACTGCAATGCGCAAGCTGAATCTGATGTAACTCATTAATTAATAAGAGTTGTTTTATCATCAAGGGTCAAACATAACATAACATAAGTAGTATAAACCTTTGCTCTATTTTTCATTATTTTATTTAATATCTGAAACACCTCGTTTCGTTTGAAGAATATATCCCTGCCAGATTGGTTGCCTGGAAGAGATTGCTCTTAGCGATAAGGCCGCCAATTAAGACGCTGATTCTAATTTGTATGTTTTTTTGTATTTTTTCATTTGTGGTGTTTTAATAAAGTATTTATCTATCTATCTATAACAACGAAATTACATTGCCTTATTACTTTTTATTTTTTACTGTCATATGCACAGTTACGGAAAATGAAAAAAATAATGAAAAAGGTTTTTTTAGATAATTGATCATAATACTGAACATAGGCGATTTTTAAACATCGTATTTCATGTAGCTTAAAACATGTACATCCTACTCGTAATATACAAACAAGAAATTATATGTCAAACAAATGACTTAGATTCGCCTGAGCATAGCGACGCCCCTGGTGTTGCTGATATCTGACAGAAGATGTCACTGACAGGTTTTGTGAAGCATCCAGTATATTTTTAATCATAGCAACTAACCTGTGACCCTTCCTGTGCTGCGGCGCGGCGTTGGTGCCGCCTGTATTCTGCTGCTTCTCTCCCTCCGTCATAGTGATGTGGTCCTTCGAGCCTCACCGCACGCCCATTCCAATCTGCCAGAAACTTCTCCACCTGAAACAATAAGATACCTACGTTCAATACAAGATTCAATACTAAACATGACAGTATTTCATTAAAAGAAATGATTGCACCATTTCTCAAGGACGCTTCGGAGGTTAAACAGAAATAGATTTAAACATTTCTTTAACGGGGCAAGTTTGGAAGCGTTGATTACTTCCATGGAGATAACAAACCATCTTTGTTGAAGGCCTGGCAAGCGTTCAGCTGCCAAAAGAACGATACAAACAAAAAATTACTCTTTGATCTAGCAAGACTACACGTTTGTCATAAAAGTCACGTAGAAATGTTTGGAAGGATGTAAGTCTTTGGATAAAGAGTTTGGTGTTTAAAATTAGCGTTGTCAGAACCAACCTACGCTCTACATTTTGGTAAATATGAGTATTTATATTATTTGAAAACACAAGTTTAGTGCAATCGCTATCGTTTAGGTATTTTTGCATACTCAGGTGACATTTATTAATAGAATGTCCTCGCATTCTTATTTAAGAGAACAATAGACGATAATAACTATATTTATTTAGTCGTAATTTTAATGAAACAACAACACAGATACTCATCTAATACGGTGTACTATAAAAATGGCATATTTATGTTGTATAGAGTCGGTTTGACATTTCGCTCAAAGTAAGCAGTCTGAATACATACATATGTTTTTTTAACTTCTATATATATAAACCTCAAAGGTGACTGACTGACTGATTGACTGACTGATATAGTGATCTATCAACGCACAGCCCAAACCACTGGACGGATTGGGCTGAAATTTGGAATGAAGGTAGTGGTTATGAAGTAGGCATCCGCTAAGAAAGGATTTTTGGAAATGCCACTTTTAAAGGGGTGAAATAGGGGATGCAAGTTTTACTTCTTAATGCGAGCGAAGCCGCGAGCACCTACTAGTTATTTCAATAAAACAAAGAATAGACCATTTATAAGAACCACATATATGTTACAAAATCGAGTCATCGACAGAAGTTTATTTTTAAAATGGCCTTAACAAAAAGCTGGCTTGTTTAAAACCGGCTGAAGCACTCATGGTGCGGTAGAATGTTTATTATTGGTGTGTTATTTTACGAAGACTTGACCCCCAGCGTTGTTAGCATAGGTACTAAACCAACCATGTGTCGGGTGACGTCACGAGGTGATGCAGTTATAGCAGCTTCTTACTAAGAAAAACTCAAATGATCGTTCGTCTTTGTACTCCGGGATATCATAAAATATCTGAAAATGGGACGAAAGTCCTTTGATACTAAGCAAAATGTTAACTAAGTTATACATGCATAAAACAAACATTCAAATGCAATACGTGCACCAGAAAAAAAAAATCAATTATCTAGTACAGGAACTAGTTAGTAATCTAAACAAACTCGGCGGCCACCACGGAGGAATATCTCGAATTTTGGCAGAGAATCGTACCGTAACGTACGTAGTACGTGGTTATTCAATTAACTCGGACAGAACTCTCGAACAATGTGTGAATAGAGCAGGGCAAAGTCAGCCAAGTCCGATACAGAAACACCCCACACATGCAGTTGATTTTATCGGTTTATGGAGCGTTAGCGAAACTAGTTTTACTTAAATCATAAATTACATATTTATATTAATGGTCAACTTCTACTTTTTTAAGCGGCATATCGGTCAAAATTTGCATACTAGCTCAATAAAACTCTTCACATTAGGTGCTGGCTTTGGCGTGCCATGTTTGAAACAGACAGACTATTGAGTTAATGATATTATCGCTTTGTGTTTATTAGTCTGATTCATTTGGACATTAATTTGCTAATGGATATGTACGGTGCACCACACATGAATACGAGACATCGTTACCGAGTCATTGACGTGTGAATGGTGGCTCATGGCTAGAGCACAAGTAAAACACTAGTTGTAGTGACACGGCACATTTCTTTACGGGTTTTCGCGCGTGTAACGGGTTCGGTGGTGGAATGGGCTCGCGGCGACCTCCCACGGTTAAAATGACGTTGTATAACTGTTTGTACTGTACAGTGTACACCCGATGAACAATGTATAGCACACACAATGCATGAGAATATATATTTACGAGGTTTTAGTGCCAGAGATCTTTCTCAATTGTATATTTTTCAAAACGCTAAGTTTCCATTCAAAGTCTGCGTCGTGCAAATTACAGGGATCGTTTGAGAGCGTACTTAACGATGAATTGAAAACGTTCAGTGCACCAGCTGCTATATAGCACCGTTTGCCTTATGGCACGAAATAAATACCAAGGCGTTGACAGCAACGACGTGTATACTAAGGTCACGAAGCAAGCAGTCAAGTTCATTCATTGCTTAAATATTTCGTTTTGGCAACGTTGTCATTCAAATAGTTATAATGTTTTCAGAGGAAAGAAAGCAACATGCATATGGATAAGTGGATACGCATCATGTATTGTTAGTCACTGAAATATCCCGAATGTAATGTGGGCGCATACCTGCATTGTTATGTAACATTTTTGCAGAATAGGATGGATGCCAAAATTTCACTCGGATCCGAACACATCTGCTACCGAAGAGACAGGAGTGGTCGAATACATATACTGCGGGAACTTATTGCATTTATGTATAGCATACCCTCGCGGTGGCATACCTCTCCATTTGTCGGTGTATTGTAAAATACACTTTATGTATATATTTTATATTCATGCTTCGTTAAATTATACAAGATATCTAAATATATACCCTAAAACTCAAAGGTGACTGACTGACTGATTGACTGACTGACTGACTGATATAGTGATCTATCAACGCACAGTCCAAACCACTGGACGGATCGGGCTGAAATTTGGCATGCAGGTAGATGTTATGACGTAGGCATCCGCTAAGAAAGGATTTTTGGAAAAGCCGCTTTTAAAGGGGTGAAATAGGGGATGCAAGTTATACTTCTTAATGCGAGTGAAGCCGCGAGCATCCACTAGTTTTTTATAAAAAATTGCGCAACACTTTCCTACATACGCAGGAACTGTAAATAATACAAGAATGGACTCGTTTCACTCAGTTGTGAATAATTGAATATCCGTAGCGATGTATGTATTAATAAGTGTAGCGGTTGAGAGCGATAAAGACCAAGTAAGTGGGGCTCAGCCAGCGGAATACTTTCAATAAATTTGCATACGTACGGTACACGTACCCTAATGTTTTTCGGCTAAAATACTGCGGTTATCATAAACTTGTTGCATAATTTATTACGTTTTTCCGCTTTCTACCCGCGCTGATGGAACATGTGTAACCAGATTAATTTAATAAAAAGTTACGTAAGAATACACGTTAATAATATGCATAGGAAATAGGCGTTTAAAATAACAAACACAAACGGAAGAACCTAAAACACACTTTGTGATTTGCATTTGGAAAAAGGTCATCGTAACAATTTAATGTTGTTAACATAATAAAGGCGTAAATGGCGGTAACTGGTTTTCTTTCAAGTTTTAAATGCCAAAATAGTTATTAAATTCATTATTACATGAACCTTAAAAATCGTATGTTATTCAAGATAAAAGTCACTAAATACACCACTTTGCAAAAAAACTAATCCGTAAGCAATAATTTATTCTCATTCATATTAGTTGAAAAAATTAAAATCAAACTTCATATACCTATGTATAATAAATTGTACATTATTACAAAGAGCTCATATCGTTTATGGATGGTTGTGAATCAGGGTGTGCGAGCAAGGTTAGAGCGACCGCGGCCGGTGCTGCTGCGGTCGATACTCTAACTCACTGGGAAACCTATTTAGGGTCACTTGATAAAGTAATTGGTGGTAAGTAACACTTTTAAAATTAAATGCAAGTAATAGTAATAGTCTTTACCTATGAAATTGCCGTTTTTTCTTACATTTTAATCTGTTTGTAACTTTTACGTACAGCTATATTTTTCCAAATACAATTTTTATTGTATCAATTTTTGAATTATGTACCTTTTAGAAGAAAAAAAATGTATTACTAGTGCATATTACTTATTGGGAAGTCATTGAAAACACCTCTTCCAATGTGTCGTCGGTTTCACTACTTTAACTAGGTATATTTTTATCATATACCTACTCTGTTTTTGAGAAATTGATATACGCAGTGCATAGCTTTTTCCCATCTTACTATAGTTATCAATTGCATCTAAATCTGTCCAGACATTTCCATACAAACATTAAAAATGTTTGTATGGAAATATCATTTTTCTCAATTTCGTCATGCAAATCAGCAATTTCATAGGTAAAGACCTAATATGATGATATTACTACGTAGAACCTATAATATACTCAGGAAAATCAAAAACAAATAAAAAAATACTGAAAGGCGTGTACCAAAGTCGACAAATAGATAGAAAGATAGATAGAAAATTCTTTATTGTAACACACGATAAAATTAAAAGGAAAGAAGAAAAAAAACTTATGCTAGTGCCACAAGTGGCGGCCTTATTGCTAAAAGCAATCTCTTCCAGGCAAATTTCATGTCTCTGTTTTCAACTTATTTAAAAAACCTTTTAAAGGTCACTTAATAAACTGATTGGTGTCAAATGACAATTTGGTATGCAAATATAGTAATATAAATTGTATAATACTGCATCGCGTCTAAAAGTTTCGTCTGAATGTTTATTAGTAATCAACGCCAAGATAATGGTTGTAGAAAATGAATTGAATATTGGCAAAGACTAGATTTCAGATTAGATACATGTATTAATTAATAGTTATATAACATACTTGATTCAAGCGATGTAAGAATTTTATTAGAAATAATCTTGGGCCTCTCTATTCGAATGACTAGTTTCAGCCACACAGAAACCGGATCTTGTCTACCAGGTACTTTATACATCTATTATGGCTGTATGTCCTATCCACTATATGTCATGTATGTATTTTGATATCAACATTCAAATATACATATCGAATGACAATATGTAATGCGAAAATAATAGTTATATTGCCCGTCAATATAATGGAGCTGGAAATATTTCAAGAGCTCGAGAGTACTATTAAAAAATAAAAACTCTTTACAGTATGATAAATTAAATGCAATCTGTGACAGTAATAATTGCAATTCCATATTGTTATTTGTTCTGTGGCGACACTACTATTATGATATAATGTTTACAAATAAGCTTTTGTTTGTTATCGTGCACATTACCAGTCGGTTTGATTTAGATGGCCATTAAGATAAAACCGTATTAAAAAGTATTTAGCGAACATGTGGGTTTGAAATTGCATAAACTAATGTCGTATTACAATAATAGTTACAAAGCTGTTATTACAGGAATTAGGATAAAAGATGTTATCTCCATTGATCTTAATTTAGATGAGGCTCTCTAATACCAAATTGGTGAAAACATATATCAACTATCTTTCATAGTTTTATCATAAAGTAAGTGACTTATTTTGCGCGCTTCTTTTAAAGAACTAGATAATAAAATTGAATAATTTAATTTGATAGCTTCGAATACAACACTAGCCACTTCCGGAAAGTTGCCTAATATTATAATGAGTGTTATATATGGATTGTGTTTTGTCAAAGTATCCGCGTTTGTGCGTGTTGGACTGTGGCCTCTGCATTACTACGTCATGGAGGGAAAGGCCACCGAGGCCAACCGTGGGAGTAGAGCATATACACTACTTCTTAATCTATAAAGTGGCCAGTAGCAACAATATCTGGACCAACTGTGGTCTAATCTGTAACACAACCTACTTTGGATTGATTAAATGTCACGTTGTGGTTTCCATGATCCGTAGCTTGATCAATGAAATAGAATTTTATTTTAAAGTTTTAAGCCAGTCTCTGCGGTTGTCTGTCAAAATATAGTCTCAAAGTAAAGAAAGATATTACGAAAGATACTTTTGATCATTATTGCCCTTCGCGTCGATAAATATTTTTTTATAAAATATAGTTTATATTGTACTATACATGGAATGTAGCTTACAAGATTGTCGATAAGGACAGCAGCAATCAGGTATGCAGTTAGCAAATTGCATCAGCAGAACGCTGATGATTCTTGGATGATTCTCGCGAAAAGCAGAAATATCAACATAATGCATCCATGAACCTGACGGAGTCACGAACATTACGTAATGTGTCACACGGAAGGTCAGCTCTGCAGCGCTGTACGTTTGCTGCTGAATCGATAAAATTACTCTCAAGCTTTGACCAAGCGCGTCTGAAAAGGCATAATGTTGGCATCACAGTATAACTACAAAAGTGAGAAAAGAATTGGCATGAACACAAAAGATGGTTACGGTTTGGATGCAGGAGCCTGTTTACTTTCGCGTGGTTATTTTGGTTGGAAAATAAAATACATCATCCGGGCTCCAACAAGCCAGGTCAAAAGGTTGTGCAGATAGCATTACCTTATGAATCTGTAATGTATATTTGGAAAGGCCGCAAGGATCCATTTCTGTTGACATGAGAACGTACAATGAGGACGTGTGCCTGCTAAAAATAAATTTGTCACGCGCGATCGATGATATCTCTCCGGCAGTAGAGGGCTTAGATTTATAGCATGAGGTCGACACCATTCACATAACTCGATCAGGGAGTAATAAAGTGCCCAATATTGGCCGGAATACAATCGCTTTTCATGTTATTAGTGACACTGCCTTAGAGGATTGAGTCTGGTTAAAAAAGTTACATTAGTACAAAACTATGAAGTAAATGATGGGGCAGATAAGCTTGTACAGTATTAGATGTTGAAGTTCTTGTAAGATACTTAGCACGGGGTTTGAATTAGTTATGTTGCCGTGTGTGGTTCTTTGTTTGCAGTCGTCGGAGGGTCGGTGCAGCAGCACGCCAGCAAGCCGTGGCAATGAACGCTACTCGACCAGGGACCGGTTTCGCTCAGACAAACATTTTAATGTTTAATGATGACTCACTAGCTCTTGCAGTTTACCGATTTGCCTGTTAGTATAATGCGCTCTAATACGATTAGAACGCTGACGTAACTCAGTTTTAATGGTTTTATTGTTTGCCATTGATGGATACAAATGAATGTCCTGTGAAACATTGTTTACCTTTATCACGGAGTTTCACAAAAGATGAGTTCTGTTGGCATTCCAGTAATTATCTGAAAGAAATTAAATATTTGTTGTTACAATAATGTCCACTTAGTTTATCGTACATGATTGTGCGTGAAGACAAGCGTGAGCTCCCAACTTGACGTGACACAGTGACCTACATTTTGGCCTGATTATTAACTAATGTATGTGGGTAACATGTAAACGTATGTAGAATGTTTAATTCCCTAATGGGCACGACCTAAACTTTCAACTGTGTTGTTAAAGAAATACGTCATCAATTTGGCTTCTAATTCATTACCAATTCATACAAATGTTTACCTCTAGCACACTAGCCGAATATATTAAGTTGTAGTTTTCGTAAGAGTCTTTACGACAGGTGAAGTAGTCGGCACTTTGTCAGTGTTATCATGGTTTATATCCAGATGCAAATGGCAGCAGTGGCACCCTGTACGCGCCTCATTGTTATCAGCCTGGAGCAAACAACTCGGGTGATCGTGACGCCATCGCTGCGCATCAACCAACTACAATTTTATAAATAACTCTGTCTATAAACTGAGGAGATAGCAGCTAGACGCAAAAAATAATTGAGTATAGTTATAATACAAAAAATAAACATGTTGAAAACAATTTTAAATAAATAAACATAAAGAATGAATACGACAAAATATATCGATTCTGGAAGATTTTGGGAATATTATAATGGCCACCTTCGCGAAACGAGGATTACTTAACGATGCGCATATTATATAGATACCGTGACGATGTATACTTATGTAAGAGGCATCTTTTCTATCAATGAGAGAAGAAAAAGATTTAGGGAGTCCATTCCCCCTGACTCAATAGCAATACCAATATTTCGAAGAATATCTTATATCTCGTACCTGGTATTACACAGCAGTATTTTCTTTTTAGTAATTTCGGAGGCTTGGGCACGCGAAAATTGTATCTTGCTCTAGGGGAGAGGAAATTGGGCCGCTTAGGGCGAGGAAGGCATTATGGCTCATCAGCACCTCTGCACTAAATAAACACTCCACTGACATGACATTGTTGTTTTTGGTTCATTCGTTTACTTAGGCTTACTTATTTACCTACCTCTGCCTCTCTCCTCTACCTCTTAACTTATTTCAGTCACGGCATTAGCATATCTAAGAGGACTTACAACTACGTATTGCCAAATATAATAAATATAAAAAAATAAAAAAAATAATAAATAAATATAAAATGACGTTGAAGAGATTCTGATCATCGACTTTTCTAGTTCCGTCCGACGTTGATACATGGGCGGCATAGTTAATTAAAAGCCTGTGTTTTAGGCACACAAATAAAAGGCTTTCACTTTTTGAGATGATATCATTCGGTACCATAATTCACCGCGTCCAACTTTTTCTTTGCTGGCAGCGAAATTATCCTCACTTGCAAAAATATGTAACAAAGTAAGTATTACAAAATTGTAGTATTCAGTTCGCGAGCATTATTTTGAAATAACTCTTAGAACAATCTCAACAATGAAGCAGTCTGAGTCATCTGAGTGAGAGTTGTTTACTACTCATCGCTTGACCACTTAACGGTGCCAAGTGACATCGCTGGGGCATTCGCTGCTCTTATCTTGCCAAGTGGGCGATACCGAAATATTGTGATACAACAAATTAGATGTAGGAACAAGTTAATTATTAACCGAGTACTTGTCTACTTTGTATGAGCCTGGTACTTTAAAATATTGCTTTTTTTATTGGTCTTGGCTATCTGGAATGTCTCTCGGTCGAGGGTCCAGGTAGTGCGGCGAGGTGAGCGACCGACTGATGGGTCAACGTCGCGCACGCCTCTCCTGCGCGTGATTCATCTCCATCTTGGTCGAGCTGCGCTTGCGCCGCTGTTGCGCAATTTCTAAACGATCCTTTTTTCAGATCGAAATAGTAACTGCGTCAGAATGATTACTTCATTCGCATCCGACGCTCCAATAAATACGAATCGCCGCAAGCGACTTGTGATGTTTCTCTACGTAATCCCACGACTACTGATCGTATAGCTAGAAAGCGCGGTTTTAGAAAATACGCGCTTTAAAATGTACGAACAATTGAACACCTACGTAAATAAGTAGGTAGGTACCTATTGTTCCGTATTGAGTTTAAATGACACTGAAAGAGAAATGGAGTGAAACTAGCTTTTCGGAATAGTAACGTACCTATTATGTAGCGATGACAAATACAAAGATACGCAAGCTGAATACACAGTACACACGAGGAAATAATTCACCGTTCAAAATAATGTGGATAAGCAAAATATCAGTTTCAAAATACCTTCAAGTTTGCTCACATAAATAATATTACAGTGATTAAATGTTTCGTAATTAAGTATAGCATGTAAAATACAATAGCTATACAATACCGTGTCGCTAATGAGTTAGGAGTACGATAAAATAAATTAGTAGGCAAGTTATTATATCGCCTCGGTTATACAATCGACTAGGTATGTAATGTTTTGGTTTGAGGCTTTGCAAAATAGCAATTAGTAATATCAAATGGCAACTAAGTACATAATTAATTTACGAGAATAAAAATAGCATGAAATATGCTTGAATGAAGCCAATCTCATCAACTAATTTTCACACAAAAGAGAAAGTACCTAGCAACGTTTAGGCAATTTTCTCAAATAATTATTTGAGTACAACAAGCAAAACAAATCAGTAAGTACTTAGTTCAACTTTCTTCACGGATATTTTTTAGTACTTAAAATAAATTAGGAACAAAAACATTAGCAGGACTCTTGTTTTATAGAAAAAGTGAAAACACGGTTCTGTTTTGAAGCAGGTGGAGGGTAGTAGTGTACCTATAGATTTTAATATACCTATCTTATGCAATAACAATAACAAGTGACTAAGAGTAGGTAAATCCATGTATGTAATTTATGAATTATAGACAATATTCTCTAAATTCAAATCGCGAGTGCAATACGGCCCGCCAGTTGTCCTTTCGTGGAACGAGCGCAATTAAAATGCTCGTCGTGATCCCAGTTCTTGCTGCACTTTCTATACCAAACAATACACAAGAGCTGAACATGTAATGTCACCTTTAAACCCAGCCAGGTAAGACTCACAGTTCTTTGAACCACAAAAAGAGACAAGGCAGACGAACAAAGGACGCTTCTAGTCCAACTAGTGGGATGTAGCATGAGGTTGAATGCACCTGACAATCGTGCCACTTAATAATGCACCAGGTGTTTATCATAATTAGATTTAGAGCATTAAATGTATACAGTACTTTGGCATTGTCTACTTGAGAAACCAATAGACATATTGATGTTTTGCTCGAAATACAGATAAGGTTCTTTACGTCAGTCAAACATTTAATCAGCAAAGATCAGGGTCTCCACGGAGATTAAAATAAAGGGCAAGAGACATACATGTGCGAGAATTTTACATTTTGCGATGGAGGTCAATAAAATCTGGTGTTGTTATCAGCGCGCCCTGACCTCGCGATATCGACGCCACTGTGCAGCTGCTTGCTCGAATTATGAGAGGAAGCCACCAATTTACTAATCAGTGGGGAACTGCGTGTTGTATTTTTTGCAGATTCTATGTATGCATGTGGCGTATGTTTCTTTATTTACAAGGTTTATATTGTGTTTTCCGGTGTGTGTTATCAGTTTGCAATTAATTGATGCAAGTTTTGCTCCTTTCCGGATTTGATTTATGTATTTTTTTGCATAGTACCTAATTACTTTCTTCATTATGGTGACATTATGGTGCCATGCATTCATTCGTGATCGGTTTTGTTGTGGGCACAGAAGAAGTAATTATAAGTAAGACAGCTGTTTGTTTTATTAAGAAATTACTACATGGAACGAAACTAAACTTTACTTTTAAGTTGTATTTATGAAACTTATTTAAAATCGGGAAATCTACATAAATAAACAACTGCGGTAGAATAACTACGGATGAAAACGACGAATTATTAGTGAAGTAAAGCTAGAGCTTAGCAGTGTTTATGGATACGGAAATCGATATTTTCAATAAGGTAGTAGACAAGGTCAGAACAGAACGTCGTCATATTGTATGACCGCACCCGATGTCCACCCAGAAAACAGTTCTGAAACTGTTTTATTTATTGTCAATCTAGAAATCTGATATATCACATTAAAATGTTAAAAAGAACTAAAGTGATGTTGGTTTTACTTGAGTGTTACTCCATAGTCTATAATTAAGAGCAACCATACTCTCATTACATACACAGGATTAAGATTTAACTTAGTTAAAAAATTAAGCACTTTATAAGAGCACAAGTGGGTGCTCGCGGCTTCGCTCGCGTTTAGAAGTAAAAGTTGCATCCCCTATTTCACCCCTTTAAAAGTGGCATTTCCAAAAATCCTTTCATAGCGGATGCCTACGTCATAACATCTACCTTCATTACAAATTTCAAACTAGCTTCAAAGTGTCCGGCACCCCAGGGTCACAACTTTTATTCATTGGCGTTAAACACATTAGTGAAGGCTGAATATGTTATTGAATAAGTGATTATGCGGCCAATGCGGTCTCCAGTAGTGGCTCGGGCGGCTCGGGCAGGGCTCGTGCGTGGCTGCGTAGTAGGTTCCAATATGCCAGCATGCGGCAGCGCCAACGACCCTGCAAGGTCACCACTTTAGCCCTGCCCACTAATTTCCAACGGCTTCTTCGCAATTTTCGACTTTTATTGCGATTTTTCCACCGCTCAACAGACATGATTAAACTTTTTATGACTTCATAACAACAGTTCACTTCGGCATGCGCAATGTCTAAATGTTTACCTCGGAACAGAACTTCGAGCAAGAGACCGAGTCGCTTGAAATAAACAATTTACCATGGTCGAGAAAAGTTATCGAAACCTTACCCAATCATGACATTGGCACGCAACATAAAAGCGTGTCGAATGTGTGATTCGTTCACAAGTTTATTGGATTTTTAGTATTCTCGCAGGTATGGATAACGATTCCAGACGTTTATTCTATACATTAATATTATTTTCTTAACTGCCTGTACCATTGATTGTAGATTTTATAATTGGTTGACATGGTACAATAGGTATGAGAACACAGTACGCTATCAACTGCAATATGCCGGTGCTGTATAGTATTATTTTCTGGGTTGACGCCTGTGAAGCAAACAAAGCCTTAAAGATAAAGAACAATGAATAGACCTCTCATCACAATAGTTACGTTACACTGGCTCTGATAGAACTGACTTGCGATAGACCGGCCTTGTCTACCAGCCTACCTATTGTGTGAAACACTATCTATACTTGCTATGAACCTTTCATTTTGCAATACCTGAATGAATTACTAGATGCACCTTTTTCCCAATGAATATACCGAGGTAAACATACATAATATTCATTCTAGTCAATGCGTCATTCATAAGTATCATAAAATATTTTGGGGCGAAACGAAGAAAACATGCGCAAGCGCAATAGAAACATTCCACCAAATATTCTTGAAGTTTCGCCAAAAATGTATCATATCTAAAGATGGGTGTGTCGCTGAGGCCAAAGTAAAATAAAACATGAGAGACATAACTATTACGCAAATTAAGAAATACGTATTGAATAATTTATACATGTACATTGTTGGTATATCAATCATATAAGAGCAGAAACACCCAGAAAGTTTGGTAGACGTCATAACTACACACTAAACAAACTACGTTTGTTATGATTCGCATCTGACGTGACTCAGCGGGGAAACCGGGAGTAAACCACATTAGGGACTAGTAAAGTGCCCTTTATTCGTAGGAAGGTCGTTCATTTCCTGCGCAATCATAATTCGACTTATTGCCGTAAACCAGCGTTAAAACGGTCTGCATGTACTTCTTTTGTCTTGCTCGTGGAGATGGCGCGAGATATGGCACAACCAGCCGGTGCGGTGGCAACACTGCGATCCTTGATGCATTTATCTAGCGCTTGGCTCATTGATGCAATTGAGGACACCTACTTTACGACCAGACGAGTATGATGCGGTTAACAGCTGGATGTAATCGTACATTTACTAAACTAGTTATTAGAGTTAGACTGTCTCCAGTTGGAATGAAGCATGGTGTCTAGTTGCAGCCAATAATTTCAAGTACGAATAACTAAATGTCAAAACGAATTTTGTGCCTCAAGGTTGACCCTCAGATACCTAATACGTTAGCGAATGCACTCAAAGCTGCCTTTGCCTATCGGTATTGCGCAACTAGAGTTGGAAAGGCTCTCAAGTCCCGTTTCCTTCGAGACTTCGACACAAAGTGCATTTTCCAATATCACGACTTAACAAGGCTACTCCGGTGTCTGTTATTCAATAGATCTTGTAGCGTTATTCTGCAACAAAAGAAGTTCAATCTATCTAGACACGATTTACAATGCTATCTTTAGCGGTATGTAAACGAGCGGTCTGTAACGACCTTGTTAGATCTACTATCACACACGGAGACCGGAGAATGTAGATCGAGCTCTGTACCAAGCACAGTCTGAACCACTTCACCAATCTTGAAGTACCCAGGCGCATATAAACTAACCTTGCCGTGTTTCTGAATTTGGATATCTGTCTGCACCATTTTTGTTGACGCCATGTACCTATCCGTGCAGTTTTAGGAACTTTTCATTTTTTTGCAATAATATTGTCTCGTGTCATAGTAGACATATCTACTTTTTCGATGGTAGAATAGGTAACATTTTTATTACTGGCACATGCAACATCACTCAAATGTTTGTATTTGCATGGGAAGGTCTCATCTTCTGGATATTTTAAAACAAACTGTTGTCTGTCTTGAATGCCATGGAATGTTTCAGAAAATTCTTGAAACATGGAAAAATAACGGTACCAGCCAGTAAACACATTTTGTTTGGCACTGTCGAAAGCGTGGGCAGCCGCGTTCAATGGTCAGCGACGGAGCAGAGGTTTTACGCAACGCTATCGGATTGCGACAAAACTTCACAGACACTGCAGCAGTAAGTGCTCTGTAGAAAGATTTTGCTCTTTGAGTTTTAACTCGATTTAGAAACAAAGTTTATTTCATTAAGAATGGTAGTAAATATTATACAATTATTTATCATGAATATCGTACGTTTTGGTACTTAGCTATTTAATCATTGTGCCTGGTTTTTGCCTGGGTATGTAGTGTAGGTAAATATATTTATTTTTCTCCGCAAAGGAACAAAATGAGGTGGTATTCCACCTCATTTTGTTCCTTTGCGGAGATGTGAATAGTGATAAATCGTGCTCGCCTTTGTCATGATGTTTGCTTTGATCGCTGACGAGTAAACAGCACGTGAGATTTCCCGCGATGAATGAGTAAATAATCGCAAACTGGCTGATGATTTGGGTCAAGATTACACATGCATGCGTGCGATCAATGCATGCGGTAGTCGTTATTGTTTTTAAAACATCAAAGGTAAGCAAGTTACTAGGAATTATGTACCTAGTAACTAGCTAAAAATACTGTTTTTTGTAGGCTACATATAAACCAATGCAGGTATAGTTAGTATAGTTTCCTGTATGGTTGGTATATTTACTTGATTTTAAATAGTGTAGGAGTTTACTTATTTCATTACTTATACCTAATCTGAATATACATTACATGATATCAAATGATATGCAAGTCATTACTTGGTGGTCGTACTGCCCCTTCTAATTAGTATTGATAAATTACGTATTATAATCTAAGTTATTTGTAAGTACTAATCTGTCTGTCAACTGGAGTCCAAGCTAATATCATAATAGAAATTATCATACATAGTTATATAATATAAATATTTAATTGAATGTGTGTTTGTTGGCGAGACACAAGCCACAATAGAACAACCAGATCATCATAATTTTTCATACAGTGATAACTACTTACTTAGTATTGGATTCTGAAAGTAGGTATGTAATTACCTACTTACTTAAGGCTCATACTTTTTATGTTAAAAGAACACAAGTAAATTTGTGGGCTTTCTTAAACATAATTTTACGTTTGTATGTTATAAGGAGCTCCATTTATTTTTTCATAATTACTTAGGTACTTAATTTAAGGAATTTGTTGTGACCCCGATTCTTAAGGGAGTTTTCTTATTTATCTTGATTATCCCCTACATAGAAGGTATACAAGGTATATACCTACCTAGTTACTTGTCTAAAAGTCTATGAGATATGTCTTTAACATTCCTGTGAAAAACCATCATGATTCTAAATGGTCTTTACCTACTTATTTAAGTAAACAAAGAAATATTCCATTGGCAAAATTGATTTGCTTGTATTCACCAAAACCACAAAAAGGCCATGCTTTGTTAAGTGGTAAATGAAAATTTGCATGTGCAAAATATTTCAGCAAATATTAAATACTCTAAAATTCCTTGCAAGCACTAAGTAGGTAAACCTCAAAGTAAACAAAGAGTTTGTAAATGACACATGCCAATTTGGTCATGAGTGAATGTTCCAAGCAGTCGGAAGGCCAATGCATGGCAAGCATAATACCTAAATAGGCACCTGAATAAGTTCTTATATCCGAAGAGGCCTCTAAAAAAAGTTCTTATATAGAGAATGGTATTGAAATCTATGTGTATTTATTTAATTTATCAAGGCAAGTAATTGAATATTATGAATTTGGCATGTAGAGTAAATGCATGAATTGAAGCAGAGAACCCACATAAGTTAATTGGTTGTTGATATTATGTCCTTTGCAATTGGTAAGGGAATTAGTTTATTTTATAATTTATACATTTTAAATTTTAATTACCAAGCCACAACAAAAACATTAGTTATTTGAATTTCCATTAAATTTTGAGTGTATCCCTCAATCCATTGAGATTGTGTATTAATTAATTAATACACAATAGGTACACATAACTAACCTACATATGAAAATCATTAAATACCTAACTTTTTAAGACCTATATCTTATTCACAGTTAATATAATAGATATTTTATTTACAATAATAAAATATAAAAACAAGAAGGAAGAAAAACTATTGAAACATACTACTTCTAACTACTACAAAAAAGGGGCACTTAGAAAATCTTTTGTAAAGCCTAAAGATAATCTAAGTGCTCCAGCCCACTACCAGAGGGCAGCGTGCCCAGCATACTGGCCGAATTACCACGCTAGATGGCAATGCTGATACGTTGAGCCAGAAAAAGGCCAGCATTTTGGTCATATCTTATTTGATCTAAATTTATTTTATATTATATTTTTAGTCACATACATGATGTATGTTGCTAAATGCACACAAAATATGATGAAGATAAGTAGAACGTTGGTACAATTGTAATGGAGTATAAGTGCCAACCTGGTTTCAACTAGGTATGATACTTTTCATGGCGACAATTTAATTGGCTAGTGTGGTTTATCATTTAGTGTTCTCTAGCATTGACCTAAACACAATGCACCTATTGAAACCAATGGCCTGGTTATATCCTTATTCTGAAGGTGAAACATGACCAAATTAGAACTCAATTTTATTGTTTTCTTTCTAAGGTAATACTATAATTTATAGCTTGACCCTCTTACAATAGAGAAAAGAATCAATATTTTCCAAATGAATATTTATTGTAATAGAAGACGAGGTAGTTTGTAACTGGTTTTATAACATGTTTTAATTTGCAAGCTGAGCTTAAAAAAAAAGTCACACTCAACACAGACGCATGTAGTAAACTGCCAAATGTTATTTAATTCTATAGTAAATTCTATCACAGCCATAGGTTTCTTATTATTCTACTTACGTGTACAACGTTGTGGTGAAATTCACACGAACAAAACGGATTGCTCCCGTTTCGTATCCTTTGTGAAAGGGGCCAGGTAAACGCACAAGATTTTTCTAGCACACAATTTTTTGACAACTCCGTTATGCTGTACGAATTTTCAGTTGAAAATATTAAACAGAAAAATTTTGACCGTAAAATCTTCAAATTACATCAATTTAAACGAAACACAACACAGCTCACAATATCGAACACGAAATTCTCACTCACTCACTGTTTTGTTTGCAAGAAGCAAGCAAAAGCAATGGCTGGTTGGTCGGATTGCTGACAACACAGAATGAAGTTAGCAACAGTTTGCAAAGAAAAACATTTCACATTTTGACAAACAGCTGTTTCGACAATAGTAGCGACATCTATAACGATTACGAATAACTTTTGTAGATGGCGTTTTTCCAAATATCTTAAAAGTATGTTTACAGCGACATTTACTTCCGATACGCAAGCCTGGCGTACTACGTTGAACTAAAATATATAATGCATCCACGTAATGTGTAATGAAACTAATAGATGACGCTTTAGCGAAAAATCATTTCAATCATTTTATTATTTTAGTTTTCGAAAGGAGTACCTACCTATCTAAATGTTTGTGCTAAATAATTTATGCAACTTTTCAGGTTTCAAAATAATATGTAACAAAATAAAAACTGTTACAAAACGACGCTATTAAATAGGCACAACAAAAAATGGGCCCCTCCGGGATTTGAACCCGGGACCTCCTGCACCCAAAGCAGGAATCATACCCCTAGACCAAGAGGCCACTTGTTCGCTGAGAGAAAATGTATAATCTGTAATAAACACCAAATTTGGCGAGATTGTGCAGTGTTATTGCTGCGAAATATTTTGTTGTTGATATCACACTTTTTCTGATATGTATGGGTAACTCTCGACAAGCATGGACTTCAAAGCTCTGTGGGTAACACAGTATTTTTACAGCTCCATGACATGCATCCGTAAGATACATTATCAAGACAAAAGATTTTCGAGCTGTGTGTTGTTTATGACTGAAGTTTTGAAAGTTTTCATACTGTTCGAAAAGCATTTGAACATAGCATTTGCGTTACGGCTGTCGTACCATGATAAACAGGCCGGAGCTACAGTTTCACCATGATATACCTAGTACCTACTTAGATGTCAAGTATCGTCTTAGTATTAGGTACTTGTACTCTGTATTCTGTGGTACCTATTATATCTTATGTATCGTATCGTATATTCATGATATTTTAAACGTTCGGTGACAGGTAAGTAGGTATTGGTCCTCCAAAGTAGATAATACGCACATTATATCTCATAAAGTTGCTATATTTTTATTTTTTCGTTGGAAGCCAATAACCATAGACCACCTCTATTATAACCAGGAATAGGAAGGTCCTTGCTAAATTTACGTCATTACCACTAAACCTGACATGCATCGGACGCAGTTCACGCATACAAAGTGGCTCCCAAGATGAATAGGTCCAAGCAATACGGACAATAGACCATGCAACTCGAAGAGGCCCAACTAGCAACCTATTTTCTTTTCAAACTGTTTAAAATCAAAGCTTTTGCCTAACGGTGAAAAGCTTCCGGGCACTAAATGGAAGTGCAATAATTCTCATCTCAAATAGGTGTTTTTGGTATTATAGTGACGTCACTAATAATAAGTTTTTTTATTTACTTATTAGTAGAGTAGCGATGCCCTTTGGTGTTACTAGCGTAGGTATATCCAGCACCTAATATATCTCCATACCAAATTTCATCTAATTTGGATCTGCCGCTTTGGCTAAAGGAAGTAAGAATCAACCTAACTTAAAACCATCACTTGTATAACATACCTATACTTAGCTACGAGCGTGATACGTCTTAGTGATTTTTTCGGCTTATTGCCACGTCTCTAGCTTCTAAAGTCGATAGGTCGTAAATTAGTGTCGCATTTGTTAATTTGCAGGGCACACTGCCGCCGCCTGCTTAGCAGTCACCGCCGTACAACGGGCCAGTCCACGCGTTGCGTCTGAAAGAAGCTCTGTAACACATTGTCTGTAACTCGTTATGTCATTTCGCTCACGCAAATTGACGTAATTAGAAATTACACGAGCATCACGATGCAGGCACCCGACCGTTACACGCGGTTATCGATGAACCGATAATGTTGCGTAAATGATATAATACCGACCTATTTTATGGCTACCCGCCATAAAATAGTTTTGATGGCCGTGACGGGCTTGCTTAAAAGCTTGTAGCTTGCATCCATTAATTATACGATACTGACTTATTATTGTGTAGTACGAGATTGTCTGCTCGTATATGCTGTACTTACTTGTATACTTACTTATTCGACACAACCTTAGCTTTAAAGTTTTATTTAAGTAAACAATTGGGAACCTACTTGTAGGCCTATGTTCCTAACTTCCCTTTTTAGCAAAAAAAAACTTTTATTTGTCCAGATCCAGAGACAGCAGTGGCTTGGTATTATGTCTTGCAATACAGAAACAACTTTATTCTCTAATGTTTATTTTAATGAACTGCTATATAGTGACAAAATATGTCCAGGAACCTATTTTTACCTACTTGAAAGTCTCTATTCTAATTCCATTATTAATTTTAATATTCGAAAACACAAATAATGCTTACATTTCTTATTGTAATATGAGAAGCACTTCCCATACCCACTCAAGTAGGTGTTTAGCAAACGTTACTTTAACCACTAACGAAATAATAAAGTTAAACAACACTATACTCCTAAAAGCATGTTCGACATTATCTTTGCGGTTCATTTCAATACGAATACCACACAAAGGTGTGACGGACTTCTTTGGATTGCGAAATATAGTAAACTACTTAGCAAGGAGGTATAATTCGTATTTATATTATGTAGGTGCGTATTTCATACTATACACATACTGAGTAAATATGCCAATGAAGGTTCTATTAGTTAATTAACAAAGCGCTCGTGGGGTTGTCCAAATTATAAACGAGTGATTTTGTTTATTTTTCCTGTTATTATAAGCTTCTTGACTTATATAATCTAGAATTGGAGTTTGAGTCTGTTCTCAGTCAAAGTTGTGATAACATCTCTATGAAAAGTGGGCTTAATTGAAGTTTCAATCATTTCCATAAACGCTGATTAGATTTAGTAAGATCATAGTAACTTAGTTCTTAACTTATTTACTTGTTTAACCCTGTTAAGTTACTTTTGATTTAGATGTATTTTATTGCTTAAGAAGGGATTATAGTCATTCAGGTACGTACTTGATTTTATGACTAGCTAAGGCAAATTCAGCTAATGTGTATTCCATCATTACCATCAATACAGCCTGTATCCATCCACTTCTGGACATAGGCCCACAGAACCCACAGAACTCCGCTTGAACATTAAATGTGAGCTTATCTAGTCTCAAGTTTTATTTTTATTTTTAATATAATTATTGATAAAAACTTACAAAACAAATTTTACTAGTTAAAAATAAAAACTTAACTAAGTTATAAACTAAAAAGTTAAGTAGTAGTAAGTAAGTATAGAAGTAAGTAAGTATAGTATAGTGTACTACTCTAACTTAGTCTCAAGTTAAGTACCACCAATCCATAGGTACTATTTCACTATGAAGATCAATGTAAATAAGCAATCAATTATTGAGTAAGGCAAAACTCTAGACATGCTTTACCAGGTACAATATATGTACATACAAACAACAGCATTCATAGAACGCATAGCAGGACATTTATGTGTAATGAAATTTGAATTTGAATTTGTAGGTATGTATTAAATTACTTAATTCTTGAACACCTAAAGACATACAGACAGAGAAATACAGACTATTGTTTACTCATTTTAAGCAATGGATTCAAAAACGATTACTTTCATCTTATCAACATTTAGGTACACAGTACGAACATTAATTTATTCTTAATTAAGTAGTAGGTAACCTATAAGTTAAAGGGCGAATATTGGCGTCCTTTACTTAGATATAATAATAAAGTTCAAGTTTACTATATATCAATACGACTGGTAAATTAGATACTCTTCTGAATACCGTCTTGCTACGCAGCATTACTTGCACATCTTATTAGATCTGACAGTTTCATAGTTTCGTGTATTCGTGGAATAGTATGAATAAGACCTTCCTTATGTTTGATTATCACATATTTCGACACCATGTGAACCTAATGTAATCCCATTGAAGGTTATTGTATCGTGACTCAGCTATATTGACACAATCAGAGAACTTCTTTACTGTGACCTATGTATGTATATGTTCGTTTTGGCTTTGCACGTTTATTGCATTCAGCGTGTTGAGAGAGACGCGAGGTTTTGTCACTTGCGACTGTAACGATTACTTGGTCAAAATAAGTTGCTTCAGATATTCTTTGAACCCATTAAACTGATTTTTTGAAAATTTATAGGTGTTGTCGTATATTGTATAAAAAAAAGTGAATGAAGGGAGGCCTATGCTCGCATCGATAAGCCATGAAAACCCACGATTAATGTGTTCAAAAAGACTGTCCTAGTAAATTATGTTGTAAGTATTTTTGGCTTGCTACAAATTCCCTGCAAATATACTAATTTTGCAAGGAATAAACATTTCCGATAGGATTCAAGGGCCATTGAAGCAACTCCTTAAGTTATGGCGTTATTTATTGCCGATGGAATCTTCAAAATTATGTTTGCCTGTCATAATGAATTTTATGGTAAGTAATTGTGCAAGTTGGATGCTTTTTCTTACAATAACTTTCAGGGCCAGACATGACTTCCGAATTTCTTTGTGAAGAGGCTACAAAAATAGTGTAATCGGTCGTTCAATAAAGTTGTAAGCACAAAAATATTAAGCTGAACAAAAGGGCGGTCGTGACAACTGAATGATAAGCCAATTATTCTCGTTTATGAGATAATGACATGCAATTGGTTTTTATAAGTACAATTACCTACTTAAATATGCATTGCAGTACAGGGTAGTCAATGTATTTTATTTTTGTTATGGAAGATACACTAAGACTTTTGAACTTTGCTAGTCGGTATGCTTTAGTGATAAATAAATGGAATTGCAATTGTATGTACATAAATAGTTAGTTGGCTGATTGGAAGTGTTTGGAAAATTGGTTATAGGAATCAATATAAAAGAGTTTTATTAATGATTAGGTAATGAACACAGTTAGTTGTCTAAGATTATCAGTTTAGTTGAAAAACCTTATTATAACCGACTTGCGATTTTCGATTAACTAATTAATTAATTAATTTTATTAGAGTTTATTATGGTCAATGCAAGAGAAATATATACTATTATAATAATACAAGAAAACGGTCGAAGACAAACCACAGGTTCATAGGTTCATATGAGTTCAGTGATGCATATCCACATTGTTTACGTATTAGGACCACAAATTAAAATTCTCATAAAACATTCATAGAATTTATCAATTTTTTTTGAAAATAAAATAAAATAGCGATATCCATTTACATAAAAAACTGGGTTCAAATTAGTATCTTACCCATTACAATTTAACATTTTAGACCACTGTTTAGAAAACCAGAGCAGTATCCAATAATTGTCTTAAGTACGTTGCAATGTGACTAATTCCTTATAAATGTACCTATTAATTTGTCGAAATTGTATGCATGTGCATTACATTAGTGCATCGCCCCTATTTACCATATTCCTATAAACCATCTTCAACAAGTTTGATTAATTATGTAGTCAACAAACAACCTGCTACGTAGGTACCTCACATATTCCTTGAACCCAGAGCCCTGTTTGGCGTGTGTTCCCTCCCCAGCTCTTCACTATTGCAGTCTATAAAAGAATTGTACACGATGTCTGTGTCATCTGTGTGTCAGTGACTGCAGCAGTGCTGTGTTGTGTACATCCATACCTGACTCGCCAAGGTACTGTTTGTGTATTGTTTGGATTGCGCAGTGCGAGCCGTGCGTCGAGCTGCGGGTACCTACTTCAGATTAATCGTACACTATTGCTGAATACTAAGGATTTGTATATATATATAGATATAGGTGCAATGTGCAATGGTCGATTTTTGTCGTAGCTATCAGTGACAAAAAATAAAAGGTTGAAAAAATAAAGGAACTGCTTTAATAATTTTCGTTAAGTTTAAAAGAATTATCGTATAAATAAAATTTTGTAAAGAAATAATGTTTACTCAAAATATTTGTCAATTTTCAGTAAAGTTACACCGATGAAAAAATTATACGCAAATGACGTTACTCACGTTTAGCTACCGTCCAATTAAAACTTTGAGGACGTGGGAAAACATTTTTTGAGAAATGTTTCGAGTTGAAACTTGGACAACCTTTATCCAACAGATTGGAGAGGTTTATGTGGGACCACGTGGGATCAAGAGCGAGCAAGCTTTGCAGTATTATCGCTAAGCTTTAAAGGAAATTTATGGCTCGAGTTTAGAGCTCCAAACTCCTTTTGATTTTAAATCAAGATAAAGCAAATATTCAATTATCTGAGTTGAGCTACGCAGCCGTGAACGGTAACTGTTGTGAGAAACTATCAGGATACGAGCTATTGAGATTTTCCTTGATAGCTGATGGATTTCCAATTGAGTAGGCACCTTGTTTAACTTGAGATCTTCATAATTTGAACAATGAGGTACAATCAGATAATTGTACCTATTTAGAACCTAATTGCAGTATTTACTTACATAGGTATTTGTAAATCAAATTAATGAAAAATTGTAGTTTCCATTAAATATTAATTATTCTTATGACATTATGCACATATGATATTAAAAGCTCATTAGGCTACGCTAGTGATTTACTATAATTTTTAAGCCACCAGAAAGAAAATACACCCAAGAGAAGTTTTCTTATCGAAATTTGCACATGCACATTGCAACAACGTATTTTTCACGTATCAACATACATTTTCTTTTCCTTTCATTTTCAAGTCGCATTCAGTAGAAACTGTTCGATGATCAGGAATGTTCCATACCTGCATGTAATAAGTATTTCAGTGCACTCGGTCGGATAGCAGAAGCAAATGTTTTCCTCCCTGCCCGCCACCGGATCCGTCGAGATGGCTAGGAAATGTTCACCCAGACCAAATAGAAATGTCTCAATTTCCTTTCGAACGCTTCTTACGAAAATTGCGATGTTTCTTTTTACTCAATTTATATCGAAATATCTCCCACCTCGCGTAATACCTGCTCGCTCTCGGCAATGCAGAAATTCGTGCAATATTTCTGATGCTTGATGTTTACTTATAATAATTGCTTGTAAATTATTCGATTGGTAGGTTTCCTGATTCGGTAGTGCGTATTATGAGTGGAATGCAAAAGTTGAAATAACATCAACACCTGTCATGACCATACCTACCATGCGCCGAAAAAACCCGATTGCTTTTTCGGACACGATTCGTACTCATTACCAGAATGCTGTAAATTTTCACTAACAATGCTGTTGAATGTTCTAAGAATTGACTATAGAATAATAATTACTTAGAAGCGCCAACATGCGATGCAAGGGTGCCACGGACACTCAATAATTTTCACAGCTACTTAGACAATTTGCATACTGATGTTTCAATCTTGATAGCAAGCGGGGTAGTTTGAATCTGATTATCTCGAGCTTATTTTATTGAATTTTCTTCTAAGCAAAGTTGTCTATGTGAATTATTATTATTAAGTTTTATGACTAAAATGCTACGTTTTTAATGTAGCATTATTTTAGTACTGAAGTAATATTAAGTTATTTAAAGGTTTCGTTTTGAATTTTAAAGTTAATTTTTTGGGGGTCGTCGACGACCATACCACTTAATGTTGATTTGTTTGTTATTGTATATTTATGTAAGATTGTTGTTCCAGAAAGCAGCATAATGCAGTCGTCCACAGTAGTCGTGCTCGCGTGCCTGCTGGCCGTGGTGGTGGCGGCGCAGTACGAGCACTACCCGGAGACGCAGCAAGTGTACGACTTCGACACTCCGGCGCACGACAGCAGTCCTAGGGCCAAGCGAGGCCTGCTTCTACTCAAGAAGAAGCTTTTACTCGGTAAGTTACTTTCGGTGAAATACATTGAAACACAAGGAATACATTAGACCCGACTGTGCCGGCACACGGCTGACACTATTACTTATACAAACATATGTTTTTATTTACTTGCTGAAGTGATTTTTCATTAAAAATACGTGAGCAAAACTGAGCCTAGTCTATCAAACTGTAAGGCACCTTTTACTGGGCTGTTTACGCACATATGCGCTCTTTCATCTACCCACAGTCTACACATTTCAAAAATACACTCCATCCACAGGAATGAGTCGAGTCCTTTGGTGTACAAATAACCATAAACAAACCTCAATTTTGACCTTCCGCCACCAAGTCCGACTTACCGGACTTTGATAAAAATAAAAAGCCTTCAAGATGTTTACTTTAGCCGGCAATCTCACGGATCCAGCGCAATTCCCGCTTTACATAATACTTGGTGTTTATTTTTATTTAGTTTAACCTCGCCTCGGCCAGGGTCAGGTTTTATTTGCTTTCGTTCAGATATTTTATAGTACTCTTTATGTAACACGCGCGTGTTTAATTCATTCATATTTAGTGTTATGTAGAGGATGCTGTTACGAATTAAATTACGCAAAGGCAATAAAGTATGCAATAAATACATTGAAGTTCGTTTTAAAACGTTTAACTCAATAGCATAATAAATATATACATAGCTTTCCGACATGAATTATTGAGTAGGTATCTAATGTACACAAGGAAAGTTTTAATTTGTTTAAATTGGCTCTCAAACAAGGATATTCGCACTTAATTATTGCCTAGTCTTTTGTTTGCGTTGAGTGTGACGATGCCTTCGTACCTGCGGTCGGTATGCCAAATATTTGAGCCAATATAATTATCAACAAACACAGTTTAGAGCATCTCCGAGGCAACCAGCACAGGTGACCCACGTATACTATGTATATAGATTTGGATAATGAGGTCAATGTCATTGGCATGTCACGTGGCTACGATGTAATGGAGTTTTGGTTTCACTAGATCTGGGTGACAAAAGTTTTTGATGATATTTTGCCTGATTTATACACGAAAATATTATGAAAAAATAGTTCGAAATAATTAAATTTTAATATAAGTAAGCTTATCATTTCCAAAGAGAGCTTCCAGGGGAAATCAAGACATCAGATGTAAATTTATAAATTAATTTGTTGCATAACAAATAGTTACACATATTAATTAGAGGAAGTGCAGGGAATTTGAAATACAAGTTTGAAAAAAAATCTTACTGGCTAAGGGTTAAGAGCAATAAGAGTGAAAACTACATGTTTAGTTAGTCTACTACGAAATTCGGTGACGCGAAAACCCCTGGCTACATACCAACAATATGACATAGTATAATTTCACTAAAATTACAACCGAAAACTTGAGGTAAACCTATAGATTCCGCACGCTATACTCGAGGAATTGTTAAACAGGTATATATGTATACGTAAATAGGAATCTGATCCGTTATCGAATATTGGTGCCACGCGAGGATCGTCGACGCAGCATTACATGCATTTTATATGACGCATTGTTCAAAACATACAAATTCATACAATTCTCGGGCCTATTGTCTTTTAATTTATCATATGAAGCTATCAATTACGTAGTATTGGGAATATTGTTACTCTCACGATGGTAATAATGCTGTATGATTGACCTTGGATATCACGATTTGTTGTCATGGATAGAGAATTTGCCTATACTTACAAGTTTTTTGTAAACTAACGATGCGTGAAAATGTGTTGCTTGTATGGTTTTGATTGAATGTACTTATACGATGCGATAGGTTAGGTTAGTTCTATTAGATAGGGAACTATAAGCATTTGCTTAGTATGGGGCTAGATGCCATTGTGTGCAGTGTGCTGGAATAATTAATGGTTTTTTTAATACTGTGGGTAGAAAGGGTAAGATCTAAGCAAGTACATAATTATATAAACATTAATATATATGGTGTAAAATCTGAGCATGTACTACCTTATTATAGAAATATTAATATATATATATATAATATTCTATAATTGTGTTTTCCCACGTGTATTCCAGGTGCCCTGGGTCTGAAGGCAGTGAAGGTGGGCGCGGTCGGTGCAGCGGGAGTTGCGGGAGCTTTAGCACTTAAGAGCAAATCCGGGTGAGAATCGTGTTCATTTCACAATTTATCTAACAAGCGGATCCTTCGCGCGCAATAAGTAAAGTTTGCGTAGTGCTTGACTTGACGAGTCAATTGTAAACATTTTTTTGTTGCAAGTGATTTGGTTAGATATGCATCAAACTATTAAATAGATTTAAAAACTAAGGGTCAATATATTGAAATAAGTACGCGTACGTAAAGTAACTTTTGATGCGTATTTCAATTCTCAAGACCCTACGCGACTAATTATAGGTTAATCTTTTCCCGATAAAATTAATTGTATAAAATGTAAAAAATGAAACGTAAATAAGTGTTATATCCATTATCTAGTACCCACGATACAAGCTTTTGCTTAGTGTGTGGCTAGATGGCAACAGCGCCATCTAGCCCTTGTAATGTCCCGGAACATTTATATATATTTTTTTGTAGGATCACATTGTAATTGAAAAAAAAAAAAACAAATTACCACACGAATCGATTCGTTTTATGACAATTTAATTAAAATATGTATATGAAGTGATACTATCAGTTCTATAAACAGATGTTCGTGACACAAAATAGTTGTTAAGAATTCATGTAATATACAAACAAACAAAATAAAAACAGATTAATATTTCTGTTCTTGCTATTTTTAAACTTATACAGGGTTAAAGAAAAACGGTGAATTGCCTGACGACTTATCTAGGAACTATCTACAATAATTTTGTTTTATGTAAACAATTTTATACTCAACCAGACCTTACTTAGATCATATTATCTTTCAGTACGTTTTTTTTTCTCTAAGCCTGATCGATAATACAAAGAAAAGGAAAATTTTATATAATATAGTTAGATAGTGTTATAACATTTCCGTTGCCAGTTTCCTTTTAGGTATATAAATAATCTGTACATCTGCTAAAATAACCGGATTTAATATATTCCCACAAGATATATCAGGTTTTGGAATTTAACAATTTAGTATGTGATATACCAACCTATGGGGAAATCCGCGCATTAAATTTATCAATCATGTAGGTAATTTATGTATAGTGATCGTATATATAATAGTTCTTGTTTTACTTTTTAAAAGTTAACTGATTTTGTTGTTTTGTATACATGATTTCACTAAATAATTATTAATGTACATTTTTAGTTTTCTATACAGTTAATTAACACAATGTAGGTACGTTATTAATGAACGAAGTAACCAAAACAAACGCAGTAATTTCACAATCAGTTTGAATCGTAATGATTGTGCTTTTATTTGATTGTGCTCTTTATTTTTGTTCAAAAATACGTGCTTTTATCAGATCTGGCGATAAAACAACCTTACAAATACCGGACAGTAATTTGATCCTGTGTTGTGAGCCAAATAGATACAGTTAGTAACATTTTGTAAACTATTTCAGACATAGCCATAAGCACCTCGACCATACAGTTGAAGTGCATAGGTAAGTGGTAGAGATCGATGTTCCATACAACTATTCAATTGTCTTTGAATAAAAATCTCTTTTGACGCTCTTCGATCAGAAACAGAGACTGCATGTCTTGCACAATAAATTGTTAAAGTTTGAGAATAATTTCTGCACACATTTTAATTTGCGTAAAGAAAGTAACGTTTTTTGCGCACCATTAAACTGAATAATGTAATGGCGAACAAAATATGTTATTACATGATTTTTTGCACAAGATTTGCCTGAGTATCATAGTTATTATATCAAAGGATATCGTTTAAGATTATTCCTAATATTGCAGCAAACACCCCCACCACGTCGGAGTGCCTCAGTCTTTCGTAGAGGTCCATGAGTAAGTTACGTTTATACCGCGTCTGCACTTGCACAATTACAGCTGTATAGCAATTCCTTTTATTATCTTGGAGTGTTCTTACTTTCTCACATAGCTTGTTCTGCACTGTGTCTAGACTTGATTACACGTGTCCTAGTCTTGTTAACTTGTTGTTATGAGGGTAGTGTTCGTTGGCCACTTGTGTTATTTGCTATATTTAGTTTAACGATAGTACAGGGAGATTTTGTCGGAGAAACATTTGGTGCAGATACCTACCTAAAAAAATATTCCTTTTATTTATTTTTTCTCGTTTTTAAGGGACTTTTGATATTACATGTCAGTCCCATTGTATATACTATACTAATTACAAAAATATTAAACTATTATGGAGATGACCTGTTCATATTCTTTTATATAACCTTACTTATGACTGATTTACTTGCCATGCATACAACATGCCTTTGAGGCATGGAAGTGCCTGTATTTCTAAATAGCTAAGCACGTAGATAAGTTTGCTCAGATGTATTCCCGTTTATTATTTGTCACTTATTATTCGTCAATTTTATGGGTTCTAACAGCAGTCTTTATAGTAGATATAAACGTCTTTTGTAAATATTCTTGTAAGCACGTTTTAGCATTGTACAAAGCTTTTCTTGTATGAGGGAATATGGATTTATGAGATGCACAATTACATAAAATGCACTAGTAATGTACAGTTTTAAAATATTCTTAAAAATTAAACTTGCTTTTTAGGAGTCATGGCCATCGGTTGTGATTGCTGCATGGTATTTAGAAAATCCATTCTACAGCTGTCAAGATCTTAGTTTTCCTATTAATTTATGATACTTGTTCGAGATGTCTTACACTCCCGCCATGTTTTCTTTATACGTATGTATGTATCGCCAACACACTACATCAAAGAGGTAATAAGAGTAACATGTAAATTACATCACAAAACCAGTTTGCAAATAAACAGAATTTTGTAATAAAATACGACAAGTCAAGATGTTTCTAATATATTATTAAAAAGTAACAATAATGAGGTGAACAAATGACCGGTCAATCAAGTTACCTACCCACAGTAACACAGAGTTATATGCCACTATAACTACATCAGCAAAAATAATATTTAAATTTAACGTATCACTAATTAATTGTGAGTAAAAATACATTGACGACTGAAGGTTAGTCAATCCTTCTATAAAATTAGCTGATTTGTACAATTACATTGAAAAAATAAAGTAATCTAAATTATTTACATAGGTATCATTCATTAAAATTATCAGGTCAATAAACACCCAAGTAAAAGGTAGGTAGTTGGTTAAATAACCTTATTGCCTTTTATTTGGGTGGAATTTACACAATTATTATTTGAATAGCCCTGTATATTGATGAATATATTACTTTTATGTTGACATAATATAACCGATAGATTAAATCCATACCATCACTTTTTCGGAATGCGGATTTTCTTCCATAATTATGGAATTTACCTTTATTTTATTCTATCTACTTACTCTCCTAGTTTTCATACGTCAATATCATGTATACGAGTATTTTCTATACGTGATCTTGTTACTATTTAAAGTTTTGTGTTACCAAATTTAATAATATAAACAATTGAATATAGTAAGACAGAATTTGAAAAAACACATTGGTATATTTTTGTGTAACTTTTCATATTGTTTTTGTAATTGCTAACTCCACCTGTCGGAGTTGTATGAACTATTGGATTTATGCACTTACACATATATGTACATATTCTATATACATACATAGCACTTTTGACATTAATTATAAATAGATTTTTTTAAAATTATGAGGTATAAGTACATGTTTTTGTTTTGAACATTCAACTAATTCGTGTTTATTAACATTCCAGCTGGTCCGGTTAAACTTCAACATTGGGAGGTTTCTCACCGAGTCACGTGTACAGTATCTACCATCAACTTAGCATAAGTAAATATAAGTTAGGTAGTTTATCTTTTGTAGAGGTTGCACTTTGTGAAGGGAATATTTTGTAATGGATCAAACAAACTGACTGTCTTACTACAATTCTTACATCATTTTGTTTAAATACTGGGCAGCGTGAATTTTGGATTGACACTTAAGTTGGAATTAGGTGAGATATTGCCAAAAGCATGAATGCGCAGAAATCGTGCCATTGGGAACGTAGCAACATTTCGCAGGACACTCCGATCTGTGAAATGATGTTCTATGTTCGTTATAAAGGTGATTGGCTTCTACATATATTCCACAATTTTTTACATTGTAAATAATTAATATTATGCATGATAAGGTACTTGTAAATATACTATTGTCAAAATTAAAATATGCAAATTGATATGTAGCAAACTTGGCGCAAAATTATTAGGTAACTAAAATCATCGTTATATACCTTTTGGTAAATATTTTGTGGCCATACAAATACCAATAAATATTGTTACTTATTGCTTGTAAAAAAGAGCTTATCACCATTTTTCTAGTAAGACAGTCAATTAAATATTTTGGTGGGGACGTTGTTATAATATTTATAACAATTTGTCACGAAAATGTACGAAAAGTCTGACCTGTTTTTTGTTAATAAATCGAAAGAAATATATTAATCTGTAGATTTATTTACCTGCACCCATATGTTGAGTAATTTAATAGCTGAAGATAGGCTAGTATTTAAGTACTACCCTGCTGACATAGCCGTCACTAAAATATTATTTGCTAAATATTTTTATAGGAGGTACATACATATTACATTGAGGGTCATTTTTATTCAGGTGAAAATAAAGCCATTTTAGTATAAATGAGCAAAATAAATGCAACAACGTGAAATTTGTATTATTTTGTTCCAATTTTATTCATTTACAACTTGTCTAAAGACTACAATTCAATAATTTAAGTCATTTAAGATATATCACCAATGAACCAGGAAATTACCTCCTTGGGGGCACATTTTTTTTTCAAAAACCAACGTTTTTTAAGCCAACGTTTGATGACAGTCTGTTTGATGTTGATGCACCATTGTATTCGAAGATGTTGCACGTTAGACCCACCAAAAGTTGCACAGCTCCCACAGTGTAGAAAACTCAGAATAACAGGTCATAGGAAGCCATATTGCAGCTATAAAATCGCAAGTGTAATTTTTTGCCGATACATGGATTTTAGTCTTATTCTACTGGCCTATGATTGAAATATAAAAATATGTATGTATGCTTACAGTACACCGGTTGAAAAGTCTCGCGGGAATAAAAGTTGCAGACTGACCTGTTGGTTAATAACGGTGTAGTATAATGACAAAGTTAAAATATATGTAAATTAAACTAGCTCTTTATATTAATGAATATCATAAAATTATTTAAGTATTACATTAAATTAGAATAATGCAGTTGAACAATACTTTCGGTGGTATCTCTTAAAATATATTAATAGGTAAGTACATATGTATGTATGTACATTTAACACTGTATTATTTTAAAAAAAATTACGAAGAGATTAATTATCTATTTATATATTAAGCTCATGGTAAATTTGTATAGTCATACAGATCTGCAGTTTTTACGATTCATGAGTAACTTTTGATGTCGGAAATGATGACTTTTCACAAACTTGCCATGATTACATAGCTGTGATACGTTGTGAAATAATCGTTATTAGCTCGCTAATTATACTACGCCTACCTAATTTCCTACGGTTTTATAAAGCTCGCTAAATCTACATACTATATTATGTAATGTAACTATAATTTGTCATACAAAATAATATAACTATAATTTGTCGGTCTTCAAGTCGAAAGTAAACCGGTTTCTTCTAGACAAGCGCGCTAGATCGTAGATTATAACGTTGCTTAACATCAGGCAAGTTGTAGTCAAGCGTAAGCCTATATCATGTAAAAAAAACAAACCGATAGAAAAGTATTTTGTGGATACTACAGATAACTTAAATCATCAGTTGATTACTTTAATATCATAAAGGGACTAATAGTTTTTCTATAATTTTTTTCTACCTGATGTATGGTGACAGGTGGATAAAAATGGTGAAAAATTATTAGTCCCCTTGCCGTGCTAGCCTGCCAGATACACCTATTATTATCACTGATTCTTGAGAATTTTAATCCAAGTATCTTTAAATACAGAGCTAATTGTTTCTTCTAGGCAAGCTCAATGCATTGATCTACAGCCTTGTTTAATATCGGGCAGATTGTAGTCATACGTAAGACTATAAAATATTACGCTCATATTAGCTTATGATCCTTACGATTTTTCTATTATGAGTAGGTAATAGTAATACGTGTGGGATATTTGACACCACGACGTTAAAAGAATAGAAATGCAAGATCATACTTCTAGGCAAATCTGTGTAGATTGATGATTCATTATCAGAAAATTATTGCAATACAAGCGTATCACGTAATTGCGTATCACAGTGCCTTGAACTTCATTTGACCATTAACACCAATTTTTTAATAATGCAAAAAGCGTATGACTAGGAAGTTTTTTGCTTTGAATTTCATATGTTAAATGGATCATATTTTTTGTATACTTAATCATTGTTATAATCCATATCAGATTATTTATTTCCTAAATTTTAACAATTTATAATCGCGAACCACACACAAAACTTACTTAATTCGATTACCTTCTCCTTTGGTTGAAGTCTGTTAAAAATTACGATATTTTCTTAATTGATTATATAAATAACTTTATGTAGGTAAATAATAAATATAATTTGTGGTCAACGAAGCCTAAATCCGTCGAACTGGTATCAGGCTATCGGGAAGGCCGACAACTGCCTCGCAAACCTTAGTACCAGGGGTCGCCGTGAGGTCACGTTACAGTTATTGGAAATTAATCTGTTTTGGGTATTTTGTAATATCTGTTTATCTATGTGTAAAATATTAATGGGGATTAAAGATTTATGGTTTAAAATTTTCCACTGATTTGTGAAGATTGTCAATTTTCTGAAGCTATTTAGTTTATTGCAAAGCAGATTTGCAGAGCTGTATTGCCTAAAATATAAAAGGAAAGGGCAATATACATTTACTTTTATCTGTTAGACATTTAACTTTCTTCCATGCTACGAATTTGATCATGTTTATGACAGCTGTATTGAATGAGAAGGATCTATAAAATAAACTCTCTTGTGCAGAGCTTAATGACTCTAAAACATTAAATTAGCATAACTAGTAACTGGCTAATAATAAACCATCCTTTAAAATATTGTTCAGGAAGTAAACAAAGTTCATTGACTCGTAGGTGCAGGTTTTAAATTGAGCCCAATTTTGACATTGTCCATACTCGGAAGCCGCCTCTGGTCCGACCTTCGACTGACCATTTATATATGCGATTTTGATCAATTTCACGTTAAAGATACACAACACTCTTAAATGCATAGTTCTTTATTAAATTTACAGTAAATAAGTTGTTAAAAAAATCACACAAAAGGTTAATTTGATCCTTTTTTTGGTGACAGTTAAGTATAGAAAGAAAGAGGACCCCAATATTTATTGAGTGCTTTAAAATTAAATGACGGAGATTCCCAAATTTTAACAAGTTTCTTGAGGTTAACGGCCTATGTACCCAAGCATATGTTAATTTGTTTTTTCTTAACATAATACAATTGACAACGTTTAACATTCAACACCATAATTTACATCTTCGGTGACGTCAGCTGATGTATATGTAAGTATTATTTACTTATAAACGAGATTTCGTGCTAATTGTTAAGGCATATTGATAAGTACCTATTGTTTTACCAAGTCATTCTATTGTATGAATGTAAAGAACAGGACACTTTTATAATAATTAATTTTGAATAAAAAACATAGAAAGAAATACTTATTTCTTTTGATACAAGATATTGAATTCGTATATCATCGCAACCAACTACATACTCGTGGGTACTCGTAAATAAAGCATGTATTAGTATAATTAGAACACTTCACGCTATGCTTTAGCACCGTAACAAACACCTGAACAACATCAATCTTGGAATATCAGGTAGAGTGGAGTACTCGAAACACTAGCTTTTGATTAATTCCATCGGAATTTCCGCATCTAACAACAAAGTTGAGAACTATGCCCGAGTTGGGAACTATGCCCATCAGTAAATTCATGTTTGTAATATTGTCTAATGAATATTGAACGTTTGGAGGTAGCGCGGTCGCAGGGGAGCGTTGCGTGTGGAATCTATCACACAATGTGATCGACGAGAAAGTTCCTACGTATGTGTTGGTTCCTGGTTCGTTCGGTAAATACTGGACCAAGCTCACATAAATGGTCCGAATTCCTGTTACAACTTAGTGGCAAAAACAATCATATTTTGCGTGCTCTAAATAGTACTGATTTAGTTTGGTCTGTTATTTGACTTCGATTTATAGGATTATATTTAGGATAGAATATTATCATCAACATTATAGATTATATATTAATATTATTCATTATATCAACATTATCAAGTGGATTCATGATTGTTGGTTTATTTATTTCCATCAACGTTGGAAAGCAGCAATGTTTTACCTATAAGCAGTAGTTTTTTGCATGGGCGTGTTTAAGATCCCCGTACAAGCAAGCAACACAAGCAAACCCGCGGACAGAATGTATAGAAAACACAATGATGCAATACACTCCTAGATGTACAATCCTTTAGAATTAAAAGTGATCCTCACCAGGATGATTTGCAAAACCGAGGCAAAAATTAGCAGAACCCATATTGTTGGATACGGTTCAAAGGTGGGGGCGGTGACATACCTTTCTTGCGTTATTATTATATCATTCAGCGGTAGAAGCCGACCTATAAAAGACTTAGTCAGGACCCGGTCAGCACCACATTAGTGACGGCTAGAGACAGTGCCACACGGTGAATTAATTACAGGTGGGTCTCAATATTACTTGACATTTAATATTATTAAATGGGTTTTTCTGATATATGCTGATCTTGTTAGTATAAAGTTGATTGGTAATTTTATTTTTGTTTTTAAATTATTTCAATAAAGTTTAATTATTATATTATAAAAGATAATAAACAAGAAAAAAATTCTTCAGGACCTTACAAAACAGTGTATTCCCGACTTACTCAATTTAATGTTCTTATTCCAGTCAACATGAAACTAAGCACCGTCATATTCGGAGTGCTCCTGTCGGTGGCGGCGGTCTATGCCCAGGGCCCCCTCATCACGGCCCTGCAGCCGCAGCCTGAGGTCCGCGATGCCATCGTCATCGACACCGCCACCGGGCAGCGGCAGAAGAGGAGCTTGCTCCTAGGTACGTGATCTTATGAAAAGGGGATATTTAACACGTGTTCGTTAATTGCTAGAGGTGCTTGTGTAGGGTTCTTGAATGTTATGTTGTTACTCGAATCGGTATACTTTATTAAATTTTAATGCCCTTGTGTCTGTTTAATTTAATTTCAAAATACAGTAGCAGCAAAGAAAGAGTGAAAAAATTAAAATATTTTATAAATTAATAAATTTAGAACAAAAGAATTCAACGCGTTCTTGCAGAGATCGATATCAAGTCTGGTTTGATTATGTTATTAAACAACGCAATTGCAATTTTTTTTTCAATAATACAATTCGGTAACTCTATAATGGCAATTTACAATTATTATTGTAGCAATAACATATTTGTAACTGAAAAGATGATACCTGTCAAACATAAATATCAGTCGCCGAAATTATATAAACCGATTTTATTAATATGGCGAGTTATCCTTTCTGGAATTGTAAATTGTAATATTTATATTTAATACATGTACAAATCATTAAATTATGACGATCTAAATAAATATATTTATTGTTATAACTCCATTGAATTAAAATTAGATCATTAATTTCTTAAAACTAATATAATATGTAGACGTCTCAATACCAACGGTCGGCAACTATTCAAACAAAATGTAAATTGAGAACCACTTCGATCGAGATCGAATATTTAATTTGATTTTGAGACTGTTTAGATAATACTGTATAAACTAAAATGTATTTATCGGAGGCTAGTACTACACGAAACCAAAATAGCAGAAAAAATCTTTTAAGAGTAACTGTCTGGCTAAAAGTGAGTAAACTCACGGTTCAAAAGAACCTCCATTTTCAGAAGTAAACGGAGCCAGGGAAATTTCGCTGGAAATCCGTCCATACAGAATGAACTGGGAGTCTAAAGTATACTACATTGTTTAAATAATGTGGTATACCTACACGATAATTGGGTTTTCCACTCAATATTTGCTCAGCACACAGACGTTAGGCATGTATGTGTTACGGTAAATGTGGATAATGCGGGAATTATGCATAATTCCCGGGGATTATGCATAATCAATATGTTTATGAGAACATATTGATTCTGATGTTTGATTTCATTATTTTGTACATTAACCAAAAGGGTATGGTTATTATATATAATTACCGGTAAATGTGGATAATTCTCAACATTTACCGTGTGCGTTGGTTTTATGTATAATTCCAGGGAATTATGCATAATTCCCGATTATCTACATTTGCCGTAACATATGTAGTATGTACCTACGCAGGAGGTGCGTACCTAGTTTTGCGCTTGATACGCTCCCTAAAGACCTTACTTTCAACCTCTGGAGATAGTTGATGTTATAATAACGTTACTGCCTTACCAATATTACATTACTAAGCAAATATGGCGGTGTATGTGCTAATCAACGACTTTTTACCTTATAGACGTCTAATTACTTATTACTTGTACTTATTTGATTATTATTTTCTACAATAAATGTTTCTCTTTCTTTCTTCTTTCTAATTACAATAAGAAAAAAACTAACGCTGTCACAATTTGATCCATCAGAAAGGATTTCAATCTTACGTTTTAAGAAATCCAATGAGTGGCACGAACGACTGCTAGCTATAATGTAATTACAGAAACCACGACCATTCACTCGTACAAATTTAAGGTAGTGTCCATGGGTCGTCGTCATAAATAAAGTCTAGCTTGCTTTTCAGTGCAAAAGATATCGAAGTTTAAGTTTAGTTTTGTTAAGAGTATTATTTATCAATTCTTATATGTACCTAATTGGAGCGCTTAAATGCGAATTACTCTAGTAATAAATATTTACAAAAGAAGTTAATTTCTACTAACATACAAAAAGGCCAAAATTAAATCATAACATATACATAGGAGTGTCTGGCCTCTGTAGTCTATGTGCTGATACTGATAGCTAGAACGTATTGTGTATATAAATAGGTACGTTAGTTAGTAAAGTAAACGTCGGGGTAATGCGATGTTATCTCTCTAGCCTTGAACTTCACATTGTGATTGGATAGGTGACACTGTCTGCTGAAATTAAATAAAAGTAACATTAATGTTTCATTATTTATATTTATTGGAAATTATACAACACTGTGTTACAATAAGTTAATGGTTTTTTTATATATGTAGTTAGTGTTAATGTTTTTTTTTCTATTAGTGAATGTTTGCGGCTTCAAAAGCATTTTTTTTAAAGAGAAATAAACAACGAATCCAAAAACATACCTCACATAAAGTATGATGATGCTGATGAATGAATGAAACGAGACAGATTTCAGTAGTTTCAGCCGGTGCTCATATATTTATTTTAAATATTTTAATTAGAAAAGGTGATTTTTACTTGACATCTTATTGTACTAGCAGGTGGCGCGGCAGCTCTTGCCGGCGCCGGCGTGGTGGGCGCTGGCGTGGTGGGCGCAGGCCTCCTGGGCGGCGCCGTGCTGGGCGCCAAAGCTGGCTTCCTGGGCGGCGCGTTGGCCGGCGGGCTGTCCCACGGCCGCAGCTACGGCGGGTACGGCGGGTACTACGGCGGGTACGGCAGCGGGTACGGCAGCGGGTACTACGGCGGCGGGTACGGAGGTGGTTACGGAGGCTACGGAGGATACAGGTATGGACTTTGATAGTTTTATGAATTTTCAATTAGTTTCTTTCAAAATCTGTTTGCCAGATATATTTTTAATTCAATTGCTATGCCATAAGTATTTACAAAAGTCTAAAATCATTTAGAAAAAGTTCGGTCACTCTGGTATGTGGCTGCCATCCTGAAATTTTAGAACCAATATACCTACGTGATTTTGACGAAATGTAGAGCTTTTACCGAATAAAAGTTACCTGATTTTTAGGCACTTTTTGTAAATAAATATTCCTATTTGATTTGATTTTACTATCAAGCTTATCACAAATAGATTAAACGGTTAAAATCCTTAATATCGATGTGTTTTGGGGATAATTTAATAGAAGTCTTTTGTGTTGTTGCAGGTCCTACTACCCCAGCTCGTACGTAGTTGAATCCTGGTGCTGAGCGAACCCCGCGTAGTGTTAACTGAACTGTTTTTAAATTATGTGTTACGTTTTGTTGTGATATTCGTGTTTTATGACTGCGAGAGAGCAAAAATAAACGAATGTAAAACATCATATTTTTATTTTGCAAGAGCCGTAAAAGTTTATTGATACTGCGTGATTAAAAAGCATCGAGTTTTTAGAGATGAAAACGATGAATGGTGTTTGAGCGCGGCTGGAGCGCAGCAGTGTGCAGCGAGCGCTGCGAGTGTGGGGCTTACAGACTATTACGCAGATTTGAATGGCGCTGCCAAATGTACAAACAGCGCCGTGCTGACACAGACATTGCACTCGAGCAACACAAATACAGTCCATAGATTGTTCTCTGCCAACGTTATGTTGCGATCGTGCTGTTTCCGCGTAAAGCTCGGATTACATTGCCGATATCGGCGCTCTAAAACTGATGACAACATTGTAGCTCGCTACGGCCGTTCAGCTTTTATGATAGGCTATCTAGTGCAGGTATGGTGGAACGCGCGGATAAGCTATCGATCAATCATTGGAGATCTGCTATGCAAAGGTCCGTATCCTGTCGCTGGTGGCGCAGTGATCGCGGATGGAGCGACGTCGAAACAGCATTAACTGAGATGGATGGCGCCGGCCCACGCCATCGCCTCTTTAATCTCGACTACAGGAGAGATATACGACGAGCCGGGCTCACTATCCGACACACCGATTATTTTCAGCTTATGAAATATTCGCCGAGCTAGATCGGTAGCAATGGGATTTTGAACACTATTTTTCTTCAAGCAATACCACACTATAGTGGAAAGTTGGCCTGTTCTGAGAAAATAGCTGCCTACTATACAAATTAAAATGTTATGTCTTGCTATTATAATAATAATTCAATAATAATATAATTATTATTTGATAATTTAGTACAAAATGAACTTAGGTATATAAGCAAAAGTCATGCCTTTCCTGGATTGACAAAACAATTGTAATTCCTCAGGTGGTTTTCCCAAATTTCGAGATCAACAGAACAGTAATTAATATTACCATTTCGCCTTTGTCTGAGCGAACCTTCCGCATTGTCTCGTCTGTCAGGGAGAGGGTCATAAACGGAAATAAGTAACAAAGAGCAGCCCGATCTATCTATATCTCTCTTCAACAGATCTGCAAACGGGAGCAACAATGACAAAGATTAATTACGGCTCAATAACGACGGAACAATCTTATCTGACGCCATTGATGGAATAGATTATGAGTGCCGTTTGCGTGGAAGCGCCCCGTCATCAAATACGTCGGCGATATTGAGCCCGTCGCCGCTTAGTTTGTGATTGTGAGTGAGAAACAATGATAGCAGTGCGCTGCCAGCCGCCGCCGCCGCCTCACTCACATTCTGACTGAATGTTCATTCCATTGAATCACTAGGTACCATCATTAGACTGGCCTCTTATCTTAGTTGGTAGTGGCACAGAATACATAATTAGTGGCTCTGCCTTCTAATCTAGGGGTTGCGGGTTCGATTCCCGCATGACACAAGTATTTATGAACTTTAAAATGTATAATTACTTGTGTTGAGTCTGGTCGTTTGTATGTATAATAAGTATGTATTTACAAAAGAAAAGTATACAAGTATTATAGCCATTATCTAGTACCCACGACACAAGCGTTTGCGATGTGTGCAATGTGGGGCTGGATCGCGACGTGTGCAAGGTCCTGGAATCACTATGGACACAAATGGGAATAGAAATTAATTACAATGTGTTTTGTGTACCTATCTGTTTGTTTAATATAATTTCCACGGATTTAATAGGTGTTTGGATAGTGTAGCTATAGGTGTTCCACAGGTCAGTGGATTTCTGTAATGAAGAGTTTTGTGTCCGAAAGTTGCGATGTAGTAAACCACGATGATCCAAACTTTTCGAATAAAACCAATGAGACCCTTGTTTACGTGGGTAGTTTGTAGCCCAATCCGCCCTTTTCTTTGCTCAAAGCTACTTTATCTTGTTCTTTCGTAATTTTTACTCTAGTTGTTTTCTTTATATACGTAGACTCAAGCAAAATTATGTTGAATAAGCTTATGACACAACATTTCATCATTTATTTATCAATACATACATACATACACGCTAAATATGTTGTATTGATCAAATACAAAAAGCAAAACAAATACAAACATGTAAATTTTTTATGCAAAATGTTAGTCAGAAACAATTTCAGATAATCTATTAAAATATTTAAAACTTCTCGCCAGTCTCACATTTTATCTTTGGCCTTTTTTAAATTTCTTTCCAATAAATCGGGACATAACTTTTCAATTTGCTGTTGTGATTACTTTATCAAAAGCGCCGCAAGACAAGAGAGGTTTTTTGGGACGTACAATATTTCTCAGTTTATTTTCGTTTCGTTTTCAGATTTCTCATAAAATATTCGTTATGATAACGTTATTTCAAAGTGGTGCTTTAAAGGAAACTGAAGCTATTATTCTACCAAGATAGTAAATTATACTTGGAAATGTTTTTCAAATTTCGTGGCATACCTTTGGAGTGTTAATTAGGTATTACAAAAGAAACAAGCAAAACGAAAGTATTTTGATCTAAAAAGTAATTGAATATGAAATTGAAAACAGCAGAGGGAAAATGGTTGGCCACCTTATACAACATTCTAAAAAATATCATTGAAGGGAAATTGGAAGCACGAAGAGGAAGAGGAAGGCCGAGAAGGTCATATATGGACCAAGTAAAAGAGAAGGCGGGTTTCAGGTCGCGTATAAAGAGGTCATGGAATTTGCATGCTCCACAGACAAGGGCCTTGCCTTTAAATTTGTGATTATAATGAATTGAATATGTTTTTCAGAATATTACTTGAAGTCATTATTCATAATAATCTATAATACTCTTAAAATAACCAGTAAATTAACATCAAGTCCAATTAAGCTGACCGAACCAACTCCGACATATTTAGTACTAGCTGTGCTCGCGACTTCGTCCGCGTGGAATAGTTATTTTAGGCATCATATTTATTTTTGCAAACAACCTCTTCAGCTTTATAAATTATACTTGTTACCCATGACTTGAACTGTTTTTGCAGCGCACGCAACGGAAGCCCTCAAAGATGAATTTTCCCGTTTTTTTGTCCATTTTTTCCTTATTATTTCTTCGCTCTTATTGGTTGCAGCGTGATGTTATATAGCCTAAAGCCTTCCTCGATAAATGGTCTATTCAATTTTTCAATTCGGACAAGTAGTTCCTGAGATTAGCGCGTTCAAACAAACAAACTCTTCAGCTTTATAATATTAGTCTATAGTATACCTTGTAGCATCTATATGCTACAAGGTATACTTAGATATAGAAAGAAAGAAAGAAAGAAAAACATTTGTTCAACATCAATACGTACATATTACATAATAAACACCATCTTTATAATATTAACGAAATAGTTTCGTTTATCACACGTATATACTCATTATCTCTCTGACAGAAGTTATATCTCAAGTTAGCTGGTAAACACGAGTATTTGCCGCGAAGCCTTATTAACTATATGCTTTGGGGAATTAAAGCATTTATCGCTTAGATAAACCCTTTGAGCTTCATCTAGCAACATGAGCGGTCTGAATATTCATAGCGCTACCGGGTAACTGGTTACTAATGGAAAAACTTTGAAGCTCCGGCACAACACACAACACTATTCTGTATGTTCTGGGAAAACACGTATTGCTATATATTTGATTGATTGATTGATAAATTCTTTATTAAAACACCACTTACATAAAAAAACAATACAAAAAAATAGAAAATAAAATTTGCGTTTTAATTGGCGGCCTTATCGCTAAGAGCGATCTCTTCCAGGCAACCAATCTGGCAGGGATATATTCTGGCAGGGATATATATCAAAAGATTGCTATGAAATAATTAGATTTATTTAAGTATTTTTAATTTTCTTAACATTAGTATTAACCATAGTCGTGATATTAACTAATTATCTTGGTTCGTAGTTAACGCCGAGTAACCCTGAAAAATTAAGTCGTTACGCCACTCCTGATATAATTTTGTGAGCAAATCTGTTACAGCCGAGCGAGATGTTATCGCAACCTGTTAAAGTGTTAGAGACTGTTTCAAACACCGTTTATGGGGAATAGCAATTTAGTAAAAGGATCATTATCAGAAAGCCTCTAGAGTTTCCAAAAGTTATTCCTAAAGATCTACGTTTACTGCTTCGTTTCTGTGTCAGTTAGGCTTTTAAATTCAATTAAATACTTATTTTACAAAGGAATACCGTGTTTAATAGATGGTAGTGAGAAGTACGAGTAAAATCGTCGATTTGTTTACCCTTTCCGTGTTTTGACTTGATGCCAAGTAAACATAGAGCTATATAAAATAGCTTCTCATCTAACGACTATTAAGCACAACTATGAGTATAGAACACGATCACGACTCCGATTACATGGACGTTACGACGGGACTTTGATATTATGGAATAGTTATTGGTTTCTGTATGTCTATGGATATTATATTTGACTACTAATTTGCAAGATGCAAGGCCAGACAACGTAGAAAAATAATTCCATAGCAGCAATCAAGAATCAATCATTTTTAAAGATACTTCTCAAGACTTGAATCATTTTCATAGTGTAAGGAACAGCCAAACAGTGGAACTCCTTGCCCGAATCTCTATTCCCCTTAAACTATAATTTGTCGGTCTTCAAGTCGAGAGTAAACCGGTTTCTTCTAGGCAAGCGCGCTAGATCGTAGATTACAACGTTGCTTAACATCAGGCAAGTTGTAGTCAAGCGTGAGCCTATTTCAAGTAAAAAAAAAGTTCTTAATTTGGTTGTATTTTGATCGTTGCAACAACGTTTTAGAGTAGATTTCACGAAGTAAACATTAACATTGCGGCTGTATTGGGGCATCACATTCTTAGCATGTAAGTTTAGTAAGTAAAAAGGTTAAAGTTTGTGTGTGTCTCAATAAATATATTTTCTTACTTTCTTTCAAACATAATCATCATGTTTTTTCTCATTGTAACTCCTCGTCTAATCAATCAAAGGAAGGGAATATTTCGCTAACAATAGATCGGCACTAAAACGCCTATTCATTTGTGTTTTATGACGCCTATAAAGAGTTAGAATGGTATGAGAGATCAACTAACGACATCCACCGACGGAGTAACTACCTATTTACATAGATATTTGTTGATAAGTTGATATTGTCTGTGATATTTTCAGCTGAAAACGAAACACATTTATTTTATGTCTGAGTTGATGTTTGTTAAGCAACAAAGACTGGAATAAGGCTTTAGTGTTTCCTTTTGTTATACATTCAAAAATAATAAATTGTCACAATAGCTGAATAGTTCATTTTACTCGATTCAGTACTATTTCTCTTATGAGAGCAGTGATAAATGATTTTTTCAACCCAAAAATAAATAACTGTAATTGAGGTTTGTGGGTTTAAGGCAAGGCACTCATCCTGCTCACTTATTATATATTATATACAAAAGTTTTGTTTATATTTAAGTGAAATGCAAATTTGCCTGCGTAATGTAACCCCTACTTAAATTACTGAGTAACTTCCAACTTTACTGGCGAGATACCTACGGCAGGTAGATTTTAAGGCCGTAAGGAAAGAGGTTAGGCCTCCAGGGCGTGCTTCCGTTGCCGTATAAACGAGTTGTATAAAACTTCGCTGTTCCTGCTATTTCTTAACGAGATATACCTACACCGAGTTCGGACCGGGATGTAGTATACAAAGCTGAAGTATATTCTGCGAAAATTTCACGTGACTTAGAGCGTTTCTCGGGCGTGTATCAAAACTTTGGATGGGTTTATAGCAGTGGTAAATGGAAGCAAGAGGAAACAGGAAGACGTAAGTAAGCGCGTGGATGTTAGACCGCGTCATGAGGAGCGGAGTTGTGGGACAACTTTATCAAGTGTACTGCGATCTTTCATGCGCTTTAGAAATTCTAATTCGTGGGACTGAGCTAAATTAATTGAATTTGAAAATTACAGTTTGTTCCAGTATGCAAAATACTTACGGTCTTATTTATAAAAAATGCCTATAGTATGCTTTAAGCAAACTATAGTTAAAGTGTTCAATAAGCATTTAAAGTGTTCTATAAAGTTTACTATTTATAAACGTTCTATAAGCCTTCTATAACTATAGTACCCACGTGGTACCGAGAATAAGCTAAATCATTGCCATTATTAAGTCAAAGAAGAACGAAATTAACCACAGATAATACGTACCTATCTTAGTGCCAAATATATGTATGTAAATCTAATTAATTATAAATAATTATCTATGTAAATCTAATCAATTCAAATGTTTTTCCATTTTATTTTTGTTATCAGTTCACTACTGATTTTAAACTGATTCTATACGACTATAAAAATTATTCGAATGTTTTGCAGCAACTGCTTTGTTTGTTAGGAAAACTAAAAGTCTACAGAATAAAGTGATCAAGCTTGAACGCAACGAAATGTCTTCATCTATTTCATAATGGGTAGTTCCAATAGAAGTTAAAGTAGTGTTTTATTCGAGTTTACCTTGACTCCATCTTGAGACGAACTTTAATCTAGGAGCTTCCGTCGAATGTTCTAACTACCAGGTAATTAAAGTTTTATTTCTGCAAGAACCTCTTAAAAGTTAAAACCTCGTTTTAGTTGAGTGTTGGAATTTCTGTTTATCTAGATTTATAGACTTCAAGCGAAGTCGTTCAAAGCCGAAGTGTATGTTCAAGTTAATCTGTTTTTAATTACATGTCGAATTGTAAAAAAATAATGATATATTGATATAACCTTACAATTACACCACTATGATATTTCTTGGTCAGTTTGTTTATTATTCACGCCACAACGAAGCGACGGATCATCATGTCACTTGTTACGGTCGTAGTGTAGAGAGACCAAAACTGTTTTTTAGTTTAGACCCTACTGATATAGCAAATTGTTTCAATGATTATTTCATTAACATGGCAACAGAAACTAGCAATAAAAACAATAGCTATCAGTCGTATTCGCAAGTGTCTCAAAATAACTCAATATTTTTTGTGCCTACAACCCCAGTAGAGATATACAACATAATAACCCACTTAAAGAACACTATTAGTGTTGGGACAGATGGTATTACTACGTCTGTTCTTAAAGACGTCAGTGCAGCTATAGCCTCAGTCCTAAGTTATATTATTGACAAGTGCATAGCAAAAGGAATATTTCCGAAGGATCTGAAAACATCGATTGTTAAACCAATTCATAAGAAAGGAGATATATCCATAGTAGGGAACTATCGCCCAGTAGCACTCATACCCGTACTGTCAAAAGTCTTTGAAAAAGTAATAAGCAACCGCTTATATAACTACTTCGAAAGTAAGGGCATTTTGGCACACAACCAGTATGGATTTAGAAAAAATAAGAGTATAAATATGGCAGTGTACAATTTTCTGAGTAAGGTCATGACAGCCCTAGACAAAAAAAGATGTGCAATAGCTATATATATGGACATGTCAAAAGCTTTTGACAAAGTCCATCACGGAATACTACTAGATAAACTGTGGAAATACGGCGTAAGAGGCAATGTACACACCCTTATAAAATCATACCTATGCAATCGGCTACAAGTTACAGAAATAAGTAGACTTTGTAATAAATCAATGAAAATAATGAAATTCAATTCAAATATACGCGAGGTGAAATATGGTGTTCCGCAAGGAAGTGTGCTGGGTCCGCTCTTGTTCCTCATATACATAAACGACTTACCAAATGTAACGAATCACCATTTGACATTGTTCGCCGATGACAGTACAATTCTGTTTACAAATTCAAATTTAAATGACATACAATCTGACATTAACGATACATTGACAACAGTAGTAACCTGGCTCAATAACAATAATTTAGAGATAAATATTGACAAAACCAAATTTATGTATTTTAGACTTAAACACAATGATACGGCTAATCTGGACATAGACTATAACGGACAGAAAGTAGAAGAAACCAATATGACACGATTCTTAGGCATCAATATTGACAACAAATTGGGTTGGAAGTATCATATTGAAGTTGTATGCAATCGGCTGCACCAAGCAGCGTATGCTTTGTATCAGATGCGTAAGGTAGTGAGCGAAAACACGATGTTAACTGCATACCATGGTCATGCTGCCTCAATCCTACGATATGGCATTATTTTTTGGGGCTACTCGACAAAAGAATTAAACTCAAAAGCGCTACTGGCGCAGAAACGTTGTATTCGCGCTATATGCGGCCTGAAAAAAACACAGTCATGTAAAAATCATTTTAGTAGATTAAAATTACTCACCGTCCCCGGAATATATATAAGTGAAGTTGCCATGTTCATAAAAACAAACCCTGACCTTTTCAAAATGACTGAAACGGGTAGTAGACGTGAGGGAATGATATATGCCCACAATAGAAGAACAGCCTCCTATAATAGAAGTGTGTTTGGTATTGCTCCTCTAATATACAACAAAATACCCATTGACATTAGATCACAAACCAATGTTAATATATTTAAAAGACAACTCAACGACTTTCTTGTAGGCAAAGCATATTATACGGTAGATGAATTTATTTCGGACAAAGATTTAGGTATTGATATAAGACTTTAATGATTGTAACATATAATTGACTGAATGCTCTGAATAAATTACCAGCTGAAATTTGCGATTGTGAAAATGTTATAAAATTTAAAAAACAATCTTAATGTTCTAAATGAAAGATTTCTTTTGTATTTTTTATATTTTTATTTTGTTGTCTGTAAATTGCGTGCCCTATGGGTGGGAGTATAGAGGTCCATTATGTAATATTTTAACAACTGTGTAACCTATATTCCGCAATATATATTTTGAATTTGAATTTGAATTTGAATTTAAAACAACACAGGTCACAGAACATATCTTTTCATTTAGTAATCGATGAAATAGAAAATACCTAAGTAGATTTCACTAAAATTACAAAAATGGTAACGTAATGGTACGATTCCATAAATATCACATATGAAATCCCATGAAGTCGTTATGAACTCCAATAAATATAGGTATAATCCCGTGGCTGTGCTTGTATAACCGGCATTATTTCCCGAGATTTCTTTACTTACCCGCGGGAATACCTACAAACAGCGGTGGAAGCTCATCCATCAAACCAAAGTTGATCTTTGTTCGATTTATGAAAGAAGATAGTTTGCTTTACCACACCGCTATAATAATCTCTGTCATATTGAAAAACTTGGCGAATTGACTGCTCTATTTATCGGAACTTTTTTATGGAATGTAGGTTTGGGTTAGGGAATATTGAACAAGCTGAGCTGAGCTCTATCTATTTACACATGAATGTCTTACATTTATATTGTTCTAAAATGGAGATAAAATTAAGAGATTTCATACATAACTTACGGGTTGTCGACGAGGAATAAATCACATATGATACAGCGTTAGAAAGTACATGTTAGTGATAGGTGCCAAACAGATGATGAGTGGGTGCGGGCGGTTCGGGGTGTCGGCTCCGCTGCCTCATTACGGGAGCGATCAGCGCGGCGTAGTTTGGCAGGTCGGCTCGCGAACTTCGGCTCGATGAGCTGAGGCGGGCTAAAGTTGGCACATCAGTATGCACGGCCGCCTGGCCCGCGGCCAACCTGCGATACGCCAATTGAATATTTTGGCCATTCCAGCCAACCCAGGTCCCCTTACACATCCGCGATACAAAACTTGCGACAAGTTTAATGGAGTGCTCAAAATATCAGTCCAGTTGTGCACTATTTTGCTATTCTTATTTCGCCATACCATTTGCCTATGAAACGAATACAAACTTGTGTTTGAACTGGCAAGTTCGCCGTTGGCTAGACTTGAACATTTCTATACAGTGCCCTATATTACCGAGCTTTAATGCCAATAAAGCCTTTTATATAAGTTTTTAAAAACTTTTTACGTGAACGAATGCAATGTATAAAAGTAGACATAAAACGTTTTTTAAAGTTTTGATAGCTGAATAAATATAGTACGTATCATATTCTTACCTTCTTAGCCCAGTGGTTAGCACTCCTTACTGTCAGGCAAGCTGTTTATGTGTAGCCAAAATCTAAATTATGCTATCAACCATAAATACAATAGCCGTAGCACGTATGTAGCTATAACTAAGCCTGAAATTGGCTGTATTGTAACAGCCACAGTCCTTGTTGGGTAACCTCAGCTTCTGATCTATACCTATAGTATTCTACATCCAGAGTATCCATACAAAAGCGATCCTCGGAAACGAAACATAAACGGTTGCGCACCTGAAGTTCTGAAACGTTGGCCCGAGGCGCTCAAAGTTCATACCATTTTGTAGATTGTGTGAACAAACAGCAAAACAACAGATCGTCAGATACAGGCGCCGAACGATGGGCGATCTCTAATTGCGTCGGTTCGTGTTCGGAACATCGTTCGAGCAACGTTTGTTGCAAAACACTCGCAAATGGAACTACTTTGTATGCAACTGAAGTTTTTCATAAACTTTACCCGGCTTAAACCGCGCTACGGCGATGCAAAAACTGTAATTAGAGGAAGAATGGAAATGCATTCGTTTTGTTCAATTTCTTTTATTTCGCTGCATTCAGTTATTTACGTGTAATTAAATACTTGACAATTTGCAGTTGAGCAAAATAAGACTGTTTCGTGCGACTTCTCTGCGCTACTATTTAGCATTCGGCTTCAGTTTCAGCGTTTTAGTGGCATCATTTCTGCTTTTGGAACGTTTTGTTCACAACATGCAGCTATGAGATTTTGGCAAATCAGCGTGACACGGGAGTAAAGGTGCGTGTAGGGTGTGCTAAACGTGTCACAGCATTAGCATAATTTAAGTAGGTAGGTGCTGAATATTCAGTGCATTGCTGCAAACAGCAGACTGCAGCGGCGACGCGACGAGGGAGCACGCGAGGGCGCCACTAATCCGATTACAAGACGGACAGATGCAGCGCTGCGGCCGCCGCCGACACCTTGATGCATACCTAATATCCTTTACCTGGAATTTAGGAAATTCCTAATTTAAAGCGGACATTAAATTACCACGTAAACAGCGGAGAAACATGGCGCTGCAGCGTCAGGCGCGACACTGAATAATCGGCTTTTGAGTTTGCGGCTTTAAACTATTTTCGTTAAATTAATGCTGCTTCTGACTTAGTCGTTTTGTCATCGTCACTACATTTCAATAAAAAAGAACACTACATTTTTGTACTTGTTAAATAACCTTAACCGTATTAAAATATACAAGAAGAAAATATTCACAAGCAAAAATAACGCCTTGAATAAAGTGAGTGTACACAAAATTATGATGTTTGAAGAAGAAATGAATAAAAGTATTTGAGAAGCCAATGAATGAATTTCATTAGAGAAAATCGAACAGGGAATAAAGGAAAATTAATAAAGAAAAGTTGTTGAATGTTTACAAACCGATTCCTTCGTGTTTTATTGAATGTTTTTGTTTATGATTTGATTAGATCGAGTGAGTACTTTATAGCCGCGGAAAAGTCATCAACTTTGGGCAGAAAAAATATATAAACAAGAATATGTATCAATCTATCAAATTAATCAAATATACTTTATTGTACACAAAAAAACATAATTAACATTAATACGTACGTGACGTCACAGCCAGCCCCAACGGAAGACCAGCGCTGATTACTTCCAGTACTGTGTTGAGGCAGACTTTTTTTTTTAATAGTGGAATGTAATCAGTGACATTGGGCGACCTTATCACTAAAGTGATCTCTTCCAGATAACCTAGTTTGGACAACACTAGATTATGTATTTGTGATAGTGACTCCCCTTTTTGGTTAGGAGATAAAAAGAAACATTCTAATACAATATTTGTTTCACGTGTGGTATTTTCCAAACACATGCTTATATTATTACAGCATTCCGCTCGCTGGCGAGAGGCACATAATCGATATTGTTATTACGGCATACCTCAGCCGAGATTATATGGAGGTAGATTAATTATTGCCAAATATAATGGCAAGGATGTTGAGCACATTCTCTTGGGACTGGATACAATAATATATGACGTTATATAAAAATAAGTTGTTTACATACTATATTATGTGCCCAGGTAAAAATGCAGGTAGAAATGATAACGATTAAGGTTAGATACGTTAAAAAAGAACAATTTCGTAAGCAACGTTTCAAATTCTCTCTTGTCTTTAGATTATGTCACTATTTATTTAATTTTGCAAAACAATATGTCAAATTTAATGATGCGAATGGATTTAACTTCTCTCTATCTATGAATGTTGTGTAGAATTGCTATTTTCAGCGCTAGGTCTCTCTTATTTGCAAAAAAATCCATCAGACATTTATAATTGCGTCTATAATATGAGTGTAGGTAGGTACTCTTGGTCCAAATAATGACCGTTACAAGCGTAACTAGCAGAAGGTCCAGCCGGCGCCACCCGCGCCGCCTGACGAACATTGCTAGCCACAAAACACCGTCTGAGACACTGACGATAAGATGGTTGTGCTGTAATTTATTACGTGATTTATAGGGGTTGATTAATGTAGATTTAGTTATTGTTAGTAAACTAAAAGATACCTACCAACTTTATTGTATAAACGTTGAACGGTTGACGCGGTTTTTACCCACTTTTCACAATTTTGGTCAAATATAAACGTTAGATCAAAGTTAAAAAGCGTACCATAAAAATGAATGATCAAGTTAAAATTAATAATAAATAAAAATAAATAAATATTTCGGGACATTGCACACAGCGCCATCTAGGCCCATACTAAGCTTACGCTTGTATCATGGGTACTAGATAACGGAAATAATACTTATATACTTTTCTTTTGTAAACAGCCAGCACTAAATAATTCTGGGCCAGTACGTGAGCCTGAATACTGAATGTAAACTTGCCACTTAGTGTCCGACCGCGCTTCGTGTCTTTGCGGCTTCTTGCACTTCATCCGTACGAAGAGTTCTACCATTCATTAACATAAAGAAACATTAATTGCCATTTCTTATAATTTAAGGCGTTTGGGGTTCGAAGCACGTGCCAATAATAATAATTAAACATCGTCTGTTGTATTTATACTACACGTAAGTAGGTTTTCAGTTCATGCACGAGTACATAGATAAACTCGTTGCCTTATGATTTACACCTCGCAACTTGCAGTCAAACGTGATTTTACAGATTCATTAAATTATTCTTTACATCTCTCATGTTCGGTAAGTAGGTCCTTATTACCCCCAAATGGGGCTTGTAAGTAGCCCATTAGCGCTCAAGGGTAATAATGTAGCTAAAAAAGCCCTATGGCGGTAAGTAATTAAAAAAACTTTTCACTCTTTCAAAAAGTTCGAATAACAGACAGCCTTGTCTTCGTATGAGTATAAAAGTCAACAATTTCAAATATCGAACGGCGATGCTCAATTTCGTTCCAAAAAAAAGATGAAAAAAGGCGGGAATAGAATACTTTCACTTTAATGATTGTTTGTTTTTGTTTTTTTTTTTATAAATACGTGCTAATCAGGAAAAAATCATGAGTTCTGCGAGTGATGAAGATATAAACTGCACTCCTGATTCCATGAAAATGGAAGCTGAAATGAATGAATATTGTAAATTGCTGAAGCAGCAATTAACAATATTTTGCCTGAAAGTTCTAAAGAGAGATATTTGAAAACTTACGACGAGTTCATTAAGTGGCGAAAAGAATAACGAGTTAAGTCTTTATCCTGAGACTGTATTCTTAACATACTTTATTCTTGTAATACAGTTTTTTCTACTTACCTCACAATCGAGATGTAAAGCAGAGTAGTTAGCTCGGGTGTTAAGCATCAATTGCACCCTCGAACTATAGGCGCCCTCGCTGCGCTCGACTACTAATCTACTATTTAACCCCTGATATAAATTATGACAGAAATATCTAGTAATTTCATTCTCATATAATTTAAAAACCAGTTTAAATATATCTACTCAGAAAACTATCTGCGCGTTGCCACAATTAATTTAGATAAAACGTTTACAATAAGGACATTTAAGAAATATCGCCTTTTCTTCATCATACATTTGGAAGTAAAGCCACTAAAGCTATATATAATAAGTATGTATTTACAGAAGAAAAGTATATAAGTATATATCCGTTAACTAGTACCCACAATACAAGCGTTTGCTTAGTGTGGGCTAGATGGCGCTGTGTGCAATGTCCCGAAATATTTATTTATTTATATATTTAAAGCAAGAAAAGTCCGGTTTTAGTCTTCACTTCTCCCGTCTTTCCGGTTTTAATCCTTACTCCCAACAATTGTTTCAAGCAGATCTCAAGTGTATGCCATAAACCACCTGGCTGAGGATGTAGCCTCCCTGCACCCCATACATTGTCATCGGTCGACAACACGGCCCATTAGGCTAACATACAGCATTGTTGTCATGTAGCGACCGACCAAACTAAACAACATTGTGTGCATATTGTAGGCTTAGCTCTGATTATGTAGTAGCCATTTTGTTACATAAACACAGCGTGTGGATTATAATTAGATTCCCTCTCTTTGAGTCGTATTTCCTCATGACTGAGGGTCGTGACTCCCCCGCAGAATTAATTCGTTAGGGGAGTTTTCTTGGGCAGATACATCGTGGTGGGCGCCCAGGTCCTTCCACGGAAGACGCATGTCCTCGGATATTGTGGTCCTCAAACATGTCGGTTTCCTCACGATGTTTTCCTTCACCGCTAAGCGAGTGCAAATCTACACATAACTTGAAAATACAAGTCATTGGTGTAGGGCGGATTCGAACCAGGGTGCGTCTGGATGAAAAGCAGACACTGGAACCGCTAAGCCACACTCGCTTCAATAATTAGATTAAGAACTGTAAATAAGATAAAAAAAACATATATTTGCACTAAAACATGATGTCATTTTCACATTACATGAAATTATCTAAATTATTCAAATTCAAATTCAAATTGGGGTCCTGTCTACTGCTTTAGGATTCCCTGTGTTGCAGTATCCAGGGTACTTCCAGTGTTTTCACCATTGAAATTAAAATTAAAAATTAATTACAGATTAAAATTTGCATTTAAATTTGATTACATATGTATGTTAGGCATTGCTTCAATACTATTAGTTAGTTAATAAATTAATACAATTCAATTAATACGATTCAAAAATTTCAAAATTATATAAAATTAAATTAATTTCAATTTATAGGCATAGGTACATAATAAGTATTTAGACCGATATACAACAAGCATATTCCAGATAAGGTATTTGACTTACATTGAACTTGTTTTGTTTAACAATATAACAAATATTTATATTATATATATTGCTTTAGCTTTGCCTTTATAATATTAGTATGATTTGATTTAATATCCTAATCAATCTCATGTTCTGCCGTTGCGCGTTGTAGCAAAGGTTTCCTTGATACATGTGGCATCCCATTCCAAAAAAATATAATAAATTAAATTTTCCTATATTTCAGATGATTAATGTCTTATAAACAAACTATTATAGAATGATATACAGACATACGGCCGCTGTTAGAAAGTAATAGTTGACAGTGTTGACACATTCCATTAGATAACAAAACATGTCAATAATAACTAAACAAAGATGGTTAAGTCTAGTTTTTTTGCTGCCGTGGATAAAATTCAATGCCATATTACGAGGCGAAAATTAACAATTTAATATGAAAAGCCTGTGTACCTATATTTTTACCTAGATTCTTTTTCAACATAAATATTGTAGAAAACTGTAATAAATATCAGAATGTGTAATACGGTCACTTCCTTCGCGTGTAATGAGCGGAGTAAGTAGCTTTGGATGGAACCGAGATTCAATTACCATTTTAACCCTCGCTCTTTGACTTTTAAGTAACTTACTTATCTGCTTATACTCAATTGAGCTTTGGTGTAGGTAGAGCATATTTTTAGTATAAAACTATTTTATTCTTGCTTCGAGAGGAAGGATATTTTATTATTAATAAAAAGTACGGGTCATTTTTAAAATTACCTAACAGAAACAATATGCATGATTGTAGCTTTACAACTCATAAGGAAAAATAAAATAGATTTGACCGAGGTATATTCATAATTCCCCGAAGAGGATCAAAGCGTTGCACTTAAGACTTATCTGTAGAATGTATAGATAGAATAAGTATGTATTAACCCGGTAGCGCATTAGGAGCATCGCAGGTTGGTAACATGAGCCGAACAAGCAGCCTCCCGGGACGCTGGGATCAAATGTAGTTATGGGATTTACATGAGAACACACAGAACAATGTTTTATTGCTCGCCTGTATTAGAGTTTGTATTTCCCGAAGGGCTTCTGAAATGTTCCTCTATATGGGATTGCTCCGAGTGTAATCTACCTTCGCACATTGTCCCTCAACGCTGGGCATGGCTACTACATCTGTTCTACCTCGATCAGATAATGTGTTCTATATAAATAGAGACCAAAGGTAGGCTTTTCGTTCGTATAGATGCGCTTTAACCTGGCATAAAACTATAATTTTAATCATAAAATTGATGTGGATTATCGGATATGATTATTTTCTACTCAGGTTGATGCCTGAAAAATTTGAGTTAATAATTTGGTTTACCGCCGTAAAATTGGATATATTTTAGGTCACCTGATGGGGCGGGGCGCCGTCGGCGGCAGCTATTGATTTGGTTTATTTGCGGAGTGCTGCATTCTGGCCAGACTCGTCTGCTCACCTCTCTCCGCCGCCCCGGGCCGACGCTAAATTTAAAACCGCCGCCGCCTCGGCTAATATTTAATCTCGCTGCAAATTTAATCCAAAATCAATCCCCCCCTAACCTAAATCAAATAGGTCCTACTCTAAATATTGCTATCAATTTATTAATTAACTTGTCTGATAACGCTAATGAACGAGTAGACCATTTATCTTGCGCGATGATCTTTCATTCGGAGAAGAATAATTGCGAATCATTCTCTGTAATAACACCTTCGCTCGGGCGGTGTTAAGATTTACGATTTTATTCAATCCAACGTCCCGGTAAATTACGGAGAGCTGAGACCCATTAAGTGCTTAAGTGCCTCCCGAGCACGAAATTGGGGATGATAATGGAAATGGGTTCCTTACTATGTTAATATGGGACTTTACACCGAACCGACCAATTCGCGCGCTGTTTCGCCAATATTGCAAGCCCGGAACGCTTCCTCGTAATCATGTGTAATTTAAACAGAACCTTTCTAATTATTCACACTCATAGCCCTTGTTATTGCCACAAAAGGACAAGAATGGGGCACAGAAGAAATTTACCATGAGAAACGATATTTTGTGCAGTTACAAAATTCAATCGCTGTTTTCATTTAGAATTTTCGTTTTCTGCTTTTGTTTCCCTCCAATGTTTACTGTTCATCGAGTTTCATTTGAAAACTTCCATCGGCGTAGAACTAATCCATTTGCCGTTTTGTTCAGTATAGTTATTTTGGTTTCTCTCTAGTCTCCGAGTATTTATCTGGCTGCATGATAGAGCGCGCAGCACTAATTCATCGGTTCGCTTTCGGCAACAATTCAATAGGAATGGCAATGGCTGCTCTCATTCGCAACTTCGACACAATAAAGAAGTTCCAATTCCTTTGCGCGGGCTCTACAAATGGGATAAGTTTAAGAAAGCAATCGGCCTTATATGGTCGTTATGGACCGCTATGTAGTAGCGGGCGTGAAAACCATCGGAAAGTTTCCCTTGTCGCCCCATTTGATATACGTAAGTCTTCGCGTTCGCTATTTCCGTTCGGAGAACTAGCCCCGAGGTGAGTTTTAAATAATTTATGTGTAAATAAACGTTAGGGGCGAGCCGAGTCGTGACGAGTCGAGTGAAGGTCGCAGGAAACAAAATTAATTACGAAATAGTCGGAGAAAGTTTCGGTCGGCGTCGCGTCGCCGTCGTTGAATAATTGTAGGTAATTGAGTTTCAGCCAGCATCCACCATCCACCTGGCTAAACGAGAGGGGGATGGATTACATTTGCAACAAGAATGGCCGCTGCTGCTGCAACTAACGAGTCAGCTTTTAATTACACACATCTCACGCTCCGGGAATGCTCATCTGCTCAGGAGGAGCCTAGAATTTTTATGAGGTGTGCTACGCTCTCGGCACTCACGAGTTTCATATTTACACTTTATTTATATCGTGTTTTACGTTACTTTAGCAATTGTTGAAAAACAAAATAATGACTTTGTACTAAATGTTTTTGCTTATAGTAGCTACACGAACAAAAAAAAAACTCTTAAATATTACACCATAGCTTTAGCTAATGCAAAAACTACTGTAAGTTGTTTATTTACATTTTGAATCTAGTTCCATGAAATGAACAGATAAACCAAATACTAAAAGATACGTGGAAAACAAACAAGTCACCGGCGATTTGCATTAAAAGCCCTACGCAGGACAGGCAAAACTGGGGCGACGTGAAGTCTGAGTGCATTTCGGCGTTAAGCTTTCAACATAATGTGTTTTTTGGTCCAACGGTCTGACTCGCTGGCTGGCTTCGGGACTCATGAGCTGAGAGTTATTGAATATTACAATATAGGCAGATTTAAGTTCGCTGACGTAGTGGTGTTTCAGCTCTTCGGTTCATTACAATGATAGTATTGTAAGAACACAAGATTACTTTATGAGATTTGTGAACTATTTTACTAATACTAAAAATACAAGCAAATACAGCATCGTGTTATATGCATAGCAAGGAGTGTTAGAAGCAATTTCTCTCAACGAAAGTGAAATACGAATATACAGTACATCGATCAATTTTTTTCCAAAACGAACACACAACTTTTTTTAAACTATGTATTTTAACTACAAAACATCGTTAGCAAAACCATTTAGTTTGGATTAATTTATTCTTGTTAATTTCAGTAGACGGGCCTGGGAGACAAGTTACTTAATTAAAATCAAACGCCAAAACACAATTAACAGAGTCTCAGTCTAGTGACATTTAGGAACCAGTGATTAGTTGTTACTACCTAAGAGTAATCTAAGTATACTAGAAATAACTAGAAAATGAATTATTAACAGCTGTAGGGAACTGTTTTATTTCTACCAATTAATTACGGTAGATTCTAGTTTATCATATGATAGGGCCATTTTGTTTTAACATTTAATTGTCAACGCAATCTTTGACGTCATTTATCTTGCATTTTTCTGAGGTTCTGACCTATTAAATGATGGACCCAATCCTTTGACAACAAATTGTTATAAAATAGCATTTTTTGCAATGCTAAATAGCAATTCTTTTAAGTTTACGATTAATTTAATACGTAGTTTTAGGTGTTGAATCTAATAATGTTGCTTGAGTTTCAAGACGGCATATCAAATACGTAATTGAGAAACAAACGAACCAACGATGAACGATTCAGGAATGGTTTATCAATTTTAGATATGTCAATATATCATGGACTATTAACAGCTCCGCTTGACTCTAGTGTCTACGAATCCATTCCTAGCTCGCTCGATGAATGTGCTAAATTCGGCACCCGACACGCGACATGGCCGCCTGCCCGACCTGTAGGCAAATTTATGCAGAAACCTTTAATATGTATTATTATTGTAAAATATAATATAGTATAAGTATGTAAGTAAGTATGTAACTAACTAAGTTACAATGAAGTTAGCCAAAACTACCTTTGTTTTTACACAAAACTTATTTTGTGTCATTATATTATGTGGAATAATTAGCTTTCCAGACCTGTAAAGCATTAATCATGGCAATTGATGAGAGATCAAAATAGTAGGCAGTAAGAATAAAAACTTGTATTCATACTTGCTGTAATGCGCCACAGAAAATGGTGTTAGACATGCTACGCAAATATCTGATTAAATCGAACTTAATCTTAGTTCAATATACATAAATCTGACTTATTACGTGACATTATTTGGCACATTTGTGTTGGGTTCGCTTCATAAACATATGAGACATCTACTTGATATTTCGTCTGTGGGCCGGCCATACCCGCTATAATATTCATGGTGATGACAATGGCTTAAATTTGCCTGAACAATGAAAAGCGGACACTATACGGGCTATATCGATTAAAATAATAGACCTCAATTCGAAGCATTAAAAGCTTGTATGTATTGGTTATTGCGGTGTGATAAAATTAGTTAAAATTTACGCTAAATTGGTATATGGATGGCAAAGTGTTATGGCTATATCGATTCAGAGAAAAGGTGAACATTATCTCTCATCTGTCGTATGTATGGTCTTAATTTTTACCCTACTTCTGTGAAATTAATGTTGTAACTGATTTTACCCTTAAAAGACAACTCTTAAATTACACAGTTTCCAAACACAACAAATATGCAGATTAAGCAAAAGGTTTTGCGAAGTAATGAAGTGATAAATAACAGCAATCGCAGTCACAAATCCGTATTCAGAAATGAAGTTAGTGCATGAGCTTGAATAAACCAGATTAGTTACGGGCTAAATAGAGCACAGCTCTTTTGTAGCTCGTATTCAATGCAACCAAATTGAAATCGGGAACCAAAGACTAGCTAAATGAATACTACGGAAAATGTGAGAATGAAGCTTCTATTGGAATATACGCGAAATGTCAGTAAAATAACCAAAAAAAAAACAAAACCGAATCAGTAAAATAACGCATAATGAAAGCTACTTCAATTTGATTGCTAACGTAACAATATTATTGAATTCATGGCAATAGCCCTACGTACCTACCTCACTTGAATTATTAGAAAAGTTGATGTTTTATTGTAGTAATTTATTTACAATATACAATTTAATTACAAAAAGAATTTATGTAACCCATGATTATACAAACAAAATTTCTTAATTTAACTTCTATCGAATAAACAAGAGTTTGATTCGACTTGTTTCCAGTGAGATTTCATTTGTTCTGTAACGTACACACTCCTGAGTTGCTCGGTTTACATAGTAAAACGTTTTAACCTTTTCAAAGAGCCTTATTTCGGCACTACATAGTAGCGTTTGATGCAAACATAAAAGTCTTATGTGGCAGCTGTGAGAGGTAATGGCGCCCAAATAATTTTCTTCTCTGGATACTGAATGCTATTGAAGTTTGGCCGACGCGGGTAAATGTTCCGTTACTAGTTAAGGACCAACTTGTTCTAACAGTACATTTTTCACCCCTCATGTCGTTTTGGCAATAAACTTGTGATTAATTGGCGCGGTGAGATGTTTTGTTGGGTGACGGTTGTTTCCTACAAAATACAAACTACTACAAACAAAACTACTACAAAATAAAAATATGAATGTAGTCATACAGTTGCTCTGGAGCAGGATTTGGTTTTCTCTTGATTATGAGTGGCGATTTAGTTCTAAATAAAATAATTTAATTACAGACTACTATGTAAGGCCTTTAAGTGAAGGTAAAAGTAGCATTTTAAAGAGACCTTGCATAGACTTTTCTATCAGCGATATATTAAAATCACAACATATATCTGTCTAGAAATAACAGCAAGAGAAAACAACATATCTAGTGAAACACTAGCATTATAGCACTAGCATTATAGCACTAACATTATAGCACTAGCATTATAGCACTAGCATTATAGCACTAGCATTATAGCACTAGCATTATAGCACTAGCATTATAGCACTAGCATTATATCACTAGCATTATAGCACTAGCATTATAGCACTAGCATTATAGCACTAGCATTATAGCACTAGCATTATAGCACTAGCATTATAGCACTAACATTATAGCACTAGCATTATAGCACTAGCATTATAGCACTAGCATTATAGCACTAGCATTATAGCACTAGCAATCTTTGTACCCGTGTTTGTAATATTTATATGATGCGCGAACATTCAGAGGACATACATAATTTATCTGTCCATCTCTCTAAATATTCAAGAAGCACTTTGGAGTGGAAAAAGCTTGGCAGTGTCCCCAACTTCCTCGCTGTTTCACTCATACCGGTCTAGTTATTCATTATGGTGTACGTTTATGGCGAGATATGGAGACAGTCTTTAAAGACTCGCCTACTGAACTAGAAAAAGGAAAATAGAAAATCGACCGTAACTTTTAACGATGTGTTAATTTATCATAGTTTTCAGGTACTCCATGCTGCAATTTACCAAGATTTTAAATAAAACACAGATTAAAATTGCAATTTCGAAGCGTGGCAGAAATTTGCTTGCTGCTTAAAAAACACAAGAACTAATTTTAGATACTGCTTTTAAGCAAGAAAATGGTGGTGCTATTAAGTTAACGTAGGCACCTACCCGAGCGGTAATAACAGATTGTAAAATAAACTCTCGACAAAAAATGCAAAGAAACTTTTAACGTTAGGAATATTTTATTTTCGCGAGGCTTTGGGCGATGGAGCCGAGTGTGCAATTAAAGATTATAACCTCGTATTTGCATAATATTGGAGTGTTAAAGAAATGAAAAACAAAATATTTGACTCTGAATTGGATTGGGCTCGGCTGGGATAATCCAATTTATCAACAAAAATTGCACTTCATATTTTATGTAAATATTCTCGTGATTGAAATTATAGAGTTATACAGATTTTTCATCATTTTTTTGTTCATGAATTATTTGTGTAAGATGACCTGAACTGTTCACCTCTATAAACCCTCGCCGAACCCCACATTACGTGCTTAATTTTCCGTCTTGTGAAAAGTTGACCCCACGACTCCTTCCATGTTTTATCGTCAAATCCCTTCCATTTAACAAACTCACCTAAACTACTTCTCGCCACTAATACTCGCCCATAATTTGGCAAAAACCATAAAGGGCCACTCGAAAATGTTGGACGGCTGTCTGAAGCACGCGTGCTGGGGCGGACTCCGAGACAGAGCGACGTGTGTGAAACTACCCTAAAAAGTGGCAAAGTTTTTATTGCAGGGTTAGGAAATGTATGTTTGAATTAAAGAAAAAGGTTTTTCTTGTTAATTTATTGGTGCTACAATTTAAGGAAATGAAAAAAAATAATATAATAATAATAATAATAATTCATTTATTCATCTATAGTGTTACAGCGTTATTATAATATGTGATTTAATAATAAAGTGTTTCACTATGAGATAAGTCTTACATTTCTAACCTATTTACATTTTGAGTGATTTGATAAGTTATGTAATTCATTAGCTCATAAGGTACCTATTATAATTGATATTAATATAAGATAATTTAAAAAGAATAAATAAATTAAACATTTGTTAAACATATGTAGTTAGTTACTTACACTAATGTTCAGCTGTATAGGGGCTTCGTCAATAAATAATTATAAAATTACAAACTTCCTCAACTTATATTACCTATTACAACTATTTTATTGCAGTTGCATTAACCGATATTTTAAAATTACTGTGGTCATTTTTCATAAATTCCGATACACTGTAAATAGTCTGAGATAGGAGTAGTTTTTTTATATTATTCTGAAAAATGCCCTCACTCTCAATTTGTTGTATTTGTACAGGTAGCTTGTTGTAAAGTTTTTGACCCATTACTCTAGGTAATTTTTCATACATTACTAATCTACAGTTAATTTTTTCTAATAGTTGAACAGGTTTACAAGCTCTGGATTTTGATGGGGTTTTTTTTTTGATATTCATTTATTATAGACCTGGCATATCTAAGGATTTCAAAAATGTAAACGGAGACAGACGTCAATATGTTCAGGTTTCCGAACAGTTCCCTGCATGAGTCCCTGTAACCAGATTTCGTCAGTACCCTGATTGCACGCTTCTGCATCTTCAGGACACGTTCATAGTCTGTGGAGCAGCCCCAAAGTATGATTCCGTACGACATTACTGAATGTACGTATGCGAAGTAGACCTCTATCAGTTGCTCTTTGGGAGTCACAGCTCTTAATTGTTTCAATGCATAAATTCCCTTAGACATTTTTTTGCATGTGTTATCAACATGCTGTTTCCAAGTTAAAGCTGCGTCAATGTCAAACCCTAGTAACTTTGCTATATTAACACTTTCTATGTCTCCATTATCGGTTGGTATCGTAATTGTCTTCTTAAGAGTGGATACCGCATTGAAGCAAACTATATTTGTCTTTGATGCATTTAATTTAAGACCATTATTCTTGAACCATTGGCTCAGAATTTCTATTGTCTCTTTAATGTTTTGTTTCAGTCCTTCAATAGAGTTACTTGACACTATTATTGACGTATCATCCGCATATTGAATAAGGGTCCCTTTCACCTTCAGATGAGCCATGTCGTTAAGGAATATTATGAAGAGTAGGTTTCCGAGAGATGAGCCTTGGGGTACGCCTACATCAATTGTCTTTGGTTCTGATCTGTAAGTTTTTCCATTAATTTTTACTTCAACAGTTTGTTGTCTATGTGTTAGAAATGACTTAATTAGGTGTCTAGTTTGATCCTTAATGCCATATATTTCTAATTTATTTAGTAGTAATTCATGGCTTACGGAATCGAAGGCTTTGGATAAATCAAGTAGTATTCCTGCCACACATTGTTTACTTTCTAGACTTAATAAAACTTTCTCTACAAATAGATGAGTGGCAGATGTGGTTGATTTACCAGCTCTATAAGCAAATTGATTGTCAGCTAAGGATTTATGTGCATTTAAATGCGTCATTACTGATTGGGATAAAACAGACTCAATCAGTTTTGATACTGTTGGAACAATGGCAATAGGTCTATAATTTTGGACTTCGTCAGTTTCGCCTTTCCCTTTGTATAAAGGGGTAAGGCGAGCTGTTTTTAATATTTCAGGATATTGTGTTGACTGTAGTACATTATTAATCATAAATGTCATGTGATCTGCTAGATAGGGCATTATATCATTTAGCAAGTCACCAGAGATATCATAGATGTCTTTGGTTTTATTGCCTTTTATTTTAATTCTCGCCAGTTTTATTAGTTCATTTGGATAAATATTCTTTATTTTCAAGATAGGTTTTTCTGTTATGTGAGATTTTAAAAATAATAGTGAATCTTCTAGATTAGGCTTATTATATGTTTTTAATTCGTCACCTATTGACACAAAGTAATTGTTGATAAAGTCAGCCACATTATTATCTGGTATTTGTTTGTTAGTTTTAGAGTCTTTGAGATTCTAGAATAGACTAAATAGCATGACTTTTATTATGAAGAAACAACAAAACATTTAAGGCAGCTTAAGAATCCTAAAATAGTGAGTTGACCCTGTCCAGACATTAGTGATTACTAAAAGCTAAGATAGCAAGTCTAGAATATGCGCCAAGAAGTTTCCGAGAATCGCGGCGAGTGCGGGCGAAGCCTCCAAAGTCGCCGGGATTTATAGCGGCAGTTACCGTGACGTAGGTATTTTCTCGGCTCTACTCGTGGGGAAAACTGACCGCAACACACCAAGCAAGAATATTCTGCTAGCGGCTCCAATCATAACCAAAACGTTTGACTAGGATACGATATTAAATGGCAATATGTGACAGGAAGTGCTGCCATAAGCCGTGTCTAGTTATTTTGTGCGGTCTCTAGCTACAAGGTTTTTTCATTTTGTACGTATTTGCCAGTAATAGAGTTGCTCACGCTCCCTCGAATGTTGTCTGACAAACAAGACCTGTCGGCGGTTTCATACTGGCCGCCTGTTGTGTTTCGAGGAAATTGGAAACTGTATCATTGGGATATGAGTATTGGGTTTGTATAGAAACGAAACGGGTGTGAATGTGAGTGTGCGTACGTACAACTCGAGCAATTCTAATTTCTGTATAGCTATTCGAAAATAACTATGCAGACGTAGAGTAAATATAAAACATCTTTGTTAAATTGCTGCTCTTTTCATTAAAAAATAATAAATGTTCTTATTCGTTTTACTTCACGAAGTCATCTTTCATGTTTGCAGAAAGTTAAAAAATATGAGTAAAACATTGTAAAGCCTGGCTTTAATCTTCCAATAGAAATACTGTATTAATTTTCCAGCGAAATAAAAATAAAAATCCCGAACGCGCTATGACACGCAACGGCAGCACGGTTATTTCTCTCATAAATTCCTAGAATATATTTTTCAATATAAAAATCCTTATTTTCCGTCGAAGCATTCTAAATACGACGATAAAAACTGTAACACAAATGACCGGGGCCAATGTTACCGACTAATTTCCGAGTAACTTGCAGCTTGTTACGACAAAAGTAATTACGACTTGTTTCGCACTTGTTGATTTCATTTTCCTTTATAGATCGGGGAGGAGTAATTTGTTTCGGTGCCTGGGAGCCGTCGATTCGCAACTTGGACTTAGTTATAGCACTTAAGTTTGGGGAACGAAGCGGCGCGGCCACATGGGAGCGAGCCGGGTTTACCTTCTCTATCAACTGCCACTTACTCAAACACTGATTACGAGGCCCGGATGTACATGTTATATACATATTAATATTCAAAGGTTGATGCATTAGCACCTTTATAAGTGTTGAATTACTGGTCTACTGATTACACATGGATTTTCACATGTACATACTTCGTGTATGGGCGCAAGTTCTTACACAACGAAATTTGATTTTATAAGCTCGCTGAACCACTAAACCCTACGTTTTAGTGGTAATTTAAAAAAAATACAGTTATTGACTAATAATGTCTTGAAACATAGTCTTTTCACTTAGTGTGAGTTACAAGTCAAAACACTATATATAAATATACCCATACAATATCGAAACCACAGATATTTCGATACATAAAACGAACTAGCACATTATTTACCTTAAGTGCGTGGATTTAAAGCAAAAAGTAAATTTTATTTCAGTAAGTGCAGCCGAACAAAGTCGTTTCATTAAGTAAGGTGAAACAAAGCGCCACATCGTAAATTACGTCCCGCAGATTTAACTGCACAACTTCCCGAGTACCATAACACCCGCACACAATTTCAACTTGGGACAATCGACGGGAAATAAAAAAAGTTATTACCTTGATGAACCTTTATATCTACGCGTTGCTTTAACTTCTTTCAGTAGGCAAACTTTATTGAATTTCAAGTTGATAACAGAATTAACCCCGCGCCGGGAAATACGAGGATAACGCTGGCTACAGTCCAGATATTAGATCTACTTGACTCAATATAGAAAACTGCTAAATCTATTCTGTTTCAATTTTCTTTCTGTGAACTTTGTATCTGTAGATATAAGTACATAAATTTTTATTTGAATTTTGTGCAGGTATTTTATAAGTTAGAGTAGAATAATACTGATTTTTATCGTATCTTTTGAGATACATTTGATTAAAGGTTTTATCTTAATTTCTCTGAAACCGTGCTTACACAACCTATTTATTATTGTTGTTAGTAACAAACGAGACAAGAATTCGTGGAAATGTTTACATTTACATATTCAGCAATTACTGAACTATTAAGAATCGTTATGTTACGAAACTAATGTAGTTAACTATTCATAAAATTCGTGCTATGGAAATGGTCGCTGGGAAGCGCGAGCATTCAAGTGGAATTCAACGTAGTGCCAACAGCGTGCTCTAAGTATGTATGTTTATGTAAATTAATGATAATTTACGCTGAATATTAGCGGAGGACGACATGATAAATAAATGTTAGCGTCGGTGGGGGCACGTCAGCGCTGGAGCCGCGCCAGCGCTCGCGGTGCTGCGGCCTGCAGGACTACAGCCCGCGCAAGGATACTCTGCGCGAGTACAATATCGGAACTAAAAGTTCTGACCCGGATATGACCTGGAAGTTCAATGTATATAATAGGTGTTGCCATTAGCCAGTGCAGAGTGGTCTTGCACAGACTCTACTGCACACTCTGTCTTCATTAACGGTGCAGCGCGGAGCAGACACGCCGCCGCGCCGCGCGCCGCCGGCACGCACCGCGACATTATGCCGGGCCCACTGCCTCCGCCATCGCTCACCGAGCACGTGTGGATTAAGCTCCCGACTTCAATATATTAAATCTGAAAAATTCCCCCGACGCATCCGGGTACTTTAATACCGAGATGACGGTCGGAAAGAGCAGACCGTGCAAGCGCTCCGGAGCTTACTCTGAGAATATATGACTTTTATACTTTAAGGTTAACGCGAGACTACCCCCGTAAACAAAGTATGAATTAAATTTATGACTGCATAAAATTACGGGCTACCTTTAACGAACATCGAGCAGCATAAACGTGTAAAATCTGGCGGTTGAGTCGACCCGCTCATTACATATTCCGTTTCGGCGAGCGAATATTTCGACAACAAACATTATGGTAATTTGGCCGCATAACGATCCATTTTACACCTGTTTACGTAAACACGCCGCCTAAGCATCGGAGACGATTTTTCCTTGTTTACATTAGTTCGTTAGTCCCTAATCGAGTGTTTACCGAGAGCTGTGCCGAGAGGTGCGAGCGTGCGCTGATGGCCGCTGATGCCGATAATTACGCAAATGGCATGTCATTCAAAGAAACGCTCATGTACCGAGCTGTCTGAGAGCACATTAACACCGAGCACATAAAACGAGAGCTCGTGTTCACAAAATTTGCTTTAATATTCAACAGATTAAGGAAAAGGTATTTAGTTCCCGTACCTGGAATAATATTATAGCTATCAATATATTTTATGCAAGGCACAAGAGAATTACAAACTAAACTTGTTACCGGCGCGGTGGCCGGAGACTGGGGCTTCCTTTTTACCGGGAGGGAAACAAGCTGTATGTGCGAGGGATACAGTTAGGAATAGCTTGCGGCTTTATTGGCGGTAGTAGCAGCTCATGAATGCATCAAAGGCGATGCAGGTGACACGGTAAGTGCGCCGCATCGCTCGCCGCTCGCTGACTTGTACGCATACATTATACCCCCGCGTGACTTGGGGATGAATCCGGTGTCAAACATCGCTGCTATTCACAAGTATATAGATACATAAAGATATACTGTACAAAGATTCAAAGGCCCTTTTCGTATTCAAACTTGGCTGAAGTTTGAACAATACCTACCTAGAGAACTTTGGCTCAACTTCACGAGTGCAACTTCGCTCTCAAGATACTGATATCAGTGTTGTGTGTCGAGCTTACACTACTTTTAATCTGAGTGAAAATTTTTATCTACCTAACTTAATTTTTTGTTTTGTTGATTATAAAAAAACCATAAATACCGACATATGTGTACCTATGTGTGTGTGTGTGTTCTATGGTCTAAATTTCTTTATCTACACTAATGTTGTAACATTCTACTTATGTTTCCAATACTTGACTTATAATTACTACTGTTATAGCACAGACAACAAAACACTCAATTTAAGCAATTTCACATGATGTTATAATATCCACATCGATATCGTAATAGCTCATTATAACATCAACAAAGCGTGACCAACCTGATTGCAGGGCCAATCAGGTTGGTCGCGCTTTATTTGTGCGCGCAGCTGCGCTCTCGTTGGTTAGATTTTAATGGCGGTAAAATCACTGTGACAATACACGTACGCGTGAATTTAATGTTCCGCAATGTGGTTTGTTTTTTAAATACAAATTAAAAGTTAAAAATGGATAGCGACGATGATATTTGTACGCCTCCAGATATTCTAGAATTGGCAACAAAAGTAACTCACAATCTTTTGCCAGAAAAATCAAGAAAATTATATGAAAAATTAACTATTGTCAGCTTTTACTCTTGTTGTTTGATTACTTGCATTAGTGAAGATAAAATAGTGTATGCAACTGCATATAACACGGGTATTAAAACACTCGTTACTATTATGGAAACGAGCGCAACACTCGTGTTTTAATACCCTTCATTATATGACAGTTGCATAAACTACTATTATGCTTGTGTTCTTTTGTTATTGGTGTACAATAAAGAATTATTGATTAATTGATTGATATGTACTTGTGAACACAAGTAAAAAGTCGTTTCCAGAAATATGCCATACTTATAAAAAATTTGCAATGCTTTGTTTTTGTCTCATATCAGTTGTGCCATCACTGATCTAACTAACTATATATGTAAGTCGTTAAATGTTTTGTCTTTACGAGACATCTAAAGCCTACCTAAAGCTACACCACCACAGACTATATTAAGTACAGAGAGTGCAAGGCACATTGTAGCCCACTCGTGGTACGGAGTGACGCCACTCATTGCGCCGCGACGCCACTCCACGCGCCCCATTGTTGACTCACGTGGCTTGCCTTATACCATATACCTATACCAATATATGTACACATACCTATGTGACTAGGAAGAGGTACACCTATACCTGTATGAGATACAACATAGTAGGAATAGGGTAACAATAGATACTTCTAGGTCATGCGACTGAGATTTGTTGTTTTGATTTTTTCTTTTATAAATTAATTAAAAATATTTGGTAATATATTTACAGTGTTGTTGACTTTCTTATCTAGTAGGAATTGTTCAAGTTGGAATTGTTCTAATTGTAAAAGGAAATATTATGCTACAGACTCGCTTGGTTTGCCTTGTACGAGAGGTACCTACATATATAATATAAACATCTGTACCTAGCTACCTACTTCTATGTAGGTACCTAAGTAAGTAGTAGGAAGAAGATAAGAAGAGGTACTTCTAGGTCATGTGAGCGAGATTTTATGTTTTGATTTGGTCTTGTTTAGATATTTATGAGTACATCGATTAAAACATAGGATATCAGATAAATTAATATATTCTATTTTGTTTGCCCATTTCAATAGGAACGAACTTTTTGGCGCCATACCTTTACGAAAACAGTCGTATTGTTTCTAAATACATTAAAATTACTTATTTAATAAATTTATTACCCTATAGGTACGATTGTATTGTCTAACGGTTAGTCGGTTTGCTTATATTATGTTAATTTAATTTGTAGGTAATATCAGGCCACTCTGAAGTTTGTATTAGTTATATTTGGTTAGTTATGTAAATTGAAGCTAATTTTGTATTCACATACCTAAATGTTGATCACAATAATAAAGAATCAATAAGAAAAGAAGTGTTTATATTTTGCATGTAAATTGTCAAAACCAGAAATATTTTTCTCAAACCCGGGAAACTGGTTTCCTCCAGTTTCGAAGAAGGTAAAGCGATCCTTGTTTACAGACCTACTATTATCCCAATCTGTGTCATGTACGTTTCAGCTTCAAAATTTACATTGCAAATATCCGAAACAGAACAGCTTATCAACCCGATAAATGCAATTTACGACAAGAGAAACGAAAACGGGTATAGTTACATAGCGCCTCTATAGGCCTCCGGGTGATACCATCTATTGTTAGGAGCAAAGCCGAGATTTGCATAACACAGCCGGATCATCGGCTGTGATTGTTTCGATGCCAGTTACAGCCCATGTAATTTGTAGGGATTCAGATGAATGAATCGCTGGGATTTATAAAACGCTTAGCGATCGAGGTGGAACCTTCCGTATTGATTCGGATGATACGAGGTTTTGCAGAGATGATGAGCAAACAACGTGATTTTGAAGGGATTTGGATCAAACACACAGGTATCTTGTATAGTCTTCTTAGAATGAGCATTAAAGTATCTTGTTCTATGAAACAAATGGTTTTATTTGCATTAATTTGCATGAATTATTGAAAGTACTTTAAAGATTTTCCCCATTTTTAAATTTTAGATATTTCTGTTATTTTACTGAGTGTGATGGGCCACCAGGAAATATCCAGTCATAAAAAATATTGAGCTCGCTTGACTCGCGCACAATAGTAAAAAACTCTTGCAATGGGTTCAAGTTTAAATTTTTACATCAGATAAACACTGCCCAGTCCATCTATACCTAAGAGTAAAGTGTACGAAATGAAACTAAAAAGTGGAAAATAAAATTTATTTCAATAAAATCAAAAAACCGACTTCAGTCTACTGATTAAGAATCTATAAAATAATTGGATTTTGCTATCCTATAAGTATTCTTCTTGATATCCGTAATATTTGTTGTCAGTGCCAGTCACTGGCCAAACGAGATCGACGCTTGTCGAAGTCGCAGTTCCAGACCGCTTTGAATTTGTTCCTAACTTATCCTGATAAGTATTGTTGCGACTGGCACCGACTCCAAGTATAACAGATTTCAATTATAATACTCATAGGATTTAATAGGATTGCAAGTTTCAATAATTTTATAGATTCTTAACACCCAATTCTGAATTTTGAAGTCGCAAAAATGAAAACAAATTATTTATTTATATTGCGACAGTAGACTGAAGTCGGATTTTGATTTTATTCAAATAAATTTTATATAATCCACAAATTGAAATTTCGACAGCTGATAGAGTTTCAGGTGTACAGACTATTTAAAATAGAGATAGGTATACTAAATTCATTTTCGAAAAATATTTTTTATAAATTATACAAATGTATGTTTTTTTATATGTATGGTAGATTACTGAATGTTTTCTGTGTACTCTATTTTAACATCCTACCTAGAAGATAAATAGATGTTGACCAATACAAAAGCTATCGATGGTCGTGGTCACATTCCATCCTCATAAAAAAATCACCTCTTTTGTTGTAAAAAAATCCTTCAATATTTTGTGAGGAATTTCATTACCGACAGGGTTTGCTGGATTTGGAATAAATAGGCGTTTTATTGCCTTTCTTCTTTACCCGCGTGCTTGATATTGTGCGAAGGACAGGGATTAAACATATTACATCCGCTAAACACACTGTCTTTTAACAAACTCATGTCAAATATATTATGACAATAGGTAAAATCTACATGAAAGCATAGACATGTTTTGTTGCCTTAAATTTTGTAAATAATCAAGATTCAAAATGAATGTACATTGCAGAATGATTTGAATACAAGACAGGTACAGAACTCAATTATTTTAAAATGAAGGCGCATGCAGTGTAAATATGTATATGGAAATAAAAAAATAATCACAACATATTCGAATTTAACAAAAACTTTTATTGACCTTTTTATTAAAACACAAAGTTATCAGACACATTGTTCTCATTTGGAAGGAATCCTAAAATGGAGGTCCTCGTGCGGCGCGGCGCGTGTCGAGTGGAAATTGTTCTCGAGAGAATGTAAGAAGAGGGGTGAAAATGAGAAATGCAAATAGGTTGTTGAGATCCCGCTCGCATACAATAAGCCTATGAGCGACTGACAAATAGCATTATGCTGCGATTACGACGCTCATGCTCCGAGCAAATTAAATACATCGACAAATTAAGAATTAAAAAAGACCAATATAAATTTATCGCACGACTGAAGACGACATACCCACAGAAGGTACACAAACGGAACACGCCAGCTTTATAGAGCACCAGCACTGTACTCCTATCTCGTCAATATTCAATTTCCGGCCTTATGAAAAGGTCACGCTTCGAAAATGTCAAAATAACGAGCGGAAATCGAAATAAACTTCAATAGTGTACGGTAATTCTGCAAAATTCATGCCCGTCCCCGGAGCGTCTGAACTGTAGCTCGGCGGCGGCACCTTCCTCACAACATACGGGCATATTGACACGCGCAGAGAACTAACTTTTTCCTTTTTCGCCTATTTCAATATTACTCGATAAGTCTATTGTCAGCTTCAGTGTGTCGTTCAGTGGACTTATCACCCATGTAATAATTTTCAATGTCTTGTAAAGTTCTCTTTTTAGTTTCCGGCACATATTTATGGATAATGAAGGCACAAATAGCAGCATTACTTACGTAAATTAAGAAAGTGCCCCAAATATTCAGGTACAGAAATAAATATGGCGCAGCTTTCAAAGAAGAAGCGTGTAACAAACAAGTGAGCACTACGAAAAATGCACCTCCCACACCTCTATGTTTCACTGGGATTATTTCCGCCGCTAAACCGAACACGACCGGTATCTGCCCGAAACTACTAGTCAGCATGAACGCCATCAAACAATATAAAAACAACAAAGAATCTTTAGAAATAACATCGATGTTCTGTAAATAAGCAACCAGTCCGGCAACCGATAAAAACATTGAAGCACAGACCGAGCTGGTTAAAAGCACAGTTTTGCTATTATAAAATCTCAGAAAAATACAACCTACCAGAAAACCCACAAATAATTCCAGATTCATGATAATACTGCCAAACGATGCGACTTCACTGGTTGTTGTTCTAGAAATAATATCTATACAGTATATAACAATCACCATATTGCCACTCCAGTACATAAGATTTAATAGAACAAACACGTGGAAAAATGGCACATAGAAGTCTCGGCTACTTGTCATTTTCAAAATCTTACTTAAGGAAATAGATTCAGCGCTCTGCCTGTTATTTTTCCGTTGAGCATTAATAATTTCTCGCAGCTCTTTCTGAGAGTCGTCGTCCGTTCCTCTAAGCCTAGAAAATGCATATTCACATTTATCGAATTCTCCTTTCGAGGCGAGCCAGGCCGGCGACTCCGGCCAGGCGCAGCCGATAAACATGGCGATTACAATTGGCAGACACATCACTAGTGCTACAGTTTTCCAGTGCAGATAGCGAGCCATTACACCGGTCACGATTGAGCCGAGCGCCTGGAATGTGCCAAACAGTTGCAGCGATACGTTTCTATATTTAGGGGCAACCATCTCGCTTATGCTCAGCTGGATGATCGCTAGTAAACTGTTAGTGCCTAATCCGTGGAACGACTCACTCACGAGTATGGTGCTTATATTAGTGGACAGATAGGCGACGAACCAACCGATGCTGATGACGAGACATGTGGCGATGAACGTTAATTTCCTGCCTTTCCACTGCATTAATGTCGGTAGCAGTATACTAGGAATTCCCGCTAATCCGTGAATAGATCCTGCAAAGGAAACAAATAAATGTAGTTAGACGCACAACATCATAATAGTATCGATGTTACAGTTAAAACCCGTTTTTCGTTAGAACTCGTTTTCCCTAGTTAAATCTAGTTTTTACTAAATGCCTTTGTTAAATCTAGAAATACCTAGTCAAAACTAGAATTGACCACTGATATATTTGATTTTCAGTTAAAACTAGTTGTCACTCCGAGCTTTAGTTAAAACTAGCGCTAGAGAAACTAATTTGGGATTGAAAATAAGATATAGTTTTTAAAATATTTATTAAAAAGATCTAGGACATAGAGTCATGTACTTAGTAAAGTCACTTGTCTGTGACAGGAGGTAAGATTAGGTTCGTTAGGTTGCTTTCTACCACGCACATGCGACGACGAGCGAAGCGAGGAGGAGCCAAGCGGTCGTCACAGTTTTAACCGAGTCGCTTCGGAAAAACGCGTTTTGTCTAGTAAGAACTAGTTTTAACTAATATTCAATTTTGAGCATTAGTTAATTCTAGTTTTAACAAAGGCATTTAGTAAAAACTAGTTCTAACTAGGGAAAACGCGTTCTATCTGAAAACTGGTTTTAACTGTAACATCGATACAAGTATATAGTAATAAGCTCGTTTACTATTGACTCCATACATTGAAGTGATACGTACCAATCCAAGACAAGGTTGCCAGGTCCAGCTGCATGTCAGGGTCCTGTTTGAACTGCTGCATCAGCACCGTGGGATACACCAACACGGCGCCAGCAGACATGGATGCCAGCTGGGATGAACTTACCACCAAAAACTGGAAATTAGTGTAATTTTTATATCTACCTATATACTATACTATCTATACTATAATATTATAAAGCTGAAGATTTTGTTTGTTTGTTTGTTTAAACGCGCTAATCTCAGGAACTACTGGTCCGAAATGAACAGTTATTTTTGTGTTGAATAGACCATTTATCGAGGAAGGCTTTAGGCTATATAACATTAGACTGCAACTAATAGGAGCGAAGAAACAATGGAAAATGTGGAAAAAACGGGGAAAATTATTCATCTTTCAGGACTTCCGTTGCGTGCGCTGCGAAAACGGTTCAAGATATCAAAAAAGTATGTATGAAATAATTATTTCTCTTAAAATGATCTAACTAAATGTCCACGACAGTATATGTCTATCTTTTAAGATTAACTCACTAGAACTGTTTTTATGGTAATTACTTTTCCACGCGGACGTAGCCGCAGACACCAGCTAGTTAACTATAAGAACATATCGAATACAAAGGATTTTGATTGGATACACTAATTTTAACAAGCTTCCAGGACAAATCAAGCGTTAAAACATATATGCGATCTGCATAAAATAAGTAACATGGTAAATGCTTAGAAAACATACTATCCTTATAACTTACGCTAACCTCATTTTTTAATGATTAGGTATTTCTTGTACAAGACAATGAAAACTTATCTCTGAAACACACCCAATTATGTATTTTCTTTATAAAATTAAAATAATGTATTAAAAAAAAGATACGATGATAAAATTACCTGACGCACGTATATTGTACGCACCATTACGCATGAGATGCATTGTATTGTACTGTATGTGTATGCACCGAACCAATCGCTCACAAAGAGTTCTTAATGATGCATTTATACACTTTTTTATTTACATTTACAAATATTTACACTACACTTGTATTTAGTGCACTAAGAATAAACGATATTAATTGTACACTTGTTAAAAGGACGTCTAGAAAAATAGACTCACTCAGACTGAAATAAATAATGAATTATACTCGTACATAGTTTTGAAAATTGAACACAAAACTAGATAGTTTTCAAAATAATGTAGGTATGAGTTAAATTATATTTATACAACCTTCATTTCATAGTATTAAATGTGTGTATGTAATGTCGTAAATTGTCTATTGAGATAAAATTATCATTGGGTTATTCAATACAAATACATGTAACGTTTATAAAACAATGGACTCATATTTTTACAAGTAACTATGAACGTTTGCTCTTGAGCTTAATTGAAAAGGTATGCATCGAAAATGTATTTCCTGGCAACTAGTAGGTATTATACATAAGGTATAAGAAAAGTCAACGTTATTCTTTTAGATATGAAAACAGTTTTTTTCTTATCTTGATACGTTACATCTGTATTTGTAAAATTTCAACTTACTTGAGACAGTCTTATCACCATGATTTAATAGTTTTCAATCAAGTTTTTTTTGAGTCACTTTGTAATATTTTGTGGATTAGGTTTATATGCATCAAATAAAAAAAGTCTGGTCCCCAGGAAGGTCGTTTCTTTCTTGTGTGCTTGCAAGTGACTGGTTAAAGCAGTTTATAACAAATGATATGGTGACGAGTAAATACTGAATTTTAATGATTACTAATTAATGTTTTATTATAAGCATTGACTTTTTTGCCGATGAAACAAAAGGATGGTTATATAGTTTATTGCGATTATGTATAATAGATTACATAAAATTATATGCTAAAGTTGAGTTAATTAATTAAGTTGTTCTACGAGCCGTAGACCTCGTAATTACTAACACTACTAACTTTACACTGAAACAAAATGATTATGTCATGGCCGCTCACAGTGTGTAAATTATGCAATAATACAACGTCTCCGTTCCAATGAAAATCTGTTTTTTTTTACCCAAGTATTGGTAGGTGTAAATCTTACTAGTGTTAGCAAAATATTTTTGTTCGTGTTTGTGGTAAAAAAAAGGTTTGGCAATCATTTTCATTACATACCTACATATGTTGCAAAAACGCTTTATTTGCGTTTGCTACGAAAATCATTAAAATACATCGAATTCAATTCAGTAATAAAAATACTAATTACCTTCTAAAATTATGCAGTGAGCAGCCATTATTTTATATTCCGGTTTGTTAAAATTATTCTCAAGATATACATATATTTAACTAGCTAGATAACTACACTAGCATCTTATCTTTAGCTCATACATACATCGATTTTATTGACAAAAATATATCTTCCTACATTTCGCAAGCTGTTTATCTAATCTTAATTGGTCCTGTCCAATGTCACAGTAATTTTAGAATTTAATTGATATATTGTTTACAGATTCAGTTTTAACTTACAAGTAGGCGCAACATTTTTGCGACTGAACGTATTTTTGCGCGGTTACTATGATGGTAGCAAAATGTAAGTGATGAATAACTCCATCATAAGAAATGTCCCAATCGTAATAATAATATGTAAAAAAATGTAAAAGTCGTGTTGCAAATTTCGCTGTTCCAATTACAATAGAAAGGCACGGCCTCAATTACAGTTAAAATTTAACACAAAACCAACTTAGGAGACACAGCAACATAAAATTAAAAGAAACATCCGATTTTTTATCAGAGCTACGTCCTCGTTAGAACCGGGGGATGATATTTCAAAACTAAACAAAGAGATGGGGTTCCCTTGTTCTTCCAGCTTACAAAGCTCAAATGATCCTTTTACCGTCCGAGAAATACCCCTCTCTGTCGCGGCGCGGCGTCCAGTGTCGAACGGGACTAATTACCATACAAAAGAATAAGGAACGCCTACGCAAAAAAAATTGCGGTACGAAACACGCATTGTCATAATACATGATTATCCTGAGTATTGTTCACGAAATTCATGGTACAATGGACAGTTCTGTTGTTAAGAGAACTTAATAGATTTAAACGTTCTTATGTGAAGAAATGCAGTAATTATTATCATGTCGATTTTCATTATAAGAAACAAAAACTTGTGATACACAGGTAGCAAAAATATCAAAAACTAAAATAGTATGGACAAACAGTTATTTCTTTTCATCAAGCCAAATATAGCAGTAGCAGTGTAAGAAAAGTTCACAGAGGTCGAAGATCGCGACAAAAACGATTATATACTCCGCAGGCACCTCCTCGGTTTTAATTTAACGCCATTTACGCGAGCAGCGCCTGGCTCCCTCCCGCTAACTGGCAATTAATGATACCTAGTTACCTGTAATGCTGTTACCAACTAAATATGTTATACAATCTGTCTTATCGACGTGGTTTGGAATTTACGATCCGCCAAAAGGTTGTTGATTTGTAACAAGTGTTTTCTTTACGTTTTATTGTACCAGTTTTAAAAATATCGATGTACCAAAACCGCTTCAAAAGTCCTAAAACGTTTACTAATTATCTGAAAATAAGTGTATAAGTGTGAAACATTTAACCACTGCTATCCGACTACAATATGATACGTAAACGCACACAGAACTGCCACAGTCATGATGTTTCAAAGTCCAAACGTCCTTATTACGGCGAGTTGAACAGCTACAGTGCATATCCCGACCACAACCATGTCACACCAACACTCTCCACGAGGCTAAGTACCTATAATAAGTTTACCGAGGCTAATGGCAAGCTCGCGGATTCCAAATGACTAGCACTGGCATAATGTTTGAGTTACCCAGTCAAATAGGAAGCTATCACTCGCCAACGTAAACCTAATCATCGAAAACTAACAGTGGGCTGAACCTCCGGCCATTCCCAGCCGAGATGTGTGTTTGACTTCCGACGTTTGTACTGCGCCCTCCATTACTGTTTGAGATTGGTCCCTCTCGTCAATATGCCGTCTCATTTGGCGAATAAGTAATCGTCAAAGAAACATGTTAGGAGCTCTCTGATTGCACGGGGTGTGGGTATATTTATTTACATTTCTATTAATGAAGATTTAAATATATGAGTAGCTTTGGTACGCTTAAAATATTTATAAAACTACTAAGCACTCAGAACAATGAACCAAAATTCTGTATTCTAAACACGGCAGCTAGCAGGCAGCGGAACAAAATACTTAAAAACAATGCCATTTAAACTTGTCCATTTTCTTCTCTGGCTAGTGAATGGCGAGTTTGCGTACAATATGAAATGCGCGGAAAAAGCCGGCGAAGTTTAAAGTGGCTCTGTGGAAGTAGTAGAGTAGCGTTACGTCACTGGCCAGTAAAACATTGCATACAAATCAGCGCAGTGGCCCAGTTAGTGCTAAACTTCGCCAAATTAACTTCGATCGCGGTTTAATGTCCCTCTGCGTGGCCAAACCATTATATTACAATTTATATCTAGGCGCCTTTATCCGACCGCTTTTTGAATTAGTTTCTTACTAAGTTTGCGTCGAGCGCGCTCTTGGAAGCCACTAGAAGTTTTGCATCAAAATTTTCAACTACCGACAATATCTGCACTTCACGGCTGAAGTACACGCTAACTTGAGATTCACGTTCTCGAGTTTTCTATAATGTATGTGAAATTAAGTAGGCACTTTTCAAGCAAAACAAACCCAGTTTCTTGTATATGTAAGTATTTTATATTCTTTGAACTAAAATAAACATGTAAATACATAATCTAGCTTCCGGTTTGTTATCTGTATTAGTATTTCGATATTGCCACGTCCAGTTTGGAGGACTTCAGATACAGATCTTCTTTTCCCAGGTAAGAAGTGTGGTGGATGCCAAACGTAGGGGCAGGTGCTGTAGGCAGCTTGTACATATACTGAAAATAAGAAAAATGATACTAGATTAAAAAAGTAACGCAGAATATCTTGTGTAGATTATCAACAGCTTAGTCCGCGTTGTTTTTGTATAAAAATGTAGTCACTCGCTAGTTTAAGTCGCACCCTGCTACAACTGACGGCAATCTAATATGTTGATAAATTAACTCGCAGAAGTTAAAACATTTTACAAGAATCTGTGAGCAAAATAAAATTCTACAAATTAATTTCCATATAAAAGACAAGGTGAGTATTTTTATTCATTAACACTTAATTATAATAACTAATCAACGTATACCATTATTTAATTATACAACATATAGTTTAGTATTTATCAGAGCCTAGTCGGGTATAGTAAAAATTACTCACCTTTTTCTCGCAATAGGTGTTAGGGGCCGGCGACTTCATCGGCTTAAGGTTTCGGAACGGCGCCCCGAACGAGTAAGCCGGCTTGGTTTTCTTCACGAAGTCGTAATTGGGCTCGTGCTCGCCGGGGCCGGGCATCTGATGCGGCTTTAGCAACCTCACGGGGTAGCCGAGAGAATACGCTGGTTCTACTCTGCCAATGCATTGTATTAATATTTTATTAGCAGGCCAGAAGCTTTGGAAATACACAGAGGTGCCCCAAAATATACAGTTTCCGGGAAAGATTAACTCTTTTTTTAAAACTCAATGGGTTCTCTTTAACTTCACATAATTCTGTGACTAGGAACAAAATTGGTTTTAAAGATTTTTGTGTTTAATTTTTATTCGTAAAAGACGTATAATATACTCTCGCACGCATGCGAGCACGCGGAGCCCGTTAATAACTGACGTGGTTCGGACGTTCACGACGCCTATCCACCCAAATTATCTTCACCATCCAACGAAGTTTCAATGATAAAATGTTTGTACAAGAGAAAACTAACTTGCCCAATACAGATGGGCGGTACATATTGGGCGGCGGAGTCCACATGTCCTCTGGTTCGAAGGGAGGTTTAGCTGCATGCTGCATGGTGTACGCCGGGGGTTTCTTCACCCGACTGTCCGGGTCTGGCTTGTAGACCGCAGGCCCGGGGGTCTTGGTGCCCACGAACACTGGCTCGATGTGGGGAGTTATCACGCTGTGGGTGATGCGGGTTGTTCCTGCAATCGACCGGCAAAATAATGAAAATGAAATATATGAAAAGATATTTACTCTTTTCTTTTATTTCATTTCCATTATTCCAAGGTTTCCAATTTCAGTCAAAGGTTAATTTTCAGGGTGTAGTTTGAGCAGAAACAGGCAAACAATACTGTCTATCAAGCATAATATCATATTAGTTTAAAACACATGATGGTGATCAATAGCGAAACGAACCAATAAATAAAAATAAATGTACTAGCGTGATATTCCTATCTCACCTCCTTTATTTACCATTCGCTGGATATTGAACAATCTCGCATTTTTAGTCAAAACGCTTTTTTGTATTAGTTTAGTTTTTAGCCCGAACGAGTAGGCTGGAGATCTCTTTATCTTGTCGAATCCAGGTCCGCCTGAAAATTAAGATGATTTGTCATCCGATGATTATGAATCATAGATTATGATGATTGAATCCATAATGTTTTATTTGTGTGCATATCTTTTCTCCCACTAAAATTGCTGAACCAATTAACATATTTATTTGGAAAATGAGTTCAAATGAGCATGATTTGATTCTGGATAAAACACATTTGATATTTCTTGACTTGATTGAATGCTCTCGGTACATATGCAAAAAGAAAATCGTCTCGTGGCTGATTACGTATAACTACGCCGAAACAGAAGCATTGTACAAAACCTAACATTAAGGGGCCTGCTTCTGTACTGACGATTATTGACTCCTATTTTGTAGGTAGTTGACGCAGTATAGAATGCAGGTCCCTAACTTAACTGAGTCACTCTTGCATAACTCCTGCCAAACACGTACCTAAACTGTCTTATCTTCGCTACAAAGCCGTGGCGGAGCGGTCGGCCGATGTTTATATTCGCTGTCGCTTTCTTCCTAGCTATTACGTAGCCCTCGCAGACTTAGTTGCACATGATTTGACTCGATAAAGAATTACTCGGACTCGACTAAGAATAAATCGCGATTATTAATAACAGTCTGTTGTTTTGAAAGAAAAAAATAATATTAATAAATAAATCATTAACATTTTACTTTTACACAATTTTACCATCACGTGTTTTTTATGGATATTTTTTATTATTTAAATATATTTTTATACATCACATTAATTATCTATTATTTAAGTAAGTATCACATGACAATTAATCACACAAGTACACATCTTTCTCATCTCTTTCCTTACATCAACCCCTCCCCTCAATTCCCATTCCCGAGACAGTTAAGTAAATTATTTCCTCCGTTAACTAACATATTTTATTGAAAACTTTTTGTTAAATGTACATAGATTATTATCTGAAATCCAGAAGGATGAGCGCGTTTCCCCACGACACAGGGGAACCTAGTGTGGGGAACATAGATCACATCATTTGTAATCGATCCTAACATAGTAATATAAATATAGTACTATAGCGGGGATGTCCATGATAAAAGAAAAGTCACTGGGTCCCACTACAAATTATTTATTTTCGGAAGCGTCACGATACATTATTTTTCGAGCCGCGGAGAGCGCAGGCGGCGCGCTCAGGAGTTTCCGTGCAACTAATAATGTTTCTGATGCTTTATTCTTTCGGAGCGCCGCGTGCCTTCCTTAGCGGGGGCGGGGCGAGGGCCAACATTTGATATGCGCTCTACAACCTCCCCCTCCAAGTCACATGATCGACCCGACTGTGACTTGGCTGGACGTCCACGACGGCGAGGATGTCTGATAGTAACAACATCTCCAATGTAAGGAGTTAGGGCGCTGGCATGGTACTTCCCTCGGATGTCCCCAGTTGAATCGACAACCTCAAAAGACGTGGGAGAAATGACCCTAGCAACTTGATAGGGCCCCTCTCGCTTTGGCGCGAACTTCTTGGTGAATCCTTTGGCTGCATTACTGTGCAAGTGTGTATCCACCAGTACCAAATCCCCAACGTTGTATGGTACAAAGTCTCTACGCCGCTGATCTCCATCCGCCTTCCTTCTATCTTGGTGGTCTTCGATATGGCGTTTGACATCAACGAGAATACGCCCAAACTCGTTCAGATACGGCGTAATTTGTGGCACAAAATTTTCTTGTGAAACTATTGCCCGAATGTCATTGTTGACATCTAGAGGAGTACGCATTTCGCGGGCAAACGTCAAATACGACGCAGAATGACCCGTGGTCATGTTGATTGCATTATTCAATGAAAATCTTACTGTAGGTAGAACCTTCGGCCAATTACGATGCTCAGAACCTACCAATATCGCCAGAAGTTGTTTTAATTCGCGATTCTTCCGCTCAGCGGGATTAGCTTCCGGGTGGTAAACTGGAGTAAGGGCTTGTTCTACCCCCATGACATACATTACTTTTTGCATTACTGCCGAAACAAACTGCGTACCATTATCCGAAATGATACGACGAGGCAAGCCGTAACGCAAGAAAACCTCTTCGACAAGAACCTTGGCACAGGTCTCCGCTGTGGTATCCTGAAGCGCAAACAGCTCTACCCAACGACTGGCAGTGTCTTCAACAAGAAGAATCCACTTCTCTGCGTTGTCGCCTTCAGGTAATGGGCCAAAAAGGTCCATGGCCAACACTTCAAATCGCTGATTCATTATCGGTGTCTGGAGTAGTCCTGCCGGTTTCATGTTAGTTGGTTTGTATTTCTGACATGCATCACATGCTTTTAAATACTGGGCTACATAAGTCCTCATATTTTTAAAGAAGTAACGTTCTTTTATCTTCTTTAGTGTCCTCTCCAAGCCTAGATGACCAGCAGTCGGCGCATCATGAATTTGCTTCATGAGATCTTCGCGAAGAGATTCTGGTACAACTAGTTGAGGTTCCTCAGATTCATTATCTTGGTCACATCTATATAAGACTCCTTGTGACATGTAATAACCTCTATCAGACCATCGGTCTGCTGTACTGGTCTGGTCTTCAAAGTCGGAGATGATCTTGCTGACTTCCGGATCAGCAAGCTGAGCACTACGGATATCCAATGGGCTACGATGTGGTAAGTCTACTACAACCGGACAAAGTGCAGTAGCCGGCTCCTCTACTTCTTCAGTGACGGGGCGGCTCAGCGTATCAGCAACCAGATTAACTCGTCCCGGAGTATACTCGACATTCAAATTATGCGCTTGTAGCTTCATAGCCCAACGTGCTAATCTTCCACTCGGTGTCTTTAGAGTCAGCAGCCACTTCAAAGGCTGATGATCGGTTGCCACTAAGACTTGGGCTCCTTCTACATAGTCACGAAACTTATCTAAAGCCCAAACAACCGCTAGAGCTTCTCGCTCGGTAGTATGATAATTGCGCTCAGCCGAGTTAAGCAGTCGGCTAGCGTACACAATTGGTCTCTCCTCTGTCGGACACGAACCTTGTAGAAGTACGGCTCCTAGTGCGTACGAACTGGCATCAGTTCGCAATATAAAAGGTTCGTCGAAATCTGGCTGGCGCAGAATCGAGCTGGAGGAGAGTCGCTTCTTGAGTTCTTCAAACGCGATGTTCTGCTCCTCCCCCCACTGCCAGCGTCTGTCCTTCTTCGTTAAATCAGTCAAAGGCCGTGCGATCTCTGAAAATTGCATGATGAACTTGCGAAACCATGAGCAAGTCTGGAGAAAAGTTTTCAGCTCCTTCAGATTGGTAGGTGGCTTCATACTCATCACAGCTTCTACCTTTGAAGGGTCCGGTTCAATTCCTTGGGCTGAAATGACGTGTCCCAGATAAGTTACCTTCTCTCTTGCAAACACACATTTTCCCCTGTTAGCATACAACTTAAACAAGCGAAGACGATCAAAGACCTGTTTTAGGTCTTCCAGGTGGTGATCCAGGTCTTCCGAGATCACCAAAATATCATCCAGATAAGTAAGAACACAGATGTCCTTGAGTCCTGATCTCATCCTATCCATTAACCGTTGGAACGTAGCCGGCGCATTCTTCAAACCGAACGGCATACGGCAAAATTGGAAGTTTCCGAACGGCGTAGTGAACGCTGTCTTGTGTCGGTCCTCTGGCACTACCATCGTCTGCCAGTACCCCGATTTTAAGTCAATCGTAGACATTACAGCATTCGGCCGTGTACTCTTCAACAGCTCATCAATGACAGGAATCGGATAACGATCAGTTTTAGTCACTTTATTTAATTTTCTGTAATCCACACAGAAACGAACCTCTCCGTTCCTCTTAGGTACTAGTACTACTGGAGCTGCCCACTCAGATTCAGCTTCTTCAATAACTCCTTCTTCGAGCATCTTATCTAACTCCTTTCGAATAATTTCCTTCTTCGCAGGAGAACAGCGATATGGTGGACTAGCTATAGGTGTAGCGTCTCCGGTGTCAATACGATGCACTGCAAATTCTGTCGGTTCCCCTCCTGCAGCAAAAATGTCCTCGTTGACATTCAGGACTTGGGATAATCGCTCACGATCCTCGACATTAAGATGAGTGCCTTCATCTTCCCTAAGCTCCACCGAAGCGCAGGTCAGAGCTTGAACGTCCATAGCTTCATAACGCATAGGTTGAGGTGTCCTATCAGCATGTACCAAACCCCAACATCAAAGTCAAGTACCACACCAGCTGCACGAATGAAATTCATACCTAACAGACTCTCGGTTGCATCCGGGAGCATTATGAATTTAACGACAAACGTTAACCCTCGCACGACAATTTTGACCCGTGCTACGTCAACATTTTGGAAGCACACTCGCCCATCAGCATACTTCAATTTTACAAACTTTTGTGAGAAGACATGACCATTATTAACTAAGTGTTCACGAAGGCTTTTACTACCTACACAATGCTTAGCGCCACAATCTAGCAATAAATTGCCTACAGAATCACAGATACGCACTTCAATAATCGGCCTAGGTCGCGAGTCGAGATCATCGCTGATCATAGACGTTACGGAAACTGCCTGAAAGGCCACTTTTACCGCGTCACTTTTCGCTTTTTTACACGTTTCACATTTAGACCGTATAACACCTGGTGCTCCGCATCCAAAGCACGTGATACTAGGACGATTCTCCGACTGGGTAACATCATTGTTTTCTGCAGGTTTCTTTTCCTTCAGCCGTCTACAGGCGTCCTTCAAATGACCAAACTGTTTACAATAACTGCATTGAGGTCGTGACTTAAGAGCGCGTGTCACGCTGGATCTGGCAGCATCATTAGACGACGAAGACGACGGCGAGTTAACAGGTTGACTACTTTCGCTCAGAAGATCCTCAACTCGCCGGGCGCTCCGTATCAGTTCGTCAAAAGTATCGAAAGACGAGCGCGGAATTTTCTCTCTAATTCGAAGATGCAGCAATCCGTACAGCATATCCAGCTGGGTCGCTTGTGACAACGACGACGGAGGAAGCTGGGCATACAGGGCACGCACGTGGCATATGAAAAGGTCAGTGGCCTCGTGCTGACCCTGCTCACGTTCAAATATTTTCCTATAGATGAGATGCGGTGGCAGTCGGGGTCCAAAAGTGTTCTTCAACGCTTCGACTGCGTCCTTCCAGGTGGCCGTGGTAGCTTTAACTCCTTGCCATCACGTTGCTGCCATATCCGTAAGCAGCATGGAGAGCCCCCGGAGGGCAACGTCATCACTGACGGCAGCGCATTCCTTATAGGTTTGTACGGCGTCCAAAAATGCCATTACATCGGACGATTTGTCACCACTAAATCGAGCGGTGCATTTCAATAAGTTATTAGAAGGCATGTTCGTACCTTGTGGTCCGTGACTTAGCTGATTTAGTAGAAGTATAAGTTGTTCGGCGCTTAACACGATGTTAGGAGCGGCGGCCGCGCCCGCCGGGAACGGGGCGCCAGCCGACGCAGGTGCAGGAAGCGGCGCGCCCGCGGGCGCAACCGCAGTTGGCGGCGGCGGCGCAGCGCACGCCTCGGCCGCTAGGGCCGGCGCGGCCACAGGCACAGCCGTGACATCATCACAGCCAACGCTCGGACCCAGTCCCAGCGTCACCTGGTGCACACGATACTCGCGCGGTGGTTCGGCCTCCAGGCCGTCCAGAACAACCGGCGCGGGCGGCGGCGGCGAGTCCTCGGACGAGGCACCGGCACGCGTTAACACCATTGTCCGCAAAAGTCCACAAACACAGTACACGATATACCTAAACGTTGGTTAACTCGTACACGGGAGTTTAACTAACATTCACCGTTCATAATAGGTATAAACGTCTAATAAATAGCAATCACAGTCCATCATAGGTATAACGAAAACGAAACGTTCGTTTACTTTCTACACATACACGCGTAAACTGGGTTCATAAAAGTCTAGGTAACCTAACGACATAGGTACCAATGTGCATAAAAAACCAAAATAAAACACTGTATAGTCACATAAAACACGAAACAATAGGTCCCAATCAAAGTCTAGGATACCTACGTGTTCATCCAGGTTCACTTGGTACGCACTAACACTGTCCAACTAGACACAAGACAACCGACTTTATTCTCATATAAACACGAAACAATAGGTCCCCAATACCTACGTGTTTACTACCGATATTATTACGCTGAGAGTTCCACACCAATATACACAGGTACTTCAACGTAATTACGCGGCGAGAGAATATTATCGTTTTCTCTAAAACTGCACGGACAACATTCGACTGAGTTCACAGTTCACACAACACTATCTCGATTTCCGAGAATTTTGAGTGAATGTATGAACGAACGAACGACTAACGAAGGAGCGGTATAGGTACTAGCGTGGCGCCTTCCGATACACGGGTCTATTAACAAATATACTTCCCGAAGTTTTGTATTGCGCCACGTGCGTTTGCCCATATACTCACACACACATAGTAAGTACACATCACAGTTCACTGCGGTAAAATACGCAACATACCTACACGCGCTCACTTTCGCGAATAATTTTAACACTGATATTTAGAGTTCTGCTTCACGTTAGGCGCCATTATAGCGGGGATGTCCATGATAAAAGAAAAGTCACTGGGTCCCACTACAAATTATTTATTTTCGGAAGCGTCACGATACATTATTTTTCGAGCCGCGGAGAGCGCAGGCGGCGCGCTCAGGAGTTTCCGTGCAACTAATAATGTTTCTGATGCTTTATTCTTTCGGAGCGCCGCGTGCCTTCCTTAGCGGGGGCGGGGCGAGGGCCAACATTTGATATGCGCGCTACAGTACTAACAAACAAATGTTGTAACTTAGTTATAAGGTTTTTGCTGTCCAATAAAATAAACATTATTATTATTATTATTATTAAGTGTAATCTATCTGCATACGTACTATTTTATGTTTTAAAGTACGTTTTGCTTGGTCATTACAACATTATAAAGTTTAAATACTTTAATATTTTGGAATGCTGCTAGTAAAGATAACTAATTATCTCGTTTCCTCCTTGCGTCGCATTCCTCATATCTGAGAGTCGTGACTGCCACCATCCATGAGCCTGTCTCTGATGATCTTCCGGCACCTCTCTCTATCCTCAGCGTCATGCAGCGCTCCATATACTGATGTATCGAGTGTGGTACGAATTTGGTCGGACCAACTATTATCTCGTTTATTACCTACATATATGATACATGTATAGTATATAAACTGGTTCTTGTAACTACATATTTTTATGCTTGGATGACTTTATCAAGCTTTTTCAGAATGATGTTAAGCTATTTTTATTCATAAAAGCTTTCTGTTTCAGCAGCCGGAGTAAACCGGTTTCTTCTAGGCAAGCGCGCTAGATCGTAGATTACAACGTTGCTTAACATCAGGCAAGTTGTAGTCAAGCGTGAGTCTATCTAATGTAAAAAAAAAAAAAAAAAAGCCGCTTTATTCCCGTAGCAACAAGATACCAAAGCAAATTATATGTTTCCACGTAAAGACATTTTGAAGGAATTCAAAACCGCATATACATTATTATAATGTAGGTATATTAATAAATGTATTGAATAATATTGTCTTTTAGTAGCTAGGCGCGATTTGCTCCTATTTATTTCTTTTTCACACAAGGTACTCACTACCAAGCTACTTATGACAATCATTTATGGCATGAAACAGGAATGAACAGATCATCACATTAACAATACAAGAATCTCAAACACGTCTGAACCAAAGACGATTCAGTAAAGTTAAAATAACCCTATCAACATTAAACTTTTTACCAAAATGATTTAAAACAGAACTCACAAAATATTTGCGGTGGATCATATTCGTTGGGGGCAGGAGTGGGCACTGCATCCTTCCGTCGGTTGTCCACGGGCTTCGGGGTCACTTGCTTGATCAACTTCGCGCGGCATTCCCACCCCCACGGCATCGCAAACCTATGTAGTACAGCAAATAAACAATATTATTTGTATTTGAATACAAACACAACGAACGCAAACACAAATAGCAGATAAATCGGCGGTAAATAGAAAAATGCCGAAAAATGCAGTCAGAAAAACGGATCGTGTGTCAATGTCAAACTTTTAGTAATGTCAACGTTGAGCGTTTGAATCAGACTATTTGAATGATACCAAAAAGTATTTATTTGTTTAAAGAGAAGCAAGGTGACGAGTGGTCAGCGCACGGTATTTGCTTGGTGTCTAATTGTATTAATTGATGTTAAGGTTTGTTAAGCGTGTTTACAAAAATTGTAGCCGGTCTTGTCTTTAACACACCAAAATTGCGAGTCAATTGGCTGGAGAGCAGATAATTAGGAAGAAAATGGCTGTGGATAAATGATAAATAATAATCTCTTTATTTCAGATATGCATCTAAACATAAAACAAACAATGGGAGGTGTGATAAAGCATACAGATTCCGCCGCAGTTACCGTTCCATTCAGCCATCAGTGGCGCACGAATCACGAAGCAAATAAAACCTGGAAATTTCCACAGTTCAGGAAATTGAGCTGCACCGGATATCGTCGCACCGGAACGACGTGCGACGGAGGACGGCTTCCGGCCGAGGTGGGCCGTCTTCATTAATCTGCCATTCTCTCGCCTTTCTCCATTCCAATATGTGGACTTGGCGTGCCGCATCGCAGCTTTGGGGGTAATTTTGTGAAAATTTCCGCAAGGTTTACACTTCTTGTGTTATGGTTTGCCAATTTTTTATAGCTGAGAGCGTGCAATGGTAGGATAACCTAAAATAATTGAAAATACAAAAGATGAATCTTGCCTAAATGTTTCACTCGTTGTTCAAACTATCAGTGAGACAATATATAACAAAACCTTAGCAGCCGTTTGATCTGTTGCTATTATTTTTAAAAGTTTACTAGCAATGTGACGATTTTGGTTTCACCAAAATGTACATTACCGCAATTCGCGACTTGCAAGCTTGTTAAAACGGGCACGGTAAAACAACAGCAATATTTCCGTTGTAGGGACTTGGCTTGCCTAAAATCTACATTCATCAAGTCGATGTACAATCGAATATATGTCACTCGCGCATTCACCCCGCGCTCGCGCATCTCTAAAATGAATGTCATTTTCATACATCGACAGTGCTGCTCCAACCTTTGACCTGAAAGAACGTTATGCAAAAAACTATCTAAAATCTCGCGAGTGTAACGTTATCAGTGCTCCCGGACATATATACAGTGTTCCCGGTACTTGGACCACCTGGATGCCAGGAGGCGTCCAGGACTCGCCGGCGACCGCAGGCAGGAGGACTTACTGCAGGCCAGTTTTTTAGATAAAAGGGGTACGTAAGTTTCGCGTGTAGTGTATTTAAAGTGTAGTTTTCAAAAGTCCTGATTACAGGGCTGTCCATCCGTAAATGAAGCATGAAGTATCAAACGGCATGATTTAATACGTTGTTGAGAGATGAATGAAAACACCGTGTGTATCGCCGCACGTAACAGTCCCGCTCATAACGGTAAATTAAAAAAGTAAATGGGGCAATATGGCGGGTCGCACGGCATTCATTATTCAGCCTGTATTACTGACGCGGTACCAACAACATCACAGTAGTCAAGATTATTATATGTGGTTTCAGAGTTTTCGCGTATACTTATAGTATATTTATATATATATATATATATATAAATATACTTATAGTATATATATATATATATATAGTCTTCTTTTGATTAAGTATAATTATTTTTATTCCTGGTGAATTGTTAACGTCAAAATAAATATATCAGCTTCACAATACCTACAACAGATTTTCTCAGTTTGCGCTTATACTTATTATACAGTCTTCCAATTATTTAGGTATGTATAGTTCTTGAGAGCCTGGTGTTTTGCTAATAGCTACTATGTTCTGAATATGTATAAAATATACAGATGGGTTATGTTGTTACAATATGATGTACGTACAGGTCGAATTTATTACCCCTTTTTTGAATTTATTAGCTAAAATTAATTAAATTTTGTTTAATTTGGACTACTGTTCTCCACCGCCCAGGGTATTGTGAATTTCATAGATAGCAAGGCCTCGACAGCGACAATAACCGCAATATCTGCATACTTACGCGTCGTTTTGCTTACAGCATCCTGCTTGCTGCGGTATTGCGCTTCGGACCTTATAAGGCGATACTTAATGGTCACCAAGTGCCCTATTTCGGTGACCTCTCGCTTTTGAGTTGTATTCTCTGTACTCTCGTGACTGAGGGTAGTGACTCCCCCGCGGAATTAATTCGTTTAGGGAGTTAGGGTCGTTAGGGTAGGTAAAGGTTGATATATCGTGGCGGGCACCCAAGTCCTTCCTCGGAAGATAGCATGTTCTCGGGTTTTGTTTGGACTGCCGAACCACCCTCGTTTAAGTGACCACGTGAATCTATTTAAGAGGCGGGGTGATTAGTATTCATATGTTAGTTCGTGGGTTTTTTGTGTATAAGGTGTTATAATTTTTTTATGTATTTAAATCGGAACTTACACAGTAAGCGACGACGCGGACGTGACAATATGCAAGTCTCGTCTGTGGATATATAACGAATTATGTAATATATATGACTGACGCCCGCTTAACGAAACGTAAACACGTACTCCAAAGTTCTAGTGGAAAAAATATTATTTAAAATTGCTAATCACATCTAATTGCCACATATTTCTTGTAATCTGTGTACTTTTTAGTGATTTGAATATAAACAACTGTGCAAAACCTAAATAAAGTGAAAAAACAACAACAAATATCCAGTGAAAGATCTAACCAAAATCATTTTTATTATCTACCCTCGATTGGGTCCATAAAAATATCCACTTAAAATTACTATTTATATTATTTAAGTGATTTTCTCTGTTGATTTTCGAAACAATGGGTACATCTATAAATCAACAAGACATAATAAAAGTAGTTACGTCTATAGCAGAAGATATGAAAGTACAGAACCAAAAAATGTTCGACATCATAACAGAAAAAATTAACGCAAAAATTGAAGAAATGTTCTCTAATTTCAAAGCAGACTACAAAGAGATGGTAGAAAAAACACAAGAACAAGATTCGAGAATAGACAGAATAGAAAAAGAGATAAGAAAGAAAAATTTACTCCTTTTTGGAATTGAAGAAACGGAGAGCAATTACAAGGATTTGGAAACGAAAATAATAGCATTTTTTAAAGAAAATATGCGACTGAATTACAGACCACTAGAATTTGGTTGCTTAAGAAGAATAGGAAGAAAAAGTGACAAGATTAGGCCAGTTATCATCACGTTAAATTCTTTTGGCACAAAGGTAGATATTCTAAGAAACAAAAAGATATTACAACATACACCTTATTACATAACTGAAGATTACCCCCCTAAAGTACTATTAAAACGAAAAGAATTGCAAGAAGAAATTGTAAAGATACGTCAAGACGGAAAAAAGGCAATTCTTAAATACGATCAAATTATTATTTTAGAAAACAACAACACCAGGAACCTACCTGTAACTTTAGAAAGAATAGATGAAAATGTGTCAAGCAAGGGCCACAAACAAAAAGCGCAAAAAGTAAAAAAGCAGTCTAACAATCTGGCCTTTTTCATAAGGCATCACAAATATAGTACTAAATAACTGGCCAGGAGCGGTGACGTCACACATTGTGAATCAGAGTAATTAGATAAGAGTACTACCTCCAAGCCGACTGGTCCTCGTGGAGGAATAGATGACCACACACCCCATAGGCAATATAACCATAAACAACTAATATCAACCAAGCATTATTACTAGCATATTATATGAGGTATCTAAAATGTTTACTTGTTATTCAATTTAACAATGTATTCTGTAAAAATTCTGTATTCATATTATGTATACCAAACCATTGTCTGTGGGAGGCCTACGCTAGTATAGCGACTATCACTCAAGTATGTTCGATTGTTCAATAAAATTACATTAAAATTAAGCATTAAACATAATTACTTAGTAAGTATACTTTTATATAAATTGTGTAGATACAGAATATATTCATACATATGTTTCTAATATCAATAACTACATCTTAGATCTGTAATTATATGCAACCTGTCATACTTTATTGTTCTATTTAACATATTTTATAAATTACAAATGATATTGAACATTGTTTTATGAAAGTCATTAACACAACACTCAAGTAAGAAAATAAATTAATTTGTAAATAAAGTCCCAACTTACATAAGATAACTGTAAAAACTCAATTTTATTTTAAAATATATATATTAAACAAGACTGTTACTATAAAACTAAGTTGTGTGTAATATATATGTACACTAGATGAAATTGTTAAATGTAACTGATTAGTTTCATGAATAAATTTATATAGGTATTAAAAGACATTGTGCAGATAGCAATATAGTGAGAGGATTAATTCATTTTGCAAGAAAACCTTTTATATATTCCAAAAACGTTTTTATTAAATTGTATGTATACATTTAAATTAAATTATGCTTGTCTAAAATTATTAAGATTAAGTTTAACTCAAGTTTGTGTTCAATTCTATCAAATATAAATCAGATGTGTGAAATTCAAAAATATAATGTTACCTACCTTACCTACCTACTATCGTTAAAGATTTTGTAATTATTGTAAGATTTCATTTTCTAAATTACGGTTTTAAATAAGTAGAAAGTAGTGTAAGAGTTAATTGTGTTATAGAAATAAAGGCTTTTTTATTTTATTTTATTTTATATGTAATATATAAGCTATTTACATTTGTCGCAAAACTTGAGTTAATATGTGATTACTTGGTTAGTGGTTTTGTTATTATCACTTTTAATAGTGGAGTTGGAGTTGGAGCTATCATGTTTGAGAATTACAAATCAGGGTGCATTACATTCAGAATAAATAGTTTTTTTCTAGATTACCTAGCTTGCCACAACAGAGAACAGTCGCAGTCAAATTTAGGCCTATCTAAATATATATAATTATTTATAAACAAAAGCAAAAACTGATTTCAACTCTACTGTCACGTTACTGAACAATACCCAAGCCTATAAAAAAAAACTACAACATTAATTCATTTGCTAAACAAATCTATGCCTATCAGAGAAAACCGCATCAGGCTGATAATTCATAAGATATAGTGTATACAGCAGCGCCCCCTGGTGAGTTGCCATCGTAATTCATAACTAAAAAGATGCATGCATTAAACCTCAACACATTACAGAAAACTATATCAAATTCCGACTAGTAGTTTTTGAAATATGAGTAAAATTGGTTTGCATAAACTTTATGAATTTTATGGTTTATTGTTTTTTTTTCAAAAAGTACTGAACCGAATGAAAAACAATTTTTATGGGACCATCTCGAAAACTATCCTCCTCGAATAAAAAAAGAATTTTTGAAATCAGTTGATAATCAACGGAGTAATCGAGTAACAACCCTACAAAAAAAAAACTTTCAGAAGACTTGATAACTTCCTTTTTTTGGAAGTCGGTTAAAAACTAAAAGGTGACTGACTGACTGATATAGTGATCTATCAACGCACAACCCAAACCACTGGACGGATCGGGCTGAAATTTGGCATGCTGGTAGATGGTATGACGTAGGCATCCGCTTAGAAAGGATTTTTGGAAACGCCACTTTTAAAGGGGTGAAAAGGGGATGAAAGTTATACTTCCTAATGCGAGCGAAGACGCGAGCACCCACTAGTTTTATATAAACTACAAAACAAAAACAAAGGATCATGCAATAAATAGATATCATGCAAAATAAACATTACTAATAATTCTTTTAATACAGCTCGAATTGAAAAAGTAATGAAATTTAAATAAATGACTATTTGATATTTATCGCAATATACCAATAGCTACTATTTATCTTTACCTACTATGCATATTAAAGAATTAACGTGTTTTAGTAAACCGGTAATCTTACAACTTATAAAAACGTACCATTAATTACCTGTTGTACCTAATTGCTTTTATCTTGCATACCGAAGACTCTCTCTCAGCTAGTTTAGAAATCCATTAGCCTCAATATTTTGGCGACGAAACTCATTATCGGAAAGAAAATATGGAATAGTTGGTTCGTGTCGAAACAATAGCACAATAAGTCTGTTCACGTAATTAATTACAAGATAGAAACAGCTCACACGGAGATACCAGATACATAGTTTAGTTTATAAGAAGCTGGAAAACTCTGACCACCTTATGACCCTTTGACTTGATTTATTGATCACAAGTAGGTATATGATGATCTTAAAAAATATGAAAAGCATGTAGGTACTAGTAGCATAAAACCAATAAAAATTTTTGAGTTGAGTTCGAGTAGCCCTTTTTTTGAATATTGTAAATATTTAATTTCCTATTTATTGCCTCTAGTAAAAACTACTAAGAAAGAATAGCAAAGGGTGTTAAAATTTTATACATTATGAAATATGTTTGAGCCACGCCAATCGTTTTTAGAGCTTATTTAAACAGTTTATTAATAATATCAGAAGTAATATTAGTAGCACCGTCTGCACTGGCACCGAGGATCTATTGTTATAATACCATCTGAACAGTTTCCATCGAGAGTGGTTTTCGGCATTCTTATACTTGTCAAACTTTATTTATTAGACAGTTCTTTTACGGGCTCGGAATGAATGGATAGTGGTAAACTTCCTGAATATCATACAATCAACCTAGTTTGTATGAAGTCTTTTAAAAGAAATAAAATTAGTTCCTAAAAAACTAGAATTACAAGATCGATATGTATGTTGTGTATTTTTTTTTAAATATGCGGCGATTTATTGTAGTATAAATAATAAATAAATAAATAAATATTTTGGGACATTGCACACAGCGCCATCTAGCCCCACACTAAGCAAACGCTTGTGTCGTGGGTACTAGATAACGGATATAAAACTTATATACTTTTCTTTTGTAAATACATTCTTATTATACATACAAACGACCAGACTCAACACAAGTAATTATAAAATTTTAAAGTACATAATTACTTGTGCCATGCGGGAATCGAACCCGCGACCTCTAGATTAGAAGGCAGAGCCACTGCCAACTAAGCTAACAGGCCAGTATGATAACCAGCATCAGATTTTTTTTATTTATATTACTTTTTACTTATTACGATTTTGTTACTTTTTGTGCCAACATCACCTAACTTAAATATGTTTTAGCACATATCCCAATATATTTGTGAGGTCAATTTCTATCCGGAGATATTTACTCGCTTACTTTTCCTTCGCAACCATGCGCCTAGACGAAGGCCCAAATAGGAAAAGTTTTCCAATTAGGCAAGTAATCTAATATAAGTTTCAATAAGCCAATCAAAATATTATTATCGACATACACTGACCCTCCGACCTTTCCAATGAATCGGACTCTATTTACACACGAGTATTGGAAATGTTTAGTTACTATGTTGGCCACCTTTTGCTATACGATACAATTTGAAGCCATGTCATACTAGGTTTTAATAGTGGCTTCTTATAACGCGTTTGAATATGATTAAAATGCATTAGTTATTAATTTAGCTACATATTTGCAAGTTTTGTCCAGCTCAGTTCAATCGTTTGAGAAAAAAGAAAAAACAAACACTAATTACATATGTAAATACTCAAAAATCTACGAATATATTTACATCAACTAAAACTTCGTACTATTTCTTATATTTACTCTACAGATGTTATGTTTTACAATACCATATTTTATAAATAATTTGATAAACTGTAGGCCGTTGTAATACGAATATTGAATTACAAGCCGCTCTAGGCGTGTAACGCTGGCACTAGATTTCTAAGAAACTTGGTTCGAAGACCTTAGGCGACGCATCATTTAACTTTACTACAACCTTGTACTGGATTGTAAATATTTACCTGAGTTTCAGAAAATGGAAAGGGTTTAACGTTAGACTTACAATTTTAAAAAGTCCTATATGAACTAAAATTAGTGTTTTTTAATGTATTTGTTACTCTGTACATTTTGATTAAAGAAAATGAAACATGGATTTTGTTGGATAAATTTATAAACAAAATAGTCTTTCCAAAATGTTGAAATGTTTTGCTTGAGGACAATACTCTTTAATTTGAATGAATTTCGCAAGCCTGGCAATAATGTAGATTTGGAAGAAAAAAATCAATGCAAAGGGTCGGGTGAATGTTGGACTCGTAGAAAGTTTCCACTTGGGATTGACTTTTCCTGTTCAGGTTAGGGTTGCCAGACTGGAATTTTCCCGGAAAAATCTACCGAAATTCTCGCATAGTTTTGCAAAATTTTTACTGCATATAGAATTCTACAAAAAGAGCAATTAATATACTGGAACATCACTGACTGTTCATTTTCGAAATGTTTAATTGTTATGGTAACCCTACTTACGATTGACTTTTCTTGTTTGAGTGCGCTTCACTCGCTTCGACCGCATGCTGGCTTTTCAACGCCTGACCTGATCGATCTTTAAATCTTCTCTAAAACATTTTAAAATGTTGGAATGCCGTTGCTCATTCGTATTTTAGGACTTGAATTTATTTTGGCCTTTATCCCTGGTTTTATTTTTTGAAAAGTTAAGTAGTCCATTTTACCTGATAACATTTTTTTTTAAATAAGAAGCAAAATATTTATTCATAGTTTTTGTGTCCGAAAATACCACAGCAACTCGACAGTTCCAAACACAAAGTAGGGAAAACACAGCTAAAATGGTTGCATTAGGGAGCGTGAGTCAAATTAAAGTAAATTCTGTTTCGTCATCAAAACGACTTTCTTTTGTTTTATTTCAGAGTTCAACTGAACAATTTGGCAAGAAAATCAATGAAGAAACCTCTGTAAGAAAAACGGAAAAGTTTTCAGTTAAAATAAACTTTTCCTGTTTATATATTTCTATGTACCTATAGAACTTTATACAACAGGCATTTCTTAACTTTATCTTTCCAAAACATTGGGATTGACGAAGATAGCCATGGAATTTTCATCAAACAACATATAAATTTTAAAGTTGAAATTGGTGTAAATGTTCTAATGAAGTACATGTAGATTTCGTTTGAGTAACTTTTTGTTTCAAATACCTAACAAGCTTTCGTAACATTTATTTTAGTTTCTAAAGAAATACAGCAAAGTATTTCAGTAAAGGTAAGTAGCCATATATCTGGAAGCCTGCGTAAAGGGCTCTGCATCGGTTTCAAGAGAGCACTTTCCTCTGAAACAATCCGTGCGTTTGAATAATTAACTAGACTGCGAATTACTTTTCCTCCTTCACCCAGCCAAATCATTTTTACATAAGTTCCTTACAATTTAATATTCATCTCTAACGCTGTTTGTGTTTCAAAGGCTTTATTATTTATTTACTGTAGCAGTTAATTTACAACCAGCCAATTACCAAGTCAGTCTGTTGATTTTCTTTGCATTTATAATTTTCAACAGACTTTTTGTACGGCGTTGTTGTTTTATTTAGAGTTAAAGAGTTTTTGAAATATGAAAAAGAAAAGTGAATAAAAATGGCAGAGACTTTATTTACGATAGATTTTTTGAGAAGATTTTGCAGTTTAAGCAAAATTAGTGATCATATTTAACGATAACTACATTCAGACAATTCAAATATTAATTGTTTCAGTTTGCTTGGACAACAATCCAGATCCCAATTTCATTAGAAGAATTTTCTGTAAATTGCCTTTAACTTTGCGCAGACTTTCTCTTAGAAAAGTTCTACATTTAATTAGATTAATTGATTTATTTTTTAAACAATACGAAGCGGGTCGAGCCCGGCTTTTAATTAATTAACGGTCCGACAATGTACACGCAAAAAAAATAAAAGAATGATCTCGCCGCTATAAACGAATCACTCTGTGGCATTATCTTCCTCGAGATTGGAGAGCTGAGCAAATTACAATTTTCCATTTTAACTTTCCGAGTGTCTGCTGAACTATATGAGTAGCTTGCAGCGTGAGTGATCGCTGGTATCCTCCACTCGTGTTCAGATTGATCGCCAATGAAGCCGCTACTGTGTATGTAGCTAGCAACTAATTGAGCTGTTTCACTAATCGCACTACAGCGTCCGAATGCTATTAGTAACACATCACACCGATCCAGCAAAAAACACCGGATGTAATTATGTAGCCGAAGAGCTGCAATTTAATGTTCATCGCTTCCAAGGACAATAAAAAGAAAACATAACTAGTCTCGTGTAGTACACATTTGACTAGCTTCATCGCATGTCGTGCGGCTTGTAATGTAGTAAATTATTGCCTAGAAAAAAAAAACTATTTGAATTTACTTTCAATAAAATAAAAATGGATCGTATATGCTTAAAAATCAATGGCACAAAATACACTGGTAAGATTTATTGCAGCGTTGTATGTATATTTCAACTAAACAAGATTTAGTGGTGTATAATTTATTTTTCGGGTTTTGATTTTTGTTTTATAATTGTGTATTACAAATAGCACATATTTCATGTTGATTCTCATTATTGTAATGTACCGACCAAGAAGACCGCGGTGAATGGTTACTAAGTCACACGAACCCTACCTTCTATATTACCCTACCATCATAACAAACATTTTAGGTTGGGTTCGAGGTGTAATTGTGGCATGACAGTGAAACTAACAAAACACCCACAAACCCACATTAAGAGAGCCTGGAAGAGATCACTCAAGGTGATAAGGCCGCCCACTTGTGCATTCTTTTATAGTTTAAGCTCATTTCATATTGTAATTTATTTTTGGTGTGCATAATAAAGTTATATTGTATTGTATTGTATTAACTTGACTGACTGATATGCCCCCATCCAGCTGGCTGCGAGTCGTCAGCCTCCACGAGCCTCAACGAGTTTATCCGCCGCCACGCCGGGCTCCGCGGGGCCAAGTACATGTGCCTGGAGGGCGGGTGCGGCGTGTGCGTCGTCAACGTACGAGCTACTACCGCTGCCGGGGAAGTCACCTGCTTCTCTGTCAATTCTGTAAGTTTTATCCACTTCTCATTCGTAACACTTTAATGTGTATACGTCTGTGGTGGGAGGTCTAACTCGACTCACGATGTCCCGCCGTCTCTTCCTAGTATCTTTGCTGGTTAGTCTGGTGCACTCATCACAGGGCCGCCCACCATACATACCATTGTGTCATGTATTTCAATTCTGTAAGCAGCACAAACTTAATAAGACGTAAATAAGACGTCTATGTAGTAAAAAGTACATTAAGCGTGCGTAGTAGGTGAGAGGATGAGAGCGCTGTGTCATGAACCATCATCATTTCTGGCAAACTTGCTTCTTCGTAAGGACTGTCAGCTAATGAGCTGTGCAAATTGAGTTATGAATATACTGCCTGTAGCTGGGCGGAACCAAATCTTTAACCTTTAAAACCTGACTGTGTATTTACATCAAATCATGAAATTGAATACGAATGGACTGAATATATTTTCCTTGGTTTCTGTGAACAATTTTGATATGATATTGAATCAGGCGTTACGTTAGGGAAATTCATTGTAAATGAAACTCTGGAAAAACACTATATAATTCTTCAGAGTTTCATTTAACGATTTTGATGTCTAACTAAATGAAGAGATAGGTCTTTATATCTTTTAATTTGTAATTGCAAACTAACTTCAACATATTTATTATGGCAATTCGATTCCAGTGCCTGGTATCGATCCTGTCCTGCGACGGCTGGGACGTCACTACGGTGGAAGGGATCGGCAACAGGAAGGACGGATACAATATCATACAAAAGCGGCTCCACCATTACTTCGGCTCCCAGTGCGGCTACTGCAGCCCCGGGTTTGTCATGAGCATGTACAGGTAACTATAGCTTCAAGTGTATTATATAATCTACGTATTGGTATAGAAAATGGTTGTACAGTTTTATACAGAATGGTTATTGCATATCCTTCGTTAAATTGTAGATACCGACTGTTTTTCACAGTAAAAACCCGTTGGACGATTTGCAAATTCTAGCACCAAAGCTGGTCACTCTCACACTTACTTACAGCTGAAAGTTATGTATTACTCCAGAACAAACTCGCCTGTCAACGGCGTCTATAGTTTTTTATGATAATCTGAAACGGTTTATTGATTTTTGACAGTTTTTTCGTGATCTTACATCACAATCAAAATGCAGTTGCAAGGTTGCTGATAAAATTACAGAATCTTTTTTCAGAAACAGATGACTATGCTATCAGTCGCAGTGAATGTTGATGAAGTATTTACCTATTTTTAGTGAGTATCTTCTAGGTAAAAGTGTTACACCCTAGGCTGCAGCAATGCTTAACATCAGGCAGGCTGTAGTCAAACGTAAACCTATCACACGTAAAAAAAATAGTCTGATTAGTTAACAAATTACTTTATCTCGTTTGGAGTTCTCAGAACGAGTTTTATAATATATGCGCTGTGTTGAAACAACGAATTTTTCTATTAAAGCAGAGTGACTGGAACGAATTGTACCTACATATATGTTTTAAATTATAATTGTAGTTGTAGGAACGAATCGTTGGAACGAATTTTATAAATACGTGGAGTGGCAGAAGCGAATTGCGGATATTTTGACTGACTTCAAAAAGGAGCTTAACCTAAATTGAAACTACAATCAATAACAATTTGACACCACACATACCCTACCATACTATACAAAACATGATCCATAGTTATATAAATTCATGGTTCCAAGACTTAAGGATTTTTATGTATATTAGTTGCCCAAAAGACAAAAAGCTCCTGCAGCTTGAAGTCAATAATTAAATGCTGTCTGTAGTACCAATCACTTTATAAATATGATTTACAACTACTATCAAAGACCTGTGAAGCAAGCGTTTGTGTGGACTAATAAAACAAAATCATTTTTGTATAGCACTTGCATAAAAACACATAATGTTGTCAGTTTAAGGCAGTCTGAATGTGGAATCGACATTAAAAAAAACCATCAAAATGGAAGTACATACATAAATAAGGTAAATAGTTTCATAAACTTTCGATTCAGTGTTGAGGAACCAAAACACGATTACGCATAGTTACAAAACAAATACAAAATATTGACATAGTTCGCTCTATAATTTTATTTATAGAAAATAGTTGTTTTTTACCTGCCTATCCGAAAGTATTATAGAAATTTAAACAAATTTTATTCTGACGCAAAGATAATGACATTATATAGAGTTTAATAGCCTCAAATAAGAATATTGTAAAATGTTATTTTTAAATGAATTTATTTCGTAAAATACCTACACACTATACTTACTCGGTAAAATGACAATAGTATGCCACATTTTCTCGTCACACATCTAATACAGACTCATATTTGAAAACGGAATAATATTAATAATATATGATTAAACGAACTTGCAAAAGTGAAGTTCGATCAATATTATATGAGTATAAAGCCTCATGCGAAGATATAATATTCACAACATGGTAGTACTTTAGTCCTACTGGCAACATTGCACGTCTTTAGAGAGAAAAAAGAAAATATATTTTTTTCTACCTAATGGTAACACCCCAGCGGTGTCGCTCCTCATTGTTAAGAGAAATTAAAAAATAACACAAAATTTTCAATATACTTATGGGTTTTTGTGGTGGGTGGGAAGATAAGTATATCTTCGCATGAGGCTTTATACTCATATAATATTGATCGAACTTCACTTTTGCAAGTTCGTTTAATCATATATTATATTTCGTATAGCCTCATGCTTTGATATAATATTCACAACATGGTAGATGTTTAGAGTCAAAATTTTGTGTGAGAAATAAAAGATTTTGTTTTTACAAAGTAATAACAAACAACTTTTATTACATAATCATATTTTAACATGTATGGTAATCTCAATGATACGATTACAAATTATATCACATTTTATTGGAAATTATGTTTAACTTATAAACTATACACAAACAAGTTATCATCTCATAACGTATAACATTACAATCAATTAAGTTGCAAAACTGATCTCGCAAAAGAAGTTTCATTTACTATCGGCCGGTTGTAAAATTTGGCAAACGTTTGTGACGTACTTGTCCATCCTGCCGTTTTGCGAATTGTATTTAAGGAAACACCCGCAGCTCGAGCTGCGGAAACTGAAGCATGTCGTGTACTATGGCTAGAAAATATTGTTACATCTATGCCGCTCTCACCCAGAACTCTCTTAATCCATCGACTGATGGTTTGAGTCGAAGCTGATTTATGCGGTTGCTTAAAGGTTAATATGAAATTATTTATAGAAGGCAGTCTTATTTTTCTAGTTACAAATAGGTAGTCTTCTACTATTGTAGCGGGGCATATAGATTTATCCTCATAAAAGTAAGGTAGTACTAAAACCGGTTGTTCACGCCCGGGTGCGGATGTTTTAATTGCCTCAGTAATACCTATTTCGACAGATGAAGAGCCTATCCTAATGTTTTCTGATTTTATTAGAGAAAACGTTTGAACCCGGTGTGCTGTAGATAACGCTAATAGTGTAACTAACTTTAGTGTTATTTTTTCTAATGAAATATGACGATTTGGTACCCAATTTGCTATATAATCGAGAACAACCTGTGGGTCCCAAGTCCTAGAATATTTTGGTGAGGCTGGTCTTAATCTATATGCACCTCTAAGGAGTCGTTTTACTTGATCATTGGTAGTAAGATGACTTCCGACAAACAATGATAATGCACTAAGGTGGCTGTTTATGGAACTGTACGCAACACCTTTTTGAAATTGTTCTGTCAAAAACAAAATAATAGTTCTGATTGACCCCATATATGGGTTTAAACCGTGACGATAACAAAACCGCCACCACAATTTATACGTCCCGTTGTATTGAGATAGAGTATTTTTGGATAGAGATGCCATTGTTAGGTCTAATGCTTGGTGTGGGGTGCCTGCTGCCGCAAACGCTGTCCTGAGAGCAGCGCTGCACCCAGGGTAAACTTCGATTGTTGTTGTCGGGTTCTGCAAGAATGTGATATACTTAAATCAGGTGTGAAATAAATAATGTCTGATTTCAATAAACTTTTTAACAATGGGAACCAAGCTTGCGAATGCCAGTTGGGAAAAATAAAAATGACTTCTGCTTTGTTGTTGTAAATTTTTTGTAGGCATTTCAATATCATCGAAAATGGAGGGAATGCGTAAAAAAAAACATTGATTTCCAATTTAAAGTGAACGCATCTACAGCAATAGAGTCTGGGTCTGGTTTCCACGAGACATAATTTTTGCACTTGGTAATAGTGCGGGACGCAAATAAGTCAATTTCTGGATAACCAAATGCTGTCGTGACAGTTTGGAATTGAGCTTCACTAAGCTGCCATTCTATGTCAGGGTTCACCTTACGAGATTCTTGATCTGCTTCAAAATTGTCTTTCGTGTTTATATAGGATGCATACAACCAGATATTTCGGTGTTCGCACCATTGCCAAATATTTTTTGTCAAATTATTTAAATGGGGAAATTGGATTCCTCCCAATTGATTAATATAACTAAGTGCTGTTGTATTATCTACTCGTAACAAAATATTGCAGCTATGCATATCGCGCACGAAAGATTTTAAGCCTAGAAAAACAGCTAATAATTCTAAATAGTTAATGTGCTTTTCACGCTCACTATCTGTCCAACTGCCCCCAGTGCGCTTGTTGTCACAATAAGCGCCCCAGCCAGTTCGGCTCGCGTCCGTAAACATTTCTAAGTTAAAATTTGGTGTTACTAATGTGTTAGTTGTAGATGAAATATTATTCATCCGCCATGCTAAATCTGGCAAGATTACCGCGCCAGGTTTGAATTTGGCATTATAGTTATCATTATTCGCAACTAAGGCCAACTATTAAATGCGCAAAATCACGAATTGTACAAGTGGGTAGTTGGTAAAAAAAAAATGCAAAAGTAGCAAAAATTTTTCGCGTTTCTCAGGTGAAAGCGATATTGTCATATCTAAAGAGTTATACATGAAGCCAAGAAACTTGCTACATTGTCGCGGTTGTAAACTACTTTTTTCATAATTAATAACGAAACCTAAACATTTCAATAACTTAAGTGTTTTGTTGACGTTTAGTAAGCATTCGTCTTGGGTGTTTCCTAAACACAATATGTCATCGAGATATACAATTGATCTTAGTCCTTGGCTTCTGAGATAACCTACTACTTCTTTCATTATTTTTGTAAACGTTCGAGGCGCAGATCATAAACCGTAAGGCATAGCATTAAATTCGTAGGTTTTTATGTTAGAATGTTCATCTACGTATTGAAAACATAAGTATTTACGTTGAGAATGTTTTATAGGGACAACTAAGTAAGATTCTTTCAAATCTACTGTGGCCATGTAGCAGTTTTGTGAGATCATTTTTGATGCTATTCTGTGGTCTTCCATTTTGGAATGGGTTGTTGTGATAAACTTATTCAATTCTTTAAGATTAAGTATGAACCTATGTCCTCCGCTTGATTTAGGTGCCAAAAAGGCACTAGAAATAAACTGATCTTGTTGCGGACTACATTCAGTAATAGCGCCTAGATCGACTAACTTTTTGATGGCTAGCGCCATTGCTTGCTTTTCTATTATTGACAACGAAGTTTTATGAGGAATTCGTTGCTGATATACTATATATACTTCTCGTAAAAATGGGATATTATAGCCATTACAAATCCAGTCTAAAATTACTGCGTTTTTTGTAACATTAAGCCAACAATCATAAAAATGACGTAATCTACTCGCATGTACCTGCGTTACTGACGAGTTGGGACACGTTTGTTCGAGCTCGCTGAAGTCGGCTGGCGATTCAGCGGCGGTACAGGTGGAGCTGTTGGAGCTGCTCGCGCCGGCACCGCGGAGCGGTGGTACTGGTTCCGGTGGTTGAAGCCGCGCCCTCCTCTCGCCTGTTGATAGCGAGGAGGGCCCGCCCAGTTTCCCTGACGGGATCGGGCGCTAGGTGCCGCTGGTGTGCTTGATGTGGATGTTCTAGGCGGAACTTTTTTAATTTGAAGCCCTTGCTTCTCGATCGCTTTTGATGCCTTTATCTTTTCGGCCAAATTGCTGTCGAAAAGTGTTTCGTCTCTTTCTGAATTACTCTGTAAAAGAGTTTGTATGTTTTTTTCCAATACGGGAAAAATCAGTTTCGTTCTCACTTGAGTTTCGGTGAAATGTAAGTCAGATAATATGCGGCAGCCATCCGATAAAAAATTTAACACATTCACTTTGTCATCTCCGGTTAGCAACAACGACTTACCTCTATTTATGGCTGTTATGCCGAGGCCAAGTTGATCTTGGTTGTCTTGTAAAATCTTGTCTCGGTTTTTTTTTTTTTTTTGGAATTCTGGCAGGGCTGCAGAAATCTCATGGTTTAAGGTGGGTGCTTTAAGCGCCTTGCAATTATCGGGCACCATGTAATCTTTAAGGAGTTTTACCTTTGCTTCTGTTTGGAGGCCTTTTTTCAAAATCGGCTGCCAGCGTTGTGCCAGCGTACCGTGTATGGCAGGTCCATAAGCCGGGACATCATCAGTGGTATCACCAAGTGCACTTAGCAACTCGGGATCCAGTTCGCACTCTGGTATAGGCTCCTCAAGAGGAGCGATCTCGTCTGCTAACTCTTGCGGTGAGGGCTGCAGCGAGTCATTAGGCAGCGGAAGGATCTCGGATGTACGAGATAGCTCCTGCGTTGGGGGCTGCTGCGGATCGTTAGGAAGCGGCAGGATCTCGGATGTACGAGATAGCCCCTGCGTTGGGGGCTGCTGCGAATCGTTAGGAAGCGGCAGGATCTCGGATGTACGAGATAGCCCCTGCGTTGGGGGCTGCTGCGAATTGTTAGGAAGCGGCAGGATCTCGGATGTACGAGATAGCCCCTGCGTTGGGGGCTGCTGCGAATCGTTAGGAAGCGGCAGGATCTCGGATGTACGAGATAGCCCCTGCGTTGGGGGCTGCTGCGAATCGTTAGGAAGCGGCAGGATCTCGGATGTACGAGATAGCCCCTGCGTTGGGGGCTGCTGCTGGGACGGTGGCGTTACTAGGTGAAGGTCACCGCCTCGAGACACTTCCGCGGAGCCGTCGCCGATTTTTTCACTGTCCGATGACGATGAGTAAATGATGCGACGATATCTCCCTTCATTCTTGGCTTGTAATTTCCTGATTTTATTGTAGTAGTGACGAAGCTTTTCCTCGGCACTTCGTTTCGGCATTTTTAACTTTTTGTAGAAATTGAAGGTTGGTATTAAGTATTAACTTTTAAAATTGAAGGTAGAAATTTCGACTGTGCGTTGCCTTGCACGACAAAAGAATGAGGAGCGACACCGCTGGGGTGTTACCATTAGGTAGAAAAAAATATATTTTCTTTTTTCTCTCTAAAGACGTGCAATGTTGCCAGTAGGACTAAAGTACTACCATGTTGTGAATATTATATCAAAGCATGAGGCTATACGAAATATAATATAGGTATATGCAAATGTTATACAAGGTTATATGAAAATGGCTACCTACTTTTTATACTACATAGATATACTATTTATTAATACACATGATTCCGTTTTTCAATTGAGTCTGTATTAGATGTCTGACAAGAAAAAATAGTAAGCTATTTTCAAATAACTCTGTATATGTAATTTTACAATTTCTTTACTATAAACATTATTCTGTTTTCAAATTGAGTCTGTATTAAATGTGTAACGAGAAAAAATAGGGAACTATTTTCATATAACCCTGTATGACATTATTTACATGTGCATATACTGTTAAGTAGAAACATTATTCGGTTTTAAATTTTTAATTGGTTCTATTATGTGTTCGACAAGAAATCCCTAGAGTGTTATTCTCATATAACCCTGTATAATATATGTATAAATATTATTTCGTTTTCAGTTTGGATGTAAAGTAGGTTTTTGGCAACATAAGCCCATTCTGATTTTGTTCATTTTTTTCACATAACCCTCTCTCTTCTCTTCTAAGTCGTGTCCCTCACTGCTGAAGATCGTGACTCCTTCTGATACTGTTGACTAGTTGTCGCCATCGGTTTCGTTCTGTTGCTTGGTGCATAATAACCCTATATGTAGGTATATTATGTATATGTGCATCTATAGTATAAACTTTATAATGTTTTCTAATTAGCTCTGTGTAAGATGTTTGATGAAATAAAGCCTACTGTGATATTTTCATAAAATCCCGTATAATATTATGTACACACTATAACGTAATATAGTATCTACGTTTAGTTATAAGTAAGGTTTTAATTTTAATTGTAGGAGAGAGAAGATAGCAACATTATTCATTTTGAAGAATCAATTTTTATTATTTATATTTTACCATAAAAAAAATTGATAAAATCTCGACACCAGAGTTGGCCACTCTCATTCGATATGACGATGAACATAAAATTCTTTCAATCATTCAAAAAAAAACAATCAATTAATCAAATATACTTTATTGTACACCAAAAAAAATAACATAATTAACATAAAGGTGGAAGGTACACAAGGACATTAGGCGACCTTAACACTAAAATTATCTCTTCCAGGTAACCTAGTAAAAACCTTAACTTAAACTTTCGGTTGTGATTATTTTCGCTTATTTTCCAATAAGAAGTTTAACATATATGATTAAATTAACAAAAAAGTATTACAATCGTCTTTTCAGCTTGCTACAAAACCGTGGACATAATTTAACTGAAAAAGAGGTGGAAAGTTCATTCGGAAGCAATCTATGTCGATGTACCGGCTACCGGCCTATATTGGAAGCCTTCAAATCTCTCACTAAAAACCCCAGCGACAAAATTCTCAGCAAAATTCAAGACATTGAAGACATTACGAAACAAATCTGCCCAAAAAGTGGCAGATCATGCAGCGGTTCTTGTGATAAACCCAGTGAAGATTGGTGTTTAGTCAATGTCAATGATAAACCATCTTTGCCGAAGAAGATAAATCTTCAGGATGGAAGGCTTTGGTATGCGGTGAATAGTATAAAATCTATATTTAGTACTTTAGAAGAGATTGGCTATGATTCTTATATGCTGGTTGCTGGGAATACTGCGAAAGGTAATTACTTAAATCTTTTTAATATCATAGTCCAAAATAAAATCTCGGCACGTGTCTGGCTCGTTCAATATGTGTATGAATTATTCGACCGTGATTGCTATGTTGGCTATCATGCTGCAATCACTTATTTTCAATTTATTTTATTACTACAATCGCTTACAAGAATGTTACTAGACAAGAAAAAATATAAGTCCACGGAAAACGGATACATTAAATTAGAGGTACTAAATTACCCTAAACTTAACTTAAAGTTATGCATTCAATTTATTTAATTACTTGTTTTCTGTATTTTCAGGAGTAGAGCCTATTATATTCTATCCCAAACTGTTGATTGACATAAGCAACGTGCCAGAACTGACGACGCATTATGTTGATGTGAATTTAATATTAGGCGGCAATATGACACTCACAGATACCATATGCATCTTTGGTGAACTTTGCAAGAGTAACGACGATTTTTGGTATCTGGAAAACTTGAATGATCATCTGCAAAGAGTTGCACATATACCGGTTCGGAATGTAAGTTGTATTGTTTGTAGTAGTAAGTTTTAAATTAAGCGTTCCTCTGGTACTTTTGTTACAACTGTTAAAAATAGGTATGTTTCTGAAGTTATCATTTATTGAACTTTGTGTTAACTGAATGTTAACTTTTTACAGATTGGCACACTAGCCGGCAATTTGATGCTGAAAAACAAAAATCCCTCTTTCCAGTCAGATATTTTTTTGTTGTTTGAATGTGTTGGGGCTACCATAACAATTGGTAATATTTTTTCAATCAAATCAACATATTCTAAACATTTTGAGAATTAATAAATCGAATACATGTTTTTCTTTCAGTAAATTGGAACTTAAAACAGTCTGAAATAAGCCTAAATGATTTTTTGGAAACAGATATGAAAGGAAGAATAATTACTCAAATAAAACTTCCACCACTATCAAGAAATTATAAAATTGTTACGTATAAGGTACGTTACTTATAAAATTTTGTAAACGCTTATCTCATATTTTTTTCATTGTTTTTTTTTTGTTATTTCAGATAACACCAAGAGTGCAAAATGCTCACGCAGAAGTGAATTCTGCTTTCTTATTCAAATTTGACAAAACGACTGGATTTATTCAAGAAACATCTCTCGTGTACGGGGGTATTAATCCTACATTCAGTCACGCATACAAAACCGAACAGTTTTTAAAAGGGAAGGATATATTCAACAACAACATATTACAGCAAGCTTTACATTGTTTAGAAGCGGAAATCCACGCGAATTTTAATCCGCCTGATCCATCCCCATATTTCAGAGAAAAACTGGCGTTAAGTCTATTTTACAAGGTACGCTGATGGTTATAAATTTCCACCTGTGTAATTAATATTAATGATGCCGTTAATCCAGATTGGGTGAAGTAATTACGCCGTTGTTTCAGTGTATATTAAAACTGTGTTCGCGTGATGTTTTGAAACCTCGGTATGCGTCGGGAGCTACTACTTCAGCAGAGGATCGTCCGGCTGTTAGTAAGAGTTATCAGGAATATAACTCGGATCAAGCTCAGTATCCGATCACACAGCCAATGCTCAAAGCTGAAGGAATTAATCAATGTGCTGGAGAAGCAGTTTATAGTGATGATGAACCAAAAATAAAAGGCGAAGTGTTCGCATCTTTCGTGCTCTCTACAGTGACCAAAGGAGATATTGAATGCATCGACTCATCTGAAGCTTTGGTAAAATTTAGTACATATCTTAAGTTTCAATAAATAGTTATTATGTGTGTATATATGTACGGATTTTAATTCAATTTTGTTTTGCAGAAAATTGATGGAATTGTTGCTGTTTTCACTTCAGCCGATATTCCGGGCCTGAACACAATCATAAAATCAAACTTTCGCCTCGTGTATGAAAACGAAGAACTACTCGCAAGCCATAAAGTGGTATATTACAATCAACCGGTAGCTATTGTTGTTGCTAAAACGCAGGTATTAGCTGATCAAGTGAGTCATTTAGTGAAGGTCAAGTACAAGAATGTGTCTACAAAGAATGCGGTTGTTACCATAGAAGATGCGCTTGCTGCTCCGAAAGAAGAGAATAGACTTACTACGTATCCAGGTTTAGTGCCAACTGATAGAGGAGAAGCTACTGAAAAAGTGATAAAAGGAAAATTTATATCTCCTCTGCAATATCACTGCATGATGGAGTTACACACAAACCTGGCTGTGCCAGTTGATGAAGCTTTAGAAATCTATTCATCCACTCAGTGGATGGACTTAGTTCAAGCCGCCGTAGCGATATTACTCAAAATACCCGAGCATTCGTAAGTATACATTAAACTACAGCTTACTTGACAACAACCAAATACTAATTTAATATTTTAACTAGAATAGTAAATGTAAACTAAATATTAATTAACATCGTAATCAATGTAATTTTTTTGCAGAATTAGAGTGAAAACAAGGCGATGTGGAGGCAGTTTCGGCTGCAAAATAGGCAGAAGTAACTTCGTCGCTTGCGCAACAGCATTGGTAGCCAAGTTGTTAAATAAACCTTGTCGCATGGCAATGCATATGAGAGACATTATGCGAGCTACTGGGAAACGACCTAGCAGCCGCCTTGATTATGAGGTAAGTACTCAAATGTATATAATTTTCAAATGATTGTCGTAAACAAATAAGTACCGTAGTTATTTGCACGCAATATAACAACATCTATTTGTTGTTTGTACTTTAAATTTTGAGTACTATAATAATCGACTCGGATAAAGAGTTTTATTTGAAGTAATATTAGTTATTAATAGTACCAGCTGCAAATGAACTTGTTTGTCTCAGGTTGGAGTAGACAACAAAGGAGAAATACAATACATGGAAGGCGTATTTTATGTAAACGATGGTATTTCAATTAATGAAAACGAGAATTCGTATGCCACAGACTCGTTGAGGAATTGTTACGATAGCCGCCGTTGGAAAGTTGATTCGTTTGGAGTTCTCACCGACACGCCAACTAATGCTTTTATGAGAGCACCAGGTATAAATACTACATTTTTTCATCGCGATTCGCCATTCTTCTGAAAAATATTCTTGTTCTTAAGATTCACTGGTTATTTAATTACAGGCGGATTTGAAGGAATATCTGGCATTGAACATATAATGGATCACATTGCTGAGGAACTCAACATCGACCCAATAGAAGTCCGTAAAACTAATTATCGGCGCGAAGATAATGATTTACCTACCCTTGTGCCAATGTTTATGGAAAAGGTAAAATATAAGAGTAGAGAAGATAATGTAAAAGAGTTCAATAACACCCATCGATGGAAAAAGAGAGGTTTGAAACTATCAAACATGGCGTTCCCTACATCTTACATTGGAAATTATGGTGCTCTAGTATCAGTGTACCATAGTGATGGGAGTGTGGTCGTAAATGTGGGCGGCATTGAGACTGGCCAAGGAATATTTACGCGGATCATACAAACCGTTGCAAATGAATTCAAAATACCGGTAGAAAAGGTGGCAGTGCTTCCTTCAACTAACATCGCCACACCAAACAACATGTGTACAGCGTCGAGCATCACTTCAGAATGTTGCATGTATTCTGTGATACGCAGCTGTGATCAGATTAAAGAGAGGTTAGCACCAGTGAGAGCAGCCATGCCTGAAGCTACTTGGGAAGAAATAGTGGAAGCAGCCGACCAACGCGGGATATTACTGCAAGCTAACTACCAGACCAGCGAGTTTGACCCGCGGCTGGTCAACTATTCTATATTTGGTATTGCAGCGGTTGAAGTCGAGGTTGATGTGTTGACTGGTACCAAATGGGTCGTAAGAGCTGATCTGTTGGTAGATGCCGGACGGAGTGTGAATCCGGCAATAGATATCGGACAGGTAAGCCATGTTTCATTGGAAACATAACATTATTGCGTTTCTAATGCTAATTCTAAGACTGATTATTATTTTACTTTTGACAACTTTTAAATTATATATATTTTAATTATTATATGACATTGTTGAGTGATTGAGTGAGTATGAAATAGTTAATGTAATTGGTTGCGACCGTTTTATTTATTATTAAATAAAATAAATAAATAAGGAGGGGGCGATAAGTACTGCACGGATATCCCGCTTGGGGCGTTTTGTGCACTTCCCCTATTTATGCCTTACCCAGACAACCAAGCTCATTGCAATATCGGAGCACGGCCTTGGGTTGCTTGGGTTGCTGGCCTACTAGTTCCACTCCTACTATCGTCACTGCAGGAGTTGTGGTATTTGAAGTGGAACCGCTTGTACTGTTATTTGATGTTTCTGTTTGAGCCTGTCTAAGCTTTTTTCTCTTTTTTCTCATTATTGGGTTACTAGAATTTAATATTTTTGTGATAGTAGTGAATAATAAAATACTCCAGTATAGCCGTCTAATAAACGACACATTTGCCTATTCTATTTGTACATATCAAGCTTTAACTCTAAAATATAAACACTCTAATTATTACTTGTGATATTCCAGGTCGAAGGAGCATTCGTCCAAGGCTTATCCGCATGGCTCATGGAAGATGTCAAATACAACGAGAGCACAGGGGAGACTTACACTGATCGCACTTGGAATTACAAGATAATTGGAGCCAAAGATATTCCCTATGATTTCCGCTCGTATTTGCGACGTAACACCGCCAACCCGGTGGGAATACTCGGATCCAAAGGTATGTCAAAGTTTTGGTGACAGTGATATCATGCATCGCTTGATGAATTATGATTTGATTATGTAGACTTAGTTTGACGATATAATTTCATAGGTTTCGTAAAATTATGTCTTGTAAATTAAAAGTGGCTAACAAATAGATACTATTAGGTAGCTTTCATTTTTTTTCATAATTCTTTTATTGGTAAGAAAAGTTTACACGTCAATTATTTATGGTATACAATATACAACCAATTTGTATTTCATGTGTTGGCAAATATCTGCCAAATAAAAAAATAAGACCCATAATTTTATTCAATCGATGGCCCTTACGAACATCTCGATTTAAAAAAATATACAAAATCTTACTGTATCTACCTTGATAAGAAAAAAGGACGTGTACGTGTAGTTTTTTTTAATGAAATATGACAGTCCCTTAAGCATTTTTGAAGAAATTCAGACATTAATCTTGTCAAATCCAACATGTTATTTAAAAAAGTATTTGATCATGAACATTTTGTGGTGTTAGGTGTCGGGGAGCCTTCTATAACGCTATCCCATGCGGTGGTGAACGCAACACGAGCAGCCATACAAGCGTCGAGGCGTGACAGCGGTTACGATACCAGCAAGTTCCTTGACGTCTGTGAGTAAAGCCTTCGCAACTTACACGCGCCTTTGATCATTTTAATCAAAGCATATTAATTAAATTTTGCCACAGATTAATACAATATTTTGCTAATGGTTTAATCGTTAGGAAAATTGGATTTTGATTATTTGAAATAACTATGTACTTTACATGTTTGTTAAGTATATTTAATTTAATTTCAGTTCTCATAATATTTTGATGCTATATATTGCTATATATACTATTCGCAAAGTTAATTCACTTAGTATGTTTTTTTTTATTTCGTGTTTCTCAATCAGACATATTTATTCTATTACTCAAATAATTAACTCGTACTATAAATAAATAACTAACGTATTATATATTACATTTCAGGTGTCCCGGTTACTAATGAAAATGTTTCAAAAGCGGCTGACGTGAAACTAGAAGAGTTTTTGCTGACTTGAGTTTGAAAAAGGTCCATGAAAACATCCAAAACGGTTTATAATTATTGTAATTTTAATTTTATCTTAATTGTGTTCGTTATTTTTTGGACTCAACTAGAATTTCCATACATTATAATATGAGCAAAAATCGCTATAACGCCCAACTAAAAATATTTAAAAGAAGCTGTGGTTTCTATTGGGCAAAGTACTTTATTAAGTCCCACTTAATACAATTCCACCTACACCCACTACACAATAACGGTCGTACATTTTAAAAGTTTCATTACTCAGGCAATAATAAGTATTTATGTATGTGCCCAGCTAAGTGTACGGATTTCTCGGGCGGTCGTAAATCCATTGGTTGTGCCCAGTTTTATTTGATTACGGCCGGCTCCGGCGCCGCCCCAGACATAACACGCTTTATAGCTTTACTTAAATAACTACTGTACCGGAGGAACACCGCGAACCACCCTTCAATGTCATTTTATGACTCAATAATTCATTCGAGAATAGCGAGAATAGCTTTTGAATTCGCGGGAGGGCACAACGGAAAAGTGGCGCGAAAAACGCAAATCAGTTCAGTGGTAGATGCGTGTCCAACCTGCCTACTTCACTAATAGTTGTATTCGGTGTGAGTATTGCAAGAGCAACTTTTCATCATCATGTGTTTTTAAATTAAAAATATTGACCGTAATATTTTTTTACCAATTTACCTGTAGAAACAAGTTCAAATGAATAAATTGGGTAAAGTAATTGAAAATAATAACGATTGACCCATACTTCGCCCATATCACTGAGTTATGTCTAAGCAAAAAAATATTTATTAAGGAAGCCTATAAATTAAAAATCCACTGACGTACCTAAATGACTTAAACGCCACATTAAAAAGCACCAGGCACGAGAACAGATTATGTTCGGGGAAACAAAGAACTGTAATTTATGGTAATAGTATCTTTAACATGGGCATACAAATTTATAATAAACTCCCATTGTCAATCAAAGAAGCCAACTCTTTGGGCATATTTAAGCACAAACTAAAAATGTTTTTGGTAGGAAAAGCCTATTACTCTATCAAATCTTTTCTTCTTGACCGTACCATCTGACTTATATAACTTTTCATATTGATTTTACAACAAATTTGTTTTTTGTAAATTATTTAATTTTATGGCAATTATAATTCCAGACATAAGCCCATATTACAGATATATTGACATTAGGTATACAATATTTATAGTGACATAAGTATATTTAAATTTAAGTTTTCAATGTTGTATATTATTTTAATTGTAATTTGCACGCCTTATGGGTGGAAGTATAGAGTTCCTATGTAATCTCACTACCATCAATTGTACCTATATTTCGCAATAAATATCTTTGACTTTGACTTTGACTTCTAAGCCCAAATAAATGATTATATTTTACTTACCTAAAAATTCGGCTTCATGGCTTCATTTCCTGAAATTATTTTGGCCTAAATCTATTTGCCGGTACATTGACGAGGGTGATGTGTCGCTTTACATCAAAGCTCTGGGGACCGCTTCCCTCGAGCCAACGCCGCGGAAAATGGCCTCCCTCGCCACGATAGATGGCGCTTCTATTAACTTACCTGCAATTACCTTTTTAACCAAGTTATAAGCCATGCTCAAAGACTAAGAAATAAATATATGTAGATGGAGCGACTTGATTACTGGCTTGGGTTGACATGATTTCTATTGAAATTGGAACCAAATTGGTTTGCCATATAAATTTCTGTAAACAAAACTATAACCATGTGGTCGGCTATACAATACTGTAACTATTGTCTTGTTTCAAATCTTTAAGTAAATTAATGTCTCAATCATTGTATCACAATCTCCAGTTATTTAGCAGCACCTTCCTAACCTTAATGTACAATAGAACAGAGCCATAGTTTACGAGTGTAACGTTGAGACGCCCCTGCCGCCTTTTCTAACTAGTATCATAACGTCTTGCCTCCCCGCGGTGTAGTTTCACGTTTCTACACAATTTATAGTCCACAACACTTAGCAGTATAAAAGCTTTATAAATAAAGTATGATGGAACAGTTTTGCTTCGTAAAGTTTGGCGTTGTATTGTTTTATACGAATTATATTTTAAGGGTCTATTTTGTATGTAAGTTAAATTGTTAAGGTGAGATATTATATCATTTACAAAAAAAAATGTATTCGAAATTCGTATTCAACTCTACACCTATTTGATTAAATTATTGGGATATAATTGTTATTATTTCAGTTTGACTATAAAAATAATGTAAATAAATAATTACAATTTGCACCGTTAATATACAAGACAAAACGCTAAAGGAGGCTTGTCTAGGTCGTACCGAGGAGTGGTGGGTGACGCGCTGACGAACAACAATAATTCATTCCCGACTGTCAACTCACCCAACTTCGCGCATCCATCTATGTATGGTACACGCTCCTTGGAATAGTTGCTGTTGAATTTCTAGACGGCTGCGGCTTATTTTCATGTGTTTCGGTTTAGTTACGTAGAATAGTACAAGGTGTAGTATGTTTCTTTCAAGCTTAGGTTGCAATTTAAAAACAGTATCTACTAGGCTTCGATATTTCATCTACAGTATTTTCAAAAGTCTTAAAACGGAAATTGTCACTTCAGACCCACAGAAGCTGCCCTTATAAGTTAAGTACTAGTAATGATGTATACTAGATTTGTGTGATTGAAGCACACCTAAAAACCACCAAGTTTGTTGTTTGAAGCCGGTTAAGGAGCAGTCGCAGCGGAAAAACAACATATTTTTCCAGAGTTTAATTTACAATCAGTAACGTATTTGAGCGGTTGAACAGTTTAGGAAGTCTTTAGGAAGAGAGTTTGTATGATTTTTTCGTCTCAATCTGCTACATTTTTCATTTTATTGGCTCGGTAAGTCATACTGGTTGGCCAATATGCTCAAGTAACTGTACAATATAAGATCTGTCATAGCGATAAGTCAAATACACAGTCACCAATACATATTTGCAGTGACAACCCGCATTTCATTTGCTTCCCGTGATAGCCAAAGTAATTTCAACCCCAATTCAATACATAAGATCACAAAAATGTATCAATTTGATGGGTTATTTATAATGTACATATAAAATGGTATACATAATGCACATTTAATTAGTGTGAGCACTGTAAACATCAGTAATGTACGTACCTAATATCCGACATAGTGTAATTAGTACGTTAGTGAAATAATTGGCTATTTGCTATTCGCAGAATTATTATCACAGTATGCAACAAATTTCATTGAAATTCGATTATGATCATAGGTTTTGTGGATTTATAAGGATATCATGCTCAGTTTGTTTATAGATTTGTTTTGATTTTCTTTCAGGGAGTACGCTCATATATTAGGTTACTTTTGGGCACTGAAAGTGACATAGTATTCAAATGTAAAGTCGGTAAATTAGCCCTATTAGCCAACATTGTGGGTGTTTCACGCGGCTATTTTACCTTGGTGCCGCGAAAACATTAAATTATCATGTAATTAGCTCAATTCGTGCCACAGCACTATGCAGAGTATCCTATGTGTTTATGTTTGTATACAATGTTTATTTAGTTAAGATCAGATGTTGTTTTTTTTTTAATTTATTTTTTAGAAACCTGCAACCAACTATGAAATAATATTACAACCAGAAAAAACAACTTTTATATACTATTTAACTTTAAAGGACAGGTGTTGAGTTTAAAGGCGACAATGTATTATTTTTAAGTTAACTTTCAACAAAACCAAACACGTTTTCGGAAAACGATACAAATAAACGTATGCATAGAGGTGGCAGCTGAGACGAGGTCAAGCCGCAATCAAATTCAAGACCTTTCGACAAATTATAAATCCATCCCAACTAGGAGAAGTGAATAATACAGCGGCAGCAGGAACCGCGGCCGCGACCCGCCGGGAATTCATTATGTTCCTACTATGAAAACATCCACGCATAAAGATCTTGAATAGCAAATTATGTTAACTTTCGCTACAGAAATGTAAAGCAAGTCTAAACTGGTTATGGAGGACGAAAAGATCAGTCCTGAAGTCTGAAATATCAGACGTTTCGGATAACTTAATAGCTGTTTAATGTAATTTTTATGGCACACATAGGCGTTAAAATAAGTAAGTTTTATTTATATACTTATTTTACTCATGGCATTAAATGTCATTAAGTTTCGATGTAGGTCCACTATTTAGCTGTAGTAGGTATATATATTCGCAAGAATGTATTAATATATCAATTACCATTTTTCATAAAATGCATCAGAAAAAATATAACGGATATTTTTTACTCTCAATTTATCTAAAAGAATAAAAATAACGGATGCAATCGAATTCAGGTTTCCAAAATGGCTAACTCTGTTAAATAGTTAGATTGGGTTTGTATCGATCCGAGCTATTCTGGGCATACACCAGGTCGCGCTGTCTGGCTTTACTCTACGGAAAGTTAATTTTGCACTTTGTTTTGTAAAATGCTAAAAGCAGCGAATCTTGTCCAAAATAGGACACCAAGAAAAAGCAGTTGAAGAATGAGATATAATAATTTAACGTTTCATTTAATAATATTAATAATAATAGGTCTTTATTTCAGACAGCAGGGTCCATAGAAAATACAACCTGAGTTGGCTGTCGTCCAGTTCGAATATTTATAGTTGGTAAAATACTTAAAAAATTATATAATAGTTAACTAAAGTAAATGACAAAAAATTAATATTTTAAAAGCTCGTAATCCACTCCTCAGGTTGTAAAGCAATAGCCACATATTACCACTGCTATATGAGTGGTCACAAATCACTGTGGTTTTAATTGCTCAGCGCCTACCACAGTCCCCTTTGCAGGCTTTATAAATAAAGAAAATCCCTCTTAGGCCATACATTGTGACCTATCTACTTGCCCCTACCGTCAGGCATTTTAGGTCAATCGACTCATAATTTATGAACTCGCAATAATGACTGCTGTCACTGAACGGAAATTAAACCGTTTCGATACATTTTCACGTTATTTCTTCGTGATATTTTACAAATTTCGATTAATTTGCAGTATTTTGTTCAGCTGAAATATTGGGTGATTAATTTGAGAGCACTATATCTATATTTTTATCGTTTATTGTTTATATGTATGCGTGTGTGTGTGTGTGTGTGTTAAACGTAATTTATAGTTATGATGATACAGAACTATAACATGCTAATACCAAGTTCTTTGACGGAATTTTTATTATCCTTGAACTAAAATTTATCGGTCTTTAAGTTGAGAGTGAACCGGTTTCTTCTAGACTCGTGCACTAGATTACAACGTTACTTAACATTAAGCGAGTTGTAGTCAAGTTAAAAAATATGTATAATTTTTATCGCTACGTTTTTTTTACACATCAACAAAATGTAAGTTGTGTATACAAATACATACAACCGTTTACTACAAAATAATCATACACTTTTTGTTATTCGAATGTCCTCAGTTATTAAACGAAAAATAAATTTCTTCTCCAAGACATAAATAAAAGAACCGCAAGAGACGATTTCTCATAGTCGTACTCAGCTTTTATGCTGAAAAATTAGTGTACAGCGGCAAAAATATTAATACATTCTTCTGGGTCTTGTTCCTGATTATTTTAACGAGAAACGATTATAAAAATGTGTATATTTCTACATATACTTGAAGTAAACACTTACGTAACATCAATGTATTTTCGCACACGCCTTATATATTTTTTAACGTCTGTTTATTTATTTTTTCATACTTTCAAGTTTTTCATTACCTACAACATGACACTGTAAGATAATGCACTCGTTATAGAGCAAGTTAATTTATGTATATCTAATTCCACTGGCCCATTTTTAAAAATAGACATACAAATTATTATTTTTTCATTCTTTCAAGTTTTTATTAAAACTTGACACTATTTTAGAAATTTCACTCGTTAAATAACAAGTTACTTAATTTATGTATATCTCATTCCAATGACCCACTTCTAAAAATAGACATACATACATACCTAATTTGTTAAGAAAATCGTAGGAAAAGTGAAATAAAAAATGCAAATTGTTTTATGGCAATCTACATTTCGTACCCATGTCAAATAAAGCTGTTTCTCCTTTTCAAATAAATTAAATTTCTTGATGCAAAATATTTTGTCCCTCGTTTTGTACAAACGGAAATAATGGCAGTGAAATAAGTAGGTACTTAAAATGTGTTTGCTTTGTGGCGATCAAGTATTTTTCAAATAAAAACATCTTCATATTTCAGTTGTTTTATCAACAAATTAATTAAAGTACATAACAATGTTCACTTATTTAACACTAATTGACTTTGCCATATGTCTAAAAACATTTAAAAGTGTTCCTATTGAGCTTATTTGAGTATTGATCTAGCGTATTATCTTTTGATTTCAAAACACTGGTTTTCAAACTTTAGGAAACTTTATAAAAGATCACAAAAATGTTCCACGTTTATTTTCTTCAGAATCCGAGTAATATTCTCAAAGTAACGCCTAAACTCAACCGAGGCTGATTTGAATTTAAAATACCTTCTCTGAACAATGAGCGCACGTCATTTTTTGGAAAGGCGCAGACGTTTCCAGTCCATCCATCACCTTGTTATTGACTACGATTATACATACATACTGTCTGGATCTTTTCAGGGCTATACACCATCGTGAATGCAGGTTGTTAAATTTCAGGTTTCACATGGTACCATTAGAAAGGATTAGATTTGGACCATGCTACCGTTCTATTGTTTAATAATTTTATAGATATTAAATTTTTTTTGGTAATACAATTGTGTCAAAATTCTATTTTAATTCGATATACTCGAACATAAGCTAAACAAAGGCCTCTGTAACGCAGGAGGTATTTGGTGAAGGAGGAGGAAAAAAATAAAATAAAAAATATACTACATACTAGCTACTCGTATAATTATAGCTAGGTATATGTTTAAGATTTAACATCATAGTACTATTGAGAGTTATATGAGAATGTATTACTAAAGAAAATTAATTTAACTATGTATATTTCCTCACAAGTAAGTATTTTCTTGGCACGTAACTACGCAAAAGTAGAACTACGGATAAGTAAGAGTCTTAACTTCTCGGCTAACTTGGATAAAATTTAATAGATAGGCACCTACTCCGAGATATTTAAAATCACGATTCCTCATAAACTCGAAAGCTTTGCCTTCTAACTTCTCATCACGTTCACTTTAAAGAAATAATGGGTTCCAGTATTTTAAAAGAGATTGCAAGTCGTAAAATATAAAGCGGATTTTAATAGCCCAATACTTGGGGGATAATCTGCAATAAATCTCAAGGCAAGGGTTGGTGCGGAGAACTACCTTGCCGTTAACATTTTTATCTATTCCCTTGCCCTTTTGGCCGGGGACATCATTTTCCCATAACTTCCGACACATTCCCGTTTTATATTATAACATGATTTTATTAGCTGGCTATCACGTGATAAAATTGCTAATGCCATATCGGAGAATTCCCTCCTTCGGCAATTTTTCCGGAAAATATGGTTTCATCTCCATTTAGAAAATTAGAAACGACAAAGGACGGTAATTAAAGAAATAACTTTTGTGTGAAAATTGCTACAGTATATTACCAATTTAGCATCAGTTAACCTCGGGAGGGCTACAAAATGATTATGCTAATACAGCAGGCAGCCAATCGCTTCCACGCCGCGCCGCGCCGGTGTAATTAAAGTTCATCAGGCATTCGCGTCGCGTCTTCGGCCTGCTTGTATATTGCTTTGGCTGCAAAGCTTGTGTTTACGAGACCTTGTTGCTTGCTTTGTTCCCCGGTGGAGGGCGCGGCGCGGCGTGGCGTGGCGTGGCGCGGCGTCGGGGCGGGCTCGGCACCAGCGGCCGCCACCTGCTTACGGCGCTGCGTTGGCCTAACTACCATCATAAATTGTACAAGTGGCGAAGCAGTTGCGAGTTTTTCGTACCAAGTCTTTAGAGAGCACTCAAGGGAACGGTTCTGGTGCGAATTTCTTGTGTGAATTAAGGCGGCTATTCCCGCCTGGGATTTTGCGAGTGTGCTTATGGTAATGCAGGTAATGGCACGAGCTCCGGCTAACTGCCGTGTTAGCACTTGTAACGAATCTGTACTGGCTTCTATTTAGTGCGCACTATTTTGAATGTTTTATGTATGCATATTTGCTATAATGTTGTTAATATCTCTGTAAGTACTTTATACTTTTTACTTTACATGGTCTCCTATTTTTTAAAGACCTTAACATGGATGGGTAAAAACACTACCATGTAACATACCTTATAAGAAGCTATGCAATACCATTCTAATAATCGTTAATTTAAACTTTCTCTATGATACCATCAGTTCAAGATCAGAGCTGTAGATGTTACAAATATGTTTCGAAAGATATAGATATAAATATACAAAGCTAGCCAGTAATGAGACGCGGCAAATTGCAATCTCACTCGGCATCCCGCTACCAGCTCGAGGGAAATTAAAACTGTTTATTTTGAGACGAAGACAACATACCTACTCACGTCTGGGGAGAAAATGGCCTCAAAAATACTCAAACATTAATCTGATTATATTACGAATGTACGCGATTTATAATAACGCATCCCTCGAGGATGGAGCTGAGTGCTTTGGAAATTGCTTTAAGATCGTATCATGTGAAGGTATAAAGTAATTAGGGACTGTGTTTATCTACTCGTACCTACGCCGCGCACTTCACGTGAGAGACGCCGCGCCGCCGCGCCGCGCTTAGCTCACACATTTTATGCTCATATCTGCTGAATTAATATTTATTTACAATAATAAAATATAAAAACAAGTGAAGGAAAACTAAACATACTACTTCTAACTACTACAAAAAGGGGCACTTAGAAAATCTTTAGAAAAGCCTAAAGATAATCTAAGTGCTCCAGCCCACTACCAGAGGGCAGCGTACCCAGCATGCTGGCCGCATTACCACGCTGGATGGCAATGCTGATACGTTGAGCCAGAAAAAGGCCAGCATTTTGGTCACGCGTCGCGTCAACCAAGCGCTCCGAGAGGTTTTGGAAAATAGTATGGGCTCCCGGACCCCACGGCCCCAAAGTCTCGACTCCAAAAGGCTCAAAGATGTAACCTCGGCCGAGGTTAGCATATTTGCGTCTCTTGTGATGCTCGGCAATAATAGCCGCCGCTCCAGCCCGACACCGTGTCATAGACAGATGAGACGGCGCCAATGTGTCGACGCAAGTTGCGTCCCACACAAGGGGCCGACCCAACTTCCATGGCACAAGAGTCATACCGTCAGGTCTTTTTCCATCGTCACGTGCTAGGCCGCTCGGTTCGAGCATAGCTGCAACATTGGCAGTGGAAAAAGCCCGTCGAATGATGTCGTTCAGACTAGCGTGGCGGCTAATTCTACCAGCACTCCTCGAACATGAGAGGCCGTGGTGCCCGAGCTGGTCGACATCAGTACCACACTGGCAGCGATGCGGTTCACAGCTCCTCGCACCCAAGCGCAGGCTAACCGCGAGTCGAAAAGCTGTCGGATCTAAAAGGTTACCTGTATTAAAAGAGGGCATGGCCTGCAGCCAAAGACCGGATTCCCACACACTGACCGCAAGGATGCGGGCGCGATCCGCGAAACTAGTACACGTATCGAGAAGTGATTTCCGTGCTAGTTCGCTGATCGGCCGATCCCACAGTCTCTGGGAACGAGGTGTTGTAGGAAAATCGGTGTTTGGACAGGCCAGGCGCCAAGCATTTTTAGCTTCGTCCGTATGCGCAACTACAACTACGCCAGACGGGCCTAAAGCGGGTGCGAGGATTTTTTGGACCAATTCGTAAGTACCGTGGACAGAAGCCAAAAATGCTGGTAAAGCAACACTTGAAATTTTGCGGACACCCAAACCTCCTAACCGTACAGGTAGGGAAGCTTGCGACCATGTCCTGTCATCCATGTCCACATTCAAAACCGAAACTAGTGTGTCCTTTACGATGTTGTCTAAGCTCGAAAGGAGCCCATTGTGTTGCCACAATGGACAACATCGTAAATAGTAAGTGAATTTTGGAACAAACAAAAAATAATATTTGATAATAGTAAACGCCATATGGGCGTTAATTTTGAGCAAACGGCCTAGAGTGTCCCTGAAATTTTGAATTTTGTCCTCTACGAAAGGAGAAAACGACTCATCTAGAATCGGTGAACCGAGGAGGCGAAGTGAACTTTTGTCTAGAATAGAAATACCCGGTGCCAAATCATTGAATTTAGATATGACTGAATCCTTGTCCGAACATGAATCGCAAACAAAAAGTTCGCACTTTTTTGAATTTAACTCGAGACCAACATGACGAAATTCGTCTACCAAAATTTTGAAATCATCGATGACGGTGTTCACGTCACCTCCCAAAGTTCCGTCATCCAAGTACCAAACATTAAGTTTGGACTTGAGACGTTGAATTATGGGATGTATGGCCAGGCTAAAAATGGCCGGTCCAAGAGGGTCACCTTGTTGACAACCAACTGAAGAGTCCATAAAATACTTTTTGTAAACCAATTTCGATGACTTACCGTAGCATTGCCAAAGGAAATTATAAAGGTCGGGAATTTTGTCTTTCACTTGGGTCAACAACGCTCCTCTGTCTACCGAATTGAAAGCGTTTTTGACATCCACCTTCAGCAACACATCTCCTCAATTTTGGTGAAGAAAAGTCCGAAGAGAGTGGACGGCGGCCTCACACCCGCCTCGCGAACCAAAACCAAGCTGCAGTGGTTGAAAAAGATTGCTCAAAGGAACAACCTCCTTCCTGCAACCTACCTTGGCCGCGAGGCGACGGTATGTGGTCCCGACCGCTATAGGCCTGATACCACCGTCCTTTTTCAAAAGGGCGCACAAATTGGCACCATACAAAATTTCGGTGATGTTGTCATTAACCCGTCCAGACAACATGAGTTGAACTAATGCAGTTAGATCCTTCAAAAGAGTTTCGCATACCCCACCAGAACTAAAAGATAGAAGATCTTTTAGGTGCTGGGGTGTAAGGCCGTCAAGACCTCCAGCTGAACCACTTTGGAAAGATGAAACGGCAGTAGCAACCTGTTGGGTGGACACGTCAAAGTCAACATCAGAGTCCGGTGGATCAGGCAGGTGGAGATCCGCTGAGGAAGGTGGATGTTTGTCACGGAGTGACTGGACCGTATCGGGTGAGTGTGGGGCTATGGTATCTATGCTATCTATGCTGAATTTATATTGATATGAAATACTTATGATACCTACAAATCCCATACAATTCTTATTTCACCTTTTCGGTCTATGTAACTAAATTGAACGAGTGCGTTTAGCTGTTACTAACCGTAGCATCACCCTCCCATATTTATCAGCTTCTCCTACATTTTATTCTAGTAAAACAGCAAGACATATCCAGTCTAACATCAGTAAAATACAAATAGCAGCTAAAACATAGCGAAGCGTTAACTAAAGTGAAAGACAAAACAAGGCAATGTTTTGAGCGTCGGCGTCGGTCTGCAGAGCATCCATCATGTTGTTACGCGGCAAATCGCTGACAATATCGATTACACACAAGAAAAATAATATTTATAGCACTTCGCAGTCAACTCGGAACATTATTCCCTTGTTTGTTGCTGTTTTTTCGACATGCGGAAAAAGGGAAGCACATTTTTGCGTTAGGAAACACTGAGCGAAAAGTTTCGAGATACTTCTCGTGGTGACCCTTTGTTTAATAAATAACAGAGACGCTATTTTATTACATGTCTTATCTGATAGAAAAACAGACGTCTTAGCGGAGCGGTATTAGCTCTTAGGATATATGTAAGAAGTTCTTCGCGAAAATAAAAATGAGGGTCGTGTGGGATTATTTATATGGTGACAACAATTTCAGTTGTAACAAATTTGTGCTAGAAAAATATATTTAAAGATTTTAAGAAAGTAAAATAAACTTGTATTTAAAGATAAAAGTAGAAAGAGTTTATAATAAAGCTCTTGCATAAAAACACTTCATATTAAAAGTAAATTTACTAAAAAGTTTTCTATGAGCACGTTTAAATCTAGTTTTTAATTTACTTTTATACACACCCATGACCTACTATCAAACTGGCACACCAATTTACAGTTTCTCCGGCAAATTGTCTGGCTTGGGCCCCAGGGGAGTAACTGAAACCTTATTAGACCTATGTTTATCGACTGTTAAAGCGAAGGTCACAGAAGAATAAGTTGGCTAAATGTATTTTAGAGTTAGAAAAGTCGTGTGAAAATTTACTTTACTAAATATTTAATTGCTATGGTGTTCTGAACTCATTCTACTAATAAACAAACTTGGTTAGACCAATATTAGTAGTATTTTTTTTTAATAATCTTTATCTCGTATGTTGTGCAATGGTAGTAGTTACCGCTGTAAGCATTAGATGATTGAAAAAGTTTTATGTCTTGTATAAGTCCACGACACATTCAGAAATTAAGATTTAATATCTAGCCAAATATTTTGTACTAGCTGCACCCGCAGCGTTGCTCGCATTTGGCGAATTGTTTTCAAACATTTTTGAATTTAATTAAAACCAACATACACGCAGAACAATCTATTTAAGATCCGACGAACACGAAGGTTGTTATAACTCTGGTCTACTTATTACTGATTTAGTCTGTGACATGTAGAGCTATCGAGTTATTGCACTCACTTTAATTAAATTAACAACAAAAATTTGTAACACGAAAGTTTTTACAGTATATTTAATCCATAGTTTAACCAATCGCCCGTCGATTTTTCCGTAGCGTCAGTTCTAAATCCGTCAGCGTGGAGACGCAAACAGCCGTGCATCAAACAAGACTGATGGTCCAGGGATGCTCCCGACACGACCTCTGTGTCGCGATTTTTCACGCCAACTCTCCCCCTTCGCACAAATTACCGCCGACTAACTTAATTTCATTTAGAATCGTGCATTTAATATCTTAACACCTATTAAGGGAAAATTATTAGGACTAACGAGGCGGCAGATTTAAATTTTCAATTTGTTTGGTTTTAAGTTGTTTGGTGGTTGATAGTGACTTAAAAAATAACTAGGTTTTTTATATGTTTGGGAATCACTGTTGTTGTTTCCATCAATGCAATATTTTAAAATTATCTTAGTTTCCGTAGTTGTATCTAAATCCATCGTCTTAGAACCAAGAAATTATTTATTGAATAATATCATACATTTTAATAATCTACATGCATCATTACTATAAAGTTTATGGTGTTTTATGATTATTTACCTCGTAGCGGAATGTCTCAGCTGTTATTATAACTAATGAACGAGTGAACTACAGACGTGTTTGCTTTCCTTGATTGTTGGCGAGATCGCGCACTATTCCATTACTTATTTGCTGAAATAACGTTTTTATTTGCTTTGTGTTGCAAACGGAAAACTAACTGAAATGTTTATATATATATATATGTAAGACTTTTATACGGCCAATAATAAAATACCTAGTATTTGATGTTAATGTAACGGATACAACGGTAACAAGTCACTCTGTATTTTGTTCTACATATTTAGCTATATTTATGATTAGAATTTTGATAATGCTAGGAACATTACAAAATTTGTACAAAACGGACCAAATTTATAGCATCAATGTGTTCAAATAAATAAGAATCTTTAAGCATATGGTTGCTTTGCTTCAGGCAGAATACCGGCAGTAAAATTTCCAGTGATATCGTGATAACATTTCAAAGTTGAAACAAATAATTATCATTAAACGAAACAATTCCGCCAAAGAACACGGCCGACGTTCAAATAAACACATCGTTACGGATGCTTGTACTGTATTTAAACGCTGGAGGCAACTCCGCAATCGAAGCAACTTGCTCAAGTTGAGAAGTTTTTCAGTGCACAAACCCGCTTGAGTTCGTTGCGGTGCTAAAAGATAGGCATTCACATGGCCGTATCATGCGATTGCATCGCATAAAATAACTCAGTGATCATTGTGTAGAAACGTAGAAATGAGTGTGTTTAAAAATCTACACTTCAATCGATACACGACAGTCGATACCATTTAGTGCGATATACAAGCTTTATATGACTCGGTCATGTGAACGCTTACCAGAATCAGGCTCCTGAGTCCCGCCGCGTCAGCGTTGTCTAAGTTCTGTTGCCTGATGGTTAGGTACAGTCTGGCACAGGCCTCGGCGACGCTCACCGTCAGCAAATTGAATTTCTAAGTTATTCCCCAAGTCGAGAAAGCAGGAATGAAGTGAGCTCGTTCCCAGTTGTTGTTCCTGCCTCTATGATTGGAGCAGAGGGCGCGGCCGAGACATCGGTTACCGAACTTCTGTATAGCTCGCGATACTATTTCACAGCTCAATAGCTGCTTCGCTAGTATGTTGTGTTGAAGTAGATTTACTAAGAAAGTTTTTAGTTTCTACGTCGTTCTCTAGATTTAGTTTGCAGTTCATTAATTTGTGTGGAACAGGAGCTTAGAATAAAGTTTTGTGTTTTGAAAGATTTAGTTTTCAAATGTATTGTCTTATACTTGCTAATTTAGTTTATAAGAACCCAGATATTATTGGTTTGTTTCATAAATATTTAATTGAGCACGTAAATATTATAATTAATTTAATAGCAAAAATAAGATAAGTAAGGTGTATTTATTTAAGAGTTCAAATTATGACAGCGCTATGTTTAAGTTAGTTGACTCATCCTATTCTAAAGACACATACATACATATGTTAAGTTCGTACAACAAACGAACGTTAGCTTTTGTCGTTGGCAAGCACAGGCATTCACGAGCGCACCGAATACGAAAGATAAGCAGACAAAGAGGTATAGGCATTCGGAGACCTCTACAAGTTGCGAGAGCGTAATCTGTGAGAGTCTATCTGCCCGCTTTCTTGGCACTGAACCCCGTCGGCCGCCAAACAAACCTTAACATAAATGATTACGTGCTAGGCACAGAACTGACGCGATGCCCTTGAGAGATATTGGAACTCGTATCACCGAAGCAGACTCCTATCTCCTCGGTTCAAGACGTGAATTTAAAACGGTCCATTTACAATACCTCCTAGTCACGGACCAGCCCTTAGTTTTTTTGTTAAATCAGTATTCTCTCCCGTAACGTACGTGATTACTTTATTAATTAGATTCTTTTCCAGCGTTTCAAGTGCGCAAGTACTCGTAGCTCGCGTGTACACTATGCATTTAACACGCTCGCTCATACCGCCAGTACTCTACTATAATTGCTATTATTAACTTGAGACCAACAAGCGATTGTAAACTCTATTTGGATTATTTTTAAGTCCAATTGACCTACAGCTATGGATTACAAAGCACTTCTTGCTTATTACTCGCCGCGGTCCTGGCAACCTATAATAATGTAAACATATTTCCCGTCCTCGGAGATTGTTTGCAGTAATAACGTGACTGGTTATCTTCCGGGGATTTTATAAATACAAAATTAAATGATTAATTAATACGAATATTAAATGAATACGGGGATTTATGTTTGTACTACAAACATGTACAGTTATACACCACAACAAAGGCCCTTATCGCTGAATAATATTGCAATATAATATTATCATAAAAGTATAAGAAAGCGTGCTCATTCATCATTAGCCTTGACTGCCTTCAGCCGCTGAGAAGCTAGGGGAGGGAGTGAGGCCGTAAAAGTCCAACAGAATAATCCTACAAAAGTATTATAGTAGGTAGAATAATTTGTTAACAAAAGGCCGAGAGTTGTACTTTTAAAATTTATAGCTTTGGGGTACTTTTTTAAAGGCCTTCGTTTCTACTCATATAGGTATTTTCACCCCTCTGAAATATAATACTGGGTATATTTCTTCACCTTGAAAGGGTGCAAAGCGATAGCACTTACTCTAACTTTATCTCTTTCGTTTTATTCTGATTCCACTTTTGTTTAACACAGGGACGCTGTGATTTACAATCTCCTGAGTAAACTTATATTTTTCATAAGAACACTCCTTATTATGACCAAAAAAGAAAATGAAACGTGTCAATGATTTAAATATCGTACTACGAAATTTTTATGTTTACGAACAAGTGAATAAAAGCAAAAGTCCATTAATTATTCTCTTTATTTTTTGTAGATTGTAATCAAGAGTATTTCTAAGTTATTCCCAAAACTCAAGAATGTATGTAATGTATACCTTGCTTACAAACCAGTATCTTCATAGAGCAAACAGAGCAAAGCGCATTTCCCACAAGCAGTGGCCAGTCCAGCAGTTTGTCTGGCAATGGAGTACACATTTGTCACTGTTATTGTGCTACGTGAGTTACGCCGTAGCGCGTCGCATGTCGTAGACTCGCACGAGACGTAGCACAGATTAGTGCTACGAGGCGTAGCACGGATGGGACTGTTTTTGGAAGATTAAGAACAATATTAGAACTTTCGAGAAATTGTCCGTAGTGATTATTGTCAAAATGATGTAAATTTTGAGTTAACTAATCCGAACCTTTTTAAGAAATTGAAAGGGAAAGCTTTCTTAATTGTTTGTGACGTTGACGCAAGTATTTCCATGAATTGAAGCCAGGAATCTTCTAATGTAGAGTTCATTAATTAGTTGTGACATACATTTTAATTCCTGAGCCTAGTGTTTATTTTTATTGTATTAAACTACTCTGCTTACGATAATAGTCAGACATATAAATATTGCGTTTTTACGCACAAAAATAATTACTTAAATGTAGAAACGGAACTAAAGCCAAAAGATGACTGAAAATAAAACTATTTATAAGCCAACACAAGTTTCTGTATAGTTTCGGTATCCAACCCTAGTTTTCTTACGCCGAGTGTCCGAGGCGCATAAATCGAGCGTGCGTCCGCTAAACGTAGCCAGTGAGATACACTGACAGCACAATGTTCGCTTATCTTAATTGCCTTCAGAGATAGCATCGGCGGGGATTTATCTGCGGCGCCTGCAGAATAACTCCGCCACTTTTTAGCGGTCCCGCGGTAAAAAGTTTAATGATAGTGCGCTATCTGGAGACGGCAGAGCAGTGCCATGAATAGCGCCTGATGATTAGTAATAGTTTTAGTACAATCTTTTATTAGAGTATCTAAGAACTGTATGATTTAAATTGTTTGTTTACTAATATTTTTTTCGATAAATATACCACAACATACCTACAATTTTAATATCTTTTGATAATATTTTAATTATGTTTACACAATAGAGTTCTGAGCCAAACAAAGTCAAAGTTTTGTTTTATTATATGCATCTTAGGGTATAGCTATTGGTTACCATCAGACAAGCAATAGTCAAGTACGAACCTTTTTTAGTAAAAAAAAATATAATATAATATAAAATATTTACTTTAGCTAATAGCACTTTTTCTTAAATCGTTGAAAAAGAAAGTTTAAAACAAACAGCGTAACACACGCGTAACTATTAAGAATAATCAATAACTAACCAGTTCTACAAAAATATCAGTAAACTTGCTTCTGAGCCACGCTGGCACAGAGATCCAACAGAAACTGTATCACCAGCGGCAACACCGCTGTCCCTCGGCACTATCAGAGACACAATCCTATTGTTCATCTATCGAGACAATGCGACATTGGAAGTTACGGACTAACTTCATAAATTATTCATTAGACAATGACCTGCCACGAACAAGTCGCAATTCGGTTTTAACAATCTTTGTAAAATTCAATATTAAACTTGACTCACAAATATTTCAATCATTTAACCGCATTAAAAAACCTATAACTGGTAGCTTAAAATCAAGCGTTAATTAACTTATTGAAAATTGCAGCTACAATCATATCATGGAATGTGCTGCTCATTTGATCACATTACGAACTAGCTCATTTTCAATCAATGCTGAGTGAACTGTGATATGTAATAAAACAAATATAGTCAAACGTAATATAAATGCTCCAAATAAGTGAAGTCCGTGATAATACACGATAGTAAGATTGCGCATTCACTTTCATATGAACTGTCCCATCGTGTTAACCGAATGTAGCAGTTTTATAAAATAAATAAATAAAATAAAAAATCTTTATTATCAAGCACGTAACCCATAGACTTTTATTAAGTTAATTATTAGTTTCCAAATGTGCCAGCTAGTATTGTATTAAATATCTAGTATTGGAGAGGCAGTATTGAAAGAGCGCACGGTGTATAGCGAGGCAGTCGTTAGCCGGCCGCTTGGCACTGCAGCTGCAGCCCCGTTAATTCCAGAAGCGGTCACGGTTCATGTGTCATTGTTAATGGCAACCGTTAAATATCCCACCGATCCATTTTATGATCTTCCAATTTTATCTCACAAGTGTCGCAGAACATAAAATCGAACGTTCACATTATCCTACAGAACCGAACTATCGAATATCGACGCCATAAACTCACAGCTCTCGCTCGACTAACGTAAATCCGCCGAAATTATTAGACAACAATAGAAAACGCGGCCCGAACAAAGTAATTAATGTAAAGTCAACAGCGCACAACTCCATAGGTACAAAACGGGGAACGAATTTTGCATTGGGATTTGAATAGATTGGGAAACGGCCATTAGTTATGGCGTAGTTACGTCGCTCGATTTATTTTTATTCGGCGAACGTAAAACGTGAATATTCAATTTAATCCGGAAAAATAATTACATTGACTTTATTGTAGCTGCTGGGAAACTATTAAAGTGGAGCGAGCCGGAGCCCTAAATCGCCACTGGCGCTGGATTCGCTGTAATGGTTATGAATAAAAATTTATAGCCGATGGAAATAGCCTTCTATTCAGTGCAGTTCCATCTCAATTAAAATCCTATTATTTAGTCAAATGGTCCGCGCCGTGTGTTCAGAACTGCAGCTGTATTAGTGTTATTAACAGAGAATTATCATGAGATTGCTTTATAGTTTTGAATGGTACAATGTAATGAGATTAACTTTATTACTTTTACATTTTCATCGCGATAGTAAAGCGAAATTTAACGGCTTTTTATGTAGCTAGTACATGTAATAGGAATCGTAACAGAGCCGTTAGTTTATATATCAAGAAACAATGTAGCTCAGTTCGAACAATCGGCAAAACTTAGTGGATATTACACTAACATTGTATTAGATAAGGTTGTCAGAAGAGGGGTGATTTTATGAACTTTCCATCACCGTAATCGGCTCTTTCATTTTTATTATGTGCAGTTATTTCTGTAAGAACTCCATTCGCCGAGCCGAGCAATAAATACAGCGATTCAATGTTTCCACTCCCAAAACTTAGCATGCCGATGTTATCATACCAACTTGTGAACGTAAATTTATTAGTACGTCGTGTAATGAATAAAGACCATTCAGATTACAATCGTTCTCTTTTACGGAAAAATATAATTTTTTGGCTACATTTTTATTCAAAAAATTCCTCTAATAGCTTATGATTAAGCTTAAGTGCCGTCGGTGGCGACAATATGTAGGCGTAGTAAGGTTTGAACATAAAATACTGCGCGGTATATTTTATGTTCCATTGGATGTCTGAATTTTTGTAAGCGTTTATGATAACGGTATTTATTAATTTTGTCTGGTTTTGTTATTATTAAACGCATCAGTTATCCAATATCATAAATACGTTAGGCGTAAATAATAAGCAATCTAAAGAATATGTGTACTGATATCTTGAATCAAAATAATCACTGTATACATAGAAAACGTGTAAAGATTATTTTAATTCAACATCTATTTATATTCTTTGATTTATTTCTTGATGAAAATTATTTTGGCTAATTAATTAATTTTGTCTGGATGTATGTCATACTTTTATAATATTTCAATGAACTAACTACTTACACTCTACTAATAATATATCTGTTATCCACTAACGTTCCTATAGAAATTAAACGCTGACAGTAAGACGGAGCGTTCAAGTTTTATTATCAGTTAGCCGGTGTTGCAATGAATAATAACAAGTTTGCCAGTCAGCGCGAGCTCCAGGCAGCTCCCGGCCGGGGGGTGATAACTTAAACAAGTGCACTACAATGACACTGTAGTGTGTATCATTTTATAATACTGGTAATTATCCATCTTATGGGTAGAATTTAGCACTGAAATGGAAGGTCTCTCAACAACCTCATGACACTTAGTAACTAGGAATAAGTAACTGGTAACTGACGCTTAACAATATTTAATTACAGTGTAGCACAATGAAAAATAACAACTTGTTTTCTAAGACTTTTCAAAAATCGGTAAAAGAATTGCCGGTTATTCAAGGCAAATTCTTTATTTTAGCGAATATCTATAACTTGTAATACAAAGCTAGTTTGTTGTGGTGTATTACCACTACCATTAAATGCTAGGAAACTATTCGTTTCCAGCAATAAATAATAAATACTGATTTATAGATCAGAAAATTCTAAAAATATTCCTCTTCTCAACAATTTGGTCAATGGATCTTAATAGTCAAATATCTCCGTTTATTTCACAGTTATATCATTCTACGTAAATAGTAACCCTGAACCGCGACTACGTAATACTACGTATATATTTGACTTAAATTGCAAATGTCTAAGTAGGCCAGGTTGTCTTGTTGGTTAGGTTTGCTTTCTGACAATACGTACCTTAATAAGATGGAATTGCTTGACTGACTTTAATTTGGGAACGAATAATAAGATCCTGTTTATAAAGACGTACATTTTTCTTTGATGTCTGCTGCTGACTCTTAGGCTTGTAACAAGACCTGTTTTTTGGTAAAGATATTGTTTCCGTTATGTGTCTCGCTCTAATAACCCGGAAGGAGTATCAGGAGGTATAATATTTTAGAAATTATTATATACATTTCACCCATGGTCATACTACAAACAGTGGTTTGAAATAAAAAAAAATAAGTGTTAACCGATACATAATACCTAATATGTAGACATTGGCTGTGTTTAATCCATGGCTACGTAGCATGTTTTTTATATTTATGCGTGGTAGTGATTATATGGCGTCCCAAATGGATAGCAGAATAACGCATGTTTGAAACTTGAGTAACAAATTATCTATGGCCACTTATGAAAAAAAAATGACAGTTCCACTTTCACTCATGAACAGTTAATTGAATTCCCTGAAAAAATGTTAAGTTGCTTAATTTTATTTTGATAACTAAACAAAAACGGACGCATGGACGGAGTTGGGAGATACCTTTGCCCAGGAGTAGGACAGTATAGGTTAATAAAAAAAACTTAACAATTTCCAAATAGATACCGCAACTGTGGAACCGCTTTAAAGTTTTTAACATGGCGGAGCGAGTCAATAGTTTTCATACATAAATGTATGCATGGGCCTCAAGGCCTTTAGCTGCGTCCATTAGTGGCCCGGGGCGGTCAGAGTGCTCCCTAACAGCATTCAGGTCTGCGTTTCATTCAATTTGAAATGTTTACATTGTAACGTGTTCATCGCTCTGTCACGCGCTAAAGCTTTGGTTTCCTAGGACAGCGGTGCCTTCATATAGCGGCTGTAATATTACGGACGCAAAAATAATTAAAGTAAGTTACGGTGCAAGTTACCGCTCTCTAGGAAACCGCGCCATTACGTTTACATAGACAACGTTCATTCACCGCTGTATTATGGCCGCTATATGTCGGAACCGCTTTCCTAGGAAATCCAAGCTTAACTTTCTCGCGTACCAGCGAAGGGACTAAACGATACTGTGGGTTTGATTGTGATTTGTTTTATCACTAGGCTATAATATAAAAAAGTATAGATTAGTTTTGCACAGTTATTGGATTTACCGTCAAATATACTACATTTTTATTTAATGAAAACTTATGTTATTGTTGTGAGACAAAAATGCAGGCTGATTCTTTACGCAAAGAATCTTACACGTAGAAGTTATAATTTTAAGTTAGTAAAATTATAAATGTACGAAGAATGAAAAATATTTGATATAATTGCAATTTGTTGTTATAGATAAATTAATTAAAACGTGAAAATATTAAAGCTAAGATTTTTTTGCATATTTTTTCATAGTTCTTAACATTTTTGAAACTATATAACATTATATAATAATCACAAGCCCAAATATAAGTTAGGCTATAGAGATCAACCGCCACCCGAATTTCAACCGAGACCGTGGATGGGCGCTTCCTCCGGCGTGGGTCCCAGCTCTTAATACGATGACGAAGAGAAGGATCATTGGAGCTTTGGATCAAGATACGGTCAGTTTTGTGTGCGCCGGTACATCAGTCGATGGTGCTGTCTCTGATGAAGCAGTGGAGCGACCCGAGGACGAAGCGGCCGGGAGTAGTAACATCGTCTCGCCTCCACCCCCACCACCACAGGCCCCCGCGCCCGTGTCCCGGCGGGCCGCTCGCGCGGCGGCGCGCAGTCTGCGTGTTGCCGCGGCCCAGGACGAACGTTCTGAAGGTGTCATAACATCCGAAACGCGTAAACCATTTACGCGATTTACACGTGAGTGAAAACCGTTTAGTTAATCTTTTGATAAAATGTCTCACGAAAGTTTTAATATTCAAATATAAGTTGCTGAAAATCAATTACAAAATCGTGTGTGATAGAAGAGTGCGTTCTGGTTATGCTCCATTTGTTTTTTACAAAACTGTGGTTTTATATCCTACGAAAATGTTTGTGTACTTAACAACTTTATGTAATTTTACAGCGTTTTAAACTTTTTTTATTTTCAACGTTTTATGCAACCAAACCCATAAATTTAATTCATTGGTACCAATATTTGTATTGTTAGATATCTTCATTATTTATATGGAATCGCTCTTATGTTTTCTGCCAGATTCAATACTTAAAGTATTGAGTTATTTTATTATATGAATTCACCAATAGTTACTATTGAAAAACTAGACTAAAATACAACAAAAATAGCGAAAAACTAACACTCCAATTCAATATTAAAATTGTGATTCCAGCAAGAGCTTGGGGCGACATTGTCAAAATTTATTGGTAAAGCCAAGAGGAAGACGCGGAATAGTTGCAAAGTGTGGATTTGTGTGACGCCACCAGACGGCGCTGCATTCCAATGAATTGCTGTTGTTATGGAAATCTCACGTTCGTTCCGCGTGTATAGGGTTATCAGTAACTTATGTAAAACCTTTGAAAGGTCTAATAAAGGCATACATGTATATCAATGCTAATAAGTTTGGTCTAATTAATTTGTAGTTCGTGAAAAATTATTCGCTGTCGCTTAATTGTCGCATTGCAGATCAACTGTGCCCACTGCTGATCTGCTGTATCAAACAATTGAGATTATAATTATGAATGCCAAAGTAGACAATTGGTTGATATCAATGTTTTTAAGCTAGAATTATTATTTATTGTATAAGTTACAAGTAACCGTGTATGAAACTCAGTGATGACGACCTCGAGACGCGCCGCAATAAAACTTCGTGTGGTCCAAATCTTTTACGTCCGTGTGGACGCATAAAAGGTTTACGGTCCGCCAATTTTTTCCGTATATACGGAATTATGGCGCTTATGAGACTAATATCACTAAGAGGTCTATAAACAACTTTATTACTAACCCTGTGTCTATCATTAAAGTAGTTTTGATGAGCATTATCTGTTGATTACTTCTAATCCAAGCTAAACAGGTAACAACTAATTTAATTCTTTGCTTGACTGACATAGTGATCTAGCAACGCCCAGCCCAAACCACTTGACGGATGGGGCTAACATTGGCATGCAGGTAGATGTTATGACGTAGGCCTCCACTAAGAAAGAATTATCGGAAATGCCACTTTTAAAGGGGTGAAACAGGGGGCGTAAGTTTTATTTTATAATGCGAGCGAAGCGCCGTGACCACTCCCTAGTTTGCAACAAACATTTTCATTCGTTTGAACTAACGTTCTTAACACAAGCAGTGGCAATAAACTCACCTTTAAACATATCAATAAGTTCCCAGCAATTAAGTCTTCTTACAGATTGACGGGTCCACATCGATGAAGGAGGAAGTAGATCGATCACGTGGTCGGTCGCAGCGTGTGTCGCGGCCAGAAGGTTTTACGTGGCTTAATCTGCCCCAAGGGGGAGGGTCATTAATTAGCCCGGCCGAGCTGCCTCTGCGGCGGTTTTTGTGGACAATTGACGTATGTATGTGTGGCACAAAGCGACCAGCTCGCCCCTTGTTGAGGCGTAGAAAGAGTTGAGAATCTCCGCGTTTAAAACACATCAAAAGCTTCATTATGAGGGTGAAAGGTCGAGTGGAAGCGGATGCCAAATATACTCGTGATTATTTGACACGTATGCGTTTTAAAACAGAAATTACGCATTCTAAATTATTTTAATCCAATTGGTTCAGAATATAAACAACTAAAAAAAATATCCCTTTCAAGCAGTATTCGAAAGTATCGATTTACATTAAAACAAACAAAAATTAATGGCCATATTGTTTCAGATCCATTGTTGGAAAAAGTATTGGATTGAGTATGATTGCTGTTGGCTAGGCGGTACTAAATAATGCCCGAGGTCACTATTGATTGAGGTTATTTTGAGCTGGTGACGACTGCAGACCTGATTTCATTGAACAGTTGCGCTTGTTCAGGTAACTCACCTATTTTTACCTCATTTTATTGCTAAAACAGTAATATTATTTTAAAGCTTAGTGAATGTTTGTGTAGGGTTATACACACATCACATCCTTTTCAGAATTAAAATTAGTTTGATTAGGTCATGTATAAATCATATATTTTTAAGTAAATATTGAATACTATACTTTGACAAACTTCAGTTTGTTAAAGATAATATATTATAAGTAAATAAATATGCATAATATTAACTTAGTGTTTTTGAATTTAATTATGTCAATTAACCTACTTACTTGCTATTGATTATTTCGTGAGTCCATATAGCACCTTCAATTTCATAAAAGATATTGTCAGCGAAGGTATTTTTCGCGAGCTGATATCATCGCCGGGGCCATATAAAGGCTGTTTCACTAGTATATCTAAAGTACAGTTTCTATATCCTGGGTGTAGGCTGCCTTACTGTTCTGCAATACAGCCTGTATTTGTTTGCTATCCAGAAATGTTAAAACTGTATCGCGCCAGTCGCCGAGGGCTCGGGTGACATATCATTGTGTCAGAGATATCCCACGCTTGTCGGTATCGCCTTATTGGACGCTCGATGAAAAACACCCTATTCGCTCGACATCTACTTTCTGGTTTTTCCTGTAGGTATATACCTTTTTGGCATGCCCTTTTTATTCCACCCACTGACTCCACTACCATTTTGTCGGTCTTTACGCGGCTATAGGTAATCTGGCTTACAGTTTTCCTGTTTTTAGCAATACAGGGATTAAGGATCGCGGCCCAAATCTGACAGGCTTTTTACGCCAGAGTGTAGAGGATTCTTACTGTGTGAGTGGATATCTCAATTTATTTGTACAAAGAGCACGAAATTCTTTTACAAATATAGCGAGGTATCGTAAGCATTTGAAGTAACACGGGTACAACGTAAGCCGCTCACAGAACTGAATTATCCACCACACAAAAAGGCCACCTTTTTTGTATATTTCCTACAAAGTATTATATGAAATACATAATAGCGTGAGCTAGTGACAAAAACTGATTTCATATATTATATTTTATTAGAAACTTTGGTGTACTAGTAAATATGTCAGTGATAGAGACTCCTTCCCGATCCTCAATATAAGCTGAGAGACGTGCCCCGAGTTCAGCGCTATGATATTCAAAGCCAAAACTTTCAAAAACCGAGAGTGCCGAGTGGATAGACACATCATATCAATATTCAGAATATCGAGCGTGCCAGCGTCAGTTTTCATACAACAAAAGAGAACAGAGAAGTAAAGGAGTGAAAGATATGCGAGCATGTTTACACGGACATTTAGCTCCGGCCGTGACATCGTTTGTGCAAAAACGAAGGCTGCGACGTTTAATTCAGATCACGTAGCGACTCGCAATGAGGTTGTAAACACATGTGTGAGCTCGTCAAACCAACCGAGGGCAGTATGCTAACAGTGCTGGCCCTGGCAGCTCGTTGTGAACCTGAGGGTGCATTTGTACCAGGATTGCGGCAAATTAGGACTAGATTAGCTCGCAGCGGGAGTCATGGCTCTATAAATGTTGCCACATACTGAGTTGACTATGCGCTTCGATTTAACAGCAAACTATGTTACTTGTTCTACTTATGAAATAAATGTACGTAACCTACCTACTAGTGCCACAAACCTACTCATAAATATGATATTGATTTGATATTAAAATTCGACTTACCTAAATTCTAGAAATATAGTAGTATACTAAAATGCAACAGTTTCTGGCTACACAATTTTCTCTGAATCCCATCCGACATAACTATGCGATAAAAACTTTCATTTACGATTATGCCTTTGCTAAGTTTATTGAAGGTATTTCTGAAAATAGCTCTAGGTCTAGTCTCTGTTATTTACTTAGGAATAAATAATTCGTAAAGTAGGCACTCGGTCCTTGCATCCTGAGCGTCAGTTTACTCCGCTATGGAAACTATCCGCTGTAAAAATACGATAAGGAAGCTATCAACCAGTCAGTTATCGGCTCGGCAAATATAAGAGCGACCGTTCATGAATAGTTAAAGAGAAGACCGGTAAGGTTACGTTTACACGAAAGGAGCTTTAGAAAAAGTGTTCAAGCGTACGAAGTTCGGGCTAGTGTCTAATATGATACGGTTGATGCCGTGCGGATGGCTGTTGTATAAATAAAAATCACTTCGCGGGGCGTACGAGGGGTCTCGGCGGCGAGTGTGATCTCGGGTTTATTGTGGAGAAGCATGCGCGGTGGCGCGCGACGGGGCTGGCGGCCACAGTGCCACCCGGCGAGCCGCCGCGCGCGCACGCTTTACTGCAGCGCCTCGAGCGCTACTTACGTAAGTCACGCGAAAAAATAAACTTGCCACCCCACTCGCAGACGGACTTGACGCGCACGACTCGATAGAATTTAAAATCTGTTGGTGCAGTGAGTGAGTGAACCCGCTAGTTTTGCTATCGTCTGAAGGAAAATTTAGGCGCCGCTGGACATTACTGAAGTTCATCCACGTGACCTCAGGTAAGTTGGTTACGCTGCCGTCGCAAATACGATTCCTAGCGTGAAATTGGATTCCAGGAAAACGATGGGCATCGTTCTGGACGATATCCAGCTGTATTTTATCGATGAATAGTTAAATGAAATCTATTTTTTGGTGGTTTTCTCCGATGTCAGTAGAATTTTTAACAGAAATTTTATCTACTACATGTAAACTCGTAGAATAACCACGGTTAACGTAATGAAAAATAATGAGGTTAAAAAACAATGTGTTCTTCAAGTGAGTTTTTATTGCTATGCCTGGACAATCTGCCTACTGAAGTCTAGACTAATGAAAAATGGAATAAGTATAATTAATAAATACACAACCTTCTTTGGAGAGGTATGCAATTTAGCTAACGTCTGACATAGTATCAGGTAGATAGTGAATAGACACAATAGTAGTGAAAAGCTAAGATGGTAAATGGTACTTGTGTTATCGTTTTTATAATATATGTGCCTACATTACTAATTCGTGGGTTCCTATGTAGGTAACTCCACAAAAACCATACATTACATTCCACATCCTATCATAGTCAATCCTCGTCATCAATGTTTTAATTCTAAGTAAGGGATCCTACAAAACAATCAAACACCTGTAGGGTATTTTATTATTAAAACTTTTGTGAGACAATTTTTATTAATATGTAACTAAAGCGGTTTTCACTCACGTGTAACTCGCGTATGTTGTTTACGCGTTTCGGGTGTAATGACACCCATCTTAGGCGCCCGGGCCCGTGTCCCGACGGGCGGCGCACATTCTGCGCGCTGCCGCGGTCCCAAAACGCACGTTCTGACGATGGGTGTCATTACACCTGAAACGCCTAAACAACATACGTGAATTACACGTGAGTGAAAACCGTTTTAGTAACATACTTGTAGGGTAGATACCTAATAACATATTCTAGTGTTACTTTTAACCACATACACATAATAAACACATATCATCTAGGTATATTTTAATGAGACATATTCTGCCATTTGCGATATAAGTACAACAACTTCAACAAGATTTGTTGTACTAAGTGGGTTCAATAAGTATGTGTGTATGTAACGAATCGATTTGTTTGTAATGCCACGGATGAGTTGCCATGTCTCCGATAATGCGTACCTGACCTGTCTCAAACGACAAAGTTCACAGGAAGTCACAAATTGGATTGAGATTGCCCTGAGCCCCTCCTTCGTCTCACGTCGAAGCGATGCGAGCCAACAGTATTACAATAATTGGGTTTCATAGTAAAATGCTCTTCACAGATCAAAGACAAGTGCTTCTTAATCTGCCCAAGACAACGCTTTGTACCACGAAAATTGCTTATAACGTTCTAGGAAATAAATATATTTTTAAAGGGACCAAATATTTACGGCGACGTAATGAGGGGAAGACAGTATCAGATTTCGGTCTAAAAGGAGAATATTTTATCTCAATTTTATCCTCATTTATTATAATGACGATGCTCTTCGGTGCTCAGGTGTAATGTAAAAATGTATTGCGCAGTTTTCTCAGAGATTTTAAAATTTTGCAGAAAACTCGTGATATTAGAAAAATATTTTGTCTAGCAAATGACCGTACTATTTTGAAGCGCAGTAAATTATATGCTGTATTGTCATTGAATAACGACTTCTTGTTTTTGGCTATTTTACTTATCTATGTAAGTACATATTTTTTTCATGTGTCTTATTTTTAATTTATGTATGTATCTACTTTTTGTTGCGTTCCATGATATCATCATCTTTTAAAGAAGCAATGGCAATATACCTATATATATATTATACAGTGTAGACTTTAACAATCCTGTTTGGCCTTTATTCAAACTCAGGTAACTTGACGCGACATCAAACAATCATTTTTTGGTTTAATTCGCTGAAATAATTAAATTAATACTCTTTATACAAGCGATATGCTTTAACTCAATTTACCTTTATCACAATCCATATTTACCGCCTGCAAAAAAGACAGAGGCTCTCAATAAGGTTTATGTTTTTATTATTTACATTGATGAAAAATATTCTTCGCTTTCATTTCTTCGTGCCGCCATTGATTGCGGCAGATATAAATATTAATCATTCATCCGTCTCTCATCTCCTTTGATCATCACGTCTGAGATTGCAATTCAAAGGCGCGAACTCGATTCCGTGCCATTACCGGAAATAAATTCCATTTCCGCGAGCATTTGCCACGTTCAAGGCTACATCGCACGAGTGTGAGGCTCGAGTGATGACTCGGGCGCTGCAAGTGGGTCACAGCCTCTCAGCTCGCAGCCCCCAGCCCTCAGCCCCAGCCCCCAGCTCGGTGGTAATGCACCATTTCGTGGAGGGGCGAAGGCGTACAGACACTTTCATTTTTTGTATGCAAGCGAGAGTGCCAAAAGTTTTGCGCACTGCGTCGCCGCCCACCACTGAATATGTATGGGCCAAACTTGCCAATTCAAATTCCGTTACTTTATTCGCTGAATTGCAGTCTTATTGAATTCTCCCCACAATTTTAAACGTGACTTTAAGCCGCACTTTCTTAATCTCGAAAAGAGAGTGATCATTTCTCTCCGCGTGAAATACCTCGGATATTACACCTTAAATGAACCGATAACCGTGTCGTAAAATATGCGTTCTATTTTAGGCAGGTGGACCTCAAGGGGCCTTTAATTTTCCATCCGATCGATTTTCATCCATTTGCAATATTCTTCCTGTACATTAAAGCTGGTTAACGTCTTTGGTACAAAATCAATAGTGACCCATTTTGCCGGAACACGGTGAGACCGGAGGACAATGAAAATTATTTCTCATCTTAAGCACGATTTATGAACGGCTAATAATAATTAATGGTTGATTAAAACAAAGCCTTTATAAGGTTGATCAGGTGCTTGCAGCGGCTGGAACATTAAAATGTCGCTTCTAATTTACTCAGCTCGCTGAGGTTAATTTATTAGAAAAACATCGTAAATTAATTCCTTCCTTAAATAAATTTAGTTCCGTTTTCTTATTTGCTAAAATGAGTTTTCATAGTAAAAAAGCACTTCCCATATCTATTTACTTAAACGGACATGATTTACAACAAGTAATTATCGACATAATTATTAATTTATTTATTTATTTCGGAGCGCTTGGTTGACGCGACGCATGACCAAAATGCTGGCCTTTTTCTGGCTCAACGTATCAGCATTGCCATCCAGCGTGGTAATGCGGCCAGCATGCTGGGTACGCTGCCCTCTGGTAGTGGGCTGGAGCACTTAGATTATCTTTAGGCTTTTCTAAAGATTTTCTAAGTGCCCCTTTTTGTAGTAGTTAGAAGTAGTATGTTTAGTTTTCCTTCACTTGTTTTTATATTTTATTATTGTAAATAAAGCAATTTGCCATATTTACATATAATAATGATACCACTGTCCGCCAGCACAACCCAGCACATGTCTCTCCTCCAATCAGGCATCATATCTGCAACATGAATTAAATCAACAAACGGCCTGTATTTGCAAATGAAGGTAATTGCTTCATTTTGCGTCGGAACCTCGTTAACACATTGTGCTTTAATTAATATCTAAACAGGCGTACTTCGGGGATCGTTCCGGATCCAATCATCAATCGGAATCAAATAACTACTGTAGGTGTAGTATCGACTCCATCGGACTGTTTAATCCCATCCATTTTGAGTCCAATCCGCTTTGATTGAGTGATTCCCTTTAGGATTATAGTTATTATTGCTCTTAATGGACTGTAAATATCTACTTGTCCGTCACGTGCAGACCTAAATAGACCAAATTGGGATTTGATTGATACGAGGGTTGCTTTTGCATACATCAAGTTGAATTATTGCTAATTCACTGGTTTAGAAGTAATGGTTTATTCGTATTCTGTTTATACTTATTTATTTTAAGATATTTACAGCCAACTATTAAAATCTCCTTTTATAGACCCAAAAAAGTTTTTAATATGTTACTTGCACATTATTTAAAAGCTTTCCAGAGCTTTACTTGTTATGCATAAGAAAACAAGGAAAAGTACTTTCACGCCTGGCCAGAGACGAAGAATAAGTACGCAACTTGAATCTAAGTGCTGTGTAGGTATACCTATGTTCGATACTTACAACTTGGCTCTAAGTTATGGGGGAGCGGTTTCAAAGAGTTTTCTCTCTGGTTGGCTAGTCGCGCCGACAGGAAGGTAGTTCGACGAACTCTGTGCTACCTTTGTTTAGTACTGGAGGGCGGTGTAAATTCCTTCGTAAAACACATAAAAATAAAGTAACCCCGTTTCAGGCGTGATAATCTTGTTTCGCCCCATTTTCCTCCGAATAGATATAACGATTCTCCATCTTTGATCTCTGAAGTGCTTTCTGTGGTGGACGTAAAATTGATTGCGCTCTAAATAATACAAAATACACCGAAGCTATTTCCGAGAGATTATAATCTATATTATAGAGCCCGCGTTACCAGTTAGCGAGAAACGGCAACAGAGAAAAACAATTATCATGAAACAAAAACCCTTTTTTGTAGGAACATAAATCTTCTGTCTGGGCTTTCCTGCTTTTCGACATCACAGGACCGCAAAACACATAAATATAGTCAAGTTTCCTCGTAAAGCTTTTCTTCACTTTGTTTTAAATAATAAGATGTCAAGGATGTTCCTTTTTTATTATCATACAAAAGAAGAAATTTGTATTCTTAATTTATAGCCTGTTATTGCTACAAGTTTTATTGTTATTTCCGTGAATAATGTACACGAATTTACTAATATCGTAAGTATTTAAATAAACATGAATGTTATATATACCACTAAGGCAATAAATTTAATATATTCTGAACAGACAATATTAAAATAAAATTGTTAACTGATATTGTTTTCATAATCATCTAATCAAAATAACTAATTTTAGAATTTTTTTATACAGAAAAGTAAATTCTGTACACACTGCTAGAGGTTAAAATAATTGATCAATTCCAGAAACTTTTGTCATCCAAGACTGAACAATCCATAAGAAGTTACTTCTTAATTACTGTTATTAGTTGTCAAGTTCCTTCTGCCAGCCAACTTCATTAGATGAAAATTAAATAATATCCACGAGCTTTCCTTTTACGCCAGAAAATGTCATTATGCTTATTTTCCTTAAATCTCTTAAGTGGACACAAATGAAAATGTTCACAAGGTGTGCTGATGACGACAGTTAGCCAATCGTTTGGTGCGGAAGTTTAAGTTTGAACAGCAATACATATTAATTATTGCCAATAAACAAATGTTACTAAATAAGATAAGGTAAATAATTTATAAAGTGTAATATACAAAAATGACTTGTGAATAATGTACGACAAGGGCAAAATTTTTTTCGTACACTTTGACATATTTCGAAATCGCTTTACCCTACCATTTGAATTCGATGAAATCAAAACGGAATTTATTAACTTTCGCGAGGGTATTTTGTAAAGAGCTATTAATTAGGGTCGACCACAAAGCAGAGCACTCGATTAAACGTCATAAAACAATGGTAAAAAGCTCTTAATAAAACCGGGGCCGTCCAGTGTCAGTCCCTTCCCTTGATGCACAGATAGGGAGTGCCCCATCAAATATTAAACGCGGTCCATTTCGCCATGCGGACTGCGGCCCACTAATGAAAATTTCCTTTATTTTTTTCCTTTCCATATTTGATTTTTCATTCCAATTCTGTTATTGAAGGGACTAACGTTTTAAAGACTTTCTTTTGTCTATTTTATGCTGTACGAAATTTTCATCATGAATTACCTACACTTTTTGGTCCTTGTAGGTTATAAACGTAGCATAGTTAGTTATGAGAAAAAATATATGGTCTGAATTGTTTTTTTTATTTTAACATCGATACTTTAAAAGTTGATGTAAATTAATTTTACTATATTGATTTGAGTTATGTATGTGTGTTCAACCAGTTTTGTTTAAATTACAGTAACATCGATGATACTAAGAAAAAATTAATGTAATTGTCTAATAAAATTTCAGTTGCTCTTTTTCTCTACTCTCATAGCTCTCTTTTTTTAGTCGTATTTCGTCACGACTGAGGGTCAGAACTACCCCGCAGAATTAATTCGTTAGGAGAGTTCTCTTAGACAGATACATCATAATGTTTCAGTTTTTTTACAACATAAAGACAGCTCATTAAAGCATAAAAATAGTTCTATTTATCATTACAGTCTGACATAAAAGTTCTCTTCTGTTTCAAAACCACACAAAAATAAAGCAATCTCCATCGAGTCAGTGGTGAAATAATGGTGCTTTCAGATCCAAGGTGTCATTTCCTTTTGAATAGTTCGTTATATCTGCGCTAAGAGTTCTACAGGCCTGGGTTTATTCAGGTTATTACAAGCCGGCCGCGGATTCTCACGAGAGATGGCGCGGGGAAGTGTTGTAAAATGGATATAAATCTCGCCTCCGCAGACAAATAGCTGCCAGCAAAGATTCAGCGTTTTACATGCATCTTTATGTATTGTTCCGCGCTATTGATTCCGTATTATCATTGGTCGTAAACTCATGCTATTGTTTCTTGTGAAGCGATCAGAGGATGACGGATGTGATATGTGTATCACACATAAAATAAAAGGCAACCATACATATCGCTGCAAAATTTCGATGATCACTAGGTAAAGGAATTGATACGAAGACTATAAAATATCCATAAAATGGTTGAGTGTCCAATAGTGTCCATCCATCACAAATACCTATATTGAAGCGTTTTATGTTCCCTTTTTATTATTGTGACAAATATTTTCCATTCAAAAATATTCCGTTTCATAGAAAATAAATCCTACTTTCATATAATATATTCCATACACACGGAAGAATTTATTACGTTCCGATAAATAGATAGGTACATAAGCACAAAACCCTCTTTTGTGGGGAAGGGCCATAACTCACCCAAATGAACCCAAGTCCCATTGACAAAAAGCATCGTAAATAAATACATTCTTACGCTTTCATCCGCCACTTTGCTCCTTTCGAATGATGTTCCTTCGGTAAATAATGGTAAATAGATGTTTCTGTGAACGAACACGAGCTTGTCTATTCTAGGAGGCACTTCTTGCTTACTATTTATTTATTTGTATGGTTCTCCAGAACAATAATCGTTATGTTTGCTAGTTCAGCTTGTGTTGTGTTCATATGATGATTATCTATTAGAACTAGTTTCACAAGAACATAGAGAATGTATTTTGTGACTGTGTTTTTCTTTATGTGTAAGGTTTAGATAAATATCAAAGTAAGACTTACGAGGCAGTTACCGGAGGATAACGTAAGATTATGTAAGTCTGTTTTATAAACTAAAGTGGTCACCGATCCGTTGGACGGTTTGAGGATCAAGATTTTCAATTTGCTGGCTGACGAAAGGTGGCACAAGACTTGAGTCGTTGACAATTCGGTGAACTTCGGTGCCGGCCGATTCAAAGTATTATCATATAAGCGTTCGAAACCAATGACTCCTGACACGCACACGGAACCATTTCAGAACTTCAATGGAGTGAATCTCAAAACTATCATTATGTAATGAAGCCTTATAAAGTGGAAATATGGCTGTAGGTAGACTATCACGATCAGTATCGCTTCAAAGGACATATTGAAAGCGCCACTTCGATTGGAAATAATAGACACTTTCAGACGCTAATGCGACTGCTAGGCTCTCTCTTATCGGCCTTGTAAGGACAAGTTAGAAATGTGTTATGTGTGTTATTATTCACGTAGTATATACTTCATTGGCAGATCCGCTTACAACTCGGTAGTCTCGGTGGGCGCAGCTTTTAGATACGAAACTTAAAACTAGACATTACTCCTTCATTTGCTGTTTTCGTTTATTAAATGTCAAAATGTTAAAAAACATCGCTTAAAATAAGAAGTTGATACAATGCCCTATCATGCCTGAAATCAGATCCCAGATACCAACTTTTTCTTTGGTAAATAGCAACGCCAAAACTGAAAAATTCCGTAGGTTAGATAGGTTTGCGTATCAACTCCGGGAGTTGTTTATTTTCATCAAAAGTTTGATCGAAGTCGAGAGGCGCTGACTAAAATTGGATGTTGGCATTTGTTAACAAAGATTCCTCAACTTTGGAAATTATAAAATTATGTTTGACTTCTGAGTAAATTACCGTCGTTGAAGTACGGCGAGAGGAAATGATAATCGGAGTCGGCAAGTAAAAGCCATTGGATCTGTCGCGGGCTTCGATTTGCATTGGGAAAATTGCATTTTCAAGCCAACGATGTCGACAAGAAGGTGCCTTCGAATGTTTGCCATTTTATACAGATATTTATACACTTATAGTGATGTGTTCAAGGAAAAGTAAATATTATATATATTGAGTGAGGTGTAAGGTTAAACATTGCAGTGATACGTATTGATAAATAATTATAAATCTAATTCTTTTTTTCTCATAGGTATGTTTGAAGCTCGTAATGTGATGTTTACTTTCGATGATAAACCTTGTTTCTTTATTCTATCAGTTTCTTAGTGCTGTCATAAAATAAAAAAGATGATAACCGAAAAACAATTTTCAAAACAATGTCATCATTGCCCTAAACAATTTTGTAATAGTCAAAATTTGTAGTAAAATTAAAAATATTATGTAATATTAAAATTTAAGAGAAACACGGAATAAGTAGAGAAAATATATATATAAAAACATGGCTCGCTACTACAAAGAAGACTGCGGGCCGTACAAGGTGTCCCCGCTGCTGGTGTCCCCCTGCTACCCCGCCAAGCGCAGCGAGGAGCCCCCCATGTGCTTCCCGTGCCTGCCACGCTGCGGGAACTCCAAGCCGGCGTCGTGCGCCCGCGCATACAGCGTCGAACGGAAACCTGAGGAGCGCCTCGAGCCTCAAAGAGAGCGGCAAAATGAACGTTGCGACTATCATCATCACCACGGTGACTGCTGCGAGCACCACCACCACCAAGGGGACTGCCACCACCACGACGAGCACTGCCACCACAGCCACCACGACTGCCATCACCACCGCTGCCACTCCCCCCCGCCCCGCTGCCGCTCCCCGCCTCGCTGCCACTCCCCGCCCCGCTGCCACTCGCCGTGCCCGCGCTGCTGCCCCACGTGCTCGCAGCCCACCTGCACGCCTGTCAAAACTAAGTACATCATGCCATGCTACAGATATGAAGATGGACGCATCGTAAGTTCGCTTAGTATATATTCCATAGAGAGGCCGTGCTGGTTTATAGACGTGCATAAAACATCTATAGCCTTTAAAATCTAGCGGTATTTACTAAAATAATTGGAGCCGGTTTTAATAACTACGGAACTACTCCTGAAACCAACAATTACTCGTTTCTATCAGTGATATAGTTTACTCTGCACAAAACTACGTTCCCAACAATCTGCCAAAAAAGTCCGAATTTAAGAACAAACGCGGAACCATTTTGAACAATTGAGTCAGTTTTACCTCGCCTCCGCGTAGGCGTTGTTCGCGCTTTGCAAAAAGCTTAGTCCGAGTGGATGACTATTGTTTTGTTGGTTTCAGGAACGGTACGTTCCGACCCGACACGGTAGGCTCCCGATGTCCGCGTACCGCAGGAACGGAATGCAGGACCAAGTGTACGGCTACAGGGGGGCGCAGAAATACTTGTGTGCCGGCGAGACGCCTGTGGGGTGCTGCGTATGCATGGTCGTGGAGCCCATGCGTCGTCTCTACCCCAAAGTCACGCAGGAAATGTGGCCTGTGCGGAGAAGGAAAGACAAAAAGTGAAAACTCTCACCGCACCGCCCGTAAAAGCTCTCAAGCGTAGTTCGTAAAAGGATTTTGTGGAATATGATATGATAGTAAAATCTAACAGGCGACGCCGTTACCGTCGTCGGCGCTAAAGCGAAACGGACTCCAAGATCAAACGTTTGCAGAGTGCGGCGCTGTTTCATATATTCGCAAGTGCTGGCATGACGCCGTGTGGAGCGACTGTCCGCTCTATATCAAGGTCAAAGCTCCGAAAAAGTTATCCGTCAAAGTGCCTAGCAAGTATTGACTCGGTGCGTACACAATCTTAGTTACGATTTTTACAATAAAGACATGGATGGTTGTACAATGTGATTATTAATTAGGATTGCGTAGTTGTCGGTGTCTAAGCAGTGGTGTGGTCGGTTGCAGGTGAGCCAGCTGCCCGTGTCCGCCTTCAAGCGCAATGGAGTGCAGGACCAGGAGCACACGCGGCACGGCGGATGCACTAACTTCCTCAAGCGGTGTCCCCGAGATGTTCTGGTCGAGTGCGATGTCTGCACTTACCCCGCCAAAGTGGCTGATCCGGTGAAAGTGGAAACTTGCTCGCCCTTACCCGCTCTCGGACGTATTTTCATGAGAAAGAAGCCAATCAGCGTGTCGCTCCAAGAGATTCTAGACTTAGAATAGCTTAAACTATTCACTATTGAAAAAGCACTCATGCAAACGCGCCAAAGAAAACTGTGACATTTGAGAAATTGTGTATGTTATCTACACGGAATGAGGGTCGAATATGAAGGGAGTGGCTAACGTAAGCGGATTTCTGTATTATCGCCGGGGTACAAGTCATGTCGGATTTCATTTTGGGAAATGTTTACAAAGCGGCCTCTTTGTTTTAATACGCGAGTTCTATCCTAATTGAAATTTTCGTTGAGTAATGTTTAAAGCGTAAAGCGCTCATTTTTTCTAACTTGTATTTTGATGTTGGAGAACTCTCCAACATCAAAATACAATATAACACAAATGTGTTATATTGTTTTTTCTCTTGTTTCAGGAAAATCAGCCGACAGTGTTGATGCGTCGCGCTTGTGAGATTGCTGTGGGAATTCGCGGCAGGAATTTTGTAGCAGACAGTGAAGACGATTACCACGTTAGGAGGACGCAGACACAAGATGCACGGGTACTATATGTTTTTCTATTTAAGCATTACTTTTGTAGTTATACATTTTATTCGTCTTATTTTGCAACTAACAGATAGATATACAAAAAATGAGTACTTTTATGCTTTTGTGGCATAAACACTAAGTACATATAAGTCCAGGCGTGCAATGCTAATGCTCGGTGGCGGTATCAACGGAGAAATTTTTCAAAGCTGCTTATCGCTCTGTCACTTTTTGCCGCAAGCAGTCTCATGCACTGCTGGCTTTCATACCATTATAGTGTTTAGTGCAGGAAAACTTAATCTAAAATAGTAGTTGCATTATAAGTTAACAGCTAGTCTTTCAGTTTAATAAGTAAACTGTCACATGTTTTATGCAACATATATAGCACAGCTAATACGTATTAAAATATATTTTAGATGATCTGTTAAAGGACAATCTGGAAAGGCTAAATCCTCTACGTTATGTCTAAACTCTATAACCGCCAATAATTAGAAAAGAGATTAAGTTCCCGAGATAGAATTATCACTTTTCACCGCGGGTTCGCTTAATCCCATTTATTCCTATTGAACTCTACGGTATTTTATGAAAAATTAATATTCACTGGGAGGTCGGGAGAGCGGCACCTGAATTGATTCCCACGCAATATCCTTTTAGAAGGCAAAGCAAAAAGCCGAATAAACGCCACCCCGAGCCACAGCCATCAGTGACGGCAAGAAATTCAATTTTATTACAAACCCGGTTCAAAGCTAGAAAAATGAATGCCACTTGAACTGTAAGCCTCGATCGGATGAGGTCTAATATTTGATGAATAATTCACACTTCATAATCATCACTCTATGTTTATTTGTATGATATATGAATTATAATGAAGACAATAAGGACATTGATGTCTAAAAATATTGGTCTCTGATACGCAACGAGATCAATTTCCATTACAAACGTCTTGAACAGAAAACAATCTGTGTGTCGTCTCAGAAATGTCGTTTTCATTCACATATATTTAGAAATAAGCTTTAAATGTTTAATCTATTGAACCGAACGTTCGAACTCGCTAAATCAAAGATGTCAAGAACCAAATTATTTCGTGAGTCGGGATTTTAATTGAATCGACGCACGGGCTATTTGGGTAAATTACGTAAGATTAGATGTAATTTTGGTTGCTTTGGTATGTTTCCGACGTTGATTGCGAGTCGTGGCCGCAATGTTTATACTAGGGCTGGAATTAAAATTTATTTAGCGGCGCGCAACAATCTGTTCGGTTTCCCTCAATAATCCAGAGCCTTCCATATTACACAATACTGAACCGTGTTTACTGTTTAATCTTTGATCGTTGCCTTCAGCCACGTTTTCGAAATTAAAACACGTTTCTGTATTTATTATGATTTCACTTTTTAACTGTATATCCCATTATTATTTGTATTTCAGTTATCTAGTATGTTTTAAACACAAAATATGTTTTTATGAGTAATGTTCTAAGAGAATAGAGACGGTATATTTAGCTGTTTAAATCAAGTAATTAACAGGGAGCGCATAGCTATTATCCAAAACAAGAAACTTTCAAACAGGAATTACGATTCGAGCTTTTTACCTGAGAATTAATTAATGAGATTTGAGTTGTGAAACTCATCTGTTTATGCAAATATCAAGACTTCCTAAACTTTCTAAATTCATTATAAATTAAATAAAGTTTTTAACATCTTTTGCTTGCATATTTAAAGTTATTAGTATTAGGACCATAAACTTATTGATCTGACAAAATTGATATTGTTATGCATTCCAATCAACGTGTTTACATATTTTTTACGTGTACAATGTACATTTATTTTATTCTTGACCGAATAGCGTCCAGGGAAACGTAAACATCTTACAGAGCAATTAATTGTTTTGAATAATAAATGTACGTGTTTGATATGTGTTTCATTTTGTTTTTTTGTTTTGTTTGCCAGGGCAATTACTGGTTTCATTTTGAGAAGAGGAAGACTGGTCCAAGCAGCAAGAACGCCAATGTCAACAGAAACACGAACCCAATCGTCCCTGATTAATATTATCCAGTCAATTGTGTCAGCACCAAGATTGTGGCCATGCTAGGCCGAATGACACATGCCAGCATTAAGATTATGCCATGATGACTGACACATGCTAGCATTAAAACTATGGCGATGCTAAGATAACTGATATACGCCATCACCGAGAGTATGCTATGAAAGGCCCACTGACACATGCTAGCATTACAGCTGTGGCGATGCTAGAATAACTGAATAAAGAGTATGCCATACTAGGCCCAATGACATGCCAGCATTAAGATTATGCCAGTGCTAGACTTACTGACACATGTCAGCACCACTATTGTACCATGATACATGCTAGCATTAAGACTATCGCGATGCTACGATAACTGACATACGCCATCACCGAGAGCATGCTATGAAAAGCCCACTGACACATGCTACCATTACAACTGTAGCGATGCTAGGATAACTGAGTAAAGAGTATGCCATGATAGGCCTTCTGATAAATGCCATCATCAAGATGTCAGTGAGCCTATCATGGCATAATCTTAGACTGGCATCTGTCAGTCTCAAGACTTTGCCGATGCTAGGACAACTGATATAAGCCAACATCAAGATTGCACCCAAGGCTACTGACGCATGCCAGCATCAAGACTGTATCGAAGCTAGGACAACCGATACATGCCAGCACGCAGAGTATGCTAGGCATGCAAATCCATGCCACTACCTAGATAGTATCCAAACTAGAGCTAGAAGTGCAGACCCTACATACCGTTATTAAGTGTTATTTAAGTGTTATGTTTGGTTTCAAATTATTGTGTTTGTTGTTTTACCCTAAACAATGTGGCGGCTATATTATAAAAAATAATTAATTACATATTGGTTTTTTATTACTTAGTGGGTTGGTTTTATAATATCTAAACATACTTCATATATTTTGGTATTTCTACATATATGTACGTAATTGAGGCCCAATAGAATGAATTAAAGTAAAATTAAGATGAAGATAAAAATTTAGGAAAATAGGTCTGCAGAATAATATATTAACAGACATGATTTGAACGGGTTGTAGGTACTCATTTTTGTACTGTAGTTAAGTTTTTTATAGAGCAATACAATTCTTCATATTATTTTGTTTTGCCAGGGAAATAAAAACACCAAAAACGATAAGGCTGCTCACACATCGGGAGTAAATACCGAGCAGCGTAGCACCAGATATGTACCCATCATCATTATGAAACATCCTGATGCTGAGAAACCTAAGCCAATAAGACCGACTATAATGCCCACTAAGGAGGAGAATGACGAAGACTGTATCTATGCCAGAGCTATAAGCCCTAGAGGAACATGCTGTTTGGAGTACTGCTATGTTTGATTTGAAGAATATGTGATTGTTAATTTGCGTGAACTAAAATTGTTTGTACCAATTTTTGTTTCGTTTTTCTAATACTTTTGCATGAGATAGGCAATATGACTTTATACTGTAGGGATTTATGAATAAATTTGTACTAAAAGTATCAACTGCAACTGGAATAAAGAGGCTATATAGATTGTCGATTAAATTACGATTATTTTGGACACAAACATTTACAGTACTGGAGATAAAACTTGTAAACAAAATTGTTTATTCAGAGCGTAATACGTACCACGTTGTCTAATTCTATAGTTATTTTTAGTGAGTAGATAACTTTATATACGTAAACATTACAATACACGAACTTTGAAATCAATTTACAAAAGTGCCGAGAGTAAGATCCGTTTATAAAAGTCAATGCGCCCACGGACCCACCGCATTTGTTAGTATCATTTATGTTTATTTTTGTGTTTTATTTCACGCAATAACAGTAATCTTTGATTTGTCGGCCTTTATTTATAACATGCTTTCATTTTGTTACAGGCTACGACCGTTCGAGCGGATTGCGAAACTCAATCAAGCGGAAAAAGGAAGACCGAAGAGATTTGTAATAAAACCGCTATAAACTAGCCGGTGTAATAACAGTCAAGCGAGTTTAGATTTGCGCGATGATGCGTGTGATGTGTTGTGTGTGCGTGTAGGTGTGTGTGCGTGGGTATGGGTGCGAGGGGTGCGGGGCGGGCGCGGTGACTGAGCGCTACCATGCGGCGGGCGTGCGCGCTGCTGCTGCTGGCCCTCGCCGCCGCTTCGGCGCAGATCGCGTGGACACCCATCTTCCTCGATGGAAGTAGTGAGTATTTGAAGTCTTCTATTTTATGTAGTGGCAGTAAATATAATATATTAACTTCAGTTTAGTTCAAAACAGTCCTTAATTAGTCCGGTCAATCTAGACCTAAAAATTAGAGCGAAGGTAAATATTTTATTTCTATGCAGCGGAAAGATGGAAACCTTTAAAATTTTATTTTTAATCATATTTTAAACCACCTTACTGAATTTTTGCTTGGTGGGAATTTATGTAGCTTCGAATGTTTAAAACCAGACTTTATTGTTGTAATCGATCAAATTTACAACTTACAGACACTAAAACGAGCGAAGTATTATGACAAGCTATATTTTTAGTCGATTTAATACAATACTTTTGGCATTGAAATCGAATAAAAAATAATTTTGTAAATTGTAAATATTTAATACCGTGTTGTTTATCTCGAAAATGCGTTCTACTTGCTACGAACAAACCACAACAGGGCTACATATGGTGGCCTTATTTCTATAAGGAATCTTCTTCAGTCATATTAAGGTTATATGAGACTTCAAGTATTGATATCTAATATAAACATATACCACCAGGTCAAGTGGACTTATGGACGCAGAGCTCCTCGGGCTGCGCGTGCCCGAACGGCGTGGGCGAGGAGTGCGCGTGCTGCGCCCGCGACGGCGCCTGCGCGTGCGGGGACGTCGCGCCCACGCGGTGCGCTCAGTGCGGCCTCGAGCAGTACTGCGCTAATAGTAAGCGATATATACTATACTATACACTAAGTGTAGCTATTCATTTATTTTCATCTAATTTTTTTGCAATATATGCTATTGAACATATTATGCTATACACCTTTACAGAATCACGGGTCTTACGCCCGGTATTTTTAAGGCATCAGTAGGGACGTAGCCAACACTAAGAGGCCTTTTACAATACAATACTTAAAATTAAGTACAAAAATTACAGAGAGTAGATGGATGGGTATAAAAATAACTATTTTAGACATGGTATTAATTTAGATTATTGTGTTCAGTTGTTAATTGTCTATTTAACTGGTCTATTGGACGAGGAACGGCACCCGCCAAATATGCATCATTCATAGAATATATATGCTATACACTATTATTAATAGTCTTTTAAGAGACACTTATGGCGGTTTGAAAACTATTACACCAGAGTTGGCCGCTCTACTCACTTTTACTCTTATTTAAAGATATGAAGTAGATGAATTTTCTTGAATGTTTGGGGAACATATGGGCTGATTAGAAAAGAATTACAAGAAAAATGAGACAGTATTTGGTTTTCGAAGAATATTACTATGTTAAATAACATTAGTTCTTTTAACACAGATTCAATTTGAAAGCTCGATTTTGCTTTAGACTGTACGTTATTGATTAGAGACAAATTAACGTGTGTCAATCGCAGACGCTTAGTATTTACACACATTAGCACTAACTAGATCTGTGGTAGTAACACGTATATATGTACATGAAGATAGGCTTCTTGGCTTTAACTAATGATTAAACTTTAAACTTCTGGTTCTTGCACTCAAATAACGATTATTTTCTTTCTTATGAAATAAAACGTTTTGTCAAATTATCAAACAAATCTTGAATCGGTGAGTTTTGTTTATTTTATTTCATATTGATAATTGATTAACTATTATCTAGATTAAAGGTGAGTTGTTTTTTTCTGCTCTAGCTTTATATGTAAGACAGTACGTTGAATCGGCTGTGTTTTGTGGTTAGTACAAAAACAATTTCTAATTGTTCTCATTGAGTTTCTCTCAAATCCTCTCTTGAGTCGTATTTTCTCATGACTGAGGGTTGTGACTCCTCCGCGGAATTAATTTGTTAGGGGAGTTATCTTAGGCATATGCATCGTGGTATATTTTCTGGTCCTTCTACGTAAGACACATGACCTCGGATATTGTGGTCCTCAAACATGTCGGTTTCCTCACCATGTCCTTCCTTCGCCGTTAAGCGAATGCAAATCCACACATAACTTGAAAATAGAAGTCATTGGTGTATGGCCGGATTAGAACCAGGGTGCGTCTGGATAAAAAGCAGACACTGGAACCGCTGAGCCACACTCGCTTATACAAAAAACTGTAGCCAGCATGTAATGCTGATCCGATCCTTAACCAATACTTAACCGTTTTCCATCAGTATCCAAAAGGCATAGACAAAAAAGAATGATATTGGTGGATTTAGTACAAAAGTCATTGTTTTTTTTAGCATTCACTACCAGTTGCTTAAAATGTGTTTGTAACAACAATATTGCCTACAATGTAAGTGGCTTACTTATTATTACGGGTCGTGTAGTGGCCACTTAATATTCCATGACCTACTTTGATAATTTCTTCGAAAACGTTCACCCGTCACTTTAATGTTATGCACAAGGTAACATGCAACATTAATAATTTTACGTGAAAACTTTGTAATGTACTTTACTTTACCAAGCTATTACTATAATGGAAATAAACATCTGCATCATACAATTACTTGTATAACTGCGATCCAGGGGTCTTCAAATCTAGAGTTAATAGGTATCTTCTAGGTAAGCGTGTTACATCCTAGGCTGCAGCAATGCTTAACATCAGGCAGGCTATAGTCAAACATAAACCTATCCCACGTAAATAAAAGTGAGGTTTTTTTTGTTGATGTTTAGGTTTAACAGAGTGAGGGATAGTGAACAGTGTCTCAATAGTAATATATGCTACTTTTAATCTTAATGCAGTACCAGTAAAACGGTGAGCATCTACGAATAATTACCTTCACTATAGAAATTAGTATTACTGTTTTTTTTATTTTAATTCTGATTTTACACCTCAACGTAGGCATGTATGGTAAGGTAATAAGGTTCTAAGCGTGACCGAGGATTCAGAAATATAACGGAAAATACAAAAGAATAGATTGCAATTTGAAAGCATAGTCCCGTTTGTTGTTCGTATCGACCCCACGGGTATATCCGCGGAGTATTTACGAATTTTCGTCTATAACGAAGCATTACTAACCCTTGCCGACATCAAACCTCTACAATGGTCTTGTCCGGAGAGATTCCAAAATCTTTCTTTTATTGAGAGCTTCGGCAAAGCTTGTTTCACTTTATTTATCCCTGCAGGCATATTAAAAGATTGCCTTTTCTTTTTGTAGATGTTGATTGTTTTGGCTACCGTTTATAGAATGCTAGAACCCTATTTTCTTAAGAATACAATATTATTACTCTTGCAATAAGATTAAAGAAAATTTAGATGAAATGTGAATGTGTGTGTGACTTAATCGAAGCTACTTTAAATAGTAAATTGTTCTTCCCGTTTCTCTAAAATTGTTGTCAATCGTAGTCAATCAAAATAGTCTGTTATATTTTGCATTTACATTGTGATAAGAAAAATCAAATCAAATCAAATCAAATAGTTTATTGGTCACAAAATACATATGTAAAACGTACCTATTTTAAGTTCAAGTTCAAGTTCAAGTTCAATTTATTAATAATAATACGTATTACAGGTCACATCTTAAACTACGAGTACTTACTTAAAAGTATCATACGTATAATTTCATCTTATAAAATTGAACAAAATATAATGTCAATAATTAGATTAATAAAACAATCAATAATACAATTAATAGGTATGTACTTAAAACAATAATTATTATTTCTATAATAATTCTGCAATAACAATACTATAGCAATAACATCAATATCACGTCAATAACATTGTCAGGATTAAGATCACCGAAAAACGGGAATGAATTCTTCAAAATTATAGAAAGCTTGGTCAACAAGCCACCTTTTCAATTTAAACTTGAAACTCTGTAAGCTTATAGCCTCAGTAATCTCGCTGGGTAGCTTGTTATATACTGTCGGTCCCATGACGTGCGTTAACTTGGCCGACTTCTGCAGGCTACGTGCCACGTTGGCGAGCTTGAGGCCGTGGCGGGTGCAGTAGTCGTGCCTCGAGGCAAGCTCGGTGTACTCGGCCAGGTGCACGCGCGTGTACACGGCCACCTGGTAGATCAATATGGCCGGCAGTGTCATCACACCAAGCTCTTGGAAATGTGAGCGGGCCGGAGTATCCCAGGCAACGCGAGCTACGCATCTGACTGCTCCTTCTGGAAGATGAAGGCACGCTTCCAGTCCGCGGCTCGGCCCCAAAGCTCAGTACCGTACTGTAGCATGTTTTATGTGATGTATATGCAAATATGTACTTTAAAAGTCATGCTTTAATAAATGAATTTGTTCCAGTGTGCAACATCACGATCGACTCCCGAGTGCTGAAGAACAAGTCGGGCAAGACGTTCGGTCAGATCAAGTCTCCGTCCATCGAGGGTCCAGGCTCCTGCTCGTACCTGCTGCAGCCGGACGCTGGCCAGCGCGTGGAGGTGCAGCTCTACAGGCTCGTCTCTGTGGGGCGGTTCAATGGAACCAGGTTAGTAAGGAGATAAATTATGCCTTTAACAATAAAAAACCTATATGATTATACCACATAATCATCATGATTATCACCACACTAATGAGATCCACTGCAGGGTAAAGGTATGCCTTTAAAAAACATACATATGGTTATTATTTCAACCTATCACATAACCATCATCATCGGCCTAATGAGACCCACTGCAGAGTATAGGCCACCTCCCTCTTACGCCAATACTCCCTGTTTTGAGCTGTTCTTGCCCAGATGATAATATGTACCTTGTATTCGACTTAGGTATACCTACTTATATGATTGTGAAGAATTGTATATGTGAGTTAAGAATATAAAAGTACAAAAAAGTACACAAATCGAATCGATAACTTATGTTTTCTAAATATGTTATAGTCGTCTAAATTTTATAAAATTTGAATATGACAATCTATTTTTTATTTGTGTGCTTGTTTTTAAAGGTGTTATGCTCTTAGCGTTTTTAGTAATGTTATTAATATTAATCTACGATATAACTTTACAGTGCTCTGAACTGTGTACTTTATCCTTTGTTACAAAGTACGTTAAATAGATTATGAATATTCGAACACAATATTGCGTTGAGTGATTTCTAAAAACTGTCTAAATAGCTTGCGTAAATGGAATATATACTCGTATAATAAATTAACTTGAATTGTTTTAAGGTAACAATAGCTTTCACCGGCACATAAAACCAGTGGCGTATCTAACCTGTATTCAACAGTATTAGACAAGAGAGAGAGAAAATATTAAATAATACAGAGATCGTTTTCCGAGAAAGCAACAATCCTCAAAAGATAACAACGTACCTACAGTTTCGTGAATTCAATTTTGTACCATTTTGTAGAGTACATAATCCGAGAAAGCGCGTGCCTATTCTCCGCGCCAGAGGTTTTCCGCAAACTCTATTCTACTACATCAATAATAAAAATGCAAATGTAGGGAATAGGAAACTTACACGAAAGACAGATCGGCCGTAATGGTACAAAAGTATTGGGCACGGTGGCTCTTCATGGGCGGCTATGATCAATGTCCCGTCAAATTGAATATTGGACCCAACGTGTTTGGGCCCGTATTGGACACATGGACATAGAAAACATATGGACTGGCATAAAAATGTTATTTTGTCAAGACACTAAACATTTACCATTTAGAATAAAATAAAAACAGTTTAGTCTTTTATTGCTGTGATAGGATAATGTCCACTATTACTTACTTTTTTTTATAGTATTTTCCGTATTCTTGGATAGAATCCAAGGCTTTACACATGGTGTTTTTATTGACATAGCTAGATCCACACATGTGTTACTACAAATTTGAGAACAAAAAATCAAGTCCCATACTAAATAAACGCTGTATTGTGTACCAGATGATTGTGACTTATAATTTTTGAGGGAGGTATTACAAAGCCTTTTTATCTGTACTATGGCGATGATTGGTCCCAGCATCTTGGCCCAAAGCGGCCCGCTCGGGCGCCCGTCCGCAATATTGTTCGAATATGTAACTTGTTAGTCTCGCTCCACTGCACAACTTTGAATTATACAAATACTAGCTGCCATGTTTTTGATCTAGGATATGTTACCATTTTGTCGTTCTGAAAACGTTATTTCCCTTATTTTTCTGTTAGATTTATTTGAACAACAGTAATATTTAGCAACTAATACAGAATTTACTTTTATTTTATCAATCAAATCGCAAATATTATAAAAGCAAAAGTATGTATATGTTTACACATATTAGATGTTCAAACTGCCGTACCTATTAGAGTGATATTTGGTGACAAATTGCTAGTTAAGTTATCCTGGTTTAGTATATAAGGCACTATCTTAATTTGATTTCTTGAATCAGCGCTTATCGTAATAAAATTATATGTTTGCATTTTGTGAGTGCTCTAAACACATTTACGACTTTCTAAATATGTTTTGCGTTGGAAATTCATCTGCTGTCTACATAACAGAACCATTAAGTAGATCTAAACGCAGCGTTTCCTCTACGTTCAAATACCATGAAAGCAACAAGATAAGACAAAAAACGTAGACCAGGTATTGTCAGTACTCATTAATTAGCCAAATAAACATTCATAAATTATTTTATTATTAGCTGCACGGGCGGCTGGTTAAATAAAGAAAAAAATAATTATGGTACGTACTCATTTTCTTATATGTTAGGTTCACGCTCGACTACAACTCGCCTAATGTTAAGCAACGTTGTAATATACGATTTTGCGCGCTCACCAAGAAAAACCCGGTTTACTATCGACTTGAAGACCAAAAAATTATAGTTCAAGGGGAATAGAGTTTCAGGCAAGGAGTTCCACAGCTTTTTCATGAATTTACTCAGTATTTTTTGTTAATGAAACTCTGGAGAAATATGTAGTGTTTTTCCGCTGCGACTGCTCCTTAACCGAATTCAAACAACAAACTTGATGGTTTTTATGTGTGTTCTTCCGTATGTGTTTGAATTCGGTCAAGGAGCAGTCAAAAACACTACATATTTCTCCAGAGTTTCATTTACAATGGATTTCTGCAAAGTAACGCCTGATTCAATATCTTATTTTTTTTGTTATTAGTTGCGTGGGTGGGTGGCTGCAGTTGGGCAGCGCGAGCGCAGTGCGCTCGGACGGCGCGGCGGAGATGCGGCTGTGCGGCGCCAACGAGAGGTATACGCCGCCCGTCGTGCTGTTTGCAGACGATGGTGCCTCTACCTTGGAGTTCAGGTAACATACTTGTTAATTTTATATATTTATTTTATTAGGTACTAGTCGACGCCCGTAGCTTCGCTCGCATTATTTCGGGATAAAAGAGTAGCCTATGGCACTTCCAATTTTAACAAGAAAGGTAGATATTTCATATCTGACAGTATTGAATTCTTACGTACGCAATATCAACCTATAAGTACTTTGTATTCCATTAATTATAGAAAAACTATCAAGAAATATTATAGAACTTTTCTGAATTTGATCTTGTATTTAAGTTATTTTTTAATGATTATCTCTAAAAAATGTAACCACGTAAATACTTAAATCTATTGAAACAAAAATCACAAAATCGGTAGAAACTTAAACTTGAGCAGTGTAACAATTTTTATATGAAGCTCCACTACACAATTTTGCAATACACTTACGTATAACGGCGCATACACTAGACGGAGCTTATAGCAGTTAATGACCTAGAAACGATTCGGATAGTGTGCTTCCAGCGTGGGATAAACACTGCTTGTTCACGTTTAGAGTTCAGCATTTGTTATGAGGAATTTTCATGCGCTTATAAATATCAACTTCTAATATCTTGAATTGGTAAAATTTTAAATTGTTTAGTTAAATATATATACTAAAAGTAAAATGAAAAAAATACGTTGTATTGTACAATAATATTGATAAGCAATTTGATTTCCAAGATTCGTTGTAGTACAGTTGTATACGCTCTACCAGGTCTACGCTACGTAGGATGTCTACACACGTCTGTACGTATATTTGTATGTAGCAAAACGCCTACGCAAAGAAAGAGTTTATTGGATGCGTGTGGATACTGGTTCTGACACCTATTTTCTTTATTAAAATATCCGCTTTCTAGAATATAAATTTATCACCAAGAACTGTAATGGATTCAGAGTAAATAAACCGATTATGGAACATTTCCTAGTCAGTGAACGGCTGTAAATCAGGTTACAAACAATATTCAGTCATAATTGAGGTTTTATTCGACGGCAAAGCAATCGTATTCAATTTGGTGAAATTCAAATGTAGGTACTTTACGTGCCAATAGGCGAATACACAAATGAAATTGTGGTTGAGTACTTAGATATTTCGATCATTAAATGCAGCACGTTAGAGCCAATCCGGCCTAGTCATTCGGCGGTGGTCATGAATCCGACCGAAATGAACAATTAATTAATTGCATTTTCATCCAGTAATAGGGACAGCGGACACAGAAATGAGCACAATTTCCGGATAGTGAGAAGCCGGCGCCATAAAATGTTACACAATTTATCGCCATTTGCAGTTGAGTTCGGGACGAGTTCCGTTTGTGCGGCGACAAAAGGTCGTCAGTGCTCGGAACCGGCGCCCCAATCGGAATTGTGGCGTCCGACAGAGCTGCTAATGCTCGTGTCAGCTGACGACACAGAAATGCTTCATTTTGCGACTTCACTTACTATCGCATTATTACAGCTGTCGGAAAATAGCACGCCGCCCGAGCGCGCCCTTTTGTGTGCCCCAAAATATGCTAAAGATTTTTAGGAACGGGCGCAGTTGCGTTTTGCGGCGCCGTTGCAAATTTTCATGTTGGAAAAACCAACTACAATTTATTTTTGATAAAAGGATGGTAAAATGCTTTTAAATTCCAAATAGCATACTTTTTGAAAGGTCTACGTTCTTGTCGTCGTGGCTCAAACAATGTAATTATTGTTTCGTTTCCAATTCGTATACACCTTTAGTAACCATAACAATACAGTACAGAATGCTTTCAGTATAACTTATTGTAAATCCAAGATGATCTCTTAAACCAACTGGCAGATCGTAGTTTTAAAATAATCCCATATGATAAATAAAACAGTTTAAATTAACGTTTGTTTATATTCTGTATTGTTGTCCACAGGATAACAGAGAAGACAGTGCGTTCTCAGTTTCTAGCGTTCTTCAGCTTCACATCTCTCAGCAACACGCAGGGAGTGGGATTCCATCCTCAAGGCGGCTCCAGGATTTCACACACAGGTACTAAATGAACACTACTAGATATTCATTAATTTATTGTACGGTTTTAGACGAAAATGATTCTGTACTCTTTCCGTATTATTACAAAACGCGGTTTAAATTATTAGTCCAGGACTTTGAAAATATAAAGTGGGTTCTTGTTGTACAGACATCACATACAAACAATTGAAATGTCAATTTCAAATTGGATCTTTATTTTAACACTAGCTGTGCCTGCGACTACGTCCGCATGGAATAGTTATTATGGGCATTAATTCTTAGAATTTTGAACCGTTTTCGCAGCGATGGCAACGGAAGCCCTCAAAGATGAATAATTTTCCCCGTTTTTTTTCCACATTTTCCATTATTTCTTCGATCCTATTAGTTGCAGCGTGATGTTATATAGCCTAAAGCCTTCCTCGATAAATGGTCTATTCAACACAAAAATAATCTTTCAATTCGCACCAGTAGTTCCTGATATTAGCGCGTTCAAACAAACAAATATACAAACAAACAAACTTTTCAGCTTTATAATATTATAGTATAGATATATATATATATATAGTACATTTTGATTTTTAAACGTCGGGGTAAGTCTCAACGGGCGTCACAAGGTGGTGGGGTACGCTGACGATTTAGCTCTGCTAGGTCAAACTAAGGCTGAAGTGGAAGTTGCGGTGCAAACTCTTGCTTCTGAAGCGTCTAGGGTTGGCCTAAGAATTAATGCTGAAAAAACTGAGTATCTCCATATGAAGCGGTATAAAGACATAAGGCAAAAGCGCGAGGACCTGCAGCTGGGCGATACTATGTTTAAAGGTACCGCTAAGTTTAAGTATCTGGGCTGCACTGTCACTGATACAAACAGAAGGGAAGAGGAGATAGACATCAGAATCCATAATGCCCTGAGGTGCAGTGCGGCGCTTCATAAGGTGTTGGTGTCTAAACTTCTGAGCAGAAAGACCAATATCCGGATTTATAAGACTGTCATAAGGCCGATCTTGATGTACGGCAGTGAGGTTTGGACACTAACCCCTAAAGAAGAAGAAAAGCTGCTTGTAGCGGAGAGAAAGATAATGAGGAAAATTCTGGGGCAGACTCAGAGAGAAGATGGAAGTTGGAGGGTTCGTAAAAACCAAGAGATCGAAGACCTAGTGGGCGAACCGAACATCATAGGGGAGTTCAAGGCTCAGAGACTTCGCTGGATGGGCCATCTAGAAAGAATGGGGGAAGATCGTCATGCCAAAAAAGCGTATCTTGGAATCCCAAGTGGTCGACGCCCTGTCGGTCGACCCAGATACCGCTGGAGAGACGCCGTGGAAGCTGACTTGCAGGAACTTGAAGTTGCAGACTGGCAAGTGGCAGCCCAAGACCGGCGAAGGTGGCATTTTCTTGTGCTGGAGGCCAAGACCCACTTCGGGTCGCTGCGCCATAGGAGTAAGTAAGTAAGTACATTTTGATTGTTATGACAGTGGACAAACAATCTTTTAACAACTAAATCGGACTTGGTCTAGACTAATATTTAAGCCACGTTTTGTAATAAAGCTAAACGTTGTGTACTAAAGTTTCATTTGACAAATTACGCCTATGCGTACGCATTATTTATGAATCATTTGAAAGCAAATTATATTCGCCTTATTTATACTAACATCTAGAATACAGATTTCCTAGACGTTAATATTCACCCAAACGTTCAGTCGATCGACACTCGCGACAGATTTACACGATAACCGAAGCGTTCGATAAAAATCTCGTGAAATTTCCTCGAAAATATTTGTCAACGTACAATTTAATTTTCACCTGGAGTACTTAATTTAATTTATCCAGCGGAACCACGGTGCAGATCCGATGTTCGATTAATACGTGCGCATTGATAAAACAGGTGTTCAGCAGGCCGGAATGAAAACCGAATGAGGTTTTATAATGAGTTTTTACTATATTAACAGTGTTGGAATAAGCACGGGATTACCTGTGACAATCGCACGTATAAATGCAGCGCGGAATGAAACGTTTGTTACTGCTCATTTTGTTTCGTTTTGTGAGGATTTCGGCGGCTAATTGGAGATACAGCGTATCAATAGTATTACCATAGACTAAATATACTCAAGTAGACCAGCAATTCCAATACATTAGAGCGTACAACGCAAAAAGCTTGGAATTACGTATTATTCGTAGATGGCGCTGCTAAATAGCCCGGGAATATAATATTCCGGACTAGAACACCGACAAAAAAATGTTATTGTGTTGTTTAAGCCTAAAAGTCATATAGTATTTTTTTAATATGTAATATTGGTCTAAATCGATTGTATTTTTTTGGATAATAAATTTCAAGTTTAGTAAAATTATCACAGGCTATTGAGAGATGGCGTTGCTGTCGAATGAAAGATAGCATTCGAATTATCGCATCCATACTCGGAGGAAGGACAAGCCTGGAGACATAGTAATAAGTTGAAGTGTGGCGCACTATCGGAACCTCTCTTTTTAATTAATGTTTTTAGTGTGCTAAAAAGAGACAACTATATACAATCTGTTCGGCCCTTTACGTTAGTGAAGCCGGTTTTTCTAGCTCGAGTAACCAATTTGGATACTAGCTGTGGATTTGGATTTTTGGCGAATATACCGTGAATCTTTGGAATATTTGGTTAAATGAGTTTGTTTGAGAAGTGTTTTCTACTGAAGAACAAATGGCGTGCGTTGCCTATGGCTGTAAGAGCCATGCTTCGAAGAAAAGTGACGAAATCCAGAGCTTGTCATTTCACAGGTTAGAGTTTTTTATCATTTTCCACAAAACAATACAAAACTGAATCAAAATATTAAAATATAACAAATTTCTACTCTTTTAGAACCTCATTTTGGAGGAAAACAATTAAATTTTGCCATTATATGTTAAAAATACGCAAAAGTTTGGTTTATAGTGTTGTGCACAATTGTTCTGAATTCGGTTAAAATCGGGTCTCGGTTTTGCCAATAGTAGTAATTTATTCGAACAATTATTTCAACATAGTATTGATCAGTGGAATATTGATAATCATAGAAATCTACTCATAAAAGCCATAGCCGAGACATACTTAAAAACGAAAATTCATTATATGACTAAGCAACTTATACAACCACAAGATAAAGTACGTAATTTTTTAAATAAAACTGTATTGTTTAAGGGTCAGTAAATAAAAACCTACAAAAGTTATCTGAGTTATTTTATTTATTTCGAACTACACAATCCTTTTCCAGGTTTTCTCACCTAGTTCTAACTATGCCTAAAAGATCGATTTTGAAAACATGTTACAATTACGTCACTTTAATATGGTTTAGTTAGCGAAACTACTAGAATAATCGTTAACGTGACAGAACAGAATGTATGTTTCGGTTCGGTTTCGGATTTTTATTTCGTACGTCGTAGGCACATCACTAAATTGAGGTATTAAAAAACGGCTACACTGTCATTTGAAGGTGATCTATATAGTAACTAGTTATCTCTTTCTTCCGCGTTGGTGCGCACATAAGTCGAAAGAGTGCAGACATACAGAACACGTTCAATTTATTACTATGACTCCAGGCTTGTTCTTCCTCCGAGCATCCATAATACGCTAGATGACGCATAAAACAAAATTACCGTTAATAATAAATATTTTTGATGACATTGACAGCTTATACTATTATTTTTTTATTCGTTGGCTTTGACAATTTGAGTAAACTTAGTCTATGGTATTACCAACTATTCATTGAATAATACGAAGTATGCATATTAATATGTATATGAATTAATCTTAATAATTAATTCATTGTTATCCTAGTGGAATCTCTACGACGTTAAAAATATTTACGAAGGTCGCTTATTTGTCTTGCAAAAGGCATACGTGAAATTAGGTTGACTATTGTTTTAGAAGGTGAGACAGTACTTACAGTGATTCTATTCTTAATTTATTTTTCTTTTCATATTGCACTAGAAACGAATGTACCTACACCTAATATACGTACCAATACAAATCAATAAGCACACAACGCGAATCCACAGTAAATATAAGTCAGCACTACCCATATCACTTGGAGTTAATATCACATTCACTAGTGCCCGCCATTTTGCTCGAACCTTCTCGAAAGACTCGTGAAAGCACAAGTGCGAGCGACGGAGTATGACCCTCGTCACCTCTCGACTAACTTGTTACAATAATAATTATTATGTAAATGTAGATATACCACTATTATGGGGGTGTTTGTAAACTGTACGGACAGGGTTTAGTACGTGCGGTGTATTGAGATGTCCGCGACAACCCTCACTGAGGACATTTTAGTCCCTTTGCCTTTGCTGAATTTTGTCGAGTTTTTGTGGCCTTGAAACGAGGTTGAGTGAAACTAAAATATAATTTTAATAATAATAAAATTTAATGGTGGGTTTAAAAATATTATAATTATTACCAAAATTAAGTGTAGTTATTTGTAGTAGTAGGTATTAGAAGCGTTCGATTTATATTAAGGTATACTTACCCATTGATATCAATCGCAGTCAATATTTAACAATCAAAAACACATTTTTACCGGAAAATGAATAACAAATAAATGAAATAATCTTAAAGCTACAGAAATAATTACAATCCTTACTGATTATATTTCTCCATAATATTTACGCCCCCGCTCTCGTGGCCCCACTTGTGACGATAACCAACATGTGACTTGGGATTTATTGCCCCGACTCCATCCAACTACGTTGCATTCCTATTAATGATATCGACTGTGTGTGTATGTATGTGTGAAGTATTTGTTAGAAATACGGAAGCATTGAATTCTAATACTCTTTGTAACTATTAGTACTAAAAATAGTAAAGCTGATATAAAATATTTGTAAAGAGCTTGTTAAAGACAAGTTTTCAAAATGACTCCAGAATTTAAGAAAAATAGAAGTGATAAATTTTCCTCACTTGTTTCAGTGACACTGATAAATTGTTACATGCGATACCTAGTACATGAAACGAATATATTTCATTCAAATTGTTAGATCGCCGTAATAGGATCTTGTTAGAAATTGTAAGGCGCATTTCTTTTCACAGACAATGAAGTTTATGAGCTTTGTCTAGACAAACGACTTGACAAATGAAGTGTGAGAGTAGAAACGTGATCGCCTGCGTAATATGTAGCTGTAGTAGGTAGGGGATAGGTCACCTTAGGTATAAAGGGTTCAGTGCTTGGGCATGTGTCTTCGTCGAGCGAGAATTGCTCTTAGTTGCGTTCGAAGAAATTAATACAAATTGCTTTCTTGAAGGTCAAAAGCCATTGCCAATGTTATTTGCTGTTTCTATAGAAGAGCTTACAAATATCACCTTAACTATACAGAGTTCAATATAAGCGGGTTGGCAAGCAATTAATCACTGATAATATAAGTTGTTCTAGTAATTATACATATATAGTTTTTTTCATAGCTGAACAATAATAAAATAAATCTACGCCTATTTGGTTGCTTCTATTGAAATATTTATTAAATTGTTCATATGGTGTAGAAAATTATAATTTATCAGTTAAAAATAGCCTTGCCTAAACTATAGGCATTAAACAATTTATTAGTCGTATTAATCGCGAATAGTTTCTAATCTAAGTGGCATAATCTGTGTGATAATGAATGATTTACCAGTGTGCCCGGGGCTTAGCCAAGTTACGAGGAACAACTTGCTAGTTTTGAATGGACTGTATTTACTGAGCCAGTTCGAGCGTTCATCACTAGTCAGAGTTTACTTTAGGTCCCCTATTCCATTCTGCAAGTTTTGAGCGAGTGTAAATCTGATTCATGTATTTTTCAGACACTGATTTAGAATGTCTTTGATAAGGTTATTTATATGTTGAATTAAAAGCTCGAGTTCAGATATTTGTAAGTTACAATGGTTCTTATTACAAAACGTGGTTTAACTATTCGTCCAAAACTTTGAAAATTTGCAGTCTCTTTTTGTTGTTCAAAATTTGTTTTCTTCTGGCATAATCATCAAATTGTCAAGTGTATAAAACTCAAAGGTGACTGACTGATTGACATAGTGATCTATTAACGCACAGCCTAAACCACTGGACGGATTGGGCTAAAAATGAAAGTAGATGTTATGACGTAGGCATCCGCTAAGAAAGGATTTTTAGAAATGCCACTTTTAAAGGGGTGAAATGGGGGATGCCAATTTTACTTCTTAATGCGAGCGAACTCCCACTAATGACAAATAAATGTTCTAATTTGAAGTTGGTATTTTGATTGTTTTTATGTGATGTTTGAACAACAAGGACCGACTTTTTATTTTCAAAATCCTGGACTAACATTTAAACCATGTTTTGTAATAAGACAGTTCCAGATTAAATTTGGCGTATTTTAAATATCAAATACCTTTTGCACACATATTTCTTTTATCATTTGCTTTCGGGGAACGAAAAATTTTATATATGAATGAACACAAAATTCAACATTTTATATTTAGCAAAAAATAAAACTGCCCTTATTATTTATTTTTGTTTAATGAAATCTCTTTTTGTTTCAAAACAGTTAGGGACTGTCATGTTTCACTGAATTCTACAAAAGCGAGGTGTTGTTGTTTTTTCTCTTTCACAACGTATGTAACTGGACAGGGAGGAATATAATAATATTAATAATAATAAAAACGTTTATTTGCAAAATTACATGGGTATATACATGCAATAACTTAAAACTAGAACTATACTAGGCAACTAATTAGTGTGCTAAACAAGATATATTATTGAATGTTGGAGATTTAGTCCATTCACACTAGGTATTCCTGTGTTGTGAATGGAATTTTTACTACACAATTTTTTTTTTACATTATTTACAAGAGCCAGGAAGTTGTTGAAGGAACGAATGGAGCGAGTGATTGAATTGAACCACAGACTGCTAAGGTAATACCAGGTCATGGTTCAAAAAGTGGAAATAATCTTTATTGACTAAGATACCTGTTTGTTGAGTAAGTGTTAGATATAGTATATATATATATATATATGAGCATATAAATGGTAAGATGAAGGTAATATATGCATAAAATAATATATAAAGGTTTGTATACAGATACATAATATAATAAAAGATACAACGGATACTACCCCTTCTTAATATATATTTATTTGGTTTGAGAAAGTTGACTTCGAACATTTTAGATTAGGATGCCCAGTAGCACTGTTTCTTTTTTTTTTTTTTGTTTTTTATGTTAACTTTGTTAATATAATAGTATCTATAATTTATCGAGTAATTACACAAGTTTTGTCACGAATACGTGAAACACATGCTGTCTAGATAGAGAATCAGGAAAAAAGTTGTGGATTAATACAAATCTGACTATTTTCGAGATGAATAAGAAATTGTATGTGTGGCCTAGGCCACAGCCAGCCAGCGTACCTCACTTTCCATCTAAGCCAGGGTTCTGACTGGTTAGAGTTATTTGAGGGTCACTGACTAGCTGGGGACTAGGCCACTTAGTGTTAGGTTTTGTTAGTTATTGAAAGTATGTCTTCAGTTTCACCGTAGTCGTGACTTTTGAGCCATGTCGTTATGATTTTCTTGCAGCGATACCGAGTAACCTGTAGAATTTCAAGTTTTCGGTCCACAACTTGGTACAGCGAGGGGCCTTTGTATGAGAACGATCTTTGTGCAAAGGTAGTGCGGGTCTAATCATTGTGATATTTGGGTATGCTAGTAGAATACAGGCCTCTAATAGTTTTTTCTATAGTCTAAGATATAATCATCGCATCCTCCCTGTCCAGAATTGATACGTGTCAAAATAAGATTGTCAGAAGCCTTTTGGACCGGCAGCTGCTGTCTGCAATATATGTATAAACGATGAGTAGCAATTGCTACTCAAAATGTACCTTTCTATATAATATTGTCTGTGTATGATTGTGTGTGACATGGATCTTAAAGTCTGCAATAAAAAGGTCTTATTAATATTTAATAGTGGCCATGGAATATTAACCTAATATTATTCCCAGACTGCGACTGGCTGTATCAGGACGTCTCCTGCCGAGGGCCGGGCGCGTGCGTGCTGGCGAGCCCGGGCTACCCCGGCCTCTACCCGCCGCACCGCCGCTGCCGGTACCTATTCGCCACCAACTCGGTGCACACCAGGGTCAAGATCATATTCACCTCCATACTGCTGCCGAGGAAGTAAGTACTTATAATACCTTTTATTAATAAATGCTCTTTACAAGCTCGTCTTTCATAATGAATACAATAATAATATTTTTAAAATGATGTAACTCTTTAATAGTTACACACCGAAAGGTAGACTTGTGGAGAACTATTTACTGATATATTTACATTTTATACCATCTGTCTGTACCCATAAGTGCAATAAATGATTTTGATTTTAATTTTTTTGATTTTTAATATTATGTCGAACAAACACATAAATCATTATGGCAAAACAATGCATCAATAAAACAATACGATTAGCCAACAAAACATACACACACATACAAACAATATTTTCCCGTACAGAACTTTAGTTCAACAACATACTGACTTTTTATCCTTGTAGCTATTATCTACATGCTCGCATTACAGCGTGGTCATAGACTATTTCTCTATCAAGATCCAATAGTGTTGCGAAGTATCAGAGTAACAATCTGAATAAGAAACTTTCTTTAACTTTAATATCACAGTACGACGACCTACGAAACATAAAATACCCCATACCTGGTTCCGTTGGCAACATAAACTCTCTTTTTCATAATAAAATACTTGTAGAACCCTTCTCAGAACCGTGCTATTCTCTTTCCAAGTAAAATTTGAACTCTGTAATTCACAAGAATAAAATAAATCCTGAACAGTAAATATTAGTTCGAACGAATTAGGTTACGCGCTAGAAGTTTGCGTATTTGCACTTTTCAAGAAAACATACGGACAGCTCTCTCATTCTTCACATATTCTCGCTTATGGTGCACTCGAGAACATATTCGACGATATACACTTTAAAAGCGCAAATATCCGAAACAGACGGTAAGTGGCGTTGTCAAGTGCACCTGGCGACTCCAATATTTGTTTGCCAAGTAGACACCATTACCACTTCAAAAGTAGACGCCGTATTTGGTTAGAAATAGAGTCCAATTTGTCTCAAAAAATGTTTGTTGTGGAAGAGAGGGTATATTATCGTTACAAATGCGTGATCTACAGTTGATGCGAGCTGACGTTGATGATGATCGATCGTGGTCTTAAGACGGGGCGAGATCCCATACAATTTTATTTTCTTGGCTTTTGTCGCAATCATTTTTGCGTATAAATAGATGGATTTGTGGAGCTCGTTTACGAAATTGGTTATTTAGTACTGTATATATGTATACTAATTATCATTATTTACTACTTAGGTACTTGTGCTACATCTGAACTCAAGTTAAACCAAATAAAGTCTTCAAAAGTAAATAATTCACTTTTCAGCGGAATTCCAACCATAAGCTCACAAAATGAACTCAAAAACTCGGCAGTTATGCACCAATGTACTTAACTTTAATATGAAGCCTTCTCCGAGGATTCTTAAGCCCCTATCAAATTAAGAAGTCGAGACCATATTGAGGTCAGATGGATATAAGTGCAGTAGGGTTAGGTTCGGGACTCTTGGAAAAGGTCCAATCTCATTTACATTTAGATAATATGAGAGGTGAGGCAACCCTAATATTAATGTACTTGAAGTTGATTGGTGAGATCACTTAGCTAGGCAATCACTTTGAGATGCGCGGTTTAGAACCATCACCATCTTTAAGGAGTAAGTATGGTGGAAGCGACTTGGTCCGCGTTTTACGGGTAGCGGGTTTGATAGCCTAAGTCACTCGTTGATCCTTATATGTACACACGTATATACGTATGTGTTTTTTGATATGGCGATAATAAAAACAGAATAGACAAACACACAGACCAACAAACATGAAATTAAAACGGCACGTTTGCAATTACCAATCATTTCTCTGACTGCTCTGTTAGCTTAGTTGGTAGTGGCTCTGCCTTCTAATCTAGGGGTGCGGGTTCGATTCCCGCATGACACAAATAATTACGTACATTTAAATTTGTAATTATTTGTGTTGAGTCTGGTCGTTTCTGTGTATAATAAGTATGTATTTACAAAAGAAAAGTATATATGTATTATATCCATTATCTAGTATCCATGATACAAGCGTAAGCTTAGTATGGGGCTAGATGGCGCTGTGTGATATGTCCAGAAATATTTATTAAAAAAAAAATATTAAAAAAAATTTGAATGCTCACATTTATTCTCGTACTTGTGCTTAAAATTGAAATGAAATCCTCGCGACAATAAATAAAACATGCCAAAGAAAGAGATTCATGTTACAATTTGTGAATATTACCTATGGCTGTTTGTGATGTATTATTATCGAGCACCCGTATGAATCCACTCGCCTGGCTGGGAGGCGCGCGAACAATCGTTTTGTTCGGTAAATGATAAAGACCTGCCACTCTTATCGCCATTCCACTATGAATCAAGGTTTTTCATGTTTTCAACCATAGAGAAAATACCGTCCTGTGTCCAAATAGGAGATCTGCGGCATGGTTTGACCGCGCATTGTTATGGATATTATTTAAGTTAGGCTTAGTATCTGTGAAATGTAAAAGGGAAATTAGATAGATAGATAGATACTTTATTAAAACACCACAAATGAAACAATACAAAAAAAAAACATACAAATTAGAATCAGCGTCTTAATTGGCCGCCTTAGTAGAGGTTCTTCATATTATATACCAAAGGATGTATGTTTGTTTAAACTTATTATTCAACCTAGTTATGTCCTGCCATCTGCAATAACCAATGTTTTTTTTATCAACACTGGAGACGGCTCCAATGTCCTGCCGCGCGGTCGGTTCCCGACCCACACATGTGCACGCTGTCCCTTTTTTGTACGCAGGTAGTATTGTAACTAAGTTTAGTTTTAAGTATTGTTTTGTAAGTTAGTATTAGCGTAGCCATGTAGGCGAATAAACGTCCTTGGTTCATATAAAAATGTTTCATTTTTGGAACCCCTGCTTCTACCAGCTCAGCTGAACCGTGCGTACCTGTCTGGCGCAGCCGGTGCGGATAAAAGGAAGTCCAGACTTCTTTAGTGACATCATCAGCCGGTGTATATCACGAAGTTCTGGAACCTGAATCCGCGAACCAAACAAATACGACTCCTGGACGCGTGTGCAGCTGTAGAAGAAACTGGTTCGAGGTTGGAGCAGAGGACGGTGCCGGCAGCTATACTCATGGAGGGTTTGCGACGGCATGTAAGTAGTACCCATCACTAATCCCATGACCTCCTACCTATTCCGCGAACTTTGTAAGTGGGACAAACATAGCTCGCTTACGAGTTGTCGCTGCATTCTGCACGAAAATCGGCAGGATCAATAGCGACTTAGATAGATCTTAGGCTAGGGAGCTTGTAACTGAGACTAGCATCGCTCGTGTTACAAGTTGTCACTGCATACTGCACAAAAATCGGCGGGATGCATAGTGACTTAGGTAAGTAGGACTAGGTAACTTGGGAGTGAGACAAGCATCGCTTGCTTACAAGTTGTCACTGCATACTGCACAAAAATCGGCGGGATGCATAGTGACTTAGGTAAGTTTAGACTAGGTAACTTGGGAGTGAGACAAGCATCGCTTGCTTACAAGTTGTCGCTGCACTCTGCACTAGAAATCGGCGGAGTCAATAGCGACTTAGCTAAGTAGAATTAAGCTCTAGCATTAGATGAGGCTACAAAATCTAGCCACCTTAGTTAAGTTATAATGAGTAATGTAATTTTGTGTGTTAGGTATTAATTTAGTTACATACTACTAATTTCAGTTAATAATTTCAATATTTCTGCTAGGTTTGAGATCATTTTAATTACTTAGATGGTTGTCCCATACCGTAAAACAGTTTATGTTCCTAAAACCTATCCAATCCTATCCTCAAAGTGATGCAGGTAGCTCTGCCTGTCGCCTTCATGATGTCTCCTGATACTTCAACGAAGTTCCAGCTCTGGTGGCGGTTGAAACTGCCCTACATAAAAGTGTTTGTGCAAGCCGTTAAATTAAAACTAGTGAAATATTTTATCTACAACAGTGAAATCCCAATCAGTGCCGTACTTTGAAAACGTATTTGTGATAACGTTACTGGAGTGATGAATCAACGTTACATGAGAGTGAAAAAAAATGCGGAACAGACAATGGACAATTATAACAGGGTTTTTGTATTATATACCTAACTAAAACTTTAAATGTAAATTTAGTTTAACTATTTAATTTTCTCCGTAATTGCATTGCCTATGTGTTTATTCGCATATCCATGTAAAAACAATCATTTGTTGTTCTATAAAATGGCCCCATAAAATGTTGAATGCAGTTTCTAGCAAGTAACTTATAATTGAATGTAAAATCTGCCCAAACCTGTTTATAAATTATAGACTGCTTCACTTGCTCTAATTATTTTTACATTTGCATTGAAATATTTTATATACAATGTACTACTAACTTTTTGTTTATTATAACAGGTCACATTCATCTAACATTCCTACATGTAAAACTTTGTATAATTTTACTTTATGTGTAATTCTATTAAAATCGTTAAAGTAATACCAATAATGTAAAAATTTTAAGTTTTATTACGTTGATTTATTCATTGCAACCACCGAAGTGAAACTATGTAATTGATAATAAGTTGTAACAAAAAATGTTATATTACCGCGATCTGTTAACACACATACCATTATAATGTAGTAGATATTCAATTTCTAAACTAATTATAAAAAAATCTTATCACACATCCTAATTCTATTTTTTAATTTTAAAATATGTAAAAGGCATTTTAACTTGAGAAAAAAGAAACACATTTTTTTATTAATAATTTAATTTTAATTCGTCTGCTGAAGCATTATCTTTTGATTTGTTGCCCCAAAGTGCGTACGTGTCATAATGTAACGACCACATAAAATAAAATATGAACAAAAAGCGTAACTTTGTAAAAAGGAAATATAAAGACAATCAAATTTAATATTAATTAATAACATTTATTGCTTGTGTAATAGAAAGAATTTAATCATGTTTGTCCATATTATTTGTGATCTGACTATTTTTGCAATATTTATATTATTACCTGCTGTGAATTTGTTATTCTAAATCCATACTAAATAGCATAATATTTATTAATATGTATTTTAAATAATAGTAACATTACCTATCATAATACTTTAAAACGCTACTTATGATTTCCATTAATAGTCTATACTTCAATTGTTTATTTATACCTATCTACCATAATTATTTTGCAATTATGTTGTCTAAAATTAATTCAGAAAATCACATTATATTTAGTTGAATTTAATCAATTGTTTTGTCTCAAACTAATGGTAAATTTTAATTGAGTTCTTCATGTTTTGATAAAAGTCTGTGCATTTTCACTAATATGTAACTTAAATGTTTTTACTTAATGTATTTTTTATCCTTTGCACTTATCCATATAAATTTTATTATTGTCTTTCTAAACCCAAATGTAATTTTCCTCTGATTTATTCATCATCGTAAAATTTCATTCTTATGGACGGAGGAGTTATGTCCTGCCATCTGCAATAACCAATGTTTTTTTATCAACACTGGAGACGGCTCCAATGTCCTGCCGCGCGGTCGGTTCCCGACCCACACATGTGCACGCTGTCCCTTTTTTGTACGCAGGTAGTATTGTAACTAAGTTTAGTTTTAAGTATTGTTTTGTAAGTTAGTATTAGCGTAGCCATGTAGGCGAATAAACGTCCTTGGTTCATATAAAAATGTTTCATTTTTGGAACCCCTGCTTCTACCAGCTCAGCTGAACCGTGCGTACCTGTCTACCTATGTATGTATATACTGAACGATCCTGACACAGACTGATTTATTTATTATTTTCTCTAACATTAATGAAGAAATTTTTGGAAATACATTCAAAGTATTGAAAACCTCACATGGTTTAGTTAAATCATTGAAACAAAACTATCTATAGTTTATTATGTAAATTTGCAAACATTGTATGTTCATTTCAATATTTTCCCTTTATTTGGTTCGCTGGCATTTATGATGCTTTTGGCTATTAAATCGGCCATTTCACTAAGCCTGATCGTAGAATTAATCGCTTGATGCAAACACAAAATTGAAGCGCTTATGTTGTACCTAAATTTATATTAAAATATGCAATTTACATGCCATTAGTGTCAGTATTACCCACGTTTAAATTTAATACAACAATTTATGTCACGTTTTGGTTCCTACGAAATTGAAATTCAATTCTTACAATGTAGGTACTGGGTAGACTTAGCATATTTCCAAAAACATATTTGACTTACATAGATGGTAAATTTTATGTCACGCGTGTAATACAGAAATTAGGCAGAATGTAATCAAAATGAAACCGACGCACGTTTCCTAGTTTAAGAAGATAAAAAAAAACAATATTACTGGTAACTAACGCATAATCTTTTAAAAGCTGTTTAGGGCCTAAGTTTAGTACTTTCAAATAACATATTCGGAAGTTCACGATAAATAAAATCAGCTGTTCAATCCAAAAAGTTTCTTGCCTCTGACAAAACACAGATAATCGTGAATTTCTTTAAGTGGTAGAATAGTAATTGCTTTTGACCTAATAAAGGCGCCAAAATATCATGCATTAGTATCCAGGTGATCCCGTACATTCACAATACATTCTCACGAGTAATCTACTCGCCCGCTGTCAAAGAGTGTTTAATATATCAACATTGTGTGCGTGGGAGTAAGGCGGTACATTAATGTACAGGAATTTAATTTTAAAACTGTAATATAGGACGCTGGGCATGTCAGGAATCTGTAGTGGAGCATGTAGGAATCGACCGATACTTGCTGGGTACAGTGTGGGGGAATAATGGATATGAGGACTTTAATATTCAAGTGATTTGTGGTACACATATTAATTAAAATAGATAAAATATAGCACGAACATGCTGGAGCAAGTGGTGTGATTCTAAAATATTGTTATAATTTTAAAGGATCCAATTATATAATTTACTATAGCGATAAGAGTAACATCTCATGCCCGGATTTTTCTGAAAGTTATGTTAGGAGTGATTTAAAGTCAGCTAATTGCTTATTTAATACAACTGACTTAACTTATCTAATTTAAGTTATTGTTCTCGGTTCTGTAAATTTCATGTTCAACATATTGTTTTCAATTACAATAGAGTGAGTTACCCCATATTTCAGCTCGTACCAAGATTGCAGTAAAAGCAACCTAATCTCTATATTGAAACATCGCGCAGAGAGCTCGAAGCGGCGCGATAAATTTCAAAGGAGTGGGTGAAATAAAAGCGCTATCTCGGTGTAATACGTTTCCAGACGTACTAAAACATACTAATACGTGCACGAGAGATACTCGGCAGCAGATTTAGCGTGAACTGCGGGTTGAGGTGAGTGCATACTGTACAGATGGGCGGGGAATTGAAAATATGTACTTAAGTGGAGTGTGAAGTCGTGAAAGATTTAATTTTAAAATAAAATTGCTCAATATCACGATAAATTATATCAACACGTGCACTACACCGGTTAAGGGTTAAAAACCAGTGTTTAAAATAATAAATTGTGAACGTAACTTTATTTTATTGATGTGGTTTTTTATGGCTCAGTGTTTTAACTCCACGTAAAACATGGATGAAATATTTCCCAAATCTAATTTTACAGATGAGAAGTGTATAAGTTATAATGTATGCGACCGAAGGCAATTGAAATTGATTGCTATTATTGTATTAACTGTGAATGTCTCAAGCTACAATACTTGTGTCTTAAAATGACCAATTTTTTCCAATTTACAATTCTTATCTACAGCTGTACGCAATAAATTGTAATAGTAAATTATAATATTAGTCATAATACACTAACTTACACTATTCATGGATAAACATACAGCCTAGTACTCAGTCAGTTAACTTCAAGCAGTGGAAATGATTCTGGCTGATCAAGTACTCATTCTAAACATATGCAAAGATAGTTATCATTAATTTCCCACTCCGTTAACTTCAGTATGAACGCAACCTTACGAGAACCGTGTAAAGGAAACGGGCGCGCCATTATCTGCGGGCTAATATGGTTTAGAGTAACACGGCCTACATTTTAGCTAAACATGTGTGCGGCTTAGGGAAGTTTGATCTCTTAACGCTCTGCTATCTCGCGGTGGGTTTCTGTACGCAGCTGATTTTGTCGTCACTTCATGATTATTAATCATAGAAGCGTCTACGGTCTCTTTACTCAGAGTTAGTTCGAGTGGCTAACTACACTTTATAAGCGGCGGTAAGTTTGACTAAAAGCCACCAGAACTATAAAGTTGTTTTCGACGTACGCCACTCAAACAAAATTTTCAGTAGATAAAAGCAAAATACAGATTTGGGAAATATTTCATCCATGTTTTACGTGGAGTTAAAACGCTGAGCCATAAAAAACCACAGCAATAAAATAAAGTTACGTTCACAATTTATTATTTTAAACACTGGTTTTTAACCCTTAAGCGGTGTAGTGCACGTGTTGATATAATTTATCGTGAATTTGAGCAATTTTATTTTTACTTGCTGTAAAATTTATTTTACTTAGTAAAATTAAAAATATACGAGTCTGTCATCATCCTTTGTTGGAGGATTGCGGGGCAAAATTTACGAGTTCGACATTTCGTCTTACATCACAGGTTTATGGGTCAATTTCTCTCGTCGATTTGATGGCGATGTCACACAGGCAAAGTTAATGTATACGACGTAACTCCAGCAGTTTATGGGGTATACTGCCGCTTCGTATCTTTACGTTTCCTTAGACATCCAGTAGTCGTCTCAAAACACCATTCAATCATGTCTACGGCCGGTAAAGTTGGGGATCTGGCCTGAAGGAAGACAAAAGGCTACGAGTTGATTGCAAATGAAACTTTGTTTTTGAAAGGTTCGTTATTTATGAGACCACTATTTACATTAAGACTGCTGACATTATTTTTGATCCATGAAATTCTTTATTCATATTGACAAAAACTTTTTAGTGTATCATTTTCACAGTAAGAATAGCATTGCTGGTTATGGATATTTGATGTTTAAATAATAAAAAAATAATATCCTTAACGTAACTTATGAAAGACTAGTGGGTGCTCGCGGCTTCGCTCGCATTTGAAAGTAAAACTTTCATCCCCTATTTTACCCCTTTATAAGTGAAATTTCCAAAAATCCTTTCTTAGCGGATGCCTACTTCATAACATCTACCTGCATGTCAAATTTCAGCCCGATCTGTCTATTGGTTTGGGCTGTGCGTTGATAGATCACTATATTATTCAGTCAGTCAGTCAATCAGTCAGTCACCTTTGAGTTTCATATATATAGAAGATGTAAGCCCATGGTATCAACAGACACATAGCTATATAGCTGTACTACTAAATTTATCCCTATTTTATACTCGTAGACAACCTTCCATATCAGCATAAACGTTACCTAGGCAAAGCAAATATTCCTAGTTAATATTTTCTCGCAAGAAAAGTTATGATTCACTGTACGTACTCAGACGTTCAATATAACAGCAAAGCTAGGAAATGATGCGTATAGGATATCCCCATATTGAATATCAAAGATGCATTGGCTTTTATAGCTCAAGGATGGAAGGCTTATTTTATGTAGCTATATGAAAGCATGAAGGTTATTTTGTATCGTAAAACAAGAGAATGGAATATATTAATGGATTCCAATAGGATGAGCAATATTTGTATTGACTTACCTACTTGATGTTTACTCAACGTCGAGAGTTTAAGTTAACTTTGTACAGACAACAAAATAGATTGTGTACTGAACTGAAGTTGAAGGTATTTCTATTCACATACTTAATTAGTTTCTGTTGTACTTGAAACACTGTACATAAAATATTTATTAAATGTATTGTTACTTACGCCTAACTTTTTTTATTGGTTTGTTTGGTTTTCAAATATTCTTTATCAATGAGTAAGTTTAAAAAATTTGTGGCACAAAGCTAGTGTAAATTAAATCATTTTATGAGGTTGGCTTAAGTATAATTAATATCAGTAATTTTTGTGTCCCTAATTTCACCTACCTAATTGTTTGTTTTAGCAACTGTTTAGACATTTTAATGTATCTAGTAATAATATGTAATTATGATTATATATATATATATATATATATTATGATATTTGTTATTTTTTATACATTTATTGTAAAAAAAATAAAAATAGTTGTAAATAAATGAATACCAAATGTAATTGACGACTGCTCTGTTAGCTTAGTTGGTAGTGGCTCTGCCTTCTAATCTAGGGGTGCGGGTTCGATTCCCGCATAACACAAGTAATTATGCATATTAAAATTTGTAATTACTTGTGTTGAGTCTGGTCGTTTCTATGTATAATAAGTATGTATTTACAAAAAAAAGTATATATGTATTATATCCGTTATCGAGTACCCATGATACAAGCGTAAGCTTAGTATGGGGCTAGATGGCGCTGTGTGATATGTCCTGAACTATTTATTTATTTATTTAATTATATAGTCTCTAATAATAGTTTATACTTCTTGTTTAATCATCCATATATTTATATGATTAATAACAATATCTTACCTTCCAGTCACTGCACGACGGACTACCTGACACTCCGCGCTGGAAGCTCCCCCTCCGCCCCGCTGCTTGCCTCCCTGTGCTCCGAGAGGACAGCCACCCTAGAGCACCCCGGGCCTAACCTGATGCTGGAGTTCAAGTAAGGATACATTTAGTTTAAAATTAATTAGTTTTAATCATAGCTTGTAGGTATTCAAAGGTTTCTACAAAGCATTTTTTGTGTCTTTTTATTCCTATAGGACTTTGGCATTATGATGAAAGCACAAAGATCTATTTGTATACATATTGTGATTATAATATTTTAAAAGGTTCAGCTGTCCTCACATGTCATCACATCACATATGATCTATAGCTCAGAAACTCGTCTACGACAATATAAAAAACGACTAAAGAAATACAATATTGCAGGAATTTATTTGCTAACCGCCACAAAACTCTACAACGCCCCATCAACTTTACATCCAGCTTGTCAAATTCATCGCAACATTGGAAAACAAAAAGAAACAAAGCACAATCAAAACGCCTCATAAAGATTACATGACGCACATTCGCCGCAGAAGTGATGAGACGCCGAAACAATGGAATCTCATATTCGCGCCGCGTCTCCATTGCCGCCAATAAAAGCGGCCCATATACTTGGCCCTTTGTGCTGTCGTCACGACACATCACTGGGATTGAACGAGTGTGGCCTAGTGGTCGGACTGCTGGTTTATATAATCTGATGTACCCTGGTTCGAGTCGTTGAAGCTACGATTTGTTACTCAAGTAACGCAAGTTTTAACAGCCAGTCATATGTAAAAACAAGCATTTCATATGATACAAGAATTGTGAAATGCTTGCCTAAGTATGTTTAATATCACAATATATTCAATGGGTCATTAGCCAGCCCCGACGGAAGACCAGCTCGAAGCTTGCACCTTTCACATGCTGAGTAGAGATCGAGTTGAAACACGATTCGTGTGTATTTTTATTTCTAGTTATAATTACGTTATTAACTGAGTATTTCTAGTTTCAATATACATAAATAATATATATATTTGAAGTTTATAAATACTCCCATGCTTGTTAGTTAGACATATTCTAACAGCACGAGTGGCGTCATTAGCTGCTTAGTCTAAAGTGTTTGGAAATGAGTGTGGATTTTCGCGCCAGGCAGTTAGTAGACCGTAGCGTAGCGGGTAAGGCGTTCTGGCTCGTAATCAGAAATACGAATTATTTTCGTTAATTTTTCAATAAAAAGTTTTAGTTACTTCTCGATATTTCTATAAGGATGTTTGTCCTCAGCTCCGGTCCCCTGGTCCCTCCGTACGACTACAACGGCTTCCTGGCCAAGGTGGAGTTCATAGAGAGGGCAGAAGGTAGCGGGGCACCCCCCACTGCAGGGCCGCCCTCTGCGCCGCTTGCAGCTCTCACGCACTTTATTGATGGTAAGTAGGTACTAACTTATGTTGAATATAGTTACCCGTTCAATTCACCCAAATATGTAAATGCTATCTGTAGTCGGTTTGGTCTGTTTAAAGACAAAGTAGAAAATACAACACCCTGTTTAAAACAAAACAGGATCGCGCTTGTGTCATCTGTTGTGTTGTGTGAATAAAATGTGGCATTGATATTTAATTACTTTGTCGCGTAATAACATCTAACAAGTTACGGCTCTAGGAATAGTTGGAAACTCTTGACATCAAGGATTCTTCTGATACGAATTTACTTGTTTTTTATAGTGCCATTTGAAATACTCTACGCTATAATAATGGTAATGGCACCCTAATGTAAACGTTACTTATTGAAGCAGAATATTATCTCAATCTAGTATTTGTGTGTTAAACACTCTTCAACAGATTTTTTTTTATTCAACCGATTTGAAATACAAAAATTTAGCTGTATAAATTCTAACTTCTTATAAATTACACTCAATGCCGGTATGGGATAATAGAAACTCTATGTACGTTTCAATATTGAGTTTTAAAAATATCAACTGTCATTAAAACGCCGCCCGTGGGCCTTTCGTCCCTGTTATGAAACGGGTATTATTTGCCTAAATTCTATTGTTACAGTGTTACGTGGAATTAATATCATCCTCAGTTAATCCATCAACCAATATCCGACTACTTAGAAATTGTATATTGCAAACAAAAATTTATGAGTATGACATTATTAGCCAAGCAGTTTCTCTTGTGTGCATTAGCTTGCTTAAATTTGAAATAAAATAGGGTTTATTTTTAAGTAAGTTTTTTTTTAGCTTGAACGGGTTTTCCCTTGGTCATAGTTTACCTGATAGCAAGCAATAATACAGATACAGCCACAATTGGGATAGTTTGCGCTAGAAACTTTAAAAGTCTCAAAATGTATTTAAATACGAAATGAACTCCTTCTTAGAACCTTATGAAAACCTCATTTTACTTCAGATAAGTAATTTTTAAAAAATCGATGCTTTGACCAAATAACGCTACAAATGCCCGCCTTTAATTACTTTAATTCCTGCAGCGGACGGTGTAGCTGCGATCGAAGGCAACGCCGTGTCGAATGATGTGTACAGTAGTACCACCGGCGGGCGCGTGGGGTGCGGCGCCACTGTGCGCGGGTACGGCCCCGGCGGGGTGCGCTCGGGCCACTTCGACACGAGGAGCTCCGGCTGGCGGTCACAGTGCGCCATACACTTGCTGGGGACACCCACTGATGTGGTGCAAGTGTCGCTGTTTAATTATAATTTAAGGTAAGCTCTTGTGGCTTTGTTATTTCACCTTCAATTAGTATAAAGTGTATAGTACCGCCGGTAGCCGCGTGAGGTGTGGAGGGTTTTCAGATAGAACAGAACATGTCTTTAATTCTCCTAACTCAGAAGTACACTCTCACCACGACTATTTGAACACATAAATAAAAAGATGAACCGGTTAAATGTGTTTAATCATTGTAGTGCTTTAATTAATTAATCTTCTCACCTCATATAAGCACGGTGTGTACATACCTGATAAATCCATTCACGTTTATAAAAGCTTAACTTAATCACGATCATAACTTAGATGAGAGTACCCCAGGCGCCTGATAAATACGGAGCAACTTTTCAAACTTGTTGCCAAGATCAAACTACAAAAGCGCATTAAAGGTCCTCAGAGGATATTTTCAACTCGGAGCTTTGGCCTTCGTAACCGCGTTAATATATTACGTCAACTTATAAAGCAATTTACATAGCGCCAATAAAGTTTTAATTGCACGCGAGCCCTCCTCCATTCGTTCCCACCACTTACTATTTAGAGCATCTATAAAGTTTTAAGAGGCTTATGGTAATACAGATGTGGCCTCCGCTAACTACTTAGAATGATAATCCTGGTACGAGGTCCGGCTTCACGCGTGTTCCGGCGGAAAGTTTCACTTTAAACTTGCTAATCTCAAGTTTACTTTCGCAGGTTGCAGAGCTGCCGATCTCATATTGAGGTTTTGGAAGGTCTTCACGAGTTTGTGGGGAGAGAGCGGGGGGAGCGGTACGAGAGGGGGGACCGGGCCCTGCTGAGGGTGTGCGGTCCCAGCGTGAGGGAGGCCAGGGACCCCGCCGGGAGGTTCCTGATACGTCAGGCGGTCACGTCCAAGGGTGCTAACTTGACCATACTGGTGCGACGCGCCGCCACACAGACTGAAGAGGAAGAATTCGTGGATGGAGCCTTTGCATTCCATGATGGTGAGTCCACTAACGTTGTGGATGGATATAGTACTACAAGTATTTATGAACTTTAAAATGTATAATTATTTGTGTTGAGTCTGGTCGTTTGTATGTATAATAGGTATGTATTTACAAAAGAAAAGTATATAAGTATTATATCCGTTATCTAGTACCCATGATACAAGCGTAAGCTTAGTATGGGGCTAGATGGCGCTATGTGCAATGTCCCGAAATATTTATTATTATTATTATTTATAGATGGAATATGTAACAATATTAAGTTATTATGTGCGCTTTTATTTTTAAAACCTGTATACAGTTATCTAGTTATAGGCTCTATTCAACCGCAAAGAAATGGTTTATAAAAGAAATTGCTATAATATCAGCTACTATAATCTGCTATCCGCTGATTTGCAACTATGACGTTAGACGATTAATTCTATCTTCTTTTCCGTAGAACATCACGAAGGCACAGTATCCCCGGACGCGACCTGCGCCTCCACCCACTACGGGCTGGCGTCGCCGGCGCACGGCGGCATCTCTGCGCCGGCGCACCATCACATCTTCTGGAACATCGAGGAGCGCCTGCTCTGCACGCACCGGTTCATACCTGCCTCCAATCAGAGCGTTACTATTGAGGTAAAGATTTATATATTTAGAACAATCATTATACCTACCTACCATCAAGTTAGTTCCATTCCAGTATATATGCTTTGTGCGGATGTCACTTCATATAGCCCGGTGATTGAATTCCTGACTGTACGTGCAGTAAAATGTGCGTTTTCTTCAATGGGATTTCTCATGAAGTAACTTAAGAGTCGAGGTGTTGCTTAACTACACTACCATTAAGTTCGAAATATTCTTGGTTCTAACTATAGTTTAAGTTAGTACTATTTCGAATTTTGTAAGTTTCAAGCGTCGCTATCGTGCATAATAATATCTTTTCCAAGTTATGATGTTAACATGTTATTGGTAATTATTTGAAAGTCAATGCTCGCGTGTAATTATTTAGACATTTTTTTTTACTTTAGATAGGCTAAAGCTTGACTACAACTTGCCTGATGTTAAGCAACGTTGTAATCTACGATCTAGCGCGCTTGCCTAGAAGAAACCGGTTTACTCTCGACTTGAAGACCGACAAACACTTCCTCACACGACACTTACTCAGTTCTGGATAGCCGGACTCTATAGCCGGAAATTAATTGTTTCTATTAGTCATATTAAATACATTCAATCTAGTTAATATAATTATATCAGTTCCCACCTTGTTACAGTTTACAAAAAGCTTATTTTATTCGCCTTTTCCCTCATAATGTTACATTAAGTTTCCGAGGGAAAATAGTCAATTTCGTTGATACGAGTACTTTGAATATTTTTATAGCCTTACGTGTCTCGCATGAAATTGAGGTTTAACATTTTGTTCATACTTGTTTACTATCTTTGTATGCATCACCTGTATTCAATAAGTTTGCTTTCGACGGGAACGATCAAAAAGCAGTCAATTTTCATATTCCATACCATGCGTATCTCGAAAGGTTGCCATCGTAATGGAGTTGCGAACAATTTTCGTGTGTCCAACTTTATTTCCCAACATACTTGTGATATTTGGCCTCATTTGTTTAGGTCCTTTATTTGCTTTTCATAATACGTTGATTAGAATACTTCCTGCTGCTATTTCAAAGGTTCAATCAAAGTTGCTAAGTTAGAAATTAAGAATTACATATCAAAAATTACAGTTTCAGCTTGTAGCAGTAGAATCACGTTTGAGATTTTATCTTTAATGTGATTATATTATCATAAATAAAAAATAACGTCAAACTACAAATTTACACCCTTTTCGACTGTCTAGTCAAGCAACAAGTTTGCTTTTAAACACTTTCATGGCATGGTGTCAGTAGGGATGTAGCCTACACTGAGAGGGTTTTTACATATATTTTTGTTTGTAATGATTAGATCCAGCGGCTAGAGCGCATGTGGAGCGCGGAGCCGACCGGCACGGCGGCAGCGGGTGCGGGTGCGGGCGGGTGTCGCACGGCGTGCGGCGACGCGGGCTGCGAGTGCCGCGCCAGCACGCCGCTCTACTACCACGACCACATCGCGCTCGTGGCCGGCGACGGCACGCATCTCTCCTGCCTCTGCGGAGACTTCCAGGTATCTTGTAGCTTCACAGGTCTAAACAGAAAACAAATGTTGAACCACAACATGACAACGCTTGTGTACGCACTTACTCTGATAGCATGAGTGGGCGTCGAAGCCAGGATAATGTTACATGTTGCCACCTCTAAATTTCGCTCAATCATGAATACTACGTCAATATTTCGCCTTCTACAAAACAACGCTCGTTCAACGTAATTGTGATTGACGCTAATTACCAAGCCAAATAAAATATTCACGGTGACAGAATAAATTTACCTTCATTTGCTTAAAGTTTAAAGGAAACACTGGACGTAATCGACAGGAAAAAATCACAGGCCCGTTACTTCCAAGAAAATAATTCCTTCAGCGACGACCGCCCAAAATTTTAATTCGAAAAGTTTGAATATAGCACTTCCGAGTGACGCTCAAGGTCCATCTCCGGCGGGAAGCGGGACGTGTGATCTAATTATTGCACGAGCTTGGAAAGACGACAGCAAATAAATTAATCGTGTTACTTGGGTCTTATGCTAACATGGCTACAGGACGCGCTAACCCTTCCGTGGCCGCCGCCGCCCGCCGCCGCTCGCCGCCGCCCGCCGCCGCTCGCCGCCGCCCGCCGCCGCCGCTCGCCGCCCGCCGCCGCCGCGCGATCCGCATAATTAAGTAACAGGGTTACTATTAACTATGTAACAGCAATAAAACCCGAAACGCCGCCCGAGCGTACACAGAGCTACACAAAAGTAAGATTCTAAATTATTCAGTAAGCACATTCACTTCAATCTAAAGCGACTTCTATACAACTTTTCTACTTGGAGTATATGACTCTGCTGGAGCGTTAACGTCTCACGTTAATTTGTAATTCTATTGAAGTATATATCATTTGTAACTTAGATCATTCAGTGTTGTTTTTCTTTGTTCTCGAGCTGACTATTAGAATCACAAAAGTGAAACACAAATAAGGAAACAATTCCCCCGGATATTCGGCCGTAAGGTTGCTACGAAGATATTTCATCGAATAGGTGCTTAATCTGTTTATAGGTATCGATTCCCGTGTTTCCGTGGATGTAAACACATTCATTAGAGTCAGGGACGGGGTCGTACATCCGCCCAGCTCCGTTATCTCCTCTCCGGACGCTTAATTTAATTATTAACAGTGCTTTACCCCCATCACGAGTGACGGGCGGGGCGTAGGCGTCGCGAGCGTACGAGCCGAGCCAGCATTGCTGCGAAATGAACTCTGAGCAATATCAGAAATGGTGCAGAGCGGAGCGTGTCCCAGTCCTCATAAAACACTGGTTAACTGGTGGCATGTCATCCGTCCGCCCCCATTATTACCGCGGGGCGCCCCGCGCTCCCCCGCCCGCCCCGCGAGCCTACTGTAGTCTCGCCCTGAAATTCAATTACTTAGTACGTCCGCTACATATGCGTATTGTAGGCCGACTGCTGCAAGCGAAATTTTATCGATACGCTATGCACGTACGCGTCTACGGTTACGAAAGCTCATGTAACCAGTTTTTATGTTTGAATTTTAGGAAGGAAAAGGAAAGGGAAATTGAAAAAATATCCGCGGACGAGTGTCGTCATAAATTTTCGCACTGTCACGTATTTTGAAATTGAAAAGATTGCGTATGCGAGAAAGAATAAAATGAATTTCCGGCAGGAGTACGTGTAGATGTTTGAATTTTTACAGCTTGTGAGCGTATGTAAGCGTGTGTTGAGCATTGTGTGTTTATTGGCAGGCTGCTTGGTTGCCGGTGGTGGTGCGCAGCTGGACGAGCGTGCGCCTCGAGTACTCCGTGGCGCACTACACGTACGCCAGCCGCGGGTTCGAGTACGCAGCCGCGTACAGCTTCAATGACGACGCTATGTGCGGTCAGCGCACTTACACAACACATTCCGGTGAGACAACCACTTTCCGCCTACGCAGGTAAAACGTTCACTTTGAAAAATTATCCGTTTTGCCTCCGCTAAACAAAAACAAAACCCGAGTAATTCGATGAAGTCGTCCCGCGGAGAGACGCGGATAATCGCCAATTTATCTGGAATGAACTCCCCGATCGCATAAAGCGAAAGCAAACAGCGGTAGGTATTTGACATTCGACTCGCGTTTCAGACGTTTGGAAAAACGCCTCGGATATTGTCCTCGGCGCGAGGCTGCGCCGCGTCCGACGAAATTACGTGGCACGACCCAGTTTCACGCTCACGGTGACACTGGATTTAAAAAAACCTTGAACAAGATCGTAAAGTTCCAATTACAGCGCCGCTATTGCGGCGACCCGTTGTCCGCCTTTTCATCCTATTATTGCTCACGTAGACGTTTCTCGGGCGCGCTTTAAAATTCTCTGTTTCGTTGTGAGTTTTCACTTTATTTTTCTCTCTGTAGGTGAGATATCATCGCGGAACGTGTCGGTAACGGGCAGCCTGAATGAGTTCTTCTATCAGCAGTGCACTTGGGTGCTGGACTCGAATGTCGAGAGGCAGCTATTCATCGACATCACGTCGGAGCAGGTTTGACGAGCATAAAGCGCTCATTCAACACAAACTTTTGTAAGCAAAAAATAACCGAGTTATTTTCGGAGCTTGCGAAGCTCGAAGTGACAGCGACTTATAACTTACTTACAAGTCGAACTCCAAACATGGTTACCAAGAATTACATGACGCAAATTTACCTGATCTTTTCTTATATTTAAATTATAAGTAATTTTGTATAATAAGATTAAGATATGATTTACAGAGTCTTTTATTCAAGTAGTTTATTTTTATCACGAAAAATATACTCAGACATACTGAATACAGCTAGATATTTAACTTTTGTTCGCCACTTACCTATTAATAATTGAACATTGACCATACCCTCTCTCTAGGACAAGTCCTGCGGCTCGTGGAACATCACGCTGCACGAGTGGTCGGGGCCGGGCGCGCACAGCGACGCCGGGCTAGCGGCGGCGGCCGGCGACCTGCTCTACACCTTCTGCGCCAGGCACAAGAACCACACCTACACGCTGCCCTGGCGACTCAACACCGTAGTTATTAGGTTAGTAGCGTCACATTAAGCTAGTTGTGACAACAGCAAACTGTTCACGTCTGCATGGCAAAATAGACTTTTAAATTGTGTACTCGTATCAGGTACCTTATAACTAAATGGGCGTCAAAAATTGGGGTATGTATAAAACCTTTAAGCTAAGCAAATAGTTGAAATGATATTCAATAAAATGTGATCATATGATAGAAAAAAAACAAATACATATATCAGCTTTTTAATTAATTAGCACTTGCATGATTTCGACTAGTTTATCAGTAAAGACTACTAAATGCATTAAATTAGAAACACAAGCGGTTCTTTTCTAGTCAGAAGCTCTATAGCCATAGCTCCATAGCTGCTGAAATTTAAATCCTCCCGAGATAGCAAGTGTTGTAGCATCAAATGCATAAAGATTACGGAATCGCCCAACACTAGCGAGCGTGCAGAGCACTGAGGTAGAGAGGAAAATTATGTGCGAGATTTCTGTTGGTAGTGTTCTGGCGCCGGATGTGAGATAAACGCCGTATTTCCACCACGGCATCTTTAGTGTTATTTGAAGGGCGATAACGAACTTCGCCGTCCCCGTAATTAGAATCAGCACCATCCATTTCGGCAGTATCTAGTTAAGCACCATAATATAGGGATCCCGCTTCTAAAGAAGGAAACGTTGAGTGTTTACCGAGCAACTTCATCACAGGCTGAAAAGAGCTCGCAAGCTTTTAGCGCGGTCTAAACAATCTCCAAAAGGAGGAAAAACGCTTTTCAGATCTTCCATTTGATAAATTATTTATGAATGTCCCTTCCCCTAATACGACACTCGAGACGTGCCAAATACGTACCGTCGCATGCTTTAATGCACGTATTTATAGCGAGATGTTTTCTTTGTGCATATTATAGAGGCCGTGGGAGGGACGCAGCACGTCTACAAAACGCCATTTCCTCCCGTAAATTCGGGATAACCATGTGTAAAAACATATCTTTGTCAAAGTGTGGAAAGGTTCGCGTAAACATTCCTTTCATCCCGGGACGGTGGGCAAATAGTTTTATCCAGGGTCTCGTGCTTTGTTAATAAATGAAGAATAACATCAAACTTTATTTTTAGGGACTTTGCTGCAGGGAAAATCTATTTTCTATTTACAGAATGTACTGTTGTGCTGTACTTTAAATATAAGCACTTTTGTAGCAGATATTTGACACGAAGTTGTATAGGCAATTGGGCAATTATATTGTTTACACAACTTTACGGTAGTTTACTGTTTTTCGTAAAATTACTGAGCATTTAGTTAATTTTTATTTTTGTTATATACATAGTTCTTGTTTTGTGACCTTAATTTTATAGATGAAAGTGTTGTATAACTAGTATCACACTATGAAAATTATCTATTGTCATATATTATATTGTCAACAGGTTAGTAGCACTCTCGCGGCAACAGCCGCTGTACACGATCCGGTGGCGGTCGCAGGTGGTGCGCGCCAACACGCGCCTCGGGCCGCCGACGCCCGCGCCAGCCGCCTCCGCAGCCGCGTCTGTACTCACCCACCCTAACTTCCTACTATACTGCGCTCTGTGGACTGCGTTTGACAACCTGCGGAGAGTGATATAGTGACGTTTCACCAGTGAATGTGTAACTGAAGTGGGTAAAAAGTGGCTATGAATATCAGTACTGAATTAAAACTAAACAATTGAAAGTTAGAAACGAGGGTAAATAGTGAAAAATGTGTGAAACTATACGGAAATTGCGAACTAGCAGTGCAGTGGATTCGAGTTTAGTATGAATAAATAGTGTCATTCCATTTGGTCCGCCACTCGATGTAGTTTCGACGAAAATCTTGAAGTGCTCGTGTTTTGTGTTTTAGTGTCACTTTGATTTGGAGGAGTTTATCGATTGTGGTTCGACGCGAGCTGTAGCGCACTTTAACGATATATAATTATGCTGAGAAAAGTTCTTTCTGCAAATTTCAAACCATATTCTAACGTTTTCTCTACAAACACGTACATTGCACAATATACACTAGAACATAATAGATAAAATTAAGGTTTCTACAGTAAGTCAATGCTTCAAATTTGTGTTGTCTAAAATTCGCTAAATAAAAAGAAGCGATACAAAAACTGCCGTCTCAAATTCCTACCCTAGCTATTAAAATTAAAGACTACTCAAGTGAATCAAGAAAGTTGTTCTGAAAAGCAACAAGTAAGAAGGCGGTAATAAATTGGTACATTTTCTGAGACTAATTGCGGGAGAAATAAAGTGCGCTGCAACTTGTAGTGGATGGACGGCCGCATTGTTATTATTTATTGCAGAACTAGAAAGTAACATGCGACAGAGCTACGTTGCGGGTGAATGCCATTTAATTTTGAGTCTGGTCGTTTGTATGTATAATAAGTATGTATTTACAAAAGAAAAGTATATAAGTATTATATCCGTTATCTAGTACCCACGACACAAGCGTTTGCTTAGTGTGGGGCTAGATGGCGCTGTGTGCCATGTCCTGGAATATTTATTTATTTATTTTATTTATTTATATGGAAACGTTTGTCATAGTAGCCGTCGTATAATAAAAATCATTTAAGTTAATTAAATGTTTTTATTAGTAGCGAAGACAAGTGGCTTTATATTACTTTCTATTCTATATTCTTTCATTTTTGTTCTATATTGAGTTCATGTCATTGGATGATTGTTAACAATTATTTGTTTGGATAGTTTCGCGCGTTACCTTTATCACTCCACGTAAATAAATTAATGTTCACATAAGTTATATGTAATTAACTGTAATATATTGTCAATTATGACTAGTAGGGTAAATATTTTTACATGTGTATGATTAATTTGAGCTTGTAGATAGAATGAATGCAATTATGTTAATCAAGACTTGTTTCTAATTATTTTATGGAGCGCAAAGTCGCCCTGTGTTAGAATATTTTAAATGTTTGAATATACAACGAGATGATTAAAAAACTAAGTAATAGTATTAGATCAATTCAACACTTACTCACAAACCACAATTGTATTAAAACAGTTACAATAACATGAATAAAAAATATATTTCTATAAAAATTTAACACGTGCAATCACATCCTTGATCGGATAAAGATAAACTAATCAGAGTAAGTAATAAATATAAAATGCTAATTTTATTTACTGTGTATCATGAATTTAATGAAATTCACTTCGATATCCCTTATTCAAGTGTACCTTAGAAAATATTTTATTATTTAACTATTTAAATTAAATATTTTAAAATTTTGTTATTAACATTTTTGACTAATTTTATAACGTTATTCCGCTAACTTTTAACAAGCAAATACCGTTCAACGTGATACGTAAAAATACTCAACTTATATTATCTGTAACTTACTTTTTGTGGTAACCAGCTTTATCAAGTTTCGGGTAGATATTAAGCAAGTAATGCCGTAGAAACCATCTTGTAACTTCTAAGTACACTCACTATAAGCTAGATAATATTTGTACCATAGAGCTGTAGATGAGGCCCACTTAAGCCGAGATTACATCGTCGGTTTGTAATTCTGGTTATAGCATTGACGATGTGATCCCGCCCTTGACACTAGGATTATACGAATTGCTAATTTTAATAGGTAGATGACTCTAAAAAATAATGTTTGTTACACTGAAATACAATAGATAAATTGGACTGATTTGTTTCATTTTTGGAAAACCACAGATAAGTAGATTACGATTATAATGGTACCTAACTAAGAACTTCTGACCATAAAAATGTTTAAGAATGAAAAATAATGCAAATGATTCATTGGCCAAAAACTAAACACATAAAAGCAATCCTAAACACTAGACAATCTTATCGGTTGAGTCCGCCAATAGTTCTATCTAGTTAGGTTTACAGATAGTACTTACATTTGACCTAGACCTACGTAATACCTAGCCCAGACGCGTCACGCACGCTAAACGGTCACGATTAGGCACTGAATCAAGTTTCCTATACGTGACTCGACCACTTGCTTGTTTATTGGCAGTCTACAACACGCTAAGTTATATGTACCTAAGTGGATGTTACGTATACCTACGTACCTACTCTTATGTCCGTTATGTAACGAATGTTGCTAGTAACTTAAATTCGTATAACAGCAACGAACGTATCTTTTAATAAGAAAAATTCCCTAACATACCTTCCCAGTTTTCCCAGTAGATAAAATACACAATATACGAGCCTGATTAAAGATAGCCTCTTTTAACGAGTCACCAAAGTTAACAAAATCATGAGAGCAAATAGCGGAGCGCAGCTTTATCAGTTCGATCGGGCCTTGGTTTAAACTTTCCATTTGAAATGTTCGCCTCTGCCTTTCTTTAAACTTCCGCTCTGCCTTTGAGGTTTCTAAGAAGGAAACTTCTTTTACGATAGGTCCCGAACTCGAGTGCTTTTATTTTCCTCTTCAGTCGAACGACTATTACGGGAGCAAGCGCTGCGTACTCGCAAGCCATTGTATTTCAAGCGCAAACTTACCTACTCCAGTTTGCATCATTTGTGCATAATGTAAAATTCAATGGCACAAAAACACAAATGCTGCTCTTTCTGAATAGAATGTCGTTTTATCTGTTTGCTTTCCAACTGTCTTATTTGTTTTATCCGCTTCCATTGCAAAAAGCTTTGCGAGACAAATGCCGCGGTCTCCTGAAGTCGTACCAATTACCTCGTACTCGTACATTCTCGGAACCTCATCTGGGTTTTGCGCTCGTATCACGTTCTCTAAGTTCAAAGTTGTTCTTCTGAAAAAGGCGGCGGCAAAGCCTTCCTGTGGATGAAGTTCCCATCTCGCCAGCAGCGTCTTTGTGCGCCACTCAAAGGAAACGCAATTTAAACTACATGCGGGCACGGCAAATATTCATTCCCTTAACCCCAACTCTTTCGGGCACAATCGGAAAGTTTCAGCGAAGGCATGCGATGCGAGCGGCCACGCTCACGCCTGACTTTATATGGCAACAATTAAACAAATCCGAATTATGGGAAGTTTGGGCAAACTGTGTGCAGTTCGTTAAAACTCTATAATTGGGTCCGCGAGAGAACCACACGTCGTAGCGCGGCGAACACGTCCGCCGCCGCGACACTGTAAAGGATTAGGAGGAATTTGTATTGTATTTTGTGAGCTCCGCGCCGACGGAACTCCTCTGAGAACGGTTTGTTACGAGTAAAATACACTATTGTTACCGCCATTACAAACATTGGATTCCTTTTATTCTTATATCTACATTTACAAAATGCTAAGATCCAACTTTTATTCATTTCTTAGAGTAATACAAAATAGTTAATGACTCTTACAACTGTTGTGTTCATTTCTACTCAGCAATAATTATGACTTCAATTGTGTTGAGTCGCTTCGTTGTCTCGGCTCATTCATTTCTGTCATAATTAAGTTTTTAGCTAAGACAAATTAACTGAGCCCTATTTTCTTGAACAAAGAAAAATATCTCTGTGAAATCTTTTCTTTTCTGCTTGAAATATCAAAATACATTTTTTAAATTGAGCTATTTGGGACGAGTCAAGATTTCCAATTAGGTTTAAATGAAAAAGTGTGACATGAAATTACTTTGATGGAGGGGTTCAAATTACTTGGGCATTTTAAACATCAAACATTACTGATTTGGGTATAGAATGGGTATCATAAAAGAAGTGAAATAAATCAATAAACTAAAATTAAAGTATTGCAGAGAACCAACTAATAATGAAATATAGAATATAAGTGAGTTTTTGCCATGAGATACTTTACACTAGTTTTTCAGTCTTCGAAATCCTTTTTTATCTTTGACCTTAGTGTTATTTAAGCAAACGTCGCTATTTAGTGACCTGCAGCTCAATGACCTTGACTTCAAAGAGGAAAAATGCATCAGATATTGTTCTCATATCCCCTGAGGTATATTTATTATTTACTAAACTTCACAATACTCCAAAACTATACCCCGAGCCATTTGCAAGAGTTTCCTGAAGTACACATCTGTTCGTATCCTTGGGATTAGAGCCTGTCAGAGTAGTTCCGGCGGCCGACGTGGGTCCAGCACCAACTACCTGCAGCCCTTCGTCTGTGTCACTCATTCATTAAGTAATTCAATAATTGCTGTAATAAATGTTGCTCCAATGACGACGTTTGAATAATGAAGAGCTATTTGCTGTCCTATACAATGTGTTTGTCTACCCGTGTCGGAGCCTGAAATGGTAAAATATATGATTCATTTTATCGACAAATCAAACTCTAAAAATTTTTTACTCCCCATTGTGGAATGGCAGCCATTTTGTTATTTTTGACACCAACCCTTGGGCGCTCCGGCATTTCAGACTCCGACACGGGTAGACAAACACATTGTATAGAGCAGTATAAGCGACAGTATCATAATGTTAGGTAGAAGAGATAGTTGTTGTGTTGGTATGGTGAGGTTTGTTTCTTTTATAATGCAGTAAAGAAGCAATCGATCTACGTGTTTTCTGGTACTCGTGTGGCGATAGTATAGGACCTATATCAACACGGGCGAAGCCACGGGCGCACACAAGTTTACAAATTTGATTTTATATATATATATAGGTATAATGATAACTTGAAATGTATATATATAAAACTCAAAGGTGACTGACTGACTGATTGACTGACTGATATAGTGATCTATCAACGCACAACCCAAACCACGGGACAGATTGGGCCGAAATTTGGAATGAAAGTAGATGTTATGACGTAGGCATTCGCTAAGAAAGGATTTTTGGAAATGCTACTTTTAAAGGGTTGAAATAATATAATAGGGATGTAACTTCTTAATGCGAGCGAAGCCGCGAGCACCCACTAGTACCGAATATTTCAATTAAGAACGTGGAATTCTTAAGCTTTTGGATCCTTTTTAATGTATTAACGAAAAGGTCTAAAGTTCGCCATCCATGCGAAATTATGAGCTTTTAAACTCACACAATCCTAAAAGTATGTCAGAGTTTCAGGTCCCGCTGAAACAGCAAAGTTTGCAAAAGAGCTTGATTACAAATCCCGCTATTCAAGTCTTTGACGACTCATGTCTGCTGAGATTGTATCTAAGGTCAAATGATGAAATATCATTCGCACCTTAAGATTATTACAGAAGTAAAATACCAGTTTTTAAGAAGTTGGTATGTGAGCTCTGGCGTCAAGAGATCTTATACAGCCTAAGTAAAGGGGCATCTGACATAGATTAGCTATGTTATGTTTAATAGGTTAATAATTATAGTTACCTACGATTTTATGTATCACCCAATCCATGCAGCTCACTCATAAAATCCACTGTTTTGTTTGCGACACATAGCGATGAAAACTAATAATAACTTAGTATTACGTCACTTGTTTATCACCAGTTATAGTTAACGAATAGCACAGTCACAGGCAATCAGTTTGTTAAGACGACCAATAAAAACACTTATGTTTTACAGTTTTCAACTTATCTTTAAATCCACGTGACTCATAAAAAAATAACTGGCTGAAAGCTTAAGCCAAACTAAATATTTAAAGGTGATTTCACAGCGAAAAAATAAAACAATTGTTGCAATTTGCATATACATAAGTTTTATTTTCTCTTTTAACTTTTCTTTTCTGCGTCCTTTAGTCACATAACTTTCAAATATTTTTGAAGCTTACACATGTAACATCAAGAATGAGGTGAATCTGAATTTTATTGTTGTCAGGTATTTTATAAGGTTATGACATCGTAAAGTTTCACATTTGTTAATTGGACTCGAGAATTAAGAAAGTATTCGCAGCTGAATTCCTTCGATGCGTCCTCGGTAATTGAGTGAGGAAAAACTTAATTTTAATGTTTACGCGGCGATAAATTCTTGGAAACTTTACAACTGTGTATTTAACTTCGTCTCAATTATTTATTCGCAAAGGCGGAGATTAGAATTTGTCCGTGATGATTGGTTGTTTGAGGAAGCTGGGATTGCTCATGCAGTAAATTAATCGTAGCTAGAAAAAGTTGATCGTTTATTTAGGATGTTTTAAATATTTATGATTGAATGGTAAGTTAAATCAGAAAGAATTAAATTAGGAAGGGAAATTCATTTATGGAGAAGGAAAAGGAAAATTGATTTGGTTGTTTAAACTGTAACGAAGATTTCGATGCAAATTAATTAAATATTCTGCTTAATAGCAAGTATGATCATAATATAAAAAATAAGATATACATTATATCGAATAAATAAAACAACTGTGCTTTTAACAATAAAATGATCATGTTCGCGTGTATTGCAATTTTATCCCAGAGTAAATTCGTAGAATAATTTCCAGTAGATGAGTGAGTTCATAGCACATCAATGTGTTCACGCAAACAAACACACACATTGTGTGTGTCTTTGTTTATCGGTTCTGGTGATACCATGATACTATCAGTACCATCCCGTACGGCAATGGATGTGTACTATGTGAAACAAAAGTCGATTTAATTCAAATAATTTTTATTTCAGGCCGTTCTATTACAACATAATATCGACCACAATTTAAAATTTACAATAAAATTGGATACCAAAAATGTCACTTATAAAACTAAAATAAAGATTTACTTTTAAATACCTTACTCATAGTTAACCTATTTTAAAATCAATACTAAATAACCGCTTATTTTTAAAACATCTCGAAGCAAAATTTTAATTGTTCGTAACTTTTTTAAATATTGTGCTGTAATGCTATAGTCTTTTTTTAGCATTGTAAACAAGATTACTGACATATGTATCTTCTATAATAGTGATATATTTTATATATCTAGTGAGCAGCTATACAGTGATGAAGCTTTTATTAAAAAGTTTCATTTGGTTTCCGACAGTACCAATAGTTTATATTGGTCTCTCGTATCCGATATTCAAAAAAGGCTGGCACGGAAGGGCGAGTAGTGTGCTGGTTCCGTGAAATACGCTTAGTTCGGCGGCGGACAATTTCGGAGCAATGGGGCGCGAGAGGCGATGCGACGCAACTACGCACCTGGCAATATAGGCTATGGAGCTACGGAATATACTGTACTTATATATACTTTGCGATCAAAAGAACAATTATTTACTTTTATTGTACAACGAGCGAAAATAATCACGATCGGCAGGATTCGAACCTGCTTATATCTGATTACCAGTCAGAACGAAGGTCGTAAGTTTTTTCACTCATTTACCAATAAAAAGCTTAAATTAAGCCACCAGTGATTTTCCATTTTGTGACGGTCACCCATGGTAGCACTTGACAAAATAACTTATTTAGTTCTTTAAACTATGGAACTACGCACTATATAAAACGCTGATCTTTGTCGGTGGCTGTCTTATCTTAGTCTTACAGGTACGTCTAGCGATGGATACAATCTAAAAATATTTATATTACTTTTCAAAATCACTGATAAACTAAATTGTAAACGCATGACAACTGCTTATGTATTTAAAAACATTTTTATGCCGAATTTACTTTACCACTCTTACGTCAATCACTAAGATATATGCATTACATTCATAATATTCAAAATAAAAAAACAAAAAGATGTCTTGACTTAAAAATGATAATTTTGTTGATGCTTGGGATCAAGAATATAAAGCCAGTTTTTAATAATTTCACTTAGAGACAAAACATAATTAAAATAGTAATTGTATACATACGGCGCGCCGTATGTATACAATTACTATTTTATTAATATTAATTAATAAACGCCGCGGCGTTTATTAATTAATTTTACTTGATGCCAAAATTATTAATATCATATCATTGTTTAATAAAGCACTCAAGTTAACGATAAGTTGGTACTCCAAGTCTGTAAGTAACGTCAAAGTCATCAGAGTTTCTCACAGAGGATCCAACTTGAGAATTAAATCACAATGAGCCCTCATTGGCTGAAGTTTTAATATCGCTGTTTATCATAATACACTTAGGTATTTGCTTTAAAAGGGAACACAATATTGTCGTTTCAAGCGACGGGTTTTCATAAAATATTTTAATTGGACATGTTGTTAAACGTGAATTTATATAATTTAAAAACAATGTGGTAATTAAATATATATAAAAACGTGTAATACGTGTAAACGTGTTTACAAGTAAACAAATTTGAAACGAATAGAAATAGGAAATGTAATCAGTTTTCCAACAAAAATATTATATTCCATTTTAAATTGTAGCCAATAATTATCAGCATTTTTATTGCGTAAAAATAGTTGAAAATCATGTTAGAGCAAGCACTATATGGATTTTTTATTTACACTCTGCAAACTTAAAATAAAATATATATTTTTTGTTGATTGCTTACCCATACATACATATTAACGTGATTGTATTTTATTTTATTTTAAGTTTGACCGAAAAAATACAAAAGAATGCGATGTAAAAGTCACCCTGTAAGAAATACCTTTACCTGTTTGTGTCAATGTGTGCCTAACCACAACAAAGGAAGACAGACGACATGATGGCACACTTGGGAATAAACAGTTTGAAAGCTTGTGTTTGCTCGTAGCAGCACCGTAGCCGCGTAGCGACGCAACCCTCGTAGCTCGTAGACAGCTACGAATCTCGAGCTCTCTAAATTAGTTTCCTGAACTCACCTGGAACAATTTATCATTCTTTTTTCTCGACACGAGGCAAATTACGAAGGATCATTCGTCGAAAATACTATCACGAATTGACTGGCGAACGAAATTATTTCTAGTATTCATGGGCTTAAACAAACAGGTCTATTTTTTCGATACGAAAAAGCTGAATAATCGTTGAGCGGCTAGAAAAGCAATTATACGGTACGTCGATTTGGCGTTTAAAGTGGGGGAATAATAGGTGGGAACGGGCGCATGGTCAAACCGCGTCACTTGGGCGAAGTGGCATGCGGGATTAAGGGCTCGCCCGCTGTAGGCAAACAAATTGCCCATCTAATGGGAGTAGTGCCCGACTTACTTCGCAAACGTTATTGAGCTTGGTCATTTTGTGAACGGACATGAACGCTCTATTTATGTTTGTACCACATATATGCTGAGCTTTACTCTTTATGCCTCAAAGTCTAGTCTATGTATTGCCAAATATATCTGCAACATGCATATTGCCGTGATTTACAAATTGGTTTCAAGGAAAATAACTCGACAATCAAAGAGATTCAAAATATTGTTATCATTCATATGCAATATTATTAGCATAGCATAGCATAGTATTTGGTATAGTATTATATACAGCATGACTCGGCCGAGTCACATTTATAGTTATTGAAGTAAATGTTTCTCTACCCGCAAATTGTATTTGTTGAAAATGTTTAGCTGTAATCAAAGCAAACATAAAGATTGCATGATTTGAATAGTATATACGTTAAGGAAGATATGATTATTGTACGTTAAAATTTATCATAAAAGTTTTGTATGACCATAGTGTTAAAAAACAGTTTATATTATGTTGTAACTGTTAGGATATATGTACACTGACAATGTTACTTAAGGTGAATCTTATAATAATAAAGAAATTTTGAAATTGAAAATTGATAGTATTAGGACTGTTTCTTCTTGCTCACACATATTTTGTCATCTAATGAGATTTTTTTAATTTCTTTGTACTCGTAACAGTATCCTGAATATTTATCGAGCATAGTGCGATCCAAGTAGGTTTCGCTCACGTCACCGATAATCTCCGACAGTTAAGAGTTTCAGAGCATTTTTGCTGGATTACGTTCCGTCGCTCCCAGAGACTGACATCAGACCTTTTTGTTGATTTAAGTCTCGGGACCGACTGATAGCGAATTAAAAACGGGTTACTCTGGCTAGCGCGTCTTTGGGTTGATTTAAATGCTTAACTGTTATAATTTGCACGTACTTATAACACTCCATGAGATATCTCAATTTTATAAAAGGCAAACATTTATGAGTGAGTGTATTTGGTTCCTTCTTCACGCTTAAACCGCGGAACTTATTTGGATGGAATTTATTAGATTCTAATATAAGATATATGTTAGTTTTGGATGAATTCAAGTAACACCGCAGATCACTGCTAGTTAATATTTAAAAGTATTATATTTTTTAATTTTAGCTATATATTGTTAAACCTATAGACAACTTTGAATGCAACTTCCATTAAAACGGCAAACACAAACTAATGACAGCCTCTTCAGAGCGTTCTACAATAGCGTTAGAGTGTAAAGCCAGGCCGCCTTGCGAAACACCTAGTGAGAGCTGGATCCTATACATTCTCAATCCAATCAAATGCTGCAAAGGACAAGACTCACACATGATTGCTCTATAACGTAGCTAGCTACTGAGTGAGGAGGTGTCTCTCTTGTTTCCTCATGACTGAGTGTCGTGACTCTCCCGCAGAATTAATTCCTTAGGGGAGTTCTCTTGGGCAGATATATCGTGGTGGGCGTCCTGGTCCTTTCACGGAAGACATAATTATGTTCTCGGATATTGTGTTCTTCAAACTTATCGGTTTCCTCACGATGTTTTCCTTCACCGCTAAGCGAGTGCAAATCCAAACTTAACTTAAAAATACAAGTCATTAGTGTTGGGCGGATTAGAACCAGGGTGCGACTCTATGAAAATAGACACCGGAATCGCTGAGCCACACTTGCTTAAAAGGTGTCAGGAGCGAGAACTTACTTACTTGCTTTTTATGCGGCTATATACAAGGCTTAAGGTGACGGCAAATGTACTTGTTGGTTTGTGGTATTATTAGTACGTTTTTTATTCCTTCACGTATCGTTTCTCGATCGATTTATTGCCAGAACAAAAAAAAGAAAGACGTTACACACATCAATATCACTTGATGATTACACAACAACATAAGAATAAAACAAATAAAATAAATAAGATACCAAAAATACCAATAGTTGAGACAAAACAGAGAGAGAGAGAGTCTTACTAAACGAGTTAATTTATTAATTTTCTTAAATTATGCAATTTTCAGTCGATCACGTTATAACAGGTAAACGGTGGCGTGACCTTTTTGGCTGGAATTATTTCCTGTCACTTATTATTCTTGGCAACGCCTCTTCGGTGGCCTTGGAGAGTGTGGCCTTCTCAAACACCGCACAATTATTTTGGCGGCGAATCAAGGTTTGCTTGCATTAGCCAAAAATGTTCAAGGTGATATACGAGTACATACTCCTATATACACATATTACATACGTAGCAGTTTTGCGACATTATCTCTTGGAAAAATATAAGTTATCTGCCAAAATATTTTATTGGCAAGGCTTTAAATTTATCTCTGAACAACATGTTTACTACATATTAATTATTTGAAACTAGTGGACGCCCGCAGCTTCGATCGTAGTATCTATACTTATATTATAAAGCTGAAGAGTTTGTTTGTTTTTTTGTTTGAACGCGCTAATCTCAGGAACTACTGGTGCGAATTGAAAAATTCTTTTTGTGTTTAATAGACCATTTATCGAGGAAGGCTTTAGGCTATATAACATCACGATGCAACTAATAGGAGCGAAGAAATAATGGAACTTTTTTTTTTTTATAAAAAAAAAGTGGCAAAAAGGCAGACGATCTGCCTGATGGTAAGCAATCATCGTCGCCTATGGACACTTGCAACTCCAGAGGTGCTGCAGGACTTTGCCAGCTTAGAGAGGTGTTTGTGAATACCCTTTTTAAATCTCCCCATATTGTAGCTCCGTGGAAAGACCTCAGGGGGTAGATCGTTCCACATCTTGCAAGTTCGCGGAAGAAACGACCGCATGAAACGGACTGTGTGGGAGCTCCAATTTTGCAAGATAAACTATATTAATATTATAAAGCTGAAGAGTTTGTTTGTTTGTTTGTTTGTTTGTTTGAACGCGCTAATCTCAGGAACTACTGGTGCTAATTGAAAAATTATTTTTGTGTTAAATAGACCATTTATCGAGGAATAAACGGGGAAAATCATTCATCTTTGAGGTCTTCCGTTGCATGCGCTGCGAAAACGGTTCAAGATATCACAAAAATATTTATGATAGAATTATTTGTCTTAAAATAATCTAACAAAATGTTCCAAATAATATATGTCTATCTTTAAAGGTAAACTCACTAGAACCGTTTTTATCTATACTATAAGATAAGATAAGATAAGATAAGATATTTCTTTAATGCACACCAAAAAATTACATAATGAAAGAAATTTAAAAACTAATCTAATGTACATTGGGCGGCCTTATCGCCTTAGGCGATTTCTTCCAGGCAACCTTTGGATGGACAGGATTTAGAATTATAAATAGGCGGTGTACAAGAATACGTAAATTAAATAAATAAGTGAAAGAACACAATACAAACTCAGATAATACACTAATAAATAATAATAAACAATACAATACATAATACTAAATGGATGATAAGTAATGATGATACACTAGCTTTTGGAATATGCTTAAGGACTTAGCTTGCCTAACAGGCAAGGGCAACATGTTCCACAACTGGATGGCTTGGATGGTGAAGGAATTTCTGTACATTAAGTTGGAGTACGATGAAGAAGGAAACTCGAGGAGAAGGGTCCGGGACGAGCGCAGGGAGCTGGAGTGGGAGGCGGTCACAAATGCAAAACGTTCTTTTAAGTAACATGGAGTGGACGGAAAGAATAGGACTTTGTAAAGAAGGGTTAGGATATGAGAATTGCGGCGAAGACGGATGGGCAACCATTTGAGCTTCTGCCGATATTCGGAAACGTGATCGTATTTGCGCAGTCCAAAAATAAAACGTACACAGAAGTTTTGAAGTCGCTCGAGTTTGTCAAGCTGCTCCTCGGTTAAGTCGAGATAACAAGCGTCAGCGTAGTCTAATATAGGAAACAGAAGAGATTGGACAAGCGCAGTTTTGGTAGTAATCGGAAGAAAGTTACGAAGGCGCCTAAGAGATGCAGAGGAAGCAAAAATCTTTCTGCTTACTTCCGCAATCTGTGGACCCCAGGAGAATTGCTTGTCGAAAATAATGCCGAGATTTTTGACGGTATCGCTGATGCTTATTGGAATTCCATCAAAAATAACTTGTGGCAATCGAAACCAGTCAATCTTGGAGACCATCCGGGAGCTGCCTATTATAATAGTTTGTGTCTTAGCAGGGTTTATGGTCAGACCAAATGATCGGCTCCAGTCTCGAATGCGTTGTAGGTCGGAGTTTGTACGAGCTATTGCATCATGTAATTCTTCCAACGGAGATTGGGTGTATATTTGCAAATCGTCTGCATAGAGGTGGTAGGAAGAAGTCAAATTAGAAGAGATGGAATTAATAAATATGGCAAAAAGAAGAGGGGATAGCACGCCGCCCTGTGGCACACCAGCAGAGATATTACACCAAGACGAAAAATTATCATCTACGCGTATTCTCTGCCGGCGACCAAACAGGTAACTTTGAAACCATGCAATTGCCGCTGGAGACAAATTAAGTGAGCGTAGTAAACCTAACAGTACTTCAAAATCGACGTTATTAAAAGCGTTACTGAAATCTAGCAGTGACAGCACAGTAAGATGACAGTTCCCCAAACCAACTCTGATGTCGTCAGTAATTTTAGTCAACGCAGTAACGGTACTATGCCCAGAGCGAAAACCAGATTGGAATGGGTTTAGGAGGGAGTTATTACCGAAATAGGAAGACAATTGCGTGTAAACAAGTTTTTCTAAGATTTTGGAAAGGAAGGGAAGAATGGAAATAGGACGGAATTCGGAAAAAGAGGAGGGATTGGGTTTTTTGGGAAGTGGCGTTACTTGAGCTTCTTTCCACGCTGTGGGAAAGACTCCAGAGGATATTGAGTAGTTTAGCAAATACTGGATGATGGGAAGGATTTCATCTAGGATAGGTATAATCATCTTTCTACTAATACTGTCACTGCCGACAGCATTGGATGTCACGGCCAATATACACTTCCTAATATCACCAGCGGCAAATTCATTGAAATCAAAAATGTTGGTATCGGGGGGAGTAATAGAAGAAAGCATTCGAAGAGTACTGGCTTTAATTGGACCATCAAATTTTGAAGAAGAGGAAAAATGATAATTTAATTGATTAAGATTTAGATTATTTGGAATGGCGTCCTGACGGGACTTGCCAACTCCCATTGACCGAAGAAACTTCCAGACTTTTGCTGGGTCTTCGTCTTGTACAGAATTATAGATATGTCGGCGTTGTGCGTCCCTACACGCTCTATTACGAACGTTACGTCGCAGTATATACTTCTGAATATTGTCTTCAGATTCAGCACACTTCAACTTAACCTTTGCTACTAATTTGTCTCGAATCAGCGAACGAATTTCGTTATTCAGCCAAGGTGCAGGAGCATGCTTCATCTTAACGGCACGAATAGGGGCATGAATGTCGAAAAGCTTAGTCAAGGTACGATTGAATTCTTCAACTTTGACATCCATATCACTACCACTGACTACTGAAGACCAATCTAATTCCCCAGCATCCTTGCGCAATTTATCTACATTCATACTACCAAAACTACGCTGAAAGAGAACTTTGGGTTTGATTTTAGGGGGACGAATTTTATAAGACATATAGATAAGATCATGATGAGAAATAGCATCTTCCGCACACTGACCATGTCTCGCAACACGCTGAGGAGAGGAAACAAGTATGAGGTCAAGAAGAGATGGTTCATAGTGTGGCGGATTGTGGGTAGCATTAAGTGGGAGGATAGTTAAATTGCACGAAGTTACAAGTGACAAAAGTTTAGACGTTCTATAGTCTTGTTTCAATAAACATGTATGAAAATCACCCATAATAATCCTATGTTCGTAAGGTGTAGACAAATCTTCTAAAAGTTTTTCGAGAGACAAAAAGTAATTGACATCACGGGAATGTGGATAATATACTCCTAAGAGAAGTTTGGAGTGTTGCAGAGTAACGTCTATGAATAGATGTTCACCGGCATTTATTGGGGGTGGCTGAGCTGAAGTGCTAAGAACGGAGAAAGGAATATCTGAACGCAAATAAATAGCCACGCCACCACCCTTCTGACCAATGCGGTCATTTCTAATGAGACGAAACCCTGGCAACGACACGAAGTTAGATGAGAGAGCAGGCTTAAGCCAAGACTCAGAAACAAGAAGGGCGTGAATATTAGAGTGTACGAAGGACGCTTGTATCTCTGGAATGTGTGCCGCAATGCTCTGAGCGTTTATGTGGAACACGTTGAAATTTTTAGGTAAGTCTGCAACTACGTTTTCTACAGATTCCGCTAGTGTAGGCAAACTACAAAAACTGTCTGTGCTATCTGCATCATCAAATGACGAACAAGTAGCATATTCAACATCGTCATCGCTAGAATGTAGCATGACAATAAGAAAATTAAGATATTATGTACCTTTGGTATTATTTTATATAAATAAATAAAATATACTTACTATATAATAATAAATATTCAATATTTATATGGTGTAAAACTATTCAGAATTCTAAATAGTCCACCTGCCAGTTTTGCAACTGGAAGAAAATGCACAAACTATAACTTAACTCTAATTACCTACAACAATCATAAATAAATATGTTTAAAAAACAATATACCAGTCTATATAGTCTGAAACTCTTAAAAATGTTATCAACAAGTCTAGATTAGAATATATTAAAGACAAAAAAAAAGCAATTTAATTTTGAGGCAAAATTTTAAATAGCATGAAGCCAAAAAAAAAAAGAAAAGAAAATACATTGACAGTTTCAATTATATGTCAGTAAATCTGTCATGGAAAAATGTAAACAAAACAAAAGTTAAACCTGATAAACAAATTGAGTTGAAGGTAGTGAAAATTACAAAGCAAAGATGATAATGACAACAAACAAACCTATTTTATGATAGCTTAGTATACGGAAACACGCAATAACTGTGATATGATGATAACACATTATTTCTTTGCTTTGGGTCTAGGCTTCGCCGCCGGCTTCGCACCATTTGCACTACTCTGCGTTCCTTTTGCCGCCTTGGGCTTAGCAGCTGGCACTGGTTTCGTCTGCACAGCCTCCAATTCCGCAACCGTGTTGATGCGATGGCGGGCCCCCTCAGAGTCCAATACGAAGACATTGCCTTCTCTCGTCCAGCATTTCGAGACTCCGAAACGCTGGCGAGCAGCCATGAACACATCGTGACGAGCCTTCGTGAGGAATTCGGAGACTGTGATCCCCGAACCCTTGAGGCTCTTCTTCGACGACCAAATCTGATCTCGCAGGGCCACGTCGCGAAGTTTGAATAATATCGGCCGCGGCTTGTTGGCAGCAACACGCCCCATACGGTGACATCTGCTGATGTCCTCCGCCGAAAACTCTTCAAGCTTCAGGTTCTTCACCATGGACTGGGCTACCACCTCACTAGTGTCTTCCTGTGTCTTCTCCGGGACACCATGAAGCAGTAATATCTTCCGGCGTGCCCTCATCTCACCTTGATCGACTTGCAGGGCCAACAAAGCAATTTGTGCCTGCAGTGCCCGGAAGGTAGTCAGCACAAATGCCTTGAAAGAGGATAACTCTGCAGCCAGACTTCCAGGACTATCCGGCGAGGATGGTATTTTCCCCTCAATACTGTCCATTCTTTGGTTAAAAGTAACCATCATCTGAGTTAGGGTATCTTGAACTGAGTCCATGATAGTGTTTGAGGTTATGTTGTAGTGCAATAATTAAAAAGTGAAATATTGTTATGTGCACTGTGAGGAAAGGAGAGAAAACACTTACTGGCAGGCAGGGAGACTTAATGCACCCATTTGTGCATCACTATTGTCTGTAAGTATTCCTTTCACCAATTTAATTAAATAAAAATTGAAGAGCTAAAATTTTCAATGCTTCTTCCTCAACTACCACCGGGGAAAAAAAAAAAAAACTATCTACATATACTAATATTATAAACCTGAAGAGTTTTTTTTGTTTGAACGCGCTAATCTCAGGAGCTACTGGAGCGAATTGAGAAATTCTTTTTGTGTTGAATAGACCATTTATCGAGGAAGGCTTTAGGCTTCATTACATTACGCTGCAACTAATAGAAGCGAAGAAATAATGGAAAATGTGGAAGAAACGGGGAAAATTATTCATCTTTGAGGGCTTACGTTGCGTGAGCTGCGAAAATGGTTCAAGTCGTGGGTAACAGCTATATTTTATAAATCTGAAAAGGAAGTTTGCAAAAATAAATACGATGCCCAAAATAACTTTTCCACGCGGACGAAGTCGCTCGCACAGCTAGTTTGGAAATAAAAAGTAACATGTTTTTTTATATCTTCTGTGTTCAGATTTTTGACCCTTTTCAGCTTTATTATTTGTATATACATAGAAGATAGATTTCAACTACTCTTAGAAAATTTTCACACATAAATAATCACGTTAGGGTTCTTTTTCTTAACTGTGTAAAGTTACGCGAAATAAAGTAATCACACATGAGTAGACTAGACAACAATAGTTAAGTACCTACATGCTGACTATTTTATATTTCCACTAATATTTCTATAACTACAAGATCCATATATTGGCCTCCTGTTCCCTGCCTATCCAAGGTGAAAGCGGTCGCCGCAATCGCCAATACTACTATAGGCACATCTACTCCGTACCTCTCCCACTGGCAATGATATCAATACTAACAGATGCCTCATTATTCTAAAAAAAATTACAGTTTCAAATATCACGTGATATCTTTGAGTGCTGTAACGTCACTATGGACTGTTAGATATCTATAAAGTACCCACGGGGCGGCAACTTGTCTTTCAAAAACAAAGGTACCACTCAATTTATTTTTGTACATAAATTATAAATCTGCCAAAGATTGAAAGGCAGTTTCGTTCCGATGTGAAAACTTTCTACCTTGACAAGCTAAATTAGTGTCTATAAAATATGCATTGAGTCTGTAAGATTTAGCAATAAGCAATAGATTTGCACGATATATATTAATGTATAATTAATTATTGCTGTATCAGTCAGAACTATATAAGATAGATAAGGATTTTTAGGTGGCTCCAGATTTGTCAGCATTGTTTCTAGTGACTAGTACAAGGTAATTTATGGGACTCTATCTGTCAATATATCACAGGACAAACGAACTAACAAACGCAATTTGGTTTTTCATATACAAATCAAATATTGCCCGCACTATTCTAGCCTCACACTAAGCAAACGTTTGTGTCGTGGGTAACGGATATAATACTTATATACTTTTCTATATTTTAGTTATATAGTTCGTATGCGTCCCAAACGCTGGGCCGGGATCGTGACACAGTGGGAATCTCAAAGGCGACGTGGTAGAGGAAGGATCAAGACCCGCTGGCGTCAGGATCCCGACCGGTTTCAGGGTGCCTGGCGTGAGGAAGCCTTCGATCGGGATGCATGGAGGGAGTTGGGGGAGCCCTTTGCCCAGGAGTGGGACAGTAAAAATAAATAAAAAATTAAGTTATATAATGGTATGATAGGTATGCACCTTGTAATTGATGCGTCTCAGCTATATGGTCTACGGCCAATGACGACCGAGTTTCAAGACAATACGACATGTTGTATTACACAAGTTTCTATCGGATCTCTTTATTAGTTGGCGTCCTTTCAATGCCGCTCGATATTTTGTACATTTTATCTGTGTCATACGATACGTTGTGAATTGCGGATAAAAATTATCACAATGAGTTGAAATTCAATTACTTGAACAAGTTACATATTATAATAGCAAAATAAACTTTTTTCTAAATATTCAAATTCATTGAAAAACGAAAATACTGATATTAGTTTTTTAGTCACTAAAAATATTGAAGCTTAAAACAGGGCTTACCTCATGAAACAAATTTGTTTTTTTTTTATAAATTATAACGGCATAAACCATTATTTATTAGCAGGCTTCCAGCCTAATGAACCCATCGCTAAATTTGCCCTCAATTTGTAAACCGTTTCTGTAAATAACGAAATTTCCATATTATTATTATATTCCGTTCATTTTTTAGATTAAACTGAAATTCGAATTCCACAATACCAAATGATACAATTTAAAATCTTCATATCGAGTTCTGCAGCGAGCATTATTCGTGTCAGCCACGTACAAACTGCTGCATCGCGGAATGACAGGAAATAACAGGCAAGGAGCGCCGGCCTCATCAGCTCGTTAGACGACAAAGGACTCTGATCCCAGCGTCTTTGTCTGCCGCACAGCAATGAGCAAAAAATATACACTCAGTTTCCTCGCACACTGTATAGAAGCCCCCGCGGAATACGGGCAATTACGAACGCTCTGATTTTATGCGGTTTCTAAAACACATTTACAAAAAATACACACATCATACCTATATCCCACCGCACAAGTTTGGTCTCCAGGGAAACCGAAACATTATTTGGTAAAGCCGCTTTATGAAAAGAAGAAAATATTTATGCGTAACCTTCGCGGAAAATTCTTTCGCATATCAGACAAACCGCCGCGTACTTGGACGTGATCTGTTTTTCGATGTGTTTTTAATCAAATCCATCGCATGTCGTCCGCCATGACCCGCGCGCAAGGCAGGTAAAGTTGACCCGTATATTACGGTTATTGGGATATTTGCGTCACCGACTCGCCGCTGCTCGGGCGCCGGCGACGGTTTACTTTATAGCCCTCTCCCACCTTAATTAACGTTAAAATTGAACTTACGGTAGTGCTGCTATTTACGACGGCGATATATTACCTAGCGTTTATATAAAATTTAAGAAGAAACGGCTGATTTATAAACTGTATCTACACGTAGGTGCGATAAATCTTCCTGCCGAGCAAGCTCCAGCTTAAGTGGTCGGGCAACATCTCACCATTTACCATGACTTATAGCCACGTAGCATAGCGTTTTTGTCAAACCGTATGCTGCACATTTCAACATAGCATTCCAAGCTATTTTTCTAACAAAAAATCTAGTTGAATTTGTCTAGTGTCCGAAAAAGCTTTAGAAACTAACATTTGTGATGTAAAATCAGGGATTCCTTTCCTTCAATTCGATCAGAACGCATTTGTAAAATTCAATTTACTTTTGGACGCACTACAAAAGAGATTCCAATTCACTTGTAACCGAATTTTAAATTGAATAAGGGTTCTGCCCGATTCAGAGTGAATCAACTTAATCAATTCTACGGAGGAATTAAACCGTGCTCTCCATAAACCGTGTTCGCATATACTTGAAGCTACATTACTCACAGATACTGGGGATAGTTATAAAAGTGGCCATGTTTGTTTGTTGTTGACAATATTTCGTATCAATAGGCAATAAATGAGTATTTTGATCAATACGTCATATTTGCAGTAATCAAGAGCATTTCTCTCTGAAAATAATTGGCTTTCGGGACGAAAACACGCTCATTATTCTCGCGTTTATTTTTCGATTTCCCTTCATTATGGGCGTATTTTCGTGATTTTTCCTCAAATAGGGTCACAGGCGCCTCATTGTTCGAGTTTGAGAAATTATGTACATGAAAATTAACTGTTTTTATTTACGGTTCAACTTTACCAATTGGCTGTCTCTGAGTGAGTGTTCAGTGAAGTACTTTTACTGATCAAACGATTTAATTTGCATGTTTAATCTTGCCGAATAAGTTGGAAAACAGAACGAGGATAATTTTTTTTTTATTTGCTACATTTGCGTAATGTTATCTGCTACAAGCAAATATGTTATAGCTGTAATAAGTGCCAATCTGCCTGCCTTCTTACTCTAGATTTCGTAGGTTAGGTAACAACAATATTATTACCTTACCTACAAAATGAAACATTCATTATATGTTTCACATATGAAACATATTACCTGACCATTTTACCGCTCGCTCGTACATTCATCAGCGCAGCGCCGTCGCTCCGTCACCCGGACAGATTACCAACATCGCAGGAACACACTCTGCAACAAAACTCACTTCATCTGTGTCTCTCCACGTACCTCCCAAACAGCCGAACCTGAATAATGAATGATCCCACCTAGACACTCCAAAACAAACCCAGCAAGGTGGCCTCATCAAATATTAGTCAGAGCGGTCTGCTAAAAACACTTTAACGCTCCAATCTTCATGATTTTATGAAATGTTGAGCGAAACCTGTTTTGTTTGCCGACTAGTTGTAACAAATAAGTGATTTTGGCGGCACGCTACTGGATGATTTTATTTGTTTTGAAAACAGTTTAATCTACATCCAAATTGGAAAGTGTTTACATTTGAATATCACCTATATTTACGCTTTGTAAATAGTGCGAATTTGTATCAAAAATTCAGATGAATAATAATGTACGACATTTAAATTTTCCATCAAAACTATCAGCAACTAAAAAGTGAACAGAGAAGCTACTGAGACCTGACGTCTGGAAAATCTTTGTAAACAAGAAATTTAAACGAGATTAAGAGCTTTATATTTACGAGGTAAGACGGTACTCCTTATTAAGGAGCGAATACAATTACGCAGTGCCAGCAATTTAAGGAGATCTAGAGGCGTTTAATTGTAGCAGCATAAATTGTCCTCTGAACAGATAATTTCTCAGCAACAACTCCTTTTATTGGAACTCGTAAAATTAACCAGCATTCGGTAGACAGCACCCACATTCCAGATTGAGCGATAGTTACCTCCGTGCTGTGAGTCAGCGGCGTCACATGATATAGACGACTACTATTGCAATGATATTAACGCAAACAATTATACTTGCACAATTATACTTGCTCGATTAGTAGAAATATAAAGAAAAAAAGTGCGAAATTTCGAGAGTGCTCGTCGTACCGAGTTGGATTTGAAACGATAAGCTCGCAAGAACCGTCCAAAACCTTCCTACAACTACACATATAACAGCTTAGGCCAGCTCTACTGCGCATCATGTGACCGGGTCTTCAAGACGAAATTCGGATTTGGCAGCCACTTGAGAGCACACGCCAGAATAACATAGCCAGGGTCGCCATCGTCGGATACGACTGGGACGACATCATCATCATCATCAATCTAGAAGAAACGGTCTTAGCATTAAGGTCACTATGAAATTTTTTCTCTGTTTCATGTATACTTAACTATCCTTTTATGCGGCAGTCTTATCAATTTATTTAAGCTATTTTACTATCTTTAGTTTAATTAAACATTGAAACGCTTATTACAATATTATTCTGCCACACAGATGCCTAAAAATCTATACTTATGTACACCTAATGTAAATAAAATCACGAAGTATGTTACACTAGCTGTGCGCGCGACTTCGTACGCGTGGAATAGTTATTTTGGAAAATATTTATTTTTGCAAACTACCTCTTCAGCTTTATAAATTGTAGCTGGTAGCAGCTAGAGGTAGTCGTGAGTAATCACGACTTGAACCGTTTTCACAGATCACGCAACGGAAACCCTCAAAGATGAATAATTTTCCCCGTATTTTCCATTGTTTTTTCGCTCCTATTAGTTGCAGCGTGATGTAATATAGCCTAAAGCCTTTTTCGACAAATGGTCTATTCAACACAAAAAGATTTTTTCAATTCGCACCAGTAGTTCCTGAGATTAGCGCGTTCAAACAAACAAACAAACTCTTCAGCTTTATAATATTAGTATAGATTACACCATGGTTACATTGATTAAATTGATTCACGCTTTAATATTCAATGGTCATAGAAGAACTGAAGTACTGATTAGTTAGTTATGAGTACCTGCGTTACATGGTCTATGTGCGAAGTAAAAACCTATAACTTAGGATTGAGGAGACGGCTCCCGTAATTTAACATTACAGACGCGTGTAAATTAGGCCTTACGTTTATCGAATTTGTTTTTATTGGAAGCCTTGCAAGCGTAATTGAGTTGCCGATCGCTGCTGACTTCAGATCGATACCTAATAAATGTTCAGACACAAAAAGTCTTGAGATAAAAATAGTAGGTACGTACGTACATATAACAAAATACAATCTATGAATAATAGAATAATAGAAATTTATTCACCTTATAACATCTCGTTACATTGGGCAAGTCAATTTACATTTTTCTTAATTATATGGTACATACTTAAATTAAATTAGTAAACTTATCAAACAATTTGGTCATACACAAATGATGATTATGTCAAAGGCAATCTCATGTGTTCGTTTAGTGTATAAAATGGGTTGATACTAAAGAAGTTTTTAATAATGTTCTTAAAAGCGTTTGGAGGCAAGTTAATTAATCTATGTGGCAGTTTATTAAACATACAGATATGTATTCACATAATGATTAAACTAGCTTCGTTTTAAACATAATCTGATCAGATAGTAAAAATACTTGCTTTGAAAATTACGTTTCATTATCAATAACATGTACCTGTAATGACCATGCTAGCGTCATTATTCAACGATACATCCAACAACGCAAACACAAATAAATCAGACTATAAAACTTGTCTTTTTGAAGTAGGTTAAAAATGGGTGCAATCAAGGCGGCAAGGAGTTTTAATAAATGTCACGGGGCGGTTTCGACATGATATATGGCTGTTTTCGATAGCGCCTGAAAAACGCTGCGTCAAGGGCCTTTTATACTATCGACTTTTTTGACGACTCACGCTATCGGTTATTATTTATAATGATCGTTGATTTTCATCGTTTTATCTTGAGGACCGTTTATTTTACGAGCGATCGATATTGGTAGAGATATTAATTATTCAAACTAGAAGGTAGACCTTTACTGGCTGGCACCTACAATTACTAAGCCCTTTGTACATATTTAAATTATTTATTGGTATTTGTGTTTTACTGTGAAATTGAAACAAATCTGTAACTGAACGGCCTTGAACAAAATAAACCCAAGTTTCATCGACAGAACAAAAATGAAATAAAAGTTCTATTGGTTCTATTGACAAACATGAATATGTTGCATAGAAATAATGTTTCATTTAAATCCGCCTCAGGCCATGAAAGTAAGTGTATTCCGTTTTTCCCCTCCAATATTTTCCAAGGTAACAGAAATCTTTTCAATATTTTCGATAACATTCCCTGTGTAAGTAGTAAGAGAAGGAAAACGTTTATGATTGTTTCCAAAACTCAAATAAATCAGTTCCTCAATAAATACTCCCACGATAACAATATTGCCAAAAAATAGGGAGACGCAAAAAGGCCGCGCTTCCTATTTCTGCACTAGTATGCCGTAAACAAAGGCAGCTCTCAGGTCCCCTTATACCCGAGAGCATTAACTATAAAATAATGGCAAACTTCTCCGTTCGCGAGACAGTTGCTTGTCTCAACAATGTTATTAAATCATACACGGAGGCGCCTTCACAAAGATGCGCATTTGCAAAACTCGCGAGAATCTAAAACTTACGAACACTTAACTGTTGCATATTTGTAGTAATAATGAGTGAACTACACTTATATATTATTCAAGAGATTTATTGATAGAGTATACAAGCTATTTGATGATTTACTACGTTGCTCAATCGATGTATATTGACAAAAACTACTTGTTAGTCTCAAAAACGTTTAATTAAAAATAAATTTTGAGATTAACTGTTATTAAATACAAGTGCTCATTTAAATGTCTACAAAATGACTAACAAAGCTTCAATTCCGATTTTCTATATTCTTTATTGTAATTTTATCTCCAATATAATCACTTACATATACCTATGTACTTACTATTATTTCAACAGATACGTAAAGGTTAAAAAATCGTTACACGTGCGTAAATCCCTAAATTATGTAGTGAGAAGACGAGCGGCAGATCCGGAATCAGTTCTCAAAGTTTACGAACATATTTCTCCGTGTTGCTGTCAGAGGCATGAATTGATGAAGAGGCCAGGATTACAACTTGGAGGATTCTCTGCGTTTGACTGATTGGGACCTTGACTTTGGCGAAAATATGATTAACGACTTCGTTTTATTGAAGAAAATTATTGTTATCAAACGAGCTACGAGATGGGAATCCGAAAAACAATTCTTGATGAAAAATATATCTAAGATCCGAATAATTATTATTATTTTTTGCAAAAAATATGAAATATTTTTTAAAAAATGTAGGACACATTCCAACTTGAAATAGATACTAACGTGAAAGGAAGGGGGTTTATGCCTTCCGGTGGACACTATGAATGATGAAGTAAGCAGTAATAATTTGAACTGTATTTTAAATGTCTTTTTATGACATATTATAAGTCAAGGAATAGAAATAAAATGTACCTACTTATGAGCTTTTTAACTAGCTCTTGTCTACAATGTGTGTTACCATTTCTAAATGTACTTAAACAAGATTGAAACCAATACTGTACGCGTAGCACTTTTATTTACTTAAACCAGCTTAGCTTTCTCACGTCAAGTTTTCTAATAAAATCTATAAACAGGTATAAAGTTCCGAACTTAAAGTATGAAATCTCGGACCAAAATGGGAAATATTACTCTCATAACAGACTTTTACTAGTTCCGCAACCCGGTTTCAGCTGTGATTTTTCTAAAACTAGTTTTATTACTCACAGGTAAAGTTTATGGACCTCTAAAATATGTTTTAAAAATATCACTTCATTTCATTGAAAGTATAGAATCGTAAATGTGACAGTAAATATTTTTCTCTCAGTGGATTCTTATGAAAAGTTACTGTGCTCTCCAGAATATCAAGTTGCATGTGTCTGAGATAATTAAAATTATAGATACGACCAATTTCAGTTAAAATAGATTCTTTTTTAGTGTAAAAAATAAAAACTAAATGGATAGGTATCCAAAATTCATACTTCAAAACTCACTAGCAAGATAGATCTGACTCAAAAATTATTTGGGTCCACTTGATAGTACCTTTACCCACGGAATCCTCAAGTCGAAATCCCTTCCGGCAACCTAGCAGTCATATAATAAATGCTAGATAAATTGTCAGGTGCAAGCCCATGTTATTAATATAAGCAACATTTTGACTAACTACCACAACAGCCCTATTATAAAAAAAGTTCGAATGAGAGTGGCCAACTCTGGTGTAAGGCCCGAGGAACCTCTGAAATGGCTCAATAACTACCGCATAACGTCAAACAGCTGGGACTTACAATTTTAGCCCTAATTAAACAGCTATTGCCTAATAGACTATCACGCGTTTAACCAATGACCGATAGATTGTTCATATCCTCAGTGGCTAAAATATCCACCAGAAGCACTAGACCGCCAGCCTCCACTGAATCGACACTACACTGTAAAAGCCACTACAAACAGAGATTGCTAGATTTGCAGCGTTGTTATTCATTGGTCACGTGTTTTTTAGCCGACTTCGGAAATTTAAGTTTGACAATGTCATCGGAATTAAAATTTTAAAATAGAAGGCATCTTTCATTTTCAAATGTTTTCCTGAGTGTCTGTTAATTTATCGTATTGTAAAGTGAATCCGAACATGTTTTTTTTATCGAATCGTTTCTTTTGATACCGAAATATTAGATTTATAAGTCATTTCTAGATTTAATTTATCAGTGTATATATAAAATTGTTATTTTTCCGAAAGTTCAACAACTTCTTAGTAACCATTTTATAAACCTGTATAAGAAAATTGAAACAGGTATATTTCTTTATAATTTATCCAATTCACCCGCTCGCTACGAGTCAATAAGCGCTATTCAAAATGCAATGGAATTGAAATGAAATAGCAAATCGAGTTTAGACTGATCAACTCAGCTTAACTCAATGTGCCGGTTAACTTTGGTGAATAAAGTTAATTGCGGTTAAATTTCAATCAATTGCATAACCCGGAATAAGTCCAGTGGGTCGTGGGCTCGCTCGAAAGCGGAAATACAATTAACACCCGGGTGTTTTCAACCCGAGTCGGCCTCGGGAGTTTTCACCCGGGGGCTGGGACGGCTTAGGGGCTGTTCAGATATACAACGACGTAATCTCTGAGTTATAGACATCTGTTGAGATCATATAATATTTCAATTAGGTAAATTCTGGTAACTTTGACAAAATTATAAAGTACTTAACCTCTTTAAAAGAGCTGCATATTACGCTGATTTATCTTAAATTAATGAGGCAACAATTTATTAATTGTTTATGGGTATTTTCTAAATCATAACTGATTTTGTGTACAAGGCCAGTGATAAACATTTTCATTTATTTATTTGTTTTTTACGCACTACATTTTAAACCCTGAGATCGAACGACAAAAAAACATACTATATTGCAAACCAAATATAATTAAAAAATATTGAAGTTCTAGAAAGTTTCCAGCAATTATTCTGTCTCGTCTCACCTCAGCCTTATTTTGTATCTAGCTCATTTCCCTGGCAGGGTTGCCAGTCGTGACAAAATACATTCTACTTTTACTAATTGTAAATTGCGCGTTTAATTGAATAGAGCGATTTGCATCGAGTTGAAAAGTTCCACGATTATTATTCTTTTGATGTTCGTTAGCGGAAATTCTCTTAATTACTTACTCGAGATTTTGAGATCTTTGAGAAAGTAATTTCATTCTTTTATATTCGTAGCTAGTTAATAAAACTAGATGGAGTTGAATATTTGAAACTCCAGTAAAGAAGTAAAACAAAAGATTTAAGTTTGAATTAAGAAAATGGTGTAACCATGATATTTAAAAATTGGAATACGATTTTTTCGTGATTCACATTACTTTTTATAAACTAAATTTAACTTATAAGCCGGCAGTCAGCTTTATTAGTCTTTTGTATGTTTTGATGAATAGAAAAGTAAAACACCAAATAAATCTAGTCCGTCACAATAATAACCCGTATTGCAATTAATTGATAATTTTATTAGTTTGCCATGTACATAGTTAGCGTATGATTGGCATGCCGGCATTAATCCTGGCTATAATGTTGCATCTAGGTATTGTGCCGCGGGCTGGCTCCCGACCGTGACATTACACGGAACTAATTATACAGCACGCCTGGACTGTTTGCTGCGGCATACGATACAGTAATACATTTACTAATTCTATTCAAAAACTACGTATTAATTATAATTTGTTTTCAAACTATTTTATCTCACAAGATCAAATACGTAAACTGAAACCTTCAGCCATCTGATATAAAGCAGGCTTCCGAAGACAGCTTCTGAAACAATGAAACGGTTATCTCTGGGATAAAAAGTTTCGAAGCCGTTCCACAGAGCGAATAAAGATTTTATCCCAAAGTACAACAGTTGGCGAGCGGGACAAGACAACGATTCACGCGGGCATATTTCATCACAATTGCCAATAACGAAGCACAAACATTTGCAAAACTAAGCAAACAAAATCAATGACACCTGTTACAGGGCTCACTTTCACTTTACTTTTTTTTGTGTATGCGTGCGGCGTTATGCAAATATTAGATATTTCGGCGTACAATATTCCGTAGCAATTTACAGGAAAATTGGGCAGGAGAGCAATTGATATTCTGATCTCGTTTGGGAATTTTCGCGGGGAATACTGTCGAATCCACTTCTGATTCACCATTCATGTGAGCTGTCGGAGCCGAATGTGCGCCAAGATAACGCTAAACAAGCGCCCAGGTAACAATACTATCCCGGTGCTAAATTAATTCAACAATGCTACGGAACTAGCGATTTGCACTAAACACAACTCGGCTGTATATTGGGAAAATTTAGATACATATTGGATTTAGTTTCTATGTTACTACCATTACTACTAACAACCTACACAATATGATTCTACATTAGCTAACATTTAAATTTATCTGAACATTTTATATAATCAAATCGCACCCGATCTGCCTACGTATCTACCTACCCTCCTCCCTCATCATAAATAAACGATGAGCTTCTAAATCTATTTTAAAATTGGGATCGCCGGATAGGCTAATTCCAAAGTTAAAAAGAGCCATTATATTTTCCATCGAGCGTAATAATGGCATATATTTTTCTCCAAGGGCGTCGTTCAGGAAGGGTTGCGGGTAAATGAATTTGTGCGGTCGAGAGCGGGCCGTATCTAATAGGTCGCCTGCTTCCGTAGTTGCAAACACGCATTAATATGCCCCGAGCATAAATAATAGCTATAATTTTCAAGCGGGAATTCATATAAACAGGCGCAGGGAAAATGCTCATATTCTGCTTATTTGCTTGGAGTAATGCGGTTGATGGGCCCTCAATCTTCTCGCGTGCGTGAGTAGTGACTCCATTTGCGAGAATTTGTCGCAGCACTGATTCACGGGACGAGTATTATGCGGCGCGTCTGAATTATGTACGTTTTGATTAAAAATAAAAATATGAATCTATTTTAATGTTCGTAAAATGGACAATCAACAAAATAGTACCACTTCACAGAATATTTATTTCAACATTGGGAGTATTCAATTTACATGTTCCTGTGAACAATAAACGTCAATAAAGATATCTCGTTTCTGATTAAAAGTATCATCCCTGAAACAATATAAAAAAGGTAGATTGTAGACAGAGGTAATTACGTCAAGTTGTTATAATGTCTTTCCTGTACACGGTAAAGTAATCTTGAAGAAACATAAAAGTAGTAAGCAACTCACTTCCTCTCAACGTAGGGAAGGAAATTAGATTAGCCTCAAGAGAACGTATTATATTTACCTGCGCGGAAATTCTAGTGCTCGGCTTCAATATCCTGCTTTGACCCTACAGGAAATGTTTTGTTGTAAAAAATAGAATATATTGGATCACAGGTAAGTTGTGTAAACGGCAAAGAAGGTTGTTGTCTAATTTTTATTGTTATAAATAGTTCTCTCTCAAACATTTTAAGCAAATCGCTGGTAAGCTATTAAAATTAGTTTAGTAACAAACTTAGTTTGCAAAGTGAAATGCAAGAGGTATTTAAAATAAATAACAATTGTTGGAAACGGTTTAAAAAACAAACATCGAATTTTACTAAATTCTTTTATAATCTGAATAGGTAAAATATTTCACAATTCTACAAATACCATTAAAGGCTTTAGCAATCCATTCCAACACACAGTAAAATCCATTTACTTTTAAATGTGGAATGCCCATCAAATTTTTAAATTACAATAAATCGATATTGAAATGGGCTTTATTACACACGTACAAACCAAACGGCGTCACTTGGCAATGTTTTTGAAATTGGTCACGCGTATTTCATAATACCTGGAATTCTCAGAAACCAACAGACGTTCCTGAAATCATCACCATAATAAGATTTCAAGAGTACTCATTTCATGGATTGTGAACGCAATTTGAATTCAACGAGACATTTAACTTAGCAATAAATTGATAAGAACAAAACGAGAAATACATTTGTTCTATCATTTTAAACAAGCATTTAATTTAGTTTATTATAAAATTATGCATATGATGAAGAAAATAATACTTAAATACTTTAGTATTTAAGTATTATTTTCTTCATAAAAAAATATGAGTCCTAAAAATTTTATTATTGATTATTAACAAAATATTATTTACACCATGGACAGATATTTCAGATTTTTTTTTAATCTTAAGATCATTTTTAATAACTAACCTACTGTTGATCTAAAAGCTTCGAAAGAAAGTGCTTTTGCCGTTAGTTTAGTGCACTTAACATTCAATTTTGACATTTGTTTGCCACAAATACTCAATAATCAATTTCAATATTTTTAATACCATAAGATTTACTTGCGCATCAATTTACAAGCATTTAGTGTAATACTTAGTAAAATGATTAAATGTATTTAAAAGCCGTTGTGCAAGGGGGCCTAAGATTCACCTCACCATAGTAACTTTTACCAAAAAAATCAGTTCCATGCTCTCGTATTGTCGTACACAAATGACAGAGGTCGATCACAGCCCCGTGGGATGTTCAACACTGTGCTGAGAATGGAGCTTTCACGCCGATTTGAGCACTGACAGCTTCCAGAATTATTTATACACCAGAGAGAATGCCGGTTTAACGGTGATCGTGAGGCTAATGTAGGCTAACTTTACTGTTAGGTTATTGACTACTTAGTTGCTTGTTTATAATATGAGCATAGATTATTGGCTGTTTGATTGTTTGTTGATATACAATTGAAATAATGCTATTTGATAATTTATGTTAAAAAATGAGAAGAGCAAAACTGAACTTCCCTGTTATGACTTTTAACAAAAGCATTATATTTTCAGTGCTAAAGCTTAAAGATAGTCCAAGTATTCTAGCCCACTGTACATCATGAGATTATAACTTAAAAAATACTTTTGGTTGTTGGTAATAAATATAATAAACAACTATTTTGGACTTATTAGCTTTCATTAACTTCAAACGTTGGGTAGAATTCCGGAAATTCTGATGAATACCTTTTCTGAATACTTATTATGGGAAAGAGACAATTGAGACTAATAGTAGCAAACTTCGAATTTTTAATCAAATATAGTTCCAAAATTAAATTAATCAATTATTGGCAAAAAATATATAAAAACATGGCTCGTCCCAAAAGAGAATTTAGAACACTTATGGAGAAATACATTCTAGTCTACAGACAGTAATGTAATAAACAAAGTGATGTAAGCAAACACAACTAATAAAACCGCAGTCTATCAAATGCAATCAATTTCCAACCAACAGCTTTACCGTCAGATTAATTACAATGCCATAGATTGATTAACGCAATACAATTTGTATTAGATGCCAGCAATGTTCTAATGGAAATGTATCGAATGTTAAGATTTTTAATTAATGCATTATTATATACATTGACAATTTAAATTATAAGTATTATATAGGTATATGTATATACTGGACACTTGTGTGTAAATATACCATAACATAAAAAAACGTTTATTTGAACTTTCAAAAGGATTGTACAGTAAGGTTGAACATAGAAGATTACATAAATTAGGGCTTTGTGGATTATTGTACACTAATAGGCAAGCCCTGGAATCACACTAGGCCTATTCCTGCGCTGTGACATCCCATCATTTTAAAAGCAACATATCACGTTAAGGTTTTTATGACAATTTTATTTTTAACTACATAAATAGCCTTTGCACTGTGCAAAATGCTATATCTACTTGTTAAACAGTTGTTGTGTTAACAGTGGGGAACAAAAACCAGCAATATATTCCAAGCTATTGGATTGGTGTGGCTTATCATAATATTGGTGTTTCTGAAAGGTGATGCGTGATTTTATAGTGCAGCAGAAGCAGAAGAAAGCAGAAGTTTGCTGTTAAACGTAATCATTATCTGCATAGAGAATCTCTATTCTCTATGCAGTTCAAATTTTTCATCACTGAAATCAATCGATCGTAAAAAATTGATTATACATACTATAATTGATTAGTAATACAAAGCAATTGTGTAAGTACTTTTGTTTGTAACGTGTTAAACCTGTGTTTAAACGATTCACCTAGACAATATAATACACAAATTATAATAAATTGAATGTATTTAATGTGAGCAAAGTGAAGCACTTTCATTTTTATTGTCTTCACATGATGTCATGTTATGATGGTCATGGTTGGTGCTTGTATTTTTAGAAACCACAAAACAGTTTTAAAACTAGACTTGTATAAGGATAAAACGAGATAGACTTTATATTGAAGCCAAATGAACCGGTGGAACATGGGTTCAATCAACTAGTGTGTGGCCACTAAATATACGGTTTTAACGATTGTTGTGTTTTATTCTACCTACCTACCTTTTAAAGAAGTTATGTTAAAAAGCTTACGGGCCTAGTGTTTTAATTAATGCTAATGATAACAGGCATGAAACATAAATACTGTCTACGCCGAAAAGTTTGTCGCTGAAATATTTCTTTCCAAGCTCTTGCACATCTTTTGTTGGATGATTTTGTTGATTGCACTAGCACATTTGTTATTGGTCTATTGTAATATATTTATTGAAAAAAACTTACAAAACAAATTTTACTAATTAAAAATAAAAACTTAACTAACTTATAAACTAAAACTTATAATAAACTTAAAACACCTATATGAAAAAATAAAACTCATTTTTGTACGGTGTTTTGATTTTTATGAATGGAAATAAACAAGATTGCATGTAACATATGGGAAAAACACCTGTTTCATAAAAAAAAAATTTACGGTAGTGAAAATACGACATATATGTTCTATGGGAAGAGATTTATTTACTAAGAAGCAAAGAAGTTAGTTACATTCATATACTAACTCGTCTTTTAAAGGTTATGCATATATGAGTCATCACTATCGCTCTAGGTTAGATACATTTTGTATAAGACTCACCACAATTTTTACAAAAACTCACGTATTTGCTGGCCTCCATCCTCGTCTACGAGCGGTCTTCCTTCAATAGGAGCAGTTCACCGTGCCTTACAAAACAAACTAAACTGTAGGAACAACCCAGACGTTTGTGTTGCACTTCAAACGTAGTTTATCCGCCGACGGTTGTTTTTCCGATGAACTCATTCACATAGTACTATTGGACTGGTTTTGTAAGCGCACGGAACAACGGACAACACAACATTTGGAATTGCAGTGTAACTCAATTTCAAATAAGTTACAAGATAGATAGATCTTTATTGGACACACAAATAAAATAAAACACGACACAAACAAGTAAAAATTTAAATCTTATGCCATAATATATTGGCAACGCTCATTCATTAATTAAATTAATCCATGTCAGAGGGCAGGTAAAGGTGGTTTGAAAACTCTAGACATCAGAGTTGGCCACATATTATACTTTACTACGTCGATTGATAGTTGGCGACTCGGTCCCTGCAACCTGTTTATCAATAACAATATTATATTATTGGACGATACAAGGACCCATATATATGCTGGTTTCAAAACATGGAATTTTAAGTTGGAATGCTTTTCTTTTATGCATTAAGATGTCATGACAATAGGTCACAAAACCAAAAGAAATCAGCCTATATTAACACCAAATGTGCACAAAAGAAACCATTATAATATTTAATTAAGATATTATATGATGATATACATTAAGTGACACATAAAAAAAGTTTTGAATATCGTTTTTTTGTTTTTGTGTTATAAAAGTGTAGGTTGGTTAGGCAACACATTGGTTTATTTCTAGCCAAGATATTAAGATTTCGACTAAGTAATATAAAAAATAAAAAACCTTATTCAAAAAAACAGCACATGCTTGGTAGTTAGCGGCAAACTGTCTGCTTTTCACGAAACTACATCTTTTAGAGTTATAATCTGGACACAAATGGCAGAAGATTTTCTTTAATTGACGATGTATAGTGTAACATCGCTTTAAATAAGACGAAGTTGCTTCGAGAACATTTTGCAGCTTCCTTCAGCCATCGAGGGCGTTTTCAGCCAGCAAAGCAATTTGTTAGTTTGTGAGCTTTCACTGTATTCGGAAAACTTTTATAAATACCCATTTTATGCAAACTAAAAAGAAGTACCAGGATAGACTGTGTTTTTTTTTCAAGAGATTTGGATATTGTGTCTGTAAGTTGGTTTAATTATAGGTTTTCAAAATTGTTATTTCAATATTGAGTCAGTATGTTATCAAATGATAGATATTCTAAATTTGTTATTTTACTTTGCCACGACGTAGTATAACTTAACTTGGACTATAGTAGTAGTTTGTTTTATTTATTTATTTAATAACAATCAAAACGGCCGAAGCCAATTACATTATTTGATTATAACAATACTTATAAAACTTAACCTTTTGACCTCGAACGATAAAAAAAATATTCTACGGTCACTACTTATAAACGTTGCTGCAGCATATACATATGTACATATAGGAGCTGTTTTAAAATAGTGCCAGATTAAAAATGAACGCTCTCAGCTGTTTAAAACGAGAGGCTAGTTCTCCAGTCTACTGCCAGTGACGTCATACCTTATTGATTCCTCATTAAGATAAAAAAGTCTGACACAGAAAAGTCTAATAAGTGAATTAATCCTCGTGATGGGATCTCTCTCTTTGAGTCGTATTTCCTCATAACTGAGGGTCGTGTCTTCCCTGCAGAATTAATTGTGGGCAGATACATTGTGGTGGGCGCTCAGATACTTCCACGGACATATTAATGGTTTGTTTGATCAAAATAATAGTAGTTTATGCAACTGTCTAACTAACTGTATAATGAAGTTTCATGATAGTAACGAATAACACTCGTTACTATTATGAAACTCGCTGCGCTCGTTTCATAAACTCACACTCGTGTTTTAATACCCGTGTTATATGCAGTTGCATACACTACTTTATCTTCGCTATTGCAATTAATCAAACAACAAGAGTAATTGCATTAAATTCACGCGTACGTGTATTGTCACAGTGATTTTGCCGCCATTAAAATCTAACCAATGAGAGCGCAGCTGCGCGCATCAATAAAACGCGACCAACCTGATTGGCCCTGCAATCAGGTTGGTCGCGTTTTATTGATGTTATAATGAGATATTACGATATCGATGTGGATATTATACCATCATGTGAAATTGCTTAAATTGAGTGTTTTGTTGTCTGCGCTATAACAGTAGTAATTATAAGTCAAGTATTGGAAACATAAGTAGAATGTTACAACATTAGTGTAGATAAAATCTATGTATTTTCTACGAGTTATAGGAATTCGCGAGAAACGTATCAGCTATACTGTCGAGTTAGTGAGTTCATCAGAAACTTGACCAAAAGATATTAGTAGTTAGTTTAGTAATAAACGAATTTGAATTGAATCAGTTAGTAATGTAGTGAGAGGTTACGAGATGATACAGTCTATGGCTGCTGCAGACGGTTTTACGCGGCTTTCATAGCAGGCTCCGTTTATATGGGCCATATCAATGACCATAAACATAAACATGAACATGAATAAGTATGACGGGTTTACGACGCACCATATACCCCCAGGAAGGTGGGCATTGCGTCACTACACAGCCAATACATATTGTACATAATATCACTGTGTAAAAGTATAATGAGGATCTCGCTTAAATATTGGCCATATTGTCGCTTCTGCTAGTACCGCTTCAATAGCGTGTCTGTCCGAAAAAAAACTCATTTCACTATATTGTAGGTCTTCAATTTGATTCTAATAGTGATGTAGGTACTAAAAACAATATTTGGTATTGTGTACTAAACAATATTTTTACTGACACTTAAAATATGAAGCTTTGTTAAATAAATAGACATATTTCAGGCTAAATAAGACTCATAACAACCTGACATCTGAATAATACGAACAACAGCTTTTTCAAAAACAGCTCGGTATAATCTAAGTTAAGGCTCAAATGTAGGCGTCAGAAACGAAGTAAACTGCTCCTTCGTTCTTAATTGCTATGTGCCTACTGTCTACATTATATATATGTATAATAGTATAGTCGAGTTTAAGTCTTGGATTACCGACCCTAACGAAGCCTGTCGGGCTTCGTCTAGCTTAAAATTTTAGAAATCTTTGCCAACGTTCTCGAGCTCCGACTCGAGATACCGGATTAAGCGATGCGTTCACTCATTTGTATTTTAATTGCAGACTTAAAAATATTTCAGTGTTTAAAACAATAATAAAATTTTATTGGATGTTGAACTTACTATTACTAATTCATTCATATTTGATTATTCAATTAGGTTAATACTGACTGACTTCAATGACACTCTATTCTGTTTAGTACTTTACATGTGTAAGTATATTATTCTAGTTTTTAGTCATATTATAATACCTATATGACGATGCTTTGAAGATATTAAATTTCCCTGTCGCAGAGGTACATATTCCTTGGACACATTGGAATCCGTATCCCTCAGATATTTTCGTCATCCAGCCGTATCGAGCAGGAGAAAATGATAAGCAGAAATATCTCAAATTGGAAAATATCCGATCGAAATACGGGACGATGTTTTTTGTATTCGTATCTCGAACCGTTGCTGCACCGTCGAGCCTATATTGCTTCCTTTGTACACCTACCGTGGACAATAATGGATTTGGCAACAAATATAATGCGGAACTCGAAATAACATGAACAATACTACAATGCAGCTCTATTATTTAAGACACGAAATGTTTTCGAGAAAAGTTTTCGAATCATAAAATAGGGCAAGCATAGCACGGCATAGATAATCGCAGTGCAGTTTGAGAGATATATTGTTGTGGATTCCACATTTTTTGTGTGGAACTATCTTTATGGCCTGAATTTAAAGCCGCAGCTAGCATATTCTTAAATCATTTACGGTTCCTCATTATCTGTGCGATATAATCGCTACGTAAAGAGACTTTTATACATATTGCTGTAAAAGAATTGTAGTTTCATTTTAATCATAAGCTGAATTTAATTTACAGAACGATTGAATGTCCAGACGGAACGATTTTGTAAGCTTTTATTTTTTCAACTTTACGTCCCGAAAAAGCCGTGTCCCAAAGAGATTCATTTTAATTAAGTTTTTCACGAGACCCCGGGAAGTACGCGGCCTTCACCTAGCTACCGGTCTTCATTAGCTTCATTATTTCGTGTTTAATTGTACGTTGTGTGCTTTTGTGTGTTCACGCTGCTACGGACTCTTTATAATTATATTTCCTATGTACTTAACCAGAAAATTTGCGAGACGGAAAGTTATTTCGATGACCACCATTTAATTTTGTTCTATACTTTTGTTCCTACATTTTAATTACAATAAATTAATATTGCATTACCTGATCCGTGCAAAATGTTTCAGAGTAATATATTTTTTCCTTATTATTAGTATTTATAAATCTCTCTCTTGAGTCGTATATCCTCATGTCTGAGGGTCATGACTCCCCCGCAGAATTATTTCGTTAGGAGAGTTTTCTTGAGCAGATACATCGTGGTGGGCGCCGATCCTTCCTTTCATCATTTATAAATATAACTGTTATATGTTTCTTATATACCTAATACGATACTTCCTTCTAGGCTTCCAAACCTCTTGATACACTACTTGACAATATTTTCCTGCACATTTTTTGTGTTTGGCTACTGTCTGTATGATACTTAACACAACTCTTACATAAGATGTAGGCGATATACCTCTCTTTGCTAATAAATCTATTTACTCAGTATTTGAAACCCCCTAGAATTATGGTGACAAAATACAAGTCCCTATGCTCTGTCAGTTATTTGATTTATTCTTGCTCCACGCCTGCCGCCGCCGCCTCTGTCGTACGTTACTTAGGCAAAGTTCCCGGGACATAAATCTTGGACTTCGGACCACTTCAGAAAGAACCGAACGAATTGCCTTCAATGAATAATTCCAGATTTATTTATGCAAGTACCGAAATTTCCATAACATAAATAGGATCTCCGAATTTTCGAGCGGATCGAAGGACTCGTCTGTCAATTTTGTTTAACGATATGAACTTTTCAAAACAGTGTTACTGACTAGCTTAGTTGGTAGTGGCTCTGCACTCTAATCTAGGGTTGAGGGTTGTTTCCCGCATGACACAAGTAATTATGAATTTTAATTTCGTATTGACTTTTGTTGAGTCTGGTCGTGTCTATGTATTATATAATAATATGTGTTTACAAAAAAAAAGTATTATAATTATTATTTCTGTTAATTTAGTACCCCTACACAAGCGTTTGCTAAGTGTGGGGCTAGATGACGCTGTGTGCAATGTCCCGGGATATTTATTATTTATTTGATGTAGTGTGTATAATACAAAGATAAAACGAAAGTATAAGATAAAAATGTCTTATTAAAAACCCAGACAGACATTAATTCATTCCAGACTTTAGAAATAAGTATAATATCAAACTACAAATGCGTGAATTCTTAATGTATACCTACATACATATAAATGTGTCATATAGTGTCTAGCTGTTCTCTGTCTTGAGTTTATTTTCTGTGATTTTTCTAAATGAAAAAGTTCTAATGTGTTAAGAAAGAATACGAAAGTAAGAACAGCAGCACTTCTAAAAGTTACAAATTGTTTGGCAACTTTCCATTTCATCAACAGATACCTTCTCCTCGTCACAAGAAACTCGAGGAGAAGTAGACCTATGGAGACAATGATTTTCAGTCTCTTGAGTTTATGATTTATGCATTGTTATTGATAACTAGTGTATACTCGAGGCTTCGCTCGCCTTATTTCGGAATAAAAAGTATCCTATGACACTTACGGGACCTTATACTATTTACAGGGTTTGTGTCAAAAATAACAAAATGGCTGCCATTCCACAATGGGGAGTAAAAAATTTTTAATGTTTGATTTGTCGATAAAATGAATCATATATTTTACCATTTCAGGCTGCGACACGGGTAGACAAACACATTGTATACATACCTATCAAAAATCATGAAGATCCGTTAAGCCGTTTTTGCGTAATGAGCGTTAAAATAAACAGATAAACGGACAAAAATCCTATAAATTGTAAATGTAATTATTGTTGGAACGTGTTCTGTTAGCAATTCTACATAAGTATCTCCAAAACTTTTTTTAAATATCTTCAATATTTAGACTTTCAACCCTCTTCAGCTTTATTATGTGTATAGATAACTAACGCAAAACCAAGAAATTCTCGAAAATGGCAGCTTTTATAAAGAAAATGTTACTCAAATTTGTTTCAATATCGAAAAGTTGTTTCAAGAATATTCATAACCCTGTATTTTTACTTTGTCTATCGAAAGGTCCAAACTCTTCAAAGTAAACTCTTTATTAAATTTAAATACCACAGCGTCTATTTTCACGAAAACTGACTGCGATGTAACTTTTAACCTTTCAATTCCCACAATACTGTTATCTACTCAGACATAATATGATATAAAACGATTATAAAATACTCTTTCGACTCGAGTTTGCTAAAAAGTGTCAAAACAATTGGTGCGTTTCGCAAACAAGGGCCAAATTTAAATTTCCACCAACAAGTCGCTCTAAGCCCTACCAAGTAGTTAAGACCTTTACATTTGCTTGTATTTATTATTCACTAATCCAGTTTTCTGGTTTTCCAGTCGGTGGTTTCTGCTGCTCTAATTGAATTTTTAATTGAATTGGGGCGGTAATTTATTATGATGTCTGTGTGAGTTTTTTAATTTACTTTTAGATAATGGTTTTTTAATTTATAAATTTAAATATTTTGATACTTTTAATATTATAATGTAAATTTTTACTTTTACTTTCTAAAATGTATTTATTCATAATATCTACAACTGTCAAAAATCATAACTATTACTCTCTGATTTTCTTGTATCTGCTTAATGTATGTATTTTTTATTCAAAAAGAAAAAGTACTTGTAAAAAAATATATAATAATTATAAAGCAGAAAATGGTAACATTACACATGGATCTACATATATGCATCCAAAGAGCATAACTTGTAACAAGGATTCATATTTTTCGACCAATTCCACACTCCCTAGCATTAAAACCTCTAATAAAATAGCCTTGCAAGATAATATAGATAAAGTATGATTTATCGAATTATTGAGACGCCATCAAACTCTGGCATGAGTCGTGTCAGCGGAGGTCATATTAAGATCTGAGGTCGCAAGGAGATAGGGTGACGTGTTTGCCCAGGGGGCGCAACGATCAACATTGGTCAGCCTGTAAACAGCGGCTGAGATAACGCATTTTTCGTTTAAATAATATATGAGAATGTCGATATTAAAGACCATTGTAATATTTTTTTGTGTATTTTCCAAGGGGATATTGTATAATGAATATAAAATGTGCTTATAAAGTTAATAATTACATTAAACGATTTTAAAACAACAAAAATTAATAGTAACACTTACAACGTTACGTTAGTAATATATATATATATATATTAACTGTGTCCAAGGGGAAATTGTAATATAATGAAATAGATTTCTTCAACAATTATCAAAGATAAATAAAAACTGTTGATGAAAAATCTCACTGAAGAGCTTATTTGAATTTATATTGCTTTAGACGTAGGTACATAGCACTTTTCAAAACGATGTCGTTCAAATCAAGCAAAAATGTACTTCTATTACGGCTAATAACGAACGAACTGAAAAAATCTGCGTCACTTTGTTTCACAGTCTACGTAATAAATATAATAAAAGTCTAGACAAAGTCACCATTACATATTTCAATAAACTTCCATTAGAAACAGCATAATAAGGAAGGTCTCTATTTTTGAGTGAAACTCAATAACTGGGGTAGTGCAAAGCGAGCGAGAAGGATCATAATTGAATTTCCGATAAACGCCAAGCGGAGACAGTGAACATCATGGTCCCATGTCGTGGAAAATGTCACCGACCAAAGTTCCCAATTAGGGTAATTCTCCCGCTCGCCCGGCACTCGCTCTCTTAATCCTATAAATCTGCATAATTCTGTTTTTTCTTCACAAACGCGTAAATATCACAAACCTAAATGTGCCAATGATGATTTTATTCATGCCGCCTGGAATGTCAAACTAGACGTAGGTACATATGTACGTCGAATTCAGTCGATTTTAATCAATGGCCATAATTATATTCGTCTGGTACGGACTAACAAAATACAACCATTTGCTGGTATTTAACCATATAATTAATAAACCACCATAATTGATAAACATAATTCACTTCTTTTCTTTCTTCTTTTAAAACTATAACTTTATGATGTCATTTAGTTATTCAATCAAATTCAATTCAATCCCAGTAACGACTTAAAAAAAAACTAAAATAGAACGACTGGATAAACGGAATAAATTACTTAACCATATTTATTGATGGCGTCATGAGAATGCAAAACAATATTATTTGCATTTTATTATTTCCTATCAGATTCATTTCAGTACTGCATTATTGCTACCATTGTTAGCTGAAGCAAAGAAACTGAGGAAGTAAGTAAGAAGTATGAAAAGGGCCTATTACGTTGTAATTTGAAGCGGCTTCCCAATTAATATTAATAAAGGTCGTTATCAGAAACATTATTAAATCATTTGGCAATCTTTCTGAACTCTCGTTTGTATCAGAGATACAATAATATTCACTTAATTTCTTTAACAAAAAGTTATATAATTGATTTGCATGTTTAAGTAACTTTATATGAATAAATGGAAGCAAACTCATTTGTAATAGAAAGTTACGTATCCATAACTATTCTAGGTCTAATGGAATTTTTTGGACGTTACTTTGAACAAAAATTTTACAAACTTTATTTCATGAAAATTTATTGTTATCAATACAATAGGTACCTTTATCTTTAACTACCGTTATCCTCTAACCTACCTCCATATAGTGCCTATAGATTTGAGTGGGTAACAAGTTTTGCTATAAGACACCGTCAATTTGTCACCAAAATGACCCCATTTTCTTATCTGCTGGGAAATAGGAACCCCATTTCTACAATAAGCGGAAAGTGCTATTCTCCAATTCACATAGCGGTTCCATATTGTGAAGCATAAACTAACTTAGTAGCAAGAATTTTATGTATGTAGTTAGATTGGGTTTAGGATTGTAAAGTGGATTATTTCCTTATAGATTTGCTGGACTGCACTCTTTCAGCAACTTTGTCTACAATTCTAAATAGCTTCAACTTTTAGTGCAATAGCGTATGGAAAACGTTATGTACTTATTTACTTTGGAATTCAAATGTTCTTGGTGAAAAATCGAAAAGCGCAGGTACAACTTAAAATGTTATTATATATATGTTGTATAAGATCGTATGGGGACGGCAAACTGTAGCGATGGAAGTTTTACAGCTGCCCGTAATGCCTCTGACATTGCTTAACAATTATCTTATTTTGACAATTACAATTGAGGTACAAGTGATATTTCTAATTGACGTGTAATCTTTTGTTAACAAATCATTGTTTATCTGTTTGTCTGTTTATCTGACAAGCATAATAAAATCATGTATCAGTTATATAAATGTTTATCATAAACAATTTACAAGAATTTATAAACTGACACAATTAATGAATGCTTTACACAGTGGAAAGCAATTTGCATAAATTCTTGTTTGCCAGAAATATGACAACTATAATATTTAGTTCCAAATTAGTCGTCGTCTAGATATTTTATTTACGTACATATTTTCAGGTAACTTAAAAAAACGATTTATTTTGTAACAAAACATTACGTACGAACACAATTAACAAATACCAAAAAAGATACAAACACATACTTACAAAATTTCCTGCCAAAAGCCGGCTTCGACACAGCATATTGTTTATCACTATTATCAGGTACAACTAACTTACTATAGTTACTTGAATTGAAATCTACTACACCTATAAAAACAAAGGGTAAAAAACACGATTCAGAATGTCATGAATGTCATAGTTGCATATTGAAAATAGCACAGAAACACAGAAGAAAATAGCACAGAAACACAGAAGAAAATAGCACAGAAACACAGAAGAAAATAGCACAGAAACACAGAAGAAAATAGCACAGAAACACAGAATCCTTTTGAGCAATTGGCATTGATTGTCAGGCGTGCGTAATTGCTCCTGACAGGAACCGCATGCTAATGTGTCAAGCAATACTATAAACAATTTCTGAACTGCATTTCTTTGATGACTGAAAGTAATATGTTTTTTGGATTCATAGTTAAAGTTTTATACTCCATTCTATATTTTTAAAATAATTAATAGATAAAGCTTAATACATTCAAGTTTGTTTCTTAACCTGTGCAACGGTTCTTATAATATGAATTATCAAACACACTAAAATTACGTTGCTTACCTCATTATAAAAATCACAATATATAAACTGATAAAAAAATCCAGGATATTCCACACAGTGCCATCTAGCCCCATACTAAGCAACCGTATAAAATACGTATCATAGTGTTCATTCATATACATATGTAGCTGATTTAAACAAAAGCTTTTTCACCTTGGATAAACTTCGGCTTACCTACTACAGAAAAAAAAATGAATTACTCTAACGAGCAAAAATTTTTCCATTAGTTCTCAGTATAAATTCGCACATTAATCTCTTTGATTCGGGTTAAGGGGTCAACTCGACGTTATGAGGCCAAGGGCGCGCTCCGTTGCTTCCAGAGGGCCACATCAAAGGGCCAGCTACCACTTGACAGTGCTCGAGGACTCTCCTCAGCTAACGAACAGACTCATATAACTACAAGAGCCTTACAACCAACATCTAATCGCAATTCAAAATCAAAACCAAAACAAATGTCATTCGATTTCCAACCGTAACCCTATACAAATAAAGCTCGTGGTAACGTCCGATATGTCATTTACTTGTAGCAAAGTAGATGGTGGTACAGACCCTGCTTGCCATACGCTGGAATGAGGCTGAATGACTGATGCTGACACTCTTATTAGCTGCAGTGACTGAAAAGATAGTAGAACAGTCAGCAAATTGAAGCGCCTGATTTGCTTTGAGCTGTGGCTTGAAAAGAGTACGTTGAAAACGGAAACATAACCTACCAACACAGAAAATATATATTCATCTGTATATATTTACATTTTACGTTATACTACGACTTAAAAAAAACAAAAGGAAACAGCTTGATTCGATCTGCGCAGGACCGGGAGAAGAGAAACCTATACTATCATTGTAATTAAAACGACACTTGTGACAAAAAAAATAATTATCAATCTTCTTTCTTTTTTCGATGAGGAGCAAAATTATATAGTTATTTATTAATAACAGTGCTTGGTTTCTAAATCTTACCGCTGTATCCACTCACTGACCTGTCGGCTGTCCAAAGGGTGTTAAGAAGTCAGCGTTAGCCTTTGTCTGAATTTGGTCCGAGACATCAAAAGGCCCGTTGCTCTTGGCAGTGTGGAAGGGCCCTTAGCTAACGAACAGGTATTCGTGCGTGTGAAGGAACCTGAATGGTACCACTCATAAAGGCCAGAACACATTGGAGCACACCTTTGTGGTCACGGACGGACGCCTGAATATTTGATAAAAGCTAGTTTACATGTTATTTGTAGACAGGTTTTTCCTGGGCTTTCGGTGATATGACCTAGACAGACAAGGCTTTTTAGTAGAGCGTAAATATTTAAAATAGAAATTTCGTTTTTAAATCAGACTATTTTGATAGATCCAATTACAATCTACGTACAACGATACCAAGCTACTCGGCAAAACCCCGAGCACACAACTGTTTAGTTTTATTTTGTGACCTCCTTTCTAGCTCTTCAGAAAACCCCAGAGAGCAAACAGGTGCACCGAAATCACGAAAATACTTCGATTGGTCTCATTTTAGCTGCTCAAAAGAAACAGCGCTTTGGCATTGCAGTATCTACGTGTTTGCCGGTCTGCGAAGTTTGGAAGCCATTTGAAACAATAATTTCCAGTGCAGCTTTACACAAGTTTATAGGGAACAATCGTGAGCTTGTTTATGGCTGAAGTTAGATGACCTCGAGCCCTAGAAGTATAAACTATTCAGTAGCTTATATTGTATATAGGTATAGCAGTAGACATTTCACAATTTTGACCTTAAAGTGGTAGCATCCACCAACAGAAGCAAAACTCAAGTGAGAAGAACTATAGCTATAATTTGGTATACATAACATTTTAATTACTTTGAGTACCGTAATCTATGAGCTCCTACCTTTCCATCGTTAGTTTTCTCTTTTCTCTCATTTTCTCATAACTATGCAATATTATTGGTAACTAACTCATAAATAAAAGGCTCTATGCATTACTTACCAGTAATCTTATATATGTTACGGTAAATGTAGATAATCGGGAATTATGCATAATTACCGGTAATTATGCATAATTACCAACGCACACGGTAAATGTAGAGAATTATCCACATTTACCGGTAATTACATACAACTAGCTGTGCCAGTGACTTCGTCCGCGTGTAATAGTAATTATTTTAGGCAATATTTTTTTGCATTTTGAAGCGTTTTCACAGCGCACGCAATTGAAGCCCTCAAAGATGAATAAATTTGCCCGTTTTTTTCCACATTATCCATTGTTTCTTCGCTCCTATTACTTGCAGCGTGATGTTATATAGCCTAATGCCTTCCTCGATAAATGTTCTATTCAACACAAAAATATTTTTTCAATTCGCACCAGTAGTTCCTGAGATTAGCGCGTTCAAACAAACTCTTCAGCTTTATAATATTAGTATAGAAGTATAGATAACCATACCCCTTTGGTAGAATATAATAAAATCAAACAGCAGAATCAAAATGTTTATTAAAATAAATTGCACGAGTAGAGGTTCGGCAAGGAGGCACCGTTATACATTAGAGGTTCCAAAGACTCCCTCTGAATTATAATTAGTCGGTCTCCAAGTCGAGAGTAAAACGGTTTCTTCTAGCGAGCGCGCTAGATCGTAAATTATAACTTGCTTAACATCAGGCAAGTTGTAGTCAAGCGCGAGTCTATGATTACCGGTAAATGTGATTAATTCGAAAGTTTTTCCCACTTTTACCGAGAGCACTGGTAATTCCCGGGAATTATGCATAATTCCCGCATTATCCACATTTACCGTAACATATACATTGTTAATTCATTAGCAATTTCCTGAAGCGGCAACCGCACAATGCAACATGTCTGAACTGATTTCTCACTATTGTAAATTAAGTACCTTTCACTAACTCAGCCTTATGCTGAGTTGCGCTGTGTGGTGGCAGATTTTGCTGTAGTTCTTTTGTGATTGTTGTTGTGGATATTGTTAAATCTGTCATAATATAGATAAATCTGAATAGGTATATACAACTCAAAAGTGACTGACTGACTGACTGATATAGTAATCTATCAACGCATAGCCCAAACCACTGGATGGGTTGGGCTGAAATCTGGTATGCAAGTAGATGTTATGACGTAGGTATCTGCTACGATTTTTGAAAATGCTAATTTTAAAGGAGTGAAATAGGGTTAAAGTTTTACTTCTTAATATGAGCGAAGCCCTAACCACACACTTGTGTTTTATATATTTCTTTCATACCTAAGTCTCTGCCCCGCAGTGTTACAATTCCCATTTGGTCCCGACCTCACGTTCCCTCCACCTCCGGCCGGCGCCTCATAAACCAGCTCTACTCACTGCCAAACTATATATACGACAACAATAATATGTGCGATGTACTGTTAGTTATGTACAATATATAGTCTATTTAATTAGGTATGTAAGTGCTTATAGGTAATAAAAATTTTGAACGAATAAGTGTCTTATTACCTACTTGTAAGTATTTATCTTAGTCTTAGAGGTATTCTTGTACAAATCAAAATGTAAGTACACATTGAATACATGCATGGTTGTTTATTATTATTTTCATACGTATACCATTATATTATACTCTGCACGCACGTGTGCTTAGCAATCTAGACAGATTTGTTATTAATGCATGTGACATTAGAGGTAGAAACTAAAACGACCTCAATATTTTAATTGTTGGAAAAGGTGAAACGAATCTTTGAAAATACAATAGCCTTAAAAATTATGAGGTTAAAATATTCTATTTCACAAGAAGAACCCTTTTTCAAAAGATTTGAAGATTCATACTAACAACATCAAAGTAATTTTTGCCCAACTTTCCGTAATTTTCCACCTTAAAATATCCAAAAAGATAATAAAAACTCGAATAAGTACGAGTACTCGTAGGACTAACTTATGTAGGGTTCAGTATTATATCTTAATAACTTCAAAAAATATATTCTATGTAATTGATTGATCCTTCGAATTCTACTACAAAAAATGATATAATTCCAGTATTATTTCGTTTTTAATAAAAAAAAACAATTGGTTATACTTACTGGTCATAACTAAACACCAATACCTGTGGTAAAATAGCAACTATCAACGAGCAGATTTCTAAAATACAGGCTGTTATCATAATAAATAGAACGACATAATCGACAGACAATGGACAAATTCTTAGTCCCGGTATTATCCTTTTTATACGGTACTCTATAAACTTCCAATTAACCTGTTAAAAGTCACGACTCACGAACAAACCCAACAGAACAGGCCGTGCAAGTAATTTATCTTGTAACTACAATGTTAAGGGACTCAATAGACTATTAAACAGCCAAGTCCATTGTCACCGCTTATCCAAATTCCAAAGCAAACTTCAATTCCTTGTCTTCTTGTACAAAGGACCGCATCAAGATTCGATTTGACATTCTTATTCCAACAGTCACAGTTCCTGTGCCATCCAATCTAGCTGCAATAGGACAGTTATTTCAATATTAGCATAGCCATGTTGTTCTAGACAAGGCTTTGGTCCTAGAAGTTTAGTTAGATTACGTACAAGGCAGTCCGTCTCACTCCTGTTTGTTCAACAAAAACAGCTGCCAGCGCAAACATTGCTGGAATATTATCTTTGCAGGGATAGATATAACGAATAAACTTTTAGCATAATAACATTGATGAATTGATTTTGGCCAAGTCTAGTTGAAGTGGCGCTGTGAAATTTTTGTCACAAGAAACAGAAGTTTACGAAGTTAAAATTTAGAATTTACCATAAGGCCACGATATTTTACTCGAAAACGCTTTGCGCTTGGAAAAATGCCTACAGTTGCTTTTTCGCATGCAATTCCACGCCGTATTAACATAAGAGCAAGGGCGAGCATCGCAAGCATAGCTCCGGCCGGCGATGAGTCTTGTCCACACGCAAACAATTTTGCACAATTTGAGCAGTTTTGCAGACGTTTATGACGAAATAAAATCAGCAATTCAGAATATTCTATTTATGGCTTTTTACTCCTCTAAATAATCTTTAAGATATAGTTAAATTAGTTTCAATTTCTGTACTACTTTTGAAAAAAAAGGTAAAAATTATTTCAAAACAACTATATTTCAAAAAATATAACTATCGAGCGAAGTATACGTAATCGTGTTTTGGCGTTTTTTATTGTCATAACACTGAATCAAAATTATACAAGGTGTAACAGAAGGGTGTGACAATACTTATACTATACATACCTATGTATTATATAGAATACAGCCCACTAGGTTTCAGAATTCTAAGTGTCATAGATTTCGAGTAATCATAAGTTGAACTTTCATTAAAACTTTAAGACTTGCAACCCTACATCTTATCATTTTGAGCGTTCATTGACTTTTGACGCTATCAAATGAAACGACGCGGCGGTGTCTCTCTGAGAGCGCGAGAGAGAGAATACGTTGCGTTAAAACTAATGCTAGAACGGGATGAAAGAATGTGTGCTTATTTCGGTTTCGTTCGGTCAGTGATCACTCGCTAGGGCTGCCACGAAATCAAGTGAAAAATAATATCTAATTTTTGTATGGTAAAAAATATATGCGATTTAGTTTTTCATATTTTGGTATATGACTCCTTACATGATATATATGTATACTCTTTAATATTGTCACACCCTTCTGTTACACCTTGTATAAACTGAAAAAAATTAGCTCTATCTTAAATATTTATATTTTATTTGATTTTTATGAAATGTCGATTTAACATAGCACCCCGCGTTAAGCATTTATTTATTTAACCAAATTTGTTTTAATAATATTACTTGTTCCATCAAACTTGAGTTACTTTGATCATTAACATTAACAAACCTAATCTGGTGTTAGATATACAACGTGGCTATCTTAACCTTTATCTTTGAGTCTATCGTATCGTATTACTCCTAATAATTATAATAATGTCATGTAAGTATGTACATAAAACTGATGTCACGAGAAGCCAGGAAGGAATAAGGTAAAGAGCTTCCTTGAATTGCTTCCCTTGTCATAATCATAACATGAAGCGTCAAATAGCAAGAATACTTATAAGTACTTACTATCATATCAGGTGGCTTCCGACGGGTATGACGTCATCGCCATTTTGTTATTATTGCTCATTCTTGCGAAGATTATTGTGATATTCAATTTAATACAACTTTATTGTACACCAAATATAAATAAACATAACAAAAGGGCTTAAACTATCAATGTACAAGTGGGCGGCTTTATCACTTATGCGATCTCTTCCAGCCATTTTGCTTCTCCTCTTCTCCTAGTCATATTCCTTATTACTGAGGGTCGTGACTCCCCTCAGAATCAATAAGTTGTGGAGTTGTCTTGGGCTGATTAAGCTTATACAAGGTTTATTATTGCTCATTGCTAAATAGATACAGGTTCAATTGCTGCCATTAGTGATTATTTTATTTATTTTAATGTATAAGTTTATACCAGGTTAATTGTAGTAAAGGTGCAATCATATAAACAGCGCAGCATGTGCTTTTATGCCCAAAAGTTCTTAAAAACAATTATCACTACAAAGAAACAGCACAAAAATAAAAGTGACCTTTTCATGTTGGAAATATAATAACTCACTACGAAACACCTCGTCTACCATTAGGTATACTTGCGTCTTATCCCTGCCAGATTGGTTACCTGGAAGAGATCGCTCTTAGCGATAAGGTCGCTAGTTAGGACAATAGGTTTAAGTTTTAATATTTTTTGTAAATTTCTGTATTGTGCTGGTGTTTTTAATAGAGTGTATATCTATCTATCTACGATGCATATAAAAATGTAGATAGATAGATAAATTCTGTATTAAAACACCACATACAACAATACAAAAAAACATAGAAATTAAAAGTAGCGTCTTAATTGGCGGCCTTATCTCTAAGAGCGATCTATTCCAGGCAACCAATCTGGCAGGGATAAGACGCAAGTAATGGTAGACGAGGTGTTTCGTAGTATACCTATGTAATTTGTTACAACATTTTTTGTTTCTATAAAAACATTTGTCCGTGTAAATGTACCTATAACTATCTTTGAAGAGGATATTATCACGCGTGTCAAGGTCAATCGAGCAGCACCCAGTCCAACGCTTGTCGGATTTACGTCAAGCCCACTCGCCCCCTCACTAACCAAAACGTGAACGAGGCTCAGATTCAATTACTTATTTAATTTATTATAATTTGCTGTGATATCTAAAAGATACTAATGTACATATGTGTATATTAGCTATAGTTAATATAGTTCTGGCCTGTTGAATAGGAAAAATAATAAAGCTAAATAATAAATAAACGGAACACAAAAATAATCACTTTTAAAAAACCCTTACATATCCTAAAACTGAACTAGTTCGAAGAGAAATGAGAATCCAATTCGTAATATCGAATTTGAAAACTTTACTGCTCGAAGTGACGTAAATCAGGAATCAAATATTCGTGGAAGGTAGCTGGTGCAATACATACAAGTCGTGCTTCAAACACGATATTAACAGAACGCTACACTGAACACTAAACTAACACCTAGTATACGTTTAGGAGCATAGACTAGAGAGTGTGTTGATAGACCACTAATATAGGATTGACATAAATACATAATTAAAAATAATTTTGTAACTCTGAATAGAAACAGAGGTCGTATACCAATGCGCTGAGTTGACGACATTAGAATAACCGCAGGTTGCACCTGGATTCAATCTGCTCAGGACTGATACGACTGGCGTACGAGAAGAGAGGCCTATGCTCAGCAATAACAGGCTGATGAATAACAGATTTATTTTTTACCTACTACGGTATCAGTCCGACTGATTAGATAAATCTATAGACACTTTAAACACATAAAACTAATAAGAGTGTTGTTGTCTTTGCTGAAAATATATAATAGCAACTAGGTAGTTCACTCGTCAAAATTATTGCTATTTTTCTTAAATAACTAAAATTCTTTGAAAAACAAGGTAATCTGATTATCAGTGAAAACTAATTACCAAAGCAAAGGCTTTATTCTTTGCCTGCTTAATCATTTGTTCACCAAAATTGGCTTTTAACAAAAAGTTTAAATAGGTTTGCACCGGTCAATAAAACGTATGCTCTCTGTTTCCTCATGTAGGAGGTACATTATTACAATCCAACGACAATGATGTCTTGTTTCTCCCGTCGACACAATTTCAGCAAATAGTGTTAGGCAGTAGGCACCCGCACATTATGTATATTGGATCTTCAGCGGATCTGAAATGTGTTCTGTTCGCCTGCCTTGATATCTCATTGTATGGATTAGGATAGTGCTGTTGCCATGGATACGGGCTTAGAATAAGTAATAGGTGATTGTCATACAAATAAAATACGAAGGAGACGTTTAACCTAAAACATTCAAATGGGTGATAAAAGGTAGCTCTAATATAGATTAGAGCTACTTTTTATTACCATGTTCATCACATGTCATCATCAAATAATGCATTGGCATTATTTGATGAGTTGTTGATGTCCAAAGAATGGAGGAAAAGTGTGTAAAAGCTCAAACTGAAATTAAAAAACAACTGCAATTAACTAGCAGCGCTTGCGATATTACTCGCGATGATCCGAGATAAAAACTAGCATTATGTACTTATCTACGTCCATACGAAATTTTATCCAAATTTTTTGAAGCTGTTTGAGCGCGAATGATGAAAAAAAACAAACGTAAACACTCACAAACTTTGTGTCAGAGGCCCTTAGGGCGGCTTGATGAACTCTCGACACCAGAGTTGGCCACTCTCATTCAATAAGAAGAAAAATCAATAACTATAACAGCATTATACATGTAGGTACAGTACCTACCTACCAGCTATAAAAAACCTGAAATTATGTAATTTGTACCTCTTAGAAGAATTTCTTTGTAGTCGTCTTAACATCATTTTGACAAAGTGAAAAGCTCTGGCACATAGAATTTCGATCATACAAAAAAATTACAAGAATTGAATTTATAAACATACTAAGAAATGAAAACGATTATATTTCACTTTGTAAATTAACGTGGGACATGTTCATTGTACAACCGTCATGATAATAAACGTCAAAAATGTAAGTGTAGACCTTATTAATAAAACAGAACAATCATGTCGTGAATCTGTGCTATAAGTATAGTTTCAATATACTTCTTTTTCGCTGAAACTACGCCTTGAAAAATGTAGAGGATTAACAAAGTTGGTGGCGCTTGTACCGCTTTTAAAAACGCTTACTTCTTTCTTGCTTAACTTTTAATTGCTTATTCCTGAGCTATCCAAATTGTTTAGCGATAAAAGAAAGTATTCCTAGTCTCGCCGATTTGCTTAAACAGACAAAGCAAAAATGTGGGCTTGAAACAACTTAGAAAGCAAAGGCTTCTATTTAGAACAATAGAGGGCAATTAATAGTCAGTTTAAATTAATAGTAAGTTTAAAATAATAGTTATTTTAAGTTTATTTTACTCACTAGAATTAAATTCTTTTTAATTTCTAACATAATTAATTCAAATTTAAAAGCTCGGTTCTTGTCGGAGTATGCACCATTATTCGCGGTTGCCTGCAATTTCCTTGACTTCCTTATACGACATAACACCAGCTTTCTCTTTTATTTGGTCTATGTATGATCTTCTGTGTCTTTATCCTCCTCTTATCTGTAACTTCCCCTCATTGATAGATAGATAGATAAATAAATACTTTATTAAAACACCACAAATGAAACAATACAAAAAAAACATACAAATTAGAATCAGCGTCTTAATTGGCGGCCTTATCGCTAAGAGCGATCTCTTCCAGGCAACCAATCTGGCAGGGATATATTCTTCAAACAAAATGAGTAGGACGAGGTGTTTCAGATATTAAATAAAATAATTAAAAATAGAACAAAGGTTTATACTTCTTGTATATGAATAAACATAAACAAATATAACAATCATATATACATACATACATAATAAATTGATGTTTTCATAAAGTAACATACATATGAAGTATTTGCAATAATTTTTATATTGCTGTTTTAAAGGTTACTCGCTTATACAAGCATTATTTCAAATTACTAATTACTAGACAGAAACAACCTACAAGCAGTGGGGTACAAACTGTTACAAGGTTACAGAAAACTAAGTTTTCAATTTGAGCGCAATGTGGTTTAGAGACAAACTCTAGACTAAGCTAGCCAAGTCCCTTACTTAGCTCTGCACTACAGGTTCACCTAGAGATACAACTCATGATCAGGTAACAGTTAAACCCCAAGAGTGGCTATCCGACCAGGTTGAGTCGGCTAGGTTTAGTCGGGTAAGCCAAGCTTAAATATACGAGTAGGTAGGTATGTATGTATGTGAAATCGAGCGGCATCTGAGAGTAGACTTTTCAAAGCGACACAGCTATAATAGGTAAAAATGGGTACTCTAACATCATTTCCAGAACGTCAAAAAATTTGAACGCATTTGAATTAAAGTAATGTTGGTAGTGAAATACTTCATAAGGAATCGTGAAATGAAAAATAACTGTTAATCATATAACCCTATTTAGAATTACGAAATTAATATCATAAGTAAGTCCTGTATATTAATCGCAGTCGGTTTTAAATTATTTGTCCAATAATATATCTTTTTTCCTTTCTCTATCCGGCTAAAACAGGCAGTAATCATTTTGTGTAAGACAAACTTCAGCCGTATTATATATGCAAAAGTGTATGTTCTCGGGCTTCTTAATTCAATTGCGATATCTCAAGTTTGTTCGGTAGGCAAACGGGTTGTTTACCTTTGTCATATAGAATTCAAAACAGGTAGATACGTCCCCAAGATTGAACTACGAAGTTAGATTTACAAAGCAAATAAGGTTAATCTAGTAGTTAATTAAGTTAATCTTTTATCTTCTTTGTAGTAGTTAGAAGTAGTATGTTTAGTTTTCCTTCACTTGTTTTTATATTTTATTATTGTAAATAAAAAGATTTGACTGTAAAAAAAAAAAAAACTACAACTATATAGATTATTATCTATGCGTCAAGTATGTTTTTATTGTCTTATGATGTTTGTAGTTTCAACTCATTTCATTCTTCATCATCATCATCATCTTAAGCATAGCGGTGGGCATGCAGGTCCATCCATGGATACATCCTCAAATTTTGTGGTCCTCAAACATGTTTGTTTCTTCATGATGTTTTTCTTCACGACCAAGCGAGTGCAAATCCATATATGGTTTGAAAAACCACGCTAGCACGCGGCAACGTGCATGCAATTGTAAGGCGGAAACTTAACCAACAAGCCACGCTCGCTTTTACGCGTAGGTACTGTAATAAATAGGATAACATTTTTCTATTTTCTTCAATGCTATGTTTCCTTCATTACAATTTTTCATCAAAAAAACAAAATAATACGACTTATAATATGAAAAGGCAGTCGAAAGCAAAAAAATCCTATTACGATCGAACTCTTTGATCTATATAATGATGCGTTCAGTACTCGATATGAAAGTAATATGAAAACCGGGAAACCGCAAAGTGCCCGAGGAAAATACGAATATCTTCGAAAGAAGTAATACCTACGAATATAAATGTACATTTGTAGGTTACTGGCAACTACAGGTATCTAATAAGTAAATTTTCACTTGTATTCCGTCTTATTACAAAACGTGGTTTAAATATTAGTACAGAACTTTAAAAATAAAAGTCGGTTCTTGTACACAAACATCACGTACAAACAATCGATATGTCAACTTCAAATTGGAACGTTGATTTTTTATTTTATTTTGTAAAGCTTTCTGATCACTTAATACTTACTTATAGTTAATTTCGCGTGCTTTTTTGGGGGATATGAAGTTTCCCCGTTTTGACTTGAGAACTGGCACAATACAAAGTTATGGCCAAATAATAAAAAAAAAAATTTTTGTTATGGCTTTTGCGAAGATATGACTTTGCAATTGGGAACGTTGATTATCATTGGTTACATATTGACACTGATTATTATGACAGTAGACAGACAAATTTTGAAAAACAAAAACGGACTTGGCATTTTCAAAGTTCAGGACTAATAGTTAAACCACGTTTTGTAAGGCCCAATAAGTTCAGACAGTAAGTGTGTTATACTTCTATGTTAACCGGTAGCTTATTCAACGTTTTTAAAAATACCAATACGAAAAAGAATTAGCTTTTACATACATACATTTTACATTATATCGAAAGCTTACTTGCTTGGTGTACTTTTAAATGTATGTACGTTACATAGTGTGCAAGCATTTTATTGGTTAGTAGATATTCCTTAACATCCAAGTAGATTCGTTTCTCGCTGTTAGTGTTACAGCTTGGCATAACTTTAATTATTATAGTCAGTAAAGCCGTTAACTAGTTTTGGCAACACGTTTATACATTCGGGACTTAATTAAAGTTGATGTGATGAAGAGGCTAGCAGGTAAAGTGCTGACTAACTTGTCGGAAACAGGCATCGCGATGTTAAAAGTTAGTTTCCTACCTTATTTAATGGTATAGGGTTTCGTTTTTAATGAAGGTTGGTGAAGAAAATATTTTATACCATAGATACCTACTCTGAAAAGCTTATTTTATTCACGCAAAACAGTGAATAAAAAGACCTCTATATATTAGTTTATGTTTGTACTAATTATGTATAATATGTATTAGGATGTATGTCTTTATGTTTATGTACATTATAATTATATTTGTGTATATTATTTATTCTATCGCATCTATTTCTGTTGTATACCACGTCCTTTATAATCCTTTATTTATTCCTCTCCATCCAATGGTTGCCTGGAAGAGATTGCTTTTAGCAATAAGGCCGCCACTTGTGGCACTAGAGTAGTTTATGAAAGTATTTTTAGTTAATTTTGTTTTATAAGTGTGTGACAATAAAGTATTATCTATCTATCTATCTATTATTCACTGTTTTGTTTTTATTCACTATTTTGGTGTTTGAATTTGGAACACAAAAATATATCCGGTCTCTAATTTAATGCTTACACAAACTCCTTGCGCTAAGATTCGAAATTCAAAACTCTTTGGTGCAAATAAATTCTCGAGATTTGATTGATTGATATATATTTGGCGACAAGGAGTTTGGCATTAGATTAATAAAAAATATTGTTTCACAAGTTGACCACCCTATTGATAATACTTAATAAGAAAATTACGCTTAATTTCAGTCATTGCTCTAATTTTAATGTCCATTTCAATTTTATTAATGTAACAAGTCTTATTTCTTGATTAAATTTCTATTTTCGCTTAAAATAAATTATGTCTTTTCTCGTAGTCATGGTATAAAGTATAGTATGCAACTTCTGAATAAAGTACGAATTTATATCGAGGGCCATGAATCACTTGCGTCGTTCAGGATTCTAACAGTTGAATCACTCGCTGCGCTCGTGATTCAATCATTCAAATTCAAATTCAAATTATTTATTTAAGTAAATAACTTATGAACTATTATTACATGTTCACTGCACTCCACACTAGGATAACCTGTGTTATGAAGTGCAGGCTCTTCCTTAAGTTAAATGAAAGGACACAATCAAAGCTTACGTACTAGTCCATAAAATATATAAGATTAGCTGACGCCTGGTAACAGATGAAATTAACTTGCAATCGTGCGGAACAAACACGCCGCGCTCTGCACTAGGTCGAACCTGTGTCGCAGGACACAGTCGTGCTGATCCACACGTGCCATATCCAATGTGAAAGGAAAGCAATGAGGTTACCAGGCATCACCCAATAGTGGCTACTTATGTACATTATAATATATGAAATATTTAACAAATTGTATGAATTGAGTCGTTGAGTAATGAGTCATACAACTTTTTTGTTATTTTTATTTATAAGATACACTTAGTTAGTATAGGTATCATACCGTAAGTGTTTTAATGCGTGAAGCTGAATGTGTGTGTCTGTGTGTGTAAGTGGATGTGAGGGAGGGACCGATATATAGGTCATATATATACGTATGATTATATAAATATTATTTATGCTTGTTGGTTGGGGAGGTACATATTATATATTACTCTTAGTTGATTATAGTAGATAGATAGTAGCTTATATAAATTATAATGTTTATAGAAGTTGCATAGGTACAAGCGGGTATAGGGCAGTTAAGAATCAAAAACTATTAGTTTTTCAGTGCAGCGGTAGTCAAGTGTAATTAACCAATTGGTCATTTTCTTTTTGCAAATGAATCTAGACGTTTCGAGAAGGTCTAAGTCCCGATCACATTGAGAGTATAGTTTAGGGCCTTTATAGAAGTAAGCACGTTGTGCGAAACATGTGTTGGTTTTCGGTATCTTCCATGTATTTCGGCGTGAGGTTGGTTTAGTAGTGAGTGCTGAGGATTGTGCCGTCCTATGAAATCGTAGTATCACTGCCAAAATGTATAGCTGTCGGACTGTGAGGTATTGCGTGTCTTGATAAAGTGAGGAAGTAGGATATCTGAAAGGCTTTCTGTACGCAACTTTTAGAACCGCTCTTTGGGCTACTTCTACCTTTTTGAGGCGCGTCATAGCAGCAGATCCCCAACATATGATGCAGTAGCTGAGAACTGATTGGCAAAGAGCCAAGTAAACAGATCTAAGAGTTTTTGGGTCAGCTACGGCACCTAACTTCTTAAAAACATGCAACATTTTGCGAAGACGACTTCTAAGGGACATTATGTGAGAGTCATAAGTAAGTGTGTGGTCTATTATTATCATTAGGATCCTTCACTTGCTCGTGACTCATCTACGGCCCTCGCTTTAAATCCGTCCTTTATTCCCTAGTTGCATAATATACTTTTTTGTGAATAAGTACCTACCTACTTGATTTGTTTATGGTTTTCATAGTGTATGTGGTTAAAGTAGATTTCAATAAATAATTTTATTTGTAAAAAAATCCAAATTAAAACATAATCTTCTCACGTTTAATTAATGTAATTTGGTGTGTGAATTTGTAGTTACATAATGTAAGAAAAAACTGAGAAAAATTAATATAATTAAAACAAAATTAAACATTAAACTAGCAAGCGAGCAATACTCCTCCGCAATTCCCGTCCCAACCGCAGTCCACTGTCCAGGTGGACCCGCCTCAGGAGGACAACCTCCCTCTTACTACGCGAGCGATGCCCAGGGACATCCAGGCATCGACTCCTCGGGAGGCCCTTATCTCTGCTAGGGGGTATGGGATGCCCCCGCATCCCACGCCCCAGGGCCTCCTTGCAGTCAAACCCTGCCTATTAAATAATTCAGCAAAAGTCATCTACGAAAAATTTATGTAGGTTATAAGAGTTTTTGTTATTCCACCAAAATAACAAATTAATTGAAGAAATGACTAGAGGTACTTAGTTGAGCAAAAATAAACAAATGCCATCCAATCAGCAAATTGATTTCATAACGAGAGCTTTCCAATTATTTCCAGCTAATGGTTTTATAACGAGGAATGTGCTTAATCTCTAAAAACGACTCGGAAACGTTATTATTTATTCTGTTTTTAGTAAAATTACAGAGAACGCTTTGTTGTCAATGCACTATTTAGATATACAAACCACTGTACTATTTAGAGGTACATACCTAACATTGAATAGCTCTTTAGGTGTTAGGTACTTACAAGAAGAATCACATGAATAATTTATTTCAATAAAAACCCGACTTTACATGCACTTTTCTGTTAAACACTGTTGATAATTCGAATAATCAAACGTGATCATAACATCGTAGTTCGTGTTTGTTCCTCTTCTTTACTGACGCTGACCCACTTTTATCGGTTGACGCTACAGTGAGTTTATAATTTCAAGAAAAACTAAAACAATTTCTTTAAACATATTTGAGATCAGCTAGCTATAAAACAGGATCCAACCATAAGAATTTAAAAAGATTCATAATTGATGGGAAAATTGTGTAGCAAACACACAAAACAATTATTTCAAAATACGTTTAGTTGAGATGAGAACCTCCCTCTTTAGGAAGTTAGTTACAAGATTTGTCTGTGTTACTACTTAACATGAGTGTCAAAATATTAAAATCCTTTTATTGTCAAGTTTATTTTATTCGTCTTTACCGTCCCCTTACATTCACGTCGGATTCCGAGGGTTCGTCGGTTTGAGGAATACCTATGTAACCACGCCTGTTGCCTTCTGATAAGAGCTCACAAAACATCAAGCAGAGCTTATAATTTTACATACTTTACAGATTTTAGAAATAAAACGCGAGAATGATGATATTAAGAAGCGGCATTTCGTGTGACGTGGTTTAACCAAAATTGAAACACCTGTGAAAATGTGATTTGTTTATCAAAATTTTACAGGTATTTCTTTGAGTGATCATTGTAACATAATCATACGCCATAAAATATTTTTTCACTTCACATAGTATATCAGTATTTTTTTTTAATCATTTTGAAAATTTTAATCTGGAAGCATGTTACTCGATACAATCAGATCAGCGTCGATTACATACTACTACAAATACTGTCGTGCTATGAAACTAAACCATACGTACTTCAAATCAGTGCATCTTTATTTTCTATACAGATTTTTTCCTATGGCAACAATAAAACACATGGTTTCATATTCAAACGAATACTTCATCCAATTGCAGCATTCATATTACGAAAATCAAGCAAGTGAACTGCAGTCTGCACCGTTCAGGCCTTACCTCTGGGAGCCTGTTGCTCGATACAATTACCACGTGGATTACTGCTGACAGGCGCCTGGCTTGCTGGCCTGTCCGGCTTCATTAACAGTGTGCTGGTATGCCTAGCAATGCAGGGTTATTACTAACTTACGGCCTAAAAACCCAATGCCTAAGTTGAACAAAAAATTACCTTTACACCAATTTTGTACCTACACATGTAAGTACAAAATTTGTGTTTGAACGTAATTTTATTATTTTCACTTCGCGAGTAGGTTTAAAAATACTAGATCTTCGTGAGAGCAGTGTCGAGTATGGTGGTAAGTGTTGCTGCTAAACTGTTGTTTTCTAAACATATTTCCAGTTCCACCATCGACCACAATGTAGTGGGTGACGTGTCAGGCGACCAGCAGGCCTAGACAAGAGGTGCACAATGATGTAGCACGTTATGCTTAGAAAGATTAAATGTATGGGTGACGCTCCTAGTTATCACGCTGGTCAAATATCTGACTTTCTAAGTAACAAATTGATTATCGTTTCATAGTCAGTATTTCAAATTATCTTACAAAGCATAGCTATTTCTGCCACACTCGTATTTTTGGTTGTGACCTTTACACGTAGCAATAAATTTTAGGATCGGAAAGCGAACCCGATGGGCTATCGGCTAAATTTGTGTTGGCTATTTTACATCCGAGTCCTTTATATATCCACTGAGGCAAACAAAACAACTTCCCCTACGTTCCCATGTAAATGCTGAAACTAGCTTTGGTAAAGGCTGTAGTAGGTATAAGTAAATTTTCACTCACAAAGGATCAAGGTGAGTGCAGCTGCAGTTTGAAATTAAATTCTCGGCTAAATGTTGCAAGGGACAGAGAACCAATCAAACGCATTTGACACAAACCATCCTATCAGCGGGATAGGCGCGGAGGTATGTTGACGATGCATTCGAGCGCTCGTAGACGCGACAATATTTTATCTCGTATGAGCTACAAAGGCGGATGGACCTGAAAATGGCGCTGGCAGCGTTTCCACGTTCGCAGCAACGTTCCCGCCTTTGACACTCTCCCTCATGTGAAAGGATTTATCTGTCAGTCGTGCACAATCAACTAGCAGTCGGTGAAACGCTGCAAATGCTTAAAAGTTTCACAAACAAGATCAACTCCACATTACACCGAGCGATAATTGCAGTTCTAAAAGCAGCTACGCTTCGTATTAACAATTACCCGAGTTTATATTTAATTGTTAGGTACATCAAAGTAGCTTGTAATCACTTATTATGGGAGTTTAATAAGTTTCTGAGAATATAATTTTGAATTTTTTTTTTTAACATGAAATAGGCTTACGCTTGACTACAACTTGCCTGATGTTAAGCAACGTTATAGTCTACGATGTAGCGCGCTTGCCTAGAAGAAACCGGTTTACTCTCGACTTGAAGACCGACAAATTATAGTTCAAGGGGAATAGAGATTCGGGCAAGGAGTTCCACAGTTTGGCTGTTCGCACGATGAAAGTCGAAGCAAAACGCTTGGTGCGAGTCTTTGGAACCTCAACTGTATATCGGTGCCTCCTTGCCGTGCCTCTACTCGTGCGATGGTGAAATGGGGCTGCAGGAATTAAATTATGCAATTATAAGATACAAGAAAGTTGTATCATAAAGTTTTACGTATAATTGCTTGGGTGATATTTACTAAGTATTACCTTCAATAAAGTAAGTTTTAGTAACTAAATTTCGTTGAAATCAGCCTCCGTTTAATATGGCTAGGCCTAATTTGAAAAGGTAATTTATTTTCATGGAATCGATGATTTATAATTTTGTGGCTCAAAAAAATATCTATCTTTACATAATCTATATGTTACGGTAAATTTGGATAATGCGGGAATTATGCATAATTACCAGTGCTCTCGGTAAAAGTGGGAAAAACTTTCGAATTAATCACATTTACCGGTAATCATAGGCTCACGCTTGACTACAACTTGCCTGATGTTAAGCAAGTTATAATTTACGATCTAGCGCGCTCGCTAGAAGAAACCGTTTTACTCTCGACTTGGAGACCGACTAATTATAATTCAGAGGGAGTCTTTGGAACCTCTAATGTATAACGGTGCCTCCTTGCCGAACCTCTACTCGTGCAATTTATTTTAATAAACATTTTGATTCTGCTGTTTGATTTTATTATATTCTACCAAAGGGGTATGGTTATCTATACTTCTATACTAATATTATAAAGCTTAAGAGTTTGTTTGAACGCGCTAATCTCAGGAACTACTGGTGCGAATAGAAAAAATATTTTTGTGTTGAATAGAACATTTATCGAGGAAGGCATTAGGCTATATAACATCACACTGCAAGTAATAGGAGCGAAGAAACAATGGATAATGTGGAGAAAAACGGGCAAATTTATTCATCTTTGAGGGCTTCCATTGCGTGCGCCGTGAAAATGCTTCAAAATGCAAAAAAATATTGCCTAAAATAACTATTACACGCGGACGAAGTCACTGGCACAGCTAGTTGTATGTAATTACCGGTAAATGTGGATAATTCTCTACATTTACCATGTGCGTTGGTAATTATGCATAATTACCGGTAATTATGCACAATTCCCGATTATCTACATTTACCGCAACACACCCATATAATAAAGCTGAAGAGGGTCAAAAATCAGAACATACCTAGAAGATATTAGAAAAAAAAAGTTTGCGTATACATTAAATCTAAAATAAAACAATTTTAAGCAGTTTTTAATTTTTTTCTGTTTATCTGTCTCTCTGTTTATCTAATTGTCTGTTTATTTAAACGCTCATCACGCAAAGACGGCTGATCAGATCATCATGATTTTCGGTATGTTGGTAGTATGAGGTGTTAGGAGTGTCATAGGCTACTTATTATCCTAAAATAATGCAAGTGTAGCCACAGGCCTTCTCTAGCCTTTAATACTTACAAAGAGTAAGTTTCATTTCATAGAATCAATAACTTTGTCATAAACGCTTAGAAGGATATCTTGGTCTGTGATACCTTGAAATTGTCGAGTAAACAATTGAAAGTGTCAGAGCGGCTTTAATCGTGAGATGCCGTAATTCTGACGGGAAGTAGGTTTAACGTTACAGTATTTCAATCAGTTTAATTGGGTTTCCCTTAGCTTTAAGGTAAACTTTAATTAAAATTTATCATTGCCAGTTATATTAGCGATGTTGTTTCAAATTACCAATTTTCAATATCTTGTCATACCACTAGTAGGTGTTCTTATACATGGATACCAACTCAATATACTCTTATTAAAATAAACAAAAAATGCAATTTGACTGTGGCATTAGAACCGGACAGCCGAGATCATATCATACTCATGAATGCGCCTAGGTATAAATCGAGTTTTGTAAACACATCTAAAGTTTGAATGCTAAGGCTGTAGCTTAGATCTGAAATTTAAGATTTTTAGAGGAAGAATAATAATAAAGTAAAAGAAATTTAGAATTTTTAATAGCCATACAAAATATTTGCATCCATTAAATGTTAACCAGATTTATGCTACATGGTATTACAATGTCAACCCTCTGATGTCCGCAAAAGTCCCGAAACAATGTCAAAAATACTTTGTATAATTTAAATTACAACGCAATGAAAATGATTTGGTTCCGTAAATGGAGTTCCTTTGTGCGCGGAAGGAAACCAGGCTTGCGAATGTTTGTTCCACGCAAACAATGAGTCTGCAATTTGCGGGCGACGACGTTCGCTTTGTTGATCCGAATCAAAACCTTAACAAAATACGCCGACAAAACTCAGTTCTAGCAAAATACAGCTTTTAACGGAACAAATTTAATTATTTTCACCCGGGACACGTGTTAACAGCGTTCGGGTTAGTTCACACATGTTTGTGTACCTACATAAACTCAGATCGAAATGTTTTGTTTCAGAAGTGTAAACGGAGCATTACAAGCGACGCGAGTTATTCAGGAATCGGCAGTTTCTTGTAAGAATATATTCAATATTATACGAGTGTGTGTATGTGTTGCGACGACAAAGATTATACTAATCAAAGAAAAAACCCTATATTACGTGACGTAAGACGTAAGACTATACTAATCAAAGAAAAAACCCTATATTATGAAATTGCACAACAAAATTTATAGCCTGATAACGGCTCCAAACTTCATTTATTTACCTATCTCTATCTTTCCATAATCATATAATCTTTCAATAATCTTTTGAACGAAGAACCTCTGCAGCCACATGACGCAAAGATTCTTGTTGTAAGTTTGCGGTAAAGTTCCTGAACTCAGTGATCACATCAGTGTCTTAGTGGACAAGCAAGGGAGCAATCTTTAGCATCATGCGGGTGTAGTCAACTACGAATGTACATTTGGTAAAAAAACAACAAGATCATAAACTAAGATATCACACTATCTCAAGCTCCATTGATGCCGGCCACATTTGAATTGAACTGCTCTAATATGGTCACAGCTTAAACGACCACTTTATCTACCTAGATCCAATCTATCAATCAAACTTACTATTCTAAAGTAGGAACGGGGAAAGTAGATTACTAACCTTGAATAAAATTACCCGCAAACTCCTTTGAGTTTCCGTCAAACGATCCAATTTGGATTTAATTCCACGTAGAAAAGCCTCGGGTAAGTTTGATGATAATCACAAACTGTCACGACCACCTATGCTATTATAAATCGGATATAATCGCAAGGGAATCATTATGGGACGTAGAGAATGTACAGGATGTTTCGTATTTTGATCATAGCCCTTGTTAATAAATTGTCTCCATATACATGCATGTGTAATACAAAAACATATTTTATATACTTATACGCACAGGTTTATATGCTAGAAATACCATGTTGCCGGTGGCGCCTCGATCGCCTATCCTCACCCGTCGCGGTGCGCGAGCGGTTGCGAGAGCGGAGCGGGCGCAGAAGCGGGGGGGTGCGGCAGTGAGTCGGCGAACCAGTCTGGACGAGGCGGCCAACCGGGACGCGCGTGCTGACTCGTCCTCCTGATGATGGAAACCTCAGATTTCCGAAACTTGTCGAGCTAATTTTTCGACGTAATTTTTGACGTAAGTGCTAGCCGGTTAATACAACTAAATTTTACCATGTTAAAGTATATGGAAACAACTTTATCCTAGTTTCTTTTATGCGATTGAACCGTATGGTTATAGGTTTGGAGATAGAATTGATCCTGAAATGAAAAAGAACCATATTGTCTGATTATCATAGAGAACGCCACGGATTATCACAAGTATGTAATAGAAAAAATTATGAATGATTATGAAGATTCGAGACTTTGTTACAGCATAAAAGACAAACAAACATGCAAAAACACATTCGGTCTATAAATTGATATAAACATTAGCACCCTATATCAGAGCAGTATCATGGTGTGCGTATTTAATTTACGTAACGTCCTGTTAGTGGGTAACTGGGACTCTGCCGTGGTATTAGTTAAACTTTATACGATTTCCGGCAGCTAGGAAACCCAATTAGCAGTATCATCCGGTCTGCGAGTGTAATGAGAGTGGAGGGGCAATAAGAGGCTGGTACAGTTAACATACTGCAAATTGCTGTTGAATTTACTTAAACACTCTCGAATGGTAGATAACAGCTGATACGGCTGCCCTCGCCTAATTGTTTGAGCGTGGTTCCAGGCAAGTATTAACTGGTTTGGGTTGGAGACATGGTTGGCTGTAACTTAGCTAAGTTCCTATGCCTTCTGGTTACTATTGGTATTATTTGAGTGTTGTCTGTACGGTGGCTATTTAGTTCTTGATTAATTCCTCATAAGCACACAGCAAAATATAGGCAGACTTACACGTATGCGTAAATCATTTTAGTGATCCGTGTATTACATACTTAATTGCATACTTACATAACATAAATAACTGTGTAAGATGGCGAACTACAATGTGATTACTAAGTTTCGTAACTATAAGTTCCTTATTTCAAATGGGTCAGTTGAAGATAATCTTATGCTAGCAAAAACAATGAGACACACACCCACCCATATAAATTGTAAGTATTTTTACACATTGTAAGCAACTATAGTACATACGAGCATTTCATATATTTTAATTTATTTTATATTTCCAGTAATAGTTGACTCTTATATCGGACATAAGAGTACTTTGTACGCTCAACAAGCATCAATGGTTGTCAAGGAAATTCATTTTGTCGTGTCCTGTTTCCAAGAGCTTCTGAAGGCTAGGTAGGTAAAGATAGGTCCTTATCGACTGCAACGGACATTTCTCTATTCTGCTTCATTGAATACAAGTATGTAAGACAATGCATAGAATTCTAGTGGACACCTCGTAATGCTTTATTTGCAAGCTCTTCTCTGTCGAATATCAAGAATTGGTTTTGTCTAGTTTTTTTTATTTCTTTGACTCTCTTAGTCTTTGTTACGAGTTGTCAAAGATTGTATTTTCATTAATGTTTACTTGATACCACATTGATTACTTTAAATCCTATACGTAATCTACCATGTTATATTTAAGCACTTTGGATATTTTTAGATATCCATACTATTACAGCTAGTCATAACAGTACAACCCCAATCCGAAGTTAATTTTGCAACGTTAAATTCTTGGCGCAGCTTCTAACTTCCTTACAAAGTTGTAAGTTGTAAAGAGTGAAAAATCGTGTTGGCAAAGCGCTAACGATGTTGATCCTCGAGATCCATTTATTAGGATTAAAGCAACTTAAGCTCTTCAATTTAATGACTGCCCTCTTGACTGCTTAGTGAGATTTATTCGGCAGAAGGCATTTGTCGTGAAACTAGGATGGCACACTTAATTGATGGGCCTTATAAGTTGTGTGTTGACTTTGGGGAGAGCTATGTATCTTAGCATGTTCTAGTGGGAACTAAAATTGATGTTTCGTCGTCTTGATAGGTCTTGTAAATGTGTAATTTAAGTTAAAGTCAAAGTAGATGAATACTTATGTATATCTATTACGCGCCAAAGATTGTAACACAGCAATAAAAAAACTTATGAGCTGCAGAGATTTTGTGAGAGATTTTTATTTTTACTGTATTTGGGACACATAAAAACAGAGTGCAATGATTACTTGGTAGTTATATAACCCATACATTTTAATTAATGTTTACAGTATACAAATTTTAAAGAATTGTATCAATATGTTTGAACTATATCGATTTATTTCCCATGATAATACATCTTCTCAATTAATTTATCAAGTTTAGCAATTTTGTTTCATAAAACTTACCCGAAAACAAAACAAAAGCCGAATTACAAAAGCTTCAAGTAAGATAGATAATCAACAAGTTGTACAACTAAACTTATTGAAAGTTCCAATCTCAATCTTCTTGTAGTTAAATTCAATGACTGTATAAAGTTTACAAAGTTCTTGATTGCGTGTAGTTCACTAGACTGTTTAGTGAGTAGACCTTTCATTGATCAATACACTAGACATTTAACTTATTTCACAGTCCGATCGTAGCAAATTGAAATTAAATTGACTGGGAGAATCAAATGGAGCCGGTCAGTATTACAATGAATAGGTTCGCTATCCGATTAATCTTGTAAATTCTATTTATATAGCGTAGTAAGTATCAGTTTGTGCCTGACCAGAATTAACAATTAAATGTGTATAGAAACTTTAATAATAAAGTAAGTGCGTATCTATATTTATTTATGAACTAGCTGCTCTGCCCGGCTTCGCACGGTTACACGTTACCTGTTAAAAAAAACCACATCAATCCCGTTGCGTAGTTTTGGAGATCGAAGAATGTAAGGGCCGCCCGTACACCGCCTGTATTTTATGGTATTAATATTTTTTTTTTTTGCATCAAATTTTTCTCGCCGTAAAAACCATCCTTAAACTTCAACGAACATTTAAAAAAAAGAATTGGCCTAATCGGTCTTGGCGTTGTTGAGTTATGCGCTTACCAACACATTTTGCGATTCATTTTTATATATAAGAATAAGATAAGCAATATTGGCGGGTGCCATTCCTCGTACCAGTAGTCTCGTTTAATTAAGACTATGAACAGCTCAACACAATAACCTAAATTAATACCATGTCTAAAATAGTTATTTTATACCCTTACATGTACTCTGTTTTTTTTTATGAATTGTATTGTAAAAGGTCTCTCTCTGTTGTAGCCAGTGTAGGCTACGGCCCCACTAATGCCTTTAAAAAACCGGGTGTAAGAGAGAGACATGTAAATACATTCCAATTTTACACATTAAATTATAACTTTGCTAAAGTAATATTTCGTACCAACTCTGAACATAACTTTAGTATTAATGTTAAACTTTCTTTTTATGAATAAAAAAGTATATCTAAGCTCAATACATGAGCAAGATAAACATCAGCACGTATTCCGCGACATTGTATACGAGATCACAGTCAGTAGCTCCACAATTAAACTTCATAACGAAAGTCCACAACTGCAAAACATGAGTTAACTCGACACCACGACGCTACAATGTTGCTGAGTTGCCAAACTAGTACTGGCAAAACTTACTTCTAGTCACCAACACAGCTACTGCTTTCTCTGTATCTCTCTATCTTTTAATCTGATTTCACCAACTTTGAAACACTAAGGTATGTACTTAAAATAAAAAAAAGAAAGAATGGTGTTATTGGATCTAAACCAAATTGGTATGAAAAATACGTTTTCAGACAAGATTTCCGACACTGCTTGTGTCAACGTGCACTCGTAGTTTGGTTTAGTTTGTCGAGCTTTCCATGGTTATGTCTAGTAAATAGTTCATCGCAGTGTCAAAATTGCAAAAAACGTATTTAGTTTCCTTCTACTATCCATAATGCTCCCGCCATATAACTACGTCACATTGAATTAAAACTTTAATATTCAGAAGAAACATAGCCGGTACTACGACACCATGTAGAGTAGAGGCACGGCAAGGAGGCACCGATATACAGTTGAGATTCCAAAGACTCGCACCAAGCGTTTTGCTTCGACTTTCATCGTGCGAACAGCCAAACTGTGGAACTCCTTGCCCGAATCTCTATTCCCCTTGAACTATAATTTGTCGGTCTTCAAGTCGAGAGTAAACCGGTTTCTTCTAGGCAAGCGCGCTACATCGTAGACTATAACGTTGCTTAACATCAGGCAAGTTGTAGTCAAGCGTAAGCCTATTTCATGTTAAAAAAAAAATGTGGGAGCAGAAACAGAAGCAATATTGCTTCGGATGAAACTGAGAAGTGAGAACACACATTGTTTTCGTTTGTTGAATTATTACTGCACAAAACTTTGTCCCTTATTCTCTGTTGTACGTGAGATGTATCGACAAACGTGGAGTTTGCGTCGGGAGGACAAAAATATTGTATAGAAAGGCTTCGACAAAGTTACTCGAGTTCCGAACTTACTGAAGCTCTGGCTATTCCATAAAATTTAATGATCCATGCAGGATTTCTTGAGCCGTGAAACTATAGCATTAGGCGTTTCTTGTAAATTATTGTCTTAATTTCAGGAACAGATTAAGCATTACTCATCTTGCCTATTACGCACTTTTTTATGAACACAAAACTTGGAATAGACCGCCCCCTTGAATTAAGAGTAAGTTCGTATAAGAGTCATGAGTATTGTGTTCGGTGTTTTTCGGCGAATTCATTAATTCTATTTACCAAAAAAAGTGCGGTAAAGGAAATGAATAGAACCTAGATAGAAGGTACGCATAGCGAGGTATTTGACCAGACACGTATTGTTCAGTAATAAAAATAAATCAAGGGATAGGCCTCGACTGCGCGGCCCTGCACTACAATAGGCGTACTTTAGCACGGATCTATTGACAGAGATATACGACAACAAACAAACAAACCCAGCACCTATCTCCTATTGGTGTCAACAATGCCTATCAATAGCACTAGTTGTATTCCTCTCAAACGTGCTGAAACGTTTATTTTTCATTTCAGGCTTTTTATTTGTAAAAAAATAACGTGGGAACAAATGTATATTAAACTTTTTTGTCACCTTTATTAGCTACAATAATAAAAGCGCTTGTAGCTCAGCTAGCGGAGGCAATCGCATGCGATTACCAATGTTAAGCAAAGGTCGACGCGGTCAGTCTTTGGATGGGTGACCGAAAAGTGGCATTCCATTTTGGGCGCTTCCGTGGGTCGTATGACACGTAAAATTGTAGGTCCCGGCTGTTTAAGCCATGTCAGAGGCCCTTAGGGTGGTTTGAAAACTCTCGGCACCAGAGTTGGCCACTCTCATTCGATAAGAAGAAGAAGACTACAATAATTAAAGAAACAACTAAACATAACACTTCTTACTACAAAATGAAGAAACCCTATAGAAAATCATTAACTAATAAAACTCTTTATATTATTTAATCTTCATGTTTGTAGGTTTTGTTAAAAAGTTTGTATTGAAAAGGTAAGCTTTATTCGAAATTATGAAAATTAACATTTTGTAAATCAACAAATTAGTCTTATAAAATTAATAAGAGGCCATCAACCTAATTTAAATTAAACTTAACCTTTTCATAAATACACTGTACAAACACTTTATTCGCCCACACCTTCATCCGGGCTTCTACATCCCACTAAAGGGAAAGTATCACTTGAGGGCTTTAAAATATAACTGATATAAATTTTCGCGCCTGGCAGTTAGTAGACCGTAGTATAGTTTGTCAAGGCGTTCTGACGGTAGCAGAAATATGTACGAAGGTTCGAATTCTGCCGGTCGTGATTATTTTCGCTCATTTTCAAATAAACGTTTAAGTTAAACAACCATAGCAGGTTTGGCACTTGACAAAAATAATTCAATATTAAGGGTCGTGAAAATATCGCCAGTACCGCTTATAATAAAATGACAAAAAATATTTATGTAGGTACCCACTACAAGTGATAAAAATGTCACCAACCCATCAAGATGTATGTAAGTTGAACTTGAGATGAGAGGTGATTAACTTTTTTTGAAAATTTAGAAAGATCATAAAACAAAAATTGTTGGTTTTGTTATACTAATGCCATTCTTAAAAAGTTATGCGTTAAAAAGTTAATACACACACACACCAGGAATACACTAGTTCAGTTACAGCTAGTTTTTCAAGCTAGAATAGTAAGCTAGATTTTACTAAACTGTCCTTGGCTTGCTAAACTAGCTCGACCACGCTAGATCTGTTAACAAAAAGCTAGTATTTACGTATGGCCACACACCACACAATCTATAAAGCATGCCAAAAAGTAAAGGTTTTTCTTTTAGTTCGAAAAAATAGCATCCCAAAACTTCATGTACTAGATAAAACATAAAAAAATTACTCAGAAAACCTAATTAAACTTATCCATTTCACAAACTACCGAAACAAACTGTTTGCTCTGACACCGCACATCCCACTAATAAGTGTTTCGCGAGGGCAAGTATCACTTGAGAGCTAAGTGAGATAAATTGCACTTTTAATTAATGCCCTTTCGTCCGTCGGACCAGTCCCGCCGGAAAATACTCAAAGCCTTCCGAGCTTTTGCATGCAAATTGCGACCGCGAACACTGTATCGATCCAGCAGTTTAATTTTCAACTAAGAAAATTAATTAACGGTGCTTTTGGACCGTTTCGTTCAGATGGCTAGCCTGTGTTGTGTTTTGTTTAGTATGATTTGAGTATCAAGAAAAAAACAGTAGATGTAGAATATATAGATAGTACGATATATGATTACTTGTACAATAATGGTACGCGCACACCGCATTTTTATGTCATATGCACAAGTGCAGTCGTGAAAAGTTCTTGTTGTTGTTAGTATCTTTAGCTCGGTTAAGTGTAATACTATTTAAGACCATATTTTTTTACATTTACGTGTTATACTACCACCTTGCCACCCTGTATAAACTCAAAGGCATTAGAATAAAAATCACACCGAGCGCAACTTTGGCTCATTTTCTCCGCATACATTTTTGTATAGCGTCACTCAAACAATTCGGCCCGAGGGGAATGGGTGTGAATATAAGAATATCACGCTAATGACGTCGAAGCCGATACCGCTACATATTTCCTTTACAAGGCGTTTTGGAGCACATCCTTGGCGCTGATAAGCTGAAAATACCTACGAGCAATTGACAGGAAGGTGGGGCGTGCCTTGTTATACAGGCAAGGCTTTGTTGTATTTACTCGTAGAGTATGAACAGCTCAAGCAAATCCTTTATGATATTTTTTTTCTAACTGAAAAATACATAAATATTAAGTACTCATTGTAGAAATTTAATTCGTAAAAATAACGAGTTCTAGAACTAATGAGTATATTTTTATCAGTCCCAGCAGCACATCCCTTGAATCTGGTTTACTTAGTTTAGTAACGAAGAGTTCGGCATCTGATCAATATATGATAACGTAGTATCCGATACATATTCCATTTATGTTCTACGGTTTACATTACCCATCGCTGGGCTGTGAAACTTATCATATGATATAATGACGAGACCACATATTGCCGACACATGTGTGCGGAGAAACACCGAAACCAATTCATTTCCCGACCAAAAATTGTATTAATTTATTCTCCCCTGGACTCTCAATTATAAAACAGCACGGCACGAACAGAATCGTTATGCATTTATTACCTACTATTTTGGTTCAAAAGCTTTTTCTGTTTTGTTTACGTTGCTTTGTACATGTATCCAGGGCTACATAATACATACACATGGAAAACCTAATGGTACTAAACTGCTAACATACTGTGGAAAGCGACCCAAATTAGTTATAAAGGCAAACTAAGCAATTCATGTTAGGTCGTCTACTAATTGAATAAAGTCGAGTGCCTAAAGTAGGTACTCGTAATATTCAGCGTTCAATTGAGTTCATTTTTGGCGAAGAACGGGGACAATATCTATAAAGTGGTTGCGTTTCGAGTCGTTTTATTAATTTCTGCATCCATTGCCAAGGCAGAAGCCGCAAGATTAAAGTCTCGGGGAGATCTCGGAACAAATTGGGCGTTTAATGAGATAGTTCGGAAGCGGAGCCCGGATTAGGCCTAAATGAATCAAAGTTGCTCGGAGGCCGGCCTTCGTCCGATCGATTGCCTCCCTGATGTATTATGTACATTTTCTGCTAGTTAGTGGCCAAATCGTTAATTATGCAGGCCAAATTACCTACTTTGGAGGCTTTAGCACACTCTTACACGTACGTTAGCTGTGACAAGCGTATGTAGGTAGATTGTACTGCTCATTATAGTTACGGCGAGTAGTGTTTTTGGATGTTTTTCTACCCACATTTCGCTAAAATAAGCCACCTGTTTGGGTTTTCTAAAGTACATAATAGTTATTACGTTTCCACAAATTATACACACAGAGAATTTTGTGAATAAAACACAGTATTAATGAAAAGCAATTAGCAGCAGCCCGCAGCGCATTCTAATTTGCAAAATTAACAATTCCTGTTGAAAACCGAATGAAGTTGCAAAAGTTGATAATGCATGTTTTAAAAGCAGGCTCTGTTGCGGGCGCGGCGCGGTCAAAGGCAGCCCCTGACATCCGAGAGCTCCAGAATATCCCTAACGCTTTAAATATACAATGAGCTGGTCCTATTTCACTGGGACAATGGAAATTTTAAATCTAATAATAACTTTTATTTTTGTCGAGGGGGAAGGTTCTAAAGATACTGGCTTCGTACCTGGTGCGAGGAGGTGGAGCATTTCAGTTCATGTTACAGCCTTCACTGCCTTGGGTAAAACAGTCGAGAACGCGCTCTAATAATTTTGAACTAATTAAGGCAATTTAGTCTTAGATAGCATCGTTTGTTGAGTGATTTGACAATATCAATAAATGGTTGAAAGAAATTAATTTTGTGAAAATTGTTTATAGGGTGAGTGAAAAGTGCATTCAAAGTCAAAAATTAATTGAATAATTTAACTTTAACTGCCAACCTCGCTGGCGTCACAAGTTAGTTCCACCGTATTGAGGCTGCGAACACTAAGTATTTCCTATTACGCCCGTACTTCGAGACAGCGTCAGCAAACTGTTCTTACAGTTACAATGTACTTAGGCTTGGCTTGTTGCAGTCGTCTCACATCAAAGTTCCTATTTAACTAACGAGTACGTATCCGAGAGCAAAACCACACGTAATTATCCGAAGAGAAAGGGTAATATAAAGTTAGTGGCTTTTAACATGTTGAAGCGTTCAGCAAACTGTGGTGGTTCTCGCGTGAAACTTTGTGTGAACTCACTCCTTTGTTAACCTTAAAATTGCGATGATTTGAATAATTTCGCGATGCTGTAAAAGTTCGCTTTGTACTTAGCATGTTTTGTGTACTTGAGTGTGAAATGTGCGATGTAATATTAATTTACTTGCCTTGTTTGGGCATTAGGGTGAAACACAATTAACATTTTTGTGCGAGTAAAAGAATACATTAAGCAAAGCCGTTTAAGCTGTTCATGTAATTAGATAATAATAAATGCGTGTATTCAATGTGTGGTTGTGGACATACTTTTGTAAATATGTACGTGTAAAATGTACATCTTACAATTTGATTGTTACCGTACCTATTTTAGTACTTACTGTAGGTAGGTATCTACTTTTTATACAATATACGAGTACATAGTTTAAAAACAAATTCTATACGGAAATAGTTAATGAAATGTTCGTTAATAGATGTCACAAAGTTATTGGATAAGAACCCGAACCAAATTGTGTATCAGTAAAATACAAAGATATCTTATTGGTCCCTTTTAATAATATATCATTATTAAAAGGGACATAATACAACGGGACGGGAACGGGACAATAATATATCATCAAAAAATCTTGCAACATAGTCCGGTTGTATTAAAAAATACACTTTTAATAATCACTTCGATGTCCCATACAAAATGCAACAAACGTGGTAGAAGGTTTCTCATAAAGTAGCATGAGTAGGTACTCACACTACCTCGTTTTATGATAACAATAAGCCAGAGATTCGTAAAATGCGAACTAAAACTTACAGTAAAATGTCAGAATTCAGAACTCAGCTGGTTCGCAACTTCACATCTGCGAAAACATCTTGCCATATTATGCTTTTTGTGGAACACTCTCGAAATGAGAGCAATTTATTTAATGGAGCCAGATGCTTATACATAGTTGCTTTCTCGCGCCATCTTGTCATCACCAACGGATTGAAAACAAACTAATCTAACTCGACACGAATGTGGAAATCTTTTCCTGCAGATTCGCACTTAAAATCTCTGCCAGTTTCGAGTGAAATTTCCGAAAGGCGCTCATCTAAAGCAGACTTTCTGAGCTTAATGGAATTATAGATTCTAGGAACGATGACATAAAAAGTTTCTCGATGATCGCTACTTTATCCGCTTCTTCTGGTTATTGAATAAAATACTAGACGGCCAGTCTTAGCTCAGAAGCACAACTGACCATTTACTTAAATAGAAAGCTGGCATTTTCTTTCTTAGCACAATTTTCTTTATGAAAGTCAGAACAGGTACTTACTACACAGTAATATTATAATGGTAAAATGTTTTAGTCGTAAGTACACATACATTATGTACAAAATAGTACGTATCTTTTATGTCAGCGTCATTTTAATAGCTAAACCAAACAAACTGTATTTTTATAAATGTGTTGTTAGGTAAGGTTGGTACTTTAATATTGGGTTGACGTGTATAACATCGAAGGACACCCAACAAATAACCCAGACTAGTGAGACAAATATTATCTAGATTCTAAAGACCTCTGCCTAAAAAGACATTACCGCTACTAATGCACAAACACTTCAGCAGACTATGTAGGTACATCAGCAGGACACTGGAGACGTGTCGAGCAATATTCTCGTATAAATAGAGCCTTTTATCGACAATCTGTGAGTAAACACAATACCACCGAGTGGTCGGCACATGGGTGGGACATGCGAACAGCGGTGGCCCGTCTTCTACCGAATATCCAATGTGTCTGAGCATTGACTACCTATGTGGCCGCCCACTTATAGGGAGACGGTATTGGGTTTAGGGTTGAACTCCGATTTCAGGGGATATTTGAATGTCATATTTGATACATAAGTACAAATTGATATTTCGGTTACGCAAAATCTTAAGTTATGTACATATTAGACGACCATGGGAAGAATATTATAAACAGTGTTAGTTCAGTATCAACAATTTCTGCTTAAGAATTTAGAAAATTTGAATTTATGGCCCTATACAGTGAATCCACGTAAAATTGAGCACATTCTCGTGAAAAATAGAACAAACGTTCATTTTAAAGCCATGAAGCTGCTTCTCAAAAGACCTAGATCTTCCAAAATTACACGCTCATACCGAGCAAACGTCTACTTAAATACCCGAAAGATGGTCCTCACATGCTCTGCGCTTGGAAGCATAAAACGTGGATTTCACGCGAGTCAGCCCTCAGTGCATTCCAGCGCGGTGCAGGGGGGATGCACGTCCCGCCGCGGCGGTTTATGCTACATTATTTCTGGTACCTCCGGTTAATATTCCGCCGGAGTCTGGGCCCCATCCCACCGGGAATACAAATACATTGCATTTTCTACTAACTACAGACGGTTGCCTCTCAAATGTTTGGATAAAACCACGAAAATACGCTTACAAAATGGTATGGCAAAATTTTCTTATTTTAAAAGGAAATTGCAGGTAGTAGGGTAGGGCTGTGTGAATTTTTGAATTGGTGTCGTGATGTGGAGATAGTTTTATTTGTGTAACAGTAGTTTCTTTATTATCTACTTATAATAAAAACCGGAAAACAGTAAAATAAAAATATAACATAAATATCATTCCATTTAATTAATAAATAAACTATGCAAACTAGGTACGTTATAAACTTATACAAATAAATAATAACTGAAATGCTTGCAGCATTTACTATTAAACTACCTAAGTAATGTTTGTACGGACTTATTTTGTTAATTGTTACAAAATAAATAAATTACCTACAATGATTTCACCTCTTTAAATAAAGTAAGTACAGTAAATAAATAAAATAAATATCTTACAGTGAATATTACAGACAATAACAGAGCACCTATTTATTACAGGATATTATCCCAATAAATGCTTATTATCCTGGACGGTATGGCTGATTAAATTAAAATAATACAATAACTCAACGAGATTTGGAAATATGCCAGCGATCACTTACCTTTAGGGACCTTATTCTCACAGTATACGATATTTCATTTCACAGTATAGATTATAAATTTTCCACACTTGATGCTTTTTTAGCACACTTGATGCGGTTTAGCCTCCTTACTCATTAACTGCAAAAAGAATAATGTTTTTTCAAAAATATTTTGTTTTCATACATTACAAAGATGGTAGATGTTATTGAATATCGGCTGCTATGTTCATGCAGAAGTACTGTGTAATATAACCTAGTACATATTAGTTTTTTATGTTAGTACTTTTGATTAAACTATCTATATGATCTACTTCAAAAGTGGCATTTCCAAAAAATCTTTATTAGCGGATGCCTACGTCATAACATCTACCTTCATTCCAAATTTCAATCCAAACCGTCCAGTGGTTTGGGCTGTGCGTTGATAGATCACTATATCAGTCAGTCTGTCAGTCAGTCACCTTTGAGTTTTTTATATAATATAGATACATGATCTCGCTATAATCAATGCTGTAACTCTATAGCTAGTAAAAATAAACACCCGTTAAAACTGTTCATTAACAAACATAGTTAATAGACAGTCCCGTCCAATACTGTCAATAATACTACATATTATGTATGGGAAAACTTGAGAATAAGGTCACTCTACAAATTGGACCCGCCGCCATTGAATGATTTGCTTCATAACCGGCCGGTAGCAGCTTAACGATAATCTATGTCGGAACCAGAGATACCATAGCTAAGAGACAAGACTTATTGGAGGGAATTTATTGGTCAAATATAAATAACACGTGATATTTCTGTTTGCTGATTGGTCCGTGATAAGTTTAGATTATGATTTATCCGACACAGTATTATTGTGGTTAATTAAATAGGTATTTGAAGGATTACTTCAAATTACGCTGAGACTTAAAGGGTAGGTTTAGTACATCAATACCATTAGCACAAAATTTCAAAAATGCCATATGTAATTTAATAGTAGGTAATCCTGTAAAAATTGGATAGTTAGATGTTTCTAAATTATATTGTCTGAAGGCGGAACGAATAAATTATTCATCCCACGGCGATGGCGGATTGGCGAATGGAAGCTCTCCAAAACTGCTGTAAATAATTAATTGAAGCAAGCCCTCAATAAAAACTTGAGGTATAACTATAATTTGTCAAGTTTGGGATAAATGCGCACAATTATTTAACGAGTTTGGCGTAGAAATAACTTATTTGTAGGTAAGGATCGAAGGGAGGTTTTACTACCTTCATTTTACGTGACATAAGGTGTAATATTTATTATGGGGCTATTGTTATTATACAGCATAGAAACTAGCAATTTCTTCAGTTATAGTAAAAATATATAAATTATTAAGTATTGTTCTGTATAAGAAACTAAATTTCTCGTATGTACCTATTCAATCTTAAATGCAATAGGAATCCTTATTTTATAGACTTAACTAAGGAACTACTTCAATTTTACATAAATATACATATTACATAGCCCTATATACTACGAGTAGGTACTACCTATGCTAACATCTTATGTGAGCAACGTACACTATAATCTCAATACAATACAACTTTGTCTACACGTTACTAAACTATCCTACTGCAATATCATTAGGATGGACATCACCTAATGCATACGGCTTTTTATCGCTTGTCTTGAGATAGTAGACCCCATCCTTCCTGCAAAATAAATATATTTTATCTTTAAAATAATCATTATCATTGACTGATCAGCACAAATTCTAAGTTACTGACTGGTGGCAGAAGGCATAAAACTGGAGCTTTGAAAAATATATTTACGTTGATCTTTATCAATAAAATTGATTTTGGGACACTTACGATGGTGAAATAAATTAAGCAGTGAATATAAAATAAAGGTCTCGCAGATATCTGTAAACAGTGGTACCCCTTAGCATCAGGCAGTTCTTCAATCTTATATACAACTACCTTATAAAAACCTTTTACGTGTCTATCCTGCGATGCCATTCCTAAACTTAATTGGAAGTGTGCAAAAACAATCACGACTGGCAGGATTCAGTAAGATTGTTGAGCTTGCCATTGTTTCAAGTTCAAAACTAGATACATTACTGCATCTGGAATGATTAAGTATGGTTTTTGACTCACCCATCTATATCACATAAAGAACTTACCCATAATGTATATCAAAGCCGCCCATGATGAGTTTCTCTCCCGTGCCTCTGCAAGAGCCTGTGTAGTAAAGCTCGTCGTAGGTCTCGCAACGGACTGCAGTGAAGGGCACGTCGGATATGATGGACTCTGAGAAGAACATGTGGGCGCGGTTGTGGGCGCAGAGACCTGAAACAGGGAAGAGAGATGGCCTTAGCAGGAGATCTATGAAATACTGCTTATTATGTTATGTTTTGGGATGATCTGAGAAAAGAAACGAACCACAACGAACTCATTTGGGAGTCACTATCCTCAGTTATGAGGAATACGACTCGGAGAGGAAGATTAATTTTTCACTTGTCCTGACTTGTGAGCCTCAAAGATTATTTCTTCTTTTTATCCAGAACAAGCTGTGCCAGCGACTTCGTCCGCATGGAATAGTTATTATCATAAAAACGGTTCTAGTGAGTGAATCTTGAAAGATAGACATTTACTGTTGCACACATTTTGTTAGATCATTTCAAGAGAAATAATTCTTTGATACATAATTTTTGATATCTTGAACCGTTTTCGCAGCACACGCAACGGAAGCGCTCAAAGATGAATAATTTTCCCCGTTTTTTTTTACATTTTCCATTGTTTCTTCGCTCATATTAGTTGCAGCGTAATGTTATATAGCCTAAAGCCTTCCTCGATAAATGGTCTATCCAACACAAAAAGAATTTTTCAATTCGCGCCAGTAGTTCCTGAGATTAGCGCGTTCAAACAAACAAACTCTTCAGCTTTATAATATTAGTATAGATTACGAGGTGGGTAGTAGTTAACAATGAATAGACGAGTGATGATATACAGTCTACTTGAACATACCTGTTAACTACCCGTTACCTATTTGTAGTATTGTAGTTAGATATTTGCAAATAACATCAAAGCAAATAGAGATAAACCATACTAGTCCTTTCATAATCCAATTAAATATTATTTCAGACAGGACTAACTCGGATCGGCAAAGGAAACTTTGAATTATAGCGTAGCTTGGTTATAGCGTAGGCAAGGATGTTCTACTTAACCAGATTAACAATATCACCGATTGTATATTGGTTATTATTTATATTTTTTTGTTCACATATTTTTCGATTTGGCCTCATTTTGTTTTGTGCTTTGTGCCTTCCGCAGAGTTAATTCATTGGGGAAATTCTTATGGTCATATAAGACACACGTCATTTTGTGGTTCGTAGGTATATCGTTTAGTAATCAAGACCGGCCTTTGGACCTTTGAAGTTAAATGGATAACCAAAGCTATGTAGAGCCCAAATAATCAGATTCAGATTCAGATGTCATTTATTCGCATGTAAAATGGGTACAGTAGATCTTAATTAATATAAAGTTTCACCATTACAACCTTACATAAGGTACGCAAATATAATATTTTTTCTTAAATTCATATAGAAAAAAATTGAAAATTCAAGATTCAAAAAATTGAGTGATCGCCATAAAAATAATCTTTTAATTTTTATCTTTTTTTGCGTAATGATGCCCATGAAGCTGGCTGCATACGCGCTGCATTTTTAGGTATGTAGATGGTATTGGTAATAAACAGTTGAAAGAAAAGAAGAAAGAAAACATTTATTGTGACAGATTTAACAGAAGAACACACAGGAGTTAAAAATTGGATTCATGTTTATTACTATAGATATAACACACACCTCTATAATCAAACCCGCAACCGGGCTGCCTAGTGCTTCCGTTAGGATAGAAGTCAATATGTCCAAGTGGAGACGCAAACCCGAGATACCCTCCGCAAGTATGGATCACCTCAACATGTTTGTGCCATGTCACTTCTGTCAGCTTCGCCTAAGACGACTGTACTTTAATGCAAGACTTTTAAGGGTTAAAAAATCTGTAGCTAATTGAAAGTAGAACTATCTTTGCTTACCTCTGTAATCAAACCCACAACCAGGCTGCCTCGTGCCTCCATTCGGATAGAAGTCAATGTGTCCAAGTGGAGACGCGAACCCGAGATACCCTCCGCAAGTGTGGATCACCTCTACATGTCGGGCGTCGTGCTTGTCCAGGCGAGCGTCTTTGTTGCCCAGTGTGAATAGGGGCAGTGCTGGATCTAAGCCTGAAAAGACACAGGTATTAATGATTGCTGTAGAACATAGGATTAGAAAGTTAACATGTTTATATCGATAAACAGAATACCGAATACTGGACATATAGACATAATCATGATTAGAATAAAAGTCTCATTAATATTTCTAATTTTAAAACATAGTCACGGCTCAAACTAATACTTCTACTAAAATATAAAATTGGCCACACATGTCCATTAATAAAACATATTAATTAGGCTAATAATTAATATCCCTCATAATAACAAACTAGTTTCGTTGTGGTCAGCCAGAAAATTAAATGCATCAGAGTTCAAACATGCTGGATTATATTATTAAAATCACATGTTATAAATTTCACATACTGACTACAATAAAATTACCCTATTTAGCTTTTAGCAATGCTGTTGTGGCTCATAACACTATTAGGACATGTTTTGATCTCCATACTGTTAGGATAGCTTGTAAAAATTACGCTTGTTCGAGCTGTTAATTTCAATTTATTTTCTGCAAAACTGACTGAGTATATACATATTTACATCTCTCTCGTAACGAACAGACTTGGTACAGTTTACAAATAGATAGGCATATGTAGTAAGCTGATACTTATTTATTATTTTGACAAAAAATATAGAAATGTGGCGCCACTGCGAACCTATATACCTATGGTAACACATACAAAGTGGATACAGTGATTTCGATACTTTTTTTCATAAAAAATCTTTATATATCTCTAACATAACATCAAAATAGTTGCCGTGAATGAATTATAACTAGATTTTTAGAGTTTTTTTCTATCAAGGAATGGGTTTGCTCTTGACCGTAATTCGCTAATTAAAAATAATAATAAAGAATAAATATTCTCGGACATTGCACACAGCGCCACCTATCCCATCTAATTAATAATGAATTTAGCTTACAAACAGTATCTTTACCTGTTATAGTATCAATAGGTCCTTCCTTCACATACGCGCCAGCGATGCCCACCACATGAGCGCCCAGACTGTGTCCAATCAGATGCACGTCATCCATGGAGACACCTTCTCCGATGAGGAAGTTGAGGAACTCCGTCAGGATCCTGCCGACGGAGGCCACGTTGTAGCTGGCGAGGATGTAGTTCACCATCGCAGCCTTGCCCCAGTCGACCACTATGATGTTCAGATCGCTTACGTTTAGATAGGCTGGAATAAACAAAAATGTTTCTTAGTTTTTTCGTATTTGTTTCCTATAATTCTATCTTTAGCGTTATCTAGTAACCCATGATACATGAGTTAGCTAAGTATGGGGCAAGATGGCGAAAGCATTTCAAGACATACATATTACAAAATGTCCTGAAATATTGATATATCATATATTTATTTTATTTGTTGATAAGTAAATCAATAAGTCTGATTAATGATTCAGTAAATATTTTTTTATTTCAGCTTCACCGCATACGCGATTTTTGTTGTGAAGATAGTATAAAGTTAAATTTTGATAGGGATTATATTGTATACTAGGTACAAATTTATATAACAATTTAAGCGAGTTGAGGAGCGGGCCGCCTCTATAGTGTTTCAGGGGAAGTAAATAGAGACTTAGGTAAAACAAATGGGTAAAACTATTCAAAAACCTTTTGAAACTACTATCTATCCAAAACTAAATCAATGATAGGGACAAAATTTCTATAGAACAACATTCCGCGTAAAATTTCGCCAGCTTTCTAATGCGCACCTTATCTAGTCATAGTGATTCATCAAGAAAGGCTCATTAGTTACCTAAGCATATTGCATATTCTAATCTTAGCAATTTATTTAAAAATCATTGAACCTAGATTCTAGAATTTGTGACTTTGTATCTTGTCTTAAACCGGAACTTGAGTTTCTATTGGAACAGCTTTCTCTATTACGGATTCTAGGATTTCACTTTCTGTAAAACTGCTTAAAGCATTTGGCTAATACATTCATACACACATAAACTGTTTGGTTGAGAACTATTTGTAGTCCAGGCGTGGAGCAAAAAGAATTTCGAGCGTGACAACAATATTTATACGATAACATAACGCCTAGTATTGCATTCTGCGACGGAAAATTATTTTAAATCTATTTTGCTGTTATTTGCTAAAATTTACTTCTTTAGATCTTTATCTTTCTTTCGATGATCAATATATCTGGTATGTAGTCTGGTCAATAAATTATCAATAATTTCAAGAAATATTTTGGTGATAACGCAGAGGACACACAGATAAAATAGAAAAGTCACCTATCATATTATCTAAAAATTGTATGTCTGATAAACTGATAAAGTAATACATTTTTCATGTTTAAGACTGAAAAGACAGATCTATCTTCATCTATAGCTATACTTTTCCTTATCAATTGTTTACAATTTAAATCAATCGGTATTTTGTCTAATGATCTGATTATATGTCGGTAAAAACTACTTTTGTGCAGTGAGTCACAAAAGTGAAATTACACACTTTAATCGTAGCGTTGAAAGGATTTCAAAAGTTTTGACATAACAATCGTTTTTTTAATAATTCCTAATCAGCTGTCCCATATAAATATCGACAACTCGCTACGTAATGTACGATGTAACCTTCTTTCCATAGGTATATTACCAAAACTCATAATTATAAGAGTTGAAGATATTGACGTCAGTGTCACAATATATATTAGAGATTGTAAAGTTTGTAAAAAGAAATCCACATTTGTTTAAACTTAAGACTTATAACTCAAATAGATCCAAGATAAACAGAGTATTGTTAAAACCTACTGTGTCTAGGCTGTGTATGACTAAGAAACTACCCACTATAATGAAATGAGAAACTGTTCAATAAACTCCCCGCACACATTCAGTCTATGAATAACGATCAGCAATTTTGCAATAGCGTCAAACAATTATTGTTAGATCAGACACTTTACAGTTTTAAAGAATACTTTGAAAATGACTACAGTCAACTAGCAATTGATTCTAATCTTGCTTAGAAATTAAGTAATTAACTACTAGGTAAGGAGTGTGATGCCAAATTGTCATTTTAGCCCCTATACAGCTAAAGTGACAGTAGGTACCTAGATTTATTTAAGTTGACATATTGTATGATTACATACCTATTATTATGTTTGACATGATTTTAATAACAAAAATTTAATTATGTTCCTTATTAAAAAAATTGACATTGTAATAATTTCTAAAATTTTATTAAAACCAAATGTTATAAATTCAATTTGACGAGATATTGTAATTTGTGTAGCATATTTTATGATATTAGTACTTATACCTATGTTGCAACTTTACATTATCAATAAAGATTCTTTATCTTTATCTTTATACAAAAAAGTGTTAGCAGGTCTGGTGTACTATAGCTACATACATTATGTACATACAAAAACGTTTTTTTTTTTTTCAAAAACCTATTTGACACCATGAATATTACTATTTCGCCCTATCTATTTACAAACCAAATCGAATACGTCTACACAGCAAAAGTTGAATTTAAAGTCGACGCTCTCACAACATGGGCCGCCAATTGCTATATGTGCAGAATAATTAAGCAGTAACTATCATGAATATTGATGGCGTAGAACCCGTTTCATTAGACGTGACTTTTATTAAGAATGGTGAAAATCATCGCATCCTTTTCGCTAGCTCATCCAAGCGAGTATGGCCCAGCGATTCCAGTGTGTTTTTCATCCAGACGCACCCTTGGTTCGAACCAATAACTTGAATTTTTAAGTTAAATGTGGATTTGCACTCACTAAGCGGTGAAGGAAACATCGACATTTTTGAAGATCACAATATCCGAGGACACACGTGTCGCCCGTGGAAGGACCTGGACGCCCACCACGATGTATCTGCCCAAGAGAACTCCCCTAATGAATTAATTCTGCGGGGTAGTCACGACGCTCAGTCATGAGGAAATACGACTTAAGAGAGCGAGCTCATCCAATATGAAAATGAAAATTGGAATACTCTTATATAAAATTCACGTTTAAAGAACCATGTGTAACTAGTATGAATATTGATGACGTACCTTCCTTGATAGATTCTGGCATGGGTCCGGAGCCGTCGTTCAGCCAGCCATGCGTGAGGACTTTCACCTTTCTGTTGAAGTCGAAGTTGGAGTCACGCAGAGACTTTGTGTCGTTGATCGCAAGTATTTGGCCCGAGTAAGGATTCCGCCTGGAACGGTGAATGATTGAGTTTGAGAAGTTGGCTTTTATTTTACTTTATTTTCATTAATGTAGAATTGATAGATAGATAGATAAATACTTTATTAAAACACCACAAACGAAACAACACACAAAAAAAACATACAAATGAAAATCAGCGTCTTAATTGGCGGCCTTATCGCTAAGAGCGATCTCTTCCAGGCAACCAATCTGGCAGGGATATATTTTTGAAACGAAACGAGTATGTAGGACGAGGTATTTTAGATATTAAATAAAAGAAAGAAAAGAAAGAATTGTAATTTGACACGCGTGATGTTTGGTTTTTCTACCTGGGATAGACGTTCTGGTAAGACATATGTACAATAAAGACTTAGCCAAGCCAGAGAGGCTCAGTAGTTTTAAAAAAATCTTACACTGAACTGAATATATGAGTTCAAGACCTATGTAAGTATATTGGTGTGTTATATACGTTGGTATGTGTCTTTCTTGTAAGTCATAAGTAGAGGCGTTAAAAATGTTATTGCATGACTGATTGTAAGAAAATTAGCAATTGTTTCATATATAAGTTATAGGTATTATACGGCTATACGAGTATCTTTGTGTCTAGTCTTAGGTTAAAGACCTAGACAGTTTCTATTTCTGCCACTTTTGCCTATTCGCCATGAATAGGCATTTATGTTCACTTTGTGGAATGTCTATTACAGAACGATCCGACAGTCAAATAAATAGCTATTCTATTTAATGTGATTTCTTTGCAAGCGAGTTCGTTGCCCTTTTCTTTTATAGCACACAACTCAGTGTGGTATTATTCTAATAGAGTCTTTAGCTCCTTTGAACCGACCGTTACCTAGAAACGAGGTCTTTATACTCTCACGCGCTTTGAAATGATAAAATTACGATAAACAGTGTCTCAAAGGTATGTAAGCGACGTTGTCACGTACTAAACGAGCGTCGCTACGGCAAAAATATAATTGCTATTCCACTAATATTTGAGGGTAGGTACCTAGAACAAATTTGCACGAACATTTTATTTAAACAAAATACAACAACAGTGTCATCTATATAAGTAAGTTCGTGTGGGAGTAGCTACCTCTGGTGTCAGAAATCTAGATAATCTGTACCTATTTAGAAACCTCAATAAACTTTGTTTAGATTTCTATGCAGCAATCTCTCGTCGAGGCTTGATGCGTGGGCTGCGATACCAACTGTCACTTGGCCATTTATATAATACCTACTTACTGTTTTTTTTTTATATTCCTGTACATTTCACACAGTGTCACAATACATACTTATTGAAAAAATTTTTGGCTACGCTCTTGAAAGCAATGCATGAATAAGTAGAAGAAGTCATGGGAAGTTCAGAATGATGTAAACGTTTCTCACCTTGTAAACAGTCGGAACTCCACATCACTATCGTACACCCATCCCCAGGACCAGAAGCGAGTTTCGTTCGGAGATGGTGTTGGTGGGAATCTCTGCACGCTTGCCAACCACACTGGGTCGTACGGTGTCGGCGCGTCCCATTTTACCGCAGATGCAACTGAAGATGTTAAAGTGTACTTTATGATTGGGTAGGAGTGGTAACTGTCGTTTTATTTCGGGATAAAAGTTACCTCGGATACTTATGGGATCTTATAATATTTTGTATGCAGCAATAAATCATGTGACAAGATGTACAGATGCGTCTAACAGTCTAGTTTGGGAGCTATAACCTAATCCCGAATTTCGCGGCATTGACGCTTCCAGCGCTTAGTTCAAATGCTTGATTATTACATGCAGGTAATTAAAAAATGCAAATTGATATTTGTATGTAAATCTGTAGAATCAGATCTATCAGATATATCTATCAGATGAAATTAACTATTGAGATAAATAACGCAATCGCATAACGGCGTGTCCCAGCCTGCTTTGGCGCCATTTTCATTCCAATAAAAACATTCTTTACATAACTAGTGGTCATATATCTACATTTAGATACCTACCTATACAATAACAACAAGATAAAGATAAGATAAAGATATAAAATGAATACCTACATCAAAATACCTATGTACAGTATGTGTCATATTAATTGAAGCGAGTAACATCGCAAGGCGTCACTAGTAATATTCGAGCGTGTTTGATATTTTTTAATTCTTGATAGGATTCGTGCTAGACCTCCATTGATTTTTTTCAACTCATTAGATGTCAACGTTAGGAACCATCTAAGCAACGTTAATTCCACTTACTTCTTCCTTATCTGCCTATCTAACCCACTTCTCACTCATTGCCACTGTCAGTTTAAATCATACTTTCTCACGCGCACAAACGAACCTGCACAGAAAGCAAACAGCCACCAAATCATGTCAGCTCAGTCGTCTCTCCAACACCGGTGCCAACAGCAAAACCAACTTTCCACACATCGGACGAAACTTCGTTAAACTTTAAACGTGTTAGAACGCTCATTTTGATGCTAAATCTAATTGCAGGACCGTCGTCGAGGACTCCCGCATTTTCACTGCCCGCTCGGCGACAAGATTGAATTTAAATTTACATAGCGGTACACTGGAGGCATTACCATTCATAGGACGTTGAGGCGGCCACCGATCATATTAATCAAATTAAACCCTAATCATTATTGGTGGTGTGTAGAGCTGACGCATGGAACAAGTGTGCCGCGGGCCGGGCGTGAGTTTCACATGCTCCCGGCACCACCACGGCACGGCACCATGTCAAACTCACGCTAAGAGTACATTTGAATATTATTTTTACTTTTTAATCGACTTCAAATAAGGAGGTTCTTAATTCTTTTGGAAGTTTTATTATAATAGGTACTAGTGGACTCCCGTGACTTCGCTCGCTTTATTTTGAGATAAACTTTTAAGGCCTCTACTACCTACATACCAAAAATCATGACAGCCATTTTTACGTTATGAGCGTTTAAATAAACAGCCGATTTTTCTTTTAAATGCAATACAATGGAATAAACAAAGCATCCGCCCGAAGCGAGCTGAATTTGAAACTCTTCTTTATCAAGAAAAGATACAAGATATAGCTATTGTGTCAGAAACTTGGTTTGATCCTGGCAGTTATTTTCGCATTTGTGATTATAATATTGTAAGAGCTGATCGCAGTGATTGATACGGAGGAGTAGCTATTTTTACTCATAAGTCGATCAAATTTGTAACACTCAAATCTTTAACAATGTCATTTCTCATATAAAAATTTTAACTCCCCTGTTCGTCCGTAGAAGTAAGTACTAGCTACTAGCCGTACGGGAGTGACATAGTCAATGTATGACAAAACTCCTTTTAATAAATAAAGATTAAAAAAAAAAAAAAAAAAAAACATTTTTCTTCTATGTTTAGACTTTTGACCCTCTTCAGCTTTATTATGCACCTAGGACATTGAGTATTGAATTGTATGTACTTACATACTACATAGATACTTACATACAATCCTAGCTCAATGTACCTAGTACAAAAATTTCACCAACTAACTAATACATAGGTATATAAATAAATTTATTTAATAAGAATACATTTTATGTTTTGCTTAACCAAACAGAAGGTTTGATCTCTTGATATTTGAAGTAAGTACATATTATTGTATGACTGATTTTGTTTGTAACCAAATTTAATTATAATTAAAACTAGAGTTTTTTTACATGAAATAGGCTCACGCTTGACTACAACTTGCCTGATGTTAAGCAACATTAAAATCTACGATCTAGCGCGCTTGCCTAGAAGAACCCGGTTTACCTACTCTCGACTTGAAGACCGACATATTATAATTCAGGGGGAGTCTTTGGAACCTCAAATATATAACGGTGCCTCCTTGCCGAACCTCTACTCGTGCGATTTATTTTATTTAAAGTTGTATTTATTCTAATAAACATATTGATTCTGATGTTTGATTTCATTATTTACTACATTTACCGAAGGGGTATGGTAATTTTATATAATTACCGGTAAATGTGATTAATTCGAAAGTTTTTACCACTTTTACCAAGAGCACTGGTAATTATGCATAATTCACGGTAATTAAAAAACCTAAATCTTTAATCTCGATGTCGAATACTATGAGGCAAAAACAAAAGGTCCCCGCCAAAAAGTGTTTACTGTACAATTGTATCCTAAATTCTACTTTATTTAGCCATTGATTGTATGTGTCTTAGGAAAAGCTTTCTAGCTCGGTTCACATATTTTTTTTTAAATATTAGCTTACATTGGTATTAGATTATTCTTAGAAAAAACACGTTATAGTCCGGTCAAATTAGCACCAAAAATAGGGGTAAGGTTACATTAATTCGCACCTGGCTGAAAATTGGCATGAATGTTGGGAGCCCTATCATACACAATTTGTCAAATATCCCCATCAATCCGAAGTGTGAAAAAAAAATATTCTAGGTCAAAGGTTACAAAAATTGGTTTATTGAGTTTTGCAGCTAAACGGTAAGTTTTATAACAAAAGTAGTGAGAAAAAATTACTCATCAAGCAGTTATCTATAAAAATTGTTAATACACTTTTTTTCCTAAGAATCACCATTTCGGAGATACAGCCATGCAAAATGTTGAAAAAGTTGTATTCTTCATAATATGCACACGTTTCCGCGCCACCCGTGAGGTAGTGTACATGGCGCGTTTTTTACGTGGTTTCTTCGGTAGGCCTATTCCACGATCTATTGTGCTTCTGTTGAGTTAAAAAGTTATTGTTTTAAATTGAAAATGGTACTATTGTAAATAACAAGAGGTGTAAGTAATGCGTAAATTGAGAAAATTATTCGTCTGATCGATACTCTATTAATGGAGCATAATCCAAACTGTCTTGCTCTTCTTCTCCTTCTTCTTCCTGCTGGGTACAAAGAGCGATGCATCAGATGTCTCCTCGCCCATATCGTAAGAAAAGAATCCGCTTCTACTGGCGATTCAACATTGGAGCACGATTGGCCTCGACAACTCATACATGCTAATAAACAAAACAAACCAACTTTTTTACAGCCGCATTTAGCATTAGGTACACCTCGTTAAGCAATTTCAAAAAATTGAATTGAGTAGTTTTTGGTGCAGGAGGAGGATATTGTCAATTAGGTAACTTCCAACCCCAGTCTTCAGGGCTTAGTTCATTTCCAAGCAATACTTGAACTTGATAATAAACCTGAAACATTATGTTGATGATCAGAAGCAGAGGTTGGAGGAAGAGAAGCTGATTGTACTTGTTTCTTTTAATACGTATTTTTTGCAAAAGATAAAATCGAAACTTCGGTATCTAAGCACGTAGGTAGGTACTTTTTTTGGAGCTCCGTAAATTTAAAGAGAAAGCGAATTACGTTGATGATTACAGCTTGTGGACTAAGGGTACTTTCTTTGAAAACGTCAGCAATCAACGTATATTAGGTACGGTAATTAACATGCATAGGTACAAGTATTATGAAGAATACAACTTTTTCAACATTGTGCATCGCTGTATCTCCGAAATGGTGATTCTTAGGAAATTAAGTGTATGAACAATTTTTATAGATAATTGCCTGATGAGTAATTTTTTCTCACCTACTTTTATTATAAAACTTACCGTTTAGCTGCAAAACTCAATAAACCAATTTTTATAACCTTTGACCTTGAATATTTTTTTTTCCACACTTCGGATTGATGGGGATTTTTGACAAATTGTGTATGATAGGGCTCCCAACATTCATGCCAATTTTCAGCCAGGTGCGAATTAATGTAACCTTGAATGTCTATTTTGACCGGACTATTAGTATTATAAACTAAACACCGTAAAATGGGGTGAAACGGGTCAGTTTTGAACTTTGTTTACAATTTGAATACATGAGGACTTGACAAAATCAGATTGAAGGTTTTTTTTTAATGTTCCGAGCTTTGTTCCGAGACTCTAAAGTTTTATAAAAAATACATAGTAACAATGTTTTATCAACAAAAATCAGAGAAAAATATAAAATCTGGTCAAACCCGGTTCACCCCGTGCTCGGGGTGAACAGACTCAGAACTGGGGTGATCAGGGTTTTAGGCTAGGGTTGTCAAAAAACAATGTTCCATTTTCAACAAGTCTTTAATCTTTGCAGTTAGGTAGGTAGGTAACATTTTATTTACAGAGAAATAAAAAAATCAAAAAACTAAATAAATACCTAACAATTAAGTACTCATTTAAATATCATTATCTAGTTAGCATTAAACGTGTTGACAACCCTAACAAAAAAACCCCTTCGCCTCTTTCTTGACCCTGTACACCCCATACTTGAGTCTGTTAGCCCCACAATTGATTCTGTTGCCCCCTTTCTATGACCCGCTTCACCCCTCAGGTGACACCAGATAACCCCAAAAACCTAAGTAATTGCCCTAAAATAAGTTTTCTCTGATTATGCAAGAAAACTATACACAAATTCATCAACTATGCATTTTTACAATAGTCCAATTATAGACAAGGTTTGCTCAGAACCGGGTTATATCGCAGCAAAATCAAAGAAATCAAACAAAAAAACTAAATTACACGGAACCAAAATAGGAGTGTTTTGAAGTGGGTCTTTTAAACCGTTTATCTCCGAGGTTTATCTTCTATCCTACTTTGTCTATGAAACGTGTGTTGCCATTTCATAAAAATTCAAAACCTTCTTTGCTCATGTCAGTTACTTGACCACAGACAAACTAAGTTTCCACGCCAGAAAATGAACGTGAACAAAATTTGACTACATGATTCTGTTCCCCCCTGGAACCCGCTTCACCCCATTTTACGGCATTTGTTTTATCTTCTAATCTAATCTAATCTTGGTTATGGCCTCTGCGGTATGGCCGCAATTTTGTTTTATCTTATTCGGACACTGCAACTTTCAACGGTATGTCAATGTCAAACGTCAAAGTCATTTGCTATCAATTTTCTTTTATCTTTCCTTCCTTTCAATGTCTTTCAAATAAGTCAATCCAGTTCGATTCACACAATTTGAGCGGACGCTTATTTTATTCAATTTCACTTCTTTTTTTTAGAAATTATCGATAAAACAATACGTAACGCTGCCCCGGAAAATTTCCGTCAATTAAGTTAATTAAAATTAACTGAACCCATTCTCTACCCGTCATTCACGAAAAGGACGAGTTGAGCGGTCTCTTGAAATTAGAAATGGATCAATCTAAGGTTTTGGAGTTTTTAGAGCTGGTTGGCCGCCTCAAGGTAAGATTATTTCAACTTTAATAGTGCCAACTTCCTTGTCGGTACTCTCGATGTATATTTTCTATCGGTTAAATTATTATATCAAAGTAGAAACGGTACCACTTCCGCATGCTTAACCCTGACCTCGATCTTCTAAATTTTAGATTCCGAGGGCATGAGTTCAAAAATTGTAGACAATGGTCCCTTGTGTTAAAGAACCACTCAAGAAGATACAATAAGTCTTAAGTAATTGTTTAGGGTTCTAATGTAAATGTTATTTTTCAGCATGAGAAAAGAACAGGCTGGGTACTCTGTGATATAAATGAATGTGAATCTATTGCTGGCCATATGTATCGCATGGGCATGATGACTTTCCTGCTTACTGAAGAAAATAATCCAACTAAGCTTGATCGGTTTAAGTGTCTCCAAATAGGTAACATACTTTGATACTTATTTTATGTTTATTTCACTTGTATAGTAATGATATTGGTGATGGTAATTGATATTTTCTTCATTATATAGAACATACCTAGTTCAACTACATGTTATGTGTTATCCAGCACCCTAAAAGTCACTGCTTTGGTTAACTTCCAAACTACTATCAAAGTACATAGATTTATATAAAACAGTCATTTACTTTGGTAGTAGCTAAAATATACTTTGATAGGCTGAGCTACCTATAAATGATTACCATCTTCAGCTAGGTTTTAATAGAAAACAATCATACCACCACACAAGAGTGAAAGTTTTTTTCAATAATTTTGTAATTATTAAACATCACAAAGAATTCATATTTTTTTAAGGTGTAGTATGTAATGGACCCTAAGTGTGCTGAGGCCATCTTTTATATTTACACAATGAGATTGAAGCTATGGGCTTACTAGTACAAAATAAATGTACCTCTGAACTGACTTATTACAAACTGATAATGTAATTCATGATTTGAAATACTAATAAACCTGTTAAATGTTTTCAGCTCTGGTCCATGACCTCGCTGAGTGTATTGTGGGTGACCTGACTCCCCATTGTGGGGTGTCTCCAGAGGAGAAGCATCGCCGAGAAGATGAGGCCATGAAGAAGATTGCAGAGCTCACTGGAATCGCTGGCGACAGAATGTATGAGCTGTATAAAGTAAGTTGAGTTTTAGTTTACATATCTATCTAATTCTATTCTCAACAAATAAGAGAAGTGGTATTATATTCATGTGTAGATATCTGTCTAAGGCATCATATCATTGAAACAAAAGAGCAATGTTGATCTGCTTTTTTATTGGTAAGTAATAAATTAGAAGTGGTCTTGGTACACAAAGGTAAAGATATTTTCATCCCACCATCTCGGAAACAATATTTTTCCTTTTATTGGAAAATGAGCGAAAATAATCACGACCGGCAGGATTCGAACCTGCGTATTTCTGCTACCGTCAGAACGCCTTAACCACTAGGCTACGGTCTACTAACTGCCAGGCGCGAAAATCCACACACAAGATTAATTTAAAACAACCATAGTGCAGGTTAGCACTTAATAAATTAACTCAATATTTTTCCTCTTCAATATCTGAGTGCAAAAGCCGTTTTTATTCTCTAGAGGATAAAGTAAATTGAATTTAGAACACCGCGTGTTACAAGTTTCAATTAAAAAATCATTAAACCTATTTACTGCTACCTCTATGGTGCCGAATATATCATACAACTCTTTTTAAATTTGTTAAAAACTCAGACTCGGAACCTTCTTGGTGTTCTTTTTTTCAATTTGCTTTGTATGCGGTTCTTTACGCGGCATATTTTCACGTCATTGTTAAACCTTATTTTAAAAACAACAAAACTTGAAAACCAATGAAAAAACTAAAATGAGTGATTCTAGTGACGAGGAAGTTTGTTTGACGCCAACAGAATTTACTGAAACTATTAATAATGCGCAAATGAGCTTTCTCCCTCACAATCACGCGTTTTGCATTTAGTCATTTCCTCGCTGAGGTGGAAAGAAAAGTTACGTGTTGCACTCGAGTGCAAAGATTTTTCACCTCGTGCTCTTTTAATTCCCTCACTAACGCTCAGGATTCTAATTATGAATCACTTGCTGCGCTCGTGATTCAATTTTAGAATTCTTTGCTTGCTCGGTCATCAAAATTGAGCACGCGGTTAAAAAGCAACTTTGCACTCTTGTATAACAAATAACTATTATTTAACAAAACACTGGTACTACTTAACATAACTTATTACTAGAACTTAATGTATACAATGTTTATGTGTGTTTCTTATGTACAGTATACTAATACTTATGTACTTTTATCAAATGTTGTCTATCATGTTTCCATGCTTACCACTGCTTAAAATTCACCCTAATTTGTTTTACAATACTCCCCTTTGTTTGAGATTATTAAATGTTGCATGACCAGTGTAATAATTTACTGTATATTACTATTGTTGCATATACAATATATTGTTTCATTGAACAACAATATGTTATGTGTAATAAATACTATACATAGATATAAAAGATTAGTAACAAAGGAAATGAAACAATATTTAGCAGTTTTTTTACAGTACAAACAAATCATTCTAGGATGGCACAACTAGCATATTGCCATATTTTTGTTATAAAATCAAATGTTTCTTGATGTTTGTTTGTTCTTTATACCACAAGAATTTGGTTGTAAAGTAATCTTATAAAAAAAAACTTTCATAAGACTTGATAACCTCCTTGTTTTGGAACTCGGTTAAAAAGTGATGTGTCACTTTTTTCTTAATTCTATACTACAAAGTATCCTATTCATTGTGCATATAGTTGTTCATTTATATGTTTTATCAAATTTTCAGGAGTATGAACACCAAACATCACCTGAAGCTAAATTCACCAAAGATCTAGATCGTTATGATATGATACTCCAAGCATTTGAGTATGAGAAGAGAGAAAATAAGCCAAATAAGCTGCAAGAGTTTTTCACAGCTACCGAGGGGAAGTTCGATCATCCTTACATCAGGGGCCTAGTAACTGAACTCTACAGGCAAAGAGAGGAGTTCGAAAAGAAATCTCTGCTCAATGGCCACACATAGTAGTACACAACTAGTAAAAAAACTTTTAAATCTCACAATATTACTCGAATTACATTCTACTCAGATAATTTCCCTTTAATCTTTCCAATACTGATGGTATACCATTGCTGTCAGGCAAGAAAGAATACTTCTAATCAACTATCCCATTATATTTGGTTTGAAGCTTATAACATGTCTATTGTATACCAAATAAAGTAGAATATTCAAATGAGCATTTCATATAATGTAGAAAAAAACACAGTTCTATTTTAAAGTCCATTTTTGTTTTTATGTATTTGAGTTTGAAAATGACTAAATATTATTTTATTGTGCAATGTTTAATGATGAAGTTCCCACTTAAGATTTAGTACATCTCTTGATACTTCATAATATTTATTTATTGCTTCCTTTTATCTTAATATTTAGTCTTCAATTACCTAGCTATATAGGTACATGCAAAGTCAAGAAAAAATACCCAAAAGCATAGCTAGTGGTTTTATGAGATGCCTGAAGCTAGCTATGCTGTATTGTATACAGTGAAGGTAAACAAACCAAATTAAATCATACATAATGATAATTCATAGACAAATAATCTGGGTTCTATTCCATGGTATTATGATATTATTTAAAATGGTGTCATAAATGTTTTCAATTACCTACTATACATACATGTTTTGTCCTTTGAAATATTTTTATACTAGCATGGCTAGTAGCCAGTTACCTAATTTTATTTTTTTATGAGTGAGACCAGTACATTTAAGTGATATACTTACTTAAAACTTAATAGTATTTTATGTTAATGGAGGTATTATTTTTAAGTATTTTAGTCTTATTATTCTAATACTGTAATAGAACAAGCTTTGTTGAATAAATCTGGGATGTTGTACATTTTAGATAAATTATTCCAACATGAACACTTTTTATGATTGTACAAGACAGTGTAAGCTTTAGTATTGCAATAAAGGGTATTTACATTATCACATTTGAAACAGATACCTACTCATTTGCCAGCAGCATTCATGTACTATCTGTTATGAATAAATATTCAATTTTAACTACATATAGTTTTTCTAATGGGTTTATTCCTACTGTGTATTGAGGACTTCACATTTGCTAGAATAATATGTCAAGATCTCTTAGAATTAGCTGGACCCACACATAGGACTAAAGTAAATGTGATGTACAATATTGCATAACAAATGAAGGTTATATGACAACATAAGTCACTTGACAAATTAGAGCCTAAGTGAAATCAAACATTTACTAGAAACCTAATTAGTCTGTTGTAGAATAAGGACACAGAGTTCAATTTTAAAATTTTATTGTATAAAAATTGTGGGTAATTGAGTAGTATTACATACAAACCTATTCAGTCAAAATAACAGTAAGATTTGCATAAATGCTAAATATTGTGACTCCTATCGTACACATCTCTATCCACCTATCAGATCATCCTGCTGAAACTCTAGCTCTGACATACTTATTGCTATAATACAAAGAAAACCACACATAACCATGTTGTTAATAAGGCTTTATCAACTTAAGATTTTAAATGTTTATACTAATTATTCTCAATTTCAGCTTCTTAAAAACAAGCTCAGAAGTTGTGAAAATTCAACGTTCATACAGTTTTAAGTGGTATAATATCCAGTTATTTTTTATTAGCATGTTAGTCTGAAACTTTTTGGACCGGGTTGGACTGTTCTTCTTTTTTTCGTTGCTTTTCTCTCATCAATTCAGCATCTCTGAAATAAAGCAAAGGTGTGATTATATATCTCATCATTATAACAGCAACAATTAGGTTATTGGCCATCCACATCACAATGTGGGTATGTACTGTATGTTACAAGAGGTTACTATATAAATTGTAATACAGTTACTGATATTCATAATTTGTAAATATGTAATAAACATCTTTGTTACCAAACAAGAAAGCATATGTAGACATTACAGTATATTTTATCCTACTTGTAAGAACTGGACTTCAAATATAGTTTAGTGGTTTAGGTCTCTTCTTACCTATGCTTACGCTCAGAGAGGGACAAACCAGTCTTCTCACTGGCATTCTTCTTCTTTTGCTGCTCTTGCACCTTCTTTTGGTTCTTGGCGCGAGCCAAATCTCTCTGGTTACCACCTGAAAAGTAGAAAGTGTAAATATAGGTAGGTAATTGAGGGAACCAAAAGTAGATATGAGTCATAACAACAAAGTGATTTTTAGGTTAGGGCAAAAACGAGTCCAGACTGTGCACAACATTGAAAAATCTTAGCAGCACAGATGTAGAATTTGTTTGTGTACATAAGTTTCGTGTATTGTGACGCGTAAAAAAGAAGCAGCTTCAATCTAGCACATTCTACAAGTGTAATTTGTAATCATTCGTGAACTTCTTACGTTACCTACAGAAGTGCAGCAGTTTTGGTATCATCACGGATGTTGCCACTATCACAGAATTGCAATGAATAGAACTTGGAAATCAACTTACGAGTCATTTTTAGAAGATTATTTCTCCAACAAGGTTGAGGAGCTCCAAGTCGCAATTACCTAATTAGTACAAAATCAGCAAATGCAAAGCCCGGACGATACGCTAGCCCGGCCGAAACCTAGGACAACGCACCGCCCTCACTATATCCAATAATAAAGAAACAATCAACCAACTAAAAGATAATCGTTAGATTATTGTTGGCTTTTTCGAAGCTCACCCAGCTGGCAGATATTCGCCACAAACTCCACAAAGCCATTTCAACCATAGACAAATGACTATGACAAGCAAACGAAATTAGCAAGCACTCATGGCTTATAGGTACCTACCATACTTAAGTTTTATTAAAGACCCTAACAGATTATACAAAGAACAAAGTTCGTGGCGTTAAGCGATTTTTCCATGAAGTTAGAGGTAAAATTTTTCAAATGTATCTGTTACAGTTAAAACCAGTTTTCAGATAGAACGTGTTTTCCCTAGTTAGAACTAGTTTTTACTAAATGCCTTTGTTAAAACTAGAATTAACTACCTAATGCTCAAAATTGTATATTAGTTAAAACTAGTTCTTACTAGACAAAACGCGTTTTTCCGAAGCGACTCGGTTAAAACTGTGACGACCGCTTGGCTCCTCCTCGCTTCGCTCGTCGTCGCATGTGCGTGGTAGAAAGCAACCTAACGAACCTAATCTTACCTCCTGTCACAGACAAGTGACTTTACTAAGTACATGACTCTATGTCCTAGATCTTTTTAATAAATATTTTAAATATTGATCATTTTTGGTGCAAAGGTTAGCCATCGCGATTCAACGTGGCAACGCGGCGAGCGTAATGGGAACCTTTGCGCCGGGAGCGATCCGGGGTGGGCTCTTTGATTAATTTTTGTTTGTTTTATTTAACTTCATATTTTATTTTAGGTATATTATATATTTTAATATTATGTTTAGGACTTGTAAATATTAGTCAGTTACTTTATGTTTTATAAGTTATGAATAAATATTTGTTTAATATTTTAAAAACTATATCTTATTTTCAATCCCAAATTAGTTTCTCTAGCGCTAGTTTTAACTAAAGCTCGGAGTGACAACTAGTTTTAACTGAAAATCAAATATATCAGTGGTCAATTCTAGTTTTGACTAGGTATTTCTAGTTTTAACAAAGGCATTTAGTAAAAACTAGTTTTAACTAGGGAAAACGAGTTCTAACTAAAAACGGGTTTTAACTGTAACATATCCAATAAAACAAAGCAATCAAAAGCGATACATAGACAAGGCACTACGTCTATGTTTATTATGTTGGTAGCTCTGAAAAAATAACTAAATATTGGGCTGTCAAATTTTGTCATCAGCTGTCAAAATGTCGGTCAACGCACAAGTTCATCTGAGCACCAATGAAAATACTAAAAAAAGCGATAAAACCTTTAAACAATTATTTCCAAAACGTGAAGATTGCTCCCACGTGTCTTGTTATTGGCAAGTTTCATTTACAATTCATTCTATACTGATATCGTTTCATGAAATAAAATTGTAAAATGTCTTTGTTGTTCTGTTACGCAGCGAGGAAAACGTGTGGAAACTGTGCCAGGATGTGTCACTGAGAGTACCTGAGGAGCTGGATAGGTGTTACGTCGTTTTTATTTCGAATCCATGCCGTACCGTGCCTCTGTGGAAACAAAGGGCTGGGCGCGAAGAGGACCGCCTGGTTATTTGGGTGTGTACTTCAAAATTATGTCACGCCATACATCCCTTGTTTATTGTTTGTCGTAAATATTTGTACATTTCATGGCATTCATTTATTCTCTTGTAACATGACCCAAGAGTGCTGAGTATGGTCTCTAGTTATAGATAAATGTTAATATATGAAGCTGTTTGTGAGCTTAGATATTTTGAGACAATGTATTTATTGTTTTTCAGGACTACCATGTGATATTTCTGTATTCATGGGATTGCAAAACATGCCTTGTATATGACTTGGATTCCGAGTTACCATTTCCAACATTCTTTCATAAATATGTGACAGAAACATTCCGTACAGACCAAGTTTTAAAATCAGATTTTCACAGGTAAGTTCTAAAATAAATGCTATTCTTTTAAAAGATATTCCATTTATCCCATAGTTACGTGAAATTTTCTTATAAAATGTCATGAACATAGACAGAATTCAGCTCAATGAATAAATCTTGTGAGAAAGTTGGTTTATTTGATCATTTATATTCAGCTGGCAGAGCTTGTAATGTTATGACTGTATTATCTCTCTTCATCCTCATTTCCATAAGTAATACCAAGCTAAGGACAAGAAGTGATAAAAGAAATTTATGTCTTTTACTGAGATCAGAGCTTTAACAAGTATGTTTTTGGCCCTCTTACAAGTGGCAAATATACCTAGCTATTTTTAATATTATTGAATGTCAATTTTTCACAAAAAAAAAGTATTTTTTTTATTGTGGGCAGGTTATGGTATCATAATCAATATATTTTTCATATGCATAATTATAAAAGTTATCCAACTTTTTAATAAGTTTATTTAGAATCCAATTTTAGTTATGACTTTATAGAGATTATAACTTTGGTAATAGGGTAGGTATATTCATGGAACTGAAATTTGTTTTTTGTAAATAAACTATAAAAATATACTTAATACTAAATGAGCTGTGGAAACCCCATTTATATCCACTGAAAAATAAAGAAGTTATGAACATTTCCATCTCTCTCTTTCTTTCAAAACAGAATTTTCTATGTATTTTGTATGACAATAGTGGCATGTGACATGGCATGTTGGTTCTCTCTGTCTAATCGTAAACTGAAAATGTGTATAATTACGATATTGTTAAAGCTATGTAATTGAAAAATAATTTCACTATGCTGATTGTCTATAAAAAGCTTTCATTGAAGTATGTAATAATAAAAAAGTTGTGCATATACCTTATTATGTTTAGGGTACGATTAAGTGCTATGTTTGTCATTTGCAATAGATTTTTGCAATCTGAATCATTAACCTAAATATTCATTCATAATTATTTTTGTAGGTTCTTCCGTGTAGTGCCTGCAAAGCAGTTCTTACAGAGCTTCGCCTCTGATCGCCGCCACATGAAGCGACCAGATGGCTCCTGGATCAAGCCACCTCCACCATACCCAGCCATCTGCACAAGTAGTAAGTACTTTTATTTTTTAATGCAAAAAAATTTATACCTACTAGTTACTGTGCAAAACCAAGCTTTTAAGGAAAGCTATATAAAATAAGAAAGTAGTTTAACTATAGTTGTAAGAATTTAAATTGAATTACATACCACAGAAGTAGATGAAGAAACTACTTAAATTAATAAACACACATTACCAACTGACAGACTTGACTGGAACCATGAACTCGGAAATAAGTTTTGAAACTGTCATCATTAATATCTAGATTTTGTTTACTTGTTGGTTGGCTGTCTTCTCATATAATCTAGCTTAGACTAGTCTTATGACTATTGTTTTTGCCAACTATGTTTCATTCACCTCTTTGTTATAAAAAGATAAGATAAAGATAAAGAATCTTTATTGATAATGTAAAGTTGTAACATACATAGGTATAGTTATAAGTACTAATATCATAGAATATGCTACACAAATTACAATATCTCGTCAAATTGAATTTATAACATTTAGGTTTTATAAAATTTTAGAATTTACAGTGTCTAGTTTTATTAATAAAATGTTTGTTATTAAAATCATGTCAAAGACTAACACTATTAAGAGCTTGCTTTATCTTTCAGCATGTACCCATAACCTAGATGAATTCATCAACATGGACATTGGCTTAGGCCCCGGACAAGTATTCAATCTCACGGAGTTTGTTCAACGTTTCTACAAAATCAATAAGTAGTACAAAAATAATGCTAGATAGTCCAATGTTTATTATGTTCCATAACCATTATGGTTTATGTTTTGAGTTGATTATGTTGTAATAATCTTTGTTGATTCATTTGAAATATTGATGTGTTGTCAATTTTGCTCTTGAAATGAAACATCTGTGATTTGGATGCCATGAAATTATACTGGAATTGGCAATAGAATAAATGTTAAGAATTCTGAAATACATGTTTACCAGTTACTAATAAATCACCTTTATAAGGTATCTGATCTGCTCTAACTTCACCTACAGTTATGTTTGTATTTACAGAGTGCTCTGTACATATTCATGAACAAACAATCATCACAATAATATTTTAAAGGCCATATTTTTCGATTTGTAAATCTGTATGTTTCTTGTTCACACAAAAAATATATATTTTGATTGTAGTTAAGTATGGATCATGGGTAACTGTGAATAACACTGAGTTAGATTGAACCTTAGATTGACACTTAAGCTACTGTTTATCCCGGGTAATTAATAACACCACAGTGAGTTGCTTATATCTTTAAAAATTAGTAAATGGTAAATAAGTTTTCATGATGTAATAAATTAATAAGTACTTGACATGAAATTATTTTGCAGTTTTGTTGTTCCAGAGTTTGTATTTACCTAGTACTTTTTACCAAATAATAATTATATGAGTAAGATTATTGTAAGATTATCAGTTGGTTGTACTTAAAATATTTGCATGTATGTTAATGTTTGCAATTTGAATTTTTATTTAAATGTCTATTTCTACCTATATGAAGTGAAAAATCAATTATCCTTCACATTTATTATTCTAAGAATGAGTTCCCACATAAAGCTATTTAATATGATAATAAGATATGTATTATGTACCCATTTAAATGAATAGTAGGCACTTTTACCTTTCATAAATATATAAAATTATAATTGGCGAAATGCTGATATTATTGATTAAGTCCATGATAATATTAAACAAAAATTGAGAAGCTAGCTTAAAAAGGGTATGTTATATTTGTATGTGAAATTTAGCTAAGCCAATGTACAGTGTAAAGTAAACTGAATTTGCGAGTTTTGAAATTATTGGAAGCAATAGTCAGTTTTGGAAAATAAAAACTACAAGTATGTAATCACATTTACAAATTAAATATTAATCATATTAAATATAGCAAGTTATCTTCATAAAAATATGTAGCCTGCAATGCTAGTAGAAGAATGTAATCATAAAATATATAAAAAATAAATTGTACTCTTTAAAATACATCCATAAATACATTTACATGTGGGGTTTAGCTACATGATTATAGACATACCCTTTTCGTTTTATATTATAAACTAAACGTGTTTTGATGTTCATAATTTGTTCATTAATGTTGTAATTGTGAAATACTTTAAATTAAGTATACTTATATTGATTATTGTAGTAGTATATTGGATGGTATTTTATTCTCATTTAGACTGAGGTAATCCTTGTTTACGGATTGTGTGTTTCCTTGAGTGATATATTATATTATTAAAGTTTATAAGTAACATTATTGTAGCGTATAAATGTCGCAGGTAGCTTTTGTATGTTGTTAAATCTATTTAACAATTTTGTAACAAATTTTATACACTCCTTTTAATCTTCCCTAGCACCCTTAGCATGGTAAAACAAACAAAATATATATAATATTATATGGCGATACAATATAAACGGTAATGTTAAGAGTTTTATCGTAGTTTTATACAAAGTAGAGGTTCCACTGTGAGGTGGAATACAATGTAATTATTTTGTTGGTTACCCCAATTAAAATATTGCGTGTTTTTCACCACTTTGCAGTCTTCGTGATCAATTATGGCGTGCGCGATTCGTATAAGCGATATGACTCGGCCACCTATTTTAAAATGTATACTGTTTCATCTACATTTCGAGCCACTGTTTTTAAATTTTAACAAAATCTCCACTTCGGTACTATGTATCTTAATCTATTCTACTTATATTTAGTAATAAATAATATTCACTTATTGTATAGGATTAACAAAAACAGCACAAACTAAGGTTTTTAACTTTCCTACGTTGAGCGGTGATGTTATACGATTATTTAATACCAAATGTACTGCATTTATTGATTTTACGTAATACTTTCAGCAGGGTTTACAATCTGTGTCGTAAAATACAACTTCTAGTCATTATCGGGTATTTGGTTTAGAGATTAACGAGGCCGTCTCTATTTGTAATCCAAATTGCTTTTAGCTGTACTTGTGACTTAAAAATATATTGTTAAATTATTGTAGTGGTTATATTATCTAAATTAATCTTCTTCATAATCAAATTTATCTTAGAAGAGGCGTAGGCCATGTTTGGGACCAAAATGTTGGGGAATTTATGCAGAGGCACCCACAGTGTGTTTATACGTGTATTTCAGAGGGAGTGTGTTACGTCCCATTGGTTACGCCTTAACTTGTATTTACTGGATCTAACTGGTACCTTCCTTCCCAAGCCTTTACATTTCTATTGACTGACAACTATGAGTGATAAATTATTGTGCTTGTGCTTTTGATGTACCAAGTTACATGATTTTATTTTTAAGGTTTATCAAGCAACAAATAAAACACTACACGCTGATTTGCAGTTTTATTTTTTTGTAACATAACTTTGGTAACATTTGTATAATTAGAATGTGCAGTGTGTAAGTTTTTGTAACGTAAAAATATGTTTGAACACGACACAAGCGTTTGCTTAGTGTGGGGCTAGATGGCGCTGTGTGCAATGTCCAGGATTATAATTTTCTTTCCTTTTATGTTCAAATAAATACATATAAGCGTAACTCACTAAGTATAATTTCGCAGTCACAGACCAAAGCCGCTGAGTCCATAATACCAACGGAATATAACAAATTTTAATTTAATTCCATCAATAACTCATTGCCTTCAAAGATTCTGAACCGCCGACCACCAATAAAACGTTAAAATCATGATAGCACTCGATAATATGAACTCTGACTCCACTCGGACTATATGATGTTTTGATAAAGCGGTTCAGCAAGAAGCTCTGTTACCGTTACACCATTAAACTGTGATTTAGTTCGATGGTTATCCTATCTTGGGCGTATAACGATGGTTCAAATGTAAAGTATGTCTATGTACCTATACCTTTCTACATAGTACAAGCAATCCACTATCTATATATATATAATATTAAAGCTTCAAATTTCAGGGTCGAATATCTGAACATAGAAGATATCAGAAAAAAATGTTTGCGTATGTATAATCCATAATCCACGTTTCAGCAGATTTTTATAATTTTTGTCTGTTTATTTAAACGCTCATAACGCAAAAACAGCTAAACGGATCATCATGATTTTTGGTATATAGGTAGTACGAGGTTAAAGAAGTGTAATAGGCTACTTTTTATCTCGAAATAATGCCAGCGAAGTCGCGGGCGTTCACTAGTATATAAATAAATACTCGTTCACACTTTTGGAAAGCAGACGTCGAACAGCCCATTCTTCCTTCTTCGATGGTTATCTCATATTGGACGTATAACGATGTTTCAGATACACATAGTACAACCAGTCTTCTAACACCTCATTCACACGCTAAAATAGACATCCTACAGCCCACTCTATCTGACCCTACCTCTAAAGTTGCTTGAAAAAGGTAGCCCAATGTACATAAAATCTTAATCATTATATACCTAAGTATTTTGTTTAAAGTAGCATGTAAGTATGTGTGTATTCTGTAAGTAATTATCTTAAAATTGTTAGTTAGGTCTGCATCAAGAGGGCTTTAAGTGGACGTATTTTCATTTTCTATACTTAATATTATGAGTCATCTAGCTTAGTGCCTGTTTTAAAGACTAGTAATAAATAAATAAAGAAGTAAAACTAGCATCCCCTATTTCACCCCTTTAAAAGTGGCATTACCAAAGTCCTTTCTTAACGGATGCCTGCGTCATAACATCTACCTTCATTCATAATTTCAGCCCAATCCATCCAATGGTTTGGGCTGTGCGTTGATAGATCACTATAATATCAGTCAGTCAGTCACCTTTGAGTTTTAAACATTTAGATTTATTTGTCTTGTCGTTTTTTTTATAAATTACCTATTTACTCTATGGTATATTTTTTTTTCATGTTGACCTGTCTTCCTTTAAATATACCTGGCCTTCTGTTCTCATTATATATACATAGGTACATTATTAATGTCGTTGCATACATATATACCTTGTTATATTTTTACCGGAAAAATACCTACATAAATATATACCACATTGTCCTAATCATATTCTTAATCGTCGAAGACAGCTAGCCGGTGGGTGGTTCTCCGCTAGATTTCTATCAATGAGTAATCGCAGCAGTTAGCGTATTATCGATACTATTTATCGTGAGTAGCTCGTTTCAGAGCCTTTTTAGAGCAGAAGATGTTTTACAAGATGACTCCTTTGACTAGGATGACTCCCTATGCTTGTCTGCTGAGATAAGCACGATTTATCCTGTAATAAGTTTATAGTTACAGATATCTTATCTATGGTATGTACCTACCTACTTACCTTTTTTAAACGGAATAGTTTTGCACTTAAGTATAATTCGTTTGATGGTAAGCGATCATTAGGGTTGTAAGTACCTACCTATTATATCAATGAATAAATTTAATCTATTTTCTATTTAATTAATATACCTAGGTATGTATTTTAATTCCTTTACATTTGCACAACAAGTACTTAGTTTAAGAATATCAAACGAACTTTCTCTAACAAGTACCTATGTAAAAAAGATAAACTTATTGCCATTTTTGTTTGCCAGCCAATCAGTTAGGTAATCTTCGAATCGTCATAAGCTACAATGTAGAATGTATCTTCGGTAGCTAAATCGCACATTCTAACGGAACACACGGCATGTTAACGTTCAGATCGTATTTAACTGCAGTCTAATTGAATCGGTCATGGGAAGCCTCGTACATCGCAGGCGGGAAGTTGTAAATAAATAGGCAGTTAGTCGGCTCTTTACGAGATTATTCGCCAAGTAACTGTTAAAGTTAAGTAATGGGAAACTGCCCATTACAAGTATAAAGTCATACTTGTGCTTAGTGCGCGTCGCTGTTTTATGTGATTGTGTGTTTCTGGATGTGCATGAAATCTAGTTATGGAAAGAAACCAATGATATTGCAAATGATGATGAACAGGCAGTGTAGCCTGCAGAGCCTATGTATAAAAAAGTTACAAAATATACTGTCAATGTCATCGCTAGAAATGTTTGTAATGTCAACGTCAGTGCGTAATTTGAGGTTATGTTTAGAATTTGTTTGCAAACAAAACATTATTTTGATCTTTACCTATTTGCCTGTTAGTTTATTAGTTATTGGTACATATTTTCAAGATATTACAAAATGTCCAGCAAGCCCAATTCAAAACGGACGATATACGTTGGTGGTTTGGCCGAGGAAGTTGATGAGAAAGTGTTAAATGCGGCGTTTGTGCCTTTCGGTGATTTGGTAGATGTTCAGATTCCACTAGACTACGAGACAGAAAAGCATAGAGGGTTTGCCTTTATAGAATTTGAAAATGCAGAAGATGCTGCTGCTGCTATTGATAACATGGTACGTATTTAATGTAAAACCTTATAGTAAACTTCGTGTAAAGTAAACTTGTAGGTTATATTTAGCCTTTTGGCGGTATTATTCAGATACTAGCGGTGCCTGCGACTTCGCCCGCGTGGTATAGTTATTTTAGGCATTCATTCTTTCATGCTTCGCTCCTATAAGTTGCAGCGTGATGTGATATAGAGCCTTTCTCGATAAATGGTCTTAACACAAAAAAAAAAACCAATTCGCACCAGTAGTCCCTGAGATTAAACTCTTCATCTTTATAATATTATAGTATATAGAGTAGATTAACTTAGGTATCGCCTTACTTACTTGCTTTGCATTTTATTTCCTCCCAACATGAGGTCGCGTTAAATAGCCTCAAATACTTATCATTAATTTGCTACACCTTATCAGATTTTGTTTTTATATTTTTCCAGAATGACTCTGAACTATTTGGTAGAACAATCCGAGTGAATATAGCAGCTCCACAGCGCATAAAAGAAGGTTCCACACGGCCTGTGTGGTCAGATGACAACTGGCTCCAGAAACATGCCGGAGAAACTCTACAGATTAAGGATAAGGAAGACGGTGGGGAAGACAAAGAGAGTGAGGGAACAAAAACTGCTGAAAAAGTAAGTAGAATAGTTCCCGTAAGGCATGATTAAATTTAGTTGTATTAACCGGCTAGCACTTACGTCAAAAATTACGTCGAAAAATTAGCTCGACAAGTTTCGGAAATCTGAGGTTTCCATCATCAGGAGGACGAGTCAGCACGCGCGTCCCGGTTGGCCGCCTCGTCCAGAACATCTGCCACTAGACACGGTCAGCATAGTGTGCGCGGACCCCAATATCTTGGTGCAACGGATCTCAAGCGATGAGGAAGAAATACACGATCCGCCGGTGGCGCCTCGATCGCCTATCCTCACCCGTCGCGGTGCGCGAGCGGTTGCGAGAGCGGAGCGGGCGCAGAAGCGGGGGGGTGCGGCAGTGAGTCGGCGAACCAGTCTGGACGAGGCGGCCAACCGGGACGCGCGTGCTGACTCGTCCTCCTGATGATGGAAACCTCAGATTTCCGAAACTTGTCGAGCTAATTTTTCGACGTAATTTTTGACGTAAGTGCTAGCCGGTTAATACAACTAAAAGTAAGTAGAAGTAGTAAGTTTAATAGTTTGTTCTACATAGTGTTGTAATGAGCAAATGCAATTTGCTATGACCCATGATCCTACATGCTGAACTAATAAAATTTGACCATAATTTTTTTTTAATCTTGAATCAATCCCTTAGTTCCGTACCATGTACCAGAATTTTAAGTAAGTGAGACCACAGGTCATACCCCGGTATGGCATGAACAGTATTGTTCAGTGTGTACTCAAAATAATGACACTGAAGGGACCGAGCATTTTTTAACATTATACCTATTGAGTGGATGCTATATGCCATATAGCATCCACATATATAATAGTATATGGAGTGTGCATTGTATGTATTATTCAGTGTTTACCTCTATAAAAATTTTCCACAATGAAAATTATCAAAGTAAGTAATGAATGAGACATGATTGGTATATCAGGCTTGGCTTGCAAACTGGCCTGTTAGCTTAGTTGGTAGTGGCTCTGCCTTCTAATCTAGAGGTCGCGGGTTCGATTCCCGCATGACACAAGTATTTATGTACTTTAAAATTTATAATTACTTGTGTTGAGTCTGGTCGTTTGTATGTATAATAAGTATGTATTTACAAAAGAAAAGTATAATAAGTATTTATATTTTTTATATATTTTATATATTTATATTTTTTATATTATTTATAGCGACTGCTCTGTTAGCTTAGTTGGTAGTGGCTCTGCCTTCTAATCTAGGGGTGCGGGTTCGATTCCCGCATAACACAAATAATTATGCATATTAAAATTTGTAATTATTTGTGTTGAGTCTGGTCGTTTCTATGTATAATAAGTATGTATTTACAAAAAAAGTATATATGTATTATATCCGCTATCTAGTACCCATGATACAAGCGTAAGCTTAGTATGGGGCTAGATGGCGCTGTGTGATATGTCCTGAAATATTTATTATTTATTTATTATTTTATATCCGTTATCTAGTACCCACGACACAAGCGTTTGCTTAGTGTGGGCTAGATGGCACTGTGTGCAATGTCCCGGAATATTTATTTATTTATTAAACATCTTTGTAAAAGTTTTTACTAAAATACTTTAAAAAAAAACCCCTCACATTTATGATGTTGATAAAAGATTAGTCTTGACATTAATCTGTCACTGAATGTTACAAAAATCAACAAAACAAAATTGCGGCCATACCGCAGAGGCCATAACCAAGATTAGATTAGAAAATTCCATTGAATTATTACAGCATTTTTTTCCTGATATATAATTCAAATAGTGTACTAAAGTGAAATAAACAAAGTATTTTTCTGTACCATGCACCCATGCATGCATACTTCTTGCTATTCTAAGGCTGCAATGGGTGGATTTTGGGTCAAAGAATCAGTAGAGCATGAAAGTGATATTGAGGTAGAATCCTCAATTAAAGAAAAAGATGTCACCATTGAATATGGTAAGAGAAACAGTGTAATGGAGATACAACATGTCGAAGCAGGAACAAGTAAATTAATATCAAATACAGAGATGCAAACTCAGGAAGAAACTGATCAAGGTGTCATAACTTTCAAAGAAAAACTAAAAGACAAAGAAGATAGTGTCAAATTCAAAGAAGTTCGACTAGACCCCATGGTAGAGTATAAAGAACCATTAACTTTATCTAAATCAGAGCCTGAACCAATACCGGAAGAGATTTGTAAAGAAAAAGTTATAGAATACAGTGATACGGGTTTGTTAGACACAGAACATCCAAATATTAAAGAAGTTAGCACTTCACAAGTTAAACTGAAGGACATTTTAAAGAAGCGGTCAAGTTCAATAGATCCTTCCGGAGAAAAAGATAAAGAAATAAGAGCAGAGAAGTCTCAGATTATTTTTGAAGATGAGACAGTTGTTGCTCAGGAAGACGTAAGCATAGTGATCTTCCTCCTTAGTTATATTAATTACTAATGGATGCCCGCGGCTTAGCTTGCATCTATGACACTTCACACCTACATACCAAAAATCATAATTATTTGTTCAGCCCTTTTTGTGTTATGGGTCTTTAAATAATTAAACAAATAGAAAAAAAACCGCTGTAACATGTTCTGTAATGGATTTGAAGTATACCCAAACTATTTTTATTTCTATATGTTTAAATGTTTGACCTTCTTCAGCTTTACTATATGTATAGATTACTAAAAGTTTTGATTCATCAATAGAATCTTTGAGTCGATACATAGGTGGTAGGTAAACACCTTTCATGGATGAATAAAATCATCCGTATTTGTGGTTTTTTGTCTAGTTGATATCCTCTCAATGTAAATAGTTTGAAAAGCTGTTAAATAAAATATAATAAATGCATATATGCTTAAAAATCTGATAACTACAATTTTCAATATCTTTGTATCAAAAATTATGACAATATGTTGCTTTGTTGTGCAGTAAAAAGCAACAAACACTGCAATCAATAAATATATCATCAATCATGCACACAATGAACCAATAATACCTTTTCTTTATTTGTTTGAACTTCTAAACTCAATTCTACTTATAAATATTGTAATAAATTAATTTCTATATCTCATTGTGAATGATTTTGCATTTTCCAGGTGACACCATCGAAGTCCACGGAGAAGCGGAATCCACAAGTATACTTTGACATCAATGTAGGAAAGCAATCACTTGGAAGGGTTATTATGATGCTAAGGTTGGTATTATATTATAAGTAGGCAATATTTTCACATTTCACATTTTCACATTATATAAAAGTATCTAAATTATTCAAGTTCAAATTCAAATTGGGGTCCTGTCTACTGCTTTAGGATTCCCTGTGTTGCAGGATCCAGGGTTCTTCCAGTGTTTTCATTATTGAAATTAAAATTAAAAATTAATTACTGATTAAAATTTGCATTTAAATTTGATTACATATGTTAGGCATTGCTTATATATTATTAGTTAATTAATTAATACAATTCTTTATTAGTAATAAGTGAGAAAATATCAAAATTAAATAGATATATATTGTTGAGCAGGTATGTACTATCAATGTACTCAAGGATAAAAAAAACCTTCAGATTTATGCTATTCTCTTCAAGTGCACAATCTGAATATATAGGTGTCCGAAAGAGGAGGCTTATGTCCTACATTGGGGTATATGTTTAGCTGAGAGGGTGGTGAATATTATAACAGATATAAATGATAACTAAGCCCTTGATCTCATAAAATATTATTTTTATAGAGTCAGTCTGGGTATACATTGTATCATAATTCACATCATTTAAGATAAAATGTAGAATGTGCCTATGCAGGAAGAACTAATTGCCTTATTTTTTATATGAGACTAGTGGGTGCTCGCGGCTTCACTCTCATTAAGAAGTAAAACTTGCATCCCCTATTTCACCCCTTTAAAAGTGGCATTTCCAATAATCCTTTCTCAGCAGATGCCTACGTCATATCATCTACATTCATTCCAAATTTCAGCCCGATCCGTCCAGTGGTTTGGGCTGTGTGTTGATAGATCACTATATCAGTCATTCAGTCACCTTTGAGTTTTATATATTTAGATAGGCTCACGCTTAACTACAACTTGACTGAAGTTAAGTAATAAACTAACGTTGTATTCTACGATCTTGCGCGCTTACCTAGAAGAAACCGGTTTACTTTGAAAATAATATGTTTTTATGTTATACTTTCCAGGGCAGACATAGTACCTCGTACGGCGGAGAACTTCCGAGCTCTGTGCACGCATGAAAAGGGCTTTGGCTACCAGGGCAGCTCCTTCCACAGAATCATACCGGAATTTGTATCCTTTTCAAAAACAAATTAAACAGCGCCATCTAGCTCCATACTAAGCAAACGCTTGTGCCAGGGGCACTGACTTTTTTTAACATGAAATAGGCTTACGCTTGACTACAACTTGCCTGATGTTAAGCAACGTTATAGTCTACGATGTAGCGCGCTTGCCTAGGAGAAACCGGTTTACTCTCGACTTGAAGACCGACAAATTATAGTTCAAGGGGAATAGAGATTCGGGCAAGGAGTTCCACAGTTTGGCTGTTCGCACGATGAAAGTCGAAGCAAAACGCTTGGTGCGAGTCTTTGGAACCTCAACTGTATATCGGTGCCTCCTTGCCGTGCCTCTACTCGTGCGATGGTGAAATGGGGCTGCAGGAATTAAATTATGCAATTCCTCCGCACACTCTCCGAAATGCAACCTGTAAAAAACCGAAAGACTGGCCACCTTACGGCGGTGCTCAAGGCTTTGTAATTTCGAGCTACAGAGTGAGTCTTGCGCGATGAGATTTTTTGCCCGCTTCTCAATTAACTCTAACGCCTCAAGCTGGTACTTGGCAGATCCATTCCAAAGGTGCGAACAATACTCCACTTGGGCAAATAGAGTTAACACGAGATGTAGTGACTTAGTAGACAATCCATTTGTAGTGGGATGTAATGCAACATTGTTCCTGAGTTTTGAACAAAGGTCTATTTCATATTAATATTGTATATATAGCAATAATGTATGAACTAATCTAAATATTTAAAACTCAAAGGCGACTGACTGACTGACATAGTGATCTATCAACGCACAGCCCAAACCACTGGACGGATCGGGCTGAAATTTGGCATGCAGGTAGATGTTATGACGTAGGCATCCGCTAAGAAATGATTTTTGGAAATGCCACTTTTAAAGGGGTAAAAAAGGGGATGCAGGTTTTTCATCTTCATGCGAGCGAAGCCGCGAGCACCCACTAGTTGAATACAATTCTACAACTAGTAATATTTTCCTTGCTCGGGCGCTAGTTTATCACCTTCCTTACCACAATCAACCATAGATGTGTCAAGGCGGTGATTTCACGAACCACAACGGCACCGGCGGCAAGTCTATCTATGGGAACAAGTTCGAGGATGAAAACTTCACTCTGCGCCACACGGGGCCAGGGATACTGAGTATGGCCAACTCAGGACCTAATACTAATGGATCTCAGTTCTTTTTGTGCACTGCCAAGTAAGTTACTTTACAACACCTAGCCAATAACATCATTTAATAATACTTAGTAATAAGCAAACTGCAGTGTTATTTTCACTAAAGGTAAGATAAGGTAAGTTATCTACAGCAATAAGTTCACGGATGAAAACTTCACTCTACCACACACGGGGCCTGGCATACTGAGTATGGCTAATTTAGGACCCAATATGAATGGATCTCAGTTCTTTTTGTGTACTGCTAAGTAAGTAACTTTGCAACACAAATATAACATAAATAAATAATAAAAGAATACAGTTCTAGGTTTCAACCTCTTATTATGCCAAAAGGGGTAAGTACTGCCGGTTAGACAAGAGGCGTATTTCAGTGAGAGTACTGACGCCACTGATCTCCATCAGTACAACGTAGGTACTGATGGAGGTCAGTGACTGACGCATACTTATGGAATAGAAAGACCAATGTATGGGATTGACATCACGACGTGCTCCGCGGGGGGAATTGTTACGTCACTCCCATACATTGGTCTTTCTATTGCATAAGTATGCGTCAGTACGCTCACTGAAATACGTTTCCTGTCTGAGAGGGCTGATAAGAAAGAGATCCAGAGGTCGAAAACTTCACTTAAGGCACAAGAGTTGCGTGACTTGTTGCCCCGTTTGCGAAGAATACTTAATTCTTCTATAATGAAAAGAAGCAACATTTCATCACCATCATCACACACAGTTGATTTCGTCCCAGTGCTGGGTATAGGCCTCTCTCTTAATATGACATTGGCTTTGCTCTTGTGACAGCCACGACCAGGTTTGCCCTGCGACAGATGTTATGTGGTTGACCCATCTTGCAGCCCAACATTCCTATGACTATCGGTTTTTTAGCTATAGACATTTTTACATGCCATAAAGTGAGATGTGGTAAGCCTTACGCAACCAATATATTGGTAAACTAGTAGATGCCCGCGGCTTCGCTCGTTTTTTTTGAGATAAACATTAACGTTCTATTTATGAACTGATTTTAATGACATAAACACTAAATGTTAATATAAAAATGCACCAATATGTTAGTGAAAACCGTTGACAAATCAGTTCAGCCGTTTTTGAGGCTATAACGAACAAACATACCTACAGACAAACAGTTTTTTTAAACATGATTATTGTGTTCTATTGCATCAATGAAGACTCCTTACTTTTTTCAATTATCTTTAATGTACAGACACCGACCGGTTACAGCTTTATTATATGTATAGATATAGTATGATTTGATTTACTTAATTATAATTACCTACTTTTCTTTTTCAGAACCGAGTGGCTGGACGACAAGCACGTGGTGTTCGGTCACGTGATCTCCGGCCTGGACGTGCTTAAGAAAATGGAGAGGTATGGGAGCAAGAGCGGCGCGGTGTCTTCTAAGGTCACTATAAGCAACTGTGGGGAATTACAGTAATGGTAGTAATATGGTAGTTTTATTTTGAACTAGCGGACGCTAGCAGTGCCCCGTAGTGTTAAGATCTATACTTACTAATATTATAAAGCTGAAGAGTTTGTTTGTTTGTTTGAACGCGCTAATCTCAGGAACTACTGGTGCGTAATTGAAAAAATATTTTTGTGTTGAATAGAGTATCTATCGAGGAAAGCTTTAGGCTATATAACATCACGCTGCAATTAATAGGAGCGAAGAAACAATGAAAAAGGTGGACAAAACGGGGAAAATTATTCATCTTTGAGGGCTTCCGTTGCATGTGCTGCGAAAACGGTTCAAAATTCAAAGAATTAATGCCCAAAATAACTATTCCACGCGGACGAAGTCGCAGGCACAGCTAGTAAATAATAAAAGACATTTATTTCAGGCTTAACACATAGTTTTTTAAACTAATTTGGACACTGTAAAGGCCAAGTTAACTAAAATTACGTCTAAGATAGTCTACTATAACTAAATTTCAACAAAACATACCACACATAGGTGCCGTTATTATTTTGTACGAGTAATCCATAGATTGAAAACATTTTATTTCTTTCAAATATCGTACATTTGCTGCGAAATTACGTACAAACGACATTAGCTCAAGGTTTTAATTTATTTACTCACTGCTTAGTACTCGTATGATGACTTTTTTGAAGAATCATTGTACTTAACACTATAAGTTGGCTACTTTCAGACAGTAAAAAGATGATTGGTAGAGTTTTGAAATGAAATGAAATCATTTATTGGAAATCATGTCACGTTGCATTCTCATTACTCTAACTAATATATTAGAGAGAAAGCACATTTCAAAATTAACTTCGTCATAATTTTTATAATTGTTACTTTTTATTACCATAGAAAAAAAATCAATTTTAGGTAGTGACTATTTAAAAGGTTAATTAATCAATATAAATATGTATTTAAAATAAAATCTTTGTTTTACTATCATCTGTAAAGAGGCATCGTCAATTAGTGTCATAGAAATTGGCAAACTAAAAACTAAAACTTACAATACATTTTATAATATACGATAGAGCTGTATAGAGACTACGTCAAAAAATATAAGTAGATAAACTAAACTTTGTTCAGTGTGTAAATGTCATAACATAACAAACCAGGAAGATTTGGGAAGATTCTTAGAAAAAAAAGAAGGAAAAAAATAAAAATAGATTTTGAAGAGATTTTGGAAAGATATATCACAGTAGTCACCCAGACCTGTCAAACCTGCTATACTGGTAGGCAAACATCTTGAGCCAAAGTCGACGTAGTGGGGGTAAGTTCGTGCATGTACACTTCCGGACATATTTTATTGGTCATTGTTGGGGTTTGTAAAATATAAAGTGAGATTCTGTAAAGTCGTTTATTTAAGTAAAACTAGACAAGTATTAGCCACTAGTTGCGCAACAATATAAACATAAAAACGTATGTAATTTCTTGTCACAGAATAAATCATTTTCATTTTTTTCTTCAGAACTGTATTACGTTTTGGCGGCATTGTCCAAAAAGTTTTAGGTAGGTAAAAACACAATATAACAAAGTAACAATAATACAATAACAAACAAACTTTAACAACAAAACTTCTAAACTCGAAATAGCCAATTGACACTGCACGCAAGTGTAGTCAGACGCTCGCGGAACATGCGCGCAACGCGGGGAACAGGGGCCAACTGATCGGCCAATCACGGGGACGCGTTCTGACAGAATGCCCCCGCACACCTCTCTTTCCACCAACGATACCTTAAAATCGTCTACTGCGCACTCAAGGTCATGGCTCAAGAAGTTTGCCTAAGATTATACATGACTATATCACCAGTGTAACCAAATCCTTAGCAACCTCTAGAAAGTGCTTGCCTCAGCCGAAGACCCTCGATCACAGAACAACGATCGGGCCACATCGCCCCCGCGCGCGCCCCCCCATAGAAGCGAAATGAATAATAATACGTGGTTCTCGTTTGGACCAGTAAACAGGCCAACCTAACCTACGACAGCGCTTGTCAGTCTGTTGTCGAACATAGTCCGAGCGAGAGAGTTTTCGGTCATTTTACTCGGTTTTACAGCATGATAAACTATTAAATATGTCTTGTTGTGAAGTTAAAAATTGTAAGAACAATAGTTATTTTAATAAAAAAAACTTTTGACATTTTGAATGGCATTAACACATTCGTTGTCTTGACGACGCTACTTCTCGATAGCAAAGTGATGTGTAAATGGAACCTAGCAAATTATCGATATAATGTATATGATGTTTCTGGCTTTGTATGGAAATGTTTCTGGATTACGGGTTTTATTTAACACATACTTAATTTACAGATTTCCAAAACATCCAGTGTAAAAAAATAAATGGATATTGGCGACCGGTAGATACAACTGGTTTCCTCATAAAAATGCCAGAATATGCTCCAGTCATTTTGAAGATGATTTGATAATTCACAAGAATAAAGTCACGAGATTAGCTGAAGGCGCGATACCAACGAAATTTGATTAAAGCTGTCATGGAAAAATACGCAGACATTAGATTATCATATCTGAGTAAAAAGAAAACTGAGCAAATATCTCTTCGCACTCATTACAACAAAACTATCCTGTTCTCCGGACAATAGCACACAATCTGTAGCAATAGGCTATATCTGCGAATGTGTTCTGTCTTCAAGTTTTGATCTTGTTCTTGAAATAGATAATTTAGAACAGCTTTTAAAAATTTTCGGTTTTCCAATATTAAAGTGTTTACTTTTTAATTTAATATACAAATTTGTATAATATACAAGAGTTAATGCCTGAATATTATTTTATTTCATGATAAATCCATGCTAATCTATACTTCCATATTAATATTATAAATGCGAAAGTATGTCTGTCTGTCATTCTGTCTGTCTGTCTGTTACCTCTTCACGCTTAAACTGCTGAACCGATTTTGATGAAATTTGGTATTGAGATAGTTTCAGTCCCCGGTAAGGACATAGTATAGTTTTTATCCCACGGGATAAAAACGTTTTTACAGCGGTTAACACCGCGGGCCATAGCTAGTTAACTATAATTTGTACTTAAATAATATAGTTTTACTAAAGACAATATATTTCCATCTTCGAAGTAAATGTGTAAATAATCGATAAAAAAATATCGTGCGTCGTAGTGTGCGTGCCGAAAGTGTGTTAGTTTTAGTAAATGGTGACACCTGTTTTGTATCGAATAAAGAAAGAATTCGCCTCTAGTCACCGGGCGACAAGCATGGACTTCAAAGCTCTGTGCCCTCGATAAATAAGAGATATGTGATGTTTTGGTGTTGTACCTCCGCAATAACCTTGTTTCTTAACGACGGCAGACACTTATAACACAGGTTGTAGGTATTGTAACTTCGATGGTTCTAGGTTAGGTATACGGGTACAATTCAAGTCAAAATAAAACTCCTTAGCACAGACATAAAAGCAATACTGATAGTGATCCAATAGTTAATTACAGCCTAGTGATTTTAATTGCTTCACAGTTCTGTTATTGGCTGAACGTTTCTCCGTGCTACGCCCTCGTTGGTGGAGGGACTGATAATAAGCTTTTATGTTTGTTCTAAAGATATCGACCTCCGTATGAAATTCAAGTCATTTAAATAGGTAGTTGAACTTTGGCATAATACTCACACCACTATATTAAGATACTCTGACAATTGACTAGTTCGAGCTGAGGTTTTATATGAATTACACTTTGCAATTGTCAATAGCTTTTCCTCACGAGCATGGAAACAACGCGTCCTATTTATTTATAAGAACGAGTAAGTGAAAATCAAATAATTTCAGAAGCAAAAAGAATATTCCTATCAAATATGCTTATGATTGTTTCAATTAATCTTTCTGACGCGACGTGAGAAAGATTAAGCGAGACTCTCCTGATTGTAAGCAATGTCATTAAGTTTTGGACTTCAAACCCCTATCATTATCATTGCACTGTGTTATTCATCTCAATACAAATGGTAGTTTTAAATTCTACTTTAATAAGACATACAATTGTTTTACATCCTTTACAAGCACTTGACCACAATTATTAACTCGATACAAAAAGGTTTATATTAAGACTAGTGGGTGCTTGCGGCTTCGCTCGAATTAAGGAGTAAAACTTTGATCCCCTATTTCACTCCTTTAAACGAGGCATTTCCTAAAATTCTTTCTTAGCGGATGCCTAAGTCATAATATTTACTTGCATGCCAAATTTCAGCCCGACCCATCCAGTGGTTTGAGCTGTGCGTTGATAGATCACTATGTCAGTCAGGCACCTTTGAGTTTATATTTAGATTCACAAGACCTCTTTCTATTTAGTCAATATTTCAGCTCCGTTGTCAGTGATGAGTACTGTATGTTCGGCCTGGGCAGCTCTGGAGCCGTCCTCAGTGACGACCGTCCACCCATCCTCAAGGATGACGGTGTCCTCGCTCCCGTGGGACAGGACAGGTTCTATTGTGAATGTCATGCCCGCCTTCATTGTGCCTGGGTAGTCGTTTACTGAAACATAGAGAGATTTGCTTAGTGTAAGGCTAGATGGCGCTGTGTGCAATGTCCCGGAATATTTATTTATTTCAATTTAATGGTATGGTTAAATTGGTAGGTATTTGAAATTCTGCCCCTAAAGAATTGTGTTGCTTAGTTTTGCTACAATACATTTAACATCTTAAAAAAATAATCGATTTTGATGAAACTGGACCCTTAGTTGAAATAAAAAACCTAGCTACCTAAATTTAATCCCATTTTTAACAATATTAAATAAATACAGGCCCAATGCATTTATTATACTTACTAACTCGAACTTGTGCATAAAAAAATATACCTAGACGTAATCACGTCGCTCCGTTGCGATGTAAGACAACATACCAACAAAGACACTTTTGCTTTTACAAAGGTATGATTTCATTCACCTTAACGTTTAATTTATCATCATCATCACCACCAGTTACTTTCCAATCACTACCCACAACAACCAAAATCAAGAACCATACTCATAAAATATGCAAATTTTGCGATATGACAAAGTTTTAATTGGACTTCATTCGCCTCAACTTTGAATACATCATCACCCTTACTTTAACAAAACCATTTCTAGCCAAAATCTAAAAGCTTACTCATATGATATATATCGGGCGGTCCATGGAAGTACTCCCCGATGCCATGTCCCAAGAATGCAGGCAGCACGGTCAGTCCCTTCTGTGTCGCGTGTCGTTGGATCGTAGCGCCGATCTCTGCGAACGGCACATTGGGGCCGCACGCTTTAATGGCCTGGAGAGCGACGTGTTAGTTATTCAACTGGGTGCCACTTGGGAATGATTTCATATGATCGGGTTTTGCATGTTTAGAGTTAGTTATCTTGTGTGAACTAATTATTAACCTACATTTGATGGGATTTAAACATTACAAAAATTTATTAAGTACAATTACTACAATTTTTTGGTTATCAAATCGAGAGTGAATCGGATTCTTATACGTGAACACACTAAGTCGTATCGTGCTTAACAACAAGTTTTAGGTGGTACACATACATACATAGGATATCTAATGCTAAAAATAAACTTTTATACAAATGAAAGTGTTTATATGTAGGTCATTAACACATAGATCGTCGTAATTTTTGTTATGGTGGTAGAATAGGGTAGTGACACAGGCACGGTACTTTTTATCCTAAAGTAACGCGAGCGAAGCCACAGGCATACACTAGACCAAAATATTTTTTCAAGAATGCCTTACAATATTGAGGCTCTCCTCAGTGACGGCAACAAGTTCGCGGCCTCGTTCATCCACCTCCCCCACTAGAAATGTTTTGGAGCAGTCGCCATGGAAACCTTTGAAAAACACCTGAAAAAAACAAAGGGATTTATTGTGTTTCATTTATCAAGCAGAAATGTTTTCATCATATATATAGTTAGTAATTGGAAAGCTTTATCACATGTATGTGCCTAATTATTTATATATATCTCTAAATCAACATACATACTGAAATACTACAGAATTTGTAGTGATATTATAACTAATTCTAAGTAGAAGAAATAAAGAGGTACTTAGTTCAACCTACACATATATATGTTAATTATGAAATTAGATAAAACTTTGAGAATTAGTTCATTAAATATTTCTTACAGATTTATTAGAAAAAAAGTGGTATTGATAAGATTATTTAATTTTTATTTATTAAAATAATAAGAAACAATATTTACACATATTAACACTAATAGAACTAAAAAAGAGTATTTACATCTAAACTAAATTTAAACAATCTACATGTGGTATGGAGCCAAGAACGCTGGCTGCATTCCCACGCTGGATTGCTATAGAAATCCTTTGCGCAAGGAACCAGCCAGCGTTCTTGTCTCTAGTGATGTCAATAAATGTCTATTTTTATTGTGTTTTTTTTAACTTAGGGAACAGTGCAAGTTTTATCAAAATCTGTTCAATAGTTTTTCATATCTGGATTCATTGATGGAAAAAAATATTTATGTAACAGTATTTTGATTGATGTTTCCATGACTTCTTGTAAGCCCCCACATACACCACTTCCACAACAATCACACGAATGCACGAATATATTACATACATTTACAACACCTTAACACTCAGCAACACTTCACATATGAAACATATATACATATATATATAAAGCATATTTAAATACATGTATAGTTTATGAAAATGCTAGCAACTAAAAAACCAAAACAAAATATTGTTAACTTATTTCCAATTTAGCCTTTTTTATTATATGCTGGCAACATTATTGTACAAAGTAAAGATAAACAAATTGTGTAAAACTAGATGCAAAGTAGGTAAAGATATTGTGTAAAAAAAAAAATTGTGTAAAATTATGTGACACTGGGTCTGACATTGGGATGAATACTGTGGCTCCACAAACACAAGTTCCGTAAGGGACTTAGCGTGGAGCTCAGGGTTTATGTCGAACGTACGCCAACACAAAAAATGTACCTAAGCCTATTTTAGAAAATTCTTATTATGTACTGTCACTGTGTTTAGATAAATAAAATATTTGTATTTGTATCTATGGTAACTCATGTCTGTACTGTATGTCTCAATAAATTACTGAACAAAATTTAATGTAACTCGTAACTTAAGTATAATTACCTTTAACATCCCTTTTTAAATGAGTTTTAGATAAAATGGGTAAGTATCTGTACATTTATGTAGTGTGGCGTTTTATTTAATTGCCACTTATAATACTGTTACTTACAGTAATATCAACATTAACAATATCTCCATCCTCCAAAAGTCTCAGGTCTGGTATGCCGTGGACACACACATTGTTGACTGATGTACACACACTCTTTGGGAAGCCATGGTAGTTTAAAGGTGAGGGATAGGCACCGGCTTCTATGCTTAGATTGTGTACAAACTCGTCTATAGCATCTGTGGTAATGCCGGGCTGGAAAATAATGGAAATAAATGAATTTGCAGTTTCACTTGTAGCAAATTTAAAAGCAATAAATTTTCATTACTTAAGGCTAAATAAATACAGCTCTAAACACCTCGTCCTACTCACTTATTTTGAAGAATATATCCCTGCCAGATTGGTTGCCTGGAAGAGATCGCTCTTAGCGATAAGGCCGCCAATTAAAACGCAAATTTTATTTTCTATGTTTTTTGTATTGTTTTTTATGTATGTGGTGTTTAATAAAGAATTTGTCTATCTATCTATCTACAGTAGAACTCCAATTATCCGAACTCCGACTATCCGAATCGCCGATTATCCGAATCACCTGCGCCTCGAGACTGCTTTGAAGTGGATGGAGCGTCAGCCCGAGTGTGACCACTTGCAACTGCTCACCGTCAAGCGAATGCGTGACCTGGCTGCCCGAAAACGGTTGAAGACCGCAAAACAGCTTACATTAACGGAGATGTTTAAAAAACAATGATTTTTATTTCTAAACTTGTACATAAGTACATTTTATTTATACTTAAAACATGTGAAAATTTCATGTTTCTTTCATTTAATTCAATAAAAAAATAGTGCAATATCAAAACGTAGCTTTTATTCTCTACAATGGCAATTTTTTTTTAAAAATCCGATTATCCGAATATTTGATTATCCGAATGGGTCCCGGTCCCCATTAATTCGGATAATTGGAGTTCTACTGTATCTCTAAAGACTGTCTGGGAGCACGGTAGCCAATATAAATTTACACTTTATATTTTATTATAGCTTGCAAAATAATTTATCTAGAGTAATGACTTATATAATTTTTATAGCTTGTTACAATGTACAGATACTGTAATCGGTTTCTTCTAGGCAAGCATGCTAGATCAAAGATTATAATGTTGCTTAACATTATGCAAGTTGTAGTCAAGTGTGAGCCTATCTCATGTAAAATAAGATACAAAGCTTGATTAGTTATTTTTAGTACCTACATATGTCTCTATAGAACTTGCCCCACCTTAATAATTTTCTGTACTTGTGTAAGTATACTTGATGCAAGTTTGCAACTCCTTTTCATCCCCCGTAGCTGGTTTAAATCTTTACTTTCCGGTGCTCTAGGTACTGCCAGTACTTTTCCAAGTACATAATTAGGCTTGTCGATGTGATTAGGGACTTTTCTACTGGGTGTTGTTTCTATGGGTCTCACTTTTTCATACACACCAAAATGCTTTCTGAAACATTGTGATTCACCGTGAAATATGTAAGTAGTGGATAAGACTTAAGCTGTATTTCAGCAGAAGAGTATACTTAAATAAAATAAACTAAATGCACCTAATAATAGCCGAAACTCTCTCTTAAATACTACTTCTGTACTATAATATAATTGCCAATAACTAACTAATATTTACATATATTTCACAAGTAGGTATATACAAAAAAGACTTAAACATACAGAAAAAAACAGATATTTACAAAAAATTCAGCACACCGTCCATGTTGTCGCTGTGCGGCAGGGATTCCAGGATGCTGGCAGTATTTCCTCTTTGAATAGAAAGAATCAATCGTTGAGAAAAATAGCTGCCAGCCCGGAGATCTCCTGTGGCAAGGACCAAACGTTTGCTTATCTGTTTAACAAATAAATAATAAAAATAAACAAATACTACTTACACATTCGTCCTCCAATATTTGCCTAAAGACCTCATTAGTTTATTAGATACATCCATTATATGACTCCAAAATTATGTCAAAACTGTTTGTGTTCTATTTCAGGTAATTTTTCAGTTAGTTAATAAACGAGCCGAAAATTATGAAAAATATTTACATAACCTATTCGAAATAGATCACCAGCTTATTACAGACAGAATATTTGACGTTGACAAATCAAACGATCACGTTATTCTGTAATATTTGACTGATATAATTTTATTGTTTGCTTTGATTGTTTGTAACTTATCTGTTACCGGAAGTGATTAGCTCTGTTTTATCTGTGTTAATTATTGGTTCTCATCTCAGTCTCAGTGTTCTCAGTTTTCATTCAATAAGTTCATTCTTTGTTTTTATTTGATACTTGATAATGATGTTTGTCGTTTGATCAGTTTTTTCGTTTCTTTCTTCTTTAGTCTGAGTGTTTGATAGATTTTTCAAATCAAATCTAAGTGATAGATAAAACAAGTGTAATTAGTGATTTAACTGAGAGATTCTTCGATAAATACCTATAAAAATGAGCCAGAGTAAGTTTCATTGTACAGTGTCTAGTGAATATTTACATTACACTTTACTGACTCTACTAAAGTTTACCGCATTTTGCAAACATTTCAGATTCTGAAAAACCGAATTCTAACCAAGATGTGGTTGATCCAACCGGCCCTGCTGCCCGGAAAGGAGTCCTCATATCGTTTAGGACTGGAAAGACCATGGAAATACCAGAAAAAGATATTGTATGTAAACATAACCTCAACGATGTAAACAATCATTCCTGAACGTTAGGACAATGATAATTTATGCTTTTTGATTTGTTATAGCTTGGGAGATGTAGATTTGTCGGCGAATTCGAGAAAATAAATCGCATTGGAGAAGGCACTTATGGCATTGTGTGTGAGTATGAACATTGATTCTAAATAAAAATAATAGATAAATAGGCTCCAAAACACTTAACAGCATCAGGGAGATGATACCCAGCATCTATATTAGTGGTCGTGTTGGCTCTCATTTACTGTACATTATTATTTATTATACATTAAGCACAAACAAGTACAACTTGAACAGTTAATCCATACCTGATTGTTTGTCTAAATGCTAGCTACTACTACTATGCTAATGCATACAGTAAAAGTAGTCCTAAAAGAGTGGTCAGTGAATAAATTATCCCCAGTTAAGCTCTGTGGCCGCCATTTGTGGCATTAGATTTTTTTTTGTATTATTTATTTTATTTGAATGTCCAGTAAAGCAATAATTTATCTATCTATCTCTGATATATGGGACTCGTGAAAATCTGCACATGGAGAGTTGTGAAAATCTGCGCCTGTATTTCTTACTAGAATCTAAATTTGTCATTACAGACAGAGCGAAAGACAAGCTAAATGGCAACATAGTGGCCTTGAAGAAGGTGAGGATGGATGTGGAGAAGGATGGCCTGCCTCTGAGTGGTCTGCGGGAGATACAGGTGCTGATGGCGTGCCAACACGAGAATGTTGTGCAGCTCAAGGAGGTGCTCGTCGGCAGGTCTTTGGAAAGGTTGGTTTTACTAACTACTAGCACAATAAGAGTTGAAATAAGTTTTGCACAATTCTTTCCTTATGGTTTGTGTGAAAAGTGTTGTTGAGATGTTTTTATATACATTAAAATGTGTATTTGTTGAGTATAATTAAGTGCCTACATAATTTGCTGAGAAGGTGAGCAGAGATCATTTTACTGTAGGTATAGCTGTTTCACCATCTGTGTGTGAAATTAGACAGCTAGGTACTTATTCATAAGGAAAAAAATAAAATAAATTTAAATTCTCAGACCACTGGCAAGTAAAAGTAGGCCTTATTACTTAGTACATAAGTATTAAACTTATTGATCAAACAAAGGGGCACTTATTAAAATCTATCAATAAGTAAATAAATAAATATTTCAGGACATTGCACACATCACTATTTAGCCCCACACTAAGCAAACACTTGTGTCATGGGTACTAGAGGGATATAATACTTACATACTTTTCTTCTGTAATCCACAATCCACACAGTTTATAATTACATATATGCCTTAAAATCTGTGGTCAAGGACTTTTTATGTTGTCACTAACAATTCTGCTTTTTATCAAATCTCACACCTTAAATGACTAAAAGTAATGAAAATTAATTAATTAATCTCACCCCTAAATGACCTAATTCCAGCATCTTCCTATCGATGGAGTACTGCGAGCAGGACCTGGCATCTCTACTTGACAACATGTCATCACCGTTCACTGAATCTCAAGTGAAATGCCTGATGCTGCAAGTGCTGAAAGGACTCAAGTACCTGCATGCTAACTTCATTGTGCACAGAGACTTGAAAGTGTCAAACTTGTTGCTCACTGATAAAGGATGTGTGAAAATTGGTGAGTATTGTTATGGTCAGTTATATTGAAAGGTTTGGTCCCATATTACTGAAGCATAAGTTGGATACCACAGGTTGGGTAATCTGGTATCAAGGCATGCCAAATCATTATAAGGACCTAAAACATGGCTTAATAAAATAAGCTATATTATTCCTGAATACGCTATATTACAACACACAACATAAAGAATTGATATTCTGGATTTTGGTAGTTAGTGTGACTTCAATGATGTAATTTTTAGTTTTTTATCAATCGTGAAAAGGTAGAGAATAATAGAAGAATAATAAGGTTGTCAATTCTGATTCAATATTCCTAATTTAGTTCTAAATTTATAACATGTTAATAAAAAACATATACTTAAATCTTATTATTCTTTAAATGATTTTGTTGCTCTTTCATTACCAGTGTTATTATTTTGTGTTTTCTTAAACACATTTCTCAAGCGTCATTACAATCAATTTCCAGCTGATTTCGGCCTCGCCCGCTGGCTGGGTGCTCCGGCCCGCTGCGCCACCCCCCGGGTAGTGACCCTCTGGTACCGAGCCCCGGAGCTACTCCTGCAGTCTCCCAAACAGACCCCAGCGCTGGACATGTGGGCAGCCGGGTGTATCCTCGGAGAACTGCTGGCTAACAAACCTCTGTTGCCTGGAAGAACTGAGATTGAGCAACTAGAACTCATTGTAGATCTGCTTGGTGAGTTTTGTATATAACTTGCTTTATTTTCACATTTTAAGTCAACATTTCTGTGATGCTTAGTTTTATTATTCATGCATATATTATCTTTTATGTTTTTCACAGTCATCATCTTTCACATATATCTAGGTACTTATATTAGTTACTTTTTAGAGCTATGTTGATTTGATGTGCTTCATTATTTATTTTTTATTCATGATTTTACTGTGCACAGTGTTTATTTATTTGTAAATTAATAACATTCTTGATGGAATTTTACTAAAAAGTTGTGTATCACATCTTATAAAACATCATCATTATAGCTCATTTTTAAGGTAAGTTCCATAGACTTTTATGTATTATATTTGACATGACTTTCGACAAATTAAGTGTCTTTATTACCATAACCAGTTATCTAACTCCTACATTATATTCTTCCAGGCACCCCCTCCGACGCGATCTGGCCCGAGTTCAGCGCGCTGCCAGCACTCCAGAACTTCACCCTGAAGCAGCAGCCCTACAACAACCTGAAGCAGAGGTTCCCCTGGCTCTCTGCGGCTGGACTGCGGCTGCTTAACTTCCTCTTCATGTACGACCCCAACAAGAGGGCCACGGCTGAAGAGTGTCTGCAAAGCTCCTATTTCAAAGAGCAGCCACTACGTAAGTTTCATATTTAACACGCTTTTATTGCCTAGAAAAGTAGCCTATTTATTTATTTTAAATTAAGTTACATACCATGCTAACAGCTTTTACCAAAACGCACAGTATGTTATAACTTATATAGGTACTTATAATTTACAATACCGAGCTTTATAGAAGCTTGGATCACTATTAAATTTTATACAAAAATGTAACATAGAATTAAATCTAGTATTGAATAAATCAACCTCAGGGATTTGAGCAATCATATCGTTGAGTAGATCTATGGCGTGTACCGTGGATGAATACCTGGCAGTGTCGGTGCGCACGCGCGTGGCCCCGCGAGCAGGCGGCGCGCGCAGCACGCGCGGGGCTCGCGCGCCCGCGCAACTAACAAGGCGCAAAGCTATCACCATACCAAAAATCTCGAACTTCCTACTATTCGCTAGTGTGTGTTGGACCTACTAAGCATATTCATAATAAAATATAGAAATCATTTGTTAAATATAGGTAAGAGTCAGAGAAAGAAAGAAATTACTTCATAAATATGATAATTGTGCCTCTGGCAGTAGGCTGGAGCACTTAGTAGGCTACACTACACCATCTTTGAGCCTTTCTAAGTGCTTTACTATTTTAAGTTTTGTTCCCTTATTTATCTTTAATTTTATTGAAAAAGGAAATCATATTTTACTACTTAAATAAAAGAATTTGAATCTCATAATAAGAATCCTCAAGAGATCAGCGATTTAAATTTTCAAATATATAGCAAGTTCTTAATGTCTTTTCCAGCATGCGACCCGAAGCTGATGCCAAGTTTCCCGCAGCACAGGAACATGAAGGGCCAGAGCAAGCCCACTTCCAACCAACTGAACATTCCTCTCTCGAACCTCAACACGGGCGCTAACGATCAGACCAACAACCTGCCTGCCATCTCTGACCTCCTCGGCTCGCTAGTCAAGAAACGAAGGCTGGACTGAGTAGTCTAACGTTTAAGGATTTATAGTGTGGTAGGATAAGGTACGTCTAAGCGTATTTTCATATAATGTTTAGTTTTGTTTTGTGTGGTTAAAAACTCAAAAGCCTTATAAAATTAACTATGAGATATGTTTGTTTGGAATTGTAGGAATATAAACAAAAAAGAAAGGGTCAAAGTCGAGGGTCCAACCTGGATGGGGTCTGCACAAGATCGACGCAGATGGCGCATACAAAGAGAGGCCTATACCCAGCAGTGGGATCCTAAGGGCTGTGGATGATGATGATGATGAAACACGAGAGCTCGGCTCCTCACAACTAAATGTATTGTTGCTTGCAGTGGTCTTGCAGATATTGGGCAAAAATCTTTTTGATTTAACCCCAAAACCAATGTTGTCAAAACCCAAGCTCTTTGGTTTGGTTACATACAATTAGAGTTATTAATTTCATTTTTTTTTTCACTTTACTCGTTTTCGTTTGAAAATACGTTGAGGACACTTTGAATTAAGGGTTAGGTTATTTGTGTGATAGGAATAATGTTTTGTTTGTCAGGTGTTAGGCTAAGAAAGTCAGATAGGATAATGTTTGTTGTTTTCTGTTTTACATAGGAGTAACTACCTATTCGGCAATATTGTAATTCAACATAGAGACAATGTGTTGGCAAATATTCTTCCTGTTCAGCGACCGGGTAAATAGTGACCAAGCTCTATTATAGTTTTATTTTAGGATAATAAAAGGACTTTTCTCAAACTGGACTTTTTATTTTGTACAAATTACACTTTTCGGGAGTTGCTATTTTTATGTTTTTCTAGTTTAGTCAGTAGATCCGTCTTCGTCGCCCGAGAGGCCCATTGCTTGCTTGAACTTCTGATACTTTAGTTGCGTGGCTGGATCGCTTTTGGATTTTACCTTTTCTTTCTGAAAACAAGCACATAACCGGCCGATATGAGAGCGAAAGTTATTCATATAATCGCGTAATGTGTGAGTTATTTTGGCATGGAATTCTCTTTGAGCTAGGATTATACAGAGACACAATTTCAAACTAAAAAGCGAAGGAAAGGTTCCGAACCCTAACATCATCGAGCATCAGCGAGCGCAAACAAAAAAACTGTTTGTCTCTCTCGCTCTTACATATTTTAAGAACGTGCAAAAGAGATATGTAATCCAAAAGTCTGCTCAACGAGTAGCGTGGGCAGAGTTTTTGCTCGGAATTTTTTTTCGAGCGTTTGTGACGGTATAATCCTAGCTCAATGGTAATTCCATTGCTACTACGCCATAAATATATGCATTTGATAATACTACATTATCGGCCTTGATTACGTTTGATATACCTATATTTAAAACCCAGTAGGTAGGTACCTAAATATGTTTTAAATATAACTTCACTTTCGATAAGCTTTCCAGTTTCCACTAAGCATGCATATTTCTTGTCTTATCTCTCGTTAAAAAGCTGGTTCAAAAAAATTTCTTCTTAAATTTGCAGAGTGGGTATTGAAAATTACAGCGATCAATCTCAGTATAATCTACAAGGGGTACAAAAAATACGAACTTTCCTCTGAAAGCATCTGGCAATGACTGAACGCCTTCCGGAAATAAAATTAACATCGATTTATATTTACAGACATCGAACGTGCCGAACAAGCCAAAGCCGAGACCGAGCCAAAAGTCAAGAAATCAAATTAAAATCTAAAAAAAAACAATATTATTCAATTTATGTTCATAACATAATAACGTGTGTATCTATTGTCACAATTTACACAAAAAAATATATCTAACAAAATGATTACTACGTACTTTTATTATTTAAAAAAAACAGTGCAATCGTTACAAAAACAAAAAAAAAACTGAAAATGTACAAGTGGCGCTCCTTTTATATATTTTTGCCTACCTCGTCACGTGTCTGGGCCGTTTGGTGTTTATTAACATAAATCAATCTTAAAAGGTTTCGAGAGCTCGACCGACTTTTCTGTATTGTAAAATGAGGGTAGACTGAAAAAACTTACTTTTTTGTACGGTTTCCTTTATTTTCCTATGACCCTAGAATGGTACAATGGCTGAATAACATAGTTCTGAGTGAAAACAATTAATTTCGTTTTTACGTGACAAAAGGCAGACTTACGATTTCTTTTTCTTGTTTTTCTATGGTCCTTAGTGTTCTCATGCACATACCACAGAGGATTACGTCCTCCATGTGATTCACGGTTTTCTTGCGGTGATGGTGTTTTAGTCTAAAACAAAGGTGCAAAATAATATAGTGTTTAGAATAAAAGAGATACAAGATTATAAAGAATTCTGCAGAATTTGTTTTTGGGAATGTTTTCATGGGAGATTTGTCGAAATCGCAGCAAGATGGCAAACAGAAGAACAAGGAAACGGTTCAAGAACACACTATCGGATGCCGCCGTCAGTTCCGGACTTATAAAACCGAGGTAATTATCATTATGTTATTCCAAGACAATTGTTATATACGATGCATTTGTCTTAAGTCACCCCGTGCCTCCTTTTGCAGTGATTTTCCTACTTATTCAGACTTACGATTCCTTAAAACAACAGGCACGGAACTACAGTTTGTAGTGTTAGTGTTACTATTAATATACAAAAATTATAAATAAATGAATTTTAAATTTTGAAAGATTGATCTGTCGACCAATACAAAATTTATAGCTGTGTCCTGTGCTCTGACGCATAATCTGAGGACACTGATATATCTTTAATGATACTAATTAGATGTAATAATGAAGCAGATCTGATAATATTACTAACATTTTCCCACAGTAATCGCACTGCGACTTGTCGGTCCGGTGCGTGATGATGTGCCAGCCCAGCTCGTGGTACGTGGGGTACCTCTCCGAGCAGCGCGGACACACGATCTTGCCCTCGGACCGACCGCCGTTGCTCTGGTGCTCTACTAACTCCTGGGATGTGTGGAAGTTCTGGTGGCAGCTTGGACACCTGCAAGGTAAAACATGTTTCATCAGATACACTAATAATGTACTTCTTTTGACCATAATACACCTGATGGTAAGCGACCGTTATTTTCTAGCATGGAACCTGTTTACCCAGTACGAAGATACGGTGTGTTATGATAAACAGCTTTTAAGTACCTACATATACTTATAATTAAATCCTATCATTTACCCACTTAAGCGCCTTTTTGGTGATATACATATCAGTGATTTTGACTATCCTATAGGAATATCTATCTAGCTTGCCTTCTAAAACCGTAAGTACCTCTTCCTCCTCAGTCACATTCCCTATTACTATAGGTCGTGACTTCCTGTAGAATTAGTTCGTAGGAAGATATTGAATTAGTTTTGATTCACCTACACAAAAACTTACATGAATATATTAGGCTGAAGGTGATATGCCATGTGTTCAATGATTTTCTTTGGATAGAAGTAGTGGAACTTCTTATCACAGCACGTCACGTATCCCGGCACGCCGTGTCTGTCCTTGTAGTGCCTCATGAGCGACCTGAAGTGGAACCCTTTCTCGTGGCAGATGCAACACTCCATCTTGTAGAAGAGTGTGATCTGTTTGTCCAACGCTGTGCCTTGCTTGGCCGGCCGGCCGTCTATCAGTACTATAGGGTCCAATGTGTCGGGGGTGAAGTCTGCAGGTATGGGTTCTGGCTGGCACTCCCGTATACTGTGCAATGGTTGGTGTATGGGCTGGGGAACTGAGCTTGGAGGTGCTGGAGCTATTGATTCCGGTGCTGAAGTAACGGTCCGGATAGAACCGCTCGTGCTAAGCAGGATTTTGTCCAGCTTTTCCGCCTTTGCGAACTCGTCCAGCGACAGACTCTCCATGAATTTTAATTCGGCGGCGGACTTTTTTTTTGGACTGATTTTGCGTTTATTTGACTTCGAATCGCCTTGCTGCGGGTCGTTTGGAGGTGTTGAAGGCTTCTCTATAGCATGACCCGAGAGGGCAGCTATGATCGGGTGCAATTTGCCTTCTATAGGAGGTATCTCACGTTTTTCCTCGAGAGCCTTTGTTTTGTGAAATTCGAGAAACTTTTGCGTTTTATCGACTTTGACAGTGTAGAGGTGTAGTGCAGAAACTTGTTGAAGGCAGTCGTGGCATATTGCTTTCGGTAGAGCATCGTCCGTGCGAACCTGAGACGAAAATGAAAAACATGAAAATCGTTTCATTTTTTCATATTTTATTTAAGCATTCCAATATTCAGAGTAAGGGAATATTTTGCACAGATATTCCACTAAGAAGCTGTAAGTATATTTATTTGGTTCTGTCACAGAAAAGCCTCCCTAACTGTCATATGGAGAATGTTAAAGAGTGACAGAAGAGTGTCAATATGCTTACCACTATTTCGAAAAGGCGTTTGATCTTCCTCTTGACCTCTGCGCTGAGTGGTTTCAACTTCACCACGTCGGTACACAAACACAGCCTGCAAGAAAGCTCACGAACTATCACCTTTTCCAAGTTTGCGAAGTCGTTCATCGTGCTGAATTTTTATAAATTTTAAATTAGTGTAGATTACAACAAAAGTATAGTTCAAAATTGATAATTTTACACCTGAAAGCTTATTTTGTTCATAATAAAAGTTATTTTTTAAAATCGATCATAAAATTTTGGTGTGCTGTGACAGATCCATGACTGACGTGTAATGTTTTATGTTTTTTGGAATGTTGTGTCGGTAATTTGGGGAAATATATGAGAATTTACTAGCTTTTGTTAAAAACCTTTGTAGACTTTTAATCTGGGAAATGTATAAAAAATAGCGTGCTACATACTCGTAATTTAATAAAAATACTTTATTCTCTGTAACTGAGATATATTTTAATACTAGCTGGTGCGCGCGACTTCGTCCGCGTGGAATAGTTATTACCATAAAAACGGTTCTAGTGAGTTAACCTTAAAAGATAGACATATACTATTACTCCTAAGACCGCCTATTTGAGATTCTAAATCCTGTCCATCCAAAGGTTGCCTGGAAGAAATCGCCTAAGGCGATAAGGCCGCCCAATGTGCATTAAATTAGTTTTTAAATTTCTTTTTATATTGTAATTTCTTTGGTGTGCATTAAAGACATATCTTATCTTTTCTTATATACTGTTGCGGACATTTTGTTAGATCATTTCAAGGGAAATAATTCTTTCATACACATTTTATAATTTTCCCCGTTTTTTCCACATTTTCTATTCTTTCTTCGCTCATATTAGTTGCAGCGTGATGTTATATAGCCTAAAGCCTTCCTTGATAACTGGTCTGTCCAACACAAAAAGAATTTTTCAATTCGTACCAGTAGTTCCTGAGATTAGCGCGTTCTAACAAACAAACATACAAACTGTTCAGCTTCATAATATTAGTACAGATTATGTGCGTATGTCGACATTATTTACTTACTCCGTAGGCGTAGCGACCTGAACTGAGTCTTGGCGTCTGATACAAGAGATGGCCACCGGTGCCAGTCCGCTTCACGCTATCTGCAAAAATAAAGTTCCCGCAAATCTGAAATTATATTAGATCGATATTAAAATACGAAATACGCATACGACTAGCACAAGGCCAGAAAACTTTTTTTCTTGAAACATATTGTCAATTTTATTAAGTCATTTAATACATTTTGAATATGTATGTTCTAAAAATGTAGGTATAATAGTCTCTCTACCCACAAAACAAGGGGCCAATTCAATATATTCTTAATGGCGTGATCGCTTATTAATGCCGACCTTTGTCTTCGTAAGCACCTTTTGAACAAATTAAATTAAATACCGTAACTTTAACCCACAAATTGAAACAATAGCACTGATAAAACATTCACCAAACTTAATGATCGCCGGACGGAAATCAAAGTAGCGGAAATGTAGATAGGTTTGGTCTAATAGATTTGGTATTAAAACATAATTTGCATTCATTAATTGAAAATATAGGAACTACACGACAGAATGCGTGTTAAACTCGATTAATCTATCTAATAGTATCGCCTGTGTGTTTATCCAAACTCTAACCTATTTTCAGATTGAATTAAAATTCTAAGAATTGGTTTATTGGTTTGAACGTGAAGATACAACAAATCCAGTTACCTTTTTTGCTCAGAAACGTTATGTTAGAGAGATAAGGAAATTAATGGAATGTGTGTAGCTATATATTATAACAATTATACGACTAAGTGAACTTTGAACCTCCCCTGAAACAAACCCCTGTACGTAGGCTGACAGAGTTTTCAAATTTTCCATAGATCAAGTACCTACTCGTACTACCTGAAGGTTAGGTAATATGTATTTTTTTTTAAACAGGCAGAATCTATAGAATGTAGTCTTTATAAGTGGAACCATCCCCAGTGATGGATGACTGACGGAGGGTGTTTGTAATATGCCGACAAAAAGCTTTATTTCACGAAAATTCCGGACAAGCAGAATTTTTTCGCTCATTTTGTCATGCTTTAATTTATTAAACAAATATGGCCAAGCACTTTTCCGGGGGGATTGGGATTCAGATGAATTTGAATAATGCTCAAAGAATAACATTAAATTCTGTTTTCCAGTCAGGCGCAATGTGTTTAACGATATAAGTACATTAATTTCATTTTGTTGTCGTTGGGGCTTTTTTGTGATGTCACCACGTTTTTTTTATTTGAACGGTTTTCTATCTGCTCGATTAGGTAAGTGGTATTTATGATTTCTATTATGTCCATGTATTTGGTCCATTATTTATATAATTTCACTCATATTTTCGTAAGATAAGAAATAATTAAGGGTAAATTAAATTTAAAGTCGAAGTCAAAGTTTTTTATTGATAAGTAGATTCTTACATGTAATTTTTTTTGTTTGTTCACATTATTAATTACAATGAAGCTCTGTTGAGTGTAGAAGATATGTAAATACCGACCGAGTCGAATTGACGAATCATGAACTTATTTCACAGTAGATAGTTAAGCGACACGATTATCGATTCCTGTTAAAGTTTTATAGTAAGAACTATGACTAAAATCCCAGACCACAATAAGTACTAGCTTGAATTAGTGAACTTGTACAACTCGCCAGCTATTGCTGCGGCATTGATAGCCTTCAAGAAAATCACGCCAGATCTTTGATCGTCACGAACTCTATCAATTCGGTGTATTTAGGTCTACGAAACGATTTATAAAGGATTTAGTACACCATAAACAACTAAACTAGAAGGAAAACCGTTTTGTTTCTCCCAGTTTGGGAAATTCAATTTCCTTCCTTTAAATAAAATGCCATGTCAGCGCTGAAATATGGGCAATTGAAACTTAAAAAATATCCGGTTAATGGGTTTTCTTTCTTTGATTCAGGGCCTAATTTTCCAGCTTGCAGAAAATTGTGTGAGTTTTGCTGTTAGACTACTTTTACGTTTGGTTTTAGCGGGTGCGAGTAAAAACAATAATCACACCTGCTGGTTAGTGAGGGTGTCTTTTCAGGCAAATTATTAAACTCATAGTATTTTTTTATTTGTTAATTTAATTCATCTTTAAAACTGAGATTAATATTTGCTTCAAATTATTGTAGACATATTTTCGATCGCATATTTGCAAGCGTAACAAGTTTCAAAAGCGAAAATTGCTTCCTTTTCATGTGCAAAGATTACGGAGTCAACTTTGTTCAATATACTTACGCATATATACTTGTACGTATGTACATAAATATTTCATGTCCCCTACAATGTGCCGTGTAAACTTCCACGAACGTACGCTCAATTTCTTCGTTTTACCTTTTTTTATTAAATCAGAAAGTACCAAAGTTGCGTATGTCTGCTTACGTTTGAGCGAACAGAAAATCTTCAGAAAATCCAATGAACGACTTGGTTTCTTAGGGCCTCAGTATCTTGATATCTTGATGGGTTTATTTTTGGACAATTTCTCTCCAGTTTTATTAAGTGGCATTGTTCTAGGACGTTGTAGTGTTGTCTGTCTTAGATAAACTCTTAACACTTTTACTGAGCGGTACCTAAATCGATTTTATTAAGGTTGAATACCTATTATGTTATACACGTCCACGTAATCGGATCGGCATAGTCGAATTGACTGTCTACATAACTACAAAGGCAATCGGAAACAGTGTGCTCACTAATTTCACGCCATTAAAAAGAAAAAGAAGAGATGTGGTTGAGGTGGTCCGTACACATCTAAAAACCAATAGTTCGGTGTCTGAAGCCAGCGAGGAAGAGACGCTGCAGAAAAACGTTGAATACGTGTTTTCTAAATTTTTATCTACGTATTACAATTTGTATTCGTCAACTAACAACGTCTGAATCATGATTTTCAAGCTTTGATCAAAACACTGCAAGTGCTGCAGCTATGCTTATGCAGATAGCGAGCCAATCACGCCTTGCTCTTTTTGCCTACAAATCATTTGGACGAATGGCGGCCAATTACGACCCTCTTCCTGCCAATTCGTCTCATTACACCCAACTGACGTCACTTCCGCGTCGGAAACAGAACAATGTCGTCACAATAGTCCACTTCCTGGCCATCGGTCACTATTATGCCCAATAAATCTGCGGCCTTCTACGAAATTACCGTAAAAATTTCGCTAGCCAGTAACAAGGTATTGTGGAAATAGGATCTCGTATGCGGAGTGCTTGTTACGAGTAGAAAAAGAGGATAATTTACCTTGACTAGAAATAGAACTTCCTAATACTTAATTATACAAGGTTACTAGTTAGAATCTGTCCTACATGTTTTACCTAATTTTAATTTTAGTACAAACATCAACAAGTTTTGTTCTATGAGTTTAGGAAAATCGTTTTGATGTGCGTATATGTTTTTGAATAGAACAGTTGTGTTTATGTGATTATTTGATGTCATTTTAATATATCTCTTACATTGCCATATTTTCCTGATTCTACAAAGTCATAAAAACGTGAATCAAAAGCTTTAGAGTTTTTTCCTCTTTCCCCGAAGTAACTTAATAACACCTACCCCGTAATATAAAAGTAAACTACATAGCAACACAACTCCCGCAAAGCAGTAGAGATTTGTCCAGATCTTAGCGAATATATATTCCAAGTTTCTCGTCACCTTCGCATTCAAAGCCTGCCGAAGTTCCGAACAAACCGACTAAGTTACTAATCCTGCTGCAAATCACAGATCTGATTGCATGAATTGGAGATTAGGTGCAATCGATTTAAACAAACAATCGGTAACATATACAGTTTGATGTGATAGTTGTGCTTGTCATAATCTATAGAAAGTCCACTCTGCCGATATTTTGTTATCATTACAAGCGTTTGCTTAGTGTGGGGCTAGATGGCGCTGTGTGCAATGTCTCGGAATATTTATTTTTATTTATTTATTATCATCATTATATCAGCCTGTGTCCACTCACTGCTGAGTATAGACCTCCTGTCAAGCGCCACACAGTACGATGACCAAACTGTGTAATTTTTAGTGACCGACTGAATTTGCTGTTTCGATTTAGACTAGTTTCGGTCAAAAATAAAGTTTCCACTATTGGTTTCGACCGACCTTTCTAAAAATAAACTACTTTGAAATCATACTCATAATTGCGTGAAGATTTTTATATTGCTTAAAAATCTCAACTAAGAAGTGCTCCACAAAATTCAACGATAATGTTGAAAAAATATATCATTTACAAAAACTATTTTAAATCGCTACTGAAATTTCTTTCTGAGAATGTCATAGTTGAAGCCACGTTCTTGAATGACGCAGACGGTATATTATATTACTCTATGACGCAGACCTTTCAATATCTGAACCGCCTAAATAAACTCATCGCCGACCACAAAATCTCTAATTACGTTAAAGTTATTTAGAAAATAATCAAATTGCCGCGGCACGTGGATCTTCAGAAGATAATTTCTCATCAGAACTTGGTTATCTTGTTACGACTGTGTTTAAAGGATTATCGTAGAACCTCCCCTTAATTTGCATAGTCGCTTTAAATTATATCAATACTATCATGCCTCTTTAGACAGATAATTACTTTACGAGCAAATGCAGAGGAAAAAAGGTCTTCAAGGAGCTTTTTAAACGGATGTATCTTGGTTAATCTAAAGTTTCAAAGTCTTGTTTGAATCAGCTCTCAAGAGATGTTTTGGATTAATTCTTAAGTTAAGTATATGTCACTTTAAAAATCATACTATCTTTACGCAAAAAATCATATTCAAATTCAAATTCATTTATTGCACTCATGGGTTGCTATGCAGATGGTAAAAACATAAAAATACAGAAACATTCGCCACAAGTTTACCTTTCGGTGTGCAACTACAGTAGGCATACTCACATCATTATTACTACACAAAACTGATCGTTGTGAGTTATTTAAAGAATAAAAAACAAACACATTTCTAGCATTTAAAACATAAAACTTGATAGGTATTGAAAATGAAAATCAATTGTTGTTGTAAATAAAAGGACCATAGAGAACATAAACGTCAAAAGCAAAATTACAATGTCAAATATTAAAGCTTACTATGCCGGGTCAAACTTATTAAATGTCAGTCAATATACATTATTCCTATTAAATTACACTTAGAATTAAAATTGTTCATTTTAAAAGCTATCAACCTTATAATATGCTTTTTCTAATAAAAATAACTTCAGTTTATGTTTGAACAACCCGGTACAATTAATTTTTCGAAATCTTTCTTTCTTTTCCTTTTATAAATGTACTCTCGTTTCTTTATGTACCAAAATTTGATTCAAACTATTTGTTATTAGTCTTTGGTGCTGATAAACTGCATAATACATGCAGCAACAATACATCGACGTTTAACCCTGAACCACTGGTCTGGTTCGAATGGACTGAACCCTGTCTCTTAATAGGTTTGTCTGGTTGGAGCCACCGCAAACTTTCAAGCTTCGATTGCGGTCGGCGGTCTCTCCAAGGTTACGAAGCAACTGGCAGTTGATCTGGACTTTAAGCTAGTTAAACGGCACCGGGAATTTATGTCTAAGAACGATTACCTAGAATCACTTACGTGACAAGATTATAATGCCTGGAAGAGATCACTGAAGGTGATAAGACCGCCCTCTTGTACATACATTTATAGCTTAAGTCCTTTTTAAGTTTTTGTTATGATTATTTATATTTGGTGTGATAGCAGAATATTTAACACTTCGTTACAAAATCAAAGAACTACTAACTACTCATATTACTCTCACAAAAAGTCAAAGACAAATTTTTAATCATATATTTATTATACAATATCTATGTTTTTTTACTTATTCCATAAACATGAACCCAAGAATTTCAGCAAAAAATTTCAAAAAAGTTTATTTTCCTGATTTTTTATTACTTTTGTTGAATTAAATAGAATACAAAATAAAGCTTAAGACATTTTAAGCGCAAAGGCCTTTTAAAAAGCTGTTGACTACAACTGATTCTATTATTAGGTACCAATGTTGTAGTTCTAAATATATCCGATCAAGTGGCTATTTCTTACTAAAAGGGTTGCCTCTTCTCTTTCATTCGGTTCCAAATAGCAATTTTATCCATTTACAGAGAATCGCAGAGGGTTGGTTTATAAATATTATATCATCCATCTAAGAGAATAGCAGAAAAATTGAGAAATTTTTACCCACACAATTTCTATACAATGAAATATTTGTTGTATATAAATATTTCGAGGGCCTCTCTGGACAAAAAAGACACAAGACGGACACAAATTGCACCTAGGGGAGGAGGCCTATACCCAGCAGTGAGTCGACAAGGGCTGAAGATGATGATGGTGATAAAAGTGTGTAAGGTAAGTTTTTTGGTTTGCTCTTCTTTTATGTTGCACTAATACTCCACTTTAGCTTAAAGGTAATGTTTGCTTATGCGGTTATCGTGTCAAGTGACCTATATAGTGATCAAATGTGATTAAACTTTAAAAGAAAATGGTATGAGGCTAGTCTAAAAAGAAGCATACTCAATATTTTCTTTCGTTCTTCTATACATTTATCTTGAAAACTAATGCCATTAGATGCATAAATTGAAACAGCTTTCCTTCAGCTATAATAATGTTATTGATTCTGGGGTTTGCTTTCAATTTCGCTCTAACGAGACCGTCATAAGTTTAACGTCAAAGAAACCTAAGCCTCTTACAAATACGCAAGTTTGATTCGATTCTTGAGCCACTGTCACCTAAATCAGACTAAGTGCCTTAAGACTTGTGTAAATGTAATTTGGAGATAAAAACGTTACTTCGATACAATGCAAAAGATTTCTAAACAGAAAAAGTGCGGTTCAAATTAAATTTAATGTTATCATCAAATGGAGTCCCAATTATTCCATCTAACTTGTAAAATCACTTTGCGTAAATTAATATATCATCACACACACAACACTGCTAGTAGGTATATTTTTTTTGTACATTTGTGTCTGTTGTTTTAGTTTGATTTTGTAAATATGATAAGATATTGAATCAGCTATTACTTTGCGGAAATTCATTGTAAATGAAACTCGTCCTAAGGATGCCTCGTAGAGAGGCTCGTAAAGAGGGTGTCGGAGAGGTGTGGCGGTGGTATATGGAAGACATACCTTAAAACCACTAAGTTTGTTGTTGGAAGCCGGTAAAGTAGTACTCGCAGCGGAAAAACACTACATATTTCTCCAGAGTTTCGTTGTTTAATGTTTTAGAATTGAGAATACTATGTATAAACTGTGTCTTAGTCATAAGTTATTCTATTTTTGATTAACTCGTTTTGATGAATTGTGGAATTGGTGGAATTCTCAGAATTTTTATTTTAAACGATGATGACAACTGCAAGCCTATTAATTTAGGGCCGCCGGAAAGGTACAGATGGCGAAATGTATTTTTAATTCATCTGGCTTCGTCCCACTTTGAGATTACTACGTTAGGCAGGTAAAGGAATAAGCTTTGAAAATTGTTGGAAGTGTTTATGGCAGGTGTTGATAATTTTGAAAATGTTTTGAGTTATAGCGCAAAAGTAAGTAGGTAATACTTGTTTGTAAGAAAGAAGATAAATGTATCAAGAAAGCTAAATTAATTTACAAAATTCTTTGGCTGACTGCAGTACCTACTGACAAATGACCAATTACTAAACGCGTTTTTTGACTCACGATATCGTCTCTAGATATACGTAAATACCGATTGCCAATAGTACAACCTTTATTCATTCGCTTGAGTATATTTTGTAAAATAAATAAGTCAAGTCATCAGTCAAGCTTTTTCAGCATGTTTTCATCGTTTGATCATAAAAAAACATATATGATTGTGAATTTTAATGAAATGTGTTGTCGAATTTAGGAGATGACACGTTATGTTCTACTCTAAGTATAATTTTGCTTTATCTATTCATCATCATCCACAGCCTTTGAAATTCCACTGCTTAAAATTTTATAGGCCTTCCTTTGTATGTGCCATCAGCGTCGGTTTTGTGCAGAACCTAGTCTAGGTTGGACCCCCGACTTTAACAATGGCATCGACCCATTTACATATTCATTAAATAAAAAATAAAATTGTAATTTCTATTATCTAAAAGACGTGTTGTTTACGAACACGTTCTCCGCTAGCCGGATTAATTAAATATATTCCACCTCGCCGAGCAGAAGCTTGCAGTTTTCAAGCTGACGATTAATAAATTTTCAACCATTCTTATATCCGGTTTAAACAGGCTTTCTAGATTGTAAATCTAGATAACCCGCATTTAAAAAAAAAAGTTATTGAATGACAACCAAAGAGTAAGAGAAGCATAAATATCCATGATATCAACGCATTATATTCTAGCCCAAAGAAGAGCTATAGCTGTGTCTTGTTTATCTCCACCTAGAGTATCTAAACTATCCTCTAATGATGTCTAACATATTGAATGAGAATAAAATAAACAAGATATACGGTAAGGGCAACTATACGATAGTACCAGTCGTATCCGATGCCACTAGTAGTAGATATTGCTTGATTATGTGCAGGTAGGTAGGTATACCATGATATTGATTATTTCATTTCAGAAGAAAAAAGAAGACAATAGCAACTTCCCTTTTTATTTGGATATTTCAAAGGAACATACTTAAGAATATTAGGTACACGTTTAAATGACTATTCCATTCCATTCCATCTTGTATAGATCGTAATTGCTTTAGCGTGGGATTAATATCAAAACTCAACTGGCATAGCGCGGTCTTTCAATTTCAAATATTGGTTTCCGATTTCTATTGTGGCGAAACGCTAATAAATTGGATTCAAATTGGCCGACTCTCCACAAAATGGAATATCATATTCAATCAGATAGATCAAGTACATAATAGAGACTTTAATGACCTCACTAGGGCTTTTTACATAACAACCTTTTGATATTAAAAAAAAACTTAACCTGAAACCAAAGTAACCTAGATTAGTTAGTTTTCATTTTATAACTTTAACTTCCATTTTACTTAAATCTATTCGCAACAAATATTTGCTAAAGGTTGTATTACTTTTGCTTACCTACGTCTTCTTTACTTCCTTTTCGTAACTTTCTTTATACTAGCAAGACGCGCCTATAAAATTAATATCAGACAATTTTGGTTTGCAACAATGTGAGCATAGAGAATAAAAGTCTAACCTTAGCCTAATTCCAAGATATACTCATAAAATTATTTGCACAAGCAACAAAATGATTGCAAAATGTTGCAGCTATGCTCAAACCGAGCGGCCTAGCACGTGACGATGGAAAAAGACCTGACGGTATGACTCTTGTGCCCTGGAAGTTGGGTCGGCCCCATGTGTAGGACGCAACTTGCGTCGACACATTGGCGCCGTCTCATCTGTCTTTGACACGGTGTCGGGCTGGAGCGGCGGCTATTATTGCCGAGCATCACAAGAGACGCAAATATGCTAACCTCGGCCGAGTTTACATATTTAAGCCTTTTGGAGTCGAGACTTTGTGGCCGTGGGGTCCGGGAGCCCATACTATTTTCCAAAACCTCTCGGAGCGCTTGGTTGACGCGACGCATGACCAAAATGCTGGCCTTTTTCTGGCTCAACGTATCAGCATTGCCATCCAGCGTGGTTATGCGACCAGTATGCTGGGCACGCTGCCCTCTGGTAGTGGGCTGGAGCACTTGGATTATCTTTAGGCTTTTCTAAAGATTTTCTAAGTGCCCCTTTTTGTAGTAGTTAGAGTTAATAGTATGTTTAAGTTAGTAGTATGTTTAGTTTTTCTTCCCTTGTTTTTATATTTTATTATTGTAAATAAAGTTAAAGATTCTCACAAAATGATCATTATATAAATATACATGGTCAAATGATAAGTCTTATAAATAAACCCCCATATTAAATCGGCGTTGATATCGAATTTGGCAAGCCATGTGACCACCGATCAAGGAAAAGAATAGAAGTGCGATTGGTCGGAAAAATTCTAAAATGGACGGATCATTTTTCTCTGAATCGATTGGAGATAGGTTACTTTTATATGTACGGACATATATTTACATATATACGAGTATTTTAGCACATACAGATATCATTTGTTGCTCGTCGTATCAGAATTCGGTCAATAATGATGATGATGATGTATAAGTTATACAAACCATCTATTGGACGCTAAAAACTGATGATCATCTCTACTACATAAGTGTTAGTACCTCCTTCTTAATAATATTTGGGATACTGGATCAGATTGTTTGGTTTGAATTTAATAGATCTTAATTGGCCAATCAGCTAAAATATAACTGTATTGCCTTAAATAATTACTACGTTACAAATAATAAACTAAACCTAAACCAGAATCCGAATAGCCTAGTGAAGCAATCGATAGATATGCCCTTAATACACCTTTCGTAAATAAAGATAATTTCATTTTTCGTCTTAAATTTAATTAGGATGCTCAATTATTAAAACTTTATAATATTTATGCTTGCACGTTACTTTTAGTCCAATCGTATGACAATAACCGCGCATTTCACGTCATTTAATGCGAAGTCTTTAGTATTCCCCTGCAATAAAATGCTGCCTACACTGCATGGTGGTTAGCGCTAAACGCGTGTGTTCAACATGTCCCTGTTTAACCATTCTACATAATTAAAGGTGCCCCTTATAGCCCCCAGCGCCATTTCAATGACCACAGACTTCAATTTATATTGAGTGCGCTTAGAATCCACGTAAGTTCATTTTTTTAATTGGTTTTGAGTGGAAAGTACTCTAAACCGGTCTGTATGAAAAATACATCTAAATATATAAAACTCAAAGGTGACTGACTGATATAGTGATCTATCAACGCAGAGCTCAAACCACTGGATGGATCGAGCTGAAATTTGGCATGCAGGTAGATGTTATGACGTAGGCATCCGCTAAGAAAGGATTTTGGGAAAAGCCGCTTTTAAAGGGGTGAAATAGGGGATGCAAGTTTTTCTTCTCAATGCGAGCGAAGCCGCGAGCATCCACTAGTTAAACTATATAGGCTTTATATCCCAGTATGTTCTGTGATCGTGGCAACTTCTGGATTCGAGAGTTTGCCAACCTTAAAAGCCACTGACTTGTATGTACTTACTGTTTTTTTATTTTTTGAATTAGAAAGAAAGAAAGAAAGAAAAGAAAGAAAAACATTTATTGTAGCAAATAATAATGAAATAAGTACAAACAAGAAATATATAAATTTAAAATAAACCTATACTTAAAACTACTTAAATAAAATACATATACATATTTGCCACAATACAACCCCAACTCAGCATAATGCTGGCTGCATAGCAACCAGCGCTGGTCTTCCGTTGGGGTTGGTGATGACGTCACGCACGCATGGAATTATTTTTATTTTTAAACAGAAACAACAAAGACATACCTAGACAAGTTAATAAATACCAATAACAAATACAAATAAGATGGACGATGAAAAACAATTCTATTTTCAACAAAAGAGTACGCAGTATCAACTATTTAATATAAATTACGGTTATATACATACAATATATATATATATATATATACACAGTTCAATTTAGATAGCGCTGGTGTCATTGACTAATGAAGCTTCCCTTTTCTGGTGTTCCAAAATAAATGTTTTGAGCCTTATTTTAAAACTATACATACTGCGCAGGTTCCTGATCGGCGGAGGGATGTTGTTCCAACACCTCGACGCCGCATAACGAAAGCTTCCCCTAAACGCTTGTGTGGCGTGTCTCTCAGTGAGCAGCGGAGCGGTGCACGAGCGAGGGCTGTGCGACTGCCGCGACGGCTTCCAACTTAGCTTCTCGTACAAGTAGGACGGCTCATGAAACTTTATCACTCCAAAAAGCAAGCATGCCAAGTGAAGCTTACGGCGATGCTGCATTCTGAGCAGAGCATGCTCGTTCAAAAACGGAGTCACGTGACCTCTCCGAGGTATTGTGAAACAAAAACGAGCACAAGCATTCTGCACCCTTTGCACCAATTTTTTGGTCTTGGCAAGGATGCGGGAGTGAAAGACAGTGTCCATGTAATTTAGCTTAGAAAGAACTAACGATTGTGTAAGTTGAACCCAAAGAGCCGTTGAGAGGAATGGTCTCATGCGGTATAATATCTTAAGCCTATAGAAACAATCCTTTAGACAGTTGACCACATGTTTCTCGAAACGAAGATGGCTGTCCATAATAAGACCAAGGTTCTTGACTTCATGCACGCGCTCAACGGGTAAACCCAATAACATTACATTTTGCGAGGGTTTGAGACTGGCCAATTGATGCCTGCTACCGAAAACGATATACTTTGTTTTGGCTGGATTTAGTAGTAGGCAATTTTTCGCTGACCATTCTGCTATATTGGCAAGATCTTCGTTGATCTTTCCTATAGCTATATCAATATCGCTAGGCTTGCATGACATATATATCTGGGTATCATCTGCATACTTATGATACTTGCTATGCTTAATACATGTAATTAAATCTGCTGAGTACATAATGAATAAGATTGGCCCCAAAATGGAACCTTGAGGTACTCCTCGGGTAACAGGTAGTTTGTCCGATAGCACAGTCGAGCCATCACTGCGAGTGATCTTAACGCGCTGATATCGACTACTCAGATAACTGTCAAACCAACGTAAGGCTGCGGAGTCAAACCCATAGTAACTGAGCTTAGATAGCAAGAGATTAGAGTTTAATGAATCAAAAGCTCTAGAAAAATCTAGAAGGACCAATATTGTGCACATACCCTTATCCTGAGCGCACAGAATGTTGTCGGTGACATCAAGCAGTGCGCTGGTGGTGCTGCGACCCCTCCTAAAGCCTGACTGAGCGGCTGGCAAGATGGCATTCTTTTCCAGAAAGTCAGTTAGCTGCAGACAGACCGCTTTCTCCGTAATTTTAGAAAGGCAAGGCAAAATACTGATAGGTCTAAGGTCTTTCAGATCTGTTGGCTGCTGAGTTTTAGGTAAGGGCCGCACCACCGCCAGCTTCCAGATATCTGGGTATGTGCACGTATCTATTGATGAATTTACTATGCCAAGAATACTATCTATGCTATCAGGGAATGTTAATAATAACATATTGAGGCTAATAGCGTCGCAACCTTCAGCATTTGACTTTAGGCTACGAATTACATTTATGAGACAATCCAACCCTATATTATTAATGCTAAAAACTGCGCTACTGTACCTATGATGTTCAAAGAAAGTTATCTGTGAAATTGATGTAAATTTAGAAGCTGAAATATTTAAAAAATGAACGTTTATAATGTTAGGGTCATTAAAACAATCCGGTAACGTATTTTCTATCTTAGGTATTAGATCTTTTTTAAGATTTTTCCAGAGTGACTTAGGGTCATGTAAGTTAGAATTAATGTTTTGCTTAAAATACGACTTCTTCTCTTCAAAAAGAGCTTTATTTACCGTAGTCTTTAAACTTTTATACAGTTGTTTCTTACTCTCTAAGCCAGTTTTATGATAATCAGCGGCAGCATCATCGCGCAGCCTCATCATCAGTTTGACTGTGTCTGTGATCCACGGATAAGAATACTGCTTTATTACAGTGGTTCGGATTGGGGCGTGGACATCAAACAAATATAAAACGGAATTATTAAAAAAATCTACCATCTGATTAGTATCGGTACATTGTGAAATCAAATTCCAGTTAATTGCCATCAAATCGTTTTTAAAATGATCTGAGTTAATATTTTTAATTGGTCTATATTGAATAACAGCAGGAGGCACTTTCAGCCGCTTGATATAAAACTCTGTGACCACAAGACAGTGTCCCACAGACGTGCCTACATGCCGCAACTTGGTGTGTCTAGCACAAAGATCAGTACATATAACATCGATTAATGTCCCGCCAGTATTTGAAAAATGCGTTGGCTGAGAAACTATTTGGCTCAGCTCGAAACAGGAAAGAAAACGTATTAACTTTTTCGTTTTGTAATCGTCTAAATCTAAGAAGTTTATATTAAAATCTCCAGCCAAAATTAAATGATCATAATTTTGAAGTGCACTTACACTATCCGTAATTGCGTCAAAGAAAATATCACAATTTACCCAATCAGGTCTATACGCCGTACCGATTGCCAACCGTTTACCGTTTATGTTTGCTAAAAGCCACATCTGCTCGACAACCGCATGCGCCGGATCAACCGGGTGCTGCCAGGGCCGCACCGCCACCCCCCGGCGCAAGTAAAAACCAACTCCTCCGCCGCGCGACTTACGACCGCGCGGCCTCGGAGTGTGCTTCAACCTGTAGCCGGGGATGACGGGAGCGATGCAGTCCTGCTTCTCCCGCAGCCAGGTTTCATTGACAGCGAGTATATCCACGCCACTGCTGGTTACTGCCGCTATGGTACTATCGTGATTCGTGCCGAGGGAACCTGCGTTGTATATGCCAACCTTAAGAAATTTCGAGGCCATTACATAAAAAGCAAAACTTCATTTTCAAAACTGAACACAGACACCGTGCATAAAACATTGACAAAAAATATGACGTAATATTCTGATACATAAAACAATTTCATATAAGAACGTTGCGATTGATATTTAGCTAAAATAAATAAAACATAAATACCGTAATTACTATAATATATAGACGCTAACTTTTTATGTATACATTGAGATTCACATAATATAAATAATTTAACACCAAGTCTGAAATACCTACATATACAATTGTTAAACACTTCGACTAATTTAAACAAAACATATGTTTGTTTACAACATACTAATAATACATTAATCAACAAATTTAAACATCGCCAAAAATTTTTTTCAATTCTTCCTCTGATCGTAAACGAAAAGACGCAGTCCCGGTCTCGCGACGCGCTAAAATTTGGCCGCGTCGGGACCATACATATTTCCATCCACGGGAACGAGCCAACTCGCGCGTCTTGAAAAATAGCATCTTATTTCCTTTCGTGAGGCGTTCGTTTATGTACAAACGAGTCGTCGCGGCAGCGAGCGCCATGCCCTCTGTCGTCACCGTGCGTCGCGTTCGTGCAGCCTGGAGAATTGAGTCACGCAGCTGCCTACGCGCTACGCGCACAATCAGCGCCCGCGGCCGGTTCACCGCGGCCTGCGCGCCGACTTTGTCGTTCGAGCCTGTGCCGCCAGGTGGCGCTGACGCACGTTTCATACCAACGCGTTCGACAAATACAATGTCATTTTCTGCGCATGTCACACCTAACTTAGCCGCAATAAGCCCAAAAAGTCGCCCCGCGTTCTCCCCCGGCTCTTCTGGAACACCCGTTATCTCCAAGTCGTTGCACAAAGCGTCTTGATCACGGTCATTCAATTCATTTTTTAACCTGTCGATAGTCGACCGCAGCGATTCGACTTCCGCGTTGCATTCTGGTTGTGCGGATTGAAATTCGGTGAATTTTTCTTCTAGACAACCTAGTCTGGATTCTACAATTCCCAATCTAAAACTGAAATCCTCTACGTGTTTCTTTAGTGTGACAAAACCCTCTTTCATATCTTTGAATTCCTGCCTGTGCTGTCGGATTTCATTTAATATTTGCATGCACACGGTTTCACTTGCCATAGGGCTGCTTCCTGTGATATCCAACTGAGAACTTTCTCCTGACACCGGAACCTCTGAATTATCTTTGCGAGGCGTCTGGACTTTACAATCCGGACACTGCCACTGCGGAGATATCTTAGAGTCTTTAGCTATACTCACGCAGGCTTTGTGAAATAGATTCGTACATTTACCACACTTAATGATCTCGGAAGCACTATATGTGGTAAATTTTCCGCACGCCTTGCATTTAACAGCCATTTCTATAACAGGTATTGTTGAGAATTCCCAGCAGATGGCCCTTACAGCAAATTATATTTTGATCACCGTGAGTAATGGCCAGAGGTACCTACCCTCTTTAATACACAAAAAATATATCGCGATATCAGATAAACAGTATTATTATCGTGAATTATATTAAAATCCGTGAACAGAACGGTACAATAACACTCACACAGGCAACCGGTCTGGTAAAGTTCACAATTAACTCACTCACAACACTAGTAGCGCGGGATTTCTAATTTTAAATGATTATTTAAAGCTCTGTTACGAATGTGTGCACCTTCTCGGAAATCGTCCGTGACGTCACTCAATTAGTTCTACCTATGTCGCGTACCTGATAAAAAACACATTTTACCATGTAATTTCAGGTGACATGAAGATGAAGTAAAATACACAACAGTATATTAGTTGAGGCAGTCTGACATTGTAGACAGTCATTTGATCTCGATTTTTGGCCAGATAAGACCGATTTGTAAATTAGGAAAAACATACTATTGGCCTTAAATTTTATGTCCACAGAAGTAAATTAATGTCTGTTTGTCACAGTATGGCAGTCGTTAAGCCATGTCAGAGGCTTGATTAACTCTCGAAACCAGAGTCGGCCACTCTCATTCAATAAAAAGAAGTAATAAGTTAAACATACATGTATACATTTTACATTATCAATAAAGATTCTTTATCTTTATCTTTATCTTTATATCCTAAAGTATATCTGCTATTTATTTAGTTATGTCCTATCTATAGCTACTATTACTCTGCGTAGGTTTCATAGCTGCTCCCAGGGCTATTACCCGTATCACGTAAGCGGCACACGAGTGCAGCGGCCAGCAAATCGGTAAGTGGGACTTGTTTCTCGCCCCGATTGAGGGACAACCCTAATTGCCTTGCCGACGTAAGCACGGCACTGAAGATATGCTTATAAAAATAACGTACATACATTTATATTCTAGATAGATAGATTTAATTATAATTAAAAATATTATAAATATATTCAACCGGGAATAAATTTAAATACAAAATTCTAATCAACCAAATTTTATCTAAAACGGTGTAGTCGTTTGAACGAGAAAAATGTCACAAACATTAAACACATACACGGACATAATTTCATCTGTATAATATTTTCTTTTTAATGATACAATTTTATGAAAATGGAAAGGTTAATTAGGCTATTTTTTTTAATACCCAACATATGGAGTAAAAAAGATACTTAATTTTTGGCATAACCTTGTCATTTAAAGATTATTTTTACCGATTTAGCAAAAGTACACTATAATTAAAATAAATTGGGTTTTTATAAAAGCAGCTATTTTACGATATAATTTTATTTATTTACTACGCAATAATAATTTTAACACATTTCCTAAAATCCTAATATATCCTTGGCTTTTTATTTCTTCGAATTATCGCATGATCATAACCGCAGGGTAGCAATTAATGTATTAAACTTGCTTATTTTAATTAATTGCTTTCTTATAAAGAATTTATTTGTACAAAACGTACAAGATCTCAACATAAAAGAAACAAATACTGATTAATTCTCGTTTTCCTGTTACTAAGTAGGTGTCCCTAAATAGGGAAATTAAAATCTTGAAAAGCTGAACAATTTCAAGAACGAATTGAATTTGCTATTAAACCGATAGGCTTTTATTTATGTGATTTTCATATTTTCCATGTGAATATCATGTATCTAAATATATTTATGACTAGGTTAGATAATGCCGCTATTAAACAAGGTTGTTTACATTAAATACATACATAAATAAATATCCCGGGACATTGCACACAGCGCCATCTAGCCCCGCACTAAGCAAACGCTTGTTTCGTGGGTACTAGATAACGGATTTAATAGTTATAAATATAATACCTATGTACTTTCTTTTGTAAATACGTACTTAATAGCGCCAGCGCTGGATGCTTGCATCCAGCACATGCTGAGTTGGGGCCGGATTGTGACACAAAACATGTACCTACCTGTATTTATTTTTATATATATATATATTTTTTTGTGTTGTGTATTTCTTGTTGTTTTGTGTCATAATTAATTGATTTTATTCTTATTCTTAATATACGTAGTACCTACATTTTTTTTTCTTTCCGATTGTTAGATAATATAATGTATACTATAAAGATATACAACTATTATTATGACTGTTCCAGCAGAGTCCGCTCAAAACAAGTAAGTCAGGCGTATTTTTAGATCAAGATCATGTTGCGGTGTAGCTCTTTACTTCAAATTTTATCCGCGCGCAAAGACTCGCAATTGCATCCAAGATTGACCCGTCAAGACTTGGCAAAACATTGCACCGCGCCTAGCATATAATATTAAAGAAGTTTACATAAAGCTAGATTCACCAACAGCTACTGGAGGCAGCACATATGTCACTTATTGTTGCTTCAAAATATTTCTCGGGTAGAACGTTTTAGTTCTGATTGTATCAGCACGCTATGTAGTTAGTATTCTTGCGAGAAATGTAGTACATAATTTAGCATTGGATATTTGACAGTCGCAATCCTTTCAGATACTGAAATAAAAATATCTTCAGAAAACTATTTTACCACACGAAATAAATATATATATGGCAAGTATTCATTGTATGTAATTTATTAAAGACTAGTGGACGCTCGCAGTTTCGCTCGCATAATTTCAGAATAAAAAGTAGTCTATGTCATTCTTAGGACCTCATACTACCTACGTACTAAAAAACATGATGATCCATATAGCCTTTATAATTTTTTAATCAATAAAACGATCGATTTAAAGTATACCAAATTTTTTTTCAAATATCTTCTGTGTGTAGATTTTTGACCTTCTTTAGTTTTATTATATGTATAGATACATGAGAATGTCCTTCGCTTATTTTATTTTATATTTTATTAACATTTTAAATCTATATTATAATTTAAAACCTATTCTAATAAACCAGTGGCGGAATACTATGGAAGAGCATTTCGGATCAATTCAAAACTAGCTCAATACAAAAATGTTTACCCTACTTTTACATCAGAGGTTAAAATAAAAACTGGGATATTATAAAAACAAGAAGATGTAAATTGGGTTATTGTTTGCTATTGTCAACTTTGTTAGCGATTGTTCTGATGCCGACTGATTGAAATTGGGAAAAGTCTGTGTTATGATTGCTTCTTACAAAAAATACACAATTCTCCATCTGCTTTTTCTCATCAATCAGTAAAGTAGAATGAAAATTGTCTCTTACGGGTAAAATCAAATTCTGATTTATAATAATTTTGAAGAAAAGAAGCCTTTGTAGTATCTCTCTTGAGTCGTATTTCCTCATGACTGAGGTCGTGACTCAGCCGCAGAATTGATTCGTTAGGGGAGTTCTCTTAGGCAGATACTCAGGTTCTTTCACGGAAGACACATGTCCTCGGATATTACGGCCCACAATAGTGTCGGCTAGCTCATGATGTTTTCCACACTGCTAAGCAAATGAAAATCGACACAATACATAACTTGAAAATATAACTCATTGGTGTAGGGTCGGATTTGAACCAGTGTACGTTAGGATAAAAAGCAGACGCTGAAACCGCAGAGCCACACTCACTTATTTGCTTTTGTAGTAGTTGCCACATAACTTTTTTTCATTAACAATATATCAATATTCTTTATTATTCAAGTAGCTTAAAGTATCTTTAAAATACTCTACATACTTGCAAAAGTTGTCAACCATTTTTACTGAAATACAAATGTCATTTCAATAAATCATTTTAGATTTCATCAATAAAATGTTATTTTACCAGTTTTTGCCAAGCTTACGTAGCCCGTAGCTCGCGTAGGCAGTCTCGTAGCGTCGTAGCTGTTCGTAGCGGCGTAGCGCGCTCTAAGTTCAGTTTCAGAGGTTCAGCCGCCGCCGCGGCCGCTGCCATGCCGCGTCCCACACGCAACTTTACCACGAACCGTTAACCTTTACAGACGCCATAAAATAATTATTACCACCTCCTATATTGTTATATGCCCCCGATAAATAACAATAAATAACCAGTATGGTATAAACATATAAACAACAGGTATAAAAATTCGGTCGGTAGTCAAAAATGTGTTTGATAAAAAGTGTTTTTAATTTTGACGTTGAGTTTAGAAATTTTGTTGAAACAGTTATTTAATATTCCAATATGTTGCTGTCATGTTTTATTCGTCAAGTGGTTTGGATGGCCGTGTCTGTGTTTGTGAAAGGTAAGTTGGTTTTTGATTAATTGGTGCAAACTTTCTAACGATTAAATTAATTCAAAGGTAGGATTATATTGCTACTTAAGTGCGAATAGTTGTTATAGACCAACTGGACAATATTAGTTAATATTTATTGATTCAAATACAATAATTGAACTGTATGAGTATAGTTCTGATTGTCAAAATAAAGGTCTTCGAATTCGATTTTCACGAGAGAACCATTTTGTAAATTATAAATTGAAATAAAAATAAATTTGCTCGGTGTCGTTGATTTGTGTGTTTTGTTATCCATTCAATATTGTAATTATAATTATAATTGAGCTTGATTACTAGTTTAACTAGGCAATTATAACAAATCATTAAAAAATGTTCTGATAGCATCAATTATTTTATACCCTTATAAAATCAATATTATATTTCAATTACGTGGTAGTTTAAAATGTATTAATATATATAGCAACTAAAGTTTGTCGATTTGTGAGTTTGGATGTTACTCCTTCGCGTCAAAGCGGCTGCACTGATTTGGATAAAATTTTGAGTTACTAAAAATTATTACAATATGTAACTATACTAGACCATTACCTACATATTTTTTTCCACCACATATACATTAAAACAAACTTATAAACATCATTCACCTTATACACGAACAAATGCCTATTCAGACATAAACGCAAAACTCACATTAAGCAACCAAATCACTGAAAACCTTTTGTATACCCACATATCAAATACAAAGCAAACCGTACGTTCAAAATGGCCAATGATTCGTGTCGGACGTCCAGCTTAGTTATATTCAGACAGACGGGACCTAATCATGCAGAATAGCTGAAAAAACATTGTTTCACTCCAGTCTAGTCCCTAGAATAATATTAACTAAAGAGTAGAGACAAAGCGTTTTATCATTGTGGTGTTAGTGATGTAGTTTCTAGTTAAGTGGCTGGTTTTGGTGTTAACAATTTTAGACTATCGTAAGGTATGATTGTTTTTTTATAGCTTGAGAAGATAACTCTACAATCTATAGTTTATATTCAGCCTTAAGGGTCTCTGGCAGGGCTTAAAAACTGTCACAGTATGAAAAATAACCGGGATCTACTCGTACAATGCAAAATCATTTTAATCTGACCTACCGACAGTTAATTATTTATTTCAGTTGCAACTCGCAATTCGTTTTCAATTCATACTGATTGTTCGTTTAAGTTTGTATTAACGATCTCTTAAAATACTGTGAGTACCCTAAAAATAAACTTAGCTCTAGCCACGCTTTAGTCGTAAAAGTAAGGGTAAGACAAACACAATTATAATTCACTTCCTCATACCTACTTATAATAGGTAAATATATTTGAGTTTATCGCTCAAAGGGTGAAGGGTAGAGCCCGAAATCCGGACAAAAACGTTTAAGACCCGTATCACCATAACAATGCCATAGTGGGGCCGCATAGAGCAGGGTACTTCAATTATGTGGCGGACACTTTTATATTAAAAAAGTCAGTAAGATATGCACGTTGAGGATTCTTTACGCCATTTCGAAAAAAATCGGAGACGGAATTTGCTAAGGTTCCCAATTCAAAAGGGGACTCTAACACTAGCGTTTGATCCAGGAGAATACTATTCTATGCGTTTGATTATAAATTAATTTAGTACGAAACTAGATTGTGCTCTGTGAAATGTCCCAAAATGTTAATTTGTTATTAAAACCGGCAATATATATTATGTTGTTAGAGTTTAGGCTACACCAATTACATGTTTTTCAAGTTAGGTGTAGATTTGAAATCGCTTAGCGGTGAAGGAAAACATCGTGAGGAAAACGACATGTCTGTCATGAAGAAATACGACTCAGAGAGAGATAGATAGATAGATAGATAGAAAATTCTTTATTGTAACACACGATAAAATTAAAAGGAAAGAAGAAAAAAATACTTATACTAGTGCCACAAGTGGCGGCCTTATTGCTAAAAGCAATCTCTTCCAGGCAACCATTGGATGGAAAGGAATAAATAAGAGATAACAGAGGACGTGGTATACAATAATATAAACAAAGAAGAAAAGATTAGATTAAAAATACATACTACAAACCTACTTAATAAACTATACATATAAATCATACACCCTAATACATATAATAACAATATACCAAAAATAATATAAATTAATACATATTGTTAATAAATACTGAGTGAGTATACACTATACACATACATAGATGATGATAGCAAAGGAACTACAAAGATCTCACTGTAATGATGACAAATACCATATTTTTACTTGAGTCTTGAAGCTTTCTATGGACGGAGCTTTTTGCGGAGAGAGAGTATATATAGCTAGATGGTGCTGTGTGAAATATCCCGGAATATTAATTTGTTATTTAAACCTACAATATTATGTTGTTAGAGTTTAGGCTGAAGCTTAGACGACGCTGTCCGCCTCTCAGCCACTAGATTATACTATACACATAAAAAGGAGCTCGTATATCCCTGTTATCTCTTCATGAACCGTGATATTCAATTAGATTGTTTACTGCTGACTTAGTTTTGATATGAATAATGACATCGGTTATATAAATCCAGACCAAGTAGTTGGTTTTTTCAAATTCTGAAACTAAATAAATAGGAATAACCGCTCTTTGTCAATTTATTATTAATAGTATAACAAAAACCGTTGAAGTAGAATTTGAAGTTCGTATCAAATTTGAGATAGGTAATTAAGAAAACATAATCACATTCATAACTGGCTGTATTAAAATTAGTTTATTGATAATTATTGTTAGTGGCTTGAATCCAAAAGTAGTTAATTAATTAAACGTAATCTATTACCTAATACTAACTAGCTATCTACTAATGTGACATTTAAAATGTTGAGCATTCTTACATTATTATGCAAAATTTAATTATCTTTATTGAAATGTATTAATAATTAATAAAATATTTATTAAAATAAAATCTTATTAATTAATTACCTTTAGTTGTATACAAAAACTAGATATATAATATTCTTCTTCCATCGCAATATATACAAATAAACAGTCACGTCTAACTTATAATAGCTCTCTTTGTTGTCGAGGGTTAAGAAGCATCCTATACAAACAACAAACTTAATTCCTCCGTCAAAAATTTCGTTTCAAAGTATTGTTAATGATATAAATAAGTAAAGACAGACCCTCGTCATGGTTTCGTCGCCAATTACCTAAGTTCCCGACACAATATTTCATCAATATGACAGTTACATGACAATAACTGTCGAGCGTGGATATTATTCTTACAATTTCGTACATATGTATGTACATAGCTATAGTAAAATATACATAAGTAAATAAAATATAGAGTCCGGTGTTTACCTTATGGTTTATCATCATCATCCAAAGCCCATTGAATTCTACTGCTGCTTTTATATTTCCCTTTGTAGGTATGTGCCTTCTGCGTCGATTATGTGCGAACCTCATCCAGGTAGTACTCTCGTCTTTAATAATGTTGTAGACCCATCTCACTGCCGACTGACTCATCTCTCGTCTGCCAGTTCTTGGCCACCGCTTTGTAACTTCTTTGCTCCATCTATTGTCAGTCCTCCTAACCACATGTGTTTGTTATCTTTTGGGTAGAACCCCTGAAATATCACCCGCAAAATTTAGAGTGCGGGAGATACGTAGATACCTAAAAAGCTCAATAATAAGTATTGTATGTGTGTAAGTAAAAGTAATAAACAGTAAAGCTAAGTTACTCACATCACGTCCATCAATCCCTACTTAAATTGTTATGAGCCGACAATTTTTATTCGAAATACTCGCAAAGATAGTTTTATGCGCATTTCTAACGTATACGGACTTAAAGGATTTACAGTTTGCGTTAGTTTTTGCTGTTTTTTGAGAATAAATCCAAATCCTACGCTATTTAAGCTAAACAATGGCCATAAAATATGAGTCCTCATGTTTCTTATTTAAGTCTCCGTCTAGTTTATAAATGTGAGTGTTTGTGATATTTGAGCAAACTTTTGGAGGTCAAAAATAATGAATCAATAATTTGTTGTCGCCCAATTTTCGTAAGAAGTTTGAGATTGTGACAGATTTGGTATAGAAAACCTGTCAAAGCTTTCAATACGTCAAATTTGTCCCTTATCAATGAAACAATCAGGCTCGAATCGAAACACAATCTGCGTGCTCCCAGCCGCCTGTTATTGGCTTAGCTTTGCATAAATTTAATTTAGGTATTGAGGGAACTGTAAACAACGTATTTGTTTTGAGGAATCTCACAGTACGACTGTAGGAGTACTCGTTTCGTTTTAAGCCAAATATGTTTAACTACTATGTAAGATTTGTATCTCAGTTTGTTTAATTGACTACTGTTTGTAAAAGTTTTGTTCGTACCCTGTCCGTCATTTTCTAATTAAGATCGGCTGTTTTATCAGGTAAAAACTAAAAAAAACGAAACCTAAAGATTGATGGACTTCGGAGGCAAATTTAAATTTCAAATACAAAATTAAATTTTACGTAACCCGAAATATACATTTATATAATATTATAGTTACATCTATTCAGATGTTGAAAGACATTAGTTCCACATACTCGCGGTTGTACGTGGATATGGGTAACTTTGAGAATTAATTACAAACTTTTGACCATTACAAACTGCCTGAATCAAAGCCTAACTCACATTCTATCCTAAAACTACATCACAGATTGTTCTATTTTCAAAAATGAGATAACTTTTCGGTGATTTAGAAGCCTTTAATTATAACTTTTAAAAATAATTTAATCGATCAGAATTTAATAAATACGTACTCTAAATATCTGTGCTTTGCAGAACATCTCTATCCTTAACAGTTCTAACACCGTATTTACAATTCAGAGTGAAAAAAGAAGAATGAATTGGTATTAATACTTTATTATGATGGACTTCATTCAGAAAGATGGCTGGTTATTGAATATGAATTGGGATCTGTTTTAAAACGTCTGGGATCAATGGCCGAGCTTGAAAGAATCTATTTATTCAAGTTATAAATTGCTAAGCTTTTGTTACTTGTCAGTAATGACAAGAACTTATAACAACAACTTATAAAAACCTTAGTGCAAGTGCAATCAAGACATTATATTGATGGACTACTGGGTGCTCGCGGCTTCGCTCGCATTAAGAAGTAAAACTTGCATTCCCTGTGTCATCCCTTTAAAAGTGGCATTTCCAAAAATCCTTTCTTAGCGGATGCCTACGTTATAACATCTACCTTCATTCCAAATTTCAGCCCAATCTGTCCATTGGTTTGGGCTGTGCGTTGATAGATCACTATATCAGTCAGTCAATCAGTCAGTCACCTTTGAGTTTTATATGAATAGATATATAAGTTCTCTTAAAATAATGTATGTACAAGATTTATATTTGACATTTAGGCATCAACCACAAGTCAGTTGAAGAACAACAAGCGACACTGTGGTTGAAAGTGTAGTATTATTGTGTTGCAATCATCATCATCATCAATCAAACAAGGTTCACTAAACACTGTTTTTACATTTTTGTTTTTACATACTTAAATGTAATAAAAAGCTTTATTTTTACTCTTAGTGATTATTGTTGTAATTTCAATTTGTCTACGGCATTAAGTATCTTTTGCATAGTTAAAAAAATCTACACTTAACACCACTGTTACTCGAACTGTCAACAGACATTACAAAAAAACTTTTAGAAGACTTGATAACCTCCTATTTTGAAGTCGGTTAAGAACAAATATACGTAGACGCTCACGTATGTTTCGGTCTTCAAACCCAATTAAAAAACTAGAAACACAAACAAATCGAAACCTAATAGTCTTTAGCAAAGTTACCTCGTTTGTAAATATATCAAAAGCCTACACGTCAACTTAGCTCCAAGAGAATCTCCAATGAGTTCATAACACAGTTGTGAGTAGTCAAACTTGACGACGAGATCCTTCAAACTTTTATTAGCTCGCTGGTGCGTCTTTTATTTTTGAATTTTAGTTACGAGATTCAAATTAGCAGTCTGAATACTTCGGAAAGTATGACGGGCATCCGAATTATTTAGGTTACGGGACGGTTTATTGTTGGCAATGTTTTGTTATAAAATTTGTACGGAAATTCGTTTTACGTGTGAGTAAATTTGTATGAGAAAGGCCAAATCAGGCGTTAGCTTAACGACTGCCGTACTAAGACGAACAGCAGGGATTTAATTGCTTTACTAAATTACGTGTTTTAGTTTTACGTGTGTACTGAACAGACAATAAAACTATGATTATTTTTGCTGTCACTGTAAAACTGCTTACAATCAGGTCACTTGCATGCTCTAATGTTAAAAAGCTGAAATAATTGCAATATATTTGATTTGCGTTTTAGTTGAGTATATGTACACGTAAACCTTATATTGCACACAATTCCATATCAACAACTCTTTAAGAAACAACAAAATATACACTACCTCCATCTACGACCAAATATATTCGATTTGGCATCATCATAAATAAGTTAGATCATCGTAAAAACCTGATAATATTACTGTTGGGGAATATTACAAGCCTTAAAAAAAGCAATTCCTCGGAAGGCCCGTCTCTGGTACTTATTGGAGGCAGGGAAGGGCTCTCCGCTATACAAACCTTCCGTACAAGGTATTGAACTCTTGGTAAACATTTTTGTGATCCTGGCAAGGTTTATGGTCGCCATATTTTGGGATTGCTCAGGACTAATATTTCAAGTCATGAAAATGGTATGTATTTTTTTTACGTGGGATAGGGTGACGTTTGACTACAGCCTGCCTAGTGTTAAGCATTGCTGCAGCCTAAGGTGTAACACGTTTACCTAGAAGATACCTATTAACTCTAGATTTGAAAACACCTGGATTGTAGTTCGCAGGAAACACAGCTTCTGGTAAAGTGTTCCAAAGTTTTTTGTTTGTTCTTCTTATTGTAATTGGTGTGTAAGACTTTATTAGATTTCTTGGCTTGTTACAAATTGTGTGTCTAATAATTCAATCTACGCAAATAATAGACCATGTTTGATAGAAAAAATACAGGTAGAGGTACAAGGTACAGGTAGGTAAAATAATATGCATGCAGGAAAAGGGAATCCTAATGCATAGTCCGCATTAGAATAGAAAAGAAGTCATTTATTTCGGAATTACATCCATATAATATTAAGAAATACAGAATTAAAGAAAGTACTTACATTCCATCAAATAAAAGAAGATAAGAAGACATTTACAAAAAGAGAGTCGATACAAGGTTGAGATTCTGCAATTCATAAAGTCTTCTATTTAATTTTATTATGGAGCCTACCAAGATATTCAAACCTCTGAAAATAATGTTTCAGTAGATACAGGAGTGCCGTTTTTTTACCGTAACCTTTTCCAGTTCTTTCTGGCCTTTCTTACTTGGCCTATTAACAGAAGTTGTTTTATTGTAAAGAAATTAAAGCGTCACATTTTAGTAAATAGATCAAACTGTAAATTAAAATTTTTAGCATTCAAAACTATATTGGACAAAGTTTCCCTACATAAATAAGCTCTCAAAAGTTGGATGACATGAATCTGACTAAGACCAACTTTTTGGATTAATTTACAGAAATACTGAGAACTCTTTTGCCGTACTTTTGCTGGGAACCGAACTACTTATAAAGCCAGCGCAAGGTACCCAAAAGCACGCAAGCTTTTCGAAGCAGTTGCAAAGTGAAAAGTACTTACAGCTTTAATTACAACTTGCTTGAGATTTGAAAGCGTTTTAGTGAGCTTAGTTGCTTAAACCTTGTTCTGCTACCAACATTGCAAAGCTAAATAAACAACTCAGTTGTATTTTACGAGTGGTTATAAAATAATTGTTGAAGGGTTCATTAACATTTTTATTTCTCTTTAAAATGTTGGCATTGGCTGACGTATCGAGAAAATTTGCAAATAGGGTGACCGGTTGCTGTTAAACGTAAGATATTCGAAGGCATATTTATTTAATCAATCATTTTGTATTGAGTCTTGTTGTTTGTGTTTCTAAAGTAAGTATGTATGTATTTACAAAATAAAAGTATATAAGTATAGCCGTTTCTACATAATAGTATATAGTAAGAACATAAGCGTTTACATAGTTGGAACTAGATAGTGCTCTGTGCAATGCCCATGAATATTTATTTATATCATACCATATATTGACAAACTGTAATAAATGCTGCCCTTCCTTGAAACTTAAATAAAAAAAATCGAAAAAAAAAATTCATCGTGAATAATATACAAACACATTCACACTCAAATTAGCCTTTACAATATTATAGTGATTGCAACATACAGTGGTAAAATAAGGAGTCCTTCTAGAATCTGTTTGTGACACTGACACCTAAGTCTGAGTTTAAACAGAAATGTTTAGAGCACTTTGAGAAGATTACAGCCCCATAAATACTACCTAATTCCCTCCAATTTAGTTTAGACATGCGAATAAACTAAACCTGAATACTAGAAACGTAACTGGGCTAAAAAATGCTTCTACTGGTAGCTAGAGTTCAACTCCATCACAGAAAGTATTTCGAGGGTGGGATCTAAAGTTTGAATCATAAAGTCTGACGTTGGATAGACGTTTTGCCATCGGGGAACAATCACGTGCACAAAAAAGGGTGAAAAGAGTGACAGTTCTATATAATCTTTATTCGTAGGTTTAGACCTAATTGTAATCAAATATGCTTTGTTTTACCGTAACGACATCTTAGGAGCCAAAATAGACGAGAGCCATTCAATTTAACTAAGTTGATAAAGTCACTTTACGGTTAGCGGTTTCTTCATCAAGTAAAGGGTGCATTGTCCTTTATCTAATTACGAGATTCTAGTTGTTAGCTCCACTGTTTAAGGTTCTTGGAGAATAACTGTGTTATATGTTAATTTAGTTTTATTACACACACATTACAAATAAATAATAAATGTTTTTCATTTTGTATTATCAATATTACACCGATTTATATATAAAAAAAATAGTCTCGTCGTTTTCAAAGCGCAAATGATGAGAGAATATGACCCTGAAAGTGGCATAACTCCTTTGAATCAAGAAATAGCAAAAGCAATGTCGCGGGCGTCTACTAGTGAGTGCTTAAATATAGCGTCACCGACTTAATTGCATCTTTATTTATTTATATAGTTACGAAATATTATCTAATGTAAAGGAACATTATTTTTTCACATGTGTGTGCTCGTAAATTACAAACTGTAATTACATGTTGTTCTGATAATATAGGTAATGAAAGAATAATATAATAATTCACGAAGCTTCGTGTCCAAACAAAATAAATCACATTTGTTTGTGGGCCTATAAACTAGTCTACCTTCTGTTATGGTAACATTGAAAACTTACGCCTAATTTCTACGTAACTACCTAAGTTCTGAAACTAGGTGAGATGTTTATGCGTAAACTTGGTTTACTAACCGTCTTATTACAAAACGCGGTTTAAATATTAGTCCAGGACATTGAAAATAAAAAGTGGGTTCTTCTTGTTTAGACATCACATACAAGCAATCAAAATTTCAACTTCAAATTGGAACTTTGATGTAACATTGAAACATTTTGACAGTTTGATAATTATGACAGTAGACAGTCATTTTTCGAACAACTAAAACGGACTTGGTGTAGACTAATATTTAAACCACGTTTTGTAATAAGGCCCGTGTTTTGTAGTCGTATCAATACAGAAGTTCGTATTCATACAATTTTGTTTATTATTTTTGCTAGTGAACTGATTCATTTGAGTAATTTTACTGTAAGAGCTTGAGCCGGTACATTTTAGGGTCAACTTCATAGCTACGATAAATATAGTAAAATATATGATTCAATTGTATTCAGTGCAGTATGTGGTACTTCTAGGTCAGATAGAAAAGTTCACTAAAACCTTAGATTTCTTTAAAAAAAAATATTTATTTATAAAAGTTTACATTACCGAAAATATACTTAAAGTAACTTAAAAAATCTTCTAAAAATAAACGAATAACTTGACTTTCCAGACTTTTACTATTATGTGCGGTAAACATTTGAATTTACCGTAACTCGAGCACTTTTTCTTTTTAGAAAATAGGCTATTAGAATACTAAGACAGACGCATTTACTGTAACTTATAATAAAAAAACAGCTGCAAATCGCCGATTATATCCCTGCCAGATTGTTTGCCTGAAAGAGATCGCTCTTAGCAATAAGGCCGCCAATTTAATTTCTATGTTTTTTTTATTGTTTTTTATGTGGTGTTTTAATAAAGTATTTGGTTGTCTATCTACTTATTATATCTGTGATTGTCAAGAACTATTAAACTATCCTTACATTATTCGTATCCACTTCCGTCGAGTCCCAACCTTTCACGGTCAAGCGCCAGAAGTTACAAGTTTGTCCTCACTCCGGAGGTTCCCAACTTCATAATTATCAGCTTCGCAGTTCTTCATCTAGGTACTTATGTTCGGAAGAATATTTGGTGTTTCTGATTCGTTTATGTACGTGTTAGTTTGTTTGTAAGTTTTATTTATCTGTGTCTATATATCTTTATTATTTAGTCCTGTATAAAAAAACACATGAGCACACTAGCGTTGTTGAAATTAAAAACTAAAAAGCACTTTTCACTACTCCTCCGCTCTATCAGGGCAAAAACTGTACAAATTAATACTTGTATAATAAAGCTAACGCCCGCAGCTGTTTGTCATAGTGCTACTTGTCAAACTATATCGACCCCAGAACTCCCACTCATCCACAATCTTACTATGTATAATACAATGCTACACATTGTTAATAGTATTTCTTTAGTTTGACTTTTAAATAGTAACAAATGGTACTGATAAAATGTTAGCGGCTGCCGCCGTGATTGAATAATCGCTCGCGTCCTTGTTTATTGCTGTGTCTCTGCCAACTACACACATCTAATAATAAATACAGTATACTAGGTTGCCCTCTGTATATATTTTATTAGACAAAGTTTAAATAAAATTTGTAGATACTTTAGGTAGACTTACGTTTGCATATTGTGTTTAATATATAAACAGATTTTTTACACTATTGTATAAATAAATATAAAATACTTTAATTGTTAAAAAAAAATCAGAAGTCGTAAATACAACACTTTTTGTAATTCTGATACACCAAATATCATATTAAGCATTTATAAGTCTACATAATATTATGTAAAATTTTAATTCTTTTAAACTGCAACTCGAACAAACCTAATTTATAATACACGTCACGTGTAATTTTTCAAGCAATATCTCTATATTCCAAATCCATTAAATTTTACACAGAAAGTACATTAATTTCGCTCCTACACGCCTGAATATTAAAGTACCTTTATCACAATCATGTGAAATAGATTTTGAAGGTTCATTTCTGTATAACAAATGGCACATGTCTCTCTGCAAGATTTGTATTAATAAATGTAAGTTTTGGTAAAGTGGCTGTCAGTCGTTACTAGATCATTCTACGAAAGAGGTATTCTTCTTGCAGACAGATCCATTTTCTAAATAAATTGATGTGCTAACGTAGTTTTCTGTAGTTGCAGAGGTTTGTGCGTTCTGTTCTACAATGTATTTGCAATCGTTGGGCCTTATGCAAAAAACCAAGTCCGTTTTTGTTGTTGGAAATTGAAAAGCATTTTGACAGTAATATCATTATAGTCAAACTGTCAGAATGTAACCAATAATAATCAACGTTCTAATTTTAAGTTAACATTTTGATTGCTTGTATGTGATGTATGAACAACAAGAACCAACTTTCTATTTCAAAGTTCTAAACTAATATTTCAACCGCGTTTTGTAATAAGACGGATTATGTCTATGTCGATGTTTTTGTTTTCTTAAAGGCACTGATTGTATAGTTTATATTGAGACCATCTTAGAAAACTATCTTAGAAAAGAGTATCTTACAAAAGATTCTGAATTGTTTAGTCCTTAACCGCATCATCCGTCTTATTTTTTTGTTATTGTTTGACTTCAGACAAGCTGTCGTGAACGTGATATTTTATTTTGCGCAACTTTGATGAGTAAAATAAAAGAATGCTACAAACAGTTTTACTTCAGTCCTAATTTTGTACAATCCAGTATCTTAAAATCTTTATTCATAGTCTAGAAAAAATCTTAGAATTTAAATTCGAAAATGAGACTTGAGTTAGTCTTTATAATGCTTAAAAAAATAAATCAAAAATTAGTCTTGAATGCTGATATAATCCTATCCTATACCCATACTAAATAATAAGAGACCACTAGAGCTGCAATTTATTTTTTTTATTTCCAGGTGTATGGTGCTGCGACGAGGAGTACCGGCTTGTGCGCCACCTGATGCAGAAGTACGACCCCTCGGTGCGACCCGTGGAGAACTCCTCACACCCACTCATGGTCACCTTCGGAGTCTCACTGCATCATATTATTGATGTGGTATGTACATTAAAATATCTGTAATCAAATAGACTGTTCCGGTAGCCTCTTTTACGTATATTGGGTTATTCTAGCAGCCTTATTTAAGAGAAAGACCCATTTTTTCTAATACAGACATGCTTCTCTTTAGATTAGAGTGGTTTGCGCGGGTGTCGTTTGTTTATACAATTTAATACTCTAATGTTCGACTGTCTCCATAAATAAACATACAGTAAATTTTTTTTATCAGTCACTTATTTAAAAAATCATCAAATGTTTGACTTCAGGATATTAAATTGCAACATTTTCGTTAATTCCTCCTTCTGAACAGGAATATCTTAATTTGAATGAATATTACAATTTAAACGCGCAATAAGCAATTCCTCTTTGACTAAAACCTGCTTGATAATTAGCAACATTATATATTATGATCAAATGGGATCGTTTTTGAATGAAATTGTCTCATCAAGCAGCGTGAAACTCACGAGTATGTTTATTTTAGCCGAATATCAACTGGCATGCAAGTTTAATAAGGTTATATTTGTGCGATTGTCTTTGCTTTGATCTCGTCGAGACTGGCAGTTGACTGTATATACAGATATGTATATAAGTTGGTATGTGCAAGTAATTACTGGCACACTTTGATCAGCTGAAGGAAGCAATATTAACTGTTTGACATAGAAAATTAAACCGATTTTCATTGTATGAAGAAAAATATGTAAATCGTTAACTAACTCGTCTTATTCCTTATTTTCATTTGAATCTATTGAAGTAATTAGAGTACATAAGTTGTTTTAGGAATAATAAAAATAAGGCACTGGGGACATGAAACATTTCAACGAATACATAACAAACTACATATATCTATTATTATTTAATCAATATGTTAAACTCTGGACACTAGATTTAACCACTCTCATTCAACAACAAGGAGAAAATTCAATATGTTTTCAAAATTAACTATCTCCTTTGCAGTTGAATAAAACCAACATGCTGTTAAACCATTAGTAATATTATTTTGTAGAAATTACCAGTTTTATGGCATTATTATTTGGTTATCCTGGTGAGGGACCTAGCAACCAAGCGTTGTTGGCCGCGGGCAATACAAGTCAGTTGGTATTTAAGCTATGGTTCTAATTATAATAATATCTGGGCTAAAAAAAATAACAAGAACATTATAGTTCACAGTTCACACGTACCTAGTGAGAACGAGTATTGGGAAAGGAAACTGTGTTACATATTTTTTTACATTTTATTACTTAACCAATTGAAAACGTCGTCAATTTTGAAAAACTATTTTTTATATTATTAATTAATAAAAAATATTATTATTAGTATAAACTGTCTTTAAACCTATCCACGAACATACAAATACCTCACCTTGCCATCAAATTGCTTACCTATCGACCTCTGACAGACGAAATAGATATTAACGATCCGAAACATCAATATTGTGGCCAATACAAATTCCAATACACAAGCAAAAGGTCGAAAAGGTCCACCGTGGCCCCATCTATCTACAGACGCAACAAAGCTATCTGTCTGCCATCACGTCCACAACACAATGCTATCGTTTATTCCCTCAAAATGTACTAAATTGGTTTTTGTACTGGTCATTTTAACAATTTTTTTCCGATTATGGATGATAATGTGAATTGAAAAATACGTGTAAAGGATAGTTAGTATCATTACGGACATAAAGAATTTGGAATTAGACTTGTATAATAAATATAGTAAACCAAATTACAGCTTTGGCAAATCAATTTTCCAAGGAAACATACTTATAGTATACGTATTGTAGAGTAAAAAGCAAAATCGAGAGTACTAATTTAGTACTACTTTTCAATTTTGTAACAGTAAACGGTAAAGATTTTTATTTAATTAATTTGAAGAAAAGCCAACGTATCAAGTGCATATCAAAGCTATCAAATGATCGCAGTAAATACTCTTAAAAAATAACTCAAGTGGTAACAAGTTCGTATATTTACCTGCAAATGTTTGGATTCAAAAACCGTTAAAAGTTGCTCAAACAGCGAGTTGAAAAGCAGTTTGTTCGTAGCACTTGTAGGTACGAATGACGTAGCAGCTCTACGAATATCGTAGCACCCACGTAGCAGCAGTGAATGGTGTTTCCTGATGCAATACATCGCGACACTTATTTAGAGTTTGTGTGAGAAATTGTGTGTTTTTTCATGTGTTAACGCATCCTTGTTGGTGCAGCTTTTTGTACCACGAGTTTTGGGTGCTTTTATATTTATTTTACCATTTGCAGTCTTTCTGTTTGCTTGATATACAATTTGTAAACGGAATTTATCGTTTTTAAAATCCGAAATAGTATTTATGTGTGTTTTTGTAAAGATTTCGTTTTGATCTTTCTTTATGAGGTGACACGTATAATTTTGTAAATGTAAAATATATATATATGTAATTAGTAAATTATACTAGTACATACTTCTTAATTTCAACCATCTAGTAGATATGTAGTGGGTGTAAAAGAATGAAATAAATATGAATGTCTTTGTAAAGAAATACTTTGTGATATAAGTAGGAAATGTTTATTAAAAATACTACTACATAGCTTCTTAAATAGTAGATAGAATAAGCAACTAATCTGTTAAACCTATATATTTTGCAAATACTACATCCCCGTAGTTTCCGGGCGCTCTCCAATTTCCCTCCAGTCCAGTAGTGATGGCTTACTATTTCCTACAACTTGTTCCCTACTTTGTCACGAACAGGCATAAAATATAAAATAATTTCATATTATTAACGTTGTATCTTTGCGAAGGAGGTCAGTATTAAGTTTTTTTTAGCTGTACAACCCTTAAATGGGAATTCTATATTTACAACAATAGTTCATGAAAAACAAGCAATGAAAAAAACTAATCAGACTTCGGACTATTTCTGAAGATTTATTAAGCAACATTTAAAAAAAGTTTAGCTTCAAGGAAATCTTGCTTTCTATTTATGCACGAAAATTTCTTGAACAAATTAAACTACAACTATAGGTACATAAAACAAAAGATAAACCAAATACTAAGTAACTAAAACACAACTTTATGTATATTTCATGGTGTCTCTAAAAAAATCTAACAAATACTCACATCATAGTATTAAATTACGATAAAAAAAATTACCACAAACACAAAATATACAATAATCATATACAAGACTACTCTATATATAAATCTACTTTATAAACATCTATAAGGCTACTCAAAACTCTGTAACAATAATATCGTTCATCTAGTTCCACAGTATTATATTAGATCGTCAAATAAAGTATGATACTCGTAAATTTTCTAACAATACGCGACCACAATAGGCTATTTTTACGCCCGTCGAAAAAGAGCAGTGTTTTATTCTAGGTTCACATATGGGCCTGTATTCAACGACATCAAATATAATAAACGCGTCATTATGCGATAAAATCAGACACACATATGATAAATAAATTCGCAAAAGTATCAGTTAGTGAACACATTCGTGTTTTACAATTGTCAAATTTGCATGATAATTGGAAACTGGTTTTTTTCCATACAAAAGACACAATTATTTATTAATATCTGTTAATCTTTGTTAAGGCGCAAGTGACTCCAGTACAAATATATTTATTTTGCCTTAGATATAGTATTTATTGATGTGGATCAGATAGTTGCTATATAGGTAGTTGAGAAACAATAAAATTTTGGAGATATATGTAGTCAAAAGATTAACTAAAACGGTTTTCACTCACGTGTAAATCGCGTAAATGGTTTACGCGTTTCGGATGTTATGACACCCATCTTCAGAACGTTCGTCCTGGGCCGCGGCAACACGCAGACTCAGGCGCGACTGTTCTTTTACTGCCTTTAAACTACCAACTTTGTTGTGTTTGGTGTGTTGCTCCATATACCACCGCCACACCTCTCCTAAGCAAAGTGGTCTCCGTGGCTCTTAAGATCTTACCAACGCTGCTCTTTGTGCCTTCATGTTTTGTTGTTTTCCCTCGGCAAGATATTCTCGGCGACACGTGGGTCGCCTATCCACAACGCATTCTCAGGGCGTGTTGACTCCACAAACGTCGGTCCGAAAGACTTCCGACCGACGTTCGTGGAGTCATTACGGTTGTTGAGATGAGGTGTTTCTGTGTTATTAGGCCTATGCATATAACACACGGCCCTCATTATAAACCGTATCCTCGCACAATGGTCGTGTGGACCAACAATGAAACCATTCACTCCAAATCTGGTTTTATTAACATTTCTTTTTCGTATCATTCAATTTACTTTTGAATACAAAATGGGTTTAGAGCTTATTCTATTCAGCATAGAGAGAGCTAAATAATTAATCTGTTGTGCTTACTTTGTATACGGTTGCTTGTGTTTATGTGCTTTCTTTGCTTACAATGCATATTAAATCAATAAAGATTTTCTAAGTGCCCCTTTTTTTGTAGTAGTTAGAAGTAGTATGTTTAGTTTTTTTTCCTTGTTTTTATATTTTATTATTGTAAATAAACCAATTTTGTAAGGTAAATAATCAATAAATGCAAATCTATGTATGTTATGTAATGATCAAAAATATACAAATTTTACAGTAAAACAAAAGTTTTATAAAGATTACTTCTTACTTTCGTAATCAAAACAGTGTAATCGTAAAGAAAAGGTCAAATAAATCAAACTGTTTTTCCATTTTTTGGTTGGGATATTTTTTTTTATCACTTCTATAAAAAATAAGGCCCAGATTGGTAGAAAAGCTAAAAAAAATTACATAATTTTTAAGAATAAACATATTTTTAGCCTGATGTTTTATCTCATAATAAAAACATCGTATTCAATGACTAACTAAGGTTAAATCAAAACGTCAAAGTAAATTGGTAAGCTAAATAAATATCAATCCTCATCGTCAAAAGGTAGGCGTAAAGAGGTTTAACGTGGAAATAGCCTAGACCCTAGATTAACACTGAGCGGCATACGGTTATATGCTTATCCCAAGTAAACACGGGTAAAACCACAGGCTATTCTAGTATAAAATATGAGTACACAACACATGTTAAATATATAACTGACTTATAATATGAGAAAATTATAAACATAAATATATTAGAAAAAAAATTATACAAAAAAAACATTTAAATTCTAAAACCACAGTGCCACGACAACTAAGGGACAGTTCGAATTTGAATTTTTTTTAATAACTCATTTTCTGAAAAGAATTATTTTGTAAGAGGAGAGAAAATAAATTATAGCCCAGGTAATCCACTGATAACACTTTACCTTAGATTTGGTGGTCTTCTAACAATTAGATTTCTTTACCGATATTTTTTTTTACTGCATACCTAATGCAAATCTACAAATTACTTAAAAAAGTCATTGCTGTAGGCCTGGTCCCAATATGTCTTCTAAAGGTAGATGTTTTTACCGGGCCATATACATATATCATACATTTTTGATATGTTGTACTTGTAATATACGTATGTATATTTTTATTTTGTATGTACGTCATCGATATTTCAAGATCTTGTCTCATATCTTTAAGTAGCTGATGCAAATTAGGAATGCTAAGTAAATAAATAGCGTATCATTAAATAAATCCGAGTTTATGGCTCATTTCCAATTAATTGGCTAAAGAAAAGGTTGCCTCAGGTAAACATGAAAGCGCTTCGGATTTATTTATAGGCAGATTTCCGAAGCGAAATATATTCCCTTAAACCTTGAATTAATTATAGCTTGGGTGAAATCAATTTTAAACATCAGTAATAGGAAAACCGATAAAAGCTGAAAAACATCAATCATACATATAAAAATATAATAAAGTCTTTAAACTGTTATTATTTTTAAAACCATTATTTTCTAAATAAAATAAAAACTACGAACATGATAGCATTCTAATCAGCATAAATAATCATTATTGACCTTTTAAAAATGTTATATACCAATTAAGAATATCGAGTGTAAAAAAATGCGAATATCTACATTGACCATATCCATCTATAGCCTTTATATAACTATAATTTAATATCACTATTAACAGAATATATTGTATAAACATCAATACACTATACAATAACATTGACCTCTAGTTCGGATTACGTCGCTATTCTGCAATACAAACAAGTTTTTCTTTTAAATCTCATACCTTCTCAAGTCACCCGGGCGAGCTCAAAGAAAAACTTTGAGAAAACTCTTTCTAATACCTACTTAGAAAGTTTCTCATCGCGGGTGTTTCGTATATCTATCTTAAACAACTTTTATGCTCAAAACTTTGTGGAAAGAAAGTAGTTTGATTGCAAAAAGGTTCAAATGATAAGTTTTCATACATGCGTATGTATTTGTATATATTTAGTGTGCTAGCGCTGCCCGCTGTTTCACTCGAGTTTTTTTTTTTTTTTAACTTGATCGTGTTTGCACTTGACCATAGTTTACCTGATAGCAAGTAAGGCTATGGCCTAAGATGGAGCGTGCTTACCCGATAAGAACCGATTCACTCGCGCTTTGAAGATCGCTGGATTATAGTGCGTGGGGAACAGAGAGTCAGGCAGGGAGTTCCACAACCTTGCGGTACGAACAATAAAGGTAGAAGCGTACCGTTTCGTGCAGGTCTTAGGAACTTCCACCATAAACCGGTGTCGTCCTGCCGTACCTCTACTCGTCCGGTGATAGAAGGGCGCGGGCGGAATTAGGAATTATCCGGGATAAAATCTGCCTATGTGGTAATCCAGAATTTTATGTATCCCATTATGAAATTTTATTTTAATCGTTTCAGTCTACTATACAGAAATAAAATACTAGACGTACTAATAGACATATAAATTATATGATATACTCATTAATTTACTGCCTTATTAAAAAAACTATGATTCAACAGCTGATTCAAACTCAATTTGAGTCAAAACTAAATAAAATCAATTATCAAATTATACTCTAAATATCGCTTGTTTAATTAAGTAAAGCGGTTATTCGTCTAAACTGGCAATTTATAAAATCATCATTTCACCATGTACTGAATTCATATAGAAACACACAACAGACTACACAGCAAAACCACTAAATCAAAACAGCCTAACCACTGGTTGCCTGTTTCAGCATCAGTTGAAAACATTCTGATTTGTTCATAATGGTCTATCAAGTACAGAGTTTGCGTGTAATGCTGCGTAACACCCTATTTCCATTGTGCAGCCATTTTGTTTCCTGTTTCTTTGGAATGTTGATGAAACCAGGGTTGAATGTCGTTATTATTATTTAAATTCACTGAAACTTATAAACACTGAAATGAGTGTTTTGATTTTGTAGTCAAAGATTGTAATTAAAATATTTTAAGAAAATGCTTTCCAAAACTGATTATATTAGTATTTTGATTTAATTTGATTATGCCATTCTTTGTAACTTTTTTACTCACCATGAATATTACGAAATACTCTTTAATTACTACATATCTGTCAGGGGATCTTTAAATATAAAGTATACGTCAGGTTCTTCCTGGATAAGCATGCTCATTCGTTGAAATTTGAAGCCATGCTAAGGCACTGATATCGTAATAAACTTCCTGAAAGGCTCGAAACAAAATGAGAATATATTTGTCAACACAAAAGTGGCTCTTTTGGGTTAGCTAATTTTAAACAGCCGGCATTGTTTATACCTTTCAGAGTTGTGGTTAACATTTAAAGAACTTGATGCTTTGTCTTTGTTCGGATCCTACTACGAATTGACGTTTCGCTGAAATAGGAGCTTGAGTAAGAAATATTCGATTCGAGTGGTAAAGGTGAGAGGTGAAACTGTAGCCATTGCTTGGTTTGCTATATGAAGCTATGTTTTTAGTTTTAGTGTTTAACTTGCCACTTTTGAATTGCTTTTGGTAGCCATATCATATACATATTTGACTCAATTACCAAAGTTCTTTTTTAAACGTCTTAATGAAAAATGATAACACAAATATTCTGTAAATTTTTAAAATGAAAGTACTGAGAATAATCAATTACTCGTATAATCCCAAGACGCAATATTGAAGCCATTTTCTCATCAGTTCCTGGAAAACCATCACAATACAAATTCATTTAATTGAGAAGAAATTGTTAGAAATATGTATTTTTTTAAGTTCAAATGTTTTGAACTTAACACTTTATTATTCTACTATCGTAACAATTTTACTAACCGAAATTAAGTGGTGATTATTTATTTGTCTCTTTCTTTCATTTCACAAAACATCAATTCGAAACAAATATTTTTTATTGATAGGTTACTAAACCGTTTGCTAAGGACTTCATTTTAATTAAAAGTAGACCTATTAGAGCGCCTACAGCGGTTTGTTTAACTTACTAATTGTTTGTCTTCCTATCCGCTCCTTTAATGAAAACCTTAAAAGAATTATTTTTAGCAATTATTCAGTTGATTAAGTTGCAAGATTTGTTAAAATATATTTAACTTAATGAAAACATTGATTTTTGAGTTGTTAGATTAATTTTAAGTTATTTTTTATATTATTTAATTGTAATACTGTTGCTATAATCTATACAATTTAGCTTTAGGTTTTAAATATTAGAACCAAAAACTATTGTTCCACTATTGACAGGCATATTCTTAAACCACTAAGTCATTAAACATACAGCTGTGTCTGAGTGTGTGTATACCATGTACTCATAGTTATGACAAGTGGCTATACAAATAAAATAACCCGTTTTGTATTTTACTTTAATATTGCCAAGTTGGCCATAGCCAAACGATTAAGGCAGACAGAGCGTATACCTGGAAGATGTAGGTTCGATCCCCATCGATCATGATTATTTTTGTTCTTTAATTGAAAGTTTAATTTTGTCTAACAGGAAGAAAAAGACCAGTTGCTGACCACGAACTGCTGGATCACGCAGATATGGACAGACTATCACCTGAGGTGGAACATCAGTGACTTCGACGGCATCGCGGTCATCAGGATACCCTACGAGAGGGTGTGGAGGCCGGATATTATACTTTATAATAAGTAAGTACCTACCAAGAAACGTATTCGCCAATGAGGATTCCATCCGATTACTTTTAAATCGTATTCTTCATTATTAGAGGCGTAACTCAGAAAATATATAGTAAAGCAGAATCAAATCATTGGGCATGTTGTCAGATGACAATCCAGTTCCATGTTATTTATATTTCATGCAAAATAGACTCGGAATTAATAATAATTGGGTAAAATAAACTAAAAATAAACTGACACAAAAACTACTACCGTGCCAGTTTTAAAACCGTAACAAGTAGATATAATACATCTAGAGCCACAGTGTCGCTTATGCAAGTGTCGCTTCATGTGATGTGGTCAAGTTCCCGATGCGTTAAAAGGATGTAATGTGTAATTATACTTCCATTTAGCAAGATATTAGTTGTATTGATTTTGTAAAGTGGTAGGTACTCAAATTTTATTTTATGTAACAGTTATTGTTTTGAAAATACCCTCGTCACAAGCGCTTATCAATTAAGTCCATAGAAAATCAACGGTTAAAGCGAAAACAACATGCAACAATCATGCCGCGTTTATCTCGTATTTATCTCTCTTCCATTCGTATTTAATTCAAAATGTAACATTGAAATAATTTAATTTTACGAATATACGCTTGATGACGAGGGCTCTTTGAGTGATTTACTTTTTTGTTACAACTAATTGGAAAACGTGTTTTTTAAAGCTAATGATTACATAGGTCACGCGCTTGATTGAAAGAATCACGTAGAATTCGGTTACAATATACTAAAATGTATCCCGCGTTTTATCAAAACTCAATCTTTACTCTGTGCTCCATATTGTGACAAGTTATGTAAATTCTATTGCTTAGTTAAAAATTTACCAAAAGTATTGTCTTTTGAACAGATATAAATTGGTATATCACTACTGCTCGATAAATTGAAAGAAGGAAGGTGTAATTACATAACTTCATTTTCTCTTTCGTCTGGATGGTTCCCGCATAAAAGACAAACAAAAACATGTATAATCGCTGAGTTGCCGAGTTGTTAAGTAAGATGTTATCGGTAGATTCTTGGTTACGTTAATTATGAGTTTCGCGACCAAGCCTTTAAAACTCCTAATTTAATTTCACATAAAACATGAACTTCTGATAATATTTCAAACAAAAGCAGAAAGTTGTATCCCTTCTGTTTCTCTTCTGCCCGAGGCGGTTCCATAAACGCTTGCCTTTATTATTTTCGAAAAAAAAGCTTATTTAGATTAACGTGGTGTTTTATTTCAGTTAGCTAAAAAAAATTACATTACATATGTAGTACTTATAAAAATATTGTTGCTTAACACATCAGTTACGCAAAACTTTGACGTTTTCCTTTTTTAAATAATGACTTTTAATAATATACATTATTTTGGCTAGTATAAATGCTAGATTTAAAAATACTCCCCACAGTGTATCAGTTGTAGATAACCCTAACACTGTTGACTCACTGCTATTAATATAATTATTGTATGCTGCATTTATCTGAATTTCCATGCCTGAAATAATTATTTTACCGCAGTGACTATTTTTAAAATTTACGAGTATTTTTTCCTAAACAATTTATGTGCTTGTTCACGCAAATAATGATGCGAAAGAGTGTCCATTAATTTTTGTTATTTATGCAAGATCATGTTTTTGTTTTACACGATTTTGAATAAACGATAAAAATTTGAATACCTGGGGAAAGGACTTTAGTAAATACATAAAATATCATTGGTTTGATTGTCGGCGTTGAGTTTTATTCTTCTACTACCTACCTACAACATTTGCAAAAGTACAGAAATAAAAAAAAATCATGTTAGCTATAGGTGTATCTTACAAATAGCTTAATAAATATCTATTTACATTTATTTGCTAGTAATCGTTCACATTATAACATTCATCATTACTTTTTTTTTTGCCAAGAATAAGAAATAAGCGCGGCAATTAATATTTAATGCGAAAATTTTAATATTTTTTTCTCAAATAAAACTATTTGAGTAGCTTTATCATCATAGCAGTAAATTGAAATCATGTTTTACATGCAAATTGCTTGTCAAAAAGTTCATCTTTATCAAAATCGATTTTCTTAATTGATATAATATTTAGTTCGCAGCAAGCCAATTATCGACTGTGATCGACCTCTTTGATTGCACCTACGAGTAGATAGCTAGAGGTATATTTGAATTTCTAGCTTGAAACTTTCTTGTATTGGTATCTTAATTGGATATTGAATGGAACTTTCGTTTTAATTTATTACACAAACAACTTTTTTTAAATTATGGTTGAACTAAATCTATACGAATAACAAAAGTCTATGTAGAAATGCCTTATTCTAATTTTAACAACAAAGTTGTGTGTGTTGATGAATGATTGAAAAACATTGAGATATTACTACTACGTATATAGTTCAATGATGAAAAATTTTCAAATATGCCTCTTTGAATGTACAATGAAATAAAATACAACAAACACTTGCAGTTATATACTCGTTCTGTCAGAGTGGCTACTGATAAAATTATACAGCGCACTAATGGTGGTACTGGAAACAGTAATTACTTATTCAGTTCGTTTTAAAACAACAGAAATACAAAAAGCTTGATTGGTAGACAAGTCTCTGAGGGACAAAACCTTTGTTTTGCTCCAACACTGCGATGTTTATTTTGCCCCAAAGCGAAATGGAGCCTGCTGCGAGTATTTTTTGCTATCTGCCAGCAGTTTTTAAGTTGATAGCTATTAGTTTTAGTTTATTGCTTTAGATTCTGGCTACGGGAAATGGAGATAAATAGTTCTTATATGAATGTGACCAACATTTATTTAAGTACTTTACCGGACCGACATTCGTGGAGTCAACACGTCCTGAGGATGCCCAGGAGAACTACAAAACAGGTAAGTTGTGTCTAAACACAGGGTGCGGGGTTGGTGAGAGCTTAAGAGCCACGGAGGCCACGTTAGGAGGAGAGTATACTGTATGGTGGTGTATGGTGTGTTCCTCTACCAATCGCAGCGGAAAAACACTATATATTTCTCCAGTGTTTCATTTACACTAATTGTGCACACATGCACTCTGACGCAATATAAATTAACCAATCCAAACAGTAACTGCAATAACATTGCATAACTTGGGTAATTTCTTAGCTTTATTTAGTTCTTTTATGAAAATCGTTCTCTATCGGATCCTAAAAATAATACAGCACTGTCTGATTCAAGTCTAATTAAACAAAACTACACTTAAGCCAAACGGGATAATCTTGTTTGGTATAGGAAACTATTAGTTATTTAGGCTCAAGCACCATTGTCTAGTGCTGGAGCCTAAGTAAATAAGGTAAGACATTTATAAGCCTTCGAAATTGTAGTATTGGATTGGTTAGTTATATAAATGTTTTTCTATAAAGCGAGTGTGACCCAGCGGTTCCAGTGTCTGCTTTTCATCCAGATGCACCCCAGTTCGAATCCGGCCCAAGTTAAGTGTAGATTTGCAATCGCTTAGCGGGGAAGGAAAACATCGTGAGGGAACAGTTATGTTTGAGGACCACAAAATCCGAGGACATTTGTCATCAGTGGAAGGACCGGGGCAACTACCACGATGTATCGTCCCAAAAGACCTCCCCTAACGGATTAATTATGTGGGGGAGTCACAACCCTCAGTCATGAGGAAATACGACGCCACAGAGATAAAGGTCTTATTTAATCGTTTACACAACCCCAATATAATTTATTCCAAGTGCTTAAGACTGTTTTCGGCAGCATTGTTTGAGAGGTTGTTCCATTACATAACCGACTTCAGATAGACTTGCTTGTGGTGGTGTATTGTTAGAACATTAAATCGTTATAAGGAGGTGTTCCTTTTGCCCTAGGAAGAAAAAAAATAATTTTGTGCTAACACTTTAAAATTTTGACAAGGAAAAATATCTCATCTTTCCTGTAACATCGCATTGTTTGATTTTAATATCTTTTTTATTAACCTATATTTACCCACTCCTAGTCAAACGTCAACTGCCAAGTCCCTCCATGTGTCCCGGTCAATGTATCTATTTTATTTTATTAACCTTAAATTATCACCAAGGCAGAGGATTTGGCGCGGGGAAACTGTACCACCATAATACAGAATCGAAAGATGTCTAGTATAGTGTACAGATAACCCTTAGCGTACAATATAAAACTCAAAGGTGACTGACTAACTGACTGACTGGCTGACTGAATAGTGATCTATCAACGCACAGCCCAAACCACTAGATGGATTGAGCTAAAATTTGGAATGAAGGTAGAAGAAGGTAGCTAAGAAAGGGTTTTTGGAAATGCCATTTTTAAAGGGGTAAAATAGGGGATGCAAGTTTTACTTCTCACTACCACTAGTCTAATATAAACCTTGTGTTCCAGCGCGGACCCGAACTACAGGTCAGCGGTGATCAACACGAACGTGATAGTGAAGCACACAGGGGAGGTGACCTGGCTGAGCCACGGGATATACGTATCCGTGTGTGACATTAACGTGGAGCAGTTCCCGTTCGACGTGCAGCTGTGCACCATGAAGTGGGCCTCCTGGACTTATGATGGCTTCCAGGTTAGCATTTTTTTTTAATCTGGGATAGAAAGTATCGTATGAGAGAATCCTGTGTCTTACAAGATGTTCTTCTCTGATCAGTAGTTTAAAGGACAAACCGACAAAACACTTACTAACACACACGCACACACACGCACAAACCCCTAAACACGAATGTGATAGTGAAACACACAGGGGAGGTAATTTTTTTTTATTCTAATGGCCCTCTACGGTCGCATTGGCATTAAACTTTCGCCGGATACGCCTTTGTGATAATCCTGGGTCAAGATTTTTACTCAAATCAAATCAGTCGTTTGATTGTGAATGAGGAATATACATAATCACTTACTAACACACACGGATATATACAAACTGTCGGCTTTACACGAACGTAATCATTGTTTTATTATAATTTTATTTTCAAATCAATCAAATCAAATATACTTTATTGTACACCAAATAAAAAAGAACATATTTAACATAAAGGTGGAAGGTAACCAGGGACATTGGGCGACCTTATCACTAAAGTGATCTCTTCCAGGTAACCTAGTTTGGACAACACTACAGGAAATCCTTAAAGCTGGCGTACTTAACACAATATTAAATAATTTAAAAATAAAACACAATAACAAATATAACATTCAAAGTAAACAATATACCTACAAACATACCTACTTACACACAAAACTACATATTATTGATATTTAAAGGAAATAATATATACATTGAAGGAAATCACACAAAAATAAAAGAAAGCAGAACATATTTCATGTAAAAAGACTTACACACACCAACTAACATCACAAAGTAGAAATGTAATGATTAAAAACCAAGCTCTGAAATATGGGCAAGGATTTAGCCTGCTTGATATTAAGAGGCAGGTCATTCCACAAGCGAACAGCTTGCACAGTGAAAGAGGAGTGATAGTAGATATTGGGATGGCTAAACTCAGGAAATTTCAAGTGAAGGAAACGAGAAGAGCGCTGAGAATCGGAATGGGAGGCAGTGACAAAGGAAAACCTTTCTTTTAGGTACAGAGGAGTGTAAGGATTGAAGAGGATTTTGTACAAGAGTGAGAGGATGTGTGCATTACGGCGAAGACGGATTGGTAACCATTTGAGCTTTTTTCGAAACTCAGAAATGTGGTCATATTTACGTAAACCAAATATAAACCTAATGCAGAAATTTTGAAGACGCTCGAGTTTAACGAGCTGCTCATTGGTTACGTCTAGGTAGCAAGCGTCTGCATAGTCGAGTATAGGTAAAAGAAGGGATTGAACAAGGGCTATCTTGGTAGTATTAGGCAGAAAATTACGCAATCTCCTCAGAGAAGCAGATGAAGCAAAAATTTTACGACTGACTTCTGCTAATTGAGGTGCCCACGTAAGTTGACTATCGAACATAACACCGAGATTTTTTACTGAGTCACTAAATTTAATGGGAACACCGTCAAACATAACTGACTGGAGGCATGACCAGTCTATTCTAGAAACTAAGCGTGAACTACCAATTACTATGACTTGTGTCTTAGACGGGTTTATCAGCAGTCCATTAGATCGACTCCAATCTCGAATCCGTTGCAGGTCAATGTTAATTGTTGCAATTGCTTCATCTAGGCGGTCTAGAGATGCTTGGGCGTATATTTGCAAATCGTCTGCATAGAGGTGATAGGAAGAAGAAAGGTTATGAGATATTGAATTTATAAAAATAGCAAACAGAAGAGGTGATAGCACGCCGCCCTGTGGTACGCCAGCTACAGTACTGCACCAAGACGAGTATTGATCGTCGCGGCGAACACGCTGCCGGCGACCAAACAGGTATGTTCGAAACCACCCTATTGCCGTTGGAGATATGTTAAGAGAGGAGAGAATGCTGAGGAGGATATCAAAATCAACATTTAAAAATGCGTTGCTGAAATCTAGTAGACAAAGAACAGTGAGATGATAATTACCCATGCCATTCCTAATATCGTCCGTGATTTTTATCAAGGCAGTAGAGGTGCTGTGACCGGGTCGGAAGCCAGATTGGAGAGGATTAAAAAGATGGTTTTTTGAAAGGAAGAAGGAGAGCTGTTGATGTATCAACTTTTCAAGAGCCTTAGATAGGAAAGAAAGGATTGAAATAGGACGGTACTCAGTGAAGGTTTTAGGATTGGATTTCTTAGGAAGAGGGATAATTTGAGCATCTTTCCATACAGTAGGGAAACTACCCGATGAAACGGATAAATTAAAGATAAACTGAACGACAGGGGTAATCTCATCAATGACTAGTAGCAGCATTTTGCGACTTATGCCGTCACTGCCGACAGCATTTGAAGATATCGATTCAAGAGCCTTCTTAACATCACAAGCGGCAAAGGGTACGAAGTCAAAAGTGTCAATATCAGGGGGAGATAAGTTAGATAAGTGCCGTAACGTAGCTGACTTCATAGACGGATCAAACTGAGGAGAAGAAGAGAAATGTTGATTTAATTGATTAATGTCTAAATTGTCAGGAATAGTTTCAGAACGAGTTTTACCAATACCTAACGTTTTTAAAAATTTCCAAACTTTTGCCGGGTCTTCATTATTTACGGAATCATGGATGTAACGGCGCTGTGCGTCCCTACACGCTCTATTGCAGACGTTGCGATGCCAGATATATTTTTGCTTATTATCGTCATTTGGACGACGTTTATACTTGGCTTTTGCGACTAGCTTTTTACGCATAAGAGCACGGATTTCAGCTGTGAGCCAGGGTGCTGGTGTATGTTTCATCTTAACCGCTTTGATAGGGGCATGAACGTCGTACAATTTGGTTAAGATGGCATTGAATTCTACCACTGCATCGTCTATGTTTCGAGCGTCAATCACAGATGACCAGTCCATATTTTGAGCATCTTTACGCAATTTTTCAACCTTCAGACCAGCAAAATTGCGCTGAAAAATTATGTTAGGCCTCACTTTAGGCGGACGGACTTTGTACGATAGAAATATCAAGTCATGATGTGAGATAAGGTCCGCCGCACATTGACCATGCTTGGCAACGTGCTGAGGCGAAGAGATGAGCATTAAGTCAAGAAGAGAGGGATCAAAATTAGGTGGATTATGCGTAGCACTTAAAGGAAGAATTGTTAGATTACACGCATTGGCTAAGGATAGCAAGTTTTTAGATCGGTGATCACGCTTAAGAAGGCACGTGTTGAAATCGCCCATGAGTATGGTATGATCATGTGACGCAGAAATATTAAGAAGCAAATTTTCAAGAGAAGAAAAGTAATTAACGTTAAGATTGGGGGGATAGTAAACACCAAGAAGTATTTTCGTGTGATGCAGGGTCAACTCGACAAAAAGATGCTCACCGGCGTCAGAGGGAGGCGGTTGCGACGATACACTAATAACCGAGAAAGGAATGTGAGATCTTAGGTATATTGCAACACCGCCAGCTCTTTGACCGATGCGATCATTTCTAATTAAGTGAAACCCTGGCAATGACACGCAGGAAGAAGAAAGAGCTGGTTTTAACCAGGATTCCGAAACTAGAATAGCGTGTACATTAGGGTTTGCAAAAGACGCTAGCATTTCAGGATAGTGTGCCATAATGCTTTGGGCATTTGTGTGGAATACATTAAAGTTTTTAGGAACATCGGATACAAAGTTTTCGATAGAATCTGCTAGGGTAGGCAAACTACAGAAACTATCTAGACTTTCACTTGAGGATGGACAGGAAAGATATTCAGAGACTTGGCTGTCAACATCACTATTGCATGACATACAGGTAAGTACAATTTTACAGTTTACTTTAAATATACACTTATATTCAATAGTAAGTCTATGTTGGTATGTTTATGAAGTTATATTATTGTGTTAAAAAAAGCTAACCTAATTAATAAACTAAAAGTTACAACCACTAACTACCTACTAACCAGTGTTCAACACATTTAATAAGACATAAATGAAATTATAAGTAATAAAAACTAACATCAGTAATGAATAAAAATTAAATAAACAGTGAATACTGTTCTAGAAATACCTACTAACTACACATTTTCTGCATTTATATAACTGCACTTCCCACAGTAATAACTTTAAATTTACATTTAGAAAAAAAAAAAAAAACAAAGCCATAGAAGTATATTATTAAATCATAATATGTGAATGATGGCTAAATGACTTGTAGGTACGTTACCAAATACGACAGCCATCAACCGTCAAATGCACAAATACAATTTATGTCACTGCCAAACAATGACGTGACAGACAGCAAAAGTAAAAATGATTCGCCAAAAAACTAAACAATAGATAGAAATACATACCTATGTACAGTTATTTTATCAATAAAAAAAGATGGTAGGATCATAAAAAAAAATTACATATATGTGAAGACAATAGAAGGTAATTAAAATGTGACAGAATAGCATCACTTCTTTGTTCTCTTAGACTTCGATTTCGGGGTGACGGGTTCCTTGGCTACAGACCTCGGCTTAGAAATCTTGGCTGCCGGAGCCTCGGTTGCTTCCACCTCTTGTATGGCAGCAAAATCAGCCTTGCAATTCACCCGATGCCGGGTACCATCGGCCCCGAGGACGAATATGTTGCCCTCTCTCGTCCAGCATTTCGAGATACCGAAGCGCTGTCGAGCCGCGACAAAGACGTCGTGACGAGCCTTCGTCAGGAATTCAGACATAGTTATGCCTGAACCCTTGAGGCTCGTCTTTCCCGCCCATATCTTGTCACGGAGGGCAACATCTCGGAGCTTGTATAATATAGGCCGTGGCCTATCAGAAGCAGCGCGGCCCATTCTGTGGCATCTACTTATATCAGCAGGTGTAAAACTAGAAATCTTAAGCCGTTCCACCATAACTTTTGCTATCACTTGACCTGTGTTTTCATTTTCAGCTTCCTTGACGCCATGGAGGAGTAAAATCTTGCGTCGAGAGCGCATCTCACCCTGTTCGACTTGATAAGATAACAGGGCAATTTGACTTTGGAGCGCTCTGAAGTTTGCCAACACAAAAACCTTGAATGTAGCCAACTCTTCAGCAACACTTCCAGGGCTACCTGGTTGGGATGAAGCCACCTGGTCCTGGATCACATCGAGGCGCTTCAGGAACACCTCCATCATGTCAGCCATAGACTGTTTCATAGCATCCATTGTTAAACTTTTAGGTTATGTGAAGTGATAACAAAAATAGTGTTCAGTGAAGTACTTCAACTGTTTTATTGAAAGGAGAAACACTGTTAAGTAAGCAGACTACTTTACAACATGTTTGTACACATTTACTTGGTGAGTTGTTCTATTTTTACGATTATTATTGAATAAAAATTGGAGTTAATTAAAAACGCGTGTTTACTTTCTGACTACCGCCAGCCGAAAAAAGTTATTTTGTAAGTTAATCTAGGATATAAGTGGTGTATGTGAAAATCTTGGCCTTTCAACAGATTCTTTCTCTTCTCTTTCTTCTGTAGTCTTTCTAGAATTTATTTTTATTTGAACAGTTGCTTAAAGGCAAACAGACAAAAAATACACTTACTAACACACACATAGGCGCTAGTCATGGATAAAAAGAAGCATCCATGGTCTAATATAATTGTAATATTTTTTTCGGAGATGCCGTTTGAGCGGGAAAACAGACAAGTACAATACATAAGAATCATTACATATATATATATATATAAAATTTCACTTTTAAATATTATTGGATGGTCAATTCGAATGTGATAGTACTTATAGATAGGCGTCAAAATTCTCACTATGTTATTGTTAGTTCTTTCATAGTAATATGTTTTCAATTTTTATACAACGCCTTAGCGAAGCCACATAATGAATTCCTCAGCATCATATCGTCCAAAGCAAATACATATATCAAATCGGTATTTTTTCCTCTATACTGACCTCTGTCTCTCCTCTGTCACTGGGTCATGTTCTGTAAAGGGTAAATGAGACGGTTTGTTCGGGATAATCATACATCCTACACGAGTGGTAAACATGATGGGGTTAATATTACATACTTTCCCCATTCCAGCGAGTATTGATTTGTAGTAAATCGCTTATTGAAAAACGAACATAATACAGCAAGCTAGTTTAGCGATTGAAATAAAAACGTAGGTAATAAATATGTAATTGGCGATAAAACGTAAATAATTACTAGCATTTTAGAAACTGGTTATAATAGCACAAACTGAACGCTTGTTGAACCTACAGTCAAATGAAGGAAAACGAATACTCGAGTAAAAATGAATTTTTCTGTTTACTCATTTTAAGATAAATAAAAAGATCTGCCAGTCAACAAAAGATGTAGAACTGTATTACACATCAGAAAGGAAATATAAAAATAAACGAATGCAGTGAGTAAGTAATACCTAAAACACAATAATTTCAATTCCCATGATAGTTCCCTGTAAATGGTGTCCCGGCCGTAAATAGGACCTCCGTGGGTGTCAGATGCTGGCCTCTTTTTGATTAATAATTAAGTTGTCCAGCGGCGACAGGAAAAAAATAAACTGTATTTAATTTACTCCCCTTGGAAAAGGTATTGGAAAGGGCCGTAGTCATTTTCAATGTTTTGTGAAGCGACAAAAATGAGTTTGGAAAATTAGCTCGAATGTGTCCGGTGAATTAAATTATTCATCTAACGTTGCATAAAATTGTTATTTTTTGTTTATAAAAAATTCTCGTTGTTTATAGAGTTTGTAGTTAGTCGTCGTGTCTGTTAACGAAGACTAAAAACATTTACGATTTCAAATTATGAACAAGTATTTTTTTTAAACCATTACCGTCTTTCAATTTTAGATAATTTCTCTTAGCTAAAATTATACGTATGTATTGACCAATATTAGACCTAGCAAATCAAATCCCAACGGCTTAATTGTTTCTGGAGTATTATGGAAAAACAGTAGAAACACATGAGGGACCGATATCCTTGCTCCTGGCTATGGAAATGTCAACAGTTTCCGATATGTTTCTAAGTCAATCTGAAACCAAAACAAATCATGACTAGTTACCAAGTTATCAAATCTGTGTCGCCCGGGGGAGCGACCCGACCATGGATCATATGTTTCTAGGCTGGTTATATAGACTGGCATGTTAGCTTAGTTGGTAGAGGCTCTGCCTTCTAATCTAGGGTTGCGGGTTCGATTCCCGCATGGCACAAGTGATTATAATTTTTTAAATCTGTAATAATTTGTGTTAAGTCTGGTCGTTTCTATGTACAATAAGTATGTATTTACGAAAGCAAAGTATATAAGTATTAGCTATATCCGTTATCTAGTACCCACGACACAAGCGTTTGCTTAGTGTGGGGCTAGATTGCGCTGTGTCTTGGAATATTTTATTAATCCCCGACCAAAACGTGCAGAAAATATTACGACACCACTTGTAGAACTTTTTCAATTTATTTGTCCTTTCCCTGACGATTACACTGTTGTGATCACGGCAAAAAGTAATATATATATATATAGATTATTTCTACTTGAAAATTTAAAACAAAATTTAAGGCGACATATTTTGAATTTTAAAAATTTTGAAAACATGCGTGATTAATTCAATCGAAATGAGACCTTATGTTTATATGTGTGCGAGCAAAGGAATGTTTTACATGTGTACGTATGTATTTTTTTAAAATGTATAACAGAAAAGTAGGTTAAAAGAATATTACGTCTTGCAAGTACTCAAAGAGATATTTTATTTTTGATTTGACAGAATTTGATATATCTAATTCATAAACCTCTCAATCTTTTTATAAAATAAAATAACAGATAGGTATAGTTAGTATGTTTGATAAAAAATAATTTAATACAATTTGCCAAATTTTCCTACGTTCCTACGTAAAATGATCAACCTACTGGCTAGTATATCCACGGCCGTAGCCGAAGCGAGCGTAGTATACAAATAGGCACAATTACACCCAGTTCGAGTCATGTGGAAAACTGATGCTCGCCCGAGCAGGGCTGTTTACTATATATGTATATAGGTAGGAATAGGATGCTTTTGATGTGACCTGCAATTTTCTAAGTCCTAATTCTAATTATATTATATCTACTGAAGCTGAATGAACATTGATTCTCTGTGTATGTCTTATTTTTTTTATCATGTATTAATTTTAATTACGTACTATTTTGATAGCTTCTATTTTGATTTCAATAATGGAACAGTCACATTGACAATAGGTTCGTACGTAGCCTTAAAGGTATATTAGTTTTGTATTTGAGATGATTGAATAAAAAAATATATCTCTGAAACCGTTCACTGTTTTTACGCGCATAGACTTAACAGTAATTAACGAGGTCAGGATGGAATGTCGTACAACCAACGTTGTAAAGAAATTGTTAAATTCGTTTCTTTGTGAGGCATAAAATACACCACAAAAATCTAAAAACCACATAATAGAAAAACATTAAATAACGCATTACATATTCTACGTGAGTACCAAAATCGTCCAATTTCAAGGCACAAGAAAACAGTAGGCTGCGACCAACAATAACCATTCTACAAATTGCTCGACGGATAATAAACACCGTGTTCTTATTCACCAACAAATGCTAAAAATTCTCTCATTACATAAATGGGGCTGCGAAGTAAAAATACAAGGGATACAAAAATCGCTGGCAAGTTAAATATAGAAACAACAGCAAGTTTTCCGCGACACTTGCTTTTAACAAGACGTTCTTGAGTGCAAAATAATTGTATGCATTTGGTTTCATTTTTAAACTTTAAAACAGTAAGGTCATTAATATAACAGCCAGCGAGCGAGCTATGAATGTATTGAGCTATCACGTTATACGGTAAATAAACTTATTAAAATCGAGTCCCACTTAAAATAAAATCCGAGCTTATCCTTTCATGATTGATGCAGTATGAATAAAACATCTCTACATTCATGAAGCAACGAGTTAACATGAAAAAGAAGAAAAACATTCTGAAATATCCCTCTCGTTTATAATAGGTAGAAAAATTAAGTCGTGTAGCGCGCATATCAAATGTTGGCCCTCGCCCCGCCCCCGCTAAGGAAGGCACGCGGCGCTCCGAAAGAATAAAGAATCAGAAACATTAATAGTTGCACGGAAACTCCTGAGCGCGCCGCCTGCGCTCTCCGCGGCTCAAAAATAATGTATCGTGACGCTTCCGAAAATAAATTATTTATTGTAGTGGGACCCAGTGACTTTTCTTTTATCATGGACATCCCCGCTATAATGGCGCCTAACGTGAAGCAGAACTCTAAATATCAGTGTTAAAATTATTCGCGAAAGTGAGCGCGTGTAGGTATGTTGCGTATTTTACCGCAGTGAACTGTGATGTGTACTTACTATGTGTGTGTGAGTATATGGGCAAACGCACGTGGCGCAATACAAAACTTCGGGAAGTATATTTGTTAATAGACCCGTGTATCGGAAGGCGCCACGCTAGTACCTATACCGCTCCTTCGTTAGTCGTTCGTTCGTTCATACATTCACTCAAAATTCCCGGAAATCGAGATAGTGTTGTGTGAACTGTGAACTCAGTCGAATGGTGTCCGTGCAGTTTTAGAGAAAACGATAATATTCTCTCGCCGCGTAATTACGTTGAAGTACCTGTGTATATTGGTGTTGAACTCTCAGCGTAATAATATCGGTAGTAAACACGTAGGTATTGGGGACCTATTGTTTCGTGTTTATATGAGAATAAAGTCGGTTGTCTTGTGTCTAGTTGGACAGTGTTAGTGCGTACCAAGTGAACCTGGATGAACACGTAGGTATCCTAGACTTTGATTGGGACCTATTGTTTCGTGTTTTATGTGACTATACAGTGTTTTATTTTGGTTTTTTATGCACATTGGTACCTATGTCGTTAGGTTACCTAGACTTTTATGAACCCAGTTTACGCGTGTATGTGTAGAAAGTAAACGAACGTTTCGTTTTCGTTATACCTATGATGGACTGTGATTGCTATTTATTAGACGTTTATACCTATTATGAACGGTGAATGTTAGTTAAACTCCCGTGTACGAGTTAACCAACGTTTAGGTATATCGTGTACTGTGTTTGTGGACTTTTGCGGACAATGGTGTTAACGCGTGCCGGTGCCTCGTCCGAGGACTCGCCGCCGCCGCCCGCGCCGGTTGTTCTGGACGGCCTGGAGGCCGAACCACCGCGCGAGTATCGTGTGCACCAGGTGACGCTGGGACTGGGTCCGAGCGTTGGCTGTGATGATGTCACGGCTGTGCCTGTGGCCGCGCCGGCCCTAGCGGCCGAGGCGTGCGCTGCGCCGCCGCCGCCAACTGCGGTTGCGCCCGCGGGCGCGCCGCTTCCTGCACCTGCGTCGGCTGGCGCCCCGTTCCCGGCGGGCGCGGCCGCCGCTCCTAACATCGTGTTAAGCGCCGAACAACTTATGCTTCTACTAAATCAGCTAAGTCACGGACCACAAGGTACGAACATGCCTTCTAATAACTTATTGAAATGCACCGCTCGATTTAGTGGTGACAAATCGTCCGATGTAATGGCATTTTTGGACGCCGTACAAACCTATAAGGAATGCGCTGCCGTCAGTGATGACGTTGCCCTCCGGGGGCTCTCCATGCTGCTTACGGATATGGCAGCAACGTGGTGGCAAGGAGTTAAAGCTACCACGGCCACCTGGAAGGACGCAGTCGAAGCGTTGAAGAACACTTTTGGACCCCGACTGCCACCGCATCTCATCTATAGGAAAATATTTGAACGTGAGCAGGGTCAGCACGAGGCCACTGACCTTTTCATATGCCACGTGCGTGCCCTGTATGCCCAGCTTCCTCCGTCGTCGTTGTCACAAGTGACCCAGCTGGATATGCTGTACGGATTGCTGCATCTTCGAATTAGACAGAAAATTCCGCGCTCGTCTTTCGATACTTTTGACGAACTGATACGGAGCGCCCGGCGAGTTGAGGATCTTCTGAGCGAAAGTGGTCAACCAGTTACCTCGCCGTCGTCTTTGTCGTCTAATGATGCTGCCAGATCCAGCGTGACACGCGCTCCTAAGTCACGATCTCAATGCAGTTATTGTAAACAGTTTGGTCATTTGAAGGACGCCTGTAGACGGCTGAAGGAAAAGAAACCTGCAGAAAACAATGATGTTACCCAGTCGGAGAATCGTCCTAGTATCACGTGCTTTGGATGCGGAGCACCAGGTGTTATACGGTCTAAATGTGAAACGTGTAAAAAAGCGAAAAGTGACGCGGTAAAAGTGGCCTTTCAGGCAGTTTCCGTAACGTCTATGATCAGTGATAATCTCGACTCGCGACCTAGGCCGATTATTGAAGTGCGTATCTGTGATTCTGTAGGCGATTTATTGCTAGATTGTGGCGCTAAGCATTGTGTAGGTAGTAAAAGCCTTCGTGAACACTTAGTTAATAATGGTCATGTCTTCTCACAAAAGTTTGTAAAATTGAAATATGCTGATGGGCGAGTGTGCTTCCAAAATGTTGACGTAGCACGGGTCAAAATTGTCGTGCGAGGGTTAACGTTTGTCGTTAAATTCATAATGCTCCCGGATGCAACCGAGAGTCTGTTAGGTATGAATTTCATTCGTGCAGCTGGTGTGGTACTTGACTTTGATGTTGGGGTATGGTACATGCGACATGATAGGACACCTCAACCTATGCGTTATGAAGCTATGGACGTTCAAGCTCTGACCTGCGCTTCGGTGGAGCTTCGGGAAGATGAAGGCACTCATCTTAATGTCGAGGATCGTGAGCGATTATCCCAAGTCCTGAATGTCAACGAGGACATTTTTGCTGCAGGAGGGGAACCGACAGAATTTGCAGTGCATCGTATTGACACCGGAGACGCTACACCTATAGCTAGTCCACCATATCGCTGTTCTCCTGCGAAGAAGGAAATTATTCGAAAGGAGTTAGATAAGATGCTCGAAGAAGGAGTTATTGAAGAAGCTGAATCTGAGTGGGCAGCTCCAGTAGTACTAGTACCTAAGAGGAATGGAGAGGTTCGTTTCTGTGTGGATTACAGAAAATTAAATAAAGTGACTAAAACTGATCGTTATCCGATTCCTGTCATTGATGAGCTGTTGAAGAGTACACGGCCGAATGCTGTAATGTCTACGATTGACTTAAAATCGGGGTACTGGCAGACGATGGTAGTGCCAGAGGACCGACACAAGACAGCGTTCACTACGCCGTTCGGAAACTTCCAATTTTGCCGTATGCCGTTCGGTTTGAAGAATGCGCCGGCTACGTTCCAACGGTTAATGGATAGGATGAGATCAGGACTCAAGGACATCTGTGTTCTTACTTATCTGGATGATATTTTGGTGATCTCGGAAGACCTGGATCACCACCTGGAAGACCTAAAACAGGTCTTTGATCGTCTTCGCTTGTTTAAGTTGTATGCTAACAGGGGAAAATGTGTGTTTGCAAGAGAGAAGGTAACTTATCTGGGACACGTCATTTCAGCCCAAGGAATTGAACCGGACCCTTCAAAGGTAGAAGCTGTGATGAGTATGAAGCCACCTACCAATCTGAAGGAGCTGAAAACTTTTCTCCAGACTTGCTCATGGTTTCGCAAGTTCATCATGCAATTTTCAGAGATCGCACGGCCTTTGACTGATTTAACGAAGAAGGACAGACGCTGGCAGTGGGGGGAGGAGCAGAACATCGTGTTTGAAGAACTCAAGAAGCGACTCTCCTCCAGCTCGATTCTGCGCCAGCCAGATTTCGACGAACCTTTTATATTGCGGACTGATGCCAGTTCGTACTGTTACGCCCGAGCTCTGTGGGCGATACTGCTGACAGGCCGCCCTGCATCAGCAGTATAGCTTATCCAGGCTCAGTGTAACCGATGGCACGGCAGTTGAGTCTCATCCTCGAACCTGCTCGGTTGCCTAAGGGCTCTACTCACATTTTGATATCTTAAATTGTAATATCTATCCAAGTATCCAATAAATCCTTCCTTCGTTTAAAATTGTTTTTTTTAAAAACAAATATTAAAGCCGCCGCGTAACAGTTTTGGTGGCAGCGGTGGGATCCGAACATTCCAGTGCCATAGTGTCGGCCAAGGCCAAGTGATTACAGTGAAAGAGCAAAGGTGAAAAAGAAAGCAAAAGTGAATAAGAGCAATGTGAATAAGTGTCACAACCAAGTGCCAAATAATCGAATCAATTCATCATCAACAAGGACGCACTAAGACCGCAGACTTATGCGCTATATGCAGCTCATCGGTTACGTCATCGCCGCCCACGCGTAGTAAGTCTGCATAATATAAACAATACATCGATATACACCTAGGGTTGTCGAACAATGTCAAAATCAGAAGATAAATTACTACTAGAAATGCCGTCGCCTGGAGGTCGAACTGCCACGCGGGCAACACCTGAGCTGCTGCCGCCGCCATCCTTGGACCTCAACACATTATTCAAATTCGTAAAACCTTACGACGGTAGTAGGGAAACCATAAATTCATTTATAGTTAATTGCAATAACGCCTATGACCTAGCTCAGGGTAACCAGAAACAAATATTGTTTAAGTACATTGTAAGCCAGCTCCAAGGTAAAGCAGAGGTAGCATGCTCTATCAAAGAATTCAGCTCTTGGGAACAACTCAAAGAGTTCTTGAGAACACAATTCAGTGAAAGGAAACATTACGCACATCTTCTCACGGAACTGCAAGAGAGTAAGCAAGGTCCGACCGACAACGTTAGCCAATTTGCGCTCAAGGTAGAAACACATTTATCGCAGCTGTTAGTAGAAATTTCCGCAGGTAATACCTTAAAAAAGGATCTCCCAGGGCGCACCGCGGCCATGGAAGACCTAGCTTTACACCATTTCTTAATGGGTTTACACCCTCGCATTTCCAATATTGTACGATGCAGATCCCCTAGGACCCTTAACGAGGCTATAAATTTGGCCGTATCAGAAGAACGAATTCAACAAACGCTTTACAGACGGGCCCAACCCGAACAGAAATTGAATACAAGGTTCAACACCAGACCGGGCCCATCACGCCAACCACCGAACACCCTTAGTTACCAGACGAGAAATCCAAACCAACAGGGGTCGTTCACACCCCATCACGCACAAAGGAACCAACCACAGGGATCATCCATGTTCTGCCGGTACTGCAAAACACCGGGACACGACATTTCCATGTGCAAAAAACGGGAGTTCAACAATAATAGATTCCGACAGAATACTTCCAACTTCAGTAACAGTCAGCAAGCGCGCGTACATTACATTGAGCCAGAAGACAATTTTGAGGACCCCCAAGAAGTAGAAAATTCCGAGGACGATTTAAACGACCAGATGTCTCGCTAAGGGGTCGCTCGAGACGGAGTATAAAAGTCGACACCCAAGTAATAAATAAACAATCAACAACCTCCAAACTAAAGGACGAGATCATAGCTACACGACAGGGTAACCAGCCCCAAAAAGGAAGCTATAACTATGACACAGCCGTCAGGGACGGACCAGTAGCTATACGACAGGGTAACCAGCCCCAAAAAGGAAGCTATAACTATAACTCAGCCGTCAGGGACGGAACAGTAGCTACACGACAGGGTAACCAGCCCCAAAAAGGAAGCTATAACTATAACGCAGCCGTCAGGGACGGACCAATAGTTACACGACAGGGTAACCAGCCCCAGAAAGGAAGCTATAACTGCGACACAGCCGTCAAGGACGGACCAGTAGCTACACAACAGGGTAATCAGCCCCAAATCGGAAGCTACAATCCTAACACAGCCACCAAGAGTGGACCAGTAGCTACACGACAGGGTAATCAGCCCCAAACCGGAAGCTACAATCGTAATACAACCACCAAGAGTGGACCATCAGCTACACAACAGGGTAATCAGCCCCAAACCGGAAGCTACAATCGTAATACAACCACCAAGAGTGGACCATCAGCTACACAACAGGGTAACCAGCCCCAAGTAGGAAGCTACAAATCTAGTACAGTCAGGAGGAATCCTGTTCCTATTACTGTGACATATCATGGCCCCAAGGTATCATCCAGTACCCCTATCTACGAAATCAACATCGACACGACGAATAGACGTCTTCCGCATATATTGGTGTACACACAAGTATCAAATACACCGCTAATTCTATTAGTGGATTCGGGATCAGCCGTATGCGTGCTCAAACAATCAAAGATAAAGAAATATCCAGCGTTAATCAAGGAAATAATCAAATTAAAAGGAATAGACCCAGGTGAGGAAGCTACACCAACTGAAGGTCACTTCCGATTACAACTCAAGGTCGATCAAACCAAAGATATAGCCTACAAATTCCATGTGATCAAGGATATTAACCTGCCATACGATGGCATAATAGGGTCCGACTTCCTTGAAGATCTAGGCTGCCAGATAGACTACTCATGCGACACGCTGACAATAAAGGATTACAAAATCAAACTGAACTTTTTCGACCCTTATTTTGTGGTGCCACCACGTTCAGAGGCTGTAATCGAGTGCCCGATAGCAAATACACAGCTAAAGGAAGGGATAATTGTTGACCAACACCTCTCTGAGAATGTACTTATATCCAACTGCATCGTAAGAGTCAAAAGAAACGGACGAGTTAACTTGACTGTTGCTAACACCTCTGAATTACCGATCAAAGTCGACCCAACCTTCAAGGTCACATTAGAGCCGCTACAAAATAGCGGAGTACGCGTAAATACAACAACATATAAAGCTGCCGATCGCACCAGCGACGTGATAAACCAGCTAAGAACGGGACACCTCAACCAAGAGGAGACAACCGCCCTCATAGAACTATGCTCGAAATGCTCAGATATATTCCACCTGTCAGACGACGACCTTAGTATGACTACCGCCGCAGAACACGAAATCAAAACAAACTCGGACAGTGCCATCCATACTAAATCATACAGATTCCCGGAGTGTCACAAAAGGGAAGTTGAAGGACAAATAAACAAGATGCTAGACCAAGGAATTATAGAACCATCCACTTCGCCTTGGAGCTCACCAATATGGATAGTTCCTAAGAAAATCGACTCACAAGGCCAAAGAAAGTGGCGTATAGTTATCGACTACCGAAAATTAAATGACATCACCATCGGAGAAACGTATCCAATGCCGCAAATATCCGAAATCTTAGACCAGCTGGGAAATAGTAAATACTTCTCGACGTTGGACCTCGCATCAGGTTTCCACCAAATTCCAGTAGCCGAACGAGATGCTCCAAAAACAGCATTCTCGGTACCCCAAGGGCATTTTCAATTTAATCGCATGCCCTTCGGGCTCAAGAATGCACCCTCGACATTCCAGAAACTGATGAACAACTGTCTATCTGGATTACAAGGATCTCGTTGTTTTGTCTATTTAGACGACATAGTCATCTACTCCTACGACCTTTCGACTCACATGGAAAACCTAGAAGCAGTATTCGATAGGTTACGGCGGTTCAACTTGAAGTTACAACCTGAAAAATGCGAATTCTTAAGAAAGGAAGTCGTCTACTTAGGTCATGTAATAGGAGAAGACGGCGTTAAACCGAACCCTGAAAAAACAAAGGCAGTGACCGACTACCCAACACCAAGCTCACCTAAGGATATCAAATCCTTTTTAGGAATGGTGTCCTATTATCGCCGGTTTATTCAAGATTTCGCCAAGCTAGCGAAACCTTTAACTCAGCTATTGAGGAAAGACACGCCATTCCTGTGGAATAACGAACAACAGCTGGCCTTCGAAACTCTGAAGGCGAAATTAACCTCAGCACCAATATTAAGCTATCCGGACTTCACTCAACCGTTCCTACTCACTTGCGATGCATCCAATTACGCAATATCGGCTATCCTATCACAAGGTCAAATAGGCCAAGACCGGCCCATAGCATTTGCATCACGTACCCTCAACAAAGCGGAAAACAATTATAGCACCACCGAAAAGGAATGTTTGGCCATAATTTTCGGGACAAAGACCTTCCGACCCTACCTGTTCGGACACCGGTTCAAGATAATTACGGACCACAAGCCACTACAATGGCTATTTAACTGTAAAGATCCAGGGTCGAGATTAGTACGATGGCGTCTTAAGCTTGAGGAATACGATTACGATATACAATACAAGAAGGGTAAAATAAATGCCAATGCCGATGCCCTGTCAAGATTCCCAGTGAATCCCATACAGACAGTATCAACCCCCGGCGACCCGACTCCAAAGGACAATTCCCAAAGACTCGACGAGGACCTGATGGACCTATTAGTCGCACCACCGTCTTTCAACCCAGACGAAGATATGAATATCTCTCCAAACGGAGTCGACCCATTAGAGAGTCTCTTACCCCTACCTGAGGTCGATCCTGCGACCAACCCACCAGAAAGGGAAACAATCGACCAAGGCCGGCAGTCGCCAATGCCGTCTACGAGCCAAAGCATGAGTCCTAACGTCGCCCCGGACGATTACCCGACCTACCTAAAAGCTATGTCTAACAAGGATAAGGTTTACAACACCGTTATCCAGGAACATAACGAAAGCCTTATGAAATACCAATCCAAGATAATACTCATCCCAACTTCGTTAGACCTTGATGAATCTAACCCCTATATTGAAGAGATTCTAGGAGAGTCCGAAATACATGCAATTGTAACCGGGGCAGAACGGGCATTGTTTTCAAACAAGAAAATAGAACATAATAATAAAACATATTATTTATTATATACAAAAGTACATCATTTCGACGAAAGCACATACCCCGAGATTTTCCAAACTCTCAAAACCATCAGGGACGAATTAGTAGTATTCCACGAACCAACTGAGATTGGTATATCCGACCTCAAGAACCCATTCGAAAAACACGCTTTCATCAAAATCTACAACATATTGATGTATCTATTCCACAATACTGGAATAAAAATCAATATTTACCACAATAACATAATATACCCTAGCCCAACGGAAATTAAGAAAATCTTATATGACAATCATGACATCCCTATAGCAGGACATTTGGGTTCCCTCCGAATGCACAACCGCATTAAACAAACATACTATTGGAAGGGCATGCGAGACGAAATCGAAACTTATGTCAAGCAATGCAAGTCATGTCAAGAGAATAAGGCACTTCGGAAGACTAACCGAGCCCCTATGCAGATCACCAGCACTTCTACGGCTCCAGGACAACGTATATCTTTAGACATCGTCGGCCCTCTTCCGGAGGCTGGGCCTGCCAAATTAAAGTATATACTGACCATCCAAGATGACCTCACGAAATATTCCTCGGCGTACCCTATCCGGACTACAACAGCTGAAGAAACTAGCGAATGCCTGATTCACTACATATCCATATTCGGTATACCTAAAACAATTCTAACTGATCAAGGCACAAACTTTACATCCGAACTCTTTAAGAAAACATGCGAATTCCTGAAAATTAAAAATTTGTGGTGTTCACCCTATCATCCCCAAACTCAAGGAGCACTCGAACGTAGCCATTCTACTCTGAAAGAGTACCTGAAATCCTACATCAATGAAGAACAAACAAATTGGCCTCGCTACATCTATACTGCCATGTTGGCATACAACACGTCAATCCACAGTACCACTCATTATTCACCATACGAATTAATGTTTGGAATTAAACCAATGATACCGAACTCTATTTACGATGAAGCGCCAGGAGCAACATACCCGGAATATGTCCGGATGCTACAGAACCGGATGAAATACTCCAGGGAGAAAGCTTTAGATTTTATGAGAAAATCCAAAGAATCGTCTAAAGCCTACTACGACACCCACACTCGTCTCCCGCATTACTCAACGGGTGACTACGTGTATCTTAAAAACCATTTAAGGATGAGAAAGGCTCTATCCCCGGTCTGGAAAGGACCATATAAAATCATCAAAATAAACGGAAACAACACTGTGACTCTCCTGATCAACAGGCGTCACGTAACTCACCACTATGACCAAATAAAATTAGCGACAGTAGGAGAATAGCTATAGATTAGAATAGGATAGAGTACATTAGGTTTAGTTAGAGATAGTATAGTACTTATCTACCGTTTCATTTTCCTCTCGCCAAGTAATGAGGTGACTTGGCAAGAGAAAATGACATTTTGTTTAGCAGTCGTGTGGAGAACGGTAACCTCTCTTTTACTCTTTCTTCTCTTCACTCTATTTGTTCCTATTATTACCTTAGCATTATTATTTTACATTATTTGCAGCTTAGTATGGGGTCAGTCTCACCAAGATTTCGTCCAGCCGATTACCTCAAGTCCAGGCGTGTTCTTCGACCACCTGGGCACTCTCCGCATAAGTAGCGAGCAGTTGAAGGTTGTTATACCAATAGACGTATCCGGCATCGGCCCACATATAGACAACTTAAAATCGATTTTCTCATTGACCATTCACTTGTGTAACCAAACTAGAGTTATAGAAATAATAGTTGACTGTCATAATCGCTTACAACCATTAACAGCTCGATATCAGGATGCAGTGTCGGAGTTCTCTTCCATAGCACATCTTATGGACAATAGAACTAAGAGAGGTGCTTGGATAGGCGGCATAGGTACATTGATTAAACATATCTTTGGAAATCTTGATGAGAATGATGGATTAAAATATAATAAAGCAATAGAATCAGTTCAGCAGAACGAGAACCAAATAAGCAATTTAATGAAAGAAAACATTCTAGTTACCTCCTCCATATTAACCTCATTTAATAAAACAATAAAACAAATTCATGAAAATGAGGAAAACCTCAATGCTGCCATGGACAATCTACAAACCACTGTGAATAATATCTCAAGGATCTCGAATGGACTTCAAATAGCAAATAGTGTCAACAAATTAATGAACACATTAGAGACAGCCCTGCTTACCTTATCTTTCCAGTTAGAAGATGTAACTAATGCCATTCTCTTTAGTCAACAAGACATAATACACCCATACGTTATCACCCCGCGCCAGCTTTACCAGGAACTTGCCGGTAATTATCGCCACTTGCCTAATAACCTTGAACTACCGGTGACCCTGCAGCTAAGTTCTATACATACCATTTTAAGTCTGTCTAAATTATTGTGTTATTTTGTAAAAGATAAAATAATATTTGTGATACAAATCCCACTAGCCGACATAACTGAATACAACCTGTTGCATAGTATAGCGTTACCAATGATATATAATAAGACCACCCTAGATATGTTTAGTTTTATAATACCGACCAGTAAATATGTAGCCATCACCAAAGATGAGACTCTATACTGTTTAATAGATTCTGTACAAGAGTGTCTACATGTAGACCCTACCTCATACATTTGCAATGTAGATAATGTATTCCCAACAGATAGCAGACCCACATGTGAAACTGAACTAATGCGGAAACCAAATGTAATTTCTAACCTATGTAAAACACAACCTTTGTTTGGAAAACTTAGCGTAATCAAGTCAATAACCAACGATAGATGGATCTATGTACAATCTGAACCTACGAAGTTAAGGATACAATGTAAACATCAAACCATACACGAATATATGTTATCTGGTACAGGAATTATCTCCATCCACGAAGGGTGTATCGGGTACTGTAAAACCCACACCCTCACACCGAATTTAGATGTCTTAAGCTTGTCCATACCATCTCAATCTATACCAACATTCCAAATTAATACCACCGGATGTTGTAACTCCTCTATGTTACCTGTTTTTAATTATAGTCACTTGCTTAGCAACATTACAGACCTAGATAATATTGACATGCATAAACTAGCTATAACTTCCTTGTCTAAACAGTTACATGTAATTAAGACCTCGCAAGAGGAAACACACAAACCAAATGTAATGCTTGTAGTAGTAGTAGTAACAATTAGTATCTATGTAGCATTTAAGATAGTTAAGGTACTTTATAAGCGTTCTTGTAAACCTGGCTGCAACCGAGATTCTGTCGGCAGCCCTCCGCCGCCGACCAATCATGTCCAAATTGAGATGCAGGACATACAGACCTCTGCTGCTCCCATCAGGACCCAGTTCTAACGGAAGACCTGGAGTCCCCATGTCTCCTCCAAAAGGGGGAGGTGTTACGCCCGAGCTCTGTGGGCGATACTGCTGACAGGCCGCCCTGCATCAGCAGTATAGCTTATCCAGGCTCAGTGTAACCGATGGCACGGCAGTTGAGTCTCATCCTCGAACCTGCTCGGTTGCCTAAGGGCTCTACTCACATTTTGATATCTTAAATTGTAATATCTATCCAAGTATCCAATAAATCCTTCCTTCGTTTAAAATTGTTTTTTTTAAAAACAAATATTAAAGCCGCCGCGTAACAGTACGCACTAGGAGCCGTACTTCTACAAGGTTCGTGTCCGACAGAGGAGAGACCAATTGTGTACGCTAGCCGACTGCTTAACTCGGCTGAGCGCAATTATCATACTACCGAGCGAGAAGCTCTAGCGGTTGTTTGGGCTTTAGATAAGTTTCGTGACTATGTAGAAGGAGCCCAAGTCTTAGTGGCAACCGACCATCAGCCTTTGAAGTGGCTGCTGACTCTAAAGACACCGAGTGGAAGATTAGCACGTTGGGCTATGAAGCTACAAGCGCATAATTTGAATGTCGAGTATACTCCGGGACGAGTTAATCTGGTTGCTGATACGCTGAGCCGCCCCGTCACTGAAGAAGTAGAGGAGCCGGCTACTGAACTTTGTCCGGTTGTAGTAGACTTACCACATCGTAGCCCATTGGATATCCGTAGTGCTCAGCTTGCTGATCCGGAAGTCAGCAAGATCATCTCCGACTTTGAAGACCAGACCAGTACAGCAGACCGATGGTCTGATAGAGGTCATTACATGTCACAAGGAGTCTTATATAGATGTGACCAAGATAATGAATCTGAGGAACCTCAACTAGTTGTACCAGAATCTCTTCGCGAAGATCTCATGAAGCAAATTCATGATGCGCCGACTGCTGGTCATCTAGGTTTGGAGAGGACACTAAAGAAGATAAAAGAACGTTACTTCTTTAAAAATATGAGGACTTATGTAGCCCAGTATTTAAAAGCATGTGATGCATGTCAGAAATACAAACCAACTAACATGAAACCGGCAGGACTACTCCAGACACCGATAATGAATCAGCGATTTGAAGTGTTGGCCATGGACCTTTTTGGCCCATTACCTGAAGGCGACAACGCAGAGAAGTGGATTCTTCTTGTTGAAGACACTGCCAGTCGTTGGGTAGAGCTGTTTGCGCTTCAGGATACCACAGCGGAGACCTGTGCCAAGGTTCTTGTCGAAGAGGTTTTCTTGCGTTACGGCTTGCCTCGTCGTATCATTTCGGATAATGGTACGCAGTTTGTTTCGGCAGTAATGCAAAAAGTAATGTATGTCATGGGGGTGGAACAAGCCCTTACTCCAGTTTACCAACCGGAAGCTAATCCCGCTGAGCGGAAGAATCGCGAATTAAAACAACTTCTGGCGATATTGGTAGGTTCTGAGCATCGTAATTGGCCGAAGGTTCTACCTACAGTAAGATTTTCATTGAATAATGCAATCAACATGACCACGAGTCATTCTGCGTCGTATTTGACGTTTGCCCGCGAAATGCGTACTCTAGATGTCAACAATGACATTCGGGCAATAGTTTCACAAGAAAATTTTGTGCCACAAATTACGCCGTATCTGAACGAGTTTGGGCGTATTCTCGTTGATGTCAAACGCCATATCGAAGACCACCAAGATAGAAGGAAGGCGGATGGAGATCAGCGGCGTAGAGACTTTGTACCATACAACGTTGGGGATTTGGTACTGGTGGATACACACTTGCACAGTAATGCAGCCAAAGGATTCACCAAGAAGTTCGCGCCAAAGCGAGAGGGGCCCTATCAAGTTGCTAGGGTCATTTCTCCCACGTCTTTTGAGGTTGTCGATTCAACTGGGGACATCCGAGGGAAGTACCATGCCAGCGCCCTAACTCCTTACATTGGAGATGTTGTTACTATCAGACATCCTCGCCGTCGTGGACGTCCAGCCAAGTCACAGTCGGGTCGATCATGTGACTTGGAGGGGGAGGTTGTAGCGCGCATATCAAATGTTGGCCCTCGCCCCGCCCCCGCTAAGGAAGGCACGCGGCGCTCCGAAAGAATAAAGAATCAGAAACATTAATAGTTGCACGGAAACTCCTGAGCGCGCCGCCTGCGCTCTCCGCGGCTCAAAAATAATGTATCGTGACGCTTCCGAAAATAAATTATTTATTGTAGTGGGACCCAGTGACTTTTCTTTTATCATGGACATCCCCGCTATAGTCGCTCATTTTCATTTCTTTCACACAAAAATACTTCAGTTGGAATATGAAAGAGAGTCCTTAGTATGAAAACGTTTATCGTGAAAAAAAGTATGAAGAAATGTCGTTATATACCTAATCTATAAGCCAGCGGCGCGGAGTTCTTTTGAACACAATGGTTTGCCGCTTGCCGCATATTACTCTACATTTTTCATCACGCTTGCTCGAGATAAAAAGCCTAGCATATACTATGTAGCGGGGTAATTAAACGCCACCTTTCCTTCTTGTTTGCTCATGAGGCGTTAAATTATGTAGACACCACATTTTTCTGTGCCACCGCCATTTTGAACGCAAGATGAGAACGTTTCAGGTAGTTCCAACGAGGCCTACGCATAGAATGCATTAACATTAATGTTTATCATTTGCTTACGTAATGAATACTCAGATTTACTCACGTAAACTGAGCGTCTTGAAATTATACACTGTAAAAATATACACAGGAAGATGTAAACCTGTCCCGCATTATTAATTTGTTCGCTTACATAAGATTGACGATTTCTACATATGAAAGGCAAACTCCAAATTAAATTGTTTTTGAAAATTTATTTTTGAATCTACATTGCGCTGGCTTTACAAACTTTTAACTAATCTAAAACAAACGAAAATTGCAAACCAAATAATGTAACATCACGCTCAATATGCTTTGGTACAAAAACATTTAATGTTCTCTTTGTCCGCGACGACCCTTAAACGTTATGCTTCGTGTACAGGATTGTTCATGGAAAACTTGAATAAAAAATGTCATTTTTATTTATGCTGAAGCCGCGAGTTATTTATTGATAATAATTTAAGTGTTAGTAAGAAGTAAAGTCACATTTGATTCATAACAGACAAAGAGGAACTAGAAATAAAGTGATTAATTTATTTCAGCAACCTACAAAAATATTATTTACCGTACCCTGTGTATGGTTGGTTGATTCTGGCGTCAAAACTTTTTACGGACGTCGTTAGTAAGGTTTTATACCCGATTAAAAATTCCTGATTGAGTTGTTTACTGAGATTTTAAATTCACTTTATACAAATATTAAAGGATGAAAAACGGTTTATGCACTTTAATTTTTTACCAAGATATATGAATTAGCGAGAGGCTTTTTCAATCTTAAAAAAAATAACAAACTGATAAAATTGATGAAATTCAGGATTGTATATTATATAATTAAGGACCTATCGAATGATTACCGTTTCTTTGTACAGAAATTTATAATGTTTTTACATAAACATAATGAAATTTATCATGGAAAGGGATGCTAAAGTTATTGTATCGTAAGCAAGTTATGTAGGTAGGTACGTTCTAGACTTTCCGGCCAAACCTAGCTCTAAGCCGATTTGAAAGCACGCTTCACCAGCGCCTCATATTTTTCTTACAAAATCGACAAAATTCGTATTCGTACTTCTATCCGATTTAAAATCAAAAAAATTCTGAACATATTTTCTGAAATCTAGCTAGTTCTGTGAGCTTTTGATGACTAGTGCCAACTATAACAAGCGAAAAGTAAAATTAATTGGTAGCGGGAAGTCTGTGAAGGTGAAAAGAATAAGAGAGTCGAGAGAGCTAACAATTAACTGTTGTTTGTGTTGGTCTACTCGTACAGCGTGGAAAAAGTATGGTCAACACTTATCAAAAACGTTTGTTACGCATAAGTTATGTAAGATACGCGTCAAACGCATGACATCCTAAAGAAATTGAATTCCTAGTTATATTTTTTTAATCTACGAATTGCTAAGATTACATATATTTTGATTTTGTATTGTATTATTATTAATCTTTTGAAAAGAATTCCATATCGCACTGTTTTAATGTATAACTAGGTGACTTTGGTTAATTAAAACACAAAAAAATAGGTTACAACTTTTGGGAATACCAGGAAAGTAAAAATATACTGTTTCATATAAAAAGTGCATCGATTTGCACAGAAATAATACAGCCATCTAGCCCCATACTAAGCTTACGCTTGTATCATGGGTACTAGGTTACGAATATAATACATATAGACAAGAAAATTTATAAGTATGTTTAAACGATATGTTAATGTAATTTTTTTAACTAGAACGGGTTTTCGCTTTGCCATAATTGGATCAATGAATGCATTTCATTAAATTTACTTTGACTGTTTATCAGTGACGCTGTATACATTCAGTCCTATCAATTTATTGTTTGAACTAGTTCCAAGAAATATTTGACTTTCAGATGTAAGCTCCAGCTTTTTAAATTGGTGCCTAAATCTAGGCTACCTAAGATCCGCGAGATCCCGAATAACAAACAGGGAAATCTTAAATTATTCAACACTACATTAGTGTAGGTATGCCCAATTACTTAAGGTACGTGATGTTTTTGTTTACTTTATTTTATGTTCTGATAAACTGGGGTCAGTTGCAAACCTTTTTACCTATTTAAGAAAAAAACAAGAAAAAGTCTTGTTTGAAAGTCTTACAAGCCATTACAGACAGAATAACCTTTGACGACAAAGAGTGGAATATTAAGAGTCTGTATTGAGATGTGTAGGTATTTAAATTAAAAAAATGACCGCATCAATTAAGCATTGAAATCGAATTGTATCGGTTTGTCGACCGGACCACATTGCAAATTGCAATATGGCTAATTAAGACATTAGTGGACAAGCCTATCAACAAGTATTATTCTTCTTATCGAATGAGAGTGGCCAACTCTGGTGTCTAAAGTTTATCTAGCCAAACAATCAATAATAAACAGTTAATGTTTAACAATTATGATCTACAAGTATTAAAACAATAAATAACATTGTATTTTTCTTCTACAGCTAGACCTAATAAAGCAGTTTGACGAGGGCGACACGACTAACTACCAAACCAACGGGGAGTTCGACCTGGTCAGCTTCGATGCAATCAGACACAACCAGTACTACTCGTGCTGCGTGGAGCCCTACCCTGACATCACGTACGTCATCAAGCTGAGGAGGAGGCCTATGTTCTACGTGTTCAATTTGATACTGCCCTGTCTGTTGATTAATGGAATTGGTGAGTTCATTGTGCTTTTTTGTTGAATTAATTTGCATAGATAGTCAATTCATTTATAGCTTTCTATATTACATGTTTAACTCATAAAGAAATAGCGTAGTGCTAATAATTTAATTGGATTATAATATTAATAATAATTAATAATTGTAATTGAATTTGTGATACGTTGTTTTAGTCATTTCTTTTGTGATCACATGATTAAATTTTTTATAAAACTGGTACCTAATGTTACAAACTACAGTCATCTTGGCTCTCAAAGTGTGGAAACGTTATTCTGACGACCTTACGGTCTTCCAAGTCAACCCGAGCTATCGACGAATCCGTTAGCAAATACTGTACTGTACCTCGAAACCGAATCGAAATCGAATTCTATAGCCCTCACGTCACATACTAACATCTTGGACTAGAGCTCCACAACCTAGATCGTAGAGATCACACTTTATTGAGTTTAGATATCTGTTGTTCTTGAACTATTTTCACTCGCAAATTTCTTCAAAATCGTAGGTAAAAGTAAGGGTAGACGAAATATATTCCGGGATTCACGCTTCGTTGAATCCGAAACATCTTCAGAAAACAGTCACTTTAGGAATAGAATAGCGGTACTAAAATAGAAGCACAGCTACTGTCATGGTAATTTCGACCCAGGGTGAACTTGGAGCGGGCCAATGTTGCACGTTTCAATAGGTAGACACGACACGATAGTGGGCTTAAAAAGTAAGCGAAAGTTGCTGAATAAATAAAATGTTATACCCAGCATAAAGTCATATTAGTCTATCAGTATTATAGAGTTTAGTTCTTGAATAGATGACTAAAAAGTTGATTTAATCCATATATTATTACAAGTACATTCAAATTTTTACTTTAGTATACTCAGCACAAAAGAAACTATAAATTATATTATTAAATTCTGAAAAAACTGGCGCGATCAAGTGTGCTGTTGATCCGATGCCAAGTAGCGCATGGTCAAGGCCATACCAATTAAAATACGAGCACACATGTCATGAATAAGTCCAAGAAAATTCGCTTTCCAAAACTATAAGCATCGTACAGGTCTCATAATCTTAGTAGAGGTCGTTTGCAAGATAATCCGGCTTTCTATGTTGCTACGTTTCTCGTCAGTAAGAAACTTTGCCGAGAAAAGTCGAAATTGTCTAGAACCTTAGCGAGTAGAGTTAAGCGAACCGAGCTTTTAAGCTTCCTATACACGCTGAAAACGTTTTTTGATCGCGTCTCATATTAAATTTTACCATAATCACCCCGCTTGCATGGAAATTTCAGAAACTTGTATGTAATTTTCGCTCGAATAATATAAACTTATCTCTTAAATAGATACTGGGACCAAATTGATTACCTCCATTCGTTGGCCTCCACGAGACCTGATTTTTATCAATGATTGCTTTCAGTCTAAAGATCAGATTGAGATATATATTCACAAATCCTGCGACTTACCAAAACGAGCCTTTTTTCAATAGCTATTGAGTACATTTGCTTGGAAAATATGTTTGATTTGTTACGAATAACCGATGGACGTATAAAAATAGTCGAACATACTATAACTTTTTTTAACATAGTTATGTAAGCATTTATTATCATCCTGAAAATGACTGAATACTACTCTGTTTGTGCTAGATACAATGAGTAGTCTCTATGTACTTGTTTTCCCGAATAATTAATCAATTGTCTCATTAATTAACATCGGTTTCCATCCACAGCTCTACTGGTTTTCTACGTGCCATCGGAGTCCGGGGAAAAAGTGACGCTTGGTATTAGCGCGCTTCTGTCCATGACGGTGTTTCTAATGACCATCAGAGACACCCTGCCTCCTACAGAGAAAACACCACTTATAAGTAAGCAATTTATCCTCACATTGTAATCGTGATATCCGAACCGTAACGAATGTTCGACTTTGAATTGTTATTTTTCATTTATTCGTCTCGTTGTCAGTTGAAAATATGCTGGACCTGGGACGAACGCGGATTTCGTTTTATTACACCAACTCGACCTATGTTTGTCTAAGACTTTCAGCTACTATTGTTACTATTATGTTTCTTTGTAACTTTTTCTGGGTAATTACGAATATGAAATACGAGGATTCTGAGATTTATCGGCATCTGTTGTTTCCGTCCATTTATTGTTATTCTATTTGGTTGGTAATGTCAGAAAAATCGTACTATGATAAATAGTAATGCCACATTATGTCTTTGTTTCTGAGAATTTATGTAGAAAGATCATTGGCCTTTTGGCATTCTTGGTTCTTTTGGCTAAAATTTATTCTCTGATTTCTGACAAATGTCGTGGAACATTCGCGAAATATTTGCATTTTATTTTGCTAGAGCCTCTGCATTTGCTCATAAAAATATAAAAACAACAAAATAGAAAAGCTAGTGGATGCATATAAAAATCTAGAGAAATATACGGCAGCTTTGCCAGGTCTTTTTATTCCACCATGCGGCATTCGAGAACCGACTAATACCGACCGGCAATACTTTAATTCCATTTTCCACAACCTATTTATGAACATACATTTTTAATGTTATTATGTTTCTGTTAGGAGAAAAACCTCAGGAGATAATTTTGAATACCTACTCTGCAAAGTTTTAAATATGGCGGCTGTAAACGAATTTGCTTGCATAATTTTTACGTTTATATCTTGGCAAAGAAAGAAAATTTGCTTGACCATGACCAATTCGAATTTTAAGCAGCATTCATACAAAACGATTTTTTTTCCTGAATCATACATACACATCGCTTATATTCCGAGAGAGTCAAAATTCGATTTTTGACATAGTTAAATTTCATTTAAGAGGCCAATAATTCCAAATTACTGTTCAATTCAAGAAATACCTACTTTCCAACCAACATAGTAAATAAACATGCTCTGAAAACTAAGACGGCAGTCTGCGTCAGCACCCTAAATTACTCGGTGCAAAAACAACTCATGTTTTGTTGTACTATACGCTATATTGTTCCTTATTTCTCACCACATTGTCTTGCTTTTGTTGTGGAATTTATTTGCACAACTGAGGCACATTGTTTCTGGCAAAGACGTTATAAGTAGAGAAGTTTAGGTATTGTAACGAAATAATTACAAACAATTATTGGGTATACGTTTGATATGGTATATATTATTATATTAATAATTGTTGTATACTGGTAACTAACATAAAAACTCTTGATGGTGAATTTAGAGCAATGAAACAATCACATTCTGTAGTTCTACGATATTCGGAATACGAGAAGAAGTGGCATTATTTTTCACGGCCTTTGAGACCCTGCTTAGAATAATCTGTTTATGATGGACTCTTACTTTTCGTTTATGATTGAAGACTAATACAATACATTCGTTATTACTGACGAAAAAATAGCTTATGGAGATTATTTTTTATTCTTTATAATTTTTACACAAATCTTTTATATCTATAGTATTAAATCTCTGGTTACAGGTCTGTATTACGGGGTGAGCACGTGTCTCGTGTCGTTCTCTGCCTCGCTGTCGGTCGTCACGCTCAACATATCTTACAGGCAAGTGCATAGTACATCTTTTATTTGAGAGTCGGGCAAATAGTTACGTTTTACCATAGTTTTCGTAACATATAATATTTTTGAAAATTGGGCAATAAATAAATTTACTCTCAAAAAAATATTAAAACAATATTGCACGACGTTCCACACATCATACACATATCACTACACTATCACACACACACACACTTTGCTTAGTATGAAATAAACGTTAAACGTTGTATTTTATATTGATTTTTTTAAAACACTTCAGTCAGTGTAGGATAAGTACCTATATAATATATTCAAAACTTTTGATAATCTCATACTAATTTTATTTCATACACTGGCGCCATCAAATCATTAGGTTCACTTGATCCTATTGCAAAACATCCCAAACACATTTTAACTAAATTAATCGAAGCCCATAAATCAAATACTATTCAAGTAGGTACATATCCAGCAATCACGTAATTTGCGGCACAAAATTGTTGCAGATTGGTGCGAGTTTAAATAACAGGGCTATTTGCATAAAAACGTTGTTTGCGCCGCCTGTATGCATTGTTTGTTTAAAAAGCTCGGTGTGTAAAGAACAACTTAATTACACGGCTTTGTGTGTTCATTTTCTGGTCTCACGGGATTTTGTGTAATGATTTTTTTATTGTTAGTATTTTGTCTGGTGGTTTTTTTGAAGATTGAAAATAGAAATAGAAAAGCTTTGTAAAGGCACTCAGGCTTACACATAGAAATATGAATTGAAATCATTTTTTTATTAATCGTTGGCGACACATAGTTTACAAGGAAGGCATTTTTTTAATTTGCCTCCAGAAACAGATGTAGATAGATAGATAGATAGATAAATACTTTATTAAAACACCACATATGAAACAATACAAAAAGAACATACAAATTAGAATTAGCGTCTTAATTGGCGGCCTTATCGCTAAGAGCGATCTCTTCCAGGCAACCAATCTGGCAGGGATATATTCTTCAAACGAAACGAGTAGGACGAGGTTTTTCAGATATTAAATAAAATAATGAAAAATAGAGCAAAGGTTTATACTATTTACTTATATGAATAAACATAAACAAATATAACAATAATATATACATACATACATAATAGCATAATAGAAGAGACAGAAAAATAATAACAAATATACCAACTTATGTCAGAACCAAAGAAGATAAATACAATTTCTTTACATTGTGCTTGAAGGCATCTAGTGATGGTACTTTCCTACCATCTTAACAAAATCTAAGTAGTAAGTAGCGCATCGCTGCTACGTGTTTTGTAGAGTTATACATCATTTTAGCTTATTCTACGAATAAAACAAGTGTTATACCGCTAACAAGTTTAACACTATTTTGCCTCACTAGATAATTCGATTCCGTCTTATTACAAAACGCGGTTTAAATATTAGTCCAGGACTTTGAAAATAAAAAGTCAGTTCTTGTTGTTCATACATCACATACAAACAATCAAATGTCAACTTCAAATTGGGGCGTTGATTTATCATTGGTTACATTTTGACAGTTTGATTATTTTGACTGTAGACAGACAAATTTTGAACAGCAAAAATGGTTCTTTTTTTTACATGATTCTTATATATAGGCTTACGCTTGACTACAACTTGCCTGATGGTAAGCAACGTTATAGTCTACGATCTAGCGTGCTTGCCTTGAAGAAACCGGTTTACTCTCGACTTGAAGACCGACAAATTATAGTTCAAGGGGAATAGAGATTCGGGCAAGGAGTTCCACAGTTTGGCTGTTCGCACGATGAAAGTTCTGCATATTCTCAAAGTTCTGGACTAATAGTTAAACCACGTTTTGTAATAAGGCCCTATATAATTAATGAACTAATTGAAAATTTGTATTTTCCTGTACATAATATATCAAAGTTCACTGGCGAGTATTTTCAATATGTAGGTATGTGTATGGTATATTAACATGCGTTGTTGCTCGTAGAGGAGTGAGAGGGCAGCCGGTGCCGGCGGTGCTGCGCGAGCTGGTGCTGCAGCGCCTCGCCAAGCTGCTCTTCATCAGCTTCGAGATTGAACCACCTAAGGTAAACAACGCTAATAAACATCATTCCATTAAAAAGAAAAAGTGTTTTTTGGTCTGGTGTACTATTTGTTACTATTTCACAGAAAAAAGGAAACGAATTTCATTCAGAAAGAAGCGGAAACGGAAGCTCGCAAAAATGCTCTTATAAATATCATGTCTATGGAACGCGTACGCCGCTGTCGCATAAATTGTATGACTACTTACTCCCCAGCCGTCTCAGACAATTCGCAGTTACGCAACAGTAACCATTTAATTTTATTTAAAGCGAGCACCCCTCGACCCTTGTGCGAAATGTTGTCACATATTTCTTCATGTTTGCGACTGTGGATCCGCCGAATAAAATTGGCAATTTCCACCCGCCAGTTTCGTCACGAGTCTCGCGTAGTTTGGTGGCATTCTTTGGATATGCTCGGCTTATTTCTGGTGCCACTATTTTTCTTGTATCATCAGTATTTAGTTGATACTAGATGTGTCACGCTACGTGTCACGTCAAGCCAGTCATGGAGTCACAATCACGTCACGTTGTCACGCACGAGCTTCTTTGTCAAGTAATGACCCGAGTTTCTACACGCTACCTACATATTTAGTAACGTTCAATTTGAACACCAGAATATGTTTTAGAACAACTCACTTTTATGTCCCGCCATTTAGTTAGCAGCAATCATAAATTTTTTTTGGCTTGTACGTGTTTGCACTTGGCCATTGTTTGCCTGATAGCAAGCAAAGGCTATGGCCTAAGATGGAGCGTGCTTGCCCGATAAGAACCGATTCACTCTCGCTTTGAAGATCGCTGGATTATAGTTCGTGGGGAACAGGGAGTCAGGCAGAGAGTTCCCCAATTTAACATTTTTTTATATTTAGTAAAATACTATTCGGTAGAAAGTAAATCTTTGCGCGCGAGATTCAAGTAGTTACGAGTATCTATTGTGATTCCCCAGTGAGTCGAGACGTGGTAGCAATTCTTTACGTAGATTTTAGCACCGAATAAAATGTTATCAGGGGACTATCGTTCAGATAAAAGCCAGTCGCTAGAGATAAAATATGTAAAAGGATTCTCTGGTGACGTTTCAAAAATTGCTTGTCGGTGAAATCGTTTTACTTGAATTGCTTTGATGGTAAAAAGTATTTTTCTCGAAAATTTTAAGAAAGCTTTTTTGAATTCAATTTCTGTGAAATTTGTAGGCTTATATTAGTATATGATATATTACTTTCATGTTATTTTTGGACAAGGTAAACAAAAAGTTTACGTATTTTAAAGCAGGTATTTTTAAAAATTCGTTCATCAACCCTAGTCTGTTATGAAAAGCTGGAAATTAAGAGCAAGTATTCAAAGATATGGAAATTAGATTAAAAAGTCGAGACGCGATAAAAATTCGTGTCAACTTTTTCAGTTTGATTGGTTAATTTACACTCGCAATCATTAAAAGTTTTCTTCGAAGCCAATTTAGTAAATAACCGATAAAGTTTTGGAATACATTTGGTTTTGTATGAAAAATACGTACATGAATTCTCGACTAATCAAATAAATACTTTTCTTTTAGTCTTAAGTTCTTTAAGTCTTTAGGTTTTGCTTAGTTGATAATTAAGTTAGTTATATTAATGATAAATACAAATTTTGAGTTTTAATGTTAAAGTTGCTACAAAATAAGTTATGTTGGCAACTATAGATAAATAAATATACTTATATTGAGGAACTATGAAAGGTTAGAAATGATAAAGGTTGCCAGTAATAATGAACGGTGATTTGGCGGGAATTGCTACTATTTATTTTTATTATGTCATTAACTCAAAGAAAGTTCACCACGGATATCATCTTTATTTATGTACCTACCTTAATATGTTTTTCAGAAATTCTAAGCGTAATAATATGGTTAATTTTCAAATTAATATTCTTAAGAATTATTTATCAAGCCATATGCAAACTTTTTGACATACATACAAATCTCTGCTCATAACTATTGCTAGTCTCATTGTTAAAATATGATATAAACTATGATAGAATTCATTTAAATAAACTTTCAAATTTCTAAAACTAATGAAACTTCTGTGCTTGCTTCAGGGTGAGACCACAGTAACAGCGAGTGGCGTGCAAGTGAACCCACGCACTGGGTCGCGGCTCAAGTCAGAAGCGCGCTGCGACGGCACGACCCTCGCGCCCGCCTCGCCGCGCTTTGCACGACATAACCACAACCATTTGGGTAAGTAGTGTGTTTGGTGTAGGGTGTGGTACAGCGAATACGCTGTTACTGTGACCACACCTTCAACGTTGCAAGTTAGAATCACGCACGAAAGGTTCTATACCATTTTCTATACAAGTAAATGGCATCAGAAATATCACTATTACCGTATCATATGGAGATCTCCTTATATATTTATTTAATGCTATTTTATTTTATATTATTAGAAGTAGTATGTTTAGTTTTCCTTCACTTGTTTTTATATTTTATTATTGTAAATAAATGTTATTTATTCAACCAAAATACATCATAATATGATAATGCTATCTAGCTGTCACAGTATTTTAAGTACAGATAAACAAAGTAAAAAATCACATCACTTATGTTTATGCATGTAAAATCTGTGATGTTTTTACAATCTGAGCCTCAAACATTCCCTCAAACTGTTTGCAATACTAAATTAATGACACCGGTGCAAAAAATTCTTCTCAAAGTCAACCTTTCGCTTTGTGTTACAAAAGTACTTGCAACGATGTGACAGAATATCATTTTCGAGTCGCATTCGTAACTGCTTTGTGCTCTCAAAATTCCATTAAAATCGTGAGTGATTTTTAAAATTGTATGCATACGTTTTCGAGGCATAAAGAGCGTAAGTCAATTTATTATGACTGCACTTATCTGTTAATTGAATCGGTACACCTCAGAGTTGCCACTAAAAGGGGTTTTTAATATCATTCCTATCGCAACAATCTGTTTTGTTACTGGCAATATTAATGAAAGAATAATATCTCTATTCTGGCGTATCCAATCGAACTCAATATTATGAATACAAATAGTAACTTCTGATCAGTAAAATTTTATTCGTTATTTGAATGTAATTTATTGTGTGACTTGATTATGTAGTAGTAGTGTCTTGAGCTATTTTGTCAAGTGCTAAGCCCGCTCTATGGTTTTTTTTAACATAAATGTGGATTTTCGCGCCTAACAGTTAGTAAACCGTAGCCGAGAGGATCAGGCGTTCTGGCTGGTAATCAAAAATACGCAGGTTCGAATCCTGCCGGTCGTGATTATTTTCGCTCATTTTCCAATAAAAGTATTAGTTCTTTGTGCGATAGAAACTATTCAAGGAATTGGTTTTGGGTCCATTGTTACTTGGACAGTCAGCATTACGTGATGAATAGTTTTCATGGAAATTCCAATCTGAGTCTTAACAAATTGATGAGCACCAATTGAGCAGGGTTTAATTAAATAAGGCCATCAGATGACTTCGTCTTTTGTAACCGCTGCTCGAAATTATCGAACTGGTACTTAATTCGTTTATAGCACGCCACAGATCAAAGTAACAGACTTGCCATCTCGGTAGCCAATGACAACTTAAGGGGGCGCATTAGAATACGTGCAAGAATCCTCTGGGCTGCGATAGATTTGTAACTACAAAGTTCTGACCAAACTTGACTCAATCTGGAAGGAAATGCGTGACTGGAGTGCTGCCACCGGCTATGTTCTAAATAATTTTGTTCGGACTCTAAAATAGAATTTAATCCTTAGTCTTCCCTCATAAAGTTGAGATCAGATCTCGTCCGGCCACAAATTGAAACTACTTTTAAGTTGGACCCTTGACCCTCGTCTGTTCGGTTCAGTTTAAAACAAGGTCAGGTCAGAAGCAGACAGGATAAACGCTGACATTCTATTTATGTAATTACTGCCACACGAAATCACATGGGAAGCAAACACTATTCGAGTGTGAACATTTATCAAGCTTTGGAATATAGAAGCGTGTTAATTTTAAAAATTTTCTTCTTTATATCGAAAAAGAGTAGCCAACTCTGGTGTCGAGAGTTTTCAAACCGCCCTAAGGGCCTCTGACATGGTTTAGCAACTGCTTAATTTCTAACATATGTACTTGTATATCTTAAATCTTGGTTTCTAAAACAACAGTAAAATAGGTTTTATAGTGTAATCAACAAATATTGTTTTCATATACCTAACTAGCTGTGCCTGCGACTTCGTCCGCGTGAAATAGTTATTTTGGGCATCATATTTATTATACAACCTCTTCAGCTTTATAAATTGTAGCTGTTACCCACGACTTGAACCGTTTTCGCAGCGCACACAACGGACGTCCTCAAAGATCATTAATTTTCCCCTTTTTTTTTTCCAAGTTTTCCATTGTTTCTTCGCTCCTATTAGTTGCAGCGTGATGTTATATAGCCTAAAACCTTCCTCTATAAATGGTCTATTTAATACAAAAATATTTTTTCAATTCACACCTTTAGTTTCTGAGATAAGCGCGTTCAAACAAACAAACAAACTCTTCAGCTTTATAATATTAGTATAGATAAAAATAATGTTCCATACAACAGTTGGTATCTACTAGAATACGCTCTAAATAACGGTTATAAACCAAATTAATAAAGCAAGACACCGCCGTTTTCCAAGATATGTCGTGACACGGGCTCAACAGAGCTTAGCACGCACCTAATAAGTTAACCCAATTTTTCCATTAGAGATTAACATGACGAGATCAGACGCTAATGGATAAACGTATTTGGTGGCAGATTATTTTATTCTTTAGACGCTTTTTCAGTGTCTTGATATAGATATTTATTTCATCTAGTACCCATGATACAAGCGTAAGCTTAGTATGGGGCTAGATGGCGCTGCGTGATATGTCCTGAAATATTTATTTATTTACAAAAGGTACAGACACAAAATGCAGGCTACAAGATTACAAACAAATAACACTGTGACGCATATGACTAAACCTACAGTTTAATTAAGTCCGTACTCAACACTCATGTTGGATTCTAAGAATTTATTATTTATAATATATTTTTTTGTGAAAAAGACCAAATCGATTAAAATAACGAACAACATATAAGTAGACAAGTACAGTAATAATGACAGCTATTAAGTTAAAGTACATAGTTGATATCAATAATAAACATAATAACAACAGATAAGTAGTGGAACTAGCTATATCTAAATATCTTTAAATCTAAGACAATGTTTCATGACATCCCACTTTCCACTAATATTAAAAATACTAAAGTTTGTGTGTGTGTGTAAGCGTATCAAAAGAATCAAAAAATCAAAAATATATTTATTTACCATGGAAACATTAAATACATTGGTGCACTTATAAGTAAAATATGAAACAATTATTTAGGTTATAGATTAGTTTTAGTTGCATTTAAGTAGCTGTGATTTAGGAAATAATTATACAATAGCATGCAGCGTTGATTACTTTAACCATAGCATTGTGACTATAAAGTTATGTTGAATTTACATATCACGCGCAGAGTGCAATAATAGTGGACCCCAAACTAGGCTTAAGCCTGTATCTTGGGCATCCTTACATTTGTTTTTCTAATAACAGATTAGCAGATTAGCGCGCTTTCATGTACTACATGTTTTTTAACAATACATAATGTTAGTAGTATTTACGATTTAGTTTTATGGGAGGTAGTGTAGAAATAATTGCAGTAGGTAGATATATTACATACATTCATTAAGTATGTTTGTTATCTTTTCACGCTCAAAGGCTGAACCGATTTGGATAAAGTTGGATGTGAAGATAAGTTAGACCCTGGATTAACTCAAAGACGTTACGCCATTAGACTTTTAATTCCGAATTAATGTGGGTAATATTGCGGCACGTCGTTAGTATTAGTTTAGCCACAGTTTTAATGCAACATAGTGAGTTTGCAACTTATTTCTGAAGTACTGTACCTAACTTAAACTAAATTTAATTTCAGTAATTTACACTAAACATCTAAAATGTACTCGCTACTCACTCGTCCGCAAAATGCCGACAAATTCCACATTTTTTTTCACATAATTTTTCCAAATTTTCAATACCTACTTTACCACCGGTGTCGCCGCAAATTCTGTCGAATATGAGTTATATTGGCGTCGAGGACCGCTAACGAACTAACTTTCTGACAGTTATTTTCAGATTTTGCCTTTTTTTTCAGAAACTCACTTATATTTCATTCGTCATTTGTTACTGTTTCAACTTCAGATTCGTTATAGGTTATGTAAGGAAGCTTTATAATGAAGTTAATTGGAACACTGACGCACTTGTACTTAATTGATTGGATTTAATTTTTAGATTTCCACGTTGTAATTGGCAATTCAGGTACTAGTAGGCAATGCTTGGAAAATTGACGGAAACTGAAAAATATTGCGGGAAACTAGTGGATATGAGTACCTCAGTGGCAATTTGTAAGCTCAGCGTTTCCTTAACTAGGTATTCTAACAGATTAATTCGAACAAACGTATTAAATACGCACTCGTATATTTACAACTTTAAATTAAAGCGTAACTTACTTCTATAAAGCTATAAATAGCAGTTTAAAAGTCAAGACAAGTTAGCCGTTGCGTAACTTCCCCTTGGCCTCCGCCCGCATACATACAGCCTCCAGCCAGAGCCTTCAAATGGGACGCAAGATGAGACTGCATTGTTCTATCCATTGCTTACCATCAGGCAAGTTGTAGTCAAGCGTAAGCCTATATCATGTAAAAAAAAAAAAAGATGGATATTCGTCAGCAAGCCCTTTCAACAATGAACTATACAAGGTCAACAAAAGGCTGGGGCATAAATTCAGTCGCATGAAAAGCACTGATGACGAAGCTTTTAGTCGCTGCTTGTGGTGAGATTTTTCATTTAGGTGGAGTTTTAAAAAAGTAGTTTGCCATTGTTCACATTACACACAAATTTACATCAAGATGAAAACGTTAGTTGAAGGTTTCAGCCAACAGTCTTGATAGCCTTGCGAAAGATACCGTCAAAAAGTTTACTACCATATTGTAAAACGATTACAAACTATAGCTGACCATTCTAATTAACACTAACCTAGATATGTCTACAATCTAGGTACAAACATTGTGTGTATGAAGTAAGCAAGTGATATACGAATAAAAAAATCTGGCAGCCGCGTAAAAATTTACGATCAGTCTAAAAGTATAAGAGCAGGGTCCCAAATCCAGACGTGGCCCAAAAATACATGTGTTTTAGGGCTCATATATCATAGCACTCACAAAGGAAAGGTGACACAAGCCTTTATGTAGAATCTAAAATCCAATAGAAAAATTCAGCAAAAAATCTCGTGAATACCATTTGCATAAAGTTTATGATAAAATACTGTTACAGTTGGGTCGAAAATTGTTTTGAATATTTTGGAGTAGTAATTTTTTTTTTAAAAGAGAATTTCATTCTTTCTAGCAAATAATCATCTAAAAAGGCTAAAAATTTTGAATTAATCTGTGGTCCTTTATTATAACAGATATTCGTCAAAATCATTCAAATCTTTATCGCGGCGAGACTGAGATGGTTTAAAATATCGTTTACGTGAAAAAGTCCATTAATTCGAACTAAAAGTATCCATTATTCAGTGGCAGGCTCATTATTTTAGTTGGCTGGTTGGTTGGTTGGTTGTAGGCTCATTATTAGCTAGGTGATGGAAGGAACGAACCCCAACCACTAGACAGTAGCTGAACCTATAACTATTATCTATACAGGGTAACTGTTGTATATCAGAATGTTAATAAAATAATTTACAATCTGATAGACTTTTAGTAAAATTGTAAAACTGCTAACAAGTCGCTTAATTGAACTAAAATTTATAAGAACATTTGTGGAATTGCTTTCGGTCACATTTACTACTAATAGATTAGTTACTCTTAAGAGGTCGGTCATTACTAGAAACCTCAAAGTTATTGAATCTTCGTACTATAACTATTAAGTATCTAGTATTATAGGCACTATGGACTGGCTACAGGCTCTTAGTTGTAATCAATCAGTGGTGCCACTCAGATTATTACTGGCCCAGACCAAGGATAGATAGGTACGCAAGAAAATTTAATTTGGGAAAATTAGCCCACAGGCCTTTGAAGACGATATTTGACACCTTTATATTTTATTATATTAAATTAAAAATTTTTTTTTTTTTTTTTTTTTTTTTTTTTGGACATTGCACACAACGCCATCTAGCCCCACACTAAGCAAACGCTTGTGTCGTGGGTACTAGATAACGGATATAATACTTATATACTTTTCTTTTGTAAATACATACTTATTATATATAAAAACGGCCAGACTCGACACAAGTAACTACAAATTTTAGTATTCATAATTACTTGTCTCATGCGGGAATCGAACCCGCAACCCCTAGATTAGAAGGCAGAGTCACTACCAACTAAGCTAACAGAGCAGTTAGCTATATATATAAAATAGATATCAAATGATTTTGTAACATATGCACTGAATACCTATTAGATATTGACTTCATACCTTGTCATAATGTTTGTGCTGTTTATTGAGGTACTCTTAAACTATTATTTTTATTTTTGGCCTATAAAAATACAAAGTTTTAAAAATTGGTGGCCCAATGCCCACAAAATAGTCCAAATAGAAGAGCCACAAAGTCTAAATTGGCAATTACTGTGCTATGCATATTATAAACAGGCGACCTTATTAGAAACTATAAGGCAATCCACATCATGAAAATCACTTCAGATCATCCTATTTTAATGCCAATACCTATTAATGGGTAGCGCGCTGTAACTTAGGTGTTGCTTAAACTTCCTTGTCGTTTCTTCCTCTACCGCTCAGCCACCTTTGCACAAATCTACAAGAGTCCACATAAATGTAATAACTAAAAATCTTCTTTTATCTCTAGGTGGAGTGATACCAGGCGCGGTAGCGAACGAGCCGTGCTCTTGTACGAGGTGTGGGTGCTGTGGCTGCTCGCTGCGGGAAGCCACCGCGAGGCACGAGCAGCGTGTGGCGGCCAACGAGCGGCTGGAGCGGGCCAACCTGGAGTGGAAGCAGGTGAGGGTTGAATAATCATAGGTTAGATCAAGCCAGGCCCACATTTTCTAGTCATATACATATAGTGGAGCCATCGTTCGTGCCGTACAGACCGATCCTTTAAATTGAGTGTTTTTTTTTTATTCTATATTTTATAAAGGGTTTGGTCAGACATGACCATGTCACCCCTATTGGGCCTTACTTATAATCTACGCTTAATTCCTACTAATACTAATTGGTATAGCAATATGGCCGAGTCCGACATGGGCTCAGCCAGAATGCTATTACACACACCAAGTTCTTTTACATTAAATCCCGTAACCATTTGAAACTGAACTCTTTCGGCTTCGTTCCGAACACATTCCACAATCATATGATATATGTCTTCTTTAATTGAGCATTCACAACAATTTTCAGTATCACTTTTGCCTATCATGAAAAATTGAGTGTGTATAGGTAACTTTGCGCTTTCTTTTTATAAGGAAAAATATTTTGGGTTCCGAAAAAAGACGTGTAATCAAATCTGGTCATGATCATTTTCGTTAACGTTCTAAAAAGTTTACAAATAGCACGGCATTTCTGAGTTTTATTTTATCACTGAGCCTACGTATACATATTATTTTAGATGTCTAAAGGCTGTGTATTGTATTCGTAAAAATAATAGTATAAATAAAGCAATTTATGAATGCTAAAATACCAAGTTCATATACTATCGGTTTTGACACATATTTACATAGTAAAGCCACAGAGCTAAGAAGTCACAAATGTAAGCGCTATAAATCTAATCTGGACGGAGGTCTTGTGCAGTTGCTGTCGCGGCAATGTGTCAAGATTGTAACGGCAACTGCAATATCTGCATGTGGCATCTACTATGTTTGTTTTCCTACTATAATATGTAGAAACAATAGTAAAACAAAATGGATGCCAAACAAATTTACAATTACGTGTTCGTACATTCGTGTGTAAAAATAATTATTAATATAAAAGACTTTTACTTTATAGAGCTTCATAAGTATCTAATTGATTAATTAGTACTTCATTTTGGCTTAGAAATATATTCATCGTTGTTATATATGTATATTGCTAAAAACTCTGACACCAAAGTTGGCTACTCTCATACGAACTAACTTACCACTTTAAAGGCTTATGACAAAGACGTAATCAGCTATTCCATATTACAATAACAACTCGCACACACACACACACACACAAATCACAATACACAACTCTGAAATAATCTATTTCTATTCGGTACTTGTGGGCACCGAAACTTTCTTTATAAGATTGAATAGGTATATATCTATAGATTTCGGTTCGGCACTTTTATTGAGTCCCATAGAATTATAACGCTACATTTTTCTTCTTTATCCTCTTATACGATAGGCGTTAACTAATTTGATAAGGGTGCCGCATGTCTCTAGGGAAGCCGTGGGGCGGTGACCAAGGCTTTGTAGGCTCTAGTGTGAAATAGTAACGGCCGTACTGTGCTGGACATTAAGTGAGGACCACAATAAGTGCAAATATATAAAGGGTTAGAGGAAATGATTGTCCAAAAAACAACTGACTGAACTGAGTTTTTGCACTCAGTTGAGTTCAAAATAATTGCACTTCGATTAGATAAAATTAAAGCCATCTAAAAAAAGTGATGTTGGCAACCGACTTATTTTAATTATAATGCTATTTTTGGAGCTTAATATTAACCTAGATGAGATCGCTCCATGCGATAAGGCCGCCCAATGTCAGGTACATTAAGTTAAGTTGTGTCTATTTAAATTCTTTTTTGTGAATAATTTCTAGTGTATAATAAAGTCATATTATATTGTATTGATTTTCACTTTTACGCAATTAATAAAGAATTTCCGAGCGATCAGCCAAATAAAAAACAAAAACATCTCTTATGTACCTACCAAAATCTTGTTAAACCTTTTGGACAAAAAGTAAGCATCGAAATAATTAAGCAAATAGATAATCATCATCATCAGCCTGTTATCACCCACTGCTGAGCATAGGTCTCTCTTCTTGTACGCCACTCGTCCCGGTCCTGGGCAGATTGAATCCAGATGCTCCCTGCGGTTATTCTAATGTCGTCAACCCACCGCATTGGTGGGCAACCCTTGTTTCTATGACCAATAGTTAATATATTTTCATAATTAAGACTAACTCTGTAAATCAGCACTTAGTAGTGGGTAAAACGGGTCAACTTTTACGCAAAAACGTCACGCGATAGCATAGAAACTAGTTTGCTATCTAATATGTTTATCTGGCTGGCGTGAGTAACTTTCTTTTGAATGAAAACTATATGACAGTTGGACACGAGACACGAGCACGGAGTTTTGGGAAAGATATTATTATAGAAAGATGTTTTGCCATTTTGTTCTTTTAATATATGTTTTTCGTGATATGTGACTCATATTCTAAACTCATGCTATAGTTACAATAATTTTACTTATTAGGCAATTTCACTGATTCAATAGTTTTTCAGTACTTGTTACACATACGATTCTTTTGATATTTACTGTGTTTTATTTGCTTAATTAAAATTGTTTATTTCTGGTAAACAAATATTTTACCTCTGGAACTTCTAACTAAAGCATTATGACAACATCATTGCAAATAAAACTATTATAGGAACTCAATTGCATCACCAACTGATGCATGGACATAAATGTACATTCAATACATAACCTACTAACATTGTTAGCATTATACATACATATAATAAAACTGTATGTAGCCACAGAATGGATACCCTTGGATAGAGCCAGAAACCCGGGGAGACCAAGGAAGAGGTGGAGGGATGTGTTCCAAGAAGTCTGCGGTCCTGATTGGATGAGGAAGGCGAGAGAGAGAGATGAGTGGAAAACAATAGGGGAGGCCTTTGCCAAGCAGGCAACTTCTGCTGACAAAAATTAAAACTCAAAGTGTGAATTTTTTAACTAACATATTAATTTTGTGGCAGTAGAATAAAGGCTATTTTATTTTTATTTTTTATAATAAAGCTGTAACTGGTCGGTGTCTGTACATTGAAGATAATGAAAAAAAATAATTGAGGGGTCTTTATTGATGCACAACACAAAAATTATGTTTAAAAAAAATCTGTTTGTCTGTCAGTATGTTTGTTCGTAATGGACTCAAAAATGGCAAAACCGATTTGTCTACGGTTTTCACTAACATGTAGGTGCATTTTTAACTAAACATTTAGTGTTTATTTAATTTCAATCGATTCGTAAATCAAAAAAAGTTCATTTATCTCAAAATAATGCGAGCGAAGCCGCGTGCGGCCACTAATAATATAATAAAACTAAGTGCTAATAATATAATTACGTACGACACAAACAAATAGAGCAGTTAATTATTTCATTTATATAATACCTAGCTACTCACGCAGTAATAATGTAGTAATTATATTTACATATACACGGTTGTCATCAGTAAAATAACAAATGCTTAACACAATTACCTTTGCTTTCAAAATGCGTAAGTTACGAAGGAAATTATTTTACCACCGGTAACGGGAATATTAGATTTCAAGGAGGTCGTTTGCGTTCAGAGAATACGACTTATAGATACTTAAAGAAATTACAAACTGCCTTAGGTTGGAAATTTTCGGCACCAGAGCTTGCTACTCTTAAAAAAATTTACTTGCTTAAGATACAGTACAAAATATGTGGCGCAATTTGATGTTATTAAGAAATCACAAAATAGTTATATTTAGTTGATATTTTTACCAAATGCAAAATTATAGCATTTTATTGGATGGTCATAGATTAGGAGTCAATCTCGTATTTTATGTCATGGTAATACTAAAAGGGCCTTATTACAAAACGTGGTTTAACTATAAGTCCAGAACTTTAAAAATATGCAGTCCTTTTTTGCTGTCCTAAATTTGTCTGTGAACTGTCATAATAATCAAACTGTCAAAATGATAAATCAACGTTCCAATTGACATCTGATTTTTTATATATGATGTTTAAACAACAAGAACCGACTTTTTATTTTCAAAGTCCTGGACTAATATTTAAACCACGTTAGCTAGAAGAGAAGCCCTTAGAAACGAGCGGGCGCAGGTATAGTTAGGTATCTGTAGTAAGTAATCCATGGTTAACCTCAACCTCAGGCTTCGAGTACTTTCGTATCTCGAGACGTTTGTTACGTCTGTATCGAATATAGCTCGTATTTAGTATATTGTCATTTTGATACATTTTGAGATGTTCATGTTTCCCAAAGCAGATCTTTTCCAAAATGCTACGATATAACGGTTTATTTTAATCAATGTGGCTGTAGATTCAGTTTTTACTTACATAGTTCGTAATTTCGTCGTTATATAGATCCAATCTATGTATATCAAATTTTACGCAAATTTATTTATGCTAAAACTATACCAATCCTTATATCTGCGTAAACAGAACAAAACCATTATTTTATAAGAATAATAATGTAATTTAAAGTATTGTAAAATAGTTAGTTATAATTTGGCACCTGTTTTCTACATAAAATTAAATTATTTATGTTTATCGTAAATGAAAAATACCCACAACAGCTCTTTCTTGTGACAAACACAAACACGTCATCATAAACTGTTTATCCAAGCGTGCATACAATATTGAGTATCCCATATTAAGATTCCCGGCTCATTTAAATTTCCAAACCAATCTATCTCGCAAATAGGACTTAATATACTGCACACACTATATATGCACACTCGATATGTAGATTGTAGACGTATCGCAGACGAAGGAAATTGGCCAAATCTGTAATTCGATGACTCTGGCACGTCTGCTAAATTGCTGCAACACCTACTTTGCACGCTCTATAGACATAATGAGAAATTCTCAAGATGTTGTTGGGTTTAGGGGCTTGGTGATAATGGATCTCAAGTTACCTTAGAGAGTACATAAATGTTCTTTTACACTTTTAAAACTATTTTATATTGTTTGAACACTTTCGAGCTAAAACGGTCTTAGTTACTTGGCTTGTGAGTTGGTATAACGTTTTTTAAGGAAGTCCGTTCTTGCTTAAAAGAAGGCAAATTATGTTTATATATTTAAAAAGGAAATAGTTTCATATATAACATGTGATATAATCAGATGTGAAGCTTTTATAGGCAGGTTTAGAGCCACCACGGTTTTGTACAGAAAGAAAAAAATATTATATGTGTAGGTATATTATTTATCTGAATAAATAAAAATAACACCAGTTTATTATCACTCTGCATCTGCATCGATTTTGTCAACTGAACCAAACTATTCCGAGATTATTTTGTCTGAGTTGACATCAAGCCGAATTGGTTTATTAACTACATCATATTATATTATGTTAAAAGAACTATAGCTTAATATCGGAAAGCAAAGTTTCTCCAGTTCAGTTTAGTTTTCGTTTATGCTTTTTCTCGTTTGAGTGTTTTATCTATTTTCGCAACAAACTATGACAAAGCGTCGACTTCCTCTCAACAGTATTTTTCATTTCATTAAAAATAATTTTACAAAAGATCTTCAGGCCATGAAAATAGTTCACAAACAATAATAATGTCTGTGCCAATAAATTGGATCGCAAGATGTTGAAGAAAATGAAGAAAAAAAGTGTTATTTGTAACCTCGCCCAGTTATACCTACATATTCTCATCAAGTCGCTTCAAAAAAATTAAAATAAAGAAAACCTGAATAAAACAAAAGCGAAATTGTATAAACAGTACAACCTTTTGAAGAGCCTACTTACAAGCTTATAATGTCGGTTTCTTTATCTCAGGCTTCGTAATATCAGTAATGACATGGCAGAAATTAGAATAATCACTCAATAAAGTGTGTAGCATTATCCTAAGGCTTCCAAAGCGGCAATATGGCAATGTTATTCGAAGCGTATTTTAATATGAAGAGAAAATATGACATTTCCCTACGTTCCACGCATGTAAGAGATATTGCAAATCCGTGCTCGTATAGTGTATGGTCGTCGGAAGGATATTGTCGTGTCTCACTTAGCTCGCACATGTAGGTATATAGATATACCTATGTGACGTATTAGAGAAGAGATAGAGCCTTGCAGACGCCTTTAGAGGCTTGAGTTTAAACGTCTGTACTTAATATTTCGAATAAATAGGTTTTTACTTCCATCTTCTTCGATCTTACATCATCGTGAGGAAACCGACATTTTCGAGGACAACAATAACACAGGATATACATAGGTATGTCTTCCGTGCGGGGAAGTCGCGACCCTCACTCATGAGGAAATACGAATCAAGAGAGATAGATGTTGTGACTATGGCCATGATATGCCAAACCGATTGGGTAGATATTCTCTGTATATTTTTATTTTCAAATAGTGGATGGAAGAGCCTTCACCCGCATCATGAATAAAAAAATGATGTATTATTACACATCTCTTCTAATCCAAAGAAATTATTTTTTTATAAACATTGGACAGATTTCTGTTGAACGTTATCCTATCATGTGCTATTAGAACCCTAACACCTAAGCTTACCCTTAGCCTCGGAAGAGTTTTTACAAGCTTTTAGCATCAGAACTGAAACATATTATTCAAGTGCCTTCCCTGGCTAAAATTTTAAAAAAAGTTCATTATGCATAATTTTGTTTAACAAAATGATATATTTTTTCAACTTGAACGGGTTAGCACTTGGCCATAGTTTGCCTGATAGCAAGCAAAGGCCCTAAGATGGAGCGTGCTATGATATTGGAGTCCAAAGCCTCCCAAACTAGTTTTCACGGTCTCTAACCCATGAACTCTTCCCTCAGGTGGCAGTGGTAGCAGACCGCGCCCTGCTGGCCGTATTCGTCCTGGTCACCGGCATCTCCACAGCAGCCATCCTCCTGCCCCAACTGAACAACCTTCACGTCGGGAACACGCCTCTGAAGCCGCCCATCTAGCTGCCACTCGGCACTTAACCATGTACTTGTGTTAAGTAAACGTTGCTGTATTTGGCTCTAACGAAAATGATTAAAAGTCGGTTTGTATCAAATGTTAGGCGTCCTTGACGTATTTTCATCGATGTAGATTAGTAATGGACTGGTTATGGCGTATTTTTTCATAAACACGCTTTTCAAACAAATTGAGAATGTGTGTCTATGTATGTTTTCATTATGTTCTCTATTCCGATACCAAGGGCTAATCTAACCGTATTGACTTATTATTTTGTGGCAATTGTACCTAGTGGATACGCCTGTCTTTTACTGTTCTAAGTCAAGCGGAAGTTTTTATCGTATAATGAATGAATGATTTCATTTTGTGCAGTCTGTATAGTATACATATGTAAAAACCATATAGCAAGACATATATTTGTTGCGTTCAATGTTTGTTGATATTAATGTTGTAATTAGTAAACTGGTTGCCTACTAAGATGGTTGGCTTCAGATAATCATGGACGAGAACACTTTTATTGAACGTTAGACGTTTTAAAACGTGTATATTAAAAACAAATGGAAAGCATTGATTCTCATGTGTCAAACATTTTGTGTCAATCTAGTCTTATAATAATTGTGCCATATAAGCTCATAGTGTTTTTACGTTAGCGGTTAAATGTGATATTAATACAAATTAATTAAGAATGGTATTATTTAAAAGCTTCAACTGGATGTCTAAAACCTTTTTTGTCAATAACATCTAATAAGGATCTTTAACGTTCTTAGAAACTAAGAGTAGTCTTTGGAGTAAAAGGGTTCCAAATTTTGAATGAAATCTTCGTGAATGAAAATGTATTTAGTATTTCATTTCGTTTTCAGCTAAATTAGGAGTATTGAGAAGTTTCTAAAGCTCTTCAGCCAAATATTCGTAAGACGTTAAATGTCGGATTTTATCAAAATGCTATTATAGCACCTACTGACTGAGGAAATGACTTACTCCAGATTTTTTTGTGCTTACCCTTAGCATATAAACACGGATTTTTAAAAATACAGTAGTACATAAAGTAAAATTGTACTCATATATTTTATCTGAGTACCTATATATTTTATCTCAAATATCTATAATATATTTTATCGAAAATATCTATAAAATTACTTTTCATATATATTATTCGTGGTTCATTAGTAATTTTAATGACTAAAATATTTATTTTGTATTCATATTTTGTAACTAATTTAGGGTCGACAAAATGTAAATATCGTTTATTATGTATTGATAATAGAGCAACTAGTAATTTATTATATAGAAGGCAAAATGTGCCAAAATATTGTATGTATTCGACGAATATTGGAAATATAACGTCAATTAAATTAATCAATTTTATCACTTGCAATTTTTTTTAGAAAACCGTATTACTATCCCAATACTGAGAAAAAACTTGAAGTATCTGTTGTATTCACAGCTAAGCAATTCTATTGCATTGTTTCGACGCTACACAACAATATTCTTCGAGTTCTACCATTGAACTATAAATACTCTAATTTACAATTTATCATTTATTATTCCACACAGAATTTTAAATAAACAGGTACGTTTATTTAGATTTCTGTGTTATTCCACTTGGAATACGGTTTAATCCTTGAGTAAATTCTTCATTCAATCATTTGTAGTCCAAGAGGCTAGGAACGCCATTCTTTTGACGTTTATAAAAGCTATTTTGCCGCAGGTAGTTTCCAACAAACGGAAAGGACTAAAGATGCATGAAATTTGTGTTACAGTTGTTTTTTAACATATACATACATATATAAAAATGTTTGATTGATTTATAAATTCCAAAAATATGTCAGAAAATGGAGTCTTGCTTTGCGTTATATGTAATTTATATTATAAATAAGGTAGAATAGGACATAGATATGCTCAACATTGTTGCCAATTCATGTTAGTAGATATTTGAATAATGGAAAGTTGTAAATATCATTACCGTTAATTTAAGAAACTGTTAATAAGTGTAAGGTACTAATTTACGAAATTATGATAAGGGGAAAATAAAACGGACTCTGAGTTACAAAATGCATTTGTTTTTTTTTTTTTTTTTTTTTTTTTTTTTTTTTTTTTTTTTTTACATTAGATAGGCTCACGCTTGACTACAACTTGCCTGATGTTAAGCAACGTTATAATCTACGATCTAGCGCGCTTGCCTAGAAGAAACCGGTTTACTCTCGACTTGAAGACCGACAAATTATAGTTCAAGGGGAATAGAGATTCGGGCAAGGAGTTCCACAGTTTGGCTGTTCGCACGATAAAAGTCGAAGCGAACCGCTTGGTGCGAGTCTTTGGAACCTCAACTGTATAACGGTGCCTTCTTGCCGTACCTCTACTCGTACGATGGTAAAATGGGGCTGCAGGAATTATATTATGCAATTCCTCCGCACACTCTCCGAAATGCAACCTGTAAAAAACCGAAAGACTGGCCACCTTACGGCGGTGCTCAAGGCTATTCAATTTCTAGTTGAAACCTAATTGTACACAGTTATTTACTAAGTATTATGCTCTAAAACTTTATCAAATGTATATACATGTGATAAAGTTTGGTTGGTATGACCGCAATTTAGTTTTACCAACATACATAATTTATTTCCTTATATCGCATCAAAAATATTACAAGAACCAAAAATATTTCGACAATATACCTATTTTATCTGGCCCACCAACTTTTCCGCAAAAAATACCAACGTGAATCCGTTTTCTCAATAAATTGTGCCTATCGATAAACACAGACCTTTTTGATAAATTGCGAAAAGTTGGTGTGATCTGTGAGAAACCGCCTATAAATGGCATCCATTATGGGGATGAATGTGCTCATTTACGAAATTAATTTATACAGTGTGTCAGAACGCAGGCGTTTATCCGGGCTATTTCGGAACAACTGTTCTGACGCCTGTCGACCCAATTCGAAACACTTCAAGGGCTGGGATTGCTGAGGCAGTGGTAAGATTTTAATTTAAAACCATTTACCATGAATAAAATATATTAGTTTGTGGAAACCGTGGTTGGTTTTTAAGAAGGACGTAATGGCGTATGGCATCCCAGCTGATATGCTATTTACTATCTAATGTATAGGCTCGTAAGGAAGGTAATGCGAGCGTAAATAATCAGAAGCATGCTTTAAAATTCTTACTTAGACTTTAAAATGAAATAATAGTTACATTACCGATGTACATTCAATAAGTGGTTTTTACTTTTACATCAATTAATTAATTGTGAGATGCATATGTACCTTAATCAGTTATGTAGGTATACCTAATTCATCACAGGGTTCATTGGGATTACTGTGTAGTTTGATAAAATAAATAAAATAAATAAATGTCATTTATTTCGAACTTGTAGTCCATACACAAAACATACACAACTTGCATAAAGAAAATTATTTAACATAATAGAAAAAAATTGATGGATGGATGAAAAATGATTTTCGTGAGAGCTATTTATGATTCATATTTTCAAGCCAATGACAGCGAGTTTAAGTTTCCTATGTTACATTGCTATGCATCCCCCGCACATTCAAGGAAGCATAAGATTTTAATGCGATGGTAATAAATAACATCCGACGTCAAGAAACTTGCAAACACATTCATTCTGCCATGACACTGTCAGTGTATGTGCGAATTTCAGGATGGTGCTCCAGCTGACATAAACATATACCTATCTAAACGCCTCATAATACAATTAATACGACACACATATGTCATTTTAGATTTAGACAAGTATCACGCGGTAAACCGTTTGTGTATTCAGATTTAACTTTCTCAAAATTGTGTGCTGCTGGATTCTGATTCTTTTGCATACTTTATAGTTACTGAAGTTTGTATAGCTTTTTTGCACTTGACAAGCAGGCATTTTTATGCAGTATGTGGCCTGAAATATAATTCGCATAAGCAATACTGTGATCTAAAGTGGAGCCTATCTCCACTGATTAATAAAGCTGGCTTTTGAACAAGATTAAACAAACCGATATTAAAAATAGAATGTAGTTGGCCCTCAAACGAGCTTGCCGGTACGCACTGGAAGGTGGTCGTGTCTGGGTTTACATCGTCTGTGTCCCGGAAATGAGAAGGCAGGGGAAAGTGACATCCCTATTCCAACTCGTAGGGCCCGTGTTCACCTTGAACTGCACAAAAGAGGCCCTACAATACGCAGAGATGTTGCCAAATGTATGTATACGTAGGTACTAGGTTCATGTATGGTATGTTGCCAGAATTTTATATATCTACTCGTATTTCAATAGGAAAAGTTTATATTTAAGTTAAAAGGTGATATAGGCGTTAAAAAGTGATATGAAAGATTGTCGATACAATTTTTTGAGACTTAGAATAAGTAGGTGCGCATAATAGAGCTTATAAAAAATATAACTCCTAGGTCGGGTATAGCATTTAACAAAAAAATGTTGTGTTAGACGTTTTTAGCCATCAACGTGGGATTTTACTTAGTTTCGTAGACCAGTCGATAGGCCTATGAGTAGGAAATTTGTCGAGCTAGTAAGGACAACCAAAGTAATAAAAAAATATCTTAAGTCCGACCTTGCGATGAACTGTTGAAGCACACTGCCCAATATGCCAACATCTTTTTAACCGACTTCCAAAAAAAGGAGGTTATCAAGGCTTCTGAAAGTTATTTTTTTTATAATGTATCATTTACTTATTTTCATCATTAGACGCAGAACTCTGCTGCAAAACCCCGCAAATAATGTAACTGGCAACAGTCACAGTAAGTTATTACGTAAATTAGCACAACGGTATCAAAAGCAGCAATTACTTGCAGAAAGTGACGATAAATTAACGGATATCTTCATTACCGGAACCGTGAGCAGCTTATCTTAGCTGGAAATTAATTCTGGTCCTTGGAACTACGAGACCATATAGACTACCCATTATAGGAATAATCATACTACTGACACAAATGATTTACTATCGATTATCCATTTAAAAACCGAACCGTGGTTCAGTGATGCCAAAGGTTAGCGGAAACAGATAGAAAACTGTTTTTGTTTGGTAATAGTAACTTAAATTACAACAATAACAAGTATCAAATTATCGTAAATAATGTCACGTGAAATATACAGCTGACCTTTGATGCTTGCTTATAAATAATAGTTGCTGGTTGATATTTATAAATAAAAATATGTATTGTGCATATAATCCTAGCTTGATGACTGTGCACAAAATATGTATATCACAAACACAAAAAGGGCACATTACATAGATTAGGACCATTACAATTATGGTTGTTGGAACGGTTCGAGTAGTGTGTAGACAATATTTAGTTCTTTAGACGTTTATGAATTCAATCGTCTGGTGTTGGTGCGTTTGGTTAGGTTTGGTTGCGTTCAAATTAGCTTTGAAGTTGTTATTATTTAGATACAACTTTGGAAAGCTATTTTAGGGAGCTCTGCTAATGAGTTATTGGGATATTACAGAGAATTGTTCAGCAAATGAATGCAAATTACGAAATATGAAAGTGTTTTAACTTTTTGGAAGAAGAGATAATTTATTAATGAATGTTGGTTACATTTTGTATTGCTAGTGATTTATATTGAGCAGATTTTTGGTTATATTTTAATCATATCTTATTTTGAACAAAATGTTATCATATGAAATACATAGATATAGATAGGGATAGATGGCGCTGTGTGCAATGTCCCGGAATATTTATTTATTTATTTTATTTATAGGTGCTATATCGTGTAATAACAAAATATTAAGTAGTATGTTATCAGTTAACTTTGTTTTATATGCCTCGTAGTACTCGTATGCTTTATGTACATTTAGGTATCTTAAATTTGTAAATCCTGTTGTAGTACTTAATAAATATGTTATAAAAATAATGATTACCCAACTCTATAGATAAATCATATCAGTAAATACTGAGGTACTGATTTCGGTACCCGATATGTGAATGGAATAAAATGAATGCTCCAATAATCTTTAGGGGTAGGCCTTAATGTGATCACTGATTGGATGAGGGGGCCAATTTATGGACCTTCTAGGAATTATTTCCTCATTTTTTAGTAGAGAACGTTGGGGATTAGAAATATACTTACTATCGGTAAGTAATTCCATATGAAAATGGCCATTTCTGATATCAGTGTTGTCAAACCACCCTAGGGGTTTTGGAAATATTTATATTATATCAATTTTACCTGTATGTGTATAAATAATCATGGATGTAGTCATCGTTCTTTGGATGGTGAAAGTGTCTTAAATGGTCTTTAATGATTTTAATATTTGGGTTCCATTACAACTAATTACAACTAAAATCACATAAATATAAAAAAAAGTTCTTGTTCTAATGTAAACATTAACATGTTAGAAACAAATGTGGCTGGCTGAGTGTGAAAAGCGCGTCTATTTCAAGTTTCACTTGGCGCCGCCGAGGGCGCTGCCGGTGGCGTGAATATAGCGAACAGGCCCCGGCGTGTAGGTTCATCTGCCTACACAGTACACACTTAGTGGTGGCTATGTTATCGATATTTTATCAACAAAAAATCAACTCTATATTTTTGTAAAATTATCTTTTTAGTGAAATCAAAGACGTTACTTATAATATAAAGACTAGATAGAAGATAGATGTACATACTTTGCTTCGTCAAGCTGGTTATTAATGCCGATTGAAGGAGTACCTACCTAACCCTTGTATGTATAGCGAAAAAACGTTGTCATGATTTCAGATTTTAGATTCATCTACCCACGCAGTAGATTTGTCTGGGTTGGCGATATTTTGCCACTCCACCTTTTTTTTGTGTACAATTGCATTGAAAATGCTTATGAACGTGTTACGTTGAAACATTCTACCATGTTTTCACTTGGCCCTGACGGAGGCTTTTGCTGGCTTGAAAGTAAATTCGGCAAAAAAGGTTGTCGATCGATAAAACCACAATGGATAACTGAATTATTTAACTGATTTTGATAAGTTAGATTTTAGGTATGCATTATGAAGCTTTAACTTACTAGTTTCAGAGTCAGATCTACGCGTGCTTCAAGTAGCTGACTGGTGGAAAGCTGCTCAAGACCGGAACCGGTGGCGATCTCTTATATCGGAGGCCAAGACTCACTTTGGGTCGCTGCGCCAGCGGAGTAAGTAAGTAACTTACTAGTAGTTGTGCTAACAGTTTCAATAAATATCTGATTGTTTGCATCCTCATGAATTAAATAATATCGACACCTGTATCGCCCTGCCCTATAATGCAGAACAATCATAAGGCCGCAGCTTTGTCCCGTCTCCCGAACGCAGCATTTCGCCGCATTCCTTTACAAAATGCGCATACCTGCCGGGATTTGTTTTCGACACTCTTTCTACAGTGGAATTTGTATGCGTAGTTAGTTTGAAATTACTGAATAAATAAGCGAGTAAATTAAATCAGCTTTAGTAATTATCTATTTGTCTATAAAAACTAGAATACAAAAGTAAGATTTTATGCGAGTGGTGAAATTGATGCCGAGTTTTTAAACCGTACTAGATGTATCAAGGGAAGAAAATGTACTATGCCGAATAGCTGTGTAATTTAAATTCCAATTAAAATAAGAATATTTTAGATTTTACAACAAAATATACATATGTTCCAAGCACTGAAAGCGACTGCAACGGGTTCGTTAAGCAGTAATATAAGTATGTTATTGTTAGGATTTCTGTGGCAGTACATAGTCAAGCGTAAGTTATTTTATCAATAACATAAAACGTTTATAGATTTACCGTCTCAGAGCATTTTCGTTTCATTTCCGAAATACAATATTTTCCTACAAATGCTAATATATTTCAATGTGAATAAATACCCTCTCTATCAACAATGAAACGTTTTACTATTGCTGTTACCATATGTGGCGGTCAAACCCAACGACTTTATGAATATTTCAGTCGTTTCCGTGGGAAAATTTATAAAAAAATATTATGTGAGAAATATACCTAGTAACAAACCTTTTTTCTTTATTCCTTATCCATTTCGTTCTTTTAAATTTTCACGAATTTGCATTTGAACACATAACACACGTAAATAGGCAACAAGAAAATATCACAAATTTCCAGTCAAATACACTTTTGATTTTCTATTGAAAGCTTAAAGTTCTTTATCATAGTTCCTCTCAAGGTTTTTACAATACAGCTGTTGCTGTACAATGGATGAACTTAGATTAAAACTAAGTCATGTGAAAACGAGCGCTTTATCTACGGGAGAGAACGATTTGCGTTTCTATCTGCTAGTTCATAGAACTATAACATATCTTTACTTAGTATCACTAATGCAGAATCGTTTAATATAGAAGAATGGTGTATTACAATATTCACTCGAATCAGGAAGATAGAGAGCTGACTCCATAGATTTGGAAATATACCTAAGACGACAAAAACGTGTTTTACAATTAACAAAATCTAACAAATAAATTTCTTTGTTTTTATGACCAACCTTTTGGTTGGCAATGAAGAATTAAAAATTAAACTTTTTTGGGATCAGATACAAAACGAGCGTTACTTTTTTTTTTATTCAAAATGAGTAATGAAGTACAACTTTGTAAATATATACACAACCCATATTACAATATTACACTAATACAGCAATCTGCGCTTTACACGGGGAAGTAATAACAGTTTATTTGCGTTAAATATCCGACCGCGTAGTAAGATCAATAAATTAATAAGCGTAGGGTTTTCCCACGAGGTAGGTTGCACGTGTGCCCTGAAACAGAGTTACAGCCCTACGGAGCCTCGTAGATGTAGATGCTTCATAATCTTCATAAAGTGTAGCAACAACCAACATTTTTTATAACTTAAAAAATAATCATGGAAACTAAGAACGTTACTTACTATTACAAACGTTATTATTTTTCTTCATTTTGATAATATAGATACTGCCAATTAAAACATATTTTCTAATGTTATGGAAAAAGATAGTAGTTTTTAGTTACCACTTATTATCACTTTTCTAATATGTGATAAAGTTTTTAGTTCACCATAGAAAAGTTCAGACTTATAATACTGAGAGGTCTTAATATTAAAAAGTTAGTTGCAACTCAAACAAGGGTTGCTTGTATTTAAATAGATACTGTTTTTTTTTTATTTTATGGGCAAAAAATAATTGTATATTATAAGTGGATTGGTCTTGGGGAATCGCAAAGTTGCTTTTTTGGTATAATATATACCTAGGTACACAACGCACATGTTGACAAAAACACCTTTGAAAACTATGAGAAATATGAGATAGCCGCGTCACATGAAACTAGTTGCTAAAGTGTCTTTTTTATGACCTGGGGGATTTCCACAGGAGCCTGACACGGCGGTTACAAGTACAAATATCACGCGGGAAAATTGTTTTGCATATTGGCGTACCCAGAGGACTGGCGGAATTACTACCGACTGATGTTACTAGTGTTGCGCTCTTTAATAATGTACGAGGTTTTTTGGACGTCTGGTTTTTTTATGTAATGGAAAGGTGTGTTTTTTTGCTGTTATTAGACAAACATGCATTTAAGTAGATATTTGCAGCATGGAACACAGTGCTACAATGTTATTCTTTGTTAAAATAAAGAATTACAGTAAAAATATTAGCCGTATTTGTAATCCATATAGGCTTTCACTGTTCTGGTTATAAGGCTTTTCTGTACCAACATCTTCTTCTTATCGAATGAGAGTGGTCAACTCTGGTGTCGAGAGTTTATCAAGCCGCCCCAAGGGCCTCTGGCATGGCTTGTACATGCAAATGTACCAGGTACTAAAAACGTTATAGGTTATATTAAATAGGATATCATATCCATATACGGTGATCACAAATTTGACTATCCTGGTCTTCCTATATAACTCTCTGTCTGTAATCTTGGCTATCACTCTGCAATAAAAAAAAACAAAAAAAAATATTCCGGGACATTGCACACATCGGGATCTAGCCAATGTACACACAAGCACCATAAAAATAATATTTTCATTACGTAAAAAAATAATAGCTCTAAAATTTTTAATAAAACAGCTCTAAAAATACCTGTCCAAACAATAGCCAGGTACTTCCTGTTGAGGCCTTTGTTTTCGTTTCGTCATCTTCTTCAGTTTTTCGCGCCTTTTGTACTGGTGATATGAAATATTTGCGCACATTCATTCGTCATGGAATAATGGCTGGTAGAACGGTAGTATTCTGTAGAGGCTTCTCTATTCTGCCCTTTGGGATATTTGCTGCCAGTTAGATCTGAGTTTATCATAGAAAGAGATGTAACCACAGCGATATAGATTTAGTTGCTTAAAGGTTCGAATCATTCATCCTTAGTAACATGCATTAACGTGAAAATAAGTATGTAAAGTAATATCAGTCGCAGGCCAAACCCGAATGAGGCTGGCTAAAGATCGAAGCCAATAGCATACTATGAGAGAGGCATATACCGAACAGTGGGACAAAACCGACTGTGGATGATGATGATGATGATGAATGAGGTAAGGTTAAAAAGAGTTTATTTTTATCATGTTACTCTGCGAGGTATAAGTCAAACATTATACCTAGATACTACATAAACAAACAGGGTCCTTAGCAGCCCCAAAAACATTCAAATTCGCCATTAAGGTAGATAGATAAATACTTTATTAAAACACCACAAATGAAACAATACAAAAAAAACATACAAATTAGAATCAGTGTCTTAATTGGCGGCCTTATCGCTAAGAGCGATCTCTTCCCGGCAACCAATCTGGCAGGGATATATTCTTCAAACGAAATGAGTAGGACGAGGTGTTTCAGATATTAAATAAAATAATGAAAAATAGAACAAATGTTGATACTATTTACTTATATATGAATAAACATAAACAAATATAACAATCATATATACATACAAAAATACATACATAATAGCAAGGTATAGCTTGATGTATTCGTACATAAAATATCTCTAGTAGCAAACTAACAGGCCCCATTATGGTTGTTCGTTCCATGAAATATCTCTTCCGTTTACGCGATATCATGCTAACGAATGGACGCCACTATCCCTCTTGTGTTTGTTATACATAAGAACCGATTTTGCTTGCATTTCACTGTTGCTGAGGCATTATAGTAATAGATCTCAATCTGAAATAGGTAACTTAATCAAGGTAAGCAATCGTTTTATGATTAAATCAAATTTTTAAAATCCACATCAAATACTTCCGCAGATTTAATAATTATTTATTTAGCAACAGAAACAAGCGAATGGTGCCCTGACACACGTATAAAGCTACTAAAGTTATATTTAGCCAAGCAAGCAAGTTCTAATACCTAATTAGAGCCATTAAAATCTTCTTATCAAATTATTTTATCGTTCGAAACCTACGCGCTATCACCAGACCTTAATGGGCGGCGAAATTATCTCTCCAACATTATTTACTTATAATTGGCCAATATTTCTTTTGAAATTGCTTTTTATTTCAATAACTATTTTTATGGCTTTCTTAGATAATTTTAAGAGCCCTCAGCTATACGTAGCAATGAGTCAGTCACAATATTGATAAATATAATTTACAAATTATTCCATCATAAGTAGGATCTGTAAATATAATATGACAACTGGAAATTTTAATAATTAATTTAATTGTTTACTGTATTAGAGGTCGTGTTATATAATTACCACAAGCATTATATACTTGTAGGTACCTACTATACGTAAACAAAACTCTTTACAACCTACAGGATTAAGATTGTTACCAAAATAATTAAGCGTAGGTATACCTTAGGTATTTAAGAATATTTCATACACTTTAGTACGATTCTTGTTAAAACAGCCTGTATAACATTATCAGTTTGATATTTGAGTGAATTCCCGCTGTAAACTCAAATTCAGGTTATTGTCTGATAGGTAAAATTCGTGTAATTTATTTTTGTGTTTTTACAGCTGACGCCCGGAAAATTGAATAAAGGATCCTATCTGACTTTTTAATTTGTTGGACTGTGCTAAAGAATCTGTAATGGAAATACGAAAGAGACAACATTTTAAACTTTACTTAAATATTAAACGAAACGGAACAGGAAATAGTTAATTATTTGCCGGAGCAAACTTAAATAGATATTTTTGAGAAAATAAAATAGTTCTGATAAATGCCGTCTGATTTGATAGACACTGGTCTATCTTGTACAGCACAAATATTTTTTTAAAATCAAAACTAATTCTTGTAGAAATCGCAGTTCCTAATTAAAACTGTGATTTCTACAACACCGTGTACAAATATTTGTCCAAACATTGGTATAGGATAAAATGTAAACAATATAATCTATACATAGATACTATTCACTATTTAAAGACATAATTATTTTAAAATACGACATATTAACGTTTAGCACATTAAAAAATGTATATAAACCTATTTACTTTCATATCACTTGTATTTTCTTTTAGCATTTTATCCGAGTACAAAATAAGTTCGCTGGCCCTTACGAGACTTTCGAAAAGGGTTTGAAAGTTTGAAGACGGACGAAGATGGAGGTTTCCTCGACCAGATTGAGAGCCATTGATTTTACATCTTCAATATTCATTATTGTACCATCTGGTAAACAAATATCAAGTTATTCTAATTTTACAAAAGTATGAGTATTTATGTGGCAATATATAAGGGTAGCGTTTATTATGTAGTAAAGGTAGATAATTTGTGATAATCACAGCTTATGTAGCTGTGATAAACTTTTACTTGTGTGTACTAAAGTTCGTTTATGTTCATAATAATCGAGCTATTTCGATATTCATCGCAAAAAAACGGGTACTTATAAATAATAAACCGCAATATCTGTACCCTATTGGGCATTCGAGATATTTTTGTCATACATTTTTTCTTTGATTTTTTATCATAACATAAATAAATAAACAGGAAAATGCTACAACATATCAAAATAGAATTCGGGGCCAAATCGCTTACTTTATAAAAAAAATGTAGTACCTACTCATGTCGTAGGTACCTTTTTATTGAGCATCAAAAATACTCATCGATTCATACAAAATAGTATCTTTCAGCAGCGTTCTCGTTCTCGTATAAAAGATTCTACAAAACAGGAAAGAAAAATAATATTCTAAAGCAAATCGGATATATGACAATGTTTGAGAGTAGATATTTCATTGGTTATGTTTTTCCGCTACGCAAATGGATTGGATGGATATCCGCTGTTAGTGTTAGCTTTGCCCACGCTTTACCGGGCAAACCAGCGGGATGCAATGTGTATGTTGCCGGATGATTGCATGCTTGCTTGCTGTGCAAAATAACAAAACTGTTTTAGCTGTACATTATATGAATATGTAAAAAACTGATACAATATATATTTACATAATATGCGGGTACTTACGCAACCATGTAAATATTTATACGTAATGTAAACAAACTTTTTAACCAGTTAAGTAATTAGTCCAGTCAGTAAGTAATAATTTAGTTTAATCTAAGTAAGATAAGAAATTCCTAACTTTAGCTACATTTTACTTGTATCCTTTCCCTATTTCATTTTATTATAAATTAAGTATGAAGAGTTCTTATTTATAACTCGCTGTAGGAACTGACAGACATTACCAGACACAAAATTACCTATGCCATTCCCCAAATAATACAGATTAACGACCATTAATTAATTTATCCGCTTCCTAGTACAGAAAAAGTTTTGAGCCCTTCGTAACAAAATAAAAATAGTTTGGTCTCTCAAAACAAGATTGAGGAACGGAAGATTGAGATTGATTACTTACTTGGCTGTTCTAACTTGGCTGTTAGAAAACGCTTGGCTTGTTTCCAGGGAATCTCTTTTTAGTTGCAAATCTGAATAGTCAGCTCTTCACGGATAAGCGACGATTAACTCGCTAGAGAATAGAATAGCTCGGCGCTTCGCGGAACGTTGCCGTATTAAAACCTGTAGGCGCTACGCATCTGGGCCTTTTGTAATGGATCTGACTCGATGAGTTTCAATAGAAATACCTTCCATATCGTAGTAGCTACGGATAGTACGGACAGTGTGTATATTAGTTTTATATCCGTTATCTAGTATCCGCGACACAAGCGTCTGGTTAGTGTGGGGCTAGATGGCGCTTTGTGCAATGTCCCGGAATATTTATTTATTTATATCTATAGGTATTATTTGTCAGTGCTGTAACTGTAACTTAGATTTATGCGTATGGTCGACATGAATTATTAATTTTTTTATGTTATAATGGCACACAAAACAGAATGTGTTCTTAAATGAACTGAATATACTTTTAAAGGTTTTGATCCAGAACATATTCAAAAATATGTGTACACAGCTTGTTCTAAATGAATGAAGAATAAATGAATAATAAATATGAATAGGTAATCTAATAAATTGACAAAAATAAAGTTATGGTATAAGCAGTTATAATATAATTAGTATATGCTTCCTGAAATGTAACTTCAAATTATTTTATTTTAAGTCGAACTCACACAAGAAGTAGTGACAATGGAACATTATGAAAAGAGCTGACCCAGTGAATGACATTTTAGATGGTTATATTTTATGGAACATAAGGATAGACGCATCATTTCATGACTGACACATCAGAAATTCTGTTGTTCGATTTTCAATTGGAACATATCTGTAAGATCTTTTCCTGTCTGAAACCACATAAAATATTAAAGCTGAGGATATAATCAGAGAGCTGAAAATAAAAAGTTATAAACTTTGTAACTATTTATCTACCTTTACCTGTACCCCTAGCTCGAGTTTGAGTCCGTAAAGTAAAAGTTAGTCGTAAGTATTACTTCCGACTTTCATGCAATGGTAGCTGGAGTTAGGTCTCGATGGTAAGTAAAAGAAAGTAACATTACCGGTTGATTAACTTCGTTCATTCTTTCATTCATTCATTTCTACGAATATTTTTATCTGCGATTCCTATGTCCTGTCAAAACAACATGGCGCGAAATAAATAAAACTAAATAAATAAGTTCAAAATATGTAACTTTTAGGAGTGTTTTTAAAGATTCGAAGCTTTTATTGTACAAAAGGAAGAAAAGAAGTTGATTGTGACAGCGCATATCAATTCTTCGAAGAGATGACTGTTAGTTTGAGTGTTTGGAAGAACGCCGAGGCACGGTAAACTAATCTGCCCGATTATAGACGAGATAAAAGCAGAAAGGCTTCGCCGGCACAGCCATGTGCAGAAGATGATCAAAACGCGTATATTCGGGGCGACCGTGTAGCTGCAAGAGACCGGTGGCGCGCCATAAATATCGCTGGAAGGATCGGGTCGAAGAGCATCTCCACAGGATTCATGATCCCACCTACCTATTGAAGGGCAGAAACCGGCTGAGTCACAGCGCCAGCCAAAGTAAAGTAAACATAAAGTTTTCATACCTACATTAAATCCGGAACAAAGAAAGAAAGCGGGCGAGTAGGAAATACAATCGAATCTTGGAGAAGTCTTTGTAATTTTTGTAAGTTGGGAAATAAATCCATTCTACATCTAGGTAGCTTCATCATAGAAATTTAGACCCATAATTCAATTAATTAACATGAATAGTTTCAGTGTTTTATAAATAGGAACTCAAATGAAGTTCTACAAATTCAATTTTACAGGTTAAGTAAAAGTTACTACAAATATAATATTTTAAAACTGGCCTTATTGAATAAATCTGCATCAAGACTGGAAGTAAGCCAACCGAATCTCTATCCAATGAACAAACAGCAAAAGGCGTGGAGAGTATAAGTACCAGAAGAAGCTGCCATGGCATACTATGGTGCCATCCATCATACTTCTCTATACTTAGGTATGTATGACAATGATTATACTCTATGTTGAGTTTTCAAACTATCCTTAGAACCTCTGATAAGGGCATAACAGCTGCCACACTACGACAACCAGCTGGATCACTACTTTCCTTAATTTACTCAAGTTTCTGAGTGTATCAATGAAATTAAACTGTAAACTATAAACTGTTACTACTTCATGCTCATATAGCTAAATGGACTTAATCGATAAATTAAGACACAAATTACCTGAAATTAAATAAATACTTTCCATTAAAGATTTATTGAAACTGAGGTGGTGCTAATATAAGTTTATTTTAAGTTGTTATGTACAAACTTTCTCTATTCTAGATAATCACAAGATTCCTATCTTCTATACTTAATTGCCTGGTGTATCTGTATGAATAGTAATAATAGCTGAGGAAATTAACCTTAGCCCTGAATCTGGCATCTCATAAACTTATTGCAATAGCTTTGCTGGCTACACAGGTACCTACCTACTTATTTTATGTGAACAAATAAAAAGCAATTGTACAATAATAAGTATTTTATTTTGCAGGTGCTGAATATGCCAGGGAGAGAAGACATTATTATTGGTATTTTATGCCTAAGATTATTTAAGTATTTTATCTTATTACAAAACATATAATTTTAATTTCAATGAGTTTTATTTACAAAGTTTATCCAACCTTACCAGTAACATAACTAATACATTATAATTAAACTATATAGGTAGGTACCTCTTTATGGTTACCATAAAGTTGTAAAATAAATATTCTATACAAATAACAATATCACACTCATTTTCTAGTTTTTGTAACAAACAGCAATGTATTGTGTTACATTAATTTTAGTTCATTATTTGAAAACACTAAGTATACTTATACCTACATTTACAGATTAGACTATGGAACCTATATCTTAAGACCTCTTCAAAGCTTTATTAGTAATAATAAAATTCGGTGGGAGTTTCTCTAATTGTTTGAAGAAGTCACAGAAATCTTAATAGGTACCTGTTTATTTAGATTTCTGTGGAAGAACTATACTGGAAGTTCAAAGAAGTGTATTTTACTTCTTTATTGCACACAGTTTAACTATACATTTATGTACATTGGTACTGATATTGTTGGATACAATGGTGCAACTACAATAAATAAGGGTTATATAATTTACTGATATGTATCCAGAACTAATGCAGATTACTAAAATACAAGCCTAAAGTACATAGGATTGGTATATAACTTTACAAAACAATTGCAAACTTATGAGATTAACATTAAGTTGTGTATGGTTTTAAAATTTAGGTATTTATAATATATGGTTTAATTCACAATGTATATAAAATAAAATAACAACAACACCATAAAACAGCTTTTCATTAGTAGTTTCTTGTAAATAATTATCTTGAAATCTAAAATGCAAAGGATGTGCTGTACTTTTTGTACATAAGAACACAAGTTTAGCCTAGTCTCTCTCTTCACTTATTCTGTAAGTAGAAGTCCGACCAAATCATGACACCGGCTGTGGAATGGATTGCAGGTATTGTAGACAGCTTCCGGACTAGCTTCAACAAGGTTCCGGAATGGCATCAAGGGCTAATCTCTCTAGGCTAGCCTGAAACACAATGTCCTGTAAATAAAAATATAAAGTATGTAGGTACATACTTATTGGATTTTAAGTTTTCCACTAGACTAGACAGGATAAACATTTCATGCCAAGTATGCTCCTAACATTGCTTGTGGAGGTTTTTATATGGTTACCGTTGGCTCTCAAAGACAAGGCATCAGAGTGAGACCCTCATACCTGGAATTCATGCTGGTAGTGCAATGTTTACTATCACAGCTCTTTGCAAAACCATCAATAAGTTATGCTATTCACTCGTGTAAGTTACTTTGGTAGATATTTTTAATTTTGAGTGTTACAATGTTTATTTTAAGTATTGTAACATTAATTTGTCCAAGGCAACAGGACTTTATGAGTAGGTACCTACAATATATAGATTAATGAAGGCAGCTACAATCTAACATAGCTGCTATTTCCAGACGGAACCTTTTGGACTGCCGACGTACCTACAGGCTACAGTCCATAGCTTCCTACTTACGGCAGATCTTAGGTCCGCTCAACGCATCTGTTGCGCAATATCTTTGAGAAGTCACTATGAATGTTTATTGGGGAGGCATTAAAACTAACTTTGGGTCGTGCATGGAGACTATTTTACTGTTAAATAGAGCTTGAACTAGCGTACTAACTAAATTTCCTAACTTACCAACAAACTTTGAATACTTTACATTGAATCTGGTTCGGTCGGTGTCATTTTCTTCATTGGCCTCATTAAAGGCCTCATTGCATCTACGAGAGATGTTTTGCGGGAATTGTTGATGCGGATTTGCACTTGAATTGGTTCACAGTAACAAGGAAAAAGCATAAAGTAAAGTAAAGAAGAAACCAGTTTGCTTTCGCCTTGAAGACCGACAAATTATAATTCAGTGCGGTGCCTCCTTGCCTGTTTTGTTTTTTGCCATGTTTGATTTCATTATTTACTACATTTACCAAAGGGGTATGGTTATTATGTATAATTACCGGTAAATGTGATTAATTCGAATGTTTTTCTCACTTTTACCAAGAGCACTGGTAATTATGCATAATTCCCGCATTATCCACATTCGCCGCAACATAAACATACCTATTACTTATTATTTATCTAATAAAGTGTTCTCATAAACTAATCTCTTAATATTGTTTGTTTTTATACTTAACCTATGTACCTAGGTACTTACCTAATTATAATTTTCTAATAATTAATCAGTAAATACAGTAGGTAGTTAAGTACCTACCTAATTATTTATATACCTACCTACAGTTGTGGACTGTGCCCAGGGGTAGGTTTAAATCAAAGAATGAATTTCCATAACTAGACTTTTTTTCAGAATCTGTAACTTTATAATAAAATAGGTAGGTAGGTACCTAGATAACCAACAATTAGATTGATAACCTACCTATTGATGACGATAATGATCTTTTGAATTTCTTGGCTTCTTCGAGAACTTTCCCGTTGCCTGGTCACATCGCCTGGAAAAAAAACATGGTTAGATGCTGTAAGTACATATCAATTTTGGTTGAATTGTAAACCAAGGGATATCGCAGCATTTGTAGGTTACTATTACCTACCTAAGCCTATAATACCTAGACATTTCCAAAGATGATTATTGAAATACTTAACTATAGGTAATTTATTTTTAGTTTTATTTAGTCATACCTACCTATTTACTTAATTGTATGCCCAAGTAGGATTTATTAACTTCTTATGTTCCTACCTACCTACTTATCTTTTTATTTGCTATAGGTAAATACTGAATGCTAAGTATGGATAAGCTAGGTAAGTACCTACATATTGTACTTAGGTTAAGCCTAGTAATAGGTAAGTACCTAATAACTCTGAGCTTAAGTTATTAAATTATCATTACTTAGGGCTTTGTGATTTCTTAGTAGGTAGGTAGTGCCTATCTATACCTACCTATGAGGTCAAATCTCTGATTAAAAGTTCACACTTAATACCTACTTATCTGAGTTTTAAGACATTGAGAGGATATACTTATATATTCAAAAAACATTCATTTTACCAAGAAAGTATTAGGTAAGTACCTATCTATTGAGGGTTAGTATTCATTAATGTAGGTACCTATTTAAGATGTGCCTGTAACAATGATCTTCTATATAAACTGAGGTATAATATAATTATAGATGCGTTATACCCCGTTCTGTGTGGCGAACTCAAACAAGGCTAAGTAACCAGTTTCGGCTCAGTCGCCTCGACTCGAAGCAACGCGCGGCGACGCACGTTGTCGGCGCGACTTTTTATCATATCATACATCACTGGTAAATTATATTATGGCGAATAAAAAAATTCTATTTCTAAAGCCATATATACGACCGAAACAGGTTTTACTTATGCTGCCCTGATAAATCAAAATGCAGTAATCGACAAATGGCGGTTTTGAGAAAAACGCTGACACATTTTGAGTGATCTAGACATCAAATACCTACATGTTTTATAACTATGAAATTGTACCTACCTACCTTAAAATCAAGCTTTCTATTGGTAGGTACCTATGCAAATTTATTAACTTTTCTGTATCATTAGGATAAAATGTTTTTTATTTCCGTCTAACGTTTGGTCTAGCGAGCATAACAAGATTGCTAAGACCAAGTACAGTATATGTGTCGATTATACTGAGTTATAGCCTAGCACGTGTTTGATACTGCGTTTTTAGTTAGTATCGTTAGCTATATTGGTATCAACCCCAAATGAAACAAGGGTTGATAATATAAATAATATATTATCCAAAAGTAGTTATACAGTAACAAGGGTAAAATGAGGCTCTATTGAAGGCTTTAGCGGAAGGCTTTATGGTCGCGTGTGTCGTCACTCGGGCGCTCTCAGGGACTGCCGCCTGGAGGTGCCGGCCGGCGGGCCGCGCCCTGCTCCTAGCGACGCCAGGTACTTCCCCTCGTAGCCGCTAACAATATTTTGGATGCAATAAATAAGTAATAAGCTGATCTTAGGCTGTTTGTTGGGTGGCTAAGAAAAAATATATTTTAAGACGAATTTGTTTTGAAATTTTAATAATACTCTTAATAACCAAATCTGTAGGTACTTACCTACATTTAAAAAAACAGTAACTCATCTGTTTTTGTACATGACAAATAATTTATATAAAGATAAAATAAATAAATAAAAATGTTTATTGGACACACAAATTCTTATAAAATAAAATACCTAAATCTAGTAGAAAACAAAATGGCCGAGGGTGTTATTCGAGGTTCAGCAAGACTTTTATTTTCTAGCGACACAATAGCACCTGACAACAAGGATACGTTATTGGCGCTTCAAGACAAACATCCGCATTCACCAACACCTCACTAATCAGGGGAACCAGAGGAGGAGTCCTTAGTGGTGACACCTGATGACGTTGCCACCGCTCTCAGCACGTTCCCTAGTGGGTCGGCAGGTGGGCTCGACGTTCTCACACCACACGATCTCTCAGTAGCACGCTGAAACACTGAAACTAGCACACGTCGATTAATGCAGATTGCGTTAGCATAAGTGATGTTTTAATGCAAGTACTGCGTTTTATACAGAGTAAAAACTATTTGTGCTATTGTAACTATTTCTATCATTAATTAAAACACACAAAATTAAACTATACAATAAAAACTTAAACTACTTCTAAAACTAAAATATTACTACTAATATTTTAGTATAGATTAGCCTCATAGGATGCCATTTTTGCAAAAAAGTAAAAACCCCTAAAATGACGATTACTGCATTTTGAGTTATGAGGGCAGTATGTTGTAGTAGCTACCTACTGGAATCGGACCTACTAATAGTATACTTACATCCGAAAGTTTGTGAGAATGTAAGTATGGATGTTTGTTACCTACTCTTTCATGCTACGTTCTAGTATTACCTATTGAGAAAAAGTAGTTAAGATTTTTTACTTTACCTGTAAAGTTTGGACTCGTTTATTTGTCTCTTTCCAAACTCTCAAACTTAGTTTTGGAATCAAACTTTATTATATACAATACAATACATTTATTCATAATTCCATTATTACATAAATACTAAGGGGCTGACCACCTAACGAATAGCTAAGTCTAGGAAATCCCTTTTGTTTGTGACCATGTGATAGTTATATGGTAGGTACTGCTTAGGGAGATAACTAGTCCTAGAATTCATCATTACTGTTCGTTTGGTGGTCCCGTTATTAATTACTGGACCGGCGCGCCGATTCAGGAATGACAACGGAGAGACTTAGAGGTACATACAATTTATAGTAGGTATGTGTACAATTCTGTCAATATTACATAAAAACACAAACAAATTATCTAGAAAATATTTTCACGAACTTTGTGCCTTCCTCCTTTATCCGGGCTTAGGACCGGCATCATTAATGTTACAAATCACAAAAAGATTTTTTTAATCAATATTATACATAATTAATACCAGATGATTTTATACATAGATTATCTATCATCTAGAATTAATTTTGCCATTTTTATAACGAATAAAAAAAATTAAGAATAAAAATATTAGTAAAAAAACTTTTGTGTATTAACATAAATTGAGGCGGAGTTACACAAACATTCATCCTTTCAGCTATATACAACCACACATTTGTCTGTTAGAAAATCATCATGCCATGCCATCACATACTTGAATCAAACTGAAAAATATTCACATTCATAAATTACATAATGCAATACACACTTAGAAAGGAAGAGTAGCAGTAAAGTAATAACTCGAAAAGCAGACACGAGCAACAACATTAAGTTTAGCATTTTCATTGAATAGAGGCAGGTTGGTGTAGTATTTCTTGAGCATTTCTGTCACATCTGTCTTTATGATTGTGACTGATAGAGAAAGATAAAAATAACCTCTAATTAGAACCTCTTATGATGTGTCTATCTAATCAAACTAGTAAGCATTCAATAATTAATGGCAAATGAGTTGTGATAGATTTATTGAAAGAATAACAAACATTACATCTACTAAGCATATTATTTCAATCAGATGTTATTTATTTATGCACAACTTTGCAAACTGTCGAGTGACAATAGGACATTTAGGTTATAATAGCAACAAAAAAGATTTAGGTTGAGAATTGCGATACTTTACCTCAATTTTTCTAACTCTCCTCTTGTCATAAGTATCATAATCTTTTAGAAATGTCCAAAATGGTTCAACCTCTGGAACTGGTTCCTGTAAGTAATCTTCATTGTCTGAGAATAAGTCTGGAGATCTCACTCCACTGTCAAAAGATGCCTCAAATGAGGAATGGCTCTGGTCCAAGTTCCATTTAGTGGTGCTTGCTTCGTCACTCACAGGATCCTCTTTCCTGACTATAACCTCTTCATACTGGGAGTCGCCAGTACTCTCAGAGGTTTTTTCTACTCTATTAATATAACTCACACTCACATCCTCAGAGGTTTCATTAAACTTGTGACCACAACTCTTGTAATCTGTGTACAAGGATGTGCCATCGCTGCTTCCTGCCTGAGACTCTCTGTCATCTGATTTTTCATCCAAGTTTAGTTTGTTTGAGCTCATGGCTGAGATGGGGTCCACAATCGGTGTTAGTTTCTGCACATGTTTGATGGTGCCGTTGAAGGAGAGCTCACTGATGGGCAGCTTGAACACGCTCTCGTCGCGGCGCACGTCGTGGAACTTGATCACACTGTCCACTGCATTGTTGCTATTTTCCATAGTAGAGGTTATGAATATGGGCTGCTTGAAACTCTCTCGTTTAATTGCCATATATTTTTTTTTAAATCGCTAGATGTTTTCCACATACCCAGACAGAAGCTGCCAGCTTCTATCAGGAACAATTCACAGGATTTTTTACGTAGGTCACAACTATAGGCTATGAATTTAAGTTATGTTTGTTGTCCAATTTAATATGGTCTCCAGCACGAGGGTTATTAAGATCTCCGAACAATATACCTCGTGAGTCCTTACATGTATGCAGAACCACCTTAAAAATATAAAATAATTTCTTATAATAACTATATACCCAGGGATAGATATTCAAAGCAGGATTTGGATGTTTATTAGTAAAAATGGTAGGTATTTAATACATAAGAAAAAGTAGCTAAATATAGCATTTCAAGCAGATACAGACAACAAACCTATTTTTTTAAAACCATCTATTCACAATTTCATGTCTTCAAAAAGAATGAACGAAGTACGGTTTTTTGAATTTTTATATGGTATACGTATGCGTAATACCATGAACAAAAATAAGGAAAATCATCTATTGCCATATAAAAAAATCCATATATTTGGTGTTGCCAGGTATAAAAATATTATTTTTTACATATGGTAACCCCAATTCCACTGCGTGAAAATAGCCCTTGCCCGGTTTTTAATACAAATTTGACGTTCAAACTTTTGACAATATAATTGCCATAGACAATAACAGACAATGTTTTTTAGTTAAAAATAGATTTAGAAAATAATGTTTATATAGCCTAATTTAATTTTATAGTAATTAAATTATATATAACACAGGAAAATCGATCTCAAAAGTTGTCGATAGTTTTCTCACTGAAAAAATGGCGGTGAAAGTATTTGTGACATTTTGTCGAAGGCTGGGTCTGGTATTTACGGATCACCTGTCAAATTAAAACTCCTACTCGCTAGCTATGTAAATCTCCATACATTGGTCCCGTAATTTCATCGAATCCTGCGGAGTAAGCGAGGTCGCGAGTAAAATAGTTTCGCTACTCGCCACCAGGTGCGCTGTACGATTTTGTATGAAATGCGGATCGACAAATTATCGTATCCTGCGATGGTAATATTCCTGCTAAGCCCACTGCTCTGATTTATTTTATTTATTCTAATGACGCCTTCGCTAAGTATGTATTCCGGCAGCCATATTTGAGAGACAGTTTAAATCTAACTGAGCAAAATGTTTGTACCTACAAACATTTTGCTCCAGTGTCAACCATAGTGTCATCAAACTCCTGACATTCAAAGGCGAAAAAAATTATAACCTTCTCAGAACTAAAGCTGATCGTGTAATGTATATTCTTCAGTATCAGATTAATTGCGGTAGGTATAATAGCAGATGACAAAGGGGCTCTTCAGGCCTCTCGAGGCGCCCGAGATAGACCAGCTAACCTCTCGTCTATCGATCTTTTTATGGACAATGGAAGCTCTTGATTGACAGACATGTCGGTTAACATTTGGTACCTACCTATATCTAGGTACTTGACACATTTGAACTTAATTCAAGATCAAACTGAACTACTATGCCCTTTGTCGTCAGCTTACAGATAATCTCAAGTTTAAAATTATGATATTAGTTGATCGATTTATTTGTACGCGGAAAATACCTATTTTTCAAAATGATAAAACTGTACACTTTATTGTTTAAGTTTTTATAGTCAAATTTCATGTGCTCGTTATTGTACACCCCGTCTAGTCTTTTTTATATATTTTCCTCTCCATCCTACGGTTGCCTGGAAGAGATCGCGTTTAGCGATAAGGCCGCCATTTGTGGCATTAGTTTTAATTATTTGTTTTTCCGTTGTGTATTATGTTTTTATGTGTGTCCAATAAAGCAACAATCTATCTATCTATCTACACTTAGGTACCTACCTACTTCACTGATCTGACAAATAAATTGAAGAATATCTCTAAAAATACTTAGTTGATATCTCATTTGTACGCTAACAAATAAACCTTTAAAATGAACACACAAAACACGCTCATAATAATTCATTTCCTTAATTGGACCTGAAATAGGTACGTTTATTCTATGTTGCTAAGGACCAAATTTGAATGGTTACAGCTGTTCTACAAAGATGATTAATTCGCCCACAACATTTACAGCAGATTCGTGGCTTGTCAATCAATTTCTTCGGAAACTCTTGAGCCCTCTCCATTCCGAGTCTTGAATGGCTTATAAATTTCAAATAAAATTAATACTCAGACGAATAATAGCCACATTTGTCTGTTTGCTATGCATAGAGTAGGCTTAATTTGTTTTTGTTTTTCAGAATAAAAAATAGCCTATGTCACTATTAGAACCTAGCTTCACTTCACTGACAATCTAGTTTATCAGTGTCGCTCAGTTTTAGCGTAAAAAAGGAGTAATTAATAAACTTGCAGTATTGTGTAATAGTATAATATTCGACCATTCTTATTTCTATTATAATTTAAAAACAACAGCCCTACTTTTAGCTCGGTGCTGCTTTTGTTGATTCAATTGGAAATAGGCAAAAATGAAAAGCTCGTATCGTGGTAGAGAAGGCTTTACCGCTTAGTGTTCAATTTCACTTGTATCTTCATTTGAATATGAGTTCATATTTTGCCTAGTAATGTGGGTAAAAAAATTAGTTGAAATCTCTTAATGCCAGATATTAGCACAATCATGTAAACTTAGACAGTAGCAGGTGTATATTATGTAGGTGTAAACATTTTAACAGCGTAGTACTTAAATCAAATAGCAGTCTCAGATGAAACTACGAGCCACATAAAACATATTATCTGATATAGACTTTGGTCGCAGCAAGTACTTACTCAGGTCAAATTCATTTAAATAACTGACTTGCATAACAAGACTGCCTTAGATAGAAATAAACAAGCTATAGGCTATAGGTAGGTAGTATTTAACTGATGAGTCAATCTTATTTACGGAATAAACAAAATCGGCAAAAAAAAACCTCAATATGTGATCACATCTAGTAAGAAATCGCGTAAAAGGAACCAACTACAAAAGTTAAAGCAATCTAAGTCCTTTTTTTGTTTTTACGATACTACCAGTTAAACTTTAGATTTACCGGTACTATAATAATATGACATTCAAAATAAGCTACGCTTCTTATTCAATTTAAGTGTATTTATAATTGAAACGGAGTTTTCAACAATAACAGAATTAACGTGTGTAAGTTAGTATAAATTTATCTAAAATGCATACAAATACTCGTTTAGTACATCTGAATAACGTACAGCATATATGCCTGAGTATGGGCATACACCGACATAAACATAAATGTAATAAAGTAGTATAGAACATACAAGTCGTAAGTAAAATGTAAATGCTGTAAAAGTGTGAAACATCCGTCTACACTTCCGCGATCCTCTCGGGGTATCTCCCGGGGATGTGGTCGGGGTTGTTGGGGTTGTACTCCCAGATGAGATACTCTGGCTCGTTGAGATATAGGGGAGGTATCTCGTCGCTCGGCTCGCGGTCTTTGCCGATCAACTTCTTGTTGCGGAGCAGCAGTTCTCGCACTTCCTCTTTTGTTTCATCTGATATGTCTGGAAATAAGTTGTTTTTATGCTAAGTGGGTTGTGGCTACAACAATTCCAATTACAATTCTTTCGATCAAATGCGCTTGCTTTTGTTTACTGTAGAACTTCTTATCTTAATCTGTGTTGCAATTAAATTAAAGGTTCTACAGTTTCTTTATGAATAAGCGTAGCTGTTGTTCATAGTTGTCAAACTCAGCTATATTCAGCTTATTGTTGAGGTTGTCTTCTAATAAACCTAACTCAGCGGAAAATTAATTAGTTTTTTTTATGTAATATTCATTCGTAGAACCAAATTAATTTCTATTGGCGCAAGTAATAAAGCCACCTCGATTTTTTTAACTATGTACCCTGTATAGTAAAGCGGTATAAAATGCAATATTTGATCTGAATGACCTTTGAAAGACAGATATTTATGATTTAGGACGTCACCAAAGAACTTTATTAGACAGCATTATGTCGGCGATTAGATAAGATATTATTAAATGATATTTAGTACCTGTTAATCGGGTTCAGTGTTTTTTATTTTGTTTATGAAAGTGACGTCACCGACAACTGGTATACGAGCCAGGTAGGCACGTACACGAGACTCATTCCGTCTTATTACAAAACGCGGTTTAAAAATTAGTCCAGGACTTTGAAAATAAAAAAAGTGTTCTTGTTGTTCAAACATCACATACAAGCAATCAAAACGTCAACGAAAATTCGAACTTTGATTTAACATTAGTACATTTTGACAGTTTGATAATAATGACAGTAGGCAGACAATTTTCGAACAACTAAAACGGACTTGGTTTAGACTTATATTTAAACCACGTTTTGTAATAAGGCCCATTACGTTAATTAGATAGCTAATTTAATTACTGATAATAAGCCCGTCTAATTTTGTGCCCTGATTAGTTATATCTAGGGCAAAGTTCATCAATATAATCACAAAAGAAAGGTACCTATTATCTAAGAAAAGTGGTGGTGTGCTAAATGGCGCTGTGTGCAAAGTAAAAAAAAACATTATCTAAATATGCCAATATAAGGTGCGTAATGTTTCAACTACACAATCAAATATATTTGAACATGCAATAAACGTATTTGTGTAAAAGCCATACATAGACATACATACAAAAACATACATTCAACGGTCCAACATCCACCACTTAAACAAGCTTACTTATAACTTCCTACAGGTAGAAAAAGTTGGAGAAACTCAACTTGTTACTTACTAGTTTTGCGAAGGTCAATCTTCAGGATATTCCTGTTCTGCGTGAGAGCCTTAATGAGAGTGCCTTCAGCCTCGCCCGCTAAATCATTGGACGCCATGTCCAACCGCAGCAGACCACGATTAAGGCTGAGGAGACCTGCCATCTGTAGTTAAAAAACAACATTGTTAGTATTCGTTATCACTTATTATAAAGCTATAATAATATTATACCCGGTTTATTTAACGAGACTTTAACAAAGAGCGAGGAAAATCATTCTTTCCTTTTTCCACTTATGGTGGGACCATGCAAAAGTCATGTTAAATCTTCCGGGTTCTTACTGGTCTATTTGTTTCTCTTTTACACCATAAAAGAGCTACGAGTCGTCCCGACTTTTAATATTGATGTCAATATAGATACAAGTTCTCATTAGATAATTTTGAGCCAAAATAAGACAGCCAATAACTAAATTTTTGAGCTGAATCCATGCCGAATTTACATTTTCAATGAAAATTTCGCAAGAATATTGCATCTAAATTTAGTGCAGTGTTTTGATTTTTGTAAAGAGTACAAATTTCAGACACGAAAAAGCGAATGAAAATTGCATTTAAAATTTTAAAATGTCGCTAATTTCTTCTTTTATCTCGGAAATACCACTAGGTACATAACAAATTATAAGTTTTTGATAAGAGTATCATAAAACAGTTACATGTCATGCGGATTAACATTTCTTTTTGAATATTGTTACATTTATCGCAGGAACTTGATAATGTATCGGCGAAAAGGTGTAAATAAAAGATAATGTGAGCGTGCTTATGTATGATAAGTGTTTTCTAGATCGTCTACCAATTTAAGTACCTACTTTATTTAATCCTACCTATCTACGTAAATGCTTGCTGGACTTTTAGACTATAATAACGATACTCAACAATCACTCGTAAATGCACATTATGAATGCGGTTCAACACAAAGTGAACCGACGCAAATCTGCTCAAACGCCCCTTAAACATGTTCAATTCTCTCTAATGAATGCTTAAATACTATTCCAATAATACAGTCATTATTCACACGATTTTCATTAATGTTCTAATTGAGAGGTAGGTACCTTAACAGCGGATTTGCCATGAAAACCGCACGAGTTCACAATCAGCGTCTGCGGTTTCACTTTGCAGCGTACGAACGCAGCCGCGAAAATGGTCGCGCAATCCAGGGACATCTGGTTCAGGCTGAAATCTAACAGGACTTTATCTTATGACAAATTTACTTTTAATTCCTAATTACTTACAATCGGGCCGATTACGGTCATGTTAAAAAAAAGAGTACCTAAATAGCTAAATATAACACTAAACAAATTTACGTTTTCCATAAAAATTAACTACGATTTTGTACTCTCAAAGCTTATGAAAGGAGAGGCAGGTATTGGACCAGAAAGGTCGACGTTTATAATTCAAACTTCAGTATTCAGTATTGCTTTCATATTTTGTTCTTATAAAATATTGATACTAAAATTAAACTAACCAATTAGCTCTATAGGCGCAGCTGGATTCATCTGCAACGCGTAAGCAATGCCTCGTACGCCAAGTTCTTTGAATCGATTGTTGGCAATTCTTACTACTCTCAGAGCGGGATGCACAAATATGAACCCTCCCAGGGCTTTCATGCCATAATCACCAATCGTGCAATGATTGAAGTCCAGTTCTTCTATACATTCCTTTGTCACTAAATGCTCGAGGATGTATTTCACTTTGGAGCAGCACAACGTAGTTCTATTTATCCGTATGGTTTTCAGATGTCTGAGGTTCGCTAGGCCGCGGCATAGATATTCACAGTCTTGCATCGAGAATTCAAAGTATCGAGGTAGATAGTTCTCTTCTATGTTATTTTTGGTAAACACTAGAGATATTTCTTGAAGGTTGTACAGTTTGACGAGGACAGGCTCCAGGGGGAGATGGTCAAAGACCTTGGGCACGCTGTAGAAGCAGCAGTCCTCGATGTAATAATCTTCGTATATCGGAGGTGTTGGCTGACGCACCATTATTAGTTCGTCTATTTGTAAGTAGTATATGTATGGACTTAGCTGCAAGCAAACATTTAATAATATAAGTGTTATCATATAAAATCATGAAAAATAAATAATAATTAATATCTAGAAAAATAATATCCAACCAAAAAAAAATATCATAGAAAACCGTTCCACATCTATACTAATCTATACTAATATTATAAAGCTAAGAGTTTGTTTGTTTGTATGTTTGTTTGAACGCTCTTATCTCAGGAACTACTAGAGCGAATTGAAAAAATCTTTTTGTGTTGGTTAGACTATTTATTGAGGAACGCTTTAGGCTATATAACATCACGCTGCAACTAATAGGAGCGAAGAAACAATACGAAATGTGAAAAAAAACGGGGAAAATTATTCATCTTTGAGGGCTTCCGTTGCGTGCGCTGAGAAAACGGTTCAAGATATCAAAAAAATGTGTGAGGAAGCATTATTCCTCTTAAAATTATCTAACTAAATGTTTGCAACAGTATATGTCTATCTTTTAAGGTTAACTCACTAGAACCGTTTTTATGGTAATAACTATTCCACACGAACGAAGTCGCGCGCACCAGCTAGTAAACTATAAAATTCAGGTATACGTAAATATCATATCATCAAGTGAGATATAACAATACCAGTGTAGCCAAATCAACTGCTTCCTTCTCATTAAACACATCTGGATTGACATGTTCTAAGTAATCTTGCAAGCAAGCCGACAAGTATTTGCCTTTCCAATACTTTACGCCGAGTTCTTTTTTCCGCGGAAATACGCTTTCGAAACACCTCTGCCAGTAACGCTCGTCCTAAAAACATACATTATTTAGCATAAACTAACAAAATAACAAAAGGAGTAGTTACATAATGCGCAATAATTGTTACTGTTAAGTAGGAACCAGTGTAGATGACAGAACAATTAACTGAAATGAAAACCCTCGTCACTCCTAATATGGACTAATTATATATTCATTATAAATTGTGTACCTACAACCTACACGTTCACTAGGATTACATTATTGTGAATAGTTGTTAGATATGTAAAATATTATCATGTATGTAATGTTTTTAAAAGTTTAATTTAGGATACAATCGACAGTGATTGTGCCAACTTGGCCTTGTTTCGTTTGGTAACTTGTTTTTATTTTTATTTAAATTACAACTAGTATGTGTAAATGTGATCTTCTCAGTACCTTGATGAGAGGGACACTGAATTTCAAAGGAATATCATCAGGGTACAAATCCATGAGCATATCTCTGTCTTTTCTCAGAATGGTTTTGAGAGGGTCTATTCTATGGAAGATTCTGGAGAGTTCCAAGGCGGCGAAATACCGAAGTGGAGCTGGGGTCCGGTCATCTTGCCACCAGAAGTCATCAGCACAGATCTTGCGGGGCTGTTCCGCTACTGAGTTTATCATGGTACCGGAGGTGGCATACGCCTTCCGTGCATTCTGGCTGACCACATAGGGAAAGCAGTGAGGCAGCGGATTGGGATCAATAAGTTCTTCCATGATTTATTTTTATTATATAGCAGAGCAAAATTCAACAAAATAAGAGTAAAGGCGCAGTGCAAAAGATTTCAATATTCTTGTCAATTTTGAGTGGTGGCCAACGAATGACACGTGTATTTTTGACTTTGAACATGAAGCCAATTTTCCATTACTAACTTTTTTTGTCTGCGACGAAGAAACCAACCTTTGTGGTCAAAAGACAAACTATCCTCTGTTATAATTATGCCAATGACAGATTCATTTGTTTTTATTAAAAAGCCATCCATATAAAGCTATAAATAATCATGACCGCAGCAATTAAAATGGAGTTTGCTTGCGCAGTCAGTTGTAGTTAACGTTAATCAAGTAAAAAGCTATTTATTTCTTTATGTTTACCGTACAAAGTCCAATACCACCATAATAGAAGTAATACGTTCGGGCATGTCCGCTGACGTTCGTACACGATCGTATCAAAACAACGCAGCACCCCCGGAGACCGGCGCGGTTGCGACGCTTGTTTCTGTGTCATTCATGTCAATATTGTTACATCGACCGGTGTGCGCGAGAGTCTTTATCACGGGATCCTATTTTAAATATGGATACTACTAACAAACGACCCGAGAAGAACAGCAACACAAGCCAGAACACGAGCAACAGCTATAACCCGTGGAATCTGATTTTTAATACGAGGAGCCGCAGTGACAGCGAAAGCAGTGTCAGCTCTAACATATCCAACACAACAAACTGTCAAACAGGTTTGTAATTGTTCATATTTTACTGATGCATGTTAATTTTGTATTAATTAATTTAAGAATTTCTTGTATTGTGCTTGTAACAATATTATCGCGTTTTTATTACATTGTTTAAAGTAATTAATGTTGGTAGGTGGTACATAGTGTGATAAGAATGTTTAACAAGCGGACAATTATTATTTATTGAAGACTTACAAAGTTATCTGTCATTCCTTAACTAATATAAATAGAGATTACTCAATAGGTATGAATGAACATATGAATCGTTTGTGGAAATACTTACCTATTAAAAATAATTTGTCTTTTGTTATCTACTAGATGTTTAACTACATAAAGCGATAAAGATTCGTAATTTAAAATTTAATTAAGGTTAAATGAATATGCTACAGTCGGCCCAGATCATAGTTTCCTCAGAATTTCAATAAAGGGGATAACTTTCTAGGCAAGCCTGTTAAATCTAAGACCATATATATGCCATCAGCAAGACTGAAATTAAACACCTATGGTAAAAATATTTTCGTATTTTATGTTATTACTTACTTATGAAAACAATAATTATGATGTATTGTACTCATGTAGGTACTTATAAAATTGCTGCTAGGTGTAGCCAATCAAACAAAAAGTGTGATTATTACAAAGCAAAGTCATTATTTTCTTACATTTATTTAAACGTTTTCCTCGTAAATTGGGAAAAACATATTACTTTACACAAATTGCTTCTTTTAAAACGTGACTATTCACGGAAGTGTTATCAATGCCACAGAATAAATTACAGTACTACGTTTCGATACTACCAAAATACGATCATAACATGGCAATCGCATGTAAACAAACAAAATGGCCACCACACGTCAACAAAACATGGTCTAGAAACCGTTTCACGAAATAAGTCAAGCGGTAAAGTTTGAAACTAACATTCTACAGTTACTTAACAGATCATAATCACGTAGTATTGGCGCCTTAACTGATAGAAATGTTTGTAAAAAGGTTTTAAATATAGAAATAGCCTGCTCGGCGTCACGTAACCTTCCAAAGAGAATGTATGCTGGCATAAAGGTTTGAAATATACCTGGTATACCTGCTTACTAACCAATGCAATATGGTGGCCGTTTGCTCATGCATACAGAATGCACTTTTGTCGGCATTGTGATCACTTTGTTGTAAAAATATTCAATAGGTAGTGAGTACCAAATTGAATATTATTAAATGTATTCGTTTTGATTCAGAAGGGGTGTTACGACCCTCAGTAAAGAGGAGGACTTAAAATACAGTTATTTTATAACTGTATTTTAAAAGTACTATAACAATAGGTGTACTTATTATTAAAACGTTACACGATTTGACTTGTAATTATTATTTATATTAAGTATTTACATTTTACATGTAAGTACTTATAGTACATTACTTTATGTATTTATTGAATATTTATAAACATGTCTCATGGTAGATAAAAACTAACCGTACGGTGTTATAATAAGGTAAATTATATTAATATCGTTACGAGTTATTTATGGTTTATGGCTACAGAGATAACTAAAGTAAACACAGATTGTATTTTTACATAGATACAATATTATCGTCATTTTATGTAACGTCAGTCGTATTTGGCGAATGAATTTAAACCAAAATTAGGCAACCGGAACCACCTGGTTTTAGTATGTAAATAACAATGAAATAACAAATTATGACTAAGTGTACAAAATAGTTAATGTTACATAATATCTTCAAGTATTTTAAAAATAGATTAATCTTATTTACAATAATAAAATATTAAAACAAGAGAAGAAAAACTAAACATACTACTTCCAACTACTACAAAAAAGGGGCACTTAGAAAATCTTTAGAAAAGCCTAAAGATAATCTAAGTGCTCCAGCCCACTACCAGAGGGCAGCGTGCCCAGCATACTGGCCACATTACCACGCTGGATGCCAATGCTGATACGTTGAGCCAGAAAAAGGCCAGCATGTTGGTCATGCGTCGCGTCAACCAAGCGCTACTGATCATTCTTAACTTTTTGTTTGAAACTTTAAATACAATGTTGCATTACCTCCTAAAAAAACCAGGTATGGTGATTAATTAATCATCATTCCTGGTTTTTTACTCCACAGATAAGGAAGCAATATAATTCTAAACTTTAGACACTAATTGCAAATTACTCTGCACAAAAGGTTTTGCAGCAAAATAAAACAGGTTATTTAGAAAAATCATAATCGAATGATCGCACAACAACGCACGTAAAAGAGGAAGTAGATGACAAAAATACCATAATAAGCACACAAGGTAACTGGACAAACAAAGAACGTAACGGCATAATTTTCAAAATATTTTGGCGAAACAACGTTCAACTGCCGCTAAAGTTCACAACAAGAGCTCTGACGTTATTTTTGCATAATAATGCTTTGCTTGGTAAGTATATAGTTTTTTGTTCCTACCAATTCCGGTTATTCACAGCTTCAAATCGCAAAAACTTCAACAATTATATAAGATGAATATATGCTTATAGTTATTAAGATTATTGAACAAAACAGTCGTGGCTGTGGTGTTGTTACAAGAAAACATGTAATATTGTGTGTTAAAAAAATAATTTGAAGTGTGACAGTGTACTAAATTAAAAATTTTAGAGGTATGCCCATAGTTCATAATTTTATTAGGAAATAGTATCGATATCAATAAGGTTACAACATAATATATAAAGTATATGTTATTATGATTAGGTATACTTCAATAAATCAATAAGCCCATACGTTCATACAACCTCGATTTCTGAGTACAAAGTACTGTGTTTAATCAACATGTTTTTGTACTCATATTTTATTCTTAGCCATGTTTTTATTTAGAGATTGAGTCAACCTTAACTAAAAGATTTTCAACTTTGGGTCATTTAACATTGATGAAAACCCAACAAAAGTTTAAGTATCCTTTCGAGAAACGACACCCAATGGAAGATTCATCTGTGTACTGATTTTTACAGAGAGAAGAGAGGAACTGCCATCAGTCCTCCGCAACCCCGAATAGATAACCAATATTCGGTTAGTAACACAATGCTTCCATTTTAGGTATGTCAATTATGGGGGCTGTCTTCCATATTATTACTGTCAAAGGTAGAGACAAATCAAATGTTATTCTACTTATGATAAGAAATTATCCCCATTTATAAAGTACCAAGACAGTAAATAAGTAATTTAAATCAATGCCATAGCAGCAGTTTACGTGCAATTGACATCGTGATTGTAAATTCAGCCTTGGCTTGGATAGAAACTGATTATTAAACTGTGCCTTCACCATGAGATGACCATCGATAGCTAGGTCGACTAGAATTGTTATTTGACATTTGATATTTAATATTTGAGCAGATTGCTAAACCGAAAGTCGATAACCTCGCTACCGGGTTCATGAGTGAACTTGGGAGTAGGCGTGTGAAGGTTAAAAACAAATGTTTTAAAATTATGTGTTTAACGTCTAGGTTTGTAACATTAAATAAACTCAACTCATAATCTATAAAATGTTAAATTAAAAAACTTCCTTAAATCTATACATATGATTAAGCTGAAGAGGGACGAAAGCCTGAATATTCGTTACTTCCGTTGTCCCCGGTAGACGTGTCCCTACGGGGACAACGACACGCCAAAAATTTACTTCTTGAAGATATAAAAAAAAATGTTTGGAGATAATTAGAATTGATAATACAACACGTTCCAACAATTTATAGAATTTTGATTGCTTATCTGTGTCTCTGTTTGTCTGCTTATTTTAACTTTCATCACGCAAAAACGGTTGAACGGGTCATCATGATTTTTGGGTTGTAGTTAGTATGAGGTCTTAGGAGTGTGTTAGGCTACTTTTTTATCTTAAAATGTGCGAGCAAAGCCGCGGGCGTCCACTAGTATTCAATATTTGAGCAGATTGCTAAACTATAACCTCGCTACCGGGTTCATAAGTGATTTCGAGAGAAGGCATTATGTGTAGGCATGTTTTTAAAAATATGTGCTTTTTAGATCTAGGTTTGTAAGATTAAAATATAATATGTACTCAAAATCTTTAAAATATTAAATGAGGTATTGAATAATTAATAAAATAACTTCCTTATATATAAGAATAAAATCATAAGAAATAAATTATCCATCTTTGTTTTTATCCATGATTCTGTAATAATAATAATAAAGGCGGAAGTGTTTTTTTATTGTTTTATTAATTTTCATTGTATGCCCATTTTGCCTCAACAAAATTACAGATCGTACAATAGCGATTACTTTATTTTTTATTTTATAAAAGTTACATATAATTTAATTTCATACAATTGCCACATTGCCATTTCCTTGTGCATAACTTTATAATTTATTTTTACATACAAAACATAAAATAGACTTTTATCTACACTAATGTTGTAACATTCTACTTATGTTTCCAATACTTGACTTATAATTACTACTGTTATAGTGCAGACAACAAAACACTCAATTTAAGCAATTTCACATGATGTTATAATATCCACATCGATATCGTAATAGCTCATTATAACATCGGAAAAGCGTGACCAACCTGATTGCAGGGCCAATCAGGTTGGTCGCGCTGCAGTCTCGTTGGTTAGATTTTAATGGCGGCAAAATCACTGTGACAATACACGTACGCGTGAATTTAATGTTTCGCAATGTGTTTTGTTTTTAAAATACAAATTAAAAGTTAAAAATGGATAGCGACGATGATATTTGTACGCCTTCGGATATTCTAGAATTGGCAACAAAAGTAACTCACAATCTTTTGCCAGAAAAATCTAGAAAATTATATGAAAAATTAACTATTGTCAGCTTTTACTCTTGTTGTTTGATTAATTGCATTAGTGAAGATAAAGTAGTGTATGCAACTGCATATAACACGGGTATTAAAACACTTAATTATATGACAGTTGCATAAACTACTATAATAAAACACTATAATAGTTCGATAGTATAATTACATATCACTAATTATCTGTCTTACCTCCAGTTCCTTTATGATTAAAATTTTATTAATGTCGCCCAAGTTATGATTTAAATACGTTAAATAACAATTAAGATAATACATTTACAGTTTAAATTTAAAATAAAATGCTAACTTTGCACGTAAACTATCAATTACAATTAAAGTTTAGTTCTTGCTGTGTTTGTAAGGCAATAAGCTTAATTAGTTATGGACCTTATTGGACTAATTCCAATTAATTGATTCCCAATTTGAGCTCCGTTTATATTTCAGTTTTCTCATTCATTCAATTTACTTTAAATATATTGATCTGTTCAAAGTGGGAGTAAGACTTGGATATATGTACATATGTATAGGTAATACTTAATATTATTCTTATCTATTTATCTATATTTGATCAGAATAGTTAGTATTGAAAGTATAGATTTAGTTATTTAATAATATTTTTTACATTTGTAAACTTGTTTGTTAATATATTATGACATACTGCTCATCTTATCACTCGGTAGTATATTTAAGAAAATAATAGTCTAAAAGAGATCACTTACGGTGATAAGGCCGCCCACTTGTACATATATTTATGGTTAAGTCCTTTTGTTTATATATGGTGTACAATAAAGATATTATGTTGAATTCAATTAGGTATTTTGTTCCAGGGTCTCAGTTCGCAGGTCTCCAACGGCAGACAAGCAAAAACGAAGAATATTTGTGGATGATGTAAGTATCCAACTATTATTGTTAAGTTTAGAAAAACAACAATGTTTTATTTAATTTAAAGTAGGTACATCAAAAATAATTACTAGAGTATAAAGCAGCATGACGCAGTTTCAATTTTAGATTCATAAAATGTAGTCTTGATGTCAATTCAGGGGTCTTCAAATCTAGAGTTAATAGGTATCTTCTAGGTAAGCTGCAGCAATGCTTGCACGTAGTCAAACGTAAATCTATCCTACGTAAAAAAGTCTCCTGAAAGTAAAAAAGGCTACCCACTTTTTATTTGGATATGTCACCGTAAGATTGTAAAGATCGTTAGATTACAATCTATCTAGCGAGAATGTAAACTATCGATAGATTGTGAACTATATAAATATATATATAAAGATTGTTATCTAACGATCTTTACAATCTAACGGTGATAGTTACACTACAAACGTAACATCAGCGACTAGCGACACTTGTATCTGCAATGAGTATTATAAATTACAATGTACGTCAGATCAACGCATGATGTAGCAAATCAGAGCTCTGGCTTATTGCCAAAATAGTGAAATGGAGAGGAAAACTACCTAATGCATGCTAATATTTACTTGCACGTATTTATATTTGCTCCCATGGTGACGGTCACATAATATTTTATTTCTCGTTGCCACAAGATGATAAACCAGCCAAAATTTGCAGTAGGTTACCTTTTTAAATCTGTCTAAGAGAGCTGGAGCTTATTACCTCGGTCAACGCTTAAGTTTGGCGATTCAGCGAGGTAACGCCGCCAGCATTTTAGGCACCTTGCCCGCAGATTCCGATTTAAGTTTAGTAAATCATATGTAAGGTTGTATATATTTTAGATTATATAGTTGTTAATTTATAGTATTTTTAAGTTTAGTATAAGGTTTAGTTTTTAATTAGTTACGATTATTTCCCTTTGTTTACTTATTTTAACTTTCTGAAAGTACACGAGAGATGATTAAAGAAGATTCTTCTTTAAATCTTAATCAATTAAGTTTATTGACCGTAATGTACCTATGAACCGAATAAATATTGCATACTAAATAATATTGGTCTTCCAGTTTCAGTTTCCTTACAAAAATTGTAGCTTATAACAAAACAATGCAATAACATTTGTTCATGACAAGAAATTGTATTTTCATAAGCAGCTTATTAAATAATCGTCAATTGCATAAATGATACCTCCTGTTACTGAAAAAATAAACATTACACCGAATTCTTTCCACTCTCCGCAGTTTTCCGTTCGCATCTAAACTTACTGATTATTAGTGAACTTGACCCTTTGTCTAAACGAAAGTAATTTATATCTCGTTTGAGAAACGAGGGTGTAATCCAACCAGCACCGGTGGCATAATGATCACCCGACACCCGACCCAGGGCCCGAGGGAAGTTAGGAATTAGGTACTGAAAAAAAGGAAAAAAGTTTGCGGATAGAGTAGTAATTGAAAGAAGTTTGAGAGAAGTACCAAATGTTGCTGATTATTTGAGAATATCACATTGACATGTGAATGATTGTTAAATGTTGGTGATTAATCGCATTTCATATTGATATTTTTTATTGTTGAAAAATTTGACAAAAAAATATTTTTCGAACGGAAAGTTGATCAAAAATAGCTCTCATTTTGCAACAAGCTAGAACAACATTTTAATCATAAAATGTTGTCATTTTTTTACAGGTGTAGGTGTACAAAATAAGACCAAAACCTACAGACAAGAATGTCAGAACAAGATCATTAGTTAATATTACCAAATAATAAAAAATGTGTTTGCAAGGTCATTATTTTATACCTGAGCATCTGGTTCGAAGTATCTTCAAACATGATTATCACACATAATATTATCGCATGCATATTTTGTATCTAAAGGTCACAGAAAAGTCCAAGTCAAGATATCTTTAAAGTCAAAATGCTATCATTTTATTGACCTGACTATCTAGCGTTTTATGCAATCGGCTTATAATAATATGTATATTTGGCTTATTTATCTACATACATTATATTCACAGTTAATTGTTAAATTACTTAATTCATAATTTTATTATCAGCTGTTGACACTCCTGAACCGAGTAGATGGATAAGAATTTGAACCAAAAAATAAGAAAATCACGTGTTGGACAATGTGGATAATGCACCGATTAATAGTTTGGTTGGATACAATTATGTAATTATTTTTACGAGAATTAACCTTTTTTTTACGAGGTAACGTTATAAAAACAATACAATAAATGGTTCACCTGCGTAATAACAAGAACATCAGTTGATGTCAGAATTGTCCCATACTAATCATGAAATCAATTACCAATACATAATGTAGACGAAGCGTACAGCGTGAAGCAGGTTCAACATCTGCTAGAGATCACCGTGCTGGCTGGGTCGCCACGCCGTCACCGCTCACACTGACCTTGAACTCCTCGTCAACCAGCTCCAATGTCGCGTTTCCGCAACACGCAAATGTCTCCGACATTTGAAACAGATAAAATGAGATGCAAACAAAATCATAGAGCAGCCAATCGAGACCTATCTTAAGAGGCCCAAGGAGGGAATTTACACGCGATTGCAAAAGACTAGTTTATAGCAATAATGGTAGATGTAGAAGGTCGCCCGCTCGCGTGGTAGTGCAAGCGATGCAACAAGGCAGTCCAGCAGCGAGTGAGGGAGACACACTCACCAGCTCGCCGGCTTCCCCTGGCGGAGATGTCGAAACCTGAGGTTGCGCGGGCGCCGCGCCGCCGAGCACCGAGCCGCGCGCCGCAGTCACACCTCGGACCACACGACATACCAAACTCGAACCGTACCGTGCTCGACGAAAGTGATAGTGAACTAGAATGGAGCACGTGCCGCGGACCCTCACACCGGGATAGCCGCTGGATAAATACTTCATTGTCAGCTGTGCGGCTGCTTTGGTTAGTTACTATTGACTTATTCGATTGTGAATCTTTTCAATCGTTATCACTGTTCGTTAGTGAGTGAACAACAAAACAGACATTTTTCCTCGTCAATTTCCGGTGCTTTGTATGCTTCACGTAATAAATGAGAAACATTATCCGGAGTCATTCACAGCTGATTTGCTAAAGCATAATGCCACACATTAGAGAACAAAGACGATGCGCAAGCCCATGATGTACAATGGACGCCAATGTCAGCAAACCGGTTGGTCGATTACGCAGCTGCGTAATCCGCTCTGCTGCCCAGATAAATAATAATATACACCATTAGCCTTGATTCCTTTGAGGCAGATACGTGTTTCTTTAAATGTTCGTAATTTGTTTACAAATATTTATACTAACGTACCAATCGCCTACATTAAGTGAAGTTGTTTTGAAACAATAACGATATCTATAAAAAGTGACAAAACCAATAATGCCTTTTTTAGTAAAATAAGTGGAATATAAGTGTATAAATTCAAGACAGTTCTCGTGCAACTGGTTTTCTTTCACAATATCTTTAAGGTGATACATTTCGAAGTAGAACTGACCGCAGGCTTCAAGGTGAATATCATTACCATGCTCATGTTTTTCTCTGTGCTTAAAAACGTGTTTTTATGCGTCATGTTACGAGCCACGTCTTGAACGTGACATCCGGATTGTATATGTTTTTTTTTTAAATATCTGTGTAAAATTAAATATTGAAGTGAATGAGGTCAAGAAAATTCATAAGGTGATAGGTAATTGCTGAAAGAACAAGTCACTGCTCATATCATATGGCAAAAACTGGATTTAGGTACCTAAATAAATAAATAAAACAAATATTTCGGGACATTGCACACACCTAACTTATATCTTTGGTTGAATAGTTTTTCTATAAACCTAAAAAATATAAATATAAATAAATATTCCGGGACATTGCACACAGCGCCATCTAGCCCCACACTAAGCAAACGCTTGTGTCGTGGGTACTAGGTAACGGATATAATACTTATATACTTTTCTTTTGTAAATACATACTTATTATACATACAAACGACCAGACTCAACACAAGTAATTATAAATTTTTAAAATGCATAAATACCTACCTACTTATATATACCTAAGTATATATAAGTTTTTGCTATGAGATTGATTTTGCATTATATTTTCTTTTTATTCTGAAGGAATAACCTTTAACCTTTGAATATTTTACAATCGAATATATATGTATAATCTGCTGCGCGGTGCTGCGTTTCCAGAACATATGCTCCAACGATGGGAGTCAATAACACCCAAGTGACGCCATACGAGTTTATTTTTAAAAGAGGATTAACCGGTTCTTCCAGTAATAACCACGTATCTCACGGAAGTTCAAACGATAAAATTGAAAATAATAATTTAAAAAAACTCAAAGGTCTGACTGACTGTATCAACGCACAGCCCAAACCACTGGATGGATTGGGCTGCAATTGGGAATGAAGGTGATGTTAGATAATATGACGTAGGCATCCGCTAAGAAAGGATTTTTGTAAATGCCACTTTTAAAGGGGCGAAGCCGCGAGCACCCTCTAGTAAAAAATAAAAGTCAAATCGTAAACGATCATGGAATGCATCGCATTGTAGTTCTCAAATATTCCCATCTAGATTTAATCGAATAGAAAACTCTTATTGCTCAATGAATGCTATGCTTCATGTAATCGAAAAGGGCATCTCTGTCGAAGGTATAGATTTAAATCGTGTTTTGATTTAATAAAATACAAAACTGATGTCTTATCTATCATAGTATATTGAATTTTCAAGTTGTACTTATTTAGAGAAATTGGAAAAGAAGATTAGCATGGAACTGCAGATTAATGTCGCATCAAACAAACACATTTAGTGCAAATTGATGGTTATTTCAACATGTAGAGTAGTTGTGATTTGTTCTTTTATTGACCTTGTGTAAAAATAGATTATCATTATGGTGATGATTTTATACATCCGTATAAAATCATCACTATAATGTATCACCATAATATACAAAATATGCTATTTTGGCATGACGATCGTCACCCATTCTGTCTAGGTGGCCCATCCAGGGAAGTGTCTGAGCTTTGCTCTCTCCCATTACGTTGAGTAAACAAATAGTTATTATGTCCAAAACAATAAGATTACAATCCATTTATCCAACAAATATTAGGAAAACATGGATAGACAAAGTTACAAAATTAATAAAATGTTACCAATGATTAAATGAAGTTTCAGTATTATTCAAAACAATACATATATAAATTGTACAATATAACAAACGTTTTCATACATATGTAATTTATATATGCATGAACAATCAGAGATAGTGTGTGTGTACACGTGGAAATGAAATAATCAAAACACCGTGTCTGGCGCATTGCCACGATATGTGGCATCGACATTGCATTCATAGGTCCACACTGAAAAACTTGTATGCCAACATTCCATTTCACCAATCGAAATCATTCTAAGTATCTCTTATTCATATCGTAGTACCTATTTCTATTTTATATAATTATGGGTTAGAAATAATTAAATAAATAAATAATAAATATTTCGGGACATTGCACACAGCGCCATCTAGGCCCATACTAAGCTTACGCTTGTATCATGGGTACTAGATAACGGAAATAATACTTATATATACTTTTCTTTTGTAAATACATACTTATTATACCTACATACAAACGACCAGACTATGATTATAATAATGTTCTTCCTAAAGTAGTTACGTTTTATTTAAGTACATTACCTGTGATACCCTGTATACAATACTTACTTATTGATTTATCCAATGTCAATGAACTGTTCAAATAGGGTAGCATTAGCAACCTTACACATCATCAAGTCATAAAAATCCTGAAAGATATTGAATATACCTTCTTTGAAAACAAGAAAAAAGCTTTATATATACAGACAGGATGTTTGTTTTATAAAATCGATATTATGTTGTGAGGAGGATACCTACCATGTCGAAAACACTTTATACATATATTATATTTTGGTATTATAATATATTCTTGCTGTTTCCTAATAAAAACATGTTTTTCAGCTTATATACCTAATTATCATTAATTCTGTTCTGTTCTTATATGGTTTTTTTCTTATTACTGAATACAAAGTAATTATAAAAGCCAGCCTCATTAAAAATTATATTCAATAGAATCATTCATCGTTGCTTGATATTTTCAGTTACACGTACATACATATACTAATTATTATAACTTATGATCTAATAAAAAAATAGTTACTAACACCTTATCTTGTAAGAGCTTTAAATTTAAACTTTTCTTACGTATTTTGGAAATTAGCGCAAATTAAAACAATTGTTACATCCAAAATATCATCTTTCGCTGGTAGTGCTGACACAATGAATTAAAGGATTAAGGATTTTAAAATACTTAATCAACCCTTAAACTTTTATGCGTTTGTTCCCAATAACCTAGTATTTAAATCAAAATCAAAAGGTCAAAATATAAATCATTATATTTGAACCATTATTGCGTTACATTTAAATTTATTTTCCGGATCAAACAAAAGGTTTTCGATCATATTAAGAATACAATAACATCAAAACTATATTTTCTTATAATAAATATCTGAATTCTTCCCCTGTTATCTATGCGAAGTAAAAGAAAGAAAAACATCTTACAGATTCCAGCAAATAAAAAAAATATGTTCCATCATTTTCAAAAATATGTTTACTTGTTTGTTGCAGGTGGCGTTCGTAACGCACGCGACTTAGAGCTGAGCCCACGCCTGGACCCGTTTGCCAGCACTCTAGTTATAATGCTACAGATAGTCAGCTAGACATGTTCGACCAACTGGCCTACCTGCCTACGTGGTTACTCATGGTGTGGCTTGGAGCGTGCATACTATTCAGCCCCTTCGCTGTATTCTTCGTAGTGTGCCTCCCACAGCTCCCTCTTCTAGTCGTCAGGAGAGCCTGCCATATTCCATTCGAGTATATCTGATACCATTTGACCCCAATAGGCTTTAATCTACGATAAGTTGTATAAGTGTGTAATAATGTACTAAAACACGGCCTCGGAAATCGAGAGGACTAGCGATAAGAGTGTATAAAGTGTAAATAGTTTGTAATGAATAAATCTATCATTGTATCATGTTCTGATTTGTTTTATTGCGGTTACCAAACTACGCAGGGGTTTAGTCTGTAATCAGTTATGGGTTGTGAACTTCAAAAGTAAACCATGTCGTTTTTATCAGCGAGACGAATGTGTGTCAGTGGTAAGTAGCATAGTAAAGTAAGCAGATCGTTTTCCTCAGAGGTTTCTTCACTAGAGGCGGCGGCGGCACACAGTTGCAAGGTTGCATCACGCACCATTATGCCTCGTTTCCCAAACACCGCCAGACAAACCAATTTTATCGTTACAAATCCATGTGTAAATAATGATAAAAGTTACGATACAATAGGAATAGAGATAGACGAAGTATCCTCGCAGTTGAAATAGATAAGTAGGTCTAAATTGTTGAATCGCAGACTGACAAAAGATACTATTTATGTAAAATAATGATAACTAAGTCGTTTTTCAAACAGATTGCCGTAGCTATTACAACAATGTTAGTGCAAGGTCTGAAAAAGAGAGGAAAAAAACAATGCAATGAAAGTAAACTGTAATCTAAACTTCAAGTCCATTGAGTATAACTATACATTTCTGTAACTAATAATGCCATTGTCACGTGTAGCTCATAATAACTGCAATGAACAAATATTGCGGTAAGATTGAAATGACCCACCGTGACTCCAACATGTTTTACCTCAACTATATTGTATTATACATTTTGTGTACAATTTATGTTATTGCCTACAATATAAATATATAATTCAGAGTTATATTGAATAGATAGAATCAAGAAATATATATATTTCGTATTAATAAATAATGTATAATATATAGAATACATATTCTTAAGTCCAGAGTAAATATCGTCTCGTAGATGTTGATCATTCATAATCTCCTTGTAAAAGTTGTATTCAAACGAGAACTTATTAAAATTTAGCTTTCATTCCATCAAAGATCAAATTTATCATCACACCAAATTAATAGATAATCAAATTGACTTAAAAATAAAGGAATATAAAATATGTTACACATAACTTGCAAATACAAGTCATTGGTGCCGGATTAGGGCCGGATTCGAACCGGGGTGCGTCTGGATGTAAAGCAGACACTGGAACCACTGAGCCACCCTCGCTTACATCTATACTAAGCGTACACATTTCTTTGCTATACCTACGAGAAGAAAAGCGCTAGAACACGACAGCTAACATATAATAATACTAATATAGAACAATCTAGACAATCTAGGCGCTGATTAAAAACAATGCCTAGCTAGTATTTATTAACTAGGTCGTCTCACTGTTGCGGCAATGAATTAGATAGACAATAAACGACATAGATAAAAAGATGATCATTGTAGCTTGTATTTTAGTCCCTGAAGAGTTATTAATTAGTTCTGATTGAAATAAAAAACAATACTTACATTCATAGACATTGAATTACTTGAATACTATAATGTACGAAAGTACCTTCGTATATATCTTTAAGTATTAGATACTAATTATACAGTTATTAAAATCAAGAAAGTTTTATTATTTTTTAGTTTCTACTTCTTTTGTTAGTCCATAAAAATAATAGTAATGCAAAAGGCATACATAAATTTACGGAGTAACGCCATCTATATGAAAATGTTAAAACTACTTAGTGAGTGCAATTTTCACGAACGTGGCACGAGCTGAATTATCCGGTACGCTCTGAAACAGTTTTCCAGTTGCACATAAAATAATAATTCCCACGTTTCCTCACAGATGGCGCAGTTTAGCATTTAGAAAGTTTGATTTAGTAAGTATTTTTGTAAAGGAAAACATAGTGAGGAAATCGACATGTTTGACGACCACAATATTCGAGGACATGACGTGTCTTCCGTGGAAGGAACTGGGCGCCCACCACGATGCATCTGAACTACCCTAATGAATTAATTCTGCAGGGTGTCGCGACCCTCAGTCATGAGGAAATACGACTCACAGAGAGAGATGCACCATATGGATATAAGTTTCAATAGTTTATTTGTGATTGCAACACATATACAATAAAGAAAATTGTCATTCTTAAACATGTGATTTGTAACAAATCAATAAATTCATTTTTAATTACTCTATCTAAGCTAATTAAACCTAGTGAACGTGCGTATCATAATTGGATATACCAAGCGTTCCAATTAGACTGGTACTATGATTCATATCTGCTGGAACCTAAACTCTTGTCAATATATAGTATGTACATATGTATACATAATAGTCAGTTCTTAGTAATTAACTTCTAAAGCCTAATACAGCAGTAACAGGTAGCCTAAGGTCAGACGTTCTAAGCCTGAAAGCTGTTATCTTATCTAATAGCTGATTAACCCTGGCCGAGTCCTTGAGATTTATATCATAGATAGATACTTGTACCCACGCCTTCATAAAATATTTTTTATTAATTTGTCGCTTATACAAAATCATATAAATATATAAGTACTCACCAACTCTGGTGTCACATTTTTTTTAATTTGGCGCTAATACAATAAAAAATAAATATTAAGAAGCTTTGCATGAGAGTGGCGAACTCTAGTGTCATAAGATTTTATATTTTAATAAAAAGGTAAACAAATAGACAAAAAAATACAAAATATTTTTTTTATTTTATTTTACTAGCCTTTATTGTATGAACAGTTAAGAATACACGAGAAAAAAGTATACAGAATCTATAAATAGCCTCTATTGTATACATACTTCTATAGACTATAGCGCAAAAAACGCTTTGTCAATGACTGGGGCGTGTCGCGGGAGACAAGATTCAAAGGATTATTGGTTTTGTTCGTATTTAATTATGAAAAAACCTCAGTTAGGTACCTACAGTTTGTACTTACGTTTACCCAAGAAGCTTATCAGTTTACTAGGACAAAGCACTGCCGTTGCATTCGCTAGCAAGGACACTAACATACACATAGATTTACTGGAAATGACATATTGTATTTGAGCATGCGGTTGCTTTAAGAAAACTGTAGAGTCTGTAATGTAATGTTAATAAATGAAACTCAAATATCTATACTATGTATACATTATAATTAAGTTGACGAGGGTCGAAATGGGTCGAAACATTGAAGATATTTAAATAAAATGCTTGAAGATACTTCGAATTTATAGCAGAACATGTTTAAACAAATTTTTAGATTTTTTTTCTGTTTATCTGTTAATTTAAGCGCTCATAACGCAAAAACGGCTGAACGGATCATCATGATTTTTGGTATGTAGGTAGTATGAGGCCTTAGGAGTGTCATAAACTACTTTTTATTCTGAAATAATGCGATCGAAGCCGCGGGCGACTAATTATATGATAAATGAAACTCAAAATCTGTCCAAGTTGACATGTTCTCTAGATAAGATCAGAAAATGTAGACTCCTTAAATACACATTTTTCTTCCTCTTCCACTGCTGCTATGTCAGTTTTGGATAAAAAAGCTACCCTAGATTACCTGTCTATCGTTCCATCTCCTAACTTCGCACCATTCCATTTCAATCAATTCACCGAATGTGATGTTAAGAAGTGCGTGTTAGCTATCACGTCAAATGCTGTCGGGGGAGATTGTATTAGCCGGAACATGCTACTGCCTATCCTTGACATTATCCTTCCTGTTCTGTGTGTCATTTTTAACAATTCCATTTCCTGCTCCAAATTCCCTACAGTCTGGAAAGATGCACAGATAATACCTCTGCCTAAAAAATCCAATCCTAAATATCTTTCCGATTATCGTCCTATATATATTCTTTCTTTTCTTTCCAAAGTTCTCGAGCGTCTTGTCCACAAGCAGATCTCCAGTTTCCTGAATCGACATGTTTTGCTCAATCCTTTCCAATCCGGTTTCCGTCCTGGGCATAGTACTGTATCTGCGCTGGTTAGAATCACCGATGACATACGTAAGGGTATCGACGACGGCAAGCTTACTGTTCTAGCTCTGCTAGATTTCAATAATGCTTTTAATTGCGTCGACTTTGATATCTTGCTTGCGTTACTTCGTACACTTAACATATCTCCATCGGTGGTTGATTGGTTTAACACTTACCTGTTTGGGCGTCGGCAGCGGGTTCGCCTTGAAGATATTTTTTCTTCATGGTGTAACACATCAGCTGGCGTACCTCAGGGTGGTGTTTTATCTCCTCTCCTTTTTGCACTTTTTATTAATTCAATATCTTTATCTTCTTCTTACCACCTATATGCAGATGATCTCCAAATTTACGCACAAGCTTCTTTAAATGACCTAGGCTCTGCTATTAATGTGATTAACTCAGACTTATGTCGAATAACCGAGTGGAGTACGTCGTATGGTCTCAGGGTGAATCCATCGAAAACTCAAGCCATAATAATTGGTAGTTCGTGGATGATATCCAGAGTGGAGTGGTTTACTTTACCACAGGTTGTTTTTGATGGTGTTACAGTACCGTACAGTGAATCAGTAAAGAACCTTGGTTTAGTGATTGATCGCACTCTTAGCTGGGATGCTCATTTAGTTTATGTCAGCAATAAGATGTTTGCCTCTGGTGCTTCACTGAGGCGTCTCCGTAATTTTCTACCCACTGCCACTAAAGTTTCACTCGCACAGTCTCTCCTTCTTCCCATTCTTGATTATGCTGACGCCTGCTTTCTCGACCTTCGTGAAGATCAACTAAATAAACTTGAGCGGCTCCAGAACTTCTGTATAAGATTCATATTTGGTCTACGCAAGTATGATCGCATCTCACATTTTCGCCATAAGCTCAAGTGGCTTCCTATTCGCCTTCGACGGAATGCTCACATCCTCTCTCTAGTATACAACATTCTTTTCAATCCTACCTTCCCGCGTTATTTAAAACAGAGTATTTGTTACGCACATGACTGTCACTCGCTTCACCTTCGATCGTCATATAACCTTACTCTTGCCACTCCGAGGCACAACAAAGTGTCATACGGCAGTTCTTTTGCTATACAAGCTGTGCAATTGTGGAACGCTTTACTGTTAGACGTGAGGAAAGCGCCATCTTTAGATATATTCAAAAACAAAGTTTTTAAACTGTATTTGTCCTCTCAAGTTGAATAGAAAGGAAGTAAGTATATGCTATTGTAGTTATCATTATTTGACATATATTTATTTATTACTTATCATCATATGTATTGAAGTATGTATTAGTGTATATGTTTATTTTGCTATTTATGTATGTTTATTTTATGATACCTATGTATTTATGTAATTTCACATACATTTAAAACACCTCGTCTACCATTATACTTGCGTCTTATCCCTGCCAGATTGGTTGCCTGGAAGAGATCGCTTTTAGCGATAAGGTCGCCAGTTAAGACACTAGGCTTAAGTTTTAATATTATTTTTGTAATTTTCTGTATTGTGCTGGTGTTTTAATAAAGTGTATATCTATCTATCTAAATTAATATTATGCCCTAAAATTTTTAAGTGACAGTCAAATATATTACAAAACTCATCTAAAATTTGATTATGTGATCACAGTTTTTCAAAATTGACCATTGATAAACTATTCTTACAAAATACGTATACACGTATTTTAAAATAAGCGACAAGGCTATATTAAGCTAAGACGGTTCCTTACGGCTATGGAATCGCCCACCACAGCCTTGTCTGCGTTATATTCCTTGATTGACATATCAATTTCAAGGCAATAAACATTAAAAACAACAAGTACTTAATCTCTATATAGTATTACACAACTAGTTTTATTTATGTTGATGTCAAGGTGGATCGGTTCTCCACGTGGGTTTACGTGATATAATAGGATGATAGACGATTGTAAATAATAACACTTTTTATCCGATTATTTCCTATTCAATAGCACATAATAACTGATTAGCAAAGACAAACAAAGAAGCTAGTGATACAGTCAGTTTAGGGCTATTAATAGCAAGTCTAAGCTGCGTGTATTAGTTTTGAAATGCGTAATCTATTACCGTTTTTACTTATATTGATGTAATTAAGACATTATTTTGATATTTTCACAAGCTTACCTAAAAAACAAAAACGCGTTGATGTGTTTGGAATGTAAGCTTTTGAATTTATTGACATTAAAAATAGGGTCAAAACCTCGTAAAGGTATTAATATTAAATAAGAATATAATCTCAAAATATTTATTGATTGGGTATTTCGATTAGCTAGCTTATAACGTAGCTTTTACTTAGTAGAAACTGCATTCACTAAGTGTCACATCCAGAGACATGTAGTATAGAGTAAAGCTCCATGTAGCAGGCGAGCTGCGCCGGCGCAGCCGCCGCTCCGGCCGCCACTCCTCAACCACTCGCCGCTGCGCCAACATGGCCGCAAACCTACGATCCTTGCGCGTGAGTTACTATTTTTACTTTCTTTATAATATCTGCTAATCACACCTTTCTTATAACATCCAATGTTGTTCTCTTTGTCCCTTTCGTACACTTTTATTTTTAATAAACTGTTGTTAACCATTCGTATTTTAAACTTGTTCGTATCTTGATAATTCTATTGTGTACTTACTTCTTTCAATCAAATGACCGATACATTGTTGTTTTTATTTTATTCTCCAAAGCTGTTAAGCCAGAATCATATTAGCATTTGTCCTTATTTTGATGACTGTTACCTTTGGATTAAGCTGATAAAAAGGCTGTTATAGTTATAGCTTCATGAAGCGATTCCATGTTATGACGAAAAGCTTTTAAAGCTTCCTATATAGCTAAAAGTGACACGTGAAAAAAATATTAACATATGTACATAGATTAGTTCAAAGTCCCTATCAAAAATATTTACGAGAAATTGCAAAATTAGCATACCTACTTGACCAAATAATTAAGATTGTTCCTTCAATTTTACATACCTTGTGAAATTATGCCAATGTCTAATGATGCAATGCATTTGACTAAAGTTGACGGTGAAGATTATCGCACGTTTAGCGTTAATTATTGCTCTTATTTGTATTTCTAATTCAAAAGTATTGAGTTCCCGCTAAAACCTACTGCTACTGCGAATGTTGTTTTATAATATACATATTATGTACCTTCAATGAGCGTTATTTGAAGTCTAGTATGACATATTAAAAAAATCCTACATAATATTATTTTATACGAGTAGTACATAAGTACGTAGAATATACCCTATAAAAATACCCTCAGTTTTTTTTAGTAAGCATTTCATCTCAGAAAATAATACAAACACTATATCATTTTCTATTTATATATATATTACTCAAAGGTGACAGACTGATTTAATGACTGATATAGTGATCTATCAACGCACAGCTCAAACTATTGGACGGATTGGCCTGAAATTTGGAATGAAGGTAGATGTTATGACGTAGGCATCCGCTAAGAAAGGATTTTTGGAAATGCCACTTTTAAAGGGGTGAAATAGGGGATGCAAGTTTTATTTCTTAATGCGAGCGAAGCCGCGAGCACCCAAAAGTTTAATTAAATTAAATAAATCTTAAAATACAGACAAGAAAAAAAATTATGATCTTGTATCCTAAAACTCTATCAGTTAAGAGGTTATTAATTTCAAAAACAGCTCTCAAAAAGCCCTTGGTCTCATTACCACCTTAAAAGCCTACCTTGAATTTGACATGCGTTTTCATAGGAATCGAATAACATGTTTTCTGATACAGACACGGTGAAAAACATGTTTGTCGTGTGTTTTGAATACTGAAACTACTATTGTTCTTATTTAATAGAATCTTTTGTATTATAGTCTTTCAAAACAATACGATTTGACATGAAAATAAGACATTAATAGTAGCATTCACAAACATGACTTCTAAATTTATTTGTTAGTAGATTACCGTGATATTTCAATACATTATTGACCAAATAGGCTCATAAACAAACACAAAAATATTATGGGATACATGTAGGTTTCTTCTAGACAAGCGTGGTACATCTCAGACTACAGTGGTGCTTAACATCAGGCAGGTTGTAGTCAAACGTAAGCCTATTTCGTAAGTAATAAAAATATTTACCAAATTTCATGACGATAGTACCACTACATATATATGCCTGGAATTATCGGATAATATACTGAACTATGAAACTGCACTTTTAATCGAGACTGAAGTTAAGCTTATTTTCTGAACGTTTGATACATCAGACCAATTTCCATTTTATGCAGAAATAAATAAAGTCAGTACTTGCCTAAGAGTTAAACGGGCACTTAATCATAATATTCCATGTTGTCTGTCTTGTCACATTGTAATCGCCTTATTTGAGCATATTATCTGATATTACCAGGCTGACCTGGATTTATCTGTACCTACATAAGCTTTACTTACAAGAAAAGACATGACTACGTTGAGATTGCAGTGTTTTTTTTCAACTTTTGTATTGATGTAACCCATAGGTACAATGATAGTCCTTCCCATTAAAAATACTAGACTATTTTTTTTAACTATTTGCTACGTTTACGCCTAACATTATTTATTCCTCCCATCCCAGTTCTATCAAAATATAATTATCTAACTCCCATTCCAAAAAGAAAATTAAATCTTTTGTACTGTCGTAGTACTAATAGTTCTAACGTAGTCTCGTGTAGTATAGAGTAAATAATTCTCGACTTTAATTAGTCACTATAACGCTCCTAATTATTCCGAAGAAATTTGAATAACGGCCAGTATTTCCGCAGTAATAGAAAACCTGCCAAATACGTCATAAATTCCATATGATTACTACGAAATCGAGTATCTAGAGTATTCATACAATTTGGAATTGCCCTTAACTGGCCCTTTGGATATTTCGGTAATCTAATGAGCAATATGCTTTATACTGGGTTCCCTGTAACTCTATAAATCCTTATAATGTAAAAATATTAATGAAATATATATTAGTTTACATTAATTTTTAGTAAAGGTTTACATTTCAAGCTCTTGCATGGTGTCATTTGTGTGGTTGTCACTTCAGACAAGTTTTGTCCAAAATTTTAAGGTGATACATATAATTTTGGCATTTGTCTTTAGCAGTGAAGGTCTACATCAAGTAAGGCCTAGCTGGTTCAATTGTGAAATAACAATGACGTATAAGTGAATGAATCTGAGGAACAACATATTTCTGTCCTTGTTAAACCATGAAGAAAGGACAAAAGAACGCCCATGAAACATGCACAAACAAAAACTTACAAAATATTTTTCGAAACCACTTCTTACTCGTAATTTCAATTGAAATAAAGCGTGAAGAACACTTTTCTACCTAATTATCTTTACATCACGTTGAGCTGTCTCCACCCATGTTTACACCACACATAGTCTTTTAACAGTGATTTGTGTAAAAGTAACTTTGTGAAAGCATTATTTACATATTCCAAACACATATCGCATAACAAAGGTTATGTAATCGAACGTGTTACTTTCAAACCAAAACAGGGAGACAATCACACTTGTGAAGATATCGGATAAAACTCATCAATCAATGATATCCCGCCTGTAATCCCTTGAAATGAGTTATTGTATGAAAACAGGACACTATACTTAAACATAATGTAGCTTGCTTACGTCAATTTTGCATATAACCAAATAAGTAGTTGACAAATTGCTAGTATTTTGTTTGAATAAGAGCAAGTAATTTTGAAGCTATTAAAGGTCACAAATAAAAATAAATAACTTATAATAGTTGCTCTAAATATGAGCCAGACAATGATGATAAGTGACGTATGTATGTGGAGGTGAACAAAATAGTTAAACAGTCAAACTGAACTTTTTAAATTATTAAGGTATAAATTTAGTTTACTGTAGCATAACTTCGTAATCTACATTTTTGCAATGTTTATAATTATTTGGTAATCTATAACCATATGTTTACCACATGTATCCATCTTAGCTCAAAACAGCCAGCGTTCGTACATTTTCTAGAAATCCTAAGGTTGGCTGAGAGCCCTATATGACGCGGGTCGTTGACCCCGGCCGCGACTGAGAACGCACAATGATGCACTCAGACCTCGATGTCAATGTCAACATTGCACACTCACCATGCAAAAGTTAAGGACGCAAAGATCGAGACACTTTGTGAAAAAAGTGATGGATATTAATGAGAGCATGGAACAAGGAGACAGCTATTATGAGAGATAGTAATAGGCTGATAAGATTTTTTCCATTGAATTAATTTGGCATGGTGATTAAGATTAAGTATATATTTTATTTTCTATTTACAGAAAACAAACCTATCATTTACCTACACCTACTACGCTAATTTCATATTACCTTGAACGTTAGGTTCTAATGCTGTACCAAAAGCATGAAGAAAATTTATTCTAAAATATAACGAAAATTCATTTAAATTTCTTGTCCCAAGGGCTGAAATACACATAATAACTGTTTATATTTTATTTTTTTAGATAAAACGAAACTAAAAGTCATATTAACTAAATAATAATTTATGTGTTAGTTTATGGGCGTTTTTCAAAATAGATGTAAGTACGTGTGACGCTCCGGGACTGAATTTGGAATTATATACCAATTCATATATTTAACTTAAGAAAGTGCGTAAATATCAAAAATATGTAACGATATAACTGAAAATATTATCATAATCTTAATTTTAATGTCAGGGTTCACATATCTTCAATCTAACATATAAATATGTTAGATTATTTGTTTTAATAAATATGCTTTCAACAATGAGCATATTATTCAACGCCGGTTGCCAATCGCAATACACCAAAAACCCTGGCATTTGCATTAGATAATAAAATTAAACCTATTCTACTTTTTGTATCAGGTAGCTAGTTAATGAAAACCAGGCCACTTGTTCACATTATTCTAATGTAATCCTTATTAGTTGATTGTAAAGTCCATTATCGATTGATAACTATCTCATTGTGAGCATAAATTATTCAGTTAATCAACTCGATCACAGCTTAGTTAAATATCACGATCAATATTTTGTCATTACATCGACGGGTGACATTTTTATAGCTGATTAAAATACAATGCTTCCTGTCTGTACGTTTTTGTAGATAAGGAACCGCCCATCTAGTAGGCAAATACTTTGAAATTGTCCTGGATTTTCTTTTCACAAAAAGGTTTAATCATTTACTATGTTTTTATGTAACCCTCCCTGGAAGGTACTAATCATTGAATCCAATACTTAGTAAGAGATCTAAAAACAATAAACGATTAAATTAAAGAAATTATGATAAATTGCACTGAATCAGACTTCGCGAGAACTCAATAACGTTTAAGATATTCTATTTCAAAAAGACCGCCACTTGTGGCAGTAGAGTAGTTCCTGTATGCAATTTTATTATGTTTTATTTTTTATGTGTGTGACAATAAAGAATTATTTATCAAGTACACGACACATAAGCGTTTGCTTAGTGTGGGGCTAGGTGGCGATATGTGCAATGTCCCGGAATATTTATTTATTTATTTTTATCTATCTATTCTACATTGAATAGTTAAAGAAAGGCAAGGAAAAAATAACTGAACATACTAAGTACTTCTAACTACTACCAAATTATAAAAAGAGCAATTAGAAAATCACTAGAAAAGCCTGAGATGGTCTGAGTGCTCCAGTTTTATTTCTTTTGTTGACGATTGACATTTGTGTATATGTACATACTAATATATTCTATACATATAATAAAGATGGATGGGGTCAAATATCTTAACATAGAAGATATTAGAAAAATAGTAGTTTATGCAACTGTCATATAATTAAGCAGCGAGTTTCATAATAGTAACGAGTGTTTTAATACCCGTGTTATATGCAGTTGCATACACTACTTTATCTTCACTAATGCAATTAATCAAACAACAAAAGTAAAAGCTGACAATAGTTAAGTTTTCATATAATTTTCTAGATTTTTCTAGCAAAAGATTGTGAAGTTACTTTTGTTGCTAATTCTAGAATATACGGAGGCGTACAAATATCATCGTCGCTATCCATTTTTAACTTTTAATTTGTATTTAAAAACAAAACACATTGCGAAACATTAAATTCACGCGTACGTGTATTGTCACAGTGATTTTGCCGCCATTAAAATCTAACCAACGAGAGTGCAGCGCGACCAACCTGATTGGCCCTGCAATCAGGTTGGTCACGCTTTTCCGATGTTATAATGAGCTATTACGATATCGATGTGGATATTATAACATCATGTGAAATTGCTTAAATTGAGTGTTTTGTTGTCTGTGCTATAACAGTAGTAATTATAAGTCAAGTATTGGAAACATAAGTAGAATGTTACAACATTAGTGTAGATAAAAATGTTTATCTGTTTCTCTATTATCTGTGTCTCTGTTTGTCTATTTATATTAACGCTCATCACATAAAAAACGCTGGGCAGATCGTCATGGTTTTTGTTATGTACATAGGTAGTATAGGAGTATCGTAGGCTACTTTTTATCCTTAAATTTTTCGAGCGTAGCTGTGGGCGTCCACTAGTTAACCAATAAATCACTATTCTCCATCTGCGTCGAAAAAGTCAGCAGCGTCCGCCGGTTCCATTTCTTAGACCTCGTGGCTTGACATTGAGGCTACTTCCGCGCGAGCCGGACACGGCATTATACTCCGATACTAACTTGCCCATGACCTGCACTGGAGGCTCGGCGAAATTCTCACCGAACACAATGGTCTATCAAATGTGTGAACGATCATTCTTCATTTTTTTACAAATGTTACGGTTCCTTTTGTCATTACGTAAGGAGTGACATAAATATTTTTGAATAATGTGTAGAAAAATAAACATGAGAGAAATGAGCTTTACTATTTTACAAGGTTTGCTTCGACTTTCATCGTGCGAACAGCCAAACTGTGGAACTCCTTGCCCGAATCTCTGTTCCCCTTGAACTATAATTTGTCGGTCTTCAAGTCGAGAGTAAACCGGTTTCTTCTAGGCAAGCGCGCTAGATCGTAGATTATAACGTTGCTTAACATCAGGCAAGTTGTAGTCAAGCGTGAGCCTATCTAATGTAAAAAAAAAAAAGGTTGATGATATTGAGTATGTTTTATAGTCCCTTCCCCTCTCCGGTGAAAATTTTCAATAAAATAGAATATTTATTTCTTACCTTAAAGATAACTTAATACAGAGTTTTAAATTAATAATATATTTTTTTTCAATACTTAAGTCTATCGGTATGAGAGTGGTTGACTCTGGTTTATTAGTGTTCAAAAGTTCCTAAAGGCTGCTAAAAAAGGCCAAAGTGGTTATATTGGTCCAAGCTAATCTATATTTAGTTAATAATAGTAGTAGTATTATTTAGTAGTAGTCCAGCTGTCTGTACGTCTTTAAATATAAAACCAGTCGGAATCAACCATAAAATTTATTTTTGCTACTTAGTGGTTTTATTAGGTATATATTGCACATTAGAATCGTGTATGAGATGCACCTAGAATTGTCTAAAATTAATGGCGAAACCCTTTTAAGAAACCAAAATAAATATGAGAGAGAGACTAATCACTTGAACTCATAGTCTCTCTCTTTGAGTCGTATTTCCTCATGACTGAGGGTCGTGACTCCCCCGCAGAATTAATTCGTTAGGGGTGTTTTCTTGGGCAGATACATCGTGGTGGGCGCCCAGGTCCTTCCATGGAAGACGCATGTCCTCGGATATTGTGGTCCTCAAACATGTCGGTTTCCTCACGATGTTTTCCTTCACCGCTAAAGCGAGTGCAAATCTACACATAACTTGAAAATACAAGTCATTGGTGTAGGGCGGATTCGAACCAGGGTGCGTCTGGATGAAAAGCAGACACTGGAACCGCTGAGCCACACTCGCTTAGTAACTCATAGTAACCTATGTATGTATTTTAGTCATGAGTTTAAAAGTTTCGTAAGTCACACAAGCGAAGTCGTGCCGTACAGTCATCGAAATAGCTTTTATCGTAATCTGACTAAGTAACTTCTTAGAACCTTACACAAGTTTACTTAGTAAAACTTGACACTACCAATATATCTCGAATAAAAGTAAATAAGTAGAATTTATTATCAAACTAAATAAAAATCATAATATGAATAGATATGTCTACATATTTTTGTTGTAGAAACTTTATAAGTATTATGATGTTTTTATAACTATTGCATGTAGTCACAATTTAGCGCGTAGCAATAATGCTGCTTGCAATCTTGTATTTATCGAATGCATAAAAAACGGCACTAACCTAATTTTAAAAAATAAAAATCAACTGAAACGACTATATGTACTTAACATTTATTTTAGAATGGATTATATCAAAAACGAAAGTTTTTCACGGCTGACATTAGTATAGAATTTCTTGGGGTGTATTCTCGATGAGAATTGTGAACCAATTGAAAGACAAACCTCGACGGCGTTGTTTAATTTTCGTAGGTAGGTAATGGTAAATGATAAGTTTAAAGTAAAATTCCTGAGCGAAGAGTCATTTCACGCCATAATAATAGTTGATAATAGCGATTGGTTCAGCTCCCGTCGATTAGTTCCAGTATCCAGTGCGAATCCAAGCGCGTGTCTAATTCGAGGTGTCAAGGCTCTGTAGATGTCTCTCGTCTTGACTGAAAACGTTTACAAAACGACCTCAGAGACCTTCACATTTCACAATTTACCCCATATCTACACATGGTTGAAAAACACATGACAAACAAAATGAAATGGCCTGTAATATGAGTGAGCACACAATATTTATTATAATAATTTTAAATTTTCAGATCTTTGTAAGTTCAAAATCAGTATTTATCTAGTTGTTAAGCAATAATAGTTTTAATTTAAAAAATATGAAAAACTGCACTAATTTTAATCCTTATCTGTTTGTCAATAGTTTGTTTGAAATGAAGCAATTTAAAAGCATTTTTGTCCTTATTAACGTTATTTATATCTAGCCAAAAACACCAAATCACTAAGATACCTATTTATTCACTTCGACCAACATATTTCACGTATCTGGGCCACACGGGCACAGGTGCTCTAAAATATGACCATTTAGTGACCGAAGGCCAAACACTTGTTAAATATAATTGATGTAGCAAAAAATATCAAATGAACACTATAAGTCACTTATTTTTCTTAGTATGTATGTAACAGGTTCACTGTAATTATTTATATATTTCAAAACTAGAGGACGCCCGCGGCTTTGCTCGCATTATTTCAGGATAAAAGTAGCCTATGACACTCCTAATATCTTTTACTACATACACACCAAAAATCATGATGATCCGTTTAGCCGTTTTTGCGTTATAAGCGTTTAATTAAACAGATACACAGACAAAATATTCTAAATATAGTTGAAATGTATTCTGTTATTTTTTTTCCCTATAAAAAAGTATTTTTTTACAATAATAAAATATAAAAACAAGTGAAGGAAAACTAAACATACTACTTCTAACTACTACAAAAAGGGGCACTTAGAAAATCTTTAGAAAAGCCTAAAGATAATCTAAGTGCTCCAGCCCACTACCAGAGGGCAGCGTACCCAGCATGCTGGCCGCATTACCACGCTGGATGGCAATGCTGATACGTTGAGCCAGAAAAAGGCCAGCATTTTGGTCACGCGTCGCGTCAACCAAGCGCTCCGAGAGGTTTTGGAAAATAGTATGGGCTCCCGGACCCCACGGCCACAAAGTCTCGACTCCAAAAGGCTCAAAGATGTAATTATAATATATTATTAGATTTAATGTATTCTGTTATTGATTTAAAGTGAACCCAAACACATTTTTTCCTAAGATCTTCTATGTTCAGATTTTTGACCTTTATGATATGTATATGTAGATAAATAGAAGAAATATATAAATGTCACGAGTATTTAATCCAAAGGAGTAGAGTATGGAAATATAGGATACCATGAATCACAAATATTCAAGGCTGGCCTAATTGCTGTCTTTGCAAATACTAATTGTAATTCTAAAAACTGGTTTCCTGATATAGGAAAATTATAGACTTATTTCTTAGCTATGAAGGTATTATTTATTAGTATTTATCCTCTTGCAGTTATCTGTACAGATCTTATTATGAGTAATCGATGTGCAAAACAATTTTATTATTATTGTACTACAAGTTGGAAATACCTGCATAAATTGGAAACGAATCCTTTAGGAATGTGGCCTGGCTTAATAAATACTGGCCGAGTCTTTACCCTATGAATCATCAACTTTACTTATTACCCTCCCGCTCAAAAAAGAGGGGTGATACAAGTTTCACAGACAAGTTTTGACAAGAGATCCATTATTCCTATATTACAAGGAAAAACATTTAATAAACTAAAACTTGTATATTTTTCTATGCTCCATATTAACTCAAACTCGATCTTCATAGCGAGAGTGAATCGGTTCTTACTGGGTAAGCACGTTCCATCCTAGACCGTAATGATTGCTTACCATAAGGCGAATTACGGTCAAGTGCAAACCCATTCCTCGTAAAAAAACCGTTTGTTACGTAAGAATTGACTAAAAAATATTTTATGACATTACTAAGTACTTACATATGCTTTTTTCACGAGCCACAGATATAATATTCGTTAATTTTTCGTTCATCGTTTTACGCATATACCTAACTCCAATTGTTTTCCGAATTTCCAGTTGCTGAGCGTATGCCTCGTCTTGGTGGCTGCCGAGCCCGCTCCCGGCCGGGTGCCGAAGGTGTACAACGCCCTCATCACTTCCAACCAGAACTTGGAGCCGAGCAAGGCGTTCCCGGTGTACCAGCCAGTGTACCAAGACGTCTTCTCGCCATCTGTCATCTATGGAGGACACTTCCCTTTTGCTACTGCTGTATGTTATTTTTGAGTATAAATAGTTATTACCTACTTTATTTGGGCGCTTAACAGATGAATTCCGACTGTTTGACAGAGAACAGCAATCGTTAAACCGTATCCTGATCCTTAGCGAGGTTCGAAAACGAAGATGAGAATTAGAATAAAGGAATTACACTCTGTCTTAAAATAAGTGAAATGCTTTCTTATTGACATCACTAGAGACAAGAACGCTGGCTGGTTCCTTGCGCAAAGGATTTCTATAGCAATCCAGCGTGGGAATGCAGCCAGCGTTCTTGGCTCCATACCACATGTAGATTGTTTAAATTTAGTTTAGATGTAAATACTCTTTTTTAGTTCTATTAGTGTTAATATGTGTAAATATTTTTTTATTAAAACAATGAGTTACATAACAGAAGATTGGGAAGGTTTCACAGCTAATTTACAAGTTTATATTATGTAATATATTATTATAATAGAAATAATTTTACGTATGATTGTTGAAAGAAAAGCATTGTATTAGGCGAGTTGTAGTAAAGCGTAAGCCAATGTAGATTTAAATATAGCGTTATAAATAAAAAATAACATATTTTTCCACCATGTTAAGTGGTTAAAAGATTTGTTGCAATTCGTTACTGAACAGATTGTATTACAACTACATTGTAAACGAGATTCGTGGGGTTGATAAGATGGAGTTAATGTATAATATCCCTTATTTATTCACCACCATAAAACTACCTACCTTTTTTATCTCTATTCAATTGTTTGTTTTTCAGGGATTAGTGCCACTCCCGATCCAGCCAGCAAATAGCGCGCCCCCCGCCCTGCCCGCCCCACCTGCGTCCACCCCCGAGCCAGCCACAGAAGCGCCTGCCACAGAACCACCAGCAACTGAAGTAGCGACAGAGCCACCTAAAGAAACCAGCGACCCCACAACAGTACCTCCGCCTCCAAGCACAGAATCACCCATACCACTCAACCAGTTCGGTTTACCTCCCCAAGTGCTTCCCCTCGGAAGAATCGAGCCTCACTTTGGACATTTTAACCCTATCACTTACTCGTATCCTTCGTACAGCCATTATCCTGGAATCCGATTGTACGATACGTTTGACCCGTTCAGTCTGGGGCCGTATGGGTTCCCTCTGTACAGGCCTCTGCCGAATTTTCTAGGTCCCAGTTCTCCATTCATCCCAGCTCGGTTTCCTGTTCCTGCTGCCCCCGCTGCGACGGAGCAGCCCGCGCAGGCAGACAACCAGACTCCTCCCCCAGAACCGAGTGACCTCAACGTCCTCAACTACTCCTCTAAAGACCCAGCCATACCCAATGTCCCTCCCCCGCCGCTGCCGCAAGGTGGACTCAAGTCAGACAAGTCTAACTAGGTTGTAGTCGTAGCGTAGTTAGAATAGCTTAGATATACGTAGCTGCCGTAAACTAACTAAAAATGTAAATATTTAAAAAGCAGTCTATTACTATTGGAAGCTGTGATTTACAGGAATCGAAGTATCAAACTAGTGTTTTAATTAAATATTTGCAATTTTTATCGAATATTGTGTTTTATGTTTTTGATCAATAAACAATATTGCGTTCTATATTGACTAAGCTAAAAGCTGTGCTCGACTAGTTCTTCAGTAAATGAGATAAAAATTTCCACATAGTGTTAGCGTTACCATTGTCGTCCATATAGATAAGTCATGGTACTTGGTCCGTGGATACTTATTGCATGTACGGCGTAAAATCAATGAAAATACCTCTCTCTGGTGATACGATATCAACACTACATGTGAGGGATAATGACACTGATGCTAATATATTTGGTCATACCTAATATAGGATGCTTCTATAATCTTTTTACTCGAAATGACACAATTGAATCTTCTCTGTGACTTATAATTATACAAAGTAAGAATGTAGAGTATTTTTTTGCTCCCAGATCTATTCGTAAGTAGAGTAGTAGTATTCAAATATTTATCTTACGTGTTGGTATCACAATATTCCTTGGAAAAATGTAGGTATATCCATTTTTTTCTGTCTTTTTGGTACACTTGAATTATATCTTTGAACTTGCTGAGTCTCTATATGTAAAACTTTTGTGTTGGTCTTTTCGTCCTCAAACATTCTTCAAGTCATATCACCAAGCTGGACTGGGAGGTCCAAAGAAGTATATATCCCAATTCATACCACCCACGTAATCACTCGGGATGTACCATTCATAATAGTAATATTTGAACCTCCTCTTCGAGTGGCAATAGGTTATACGCGGGACGCAGAACTGGAAGTTGTAGGCAGTAGACCTGAAGGTATCTTCTGCATGAGAGTGTGCCCTGAGTATCATGCAAGTCGGTATTCTGATTACATCCAGCCAACCCTGAAAAAAAGTACATACATTGAGTCGTATTTTTTTTTGTAGCATTGGTTTAGCTAGTCTTCGATAAATTCCAGTCTTTTTATGTATGTACATATTCATTTATTAAATCAATTACAATCGCCATTCAGTGAGGCAATGTGGTCAGCATCTAGACATGGTGGTATTCAAGTATTGAATGAGAGTGGCCAGCTCTGGTGTTGAGAGTTTATCAAGCCGCCCTAAGGGCCTCTGACATGGCTTAACGACTGCCGTACTAGCCGTACTAGACAAGCTGCCGGGACCTACAATTTAACGTGTCATCGAACCCAAGGAAACGCCCAAAATGGAATGGCACTTTTCGGTCACCCATCCAAGGACCGACCGCGTCGGCCTTTGCTTAACATTGGCAGTCGCATGCGATTGCCTTCCCCAGCTCAGCTACGGGCGCTTCGCTTTTTAGCCCCACTAAAAATCTTGAATATAACAGTATGTACTTACCCTTATAATTATTTTTCCGAGAATGTCCATGTGGTCCAAATGTTGATGAAGATAAAACTTTAACTTGTCCCGGTCCCTGCAGTGGCCATAAAAATACTCGCTATGCCTGTGTTCTGAAACAATAAGTTTTTAGTGAAGTCACAAACACAACAAATAAAATTATCAATCGTCTTTTTAGAAAAACTAGCGAAAAACTAAATTAAATTAGGTATCTAGGTACCTATATCCGGTGCGCTTTTTGTAAGTGTGAAGTCGTTGATAGATGTAAAATATTGCCAAGCTCCTGATGGTGCCACATCTGAAATTAAATTAATTAACTTTAGTAATTATTTTAAGTACCTACATATCTCCCATCCTAATGATTATTTAAAAAATGTAGGTGCCAAAAAACACTTCCATATTATACAAACATAATTGTCTTTTTTATATTAATTTAAATAGAATGGAATAAACTAACTTGTTGCACATATGAGAAGTAACATTGATGACACTCCCATTGCGGTCGGTAACTGATATACAATAAACACTGATTGTATTAAAATGTCCTATTTATACAATGTTAAGGAATTACTACATCACTACACACAATAGAAATAATACTCACAGAAGAATGTTACACTTCCAGAATTGTTTATTTTAATAATGATATTAAACAGTACACAATACATACGAGTATTTTATAGTACAAACTAGCAAAACAATGACCAAGCAGTAACCGTTGACGGAGAGTATGAACTTGATTTCAGGCTTTTCGCGTATTCTATAGAAAATGCAGAGCACACTGGTACCTCCCGTATCAGAAAAGATGTTCATATTAATCTTTTCTTTTAATCAATGCTATTGGTTTGACATTCTAATTTTACTGTTTACTATTCGACATTTAATTTTTTAATCAGCTTTAGTCTGTTATCCAATGGTTGCCTGGAAGAGATTGCTTTTAGCAATAAGGCCGCCATTTGTGGCACTAATATAAGTATTTTTTTCTTTTTTCTTTTTAATTGTTATCGTGTGTTGCAATAAAGAATATTCTATTCTTACTATCAGTTGGGAGGCGCGTGTCATTTCAATACAAATATAATATATGCTTTAGGTTGCTCTATGTATTACTAATTACAAAGTCATAATATTGAAACCAAACATGTGACAGTATATCTCATATGGCCTGGTAGAAAAATAGATCCCACTTCATGTCTTTCATCATTTTGACAGGTATGTACCACTCGTAAAATATCAAGGTATACTTGCGACCGCCATAATTGTATACGAGGACGCAGACGCAAACGTTAAACTTAAACGCGTGGTATTTTACAGAGTCAGTGTACGCAGACTTCGACCGTATGTACACACAGTCCGGCACTTCGTCCAGATCCAGCCATGCCTGAAATAGGGAAATTGAGTTAGACAAACTGTCATATCGTGAAAACTTCTTTGGATAATAAGTTTAATGCAATTGGTATTTTTGGTTTTACAAACAATATAATCTACAGCCTTCTTTACCCCACTACAGGGCATAGGGCTCTCTTTGCATGTGCCGAAGGACCTACTCCTCGTCTGCTGTTGCCTCGGCCACTTGACCACCACTCAGAAACGGTGTGGAAAGAAAAACATACCCATGCACGGAATTTTTGATAAAATATATTGTTATTTTCATTTGTTATTTGATCTTGAATCAAAACGAACCTTAAAAACCTATAACTTCTCTCGGACTATATAATAAGTCCTTTCATGTATAAATAACTGAGCAAATACATACCCGCACGACTAGTTTATTAACCAGCTCCTCGTACTCCCACACCTGATGAGCTAACAATTTCTTAGACTTCGTGGTGCATTTTCCGTAGAAGTATTCGCTATGTGTATTTTCTACAAAAATATGTGCTTAATAAATTGCAGTTGATGTATTAATTCAAATTAATATGCTTATTGATACAAAAAACACAAATAGGAAAAATTGGGACTGAAATATTAAAACGCAAGCAAGATCCAAACTGACTTACCATCCGGAGGTTCTATATTTGTAAACACTATAGCACTTAATGCTGTGTGATTTTTGTAGCATGTAACATAATATCCTGCAATATAAATGAATTATTCTTAATATTTTGTGAATGTTCATATTTAATTTTTATACTTTTTCCTAATCTTACGCAAAAATATTTCTGAAAATATAACGAATAAGCCAAGGGTAGTGTATAAGCACATAATGAAGTGACTCTCTAATCAAGACTTACAATTTGATAGTGTACTCAAGGAGGTATGTACAAACAACGACACAAACACATTTTCAATTCTAAACAAAGGAAACGACAACTGTGCGATATTCACTTTAGGGCATGGATGACCTAAAAATAATAGAGGGAGTAAAATATGTACAATAATTTCACTTGGCGTAATAATTCTGAAAAAAATAAACAATTTATTATAATGTAAGAAGAACACCATGTACGTACAGAGATAGATTAGTACACAGTGTAATATCACATAATACTCAGTGGGCAGTAGATATCTACTTAAAATCACAGACCAGTTGGGAACCGTACTTTGGCAAGTGCTGTACCCAGCCATAAGATATAAGAACAAATTAAAACCAATACAAACTATTGACCATAATGTGAAAATGTTGCTGTATATGCGTCATCAATTGGCTTATCTAATTTTCCACGCAACACTTCAACTGAGCTTTCAGGTTGGTATAATTTAATTATCCATCAAACATAAATAGTGACTGCTGCGATTTTATTAGAATCCACGAATAAAATTGGTTATAAAAGTCATATTAGACCGTTGCAATTAAGTGACGTACGTGTACCTATGTATCCATAAAGAAATCAATTGCCGTAGCCAAAATCAGCAGAGAGGAATAAATAAGTCACTCTGAATTTTTTGTTACAGAATTGTCCTGAGGAGTTTTCTCATAACGGAATAACTGTTAAATGGAGTGAATCATCCACAGCTTTTAATGTAGAATCTTATCCCCAATGTTACATCGACGACAAACCAGTCACTAGGAACTGCTCCGGCGATACCTGGATACCTGCCGTCGACGAAGTTGGTCCCTGTTTGAAGGTTGTAAAGAACTTGAACGCTTCTTCATGCCCTCCTAGTTTCCACAGAATTTCTGAAAGCAATAATGAATACTGCTACCATTTCGGTTTTAATAAATCATGGGACTACCCTTGTTTCTCAAGCGGCGGAGCTACCGTCATAACAGATCTCAATGAAGAAGAGCTCAATTCTCTAATAGACTCCCTCCGTGCAGTAAACATTTCAAGATATTTTTGGCTTCCTGCTCATAGACTTAAATTGTTTAATCCTGTGGTTTGGTCCATTCCTGGACCTAATTGGGGGGTACCTATAGAATCCAATCAACATTTAGATTATCATAATTTTATTTGGAAAAATTGTTTAGCTCTAGATATACAACAAGGAGAACTTATTACAGAAACCTGTGCGCAAAACTATCCGAGCCTCTGTTTTTACATAAACAATGTTCACTATCCGGCTATTTGTCCAAAAAAGGGGTATCATGCCTTCAGATACAAACCTGATAATGGGACGTGTTTTGGAATAGAAACATCTGAAATTGGGCTACCTTTTCAAACATTTATGAATAACAAATGTAAAACTCCAATGGCTGACAATCAATCAAGTTTGAATAGGTTCATTTTTACAAAAATTGCTGAATTAAGCAATTTATCCAATGATCAATGGTGCTGGTTTAAAAAACCTAACATTGAATTCCAAAACAACAGCATGACTTCAGACGAATTTGATTGGTCCACTTTGTATCAGCAAAGCATTCTTGATGAAATTGAAGGTATAATAAATAATGTTGGCACTTTTGCATTGATTAACGCGTCAACACCTATATTTTGCATGGCATGTGAAGCAGATGTTATTTATTCTGAAACTGAGCTGATATTTGAGTATAACGACGCAGATAATCAGATATATTTAACAGTATATTTTCCATCAGGGTTGTGGAAATATGATAATGATGATAAAGGTATACAATGCTTTTCTGATGCAAAGGGTTTTATTAAAGTAGTCAATATAAATGACATTCCGTACTTATCTGTTACTAAAACAAATGAGGAATCAGATAATTACATAGAAAAAATTGTTTATATAGTAAGTCTCATAAGTCAACAATCGGCACAATACTGGTGTGAAGGGCACACATTTAATTTTTCCCTCGTAAGTACTAGCAAGCTCGTCGTTAATCCAAAAGGTAAAGAAACTCATGTGTTTGCTCTCACTATAAAGTTCTACAATGCAACATACGAAATCGAAGACACGACAAGAATAGAATCGATGCTTAATATTTTGACTCAGATGTTTTGTGCTCAAAAAATTATCTGGATGGATGTGTACGAACTCAACGATGATTTTATTACTGTCCTACTACATGTGCATGCAACAGTCGACAGCAAGTACAAAGATGAAGCATTGAACATTCAAGAAGCTTTTGATGATATAAAGGAAACAGCACTTATGAATTTATCAAGCATTAACTGTTCATTTGTTAGCCTCAAAAGTTCTGTTTATTGTTTACCTACCACCTCGGATGACAATATGACTCTGAATTGGGGGTTGACGCCTATCGGTCATATATCTGCCCCAAATGAATTTTGTTTACAATCAAATGGTTTGCCGGTTAACAGAAAATGTCTTGGTTCTTATCTCAATGGAGGGTACTGGGGTAGAGTTGAAGGAAGTTGTGATGTCAATTATATCCCAACAGAAACCACAACTTTTTTATATAACGTGGGAGTAGGACAAGCGCCAAGCAATTATACGACATCTTTTCTTACCGATGGGTTAGAATTTGCTCTCAGTGATGTAGATACAATTATACCCGCCGATATATATTATTTATCGATGTGTTTGCAACAAATTCTTCAATTAGCACAAATAAATGAATCGTGCGTTGAAATAGGAGATATTGATAATATGGCATGGGTCATGGATAGAGTGATGGAATTTGATTTTAATTATTTACGTTTATCTCAAACACTTAACTCAACCAATGTAATATTAAATTCTATAAATGATATAATTGAAATTATTGCAAAACCAGTTTCTAATGAAACTAACCTTTCCTTAAATGAAGAAGAAGAGGTTATTCCTGTCATTGATGTCTACAAAATAGCAAAAGAACCCCAGTTTGTTGTTCAAATTTCATATCCTGCGTATACCAACATAACTGGTATTGCTATTTCAAGGGTCTCAAACTCTGAAAAATTTACAGATATGAGTATACAGCCATTGTACGCCAATACTACTGTTGATGAGGTTATGGAGATCAATAATTTAGAAATTGCAGCTTGGCTTCCAGCTGAACTCATCAAAGATTTGAAACCATATACAAACGAAACTACAGACTCTAATAATACCTTACACGTGATAACAAGCGTATTTCAAAATAATGCAGTATTCCAAGAACTAGTATTCAAAAATCGTATTGTAAACAGCCGCATTATAGGAATTTCAGTTCCAGGTTTTTTGTCTAATTTTGAACACCCATTACCTGTGGTTTTCCGACAGCTTAATACTATTCCAAACAGAAAATATTGTAGTTTCTGGGACTTTGAAATTCAAGAATCTACGATGATGTCGGGTTTTTGGAAAACACACGGCTGTTACCTAAAACAGTCTTACGCAAATATCACAGTGTGTGAATGCTACCATTTGACTCATTTCAGTCAGCTAATAACAATACCTACATCGTCTGATAAAGACGATCATTCCATTGTAATTCAACACGTAAAGGCGTTAAATATAATAACGCTGATTGGGTGTTTCTTGTCTATAGTAGGTATTGTAGGAATTTGGGTTACCGCTCTAGTGTTTTCAAATTGGAGAAAAAAAGCAGGTACTAAAGTTTTGATACAATTGTCAACGGCTATTTTCCTTCCCTTAATGTTTATTGTTGTTTTCAATTTGGATAACTCTATATTTATATACAACAATGGAAGCTATGTGGTCGCTTCGCACATGAGACCCGTATGTATAGTTTTAGGATCTCTTTTACATTATTCTATTCTAGCAAGTTTCATGTGGATGCTGATTACTGCGATTTTGCAATTTATAAGATACGTAAGAGTATTAGGTGTCAGTCGGCCATCCCGGTTCATGTGTAAATTTTGTCTAATTGGCTGGGGAATACCTCTGATCCCAGTTATTGTAGTTTTGTCTATTGATGTAGAAAATTACATCCCCAATGCTTCGTCTATTAAAAATATTTGCTACCCGAAAGAATATTTATTTATTATATCCGTGCTTGTCCCCATTTCTTTGATTCTTCTTACAAATTTAATATTGTTTTTGTTGGTTTTACATTCCATATCTCGCGGTTCTAATGAAAAATCTAAATCAACAGACTTTGACTTGGTGGGTGCTCAGCTGCGATTGTCTATATTTTTATTCTTCTTGTTGGGTCTTACGTGGATATTTGGAATATTTTCATTCAGTAATAATTTACTGTGGTCGTATCTGTTCTGTTTGTGTTCTACCTTACAAGGCTTTGTTTTATTTATATACTTTATCATTTGCGATCCTGCGACACGTAACTTGTGGATTACTTTGGTAAAACCCCCTTTTAAGTCAAATTCTTCTAGGGACAGTATAACCAGCTTAGGGTAATTGTATGATCCTTGTCTAATATTATTGATGTCACTGGTGACGGGAACGATAAGTAGTAATAATTAATGTTTGTAGTAATGTAATCCGAATTAAAATAATACGAAATACACTTTTTTCCTTTGTTTGTTTTAAACAGCTGACAATAAATTTATTGTTAAACAGGATTACATACAAAAAACACTGTAAGAATATTCTTTTATAGTTTAAATATAAATACTATTAACATTGTTTTGTGGTTTCATTTCAAATTAATATTCTTATAATTACTTTTTGGTTATTTAAAAACAAAAACTAAGTAACTAGTAATAATGTGATAAATGCGTAGTTATCAATAATCCTGTAGGTAGTAAGAAGTAGGTAAAATAGACGCTTCACACTTATTATGTCTGTTTGTTTAGGTACTTAAAGCAATAAAATGGCAGCAAGTCATACATCTTGATAAACATCCTTTGATCTACAACAACACAGCTACGTTCGTCAGTAGAACCAAAAAATCTTTCGAAATTAACTTGTACGGACGTCAATATATTTGTATTTCATTTTATAATACTTGTTTTAGTATTTGTAGGTACATTTATACTATGGACATATTTCAACTCACATACCTAGTAAATTAGCTGTAAAAAATAATAAATCATTTAATTGCTATAAAATAATAATTAATTATTTGGATCAGCACAAAATACAAGAATAAAACTCCAAATAAATAGAGAAAAACATATTGTGAAAATCATTTGGAACTAAGCATAAGCGATGATGCATTTTATGTTGCTGATTGTGCTAGTGATTTTTTACGTTTTTGGTAAGTATTATTTTTCTTCTCCCTTTTTATGTAAATTTATGTAAGCCGTTTGGATGTCTGACTTTTTTAATATTTTTTTTTATAGAAATGTAAATTCTCATGAAAGGGAAAATAGTATACATGCATAGAATAATAGAATATTTTTGAGCTAGATCTTAACAGGACGTCATAAATTTTTGGCTTGAATGTTATAAGTCCCCGTATAAGATTATATAATGCAATACAGGCTTTTATTACAATTTCAATTCTGTAAAGTCATAAATGAATGCGGTTGATGTGATTTAAAATTTATTTCGTTCTATTTAGGGCACTTAAAAGCTTTTTTTTCAAGTTTTTATCATTATATCTTTAGAAGACAAATCTTTATATCAATAAAATGTTCTACTGTATTTGTGTTTATAACATGTATCTGTTTCAGTGTACTGCAATGGATGGACCGCCGTTCGTACAGACGAAGGATTATATGCTAACCAATGGGTGTACGACAATGAAATTCTACCAGATTTAAGACTGCCTAGAAGTAAGAAATTGATACATTTATACGTTTTCAATCGTATCACTTTTTTTCAGCCCTTACTTGTAAATTGCTTGAACAAAATGATTTAAGTGATAAAAATACAAATACGTAATATAAAATGATATAGGGGATCTAATTAACAAAATTGTGTTGAACTTTCAATATGCTGATGAGCAAAGTAATAAATAAACAGGCAACCAAAACCATTCGCATGTAAATTTTGGTAAAGCCAGATTTGCCAATTTGGGCCACGGTGGTCAAATGGATACGACTGTCCAGTGTTAAAAAAATCTTACATCTTTATCCAATATCGCAACCAACAAATTGCTCCACTGTGTCAACAAATAAACCTATAAGTTTTTTTTTGTTAAGTTATAAATGAAAATGCAAAATATCTTAGCATGGGGGTAAATTACTTCTTTAGAAAAGGAGATTTTTCAATCAACCCCCGTAGATATGAACACTATAAACATAGGTATTGTGATAGGTATTATCAGAATTGGAAAGCATTAAAATTTGAGTATCTGTGTCTTGCTTCTCTGTTTAGTTGCTATTAAAATGGGCCACATTTAGTGAGATTCGCCGTGAATTTTTTAAATAGCTACTTATTTTTTTTGCAGCTCATCTACACAGCGCATACAAATTTGGATATTGCCCTCAGGAGGCGATCTATCCTAATGGCTTGCGAGCTACCGTCAACGTTAGTTACGAAACTTACAGAGACACCCTAACCACTTACTTGTATGTTAGTATCTGATACTTGTTTACAATAATATAAAGTTTAGGCAAATAATTCCATTAAAACAACTTTAAAACAGGATAACATATCAACTAAAATAATAACTATACTATCTAAGATGAATACGAATTTATAAAAACAATATCGATTCCTGCAGTTGGACATCAAACATAATAAATAAATGACTCGGCATACACTTTGATGGTATCGTTCGAGAGTTTCAATGTGATGCTTTGAGATGATTTTGATTGAACGCACCGTTATTTCGGGACGAAAGTAACCTATAACTACACACTTTCACTTTATGAATGTCATGATTTGCTTTGATCCGTCTTTCTGTTGCGGCGTGATAAAGGAACAAACTGACTAATAAGCCAATAACCACCCGCATATGTATAACTAGTGGGTGCTCGCGGCTTCTATCGCATTAAAAAGTAAAACTTGCATCCCTATTTCACCCCTTTAAAAGCGGCGTTTCCATAAATCCTTTCTTCGCGGATGCCTACGTCATAACATCTACCTTCATGCCAAATTTCAACCCAATCCGTCCAGTGGTTTGGGCTGCACGTTGATAGATCACTATGTCAGTCAGTCAGTCAGTCACCTTTGAGTTCTATATATTTAGATTGCACCACCAACTTAATACACCACACCACACTATACCTAATAGTATGATTACGTTCCCAGGTGCTCGCTGACATGAAGAGCACGCAGCGGTTCAAGCGCCAGTGCATCGTGATGAGATTCTACGTGAACCCCAAGTTCCTGTTTCACATGAGTCGTATCCCCATCTACTACTGCCAAGGCCAGATGTACATACACATGTTCAACACGGTCCACAGAATGGCACTTCATGAGTTCTACTTCAGTATACCTTCCAAGCTACCAATGGATATATCGCTGGAATTCTATCATCCATTCGCTTATTATATTGAGAAGAAATAAAGATATGGTCGCTATATTTAACTTTTTATAATACTTAATAATTAACCCATGTAGGATAGAAAACCATAGTAGCTATGTTGATATGAGACTTAAGAATCAAAGAATATATTATTATCCTCATTTGAAATTGTCACAGGAGCTAAGACGCGTTTTATCTCTCTCTTGAGTTGTAATTCCTCATGACTGAGGGTTATGACTCTCCCGCAGAATTATTTTTAAAAAGGACCTTTAAATAGGTAGTGCTAAAATCTCTAGTAAAGGCAAACCTTAGCTGGATTCATGAAAAAAAAAAACTTAATAGTGCTGGACATAGGCTGGACTATGTAGTAGTAACTTCAGCGCAATCGCGCATGCATACCTGATTGCAAATTTTATTAAATGATAAATATTTATACTCTGAACCTATTCTAATATATCATATCAAATATACATGCGGTAGGAAAGGTCCTACATTTCTGGCAACATTTCAATGTTGCTTCGTTATACTAAGTTTGTAATGACATGCACCAAACAATCCAACATTAATAACTAGCTCGATGCTATTTTTTCACATAAGTATACAGGACAACGACTTAATTAAAACATAAATCATATTACAAAAAATTAAAAGTCCAGTGTAAAGTATTAGGCCTCTATTTTCCAAATTTCATAGATGTATTACAGAACTACAGAATAGAATAGTAACAGCGGTATTCTAAAATCATATAAGTACATTTTCTAACATAGATTTTTTTTAATCCGCGTAAGAGTGTTTTTCTTTTCTGTTTTCTAAGAAATAAGTTATGTAAAAAAACGACTTATTGGAATGCAAACAACTGAAGCAGCTACATCTGTTTACAAAATATTACTGTATTTTTTGGAATTCCGAGATACTCGTAACTTACAAACATCCTCTGTGAGGCGAAGATTGTAAAACACGCCATGACTCACATTTCAGTCTCCTTCAAAGACAATGAGGCGAGTTTTCTTCGTGTCATACATTTTTATCAGTAAGTGATTTTTTTAGGCTCAAACATAATTGAAAAGGCTTTGGGTCACCTACATGTAAAAATATAAAAGGACAAGGTTTTTATGATTTGTAGCTGATAGCTAATATCAACGTTGACATATTTGCTTGTAATCATGTGTTTTCTATGTGTTGTTATGTGTGCCTAGTAAATAAATAAATATTCATGAAATCGATAAATCCTTTTAATGGCTAAATAACCATTGTTAAGCAAAAGTCGACGCGATCAGTCCTTGGATGGGTGACCGAAAAGTGGCATTCCATTTTGGGCGCTTCCGTGGGTCGGATGATACGTTAAATTGTAGGTCTCCGCTTTTTGTCTAGTAAGCCATGTCAGAGGCCCTTAGGGCGGTTTGAAAACTCTCGACACCAGAGTTAGCCACTCTCATTCGATAAGAAGAAGAATGGCTAAAGTTTTTTTGCAAGCCACTGTGTGTTATAGGTTGCTTCCGTGGTGCGCTGTGTTCTCTGGGCGAGTTCGCTATCTGTCACGAAGATTTCATGCTGAAACCAGCAGATGGCATCCTCAAACGGAACACCTTCAACTGGCTAGGATTCGTGCAGTACACTCATAGTAAGTAAAAGTTTTGTTTGTCTTACAACAAAAGATCTTACAGTCATGTGAAAGACATCATAAAAGCGGTTGCATACTATAAAATGAAGTAAAGTCACGATTGTTAATACATATAATATGTAATTAAGTATTTTTAATTTTCATCTTCGCCACCACTTAAAAATAATAAACAATTTGGACAACTGAGAGAAATAAAACCATGTTCTTTTTGTCTAATAAGTTAATGGGGTAGATGAGAAGATCTAAACTCAACATTTTGAGCCCGTAGTCCCCTACGGTTCTTTTTTTATCCTTACACTAAAAAAAAACAAAATAAATCACACAGTAACAGAATTAATTTGCCTATATGGTGAAATGTTAAAAAGTGACTTAATCTTAATCTTATAATTCATCAAATTATCAATTAAACGTTTATCTGTTTCTGTACCCCAGCGACGACCAGTTTGCCGCACCACAGCAAGGCGCCCCGGGTGCTTCTCATCCACAAGCAGTTCGTGCTGGGGACCGCCACCGACATGCTGCGAATACCTAAAAACTACGTATTGTAAGTACAAGTGACTTTTTAAACTAATTACAAAAAAAGTATCTACATACTAGTGACACTCAAAACACGAAAAAATAAACTTGAAAATTTCCCTGCCGCACAGCGACAGTATGGACGGTGTGCTGAGTTGCCTAAGACTAAAATATTATCTACGGGAGTTTTTGTGAAGATAAAAACGCTAGATCGTAGATTATAACGTTACTTAACATCGAGCAAGTTGTAGTCAAGCTTGAGCCTGAGCCATGTAAAAAAATATAATGAAAATATATGCTGTGTAAGTATTCTTATTTCCAACCTCGCCCCTGCCTCTCATCAAACTGCTCTGTTAGCTTAGTTGGTAGTGGCTCTGCCTTCTAATCCAGGGGTGCGGGTTCGATTCCCGCATGACACAAATAATTATGAATATTTAAAATTTGTAATTATTTGTGTTGAGTCTGGTCGTTCCTATGTATAATAAGTATGTATTTACAAAAGAAAAGTATATTATGTATTATATCCGTTATCTAGTACCCATGATACAAGCGTAAGCTTAGTATGGGGCTAGATGGCGCTGTGTGATATGTCCTGAAATATTTATTATTATTTTCTTTATTTCACTTCACAGATTCTCGGGCCTTACGCCCGGTATTTTTAAGGCATCAGTGGGGCCGTAGCCAACACTGAGAGGCCTTTTACAATGTTATACTTAAAATTAAGTAAAAAATACAGATAGAGGATGTTAGGTATATAAAGTAACTATTGCAGACATGGTATTAATGTTACAGGCTATTGTGTTGAGTTGTTCATTGACTTAATTAAACTGGTCTATTGTACGAGGAACGGCACCCGCCAGTTATGCCTCATTCATAAAAAATATAGCGGGTGATGACTTGCCACTCACTAAATGGGCCCTCCACAGAAGGCAGCCTAAGATGACGCCGGAAGGGCAACATTGGTGTGAGTGGCTTAGGGTGTCGAGAGGTGTGCTGCGCGTTCTCTGAGCGGTACTAGCGGCGTTATGCCCTTTAACACTTCCACCCTGGAGCTTAGGTACTTAGCTCTTGCGTCTTCCACTCCCGGACGAGGCAAGCCGGGAGGCAGGGGGTCTCATTTAGCCCCCAGGGAATCGGGGTCCGCGGTGACGCCACTCACCGACGACTCGCCATAAAGTCGCCCCTGCGGTGGCGAGTGTAGTGCCCCCCCCTATTATTATTATTATTATTATCATCAAGAAAGATGGAGACATAAGCATATTACTTATTAGCAATGAGGGCGAGGGGAATTTCGGGCTTTAGCAGGCAAAAAGCGTGGCAGATTATCTTATCATGTAACCTTCGCATCCAAATTCGTCTTTATAACGTTCAAATAACTACGCAATTCTTTGAAATGAACGTTTAGAACGTTAATAAGCAGTATTTTAACGTTTATTTCAGAGGAAATGTAGTATTTGGCGAGTACGAGCGAGACGAGATAGACTGCGAGATGTCACGGCCAAAGATCAAGATGGGTGTGCGCTGTGCTCCCGCCTATATCGAAATACCACTCCTGGACATTACTCCTCATCCAGAATATTCCAGGTTTCATCATCATACATTAGAATAAAGTTAAAACATGTTTGGTGGTCTGTTCGTCTTTCGCGACAAAACGAAACCACGGATCATCTTGGCTTTTGATGTGAAGACGATGATAACATAAGGTATAAAGACTATTTCACACAATGATTACACATATAACTTACATGTGAACACAATAAAAATGAAACATAATATACTTTCGTCGTCACAACAAAATTCTTTACATAAATCTAAAATTCTTACTGTAAACGAATATGGCGCTGCCTGTCCACCATAGGTTTTTATTTTGAAACAACACTATCGAAACTGCAAACATTCACTAGAAGTTATATTAACCCATTTTTTATTTTCTTGCCTAAACCCATCATGTTTTGAGTTTGAGGTTGAGTTTTGAATAAACTAAAGAAATAACTTTCCAACCTTAGTTGAAGAGATTATTTACCTTGTTTATTCATTATTTAATTTATTCGCATTTTACAGGTTTGGTGTAGGAAATAGTTTGGCCTTAGTGAAATTGCTACGACCTATGAAGTCTGGTAAGCACGAGTAGTTTTATAAATAACACATTGTATTCCATTTAAACACCTATGTATCTCATTATGTATTGTGCTGTTTAGAATACATGGTTCCAGTTTGCATGCCTACGCTAGGTGAACGATATAAGAAGAACAAAAACAAATTTGTTTTCATGGTGGATTACATAAGCAGTAAGTAAACATTCAAAATTAAACAATATTTTACCCTTTTTTTTATTTTTTTTGTTCCCGACATATTAATTGCCTTTTTACAGACGTATATCAACGATAATTAAGTTATGGTTCAATCTGTAACATTTTGCCCACACATTTTTTTTCAATGAGCAAAAATTACAAAATAAGGATCGACCTCTCTCTACGTTGTTATATAAATTTATAACATACGTAAGCCAGTTAGAGTCTATAAGTATGCTCATAATAGTTTCCATGTATGTTACGAAAGATATGTTCTTTACATTTCAGGTGTGCCAAGAGATTTCAACGGGGAGAGAATGGGTAAAAAGACGCTCAAACTTTATACACACAAAGAATGCAGGAGACACCGGATGAAAGCTGTATGTATTCCCCTGAATTAAATATTTACATATTAATAAGAAAACCAAGCAAAACTACTTATCAGTTTAAAGTAACGTTTTATGAAATGTATAAAGTATATAAGTTTGTATGAGAGTGGCCAATTCTAGTGTCGAGTATTTTCAAATCGTCCTAAAGGCCTCTGATAAAACTTAGGGACAACCGTACTCATCATTATCATCTTCTCCAGCCTGAATCTCAGCCTTCGTCGACCACTCCCTAGCCCCTAGGTGTGCTACAAGTAGGTACCTACCTACTAGCTACTTGCTGATAATTAAAATATTTTTGTCATCAAATAATATCTTATGGCAACCTAAACTTAAGGCGCTCGTATGAGATTTCAGAAACTGGGTAGTGAAGGAGTAACCCACGTGCTCTGCTCGTCGGGCTGCGGCGTGCGGCCGGGGGCACCCATCATCAGCCATAATGCTGAGGGCGGCTTCGAACTCATTGGTATGATGTTTGATTATCGAACCACCCCGCGGCTCTAGGTATCTGCGTGGATTTCAGACAAAATGTAGCATTTTTTTTAATGTAAGCTCTAGTTTATATTTGTACCAAATTGCTTTCCAACCGCTACAGTCATTTATGCACCAAAAACAAAAATGCATTTTGAAACAATTTTTATGATTATGCCTTAGCCTTTGCTTCTCAATAGGTTCAGTCATTAGAGAAAACGGAAAACGCTCTCAATTTTAACAGATTATACTTATACTCTTTCCTTTGTAAGCACAGGCATTTCATAGCTCGTTTTATGAAGCTTGTAATGAAATGAAACTCTATTTAAATTTAAACGCCTACAAATTTTGATATAGCTATGAGTTCATAAACTTGCTATTACAAAAACCTCAGGAATAGCAGCCGGCGGCGCGCCTTGCTCTCGCAAGTCCATGCGGCGCCGCCTCATCAAGGAACCTCCTCTCTACATAGACGTATACCCGTACAACACGTGGATGATTAACGTCATCACAGCACATATTCTGCCCACCGCCTACCCGCAGAACTTCCGCCTCACTGACGGAGGCTCTAGTAAGGATACTTATAAGTATTAAAATCTGTAAATTACAAATTTAGAGTAAACAAACTTAGAATGCACTTATATATTTATATGTTCTTTTTTATTTGGTGTACAATAAAGTATATTTGATTTGATTTGAATGCACCATCCTTCCCTCCGTTTGCCTGGGACGATTGGTTAGTACCAATCGTATATGTAATCGTATCGTATCGTGTGTGTAGGTATAATAAAGTATTTTTTACATAGTTGTAAAAAATACTTTATTATACCTACACACATACCTATATTGTCTTATTACAAAATGCGGTTTAAATATTAGTCCAGGACTTTGGAAATAAAAAGTCGGTTCTTGTTGTTTAAAAATCACATACAAACAATCAAATGTCAACTTCAAATTGGGGCGTTGATCTATCATTGGTTATATTTTGTCAGTTTGATTATTATGACAGTAGATAGACAAATTTCGAACAGCAAAAACGGACTGTATATTTTCAAAGTTCTGGACCAAAGTTAAACCACGTTTTGTTACAAGTTTATCATTAATAATCTTGATAGTTTCTAGACTCTTGTAGGTAAATAATGAACAAATATGTAAGTTTGGCGGGAAAATGCCTAATTTAGACTGATAAATATGTAGATATACATTAATGCGTGTGTCGTTAATGCTATAGCCGATTTTCAAATATTTGTGACGAATTTTTAATTTTTAGGTGTTGCTTTGCGGAAAGGTATCCTTCGAAAGCGTGAAAAGTACAGATCTGGATGGAAAGGGAGAACTTACGTCGCTGGAAATGCTTGTTTCAAGGGCTCAAAGGCACAGAAGAAGTTAGCTTTCTTCTATCAAGAAACATTTGAAGTTAATGCAGATCCACCGGCGAAGTTTAGTATCAAGATGCTGGTATGTTCTTTACAAAAATATTTTAAATTTTTCAAGAAATTCAAAATTCATTTATTTATTTTGAAACATAGGTGGTATTATGTACATAAGAGTGCGCTATATTTCCATCCACAGAGCGTTTTCCATTCTGGCAAAAAATGGGAACTAAACTAAATTATGGGAAGTGGTAGTTCTAGTTTGATGAATACGAGTGATCTGCGAAATTTATGCGTTCTGTAATCCAGAGGTTCACAAAAAGGGGTCTGAAAATGCGGCAAAATGGTTCCAGCAAGGAATGGTACGGCAGTGTTTGCTTCGCGCTCGACTTGGCAGTACTGCCGCCCCCGATTTTTAACCGGGATCAGAATTTAAAAAAAAACTACTCTATCTAAAACGACATTCTTTCTTATCCCTAGCTATCAGCAGGCGTTGAATGCGCGATCCTGTGCGCCCGCATCGGTCTGCCGAACCGTCTGGTCACGCCGGACATCCAGGGAGTGGGTGGCTACAACATCAGCATCTATTTCACTACCAACTGGTTCCCATACACCTTCTACTACTCTCTCGGCCTCACTGGGAGGAACTCCACGGAAAGGGAACTGCTTGAGTGGAAGCAGGAGAGGACGCCGGGCTTCTGGTGATTTGGAAGAAAACGATGCAATTTTGTTGGTATTGGATATTGGTTACATTTTTTTACATATAGGCAAAATTTCGCTTGTCAGCTTTTATGTATCCATCCAATCATGGCAACATTCCCATTCTCATATACATTTTATTTTACAGCATTAGGTGACAATTTTTGTTTTACATTCAGTGCCATTTTTGCTTTGTTTCTTATACAATATACAAATTTAAGTGAATACAATTTATCTGTATTTTTTGTATTTAGACAGATTTTGGTACCTAACATGGAATTAAAGTAAATAAAACAATAACATTGTTTTCAACAATACATTTCTAAATTCCATTTCAACGTGGTTTTGCTATAATGAGCTTTAATTAACCCTAATTTGCTACCTTTTTTGACAGACATAAAAAAACCGTAGAGTTCCTGTAGAGAGTTGCAAATTGTACCATACCTTTAAACAATAGTTAAATGAAATCCACCTTGCGCAAACAAATATATTTATAATTGTTTGCGCGATGTTTAGATTTATTTCCATCTATTGTTGAGATTTAAATCAGATACAAACTGGCGTGAATACAAATTCATTCTTATGTTTACGTAAACATTCAATAAATAGGTAGGTAATTATTTACAGTTTAGACTCGATTCAAGATGACATACATTGAAGTTTGCTCCACAATTTACGTTAAATCACTCCTTTTTGGAATATTTATTTTTGTTGGTGAGTTATTTTTTCATTTGATATAAATGATCTATTTTTTCCATTATATATACCTAAATTCAAACTGATTTAAAATCAAATTAAGTAGCTTCTGATATATTTAATTGAATTTAACATATTTTCAACATTTTTCATTATAAAAATAACATTTGAAGCAACATTTTTGATAACTGAGTTTGAGTTTGAGTTTTGAAATTATTTATTAACCATAAACTTATAAAACATTTGATATAATAGTGTAAATAATAATCCTATCATACAAAATCGTGCACAACAAAACATTTAAAAGGATTCCACTTTCCTGTTATAAACTTATCACATGTAAACTTTTTAATGAACTGAACGATTTATTAAGACTTTCGTGGCTAAAACTGTAGTAAACTAATGCACTTATTGCTAGTAAAAGCAGTACACTTCTAGGCCTTTACATATTAAGCTATGTTAATTACCACACTTGAGGGTAGAATAATAAAATTGTCCACTGGCTTTGCAAACTGTCGTTCAAAACAAGCAGCGAGAACGTAGGTATATACAAAGTTATGTTGCGTGTGGATGGATCGGCGCGCTCGACTCCGAGCCGAATAGGCTTCCGCGTAGGGTCGAGAATCGCGCGCCCGGTCCCGACCAGCGAGTCTCTCCACCCGCAAATCACTAAGTCACGATCTTATCTATTCATCGTCCAAGAAGAGATGGTGCGGGAGTTTGTATCGATTGTATTTGTCGATATATTTTAATGTACTTTTTCTTGTCTTACCGATGTTAGTAATTAATTTGTTTTTACTAGTTGGGTTTCTATATATGTAGAATGTTTTAGATAATTTATAAATGTAAGATTTTATGCTAGGTAGACCTATTTTTAAGTGAAGTTTTTTGAGGTTTGTATATAGCGGCGTATTATATGAGTTTTTAATTGCTTTATTTTGAATGATGATTAATTTTGATAACTAAATAAGGATCTGACTAAGAACATTTGTGATTGTGAATATGTAAGTCTTAATTTGATTTTTATGTAAATTATATCGGGTTGATCCCACTAAAATTAAATTAGGTAACCAGTAACTTAGAATAGCGATAGTCAAGAACGGCTGAACAAATCCAAAATCTGCCTATTTATTTCCTCTAAGGCGGAAAAGAGTTCGCCGGCTCAGCTAGTTTCTAATAATAAGAAGAATACGTATTTTACAGTAAGTTACCGTGTCGTGTGGGGTTCCCTGGGGGAGTTTGCAGTATGTCATGATAACTCCATGCTGAAGCCACAGGACGGCATCCTCAAACGAAACACTTTCAACTGGCTTGGATTTGTGCAATATATTCACAGTAAGTACATATATTTAATCATTTCATCATCAACAGTCTTTAAGCCATGTTGGAGGCTCTTGGGGTTGTTTAAAAACTCTCGACACCAGAGTTGGCCACTCTCATTCGATAAGAAGAAGAAGTATCAATAAATTTGTTTTCTATTCCTATAATTAAAAATAAGATTACCTTTTCAACGGCTCGTTTTATCCTACTCGTATATCAAGAACAGGGAGCTTAACCGACTTCAAAAAAGGAGGTTATCAAGTCTTCTGAAAGATTTTTTTACAAACCCCATATATGTACTTCTATATATATAAAACTCAAAGGTGACTGATTTACTAAATGATATAGTGATCTATCAACGCACAGCTCAAACCACTGGACGGATTGGGCTGAAATTTGGAATGAAGGTAGATGTTATGACGTAGGCATCCGCTAAGAAAGGATTTTGACTAATTCTACCCCTAAGGGGATAAAATAGGGGATGAAACTTTGTATGAAACTTTGTCAATTTTAATCCGATCAGGCTAAGACTTTGCATGCATAAAGCTACTATGACGTAGGCGCTCGTTATGAAAAGATTTTGATAAATTCCACCCCTTAAGGGATAAAATAGGGGATGAAAGTTTGTATGAAACTTTGTCAATTTTAAACCGATCGGGCTGAGACTTTGCATGCATAAAGCTACTATGACGTAGGCGCTCGCTATGAAAAGATTTCGATAAATTCCACCCCTAAGGGGATAAAATAGGGGATGAAAGTTTGTATGAAACTTTGTTAATTTTAAACCGATCAGGCTGAGACTTTGCATGCATAAAGCTACTATGACGTAGGCATGGTTATGAAAAGATTTTGGTAAATTCCGCCCCTAAAGGAGATAAAATGAAGGATAAAAGTTTTTATAAATCTTCTTAGATTTTCCCATTTTTGTCTAGCCGAAGGGAAAAATTGCTCTTACAACAGAACTATTTGCATGCGCATCGCAATATAGTGGAAGCCATTATATTAACTGGGTGTGCGAAAGGGGAAAATTTATTTGTACCACGAATCCCGTTCGAATTGAAACGATTGCAGTTTCCCCTAAAAGTTTGCTTTTTCTCTCTCAAATTTGCAGGTATTGACTTGAGAGAACATTGCTTCTCTCATGGACAGTTTTATGTTGCTTACTCACGAGTAAGTTCATCCAATAGCTTGATAATTTTAGCGCCTACTGACAGATTAGTTAAAAATATTGTGTACAAAGAAGTTTTGTATGCCCTAATTTTTGACACACGCTAAACAAAAGTATTTGCGACTTTTTTTTTCTATCTAAATATACCTAATGAATAAGAATACTTCTTAACGCGAGCGAAGCCGCGGGCAAAAGCTAGTTTTACAATAAAGTTTATTCTACGAGTACTATGGATCGAATGTGGCTTATCTTATTCTCATTTAAAGCTTTAATTTTTTTTTGTTATATATTGGTTATTTGTCTAGTGTTGTCCAAACTAGGTTACCTGGAAGAGATCACTTTAGTGATAAGGTCGCCCAATGTCCCTGGTTACCTTCCACCTTTATTAAATATGTTCTTTTTTATTTGGTGTACAATAAAGTATATTTGATTTGATTTGATTTGATTTGATTTGTCTCAGACATTTTCTTATTAAAAAACTAAAACGAGCAATATTTCTTTATCTGTTTCTGTACCCCAGCGACGACCAGTTTGCCGCACCACAGCAAGGCGCCCCGGGTGCTTCTCATCCACAAGCAGTTCATGCTGGGGACCGCCACCGACATGTTGCAGTTACCACAACATTATAAATTGTAAGTCATCATCAACATCAACTCATAGAACCTACGGTTGGTCTGTCATAAGCCACCTCCTTTTTATGCTAATAATCTCAACACATAAAACTTATTCGTTAATAATCACTCTCTGGCTCTTTTCTTGCGCAGATGTTTCCATGAAACTTTATTTTATCGTCCAGCCTCAATTGCGTCTTATGTTGAACATTTTAAAACAGTCCCAGACAAGTCAGCATCGATCAATGTATAGCTTGAAATATGTTCTAGAAGTGATGAATACAGAAATTTCCTTTTGTAACGCTAGGTCAGTGTGTTATGACTACGAATAAAACAGTTTATTATTGTTCATTTTTCAGGGGAAATGTAATATTTGTAGAATATGAGCGTGATGAAATAGAGTGTGGACTGACGAGAGCACAGATCAAGCGCGGGGAACAATGCCCTCACATGTCTTTACAAGTACCCGTGACGGACATCACTCCTCACCCTGAGTTCTCCAGGTAAACTACTTAATATTACAGATTAACACCCAGTGTTAACAATATAGCTAAAAACAATCTATCTCTCTTAAATCGTACTTCCTCATAACTGAGGGGAGGGAGTCACGAGTCCCCCGCAGAATGAATTCGTTAGGGGAGTTTTCTTGGGCATATACATCGTGGTGGGCGCCCAGGTCAGGCGAAAAACATTGCAATAACATATAACTAACAATTTGTATTTTACGATAATACTATTATTTAGACTTTTACGATACAAGTTTTGTAAATATAAATGTTAGTGCCAACAAATATTTACAGTTATTTTTTTCCGTCGAGTGTCGCATTAATTTCGCGGAAAAGCTATAATGATATCATTCCAATTTATCTCAACACTGCATAAATTGACACACCTTCTACCAATAACAATAAAATAATGTAATAAAATCTTGATGTATGTCTCTTTAACATCCACTTAACTTCTTGAAATATCAACTTCAATAGCCCGACATATTGAAAATTTAAAATCTAGCCTTTATGCTGGTTGAGGACAAGTTTAAAAGCGATTTTGTATCCACTTGCTTGTTGGTAATTGATAAAAATACTGATGACACTGGATATTTATTAAAGTACTTTACTTTTTCCAGATTTGGTGTCAAAAATAGTTTGGCGTTGGTCAAATTGAAGAATCCAATGAAATCATGTGAGCTTTATATTAAATAATTTAAATGAATAATAATATAATTAATAATAAATTAATAAACCGCAGGGGCGACTTTATGGCGAGTCGTCGGTGAGTGGCGTCACCGCGGACCCCGATTCCCTGGGGGCTAAATGAGACCCCCTGCCTCCCGGCTTGCCTTAATTGGCCGACCGGGAGTGGAAGACGCAAGAGCTAAGTACCTAAGCTCCAGGGAGGAAGTGTTAAAGGGCATAGCGCCGCTAGTACCGCTCAGAGAACGCGCAGCACACCTCTCGACACCCTAAGCCACTCACACCAATGTTGCCCTTCCGGTGCCATCTTAGGCTGCCTTTTGTGGAGGGCCCATTTAGTGAGTGGCAAGTAATCAACCGCTATAATTTTTATGAATGAGGCGTAACTGGCGGGTGCCGTTCCTCGTACAATAGACCAGTTTAATTAAGTCAATGAACAACTCAACACAATAGCCTGTAACATTAATACCATGTCTGCAATAGTAATTTTATTAACCTAACATCCTCTTTCTGTAATTTTGTACTTAATTTTAAGTATAGTATTGTAAAAGGCATCTCAGTGTTGGCTACGTCCCCACTGATGCCTTAAAAATACCGGGCGTAAGGCACGAGAGTCTGTGAAGGAATTAAAGATAATATAATTTAATAATAATAATATAATTTAATAATACTCTATATTTTTTAATCTATTGTATGCCACTCTCTTTATAATATTATTATTTAACACATTATATATTTCAGACTACATGCTTCCAGCCTGCCTACCAACAAGAAGAGAACGGAAAAGTCTTAGCAAAAAACACTTGGTTTTTATGGTAGACTACACGAGTAGTAAGTAGATTAACATAATTATTTTTTCAACGCAATAACACCTATTCATTTACGTTATAGAAACTTTTTGAAATTGAAAGTATTATTTTACCCAAATTTTCTACGTAGCATTTAAAACATGTAATAATAAACCTCTAAAAATAAGCAAATTAAAAAGCTCATAATACTTTTAACGCCTGTGTACGAGAAAATACTTTGGAAACAGCAAAGGACGAAACCTTATGAATACGACCATAATATATATATTATGAATCTGTAGGTAGGGTATGTATGTAGCACTGGTATTTTCAAACGGATGAAACAATTTGGAAATAGTTTAGGTCTGGACTTATTGTTTATGTTTGTACTGGTGCACGCGGTTTTAAGTTTACGGTTGCCTGGAAGAAATCGCTATTCGCGATAAGGCCGCCAGTTGTGGCACTATTTTTTAAGTCTTTTGTGTTTCTGTTTGTCTTTTTTTTTTCAATGTGTGTTCAATAAAGAGTTTATCTATCTATCTAAGCCATATATTTCATATTTTAAAATTGCCATCATGTTTTCGTTACAGGTGTACCCACAGATTTTAAAACGGAAAGAATGGGAAAGAAGACATTCAAACTATACACACACAGGCAATGCCGCCATCATCGACACAAAGTTATATATAATATCTCGATATGGGACGCACCTAATTCTGTAAGAAATCTATTTAAGTTTTCATAGACAACAGTTTGATCATTTTCTGTTTACTCAAAGTCAAAGGGTATCATTATTCAAAGAACGCCGTAGCTTACAAAGTTACTGAAATCTTTAGTTGGACAATCAATAACTATACCTAAGGAACTCATATTAAATTCTTTACTTTGAACAATGAATAACTGTACCATTGTCCACGGAGCAGGTTGTGACTCTCGTGAGTTATGAATTCTTTTTATCAATAGCTCCAAAGCTTTCCATCATAGTGGCAAACTCTTGGCTAATGACTTTGCAAACTAACCTATTTACTTCCTTATATACAGTTGCTGGCCAGCGAAGGTCTTACCCGCAAGCTCTGCACGACAGGCTGCGCCGTGCGCCCTGGAGCACCCATCATCAGCCATAACGAAAGAGGAGGCTTTGAACTTATTGGTAAAGGGGCTCTTCTTCTTTTAGACTAAACCAATTTGCACTAGACTACAATTAGCTTCTATGTGATATGCAAAATAAAGATGGAAGCATGCTTAGTTTTTCTATTCCTATTTCTTTGACGAGAATCACTTAAATGAAATGGGTTTCCTAGTAATCGTTATTATACAATATTTTCACTGAATAAAAAATGCATTTATGGTATTGCTCAACGACTTTAATTATTATTTCCAGGCATAGCAGCAGGCGGTGCCACCTGTTCCCATAACTCTAAGCGCTGGGGTCTGAACAAGGATCCTCCGATGTATATCGATGTGTATCATTACGTTACTTGGATCGTCAACGTCGTCACAGCCCTCGTTCTACCCTCTGCATACCCGACAAACGTGAGACGGATGAAAGGAGGGGCAGGTAAACAATTTTGGAACACTTTACCAGAAGCTATGTTTCTTGCGAACTAAAATCCAGGGTTCTTCAAATCTAGAGTTAATAGGTATTTTTGAGGTAAACGTGTTACACCTTAGGCTGCAGCAATGCTTAACATCGGGCAGGCTGTAGTTAAACATAAACCACGTAAAAAAAGGTTAGACTACTTATTACTGTCAAAGTTCTACAATGTTACTAACCTCAGACAATAATGTGAGCTTCATAATGTTGTTTCAGTTTTGTATCCTCGTAAAGGCAGTCGTCGTACCGAATATAACTACAAAGGTATCAGCGGAAAAGAGAAGTACGGCTGGAGAGGCAGACTGTACATGAGTGGAACTAGTTGCTTTGATGACATCAAAAGTAACGTCACCGACGTATTGCTGTTTTACATAGAAACGTTTAAAGTGCACGCTATACCGCCTGCAAAACTTACTGTGAAAATGGAGGTAATTGCAAAAGTATCATTATTATTTTTAGGATTTTTATCACATACCATTTTGACACTTGAAATATGCAATATAATTAGTCTACGTTGCAACTGTCTGACTCAAATACGTTACTTACTAACTTAAAAGTATCACTACTAAATTAGTATTAAAAAACCTGCAACTGATGAGGTCAAACATAAAACTCGACTAGTTCTCATCAAGTTCATCAGTATTTTAGAATTGCTAGATATTTTATTACAACGTGACAGGAGCTGGGCTACTACATGTGACTTGTGTTCTTGCCCAAGAAGATTTTTCTTGGTCAGGACACAATGCGGTGGTCCTAACCAAATTCTTCGGGGAAGTCTTGTCCCACAGTTATGAGGAAAACGAGTCAATTAATTACAGATATTTTATTTAAATATTTTCTATATTTCAACAGCTATCCGGAGGAGCGGACTGCTTGATAATGTGCGTGTGGCTGTTGCTTCCCTCTCGCCTCGTCAAGCCCATCATTCAGGGTGTCGGTGGCACCAATGTCAGCATCTTCTTCAACACTATCTGGGCTCCCGTCCATTTCAAATACACGCTTAAACTTTATGGAAAGAACGTGACGAAATTGAGGATCGGGTCAGGTTAATATCGTTAGTGTTGGAGTGAAAACGGAATAATTAAATCTTATTTTATGACTACATATTCGCAATGGATGTGATTGCTTTATTTAACACCCTAAAATGTTGTGTGAGTGAATTTCTGTGATGATTGATCTTTTGAAAATAGAACTGCAACCTTAAAATCCATACTTATAAGCAACTCTGATATATATATACACTATACAAGTGTATATATATATATCAGTGGTATCTAATATCAGGCAGGCTGTATTCAACCATACGATAATCTATTCCAAATTTAAAAATCTACATTATTCAGATATAAGTCTCTTCTAGGCAAGCAATATTGAACTACAGCAATTCTTAAACAAGGGACGGGGACTAGTTTAAAAACTGGTTAATAAAACAAAAATATTTTATTTGTATAAAAAATATAAATAAGTCCCTAATTACTTACCACGTAAATAAAGATTTACTTATTAACTAAGCTATTAATCACACAATAAATATTCTATATACTGCAAAGACATGAGTAAAGTAGAAAGTTATCGATTTTATTGCAGTTTGATACTTTAAACTAAGCTTTTTTCAGATTCAGGCAAATTTATAAAAAATGAAGAAGATCATAAAATTAATCACATTGGTGTGACTTGAGAGACTTCGCGTCTATTATCTTTAGGCAGATTCTACGCTGATAGTGTCTTCATCGTTGAGTCCCTTATCTCCGGAGTCTGAGCCGGGGAACGAAGGGGTAGGGGAGGGAGAAGGGGTCTGGGGGTCGCTTGGGCTCGGGCTAGGGGACGCGGGAAATTGGGGGAACTGCGGGAACTGGGGGATCTGAGGGAACTGAGATCCGGGGAACGAAGGACTTTGCCCACCCTGGGGAATCTGAGGAAATACTGGAAACTGCGGCGCTTGCCCACTCTCTTGCGGGAACTGAGGGAATGAAGGCGGGAACTGCGGCAGAGTGGGGAATACTGGAGATCCTTGAGGAATCTGAGGTACAGTCGGGTAGGTGGGGAAGGTACTGGATGGAGGATTCTGGGGGCTAGATTCCTGGGGCTTGTCTTGTTGAGGTGCTTCTGTTGATGGTTGTTTTCTATCCTCCTCGTCTTGTTGGGGGAAATCAGCCGAGTCGACTACAGCTGTGTCAGCGTCACCAGCTGGCTGAGGGGGCTCTGGCACATCGTGAGAAGGTGGAGCCGGCTGGCCAGGGTGGACTGGTTGGATCGGCTGGATTGGCTGGCCAGGTATGATGGGTGCGCCAGGGAAAGTAGGGATGGGTCCTGCCGGGAACAGTCCAGGGTGTGTTGGGTAGAACACAGTGGATGGGTAGTAGGCAGCTCCGGGAACTGGGACGAAGGTGTGCTGGAAGGGAGACACTGGAGCCAGCTGAGGCACGTGGTAGCTCACTTGGGGCTGGAAGTAGTGGAGGCTGGGCGGGCCCTGGAAAATAATAATTATTTTTTTTCCACATCAATTGAGTGTTTTATTTAGTAAAACTTACATCAAGTTATTTTTTTTGTCAAACTTAATTAAGTAAATTAAAGGAACAATAAACGTGAAATAGTAACTTTGTGATAAGATCTATTAAGAATGCTGTTGAGTACATGTAATTTTTATAAAATGAGCTCTAGAATATAATGTTATAGAGTGTTACACTTACAGCGTTGATGTACTGTGTGGTGGAGTATCCAAATGCCTTGGTCTGTCCAGGGACGAGGGTTTTGACAGCGACGTTGGGCTCGGAGACCACGGTGGCTCCCGGCCAGGAGATGGAGCCGGCTGATGCAGCAGCCACCGCCGTGTACAGCACTAACAAGGCCTGGGGAATATATTATTTCATTTTAGCAAGAACTGAAGTAGGTGGTATATTAAATATAATAAGTTATGTTAGAGCTGAACTTAACATTTTTTTCTCCAAACATATCTACACTTTTATATGTATAGAAAAAGTTTATGAGTTTATTACAATAATAATGAACATATAATTTTTAAGCAGTTAATGGAAAATATCATAAATTTATAGATCTGGAATTGTGTTAAGCAATAATTCAACTCAAATCAACAACATAAATTGTTTTCTATTTTATCATCATTAAATTAAAATTTGAAATGGCATTTTAGTAACACGACGCGACACGATGATAGTGTTCAAATGTTAATCCGTTTTAATGTTAAGTGGCTATTAAAATACACAGAAAATGTCAAAACAAGATGCACAATGCAGTCTGCTAATAAAACTTTTACACTCGAATATATAAATAAATGTACATACGAACAAGTAAACCATTAAGATTTTGAAACTAGTGTTTAAACTTTTTACCATTATCAGCACTAAATAAAATTAACTTATGACGTTTGATATATTAATTAAACACAATCAATCCACGTATAGAGCACACACACTATTTTTAAGAAACCATAAACTTCCACATCACAACAAATAGGTACACTCCGGATTAAGTCCAAATCCCATTTAAAGTTGAACGATCGCACATAATAAAACAGATGTTCAACTTGTAAATCAAGAACAGGTTCCACCGATACAGCACCAGCTCCGAAAAAAGTATACTATTCGAGAAAAAATCCCATCATCACGAAACATAAATTGAAACAGCACTTAGCGAGATCACTTTTCGTAAAATACGACTATACATATTATATGAAGTAGCAAGCATTAAGATCAAGGTTGCGGTACCTTCATGTTGGGTCTCAGATACCTCCACAATACGCGTGTTATTCTTCTGACGACTCTTTTATATACTAAATAGTTCCCCGCCCACGATCGTAGAAGGAAACTCACTAGATGTGTCTTGTCCTTTGTGCAATCTCTCAGACATATTTCGACATGCGCAAATATGCAATGCAAGCTTTCTTTGAAAAAATACTGTTGTTAGAGAATTAGTTCGCATTGTCACATATTATAAACAGAAGCCGCGAATAGAATAACAATAGGTACCTTCTGTCTGTAGCCTCCTTTAGAATCCTTGTCTCACCCACGTAACGCTGTCTCTAGAACCATAAATCATTAGAAAACATTACTAGTTAGCATGTATTTACATAATTTTATCATATCGTTAAAAACCGAATTGATTTTTATCTATTTAAGATGTCTGGTGACGTTAGATAGATAAGTGATACCAAAGAATGTGATACGAAAAAATAACAGCATTAGTATTACTTAGTGGATCATATTTATATAAATTCTATTAATAAAAACTAAGGTATTCCTGAAAATCAACTTTACCAATTTTTTTTTTAACATTGCTCATCTATTGTTTGTTTATTTAAAAAAAATAAAGTTTACCTGTACATTACAAACAATATTTTCTTGTCTTTACACTTTACTTTATCTATTAAATCTCTAACAAAAGTTACCTGAATCTGTAGTACCATATTAAAGTAATAAGGATTAAAGCATAACTTACTTGATTCTTCTCATATACTCCTATCTAAAATAATAATTGTACAACTTAAATTAAATGTATTATCAGTGAAACAAAGAAAAATAAATATCGACAATACAACGCATCATCAAATCAACGCATATTGTCACTTCTAGACGACAAACGATAAACAACATTATAGCTTTGTTTATATTAAGTACAAGAAGCAAAAGTTTATAACATCTCATCTAGCCTTCAAGTTCAGGTTTCTTCTTGCCCTATTTTTAAACAAGACCACATACCTTTGAAATTTGCTGACGTCAATTATAGTAAAATAATACATAGTAAGTACATATTTCATAATGAAAACAACAAACTTAACTTTATTTTTACGATTACAAACATCGTTCTGAATCTCTTGTTTAAATAAAACGGGTTTGTACTTGACCATTAGTTTGCTCGATGGTAAGCAAAAACTATGTCAGTATGTCATAAAATGGAGCGTGCTTACCCGATAAGAACCGATTCACTCTCGCTTGGAACATCCCTGGGGTTCGAGGGGAACAGGGAGAATTATTCTTACCTATTAAATCTGATTTAAAGAGAAAAGTGAACTAAAATGACTGTGATTATTTATTGATTAGTGTTTTGTTTTCTCACCTATGCCAGTTTAGAAAATAGAAACGATAGAACAAGATAATTATATTAGACTGGCCTGTTAGCTTAGTGACTGGCCTGTTAGCTTAGTTGGTAGTGGCTCTGCCTTCTAATCTAGGGGTTGCGGGTTCGATTCCCGCCTGACACAAGTATTTATGCATTTTAAAAATGTATAATTTCTTGTGTTGAGTCTGGTTGTTTGTATGTATAATAAGTATGTATTTACACAAGAAAAGTATATAAGTATTATATCCGTTATCTAGTACCCACGACACAAGCGTTTGCTTAGTGTGGGGCTAGATGGCGCTGTGTGCAATGTCCCGAAATATTTATTTATTTATTATTAATTAACTATAATAATAACTCATCAAGTTAAATGTTTTTAGTCCACAAATCTGTAAATCTTTTCACCTCAACTACATTATGTATTATCTTTTTATCCTAGTTCAGCTGTGATTTCGAAGAGTTTATTAGCTGTAGAAAATATAACACAGATAACTAAGTACAAATTAGATTGCAATGTAAAATGCAATTAATATATAATCACCCTATTATAAGGGACGTCTTTCTTTCAACGAACCTGTGGTGTTGATGACTTTATGCACTAGTATACATAGAAATAAATAAAAGAATGGGATCGTCTGTCGTAACTATTGCATTTATTCACACTTCACTTCACAGCCTAATATTATCAAACTATCTCCTATACATGTACATGTACATACATACATTGTACATAGAACAAATGGATAACCTTATGATTTATTCCAATGAAAAAAATGTCCTAGTATTCATTAGATAAATAGGTACATATGCAATTATTAATTGTATCACACAAAATAAAGAGAAGGCATTACAGAAAACAAACTTAAGCTAGAGCCACAAGTGGTGATCGCTAAGAGAGATCTCTTCCAGGTAACCTTTGGGTGGAAATAATCAACGCTGGTACATATAGCATATCGTAAACAATAAAAAAGTAAGATACAATAGACAGACTTTAATACTACCTAACGGATGGTTCAAGAGGTACGTTTATCCGTATATTAGATTAAATGACATACTGTAACTTATTTTAAGATACTCTTCACGTGAAATGTGTGTTCAAATAAACACAATGTCTTAAAGCCCACACGGGCAGCGGCTAAAGAACTTTATTGCCTAATAACTTACCCAGTTCATAGATATGCTAAGAGTGTTACCACCTGTATCAAACTAGTTGCTTGACAATAAACTATTTCATTTCATATCATTTCATTTCAACGCGATCAAAGCCGCGGCCAAACGCTAGTTTAAAATTAAATCAAAATTATTTATCAACTTTAGATGTTCCCGCAGGTGGAAAGAAGAAGTTCATAAGCCTGTGTTTGAAGAGATGCATGACAGCTTTAGGCACATCCGGGTGCATGGGATGGGAGCCCCCGACGTACGAAGACGCCCACAAGTTGGAGAACATGGCCAAGTATATACGCAGCATCTTCAAGTTAGTCACTTTGGCTGCCTCTTGGTACTTACCTGCAAAACAGATAGAGATGATAAAAAAATATTATGATAAATGAGGGATGATAATATTTTAATAATATCATAATATTAATTATTTTGGTAAAAAATGTATCGTTCTATACAATTTTAAATAAATTTTTAAACTTATACGACAGTGCTAAATAAATTTTGTTATCATTTTAAGTAACGTGCACACAAATAATATTTCAACTGGGTCTCAAGATACAGTAACGCCTCGATTGGTATCTATGTAGCCGCCACTTCATGTACTTATGTACTTTTGTCTACACCAACAATTTTGAATACATACAATAAAAGTGTAAATCATCGGATTCTGTAGGTACGTGGAAAAATATATAAAAATGTTTAAGGCTTTGTCAATAAAATGAAAATGAACACAAATTTTAAATAGGAAAATATATTTGCCGATTTGTATACAAAGTTACTGATATAAACATTTGAGTGACAGAATTGACTAAAATTATCATGTCATAAAAAAAGTATGCTTACTTTAAAATATGTATTCGTAATAATCTGGAATCGCTGAAAGTTCAAAATATAAAAATGTAATTTATTCGACACTAGCACCTAAGTTATTGGGTTATTTGGAAGATAAAACCAAGATGAATGCCTAACTATTAAAACTGCCAAGTCATAGCTATCTGACCCAGTCTTCAGGTCCTTACAGTCTGGGGCATGTCGGTCAAAAGGGGTAAAAGGACTTGTCGTAGGACATATGTACACCTAAGTTAGCCTGCGTTTACATTTTGGTTACCCAGTACAATCGAGCTACACAGCAACTACTCAAGTTTTTGTAGAAAAATCATAAACCTCGCACCAAGCATACTCCTAGATTTATATATATATATATATTTTTATCTTTTGTTTTAAGGTAAATATCAAGTAACATAAAATTCAAAATGATGTTTGATTTCAGATATTAAAAATTTGGACAGTGGGACTATATCTTATTCTTTATTTCTGCTTTAAATTACCTAATTTGATGATCTCTTTTTCTGCATCAAACATCTGTGTTACAATCGGAATACAATCTAGATACATTGTATTCCGAATGTAACCTGTACTGACAGCTTATTTGATGCAGAAAAAAGATCTCTTGAACAATCAGGTATCTTGGCAAGTTTTTTCAGCTTACATATCGATACAACTAAGTAGTTCCTACTCGTATTGTTCAAATCAGCTTAACTGCCTACATGGCGTACCGAAATTAGGAAAGGTCACACTTTTGTGGCTGTAATCCCCAATATAATGTAAGGCTGCCTAGATAAGAAGCATTGTATTATATTCATACTGAATGAAGAGTGATATATTACTTTACTAATTCCTATTACATTGACAGCAGATCACTATTAGTGAACTCAGATATTATGGACTTCAATATATCCATGAGCTTTTACACTATACGATAAACAGTCAAATAGATAGGTAGGTATTGAGAACACACAATTATTTAGTACCTTGTCTTTTAACACGTTTCTTTCCTTCTTTCTCGCCTACTGCAAGTTCCTCTTCCTCTTTCTTCGCCATCGCATCCAACATTCTACGATGCTCTCGCTCGCCAGATGTATCGAGGAGTGCGTAGGCTTCTTCTAGCATCTTCTTATCTTCTTCACTCGTTCTGTTGGGTAACTAGTAGGGAATAAGGGTGTTTTTTAAACCTGATAGGCTTATGTTTTAATACAATTTGCTTAATGTTAAGCAACGTTGTAGTCTAAGTGAATATCGATTAAGTTCGTATGAGATTGTCAAAGTTCGGTCCCAGAATTTCACAGGAAACTACCCGTGCACCCCCTCGTTTATCCACTGGGGGGTGGACGAGGAACAGGCATTTACCCATGAACACACTACAGTAGAGATTAAAGCAAGTTAAAAATTTACTCACTGAGAATATCAACCACATTCTAGTTTCTAGTCTAGAGTCTAACTGAACAATCAAACCTTATTACTTAAGTTCGTAGTTAGATCAATATAATTTCAGATAAACATTTAAAGTAGTAAATAGGTAAATTACAAAATATATATAGATTTTAACATTATATTGAATCATCAAGGCTAGGCTAGGCTATTATCATCCAACACCCTAGGCTGCAGCAATGCTTAACCTCAGGCAGGCCGTAGTCAAACGTAAACCTATTCAACGTAAAAAAACTCTTATTCCAAAAATAAATTGAAAGTATTACCCTTTTCGGCGGATGGTAGTTAAATTTAGCTCCTAAGTTGTCATAACCCTAAGAAACAAAATAGTGTATTAGCAAATTAAAAGTTCAAAATGTAATTTGTTAATTACTTTTACCAGATACTTAAAATTATGTACCTATTTAATCGATTTTCTTACTTTTATATTTCTTACGTCGAAATCTTCAGGTCTGAAGCTTGCAACGGCCTGAAATATTAAAACATTATAGAATAATCCAAATATGTATAAACTTGTAAATGTTTCAGGTGCTTTACCTTATATACTGCTGCATTTTCAATAAAATTATCGTAAAGAATAAGTAATCATCAAGGTAAATCAAGTATATCAAGTAAATGTCTTATTTATTGTTTAAGTTTACAATACAAAAATTTACGTGTAAAGCTCAAGGATTTATTAAGAAAGTCACTTACTTTTGCCAGATCAAAATCTGAATCCACCTCTCTGAACTCCGTCATATTTATATAAAGAGATATGACTATTTTGTCCGTACATAACACACTGATACAAAAAAACAAATAGTAAATACTCCACATACTACTTTTTGACAAATTATAGTATCTATGTGGAATAGTGTCTATACACTTCTTTCAGCTCTTCAATAATGGCAAATTATACCTACTACAATAGTTTCAAATGTTTGTATTATTTGGTATCAAAACATCATTCTATTATATTTAGCGCGAAAACAATAGAAACTAGACCTAGAAGTTAAACGAACGGTAAACCTCGTAATTACAAATATTGAATTCTAGTCTCGATTTTTGAAAAGCTTTAAATGAGCAGTTAATGTCATGTCTTTTTGTGGCAAGTATTTATAGTACCAACCGACGTAAAAAATCAGTAGATAGTAGAAAGCGTAGTAAATCTTTTACACAGTTTTAATAACGGCAGTAGAAAATCACGACCGCAGAGAAATATCAACATATTGTAGGTATGGATTTAAAGACAGCTGTTTTTTTTTAAGTTTGACGGATTTACTACATCGGATGCAGAGACGCTTTACTCAGTGTACAATTTGAAATGTAGTTGCATTGTTATCGATTCGGGTTTTTTTATTGTAGTTCAAATTTAGTTGCGAAATGTGTCATACACCGATATGAAAGTTACAGTTTATTTATTGGCTTGTTTATTCCTCTAGAGGGTGCTGTTTTTTTTCCTGTGCTTAGAATGCGGCATAACCACTGTAAAAAAAACTTAAGATTACGGTACTCTTTGTAGTAGTTCTTACTTATTTTATTTACTGTTTGTAACTTTCTTTTTATAAAAAGTGGCAAAATGGCCGACGGTCTGCCTGATGGTAAGCAGTCACCGTCGCCTATGGACACCTGCAACTCCAGAGGTGTTGCCGCGCTTTGCCAGCTTAGAGAGTGTTTGAGAATACCCTTTTTAAATCTCCCCAAAATGGTAACTTAACAGTATATATGTATGTACTTGTGTACAGATATTGTATATAATATGGACTATAATTAGTTTAATGTTTGTGTGCGAAATTTAATGCAATTCTTTCACTTTTACTACGTTTTTAAATGTCATGATCTTTTTAGAAGGTTTATATGATATATGTACTAGACATTAACGATTGCTAGTAAAAGCAAATCTAGTAATAAAACATGTTGACCGATCTATATTTTACACCTACTCGCCGGTTGCAATCGTTGCATTTGCATTTTGACCTTCATTCATTGGGTAATTCTTTATAAAATGTAGAACTTTGTCTGAATTAATAGCGCAAGAAATAAAATTCACAGAAGTTAATGCCACAATTGCGGCTTTATCGCTAAAAGCGATCTTGATCTCGTTCAATCATTTGCTATTGAGGATTAAATATGAATAGATAATAATAGCGGTGTCTCCTGGCTTTACACGTGTGTGTGTGTACGTGTTTTAAACTCAGACTGGGTTAATAAGAAGCTTTTGTGATAAACCGAGATCTAATCTATCAGTATAGGTAAAAAAAAAATATTAAAATCGGTTTAGCCATTACAGCGTGAAAAAGTAACAATCATACATACACTCGCACAATTATTTGCCTTTATAATATTAGTACTGGGAAGTAGAATTAGATTATCTAAGATAAGCTTTTAAAAGCGTATTTGCTTCTATGACATGGTACCAATCTGATCAATTAAATTTATTGAAGCAGAATAAACATTGACATTTGTATCAGTAACTAGTGCAATTAGGAAAGTAATTGAAGAATCATAAATTTAAACATGTTGTGCGTTTGACATTTCAGCTAAGTAATATGCAACAAGGCTTCTTTGTTAGTGCAATGGTTTATAGCAAAATATTTAGTTCGGCGGCATCGAACCAAAAAGCTCAACGAAAAATTGTTTTGACGAAATAGTTTGTACTCTGAATTCTGTAGTAATACCCCTTCTTCTTCTTATCGAATGAGAGTGGCCAACTCTGTGTCGAGAGTTTATCAAGCCGCCCTAAGAGCCTCTGACATGGCTTAACGATTGCTGTACTGTACTGTCAAGTAACACCTCTAATCTATATATGTAGATAATCACCGAATACATAATACAAGTGGTACTCCAATATTGCTAAGCGACTGGCTATTACAGCATCTCCGCCGTCAAATTTTGGATGTGTGATCAATTAGTAACATTATGAGTACATCTGCTGATCATTACACTGCATAAAAGGCTTGACATACCTACGTCTTTTAGGCAAATTATAAGCATGGAAGACATAGATTAGTAATAAATAAATAAAGAGGCATGCAATTACCTTGATTATAAGACCTAAGCACCAGAGATTTTGTCTCTTTCTCTTGAGTCGTATTTCCTCATGACTGAGGGTCATGATTCCCCCTCAGAATGAATTCGTTAGGGGAGTTCTCTTGGGCAGATACATCGTGGTGGGCAAGACACATGTCATAGTATATTGTGGTCCTCATACATGTCGGTTTCCTCACGATGTTTTCCTTCATCGTTAAGCGAGTGCAAATCCACACATAACTTGAAAATACAAGTCATTGGTGTAGGGCCGGATTCGAACCAGGGTGCGTCAGGATGAAAATCAGCACTGGAACCGCTGAGCCACACTCGCTTTTAGATACTTTGTAAGACAGTGTAATAAAATAGTGTGGTTATACTAATTGTTTGGAAGATGCGTTTATTATCCAGTCATTAAATGTACCAAAAAAGTATTCACTACCATACATTAAATCCTCAAACATAAAGTTTTATAGTCAAACAAAAAAACTATAATTGACAACTCCGCATGGCGTTGACGTTTTTAATAAGTCAAAAAATTCTAAATAAGTCAGCAAAAGCAGTTTTCTTATTTTATTAAAATTAAATATTATTTTTTAACGAAATGGAATAAACACCTTATTATTTTTGGATAAATCTTGTACCACCGATTCAGTAGAATTATTCATACTTTGTAATGTTTACGGTATGTCTGGTAAGTATTGAATTGATGTAAAAATATATGACCTGTGACTTGTACAAAGAAACTAAAAATACGTGTTATAATGTATCTTCTTTTTTAGCTACCGAGGCTTCTACGGATGCTTTAGAGTCGAAGAAGCCAAAACAACATAAAAGTAAGCTTGCTACTCACAGTAGGTAATTTATATTATTAGTTATTTTATCTTGAAATTGGACTTAATAATATATAACAATCATACTTAATAAAACTGGGAACGGCAATGGTAAATAAGAATAACAACAAAACAACGCTCAACTTGCCATGAGCCATCATTATCATGAGCCATCATTATCATGAGCCATCATTATCATGAGCCATCATTATCATGAGCCATCATTATCATGAGCCATCATTATCATGAGCCATCATTATCATGAGCCATCATTATCATGAGCCATCATTATCATGAGCCATCATTATCATGAATTCCAATGGAAAATCAAGACAAATCGCTGAATGCGTTGAATGGAAAAGCGTTTTCCGAAGCGTCCCGCGGGTGACGTCGCCCCGCCGTATCCCCGAGCGCGCGCCAGTCGGCTGGCGCTCGCCGCGGGACGCGCACGTCTCCGCGTCGCTCGCACACAACACACTGTTTGTTTACAAATCACACATTAGCCAAGAAGTTCTCCTCTCCACGCATACACGTACGTTTTTTTTTCCTGTAAACCGCTGTAACCCATAGTATCGTACTCTCACACCCGCCTTCACACTTAAAACTGGACATGTCAATACGATCTCAATATTTCGGCCCACATCTGCGACAATCCCTGCCTACCCTAGTTTGTTAACAATGTTTCGAAATGCAACCGCGTTCGATGCATATCATTCGATTCTTGTGAAATCCAATGCGTTTTTTGGTCGATTAGTGGGAGCGGTCTAGATCTGAAGTGCAGGTCGTGAAGTGCATACTAAATTCATCCCAGATGGTGCAAGCTGGGTTAACGAGTCGACAGCTATTGCACACGACTGCCTACATTTGCACAAACGCAACCCAGATAATTTACACGAGAAGAATAATAAATTTTTCACACTAATTCTCAACGAAAAATCCCTGATGAATACATCGTAGAAGTGCCAAGAGTAGTTGGTACTTACACTATTTAAACTATCACCGATTCGAAACATCTTCCGCGTTTATCGTCATTTGCAGCTAATACCAGCAGATTAAAAGTTAGTACCTATGGGATAGGATTATGTTTTCATCGCTAGTTAATAAGTACGGTACGAAGAAGTTATGCATAATAGTTATACTGTCGTACACACACTACGAATTGCTTAAAATAAAGGTGTTAGGGACCTATACAATGTTAAAACTTCACGAAACTGTTTTCCCATTCAACTAATTTCACTAAACATTATTGTCACAATACTTGAACTAATCTACGAAAGACCACAATAACAATAAGATAGACTCGGGTTTCGCACGATTCCTGTTTTGAGCTGGTTAGCAAACACATTCAGCTAGCCTAGATTTCCATAATTTACGATAATCATTAAAACAGTGCACAAGATTATCAATAAAATAGATCAAAATATGATTCATATATGAACCTGCGTGCTACCATTTTTTAAGAACTTAGTGGAAATTGGAAAGCAGATGAATGAGTGTCATACGTTATATCACGCTATGGACAGATTTAATATAGAATAGAATTAATTGTAAGAGTATGTTAATTTCTGCAATTATTGGAAACATCACTAGTTTTGTTGACCGTCAAAAAGCCAGACTGTATTAAGAACTCCATTCAAACTATTCAGATCGGGGTGTTACTGTAATAAATGATGAAGATAAAGATGATAAGACTATTATAGATGATGAAGATCATGTTTTTTTAATATTGCAGCATATCGCATGGCCGACGAGACGGCGACGGACTGCCTGTTCGAGCGGCTCCGCCTGCACCAGCAGCGCGCCCCCGACTCCACGGAGGTCGCGCGCGCCATCACTGCTCGCATCAACTCGCGTCTCACTTCTCACGGTGAGCACTTTCTTCAATTATTTTTTTGCAGTTTTATGGCTCAGTTTTCTGTGATTATCTTCTATAAATAATATGTCAGACAAACCTACAAAGTTCTTGTATTGCATTACGGGTATTGCATTATCAGCGGGTACCAGACTTCATGAAGACAGTCGCGCGCACATCAACTCACGTCTCTCTTCTTACGGTGTGCTTTTGCTTCTAACGTTGCACTTAGATACTTTCCTTTGTGTGGCTAGTTTCTACCAGGAAGTCGGGACAGACCCAACATGATCTGTGCAGTGAACGCATTTCTCATGAGCAGCGTGCGTGAGAGTCCATAGAGCGCATGATGGTTGCGCGAGCTATCACCATACTCGCGTGCCACTTCTCTCGCTGGGCACCTTATGCTACCGGAGTCCTTCGTTGACATGGCCTGTGGCTATTACTTAACCAATAGCAACATATGACACACGTCACTAGAGCTGGAATCAAGACTGTGATTATGTTTTGCTCAAGCGTTTCCGCTGACTCGCTGACCAAACATTTTAACTCAGGCCCCATTTCGCTCGTTTAGAAATGTCCAAGGGAGTTTTTAGACTACCCAGTTTGTACGGGTAGGTTTGTAGTCTTCCTATCTATCAAATCCCATAATGTTCTATGCATACTTTCCTTTAAAAAAAAGATCTACTAGGCACATTAGCTATAATTCCTGCATCCGCCTACTACTACTAAAACAATGATATTCGTGTTATAAGAGAACGGAGGGAACGGGGGAAAGTGACAATTGAAGGGATCCGATAATGGGCCATAGTTTGCGCAATACACAGAAAAATAACTGAACCAAAATTGATGAAATCATTACTATTTTGAAATGTCATAAAATATGGTGTCTAAAATAAGGCTTCGTGTCCTTTGCGTGTAAAACTAAATATACTGTAACGATAATCCTCTAACCTCTTTATCGTGAAAAGTCGCAAATAAAAACAACTTTAGCTATTACCGAGCCATTAAAAAGTTGTAACTTAGTTAAAACTTGTGCTGTAGTCAAAATTCGCGTGACTTAGTGCGCTAATAGCTTTCCAGCGTGATGGAAAGCCCTTAGAAAGTTTCACTTTGTTTGGGTCAGGTTTATTGAATGACTTTATCTAAGTTTTTACGCAGAAGGCGTTGAGTTGTGGCCTATTTTCCACAGATAATAGATGCTGATTATGGCTCGTAAACCGACTGGCACCGCACGCTAAGCGTGATGTCCCGCGTTTAATAGTTCCAGACTACAAAATCTGTTCCAAATCTTGTCGGCAATCTACGGATCGGTACCATAACTTACGCTTCTCAAAATTTGATATAACCTCACTAATTTTGCTTACAAAACCGGAAGAATTTCATAATAGTATTTTGTTCCCTCTTTTGGACAATACTCTCAGTTTTTACTCTTCAAATGAGTTCACGCTCCGCAAACAGATATTTTAAGATAAAAAAGTTGAATATACGTTACTTAAAAATACTTCGTTAATACCGCATGAACATCACCTTTATTAATACGCAAACTACAACACAATGAAAACACAAAACCCTTAGATAGATCTCAAAGATACATCAAGTACGAGTATCCAGAGGGCAGAGTGCTCAGAAAGTATAAAATTTCCTTCTTTTGCGCTAGTTGTACACCAAATGGTACCTACGTATTCAAAGCCAGCTAATATTAAATCAAAACTTTATATATGACTGCGCTAAAAATACAGCTATGATATAATTTAGAGACGCGGATTAAAATTACAGACAGAGAGCTTTCATCGAGACGTCTTCATTTTAAATAAATATTTTTCAAACACCAAAGCCAGATTCTTTACAATAAAATACATTAAACGGCTTATGTAGATGGAATATTAAAAATAATGTCACATTAATTACTAGTCCAGCCTTTGAAGATTTCTGTTTACGGAAATGACTTTTTTCCCTATTCTTGGTATTCCAACGTATTTTTATGCGGCTTTTCCATTTGGCCGAAATTCAACGTTTGTGATTTTTCATTTGATTACTACCATCTGTAATTCTGTGTATGACGTTAACATGTGAACGGATAGAATTTGGTAGAAAAAACTAGCGTGTCTTATACATGCGTGACGGTAGTAAGGTTCCTACAGGGAAAGCATATTAGTCAAACTAAAGCAGCTAGTTAGTCTTCTGGGTTAAAATATTGATGTCACTTAATATACACACAAAAACTAAAGCTAATAATGTTGTTATGTACAATAATAGTTTTAGCCAGTCGGGCTATGGCCAGGTTTGTTTTGCGAGTCGATGTAATACTGGTACATCCATTACGATGGTCAAAGTATCACAATTACATAAATAGGTATTATGTATCAAGGAATGCTTAACAGTTTGCATTTTTTTTTATATTTGACTATGAGTTTCCAGTCTGGTATGAGGTTTTCCTGGAAAGAATCCTTATTTTCCCAAATGTAAGTTATAAGCCCCAATAATATTGTTATGCTTGGTAAAAACTCAGCGGTTAGTCAGTTTAATTTCCGGCCTCGTTTTACTTGCCATGTAAGGCATTGAATTTTTCTAAACACTCACGCATTCTATAATTTATACTAAACTAACTAAATATAATGTTACAACAATACAAAGTTGAATATCCTTCATTAATGCACGATAAAAGAAGCCCCAATAAAGAACACTGGGCTATCTACTGCAGCGATATCGCGTGTTGGTCTCCCATATAAAATAGGTTTTGGTGCAGTGGGCCCTCGGCCAAACGCCTGCACGTTTCAACAAATCAACTGAGAGACACCTACACTGCCTATATTTCCTGTAAAGCAACTGATACTCAACCCTAAATAATATTTCGCTACCTCAAAGAGCTATATGATTAGTCACTACATAGTTCAAAACAAAAACGACTCCAGCTGTTTGTCCTCTTATATGCTTAGATATTTAAAAGTACAAAACGGTTTTTTTTTCGTACATGTTTGTATATGACAATAACAAAGTTTATGCACTACGTTGGTAGGTGTACTAAGCTCTGTACTAGGTATCACAAAGGATCCTGTGTTACAGGGCTATATTTTGATGTGGTTTTATTAACATATATGGTATTTTAAGATAAGGCTATAATTTATTTATATAATGATATATAATATATAAATAAATAAAGGGTTTTTATCCTAAAAGACCCATGCATAAGCATATGTAACCGTGAGAAGCCTGCCCGGGTCGTTAGTATTTGAGGACTAAGAAATTATCTACATGCATATGTTACAGTTAAAACCAGTTTTCAGATAGAACGCGTTTTCCCTAGTTAGAACTAGTTTTTACTTAATGCCTTTGTTAAAACTAGAATTAACTAATGCTCAAAATTGAATATTAGTTAAAACTAGTTCTTACTAGACAAAACGCGTTTTTCCGAAGCGACTCGGTTAAAACTGTGACGACCGCTTGGCTCCTCCTCGCTTCGCTCGTCGTCGCATGTGCGTGGTAGAAAGCAACCTAACGAACCTAATCTTACCTCCTGTCACAGACAAGTGACTTTACTAAGTACATGACTCTATGTCCTAGATCTTTTTAATAAATATTTTAAAAACTATATCTTATTTTCAATCCCAAATTAGTTTCTCTAGCGCTAGTTTTAACTAAAGCTCGGAGTGACAACTAGTTTTAACTGAAAATGTTTTGACTAGGTATTTCTAGTTTTAACAAAGGCATTTAGTAAAAACAAGTTTTAACTAGGGAAAACGAGTTCTAACGAAAAACGGGTTTTAACTGTAACACATACATTTTTCAATCACACTATTTTCTGCTCGGAAAAATCAGCAGCCAACTGCTGTCATGCATATTTGGTGACAGACCAATCACCATGTTGAAGTATAGCGTGATATTTATATTGTTCATTCGCTGATGAAGCGGGTACCTTATCCACGTTTTGAAGTAATTTAATTAAAGAAATTAAGAAAATGCATTTATAAGAGCAAATTATATCTGAGATTTATTAAAATTTACATTCATTATTATAAGGTGTCTGTTGTACATAATGTCTCTGCCTCCACCCTTCCCGTGCCGGCCTACCAAGTGTTACCATTAATTTATAAGCAATACCCAGCAAGTCTTATTGAGTACCCCACTTTGATTGGTGCTGGCACCAAAAGTACTGAGGGTTGATGAGGAACTACGACTGAAACTGGCACCAAAAAGAATGAAGGGTCATTTTGATTTCATTTTGGTACTATGGTTGAAAGGGGTACCAAAGTAAAGTAGGGTTCATTTGGTACTAAGCTTAGACTGGTACAAATTATTCATAGGGTAAGTTCAACCACTATTTGGTCTGATTGTTAGACACTGATTTATATGTGTGTATTGAAGGTTGTACGAGTTTACGATAGGGAAGTGTTTTGCAATTTGTGCTGTTGTGAGTGTTTTCGGTTCATTTAGGGCTTTGGAGGCATTAAATGCTTACAAGGTTGAATCGAGGAAAGTAAGGGAGATCACGAAATCAGCTGTATTTTACGGTATCTTTATTCAACACGTGCAGACATTAGGACCCTACTTGCACAATAAACCTTAAACGTATGTAATGACAAAAATACCTAAAAGAAAAAAACTTTTAGAAGACTTCCTAACCTCCTTTTTTTGAAGTCAGTTAAAAATACCATTAGTTTCGTTGTGCAAATGGGTTAAGTATATAAAATTGGAATTCTGAAAACATTGGTTTTCTTTGATATACCTAATTCAGCAGTACATTCGGACCGCGAATCAGTAAGAAAAAGAAGCATATAGTCGCAGATTTAAAAATAACTTTTCAAAACTGTTTCAATTCAAGTTTTTTTGGCGTAAGAATAATTAAATACCAGAAACAAAATATTTATATTTGATTTATTTATTACAATAAAGTATTCTAGATTGATTCTAGTTTCTAGGGATTGAGTTACAACTTTCCTTACTCGTAATATTTCTATCAAAATTTAAGTCATAAAGCCTGTCCACTGTAATATAACACGTGAAGACGTTAAATAAGTACATAAAACTGTTTATAAAACACATCTAGTGGTCTGTATCCGGATTACATTGAACATTTAATTAGGAAGCATGTGTCGTGCCAAGAGTTACTCTTTCAGATGTATAGTGGAAAGTAGGTATGTGTATGTATGACCAGTTAAATATCAAGGTTCTTTTCGGACAAGGTAAGGAGAAGAAAAAGAAATTTATAATGAAACAGAACACGATTATTTAATTCTGTTCCAGAAAACTTAACTTAACACATCAACCTTTGGAACATTGATTTCATAAATAATGTTGTATGAATACGTGCCATCCGCTCTATCGTTGGAACGAAGTGGAACACACCAGCGAGGGCCTACTTCGCTGAACTAAACATTCTGACGGTACCAGCCATATATGTGTATCAAATGTGTATGTATGTACATAAAAATAAAGAAAGTTTTAGTACCGCAGGACAATCACATCCCTACCAAACTAGGAACAGGGATAAGTTGGTACAACCCACACACTCACTGGTTAAGTCGTCGAAGTCGGTATATGTAGGAGGACCGACTTTATATAATCACTTGCCCGATAATATCAAAAATGCAGCTTCCTTCAATATATTCAAAACAAAATTGAAATTGTTACTATTAAGTAACACTATCTACTCAGTAGATGAGTTTTTAAAATGTAACTATTAATTATACAAATTTATATAACATTGACTTGTAAATTGACATTTATTAATAAATTATTTGTATTTGTATTTGTTGTACGCATTTAAAACAACTTTATATTTTAACGTTTCGTAAGCTTACTTTTGACTGCATTTCGACAGCAATTGTCTGCGATGTTACATGAGTTAATAAGCACGTTTTACTACAATTTACTATGTGTATAGTTGTGTTGCTATGTACCCGTGCAACAATTAAACCAATGTTTACGCAGGCCGCGTCTATTTCTGTCCCTTTATAAATCCAGTGCTAGTCCAGTCGGGGTAGACATTTAAATAGAAAAAATTCCGGGGAGCCAATTTTTTTTAAACGTCAGGGGTGGTGGTTGGAAGTATAAATCTAGATTTTCTAACTAAACCAGATTAGTTAGAAAATCGAGAGTTATACTCCCATCCATCCCCCCCGACGTTACGGAAAATAAATCACTCCCCGGATTTTTTTCTATTTCAGGCTAGTTTTATGTCTACCTCGACTGGACTGTGCCTTGACACCGACACTTGTGCTGGACGCCGGCCACTCCTCTGGAAAAATGTAAAGAGCACGACTTTATTAACCAACGACAAAAATTAGGTAATCTGTTTGACTTGTGTAACAACTGACATATTACAACCCAGCGATCTTTTAATTCAGAGTAAAGTCACGTGGGCTACATCTTAGACTACATTAATGTTATTAATATCAGACAACATTGTTTAATATTATTAAATCTAAGATATTAAATATCATTTTTAAGACTGAACTCTATACTTCTATACTAATATTATAAAGCTGAAGAGTTTGTTTGTTTGAACGCGCTAATCTCAGGAACTACTGGAGCGAATTGTTTTTTTTTTGTGTTGAATAGACCATTTTATCGAGGTAGGCTTTAGGCTATATAACATCACGCTGCAACTAATAGGATAGGAGGGAAGAAACAATGGAAAATGTGGAAAAAAACGGGGAAAATTATTCATCTTTGAGGGCTTCCGTTGCGTAAGATGCGAAAACGGTTCAAGTAGTGGGTAACAGCTATAATTTATAAAGCTGAAGAGGTAGTTTACAAAAATAAATATACGATGCCCAAAATAACTATTCCACGCGAACGAAGTCGCGCGCACAGCTAGTAAAACATATGTGAGCAACGACCATGTTCGTTACTCATGGTAATGTAGGACTTGAAGTAGCTGTATTATGTATCTTAGGTTTAATAATCATGCATACAAAATTTGATCCAAATAGATCCAGTTGTTTGAACGTACAGCAGTTACACATTTGTTTTCTTATCGTGCTTTGTTTTTTGATGTTTTAATTGCATTTACGCATTGAATATAACACGTGCTATACAAATGTACAATACAGATGCCTAGGCGTTACAGTCGGGTTATTTTTATTAAATTACCACTTCTACTGAATCTGTCTGCGCCTACTTTTATTAGCCACTTTATTTCCAACTTCAGAGTACAAGAAAAGGTCAGTAGAATACTTAATATAGAGTTATCTAGGAGACATTTAATATGAAGTGTCTACTTTAATCCTTATTTGGAAGCAATTTATATATGTATACTTGAAACAGTTTTGTCTTGGATAAAGACTTAAAATCAGTTTTTAAAATTTTTAGGTAAAGTTGTTAAATATCACTGTATGAAAACTTAAGTATGACCTATTTTTAACAGACTTCATTTCATGACGCTTCATAGCGACGAATCGTCATGATATTGTTATGGTTGGATTCTAGGAGTGAAGTGTCTCGAATGTGGTAAAGACAATTTTTTTTTAATATGGCAAAATCGCAGACATCAACTCTGTTCATGATAAAAAATAGATTATTGAACCGTTCTGCGCTTATTTTTATGTCCCATATTATGTTAAATCAATGTTATATAGATTTCGAGCACAGTATAGTGTCTGTATTTTTGTTTTGTGACATATGATATAAAACGGAAGGCGTCGTCATTATAATAAATTAATTTCTATAATTTACCATTTCGTTGACGTCAGCTGGTGGAAAAGTTCAACGTTTAATACCTAAATTTATTAGTCTATTCAAGTACACACAAACTTCAATATTTCTGGATAAAATGATTATAAACTACATACTCAAACTAAAATGATAAAAATACTATGTAGATTGTTACAATCAAAAAGAATTAGAGTATTTTTTATTCCGTGATTGAAGCGGCTGTCAGTTTTATTTCTTTTGAATAAAACCTCCTAATCCTAGCCCTATTTATGATGTAAAACACTGATCCTTATAATTACCTCGTAAATGTTTATATGCGGTTGATACCAGCGCATACATTTTTCACATTGAAATAAACGCGACATTTGAATGAAAGCCAAACACGATGGGACGGCGTCCGGATATCGGAGATGTGCTCTATTCGAAGCATCCAACACACAGCATTAAATTCAACTAATTGCAATCTGTCAATGCCTGTGAAGATGATATTTATTTCCGGAGTTTAGAACCACACACGTTGCTGGCATTCTTTCCCTTTGATTTCTGAAGCATTCGCGGCAATTATACTATGTTATCGTTGTTGATTAGGTTATTTTGTTTTCCGTGATGTTGGTGTGGTATGCCCATCAAGATATCAACCGTGATTATTTGCTTGGCAGCTAGAAATAGGGCCATGTTTACAGTTTTGTCGTTGGCAATGCCTTGGGCATTATGAGTTGTGAACGCCACAAAAATGAGCGGGTGCTTCGGCCATCCATCACAATACTTCTCAGTGTTGTAACCTCCTCATCTTTTATCTAAATGAAGCATTTATATATCGTTTGTCAGTAAACAACTACACTTATACGAGGATGCAATAAAACGAGTTTATTATAGCCGGCATATGACAACGATTATAAATTTTGAATATTATTTTGTTTTGGCTATTATATTTTGATTGCGAACACTTCAACATTAATGGTATCTTATTTATTCCGACGCGATATAATTGTGAATTTATTTATTATTATTTTTAATATCATACAAGTAGGTAATCAGTAAATAGATAGTTGCCACAGTGGCCTGATGACATGTTCTATTAGCGAGAGTGTTGCGAAATCCGTCACGAAAGTAGCAGCTGTTCAATGAAACTAATTCTGTTGCTTTCACGTTTGTACGGAGTGGTCTATTGTTTTGTTTTTATGTAGATGGCGTCAGCATTCTCTAGAAAATCGAGAAGCCGGCGTGACGTAGGCTGTGCTGGATAGTAAATTATCTAATAGTGGTGTAGCGGGCACGCGCGTGGCTGCTTGGCCGGCGGCCAGCGCGCCGCTCGCGGCCGAGACGGCTAGTCATTGTCAATGCACGATAGGCCATTTACTGCACTATTTGGCGCGCCCACTTATCTTGACATTGCGAAGCGTAGCTTCCGTGATCTACGGTGGACGGTCAAGCATATTTTTTTATTTTTTACACATATCATTCATAACAAATTTAAAAAAGAGCTACGTCTATTACGACACATGATTTACGACTCCAAAACACGTTGCTAACTCGAAGTTGATATATTTTTAAACTCTTCTTAGAACTTCAGCCGGTTAATTAACCGAGTTTTTTGTCTAAACAAAAACAAGAAATATCTTTACTACTGGCTATTTAGTCTAATTCACGAATATTAAATATGCTTCTGCTCCATAAAGTCAATCAGCAATTATTGGGCCGACATAAAATTTGCATAAAATTACTATTATAATTCGGCTAAGCGAATAATCTGACATAATTAGTTTTGGCCGTTGTTATCGAGCGACGCGTTGATTCAGGTTACTGTCGCTTCAAGTGCCCGAGAGTGATTACGCTGGAATGTGGCGCAAGGAGAGTCATAAATATAAGGGTAAATATCACTGGTCGGCCTCCGGAGCCTGCCCCCGGAGTGCTCGCCTCATCGACCAGCCTCTCGCGGAAGTAACGCGCCGCATTCACGCGCCACTTGGCCCAGCGAGATCTCAGACACACCTAACACGAGTAGATATGCTAAATATCATGTATCAGCAAAAAATCTTTTAAAATCTCGGCATGAGAGAAACAGGCTCGAATTGCGCTGCATTCCAGGCGGGAGACTGCTTCTACGAAACATGTCTCGGTGGCTTGACAATTTCAATTAAAATGTCTATACAAAGCAAAAAAAACTAATAAAACCTTGAGAAGGCAACGAACTCTTGTTTTTACAACATTTTTATTATTTGTTTCAGACAAACATGTTCGACAGAGTACGTTGGAGAAACTATGGAACAAGCAATCGGGAGCGGTACAGATGCTTCTTACGATACTGGAAGTTAGTTGTACTATCATTATATTGTGTATGAATTAATTTTTTTTTAAAACTTGACATATTTAGTATAAGACAAGCAAACACGAAGCAGAAAATCATAAGATAATTTTTTCGTTTCAGAGTTGTAGAGATACAGCAACGTCCACTTACATAACTTCTATTCTTAGAGAAGCATTATGTCTCAAACAAGGAAAAGGCAAAAAATGCTCAGGTACGTTCACATCTATAGGTTTCTTCGTGTCAAAATATTACTGTCCGTCATTGCATTAGTCAATTTATTGTTTTGTTAATGGACCGATTTCCAGTTCCATTCCAAATAAATAATGTTAAAATATGTAAATTTTATAATTTGATCGTAATTTTGGTAAAATAGTACCTACCGAAGCATCCGCAAACAAGATCGAAAACAAAAAGGCAGGCAAGAAGGAAAACAAAAAACCAGGCAAAGAGAATAAAGCGCCTCTAATCAAGAAGGGTATGTCAAAGTGTGGCGCTTCCAAACTGCAGAACAAAATGTTTTATACTGCGCGCTTACTCGATATGCCGAATCGCTTCCCTAACCGCTTATTTACATAATGCACCTATATTTGTTATTAAAATTAAGGACCATAAATTGTACGCGTTCCCTGACGACCTTAAATTGACGAATAGATCGTTGCGTGTCGATACCAATCGATGGGTTATTAAAATCAGAGCACGTCATTATTCTTCCACTTGATTCTTGAATTGATGATTGCACGTCAACTGTTGAGACACATTGACATTTCAACTAAGTAATGTACAGCAAATATCCTTTCTACTCGAGTAGCCGTCCCGCCACTGACATTTAAGAAGCTCACTAACACGCTTGACTTTGGACCAGTTCTGTATGGCCTCGCAATGCGTAATACTATTGTCAATACATAATAGTCATTTCACTTTACGATTTACATTTTGATTACATTTACATCGACTAACAAATAGGCATTGTGTACATACATACATAACACACTGAATTGTAATATGTAAGCCCATGACGAGACGCCGGGGCGTGGGGTGCGTATGATGAGACGATGAAGGGTGTCGGTACTTTCAGCGAACAACAGCGCGCGTCTGGAGTGCGCGCAACACTTCATATCCATAAACGGCACGCAGGTGGTGATCCGCACGTTGCTCGCGACGCACAGCAAGCGCGACGGCAACGTCGGCAACGAGCTCACGCTGCACGACCTCGTGTGGATCGTCGCCTCGCTGGCGCCCCGAGGTACGCCTCAACCTCTGCCCTCTTGCAGCCAACAACCTCTCGCGCCACCTCTGCGCTCAAGACTTTGTCTCCATCAAAGGCACGCAGGCCGTCCTCAGAAAGATCATAGCGCTCATCCACGACAAGCGGGAGCGGCACGCGGGCACCGAGCTCTGCCTGCAGGACCTCGTCTGGATCCTGGTCCCGATTAGCACACGAGGTTACCGCTAAATATACATTTTATTTTGAATTGCTTTTTCGTTTGCGGATAGACCTAGATTAATCTGTCTGTACATTTTACGATCCGACCTCGTGTTTTGTTGTCGAATTTACTTTAGAATGCAATATCGTAAACAACATGTTTGATACGCTTCCAGACCCGAAGTTCGCGATGAAGGTGAGAATGCTCGGCTGCGTGAGGGCGATGCACCTTATATTGAAAGGGCACTTCACGGACAACAAACTCATATTCCCTCTGCTTGTTATTATGAAGCAACTGGCCAAAAACCGTATGTAAAACGAGAACTACTTTTGGATAAGTATTGTGGCATGCGCTGTTATGATAATTTATGTTGATGCGGTTTCAGCTGTGACGACGTCTATTCTGATCCGCGATGGAGTAATACAGACGTATGACAGGGTGTTGGTGAGCCTCGGCTTCATACCGACTGCGAGGCTGCGGCTGTGTCTGGATGCCATCGATTACTTCAGCAAAAACAGTTAAGTGGCTTATTTAATGATGTCTCCTGACGCAGATTATGACACTCTATTTCAATTAGGGAACCTCGATCTTTAAAGCGGACGATTTGTTTTGTCACGTATAATTTGTCACGCTCCCACACACAAAACGCAATGTACGCAAGGTCATCAAAAGCTCTAACATTAATTGCATTAGCATGATCACTTTGAATGATACGGATAAATAGAATGCGTATGATTGCGGAACACTAAGGCAGGTCTTTATGTTCACTTTTTCTATCAGTGTTTTTTTTTACATAATTGTTACTCGGTAATTCATAAGATATAAGTACAGGTTTTTTGTGAATGACGGAAAGGGAATCTCTAATAATGGCTTCAAACTTATTCAGCATTTGTTTTCATTGTTAAACATTTTTTAAATAGACAAACATTGAGAAATAGGTATTTGCATTGAGTATAAAATTTTGGTTTTGCTATGTTGTATTTTGTATCTTTGGAAACAAGTTTCACCGACGCATACATTTTTTTTGGTTTTACGTGTGATTTTGAGACATAGGTAAAATAATCATAAACAATTTATGTTGCCCACTACCATTTAAATGTACTCATGTTTACTCGGATCTGCATTTTGCAATGAAACAATAGTAACAAAACTAAATTGATCGACCTCAATTGCAGTATTTTGAATAAAAAACTCATTCAATGAAAAATCAAGTTCAATCAATCACGATTGCAAGTTCCCAAACAGGCGCATTGCAGAATGAACGTACGTCATCGACATAGAACAGCAAAGAACAGGCCTTCCTAATAAATGAATTAGGTGTAATACACACCCTGACTCAGTTAATTTTTGAAACGAAAACATGCATGCAGTAAGAACAGATTATCTATCTCTTTAGAAACCGCTACGTTGTAGTTCGGGACCAAGCAGTCAGGCAGGGAATTCCATAACTTCGTAGTACGTACAATAAAAGTTGTTACTGGTTTGGAATTGAGAATGCTCTGTGCGTTTACAATAGTACATTGTTACCCTAGGGGTGAAAGTAACTTATATAGTCCCGAGACGGGGTTTGGCGCCCGAACGCAGTGAGGGCGCCAATAGTTCGAGGGACTCAATAAGTCTTTAACCCGAGGTAAACACTGTGCTTTTCATCACAAATACGAGGAAAGTAAAAATAAAAAAATGAATTAGCTAAACAAAAAATAAGAAAATTTTATTTTACTTTTAACAACAACTTTGATGAGATAAGTAATTTTATTTTAAGTTTACGGTAAAATTAGAACAATTGGTTATTCCACTACCGCTTTAGCCTCTTCTCTTATAAAATCAGTCGTTAAATCCATATCAGAATCAGATGAACTCATTTTATAGGTACAAATCTCTGCTATACGTATTGTGACGTCGAACCTCTTTGAATGTAGGTGTAAGAACTATTTGGTTAAATGTAGGTATAGGAACTCTTTTGTTTTTGTAAAAAGGTTCAAGCAAGATAACTCTGCGCGCGGATAAAATTGGAACTAAAATGTTCTGATTGCAATTTCCCAAATCTTGCCCATTCTTGGCATAAGTGCTGCCGCCAGTCAAGCGCAGAGTTTTTACATGTTAGTATGACAGCTGTCAGTTGAAAGCGATTCTCCCTAGGGATGAAAAGTACTACTTTCAACCCGCTCCGCAGGCAACTTCAGATCTACTTTCAGAGTATGAGTGATGAAAATGTATTTTACTTTGGCCAGTTCATTACTGTTCTACATTGGTTCTTTACCCAATCCACATTGTGTTAAACCGCTGGCATGCAAGTCACACGTGCGTAACTCACACAGAGGTGTGCTGCATGCAGATCGTGAAGACAGGCCTTTGTAGCGTGCTGCTGCGGGTGTTCGACCGCTGGGACCGCTACGAGGGCCGCATGAGGCTCAAGATCTGCGCACACATACTGCAGACGCTGCAGCATCTGTGTAATATCAGTACGTATATACTTTGTTTTACAAAAAGTTGTTTGTTTGTTTCATGTTCTTATTACTGAAGGGTCATGACGACAGTCATATAGTCATATCATTAATTTTAATATCAGACATAACTTTCAATAGAATTACATGTATTAGTTTATGTTAGGAAGAACGATAATATTATTATAACGTGTCTTCTTTTTATTTTATCCTACTGTCTAACGTATTGTTTGACCTAATATTAAATTTATATTGTAAACCACTGAAGCGCCCTTTTTTTACCTTTAATTTTACCAATCACCAATGAATACTGAAGTTCCTCTAGCCTTAGTACATAAGGTGTTTTAAAATCATCACCTACAAATTTAAAATCCTTCTCCGTACTATTCCAGAGGTGGGCCGCAGAGCGCTTTGCACGAAGAAGCACGTCCAGACCCTGCACCGGTTCTGCTACCAATGCCCCGACGAGCCGGAGTTTGACGGACTCCTGGCCAGGGTGTGCTCCGTCATCACGCTGTGCCTCAAACACCAGGCGTTGCCAGTACCCGCTACATGTCCTGCCATGTTCAATCTTAATCCTATATTGAAAGGTTATAATCGATTTAATTTTAAAGTTTTAGATGTTGTGGAAACAGTTTGGAAAGATGACAAAATAATGTGGTCGTCGAAACGATCATTACATTATGTGACATAAAAAAATATCTTGTTGGTGTGTTCGTCATTCACGACCTAACAAAGCCATGAATGGTTTGGATTTATTTGATTTAGAGGTATAGGTTCCAGAAAGTTGTCTACATATATGTACCTACATATTTATCGTCGTCCCTTTTTTATTGATTCTCTAATCAATTTGTTAACCAAATAGTGAATTTAAACATATTTAAATCGAATTTGATATTCACAATATACTCGTATGTTATTTACAGGCACAAATGCGTCTTGGCCATGTCACGACGATGAAGAGGAAGGAGGCAACTCAGATTCAAAAACTATCAACTCTGACGATGAGGACGAGATTCCAGACTTAGATGTCGAAGGCATTGAAGAGTTTCCTGACATGGACTTTGAAGCGCGAGAACAGTCTTCCAAAGAAGAAGAAAGCGAGTCCAAACTGCATGGGAGAAGTGGCGATAGTTTGCAGAGTTCACTGTGGATCAATCCTAATGAGAGAGATTTAGAAGACTTAAAAAAGTACGCTTACATAATATGCCATCATCATTCATACCATTTTACAAAATCATGAGTTAGTTTGTTGATGACAGGCCTCTTTCACGCATTTTAAAGTATGTAATATTGTTTGAAGTATGCAATTATGTTTTCTCGACACAGTGCCAGCAAAACTGCAGGGATCGACTAATTCATAATATGGTAGTGCAGTAGGGTCAGGTAGGCAACAGTGGCTCAGTCGGATACAGTGGCTCACTCATGTTAAAGCCCGAAAAACGCGCGAAATGTTTCCTTCCTTGTCACACAGTACTAGCGTGTGAACCCCAAACAAGGTTGAACTAGTCGGTCGGCAGGTCAAGCGCCGTACGGTGGTGTGATGGAGTTTTTTTGTTTTCGTGCCCACAAAATTACTCTTTTAGGTGAGTTTCTTTTGTTTTCATACATCAGATTGTGATAATTTGTATTGCCTTTTATATTCACCAATTAGTTAATACTATAGTGTTATCATTTATGTAGTTATTTATCGTAATTATTATTTGATTCGAATTTTGTGATCATATATATTCAAAATGGCGGAGTCGTCGACAGTGACTCAATTCTAAGAAGTACACAGTGACTCGTGAGTCACTGTGTACTACATGTTATTGATTTTTAATTTTTAATGACCGAATAAAGACAACACTTTTATAATTTGACTTAATTGAGTTGATTAAATCTTTTTAATTTTACTTGTAGTATGCCGCGACCACAAACTGCGCGAAAAATTGGAAATACACCCCACGAAAATATTAAAGAGGGCTTGAAATTAATCAGAAATGGGGAATCTATTCGTAAGGCGTCAAAGAGAGCTAATGTTCCTTTTGCCACACTCAAGAGATATTATTGGAAAACCAAAGACAGTGCTTCACTTGAAGAGTTGTTACCCTCACAGCTGCAACCTAACTATTCAGTCAACAGAGTCTTTACTGCAGAACAAGAGACTGTCCTTGAAAACTATTTTACGCATTGTGCTCTTTTATTTTATGGGTTAACCGCGAAAGAAAGCCGGAGGGTGGCATATCAGAGTGCCAAAATAAATAATTTGAAAATGCCTGCCTCATGGGAGGAGAAAGAAATGGCTGGTAAAGACTGGTTAATCTCATTCAGGCGCAGACACAACATCACGTTGAAAAAACCAGAAGCGTGCAGTCTTGCCAGAGCCACAGCCTTTAATAAAAGCAATGTCTCTAAATTTTTTGATAATTATGAGAACCTGATTTCTCGAAGTCCTAACTTTGCAGATGGAACCAGAATATTCAATCTGGATGAGACATCTACGACCACGGTGCAAAAACCTCAGAGAGTTCTCGCACCTATTGGTCGGAAAACCATAGGAAAAGTGACAAGCGGCGAGAGAGGGACGTTGGTTACAACGTGCTGTATAGTGAGCGCCAGTGGAAATTTCTTGCCTCCAGTCATGGTCTTTCCTAGGAAAAATTTCAAAGATCACATGATCAAGAACACGCCACCCGGAACTCTTGGATTGGCCACACCTACCGGATGGATGAATACAGCGCTCTTTCCAGAGGTAATAAAACACTTCATTAAACATACGAATGCTACCAAAGAAAATCCATGCATTTTAATCATGGATAACCATGAATCGCATATGAGTTTAGAAGCCCTAGACTTGGCAAAAGCTGCAGGAGTGCACATTCTAACACTTCCTCCTCACACATCGGCCAAATTGCAGCCGCTTGACGTAGGCATCTATGGACCTTTCAAAACATTCTACAATGCTGCAATCGACTCCTGGATGTTAAGAAACCCTGGAAAACCAGTGACAATATACGACTTGGGCGAAATAATTGGATCTGCTTTTCAAAAAGCTATGACACCAAGAAATATAACGAACTCTTTTTCAAAGTGTGGTATCTACCAATTCGATCGTCACATTTTCAGTGATGAAGACTTTTTACCCAGTTCAGTAACAGATCGTCCTAATCCAGAAGATCTTCGAGATGTAGATGCTTCGACACCTGACTCTATAAGTTTGCTTGAGGAGTTTGCTGCAGCAATAACACCTGAAATAAGTTCTGCTGGACCATCTGATACACGAGCTTCGACTGAAAATCCTGGACAAAAAACATCTGATCCATCAAATCAATTATATGAAATTTATGAAAACCAGCCTAATGACTCTAGCCCTTTTACGCCTAAAAAGCAACATATTTCGGAAAGTGTGACCTATGTAGTGAACGAACCAGAATCCACTGTGGAAAACATACTGATCAATACTGAATCACCATCTACCTCGGCCGTAAAACCTATTTTCAAATCGCCTTTTGAATTTAGAGACCCTATAAAAGCTGGACCAAGAAAAACAAATAGAAAACGTAGAAAACCTGGACGTAGCCTAATACCTACCGATACACCTGAAAAAGCTATCATAGAGCAAGAAAGGAATATGATTAAAAGAAGAAAAGAAACTAAGAAAAGAAAAACTTCACGCCCAATACTAGATAGCGACGATGAAATGGAGAAGCACGATGAAGTTGTATTAGCAGATTCTGATGAAGATTCTTGTTGGCTTGAATCACCAAAAGAAGATATAGATGTTGATGATGAGATGGTTTTAACAGAGGAAGACTTAAAGAATCCTTTACCACGTAAACCTAAGGAAGGAGAATATGTTATAGTGCAGTTGACCACAAAGAAACAACGATTTTTGTACATAGGGAAGGTATTAGAAGAAAGAAATAGAGACCTGGAATACTACGTATCATTTTTAAAACGAAAGCCAGGCACTGAAAAGTTCCAAATGCCTAATAAGCCAGATCTTTCTCTTATTAGGGAGGATGATCTAAAATATATTCTGCCAAAACCTTCAGTGGTTGGCACTGCTACCAGACCATTATATAATTTTCCAATTGATTTAGCTTTTCTTAAAATATGTTAATATTTTGTCTAACTTTAGTTGACAAGACTGGATGATTGCTTCGTTATTAGAATAGTAGTTTTTGTTACATTTCTTTTGCATCTCCAGTTCAAATTATTATTAGTTTAACATGGTTTATTAAATGTGTAAGATCTTGATCTCTATAATGATAAATAGTTTTGTAAGAACCAAAAGTGACTGATTAGAGGCTGGAATACATCCCAAGGTTTTTATTTTTGTAAAAGAAACATAATTATTATTAGTTTAACATGGTTGAATAAATATGTAGTTACTGTTGATCTCTATAAAGATAAATAGTTTTGTAAGAACCGAAAGTGAACTGATTAGTGGGTAGAATATATCCTTAGTTTTTTATTTTTGTAAAAGAAACACTACTGTCTTTTGATTTTCAATATAAAAATAATTTGAAGTATTGATCTTTCATTTTATTTTATGGTTGAGTCACTGTGTACTATTAGAGCCACTGTGTACTACGGTGTTGAGCCACTGTGTACACCCAGGTGTACACAGTGGCTCAATTCCCGATGTTTAGTTTTTGGCTTGTCATTTTATTTGAGTAACATTTAGTATTATTTTAATAATGCAGTTTCAAACTATAATACCTAAACATCAATGTGTACTAGTTTCAGATAAATCCAATTATAATTTTCTAAAAAATCACCTATTTGAAAAAATCCGAGTCACTGTTGCCTCCTTGACCCTAGTTATAAATATATTATTTGTTTTATTTTAAACTCGAACACCGAAATGCGTATACACCCGCCTGCTACTAAAAATCTGTGCACTTCGTTTTTTGAAGAATAGCAAATTGATATGGTTTTCTGTTTTATTTCCAGATATTTTATTTATTTTAAAGAGTTTGGTTCCTACAACAAACAAGTGAAGCTAGTCAAGAGCCGCTCAAACTCCCGAGGGTCAATACTTGAAGACTTTTTATTATCCCAAGCTGGTGGCAATAGGTCTGCCACAGCGTCTTCCAACAGCCTATCTTTAACTGCCGTTCTAGGGAACACAGACTATGATACAACTGTGGGATCTACACTAATGCAAGCACCATCGTTTATGCTAGGTTATCAATCGAAGCTACATGAAGTAAGCCGTGAGTATAAAATTCCCTAACTTTGGAACTTGATAATTATTATAAGAATACAGATAGTCTTCGTAAGTACAGACAAAGAGCTCTTCAGTAATCTTGGAAACAAAAAAATAAAAGTTTAAAGTAATGGTTCAATCATTTTGTATTCTACAATGTCACCAATTAGTATACTTTGTTTCTGCACGATTCATCTAATCTTTATGCATACATCATAAAGCATATTGACGTATTTTTTATTTATACGTTACAGCCACCACTTCGGTGTCCTCTTGTAAGATCCACAGGGACATTTCCAAGTTTAGTCCGTTTTCTTCCATTTACGCAACGATATCGTCCCGAGTGAAGAGCGTCATTCCGTTCGTGAAGGTGGCCTACCCAGACATGATGGGTGGGCAGGGATACAACCAGCCAGAACCTCTCAACAAGATGGAGCGAGCTGCCTGCAGGTATAGGTAGTTGCTGCTAAACATCTTGGCAAAATGTAAAAAGATTTAATATAATTTAAAATAAAAACTAAGAACAGTTTTTAGTCCTTTTAAAATGCATACATTGCTATGATCAATAGTGACAGGCGTTAATTTGTCATTGCATTGGTTAGGCCTCCATCTCGATCTGTTTAGTGAAAACTACAAATTTATAACAACGACGAATCCTCTACATTTTTAATTAACTGAAAAATATTTAATCTGGAACTGATCTCTTTCACCGATTTCTTACTAAGGTTGCCTAAAAGAGATCATTCAAGGTGATAAGGCCACTACTTTATTTATAGTTTAAGTCCTTTTGATATTGTTAATTTATTTTAGTGTGCAATAAAGACATATTGTATTGTATTGTATTGTATATTAGATTTCATTGTTATGATTTCTTCCAGATTAAAACTTTTATCGTGCGTGGATAGAGCTATAAACCCCGAAGCCTATATGAATGAAGTGATTTATGACTTGGACCAGTTAACAACAGGACCGGCAGGATCTGAATCTAATGCTCAAAAAAGGTTGACTTATTTTTTATCCGTGCCTCTATTTTTTTTAACTTATGTTAGGTTACATATTACGAGAAAAATATTTTAGAGTACTTAACAATTTACGACAAACTTTTTCCTGCAAATTGAGATACAGTTTAGTTTTTTCTTATTAATATTATTATAGCCGAACTTAATCAAATAATATGCGAAAATCATTCAACGCTTAATGTAAAAACGAACCCACATAAGCTTCCATTGAAGAGTACTATTTGTTTTCAGCGCCGACAGTATTTTCCTTACAAACGTCGATGAACAAGAGCTGACCAAAGTGAACAGTTTCACATCTCGACTGTCGTTTGAATCACGATTTGAATCTGGTAATCTCAGAAAAGCTATCCAGGTAAGACAAGAGTACTAAAATTCAATCATATGTACCTACCTACATTATAATAGCTATCCAGGTGAGACAAGAATACTAATTATATTCAATCATACTTTACGCCATTATGAGAAGGTTAACATTCGAAATCTACTAAAAGATGTCGAAAGTACAAAATCAATATCTTGTAAAAACTATTTTCTACTCATTATTTTAAAATTTAGAAGCTATTTGGTATTATCTCTGTTGCATTTCGCATTTGGTAAGCTTTATCTTCTTGGAAAGGGTTGTGTTGCTTGCAACATTGTGGTTTACGATCTAGCTCATACTATCTTACTACATTTTACTGGTTCTCATCTTGACTATCGAGAAATTAGAGAATTCTTCAAATTCAAAATTTATTTATTCAGAGAAAGTGTTACAATAATTTTTAATTACTACCTAACATACTGGGTGAGGGCACACCCGTGCTATGTTAGCTAGTCCCTTCCAGTGATCTTGATTACAGTAATACAGTTAGGAACAAGCTAAAAATAAATTTTTGAATGTTAAATGATTTTAAACATAATTATGTCTTCTACAGACCTTAAAAAGTCTTTATAATATTATTATTTTATTGAATTCTATTGACAATCCTTGCACATCCATTTCCAGATCGGGCCTCGTGAATACGAGTTGATCCTGATGCCTGACGTGAACTCCACCAAGCGGCACCAGTGGTTCTACTTTGAAGTGCGCAACATGCAGCAAGGCCGGCCCTACATCTTCAACATCGTCAACTGCGAGAAGTCAGACAGCCAGTTCAACTTCGGCATGAAACCTGTACTGTATTCAGTGAAAGAAGCTGTTTTGGGAAGACCAGGTCAGTCTCCTTTTATTTTTGCTTATTCATTTTTTTATTTGGCATAGGATATAAGAGAGGCTTTAGTATGGCGCAATGAAATGTCCTTAGCATTGTTGACTGCGAAAACCGTGAATCATTACCAAAATTGACCAACTGTCATTAGCACCATTTACTTATGAGCGCTACTCTGGGTTACATGACACAAACACTACTTTGGTAAGCGAAAATCCGAAAGGTGGCTGTCTTAATAACACTTTAAGTTTTACCTATGCCATTTCAATATCTAGGTACGGTTAGGTTTAGAAGGCAGTTTGATTTGTCAATACTAGAGTACGCCACTCTTAAACAAAACTTATAATTTTCCAGGTTGGGTTCGAGCCGGGTCTGATATCTGCTACTACCGCAACAGCTACCACTACGCCAACATGAAGAACCACAATAAATGCTATCTCACTGTCACCTTCAACATTGAGTTCCCTCACAGCAACGATGTCTGCTACCTCGCGTACCACTTCCCATATACTTACTCTATGATGATGGTAAGCAATTCTAACAGATAGCATCATTCCGTTCTAGAAAATCAAATGCTTTAAGCAGAGTTTAATTTATCAAACCCTAATCTTCGCGAGACATAGCTATTAAGTCTCGAAATCGACATCCAGTATTCTCAATTGAAATATTCTTCTTCAAACTGAATTTTTTGAATGCCTACACACACTTGACATAAATGCCTACACTCTATTGCTTAATTAGTGATGCTTTCCTTACGACCCTAATGTAAGAAAATGTAGAATAATATTAACAAATATTGAAAAATGATAGCTGTAGTAGCTGCATAACAAAGCAAGGTCGGATGCTTCCCTTAGTGACACTAGTAGGTACAAGAAGGAGTATGAAAAAAGTTATGTTAAAAATTCTAAAATGTCACTAACTTTGTATTACAGACTAAAATCTGGCAATGGAGTCTGCGGTTGCCAAGTGGGACGTACCTTCGCGTGGAGCCTCTCTGCTACTCCCTCAACAACAATGAAGTGCCTATTCTTACTGTATCTGCTGAAGATACTCCGTCTAATCCTATTGTGGTAAGTAACTTAATATAGTTTTTTTTCAAGATATTATATGTATATAAATATTAAATAAGTAGCTATACTCCTGGAATGCAGAAGCGATTGATAAAATTGTTTGTTTATAGTATGAAAGTAAATTTTTTCAGTGGCCAACTCTCTGGTCTAGAGTTGTCTGTAGTACCGTGACACAGACGCACCGGCGTCTAGTACGGTGCATTAGAGATATTTTGTATGTGTACATTTTTATGAAATAAATAATTTTATTTTTTTTTTAAATTTTGAGTATGGTAACTGCCAAACACATGCACACTTAGGCTGTTTTAGTATCAATATTATTATGTCCCCAGTGTGGCATACACTTAACAGAGTAGATTCTATATTATTATTATATCCACAGTTTCGGGCAAATGAAATCTTGGTTTTAGTTTATTTGATTAAAAGTTTTATATAACAAGGTCATTTACTGGTTCTATTTTAGCTCTAAAACGATGTTTGAATTTGATACTGTGTTTTTAATTCTCATTTTCAATATGCTTAACTCATTGCTTGTTTTTAACTAACTATCAATTTCTGAGTAACGATAAATAATTAACTAATTTTATTATATATTGGTATTCCAGGACCGTGAGATAATATTCCTGACAGCGCGCGTGCACCCCGGGGAGAGTAACGCTAGCTGGGTGATAGACGGCACGCTGGCCTTCCTGCTGGGTGACAAGCCCACTGCAGCCGCGCTGCGGCACAAGTTCGTCTTCAAGATCGTGCCCATGCTCAATGTGGAGGGCGTCATCAATGGCTGGTGAGTACTAGGTTACTGGTTCAGGATCGACCTAGTTAGCTTTGAATGTAGTGTGTGGAAGGTCTTTGAAATAAAACGAAAAACCAATACTCGTACAATATTTAAACTTTATTAATTAAATCACTTCACAATCAGAGTTCAAACTTAAATATAACGTATGCAACTAGTACGACACGTATATAAACACTATATTGTATACCACTACTCGGAATGATATGTCCCGACATCTAAGTCTGCGTAATTTTCTTACATTAAATTAATACACACAATCATTACGGTCTACACGAAAACACCGGAGATCTGACGTCTAGCTTAATTAACTTAGCGAACTTTAGGTACCTAAATATCGTGGAATACGTTACACCTACGTTTTGTGATATCCGACGTCGGCGAAGACGGAGGCGAGTCGCCGGAGCGAGTCGCCAGCACCTTCGAGGCTACAATTAAATATTGCCCCACAAATAGAACCTTTGAAATCCCCGTAACTAACGAAAAGCTCGTTAAAAACTAAGATTTTTAAAATCTCATTTACATACATAGCGGAATGTGAGGAGGCGCGCCCTCGCTAGCGAGCTCCCGTCGGAACGCCTATATGCGCCTGCAGATAGAGGAATAATACTTTTGGTAGAGTCGATAGCTAATGTGGTGTCGAGCGGACGCCTAGTACTTGGGGGGAGCCAGCATGCCGCTGGCGTGGACGGAGTGCTCGGTGGCGTCCGGCTCGGCCGTGGAGGGCGCGTCGTCGTCGCGCGCCGCCGCCGCCAGGTAGGCCGCCGGGTCGTCGCCCGCCATGCCCTCCTCCTCCTCGTACGGGCCCTGCGTCGCCTCCTCCTTCTCCTCCGACTCGGGCTCGTGCGCGTGCGCGTCGGCTGCGCGCGAGTACTGCGAGTCGATCTGCGGCGGGGCCTTCATCAGCCCGCCGGCCTTGAGGTGTGGGGACGCCAGCCCGTCCAGGGACGAGGGACGCAGCTTGATGAGGTCGTTGAGCGTGAAGTGCGTCGGGAGGTGCTCCGACAGCGGCGGCGGCGCCGATGACGTCAGCGGGTGGGCGGTCGTCGTCGTCAGCGATAGTGGCTTCCTGCCGACATAAGACGACCCTCGTGTTAGAGAGCCGCGCACATGCACAACACGCAAATAATAACAAACAACAAAAACAGAAATATTAAACATCATTTTGTTAAAATACAAGAATATCATAGAGTAAAACTGACGTATAAAGTTATAATGTGAAAAAAAATATCATAAAGTTATGAAACCAAACGTACACGACTACTAAGGATGATTAGTTCAAAACTTAAACATATTGTTAGACACAACACTGAAGTTACACACGAGGTGTGTTAAACAAGAGATACCAAGCAAAGCCCCCTCCACCCACCCACCAAATAAATAATTTTGTAAATTTTGAAGAGATTGGTACTGATTGGAAAGTTTGTAATACTTTAAAGCCAAAGAGATCGTCTGCTGGGTGTAGGGCTCTTGTTTGGTGGTTGGGTTGCGCAGAGGCCAGGTCCCGCGGGCCCGCGCGCTTCGATCACTGGATACAATGTTAGCACATACTACCGTTGAGACTACACGGATGCCAGTAGGTCGTCGCAAGGACATGTTGGCAGCGCGCGGCGTCGGGGAGCGGGCCTCGGGGCGCTGGCATCTCACCTGGCATTACCCCTGCGCCGAGGAGACGGGGATGGAGCCGTAGTTGTAGTAGTAGCAGCGGGTCTGCTCGCAGATGAAGTCCTTGATCTCGCCGCAGTGCTGCGGCTCCCAGTGGAACGTGGGTGCCTTCAGCGACACGCAGCCGTTCGTCATCACGTGCTCCGTCCTGGAATACAGACTAGTTCTTGTTACAGTTTATCCCCATGACATGAGAAAGTGCAAAATTATGTCTAAGTATCCACGAACTTTCAAGCCTGTTAGTGGCATCAGTAAACCAGACAGGTGACACCATAAGATGGTATACTAAGGACTACAGCAGTTGACAACGCTCCAAGGCCAATTGGTATCGCGAATAAAACCTATTACAGTCCTATTTTCTTGAAGGTAACTCAATCTGAGTATTTGCACGCATAATTAAATCAATGCTCAGGGCCTTTTTATGTTTAAATATCGTATGCATTGCCCGTCGCGAAACCGGTGGTGCAAGGAAATGAGCATGCATTATTTCCCGATTACGACGGACTATTTTTAAATCAAGCTAACCGGCGAAGCGGATCGTGGGAACGAGGTGTAACCGGCAATTTTCCAGAAAATCCCAGTGATCAGAGCACTAATGTGAGGGTGGGAAACTAATGCCGGGAATCACTTGACATTTATAATAGCTGATATAAGCAGCATGTAATGCAAACTTCCCGTTCCCAGCATTCACTTTAAACATGGTATCATTTAAATGTCGTAGCTCGGTCGTACTCTTGCCGTAATTAAGTAATTTGATCAGGAGATTAACTGTACCACAGTCTACAGCTGTACTCGTAATGCAAATTACTATGCTATTAAGTTGTAGCAGTACATAATATAAGTACTGCCAGTAGAGTAAAAAATAAAAGTACTGTCAACTTTTTGCGTAGGCCTTATTTTAAGAGTACCCATATCACATTAGCTGTGCTTTTAATTTTTTGCATATTTTGTCAGTTCCGATGTAACTGCCATTACCTATACTTTGTAACAGTGCAAAAACAATCAATCTGACGTGTATTAAGAGCCTTGCTTTTTTAAGGCTGATATCCGCAGCATTACCTACCCTTGTTATTTCGGAATAAAAAGTAGCCAATGTCACTCGGGACTCAAATCCACATTGATCCATTATGGGGTAAAAAAAAACTAAACTGACCAACAAACACACATATTAATAGTATGTTGATTTAAGTATTGTATGCTATGATATAGTTTCTATTGGTAGGTGCGTACCCGTGTCTTGCGGTGCGCTGAGGCGCGGTGCTTCCTTGCGGCACATCCAGGGGATCTAGGCTGTCCTCAGGCCTCTGGCTGGGCGCGTCCATGGGGAGCCTCCTCATGTAGTTGAAGGTGGCGTTGAAGGGCAGGCCGGTACTCATCCACAGATACATGTCAGTGCCCAGGTTGTTGCCCGACGTCCAGAAGTCGTATTTGTTGTAACCTGGAATCAGCAGTTTTGGGTTTGGGTACAAATTGTTGGAAATTTTTGTGGCAATTTAGGAAAAAGTTGCTCTATTTGATAGACTGCTTTAATTTTCTCATACAGTGAATACAACGTCTTATTTCTAAATAACTTATACCTACAATACCAATATAAATACACCTAAATATAATACACACACATAGGTATCCTAAGTCACCTTGAATAACTTACAAAAAGTTGGAATGCTCGTCTCCTACATAATTATAAATGTGAAGCTTGCGTAATTATTGCATATTATTTAGCTGCCGTTCGTTGAGTGAAAGTATGTAGTTACGGGTTCATAAATGCACGAGAAACAGAAAAGGGAATATTATTTATCCCTATGGTAATAGTCGTAGTAGCTACTCTCTGATTGATAGTTTTCTCTGTCAATTCCCAGGCTCGGAATAGATTTCTCCACCGGATACATTTATCTGCTGCCTTCATTTTACAATATTTTTTTCCTATTAGGTACTTTCGTATAGATTTATTTTCTCTTCATAATTTATTTTTTACATACTTCTAAATGCTCCTATGTGTTGTATATTTTAAAATGATACTCCTACAGCATCCATTGAATCAAAATAGCACGCGAAGTGATGAGTTGCAACTGGTCTTTTGAAAGCCAGCACATTAAGTGTTAGTGCTTTATTTATAAACCTGCCACTCCATTCACGATAATAAGCTAGGTAAACATATATTGGCCTCCTCACCTGCATTCGTTAAGTATGTCGTTATAGAGTCAGCCTTCTCCTTGGTCTCGAACGACGCTAGTTGCAGCCCTAACGACCTGAAAAATAAGAAAAGAGCCATTATTGTTGATGTTTAGTGCCTCGTTTGAGTGCGGAGTTACTATGCTCACCCGTGTAAGTAAACGCGATTTATCTAAATAACTACCCTCAGCAGAGCGCGGCTAATAATGCCTCGGCTAATCGTATACAGCTATTAGCTAGCACTCTATCTATACCGCGGAGCGTGGAGCCAGTTTGTCGGGACTATCGAGGGGCAATTTATTCGCTAAAGACTGCCCGTGGCCTTGCCGAGACGGGACTGCATTCCAGCTCCAAGTTCAGAAAACTCTCAGGGATTAAAAACGTCGATGACATCGCATAAGCGAACATCTTCCCTGTAATGTCGCGTAATAGCGGCGTAGTTGAGGCGACTAATGAATACATACAATGTACGGCCAATAGCAGCCCACGTCGCTTCGGTAATAGGCGAATAACATTTAAAACATTTTATGTTCTAAGCCGTCTCTGCGTGATAAACACAGACATTACTTTGTTCCTCTTATAAAGTAGATTGCCGAGCGTTGGTAATGTTCCATGATAAAGTAACTTTTTGTAAATGCATTGCGTTGCCTGTCTTCATTCCGACTGTTGAAAGGCCTTGCACTTCATTAACAATCTGAGCATGCCGACTCGTTTTTTTACGATGAATTAAAACATTATAAATTATACACCACTTGAATTCAACATGAGCTCTTGAAAATTTTTGCGCCCATCAAGGTGCATTCGACATACTTTTGCAGCCAAATTTCTTTTTACTCTGACTCCAAAACAGCCTTGAATCGATAAATGATGATTTATAAAAATGCATGAACCGACACGAGTTTTGGAATCTTTAATTGCTTTCTTTAAGTGTATAAACTCGCGTGCGCTTAAAATAAGTGGCCTACTTCAAGCCGGAGCTCGTTATTTTCTACATTATTTCCAATATCGAGTGCCGATCATATATGTATCGATAACGCGTTGATGATCGAGCAAAATATTTGCAAACGACATGTCCCGCATGCCCTTCGCATCGATACCGTTATTGAGTTTTTGTCGAGGCTATACAGAAGCAAACCATAACGCGCTCAGGGAGTCGTTTTTAAATTATCCACGGCTGGCGGCGGCGGACGGTGGAGCATGACACCTCGTCACGGCGAGCTCGCAGCCTCCAGCCTCTCCCGCGACACGCCTGTCTCCCGGAATGACTAATCGGTATCAGATCCACGACAATTTTCCCCGGCCTTAATCGATTTTTTTTGCAATATTTTTACGAGAACGATGAATATTATGGAACAAATCGTCGACGTCGTTAACAATTGAAACTGTAAATGGGCTGCGATCGTGACAAAGACGCGGTAGAAGGACTTGATGACCGAGCAACGAGGCTAGTGACCCCTGCAGCTTGCTTGCACGTGGTGTGATCTAGATCGCGGCGTATGGCACTGCGCTAGAGATACCTTTGCGGTGGATTCGCCCGGTTCAAACAGGGACGGAATTATTATTTTCTCGTTTGCGAGTCTATTCTCCGAGAGTTATGCCAAGCGCCGTAGCCCTGTCGAATATTAGCTGGATCTTGAACTCTCGTGGATATTGAAATTCGAATCACGGTGCACTTTTACGAGTGGAAAATAGCTTATGCTGATTTATGGCTACGACTGCACATACCATAATGGCTGACCCTTTGTTTGCGGGTTATTTAAACAGTGGGAACGGCTCGCGGAAGTGGTTCACCGAGGTGCCGATATTGTTAGCGAGATTTCCCAGAAAGTCTAACGGTAATGCAAATGTCCCCCACACTTCCTGGTCGCGAGCGCGAGGCGTCGAAACGAACCTAACTATCGTTGTTAATGCCGATCCCCATGTAGTTATGGGCCGAGTTGTTCAGGATCGCCGACACGACGCGCAGATAAGGATATTCCGAGGCACGATGCGATGCCGGGATAGCAGCCGCGGGACCGCCGTGTGCGAACCGAACATGACATCGAATGACTCTCGCCAGATTATGTCTTACCTGCAGTACTGATACGCGAGGAAATAATTCAGCTCCGGGCTGTAGGGGTTCATCCGTGAGATGAAATACTGCACGCCATCTAGCTGGATGGTCGTTATCCTCTGGCCTGAAACAAGGTAATACAACTCTATTAAAATGCGCATATTATCAAACACTAGACACGGAGTATGTAAAAAATAACTACTCTCTGATATATAGGTAGATTAAGATTTATGCATCAATGGTGATGTAATACGATTTAATTGAAGTGAGATGGCGCTGTGAAGATTGACAGACGACAATGGAGCCGCCATCGAAATGAATATGACCCCGAACTGGGCACGGCCCTCGATCGCTCATCTCGCTTAATGTGACTTGTATGAGATGGACGCCTCCGCCCGCGCCGATTGCATCTCGGGAACACAACACGTCCCACAGAATACTCCTCGTTACATATTTTAGTAGAAGAAATTCTCCCCACGTCCACAATGTATGCTTGTACATTAAAACTGGCGGAGACCGAGACTTTACTGCTTTCATTTACACAATTCGAAGCCATTAAATCTTTTCATTAACATTGGCGGGCGCTTGCAATTCGTTTTCGCGTTCGCACGTTTACTTTACTACGCCTCCTGCATTTGCATGGCGTGAACGTGGAATACATGAGTACAGTGTTGTTGCGGTCGGACCACCGCCGGCCCGTTGGCCCCGTGACGCGACCGATCATGCATATTCACACTACATGTGATGTTGTGGTTCACCGCAAACTTTACGACCTCCCAATTTGGTAATGAATGTAACACCCTCACGTGTTCTTGTAATGTCTTTATTAGTTTGCACCGCTACGTTTTATTTCAAACCGGTAATATAAAGTAAAAAGCGGTGACCAGACGAGTGGAAGGATTATGTTCATATCCTTTGACACTGATGGTCTGCTTCATGAATATTGATGAGTTTCGAATATGGCGTGGCGCCGAACGTTATTTATTGCCTCGCATTGAGCAGCAACCGGTCAGTATAAGTCAATATTCCACGATTGTAGATAGTGATGTAAACGCAGTGTCATCTAGTTGCGGCTCGGAGCAGTCTCGCACGCTCGTCGCAGCACGACCTCTCGGCTGCTTCCACCGGCGCCGTAAACGAAACCACGACTTCGAGTAACGGATAAAAAGAAGATTTCGCTCTATTAACAATGTATAAACAACGACATTCGACTCGCTCAGTCTCGAGTTGTTTGTACTCGCCTGGCCGTGACGCGCAAATTGTAGTTTTATTGTAAATCAATTCCCAGAGGAAACGGGGATTAGCATCTTCACTGTGGGTTTATTCAACCGACACGACGGCAATAAGTAGAGTTTTATTCTAAAGTTTTCACCGAGACATTGTCTCATGGAAGTAAAAAAACGGAGGATATGTTTTTCGGGTGAAATAAGCGATATTTGCCACGCCATTATTTCTACTATCTATTTACAATGATTTGTTAACGCATAGATATGTACATATAGATAAGCAGACCTGCAGGGCAAGCACGGCATGGGGAGAAATAAAAATACACAGCATAAGAAAAAGTCAAAACGTGTCAATCTGTCAAAAGTAAATGTTCAGACTGATTTTTTTCTATAAACACGACCACTACAGCTTACAATAGTTCACAAACGTTCAATATCATCGCATCGTAGCCCGTAAACAAGGAAATTGCGAGCCCATCTGTCGACTGTAAGCAGATGACTAAACCGCTTATAAAGAGATTCCATTGTGGGCATAATCTCAACATTCGTTAAATTGCAAGTTGTCCACTTCTGCCGTCTATTACAGGCTCGAGGGCCTGAGAGTGGAATACATGCATAATGCAGCTTCATGCATACTAGGATGGTTACTGGATTTTACTTCTTATTGAAAGAATTAGAAGCGTCTCTGCAGCAACTATTAAAAAACTTTCAGAAGACTTGATAACCTCCTTTTTTAAAGTCGGTTAAAATAAACTGAATAGAACTTAAACACAGTTAATTACATTAATGTTTGCATGTTGGTACTATTTTAAGGATCAAAACGTAAGTTTCAATTAATTTCTTATTATGAAACGCATCACTAGAAACGCGTTTGACTAACAATCGACTTTTTAGGCATTCGTATTTTTTTTACGTAGCGAGATTTTTACTTTTAACAATAAAGGGTATATAGTGGTTGCTGCAGTATTTGCTGAAAGTTTATAAAGTTCATTTATTAACTATTCTGTAAAAATCAAAGAAGCCTTTGAAAATGAATGAAATGCTCACATGAAATATGTATATTGAGATTTTAGCTCAAGTTTGAACTTCTCCTCTATACTCCTCAAGACATCTTGCACAATAACAATCTTGCTTGTTTAAGAGGTCTACAGTTCGCAGAACTATTAGCAATATAGAGTTTTTGTAGCTCTTGACGAAGGCACGGTTGTGATAGCTAGTACAATTTATCACTGCAACTTCGTCCGTCATTCTCGAAATGCCCTTTGTCTCATCTCTAGATATCTCCGTAATGAATACCCTGTATGGAGTTGGAAATTAAATTACGTCCCATTGTACGCGTCCAATTATTGTTATTGTTGGACATGATGGAATTTATTGTTGTCCCTCGATAATTTAACATCTGCTCGTCGATTGTTATATACGTAGCCTCGTCAGGATATTTTCTCCTTTCCTCTTATAATTTATAGACATAAAATACAGCCTGGATTAAGATTTTTTTATGTTGGACCATTGTTTAAAAGGATTTAATGGGAAAAAGTAACATACTGTGTAATATGTATTAGTGTAGCCCTAGCTCTTATATAATATCTTTTTATTAATTTTATACCTTACTTCCACTACCAGTATGTCTAATTTAAAATTTTGTTCCTCTTTGTATACGTCTTTGCCTTTGTTTGTTTGCCTGCCTTCTTGTACGTGCGTGACGTCACAGCCAGCCCCAATGGAAGACCAGCGCTGGTTGCTTCCATACAACTAGCATTATGCTGAGTTGGGGCTGTGTTGTGGCAGATTTTATGTTTGTTTATTATGTTTTTACTCCTGTGTATTCTTCTATTAAATCTGTCACAATAAATGTTTTCTTTCTACTTTCTTTCTTTTTTTTAAAGTTACAGTATACACACAAATATAAAGGCTTGTGTATGCTTTTTATCCTGTAGAGGATATTATAGTCTCTACTATCCCAACAGTTAAGTACATCCGACGTCATATTGTCGTGCCTTAAAACGCAATCCAATAAATCCAAGTTACGAGACTCTCGCATCCAAGTATAGTTTGTGTTCATGAGTGTTGCAGTTGCAGCTACATACACTAGTGCTAGACGACGCTAGTCACGTCGGTTGGTGATGGTTCGCATACAGATGAGGCGAGCTACGCGACACGTTGATTAAGGATGTCCCATCTATGAGGAAGATGTTCTATGGTCATGATATCTGAGAGTAAAGTTACGTTTGACGAGAAAGATTACGTCTATGGTTTTTATTGTCGCTTAGTTTAAGAATATTATGTTGTTTACAGAAATGAATTATATTTTGACGGGTCAAGAGATTAATTAAGAAGTGTTATATTTTGTTTCAGTAAATGATAGAGTGCATCTGTTGCTGTTGAGCTTAATGACACATAAATTCAAATTTTAGCCTGATAATAACGATATAAGTAAACAGTTTTCCTGTTATTATGGTAGTATCATTTCCAAGTGCCCTAGTGTTTCTCATGTCTCTTTCTGCATCTGCCAACCCTAGAACATAAGGGCGAGTGTCCTGTGCCAGATATCCGGCTGGCAGCTCATCCACCGGACGTGTGTAACGGACCTTCCTCCAAAACAGACTCGCGAATGTCAAGCGAGCGCCTACAATGCCTACCGTCCATACTGGCTGGTGAATTTGCAAGGGTTTTAGGGAGTGGAAAAATTGATTTAGAGGTGTAGTGGAAATATTGATGACAAGTTTTTGCTGAACAATATAATGTTTATATTGTAGAGCAAAAACTTCTAATTCTAGCAATACTACTAGAAGGCTTGTGGTGATTCATAGATAATAGAATTAAAATTGTTTTTGTGATATAGACAGTGTTGCGGAAATATTGATGACTTATTCCATATTAACATTAAAACCTACTGGTATATCTAGTTTTTTAACCCTGGGAGGTGATTAAGTTGTAACACATTTTACGCCAACCGGAGTTGCAATAAAAATAAAAAGATTTTTTCAGAGGATGTATATCTGTAATGTGTGTGTAAAGCGAGTGTGGCTCAGTGGTTCCAGTGTCTGCTTTTCATCCAGACGCACCCTGGTTCGAATCCTGCCCTACGCCAATGACTTGTATTTTTAAATTATGTGTGGATTTGCACTCGCTTAACGGTGAAGGAAAACATCGCGAGGAAACCGACTTTTATGAGGACCACAAATACCCGAGGACTTTCGTCTTCCTTGGAAGGCCCTGGGCGCCCACCACGATGTATCTGCCCAAAAAAACTCCCCTAACGAATTAATTCTGCAGGGGAGTCACGACCCTCAGTCATGAGGAAATACGACTCAGAGAGAGATATCTGTAATATAATAATGAAGTCTGTTACGATATAAGCTTGGTTCTAAGCTATCTATTTCTTTTCAGAATTAATCACATCATGTGTGCTATAAATAGATCTCATTATACGACGATGATTTTTGCAAAATGATCTCGATTGGCCTCGAATTAATGAAGTTAGTAACCAAACACCAGATTCCACTATACAAGCTAAAATATTCTAAATCGTTACTCTGATATCGACCAACCGTCTATTCAAATCAAGTATGGCAATGAATCATCACGCTTACTACACCTTAACGTATTCACCGTACGTAACATCACGCTTCGGATATATACTCAATCAGACATGAGCCTGTCGCCACTCGGAAGTCAGCAGATGTGACGCCATATTGCCCACTCCGAGCACGCTCCATATCCTTAACCATACCAAACCAAGCTGAACTCTAGATCCAATGCTAACCCTTCACATCACGGGCTAACATAATTTGGTCGCGTCCTATCAAAACGACCGTTTAGGACGGACATCGTCTCTCATTAGAATTCGTTTAGCAGCCATCTCGCGGACTCACGTCTTGGGTAATAATAACAACTTCCTTCCATTCATTGTAGTACGTAATGATCACTACATAGATACTAAAAGAACATCTTGTAGCCGTTGAAATTATTTATTATGTACACGCGGTCGTTTCCGAAACCAAATTAGATGTCAGGAATTAGAATCATGCGGTATTGCTCCTTAAATTTTGCTTGTAGAGATTCTAATACTATGTATTATAATACTTCTCGGTGTAGGTACAATAACGAAATCAACTGGTCGAGCTCGTTTGTAATTCAATTTCGGATTTAGATTAAAAACTATGAGGACCTATAATCATTTCGCAGTTTCATTTGTTATAAGTATTGTTATTTAATAGTTTTTCTGCGTGCAATATTTACAGAATGAAACACAGACTTGTTTTTGTTTGCGTTCTAACCACGCGGTTAGTTTTTCTGGTATGATTCTCGGACCACCATTAAAAACAGATCAGGATAAATTATTACAACATGCCTACTTAGCTTCAAAGACATTCATACCTATCCGCACACCAAGATATATCACTTTAATCATATATATTATATATTGGCACAGGTTATTTCATACATGTTCTAAACTTCAACTTGCCATGTGTTTGTGCAACAATTTCGAAAGAATTTGTCTAAATAAAGCAAGCAAGTTGCAGCCTTTTATATGATACAAAAAAAATATTATTTTGAAAAGTGACCAAACTTAACGGGTTCTTACAATAATACATGCTTTAAAAGCGAGCTAGACCAGATCGCGTGATCTATCAAACCCTCAACAACATTACAATTAATCTCGTTCGTTTTTATCAGTATAAAAATAATAAAAAGCTGGTCGATCACGCCCCATCAAGTTCTGTATTAGTAAGTCCGAGAAACTGTTGTAATTTTTGCACCCTTGAAAGACAGGATAATTGTGGGCATTTATGCAACGGATAGCATATAGGCACCTGCATAGCAAGGAACATGTCTAGGACCTGATATCGGTCCTATTTAATAACCTACTCATTTAAACCTAATAATATAACGTATAAACTGTCACCGACGAATAATTGGTTGATCAGTGGTTTTTATTTTTCGTTTTTGCCTAATATTATGTAGGAAAACGGTTCGATATACAATCACTGATACTACAGACATATTTTTTGCTAATAATAGTATAAAATATTGTTTAGGATTCTCCAGAATTCGGTAAGTTGCTTTAATATGCCTCAGAACAAAATGTACAAAACGTAAAATGTACCAGCTTAAAGCCTACTAGATAATAAATAAAGCCTACAGGATACCTGGTCGAGAGAGCTGAATGGTTGATGAACGTACTAAACCTTAATGTAGTAACTACCTCCATACTTCCATAGGTACATTATATGCATCTTGGCAGCTAATAGGACGGGTCCCATCTTTAAATAGCATCCATAAGGGATCCCTCGCTGAGCACGAAACTAACTTTAAATTATTCTAATAGCTCAGAGACCACCGTAGAATTCTTCGAGTTGCAATTATTTAAACCATTACTTTCGTTGCTAATGTCGAGTATTGACTTGGAAATGTGTGCAAATTATTTTAAACGTCGTGCACTTGAAATATTTATTAATGACATTTATTTTACAAGTTCATACTTTATTTCCGAACGTTGTGTCGAGTCGTGTCGCACGTGGAATGATAAAGATGTTAAGTAATAAAAATAGGTTCTGTACACGCTAAGCTGGCGGTTTGTAAAAAGTTTGTTCTCGGAAAATAAAAATATCGTGTTACGTTTTACGGTGGGTTGTACAGCTTTTATTTCTTTATGCGCTTAGTTCACAATGAAATCGTACACGACACAGCACGCGGGTCGGATATTTCCCGCGGTGTTTGTGCGTATGTATGTGACTAAAGAGTGTGTAATGGTGTGACCGCAAACCGTTGGCGCCGGGAGCCGGCGCGGGCTGAGTTACATCACCAGTCGACAACCCCGCTTATTACATTACCGACTTTATTTCACGGTCACCGCAACTTTAATGGCGAAATAAAAACTGATTGTTTAACCAATCACCTCGCCTCCCAGAGTCGATGAACCGAAATCATCTCCGATCGGCTCGCATCAAAGCCTCCGATTCCGATCTAATCAATCTCAACATTACCGAATCTGCTCACAAATGGTCTATATCAAATTATGTTGTAAAAAGCGCAATTTTATCGTCTATCGAGAATTTCATTTGACGGGCGTGGGAACTCGGCGCGGGGTGTTCGCGGTCAGATAACGATCGGAACGCAAAAAAGGGTTCGCGGCGTTTCAATGCGGAGATGCGCCAAGGACGGCGTCTCCTGCGCAGGCCCATGTTCCCGGCTATTTATAGCGGCGGACCTACAGCTGACCCTGGCCAGGACCCGGCGTTCTGAGCTCCGACACCGTTGAAACGAGCCTCCATATCGCTAACGAGCCCGTCATTCCAAGTTATTACCATTATAAACATGTAGCAAACTCGAGAGCAAACGAAAACGTTATTTTCATATACAAAATACCGTAATTATTGTAATGGCTTGTACGCGACTGATATTAAAACAATAAAAATACTTCAGATGTCGTTATGAGAACACACAAAGAGGAGCGCGGTTGTCGAATCTTTTTTTGTGGAATCGTTAAATTCTTGTTGCATCGTAATTTGATACGAGCGCGCCACCTGGTGCCCTAGTCGCGTTACTTTTGAAATATAATAAGGCCAACAAAGGGAAGAGATGAGAGGATGACATAAATAACACTTAGCCGCTTTCGGCACCGCGAGCTTAGACGATTAACTGACTGTAATGCCACATTACGACCTGCCTAAGAGTTTTTAGTACGGTCGAGAAGAATATTTTAACATTCTTTCCCATTGTGTAGATGTCAATAGTGGTTTATAATATCCTACTTATGTGCTCTCTACTTAAGCTTTTGTCAATTTTTAATTTAATAACTTTATTTTTCGAACAGTTACGAGTACCTTAAATGACTCAAAGTTAAATTTTACGAGCATGTAAATAATTGTACCTTTGAAATTACGTAACTATGTATGTATATGGGAAATTAGGAGCAAAAATTCGGACTGATTGAGGTTTCTTGGGAATGTCTAAAAGGACGGGTACAGGCTGATGATGATGATGTAATATTTCGTTTAATAAATCATTATGCTCTTGTAAGTAATATTCAATGTTAATAATCTAACTAGTCAAATAATAAAATTAAACATATAAAATATCATTTATTTAGCTGTTCTAATAAACCTTGAGAATAACGACATTCACGGTAATTAATAAACTTATTTATGGTATGATTAAATACTTCATAATCCATGATTCCGTTCAAATGCTTATTATTTTATATAAAACTGATAAAATTTTAGATAATATTAAAAACAATACATATTATGAAAAATCGTTTGTTCTAGTCTTATTGTCATTCATTTATCAGCGTCATTTGATAAAGGTTTAATATATTATAATAGACTAATCATTTTCAGACCCAGTCCATTTTATGATACCAGTAGCACGTACAATAAACCTACCCATTGCCACTTGTATACTCAGAATTACAAGCCATGAATCCAGGAAACAACTAGAATCACATAACATGATTCACACGAATGCCAGTCGTAGAATTGATCACAACATGGCAGCGCTGTGTTTATAAACATTCATTAGTCAGTACAATCCTTACGTTTCCTCCAAAGCCGTTAACTGTGGATTCAACACGCCTGTGATTATTTCCTACAGTGCTAACTCACTAACTCATCCGCTAAATTATAGGAATTATTGCGCGCAACAAGCTTCAAACCCAATTTGTGTGAGGTGTTAAAAGCTTTCTTACGCGTCATAAGCTCACATTACAGCAAACTTGCTTAGGAAGTCAAAAATAAATGATGTAAATGACAGGTTTTCAATTCAATTTTAATGTTCATAGCGGTCATTACAACATCAAACCAATCTTGGAAACTGCAGACTAGCCTTTACAATTCAAATTTACAACAGTTTCCTCCAGGATATCTTGCTATGGTAATGAAAATCAATCGACACGACGAGACAAAATGAAAATCAGAAGGAAGAACTAAACAACATCCAGCAAGAATCCGCTGTATGTCACGATAAGGAAATAACAAGAAGTGCACCTGCAACTACCTATGTAAATACAAGCTTTTACAGCGATGCGCCATCAATGCGGGAATGTAAAAAGCGACATTGTGTAGATGTCTCTCTCGATTCTCGCAGAAGCTCGCGTCGTTTACGGTACCGAGGCGCGGGCGCAGGACTCGGGGCGAGTTGTATTATTCCATGTTTGCGGCGCTCCATGCTAGATGTCCTGAGCGTGGCGCTAGGCTAGGGCCGATGAACTGCCGCATCTGTCGCTCCCCCTCCGCATCCCCTCGGGATTTTTTCTTGCTAGACTTCCGTTGGACAGTTTTTGCCGATCGATAACCTGGCCGATAGCCGCGGACACGCCTCATTAGCGGAATCATGCCTTACTCGGCGGCAGCACCGAGCCGTACTCCGAGCCTCCATCGCGGACGCGCGCGCATCCTTGATGAGGTAACACTCGATAAATGGCTGCCTCTACGCGGATGGGTGTCGTTGACATCGGATGAAACAGTTTCCGAGAACGTCGCCAATCATGCATTTGCAACTCCGAACTTGGTCATATGCGCGCGCAAAAACTTTCGCAAGCTTCATCTCATCTAATTGTAGATAAGTTTTTATGATAGCAACCGGCGATGCAACTTTTGAGTAGAAACGGGATTTTTGAACCTTTACTTTGATTTTTTTTTTTTTTTTTTAACTTGAACGGGTTTGCACTTGACCATAGTTTACCTGATAGCAAGTAAGGCTATGGCCGATTATTATTATTATGATTATTATGTTATATTCGCGCTTACGTTTGTGTTGCAATTTATGTGTGGTTATGCTGCGTCCCATATATAGTATCGTACGATTGGTCAAACCTAGCTGGCGTATGTCGGCAGGAAGATGCCTGTGGCTGTCGCATTGTTCTGCGGAAGGGACCTGTTCTCTCCACACTTGTGTCAACAAACACACACGCAAAACATATTCCCTATACTTATATCCCACATACTATTCACTGGTTTATGCCTCTTCCACTACAAACTATGTAAATGACTGTGGCGTGTCGCAATCGTAACCCTTGTTGACATTACCTGCCGTGGATTATGTCGGTAAAATAAGTACTGAATTTTATTACCGAACACTTGTCTTTTACAATATTTGTTCAATTTTACGATTGGTACTTACTTATCTGGGCCAGTAGGAAGTTTTTGAGTTTTACGACAACATTATCAGCGATAAAAATGCGTGTAAGGTTGTCGAGATGTTTTAATGTTGTTTGAATCTTTAACTTTTAGCATAAACCAGTTTTTTAAGTTTAGTTTGGTAAATAAAATCTTCAACTTGAAAATTCTTATTGGGTAAAGTTTGTTTTGCTTTAAGCTCCGCAGTTTTACAATAGAAGAATTGAATGAAATTAAAATTAATAATAGGAAAGTAGTATAAAGGGTGATGGTGCGGTAAAGCAGCCATTGTACTCTAATGAAAGCTGAACAATGAAGGTCGAAGACCTTCAGGTCACAACAGCAACCATGCTACGTGCTCCCGAGAAATACGTAATTATAATCCTTATTTTAACGTTATAAGACCAGTTTTTGTTTATCAAGCATAGCAATGCAATAGAATAGCAGCGTACCGCGGCTTTGTGGCAATGTCTTCAATGCTTTCTTTACATTCGAGACTATTTTCGTCCGCTGTTAATTAAAAGTAGGAGCGAGCTTTCAATAGATTTGAATAAAAGGATTAAAATAAAACTTAACGTAAGTTTTATTTGTGTCGTCGAGAGGAGATTAGATGAGGATTAACTCTGAGATAAAATGCTGACATGGTTTGTTAATCGAACATTGGAATCCTTACAAATGAATTATAGTATATTTATTGAAAATATTATACACGTGCAATGAAATTTTAAACAGGAATACAATTTGAGTGTATGTAAAAAGAAATATAAAGTTTAGTTGCTTGTTCGGAATACGTACAAATTACATGAAGCTGTTTATTTAATGTACTAAAATAATAGTAAAATCTGTGATTTGTTAAATATCTTATACAAGAGCATCTTAAAATACAAATGGTTACCATGAGAAGTATTTTGTTATAAATAGTAATTCATTGTTATGGATAGTAACGAATACAGATTGATTAATAAGTTTGAATCGTATTTTAACATAAATAATTTGTTATGCAAAATCACATAGTTCAAACAGAATTATTAGTTACCTAATGATTCAAAATATTTTATATTATTCTACAAAATCTTTTGATCCTTAATATATACAAAATAGACTAGAATCATGATTTATGTAATTCTTATAAGAACACAATATGAAAAAAAAACATACGTATACTACTACATATTATGTTGTCACAAACAGTCAATTGATTCTTGCACCAATTATGATCAATTGCTGAAAAATGGAGGTCATTTATATTAACTTTCCTGAATGTCAAAGGGAATGTTAGTTATTTACCTGATGCAGGGCGGAGGGTGGCTGCGACGAGCAGGAGACAGGCGGCGAGCACGAGCTGCATGGTTGGTTCGCGGGAGACAGGCGCGTGCGCAGACAGGAGCGCTCTCTAACACGGGACGCACTGAGCGCGCGCTGCCTGGACCCCCCCTTATAACACGGACGCGTCCCGCGCGCACCACGCGCCGGGACCGCTACTCCGGCGCCACGCTCTAACGCCGCCTACATTGCCTGCTCGCCTCTACCTCCGTCTAACTCACACGAACTAAGCTAGACATGTATGTGTAACATACAAGGCTATAAAGACAGTCGTGGTAGGGGGCCGCAGCCGCGGACGTCCGGCGAGCCGCGGCGCCCGCGCTCGGGAGTTATCTCGGCAAATCGTACCGCACAATAGTTCGCTCTCAATTTGTTCTTGTTGCGGTCGACGCGAATTCTTCGCTTGTCCGAAGGGATGTCGACGTTGTCGTAGTTTTTTCTTGGCTCACGATATCGCGGCACGCTCAAGGGTAGGCCTTTGTGCATCGCTCATTGAGCATCGCATTCGCAACGCCGCGGCAATTAAATAAATTAGGCCTGGACTCGATCGTGGCCCTTTGTTCCACGAGCAATTTAATTATGCAATTAATTGAAAAGTGAAAATATATTGATTCTATTATAGAAGGTATGAGTTGTTTTACAAATTAAATTCATGGGCATTCAATGTTCATATTGTTCGCGTTTTAACATATTGTCTTTTATACAACTTGACAAATTATAAAATTAATACCCGGGATATAAATTCAAATTACTTTATTTTTTATCTCGTTTATTTTTAGAATTCTAAGATTGCTTGTAAAATAGTCGGGAAAAATAAAGTGCGACATAAAAGTTACCTATTACTGGCTAGTTTTTAAACGCCTAATATCAGATTCGAAAAACATTTGAAATGCATACTTCAATTACAAAATATAATAGAATTTTATACTATCAATCACTAATCTCATTATAGTAAGATTTTATTAGTCAGAAAAGATGCCTTTAATGAATGCGTAAACGTAACGTACCGTATAACCTATACTGTATAAAATATATTCTTCTTATCGAATTAGAGTGAACAACTCTGGTGTCGTGAGTTTTCAAACCGCTCTAAGAACCTCAGACATGACTTAACTTATACTACATATTAACGTACGGTTTAAGTAGGTAGGTATACATGATGTAGATACGTTTCAACTTATCTTAAAGTCTTACTCTTATGACGATTTCCATTTACGACGCTAAAGAAAAAGAGTAAGATCTATAAAAAAGCATTAATATAATTCGAATCTTTTGGATATCAACAAATCACCAATAACAGAAAACTTAACAAAATCATGAAGCATTGCTAAATATTTCATTCAAATTATGTTTTTCTAAATTAATTCATATAACGATATCCACAGTAAGAGACTAGTCAGAATGCATAAAAACTGGTTGTTTCAAAAACAGCACTAATTTTGTTGATTTTATTTCTTACTTGAAATACGCCATACAAAAGACATCAACGCACCCCGCGAGCGCACGAACAAAGTAATGCCAATGTTTTTATTATAATTGGATTGCTTTAATATAAAATATTAGTGTGCTAGCACTACTGTGTTAATATATAGAGTTAGATTATAGAGTCTTGAATAATCGTATCCAGGTATGTAAATTGCAGGATAGTTACACAATATTGATAAATGTCTTAAAAAGGAACGCGCACACTTTAGTGATACGTTGATTTTAAAAGTCAAGGCGTTATTGCATCTGAAAATCTCAAATCTTCAATAGTGGTTTACAAAATCCACTTCTAAAAGGTATATGCATTTTTGTGCTGTCAGTTTTAGAAAAAAAGCTGATATTAATGTAATACAAATCTTAAAGAACATGCCTATAAATCGTACAAAGACAATTTAATCCTCTTCGTAAGAGAGTTAGGTTACAAAGCTTAAAATAGCCGCTTAGCTCTCGCACTCGTGCCGTCAGCTCGGCTTAACAAGATGACGATAATGATAGTGGGGTCCAGGATTGGCACCATCAACATTAGAAGTTGGCTGAAATAAAAACACTTAGCACACGCCGTGATGAGGCACTTGAAAGCTGCCGCCGCATCACCATTTAAACATGCTGGCTGCAGAGCCACGTTAATTGTTGCGACGGTATTTGCACTGCACGCATACCCCCCTCGCCCCCGCCTGCCCCCCCCGGCCTGGCCTGTGACACTCCAGATAATCGCATGCAGTAAATTATAAATAGAGCCTTCGCCAGAAAAGAATGCCTGCATAAACATTTGTATTAGGCACCACATCACTCGGGAATTCGCAATGCAAGACACTGCACTTAAAATGAACCATGCAAAAGTTGCATTGCTCTAGAGCCCCGAGATAGCAGCCGCGTTTCTTTTTAATCGCGCCCGAGAGATACCTATCGGTATTGTCTTACATCCGATGAGTAACGTGCCACGGGGATGCGAGACGATAAAAAGAAAAATTCACGGTTTATTTTCGTTAAAAAAATCAAAAGTATTACATTTAATAGCCGCAAAGAGAGCAAGACTCGTGTAGATTGGAGCGCTACAAACATTTCGTTTTTTATCTGAAGACGTTATCCCGCTTGGAGGAGTATTTAATTGAACGGGAGCATGACTCCGATGTTTCGAATAATATCAGTACGTCGCGCCGCGTCGCTGAACATCAAGCCAAACAGACGCCTCATGACCGAATTCATTCCATACATCGATTCCAAATACATTTACGTGATTGATTAAATAATATATTATTAAATAAATATATCACGCGACATGTCTGTATGTTGGTTGGCCCGTTGCCCTAGCCGCGTGGTTAGTCTGGTTGCTGATACACCCGCACATGATACATGATTGATCTTCTTCTTATCGAATGAGAGTGGCCAACTCTGGTGTCGAGAGTTTATCAAGCCGCCCTTAGGGCCTCTGATATGGCTTTACGACACCATACTAGACAAACAGCTCGGACCTACAATTTAACATTCGACCCACGGAAGCGCCCAATTGATGAAACTTGGGTTAATATACATTAATAGCAGCCTTTGGTTTATTTAGTGTGCATCCACCGCACAAGCCGCCCAAACAACGACTATTAATACGCCAATCATGCGACCGGAGTCCTCTCCGGGAATATTAAATTAGCCCTACCGCTGATCCTTCAGTACTTGTTTATTTTCAATGTGGCATTCCTTTCGGCTCTCCTTTTTTACCGGCCGTCTAAGATTTAATACTTGATTAGTTGAAGTATTAGTCGAGACATTCCGCAATGTTGTCGCTCGAAAAAAGAGGCACCTGTCAGTAAGGGATATAACGGCGTTAGCGGTATCCAAGGAAAAAACCGTTTAGTTAGATAAACGTGTGTAACTGTAAAATTATCTGAGACTCGAAGACTTTTACATTTTCTACATGAGCTACGTTTCATTCCGGTGCTAAGATTGTGTAATCTTAACTGATGGTTTTATCAAATGGTGAGGTTTTCCTGCACATATGTTGGCTTGAATAAAATATGAATAAGTCTGTAATGTATTGCAGTTTACAGACAAAATGGTAGGAAGCAATAGATGAAAACTAAAAACACAAAATCCTACACAGGAGCTTTCCATGGGAAATTCTTAGAAATTGTGAAAATCAGGCTGATAACGATGGCAGCCCAAACATGCATAAAAATAAAAGAACTATGGAGTTGTATGTAACGTGACGATAACAATGGCAATTACCATCAGCTGCAACCGTCAGGATCGAGTATTTGTTTTTTTTACTTGGGGTAGGTTTACGTTTGAGTACAGCCTGCTTGATGTTAAGCGTTCCTGCAGCCTAGGATGTAACACGTTTACCTAGAAGATAATTATTATTGAGGTAATTATTCTAATGTTTCATAAAGTGTTGCCGCCACCTACCGCGGTGGTCGCCGCTCTCTGATTGCCACGATTATGATAAAAGTTATGATAAAAACTGCGCTTGCTATCGTTTAAATGCAGCTTTAAAAATAACCGAGTAATAGTCAACCGCAGTGAAAATAAAATAGTACGCGGCCGTACTCCTTGAATAACATTCGGGACATGGCGCTCATTACGTTGCATGCGAAATACCCGCGCATCGGTATTAGCATACAGCCTATGCTGTAAAATTATTCCTCGGCCTACGATTCCCATTCTTCGCATAAAAAGTATAGTGCATCTCGTGACTGGAACCGTATCTGAACTTTTGTAGTTTTTTTTCGTTCACACTGCGTATTCCTTTCTCTGCTGTAGGTACGAGAGAAATGTATAAACGAGTACAACACATCTACGAGAACATTACCTTTTTCAATATATAACGTTTATATTGGAATCCCAAATTGCTTTTTTATCTGTCTCTACGCTAAAACGACGCATGTTATACCTCTTATCCCACTTTTACATTCCATTTTTGCTCACGTTTATGCGCTCTGGCATCCATTCCATATCTGGTCCAATATAGAACCGACTAATGTGTAAAATGCTCCATTCTTTGGCTCTATCTACCCAGATAAGTATAGGGTGTTGAATGCGTCCAGAACATTGAATAGAGTGGTCACGTTCCCAGTAGAGCAAATCGAGCGAGCAATAATTGTGGTCGCAGCTCCACACTAACTTAAACAAATTGCCCGCTCTGCTTCGTGACTAGCTCTACAGTCAACACATTATAATGGCCGAGCCTTTAAATTATTCAATTCACAAAATTGTTATACCATTACCTCTGTAAGTCGGGCCTGAAACTTCATGGTTCTTCGTTCGTTCCGTGCTCCCGGTCGTGCTCGATGACGTATTTTAATGGCGTCCCGGAGGCGCCGATATTGCCACTAACTTCCTATTTCGATGTTTCTCATTACAGCCCTCCCGATCCCACTTCCACACTAAAACTGTCCTTTTTAGTAACATACTGGCTGTAAGGAGCTCGTTTGCATTTAAAAAGGCGTTGCTTAGGAGAACGTAACCGAGTACTTACGATGTTAGATTTTTGCATCCAAAAGATATTGTTGTGTTTTTGGATTGCTGTATACGACTTGCCAAACCAATATCCAAAATAACGAACGCGTGCCGCGCCACTATGTTAAAGTTTCGTTTGGAATTAAAATGCATTTTAATAAGTCGTAAGTCGATATGCTTAATTTATGCGTATGATTAATTTTTTCCATTCCCCGAGGCGCGCGGGTTGTCATCACGCCGGGCCGGCATATTACTCGCACAAGACACATTACTCCTACCATCTATTTACGCATTACCTCCATGAGATATCGCACTCGCATAAAATAAAACGGTAAACTTTATAATGTCGACACTTGTTTTACACTAGCCATTAATGCCATAAACACAGTTTCAATAGTTATAAAATTAATTAAGTAAAAACGTATAAAATAAACCTCGTTGCTTATGTCTAGGTTGAATGAACTAAAAGCTCGACCACTTTTTGCCTTTTAAAATGTCTATCTGTGAAGTTTGACATACCGTAAAATCTACAAAACGAATCGCAACAATGCAGCTCTCAATGTTTCTTAGTTGTTTTTTCTCCGGCATTTAACATGAGCGGAATAATTAAGCTCTCCGCATTGCTCTGCAGGTGTCATATTTATCGCTGAGTGAAATTTATTGCAATCAAGTTGAACAGACTGCCGACGAAGGTGGTTTATAATCTAATCAATGGTCGGGATGTATGAGTTCATATCTGATGCGGTTATTTCGGGGAGGACTTGATTGATATCAGTTCCCATTTCTTTGATGTTGTTTTGGCAGAGTGCGCCGGTACCGGTTTTGGAAGCAATTTTCTGTTTTCGTCTGGATGATGCCGCTAGAAGGGCAGAATTATAAGTCTACACAGATCTGAAATGGGTTGTAGAAATCTCAGGTAATGGAAAAATACGAAAACAGTAGGTATAAAACAAGAATAATTAATCACCCTAGTATATAGTTGGCTATATATACTTTTTATTTACCCTCATCTTAACGTAATGTGATCTCAATGAAGAATATTCTGCCCAAAATTTGATTCGACGGTGAAAAAAACGTCGTAGTAGGACTTAGTAGGAGAACCTTTAATCTCTCATCATGTAAATAATTCAGTTAAAATTATCTTCATACCGTATTATATGGCCATTCTACGGAAAATAAATCATGTTCTGTGGTAAAGTAAGTTATCTGTTTTGCGGCGCGTCCCATTTGCATGCTCGCTGACTTCACGCTGCGCACATCAAGCCATCTCGTGCGACACTTCGCTTTTTATAACTGTCAAATATTATTACAGTTTTCCTGTTTATAATCTTGATAACATTTCGGTAAAAAAAAAGTAAAGCTTCCGCTACATGGCGTCCCGTTTCTCAATTAACAATTTTCAACGGCGTGCAATCTAATTTCCTCGATCGCAAGCGCTAAGCCAAGATTGTAAACTAACGTATCTACTAGCAGTAAAGACAATACGTAACGCTAACTTATGGGCCTGAAAGTACAGTAAAATAGCTCGCTCGTGCAGCATACCGATAGACGCCAATATATTTGATGGCGGCGATAAGCGTCGGGATAACGTTATTGATTCCCCGGCGCGGGCGACACGGCGGCGCGGCGCGGTTCGGCGGCGCAGGCGCAGGACGCGGCTGTGTGTTCAAGCAATTACAGCGCGCGCTCCGAACACGCCGCCCGATAGGCAAACCTAGCCTTCCTAAAGCTAAGAGCGCTTCCCGTTATAATTGGCACTGGCAGGGACGCCGGCGAGGTGTCAGAGCGTGCTGCTGCGCCCGCACCCGTACGCTCGCTGTAATTTCACTCGGTGAAGCCCAGACCGACACGAATATGTTTAACTTAATCACTATACTCGATACCCGGGTAATTTGACCGTGTAATCAATTTTCCATAACATGTAACACGAAATAGCCACGCGATTTACGTTGTTTATTTATTTCTCGAAATCAAAATTCCAGATTATGCACAGACATGCCCATGGAATTCGATATTGTTCGCAGCGCCTCTATAAAATGATAAAGTTTACAAGTACCCTCCCGGTCGTCGAGACGCAATCTCCCACAATATTGCGTTGTATTATGACGTAGGTCTGCAATGAATGCAGCGCGGTCGTTGCCGTGGCTCGCGGCGAAGGACAACGTAGTATGCTAAAAATAATTCCAGTACGCCCAGAGACACGCACACTCGTAGCGCAATCAATGAACCGAATCTTCCCAGAGCTTTAATCGATCACCGGCAGCGTGTAATTAGGGCTGAGCAGCGAGCAGAGGAGAGTCGCGGAGTGTTGCCGGTGCCGGGCGGACGAGCAGCGCCGCAATGCTAATCAACCAGATAAAGAAAGATAATAAAAATCTCCGCGGGAGCTTCATTAGAAACATGTATGCACTTCGCCATTGTTTAGATGTCGTAATCCCAGGTCGAGGCTCGTAATGACATAATACGATTTGTTCTTCGAAGGTGCTATTTCCTTCTCACGGGTTCAAGGTTACGAACGTGATTTCGAGATATCGTAAATCCAATCTCGATGGCTCATCGGCGTCGTCGATCGAGGCTTTCTCACGGGACGAGCCGAGGATTCCTTCAAGTTATGACTTTTATTCGAACGCAACAAGAGACCATATTTCTTCCACAGGTGAATTGATAAAAAATGGTCCTTTCTGTGTTAAAGATTGTTTTATTTGAGAGCTTTGTTTGGCAACCAGTTGTGCGGTTCTTTGTTATCGATGTTTGCGCTTCAAATATTTACCCCATCTCGAGGTGTTTGCTTTACGCGTTTTTACTCGACAATATTTTATTGATTCCCATCGCAGGAAATGGTAAACCGGTTAGGGTGTTAATATAAGAATATTGACCGACATATAACTAGTGAAATATCGGTCAAGATTCTAAAACTAACTTGAATTAACTTAGTAAGTTTTATAAAGTTTTTATAATTAACGGACACGAATTGAAGAGACCTTTATACCACATGTTGAGTGCCCTAAAGATATACTGAAGAAACAATTCATACTTTGTTAATATCAATAGTTTAGTTTAATTCAAAATTATTTTCTATTTCATTTTATTAATTTTTAATTAAATTATGTGTTTAATGACGATCGACCGTTATATAACTTACATTATTGATAAGTATTAAAATGGATTCTATGTAATATTGATAAAAATGATCTAAGCTTACGCATCGCTTAAGAAAAATATACTATATTTCATCGTGTCATATTTACGTTCAATTAAAATTGAGTCGCTTAGAACTATCGATTACATTAAGCCTTTAGCAGAAATGATCCCAATCCATTATGGACGTCTCCACTGCCTTGTCTTCCGTCTATGACGGCGACGTCTCTTGAAAACAGAAACTGTCATATCGTATCAAGTGCACAGAATAGAATGCAGTACATGAAGCGGTGCAGTGGCGTAACTAAAACTCAATTGCACAATTAGTTCTCGGCTCGGTTCCGGATTCCCTCGGGATTTGTTTCCGCGCTAACGCATGTCGTGTTCTCACTCAGCGGTATCTAACTACTTTACTCATATAAAATTATTGATTTTTAACATTTTTCCTACTTTTCTTTTATGTTGATCTGGTAAAGAAAGAATGGGTGGTTCCTGTCTTTAGTAGTTGTTTTGTTTCCTACTTAAAGCCTTTTGTTTATATTGTATCGTTGCATATTTATTCATATCAAATTCAAATAGCATGATTACCTACTCGAGAGTTAGGTTACAAAGCTTAAAATAGCCGCTTAGCTCTCGCACTCGTGCCGTCAGCTCGGCTTAACAAGATGACGATAATGATAGTGGGGTCCAGGATTGGCACCATCAACATTAGAAGTTGGCTGAAATAAAAACACTTAGCACACGCCGTGATGAGGCACTTGAAAGCTGCCGCCGCATCACCATTTAAACATGCTGGCTGCAGAGCCACGTTAATTGTTGCGACGGTATTTGCACTGCACGCATACCCCCCTCGCCCCCGCCTGCCCCCCCCGGCCTGGCCTGTGACACTCCAGATAATCGCATGCAGTAAATTATAAATAGAGCCTTCGCCAGAAAAGAATGCCTGCATAAACATTTGTATTAGGCACCACATCACTCGGGAATTCGCAATGCAAGACACTGCACTTAAAATGAACCATGCAAAAGTTGCATTGCTCTAGAGCCCCGAGATAGCAGCCGCGTTTCTTTTTAATCGCGCCCGAGAGATACCTATCGGTATTGTCTTACATCCGATGAGTAACGTGCCACGGGGATGCGAGACGATAAAAAGAAAAATTCACGGTTTATTTTCGTTAAAAAAATCAAAAGTATTACATTTAATAGCCGCAAAGAGAGCAAGACTCGTGTAGATTGGAGCGCTACAAACATTTCGTTTTTTATCTGAAGACGTTATCCCGCTTGGAGGAGTATTTAATTGAACGGGAGCATGACTCCGATGTTTCGAATAATATCAGTACGTCGCGCCGCGTCGCTGAACATCAAGCCAAACAGACGCCTCATGACCGAATTCATTCCATACATCGATTCCAAATACATTTACGTGATTGATTAAATAATATATTATTAAATAAATATATCACGCGACATGTCTGTATGTTGGTTGGCCCGTTGCCCTAGCCGCGTGGTTAGTCTGGTTGCTGATACACCCGCACATGATACATGATTGATCTTCTTCTTATCGAATGAGAGTGGCCAACTCTGGTGTCGAGAGTTTATCAAGCCGCCCTTAGGGCCTCTGATATGGCTTTACGACACCATACTAGACAAACAGCTCGGACCTACAATTTAACATTCGACCCACGGAAGCGCCCAATTGATGAAACTTGGGTTAATATACATTAATAGCAGCCTTTGGTTTATTTAGTGTGCATCCACCGCACAAGCCGCCCAAACAACGACTATTAATACGCCAATCATGCGACCGGAGTCCTCTCCGGGAATATTAAATTAGCCCTACCGCTGATCCTTCAGTACTTGTTTATTTTCAATGTGGCATTCCTTTCGGCTCTCCTTTTTTACCGGCCGTCTAAGATTTAATACTTGATTAGTTGAAGTATTAGTCGAGACATTCCGCAATGTTGTCGCTCGAAAAAAGAGGCACCTGTCAGTAAGGGATATAACGGCGTTAGCGGTATCCAAGGAAAAAACCGTTTAGTTAGATAAACGTGTGTAACTGTAAAATTATCTGAGACTCGAAGACTTTTACATTTTCTACATGAGCTACGTTTCATTCCGGTGCTAAGATTGTGTAATCTTAACTGATGGTTTTATCAAATGGTGAGGTTTTCCTGCACATATGTTGGCTTGAATAAAATATGAATAAGTCTGTAATGTATTGCAGTTTACAGACAAAATGGTAGGAAGCAATAGATGAAAACTAAAAACACAAAATCCTACACAGGAGCTTTCCATGGGAAATTCTTAGAAATTGTGAAAATCAGGCTGATAACGATGGCAGCCCAAACATGCATAAAAATAAAAGAACTATGGAGTTGTATGTAACGTGACGATAACAATGGCAATTACCATCAGCTGCAACCGTCAGGATCGAGTATTTGTTTTTTTTACTTGGGGTAGGTTTACGTTTGAGTACAGCCTGCTTGATGTTAAGCGTTCCTGCAGCCTAGGATGTAACACGTTTACCTAGAAGATAATTATTATTGAGGTAATTATTCTAATGTTTCATAAAGTGTTGCCGCCACCTACCGCGGTGGTCGCCGCTCTCTGATTGCCACGATTATGATAAAAGTTATGATAAAAACTGCGCTTGCTATCGTTTAAATGCAGCTTTAAAAATAACCGAGTAATAGTCAACCGCAGTGAAAATAAAATAGTACGCGGCCGTACTCCTTGAATAACATTCGGGACATGGCGCTCATTACGTTGCATGCGAAATACCCGCGCATCGGTATTAGCATACAGCCTATGCTGTAAAATTATTCCTCGGCCTACGATTCCCATTCTTCGCATAAAAAGTATAGTGCATCTCGTGACTGGAACCGTATCTGAACTTTTGTAGTTTTTTTTCGTTCACACTGCGTATTCCTTTCTCTGCTGTAGGTACGAGAGAAATGTATAAACGAGTACAACACATCTACGAGAACATTACCTTTTTCAATATATAACGTTTATATTGGAATCCCAAATTGCTTTTTTATCTGTCTCTACGCTAAAACGACGCATGTTATACCTCTTATCCCACTTTTACATTCCATTTTTGCTCACGTTTATGCGCTCTGGCATCCATTCCATATCTGGTCCAATATAGAACCGACTAATGTGTAAAATGCTCCATTCTTTGGCTCTATCTACCCAGATAAGTATAGGGTGTTGAATGCGTCCAGAACATTGAATAGAGTGGTCACGTTCCCAGTAGAGCAAATCGAGCGAGCAATAATTGTGGTCGCAGCTCCACACTAACTTAAACAAATTGCCCGCTCTGCTTCGTGACTAGCTCTACAGTCAACACATTATAATGGCCGAGCCTTTAAATTATTCAATTCACAAAATTGTTATACCATTACCTCTGTAAGTCGGGCCTGAAACTTCATGGTTCTTCGTTCGTTCCGTGCTCCCGGTCGTGCTCGATGACGTATTTTAATGGCGTCCCGGAGGCGCCGATATTGCCACTAACTTCCTATTTCGATGTTTCTCATTACAGCCCTCCCGATCCCACTTCCACACTAAAACTGTCCTTTTTAGTAACATACTGGCTGTAAGGAGCTCGTTTGCATTTAAAAAGGCGTTGCTTAGGAGAACGTAACCGAGTACTTACGATGTTAGATTTTTGCATCCAAAAGATATTGTTGTGTTTTTGGATTGCTGTATACGACTTGCCAAACCAATATCCAAAATAACGAACGCGTGCCGCGCCACTATGTTAAAGTTTCGTTTGGAATTAAAATGCATTTTAATAAGTCGTAAGTCGATATGCTTAATTTATGCGTATGATTAATTTTTTCCATTCCCCGAGGCGCGCGGGTTGTCATCACGCCGGGCCGGCATATTACTCGCACAAGACACATTACTCCTACCATCTATTTACGCATTACCTCCATGAGATATCGCACTCGCATAAAATAAAACGGTAAACTTTATAATGTCGACACTTGTTTTACACTAGCCATTAATGCCATAAACACAGTTTCAATAGTTATAAAATTAATTAAGTAAAAACGTATAAAATAAACCTCGTTGCTTATGTCTAGGTTGAATGAACTAAAAGCTCGACCACTTTTTGCCTTTTAAAATGTCTATCTGTGAAGTTTGACATACCGTAAAATCTACAAAACGAATCGCAACAATGCAGCTCTCAATGTTTCTTAGTTGTTTTTTCTCCGGCATTTAACATGAGCGGAATAATTAAGCTCTCCGCATTGCTCTGCAGGTGTCATATTTATCGCTGAGTGAAATTTATTGCAATCAAGTTGAACAGACTGCCGACGAAGGTGGTTTATAATCTAATCAATGGTCGGGATGTATGAGTTCATATCTGATGCGGTTATTTCGGGGAGGACTTGATTGATATCAGTTCCCATTTCTTTGATGTTGTTTTGGCAGAGTGCGCCGGTACCGGTTTTGGAAGCAATTTTCTGTTTTCGGTCTGGATGATGCCGCTAGAAGGGCAGAATTATAAGTCTACACAGATCTGAAATGGGTTGTAGAAATCTCAGGTAATGGAAAAATACGAAAACAGTAGGTATAAAACAAGAATAATTAATCACCCTAGTATATAGTTGGCTATATATACTTTTTATTTACCCTCATCTTAACGTAATGTGATCTCAATGAAGAATATTCTGCCCAAAATTTGATTCGACGGTGAAAAAAACGTCGTAGTAGGACTTAGTAGGAGAACCTTTAATCTCTCATCATGTAAATAATTCAGTTAAAATTATCTTCATACCGTATTATATGGCCATTCTACGGAAAATAAATCATGTTCTGTGGTAAAGTAAGTTATCTGTTTTGCGGCGCGTCCCATTTGCATGCTCGCTGACTTCACGCTGCGCACATCAAGCCATCTCGTGCGACACTTCGCTTTTTATAACTGTCAAATATTATTACAGTTTTCCTGTTTATAATCTTGATAACATTTCGGTAAAAAAAAAGTAAAGCTTCCGCTACATGGCGTCCCGTTTCTCAATTAACAATTTTCAACGGCGTGCAATCTAATTTCCTCGATCGCAAGCGCTAAGCCAAGATTGTAAACTAACGTATCTACTAGCAGTAAAGACAATACGTAACGCTAACTTATGGGCCTGAAAGTACAGTAAAATAGCTCGCTCGTGCAGCATACCGATAGACGCCAATATATTTGATGGCGGCGATAAGCGTCGGGATAACGTTATTGATTCCCCGGCGCGGGCGACACGGCGGCGCGGCGCGGTTCGGCGGCGCAGGCGCAGGACGCGGCTGTGTGTTCAAGCAATTACAGCGCGCGCTCCGAACACGCCGCCCGATAGGCAAACCTAGCCTTCCTAAAGCTAAGAGCGCTTCCCGTTATAATTGGCACTGGCAGGGACGCCGGCGAGGTGTCAGAGCGTGCTGCTGCGCCCGCACCCGTACGCTCGCTGTAATTTCACTCGGTGAAGCCCAGACCGACACGAATATGTTTAACTTAATCACTATACTCGATACCCGGGTAATTTGACCGTGTAATCAATTTTCCATAACATGTAACACGAAATAGCCACGCGATTTACGTTGTTTATTTATTTCTCGAAATCAAAATTCCAGATTATGCACAGACATGCCCATGGAATTCGATATTGTTCGCAGCGCCTCTATAAAATGATAAAGTTTACAAGTACCCTCCCGGTCGTCGAGACGCAATCTCCCACAATATTGCGTTGTATTATGACGTAGGTCTGCAATGAATGCAGCGCGGTCGTTGCCGTGGCTCGCGGCGAAGGACAACGTAGTATGCTAAAAATAATTCCAGTACGCCCAGAGACACGCACACTCGTAGCGCAATCAATGAACCGAATCTTCCCAGAGCTTTAATCGATCACCGGCAGCGTGTAATTAGGGCTGAGCAGCGAGCAGAGGAGAGTCGCGGAGTGTTGCCGGTGCCGGGCGGACGAGCAGCGCCGCAATGCTAATCAACCAGATAAAGAAAGATAATAAAAATCTCCGCGGGAGCTTCATTAGAAACATGTATGCACTTCGCCATTGTTTAGATGTCGTAATCCCAGGTCGAGGCTCGTAATGACATAATACGATTTGTTCTTCGAAGGTGCTATTTCCTTCTCACGGGTTCAAGGTTACGAACGTGATTTCGAGATATCGTAAATCCAATCTCGATGGCTCATCGGCGTCGTCGATCGAGGCTTTCTCACGGGACGAGCCGAGGATTCCTTCAAGTTATGACTTTTATTCGAACGCAACAAGAGACCATATTTCTTCCACAGGTGAATTGATAAAAAATGGTCCTTTCTGTGTTAAAGATTGTTTTATTTGAGAGCTTTGTTTGGCAACCAGTTGTGCGGTTCTTTGTTATCGATGTTTGCGCTTCAAATATTTACCCCATCTCGAGGTGTTTGCTTTACGCGTTTTTACTCGACAATATTTTATTGATTCCCATCGCAGGAAATGGTAAACCGGTTAGGGTGTTAATATAAGAATATTGACCGACATATAACTAGTGAAATATCGGTCAAGATTCTAAAACTAACTTGAATTAACTTAGTAAGTTTTATAAAGTTTTTATAATTAACGGACACGAATTGAAGAGACCTTTATACCACATGTTGAGTGCCCTAAAGATATACTGAAGAAACAATTCATACTTTGTTAATATCAATAGTTTAGTTTAATTCAAAATTATTTTCTATTTCATTTTATTAATTTTTAATTAAATTATGTGTTTAATGACGATCGACCGTTATATAACTTACATTATTGATAAGTATTAAAATGGATTCTATGTAATATTGATAAAAATGATCTAAGCTTACGCATCGCTTAAGAAAAATATACTATATTTCATCGTGTCATATTTACGTTCAATTAAAATTGAGTCGCTTAGAACTATCGATTACATTAAGCCTTTAGCAGAAATGATCCCAATCCATTATGGACGTCTCCACTGCCTTGTCTTCCGTCTATGACGGCGACGTCTCTTGAAAACAGAAACTGTCATATCGTATCAAGTGCACAGAATAGAATGCAGTACATGAAGCGGTGCAGTGGCGTAACTAAAACTCAATTGCACAATTAGTTCTCGGCTCGGTTCCGGATTCCCTCGGGATTTGTTTCCGCGCTAACGCATGTCGTGTTCTCACTCAGCGGTATCTAACTACTTTACTCATATAAAATTATTGATTTTTAACATTTTTCCTACTTTTCTTTTATGTTGATCTGGTAAAGAAAGAATGGGTGGTTCCTGTCTTTAGTAGTTGTTTTGTTTCCTACTTAAAGCCTTTTGTTTATATTGTATCGTTGCATATTTATTCATATCAAATTCAAATAGCATGATTACCTACTCGAGTGCTCCGGGTAAGTATTAGCGTTTTTATGTATAGACTAATCTTGCACTTCTATGACGAAAAAGCATGAGAGACAGAAAAGTAGGTAAGTATTAGTAAAAAAAGTGACTCCCAAAAAAAACCTTACATATGTTCTTGTTTGTGATTCTTTTTACTCCGACGCACTTTACGCGCTAACTGCAGAGATTTGGGTACACAAATTTTAGTACAATCAGATATGTTGAAAGGTACAAATTTTCGACACATATCACACTGCCTAATTGTACGTTGTAAACGCGATATATTTCGTTTAATGTAGGTTCAGTTTCCGCAAGATTCACGTCGGTTCTCCAACATCCCACAGATCTCATCTTGAGTTATTATTTTGTAGCAAGATAAAGGTAGCAATACACACATGATACAGTTACTATATTCAATGTTAGAGGAAAGACGTGTATGTATATAGTTTGATACAAAATTTTAATTTTGTACATAATCACGACTAAGTGTCGTGTCGATTATGTAGAACATTTTTCTAATCACCCTATGAACTTCTGGCAGCATGACCTTACGACTGCCGCAACTACTATGACGAAATTGACGAATAGCCAGGATCAATATATTTTATTTACTGTGATATGAATATAAAGTAATGAAACAGGCATATATACTTTATTATATAAGATATTATAAAAGAAATTTCATCTAAACCATTTCATATATGTATCATACGTTACCTTATCTATTGAAAAGCTGCTCAAGCTCAACTTGCAGCGCACACAATCTATTAATCCATAATAAATTGTATGAGGATAAGAATATCAGCGGCGCAATTAAAATCCAAGTCAGAACCTTCCGGGAAGCGGACGGGTTCCGCCGCTCCTCGTCTCACCGCTGCCTCGCTCAATAATTAATTCTAAAACAGATTATTAAACTTCTTGCCAATTAGAAAACGCTAGCTTAAAAACTAACCTTGGTGGTTTGCAGTTGGAATCTGGTGCGGTCGGCTGGGAACGGGGTTTGATGGATGGAATAAAAGTTGTACTTTTTGTAACTGTTAAAAAGTCGAGAGAGTTAAATATTTTTCCACATTTATGCTATACATGCTCACTTCCATATTTATGTTACATCTGAAGTAAGGTGTGCACCAATCAGGCTTGAAAGTTTTCTACAGAATTACAATAACGTGGGAGACTAATAATGAAGTAGAGCCTACTTGTCAAAGCAATCAGGCAATATTTAACGAGCACTTTCCTCGTAAATATCCAACAAAAAATATAAAAAGAAAATCCTCACAGAGATGATGAAAGAAACATTGTACGATGCTAAACCCTGACCCTGGACGGTCTATTCAGGCGCACTCATTTAGCAGGGCTTTGAAACTGCAACTTTGAAATGCGACTGCGAAGAAAGTGTTCGCACAAAAGCTAAGCGGCCATAAATAATGTGAAGCGAACAGAGCCAGCAAATGAATTACGATGGCAATCCTTATAATAGCGGGTCGCAGCGGCGCTAAATGCAGCCGCCTGTAAACGCAGCCGCGGGCATCGCACCGAGTACTGGGTGCATCTCTACCGGCGCCCGACGACAAGCGAATACTTCTCGAGCCACCTCTTGCGTTGCATCATTGTAACACTAGGATGGAGTCAACGACACTGCGACGCCGCGTCACCGCTGAACTTGAACCGCGTCTAACCGATGAATCATTACCGAGGTTACACGACTCGATAGACGCTAATATTATTTAGTAAATATGCGAGAGGATCGCGAGGGAAGCAGCGAGCGGGCGGCGATGCGCCAAGGCCGCCCGGTCCGCGCTATTATGTAAATAATGCACTCTGCGCGCCCTCTGTGCCGCCGACGGACCATTACCTGCTCATCTTCTCGACCACCGCCCGCCATAGTGTCCTCTAGCCATCGCCTGAAATCTCTATTGACTTTTCTAAAATTTACGTTCACAATTAAAAAAAAAACATTATATCCGAATCATAATGTTTAAATGCACAACGCACTTCAGTTAGGTACATCCTCGTATTTCACACTTGAAGATTTTGCTTAAAAAGTCGTCATGAAACTATTGAGATTTGAGTACAATCTTAATTCTTACCTACCATACCAAAACAACAACAAAAACCACACGGTTTGAAAATGGTAGTGTTTGCCATATTTGAATGCATTTAATGGGCCCTAGCAAGGCTCCCGTCACGAAGCACAATGCAGATATCAGTCAAGTGCTGGAGTGCTGCGGAAGCAAACGCCAGTTTTACGCTAACTGAATGTGTGAAAATATTCGCTGAAACTTAGGCTCTATTCATGGAGAGACGCAAAAATTGGCTGCAGTGAGCATGACTCATGAAGTGTTGAGACGCTCTACTAAAAAACTTCAACGCGTTCAACGCAAGAAATATCTTTCCGTCCCAATTTTTCAGCCGAATCAGCGAGTTCATCATAATCATTAATTACAAATTACAAATATAAAAATTACAAAAGTATTACACAATTGAGACATTAATGAATAAAATAAGACATCGGTAAGCTTGCTGTTTGAACCAAACTCCTCCGAGGCTTTGAACTAAATACGTTTAAGGATGCGTCAGACAGGAAATCATAATTGATTTTAAATCATAGCTTATCATAAACGTCACCATAAGGATATCTAAATCTAACTAAATGTCTAAAGAAATTAAACTCTCAATAGGGGATCTATAAATATGCAATAGAGGATGGACTAAAATAAATCCGATTTGAAATGCTAGCAGCTTTTGTAGACGGTGATTTAGTGCTTTATTTGATCCGAGTTGTAAATAAACTAAGCAGATTTCAACGACGTCCAATCGAAACGATCTCATTTTTCACTGGGGCAATCATCCGTTGCTGAACCTTTCCGTAAATTGAAATGAGATTAAACGAGAACTGTAAAAATAACGAATGCCCTTGCAAGACTGTTTGTTGAGGCTAATGGTGCTGCATTCCGGTGGGGAGTGTCGCCGGGAGGAGACGTGTCAACGAACTTGTGGCGGATTGCTCTGCTTCCGCGACACCGGGTTAATAAAATCAATTAGCGGAGCGCGCCGTTAGGGCACGGGCGGGGTGACCGCCTCGTGACTGCGGGCCACGGCTCGACCCGCCGCGGCCGCGCGCCGGCCCTGCGCCCGCGCAGCCACGATCCACGCGACAACCACCGCCAGACGATAAATTAGTACCTACGCCGAGGATACGACGACAACTCCCACATTCTCTAACTAATGTCGCCGCCATTCCTCGCGAATGATTCAACGTCTCTATAAATACGGCCGAGGCACGTGTGTTAATTCCAAAGAACGCTATTTAATAAAGATACACACGTCATGTTATTGTCGCGGTGCACCGGATAAGCTGACACCGGCCGATTGTCTCGCGACTATCGTAAATAACTCGCAACGTGTCCGGTGCAGGCGGGGCATACAGAGTTATCGACAGCGGTTAGCGAATCCTCGCCGGCTCGGCCAACCCTTGTCGCTACTCGTGGCACTCGATTGCGATGTCTATTCGATTCAAATTTAATTCTAATGTTTAGAGCGACTACGTATGGAGGTTTACTCGCAGCAGCAGTCGAGTTCACGTCGAGAGCGCGTGGTAGGCGCTGCTGGAGCCGGAAGCAGGCTCCGCGCGCCGCATACGGATGAGCGTGACGCGCTCCAGCCCACCTTTTCAACCCCTCTCAATGTTAATAAAATCCACGTTAATTTATCACTCGCTATTTCGATACGAGCGCCATTCACACGCGGAGTGAAATTATCGTCCTATTCAACGCGGTGCAATTTGATGATTTTAACGACTATCTCTGGCATAAGGCTGGAATTGCCCGCCGGCTATGAATTCCAGCTGAGGTAGAAACAATGGACACGCTCGTATGATATAAATAGGTGGAATAAATATAAAATGGTTGGGTTTATTTGGTCTATTTTGGTGTGTGAACGTTATGCGCAGGCGCGGGGTGCTCGGAGGGCGGACCGCCGCGCGCGGCCGATACCATCGCGCCGAGGACTATAAATAGCGCGGACCCTTGAACCAGCCATACGTGCTTCAAGAAACACACTCTAGCGAAAAACATTTAATCAGGCTTTGAGTGCGCGCTCATTTGTTAGAATAAGGACTGCGCGGTAGCCGGCAGTATCCTCTCAATCATTACACGATCAAGCAATACAGCCGACGTATGGTATAGTCAGTAGTTGTATAGTTGCGCTGATTTATTTAAATATTTTTGATAAAATGAGAGGATTTTTCCTGAAAAATGTTTTGGTATGATGAGGATAACTGAATACGTGGCAGCCCTGCGCCAGGCGAGGCCGTGGCTCGAGTTGTACCGCAACAATCTACCATAAAACACGATGGGATGGGTGCAACTAGTCGCTGTACGCTTTCGTTGGCGCATGCGCGACCGGAGCTTATTTTTTCCCCTGATTAGAGTAAAAGATGCACAACCGGTCGCAGCGCGAAGGCCGCGCCGGGGCCGGCCGGGGAGCGCCTGCATCATTAGCGTGCGCGTCGAGCGGCGCGGGCGCAGGTCCGCACCTGCGCCCGCGCCGCTCGACGCGCACGCTAATGATGCAGGCGCACCTCACCACTAATTGGACCCACTCCGAGCCGCTCCAGGAAAAAAATGCACCTCCAATCCTCAGAATTGCAAATAGACTTGCGACGACGCCAGCTCTTGAATCATACGAATTATCAAATTCCGATAAAATTGACCCCATCATTAGTCGGCGAGCGCACGAAAGGGCTCTTATCTCGGAAATAATTTGTCCACGTTATGCCCCGCTTCTTCCTTATCGTGATCTGTGAGGTGTGAATTCGAATTCGGCGCTCGGGAAGTCGTTTGGGTCCCGTTTATGTGTGTATGTCGCACGCTGGGCACAATGGAGCTTAATCTTTATGTGGCGTTTTGTAAATAAGTGACAGGCACAGTACAGTTAGACAATCGCTGCGAGTGGTTCGCGACGTACCTTTGTGAATTATGTCGGAAGCACGTACGCTATAAGAATTGCCCTTTAATAACGGCGAGCCGTAGTGGGATTGTCGTAGATTGTAGACGCACTAAACTGCGCGTAGCTGTAAATAATGACAAGAGTGGCGTTATTGTTTCTTTAATAAGCAGTAGCAATAAGTCCCGCGGCCATTGCTTTCAACGTGGATGTAATTATGACTAATGATGCCGCTGATAGACCCCATAGTGGCTCATGCAGTGTGATTTTATGAGTTAGGTTTTTGAACGAATTGTAGTTTGTTCAATAAACATTTAGGCCGGGTTGCACCATGCTACTTTAGCTTTAACAAACTTGTCAAAGTTACGGTTTGGCAAAATATTTTTCCAGTGATTCTCGTACCATAGTTAAAGTTATCGGGGTTGCAAGTCAAGTAAGATCTTATTTACCTCAATTTCGACCTCAGGAACATTTCTCAGCGTGGCAATACAAAAGATATAAGTACCTAATCAAAACATGTCTTGCTGTTAGTGTCATTTTCTGACAACATTTGAAATGAAAACTCTTTTTATTTGAGAACTGGCAAAATACAAAGTTATGGCCAAAAAAAGAAAACCAAAAACAACCAATAAGTTTTTATTTATCGAAATACCTCTATCATACGTAACTTTTTTGATTGTATGGATTTTGAAGTCGCAAATTTTAATTTGGATGCTAATTTCTTCGCTAATTTTCAAATAAAGTAAGTACCTAAGCCCTAGAAGAAGAATAAAAATAAATAGTATTATCTTGGAGCATAGACTTTATCGTACTAGTTACTATTTTCTGCAGTTTTTTAAACGTGATGTTTGACTAGTTTGACAGATATGACTTTAACTATAACTTTAACCAGCCATCCACGGCCGGTTGCGGTTATGGTTAAAGTTATGACGTATTTTAACAATTGTTTGCAAATTTTGCCAAACCGTAACTTTGACAAGTTTGTTAAAGCTAAAGTAGCATGGTGCAACCCGGCCTAAGAATGTAATAAAATAAAAACCTACATTTATGTATAATACACATGTATCTATGCATATACATATTCAAAAGCATACCCATCCATATAAATATACAAGAACGTACGGCTTTATAAAATAGTTGTAATTAGTGTGGTAAACTCAAGAAAATATTTTTATTGCATAATAAAATTCTCTACTTTTACCGACGAGCATTTATTATAAAGATTCACAACATTACCCAGTAATTTCCTGATATAACCATTCACAATAATAGCATGCGAACGTGAGCCCTAACGTACTCCAAGCTACCGGTTAGTCATATCGTAAAAGTCTCAGACGAAAGAAATACCTAACGGCGAGCAAAAAATATTCCCATCCCGGAAGACTTTATGTCCACATCATGTCTACAGCTTATTAATAAAACAATAGTGATATAAAACATGTAACGTTCGGAATATAAAGATGAATTTCGTTAGAAACGAGACAACATCGGGAGCGCCGGCGCGGCGGCAAGCGTAGGCCTCTCGTACACGCGGCGATGCGCGCGCGCAACCTCACGCACTACCCTCCTGTCTCTTGCTCCCTCTCTCCGACCTCCAACACGCGCAGGATTCCAACGTGCCCAGACATTTATTTATTTTACACAAAAAGGTATCTATTAGATGTCAGCAGCTTTCTCGGTAATCTTGTAACCCACCCCTGGTTAGGAGGCAATACAGTAAAGTACAACGGCGGAGAGTACGTTCTCTTCCCGTATAACTTGTCGACCACGATTCCAGCCCGAAGGCACACATTTAGCACGCCATATCTGTGCATAGTTAGGCTGCAATAGCGAGACGACATTTGTCTGACGATGTGTAAATCTGGCCCATGAAAGTCGGAGACACGCTCGATGATAAAACAACCGCTACGATCCAATGCATGTATTGAGTTGTAAATACGTAAGGCTCTCTACCTCGCCTCTGATAATAAAACGGTGATAGCCGACTCCCGCCCTGCGTCGATGTCGCTTCAATGCATATACCTACATTGTAGTACATGTATACGCCTATCGGCGCTAAGCCGTCGCTCACGAGATATCCCGCTTATCTCCAGTACTAAATTGTCATTTCTTGTTGCAGCCATCGATGCGGTCTAACTAATGAAGATTTAAATCGACGGTGGTGCAAGCCCAATCCCGTCCTGCATCCTTCTATTTACCATACCAAGGTGAAGTAACGTTACATGATGATATTACCACTGTAATGTTGTGATGGAAGGAGCGGGCCCTTGCCCGTGGCATTCCGCGCTCGCATCCGCGACCGGCCTCACATGCCCATGCATTACATGCCGGCACTATGCATATAGTACAACTACATGCTACCTAACTGGCACCCTTAGCATGTTTAGTAGCTTAGCTGTGCTTGCTCGCAAATTTACTGGAAACTACCTAATTATGTTCCGGGAATCGACTCGCGGGATAAATGAAACGGTAAATAAAGCAATACTAAAAAGTGTTTTTCCACTTTCCTACGGCTAGTTGTGGCCGTTAGTATTCCCTCGCATGATACGAGTAAATGCCTGTAGTCTACAGGTTTAGATATAACTAGATTTTTCATATTTTTCTTCACAAAATTACACCCTTAAGGTATAAAGGATAGCAATATATTCCATAACAAGAAATAAATTAAAATTCTTTGATGCTTTATAACTGTTATGACATGCAGCCGGGAAAATCAATTTTATATGCCATACTTTGAAGCGCTCAAATAAGTAACAAATAGTCTAATTCTGGTTTGTCTTCTCCAGGGGCTGATAGAGTACCTGGTCCGCGTGTGGAAGAAGCCGCCCCTGGTGTACTGCGACTACCACGGCCACTCGCGCAAGAAGAACGTGTTCTTCTACGGGTGCGCCGCCGCAGAGAGCTGGTGCTCCAACGACAGGCTGGTGCAGGACGAACCTGTCAAGTATCTGGTGGGTTTTGAAACATATTAATATTCAGATTCAAACAAAACTTTAAAAATATATTAACTTAATTAATATGCAAACATTATAAAACGGAATTATACTCCGATATGCACTTTTAAATTATTTATAAAAGTATGCACATTGTACGGTGTTATACCGTTTATTTGAAGACAAACATCGAGCCTGTTAGTTCAAAACAGAGATAGAAAGAAGGCTTCAAAACATAGTCCAACATTTTTTGACACTTAGATCTTCTAGGCAAGCGTGCTACATCTTAGACTATAGTGGTGCTTAACATCAGGCAGACTATAGTCAAACGTAAGCCAATTTCGCGTAAAAACAATCTTTTTTGAGAGGTCTTTTCTAATTCTGCTCATATCAGAAATTTTAACTTCATATTAAAAGTCGCATGTTCCGTATACGTCGTATTTTTAATCATATAATCTTAATATATTAGAATTAAAGGATACATACTAACTCCAAGCCAGAATCCGACGGGGCCCGCTTAATTATCTTTTCAGAACAGATAATAACTTTTCAACTTAACTGCTAATACACATCGATTCTTTGAGGTTTTATGTACCACCTGCTAGGAAAGGACATGTCACTGGCTAACTCTTTTCTTACTACGTTCTTAACGCAAAAAGTATGATGATATATTTGCTGCGTTCTGCAAAAAATATTCATAGTAAATTAAAATTAATGTATACAGTGAGGGCTGAGGTGCATCTCCATTATTCATACGTGCATAGATTTACAAAATGAACAGCAGAACTATATCAACTAGCAGAATGCGAATGTCTGATTAGCTACTTAATGCAAGCTTTCGAATCTATAGAATAGGCATTCTACCTATATAATAATCTTATATCACGAAACCTACGATTCTTTGGCTATAAAGCTTTTGTTGAATATAATGCCTACTTTAGTGTTGTTTAATATTAGGCAAGCTGTAATCAAATGTAAGCCCTTGTAGGGCTTAAAAAACATGCAACTCGTAATCACTTTTCCGTGTTCAGATGCTGCCAGCATTGATGCATCGGATATCACCAGCGTTCGCTCTTGGCTCCTGCTCGTTCCGAGTAGAGAGAGAAAGAGAGAGCACAGCTCGAGTAACCGTGTGGAGGCACCTGGGCGTCACTCGCTCTTACACCATGGAAGCTTCCTTCTGTGGGTTCGACCGAGGACCTTTCAAGGTGGGCCATAACTATCTAAGTATGATAAGAACATAAAGGAACTGCCAACAAGATTGATGTTTATTGCTCTAAACTGTGTCGTAACAAATGAAATAAACTGTATACTCTCTCAAGCCTACAATCCCGCATAAGATATGAGATGGATAGGTCCATATCTCAAAGAGCTATCAAATCCAAACAGTCCAATCCAATGTCGTTTGTCGACTATATACTGACATTTTATAGCTCTCAAACGTATCAATACCACCGAGGAATAAGGAAACATACATTCTAAAAGACCTCAACCTGGAACTGGCAATTTGAAAACAGTAAAATTGAAATTGCGCCTCGACATCTCAGTTGCGGCAACTTTATTTTCTCTCTGAATGCACGCTACAAGGTAAAAGACTTCCCGAGATACGGCGAGTCTAGTACTCCTCCATTTTCAATTAAGTTATGGGTGCACGGCTGGCATATGTACACAATCAATACCGCGTGAGTTACAACGACCACACCTCATACAATGGGGCCCTTACAAGCCGCAGTACATTAGAGCGAGCGTCCACAACTCAGCTGTAATGCTCGCGGCCGGGGTGGCCTCTTTACAACCGTGTCAATTAAATTACACCTTTCAATGGAGCAAACACTCTCGAACCTTCCGAGCTCTGTGCCGCTATTAAACCGAGTGAGACGCTCCGATACTCCTGTGTCTCTAAATGTAACGCGTTTATCATTTTTATTTATACGAGATGTATAAAATGCGCCCACGCCATAACATTACAGAGCGACATTACCAACATTGCCCTCTGATATACTGAAGTCATTTAATAATGACACACGTCCCGTCTCGCTTATATTCCAATTAGAAATGACGGCTTATCTCGAGATTAATGATAACGATAGCGCAGGACATGTGGGGTAATACATCTAGCTGCGTCGAGGCAGGGCAGGCCGGGAGATGCGCCGATAGCAGGGATGCAACAAATCTGCGCTGGCCGGCTATCTAGCGCATACCGGCGCTATATGCCAGCAGTGCCAGAGCGGTGCGTGCGGCTTAATGAATCGCAGCGCTATTGAGCCCTGCGTGACTGGCGCACGTTTACACGCGGGATGCACAGATATCATATTATTGCTTATCTTACTGAGAGAGACAAATCCTTCGCGACTGCTACATGCCGCCTGGTGCACAATTTATTTGTATTTAGTTAGCTGCGTGCTTAGGTACTTTCGCCGATGAGCAAAGAATCAGGCTTCTTACTTTATCGAATCCATTGATATATTAGGTTTAAATAGATATAATATTAGGAACAAATATTTTGAAGTAAAGTTTAGGACTATGAATCAGATATATAAAACAACGTCGATGTTTTTCCAGGGCTTCCACCTGAACACGCAGCACCTCCAGAACGTCGGCAGTGATTTCTGCGAGGCCCTGAACGGACTGAACGACAACGCCACCAACGTCGACATACAACTCACTAAGGACATCAACGGGTCAGTATTATATTCTTATTTTGGGAAATTTAAATTGCTGATTTATAAAATACCATTGGACTAGTGCTGTTTGATGTTTTATGTATATCCAGTACCTATTACTTTGAACATCTCACAAAATAGACTTAAGAATAAGTTTTCATCACATATTATATATTGTATTTATGAAAGAAAGTTAGTTAAAAGTAGCTAGATGTGTGCATATCGTATACTTATTATCAAAATTATTTCACACGATGCAGTCGTGACCCGGCTTCCATCAAGAGCCCGGAGAAGGCAACTTATCAAAAAGCTCGCATGTTTTGCGATATTTAAGCTTCAAAATGTTACTCCAATTAAACTGTCGCAATTTTTCCCGACAGAAATATCGTTGAAATAACACTGAACGACAGAGAGAACAGGCAAGTTGATCGAACAGGCGTTTATGTGATACCTTGGCTACACGCTTGACCAACAGAAGTTCAACAGTCCACTCTACTAACAACAGGAGAGTGAACAAGGCTTGAGGTGTCACTCAAATAATGTCTCGTGCATTCTCTTATTTTTTGGTAAAGTGAGCTGGAGGATATCTATTTGCCATGCGTGTAGACGGTGTATAAAAGATGTAAAACTAACCGAATGCCGCGGCTTCTCATGTAACTTTACAACCAGTGACAGTGGCACTCGTAACTTTGAACGGGTCCTGCCACTTCATAACTCCATACTTAACATAACTGCACATACCTACTTACGTATGCTTATGTGGCTGCATTAATTTGCACTAAATGCATCGATAGCCTATATGCAAATGGTGTTTTTTATCGGGAGGCAAATTAACCTCCGCCGTGCATTCCGTAAAAATGTGTTATGTACGCTTTTGTGCTTGGTTTTATATTGATTCTATGGGGTAACGAGCAGGCCTATACGATGCCGGCCATTTTCATGAGTAAAACGACATACTTATCGACGTACCCACGCCCGTTCACAGCATAAAATTGTATAGATTTAATCATGTTTCATAAATAAATTCCTAAGTGCCATATTATGATCATTGGTGGCCGTCGAGGGTGGCTCGATGAAGGTATTGTGTGATATTACTGCGAGGCCTGGAGGCGTGAGAAAACAAGCGAGCTTACACATACACAATCGATAAATTTGTGCATTCTGTTTGTACCTTATTTGTTTGTGTTTGTACTGAGAATCTCGTAAGCAATATTTGTCATCTGTTATTCGCAAAATTGCTTAATATTCAAATATTAGCTTCATTTAATCTTCTTATATTTACAGTCTTTTGACTGGCCTTGTAGCATGTTTATTAAAACCTTTATGACCTACGAATTGACGATAATTACTCATTTTATCCAAAATATTTAGTTTTCATAATACTATTAAACCATAAAATCTAAGAAATGGATATAGCGAGGTTCGCCAACCATTGCCAATCTTTGCAGAGTGTTTCTCATATTCGGAAACTTTTGATTCAATAACGAAACGCTTATCATCTACCAATCATAAAAGTCCTATGATTTTTTTTATGATTGGTGGATCCTTTGTTTATGGTTAATATTATGCCTCTTTCGATTGACGTTACATTGTGAAAGAAAACCATTTATTGTAGCAAAAAATAAGCAAATAAGTATCAGCAACAAATGTATAAATATATATACCTATAGGTACTTAAAACTACTGAAATAAAATACATATTTGCCACAATACAACCCCAACTCAGCATAATGCTGGCTGCATAGCAACCAGCGCTGTTCCGTTGGGGTTGGTAATGACGTCACGCACGCATACATGGAGTTAGTAATTTTCGAGGGATAACTTTCCAAATTTGTAACAGACCTTGCTGATCACTGCATTTTGCATTTTGGGCAATAGATTTAAGCCATATCTCTATTTCATGATTCATGTAGTAAATAATGTCATGTGTGGTTTCCAGTGAGATCGCGATAGACAGCGACCCCGGCTCCGGCTCGGACAGTGTGCTGAAGACGGACTCGGACGAAGACTTCGACTAGACTAGTTAGGATAAGCGCTTGCAACCGCCCCAAGGGACTCTCACAACGCCCACGGTATTAGTACATATAGAAATCTTTTGTTTGTTAAAAATTAAATGTAGCTAAAGCTTTCGTTTTCATACATCACTGTTGTAATGCTATGTTTTGATATTCAAGATTCAACTGTGCTCTACACAGTACAAAATCTGTAGAATGAACAAACGCAATGTACCTAACCCTATGAATGTCATAATCAGAGCTATCAATTTCTCTGAAATGACGTGTATCCTTTATAAATTGTCCCATTTATGCTAGACACTAGATTTTTGTAAAATAATTCGAGTAACAATTACGATCGATGGTTTCAATTCAAGTTGATGGTGTGTTTTTAACCGATTTCAAAATAAGGAGGAGGTTCTCAATTCTTCGCTTTTTATCGCTCTTAGTAAGTCTGTTCTATTCAAGTCCTAGAATAGAACAATATGCTCCAACTCCCCTAGTACCGCAGGCGTTGTTGGACCCCACTGGCAGAAACAGACCCCAGACATCATTAACATTCGTAATTATCAGGAATAAAACCTCGCTGAGTTATTGAACGGAACGATGACCGATCTAAACGTTCCACCTGATAAGATGCTAATTCCTAACACAAAAAATAGTATACTCTAGTAAACGAGCGTGAAAAACTTACCTAGCCCTTATTCGGATAGACGAGGTTGTGTAACCCTATTGTTAGTTTTGGATTATTATTATTTTATTTTGTAGTGTTTACAATTTATTGTCTTTTTTTTTTTGATGTCGTAAGTTTATTTAAGCTAAATTGTGTGTTGACTTTACAGGCTTTAGTTTTGATGTGATACGATATAAATTTAAGTGGCTTGTGATCTCAGTAACTAATATATAAATTATTAAATCGATGGTGTTGTTTTAATTGTTGTTATACCTACTTTGATAAACGAAAACTAGTGTACATTACTAATAGGTAAAATATCTGTATCTAATTCAGTAATTTACAAAATCAAACACGAAATGTAGGAAAATGTATATATTATCTCAAAACTTAATTATCAACAATAATCACATTTTACTGAACATAGTTTTATATAAACATAAATAATTTGCACTAGTTGCACCTCTGCAAACGTTATGTTGTTTGTTACTACCTCGTAGGGCCATTTACTCGGACCAAGAAAGGTGACCGAGATAAAGGCATAGACATAAAAGCAATGAAGTACAGATATAAATAGATATGAACAGTGTTTACACAAAAAATTAAAACCTCGAAAGTTTACGTAAAACAAATTTAGACGACAATCGTAACTCGTACCTAGTATACAAAAGGTTAAAAGAATTGGCGTTGGTTTGATGACAAACCTATTAGTTAACGTTAATACAATTTGCTTCTGTTGTCACCAAAGAAAATAGTATTTTCAAAGGTAACTAAAAAAACAAAAATCTCGGAGGCTGTACTTATTATCTCTCTTATGTTTGTTACATTACAACGGATAATGGTTTTATTTTTACTGGACAGAATCAATAGAGTACTGATATTATTGCTTTTACATCTATTCTGGACTTCATTTACCAATCAATAATCTTGCTCCGTCTAAATCGACACTGCTACATTCTAGTCTACACTTATAAACCTAGGGAAAGATAAATCACATGTCATTTGAATGGGTCAACCAAATATAGTACTTTAATAGGATGTCGATATATGTGATGGGTTTAATCACAAAACAAGAGATATACGTGTTTTATACAAAATGAAGGTCTGTATTGCTCTTTTAGTGAGTTGTAAATAAATGCAACAATTTGTTAAATGCAACGAATGTCATTATTTACTAAGAAATTATGTCGGTATTTTTTTCTGATACATCAAGTAACGTTCAAAACTCGTTGAGATATAAATCCGCCAATCAAATAAAGCTAATATAAACATTGGATCGCAAATTACAAAACTTCTGTGATTTTTATTCCGCGATAGTTTTCTATCGTTCTTTCTCTGCAAATTACGCTTTTATTTTTGTACTGAAACTATTTCTAATATCTTGCAACATTAATATAACTACATTATGTACCTATTTTTTTTTTAAAAGAGCAACACAAACCGCATTGCACTTATCAACTAAAATAACATAAATACTGGTTTATTAAACAAACAAGAATACAATCTGTTATAAACAAAAAATAATGCTCAACATTATTACTAATATTGCCGACATACAATGTCAGTTATTAATTTAATATTACGTCATATATTGACTCGTCTTTTACGTTAGGCTATATCTATAGACGATTGTATTTGTACAAAGTATAGAATAGATCAGCCTGATTCTACTAAATCAGGCTGATCTATTCTACTTTGTAAAAGCCTAGTACTTTAAACAGCTATCATTGTCGTCATCATCATCAGCCACAGCCGGTTTTGTCCCACTGCTGGGTATAGGCCTCTCTCTTGTCACGCCAACAGTCTCGGTCCTGTGCCAATCTCGTCGAGGTAACACATACTGTTTACAATCCCCTTCAATTTACAATGAGATAAGGTTATTTGTATTAAAATATACAAATCTAGGTCTGGTACAATATATAGAAAGGATTGGCAAAACAACCTGTATTAGAACATAAAATGTTAAGGATAAATAGGCATGTCTAGGTTTCAAAAGTAACTAAACAGCAAAAAATGCGAAACTAAACTAAGTGAAAAAGCATATTTTTTTACAAATTGGTTACTTTGACAAAATAACCTTGGCTTATTTGTAGCATACAATTTTAAGGAGAAAACTAGCAATCAAAAGTAACCAACCAGCCAAAAATGCAAAACTAAACAAAGTGTAAAAGCATATTACAAATTGGTTACTAAGAATATACTATTTTGCAAATAGATCAGTGTGATTCTACCAGTCAGACTTGATCTCTGAAATCATACAAACATGATTGTAGGAAAACTCGACTCTAATAATCTTCACTAGATTAAAGATATATCTTTTTGTAATTATAAAAAAAATGTTACATAATGATTATATTAAACAGTATTTTTTCTGATTACATTATATTGGTATTGATTGTTTTAACAGCAAGTAAAAGAAAAAATACTGTATTGTATTCTATCAAGTTGGTTTAAGTAACCAGCAGTTTAATCATTGATATATTTTTTATAAGTAATGCGTTGAAATCTAGGTCACTAGACTGAGCTTAGGAAAATATTCTGCAAACAAGCAAATACTAAACAATTATGGATGAAAGCCATTGAGCTAGGATTATACAGACACAATCGCAAACTAAAAAGTGTCCGAACGCTAACATCGTCAGCAAGTGCAAACATAAGACTGCTTGTCTCTTTCGCTCTTGCATATTTTAAAAACGTGCCAAAGAGATCTCTCTTTGAGTCGTATTTCCTCATGACTGAGGGTCGTGACTCCCCCGCAGAATTAATTCGTTAGGGGAGTTTTCTTGGGCAGATACATCGTGGTGGGCGCCCAGGTCCTTCCACGGAAGACTCATGTCCTCGGATATTGTGGTCCTCAAACATGTCGGTTTCCTCACGATGTTTTCCTTCACCGTTAAGCGAGTGCAAATCCACACATAACTTGAAAATACAAGTCATTGGTGTAGGGCGGATTCGAACCAGGGTGCGTCTGGATGAAAAGCAGACACTGGAACCGCTGAGCCACACTCGCTTTTTTAAAGAGATAGGTGATCTAAAAGTCTGCTCAACGAGTAGCGTGGCCAGAGTTTTGGCTCGGATATTTTTGAGACTGTATATTCCTAGCTCAATGGTAAAAGCTAATGACGGTAGTAAGGCTTCATGGTTATATCACAATTCAATAATTAAATGTCTATTTGTTATTTATTGTTAGTAATTTGAATTTCGGTGGATGCTCAATTTGGTTTACAGTTAAATTATGATTTTTTATAAATTATTTTGGCATTACTAAGCAACATTACACAACAAGTAAAAATAAAAAGAATATTCAAAGAAAAGCAAAATAAAAAAGCTTGTCAACAAATCATGATTTTTCTTACACATATATGAATGATTTTTACAATAAATTGTGCATAATTTAATAAAATCATAAGAGCATATTTACATATGCCATAAACACTTCAAGAAATAGATAGAATAACATCTTCAAGCATTAACTATGTGTATAATAATTATACACATAGTATACATATGATTAATATACTTTGTTCGATTAAAGACCGGTTACACAATAATAAATCAACAAGCGATAACTATAAATATTGTAAATTTACAGAGTAGGTATGCTGTTCGGCTGTCACATGTATTGACACACAAGTTTATATTCAGTAAACGTTATTAATAAGCTTGCAAATATCTGCGTTGTACAAAAATATCGTGTGCATTTTTTGCTAGTGGTCTTTCTAATTATAATTTTAATCTATAGAAGACAATAACGACCATTTCAACTTAAGTGAAATATAAGCAGGTTGATGTTTATTTTATTGTTCAAAGAACAGTCAGTAAGATCTCACTTCTGAACTGAAAATAATCGCTTCAAAGCTGGTTGTGTACCTCATATACATGCCTGGCGAACAAACGATGAACTCTTCCAACAGTAGAGTAGATGTAGCATTAGTTAACATTCCTCTCTAGCTGGTAGAGTAGAATGTTTGTCATCTGTTCGCCAAACATATGTACAGGGCATAGCTACTCACTGGGTATATATGTACGTCGAAGCCAGGGTAATAGGTATTTGGCTAACTTCTAGATAAAACAATATAAGAAATGACTTTTCAACTACATCGTAGAATATATTTACGTCTCTCTATAGAACAAGTAAGAAGTTTAACAGTCCTTGGAACATAGAAGTAGAGTCTATAGAACAAGTTCCAACTTACAGGCGGCGAAGGGAGGCCTGTGTCAGTGCGCGGGCGCGGGGTGCGAGGGGGCGGGGGCGGGGCGCGCGGGAGCGGGGCGTGCGCGGGGGGGCTGCATGCGCTGCCGCGCCAGGAACGAGTGGCCGGCCGACAGCAGCCGCAGTCGCGTGTCGACCGCGTCGCGGTGACAACGTGCGCCCAGCTGGTGCCACGCGGACGCGAGCAGGCGGGACTCCTGGGCGATTGCCGTGCGACCGCTGCCACCACTCCATCTAGGAAGCACGACATATTATTATAATGCTTAGTAAATAGTCGTTTATTGGCTCAAATAAAGACAAAGAGGCATAACAATTGCTCAGTTACATTAAGGCAAATTTACATGAATCCCTGGCTACCGCTCTGTAGGACTCCCTGTGTCCCGACTCCCGGAGCTCAGGGTTCTTCCGATTGTAACGAATTGCGTTCCAAATTATGTGCTATGAAAGGCATGTCCTTTTTAAACAATTTTCGTATTCTATATACTCATTTTGCTATCGTTTGATCAAAATACTCACTCTTTATTATTGTTGGTGGGTGCGGGCGCGGCGCTCGTGCTGGCGGCGCCCGCCGCGTACCCGAGCGTCACGTCCGTTATAGACTGACCTGTGTACACGACAATTACTTATTTTAGTCCGCTACGATGTCTGCCTTTATACATGTCTGATAAAACTTCACCAATTAGCCAATTTTACGGGGAACCCTCAGTACTGAGTAATATGATTCGACCGAGAGTAAGCCATGCCAAAGACTCGTAGTCAGCTTTAAAATTATCGAACCCAAGGTTCCGCACATTTCAAGTCCCGCGCAAGCGTGTTTTTATAGGCACAAATACGGTCAAAATCTATGAAGGTTGAGTACCAATCAATTATGACTTAAATTGGAGTTAATCAAGCAAATAACTCCTCTCTTGACTATAGATATCAGATGTCTATTATATGGTGTATTATTAGAAATATTGACTCTGGCCTCATAACACAGCCTAACGGTTACCACGAGGTCAGAGGATTCGAAACATGTAACAAAGTTTGCTTTGAAAAATAAATAAATTTGTATTTGTCTATCAATACGAAATTTCTCGCCCCACCTGTAGCAGTCCTGGGGTTGAGCGAGGCGACGACCTGCTTGGCCTTCTCCACGCACTTGTTGTAGCGGTCCTGCAGCGCCGCCAGCTCCGCGTCCCTCGCCGCCACCTCCTCCTGCAGCTTGGCACCGCGCCGCCGCTCCACGGTGAGCAGACCTTGCAACTCTTCCACTTGGAGTGCTGGAAAATAGAGTAAGGGCATGGTTGTTATATGTTATGAATAGTGGATGGTCGTTTCGGGATCAGAAGGGATAAAATCACTTTTGAGACTCCATATTACACTGATGATCATTCACTCTGTTGAGACCAGACCAACAAATACACTCTCGCTACTATGGTTAAACGGTATGATTGTGTAACTTGTAAATCAAATGTAATTGTAAAAACTATATTTGTATTGTCTGTGTCTCACATGGAACCAAAATGTGTAAGACATGAGTCTAATTTGTATACAACATTATATCCGACATGTATTATATATGTGAGCGACATTAATCAGATATATGAGCCACCTGAATCCGATACGTAAGCAACATTAATCAGATATGTAAGCGACATGAATTAGAGAGGTAAGCAACATTAATCAGATATATAAGCGACATGAATCAGTTAGTAAGATATATGAATCAGATATGTAAGCAACGTATATCAGACATGTAAGCAACGTGAATCACATATGTAAGCAACGTGAATCAGACATGTAAGCAACGTGAATCACATATGTAAGCAACATGAATCAGATAAGTAAGTAACGTGAATCACATATATAAGCAACGTGAATCAGATATGTAAGCAACGTGATCAGATATGTCAGCAACGTGAATCAGATATGTAAGCTACGTGAATCAGATATGTAAGCAACGTAAATCATATATGGAAGCAACGTGAATCGGATATGTAAGCAACATGAATCTAATATGTAAGCAATATTTACAAAAAAAAAGTATTATATCCGTTATCTAGTACCCACGACACAAGCGTTTGCTTAATGTGGGGCTAGATGGCGTGGTGGGCAATGTCTCTGAACATTTGACATGATTTTAATAACAAAAATTTTCATTGTTTTATTAATAAAACTAGACATATGTAACTTCTAAAATTTTATAAAAGCCTAATGTTATAAATTCAATTTGACGAGATATTGTAATTTGTGTAGCATATTCTGTGATATTAGTACTTATACCTATGTATGTTGCAATTTTACATTATCAATAAAGATTCTTTATCTTTATCTTTATCATTATTTATTATATGAATGATATAAGTAAGCGAAACGTATTCAATCAAGTAAACGATATGGGTCCGACATAGATCCGATATGTAAGCGCCATGTATTAGAAATGTAAGCAACATGAACAAGCACATGTAAACTACATGGATCCAACATTTAACCTGACAAACGTTTATGTTATATCCTATGACACCTAAGAAATTTTTGACCGGTAGAGCTTCGGTATCTACTCAATGCTCGTAAGCGACCATCGACAAATAATATTTTTAACCAGTATCTCTAGTGAAACAATCAGAGTTTTTCACACAGTTCGATAACAAAAATAATGGACTAAATTTCTGTAACGAGTTAGGAATTCACACATTTTTTATTTATTTATCTACTGACATTTTCTCTGGCTATCGTCGAGCTGGTGCGGCGCGTCCTGCGCGGCCTCCAGCTCCATGATCCTCTGGTTGGCCTCGCGGTTCATGCTGCGCAGCTTCTCGAGCCGCTTCGCGTAGTCTTCTAGTAACGCCTGCAATATTATAGACATATTAGTTTGACTAGCCCGTTAGCTTATTTGGTAGTAGCTCTGCCTTCTAATCTAGGGGTTGCGGGTTCGATTCCCGCGTGACACAAGTATTTATGAATTTTAAAATTCATAATTACTTGTGTTGAGTCTGGTCGTTTGTATGTATAATAAGTATGTATTTACAAAAGAAAAGTATATAAGTATTATATCCGTTAAATACATGTACCTGGGTAATTTACAAACATACTCAAGTATTACTATAATCGAAAACAATCACGACCGGTAGTATTGGAACCTGCGTATTTCAAAGTTTAGGTTAAAAAACTATAGTGCGGGCGTAGCACTTGATAAAATAACTCATATTAATATATGTACTGTATAAAATAACTCATATAAAATAAATATTATTATAAACTAAGCAAACGCCCACGACACAAGCGTTTGCTTAGTGTGGGACTGGATGGCGCTGTGCAATGTCCCGGAATATTTATATATTAATATGAGTTATTTTATCAAGTGCTACGCCCGCACTATAGTTTTTTAACCTAAACTTTGAAATACGCAGGTTCCAATACTACCGGTCGTGATTGTTTTCGATTATAGTAATACTTGAGTATGTTTATAAATTACCAGGTACATGTATTTAAGAAATAAGTGATGTTTGTTAAGTGTTACTTATTTTTTAAATAATTCCTCAAAGATAATTTTAAGCTGTATTTGCCATATAATTCAATAGTTTCTGTGTCAGTGTAATACCAGAGAAAGACAGACCAGCGTCGAGCTAGGATTATACAGAGACACAATCTTCTAAGAAAACAGAGCAAAATTATTGTCAATATATAATGTATAATAATGTATATTCTTAGCTCGATGCAGACCAGAGATCAGACGATAAACACTCACTTTCTAAATATCGATTACTTACTAAATGATAGAAAACACTAGATCAAAATCAGGTCATCATTTAGATTGCATCGGCATATAAGAAAGTTAATAACCATCAGTATTGCACCGGTGGTATACCAAAAATAAGGGGTGCTATATTATTGACCTTAAATATCGGTGAACGGAACTGCGCGTCAATCACGTCGTATCTAGTCAAAATGTCTTCTATTGATTCTGCAGAAATTAATATTCTAGAGTTTAGACCCTCAGTATTATATAAGTATTATATCCGTTATCATGTACCCACGACACAAGCGTTTGCTTAGTGTGGGGCTAGATGGCGCTGTATGCATTGTCCTGGAATATTTATCTATTATTATTATAGCGAGGTACAACTAAAAAGGGTGAGGATCGGGCAGTAAGGCGCGCGTACTTGGGGCAGGGTGTGATAAGAGGCCGGTGGGGCGTCCTAAGTATCGCTGGAAAGATCAGGTGGAGGAGGACCTCCGCAAGCTACAAGTGAAGTTCTTGCTTAAGATCGCGGACAGTGGCGCCATTTAGTATCGTAGGCCAGGATCCAGTAAGTATAGCTAAAGAGGTAGATATACCTGTGTGGCGGCGTGGTCCTGCTGCTGGGCATGGCTCTCTCGCAGCAGTTTGTTCTCGTGCTCGAGGCGGATGAGGCGCTCCTTCAGCTCGTTCGGCATCAGCTCACGGGACACCGTCGAGCTGCCTTCTGTAAACACACGATATATCACGTGAGCGACGGGTAATCGACATTTTTGACATGGTAATAGTACAGAGTTATTTGACATGCTCGATTATAACAGCTATTTAGCTTTTTAGATGTGCCATAACTTTACTTTTGCTTGGCGTGTTGATGTGCTACCAAAAGACGCGTCATTTCAGTACAATGACATCTTTTTTTTTTTTTTTTTTTTTTTTTTTGTTGCCCAGGAAAACCTATTACAGGTACCACCCAAAAACCCCGGGGAGGGCGGGTGGTTATGTGGGAGTCTCCGCCCCACTCTATAAGGGCGGCAAACCCACTAAAAACCTGGGGTGTTCCATCTCCGCATCGTTGGTCCAGGGCCACGAGAGCGCGATGCATACATCCGCAGCCCTGGTGATGCTGGCCCGGTAACGGGCCCCGCCTCGGGGAGCTTCAGCTCAACCCTCAATGGACGACGTGTCAGAACACGGGACACGTCATGCATCCTGTGGGGACTCATTCCAGGGCAACAGGTTCCCCGACCTGCAACCCAGAGCCCCCAGGAGTCAGGCAGTCGCACGCCAAAGCGACCGCCCTCCTCCAATGCGCCCTCTGCGCACGGAGTTCGGTTCCCGTGTCGCCGCTACTCGGCCGGTACACCGAACTCCTCTCGCCTCTCGGCGACCACCTCGGGTGCTCTTAAAGAGCACCCAGCTCCACCCACACCGCGAGGTGCGGCGAGCTCCACGCCTCGGGCCCTACAACCAGCCCTCTCGAAGGGGAGGTATAGGCGAGGGCCCCCACTCGATCGAACGTTTGGACACAGGCTAGCAAGATCCACCGGAAGGTGGATGTTACTAACCTGTGGACGGGGTGCACCAGGTTTCCCCAACTAACCCCAAATCCCCATATGGAGAGATGAAATTAGTTGGGCTTACCCAACGTGAAGGTAGTCCGATCATCGCACCCCGTACAATGACATCTAGCGCAACATTCACGAACTTCTTCTACATTTTCACAGATAAAAATATGTTTGAAGTGGCTAAATCGGTAATGTTGCCATAGTCGCCTCGACAGTTAACGCCATTTTTTTAAGGTAAACATAGTCACCCGGACGCACGAGAGGTGCTGCGATTTTCCAGTATAAAAAGTAGGACATAATACAATAGAACACAGATCTTGCCAATACATTTCCCATAAGATGATGTTAGAATAGCAGTTTTAATAGATGCATGAGGCATCATAAGCGAGTTGTGAACCAGATACTCATTTCACTGTTCTATACCAATAGGTAGCCAAATATTTAAACACAGTTACAATTTTTTTCTTTGTGTCTTTTTCCTTAATATACAGTATCTTGTTCTTATATCGTCTTTTTACTTAATATACAGTATCTTGTTCTTATATCCCTACCTGCAGTTATAGTAGACACAGTGGAACACTTGAGTTCTTCTAGCGTCTCCTTCAGTGTCTCCCTCTCCTGCAGCAGTGCGTCTCTCTCCCTGTGCAGTGACGCCGCCTAGTTGCTCAGTATCTTGTTCTTATATCCCTACCTGCAGTTATAGTAGACACAGTGGAACACTTGAGTTCTTCTAGCGTCTCCTTCAGTGTCTCCCTCTCCTGCAGCAGTGCGTCTCTCTCCCTGTGCAGTGACGCCGCCTGGTTGCTCAGTATCTTGTTCTCTATCTCGAACTTGCTCACTCTGTCTATCTCTTGGTCCAGTTTCTCGTTGAGCTCTTTTACCTGCAAAACAAATAGCTCGTCAATATTTTATCAAAGGGTAAAAAATAGGATAATCATAAGTTGAGGAAATGTAGCCAGATATTTGCATGCAGTCGGCTGATACGAGTTTAAATAGATAGATAGATAGAAAACACAGCAAATCGTGACATCACTATACTCACACTCGGCACGCGTACTGATCAAGAATAAAATTTATTTGAGTGTTAGTTTATTCAATAGGAAATTGAAAAAGGTTTCCAGTTAAAAATATAACATGCAATTCAAACAGGTGTATTTTTTAAGCTAGTTTTGGTTGACTTATTAAATGCCATTGTAATTATGGTAATAAATAATTGTTGTCTACGACGAAGCTAGTTTTATCAGTAAGAACATCTTTGTATAGATTTACCAATTCTTGCTTTTATCTTATAAGGTGTGTATATACCTGATTCCTATAAATATCCAGTTGCCCGCACCGCGCCTGGAACCGCAGCGCTTCTTGCTCGTTTTGTATCGCACGACGCATGTACTCTTCCTTTTCACTTTCTAGGATTTTCACCTGGAAATTGTAAGCAAAAATACACTAATAACTATCTTAAATATCTCATGGGGTTTTTGCTACGTTCTTCGTTATCCTGACACATCTTTGATCTTTCACAGCATAATTGTAACACATTATTTTCAGTGTTATGGCTTTACGACTCGTCTTTTCAGTTGATGCTTCCGTCCACCTATTAGAATATCATTTAAAGATGCAGAATAGAACTATGAGGCCTTGAAATAACAGCCGGCCGTTGTTCTACCGAGCCATACACTGCACAGCACAAGCTTCTAATTTAAAAGCTGTTATCAGTAGAGTGTAAGTTTTTCTAACCGAAAAAAGAAGGTTATCAGTCTACTGAAAGTTTTTTGTTTGTGGGTATGAACCTATGCACCCAGATTTTCAATTTTTTTTTCTATTCGGTGAGGATATTTTCCGAAATGGTCCCATAATTTTTCATTTCTATCATCTTTGTTTTTTACGCAACATGACATTGACAGTTGTTCAATAGTAACATGAGTGTGACTGACCTGCCTCTTCAGGTCCACGCACTCGTCCATCCTCATCCTGTAGGAGGCCACGGAGGCCTCAAGCGTGCCCACCTTGGCGGCTGTCTCTCGCAGCGCGTCCAGCTCGTCACGGAGGATGATGTTCTCGGATGCTGCTACCTGAACACATACAATACATATAGATAACACAGAACTATAACGGCTTTAACTCACGTTTAATTTCGCGTATGTTGTTTACGCATTTCGGGTGTAATTTCTCCCATCTTCAGAACGTACGTTCTGGGACCGCGGCAGCGCGCAGACAGATACGAGATACGTAGATATATGTTAGATAGAAATGGAGGTTCTTACTTCGACTTAAACACAAAATACAAAATTAACAAAACAGAAAATAAATGTATGCTAACAGCGATCTCATGTTTTTTTTATAATGTTATTACAGAATAATACTTGTAACAGAAACAATCATCTTTCGTAGCCGGGTAATCAATTTTTCGCGCATTTTATTTTGTATTTGAACTGAAAAGGTAACTTGTTTAGTTTACAAAGCCATAGTTACTTTAATTTATGTGATCACTTTTAACAAAGCCAATTTTATTTTTAGTGAAAATGCAAATAACTTTTTACGAGAGTGCTCAATTCTAATGTCGAATTTTCAAACCGCCCCAAGGGTCTCTAACATGGCCAAACGACTGCCGTAACTGATTATTTTAAATGATGTGTCACTCAAAATAACTCCGCAGCACTTGTTCCGTCATTTTCTTCGGCCCTATTAAAATGTATGGGATTCGTATGGAAAATATATTTTTGTATGAAAGCCATTCATTTTTTGTATGATTGGGACTCACTTGCAACTCTTCATTCTTGAGTTTGACCATCGCCACCTCTCGCTCCAACACCTCCGCCCTGGCTCTCTGGTCGTCTCTCTGCAGCTCCACCTTGTCTAGTTCGTCCTTCAGCTGGTCGAGTTGTGCTCGCATCTGACTGTAGCGCAGCGTGCCTGCGTGCGCGGGACCTAGCGACGCACCTGTAGAGTTTACCAAATACATTATCGTCATTAGCCTACAGTCGTTCACTCTTAAGGCACCGCAGTGAAAAGAATCATAAGAAATTAAATAGAATGCTGAGATTCACTCAAGGCTCACAAAATTAAGATCGTAATTATTTTACAGATATCAAATTATGTATCTCGATATTTGGAGGCTCATGACTGGATCGTGAATCTCTTACGTGCGCTAATTTACGTACAAACTGGCACTGACTGGAGTCACGTAGAAGCAAACATAATCGCAAATCGTAACTTTGTGTTTCGTACGAATCAACAGCAAATATCAAAGTCATCATTTGCGATTTTTAGTAAGTCATATATCTCAAAAAAGCTATTTGCTCGTCTTAGGAGACAAATCATAACCATTGTGCGTACCAGCATCGTCAAGCTCCGTGTCCCCCGCCTCGATGGTGGGCTCCCTGGCCGCAGTGAGGCGCGCCACCTCGCCCAGCAGGGTCATCTTCTCTTCTTGCAGGACTTTCACCTGCAAACATACATGATAAGACACTTATATACATAACATATCTTATATCCTTTACCTAGCACCCATGACACAAGCTTAGAAAGCTTAGGGAGCTAGATGGCGCTGTGTAATAAATCCTGAAATGTTTATTTATTTTAATTGAAAATATCAACACCTGGACACTTTAGACACAAAGTGAATAACCAATTAGTATATTTATATATAATTAACAAGTTCACATAACAAGTTACAAACTAGAGCTAATAAAAACAATATTCACACATTGAAGCTAACTTGTTTGCTACTCACTGGATGTGAGCCTAACAGGCTTGATGGTGATTTACGAAATAATAACAGTAATTGATATTTAGACACTTAAGAACTAATTAAAAAAAGATATTTCAGGAGAATACTTTTTCATTTTTAATTACAGGTTAAGAGAAATATTTATCAGATTTTCTTGGTAATACAATATTTACACAGAAACACATGATAAACTGTTCACTCTATTACTGTCACGTGTAATAAAACACAAAATTAAGGTGAAAGAGCTAGAAAAGACCTCAGTTAATATCAAATATTTAACATTATTAGTTTATGTCGTTTTTGTTTATAATGCAGCAATCATTAATTATTAATCTATTATACTAGTACTCACATATGTTGGCTAGATTGCTTTAATTATTTTATGTACAACGGAAAATGCATCTGATAATAAGCGGATTTCATTTTTGTTACATTTTCATTTCATTTTCATAATACTTGCAAGAATTAATATTTTATTTACGTATTTTACAAGACCTAGTTTCTGTACCTATAAACCTAGTTTTTGTGTAGTTTGCCCAAAGTCCTTCCCCAATGAATAAAATCAGCGGGGGAGTCACAACCCTCATTAATAAGGAACAAGCCGCGAAGATAGTGACTGACCTTAGTGTCGAGTTCATGGCAGCGCTGTGCGAGGGCCTCTTTCATGTCCACCTCGGCCTCCGGTGTGGGCGGCTCAGCGGGCGCCGCGCGGGTCCCGCCCAGCGTCAGAGTTTCCAACTCCTGCAAGGATAAATAAATAATATGTATGAAACCTTATTTCTTATCCTTCTGTCTGTCTGGTTATTCACCTTTACGCATACTTACCAGTAAATTGAAAATGTAATATTTAAAAATTATTAGATTTACTGTCTAATGTATTTTTAACAAGCTGTAATCTGTTTTGTTTGTTAACAAGGCTGTAATCTGTTTTGTATCTTTTGTTTGAAACAAATAGAATTTTGTTGATTTGTTTGTTAGATGTTGTCTCTTTCACTACAGCGTGAGCAATTCTTTTAGTAAAGGAGATAGTAATGATATATGGTACTTTTAATTCCAACTACGCGGACGAGGCAAGACTAATAAGTAAATATATACACGCGTATGCATATTAAAGCAAAAGTGAGTTTTTTTTCTCTGCAACAAACTATGGTGCAACTTTCGTAAGAGACACTACCAAAACCTGCCGAACCAAAGAGCTAATACAAAGAATTATACATATGCACAAGATTGGTGAAGTTAATTCAATACTGCTTTTACGTTTTCTTGCTCATAATCATGATCTAGGTATGGTCAGAGAATGCACCGGTCCATTTTTTTTTTTTTAGTATTTCGGTAGGTATCTTAGACAGGATCCAAGGCTTTCCACATGGTGTTTTTATTGACATAGCTAGATCCATACACGCAACTCGGCGATACGTTCTGTATTGCACGAGTGTGCAGAAAGTACATGTATATCTTCTTTGTAGACTTGTTTAATTTTGTTGATATACATATATATTATATATATGTACTTAACGTTTTCTTATCTATCTATTTATTCCGTTTTATAACTTTTTTACATATTTTTAAACAGTATTGCAGAAATTTGTTTCTAATATTTTCATTTGACATAATGTTTGCTAAATTTTCTTTCTTTATTTCATAGTCTATTTCTTGTTCTAATTGATACCTCTCCCAACCATACACGGGACAATCTGTAATGATATGAATTACTGATTCTTCCTTTCCAGGTTCGCAGATGCACGATGGATTCTCCTTACACTTGAACCGGTGCAAGTATTCGGAGAATCCACCGGCACCGGTCCATTGGGCAAATAGCTGATTAATTTTATTGTGGTATTTGTAGCAATCTTTTCTATGTAACTTCCAGTTTAGTAAATAAAACTTAGCTCTTAAAAGGTACATATGTTGTAGTAAAGTGTAACATTACTCCGTTGCACAGCGTAAATCTTGTTACATGGGGCAATGTCAATCACACATAATGCAAATAAATAAATCAGGTCGTATAATTCAAAATAAAACACATTTAAAGCTGTGGCTGGCTATCAGTCATTAATGTTACTGTTAATTACTTTAGCCATTGATCGAATTGTAAATTGTAACTACATGTTTTCCAAATGTTTTGCACAAAACTGGGACAGTGTAGAAAATCTAATAGCTGGCCTGTGCTTCTTCAAACAGTTTTGGGCATGCATTTCCTACCTAATAAAAAACATAGAGATCCACCACACGCGCCGAAAAAAACCGAAAGTTTCAGTCCAATTTCAGTAACTTAATAAGGCGAAGGTCATGTGAAAAAGTTACACTAATCCACCAAACCGCAAACAATGAGACTCACACGTTTTCCACCGATATAAAAACAGTCCACAAAAAATGTACACATTAGCTTAGCGCTGGCTCGCGGCGGCACTCGATGCACAACTAACTCATCTTGATATTATCGTGATATAAGGACATAAAAATAAAGCGTTACTAAAAACAATCCATTTCAGCGGCGCGTTGGCCGACCGGGCCGCAACTTGGAAAGTGGTGTTGAGTAAGAACTAAGAATGTATGCTTAATACGTTTCTGCAATGATGAACAGTGAACAGTCACCTACATAAAATATCCACGTCGAGCCACCTTGCCGCAACCGCATCTTTTTACACTAACTGCAGTATTGTAAGAAGTATGAACGTGTTTTTGTTATGACATGGTACGAGAGCACAGTTATTTATAGTAACGCCTGCGCCCATATAAATTGTGTTACGCGAATAGTCCAGCGCATGAAAATGCGGTCGAATGAACTAAATTACATGTTGCATTTGAAACGTTGAGACTAATTGGTTACGGGTGGATACGGTTGTAATTATTAGGCGCTAACACTGCTTATTGTTGTTAATTATGTATACTGACTCTTTTGTCCTTGGTATTTTGGTATTTATTGTGCGGATTAAATAGGTCAATTGTTAATCAATTTTCTGAGTAGGTGACTAAGTAAGGAATTTACGTTTATATAGATTTTCTGAAAAGCCTTGTGTAAAAAGGTTCATTTAATTCACACGAACGAAGCCTTTCATTCTTTTTACTTTTTCTATCTTATATATTTCAACCTAACATATATTTCAAACTGAATATTATATCCGATTCACTACAAATCCTTGAATCAGTGTAGTTGAGGTCGATGAGTTAATTTTAATCAAACAAATAAAAACTTTATTTGTATTTATTTAAAGATTACAATAGAATGAATAGAACAACAGCGGCTCAGCCGCATAGCGGTTTTGACGCCTTCAAAGACACAAGGTAAAGACTAACCAAAGGCCTACCTAATTCAACAAAGTACTCAAGAATAGTTCTTCACGATCTGTACATTAAAGCTAGTTTGCTTTAGCAAGTTCATAGGTAATGGTTGTCGTTATTTCCGTAATATATATTTGTCCAGTACTGTAGGGTCGTGACTTATTATTCAATCAAAGTATTAACAGATCTGAGTTTCATAGCCAGCTACTATTTGGTCTAATACGTCAATTTTAGTGGTCATAGCTACATCGTGACAATGGATCTTTCTTTTACCTTTTTTTCGGTTTCTTCTAGGTAACGTTGCTTAACATCAGACAATTTGTAGTCAAGCTTGAGCCTATCTCATGTAAAAAAATATTTTTTGTACCAACATACCTAAGTTATACATTTTACGTTGTTAGTAGAGAAACAAACTAGCGATTAACGAATATGATTTTGATATCCACGGTTCCAAAATATTGTCTATGACGAGTTTAGTGACTACTGTACATACATCTGTGTGCAGGTAACGAAACTAAAATTGAGGTAAAAGCAAAAAGTAGTCGGGATTATAACACAGGCACAGCGAGGCTGCCCCTCCTTCTTATACAAAAAAATAAATAAAAAGAGGTCTTAGGCCAGGTCTTAGCCTTTGCTTACCATCAGGCAAAGTATGTTGTTGAAATTAAAAAATAGATTTTTATATGCTTGATAAGTCAGACCACAAGTTCCACTAGACTAGAGCATCAGCCATCAACTGCACAAGTTACATTGTTGAGGGGAATTTTTTTCAACTTTTATCAATCTCTTGCGCAGTGGGACTGCGGGACATACCCCAAATCATGCCTATACATACTGGAATGGTAAATGATTGAGCCCTGTGTATATAAACACAGGTCAAGAATATAAGCCTAGACAAACACACAGACTGGCCTGTTAGCTTACTTGGTAGTGGCTCTGCCTTCTAATCTAAGGGTTGCGAGATCGATTCCCGCATGACACAAGTATTTATGAACTTTAAAATTAGTAATCACTTGTGTGGAGTCTGGTCGTTTGTATGTATAATAAGAACGTATTTAGAAAAGAAAAGTATATAAGTATTATATCCGTTATTTAGTTTCCACGACACAAGCGTTTGCTTAGTGTGGGGCTAGATGGCGCTGTGTGCAATGTCCCGGAATATTTATTTATTTACTATTGCACTAAATTCAATGTACAGTTTATTAGAAACTAAGGTCGCTATTAATCTGCAATAGCAACACGACGGATTTCAGTAAAAAATACTTTTACCAAACGCCTTCGCGTTTATTGCTTTATATCTCAATGTCAAACTTAAATGTCGTTGGACCAGTTTCGTTATCACAGTTTCCACTTTAAATTCTTATTTGAAGATGAACCTACAGAAGTTTATTGTGATTATTTATAAGAATGAAAAAGGGTTTTCTAGAAAAAAAATATCTTCTTCGTACCAGGAGAAATAAATCTATTTATACATATAGTAAACATCTTCCTAACGAATTAATTCTGCGGGGGAGTCACGACCCTCAGTCATGAGGAAATACGACTCAAGAAGAAAGAAGAAACATCTTAGCGAGCAGTAATTATAAAAATATGATGTTAAGTATATCAAATTTAAAGTGCTGAACTGTGGAACTCACTGCCTGAATTTCTAATCACCTTGAACCATAATTTATCAGTTTTCCAGTCGTGAGTAAACTGGTTTCTTCTAGACAAGCATGCTAGATTGCAAATTAAAATCTACCGAGTTGTAGTCAAGCGTAAGCCTACCAAGTTTAACAAAATCACAACCCTTATGCCATTTCAAAAAACAAAATCTTCCATCACTCTGCTACCGACTAAAAGAATAAGCTGATAATCACACTTTGTGAGTGAGTCATGTTACATTTGGTACTAGAAACAAAAACAAACTAAAATATTATAGTCACACACATTATAAACAGTATTAGGTCATTGTTTTGAGAAGCTATGGGTTCAATTCAATCTTGAAACAAAATAGATAGATATCACAATGGCACAGCAAGACCAGTTTATAAATAATCATCATCACTATGCAGGACATAGTAAGAATTTATTCTCAGTGTAATTTTTATCAGTCCCTATTATTGATAGCAATGGCTTTTGAACTGATATGGTACCTAACAGCACCTTCATGGGGGATTGTCAAAGACAAAATATAATGTGATTGGCCCTTAAATGGTTTATAAAACTAGTAGTGATGGGAATCTCAATCTCAACCCTCTTGAGTAAGATTTCCAACTATAGTGTTCATACTTTTTATGCAGGATGGTCTCACTTTCTTGATAAAATATGTTATGTTACAGTACATTCCGAGTACCGTCTTCAAAGTAAGTATAAGTAACCATACTTGCTTCTTCTTCTTCTTATCAAATGAGAGTGGCCTCCCAAGTAACACATCATAGCCATCATTATAACGGTTGCAGTACGGCATTTTGGTATCCTTTTGGCATTTTAGAGTTAGCATTATAGAAGCCGCATAAACGTTTATACGGCTACTATAGCTCTTAAATGGGCACAAATTATACGGCTTTAGGTCCTAAATGGTTTCACATTTAGTTGTTTAATGGCATTACAGGCACATTATATTTGCATTATTTTGGTCAATGAAATTGCCAATCGCATTGTAGAAGCATTATATAAGTAATATTATTTATAATGAAGATGTTAATAACATTACAAAAGCATTTTACTAGCATTTTAATGTACGAAAAGCATGAAGGAAGCTTTTTAAGTGTTCACAGTTAGATTTTGAATAAACCCTGGGTCATTGCAAAAACATTCTCTAATGTCATATGACATTAGAGAATGTTTTTGCATGGCACAAATATTATGCTATTATTACAATTAATTCAACGATGTCATTTTACTTTAAAACTCGTATAATATTATGGACGACGACGGTGAAGTTGTGAAACTAAGTGAAGTATACATACTGTGTTTACAAAAACAAAATATAATACTGGGTAAGTTCTTTTTTTTTGTATTACATGCTTATAAATATTACTGCGCAATACAGTTTACTGTAAATGTCTGTATAAGTTTCATTGAAAATTTTCACGCGCCTTCTATATTTTGTGGTTTTGATATAAAATGTTACATAAAAATATGCGTGAAATAATTATAATAATTATGAATTTTTAGTATAGAATGAATTTTGCACAATAAACAAAACTGTATTGGTTAGGCAGTAGTAAATTAGGTTTATTAATTATTTTATCAGTCTATTGTTGTTATAAACAGGCAAAATTGATAATATTTTTGGTTATAAAATATTTACAAAATGGCGACAGTTTATAACAGTGAGGTGACCCTTTATAGACGCTATCTAATGCCGCCAGCAGTATAAAGAGTCACGCGTGAACAATTATCGAGCCAGGGGTCAGAGAGAAGACTTTTGATGTAACACTGAAATTCCATTGGCTATAAAATAGTTCTACTTGGGCTCACCGGAATACCAGTAGACTTGATGTTGACTAATATAGTGCAATTACTTGAACGTAATTTTAGGGATCGTTGGGCAAACCAATAAAACCCATTTTAGTTTTTTATAGAAGTTAAGTACGTATACCAATAGTTTGAATAGTTGATAAAAAAGGCTTTCTGTAAGCATTAGCTATCATAGATAGTAAAAATCATCGTAGTGCACAATGGCCCTTAATCGTAGAGTACAACTGAAAGTCCGTCAACTTTGACCAGCAAAACGGCCGTATACCTACTATACAGTATACATACTATATACATATACTTAATTACTTATACGCCAATATGGCACAAGACCTACAAAAGAATAGGTACTTATAATAGGCAGCGCATCACGTTACGGGCTTGTTTCTGTAGTGCGAGCAAGACAACAGCGTTTATAGCGATGTCTCGCGCGCACTCTGCACAAACACCGCGTTCCATGCTTTCGCTTCGCCGTTCAGTTCAGTCGTGAGAGAACACGCAACGGTTGCGCAAGCGTCGTTCTTCATAGTTATACTTCATTGTCGTGTGTCGGGGTAGGGTAGTCACGCATATAATAGCCGTCGAAAATACATATCTGTACATTTAGGATGGTCAAAAACTTCGGAAGACAGACGCACTAATTTTATATTTTTGGTTGATGCTGTTGAGAGTTGCTTTTTATAATATTGTTTTATTTTTTATTTTCAGTAATTTCGGTACCAAACGTACGTGTACCTGCCGTGTTATAAATTACCGTACGTAACATGCCGTTTAAAATAATCCAGACAAACGAAAAAAAGAGGAAAATGCTTGTAATAGTGCCTTCTATGTGGGAGGAGAATGGCCACCTGTGGTGGCCGCCAAAAAATACTATAAAGTACAAAACATTAGTGAAAGACGAACTATCACGCCCAGAGAAGAATCAATGGAAATTAATGGACTGCACTCTAAAAAGAAATAACATCAGAACATACGACCTAGCCGAAGCAGAATTATCTATTATGGAGGAGAATTCCGACACCGACGTGAATGACATGCTTTTGACGGGCAATGTTAGACCCGTGTCGACCGTCGTAAATGAAGAACTAGTGGAGTATGAACTTATCACCAACAACTTGGTAAGTTATATTTTGTATATACAGTAGTAGAGACTGCTCTGTTAGCTTAGTTGGTAGTGTCTCTGCCTTCTACTCTAGGGGTGCGGGTTCGATTCCCGCATAACACAAGTAATTATGCATATTTGTAATTATTTGTGTTGAGTCTGGTCGTTTCTATGTATAATAAGTATGTATTTACAAAAAAAATATATATGTATTATATCAGTTATCTAGTACCCATGATACAAGCGTAAGCTTAGTATGGGGCTAGATGGCGCTGTGTGATATGTCCTGAAATATTTATTTATTTATTATAGTATAGTAACCTACACTTATATTTTGCATGTCATCCAGTGACAAAGCATTTGCTACTGACATTGTAACCGAATATCTTTGTATTTACCATGATTTATGAAAATAAATGATTTATGATCATGAACAGGTAAATTAAATACTTTTAGTTTGGCACTGAAAATCGGGTGTTCATTCACTCGATATTATGCCAGGATGCGTGTGCACGCGTGCGCGCGTGCACCTCCCTCTCTCTCTGTTTGTGTGTGTGTGTGTGTATGTGTGTGTGGGCGCGCGTGTGCGTGCGCGTGTGTTGTGTGTTTGTGTGTATGTGTGTGTGTGTGTATGTGTGTGTGTGCGTGCCACTGAACAAAATGAATTGTTTATGCCTTTTTAATGTTTCTTTTTAATGTATTTTTATCTCCAATTACCTATTATCACGAAATATACTGGTAATCATTAATAACTTTTTTCGACGTAGGCATATATAATACAACAATTATATTCTTTCAGATGTACAATGACAGAAATGAAGAAAAACAGTGCACGGATAATAGTACTAACGTTATAGCTGAAGACACTTTTCAGATAATCAGCACAGATACTTTGCAGTTGAGCCAAATTTTAGAAAACCAGAAAATGTTATCCGACAAAGTAGACAAGATACTTCAACTTCAAGCAATCGCTCTGGAAACCCAGCAGAAAATTGTCCAAAAATTGGCCACGCAATCTCTGCAGATAGAAGAAATATCTGAACAAGTCGCAAATGTGAAAGAAAATCCAACCGTTACTTTGCTAAAAGATGCTAACCCTGTAGATACCGAAAGTTTTTCATTAAAACCTATAGAGAATCAAAGAGAACTTATATGCCTAGACCAATCGCTGGCAGATAGAGCACAAAGAAAGAAACTACAGAGACAATTATCGTTTTTATTCTCAGCTTCAAATGGCCAAGGAAAAACATGTGCTTACAAACTGCTAGATGTTTTATTTAATAGGGATTTCCTCTGCAACTGCTCGTGGGCAGGTGGAAGCCGGGGAGATAGGTCGAAAATTGCAATCAAAGATTACAAAAACGTCTTGAAATTCTTTCAGGCCTTGATCTCTACTTGGGATCCGACCTATACGGCAAGTGATAATGAGGCCTTTTTTAAGATTATTTTAAAAAATAGCAAGCAAAGGCAAGCCATGAAAAATATACGGACATCATCCAAGAGATGTAGAAGAACGAAAAAGCAAACTACAGGGGAAAAAGCGAAGATAAATATAACTATAAATAATGATGATGATAATGTCGAGGACAAGACAGTAGAGGAAAAAGAGAAGGAAAACGTATCTGTAAATAACATGACTGATATTAATACGAGTGACGATGATGGCCTTGAAGATGGCCTATGTTAGGGCGATTTTGCGAAAATAGTTTAGACTGTTTAGTTTTTAATTGATTTTTTTCGTGATATTGCTGTCAGATTATAGTGCAATTTAGGTTATAATGAACGACTTTGAGGGTTTTAGAGATTTTTTGTTTTTATTGCTTTTTTAATGATATTGCTGTCATATGAAAAGTGCTACGTAGGTTATAATGAACGACTTTTAGGATGCTCACATACTTGCCAGTTAGGAGCAAAGTGAGTTACAAATGTTATACAACATTGTCTGTCTCTCTTCAACACTACGTTGACACGTTGAAGAGAGACAGGCAGTGTCATAGTGGGAGCACCCTTACTGTCAGACCAACCACGGAAACGCAAAAAAGAAAATAGTAGATTGTACAACAAGTGCATAAAACGCACCATTTTACAAGAGACGTTTAGGGCCGGCGCCCACTGCCGGCGTGGACTGGCAGATTTTGCCACGGTACGCTGCAGGAGCGTACGGAACGCCACGGGCGCCTGCGGCACGCTACGGGCGCGGCGGTGTTCCGCGTGCGCCTGCAGCGTGCCGCGGCACATTCTGCTGGCCTTACTTTCTATGTTTGACAACATATTTGATAAATAAAAAAACATTTCTTAAAAACCGTTTTTTATTTGTACGTATGTAATAGTGGTATGAAGTATAAGTATTCATTATGATGTAAGCACACTAATTTACATTGTAGGTCTCTAGGGCCAAGGACAATATCACAATTGCTGTCATCATTACATTTTACTTTGTAAATGTTTAAATGTGAAGATTTTATGGGATACGTAAACACATCTTCTATGTTACTTATTTTTACACCAGTAATACGAATTTCATTGGTTTCTTGAACTATATTACTGATTTTAACTATGTCGTTGATAGTTGTTAATACATATCTGTCTTTTATTTTCGAGGAAACTTTAAATTGTTGTAGATGCAGTTCTTTTAAATTATTCCTTCTTGCTGTTAGAAACGGGTAATTTGGTTTTTCACACAATTCAGGATTTTTAGGACCACTAAATTCTGTCGTGGCTTCAACTATTCTGTTTGCTATTTGTGATAGCGGATTCTTTCCGTCTCTCAGTAATCGTTTGATACTATATAGCTCATTCTCAAAAGGGTAAGCACTGAATGAGTGTAGAGGTCCAAATCGTTCCACCTCTGCAGTTACGTGGATTAAATTGTGTACGTTACTTGTAACATAGTCGGCTCCATAAAAGTCTTTGTATTGCTTCACAAAATCTTTCAGCAATTCTTTAGCTAATGGCAGCAAACGCATATGATTTTCAGCTGAACAAATTGTAATAGCACAGTACAATTTTAGAAAATGTGAAAATACGGCACTTGTGACTACATCTGGCAATATAATAATACTCAAATAGAACAAAAAAGTTCTATATTCAGATCCTTTCCAAAATGCCAAATACTCCAGACCTCGCACTGCTCGATGAATTTCAGACGGTAACTTGCACTTGTTCAAGAAATTATTTACTATTTCAATATCTTTAGCACGCCATTTCGTTAGAAATTTTCCAAAATTACCATCACGCCATCCAACTAGGAATCTTTTCATAATGCCTAGGTCAATTAAATGTAATGAATCACCAACTGGAAAATCCTTGACTATATCTATCGGAAGATTAAGCAAAGGAGTATCATACTTATGGTGCGCCCCATAAAGTTTATTTCGGAACCCTTCATTTGTTCTTTCGGAACAAATCGTATCAGGAAAAGTAACCGTGTGTGAATTGTGGGAATATTTACCAACAGTAACACACTTCATGCAGCCGTGTTTTCCGTTAAAATTACATACACCTGAAAAAAAAGAAATGTTACTATAAAGAAGTTATACACAGCCAGGTATGCATTATCAAATCGGATCATCAGATGCTGACCTTGTAACAATGAGACCAACTAGGAGTTGTACCCTTTCAAACAAAAAAAATAAATTTCCAAATTGGTTCAGCCGTCTTCGAGTAATCGGGGAACATACATAAAAATTAAATAAAAAAGATCCCGACGAACTGAGAACCTCCTCCTTTTTTGAACTCGTTTAAAAGAGAACATTATGAATACCTTTACCTTTTATGAAAGCTCTCGCAGGTGAGTCACAAATAAAACATCTGATCTTTACTGTAACTTTCTTTTCAGAATTTTGCAGTGTAATTCCCTCTTCCAATACACGACTAACGTCGGTGACAAAGTCTTCCAAGTAAGCTGATAAATCTTTAGGTTTTCCAGTGCCATAATAAATTCCAACCACTAAAGGTTTAATGTTAGGGTTTTCCGAAATGTTACAGAGTATAGGCCAAAATTCCTTCTTTGAGCTTTTAAAAATTGGCAAACCGTCGAAATTAAAATTTAATGATATATTTTCTGGAACATCAGTCCAATTTTCCAATAGTGAAGTTAAATTGTTTGTTATTCCGTTATGCCAATATTCGCCGCCCCCTTCAATTTTTTTTATGCTCACAAATCTTGGTGTTTTTAAAATGGTCCTTGGATCTACAGGTAATATTTCCGGAATCAGTTCATTCATAATTTTTGCTAAGTCTTTTAGCGCGATTTGATTAATATTTCTATGAATAGCCCATCTTCTTATATTTTCACGAAATAATGAACAATTTTCGTATTTATTAAAATTACTCTCACTGTCGCTTTCGTCGCAGCTCTCAGGTCTTATACTTAGACTTTCAACATCGGCTAGATGATTTTGGAGCCCTACGGAACCCTCGTCATTATTATTAGGACTCACTTCGCTCATTTTCTTATTTTGGTGGCCTAAGGTTCCGTAGGCTGTACTGTGGCTACAGCTCGGTTCGCTCATATGCTTATTATTTAGATGGCCTACGGAACCTTCATTAATATCACTGCCACTTACTTCACTCAAATTGTCATTTTCTGCTGTGATCGAAGACATCATGATTTTTGCTTTTTCCTTCGACATTTTCCTTCTGAAACCTCCGGTTCTTAACCTCGTTTTAAACGTTTTTTTCATCATTTTATGGAACACTGCACTTATTCTTATCTATATTTGATGCAAACCAAAAGAAAAGTAAAACAAACATGCGATTGCATATGACCGACAAATGGATTTAAGAAGACAATCAATTAATGTTTTATATAGCTTTACGCATTACAATAACTCACGTGTATATGATTTTAGAGCTGTTAGCTATACAACAGCATTCAGTTGGTCCTTAACAATGCTAGCATTATAATGATTCACGATTAAGCTGATTAACGCTTCAAGGCTTTTACCTTCCACTTAAAAGTGCTACTATACAACAAAGGGCACTAAAAGTAGCTTGAGGCTGTATAAACTGATTTTTGTGGCATTATAATGTTTCATGTTAATGTTATTATACAGCATGAAGCATTTATCTACTACCTAAAAATGCTATTGTAGAACCAAAAGCCCTAAAAATGGCTGAAAGCTATACAACTGCAATGGGGTTTGCTGCACTAAAACTATAGGTTTTATAAAAGCATTTCGATATGCCATTATCCAACCACTATACAGTGTGAAGCATCATAATGGTTTAAAAAAGGCCAATATAAAGCGTCCAGATGCGCGGTGAGATCATATAAGACTTTATAAAGGCCTTGAGCTCTACATAAGTTTACTATTTGTCTGTTAACGTGCTTCCTGTGTTACTTGGGCTATTCTGGTGTTGATATAAATCAAGCTGCCCTAAGGGTCTCTGACATGGCTTAACGACTGCCATACCATGACAAACATTCTTGCTTAAAAAGTGTTATAATGACTTAGCAACTATAATTTCCTAAGTGAACTAGAGTTCATAATTTTTTTTTTGTTCCGTCTATACTTCCTCCGACAATGAATGTCAGAGACATTGTTCATGAGAGTTCATAACTATCATGCACACTAACTTTCTATAAATACTACTGATAGTCTATATGACTTCCTGTGAAATATATGCATCTCCCAAAGGAGAAGACAGCAGGGCAAGCTTTATGAATATGAATTATAAATGTACCTGAATAGCCTGCATGATGGATCCTTGACATGCTATCTCCATTTCCATAATCCTAGTTATGTACTCCTCTTTCTTGTTACAATTGACTGCACAACCTGGAGACAAATATATGTATAACAACAGGATTTATAAAGAGAAATTTGATAATTTTTAAAATGTGCATATGGTCGAGTTGTTTCTTCTGTGTTTTGTCAAACTTGAAATTTGTAGTAACTGGCATATAAAATATATATTTAACTTGGGTAAAATCATGACTAGCATACACAACATGACATGGATCTCCTTAACTTAACTGGTTAAATTAAATAGAAACAAATACCATACATTCTCAAATCCGTTTCAATATTTATAACACCTACTTACGTTATATACCTTATTACATACTGCTAACTAATTGGTAATAAGCAAATGTGAGGGAGTAGATTTAATTGTAATTTAAAGAGGATGGATTCTGACCAATGATGTCCTTGAACTTTGGTATATTTTACTTTTTTTAAGTGCTCAACCCACATTATGGCCATGCCAGTCATGAAAAGTTTTTTGTTTTTTTTCTTTTGCTTATTTCTCTCCAGCCGAAGGTTGCCTGGAAGAGATCATTTTCAGCGATAAGGCCACCGCTTGTGGCACTAGTTAAGATGCAATTTGTATTATGTACTGTTTTTTAATATGTGTCAACAATAAAGAGTTAATCTATCTATCTAACAAATTTGTTATACACTGCACTAAAGTTTCCCCAAGGCATATTTTAATTTAATATCATTTTCAATGTAAGTGCTAGCTAGTTGGTAATGGTGGTTGGTTGGTTTTTTACCATAGTTTCTTTATTTTATCCAAAATATTTCCCATTTAAATGTGTAATCATGTTTTGGTGGGCCATAAAACTGATATGTTAAGATAAGAAAGAAAGAAAACATTTATTATGGCAGATTTATCAGAGAAACAAATACTTACAAGTAAGAACATAACAAACAAACAAACATAAAATCTGCCACAACACAGCCCCAACTCAGCATAATGCTGGTTGTGTGAAGATAAGGTTGTGTTTAAAATACAATATAATTTGTATTTTGTCAATAAATTAGCATATCTGATTATTACTTACTAAGAACTAATTGAAGTAACCTCCCCAAATCTGAGGGATCTGCTTTTTCAGCTATATTTACAACATCTGGTCTTGAGAACTCTTGTAAGCTTAAATTTAAGATGTCTTGATGGTAATCTGAAAGTAAATACACAATCATTATTGTATACGAGTAACAGACCCTAGCGGTAGACTTTGTAAAGTGTACTAGATTACTTATACATGCTGAACTGATGTACAATAACAGCTGGAATAAATGTACAAGTTAACATGTCTTAACATGTAAATATAACTAAACAGCACTTTATTGGTCACATATTTCAAGATCTTATTAAAGTTGGCAAACATTTGATTATTTAAATAATGTGCTGAACTCTAGATGCTGTCCAAAGCATACACAGCAATTTAGTACTTAGGTACTTTGATGTATTGTCCGAGCAATAAGGACGGATTATTATCACACAAAACACATCCAATAGAAAATGGATACACTTACCTACTACTCCTTCTAATAATTTCTTCAAGTTGCTAACTTTCAGTCTCCAATTGTTACCTACATCTGTCTTTATTTTAGAATTCCAAGCTGGCGTGAAGAACTCGGGCGCTATCTGTGTGACTGCTTCTGCTATCGCCACTCCATCAGATAGTTCTAAAAGAGAAGAAGCAACATAATTTCACTCTAAAATACTTTAGCAATTTGAACACCAGTTGGCACTATAATCAGACTTTTAGGAATTACTAGATAATATCTTTATAAGGAATTGGCGAAATCTAAGTTTCGTGGGCGTCAAGTTCTGTGGCCATGGCACTAATGTATGAGGATTTTACGGTCTCAAGTTACAGATGCCGCGATATAACAACGAAATCTACACAATACCTGCGGGATTTCCATGTTTAGCTTTGAGATCTAGAGTCTTTAGCCATTTAATCAGATTGTCGCAAAGAACAACGGCGCTGGCATCCATTGTGGGTATTTAGCTAGCTTCTGGACTTGTATTCACAATAGACGCGACTACTTCTGTGAAAACATTCTAATCCAGAAATTGGAGATATTTACGTACAAAAAACTATTTATTTTCACTTTATTTGCGTGTCGTAAGTCGTAAACTATACAAATAAAAATGAAGTTTATTAAAAATGTGTTGCCAGTATCAAGATATATATTTTCCAAACTCACTGAGATATCAGTAAGTTCCTAATTATTAAATTTAACTAGGCATTGCGCCTTGATTTGTTGGAAACAGAATCTTACTGTTATGCCTCATATATGTTGTCGTATTGTTGAATAAACATTTTCACACAAATATCCATGTCAATATAAAGGATTCAAGTTACAAAATATACCGTAACTATCAAATAAATTAGGTACTGGTAACATTTATCATGATTGTCACATATCTTCTGACATTGGCAGCAAAATGTTTTTACATCACACGATTTAATCATTCATCAAGGAATTAAACTTTCATCATCAGCATCAGCGTTCTTCTTCTCATCGAATGAGTGTGGCCAAGTTTATCAAGCCACCCTAAGGGCCTCTGAAAGGGTAATAGGTAGTATTCTTTGGCCTCTGACATGACTTATATAACTGCTTGTATTCTCAGTTTGGTATTATAAATAAAATTATACCTAATGTAGCTAGTTTTGTATTGTAACAAACACGTTTATCAATTTTAAGAAACTGTCGATACAGTGTCTTTGGTGGCGATAAAAATGGGCGCTTTATGGGCGCTTCCATCGATGATATGACTCGTTACCCATGTTAGGGCTCTGCTTTTTGACACAGTAGGTACTGTACCTACCAAGCCATGTCAGAGGCAAGTTGATGATTCTCGACACTACCTAAAAACAATACCATGTCATACCTAGAACAAATTATGGTGTCTAAATTATTTTATTAGATGCTACTGCATAAACACTGAACATAAATGAAACTGAAGCACAAATTAAGATTACTTTCGTTGTTATCATCACCTACCTAAGGCTACTTATGTCTTTCTGCTTGTATAAATAAGCCTTTTTTTTCATGTTGTTTATCACAACTCGGTTTGATTATGGATTATCTAAGTACATATAATTAGGTAGATAAGTAACAGGATTAAAACACAAATTAAGTTGACAGTTATTAATGTTTATTAAATCTTAAAATTACAATATAGCCTGGAATTTGAGAGTTAATATATAGATAGAGTTAGATATACTGTCACAACAAGACTGCTGAAGCTTACAAAATTGGCCACAGTTATCAAACATCTGCCTAGGTTGAGAAGTCTTGTAAGTTTTTTACTCATTGTTAAAACAGACTAAGTCTACATAAGAGAAAAATCCTAAAAAACAAAACACTTATCAACTAAGAGGTGATATGTTTTTTATTAGAAAGGCTGAGAATATCTTTTTTTTACATTAAATAGGCTTACGTTTGACTATAGCCTGCCTGATGTTAAGCACCACTATAGTCTAAGATGTAGCACGCTTGCCTAATGAGATAAAGAATTTATGAGTTTATTTTAAGTAATCAGTAATAAATTTTAAAACGAAATACTGACTATCATCTTAGATGGGGATACATGATTTTTAATCATTTTTACTCTACATATTTCTTTGGAAGGTCGCATCCCATGTATTTGTCCTGTTTCACAGCTTGCTCGATGACACGCGACCACAATGGATCAGTACCCAATAGGTGAGGATCACAGAATAGAATGACTGCAACTTGGGCTCTTGTAAGGGCCACATTCAACCTTTTGGGGTTCTTCACAAACCCTAGCGCATGTTTTATATCTTCGGCTACCAACGACTCGGTCGATCGGACTGTGGATATTATAATAATAGGTTTCTCTTGCCCTTGGAATTCTTCGACAGAACCTATTTTCGGCTGCGGCAGGCCCATACCCTCAAACAGGCTGCGGAGGTATTTTATCTGAAAATGTCATTAAAAGCCGTTAGTCAAAAATACCTTTACATGATTTGCCACACGTTTGTGCTCAAATTTAACCATTAATAAAACATTTTCAATAATTGGGCTTGCATATAATTAATAGTCTAATAAAGAAGAATATAAATTACCTGCGCTAAATATGGTGTGATGATACCTATGTCATCAGCGGACACTTTTCTTTTCAGCATCTTACTGGTGGTGAGGGCTACCATCGTGGCCTCTTGCGGGTTGTACCAGGATGGGCTGTCCTCAGCGCGCGTGTTACAGCCCCTCACTCCGTGCACGTAGATACCTCCACACTTGGAGTCTCCTGCCTCATATATCTCAGACACTACATCTATCAGGTGCTTGATCCATGGCTGCTCTCTGTTAAACTTTTCTACCAGACTACCGTCATAGAACATCTGGCTCGGCAGCGTCAACACTTCTTTCAATGATCTGTAATTGTCGTTCAGTTTCGTCACAACCTTCTCGTTAAAACCGTGTTTGAATGATTTAAAATCCTTTTGATAAGGGCAAGTTTCGAGTATTCTCGTCAAATAGGACTCGTCCAAACCAAACTCTAGGGCAAATGATGACTGTATTATGGGACCGAGCTGCATTGGATCGCCAGCGAGAATGATTTGTCCATTGTCTTTATCGGTCAGAGTGAGAGGAATCATTATTTCCGGTTCAGTAGCTTGTCCCGCTTCGTCGACAATCACATGCGTGAAATGTCCTTTTGGAAAACCGATGTACAGCAAAGATCCGAGAGCATTGCAGGTGCCAATGGTTACGCGATGGCGGCCAATAAATGAACTTTGGCAGTTCAATTGCACATCATTCTCCACCACTTGCTTCGATTTTGTCGTCCCTTCTCTCGCTATGTCCACAGTGACACAGTAGGATTTAATCTTAGGCGGTATGTTGTCAGACTTAAAATAATGGTATGCTATTACGCGGACCAAAGAGTGTGGATACTGGTCCTTATAGTCTATCAGTCTTTCTGCAATCAAGTTAGCGGCACTGTTGGATGGGGCCGCCACCAGGACCCTGCTGTGAGGGATGTTGGCCAATATTTGCAGAATAGTTTCCACAACTGTGACAGTTTTGCCCGTGCCTGGCGGGCCATATATGCAGTATGGCTTGGGTCTACACTCTCCCAGCAATATGTTTGTGACGGCTGCCTTTTGCCAAGTGTTCAAATCTTTATTGAACCACTGTATGGAGTCGAGGCTCTCGGGAGGAACTTGCGGCGCTCGTGAAGTCAGCCGACTCGGGAATAATATGTCCGGTCCGAGCACAGTCACTGCAGAGCTGATGGCATGATGTGCTTTGCGGTATGAACCACGGTTGAAATAGAATTCCACCGACACGTCGCCTCCAGAATAATGTTCGTGGAAAGCTTGATTGTACTTTAACAGCACACAATTGCCTCTGATTTCGTGTATGACGCCTTCGTATTTGCTCGCTTTGGGGTCCCACACGTCTTTTACGACAGCTTTGTCGCTTATCACCAATGATGGTCTCTTTTCTGATAAGCCTTTCACCTCAAGACTCAGGTATTCGTGAAATCTTACCAAGTACGTTTTAGGAATATCATATGCCCTCAAGTTGATGGTTTCTTGAATTTCTTCCAGAAACAGTAACTTGCGCATTTTATCTACATAGTTGTAAATGTTGAGATCCTGGTTCAAGCAAGAATATGTGTCTCCTAACTTAATAACAGTCTTACGGTTGTTGACATGTGTGGTCTGGTCCGTGTCTCCTAGAACCACATTCCACAATGCATCTGGTATGCGGTACTGTTCTATTCTTACAGCTACAAAGTTTGGCGTCCTGGAAATGTTTCTTCCACGGACGATGTCAGACTGATTCCTCGCTTCTTTCATTCTGGAATACTTTTCACTGAGAGTAACTGTTCGCTCTTCACTGAAGTTCTTCTTCACACCAATTCTTTTATCAGTGACATTGATGTGTATCAGTCTTTTCACTTTAAAACCTCTGAAAAGAATAAGCATCTCTTCTTTGGCTCGTCCTAAGAATTTGGGATTGCAGGAGACTGTAAATGTAATAGTTTTTCCTGGATACAGTCTGTACGCTTGTTGAAGATTTGGTGTTATATTAATTTGTGAATCTCTTCTTTTGCTCAGTATTACCCACTTGTTGATGATATGCATCTGTTGACTGTTGTTTGTGATCTTCAGATTCATTTGAGCACTCTGGTTCATTTCCACATCAAATAGTAGAGGGTATGAAATCTCCAGCCTTTCATCGTTCTCCAGCTGCAATGTTGTTTGTTCATCTTCATCTACTTCAATATCTTGAGTGGGGGCTTCACCAGTTTGTTGCATCTGTATTGCTCTATAGATACAGTTACCTTGGTAGCTCTCTATAGTTTTCATCAATACCTGAAATATGTTGCAAAGAATGAAATTATTGCACAAACACAACTGCGACATGCACCTCAACTATTGTGTAAAAGTACAAAAAGAACCTGTGCTATGTATAATCCAAATCCGCTTTACCAACAGCTAGGTGCAACATATAAATTTACAAAAAAATATTTAACTGAAAAAGCATTTACTCACTTTGGCTCCAACCTTTGGTATACCACCCTCAGACATACTATGCTTGTCAAAGTATATCTTCTTGTCACAAAGTCCATGTTCTCCGTTCCAATCAGTCACTGTTCCAGAAACTATCTTTTGTCCGAGAGGCCGGAATGCACACACTTCTAAAACCTAGAAATATACATTATGTAACATTAGTATGAAGAGCTAAGATTTACATTAGTGCATATTATATATATGCTTAGTCTGAAGTTGAGTTGTGGTCTATCAAGTATACAGAAAAAAAATATAGTTTAAGCTTTGCACATTGCATTGAGATTGCTATAACAAAAATAAAGAAAAACCTAGTAGCCTGTTAATTCAAGGTCTAATCTGCCCATACCAAATTTCATTCAAATCAGACATAACTTACACACAAACTATCACTTTTATAATATTAGTGATGATTGATGATGATTTTTATATACAAACCTCAGCAGAGGATACAGGGACTGAATTGTCATCACCCTCAGCTGATATAACTTTGCAGCTCATTTCCAGCAAATCTCCCTCGATAGGCATGAAGGTGCCATCAACATCGTCCAAATTAAATTTAATGTCACCATTTGTCAAGTATACCACCCGGCCATCTCTGCTGGCCACTTCTCCAATCAGGGTGTGAGCCGCCTCTTCAAAAAACACCTCCTCTTTTGTGTCTTCTTCACCCCAGAAGTTCCCCTCATTCGAGAGTATTCTCACTATTACAGTTTGCTTGTCCTGCTTATAGTACCCCAGGTACATCACTTTGTCATTGAGCTTGAGTTCATGAGAACAGGATGATGTGTCAAAGTAATAAGCTCCGTCAATCAGAACATAGTCGTTATTTTCATCTATGTATGAGACTACTCCTGTAAAATAGGTATAGGGTAATTCCTTGGTTTAAAATAAGAAACATAACATGCAATGAAACATTTAATAGATATAAAAAATATAAATATATTTATAATACAATATATGTATACATGAAGAGAGAGGTGTAATATTTAAGTGTATTCTAACCTGTTTTTTTGAAGCACTTTTTATCATTTGCCTCTGTTGGGAGATTTGTTTCGTCATCATTAGTATACTCATTGTTTTTAATTGCATCTATAATTTGTAACTCGGCAAGGTTTGCATCAAAAGTTTCGTCATCTTCATCTTCTTCATTGTCATCTCTAGACCGCAGGTAGTTCAAAAATGAAGAAGCATAGGAAAACATTTTATTTTTATTGTTTACAAATCTTATTGAACAAAACCTTTATCATACTCAAACTCCCATTCAGTAGACTTCAAATAATCAAGTTCTTTTCTGAGAGCTTGAATTCTCTTTTGGTGCATTTCTTTCTGGGCACTCTTTAGGCACTGCTCAATGCTGAGACCGAGGTCAGCATGGTTCAGTGATTGGTCAAAGTTCTGGATCCGACTTTGGGTGTTGTTCTGTTAACAAAATAATATGAATGCAGATTTTAAAACAACTAAAAAGATATATTCTTAGCTGCATTTCAATCACATCTCACCAACAATAAAAATTTGAGTGAGTTTGTTGGGCCCTTTATTACATTCAAACTCAACAATTTGAATGAAATCTTGTAAGAAGACAGATTAATCCAATTACTCTATGGATTAATCTCTGGATTAGTAGGTACATAGGCTTTTTGTTTCAGTTGCTAACACAGAACAACGATCGGGCCACATCACCCCCGCGCGCGCCCCCTCCTAGAAGCGAAATGAATGACAATACGTGGTTCTCGTTTGGACCAGTAAACAGGCCAAACTAACCTACGACAGCGCTTGTCAGTCTGTTGTCGAACATAGTCCGAGCGAGAGAGAGTTTTCGGTCGTTTTACTCGGTTTTACAGCACGATAAACTATTAAATATGTCTTGGTGTCAAGTAAAAAATTGTAAGAACAATAGTTCCAGTGTTACCGGCGTGAAATACCATCGGTAAGTAGTAAAATTTATTAATTTTAATAAAAAAACTTTTGACATTTTGAATGGCATTAACACATTCATTGTCTTGACGATGCTACTTCTTGATAGCAAAGTGACAACAAACTGAATTGGACAGAAAACTCCTTGAAACTCAGTATTTGTACCAAAGCGTTAAATGCACTTCACCCAGTAATGAACAGAAGGTCGTGTCTTAGCAATTTTACTAGGTTATGAATTTATCGTATCTTAGTCAGGCCCTGTATCACATATGCGGGCCCAGTATGGAGTAACACGTGTAAAACCAACATTAATAAGCTACAAATAATACAAAATAAGGCTCTTAAATGTTCTTTTAACACACCTCCACTAACAAATCTCAAAAAGTTACACGATAAAATTGGTCTACCTAATTTAACTAACTACATATACAATTTATCCAAAACATTCTATCTCTTTAGAAATCCTAATAGTAAAAATAAACTCATTAACAACATATGCAAGACTCTTAAACAAAACTTAACTTTTATCGATAAATACAAACGTTACAAACTTCCACATCACTTATTCTTAACTGATGAATAGAATGACATAGTGGTGGCTATTTGCGTGCGCGCGGGTCTCGTCGGCCGCAACTGTACGCACGATGTTTAACCTTGTGTCAATGCAGGCACAGCACAGAGTCCCGCACACGACGACGGCTGGCCAGCCACAGTAGGTAACTCATGACTAAGTCTGTAGATTCCTGCCCGCTGCTTGATGCGAACGACCGTTGACAAATTTGTAGACGTACCCTCTCTTTTGGTATTAAATTATTTTATTGAATCATATTTGTAAAATGTATTGTTGTTTCTAAACTTACATGGTGCTAGTTCACTTTCAATTTAGTTTAAATTATGTACCTATATGTAATATACAAGTACTTGTTTATAAATACTCAGCAGTGAAAAGTTTTAAAAGGTTACTAGCCACACAAACAAATTCTTACTTATGATATTGTTGTGATAGGATAATGTACTTACACTATTACCACAAATGTTTTGTAAGTTATTATCAATAAAGAAATTTGAAAAACAAAAACTTAACCTAGGTACATTGGGCGGCCTTATCGCGTAGAGCAATCTCTTCCAGGCCTGGAAGAAGGAAATGTCCTGGAAGAATAAAATCTAATTCGACAAAACAAACTAAACAATATGTAAGTATAGCATACCTGTGGTGTCTCAGGTTCTGATGTAGAATAGGTTGACTGAGAAACGTTACTCGAAGACGACATAACAATAACATCAGTGGCGACAATATTGTGAACCTAGGTTTATGCTGATGCTACAAAAAATACCTAAACTGTTTTATTTAATAGGGCTGTAATTTTCGAATTCGAATACTTTCGACACGTATGTTGTTTTATGGATTGAATATATGGCTCGCATCTAATTATTACACGCAACGCAAGAAATTATGGTTTTGCAAGAATTAGTCACTCCGTATGTACTCGTTTAAAATACAAACAAGCAGGGAGAATATTTTGTTTCCATTTTCTTTTTAGAGGTTATTTAATTTTATATTTATTGCCGATGGGATGTCAATGTCTCTTTTTGTTTTTAAACTTTTCTTATAAGCTCTATGCCAGCACTGGAATTTCAACATTACCTACAGTGCTGCCGTACGATAGACTTTGTCACTAGATCTAGCAACTTTCATGAACGGTTAGGGACAAAAAAATATAAGTAAATATCCGGTTGATATTGGTAGCAATCCCGCGACATTGGACGAAATCAAAATGAGCCGGACTAAATTTTTTATTTTGGTGCAAAACTAACTATAACAGGCTTTGCGTGACCAAAATGCTGGCTTGTACTTTGCCCAAAAGATTAGTCTAGCTATTCAACGGGGAAATGCAGCCAGCATCTTGGGTAGGCTACCTTTTGAAAATGTAGATTAGTTTTTTTTTTTATGGTGTATATATAATGTTTATTTTTTTATTATTATTTGGAAGTGTTACTAGTAATTTTCGTTGTTTTGAAATAAATATATATCCTACTATAACCCATGAAGTTAGAGGTAGGTTTCTACCTCTAACTTCATGCTATAACCTATTCAGCGTTTCTTCAGAACTAAATTTAAAAAGGTTATGGTCATAGACAAATATGAACCAAATTGAGTTGCGTTCATCACGCCATCTAGTGGCAAGTAGTAATATTAGTTTGAAACCTGGACAATAGAGAGAGTAAATAACTAATGATAACTTAACTAACAGAGTTTTAAATTTTTTATTACAATTGACCTTAATGTAGAGTTACCAGTGGCTACTGCACTAGGTACCCCTGTATCGCAGCAGCCACAGGTGCTTTTAAAACTTTTTGTTGAATTAAATAACTTATAAAACATAAAGTAACTGACTAATTACTGCCCAATATTTTATCTGTGTGTATATTATATCATCATCATCTGTATTTTTTTTTTCTTTGGCACTTTGTATTGTGCCAGTTCTCAAGTAAAAATTATCATCTGCATTGATCACTCCCGAGACGTTTCCCTAGCAACAATGATTTTATTTTTTATTTTGATTATTATTACCTATTTATGCTTATTTATTTCAATGTTTCCTAGTTAATCTTTAATGATTATTTCTTTCTTTCGTTCTAATTAACATCTTTTATCTGTAAATAATAGTTAGTTTTTAATCATACCATGGGACTTATTTCATATAAATATGCTATGTAATTCAAGAAAAACAAGTTCTGGCTTTTTACACATTCTTTCAATGGATAAACTACTGCTGCCACGACGAATTCGATATATATTTCAGGACGAATTGCGATAACTATTGAAACTGCTTTAATTGAAGGCAGAAACTCATATACAAGCAATACAAATATTACAAATACACGGAACTAAATTTTATTCGTCACGTTTTAGGTCTTGTCTAATTTGACGCTTAGCGATCAAATTTTAGACGGAAATATCGTTAAATTATGCGCCGTCGAATAGCTTTTTGACGTTTTAAACTAAATTATAAAAAAAAAACAACTAAATTGAATGGCCATAAACAATTCAGTCGTCTCGATCTAAAAATAGTTTATTTGTGTATGCAGCGGAATAACAAAACCAGTTTGACAGGGACTAAAACCATTTAGTCGTAATTTTGGTCTCGTCCGATGTCACAAAATTGCTACCAATGTGTTTTACGACTTCTAGCGGGTTTTTGAATATATTTTTAACAGATGGCCATCACGCATTGAGTTGCCGACGTTGCTCAGGGAGATTCTCGCGGCACCATGCTCTAAACGACATAGTTCGTAGAGCTCTCAATTCTGCAAATATCCCGTGTGTCCTCGAGCCTGTGGGGCTGAGCAGATCTGATGGCAAGAGACCGGACGGGCTGACTCTGGTGCCCTGGAAGAACGGCAAGTGCCTAATTTGGGACGCAACTTGTGTCTGCACTTTTGCCGCCAGTCACCTGAGTCGTACCATTCACTCACCGTCAGCTGCTGCCGAGGACGCCTGCAGAAGCAAAAAGCAGAAATATACTGCCTTGGAAACGTTCCATCATTTTGTTCCTGTTGCCGTAGAGACCATGGGCAGTTGGAGTGGTGACGCTAAAGATTTCGTCAGGGAGTTAGGCCGAAGAATTAATGAGAAGACGGGAGACACCCGCTCTGGATCATTTTTGGTGCAAAGGTTAGCCATCGCGATTCAACGTGGCAACGCGGCGAGCGTAATGGGAACCTTTGCGCCGGGAGCGATCCGGGGTGGGCTCTTTGATTAATTTTTGTTTGTTTTATTTTACTTCATATTTTATTTTAGGTATATTATATATTTTAATATTATGTTTAGGACTTGTAAATATTAGTCAGTTACTTTATGTTTTATAAGTTATGATATAAATGTTTTGTTTCTTTTTAACAGAAAAAATAATATATACCTACCTAAATCTAGATAACTTTTTCCTATTATAACTAGGGACATTTAATTTTGTAGACTGGCAGCACTTGCACTTTTTTAAAAGGGTAATAGTATTCTTTGCTTGCACTTGCGATTTTTCTTTTCGACTGAAGGACTTTGTAGTTTGTATTGTTTCCATGGTCAAATGAATAAATTTATTGGTCTGTGATTAATAAAAAAACGGTTTTTCCTATAAACGCACACAGCCACACATTAGTGTTTGGTTTGTTATTCATAAAAAAATACAAAATTTAATATGCAATTGGAGTAAAAATACATGTATAGGTAAATGTTTATCTACCAAAAGTGCTACCAAACGATGAGTTACAACCAACAAACGAACCACTAACTCATTGACCTATTGTGTGATTCAAGAGAAACTTGTTCTAAGTTATTCTCCCACAATCAATCACACAATCGTAGCGCATTATGGATAAACGCCTAAAATTCTCGAGCAATGACAATGATAATCTGCGCTCAACATTTATAGATGTGGAGGAACTAAAGAATGTTCCATACAAGGAAGTGCCTTCCACAGCCCAAGAGTTCTTAGTCGCTGTGATAAATGAGCGCATAAACACTGCAGAAGCGAGATACACTGGAGAACTTGAAAAGCTGAATCAAAACCAGAATCAGTTTCATGTTGAGGTGTGTATGAGTACTTACTTAAATAACTGAGGAGGGAGCAATAATAGTCTTTGATTTTATATTGTTTTTTTTTTCAATAGTATGTGTGATGTCTGTGTATAAGCTTGCAGTATCATCTGCTATGTAATTTATTTATTTACACACACTCATTACATTGCCTTGAATCTACCTAATACAAATTTTGCATGTGACATTTCTAATATATTGATCATAAAATCTCATTACGCCTAAGCTAATGTTCAGCCAGAAAATGTCCTTGACTCATGTTGAGGGAAACGAAATGGTGGAACGACAAAATAAAAAAACTATCTAATATACAGGACTACAAAGACAAAAAAAATACCAAAAAAGTGTAGGTAAGTATTAAATTGCCTACCTACTCAATATTATTTATAATTCTAAGCCCACAATCAGATGGTAACTAACCTCTCTTTGCACTGTTAACTGGTTGTTTTGAGCCCTGAACTATATTTAGATAAATATAATAAATAAATAAATATTTTCGGACATATCACACAGCGCCATCTAGCCCCATACTAAGCTTACGCTTGTATCATGGGTACTAGATAGCGGATATAATACATATATACTTTTTTTTTTTTGTAAATACATACTTATTATACATAGAAACGACCAGACTCAACACAAATAATTACAAATTTTAATATGCATAATTATTTGTGTTATGCGGGAATCGAACCCGCACCCCTAGATTAGAAGGCAGAGCCACTACCAACTAAGCTAACAGAGCAGTCTTTTGAGCAGATTGAAACTTAGTTTTTACTTTTCATTGTCTATATCTTTATTGACTGCCCCAGTATAATGTTTATACAATAATATGTTTCAGGAGGCCTTACCTGCCCCACACTACAACCTCAAGCCCACAAAGGAATGGCAAAACATCCAAGTTGCAGACTTCTCAGAAGTCCGGAGCTATTTATCACGGATGAGAAACAAAGATAACCCACTATTGAAAAAAGTTAACAAAGTCTATATAGTAAAAGATAGCCATGTGGCTTTTTGGCAAAGAGTTGTTAACAAGAGAACTCCAAATGTGTCAACGGTGCTCGGGTTCAAAGCTGCAATAGTTGATGAAGGGCTAGAGAATTTAACACTCCTGCTGAAAGAAGTGCAACCTGGCGACACTATAGACCACAAGATAGGTAAGAACTTATGTGAAATCATACTATTATACAAATAGGAAGCAAAGTGTGATTATTTGTTGGTGTTTCTTCCTTTTACACACCTCAATGGAGCACTGGATCATTGTGTTTATTAGTGTGGTAGAAGCTCCCATAGCACAGCTACCAAAACAACATCTTGTATCAGATTTTGTATGGCTCCCAGTTTTATTTAAAAGCTTCATTTATTAGTATTTAGTATTCATTTATGCAGCAAAACATTGACGTAAATAGTTTATAATTAATACTGTACCCTGTACATAGGTTGTATATACATAGTTCCGGATTAATTTTGATTTTCATCTACTCTTATGAGTAATGTAACTTCAAACATGGCCATATTCACAAATTATATATGTATTAGACAATATTATAAAATAACTATATAATATCATGTTGTATATTGATATACTTTTTATATATTCCAGGTCGATGGATCTATGCCTTGCTAGCATGTTTGAAGCAACCTCTGCAGTCTGATAGTATTAGCATAATTAGGGATTTAGCGCGAGTATGTTGGACAATAAGGTAAGACAAGATTCATATATGTAACATCTTTTGGTGTATTATGAAAACTGTTTGAGCAACTCCTTATTTTTTCTCTGCCAATCAATGAATATACTGGAATTTTTAAACTAAATATACTTAATATAATATGCTTAGAAACTCACATAAAATATGAATTTCCACATAATAATCTATGAAAAAAATTAAGTCAGTTCCTTGCAGCATTTTTTTCTCTTTATCGTTGATAAAAATTATACATAACAAAATAAAAATCTTAAACTAGTGCTACAAGTGGCGGTCTTATCTTTAAAAGCAATGTCCCAGACGTAAGCTACCTTTTATCCCAAAACATGGCTTTCACTAGTATTGTTATTATTTTGGTAACAAAATATTGTTTTCTCATTCCAGATCAAGAATAGACCCAGACAGTGAAAATGTGAGAGAATTAGCAGCACCTTTATCTCTAATCATCTGTATAGTTGGACATTACTACAGGCAGTTGGACCTGGCCGACAGTTTAGACCAATAAACAAATAGTGGTGTAAGTTTTTTACTAACTTTTTGATGTACTAATGTGTTTTAAAATCAATCTTGAATGTTCATGCAATGTTTTTTCATAAAAACTGAAAAAGTGAGCTCAAACATGTTTTCCATTCAATTATAAAGATGCAAAGATGTATATGTAATAATTTTACTTAGCTGAAACTATATTTTGAAATTTGAACACATCTCAAACACCAGTATGTATTTTTTAAATTGGTAATTTTATAGACAGATATTAAATGTGATGGTTGATGAAATTATTAAATGAAACACATGTGTAAATATAACAGATCATTTTATTAGTTAATTCTTAAATATCACCAGCCTTTATTTTATATTTATTTTATATTTTATAACCTTAGGGCACTTATGTAAAAAAATAACCCAAAGAATTGATAATCTCCTTTTTGAAGTCGGTTAAAGAAACTGAGAAAAGTGTCTTTATTTTACAATAAGTTGAAACTAGATAATAATAATAGATGGTAGATTATAACGTTGCTTAACATCAGGCAAGTTGTAGTCATCATCATCAGCCTAATGGGACCCACTGCAGGGTATAGGCCTCCACCCTCTTACGCCAATACTCCCTATTTTGCGCTGTTCTGTTCTTCTGACCTGTGCAACGGTGGCTGGATGATATTATAAAGTTAGACGGAAACATCTGGGCAAGTTGTAGTCAAGCGTGAGCCTATTTCATGTAAAAAAGAAATAAGTATTAGGCGTAGGTATACATAGCCGAAGTAAGTTTAAAGGTAGGTTTTACGCGTACTCCTTGTCATCTTCTTCGAATTTGACACCGAGCTGGCGACGGATGCTGTCTTCTATCTTGGATAGGATAAGACTGTCGTGGTGCCGCATGCGCGATGATTCGATCAGGTCTGAAAACATACATGAATTATTAGTTCTGCGTTAGGAACTAACTAGTAAGTTATCCAAAAAAACGATAGCTTAATATATGTTCTACTTTGGTTCTACTACCTTTTGTGAGTATCGCAACACAAAAATCAGACCAAATGTTTGGAAAACCATTTTTTATCACTTGTGCTTGTGGGTGTTGAGTTCCTAGAACCGTTCAAAAGATTATGTGTAACTTACCAGTTTAAATTGAAGTCTAAAAAACGAGAAATTTATTACAAAAGCTTCAGATAGTGTCTCTTGTTAGATTCAAACTAATATAATTCACTGTTGGATAGGAAATGCTACCTAAATACTTTACCAACGCGTGTACTGCGCTCAAGCTTTTTGAGACCTCATAGACATGTCGTTGCCGAAGTAATAAGAAAGACTATATATAGTTTCTCTCTTGAGTCGTATATCCTCATGACAGGATCGTGACTCCCCCGTAAGATTAATTCATTAGGGAAGTTCTCTTGGGCAGATACATAGTGGTGAGCACTTTCCATGGAAGACACATGTCCTCGGTTAATTTAGTTCTTAAACATGTTGGTTTCCCTACACCAATGACTTGTATAGTTATTGGTGTAGGGCCGGATTCAAACCAGGGTGCGTCTGGATGAAAAGCAGACACTGGATCCGCTGAGCCACGCTCGCTTAAGTTTACTTACGTCTTGATACAATCAGATAGATGATGAAATATACTTACTTAAGCCCAAGCATTTAGAGACCTCTAAGGCCTCATATACAAGTCCGGCGCTGTTGCCGAAGTTGTAAGGCAGTTTGGACGTGTGCAGGGGGAACTCGGTCTTCTCACCGTTGATAATCACCTCCGTGGGGAAGTGAAAGGGGTCTTCTAACTGAAAATAAAACATTTTGTGAATTATTTTGTCACGTGCTAAACCCGCGCTATGGATGTCTCACTTAAAAACTTTTGTAGTAAAATGTTCGGTCGTGATTATTTTAGCTCATTTTCCAATAACTAAATAAATAGTATTCTGGGACATTGCACGCAGCGCCATCTAGCCTTGCGCCTTCTACCAATTCTGTGCTTCTACTTGCAAATGTTTTGGATGCAACCGATTTGGAAGGAATTCGTTATGGAGAAAGTCTAGGCCCTGGATTGACTTATTGTTAATCATGGCTCCGCGGGGCGCAGCTAGCTTACGCAACGGTGTTGTTTTTAGTAATAGTATTTGTACGTATAGGGCTCAGAGAGTTGCATAGGTTACCTCTGGTATATTATATTACTCTATGGGTTACCTTTTATCTCGAAACGACGCGAGCGGAGCAGCGGTCTTCTACTACTACATTAGGTATTCTGTGCTACTACTCCGGACTTATGCCAGCCCCTAAGTGGGACTGGTAGAAAATCCTCATGAAATAAAAAAATCTTTTGAGGGACTGGGCTGGGCACGCAAGCCTCTGGGAATTTAGAGGGAGGTTTCCTTAGCCGGCCAATTCTTTTACAGCTTCAACGATGCTAGGCCTAGGAATTTTTCATAAATGGAAACGTGCTGCTTTTTTAGGAAACCCCCCTCAAGGGCATCTACTAGTAACATACGATTCCAACATACCAAAGCTCTGCCTTCAGTGCCGACGACAGTAGCGCTGTTCCACAGCTTCAAGTTAGCGTGGATGTTCAGCACTGCTCGCCTGCCGCCTTCATAGTCCAGCACCACGGTCTCCACCACATCCTTGCCATCCTCGTCCAGGTCTCCGATCACCGACACCTTGGTGGGCTCGTCTTGGAAGATGAACTGGGCGAACTGGATCGTGTATAGACCAAAGTCCATGAGGGCGCTGCCGCCGACTGCGCGGGGCCTGAAATATGTCATAAATAAAATATAACATTGGTCATTGGTTGAAATAAGTATTGTATGTATTGACAGCATTGGTTAGCAATGAATTTTGGACAAGTGAGAGCAAGGAAAAGATAGTCAAGGTAAAAAGGATATTTTATTGAAAATTTGGAAGATAATGTGCTCAACAAATCGGGGAACATGAAGAAGTTATTACGTATCATCGCCGTTCCTATAGGTACTAATATAGTCCCATACATTTCAGTGTTAGGTATTATGTATTGTTTCAAGAAATTATACATATCTTTCATTATATATGTACCTACATAAATTTTATATAGAATACAAGATTCTCACCTGAGTTTGCCTTCAAGTGCAACAGGAATACCGAAGTTGGCTTCAACATATTTAACATCTCCGATCTTCCCTAATCTGATTCTCTGCTCCAAGTATTTGTAGGCAGGCGAGCATCTTGACCAGACAGCTTCCATGAGGAATAGCCTCTTCTTCTTGGCCAGGTCGATGAGACTCTTCGTCTGCTTGAAGTTCATGCAAAGAGGTTTCTCGCAGAGAACGTGCTTGTTGTTGTTGAGGAATAGTTTGGCTAGCTCGTAGTGCTCGGGGTTGAGGGAACCGATGTATGCTACATCTGGAATTTGATGACATTTGATGATCAGTTTTTGTTTTATGCACTCGGCTTTGTTTTGCGATCAAAATCAAATGCTGCATTTGACCGCAATCCATTTTTTATATGAGTTTTAAAAAAACTCGTTTGAGCCAGATTTGGTCCTTATACATATTGTAACTACGTCTAATTTCTGCATGTGTGAGCATCGTTGCTAGAACTTTCTTGGACAATTCATGCACAGAAAGAATATATCTAATATATTATGTGGCCTATGCACCCTACTACCAACATTGATAGTAAGAAGGCTTCGCTTAACAGGAGCTTCCATTCCAGTGTTGAATGCCAATACTACAAACATATGTTAGTCCATATACTGCAGATTTCATTACGTGATTTTTATTTATTTATTTATTTATAACGGTACACAAAACAGAATGAGTTCATAAATAAGCCAAATACACATTCAAAACTGGTTTTGAACCAGAACAAATTCCTTAAGTGAGTGTACACAGCTTGAACTATATTTATGTGATTAATAATTTCAAAAACCTGTGTTTGTTAGACAGAGAATACAGTACCAGTTAGGTACTGTATTCTCTGTCTAACAAACATACAAACAACAACGATAAACAAGGACAACATAATTACAGACTAAATTTTATCTTACAAATTACTTAGTGATCATGCATAGCTTTGCATTAAAATGGCTAAAACATTACGCTTGAATGTGGATAACACACAATTAAATACATCCAGTGACTGATGGTGGTTCGCTAGGATACTATTGTATTGGCGACACATTCTAACTAATGGGTTGTATAAAGATGTATTATTTTTAATTTTTATTTTTTTGATTGTCGTTTGATGCGATCTAGATACACCTTAGTGCACTGACCTTCATTACTAGCGTACAGTAATGGAGGTCAGTGCCTTATTGTTATGCATGAAATAAAAGTATGTTACTATGTGATGTATGTAAGTAGGTAGGAACATAATAAAAAAAATATCAAACAGATGGTATGCAAGTTCAAATAAGTGATAACCTTACCAATATCGCTGCTCTTGGCCAACGCTTCATAGCTATCGAACACTTTAGGAATGTTGTGTGTCTTGGCGAAGTCCGCTGCTTTCTTAGGGTCTCGTGCCGCGATCGCTGCCAGGACTATCTCTTTGCCCTTGTTCTTGAAAGAGTTGAAGGCATTACAGAAGTCATGGCTGATCGCCCCGGCGGTCACGATTCCCCATCTGATCGTCGACATCTGCATGAAAAATATTGTGAAGTGTAAATTATAATAAAGAATAAACGGAGTAATTGCGTAACATAGGTACCCATAAAAACTTTCAGAAGACTTGACAACCTCCTTTTTATGAAGTCAGTTAAAAAGTCCCAGCATTATAATAAGAAAGAATATTTACACATATTAACACTAATAGAACTAAAAAAGAGTATTTACATCTAAACTAAATTTAATTGATTGATAAATAAAATTTGATGTATAAATTTTATAAGAGTTACCTCGAATTCAAGACTGAAAATCGTGTTGAAATATTAAGTTGCGTAATTAAATAAATAATTATAGAAGAATTAACCTTACGCCAAAGTCGTCTATACCTTACCAGCACTTGCGGACTAACAACGTTTATAGTGAATAAAAACAACTGCTAATAACCGTGCCAAGGTAGTCAAGTACGTTTCAGGCATGGCGCTTTAAATATTTATTAAAGACTATTAGGCATGTAACGTAGAAAAATGTTTAATCAATCAGAATGACTTCTCTAAACTCCAAAACGAAACATTTCTTCTAACAAAGGGGCATCATTTTAAACCGCAATAAAAATAAATATATATAAAATATAACAAAACGGACTTACCCTGGTGTCTAACTTATTTCGCTATGGGCTCCGAACAAATCAAATGCGAAGCTATGGATACTGCCAACCTATATAAATATGATTTTATGGTGATGTTGTGATAATTTTATCTTGGTGCTTTAGTAAACAACATAGCGGGGACGTGCGGGCGAGATCGACCATCAGAAACCGGTATTTATTAACTTGTGGGTGCCCGCAGTTTCTCTCGTATGTTATCGGAACATAAAGTAGTCTATATCATTATCAGAACCCTATTCTATCACCATATAAAAAATCACGGTGACCTGTCGTTCGATCGTAACGACAAATATTCTCTGTTTTTTTTGCAAGAGATTTTATACTGTAGGTCTATTTTTACTTAAGTACCTCTGTATTTTTGAAAAAAAAAATACTATGTACATCTATCCTGCGAACTACAATCCAGGGGTCTTCAAATCTAGAATTAATAGGTATCTTCTAAATTAATCTTTTATTGGAAAATGTGCGAAAATAATCACGACCGTCAGGATTCGAACCTGCGTATTTCTGCTACCGTCAGAACGCCTTAACCACTAGGCTACGGTCTACTAACTGCCAGGCGCGAAAATCCACACTCATTTCCATACACTTCAGACTGAGCGGCTGATGGCGCCACTGGCCACACTGGTTAAGGCGTTCGGACGGTAGCAGAAATACGCAGGTTCGAATCCTGCCGGTCGTGATTATTTTCGCTCATTTTCCAATAAAATATTAATTTAAAACAACCATAGTGCAGGTTAGCACTTAATAAATTAACTCATAAGGTATCTTCTAGGTAAGCGTGTTATACATTGGGCTGCAGCAATGCTTAACATCGGGCAAGCTGTAGTCAAACGCAAACCAATACCACGACTTTTTTTTTAGTTTCACTTCCTCTAACCGTCCCTTCTTAATCCTTTGCCTTATTTCTGCCTTAATTTTTTTCCTTTGTGTTATTTGGGATTACTAAAGCTAGTAAGAAATAAATATTAAACTAAGTAAATGCAGGACTTACAGCGATCGCGGCAGCGGAGATAATTCGCGCTACTTTGCAGGTTCTCCTTTTTATCGAAGGCCCTTTGCATAATAATGAGGCTTAGTCATTGTCTTAATTATTATTGCATGGTTTGCATGGCATCAACAAACTACTTCTAAACGGCTTATCTAAATATATAAAACTCAAAGGTGACTGACTGACTGATTGGCTGACTGACTGATATAGTGATCTATCAACGCACAGCCCAAACCACTGGACGGATTGAGCTGAAATTTGACATGCAGGTAGATGTTATGACGTAGGTATCCGCTAAAAAAGGATTTTTGGAAATGTCACTTTTAAAGGGGTGAAATAGGGGATGCAAGTTTTACATCTTAATGCGAGCGAAGCCGCGAGCACCCACTAGTTAAGTCTAATAAAGTATAAATAATCCATTTTTCAAAATATGACCATTTATCGAGCGTTTACTCCAGTAATGGTTCATAAGATCAAGGTTCGTAAGATATAAAATCTTATCATGGTACGGCGCTACATGAAAATAGCCATAAACTCAAGTTCTGTTTGGAATATCATTATCAAATATTGACCTTGAAGCATGAAATTTTCATAGTTTGCTATGGTTAACTAACAAATAAAGGTCAAAGCAGGATGGAATATACTAGCCGACAACCAATATCTTATATAAGTTACTCATTATGATAAAAGTTTTATTTATCTATACATATAATAAAGCTGAAGAGTGTCAAAAAACGGAACATAGAAGATATTAGAAAAAAAATGTTTCGGTATACTTTAATTAAATCCATAACAGAATAGGTTTCAGCAGTTTTTAGAATTAAAAAAAAACAGACAAACAGACAAAAATGTCTGTTTATATTTTTATCTGTTTATTTAAACGCTCATAACCCAAAAACGGCTGAACATATCATGATTTTTGGTGTGAAGGTAGTTTGAGGTCTTAGAAGTGTTTTATCTCAAAACTAGTTGTGCCCGCGACTTCGTCCGCATGAAATAGTTTACCATAAAAACGGTTCTAGTGAGTTAATCTTAAAAGATAGACATATACTGTTGCAGACATATTGTTAGATCATTTTAAGAGGAATAATTCTTTCATATATATTTTTTGATATCTTGAACCGTTTTCGCAGCACACGCAACAGAAGCCCTCAAAGAAAAATTATTTTCCCCGTTTTTTTTTTACATTTTCCATTGTTTCTTCGCTCATATTAGTTGCAGCGTGATGCTATATAGCCCAAAGCCTTCCTCAATAAATGGTCTAACACAATTTTTTTTTATTCGCACTAGTAGGTATATTTCCTGAGATTAGAGCGTTCAAACAAACAAACAAACTCTTCAGCTTTATAATATTAGTATAGATAATGCGAGCGAAGCCGCGGGCATGAAACGTGTGCTGTTATGGATTTAAAGTATAGGTACCTGAACAACATTTTTTTCTAATATCTTCTACTCGTATGTTCCGATTTTTGACCTTCTTCAGTTTTGTTATAAGAAGATAAGTCTTATACATTATAACTATAGTATACGACCAGCAAAGCGCCCAAAATACCATGTAAAACTTTTTTAGTGCTGTACTAAAATAAACTTGTAGTTTGGGAACGCAAACAATAAATAAATAATATATTTATTTATTATTTTATTTTAATCTACGCATATTAAAAAAGGCAAAATATTTTGAAATAAAATTATTTTGTTAATAACCAGGATACATCCACACTGTACAAAGATGACGATAACAAAGTACTTTCCAGCGAATGTAAAGTCAAAAGACATGGGTGAGGTTAAGGGTATTCCAAATCGTCGGCGTCGTAATGAACACCGACTTGTTTTCGAACTGCGTCTTCTAGTTTGGCCAAGATGAGGCTGTCCAGCCACGGCATGCGAGGGGATTCCTTCAGACCTGAAACAAAACAATCATATCTTCTTATCGAAAGAGAGTGGCTAACTCTGGGGTCGAGAATTTATCAAGCCGCCCTAAGGGCCTCTAACATGGCTTAACTGCCGTACTAGACAAACAGCGGGGACCTACAATTTAACGTGGCATGCGACCTAAGAAAGCGCCCAAAATATAAACATATGAATATCTAATTTAAACATACAGAAAAAGAAAGAAGAGATTTCTCCTGAATCTGTTCTTTCAGAACAAATAAATTTTTTTCATAGAAAGCCTGCCTGATGAATATGTTTGGCACGTTTACATGATCAAATGAGTATTGTGATTTGTGATATTCGGTATCAATAAAATTAGATAATAAATATAATTTCTAGCCTAGAACGTAATAATTATCCTGAGAGTATTATATGTCCATGATAATTTGATTCGATCTATAAACTGCATTCAATATGCAAGAAACGATGATATATCCAACTATGGGGCGATGTAGGTAGGTAAAATGCACCTACTTTTGTCACCAAACAAAACTTTTATTTTGTTTTAGGTACTATATGTTTTGACAACATGGATACTTACCTATTTTTAGAATTCGAAAAACAATTAAGAAATTAATTCCGTTTCTACACTGTTTGGCTTCACCTACCTTGCTTGATGCATCTAGAAACTTCTAAAGCTTCGAACACGAGTCCGGCGCTGTTGTCGAAGTTGTAAGGAATGGTAGACTCGTGTAGCGGCCATGATGATTGCTGGCCGTCGACGTGCGTCAGTAGCGTGGGAAAGTGAAACGGCTCTTCTAACTGAAAATATTATAAAGATAATGATGGTCAGATAAACAAATAAGTACATAAGTACCTAAACCATTCTCGAGGGGAAGCTAGAGGCACGAAGAGGAAGAGGAAGGCCTAGAAGGGCATATATCGATCAAATCAAAGAGAAGGCAAGCGTCATGTCGTATAAGGAGTTCAAGGAATTGGCCGAAAATCGAAGAGAATGGCGCATACTCCACATAAGACAAAAGCATCGCTCTTAAGTTTTGAACGAATGAATAAGTAAATAAAATAAACATTCCAGGACATTTCACACAGCGCCATCTAGCCCCATACTAAGCAAACGCTATATATAAGTCGTTTTTTTGTGACCCTTTTAGCCAAGTTCCCAATTTCATGAGGTCGGCTCCTGATTTACCAGATAAGTAGGTACTGTAAACTAATTCTACATTCAAGCCTCGGTCTTTCGGTCTCATCTCGACTGTAGTTATACGCATTTTTTATCAAAAAGTCAGCAGGAAGTACCTACTAGACGGGAAACTCAGATATAAGACGATATTAGATCACTGCGTTACTTAGCTTTGGCCTTGGCAGATTTTTATACCAAACAAATTAATAAAAAAATAGAGACTGAAACAATGTCCGCCTTGGAAAATTATACGAGTATAGTGTTGTTCCGCTGCGACTGCTCCTCATCGGCTTCAAACAACAAACGTCACGTGTCACTTTACAAAAGAAGCAGTCGCAACGGAACAACACTATATAATTTTCCAAAGTCTTAACTGCTATGGATATTTGCAAATTAACACCTGATTCAATTTCTTATAAAAAACTTACCGTAGCACGTCCTTTGGTCCCGACAACCGTCGCCTTATTCCACAGCTTTATAGTGGCATCTATGTTAAGTACGGCCCTCCTGCCTCCCTCGTACTCCAGTATCACAGTATCCACCAGATCCACTCCATCAGAGTTGAGCTCCCCGATGGCTGTGACCTTCTTGGGCTCGTCCTTGAAAATGTACTGAGCGAACTGCAGCGTGTAGATACCGATGTCCATGACTGCGCTGCCGCCTAGCTCTTTCTTGCTGGAAAATAAACAGATAGTGTCTTAATTTTATTCTAGGCACAGAATGTTTTACTCTAATTACCAACAGACAGTTGATATTATATTCCTGGCGTGAAACTCTATGGAATTCTGTACGGACATTATTATACCCGTCTCTGTAGCTCTCTTCTAAACCTTTGGTACTTTTATTTTTTCTTGCCTCTCACGAAATATCGTACCATCATTTGATATATAATTATTTGTTTGCATGTAATTTTAGGTTTAGGATTATTATATATTATGTTCAATGGTTTAGGTTTAAAGGCATTTTATTCTCACGGAGATTACCTACTTGGAACCACTTAGTGCCTACGTGTGAAAGTAAAGAAATGGAAACTCTATTTCAATTTTATTCACTTACCTAAGTCTATCGACAGCAACTAGGGGAACCCCGAAATTGACCTCTACAAACTTGACCTCTCCTAGTTTGCCTTCTTGGATCTCCTTTTCCAGCGCAATATATGAAGGAGAGAACCTCGACCAGACCGCTTCCATGAGGAACAAGTTCTTATGCTTGGCGAAGTCGATTAGGCTCTTAGTTTGCTTGTAGTTCATGCAGAGAGGTTTCTCACAGAGCACGTGCTTGCCATTAGATAGGAACAGCTTGGCTAGCTCGTAGTGGTAAGGATTTAAGGCTGAGATGTAGGCCACATCTGGAATTACGAAGAAAATTGGAGCAAGCCATCCTGATATTCTATCGAAATTAACCAAAAATTTTTGATAAATGTTGAGGTGATGAATCTTCTATCGAAAGTTTAACAAAGTTTAGGTACGAGTATAGTATAGGTTTCGCAATGTTTGTGTGCAAAATTGTGTTAACCGTATTTTTAGCGTTCATCTGTAAATAAATGTACATACCTACGTCTTTCACCTATTGCGTACTTGATAAACTAAGCACTAGACTAATGAAGTAACTACTCAATTATAAAATTATTAGTAAAATCGCTTTTTTAGAGCCTCATTCGAGTCAAAAGCGTAAGGAATCTTTTGCAGCAAAGCAGATATTAACGCTTCCTTGACTCTTGCTGCATTTCTCTTTATTTGGACTAAGTATAAATTGAAGGCGTTGTAAAACTAACCGCTAGACTAAAGAAGTAGATAATTAAACTTACCAATAACATCGCTTTTCGCTAGAGCCTCATAAGAGTCAAAAGCGTTTGGTATCTTGTGCAGTTTAGCGAATTCTAGCGCTTTCTTCTTGTCCCTCGCTGCGACGGCTGCGAGCACCACGTCTCCCTTGCCAGGGTAGGAGTTGAACGCGTTACAGAAGTCATGGCTGATCTTGCCTGCTGTCACTATGCCCCAGCGGATAGTCATCTGAAGGGAAAGTACTAACGTGAAAATGAAACTCTGGAGGAATACGTAGTGTTTTTCCGCTGCGATGGCTCCTAGACCGGCTTAAAACAACAAACTTGGTGTGTTTTTTCCTCCATTCACCATAGGAGAGGTGTGGCGGTAGTATATGGAGGAAAACCACCAAGTTTGTTGTTTGAACCCGGTTAAGGAGCAGTTGCAGCAGAAAAAACACTACATAAGTACATATTTCTCCAGAGTTTCATTTACCATGGATTTCCGCAAAGTAAAGCCTGATTCAATATCTAAAGTACTCACATGTACCTTACAGATACTTAGTAATTAATCCCTTTAATATATTTTAAACTTTATTTTATTATTCATTATCATTTTTTAAGGCAAGCGTGCTAGATCGTATAAGATTGATTACATGTAGATGCCTACATAGCTTAACATCAGGCGAGATGTAGGTAGTCAAGCGTATACGCTTGACTACCTACATCTCTAAGTCTCTACAGTGTAAAAAAACTAGTAAATGCCGCTTGCGTTAACGCGGGGTGCTATGTGAAATCGACATTTCATAAAAATCAAATAAAATAGAAGTATATAAGTAAAATCTAGTAAAATAGAGCTAATTTTTTTCAGTTAATATAATTTTGATTCAGTGTTAAGACAATAAAAAACGCCAAAACAGTACAGCAATTTAAACCAATTTAATTATATCTAAAAATTATGTTATTATTTAGAGGAGTAAAGAGCCATAAATAGAATATTCTGAATTGCTGATTTTATATGAATTTATTTCGTCAAAAACGTCTGCAAAACTGCTCAAATTGTGCAAAATTGTTTGCGTGTGGACAAGACTCGTCGGCCGGAGCTATGCGCGCGATTCTCGCCCTTGCTTTCATGTTAATACGGCGTGGAATGGCATGCGAAAAAGCAACTGTAGGCATTTTACCAAGCGCAAAGCGTTTTCGGGTGAAATATGGTGGCCTTAAGAAGTATTATTATTTCATATAATATATAATGAATATAATATATTATAATAATTAAAATTAACTCACCTCTTTCAGCGACAGCAGTTGTGGTACGAAATTACAGTAATAAACACTTATTGGTATGGGCGCTCGAGATAATATTATCAAACGAATTATCAGCATTTATAAACAACACTTATGTTAAGTGCACTAGAGTACAAATTATCTCTTTTAGTAATGAGTATTTTGAGTAGGTACGTTTATGTTGTTTTGATTTGATAATATTATGGTTCAACATGGTCATGCTAATAATTTTATCTCCCAAAGTTATAGTAAAGTTCTGGAATTTTTTATACACCAATAACCATATCTCAAAGTTAATTAATTAGTTTCTTGTAGGCAACCGTGCATATTACGACTACCGTGGTACTTAATATCAGGCAAATTTTAGTCAGACATAAATCTATTTACATTTAATCTTATTTTTTTACTAATAGGTTCCTTCTAGACTACTTTATCTTTATTTTTTTCAAGACTACGGTGGTACTTGACATCAAGCCAGGCTGTAGAAAGAATCGTAAACTTTTTAAGAAATTTAATATAGTTATAGTTTCTTGGGAAAAAATATGCTAAGAAATTATTTTAAGGTACTTTTCATTTTGGGGCCATTGATTTAAAATAAAAAGGCTTAGTTATCGTTTAAATAAATTATTTTAATAAAATTACTACAACAATAACACCTTTACATAGCACCGATTAGCTTGGTTAGTACTTAATAAATAATTGACTTAGTAAATTCTTACAATTTCAACAATTTTCATAACAATTATAAAAATACTGTTCCCTGTATAGTATCATAGCCAGTCAGTCTAATCATATCACTACATAATCACTTAAATATTAGGTTAATCTTAGTTTGTGATAACTTACGTGGTTTGTGTGTTTAACGTGGATATACACCACAAGAAAAATATATAAAAGCTGCTGGCAGTTTACAATGAGCTCTAAACATTTTAAACTTTTCTTCCATCATACGCTAGACAGGCATTATATTATTTTCTTTCGTCTTTCCTATCCTTCATTTTGTCCGAGCAAGACAGCAGAAACAAAATCAATGCTATAAAGTTTCGTGCAGGCGTTATGTCTTACATATAAACCCAAGTCAATGAGAAATTTGGTGATCAGTGAATTATCTCTCTTGTCTATCACCGTCGAAATTTAAATATGTTGCCTATCATAGACATGCTACACCGTCGACCATTGTGGCTTTTTAGGCAAGATTGTGGTCAAATGCCTCACTAAAAAAATAAAATAGGAACATCGTTGAAATAATCCCGACCAAAAAAATATATTAAAATCGGTTCATGTAACGGAGTAATTGCGTACCACACCCTCAAAAAAAAATCAGAAGATTTAGATTAGAGAACCTCCTTTTTTAAATCGTTTAGAAAAAGTGTACCAAAAACACTGATCAGCGAATTTCATTGATTCCGCTATATATGTGACATAGATCCTGATAGTAAAGTTAAGGATATTCCTTATCATCGACATCATAATGCACTCCGGTCTGTTTTCTAACCGAGTCTTCTAGTTTGGCGAGCAGGAGGCTGTCTGCCCACGACATACGCGGGGATTCGGTCAAACCTGGGAAATAGAGAAAAAATATTAATTAGTTACATATCTATACATCTAATAAAGCTGAAGAGGGTCGAAAGTCTGAACACTGCAGAATAAAGATATTATTTAAAAGAAATGTTAGGAGTCACTTCGAATTTATAGCGGAACACGTACCAATAACTTGTAGGAATTTTGTTTGTTTCAGAATGATACGAAGTGATAATGCACGCCTTATGGGTCCGTATAGAGTTCCAATGTTCACAACCATCTATTTTTGACCTATATTTCGCAATAAATATCTTTGACTTTGAATGTTATTGGTATATTCGCCAAACGTTACGGTTTGAAAGTCGATGTATGAGGTCAACAGGGCAATTTTTTTTTGTTTCAAAGTTTGTTCAAAGTTTTGTTTTAAATAAATGCTCTCTGTGCTGTCGCTGTGCTACAGTAGGTAATTGATGAAAACTTAAATATATATATATATATACTAGTGGACGCCCGCAGCTTTGCTCGCATTATTTCTGGATAAAAGTAGCCAGTGACTTTTAAGACCTCATACAACCTACATTACAAAAATTAAAATGATGAGTTCAGCCGTTTTTGCGTGATGAGCGTTTATAGAAACAAACAAAAAGGTAGACAGACAGACGTAAGGTGTAAGGGGGTGAGGGGAGGTAAGTTCTATGAATTGTTGGAACGTGTTCTAGTATCTATTCTAAGTATCCTCAAACATTTTTTTTCTCGAATATCTTCAATTTACAGTCTTTTGACCATCTTTTTAAACGCGCATCACGCGAAAACGGCTAAACGGATCATCGTGATTTTTGGTATGTAGGTAGTATGAAGTCCTAGGAGAGACATGTTTTTTTTATTCCGAAAGAATGCGAGCGAAGCCGCGATCGTCTACTGGTGAATAATATACAAATATTAAATAAATGATAATATCGTTTACCTTCCCTGATGCATCTAGAAACTTCCAAAGCCTCGAAGACGAGGCCGGCGCTGTTCTCGAAGCAGTAAGGGATCTTGGACTCGTGGAGTGGGAACGATGACTTCTCTCCGCTGGCGCGGGTCAGCACTGTAGGCCAGTGGAACGGCTCTTCCAACTGGAAATGGACAAAATAAGTAATTCTATTATGAAAACTTTCGTGAGTCATTTTCATCAATATGTAACAACAAAGTGAGTGAAACCCGTGTTAGTTACATATTGAAAATAAGTAATGTAAGAGAGAAGATTCCTGACAGGGTTGTTAGCTTATGAAAGTAGATTTGCCTTCTAATTAAGATGTTGCGGGTTCGATTCCCGCATAACAAGTCATTATGCATTTTCAATTTGTAATTGCTTGTGTTGAGTCTGGTCGTTTATATGTGCATTTAATAACTATGTATTTACAAAAGACAAGTGTATAAGTATTATATCCGTTATCTAGTACCTACGAAACAAACGATAGCTCAGTATGGGCTAGATTGTGTTGTGTGATGTCTCAGAATAAATATAAAACAAAAAAAAAAATGTTTATCTTTACAATCCCAAAGTTTTGCTGTTGTTTCTTTTTATAAAAGTTGATGCAATACCTCCTCGATGCAATACCTAGTCACAATTAGTGGCCTAGATGGTAAATTACTATTAATTATTGGCTGAGATGGTAAATAACTCTTCATCTATACCAATTGACTGCGACAAATCAGCTACTGAATAAATACTAACCGTACCGCGTCCTTTCGACCCGACATGTAGCTTTATTCAAAAGCTTGTTCTATACCAAATTAGCTACAAATTGTCATGAATTAACGGTCTTCAAGTCGAGAGTACACCGATTTATTCTAGACAAGCGCGCTAGATCGTTGAACTACATGGATTTTTCTTTTTAACACGGAATAGGCTTACTGTTTACTACATCCTGCCTGTTGTTAACCACCAATGTAGTCTGATGTAGGACGCTTTCAGAGAAGATACCTATGATTTTCTGGAAACAGGGCTCCAGGCAGAGAGCTGTCCACATTCTCGCTGTCCGATGCTAAATAAATAAACATTCCGGGACATTGCACACAGCGCCATCTAGCCCCACACTAAGCAAACGCTTGTGTCGTGGGTATTAGGTAACGGATATAATACTTATATACTTTTCTTTTGTAAATACATACTTATTATATATACAAAGGACCTGACTCACGCGGGAACCGAACCCGCAACCCCTAGATTAGAAGGCAGAGCCACTACCAACTAAGCTAACAGGCCAGTCATAAATAAATATTAGGTGAATTGTGGTCAAGAGGGAAACATCTAACATAATACTGAAAAAGTACTAACCGTAGCGCGTCCTTTCGCCCCGACGACAGTAGCTTTATTCCACAGCTTGACATTAGTATGTATGTTTAGCACGGCTCTCCTGCTGCCTTCATACTCCAGCACAATGGTCACAATGCTGTCCACTCCGTCAGAGTTGAGCTCCCCGATGGCTGTGACCTTCTTGGGCTCGTCCTTGAAGATGTACTGCGCGAACTGCAGCGTGTAGATGCCGATGTCCATGACTGCGCTGCCGCCTAGCTCTTTCTTGCTGGAAATAAATAAAGATTGATTACGTTAAATTATTTAAAAAATATATATTTGGTTTGGTTAAATTATGTAAGAAGGTACAGACATAGTATTTGTATAGCACGAAAATAAATCTTGTTCCTAAAAGGCATTTTAAGATAAGTGACAGAAAATAATATGTTCTTAAAATAATTTTATATAGGGTAATAATAATAATAATAAGTAGCTTTCTTTGTAGCCTCTACCACCGGTTGCTTGGGTCCTGCCCCGTTGCCGGCGGCGTCACTAGTTTTAAGTTTTTTTTTTATATTTGTTTCTATTTTATACATATATTGTAAAAAAAATTAAAAATAGTTGTAAATAAATGAATACCGAATAATAATAATAATAAGAATTATTTTTTTATCCTATCAGGTGCATAAAGATTCTTTCCAGGCAAGTGACAAGACATCTTACATTGCAGTGGTACTTAACATCATGCAGCCTATTTATTAATGTTGCATAAAAAACAATATGCAAATTCTGTTGTGGTTTAGTGAAAATACCCTTGAACCATTAGAATATTAATTTATGCATAGGCTACATCCTGCCTTCGAGTAGAAAGCGACAATCGAGCGGATACGTTACATATAACATGAACGGTATCTTTTAACCATGAAACCAGGTAGGTAACATTATATTTACAAAACAGTTAACGAGTATAGCGCCTGTCTTTAAGTCTAGATAGGTTCACGCTTGACTACAACTCGTCTAATGTTAAACAACGTTGCAATATCCGATTTAGCGGTTATGCGTAAAAAAACCGGATCTTTCTCGACTCGAAGATCGATAATTTGATCGATAGATTGTAGTTCTAACAGATTTTCGTAAAGCGTTCCACGTTTAAGCACTTCACTATCACTACATAGTATAAAGCAACGGCGCTTTCCGCGACTGTCTGTATGTAATACCTATTATGTGTGAATGCTTGGAACTTTAAAATTACACAACAAATTTTGATGCAGTTTTTTTAATAGCTAAAATGATTATGAGGTACCTAAGTTTATTTATACATATAATACCGCGTACGAAGCTGCGGGCAACAGATGTATTTACGTATAACTACATCCGCAGTTATATACTCTATATAAGCATTTAAGTATTATAAGTATGTATTTACGAAAGAAAAGTATACATGTAAAGCTTAATATGGGGCTAGATGGCGCTGTGTGATATGTCCTAAAATATTTATTTATTTTTATTTATATAAAAAAAGTTCCCAAACTAGTAAAAGAACCAAACCCATTGTTATAATTTAAAAGTTCCTTATCCGTCCTTTGTTATCGCGTGCCGTCTTATCGTTCAGAATGTATGCAGCCGGCGTATTGTACTCGTCAATGGATTCTTATCCATTCGATACCGATCCGGTACCGCATACTCACAATAGAAAGGAAGTCAACGAGTTAGGTCGTTCACATTTGCATAACAGACCACCATGATAATGAATTAACGATCAATTCCTACGAATTGGAGTCAATTGAAACATAATTGAAGGCTAGTGAACGCCCGCGGCTTCGCTCGCGTTATATCGGGATGAACAGTAGTAGCCTATGACACTTCCGAGACCTCATACTACTTACATGGTACCAAAAATCATGAAGATCAGCTCAGCCGTTTTTGCGTGATAGGCGTTAATAGTAGTTTATGCAACTGTCATATAATGAAGGGTATTAAAACACGAGTGTGAGTTTTAATACCCGTGTTATATGCAGTTGCATACACTACTTTATCTTCACTAATGCATTGATAATTTATTAAATTAAATTCACGCGTACTTGTATTGTCACAGTGATTTTGCCGCCATTAAAATCTAACCAACGAGAGTGCAGCGCGACCAACCTGATTGGCCCTGCAATCAGGTTGGTCACGCTTTTTCGATGTTATAATGAGCTATTACGATATCGATGTGGATAATATAACATCATGTGAAATTGCTTAAATTGAGTGTTTTGTTGTCTGTGCTATAACAGTAGTAATTATAAGTCAAGTTTTGGAAACATAAGTAGAATGTTACAACATTAGTGTAGATAAACAGACTAACATAGAGCCAGAGAAACAGATAAACAGACAAAAAAATCTATAAATTGTTGACACCTGTTCGAATATCAATTCTAAGTGGAACTAATATTTTATTTTTTTAATATCTTCGATGTTCAGACTTTCGACCCTCTTCAGCTTTATTATATGTACTTATGTATAGGTAGATAGACGTGACCTTCAAGACATTTCGCATAGTTAGTAGGTTATTTGTTTCTATTGATAGACTTTATTTTAGAAAAGTCTAGTCTATCAGTAGGTATAGTGTTTCAAAATGAGTCGGATATGATCCGAGCCGCTCGTAGTAATAATGGTAGAAATTTGAAAAATGTATTTTAAGGCTAATTATACCATTTTTACTGTAGATTCCATACGAATAATTATATATAAAAATAAATGAATAATAATTAAGTGTAAATCAGGTTTAATATCATGAAAAAACAAAATTGAACTCATCATCGACGGAAACGAATCCGCTAGCTTTTGGCTCAGGGAACGTTTCCGATTTTTTTGTTAAAATCGGATCCGTAACCGACTCATTGTGAAACACACCGATGTCCTTTTGATTAAAATGTAGGTATAGGTCCCACTGTTGGGTACCTACACACTGTTGGGTACCTACACACTGTTGGGTACCTACACACTGTTGGGTACCTACACACTGTTGGGTACCTACACACTGTTTTATAACATTCTAAGAGTGTTGAATGTTGATACAAATTTATAATAGGAAAGGCCAATTCTAATGAACAATTTATAAGACTAACCCATCATCTGTAAATGTTTGATCGCATTTTTATTACTCGTACCTACAAAGCATCCACATAGCAATCTTATCGCTAACGTGAGCGAGCAAATATTTTAACAATTTACGATAGATTAACTCCACAGGTGTATCTAATCTTGTGCCGTCGAGCGCGAATCTAATATTAAACTGGTTTTCTCACAATTTGCAAAAAACGTGTACATAACTGCTATACATACATGACACATGTAATTAATTTGCAAGATAATATTTTATGCAAATTTGTTTCTTGGAAACAAAACCTGTTTTAGATAAGTATGAAATATTTTGGGAAAATAATATTTTGTAGTGGAAATCTTGTTACTTTAATGTAAGTGTATATATATATATATATACAATTATACACATAAGTAAGTCTTGGAAGTATTTTTCGCTGCCTCTTATTGTTTTGTTCATGTTCAATGTTTTAGGAGACAACACAAAAATCATACTTATTTTCCAGAAGACCAACATTTTTGTTATAATTATCAGTGAGTCCTCTTGTTCTTAACTAAATTATAAAAAAAATATGAACACATGTACATATATTTCGAAAGCTTCTATCTTCATCATCATCACCTACAGCCGGTTGCATCCCATTGCTGGGTATTGCCTCTCTCTTAATATGATATTGACTTTGATCTTGAGCCAGCCTCTTTCAGGTTTGACCTATAACTATGAACTAAAGCTTCTATAGCTACATGTAATATATATTTAATCAAGAACCTCACCTCACTCTATCTACATTGCCAATCGGCACACCAAAGTCCACTTCCACAAAGATGGGCTCCCCAAGCTTGCCTTCTTGGATTTCCTTCTCCAGTGCAATGTATGAAGGAGAGAACCTCGACCAGACCGCTTCCATGAGGAACAAGTTCTTATGCTTGGCGAAGTCGATGAGGCTCTTAGCTTGCTTGTAGTTCATGCAGAGAGGTTTCTCACAGAGCACGTGCTTGCAGTTGGACAGGAACAGCTTGGCTAGCTCGTAGTGATCTGGGTTCAATGCGCCGATATATGCAACATCTAAAAAATATAATATGTCTATATACCAAAACAGTTCATATACTGAGATTGCTAGAAACAAATATTACTTTACCAAGTTAATTCATCAAAGTCAAATCAAATTAAATATACACTAAAGTTATAAATCAAATACAAGGGGAACATTGTACATGAGATTATAATACCTATATAACAGTAGGTGGCTTTATCACACATTGTAAGAGCTTAAAATGGGGGAAATGCACAAAATGCCCCAAGCGGGATGTCCGTGCCGGACTCATCGCCCCCACCTTAGAATTAGAAGAGCTTAAAAATATCTGGGGTGGCTTCTATTGACTGCTACTTCTGGTTTGAAAATTTTAGGCTTTGGAGGTAAACATTCTAAAAAGCTTCTCACTCTAAATATGTAGGTATAAAAACTATTTCTACTGGACCTGCTGTTACTGTGTGACTGTGGTACTCTAGTATTTTATCATTTTGTCATATACATATAACTCACCAATGGCATCACTTGTCGCAAGTGCTTGGTATGATTCAAAGACCTGTGGTATATTGTGCAACTTGGCAAACTCTGCTGCTTTATCCTGATTCCTCGCTGCGACTGCTGCGATGACCAAGTCTCCCTTGTCAGGGTATGAGTTGACAGCGTTGCAGAAGTCATGGCTGATTTTGCCAGCAGTTACAATTCCCCAACGGATAGGCATCTGAAGGGACAATATTAATATCATAACTTTTATTTATGGCAAAAACTGAGTGTATAAATAAATCTAAACCTATTTCAAGATGGGTTTAACATTTGAATAAAATAATTGTAAGTTTTATACTCTAAAAGCAGAAACAATACTAGCAGATCAAACAGTTAACTGACTGACTAGTAAGATTGTAGCAATTAATTTAACAAAGTAATTTATAACAGAATGTAATGATAATACAAAATGAATAATAGCTGACATGATATTGTACATATAAAGTAGAGTTAGAGGGAGGAGGCCTATACCCTGCAGCGGGTCTCATTAGGCTGATATGAAGATGATGATGATCAAAGTAGAGTAATACCTACACAGTCATAAGTAGTAAAACTAAAATGAATGTAATATTGTGTACTTACCATTCGGACAATTTACAACTTTATACTGAACTTAGATATCAATCAGCAGTGTTTATATTTATTTGATATTCTAACTAGGCCATAGTGATTTGTGATAATTTATCACAAACATGATATTCATACTGTACCTACCTGTAGATATATGAGTGCATTTCATTCAATGACATGCAGAAATTGGAGCTCATACTAAAACATGTTTTACAATATGTATGTTTATATAATCTACAAATTTTTATCTTGATATAAGTGAGCTTGTATGATAAGAACTTAGCAATATTATAACCTAAAATATTTATGGTTCATATTACCTATGCTATTGTTCCATACACACGACATCCTATGTACCAGCCCACTCTACCCACAACAGCTCTCTTTATGTAGTTAAAATGGGGCATAAGACTTAAAATACGTTTTTATCAATGGAGTAGATCAGGGGTCGGCAACCGGCGGCCCGCGGGCCGTATGCGGCCCGTGGACTATCTTGGTGCGGCCCGCAAAGCCTGAGGTCCGTAAGAAAAAAAATACCAAAGCAAAAGGCAAAAATTCACTAGAATTTATACGGCCATGCGTTGGGCCATGAGAGTACGAGAGTACGTTGAAAGCTCGCTCAAACGCGGGGTGATAAAATTTTACCTATTTCATTTCTTAACAACTGTTTATCAAGACTGTGATATTATGTATTGTTTCTACCGAAAATAAAGATTTGCTGTATTCAAATTCTTAGCAATATTTTTTGCGCTTATCCGCCGCACTTGGCCGTCGGCGGCAGCTCCTTTGAAACAATAGGCGGCGGCACTCTTTGATTAGACGCAGGTGTGCGGCGGCGAAAAAATTCAAAGCGACGGGCTTTAGTTAAAATCACAGCCGCGCGCAGCTCTCTCCTCATTCTGTTGTGGAAATTCGCCGGAAAATCACGTCTCATCTGGTTGGCAGCTACGCGATTCGTTTCACCTTTCTTCCCTTCGCTAATAGCTTCTCACGACGTATGAGGTAAGTACATATATATATACGTTGTATGCACTCGCGAGCAATTTGTTATATTTTGTTTACTGCTTGTTAAAGTGAACCTTCAGATTGATGGGTAAAATATATTCTATGGACGGGGATAGTACTAGACACGACATGAAGATAGTTATGTCATGTTTTCATTACCTATTTTTTAATGGGGAGTTGAATTTGTAGGTGCCAAATCGAACATATTTATTTTTTTACACCGAATTTAAATTTCTTCATTATTGTTACAGAATAATTATGGAAACATGGCTTCAAGAAAAAGGAAGATAGAAGAAGAAAAAAGAATTTTTAACGAATTATGGACAGAATTATACTTTTTTATCGAGTTTAAAGGAAAACCGTTATGCTTGATTTGTCAAAAGAGTATTTCTGTAGTAAAGGAATATAACCTGAAGCGACATTACGACACTGAGCACAAAGCTAAATTTGACTGTCTTGAAGGAGAAATACGAAAAAAGAAAATTTTTGCTTTGAAATCGTCATTAAAAAATCAACAAAACATATTTAAGGTTGTGGCAGACAACAGCGAATCGAATGTTCGTGCCAGCTACAGGGTAGCAGAGATTCTAGCAAAAAGTGGACGTCCGTTTACCGATAGTGAATTAGTTAAAGAGTGTGTCTTAGCTATAGCAGAAGAAATATGCCCAGAGCAGAAAAAAATGTTTGAAAGTCTTAGTCTCTCTGCCAGAACTTGCACCCGACGTACCGAAGACTTGGGTGCTAATTTGTGTGAACAACTCAGGGATAAGGCACAGTCTTTTGACTGCTTCTCTTTAGCGATGGATGAAAGTACGGACGTGTCGGATACAGCACAGCTACTCATATTTGTACGCGATAACTTTACTGTTTACGAAGAGCTTGTGAAAATGTGCAGTTTGAAAGGTACAACTACGGGAGAAGATTTATTTCACCATTTGGAACAAGCTCTGGATTCATTGCAATTAAGTTGGGAAAAGTTAACAAGTGTCACTACCGATGGAGGTAAGAACATGAGCGGTCAAAACAAAGGTGTTGTCGGGAGAATCATCAGCAAAGTGAAAGAATCTGGATCTACTGTGCCATTGATTTTTCACTGTATTGTCCATCAAGAGGCATTGTGCTCCAAGGTTATATCCTGGAAAGAAATAATGGATACTGTAACATCCACTGTTAATTTTATAAGAAGAAATGGGCTCACACACCGTCAGTTCCAAAAGTTTTTGAAAGATCTGGAAGCTGATCATGGTGACGTGGTTTACTACTGTGAAGTAAGGTGGCTCAGTCGAGGTGCCGTTTTGGAACGGTTTTTTGATTTGAGAAAAGAAATTGGCAACTTCATGGAGATGAAAGGAAAGCCAGTGGAACAGCTCACTAACAAACAGTGGATTATCGATCTTGGTTTTTTGACTGATTTGACTATGGAACTGAATCAGCTTAACAAACACTTACAAGGAAAAAATAAATTGATTTGCGATATGTATTCAGATGTAAAGTCATTTGAGATGAAACTGAAACTGTTTATCAAGCATATTGATGAAAAAAAGCTTGACCATTTTCCTAATTGCGAGAAAGCCGTGGAAGAAGCTGGAGCTAATTTTGAGTGGCAAAATATTACAATGAGAAACGTGTTAACACAACTACAAACTGAGTTTGTAAATCGATTCACCGACTTTAAAAAGATCTCCCTTAACATGGAAATATTCCAAAACCCTTTTGCAATTGATATTAATGATGTACCAAGCAATTTGCAAATGAACATAGTAGATTTGCAAAGTAATAGTACACTTAAAATGGCATTTAAGGAAAGCACTGACTTGGTACAGTTCTACGGAGGTTTGAGTTCTGAAAACTTCAAAGAATTGAAAAAGTTTGCTCAGCAGATAATCACTATGTTTGGTAGTACGTATTTGTGTGAGCAGACTTTTTCAATTCTCAACTACCGCAAAAATAAGAATTGTTCACGGTTAACGGATGAACATTTAGACGCGATACTGCGCGTGTCTACGACTAAAATGAAAGCAGACGTTAAAAAACTTGCAAGTCAAATGCAGCCGCAAAAATCTCACTAGTTATTACTTTTATGTTAGTATAGTAATTTAATTTAAAAATACATGATTGTATGAATATATATGCGTTTTATTTCATATATTAAAAAAATTATAAATAAGTGCGGCCCGCACTATTACTCTGGCAAAATATCTGGCCCTGCTATAGCAAATGGTTGCCGACCCCTGGAGTAGATAATACTGTATACTTACTATTCAAATAGCCAAGCACTACAGGTACCAGTTATTACATAGATACCTATGTGTTCGTTTCGGTATAATGGTTCTATATCGTTCTGTATGCTTACTTACCAGTAGAGATCCATTTCCACGTAGATTTTCTGATAACATATTAACGTTCTAGATATTAATATTAGGAAAACATGTGATCAACTTACTGTATTTGGTGAGCGATACTTAAGCAGAAAGCAGCAAAAAGAGCACAGAAATTAAATTAATAAACACAAAATAAGAATTAAAACACGAATTTTTAGAACATATTTTATAGCCAAAAAGAATCGATCAACTTCAACTTCAACTTTTTTTATTATGGAAAAGAATCGATCGATCGATAAGAACCGATATCAGCTGACTATTTTGAAGTTGACAGCAATTACATATTCTGATGTGACAGCATAAATATTGTAACAAAGTTCAAGTGAAAGTTGGCAATAGAGATGACCTACATAATAAATTCGCAAAAAAGAGCTAAAAATAATAACATGCTAGAATTAATAATAGATGAGCATACGTCTTCATATTTTTTACAGTTTGGCGAACTGTACGTCTGTACCTACCTAGTGTGAATATTATAGTAGTCGGGCTCTGAAACAACTAAATAAATGTAATAGTACAAAATCTCAAATACTTATTAATATTCCATTGATGGGTTCAAAATTAAAATACTGCGTACATAGGTATCATGAGTTTGAACATTAGGTATTATAAAGAGATATCGAGTAACGTTGAGAAATGAAACTGGAGGAGTGGAGCGAGAGAGTTCGTATACTATTGCACTTTATTTCTCTGTCCTGCTTTCATTTTTATTCCTGCTAATGTGCTACACGTTAAAACGCGCTTGGCGCTTTTAAAGTAGATCATTAGAAGATCGAAAAATTGTCTATATACTTATTATTTAAAAAAAAAAACAGCAAGAGTTGAGAATTACAGTCCCTACCTAGGCTTTTGTTGAATGAAATACATATTAGATTAAAATAACATCATTGTATTTTTTAATAATAGAGGAAACTTACAATCACAAAAAAATATTTAAGAAATAAAATTTTAATAAAGTTGATCACATATTCTGTCAAACAAAATTATACGCAAAGTTAAATATTTAATAGGACGTATCCCAAGGACATCACTGAAACACAAACTAATGAGAATTAACAAAACAAAATAATATACCTACTTAAATTACCAGAAATTTAAATGCCTTTTACTAAGATCCCAAATCCACTAAGTGGCTTCAAATAGATTATTTTAAATAATAGTAAACAAAACAAATAAAATTGATCATAAACATATTAATCGTCTACCTATGACATATTTTACATGAGTCAAAAATTGTAAAACTCTAACCAATTCAAATACATAACTAAATAAATAAAAGTAACAATCTTACAGCATTGTGATTTAAATGTGATTTAAAATAAATTAATCTAGTAATTAGAGACTATAGTGAGGACCGCATTTTTTACTATCAAATTATAAATTTTAGACTAAGAAACATACAATTTATAACCAAACTGAAGACATATTGAAAAGCTCACTTTTAGTGTCGGAGTTTTTTTTTAATGTAAGTTATTTGAATGCTGCTCTGAACGCGGCATCCAAATCTCTGACGAGATCTTCTACATCTTCTAATCCAACCGACAATCGTATAAGGGAATCTGTTATACCTAGCTTAGCTCTATCTTCGGGAAGTATCGAAGCGTGTGTCATAACGGACCTAAAACGACAAACAAAACCTTGATTAGTACTAATTAGTTTATATCACCATTTTTTTTTATCCAGATTATTGAAAAATATAAAAAAGAAGGTATAAAAGGAGGGGGTGGGGGGGGAGGGATTTTATTTAGGAGATTTTGTGTTGAAATCTGCATAATATGCTTTTTCAAATGTAAAGAAATGTCTATTGAACTTACGGTAACTCAGCTAAGCTTTCGTATCCTCCGAGACTTTCTGCAAGTGTGAAGATTTTCAGAGAACTGAGGAATGTTCTCGACTCCTGTAATCCCCCAGAATGGACGAAACTGAATACTCCGGAGTGACCGCACGTTTGCCTTCTCGACAATTCAATTTGTGGATGGTTAGGCAAACCTGGAAATAAACATAAAGTCAAATCGTTTATTATATTATTAAAATTTATTTAAAATAATAAGAAACAATATTTACACATATTAACACTAATAGAACTAAAAAAGAGTATTTACATCTAAACTAAATTTAAACAATCTACATGTGGTATGGAGCCAAGAACGCTAGCATCATTCCCATGCTGGATTGCTATAGAAATCCTTTGCGCAAGGAACCAGCCAGCGTTCTTGTCTCTAGTGATGTCAATCAACATTTTATTTAATTTTTTTATAAAAGACTTCGTGCTTTTACCCCACGGACCAAAAGTTTCGAAGCCAAGCGGTACGAAAATATAATCAGTCGATAATGATGTATATTTTCGCCGCTTGGCTTCTTCTGCTGCGTCCGCCGCGGCTCCTGCCGCTTGTACTGTTCTATATCTTTCTATTTCTTACTTACTTTTTATATTATTGTGTTTTCAATTACATTATTATGTTATGTTGCAGATCTTATGTATGCATAAGATAATTATAAGATAGAATTGGTACATGAAGAACACAATATACCCTCAAAGGCTGTTTACATATTATAGTGTATATGGGAGGGATATAGGCTATGTAGTTTTTATTTTGGAACGTTTTGGGTAAAGTAGCAGTTTTACTAGATGTTTACATTTTCTTATCAACTCACCTGGATGAAGAACATTAACGACGTTTGGATGTTTTAACAACCAGTTTGCAATTTGCATACCAGATTTTTTGTGGCGTTCCATGCGCAAAGCTAGAGTTTTCAAACTTCTGTTCACTAAATAACAATCCATTGGCGATGGAACTACTCCCATAGCTGAAATAAAAAAGAAATAGGTAATTTACGTTAATACAATATTTACAATCTATATTGTATTAAATTATTATGGTCAATTTCATAATATGCTCAAATTTAGAGTGAAGTCAATTTAAGGAGTTAAATCTGTTAGTGTTTATAAAAAATGTTCATAAATTGCGAATTTTTAATTAATTAATATAATATTACCAATTAATGAATACCAATTATTTACTGCAGTAATTCTACTATGAGTAAAACATTAAAGTTTTATTAATATAGACTCATATTCTTCTTCTTCTTATCGGATGAGAGTGGCCAACTCTGATGTCGAGAGTTTATCAAGCCACCCTAAGGGCCTCATATTCTGACTTTTAAACAATATCATTAGTTTCGTTATGGCTTGACACATGATTTGAGCAAAGTAATAAACACACATTCTGTCTGTCATTTGCTTAGTAGGTACCTACATATTAAGTCGACTGCCGTTGTTTGATTAGCTATAAAAAGAAAGAATTTTGACAATGTCACACGCAGAAATTATAATTATACGTGTCTTTTGTGATACATACATTGTCTGTTTTTATTTCTGTTACTCATCACGAATTTTCCACGGCTTGGCATGAGTCATACTTAGCATGACATGGCACTATTGGTAATATCTACCTATAACGTACGTGTTTCCTAATATACATTCTTTTTACAGTGGTAAAGTAAAAGGAAAAGTTATCTGGGTTTATTCCCCAATCGTTTTACTTCATATATTAAATTACTTACCGAACTGAAGGAACCGCAACCTTTTGGCCAAGTCGTCATTATTGATAACAGCTGCTCCCATTATAACATCGGAATGCCCATTCATATATTTAGTCACGGAATACACCACAATGTCGGCTCCAAAATCCAAAGGTCTTTGCAAGTACGATGTCAAGAACGTGTTATCGACTACAACAATAACATCACCATGCGCATGCGCTACTTTCGAAACGGCAGCTATATCCGCCAATTTCATTGTAGGATTTGTTGGTGATTCGATCCAAATCATCTGAAATGGAACATTTAAAGATTATATTACTTAGCATTCATAACTTATTATTTTTGTTCAATTTGCCATGACCTTCAAATTCTCGTAAATAACTATTGTAAGATTATATTGGACTTAAAAAATGTGCATTAATTTATGCATGACCTTCAAATTCTCGAAAACAAACTATTGTAAGATTATATCGGGTTTAAAAAGTTGGTGCATTAATTTATGCATTGTTGACGTTATCAGTAAGTAAGTCTTATCTGAATTGCTATAATTCTTCAATAAGCCCGCAATATAATTGATTAGGAGTTCAAAGACTTCAAAGTCTTCTTTTTATCTTATAATTTACAAGGCTTCACACACCAAATGAAAAAAATGGCAGGCTGATAAAGCCGAGTCTACTTCGCTGAAATATGACAATATATGCTTGCATGAAACAGAATCACAAATGAATATTTTTGTAACATGATACCAAATGTAATCTTAATAGCTTCTAAGAAAGAAGTTCATAGCACAGTCAGTGTAATATGGATTGTTAATAAATGGCTTTTTCTGATATGATAACTAAATGTACAGAAAACCTTATCGTACAGTTTGATGTAAGTATAAATATTTTAAACATACCTTTGTATTCTGTTTAAGACCATTTTTTACTTTTTCTAAGTCTGAAAAGTCTGTGAAAGTGGTTTCGATGCCTAGTCTTGCAATTATAAGTCTAAAACAAAAATAATAAAAATTGTATAAATATAAATCATATGAAAAATCAGAATAAATACCTATGATAAGGAACGTATACGAAACAGGAAACGTGTCCTTTTCTACAATTCTTTTTTTTTACACTAAATAGGCTTACGTTTGTAATTCTTTATCAATAATTCTTTGTTCAAGAAGATGTGACACGATGGAGTTTAATCAAACCAACTAGAATAGTTAGCTTAGGCTAAGAATAAGTTTGACGCATATCCCCAGCCGTTTACGAAACTTGTTTATTATGTATTCTGTGCTAGGAAAACGAAAATCATTTAAATAGGAGCAAAATGCAATTGATACCTTAACAATCTGCTAGTGCCACCGTACAAGTCATCTGCAGCAAGGATATGATCCCCTTGGCTTAATAAACTAATGATAGAGGTGGTAGCTCCCAGACCGGACGCAAAAGCGAAGCCGTGCTTCCCTCCATCCAGAGACGCTAAACATTCTTCCAAAGCGTCTCTAGTAGGATTTCCTGATCTGCCATATTCATAGCCCTTAAAATACAAATTGACACGTATTATTGGCACGAAAATACCCAAGTACATCATCATTAAACCACAACATTATGCATAACGGTAACAAGTAGATTTTAATAAAAAAAAAATCTAAATAATTTTTTAAGCATTATAATATCATTGTATAATGTGAGCGTAAGTTTCATATCGTAAAGGTAGGTACTCCAACACAGCTTACCATTTACCATCAAGTGAATTATGTACAATCGCAATTTTTTCCGTTAAAAACAAGATGTAAAAGCATACCGTATGTTCACCAGGCGCTGGCTGCTTGAAAGTGGTTGCGGTTACAATAGGAGGAACCACCGCTCCTGACTTCCATTTCTCCGGATCTTGACCGACGTGTATGGCCTTAGTTGCGAAACCAGGCTCGCTTTCCAGGAAACCATTCATCTCCTCGTGCGACATCTGTGTAAAGTATGTTCTTATTGATAATATTTTTTATGTCAGTAGAAATTGTCCAATCTTCACAATTAAGAGTTAATAATAATTTCGTAGATCACTGTTGAGTCTTTTTGTGCCTTCTTTTGTCTTTTGTTAAGTTATTAAATGTTATTGTAAAGCTAGTTTCTGGGCCACCAAAACAAAAGTGGATAGGTACATAAGGCAGAACAAAATAAGGACACCAGCTCGAAACACAAATGAGAACACTTACTTAAGTACTATTCATTTTGATATAATTAAGTACTTATGAATACACTTTATAACCTGAATATAGGGAAATTATACTAAAAAACTAAATTATACTAGATTCAATGTCACACGAAACTATATACTTAAGTGTAAAATAAAGATACCATTTATGTAACTATTTTTAAAGACAACCCAGCTCAAGTTTATTTCATATTTATTTATTTATTCATCGATGCCCATGAACAATTTTGCAAAAAAAAACCTTTAATAATTACCGATTTCAAATTAGTAGTTAATCACTTTGCTCAGGCATTCGTATAGAATATGGGTTAACTAGATGCATTTTTAATACGAGTTACGATTTACAAGCTGCCAACAAGGAAAAACTGGCATACATACATATAATAATATACGCATCGTATGTTACCCAAAACTATAATACAATATTATAATAACAGTCAATTAAATACAGTTTTTTTTCCTCCGCTATTATTAATCCCCCTGTAGGGAACATTTTTAGGTTTCTTACTTAATTAAATACAGTTAATATGTCAATTGTCAATTACATTTGAAATTTCATCATTTATTTAGTCGATCTAAAAATATTTCGGAGGCGAGGTGGGTAACCCGCACGGTTCCCGACTTGTCTATAAACGCTCATTAAATTCAAGGTTACGTTACTGGTTTGCGAAATGATGCAAAAAAATATTTTTCTCTATCATCAGTGAGTAATTACTGTTTATTTATGGTGTTATTTTGTTGTCAACAAAACTGAGGCGAATAGATTACTAGATCAAAATTAGTTACTTACCTTGGTCGGTCCAAAATATATTCCGTAAAGATTCAAGTAACCTCAAAACACCACACTACCGCGACCGGTCCGATCGAATAGCACTGAAGCACTGAAAGAAAAAGACAGATGATGTCTTTTATACATATTATAGGTTATCTTGATCAATGATCGAATAATTTTACCCAGCAGCGATGTATTCACCATAGCAAAAACTATTATTTTTAATAAATTTGACTTTTGAAAATTAAGTTATATTTGCAGAAACAAGTGCTTCATTTTCATTAGGTAACTCAAAATTCCTTTATGTATAAGTACACAATTAAATAAACGCAATGAATGTCATGCCGCATCTGACAATAAAAGTATTTAGAAATATTATGTGTTACCGTATAATAAGCTATAGGGTTCATGAGTGCTTGTATATTTAGTGGGTCCGTATAAGTATATAATTTTAACATGCACCTCTGGGCAGCCATTTAAACATTTACTATAATATGTTAGATAACATGGATAATACATGTGTTCCAAATTAATTACCTACTGTTTAATTAATATAAAAAAATACTGTGTTCATAGCAATAGCCGTACATATATTATTATAACCAATAATAATTAATTTATAAAAATTAAAAACGAATTGCTATTTGTTATTAAAAAAGAGGAATAACAATGACATCGATTACGGACAACTCTAGTTAAAAAGGGAAAAAAAACTTCGCGCCAAAAGATCTGTCAATGTCAGCAAATTTTGATTGATACGGCTTGAATTGTAAATAAAACAATTTAAAATTTTAAGCTTATTACTGTGAATGTATGTATTTATATTGAATAGTTTAAAGTGTAACAGTATATCCGTTTCAATATGTCGAAAATAGATAGTAAACCTTTAAGATACGCCCATGCAGAAGGCCACACAGATGTATGTTTTACCGAAGATGGCAAGTAAGTTTCTGTCTTCAACTCCCCATACCACATACGAAGAAGATTTATACATTTTTATTAAGGCATTAATCGTTTTAAGTCATATATTGTACTCCTTTCCAGCCACATAATTACTTGTGGGCATGATGGTGATGTGAGAATTTGGTTAGGAATAGAAGACGACGATCCAAATTCTCATTGTGTTGGTGAAAGTGCTCTCGCTGTATGTTTCAAAGAGAAAAGACTGTATGTAGCTACCGACAACCATGCAGTTCAAGCTTACACCTACCCAGCATTTGACAAAGATGGGATTGTTACCAGATTTACAGCACCTGTTACTCAAATCAAGACTACTGGTAAAATTGAGGTAAGTAAATTACATTGAACACCTCATGCTGTAAATAATATTTCACAATATATTATTTAATCAGTCTTGAAACCAAATAACCAAGCTCACGAATTATTACAGGCACTGGGTTGCTCCTCAGAGAATATGGAGGCTAAAATATGCAGTGTAGAAGGTGGTGCTCCCCTGTGTGTACTCAAAGAACACAAAGGCCCTACACTGAGCATAGCTATATGCCCACAAATGAAATATGTAAGCACTTCGAGTGGAGACGGAATGCTGAGGATTATGGATGTAGACAGCTCTGAAATTGTCAAAGAGGTGTCATGTGTGCCAAAGATAAACACATTTTTTGCTGCCAAAGTTTTGTGTGAGTTCTTTATGTTATCCTTACACTTAATAGATGTTCTACAGTACCTTAATTATACACCAAGATTTCAGGTGTTGACATTTCATATGTAAAGTATGTATCATTTATCCTAAAAAGACACATAATTCTTTTTATATGCTATCTAACATTGATACAGCCTTATAAATGATGATCATATAATTTGCACACAATTTATAATTATTTTTTTAGGTCGAATGGACTTTGAGCCTTCAGAAGGCAAATACCTGGCTTACCCGAGCAATAGAGAGATCATATTACTTGATTGTGAAAGTTGGGGACAGAGAATGGCTTTCACACATGCTTCAGTAAGTAGAAATTCTTATTTACTTGGTATATAATACATTTATTTGTGATACATCACAGAAAATAACAATTACTGTGTAATAGTCATGTATCTCAAAAGTCTATAATAAGTTTAGCTAACATTGTTTGCTAGTTAAATTATCTACACCCTTTGTATAGGGTACATGTCATCAACTTTAAACTAGTCGAAGTCAATATCTTGCAAAAATAAATAAATACTGAACATGAACAATAACTGGAAATAAAAAGATATACATATACCATGAGATATAGGCCCAAGAGAAATCCTCCAGTAAATCTTGGGAGTAATGTAAGTACCTAAAGCATTCTGGGGAGTGTCAGTCCTCAGTAAAGATGAAAATATGATAAAAAAAGAGAAGTACATGAAAAAGCAAAGGGTGGTTTCATAAAACACTAAATGATGCAATTAGTGATCTAATTTACAGTATGATCAATCACCTGCAGGTATTTCCGGTTTGAAGGGTTCAATTTAGATAATATTGTATGTTATGGTAATATTTTTATATTAGGGTAAAAATAAGACATTCTCTTTTTCATTCTGAGTAAAGAGTAACCAGCATTACACAAGAAGTATTTGTCTTTCGTGGTAGCCCATTTAGAAAAATCAGCTGCACATTTTAGAGAATTATACAGTAGGTACAGGAATAAATATTATTTGGTTAGATGTTCCCTGTAAGTTCCCACTGTTGACAATATAATCAATGACACATGTCAGAATATATTAACTACCAGTACGACTACAGTAATAATCAAATATTTTTTTCTAAATTTTATTTATGTATTGTTTGGGCAGTTAGGAGGTTTTGCCATGTGAAACTATATCATATCTTGCTTTGTATTACACTATTTTTGTAACAAATGCATGCAACAAATTGTGCATGTTAGTAGTACTTTTGTCCTGCAGCTGCTATCGACTATCATGATACTTTCCACCCACACCATGCTATAAAATAAATGGGAGTCTTTGTATTGGGATAGGGAACTAGAATACAAAAAAAATATGCAAAGATAGTTATGCTTAGTGAGTAATATTACAATCTTGCCTAATAATTTTAAAATATGAAATTCATCACTATCACTGCATACATAGTAGGTATACAGCAAAGTCGCATCTCGCCTCTTGCCTTATTTTTGTTAAAATCTTTAAAACTGTACAACAGATTTTGATGTAAGTAGTTTTATTAATAGATAGAGTAATTCAGCTAGTTTATTTTATCATTAAGCTATCCTGTTTTTGTTTTAGATCAAATGTGCTATATCCCAATGTCTATTCTCTCCGTGTGGGAAGTACTTAGCGGGCAGCACAGTGGCCGGCCAGATTGCTGTCTGGGAGATAGAATCCGGGGCCTGTGTGGGCATTGTGGAGCACCCCACCTCACACAATGTCACTGCTATGGCATGGAACCCTAAAGGTAAGGTGCTATTATCATTTTAAGTCTAGAAAAGCTGTTTCTACTCACATGTACCTCCCTTAGTTATATATTTAAAAAATATATGCGCATTGTACCTCAAACCTCTATTCTATAATAATATTTAATGGTAACAACCATGTACTAGAAGTTGTCAAGATTAATGTAATTTTCAAGATTAGAACAAGAAACAGTTTTGAGTAAAACAAGAGTTAACAACATAATACAGTAGCTATGATAGAATATATGTACTTAGAAGTAAATAATGTGGCAACAACAAAGTTATTTTCTATCCAACAATATTATTATTTGATGTATTGCACCTATCTAAAACCTATATCAATATGAACATGCAATATGGAGCATGTAATAATACTCAGTATATTATGAGATTAATTTAAAAGCTGTAATGCAATAACAAGGCATATAGATTGTTGTTATCCTGTAGAAACTGTGAAAGTTTACAAGTACATAGTTAGATTAATTACAGTGATAGCTATTAACCTAAAGGAATAATAAATTTTATGTACTCATGTAGTTATAAAATGAATTATGTTTGAAACATCTGATTTCTAATTTATTTGACAATTTATATGCAGATAAAGAAACCATAGAATTTGAGTTACTGATATTACAAGTAGGTTACAATTTCCGAGATTATGAAAATGAATTGAGCGGAAATTAATATGTACGAATATTTTAGTGTGGCAAGAACATATAAATAGGCTATAACTATAACTCAATACAAAATATAAAATATCTTTAGGCTTTTCTAAGGATTTTCTAAGTGCCCCTTTTTATGTAGTAGTTAGAAGTAGTATGTTTAGTTTTTCTTCACTTGTTTATATATTTTACTAGCTGCTCTGCCCGGCTTCGCTCGGTCACGCGTTATATACTTAAAACCCGTCCTCTTAAAACACTATCTGTTAAAAACCACAACAACCCCGTTGCGTAATTTTGGAGATGGAAGAATGTAAGGGCCGCCCGTACACCGCCTGCTGCAAAGTTAAGTAAGTATTAACATTTTAATTTAATTATTATTTCATTTCTCGCCGTAAAAACCATCCTTGAACTACAATGAATATTAAAAATAAAGAATTAGCCGAATCGGTCCAGGCGTTGTTGAGTTATGCGCTTACCAACACATTTTGCGATTCATTTTTTTATAAGTATAAGATTATAGTATTATTAATATTGTTAAAATAAATTATATATTTTATTATACAAAATTAATTACCATAGGTTTTCGCAATAGCATTCTAATTACAATAGCACACAGAATTTATTTTATCTATGTCTATGACAAGGAAAAATTTGCTGAAGTTGCATTTGTTGAGTCAACCCAGACGGTGATGTCATTCTAAGGTGTATGTACAGATAACACAATCCTATGATTGACTAGGCCAATGACTTCGTATTATTACTCTTAGCCATGACTTTGCAATATAAATCATTGCATCCGGTACATCTTTATCAATGACTAAGGTGTTCTGACTGGGTTTTTTCCTCTGTCTAACATCCCTTCGCGTTGCGGAGGCTCTTTGTTAGGGTTGTTTCTATTTTGTTATTTTAATTTTAATAAGTGACCTAAATAGTCATGAGTTATAATGTATATAAATAATAAATATGTAGGTATATAAATGTTTTAATATCTGTTCTAATCATTGAGCTATAATGTACTTACTATAGCTCAATGGTTCTAATAGTGATGTTAATAATTCTAGCGATCTATTGTTGTTTTTAGATACTCTTGCCGATTTTTTTTGGCTGGGTTAATAATTAGGTACTTTATAAGTTTTAGGTACTTTATTTGGGTATACTTTAGATTCATAACAGAACACATTTCAGCAGTTTTTAGAATTTTTGTCTGTTTATCTGTTTATTTAAACGCCCATAACGCAAAACCAGCTGCACGGATTATCATGATTTGTAGGTAGTATCCGATCTTAGGAGTGTCATAGGCTACTTTTTATCCCAAAATGCGAGCGAGCGAAGCCGCGGGCGTTCATTAGTACATATATTATAATTACATGTACTTTGCACTTGCTATAATGTTACAAGAAACTATATTATATTAATGCACCATAGAATCACATTAGTCACCTAACCTTGTAATTCGCCATGATGCTGCATATTTTGATAATAATTGCCTATACCGACATACTTCTGCCACTATTGTTTCTATAACATTTTCCTTGACTATAATTTGTAACAACTGAAGTGATTGAGAAACATGCGTCATGAAATATTGCTTATTTAAGCTTTGGTTTCCTAGGAAAGCGGTGCCATCGTATAGCGGCCGTGATATTACGGGCGCAAAAATAATTAAAGTAAATTACGGTGCAAGTTACCGCTCTCCAGGAAACCGCGCCATTTCGTTTACATAGACAACGTTTTAGTGACGTCATTCACCGCTGTGTTACGGCAGCTATATGAAGGCACCGCTTTCCTAGGAAATCAAAGCTTTACAAGATAGAATAAACATTAATGAACTTATTAAGATATTTTTATTTATTCCTCTCCATCCAATGGTTGCCTGGAAGAGATTGCTTTTAGCAATAAGGCCGCCACTTGTGGCACTAGAGTAGTTTATGTAAGTAATTTTTATTAATTTTGTTTTATATGTGTGTGTGACAATAAAGGATTATCTATCTATTTTTACTCAATAGATTCGCTTTATAGCATGATATACAACTCGTTCCATATTAAACAGTTCAAACGCATCCCAATGAATGAATGCATTTATTCCCGTAAACTAAATAAAATAGAGATAATTGGGTTGGATGACTTGTCAAATTTTAGAAGTCGGCTATTTGTATAGTCAGACATGTCAAAGGGCCTTGGATGTTTGATAACTCTGACACCAGAGCTGTCCACTTTCATTTGAACTAACTTACGTTATTATGTTTTTTCAATTTCACATGGCACTAGTATGTAAAGTTTTTATGTTTTACAGGCAATGGGGTGCTAGCATACTGCGACAACGCCGGCCAGCTCGGCACGCTCGTCAACTGCTACGGAACGGACAGCGGCGACAGCGAGGATGTGGAAATGGTGCAGCGGGATGGGGGTACGTTTCGTTTAAAACTTGAAAGACTTGCATTTTCCAAGTTATGTGTGGATTTGCACTCGCTTAGCGGTGAAGGAAAACATCGTGAGGAACCAATATGTTTGAGGACCACAATATCCGAGGACATGTGTCTTCCGTGGAAGGACCTGGGCGCCCACCACGATGTATCTGCCTAAGAGAACTCCCCTAACGGATTAATTCTGCGGGGGAGTCACGACCCCCAGTTATGAGGAAATACGACTCACAGAGGGAGAATCATCATTAGTCTGTATTAGTCTACTTCTGGACATAGTAAAAGATTTGTAACATATGTGTTATCCATAATATTCGTGCTATATTGTAGGTGTAGGTCTCCCCCAGTGAATGCAACTTGGCTCGATCTTCAAAGCGAGAGTGAACCGGTTCTTATCGGGTATGCACGCTTCACCTTAGGCCATAGCCTTCGCTTACCATCAGGCAAACTATGGCCAAGAGCAAATCCGTATTTGTTAAAAAGGCTTCTCGCGTCTGAACCGTACTTTACCGTAATACGTGACGTGATACGAGTGTCATTATGCAACAAACACTGGTAACTTGTTGCTGAATTGCTTATTCTACAGTTCTTTGAAAACAATTATCACAATGCCAACGGTTGCTTGTATAGGTATGTTAGTTGTACATTAACAAACAAAAATTACTTACAAATAACTTAGCCATATGAATAAAGTATGTCAATTCTTTTTTTTAAGTCTTGATAATTATAAGAGGTATCTATCTCCTTTGATAACCATAATGATCCGTGACAGGAACTTCATGTACGGCACTTGACCTCTTATATTTTTGATAATACATCTTGCAGATAATTATAATGGAGTATTATATGTATGAATAATTTTTATATTAAGCTAAGTGCCTAATCGTTATAAGATCCTCGAAGCTTCGTTCCTAGAAATTGATAACCGGTTGACACAAATTAGTAGCTTTTTTTTGGACAATAGTTTAAAATGTTTAAATTTCTAATTTTTTACTTGCTATTACTTTACGCCCGTGGCATAGCTCGAATTGTTTCAGAATAAAAACTGTCCTATGTCGCTCTAGGAGTTCTATACTACCACGATATAAAAAAACCAATCCGTTGCGCCGTGAAGAAGGAACAAATATACCAACAAATACGTATTCACATAGTATAATGGTTGCTGATACTTACTTGCTAATGTGGCGCTGTGACTCTAAAGTGGATCCTGGCTTCCGACTCAAAGAGACGCCCTTCCTCCGCCCAAGTAATCAAGTACCGCTGAAAAGACTATCTGGACTTATGTACCTACGCTTTCTTCTTAACCCGAGCCACCGAAGTCTAATTGGTTGATCATAACATTATTTTTTTTAGATACCGAAGACATAGACGACATAATCCAAAACTACGAGAGTGACGATGACAACGCCATCTCTCTGGAGAAGTTGAAGAACGAGACGCTCGGTCTAGTGGCAGACGCGGAGGAGTCCCGGCCTCCGTCTCGGTACACTGCGCCTGCGCCGAGCTCTGTGCCCCCGCAGCCTCCCTTCCAACCCTCCGCTACGCCCATGCACCTTGAACATAGGTAGGTGTCTATGCAACTAGTAGATGTTCGCATCTTTGGGATGGATCAGCCAAGTACCAACTTGAGGCACTAGAGGCCATTGAGAGTCGAGCCAAGAAGATCATTGGTAATAATAAACTGTGCCGAGCGAAACTTCAAAGTCTTGAACACCGTCGCAAAGTCGCCAGTTTGTCGGTTTTCTATCGGTTGCATTTCGGAGAGTGTGCCGCGGAATTGCACGGACTAATTCCGCCCGCGCCCTTCTTTCACCGGACGAGTAGAGGTACGGCAGGACGACACCGGTTTATGGTGGAAGTTCCTAAGACCCGCACGAAACGGTACGCTTCCACCTTTATTGTTCGTACCGCTAGGTTGTGGAACTCCCTGCCTGGCTCTCTGTTCCCCACGCACTATAATCCAGCGATCTTCAAAGCGAGAGTGAATCGGTTCTTATCGGTTAAGCACGCTCCATCTTAGGCCATAGCCTTACTTGCTATCAGGTAAACTATGGTCAAGTGCAAACCCGTTCAAGTTAAAAAAAAAAAAAAATCTAGTATACTGTTTGGTAAGCTGTAGCACTCTTTCGATACAAATCTATACTCTGTCTGTATTTTTAGGGTTCCGAACCTAAGGTAAATCAGGACCCTATTACTAAGCCTCCGCTTAGTAATAGGGTCTCGTTGTCTGTCAGTCTGTCTCCAGGCTGTATCTCATAAATCGTAATAGCTAGAAAGCTGAAAATTTCACAAAATATGATGTATTTCCGTTGCCGCTATAACAACAAATACTTACTAAAAATAAAAAAAATTAAGGGGGCGTCCACATACAATAAACGTGTTTTTTTGGTATTTTTTCTGCTCAATATAAAAAACGGTAACAGGTAGACGTTTCAAATTTTCACAAAATATTTTATAAAATTAAATAACAATAAAGAAAATATTAAAGGGGGGCTCCCATACAACAAACGTAATTTTTAAGCAATTTTTACTCGATCTTAATAAACGGCTAGAAACTTGAATATTTGTGAGTAAATATTTAGAAATATAATAACTATAAAAATACATAATTACCTAAACTAATACATACGGAACCCTTCGTGCGCGAGTCCGACTCGCACTTGGCCAGTTTTTTATAAATAGTAGAGTGTAATAAACTCGTACATTGTATTTCATTCCTACATGGAAATATTTTGTGTTAACCACGTTCATGTGTGACGAACTGCCCGTTAATATTTCTGTAGAACCTGCTTTAGTTGGCATACTCATTATTAATTAGTTTTTTTCAAAAATAATGAAAACTAGAAGAAACCGTGTAACATTCAAGACATGTTAATACAACATCAGGCAGGCTGTAGTCAAACGTAAACGTATCACACGTTAAAAAAAATATGTCCTCATTCCCCATTTCATTCAAGCGTTTAGACTCGTATACCGCACCATTTCTTTACGCCCGGGCTGGCTGTGGTCGAGGATTATCCTGTCTAGTATAAAAACTTGTTTTTCATGGAATTTATTTAGTTTCATCTGACTCTATGTCAGTATGTTTTTCTATCCATCTGCTGGCTGGATATGAACAATCAAATCTTGCTAGTTAAAATAGACTCGCAACCTGTTTCGGTGTAGTAACTTGAGCGAGCGGTACTTTAATCTATACTAATATTATAAAGCTGAAGAGTTTGTTTGTTTGTTTGAACGCGCTAATCTCAGCAACTACTGGACCGATTTGAAAAAATATTTTTGTGTTGAAGAGACTATTTATCGAGGAAGGCTTTAGGCTATATAACATCACGCTGCAACTAATAGGAGCTAAGAAACAATAGAAAATGTAGAAGAAACGGGGAAAATTATTCTCTGAGGGCTTTCGTTGCGAAAACGGTTCAAGATATCAAAAAAATGTGTATGAAAGAATTATTCATCTTAAAATGATCTAAAAAAATGTCCGCAACAGTATATGTCTATCTTTTAAGGTTAACTCACTAAAACCGTTTTTAAGGTAATAACTATTCCACGCGGACGAAGTCGCGCGCACCAGTTAGTCTACAATATATAGAAAAAAACGACTTTTAACATAATACAACCGTTTGTATCAGTACTATCGCACGGTAAGCTGAAAATTAGATAAGGAGTGAGCTCAATGTTAATGCAATTTGTACCTTCTATGCGTACATATACAGTCGTGGTCAACTAACTAGGGACTTGCAAGATAGTGAAGAACAATAACCGGTTATGTACATACAAATATAAAACCCTATTGATTTCTCAGTAACTATATTTGCATAATTTGGTCCGATTATTATGCTTTAAATGGCTGTAAATAAAAGAATAAATAAATAGTATTAATATCAAAGTATTTAATATTAAAGGTTGAACAAGTATTCAATTTTATGGTATAATTCTGTAGCTGGACATTTAATTAAGGACCGTAAACTATAATGAAAAATAGAGTTAAACAAAACTAATAAGCTAATAAGAAGTTGTTATTGTTTGTATAATCGGGCACATAAATGACTATGAATATGGTTTAGACTCGTTGGAAAATAAAAAATAAATTCACAATTCGCTTTAACCAAAGAGTGTCCCTAACTAGTTGACCACGACTGTATATGTACATATATAAAACAGAGTCAATCCTATACAACAAAACAAAGTTTTTGATTTTTTTATATTATTACCTGTAATGTATTGATTACTCTGACTCCAGAGTTGAAAACTCTTATACGATCTTACTTTTATTCCTGTAATGTCGTCTAAATGATAAGGCCGCCCTCTGTTCCAATCTTATACACTAAGTTTAATTATAATGTGCTTGAGATTTTTGTATTTGGTGTACAATAAAACATTTTGATTTGATTTGTGTATTTCAAACCCTAACAAAAGATTTAGATTTTTATTATTTCTCTTTCAGATACATGTGTTGGAACGACGTAGGCATAGTTCGCTGTCACGCGACGGATAACGGGGAGTCCACCATCGACGTAGAGTTCCATGACACTAACCTACACCATGGGATACATCTGAACAACTACCTCAACCACACCATGGCGAGCTTGTCTTCTACGGTGCTTGCTTTGGCTTGTGAGACACCTAGGTAAGTAATTTTAAAGTAGTTATTAAATATTGGCGGAATTAAATATAGAAAAGTAAAAGTAGTAAAATATAATAGAAGGTAAATAAAATTCCTTAACTACACCAAAATTTAAATTTGATTCGTTATTATTAAAATCAAAATCGCTTCCTGTGAACTTTTGTAAAGACTTAGTGATAAATCAATCGTGTTTGCCGAATTTTCGTACGATTCCAACACAGAAGCTAGCACGAAATTAAAAAAAATACTTGCAAAAGAAATTGTGATATATATAATGTATGTACATATGTATGTTATATTACGATAAGAACGATAGGCGGAATAAAGATATCAGATCCAAAGACTTTCTAATCGAAAAACATGTAGAGTACATGTTTTTCGATTAAAAAATAATCAATATAATATAAAGATAAAAATAATCAATTCTTTTAAACTAAATTGGGCAACCCTACTTATTTATTACCTTTAGATGTCCGATTTAAAAAAACCGACTAGACTACCTGTAAGTACGCAGTACGGTTTAGTTCATGCATAGCAGTAAGAGTGGAGGAAAAAACTACGAAAGTCGAGTTGCAATGTTGCAGCAAGATACGAGGAAAAATGCTTACCTTACCTTATTATGCACGCTGTATTATTAACATGGAATTTGCTGCGTATAAATACCATCACTGGGTAATCAGCGGGAATCCTTATTTTGGTTATATCTCCTTGCGTAATTTCCGTTTTTAACCGACTTCAAAAAAAGACGTTATCAATTCAGTGTTTGTAAGGATGTGTATTTGTTTACAAATGTCTCGGAAACTTATTTTTAACCGACTTCAAAAAAGGACGTTATCAATTCAATGGTTGTAAGATTGTGTATTTTCTACAAATGTCTCGGAAACTTAAAGTAGATGGGAAATGTACCTACTTGATGATTTTTTGGTATATAACATAGCTTATGTCACTATCGGAACCGTATAAGTTCTACCTTCATGCCAAAAATTGTAAATACCCATCGCTCTGTTGCAGCGAAACAACATAACATTACCGAAACCTAAAGACCGACCAACCAAGAACTTGACTTTCGCTTTCATACGAGCGTAATCAATAAAATTATTATTAACCCGCCGTACTTCATAACACAAACGCACGCGTCTACGTTTGTTAATAATAATTTCTCCACACGTGTCGCTGTGAAATTACTTCACATAACATACTATGCAATGCAAGTCGTGAATGTAAATAAAGATTTCCTGCGTCATTGTAGAATTTACTATCGCTTCATCGCATTTGAAACGCAGTTCGGGCGACGCGACTGTGACCTGTGTGCTCGGTCTATTTTCATCAGAATTTCAAATGTATCGGCGTCGTTGTTTGGCTAACTGTCGTTTTATAGTTGTAGGTTTGTTTGTCTTTTAACTGTTACGATAATATAAATAATGATTTAGACGTTCGTTTATGAAAAAATGTATATTTCACTTTTACAGACATACGAGTTTCTCATATTGATAACAAGCAATGTACTGTATTGTATAGTTTGCGTTTAGTTTAGAGACATGGGTTTTTATTTTTCCAGCCATGTTCCCAGTTTCTGGGATTGGCTTGCAATATAACTATGCAATATTTGGCAGCAAGCTGGTTTTAAACAGCCATTATCAAACCTTCGTAACCTACTCGTATTATATGTAATGTATACTTATTAGACAATATATAATCAAGGTCCAGGGGTCCTCAAATCTAGAGTAAATAGGTTTTTTCTAGGCATGCGTGCTACATCGTAGACTATAGTGGTGCTTAACATCAAGCAGGCTGTAGTCAAACGTAAGCCTATTTAGTGTAAAAAAAGTAATCTTGTTCTAATCAAGACGGAATTGTTTAGCTAAGCGTAAAATCTAAATAAAAATGGTAACCTAGCCGTTGAAATATCTTATAACCCTGTATTGTATTGAAAGACACAATAGATATTGCTTTCCCAGTAAACTCACCTTGTTGCCGGAAGTTTAACATTCAACTTATGCTGATTTATTATTATATTCTTGCTACAATGTCACGTCTTTACTCTATTTGAGTTCAATATAATTTTTTTAAAACGTAGGTATTCGTTGCGTTTTGCATTTTTACGCTTATACGTGAACATTGAATTTTACATTGAAATGATTTATCCTTAAATGCTTATCCTTAAATGTATATTGATTTTATACGTTTAATACAAATTTGCAAGTTGTAGGTATGTTATTAAAAAAAACACTTACTTAATTAGTGTTGATGATATTACGTGATCTAATTAGTTGCGATATATTTTGTAAATCACTGCTCATATCAAATATATTTTACTCATTATTTATTTATTAACTAAACTAAGAATAACTACTGCGCTTATTTATAATTATTTATAGCTACATATGTAGATTCGACCACTGATCCAATTAGGGTTTTGACTTTTCAGACACCCCAGACAAACGTGGGTTTTCCATTCAATCTATCTGTACCACTGCTGGGCAAAGGTCTCCCACCACACAAAGCCACCACAAAGCTCAAGACTTCTTATTTTTTTATTACCTACACTGTCCCACTCCTGGGCAAAAGTCTCCCCCAACTCCCTCCATGCGTCCCGGTCGAAGGCTTCCTCACGCCAGGCACTTACTTGACTTCTCGTTTAACCAAGTTTAAAGATTTCATCAAAGTCCAGAGGATATATAAATATTTTCTTTCCAGCAAACTGGTGTGCATATCCCTAGTGGGTAGCAGCAAGGAGTGGAGCGCCTCAATGCCGGACACGGAGGAGATCCTGTGTGTGAGTGCGGGTGCCGGCCTCGTGGCGTGCGCCACCAACGCACGCCTGCTGCGCCTCTTCACTGCCATGGGCACGCAGAGACAGGTGATATAACTAGCTTCCATGTGTATTTAAGCCGTGTTTCCTGCTAACTTCAAATCTAGAGTTAATAGGTATCTTCTAGGTAAGCGTGTTACATCGTAGGCTGCAGCAATGCTTAACATCAGGCAGGCTGTAGTCAAAAGTAAACCTAAGCCACGTAAAAAAAACGTACCAATCGTGTTGTGCGTAATGTATGTGTTCTGTTCTAGAATGAAAATGGCCCTCGAACGAAGCTGTTAGAATATACCGTAGTGGTTATAGTTTTTTATATTTGAGGGTGGCCAGGCTGATATCCGAAGAAAATGACTCGAATAATTTCTTAAAGTTGTACCTATTGCTATGGGTAAGCGAAATAAGTGCAATTTCCATCCAGGTTTACAAAAAATCTTCCAGGGATAATATTTTTTATACGGTAGGCGTATGACAAAACGTAAAATGTATAGACTGTTGAACAACGTAATTAGCACAAATCAAAGGCAACTGAAATGTATTACGTATTCTGGAAAAGTTGTACCTTGTGTAGCAGACGTATGCTAATTGTGATACTAGTTTTAGCGTCAATTTGGAACAATTATCTCAAGTACGATAAATTATTATGTCCATTGAATGAATTGAATATGACAATATGGCTTGAAACAATGTTAGAATTTGATGAATTTGATTTTTGCAGATCATTCATAAAAGCAATGATTTATTCTTTATAACTTAACAAAAACTAGTTAAAATGAAGACCAATATTAAGTTGGTAATTTGGCTACTGACTTTTTATACCAATATTAATAGGGAGTCGAAAGCAAATGCAGAAAAGTTTATCTTTCGGCCACCCATCCAAAGTCTAGCCGAATCAACCGTCGCTTAACTAATCATGTGTATCTTTCTTCCAAGCTCAATACCGACGATGCCATTAGATCTATATCAGCAGATCTAAAGCGCGCTACGAAAATAAATAATTACGTTCTATTAGGTAACTTTTAAACTACCATTCTTATGTTTTATTCTTTGGCGAACTTAAATGATGCTATCTCTACAACTAACTCTGACCTTCAACGGATTCGGGACTGGAGTAAGTCATACGGGCTGACAATCAATCCTGACAAAACTCAGACTATTATAATTGGAAGCTCCCGTATGATTTCCAAAATAGACTGGTTCCATCTGCCTCCAGTGCTATTCGACGGAGTTTCAATTAAAATCAGCGAAACCGTAAAAAATCTTGGTGTTATATTTGACAGACAATTTTCTTGGAACGCTCAGATAGCTGAAGTTAGCCGAAAGATATTTGCTTCATCTGCTTCGATAAGACGTCTCCGCAATTTTTTGCCAATAACTACCAAAACTGCGTTAGTTCAGTCACTTCTTTTACCAATTTTAGATTACGCGGACGCTTGCTATTTGGATATAACCGAAGAACAGTTAGACAAACTAGAGCGACTTCAAAATTTTTGTATTCGGTACATATTTGGCTTGCGCAAGTATGACCATATCTCTGAATTTCGTCAAAAACTGAAATGGTTGCCCATCCGTCTTCGCCGCAATTCTCATATCTTGTCCCTTCTTTACAAAATCCTTTTTATTCCCTCGACTCCCATTTACTTGAAAGAACATTTCCGATTTGTCACCGCTTCCCACTCCAGCTCCTTGCGCACGTCCCGAATCCTTATGCTCGAAATTCCTTCTACTTCAGAACACTCCAACCTCCTTTACTCCCATTCTTTTACCATCCAAGCCACCCTTCTGTGGAACGCGTTGCCCCTGCCCATAAGGCAGGCTAAGTCACTAAACATTTTCCAAAATATGATATATCAACATTATTTAAAGTCATTATAGCATATATAAGTATTGTGTAATGTAGGTAGTGTTTGTATAATGTGTATTAGTTGTATTGAGTATGTGTATTATTAATAGTATATGTGTATAGATTGAGTGTGTATTGTATCTTTCAATTAATTTAATAATATTAATAAGATATATATTGTACGCCGCCTGTTTACAATTGTAAGTTATGTCCATCCAAAAGGTTGCCTGGAAGAAATCGCCTAAGGCGATAAGGCCGCCCAATGTGCAACACTTTAATTTATGTATGTTTATTTCTGTTTGTAATTTTTGTGTTCTTATTATTGTGGTGTACATTAAAGTTATATTCTATTCTATTCTTATACAGCACCAAAGACCTATATGATAAATGTAAAGTGATGAATGTTCGAAAACTCTTTATACAGCAATGTATTAAGAGATACCACAAAATAACTGTTCCAATTCTTTATGAAGAGAACCTATCCAAACCGATACAAAGACGACCTCCAAAATGTCCAGTGCCTAGATGTAATAGCGATGTTGCTTGGAGACATTACTCGCATCTTGCTCCAATATTTTATAATGCATTTAATGCTTATTTTAACACAACTAAGCTGAATCAACATAAATTAAAAACAAATCTTAATGAATGGTTATCAAAAATGAGCTATGATGAAATTGGATTATTACTTGTCAAACCTGACAAATAGCAGATACATAAAACACAAGAACTTAATTATTTTTAAATAACACAAACACCCAAGTAGCAGATATACCCAGTATACACATACACTCACAAATTGTCTCACATACACACACACACACACACACACAAATCCAAATGCAAATATACACAGCAGGACAAACATGTATATATAAACAGATAAAATTATATATTCTTCTATTACTATTATCTTATGATGTCCATAGTTTTAGTTTTATTTACTTTTAATTGTATTTGTGAACCGTCCAAACCACTTGGAAGAACCTGTCTTTTGCAACACAGTTCTAACTAAAGCAAAAGACAGAATCATGTAAATTATACAATAAGGTTGCTCAAATAAAAATTTACTTTACTTTACTATTGCGTAAGTAATCAGATTAAAGTTGTTAAAAGCAACAAGTAATACTAGGTACTACTTATGTACTCATAAAAACATTAGCGTAGATTTTATTTAGATTAACTATGACATAGGTAAAAACTAGCGTGCTAAATGTAAAATGTTTATTCTATCAACATTATTTAAGACCTGTAAGTACTATACCTAGTTTTCGGACAATAAATGCATTCATTCATTCATTCATTCAGTGAAATGTTCGGAAGAGAATCTCAAACAATTAATCATTAAGATTAATGTTGCATACGGTACATTCATGATAAAATATTTTAGTATCTTTTTATATCCGTATACCTAAACTTAATTTTATCTTACACCGTTTGCAAAACATAATTATCTTATATACGTGATACATCCTTACCAAACTTTATTCAAATCGGTCCAGCCGTTTCAGAGTAAAAAAGTAAAGTACAAATATAGACATTTACTTTCGTCTCTCTAAATATAAGTGGAATGGGATGACTTGCTATTCGTTTGTCTAAAAATCGAGAATGGCTAGAATGATTTGGCTAATTTTAGTTTTGAATCATTTCTGAAAACCTCCGGAAGGTTTCATACTGAGTAGATATATTAAAAAAATATAAGAAATATATTAAAAAAAATCCTGCCAAATATTTCATGTATGTACACAATAATGATAACGTTCAGTGTTTTTTATGTTGATTCTGAGGCGGCTCGAAGTTCATCGGGTCAGCTAGTACAGTTAAACCACGTTTTGTAATAAGACCTTACATATGAACTTATTAACTTTTATCTCTTTTATTCAGAATTACATCTTGTTTATAATTAATAATAATATTAATAATAAACAAGATGTAATTCTGACGTATGTCGTATTTGTGTGTATGTGGATCTGTATACGTGTTTTTGACATCGTAGCTACATATAAAAGCGAGATAAAAGTTAATAAGTTCATATGAAATGTTTTTGAAATTATTAATCACATCAATAAATATAGTTCAAGCTGTGTACACTCACTTGAGGAATTTTTTCTGGTTCAAAACCAGTTTTGAATGTGTATTTGGCTTATTTATGAACTCATTCGGTTTTGTGTACCGTTATAAATAAATAAATATTACAAAACGTGGTTTAACTATTAGTCCAGAACTTTGAAAATACTCAGTCCGTTTTTGTTGTTCGAAATTTGTCTGTCTACTGTCATAATAATCAACCTGTCAAAATGTTACCAATGATAAATCAACGTCCCAATTTAAAGTTGACATTTGATAGTTTGTATGTGATGTTTGAACAACAAGAACCGACTTTTTATTTCACAAAAATAACTTTTCAATTCGCACCAGTAGTTTCTGAGATAAGCGCGTTCAAACAAACAAACTTCAGCTTTATAATATTAGTATAGATTTTGGTTGTTTAAAAAATAACATTTCGAGATTTTAATTACCTGTAAACATAGGTTAATTGTTTTTTTCAAACAAAATCAACAGCTGAAAACCCAACTCCTTACCAACTTTTTTAACTTAAAGTTCGCGATGCTGTTTCACAAACGCACTAAGTCAATATTTTTTCCTAATTTATCATATTCCACATACACGTGACAAGTAGTAACATGTAAATTAAACAAATTAGTCTGATAAGATTCATTTAAACAATAATAATTTGTATAACCATTATGCAAGGAAAACGTTGGCAGATAACGGGGTGTTAGTTACAAACTTACCCCAAGGTCGATTGCGTAAGTAAAGTATAAATAGTTTACGATAAAATTATAAAGGAACAGGGGGCAATAGAGGAATAGTAGTTTATGCAACTGTCATATAATGAAGTTTTAATACCCGTGTTATATGCAGTTGCATACACTAATTTATCTTCACTAATGCAATTAATCAAACAACAAGAGTAAAAGCTGACAATAGTTTATTTTTCATATTTTTAATTTTCTAGATTTTTCTGGCAAAAGATTGTGAGTTACTTTTGTTGCCCGTTCTAGAATATCCGGAGGCGTACAAATATCATCGTCGCTATCCATTTTTAACTTTTAATTTGTATTTAAAAACAAAACACATTGTGAAACATTAAATTCACGCGTACGTGTATTGTCACAGTGATTTTGCCGCCATTAAAATGTAACCAATGAGAGCGCAGCTGTGCGCATCAATAAAACGCGACCAACCTGATTGGCCCTGCAATCAGGTTGGTCGCGTTTTATTGTTGTTATAATGAGGTTTTACGATATCGATGTGGATATTATACCATCATGTGAAATTGCTTAAATTGAGTGTTTTGTTGTCTGCGCTATAACAGTAGTAATTATAAGTCAAGTATTGGAAACATAAGTAGAATGTTAAAACATTAGTGTAGATAAATACAGTTATCATGCTAAAACTAATTCATAATTTCATCATGAATTTTTGAGCAACAGTGATATATTTGTGGCAATGAACTCATCTCGTAATTCGTATCATAAAAAATATCTAAAGTATGAAATTAAATGAAGAATCTCCCGAAGACCCTGTCCAGAAGAACTCTTCTCATTCCCTCGCTCTGGACATATCGCCAAAGAGAATTCCGCTCCTTATCCCTTAAGTGCTGCCTTTTTTATTTTTAAATCGCTTATATTTTTTAGAACTCTGAGCACCAGAGATCTGCCGTACCATGGCATGGAAAGGGTCAACTGCGCTGGAAACAAACAAATTAGTTCATTTTAAGGCGTGCACTTCTGTAGTATCATACGCATTGCATCTTATTCCCATTTCATTACCATTTGCAGGTGATATCCCTGTCCGGTCCCGTGGTATGTCTGGGCAGCTTCAACACGACAGTGCTGGCGGCGTACCACGCCACAGACCCCGGCGCGAACGACCAACATCTAGCCATGGACATTGTAGCTGTCAATGGTAGGTGACATACATTTATAAATGTATTTTATTTATATAAATACAGTGAAAACTCTTTATAACGTTATCCTTTATAACGATAAACTCCCTATAACGGGGAAGTGAGCCCAACTTGGTTGGTTTGCGTTAAAATCCACATATTGAAACACTCTTTATAGCGATACGCCATTCTCTATTACGAAGAATTACGAAGAAATGTGTTCATATTTTTAGACAGTAAATATTTATTGTCGGTATTATTGTTTATGTTACGTTATCAGGTATCAAAAGACTTTGAAGCTCCGAAACATCCGAGGTCGGTCTACCTTTTGTTCTCCTTAATTGCCTTGAACACGTGCAGTATGATGCATTGTTTTCTCGGAAGTGATTTTCTTCGACCAAGCATACTGGGTACCTATCGTATAATCAGTCGTAAACCTACTATAAAATTAAAAATTCTTGGTTTTGGTTGTTTTTTTGTTCACTCCATATAACGATAACTCTCTATAACGACAAAAAATGCTCAGTCCCTTGAGTTTCGTTATAAAGAGTTTACACTGTATATGTAATGGTCAAAATGTATTTATTGCTTCGTTAGAGAATAATACCAGAAAATTGTAGTACATAATATACGTTTTGGTTGTTCAGACCTGTTGTATAAGTGAGACTGTTATGATTTATAGTTGAAAAATTCGAATTGTAAGTATTCAAACATGTATGTACACCTTTAAACTACTTATACGAGATTTGCTTGTTTTATCGTTTTGGAAAAATACTTTTTTTATAAAATCAATCGCCGCCCTTGATCCTATATTTTTACACTTTAAATTATGTGTACAATTAAAATAAATAAATAAATATTCCGGACATGGCACACAGCGCCATCTAGCCCCACACTAAGCAAACGCTTGTGTCGTGGATCTTTTGTAAATACATACTTATGATACATAGAAACGAACAGACTAGATACAAGTAATTATATGTTTTAAAATTCATAATTAATTGTGTCATGCGAGAATCGAATCCGCAACCCTAGATAAGAAGGCAAGCCACTACCAACTAAGCTAACAGGGCAAGCTAAAGAGGCGTTTATAGATGAAAAATTGATCAATTTGCTCAGACTAAAATTACTTCATTTCAGGTCGTCAAGTGCGAAGCAAAACAGTCCCTATACCACTAACCCCAGGGTCCAAGCTCACGTGGCTGGGAAGCACTGACGTGGGCTCCCCTTGTGCATACGACAACACTGGCATGTTAAGGTTGTATGACGTCCCCAGCGGCGTCTGGGTACCCATCTGTGATACCAACAACCATTCCAGAGGCGCCTCGGATTCATGGTTTATTGTCTCTGTAAGTATATTTACATTTTCTATCATTACATAGTATAAGCAAAGTCGCTTCCCGCATCTGTCCCTATGTCTATATGTATGTATCTCTAAAACTACACAACGGATCTTGATGCAGTGTTTTTATTAGACAGAGTGATTCAAAAGTAAGATTTAGATGTATAGTAACGCATGCGGAGCCGGGGCAAAAGCTAATGATAAAAAAATATGACATATCACACAGCGCCATCTAGACACATACTCAGCAAACCTCTTGTCTCTCTTGCTGATAGCAAATGATAAAATGATCAGACGTGGCATAGATCTATAATCAAATACTTTAGCATTATAATGACAAACAAAAAAGGTCAAATTGTAAGCTTTATGTACGGCAGTCGTTAAGGCATGTCTCAGACCATTTGGTGGTTTGAAAAACTCGACACCAAAGTCGACCAGTCTCATAAGAACATAATATAAACATTCTAGCATGATTATTAGAAATTATTATTTAAGTCGTGAACGAAACTGCGAGGCGAAGTTAGTATATGTACGTATTCAATGAGGTTAAACAAAAACAGTTTCTATGCAGATAACCTTAAGGTCGAATTTTACATACAACACAATTGTAAACTAATTTCAGACTCTGAACTCTGAAGTTGCCACTTAGCATAACAATTAAAACAGGTATACGATAATATCTAACAGTTGTGAATTATTTATTGAGAAATAAACAATACTCTCGAAAGCTATACTTTATTGATAACACACAAAATCACTTCAGCATAGTTTAATATATCGAAATGGCAGTTATTTACCTAAGAATTAAAAAGTACATAAATATTATATCCGTCATGTTTTTTTTAACACGAAATAGGTTTACGTTTTACTATTATAGCCTGCCTGATGTTAACCACCACTGTAGTCTAAGATGTAGCACGCTTTCCTAGAAGAAACCTATTTATTCTAGTACTTATGACATAAGCGTTTGCTTTGTATGGGGCTCGATGGCGCTGTGTGATATGCCCTGAAATATTTATTTAATTTAGAAGTATAGTCATTTACCCGTCAACCTGCCACTATATACATTCTTAAAAGTTTTGATGGCTTTTTTGGAATAGAATTTATATTGACTAAGATTGTTCAGTATAATATTGATTAATATTGTTCGGTATATTTCCATACAATTGTTTTTATCTCATAACGTAATCATTATTTTCACTCAGTTAACAATGATGTTGTCTTGTAACATGCATCACTACATAGTATGAAATCTTGTCTGTCTGTCCTCTTATATGCTAAGACCTTTAAAACTATGCAACGGATCGTGAGGTGTTTTTTTATAATAGCTAGAGAGTTTTAAAACGATGATTTTATTAATGTACCCGATTCATTAAACATGTCTTTAGGCGGCGAAAATCATTCCATCCTTTTCCCACTATTGGAGAAGCTGTATTGTGCGTGAAGAATGGAATGATATTACTATTTATAATGATAAATAAATATGTCTATTGGGCATCAGAATTCTTAAAACTAGGATATAACATTGAATGAATCGGGTTATATTATGCATATGTGACCGTGCGAAGCCAGGTCGGGTCAGTAGGTCAACAATATAATTATAGTTATATCATCTTATACATAAAATATTAAATTAAACACCATATTTGCAGGTATCAGAGCCGACACAGAAGATAAGAGCCATACTCTGCCGAGGCACCTCCTTCCCGACGACCGCGCCTAAACCAATCATCGCTGAACTTGATGTCAAGGTAATCAAACCTCGCGATACCATTACTAGTGGATACCTGCGGTTTTTCCTACTATTATATCTTCATCATCATCATCATCCACAGCCTTCTGTATCCCACTGCTGGGCATAGGCCTCTCTTTGAATGTGCCAGCTGCGTCGATCTTGTGCAGACCTCATCCATAAAGAACCCGCGAACATTATATCTTACTTCGTAAATATCATATAGTTTCATATTCATACTTTCAGGCTTATAATTATATTTAGTTTATATTTGTTTATTTATATTGACAGTTTTGTTTGTCTTTTCGTTCCTCTTTTACACTGTGATAAAAAGTAAAATATGGTGATAGTATAAAGTCCCGAATCCCGACACAACTTCGACTTTCTCCTTCTTTTGAGATAAAAAATAGGTTGCAGCAATGCTTAACATCAGGCAGGCTGTAGTCAAACGTATACCCACGTAAAAAAAATAGCAAATACGGCTCTCTAAATTCTATACTACTACTACACTAAAAACCACGTTGATATATCGCTTTGTTATGTTGTGAAAAAAGAAACAAATAGATAATCAAAAAACCCAGCTCACAAGTATATTTTCGTTTTTATTTGTACAATGGTATGATAATAATTGTGAGCGTAGTAACGCCTTGATAACAGGGAGCAAATAACTGCATTGTACCTAACTAGCTGGTTCCCGCGACTTCGTCCGCGTGGAATAGTTATTAGCATAAAAACAGGTTTATTGAGTTAACCTTAAAAGATAGACATATAGGTACTGTTGCAGATATTTTGTTAGATCATTTCAAGAGAAATAATTATTTGATACATATTTTTTGATATCTTGAACTTGAAATTTTATAAGTACAAATCTCAACAATTTTTGTGATATCTTGAACCGTTTTCTCAGCGCATGCAACGGAAGCCCTCATAGATGAATAATTTTCCCCGCTTTTTTCCACATTTTCCATTATTTCTTCGCTCCTATTAGTTGCAGCGTGATGTTATATAGCCTAAAGCCTTCCTCGATAAATGGTCTATTAAACACAAAAATAATTTTTCAATTCGGACCAGTAGTTCCTGAGATTAGTGCGTTCAAACAAACAAACAAACAAACAAACTCTTCAGCTTTATAATATTAGTATAGATATAGATACATCAGTAGGTACATTATATTCAAAGTGATAGTAAGGTAAACATGTTTTGATAATTATTGTTATTCAAATGTAAAGGACAGGGCGTAAGGTGACAATTTAATCTTTAAATCACACAAAACGGCAGATAAATTTATCAGTGACTTTATTATTTATACCTATATTGGCTGCGCTCCTGATGTTTTTGTAGAACCCAGTTAATGACTTCTTCGTATCGAATAAGAGTGGCCAACTATGGTGTCGAGAGTTTATCAAGCCGCCCTTAGGGCTTCTAACATGGCTCCAACGGCTGTCGTACTAGACAAACAGCCGACTAAATGACTTATATAAAGAGTGGTAAACTTATTCCAACCTTTTTGCACAATATAATTTCTTAATTACTGGGACAAGAATGGCATCATTTTTGAAGCCATGTTTAATGAAGCCGGTTAAGTATATGGTTGTTCTATCCAGCAACATGAGTAGGGAACATTGCATACACTATTTCTCTCTCTTTGAGTCGTATTTCCTCATGACTGAGGGTCGTGACTCCCCGGCAGAATTAATTCGTTAGGGGAGTTTTCTTGGGCAAATCCTAGGCCATGTCCTAGGATTTGTGGTCCTCAAACATGTCCATTTCCTCACGATGTTTTCCTTCACCGTTAAGCGTGTGCAAATCCACACTTAACTTGAAAATACAACTCATTGGTGTATGGCCGGATTGGGTGGGTCGGGATGAAAAGCACACTCGCTTATTACACCAATTGAATTGAATGTTGACCGCTTGATGTCTTACGACGTATCATTAATTTCATCATATCATTTTATTTTTGAGTCTAATAAAGCATTAATCAATCAATCAATCATTTATACATTAGTAAGAAATATCATCGTAGATGAACCCTGTCAGGAAAGTCTCAAATAAATATTTTGAATATAACATAACTGTTAGATAAGCGTAATTACGTGGTAATTATTGTAATCAGTTACCAAGTTTAAACTTTACTGATAATGCTGACAGTCAAAGTTATGCATGTAAATATCTATCTACAAAATTAAGATTCCATCGGTGTCTAAAATATGCGTATTTTATTCCCGACATAACGCGGGCGATGCCGCGAGCACCACTAGTTTATTATAAAAGTAGTAGCAAGTAATTTAACACCATGCGTCTAAAACATTAAAAAAACCTTTATTATATATAACATAATCATGCATATCATTAGAAAAGATTAAGTTGTAGAACTACCTGCGTGAATCCCTGTTCCCCACGCACTATAATCCATCTATCTTTAAAGCGAGAGTGAATCGGTTCTTATCGGGTAAGCACGCTCCATCTTAGGCCATAGCTTTTGCTTACCATCAGGCAAACTATGGTCAAGAGCAATCCCGTTATTGTTTAAAAAAAGATTAATATAATTACATCTACTATTATTTTCCAGATTCCCCTTTGTGAGCTGGATTCAGAGAAAAGTCAGTACGAGGAGCAGCTAGTGCGGTGGGCGCACACTACTGCGGAGGTGGACGTCAAGGCTGCCAGGGAGACTGCACTTAAACTGTTTGCTGTAAGTTTGATAATGGCGTGTTAAGACAGATATATGTACAACAAGTGACTTTGAAAACTCAACAAAAGAAAACAATAACCGATTTTCAGGTCTCAGAAAAAAGAAATAAGTACAAAAAATTCGCTAAATGCCCTGCTTGCTGGTTATCAAATTAAGTAAATTTGACATCGTAAAATAAAACTTTATTGAAGATGAGGGTATTGGGGGACTTCCAAAGCTGGTCCAGGATAGGAAAAATAGCAAGGAATCAGGGGAGAACTTAGCCCAACAGTTGGACAGTGCAGGTTAATTAAATAAAGTTTTCAGTAAATAAAAAAAAACAAAAGCTGATCTGGCTGATAAATTACTTGTACACTATATAAAATTTGCTAGATCACCGTAGCAGTTAAAATCAACTTGATTCTTTAAACTTGAACTTGATGGACAAGCGCTCATACAAATACATTGTATATATCACATACGTTTAGTATAAAAATATACGTCAATCTACTGTTTTTTTTCCAGCTTGCCTGCCGCAGTGAGATAGAACAACGTGCGTTAGAACTAATGGAGCTCCTTAAAGACGACCGCCTGCTACCGCTCGCAGCTAAATACGCCTCGCGACTTGGCAGGATGCATCTAGCAGATAAACTCACCAATTTAGCAGAAACCTGGGAGAGAGAGTCAGATAGATTGAATATGGCTCAAAACTCGCATTTCTCAGTGTTGGATACTCAAGAAACATACGATGTTAACAGTTCGGAAGATTTGAATAGCAGTCTGGTTATACCGCAGAAGGCTATAGAAAAGAAGGTTGTTACTGCCGCGCCTATTAAACCTGCGGTGAGTTACAAATATATTGTTATTTACCTTTTTTTAAGTATATAATTTTGGTAAATATTGTATAAATGTAAATAAAGAGTTTTCTTTTAAGTATGCTGTAAATTATTTTACCAATGTTAAGCAATTGACGATTCGGTCAGTCCCTGGATGGGTGTCCAAAAAGTGTCATTCTATTTTGGGCGCTTCCGTGGATCGGCTGACACGTCAAATTGTACGTACCGGCTGTTTGTCTAGTACGGCAGTCGTTAAGTCATGTCAGAGGCCCTTAGGGCGGTTTAAAACTGACACCATATTTGGCTATTCTTATTCGGTTTTTATCGGTTTTCCTCCCTCCGCAGCCAATGCGCTCGTCCCCGGGCTGTCGGAACCCGTTCAAGAAGCAGCAGGATGTCGCCAAGCACGCACCGAACCCACTCAGCCTCACTGACAGGATGCTGGTGGAAGGACACATTAATGATACTGCTGAGAACCATGATGTATGTAACCTTTTTTATCACAAATCTGAACTTGGATTATCCTAACTATAGATGTATCTTAATAACAAATAGCAAGAGATTTTTTGGTTTTCTGTAACCAGTCATCAAGCCGGTTCTTAAAGTTCTTTACAGATGTTGCACTGACCACCTCTTTTGTCTTTGTCTCCACGTAGTCGCCTTTCTTCAAGACTGGTAAGCCGCAAGATTTGCAGCCTTTGCTCGTAGGTTTTGCGGCGTAAGGCTCAAAGAGATATTTTCAGATCTCCAATTAAAAAAAAAATAGTAAAAAACGCCTACTAGATGTCGCTAGCAATAAATAAATCCGTGAATATGTTGTGCAACATTTGTTACTAAAATTAACTTTGTACTGGAAATTCGCTTATTACTTTTTTATTATGTAATTACCACAATATCAGTTATCTTCAAGAAAGTTTACCTGTATAACAAAGGCAACTCAAGATAAAATAGTCCATGTGCTAATCCAGGGTCTAATCTACATTTCTCGATACCATAATTCGTCCTAATCGATTCTGCCATTTGTGTGTGAAAAAGGAAAAACGAACAAAACTTTTGCTTGATTTTTTTTTGTTTTTCTCTTATATCTACTAACCAAACTTTAAAAAAAGTAATTATTAAAATTGTAAACTAGTTACAGATTCCTTTTATAAGAAACCTAAAAAGTATTACCTATATAATTCCAATGTTAAAAAAACTATTGTAGGGCTAATTAAGGCTTGTTTACTTTTATTTTATTAGTTACTATTGAACGCCCGCGGATTCGCTCGCTTTATTTCAGGATGAAAGTATGGCACTTCTAAGACCTCATACCACCTATATACCAAAAATCATTATGATCCGTTCAGCCCTTTTTGCGTGATGAGTGTTTAAATAAACAGACCAACAGAGACACAGATCAAAAATATAAAAACTGCTGAAACGTATTATATCATCGATTTAAAGTATACCCACACCTATTTTTAATATCTTCTTTTCAGCTTTATTACATGCATAGATGTTTTTATTTTTAAAATATTTCTTTTCAGCCCCTGAAACCTATAGCAGGTGAATCGTTCATAGATTGGTTTGCTCGCAACAAAGCAACACTCGAAGAGCAGAGTCCTGAACTGATGCCTTCAGAACTCACTCGCACCAGCGTCAAGACATACAAATCACTACAAAGTGCTAGCAAAAATGGTGCGAGTGATAATAAAACTGGTGCCAGTAACGTCAAAACTGGTGCCAGTGATAATAAAACTGGTGCCAGTAACATAAAAAATGGTGCCACAGAAAGTAGCAATAAGAGAAAGATAGACGAAGTTAATAACGGCGTAGAACAACCTGTAGTGAGTGCGCCTAAACAGTCGAAACTTAGTGCGTTTGCTTTTTCGAAAAAGGCTTGAAATATATGTACATACATAATACTCGTATGTATGAAAAGTTCTGGTAAAATAATATGTATGGCTTGAAATGTATGTAAAAGTCTGTTAAATAATGTTATTAAGTCGAGCGAAAGTTATGTAGGATGATAACGTTCTTGTGAACACTAGCCGGCTTATTACAAAACTTGGTTTATATATTATTCCAGGACTTTGAAAATAAAAAGTCGGTTCTTATTATTTAAACATAACATACAAACAATCAAATGTCAACTTCAAATCGGGAATGTTTTGACAGTTTGATTATTATGACAGAAGAATACAAGTTTTGAACAACAAGAACGGACTGCAAATTTTCAAAGTTCTGGACTAATAGATAAACCACGTCTTGTAATGAGACCCAATATGTTATAAAACTAAAATTGTTTACAAGTGCATTTCGAAAAAAATCGTTTAGGTCCTCTTACACAAATTAAAATCTCGCTCATATATTTTTAGTAACAACAATTTCGAAAACTGTGCCTTATTTTTGTGAGGATTACGAACCTAACTGTCGTGCTATTTTCTTAACGTTTATTTATAGGTAGTTATTTCATAATGTTCAATAAATAAGACTGTAATTTAAGTTTTACACCTTTACTAAATCCATTTGATGGTACTTGTAAATAGTAATTTTAACAATAACTATAAAAGTCGAAATAAAGAAACATCTTCTGCAAATAGTCGTTTGATTTATCACTATATCATATAAAGCAGAGTCGCTTTCCGCGTCTTTCTGTAATATGTATGTACCTATGTACATATGCTTAGGTCTAAAACTAGGAGTTTGATGCAGTTATTTTAAATAGATAGTGTTTCAAGACGGTTTATATGTATAACTAGTGGGTGCCCGCGGCTTCGCTCGCATTAAGAAGTAAAACTTGCATCCCCTATTTCACTTCTTTAAAAGTGGCATTTCCAAAAATCCTTTCTTAGCGGATGCCTACGTCATAACATCTACCTTCATTCCAAATATCAGCCCAATCCGTCCAGTGGTTTGGGCTGTGCGTTGATAGATCACTATTCAGTCACCTTTGAGTTTTATATATATATAGATAACGCGTGCGAAGTCACGGGCAAAAGCTAGTAGATTACATAATTACTAAGCGTTGACTAGTTCTGTTTCGTCTGGTTGTTCGAAGAGTCCTTCTTTGATCATCCTTCTCCACTCGCTTCCGTTGGGATACGAGAACTTCTCCAAGGTACCGGGGATGAACTCAGTGCTGTATCCTGGCATCTGGAAATAAAAAAAACTTGTACAAGAGACCACAATAAAAATAATAATAAATATTTCAGGACATATCACACAGCGCCATCTAGCCCCATACTAAGCTTACGCTTGTATCATCAGTGCTAGATAACGGATATAATACATATATACTTTTCTTTCGTAAATTCATACTTCTTAACAGTGTAACGATGATGGGTTTTCTTCTTTCTCTTTACCTTATCCCACTGAGTGGGGTCGCCACATGTTCCTTTCTTCCATTTTACGTGAATTTTAACCGTGAAGATCTAAGAACTACATTTATGTTATCCAAAGACGTCTGTGAGTGCTTGAGTTCTCTTAGGTTGCGACCAAACCTTTATGTACCTATATTGAGTTTCTAACAGTACGATCACAAGTTTATGACCCTACATTTCATCGCTGACATTACTACCACACCTTTATGTACCTATATTTCGTCACTAACACTACGACCACACATTTAATCTCTAACAGTACGACCACACCTTTATGTCCCTACATTTCCGCTCTAACAGTATGACTACACTTTTTTGTACCTTAATTTCATCACTAACACTACGACAACACATTTCATCTCTTACAGTTCGATCACACCTTTACGTACATACGTACCTTGGGTGCCAGATATCTGGCGTTCTCCACGACACAGGGGTCAGTGAAGTGCTCGTGCTGCTGGTCCACGTACTCCACGAGGCGGCCCTGCATGGAGCCCGACACGCTGGCGAAGTCCCACAGCTGCAGGTGCTGCACCATCTCGCACAGCCCCACGCCACCCGCGTGCGGACATACTTTCACTGGAAGAGAGGAAGTTGTTCAATAATATTAATACATTCACTGGAATAGAGATTTGTTGAAATTTTAGTAGGGATTTATTACAGATTGCTCTCTCTTGAGTCGTATTTCCTCATGACTGATGGTCGTGACTCCCCTGCAGAATTAATTAGTATTAGCACATAGTATATTTTTATATACATATTACGTAGTATAAGAAATATGTAAGTATGGGTTTGAGTAGTTTAGGTATTATTATTTTAAATGTTTATTGTTTAAAATTGTATAGTCAAATTTCATGTGCTCGTTATTGTACACCCCGTCTAGTATTTTTTTTTAAATTTTCCGCTCCACCCTACGTTTGCCTGGAAGAGATCGCTTTTAGCGATAAGGCCGCCATTTGTGGCATTCGTTTTAATTTTTTTTCCGTTTTGTATTATGTTTTTGTATGTTAGTGTCCAATAAAGTACCTATCAATCTATCTATAATCACAGAGTGCTAGCAAATATTCATCCTGTCAACAAATCCACTCAAATTAAAGTTGAGTTTTGAGCATTTTTATTTTCTTCTATCTCTCTCTGTCTCTTTTCCACGGGTTTTTATACTGAATTTTTCAATTCGCACCAGTAGTTCCTGAGATTAGCGCGTTCAAACAAGCAAACCTCTTCAGCTTTATAATATTAGTATAGATTTGTATAGATTAGAAAGTTACCATTAAGTTTCTCAGCCATGAGATACACAGACAGTATCTCGTTGACCCCCCCGATGCGCGCGGAGTCTATCTGACAGTACTGCATGCCTCCACTTTGTAGGAACTGCTTGAACATGACTCGGTTGGCGCACATCTCGCCTGTAGCCACGCCGATGCCGTAGGGACTGAAAGTTGATTGAAAATAAGTTGTATGATAGCATATTGATAAAGCACATAACCATACTAATATTAATTAAAATTTTACTTCCCCGCGGCTTACCCACGTTAATCCGGGATAAAAAGTAGTTTATTTTGAAAATTTTGTTAATCAAGGATTAGCCGTCAGAGTGTGGAGAAATAACAAACATACCTACACGCACAATTTTTTTGCCTTTCAATCAATTCAAATTTAATCGCAATGGTGTGCAGGAGTATACTCGTTTATTTTCACAAAGTTTTCGGTATTTATGCTGTCTGTTTACCATGCTTTATTTTAGTGGCAACTTGGGCGAAGTTGAGTTTAATAGCAGAATTAATTAATTCTTAATTTCTAATTCACTTTTACGGTAAAATGTGACCTAAAAGCGACTTAACATCATAAGTAATAGTAAACAAATGTAATACTTACGCCAAAGCCTTGGAGATGGCAGCATGTCCGAGCACGTCATCCGGCGAGGTTGGTTCCTCGATCCACATCGGTTTGAGCGGCGCCAGCTTCTTCATCCACTCGATGGCTTCAGGGACACTCCACGCTTGGTTCGCGTCTACCATCTAGGGAATAAGATATCGAAACATCATCATCATCATCATCCACAGCCCTTGGGATCCCACTGCTGGGTCTAGGCCTCCCTTTGTATATGCCATCTGCGTCGATCCTGTGCAGACCTCATCCAGGTTGGACCCTCGACTTTGACGATGTCGTCGACCCATCTCGCGAAACATATATTACTATAAATAATATTGTTTTTGATTTGAAAAAAGGTAACTTTGGGAACCTCAAAAAAGATTTTATGTACCTATTGTTTGTTTTGCTGTGACTCTTTCTCACTTTACGAAAAACGAATGGTTTCTAAATACTTTCTACTGCCATCTATTTACTACCTATCTTTCAAACTAAAATATTATTTCTACAATAAAGACGCTCTTTATTTTTTTAATCCATGCGAAAGTTCCATGTTTTTTATGACTCATGTTTTTTGGTATAAAACAAAATTGCTTGTATACATATATTTTAGTTTCACTTGCCACAATAAGTCTCTCTCTTTTTCTCAATCAATCCAGTAATAAACTAACCACTAGTATCCCACACACGGTTGACGACATTGGAACAACCGCAGGGAGCACCTAGATTCAATCTGCGCAGGCCGGGACGAGTGGCGTACAAGAAGAAGCTGTGTACACTCATCTGAGGAATTTGTTTTGGTTCAAAACCAGTGTTGAATGTGTATTTGGCTTAGTTATGAACTCATTCTGTTTAGTGTACCGTTATAAATAAATAAGAAGAGGCTTATGCTCAGCAGTGGGCGATAGCAGGCTGATGATGATGATCCCACACAAGCTCAAATCTCACCATAACTTTATCATATCCGATGCTCTTCCTGACGGCGCTGCATCGTCGGAAGTCGTCCTCGAAGTTGCGCCCCACCTTCACCTTGAAGTGCTGGAAGCCGAGCTGCAGGTACTTCTCACACAGCTCCTTCACCAGCTCGTCGCTGTAACCGAGCCAACCTGGGAATGACATGATAGTTATATTAGAAAACTAGTGGGTGCTCGCGGCTGCGCTCGCATCTTCTTCTTCTTCTTCTTATGGTGCCTCTCCAACTAGTGAAGGCTGGCAGTCAGCTCTGCATACTTTATTTTGTTCATTGCCAAGCGAAACAATTCTGCGGCACTTCTGATCCCGGTCCATTCTCGAATGTTCCGCAACCAGGACTTCTTTCTGCGACCGACTCGTCTTCTCCCCGCAATTTTTCCCATCATTATAAGTTGCAAAAGTTCGTATCTATCGTGCCTGAGAACATGACCCAAGTACGCAACTTTGCGTTGTTTGACGGTCTGCAAAAGTTTGCGTTTTTGACCAACTGCGCTCGCATAAAGAAGTAAGACGTACGTATCTACATACTTATTCGTATGTATCCATAGAAGTATTTTATTCGCAAAACTCGTAGTACAATACAGGGAGTTCCGTTAGATTTTTTAAGCAAATATTTAAAAGTTTATTTAGCTCAGTTTCGTATAAAGTATACTAAGTCTACTAACCAACTTGCGTAGTATACGCCGGGTATCCGTTTTCGGTCACATATTCGATTCTTTCCTGTTTCCCAGCTTGCTTACTTCTCAGTAACTGAATCGCCTCTTCTTTGGTGATCACATCCGTTATGTAACGGAAGTCTATCACCGACACCAACTCCTGTAGATAAATGTCATGTCAATATGGGGTGATAAACCATGATAATGAATATGTCGTATAAGTACATGTAACTATAAACATTATTAATTTATACTAGCGGATACCCGTGGCTCTTATGGTTTTTGGATAAAACGTAGCCTATACCACTTTCTTTACCCAATACTAATATTAGGTCCTTAGATATAAAAATATATACTAGGGGATACCTGTGTCTTCGCTCACATTGTTTTGTGATAAAAAGTAGGCTATGTCACTTTCAGAATCTTGTAATAATACTAGTGTGGGATTCTAAGATATAAAAAATACGATTGTCCGTCGCTCCGTTAAAACTGAACGAATTGACTCTTTCGCTTTTATATATTGGTATAGTAACACAAAACACATGTACCTACTCGTATCAAATGTTGTTTTACGAATTGGTTGGAACTGGGTGTTATCATTGAGTTTATTTTTAAGAGCACTGTGATTTTATTATTTTGTTTATTACGATAACAATATGGAACACCTCTATGGTATAATTTTATGACTTGTGCTTTGTAAGGCAGATTTATCTGTTTCTCTGTACGTTTGTTCGCAGCAATCTACATAGCCCTCAAATGGATCGATCCATTTTATTGTATAATTTTCTAAGCAAGAAAATTATGGAACTCTCTACCAGAAACTTTGCAACCCAGGGTCTTATACAGAGTAAATAGGTTTTTTCTAGGCATGCGTGCTACATCTTAGACTCCAGCGCCCAGCGGTGCTTAACATCAGGCGGGCTGTAGTCAAACGTTAGCCAATTCCGTGTAAAAAGAATCCAGAGTGGCTCCAACTTGGACATGAACACCCGAAACGCTTTAGATTGATTATTATGATGATGATTCCAATGATAGATGTCGAAAGTCATAGATTGACGTCAATAGTCATTGTTGCCATATATTGATGCCGATGGTATAAGATTGAAGCTGATGGCAGATAAATGTCAGCAGTGCACATGTCTACCTTTTTTATCCCGGGGAGGATTTACGGTGGTTCTGTGGGAGTCTCATATCCTAACCAACCCTAAGCATACCCACTAAAAACATGGGTGTTCCTCCTCTGCGTCGCTGATCGGGGCTCCGAGATCGCTAGGCATAGGTACATAGCCCCGGCGGCACATGTCTACCTAAGCCATTAATGTTAGTAAACAGTAGGTACCTCAGGTTGCATATCAGCGAGCAGCCTCCACAGAGGCTTGCTCTCGACGCGGGCCCACAGGTCCCACAGCGAGTTGATGATGGCTGCCACTGCAAGGTGCGCCACGCCTTTCTCTGGACCGATCTGGAAGTCAATACCTACAGTAATGCTAAAATGTATATAAAGTAGAGATTCAGCTCTTGCTTCACATAACCACAAGTACTTGAACATAGGCATGGGAATATCATAAGCTAATCAACTTTGATAATAATTAACATTCATAACAAGGGAAAACAGACAGCTTGCTTCTTAGACTTGTCTAGGAAGTATTAGAAAATATGCTGAATTTTTTTCAGAGATTTCTATATACACTCCTATTTCTATTACATATCAAATAATGTGATACCCACATATGTACCTACGTACCTACTTAGTTTATTATATAAAATTTTGGAAACAGCTACAAAACTCTGTTCTAATGCCTCACCCATCTCATCTGCGAATCATTAGTGATAGTTCTCCAAAAAGTCCCAAAGTCTGCGTAGATGTCGGCCGCGTTCTTGCCCACGACGAATCTCTTCATGGACCTGATGCAGAGCACGATCACCTCTGTCCCGCGGCCGCATGTGAAGGTCAGGCCGAAGCCGCGGCGACCGTCCTCGGTGGTGATGGTCACGTATGCGCAGGAATAGTTTGGGTCTGTATGCTGTTATAGAAGGATTACAATGATAAATTAGAAGCGCCCGTAGCTCAGCTAGCGGAGGCAATCGCATGCGATTACCAATGTTAAACAAAGGTCGACGCGGTCAGTCCATGGATGGGTGACCGATAAGTGGCATTCCATTTTGGGCGCTTCCGTGGGTCGGATGACACGTTAAAATGTTGGTCCCGGCTGTTTGTCTAGTACGGCAGTCGTTAAGCCATGTCAGAGGCCCTTAGGGCGGCTTAATAACCTCTCGACACCAGAGTTGGCCACTCTCATTCGATAAAAAGAAGAAGATGATAAATTTAATTTTGCTGATTTCTTGGTTGGTTTATTTAACGACCACCTCACTACTTGTCGGTAATGAGATAGGTACCTACTTATATTTATATACATTTAATCAATTGAGTAAACTAAATGGATGGCAGTAACTTTTGTAAAAGAAAATTTGAAAAGTCATAGTTAATATACTTTTGTGTAATCGTTTTAAATCTTAGTAAATATTAAGAATTCAAGCTTATATAGTCTTACTTAGTTTCTACATAAAAACTAAAGTAGATATTTTATCATACAGTATACCTACATAGATATTCATCAACTAAGTATTGAATTATTATACTTAGATTAAGTAAATAATTTCACTTACCAAAGCATCAGACCCGTGACCTCCCAAAGATGTTGGAAATCTAACATCTTTGACATCCAAGCTGACAATATTCAACCCACTTCTGCTGGGCACAGGCATGTTTATACTCTACAGCGTACACAGTTCAACTGATAACTCTTGTCTTGTTATGCATATTATTATACTTATGTTAAAGAGATAACCGAATTGTCTTCAGATAGTTATTTCTTTTCAATACTTAACTGTTTATCTGTTATTTTAATTGCTGGTGGAAGCTGGTTAGGTGATGTAGAACTTATTCCACAGAAAGATGGTTGATTTTCAACTGGCAAAGTCATAAAGTGTACCTATTTACAATGGTATTTTTAATGTACAAACTCCTAACGTAAAAATAAATGTTAGAATGTGTGTCAATGTATGTAAAATTGTGTATTCTACTGTGAATAGGTACGATATTTGTATTACTGTGATTTTAAATAGGGATGTGAATGTCTAATATTTAAGGAATTATGGAATATCATTTACTTGATAAAAAAACAAATTGATAAAGTTTGATTATTTAATTTGACAAACAAATTAAAATAAAAAATGCATTTTGGTAAAAATATATCGCATATTGGTAAAATGTTAAACACAAAATCGGGTAGGCTAAGCCCACAATCACTTTGTATCAAATTAACATATTAAAATTTCTTATATTTACAATCAAATTTCCAAAAAAAGTTACATAATGTGATTTATGTATTAACTTAAATCTATATAAATTGCACCAAAATCAGGCATCATAAAAAGTACACTAAACAATACAAATTCATAAGAAAACAACTTACACACTAATATAATTTCCCATAGGTAGCTTCTAAAATTGACACTCGCATCACAGATATGATTTCTTTCCTTATATATCCTTCGGCAAATAACTCACGTTCTGGTGAAACTTACTTAAAGCAGTTTTCAGGACATTACACACAGCGCCATCTAGCTCCATACTGAGCAAACGCTTGTGCCAGTAATTGTTAATGCATTATTATTAATCATACATCCACTTCGTCAGCACAGAACCCATCATCCCTAATATACATTACAAATACAGATATCACATCGCTTAAAATACAATCATAAATATTTATTATTTATTAATATTAATCTTCACTTCAATCAATTTGTTAAAAAAATCTTCTGTCTAACAAAAATCTTTTCAACTTACTTATTAAAATAGCCCGTACCTTATACTTTAGTATTTTATTGATATACACTTAAGTGTAGTCTAAAAACCTGTAGTGTTTTTAATTTTATAGTCTGCCTGTATTTCTTTAAAAAAAAATATACAAGTAAGACGCTAATTTGTGATTTTTTTGTATTGTTTTCTATGTGATGTTTTATTTTAATAAAGCATTTATCTATCTATCTATATATAGCCCTTACACTTGAAACTCTAATAAATCTATCTCTTTCTGCTTGCTTTTTAGTATAAAAGATATAAAAATTATTTATAGCACCACTAACAAAAAAAATAATTATGTATCAAAATGATTTACATGGATTCACCTTCAATTACTTTCACATAATATGCGCCCAGCTAATTTTCATTCTAACTGTTGTATAATAAGATTTAAAAACCCCCGGTTTCCAGAACTACAAAATCCACCATCAATACCAGTCCTATGCACTGCTGTTGGGTGTAAATATGAAATAGACCAATGACAGCACATAGAAATTAATTTTATGGTAATTTTAAAATCGGTCGTAATTGTAGATTTTAGTCCCCATCCCAATTTTTGAGTTCACCTAACAAGGGTGCTGTTCTTTAACATAAATAAATAAATGAATATTTCAGTACATATCACACAGCGCCATCTAGCCCCATACTAAACTAACATACTAACATACTTTTCAAGTATTGTACACACACATACTTACTAATAAACTTTTATGACAGTACTTATAGCATTATTTTCTTTCTACCTCACATAGATTGCTACTTGATGTTCTGTTTGTACATGAGAGCTAGTTCTTTCACAAGTTGCCTCTCCCCTTCCTTCCACAGGAGCGTGGCCAGACGACCGAGCGACGGGTCTTCTTCGTTTTCTATCCAGTCTAACAAGAGCTTGTAACGTGCCTGAAAGAAATACAGAAGGTATAGGTATACAACCAAGGAAATTTGTAGAACCGAAAAATAGAATAACTAGTTTGTGGTCACTCAATATTTTTATATTTTGCGGTAATTGTGCTATTGGACTAATCTCAGTCAGGCTAATGGTTATTATTATTCCAGAACAGGTATGCTTCATGTTTGTGCGCATATGAACTTAGAAGTAAATGGTCACTTTATTGCAATGTTAAAAATAAGTAGGACACAAAACTATTAAATTATTGATCATAATGTGTGCAAGTGAATTAAATTTAATGGACCTTATAACAAAACATGGTTTAAATATAAGCCTGGACTAAGTCCGTTTTAGTTGTTCGAAAATTGACTGTCTTCTGTCATAATTATCAAACTGTCAAAATGTACCAATGTTAAATCAAAGTTCCAATTTTTGTTGAAATTTTGATTGCTTGTATTTGATGTCTGAACAACAAGAACCCACTTTTTAAAAGTCCTGGACTAATACCTAAACCGTGTTTTGTAATAAGACGGAATGTGTGCAAGTGAATTAAATTTAATGTGTTGTACTGGGTGTGTTTCTAATATAATCCATATTAAGATTTTTTTTAATTAAAATTATGAGACAGATCCAATTTTTTTAAATATATAAGACATTCACAGTTTGTCATTTTTCAATATTCTTTTGTTATATTTCTTACCTCTGTAACTCCATACTTTTCAGTGTCAATGATCATAGTTTCGATTCTGTTCTTTGAATATCCCAATTTAATGAAGAACTTCTGCCAATACCTGCCCAGGTTCTTTGATATGTGGTCTAAATACTCATGTTCTGGCTGGAAATTAAACAAATAGTGCTTATGTAGATTAATTACAGTATAATTTTGATAGAATGGCATAAAATATGTATACACAGGTCTATTCATAAACAAAGGAGAATATTTTGTCATGCCTGAAACAAATGCAAAAATGTCACTGTGTGTAATCTATAGACTGACACATTTTAAATACTTTAGCAATATTAGCTCTCTGTAATTTTTGTACTTAATTTTAAGAATTGTATTGTAAAAGGCCTCTCAGTGTTGGCCCCACTGATGCCTTAAAAATACTGGGTTTAAGACCTGTGAGTCTGTAATAAGAATAAAAAATTAAAACATGTTTGTTACAAAAATAATAACACCTACATAAGGCACAACATACATACATAAGAATAGGTATGACTCTAATCATAAACCACAAATGATAATAATTACATTTACACCACAAAAAAGATTTAGCCTTGAATTGAGATTTTTTGGTCAACTAAGTACATGTTATATTATTGTGTCATAATGTGTGCTAACATGCAAATGTGGTTAGGTGCTTGCCCTTGAATGTTTAAAATATACATTCAGTTTATATACACATCTATTGTTTAAAATATTGTCTCTGGGAAAAGCATGACTATATTACCATCCTAAAAAGCTGGGACCTATAATTTAATGTATTAACTGAATAGAATGTCACTTTTTGGTAAACTCTGGATAGGTAAGCGAAAATAACTAAGTACTTACTGAGAAAATTATAATTTGGGCTTTTTTACCTGGGCAACTATTGTAATTGAAAAAAAAACACGAAATTGTTATGCTATTCTAATGTTTTTTTTATAATTACCTTTTTCTTTTGACTACTTCTTAAAGGCACTGGCTGGACGAGAACACTCAATGTGATAAGGCCCAATTGTTAATTTATTTATAGTTTAAGTCCTTTGATATGGTTAATTTGTTTTTGTGTGCAATAAAGATATATTGTAATGTATTGTATTAATAAAATAAGTAAACTGGCTCTATCACTTTAGTCCTAGTAGCAGACAGAACAGTTGAAATACACACCTTGATCTTAGCTTCCAACAAAAGCCTGATGTTATTGCACTTCTTGACTTCCTCCTCAGGTTCCTCGCTGTAGAACTGTTCCTGTGGTGATGTTGTGTATGCCGGGCCCATGTAGTAGTTGTTACCCCATCTTATGTTCTTTGAGTTCACTACATTTATCACATTGCCATTTGCTGGAAATAAAAAAGATATTCAGTGGAATTGTTTGTCTTTTTTGAAGTTGTTTAAAAATATAACATATGCAGCTAAATTGTAGACAGGGCTGGGCAAAATACATGCTTTGCTTTAATTGAAATACAAATTACAAAATACTGTATCATAGGTAATTAAAATACAAAATACTTTTAAGTAGGTAAGGTATTTGAAATATAAAATACAAAATACAGTATTTTAGCTATTTTTAATTGAAATACAAATTACGAAATACTTTTCAGCCTGTGCTGGTCTAATTAGTAATCTAGCACGGGGTGAAAAGTAGAAGAATACTAGATTAATTAATCAGTAAACCCAGAGTTTCTTTTCATGAACACGAGATTTTAAATGTGCTGTCAGACAAACAGCCTCTTGTCGGAGAGTGAATAAAACCTGCTAAAGAAAACAATCTTTCTACAGGTCCTGATGAGCACAAACTTTGTAAAAATGTATTTTGTAAAAATGTACTTTGAAGCCGCAGGTATTTGAAATACTAATTACATTGTAAGGAAGTAATTGAAATACAAATACTAAATAGGTACATATTTGTATTTCAATTATGTACCTATTTTAATTGTCAAGTAATTGAAATATTGCCCACTTAATGTCTAGAATAAAATTTAAGACTAGATAGGTAAGTATAGATGGTCTTGTGAGTTAAGAATTCTATCTAACTTTGTTTGCCAGATTTTGGATTAGTTATTGATGATTGTGACTCCCCTATAAAACAATTAAATGGAGAAGTTATATTACTTAAGCACATTTTGTAATTTCTTAAGTACATCAATATCAATGTTTACTTAATATATTGTGAGTCTTTGAATATTTATTTTATTTATTCTTCAAATCAAATCATACTATGCATAATTGGAATGTTAAATTATGTACAATAATATGTGTAAAGTGAAAGTACTTAAATATTGATAAAGTATATAAAAGTGGCTATCAGGTCAAGTGCTTTATCAGTATAAGTGATTACCTTGAGTGTTAACATGGCTGCTGCTATGCTTATCTTTTTTTGGCTTTCCTTCCTTTTTACTAGGTTTGAAGAATTTGAACTTTGGCTTTTCCTCTCTATATTCATCTTCTCCAGCAGATTCTACTAATATTTCCTCGGGTTGATCTGGTTCATTGTTGGAGTCCACATTTTCATTATTTTCTTCCTCATTTTCTATTTTTACAGGTTTCTCTTTACTCGGTCTCGGAGGTCGCGGCACAGCATCTGATTTCAAGTTTCGAAAAATGTCGAGAAACTTGTTTATTGAAGTCATTTTGCTTGAATGTTGAAAAAGTACACAAAGAGGTGACTAAGTGGGAATCCCAGTTGCAAGTTGATGGAACTCGAAAGTTTATTTAAAACATTCCGAAGTTATCTGTATATATTGCAAGAAGTAAAACTGTTAGGATATATACATGCACTGAAGTTAAAAAGCTGGCGCAGGTATATATTGTTATTTAACTTAAAATTATTTTAGTGTAGATAATAAATCACAAAGAAAAACAGGAAAAATGTACAAAAATCTCGGAGGAAATCACCATCCGAGACAAAAATAAATAAGTTTTACGCCATGGATGGAGTTACCAGATGTAGTCACAAAAAATCCTTTATTTTGGTTATTAGTCCTTGCTTGGTCTCAGTGGCATGGCGATGTTTTCTCTCAGTGACATGACATCTCAATGATCTTGATCATATTTTCTGACGTCTTCGTAATTATTCACGTACGTAAATCATGTCATAACATTCTGCCAGCTCGGTATTATGAAAATAGAGGAAAATCGTGTATGAACTATGAATAAACTATTTATTTCTTTCAATTCACAGTGTCATCATATCCATGATACAACAAAAAACTCACGAATTTGCAATATTATGTACATTTCTGAGAAATATTTTTAATACTGGTCACTCAATATTCAATCCTGTGACAATTGACATTTGTGTGACGTTGATATTTTTTTACGTTTAGATCTTTTGTAATTTTGCCATTTTACTTAAAATCAAGGACTTTTTATTTCATCCCTCTCTTTCCCTCAGGATTGATCTCTCTTTTGTTTTGTGAACTAGATTTTATACGAATAGAAACCTTATTTTTCTACAGTTAAAGTTCATTTTCTATAAATGTTAATATAAATCTTACTTGACACAAAGTAATGTGAATTAATTTATGAAATTAACACAAAATAGAATAAGTAACAAATAAATATTATTTTATTTTTACACAAGCAACATTAAATTATAAATATATGACTGAAAAGGATTATAATATTGTTGTACATAGTTTAAACTATCACTCGTTTAGGTAAATACATGAAACACAATGAAAATAATAGTGTAAAAAATATAGAATATAGGCAACTACCTACCTATATGCAACTCAAATATGAACTTGTAAATAAATATTGTAATTACTGCAAAATGTTTATGATTTTGGTTACATTGCCTCCCTTTTATTTATTTATATTTATTTATATATGCTGTACACAATACAAAATTATATTTTAGAACTTATTCTAAAAAAAATGAATTGTGTGACCCTGTTGCTTGTTTAGTTTAGGGCATTGCACTTTACTATATTAACTTAAACACTATTTTACTTATACTAATTTAGTTACTTACATGGCTAAGTACTTAATAATATCCTTTAAAAATTTTAAACTTTTGATTAGGTACATTAAGTACCCTGTCAATTAACCGAATCGATACTTTTATAAGTTACAAACTAAAGTGCATTTTAATTTGTAAGAAAGTTTGTTGGTGTTTGTTACTTAACGCGTCAATAGAGCTAGGGATCATCATAACTGGCAAGATGCAGGTAAAATAGGACCCCAAAAGAGACTGCTCCAGATTTGGTAAGAAGATGAATTGATATATCCTAATTATATAATGATTTATTGTCACCCTAGTTAGAAAAAGACAACAGCGGACAGCCTGTCATACAACTTGAGTCTCGCGACACGCTCGCGACAGACTTGAGTGGAGCCACGAATAGCGCCGAACGCGCCCGACTTCAGCCGAGCGCATCGAGTTGGCTCCGCAATGGTTTATGCGACCGAAACGGCGGAGCTGTCAAAATTGATGTTAATTGTTTAAAACAATGATTAAATGAATTGATTATGAATGTTAATACAATTTTAAATAACTTGTTGACAATTATCATTTGTTGCTGACATATAGTTTATTATTTTATTGAAACTATAAACCACTTGGATTTTATTGATTTTCAGACGGGTCCGCGCGTTCGATCAAAATCGTTCGCGCGGCTCCCGTCGCACTTGCAAATGATTCTATTGATTTTTGAAAGGGTCTGCACGTTCGATCGAGATTAAGAATAGTTAATGATAATTATATTTTTATAACACCTTTATATGTTTCGTGCCTTTTCTAATATACATATATCTACTTTTTACCTATGAAATTACCGTTTTTTCTTACATTTTAATCTGTTTGTAACTTTTACGTACAGCTATATTTTTCCAAATACTTTTTTATTGTATCAATTGTACCTTTTAGATAAAAAAAAATGTATTACTTGTGCGTATTACTTATGGGAAAGTAATTGAAAACACCTCTTTCAATGTGTCGTCGGTTTCACTTCTTAGGTAGGTATATTTTTATCATGTAGGTACTCTGTTTTTGAGAAATTGATATACGCAGTGCATAGCTTTTTTTCCATCTAACTATAGTTATTAATTGCATCTAAATCTGTTCAGACATTTCCAAATGTTCAGAAATATCATGTTTCTCAACTTCGTCATACAAATCGGCAATTTCATAGGTAAATACCTAATATTTCTAAACAGAGACTAATTGATGGCCAGTCTTGCGATAATCCTGTAACAATAGGACAATAAAATAAAAGATTTTACCAAATAACAATAGTAAGATTGTGTTTTCCGGGAATAACGGTAAAGATTTCGCGAATGATACGTAATTTGTTATTCAATTGTTGTTATTTTGAATGTTTATTATATTATTGTTTCGTATTGTTGGATAAATTAATTTTATTAATGTTGTTATTCGTATAGTTTCAGAGAGTGGATGTAGGTCTATCGGGTATACCACTATAAAAAAACGCGCTAATATGATTTACTTCTTAGAGTGGTGTGGAAACGATAATACAAATCAATAAAATCAATTGCAAGTCGAACGATTTTGATCGAACGCGCAGACCCGTCCAAAAATCAATAAAATCAATTCCAAGTGGTTTTTAGTTTCAATAAAATAATAAACTGTTTATCAGCAAATATTACTCAAGAACAAATAATACCTTGTTAACAAGCTATTTATTATTTTATTAAAATTCATAAATTAATTTCATTTAATCGTTGTTTTATACAATTAACATCAATTTTGACAGCTCCGCCGTATCGCTCGCATCAACCATTGCAGAGCCAACTCGATGCGCTCGGCTGAAATCGGGCGCGTTCGGCGCTATTCGTGGCTCCACTCAAGTCTGTTGCGAGACTCAAGTTGTCATACATGCGCCTCACTCTGCTCGTAATTGGATCAGCAGTAATAATTCCAGTAATATAGTATATTTCCATGGATGGCCTATCTTCCCACTTGACAGCACTTGACATTGGCAGAATTGCGAAGTCATATCTTCGCAAAAGCCATAACAAAAAAAAAACGTTTTCGTTCGTATCGGTTGAAATTTAAATAGGTAACTTGAAATTCAGTTTTTCTGTAATTTTACAATCTATTTCCTTTCCAAGTTTGTTTGGAAGTTGAAATTCAGTTTTTCTGTTATTTTACAATCAATTTCCTTTCCAAGTTTGTTTGTTTTTTTATAAAATGGGTGATCCATCGGAAGTGATTGACCTTACCAATTTATGTTCGCCTGACCCGCCGCGCCCGCGATTACCTTCTAGACGTCGGACACGCAGACGAACTGTTTCTACTCAGTATCCCATTGATATTATTGATATGATTGATATCGTCGACACACCGGTTGAAAACTTACCACCAGTTGTTCGCCGCCGAAAAACAAAAGAGACGAAAAATGTAGTAAGTACTTACCTACCCTTTTTAACACAGCCAGGGTAGTATTTAATGGTTAAAGTTAAATATAATGTATTAGACATTGATTTCACTTAATATTTACAGAGATAGTGACTTATATATTATTTAAAGTAATATTTGTAAGTTAAAAGCTTATAAAGTTATTTATTTGGTGTAAATTTCAATACCTAATTACACAAATACTAGTGGATTCCCTTATGTTGTGCTGGGATAAAAATTAGCCTGTGTTTCTCTGGGTATCTTATGCTACAATCTAGTATTGCAAACCATTGTGGTAGGAATGAAACAAACTTTATATACAGCATAAATGATGATAATGGTGTTTGATTGTATTTCAGCCGCAGGCGAGCCGAGGAGTACCTACAGATGAGGAGGTGGTGAGGGAGCGCAGTCCACTGGACAAAGGTATCGGGACTTGCGCTATTTGCTTGGAAAACTTCAAGTCTCAGCCTCTGTGTTCTACAAAGTGTGGACACATTTTCTGTGAGAATTGTCTATTATTGAGTCTTCGTCATGATAAAAAATGTCCAACTTGTAGGAAACCAGTGAGAGGTAAAAATGCACATCACCCTGTGTTTTTGTAAACTTTATTTACAAAAACACAGGTGATGTGAAATAGACATTTGAACTGGTAATGGACATGCGCCCATTACCAGTTCAAATGTCTGATTCATATCTTTATATTACATGAAAGACTTTCAGTAGTGATTAATAGGAATAACAAATTAAAATTGAACTACTTAATACCTCTAATATAAATAAGATTTTAAGAAAATCCACTGAATATCACTTGAAAATCCTAAGATATTTTTTATTATATTTATAAGGCTTCTATTATTAGGACAGACACTTAAAAAGCATAAAACAAGATTCAGTCCTTTTTACCGTAAAATAAAGCATATGGTTATTTAATCTCTTTAATGTAGCACAGTTGGGAAAAAAATAACAACCAAAGATATATAGATTCTCCATTATACTGTGCCAGGGATCCTGATAAAAAATAGATATTTTTAGCATCAACAGCAGGTTTTAAGTTGAAATTGCAGGCTGTAGTCAAACATAAACCAATCCCACATAAAAAAATACATTCCAACAGACTGGTTATTATTCTTAAGTTTGATTAATTTGTTGTGTATTTCAAGCATATTCTTCATGTAAACTAGGTCTTAAAATTCCTAATGTTTATTTCACTGTAATCAACAAGGATAGTCCTACAATTTAGAGTTGATTACTGCTGCTTTCAAAAACAAAGATATGATACAATAGCAACTACGTAAGATTTGTGACTTCAATTGTAATATCTTGTTGTAACTTATGTTATAAGTTTTGAAAATTATTATATACCTACTTAATTTTTAACAAAGGCTTATAGCATAAGAACATATAGATAAAAGCAAACTTTAAAAATATAATATGAGTTACAATAGTTCATTGAAATTGAGGTAAAGTAATTAAAAATTATTTAGTTGTAAACTTTAATAAATAGTAGTGTGTGTTTAGTGGACACACAAAAGCAATACAGCTGATGTTGACTGAATAAACTTAATACAATGTGTGTAAGACGCAGGCGTCTTGTCCAAAGAAGGTATCTATAATTTTAATTTTCGAAGGTAATTTTAAATTTTCACATTTTTGTAGGAAATAGAAAATACTAATAAAATCTTGATGGTTTTAATTAATTATTTATTTGTATGTGTTTCATTCTATTTGTCATTTTATAGTCATTAATGATAATTTTCCAACTTTATGGTTTAGGTATGTTTGGTATAGTACAAATATAATACATAGTGTGTTTAGTCAGAAACATGTAACAAACAACCCTAACAACCAGCCATGAATATTAGTTTTGGAATATGTACCTGTATTTAGTTTCCAATTTTTTTTGTAATTGTCTCCAGATTTACCTAATTTCGCAGTATACTGGTTTTTATGCAGCTACCTTTAGTAATTAAGAGATACAGCTAAAAAAGTATTTGAGTGTTGTCAAAATGTGATAACGTTTTTAAATTTCAGTTGCTACAAAATATGTATATGTCGTAGGATAATTCGATACTTCGAATCTTCGCGGAAATCCTAGGGGTTTTGCGAAAACGCGGATAATTAGACATAGGCGAAAAATTATCAAATCTTACTGGACAAAGTCAGAATTTTTGCCCCACCACTTGCACTACAACAGGACTTGGCTCCTCCTCGCTTCGCTCGTCGTCGCATGTGCGTGGTAGAAAGCAACCTAACGAACCTAATCTACCTTCTGTCACAGACAAGTGACTTCGAGTCCAACACTAGCACTACAACAGGACAGATAATTTTTCGCCTATGTCTAATTATCCGCGTTTTCGCAAAACCCCTAGGATTTCCGCGAAGATTCGAAGTATCGAATTATCCTACGACATATACAGAAGATTAACTAAACGGTTTTCACTCACGTGTAGATCATGTAAATTGTTTACGCGTTTCGGATGTTATGACATCCATCTTCAGAACGTTCGTTCTGGGCCGCGGCAGCACGCAGACTGCGCGCCGCCGCGCGAGCGGCCCGTCGGGACACGGGCGCGGGGGCCTGTGGTGGCGGGGGTGGAGGCGAGACGATGTTACTACTCCCGGCCGCTTCGTCCTCGGGTCGCTCCACTGCTTCATCAGAGACAGCATCATCGACTGATGCACCGGCGCACACAAAACTGATCGTATCTTGATCCAAAGCTCCAATGATCCTTCTCTTCGTCATCGTATTAAGAGCTATTTACGTGATCTACACGTGAGTGAAAACCGTTTAGTTAATCTTTTGATATGTATACAGGTTCAAATAATGCGAGTGTGTATTTGTAAGTCAGATGTTGCTAGAACTCATTGATCTCCATCAGTACAAGTACGCGTAGGTACTGATGGAGGTCAGTGCTAGAACTACTCTAGCTTTTGATAATAATTGACCATATTGTAAAAATACTTTTCAGGAGCATTTTTTTCAAAGTGATTGTTTTGATTTAATAATTAAAAATAATTTATTTACATTATAAAAATGTGTTGTGTTGTTTTCCTAATTATTTTAATTTTATCTACTTTAATGTGTGTACTTTAAAATAAAATACTTTTGAGAACAGATTTCTTTTAATTTTATATATTGAAAAATAAATATGATGCTTTTCTTTCCTAACAAGCCCATATACTATATAGATATATTTAACTCCTAATACTCTGAACACTAGTCATTATCTAGAGTTAATAGGTATCTTCTAGGTAAGCGTGTTGACCCTGGGCTGCAGCAATGATTAACATCAGGCAGGCTGTAGTCAAACGTAAACCTATCCCACGTAAAAAAAAACATAGCACTAACTCTTCTTAGAGATACTTATATTAAGCAATAAAGATTATGATTTTCAATTAATTTCATCCCTGTCTTGGTATTACTTCCAAGGTCATCTTTTTTATATATAATATGTATCTACTAGATAATAGTAATACCTACTATCAACTTGATTTCTTTACAATCGCAAAAAATCAAGTGGTAAATATATGCAATCACCCAAAACCTGGGGGCACGGCAGTGCCCCCGCCAAGTCGAGCGCGAAGCAAACACTGCCGTATCATCCTTTACTGGATCCATTTCGCCGCAATTTCAGACCTCTGGATGGGACTAGAACGCTGAAATTTTCGTCATCTGGTAAGCTATATGAACCCACTTGAAATTCGGACGATCATTTAGTTCCGAAGCTAAGGGCAGCAAAGTTTCGAATTTATGACACTCACTCATGATCATCAAAATAGAACTAGTTCTTCCCATATACTGGCTGAGAAATCGCAGACACGAACCTAAGACTTGGCACGACTTTGTCTAGATTTCATAACTTTTTAGAGATAAACAAGCAGCTCCATCGAGACTTGGCTAGTTTTTTACAGGATGTTTTTGGTGGGATAGGTATTATCTTTTTTTGTACTTAGACATTTGTTCTTATAGCGGCAATAATCATCTGAGGAAAATTCCATTATCTGACTATTAGATGAGATACAGTCTATCTGAAGTAGGCTGAATTGATTTGTATAGCATATATATAGCACGTATAGCATTTAGAGGCGCTGCTGGTAAAGTAAGTAGGTATAATATCTACCTATTTGTTAGGTTAGGTTAGAATCCTGTTCCTTTGTGATGAGTGAATGTAATGTAGGTTTGATAATGATAACATTTTATTATAGCACATAACGGCACGGATAATTCACACTCCACAGTGCTAGCCTCACAGAGCTTTGAAGTCCATGCTTGTCGCCCTGTGAGGGCGCGCGCGGGGGCGATGTGGCCCGATCGTTGTTCTGTGGCTAGCCTGCTGTGGGAGCAGGCGCGCCACCACAGACTCCATGGCTGTCTGAGCGCGCAGCATGCCGAGGCTAGCAGATCTTAATAAACGACATGACGCTCATACGACCCATTTGTATTCAATTTGGTATGTATCGTATGTAAAAATGTCTCCATATCAGCTTTGTAAAAAGTTGTTAACCTATAGGAAATACGTAACTTAGGTTTCAAGTTTTCCATGTTCAAAAATACTGACTGCCAACATCCGCGTGACGTAGTGAATGCAAGTGTCTCTTTGTGAAACGTCCGTCAATATTTGTCAGCCTTATTATTTGCATTCCAGTTTTGTGAATTTTATTTACGAACCATTATTTTAAGTACACCATGCAACAAGATAGATCTACGAAGTACTCGTCCTTTTCTCTCTTGAATTTGCTGAAGTTGGGAATTTTTGAGACTATTTACGCCAAAACCTGCCCGCCGGGGTCGTCCTCGGAGTCTGAGAGAGGGATTCCTACCCGAAAGTGTTGTCCTGATGATGCGGCGGGGGGTGATGCTCCCAGCCCGCCGCCCCGGCCAGCGCAGCCACGGAAGTGCGACTGTATCCCGCCTGATGCGACCAAATGTTCAGCCAGCGACCGCGGCAAGACGGGGGCTGGCGTGACTGGCTCCCGGGGGTCTAGGGTGGTGACGTCATCGAGACGAATCAGCCCCGACCACGACGAGGACCTCCCCGAGGGCGCGTCACACCCCGGCTTGCTCCGCCACATCCACAACGCGGCACGATACCGTCTGCCTCAATGTTTCGAAGGAGCGTGCGTGTCCGTCAAACAGGCATCCAGCAACAATTGGGTCCTAGGACATACACTAGCATTCAGCTCGGTCTCTCCGGGGGGTTATAAGATGTTGCTGTCTTACGTGGATCGGAAGAAGCCGACAGCGTTGCCATACTTCGTGATGGAGGCGGCTCCAGGCGGGCAGCTGAGTTCAGAGCTGCGCGTGGGGCCCACCGCCGGCACCCGGGCGACACTAGTCACGCAGATAGCTGACGGAGAGTTCTACAGCTTCGAGAGTATCATAGACGCATACTTCCAGAATTGTACCGCGTCTGTTATAGCGGTGAACAGGGACTTCATAGCTGTCCACTATCTTCAGGTTATATTTTTTGGATAGTCACATTTTTAGCGCCAGATTATCTTGCATTTTGGTCGTACTCAGAACTCACATTCGGATCTATTAGTACTGTTTTCAGCCGCATTTCATGTACTAACTCAATAAAAGTAATTTCCTTCTGCGAATAAATAAAACTCATTCGACAATGTCCATTGTAAATGAGTTGACGTAGCGGGCAAGTACCTACAACGGTTAGTAGGAAATAGGAAGTCTCTCGAACTACTGCACTGCATAACATATCCGTCATCAACATTCGCAGGCGATGACAGAAGACATATCCCTGGGCGCGGAGGTGGTGGCCCGCGGGCACAGCGCCGAGGTGTCCTCTTTATCCGGGGCAGCTCGCTGGGCCAACGAGAAGCACTCTCTCAGCGGCACGCTCGGCAACCGCGGCCTGGACCTGTGCTACGCACGAGCTGTCACGCCGTATCTGGCTGCAGCCGCCATGATTGAGGTATTACATATACTTAGATAGACCTAAGTACTTTTTGCGTTGTATTTATTATTTCTGAAGCTCACCAGTAGTCACCACCATCCATAAGTCCACATACAAGGTTGATTATTAGTTTCGAATATATTATATATGTATATTTATGCGTATCCAATACAATACACATATTCAAACAAAACGCAATTGAAAAATTTGTCTGTACCCATATCATATAATTTTTTGTTAGTAGGTACCTAGATTCAAATTGAATTTAATAATGATAACACAAGTTATACAAAGTAAAATATGAACAAATAATAACTATTATACTAATTTATTTCCAAAAGTGAATTTTCCCTGAATCTATAAATGCGATTTACTAGTATAACACTGCCATTCCTAATTTACATTCAAATTGTTACAACTCGTAGATAGTTTTATTTTTCAAGCGACGCCGACGGTGACAGATTTCTACGCGTAGTTAAATCTACGCTCGTAGGATCGGCTACGCTACGTCTTTCGCTACAAGTTTCTTGTATAACAAATACTACGTTTATTTTGACGAATTTAATCGCATTATTTATTTTAACTCCTTTATAACGTAAAATATCTAATTTAAACTTTATTTTAGGCTAACATTACTTAGTGTAAACGATAAAAATATTTTTCAATGTAACACTTTTTCTTTAGGTGGGATTCGCCATCCGTCGCGCAGTGGCGACGCTGGCGTACGAGTGGCGGGCAGAGCAGTGGACGGTCCGAGGGTCAGCAGACTCCGACGGCCTGGTCGGGGCCACGCTCCAGCGGTCGCTGGGAGGGAACCGAGCACAGCTAGCATGTGCTATATCAGCACTACTCAACCATCCTAATAATAAGTTCCGACTCGGATTTGGTATTACTGCGGCAATAGTCTAATGAAAATGGATTGCAATAAAAATAATTGCATGTGATCAATTTTGGCATGAAGTCTCAAGATTTGCCTAAATTCTTCAGCTAAGATTATTTCTAAATAGTCCGTCCCGACGGCAGCGAACGTATCCAAAAATATTTTGTTGCATTTACTTGCCAATTTATGATAGATTTATTCAATTATTGTTACCTAGCTTTAAATTTTAGAATAGTTTATACCTAACATTTGATCTAACTTACTTATTACGTGCTTAGTATAATTTTTAAACATAATTTTCTCGAAATAAAGAGCTCAATTCCAACTTACATCGTTTGGTATTTCGCGGAGGTCAAAACTCACATTTAGGTCGGCGACTTATCACAATCACACGCTTACAGAATTATTCAGCAGCGTTGTCCTCACCGTTAGACACAAACACAACGTTAAAAATTCATTTTCAATATAACGATAATGTAGGCGTGTGCTGGTACGAGTGTAGTGGCGTGCAGGTAGTGAGGGTGACGGAGTGCGCGTGCGCGAGATGTGGGCGGGGCCTGGCCGGCGAGGCTCCTCCCACTCGGGGTGTCGTATTAATCTGCTCTTTGTTTTTTGAGTTGTAGGGTGCAGTTTGTGCGGTGTGTTAGTGCTCGTTAGTCGTGGGCGTGCAGCGGCGGCGAGTGCAGCGCGGGCCAGCAGCCAGCCAGCCAGCCAGGCGTGCGATGGTTGCGCGCGGGGTGCCGTGCCGGCGCCAGTAATGCTGATGGAGCGGCTGGCGGACTTCGTCAGCAAGAGCCTGGAGGGGGGCGAAGCCCCGGCGCCGCCGCCGGAGCCCGACGCGGACGAGCCGGATGACGTGGAAGTAGATATCACTGAACTGGATGAGAAGCCCCCGCCGCCCAAGAGACCGCGGAACTGGCTGCTCTCGCCCGTGCCCAACCATTGCAAGCGGGAGCCGGCTAATGATGAGGATGATGAACATAGACACGGTGAGTCTGTGCTCCTATTTTTTTTTAAATTGCATGCATTCGTTTTTGGATGGTTTTAATGGGTGGTTGTCATTGATTTCCATCAGTACAAGTAACTGATGGAAATCAATGGTGGTTGTAATTAATAATTAATTTGTTCCTCTCTACAAGAATGCATGTCCACAATGTGAGTTTTGTTATTGTATGTTCCTAAATGACCCACAGTATGTACTTAGGTAATCTTCTGATGGTTAGTTAATTGTACGCTATTTTGTACACCAAAGATACAAACAAAATGCGCCTGTAAAATTGTATGGATAGACAGTAGGTAGTACATCACCATATTGATAAAACAGATAAGATGCATACCCAACAGTAGTATGCTATTTTGTGAGGTAATATTTGCTGAAATTGATTACAACACTTACCTACATAATTATGTATGCATACGGTTAAAAAAAACACTTTACATTATTACAATGCTCAACTAGTTACTCGGAGTGTTGCAGTAGCTGTAATTTTAAATTATTATTATATAGTCTACACACACGATACGTAGTATTTAAAGCATTATCTGAAAAGTGGTTTAAAGTGATCCTAACAGTGTTAGATCGGTTTGCCGGCGCAGCCGCGCCCCGTCGGTGTATCTTAGTTGAATATCAAACATGTAGGTAAATTAATATACCGTTCAGTGCCCTCTTGGATGTGTGAAATATACAGTTAATGAATATGTGAATTATAATAAAATAAAAAAATTGTTTGTGTAACCCAGCTCCTAAGACGTTATTATAATTTAATTAGAAACATACTGGGAGATGACTCTGGCCTCGTAACACAGCCTAACGGCTACCACGAGGACAGAGGATTCAAAACATTTTGTGACAAAATTTCTTTGGCAAATAAATAATTTTGTATTATTATTAATTTATATGCAGGGTTAGATAATATGCAGACAATTTTTTTTTTCATTTTTTTCGGCAGTTATTTATTTTATCTTGTAATTTTCACACGGCTACAGATCTTAATCTAGGGGTTTATATAATAGTAATTTATGCAACTGTCATATAATGAAGGGTATTAAAACACGAGTGTGAGTTTATGAACGAGCGCAGCGAGTTTCATAATAGTAACGAGTGTTTTAATACCCGTGTTATATGCAGTTGCATACACTACTTTATCTTCACTAATGTAATTAATCAAACAACAAGAGTAAAAGCTGACAATAGTTAATTTTTCATATAATTATCTAGATTTTTCTGGTAAAAGATTGTGAGTTACTTTTGTTGCCAATTCTAGAATATCCGGAGGCGTACAAATATCATCGTCGCTAAGCATTTTTAACTTTTAATTTTAAAAATTAAACAAAACACATTGCGAAACATTAAATTCACGCGTACGTGTATTGTCACAGTGATTTTGCCGCCATTAAAATCTAACCAACGAGAGCGCAGCGCGACCAACCTGATTGGCCCTGCAATCAGGTTGGTCACGCTTTTTCGATGTTATAATGAGCTATTACAATATCGATGTGGATATTATTAAACATCATGTGAAATTGCTTAAATTGAGTGTTTTGTTGTCTTTGCTATAACAGTAGTAATTATAAGTCAAGTATTGGAAACATAAGTAGAATGTTACAACATTAGTGTAGATAAAAAATATGACATACCTATTTGAATAAAAAAAACATAAAATGTGCATCATTAAAGTAATGGAAATGAACATTTTTATTGCCGATTTTTTTGTTTACATCATGTATTTATTATTTTTAAATTTATCTAATACTAGCAACACATTCAAACTAATTTAAATATGTCTAAGCATGTGCCCTGTTCAGGGCACCGAAAGTGAATACCTACCTATAATAAAAGACTTATTTTTATACTTTCATAAAATTAAATAATTATCACAAATTAGTTTTGTGTCATGATTGTTGTTAATCATACTTGTATTACATAGTCATCATTATTTAGTATAGTATAAGCTTTAAACATGATATGCCTCTCAAACGAAATCGTAGCTCGACAGACGTGTATCAGAAAGTTTAACACATTGCATCGTGGCCCATAAACATCGTATTACATGCATACATTAAGGTCAAAATGATAAATACATTATGTACACGTTAAGTTCTTATAAGTATGTGTAAGAATCTCTGGTGTCGAGAGTTTATAAATCGCCTTATAGATCGCGGATAAGTCAGAACGAGTGTAAGTGAATTTTTAAATATCAAACCATAATCGAGAAGATATACCAATCCTTAACCTCCGTAAGCCCGTGTGAAGTCTAGCTTAGTCCCCGCCCGTCACGGCTCACGCGTCTGACAGTCATTCGGAGCAATTTAGCAAATTGGGAAGCTCTCCTTTTTATACGGCAATTATGTAAATGGCAGGATTATCCAGGAAGGCGGCGCTTGGGGCCACACCTCTCCCCTTTCTTCCCGGATACCTAACGACCTGCGCCGAGGTGATTAATTGAAGACTCCCCGAACACTCCAAGTGTGATTTATTTGATTGAGAAGTCTTTCCAGATATCCATTAACGGCTTATTCGTTTCGTTTTGCTCTAAGATCTGGCTAATTGATGGCTGTTGATGAGGGGCTGAGTAATGGCTGAGATTATTGTTTGTTTTGATTGGTTTTGTAGTCAAATTTCGTGGTTTGATGATATTGGAGCGGATTAGCGGGATCCAGATAAGATCGAAGCATATGAATTGCTCTTTTTGCAAGAATATTTATAAAATACACTTAACTTAAACTTTTATTGCAAAATGAGCGATCCTGCCGGTCGTAATTATTTTCGCTCATTTTTCAATAAAAGCTAAAACAACCATAGTGCAGGTTTAGCACTTAATAAATTAAATCGTAAAAATACACTTTCTTAAGTATTTAAATCTACTATATTTAGTGGAAGTGGAGTTTAAAAATTATCTGTCCTGTTGTAGTGCTAGTGTTGGACTCGAAGTCACTTGTCTGTGACAGAAGGTAGATTAGGTTCGTTAGGTTGCTTTCTACCACGCACATGCGACGACGAGCGAAGCGAGGAGGAGCCAAGTCCTTTTGTAGTGCAAGTGGTGGGGCAAAAATCCTGACTTTGTCCAGTAAGATTTGATAATTTTTCGCCTATGTCTAATTATCCACGTTTTCGCAAAACCCCTAGGATTTCCGCGAAGATTCGAAGTATCGAATTATCCTACGACACATACAAGTAGGCACTCGTAGCAAGAGCTACGCCTTGTAGCTTTGCTACGCCTGTTAACAATATTAATTAGGAAGAAAGCTATACAAACATTATTAATTTAAACTAAGAGTACATCTATTTTAGATTCGTACGACTACATCTCTAGGTTTCCAAGTATTTTTTTTAAGATTTGACAAATACACTCCATTAGCCGACCACAATTACAATTAGGTACCATGTGAATTTTATTGTAAGTCCATGTATGTAAACCTTCTATCATAAGATCATGATATTCTCTGAGCTCCAGTGCCCCGGTAACATTGTGATCTCCCTGGAGAGCCGGGGGCAATGTCGATGCAACTGCTTGAGGGCGTTCTATAGATACCTTTGCTTTATAATATTATTGCGGTAAAATAAGGAAAGAAATATTGTAGTCAGGTGCAAAGTAGTTGGTATGATTATAAAGGAATTATAGTCAAGTGCAAACCCATTCTGGGTAGAAAAAACAACAAGTACAACCACATAGTCCTTCACTAAGATTATGAGTTCTTCTTATCTAATGAGAGTGGCCAACTCTGGTGTCGAGAGTTTATCAAGCCGCCCTAAGTGCCTCTGACATGGCTTAACGACTGCCATACTAGACATACAGCCGGGACCTACAATTTAACGTGAAACCGACCCACGGAAGCGCCCAAAATGGAATGCCACTTTTCGGTCTCCCATCCAAAGACTGACCGCGTCGCCCTTTGCTTAACATTGGCATACATTGGTAATAGCATGCGATTGCCTTCGTTAGCTGAGCTACGGGCGCTCCGCTCACGACAGCGGTGATATTCACTGAGCTCCAGTATCAATAACATTGTGATCTCCCTGGAGTGCCGGGGGCATTGTCGTTGCACCTGATTTAAGGGCTTTCTATTACATACCTTGACTCGATAACGAGACTGTCAACTTTCGCTAAGTGGAGGCACTTTAACTGATCTTCATAATTATATAAGTAAATTTTGATTATAGGTTTTAACTTTAACATCGGTATTATATGTTCGGTGAAATCAGGTTGTTAAATCATAAAATAGTTACGGATACACTTGTATTTAATTTAGTTATGAGCGCATTTATACATATAATAAATCTGAAGAGGGTCGAAATTCTAATCATAAAAGATAAAAAAAAAATGTTTTGTTATACTCCGAATTGTTAGCAAAACACGTTCCAACAATTACTAGAAATTTTGTTTGTTTCTCTGTTTATCTGTTAATATGTTTGCCTGTTTATTTAAAAGCTCACCCCGCAAAAACGGCTAAATGGATAAACATGATTTTTAGTAGGTAGGTAGTATGAGGTCTAACGAGTCTCATAGGCACGCGTTACTTCGAGATAAAACTATTGGTAGCCTATGACACTTCCGGGACCTCATACTACCTACATACCAAAAATCATGAAGATCAGCTCAGCCATTTTTGCATTATGATCGTTTATATAAACAGACAAACAGAGACACAAAGAGCTATAATAGAGAGATAAACAGATAAAATGTTGGAACGTGTTCTGTTATCAATTCAGTACTTGCAAACATCAATGTTCAGACTTTCGACCCTCTTCAGTTTTATTATATGTATAGATATCTAATAAAATAAATAAAAATAAATAAAATAAAATAGCCTTTATTCTACTGCCACAAAATTAATATGTTAGTTAAAAATTTCACACTTTGAGTTTTGATTTTTGTCAGCAGAAGTTGCCTGCTTGGCAAAGGCCTCCCCTATTGTTTTCCACTTATCTCTCTCTCTCGCCTTCCTCATCCAATCAGGACCGCAGACTTCTTGGAACACATCCCTCCACCTCTTCCTTGGTCTCCCTGGGTTTCTGACTCTATCCAAGGGTATCCATTCTGTGGCTCTCTTTGTCCACCTGCTGTTGTCTATTCTACATAAGTGACCTGCCCACTTGAATTTAAGTAGCCGTGTCCTTACAGTCACATCAGATACTTTTGTTTTGCGTCGTATGGTTTTGTTTTCTATTCGATCTGATAGCTTTATATCGAGCATGCTACGTTCCATTTTTCTTTGGCAGATGGCAATCTTTTCTTCATCTTTTTTCCGAAGTGACCATGTTTGACAGCCGTAGGTTATGCAGGGTAATATAGCAATTTCGTAAAGTTTTCTTTTTATATCTATTTTAATTTCTTTGTTCTTCATGATCTCTTTAAAACTCCAGTACTTCTTCCAAGCTAGGGTGACTCTTCTGTTGATTTCTTTTTCAGAGCAACTAGAGCTCCCAGGTATACATACTCTTCCACATAGTCGATCGTTGTACCATTCACTGAGATGGGAACTTGTTCTCTGTTTGTCAATATTTTACTTTTTGTAGCATTCATCTCCAGGCCCACTTTGAGACTTTCATAGGACAGCTCTCTCATCATATCTTCCAAATCTGGCGCATCTTCTGAGAACAATATTATATCTTCCGCGAACCTTAAGTGATTGAGATACTCCCCATTTACTCTTATACCTCTACCTTTCCATTGTAGCGATCTGAAAACTGTCTCTAGCACGGCCGAGAAAATTTTTGGTGAGACTGGATCGCCCTGTCTGACTCCTTTTTGGATTGGAAATTCCATACCATCGCGTTCTAAACGCACTTTGGCTCTACATTTTGAATATATATCTTTTATTATGTTTATATATTTCTTGTTAACGCTTTGCTGTTCTAGAGCTCTCCATATCGTGTCGTGTAGTAAAAAATCAAATGCTTTTTTGTAGTCTATTAAGCACATGCACACAGGTATTCCATATTCGTTAGATTTTTCGATTACCTGAGTTACCACCTGTACGTGATCCATGGTAGAAAAATGTTTTCTAAAACCAGCTTGTTCTCTAGGTTGATTCGCATCTAAAATTGTTGTTATCCTGCTGAGCAGTATTTTCGAGAATATTTTGTATACGTTCGTCATAATACTTATTGGTCTGTAGTTTCCGAGGTCGTCTCTATCTCCTTTTTTGTGTATCAATGTAATAGTTCATTTTGACCATTCATCGGGTGTTGACTCTACCTCAAGTATTTTATCAAAAATTAGTTTTAGTGGCTTCTGAAGTGGTATGCATAACGATTTCAGGACTTCATTGGTTATGTTGTCACTTCCTGGAGCTTTTTCATTCTTTTGGGTCTTAATTGCATGAGTGATTTCTGATAAAAGTATGTCTGGTTTTGTGTTTTCAGTCCCTATGTTTGAAAAGCTGTATTCAGATAAATCGCTTTGGGTTGATTTGAAGGGTAATGTGTATAGATATCTAGATATCCTGTTTCTTAAATATTTTATGCTCAACAGATGTAGCAGACAAATCACCGAACGCAGGCGGCAACGGCGGCGGCAAGCAGCGGCGGTCCAGAACCAACTTCACTCTGGAACAGCTGGGAGAGCTGGAGAGGCTGTTCGATGAGACTCACTACCCTGACGCGTTCATGCGGGAGGAGCTCAGCCAGCGGCTGGGGCTCAGTGAGGCGAGAGTGCAGGTGAGGACACTAGATGTCGCTGTATATCATTAAAACACACAAGTGACTTTTCAATGCTTTGTGTGAAGCCAAATTTACTAAATCTTTTCCCTGCTGGGTAAGAAAATAAACAACCAACTATTTTTCAAGATAAATATGACGTAATAAAAAACTGTGGCGGCAAAACACTTTGGATACTGTACGTTGTGTAACAAGAACCATCACGTTGTGCAGATTGACCCATGTGTTCCGGAGAAATTTTGATTACGCACGCTGCAAAACTCAGATAAGCTGCTAAATGGTGAATTTTGATATTATGAAATTTAAAAATGGTGGCCCTGGTATTGTTTCGACCTGTTAAGACCTCACTGCTATATTGACAACAAATTTAGATTAACACGATACCTAACACAACACCCGTCATCAGTCCATACAATCTTCATTCACAATCACCACTTGCAACATTAATTGCCCCTACCATAGCACCATGGAGCCCTACACCCGGAACAGAGACCCCTACTCATTACTAATGCACGTAATTATCTGCAATGGTCCAACAAGTGCCGCTTTATCGCCGATATATCTCGATTAGAACGTGTTATACCATAGACATAACGTAACGTAACCAGAGACACCTAGTTGTACTCTACATATACGTATGTTAGAACGTGTTAGAAAATACAAACGTAGGTATTTCAAATAGAAACAATTTTGTTAACCACATCTTATACGAACCAACAAGAAAGCGGAAGAATGAGCAATCAGTTCTATCATGCGATTAAGGCGATGGAATATTCATTGTACATAGGTATTGCGTGATATTTGTAACTAACCTATTGGTTTATTTTATATTTACGGCCTCTAAAGTTGCAATCTGGGGGTATTTTCTATGTTCCACACCATATTTCATCTAAATAGCCGCTTGAGCATAGAAGATAACAAGAGGAAGAGAGAGAAAAAGTGTACGCTTACACACTGACAACTTATCCTTATATTTACTATCTTATTTTTGCGCTATGACCTGTTTATTTGGTGTGATGTTCGTTTCACGTTACACTTGAATTCACTCGATCGGTGTTAATGTTAAGTGGTCGCACCGATGGTAGGGGAATCGAGTAAGTATAATAAAATCGTCTTGACCTCTATGTCTTAACTAGTGTCAATCGATGTCCGTTTATTCGATACAGTAATGGATTTATTGGGATTTATTTGCGAGGTTTAAAGCTACTTACTAATACCTAATACTTAGTGCAAAGTTAGTACGTACATGCTTATTGGTTAGAGACTTAGAGAATACATAACTAAAGTAGTTTAGTTATGTATTCTCTAAGGTTAGAGATTATATTAAAAATAGTTGATGTAGAATTTTTGGGTTTCATAGCAACATATTTACGCTGTTTTCTTGCAGTTTGGGTTTCTTTTGTCGTTATTGAAAAGCAGCTGGAATTATTTTAAATTCAAATAAAAAAACATGTAGTTTCACTAATTTATTTACTAAAATCGAACATTTAATTAAGTATCTAATATTATCATGGCTAACCAAACTGAATTCAAAACTGTTAATACATATTTGTGTTTAGTTGTCTAAACAAATCCAATTGAATTAAACTAAATACTTACATAAAAGAGTGGAGCGTTGTTTGTTTATTTAGTCGTAGCTATTTGTCTTAAGTAAATCCTACTAATGAATGTGCCCTTAGTTAGTGAATAAGGTGACAGTTGTATTAAATTTACCATCATGACATTTTTATACAGAAAACATTAGCAAAAGACGCGGATTATTTCGCTTGAAAAATATTTAATGCCGTTGATAAGTATGTTAAAATATCTGGGCATTTAAAGGGCAAGAATTTGAGTTAATAAAAAATAAGATTGCCTTTATTTAGAGAATTGTCCTTTCTTACAATAAAAATGAAGGATCATCACAATTGAACAAGAAACAGCAAATATAAATAATAAAGTTTATTGAATTATGGCTCAAAGTGCAATAAAATATCTAGCTACTTATATTTTGAATAGATAAATCAATAAAAGATTGCAGACCAATCAAATTCAAACTTCACTAGCAATAAAATTTCCTCCTCCAAAATTTTTCTAAGCACCAGATTACTTAACAAAATCCCTAAAGTGTTGATGAATTAAAATTTTAGAATAGTTTTAGTTCAATAAAATTCAAAGTTTTCCACCAATATGATTTATTGGTCAAAATTCTTTCTAGTCACAAGAAAACTAGTAAGTAAGGTAGCTAGATATAAACCCTTTGCATGGCATGCATCAAACTCGTATAACATTACATATGCCAATAGCATGAGTTGCAATGCAATCAGCACCCCTCCCTGATGCACTAAGTAAAATTGTAAGTACTTGCAGATCAAAATTCCTACTTAAGGTACAACCAACGAGATTCTTGCTCTATTTTTTTCTAGTCACTAAGAAGGCCATTAGGTACATACATATGTAGGTACTAAGGTATAAAACCCCTGCATTGAATGCATCAAACCAGTATAATTAATAACATGTGCCAATAGCGCAGGTTGCAATGCAATCAGCACCCCTCCCTGATATACTGACGAAGAAAGTTTTGTTGATATTGTTATTACACTGTTTGAGTTCTAACAGAACAATAAAAATAGCAACAAAATTACTTGCTCAAAATTTTTCTAGTCACTACAAAGAAGGCTAGTTGAAGTTTGTAGTCTCAATATATTAAACTCAAAGGTGACTGACATAGTGATCTACCAACACACAGCCCAAACCACTGGACGGATAGGGCTGAAATTTGGCATGCAGGTAGATGTTATGACGTAAGCATCCGCTAAGACTGGATTTTTGGAAATTACTCTTTTAAAGGGGTTAAATAGGGGATGCAAGTTTTACTTCTTAATGCGAGCGAAGCCGCGAGCACCCACTATACAGATATAAACTCCTGCATTGGATGCATCAAACCAGTATAATAGCATGTGCCAATAGCGCAGGTTGCAATGCAATCAGCGCCCCTCCCTGATGCGGTTACAGTGTTTGCACGCTCTCTGCATTGCCATCTGTAGTTTTAGATAGAGTTTGAAAACTTTAAAAAATACTATTGAATAATAGTAAGATAAGATAAGATTTGTCTTTAATGCACACCAAAAAAATTACATAATGAAAGAAATTTAAAAACTAATTTAATGAACACTGGGCTGCCTTCTTCCAGACAACTTTTGGATGGAGAGGATTAAATAATTAATTAACAATGGTTTTTTTTTCAATATTTGATTATTTTTTAGTAATATGTATTTAAAATTTTGTCTAGAAGAATATGGTTCGAAAATTTTTGTAAGGCGGCAGTTAAAATTAGACGCAACTTTTTTACGAAGTAAAGGTTCAGTTTTGAATACAACCCGCCCATATATAAATAATATGTGAAAGTAAGGCATTGCTGTACCTTAAGATGTCTGACCTGACCTAAAAGGTCATTCAATTCAAGATTCGAAAACCCTTGAATTGTTGCGGCCAAGACACATAGATCTTTCGGTAGGCTTTGCTACAACAAATGTAGAATCAAAATGCTGTGAATACATGAATGTTATTGCAACAAATATTCCAAGTATTGTCAATTTCATGCATTTAACAGATTCTCTCTCTCTTGAATCGTATCCTCATGACTGAGGGTCGTGACTCCCCCGCAGAATGAATTCGTCAGGGGAGTATTCTTGGACAGATACAACAGAAACATATAAGTAAATAAATAGATACATGTAAGTAAATATTTAACAGATTATGTTTTGGTAAATCTATACTATTATTATAAAGCTGAAGAGTTTGTTTGTTTGAACGCGCTAATCTCAGGAACTACTGGTGCGAATTGAAAAATTATTTTTGTGTTGAATAGACCATTTATCGAGGCAGGCTTTAGGCTATAAACCATCACGCTGCAACTAATAGGAGTGAAGAAACAATGGAAAATGTGGAAAAAACGGGGAAAATTATTCATTTCCGTTGCGTGTGCTGGGAAAACGGTTCGAAATTCAAAGAATTACTGTCCAAAATAACTATTTTACGCGGACAAAGTCGCTGGCACAGCTAGTTGTTATATATAATGGTATAAACTGATTGAACGTCCATCTGCATTATCATTAACGACCCCCTGGTGTGGTTTCAGTGTTTATCCAGCTCGCTACACCGAACGCATCGCGTACTAACTATACTTGTTTATGTATTCTATACTAGTGGACGCCCGTGGCTTTGTTCGCATTATTTGAGGATAAAAAGCCTATGACACTCCTAAGACCTTATACTACCTACATACCAAAAATCGTGATAATCTCTTTAGCCGTTTTAGCGTGATAAGCATTTAAATAAATAGATAAACATAGACAGAGAAACAGACAAACAAACGAAATTTCTAGAAATTGTTGGAACATGTTCTATTATCAATTCGAAGTATCTGCAATAAATATTTGGAATGCTCAGACTTTCGACTATCTTCAGCTTTATTATATGTATGTACACATATTTTTGTTGCCATTAATTACGACTACACTTGAAACATGTTATTTGATTTCCCAATAAAAGCAGCAAATCTTGGAAAAAGCTCACCAGTTACTGTATTTTATAATTTTCGTAGATCCTTCGTAGCACCTCTACGATCTACAAGAACTTTGGATTTACACGTAAATTATCTCTATCAATTAACTAAACAGTGTTATTATATTGCCTGGTGATACTATGGCGTGTGAATTCTACCTGTGCGAGGATCAGAGTTAAGTGGACTTACTTATGATTTCTGTTGCAGGTGTGGTTCCAGAATAGAAGAGCAAAATGTCGGAAACACGAAAGTCAAATGCACAAAGGTAAGCGAACTCATTATCGTATTTTGTCCCCATTTCATGAAAACAATTTCTTTAAATCGATAGCACGGATAAATGGTTTCAAAGCGTATTTCATATACATAATCGAATCAAGAAAAAAACATTTAATGAATAATAGTTGGGGTACGTATTTAAGTGTTAATTTAATAACACCACCAGCGGTTGTTAATTGTAACAAATGCTCTTCCATGGTGCATTCAAAATACATTCATTGTTTAATGTAGTCGAAAACAAGGAATTGCAAACGATGTCGTGACTTGTAGAGTTGGCATCGATTATCTGAGTGCAGTCATGCGATTATTTTATACTAACGATATGGTTATGGGCGACTATAAATTTAGTATAGTGGTGTAAGTTCTAGTGGTGTTTTTGACAAGGAAGATAATTTAAATTCCGTATCTATATGGAATACGTGTTTGTAGCTACTTCACAATGTTTGTTACATAAAGTTATGCAACATTTTTTTAATTCTTGTAAGCGACGCAATATTGAACTTGAGACTACACTGAAGGTATTGCGGCTTATAAAGTTTATAATTTAATAAATAATAATAATATTTCAGGACATATCACACAGCGCCATCTAGCCTCACACTAAGCAAACGCTTGTGTCGTGGCTACTAGATAACGGATATTATACTTATATACTTTTCTTTTGTAAATACATACTTATTATACATAGAAACGACCAGACTCAACAAAAGTAATTACAAATTTTAATATTCTTAATTACCTGTGTTATGCGGGAATCGAACCCGCACCCCTAGATTAGAAGGCAGAGTCACTACCAACTAAGCTAACGGAGCAGTCAGTTTAGATAAGTAAATTATATCTAACTAAAAAGTAATGAACGTTATAAGAAGTAACGGATTAAAAAGATATTGTTTTAAACTTAAGCAAGTGTGCACTTGCACATAGTTTAACTGATGGTAAGCAATAGCTAGGGCTGAAGATGGATCGTGCTTTCCCAATATGAACCGGTTCACTCTCTCTTTAAAGATCAATCATGCTGTGATTATCTGATGGGCAAAAGCAAGGATGGAAGTTTGGAAAGTTGTGGAACTCCATGCCTGACTCCCTGTTCCCCACGAACTATAATCCATTGATCTTCAAAGCGAGAGTAAAACGGTTCTTATTGCCTAAGCACGATCCATCTTAGACCAGTATTGCTTACCATAAGGCAAACTATGATCAAATGCAAACCAGTTTTATTAAAAAAATGAGCAATGCAACAAAATCACTTAGCCATATAAATCTCTACTACTAAAACGAACTAAACATTACGTATTCCATGACTCCGTCTAACTGGATTACCTCTCCTGCCGGCGCCGGTCGACTCTAACAGTTTTTTAATTCGGCCATAACTCAGCCGGATGAATAATTAAACCGGCCGGGTCTGAGCGAACGCGGTAAAAAACCGGACGTGGCCCGATATATTCTGAGGATTGTAGAACGCATGTAGCTATCGTAGAGGTCAAAATTAGAGCTATCACTTATAAAAATACAAATACGAGAAAGGAAGGAAGAAAAAAATTACTGTGGCAGATTTAACAAAGGAAAAAAACACAAGTACATAATAAACAAACAAAAATAATAATCTGCCACAACACCAACTCAGCATAATTTAAACACGAAATAGGCTTACGTTTGATAGCCTGCTTGATATAAAGCACCACTGTAGTCTAAGATGTAGCACGCTTGCCTTGAAGAAACCTTTTTACTCTAGATGCATTGACGTAATATTAATATATACAATAACGTGTGAATCCTCTGACCTCGTGGTAGCCGTTAGACAGTGTTACAACAGAGTCATCTCCCAGTATAATACTAGGTAATTAAATTACGTCTTAGTTATTAAGTTACTTAAAATACAGGAAAAAAAATAGTAACTACCAAAACTAAAAGGTACAATACCTAAATCGAGATTTAAAATGCCAAATCAAACTTCGCTTCATGTGATCTCAGTGTTTGTTGGACGACATCTTCGACTTCTACATGTTGGTGGATTGATCGACGAGCATACAACAAAGAGGTCAAGATTTCTCCGAACACTTGAACACTTGAACATGTTATGGTATTGAGCTTGCTAAAGCTAAGCCTTCTAATTAATCCCTTGATGGGTGATGGATGATCTTGGCTGATTTTTTATTGTCATAATAAGTGTACTAAACAGTTACGCCATGTCGCACCCTTATGCCTAATTTGAATGTACGTAGTTATAAATTATGTAATCAAAAAATAAACATGTTTATATAATTTTAAACCAAACAACAAACTTACTTATCTTTAACTAAGCAATTTCTGTTGACATATCAATATTTTTCACTTCATAGTGTTTGATAAAATTATTATTATCAAGGTCTGGTCTCCACCACTTAGAAATCGGTAAAAAACAGGCGTTGGACCATAAATCCCGTAGATTGCAGGATGCACTTAGAGATCGCACCGGTCAAGACGGGAGGGACCTCGGTGGAATAGATGGTGTATCGTATATATTTTTCTGTATATTATGAAAGATTAGATTACATCCGATGAGTGAATGGTGAATATCTGGTGGTAATATTAAACATTAAGTAGTTGCAACACCGATATTTTTGTATCTTATCACAATTTCATTACAAACAAAAAACACTTTATAGAACAAAGTAGAAATGAGTTTGGATACTATAGAGATCAGTACCTAATTATTATGACTTGTAGATAATTTCATCATATTTAAAACCTCAATTCCGGTACTATTGGTGAAGTTGTTTGAAATATTTTACAGTTGTCCTTTGCACTGGCGGCTTAAACAACACTGTTTTCAGTCGAAATGAGCAAGCTGAATCTTTTCAAATTGTCGCAAAAATATTAAAGCTACATATGTCGCCCCAGTTCCCCATTAACACGAAACAACAACAATCTAATCGCATTTTGCACCGCTCTGCGTCGTCGCTGTCTCCGCTCATAACGTCATATTAACAAACTGGATATGACCGCGCATCTTCCTCAAAATAACTAGCATTTAATCTGTGATAATAGAAACTCTTGTTTCTGCGGTTGTTTTCCGTTTCCTCTGCAGATCGCACTATCGTGATTACTCCAGCATCGGGGACCGCTAAACGGAGCGTAAAGCGGAAAAAAGCCGCTAGCCGGAATCGAATAAAATGATTCCCCACGGGAGCCATTCGGACGCAATCCGGCCGTCCCCTGCTAAATGTCTTATTAACTTACGAGCCGCCCCCGCGCCCCGCGCCCCGCTAACACGAGAATAATCATGTAAAGTGAAATGAAACGGTTATTTGTTATGTTATGCCCCTTTACCGTCGCCGGCGGCAGAGAACGTGTTATTGATTGCGCAATCGTTTGTGGCTTTACGACCTACACATGATCGGTATTGATGATTGGATGTGGCGAGTGAGTTTGCACTTTTAGGAGCGTGTTGAGGAATTTAGTGGGAATTGTATTAGTGGAGAGGCAAAGTATCGCTGTATTGGTTGGTATCTCTTGCAGAATGCGTCTGAGAAAATACTCCAGCTTGTAGCGTCGGCCAGCAATGGTAGGTATTCGAGACATTATTATAACTTATTCACCAGGACAGCGGATTACTTAACTTGTAATATATTTTAATAAATGTATGACTTATGTTTGAGAGCGTACATCTTCTGTTACTGCGAAATCAAAAACACTAGTAAATCTTTATCAAATTATTCCAACACGAAAAATAAGCAGTATATCCACCTTTGCCCCCATTAAATCATAAAAAGTAGGAGTTGAATCTTCATAAAATTAAGAATTCATATTCAACGAAGACATGAATCTTCGCTCGCGTCCGCGCCACGAAAACAATCACAGCAGCCGTGAAATTTAAGAAAAAAGGCGAATATACCGACGCTTAATTGTTCCCCTGTTCATAAAATTGTAAAGTTATTCGCACGCAGCGAGGGGCGATGTTTTATTGCGCACAAACCACTGTAAAGATGTTCGGGACGCTTTAAAATAAGCGAGATGGGGAGACGAGCGCCCGGCGACGGCTTACCTTCTAATTCGATTAAATTAAACAACTCAGAGTTAATCAAATAAATGCACGGCCACGGGTAGGGGCGGGGGGAGGTCCGCGGGAGGGGAGGGTCCTATTTATGTCGGCGCTTCTCGAAAGTAATTCGGTGTCAAATATGGAAATAACTCATACGCAGGGAGCATCCATTTTGATAATACCGACGGCGACCGGAGCGCCGTGATTTACTGCGAGCGCCTCGCGCCCGCCCACCACGCGGGTGCTACATTCATCGGTACACATGCTGCTTGCTACGTGCCTGTCATATTTATATATCTATTTATTGTTTATGTTTCATACATTCAGGCCCAATTACCACTAATAAAAACCTAAACAACAATTAATAAATAATACTTAGCTAAGTCGCAGGTTGCAATCTACGACGTCATGAATTTAAAATACTTACCTATTTGTCACGTTATGGCCAATAAAATTGGTATATAATAAGTCAAGCTAGGTGGAGATCATTGCATCGTGATTTTTATTTTTATAAATATCGAACAACAAGATAAACGTATATTGACTAAACAAAAAATAAGCTCTATATGGCTGCAGAGACCAGCCAAATTCATACAAAAATATGAAGAACAAAAGTCACGTATACTTTCATCCTACTTTTGTCAATTTGAGCCGTGCATGAGCAAATAACTTAAAGTGGTGCTATAATTTCGATTAAACGTACGCTAAAACAATTACCTCCGCGAGAAATAGAGAGAGCTGAACGTAGAGTAATTAATTTGATGAATATTTCAAGAAACGAGTACCTTAAGTCGGCTGGATCGGAGCAGATCCTCGTTAATTTATTAATTGGCGCCCGTCGGGTATAAACAACGGATTTTACTTAATTTACGAGCAAATTATGCTTTGCTTAAATATCAATTTAATTAAGTGTTCGGAATAGATCCGCCGGATTTGCGGCGCTCGTTTGTATCTGCCAATCAAGGCTGGGGTTAACTTTATTAATTAAATATAGTGTTTTGTTTTATTTATTTATTCGTACTTGATTAAAATTAAACAACTTTCTCGGTTAGATAAGTCGTAGCTAGGTGCTACGCGTGGCGTAGGCTGAGACGTAGACATACCCGTAATTTGCAGGACTACCGTAGACTCTCTACGCTCCATCTTGACTGTACACTACTGTTTAGGGCAGAATAAATAAATGTTAGTTCTGGATTATCGCAATTCCTTACAATTTGAGATATAAATCATCACTTTATACCTTTAAGTTTTCAGGTTGTACAATAAATAAATATACCGAGATATCACACAGCGCCGTACAATAACATTACAAGAATTTGGATGAAATTAAACTGAACCCATGAAGTTCTCGTACTCAATCACTGAATGTACTAACTCTGGCTCCATGTCCTAGGGCTGGTGCTGCCTGGCGGCGGCACTCCGCTGGAGCCGTGCCGCGTGGCGCCCTACGTGTCGGTCCCCCGCCTGTCCGCGGTACGCCCGCCGCCCGCCCCGCCGCTGCCGCCGCTGGGCCCGCCGCCCGCCGCCTTCGCGCCCTTCGACTCGGCGATACTGTCTGCGGCTGCGCATCAGGTAATCATACTATTAGAACTGTGGAAATTTACTTCTTAGTCTGTTAGTTTGGTATACCATTAGAAGTCACAGATTATCATGAATTTTGATATGGTTTAAGTATAGGGTCATGTGTAATACGGGCATTTTATGCCTAAACATCATAAGCGAAGCCATCCACCATAAGATATACAGTTTCCGGTTACTAATGCATAACCTGGTCACTAATGGATTTGGTACATCAAAAGTAACATCGTTTGTTCTATGACTTTTGGAAAATCTAGAAAATTTTACCACTTATAAAAAAGTTATACTTATTTACTTGCAATAGTAAGTATAAAATGTTCTGTGTTCAGTACGCGAGTGCAGCGGCTGCAGCGGCGGCGGCGCTGTGCCCCCCCTACGCCGGACTGGCGGCCCTGGCGGCGCGCTGCCGGTCCTCCTCCATCGCAGACCTGCGCCTCAAGGCCCGGAGACACGCGGCGGCCATCGCAGCAGCCCGCGGCAGCCCCCCGCACGCCGGGGCTCCTGCTGCCACGCCAGACACATAGCGATAAGTGGTGTATATCTGTAATATTGAATATGGGTTTTTGGTCTGAAAGATTATCCAGTGGCTATAAAGATTCATCTTTTTATATAAAAAAGTGGCAAAAAGGCAGACGGTCTGCCTGATGGTAAGCAGTCACCATCGTTTATGGACACTTGCAAGTCCAGAGGTGTTGCAGCACTTTGCCAGCTTAGAGAGAAGTATCACAGATTGACAAGTATTGTTGGTGCGAAAGTGCAACCACTGACTAAAATATCAAGTAAGTAAGAGTATTGAGCCCTCTATACTATTTTAAAGCTAAACCTATCAGCTCTACGCTCGTACATTCGCGAGTCAATTCCTGATCCGTGTCCTAATCTGTGTCCAAAGAATTTGGATGTGAAGACGAAAACGAAGTAACCTAAAACATGTATTAGGTATTAAATTTTACGACCGGTGTTTATTAAATTATTTGTACTTCAACTGAAAATTAAAAGAACTTTGTGACAACAAAGCGTGTAAAAAATATTAATTTTAAGTTTTACTCAAGCATGCCAATTCATGTTAATAACTGTACTCTAAATAAAATATCAATATTAGTCCCCGAATGAATTTGTATTTAGTTTCGTGTGCCAAATGTATTTATCTGCTTAAAATTAAACGAGCGAAATAAAAAACGACCAAAGAGTAAAATGAACTGTAAAGTTACTGTAAATTATTAAGCTGTGATAAGTGTTAGAAGAAATATAACGATCTCATTATGAAATATTATTGTACGCTGTCTTATCTTGTTCATCTAAAAGCATTGAATAAAACGCGTGTTTCTTCAGTGAGTTTTATAAAATATTGTAAATATTTATAACTATGTAGTATTCTAAGTATTAGTTATGTGGTTATAGCTCTTAATTAGCCTTAATTTTACTGTTCACAGTTGTGTCACAAGTAACTGAAATAAACTAGATGATGAGTTAACATGTGTTGTTTTATGCAAAAATATTTTGATAGAATTCGGTTGACGAAGAATTTTGTACATTTTTATATGTTAAACTAAGTGACTCTGGGACTCCTGCAATCATATAACGCCACAGTCGCTTTCCGCCAGTAATATGGACCTACTAAGCATTTGTATACCTAAGTATGTGAGTTTCCGAATTCCTACAAATTGCTCGAACTTGCTAGCTATAAATCTAGAAGGGTCGGTGCGCGCGAACGTTCGTATTGTTTCTACATTTGATTGTGCCTGTGAATGATTGATACGGAGCCATTGAGTTGGATTCACGATAGGAACTCGAAGAAATACACTTAATACTATTCACTTTTATATCCATAGTATGTACCTACTATTTTAAATTATAACATTGACAATAGTGTTTAGAGCTATCTATTTATAGTGAACTGCGTGATACTTGGGTTTTCGACTAAAACCAGACAGAAAGGTGCTTGTCGTATATATTCTTATTAGGGAGGAACGTCACTTCCCCACGAAATTTATATATTAAAGGAGTTCTCTTCAGCACATACATACCTACATTCATTCTTTGAAAAAAGACTTAAATATAATTGCAGGTTAGTCGAATATGTTATATATAATTATGTTTTTTTAAACTTCTAGTTACTTACGTATGTTATTGAGTTTCATTTAAACATAGACTATTTATGTACATAAAGTTATCGTCAGTAAAATATAAGACTTAACAAATACTAAGTACAACCACCTATTTTCACATTTTGGCGCACTTATATAATATCAATAAAGTTCATAATACACGTCAAAATAACAAAAGTTATTAAGTATAACAATGTATAAAACAATGCATTTTAAATTAAAATTATTGATTAAATAAATTCAAAAAAACATCGAGCATAAACAGCAGCCTACTAACATATCGTAAACAATCCTGTGATCCTCACATGAACATGCGATGCACTAACACGAGAAGGCGGCATATTTGTCTGTTTGTGCAAGCTGTTAAAAAAGCCCGCCCTCGCTAGGGCGGCCAATTAGCCCGGGCGGGCGGCGGCGCTCTGATTGGCCCTAATCGGGTTAGTATCGGCGACAAACAAGCCGACAGCCCCTGCATCTGAACGTCGCCTGAATAAACAAGCATTGCTACAATCTGCGATACAAACGCACATTGAATTTGCTGTCCGTTTATAAGCAGACTGGTAGGTATTAGTAAGTACTACATTTTATTGTAGGGTCAATAATGCATAGGTAGTTATACTAACCATACGGTTTTGTTATACCTGAATATACTGAAGTAGGTAAGTGTATTCTGTTAATATTTCACATTCAAAACAATACAAAATATCTTTGTATGCCAGACTTACAAGGGACAATATACACATAGAAATAAACACATAATAGGTATGTTGGCTAATAACATAAAGCAATCTCTTTCAGGCATTTTTAGCAAGAATTTTTAAGGGTATCTACGAGTACGACGTCTCCTCTCCGCGTCTGAGCGCAGCAAGCATTTAAGTTGTAGGTTGTAGGTAACAATTATATTGTAGGTACTAATGCAGTTAAAATAATATGATATTCTTTGATGGCTAATATTTTTATTGTGATTTCATCGATCGATCGACAAATTCAGCGTTCGTGAGCAAATTTTAGATTTTAGAATATATAGTTTTAATTTTAGCAACTCCCTAATTCCCCTCTTAACAGGGTAAATGTAAATACCTACATTTAAGTATAAAGGAATGTAAGCAAAATTATTATCACTATTAATCATGTTATACTAACTGCTTTGCCCTACCTACGACATACAAGACCAATAAATAAATAAATTAGATTAGACTAGTACTATATTTTGATACGTTCCGTTCCGTGCATGTTTAAAGCTTGGTCTTTGATGATTATGAATAGTAAAAAAAATATGTAGCAACACAAAAATTTGCTTTCCTATGTTGGCGGACATTCCTTTCTGTCAAGTACATTCTAAATGTCAAATGTCAACGTCATAATTTACTTCCTCTCTTCTCCTCTCCACCCCGCTACCCCTTCCTTCACCCTTCTCGAGTGAACCGCTCTCGCCCTTTTCGAGTTTTTTATATTCCGAATTTACTGAAAGTGTTTAAAATGATAGAAATAGGTATATCGAATTATTTAATTTAGACAACGTCATTCTAATATCATGGTTAAGAATGATGAATTAGATCAAGAAGGCTAGTGAGTGCGGTATTTGTTTGAACAACAACCTGCCAAAACATTGATTTGGCTGTGCTTATTTTTGTACTAACTGTGAATATCAGGGATCTTGTTGACTTCCTATTGGAATCTGGGAATACGACTTGCACTTCCTCACAGGAACACCACTGAATGCAGCCAACATGAACAAGACAAGACTAGAAATTAATACGTATTATATTTTTTTAATACGTTTAGATCTGATTTAACCCAGCCTCGAAATAAATAACTCGAATGTTTTTACAATGTCGCTAAACTATGCGTTTGGATTCTCTCTATTTCTTCTCATACTAGTAGCTTTAAATATTTACTTTTTCTATATATTAAATGCTGTAAGCAAGCCCACAACAATTCAATTACCTTACAGCAAATTTGAACAATCACCGAGCATATTTAAAGAAATATTTGACCATCTCAATTACTTGCCAAAGCAGTATAAGAATAAGAATCCTAAATATTTACCTATACAAAGAAGTTTACTTCAGTCCTTCAATCCTACCACATACCCGGATGCTAACAACTTGTGGCATGATACTATCAATGTGAGTGTTCTTATGTAAATTGTGTTGCTAATACTGTATGATTAATTTTAACAAATGTAGTTAATTACATTCTAGAAACTAAAGATGCATATGTAGCCAGTGTAGGAATAAAAGAGTTTGTTGCAAATCTCATTAAAACTCATTTAAAAAGCTGTTGAAAACCAAATCAACCAGTAACATTTTGAAAAAATATATTTTCTCAATTTATACTAAAAAAAGCAAAAAAGAGTGTATGAGTTTAAGCAGATACAGCCTCTAAACAGTTCTTAGATCCTCCTTTCTTATATCTTCGTTTTATCTATTATTATTTAGTAAATAGTTTACATATGTACCAAAATTGCACAAATGATTTCAGTGGTCCAATGAAGAGTCCTTGTTCCCACACACAAATGGAGCCCCGGGCCGGATTCTCCGAGCGATACAGACTGCACAAATAGCACTAGTTGATAATGCACCCAAGGGCACCCAGTTGAAGTTATTATTTCTTTTAGAGGTTGGTATCTTAGTAGTGGTAGGTTCATTTATGTTTTATAGATATAATTTAGTTGTATTAACCGGCTAGCACTTACGTCAAAAATTACATCGAAAAATTAGCTCGACAAGTTTCTGAAATCTGAGGTTTCCATCAATCTGGGTTTTATAGATATACATAACAGTATATTATTGTCTTTTCAGCTCTTTCTGATATCTTTTAACATATTTTTTTTTAACTTAGTATATGCTAGATAAATGTTTCTTTAAAGAATAGTAAAATATCAGCATATATTATGTAAGAGTGAAAAATAAAAATACTGTCAATCAGACAGTATTTTCCTAATGAATAAATTTGCAACTGGCAATGATATAATACTTTTTGGAACTTTTTCAGGGCAAACAGAAGCTTTATTTTAAACCAAAGAGATACAATTTGACTCATGTGGTCAGAGGCAGTATTTATGCAGGCTATGATCGCCACAACTCAGAGGTATTTTATTAAACTAGCCTTAATTCCCAGTTTTTTTATATACAAGTACAACTTTAAGAAACAACATCACAATGCATTGTTTGATAAGATATTGAATCAGGTGTTACCTTGCGGAAATCCATTGTAACTGAAACTCTGGAGTAATGTGTAGTGTTTTTCCGCTGCGATCAAGACACAAGGTGTGGTGTTGGTAAGATCTTGAGATCCACGGAGGCCATGTTGGTTAGGAGGTGAGGTGTGGGGGTGGTATATGGAGGAACACACCTAAAAACCATCAAGTTTGTTGTTTGATGTTGGTTAAGGAGCAGTCACAGCGGAAAAACTACACTTTTCTCCAGAGTTTCAGTTATACATTGTTTGTTAAAAAAGCTAAAAACATGGATTTTAATGTAGAGAGTTCCCTTTCAACTATGCTTATGTTCTTGTATATATATAGCAATAATATTTACATTGGTTTTAGGTATTTGCTTATTATCTAGCAATGGTGCTTAATTTTAAATGGATAGTGCCATCTACAATCAGAAGGATACATCTAGGGAAAGATATATTACCCTATGCTACTGCTGGACTGAAGAGATCTATGGTTAAACATGGTAAGTAAACAAATGGTGTTTTAAATTCAACTAATTTTAAATGCAGAAAAGTCTGGAGCTAATCTGCATCAACTTGTATTTTGCATTGCAGTGCATTATGTATTGAATACCTACTACCCGGTCACATCTCTCACATTGTAAGATAACAAGTTACTATGTAGTGCCTATTCACCACAATAATAATTACAATGACTCATTACTCTGTATTGAAGAATAGACCAATAAACACACCAAATTTAATGTCAGAGAATTTTATTTTATGCACTTTAAATAATCACATAAAACTTACAAAACCTTAACATGAATACAAGTACCTAACTAATTAAAAACTAACTTATAAACTAAAACTTATTTTATTTTACATAATGGCATATTTTCAGCAAGTGGATCGTACTGCATCTACGGCAAGTGTTTCTACTGCAGAATGAACGAGACAGTGTGCCCGGACATCAATGGCGAGATAGAAGGTGCTGCCATTTTGTATCTAGATAGACAGTTTAAAGTGCACAAGTCGCCGTGGAGGCGCTCCTATAATAGCAAGAAGATGGACTGGGAGACAGATAATGATTTTTGTAAGTAAGTACTGATTGCTTACTAACAATGTTGTCGTGTATGTAGTAGTTAAATGTGTTGCATGCTATGGCTTCTCTCTTGAGTCGTATTTCCTCCTGACTGAGGGTTGTGACTCCCCCACATAATTAATTCGTAAGGGGAGTTCTCTTGGGCCGAAACATTGTGGTGGGCACCCAGGGAGATGTCCTTCCATGGAAGACATGTGTCCTCGGATATTTTGGTCCTCAAACGTGTTGGTTAGCTATGGCTTCAATACTTTATAATATGTTGTTTATTATATGTATGTACAAATCTCTAGCGAGTTGACTATATCCTGTCTTTAATCCTTAAGACAGTTTCAAAACTGAGTAAAGCCGACAATCGGTCAAATCCGACGGATTGCAATAATGCAAAACAATAGTAAAATAAAAATGCTTTATTGAAAATGTACTCAACTTAAACAAATTATTTCCTATCTATTATACGGAATAAGAATTGTGATTTAATTTTCCTTACACTTGCAGACAGCTGAGCAAAACAATGACCACCAAGCGGATCCTGAATCTCATAGATGTCTCTATATTTGACTTCCTCATACAGAACGGTGACAGACACCGCTACGAGGTGTATAAAGACAAGATAGTTATGTTAGACAACGGCAAGGGGCTCGGGAACCCCATGCTGGATGAAATGGATATACTAGCTCCATTATACCAGTGTTGTATGTGAGTAACAAATGTTGAAATGAGCATTTTAAGTTTTTTTTACATTATATAATGTATGGGTATAAGGCTGGTACAAAATCATAGCCAATGGCATATTAATACGACTAAACCAGTTATGGATGATGATGATGATGATAAGATTTGTTACAAGAAATATTATTGAATGAAACTAGCGCCGCAGTTTTTACTGATCAAAAAAATATGCAGCATTTCATGTTAGTCATAACGTCATACCGATACCGCTAGATGGCGCAATTAACAAACTTTTAAATAATATTATATAGCCTACAATACGGTACCTATAAATTAAATTATTATATCAATAAAATAATTTGACAGAATGTTTGAATGTGGTATGTAACTAAGTTTTCATATACTCGCCTATAGCGTGAGTAGCTAAACCAATTCTTTATTTATAAAAAAAAAAACCTCTTAAATATTTCTATAGCGAGACAATTATTTGGGCTCCTTTGTGATGCTGACCTCAAATGAAACCATGGCTAATAATATCCTTTGATACTGTAATTTGTGTGGAAAGCCTTGCCTGACCTTCCCAGGCCAATGTTTCGGATACGAGAACCTGTCGTGATTTCTTTGTATCCGACTTAATTATGTGGAAACGAATATGCATAGGACCTCAATCATTTCGGTACCTACTGGAAAAAAGGTTATTCTTTGGATACTGTTAAAATATGCTTTTTTGTTGCTTACACTAAAGTAGTACAAAGTGATGTAGTAATAATTGAGTTTGTAGTACTTTTTTAACATCCGTCGATGGCTCGTGCCACATAAATAATTTTATGACAGTCCGGTATATAAAAAGCCGTTCAGATACCCCTCACAAAAACTGTACCAAGAAACCAATTACTTGACAGTAAGACAGCTTTACATTTTAGCCACGGCTCTTCGCTTTCATCGAAATGCCGCTACGACGGCTAAGACAACCAAGAAATCATCGAGAAGAAACGCCTGGCGAGTTCCCAAAACCCGTACACGTCTCGCCCAGCGAAGCTTCGCCTATAAAGGCCCGCACCTGTATCAAAAATTGGACAAAGTTTTAAACCTACTGAACACTCCCCGGTTTGTCTGCAAGAAGAAAATTTTCTCGTGGTTAAGCATGCGCAACTACGATGAGGCAGAAGCTTTCTATAAAACTTGACAATAGGGGACCTGCTTCTGCGCCCGTGACAGTGGACCTTACTTGGTCGTTCTCTTCCGTCAATGGCACTTAATGCAGGTCCCTATTTCAATATACCAATTTATCTACAAATAAAATAGAAATTATATTCCCGAAGTCTAAATACTATCTTGGTAACTGGAAGAAATAATGATTTCTAGTCCTATGTACATATGTATGTACACACATATGTATAAAAATTCACAATTAACAGGATACCACCAATAAATCACATACCTTAAAAAAAAAAAAAAAAAAAAAACTATATTTACGACATTAAAACTGGCGTGAGTCTATCTTGCATAGCTCCGTCCAACAAGTTCCTGCTCTAATTATCTGTGCGAGAGTGACAGGTATATACCTGTAACAATCCAAGCATACTCGACGCGATGGTTGTGTTTTTACACCTTTGCACTACAAAACAGACACACACACACACACACATACACACACACACTACACTAACACATACACTCACACGCTCCTTCTCCTAAATACCTCTTTATTCTCAATTATATCTCAATTATCATATATATTATATTGTATTGTATACATATGTATATGTAAATAATGTTAATACTCCTACAACTGTCCCGGCATATTTATCTCTTTTATCTTTCACGTAGGTATGTATTTCTATCCAACGAAATCAAGTATCTTCACCAATTCACCACATGTATTGGAAACAGATATTTCTAGTATTTACTTTAGTCTTAGTAAGTATATTACAAAATATCTATCTGTAAATACTGATGGACGAGCAAATTTCCCCCGACACAGGGTAGCCTAGTGGGGGAAATATAGTACTTATCATTTGTGAGCTAATGTTTATTCCTAAGTAATATATAAGCAATATAGTTGTAAGCAATAGTGTGCAAATAAACGATTATTATTATTATTATTATTATTACCTATTCGTATGTTAGACTTAAAATATGTATTGATTTTCCAACATCATATATTCCACTTGCTTACATCAAATCTGCACATTCACCTTATCACAATAAGCAATTAGCAACTGATGTGATAATGTTCAAGCTAGATACTCACGACTCAGCATGCTCGACGAACAAGTTCGATATTTTTTTTATTTTAAAACGTTTTATTAACAGTGTGTTTACAACAAAATTAATCATGCTTAATTTATTTTAGGCTTACCTCATCAACATGGCAACATCTAGAAATAGTTTCTGGTGGAAGCTTAACAGAAACAATAAAATTACTCTCCGGTTTGAGAGGCGAGAAGTTGGCGACAGAAGAACATTATCGAGCGGTTGAGCGTCGTTTGTTAAAGGTTTATGCGACTGTACAATATTGTATAGGGAAACATGGCAGTGCCAAAGTTTTAAAAAATATATATTAACTCAATTTACAAGATGTTTTGATTACTTTTACCAGACATAAGTGCTCACGCTTATTGTGTGTTCACGATGCTTTAGTTATTATTCTGAGTAAGTAAGTATTCTAAAGTAAGGATTAGTAAATAAGAAATACATAAGGTTTTATTTTTTGTATATCCAATTTAACGACTAAATAAATATGACTTGTATGCCGACATAATGGCGACCAAGTTCGTACGTGAGTATACAGCTTGAAGTTCTATCTCGCTCACATGTTCATGGTATCGAAACGTCACTTTGAAGGTTATTGCGCCAAGTGCAAACTGCAAAACTAATAGGTTATATTGTTATCAAATAAAAACATTCGCTTTTATGCGAATAATAAGTGTTTGTTTTAAGTATTATACACGGAACTGGGAGGTTTTTAAGAGAATGTACGAAGAAACGTCGGATACTTTCCTTTACTTCGCGTATGGGAGCAATTTGCTGAAGAAACGGATCAGGATAAACAACGCATCAGCTGAGTTCATCGGGATCGGTAGACTTGAAGTAAGTAGGTACCTATATGTCATTATAATATACATATAGGTAAGTAATTAAGTATATTACCTATGGACCACAGAAAACTTTTGCAAAAGTATTATGTCCCTATGATAGGTTTATATGGTGTTTATCATTACTACTAGTAGGTAGGTACTTCTTAACAACCAACATGGCAATTGCGCCAAAAGTTCAAAACTTCCATATATTCGTTTATTGAAAGATATGTTTATGGGGAGCACGAGCCCCGTGTGACGGGCTATCGGTAAAACCCCAGAAACCCGATTGTGCTGCATTCGCTGGCGGACCGGGATTTAGAGTAGCTCCCCGGTCCATTGCACTACTTTACTGCGTAGAAACGGACTCCCCATATTGGTGACCCCGACGTGATATTGATGGTGTGTAGTATCGTATTTTATTTTTCCCCAGTTTATTCAAATTCAAATTTTATTTATTGGGACAACTACATGATCCAGGGGTTAGTGATAAAAACTTAATGACTATTGTAAAGTTTAGAATACCTAGTAGGTGTAATGTGTAGGTATATTAAATAAGTGCATAAAAAGTGACAAATAATAATAAATGTATATACCTAGTAGGTTAGTGAGTAGAGTAGGTACCTAATACCTACATATTATAGTTAGGTAAGTAGGTACTGTAGATTTTCTTTGGTACCAAGTTGATATCTAGTAGGGATATATGAATTTGAATCTAAATAATTTATTTTAAACATATTTTATAAGTAGGTATTAGGTACATTCTTATAGTACCTACTTACCTACTTATCCTACGAACTTTAGAAACAACGAACGTGCAACAGATTTTATTAATGTCTTTGACGACCATAAGTGTACAATATGAATCTTAAATGTATGCTGAAGACGATCGAGTTAATAATATTTGAAAGATAATTTTTGAAACCGCGTGGATCCATAAATCAAATCAGATCACACGATCTTGGATCCGCGCGTGGTTTATGAGCTAATCCCGGTGTTCCTGCAGGACCACCAGCTGGACTTCATCACGTATTCGGAGCACTGGCGCGGTGCCTCCGCCACCATCGTGCCGACGCAGGGCGCGCACGTGTGGGGCGCCATCTGGAGGCTGCATGTCTATGATATGCCGGCGCTGGATAAGTACGTTAAACTTTTTTTTACTTGAGAACTAACGTGTTTCACCCTAGGCTGCAGCGATGCTTAAAATCAGGCAGGATGTAGTCAAACGTAAAACTATCCCAAGTAAAAAAAAGAACTGGCACAATACAAAGTTATGGGCAAAGAAAAAAAATAGTTTAACTTTTAAACTGAGACCAAACCATGACCAAACATTTATTTATTAATGCAGTAAATACAACCTAACAATTTAAGAACTAATTCTAAAATTTTAGATGTGTGACCCTGTTTTGCTAGGAAAATTTAGGGCAAAGGTAGCACTTTTTTTACAAAATCTACTTAAGTTTTTTTGATGTGTGTGTAATTAATGTTATTATGATTGTATTTTCTGCCCAATTGCATAAGAAATTGACTCTTTTTTTTAAGTATATGCGTACGATAATTTTTTATTATTCTGTGTCACATAAACACTTCTTTTAGTATATTTTATTAATTTTCGACCTCTAAATTTTCACCTAGTTACCTTACCCAGTTAATGTTGGTAAGTATGCTGTCAAGTGAAAATTAAAAAAAACGATAAATATTCGATAAATAAGAACATTACCTACTAATTTACCTATCTACCTACTGTATTCTTACCTATATCATAAAAAATCCACCCATTTCATTTCCAGACAAGAAGGCGTCGAAACAAACTGGTATTTCGCGAAAACCGTGGACATTATAACGCCAGACGGCTACAAAGTAAAGTGCCGTACTTACGAGCAAACAGAAAACCCATCGCCAAGGAAACCTGGAGAAGACCTACCGATGGAGAGAAGACCTTGCATCACATACTTGGATTGTATAGTCAATGGGGCTAAAGAATGTGAGCTACCTCCGTCATACATCGAAGAGCTGAAGAAAATACCACACAATGGACAAGAGGCGTCACCCAAAATGATCGAGAAACTAAATAGGACGTGCTAATTCTGTGATATAATTTGTAATGACGATAATATATGAAGTTATTTTTAATTTATTTTTGTTTCTATTCTGTCTATTGCTATATATCCTAGTCTAACTTGGAGTTAAAGTATAGGTAAGTACTGTCTCTACTTTGCCAAGTTAGTAAGTAAAATTAGCAGTCACAATCATTGGGTTTACGCAAAATTATGAAAATATTTATTTACGATATGAAGATCGTAGGTCTTCAAAACTTCTTTAAAGTAGAATTCAAGTTATGCATTGTTTTTCATTATTTGTTCAATGTCATCGTCAAAAACGTCCTTCTTTTGAGTCAAAACCAAAAATTGCCAAAAAGAAGACTTTTAATACACAAACTTCATAAAATTCCGCGAATTCCTCAACCAAACGAAAGGATTTATTTGCCGGGAATCATTTGCATTCAATCAACTAGTAACGAACGGTTAACAACGAATCGACGATGTTAAAACACGAGATTTACAAGCCCGACAAGTTCCTGTATTTCTCGTACGGAGGCAACATGTTGATTTTCAGGATGCACATGCACAACCCCAGTGCTGAATTTGTTGCTATCGCCCGCTTGGATGTAAGAATCCTGTGATACCTACTCCTCCGCCAAGTTGAGTCGTATTCCTTATCACTGAGGGTCTAACCTCCCCCATAGAAATGGTTCATTAAGAAATCTCTCACATAACTGGGGATGCCCATATCTTATCAATAAACGATGTGGAATCTTTGATGAAAATTAGAGAACAAAGATTTTAAATTTTGACTTCTGGATCTTGCGATGTGGCTTGTATGGTTTGTATGATGTGTTGTGGGTGTATTGTGTATGGTATTACCAGTGCAGTGGTATACCTACAAGTGCCATTCATGTGTAAAGTTTAAAGTCGTCCATGTTAGCCGAATATTCGTATATAGGTATTTTGTTTCGGTTGCCTCGTTGGGCGGGCCTCATCGAACTATGAACCTGTAATGTTGTAGAACTACCGGCTAGACTTCATGAAGTACTCGTCGTTCTGGGGCGGGCCGACGGCCACGCTGGTGCCGACGGCCGGCGCGCACGTGTGGGGCGTCATCTGGCGCGTCAGCAGGGACGATATAGCGCACCTAGACTTGTGAGTGCATAGACTACATTCTAGGTAGATACTACAGGCTAGACTTCATAAAGTAGGTACTCGGCGTTCTGCAGCTGTCCGAATAGGTCATAAAATAAAACCATTTCCAGAGAATACCACGCAACCCCTGTGCTTGTTTGCCTATGTATCAAATGCAGGTACAAATCCTATAATTTTTAACCATTTTAATGGCATTTCTTTGACTGTTTTTACTTAGTTCTTAATACATCTTCGATACAAAAAGTACGCTTTATAATTATTCTACGACATTACATATTTGTGGACTTCGACATTTTCTTTGCAGACAGAAGGGCGTGGAAATATTCAAATACTACTTCAAGTACCTGAAAGTCCTGACATGCTACATGGGGTATTTCACCGTACGCGCCTACATTCAGAAGATAAACCCTCTACCAAGAGGCGATAATGATCCAATACCAATCGAGAACTGGCCTTCTTGGACTTTAAAAGAGATTATGATCATGGGCGCTACAGAGCACGGATTTCCTCCTTACTACATCAAGCAGTTGAGAAAACTCGAAGACAATGGAGAAGAAGGTGCTCTAAGAACAGTTTGTCTAATCAACCGCTATGCAAGAGACGACCCTTGTGAGTGCAGGGTCCCTGGTAGAATCCCCCGGCAACCGCTCAAACTGGATTTAAAACTCATTCGTAGAGGCAGAGAGATACGGGCCAACCCTGTAGATAAAATCGCTGCTAAAGAGAAATTCGTAAGACATCATGTCATGTAATCTGCTTCTTCGTTGATTAGTCGTAATTCCTCATTTGACTCCCTCGCAGAATTAAAAAAACAGGGAAAAATTACATTGTGAATATAACGTGTTTGACCGTAGATTGACTATTATCTTACCAAGATACGAAATAATTATATGTGAAAGTTTATCATGCTATGGTTAATTTTAAAATGGTTTAGGCTCGTAGGAAATACGAAGAGATTGAAGATACGTTTCTATATTACTCGTACGGCAGTAACCTGCTGAAGAAGAGGATCTGCTTAAATAACCCTACGGCAGAATTTGTTGGCATCGGCAGACTTGAAGTAAGTACCCAGTTAGACTAATACATAGTTTTAGTTGTTTGATAGTAGTTTTTAATCTATATATATAAAACTCAAAGGTGAATGACTGATATAGTGATCTATCAACGCACTGCCCAAACCACTGGACAGATTGTGCTGAAATTTGGAATGAAGGTAGATGCTATGACGTAGGCATCCGCTAAGGATTATTGGAAATGCCACTTTTAAAGGGGTGAAATAGGGGATGCAAGTTTTACTTCTTAATGCGAGCGAAGCCGCGAGCACCCACTAGTCTCTTAAATTTTGCTTTAATTACTAGTTCTAGAGAGTAGTAAATAAGATTTATTGTAAGCAATAGCGTAGCATCCGCGGTGTCGTTATTAGTACGTTTAAAATACTCGTAAAAGGCGTAGGTAGCTTTCACGCGGTATCAGAGGAACGTGATTTTTGTGAGAAGTAGAGTGACATAGGTTACTTTATACCTCGAAATAAAGGCAGAAACAAAGTCGAAACTTACCACTTACTTACAAAAGTCCATGTGAATGTCTGTTTAACATAAAACACTTTATTTTCAGGACTACCAGCTGAACTTCCTGCTGCAGTCGGAGCGGTGGCGCGGCGCGGCGGCCACCATCGTGCCGGCGCCGCGCTCGCACGTGTGGGGCGCCCTCTGGCGGCTGCAATGCACCGACTTGCCTGCTCTGGACCAGTGAGATCACTAACAATTTAAAATATCTACGCCACATAGACATATTCGATTACCTCTTCTTATCGAATGAGAGTGGCCAACTCTGGTGTCGAGAGTTTCTCAAGCCACCCTACTTGATTTAACGACTGCCGATATTGTACGAGTAGGTACCTACTGACGCTGGCTGACGTTACGCATTATGTCAGTATTTGAGGTACGATACGTTATGATGATGAGCTCTTAAGGCTCTATGGAGAGTCAACTACTTACCTCCATATTTCGTCAAGAATAAATGTAAATTAAATGTCATTTATTTGAACACACATTTCATAAACAGAGTATCTTAAATATGTTACCAGTATGTCATAATGCACAGTTGCTATATAGAATAGAATTACCTAGATATATTACATCCATTATTTTTATTATCATTGACTACGCTTATCTCTCGTCTACGTTTCAAAGCCTGTTCAATTAGTTATATGCACATTCAACTTAATAAATAAATATTCTTATTTTTAATTTTCAGGCAAGAAGGCGTACACACAAACCGTTACTACGCTAAAACGATCCAAGTGATTACTCCTGAAGACATCGTCGTACAATGTCGAGTTTATCAGCAAACTGAAGATCCTCCTGTCATGAGGGCCGAACAAGACTTGCCAATGGAAAGGCGACCTAGCATCACCTACATAGAGTGCATAATCAAAGGAGCGAAGGAATGCGAGTTACCGCCTTATTACATTGAAAACCTGAAGAAAATACAGCATAATGGGCAGGAGGCTGTGCCGGAAATGGTGGAATTGTTGAGGTGAAGTGTTTAGAATTTGTATTTTTACTTTAATGAGTATCTTTGTAATAATTTTATTTTAAAACTATTAAATACTAGTTCAAATGCAAAAATCTAGTGGCCAAACGAGTCGATTTCAACCGAGTGATATGTTAACACTTATTAAATCAAATATATGGAGAAAATGTTTGTATTCAGATCTATCGGGTGATATTGGTTGGCAATTCTTTCTTGTAACATCATCTAACCTAGTTTATGAAGACGATCGGATAGAACATAAAACAACAGTCGGCTTATTTTCATAACGTTTTTATTAATATAAATATTAAAATTATTATTAATAGGTACTCGGTTTTCATTAAATTAATTATAAAATTGTACACTATCTCAATCGTTTGGTGAAATCTAAATTGAGCACATAGCACAACGCTACCTTCACACAGTAATACACATCTCAGTCGCACACTCACACTCGATACCGTGGAAATTATAAAATCAGTCAACGCCGGGCCGCGGCCGGCAGCCGCCGCAGGCGACGCGGCTGCGCTGGCAGCCCCTCGAGTCGCTCGCTGCATGCTATACACCACCGAGCCACTCGAGCACGGGCGTCGTCTCCGGCGGGACGCAGCCGCGCCCATTTTTATGCATAATTAAGTTAACTACAAATGAGGTAATGTATCAACTGCCTTGTTTATTGAATCACAATTAGAAATAAATACTGATAAATAAGGCATAAGAGACATAGGGCCAGGTCGGGCGGTGTGAGGCAACGTTGTGCGCCGGCCGCGGGCTGCCGCGCACTGTGCCTCTAATACAATATAAATGCTACTCAGGAAGACTAGGGAGGGTACTCGACGGCATTGAAGCGCTGAGACAAGAGCGAGGCAGCGCTCGTTCAGCTGCAGCTGGCCGGCTCCGGGGAGACGCGCGGACAACTAAACGTAAGGCTAAGTACCTATCTACATTCATTAATTGAGCAAAAGGCACTATGCAATTGCTAAAGTTAAACGAATATTTGGATTTGGACTTTGGAAACTGATCGTTCTTACTGATTCTGCTAATGAAATGTTATCTCTCGCTGCTGCAACGTGCCTTGAGCCCCGAGCGACGCCGGCCCGGGCGCCCGCGGCCCCCGGGGTGCGGGGAGCAGGCCCCCTCGCTCCCCGGGGAGCGCGCGGTCCCCGAGCAGATTACAATACGATACCACCGGCGAGCCGTTTAATTACACACATTCCCACAACCAACCCGATTTCTGCGGCAAAGGTTCTTGATTGTGTTAACTAGGAACGAAACACTTTCGGTAAAACAAATCAACTCAGCGAATACGTTATACATTAAGTGACAAATGGGATCGAATCAACCGTATACCATCCGTGTTCCCGATTCCCTCTCGTCCACTACACAATCAACAATCCCGCATTCGTTTGAAGGCTGGGTGTCTGAAGGCACTCGTTTATACCCTTACAATAAACATTATAAGTATTAGCCGCGTCGCCGCCGCGCCCGCGCTGTCACGACATGTCTAGTATACAAGCTGTTTCTAGTTATTTGATTGAATACAAGGTTCCACCGACACCGGACGCACACACTAGCTCCGCAGCTCGGCGACGACGCATCTACCCTTGTTGTATATTGGAGTCTAACTTTGGTTGCTTTACACAATTACAATTTTACCGTAAGTATTAAAAAGTATCAATTGTATTTAAAAATTACAATAATAATGTAGCTAGCGTATATTTTACTTAAGTATTGATAAAGCTATTTAATTGATGATAATAATTTTAAAATTGTATTAAACGATTTAAGTTGCGAATTTAGGTTAAGAATACTTTAAGTCCACCCGCGCCTTATTCGACTACAGGCGTGCGGTGACACCACGCGGGGCTCCTCCGAGCTGCTGCAATAAAATAACATATATGCGCAACCCGGCCCCCGCCCTGTGTCACAGCACCGCCATACAATATGCTGCCAAGTAGTACGTAATATTATAAAACATTTGTATAAAAATATCTAATATTATTAGTTACTGCACAGAATATAATCCAGCTGCATTCAATTGCTTAGAGGTACTAGTTCTGTTCAAAATATTATACTACGATTCATTTATTCAGAGTCTATATACTTTAGGTATTTAACTATCGAATCATTATATAATGTCATGCATTCACTTGCATCCGTGTGATTAATATTTACGATATATATAATATAGTATATAGTCACTATTAGGAAAATACATAACAATGGCAGGTATATGTATTGCATGTGAGTCAGTGCAGAACACATCAGTTACAACATAATAGGTCGATTCAACTATGTAACAATTACTCTTTCCATGTATTTATTTAGATAGTACATAAATATTTAATACCTATGCAAAATATTAGGTATGTAGAAGTTTTGATGATTGTACTGGGCAGGCGTGAGCCCGGCCGGTGCACTAGGCACCGCCCGTGGCTCCGCTCGATCCCGAGAACAACGCAAACAAACAAATCCACTGGCTGTATACATCCGGTTGCAATAAATTCGAATGATCCCTATTATAAATTAGTTTCGCTAAACACATTATGTATTTTGAGTATATGATACATACAATTCAAGTTATACATTCGCCAAATCTTTGGTGGATTATACATATTAGATAAGACGATCACTATTATTTTATTCGTACATACAATACACCGATGGTAATAAATATAAACCGGTATGAACAATTGAGTATTATAAACAGTTGCGTCGACAAGGCAAATGACAAATTCGTGGTTATATTGTAGGGGCGGGCGGGCCCGGAGACCGATGGGGCCCAGGGCGGGCCAGGGCGGCCAGGGTGGACGCCCACCCGCGACGGGATCTGCTAAATTAATTTGTACACAATGTCGCCCACACATTTACAAAACTATACACGCTTCACATCTTACACGGTAAACTTAACGTTAATAGGCTATGTCAAATATGACACGAATACAACTATAATATTGAGGTAAGCTATATAGGACCCGCGCCGAGGCGAGTCTCGCCCGACGTCGGCGCGGCTAAATATCGAGTTCCTGATATGGAAACGTGCGGCGGCGCGGCGGGGCGTCCCCGCGTATGCGGCGCTGCGGCGGGACTTCCCCGCGTGTGCGGCGGCGCCCAACAAAAACGTACGTATACAAAATAAATAAAACGACGCGTCGAACGATTCACTAGCTACGCTTACACCTAGGATTCGAAGAGCCGACCGCGGCGGGCGGCCAGCCTGAGGTAGATGTGTGAGGGAGGCGGGGGGCGGGCGGCGCGCTAGGGCGGCGGCTCGCGCAGCACGCCGTTGGGCCCCTTGAGCGGCGCGGGGGGCAGCGGCTGCAGCGGCTCGGCGGCCGCGTCGTCCGACGTGCGCGAGCGCAGCGAGGACAGCTCGCGCACCCACGACGCCAGCCGCCCCGACACGCCGAACAGGTTGGAGCCCGAGCCCGTCGCCACCGCGCCCACGTTCACCTCCGGCACCTCCACCTCCTCCTCTGCAATCACAAATAAACAACATTAGACAAAATAGTAGAAACTCACTAACGTACAAACTCAAATTAACTAACTGAATTGGATGGACAACGAAATCTTACAGGGAGATGTGTAAAAAACTTGAGTCTAATCTAATAAACCATGTTTCTAAACTAATTAGATACTCGTAATTCTACTATCTATCTATCAATTTTTTACTTAACACTACAGTCAGTCAGGTTACCAAAGCGCTACCATCCCACTAAAATCATTTTGTCTAATATTAGTAAATCTTATGAGTGTACTAGTTTATGCAACTAGTTTTAGTCAGCAAAGCATATAAAGTGTTTGAAACACTGTCTACAACAATATTCAAGCTATCTATTCTAAAGTATTCTATTCCAATAACTATGATTTGTCCGTAGAATAATCATTTTGACAGCAGCATCTCCAATCTCCATACATTTTTCGTCACGCAGAAAATGTTTAGAGAGATAACAGCTGTCAAAATTACAATAGACAAAGTATAGATAAAACAAATAGTTCGTTCAGCAAATGATAACAGGTGCAGTGCGGTGCATGCGGCTAATATCGCTACTCACGGTTAGCACTGAGCTGCTTGATCGACGCAGTCGTCTGCGCATGCGAGGGAAACACTACGAGTTAGTACGCGCTGCTTTACCGACACTGTTATCATTCGCTGATGCAAACTAGGGAAAATTACATGTAAAATATGCAATATTGCACCGTTATTGTCACTATGCTTAAGCCTAAAAATAGATTACGACACCAATAAATTCGATACCATTTTAAAAACTCGATGGAATTATTAGATTTTCGTTTTGTTTCGAAAATTATCACCATTACGTAACTCCTAAAGGCTCAATTGCTGGCATGAATGTAAAAAATCCTTATCTCATTGTCTTAGTAGGTGGGCGCAGCTGCTTGCATAAAATTCGAAGTATAGCCATTTCAATCGGCTATCAGAGCTAATAGAAGAGACGTACGTCACTAGCTAGCCGTGTCAATAACAGCGCCATATCAATCAAACCATAGGGCCTTATTACAAAACGTGCTTTAACTTTTAGTCCAGAACTTCGTAAATACTCAGTCCGTTTTAGTTGTTTGAAATTTGTCTGTCTACTGTCATAATAATCAAACTGTCAAAACATTACCAATGAGAATCAACGCTCCAATTTGAAGTTGACATCTTCATTGTTTCTATGTAATGTTTGAACAACAAGAACCGACTTTTTATGTTTTGTGTGTGTCTCAATAAATATATTTTCTTTCTTTCTTTCTTTATATTCAAAGTCCTAGACTAATATTTAAACCCAGTTTTGTATTAGAACAGGGTCAGGGAATTGAACAGGTTCTAAATGTCACCATCGCAATAGACCAAGTTAAACTCAGAGAAAGATAAAAGCCGTCCTCACCCATAGCTGTCCGCTGCAGGGCGTACAGTTCCTGCCCCAGCGGCGAGTGGAAGAAGGAGCGGTGGCGGAAGTAGGGCGCGGCGCTGGGGGCTAGGTCAGCCACCAGCTGCAGGAAGCTGGGTCGCGTGGCGGGCCGGTGCGCCCAGCACGCGCGCATCAGGTCGTACAGCCGGTCGGGGCAGTGCTCGGGCCGCTCCATCACGCCGCCCTCCATCACGTAGCGCAGCACCTGGTCGTTCGACAGGCCCTGGGGAGAACATACCATTTTAATATATATCTCCTCCTCCTTGCGTCGTAGTCCTCATTTCTGAGGGTCGTGCATGGGGATGCACGACCCTCAGAAATGAGGCCACGGGATATTAGTTTTTCCTTTATGATGTTCTTCCATCTGCACCTGTCCTTAGCGACGTGAAAAGCAACATACAGCTTGGTGTCCAGCGTTGAGCGTATTTGGTCGGACCACCTGGTTGGGCTACGGCCTCTCGGCCTTCTGCCATCGACCTTACCAGTGAGCATCAGCTGTTCGAGGTTATGGCTTTATTCCCGAGCAATGTGGCCAAAGAATTCTAGGACCCTACGCAGGCATAAGGTGGAAAGCCTGGTTTTGACATTGAGCTCACGAAGGATCGATACATTTGTACGGAACGCTGCCCACGGGATTTGGAGCAACTTGAACCAGCATCACAGCTCAAAGGCATCGATAGTGTCCATGTTTCTGAGCCGTAGCTAAAGATGGAAAAATATATCTATCTATCCATCAAAACATCATAACATTGTTTTTTTTATTAGTAAGGTTTTTATTTATTTAGGGTCATATGACACGTTAAATTGTAGGTCCCGGCTGTTAGTCTAGTACGGCAGTCGCTAAGCCATGTCAGAGGCCGAAGGCTTGATAAACTCTCGGCACCAGAGTGGCCAACTCTGGTGCCGAGAGTTTATCAAGCATCTCATTCGATAAGAAAGAAGATTTGCATCTAGCGCCATCTAGTTTGGTTTTTACGCAACTTCGGCACAAAATTGTAGGCTTCTCTTATAGTGATTGTAGGATCTTCTTTTTGGACAGTGTTGTATTTTAAAAGCAGTGTCTACTTACTTGGTACGGTTGCATTGCTAACGTCGCCATCTCCCATAAGACGACGCCAAAACTCCACGTGTCACTATTACTGGAGAAGACCTGCAAATATACATATTTCTCGTCAGCTTGTCAAAGGAATTTGGACACTATGAGAAGGTACATAAAGAAAACAATTATTTAGCGAATTATTAAGTATTAAAGTATATAATAATTCGTGATAAAAAGAAATCTGACGGTGAAAAATTCAATTTTACAATTGTCAATACAGACTTTGAATTTTTTTATACAGAGTCCATACACAAATGTAAAATATAACTAAATATAATTTGTAACATAAACTTTTTATTGGAAAATGAGCGAAAATAGTCACGACCGGCAGGATTCGAACCTGCGTATTTCTGATTACCAGTCAGAACGCCTGTAGTCTCTAAGGTTATGGTCTACTAACTGCCAGGCGCGAAAATCCACACTCATATAATATTCGAATGTTTTTTTTAACTACAATAGGTTTGCACTTGGCCATAGTTTGCCTGATAGTAAGCAACGGCTATGGCCTAAGATGGATGGCGCGTGTTTACCCGATAAGAACCGATTCACTCTCGCTTTGAAGTTCGCTGGATTATCGTGCGTGGGGAACAGGGAGTCAGGCAGGGAGATCCACAACGAACAATAATGTACATATTTTAATACACTCACCCCGTCTTTCAAACTCTCGGGGCTCATCCAGCGGACGGGCAGGAGGCCCTGGCCGCCTTTCCTATAGTAATCAGTCTCATATATATCTCTGGTCATGCCAAAGTCCCCCACTTTGACGGTGAGGTCGCCCGCCACCATGCAGTTCCGCGCCGCCAGGTCGCGGTGCACGAACTTCTTGGCAGACAGATACGCCATACCGTCCGCTATCTCTATTGCCATCTGCGGATAAAATATATAATTATTTTTTGCCAAAAAACTATGTCACAAAATGTTTTGAATCCTTTGACACGTGGTAGCCGTTAGGCTGTGTTACGAGGCCAGAGTCATCTCCCAGTATATTTTAACAAGTTACAATATATACATGTGTTTACAAAATATATATATATGTATCATATCCGTTATCTAGTACCCACGACACGAGCGTTTGTGTGGGGGCTAGATGGCGCTGTGTGCAATGTCCCGGAATATTTCATTATTTTTTAAATTACGATAAGCATAGGCTTGATTAAAACTCGACTGTAGAGGATAATGAAATACAATGTTTTACTCTATGATCTAGCGCGTTTGTTCAGAAGAAACCGATTAACTCTCGACCTGAAGGATGCATTGAATAGCATGAAATTAAATTGTGATACATTTGTCATTGGATGGCATTTTCAAAATAAGCCTCTACGAAATAGCTGGCTAAACATTTTGAACAGCAATCCTTTGGTAATACGCACAGATAATGCATGTTGCATATTTTTTTAAAGAATTAGCATCAGCAGCTGTTAAGCCATGTCAGAGGCCCTTAAAGCGGCTTAATTAACTCTCGACATCAGAGTTGGCCACTCTCATCCGATAAGAAGAAGCAGCCAGTTATCATTCACTGCTGACCATAGTTGCCTGCCTCTCTTTCAGTAGGTACTACTCCTTATACGTATATGTTTCACTATTATAGCTGTGCGCGCGACTTCGTCCGCGTGAAATAGTTATTTTGGACATCATATTTATTTTTGCAAACAACCTTTTCAGCTTTATAAATTATAGCTGTTACCCACGACTTGAACCGTTTTCGCAGCGCACGCAACGGAAGCCCTCAAAGATGAATAATTTTCCCCGTTTTTTCCGGATTTTCCATTGTTTCTTCGCTGCTATTAGTTGCAGCGTGATGTTATATAGCCTAAAGCCTGTCTCGATAAATGGTCTATTCAACACAAAAATATTTTTTCAATTCGCACCAGTAGTTCCTGAGATTAGCGCGTTCAAACAAACAAACAAACTCTTCAAGTTTATAATATTAGTATAGATAAGCCCCACCTGCAGTATATTCTGCAGCGTGGGCGGCGTGTTCCGCTGCTCCTTCTTGGGCAGCGAGCTCTCTGCGTCGGGGCGGTGCGAGCGCAGGTAGGTCTTGAGGTCGCCGCACTCCATGAGCTCCATGACGACGAGCGTGGGCTGCCCGCGGGACACCACGCCCAGCAGCCGCACCACGTGGAACGTGTCGAACGCTTTCATCACAGACGCCTCGTTCAGGAACTCGATACGCTCCCTGCAAGAATATAGTATTTAGGCAATTATTTATCGTATGGCATTTTTTTTCAAAATATCTACTTCATAAATTTATTGTTTTAAATACGCAATCGCAAGGCAATTGCAAATACTCAGTTTGACAGCAAAATGGTAAAGTGTTAGAGCAATACACACACACAAAACCAGCATTATGCTGAGTTGGGGCTGTGTTGTGGCAGATTTTATGTTTGTTTGTTTATTATGTTCTTACTCGTGTTTGATTTTCTGTTAAATCTGCCACAATAAATGATTTCTTTCTTTCGATATTTTGAACTGTATATCATCAGTTTCATCATGCATATTTATCTCAATGAAATGAAAGCTATTAAATGAACCTAACAATAATTCCTTAAACCACCCACCCATTTAGTAATTTTTATTAAATAATATTGTCGCTAAATGCGTTTAAAAATCGTGGTGCAAGTAGAGCTTAGAAACAGTGGAACCTATTTTTGCGAAGCGAAGAATAAAAATGTTAATAGTTACCTGTCAGTGGCATGTTCATTGACAGTTTTCACAGCGCATCGAGTTTCTGGCTTTCCTTTTTCCAGGTCCTTCGCTATACCTTCATACACCTGTGAAAGGAGAACAAATATTGATACATCATAATCATTTACAGAGGATACCTACAATACTTTCAATTCAAATATACGGACATGTTAATCGGATCAGTGATTTGAGTAGGTACTGGTTTTGAGTACTCGACTTCGACACGTACTCCGGGTTCACGCACGCGAACAACTTGTGCGCTTATTTGATTGACTATAACTTTAGTACCGTTGGTCCTAGCGTCACGAAACTTGTCACACGTGTAGCTTGGTTCTATAAGCTACTTCAGTATAAATACGAGCTAAATCGGCCAAGTGGTTGTTTAGATAAACTGACCATCCCAAAGGAGCCCTAACCCAGTTCGCGTATGAACTCGATGTTGGCACGCGGCACCTCCCACTCGTCCGGCACGTATACTTGATTGACTATAACTTTAGTACCGTTGGTCCTAGCGTCACGAAACTTGGCACACGTCGTTGGCTCACTATTACAAGGTTCTATGTTACAATTTTAGCACTTATTGAGTTATGAATGCGACAAGGTTCTATGTGTCATTAGCCATACTTTTTCAAAAACAAACCACTAGATGGCAGCACTTTTTACTACAAAATATCAATTTTCCATAGTCCTATGTTGTATTTTTACTACGCAAAGAAATAACGAAGTTCCATGTTAAACATAGAACCATTCAATTTTAATTTAATTCATTTTTTACGATAACAGGGTTCTATGTTAAACATAGGACTCTGCTCAGAGAAAAAATTAAAAATTAAAAGAAAAAATTAACTTAGAACCTTGTAATAGTGAGCCAACGACGTGTAGCTAGGTTCAATCCTCTACTTCAGTATAAATACGAGCTAAATCGGCCAAGTGGTTGTCGAGTTATACTGACCATCCCGAAGGAGCCCTGCCCCAGCTCGCGTATGAACTCGATGTTGGCGCGCGGCACCTCCCACTCGTCCGGCACGTACACAGTAGACACGTACTCCGGATTCACGCTCGCGAACAACTTGTGCGCCTCCGTCGGCGAGAGCAGGCCACGCTTCACGTACCTGTATACATGAACAAAGTCAATAAGTACTAAATAACGAGAAAGGAAACATTTCATTTTTATCTGTTGATTGCATTTTTTTTTTAATTTAAAATTATTTGTGGTCGTATAAAATGTATACATACAAAATAACTCAAAAGCACCGTATTGGACGCCGGTGCGTCTGTGTTACGGTGATATAGTATGAGTTTTGTGGCAAGTGTGGCTATCTTTGGTTAGTGTAATCTAATGTATTCATTTTGATTTCTAGACCAGCAGCACTTTGTTGATGAAAATAAGGAAAAAAATAAAAAAGTATGAACATAAGATCAGCATTTAATTGAGTGTTGTCAGACTTACCAGATGACCCCGGCGAGGACGAGCACCATGACGAGACAGCCGCACACCACGCCCCACACCCAGTCGTAGGACGCGGGCTGCTTCAACGCCTACAACAAAATATCAATTAATAACAGGCAAGTGTGATTTATTATGAGTTTAGGGTAGTTTAATATAATAAAATGTATGAATACTATTGTCGGTACATGAATAAATCAGTCTTGTCTTGAACCCAAACCGTGTAGTTTCATTCCTTACAGCCATTAAAACTTTATTGTCTGACTAGACTTTTGGTTAAATAACACACAAAAACGCAAAGCTCAACATAGACCTCGCGAAATTTTAAATGTACCTTTAATAAGAAACATTTGTAGTATGACTGTTGGAAATTTGCGAAAAAAAACAGCTGTTCCATACATTTGAAGCAAGACTCTGGAACTTTTCGTACCGAGAAGCTGTGTTTTTTGTACGTATGATATGTTTACTGGTCAGTCCTTAGTAAAACAACTGGACGGACGATTTAATTGTTAGGTCAAGTAGAACAATATCTGTTAATATGATTTATTGCTAAGTCGGTAAACGAACGGACTCTACTGACATAACCAAACTTTGACAGTCTTTTTCGTAAAGTGAGAATCCAAAAATAACTATCCAAATGTGTAGTGGGCTAAGAAATGACTCACTGGTATGTCAATGAAGACTTCAGCGGAGGAGTTGCCCGGGCCGCGCACGGTGATGGGCGTGACCTTGATGCTGTAGTTGCCCGCGTTGAGCGCGCGCAGCGGGTGCCCGCGGGCCGGGTCGAACTCATCCGCCGCCACGCACGACTGGAACGGAGACGCCGCCTGCGGGAATAATCACACGTGTTATTTAAAAAAACTTAAGTTATTTTTAAAAGTATCGCTGGAGGGACGCTGTGGAGTGGTCTGCGCGAACTTCAAGTTGCTGACTGGCGGGGAGCGGCGCAAGAACGGGACCAGTGGTAATCTCGGGCATCGAAGGCCAAGACTCACTTCGGGTCGCTGCGCCAGTGGAGTAAGTATTTTTAAAAGTAATGACAAGAATTTTCAAGACACAAAGCAACGTATAATAGACAATTGTTAACTTATTGTTTTGCATTAGAAAATTGGGAAATTATGGGTTACATTTATTATTATTTACCATTATCAGTCAGTATTTGGAATGGTCTCTTTTAAGACTTCAAGAAATGAAATTTCGCCTAACATACCAAACGGAATGTTTTTATTTCTGGGCATAAGTACGTATTGCCGGATCATATGGGGGTTTAATTAAGATAAATATAACTTTATTTAGCAAAAAACTTAGGTTCTTATACAATTGTGTTCGCTACACTCCAAACTAGGATGTAATATACCTGTAATGTGGAGTGTAGGCTCTTCCTTAGGTGTAGACATAGATCTTAATAGGACGATAGGTGCTAAGAAGGAGACGATGTTCTTGTGATTCTCTAGCAATTGTAGAGGAGTTAAATTGGCCCGGCTGTTTGTCTAGTTCGGCAGTCGTTAAGCCATGTTAGGGGGCCTTAGGGCGGTTTGATAAACTCTCGTCACCAGAGTTGGCCACTCAAGAAGAAGAGGAGTTAAACTTACATTATCGTCCTGTACTTTAGTGTAGAGCAGGCTGTAGGCGACCACGAATCCGTTGGGGTTGGCGGGCGGCTCCCACGTCACCGTCACGTCGTTGGTCTTGTTCGAGTTGCCGAGCTGCGCCCGCAAGTTGCTCACTGTGTCTGCGTTCGCTGGAAATGAGAGATAACACGCTGTTGATATTTGTATACCTACCGTGTATTCACATTGTAATTTATTATATCAACAGTTGCGGTTACGTTAACCTCGGATCTGTAGTAATAAGAGTTAAAGCAGAGCAGTGCATTGTAAAGTGGCAGCGAAGAATGAGCTAGGTTCGATCCCCAAAGAGAGTTAGATTTTTTAATTTTGTTTTTCAAGGGTTTTTGTGTTAGTTACCGAAGTAAAAAGCGAGTGGCTCAGCGGTTCCAGTGTCTGCTTTTCATCCAGACGCACCCTGGTACGAATCCGGCCCTACAATAGTGACTTGTATATCAAGTTATGTGTAGATTTGCACTCGCTTAAGGGTGAAGGAAAACCGACATGTTTAAGGACCACCATATCCGAGGACAAGTGTCTTTCGTGGAAGCAACTAGGCGCCCACCACAAAGTATCTGCCCAGGACAGCTCCCCTAACGAATTGATTCTGCGGGGGAGTCACGACCCTCAGTCACGAGGAAATACAAGAGCTATCGTAGATAAAAAAAATGCCACAATGATATACTTACGCAGTTCTAGCGTGAGGAAGGTATAGAACTGCCTCTCGGAGCACCAGGCCTCGTAGTACTTCTCCCGCGTCTCGTTCTCGGCCTGCTGCCGGCACGCCCACACGCTGACCGTGTACCACGTGAAGTGACGCACGTTCTTCACCGCCACCGAGAGCGTCTTGCCGTCCAGCTCGTAGTACAGGGACTTAACGTAATCTGCGAATGGAGAGTGAAAGATAAGATAATCATTCTAAATATATAAAACTCATAGGTGACTGACTGATATAGTGATCTATCAACGCACAGCCCAAACCACTGGACGGATTGGGCTGAAATTTGGAATGAAGGTAGATGTTATGACGTAGGCATCCGCTAAGAAAGGATTTTTGGAAATGCCACTTTTAAAGGGTTGAAATAGGGGATGCAAGTTTTACTTCTTAATGCGAGCGAAGCCGCGAGCACCCACCAGTTCATAAAAAAAACTCAGCTTATGAACTAAAAGTTAACAGTTAGTAATTCTATTGTTAACTTCGTTGTAGGTACATATAGGTATGAGTACTATGTTACTTCTTCTTCTTCTTATCGAATGTGAGTGGCCATCTCTGGTGTCGAGAGTTTATCAAGCCGCCCTAATGGCCTCTGACATGGCTTAACGACTGCCGTACTAGACAAGTAGCCAGGACTACTATGTTACTAATCCTATATCATAAAACTATTTTTATCCCAAAACAACGCGACATTCATTCTTCTAATTTGTCTTAAAATTAATATTTTGATTCAGGCGTTTTAAAATGACAATATTTTGGTATATTTTATGTGGTGTTTTCAAATTACTTATGATTTTGTACGCAACAATTATGCATGCATTTGCTGCAATTTGGACTACCTACATGTTTACGATACGCATACACTACTTACTTCATTCAAAACAGAACACAAATTGAATTTACAATTTTAACAGCATTTAACAAACTTTCGTTTCATTTGACATAAATTCAACCAAATAAAACGAAAGTTTGTTAAATGCTGTTTACATATTTTTTTGTAAATCGCTCACTTTTTAACCACCATAAAGCCCGTTTGCACAACGACTCTTAAACTCGTTTAGCTATTTGGTACTAGCTATCTCCAAATACGTTAAAAATCGTTGTCCAAATGGACTTCAATTATTTCAACCAAATAACAAACACAACACATAAATAAATAAACAAATAAGAAAATCAGGACATATCGCACAGCGCCATCTAGTCCCATACTAAGCTTACGCTTGTATCATAGGTACTAGATAACGGATATAATACATATATCCTTTTTTTTTTTTAGAAACGAACATGCACCGAAACCTCGTCAAATGATATAAATAAACCCCATAGTGAAAGGTTAACCTGTATGTGTTTCTGTAACGATGCATAGTTTAGGCTCGGCGCTGCAAACGACTGGAACGAGAATGTTATGTGGTGAGGTGACACTAGCATAGCATGAGAAGAAGACAAGCCATGGGTAGCACAGAATATATAATAATAAAAAACCAGACTAAATAATAAACAAAATAAAACAAATAGGTCATGAAAAAGCGCCCTCTAGCGTTATAGTTATAAACTAAAAACAATATTGCTCTAACCCAAACTTTTATTGGAAAATGACCGAAAATAATCCAATCCAATTAAATAAATAAATATTCCGGGACAATGCACACAGCGCACTCTAGCCCCACACTTGGCAACGATTGTGTCGTGGGTACTAGATCACGGATATAAGACTAATTAATTACTTTTATTTTTAAATTTATAATTACTTGTGTTATGCCGGAATCGAACCCGCAACCCTAGATTAGAAGGCAGAGCCACTACCAACTAAGCTAAATGGCCAGTCTTATATAAAAGTTTAAGTTAAAACAACCATAGTGTGGCGGGCCTACCGCCTATGAGCCTATATCAATTGCTATCGTTTATGACGTCATTTGGTACCGCAAATCTTTGAAATGACGTCATAAACGATAACAATTGATAGAGTTTACTCTTAGGCGGTAGGCCCGCGGGATTAGCACTTGATAAAATAACTTGGTTCTTACTTTCTCCGTCGGTGGCGTTGGAGTACTTGAGGCCAGGCTTGGGGCTGATACTCTTGGTGATCTTTACCAGCATCTTGTCCAGACTCTTGTCCACTGACCGCTTGATCCTGCCCGCCGCCTTCGCCTTCGTACGCTCGCTGTTCTTTTTGTATACCTGTGGAAATGACATGAGACTTATAAACATTGTGATCTAAATTGAAATTGCTCTAAAATACCAAGAACATATCCTTATCTCTTTCTCACAGAGAGAAAATAAAAAGCTACTCCATGGCAGTATTGAAATCAAGGTGAAAATCTGTGATTGGTAGACAAGCCCTCAATTGCTTTTAAATCCGTACTATACCTATATAAATGGCAAGACAAGCCAGATAATCTCTATGCTTGCCTATTGTAGCTTACTCCTAAGGCCTGGTTTTTAAATTTAGCATGTCTACTAATATGCACTGTTGACAATACTATAATATAAATCAAATATACTATTATATAAATCAAACTTTGCTCAAAATATTTTTTGATGATCAGTGTTTGTTGGACAACATCTCCGACTTCTATATGTTGGTGGATTGATGGACGAACCTACATAGGTATAGAAAAAAATGCCTAACATCAGGTGGGCTGCAATCAATAGCGAAGTCATAAGCATTTTTTATCATAACATGGTAGAAAACATTACCAAACACCACACTGACCCAGTTCTGCAGTTCATTCTCGAAGTGTATGCTGTCCATGCGCTCCTCCTCCACCACCCTGGAGAACAGCACCGACTTGGGTTTGAGTTCTTCCTTCTCGCACGCGCAGGCCTCGTCGTCCTTCACGTCGCCGCTCGTGACTGGCTCCTCGGGCTCGTTGGCTGTCTCCACGCGGGAAGCAATTAGGTTGGCCAACGCCATTGCTAGAAAGATATGGATATAGTTTAGTAGTAGTTACATTAAACTTTTATTCGAAAATGAGCGAAGATAATCACGACCGGCAGGATTCGAACCTGCATGTTTCTGCTACCATTAGAACGCCTTAACCACTAGCCTACGTCTACTAACTGCCAGGCGTGTAAATCCACACTCACTGTGACGTGATATTTTAGTCCACAACAGTGTATTTGGTCAATGATGATGTTAACTAATTCGTTTACATTAATACTCACGGTTACTGCAAGTCTCCTTGGAGTTGTTCCTCCGGACGGCCAGTATCTGGTCCTTGTTGTAGGAGTTGGCCTGGATCTCCACGTGGTACAGGATGATGGTGCCGTTGGGCATCTTGGGGGGCTGCCAGCGGATGTGCACCGAGTGGGGGTCCACGTGGTCCACGGCCAGGTTCGTCGGGGGACTGGGACCTGGGGACAAATAAGGGTTAGGTTAGTTAGGACGAGTGTAGCCAAGATCTGGTATAGATAGATAGATATATATTTAATGCACACGAAACAATCATAAAGACTTTAAAGAGTTGTCTAAGGAGGTTGTAATGTGGCAGACCATATAGGTACTATACTAGAATACTTACTATTTAACATATTATACACTTTTTTTAATTTAGGGACTTATCATTACATGACAGTCCCTAAATGCTACTATTGTCTTTTTACCCGGGTTGCCTATACAAGAACTGACCACGATAGCAGTTGAGTTTGATATAAGTTAATTTAAAAAAAAACTAATTGATATCAAGAAAGATTTGTTGCACAGAACTTACACTATGCAGAGAAACTCGAAAAACTTTTGAAATTAAGTCATTACAAAGTGCTACTGCAACATGTAATAAATAAATAGGATTAAAATACAAAAATATTTATTTGCCCAAAAACTTTGTCACAAAATGTTTCGAATCCTCTGACCTTGTGGTAGCGGTTAGGCTGTGTTACGAGGTTAGAGATTATGAAACAAAAAGTGATTATATATCATACTCACGTCCAGGTAGCGTAGTGAAGTAGATGATCGAGCTCTGCGCTCCCTTCTTGTCCTGCAGCGTTGTGTACGTCTTCACGTAGGCAGCGTATCTGGTGAAGGGCACCAGCTGCTGTATGGGCGCGAACATGGGCTGCTGGTCGTTGCACACCTTGAACACGTTGCTCGTCTTCACCTCGCTGGTGTTGCGGGTCGTCTGAGTCGCCGCCGGGATGTCCAGCACGTTCCAACTGGAGATACAGATATTTATTCCATGACAAACAGCAGTTACATGTCAATATCGAAAAAACGATCAATCAAGGGTCATTTTAGGAGATATAGTGTAAAATGAATTTCGTGTAAGAAGATGAGAGATGAAGGATGAAAGTGAAAATAGTATGAAGCGCGAAAGTGCGAGAGGCATAAAAGATAGAACTGGAATGAATGGGAAAGATAATGAAGCCCCCGATCTTGTCTGGGATTAAAATAACCAAAAATAAAGATTTTTTTGTATGAAATAATAATAACTATTTAATAATCCTTGGTATATACCCTGATGAATTCTACTTACATATCCGAGCAAGCATCTCTCTGTTCATACATCGTGACGTTGATATCCGAGGCCATGTAGTACAGAGAGTAGCCGAGCAGTCTCCGTATGTCGTCGGTGCAGTATGTATTCCACATGAGCACCGCGGCCGCCTCGCGCAGCTCCGACACGGCCAGCGTCAGGTTCTCGGGCAGGCCTGGGGAGGCGGGAAGGGAATAGTAAGAGCACGGTCAGTACTTGCTCATACTTACTTGATACGGCCGTTCTAGTTGGTTCATTTCACTGGTTATTGAAAAGAATTAAGAAGAATAAGAATTAAAAGTTAATTTAATTTTGACAATGTTGTAAGTTGTAAATTCAAAACTCATCATCACAAATTTGAACAGTGAAATAAAACAACAATTCTAGATAACTAAAATCGTTCTAAATTTCTGATTAATAAAATTAATTTTCTTCAGATAATTTGGTTAGTAATTAGTAGGTACTTTAACGAAAACGTAGGAGTGCGAGTTTATGCGAGCGAATTTAAAAACGTGTCAAGCTTATAGAACAAGATGGAAAGACAATATTTGTGACAAAACGTTCGCATCCTCGCACGAAAAAGTTGTAGTTGCCTATAACGAAGCGAGGGGTATCACAGAAGCGAGTAAAAAAATACATAAAAAAATCAAACCTACGAGGGTGGAAACTAACCTTTATAAAATAATTGGCCTCAACTTACAAGACGCTTGGTTTCCATTACTGTATTCCGACACTTCTATGTCGGTGAAGTTGGAGACCGGGTTGCTCGTCATGCTCTTGAGGGGGGTCAGCTGGTTGTAGCACAGCTTGGGGTTGAGGTGGATGTAGATGGAGCCGCCCGTGATCTCCAGCGGCCTGTGCGTCGACCAGTCCCACAGCAGCTCCAGGTTGGGGTTGTTCAGGATGTGGAGGACTTGACCTCTGCAAAAGTGGCGGAATGGAGACTACTCATTGTATATATGTAAGTACTAGCTGTGCCTGCGACTTCGTCCGCGTGGAATAGTTATTTTGAGCATCATATTTATATTTGCAAACAACCTCTTCAGTTTTATAAATTATAGCTGTTATCCACGACTTGACGACCGTTTTCGCAGCGCAAGCAACGGAAGCCCTCAAAGATGAATATTTTTTCCCGTTTTTTCTACATTTTTCATTGTTTCTTCGCTCCTATTAGTTGCAGCGTGATATTATATATATAGCCTAAACGCTTCCTCGATAAGTGGTCTATGTCTATTCAACACAAAAAGAATTTTTCAATTCGCACCAGTCGTCCCTGAGATTAGCGCTTTCAAACAAACAAACTCCTCAGCTTTATAATATTAGTATAGATTATATCCGTTATCTAGTGCCACAACACAAGTTTTTGCTTAGCGTGGTGCTAGATGGCGCTGTGTGCAATGTCCCGGAATATTTATTATTATTTTATTATTTATTATTGTTTATTTTTCTGAGATCGCTGTATGCTATCATCATCATTATCATCTTCAGCTCCTTAGAGCCCACTGTTTTCTAACGTCACATCGATATCAAAATACTGATATATGACTCACCGAGAAGAGCGGGGTACTCCTAGAGCCCACTATTGGGCATAAGCCTCCTCCCTCTTACGCCAATAATCTCTGTCTTCTGTTCTTGTCCAGTTTCTTTCTAACTTTCTTATATCATCTAGCCACTGCTTAATGCTATTTATAGGGCCATGTAATGAACCTTAATTAAGTTAAGTTCGTATGAGAAAAGCCAACTTTGGGGTCGAAAGTTTTACAAAGCTGGAAACAACCTCTATGGTGTACCTACAATAAAGTGATGTATTCACTCTAAAGGTTGCGGGTTCGATTCCCGCTTGACATACGTAATTATGATTTTTTAAATCAATAATTACTTATGTTGAGTCTGGTCGTTTCTATGTATAATAAGTATGTATTTACAAAAGAAAAGTACAAAAGTATTATATCCGTTATCTAGTATCCACGACACAAGCGTTTGCTTAGTATGGGGCTAGATGGCGCTACGTGCAATGTCCCTGATATTTATTTATTAATTATATTTTTAACCGACTCCGAAAAAAGGAGGCTATCCAGTGTTCTGAAAGTTCTTTTTCTCTCTTTTTTGTGGGTATGTTACGCGATAACTCCGTTGCTTATGAATCGATTTCAAAAATTATTTTTGTGTTGTTGTTTAGTGTGTTGTGTAGTTAACCGACTTCGAAAAAAGGAGGCTATCAGTATTCTAAAAGTTTTTATTTCTCTTTTTTTGTGGATATGTTACGCGATTACTCCGTTGTTTATTAACCGATTTCAAAAATTCTTTTTTTTTATGTTAAAGATAAAGATACATAAAAACTTTATTAACCTTATGGCATCACACTATATATGGCAAGTCAGATTATTTCAGTTGTTGTAAATCATTTACACTTACTTTACATGTTTATGAACCGATTTAAAAAAAATCTTTTTTTATGTTACAGGTAAAAGTGTTTTACGAATGATACGAGAACAAAGTTACGGACTCACTTATGGTCGCTCTTCTTGTACGAATGATACGAGAGCAAAGTTACGGACTCACTTATGGTCGCTCTTCTTGTAAGAATGATACGAGAGCAAAGTTACGGACTCACTTATAACTCTTCTTGTACGAATGATACGATTGCAAAGTTACGGACTCACTTATGGTCGCTCTTCTTGTCCCCGACGATGCGGCGCAGGTTCTTGAGGAACATGAGAGACACGAGCGGGTAGGAGCGCGTCACCTGCAAGCTGCCCGTGATCTGCTGGATCTCGCCCAGGGACTTCTCCAGCTCCGAGAGGGTGTTGCCTGCAAGAACACACGCAATTTTATATAGAAATAAAGATAAAGATAAGATAAAATAAAAATTATTTATTTAAAATAGAAAAACATTTGTTGAGACCGATTTACCTACAGACATTTAGCAAATATACACACACACATACATACATACAATAAATAAATAAGTCTGCCCCAACACAGCCCCCACTCAGCATAATGTTTTAATAAAAGTACACGGACAGATCACTCATAACTTTATGACCTCTCGGATATCAAATCGAAGAAAAATCGAGAAATCGAGTGAATCTGTTCTTATCGGGTAAGCACGCTCCATCTTAGGCCATAGCCTTTGCTTACATCAGGCAAACTAAGGGCAAGTGCAAACCCGTTTTAGTTTAAAAAAAAACTAAGCAGATAGCTGCGCAGTTTGTACTGTCTGATTTTAAGTACACTAGTACAAAAAAAATAATCTTAACAATCTCTTTTATTTATCAAAACTTACATGTTACATACAGAAAAAGTTGCCAAAACATATCAAACCAGAAACCTCAAATCCAGACAAGCAGTATTTGGTTTTGTAAATTAAATTCTAGATGAGAGTGTATTTTGCCCATTTCACACTCCTATGAATAATTACTTACACACACGTTAAATTGTCAGTACCGGCTGTTTGTCCAGTACGTCGGTCGTTAAGCCATGTCAGAGAGAGACCCTTAGGGCTTGATAAACTCTCGACACCAGAGTTGGCCACTCTCATTCGATAAGAAGAAGACTTACATAATACGTGGAACAATGACTCGACTCACCTCCGCCAGCCCTGATAGATATCTCCAGCCTGCCTTTAAGATGCGTGCAGCCGGTGTACTGTCGCGCGGCGGCCACGGAGTCTATCTTGCCGGCTTCACACTCCCGCAGACAGCCGCCGAGGTCCTTGCACGGCACGCACGTCGCGTTCTTCACGTCGCCTACCTGGGACATGGGAAAAAAAGATTATTAAATGAAGATTAAAAAATAAGATTATTAAATCATAAGTACCTACTATTATGTAATTTATGGAACCATCTCGGAAAAACAAAACATGGGACAATTCTCATAAAATAATAAAATAATTATTGTAATCGGTTCATAAATAACGGAGTAATCGCGTAACATACCTAGCAACAAAAAAAGAGAAAAAAAACTTTCAAAAAAACTTTCTTTTTTTAAATAATTTATTTTAATTTTTGCGACTTTAAAATTCAGAATTGGGAGTAAAGAATCTATCAAATTATTGAAACTTACAATCCTATAAGCATTCTTATTGAAATCAGTAATATTTGTTGTCGGTGTGGTAAAATGAACAAGAACGTAGAACAAATGCGGGCGAGCGCAGCGAGGCTTGCGCGAATATTTTTACGACTTTTCATATTCTAGTGAACCATACTAACCCGATCTACATGATACTCAATCTTGAAGCAGCATCGTCCGAGCAATAGTGGGCGAGCGAAGCGAGCCAGGCGCGAGCGAAGCGAGTGCAAATTTTTTGATGTATTTTTCGTATTCTCAGGATTCATACTACTTGTATGTGTATGAAGCGCCCGCTAGAGTAATCAACGAATCACGTGAACAAATTCATTTGCTAAACAAATCTAAGCCTATCAGAGAAAACCGCATCAAAATGGGGCTGATAATTCAGAAGATATAGTGTATACAGCAACGCCCCCTGGTGAGTTGTCATCGTAATACATAGCTTTAAAGATGCACCCATTAAACCTCATCACATCACAGAAAACTGTATCAAAATCCGACAAGTAGTTTTGGTATATGGGTAAAATTGGTTTGCATAAACTTTATCAATTTGTTGGTTTATGGGTTTCTTTTTTTTCAAAAATTAGGTACTGAACCGAATGAAATACAATTTTTCGACGTAATTTTTGACGTAAGTGCTAGCCGGTTAATACAACTAAATTGAAATACAATTTTATGGGACCATCTCGGGAACTATACACATCGAATAAAAAAAGAATTTTCGAAATCGGTTGATAAACAGCGGAATAACCGCGTAACATCCCCACAAAAAACTTTCAGAAGACTTGATAACCTCCTTTTTTTGGAAGTCGGTTAAAAAACACTACATACTCGTATTTCTCCAGAGTTTCATTTTTAATGGATTTCCGCAAAGTAACGACTGATTCAATAAATTATTTACAATTCCATTCTATTCCTATATATAATTATTTTTCCCATTGCTAGTCAGTTGTAGTACGTACCTCCATGTACCCGGGTGGACAGATGTATTCGCAGCGCTTGTTGTCAGTGATCTTGTAAGCGGGGATGCGCGGCGCGAACTTCTCGCTGGTGTCGAAGGGCAGGCGGTCCAGCGTGGGCGGCGGGGACATGGCGCGGCACTCCTCCTCCCTCACACACCGACTGTATACCTGCGGATCACATCTCTTTTGAGTCGTATTTCCTCATGACTGAGGGTTGTGACTCCCCCGCAGAATTAATTCATATGTACATCACATATTACATTGATTAAGAACAGATGTGGTTTTGTAATAGTTTTATACGAAGGCATGGAAATCTTGTGAGCGTCTTGTGTGTTTTTGGTATGGGTACGGTGGGTTTGTTTGAATTACACACTCTTTGGTGTGACATATCAGTTACATACGCACATAAGCTTGTGATATTATTCGACTCCAAAGACCTCTTTGTCTCATGAACTATCCATACCTCATAGACGCCAGCTATACATGGTGGGGTAGCGTCATGCAACACAGGCTGTTCAACGTTCACAATTAATAAACTATCAACTTCTTTTTATCGAATGAGAGTGGCCAACTCTGGTGCCGCGAGTTTATTAAGCCGCCCTAAGGGCCTTTGACATGGCTTAGCGACTGCCGTAGGTACTAGACAAACAACCGGGACCTACAATTTAACGTGTATTCCGGCCCGCGGAAGCACTCAAAATGGAATGCCACTTTTCGGTTACCCATCCAAGGACTAGCCGCGTTGACCTTTGCTTAACATTGGTAATCGCATGCGATTGCCCCGGCAAGCCGAGCTGCGGGCACTTCTAACAACTCCCCGCTACATACCTCATAGAAGCCAGCGGGGCAGGCGGTGACGCAGACGCGCTTCCCGTCGTTGTAGAAGGAGAGGTTCTTGCAGACGTGGCAGTCGTGCGCCGTGATGCCGTCGCAGCCGCCCAGGCACGTCGGGTGGCAGCACGTGCCGTTGGAGAGGCACCCGTGCGACTTGCAGCCAGGACACACTGAGCAACAACACATAGCAGATTGGTAATCGGTGATTTAACATAAAGCGCCTATGTATGCCTCTGTAAACACCACCATATCTAAAAGTAAGAAACGACGAATTATATATAGAGGTAAATTTCTTTTCGGCAGATAAGACATTTATGACCGATGCATTTACACATATTTTGATACTTTTGTCCTTTTTTAACTTAACCAGGTATGTATTCTTATTTTTTACACGAAATAGGCTTACGCTTGACTATAGCCTGCCTGATGTGAAGCACCGCTATAGTCTAAGATGTAGTTTGCCTGATGGTAATCAATAACTATGGTCTAAGATAGATCATGCTTACCGAATAAGAGCCGGTTCACCCTCGCTTTAAAAATCGTCCTTGTCCTACGCAGAGTGCAGGAAATATTGGAGCAAATGTTACCAAAAATTACAGTTGAATTGAAAACCTCATTCTAATGATATCATTCAAATATTATTAAATTTCTTGTTTTAACTCCGTTGCAGAGTTAATAAACAGATAATAATTTTGATTCATAATTTGTCAGAATTATATGTCACACTAGTGGGTGCTCGCGGCTTCGCTCGCATTAAGAAGTAAAACTTGCATCCCCTATTTCACCCCTTTAAAAGTGGCATTTCCAAAAATCCTTTCTTAGCGGATGCCTACGTCATATCAGCTACTTGCATGCCAAATTTCAGCCCGATCCGTCCAGTGGTTTGGGCTGTGTTTTGATAGATCACTATATCAGTCAGTCAATCAGTCAGTCCCTTTGAGTTTTATATATATATATATAGATTACAATATTAATTTCAATTCGTTTTTATTACAACTAATAAAGATGTGAGTTGTGTTGAGTATGGCTCACCTTTCTGGCAATTATTCTCGTCCCAGCACAGGAAGCGCCTGGGCCCCGCCTGCGTGGTGGGGCACTGCAGTAGCGTCTGCCGGTTCGTCTCGATACGACTCTGCGCGTTCGGACATAGGCCGCAGAAACGGGTGTCGTAATTCGCCTGAACAATAAACATACAGTTATTAGATTATTTAGAGGCCCTTAGGGCGGCTCGATAAACTCTCGAAAACAGAGTTGGCAACTCTCATTCGATAAGAAGAAGAAGATATATTCTGTTTCTTAAATTAGCCGACCTTTCACTTGAACACAGAAAACCAAACATATAATGAGCCCTCAGAATTTCTATGATTGATGGATCACTGACAGTTTAGGCGTCCTAGTTTTCCGTCTCGTTTTCGAATGAAAAGTTTCCGATTTTGTGAAACACCCACACCCCACCCATTGACCATGAAAAAAATGTTACTTCCTTGATTGATTTAAGGTTGCCTGGAAGAGATCGCTCTACGCGATAAGGCCGCCCAATGTACCTAGGTTAAGTAATTTTATTGTCAATTGTTTTAGTATTTTGTTTTCTGGTGTACAATAAAGTTATATTGATTGATTGATTGATTTATTTATTATTCGACGCTAAATCCAGCAGAGATAAATCTGTATCCTGCCACATCCCAGTTTTACCTAATTAAATTCAGCTGTTTAAGTGTCGAAAAGGAATAAACAAACATGTCCAATCCAATAATGATTTGATTATGTATAATGTCAGCATCGTAATAGTAGTTTATGCAACTGTCATATAATTAAACACTCGTTACTATTATGAAACTCGCTGCGCTCGTTTCATAAACTCACACTCGTGTTTTAATACCCGTGTTATATGCAGTTGCATACACTAGTTTATCTTCACTAATGCATTGATAATTTATTAAATTAAATTCACGCGTACGTGTATTGTCACAGTGATTTTGCCGCCATTAAAATCTAACCAACGAGAGTGCAGCGCGACCAACCTGATTGGCCCTGCAATCAAGTTGGTCACGCTTTTTCGATGTTATAATGAGCTATTACGATATCGATGTGGATATTATAACATCATGTGAAATTGCTTAAATTGAGTGTTTTGTTGTCTGTGCTATAACAGTAGTAATTATAAGTCAAGTATTGGAAACATAAGTAGAATGTTACAACATTAGTGTAGATAAAACAATATTAAGCTCTGATAACAAACAAATCACCTTTACAAGGAATCATCATACTAGATGGTTCTAAGTTCTACGCAGTAAGGTAGCCGCCGTGTACCTATCTAGCTGCTCTACATATAGGCACAGCTATAGACAAGCCACAAAATATGGCCACTCGTAAATCTTATGACGTCAACACAATCGTCTACCGAGTTCGCAGTAAATGTACCAGCGGCTGGCCAAAGACGGAACTAATAGCGAATAAATCCCACGGTCCAGTGGCAAAACAAGTTTGGCAACGGACAACAATATATACATACAACACAACGATGCGGGCCGCAGACCATGCCTGTCATTCATTCACTATATTCAGCTTCAAGTTGGACAAACCAGACTGCAAACATAGGGGCAACTATGTTTGTGTATAAATCATGTTAAATTCGAAAGATGTTTTGATAATACAATACTTCAAAGTGCATAATTCAAAGCATGCGATCGAATTTTTCCATGTCTGCGCTTCAAATGTTGTTTTCGTCCGAAACATTCGTAATCGTATTCCGACCGGATGACGTGCAGAATTTACGAAACATCATTCAAAGGATTACGGACATTTTGATAGATAAGCGGTTTAAAAATAAATATTGTAAATGGACAAACGAATGAAAATAACAGCTCGGTGCGTGGGAGTGGTGAGTCAGGCGCTTGTCAATGGGATCGTATATGGAGTGAGGATATGAATGGATGTTTGTCCTGCTTCACGTAACCATAGGTCATTCACAACGACCGACCGACTGTTTCCTGTGCCTTGCGGAAACCATAGCCTTGTCATTACTGTGCAATTTTTCCTCTGTTTTACATTTAATATAGTTATTTTTTGCTCACGCTTGACTACAACTCGCCTGATATTAAGCAACGTTGTAATTAACTTAGGAAGTTATTCGTTGTTAGTGCATTATTGTGTGTGGAGTGTACGGAACAGTTGTATAAGTACCTAAAATATTGCTCAATTAAGTTATCGTATCTTATAAATTACGTTACGTCATAGAAGGCTGCTTACCCGAATGATGTTCTCCGACTTGTCCATGATGATCCGGTTCCAATCGACGGTGTCGACGTAGCAGAGGCGGTCGTTGCGCTCGATGCGCACGCCGCCCTTCTGCACCGCCATCAAGCTCCGTAGACCCAGCGCCTGCAACACATAAAGATTAGTTTTAAAAAAAGGACTTCAATGCTGCCGTGCTTTGGTACTTGTTGCCTAAACTAAATGCCTGGATATCAATTTCTGAAAAATATTAATGAACTAAGTACATTTTTTATTTGAATTATGAGTTTTCAAATAAATACATTAAATCTAAAAAAAAAAAACATTTAAGTATATAAAATAAACTATGCGTTAAGTACTTAGTCGTAATTTACTTCTTTGTAAATGAAAAGTATAATTTTAAACTAAAAACTTGAAAATGAAAATTGCACAATTTTGCACGTTTGCTTGAAAGTCTAAATAAATCAACATGGTTATTCCATTTTAACAAAATCTCAAACATATTGTGTACCATTACAGTGTATAACATACAATATAAGTATGTAATGTAGGTCTAATTGATAAAAATAAGGTTATTTTCAAAGTAGTCGGTTACAAGAATGTAGAAGTCTGGTAGCACGTAATAGAAACAGAGGCGTTTAATAATAGGTTATATCTACAATAATGAGACCTATACCTCGTCATTACCCTCCATTTAACCACACCAGCAGCTGAATATGTGAAGAAATGAGGCAATTTCTCAGCAGCGGCCTCACACAAAGCACAACAAGGTGTGGGTGATCAATTTAGCAAAACAACATTGGCCGAGAACTGAATTAGGTCCAAACGTGGGTCAACTGCTAATTGACCTCAAATCACCATCGCATTTGTAATCAATTTATCATACGTCAACTAATATGTACTTAGTAGGAAATATACTGACCGGAAAATCATTTTTCTTTTTAAACAAATTCACACACACTAGACCACAGTTTGCCTGATTGAGAGCAATAGCTGTGGTCTAAGATGGAGCATGCTAGTGCTTACCCAATAAGAACTGGTTCACACTCACATTGAAGATTGATAAATTATACATAACTTAGAGAGTTCTTTCCTGGGGGTATTGTCAATTACTCTAGAGTATGCCAGAATTTCGAGTGCCGAGTGCTTGGGATGATTCAGCAGAAGTTCTCGAAGGACATTTGGGGACAAAGCTTATCGGAAAATTCGCAAAGGATTTCAGTTGTTGCCACACAAATTCCGAAATCATTTTTTGCCGGATAAGTAGGTACGAGTACTTATGCACTTGTTCATTTAAAACAAAAAAAAATTGTCTCAATTTACGAATCTTTTGCGTAACACCCACTATTCTTTCAATTCTATTCTAAACTCGCTCAAATTAATATGTGATAAAAATTGCCTCATTCAATGTGGATTTGAAGACCCCGGGTACATTATATCTACTTAGTAAACCATATTAACTAGTATGGGCACAGGCTACATAAGTACTTAGTATTATGTACTATGGAGCTGTTTGAGATGTCCCAGCATGTGTATTTTATTTACTAGTTAACGCCTGCGGCTTCGTTCACATTTTTCAGGATAAAAAGTAGCCAATGACTTTCCTAAGATCTCATACTACCTACATACCAAAAATCATGATGATCAGTTCAGCCATAAACAGACATAGATAAACCTACGAAAATCGAAAAAATCTGCTGAAACGTGTTTTATAATCAACTAGCTGTGCCTGCGACTGCGTCCACGTGGAATAGTAATTTTGGGCATTAATTCTTTAAATTGTGAACCGTTTTCGCAGCGCACGCAACGGAAGCCCTCAAAGATGAATAATTTCCCCCGTTTTTTCCACTTTTTCCTTTGTTTCTTCGCTCCTATTAGTTGCAGCGTGATATTATATAGCCTAAAGCCTTCCTCGATAAATGGTCTATACAACACAAAAATAATTTTTCAATTCGCACCAGTAGTTTCTGAGATTAGCACGTTCAAACAAACAAACTCTTCAGCTTTATAATATTAGTATAGAAGTATAGATTTAAAGTATACCCAAACACTTGTTTTTCCTAATATCTTCTACGTTCAGATTTTTGACCCTCATCCGCTTTATTGTTGTATGTATGAAGGTACATATATATAGATAGACCGATAAACCGTTTAGTTAACATATTGATAAAATGTCTCATCAAAGTTTTAATATTATATAGATAGATGTAACTGTTTGTACCTCAAGGTGTCCATTATCGAAGACGACGAGTGCGAAGTCCTTGAACAGCTCCATGCCCCTCACCACGGTGAGGTTCGGAAATAGGTGGCCCAGGTTCTTCACACCTTTCGTCCTGGAAAATATAAAAAGGAAATAAATAAATAATTGATGAAAATGCCTGAGAATTGTTCTTTAAATGACCCTCGACTTGGGCATCGTCAAAGTCGAGGGCCCAACCTGGATGAGGTCTGCAAAAGATCGACGCAGATGGCACATACAATACCCAGCAGTGGTATCACAAGGGCTGTGGATGATAATAATTGTTCATAAAGGTTCAAGATTTTTGTCGGCTAGTAAAGTAAGATAATTTTCATTGCATTTTTATAGTTTTAAAGATCTAAAAAGGTATGTTTTAATTGATAAGAAAATGGCATAAACAAAATCGTCAGTATGTTGTAGTTACTCGATCTATTTTATCACACCACATTATGATTACATCATATTTTTTTCAGGTTATTGTAACGTTGACTGATATTCAAACCAAAGGTAATCAAAACAGCATATAAACGTCACAGATAACGGTGAAAATTTTATTTATCAATTTGGCATTGTTTCCTCAAAGATTGAGAACCTTTCTTGATACAAAGTCGGAATAACAAATTCTAAAGGTAATCAACACCTCAGCATGATCCGTAGCAGAAAGCGATGAATAAAGGTTATGATATTGTTCTACACCATTTACAGGCCATTTATATTATTATTATTTTACTGTCGTGCGAATAGCGAAATACTTGTTTTATATGAGTTTTAACATTCATGAAATGTGACTGCTAGGTAAGCATGCACATGTCCTTGTTGTAGGTACGTATCGTATCAGGGCACTAGCACCACGTATCACGAGGTCTGAGCGGAAATTCATACATCAAGTACGCGTATGCCAAAAAGCTGATTCATGTATCTTTCACTCAAATCAAATCATTTATTTTGCGAATATGCACAACAACAGATGGAATGCTAGATGGTAGGTACATACATATTCTGCCTCACGGCAAGCAAAACTTACATTTCAAATATAGTCACGACTACACAATTTACAATTAAAACTTTGGAGAAAACACTGACCACTCACTATTTGATTTAAAATAACAACAAATTCATCTAAAATCAGGACTTTGAATCCGTATCCTTGTAATAGATAGTCCCATTACTTGTATCCATTCTGCGCCTTATAAACCAACTATTGGCAAAGCTACCACGACTTTCTTCAGGCGCGTCCCCGGCCCGGCCATGTGGGCGCTCACCTTTATCGGCCATTAAGTTTGTTATTGCAGTCGCAACCTGTTGTTTGGCGAATACAAACACAATAAGTTACGACGTGTTTCGATTACGCCCTCTGCTCCGACTTGATAGTAAACAGGAAAACGAAAATGGCACCCTGGATGTACGCATGCTATTAAAAGAGAATGGGAAAACCGCCATTTCGTGACATGGATGCAAATTCGGTTCGTAAAAATGGACGACGAAACACGTCGTATGTTTCGCTTCCTGTTTTGATAAGGGACAAACTGGTCAACTGTCTTGTCCAAACCTTGTTCAGATTTATTGAAGCTATTTAATTGATAGAATAAGACTCGGTGATAATGTTCCCTCACACGTTTCTATCTACAGTAATAAAACACGCGACTTTTGGCGAAATCTTTCAAGTGTATCACAGGTGTTCGAAGAAATCCTCTCAACTGGAACTTCAAAAGCTTTTGGGGCGGTGACCTTTAATGGCGTAGCTACAGGACCTTTTGGACTAAGAGACAATTAGGAACCTACGAGAGTATAATTTAATCTAAAAACACTTGATTATTTAATGCCGAGTTGGAATCGAAGTGTCATTTAGAGAAATAACAAAATGTCGTCTCCAGTTTAACTTTATAGGACCTTTTGTAGCATATTGGCATAGCAACATGTAATTGGTAATTAATATCACGTCCACAAAATTTAACGATACAATTGTTGAATAAACTTTATAGAATATGTTACAATAACCATTCGCACAATAAGTATTGTAACCTTTTGATATTTGTACAATTGTATGATGAAGACAGTCGATATTTTTAAATGTTTGTTAAATTCAAACCACGAAAAATCATCAATAAAAGAAAATTTTCTTTTAATGCATAGCGATTGAGAATATATTTGACCTCATTTTCTCCCAGACATAAGTAAGTATGTTACTTTATGGTGGTAAAGAAAATGCAATGCTATACTCAATTACTTAGGAAAAAAACAACTGTTCATAATTCAAATGTTATTACTTGATGTGGTGTTTGAACAACATGAACCGACTTTTTATTTTCATAGTCCTGCAGGGCTAGCACGGGACCGTTACTAATAGTATTTCCACCATTTTATCCACCTGTCACCATACCCCAAGTGGATAAAATGGTGGGAAAGACTATTTGTCCCCGTGCCGTGCTTGCCCTTCTGGTCTAATATTTAAACCGCGTTTTGTACAAGACGGGTTTAGTTTAAAAAACACAAATCCTCGCCTATAAATGACGATGTAGCCGGTGACCTCCCGCAGCTCGGGGAAGGTGAGGTGCTGGTATTCCTTGTAGGTGGCGCGCTCCATCAGCACTATGCTGAGCTGGCCCTCGATGATGCGGCACCCCTTCAGCTTCTCGAACTGGTCGCGGGTGTTGCGCACGTCCAGGGATGTGCATACTGGAACAACGTAAATAAATAAATATTTCAGGACATATCACACAACACCATCTAGCCCCATACTAAGCTCACGCTTGTATCATGGGTACTAGATAACGGATATAACACTTGTATACTTTTTTTTCGTAAATACATGTACCTTAATATACATAGAAACGACCAGACTCAGCACAAGTAATTATGTAGTGCGGGAATCGAACCCAAAATCGAACATACATGCTGTGTTGTAGTCTATACATTCATGATAATAGATTATTTTATTCTGTGATAATAGAGAGAAAGATGAAAGTCGAAAGTCTGAATGTTGAAAATATTAAAAATAGCAATTTTTGTCTATTTATCTATGTCGCTGTTTTCTGTTTATTTACACGCTCATAACGCAAAACGGCTGAACGGATCATCATGATTTTTGGTATGTAGGTAGTGTGAGGTTTTAGGATTGTCATAGGCTACTTTTAATCTTGAAATAATGCGTACGAAGCCGTGGGCGTTCACTTGTATCTCAATAAAACTCAAAGGTCTCACTGACATACATAGTGTACCAACGCACAGCCCAAACCACTGTACGAATCGGGCTGGAATTTGGCATGCACGTAGATGTTACGACGAAGGCATCCGCTAAGAAAGGATTTTTGGAAATGCCACTTTTAAAGGGGTGAAATAGGGGACGCAAGTTTTACTTCTTAATGTAAGCGAAGCCGCGAGCACCCGCTAGTTTTTATATATTTGTAATATCGGACGATGTCCAAGGTGCGAAGATCTTCGTGTTTTATGATTTATCAGATTTGGAAGGCAATCTATAAATTAGTTATTGTCTGAAGTAGGTACTAAAATACCGCCGACTTTTCGTTTTTGCTCATGTCATGTAAGCATAGCTTCAGTTTTCTATACAATATAAATATTCTGAGTACTTGACTCAATAACTGAAAAACTTATCAGCATTTTTATTCCCAACAACAATTTACACGGGGAAACCCCGCTGGGTATTTAAGTAGTATTTAACCACAAACGTTACAACAGTCAGATAAGTATTGACAATCAGTCGTCAGTGCTGAACCCACATCCTCGAGTACGCGTCCCAGCCTTGACCGACTGAGCCACGGTCGCCTCACATGCCAATTCCTTCACCTTCCACCTTTGATCCCGCTTCAATGTAGGTTTACAGTACATTACATGTAATGACGTGGTATGTATGTGGGAATTAACTCTAGTATTATTGTCTTACATTTTTATAGAGGACCATTTTGTTTGCATAAATTTCTAGCAATTCCTCAGACATCACGACGGCAATTGAAATAAAAAAAAAATGCTTTAATAATATACTGGGATAGGAATTTATTAACTGTAAAAGCCCGTACCTATATTACCAACATTCATAGAAGAAAAATCAAATTTTATTTAAATAATTCTTTTCAAGGACAACCTTTCACATAGGCCCGGGCACCATCAGTGCCCAGCCATCGTCCGGTGACGCAGCAAAGGTAGCTACTAGCAACCAGCTGCACAGTCCTATCAAAAAAAAAAAAAAAAAAAAGGACAACCTTTCTAACTATTTCAAATCACAACATAAAATACCCTTAATCGTCCCGAATATAGGCACTTAACTAGGCAGGTATTTCTTAAATAATGTAGGTACCTACATAACTTTAGCCATTCATAACCTTACACGAATTCGTCTCTAAGCGCATCCAAACAAGCACAAAAAGGCAGTTGGTCCGCGGCGTGGCGTGCGGGTGATCAATTTGTTATTGTTTCTCGGAACGCTTCGATCGTTGACCGCCAGAGGCCTCCTGCGGACTCGCCGATTAGCCACTTCGCGTGGGCGGATGTTTACTATACTCTGAGTATGCCCGCGAATATCTGGCCCTAATTCTGTACTATACATATGTATAATGATGTATGTGTGGCCCTATTTCTATACAATAGCATTTTGTATTCGACAATAGTCGCATCTCACAGAGAGAAAAGAGGCCTCATGGTGCGGTTTGGAATCTCGGCACAAGAGTTGGCCATTCTTCTTTTTTACATTATATAGGCTTACGCTTGACTACAACTTGCCTGATGTAAAGCAACGTTATAATCTACGATCTAGCGCGCTTGCCTAGAAGAAACCGGTTTACTCTCGACTTGAAGACCGACAATTCTTATGCGATATCAAGAAGTCATACACACTTCGCATTAACTATATTTCGTTATTAGAACGAAGTTTTGGCCTTTCCTGTGATGGTTGTTCAGATTCTTTGTCTTCCCTTGTCGTCTCCCTAATTTATGCCGTGCTTTAATCGAGAGTATTTTAAAGATCATATAATATCTAATAATTTAATTATTCCTAAGAGGTTCCATGTAATTTAGGATTTTATTAATAGATGAGCAGTGGTAAACAATGACGTACCTAACTAGAGTATAAAAGCGTAAACTTTTGAAAGATCACTGTAAATAGAAAGTCTAATAGTTCAGACACCGAGCAGACTGACTGGTTATAAACCACAGCACATGTGATGCTTTTACATCGCATATGCTACTAAAACTTTCAATTCATTCTACATAGTTAGCTTTTGAATCGAACGGAGCGTCCATAAAAATGCCGATGGAGAAAGATGTAATTACGAACAATCAATGTTCATCTAACTATACTACACGTATCTTGTGAGAAAACATCAAAGATACTCGGGTCCATCGCTCCTCAGTTATCACACTTATAGAGGCAATTAGAATATGTTTGTTTTGACAGAACGGCTGACGTCAGCGCCAATTAAAATTCATTTCAGCTTACGTATTCACGCATATAGCGTAGAATATGCAACAGTAATGATGTACAAACAGTGCTAGATATAGTTATTTGTATATTATATCTAATTATACCGGCGCGTAATGTCTATAGTTGAGCGGCGCGTGTGAGGATTACGCAAGAATACCTCGCATGGTCACAAGACTTCTACTACTGTTTACTCTGTTATACCTAATGGTACATATACACTACTGTAAACAAATTAACTAGCATTTTAGACTAATTACAGAAGTCTAGAAATACTTAAATGGATTCTGTCGAAATCTGATGACTGTATAAATAAACAAAGGTTGTAACTACATAAGTTCAATATACTATGTATGGAAATGAATGTGGATTTTCGCGCCTGGCAGTTAGTAGACCGTAGCCTAGTGGTTAAGGCGTTCCGGACGGTGATCACGCAGGTTCGAATCCAGCCGGTCGTGATTATTTTCGCTCATTTTCCAATATAAGTTTAATTAACGTAAGTTCAATTGAAATTCATAGGCAAATGTTTGTAGTTTCGTGTTAAAAAAACAAACTGTAAAATTAGTTTATTGATAAGGATGACATTGTCAACTAAGAATTATATTGCATGAATTCCCGCAGTTTTGTATAAAAGTGATCTTTGAATTAGGTAGTCAAAACACAGCCTATCAATTCTAGTACAGGAATTTATCAATATCTAGCTGGTGCGCGCGACTTCGTCCGCGTGGAATATTTATTACCATAAAAACGGTTTTAGTGAGTTAACCTTAAAAGATAGACATATACTGTGGCAGACATTTTTTAGGACATTTCAAGAGGAATAATTCTTTCATACACATTTTTTTGATATCTTGAACCGTTTTCGCAGCGCACGTAACGGAAGCCCTCAGAGAATAATTTTCCCCGTTTCTTCTACATTTTCTATTGTTTCTTAGCTCCTATTAGTTGCAACGTGATGTTAGCCTTCCTCGATAAATAGTCTCTTCAACACAAAAATATTTTTTCAAATCGGACCAGTAGTTCCTGAGATTAGCGCGTTCAAACAAACAAACAAACTCTTCAGCTTTATAATATTAGTAGGTATAGATTGGACTATCCATCCAAAGACGACATTGAAACTTCAATAAAAATAACTTTAGCAGTTAACAAGGTAGAAAACAACATATTCATGGCGTTTTTCGCTTATTGCCGACTGGAAAAATCGTGTTTTTTCGTTTTTCCATACATTCTGTCAATCGTCGTATAACTAAACTTGCTATATATGATATGACCCTCCCTATATAGTCTTACAAGGTGTATTTCGGGTAACCCTGAACACCTATCAGATTCCAATCACAGCACGCATCCAACGTGAATGCACTTTATGTATTACATCACACAGATATTGTGCACATGTTCATTGAGCGCAGTAATGCATTACGTTCTGGACATTATCTTAGGCGTTTAGATAGTAAACAACGGGTTTATATCGTGACTCATGTTCGGATTGTGGCAATTACGATACTACAGTAACTACATATATATATGTTATGTTTGCTTTGATGGAACCACGCGAGGCAATAGTCTAATGGGGAATAGTTTTCTGGTCTGCGATATTTTTTTAGGATGATGTGGATAAGAATGTCTAGCTGGCTATGATTTTTATACAGGAAGCTTAATTTTTCATAGCTGATGGTTCGTTGTAAAATAATAAACCATCATCGATTAAAACCTCGATTGCCAGTTCAGATATGAGTCAAATAAAAAAATGTGCAAAAAATGTGTGTGTGTGTGCTATGGTCAAGTGCAAACCTGCTCAAGTTAAAAAAAAAAAAAAAAAAAAAAATGTGACGTGACAACATTGAAAATAGAAATCCTTCAAAATAATAAGAAAACTGTCGTCCATTTCAGCTACCCTATTTAAATCTTCGGCTTACCAAATACTGTTTTGTGTCCAATATACATTAATATTGTTGACCGTTTATATTATAGCTGGCCATTTAATAGTATCTATTGACGCCACGCTGAGACGCGGCAGGATGGAAGCAACACAATTATACTAAAACCTACTGGATACAATCTAGGAAATGTCGCAAGGTCAATTGGATTAACTACCTATATCTATTATACCTACACAGTTAAACAATATATTGTCGCGAGTATTATGCATAACTAGATGTTTATTGTAATAATTTTACTTCTAAGAATGTAAATATATACAACTCAAAGGTTTGACTGACTGACTGACATAGTGATCTATCAACGCACAGCCCAAGCAACTGGACGGATCGGGCTGAATTTTGGCATGACGGTATATGTTATGACGTAGGCATCCGCTAAGAACGGATTTTTGGAAATGCCACTTTTAAAGGGATAAAATAGGGGATGCAAGTTTTACTTCTTAATGCGAGCGAAGCCGCGAGCGAGTACTCGTAATGTTGATAAAACCAGTTTATATACAAAATAAATTAAATATGTGTATGTGTAATAGAAACTACTTTGTGTCTATTAAAGAATTAATATTGTTGACAAAATGATCATTATTTTTATTACCAAAGAATTCGGCCATGTTTGCTCTTTGATCAGCATAATCGTATAGCGCTAAATAAGCAACTATTATATAAGCTCTAAAAATACAAAACAAAATATGTGAATTCGGTTTAAAAGGTTTACAAAACCTGTTGTTTCTCTCGGCATAAGTAACGAAGAGAAACAAATAGTTTCCCTGACCTCTGGTCATGAAATATCAGCGGTTTTATTTTTGCCACTAACAGGAATAGCATTATAGATAACAAGTTTGCGAGAGTGGAGGGCGTTTTAAAAACAAACGCGATACCTACTGTGAAATCATTCAACGAATCTGTAGGTAGCGAACTCTACCCACTGCTTCTTTACATAATATCTTGTCTATGTGAAATACAGATTCGTCTAGAATATAAGTACGAGATAATTAGGTGATTTTTCTGTAGGCGTGTTTCATCGTAATTGTAATTTTAGCCAACATTCTATCAATGCTTACACTTATAATAGAGACTATATTTTGATAATATTTTTTTCTTCATTTTAGGACTGTTAAATAAAATAATGCATAGAAACCTGTATTGGGCTCTACTAAGTTCATACGAAATAAATATATAATAATAATAACATTTTATCATAGCACATAACGGCATAAATATGGCCAGTAGTGCCAAGAACCTACCTACTGCCTGGCTTCTTGAAATGAAAGCGGGAACAACCTTAAGCACCAAAAGGACATTGAAGTGCAGAGACGATACAAAACCTCAACCGTTAACCTCAAACTCACTAGGTTCCAACCAATCTATCTAATAAGTCCCAAATTACACCAATTTATTTAATAAGCCCAAATGATAAAACATAGCCAAGGGATATCGCTAGCATCACCACACGTTCACAATAGGTAAAAAATAAAATAAATAAATAAATAAATAAAGCCATTTATTTCCCAACTTAAGTAATTCAGGAGTTATTGGTTCTAGGTTAGTAGCATTATTATTTAATATAAAATTTCAATTTCTTTTAATGTTTTATTGGGCACCCAAATTTGAGCATAGGCCTCCTCCATGCGCTGCCAGTGAAAAAAGCAAGAAAGCGAGTGTGGCTCAGCGGTTCCAGTGTCTGCTTTTCATCCAGACGCACCCTGGTTCGAATCCGCCCTACACCAATGACTTGTATTTTCAAGTTATGTGTGGATTTGCACTCGCTTAACGGTAAAGGAAAACATCGTGAGGAAACCGACATGTTTGAGGACCACAATATCCGAGGACATGTGTCTTCCGTGGAAGGACCTGGGCGCCCACCACGATGTATCTGCCCAAGAAAACTCCCCTAACGAATTAATTCTGCGGGGGAGTCACGACCCTCAGTCATGAGGAAATACGACTCAAAGAGAGATGCGCTGCCAGTGTCTTCGGTCGTGTGCTTGTCTTGTCCAGGTACTGCCCGCTGCCTCAACAATATCGTCTCACAATAGGTACGATATAAAAATCAGCGTCGAATTACTATTCCTCAAAGTCTACCTATCGAATAACGTTTACATGCAAATATTCAAGAGACCGACAAAATGAAACACGTGTAGAGAATAAATGGCAATAAACTCTGCGGTACTTACATATCCATGTACATACATATGTGCGGTAACAACTCGCTTAGTACCCTAGTACTACAATCGCTGAACAAGTAACCATTACAATAAAATTGTTATGATTACATTCAGATAGAGTTACGTACAGTCAGCTGGATTTATAAATATTGAAATGATTGTATGAGAGAGAGCATAACAAGGTCGTTTTACTGCGTAGTTGAGAGACCGCCTTCGGAGCGAGCGTAGCGCCGGCGTGCGGCGGGGCGCAGCTCGGGGAATGATGCAGCTTGGACACTAGACAGTACACGCTTACTTATTGTACTATTTTTATGTACCTATAGAGTTCCTAGGAGTGTGATCATGCTGAAAATGTTCAGTGGGAAAATCATTAGCCTATCATTGAAGCCTAAACGGTGTGCTACCATATTCGGACAGTTAACACACTCTTACACTGCACTACACGATTTTAGCATGAAAATTAGTAAGCTTTATCGATTTTGGGCATGTTTTACAAAACTAACACTTCTTTCTGCGAATTCGCAATAATATATTTGATTGGATTTTTATAATATTACATTTCCTACGATAGTTTAGCTATCGTCGGAAAAATATCAGAGCAGTTAAATATACCCAGGAGAAATGCTCCCTTTACAAAGTACCTGCCACAAGTTATCGTCATATACGTGGCTGAACATTGCAGGCTGGATTGTATTCGTATGTTACGATACGACTCATAAACTTACAGAACCGGATTTAACGCCTGGCTTGTGCTGTACATAAGTCTCCCGATCTTTACATCAATGGTTAGAAATATTCAACGAATTAAATTATTTTCAACGAAAACTTATTTAACACAAAACCTAGATTTAAAGAATAGAAGACTTCTAAAGAAATAATACTGAGTTTCAAGTGAAGGTATCAAAACAAAATAATCGCTTCTGTCAAGAAAACTTAACCGAAGATTACAGCAATTTTATTGCCGGGTGATAATGCGATGATTATGCAAAATATTTTCATGATGTCTAATATTTTGCACCCGAGCACAATCATTAAATTTAGTACCCAACTGTATAGATTGATATCAAATTGCGCAATACATTATATACTTTCCGATATCGTCAATGGTTTGTTGTCATATAGCAAAGGAATTGGAAAGGATTGTGAATTATTCGATACACCAGTGTGGGAGGACAGTGTAATAGGCCACATATGATCCCGTATAAACAAACACCCGCTGAAGTTTTCCAAACATGTATCAGACCCGTATAATCCAAGTACGCTCCGTGTCCTAACTTCTCTGATTAGAGGCAGCGCAAAAAGGTCGCGCGCACCGCGCATGTGCAAGAAATGCGCGGGAGGAAAACCCAAAATGGCGGCGGAAAAGTAGTAAACAAACATGCCGCGTGGCTCGATCCCGTTACAACAACAGTTACGTAGGCGTGCAACACAATATTCACTATAGATACGCTTTATAGATCCACTAGCTGTGCCTGCGACTTCGTCCGCGTGGAATAATTACTCGTATTTTGGGCATTAATTCTTTGAATTTTGAACCGTTTTCGTAGCGCACGAAACTGAAGCCCTCAAAGATGAATAATTTTCCCCGTTTTTTTCCACATTTTCCATTGTTTCTTCGTTCTATTAGTTGCAGCGTGATGTTATATAGCCTAAAGCCTTCCTCGATAAATGGTCTATTCAACACAAAAATATTTTTTCAATTCGCACCAGTAGTTCCTGAGATTAGCGCGTTCAAACAAACTCTTCAGCTTTATAACATTAGTATAGATTTAGATTACATTCACGAATTTCACACCAATCTAAGGAATCGTAACCTGTAGTACGTAAAATGCAGTAAATGTGATGACTAATGCATTCATATGAAATACCTCTAATAAACTCAAGATAGGTAAATGTTTAGTCTGCCTGGTTACGATAACATTAGATACATTAATTTTATCTGTATTACGACTATGTTGGTATCTACAGCTATTATTTGGATTTTTGATGATTAATTACTTTGTTTATAAGTAGGTAAATACACAGTTCATTTTACCTCAATAATTAATAAAATGTATAAGTGGGATAAGGTAAAGAGGAAGAAGATTACTTTCGAAAACAATAACTATTATAATATTGTCTCAAACTAAGTCATTTAGCAAGAATCATCCTTAAAAATTGTTTAAAACGTAAAATGGCAAGAAGAATTTACATTGAGCATATAAATACCTATGTAAGTAATTATAAATAGGCATGTCATTCAGTCAGTCCAACATGATTGAGCTGCACACGACCCGAGTTGCGGTAGGCTAAGATAATGATATAACCGGCGCTAGGTGGCGCCTGACGTCATCAGTGTACAGTTGCATTCATAGGTATCCTACCACTTAGTACTGTAACATAGGTCTTCGCGTCATAAAAAAGTGTAACAAATCAGGCTTTTTACGGCACATGTGAGACGCACGCCGTGTTGATCTATGATGCAACTCTGCATTGTTTTTGATCAGTACCGATGTACAGTTGAGGTTCCAAAGACTCGCACCAAGCGTTTTGCTTCGACTTTCATCGTGCGAACAGCCAAACTGTGGAACTCCTTGCCCGAATCTCTATTCCCCTTGAACTATAATTTGTTGGTCTTCAAGTCGAGAGTAAACCGGTTTCTTCTAGGCAAGCGCGCTACATCGTAGACTATAACGTTGCTTAACATCAGGCAAGTTGTAGTCAAGCGTAAGCCTATTTCATGTTAAAAAAAAAAAAAAAAGTACCTCTGGATTTAAATTTTGGTACCTAATCTTTTACGTAGATTTTAAAGTATGTATACATCTGAGGTAAAGGTAAGGCAAGCTTCATAATATGAACTAGTTAAAACATAACTAATAACACGTTAAAATATTTCATCATTGAAAAGAAAGGTTAAAAGAGCAGAAGATATAGTTAGGTCCAATAAAGTACATCCCTTAGACATACAGCAGCATGCACCTTACAGCCACACAAGTCCGTCACTGAGCAGCAAGTGCAATTAATGCAAATGAACTCGCAGAGCTGCATCGAGACCCCTCCTCCCTTCACCCCCTCACCAGCGCGTATTTATAACCAAGAATGTGGAAACTTCGCGCACTAGTGATGTCTGAGTATCGATAAATTGTTATGACAAGCAATTTGTTACGACCAGCTGGAAATATCTGGCCTAGAGACTGATACGATGTTCAGATCGCACGCGCTTTTAAAGTTGCATCAGGCAGGCTGTATCAAACAAGAATATTCCTTTTAAAAAAAAAATATTATGGTTTTAAAAGATTCATTAACTATTATTAAAAAAGCGAGATGGAAATTGTCTAAGACAAGTATTTTTGCTGATTTTGATGATCAATTAGCGATGATGGCAATAACCGTTTTAAAACTGACTACATATTTAATACCAAGAATAATGATTTACCAAAACAATTTTATCCCACAACAATTACAATCTGCAACTACGCAGTCCCACGGTCACGTTCCGCGTACAAACCATACAATTACACCCGCCTGCATAATAATCAGAGTGTGTACAAACAGAAACGCGGCATTCCTACAATTAATTAACTGTACGAGCCTACTACGCAAAACGTAGATTAAGTGGATGGAGTTCTGCGTAAAAGCAGTACTTGTACTCTGTGGTAAAAGTGCAGTCACGTGCAGTTCTATGCAGAGGGCAGGATCGAGGCATCACTAGCGCGGCGGCTAAATATTATTGAGCGCGTCTCCCCCCGCGGCCCGCGCTTACTACGCCGCTACTACAGCTACAGCCACAGTATAGCTGCTAACTACTACCAAATACAGCCACAGTATACCGACCACTACCACAGCCACTACCAAGTACAGTCACAGTATATCAGCTAGTAACTAGTACAGCCTCCGCCCCGCACCCTTGGCCCTCGTACCACGATACAAGTCACGCGATGCCGACACGCCAGCACACAACGCGATACAAACGGAAGGGAGTTTTGCTTCTCAATGACGAACGCACTGTTGCCTCGGTAGTGTTTTTGTTTCAGGATTAGTAGGTATAACAATTGGCTTGGCTTGATGTTTAGTCTGTAAACCTTAGTAAGGTACTACAGCCATCGTATTACAGTCAATAACTATGTATATGCAAATAGGTATTAGTAGATCATTGCGGCTTCTCTCGCGTCGCTTGGAGTTAAAAAGTTATTGTAAATTTTTATAAATAATCAATAGATGTTTGTCATAAATAATTCAAAATAATTATAAAAATGTTACGAGAAAATGTTTTGAGACGAGAAGCACAAAGTCGGGCTGAGTGGCGTGCCTTGGGAGAGGCCTATGTCCAGAAGTGGACGACCGTGGGCTGATGATGATGATGATGATAAAATGTTGACGAAGTTAATCTTGGAGTGTGCTTCCTGTAATATATTAATTAGAGTTATGAGAATGTAACGTGACATGATTTTGAATAAATTATTTAATTTCATTTTACGAAAAATCTTCGTCTGTTGCAGCGTGAAACAGGAACGCTTTTACATACATATGTGAATCCATAAAAATTTTCTCTATTGACTATGCTAATGAAATATTATTCACATAAATTTGTACAACATAATTTCAAGTAAGTAGATATGTAATCTATACTAATATTATAAAGCTGAAGAGTTTGTTTGTTTGAACGCGCTAATCTCAGGAACTACTGGTGCGAATTGAAAAACTCTTTTTGTGTTGAATAGACCATTTATCGAGAAAGGCTTTAGGCTATATAACATCACGCTGAAACTAATAGAATCGAAGAAACAATAGCAAATGTGGAAAAAACGGGGAAAATTATTCATCTTTGAGAGCTTCCGTTGCGTGCGCTGCGAAAACGGTTAAGGATATCAAAAAAAATGTGTAAAAGAAATATTCCTTTTGAAATTATTTAACAAAATGTTCCCAACTGTATATATGTCTATCTTTTAAGATTAACTCACTAGAACCGTTTTGGTAATAACTGTTCCACGCGGACGAAGTCGCTGGCACAGCTAGTATTGTAATATATCTGATAAAACAAACCTTTCATCTCAACGCAGCTTGAAGCACGGAAGATTTTCATGTTACATATCTTGTTATACATCTCGCAGCACAACACAGGTCTCCACAGACTTAGTGTGCTGCGCAGTCATCTGAAGATGTACTACCTAAAGTAAGTTTATGTAAGATTCATTGTATTTTTATGTACATACATTGTATATTTAGCATAATAAACGATTATTATTATTTTATTTTTAATTCCTTCACAGACTCTCGGGCCTTACGCCCGGTATTTTTAAGGCATCAGTGGAGACGTAGCCAACACTGAGAGGCCTTTTACAATACTTTACTTAAAATTAAGTACAAAATTACAGAAAGAGGATGTTAGGTATATAAAATAACTATTGCAGAAATGGTATTAATGTTACAGGCTATTGTGTTGAGTTGTTCATTGACTTAATTAAACTGGTCTATTGTATGAGGAACGGCACCCGCCAGTTACGCCTCATTCATAAAAGTTATAGCGGGTGATGACTTGCCACTCACTAAATGGGCCCTCCACAAAAGGCAGCCTAAGATGGCGCCGGAAGGGCAACATTGATGTGAGTGGCTTAGGGTGTCGAGAGGTGTGCTGTTATTATTATTATTATTTTGGTAAATTAAGCAAGTACCGACATTGAGCAATGTCTCGAGAGCTTCCATTCATTCGTGAAATGTGATGCCCTAATTTCAGAGAGTGGAAATTTTGTTTGCGAGGATCTTACAGGAGAAACGTCGAGGAAACATCGCACGATACAAGATATATTACTTACGCTGCTTGACGGATTTATTTATTGTAAGTGATAATTGTTTCTTTTATTTATGATGATTAAATGTTATAAAAGATAAAGATAAAAAGATAAAGAATCTTTATTGATAATGTAAAGTTGCAACATAGGTATAAGTACTAATATCATAAAATATGCTACACAAATTACAATATCTCGTCAAATTGAATTTATAACATTTAAGTAGTTTTTATAAAATTTTAGAAATTCCAATGTCAATTTTATTAATGACATAATGAAATTTTTGTTATTAAAATCATGTCAAACATAATATATAATATAATAGTATACAACATAGTGATAAACATTTGTAATGAAAGTGGTGGTGCATCGAATTTGGTTTAGACAATCATTTACTAATAAAATAAAGGCTGTAACATAATCGGAAATTTTCACTCTTTACATAGTGTTAAACGAAACAGCATTAGATACACTAATCGAAAAATAGTAATTTCCTGATAAGTTCAGGCTTCAATACATAATTATATTATAATCGTAGATTACGCTTTTAATGTGGCTTTGAGAGACATCTTATAGGAGACACTAAGTCACTAATCAAATGTAAACCATAATAAGAAACACTTCAGTCTCAACACCAAGTCATCTCGCCTGCGTTTACAAACACCAACATCAAACTTTAACAATTACGCTATGTATCGCAGTCGTGAAATGACTTCGCAAAATGACAGCCAGCGCCGCGATGTGAAACGAGTAAACAAGTTGAGTCATAAACACGTTACATACAAACGCGTACGGATACAAGCCGAGTGTATAATGCAAGCCAATGATGCACAGCGCGCAACGACGTACCACGCGAGATGACACATTACAGCAATATTCCTATACACATGTGTCAAAACTGATGTAATTTGACTTGCTTTATACGGCGCGATGTCGTGAGGTTAATAAACATTATGATTTATGTTATATTTAGGATTTAACAAGAGCACGTTATCCTTCTCCTTCTAGCGTTCCACGCTCCTGATGGTCGTGACTACCCGCTGAATTATTTGTGCTTTTTTGAGAGGTTTTCTTGGGCAAGTTCATCGTGGTAGGCGCTGTGGGCGTTTGCTGATAGATTTAGTAGGTACTTAAATATATGATGATTCTGGCAAAGGTTGGAAATACCAAAAATTACAGGCAAATCCTAAGATGGATATAAATACTAATATAATAACATTAGCTGTATCACGTGGTGTTACTCGTAATTAACTAGGAAAAATAGCGTATTCAACCATTCAAGTCGGTCATATTGTGATATTAAGTATTGTGATGTGCAGGCGGTATTATTGTGATGTGATCTGCCTCTCATCGTAGACGTGTTATAAAAAGAATGTAGATGACAGCTTTTACATTTTTCTAGTCAATTTGGACAAGGAGACGTCTATTTTCTATGTTTTCTACGACATCACGTCAGTGCATACAACATCAACAATGTAAGTACGTGTCTTTGTAGTCTTACTACGCGAGTACAGTTTGACAGCTCGCGAGTCATCGCCGAGCGAATGAATGAATGAACGTAGACCGACCAGATGGTAGGTCCGTGCAAGATTACCCGCGCGGATGAAAATGGAACTAAGAAGATCGTAGATCGTATTATGGGGATCTTGAACAAGTGATAGGTAAAACTGCAGCACAAGTGTTGCCACCGGCCGATCGAAGAGCTGTCTTGACCGGCGTGCTTACTGATAAAATGTTACGGTTACGTAAAATATTAAAGCATGTATAACAGATTCGTGTTTTACTTATAACAGTCATATATCAAGAAATTGTAGTAAGTAGATATTTACTTACAATATTTAAGTAGATGTTATCATATCACAAAAATAATGTCAAGCAACCCTTTGTCGTGACTCAATCTTATTACAGAAAAAAACCTATTAATTAAGTAAATAAGATTTAACAAACAATAGCAATAAGCAATTTTAAATTAGATCACAGGCGACGAACATAAAATAGTATGTCACCAAAACATTAAAAAAATCGATTAGGTACCTACCCAGAAATTACAATGTGATAAGACCCAATTTCCTGTTATGTTATGGTTAAGCCCGGCGTCGCTTATCGCGCAATCATATTTCTAGATTTTACTTTGATTTTCTAAAATAATTAGCAGAAAACCCGTCAATTAACAGCCGTTACAGATTTATCTACGTGATTGAAGTCGGCTCAGTAATGAAGTTCCAAAGAAAATTAATGTACCTTCCATACTTATACGATTTAATCGTGAACCTTCTGAGAAGCTAGTGCCCTTTGGTTTCAAGAAAAATCCCACACGTAGCTAAAAATAACTTCCCAATCTTAAAATACTTGGAAAATTATCATGCTCAAATACGTACTTTCCTTCATAGTCATAGTCACAGCATTTATTTGCAAATTGTTAAGGTTAAAACACTGAACAATGACCCTGATAGGGTATGCAAATGTACATAATATATATGTAAGTCTGAGTGAGAAGCGGCCCGTTTCATATCTCGATTAAAAATTATCTTGATTATTCAATTTCTCGTTTAAAAATTCGTCGACGGAGTAGTAACTTACCTACGAGTCAGTTGCCACGAGTAGTTCGTTAATTCCAAAAAAAAAAAGTAATTATTCTCAAGGAAATTGCTCCTTTTATAATCGTTTCCGTTTCCTTACGTTCAAATCAATATTCGTGTTTATATAATAGAACATCATAATAAGGGTTTGTTTTGTTCGTATACATTTTTATATAATAAGTTCTCGAGTTAATTTTGTGGGGCTTCTTCAGGTAATTACGAATATTTTTAATGATCAAACGAACTTACCTGTACGTGAAGTTCGATCATAATTATATGATCAGCTTAATTCGAAGCGATTTTTTACATGTTGTAGTCCTGTCCCATGTCACAGCCTTCATCCACGATTGGTTTAGAGGTTATTTTTCTCACGTTGGCGGCATTGACGTTTGCGGTTGTCTGCCTGTTCAGTGTGCGCCGCCCTCTTTACTTCATTTTGTTTAAAGATTAAAAAATAATAATTATTAAATATTTTCTAAGGGCAGGGATAGAAATACCTACTTTGGGGAGGGTTACTATAAATAGCTTCGAATTAAGCTAATCATATAAGTATGATCGAACTTCACGTACAGGTAAGTTCGTTTGATCATTAATTATATTTCTCAGCTTAATTCTTTGCGATTTTTTACATGTTGTAGGATGTTCAGAGCTATTAATTTTAACTACAAAAAATATTTAATCAATTACTTCCGTTTATTGCATATTTATTACAAATAGCGGACACGACAGACTTCGTCCTGTCTGTTGACTCTTTAGTTAGTTAGAAAACGTTTGTATGGGAAAAAGAAAAAGTCGGTTTTTGGGGATTTCCTGGCATTTTTTAGAATTTTTCTCGCCATAAAAATCATCCTTAAACTTCAATAATATTGAAAAAAATAAGAATTGTCCAAATCGGTCCAGGCGTTGTTGAGTTATGCGCTTACCAACACATTTTGCGATTCATTTTTATATATAAAATTATTAGCGTCCGAAAGAATTGCCGTAGCATACTGTGTTGAATTATCTACAATCAGATCTCTTTTATAAAATTTAGCAAACACTGCAGATGATTAACTCCAGCCTGCAGTTTTTCTTATCAAATCAATATTCACACATAATCTACAAGCTGCAGAAGTAGACGCATGTCGAGCACTATGCGCGCTAAAAATCCCTGTATCAATACCACTTTTGTCAAGAATATCTTTAATCCAGTGACTTATTGTTTGAGAAGTAACCTTTCTATGAAGTTTTCTATAGCTAATAAACAAATTATTTTGATTACTAGACCGTATCTGATGAGTATTTGTTATATAAGACATAAGAGCCTTAGCTGGACAGATTTCAGGATTTTCTCTATAAAATGGCAAGTGTAATACAGGTTGTGGACTGTTTAATTTAGAAGTGTTAACTAGATCAGTGATTATTATACTGATTTTGGAAATAAGAATTTATGGTACCATAGGTAGCCCCGTTCTCAAAAATGATTGTTAAAAAGTTTATAATGACAGTAGTAGAACAATTTAAATAATTTAAATTATTTTAACTATAATAATTTAGCCAAGCTTTTATGCATCCATCATGTTTGTATGTATGTATTTTGAGAAAGTGATGATAATATTGATTGAATTATGCGACAAGGATCTGCTCTGTAACGTCTGCCTGATAATTTCACGGCAACCAGGGTAAGCGTCTTGTGCAACTTGTGGGGTACTCTGAAAGGATATTTCAGTAATTTAATATCTGGGCCAAAATATAGTAGATTGGATATCGCGATTTTTTGGAGAATAGGGAACCAAGGTTGAGATGGCCACATTGGTACTACTACTATACCTTCAGCTTTATCGTGATTTTTTTTTTTTTGCAACATTTTTAAGATTAGGTAATGCAAATGGAGGAAAAGCATAAAAGAATACATCAGACCATGACACCGAAAAATTTATTGTCAATGAATCTACAGCATAAGCATCTGGATCATTTTTCCAAGATATGTACCTAGGGCACTTAGCATTACACCTACTGGCAAACAGATCTACAGTAGGTAGCCCAGAGTTTTTAACTAATCTCTTATAAGCTTTATTCGACAATTCCCACTCAGTGTCTGAAAACTTTTTTCTAGACAATGAATCGGCTTCTGTATTTTCCTTTGTGTTAATGTAAGATGCAACTATTGACAATTTACGATATTCGCACCAGTCCCATATCTCTCTGGATAGCTCACTGAGGTGAGGATACTGAACGCTTCCCATTCTATTAATACATGCGATAGCTGTCACGTCATCTATACGAATTAAAATCTCACAGTCATCAAATTGTTTATTAAATACTTTAAGTGCGAGAAAAGCCGCTTTTAATTCAAAATTCGAGATATGGCAAACTTTTTCAACATCTTTCCAAAAGCCGTGACATTCTCTATTTTCACAATATGCACCCCATCTGGTTTTTGAAGCGTCTGAAAATATCTCTAACTTGAAATCGTTAAAACGGAATGGATTGCAAGCTGTATCTATGTGTCTGATCCACCAGGTAATGTCACTCTTTATAAAGCTAGGTATATTGATCGATTGCTCATAATCAGGATTATCAAGTAGGCATAGGTACTTTACACGTTCAAGTAGTTTGGTGTGTAACCAGCCATACTGTACAGCTGGGCATGCTGAAGTTAACAGCCCCAAAAAAACTCGCGTAATCTCTTAACTTACATTTTTTAACATGCTCAAAGTATTCTAATTGTTGTTAAATTTTAACTTTTTTAGCATCTGGCAATGTTAAAGACATATTTTTAGAATCAAATATAAAACCTAGAAACTTGCATTGTATATTTGGTGTCAGGCAACTTTTTTCTCGATTTATTATAAAACCTAAACTTTCAAGTGACTGTTTTGTAAACGTTGTGTTTTGTTCACACTCATCGTAATTTCTACTAATACAAAGTATATCGTCTAAGAAAATTACAGATCTAAGACCTTTGCTTCGTAAATATTTCATAAATACTTTTTATCATCGTCATGAACGGGAACAAAAAAAAATATGCATCTTTTAAATCAATTGTAGCCATATGACAATTTTTAATCCTCCATCTTATAATGACTTTGATCTATAAATTTATTTAAACACTTAAGGTTTAAAATGAATCGTTTGCCTCCGTTTGGCTTTGGAACTAAAAATACAGACGGTATGAACTCTTCTTTAGTGTGATTGCATTTAGAAATAGCCTTATTGTTCAGATAAGATATTATCGCTTGTGTAAAATCACATGTTATTGTATATTTTTTGGATAAATGTTAGGCTTATGGCTACAATATGGTGTTGAATGAAAAGGGATTTTATACCCAGCTAGCCATTGTAAAATAGTAGTCATTAGTAATGTGGCGCCATTCTGATACAAAGTGACGAAGACGACCAGAGTAATGTACCTCGTTATTTAACATCTCCTGTTGGGTCGCGCGGCCTTCGGCCGGTCTGCTACCTCCCGCTGTTGATAGTCGTTGCTCCACGTGGCTGGTGAACGCTGCGCCGCCGCCGGCCGCTGCCTCTGGTCTGGCTGGAATTTTTCGAGGTAGACTTCTCCAGTTGTCGCTTTGATGCGGCCGCTTGCCGTTTTTTGGAATTTTACTGAAATTGTTTTTATTAAAAACCCTAGATGTCGGCTTTAGGTCTGCGCTTGATTTTTGGATCGTTTTTACAGATTTTTTTTTTTTTTCGGCGAGGCTGTCGCCAAACAACTTGGCGTCTCTTTTAGATTCTTGCAGCGTTTCGTGGAGTTCAGATTTGGTTGATGAAATAACAAACCCACGATGCGTCTTTGTCTCGGCGTTATGACTATCACATAAGACGCGGCATGCGTCACTGATGGGTGTCAATATGTTGTTGTGATCTGATTTAGCCAATATCAACTGGACTGCGCGTCCTAGCGCGGCTAAGGCGATACCAAGTTGTTTTTGTTTGTTGTACATGGCCATGTCTCTTTTGATCAAAGTTTCTGCTAACGCCGCTTTTACTTCCGGGTTTAACGTTGGAGCTAATAGCAAAGGACAGTTCTCCGGAATTAAGTATTCCGTCAAAAAAAATTTCCTTAACATACTATGCCATCCCTTTTGACCAAATATCTTGTATTGGTTTACCAAATTTCGTATCGGGTTTAGGCGCATTTCCCAATAGCGCCAGAATGTCGAGGTCCAGCTGCTCATCTTCATCAGGAGCAGGTTCATCAGGCGCCGCGGCGCTCGGCGAGTTGCGGGCCGGCGTGGGCGACCGAGCGCGCGACTGGCGCGACGGTCCAGGTTCAGGGGAACTCGGCACTTCGAAGGAACGTTCGGGTGTTGCTGTCATCGTTCGCGATGGATCAGTTACTCGTCCATCCTCGCATTATGGAACGTATTCCAAATATTTTATTTAATAAAATTGTGGGTAGATTTAAAATGACAGAGATAGCCCCTTTGGCGTCTCGCATCATACGAAAGGAAATATATTGTGACAGTAAAAACCCTTCATGGTAGATACGCATCACATTTCCTTTGTTATTTATCATGGAAGAAATATATTGTGACAGTAAAAACCCTTCATGGTAGATACGCATCACATTTCCTTTGTTATTTAATAAGGAAGAAATATGTAGTGAAAGTAACAGCCCTTCATGGCAGTACGCATCACAATTACTTCACGACGGTAAAAGTTCGTTAACTTAGTAGAAAATATTCAACTAACCTTCGGAATCACTTTCTGATGAAATAATACACCGTCGTCTTGATTTTTCCAACTTTTGTTGGAGTTTTTATCGTCCGCTGCAATTTTCCGTTTCCCCATGTTCATTTTCTTTTATATATATATATATATCGTGCGAAGGCAATGAGCACGGAAACACGAATGAAGTAAAGAGGGCGGCGCACACTGAACAGGCAGACAACCGCAAACGTCAATGCCGCCAACGTGAGAAAAATAACCTCTAAACCAATCGTGGATGAAGGCTGTGACATGGGACAGGACTACAACATGTAAAAAATCGCAAAGAATTAAGCTGAGAAATATAATTCCTTATTTATCCAGTGAGTTGTTAGCGCTCAAGTTGTACGTAACTGTTCGTGAGGCAACACTGCAGTGTCACAGCACGAGTGCTCGGACGGACAATACAACAGGAAAAGTAGAGAAATTATTTCGCAAAAGCGTTCATGCCAAGTTTAACATTCCATCAGTGAGATCTCTTAGGCAACAACAAGGAAAACTATCTACTATCGATCGCGCGACGCGTAATAATTGACCAAAGAATTTCATTGACACTTCATTCATGCTACAATGGAGATAACCCCGTTATCTCGACTAACGCTACAAACATCCGGTAGCCGAGTAACATACGTATGACTTCTCACAATTTCGCATAATCCGATTTAGAATATAGTGCAGTGGGGCGTGTATGCATGTCCGCTGCCTGCGTGAGTAGGAGTGTCGCCGCGGGCGCTGCGCTCGGCGGCGCAGGCGCAGCTCTATTTCCGCCGCGCCTGACTCACTGCACTTTCACTGCAAATAGTACCGCTCCGCTTGTCTGCCAGTAATTGGCCTCACTCTAATAGCTCGAGCTGGATACTCGGCGCACGTGCTCGCACCGCCACGCTCGCACGCTACTCCTGCAGAATGTTGCAAGCGCACCACATCGCTGGCGGACATCCGCTACCTGATACTTTTATCTCGGATTAGTTACTTTGCCGGATATAACATGTACCTAGTCTTCGAGTCAGCGTAACTCGACCTCTCCTATCGCGTTCTGTTTATCTTAGTTGGCGTTTTTTGTCAATGACCTCGTCGTTGTGTGCGAGAGGTTTCATCAGCGAGAGGCAGGTAAAGAAAGCGAGCGTGTGTCATGTCATGTGGCTGGCCGGCCACGACTGGAGTGTTGTGTCCACAGACGACGTCTCCGCGGTAATTGCAGGTTGAATCTCCGCCGCGGCCGGCGGCGGCGCTCAGCGCGGCGGCGCGGGCAGTTCGCGTGCGTTGATTTATGCTTCCGCTCCCTGAATGAATATATCAATGGTCGCCTCACATGGTCCGCGAAGCGTATCCATGTTATTGTTGCTGTTCATTCACACCATTCATTACGAGGAACGCAAATGCCAATGTGTTTTTTCACATCCGTTTGTTAGTGCAAATAAGTTGCCGTGCGTCTCGTTACCGGCTCAGAGGCGCTTTCTGCCGAGCCGAGTCCGCTGCCAATTAATTAGCAAACTCGCATGTCGATGTTCTATAGTCCGTGACGACAACGATATCGTACCGTTTAATGGAAAGGTTATTATAGTATGATTTCTACACGTACTTACTAATATCAAACCGAGATACTATAGCTGGATGTAGGTAGTGAAAAAAAGAACAGACCTGATTGTTTTGTAAATTTTGATTGTACCTTTCTTTAAAAACGGTAGCAAGCAGGTAGTTTTGTTTTGTTAGAATAGAGTAACTCTGCTTTTAGAACAAAACGATACTGTGATGAAAGAACCCTGCGAATCATACTGCGAAATAAACAAAACAGAGCGGCGCGATGGAAGCGACCACGCAAATGGGTTGTAATGTAAATGTAGGTAGAAGCCGGGCAAAACAAGTTGCGCAACGCGGCTGATACTGCCGACTCGAGCGAGCGCCGAGCAGTCGGCGAGCTGGCGGGGAGGGCGCTGCACGCACGCACATTTATAGCACATCACTTTAAAATACTTCAATTCATCGTTAAATCAATCAATGTGACGCTACGCTGCCGTAACAGACAGTACCAAAACGAGCGCGGAAACGGCTCCGCTACGCACGTCACGGCCTAAATTATATTTTACACGAATTGTAAACAAGCCACTAAAGGGCACATTCGGAGTTCGGACAACTTTTGCTACCGAGAACGTTATTTTGTTTGTCCGTTTTGATATTTGGGTATAGATAAAAGGGGCGCATGTAGCGTTGAGGCGGGTGTACGTGATATCGTCACCTCGCCGGCCTCCACTACATACTACATGGAGGCGGCATGGGTCTTCTACCTGATTAGACAAACAACGTGATCTATTATCATAACGAAATTAGGTGACGCTGCGATGACTCCGGGAATGACGTAGACGCAAGGTATCTGCCAAGCCAATGTAACTACATTCTAATGGTTTTTGCCGAGCGTCACAGTTCATAGACTTCATAGAAAAACAATTCGTGCGCCAAAACCATGTATGCCTTGCCTATAACACAGAATCTAGAATAGCCATATCCTTGAGATCAAGGATGCGTATAAAAATAACAATGTGCCCAGAATAAACACCCGAAGTTTTGTAATATTTAATTAGCGCCTGTTTAACGGCAATAAATAGCAATCAATGTATGATTTAACACGCCTCGGGCAGCACTTAATAAGTGGAACAATTGCGAACTAAGAGAACACGGCTGCGAGTGAAATATTCTCGATAACATTATATCGGGCTTAGTAACTGAACCAGATATCGGTAACAAGAATTAAGGACAACGGGTGAACAATACGAGGACGGCGATTGGAAGGGTCCGCGGGAATCACGCTAACGATAAGTTAACAAACGATGTGTAGCTTGTATAGACAGCACGAGCAGAAAGGAATATTCCGAGAGTCAATACCATTATGTGATACTCATATTTCACGAGCCAAGCTTACCGCTAAATAAGGGGGTAGGTCTACTTGAGAGACACTAATCGAGCAGTCGACGTTCCCAACAAAATAATAGAGTAACCCTGACCTAATGAAAACAATGTGTCGTAGCATTTATCTGTATGTTTGTGTCGCTCGTATCGTACGTACCGGGTATAAGACAGGTTGGTTTGTTAACACATGACAAATAAACATTGGTAAAACCAAGGGCTATATTGTGAAGCCATTTGAATGTCTGACACACTTTATTTTTGTACTTCGTACTGTTTGAACTCTCGTTCAAATGATTGCGTTTTTGATCTTTTATAATGTCTTTCTTCTGAGTGATAGAACAGTGCTGACTCATGTCCCACTTACTAGAGTATAACATGTGAATTATGTGAGATCGGACGCATCATTGCTTCCACGTCAGAGATCAAACAAAAAGTTATTCGCGACCAAAAAGAATCAGAACGGCTTAAAGAAGCAGTTTCCGGATATAAAATATGTATAATGAGAGAGGAGTGTAATCCAAAACCCCCGGGTGACATTATGGCGCTGCTACAAATCATGAAAATGCGTGCCGAGATTTTTAAAAAGATATAAAAAAAAGATTTTATGACTTCTCCTTACTTATAATACTTTGCATTTTCGTCACATCCAAATTTCCCGGTACAGCTTTTCGCTTCGACGAACGTCAACGACAAACTTACACGTGACCATGTACTTAGTATCATGTCGTCTGAGGCGACACTGTGGTGGGTGTAGTATTATGTCTGTACTAGAATGGAACTGGCCCTCAAATGTCGCTGCTAAAAAAACCTTTTAGATAAAGATTCTATCTGTGGATCGTAGACATAGCCATCGGCTACCAACAGTTAAAAAGCGTAAGTCCTACAAGAGTTTGTTTTGTTTGTTTTTCAAATTTCTTTATTGATAATAACTAACAAAATATTTGTGGTAATAGTGTACATTATCCTATCACAACAATATCATAAGTTAGAATTTGTTTTTGTGGTTAATTACCTACAAGAGTGCGAATTTCTTACATAGATCAACTCTGTTAGGAAATCGCACTCTTGTAACTTGGTCTATCAATGATGAATACTAGATAGTAAACACAAGACATAAATCATTCAGCCAGACACTTTCTCCTAGGAAGCGGTCACAAACATCACAGTTGGTCGAGCAGTTACTTGTATTGTAACATTGTTATCGACCCGTTGGCCAACGGTATGAATTACGAGCATAAATATTTCAGCTGTAAATCAAACAACGCCGAATCGATATCAAGAAAGGACACGACAATCGTATTACATTCGGGTCGGAGTCGTAAACCATGGCTGGTACTACACTGTACTGTGCCTAACGCGCAATTGATCAATGCATACATATTTAGTTACATATATACAAGTACAAAGGTTGAATAAATAAAAAAAACATGTGTACAAGTTCCTAGGTCCCTACATGTCCCAGATTTAAACAAAACCCGAGAGGGTACCGGAATTGTTTTATCTGTCTTTCAGAATCATATTAAATTGAGTAGCCGAAAGACTGTCAATACAACAGTCTGTCATGTTAACAATTAACTATGAAATTATTGGACCCAATAAAGGCTGTAAACGGTCTTCCAAAGCTCGTGCATATAAAATATTTTATCCGTATTGTCAACATGTTCGGCCTTAATAAATAATAATAGGTACATAATATAGGAGCCGGTGTAGAGAAACTTTACGTTGAGGGCGTTTTTATTCGGGGAATGCAGCAACATTACACCCGGTAAACGCCTTACTAGGCTAATATAATCCGACACACATACCTATGAAGCAAAAAAAATACTGTAATAGACCAGTTACATCTGCCAGGCAAAGCTAAATGGATGGGCTGGTGTCATCACACACAGCAACGATTTGTAGAGAAAAAAGGTTCCATTACAATCACAGCTATGAAATTGAATTTAAGTGAATGTGACTGACATACGCAGCCCTAATGTACAAAGTTCTTCATGCGCGGGCGCGTGGGTCGGCAACTTTCTTCTCGTATCGCGAGTGGACTTTCCAATGACTTTTCAGGACTTCTAGGACTGTTTCAGGTGTCTGGCATACATAGCCTACGGGGGAATGTAATAAAAACAAACAAACAAACAAAAATCTTTATTTCTTTAAGTTTACATAAAACAATGTGCAGGTGATACAAAAAATAATATGTTCATGAAACATCAGTGGATCCATCCCGGAGGTAGACCCTCAGCCCCGAACTAAGCTGAAGCTTGTGTGTCGGATACTGGAGATCTTCCCCAAGGATCGAAACAAAGACTTACAAGTATTACGTATTTTTTTATCAAAGTGTAAACACCTACACCGTACGATGTCTCTTTAAGGCTGCAAGGCCTGTTTTCGGACATCGGTACAGAGTAACTTAGTAACTAAAAATAAATGGATAGTGGTCGCCGCTGACGCCATCTAACTTATTATAAGATTATATTACAAATACATTTTTTAAGGTTCATATTTAGGTGTGTGTGTGTTTTATAGTATAAATTGAAAAAGTGGGGCGGAGGCGCGCGGGCCGCCGCCACGTGCCCGGACTCCCAAACCGCCGCCAATTCCGCACTGCCATGCGACTTTTTATTTACGCCGCGCAGATGCCTCCCTAATGGAGGCCTAATCTGACCCCACCTCCTTTACAACTGAGACTAAATGGGGCGCGGGACTGGACGCGCCGATACAGGTTTAAACATAGGTTTACGTTACATATGTCTATGGTCTATATGCCATTGTACATTTGAGGTATGTAACCCGGTATGTACTTGTACATATGTAGCTATTCAGATTAATGTACGAGTAAATTGTATAGTTATACTTGTAATTGTTTAGTGTACTGTATAATTATTTTCAGTAAAATATACATACGTAAATATCATAATTTTCTATTGCTATATATAGCAATAGAAAACAAGGTACCTAGCTTTAAATACCATTTGGCATTGTAATATATGGAATATGAGTCAGATGGTACGAGTATAACTAGTTTTTTGGAAACGACGCGGGCAACGAACCAATAATGTTCAAAAGAAAGTCGTATATAATAGAGAAAATATAAAAAAAAACTTTGTTGGCCGAACACATAAAAACTATAATTAAACAACTGACGAAAATCACAAGACAGATTTATAAATAAACTCGGAATAAACGCAAGTAATAAAAGCGTAATCCTTAACCGAAATCTTACGTGGGTAGGAGTCTAAAAGAGTAATAGCGTCATGTTTGTGGAGCTATTTTTTTAAATACATACATAATACACATACAGAGCTTTTACCATATATAATATTTATCAGGAAACAACATCTAAATGTTTATTGTTCGATTGTTGAAAACAGATGATATACAAGGATAAGACAGTATCTAGTTTAAAAACCATAAGAAAGATAGACACAACACCTGAACACAAAAATATTAAAAAATGCGACTCTGACTTTTCCTGCATATTACATTCACATGGATATTACATTATCCGGCAACCACCACATAAGGTAAACTAGTTATAACAATCACAAAACGGTGTGAATTTATACACCTCTCCGTGTAATATTTCAGGAATTTCAATTCAGATAGACAATCAAGTTATAGGCCGTCGCAAATCGTTTCGGCTCGGGCGATAAAATCGTAATAAATAAATTTAAGCCACTTCCATTATGGATACACCATGTTATGGTCATTCCAATAACTGGGCGATATGATTTCACATGCGATCCATACCAGGATCAATCGAACCGAAGTTGGTCGTTAAATGTGATTAATAAAGTCGCCAAACTTAGATGTACGATAGGTGAAATCATATTTTTATTGCCGAATTAAGTAACTACTTAGTTAAGTATGTTTAATTTTTACTACTTCTCTCTGTGTGAGTCGTATTTCCTCATGACTAAGGGTCGCGACTCCCCCGCAGAATAAATTTGTTAGGGAAGTTCTTTTGGAAAGATACAATGTGGTGGCCGCCCAGGTCCTTCCAAGGAAGACACATATGTCCTCGGATATTGTTGTCCTCAAACATGTCGGTTTGCTCATGATGTTTTCCTTCACCGCTAAGCGAGTGCAATTCCACACATAACTTGAAAATACAAGTCATTGGTGTAGGGCCGGATTCAAACCAGGGTGCGTCTGGATGAAAAGCAGACACTGGAACCGCCGAGCCACACTCGATTAAACTTACTACTTAGTTATATAGAATAAAAGGTTAAGCGGTATAATAATTAGAAAAGTAAACCATAGCAACATTTTGAACAAGCAAACCACTTAATAAATAACTACGATTAAGTAATTATTATTTATGGTAACAACATAGGTAGAATCTAGCCATATTCCATCATAAGAAAAACCAGCTGTTTAAAATTTCTGTAGTACGAGAAAACACGATTAGGTAGGTAATTAATATTCACAATGTAAACAACGTTACGACTCTACGTGTTAATTAAGCACATTAATTGGCTCATTCCACTGGACTTGAAGGTGTCAGTCGTTGACGGGCTTTACTCTAACAAACTATTAAGTCAACCTAAAAACAAGACGATTTGGAAATCTACTGTTTCAAATGTCACTTAGGTGGGAAACACTCGAAATTGTAAACTTGAATGAAACTTTACAATCAAACCTCACAAACAAACCTGTGATAGGCTAATCAATGTAAATTTAAGTATAGATTTGTGATTAATTTTAACTTTCATATCAACAAATTGTGTGCCGTCAATATTACAAGTAGATAAATAGTACCCAATGAAGTTCTAGTGTACTTTAACCTTTAACTGCCGACCTATACGTCTCACAGACGTCGATATTTTTGTAATGACAATATTTTTTAAAATACGCGGCGTGTGGCTTCCTTTTTCCCGGTACCTTCCTGTTTTGACATTTTGAAGACACAGTCGATGTGCCTTACATGCTATCTTCAAGTATGCAATGACTACAAAGTGCGAAAGTAAAATTTTTCAAACACATGTGTTTTCAGTTTTTTTTATTTTTAGAGTTAGAGTTTCTAGTTTCGTTTTATTTTAAAACATATTTCAAGAAGAACATATTTATATTAGTCACTTTTCGAAACATTAAAGTGTTTAAAAAAATGAAGATTGAACTATGTTCCTAAATTTGTTAAGCAAATTATGCGATCTCATAAATTAATGTTAATTATCTTTATATTTCAAGTTTTATTTATATATTTATGCACGATTCATTAGCTAAGGCTTTCATCTAATAACTGTAAAAATTAAGATTCGTTAGCACGCTTACAGATTTTTTTATAATTATTTTAATTTTGTGCGTCTGTGGGACGTAACCTCGGCGGTAGTGTTTTTTTAGACCAGGTCGTCAGCCAAAGGTTAAATCAAAACAAACATCACACTACGCAGAATCGCCTAGATCTATACGTGAAAACTCGAAAGCCAGCAAGAGTTTTGTAGAATTCAACTCGATTGTTCAAACACTTGTAATAGTAGACGTACTCCAAACAAACTGTGCCTCTCGAGCGCGTGCGGCGGGATCATTTGCAAGAGGCCTCGAGTACTCAGGTACAATATAATATGTGAGAACGATAGGCGATTTTATAGAAAATAGACAAAATACACATACATACACAGTCTGTTAAACATTAGTACTTATAGTTTATGATCAAATAAGGTCAATATTTTTGTGCTTAAAATCGGACTGTTGCACAATCAATGACATCAATATAAATATACTAAATATGTACAAATTTGTTCGTTACATTACAGCGAGTAGAGAAAAAAATATGTAAAAATAAATTACTTATTACGAAAAAAGAATCATAAAATTCTCAAAAGACCATTAGCATAGATGTATAGATATAATTATCATACGCATCTTACAATTTATAGCATCCTGCGGAGCACAGTTGAACTGAGATGGGATAGTGTGAAATCAAAATTCCACACACAAAGAACATTATTCAACAGCTACATACTAAAGTAGGTATTTATTTTAAAATAAGTTCCAATACAATTCGAGGGTCCAACCTGGATGAGGTCTGCACAAGATCGACGCAGATGGCACATACAAAGGGAGGCCTATACACAGCAATGGGATGGCAAGGTCTGTGGATGATGATGATGAAGTTTCAATCCGAATAAACTTTTGAGGCAAAGCTAATGATGAACTAAAAGCCAGAGACACCCAGTATCATTTAAAATACAAACACGATCTGGCTTCGAGCACATATCAAGGGTTCTAGGGGCTCTCTGCAGTAAAAAAGAAGCTCGCCACTCGTGTATTCGTGAATCCGCGGGCCGGCTACCTCAGGGGCGCTGCTCGGGCCCGCAGTTGTTTACTCCACGCCGATGACTCATTAACGGTCGCTTGATCGACGCCCGCGACGTTTCTATCAAATTCTTTTAGTGGCTCTAGTTTGTAAACAAGTACAGATGCGGACAGCGGTGCTAAATGTAACTAAGTTTTTCTTTATAATCTAAATGTGTAAGTACTACTTACTTACATAGTTTACACACACTTTTATTCATAATCAAGGTCCAAGTGTAAAAGATGTGGATTGATCTGCAAAAGCAATGTTTATTTTTCTTTCGCTTTTATTATGTTATGTAAGGTAATGTAAAAATCTACCAAATTAGAGCTGTTTTTTTTAAATAAATATAAGTACCTACATATGTGCTATTTTGGAAAGTCAGTAATTTTTGTAAATCCGAGATCTTTTTAACTGACGTTTACGATAGAGTTTACACAGATATAATTCCATCGCCGAGCATACCAAATACGGTACGATACGAACAAATATCAAACCAAACCCATATAAGTTATTAACGCGCAAAAGGGCTAGTGAGGCGCCAAGGTCGCAGCGAGCGGCCATCGACCCGGAAGCGAGGGCCACCACCGCCAGGGGGCGGGAGACCCTTGCTTACGACATTCCTACACAATTTTATTGCGCATTACATTCGCAAAATGTCTTACGTCCATTCCTACGATTGTACAGCCGCCATCAAATGTTTCGCTGGTGCTCTCTAACGCGCATCGACTATAAAAGCCGAGGGGTTGTGGATTGCTGCATCTCCTTACGCGTCGCCTAATTGGATCGTTATGACGCTCTCACGTCCGAGGAAAATGAAGATAATCCAGCTAAGGGAAAGCGCGTATTAGTTAAACGACGGGAAGGATATCGCCGGAACGTGAGCGGGGCGTGGCACTTTTGCAAATTCGATTTCATTTAACGAATTCACACCTACGTCAGCGCGTGTTGGGAGATTTGTTTTAGCGGAATGGTTTTCATCGAGCGGTGTGGTTAATTGCGTTGTTTATTGACATAGATATGGTGCACGGCGGCGCGGGCGCGGAATGCGCTCGAAATGCAGCCGCGCACCATCGCCACCTCCCAGCCTCTCTCCGCCCCGCGACTCCATTCGCAACGCCGCAGACCGGTTCCCGGTATTGCCTCTTTACGCTATCGAGTAAACACAAAAGTAAAATGGCGACTAACGTTTAAAATTCCAAAGGTCTTATTTAGCGCAGATAGAACAAACTCGTTCCGTTTCGCGGAACACTTTTTCCTTTACTGTGGGATTTTCATTCACAAGATCTCATTCATTTCCATCAACGTCGAAAGGTCAGACGATAAAGCCGCTCTGTTTTTAAATTGGCAGTTTCAGCAAATGAGTTCTGCCCACTGCAGAGAATCAACTCGTCGAGCGTTTCGTATGCGGCGCGAGGTTTATGGGATTAGATCACCTTCGGGAATTCGTAACGGACATTTACTATTTTGGCAAGTGGGCATGTAATGGTTGGGAAATAGTTCGCGATGACGCCGATGACGCCATGTGATTGTGCGTGCGGTGTTTATTTGCGCGTGACGCAGCGCGCGTCGCCTCGCTTCATCCCCGTGCGCGCCGCCTGCCGGCTGCCGGCTGCCGGCCTCACTACCACCAGTACCACCACCGACCGACACCTACCAAACAATACATAAATTACACTATAAATAACAACCGCATTTTAACGCCAGTCTCACCCGGTCGCTATGTAGGTGGCACGCTAATTTATGTATTTAGATTCAAATTCCTTGAACTTCAAATTTGCCAAACACGATGGAAAGATAAGTATTTAATTGGCTTACGATAATAACGTGTCTGTTTATTGAAGAGAAATATGACAAATGGCACATTTATGTAGAAACGTTCGCGTAATTAGCGTATATGTGACAATTATCGACGCAGTTGCATTAAATTCGTTTGTCTCTTCAATTCAGTTATTGTCGTGATGAGGGTAAGATTTAGGACACGGTTGAGTGTGGGATGATATTGCGTGGAGCATGGAAGTTATCGAAGACGTGGATCAAAATAATTGATTTGCAGCTGACAAATGTTCGGGGGCCGGGCGGTGCGCGGCGGACAGGCGGGCAGGCGAGCAGGCGGGCAGGCGCGGCGTGACGCGCGCGCTCGCCCGCTTGGGGCCTCTCTCTGCAAAACAACACTTGTTGCGGAAATAGCGACGAAAAGCATTTGCTCGTCGTGCCGTGACGCGCCGGCTCGTTCACCTCGCCACCTCGGCCCGTCTCAGCCTCCACCGCGCATCACCACGCAGGACAATGCTACACATCTCTCACACATCATTAGCATCGTGATCATCAACATCATGATGTCGTGCACTTTTACTCAAGACCTACTTTATAAGCCCGTGTAGGATGTTAACGTACCGACGTACAGTAATCTTATTTGTTTTAGTGAAGTTCGGATTTGAGCTAAGCCTTTGATACGATCATGCTTAAAAAATAGATACGTGACGTGTTGTAATTAATCTCTATTTTGATATTGATTCCAATAAAAACAATCATGAATTCAACATACATAATAACTAGCTATTAAAAGTTATTGAATTGCGTTTCTTCTACGAGATGTGATCTACTGCTATTATTGGGACAACCTTGTGAACAATTGTGTTCCTTGTTATTGTTGTTGTTTTGTTCTGTATGCACATGATGCATTCTTTTGTCTGGTGCAGGTACTGGTATGTTATATTTATATGTACATATAGTAATATAATATACAGTATATGTTATTAACTACTCAATGTACTAACTACATTTCTTATACAAATCTACAAACTATTCAGTGTTGGTAGGTAGTTAAAAATTTGCCACTTTTATGTTAAATACTTACAGTAACGTTGATACTAACAAAGCATTAATTAGGTAACCTAGTAATTACGATAACTAACACTAAATTATTAAAAGGAACTGATTAATGAATAATATAAAACCTGAATGTGCCATGTCATGCTTTTTATAACCGCCTATTTTCAGCGTTTATTGACTTGTTCAACGGTCGCTTGTTTTGGTTAGACAGAAATCAAAACAAACCGTCTTTTGGCCTCGTGAAACAAGCTAGTTACGTAGTGTATGCGAAGCGCGATAAAATTAGCCGATACACTGACATTGAACGCAAAAACAAAGTGGAGCGAACGGCGCGCATGCGCTCGCACAGGTATACATGTGGGGCAATTTTAGCAATCGCATCGCGGGGCTGGCGGGGTGCAGGCCGTGGGGCTCCGCCGGGGGCTGGAGGAGCAGCGCGCCGGCCGGCGGTCGACGACCCGCTCCGAGGAGCAGGTTGTTACCCGCGCGCCACGCGCTGGCCTCCCAGAGGCCGCAGCTGCTGCCGCCGGCCTCTGACCCAACAATTACTTACCCACGTCTACTTCCCCAACGAAAAAACGCCACAAACAAGTAACGGTGCCGAGTATTTCGTCAATGAATCTCAATTAGCAACTTTACGCATGAACGACATGAACTTTAGAACTAGGTTAGGCATATGACTAAGAAAACGGTCCTGCGTCACGAGCCCGCGTCATATCAATAAATAGAAAGCATGTGAAATTACCTACACCACTTCACTACTCAAACAAATTGAAACAAAGCACTCGAGCGCTCGTGTTGAAGTTTCGTAGGATGTTTTGTTGTGAAAGGATCTTTTTGAAGAAGCTAAGATTTTACGAGAGCGTTGTGTAGCGAAGCGAGTAGATGTTTGAACATTGATCGATGTCCCAATAGTGTTGTCACGAAGGTAGGGCTCGTGATAAACAGCCCCGTGGCCTATATTCCGCGATTGTTTAGAAAATAGGACAAGATAAATTTAACCACGAGCCGTTCGGTGTCTATTTCTCTCGCAGCTTGTAATTAGAAAAGTAAACATATCTGCGGATAGAAATAGAACGCATAGGAATTTACATTTTATTTCTGAGAATGCCAATTTGATTTGAGTATCATTTATATCAAACAAACATGATTAAGTACATCTTTTTGGGTGTATCTACTGGTCAAATAGCTATGTTGTTAATAAGTTATAGTTTTTACATTAAATCAATTAGTTCCCAAACTAAGGTACATTATCTAAGAGTTATCTAGTCTACGTTAATTATCTGTATGAAGACTTAAGCTTTGATTTCCTAGGAAAGCGGTGCCTTCATATAGCAGCCGTAATACAGCGGTGAATGACGTCACTAAAACGTTGTCTATGTAAACGAAATGGCGCGGTTTCCTGGAGAGCGGTAACTTGCACCGTAATTTACTTTAATTATTTTTGCGTCCGTAATATCACGGCCGCTATACGATGGCACCGCTTTCCTAGGAAACCAAAGTTTTAGAAATTTCAAAATTCATAGAACATTTTGAGTCTGGGCGCTAGCATAGCGCATGACTGACAATTTAATTCTTATATAATCTAATCTTATGTAGTGTAGTCATCGAATGGAATTCAAAATGTCGCTTGTTGTTTTGATGCTTGCTCTACTTCTTGATTGGTAATAATAATAATGTGAGACGGTTGACATCCTTATTGGTGTTGCGATGGATAGTAAACAGTGGCCACAGGCAGGAGTAGCTGCCGGTTCATAAACAACACTGAATGTCAGCGAACATGGCGCGTGGTCAGGCCGTGGTGGCGCGGGGGCGTCGCTATCATTTATCAGAGAACAAACAGTACTATTTTAAAATTACTAATCTTTCGCACGCACGATACGTCCGGCGAGACCTTGAAACTGCATTTAAGGCGACATTGGAATAACAAGTATAAAAACAAGATTTAAACGAATCATAAGTAATGAGTTCATGTTTCGTAGACCGTTTGAAACGATGTCGGTCGCCGCGCCCGCGCCGCGCCGGAATCCATTTAGGTGAAGTTTGTGCTTGAATTATACTCGAACGGCCTTCCACTTCCGGAACCACTTAATCTTACCAAAACTCCTACAGTTCATTCTTCATTGATGTCACTTTAAATTAATATTTGATTAATCGTGAGAAATATTTTTCGGAACATCTCAGAATTCATAAAAAGTAGCCTCTTATACAAAGAAGTACAACTCTACCGAAAGATGAACGTTCGAGGTCGTTCTGAATTAAAACGAACACATCGTGAACACGCCGCTTTAGACAAACAGATTAGCTATATTTATTCGTCACCTGTTATTGTCAACGGATTTACGGATTGTGTCATATAATAATCATAACATTTGTGGAAGACTATTGTAACCGGATATTTTGTTTTATTGCTAGTAGACGTATAGCTAGAACACGTCCACTGCTCACTAGAAATAATGCTTGTTTCTATAACTAATTCGACCTCTAATGGCTATTTTCTAGATCTATCGACGATACGGAGGGTATTAATGTTTTATGTAACTTCGATATGCTCGAAATACTTAATTCACGTGACAGCGCTTGTGTTTTCTCGACTCGTAATAATATCCATATCTAATGTAATTCATTTACGTAAACTGTACAATACTTATCTGTCAAGTTTGCAATTTTTTACACTTATCGAATCGAGTACAGCATTAAGAAGCCAGTGAGTGTGATCGCACAATAGCGCCCCGCGCAGTGTATGAGTACATACAATATATGAATGGTATCATTGGCGATCATGTTGTTCAGCAGCGGTCACAGCACGCCGCCCTGCGCGACGCCGCGCTCGTGCTGATTGAATGCGGGACTAGTGGCGCCACGCTATGTTACATTCCACTTGATTCCACGTACAACGCACTTCGGCCACGCGGCGAAGGTTCAGACGAAAGCCGTTAAAAGGTCATCGCAGTCGAGATCGCTGCACGCTAGCGACTCGAGGAAATGCCACATCAAAACCGGCAAAAACACTGCACTGCATAATTTTAATTCGATACACTAATAAAATACTGTTTATTCGTGTGTGACAATAAAGAACATATAAAAGCCGGATCTTAAAATACACATGGGAACAAGAACAAATCTCGTAGAGCAGGAAGAAATAAATAAAGAACGATTAAACCTCTCGAGCTACTCAAGCAATGTTAATTTCATCGTTAGTAACACATAATTGTTGAATGACAATATTTCATGTCGTTAATAAGCTAACGAAATTGTGAATGTCGAAATAGTGAGAGCAAGTGGGGGCCAGATGTACGTGTTGTCGCCTCGTCGCGTAGCCAGCAGATGCCAGCAGTGGGCAGGCACATGGCGAAGTCGGAGCAGCACGCTAGTGTAAGCGGCCGGTGAATGCGGTAGGTCGCGCACTATCAGATGGCTCGGCGATTGCGTACGGGTCGCATGTTCGCACAATCGCCTTATCGCTGCAGATAGTGCAACCAGAGATAGCCACTAACCTACGTAAACCTACGGCACAAGTATTCGCTTTCATAAACACTGCAAAGTGTAACAACATACAAAACAGTAACCCAGGTCACGCCGCGCTCCAAATACTTTGTGTCGATTTTATTGCAAAAAAAGTCGGTTAAGCCAGATAAAATTACTGTAGCGATAACTGAAAGAATACAGCTTTGTACAGTCACAATTTATTGACTAACAAACGTTCCTACGCAATAGTAAGTCAACTTGGTGTTTCAATGATTACGTTATCACTTAAGTTTTATTGAGCAGAAAACTTTTGGCTGCACGAGAAGAGAATTCTACCCGTACGTAAGTACTTAGGTAGTAGAAATAAGATTTATAAAGAAACAGAAGACTACATGTAATTATGTAAGAAAATACACTCTACAACCAAGTTTTATGAAAAATCTATGCTACAAGAAATAGCAAAATCAAAATCATTCATCCGATTGATTAAAACAAACAGGCCTGCTTAGATAATTGCAAAGAATTACACAACCGCATTTTCTATCAGTAAACAGGAAGCATTTTAATTGCACGGTGTTGCAATTACAATGAGGAGTCATAACTAGACAATAGCAGTGCAAAATTAATTGAATGGAATGATCGTTCGACACCGACCTCGTACCGTGTTGACGCGTCATTATGGCAAAAATGAACTTAACACATTCATTGGGATGTGACATATAAGCATTTAAGCATGTTGTCACTTGAAATGATATTGTGGTGAAATGTCTTGCTATGGGATGGACCCGGCTCTAAAAAATTTAAGGATGCAGTGCTAAATGCTAATGCTAACCTAATCTATACATAATATAATAACTAATTGTCAAATTAATCCAAGAGATGTGATAGGTTAGTTACAAATATCACGCAATAAATCTGTTTGCTGATTGGTCCATTGGTCAGCACATGACACGACACAATGATTGATTAAACTGTTTATACTTTATATAGATCATATCTTTATTTATTTAATACTGGCTACACATATTTAAACCAACTAACCATTAGTAGTTTGAATATAACCGTTATTGTATAACATGTGCCCTGTTCAGGGTCTTGCAAGAAATGTCTTTTTACTTACGCAATGTACTCATGTGCAAGGCAAGTTATCTTGCCTTTGGGTAAAATAGTCTATTGAGAATGATTGTGAACAGACGGTCGGACGTGCAAAAATATCACTTTAGCATTAGTGGCTCGTTAGGCAATCAACACAGGATTGTCATGCATGTAATTAGCGTGGATTGCTCTGTACAACACGGATGTGGCCAGTAATGTAATATGCATGCAACGAGACTGCACCAGTCTGTCTTGCTAGGGTTGCCAGTACCGTTACAGACGAAAACAAAAAAAAAACAAATAGTTACTTATTAAGAAAACATGCACATAACGCTAAGTTCATATCGATACTTCAAAAAATCCAAGACAGTACTTAACTACTCAACTTCTAGATCTCCGTAAAATCAGAACTTTCGATGGGTGGAACAAATCGCAAAATTAAAATAATTTTCGTCTTCTTTATCATGCAGATAAAAATAGGCCATAAACTTGAATAAATAAGTAGACAATTAAGTAACTATTTACTGGTAAGGGTGGCGATCTAATTTAATGCTTAAAGATCAGATAATACAACATTGTGATAAGAGACGTGCTGTACCAGAGGCATAATAGGTGATAATAGTTAGAAATACTAAATTTACGAAGAAATTAAGCCAAATAAGGCGGTGATTAGAACCAAAAGCGGAGATAGTCAACATAATCTGTGAGAACAGTTCTGTCGGCATTGTTTGATGGAACTGTGCCTTGGACAGAGTCCCATGCACAGGTTTCACGCCTCGACGCATGCGTCGTTGGTGTCATGTGTATGTTGTACATACAAATACATATTTACATGTACATATACATGCATTGAATGTAGATAGGAACTTACTTTTCGTAGATTTACAGTGGACATCTCTCACATTATGAGGTCAAAGTCTACCAGCTTTTCATTTACATAATGACTTGAAATAATGTTTGTTTCTATAGGTTCATTATCTTAGAGAATACATAACTAAAGTATAACCATTTTAGTACACAAATTTGAAAAAAATCTCTCGAGAAACGCACTTTCCTAGGACTCGGCTACGACTACAAGCGCTCGCGGCGGGGACGTCGTTTTGTTCTCACTTGTGCCTACTGTTCCCACTTCGTTGTGCGCGCTCTATACTTTAGTTATGTATTCTCTAAGGTCATTATATATTCGAAACCGGAAGACATGTGACATAGCATACCACCATGAGCGGTGCCCATGTGTTAGGGACCCATCGACACTTGATGAGATGAGGTCACAACAGTCGGTTTTTTCAACAAATTGTGGAACTTTCTACCAGACTCCCTGTTCCCCAGGCACTATAATCCAGCGATCTTCAAAGCGAGAGAGAAGCACGCCCCATCATATGCCATAGCCTTTGCTTACCATCAGGCAAACTATGGCCAAGTGCAAAGTTAAGGAAAAAAAAACAAATTGAAAGTAAAATGGCAACAGAATGGTAGCCCTAAGCCTATAAATAACAGTTATGGTGAGATCAGCTTGTAGCGACCCAGCACGATGAAACACGTCAAATATTTTCATTATTTTAACGAAGATCTATGACCGTGAGATCATTATTTGAGAAAAATACGTTCACTAACTCAATTATTTCAGTCATAGAGCACATGTTTGTATTTACTTAAATATTAACTTAACAAGTAGAGAGATTGTTTAGAAAAAATATAGAAAAACTTTTATTGACACAGACTACAAAACATAAACACACACATAGTATAGTATATACAATTAATAAATAAGTCTGCCCCAACTCAGCATAATGCTGATTACTATAAGCAATCAGCGTTGGTCTTCCGTTAGTTTTGGATTAGTTTTTTTTGTAAAAGAAAGATATCTAGATAGTTAAGTAATTAGATTTGTGTATTAAATACAACACGAGCCTGTTTGACCAAGATGAGAAATCTATTAAGGATACATTTTAAATGTCATAGTTCGCCACAAAATAGACTATATAAGTGACTAGCTGTGCCTGCGACTTCGTCCGCGTGGAATAGTTATTTTGGGCATTAATTCCTTGAATTTTGAACCGTATTCGCAGCGCACTCAACGGAAGCCCTCGAAGATGAATAATTTTCCCCGTTTTTTCCACATTTTCCATTGTTTCTTCGCTCTTATTAGTTGCAGCGTGATGTTACATAGCCTAAAAACTTCCTCGATAAATGGTTTATGCAACACAAAAAGAATTTTTCAATTCGCTCCAGTAGTTCCTGAGATTAGCGCGTTCAAACAACCAAACAAACTCTTCAGCTTTATAATATTAGTATTTTTGGGCATTAATTCTTTGAATTTTGAACCGTAATCGCAGCGCACGCAACGGAAGCCCTCAAAGATGAATAATTTTCCCCGTTTTTTCCACATTTTCCATTGTTTTTTCGCTCCTATTAGTTGCAGCGTGATGTTATATAGCCTAAAGCCTTCCTCGATAAATGGTTTATTCAACACAAAAATAAATTTTCATTTCGCTCCAGTAGTTCCTGAGATTAGCGCGTTCAAACAAACAAACAAACTCTTCAGCTTTTTAATATTAGTATAGCTAGTGTATATCTATGTAGCTTTGGAGGGTCGTGGTCATTTCCCCCCACGAGGACCAATCTGCTTCGGGGAGAATAGAATACGTAGAGCTAAACATTTCTAGATTGTTTATTAAATATTTCAGTTAGTATTTATATGCTGATATCACGGCGCCATCGATTATGTGTTTATCGCAGATTGTTTGTACAATGCTGGCTGTTATCAAGTTTTTTTTTCAGAATTGGGCAACCACGTAAGCGACGCGTTATCACACAGCAGCGTACGTAACTGTTTACAGTAAAATTATTAACAAAGGTGGAAAACAATACAATATCAAGTGCCTAATAACTGCCATTTAGTTTCGTGCCGGTCGAATCCTGCCGGTCGTGATTATTTTCGCTCATTTTCCAATAAAAGTTTAATTTATAAAACAAAACGATTTAAATAATTAAGTAAACATATGATAAACGTACTATCCTAACAACTTGCTCTAGTTTTAGGTATAACTTTTATGAATCTGGCTGAAATTGAGAACAATTGAATCCACATTCGTATGGTAATACGACAAATGAAAACACAAAAATTTGTACTCATAAGTACTACCTACATTATAATTATCTTAATAACCTCAATTGTTAAAAAACAAGAAAACGAAAAACGGAGAAAAGAAACAATACATCCTATTAGAGTATGTTTAGGTTTCAAGACTTCTTAGTTACTTATTTAATCCACTGTTAATTACTTCAAGCTCTAGATTAGGGCACTGAAGCTGTAAGTTTCGAACTGTTGTGTTACGAACAATTAACTTAGTAATTAAAATGATATAGGAATTAACTAGGTAGTACCTAAACTTTCAGCCATGTTCCCATATACCCATTGATCAGCGCGAAAAAATACTAACGATAATCCAGAAACCAAAATATAATTGGACTTTTAAATGCAGGAACAGACAGGGTATAGAGTAGGTAGCCTAAGGAAGTTTTAAAATATACCCCAACTTGAAAAACGTATTTATTTTCCATGGAAACGTTTCATGTGAACGGACTATCGAATTACTACGTCACTTCGTCAAAGGTAAATGACCGATTTGAAAACGTGCGTTTTGAATAAAACACCATCACTCCTTGCCAACCTATACTGGTCAATAACCTAATTCCACAGGGGCAGGACTCTACAATGAAAGGATTAATAAAACTCACTGATAGAACATTAAAATAACACTACGGTTAAGTCAGGATCGCATTCTACTTCATTATTTATCCATAGACACACCCCTTTCACCCTTCGATAAGGTAATTTATGTCAAAACTAAACGCGAGGGGTGCTCCGGTCGTTGACCTCGGCAGCTGGTGGAAAAGAATAAAACAAACAATAAATATTGAAAGCTATGGGAACGTTCGAACGCGAATCAGAACACGGTTACGATATGAACAGGGTTGCCATTCTGGGCCTCGGCTGAACAAGACTACTTCAGAAACTACCTAACAGTTTGCAGAATGGGCTTGACGTCGATTCACGAAAACAACAGGTCTATAGTTAGATAGTTCTGAGAATGATTTAACTATTACAGAAACCTAATGATTTTTGTAGCTTTTTGAGAAAACATTATCTAAAAACTAGATGTATTTGAATGACTAATTCTCAGAAATAAAAGGTTTTGCCTAACTACCCACAGTAGCCCACGTGACGAAAATTTTGAGAAATATCCGAAAGAACTGTATATTGACATAAGTACTATACTGCTTAAAGGTATTATTAATGTAAGTAGGCGTGTATCGCTTGATATTCAATGCAGATATTTACGAATATTACTCGGAAATAAAAACCTTGTATGTTAATTTGTCCTATGACAATAGGCTCAAAATTATACAAAGAAAGCAGAGTATACCAACAGAGAATAGACAATATGTTTTCGAGCTTTAAAAACTGTCGCCCTCATAAAAAATATTTTAAATAAAATACCACATAACTACCACAATGAAAAGAAACTTACAAAACGACGATAAAAACAGTTAAGATAATAAAACCAGAGGCTCGTAAATATACCTAGATAGAAACATCGTGTCATTTGTGGTTACTTGGACAAAACAGGACGAACTATCAGCTCACGCCATAATTACACAACTTGATGCAACTACCTGATATACCCAGTAAAGTATGAATGGTAAAAACTAAACTATGAATAGAAATGACGCTAGGTAGAACGAGAGAGGGAATAATTACATTCGACGAGAATCTTCCTAGAATTCGACGCCAAATGACATAAGAATAAGATCCAATTCGTTATTTTGAAACTGCAAAGTTCAATATCACCGCGGTACATGGCACGGTCGAGCGAATTTCGGGCCGGTTTGCAATACAAGATAACACGGGCGCCTCCTAAACGAGGCCTCAGCGTGCGCGCGCGCCGCGCGACGCCGCACGACCGCCACAAACAAACAACATCTACCTATAATACACTACAGTATGGATATTTTATCATTCATTCTAATTTTAACACGTGCTCTTGCCTTTGAAATATGCACCTCTCCCTGTATTCAACCAATCTCTTGATTTGATTTCCTTATACCACCTACCCTAGGTCTAGGAATATGCTTATTATCTTCCCTCTCCCTCATCACCTAAATTCACGAAGTTGTAATGAACTTACATAAACATCAGATGAATATTTTAATTGATAGTTATCGGATGTAAGTAAATTCAAGTTTAATATACGTAATTTGAGGTTTCATTCCTGAATAAATACTAGCATCCTTTCTAAACAAGCCCCAAGCTCGAACAAAAAACCCACACGATTCCCAAACTTCCATGCCCTTACTGTTTATCATATCGTGACGCAAGCGTCGATTTGTTATCTGACGGATTAAACGCAATAGTGGATCGCACGCCATCGAGTTCAATAGCACACGTAGCGTACAAACAAACACGGCAAAAAATACTAAATACTAAAATAGGTATGTATAATACGGGTGCCCCCCACGGGCGAGCAGGATCAACGGCCGCGGAAGTCTTAGCTAACATCCGGCAGGGCCACGATGCGATACGACTTGTTTACCCGAGCTGTTTGTTCTCAGGCGACAGATACTCGGCTGGTCGCCGCACTGGTATGGTAGTACCGACAACCGGGGATCGGACACGAGCGTTTCGCACTAGCCGCAATGTAAGAGCCCGCATATATGAGTGGCGAGGACGTGTGTCAATCATTCATCCATCCAATTTCCAAGAATGAGCCGGGTCGCGTCACGTCGGCGACAGTACGCCAAGTAGCATGTCTCACTCGCACACCACATGTGGACTTGTCACGGATGGGAAGGTAAACGAATCGTCTGCTCATGAATAAATCGATTACTTATTCATTAGCAACACAAACAGCCAGAATTAATGTAGAGTATAGCTACTTAAGATTTCAATTTCAATAAGTCAAACGATCAGGGACAGGTATGAATATCTGATGAGATTCGCGGCATCTGCTCTTGATATGATCGCAAATGAGGAGATGATATCACTAACATAAGATACACTTTTATGCCAAACGTGAAATAAAAATTGGATGAGAAATATGGAACGATGACACGAATATTCGTATCATGATGAAGCAGTATGGCTTGAGCGATCTCGGAGCAATGGCTCCACGTCATGAAAGCTCTAAATCTATCTATCATCGCTAACTGCCATTCATCATGACGAGAGTGTCCCTTAACGTTATTAATTATTATCACGAACAACGCAACGAATCTGTAAAATATGGTCGTTGTTTACTAGGTAGGTAGGAAGTCCATATCTGAGGCCATTAGGGTGCTTTCAAACACGTAAACAAGTAAAAAGTTGTTTTGTCATCAAAAATTCTACATTGTTGAGTTGACTAAACCAATGTTTTTGTTACGAATTTTGGCATCTCTTTTCTTATACACAGACGATAAGGCTCTTATCTGGTACTTAAGTTCTTCACTATGGTCTAGCATACAGACGGCTATGTATGTCATAACGTATTCAAAGTGGTCAATCAGTCCCCGGTACTCACTTCCTTGGCTGTTGGGTCCGGCGGCGTGCGCGGGCGCCGGCAGCAGCAGCAGCGCGCACGCCAGCAGCGACAGCGCCGGCGCGGGCGGCGGGCCGCACGCGCGCATCACGCCGCGCACGCGCACCCTCCGCCTGACCACATCTCCCGAGCTGCAACAATCAATAACATTATCATCACCATACCATTGTACAACATTTGTTTATATACTTATTTTTATTCCTTTATACGCCACAAGAGAACGCTAAGAAGATCATGGGGATTTTTGGTATGGGGTGGAGAATCTTACAAGTTATAGAGTTCCAAAAGTGGCAAGGCTGTTACTCATTTGCGTTGTTTTGAAATGAGATGTAGTCATTTCAAAACAACGCAAATGAGTAACAGCGAACTCTTTGAACGATCATCATCGCTACAGATCTCATCCATCTCACCTACAAAACAAAGGAAACAAAACAACAAACGATCAGAGGTAAATTAAGTACCTACTTTAAAAGAATTCGCATTCAGAGTACGACAAAAAATAGCAAGATCACGGTTCAATTTGGCAGAGTTGATGCTATCTATCTATTCTATGGTCAAGAGCTAACGGCCCCGGTTTTTTCGACAGCCAAAAGTAGGCTTGAGCTGTGAAACAGTTAGGATCTAAGACGGAGCATGGACTTCATGTTTGTCTGTCTTTGGATTCTGGGAGTACAGTTAAAGATAGTTTATTCTAGTCCATTATAATTGCAAACAATTTATGTTCTCTTGGGCAAACATGAAGATTCTTTGGAAGGGTCAGAAATGTGGAATACCACTACATAGAAGACGAAAGGTGACTTTTTTCAACCCAATACGTTATTTTTCTTTTATTTAAATCAATTCGAACAACTAATACAGTCAATATTTTCAATCTAGCCAAGATAGCCTAAGGCTAATTGGACGTTACACTCGTGATTTCTCTAATGAGTTAGCTGTTCTTAAAAACACGACATAAGAAACTGTGGACAATCACGGCATGTAGGTACAAGGGCAGTATCCAAGTAGTTTTCAATTATAGTATTTGGTAGATTTGACATTTATAGACAAACATACCTACATGTAGCTAGGATATAATAGGGTATTGATTTGTAGGATTGTTTAGCGGAAGCTTATTAGAATCTAGATATTCTAAGCATACGGTTGGAGTAAGTATAGAGTGGTGAGCGAATGAGAAGAGCAATATTCAGCCAAATGAGATACACGGCAAACTAACGATAGCCACAAAATGATAAAGAGATCACATATCATATGCCTAGATGTTAGCCAGCAATAGTTACAAGGGCTCGATATCAAACTGTTGTTTTGAATGTAATGGAGGTGGATCAAACTCGAGTCGTATATCTAAGAAACTTGGCACATATTTCCAACTAACACAATCTTATCCGAGGTAAATCACCCCACGCTGTTTAAAGTGCTATAAAAACAAGATGAATCATTAAAAAATATCAGAGTTTTCCCAACAAATAACATGACAAGGGACGGATATTACTCAAACGTCCTCGCTGACGGACTGCCGACGGATGAGGTTGTTTTGAACAGCATCAAGGGCTTCGACGAACTGCGACATTTAACCTACCTAGTCGTAGGTACGCATTTAACAAACTGTTTCAATAGTTCGCGTCAACAGAACGCTTTTGAACATATTTTTAACTGGCCCGACAAATAGGCGCTTGTTTTGACTTTTGAACATATTCCGACAAATAAATGACCCAAAATGGTGAACAATGGAGCCGGAAGTAGGTACCATAACATGTGTAGTGGCATCGTGAGATTCGTGAATGGGCGTCGTTTTGCCCAACCTCGGCCAATGTTTTCAAATATAAAAAGTGCGATAAGTTTTTTTGGTGGTCTATCACGTAAGTGGTAAAACATTCAAGATACGCACAGCTCATTTTTATTCAACGCAGAGAATTATAAATCATCTGACATTGCCACACAATGGCAGTTCTCTACAAATTGCTAGCGTTATTGTGGGACCGCAACAATAGTAGTTTCATTGATGAATATAAATTTCATTGATCCGAGTACCGACTCCATCGTAAGGCGTGGCTGTATTCAGGATTAGCTGTGGGCGAGCTCTTCCACCTATTTATTTAGGTCGCGTCCGCACACTGGGACATTCTTATGTACCATTTTGAGGACATGATTCAATGCTTGAGGCGGATAAGGTCCTATACACTTGAATATGGAATAAAAAGAATACGAAAGATCCCATAAAGGGATTTCATGAATCAAAGTCAATTATCGTAAGTAACTAGTTAGTGAAAACCATGAACTCAATGCATACAGCCTTATTTTAGGCCAGATCTAGGAATAGAAGAGTAGGCTGGCATCCCCCAAGCCCCTCCACTGGTTCCTCTACGAGCTAAGAGCAATAAGTGCGGCATAAGACTGCGGTAATTAGCGTGAGAATAATTGCGATTCCCACGGCAAGCCCGCAACAGGAAAATAACAATTAAAACTTGAGGTGTAGACAGTGGACTCATAGCTCTATGGTACTCAGCTGTAGGGCTTCATTGATAACTTCATATAACTACTTAGTTATTTACACTGGATAGGTATAAACGATGTGACGTCAACTGTAATCGTGCTTCGAGAAAATGCGTCCTTGAAGTTCAATGTCTCAACTGTAAGTGAGAACATGGGGATTTTTTGTCTTCATCTTAGGCTGGTGCAGTTCTCTCTGTAAGGATTTAAATAAACTAGACATATGTGTTTTTTGGACTATTCTTACATAAGGTTAAAAAATCTAGTCAGAAGTAAGTATCTAAGTAATTAATTATGTAAAACGTGCTAACTTAATTGCTTAAATTGTTGTCTACGTCTGTTCACAATCTCATATTACTAACAGAGAGCTTAGGAATGTTTCAAGAAAAAAACCAGCAAATTCAAATAAAGGGTGAAATCTACGTACTTCTTAGAAATAATAACACCTACAATTAGATTTTTCTTCTTCCAAGTGAAGTACTAACGAAGAAATCTGTTATCAGCTCTCGGAATCCCGTTGAAAATGAAATACCAACTAATAACAAAGCGTCTAAAGAAGTTGAATAGATAAGACATCGAATCGTTCGTCACTTCACCTAGACTTTACCCCAAAACGAACTTCCCAAGGTCCCAACAAAGTTTTAAGTTATGTAAGTCTGTACCTTTATTGTCGCTATCATAAAGTTGTGGCCGCTCTTCGACTTGTTTCTCGGAAACGATCTTTTATTATATTGCTTCGGAGTTTTATAATTTCCTCAAACAATTCCTGTAAACCGCGAAACTGACTTTTTGACAATGACAGGTATCGACGCTTATGTACCTACATAGACCTACATGTATCCGTCTTATGTAAGTACAGGGGTTTAATATAAGTTTCTTTAGAGTTAGAGTAGCAACCTTCATGGTTAGCAAAACAAGACCAATGTCGTAATGTTTTAAAACACACGCCATAACAAATTATTCACTAATTTAATTGCGTAAACAGGAAACGAGTGGCACTAGTAAAATAGTGTACTTACTCTCACAGAATATCTACAACGTTTCTATCATTGTGGCCACAATAGGTACGTTGAGTACATTACAGTGTACAGCAGTAGATAGGTATAGTAAGTATGTAAATATTACATTACACGTAGTTTACACGACGCAACGTCGTCGTGAGCGTGACGCCAGCCGGCGCCTGCCTGACGGATTTGGACACCCAGATCGGGTTTTAGGACTTAGGTTCTCGTATTACTAGTGCGTTACGATCACCATTTGATCTATACCTATCAAGTAGATGAAACTGTTTACTTTGAACTTATCGAACGGCCGACTCATTGCCTTATAGATTGAAATGCGCCTACGTTTTTGAGACGACTTCGATTCTAGGATTATCTACTAGGGCGTTATCAGTTAGCTGTAAAAAGCTATGTTGTAGTTGTACTCTGTATTCTGTGGCTTAGGTAGAAAGATTTACTTTGAACTTATACATCGACGGGTCGTAGTCACTAAACAAATTAATATAAATTGAACTAAAGCCTAAAAGCTAGTTTTTGAGGAGGTGGATTCTCGTATTGCGGAAAAGTATTGCTCGCTTGCCCGCGAAACCCGTCCTTGCCGAGGTGAAGGGACATCGTGGTAGGTTTTAGTCGGTAGTGGAGTCCCATTAGCTCTGAGCCCGACATACCCCGCTGCCCCCTCCGGGGAGAGTGCGGGGATGCGTAAATGCATTTCCTCCTCGGAAAAAAAAGGTGTATACTCGTAGGTAACGAGAGTACATCTGTACTTAGTCTTAAGTGGTATTTTTAAATCGAGAGGGTCACAATTTGTATGAGTTCAATAAAATTGTAGACGTTATATTGATGCGTTATCTTGATGTCATGTATGCATTTGTAGGTCATGTACTTGTTCTGTTTATATTTAGTGATAGAATACTACCTACGCTGTGGCCTGGTCGCTTGCCCATCTGGTAAAATTTGGATAGATGCGTTCTGATTAACACAAAATCTTTCAAGTATTTTTTGATATGTAGGTACATATAGTAAAGGCATTACATTACGCAATAATTACATGAAACTATAATGTATAAACTATATACGTATGTATATGGATTGTTATTATACTATAAATTTATTTAGATTTAATAAATGACATACCTACTAAGAATTTACTTACTAATAAATAACTTTGAGTTTGACTAGGTATGATAAATATCTAATACTGCGAATTAGCTCGATAAAAATCACACTGCCTTATTCAATGTTACCAGTAAAAACATGTGATGTTCTTATACCTAAGTGGTTTCAGATGCATTGAACTATATTACTAGTAGTAATCTCTCAATGTTCAGATGTCTCTGTGTAGGTAATCGAAGTAAGTACTTAATAATGAGTTAACCCTTATTTAGCGTCCCCTACACCGCAACAAGCAGTCCAGACTAGAAAATAGATAGATACCTATAAATAGATACATTGTTGTAACTACTAGAATGAGCCCACAGAATGTGAGCAAAAAATCTTCATAGAATCAGCGAGTCAAGGACCGGTTAAAAAGTATGTGGACGTGCAACGTGCGACTCCCGAGGGCTAGCGTAGCGTGCGTGCTTCACAGCTTAGCGCATAGTTCGTTATATCCAAGGTCCTGTCCATATTACTCTATGGTCCTGTCCATGCTAAGCATAGACAAACTCTATGGCCCCAACATAGAGTTCGTAATGCACCAGAGCGTCGCATGCAAGGAGTACGCACGGTCCCTGGATGTATGGGCAGGTAGGGACCTTTCCCGCGCTGCAGCGTTGTTTACGCGGCTCGCCGGTCGTCGACCTGCGGCCGCACCACGCCGCCGCCATATTTTCGGTAATAAATAACAGATAGTGGCACCGCAAGGATCGATCTACTTGACGTGTCGAGCCTTCGGTGCAACGTGTCTGCAACAATGCAGCTACGATTGCCATTTGTTTATGGCTTTGCTCGCGTAATGCGATTTGTGTAGGTACATTTTACTACGCGTGCGTATTAGTACTATGTGTAGTACTATTACTGTGTACTAGGTAGGTATATACTGTGGTGCAAGTAGGTATCAAAGAATACTATATGCATGGTACTTCATAAGTTAGGAATATATTTGTTTGCACTTGTTATTTGTTGGTACATATTTAACTAGTTACCTATGGTATATCTATGGGATTGATAGTTTATTGCAATAGTTGCATTGTTCTGTATTTAACAGAACAATGCAACTATTGCAATAAATCATTAATTTGATCGCTTAAATCCATTTATTTGACCTGCAGAACGACAAGATTTGATCGCATTTTAAAGGTGGAGATACCTAACTAATCAAGCTCTTTGAACTTCTGACGACGCGACGACTGAAATCTTCCGCCAAATGAAAATAGGTATGTAGGAAGGAATGAGGAAGGAAACGTCACTCAGGGAAGTGGATATAGACTAATAGACGTAGCATAGCACTTTTGACATACCTACCATGTAGTAGGTACCTACTTAGTAAGAAAATTGTGTTTTAGTGAGGTTAGGTACACATAGGTATATTATGTTCATGTATAGAAGTCGAGTCTAGACATGCGAGTTAAAGTGACTGACCTAAGATAATCGTGATACCTAAATATTGCAAAATACATATGTAAAAGCTAGGACTGGTCTGCTACATTGGATCCCAGAGGTTTATGTAAACATTGGCAATTAGATGATACTTCAGTCAAGTAGCCTAATAGGTATTTTATTATCTAGGCAACCTAGGTAACAAATTACTCACTCGCTCTGCAAATACTTTGAGTTAGGTATTTTTCTCTGTATTATTTGAGAATACCTAAGTTAAAATGCATAGTAAAACGTGGTAAAACCTAGAGTTGACGCTCCTGACTGCAAGCAGTACATATTTATGGCATGAAGATAAAATAAAACATAAAGATCATCAGTTTTTTATCAATGGAACATAAAAAAATGCAAGTTAAGATATAACCTGCGGAAAAAATATCAGAATAAGTTAATTCAAGGCCAAGCGCACGGCGCGGTAAACTGTTGTTTTTGGAACGACAATAATATTGTTTTGATAAGACTTCAAGGTAGATAGCTTTCTTATATACGTATCTACCTTACTACCTAGGTATCTATGACATATAGATTACATTATCTAGTAGTAGTGTTACAATATTGGAGTCCCAGGGATAACGCAACTGTTTAGAGTAGGTAAACAATAACAATCAGTCGGGTGCACAGTACGGGAAGTACTTATCTATCTGTTATTGAACTAGCATATACCTAGGTATGTAAAAGCGCAGGGAATGACGACAGGATCTTGAGTAGGCACTCCCATTCCAAGGAATGCGCATCACGTTGGTAGGTACCTAGGCAGACATCCCACGAGACATGACTGGATACGCGAGTCCTAGCACAAAACAAAATGAGTGTGTGCCGCCGGCCGCGCGGGACCGAAACAGACAACCGCAACGGGCGGAGCGGCGCAAGGCGCGACGCACTTGGCGGGCGGCGGGCGAAGGGCCGCGCGCCGTGTTTACACCGAGCCACACCACGTGGTGACTGCCAGCGAACCTACGAGTACACGCCCGTCACGTGTTTCCATTCACTACACCTGTGCTCTACCTGAAATGCCAACTCCACTCGACCGGATTAGCCTAGCCGTAATCAAATTGAAAACAAATACCGTACCAGAGCTCGGCGCCTGCCGTGGCTTTCCGCTCCACACGATCCACAATTTAGCACACTATTAATCCTGGTACACGAACGGGATCCGCGCACTGTCACTGAGCACTGGCTGTTTTATGCAGCAATAATAACAACAACAACACTATTGTAAACACTGCACGCGGTAGAGAGCTGACAACACATAGACAAGTTATCACAGCCGACGCGCGCGAGCGACTGCGGGCAGTGCGGGCGCGGGCGCGGTGCGGCGCGCGGGGCGCCGTGCGTCGACCCAGTCGGAGGAATGCGGCGAGCCCGTTCTCGCGAGCGTGCTTATTTTTTTGGTCGGGCCGGCAGGGCTTGGGACGCTACTGCTAGACCCTCGCAGCTTCCTCGGTCTAGCGTGTATCGTCTGCAGGCTGCAGACACAGCATTCAACACGGGAGACATCCGGAAACAACTAACCTCGCTTTGTAAGGAATCAGGTCTCCTATCCAGACAAACTCGGTACCTAACCGCTATATACCTGTGCCGCATTGCAGCTACGTCGTAAAAGGAAATGAAGTCAAGGTGGTCAAGTCGAAGAAAATAGGTGGTTAGCTACCTAGATTAGGTACGCCTATTACGTGTCTAACTATGTGTTTAGGTCCGAAAATAGGTCTATAGTCGTACAATATAGGGACGTGGAATACAGGTACGTGCAATGGGTCCGGTTATTGCACGTACCTGTATTCCACGTCCCTATATTGTACGGGAAGTATTCCGATGCCATTTGGCATCCAATTATTGGGGCGTACAATATTGGATGCGCATTATCGTGACGGCAATTATCGCCCCGAACCAAACCGGTACGGGCGATAATGCGCGACACAATATTGCACACCCCGATAATTCGATGCCATGTACATGAAATATTTGCCCGTGCAACACTTGCACTACAACAGGACTTGGCTCCTCCTCGCTTCGCTCGTCGTCGCATGTGCGTGGTAGAAAGCAACCTAACGAACCTAATCTACCTTCTGTCACAGACAAGTGACTTCGAGTCCAACACTTGCACTACAACAGGTTAGGTTAGGTTTAGCGTCCCGTAAGGTACACCCCAACCCTGTATTTCATGGCCCTGGATTGCACGCCCCAATAAAACGATGCCATGTACACCATTTATCGTGCTGTACAATACGGTGTCGTGCTTTATCGTCAGTACCAAGCTTGTACAGGCCTGTATTTCATGGCCCTGGATTGCACACCCCAATAAAACGATGCCATGTACACCAATTATTTCCCGTACAATCCAGGACCGCGCAATATCGGGCCGCGCATTATTTGGACGTGCATTATTGCTTCCCATTTTTAACACGGCACTTAGGTTAGTAGGTACTATCTTGTCAAATCTGCATTTTTTACCAAACCCAAACTCTCTGAGTAAAACTTTGTCCAAGTAGGTAATTTGTATAATATTGAGGTTCACGATACCTATTGTAGGTATCGTGATTATTTGTTGACTTCAAATTTCTTATCGTCACATTACTGAATGGTCAACGGTCAACGGAAATCTGTACGCAGCTATCAGCAGGATGAACGCCTCGGCTAGCGTCTATAAAAATATAAGTAGGTACTACAACTGATTATAATTAATAAGATTTTTATATGAGGGAGTTGGGAGACCTTTGCCCAGGAGTGGGACAGCATAGGTTGATACAAAAAAGTGTCTACTAGTACTAGAGAAAGCCCGCTGCTTCGCTCGCGTTGTTTTGACAGCAATTGAAATATCGAATAGAAAAAAACTAATATGTAGAAAAAGAGGTTACACTCAATATTTACAGCACTTAACTAATAGTAATCTACTAATCGCCTTTATCGACAAGGCCACCACACTATTGTGTTTATTTTTTCTTTTTGTATATTAGTGCCAATAAAGATTACCTATGTGCATTACCTATATCTATCGTTGTCACTACTCACTGTGTATACTATCATGATACTAAAAAGTCACGATGACAGTTCTTGACAGCAGAACAATCAGACCAACAAACAAGCACATTGTTTTTTTCATAATGGTGTGAGTGATAGTTATTAGCGAGTGTGGCTTGGCGGTTTCAGCGTCTTTTTTTCATCCTAGCGCACCCTGGTTCGAATCCAGCCCTACTAATTACTTGTATTTTTAAGTTACCTGTGTGTGGATTTGGGCTCGCTGAGCGGTGAAGAAAAACGACGTGAGGAAACCGACATGTTTGAGGACTACAATATCCGAGGACATGTATCATCCATGGGCCTGGGCGCCCACTACAATGTATGCCCAATGCTCTTAGCAAATTAATTCTGCGGGGGAGTCACGACCCTCAGTCATGAGTACGACTAAAGAGAGAGAGAGAGTGATAGTAGGCTAATAAAGCCAGAGCAAGAAACCTCACCTGCTTTGACTAAGTGAAGGGAAAGCAGGCATGAAATGGCCCATATTATACAATATACAGCCAAAGGCCATAACTCAAAATACAAAGTTAAAATAAGTATTTGTTAAATCGTCATCCATTACATAAACAAAAAAAAAACAACAAAATACACCTACTAAAACTACCAGGAACTAATATTAAACCAATTAAATATAAAGTAGGCATTGACCGTATTTCAATTTACGCAATATTTTACCACGTAGGTACTTATAATTTTATTATATGTATAATGCAAAGTTAGCAGCGAAATAATAATTAAACTTTCATAATTGTTTTTTTAAAAACGGTGGGTAAAACTTAGCAAAATAATATAATTGCGCAAATTAAACTCTAGATCCCTTTCAAGATATAAGATATTTATTAAACATTTCATAATTAATTAAACAATTTTAGTTTTATTAAAACTTTGCAATAATAGGCTTAGCCACAAAATAATAGGCAATTATAATTGATAATATTTACGACGGATTGTGTAGTCGTCGTATATTATTTAGTTTATAATTTAGGTTTATCATAACTGATAGCAATTAATTAGTTTTCTAGGCAGGTCACGGTACACGGCTCGAACAAATTAAGGTACCAACCACACTCACATAAACATATTATATTATTTCCTTATAAGGATTTTTTGACTATGGATCTTCATATCTTCATATAAGTTAAATTTGAGATTATCATGGTCTTTTTTAAGAGTCATTTTAAATCAAATGTAAAAACATATAAATAAAAATAAAATAAATCATAAAAAACTTTTTTTATCTGTAAGTTACTAAACTATTTTGGATGAAATGTGCTTTTCTGGATGAAATTTTCTCTGACATAGCTAAATTTACCTTTAGGGATAATTGGAGATAGAATAGACCCTGAATTTACATACTTTTTCTAGGATTCAAACACGTAGCACCGAAAAACATCACTAGTACGTATACATCAATCATAAAAAGGAATTTGTCAGGAAATAACCATTTAAAGTTATCGTAAGTAATTACAGTGGTATCCACGGATTTATGGTCTTTGTACGCCACAGGCTGTTAACTTTTATAATCTGTTATTTAGTTTAAAACCTGTCTAGATGCTATTGCTTTGGGCTCGTAAAAATAACTTGGAGCTCTATAAATAGACTATCGTATGAATAAATATACTGTGAAATTGGTAGCTATTTTGGCCTTTTATTGAAGGTAGATTTGGTTAAAACTTGAACTTGAAGCATATAGAATGATGTGCCTTGAGCGATTTTTTATTCAAATCGTTTACTAACAAAACTGTAAACAATAACTAATAAATTACATGAGACGAAAATAAAATATATAATAATAAATGTGCTACTTAATCGTTCTTCTCCCATTCCTTTTGCCCCAACCTCTCCCATTCCAATAAACTAAAAAAAACAATATACTTCCAATGGCAACTCTGAAAAATGTGGTTCCTGACACCCAGTAGCTTATCTTTTAAAAATAAAGTAACATTCGCTCGGGCTACTTTAGTAAATTTGTACATATGCTACGCTAAGGGCTTCTACGAGAATGTTACGTTACGTCATACAAAAGATATAAACGCGTGCGCTGCTACGCAAAAACAGAAAGCCAAAGCCGAAAGCCTGCTAAAATCATGATGATTGGCGTAATGCCGAAATATGAATGGCGCAAGCCACGAGATGTTGTAACGATGTAGTTGTAACGAATACAAGAGAACAAAAGACATAATATTTGAGTGAAAATAAATGTATGTTATGAACTTATTAATGCACTATGTTATAACTTATAGCATGATACAAACATTTGATTAGTTGGGATAGATGGCGCCGTGTGAAACCTGGAACATTCTTGAACATTAATATTAACTAAATTTTCACGAACAACTGCAATTGTTTCGTGTAATTATGTCTTTTGTAAAATGTTGTTCAAGATTAATAGTTCTAAGTAAAAGTATAAGTAGATACACGTGATTGTGCAAAAAAAATAGAAAATATGTACAGATAAAATATATTCTATGTATATTTACAAAAAAAACATAAAAACAAGGGAAGAAAAACTAAACATACTGCTTCTAACTACAACATAAAAATATAAAAAAATCATACATAACGCTAGTTGAAATTATATAAAGCGCTAGTGTTCATGCAACTTGTTCGGAAATAATTTCTAAACATATTTTTTTATCAAAACATTAATTTCATGTTCCAAACCAACTTTTATCTACCTCACACTTAATTTTACAAATTCAGATGGCATACCGACCGCTGCACGATTTATTTCCATCTTGTGCAGAAGGGGATAACTAAGCATAAATAAATGGCAGAACGTGATGTAACAAAACATATGTGAGGTGTTAATCCGATTAACGTTTCCATGATACGTGGCGAATACAAAATGCTGGGGAAGATATCACATGGTTTCAAATTAATCATTTATTAACAAATTCATATAAAAGCAAGCTTTTAAATCGTTGCGTATCTACTTAACTTGGCAATGTAGTTTAGTAGTGAAATTAAAACTCCGTTTTAATTAAAAAATGGAAAATAATAGGAATATAATAACAACACCTTTGTCCCGAGTTTCGAAAAAGTGAACTGTTTGCGAACTCCAACAATGACTGTTTGGTGTTTTTTTACACTTGCCACAAAGTAAACAAGACTTGTGATGTTTCGGTTGTTAAAAGAATACACGCATATCGACTACCACTTGTTCACAAAAGTGACGCACAGTCGTGCCGGTGGAGGCAGAAGCTAAACAGGACACATGTTTGGTTTGTACAGTGCTGGAGGTGTGCACAAAATGTTTGAAAACAAATGTTCTGCACACTATTTGGATGGAATCGCACCTTTACACTTCAACATCATCGATTGCCTGGTGTTTTGTTAGCGCGTTGTTTAGTTTATCAAAAAACGTATTATTCGCGAACAAGCATTTGACCATCACGTCACCTAAAGCGACATCTAAAGTGACACTGATGACCCACGGTGACGCATATCCTTGGGTTTTCAACTGTTTTGAAAGCCCAAGAGTCGGAGCAGGAGTAGAAGCTCCGCCGGAGCTGCCAGAAAACACTACACACATATAAGAGAAATCCTTATTAATATGATGGTATATATACAGCATACATGATGTAACGCTCGATCCGTCGGTTCGGTGCACAGTTGACCCCAATCGCCCTCAATCGAAGGACTGATTCTGTCCAATCATCGCCGATATTATCTTCGTAAATAACATATATTGGCCCCATGCTATATGTTTATGGAAGTGATCACTCGGGCTGGGTGGCCTGCGCCTATGTCAATGTTTCTGGCTAGATGAGTAGGTTGACTCATTTCTACATTCAGATCGCTTTCAGAACAAAAAACCTGGTAGGATGTAAGACAGAAGTAGTAGTTCTGAGTAGAAAATAAGACAGAATTAGTATTTATGAGTATTTCTTTAATTGAGTAGTAGTTGTAGTATAGTAGGCCTACTATGCTGTTAGACATTAGTTTTTGGCAGTATCTAAATTAATCTTGTTATCCTGTCTAACGATTAATTAAATAAGTAAGTTAATAGTACTCTACTCAGATATGGTACGATATAGTAGTTATAGTTTGGTTTCTGGTGACATTATTGTGTATTGATATAATATTTATATTCATGCAGTAACATCCTGAGTTCAATGTAGTGAAGCTGAAACCTGCTTGTCTTTAGGAATAATAATGTATGTCGTGGCCGCATCGTAGAATTGCCCATTTCATTAAATCATCCATTTAATCGGCCATTTAATGAAATGGTTGCATTTCATGAAATATTTCACTGTCCATTGGCCATATCATGATGTGCCCAGGCCAGATCTATGATAAGAAATCGTTTGATGATAGGGCCAGCCGGACGCACTGCTATTTCATGAAATAATCAATCTCAATCGATCATATTGTGGAATTGTTTCACTGCCTACCGGTAGAGGCGCTTTAAGCGCCTAAGCGCTTTGTTTGTGTGTCAAGATGGCGGCCATTGTAAGCGAAAACGTATTTTCTCAAAACAAAAACGCGAATAATTCGTTATTAAACGTGGAAGAAAGTGACAATAAAAGAGTGTTTGATGAAAAAGCATTAGAGTACTATGCAAGTCATGCAAGTTCCGAGCAAAATGTAAAAAAACCGTGGAGTTTGGAACGTATTTCACAGGTTAGTAATATTTTACTTTATATAACATTTTTATGCACTTAATGGAATTAAATAACGTATTTTATCAAAATAAATGTGTATTTATCAGATATTATATTGATTGTCAACTGTCTGATAGGTACTTACCCTTAATAATTTTAATTTCTTTTTAGGTTAAAAAACAAATAAAGGAGAGTAGGGTGACCACGAAGAAGAAGTCTATGGACCTATCAAAATATGATATTGTGGAAACTGTCGAAGAGGAATACCTCATATTCAAGAAAAAAAACGCCGATGATTCTACGATTCGTATAATTCCGATGGAGACTTATTTTGAAGTAGGTATTGGCGCGTTCGTCTATGTGCCTTTTTAGATTAAGTAAGTTTGTTATACTTATTTTAAAATTATTTTAATTCAATTTAAACAACTAAAAATAAACAAGTACGTAACACAATTGTTCTGGGTTTTCATTAAATATTTTATGGTTACCCCATTTTCACGATATGGTCAAACGTGGGTGACCAAATCGCTAAACGTTTATCGTTTAATGATTTGGTTACCATTAGTAGGCCACTTCATGAAACGTGAACACTTCACGAAATGCTCAACCTTTTCATGAAATGATCAATTCAGCGATTTGGCCACGACATCTATATTTAAATAATACATGGCGATTAATAAATAAGTTTATTTATTCATAATTACTATAAAGTTGGAGAGGTTCAAATATATGAATATATAAGATATACGTTACGCCACTAGACTAACACTTTTAAAGTCATTGTACGTAATCGCGTTACGCCACTAGACTAACTTTATCAATCGTGCTTTATTCAACGCCCAATATATACATTTATTGTATGTTGGTATTGTATTCCACTAAACTGAACATTTGCTGATTTGCTATGAAGCAGTACACTTTTAAAGTCATTGTACATAATCCCGTTATGCCACTAGACTAGTTTGTTATCAACCGTGCTCAAATAAATATGAATCACAAACAAAATAACCGTTATAGGTTAGTAAATTTAGTTCTTTTTACATTGAATAAACTGTAGAACAATGTATGTAAGCAAATGGTAATAAATAAATTCATATTTTGTTGTATTGTATTTGTAACAAAAACAACAAATATGTCGGTACATCGAAAAAAAGATCGTTACAGAAACATTGCAAGAAAAGTCATGTTTCCGATTATGTAAATCGGAAACATGTTTTTTCTTTTTTTGTCATGTAGACAAAAATGTGGGTATTTCAAAAAAAAGATCGTTGTATCATTTGTTGAATAAAGATCCATATTTACGATCTATTCGGTATAGTTTTTTATATAAGATTATACCAAGAAAATTAAAATCGATGATGAATAAATGCAGAAAGATTGCTTTGGTAAGTTAGTACCTAGTTGCACTAACCTTTATCCTTTGAGCTGGTTGATGAATTGCTTAGTTGTTGTACCAAACGTCGAATTTTCGACGTTATTTTAAAATTCCGATGCTCCTTTTCCTAATTTACCACTTGAACACCTGAAATAAACACTTTTTTCCACGAAAAATTCAAATAGTAAAATTCAACGAAATTTATGATGTTGCGACGCCCGCACACAAGAAATGAATGGGGTTAGACAGGAGGACGGCGCTACAGGCGCGACAGTGACAGTGACATTTGTTCAAAAGTTTTTTCTTTGTGTTTTTATTTTCACAGCTATAAAAAGTGTGACGCCTAGTACATACAGAAGTGAGACTACATAGTTAATAAAGAAATCTCGAGCAAGCAACGTCGTCTCGTATAATTATGGTCGAACTTCACTTAAGGTAAGATCGTTTAACCATTAATTATAGGCTACTTTTATCTCGAAATAATGCGAGCGAAACCGCGGCCTTCCACTAGTTACTAATATGTACCATGCCTATATTACACCAATAAGTTCGTCAAGCTGGGTGGGCTTATGGCAGAGTGCGGAATTTTCAAGCGATTATAAAAGCTCGGATAATTGGCATCGTAGAGCTTTCAACCAACGGATGGCGAGCTTTTTTGCGACTTGCTCATGAGTTATTGTTCCGGTCATCAAACTAATCAACTTGGTGACTTGTTGCAAAAAAATAGGCAGATAAAAGCTTTTATGCTATGATATTCGCATAGTAAAGAATACAGCTGGAAAATGTCTTAAAATTGGTGATGTTATGTATAAAAAAAACAGACTTTGGATAGTGCATATTAAGGTTATTCTTTGATTTAAGATATGAAAAATAAAATTACAAGTAACTAACTAACATGTTAAATATACTCACTAGAAGGTATTTTATAAAACCACAGGATAAATCAATGTGTAAAGCTTTGATTTCCTAGGAAAGCGGTGCCTTCATATAGCGGCCGTAATACAGCGGTGAATGACGTCACTAAAACGAAATGGCGCGGTTTCCTGGAGAGCGGTAACTTGCACCGTAATTTACTTAAATTATTTTTGCGTCCGTAATATCACGGCCGCTATACGATGGCACCGCTTTCCTAGGAAACCAAAGCTTAACAGTAAGTAGCGTTTGCTCAAAAGCAAGTAGTTTCATGAAATTGTAAAACAAACCGCGAGGTTATAGTTTTTAGACCATTTAACGAGTATTTAAGGCATCTTATTTGAATTTATTTGTACTTTTATCAACAACTTCAACTAGTGGGTGCTCGCGGCTTCGCATCCCCTGTTTCACCCCTTTGTGTGAAAGTGGTATTTCCAAAAATCCTTTCTTAGTGGATGCCTACGTCATAAGTCTTAACATCTACCTACATGCCAAATTGCAGCCCAATACGTCGGGTGGTTTGGGCTGTGCGTTGGTAGATCACAATGTCAGTCAGTCACCTTTGAGTTTTATAAATTTAGTAGAGATCAATACTCAGTAAACCATATTTGCAGATATTACCTACGTATATAAAGTACCTACATATTCATATATGTACTTATGACTGAGATTACTCAGCGTAGGCCGGTGTAGGCAACCCTACGGATCAGGTAAATCCCTTTTTCCATCCGCGCCCTTATGGCCCTACCTTATTGACATTTGGTACCAGATTCCGGGTCAGAATGTTTACCAGAATCTCCCGGTGGCTATTGAAAACAGGGAAATTAATAAGTTATACTATAATAATAAGTATATAATAAGTTATACTAATCAGCGCTGCAGAACAATCTGCAGCATTAATGCTGAGGTAAGACCTTTTTTGACGCACGGGATACATCAATGTAACGTAATATCACCTTTCTATTGTATCAGTTGTCAACTTTTGTATGTATATTGTTGTGTCCTGTGTATCGAAATAAATGCTTTGAATTTGAATTTACTATTACGTAAAAAAAATATTATATAAAGTAATGTTGTTATAATAAAGCATGTTTCATTGTAATTAAATATGTGTAAGAGAAAATGTAGATTTTTAACGTAGATTATTTACAATAAAAATAAAATAAAAGCATTGTATTCTTTCAATAGTTTGTCTATTTTAACATTTGAAAAGAGTTATCGGTTTCTCCTACCTCTTTGAAGCTTCTGATGGACCCCTAATACAGGGGATACTACACAATGGAGTAGGTAAAACACCAGCTAATTACAAACTAAAGTAAAATTTACACAACTATACAAATCTTTAAACAGTCAAATTACAGCAAAAAAGCTTTAAAAAGACTGTTTCAAAAAATATCACACCATGAGACAAGAAAATGAGTTTCCAAGAACTTCATAAGATCACACCGGGGGCGCCAATATCTATCTACTATACATATAATAAAGCAGAAGAGGGTCAATAATCTGAACATTGAAGATATTAGATAGGAAAAAAAAATTGGGTAGGTATACTTTAAAACGTTTCAACAGTTATTAGATTTTTGTCTGTTTCTCTGTTTATTTAAACAATCATCACGCATCATGATGTTTAGTATGCAGGTAGTATGAGGTCTTAGGAGTGTCATAGGCTACTTTTTATCCTGATATAATGGGAGCGAAGCCGCGGTCGTCCACTAGTACATACTAAGTACGTCTCACAGCCCCATTAAAGCTGTTATTGCTAATTGACCCGGCGGAGGTGTCGCGGCTACTTAGCGGCCGATATTGCATACAATGTGCAAATCATTTATCTAATTAGGTAGACATGTTTGTGTCGAGTACAGTTTTGTACAATGATGTATGGAATGTACAGTTGTCGCTAAATAAATGTATTTACCATAGGAAACAATATATAGGCAACTAAAGCCTTCTTTCATGTGCATTTAAAGGGCTACTAATTACCTAAAAAGGAAGTGGCATAGTTTAACGGAAAATACTGTGAATTAGTACAAATGTACCGAATTCATATGAAGAAAATATCAAAATCGTTTTAGCAGTTTAAGAAAAGTATTGTTTGTACAAAAAAATAAAAAAAGTTTACATAATTCTTAAATTTTGCAGATTATGACACTTTTTTATAGTTCTACTTTGAAACAAGCTTGTCGTCAGCCTGATGGTTAAGCCTGCTATTCCATGTAGAAGCTATCCACTGACCTAGTTACCTAGTGGCCTATTACAGAGGAGAAAAACTGTGTCAAATCAATTCTGCAACGATGCAAAAAAAGGTCGTAGAAAGGCTGTGTAAATTAAATGTTACACGAGTAAAAGGGTTATAACATGTTTACATTTGTAACTAAATTGAACCAATCTAGACGATATTTATACAAAACTAGCTGTGCCAGCGACTTCGTCCGCGTGGAATAGTTATTAACGGAAACCCTCAAAGATGAATAATTTTCCCCGTCTTTTTCACATTTTCCATAGTTTCTTCGCTCCTTATTAGTTGCAGCGTAATGTTTTTGTGAATTTTTCAAATCGCACCAGTAGTTCCTGAGATAAGCGCGTTCAAACAAACAAACAAACTCTTCAGCTTTATAATATTACTAGTGGGTGCTCGCGGCATCGCTCGCATTAAGAAGTAAAACTTGCATCCCCTATTTCACCCCTTTAAAAGTGGCAATTCCAAAAATCCTTTCTTAGCGGTTGCCTACGTCATAACATCTACCTCCATTTCAAATTTCAGCCTGATCCGTCCAGCGGTTTAGGCTGTGCGTTGATAGATCACTATATCAGTCAGTCAATCAGTCAGTTTTAGTTTTATATATTTAGACTAGCTGCGCTCGCGACTTCGTCCGCGTGGAGTACCTAGTTATTTTGGGCATCATTTTTATTTTAGCAAACAACCTCTTCAGCTTTATAAATTATAGCTGTTACCCACGACTTGAACCGTTTTAGCAGCTCACGCAACGGAAGCCCTTAAAAATGAATAATTTTCCCCGTATTTACCACATTTTCCATTGTTTCTTCGCTCCGATTAGTTGCAGCGTGATGTTATATAGCCTAAAGCCTTCCTCGATAAATTGTCTATTCAATACAAAAATAATTTTTCAAATCGGACCAGTAGTTCCTGTGATTAGCGCGTTCAAACAAACAAACAAACTCTTCAGCTTTATAATATTAATATAATATTAAATAAAAATATTAATATTAAATTTTCGTGAGACATTTTATCAAAAGATTAACTAAACGGTTTTCACTTACAACTTACGCGATTTACACTTGAGTGAAAACCGTTTTGTTAATCTTTTTATAATATTAGTATAGATATACTTAGTATATAGTATAAATAAGATAAGATTTGTTTAACTCTCTAAGCTCAAATGTTCATGAAAGCAGTTTTATTGTGATATCTGCGCGGCGACGCTTCAAACATGCCTTACCTAACTTCTTGCATTAGCATGCTTTTTGTGAATGTACTCAAATAAGCAGAACTTATATTGTAGAAAAGAATAAAATAAAATTTATTTTATTTGTGACAGGAAAATTAAATTGTAGTTTAAAACTTCCGTTGTGAGCACACGTTGCATCTTAACGGTTTTGCACAAAAAGTGTATGCTAGAGTTTTTACTTGAGACCCAACAGTACATAATCTTTAAATTTCTGGTAAATGAGATCCCCTGTCCATCTATTCGTAACATCTATCTCCACCAAACACCCAAATCGGTTCTACTTTGAATAGGTTCAAAAATGTTCGTAACTGGGTCTTCAAAATGCATTAGGTAATAAGTACCTATTGATAAGTAAATTATCATAATAAAAGGTACATAATTAAAAGCCAAAAGAATTTTTAAGTTTGTTTCAAAAACAAAATTGTCCACGTGGATAAACCTATCGTAGTGGTCCGAGCAACATGGTAGAGAAGTGATTGAAAACTCTACGGAGATGAAATCGTTAGCATTCACACGAAGCGCACACCATAATGAAGGCATATTATGAGGTCGTGCACAGAATGTCTTTGCTCACGAATAATACGACGAATTTACGAGTGTTCACTTAATTTCCATACAAATCTTTCCGATTATGATGCCAGACGCAAAACGAAATATATTAAGCTAATCGAGTTAGCACGATAAAACGAGATGAGACACAATTGGCAAGGAGTTAGTTAGGAAGGCGGGTTGTTCGGATTTTTTACGATTAGGTGCAAATAAATTAAATAGCGGTCCGAATGCAGCTGCGTTTTCAAATTGGTATATAAATAGACTGTATTGTATGTACATAGCTATACATATAACCTATTACGTTGAGCGCATAACACTAATATTACCTACTATGGATGCCCCGCAACATTGCTCGCGTGATTTCGGAATCTTCTTATCGAATGAGAGAGGCCAACTCTGGTGTCGAGAGTTTTCAAACCGCCCTAAGGGCCTCTGACATGGCTTAACGACTTAATTCGAGATGATAAGTAGTCTATGTATTACCTGTTAATCCAGAGTGTCGTCTATCTTCAAGAAACAAACATACACACAACAACACGCACAAACTTTATTAATGGTAAGTGTGATGGGATTCATGGAATCTACAATCGTATGTGTGTAAATAAGTTTATTTGAAAAAACTTACAAAACATAATGTTTGGTAATTAAAAATTTGAACTAATTGAAAACCAACTTATAAACTAAAACTTATAGTAAACTTTAAACACATTTAAAGAAAATATATTAATGCGTGTAAATACTTATATTTAGGTAATTTTCTTCACGTTAAAACGACGGAGTCGACTGGAATAAAGTTTAATTATTATGATATGAGACATAATTTAAAAAAGTACGAAATTTATTACAAAACCAATTACAACGATCATATTTTATTTGTAGTGTCAAAAATCCAAAAACTTTTTCTACTTCAAGCTAACTATGTATTCAGTTAAGTAGCCATAGAATGAAGCTACGGCATTAGCGACCAGCAACCTACCTCAAACGCGAAACATGTATGAAAGTCATGTAAAAGTCGACGGAATTTTGAGCAAACATGAAACATTTTCTTTTCTATACCTACCCATTGATTTAGGTTTATTGTTATATTTACTTTAAGAAACTTATTCTCAGAGACGCAATTTTATTAAATACCTATTTGTAACCACCCGGAATGTTGTCGCCAAGCGGACTTCTGTTTTAATAAAGAGCCAATAAAGAGTGTCGAAAGTGCATATCGCGATAAAATCCGAATTCCGTGCAACTTTCGAACGTCGATCGATATCTTAAAAATACCCAGAATTATTTATAAAAAGGTGAACATGTAGCTGTGAAGGTCTGGCTGTTACGAGCGAATTGCTATAAGATTGTATACTAGCTGTTATCTCCGGTTTTGCCGGGACATAAAACATTTACTAAAAAAACATAACAAACTTTCGGAATGGTATGCTATCTCCCATAAGATAATAATGATCCACCGCTTGGTTACGCCGTGAAAGAGGAACCAACAGACCAACATACTCACTCTCGCTTTATAAAGTAGTATGATGGCAAATCTGTCAATATCTACCTACACGTAGCGTTTTGATTGTGTCCATTGCACACTGCACCACAGTTATTTTATACAATACACGCTATTATTTCTCAGCGGTATTATGTGAATATTTTTCCAAAGCAACATTTGCAGTAGAATATATTATTGTTACGTACAATGTTCACTAAAAAGCACATTACTGTTGAGTTATGGCATTGCTGTTGGCACTGGAGCTGTATGGAGTGGGCCTGCCGTCGCCGGCACCATCCAGCTAATACCATCATTTCAAATAGCTTTATGAGTTTTCATTGCACATCTAAATGTCCTCTTAAACTCAGTTCAGAGAGACGTATTATATGTAATCACCTGCCAGCTGCTCCCGGCGCTACGACTTGTCACACTCTGCACTAATGCTCGTGAAAAGTGGATACGTTCCGTCCATTCATTCAGAACCTAATGACCCAATTGTTGGAGCTTTATTTAAATAATCTGTGAGTCAGATGCTGAAATATTCATTGTTATCATCGTCCACGGCTTTCTCTTCGGGAATGTTGAATGTAAAGGCTCTGTATATGATTGCTACTTTCGCCAATTCTGCGCAGAATTAATTCAAGTCATTTTAACTTATTTATGATCAATTAGCTTTTTATAAACTCCATGTATGTCAATGCTGAGTAAAAGCCTCTGCTATTCTCTTTAAAATTTAGTAGTAGTGTAGGTGGTGTGTATCCTACTTTGTCGAAATCTCGCAGCTAACTGCTGAAGCAACTGCAAGGACATAATATTACTTGAATTTACCAAAGTGTTTAGAACTGTAGCCTATTAAAATACCTGCCTATTTGATATTTTGTCGGCTGCACACATTCACCGTAACAAACTGAGTCAGTGCATCATTGTCTAATATTTTTCACAAAAAAGATTCCAACCTACATGATCTTTTTCGGTTAAAATACACAACCCTTCTGAGATGGACAGAAAATAAAGGTCAACGAATAGTTTAAAAAATTTAATCTGCAGTATTCACAGTAAGGTAATATAGTTCCGGTTCGTCGGTATCGTAAACTTCCTTCAAGGTTCTCAACACGAGGGATTGGATGTATTCCACCTGCAAAAGGAAAGTTTTCACAGTAAACTATATTAAACTTTCATTGGAAAATGAGCGAAAATAATCACGACCGGCAGGATTCGAACCTGCGTATTTCTGCTACCGTCAGAACGCCTTAACCACTAGGCTACGGTCTACTAACTGCCAGGCGCGAAAATCCACACTCATTTCCATACACTTCAGACTGAGCGGCTGATGGCGCCACTTGTGCTGTCAGAATATCTAACAAGCACTCATATCATATATATAATATAGTAAACTATATGTTAAAATTTTCACATCGGCAACTACAGGTTTGTTATTGGAAAGTTGGTACAAAAAAACAGAAGAAAAGTAAACTTTTCAGTTTACTTACAAGAAGTAGGGGTAACTAGGGTCTGAAAAGTTTCAACTCCAACATCATCCTTAACAGATATCACAGTTGAACCCAGATATCACGCAAAATGCCTTACCCGTATACAAGTGAGCTCGGGAGTAAGTAAAAACACACATGTACAATAATATTAGTGGGATGGTGTGATTACCTGATCGGGGGGACAATATCCATCATCAGTGGACCTCGCGACAGTCACCAGCACAGGTGGAGGTAATGTCTTCAGGAGTGGCAGCAGAGCTTTGTCCACCAGTCGCTTTATTTCCTCCTCAGTGCTGATGTGATATGGCAGGCCTCCCTGGTCCCTCGTGCAGCCGCCGGCAAACACGACCCACCAGTCTGGCTTCTCGTTTGACTTCTCTGCCTCAGCTTGCACTACCTTCGCTAATTCTGAAACCTAATGGTGATTGTATGAAATCAACATAAATTAAAGTTCAGAACAAAATTCACAGGGTTTCTGGCAACTCTAACTAAACTAGCCCAAAATTTTTGAAAGGCATTTTCTTTAAATACTGTTTTTTTTTCTAAAACAACTTTTCTTTCCTTTAACCTATGTATTTACATTCATAAATTACCAATGCGACACAAGACATTGTATAGAATCCAATTAGAAGAGTTCATATTAGGTTAAGTGTGATATGGCAAGCTCACCATGTCGTACAGTCGCGATTTGGGACCTTCGTATTTCTCTAGACTATTGTTTTCCTCCAGATGTTGGAACAAGTTTTCCAGCTCGTCTAGTTGCCGTTCGCGCGATTCAATAACTCTCTCTACAGTTTCCGCATCGTCGTTCTTCGGAAGTTCGAAGTTAAATATCGGTTCCAATCGGTCGTATAAGCCAATGTTTTCATACAACCCGAGGAACGGATTGCCAGTGCTAAAGAAATCCAAATCGATATCGAGAACATACGGCTGCGAAACGGCCAGATTCGTCGCTAACTTTTGTACGTGATTATTGTCAGAGTTGTCCGCAGTATCGGAAAGTTCTGCGACCGTGAGCGTGAATACCCTCTCGTTTATTAGTTTTTGGGAGAAGAGCGCATCTGAGAGGTAGTAGGGCTCCTTGCTGTCGACGCGCACCAAGCCAGTGGTGGGGTGGTCTCCGACGGTGACCTGGCGCGAGCCGTCTGATATCTGGTGCGCCCAAGGCGGCCGCAGCCACACCACGCGCCCCAAGTGCCCCGCTGCAGCTGCAGGCACGATCCAGTTCTCTATTTGCAGAAGTGGTAAAAGCTTTCTGCCCGATCTCGCTTCCTCGCCTTTCAACTTGCGATCTATTAGCATATCTGGATGTGCGTCCAAATGCACTAAAGTGGTTCCTTCTACGGGAAGCTTCTTGCCTCCGATCGCTGCATAAATGAATTGCAAAGCCTCGTTGTGCTCCTCTACTACGTAAACGGGAATCTTTTTGTATCGCTTCGTGGGCGGAAGTGCCTCATCAATGTTTTCTATCATGGTGACCTTTTCATGGGGAACGTAATACCATTAGTCGTTATCGCGTCCTATATCGTACCTGAAAAGAAAGTAATGCGATTAGATAAATGTTGAATTTTCCGTAGGTATATGATATCCGAAACAAATATGCATTACGTAAACGCTCGCGAGGCTACGGAAAGCGTTCTTGCCTTTGGAGGTTTTATCTAATTTAGGTCAAGGACGAGCACCGGAAAAACTTCAAGGGAGCTCGTGGCTTCGCCGCAGTTGTTAGGAAATGTTTACATGGCCCGACAACATGTTACTTGCACGGACAGTGATAAAGTGGATAGAAAATAAGGAAATAGTAGGTACACCTACCTACACGTAAGGGCAAACCCATTCCTTGTTAAAAAAAAACGTATTTACTCGGCACAACTTTTGTTTTGTGTACCTAGATACGTACCTATAACTTGCATAGACTTGAAATTTCACAGAAAGGCTTTGACTGTTGTTAAGGTTCCCACCAAGTAATCTGTAAATCTACTCCCACTAATCAAGTACCTCAATAAAATATCATTTCTTTCTATAAAAGCAAGGGCTAAAGACTCCTCCAAAAGCCTGCTTGAAATATTTCATTAGACGTGGCGTGATTCAATTTGAATATACAAAGGCAAATGAGCGGTATCAATATCAAGAACCGCAAACACCTAGCTATTTGATGGCAGCATTAATAAGGCGAGATCACTTCCGTGGCGACGCAACTGCGCAATTTCATTTGACTCCATAAGGGTTATACTATAGAGGGGGTGTATAGTCAGGCTCGCTTGTCGTGGAATGGAGGAGGCAGTGATGCAGTTTTACATTGGACTTGAGTTTGTGATTTCAGTAGCGTATAGAGATGTTTGGGGAACCTCACTAACTATATTGCTCTATTTAGGTACCTACTAAATACAGGGATGGTCAGACGCAAGACCTTGATCAAAGTGGTGCTTAACCTTACATATACTACTGTGATACAAACTAGTGGTTGCCTAATCTGTGTAACTGATTAACCTTTACTGAGTTCTCAGTAGTTGAATTCTTATAACTGACGCTAGAATTTCAAAGATTTTTGACGCAGACGTTTACAATAAAATCGGATAACGTGTTCTGAATTTAGTAGCATTCAGGAAGTGCGGTATTGATTGAGATTATTAAGGTATCTTAGGCTACACGAGTAGATTTAACATTCACATCGCTAGATGTGAGTAACTGCGAGAGCTGCTGCATATTGCGTCGAAGGCATGAATGTTTTCCATTAGCGTTGGCAAACTTCCGGGCTGGCGGCGCGATGCGTAGCTGCGCGGAGCGGCTGAGGGGAGGAAGGGAGGGGCAGAGGGAGACGCGCGGGGTGTTGTGACGGCGCGCGCGGTCGATACCAACTGACGTCACTACGCTACTACGCGAGCCCAAACACCCCCCGCCCTCGCCTGACCTACACCCCCCCTGGGTCAAGGTGGGGGGCCCCGGACCCGCCCGGATGCTGCCGCATTCAGCGACCGAATCTGCCCTGGTTTACGGCTATTTATAACGCGGACGCCTTTGCAGATGTTCTGATATACCTGCAACCTATTTTACCTAGCCTTTCCACAGTAAATAGTAGGCCCCATCTGTCTGTCATAGTACTGCAGCAGTTTTTAAGTCATGGCAAAGGCACAGTTAGACAGTTAGAAAAATCTGGTCACCAATGTTCGGCACACTCATCATCATCATAAATTTAAGGGCCGGGCCCTTGTCTGTGGAGTATGCGCCATCCTTTCCGGTATAAGGAGGTCAAGGAATTGGCAGAAGCCAATTCCTTGACCTCCTTATACGACATGACACCCGCCTTTTCTTTTATTTGGTCCATGTATGATCTTCTCGGCCTTCCTCTTCCTCTTCGGGCTTCCAATTTTCCTTCCATGATGTTTCTTATAAATTCGTCATGTCGTATAAGGTGGCCAACCATCTTCCCTCTTCTGTTTTCAATAGTTGCCAGTATTGTACGGTGTTCTTGGACCATGCTCAGCACTTCTTCATTGGTCTTTCTTTCTGTCCAACTAATTTTCTCCATCCGCCGCCAGCACCACATTTCAAAAGCTTCTATTCGTTCTCTATCTCTTTGAGTCATGGTCCAAGTTTCGCTTCCATAAAGAGCAATACTCCATATGTAAGATTTTATTACATTACGCGCGACGTTGCCAGCCGTCGCACGTCTTGAGATTCGCTCCCGCGTTGTTTAATTTCCCAAAAAAATTAAAATGCCTCCCAAGAAAGCTGAGCCTACGCTTGGCGACATACTAAAAGTGGTGACGGAACTTGCACTGAAGATAACTGCGATCGAGGCCATCCTAGTGAACCACAGCGCAATTTCTGCAAGTCAAGCGGACGCCATCTTGACCACGATAAAAGACACTATCGCCGGTAAGTCCCTTATACTTAGGTACATCGCCGGCGGTGCAGATCGATAACGACGCGGGCAACCCCCGCGGAGCGGCAACGTCGCATTCTATACAGAATGAAAGACCAATGCGCCAGGCACGCAAGCGCCGGGCCAACGACGCAGCTGATGCCGCCAATCAGAAGAAACCGAGAGCAGCTGACAAAACGCCGATTGGTGAACGGGTATGTGAGACAATGAAAGCAAACAGATCTGCGAGCGATAGCTCTCTTCCATCTTTAACTGCTGCGACAACGAAATCACAGAACAAAAGACCTGTAGGTAAATCTTCAAGCACGCAACTTGAGAATGATTCAGAAGGACAATGGCAGGTAGTGCAGGGTTCCCGCCGCCACCGTCGCCCGAATAAAAAGCAGTCTAAGCCTGTTACATTAGGAACAGGTACAGAAAACTTCGGTTTCCAAGTCGCCGAAATTACTAAATACATCCAAGCCTGGCAATTCAACGCTATGACAACTGTCGACCAGATAAGAGACCATTTGAGTAAAATCGTAGTGGCAGATTATTTCGTCGAAAAAAGGCAGCTGAAGACAAATAGACATGCATCGTTTAAAATCGGGATGCCGGAAAGTACCTACTCACAGATCGCGACATCGAATGCATGGCCACAAGGTATTCGCTATGTAGATTGGTTTTTTCACTCCCGCTCGCACTCGCCGACAGCGGGCAAGTGAGACAGAGCGCTGAGCCAATACCGCGGTGTAAGGGAGCACGCGCTAGCCGAGGAATCGATGCGCCTGCGCAACTGACAGCCGCCAGTAGCATCACTGCGAGTGGCGGTAGGAGCACGTCCGTGCGGCCGCCACCGACTCACCATACGAATACATCATTTTTACGGAAGACTTTAGTGGTTTGCCATCAAAACATGCGTTCTGTAAACAATAAAACGGGCAAGTTAGAAGTACAGTTGAACGGCGAGTTCAAATGTAACATACTCGCTTTAACTGAACACCACCAGACGGAGGATCGGTTAAAATGTGTAGCTATTACCGGCTATAAGCTCGCGTCTTATTATTGTAGGAGTAATTATGAGGACGGAGGCTCTTGTATATACGTTTGTGAGAACACTAAATGTACAGAAAATACTACGTTAACTTCACTTTCCATAGAATTATATTTAGAAATATCTGCTATTGATTTATTAGAATTTAATTTAACCTCTATCTGTGTGTATCGAACAAACAAAGTTAGCAATATAGATTTTTTAAATCATTTTGAAGGCTTGCTTGATAAGATATCTGAATTAGGTATTGACTGCATAGTACTTGGAGATTTTAATGTAAACTCGTTGCGTGGTACTGGTGACGTGAAGACACTAGCAGATTTACTGTCGACCCATAACATGCGTAATGAGGTAGACTTCCCGACCCGAGTGACCGCCACCACCAGCACCTGCCTCGATCACGTGTACAGCACGCTGCCGGCCGGCTCGCTGCATGTCGCGCCCGTTGACACTGGTATCAGCGACCACTACGGGATCAAGTGCTCACTTGTACAGTATGTACGGGAACAAAAACAGCCGTACATGAGAAGTTTCTCACAGGCTAATCAGCACAATTTTATATCTAGTATAGATAGCGTAGACTGGGCTGAATTTATTGTACGCAACGTAGATGCAACTTCACAAGCTCAATCCATTGTGAATATACTAAGAAATTTTTATGACTCTTGTTTCCCGTTAAAAAAAATGTGCTTAAGAAAATTGGACACATGGGTAACACCAGACGTAATTAATTATAAGGGTTTGATATCTGACATACAAAAAATTAGCAATCGACATCCTAATATTAATGAATTGAATATATTAATTACTGACATGAATACATACTACGACACGCTCATAAAGCAGAGTAAGTCTGACTATTATTCTAATTTAATAAAACAAGACAAAACTTCATCGAATCTGATGTGGAAAATTGTTAATAGAGAAAGAGGGAAGGACAATTGTTCTCATGTTGATTTTACTGAGCTGTTGAGGCAAGCTGATGGCTCCCGGTTCAGTAGCGAGCGTGCTGCTGTGAATGCAATGAATGCTAGGTTTGTTGGTGCCGCTGCCGCATGCGGCGCGCCGCGCGCTGACGTCACGCGGGCTCGCACCGCGCTGGCTGCTGCGGCGGGCGGGCCGGCCGACGTATCGCTTAGGCTGCTGCGGTTTAGTGCTGACGAGGTATATCGCATTGTTATGACGCGTATACCACCGAAGTCATCCAAAGACATATACGAGACGTCAATGAAATTGATCAGAGTAGCTATTATTTCACTGGCTCCTATCCTAGCTGAAATATATAACGCTTGCCTGAAGGAAGGAGTTTTCCCAAGCGCGATGAAAATCAGTAAAGTCTCGCCACTTTACAAAGGAAAAGGGAAGCGTGAATGTATTGATAACTACAGGCCGGTCTCGATTATTCCTGCTATTGCAAAAATCTTCGAGAACGGCCTGAGTTCACGACTGACCAATTTTCTCGACACCACAGGCGCGCTATCTGACAGACAGTACGCGTATCGCTCGGGACGCTCAACAACATCTCTAACTAGAGAGGTAGTTCGCCGCGTTGTTGCAGCTCGTGATTCCAGGCCCAAACTGAAGGTGGCCCTTTTATGCTGCGACCTCTCGAAGGCATTCGATGTCGCTGACTCCAGGGTCCTGGCTGCCAAGCTGGAACACCTGGGTGTGCGTGGCCCTGCATTGTCTCTGCTGGAGGGCCTCATGCGAGAGCGGTCACAGGTGGTGGTTGGAGGAGGAGGACTGCACAAGTCTGACCCAATGTCGTCAGATATGGGTGTGGCGCAGGGATCCTCGGTTTCAAATATTCTGTTCTCGATCCTCCTGAATGACCTGCCTGCAGCTGTACCTTCAGCAGAGATCCTGATGTATGCAGACGATGTTGCAGCCGTGGCCACCTCCCAGACAACAGAAGGTCTGGAACAGCAACTGAACTCAGCAGTAACTGAACTATCCGACTGGTTCAAAATGAATGGGCTTGCATTAAACCTAAGTAAGACACACTTCATTCAGTTTAGCCTGTCTGGGCGGCCATTAAGACCCCTAGCAGTACTGGTGGATGGAGTACACGTCGAGGAAAAGAAATTCACAACTTTTTTAGGGTTTGAAATCGATTCTGGCCTAAAGTGGGATGCGCACATTGAACGTTTATGTGTCAGACTGGGCGCCGCTTGCTTCGCCTTGGGGCGGGTGGCCAAAGTTGTGCCGAGTGAAGCCGCGCGCGCGTGCTACTTCGCTACGGTGCAGTCACAACTGCAGTACGGTGCGGAGCTTTGGGCTCGAGCTGCGGACTGGGAGCGCGCGTTCAGAATGCAGAAACGCGCTGTGCGCTGCTTGGCTCGCGTGCCCTGGGACACTGCGGCTCGTCCCTACTTCATAAAACTGGGTATCCTGACGCTGCCTGCGATCTTGATTTATCAAGTAGCAGTGTATGCTAGGATCAACCTAGATGAATACACTGTGCGAAGCTCACGGCACAGATACCCGACTCGCAGTGGTAGCAAACTAGGAGCTGTTGAAAGACATTTAGTGAAGGCAGACAAATTAACGCATTCTATGGGCCCGACAGTGTACAACATGCTGCCGGACAAAATCATCGCAGCCACCAGTTTACCTTCTTTTAAACACATGTTGAAGGCCTGGCTTATCGAGCAAGCCTTTTACGACTTTGATTTGTTCAAACTTAAAATATGATGGTAATTAATATATGTATGTACATATATTTGACATTAAATTGTTTTCTGTTATTATATTTACGTAGACGTTTTTCGAGTACATTGTACATATGACGTATTTTATGAATAAATGAATATTTTGATTATGATTATGATTATGAGCTGTTTTCTTACGTGTTTTGCAATTTTGGATTTTAGTAAATGTTTCTTCCGGTTGAATGCTGTTTTTGCTATGGATATTCGGGTTATTATGTCTTGAGTGCATCTTGAGTCTTCTGTTATTACGCTTCCTAAATATTTGAATGAATGTACTTGTTCTATTGGGTTATTGTGCAGTTTAATGGGATTTCTATTGTAAATTTGGTTTCTGGTGATTGTCATAGTTTTGGTCTTGTTTGAGTTAATTTTGAGGCCTATTTCTTGAAAAGCTTCGTCCATTTGTTTGATTAGTTTTTCCAGTTCATTTCTATTGTCGGCTAAAGCTGCAATGTCATCTGCGTAACGTATAAAGAAAATCCGCTCTCCATTCACTTTAATTCCACCGTTTTCTGATTCTATGATTTTACTAATTGCATTTTCAATAAATATGTTGAAAATAGTTGGTGAAAGTGGGCATCCTTGTCTTACTCCTTGTCGTATTTTTGCTGTTGTGGTTTCAGTTCCTATGTCTATTGTGGTTTGCTGATTTTTATAAAGGTTGTATATTATTCTTCTGTCTCTATAGTCTACTCCAATGTTTTTTAAAATCGTAAGCATCTTTTTCCAATTTACTTTGTCAAAAGCTTTTTCCAGGTCAATGAATGCAATATGTGTATCTATACCCAGATCTATTCGCTTGTTAGTGATGAGTCTTAGAGCCAGTATTGCTTCTCGTGTTCCTTTTCCTCGTCTAAATCCATATTGGTCTTTGGTAATATTTTCTTCGGCAATGGGTCTTAGTCTATTGTGAATAATTTGTATGAGTATTTTTGAAGCATGTGATATGAGACTTAGTGTTCTGTGTTCTTCGCATTTGTGGGTGTTAAGTTTTTTGGGTAGAAGTACTGTTTTAGTGGTTTGAAAATCATTAGGAATGTTACCTGTTAAGTACATTTCTTGGGTCAGTTTAAATATTTCATCTAAGAGAGGGTCACATACCGCATATTTGATAAGTTCTATGTGAATTTGGTCTTCTCCTGCTGCTTTTCCATTTTGTATATTTTGTAGAGCTCTGTCAAATTCTTCTCGTACTATTGGTGGGCCTAAATCATCACAATCTATTGAATTTTCTTCTTCTAGATCTTTATCATCCAGTCCTGCTCCGTCGTATAATGTTTCTATGTAGTTTTTCCATCGTTGTACTATTTCTTTTTCGTCCAGTAGCATTTTTCCATCTGAGTCAAGGATTGCTGTGCTTTTTGTCTTGTGTTTAAGGTCAATTTTCTTAATAAGACTATATGCTTTATCTACTTTTCCTTCTTTCAGGTATTTTTCAATGAGTTGACAGTCTTCTTTTATTGCATTTTCTTTGGCTTCATTACATTTTAAAGTTATTTTGTTGGTTAAAGTTTTATATTTGCTTACACTTGTAGCATCAGTTTTATTTTTCAGCTTCCTGCGGTCAAGCATGAGGGTTATTATATCCTGTGTCAACCACTTTTTTCTTGGGACTATTTTTACTTTGTTTATACATTCATTAGCACTAGTACGTATCATGTTGCTAATATTTTTCCATCTTGTTTCTATGTCTATTGGACTAGAATTATTTAATTCTATGCTATTTATATAATCTTTCAATTTATCTCCTAGCTTATTACTATATTGCACTGTTGTATTGCTCGTTTTATCCTTAATACTAGTGAGATCTATTTTCTTCGGTTTAGTTTTTCTTTTGTTTTGTTGTAATTCCAGATTATGTTTGCTTATAAGTAAGTTGTGATCGGATTTTATATCAACGCCCGGTAAGGTTTTGCAATTTGTGACGGATCGTTTGTATTTTTCTTTTACTAATATGTAGTCTATTTGATATCTCGCTGTGTCTCCCGGGTTTTTCCAAGTATACAATCTTCTTTTGGGTTGTTTATAGTGTGTATTGAGAGGTACCATATTATGTTCTTTACAAAATTGAACGAGTCTGTTTCCTCTTTCATTTCTTTTTCCTAAGCCAAACATTCCAACTATATTGTCTTCTGCTCCTTCGCCTAATACTGCGTTAAAGTCTCCCATAACGACTAGATAATCATTTTCGTGGACAATGTCTAATATGGAGTCTATGTTATTATACATATCTTCTACTTCGTCTATGTGGTGTCCGGTAGTGGGCATGTACACTTGTAGAATTACGATGTTTCTGTGTTCATTTTTTATTATAACTGCTGTTAATCTATCGCTATGGTGTATGGTATTTGTTACTTTATCTCCCCATTTTTTACTTAGTATTAGTGCTGTGCCGTTTTTTCCTTGAGTTTCTCCTGTATATATTACTCTGTGATCCCCGTTCCAGTAATCTCCACTTCCTCCCCAACGAGTCTCACTTAATCCTACTATATCTATCTTACAGTTATCCATTTCCATTAACAGATTCTCAAGTTTGCCTGCTGGCAACATCGTTTTCGCATTGAACGTACCGATTGTACAGGGATTTCACAGGATGACGACCCGGGTAGCCCTGTTATTACCCCTGCCGGACTCGGACCGCCACGGCATGTTACTTCGCGGAAGCCCGTTGTCTAGAACGTTTACTGTATTAGGCGACATTTTCCATTACTCCAAAATTGGGATAAGTAGTGCGGTGGTTTCCCACTTGCCTTCCCACCGCGGTACAAGAGCTGGTTGCCCATCAGTTGCTATCCTGACCAGAACCCTTCCAGAGCCTTCCTCTTCGGCCTCTCGCCAGTACCGGTGTTACCGCTGCCTAACACCGGGGAAACGCTTATTTAATGGCGGCGTTTGATCGCCATGTCACAGAACCGTTGTTGGACCTTTTGTAGCACTTTATAGGTTAGCCCGCTCCACCAGACTACCCACTACGTCCTGATAGTTCCGCCGCTGTTGGTCGGGGACTGCTTATTGGTTATTCGCAGCTAACCACCATATCTGGTGGCCGTTCCACTATCCGCCACCCGTGGACCCCTCCGGTGTCTGTCAGCTCAGCCCCGGAAATCGGCACACTCATATGAACTTTATATTTACATACGTGCATAACACAGTTGTTTGTCCTAGAATACAGCAGTATTTAAAAAAGCCTTGTCAAAGACCCTTAGGGGGATTTGGTAATGCTTACATGTCAAGAATTAGGTGATTACTTAAAAGACAAATTACACTAAAGCTTCATGTAATGTTAGAAAAGTAACTGGTCATTATGAAAATGTAATAGGTTACAAGCATATCGATAACTTATCGTCATAATCATTTTATTTCGTAAATCATTTACATGTCAATACAAAAATTATTAAAATATTAACAGTAAAAATATCATCAGTGGCCAAGGTAAGAATTGACTTGGTCTACATTCAACAATGTGATCTATGACTTTTGAATTATGCTGTTGGTACAGTATCAACAGAAATAACAACTTTAATAGTACAATTACTTACATTATCTGTTTTCATATCAACATATTTGCATACCCCATCATGGTAATTGATCATATTTCATGTAATAGTTTATGTAAAATATTTTTATGATTATAACTAATTTAGTTAACATATCCAGCAGATAATCTTACAATATTTGTTTATTTTAAATATTGTTTTTACTCTCAGACCTTGTAGCAAATGACATTATTTCTAATTGCTAATTTGACAATTAGAAATAATTTACTGTGGCAAAAAAATCCAACATATATGTACATAAATAAGGAAATTATTATTGGGAAAGATTTAGCTGGTAACAGGAAGCAATTTTGGCTCACTAGGAGTTGAAAGAGTTGGGACCAATATATTGCTGTGGGCAACTGGAACGAAGGCACAAACTTGGGCTTGGACTATCACTGGAGTGATGGGTATGGGTCACTTAATTAATTTCAGATGAGGAATGAACTAATGCCTTATCAATATATGCATACTATTCTGTCATATCAACAGGCAAAACTCCAAAGCTTAGAATATCACAGTAAGGTGGCCAGTCAGCAGAGTATGCATTGGAGCTATATAAACTGATACTCCTGTGTCTCCTTTCTAAAGCGGAACAAGCTGATAGGTTTGCTTTTGACTACAGTCTGTTTGTGTTATGCATTGCTGCAATCTAAGGTGTAACATGCTCTATATTGTGCTGAATTCCTGCTCTGACATGAGTGTTATTTCTTCTTGATCAATGAAATATTAACAAGAAAAATTGGCATTTTTAAAACCGCAGACAGACATGCCAACCTACAGAGCTCTGTAAGTAAGTGTTAGGATAACATACCTACAAGAATTAACTTAATTGGACTTAGATATATAAATATATTAGCTAAAGTATTTAGGTGAAAGAGAATCACACAAGAAAGATCTGAAAATCGTCTTAACTTATAAATTTATTATGTATATATACTCATAATGTGATACTATAATTAATTATTGAATAATTTCATTTTTTACGTTGTTCGTCATGTATTAATTTGGGAAAACAATATTTAACACGGAAAATCGAGAGACAGTTTTACTAAATTTATAACCTACAAAAAAATATACTTACAAACAGTGGTGAAAGGTTCCGTTGAATTCAACAAATTGGGTCTCGTGAATAAGTAAAGAATTGCAATAGATGGATTTACAGAAATTTTAAAATTAAACCAAACCAATTTTTTATACTTTTGTTTGTTTTTATAAATTTGTATTGTTTACATTTTAAAAATGTGTTGCCATTTCTAACTTTTAAGTTTCGCTCATGTCATGATAATGAAGAGTCTACTTGTGACATTTGGATATAATATAATTAGTATATAAATAAAAAGTTATCATTAAATGTTACATATACATTTTTGTTTCTCGTTATTTTAATATGATAGAATTTTTAAAATCAAATACTCATTTGCAATGGGGTTTGCCATTTTCACTCAAGTAAAGCTGTCTCTTTTCAAGTTTTTTTTTCTATTTTAACGGTTAGATAGCCGAAGTAATTAGTAAGTTAATATTGCTTAAATTTATTCGTACTCCAGCAGGTATACATTTTACCACCTTATGGAGTTGGTTATCAAAAATTCAAAATAATGTAGCACAAACTTTATTTGTTAACTGGTATCTTTAAGAGTACTTATTCTGGTGCATCACTTTTTCACAGACGTGATTTTTTATAATTTTGAGTTGAAAGCTTTATTTTATCACTTAGGTATGTGATATTGTTGTTATTAAAAGTACCTACTAGTAAAATTACTTTGTAATTGTCGTTTTTTGTTAAAATCAATTTCGTATTGATTATAAAATCCACGTGCAACGTGAGAATAACCCCCTTATATGACACGATACCACCGAACATATAGATACTTAGGTAATGTCAAAGACGAAAGATTGGTAGGTATGGAGATAGGTTAGACATATGCTACCTTTATCCCGGATTCCCAGATTTACACATAATATACTACATTTTATTACTACTGCATGATACTAGTTTTCGGTAATGCACTCACACTTATACCAATGCAGAAAAAGTAGTGTGTTCGGAAGAATATGACAAAAGCTTAACTAAAATAAAATAAAAATGTCTTTTGTTTTAGTATGTCTTTGTACCTAATACCTACATTTAAACTTTGATTTTATAATTATGTGTATGTCTTGTCTGTTGTGCGTTGCTTGTGTGCGGGCATGACATCACAGCCAGTCCCAACGGAAGATCAGAAATGTTTGCTTTCACACACCTAGAGTAAAATTAAGCTGAGATGTAACCGATTTAACTTGCTGTTTTTATCTGTATCTAGACTACCTAGAGTGATTGTTGATGGAAATATTGTATAATCTGCCGCAATATATCTATATTCTGTTTTTCTTTTGTCTCTCTTTCAGTGAGATAATAAAGTTCTGGTTCGCCGGTATTGTAAACTTCCTTCAAGGTTCTCAACACAAGAGACTGTATGTATTCTACCTGCAAAATAAAAGCATAGAAAATAAATTAAATAGTCGAGTTTTATGTAATGTACTAATGTACCTAAAACTACTTTGAATAATCAAATAATTTTCTGCATGACATTCTTGCTAGACATAGATTGCAATTGGAAACATATGTAGGTACCACATTTAAGCCCTTCGGGACTCATAAACGTTAAAGACACACAGTCACCAAAAATACACTATAATGATTACCTGATCGGGGGGACAATATCCATCATCAGTGGATCTCGCGACAGTCACCAGCACAGGAGGAGGTAAAGTCTTCAGGAGTGGCAGCAGAGCTTTGTCCACCTGTCGCTTTATTTCCTCCTCAGCGCTGATGTGATAGGGCAGGCCTCCCTGGTCCCTCGTGCAGCCACCGGCAAACACAACCCACCAGTCTGGCTTCTCATTTAACTTATCTGCTTCAGATTGTACTACCTTCGCTAAATCTGACACCTAAAGAAGGCACAATATAGAGCATACTTTATTGTGCTGAGACTGTATCTGGTAAAGGTAACTTACAGAATACCTACTGAATTCATGTGAATTCACATGAATATGATTTAATTCGAATCGAATTATAAAGTAGGTACTAAGTTCAGTAGGTAAGTGTAATAAGACAAGCTCACCATGTCGTACAGGCGAGATTTAGGTCCTTCGTATTTCTCTAGACTATTGTTTTCCTCCAGATGTTGGAACAAGTTTTCCAGCTCGTCTAGTTGCCGTTCGCGCGATTCGATAACTCTCTCAACAGTTTCCGCATCGTCGTTCTCCGGAAGTTCGAAGTTAAATATCGGTTCCAATCGGTCGTATAAGCCAATGTTTTCATACAACCTGAGGAACGGATTGCCAGTGCTAAAGAAATCCAAATCGATATCGAGAACATACGGCTGCGAAACGGCCAGATTCGTAGTTAACTTTTGTACGTGATTATTGTCAGAGTTGTCCGCAGTATCGGAAAGTTCTGCGACTGTGAGCGTGAATACTCTCTCGTTTATTAGTTTTTGGGAGTAGAGTGCATCTGAGAGGTAGTAGGGCTCCTTACTGTCGACGCGCACCAAGCCAGTGGAGGGGTGGTCTCCGACGGTGATCTGGCGTGAGCCGTCTGATATCTGGTGCGCCCAGGTCGGCCGCAGCCACACCACGCGCCCCAAGTGCCCAGCTGCAGCCGCGGGAACGATCCAGTTCTCTATTTGCAGAAGTGGTAAAAGCTGTCTGCCCGACCTCACTTCCTCGCCTTTCAACTTGCGACCTATAAGCATGTCTGGATGGGCGTCCAAATGCACTAAAGTGGTTCCTTCGACAGGCAGTTTCTTGCTTTCGATCGCCTTATAAATGAATTGTAAAGCCTCATTGTGCTCCTCTACTACGTAAACAGGAATCTTTTTGTTTACCTCCGTGGATGGTAGTGCCTCACTGCTTTCTATCATGGTGACCTTTTCACTTACGAAACATTTAGATTTTAAATTTTATTTTATAAATTGTTTTGTTTATTTGATTTTGAAACGTGTTACCATTATTAACTTAATTGAGTCCCGTGCTTAGAATCAAAGTAGAGGAAGTGCAGGGAATTTGGAATACATGTTTGAAAAAAAATCGTACTGGCTAAGGATTAAGAGCAATAAGAGTGAAAACTACATGTTTAGTTAGTGAAAGTATTGTATTTTTAGCATAAAAATTATAAACAGTCTTATTCTCCTACAACTGGCATAAATTTTGGTTTATTCGCAAAATCAAAGAAAGGCACCGATTACCTTACGTGAATATAATTTGGAATAGGGTATTCCAAATTATATTCACTTTAAGTAACTGTCTAATAAGCATCATATACCTACTTATTCTTTACAAAAATCACATATGTAACAACCAGAGTCGTAGCCAGCGCATTCACTATGCCCCCATCCTTCACACATAAAACATTGTACCCATTCCTCTTCCCTTTGATCGTCTCCATATTTTCCATTACAAAACAAACAAGAGCAATCATTTTCTGTGGGCTGTTTTATCTTGTCGTCTAGAAATTCTTCTTCTGATTTGTCTGATGTGAATGTAGCATCACTATCAGAATCCACATCTTGTAATATTTTTCTTTTAGTAGCAGTCTTACTTTTCTGTTCCTCTTTTTCACCAATTTTCTTACCTTTTATCTTTGTCTTTTCTGTCTCTTGCTGTTTCCCATGATGTCTTCCTTTTCCCTTACCCTTACCCTTCCCTTTGTCTGTCCCTATCCCCTTTCCTTGGCCTTTGTCTTTGCTTTGAACTTCATTTTTATTCAATTTTTCATTTCTTTTCTTTTCTGCTTCTTCCAATTCGGTTTTGTAGGGTGAACTAGAAATAATTTCAGATTTTCCTGATTTTCGACCTCTATTTGACGTACGTTTTTTAGCTGTAGGTACAGGTGATATGTCAAACGGTGTGGCAACAGAGACACTATGACAAGGACCTGGGTGATTTTCTTTTTCTTGAACTCCAGTTTCATTACTGTCATGATGACAATTTTCCCTAAGATGACTTGATTCTGTCAGCAGTGTTGATTGACCTGGTTGTTCACCGGTGTTTGATTGATCCTGTTCTACTGGACTACTTCTCTCCTCCTTTTGTAAATCCATTTGCTCGTGCTAATGATGTTCCAGAAGGCTTCCGCATTGATAATATATCCTTATGCCTTAAAAGAAATCCCTTCAGCCAGTATCTGCCAGCTCTTTCGTCCTTAAATGGATTAGGCAGATTGTTTTTAACAGCAAGTTGATAAGCTAATCTTCTCATATCCATTTGTGTCAAACCATATAGTTTATGTTCCATTAAAAGGGCATATTTTACTAGCATGTCCTCAAAAGCTTCATCAAACACTGGTTTGCGACCAATCTTTTTTGAAAGAATTTCGGGTATTGAAAGATCTGTTTGATTTGCAAGCCGAAAGACAGTAGTTCTCGGTACGTTAAAAGTATTTGCTGCCTTCAAATACCCCATTTTTTTTTCACGAACCGCTTGCACTGCAGCAGCCATATCCTCTTTACTCCACTTCTTTCGTTTTTTATATTTTTTAGCGGAAGTGGACATTGCTAAAACAAAAATACAATATTAAAAGGTAATGTACACTAACTATGCATATAATTTGGAATATTCCAAATTTACATCACCTACCCTATACCAAATTGGCAACAAATCTAACCTAACTTTAAATTTTTGTGATTTATTTATGCAAAAAAAATATTGCAAAATAAGCATTAATATGAATTATCTATATACCAAACAATATATTGGCATCAGTGCAAACATACGAATATGTCTAAAAGTTAAGATGCGAATGGATTTCTAACTTACTTGAAAAGTTTTATAAACAGCACCTCTGCTCGCTTGATGTTTGTCACGACACTAACAACATGGCACATTCCAAGCTACGCCCTTTTCGTTGACTAAAATGTAGACTATTTGATACCGGTGTGTTTTAACAGATGTCGCTACTAGGAACTTGGGAACTTCAGTATTCCAAATTACCGACAGTATTCCAAATTACCTGCCTTTCCTCTATATGACAGAATTTGACATTAGGACATTATGTCAAAATTTTATTATGTACCTACCTGGGTAGAATAGGTAGTAGTTACAATACGAACACGTTGTGGTAATTGTCATGTATGTATATAAATATTAAGTTAATGTTAATATTAAGGGTAGTTGATAAGTGTCATATAATAAAATGTATAAATAGTATAGTCGGTACATGAATAAATCAGTCTCCACTGTGATAAATGAAACCAAAGCAGTTTGCGGTTATAACAAGACTGATTTATTCATGTACCGACTATACTATTTATACATTTTATTATATGAAACTTATCAACTACCCTTAATATTAACTTAATATTTAAATACATACATGACAGTAATGTCTTTATTTTTCACAACTTTAAATAAACACGTGGATTTTGTCGTCAAAAATCATGATTCGTACTCAACGAATACCTACATATTCATCAGCTATCAGCTATAATTCTTAAATATAATAATTAAAGTTCTATTATAATACTACAACAGAAAGTCATGTATGCTTTGCACCACAATACAAGCAAAAATAACGCCTTCTACTAAAAAAATCACAACTGCGATCTAATGAATCACCAGAATAGGTTCATTTAAGGATACCAGTTAAAAATTGAAATTTGTGCTGCATACTTCTTTGATATCGTATACAGAGGTGGCGATCACATAAGTATTAGGGTAAAATTTGTAGTAAAATACGAATAATTGTTAATAAGCATTATAACCTAACAGCAACATGCTAGAAGAGTAGGTTTTTTGCATTAGAATCCCTATTTGAACAGGGATTTTTGTTTTTACGTAGAGCTGTTTGCTAAAAGACAGAAATTTTTCTTGAGCTTGTAACCTACGGTAGAGATCCTCAAACTAAGCAAAAATTTACAATATGGCAATACTTATGTGACGTTGACATAAGAGTTTTTAAAATTCTTATTTTTTAAGGAATGGGTAGGCTTCACAGTTTGCTTATGCTATATATAGTAATCTATGGCTACTTTGCCTATACTGTAGCTGTCTCTGGAGAAAAAATTTGCTACTAGGTCGTACTCGTAGCAGTCATCAATTCAAAAAGGCAACGTAACCGTAACACCTCCGCTGCGGTAAAGCGATTACCTTATTATTACCTATTGTAACAGCAAGTAGTCCACGAACCATGAGCTTGTCTTGAGTTTCCTATTACTTATATAGTGTTTTGCAGTAGGGACTTTCATGCAAATATTAGGTGCCTACTGAACTGCTCGCGCTTTAGTACGCCTAACTAAAGCAACACGGAGTTATTTTTGAATGGAACTGAAACCATCCCTAAAACGTTTAGCGTAGCGTTGTCTCTCTTTACTCCTATAGTTGTTGCTTTAAAACAAAACAGTATTTACTACCATGGGGACTAGGGAAAGTAATAAAACGCGCAATTACACCTAAATAAACTTTATTCATTAATATTGTATTCTATTACACATGGAAGATATAACGGGGCGTCGACATGTAAACAAAATGTTACTCGATGATTTTGCAAAACATTTAGAAAGGTAATCAAAAATAAACACAAGATTCTCTCCTCTTAATTAACATTTCAATTTAAAAAGTTATGTGAATTACATAATCAATACAATACCACTACAAATGACATATACAACACCGTAGCGACTTTATCATTATTACAATAATGATCAAATTGGCGCGATATAAATGCTTTTTCAGTTTTCTGGGTACTTGAAGACAATAATACAATCCAGATGTCTAGATTTTTCATCGGAAACCTCTTAATACTATGTTTACTTGATTCACGTTAGATAATGCAAATTTAAACTTAACCTAAATATTCTTTTTCTAGTCCAAATGTCTATAATATAATGTTATTAGTAGATTTAATCTACCGCTTCAGATGTCGCCAGATAGATATTTAAGGTACCTAACCCTAGACATAACAAATTTGTGAATTGGAAAACAGGGGTGGGGTTAATTTAGATTATAAAAATAATAATAATTATACTTACCCAAAGGTGAACAATATTGTTTGTACTTGGTTCACACGCGAATGATGTTCACAGAAATCATACCAGACACGAAAACTGACTGTGATTGTTATACAATAGAAAAATATATTATTCTACTTAATAGTATAATAATATTAATGTTTCTTAACCTTATTCTGAACACGATAAAGAACATGTTTGCATGGCATCTAACCAGACAATAGCATAATATAAGTGCTTATTAATTTTAACATTAATTTTACGAGTGTCAAACTACCTATGACAAAAGTGTCTTATATTTAGCTATTGGATTACAATGCCACTTAATAATTTGAACTTTAGAGTGTTTTGCAGAGGGCTGAACTCATTGCTTGCGAATAAATAGCATACTATGATTAAATTGTATTATGCAATTTAAAGTTTTATGGCCAAGAAATTGCTTTTACTACAATCAAGTTCAATAAAAAAATCACAACAAAAGTACTCAGAATCTTTAGATTCAGTATAAACGGGTAAGAATCAAATAGCCATGACCTAAACAAACATTTTGTAGCTGTTTTTTCCAGTGCCATGCCCGTTTACATAGAGCCTAAAGTAACTTAACACATTCTTTACGAATAATACAATGTCAAAGGGACACATTCCTAAATTAAAAATTGGGTCCAACTTATTAATAACATGTTTGACTAGCCTTTCATTTATTCAAACTGACCATATTTTTTTTATTTCATTATTTTTGCCCTAGCGCCATTTAACTAGCTGAACTCTGACACAGCTAGGGCTACCAATTTAATGAATCAACTGATTCCAAAAGCGTCTACTTGTAAATGACAACCCACCTTGAAAGATTGATTGTACTAAGAACATGACTTTAATATTCAGTCGGATTATATCAGTCGGCTGAACTACAGACACTTTTTGGAAACAATATTGTCTGACTAGTCAAAGAGTTTGCTTGAGTCTATCATATCATTAGATTTATTTATTCCCCGAATTTAAAGCGACCAATAAAACATCCTCGATGAATCTACTGAGGAATATGACTCAAGAAGCAGATGGATTATAATTTTGAGAGTATTTTGTTCTCGTAAGCGATGAGTTCAGCCAAAGTAGCGTATGTAAGTGGCCTCAACTAAGTTACGTAGTACTCCAGAGACGAGGGTACCGGCGACAGTTTACATGATGCGGCAGTTCTCGTCACCTTCACGGATCTCTCCCATCTGTAAAACAAGGAAAACGGATTGTTAAAACATAGCTATAAATATTTCAGCACATTGCACACAGCGCCATCTAGCCACACACTAAGCAAACGCTTGTGACGTGGGTACTAGATAACGGATATAATACTTATATACTTATCTTCTGTAAATACATACCTATTATACATACAAGCCAACAGACTCAACACAATTAATTATACATTTTAAAGTTCATAAATACTAGTGTCACGCGGGAACCCGCAACCCCTAGATTAGAAGGCAGAGCCACTACCAACTAAGCTAACAGGCCAGTCAAGCTATGATACTATACTATACTTTTTATCATACAGACAAAACAATAGGTCTAACTCGTCAATTAAACTTATGTTAGAGGCACACATAACAATAGTAAACGCGTGAACATGTGTTTTTTATACTTGCGTACTAGCTAGTTCAAGTATAGTATCAATGATTACAAGCTACATATCTAGGAGTTTATCTATAGTTGCATATTTGGTACGTGCCATACCAAAAATCATGAAAATCCGTCGCTCTGTAGTGACATAAAATTTGATACAAACAGATCAAGTAACATATATATATATATATATATATATATATATATATATGTAGGTATATGGTATGATGATGACTGGCAACCCCCTCTTTCCTGTAAATTATATGTATTAGTAATCATGTCGTGTACCTGTTCCCGGCGCGGGTACTTGTGCGCGAACTCGCGGTGCCGCTGCGCGCTCGTGCTGATCTGCCGCCGCTGCCTCTCCGACACAGCCACCTCCTGCAAACGTTACAACAATATTACTTTCGTTTCTTATTGTTCAATTCTTCAATCAAATCAATCAAATATACTTTATTGTACACCAAATAAAAAGAACATATTTAACAAAAAGGTGGAAGGTAACCAGGGACATTGGGCGACCTTATCACTAAAGTGATCTCTTCCAGGTAAGAACATATTTAACAAAAAGGTGGAAGGTAACCAGGGACATTGGGCGACCTTATCACTAAAGTGATCTCTTCCAGGTAACCTAGTTTGGACAAACTAGAGGAAATCCGTAAAGCTGGCGTACTTAACACAATATTAAATAATATAACAATAAAACTGGAATGGAAGGAAAATTGGAAGCCCGAAGAGGAAGAGGAAGGCCGAGAAGATCATACATGGACCAAATAAAAGAAAAGGCGGGTGTCATGTCGTATAAGGAGGTCAAGGAATTGGCAGAAGACCGGGAAGGATGGCGCATACTCCACAGACAAGGGCCCGGCCCTTAAATTTATGATGATGATGATGAACAATAAAACACAATAACAAATATAACATTCAAAGTAAACAACATACAAACGTACTTACACACAAAACTACATATTATTGATATTTAAAGGAAATATATACATTGAAGGAAACCACACAAAAATAAGAGAAAGCAGAACATAATTCAAATAAAACAGGACTTACACACACCAATTAACATCACAAAGTAGAAATGTAATGATTAAAAACCAAGCTCTGAAAGAGGATTTTGTACAAGAGTGATAGGATGTGAGCATTACGGCGAAGACGGATTGGTAACCATTTGAGCTTTTTTCGAAACTCAGAGATGTGGTCATATTTACGTAAACCAAATATAAACCAAATGCAAAAATTTTGAAGACGCTCGAGTTTAACGAGCTGCTCATTGGTTACGTCTAGGTAGCAAGCGTCTGCAGTCGAGTATAGGTAAAAGAATGGATTGAACAAGGGCTATCTTGGTAGTATTAGGCAGAAAATTACGCAATCTCCTCAGAGAAGCAGAAGAAGAATTCTTCTGTTCAATGTTCTTATCATTCTCTCGAAAATTTGATATGAACATGACATTATGTATATTGTATATCACAAATCCTTGGACATTGACAAACTAGTAAGTAAGAAATCACAGGATAGGACAATTTTATTACAAAATATACATTTTTTTCCGTGGATGGGCCTGGACGCCGCCCACGATGTACTTGCCCAAAAGAACTTTCCCAATGAAAAAATTCAGTCACAACCCTGAGTATCGAATAGGGGAGGATCGATGGAAAAAGGATTTTTTATTATTTAATATCCATAAGCATAAACACTCCATTTTAGACCCTAGCTAACTAAACGCACAGTAAAAAAACCAATGGGTTACCATTTGATGTACCACAAAAAAGTCTATCCTACCTCGTGGTCGGTGTTGAGGAGCGTGGTGGTGAAGCTGTCCGCCACGAACCACTTCTGTCCCTTCATGACGATGTCCCGCGGCGGGTCGTGCTCGGCGCCCGCGTCCGCCGCCCACACGGTGGTGACGGCGCCCGGCTCCAGCTTCACGCTGCGGTGGAACTTGAACAGCGTCTCCTGCTCGCCCGCCTTGCGCACGATCTGGTACCCGCCCAGGGTTTGCTCCTGTGGAGTCAATACACAGATTACTGGGACTGTTCATGATGGACTGCAAGCTGGTGCAAGGATGGATCATTTTTGATCCAACTGTTTTTTTTTTAATTTAACTTATATTTCATTTTGAAGTGTATAACGTTGCTTAACATCTGATCAGGCGAGTTGTAGTCAAGCGTGAGCCTATAAAGTAAAAAAAAATGCTATAATTTGGTATGAAAGTGTATATTGACTAAATATCTGAAATAAATTTATAATATTTGGATTCAGGTGATAGAGAACCACATCAAGCACTCCGTTCGAAAATCTCTTGCGCTTCACACAATAACTGTACATACATTACTAATGTACACACATCTGATTGGTTCATGAAATGACTGAAGATTTATCACAGCTCCCTTGCAGCATGGTACATATCAACCTAGCTATCAAATCAAAAGTTTTTTATTGAACTCTACCTATTTACAAAAAAAATTAGCTTAAGACGTAGATAATGAAACATACAACTAAAATAATTTAAGTGCTACAATTAAATTATGAACTGGTGCCTCTGAACAAAGCTAGGCTTGTATCTCAGTTCGCTATAGCTCCATACCTTCTTGCCCTTGTTGCGGATCTTGACGAAGGTGCCGTCGAGGCACACCTCGGCCACCTCCAGGTCTCCCTTGGCACTGGAGGTGACGCTGAAGTCCTGCAGGCTGCGCTCCTCGCTCTCATCCAGCAGGGTGCGCTTCCTGGCGGCGCGCAGCGGGGTGGCGCGCCGCGAGGGGGTGATGCGAGCTCCACTTGATGAGGCGGATGCAGACATGCTGGCGGAGGCGGAGGCACGCGACTCGCGCCCCGGGGACTGCGACGTCAGGTTCAGCCTGGAGACGACGTTACTCATTATTTACAGTTGACATTATTTCAATATTTATAGACACTTGATTAGTGCTCTGTGTGGCCAGTTTCGACAAAAGGAGTCTATGTCATCCCGCCATCTCCGTCTAGGCCTGCCGCGACGTCGGACAACTCCTGGAGTCCAGCAGATAGGTTGGCTGGATTGCAGGGTGCGCGATAAAATGGGACATAAAGTATAGAAAACTCCATAATATATATATATATATATATATATATATATATAATACCTGTCCTCTTCCCCCTCGAGCAGCGCGCGGTAGGTGGCGATCTCGTAGTCGAGCGAGATCTTGATGTCCATGAGCGTGGCGTACTCGCGCAGCTGCGCCGCCATCTCATCGCGCAGATAACATACCTGTCCTCCTCCCCCTCGAGCAGCGCGCGGTAGGTGGCGATCTCGTAGTCGAGCGAGATCTTGATGTCCATGAGCGTGGCGTACTCGCGCAGCTGCGCCGCCATCTCGTCGCGCAGATAACATACCTGTCCTCCTCCCCCTCGAGCAGCGCGCGGTAGGTGGCGATCTCGTAGTCGAGCGAGATCTTGATGTCCATGAGCGTGGCGTACTCGCGCAGCTGCGCCGCCATCTCATCGCGCAGATAACATACCTGTCCTCCTCCCCCTCGAGCAGCGCGCGGTAGGTGGCGATCTCGTAGTCGAGCGAGATCTTGATGTCCATGAGCGTGGCGTACTCGCGCAGCTGCGCCGCCATCTCGTCGCGCAGATAACATACCTGTCCTCCTCCCCCTCGAGCAGCGCGCGGTAGGTGGCGATCTCGTAGTCGAGCGAGATCTTGATGTCCATGAGCGTGGCGTACTCGCGCAGCTGCGCCGCCATCTCGTCGCGCAGATAACATACCTGTCCTCCTCCCCCTCGAGCAGCGCGCGGTAGGTGGCGATCTCGTAGTCGAGCGAGATCTTGATGTCCATGAGCGTGGCGTACTCGCGCAGCTGCGCCGCCATCTCGTCGCGCAGATAACATACCTGTCCTCCTCCCCCTCGAGCAGCGCGCGGTAGGTGGCGATCTCGTAGTCGAGCGAGATCTTGATGTCCATGAGCGTGGCGTACTCGCGCAGCTGCGCCGCCATCTCGTCGCGCAGATAACATACCTGTCCTCTTCCCCCTCGAGCAGCGCGCGGTAGGTGGCGATCTCGTAGTCGAGCGAGATCTTGATGTCCATGAGCGTGGCGTACTCGCGTAGCTGCGCCGCCATCTCATCGCGCAGATAACATACCTGTCCTCCTCCCCCTCGAGCAGCGCGCGGTAGGTGGCGATCTCGTAGTCGAGCGAGATCTTGATGTCCATGAGCGTGGCGTACTCGCGCAGCTGCGCCGCCATCTCGTCACGCAGGCGCGCCAGCTCCTGCTCCAGCGCCGCCAGGTCCTCCGCGTGCCGCGCGCGCTCCGACTCCAGCTGCCGCTCCAGCTCGCGGCACCGGTTCTAAGCAACACAGGTCACTTGTTAATGTTACAGGAGACAGAAGAAAGGTAGAAATACAATGCAAAATAATGGTTTAAAGTAAGTATGTATCGTATGTCGATCAAGTGCCGCTTTTCCTAAGCACGATGAGAATATTATCATCGAGTGAATTTGTATTAAAACGCAGATGTTCCCAAAATTTACTTTTCTATTTTGCTCTTAGAAACGTCAGTGTAGCATGTCCAGAGTTATGGCTGCTTTGGGATAGTTTGAATAAGCAGTAAGTACCTACAGTGTATATTTATACTGTCCCATGGTTTAATTTGTCTTTATATTAGTTAACACTCACGCTGAGCGCGGCGTTCTTGTTCTCGAGGTCATTGAGCGTGGCGTTGAGCGAGTCGATGCGCGTGCGCATGGTGCGCAACTCCTCCACCGCCACCGTGGTCGCAGAGCTGTTGCGGTTGGCGGCCGCCTGCAGGTTCTTTATCTGTACCATACAGAGAATATTAGTGCCTACTTACACATACAGAAACATAAGATACATTTTTAAATAAAAATTAATGACAGATAAAATAATTCTAATAATTAAAAAACTAGCAACTAAGCGAATTACTTTCATTTCATAAAACACTTGTTTATAAAGAATAACTGAAACTCTGGAGAAATACGTTGTGTTTTGCCGCTGTGACTGCTCCTTAACCGACTTCAAACAACCAACTTGATGGTTTTCAGGTGTGTTCCTCCATATACTACCGCCACACCGCACCGATTTCCGCAAAGTAACGCCTGATTATCTAATATCATATATAAAGAATAATTCAAAAGCAAAATCTTAGAACAAAAATTGACTAAAGCCACCCTTAAAAGATTATGCTTCATATTGCTCTAGAACTGGCGACTATATGAGCCTGTATAGATAAATAGATGGTGTGTACCTTGTTCTCATAGAGAGCCTCGATCTCGTCCCGGTTGGCCTTGATGTTGGCCTCCTGCTGGTCGCGCAGCTCCTGCAGGCTGGATTGCAGCTTGGCCTCGTATTGCTGCGCCAGGCGACCGTCTGCAATTACATATACCACTGTGTTAGCAATATCTATTTATGAGCATTTTCGTTAGCAAACAGAAGTGCATGATTAGGCCCTCTTTTTAACCGACGTCTAAGACGAAGGTTATCATACCTTCTAAACATGTTTTAACTTAGAAGACAGTATTTCACTAAATCGGTTAAGGCGTTTTTGAGATATGGGTATTTATGCATTTCTTGGAGCGTAGTGTATGACAATAAGAGCCAAATGTGATAGAGGTCCATAAGTTTTTGTGATAAAAACTAGCCTATGACACTTCTAAGACCTCATACTACCTCTACATACCAAAAATCATGATGATCAGTTCAGCCATTTTTGCGTGATGAGCGTTTAAATAAACTGACAAACAGATAAACGGACAAAAATTCTAAAAACTGCTGAAACGTGTTCTGTTATGGATTTAAGGTATACATAAACAATTCTTTTCCCCAATATCTATGTTTAGATTTTACCTCCTTCAGTTTTATTATATTATGTAGTATGTAGTTACAACTCACCGATCTCGGAGATCTCGACCTGCCTCCTGGTGCGCGTCTCCTGCAGCTCCTGCTGGAACACCTGGTCCTTGAAGGACAGCTCCTCGCGCAGGCTCTGCACGGTGTTCTCCATGTCGATGCGGCACAGCATCTCCTCCTCCAGGGTCTTGCGCGTGTCTGCGTACAGCTTGCGCAGGTTCTCCAGCTCTTTGTTCAGCTCCTGGAGGGGGGCAGAACAAATGAGATAATTAAAATAAGCTTGTATAGGAGTAACAGTATTTTTACTACCGGCGCAATGCGGTTTCACCTATCCCATCTACCTATACCTATCTATCTATTTGGCATTATGTGTTTGTCCAGGGTCTAATCTATCTGCATAGCGAATTTCATCCAAATAGGTTCTGCCAATTGAGCTTGAAGAATTTACAGAAACAGTACACAAAAACTTTCGCTTTTATAATAATAGTGGGAGAAGGGATACACATTTTAATTAGAATTTACATCAATCTTATCAATATTCAAGTTATTTCAAATTATTTCAGCTGTTAGATCTAGGTATGTTTTATGACACCATAAGTGCAGCCGACTTTAAATATGAAGTATCCTTTATTCATATAACACATAGATTTGATAAACAGCTTTCAAAGGGTATGTTACACGGCTACTTCGAATTTTTTTTACTGATTTCAATAATTCTGTTTGTGTGAACAATACTGACCCTAGCCTCATCCTGTGCCTTCTTCATGGCGGCCACGGCTGGCTTGTACTTGTTGACCTCCTCGTTGTAGCGGTTCTCATAGTGGTTGGCCAAGTTCTCCGCCTGGGCGCAGTCCTTGGTCTTCTTGTCCAGCCTGCAAAAAACAAACAGGGGGTTATAGACAGTAGCTGATTTATGGTATTTAACTATAGTGTAAATGAAATTGTAGGTCCCGTAACTTTACTGTCCACGTCAGCGGCCCTTAGGGCAGTTTGAAAACTCTAGACAACAAAGTTGGCCACTCTCATTCGATAAGAAGAAGAACTATAGTGTATGGGGGTGCTTCATCATGACAAAAAATCCTAGATTTGTTATGTGGAGAGATTCCACTAGCTATTAGATCAGTATGACTTGTTAAGGTCAACCACTATCACCAGCATCTCTAGCCATTGAAGAGTAAAATTTATTGACATGTGTGATTTTCATGAACAATCTATATGGTACTCATTATCCAAATGCTTTATTAGTTGAGTACTGTTTGTAATAGTATTGGTTATTAATATAAAGCAAATTACAGCAAATAAAAACAAGTAGTGGAATACGAAGATTTTAGCTGGTTCTAATGTAATGTGTAGGTCTAAATCTAGAATTCTTGAGCTAGTGTGATGTTGTACTATCATATTTGGAGCTCAGTTCAACTCGCTTCATTAGGCATTCAATATTAATCATAATTTATAGTCATTTACCTCCAAAGATGTTTTAAATTATTCACCAATAACACTAACAAGCCTATACCGCGAATTCAATACTCATCATTCAAGACACTCGTAAAGAATTCATAGAAGTCATGTAAAGCCGTGACATCCAAGAAGTGGCGAGCCCAGTTACCAGGCGGCGTGGCATTGCGCAACACACACCGGAATGTTTTTGTAAACACGTAGCGTGCTATCCGGTGCGTACGCGTGAGACGCTAATAATTTTGTACTCGACCAATTCTAGAGAGCGCGCAAGATCTTGACGTGTCTTGAAATCGGAACTAAAAAGATTCGATCAAGATATCTAGAAGATGCTCTATACGCGGTAGAAGTGCTGCCAAAACGGTTAGGATTACTGCCTCTATAATGCTATTCCCGCGCTTTCGACACGAACTCCACAGAGTAAGAAATTATTTTTACTCCGATCGAATATAGTTTTCCCGCTCTTCAACGTGATGTAGGTAGAGAATGTGTAAGTTACAGAGATATTGCCATGTGCACGCGGTGGGAGCCCGCATGTGGGCCTTGGCCGATATCCCGCGTCGTCGAGCAAATTAAAAAGAGAAAGGGGGATGATAAACGGCCCGCGACAAACTGGGCCACGAATACGACGGAAATAATCGTATAACGAACTGGAAGCGGGACGATAAGACAGAATTGATTGGGCAATAAGCATGCGATGTTCGATGTTCGCGACACGGTCGTACAAATCACGGCGACTTTTGTAAAACGTTTACTACTCTTTAGGGTTATGTGATTAGGGAAGTTTGGTAAAGCCACACAATCAACTATTATTTTTCTCTGCGGTGAAGCTCAATTATTTCGGCCAGCGGGGTGTAGTGGGCGTGGAGCGTTTATTAGATTAAAAGTGCTTGAGAAGATAGCTGTCTGGCTTTGTTATGGCAGACCTGTGTGATATTTATAAGTCTTATACGATATTTGCGTCAAGTTGTTCAGTTACATGGAAATATGGCAGTACCAGTTATCTCATTATGTTAAGGCTGATGCTTTCATTATTAAATACCAAGAACCTGTTAGCTCAGTAAACTTCAGAAAAAAATGTTCGGAAAATATGATATTTTTGTCAAGTTTTTCATGTAGGTACATGGAAATATGGGACTATCAGTTATCTCATTATATTAAGGCTAATGCTTTCATTATTAAATACCAAGAACTTGTTAGCTCAGTAAACTTCAGAAAAAAATGTTCGTAAAATATGAGCTTTGCTAGGAGATACAGAACCCTTCGGATTTTGGTCCATTATCGCGCATTGCCAGTTTTTTATTTAGCCGTGACACGGTCTTATGACGGCATTCTGTTATCCAAGCAGAGGGTATCAAATGCCGTACCAATGTTTGGAGACGTGAAGGTCGAAAGCCCAAGCCCAAAATATCGATTGCGTGATGACATCCACGCGACTTACCTACCTCGTCCATCAGACCGAGGTAGCGAATCATGTATAATATAGCGGTTGTTTTTTTATTGAAGCAAAATTTTCAGTAATCGCACAAAATAGATGCCTTGATACGTTTGCAGTAAATAACAACTTTCAAAACACAGCAATAGAGCTTAAAATTATCTTGTGAAGCAGATAAAACCAGTCGCGCTTTTATGATAATTTGAGCTAAATTTTAGGATTCTATTTAACAATATTTTTTGCTCAGATAAGATTACTTACATAGTTTATAATTTTGAATTTAATTTGTAAAAAATATCTGTCTGTTTGTCAAAACAATGCCCTAAATGTTCTTGAGGCATTGAAACGGCTGAGTGTCATGACCCCATTTTATGTCGTAAAAGCTGTGATACTAAATATGTCGTTTGTATTTTATCGGGCGATCCCTATTGTAGATAAGATTATGATTTGGTAAAATAAATTGCAGTTTTATGTTTATTTAGCATATCAACACTTTCAAAGCAATGCAAATGTGTTTGTTAGATTGGTTTGTTTTTATCTTTGAGCAACAAGATCAAAATAACTTAAGACATAGAGGTGGTGAAGGATCTGAAGGAACATAGAATAGGCCGACTTGCCCCGAAATTATGTGGGCAAGGCTGCCAGCACCAACATTTGAAAATAAAACATCGTTCGTAATCGTGCAGCTAACTTACAATGAAGCGACGTGTCTACTAGGAAATATGTGATAGCAAAGTTATTTTGCAGGATTAACCGCAAAATAGCCATGAGCCGTTACTTTGCTACGTGGGAGACCGCCTTGAGATGCTTACATGAATATTTTAAGTATCAAATAATAATAAAGTGCTAGTTTTACGCGATTATAAAATAAAGACTTTGTATTCTGCAATTACGATCAGGACACGTCTATTATTAAAAGTTTGAGCGCTGAAATAAAATCCTATTCATTTTTTGCGCCACTCGTGTTTTCAGAAACTTTGTGTTGCTCTACAAAAAGTGGTGTTGCTAGTTAGGTCATGACGTCACCGGCTGAATATAAAGCTATCCGGCGAACTTAGCGAGCTTTTTATAGCTTAGAGCCGATGACGCAGCAGCATACTTGTGCGAATTCGTCACCAGTATTAGTGTTAGGAACAATAATATTTTAGTTTCCGGCGGAGGCTTGCATTTGTATCGACTTTAAGGCCCATCATACATAGACGAGCGAGTAACAAACTAGCGATAGCAGGAAATATATTGGCCATTGTTGGTTCAGTCTTTTATTTGTAGATTAAACACACCAGCGAGATGCCTCTAATACTAATTAGTGTTGTTATCCGATGGCAAATAATTGTCAGTACAATTAATCGCCATGCTTATAAATTTGAATCAACGACTTTTAAAATTTGATAATCATTGTCTTTTCAACTCGTTTTCCTAATTTATACTAATCATCTAATCACTCGATGATTCAGGTTCATAATTAAGACCACAATATGAACTATTGAATAGATTGTGAAAGCTCGTAACTTATCATACGACATCTAAATACATATAAAACTCAAAGGTGATTGACTGATATAGTGATCTATCAACGCACAGCCCAAACTACTGGATGGATTGGGCTAAAATTTGGAATGAAGGTAAATGTTATGACGTAGGCATCCCCTAAGAAAGGTTTTTGGAAATGCCACTTTTAAATGGGTGAAATAGGTCTCGCTATGTAACTTATAGCTTCCTCAAGTGATTTAAGGCCCTAGCCAGTAAGAACATTACGTCATGTTTAGGAGTCCACACCGGTTGTTTATCGCGTTCGTATTTATTGATGACGCGTAGAGGACATTGTTGTACTCTTGCTCGGTTTTTGAGCCCGACTGCGCCAAACAATATTATCATTTTAAGTTTGGTTGCGTTATTTACCCAAAAATCGGCTATTATTTTGCCCACGCGCCGTTATTAGGATAATAAAGGTATCAGGTTTGTATGTGCTCGGCGAAAATACAGGATTCTGGCATATTCATTGCTAATTTTTTTTTTTTTTTATTTATTGTTATAAGTTCACTAAACTAAAAATGTACTAATACTAACTTAAAATAATATCATAGCTAAACATACGGTCGTACAATTTCTTCTAAAAGTGAACCTAACATACATATTAAATCTAGCAAATAAAAATACCCTATTTTCTAAGCATGCAATACAAATTCAAATAAAAATTACATTATCTAACATGAGGAACAAACATTATAAGTACAATTAAAAATAACAAATTAAGTAGTAATTTACCCTAAATCTAATACAACACATAACTCATCAGTAGAACAGTACAGTAGAAAACACATCATCACCACACAATAAAAATAAAACTACTAGGTACTATTTACAATAATTTATAAAGTTTTCGTTTTAATAGGTTCAAGGACATGTTACAAAAATATCTAATTCATTCCTAATTTTATTATATGAATCACAGATCCGATACACAGGCGAATGCTTTAGCAAATTTGTTTTGGGATGAGGCAAAAAGAAAGAAAGTGTTCCTATTGACAAGGATACTATTTGGGCGGGGAACCCTAAGTGTCAACATGCTAAGCGTCGTTTATGTGCTTAAGTAACAATAAAATAAAGATCCTCAAATATATTCACGTTTCTCTACCAAAATTACTTTGACTTTTCACGAATTTATTACCAAAATGGCAATTCCCTATGGAGGCACTAAGCTAGTGGGCAGCCATGCGTGTGCGATGACGTAACGATCCAGGGTCAACACCCTCCGCGAGGCATGCGGCGGGCGCCCGCCGAAAACCTGTAAGACTTGTGCTGCCAAACTGAGCATCATCAAGTTTTGTAAGATAACTTTGTTTCTAGTTAAAATCAATAAGATAGGTACAGAAAATCAAGATTGGAAATTGAGCTCAGTAAAATTGAAATTGTTTTCAACAATTTAATTTCCGATCTTTATCATATTGCTTCTAATGGACACAAGGTTGAAATATGAATGAAATCTGGCTTCTCACTCTTTTATAATTCTTTTAAGGCATCTGATATCATTACCATAACACAGAATACAGTGGTTCATACAATACCACATATGGGACAGTATCAACATAATAATGGACAGAAGTTTGGGTCACATAAGGCATTATTGACTTTTTATTTTTGCATATGCTTATCCTGCATTCAGGTGGTTATAAAACACAAGGTAAATTAATAGGATATAATCAATAAATATATACATAAACATGCAGAATTTGTATGCAAACTTAAGCATAAAGTGATAAAGCTGAAGAATACTGCAGAAAACAAGGAAATAAAATAAAACATTAGCGAAACGGAAACTACCTTGACCTGGTTGTATAGACTGGCAGACTAGGCCACCATGTGACATTGATTGAGGGGAAATGAGTGCATTTGTGTTTAATTACTTTATAGTAAGTAACAAGTAATACACAGTGACATTATGCCACTAGGAAATATCTATGATTTTACATGTGTTAAGTTACATTTTCTATTATCCAAGAATACTTGGGCTTTTTATGTATCAAGGAAAGAGAGTAAACAATGTCACTCTCAAAGCAAATAAGTGTGGTCTTGATAATTTGTAGCTCTGCTTTAGTGTGAAAAGAATATGCATAACAAGTAGAATGCTTGCCCAGAATACACACTAAATCTATTTATTGATTTTTTAAACATCTTAATTGTATGTCAGGTAATAACTGTAATTATTATCAAACTAGTAAAACACCAACATTTTTACTTCAATAACTATTATGTATGTCTATGATTGATCAATATTTTGTAATATATGCATAAGCACATATACAAATGCATTATACTATACTTCTAAGCTGTAAATGTAAGCATTTTATTGTTGCATGCTTAGGCATCATTACCAAGTTGAAATGTGACCTTTCTGTGCCTGATACCGACTACATTGATATCCAAAAATGGTAAACTTCACCAAGGTGATACAGACTACTTTGTCAATGCATCTACTGACTCACACAGCACTGTAATTGTTTATATGTACCTAATATAGTTTTTAGTTATATACAGTACCTGAGTATACTAAGGTACTTGTATAAAATATCAAATCAAATCAAATATACCTTAAAAAATATATATTTAGTACATGTGTTGTGTAGTGTGAATATATTGTAGAAAAATACAAAACAGTCACATTATTATGACAATTTAGACTGTTCTGTGACTGATAAATAAGTACCTACTTACTAACCTATCTAAATTTGAAAATGAAACTTCATCATTAGCAAGTTTGGTAACAAATTCATGCAAATTATAATCATACTGGCAGACAGATAACAGTGTTAATGTAAAAATGTGACATTTTCACCCATTCTCAAATTCCATTTCAAGGTTATTACAGTTGCATAGCTATCTATGATAACTTTTACTTGCTGTTTTAAAAAAACAACAAAATTTATTAATAAACTACACTTTCATAATATATGATACATTTTTAATATAATATATGATATGTGTTACATTAATTTGCAAAATGATGCAATTTTTTAATATTCATATCAGATAATTAAACTATGGATCACTCTGTAGTCTGAAATAAATAATTTTGAATTGAATAAAACATCAGATGCAGCCAGGTATAACATATAATTAGTCTTTAGTGTGAAAATAATTGCCACAATAGATTTTACAAAACTCAAAATTAATTGAATACCTATGTACCTAGTTTGTTTTCCTGGTGTGGTTGTCAATGAATAATTAAACAGAGTCAAGGATTTAACAAAATATTACTGGTTACAAATTATTATGATTGTATTCGAGTAGTATTAGTTCTGAATCATGCTTATAAATAGCAAGATTTTATTGTTTGTGTAAGCCAGATAAAATTTACTACAATAATTAGGTTAAGACCTTGACATGTAAGAGTAGGTCTTATTATCTTCTTAGTGGTGATAATTTCATTGAGTAGAAACTTTTTGAAGGATATATACATCATTATTGTAGCATGTGGTACTTTATAAAGAGCTCATTAAGTATTTTAAAACTGTTTCGCTTTTTGTGGAGTGAACACATGGTATAATCAATACAATTGAAAAAGTAATGTACCTAACTATTGTTACGGAGAGACTCTGGTTTGATAACAATACCTGGTACTTTAGCACTACATCTTAGCTGTGAAACCATGCACATGGCTTTAAATAAATCAATGTCATATCTGATTATGATAAGGTCCATAGATCAGTTCAAACATGGTTTTGTTTACAAACAAGAGTGAAAGATGCAGCATGAAGAGTGTTGGCAACAGTGGGCCAAAATATACTTTAGTTACACATAGGAATGTGATTAGTGGGATTAAATCGGGCTATGATGTCACTGTGTCGTAAAAGCGAGGTCGCACGCTCGTCACATCGCGCTCGCCGAGAATCGCCGCCGATGACGTAAACTTCGCGCTAAGGTTAGCTTAGCCGGAAGAAGCGACTTCTGCATGCATCTATCAATGCCGACCGAAAACAACCATTGCCATCGAGCGTTATTACTACCCTAATCGATGCTAGAGATAAGAAAGATAAGCCACAACTTACCGCTTCTTCATATCATCGTTCTCCTCGTACAATCTCTTCAAATCAATCTCCAATTTAGCCTTTTCGCGGGAGGTGTCGTCCAAGAGCTTCCTGGCGTCTTGCAACTCATGTTCGTAAATTCCCTTGATATTGGTCACCTCGCGTGTGACCACCTCCTGTGTTGTTTGAATTTCACGACGTAGTCCCGAGTTTTCGCTCTCCAACTGACGAACTTTGTCAATATAGGCGGCGAGACGGTCATTGAGGTTTTGTAGAGCATCTTTTTCTTGCAGACGGCTGTGTCTCGTAGGACTCAAGGGACTGTTGGGCCGGCCGGCAGAGCTCGAAGGGCGGCTTCCAACGGGAGTGCTGGATTGCTGCGGGCTTTGCACAGAAGACACAACACTTATGTTAGACGTAGTTGTCACAGGCTTTTTTGATTTCGACGACATTGTTGATTGCTTTTTCAGTCACGTTAGTCGAATTCTATCTCAAAATAAATTATTTCAACACGAGCTCACACTCGAAGACAAGCGGTGAAATCAGAAAAAACTGGAAAATGCGCCAATCAAATCGCACGAAGCCCAAGCTTTGTTGATCACGTGACCGTTGACTCATCAAAAAATGTTGCCACAACAAAACCGGTAAATTGGTAAAAAAAATTGATGCGTTACACCCATTGATCTACAACTGGTTATACCTCTCTGGTCACACATAGACAAATAATATATTTTTTTTCTTGCAGAAACGTAGTTAGTGATTATATTATATTATAATAATTTCTCTGTGTTTTCTTGTTTGTAAGTTCAAAGTTGTAGGTAGCATAGCAAATTGCATTTTGCCCGTTTCATAAAATATTTATCTTGAAATGTATTGAATTGTTAAGAAAAATGGCAGATGTTGATAGTCTATTTGATTGTTTTGATGAGGCACCACCAAATGAAGCCGCTCTCCAATGTCCTGTGATAGCAACTGAGAAAAAAGATGAGTAAGTATACCATATAACCTAAAACGTTGTTATTGTATTGCGCTTTTACAGTTTAAGCCTTGCTTTCGAAATATCTTAGGTCGTAAGCTCTCTATGATCATTGATATTTTTATATACTACCTCTAATACAATGATTATACATCGGATATCGCTTGAATATATGTGTATAATATTAACCTCATTTGCATTGTTTCAGGGAGGCGGGAGAAACCTCTGCCGAGAGAAATAAGAGAGCCCACGAGCAGGTGGAGTATGCAGACACAACTGTTTCAAAGAAACTCAAAACTGAGGATGATAGTGACCTTATTGCTGACATAAAGTAAGTGATTGTAGTTATTACAGCCATTTAGAAATGCCCTTACTCGCTGCAACTATAATATTGATAAGATGATGATTATGGTCTACGATACAATCACAATATGAGAATTTCTTAAAGTTGAAAAAGTAGTTGACTGAAGTGTGAGTTTTTTTACTGTATTGGGCAAAACAGACTGGAGATATATTTTGTAATAAAATGGACTGTTTATTTAATGTTAATCATGTAATGATAATTTCGAAATAATAAGTAGTGTACTTTATGAAAGGTTGTGATGGTAAAACTTGTGAATATTTTTAAGATGTTTTGCACTCATGTTTATATGAATAAATTATTCTTAATCTGAATAAAAAGGCATTGTTGTATTTACAGAATTCATTTTGAATATGGTTTCACAATTAATCTTGTATTTAGAATTAAATTTGAATATGGTTGTTCTTGCAACTCTGTATCAATGATATTTAATACAACTTTAAAGTCTGTACAAATTAAGAACAATTTTGATTTTTTTTACAGCGTAGACCTACTAAGCTCCAGAATAGTAATCCATACCCTGGAGACCCACGAGGGCTGTACCCATGAGGTTGCCGTCCCTCCAAATGCTGAGTTCCATGCACTCAAGCCTATATCCGCAGAGCCAGCTAAACAGTACAGCTTTATACTGGATCCTTTTCAAAAAGAAGCTATTATGTGCATAGATAATTACCAGTCAGTGTTGGTCTCTGCTCATACTTCTGCTGGTAAAACTGTGGTGGCAGAGTAAGTGTACATCTAAGTATATGTGTATTATATTTTAGAATTCTATTTTTTGAGTTGTGCATGTCCAGTTATTGATGAATTTGGTATGAAAGAGATGTAGGATTAATAGTATAGAACATAGGTTCCCAATTTTTTTTGCCAAGGAACCCTAATTGATTTTACTTTTCCTAGCGGAACCCTATGTTGATAACTGGGAATTTGCCTACCGTATAAATGTAAAAATTAAAAAACAATTAAGTTTTTATGGAATTTATTTTTATACTTTTACTGTAAGTAAATATGTAGGTTTTTATTACGGAATTTTATTATTTTTACGGATCACTTGTGGGCTTTCCACGGAACCTCTGGGTTCCGCGGACCAACTTTCGGGAACCGCTGGTATAGAATATTGTATATTAATATACTATGAAATGCAGACATCATGGTACAACTTGTTTCATGGGAAAAATAGCATTAGTTACTCAAGAAACCCTTTTCCACCACTATCACAAAAACATAATGTTCTCTTGCTGTGTGAAAGAGGTACAAACATATCAACAAAGACACAAGCTATAATAGTATGATAATAAGGTTAATTATAACCACATTTTTTCTCTTACATCATGTGCACACAAATTTAGACTACAATATTTTTATCAAAAGTAAAGTATCTGACAGTCCATTTCTCTTGGTGCATATTTAGCCTTACCTATATTGAAATGATATCAATTTAATATTTTCTCTATAATATGCTTGTATTATGGATAAAAGAAAATTAAACACTACTAAATTCACCCGTAAATTTCCAGATATGCAATAGCCCTATCACTAAAGAACAAGCAGCGAGTGATTTACACCACCCCCATCAAGGCTCTCTCCAATCAGAAGTACCGAGAGTTCTCTGAGGAGTTCCTGGATGTTGGTCTCATCACTGGAGATGTGACTATAAACCCATCTGCATCGTGTCTTATCATGACTACTGAGGTAAATATGAATAAATTAATCAAGCAATATGCTAAAATGCGAGGTAAAGACAAATAAATTAACTAATTACTAGTAATATGTTGAAATGCTTAAAAAATCTTTTATGTAGGATCTTGAAATTAAATTCTGTCCAGTTTTTTATCAATCAAATCAAATCAAATCAAAAGTTTTTTATTGAACTTAAATCTACCTATTTACAAAATTTGTAGCTTAAGACTAAAATAATGAAATATACAACTAAGTAATACAACATGTAATTTAAGTGCTACAATTTAATTATGAACTGGTGCCTTTTTTTTTTTTTTTTTTTTAACTTGAACGGGTTTGCACTTGACCATAGTTTACCTGATAGCAAGTAAGGCTATGGCCTAAGATGGAGCGTGCTTACCCGATAAGAACCGATTCACTCTCGCTTTGAAGATCGCTGGATTATAGGTAATCTCTGAACTAAGCTAGGCTTGTATCTCAGGGGCACCACTTCCCCATGTGTGTTGACATTAATTAACCTACTACAAGTGCTTAGTAACTGATTTGAATATGATTTTATTGTATATAGTTTTCATTACTCATACTCTGAAAGTAGGTCTGAAGTTGCCTGAGGAGCGGGTTGAAAGTAATACTTTTCATCCCTAGGGAGAATCGCTTTCAACTGACAGCTGTCAAATTAACATGTAAAAACTCTGCGCGTGACTGGCGGCAGCACTTATGCCAAGAATTGGCCTCTGGTGCAAATTGCAATCAGAACATTTTAGTTCCAATTTTATCCGCGCGCAAAGTTATCTTGAACTCTCATTACTAACTTCTTTACAAAAACAAAAGAGTTTCTATACCTACATTCAACAAAAGAGTTCTTATACCTACATTTAACCAAATAGTTCTTACACCTACATTCAAAGAGGTTCTACGTCACAATACGTATAGCAGAGATTTTGTACCTATAAAATGAGTTCATCTGATTTGAATATAAATTTAACGCCTGATTTTATAAAAGAAGAGGCTAAAGCGGTAGTGGAAAATCATCATACGATTTGAGGTATCTTTGTTTTGATTTGGGTGGTAAAATAAAATTTACTCATATTTTCTTTAGCTAATTCATGTTTTTATTTTTACTTTCCTCGTATTTGTAATGAAAAGCACAGTGTTTACCTCGGGTTAAAGACTTATTTAGTCCCTTGAACTATTGGCGCCCTCACTGCGTTCAGGCGCCAAACCCCGTCTCGGGACTAATTAAGTTACTTTCACCCCTAGGATAACAATGTACTATTGTGTGTGTGAGCGTGCGTGCATGTGTGTGTGTACGTATGTATAATGAAATATATATTTTTTTATTTAATAACAACTAATAGTTTTTCTGTCTCATCATACGAAAGTTTTCTAAGATATTTTGTTAGTACTTTCTTTAGGTTAAACATAATCAATATAAATACAAAAAGTTATGATAGTCAAATATATAGTCCACAGTTAAAGATAAAATTGAAGAGTTTAATGTTTGCTCTATATTATCGCGCTAGATCGTAGATTATAATGTTGCTTAACATCAGGCAAGTTGTAGTCAAGTGTGAGCCAAAATTATTGCACTTTTTCTCATTTCTTTCAGGCAAGATTTTTATTAGATTTACTTTCTTGTCACCATTTTAAAACCTTCTAAATTGTTGTTTACAGATTCTCAGAAACATGTTGTATCGCGGATCAGAAATCATGAGAGAAGTTGGTTGGGTTATATTTGACGAGATCCACTACATGAGGGACAAAGAAAGAGGAGTGGTTTGGGAAGGTAAGAACAAAATGACACAATCCTTTATATGAAACCTGTCAATACAATTTATACAAATGAAATTATGATTTTTCATCATCATGCCATTCAAAATATGTTAATTTAGGTGTCCTTTCTTTTCGAATGATAAAGTTAAAAGTAAAGAATCTTTATTGATACTGCAAAGTTGCAACACAGGCATATAATATTTAAATATAATAATAGAATATGCTACTTATTATCTCAATAAATATAAGTTTTAAATAATGTAAATTTTACTAGGTTAAGTTTGATTTACAAAATTATCTCAATTTTGTTAAGTATTAAAATCAGGTCTAGCTAAGTTTTGTTAGGATTTTAAGTCTCTTTCTGACAGCGTTGTCACGATCGTCGTTTCTTTGTAGTTCCTTCTACCTCCATCAAGCTGCTGCTGGTTCTAATTTGGCGATCGTATTTCGTTGTTTTGCTACGTTACCTAACTATTTAGCGCTCGGCATTTGTGAAATCAACTCCGAGATGGGCTGTGGTTTTACATCGTTGTATAATTGAGTGATAAAACCTATGTATACTTTCTCCAGAGACACTAATCCTGCTGCCTGACAACGTGCACTACGTGTTCCTGTCGGCCACGATCCCCAACGCGCGCCAGTTCGCGGAGTGGGTGTGCCGCCTGCACTCGCAGCCCTGCCACGTGGTCTACACGGAGTTCAGGCCGACGCCGCTGCAGCACTACATCTTCCCGGCTGGAGGGGACGGCATACATCTTGTGGTGGATGAGAAGGTACAACATACAGGGATAAAAAGATTTTTTTTTTACAAATACAATTAATTTTATTGATACATGTTGCATACTAAAATTTGTATGTTTAACTTAACAAATACAATTTTATTTTTATTTAATTTAACAATTTAATGCATATTAATATGTATATGCTATGTATGACATGTCAACAATTCTGATTTTCTTATGCATTTATCATTTTGAATTTAAATAGGTGCTTGTATTCCTTAGATAGTTTGCATTATAATGTCGGTGTTGTATGCAATAATAAAGGCTAACTTAAGTGTAGAGAGGTTTCTATAAACTACTTCTTTCTCACACTATGACAGAAAGCCTTAGTTTAACTAACTCTTTAGTTCGAAGTTTGAGTTATTTTCGATCATGTTTGATTGTCGTAGGAAAGTTAGATGAAATGCTCCGGGAATACATTGAATAGCATTTTTAGCTGTTATTCTGTATGAGTACTACTGTAATATCGACAACTTTTTATTTGACTTCTAAAAAAGTAGGTAATGAATTCCTAATGATTTTTTATGGTGTTATCACCGGCATGCAATGATGTTCGTTTCAATTCCTCAGGGCATTTTCAAAGAAGACAACTTCAACACTGCAATGGCGGTGCTAAGTAACGCAGGAGACGCTGCCAAAGGTATGTGTTCAATTTTATTCCGTGTTATTTTATTCATTTTTGTAGATAAGATATTGAATCAGGCGTTACTTTGCGGAAATTCATTGTATCCATTGTTGTTTTTTTTAATAATTATACTTATTTGTTTTGTTTAAACTACACTGACCCACTGCTGGACAAAGGCTGTAATAATAGGCTGGATAAAGGCCCTAATTCTGTCTCCTTTTCTCTATGCACCTTTTTATTTTTAGATATCCGTTTTTGTTTATCTTATCTAGTAATATACAACAAGAGTTTACTTAGTATTACAACGTTGCTTAACATCAGGCAAGTTGTAGCCAAGCGTGAGCCTATCTAATGTAAAAAAAGTATGTGGCGAGATAGCGCTGTGTGAAATGACTTGAAATAGTTTTATTTATTCTATTTATCGGAATTTGTTGAGACCTTTGCCCAGCAGTGGGACAGTATAGATTAAATATAAAAAAATGTTTAAATTAAACTATTTTTTTATTATTAAAGGTGACAGAGAAAAGGGCCGTCGCGGTGGTTCCAAGAACCAGAACACGACGAACATCTTCAACATCGTCAAGATGATAATGGAGAGAAACTTTGCGCCCGTCATCATATTCAGCTTTAGTAAGAAGGAGTGCGAGGCCTATGCTATGCAGATGGCCAAGTTGGACTTTAATACGCGTGAGTACAGTTTATATTTAGCTAAAGATTTGTTGTAATATTTGTATGTTATAGTGTGGTCTAAGTCCCGGCTGTTTGTCTAGTAAGGCAGTCGTTAAGCCATGTCAGAGGCCCTTAGGGCGGCTGTTTTACTCTTGACACCAAAGTTGGCCACTCTCATTCGATAAGAAGAAGAAGAAGAAGTGTGGTCTAGAAGTTTCCAACACTCCTGTGTTGCGGTTTTATGAACTATTTATTTATTACATTTTCTATAAAATCAGAATAGTAGTTATTGAAAACAATATTTAGGATTCTAAAAATTTATGTGTAAACATATTCCAGTGCCAAATCTTGGTAAATACTAATTACTAAACACAATTTTATTAGACAGAAGTTAGAATTGCTTTTCTAAAAGTACATACATTTGTAAGATAGTATTAACTCCTTTGGCTAGATTTTTCCATTCTAGTCTAACATTTACTTAGACTAAATTAGGCTTATAACCTAAATTTGTCTAAGGTTGTGTAATTAGGCAGAAAGTATTTTCACAAACTATAACAATTTAAATATTAAAAATCTTTTACCTGGTCACTTATTGTTTTTTCCCTAGTTGAAGAAAAGAAGCTAGTAGACGAAGTATTCAACAACGCCATGGATGTGCTCACAGAAGAGGATAGGAAGCTGCCGCAAGTTGAAAACGTCATACCTTTACTCAGGCGAGGTATTGGGATACATCACGGCGGGCTGCTGCCTATACTGAAGGAAACTATCGAGATTCTCTTTGGACTGGGTCTTATCAAGGTAAAATGTACATCATCATCATCATAAATTTAAGGGCCGTGCCCTTGTCTGTGGAGTATGCACCATCCTTCCCGGTCTTCTGCCAATTCCTTGACCTCCTTATACGACACGACACCCGCCTTTTCTTTCTTTGAAGTAAAAAAAAACAAATAGAATAGAATAGAAAATTATTTATTGCAACACACGATAATAATTAAAAAGAAAGAAGAAAAATACTTTAACTAGTGCCACAAGTGGCGGCCTTATTGCTAAAAGCAATCTCTTCCAGGCAACCATTGGATGGAAAGGAATAAATAACAGAGGACGTGGTATACAATAAAAATAAATAAAGAAGAAAATATATAAAAAAACAAATACTGAACTTTCTAATGTGCTTAAATATTTAGTTAAAGACAGGATAGCAGTTCTTAAAAATTAGGCTGGCAGCAGTAAAACTTAAGTCTATAAATCGTAGAAAAAGGTCTGTTTAGTACGATACATGTATTTCTTATACCAATAATACATGACCTCATTAACTAATTTCTTAAAAAGTATTAATTAATCAGTAACAAATATAATGGATTTTTTTACGGCCAACGTTTAACTACAGCCTGCCTCATGTTAAGCACCACTGTGGTCTAAGATGTTGCACGTTTGCCTAGGAGTAACCTATATGTACCTACCTATGTATGTTTCTATAAACATTTTCAAGCGATAGTTATTTAGAAATTATATTTATTTGCAGGCTCTGTTCGCCACGGAAACGTTCGCCATGGGTCTCAACATGCCCGCCAGAACAGTGGTCTTCACATCATGTCAGAAGTTTGACGGCAAAGATTTCCGATTTGTAAGTAAACGAAACCTTTTAGTAAATTCTTCGTATTCCGTGATCAAGCTAGGTATACAAATAATATCTTCTACAAAAAAATAACTAGTTATCCTTCTTTAGACTTCTCCGCAAAATAAATCCTTCAGGGTAGTTTTCAGAGCCAAAGATACAACATAGTGGGTGCCCAGGAATTTCCACAGAAGACATATCTGCTTAGATTTTGTGGTCCCCAAATATGTCCGCTTCTTCACGATGATTCCTTCACCACTAAGCAAGTGCAAATTGACAAATAACTTGAAAAAGACGTTTTTTTTATTAAACAAGTGCATAAGATTGTTGTCACAAGATCGTTGTGTCGCTTAAACTTGCTATACCATATAATAAATCTCAATCAAAAACGATAATGGATTTAAAACAAAGGTTTGCCACTATTAAAACCGTAATATTTGTGTTGTTACCTTCCTCGGTCCTATTGGGATGCTTTGTTGGATGAGATAACAACGAGTTTGTCGATAGACGGGTTTGTCGTTCTGTCGGCGCGCGGGCTGTCTCCTGTCGTCGTTGGCGGGAACCTCTCACGTTGGTCGACCTGTCCCGCCGTTATGTTGGTAGCGGGATGTGACGCTTCAACAATTTGATTGCTAGATGGCGCTGTGTGAAATGTCCTAGAATATGCATGCATTTATTATTTACCCGGCGAACTCTGTTCCGCCTTAGAGGCAATAAATAAGCAGATTTAAGAATTTATTCAATTCAATAAAAAAAATGGGATAAAAAGTGTCTGTCTCCTGGCTCTAAACTACCACCCACAAATTTTCAGCTAAATCCGTTCAGCCGTTCTTGAGTGATAAATGGTGTAACTGACACCACTTTCTTTTATATTATAGATGTATTTTATTAATTTATTGTTTCCTAGATATCATCCGGAGAATACATCCAGATGTCTGGTCGCGCGGGGCGGCGCGGCCTCGACGACAAGGGGATCGTAATCCTCATGATAGACGAAAAGGTCACTCCCACCGTGGTCAAGGCCATGGTGCAGGGAAAAGCAGATCCCATCAACTCTGCCTTCCATCTTACATATAACATGGTAAGGATTGCTACTTATGTATACCCACTTGTACAGCGAATTTAGCGCCAAAATTACCTAGTAAATAAATGGCTAAATGTATTTCAGAGTTGTTGTTCAAATGGGCTTTAATCTAACGTAACCTAAAAAGTTCCTTAGAGAAAATGTCGCGAACAGCTACTCCTTCACTGTGATATTAAAACCACACACGTTATAACAGACAGAAGTTTGTGAGTGAGCTTGTATGTATGTATAACTATAGACAAGGTGATTGTCATACTCATGGTAGATGAGAAGTTCATTCCCACCGTGATCAAGGCCATGGTGCAGGGGAAGGCAGATCCTATCAACTCTGCGTTCCACCTTACATATAACATGATGAGTACCAGTTAATTTTACAATGCAAAAACAGTAGCTTAAGGGGCAGTAGCCTGACACGATTCGCGTTCCATGGACGCTAGATGGCGCCACTTTACACAAAAACATGTTTTTTTGTTAAATATCTAGAAAACCCTAACAGTTACATTGCTGAATGTCTAGAGACGAGATCCCAAGAAAGTGTTAAACCCACCGAAGTACTAAAATCACGCAGGCTGTGCTTAATTTTTGAGTCTAAACATACACAGTTTTTAAATTTGGCACCGAAGTCCACCTTAATAGTAGGTAGGACTGTTTAGGCATGCTATAGCTTCTACCATAGGGTTGTTTGTTTACGAGTATCGCTTCTGGTGACCTAGTGGTAAAATATCTGACTGTCAAGAGGAAACGCACCGGTTCTAATCCTGTCCTTTGTGATTATGTTTGGTAACATTTTCTCTCTATGGTTTATCTACAGCTAGAAGTATGTCGTTACCATATGTATGTCTATCTATAGACAAGGGGATCGTTATACTCGTTATACGTGTGCAGGGGAGGTAGTGCAAAACGCAGCAAAATAGATTTAGAATTTATTTCTTACCTTAAAGATAACTTAATTAACAGAGTTTTAAATTTTATTTAAATTGACCTTAATGTAGAGTTACCAGTGGCTACTGCACTAGGTACCCCTGTATCGCAGCAGCCACAAAAATATAACCACAAAAGACATTGACAATCTCAATAATGTAAAAATATTTTGTTATTTTTTTATACATTCTAATTTTCAGGTACTCAATCTATTGCGCGTAGAAGAAATCAATCCCGAATACATGTTGGAAAGGAGTTTCTTCCAGTTTCAGAATCAGGCTGCGATACCAAACTTAATTGACAGTAAGTAGAATTACTATTACAGTATTGAATAGACGTAATTTTGGATTGCTTCATACCTACTTCTTCTTCTTATCGAATGAGAGTGGCCAACTCTGGTGTCGAGAGTTTTCAAACCGCCCTATTAGGTAAATAAATAATAAATATTCCGGGACATTGCACACAATGCCATCTAGCCCCACACTAAGCAAACGCTTGTGTCGTGGGTACTAGATAACGGATATTATACTTATATAACTTTCTTTTGTATATTAAAATTTGTAATTACTTGTGTAGAGTCTGGTTGTTTCTATGTATAATAAGTATGTATTTACAAAAGAAAAGTATATATGTATTATATCCGTTATCTAGTACCCATGATACAAGCGTAAGCTTAGTATGGGGTTAGATGGCATTGTGTGATATGTCCTGAAATATTTATTTATTTTTTGTAAATACATACTTATTATATATAAAAACGGCCAGACTCGACACAAGTAATTACAAATTTTAGTATTCATAATTACTTGTCTCATGCGGGAATCGAACCCGCAACCCCTAGATTAGAAGGCAGAATCACTACCAACTAAGCTAACAGAGCAGTCAAGGGCCTCTGACATGGCTTAACGACTGCCGTACTAGACTAACAGCCGGGATCTATTATTCAACGTGTTCCGACCCACGGAAGCGCCTAAAATGGAATGCCACTTTTCGGTCACCCATCCAAGAACTGACCGACATACCTACTTAATACTTACTAAAAACTTTGCAGTACAATACAAAGTACAAAAAGTAAGTAAGTATAACTAAAAAAAACAGCCTATAATAAAAAGCCATAGAATCAAATTTTTAATTATTATTTCACTTCAAATGTGTCTCACGAAAGCATAGTCGTAGTCAAAGTTATTTATTTGCGAATTGTAAAGGACACAGTTACACAAACAAGATGTGGAAAATGAACACTGAACAATATGCAAAATGTTTAAGTGAGAAGCGGCCCGATTCATATCTCAGTAAATAGATCGTCATTTAAAAAAAAATGTTTCTGTGTAATGGTAAATATAAAATAAGTAACTAATAGAAGTAAGTAGAGAAGTTAAAAAATAGATTTTAGTTTAAAGATTACCTGGTTTAGGCAATCTCTAAACTAAAATCTATTCTCTCTCTCTCTCCCACCAACAGAAGTGAAAGCGAAACAGAAAGAGTACGACGCCCTCACCATCGAAAATCAGCACTCCATAGCTTCCTACTGCAGCATCAGGTCTCAGCTGGATCTGTTGGGGAACCAGTTCAGGTCATTCATCACCAGACCGGAGTATCTGAAACCTTTCTTGCAACCTGGCAGGCTTGTAAAAGTAAGTTATATTTCAAATTGTATAAAGCTTGGACCAGAGATAATTTAACGTAGTTTTGGAAGATAAAACTGTGTGTTAACTATTTAATATATTATGTTGGTCACCTAACAGCAATATCTCATCTTTATGAGATACTAGCGGGTGCTCGCGGCTTCGCTCGCATTAAGAAGTAAAACTGGCATCCCCTATTTCACCCCTGGCAATTCAAGTGGCATTTCCAAAAATCCTTTCTTAGCGGATGCCTACGTCATAACATCTACCTTCATTCCAAATTTCAGACCAATCCGTCCAGTGGTTTGGGCAGTGCGTAGATAGATAGAAAAAAGAAAGAAATATAGTAATTGAGACACCAATTATCAATTAAAAAATGTGTGAGTGCTCTAACTTTCTTATTACTCTCCCAGGTAAAAACAGAAAAGCACGAATACGACTGGGGCATAATCGTCAACTTCAGAACGAAGACTGGCAAAGACAAAGACAAAGGCAAGTCAAAGAAAGAAGACGTGAACCCTCTGACCGCTGAGACAAACATGATTGTGGATATATTGCTGCATGTGAAGAGTCTGAAGGCTGAGGATGATGATAAGGAGCAGAATGTACCGTGTCCGCCGGGAGAGGTAAATTTTACACTATACATTATGTAATTAGTACTTCACTAAGCTATGCTGCTAAACTGCTGGAAAAGGATTACTTTTTGATTGCTTATCATTTATTATTTGTTATCTTATTCTCTTTCTTCTTTATTCTCTTATTGTTTATCAATTACTTTGCTTGCTGCAATCCAGCAACAAGTACTGCAGGACTGATGTCTATCTCTCTCCAAAATCTCAATGTAGTTTAGGAAAAACAGACGCAAACTCGACACTTTCGGGCAATAAATTTATCGACTGGGACCTGTAAAGATCGATATGGAGGTACCCTTTACCAGGAGTACCTACTTAATATAACATGAGATTAGTTGATATAACATAGTAAAGACTAATAACAATATATAGGTAATTTTAATAAACTTGTGACTGCAGGATGCAGTATTTTGATAAATGTTTATATCATAAAAAACATTCAGATATCTTTGGGGTTACTTTCCTAGGCATAACTTGTTTTTTTTTTTTTTTAAATAATGACACATCAATTGTCCCCAGTCAGGAGACGTGGAAGTGGTCCCAGTACTGCACACCCTCATCTACAAGATCTCCTCTCTCCGCGTGTACTACCCCAGCGACCTGCGCCCCGCAGACAACAGGAAGTCAGTGCTCAAGACAATAGGCGAGGTGAAGAAACGCTTCCCTGACGGACCCCCGCTACTCAACCCCGTGAAGGATATGAAGATCACGGATAGCGTGTTTAAGGATATTGTCGACAGGATTAAGATTTTGGAAGAGAGGTATGTTACAAGTATATATGTATTATATCCGTTACCTAGTACCCACGACACAAGCGTTTGCTTAGTGTGGGCCTAGATGGCGCTGTGTGCAATGTTCTGGAATATTTATTTATTTAAATACATTTTTTTATGACAGTTATACCTAAGCATTAAAGCTTTCGCTGGTTTTCGTTGTTTGGTTTTGGTAATTATTCTTAGGCATTTTGGCTATCGCTACTTCTCGTGATTTCCATAAAAATGCACAAATTCGTCAAAAACATCGTAAGCGCGTATGTAAATATAGGTTTAAAACAATATGAATTATTATTTATTTAGTGTCCGACCATGTTTTTTTAACTTTTTTTTAAAGCTTGATGAAGATTTAATCGAAATGGTCCTTCAAAATGTATACTGTATGAGTTCACATCACCTGCTACACTCTATACACAGGGTACATGTCTTGACTGTAAATTAGTTCTAGTTCATGTTTTGCTGAAAAAATGAATACTTATTAATTATTTATTCACAAAATAACAATGCAATTTTTTCACTATTTTTATTTATTTTTAATACCTTTTCAGACTATACAGCCACGCGCTCCACAACGATAAGAACCGCAGCGCCCTCCAGGCGGCCTACGAGAAGAAGCAGGAACTATTCGAAGAACTCACCGAGTGCAAGTCGGAGTTGAGGAAAGCAAAGAGCATATTACAAATGGACGAGTTGAAGAAACGCAAGCGAGTGCTGAGGAGAATGGGATACTGTACGGCTACTGATGTGATTGAACTGAAGGGGCGGATCGCTTGTGAACTTAGCAGGTATGTTCATATTTGTTTCTTAATAAAAAAAACCTTTTAGAAGACTTGATCACCTCCTTTTTTGAAGTCGGTTAATAATAACTGCACATGCTATGTGTTTTACGCAATACGCTGGTATTGCTGTTCAATGTCACATAAAAGACACATGTAAAAAGACGCGTCGTTCCGTAAAGCCGTTGCAACGTGGAGGAGGAAGAAAAAGATAATAAACAAATGCAATGTCGCTTTTATAATGGCCATATTAATAGAACATAGCATACTAACTTATGTGTAAACATACATCCTTAAGAATCGAGAACCTCTGGCTTTTTTGATGTCGGTTTAAAAACGAACTCCATAATGTTGATTTGTGTACTGCAAATGCTTTAATGCCCTGTAACGTGGAGTACATTCCTATACAAGTTGATAGTTAAATTTATTACATAGTAAGTTTAAAACTCATTACATTTAGGTACTGGAACAATAGGGTATATGCATGGAACCTAAATTTGATATTAGTAAATTAACTATAAAATATGCCAAAATACTAAACGAGCTGTGCATACCCTATATATATCCACTGAAAAATAAAAAGAAGTTATGACCAATTGAAGATTTAATTCCATCCCTTTCTTTCAAAACAGAATATTCTATGTATTTTGTATGGCGTTAGTGCCATGTGACGTCACATGGCATGTCGGTTTTCTCTGTCTTATCGTAAACTAAAAACGTGTATAACTGCGTTATTGTTAAAGCTTTTTTAAAAATAATTTTACTATGCTGATTGTCTATTAAAAAGCTTTCATTGAAGTAATAAAAAAATGTGCATATTCCCTATTCCCTATAGTCGTTTATTAAATGAAGATCAATCAATTTTAAACTTTAAACTTAAACAATTTTTTTATCAATTTTAAACTTGTTTTCCAGTGCCGACGAGCTGCTACTAACCGAGTTGATATTCAATGGCGTGTTTAACTCGCTGCCGTCGGAGCAGAGCGCGGCGCTAGTGAGCTGCTTCGTGTGCGACGAAAAGAGCACGCAATCCTCCGCCACGGGGGAGGAGCTGCGGGGGGTGCTGCGACAGCTGCAGGTATGGTACATAAAAAATATTCCGGGACATTGCGCACAGCGCCATCTAGCCACACACTAAGCAAACTCTTGTGTCGAGGGTACTAGATAGTAATTATAAACTTTTAAAATGCATTAATACTTGTGTCACGCGGGAATCGAACCCGAAAATGTTCTTAATGATCGTATTTTTTTAACACGAAATAAACTTACGTTTGACTATAGCCTGCCTGATTTTAAGCACCACTGTAGTCTAAGATGTAGCACGCTTACCTAGAAGAAACCTATTTACTCTAGATTTGAAGACCCCTGGGTTATAATTTTCTGGGAACAAGGCTCCAGGTAGAGAGTTCCATAGTCTCACTCTCATATCTCATTTGCCAGCCAATCTAAGCAATTCTCGTAATAAAACCTTTAATTGCTACGGGCGTATGATATGACCCTCGTTATTAGTACTAGTGAAGCTATGAGCTATATAGAACTATCTGTAGGTCCGTAAAAAAACAGTGGTAAAAGATAAAAGTCACTTATTTCGGCAGAAGGGTGAATAACCACACAGTTTATTTGATTTCCAAACAATGTAATAAATCTCTGCGCTAAATTCAGGCTTACATAGCAATAGTGAAATTACTGGGTATTGAAACTTGAAACAATGATAATATCCCACTGTGGCGTTTGAAATTTAAAATATTACCTATCAATATTCCAGGACATTTCACACAGCGCCATCTAGCCCCATACTAAACAAACGCTTGTGTAATTTGTAGGAATACGCGCGCCGGATAGCCAAGGTGTCCATAGACGCCAAGATGGACTTAGACGAGGACTCCTACGTGGACAAGTTCAAGTGCACGCTGATGGACGTGGTGCTGGCGTGGGCCCGGGGCGCCTCCTTCCTGCAGATATGCAAGATGACCGACGTCTTCGAAGGTAGGATCTATTGTTCTCCGAAAAGTATACTGTTCGGAGAACAACAGTGAGTTAAGAACTCGTTGCTATGACTATGACTAGGTAGGATCTATTGTTCTCCGAAAAACTGTTCGGAGAACAACAGTGAGTTAAGAACTCGTTACCAAACGAGAATCAACTAGCACCACGAAGACGGAATTCGCCTTATAGGTGATGGAAACATCTGCAATGTAACTCATTTTGATTTAGGATTAAAGTAGACTATAGAATTTTGTTAGCCCCGGAATTTATTATGCTTCTCATTACGGCCTTTTCATCTAAACCTGTTCAGCGGTTTCAGTGTAAAGAAGAAATAACATACTCCCGAACAAACTTTAGCATTTTAAATATATGTGTCATTATTATATATATGTGATAATGTAGATGTTTGATTAGTGAAGTCCTATGATTGATTGATGAATGAATTGAATTGAAATATGGTCATTTGTGCATTGCCACATTCGGGACTGTATGCTACTTGCATTCCAGAGTGGGCCTTTCGTGACCTGAAAGAGGAGTAAGCAGGCTAAAAAAAACTTTCAGAAGACTTGATAACCTCTTTTTTTTAGAATTCGGTTAAAAATACAGTTCTGCTATGTATAATATTATTATATTTTTATCCACAGGCTCCATAATCCGCTGCATGCGTCGGCTGGAGGAGGTGCTGCGGCAGCTGTGCCAGGCCTCCAAGAACATCGGCAACACAGACCTCGAGAACAAGTTCTCCGACGCAATACACAAGCTGAAGCGGGACATCGTGTTCGCCGCCAGCCTCTATATGTGAAAATATAATGCAAGTCTCCTTATTTACTGGCTTTTATTTTCGTCATAAAGTAATGAAATTGTGCGTAAAGTTCATTAGCTAGACTACAAACTTAAAGTGGATAAAATAGAGTATAAAATGTATAGATTGGTAATATCTTTGCTGGTTTACTTAGTAGTTTTTGGTAATAAAGAATTTGCTGCCATGAAAGGCTAGTGAGAAAGTAACGTAGAAAATGATTCGTAGATATTAGAGAACTTATTTAGTCCGTTTGTAGACATTTTTTTATACAACTAATATCGCTAAAAACTCACGGAGCGGTTTTTTCCCACGCCCGCCGCGGTGGCGGAATCGCGTTTAATTTTCAAAACTCACGAAGCCGGCCGGAGCGGCGGCACCGCAGCCTTTGTAGAATACAGATATATATGTAAAAAACTCAAGTATATTTCACGACGCGGTTTACTCCCGCGGCGGTTGCGATTGTCGCGGCTCCCGCTGCACCCGCGAGGGCGCCGCTCGCGGCACCGCTGCCGCGGCGGTTTCCACCCGCGCGCTCTGCGAAAGAAGGACCTTCGCCGGACCGTTCGTCCTTCTTTCAATAATCAACCGCCAGGTTTGCGGGCGATAATCGCAGCCGCGGCGGCAGCGGCGCCGCACAAAACTCCGGCTTCGTGAGTTTTGAAAATTAAACGCGATTCCGCCACCGCGGCGGGCGCGGGAAAAAACCGCTCACTGAGTTTTTAGCGTTAAGGTACAATGGAACGAAATCAGGGAAGCAGAAAGTGTAAAAGAAAAGTTACTAATCACAATGTTATAAGAGAACTTTATTGTTGTAATTACGGTATATCTATAGCACGAACTGGCAAGTACATAACAAAAAAAGAAACGGTAACTTCACTAGAATTACACTAGAACCATGTCCCCACGTGTGTGTCGCGGCGATACAACTAGTACCCAACTAATACGGACAAAAACAACTTGAAAAATGACATCAAGAGCTTTCGTAATTTCCAAACGTTACTGATACAAATTTTGAATATACTCCTAAAAGCTTTAACAAGGATTCGACAGTGATATGTAGAACGAAAATAATTGTGTTTTTTTTCGTATAGAATATTTTACACCGACACCTCGAACTGGCAAAATTTTACATCACTGTATACTTACTTTTTACGTAAACTTATTGTACAAGATTCTAGGTACGTATTTTTTGATTGGGCTTCTGACTGTGTTAATAACTTTATTTGCTGTAATTTATTAGCCACTTAGTACACTGATGAAGCATGAAATGTTACCCTTTCTTAATTTATTTCTAAATGTTGATGTTTATCTAAATTTAGACTTAAATTACAGCAGACAAATATTTAAAACATCTCTCTCGCAAGTTTCTTGCAAATTCATTTATTCTTACCAACAAAGTGTGTTTCGCCAAACACTGATTGAGAATTCAAGATCTTAAGAAAAAAATTATGTACAAAAGATTTTATTCATACCTAATGCCATAGAAAATTATCTAAACCATTGTATTGTCGTCAGAAGCCCAATCAAAACAAACATTACATTATGAAAAATCACAATCGAAAAATTCAAAAACCGCTTATGCTATCATTTGGTGCCTGAGTTGATATGTCCAAGAACTAAACGCGAACTGAACTAACTGTCTAGCTATTGTAACTAAAACGAGGTATTTGATTTGTGTCTATAGTTTATATAAGTACATAACTAAACCGCGGCGGTCGCGAACACGCTGCTATGCTATGATAAAGTATACGCTATTTATTATCATTTAATACTTAAAGTAACAGTATATTCACTCCCTCGCGCGACTGCTATGGAAGACTCGACGCTTTCTAGAAGCACACGGGGCCGGTCCTGTGTTACGTCACGATTTAGTTTAGCTTATGTATTAAATTTAAATTATACCGCAGGAATAAATTAATGCAGGAATGAAATAGTTGCAAAATACTGTTGCATCATATTTCACAAATATGAGAGAAACATAAGGTGAGCGTAAAGTATTACAAAAACTTAATTAAAAGTTATGTCTGTCAAAAAAATTATAACCTCCTTTTTTGAAGTCGCTTAAAATTTAAATTAACTATAAAATTATTATAAAATCAATCAATTGTTGTCAAATAAAAAAAAAACAAATTGTAGTCAAGCCTGCCCTTACTTATACATTTTGAAAAATTAAGGTTTGTTAGTTTGTTCCACCGCCACGTAACACAAGTCGGGCCCCCCACAATACACCAGTCGTTCGCCACTCACAAGATAAACGATCCTACGCCATTAAATCGACTCCTTACTGTTATTATTTATACAAAATGTACAATTTCTCAAAAGCTTCTCCGTTATATTAATGTATTCTGAGCATGTATTGCGTTACGATATGATATGGCTGTTTGTATCTGTACCAATAAAAGAAAAGCTCGATAGATAAAGCTCAAAAGCTAGGCGTCAATATATGTTTAGTTATCAGCACCTATAGTTGAAATAGGAATCAGGACCGTAAAATTAAAGCCCAATTCTCAAGCTTCAAGTATCGATTTTTTCTTCTCTGGCTCTGAACATCTCTATGACAGTAGTATTACAGTCAATTAACAAAAAATATTATTAGTAACTATAGTATGTTTGATTTCGTTTAGCATTTTAGGAAAACTACAATTAAAACATGTCACGTTAGAATGTGAAAAATGTTTGTGACTGTAATACCCCTCCACATTTGGACTCTAACTTGCTATTGTCCATTTCTATGTACTCGTATCTCGAAACTATTTATATACTTAATCGTATCTTAGTAATCAAAAACATCTCGGACTTTCATGTGGTTTGGCACGACTAAAATAGTAGAGTGCCTTTAATGAAAGAAGTCCCAAGGACAACAGAGAAACTAATATATATTTGACTGAATTAAAATGGAAAGCCCCGGTTTGGGAAGACTTCTCTAGTATCCTGAACTCTAACTACATGTAAACTATATCTCTGTTTTTGTACACGGACAATAGCAAGCAGAATCCAACCTTATTACAACGCTATAAAGATTATTATAAAACTCTATAATGTGTTATGTTATATGTATGAGTCTGATCTTTAATATCTATTTAACATTCACAATAAGTACAAACGAGATAGACAAATACGCTTCACTTTTCAAAACCTTTACCATAATTGTCAGTACTTACTTATCCCGGGAGAAAAGATTTAATAATTTCTATGAGATGAAAATGACATTTTAAAACAACTTGTGTGCTTAATTGGACAATAGTAATTTTGAGTTGATTCAGTAGGGATACCACAATAGGTGGAAAGAAGAGTTTTATGTAGTCCAATGTCAAAAAGAGACGACGATGCCATATATTTTACTTTAAATATGCCTAAGTACGAGTATGTCTCCTTTTGTAGGTAGTTTTTATCATGGCCGTACAAAAGTAGTAACAGGGCACTTCTACAGATTTGGATGAAGCGCCCTTAGTTTTGACTGAGTAATAGATTAATTGACTTGGAATCAATTAATAGAGGGTTAAATCTGAGTGTTCGTTATTTCCAAATCTATAGAGATCTCTGTAACTCTTGCATGACACAGTAACAGCTATTATTTAAATTCATATAAATTCTGAATTAGACGGAAAACGACAGTTTGCTGTTATATTTTCTCAATATTGCTTGATTCCAGATATGTAGATATATTTAATGATGATATGTGAATGAAGACAACATGTTGTACGACACGCTCAGCCAAAGCTGAATTATTGTCATGTTGAGATATTTAGACCAACTTAACTGTGATGCGGTGAAAACAGACAACTAAAAGTTTCTGAACAATTTCTGTTACGTTTAATAAGATATGATGAAACTGTCTCCGCCAATCATTCACAGATAAGTTGGTTTAAATGCAAACCTGGAGCTTCGTACCAGTTAAACCTAACATCCCGAATAATGAATCATTATTTGAATCCTTATTTCATGACACAGATACGAATTTTCCAAACTAGACAGAAGTCGAATTTGAACGACATATAAATATTAGCAACACACTTTCTTAAAATCGTAATAATAGGCCATTAAATTTATTAAAATATTTACAATAAAGACGTGAAACTGTTTACAGTTTCTAGATTGTTCGAAGATTAGGCAAAAATTACTAACGGCTAAAACTGGGTGTTCAAATGTCACATCACAACTCTACTCTGCCCTCCTAATATAAATAACATGTTTATTTAATTATAATTTTATAAAGATGGATTTAGCACTGGAAGTATACTTTACTTACACGTCATAAGTTCAGTCTTTACCACTATCTTTTCCTGAAGCAACAATAATATTGAAACCATTTATTTGTGTCTAAAATACTGATGAAATGCTGAAAACTCTTGTAAAAGAAATACTTTACTACATCAATTAACGAGAGGTTGTGATGTTCCAATCAACGTTTTGACCATTACAAATACACAGGCACACATAACTCCGCAAAGAAACCGCCTACAAATAAAAATATTCATTATTTACATTAGACTCTATGCAACTATCCATTTAAAACTGCGATTAATTAGATAAACAAAGAAACAAATCGGGTAAGGTTCAACAAAGGTAAATTTTTCTAAAACATGTGAAACGATATTCAATAAATTTACATTATTATCTTTCAATATCTATTAACATTAGCTATAATTTCATTAGATCTCCAAGTTTGTGATAATCCTCGATTTAAATTTAACAAGATATTTTCGTTACCTACCTATGTACCGTACGTCCACAGTTACATTGAAGTGTCAAATCAACGAGAAGGGAAAACATTATCATTATCGTATCCTAATCCGAATAGATAATCCTGTCTCAAAACAAGATCAAAAGTTCATTTGGTCGGACCAAAACATCAGTCGGTAAAAATGTTCAAAACTCTAACTCGTACAAATATCTCGCGGGGGCGGGGTCGCTGCGGGCGGGCGGCCCCGCGCGCGGCGTCTCCGCCCCGCCCATACAACGTACAACTGTTCCCGAACACACTGCGATGTAGCTGGCGACCGACGACCTCGCGTGGAGCTTTCAGAGTCGAGGAATGAAGGAAGGTATTAGTGGGGGGAGGGCCGCGGTCGGTCGCAGCGGGACTAGCGGCCAGGCAGTCACGTGCTCGCCAGCAGCCGCAGTGACGTCATCACCAGCAGCGCGAACAGGGGCTGCGTCCGCCCGCCGCGACCGCATGACTGGATCTCGATTTCCTGGAAATAACCATCAATCATTAGTGAATTAGTGGGCTTAAAATATAAGGTAAGGCCGTGTTACTTTGATGAAAGAACCGAGGGCAAAAATCAGGGGAGGAGTCTTGTTACGTTACTATGACCTTTTTTTTTTTTTTTTACCCAGGAAAATCCTTTTACAGATACCACTACTAAGCCATGGGGAGGACCTTTCGTGGTGATGTTGGACTCACCGTTGCATGGGATCCGGAAATACCAACCAAAAACCTGGGATAGCCACCTCGGAATCGCGAATCAGGGCCCCGGGAAGCCAGGCATACGTCCGCAGCACATCCTGGCGATTCACGTCCCAACATTTTAATGTCAGGACTCTACTCGAAAGCTTGCGCTCTCTTGTGTACCATGCACCAAATACACATCCCTCTCGTTTCGGTGTGTCAACGCATTGACGACACCGTGCATGCAGCGGGCTCGTTTTGCAGGCGGCGGGCTCCCCCAGCCCGTCGCCTAGAGGAGCCTTCAGGGAGGTCGGCGGTTGTTTATAATAACAATCGCCGCCTTCCTGACCCTCGCACCCTCTCCATACGTAGAGAGGGCCCACCTGCGTCCACCTCCTGCCAGCTGTCCCCAGAGGGGACCGGGCGGGGACGCACCGTCCGGGCGAGCTCACCACCGGACCGCCCCTTCAGCAGCGCTCCAGACACGTTACTATGACCTAAGTTTATGCAATTATCTTCTCAGTGCTATTCAATAAGTTACCTCGGGATGATAAGAGACGCATGCGTGCGGACGACGGCGGTGCGCACGCGCCGGTGTCCGTCGAGCGCAGGGCGCGCGCGGGGCCGCCTCGCGCGCGCGCACGTCCAGCCGCTTGGCGCCGCACGGGCACAGCGTGTCCACCACGAGCAGGATCAGGTTGCTGTGCGGGATCTTCTGCACGCTGAACGGCCTGAGGAAATATTCACACCAGTTAGCCAGGTATGAAAAATATCTGTTTTGCTTAATTGTCAGTTCCTCTTATTACGGCTTACTGGGTGACATAATTGAGGATCTGGGCACCCACTACAATCGACTTGCCTAAAAGAACTTCTTCATAAATTAACTCTGCACGGAGCCACAACCCTCTGTATTGAGTAATACGTCTCAAGGAGGAGGGAAGGATATAGGCCGCCTCTTTTTTAGCGAAGATTACTATCTTCGCTTTAACGAATTAATTCTGCGGGGAGTCACGACCCTCAGTCATGAGGAAATACAACTCGAGAGAGAATCTCCGTTTTCTACTATTCTTGTCTTCAAACTTCGATATCTCAACTTGGCACTATTGTTTAACGGTTAGTTCTAAACAAAATCCATTCACTTACCTCTCACAGCCCGAGTTGTGGCAGTTGGTAAGTTTGCCCTTCAACGGCTGTGCCTGGTTGAGGCGCGCTGACTGTAGCTGGAACAGCTCTGCGCTGGTGTCGCACGGCCGTACCGCTGCTGACCGCGCCGCTTCACGGGGCGGCTCGCGGATTGGGCCTGGACCTGGTGGGAAGATAAGCTTTATTGGAGACTAGACACAGGACCACTCAAGAAGAAAATGTTTAAATTAATAATAATTTTAATTTTAAAAAGAGTCAGAAAGCATTAGACCATTATTTTGTTTAGTCATCAGTGAGTTTGAGTATCAGGATGGAATTTTCTTTCCTCACAACATGCGCCATTGAGGAAATAATAATGAAGTTTATACTTGGAGTAAATCAGTGGGTACAGTTTATAAATTTCGTATTCATTTACCAGCCTACTACAGTTTATTTAGTTTGTTATTAAAATTTAAAATGTACCTGGGCCAGGACTGGCTGGTGGTGGCACCCTTGAATCAGTATCTCGCGACGATTCTCCCATTCCGTCTATAATAATCTCGTAGGTTCCGCCTGAATCTCTGGTGTCATCGTGGTCTATGTCCTCGCCGTAGTCTTCGTAGTCTGTTTCAAATAATTCAAAATATTCATAAAGATCAGAGAAGAGAACATCAGAAAATTTATCCCAATCCTAAATTTGGGATAAGTTCTCTATTTTATTTATGTCTGTTTATATCTCCAAATGCTTACCAACTTCCTCCTCAGCGTAAGCTTTTGCGTGTCCTTTGACTGGCTCCCACAGTGGGAACCACATTGCCACGAGACTGACCAGATACCTGCCCAGCCATGACAATGGTTTGAACGGCTGCAAGGGAAAAACAACTTTAAATTCACCAAATTAAAGTTTTAAACTTTATCGATGGCATGTAGTGGTGACATGTACGAAAGTAGTTTGTGAAAAAATGAGAGTTAACTTACTGAAATCTTGTTGCCATCGCCGCTAAACGGATTCCTAGAGTCCGGACATCTGCCTTGATGATCATGCACGGTTACTTTCTTGTATATCTTGTCCTGTACGAGAGAGTCCATGATAGTTCCATCAACTTGGCCGAAGAATCTGCCAGATTGTGATAAATCTTCGGATAAAATTATGAAGCCATTGTCGTCGAGGATGTAACAGTCGAGTTCGTCTCCTGCGCAGGTCTTCTTGCAAACTGTTCCTGATGTGCACTATGAAATAAAAATGGTTTCGTTATGTATATGGACGAATGAATGGAACTATATTCATCATTGATAATTATTGTTGATCACAGGTACACCTTTACAGGCTATTAATGTAATCCTTAGATTCGGAGATTCTTTTCTGAATTTGGCATAAAAAAGTTTTACTAAAGCATACTATAGAGGCTCTTGTAGATGTACTACTGTAGAGAAAACAGTCGAACATTCCTCACCGTAGATGTGACGTTCTTGAAGTGCTGCGCGAGAGATTCCAACTGGAAATGTATTCCAACGACCGCTGCTGGTGCTCGATGGCCTCTGGCCTCCACAAATACTGCATGTGTCGCCAGAACTAAGGGAGGTCTTCCACTCAGATCTTCAGCTTCAGAACCATCACGGAAAGGCACGGAGAATACGAAACTTTCTGGTTCTATTGCGTGGTGCTCTACCGCTCGACGATACCATTCAGAGTCGAATGCACGGGCGTATTTTTCGCTGAAATGTCTGCAAATAAGACATTTATTTGTTATAAGTAACCGTAATTTGATACGTTTGTAACAAAAAAATACCGGTAGCTGTGTTGATAGTTTATTTGACGAAAATAAATAATAAACGATATTCTGATTCTGATGGGATTAATTTACATGTGTTTTTATGTCTTTCATAATTGTAATTTTGTCTTCTCTTATTACTTTATTTAATGAGACTAGCAATAAAACTACGGTTTTCTAGATTTATTCCACTTACGGTTCAGCAGACTCAGATCCCCTGGAAGTGTTGTTGTTGTCCACCCACCGCAGCAGTCCACTTCTTGTCGCGATGAAGGACATCGACACGACGAACTTGTCGAACCGGCCTTGCCTGTAAGAATTGCGCCTGCATTTCATTAAGATTGCACTAGTTATGTGAGTTTAGTTTTTGGTGTATCAATGGTTTATAGGGACTTTTCTGGGAAATGGTTTTATGATTCAATTTATAAATATTAATACATGGGTATTTCTGAGATATTGGACATTTTAAGAATTTTCCATCAAATGTTTGATTTTTCATGAGAATTTCTGAGATATTTCCTTTGCATCTCATATTCGGTATTTACTGAATCACGGTAGTTTGATTTTTAGTTATGTTGTAGCTGTTGTACAAATGTGATCTTTTTCTATTTATTTATTAAGTTTGACTTATTTTGAGAACATTGTACAGCTTAGAGAAAAAAACAATATCTTTGTAACAGATACCAAGATCCATTTCTAGTCGCTGCACATACATATCTAGTAAATAATCTACAGTACCTACAGTAGAAGTCAGTTACTGTTCATTAATGATTATTGAATATAATAATATAATATACATATGAATCATTATAACTACTACACTATTTTCCTATTTTTATTCATAATCAGCTTTGTATCATGGAAACTCACATCACCATTATTTTTCATATTCATCATTCTTTCTCTTTTCCATTTCATCTAGGGTTTTTTTCTTAAAACTAACTTAGTATATCTAATGAAATGTAAAATATAATTGATAAAAGAACGAAAATATTAAATCCTTGCAAGCTGTAATCAAAACGCACAAATAATCCGATTACCTTATCCTCGGTGGCTGTGAAAGTTTTAGCTTAACCTAGCTATCTACATAAAAAATAGGATATGATTTGAATTTCCTTTAAATGTCTTGATGATTTTTTGTCTTATAATGTTCAACATATTGTTGACTAGCGTTATATAATCGCTATTTTGTATCATTTGCTGTCTTTATATATCTATTGAAAGTTAGTTTGTGCTATCATGCCTTTTGATCAACATGTCAAGTGTATATTTGATGTATTTCTTCTTTTTTTTATTTATCCACATTGTACTTTTTCCAATATTCTCAATAACTTGATTTATATTCTAGCTTTACTACAAGTAGTATGGTTGGTGAGGAACAAATTCTACCATTATGCTACTTCTTGAGACATTATGAAGATACTGTTACGTTACCTTGCCAATAAAACCATTAATGTTGCTATCGGGCTATTTGACAGACAAACACAATCATAAATTAGTGATCAACATAAAATTAACTTAATAAAGTGCATTTAAAGTGTCGTCCTGACATGCAGAAGACAGTTAGTGTAGATAAGCTTTGAAGTGTATCGCAAGGCGGTATTCTTAGTTCTCCATTCTTTATTGTATTTGTCATTGATTTTCATTTTCTTTTTGTGGGAATATTTGTTAGTGCAGTTAATTCATGCTCAGGATTCAGTAAATACTTACTGGTTGTGATGGCTAGCGTGTCCAGGGTGAGCGTCCAATTCTTTGATTACCATAGCATCCCTAATGAGTGACTGAACTAAAGTTTTGTCGCCTGGAAACAAAGAATAGAATATGTTATTTATAGTAGATCTATCAATTTTAATGAAATCGAAATGAAATTATTCTAAATTTTGATGGCTTTAATAAAGAACACTAGAATTCTCAGGCGTTGCAACTTCAATGGCTTAGGACGGATTGGCGAAAGACCTGTTGACCTAATCACAATTTGACTGCTCTGTTAGCTTAGTTGGTAGTGGTTCTGCCTTCTAATCTAGGGGTGCGGGTTCGATTCCCGCATAACAATTAATTGTGAATATTAAAATTTGTATTTACTTGTGTTGAGTCTGGTTGTTTCTGTGTATAATAAGTATGTATTTACAAAATAAAAGTATTTTAGTATAACATCCGTTATCTAGTACCCATGATACAAGCGTAAGCTTAGTAGGTATGGGGCTAGATGGCGCTGTGTGTAATGTCCCAGAATATTTATTTTATTTTATTTATCAGGAAGTCGTAAAAGAAGTTTAGAATGACCCTTGCTTAGAAGTGGGACAGCTTACTTTCGTCAATAAGAAATATAATATCTTACAATAATAAGAATCCCGTTCCTGCTTCTTATGCGCGCTGTGCTGCGCGAGCGCACGCGGCCGGAGCGACATCCACTTCCAGCCTGGCTTGCCGGAGCGGTTCAGGAAGTGGAGCAGCTGTTCCTCGGGGGAGTTGAAGGTCTGGTCTGAGGTGGATGCGTACTCGCAGTACACCCTGGGAAAGTAAAGTAGTTAGTACTGATAGAACTTTCTTTGTGTCTCAAGAAAATGTATGTATTGTATACTAAAGAACTTTCAACACACTAGGAAGATGTAGCTTTATACAATTAAGTTGGCGTCATCGCATACATAAAAGTAATTAATCTGTTTCACGCCTTCTAAGTAAAAAGCCATTCAGTTGGTAATTCCACGTGTATATAAATTTATGTAAGCTATCAATATTATGCACTATAAAAATAGAAAAAAGATAACTTACCAGTCAGGGTGTACTTTCCAGTTATCACCCTTGAAATATTCAGTGACTGCATGAAATGAAAATTACAAATGTGACTCCACGCAACTATAGAAACATAATCCAATTCACCTACAGCGATATTATGCCACAAAAACTAAATTTTTCATGCACTTACCACCAATAGGGCTGTGTTTAACCTCTTGTTCAGATAGCAAATCAAACATCCCATATCCATCTGGCAACACCACAGCCAAAGAGAAAGGAGTTCCATCAACTGGGCTGTAGTAATACCTCTGCCTCCTTGTTACAACTCGTCTCATGTTATCATATTGTACTTTGACTCCGATCTCCGTCTCGCCTTCTCGTTGCTCGATCATATCGTGTCGGAGCTGTAAAGAATGATCATGTTGAGAATAGTACGGCAAGAGATGGTAAGCTGAACTGAACGTAAGCTCAATTAAGCGAAAGTAATGCGGTAACGTGTGTTTTAATGTGAACGTAGTTACTAATCCCAGTTGCAAAGAACTGAAAATCTGATAATAATGTAATTCTAAATAGTGTAGGTAGTCTACGCCATTTTTTGTCATCTGTAATATTAAAAAATAGAACGATAGTTTTTCCTCGTAGATATTTATCTGGCCCAAACCATCTAAGTAAAGGAACTACACATTAAGTTGTAAATCAATGATGTTTAGTTAGTAAGACTTTATAATTTTTTTACACTCGACAATTAGGCACTTACCAGTCCTAACCTTTTTGAAGCGATACCCGATAAAAAAATAACAGTGCGGGCCAAATTAGGGCAGGACAAACCATAATATAAATAAAGAATCGGGCGCCACTTAAAAGAAATATGTTGTCCAGTGTTGTTCACAGCGAACTAGCAGTAGGCAGTCCAACAAAATAATGGCTCAAGAGTATATATAATGGTGATGACCATTAAAGATTCCTCGAAAAAATAGACCTACTGCAATCAAGAGTCTAACATATAACAGGTCTCTACGTTCACACACTACCCGTAAAGAGCGTTGTATATTTACATCGAGCAACAACGAAGTGAGATTCACCCGGGAGCTCTCCTCCGGGTCGATGAGCAGCTCCACGTCCGTCAGGTCCACGCTGGAGTACAGCGGCCGGAGGGTCTCTGTGTACTGGGGACAGTGAATAGTTAGTAATTGCCGTACCTACTAAAGTTTGCGTAATAGTTAGTAATTGTCGTACTAAAGTTTTCATTTTATTGCATCTCGTCAAAGATTTTTTAAATTAAATACATGAACACTGGCTATCAATTACGATGAAGTTACGTTTGGACGAGGTGGTCTACAGGGATGCGTGTTGCGACTCGTCTTCTTGGTGATGGAGCTTGTAGTGATTCGAAACATGTCGAGCTTAATTTCGACAATATACGTGGTGGCCGATATAGTTATGCATGTATGTTTGTTACTATAAATTTCTCATCAAACGAAAAGTCATTTAAGGAATACAAACAAAGAGATTGCTACACAAATTTATGGTTTTGTACTTTTGAAAAACTATGAATATATGTTTTAGATATACATAAATCCTCTTACCTCCTCGTTAGTATGCTGCAACAAAAATAGAAAATAGTTATCTTAAAATACGCTGTAGCTAATAAAATAATTATCAACAGAAATATTTCATACCAGAGGCCTCAAATCAGGATGGTACAAAACATGCCCGTTGTTATCCACCATGAAGGAGTAACCATTTACTCCCAGCTGAAACAATAAACCACAGTCAGTATCTTCATAACCTACTAAGTAATTCATGCAAAATCGTTAGAGGAAAGTAGTACTCATATTGCTAACAATTTTAGTTTTGCGTCTTCCAAAAGAAACAAAATACCAACACGGGATCTGGAGCTTTTATTGTCTGGAGATTTTTTTCTATACTTTTATCTACTACTTTTATTTAAAAAAAGAGTGAAGTATTCTATTTATGTGTCTCTTTACAAAGTTATCTTAGAAGTCTAGTACTATAGATTAGGTGATGTTTAAACGCTAATCTCCACACGTCATAGAACTAAAGTTATGTGTATTAATTTATGTGTTTAAGCGGTCTTTATCAAGTTTTGCGTCAGTTACAAGTAATTATTAAAATGGTTTTATTATATAACTTTTTATACCTTATATGGTGGCACGAGCTTCTTTATCTGTTCGACTGGGACATCGGTTCCAACCACACCCAGAAGATTTGCTGTTCTTTGCTGGAAGTAGAAAACGTAAAACTATATAATATATATGTAAGTATATCTACATGCGTAAAAAAACGCGTGTATATGATGGAAAATATAGTTCAAAAGCATGTATGCTATCTTTTATGGCTACACTACATTATTTTGAATGTTATGTCATTAGCTCTAAGGGAGGTTCGTTAACTTTATACTCCTAAAATGGATATTTTATTATAGTATTAAGGAGGTGTAATATGATTATTTTCACTTTTAGGGCTACGTACAGTGTGGTTTCTCCTGTCGAAGATTGGGACCGTCACTGACGTCATCAGTTGACCCATACCGTCATCATTGAGGTTGCTGCTCTGTAAATACAAATAAATGCGTTGAATACGATGATGATGATGATGCATTCCAAGCCGATTTCAGTTACGGCGAACGTATTTCCTGCGTGTAAGTTACTGATGCGTCCTCACATGACTAATATTCCCTATTTTAGCGGTGGCGTTGAATACATTTGATGGCTGAATGAATTATGTAACAAGGATTTAAAAGATGTAAAATCAAATTGAGATGAATTACGTAAGAACAGAAAGACACATGTACATACACAATTACATACTCCCTCTCTCTCGACTCATACATCGTATGTTATACCGAAATCCGGTGAATCAAGGTTTCTTTTTATTATATTTTCGGTATCTTGGATAGAATTCAAGGCTTTTCAACAAGGTAAATTTCATCAAGGTTTGTTGATGCGATGGTAAGATCCCGCGCTCTATATTGAAGCAGTGTGAACCTTTCCTTCTTTCATGGTAAAGCAGCTGAGTGAATAATACACAATATGTAAGTTCAGGACGAACGTTCTGAAGATGGGTGTAATGACATCCGAAACGCGTAAACCATTTACACGTGAGTGAAAACCGTTTTAGTTAATCTTTTGATAAAATGTCTCACGAAAGTTTTAATATTAAAATATGTAAGTTACAAAACACATACCCTCCCTCCAAGGTAGACGGGGCTCCAATGCACCGGGTGCACGGTCTGGTACATGACCAGCGGCCGCGCCAGCACCTCGACGAAGTGCAGCACCTTCGGACGGATCTCACCGTGTTCGTTGATGGATACGTAGAATCCTGCAAATCAAAGGAAGCAATTCTATTGCAGCAGATTTATTGGGCGTTTTATTTTTTAAGTGTGTACAAAAATAAAAGTAAATCAAAATATGTATGTTTGTTTAACTTTGACGACATATCATCACATTTGTTTGTATAATAGTACAGAGTGAAGAAAGCAAACCCTTGTTTTAAATATTTTCTAATCAACTACAAAATAATTTTAAATCAATACTTATAGCTATAAAGAAAACCTACCATTTTATTTACAAGTTGAACATTAATGTTAGAGAAGAAAACTCTTCTATTTGACATGTTTTAAGTAGGTCAAAGTGAAACTTCAGGAAGTTACTGACTAATTAAAAAAACTGGAAGGCATCGAGGAAAAGTTTATTTTGCTCACTTGGAAAAATAAGCTGTGTTTTGGTTCACTCTGGTTTATTAATTTGTTGATTGATGAGATTTGTAATACGGTATATCATATGAATATTCGTTAAGTGGGCGTGGTATATGGGTTATGGAAAACTTACACCTCTTTTAAACTTTACGGAATGAATACAAAATACAAAAATACAAAATACAAAATCATTTATTTTTTTAAAGATATTTTTCACAAAATGTTTTTGAATCCTCTGACCTCGTGGTAGCCGTTAGGCTGTGTTACGAGGCCAGAGTCATCTCCCAGTATGTTCATAATTTAATTATAATAACGTCTTATGAGCTAGGTTACACAAACAATTTTTTTTATTTTGTTTTAATATCTAACTACCCTCAATTTGTGTATAAATTCAAGTGGTATGACAACAAACAGTGTAGGCAAGCAATGTAGGCAGTCACTCACACACGCACAATCGTACAACTCGCCCCACCATCGACTTCCCAATCAACTGACGCATAATGTAAACACTAGTTTGAAATTCATGTGCCAAAATAAATCTATGTATTTTGTCAGCCACCAGTATCTTTCGATACATATTTATGAAGATGCCGTTTTGTTAATTAAAAAATTGAGGTTGCGATATTGCAGTGAGCGGATTTATTTAACTGCAATGAACATGCAAAGTCTATACTGAGTATATAGAGGATCTTGAGAGTTAGGCGTCTTTTGACTATGTTGTCAACGGTAGATAGCGAGTCGGCGCGCGAGCAGGTATCGTACGTGAATACAGACGGTGTGTGTGTGTGTGCGTGAGCTGCCAGCTACAGATCAGATATCAACAGATACTAAACTTGAATAAGGTGCTAATTTATATTACAATAGGTACTTAAATATTAAAATCATGAGCAGTATTTTCCACATATTTTCATAAAAGTTAATAATTAGAAAAGAGAGAAAAAAAAAACAAATTCTTTTGGCTATAACCGCAACTAAAAATTTAAAATACAAAAAAAATAGTACAAATTATAATAATAAATGTAGAAACTAGTAAACACTTTAAGTGAAGAATCATGGTTGTGTGTCTGTGTGTGTGTGTGCGCGTGTGTTATGTTGTGTTTTTTATAGCTTATAAGTAAATTAAATTACCTATTTACCTCGGCTGTTGACAATGTAGTTCTATAATACAGGGTGATAAAGAATTGAAATTATTAAGGGCAATTTCCTTTAAATTTGTTTATGTTCACATAACATATTCTCAAGATTATCATAGTCAATTGTATTTAACCATTCGCTTATCAATTTTTTCAGTTTGTTGAGTGATAGGGCTTTAATTTTATGTTCCTTGTTCAGTTTATTGTAAAATAGGGGTGCAATAATGAATGACAATTAAGACTTTCTTTAATAACAACCTGCCTGATTATGCCTGATCTAAATTGTGAACTGTGTACTAAATAGTAGGCTAACTATTTAAAACATAATACACACATTACGTGTGCTTAATATAATTACTCTACATTTTTTTTCCAATAGTAATTAATTTAGTTTTTTTAATGCCTTTGACTAAAATAATCAAATATACATATTATTATATGGTAGTAGTAGTATACGAGTACTTAATGTAAATTAAGTAATGCCAATTATACCCAGCTTAGTAACAGGCTAGATGGCGCTGTGTGATATGTCCTGAAATATTTATTTATTTATTTAATGCATTTCTGGTGACAGCGAGTGTGAGTTTCAATGCTGCTGACAAACGTGGCTGGATCCATTCAAATCTAGCTTGGCATCGATGAGGCGGCGGCTGAGCAGCGTTAATGTTATTAAGTATGATATTGCATTGTACATTATTCTATTTTTTGTAACTTTGTGTTTGTTGATATAGATATAGTGCGTTTGTGTTCATAGTTTATGTAGGTATACTGTGTTGTCACCCGTGTTGTCCTATAATTGGATTTGTGTTTTTATTAAATTGTTATTTTGTGCTTGTGTCCGTTAGACGACTATTAAGTTAGATAAATGAATCTCACCTTTATTAGTGCAGGCCATATCCTTCATGCTGGCCCCGGTGGTCGCGTCCCCGCCTACTCGGTATGTAAAGATGCGCACGGGCATGTGAGGCCAGTTCCACGTCCTGAACACCCCCTTGACTCCCGCAGAGCCTCCGCCCGCCCCGATCACTGCTATCGCCTGGTTGCACTGGCAACCCTGCCCGGTGCGGTTGTACTGAAATAAAAAGGAAAACAGTGTAATCTTCTTCTTCTTCTTATCGAATGAGAGGGGCCAACTCTGGTGTCGAGAGCTTATCAAGCCGCCCGAAGGGCCTCTGACGTGGCTTAACGACTGTTGTACTAGACAAACAGCTGGGACCTAAAATTTAACGTGTCAGACAACCAACGAAAGCGCTCAAAATGGAATGTCACTTTTTGGTCACCCATCCAAGGACTGACCGCGTCGACCTTTGCATAACATTGGTAATCGCATGTGATTGCTTCCGCCAGCAGAGCTACGGGCTCTTCAGTGCAATAAATAATCATATTTCTTTTTTATTCTGTATTTGTAAAAAGGTTTGCTCTGACATAACCCTGTCACTTCTATTGGGTCTTAATGTAATCACACTAATAAACACACAAGCCTAAATGTGTTTGTAGATATTTGGTCTTCTTGTTTCTTTGCAATACTGAAAGGAGTGACAACTCTTCGTGATATTTTATAAGTAACATAGGATACTTTTTCACTATTACATGAATATTATACGTTTAGATATATTTTAATGCCGGCATTTTATTTAATCCCAAAAAACTAACAAGATAATGTTGCGAATTTGTGTTACTTTATCCATTGATGTCTAAAAGTTGAAAGAACCTACATATTATAATAGATTACGTCATTAATTTGTATTGTTTACGACTTTTGTATTCTGCTTTGTCTTAATATTAATAGATAGAATATACAAAGGTAGAATATTCGTTATTGGGCTTCCTTATACACCTAAATTCCAATTAGTATAGATATAAATAAATATTTTCTCTCTTTCTTTCTTCTTTATATCAATCCTTATAGATGTTGTTTACGAAGCTTTAAGACTACTACAAATTAACGCCCTAGCTACGTGGGTGCTACGCCGCGTAGCACTACCTACGAGCAGCTACGTCATTGCTAGGAGTATGATACACGTTATTCGTAGAAAATACGTGCAAGGCCTTGCCTATTTATACATTCCAATCAAGTTATTCTTTATAGTAAAGTAAACATGGCTTAAAATGTTAGCGTATACAACTTGTTTATATGTGACAACGTTTTGAGATTCAGAAGAGTGAATTTTTCAGGGTCATAGATTTAGGTATGTTAACAACGTAGAAAAATATATAGATAACAACAAAAACAGATCAAAAGAATAATGTGCAGTTTGATGTAATATTTAGCATGTTAAACAAGAAAGCATTATAAAAATCTCCCTTTCTAGTTTCAACTAGAATGAGTAATTCGTACAAGAAGCTCGGTAAAAGCAATCAAGATGCTAATTGCAGTTAAAGAAGTATAATTACCCGGTGCAATATTTCAAAGCCAGACACCAAGTTACACAGTTATAAGATTTTAGAATACTACCTAGACTATGAACATTGTTATGTATTTTTTTATTTTTATTTTATATAATAACGAGTCTAACACCACGTTACTATAATAAATTGAGGAATCTTATAAGCACTATCCATCTTAGACCAAAGCTATTGCTTGTCATCAGGCAAACTATGGTCAAGTGCATACCAGTTTTAGTTAAAAGAAAAAAATATAACTGCTAACGTTGATATGATTTGGATTTTCTGCTATTATTAGTTTTTACGATTGAAAGCGATAAAACACTATTCAAACTAAGCAGCTAATACATGTTTATGTTTATATCAGATTTGGATTTTTTATACTACACCAAATGTTCAGTAAGTTACATTGTCTCTGACGACGTCCGGAGTCCAGTGTTCAAGCGCTGAATCTCTGTTCACATGAACCAGACATGACTCATGCAATTTTTTGTTTTTATTTTTACTATCTTAGACGTCATTTTAGTTAACTTGGCCTTTACAGTGTCCAAATTAGTTTTAGTAATTATGGGTTGAGCCTGAAATAACATGTCTTTTATTTATTTATTATAATTATATTCATTTAAAAACAGTACTTGTATTATTGTGGCTCTAAATTCCAATGCTTTTATTTCTGTCATATGTGTTAGTGTCCACATTAATTCTTAATTCTCAAGTGTAATTAGTTACCCGATGCAATATCTCGAAGCCGGTGGCGAGGGCGCCGGTGAGGTTGGCGGCGCCCCCGGACAGCTCAGCGTTCCACAGGGACGTCTTCAGCTCGCGGATGGTCTCTGGAACCGCCTGTGGAGGGGGTAAGGGGTTAAAATCGTAAGTAATAAAAAAAACAGCCAAATTGTGAAACTCCTTGCCTGAATCTCTATTCCCCTTGAACTATAATTTGTCGGTCTTCAAGTCGAGAGTAAACCGGTTTCTTCTAAGCAAGCGCGCTACATCGTAGATCGTAGAAGTAAAAAAAAAAAGTATTTAGGTCACGGAATATAGAGATATCTATTTCTCTGTTTCATAGTTATACTTAAAAATCGAAATTAACGTTTGAATTCAAATACAGGAGCTTTCACAAGTATGGAAAATTAATTTGGAAACAAAATGCCAATTACATTTCCATACCACAGAACACTATATATTTTAATCATGTGGCTTTAACCAAGTGATCCACGACTTATCATATCGAATGAAAACTTTACGAATTCGTTAAACTCTCTGTTTTTATAGTCGGTTGAAGAGTATAACTAACGGTATCAGTTACACGACGAGTGACTAACAAACAAACTAACATTAAACAGCTTTAAGTAAGCTCTTTTTTATTCAAAGTACCTCTTAAATACAATCTTAAGATCTAGCCAAAACGTATTCATCGTTTAATCAGCTTGTTAAAAAAGATAAATGGCCGCACTAGCAAACTTCAGAAGAATCCTGTACCGAAATGAGAATGGGAAGCAATGGAAAGGTTCACGTTAGCGGGTTTATAACTGTCGTTTGAAGTTACATCTGAAACTTTATACGTTACGTTGTTAGTTACAACTGGTCGGAGTTTAGTGGATGTTAAACGAGATAAATTTTGGTTAAAAGAATGTTTTTTTTACGAGGGATAGGTTTACGTTTGACTACAGCCTGCCTAATGTTAAGCATTGTACTCATATGTAAACGTTATGGTACGAATGTAAGTTGATGGAAGGATATCTTAATAGTCTGACTTTAAGGATAGTCGTTTTGAACTTATCTTGTCCGATCAATGATAACATAATCAAGGAAAAAAGGTCAGACTTGGCTTTCAATATATGATATATAGTTTATGATTTATTTAAGCGAGTGTGGCTCAGCGGTTCCAGTGTCTGCTTTTCATCCAGACGCACCCTGGTTCGAATCCGCCCTACACCAATGACTTGTATTTTCAAGTTATGTGTGGATTTGCACTCGCTTAACGGTGAAGGAAAACATGTGAGGAAACCGACATGTTTGAGGACCACAATATCCGAGGACATGCGTCTTCCGTGGAAGGACCTGGGCGCCCACCACGATGTTTCTGCCCAAGAAAACTCCCCTAACGAATTAATTCTGCGGGGGAGTCACGACCCTCAGTCATGAGGAAATACGACTCAAAGAGAGATATGATTTATACAAATTTATTATTTCTATTTGACTTTAAGTACACTTAAAAATTGATCTTGGGTCTGTTCTATGATTTGTACCTCTTAGTATTTGTAGGAACCTTATTTAACCCTTACTGCATACCAAAAAAGATCACAATCACTTTGTAATTAGATAATATTATTAAACGGAATTGAAATTCGCGCTACAACTGCAGGTTTTTTGCAAACCAAGCTTATAAAATTACCAATTAGAAGTAGATAAAAAGAAGCTCCATTTAGAAAAAGAGAGAAGTATATATGTTTTAATATCCGTTATTTAGTACCCATGATACAAGCGTAAGCTTAGTATGGGGCTAGATGGCGCTGTGTGATATGTCCTAAAATATTTATTTATTTTATTTATCCGGTGATAGGTGCTATTAGGGTGCAATCTGTACGTTTGTTTGCTTCTAGTAATTACGGAGGTATTTCCGACAAGAATTTCATTGCTTTAGAAAGAGGGTAGAACAATCACGGCTCACCTTGGTGAACTGATGCACACTGGATTTGGATGCAGTAATAAAGGTCTAGGGTACAGTGTAGTTTTGGTTTTTGATTTAAAATTTTTGTATATTGTTAAATTTACCGAAAAATTTTATGTTTTTTTTTCTGCTGGTTTTATTTATCAGGACATTTATTGACAGAACATAAAAACATGACAATATTTATTTATTGTCCTATATTATCATCACTGCTTTCTAATGTACTGCATATTCACGTGTTTCCAATTTATACAAAAGCAAAAAAGAAGAACTTATGCACTACTTTTATAATATTTATTAATAATGCGTACTCCACAATTAAAGTAGACGTGACACTAAGTGAATAGTTAGGCAGGTAAATGTATTCTAAGTTTAGTATGACCTTAGTTACCTGTGACAGATTCACAGACTAGCTGAAATTATGTGTTTAAGCACAAGTTTCCACCGCCGCGGCGCCACTGCAGCAACCATGAAACTCCGCAAGGCTGTTATGAGTTCCAACTTCTAACGCATTGTTTTTCCGGCCTTCGCTCTACTTCTAAAGTGAAGGATGCTATATTGTGCTAGTTTCAAAGTCGAAATGAATTGAAGATTTAATAGAAGTGGGTAGAGGAAGGTAGTGCTATTATAAAAGCATATATAGTTTTAAGATTAGGTTATTTATTACACTATTATTGTTTTATGTGAGGCTGCTAAAAATATTTTACCGGAATAAAAGAAAACCGTGTTTTTATAAATGTTTGTAAGTAGCAGTGTATGCCCATGAAATGCGAGAAAAGAGAGACAACATTTAAATCAAATTCTAAATAAGCCCATAAATAGTGGCATTACGTAAAAGTTATTGTTATCAACATGTTACTGTTAAGAATTCGAACTTAATCTTTTTTAATTAAAAATTTAATAAAATCGGTTAAAAGTGTCATCCAACACGCCAAGAACATCACTAGGCCGTGTTCAACTTTAACACACGCCACACCTGAAACGTAAACAAATCAACGCCCTCACAAATCAGAAGTAACACACGCCCCCTGGCGGTAAATAAGCCATCGTTATAACACGCTTCACTCGAATGTTAATGTGAACAAACAGCGATACTAAACAAGGCGCTTGTAACAACTCTTAAATATACAAAGTTTCATTTGGAAGGCAGTAAAGCTGGGAATGTTTGCTGTGGAGGTAATTGTCGGACCGTATATTAGCGAAGTTGGTTCGAGAGCCTCCTTCAACGCCAAGGGCTCTCCAGTGTATTGACTCGAGATTGGTTCATGTACCGGGACATTACCTGCCGAGCAAAGAGTTCCTACTGTATATCAATGTATGTTGTGTGACCGAGTTAGGTAAATAACCTACATTTAACCAGTTGAACTGAAGTATCAGCATGTTTATCTGATCTGAGATGTCACTCCGGCATGCAAGAGGCAAGTTGCAAGCGACGGGGGCTCCGCACCCCACCTGTCAAGCGAGCCCCGAGTACGCGCTCTCTGCTTTGTGCCCACGATTTTATCTCGAAACTTTACCGAGACTTATGAACTGAATAAAGTGAGCGGGATGATAGCCTCCTTGAAATATAGTTCCCCTTAGCGGGCGACACGAGACGCCTTATCAAAAGTGCGACTTAAGACAAGGAGAATACATATTTGAAAAGCCATTGTAGATATATGGCCCCGTTCTTGCTCAGCGAGAGAGATTCGCCGGAGGCGCTCCAAACATGAGCTCCCATTTCATATTTAGAGGTAACTGAGCGTTATGACGTATTTTGTGTGACCTTAAAAGTCCTTTGAGACCTTGTAAAGGTAATTTGAGTATAATCTACTTTTGTATGCTTTTGTTTTATCTCGATAGTTATTACAGTTGAGTGTACGTGCGGTATGTGTCTACGTTAAAATTAGTTTAATAGAATTTGCAGCAAGTCTTGTAGCGTTTTAATAATGATATGTATACATCTTTCTTGTGGAATAAAAAGACAAAATTGAATTTAAAACTTTCATAACGCGTTTTTAACACTTTCTTTTGTTAGTTTGACATTTTTACGATAGTAAATGAAATAGAATCTATGTAAGTTTCATTTCTAAAATAATCTTGTTAGTACATTGTATATACCACTACCTACACATATATTCTACAACTAGCTACAAGAATGAGTGACAATGTATAGCCTCTTATACTGCTCCTACATAGTACATACATATTATGTTGTAACTAAAGCACTTAATAGAAAAAAGCTTTTACTCGCGCTATTTCTAGGAAATGTACCTATCTCAAGAGAACTTAGTAAGCTTTTCTTGAAGAAATATGCGCGTAGTAGCACTCAGTATTGCTGGTTCAACTAGTTTTCTGTGTAAAGCTTTCAAGTTTTCTTGTAAACTCTTCTTATAATGATCTGACGTTATCAAAATCCTCCTTCTCCTTGGGATGTATTTTCATTACTGGGAATTCAATTAATTGGAGAAGTAATTTTTAGTTCTAAATAAACTATTATTGGTAGATAAAGAATATATTAACTAATGTATCTGACACTAAGCGTATGCTATAGATATTGAGCTTAAATTTTATTGATAGAAAAATAAAATACTCCAGTTAGGACACTAGGTTTGAGATTTCATGTAAGTTTCTATATTGTGCCGGTGTTTTCATACAGCGTATATCTATCTATCTATCGGTATTTGGAGGAAGTCATAAATTAATTAGTTGTTTATTATTAATTTCTTATTTTAGAACAACTCTGTAATATATTTCTGTTGACATCATCTGGTTTGGCATTAGAAATATAGATTGTATAATTACGATCATAGAAAGATATTTAAAATCAACATTTCTAACTACCTAATTTACCTACATATATCCCTAGAACGACGTACAAAATTATTTATCGACCGCTGTCATAAATAAAAGCCATAAGGTCATTGTACACTATATTGAATGGTGGTTTTAATGGAGTCACATTAAAGGCCGATTGATTCCATTAAGGTGCGTATACACCACAGATGGGTATCACGTCATAACGGAACAGAGCACGCGATATCTGCATTTGGCGCTTGATTTACATTTCCACAGCCACAGGTCATTAGAATGTCTAAATTGTGGCCAAATGTTTACTATGAAATAGTACGAGTAAGATTTCAGCAAGCAGTTTCTGTAGGAAAAATAAAATTGAAGTTATTGAAGTATTAAAATAAGTGTAAGAGAAGTGACTGCCTATGAATGAAGCCTTAAAATGTGATTACTTCAGTGAGTTGAGCAATGGCTAGAGCTTATCTGATTGACTGACGTTTATCAGCGACCATTATGGTGTCTAGTTGAATAGATAGTACCTACATTCAAATATAAAAATAAGTTGTAAACGATGAAACTGGCCCAGAATTATTATAAATTTCATAAATTTGAAGCTCTACCTCATTTTTTTGTTTAATATTGTAGCTCATTCCGGAGGTAACGCTTCTATTTAATCTGATATTAAAAACTGCGTAAATGGGAAAGGTCAGTGGTTTAATATCTAACAAGATGACTTATTTAACCTTTGTTTTTTCGTTTTATAACCTATATTTTAGATTAATTAACATAACTTGCTTTAAATAATGTGGACAGTTTTATTAACAGTTAGTAGTTAGCCATTACTTATATTGCTTGAAGATTATACTAAAAAGTATTTTTACTATCAACGATCTCTTGTTCCGCATTGAGAGAAGTGTATCTTCTTGTGTGATGTTACTTAACTGTACCTGTACTGTTGTTTAAACTGTACTGTGTGTTCAACTTACGCGAATTACACGTGAGTGAAAACCGTTTAGTTAAAATATTAACTGTAAAGATCACTTTCAACGTTTTTTTTTACAATTTTAGAGTCAGACATTTGACATCTAGCTTTACTACCTAATTAATAGGAAGTAACAATGTTATAGCTTGATATTAGTTTAACAAAATCTATACTAATATATAAAGCTGAAGAGTTTGTTTGTATGTTTGTCTGTTTGTTTGAACGCGCTAATCTCAGGAACTACTGGTCCGATTTGAAAAATTCTTTTTGTGTTTGATAGTTCATTTATCGAGGAAGGCTTTAGGCTATATAACATCACGCTGCAACTAATAGGAGCGAAGAAATGATGGAAAATGTGGAAAAAAGGGGAAAATGATTCATCTTTGAGGGCTTCTGTTGCGTGCGCTGCGAAAACAGTTCAAGATATCAAAAAATATGTATTAAAGAATTATTTCTCTTGAAATGATCTAACAAAATGTCTGCAACAACTCAATAAACCCGTTTTTATGGTAATAACTATTCCACGCGGACGAAGTCGCGGGAACCAGCTAGTAACATGATAATTAGAAACTTGGATAACCTTGAGTATTTCAGTTTTGCCGACGCTAGCATTATGCAATGCACTGCGGCCTGCGGCTAAACTGAACTTTGCTAAATACGAGACTTACTTAGTCAAGAGCCACCTGCGACCACAGTAATAACCTTACTTACTTACAGAAAAAAAATGTGATCAAACAGATGTTTATGTTTAGAAGTGTTTAGTTTCTATCAATTGACTTTTGTCATCTGTTATGTTTACTTCTTTTTATAACCGACTTCATAAAATAAGGATATCAAGCCTTCTGAAAGTTATTTTCTCTTTTTTTGTGGGTATGTTACGTGATTACTACGTTATATATGAACCGATTTCAATTACTCTTTTTTTAAAGGTTCGAACAATTCTCAGTTATCTCTTAACTTCCTGCAGTGCGTGCAAATGCTTATGTTGAGAAGTGTCTTAATCATATGACTTTTGTCGTGTGTTATGATTACTTCTTTCATCATCATCCCGTTATCCCCCACTGCTGAGCATAGGCCTCTCTTCTTGTACGCCACTCGTTCCGGTTCTGCGCATCGAATCCAGGTGATCGAATTTTTTATTACTTTTTTACAAGTAATTAAAAAAAATTGAGCAAATATTCTCAGTTAACGATTAACTTTGTTATTTATGGATTTGGTAGAATTATTTTATGAGTATCTGATCATTCTTATGTGTAGTTTACTTAAGCTAGATTTCGAAAATCACTCCTCAAATACAAGTTAAATATATTATAGAATTGATTCTACGTATAGCTTGATAACCTATTCATTGATAATATTGTAGCAATTTGTGTGTTAATAGATATTCTAAACAATATGGATAATTTAATTCAAATTATTGGAATTCATTGATAAATACACTGCTGGAATGATAATGAGGTATTAAATATACTGCTATATAATATTTCAATAGATAAATATTCAAAGGAGTGTGTAGTAGATTATTAAATGTATTCGTTGCTTTCATCTAAACATGAAATAATGTTTTAATTCGAATCACCCTTTGCCCTATCAGTGACATTTGATATTTTACTCGTTTTAATCTAAAGAAAATTACAAATTTTAGAAATAAGTAAAGTTATATTGCTTGTATTTATCTTTCAAGAGAAATTTCCTCTTACTTTGCCCGTGGGACTTTTGGAGTAAAAGTGGGTGGACAAATTAACTTAAAACATAAGTATCTAATACAAATAAAGTAACTTCTTTCTAAAAACCAATCCTTGAATTATTTGGGACGGCGCGTAGGTGGAGAACAATTTACTAAATCATTTTACGTGGGAGCCTGATAACAGTTACTGGTCAAATGTCAAATTTGTGCTTACTTCGCTACACGCCTACCTACGGGGACCAAATTCGATTTTGTACATTGTTTGTTGAGCTTAATAAATATAATTGATTTTATGGAATAGTCAGTTAAATACATAGAGATAAATTTGTAATCAATTGATCTCTATTTAGTCCCTGTTTTGTTATTTCTCACATTAATAGTTTAAGTAGAAACCATAACAGATCTTTTATTTGCCATGTGGTTAAAGTTTAAAGTAATGACAAACATGAAAGATTGAGGTACATAAGAAAATTAAAATTAATATTTGAGTTCAGTGAATTGAAAAGTAATTTCGTAAAACTTATTTTATCAGATCACAAGAGTCACCTCAACTTTGAAACGACTAATGTGAATTACTAGTAAATATTAGAAAGCTCTTTGAAAGTTTATCAATATTTTATCAAGTACAGTTGGACAGTTTTCGATTTAGATAACATTTTTGAGATAGGTATTTGGAAACTTTTGGCAAGGACAACCTTTGTTAGCGAGTTTCGGGACGAATTACTGCAATTTTATGTTTTTTCGTATTTTACCATTGCGCCACAGCTTAAATGTATCCAGCACATTAAGACATACAAATACTTGGTCGATTAAAGTTTGGTTTTTATCTTAGTATGATTTATAGAAAGACAAATATTTATTTATAGTTTTACAGATTTAAAAGTAGGCGTAAAAACAAAACCTTAAAACTTTATTTATAGGGTCAAAAACTTATGACTAGATAAAAAAACGTAAAAACTCTTAATCTCGACTCACCTGAGCCAATATCTTCGTATAGCACGAATGTATCTCGGACACAGAATCACTGTATCTGTACACATTGACAAAGTCGTTGGGGCCGAGTGTGTCCAGCAGCGCCGAGACGGTTGCTTTAGCCATCCTCCAGTGTGAGGAGCCAAGGTCGTCCGAGTCATCGATGAGGATGACCAGGTCCTTGGGAGACGTGGCAGCTTCCACAAACCAGTTCGAAGAACGGAAGTCGTAGAAGTCGCGGGCGTGGTGCGAGTAGCCGTCTTCGGGAGGCCACGACATTGCTGGAATTAAGAGGAAATTGTGTTATTTAATGTAGAAGGGCGGTATATGCTTAGTAAACAGGCTGATGATGATAATGATGTTCTTCTTCTTAGTTGTAACATTTAAGGCAGAGTGGTTGTGGTCATGTGGTAGTATTGTTCTGGGTGGCAGATGCAGTTCGCCTCACGATGATGATGATAATGATGTTCTTCTTCTTAGTTGTAACATTTAAGGCAGAGTGGTTGTGGTCATGTGGTAGTATTGTTCTGGGTGGCAGATGCAGTTCGCCTCACGATGATGATGATAATGATGTTCTTCTTCTTAGTTGTAACATTTAAGGCAGAGTGGTTGTGGTCATGTGGTAGTATTGTTCTGGGTGGCAGATGCAGTTCGCCTCACGATGATGATGATAATGATGTTCTTCTTCTTAGTTGTAACATTTAAGGCAGAGTGGTTGTGGTCATGTGGTAGTATTGTTCTGGGTGGCAGTGCAGTTCGCCTCACGATGATGATGATAATGATGTTCTTCTTCTTAGTTGTAACATTTAAGGCAGAGTGGTTGTGGTCATGTGGTAGTATTGTTCTGGGTGGCAGATGCAGTTCGCCTCACGATGATGATGATAATGATGTTCTTCTTCTTAGTTGTAACATTTAAGGCAGAGTGGTTGTGGTCATGTGGTAGTATTGTTCTGGGTGGCAGATGCAGTTCGCCTCACGATGATGATAATAATTATATTAATGATGTTGTACATAGATTGCAAACATTTCGTTCAAGATTTTTGCAAAAGCTACTATTAAAATTGCCTTATAAATGTTGTTATACGTAAACGAACTTTTGTTTTTCTGTTCAGCTTAAGAACTAGACTAGACCAATCTATAATAATATTATAAAGCTGAAGAGTTTGTTTGTTTGTTTGAACGCGCTAATCTCAAGAACTACTGGTGCGCATTGAAAACTTATTTTTGTGTTGAATATACCATTTATCGAGGAAGGCTTTAAGCTATATAACATCACCCTGCAACTAATAGGAGCGAAGAAACAATGGAAAATGTGGAAAAAACGGGGAAAATTATTCATCTTTCAGGGCTTCCGTTGCGTGCGCTGCGAAAACGGTTCAAGATATCAATAAACTACGTATTAAAGAATTATTTCTCTTAAAATTTCCACAACAGCATATGAGTATCTTTTAAGATTAACTCACTAGAACCGTTTTTATGGTAATAACTATTCCACGCGGACGAAGTCGCAGGCACCAGCTACATAGTTTAATTATACAGGTATCTGAACTCTCGCAAAAGTAACATAGGCTTCTCTCTGTTTTAAAACAACATACAAGTGAAGCCACGGGAATTCACTATTAATGAAAAATAAGTAATTGTATTTTAATTTAATGTACGCAAGTCCTTCAAAGTAGTTCTTCCTGTTAACATTACGTTTAAAGACTTTTAAAAAGTTGTCACCAAGGGAACACGAGTTGAATCCGAGAATCCATTTAATAATGGTACGTTACGTAAACTCACAAGTCGTATCCACGTGTTCTTATTAGTAAACAGCCTGAAACAAATTCAAAGAAAAGAGGTCGGCGTATTTTCTTGGAAATACAGCTTGGTGAGACGACATGTTGGTTCGAAACTTATTTGAGTAGTATTGAGTTAATAGAAGTAAGATTCGAGGTATTAAAAAGTAACCGACCTTTTTTTTCTTACTAACGCGGGTACCACAAGATCATTAAAAAGTACTATTTCAGACAAAACAGAAAAACATTGAATTGAACAACTAAATAATAAAACAAAAAACAATACCCTTCAAATAAACAAATGATTGTATACAAATAGAATGTATTCAACTGAATCTACTGTGTCAATAGGTAACGTGCCCAAAACTGGCTACATTACCCATTGAATAAAAATACTTATTTATCTTTTGGACAAAGTAAAGCCAACATTTTGGACCCTTTCAATCGTCCTCACAAACCCCATGTACGTACAGGTCCTACAGAAAAAACTAGGATATAACAGTGTATCCATTAAGAACCAGCTTCTAGTCATTCCCATCATCAGCCTGTTATCACCCACTGCTGAGCGTAGACCTTTCTTCTTGAACGCCACTGCTCTCGCGCGCAACTTTTAGTGACAATCAAAATTTTAAACTATTACTATGTTTGGCTAATTTTACATGAACAGTACCTGGATATCTCCTCATGAAGCCACTGGAGGAGGCGTAGTACTGCCAGGAGAGGGTCGCGTCGATGTCGTAGTTGTTCACGAACAGCGGGTCCAGGTGCTCTGACCACGCTATCTGGTTCTGGACGTCGCCATCTGGTGGAAGAATAGGGGATTACATTCTGAATTGAGTCGTTGATTCTTACGTTAATCTCTATCTATCATAACCAACTGAGGGAAAGATAAAAAAAAAAACATAAAACATATTTATTGCAAAAACTTTACACGGTACATAGAAATTAAGGCTCTGCCTTCTGATTTAGTTAACAACTGTGTTGCAGAAGGCAAGGTCTTCCAGTGGAACATTATTTAAATTAAATTGATCAACAACTCAATCGATGAACTTCTACTCTTTCCTGTGGTCGCGCTCATTACTGTGGGTTGTTACTTCTCCTCAGAATAAATTTGAAAACACTATATAAATATAGACGTGAGGAAACATGACCTATTTTATTTCTTTGGTTAGAATTGATTTGCACTCGAAACAGGTTGTTAGTTTTAAAATATTCTAGATCTTGTTAACGAAATTGCTATCTGCATTCTGCAGCCCTCCAGTGATTGGGTGAACCAATAAGGGAAATTCTCAGGTCATCTACTCATATCAAGCGACACAGTAGTCAAGAGCTTTTATGTATGTGAATGTAAGTAAGTTTAAAAGCGAGTGTGGCTCAGCGGTTCCGTTGTCACCTTTTCATCCAGACGCACCATGGTTTGAATCCGGCTCTACACCAATTACTTGTATATTCAGGTTAAGTGTGGATTTGCACTCGCTTAACGGTGCAGGAAAACATCGTGAGGAAACCGACATGTTTGAGGACAACAATATCCGAGGACATGTGTCTTCTGTAGGAAGACCTGGGCGACCACCACGATGTATCCCAAGAAAACTCCCCTAACGAATAATTCGGCGGGGGATTCACGACCCTCAGTCATGAGGAAATACGACTCAAGATAGAAGTTTTAAATGACATTACATTATAAAACAATAGGTTTACGTACAACTAAAAGCCCACCTGACGTTAAGCAGCAGACACCTATGTATGTATTTCTACTCTATATCTGATGACTCTATGAGCAGATCTTTTTATTAATTTATACCAGCGCAAGAGTGTTTATTGATCTGATTACATGTATTTTACGCTACAGCGGGGCAGTAAAGCTCTCTTGAATTTGATGTGATGTCAGTAGATGTCCTCGAGAGTGAATTACTTTTTATCGTAACATAAAGTGAGCAGAGCCACGGGCAGCTTTATTCTATTTAAAAAGGCGGTAAACCAATAAGTTAAATAAGTACCCCATCACACTATGGACAGCCTACAGCCTTCCAATCCGCAACACGGCAAGGTTCAGGGTTGACCAATTAGGGAAATTTCTTTAACTACCCATTAAAGAGGAGTAATTGGCGAACTTGCTTCATTGGCTCGCCGTGATTGCTTTCTCCTGAACCGAACCGCCGGAAAAATTAATTGTTCGGGTGTGCTCTATGGCTCAGGGGCTACGATCGAGGGTAGAACATGATGGAGTAGATATTGTTTTGTGTTTTTATGATGTGCAGCTCTCCACTTGATCAAAACGTAAGTCATGTTGTAGTGATGATGTGTTGACTAAATTATAAACTTACTCTTAGTACAACAGTTTTGTAATGCTGTTTAAAATTTGATTTTACTTGATTGTTGATGTGTTGGTGGAACGGCTTAAGTGTATTTAAACAACGATAATAATGAAGGCTGGTGACATTCCATTTTGGGCTCTTCCGTGGGTCGGATGACACGTTAAATTGTAAGTCCCGGCTATTTTTCTATTACAGCAGTCATAAAGCCATGTCAGAGACCCTTAGGGCGGGTTGATAAACATTCGACAACAGAGTTGGGCACTCTCATTCGATAAAAAGAAGAATGAAAGCTAATTTTGAAACTTGGTGCAATTAGTCAATTATTTGAGAATATAATATGAGAAATAGCAGACGTGGCTACTATGGATTAATAAAACATTACTTACTGAATTTTAGAGAGACATTGTTACACACAGTAGCCGCCCCACCTGGCGGGATTGTTAAATAAACGCAGGCTGTAGCGCCGCACTTTAACACGGCCTTTAATGATTTTCGCCCTTAATGGATGTTGGCAAGTGACGATGGAAACAGACTCTACCACCAATGCTCAGATATTCGATCATTCTTTTAAATAATAAAACAAACTTACTTTCTGTATTAACAGTGAACTAATTACAGTTCATGTTTTAGTAAATAAATGAATACTGAAAACGAAGCGTATTTAATCGGATTGAGATTTCAATTTGTGAGTTGTGAGATTTCTTGGATTTGGAATGTTACATGCAATAAAATGTTGTGTGACTTGAATCCATGCATAGGTGATTTTTTTAATTGCTGTAGTTTTTGGCTATCATTATTAATATTATATTCAATGTGTAATGATGTTTAAATGGAAATATGGTTATGACGTCGAAAATGTTGTAAGTGTAGCCAGCGTTGGTAAAATAGAATTTAGCGTGCCAGTCAATCGTATATTCTAGTTTATAAATAGGTAATGTCTTAATAAATGCTATTTTTTTTACTAACTTTCATTAAATTTTTATCGCTAATTTAAAAATAACACGTCTAAAAGCCATTATATCGCGTGTTAATTTAAAACCCTGATTAGAATAGTCGAAGTGAAATAAAGTAATTTAGATAACGACATGGAGTAGGGACAAAAGGTTTTTGAGGCTAAACGACAAAAGAAATATAAACAGTGTGTACATATATGAGTATTGTTTGTTAATATTATCAAATGAAAAGCACGTATCCATTAATGTCTTCTTCTTCTTATCGGATAAGAGTGGCCAACTCTGGTGTCGAGAGTTTTCAGGCCACCCTAAGGGCTTCTGACATGGCTCAACGACTGCCGTATTGGACAAACAGCCGGGACCTACAATTTAACCTAATCCATCCATTAATGTAATTGAAAGTTAATATGTACGCTTTTTTAACCAGAAAACATCTGTAAGATGAGAGGAATCGTGACAAAATATTGTTTTTAAATTACTCTGGAGATTGCATACTATCAGACGACTGAAATTTTAGTTAGTAAGTTAAAATAGAAGCACTATTTTTAAGATTTGTAATGTTATGTGGAAAAAATACACAGGTTTGTTATATATAAGTCAATGTTTTACATCTGTATGTACGAGTAATGCTTATGAGCATACGAGTAAATTCATACGTCACTATATACTTATCGCAATTCACTTAACCTATAGAAATAAAATAACTCATAGTTTGCTGTGAACAGGTAGTCTAAATCCCGGTTAAACTAATCCTGCAGCACATCACAAGCCAACGACCCGGGTCAATCGTTCCACACATTTTAGGCGCACTTAAATAAATTTCAAAATAAGCGCCCATGTTAGCGTCACTAATAGGCAGAAATATGTCAATCTGTTCATTAATCATCGACCTCCACCCCCCTACACCCCCCCCCTGGTAGTGTCGGGTTCACCCCCCGTGTCAACAATGTACTACGTTTCATTATTTCGGGCTGCCAGCATTTGAAGCCTCGTACAACAGTCTTTAGACGTTGTTGTATTAATAGTAGATATGAGATCGCGAGGTATGGGTAGGTATTTGATGTTGTACGGTTATTGTGTTTTGATTAAAGTGTACCTATCACAGTGTCAATTAGGCTGTGATTTTCAACATTAAAATTAACAGGTGCAAAGGCAATGAATAAATATTTCTTGTATAGCAGGTAGTGTATATTGCTGTGTTCACCGTGATGTTGGTTTGGTCTGATCTGTAAACGCATTGTTTTAGCAGCCAGGGTACCTTAATTGTTATGTATATTATTGTCATTTATATGTTTATTCTGAGTTTTATTTGATTGTAGACCGCACTCGCAATATAAAAGTGAATGTGTTTCAAGATGGAAATAATCTTTGTTGGAATAGAACTGACACTCAAATGAAACTACACTGTACCCACCATAACGCGTTTGTAAAATGCTTGTTGCTGGTATTTACAGCTACATATATGATCAAAGTGCCTGCTTGGAGTAAGCTGCAGTCTCCTTGCTTTGGCAGCCAGTGTTTCATCGTCATGTACATTCTACCATCTAGTTTTTCTCATTGTATAACCAGGCATTTGACCATAAGGTCACCTCAAGCAACACGCCCACAATTGAACTCTGCAGTCCAAGTTGGTGCAAGCTAGAATCAGAATCTCAATCGAGGAAGTAGGTTGTGAACAATTTAACAAGTTACCTTCAGTATTGATATAAGGTGGCATGAGCACAGCGCTGTAGCTGGTATTCACAGCTATATGGTCAAAGTGCCGGCTCGGAGTGAGCTGCAGTCTCCTTGCTTTGGCAGCCAGGGTTCCATCGTCAGCATGCACGTTGAGCCACCGCGCGTCAAAGTAGCTCCCGGGCGCGCCGTCACTTCCGCCGCCGCCGGAGGAGAGAGCTGCTGCTTCTGCGCTATCCATGATGCGCTGCAACAAGTATATACATGTAAGTTGTTTTAACTATCTAGGTATCTTCTAAGTAAGCGTGTTATGCGCTAGGCTGCAGCAAACACAAACCTATCCCACATTTAAAAAAAAACTATTGGAAAGTTTAAACTCATGTTTATGACGATATTTGATGATGTTTTGAAGTGTTTTGAGCTGTGTAGAATTCTGCAGTAAGTAAATGTTACATAAGGTTTGAAGCAATACATATATCTAATGATGTACCTGGGGTGGTTTGAAAACTCACGATTTCAGAGTTGGTTACTCTCATACGAACTTACTTAATTAAAGCAGTAGAAAAACCGAAATACTGTGATTAGTTAATTGCTGATATATTCATGCGTACTTTATCTGAATACATACTCGAATAACTCATAGTTAATAAAACCGTCAATACATTCATTATTCCTACGAAACTTGAACATTCATGTATTCATAAATTATTATTTCTACATTGAACAAGATCCGTACAGAACCAGTACATGCAGTGTAACTGTAAAACTAAAAATATGGACTCCTTTGCTACTTTCTACCTGAGGTAACAACAGCAGGACAGAGTCTCCAGTACTGTCTTCTGGATCACTTTGCTAGAATTGATGTAAATAAAACGACAATTTGCCGGATCAGGATTAATTCCAATTTTAATCACTAATATGCATTACTGCCACAAAACTGCGATCTAATTCTACCACTAGCGCCATCTATCGACCATTCCTCGAACTAAAACGTTAAGTTAATATTTATACATACAGATAACTGTTATTTAGTTTAGCAAGCGCGGGCTCGTTTCACTCGCTGTGATCAATACATCGAGTGCTTGATTAATCGCACGTCCGCTGCTAGATACTCATAAAATGCATCGACACGTACACAGAGCGCAATAAAATACACATCGACAAATAAAATGCATAGGTTTGATGGTGAGGTGCTCTTAGTTATATGGAATGGAGCTGATAAGGCTGTGGGGTTTGTTAAGCAGTGAAGTTTTGAGTCGGTAACGGATAGTAATAAGACATGAATACTTTTTTGAAATTGAATTGGGTATAAAAAGATTGTTGCATTCATCATATTAAGCAGGTTGAGTTCTTGAGTCAATGTTAACGGGTAGTTATTATATAACATTTTTTTTTAATCGACCTACTTAGTTCACGTATTTTTTTACTATAAAAATTGTTTTATTTTGGGCAAAAAGAGACAGCTTTTCATTCTTCTATGGTCTGATTAGTGTCCGCCAACGGACAGGGAAGTACCTACATGATATATGGCTGCAGGTAATGTATGCATGTGTATTATTTTTATTTATTCCAATTAATTCCTAACAAATTTAATTTTTGTATATCCTTGTATGATTATAATTTCCAACCAATTTGCATTTCATTCATTTTGAAAATGTTCAGACCATGGATAAACATGTACCTACGCTATGTGTACTAGTCTTCCCTCTTTGTATATTTTTAACACAAATATGTAAATCAATGTACCTATATGTATAAGTAAAAGGCTAATAAGTATCCGCCCACGGTCCCACCGCACAAACAATAGTTTGTATCGGTGTCAACAGCCCTAATGTATGATTTTATTGAGGGTTGTGGGCGCCAGTCATCACCATCTTTAACCAAGTCTAATAATGCATATAAAATCATACCGTAAAATCAGTGTAAATATAGGCAAAGAAGCCTGCTGCGGCGGGAGGTACTGCAGTCTTGCAATTCAGGACCCGTGAGGTACCTTGTACAAGACTCAGTTAACCTTACCAACGTATGACACCGACGTAATTTATGTAAATTTTTTATTACTTTTTTTATATAACTATAGAAGAATTAAATTATTAAAACTATCGTGCTGAAGAATGAATCGAGATTCAGAAGATGGGTATCATCACACCCGAAACACATTAACAACATCTGCGAAATGAGACATGCGTAAAACCGGTTACAGTTACAGGTTATTCTGATTTATTGAAATTTAAAACTTAGCCAGTCTCAGTTAAACAAAGCTGTATAATCTTAGAAAAATAGACCTTGGAAATTATAAAGCCTCCTTTGCTTGAAGAATAGAAGAAGTGTGAAGTGGTTATCGATGGCTTTGAGCAGAGAACTATGGCTGTCGGTTAATGCTTTGAGCTATAAGTGATTTATAAGAAGCCTAGAATCGTTTGTGTTGTATATAAAGTGATGTCAAGAGCTCAGAGCATGTTAGTCAGCAAGTCTTAGTAGTAGTATAACTAGTTTTATATAAATGAGTTTGTATCAATATTTACGAATTGAAAACTGCACTAATTTGATGATTGAATTATTATGCTCCATAAACATATAAACTGCATGCCTAATATTCATATTAAACAATATGAATTAATGTTATACCTAAGATTAGAACACAACCAGAAACCCAGCTAAATTATTTAAAATTAATTTTAAAATTTGTTTAAAACCATAAAAGGTCCAATATAGAAGGCTACGGCGGCTCCAACGACCCTCTATGCAAACAATCGACAATTAGCCGGAGTGGAATTAGGCTGATCTACAGATAGATATGTATATCTATAGAAGCTTTTGTCTTGCGGCATTAGTACTCGAATAAATCTTGCCAATTCTTGGGAGTTTTAATTTTTTCCCTCTCGAAAGTACCTATGTTATGTTGATAATCGGTTTAAATTTCATCGACAAGGGTTATAAAATTTTAATTTTTGAACAGTTTCATTTCGGGGAAGTCCATTTCTCCTGAGAGTTTAATTGACAATTTATAAAACAGTGTGTTTACATTTTTGCTATGAAACTGCTAAGCCATAGTTTTTCTATAAAAGTAAAAAGAAACTCAATATGGAGGCATTTATTAGGTAGGTATGTCATAAATTACATTTAATATAGGTACATATCTTTTAACGGTCTAATATTCAGGTTTACACCTTCAAATAAAAAGGCTTCTCAAAAAACATTTCACGCATCTGTTCAAGATTGAGCACAAATAACATGCATGAATAATACTTGAATGTGAAAGTCTAAGAAAAATGGCATTTTAAACCATTTTGAACGACCTGGGCCGGATAATACAGATATAGGTATAGAAATGGGTGGAATAAGTTATTCATGATGAGCCTATTACACTGTCTAGGGGTAAAAATCAAAGGTTGTGCAGGTCATTGCGTCTTGACATTTGGGCGCTTTGAACCGAGCGTTCAATAGGTTTCACCTGGTAACTCCATGTATAGGTATATGGAAAGTATAGAGAACGAGGGTACAGATAGTGAACAGAGGCGCGAGTGGCTTTGCAGCAATCATGGGGTTAATGTTACTTTGAATTGGTGCTTAATAACAGTAAAGAGTGCTTTTTAAACGAAATCATCTGGCATTTGTCAAATGGTTCTGGAAACTGCTTTCTGGTGCCGGTGTTTAAATGACTACTGAATACTAACTAATTCTAGTAGTGTTTTTGTAGCTTTTGAAGTATGAAAGAGGGTCTATGGTAAAGTAAGTAAGATTATAATTACTTTTCCAACATCACAAGTAATAAAGCAGACATATTTTTTACACGTTGAGTAAAAAAACAGTATATGCATCCCGTCGGGCTGGCTAAACAAAATTAAAGTATGTATAAACATTGACCCAATTTGACCTGTCTTTTCGTCCGTAATTCAATAATAGTGCATCCTGATACAAGTTCCAAAGGTTACCTTCCCCTGTACAAGTTGCGTGAGCATAATGATCTCTGTTTGATTGCGATCATGTTTTGCTGAACCTCCATTTTGTGATAGTGATTTCTATTTCGAGACTGATTGAGATCGTTTAAGTAGTAGTTTGGCAGAATTTAGAGACAACTTTGGATTAAGTGAAGTTGGAAGTTCAGTCGGAGTTGTTCCATAGTTTATAGTTGAGTTTGAAGCCAACAATATAATATAATTTGACTGAAAAAACTTTATTATTCAAATTAATTGCCCTGTTCTATGATTTTTGTATTAACATGGTAATGACTACTTTCCTACTAAAAACAACCAGAATCTATCTTTAATAAAATTGAACACACATTTGACTTAATAAAATGTCAAATGTATTTTCTACTTTACAGCCAATAACCTAAGGCGAACTTTACTTGATATTTGTATTTGCGGACGAATATTTTGCTTAGATTTATTTCAGTCTATGACCGGGGCTTCGCTTGAGTTGTTTCGCTATCAAATGTAACTAACTGTCAAGACGACAAAAAATAACTCATCCATCTGTTGAAGAGTGAAATAATAAGCAGACCCACAAACGTACATAGAGTAGGTAGTAAACCTACATTCATGCATTAGTAAGTTTGGGTAAGTATAATCTACATGAACCGATGTAATGTTAGCCTTACTACAGACGCTAAATCACACGAAGTACACAGTATCCAGGAGTAAGATATAACAGTGGGAAGCTGTGATCAGCTGCAGCTTGATTGTTCGCATCACAAAGCCATGCACCGTAAGATATAGCATCATATGAAATCATACTGCTGCGTCACTACATAGTAAAAAGGAAAGTCGCTTCCCGCGTCTGTGTGTATGCTTAGATGAGTTTGATGCAGTTTTTTAAATAGATAGAGTGATTCAAGAGAAAGGTTTATATGTATAACTAGTGGGTGCTCGCAGCTTCGCTCGCATTAGAAAGTAAAACTTGCATCCCCTATTTCACCCCTTTAAAAGTGACATTTCCAAAAATCCGTTCTTAGCGGATGCCTACGTCATAACATATACCGTCATGCCAAATTTCAGCCTGAGCCGTCCATTGGTTTGGGCTGTGCGTTGATAGATCACTATATCAGTCAGTCAGTCAGTCACCTTTGAGTTTTACATATTAAGATAATGCGTGCAAAGCCCCGGGAAAAAGTTACCAATGTATTTTTTTTACAAGGAATGGGTTTTTACTTGACCGTGATTCGCGTGATGGTAAGGAATCATTACGGTCTAGGATGGAACGTGCTTACCCAGTAATAACCGATTCACTCTCGCTTTGAAGATCGTATAAATTTATGTATTTATTTGTACTCTGTACTTATATGATTTCAGAAAAGATTTCTTTCTTTCTTTCTGTAACAGTGGGTAGCTGATCACAGCTGCAGCTCGATTGTTCCCTTCACAAAGGCAGGACAGCTCGCCGCTGGCACGCTTCCACTAATACGATTCCTATTATAGCGGGACAGGGGACACTACTTGGTTTTATGTGTAGAGTGCAGACATCATGGTTATAATAATGCTATATTTAAATCATTCTCGCACTCATTTGACGATTACAAATAAACTGATCATGATTTATCTACTTAATGCACTTGGTATCTAAACTTGTTTAGTTTTTATTGAGGAATAACATTGATGGTTTTTTTTATTAATGTTTTGTTTCTCTATATCGCAATGACATGTCAAGCATTGGTGCTTCGTGTGAAGGTATTATGTGATCCCAATAGAAACAAAAGTCATTATTCTCAATACAAAGCGGACCAAGCAGCGAACATCCGCTAGTAATTGTAGTTATATGTATTGACTAATATTTCACATCCAAAATAGTCGTCACCACAATACCTATATATGTAGTGACTGAAAAGTTTAGTTTAGTCAAACCACTTAACAGTGATAACAACAATGTATAAAACCCAGTGGTATACCCCCATGTCCTAGTAATGCTCCCTCTGCATTGCACTCATCTGGACAATTCTAGCACTTTGCAGCAAATTCCATAAGTTCTAGGGTTTCTTGAGTCTTGTAAAATTTTGGTGTAAAATCTGTAAAGTTTGCTCGTACTTACAGAAATAGGGTAAAAGCTTTATTTTTAAACGTGAAGGAAAGAGGTGAAGAAATAAAAAAAATGTAAAGAAGTACATAACAACTGTACTCTCAGAAACTTTTACATTATTCATGGACCTACCAATTTGCAGTAATTTTAAAGTAGAAATGCGTTAGAATTGTACACTGTCAATGTACAGATGTACAGATCAGACATATGTAATTATGTTAAATACACGAATAAACCTAAAATTTTTACCGTAGGTACGCCTTTCGGCAAAATGTTTGATAAGTTGATAGTATGTGTAAATTGGTTTTATGAAAATATATGAATATGAATATGTACCTAACACATATGGGTGCAAATAAATTTCAGCATTTGATTTGAATTGGAAGATTTCTCAACAACTTGAAACAAATAGGTATACCCTAAAACGATGTACACACATAAGTTGCTATGTACGTTGTAAAAAGTTGACGAACTCATCTCCATAAGCACACACTAGTAATATGGAGAGTAAACACGTCAGCCTGTGAGACGGCGTGTAATCGGCTTACTGGCGTCTGTGAGACGACCGTAGGGAGTCTGTCAGACTCATTGCGTTGTAGTCCTGTAAACACTCGCCAATTAGCTGGCGCTAGTGTTGCGGTTACTGCATGTCTACGAGTATGTACTGGCAGACAAAAAGTGTTGGTAATGCCTGAATATTGTAGCATATGTGCTGTTAAATGTAATATTAGAGATGTCTTAGTATATTATGTTGTAGAAAAAGCGAATGTATGAGCTCAACAGTTCCAGTGTCAGCTTTTCATCCAGGCGCACCCTGGTTCGATTCCGGCCCTACACCAATGACTTGTATTTTCAAGGTATGTGTGGATTTGCACTCGCTTAGCGGTGAAGAAAAACATCGGACCTGGACCTGGGTGCCTACCACGATGTACCCAAGAGAATTCCTCTTACGAATTAATTCTTCTGGGAGTCACGACTCTCAGTCATGAGGAATTACGACTCAAAGAGAGAGAGAGTATATTGTGTGCTAGGGAAAATAATCAGTAACCATATCTGAGCATTAATGAAATAGGTGTCTTAGTACTATCTAAGCTCACAAGAGAGTATCTGTTATAGCAGACAATAAGCAGTGATTGCAGCAATCAAACTAAGAAGAATGCAGCTTCCATACAACAAGAAGAAGTGCTTCATCAATTCGCAAACAAATTTGCAAACAAATTATTATGTTTCCAGCACATTTCAGTAGCTTTGCGAGAGACTCCTCGCTGTAAAGCTCGCACTCAGTCCGACGATAAAGTTGAAAAATCGAGGGATTGGCGCTGCGAGCGTCGCCGAGAAAAAACGATGCTTACATTTCGTACTTAATGAAACTGTAGCCGAAACAAAATAAAGAAACGGCGTATTTACGGAGCGCCACTAAGCATTGTTAAGAATGGCCGCGCTCGTAGCGCCCTAATGGCCACAGATAAAATATTCGAGGTGAAACGACACCGTTAACGGCCTTCTACTCGTCATTAGCGGACATCAAACGGACAAAAACAAGTCAAAGCTCTTAATTAATAATTCGGCATTGTGACCCGAGTTAACGCAAATGTATTGCGCAGCGAAAAACAGCGAGCTTTGCGAATGCAGAGCGCGTTTTGGTGAAATATTAATTACGTACAGTGGGCCGCAGAGCATCAAAATGCTAATTAAGGTGGTCCACATCCCGGGATTAATTTTAATCCCCGATGTCGGAGCAGTAGTGGAGTCCTGCAGGATCCCAGCAGGCTGGGATGAAGCGAGTGCAACTTTTAATTACTTTCCCTACTTCGCGAGCTTGTTCCTACGATGGGGCTATTTCGTCTCACAACTAAAAACTCTCATTTATAAACTGTGTTCTCGGAAGCTCCTTTTTAAAGTTGTTGAATACAAAATAATAGCATAGTGCCAGGAAAGTTAAGGAAATAATGGCGGTGCTTTTTATTTGTTCCGAGCAAAGATGAGTTTTCATTATGCAGGAATGCTTTGTTTGGCGGTTCAAGTTTTTTCTATCTCAATTAAGTTCTGTTCACAACGTGCTTAGCTGTCTACTACTTTAAATTAGTCTTTTAATTTTGGATGTGGTTTTGCTTCATTACGAAACAACTTAAATTTTTTTGTAAAACAACTTAAGTTTTTGAAACATTGTGAAAAAAGCGTAATTTAGACGAAATTATCGCGTTCCTGTTAGAGAAAACGTCTCTATTGGTTTAAGTACTGTCTGTAGGCTTTGAGTCACGTTGTCGCAAACATGATTACGAAGCTGTAAAGTACTGTAACCATTATTTAAGGAGGCTTCTGCGGCGAAATCGAGCATCAGGGGTCGTCGACCTTGCGCCTCTGTCGAAGGACGCCCACGTCGCGCCGACATGATATAGAAAATATTTTGTAATCTAATACACCTATAAAAGCTTATTGATTGTTCTTCTTATTGTTTTTGTTTAATAAAGCGTAAGGTAGTTGTAAGATTTTAACTGAAATATATATATAGCGTAGACGGTCTACGACGTAGCTGTTGTACAAATGCTACGTTACTAGCTAGCACTATGATACTTAGTCCATACACATTTCATTATAACACACGATATAAGGACACACATTGTCCACAGTACAAACTAAGTACATATACACCAGTGTCCGTGACAGATTGTATGCCCGAGGGTCACAACTAGTCAGCTTGTATAGCTGTCTCTGTCCCCCATGGTCCCCACAAGTCACAACTCCGGCAAAGATTGCATTCCGTGTTCTATTAAACTTCACGGTACTCTGCTCGCACTTTGTCATGACAACAATGCAGTACTGGGCTATAGTGGGTTCTTGTACCTTCGTGGATGTAGTGGTGCTGGGATAATTCATGTTCTTGTGAGTTAAGGCCTCTAGATGTTGCTCATGAATATAAAATATAAGGATTTGTATTATCCAAGCGCATTAAGCAAATAATAAATATTGTCCCAGAAATATAGGTAGGTGATTATATTCATCGTGACCCCTAATATGTATCTCAAATCGGAATGAATTGTAATTTGAATTGTATTTGTAATTGTACCTTTGAATTCACTAAGATTAGACTGAAATATCGGGTTATCGTAAAACATATTATTTCAAAGACAGCGTTCACGGCAGCCAAAGTTTTTTAACCTCATTAAAATTCCCAAACACGAATAGTTCTTTCAATCAAAGAGAGACTAATCTCATCCATTTAAAACCCAAACAAAGTATAAAGCCTCCTCTAACCAGGCACAGAGTGCGTGGTACATAAGCAGTATTACTGCAGCGTCCCGACGCCGGAGGAATATTGAGTAAGTACCCTCGCCAGAGCGGGACAGAGCGCTTCTCAAGACTGCGAATCAATAAAGTCCACTCGTATAAGTCGGGCGTTGCAGTGGATATGGGTCACGCTGCACTCAGCCCCTGAGATGGTATTTAATAACCTTCAACACGCTCTGACAGATATTGCTTCGCTTTAAAATTTGTTATGACGTCGTTATAGTGATGTCCGACTTTGTTCTTTTGTTTTTGCAATACTGTACTTCTGACAAGGGAATTGTAGTGACAAGCTGGTGTTTCGCAATTTGCTGATGGTGGCATTAAGGTCGGCAAGTGCAGCGGTCTAGTTCCGCCCTCGCCGCCCTCCCCGCAGCCGCCCTGCCCTGCGGCATGCCTCCGGAATTTGGCGGTGCGCCGTGCACCTACCCCGGCTGGAATGTAAGCATACACACGTTGCATCCTATAGCGAAGCGTAACGTATTACCTCGCCTACTGAGGAGAGATTCTACGGTTACTTTTTGCTTTTATATATATGACTTTACTTAGTAAAATTTGAAGATAATAGCGTAATCTTAAAAAAGGAGAGAATAGAGAGGAGTGCTAGTCAATCTACTACATTGACGTAACTGTAGTGACTTCTTAACACGTTTGGTTATTTGACTGCTGAGATTCCCCAAATTAAAGAAACAGCTTCATATTTAGCTAATTTCAATAAAACTTATAAACTATAAAAAAAGATAACATAGAATAGATTAATTGAAAAGTATAACTTTACTGAGTAAACATATAATAATATATATTCGTTTTAGAGCGTTGGTTAGTATTTATAATTAGTCATAGTAATCGAAATATATTTATTTTAGTTGTAAGATTTGTATTTGTAATTCACACCCAACTTATTAGTCTCTCCGATTCATTTGTGGAGCGGAAGTGGAAGTGGCGCGCGAGCCTCCACAACTTAGAGACTTAAGTTTGTGATCGGATGTGCGGTGTCGAGATTGTACGCTACTAGCTAGAACTTGCTAGATCTGTGTGGAATAGGTTGCCTGATGAGGTATTCTTTTGGAAACGTAAATATAAAAGCGTCAATTAAAGTTATGTTTGTTTGGGAAAAGACTCATACTAACTACTATATTAAGTGTACTCAATTAATAAACCTCATTAAAATCAAACTAGTAGTGCTGGAGATAAATGGTAACACTGTTCTGCACCTTCACAATTAACGGTTGTTATTGACTTCGTTCCGTAACGTGGGCAAAACAAAAAATGCTGTAACGTGAGATATTTTTCTTATTAATGTTAATTGCCTTTTAAAACATATCAATTTCGCATAATTCAATATGTTTACGTAAGACATTTTAGTTGCACGGTTGTTATTCATTTCGTTCCGTAACGTGGGTTAAACAAAAATGCTGTATCATGAGATATATTTTTATTAATGTACTTACTCGTACTTGCCTTTTAAAAACATATAAATTTTGCATAATTGAATATTTTTATGTAAGACAATTTAGTTGATAAATATTTCAAGCAACTAACTCCTACACCACTGCATTTCAGCGTATTCCCAGACCGGCCGGCGAACCCCCATAACTAACTATCCCTTATACCATCTCGTATAGAATGACTGACCAATCACAATAAAGCAATTTGACGGAACTCCTCCAAGTTGCGGCATCTGAATGTGGAACCTTGTAGCCTCATTAAGGCTCTATTCAGGAACATGCTTAGAAGTAATTTAGAGGGCATGTGTTTTTTACTTGTAAAAGATGATTTGTACATAGAAAGCCATAAAATATGGGACTTATTCTGTTGTTTATTGTGATAAACATTTTGATATTTCAAAGTTATATAGTTTTATTCACGATTCCTACGAATTCCTACTCTAAAAAAAAATGATACATAACATGAAAATTGCTGAATAAATGTAGGTATATTTTCTTATCGGCCTACCATAAATATACATCTAAAAGGTATAGCATGGCTTTCGAAAACCCTCTACTTCATTTACTGTCCCAGCAGCTCAAAAACTGAGTCCCTACTTATAACAACTCCACACACGCATAATTTCAATCAATACAGTAAATAATGCCAGTTGAGTGGTAATTTCGAGCCAGGAGTGCCGGGACGCGGCGAGTGCATTGCGAACAGCTTTCACATTGTATTTCGTGCATCGGCCGCCATTGCGGTCCCAATGCCATATCACACCCACAGACACAGGCGACGCGTTTCACTGACCGAGGGAGTGGAGTGAGTGAAGTAACCGTGCAACTGTCAAATCAAGTTTCGTATCTTTTTCAAACACTTCGCTCATCTAAGGACAGTAAAATTGACAACACAATTTAACGCAAATTTGTTAAGCAGTAGTTCAATAGACAGCCCATTTGGTCATCAAGTGCATTGAGAACAGCTTTTCACATTGTATTTTGGCATCAGCCGCCATTGCGGTCCCATGCCATATCACACCCACAGACACAGGCGACGCGTGTCGTTACTGACTGAGTAAGTGAAGTAAGCAAAAGGAATTTGTATCAATCAGATAAAAATGCCTTAGATTTTTTCATGTGTATGTTTGTGGCTTACTCAACTAAGGATAGTAGAAATTACAACCAGATTAGAGTAATAGTTCCAAAGATAGCATATTGCGTCATTTAGTTCATTGCAAGCAGCTTTTCACATTATATTTTGTGCCTCGACCGCCATTGCGGTCCCATTGCCACATCACACCCTCCTTCGAGCGAGTAGAGTGAGCGATGCAAATTTGTAACATTTAAAAAAAACTGTTTTATAAGATAAGGCTAAACATAACATATAGGCGCCAAAAAAGCCAACTCTCCGTTTTGGAAAAAATATATTACAAATATTTCTATTTCTGAGGTCTACTATTCCCTCGCCAACCATTTATGTAGCCGTTAATATAGTCCGGGGGTAAGGGATAGTGTAATTACTGATAATTAGTTGCGTCGCGCCTGATGGTAATTAGTCAGGTTATGACGGTCTGCGATGGCCGGGTAATTAAGTGGTTCGGTGACGCCTTAAGTAAGTTTATATCACGCCTTGGGGCTGTGTTGTGTACGAACTTTTTGGTTAGAGACAGTGATATTTCTTATTGAACTAGCAACAGTCGTAATTATTTACGTAATTAATCTATATCTTTACATATAATAAAGCTGAAGAGGGTCGCAAGTCTGAACCTTAGGTATATTTCATAAAAAAATGTTTGGAGATACTTCGAATTGATAGCAGAACACGTTCCAACTATTTCTTGAAAGTTTGTCTGTTTATCTGTGTCTTTGTTTGTCTGTTTATTTAAACGTTCATCACGCAAAAACGGCTGAACGGATCATCGTGATATTTGGTATGTAAATAGTATGCATCAGTGCAGTGCAACAGTCGATATACTTTATCATAAGCTCCCGACACGGCTTGAAAATTCTCGACACTAGAGGTGGCCCCTTCCGTACCAATCTTCTTCCTATCGAATGAGAGTGGCCAAATCTGATTTCGAGAGTTTATCAAGCCGCCTAAAGCGCCTTTGACATGGCTTAACGACTGCCGTCCCAGACAAACAGCAGGGACCTACAATTTAACGTGTCATCCGACTCGAGTTAAATTGTAGGTTACTTACCAATTAGTAACATAGATAGGTAACAAAGCCATATCCTTGATATTCACATGCAAATCCCATTATGTAAATGTCCGCTAGCTCCCGGTCTATTTAGGCATAGAAGACTGGTTCAGTGCGCAACTGAATTATTACTTGCATACGTTTAATGATATTATTTGTTAGGCATACTAGTTTTTAAACTCGTATTATGGGTGGATGAACGCCCATACATATCACCATATGATTTAATTATTTATATTGTATGAGAGTTATCCTAGTGTCGGGAGTTGCCAAACGACCCTAAGAGCTTCTGACATGCCATAACGTCTGCCGCTGAATTGTTTTTCTAAAGTCTTCTTTTACATATTTTACATCAAGTTTATTGTGTAAAATATACCTACTGAAAGGGCAGAAGACGCATGAGGTATCTTGATTTGATCCTTTTATGATATTTATTCACGTTTTTTGTTACAATTTAGGACCAAAAAATTGAATCTAAGCTGCTCGCAGCATGTTGCTTTTTGCATGGGGTCAATTTTTTTTTCCCACTGACGTCTAAACTTTAATATATGTACGTATGACACCCGCTGATTATTTATCACAATGATGACACTCAATACATCTCACAAACGTTATAAACTCATCATTCTCCAATCAGTGTAAATATAGGCAAAGAAGTCTGCTACGGCGGAAGGTACTGCTGTCTTGCAATTCAGGACCCTTGAGGTACCTTGTACAAGACTTAGTAAACCTAACCAACGTATGACACCGATGTAATTTATGTAAGTTTTTATTACTCAAAGCTTTAAAATACTGTATTTTATGCACAATAAATGTATTTATTTATTTATCATTCGCCAATCAGAGTCGACCCTCAACCACCAACATATCACTCAGGTCACTAACCGACCCTAAGGTCAACCTAACAAAGGCGTGAAAAGAGACATTCCCATTTTCCATGCAACTAGTCAGCTATCGATCCGTTGAAGGCAAATATTTGTAACTCGCACAATTCCTGTTTCCTTCGTCATAACGTTTTGAGTTTGTCCTAATTTCATTGTATTTTTTCGGGTGGTTGAGCAGCCAGAGGCAGGGACGCGGGGACAGGACTTGGCATAGATAGGCGATGCACAGAGACAACTAACATACCATATATAAACATAAACACACTTATAACACAGTCCTGAGGGAAGTAATCTGCGGTCCTGCTATACAGGCTGTGCAAGCAGACCTAGTGCAGGACCCAGAGGCCTACCGAGGTACGTGAAAACATGTATTGTAAGTATAATTAATGAACATCTAAATGTAAGTACCTGTGTAAGAATTTATGAAATAAATAACTTTTACTTTAAAAAAAATATATAAAATCGTAAGTGAAATGTTATGACACTATTTCTTGCCACTAAAATACACGACACGATCCGTCGTGATGGTAATATTATAGTAAATGTAAAAAAGTAACATAGGACATACCCCGAAAAGTGAGAATGCTAAAAAGACGAATAGTAAACAAACAATTGGGGATATGACCCAGAGGTAGGAAAATCTAATGGTAAACTAGAAATTGATGCAAGTTATCGAAAGAATAAAATATCGACAAATTTTATCGTGTCCAATTAGCTGGGCTGTTATGTGTGATAATTTTGAACTATTCATGTAAATTTTATTGGATATTTTTTTTGCAATATAAGGTGTCTGTTCCAAGTGTTATCGTTGAAACTAAGGTTACCTTCAGACCCCTTGGTAGGGGAGGCTTTGGATCCCAAATAACAGATATACAGGGATTTGTATGAAATATAAGCTGAATACCTACCGGTACTCATTGTCAGTTCCGGAAGTCTTTTCTTGGAGGTTTTGTTCGTGCTTAGGTAGTATTAATAAGGCATCGGTGTATGATGTGGTTATCTATTGTTTGATTATATAAATATAAATCTTTTATCAATATATTCACACTTGGAACATATATAATATATGTATGACATTTATGTAGAATTCATTATTATAATCCTGAAACACGGATAAACAGAAAAGAATGAATTACTTAAAGTTTGATCTGCTTTTCATAGTTTTTGTGTTGGTGCATTTTAGCAAGCAAGAAATCACTTAACTTCTATTTAATGGAAAGTAAAAACAGACAAACGCAACCGCAGTAAATAAGCTTCATAGAACAAACTGTATCCCGGCTCCCTGTTTACGATCCTGGACCGCCAATGTTTGCATTACCTCCATTATATTATTATGATTTATTATCGAATCGATGTACCTCAGGCCTCTGACAACGGGCGGCGATCTCCGTGTATTTTCCCGCTGCGATGGGAGGAATTTCAAGTATGGCAACTTTGAATCGCGCGCTTTGATACAGGACCTCGTTGCTAGGGACCTCATTTTATTACTTCCTTTGTATATTATTTATAGAATAACATTTAAAGTTCGTGATTGGGATAAAATATACACTTAGTAACCAATGGCCAGTACTGGCTTGCCAGTGTAAATAATCTGCTGTGAAAATTTAATAAGAGATCGTTGCGATGCTTGCGAATTTTGAGCCACCTGGATCAGAGATCTACTGTGATTTGTATTGGTTTCCCTTGTTCATATTTAAGGAAAACATTATCGCAATTGATATATTTATGAGGTTAAGCTGATGGAATATAATTTCCTACAAGCGCAAAAAAGGAATGTCATAATTTTAAAAGTGCAAAATATTTTCCTGTAAGCAAGCGATATGGCTGTTGTTCATCGCAGCGTAAACTCAAAGCGGCGAGGTGCAGTCTTCGAGTATGTTGCTGTTATGGTCAGTGAACAGAAAAGAGGTGATATTTCTTTATATTAGACCTTTTCAGTGTCTTCGTACGAATGATTCATATGATTTGAAGTACCCGATATAAAAGAACCTGTGAGTCTTTAATACTGTTCTCTATTATGAAAAAAAAACATCGGTAAATCTCGTGTTTAGCATTTCATCGTCACAAAATCTTGTGATTAACCCTCCCCATCAATTCAGTCCAGAAGAATGCTACGAGTATCGACCGGCACAGCGGCGGTGGAATCCGTTACCGGGTACAAATCACAAAACATTCCGATCCCGCCGGTTAATTGAATCCTGTAGGCCTTCATTAGAGATCGGAGCAGAGACCACGTTGACACAAAAACGAACTTTTACACGAAACACCCGACGGCCGACAAAAACCACAAATGACGTTCGGGATGTGGCGCAGATCGAATAATTACGTCGTCTCTCGTCTCTCCTCTGGCCCACAACTTGGCTTTCACACGTTCTTACGTCGCCTTCATAAAACTTTGCGTACAACTTCCCACTGCGTGAATTATTACATGTTTTACCAAAACGTAAGTAAGCGCTTAACAAAGTTCGTGAGACGTGTACTCCGCCGGTATTTACTGGCATGTCGCGAGGAATTTGCCGTACATGTTTTGGAGACAAATATTTAGCTTATTGCTGGAACATATTCACTGTCGCTAACTTTATACTGGAATTTTGTACGTAACCTTTATAGGTTGAGGTGATTGAATTTTTCAACAAGGTTAGATTGGCTTGTTAACTTCTGTGTAAAACTAAATAGTGAATATCGCGGTCACTGAATTCGGTTTCCATATGGATTTATTCCGTGGAAATAGTCAAGTTTGCATCTGACTCCAAGTTGCGCGTCGAAGTAGTTGAGATTCAAAAGAATTCCAATATCAGTGGGCGCGTCGTGGCGAATCGCGAGACGAGTGGAGAGTTCGGATGCTGGGGGCAGGGCCGGGCTCAGGGGTCGTCGTCGGCGCAACGGATACCCTGATTACCATCATAGTTCTGATAGTCGTCGTTTTTTTTGAATGTCAAAAGGCACATTTTGTCCTGAAAGTGAGAGTGCTATGAAATTTTGAATATTAAACTTTTTACATAAGAAATATGATGTAAGTACAAATATGGTATGAAGGTGAATTAATGGTATAAGGATCAATAATTATACAAGATAAAATTAGTAGAACACCAAAATAAATCTTTACGTTCTTAACACAGAATTCCTGGCCACTAAAGAATAGTAAAAACTTACACGTTCATTGTAGTTTAATTTATTAATTGATCATACGGCAGTAGCAACATATCATATTGATTAATGTCCTCCTACAAATTATTGTCCTTCTTTCGTCTCAAATTAGCATAATTTTTAATAACATGGGCATTATCATTAATCACTAATACCTTTACATTTTTTCTGTTCCTTCCCCCAGGCTACCCCTAGATCACTCCCTGTCGGGGGGCAGGAGGGGGTTCAACAAACTTCACCACCGTCCACAGCAGAATATGTTAATGCACGGGTGTCACCACACGATCTTGCCAATTCGCAACTCATGCCGACCCACCTCTATACAATGTATGTATATGTCTGTTTACTTTATTGAGGTGTTTGGCAGTTGACTGAAGTGCAGTCGGTAGGAAGAATTTTCAGTTTTGTTTATTAAATTCGAGTTATCTGATAACATACATTTTGACCATAAGGAGAGTTGGATGTTCTAAACAGCATTTGACCTGTTTAACTTCATTAAGTGACACTAAGTCCGCCTGATCTCTTAAGTACCTTAACACATAGCTTAAATTTAGTAAGAATTAAAATAAGACTTATAACCACTGCACATTTAATGAAATATAAAAAATAAACCTGTACAATTTACATGCATTTTATTGGACATGTACTCAAATGTTGTTGGGGTGTAAAATATTAATTTATCTTGCGTCATTACTCTTAAGTAAAAACCGCAAGTAAATTCTAAGTAAATCTTACCTCGGCTACTTGGGATTCTTATCTAAACTCCGTGGCTTGAGTTGTCGAGTATACTTGGAGCATACTCTGGCTAAAGTGCGCTGGATGCATCTAATGGATTAGATAGCAAACCTCTTCCGAGCTCAAACGTTCGCAGACCGCTTGTCAAATAAATCTAAGGAGGCTACGTTACTTGGAATAATTAAGAATTTTAACGGGTGATGAACGATGGTGGTATGCTAATACATTATAGATAGAATAAACATTGGATCTGTTATATATAAAAATTATATCTAAATACGGTAACTCAAGTAAGTGAATTATTTTAAAACACAATATTGATAAAATTATACACTCCATTCACAATCTTCTGCGTAGAGTTAAAAGCCTAGTGATACGGGAATATAAGCGACATCAAAAGTGTCTTCTTTTCTTTCCTTATTTATAGAGTCTTGTCGCAAAGATAATGTATGATGAAATGACTATAGGTCATCAATGTAGTGATGGTATATCTCAGGTCGCTGCAACACATCAAATCATATCAAATCTCGCACCTAATGCCTATGAGACTTACTCGTTACCTCATGGATGCGTCACAAATGGAGGGAAGGTGCGACATTACGAACTTTTTTATGATTAAACAAAAAAAACCTTTGTTTTAATGATACCAAATCCATTGTAAAGTTTCTGCTATAGCATTCGTAAAGCTTTATTGTATATGTATGTAGGTACTTGTGCAATTTTAACGAATTAATTCATATCTTTTTTATATGAGTATAATATCCAAAAGAATAAGAAAACCTTGTTTGTATAAGATAAGAACGAGCTCCTTTTCCCTGAAAACTGCAATATTTTGCAGCACATCGCTATGCGCTCCAGACTTTTAGATGAGTACCTATCTAGTCTAGACAAAAGCTTTGTCATTTTGTTAGCTAGCTTGTGTAGCTCGTGTAGCTTGTGTAGTGTTTTTTTTTTCTTTCTCGCCACTTTAGCTCTTCTAAATGTGCTAGTTTACAACTACAGCGACACTGTGTGTTAGGTATCGTGTGAAAATGTGTTTCTTAATGTTTTGTGAGAATAACACATTTTAATTTACACAATTTGATATTGCATGCATATTTTTTTAGTAATTTGGTTAACTCAACATCAAACTTTTTGATGTTAAAAATTAAGAAAGAAATTGGAACATTTGAGCTTTTGTTTTGCCACAGCCTTCTAAATGTTAAAAATTGAGATAGAAATTGGAACGCAGTCCTGACACGCACTTGGACGATGTCTACTCGTATTATACAAATACATATAATAATACGATGTGTGCAATGGCCCTAAATATTTATTTATTTACATATATAATGGTAGTTAGTTGTTTTATGGTCTATGTAGTCTTGGCCATATAAATCTAATAGGCTACAGTATACTTCCTCATAAATATAACTTAGAATATACGATTTGATGCTCTTTGTACTGTAATTCTCAAGAAACACACATTCACAGAAACACAAGTACCTAACTCCAGGAAACACTTAACCTCTCCACTGTACCCTAACACACCCCAATCAAATCGAATCACAGCCGTCATGAACAACCTACGCAATAACCTTCTATTACAAACTTGTTCTAATTGAAGCTAACTAATTGGATTTAATTAGGAGCTTAGTGAAAGCCTCCGAATTGCAGTGGATAGGGCTACGGAGGGGGCTGAGAACTGTATTAGAAGGAAGATAAGGCAAGTGAGAGTGGTGGACTTTGGTGGCGACAGTTTTTACAATTGCGTTAAGGGCCTGTGGTAAGGTATATGATTGTGCAAAGACGTACAAGTGAGATTTACAATTCACCTACGTGTATTATAAGTTTACTAAAACGATTCATAAGCGAGTGTGGCTCAGCTGTTCCAGTGTCTGCTCTTCAACCAGACGCACCCTGGTTCGAATCCGGTCCTATACCAATGACTTGTATTTTAAAGTTAAGTGTGGATTTGCACTCGCTTAACGGTGAAGGAAAACATCGTGAAGAAACCGACATGAATAGCTTCCGCTATGCGGCAACCAGATGTTGGAATAACATCCCTCCGCCGATTCGGAACTCGCAAAGTATATTTAGATTTAAGTTAAAGTTAAAGACATTTATTTTAGACCATCAAAAGATGCAAGCGCCGCTTAAGAACGACACTAGTGCCATTTAATTAATTTATTGTAAATGTTATATTTTTAATGTACCTCCATACTTTCATTTTATTTTTTGTTCTATTATTTAATGTATATTTTACGCCGTCTGTTATGTGTTATATGTTTGTACTATGGTTTTGTTTGTTTACGTTTGCTACATGTTGTACATTTTTATCATGACTATTGTGCTCAAATCACTCTTTATTATATAATAAAGAGTGATTTGAGCACAATAGTCATGATAATATATACTTTTCGTCACGTTCGTGACGTCACAATACGTAACTATTGTGCTCAAATCACTCTTTATTATATAATAAAGAGTGATTTGAGCACAATAGTCATGATAATATATACTTTTCGTCACGTTCGTGACGTCACCTGCCGGTTCCAACGGAAGACCAGCGTTGGATGCTTGCATCCAGCACATGCTGAGTTGGGGCCGGATTGTGACATGAAACGTGTGTACCTACTTGTTTATATCTTGTATTTTGTATCTCTTGTTTCGTGTCCCAATAATTTTTTTTTTTTTTTATTTTTTATTTTATTTATTTTACATGTTTGAGGACTTCCGTGGAAGCATCTGGCCGCCCACCACGATGTAACTGCCTTAGAGAACTCCCCTAACGAATGAATTCTGCGGGGAAGTCACGACCCTCAGTCATGAGGAAATATGACCAAGAGAGAAAACGCTTTTCATCGATAATTTTGATTGTGTAAGTGTTTGGTGTAAATAAAAACGGATATTTTCATCTTTCAATCAAGTACTCATTTACTAGTATTTGCCCGCGGGTTCGCATGTGTTATTTTTACATACGAGTATAAACATTTTTCTTGAATCATTCTATCTATTAAAAAACAGCATCAAAATCCGTTGTGTAGTTTTAAAGGTCCAAGCATACACACAGACATAGAGATAGATGCGGCAAGCGACTTTGCTTTATTGCCTCATACTATGTAGTGCTTAATAAAGAATCAGGCTGATTTAAGAAAAACTATTTGCTCAGTAAGTTCAACAAATCAATAATTAAAACAGAGACCAATAAACATGCGTGTATATCACCGTATTGTTGTGTTAAAGAAAATGACCAAATGAAGTAAGTACATATTTCTGAGACGACATTAATTTTTTAATACTTTTTTCTTTTCCTTTGGGGATCAAGGTTGTGTGTTCCCTCTGAAATAGGTCACACTATCTTTTTTTTTACGTGGGATAGGTTTACGTTTGACTACAGCCTGCCTGATGTTAAGCATTGCTGCAATCGCTAGAATTTCGTGAACTTTGTGTATAAAACTCACCATGACAGCATTAATCTTGAAGTCCATGTGGTTCTTGACCTCTGCAGCCAGCTCGCGCACCAGCAGCAGGCCGTCCTTGCGAACCACGTCCACGTTGTATTCACGGTATTTCTGGAAGGAATAATGAGCTTTATTAGTGTTGGTGTAGGGGTGCTTGTTGGAGGTGATGTAGGAGACTTTACTCGAGTAGAAACGTAGTGGTCAGAGCTTTTCATATGTTAGCTGCAGCGATTGGTCTGTTAATAAACCGTTTCACTTCGTAAATAATAATCTATATCTACTTCAGATGAATAGGTTCCATAGATAAATACAGTGTTAGGTTTCTGTATACAGTGTCATAGGTAGTTAGATAGTGTTGTAGGTAGTTTGAGGCAAATAGAGCTAGGGCGGGCAATATTCGCACAGCGGAGGCAGACGTGCGTAATTTAATGCTTTCACGAGCACAGATAAACATTGGCAGGCATGTAGCGTTCGCATAATTTGCGAAAATGACAACAATCATGTCGCATTCGCGCTACATTACGCGCTGAGTTATTGGTCCCCGCCGCGAGAGGGCGCGCGGCCGAGACCTGTCAAATTTAAAAATGGAAGGAACACATCCGGAATTTGGCGGATGTTGGCTGCCAAATTATTGTTATTCGGGAGGCGGGTTGTGCCCGCCGCTGCTACACCGCACCGCACCGCGCCGCGCCGCCGCCTTGTTATTGAATTTCGGATGTGCTCCAAACCACGATGTCGCTTTTGATGTCCCGCTATCAGCTCCACCATCAACTTAACGAAATCTCACGCTCTGTTCGCTATTTTTGCGTTTAGTAAAATTTTGTGTCGTGCGCGAGATCGTTGAACTCAAACAGGAATAGAAATAGAAAAAGCCGAACTAAGCTGCAATAATAGAGAGCGCTTTCATCTGCCCGCCAATTACGGCGGAGTGAGGAAAAACGCAGTAATGGATTTAAGGGGAGGGTGGTAGTACATTTTTACGAGAAACCAGCTGCCTTTGAGTCAATAAAGTTCGTTTTAAGGGTAGGTGTGCGTCGGCGGGGCTAGGATCGCCCTCCCGCCATTACATTGTCTTGAACGACATCGGGATTCAATTTAATCGATAGCCTTCACGAGCTGTTTTCCGAAAAAACTCGCGGGGAAGGGCTGTCGAGTGTTATACTTACTATCTTATACGCGCTTTTAAGAGCTCGTTCTACGTTCGTTGCTACGAAATTTAGATGGACTGTAAATGTGATAGTTATCTATTAGCGACTTTTCCAATTCCTTACCAATTATTCAAAAATGCGATTAAATTAGATTTTGGTACCATTTTGTCACCCAAATCGCTTTTGTCTTTTTGTTTTTGTTTTGTTGTTGTACTTTGGTATGTACATAGCAAAGTGCGTATATCTATATAAGTGTTGTCGTACATAGTTCATTAATAACGTCTTCATACAGATTTTCGCTCGTAACGGTGCTGGACAGCATTGAACAATTTATTCTATGCCACTTATATTATATTTTATAGCAGGTTACTTCAGGCAAGCGAGTTATAGTCGATCGTGAGCCAACTTATTGCAATTTTACGAAAGGCATACAGTTTTATATAAATTCCATTTGACGCAAAAATAATAAAATAATTTGTGTAACCTACTAATCAAATGGCTACCTGTAAAGTGTAAAAAAACCTTTATTTATTCCTACAGTCCCCTGTATTCTGTAATCGTCCTGCATTATATATTAAAGGTCTATTAATTCAGCGTGAGTGAGGTCGCTTCGTTTGCCGCCGTTTTGTTGCTGAATATTTGATTTGTTGACTGTCGCTTTAATAAAAGGAAATTGAATACGTGGTGATTGTGAAATATGATCCTGACTTTGAAAATGCCTCAACCTAGTTTTTTATAGTATTTTTTAAATAAAATAATTTCTTAACAAAGAAACTATTTTAGTTAACACCGACTAGCACGTACGTTAAAACTAAGTTAAGTATACACCAAATACAACATTACAAAGAAAAACATTGTACGAAATTTTTTTTGTAACATAAGTCAGTTTTGGGTAATATCTTCAACATGTCTCGGGCAATAAGACTTAACTTTACGTAATTTTTAATTTTAGTAAAGACGTCGAAAAAAACTTTTAACATTTGCAAAGTTGTAAGCACAAAGTCTATTTGCAAGATTATTATGCTACGTTCATACCTAAAAGACTAAGCCAGCCTACTCAGAGTTCGTCAGAGCCCACCAATATTGCCTAAATTGGCCCTAGTTCAATTTTACATCGCGACAATGAAATTTAGTTGAATATTTGATTCGATTTTGCGTTTAATCTACGGTCGCTGCAGCCGTCCCGCGGCGAGGGCCGCGCCTTAACAAGAAATCACAGACATCGTATTAAACAGAATACTCATTATGGCCGATAATGGAAGACAAGCGTTATGTTTTATGATTATTCTGGTTGTTGGATGGTCATTTGTGGTCTCAAGCAGGTATAATGATGCAAAAATGTAATGTGGTTGATGTTAGTTGCGTGATTGCAACGAGCTTTATAGGTTGAGGCTGTGATCTGGCAGATTTAATTTTAATTGTATATGATAATTGTTGTATTTGCATTGTTTAAAATCCGACAATATTTAGCGGGGCCAGATGGCGCTGTGTGCAATGTCCCGAATATTTTTTTTTAAATGCCAAACAAATGCGATACATATGTGGAAACGTAAAGTAGCGGCAGGAGTAGCAAGTCAGATAGGTCAGATTTTTTATGTAGGACGTCAAATTTAGGACGTTCTACATAAGAATTCTTATTACACGCAAGATAACGTATATGTCACTGCGTAGGGTATGTATCGAGTAAAATAGAGGATGGTTAGATAGGAGTCTCTAAATTATGATGCCTATGCAAGGAACCTAAATTCAATTAAGGCAGTAAATTTAATCTGCTCTGTATGTCAACACCACCCTCACAGGCTTCTGATTAATACTATGTTTTGCGGATATTTACAGAGTTAATAAATGGAGTGTTTATGGTCACTTTTTGGTTTTATGGGGAGTTCAGTTTCGTGGTGATATTGTAAACACGACGTCACGTAATTACAAATCTTGTCTAGTTATGTTCTTGGCTTATTGAATTTCAAATAAATCAATTATTATAAGCTCACGTTTGACTATGATTTGTCTGATGTTAAGCAACGTTATAGTTTAGGATCTAGCGCGCTTATATTTCAGTACGTATCCAGCGCCATCTAGCCGTCTACTAAGCAAACTCAGAAACATGAACCTGAACAAACTATCCTTTATAATTGCTGTTTTCTTTACAAAGTTACAATTATACTGTTTTATATAAAATTGTAACTTAATTTTATTAGAGATAATATAAATTTTATTTATTCAATAATAAGAAACAATATTTACACATATTAACACTAATAGAACTAAAAACGAGTATTTACATCTAAACTAAATTTAAACAATCTACATGTGGTATGGAACCAAGAACGCTGGCTGCATTCCCACGCTGGATTGCTATAGAAATCCTTTGCGCAAGGAACCAGCCAGCGTTCTTGTCTCTAGTGATGTCAATCAACATTTTATTTATTTTTTTTTATAAAAGACTTAGTGCTTTTACCCCACGGACCAAAAGTTTCGAAGCCAAGCGCTACGAAAATATAATCAGTCGATAATGATGTATATTTTCGCCGCTCGGCTTCTTCTGCTGCGTCCGCCGCGGCTCCTGCCGCTTGTACTGTTCCACTGAGGCGAGAAAGAGCTAGTGTATCGACGCAAGTTGCGTCCCATACAAGAGCTTTTCCCCGCTCCCAGGGAATCAGTGTGAGGCCATCGGGGCGCTTACCATCGTCACGGACCATGCCAATCGGTTCAAGAACCGATGGTACCTTGACAGTGGCAAGTGCCCGTCTCACTATATCATTCAGCGAGCCGTAACTTAATTAACTTTCAGAACTCAAGATCAAGATAACATTCACTCCGTGTTTTCTTGAAGAAAAAGTGACGACCCAAAGACACTATCGTATTTGACAAACCCATCGACATGTTATTGGTATTAAGTAAACCAAGTAGAGGGCAAATAATAGCGGTAAAACATTAGGAGGCATCAGGGGAGGCTGGTACTGGGACGAACAGGGGCCTTACCGTGAGGTGACATGTTATCCTTCAAGTTTCTGCTAATACAATGGAAGTCTCGCAAAGAAATCATTAATATTAATACTATGATTTACTATAACCAGGCTGGATTTGAATCACTAGAATGAACAAAATTTGACTGTAACAATAAAGAAATAAAAACGTTTTGCGAGGTCAAGTTTAACTTCAATTGCGACTTTTAAATATTAGCCCTGTTGCCCTGTGCCATCAGCATTAGGCTGAGTTGCGGCTGTATTAGGACATCACAATTCACATTTTTAGCATGTCAGTTTAGTAAGTGGTTAAAGTTTTGTGTGTGTCTCAATAAATATATTTTCTTTCTTTCCTTCTAAATACATCATACAGTACCTACGGGTATACCACGTTACGAATTTATCCAGCCAGCGTTATGTCAGCCCCACTCAGCGTTGACGGTAAGGCCCCTGGGTCAAACTGGGCCAACTCTGGGATGACCCCGTTTGACTCGGAACAACCCCATTTGACTCTGGGACGAGGTTTCTTGCACGCACCGGACAGGATTATCCACTCGCATGGCCGCGTTTGTGCCTCCAACACAAGGGAACTCCATTTCCACACAAAAAATACTCATGAAGGAATAAGGGCATCTTAACCTTGCGAAACAACAGGGGATGTTGTATGGCTTTTGAGTGAAACTAAACTTTTCATGAAATTATGTAATTATTTAACAAAATACGTTTTAACCTATTCCTGGGCAAGTTAGTACTATTTAGATGAAATAATTTGAAGTCATTAAAAAAATTAGAGGGTTTTTCATAGTTACATTATATATAAGATACATTACAGATATACAGTGACATAAAGCCATCTGTGGATAATGAGCGTGATTAAACAGAAATCATTCCCGTAACAAAGAAAATAAACCAAACTTGACTGTAAAACACGCCTGATGAGTATAATCTACATAATTCATCACAATGGAGTGTCATCTTAACAATTAAAGTTCTCCCCTAGGATTGTCAGAGTGACAAACTTTTAATACGTCCTCGGAGGCTATTAATTAAAAATGTATTAGAAATGATAATAAAGTTTCCGGAGCGGGGTCCTGGAATCCTAGGAATTTCATATTTCCGGGATGAGATTGAACACTTGGAACAATCGTCCTGTTTTTCAACTCTATTTTTAACGAGGTGGTTGCACTTAGTAAAATGCGCTTAGGTTTTCAGTAGAAATGTAGGGTCAATATGGATTTTCCTGGCAATTACTAAGCAAGAATTTAAACATAAAACTCATAGCGTTAACCGATTTTTTAACATAATAATTATTGTTTGTTTAAATTTCTTGCCATTGGTACAGAAGAGATAGAAGATTTTTTTTAAAGAAAATTGTGCCCATAAAAGTCTTTTGTGTTTAGATCGTTTCTAAGTAGTCTCATTACCAACACTAAGCAAAAAAAAAACAAAAAAAAGTTATCAAATGACAACGTAACGACACTTGATTAACTTTAGTGATCGAGAACGAATACTACACTCAACTGAGCGACTTAGTTTCCAAATGAACTTCTCTATTTGTATCCTTTCAAGATTGTTGTACTAAATAGTTAAGCCCAGTGAAATTAACATAACACGATTCCCAAGTTGCTTACCCTTCTCTTACGTTACAAACATGTGTATGAGTAACCTTTACAAGTTTACGAGGAAGTGTAACTGTCTAAACATACACTATAAAACACAGAGACACCTAACTAAATATCCAGTCTGTATAATATCACATAGCACCCCGTCTTAGCTTATAGGCATAAGCTAAGACGGGGTGCTATGTGAAATCTATATTTTATAAAAATCAAATAAAATAAGAGTATATAAGTTTTTATTTTCAGTTTATATAATTTTGATTCAATTTTAAGACAATAAAAGACGCCAAAACACGATTACGTATACTTCGATCGATAGCTTTATGCTTTGAAAAATAGTTGTTTTAAAATATTTTTTACCTTTTTCCAAGAGTAGTACAGAAATTTAAATCAATTTAATTATATCTAAAAGATAATGTTATTATTTAGAGGAGTAGAAAACCATAATGAGAATATTCTGAATTGCTGATTTTATATGAATTTATTTCGTCAAAAACGTCTGCTGCTCAACTGCTCAAATTGTGCAAAATTGTTTGCGTGTGGATAAGACTCTTCGGCCGGAGCTGTGCGCGCGATGCTCTCCTTTGCTTTCATGTTAATACGGCGTGGAATTCCATGCGAAAAAGCAACTGAAGGCATTTTTCCAACCGCAAAGTGTTTTCGGGTGAAATTTCGTGGCCTTAAGTATGTAGGTATCTCAGAGCGGACCAGTCACCATAGTACTTAGGGCACAAAAAATGCTTGGTAGCATATTGGATTAACCTATATAACTACAGCCGAAAAAAAATACATGCTGCACCGAAATTGAACAGGTTTAACAAATTTATATTCAGCAAATACACACTTGGCTATAAATCTACCAACGTTCGTTACCTTTTCCAGTTACTAAATGATTACTGTACTGTTACTCTAGTGATATTCCAATCATGTGCATTTATGTTACAAATATGTACCTATTTGAGATTTTTTTCTCTATAGTGACGTGTCTTTCGCTTACAACGCCGTTGTTTTGAACTAAAAGCGTAGCCCGCGGCGCGGCGCGGCGTTTCGAGTTTAACCTAATTTCATTCAGATTCTCCCCGTTCAGATGACCGCCGTCGGAGGAACTGGAGCGAGGTAGGATCTGACGTGATTGTGGATTCAATAGATGATGGTTTTGTTTGTAATAGTAGATGTTTTAAGGTCTTCTTCAGTGGTATTCTTGATGTCAGGGACGCGGGTTGATTGTCATTTGTTTTTAAGGTAACACGATCATAGTGATATATTATTTTTTTAAACCAAATTAAATCTCAAAAGATTAATTATAACTTAATTACACCATGGGCTGGATCCGTTTTTACCAGTAATCTATATACATAAAACTCAAAGGTGACTGAGTGATTGTCTGACTGACTGACTGGTATAGTGATCTATCAACGCACAGCCCAAACCAATGGACGGATCGGGCTGAAATTTGGCATGCAGGTAGATATTATGACGTAGGCATCCGCTAAGAAAGGATTTTTGGAAATGTCTCTTTTAAAGGGGTGAAATAGGGGATGCAAGTTTTAGTTTCTAATGCGAGCGAATCCGCGAGCATCCAATAGTAAAACATATATTTTTTTACATTAGATATATCTGAGCTTATGGAAACACTAACGATTCTAGCAGCTATTTCTAGTAGGATATTTCGTAGACTTCACACTACACTAGCGCCTCTAACAGTGTTCTCAAACGCGTTAAATTGAAATTATGCCTATATTATACCTATATTATTATTACTTTCAATTATTCTAAACAAGTATAAGAAACGAGTTATCATACCAATCATAATCATGTGAAATAGTGACTTCCAAAGCAATCAACAATGAAACCCAATCCACCTACCAATTTTAAAAGCATCCCCAAACAAGAGCGGACAAGGGCGTCCAATTTCTAAAAGCCTGTACATATATAATCACATATAATATGATACATTGTGCATGTAATCCGGGGGTGGTTCACCCCGCCTCAGTTTCCGCAGAGTTTAACCTAATTTCCAACTCACCCCTTGACAACGACATTATTACGCAAGGCAAGTAATTGTTGCGAATAAAAATCAATAATAATACGCAGAAAAAAACAAACTCATTTTTTAAAATTCATTTTCACATCAATACAAACTTCAGAAATGCCAAAAGATGTATGAAATTTACTTAAATCGGTATATAAATTAAGTATCCAATACAAACACAAGCGTCAGAACTGTTACAAATGTTACAAGATACATCTGCATCCTCATCAGTTTATTGCAATTACATACGTGATAGGACCGGATACTGATTTGTCTACGCAAGAGACAGAGTTTACAGAACGGGTTGTGTTAGTAACAATAACAGTTTCGTACGCATTTTTTTATATATAAATAAATAAAATAAATAAATATTCCGGGGCATTGCACACAGCGCCATCTGTTGCTCCTAGACCTAAATCTTCTTCTTATTGAATGATAGTGGCCAACTCTGGTGCCAAGAGTTAATCAATCCGCCCTAAGGGCCCCTGACATGGCTTAACGACTGCCGTACTAGACAAATAGCGGGAACCTACAATTTAACGTGTCATCCGACCCACGGAAGCGCCCAAAATAAATATTGTTACTCCATTTTTTGTTTCTCCACCGCTCCGCCACCTTTGCCTATGTAGGTGTCTATGTCATTTGTCTATGTTCGTAGCTGACCATCGCTCGTCACGTTGTTTTATGGCTGAATTGAATGAAAGCGGTGACAACAGACATACCTACTTCATGTGAATGCTTTAATGGGATTTTTTTACAATGGACGCATTAATTGGGTCAAAAATTAGAATAACTGACTTATAGAAGCGATCAAAGAGGGTTGAAGGATTTTCTTCTTCAGTCTTTGTAATCACACTAATATTATATAAGCACAAACCTGCAGTTCGTATCTATGTAAATCGATAGATAAAATGCTTTTTTTGTGACAAAATTGTAATATAAAACTTAACCAACCTTATTTGATGTAAGTATTTATGTACGAGTATTTGTGTTATTCTATAACGCTTACATGCTAAACTGATTCCATTTTTATTTAGCTGTAGATAGATTAGACTAAGAATACCAACAAAGGGTACATTTTATCGCAAATAAACGTTACGTTACTGGGCGCTACTAGCAATGAAATTTGAAGACATTTTTTTTCGTTTTCAGCATCGATTCCCAAGAGCACGTCTATATTGTCTTGCCTATAGACAAAAACCTGAATAAGATACCTAGGGGTATTAATTTAAATGAGATTAGATACAGTATCTGGCAGGGAGCGGCGGAGTCAAGGTGAACTGTCTACGCCGAGCTTTGAGGTCGACGTCTACTGATTGGCTATATATATTGAATTGAACTTCAAATATGTATTGAAGGTATTGAAATTATGAGAAAGTGACGATAAACTATAGATTAAAAATTTTACTAGGTAACTAAATGAGTAGACAAGAAAAACAATAAAGTGAAAAAGTGAACTTGAAATTTAAAAAGACACTTTGTTTTTTAGGCTACTGGAAACAATATATAAATAAAAGTATTTATTGATGTCGAAAGCAGTGGCTTTGTGGATATGAAACAAAAATCTACTACTATTCTTGGTAATGCATTTTATTTCATTACTAGCTTTTTTCCGTCACTTCGCACGCGTTATTATACATATAAATATACGTTCTTCTTGAATCACTCTATTAATTAACAACCCTGCATCAAAATCCGTTGTGTAGTTTAAAAGATTTAAGCAAACATACAGACAGACAGACATAGGAATAGATGCGGAAAGCGACTTTGCTTTATACTATGTAGTGAAAACTAACTGTAAAAAAAAACTGAGTAAAATTTGAGTAAAATAAGAGTGAACAATATATGAGTTGCTTACTAGATTAGTTCCTGATCTGATGACCGGCTACCGCAAAGAACTACATTCTTTACTGTAGATATGTATAGCTTTGTAGCTTTACCTAACGTTAGGTAATACGTGAATACCTACATAAATGGGTCGCCATCTTCAGATAACTTTAATTTTGGAGCCTAGAGAGTGTGTGTTAGCTTTTACCAGATTGAATTTTGTGGTCGCGCTACCTGCCTTTATCTTTGTTTTTGTACATGAATAGCCTAGGAATGTGGACTATGTACGTTTAGTCAGAACTAATAGAATTATATGTATTAAGATCTTAGTAATTTAATGCCAAACTTCGGTACAATAATGTAATAAAATATGGATATGTCGGGCTCAGAACTAATGCAACTCCACTACCGACTAAAACTTACCACGATGTCCATTCTTCCCGGAAAGAACGGGGTAATCACCTTCTTCACTTACGTCAAAAATAAGCTCACTATTTAATTAACGACATATGTAAGTGACAGCCAAAATATATATGTACCTACCTACCTTAATTTAATCATGCCTCACGGGAAGTTTAGTACAGTGATTTCGCTATATATTTCAGTTCCACCCTATCTCAGTGTGTCTCACCTACTTGGATCGACACGCGTGCTAATATTGAATAAGTTGAGATGGCCAAGTTTGTGTTAGGAAACATTATATTGGCAGCGCCACGGCCGGGGAATTTTGATTGTATTTGTACCGCGGCGGAATAATGTAGCCTAGTTACAAATACTGGATAGATGGCTAGCTTTTGTTCTTAGTTGGGTACATAAAGTGGGTTTAAGTAGGTTATCTAAATGAAGGAGAAGCGATGGATAGACATATTTTAGACTATTGGGTGCTCGCACCTTCACTTGCATTAAAAAGTAAAACTTGCATCCCCTATAACACCCCTTAAAAGTGGCATTTCCTAAAATCCTTTCCTAGCGGATGCCTACGTCATAACATCTACCCGCATGCCTAATTTCAGCCTGATCCATCCAATGGTTTGGGCTGTGCGTTGATAGATCACTATATCAGTCAGTCTGTCAGTCACCTTTGAGTTTTATTATATTTAGATAGGTATGTTGGAGAGGAACTGTACTGTGCGATGTACTGAATGATCATCTGATCAGAAATCATTATTAGAATCAATAATATTAAAAGCAGACAAGAGATCAGAAATAGAAAGTCTAGCTTAGATTTTAATTAGATAGAAGTCGTACATACTTTTTAAAAAACGTACGCTATGTATGTACATATGTAGTGATGAATTAATGGAAGCCTTTAGCATTTCTAACTAATTATGTATTCTTCTATAAAATAATGTGTACTCACTTGATCTATGTTGACGAGAACATAAAAGAGGTTGGATGTTACATATTACTTTAAAAGCCGGACCATAAAGGTATATACTGGGTACCTAAATAAAATTAACATGGCAATGTGTCTGGGCGAGAATTATTGTCAGATGTATTCTTGTACTAAAATATTCAGTATTTCTCTTAGAACTTTCTCTTAAAAGCTTTATAACACTTTTACTTAGCTTTATAACACTGCAACAAACTCATTATAACTTTTTATTGAACTATTTTATATATTAATGTACAGTAATTGGATAACACAAGCTTCAAACACATGACATACTTGTATTTTCAGTCAAAATATAAATAAATATATATTTAAAAAATAACACAAGAAATCGTCCAGTTTTCTATGAATCAATACGAATTAATCTATACTAATATTATAAAGCTGAAGAGTTTGTTTGTTTGTTAGAACGCGCTAATCTCAGGAACAATTAGTGCGAATTGAAAAAATCTTTTTGTGTAAAAAAATATAACATCACGCTGCAACTAATAGGAGCGAAGAAATAATGGAAAATGTGGAAAAAAACGGGGAAAATTATTCATCTTTGGGGGTTTCCGTTGTGTGAGCTGCGAAAATGGCTCAAGTCGTGGGTAACAGCTATAATTTATAAAGCTGAAGATGTAGTTTGCAAAAATAAATACGATGCCTAAAATAACTATTCCACGCGGACGAAGTCGCGCGTACAGCTAGTAAGTCAATAAAGTGCTACGCCTATTTCGTAGCAAATTGCTACGAGTTTGTTACTAGGTAAATATATTTATTACTATACGTTTTTTTTTCAAAGTAACTAAAATTAATAACTCAATTAGCATAATCATTTTTCCAAGAGAATTTACGATTAGACTTACAATTCCCATTTTGAGAGCACTGTTAAAAGCAAATACCTATTAAATCGATAAGTTGTTTCAAAATAGACGCCTTCAAATAGGCGGAACACATTTCAATTCTAGCTTTTAAAATAAAGATAGCCAGTGTACTCGGAACTACGTCTGAATAGTAATATAAGGGGAGGTAGGGGATAGAAGGGGATGGTAGGGGGAGGCGGAGGGTGTATGGACTCTCCGTTTTTGTGCGAGCGCGTTCGACCAGAGCTAGTTAGTTGTGCTTTCGCACCAACTTCCAGAACAACTCGTGAGCTTCTTTTTGCGGACATTCGAGCATAGAAAATGTGCGTTTAGCAAAAAAAACAGAGGAAAAATAACTGTGATTTTTCTTTTTCGAGAATTGTGCATATTTCAAAAAGCAAGCGTTGGGTAGAAAGGTAAAACTAAAAACGGTAAAACTATGTTGTTGGTGTTGGTTTGTCTATTACTAGTTCATATTGAGATTAAACTATTTGTGGTACATTTGTTTTCTGTAGAATTACATAACGTATTAGCATATTTTATTGTAACTGGTAACAAATAGTGTTTGGTGTTAGTCGGCGTACCATCAATTTGCTAGTATAGATAGATAGAAAATTCTTTATTGTAACACACGATAAAATTAAAAGGAAAGAAGAAAAAAATACTTATACTAGTGCCACAAGTGGCGGCCTTATTGCTAAAAGCAATCTCTTCCAAGCAGTATAAAGATACGAACGATCAGTTTCGTTCCAAATCTTATACTTATTTTTCTCCATCAAGTACTGTGAATACCCAATATTTCATTTAATACGTATATACTTATGTGTTTGCAACATATTGACAATCCTCAAATTATACCTATCGGATTCACATAAAATATACCTGATTGTAGGTGTTTCTCAAACATAATAAATCTCGTTACTCACGCTTAACTGCGCGCGTATATTTTGGTCCTTTGATAAAAGTAAGTAAATATGCGGTCTCCTTACATCAAACGCGGCTGTATTTAGGATCTTTTGATGAATAAAATATGTGATGATATGAATATTATAAATACTTACGTTCTGTATTTGATTCATTTTGGTGAAATGCCGCCCGAACTCCCACAGGTCGACGCCGAATTTTAACGCCCAGTTTTTCACTCTGAAACAAAGTAAAGGAAAAAAATTAAGTTCCGTTTATAATAATATCGAGAAATACAGCTAATCAAAAGTGATTTTTAGTGCTGTAATCTGCATCAAACTGATTCTAAAAGTCGCGAATCACAAAATAAAGCATCCAAACCTTTACAACTTCATACAAAACCCCATTACCTCACACAACAAGTGAGCCCCGTATTAAAATGTGACAGGAACAAAATGGTATCACACCCCAAATTTTATTCGAGGGATTTATCATAATTTTTCCGGAAGCAGATGTGATTGGGCGGCAGGTTAAGGATTTTTCCACTCTGCTGGTGCCTTATTTTGTGATATAAATGTCTTTTTGTCCTACGATTTGTACAGAGTTAGTGATAAACAATGACAATTTTATGTTTTGATTGTATGGAATTAAAAAAAAAATTAAGTAAAAAGTGCAACTCTCAAAGAAATACCTTGAAGATCAATCAGTCTTTCTTTTCCGATTTTTTAAATTAGTTTTCCTCAAAATTATCACTTATCACTTGTGGACATTTCAATTAACGATATTTTACTTAAAAGTATAGTTTGTCTATGTGTATTTTCATCGTCAGAATACAAAATACAAAATTCGTTTATTTGACGTAAATATTGTACAATAACATGTGAATCCTCTGACCTCGTGGTAGCCGCAAGACTGTGTTACGAATATACTGAATATTACTGAAGTTCCATAAAAGTTCGCTGAGTCGCGAAAATAATTAACACAGTATTTATACTATATTTTTCGAAAATCACAATAAAATAATGCTTATCATAATTAGCTACAAGCTTAAGTTACCCCTGTACATTCACAGTATGATAAAAAAATAGAAAATTTAAAAATGAAAATCTAAATTGCTTTCGTCGACGAATGAAGGCGGAGTGAAATTCCGTGCGAAGGCTTTTAATGTTCTTAGCTGACTGCAACTGAGGAATTTTATGTGAAGAAATAACTCCTTGTAGGTACTGCATTGTGATTATTACTTAAGAATTTAAGAACGTTGCCTCACATTTACGTATTAAGTATTAGGTAATTACTTGTTTTTAATTTTAAATGATAGAAATAAGTAGTGTGAATTAATGTGATAAAAATATAGGGTTTTTTTTCCTATAATTCTTGTTTATGGATAGTTAGATTTTTATACATATATTGTTTGCAGTACTTTTTTTTTTATTTCATAATTTTATTTATTGGGGCTTTGGCCAACACTGGCATGTGTTAGCCATGGTTTGGATGAGGCGTCAAACTTTTTGAAACTAGCTGGTCTATAGCACAGCAGTTTTTATTAAAATAATATTATCAGAGCCTGTCGGGCCTAAACACAGCGACACCAGAGTCTAAATAAGCTTTCGCTTGGCTAACAAGTCGATTGATGTCAGTAAATGTTGCAGTTTCAAGCCTGAGAGAAACCGTAGTTCATTCACAATACATGGTTCCCTCGGCACATACGTCAATACACAGATAATCATTGTGTATTTTATTTAATTATTGTGTTGTACTGTAGAAGCGTTGCTCTGTAATTAACTGCGTGCTTGATAACTGCCGCGATTCATAATATATCCTCGCCCGCCCGGCGCCTTCCGGGGTGTTTACTATACCTACGTTGAAATCATTGTATTGAAATATTGTCACTTCAAAAATAATGTTATTTTTATATAACGTGGTTTCTAGTTTAATGATGGACTTTTGAAAGTGTTATGTAAAAGTATTAACTTAATGTTAATTAAGTTATGTTTAATTGTTTAGGTATATAAATAATTCCATATTCATTTATATCCATGTGAAGATGACTTGGGTAAAGAAAATGAATCAAAATCATAGACTTTTACATTAATAAAAAATAGAGCACTATTGCTGGTTGTAGCAGCGTCTCGAAGAATACGGATTATCTGCTATACCTAAAGTATACCTAACATAATAGTTAGAATAGATAGGCTGGCTCCTCAGCTTGAATTGCTTTGAAAGGAGGATGCAGGAAATAGTATAAAATAAAGGCAGAATAGCTGTTATAAAAAATACAAAGTTTATAAGAAGGAAGAGCCTATACTCCACAATACAGGTAGGTACATTACATCCTAGTGTGGAGTGTAGCAATCAAAATTGTAATAGAACCATAGTTTTTGATCAATAAAGTTATCTTATCTTAAGATAACTTTATTGGTGTGTTTCTAACAATAACATTATGTGTTTCTATGTATATGTTAACTTTATTTTCATTATTTATCAGACATAAGAAAGTCTTAAGATTAACAAAAAAACATTGAATTTATATTAGATAAACCACATTTTCATAATAGATAAATACTTCCATAAAAATGTCAAAACGAGCACATAAATACGCAGAAAATAAGGAAAATATAACGGTGTCGAAACGCTCGGGCGAATTTTTGGGCAAAGTTCTGCCGGCGGGTTTCCTTGTCCCGTCCCAAAGTTGGGCCACAATGTGCTCATTAGCAATCAGGGAATGTTTCGCGGCCATTGTTGGCCCAAGTTCGGCAGTCATCGCCACCAGTTCCGAATTTAAAATTATTTAAAATGGTCGCTCGGACGTCAGGTGCCGCCCGTTTTGACAGGGGCGTATTACATTCTTGACGGGAACCAAGGAGGATATTGATTGAAGTGCAATTGGAAAGCAAAGAGGCTAACCTTTTGGAAACAAAAAAAAATATTCTAAAAAAGAAAATACTTTGATATTCTCAGAACAGAAGACAAAATGAAAACGTGCTATAATTACAAATTTAGAATGCATATTTTTAATGTTCTTTACAAATATTTTATGCTAAAAACAAAATTGCGTACAATTACACCTGCAATGTTTAATGATGAACCTATTTACTAGGAAATATTTGGTAAAAAATACAGAAAATGCATATTCTCATAATCCTTGATAGATCGAGCTGAGAATACCCACTACTCGTCTACAAGGAGCGGATGCCAGCAAAATGGAATGTTCGAGAAAATGGCTTAATAAATCCGTTATGTCTACGAAGTTATTGTCTTTAGGCTCCCAGTTATTTTAAGTCTGGGAACGGAATTCGGGCAGACGGGCTTAAAGCTGTTACATGGTTATAAGTAGACGGTACTATGTGTTTTTATATTAATTGTAAATTGTGTTAATTAAACAGTTTAGTTTTATTTAAGGTGTGGGCGCTAAGGGAGTCATGAATCTTTGTGTTCATAGTTTGAATCATGATGGTTTTATGTTTTATTTTGCAAGCTTGTTTTCAAGATGCTATAATTGAAGTGTTTAAATTCCATATACGACGCATAACTGGAACTGAAGCCAACGCTAGATATCTAATGATTTTATTGCACGTTAGTTTAAATAACGAGTAAATAGGTATCTTCTAGGTAAGCGTGTTACACACTAGATTGCAGCAATGCTTAACATCAGGCAGACTGAAGTCAAACGTAAACACGTAAAAAACTAGAAAGCGAAGTCAACCAGCTCTTTAAAAAAAACTATAAAAAATAACAAACCAAAACCACAAGCTATAAACTGTAGCGAACTTTTAACTTATTTCCAATTTTAATGAGTAAAAGTGAGCAATCTCTTTTAACACCGCTCAAAGTATCGGGTTACTGTAATCGGTTTAACCAAGCTTAGGGGTTACGATTTGACACGAATCGTTGTAAAATTGATTTAGCTTGCACCAAATCGTATATAAATCAAATAAATTAATATAATATGTACTAATTATAATCATCTGGCTACATAAATAGATACTTTGCTTTACATTTAAACAAATCTTATAGTTTACGTTAAAATGCAGATTAAAAATAAACGAATTTATAAATGATGAACTGCTGATAAAACATAATATGAGACATGTTTATCGATGATCAAACATATTTTGTTTTTTATTTAAAACACGCAGCGCGCTGTCGCGCCGCTTAAGTGTAAATGACACTATCTTTTTGCCTGTAAAAAGGTAAAAGTATCATCTCATGTGTTTAATCAGTTATAAACAAATTTCAGCGATGGAATGAGTAACAATAATAATTTATTTAAACACACATTTCTTGAACACAGTATTCTTATTATATTATAGTATGTCATAATGCAATGTTGCTAATTTCAATTTACATTTATACAATTTAATTTAGGTTGCACAGAATAGTTACATTGTGTGTACTGACAACTGCTGTAGGATTGTAGCCAGGGTTCTTCCGTGAGTCACGACTACCTTATTATACTTATCAAAGATCACACAAAATTATTTTTAAATATGACTTAGACCATTATACCTGACACACAGTAACCACCAGTAGCATTCTCGCGGGGTTTCCTCCCTCACCGCTAAACGGATTTATTTTACTCCCACCTGAGCTTCATGCGTTTTCCATTACAAACTCGGTTTAATTTACTAACCGCAATGAGTTAACATTATTTTATCAAGAAGAAATAACTGTATAGACTGCAAACAGGATAATAATAATATCATAATTTGTTTATTGTTCCTATAATTTTTTGTATTACACCATTAAGAGAACAATGTAAGGTATACAATTTTGGTTGTACACTAGGCTTGTCTGTGTCGTACAGCCCAGAATCCTTCTCCGTGAGCAGAGTATTACAGACCAATAAATATATGCACAATATTGCTTCTGTTTGGATTTTTCAATACAATGTTTCTATTGGCTATTTATTACCTACTTATTTAATGTGTAATTTGTGTTGTACAGTTAAACTTGAATTAATCTCGCCTAAAGAGAAACTTATGCTGACTGTGTTTAACCTATAACTAGTCTTTTTTTTTATGTTCGTGGATTAATCCACCAACATATAGAAGTCGGAGATGTTGTCCAACAAACACTGATCACATCAAACAAATTTTGAAGCGAAGTTTAATCTATAAGTAAAGTAGCAGTATATATATATTAATATAATGCGTGTAAGTATATATATTAATATAACTAGTCTTGGACCACTCTGTAATTTTAATTTATTGTAATGTAATGGAGTAACAAAATATCTTTTCTTGAATTATAGGGCACAGCTGTTTGTTACAGTACGACAATCGTTAAATAATTCGAGAGGTCCTTAAGGTGACTTATAAAATTTACATTCAAGTGACCCTCTCTCATCAAATCAATTCAAAATATTTTTTACACAGTAAAGTAAAATCTCTTTTATTAATCTGGTCATATAATCCACCGAGTAACATATGCAAAATATTAACTCATTTCATATTTTGAGGCTTTATCTTATCACTACAGTTTCACGTGTTTCTACGTTTTATATGTAAACTATAACTCAGTTATTGCAGCTACTTAGGTATACCTAATCCCATTTACTGTAAGAGTAATGCTCATAAGACATCTCAAGTGCATCCACTAACGGTTTTAATCAGCGTGGGCCGGTGGCAGACAGGGCATCAGACGCGTCCTTACGTAACCGCCCGCCCTGCCGCCCTACCGCCCGCCGCCCGCCCAACGTAGTACTACCGCTACCCGCCCGCCCGAGCCCCGCCGGGGTGGTATATCTACCTACACAGTACTCGAGCTTTGAATACTGGAGTACGAGTATGTACTTAGTGATCAAGTTATGAGTAAATGGTATGAGAATATTGTGGTGTATGTGTCAACAGATTTTATAAGCTTCGTGCTTTAATAGCAGATACATATATATTTGTGATTTAACTTTTGATACTAACAAATGGTTACTTTAAATATTAAATCATGATTCTCTGAATCACATAAAAATATGGAATATTGAAATAAAAACATAAACAAGGTGAGTGATTTTATTAAAATAATTTTTACTATTTTAACATAACTATATATATAATATTTTAACTCTTACAGCTCTTATTCTAAGAACTAATTGTTATATACTTTGAAATTTGAAGAAGTTTTACTAGAATATTGATCTGTTTACAATAGAGAATCTACTTTACTATCGATCGACTATCTTCCACTATCTAGGTAAGTTGGTACAATACGAACAGTAAGACAGAGTTACGTAATAACGGAAGTTTTAGATCTGCGAGAACTTTTTCAATTGTGCAATATTGCACCTCTGCTTTAAATTAAAGGGTTTATTCTTAACCGATTCATAACAAGAATGAAGCTACAATAAATAGGTTTTTAGTATCAATTTTAATACCACATTTATTTACAATAATGATTCTTAAAGAATTTGGTCAAATACCACTACACATATACTACTTCTAACTACTATAAAAACGCTTAGAAAATATTTAGAAAACCCATAATTAATTATGAGTTAATACCATAACTACCTAATGTATTTTTAAAGCATTTTTCGTAGATGGATCTGTAACCTGGATTTTATTGAATTCCTTAGTAATGTTGATATTTACAAATGCACATAATATTTTCTGATAATTATGTAAGGCTAGACACAATCCTCCAATCGTTTAGATTGTAATACTTAGTTTACCTCTATCGCCTATATACAGACCAATTAGCCAATACCGAGGAAAATGTACTCAATATCGTTATAGTACCAGCTACAAATTAATAGCAAATATTTAACCTCTCGCATCAGAGATATTGAGTTCAAACAGTATTATACCGTACTGTGTGACTGACGGTTTAGTGATCATATATTTTTTTTTAATAAAAACCGTACAAATAATTAAAAACAGTGAAATTTGGAAATTATGATTTTTTCTTTTGCAGAAAGGTTTGTTGAATTTAGTTAAATTATAGCTAAAACCACTATTTTTGGGGCTAGATAGTTATGTGTTCAATATTTTGGAATATTATTTCTTTTTTAATTCAATTTACAGATTCAGTAATACGTCATGTTTGTACCGTATCTCTGTTTGTCAGTTTGTTTAAATTAACATAAACTTTATACATAGTAGCTTTGATGATGATGATGCTTTTCCAAGCCGATTTCGGCTACGGCGAACGTATTTCCTACGGACAAGTTACTGATGCGTCCTCACATGTAGCAACTGTTCTAGAACATTCACCGCTAAAATAGGGTATATCAGTCATATTTACAAAGTAACCTCAGAAATATGACATCCAATAAAAGAATATATAAAACCGTATAAAGCCAGGTCTCTGTTCCCCACAGTGGCTGTGACACCGGCCCGCTAGATCAATACCGAAGCCGGCGCCTTTGACATGTGCGCCTCGCGCCGCCTGCTTGCAAATATTTACAACCAAACTGATCATAACTCCGTCTATGTAGCTAGTTTCATTATAACTGTGATAGGTCAGCTTCTGTTGTTTATGGCCTAATCATGATATAGGTACAGACTATCATAATTAGGTAGTAAAATAATTCCAAACGAGATTAAGTATTTAAATAATAAATATCTCATAGGTACGTCAGCGTCTGATTATTATAGAGATAAATTAGACACAAATTAAATAAAAAAAAAGTAAATGAGAAACCCATTAACATATATTTCAATCTTGAAATTTTTAAGATCTTTAAGTTCTCGTAGTAATTTGTAAATTCTTTTTGGTTACTAAAATAAAACCTATAGGTTTAATATTTCCGGTCTTTATCCCGTGAGATGTCATTTCTTTATGTATGGATATAATTAACTGTACGGTGGAGTAGGCGACATCTGCCATTGAGCTGAACCCACGTGAGTAATGAATGTTATATAGTCATTTTGGAATTGCCGCCAAATAGAGGGTCCGTTGTAAATATACTCACAAATGGGATGTTTTCTACCTCCTACACGTGAAACTTTATTACTACACTAGTGGACGCCCGCGGCTTCGCTCGCATTATTTTGGGATAAAAAGACCTCATACTACCTACATACCAAAATCATAAAGATTCGTTTAGTAGTTTTTGCGTGATGAGCGTTTAAATAAACAGACAAACAGAGGCACAGATAAACAGGCAAAAAAGAAATAAATTGTTAGACGTATTCTGCTATCAAGTCTAAACATCTCCAATTTTTTTTATAAATATTCTTAATGTTCAGACTTTCGACCGTCTTCAGCATTATTATATATATAGATAGATAGATATTATGTAACGGGAAATACTTTTCATGAAAAAAATAACTAACTTTTTCCTTGTTATCACTAAAATTTATAAATTGTTAGTGATGCTAATGTAAACGTGTATAGTAAGTTTATAATTGAAATTCAATGTATTAAAATACGCCAGTTTCCATTAAGAGTCAATACAATTAATATCAACAAACTGAAACTAGTAATTAAATGCCCATGAGCTACACATCAACCGAAATTTCAACGTTAATTGTTAAAACACTCAAACGAAATAAAAAAGCAAATATTTAACAAAGTCTTCGCCAAAAAAACCTCCAACAATATAAAATACAAATAGGTACGTAAACCAAAACTGCAGCAAGTATCACAGACCAATAAGAGATACACGTATGGCAAGTATAAAATTCACTGAAATAAACAGCTCAAACAATATCAAAACCACAGATGTAAATATAAAAGAAAACTACAGAAATAGTAAATGTCAACCCCAAACCGCTATCTGTGCAGATTTGACCTCCTTGTATTAGCAATGGATAGCTATTAGATACTAACTCCCCTGCGACTCTCCAAGCAGTTTCCCTATTAATTTTCACTCAGCGAGTCGCCGGTGGCGCCACCAGACCGTTTAATAAATAAACTTGTACGGTGTATTTTAGTTTGACTTCTCTAGTTTCTCTTCTCGTTTGCACCTCTCAGATGCAGCTGGGTATATGTTATACTTTGTTATGTATATGTTGGATTGTAACATTGCTGGTAAAGTTATTACTGGTTATGATTATTGGTTGGTTAGTAGTTAGATTCTAAGTATTCAGGGCGGATGTTTGATTTTCTAGTTCATACTTAAAAGTTGACGAGTATAACAGGGTAATCAAGGGTTAAGAAATATCTATTGTCTGAATTAAACTTTTTTAAACTAATTAAAAAACTAAACACTAACAAAAAAAAGAACTTAAACGACTTCAAGAACTAAAATACTAAGGAATTAAGTATATTGTCTTATTTATGCTTTTTTTTACTCCTCTCTTAGTAATTGCAAACAGTGAGTATTCAATTTTGGGTGTCATTATAAAACAATGTATATGTACATAAAGTAACATACATAAATACAAATACAAAATTAGTTTATTTGACGTAATATATAACAATATAGAACCGTAGTCAAATCATAAGACAATTGCATAATTTCATATCATCACGTGTTCCTACAAATTAATAAGCCAGTTATACATCCACAGTCCACAAATCTAGAATCCTGAATAGTTGTCACCTGCCCAGCAATTTGTCCCGGACGCAACCGGCAACCTGCATTCTGTTCAAATATACCGGATATTGCAGCTCAGACGCACTATGCATGCCGGATCATCCAAGACTAATAACTGATGTGAACTTTATTGCGTGAGGGATTAGGTTTAATGTTGATTGTTTTTGAAGGTGACAGGTGCTATCAGTGTGACGTGAAATGATTCGAACGTAAGTATAGGTGATTATCGAAGTGTTTTGTTAATAATTTGATAATAATAGTTTTCTTGTGGAATAACAACAAACAGCAGTACATCTGTTTATATTCTGGCTTAAAAACGTAGAATGTATACCTACTACGTATGAGTACATGTAGAAACGACTAGACTCAAGTAATTAATTTTTTTTTAATTCATAATTACTTGTGTTACATGGGAATCGAACCATAGATTAGAAGGCAGAGCCAGTACCAAGTAATTCATTTGCTTTAATATAATATTGAATTCACTAAGTAAATAAGTAGCTATTTATGTATTATACCATACGAGTTTAACCCCCGCATTGAGTAAGACTACGTCAGACAGCCGCCCACGGGAATCACCACCATGGGCATATTTTACTACGCCCTCATTTTCGTCTAATTTTAGACAGTCTATATTTGGCCTTTCAGCTGAAAGATACACACAAACATTTTTACTCACGCATATTTGACGGAGTTGGCGCTGAATAAAATATGAAGGTAGAGTTGAGTTATTGTCGATTATATTTATTTACGTTTATGACTTACGGCTTTTCTAACTTTTTTTTAAGCTTGATAGGCTCACGCTTGACTACATCTCGCCTGATGTTAAGTAACGTTGTAGTCTACGTTCTAGCACGCTTGTCTAGAAGAAACCGGTTTACTCTCGACTTGAAGACCGATATTTAAATTTTCTTTATAGTAGTACGGGAATAGATATTCATTCATTCATTCATTCATTCAAGGATTTCCACAGTTTGTCAGTTCGGACGATAAAAGATAAACTTGATTGGTAATCAGAAATTGAATTCTTTCCGTACACAATATTTTGTGTGATTAATTTAAATTGCCTGACACAGCAGTAAACAGTCTTAAGCACAATCTGCATTAATGAATTACTACATAAATTGTTTTATTCATATAAAAACCCGATTTTCCCATATAAATAATGTAATAATATATTTTATAATCCAAAGCCCCCACCTATCGTAAAATTCTATGAAATTGCGATTCGATTTCAGGAAATTGACTTTTGCAAGAACCCCGCGAGTTCTCCATTAGGCATAATCAAAGGAATCGTTCATTTATCACCTCCTGATCCATCTCGAATGTTCTCAAACGACTGTCAATGGGACTTGAGAGCTAATGGCGATAGGTACTCGTATGCTTAGAGATTATTGCTTATGTAAATATTGAAGAATAAGGAAAAATTTTGGTTAAATAAAATGTGCAAGCTTTTTATGTTCAAAAAAACTTCTAAGGTTTAAGTAAATAGATTTAATTATATTTAGTTCTATGTAAATACATTGCTAAAAATGGATGTATAATAATATCATTTGAGATCAATTACGGGAAATAAATAATAATAATTTACAACGAGAATATTTAAATTTACATGTCATTCAAAACCTGCAATTATCTAATAACAAGTAGAATTGGCTACTAGATCACCCATCAAAAGATGCGTCGCATTGACCATATATTAGTTTTGGTATTTCGTAGGGAAGTACAGCTAAGTCAGCCTAGAAATGAAATGAAATCTAGAAGAAGTTTACTAATGAAAAACAGTAAGTACAAAATATAAAAATCACCCATATCTAAACTACACATAATATCTTATCACTATCAAAACCTTTAGCAACTGTTTATATTGTAAAAATTGTAAACGTTCTGAGTTTTGGGAACACAAGGTTGGTGTAATTGCCTGTCAATAAGATGGTTGCTGATGTGAAACCTTCCCGAGACAGCTTCAAACACGATGTAATGCATTCCAAGTACCTATCGATGTGGGAAGAAATGTGTTGTTTTTTATTTCATTGATTCTAAGTGGCGTTATAAGAAAGTAAATTCAGAATTCAGGTTTTTTTCATCCATTTACTAGATAATTGTGTAAAACGGTCTTGTAAATACAAACTATGAAACCACTTAATTCCATCTTAAAAACTAGGTAAATGCTTGGTCAATCCATAGTTTTATTGCAAAGTCCCTATTAACCCAGTATTTTTTAGAAACTTTTTGATATACCTGTATTTTACATTGTTAGTAACGACTCAAAAGCCAAATTCTCAATACATATTAGTATGTTTTAATAGGCAAAACAAGCAGCTCTGCGCATCGCTGCCTTTGAACATCTCTCTACTCTAATCGAGCATAGTTGATGCCTCATTTATTTATATTTTTGAAATGTCTCATTAAAAAAAAGTAGTTAGTAAGTTATAAGTATTTCATATTGTTTCATTTGAATGCACTCGACTGTAAAGTTAAGTTGAGCGTACAATAAATCTTGTTGCGTGTCACCAAGCAGACGCTACCATGGTGTAATGGGGCCTCATAAAAATGGCGCCAATTCGCAACAGGTGCACATAAAGAGATTAATTTTGAGAAGAACGGATTTTGATGAGCTGTGCCTATGATGGAGTCGAGTGCGGTGATATTTATTGGTGGGGTAGGGTAGGGCTTTGTGTTTGGTGTGGCTGTAGTCAAACGCTAACATATCCCACATATAAAAAAACATTATGTCGATTGCCTACATACGAATGTGCATATACATATATATGTACGTATATATATGCACTCTTGGCACGGTAGCCCGATATCGGTACGTTCCTCTTTTAATAAGAAAGGAAACTATCATTTAAAAGTTTTGGACACGAGTGTACTGTCGAAATAGGTAAAGTAGATATTATTGGAATCCCATTACTTATAACATTAAATTATGTTAACCAGATGCCCCATACCCCATCTCGCCATCCTTGATTAGTTACAAAGCAATATGAAATCCACAGCGCAACTCAAATCAAATGAAGTCAAATATACTCTATTGTACAACAAAATAAAGAATACAATTCACATAAAAAGGTAGAAGGTAACCAGGGACATTGGACGACCTTAACAACTCACTAACTCGTATAAAATAATTAGGTACATGCTCCTCATGCACATTGAAGCTAAACTGTATATATGTTTGTCCATTTCAACGTAATCAAAGAGGACGGGTCATCATAATCATTAACATGCAGGTTGGCATACCAATATTTTATGTTCTTGATCAAAACTAGCTTAAAGTGTTAATTAAGGACATATTACGTTGTGCGTTAAATAAATACCTAATCATGCAGCCTAGTTATAACTGGGTCCAGTCCGATATTAGATATAATCCACAAAACGGCGGAAAAGTCGTGAAAAATAATTGAAATGGTGGTAAATAATAATATAATTATGAGTAATATACATGCAACTTATTGCAAAAACATAAAACGTTTACCAAGAAACAAATAACTGTTAGCCTAGTAGTAATCCAGAAAGTTTCCAACTTCATCAAAGCTTTTATTTGAGTAAGCTCCATTCCTTTTATATTAGGGCTTTTTACCCAGAAACGGACAAATTTGTTTTTGTTAGGCATCCCAGTAACATACAAAAACTAATTAGTTAAACCATTATTTATCTGAATATTTTATGGATTTTTAAGTTTACTCGTATCCATGCAAGATAAGTAATCTATAAATATGATTAAGCTGAAGAGGGTCAAAAGTCTGAACATTAAAGATATTTAAAAAAATGCTTGGATATACTTCGAATTTATATCAGAACGTTCCAACAATTTCTAGAATCTTTGTCTGTTTATCTGTTACTCTGTTTATTTAAACGCTCATCACGCAAAAACGGCTTAACGAATCATGATGGATTTTGGTATGTAAGTAGTATGAGGACTTACGAGTGTCACAGGGTACTTTTTATCCTGAAATAATGCAGGGCGTCCGCAGGCGTCCACCAGTTAATAAATAATCCACATTTATAATCGGAGCCATTGGGTCAGACTTTACATTTTAATAAGTATGTAATAAAATGGTATGCTGTTGCACAAAGAAATATCTAAGTTTTAATTTCAATAGACTTCCTGATATATGTAATTCAAAGCATTTTTTATTTAAAACCAGCTCACGGGAAACGAAAAAAACCTATGGAAATCTTGAATACATGTGTGATGTATTATACATGTCACTCTGCTTTAGCTAGTCTACGAATCTAACCTATCGTAGCAAACGCTACAAAAATCGCCGTAGCATTCGCTACGTAGCTAATTTGGCAATGTTATGCTTGAAGCATGTTTCATTTTCATTAATCCGGTGGAATCTGTAGGTCTTCCTCGGCTTTGGAAGCACCTATATCTATATGATAGGTATGTATATGTACATACAAAAAGGCTTTCAGCTAACCTTTGAGTTACCTAACTTTCCGCGGTCTCATCCGCACAATTCGAGGTTTTCTCATTTCGGGACTACATTTTGTATATGTGACTTTTTTATGTTTGTAATGAAGCTTCTTTTTGTGTAATTGTAGGAATATAATAATAAGTAAAGATAAGAGGCTTTTAAGGAAACTATTATTCTGCCTATATTACACAATTTTACCGCTCAGTGGAAAATACAATTTATTATTAAAACAAAATTGAAAATATTATCCTAAAATAAACTAAACTGTATTACAATTGCGTACTAATATTATATGTTAAGGGCACATAACGGTGCACGGTGCCATTAGAAGCATATGCCTCGTATCGGGGGAGTAATTTTGCCTCAACAAGGTCCTCATAATACAAACGATATTACAACAAAATAGAAGGAAAACACTTCAAATATGAACTAAATACGTTATATTGTAGCCGGTAGTAATATTCTTGCAAAATCCATGTCCATTAAAGCTGCAGTTTTATTAGTCCGAGCGTAAATGGAAACTTAGTAGCGGTAACCATGAGTCATGGGTGTCACAAGGTCAATATTGGATCATGACTCATGATGCTACTGCTGAAAGAAAACTCGAGCGCAGCGACCACAGCAGAACCTCTGGATGCAGTGTTTGTTCTGTAATAGGGTGTAGTGTGTGAGTGTGTGCTTACTCGTTGTGGGGTATGTCCTCGAGCTGGTTGGCGGCGGCGGCTGCCAGCGCGGCGAGCGCCAGCAGCGCGAGGCGGGCGCGGGACATGGCGGCCCTCATCCCTTGCACATGTCACGCACTGCACTGCACGGCTCGTCGGGCGACACTCGCGCGCCGCGGCCTGGCCAGCACTGCCGCGCCGCGCAGCCCGCCGCGCCGCGCAGCTCCCGCCCGCACTGACGCTGCGCGCAAATCATACGCCCAATAACGCACCGGCCTGCTTATTACTCAGGTTTATTCGCTAATGCATAGGGTTGATGGTCAGCGCCCGGTGCGAGCGCCCTCGCACTCCGCCACGCTACTCGCATACGCCGCGGGGGCTGAGCGCGCTGGCGGAGCGGTGCTCGTGCCGGGACCGGCTGGCATGGGTCGAGCTGTCCTATCGGGCGAGCGAGGCGCGCCGCGGACCGTCACGCACATGCGTGGGCACGGCGCCAGGAATCCTTTATTGATTCCCGCGCTCCCGCGCTCTAAGGAATGTCGCAGGCGTTGGTAGCTCGCTCCCGAACACCACCCCCCGCTATTATAATTTGGCCCTAAGCGGATCACCGTGCGCTAGCCAGATTGCTTTCATTACACCTAACTTTTTGAGGATTTTCTTCAATTGGAACAAGAGGCAATTTACGCTGTTTGCTTCCGAAATTAATAAAATGTTATAGAAGAAAATGTCTCTCTGTAATTTTTATACCTGATAATTAAAATATAAACCGGGACTTGAGATCCGCGTTGATCAGAACAGAACACAAGTACGGTACTTGAGTTAGATACCTAAGTATATGTATGTAACTCTAGGACGTACACATATGAGTACAGTTATATCGTCTAAATTCCATATAGTTTTGTAGTCAAATGAAATCCGCGCGCTTTGTCCTCGTTTATGATAACAATTTAACTTATATCGTACAGCTGTCAAATATAACTTAAATTTTCCTCACTCTTCATAAATTAATAAGTTTTTACTTTAAATTCTTTTTGCTAAGGTAATTATAGTAATTGTATTAACTGATTAATCTAAGTTAATAAAGAAATCAAACACTGCAATGTGTACAATAGAGTTTATTTTCCTCAATACAGTCGACACCAACAGTAATTTTACTGTCACAACACGGGAATTAAAATTATATTCATTCATATTCATGATATTATTTCTTCTAACGATGTAGTATAAAATCAATCAAAAATCTATATAGGTAAAGGGAAAGAAAATCGACAATCAAATTAGAAGTAAAATACAAGCGCATCTTAATTTTGTCACAAATATAGCCAGAGAAATAATCAAATTTAATTAATCAGTGTCTTTTTAACATCGAGCAGTAACTATGTTTGATTCTGTTTGAAATCGTGCGACGATAGCGATGAATGTTATTTGAATAGAAACCTACAAAACTAGTAAACGCTTCACATCATTAAAAGCTAGTTTTTCGACAATATGTCAGTTAAAATTGTATAAAAATAAATGATACAAAACAGCCCGCGGTCGGTTCTCAGCGGCCGCGGGCACTCCACGCAACTTACATCTACAGCTATATTTACACATCGTAATTAATAGGTACGTATAAATTAATATAATCTACTAAGTACTTTGCACAAATGTTACAAGTAATTTTGAGGTCAGTGTCAGTTGCCGTAATTCGATCATATTGCCAAGCCTAAGTTGTTAGGTAAAAAAAAACTTTCAGAAGACTTGATAACCTCCTTTTTTTGGTAGTCGGTTAAAATGCAGAGAATATTGATTAAAAATGTTGCACCTAATTTTGAAAAATCACTAATTCAATTGAAATTAATTTGATTATTAAGTTTTAGAGCTGTTGATAAACATTATAAACATTACATTTTCTTTTTACATAGAAGCGGTGATTGTAACATGGCAGTATTTTTTTATGAATATTTGATTGAAACAGGCTTGGCATGTAGCACTCGTCCCGAACACAATACTGTGCTTTGATCGTTAAATGCAGTCTTCGAATAACTACGTTTACCTAAAGATCACAACAATACGAAAAGTTAAGACCTAAATAATCTCATAAATAGCTGCCTAACCTACGTACAAGTAAACCCCTAATTAATTTGTACAATTTCTCTGAGTGTTTCCACAGATTCTAATGACAGAAACAATAATAGTCAGTAAATAAATAATTATAATAATAAATCATAAATTAATAATATTTGACCACAGTCTTTAGGGAAGTATAAAATGTTACAGAGTTTCGCGACAAATTGAAATGTCTTTAAATATAGGAACATACAAAGTATGAATTTTCTTACATTATTTGGCTCTACTTTAATAATAATTTGTATAAGTATTTATATTATACATTGAAATAACTAAGTTAAGCGCTATATTTATCGAAGCACTAGTGGCGCCATCTGTGGAATGATTCCAGTACTCTGAAACAATATTTCACGATAGGCTGGTTGGTGGAAATCGTATGTAGGGAGCACTCGTCTCTCACAACCAGAATAATCTTTTAAAAATGCGACTTAAAACCAGATCGTATAAATTAGAAGAACACTATTTCTCATTTAATAACTGCATACGATTTCTACCAACCATGGATACCCTAGCACTTCATTTGCAGATTACAATATAGCCTCCACTACATTTAAACTTAAAATTACTCGCAGATTAGCAAAGCGTATATCAGCCTTGATGCCACGATCTCTTCTTACTAGAAACTTCGTTACTTTAGGTAAAGATGTCGTTGATTTTCTCCTTAAAACTACACTTGAGTGTCCTTTGAGTCACTTTAAATATCATAGTAGTCTAACTAACTTGTCAAGCTGACTGCTACAAAAAGTAATATTACTTTCCGAAAGTATGCTCGTTAGCTTTAGCAGTATTGCAAGACTTGTTCTAGGTAGTTCAGTGTCGGGAAGAGTCGCTCTCGTGTCCAGAATCGCGTCCGTTTTCCCTGGGGGAGGCTCGGTGGTCTCTTTCGTCACGGTATCTGTCCCGACGGTCTCTTTCCCTCGACCTGTCTCGGTCTCTGTCCCTCTCTCGGTCCCGGTCCCGGTCTCGGTCCCGGTCCCGATCTCGGTCGTCGTCCCGTTCCCGACGTCGGTCGTAGTAGTGGTACGAACGACGGGACTTCCGGTCGCTAGGTGTCACCACTTCTACTTTGATGTTGGCTGTTGCGGTAACCTGAGGAAGATGAAAATAGTTTTAGGACAAATCTTATTGGCGTACAAAAATAAAATCTGAATGACCAAATTCATAAATGGTTCTCTGTTTTCAATTGGTTGAAACTTGTTAAGACACTAATAAAATTTAAAGGAGAGAAGCTAAGCATCAATGTACAAAAATGCCTAACGTTGATTATAATAAAAAATCTCACCTTAGTAGTAGTGATAGGTCCGGAATGCGACTTGGTCGGCGTCGAGCGTCCCGAGGCCGAGTCGCTCGCATTATACGTGGTAGTCTCCACCACCACCTCGGGCTGTACCACTATCGACTGCATGGACGACTGCACTGAAGGCGCTGACGAGTGCCAGGATGGAGGTTCCTCAGTGATCGTGGTAAGGGAGGGTCCGCTCGGACGAGGTGCTGACTTGCCCGTGCGGGATTTGTCGCACGACGCGGTTGACTTGCGAGGGTGGATCGGCGATGATTTGGGAGAGGGGGTCGAGAGACGCTCTGGGTGCTCTAGTGGTCTGACCTGGGGAGGAAAGAAGAATTTGTTAATTAAATATAATTAGAAATCTTAATAAAACCATCATTCAAACCCTTTTGGTTACAAAGCATTAGGATTCAGTAATGCTTTAAAATGACGTTTTATTTTTTCACTTCATCTGACAACGCGCTAAGACACTACAACAAGTGCTAACTACATATATCTATAGATCCTGGAGATAAGGTACATACCTCAGCATTAGGTCCCAAAATAGCCAGCACGATGGGGAAGAATAACAATCCATCCAGCAGTCCCAGCAGGACCAGAGCCAGCAGTAGTCGCAGGAACAGTCTGGCCACGAACCCGAACTCGCTGGTAGCCAGCATGGCGGCAGCCAGCGCCGCAGCCAGCGCGCCGTGGACGACTGGAGCTAGGACTGACTCCAGGGCCAGGGAGGCCCGGCGACGCTTGCAGCCGATTGAGGTTACGAAGGCCTGTGGAAGGAAGATTGTTTATATAGTTAGTTAAGGTTATGGTGAACTTATGATATGGGTACTTCTTTAGTTGTCTACTTTATGGGTTGATCGAGTGACTCGCTAAATTAATAACATGGCGGCTAAATTTAGTGCAGGAGTTACAGGTCATACAAAATTTTACAAAGACTTGCTTTGTAGATATTTGATAAAGAAATATTAACGCTCGTATAAAACATTTTTTAATTATAAGCTTTTCCAAATGTTAGTAAAACATTCAGTTCCAAATTTTTTGTTTCTTTTAGCAATAGTTTATAAATGTAAAGTCTTCAAGTCGAGAGTGAATCGGTTTCTTCTAGGCAAGCGCGCTAGATCGTAGATTACAACGTTGCTTTACATCAGGCGAGTAGTAGTCACGCGAGAACCTTTCTTGTTTAAAAAAAAGGATCTTACCAAACACAAGTGCACAGTGAAGTGCACGCCGCGCCCGACGGCCAGCACCAGCAGCACGGCGGGCACTGCTGACAGCTTCACCCCGAGCGCGGCCATCGTGCCCAGCAGCTGCAGCACTAGTGTAGCCAGCGCCAGGGTCACTAGCAGCGCCGCCCACGCGTTCAGGAGGAGGACCATCACAGCCTGGGGAAGATGATATAAGATGATTAGACATGCTACTGATGATGATGATAAAATATGGCAAAAGATTCAAGGTTTCGATGCAACAGATAGTTCTCAATTTTTTTTTTTAATTTTTTTTTTTAAATATATAAAATTTAAAAAAATGTATAACAGTAGAGTGTAAGTTATAGGATGTCCGTTTTATGTGTGAACTATTATTCGTGGAGTTCTTAGGCAGTAGAAGAATTGGTAGTAGTTAGTTGTTCAGACAATAGAACCCAACTAAGAAAAAAGAACTAACCAGTTGATGAGTCATACATATTTTATTATAATAAAGATTCAGTTGATAAATCGTCAGTTAGTTTACGAAAAATAACTTACCACAAAAACAGCAGCTAGCGCACAAGCCAAAGCCAGAAGCAACGAGGTCCTCAAATACAAGTACTGCTCCCAGAACAGGAACGGGATTCCCGACGGGAAGTTAGACAGTCCCTTCGCTTCAAACTTCAAGCACAACTCTCTCACAGACATGATCAGACTCTTTATACTCTCTGTGTCACTTAATCCAGATAGATAGAATGGTAGTTGAGTGTATATTAATGGCGATGATTTAGGTATCTTCAAATCCACATCTCCAGGCGAATGTGTCCATCTCTTCGGTTGAGGCTTCAAGTTACCTTGAGACGCTCCGTAAGCCAAAGCATCATTAGTCGCCCACGCTGATAGGTAGTTGTAAAACGCCTTCGGATTAATAATACCATCCTTATCGACTAGTCTGTGACCGTTCTTTGTGTCTGTCGTGATAAGGGATTTGTCGATTGGGTTGTCAACATGACCAGTCTGAACCATCAATTTGTAAGCTAATATGCCTTCATCGCTCGCATTCTTACACCAGTATTCTTGAGTAATACACCCGCTTTCCACTTCTTTGTCGTACGCTACTTGGAGGTCAAGGAGCCAGTCACGGAATAAACTGAGCCAGAACTTGGTCAAGCCACCGTTGTCGTTCTTTATGATGTTCGGTATCCTCACAAATTGGTCGTGGTATTCGTATAGTAGTTTCTGATTGGTCGGGTATTCGAAGTCTCCTTGCGTGACTGCGTACATGCTGTAGAAGCCGAAGTACTTCTCTTGTCGGTAGAGGAACTCATGTTCGTCAGTGTTTTCAGGTACAATGTCTGTCAGATCTAGCCCGTCCTTTACTTTGGTGGCGCCCCAAACACTTGCTATGATGACTGCTATTAACGCTAGCATCGATGTCACCTGTAACGAAAACAAAGGTGTTTGAGAACTGGTTTTAAAAACAATAGCTGTGATGTAAATTTAGAGTCAATTGTTTATGTTCGAATTAGTAAGTCAATGTTATATGACTAGCAAGTATTATTATAAGTTACCTTGACAGACGGGCGCATGATAAACGGCGCGTATTGGTTCTTCGCCCACTTGGTGAGAGATATGCTGATGCAGCAGGTTTTGCTCGCGGCGAGACCGGTGTCTTCGGGGTCCAGGGGCTGTCTAGTTGTGTCTTTCCAGGTAGTCTGTGAAATATAATATAAGATGTTGCTTAATATTCTTAAACATTTGAAATTTTATAATAGTACTTACTGATTTCGTTCTTTAAATAGATAGCAGTGCATAATATTTAGTAGGTACTCTTTAGGAAAACTGTTGCTATCATTAGTTACTTCGCGTGAGAGGGACGTACTATGGTATCAGTTTTTAAATCGCCCTTAGGGCCTCTGACATGGACATAAGAGTCTAAATACAATATAAAATGTTGGTGGTTATATTTATTTACCTTATCAGTGTTATTCCCCCGTCTTCTCTCGGCCAGTTTCTTGCCCCTGGCCGGCGCGGGCGCGTCCGGAGACAGGCAGCAGAGCAGGTCGGCGCGCGAGGCGGAGCGCCGGCGCAGGTCCAGGGAGATCATGGCGGGGAACACCAGCAGCATGGAGCCCAGGTTGAAGAGGAGCAGGATTGCGGCCTGGCAGAAGATGGGGTTTGTTAAAAAAAGTTGAAGTGTTGAGAAGTTTGATTTTTATTTATTGAGTTTGATATTTCTACCAAAACAATTTTTCAAGCTCTTTGTAAGTTTGTATGAATGTAATATTTCTACGAATTCTTTAAAACCCTAAAGTGATAACGAAATTTGTATCATACGAAAAAGTCACGGCACTCATCAAAATAGTTTTTCTAAGAAATGGGTAACAAATTAACTTATTTTCAAACTTTCAATTGTATATATAAGTACAATAACGATTAAATTAGCAAGTAAGTATGAGAACGGCCAACTCTGGCCTTAAGAGTTTTGCTACTGAAATTGCTTAGTAAGTAACTATTTTATAAGCCATCAGTTATGTTACCTGTAAACAGAACACCCTAAGCGCCGGTATGGGCAATAAAGCAGCAGCTAGGAACGCCATCACATTGCACAGCGACGCTAACAGCACGCTCAGCCCACTCTTCTTCAGGACCAGCCCCGTCCTCTCCTCCCGTGGCACGTCTCCCGCCTGCTCCACGTAGGTGTGTGTGAGGAGGAACATGTCTTGCACGCCCAGACCCAGGGCCAGGAACGGCACGATTTGGGTGCTGGAGGCGTTGAATGGGATGCCTGGAAAAAGAATTAAAAATTAATCTGAAAATATAGCATGTAAATTCTCACAAAAATCAATTTTCTGACTTATTGCATTCGTAGGTAGATGACTAGTGACTACGCTCATAATTTTATAGACACTTTAGATGTGTAAATGATCGATTTTGATGTATCTATGAATAGAATTATAATGCAAAACTGCAAAATAACATACAGAAATGAGATAAATATCAACATCAACCAAACACTTTTGCAAATTAAAAGATAATCAAAACTTTCATTCAACTAAAAATATGTATAAAACAAAAATGCAACATAAAATACCTAATAAAGCACAAAAGCCTAGTCCGGCGGCCACCGTGATGGAGAGCAGTAGTACGCCTGCGATGCCCACGCCGGCCTGCGAGCGAACCGGGTCACGCCACTGCATTAGTGTTGCTGCTACGTACATTAACTGAGGAGAAATAGGGGAAAAATATTGGAAAATAAAAACAAACAAAGTTAATAAAAATTAAGAAAATGAAATGTATTCCAAACTTAATGTGTAAAAAAAGTATTAAAAGATAAAATTCTGCCTGTTCCCAGAAAATTATAACCCAGGGGTCTTCAAATCTAGAGTAAATAGGTTTCCTCTAGGCAAGCGTGCTACATCTTAGAATATAGTGCTGCTTAACATCAGGCAAGCCATAACAAACGTAAGCCTATTTCATGTTAAAAAAAATTGTTGGTTGATGCAAAGTAAACAAGAAAAAAAACTTTCTCTTTCCTCTACAGTCTTACCCCGCACGCAAGCCTCAATCATTATGATTGGCGTAATCCCGAACTATGAATGGCGAAAATCACAAGATGTGTAAAGAATACCCTGCGAGGTATACTGTTCAAAGAGGTTACGCCAAAACAGAAAATCAGACTTACCATGAACATGTATCCCAAAATAATGTTCCGGAGCGAGAGTTCGGAGAACTTTCCCAGTATGTCGTTGAGAGTAGACGTCGAGAACGGGTAGAAGGAGTAGGACGGAGACACAGAGTCCGATGTTGTCATCTTTCTTACTTCCTGTAAACGGAGATTTTTTTGGGTTAGTTTTGCAGGAATTAGGAATGGTTGATAGAAGATTTAAAAAAATGGAGGTCATCAATGCGTCGGTAAGTTTTTTAAAGTCTTGTGTCGATAGAAGATTTTTAACACACTTGAAAAAAATTGAGATTATCAATTCTAATGTTTTTTTATGGTCTTTTTTTGATGTATTAGAATTAAATTTTCGTTAAATTTGGTACTGCTGCTCTTTAAATTGCATATTACACACTAAGCATTGGATGTTTAGGAAACAGATTCAAATCTTCGGCTATAGTGATAATTATGGCACTGTATGGGAACCGGAAAAGTTTAAATATAATTACATAGGTATATTGCAGTAAAAAAACACGTGTCGAAAAAAAGCAAGCTTCTAGGCAAGCGCGCTAGATCGTAGATTACAACGTTGCTTTACATCAGGCGAGTTGTAGTCAAGCGTGAGTCTATCTTGTTTAAAAAACATATTGAAGTTAATTTGAAAGAAGCAAGTAATAAAGTGGATGAGACAATACAACAAATGTGACAGATATACTCACAGCAGCAAACTTCCTCTGCCAGGAGTCGAGCACGGCGGCTGCCTTCTCCTGCGTCCAGCCCACGTGGTGCACCTTGTAGTGGTCGGCCCAGTACTCGTACATCTCTCGCTCGCCCATCAGCTGCACCACGGACTGAGAAATATCAAGATAGGGTTAGGACTCTATAAAAAAACACGATTTTAAGCCAGCTAAGCTATGGTAGAGTATTATAAAAGCGTCCAATAAGTTTGTAATTTCTTTCACATTACAGAACCAGGTCTAATAAAACTTAGACAAAACCCTGATTAAAACAAAAGTATGTTACGGGCGTTGTCGTTAAAACGAATGTAAAACTTTATAAGTGATACAGCAAACGGCTTTATCACTGGAAACTTCAATTTTCAAGCAACAAGATACTGGTATACATATAAAACTACACAAATATAACAAACCTGTAAAGCCCGTGCAGATCGCAGGGCGGAGGTGATATTGCGCGTGGCCCCGCCCACGATGAGCTGTTCTGGCCAGTGCATGTAGGCGGCTGCGAACCCGTAGCACCCGTGAGAAAGCTCGGCAGCCACGTCGGGGATCTGAGAAAGAGTGGTGGATGTAGCTTCAAGTTTGAAATGTAGCATCTTATCTGCCTATTTTTCTTGGTCTAGTTAACCATTGGACTTGTTTTGGCCCAAGAAATTCTTAGGTAAGTATGAAACATAAATATGCTCGTAAAAATAAACACAGTAATGAAAGGCAAGGTGTGAATTTTTGTGGTTTGTCTCAAGATATTAACGTTCCGCTTTGCACATCACAAAGTGCCGATTACCGCGCTAAAGTTTTTCTGCACTTTTACAAAGTGATGAGCTAATTACAGTGGGCCGGTAACTGCGATGACAATGTAGCGTACGCAATTAAGATACACCTGCAACCTCTTTGTGCACCAAAGCTGTTTTAAAAAGACATTTTCGGGGTAAAAGCAAATGGCCGCTTTTTGTGGTGCGTCGATTGAATGAAGATGTTGGTCGTAATTACGTCACCGAACAACGAGCACGTCGATGTGATAAAGTAAGTCGGGGACAAAATTTACGAGGTTTACGTGGAATTCGGGCCGCGTCGGGTGAGCATTATTGATATACTTAATAGTGTCATTGTGCGCGGGCCATTGAAGCGCGCACAATGCGCCCGCATGCAGCGGTCCGGCCGCGCCGCCGCCGCCGCGCCCAGCGCCGCTCGTGGGTGGCGCATCCACACTCCACACAAAAATTCACCCTTCCCGAAATGCAATATTTGTAAAACGCATTCCGAAACGCTAAAGCCAACTCTCCCACCTCGTCCAATTCTCGAAATTGCGTTTTATGCGTTCTCGTTTATTTAAATAAGCCCGCCTTAATAGCGGCGCGCCGTAATGAAGACGTTCGGTTGCGAAACGAATGTTACCGGCCGATAGCATCGCATAGTTTTCGGGCATAACTTTCTCGGCGCGGGCGCAGGTAGGCCCGCCGCCTGCCCGCCGGCGACCGCTTTCATCCTGCCTTATTACCGTTTCCAAAAATATTTTATTATTATGGAAAGTATTTAAAGTTTATGCCCCATCTCGATAAAGTTATTTTATTTGTCGTGATTCTACAGGGCTTATTTATGCGCCAGTAAAACTGTCGTATATTGAAGTCTTCATAAAAGGACGGGAGTCGCCGTAATGGCGTAAGTCGTGTAACGTGGCTCTCACGCGACGTCGCGGCGCGAGGGTGATTCACTCGCTTCTCACGGTCACACCTACGAGAAATATATTAGGGTACGATACTTTTATTGGTGTCGGTTGCATTTTGTGCGATTATTTGCATTTGCATGCATAAACAACTTCCTGTCACATTCAACCCAAAGCACTTTGATCCTTCAGTACTCAGACTTAACGCATGTAATCCCTTACCTGCTGTGACTTCTTGTTGGGCGCCGTGTCTGGGCAGAGCGCGTCGGTGGGGTCGAGGCATGGTTTCTTCATGTAGGCGGAAGTGATGCCAGCTCGCTTCATGTACGCCTCCATGGTGCTGAATGGGAACTGGAACTTGAGCTTGCGCACCTCCTCCAGCACCTCTTGGGGGTTCAGGTGCGTCCATTGTAGCTTGTACTTCAGACCACTGGAATATTATCCACATTTATTATACGTGGTTGTTGTTTCAAGTAAAAAAATATAATTACCTAACTGTACAGCGTAGAAATAGATACATATATTTTTATAAATTAATTAATTAAGATAATATATAATTAATTAAGATGGTAATAAAAAGTGTTAAAGACCTCATTATGTTTGAATTAATACATAATTGTGATGATTTGTTCGAAATAGGATTTCGTAAAGGCGTCAGAATTAAAATGAAGATTCATTATTGTTTAGGTACTTTATTCCAAGGATCTCATTCAATCTTGTATTTTATACATTCAGAAACTATAGTGGCTTTCGTATTGCATCGGTATATGTAGCATCGTAACAGTAATACATATGTTTCATTTTACTTTTATCAGATACTCATCATCATAATCAGATACTCACGGCACATAAATAGGGTAATCAGGTCCAAGCAGCTTGGAGCCCTCCCAGAAGCAGTCGAGGGGGGTGATGATGGCACAGGGGATGATGTTGTCGAAGATCTTCTCGATGTGGTAGGCCTCGAAGTCGGGGATGCTGGGGCTGTAGCACAGGTCTTTGAGACGCCACTCGATGTCGTACATATGCACCGTCACGCGGGTGGCTGCGTGGACCACCTGGGAGAAAATTTATAATGTTATATATTTACTTCTATCAACTCTATTCTATGCGCAATTACTCCACCCCAAGCCCCAGTCTAGCTTCAGGCGACAAAGAGGTAAATTTTTTGGTTTACATAAATCTTGCGTGTGATTGTTGAAACGAAAACATGTAACATTTCTGATACAAACATTGGAGAAGACGACGCAATTTCATTCACATAAAAATAATCAGTCATCATACCAAAGTTCATAATATTCATCTCTTTCCAAAAGACAAAAATACAATTTAGCTTGTCTGATAAATAGAGCAAATTTTTAGACAAATTTTGTGTTTAAACTATGTATATACTTTTAATACAGTGTATAATCACTCTTACACTTTCTAAGGGCAATTTGCAAACGAAATCATATTTAAATACGATTTACACACCCTATTTACTTACTGTAATCCCGAACGAACACAAAATCTACAGCAAAACAGATAAAAAAGCTTTCAGAAGACTTGATAACCTGTATTTTTTAAGTCGGTTAAACATAAAGCCCTACCTTGAGGTGGTCAAGCAATGCGCCGGCATGCAGCAGCGAGACGTCAGGGTCCTTCGCGGTCTGGATGATGAGCTGGTGCGTCGAGGAGTCAGCTTCCCCCAGCGCCTGCGCAGTGTACTTCAGCTCCGCTTCTAGGCGACCACCCTCTGGGACAAGGGAGATGGGAGTTGTTAGAAAGATGATATTAGAGAATGGTGTTGGAGAGATTTAGAGTTTGAATTTAGTTACATTGCTCACCATACTATAGTGTAAGTGCTAACCGGTTAACACAATTAGATAGTTAGATTACATAGTAAGCAGACGTGACAACATACCTACTCTTACAACTTTGAAACGATCTTTACTTATACATGGTTATAATGTTAATAAGTTGGAAAAGAGAGACGGCTAACTTCCCTGTTCTATGATTACGACTTACAACAAGAGTTGAATGCCTAATACGAAATATTTAATTTTAATGAGATGAACCTTTAGATGAGCCATGAACCTACAATCATTGCGTAAGATGGAGTTTCATTCATAATACACACGGTCTTGAGTAAAACGAATCTTACTCATTATCTACCATTAACATTCACAGCGACGCCATCTCATAAACAATGCTAAATTAGCGAGCAATTTGTGCACTTCTGCAAAAAACTTGATTACGAATTAATGGAAATGCAATTAAGATCTGGTTTGCGTATTATATCTCCATTAAGAGCGACATATGCGGCATATTGTTTGTGCAAGCTCATTCAAATAAATCTTTGGATTAATGTGACAGGTACAATGGCATTGATTACCGGGAACAGTAAAATTATTAAAATTTTATCACTTTACGGCAATTTTTAACGCAAAATATATCGGGCAGGCTTATATTTGCCTACAGGACACCAGATTTTTTAAGCAACCACGTAGTCTAAGATGTAGAATGCATCTCTGGAAGAACCCTACCTATTTATTCAGAATTTCACGCCTGGACTTATAAAACCTTTTTTTTTAAACTTGAACGGGTTTGCACTTTACCATAGTTTACCTGATAGCAAGTAAGGCTATGGCCTAAGATGGAGCGTGCTTACCCGATAAGAACCGATTCACTCTCGCTTTGAAGATCGCTGGATTATAGTGCGTGGGGAACAGAGAGCCAGGCAGGGAGTTCCACAACCTAGCAGTACGAACAATAAAGGTGGAAGCGTACCGTTTCGTACCTCAATACAATAATTAATTAATTTTAGTTCTTGCTAGACCTAAGTTACACTGAAAGTATTTTAGGCTACATATTACACCAAACAGAAAGCACACCCTCAGCTCTCATTTCAGGCAACGTTTCAGGTAATAAAGCAGCGCGTTGAGTGCATTATTACAGCGGGCTTAAGCGTCACATAAAAAACCTTCTAATTTTAGATGTACCATCGACACCTAGCCATGGCTGCAGAGTGTCGACACATTTGTTATGGCACCAAAGCGTCGAGCCGCGGTACTTAACACATCCCGACGGTGATTTATCGCAAACATTTCCACTTTTTCTAATCTATTTGTGAAACTAAATTAAGCTGTGGGACGGCGTCATTTCTCAGGGGATTCTAACGCCATATGGTGAACCATGGAGGCGTTATAAGAAGTGGTTTGTCGAATATTCATGATGGAAACCTACTAAAATATTCAACTCATCGTAAAAACTATAGGTACAGATGGTAGGTGTCGAAGACAATCATTTTATCTGTTTTTTATTGGACAAGCTTATTAGGAGACGCTTAGGTCGACCTGCACCGACACAATGGCAGTGTTAATTAGTATTCAGTACCCGTAGGCACATTATTTCGATGCAAAAAACGTAAATCAGATTCTAATGTACTCAGGTACCGAGTTAAGAACGACTTTACCTTTATTTATGTTTCATTTTTTGCAATCAAAAACCCACATCTCTGCGGCGATGAGTTGTCAGTTATCAGCGCACTGCAAGAGAATTCGTTCCAATTAACACCCCGCCCGCTGATTTATATTTAAGCCGGTTTGTCACATTTTTTTGTGCCGAATTAGGATCACGGTCGAGGTGTAAGAAAAAAGGGCACGTTCGTTTTTTAGGTTCCGTCCGAAAATCCGAAATTATCGGCTGAGGTAAGCGTCTGTGTCACGCTATATCGTCACATTAAATTGCAATTAAGGACGTGGCTGGAAGGTAAGTCGCGTTCATGACAAGTCCATGTTTTTACGTGGAACGGTCTCGGGTAGGAATGTCTATAAATCATCGCATGTCACGCTCGAAAGGCCGGAATATCTTCATTCTTAAGCTTCACTTTGAAGCTAGAAGCCGCTCAAGCTATGCCCGCGGATTAAGTTGGAACCAAAACTTTACGACACGGATAGTGGCAAAAGTAGAGGTAGAGGCAAAAGTGTTGCCATCAGACGTTCCCAGAGTTATTTTGCTGGAGTCTACGGCTTTATCTCTGTATCGTGTGTAGTCTGCTCTCACGAGACTGCTATTTTATTTCTGTCGCAAATTTATAGCGTGACGGCCATACGGCGGCCGAGAATAAACAAACAAGACCAAAATAAATGTTCGGGTTATTAGCATCATGTGCCACTGATTTATTCGAGTTTAATTCATTCCATCTGTGTTCGGTGAATATTTGATTTCGGTTTTATGGCGAACTGTGGTTTATGAGATAGCTTAGTTTATGTTTTTAACGTTGCTTGTTAAACGAGGGAACGACAGACGTGTGTATATAGTTATCTATATGTTTTAATTAACATTTTTTATACTGAAGGGCCTTTATTTGATTCTTCATTTAAAAAGCTTCGACGCTTTAATTTTTAGGTAATCTACATCAAACTTAATGATTTATTAAAACTCGACAGACTTATCAGTTCGCGTATTAAGGGCACCATCTCTGAGGGCGAGATATAAAAAAATGCTGGAGTATTTTTAGTTTCCAAATTGCCCGCATGCACTTATAAGTTGGTGTGTGTCTGTCAGATGCTCGCGGGCAGCTGTCAAGTGCAGACGTCACTGGCAGCTCTCGTTAGTAGCGGAGCTTTACAATATGCTAATGACGCCCGTTTCGCGCAACATTTTGTATGTAAATGAGTTTAATAAGCATTAAATTACGAACGAACAAAAAACCATTGACCCGACACAATACTGCAACAAAGTATCCAACTTTTTTGGCATAAGATCTGCGTGCTCTTAGCCAATTTTTTATTACAGTTTTTGTATATTGGTGGGTAATATAGCTAATCAATTACAATAATGATTTTAGTATCAACGTGTTTTTTGCTCTGGGCATTCCATTTACATACATAAGTCTTGTAATAACGAACCACTTTAGTCTTCATTATTGAAATACTTCTAGCATTCTTGTTTTTGGAGCTCTTTAGAAGCAGTTTAATTTCCATAATGCACGTGAAGGAAGGGGGGAGGTCATTGCTTCCTAATCGGGCTAAACATAGCGCTCCGGTGCCGGATATTAGGGATTATCATAAAGCAAGTGGATCGGTATCGGCCGCACAAGGCGCCTCTATTTTAACACCTACCCGCTCCGTGGGCGCGATTTACGAGCATTCAGCCCTGCATCGTGTGGAGATGGATTAAGCGTGGCTCTTCAACGCACCACACAGCTGTCGTTGTTTATCCAGGCTGCACTGGTTTGAAGTCATACATCTCATTGTTCCGGTGCAGGCGTATCTACTCGTATATTGTGTGCCGACTGGGGCGAAGGCGCGGAAACGCCGGCGCAAGGTCGCACGGGGTTATCACTCCAGCTTTCACACTTCTCGCCGCCCGACCCGACCCCTTATCGCCGCAGCTATTTGGCGGCGTCTTTCATTCGGTTCACTGCTTCCCTCTTATCGATACTTAATTGGAAACCGACGTTACATTATTCAACGTAACAATCGTCGATCCCGCATCGTTGGACGCATAATGGTCCGTCGAATTGTAAATCTGTCATTGTGGCTACGCCGGCAAAAGAGCAAAATGTAATACTCGAGCCTTTTATTGCATTCTCGATGCGTGTGCGCCGATAATGACAACATTTCTACTCGATGTGGTAGCGGGCGATCGGCGCGGACAATCGCAATGAATGACGTCGCGGGGCGGGCGCGGGGGCGAGGGGGGCGCGGGGCGGCCACCCGCGAGCGCCGGCCGCGCCCGTGTGGTCCGGCGGGCCCCGCTGCCCGCGCGCGCGCCACCTCTATGCAAATTAGCCCGGCGTAGACAACAGATGGATGGCGGAATAAACAAACCGCGTCCTTTACGGCCGCAATACTGATCCGCATCGCTGCGGACACATGCCTCTACACTACATTGTTGCCGTAATACGGGGAACCTGATCCACGCTAGTACTCGCGTCTGTAGTTTAATGCTGCTTGTATGTAGCTTGATTGAACGTCTTTCGTTTACAAACATTAGTTTAAGGTCCTACCAAATAATTTACGAGATTGCAGATCACTGTTTCATTCCATTTGAAACTGTAGTCTACTTGTGACTATGACACACACACACTCATGTATTGTTCAACGAGCTAACCCCTTAATCAAACAATGTGTTGCTTACGGCTCGTGTTACATTGACCCAGTATTTCAATCGGCATTTCCGTAAAAGGCGCTAACTCGCCTCGAACCCGCTAGTGTTGGTACACCACATACCTAGAACTAGAATACCGTAACTCGTTCCACGTTCCGCAAATAATATACAGTAATCATTCTCACTACCTAGCTAGCCAGTAGAACCGGACCTGCACTAAAACCGAATTTGAATTGATGCTGCAGGAAGTTGCATCTTAGGAGGGCTCAGGGTATTATGGCCGGGATTGGGCTGTCCAGAACACAGCGAGGCGTCTTCACACAAAAGCGGTCCGGACAATCAGATTCCTCGTTTTTTGTGACTCAATAGAAATGTTATACATTTTTTTGGTTTTATTGGTCGTAATTTCACGTGGGGATATTTACGGGCGGCCGCGGGCCACCTAATTAAGTTGTTAGGCGACTAGGGGACCTTCGGTATTGTTTCACTGAACACGCTTTTGTTAGGCGATAAGGTTTTGAGAGGCTCTACTATTGTTCGTATTGTTTGGACAGTAGCCCAAGTTTTCAATAATAAGAGAAGCCCATTAATATTTGCTGGGATACAATGGAGTACCTTCTAATTTGAGTAGTAACTTTATGTATTTGTTTGCATTGTTTATACAGTTAACGGTATTAAAAAGTACCTAATCAAATTGGTCTCTAAAAATACGCAAACAAATGAACTGGTCATATTTGTAAGTATTTAATTATAATTAATAAATCCAACCCCAATTACCTACATATATATGTATATAACCCAAGTAAGCTATAATAAAAAATGCAGTCTTACAAAATACAAATCACGTATAGTGGCAGGAGCAGGTGGCGTCAATAAAATCGCCCACTTCCTCTCCAGCGCTCGCAGTCTCTTGCAAACGTTGTATTATTTCTGCAGAGACATCACAACATACTTGTTTATCTTCCCATAAGACGTTTCCGTGAGAAATTTTTAATTTCACAAAAATACCGGGGTTTTTATGACAAAAAATTCACAAATTACTTTCAAAACCTAGACTCACTTCCTAATCGTGATCAAGTGACTTTTAGAGTATCCGGGGACATCAAAACGCTCGTTTTATATTGCGGAAACTTCACTTCCTAACAGCATCCTGCACTCTTATTAATAAATTGATGCTATAATACAATCTTATATTGTGCTTTCATACCTTTATTATACTCTTAAATAAGTAAATATTCAGTAAAACTTGAAAGCTAGTAGTGTTATTTCTATCATGCTTTACCTGCTACAAATAAAATGAATAATTAATATTAATAACGATTAAGAATTCAGATGTAAGCAAATAGCAAAGTTATGGCATTAATTTTAATATTTAATACACACAGAGACACTTAAAAGTTATTTATACTTCTGGATTAACTCATTTTATAGCTAAGAGACCACCCAGATTATCAAAGATGGAAATAAAAGGAATAAAGTTTGTTACGAGTATATCTTCGTATCGCATTTTTGTATCCTTTTCAACTTTTTGCTTTGAATGATAAAACTAATCTTTTGGACAGGAACTTACCTGAGTTTTGAGTTTTATTAATATAAAGCAAGATCGCTTTGTATTTTATCATTTTGATGCGCCATTTGCAATGTTTTTGAATTGACTTATTTTACGACTGGAACGCGTAATTCAACACTTTAAAAGTTTTATCAAGTTCTATGCTCAAAAATTTTTAGGTTAATATTAACAAAAGTGTCGAATAAATACTAACGGTTGGCTCAAAGCACAGTTGAAATTACTAACATAGACAACAGAGAAACATTTACGTGCGTAGAGGGACACGCGTTGATGTCTTTTGTGTGACGTAGCACTTCCGTAGACGTAATTTGCAGTTTGCGTGCAGCATTAGCGAAACAATCAAATCTTTTATTTTCAGGTTATTCTGGTTTCATTTTAACTATACTTTAACTCCAAATGCAGGCATGATGCCTATACATCTATACAATTAAGATGTTATATTCTATGAACTGTTTAAGGGCATTCGTTACACATCTCGTGGCTTTCGCCATTCATATTTCGGCATTACGCCAATCATCATGGTTTAGCAGGCTTGCGTCGCTTCCTCCGTATTATCCACAATAGCATATTTCTCTCGAATAGCGTCATTGCTTCAAAGTAGGGGTAAAATTAGAGCGAAACTGACCCCCAATCTCCGCTTCTCTGCGTAGACACGGACTCACACTTGTGTTGTCTTCTATTCATGTAGGAAAAATGTCAAAGATACGCTACTAGCATTGATTTGTTTCTATTTCTAGTTACAACTATAGCCATTGGATAAGTGAACAAACTTGAGACGTTTGAATCGAAGGAACTGTTCAAGTTGTATTGAATGCTCACGCTTCAGTTTGCAAACTTGCATAATTTAGACATCCCAGACCACAACTGCATCCGGGAATACCTAAACTAACTTAATAATGAAGGTACCGTTCGTGTAGAAGTTTAATGCTGACACAAGACAGTTTTGGCTTTATTCACACGAAAGTTTATTGTCTGTTGTCTACACCTATTGTGAAACGTAAAGTAAATAAATATTAAGTACCATATTATGATGTGAAGTGAGACGTATAATTAAACAATTAGGTAATTAGGTATATAACTAGTTGGAATATGTATGTAAAATATTGAACTTAAAAATCTGAACACGTCATCGTTAAATAAAAAGAAATCAAATGTACTCGAAAGAGTCGTTAATGTCATATAAATTGGACTCATTAACTTTACGTCCACAACCACATAATAAATGGAGACAGGATTTAAACCGTCATTAGTAAAAGGAAGTAATGTTATGAATTAGAGGCTGAGTTAATGTAAATCGGTCATTACATATAATGTATACCGTGTATCGACAAATGGAAGTGAGATTATGGTTAAAAGAGTTGCGAACCGGACGCGTAGGCTGTGTTCGGACTGTTGATGGCTGTTTGAAACTTTGAATGCAGGAACAAAGGTATAAGGGCGCGTCACAGCGCGGCGGCTGTGTAGTGGCGGCGAATGCAACGCACGTCGCTCTGACGGAAGCGGTTCTACAAACGTGCTGCATTCGTATATGCAACGCTTATCGAGCTACGCCTCCGAGATTTACGTACGCGATAGAAGAGTGTTCCTTAACTGTTATAACTAAAGCCATCTAACGTACCTTGAACCCAGAGTTGGTCGACCCTGGAGTGGATTTGCGCGGACTTGAGGCCCACGCAGAAGGTGGAGAGGACTAGGATGGCCACGAACAGGACCTTGCCGGCGTCGCCCTGGAGGAAGCAGCCGAGGATGAACAGCTGCTCCTGGAGCCACGCTCGGATCCACAGCGATGTCCGGCCTCCTTCGATGTTACCCTGTAGAAGAAAAAATAGGTCAAACAAAGTAAGTTCTAATTCATTTGCCCGACAAATCAATCAATTTTCTCGTTATTTTTTATTGTTGTGGAAATACGAAGAATACACAATCAAACATAGATTCCGGTGACCTTCCTTTCAAAAGTTCATGGTACATGGTACAATAACTCAATTTAAGCATTGCATTCACAGAAATCTCAATAACTGTTTATTTAGATTTCTGTGATTGCATTACTGTAATATGTTTACAAGTGTAAGGATAAGGACTCTTTGTCATCGTCCTGTTTTACTACACCTACGTCATATACATAGATAGGTATGTATATCTACAGTGCACAGTAGCCAACAATTTATTCATGCGAGACCACATCGATCCGCGTCACTGTTTTTTCATCCCATACCACCGATGTTATATCAATAAACATACAGATTACGAGATCGTTTGGCGGGAGATATAATAACATCGGAGTCTTTAAATGTCGAAATAATTTTGTTGGTTGATTGTGATTAATGACGGGCGAGCCTGTGGCGCCATCTCCACGGTCCGCCGACACAGCTCGGATCTCCGGAGAGGCTTCTAATTGCATAATAATAACTCAATCGACGACGGACAGGCGGGCGGCCCGCGGCTCTGATAAACACATCAGGAACCGACCCTTCACTTAGCTTAGAAAACTGATTTGGGAATTGGTCTATGACAGAAGAATTATAGAGAAATAACCCTTGTTTTAGGTAAAAAATACTTTGTTTTTACTTCTGTTTTGTGCATGGTTTTTCAAATGCATGCGCTTATTACAAAATGCTTTTGTCAATGCAATTTTCAATTGCTTACGATTTATTCGGTGTCACTAAGGCGGAATAAAATTACTTTATTCGCAATCCAATATCTGTAAGTCGACTGGTGAACTATCGCACAACATTTATAATTGTTAGTTGATCTCAAAGGTACTTGATACAACCTTTAAATTAACACCCTTCACTAAAACTATGTGGCGCAAGGTAAAACGTGGAATAGTCAATAGCACTTTGATATCAGATTGGTTAAGAGGTTGCTTATTTATTACCTACTAAATGTATGTATGTATTTGTACAATAATTGGGACACTTAGTGGTTCAAACTTAAATATCTTCGATTACTTACGAGTTCTCATCTAAAAAAAGAAAGCACAGTGATTTATTTATCAACTCAGTACTTACTTACTTGGTTTATTTATATTCATGCAAAAATCAAATATGACTAACGAATCGTTAACAAACTAGATAAAATGCAGGTGTTGCGACTGAGAATCGTCTCCGCAGGTCCCAACAACATTGGAAGTAAATAAACGATAACCGTAGCAACAATAATGGCAGATACAGAACCGAGGGCTGCGCTGTGCTCGGTGAGTGCGGCGCGCGCTGGGTGGGCGTGACGTCACGGCCGGAATGCGCCCGCGCCCCGCCGACCACGTGGGCCGTACGCCTGTACGCAACACGCCACCGGCCGCGTACCATACCACCGACATCCATTCACCGCATCGGCAAATATATGCGTCACTTTATCGTAATATCTAAATGCTCGCATCTGTAAGACCCAGTATAGTAAGTAAGTGCATAAACTGACGCAATGTTACGGGATTAGTGAGCGTAATCCGCGAGATGGCGCCGGCGACGGAGCTTCCTGCAGATAAGGCTGGCCACAAGCGTTCTCACGGCCAGCAGCAAACGATGGAGTACAAGTTGTGCTTACGATTCACCGTTTATGAATGGATGTAGGTAGTTAGATCAATTTACAAAAGTTGCTAGCGTTTACAGTAATACTTGAGCTCGGTGCTACTTTCTACAGATTCATACTACTGTCTACCTGTTACATGATTTATGTTTGTCAGTTTGATTGCGTTTATGTATTTCATATGCATTATATATTACGGCATCGGAGGAAGTAAAACACATCTTCACAAAACCCGATAAAATGTAAAACTTTTATGTACTTCTATCTGGAGAGAGTGGCGGCGTAATAACTGCTATTTGATTACTTCATCTCACATGATATGACTCTCCAAATAGGTGGGATTTTTTGTTTATGTCGACTTTATCGGGACATTTATCGCGCGTCTGGTAGTATATTTAGATGGCCGTAATTATCTGAACAATGAAGTCGTATTATGTGTATGAGATAACGTCTTTTGACGTTTTATACAGCTGTCTATTGTACAGAATCAAAAGTTAAACTTTGCTTCATGTTCAAAAATGTAGTCGTTGATCATTTCTTTTGAATCTTTTCATTACTTTCGAAATTAATTTCAAACAATGTAGTCTATTGAGTTTTTTTTGTAATTTTATTGATTCCATAGAATCTTCTATAATATACTCATTACTAATAAGTACATATAAATTGTTATTTTTTTGATGAAAAAATGCTTCAGCAGTACCTACTGTCTATGATTGATTTCAATCAGGGCGACTCTTTGCATGAAAACACCCGAATTAGGTAGGTACTAGACATTCTATTAAGAGAGATGTCGAGATACCGTATCGTAAACATTTGTCCTCCAAGTATCATAGTGATGTAGTTTGTTAGTTTATCATGGATGGATGTTGAGGGCAAATGTTGATTACTTTCGACCTATTGGCCAATACCACTCTTTCGAAAGTAATTCGACAAAAGATAGATTAGCTTAGCACTTATTTATCGAACAAAGCGGTCACTTAGATCCCTCGTTCACTCTGTTAAGTTCTGGAAATCTACATGAAGCAAATAAAATTAACTTTAAAAGTCTAGAAACCATCATTTTTAAACTCGAGCCAACTACTTATTTTTAAACTGCTATCGATAATGAATCATAAGTGCTTAAGAATTCCGTGTACATATTTCTTCAGATCAATTTGCACACATCGATCTCAAGCAGCGCCGCAAGTTTCCTCAGTCAGCCTGTGTGGCGAGCGGTGTTCTGGATATCTGCATATAATGGAGCGTGGGCGGATCCTTCCTATTATCCCATTATAATGCACAACACACGGATGGAGCCTTTGAAACCTCAGATGAAATATTCAATTTCATATTTGGATTCTAACGTCCTGCCATAGTCAATGATTCTTTTTCTTAGTTATGATCCTTTACTTTTTATCTTGCCCCATTTCCGATAAACCAAGCAAGTCCGTGTGAGTGAAGGTAACTCTAAGGCCGAGTTTTCAAACCACCTCTGCCCTAGGCTCTTCCATTTTAGATGACCCTAATGGGACAGAAATTGTTAATTTTGATAACCTCGAGCATTTTAAGGGATGTATTTAAAGCACAAATAAATCCAATTCCTGTGTTAGAATCCTTTTTGTGAAATACCTAACTAACTTTTTCATTCTTATAACAACACAATACTCGTAATAAACTTTCCAAGACCTCCGGACTCCAGCGCAAACATAAAACAAGAAATTAACTGTTTCTAATAACGAAGAAAAAGCTAATTAGGTACGTTGCTAAGTATCAATCAAATGCGGAAAGCACTCCATAATGCCGAGAAAGTTGCAAGTTAGCTGAGCGGGAACCGGTTCCAGCGCCATATGATAGACATGTTGCCGGTAAACCACTGGGCTAATCAGAAAGTTATTGATCGATATAGAGAATAACTTTATCAATACACTATAATTCTATTGCAACACTAGTGATAAACCGTGACTTAAAAGTAGTTTGGATTTTAAGTTGAATCTGTTTTTTTTGTCGTTCAAAACAAACATCATACGTATTTCATACATTCGTTTTGTCGCCTTTATAAGTGCGATGAATGCATTACGAATGCGTTTCGTAAAAGGAGGTAGATTAACAATTAACCCCAGATGGCGCTACCGTTTGTGGTGATGTGCAATGAGGGGGAAAATTGCTAATTGTGCAATGAAGTGTGTGCCCTGCCACGTGTTGCGGTGCCCGTCGAGCCGACCTGTGGTGCCCGCTGGCCCAGCTTGTGGCCAGCCAGTAACCCAACACCAGAAGTGCTGCCAATCCTGTGGCTAACCAACGGATAATTGGACAAGTTTTCTACTCCATTAGGTGCCTGTTATGCTGCAATCTGTTGTTTTTTTTTCTTTTATAGTATAAAGAGAAAATAGGTAGATTGAATTGGAAATCTCAAGCTTAGGTGTTACGAGCTAAACTAATTCAAAGAGCTGAAACACATTCGTAAATTTCTCAATGCCCAAAAGTACTAACTACCTAGGTATTATAACTAGTTAGTAATCGTTTTTACGCAACATATCGTCTCTTTCATTTTCATGATACGGATAACCACACCACTAGCTTATAAGTAGTACACCATTTTGATTATTATCGAATCGAAACAAAAAAACAACAGAAATCAGAAATTTTCTCGAAACATAGTCGTTTATAGGTCTCCAGTGCAGCTGCCGACCGCCCGGCAAACGTAATGTTTGGAGGAAGACAACAACAAGTATGGGAAAAACAAGAAGAAAAGAGACATAAGATAAACCTCAAGGAAGAGGAAAGAATCGGCTCTTCCCCCGAGAAGGAAAGGGATGTAAGATCGGAAACCACAAGATGTCTCAATTCCACGAGGCAAGCTCTGTGCGGTCTCGAAAGACATAAAACTACGTGGAATAGTTGTTTGTTTTTACTTATATTTTGTATTTTTGTTGACCTTAACATACCTATTGGAATTTTCAATTAAAGATAAGAAACTCGTTCTTTATATTGAATCGTACGTTTCACCAATATTACTTTTAATGGTATTTAACTATACCAGACAAATTGGATTGCTGCCAATGACAGTAGTAAGTAAGTAGGTAGTACTTAATCGGTTGATCATTTTTGTTGTTTTTGTCCCTATTTGTTATTGACAAATTCCATTTTATGTTTCTTTAGGTTCTCGCTTAGTTTCATTGTAGGTCTGTTTAGTATAACTAGTGATTTTGTATTAAATCTATTTATTCTTTTTTAGTGTCGAGTACCGAGACCTTCGTAATAAAAAAAATGATATATCTAATTTAGTTAACTGGTCCGAGAATCTCCGCACCACATGCGATAAAGTACGGTCGACTCCATGTCTCCGCGCCGGTTGATGTCTGTATCGGCGCCGCATGCGAGTGCGCCCCCGCCCGCGCTGCGCCTTAATTGCTTCATCTTGCATACACCCGACCAACGTTCCAACATTAAAGCCAACTGTAGGTGTGTTACATTAACCTCACCAGCTACAGCTGTTTTTGTTTTCTTGCTGTCTTTAGGAGTTTCCGCTTACTTATTAACAGCTCTTACTTCAAATGGCTTATGGCTATTTAATGAAATCACTGCCCGAGAGAAGTGATATTCTTCGTTAAAATCCCGTTTCTGGGCCGATATTGTAATGAAGATGAGCTTGTAATGTCTTATTTGGAAATAATGGAAATGGGTCGTGCATGTTTTGCAATTGGCAGCGCACGGTAAGGGTGCGGAGTACGGACCACCGTGCGCCTTCTAGGAAAGGCCCACCTTCCCCGAACTGGGCTCTTGTGTAACAACGACATCTTACTCCGGCCCATTCTTCAGATGAATTGTCACATTCTTTTGTGTATTTCAAGTCGTGTAATGCCCCGTTCGATTCGCTTGGGTTAAGGTCGTGGAGATTTTTCGAGTTTTACATTTATCTGTGTTTTGTTCTCTTTTATGTATACTTAGTTTCTTACATTATTGACAAAGATTGTTTTCTCAGAAAAGTATTATTAATATTCTACTAAGTTATTTGTTAAAAATTTTGGACTTTTAAAGGCTTCATTTACTTCAAGTGCTTTCAAGTTATAGTGCCTTAGCTTAGATTCAGAGCTTTTTGTTGATTAAAATTTTATTAAAGTATTCTGATAACTAAATCAGTAAATTGTTGTGGTCGTAGCTTTTGTAAATGGTTATTTATGTGTGATGTGAGTTGAACTTTCAACCTTGTTATTTTACAAATTACGCGCGGCCTTGATAGTACGTGCTGCGGCCGCCAGCCGGCGCCACTGCCTGCACTACCGCGTTCCTCGATGCGATTGGCAATTGGCGTTCGCAGAAAAACAATCACACGTGCAATATCACTAGTGAATTTACACCAGTATCACAAATAGTAGGGGACACTGCACCTTTTCAAGTTCGGAGAGGGCTAGAGCGGCGTCGACCCAGCTGGTGCGGATGTAGAGGTCGGCGCTGTGGCGCGCCTCGGCGGCCGAGGGGCTCTCGCGCGCGGCTGCCGCTATCCGAGGATTCGAAGGAGCCTCGGTATCGGGAGCCACCATGATCTCGGGGCCAGGACTGTCGCCAGTATCCTCATGAAGACGGCCGGAGTCCGTCTGGCGGCGCACGCAGTCATATCACTCGCCGCCACATAACCACACACTGGCACACTCGTATTCGTCACTTCTATCTATCACTTCGCCGTTTGGATCACGAAACGAGACCGAGTTTCATCACAGAGGTTGCGCGGCGACGTGTCAGCGGCGGCACGACTCGAGCGACACTGATCCGAGCAGAGCACTCGATTCGATTGTATTGTACACTGGAAGTTTGTGGAGCCGCCATCGCGGTTCGAACGGTCATGTTGTCGCACTGGCTGCGAGCGCGGACGAGCGGCGGCGGAGGCGGCCGAGCGAGCGCCCGGACCACACACGTGCCTCCTCCGTCCCGCTCGCACCACCTGCACGAGGGAGAGGAGAGCAAAATAAAAGCACTGAATGGAGTGCCACCGAATCACGAGGAATAACACTACCATTATGCGTACCGTATAATTTAATACAGCACCTGAAATTAGGAGAAAAATAAGAACAACTACAGATGTCATGAAACTTACGAAATTCAATTGGGTTTGCAAAAGCACAAAAAGATCTGAAGATCCCGACGTGAGTCGTAAAGTTACGTTGACAAAGTTACGCAATATTTCGCGGCTAATGAAAGTGCATAATATGAAGGACAACGGAAGCAGAGCAGCCCGGGCACACTTCAAAGCAGCACGTGTGTATACTCACAGCAGTTATTACACGGCCACAATTACCACAAAGAGAGTGAGTTTGCTAGATAAACATTCACTCTGTATACAGATAATAAAGGCGGATCAAACATTCGGACGCACCATATTATCATTTTGTTTACAGAGTTTTCTGAGTAAAAAGTCGAACGCGGCCGGGGGGTGGTGCGGCGGCGGGCCCTTTGATGTTGCCGACATAAAACGCCGCCGGCGGTGATTTAACTAATGAATTTATTTAGCGGCCGCACGAATGATCGCCCGCTGTCCCCTGGCATGGGGCTCCGAGGGCCCACGGCACGCTGATTGCAGCTGACACGCCACGCATAGACACATCTTGCCTACATCACATCACATAATGTAACCAACAACATTGGGACCACCTACTTCAAGACACTAGGTCAAACATCTATACTTGACTTCCTTGAATTGGGTGGCATTACACCCGAAACGCGTGAACATACGCGAAATTAGATATCAGTGAACTGTAATAGTTACATATCAAATAACTTATGTCGATACTAAGTACTAAGTCACCCAGGTAGGTAGAAATCGCAATCAATATTCCGTATACATATTCAATACGTCTATTACACACTTTATGTTGCAGAATTGCCGTCGGCCAGTATCTAAATTCATCTTATGGCGCGTTTCTGGTTTTACGACGCTCGTAAACCGCGTGGTGACAACCGTCACTTGGATCTACATGCACTCCATGACAATGTGGTAGAGTTGCTGAGGTTGGATTACGCCGGATAGATGTTCCGGCATGTTCATTTGAGAGCCATATTCATTGCAGAGTCAACCTTCAACTACAGTCGATTTTACGAGAGTCACTTGTGATCTAGTACTCTAATGCTTGACAGACCATTGCTGCCGCCTAATGGAGTTATAAAATTACGTAAAAGCAATGAGGTTTTACTAATATCATTGCGTAAAAGATTGTTGTTAACGTTTATCAGTAAAAAATTTCTCATGCTAAGGTACAAACAATTTATGCTTTGTTGTTTTTGTTGCGGAACTTATGTAGTAAAAATAATGTTTGTTGCTAAATTGTCTTATCCCAATCTTTGTCAAACATTTTCTTAAGTTTTAGCCGGAATTTTGTAAATTCTCATCTCTATCATTGACCACTTCACCAATGCAATAAAACGTTTTATTCGGCCATCGAGTAGAGTCTCAATTTCACTTTATCCTTGTGCCAATCTCGTGGACACTAAATACTGATAATTAAATGGAAAACCTTGACTAGGCAGTGTCCTGCAAGTTAATGATCGGCGGTTTTATTACCGACTAGTTTAGTAATGTGCAAATTGCGTGAAATCTGGGTAATAAATAATTAATTACAGATAAGTTGTAATGAAATTGAAATTTCTAGTGGTGGAATTACGAGTAGAAACTGATGGTTTTCTATTAGTGTCCGAGGAGTGTCTAAATAATTAATAATTATTTTACTTATTAAATTTATAGCTTTAAGAGAAGTTTTCTAACTGGAGTCAATTCATTAAACTCTATATACAAGTGTGATCCAATCCGAGTTACAAATATTTTTTCACGGGCATTCGTAGATAAGACTTTAAACATAGGTATACTTTTTAAGTAAAACATAAATCTTCGTCATCCCAAAGATTATAATCATATCTATTTCCTTCTAAAAGCAAATACATTGATGTTTTGCTTGTTACTAATAGATTCGCAACATGCTTAGCTTTCCCAAGCTGTGATGGATGTACTGTAGTATATCTTCACCATCCATGGCCAAATTCTGTGCAGCTCGCCATACTGTCACCATAAATAAATCAACGTCGCTTGTGTTGTCGACAGCGGACAGCCAAGCTACTTCTAATTTTTTAATCGTTCTGTAACTGTGACACGAATGTTGAATTTTGCCGCAGAATAGAAAGGGTGCTACGGCGCATTTAAACAAGCCCAGTTCTCAATTTCTCTTTAAATATTATGTTGATATTTCCGAAAACATAAAGCGTTATCCAGATATATCTATTGCACAGTTCAAATTTTATCACATTTTTTATTTTTTACAAAAGTATTTTTTTTTAAATCTGACTGATACTTCTTATGTAGATTCTTCTTAGGAGGAGCAAACGGTGTCTTTTGTGAGTTCTTTATTTAATTTAAAGGGAACCACAATTATAATTGAAACGTCCCAAATAGCGATCTCAATTCTTACCTCCGGCAGGTTCTGAGAAGATGTATAGAGCGACACCCCGCTGAGGTTTCGCCCGAAGTGTCAAAATGTCCAGGTTGAACCACCCTATAGTATACCGAAATATTTTGCCTGCTCCTTGCACCTTTGCGAAGAAATACACCGTAAGATCTAGCGCGTAAGGTTGAGTTTTCTTTCTCGTTCGGTTCATGGTCGCAATAGATACATTTGCGGTGCCTATCTAACATCACCAGATTGATCTATCTCTTGCATTGAAGCTGCATCGATTGAATAAGGACGTTTGCACCTTCGGGTTCCTGGAAAGGGCTCACCATGAAATCGAGATGTCGTCAGGTGCGGCTAAAGATGTACAATAAGATAGTAACTCTCGTTTTACTGCAGCTTATAATGCTATTTTATAATCGTGATCGGATTTCCTTAGATAAGTTATGATGGAGTTAAAGCCTTGAAGCTTTTAAGCTTTTATTGTTGAAACTTGAATTGTGTGGAGATGATTGAATTACTTGACTTACTTTTGAAAATACTTGAGGATTATCTTTACATACTTCAAGGTTGGTAGCATTAGGTAGGTATTATTGTGGCTTAATGGAACATTTAATTACTTTCCTTTACTTTTATACCAGTTTAGATTCTCGTCACGTGTAAATTAGCGTTACAAAGTCGACCCCAGTTCCATAGTCGCTGTAACCACGCGAATTTTAATTGTTACACTTAATCGAATTCCAGCGGCGTATCACCAAAACACGGTGGTCGACCTTTTATGAATTCAGCTTGCGTCTGACTTATTGCATTCAGACATTGTCAGTTTGTCAACCCTTGGTTGAAGGTTGTTGGAAATAATGCCTTATATATATTTACATAGTTCTAAAGAACTGAGTCTCTTAAAAGTAGTTATCTTCAGAACGTACATATAGGTACGTTCCGGACGTGAGTGAAAACCGTTAAAGTTATATATTGATAAGAATGTATCACGATAGTTTTAATAATGAAATAAGTTATTTAATTATGATTTTAATGTTGTGCGTGTGAATGGTAAGGGATGCGAACCAAGTTTATTTTGTCTTCATGTAAGTCAAAAAGAATTATTACACTCTCGTAGTGGAATAAAAAAAAACAATACTTAAATAAAGTAGATTAGATATTTTTCATAGCAGAAGTATTGTGAACAACGAGAATGAATTAATTTAAAAGTACTAGGCCAGTTCTTCACATAAACTTATTAATTTGAATATAATATGTTGCTACATATTTAAATTAAGAAGGTTAAATTCAAAAAGTCAGTTCAGGCGCAAAGACAAGTAGCTAAAGTTTACAATACAAGATCGTAACCTTTATGTTTGTGAGGCTTCTGCGCAAATACCTGAAACGATTTGGTGTCATTTTAGGAAATATAATATTAATAGATTACACTCCACGTCATTTCATCGAAAAAATAGATATTGTACTATAAAGCATCGTGATACAAACATAAGGCTCTATCCACACTGCAGCCGCAATCAAATTGAAACGGTGAAGTTTACCAAATTATTTGTTGTTTATGTTTAATAGCCTCTTCGCGGGTGGTCCGTGGCAGACACACTAATTGGGTATATTGCCTTAGACCCGACATAAACCGAATTTAACAAATTGTTGAAAGTATTGCCTAATGCGTTACGTAGTAAAGCCACATAATCTTTGATTTGGAAGATATAATAATGGAGAGTTTATGGTCAGAAGTGCGAGTATTTGTAGTTTTTTTGTGTGACTTTGCGAGTCGTTTTGATTAAGTACAAATATAATACGGGATAAAAATATGAAGAAACAGATGCAACAATTGAATCATCGATATATTTTTGATAAAAAATTTGAACAATGAACATGTATTACATATGTAAGTATTCCATTATGTTATACGACACTACATGTCTCTTATGAATTACTAGTGAGTGCTCGCGGCTTCGCTCGCATTAAGAAGTAAAACTTGCATCCCCTATTTCACCCCTTTAAAAGTGACATTTCCAACAATCCTTTCTTAGCGGATGCCCACGTCATAACATCTAGCTTCATGCCAAATTTTAGCCCAATCCGTCCAGTGGTTTGGCCTGTGCGTTGATAGATCACTTTAACAGTCAGTCAGTCAATCAGTCAGTCACCTTTGAGTTTTATATATGTAGATTTTAAATACGTTACCTAACCGAGTAAATTCTTAGCAATTAATCTCTTAACTTTTTGCCTCGCTCAAGTATCAAGTAAGAATGCAATCTGTAGGAGTATTTCAATGCGAGGGTAATTCATCAAAGTCAGTGATATCTCAATGGAGTAAATAAAAGAGATCGATTGATTTTATTGCTACATTTGATACCCTCGTCGTAAAATTAAAGCCATCGGTCACAGGATTTAGCATGGCTTGCACAAAATATCTACTTACCATGTTTATTTAACGAACTATAAAGTATGTTCTTATGAGAGTGGTCAACTCTAGTGTCAAGGCCGTTGACATGGCTTAACGAATACCGTACTACTAACGTAGGTTACTTACCCATGTTTCATGACCATTCGAGTAGGTACAGGTATGTTTCACCTGAGACGACTTCAGATAACTTGGTGGTCAAACGCCGCACGTCCAAATGTAAATTTATTAATTTTTTTTATATTGTTTTAGTGATTAATAAATATAAAGGACGTTTGACTGTGGTCGAACGATCGACTTGCTGTGACATTCAAATAGACTTAGCAGTGAAGGAAACTTATCTAAATCAAAAATGTGATAAATCAATTTTGTGGGAATCAAAATCCTCGGTAGCATGGAATTTGAAGCAAAGAGTTCTTTTTAAAAGAACTGTAACATTACAAAGAGAAATACACAATCATGCGGTTTGTCGGTGCAGGGGCCTAAAAAAAGTAAGTTCGTATGGTAGTGGCCAACTCTATTGTCAGAGTTTTCAAACTACCTTTAGTACCTCTGACATGGCTCAACCACTGATGTTCTCTGATAAACAGGGACTAATGAAAATCATAGGTATAATACCATCTTCGTGTCATATTCTTGTTCGTGCCTGCGAGCATAATACACTAGTATTGATAGCAGACGAATAACGCAAGCTAATCTTAATAACGTGTTGTTGCAAGACACCTGATATTCTTAGTATTCAGATTAGGTGGTTGAAATCTACACACGACTTAAAGTTGCTAATTTTTATCTAGATATCTCTACTGCAACTATATCGCTAAAAGAGTGAAGCGTGGAGATGAGTCGTGAAAAAAAATAACACACCATATTTATTGAACATATGAATAAGAATAAAATAATTTTACTGTCACATGAAACATTAAATAGACACACAATAAAAAACAAGAGTACAAATAAGAAGTTTCATGTCACAATCCGGCCCCAACTCAGCATATGCTGGATGCAAGCATCCAGCGCTGATCAACCGTTGGGACCGGCGGGTGACGTCACGCACGTAAAACGTATAAATGTGGCAAAGAACTCCTCAAATTGTAAAAGTTCTGTGAATAATATAGTGTAATGCATGCGTCCATAAAGTATAATATATAATAAAAAAGTATGCTTAGATATTATTTACACTTTGTATGTATGTTCTGATAATACACATCACTTACAAGCAGTACAAACGTAAGTTACATGTTGTAGTAACTTGTTTTTTTACTTACTATGTTTTAATGTGTGATATTAATAGTCATTACCTGAAAAGAATCGCAACAGAATATCAGCGCTGGTGTCCCTGTTCCACCAAGGCTGAGTTGCGGCCGTCTTGGGGCATCACAATCTTAACTTGCGTTGAGTATGTCTCAATTCTTTTTCTATTTCTATAATATTTCAACCTACTTAAATCTTTAACGCAATCGATCCATACTTGTATCTATCTCCAAATATCTGTAGTTAACTACAAACGTCTCAAACCTGTGTTATGGCTGGTGTATCTCCCTGGGTGGTCCGTGATGTCTCTATGCTCGCTCGCGGACAAGCATCTAAATGTCCTTATAATTCAATACATCTGCCACTCCGCTCCCAGATAGGGTCGCAATGTGATGGGAATAGTTCAATATTATTTTCTAGTTGTACACTAATAAACTTAATAATGATTAGCTTATTAATGCAGACCATTATGATCTGGGTATACTCGTATTTAAGTTAATCATTGTAGCAGCCTTGCACAATTTTCTTTTTTTAGAGAAAATTGTCCAAGTCTAGCAAGGCTTTGTTGTATGAATTATAGTAAAATGAACGATGCATAAATAAAAAAAAAGATTTAAATTTGAAAAATGAAATTTAAATCTGTTTTTGTTTATTTATGCATCGTTCATTTTACTATAATTCTTACATTTCAATTAAAAGTTTTCTACAAACTAATTTATTTATGCCACTTTAAAAAAAACCCAAATACAGATATTTTGAAGTCGATCAATAATTAACTCGTCATATAACTTTTTTGCAATGTAAAGTCATGTCTTATTTATTGAATAGCTAGTTGTGACGACAAATCCAATGTTAATCGAGTGATGTATTATTAATGTATGTCCCGTCAAACCACTTTGATCGCATGGTCACATGATCGCATCCATAATGTAACCTCCTTTAATGATACACTAACTATTTTTTGTAATGAGCTTAATTAATATTGAATGCATGTTTACGGCCCTTTAACGTGTATTTACTGATAGTTTAATTAATTTAATCAATATCTTTTTTAGCAGCGTCATAAGGAGCGTAACATGTTAGTAATAGAAGTTTTTAAAGTTTTCTGTAAATGTATTAAAACTTAATATTTGTGTATATTTAAAATTATGGGTTTTCCAATCTGATCCATTCAAACTGTATCCATTCCAAAACTGAACAATTTGTATGTAAATTGTATCTAAGTACTATGAAATATATACGAAGGTACTACAACTGATATGGTGCACAAAAATATTTTTAGTTTAACCGAAAAATACTTACTTACCACAAAAATGAAATGAAATATAGTCTTCAGAATATCATTATTATTACAGCTAAACTTGATAATTAATCTTGTAATTATTCAAGTACTAACGTTTAATGAACCTTCATTATATGTTAGTAGGTACTTAAAACATGTATACCTACACATTAGGAAGTGCCCGCAACTCAGCTAGCGGAGGCAGTGGCATGACAAAGGTCGACGCGGTCAGTCTTTGGATGGGTGACCGTAAAGTGGCAGTCCATTTTGGGCGCTTCCGTGGGCTAGATGACAGGTTAAATTGGAGGTCCCGGCTGTTTGTCTAGTACGGCAGTCGTTAATCCATGTCAGAGGCCCTCAGAGGCCTTATTCTGTAAGAAGAATTAAAAGACTTAAAACATGACAAACTTTCAAGTTTCTTAGTATTTCTCCATAATTTCCGAGTACTCCAACCGCAGTGATAATTAAAACTTAACTTGTTAATTACAGTCGTTAATTGGTTGTTAATGAAAACGTAAACGTCTTAAATTTAATCAAATGGGAAATCATTGCTTGCATTAAAATTGATATAAAACCAATTCCAAGCAAGATTGTAAATGTAATATTTTATTTGGATTTTTAAAAAAGGTTTACTTTATATGTGACATTATTATAGTTTGTATTCTTTTACTTAGTTACTTACTTAGGATGTGAAAATTAATTAAAATATGACCACAATAATCGCTATCCATACAGGTCAGATTTTTTGTAACAGGGATGCCTTTTAAAATTAATTTAGACATAATCATTCATTGCCAATGATGAAAATGCATTAATATTTTCTTAAAATACTTTTCTTCAAAATCTCCAACGCGCACAAATAGAAGTTAAATGCAAGCATATACCTAAGCGTTCGACTTATAATTTATATCATTATGACTATAAGTGAATCATACATACCTACTCATACAATATACTGTTCAGTTCTTGTAAAAAAAAGTTACCACTATAACTTCTAAATCCATCATCGGTGTAAATCAGCCTTATATCAAAGCTACAGACTATGTACTAGTTTAAACCTCTTACAAGCCCGCGAAAGCACCCAAGCTACCGCCGTAACAAAACCTCTTAATAAATAAAAACATAAATAGGCATATGGAGTAATAAATTTGTTTATTGTACAATAAAATAATGTAGCGAACGCGTGTTGGGTGGTCCGATCCAAGATGGCTGCCGCTGCACGCCACCACGTGGATAGAGATGAAGAAATAAAACTAAATGTAACACGTAAGTAGAGTATTATTTGTAGTGCCATTTGTTGTAATTGGACGGTAATATCGATAAATGTTCCGATTCCAGATAACGAGATGGATACAGGTTCATTTTGACATGTTATTTTTTTTTTCTTTATGTTGGTAAGTATGGGGTAGGACATAAAAACGTAGCAAACGTAGGTATGACTAAATTATATACCTAAATGGGCACAGGTAGATTTATTCTTCCAAATATAGGCACTTTCTTAATTCTTTATCTAATGCCACTTCCCACTATATTACTGATTACTATACGCGATAGTTAGAGCGTGTGTTTGTTCCTCGCGTTCAAACGGCTGATCCAATTTTGGAGAAATTTGATTTGGTGGTAGATTATCGGCTAGATTAACAAATTAGTTATTTTTTTCCCTGGTAAATGTGAGCAACACCGCAGGACGCCGCTAGTAGGCCATAAAAAGCAACAACAATATTTCTACTAACTTGTGATGCTTCTTCAAACGTAACTAATAACAATACGTGGCTCGGAACAATAACTCCATTGTTTAGTTCTAACCACGCATAATTAAGTACCTACACCGTTTTATTTCCTATAATGACTTAATTCAGAAGTTTTCGTCACGAACCAATTTAATCACAATCGTATTACCGATTATTCTTAAAGTTATAATCCAAATTTTAATTCTGCCTTTTTATGGGCTTCATATTTTAATGATAATTTTATCTTATTCTTTCAGAAGGACTTAAAAGTGCATGCTTTTCTCTTGAAAAGGTCATGAACAAGTATTTAAGTAAACATTAAGATACCATATTTAAGCCACATAAGGTTACAAGATAATGACCTATTTACTTATAGGTCTGTTCTACCTGTCTTTCATATTTTTTATAATTTATTATGAGTATACTACGTTAACAACATGATTAACCTACAGCTTCATTTTTCTAGGAGTAAAACGTATGTATGTAGGTGGGGAGTCTTGTACAATGCTCCACAAACTTCTAAATCTAAATCTATAAAACTCAAAGGAGACTGACTGACCGACTGATATAGTGATCTATCAACGCACAGCCCAAACCACTGGACGGATTGGGCTGAAATTTGGAATGAAGGTAGATGTTATGACGTAGGCATCCGCTAAGAAAGGATTTTTGGAAAAGCCGCATTTAAATGGGTGATATAGGGGATGCAAGTTTTACTGCTTAGTGCGAGCGAAGCCGCGAGCATCCACTAGTCATGCAATAAATTTATGATGTCATTTATACGAATAGACCCACAAATAGCTACTGTTGTACTATCTTACAAAAAAAACATTCAGATGAATAGATAACCTCGTCTTTTGAAGTCGGTTTAAAAAAGCTAAGCCTAAATCTCGGTACCAAATGTGCTGGCTGTGTTACCTTACTGTATGGCCAAACTGATACAGTGACACTAATAGTAGTATAGCAACAATGTATGACTTCATTAAAGAGGTCTCGTTGATGTCTTTTGTAAAGATCTACAGTCGTAAGAAGCGTAGCATACTCGTAGCAGCCGTAGCAACGTCAATTCAAAATAAGGTCAAGAAAATAAATTACATTTGCAAAAACGCAGAGTAGAGTCGTCATTTCCAGCATGACATTCAAGGTCAGGTTCTTGCTAAGACAGCTACATATTTAATTTAAAAACAAAAGTCAAAAATAGATCTGGTATAGAAAATTGACTCATATATCCTAACGTTCCAACTAAATTGGCGGTATTTTACCAAAATTCTTACATCGATACCCACAAAATGACTATGGCTGAAAAGTGCCGACAGCCTAAAAGGCGATAAGTTAAAAAACGGGCGGAAGCATGTCCTTCGCTAATCACGGCCATTGGCTGGCTTGGGCCCTAATGTCTCTATTTGTAGGGTGACCATATTTTTATTAAACTTTTGGACCTTGATATATTTATTGTAGGTAGGTAAGTTTAGTTTAGGTATCAGTTTGATTACGATCTTGATTAAGCACCTGTTCCTATTTCTCGCGATGTATTATAACTGATCGCTGAATATATATTTTTAACTCGTAATAATTATTAAGAACTTGTTTAATTATACAATCTAACTCTCATAAATGTGCTGCTATAATGAGAACGATAATAACAGCTTCTTGTAATGTTATTAATTGATTTAATCCTAGGATTGTATCAATATTATCCTCTAATGAAAAAAAAACATGCCCATTGTAATTTTAGGACTATAACTAGAAAACCTTTTTAAAATGAAAATATTGATAGATATGTCCTACATTTTCCCAAACCCCCACCCCCCTACTATAGGTTAGATTGATGGCTACCTTCGGACACGCTGTAGCTCGGTTCTCGGTAGCGGGCGGCGACATTAAAGGATACCACGCTCTACGGGACATAATATTATGTTGGTCGGAGTAATCGACCTCTGGTGCTTTATATTATATTATGATAGACGTAGGATGAGTGGTGATGATTATTTTATAGATTTATTAAATAATTAAACTTTTATTGGAATATGAGGGAAAATGATCACGGACTGGCAGGATTCGAACCTGCGTATTTCCGATCACCTTCCGGAACGCCTTAACCAACTAGGCTACGGCCTACTAACTGCCAGGCGCAAAAATCCACACTCATTTTCTCTTATCAAATACGTACTTAGTACAACTACATTTGGTTTGAACAAAATGTGCTCTTCTCGGCCTTCCTCTTCGTGCCTCTAGCTTCCACTGGATGATGTTTTAAAAAGTTGTCATGTTGAATAAGGACATTCATGAATTGGCCGAAGATCAAGAAGAATGGCGTATAATCCACAAACAAAAGCATTGCTCTTAAATGTTGAATGAATATCAATGAAATGAAATTTTAATGTTACCGACATTTGAACTCAACTATGTAGAATAGATAGTGGTTTTTATTCCCATAACCTATCATTTATTGTAGACAACAATTACCACATACATACTGGAATAATAATTGGTCTAGTGCTAACCAATTAGGCAAAAATAATAATTGAAAATAAGTCACTCCGTACCTTTAACTGTTATTCAAGAGTAAAGTGGGGCAGGAAAATAATTACACACGGCGACATAGTGGTCAAGCGGCGACGGCGACTATTACAGCTAGAATAACATGACCAGGCTGGGGTATACAATTATACAGGGACACTAAAAATGGTGTCAGAAGCAGGAACTTTTAAATTTATTGGAAATGAGAAAAAATGAGCGTAGATTTTTGCGCCTGGCTGTTATTCGACCATGGCCGAGAGATTTAGGCGATCTGACGTATAACTAGGAAAACATAGGTTTAAATTAAATCCTGGCGTTCGGGATTATTTTCGCTCAGTTCCAATTAAGTTTAGAATACCTTAGTACAGGTTTAGTCTAGTTTAATTATTGTATAATAATTTAGTTTCACACTTACACGCAAATTTTAATTAATTAAGTACAATTATTAATTTTTAGTTTTTAATGTTATTGCTAACAGGAATTTATGCTCGACAGAAAAAAGGTTTGGAATATTATGAATTTCTTGTAACATTTTTTTTATTTGGGATCCGGAAGCAATAGAGATGATTTGTTGTATAAAAAATATGAATGGGAAGGAAACAGCTTGTTAACTATACGGACGAGTCGATAAAATACATCTACATATAATAATTTGTTTCTGTGCCGGAAAATAGTCTGGTGTGCATGCAATAAAGACATATTGATAGATTAAAATGGTTAGTAAATTTTTTGATGTACAAAAATGAAATAGTATACCTTATTTTTGCGTAGTTATATTAATATAAAATATGAATACGATTTTTTAAATAATTTATTAACTATACTAATATAGTAGAAACAAATTGATTACATGTCAACATGACGCTATCAACTCTGCAACACGCAGTGTTGCCAGCAACTCCGCAACACGTTGATTCAACTTTAAGTAATAATAATAATAATAACTTTAAGTAATTTAACATAAATGTTTACCATGAATACGGGGCTTTATTCTAAAACCAAAGTTGGTGGAATGCTGGTAAAAATACGAGATATTTATTAATTTCTGTCTACAATATTCAGTTCCGACCTCTTTTCGAAACGTAATAAAGAGCGTTTACGCGCTCAAACATGGGAATATTACCTTAACATTTACTGTAATAGCTAGTTTGTTCAGTGTAAACAGATACAATTATTTACGGCTTATAAGGCTTTATAAACTCTCGACACCAGAGTTGGCCACTCTCATTCGATGAGAAGAAGGTCTAAATGCGTCTTGTTGCTGCTAAAATGTTCCTTGCATGACTCTCAAACTTTACAACTTCCATTTTTTTTTATTTCCATAAGCAGTCGTGGTGATGGTGACTGCCTCGTGGTTTTTCCCATATTAACGATACGTAACTTACGAAATTAGAAAAATAAACAAAAAAACGTTCAGACACCCAAACGCAAATACGACTCCAAAATTTGTGTTAAAGAATATTAGCCACTGTAATTTTTTTTGAACGTATCCAAGTTATCAAACTCATAAAAAACTTATTCAACGTGTTTTTGCTTGGTGATAATACTTACATTAATTTTATTGCAGGTTATCGTCAAATCAGACCGTTGTTTACGTAAGGGTAAAACGTATTATATACTACACACATATTTTTAATTTTACGCTTCATTTCATTATTTCAAGAGCGATATAATTTAACTCGATTTTGTTTTGTCATTTTCAAGAGAAAATTATGTCTATGTATAGTAAAAATAAATTATAATTGATCTCAAGTACAAATGCCATAACATATATCTCTCCATGTTACTAAGATTGTTGAGACCATAGCTTTATGTTCGCCCCCAACCAGTCGATCAAGTTTGCAGCGATTTGGATAGAATCTTAAATGAAAATATAACAATTAGTAATTATTAATAGATTATTAGTCTCATATTAACTTAGTTAACATTCAAAAATCCATGATTAGTAATTGGATTGTGACCGAAGCAGAAAAATCATAATATTATAATAATTAAATTATTAATCTATGTCATAATTTCATCATCTGTATATTAACTCCACGAAACAAACATCGAGCAATCACGATCAACCGCCATGACACAACAAACCATTCTTTTATTACCATTTTATTGGCCTACTTTAATGTCTCCATTAGTTCCGTACATATTATTTATACCCCAATTTGTTATTTTGACAATTGACTCAGACCTCTCAGGTGGTCACAAACCCAATTTTAAAAGAACCATCTAAAATAAATCTACTGATTTAAGGCACAAAATGACTTACTTAAGGGTTAACGAGCAGATTCTCCGAAGGTCCAGAGAGTGGTTAAGAAGGGCGTAATCAAGCGAATTGACAATCTAATAAATGTCGTCGTTTGACCATTTGACCGCGCTAGGCCTCTCAGTGTAATCAATACTCGATTGATACTCAGCAAGAACTGCTCCGAGATTGATCACTGGAGCGGTTTGTTACGAGGAAAACGAACTCGAAATTTATTTGAACACCTCGAGTGTTTTAGTAGAAAGTAAATGAAGCCAAGCTCTATCAAAAGACCACACCTACGTAAAGACAAACATACAATTGGAAATGCAATCGAAAGTCTTTTTTTGTACTTCAAAGAATCGTGTGATATCGAAGATGAACGTGTTTAGATATTTGTATCGTAATAAAATTATCCACTCACTTATATAAACATCGGATGTTTTTGGCCAATACGGGCGAATAAATGTGTGATCTAATTGGATTCATTTAAGGATTAAATTGCCAAATCAGTGGAATTGATGCGCCAGTGACTGCGAATTTCGGCAGCAAATGCGCACGCGCTGCTCTCGATCAGTGGTCCTCAACCGTGGCCTGCTCTATTTCTCGTCCATGAACAAACAACTACCACTTTACGATACCAAAGTAGTTTGTTTGACGTAAGTAGATTTTATATCTGACATTAAAGAGATTCATTACAGAAACAGTGAAAGACTCCGCTGGTAATTTACACGTGCAAAACTTTTATGAGTCATAAACGATCAACTTTGTTGTAAGATCGATTGCATCCGAACTCTTAAGTTGTAAACAAGAAGTAATATTAAGGAAATTAATTACGTTTCATAAACATTAATCAGACTTGTTAAGCATCATTATTATAGCACTTTAGTGTACCTTTTTATAAAAAAAAAAACTATATAAAATCTCCCAAAAATGCTGTATCGTTGATCAGCGTGTATCTAAAAGAAGCAGTAGCAGTAGCATTGAATAGGAAAGATATCATCGACAACTGTCAGATGTCAATCAATGTTGAAGTCAGTGTATGGTGTGTGCCGTGGTGAAGGTCACAGGCCCAAGAGATCTTGAGGTATTCGTAGCTCCTTCTTACGAAATTACACGCGGCGCTATTTATAGTCGAGTGATAGAAATGAAATGTAAAAGTAACATCTGTAAATGTTACCATATTATACAATGTTCTGTTTTACCGTGCGCTTGTTTCAAGCCATGGTAGCAGTTACTTACCTTTTTGTGATTAGGCGTTATGTTTGATAAAATGTTAATTCCAAAGTTGCTATTTACTTGTTAGCTAGCTGCTAGATTACCTACTTGGATAAGATCGCTCGAAATTAGAACATTGTTTTGTTTATGTATTGCATAGTACGAGTATAATTATGTATATCTGTATGCTGCTGTTTTATTGCGATTGACTTAATATTTTTAATTTAATATTAATTTTGGGCTGTAAGTCAGCCAGCCATAACGAAACTTGGGAACTAATTTTATAAGTAGTTCCCAAGTTTTGCCGTTGCTGGATATCTTGAGTTTATAGATGAAGAGTATTTGTAACAAAACAAGCGCTATAGTCGCGGTGTGATAACAATTTAATTATGTGTTATTAATTGTGGATGGATGTATTTAATTGTGTGTTATCCACATTCAAGCGTAATGTTCTAGTTATTTTAATGAAAAGCTATGCATGATCACTAATTGTAAGATAAAATCTAGTCTGTAATTATGTTGTCCTTGTTTATCGTTGTTGTTTGTGTGTTTGTTAGACAGAGAATACAGTACCAGTTAGGTTCTGTATTCTCTGTCTAACACAGGTTTTTGAAAATATTAATCAAATTCATATTGTTCAAGCTGTGTACACTCACCTGAGGAATTTGTTCTGGTTCAAAACCAGTTTTGAATGTGTATTTGGCTTATATATGAACTCATTCTGTTATGTGTACCGTTATAAATAAATAAATAAATTTAACATACTTACATTTGAGCTTTTTATAAAATGTTAGTTCCCGTGTTAGAAAGTCCTTGTGACAAAGTAAGTGATATTAATTTTGGCCTATTACAGTATAGTCCCCAAGTTAGTCCGCGGCTGGCTACACTGAGTATGTAGCGGGCCGGAGGTTGAGCGCCGCTGCCACGTGGGTGGGCGCTGTGTGTGGTCCCGCTGGGTGGCCACGCACACACGCGCACCGACACACGGCGCGCGCAAATAAACACAATCTAGCGATACTAGACGTCACCGGATAGAGACACTGAGAGAGATTACTGCGAAGTGACACTCCCAAATCAAGACTCGTTCTAATTTGTACTGGTCCTGCACTAGCTAGACCACTTGATGTAAAACTGACTCCATCCGCACACTTTTCTACTAGCAACTGTTGATTCCCAGTGATCTGAACGTCCCACAACTCTCTAAAAAACAGTATGTAGGTTTCCTGAATAATTAACGACCGATCCATTTTTAATCCAAAAAGTTTTACTCACTAACATAGAATAGAATAGAAAATTCTTTATTGTCTATCTATCTAACAAAGTTTTGCTAATAGTATTTTAGCCACCAAGCAATTTATATGTGACGAGTTACAGATTGAATTATGTTGTAATGATTGGACAAAGATTTTTCTTTGCGCTATATATTGCGATGATAACAACAGTCCAGGGTCAAGTAATAATATAAAAGAATGTGGCTCAGCGATTTGAATGTCTGCTTTTAATTCAGACGCACCCTGGTTCGAATCCGGCCCAACACCAATGACTAGTATTTTCAAGTTATGTGTGGATTTTCACTCGCTTAGCGGTGAAGGAAAACATTGTGACCAGGACCACAATATACGAGGACACGTGTCTTCCGTGGAAGGACCTGGGCACTCATTACGATGTGTCTGCCTAAGACAACTCCCCTAACGAATAAATTCTGAGGGGGGGTCACGACCTTCAGTCGAGGTAACACGACTCGAGAGACTTCAATCGCTGCAATGGTCAAGCGTTGTATTGTTTATCAAGAAACGCGTCTTGGCGCTAGTAAGTTTTTTAAACCAAAAATACTCTATTTGTCTCTAGTAGATAGTTATGTATGTATAACCAGAGAAGGTCCCACTATTCCCGTAGGCGGACGTAAACTGTCCACTTTAAAATACTTTGCCGGACGCTAATTTCGTATTCCGCACATAAACGTACCATTGAGAGGAATAGAAAGCCCAAGTCCCCATTGAAGTATCAACTAGCATCCAATCAAATATATACTTTGTTAGCTAAGTTGTGCTTAAGATAGGATCACGTAGGATGCACCTCGTTCTCAAGTACGAGTATGTAATCGCCGCGATGAGTTTGTATTATGTATGTATAGACATTGTTTTGTTCGAGCTATCAATGAACCTGTAAGTATGCGATGTACATGAATGTGAGATTCATTTCTTGAAATAGACAAGAAAACCATAAAAATTTACATTGCTAATCAATTAATTACCTAAATCTAAAATCTCTAGGATCTGCTTTGATGTTGATTTGCCAACTTATGCTTGTTATACTCTAGGCTAGTTTCAGTCTCGATCGACATCCGACTTTATCATAAACAACGTATAAAGTTGATCCAGAAAAAAAACCTATTATCACCGAATTCTACGTATAAAAAAATAAAATGTTGACCATAATATGTACATATTTCATCGTGCAAATTATTCCAGTACAGCAATTTAATTGATGCAAAAAGTCGACACATATTAATTACAAGCTGGTTCCCGCGACTTCGTCCGCGTGGAATAGTTATTACCAAAACCAAAACCAAAACGGGTCTATTAAGTTAACCTTAAAAGATAGTCATATACTGTTGCAGACATTTTGTTAGATCATTTCAAGAGATATAATTCTTTTAATACGCATTTTTTTGATATCTTGAACTGTTTTCGCAGCAGACGCAACGGAAGCCTTCAAAGATGAATAATTTTCCCTGTTTTTTCCAGACTTTCTATTGTTTCTTCGCTCCTATTAGTTGCAGCGTGATGTTGTGTAGCCTAAAGCCTTCCTCGATAAAGGTCTATTCAACAAAAAAAGTTTTTTTATTTCGCAATAGTAGTTCTTGAGATTAGCGTGTTCAAACAAACAAACAAACTCTTCAGCTTTATAATATCAGTATAGATAATACATACTTACCTCTCAACCGATTGATTTGATTTATAACTTAATTTCAAGGTGTTAACCTCCTCACAGACACAATTTATATTTACAATTTGCCAAACGTAATGAAGTTGTATCTATTTTATTTGAACTTTCATTTTTTTACGCTAAGGCGGTGTGAACTCAATTCGTGATCATCAAATCAGCTCTAAACTGGTTCTAACGCAAAAATATAACAGTTACTGATATTTGCATATATATTTCAGGCGGAAACAGCTGAGGAGATAATGTAATTTGAAATGAATGAGTAAATTCAGCCATAAATGCATTCTCATGAATATCACACAAGAATTGATATAATATTATATTCTGCCATGTAGCAAAGTCAAAATTAATTTGATTTTTTACTATCAGACGTTGATGATAAATTAGGGTTAGTACCTTAATTTAACACTTATTTTAGTTAGTTGAAATAGAACGTACGGATATACATTATATTACATTTATTAAAATAATAATATGTCTCGTTTAGCTATACTACGAATGCATAGTAAAAAACATTTAAAATCAATAGACCCTAAATGAAAGGACATCTTTTCATTAAGTCTCTCCCACGATACTTCATAGCCTTCTAAGATGTAATCAGCTTATCTTAAACTGCTAAAGCTCGATTGACAATTTAGTTAAGATCTTTATGGAAGGCTTTAATTGCAGCTGGTTTGCTAAATAATCTGACCCAGTTAAATAAATAGTTTCGATAAGTAAGATCATTTTAAAACTCTCAATATATCTGTTAAAACTTTGGAATTTTTGTATATATTCTAAGCGACACTAACTTAATATGGTTACCATGGTTAGAATTTTTTGTCTGACTTGTAACAATGTTTTGTTTCTTATTCACGTACTACTAAAAACCATCAAGAAAGTCGAAAGAGAACCGACGAGAGTAATCAATTGTTGTAACGTATACCATAAGAATCACGAGTAAAACCGCGATTGATAACTAGTTTTATCACTACATAGTATAAAGTGAAGTCTCTCAGAAAATTAAACAGACAGAAGAATCAGATAGACAGGAGTGTATGTCCTGTCTGTCTGATTTAAATCCAGTTTCTTTATTTATATAATAGATAGAGTCAAGAGAAAGTTTATATGTATACGCATGCAAAGCCGCGGACAAAAGCTAGTTATATAAAACTCGTTCCACAGTCAGCTGTGTTTTATGACAAATTGCTTACAGCAGCGAAACTATAACAGACTGCGTTTCCTGCGACCATTTCCTGTTTGTATCAGATATTCAAATGAGAACACACTCCCTTTCGACGACAACGCGGCGTTCGTCTTCTTATGATTAATTCATTAAAATAAGCTTATTTATTGCATCTTCAAAAAATTGTAACAGACGTAACACTTCCGTCACATAAATTGAGGTTTGAGGGGCTTTTTTATTCAAATAATAAGCAAGCCTAGGAGTTCTTATGTACCTATCAGTTGTATCAATAACGTTCCGTGACAATAATCTAGCTAAAAACCATGAGATGAATTGAGAACCTCCTCCTTTTTTGAAGTCGGTTAATTACAGGTTGTTTTTCTTCTTCCTATATGCGCTAAAGAGTAGGTAGTAAAGTTACCAAAGATTTCTGCGTTACCTTAAAAACATTGCAAATTATAATTCCACTCGCCTTTTCAAAGTAGCAAGCGAGCTCACCCATAAATATCAATCAAATAACGCCGCAATCCAATTTTAGTAGACAATCCTCATTGAAACCGACGGACCACCCCGCGGTAACCAAAACCCAATTCAAAAATTAAAACAGTCCTAATAACAAAAGGTGGAACTAAGTCATTGTGTACATAATCGTTGAATAATGAATGAGTAGGCAGACTGTTTTTGGGCATCAATTAAGCATCATAACATGCACGCAAGTATCAAGATCAAAAGGACGCGACCTCTTTGATCTTGATCCTTTTAGTGTAGTGTGGAAGTACCGACCAACTTTACTGCGGAAGAGACGCTGTTGTTGATGTTTGGGACGGAAATTCCACATGCATCTTATCCGTTTGATGACAGAAAATAATATGCGTTGGAAACAATAACTTTTTTAACAAGAAATGGGTTTGCACTTGACCGTAATTCGCCTGATGCAAACATTACGGTCTATGATGGAGCGTGCTTACCCAGCCTGAACCGATTCACTCTCGCTTTAAAGAATTATCTGTTTACGTCATGTATAATTATATGTAGAAGAAAAGCATTTACATACTTGTTATTGGGTAAAATTTATATAGGATAGCTGATTTTATTTACTGGAAATTAAAAATAGACATAAAATAAGAGCTATTGATAAAAGTGTCACTTACTCTTGCTATTGTCAAAAACACATTGCTTTTAAAGCATCGCTTTCGATAATAAGTTCTAAGGCAAGTATTCTGAGAAACTTATAACAACAAATACGTTTTTTAATAACAAAATGTCACATTTTCCTTTAAAATTGTAATACATGTCACCTCAAAGTTCGTTATCCTCAAGCCCGTAGTTGGTTGCGTCACAGTGAGCTGAGTCCAAACGTTTATGTCACCATTGTCTTTGACGAGCCGTTTTATGGCCGGTATCCGCAGGACTATGGGGGCAAGTGGACCGCTACTTGAGGTTACACTTAGTACAGATGTACCTAATGTGCGGTACACATATTCCCATACACCACAAAGTAGGTTTGCGTCGCTAACATTGAAGCAGAGTACCGAAATATCGCAGTGAAAGAGTACCTACTCGATGATTTTGCCTACAGATAATAAATGTATCCAATGTAATCTTCTTTAAGATGTTTTTAATGTTTAGTTTGAAAAATGTTATTTGTAAAATGGTAATAAATAAATTTTGTATTTTGTATTTGTAAAAAAGATATATTATTTATAATGAAAAAAGTACCATTCTAAATTTTTATTTATATAAGTACTATCATTGCTTTTTTTTTCTTTATCAAAACGAAAAAATCTTTACTTATCTACTACATATTTCCTTTAAATTTAAATTGTTAAACTGTACTCACTCATGCGCTCATGCGAAGAAAAATACAAAAAAAATACACCTCTAAAGAGAGCAGTGCAGTAGACATTGATGAACGAGACAGTAAACGTACGGATCCCTCCAAGGATCGATCATGCGGGATATATTGACATTTGACAGCATTGACTGGATAGCACCATGCTGAGACATGATATAATTTAAAAAGTATATTTTCTGAAATGGTTTTTTTTTTACTTAAAAGCGTAATTAAATAAAAATATAGTAGTTTTTAGGGTTTCGTACCCAAAAGGTAAAACGAGACCCTATTACAAAGCCTCCGCCGTCTGTCTGCTATAAAATTATCGTACGTAACATGCGTCGAAAAACTTGTCTAAACACACATTTCATCCTACTAAAAATTTTACATAGTAAATTATCGATTTGACTTTTATGTAAGCACAGAAATAAATCAATAAATATATCCATATTAAACCTATCCCACTTAAAAAAAAAAACAAATTATTTATTTTTAAGCTTGTATAAATACCTACATAGTTTGATAAAAATAACCATCTTACTAGTATTAAGACTTTCAAGCACTTAACGTAAGTTTCATTATTATATCTTTATGTGTGTGTTTGTGGATCCTAAGTAGGCAACTAGGCACCAATTAATAATTTATTAATAGATTTCCTAACTATAAACAATTCGTAGAACAAACAAAGAATTGCAAAACAAAATCATAGTCACTGTTCTAGGAACTCACGTATTTGCGTAACTTATGGCGACGCATGAATGCGTAGGCTATAAAAATATCGTTAAAACTACATTCGTGCCTACTTACATCTAGTTATATCTAGCATAGATCAAGACACGTGCAAGGCACACACACAGGTACATGTATGTGTTTACAATTTTAATTTATATCTAGGACAATAAAAACTATATGTACATATATGCTAACTGGGTCAAACTTGTGGTCTTACCTACTGATTAAAGCTTGTATCTATACTAATATTATAAAGCTACAGAGTTTGTTTGAACGCGCTAATCTCAGGAACTACTACTGGTGCGAATTGAAAAATTCGTTTTGTGTTGAATAGACCATTTATCGAGGAATATATAACATCACGCTGCAACTAATAGGAGCGAAGAAACAATGGAATATGTAAAAAAACGGGAAAATTATTCATCTTTGAGGGCTTCCGTTGCGTGCGCTGCGAAAACGGTTCAAGATATCAAAAAAATATGTATGAAAGAATTATTTCTCTTAAAACGATCTAACAAAATGTCAACGACTATCTTTTAAGATTAACTCACCAGAACCGTTTTAATGGTAATGATTATTCCAGTCGTAAGTAAGTCGCGAATCTCAACACAGGGAATCCTAGTGCAAGAACTAGGGACCTCGGACTTACTAGAAATGTTAAAAAAAAGGTTATAAACTATGTAAAAAATATTTAAATTTCGCTTTTGCTCCAAATTTATTTGAGAAAAATGTTATGAATGTACACTTGTTTAATGTTTTCATAAATATAGCATACACCGAGTTTGAATCATATAAATATGTAAAACACTGGAAGAACCCTGTCTGCTGCAACTCAGCAGTAGACATCCCCAAAAGCAAAATTGTTTTTTAATTGTTATTAAAAAACGAGTTCCTATTTAATAATAGATCCTAATTATAATCTAGATAATTATGTACTTTTGTAACTGTAAAAATGACAACATATTTTAGTTCAAATAAATTATTTTTATCTTTATCTTATCTTATCTACAATTGTGGTGTCTATACCATTACCAATTACCAAACTATACTAGGAAAGTATAATAGGAAAGTAAAATCCATTAGCAAGTCCAAAAATCGGTTAAAAACAAACCATAGTGTACTAATGACGGACCACCGCGATCACTAATCTAATAACAGACTCAAAAACAGACGCACATAAAAACAATTAAGTTGACCGCGATGCCATAAAGAAGTAACATGACCACACCGACCAATCAAGGGGCTAGCACAGGTGGAGCAGCTGTATCATGCTAGTGATGATGTTTTGACTGACTGTGTAAGACGGAGAAAATGTAAACCTGGCCTTCATGAATCAAAGGTAACCAAATAATACTCTTATTCTATAATGATACTAGTTCATGTCAACGGCTTCGCTAACGTTGTTTAGTGATAAAAAGCAGCCGATGTAACTCTCCAGACTCTATGCTTCCATATCAATCTCGCTGATTGTCAGATTGTTGCATTGTGGAAGAGGCACGAACAAACCAATAGCACACTTGAAATTATATTATAATATTTCCTCAATATGTTTACAAAACAGTTTTCATTCACGTACGTGCCTACGTATATGTACGTCCTGAAGATGGATGTCATAACATCCGAAACGCGTAAACAACATACGCGAATTGCACGTGAGTGAAAACAGTTTAGTAAACATATTGATAAAATGTCTCACGAAAGTTTTAATATTAAATAATATTTCCTATAACCATTTTTTTTTTAATAAAATATACTATTGTTTTCATTTTTCACATGTTTGTGTGAAATATTTTTACAAAAATGAATTAATTTATGTCAGCTATCCTTTAAAATTGCATTCAGACAACTGCACCACCTGAATAAGTCTGGTAAGGGTTCTAATAGCAGGAAGGAGGTAGAAATAAGGCTGTACGTCAGGCACCACTAGTCTGCGGTCTACCCGTTGGAAATATTTATATGCTTACAGTAGCTTTCTAATGTTTATAACTGCGATATAAGTGCTTGAGGAAGCACTAGAATTATGATGCGTTATAAATACTCGGGTCAATATGTTGCTAAGATAAATAACTGTGAGGAAATAGCTAGAGATGATGGTTATAATGTTATAAACTGTTAGACTAATCACTAAAGCAAAATCCAGTGTCCATGATCGTCTAATCATGCCTTGCAATGTTCAATCCTTGCCTCTTAGTGTTGTGCTTTTCATACCAAAAGTTTGTGCTTAAACCAACGAAATAAGAAAACGATATGATGATAACACCTTAACCCTAGCGTTAGAATATGTATAACTTGTAAAGCAAATCAACGAAATCACACATCTTTAATTCTCACGAAAACACAATTTTGCTTTCCTTCTAGCCTAAATAAAAATCACAAACCTCGCTCAATTATAAATAAAGCGAACCGGCAATTTGCGTAGGTACTTGAATATTGCACATAATTTAATAGATACGTTAATATTGTCATCTACATAAGTAGGTATAAATCTCAAATCAGTGTAGGCTTTTCTTTAAATTCCCACGACAGAAATCCTTGCTTTCTTTCATAAATAAAAAGCACAAAGCTCGCTCAATTGGTCATACAAGCTACATTTAGCTACATAATATAAAGCGAACCGGCAAGTTGCGTAGGTACGGCAATCTGAATAGAGCCTGAATACTGTGATAATCCAATTTATTCAATGTATGAATGGTTGCAAATTGTCCATGCACTAATGTTACGTTTCAAAGGCACAATAGTCGGTTGCATCAGAGCAGAGTGCTAGCATAGTTTGATGATTTGTTTGATGATTTGAGGGCTGACTCAGATCTGCAAATAAGAAATTACAAAGTCAGTGTACCAGGGCTGTTTCAGATCTAGAAAATAAACGATTGCTAATTAAATATATCAAGATTTATTTGGCCAGTGACAATGGTTATTCTATCTTAGCGCTATCTTATTACTGTGAGCAGTCATAAAACTTTATATTAGAATTACGTTGTCTAATCTAAGATACTTTTTTTAGCCTCTGAAATCATTTTATCAATTGTCATGAAATGTGCAAACATTTTCATGCTAAATAAATTATTAGATAATTATATTTTTTGGGTAAATAAAAAACTGATTCACCGTATGAATCACCCACCATGCTACGGGCACCGTAATCCCGTCCGCCGTGGGTGGTCGCCGTCGACCCGTCACCGAGAAGCAATCAATTTGTACGCCCTTCTGCACCCCCCACCTCCCCCCGGATAGATGCGCCTTTCGCCACGCACCACGCACCCTCACTAGAATCCTTTTCTTAAAACAAGTCTCATAGAAACATTTTTGAACTAACCCTTATGATAGATAAGTTATAAATGTCGCGCGACTTGAAGGGTCTTCTTTCGTGAAAGGAACTTGCTCATGTATCTATTAAAAGACTCGTGAGAGTTAGAAATAAATTATAAACGTATCTGGGAGGTGCCGCCTATTCGGTTCTCAATCGGCGCGTCTTCATTCGTTGTGCTTCCCTGGACATTCTTTATTTAATTTTGTGATGGGAAAAAAATCACACGTTGTAAGTACCAAAAAGTTTCTTTTCTTAGAATTTTAACTTTTAAGAGACGGTTTTTCAATATATTCCTATAAAATTATATACGCAGTAGGTACAGATGTCAAAACGCGTTGGTACATCCATTGATCTATAAACAATCTTAGACTGGATTGACAACTCTTATAATCTAAAAACCCAAATAAAATTAACCATTTTTAAGACTACAGATTCCATTAGCCACTTAAGCTACTCATCATTAAAAACACTATTCAAATGAATCACATTACAAATATTTACAAGAAACATTTCATAGAGCTTACAAAGTTAGATAGACCACCCACCTCGCAGCGTGCAGTTACAGTGAAGTTTTGCAAACAATGGCTGCCCGGTGTAGGATGACTCAATTAGTAGAATCAGAGATAACGCCAGATACAATGGGTTGTAAATAGCCTTGCCTTGATAGAACCACATACAAACTTCAAAAGGAAGATTTACGACGATTATTATACACAGGTCTCGGATTTGAAGCTTTATGGCGTTTTGTTTTGGTTGTAAAGTCATTTTAGAGACCGATTTTTGAGAATCTTTGTTCAGTGTAGTATTTTTTTCGTATTTTTTTCCTTCGATGAGTTTCCTAATCATCTAAGGAATCTAGAATACTTCAATTAATCCGTGTTTCGATTTTACCAATCATTCACAGGAGAAAATCTTTGACATTTATTTCTCGTCTTTTTTGTGAAATTCCTCCCACGGTAAGCAAACAGTGACATCACAGAATCGAAGGTAAACACTGTAATCAATCATTAACGCGTAATTGTAGTTCTCTCAATCAAAGGGCAGGATGTTCTGACATTTTTTACATTAAACCTTTTTTGTAGTTTTACTTCTTTGTGGCATTCGGCTGAACCGACTTGAACAAACTACGGCGGAGCGCGACATCGATAATTCACTCTTCAATCTAAGCTCATGGTTGATCTTGTTTGCTACTGTTTCCACTGTTTTTAGCTCATTTCATATATTATTACAATAAGGGACTCGCAACAGTAAAACTCAACAGGTTTCATGTCAATCGTATTTGCAAAGAACATGTAGTATTGCTATTTGATAATAAAGAAATTGAAGTACTTATGACAATTTTTACTTGTATATAACTTATCTTTAGAAGGCTGATTTATATCTCTATACATACATTTAAGAATATTCAATCATAGAACTGTTTTTCTCAGAATCATTACAAAAAATAGGACTAGGGACTTTAGCACACTAGCTGAGTCAGTTTTTTATGTACCAACTCATTTTCAAAGAAATGATAATAAACTTGTTAGTGCTGCTTTAGAATACCTAAACCAAACCAAACCAGCCAGATCGTGCATTCTCATTGCTTCACTTTATACACAAATCTATATGCATAATACATTTAATCAATTATAATATTTTCCATTGCCATCGTGTGTTACTGGAAACAGTCGACCCATCACTCCGTGGTCAGTCACGGCGGCGTATTTCCTGGCGATGCCTGCTTGTGCCCGGGGCGGTACAATGTTTACAATGTCCCGGGGCCAGCACAGCCTCCCAGGGAACAATCTACACAACATTACCTGAAAATAAACTAAGGCTAATGGGAATGGAAGCGGAACCAACGTGAAGTAATCTGTTACTGAACGGAAGTTTGTGTAACAAATTCAATTACAATGTTTTTTTCAGGTGAAGGAAATTGTATCGGTATTTTAGTGCCTGAGAAAATCAACAAGGTCGGAAGAAATGCACTTCAGACAGATATTGTCTCTTTGTAAATAAACATATAAGTATAAAGGTTATATCACCCAGCGCCATCGACTACAAGACCATAAAACAAACGCTTATGTCACGAGTAGTACTAGATATTGGATATAATACTTATATTTACATATATACTTCTTATTCATACAATTCATACCCCAATATATATTTCACCACGAGAGTTCCCCATAGTGAAAAAACTTACTTATATTATTCACCGAGCCTTTCATTTTGTCCCAAACCTCAAAACCTACAATCTACATTATATATTCTTCTATTATTATTATCTTATGATGTCCATAGTTTTAGTTTTATTTACTTTTCATTGTATTTGTGAACCGTCCAAACCACTTGGAAGAACCTGTCTTTTGCAACACAGTTCTACCTAAGGCAAAAGACAGAATCATGTAAATTATACAATAAGGTTGCTCAAATAAAAATTTACTTTACTTACTTTACTTTACTTACATTCATATGTACATTTATATTTAGTAGCCGCGTATCTCGGTAGGCAAATATGTGTCAATAGCTGAGCATGTTTGCTTGCTCCTTAAACAATCCTTCACAAGTTGCATTTCGTCATTCAACTCTCAAATATTTATCAGCGTATCCTCGTGAGGCTCCTGTACCAATACTATGGAGAACCAGGCGACATAAAACAGTGATGGACCGAATGACCGAAGCGCCTGTGACTCAGTCTACTGCGGTATTTTTTTTGCGTTCGACATTGGAGTGGTAACCGTAGCAAAAAAAAACTTGGCATTTATGTATATCTGGGCGCATCAATGGGCTGGATGACACGTTCAATCGTAGGCCTCGGCCGTCCACCGTAGGCTATAGGGCAATTTGAAAACTCTCGACGCCAGAGTTTGCACCACTCTTAATGAACTTGCTTTTTAACCCTGTTCGATACTATAGGTTTATTCTTATTCCTAGACATATAGATAGGTACCTATAGTCATCACGGAGGACTCTCATTATCAAACAAACAGTGTGCCACTTTTGTTTCATTTTGGACAGTCATGGTAGCACTATCAAGTTTGAATCGGTTTTCTGATAGTACTATGATAACTTTAACTAAAATGTATTATCAAGATCTATCTTTTACTGTACCATGTCAACACGAAGCCCTTGCCAACAACTTGGCCAGTAGAAACCAAGCCTGCGAGCTTGTGCCAACAACCGGCCTGTCCTCTGCCAATAAAGGCAGGAATGACAAACTTATGTCAACAACGCTGGGGTGATATTTGGAATATATGCAACGGAGACTCATCATGATGCATTCTTAATATGTCAAGGCTTCTACAAAGATATTTTACATCAGAAAGGACAGAACGATCTAAAGAGATCTAAATAACGTTACAAAATTGTGTTTCGTTCTTCTGGCCTTAGTTATTCTTGGTTTCGAAATGCCTAGTACATGCCATAAGTGCCACATTTCATCCACCCACGCAAGAGCCAATCAAACTAGTTTTAAAGTATCTTATTTACCAGTTCCACATTACATCCATCCAATTGTATGTATTTTGCTATCTGTCACTTAAGTACATGAGACCTAAGTACCTACGAGTAAAAAACAATTAGTTTATTATTTTCTCACCTACATAATGTCTATATGTGTCCAAGTTAAAAACAAATTCCGTCCAGCACCCTGTGCGTCTAAGTTTAAGTTAGCTAAGCATTCAAGTAACTCGGCAGCCATGTTTGCGCAGGCATTTAGCAGTCGGTCGTCATGTGGAGTGGCGCTGGATAAACAACGGATAATCCATGTCACACGATTCGACGCTGGATGCTGACGTTTTGCATTGCTGGGGTGCTGTGACCATGGAGTAAGGTTGCATGGGACTATTTAATGGCAGGTTAGGACTTATTATATTGCACATATGTAGAACGATGTTAAGAAGTAATAGATCAGGGCTGGAGATGATGATGATGTGATTGACTCACACTGGAATTAATTGGCCTTTTTTGGGTTAGAAAACTAACTTTGATTGAAACGGAGCAGCTTTGTTACACCTAATATTATTATGTTTGTACTTACATATTTGGTAAATCCAAGTATCCACCAAGAGAGAAACAAATAGAAATCGAAATAAAAAACGCAAGTACCTACTCTCTGAAAATTATGAATAACTAATTCAATGGAACTAAATTAAATACAGAACACCGGAGTTTAAACAAAATATTCTAGGAGGTTGTACTACATGCTATACTCGTAGTTACGAGTTTCTACGAATGTAATGAGTGTAATTTGTGCATGTTTACAACCTCAGTAACATGCCGCTAATGTAAATATAAAACATTTGTATTGAAAATATCGATACAATGTTTATTTCCAACAAAATAAACCGTGAAACTTCAAAACTGGGGTAAGTATTCATATCGGGCGAAGGTCATTCAAACAAAAGCGTGTTTATGGATGCAATGAGACCGGGATCAGGTTGCGTGCCTTGGGAACCTGGAGTTGCAGGGCTGCAGCTTGTCGCAGGCTTATCGGATTTAGTAAGCTAACCTAAAACTTTTCTTTTCTGTGCTTCCGTGGCTATATCTACTCTCTCTTTTTACGAGTTTTTTTTTATATGCCACAATTTCCCTTAACAAGTTAAAGTTTACGACAAGCCGGAATTGTTTGACCTACGATTGCATTTCTATAAACCTGTTCAGAACAGTATGAATAGATTTATATTATTGTTTGATTTAATTTACTTATATCTTTACTTTCTTCTTCCTGTCACATGGTAACCCTATGCTGTGTGTGTGCGCGCTGTGTGTACTCAGGACGGGAGCCGCTACCTGTGCTACACCCTACCTGCCCGCCTTATCATCCCGAGAAATACTACCAAATCCCACTATAAATACTCTAAGAAGGATTCCTAAATCAAACAGAACCGACCATAAAAAAAATCTAAAACTTATTACAAAGAGACTTACAAACTCGAGTGCCTCGCCCCACTCATCCAACTTTAATTAAACTCAAACTTTTACGTTTCGACCACAAGTTTGTATCGAAAAAGGCCGAGCCATAAATCTTGGACAAGGACATGTTTAAAGCGAAAAAAGTAACACATGTCCGAGACATGTTTTAGAGGAACTAATTTCCTGGGGAATTAATATATTTTGGTTGTTTTCGTGGGCTTGGGACGCTACGAGGCCACCCACGTAGATAGGTCGCGGGAGGAAGTAACCGCTCCAGAGCAAACCCCTTGTTCGCTTGTTCCCGAGTGTCAGATACATGACAGCTATAGCGTGTGGATTGTGGAGTGCATCCTTACACGCGAGTATTGTCTGTTGACACATTCTCAGCTCGCTAACTCGACATCGCAATGTTGCAACATAGAGGACATGCTTTGTGTTCACTCTCTTGGAAATGTCTTATGTAGGTACCGATACTTTATAGTGCATTATTTCCTTTATTATTGGATATTATTAAATTTGTAGACAGATAAAGTTTGTACAGTTTCTTGTATTCATTATTATCAGTGGTAATTAAAAGGACGTATCTACTCATAAGTAGCACTAATAATGTGATCTAAGTGTGTTTATGCCATAAAATTATCATAATTATTCACTTAAGTCTAAGATTTTCCAGCAAAGTGCAGATACCGGCCGTTAATCGATTAAACTGTGACGATATCGGTCATATCGTTCGATTTTATTAAGGATCGTAAAAATAAATATCGATCCGTTACGAAAAGTAAAGGTGAAAATAAGATTTTATTACAACAAATCAAAGATACGGAGAGGTCGTATATCGTAAGAACATGCGGTGCTATACGCGGTGAGATATGGCGGTCTCTCCGCCAAAATAAAACCACACTTTACAACGCCCGAATTTCGCAAAGCTGGCACAATCCCTACAAATGTCGGCGGGTCACCGTTCCTACCTCGTACACATACCTCATTTTATTATTCGTTAAATTAAGTTCTTCGTTACGACCTCATAAGAATGGTGAGTCTCGATTTATATGCGACTAATTTACGACGACATGATATATTTTATTGGCCTCGATTATGGGGGGCTATGACGTGATTATCAGTTTAATAATCGTTTCAAATGTCAATGCGAAAATAAAACTGAGACTTAAAAGGCGAAGAGAATGAGGAATTAAAAATTTAAAAGCGTGAGTTGAGGTGTCCATTTCTATTCCAGCTATAGATTCGTTATTGTTGTATCGTTTAGTAGAAGACTACAAGCAGACAGACGAGGCTATGTTTAGAGCGGTCGCGGTGGCGGTGGGTGGTCCGCGCGCGGGCGCGACTCCACGGAATAAGGCCGAGATTTGTATGATATCTGTGCTCTAGTGAAATTGAAATAGATGGCGCATTCATCGCGCGTCAGATCGCATCTAGTACAGCCAGCTAGCGCTCCATGTGTCACCGCCGATGTTTCATGCTGTATCAGCCGCTTTCCAACTCGTATCATACAGAATTATAACTTGGATCGAGAGTTTCTAAAGATAGAAGTGGACCGTATTCGAACACGTTTACGCATGGGTATTGCTTTGTTGAACTGATTTTGTCATTGAAGTAATCAATCATCTAATGTGTCTGTAGAATAAAGTAGATTGATACATACGCACAACAATACAGAAATAGGTTATTTTTATTTGATAAAAACGCTTATTATCTATATATATAAAACTCAAAGATGACTGACTGATTGACTGACTGATATAGTGATCTATCAACGCACAGCCCAAACCAATGGACAGGTTGGGCTAAAAATTTGGCATGCAGGTAGATGTTATGACGTAGGCATCCGCCAGAAAGGATTTTTGGAAATGTCACTTTTAAAGGGGTGAAATAGGGGATGCAAGTTTTACTTCTTAATGCTTGCGAAGCCGCGAGCATCCACTAGTTTGAATATATGTACATTATTATATTGTAAAATGACCAATTCTACCGTAAACAAAAGATACCATCAGTTAGACCCTGACCTCTGTTGGCTCCGTTGTTAAAATCTAACTTTGCATTGATTTTCATACAAATGTCTTAACCAATAACCGCTTTGGCTGAATAATTTCACCCACGCCCAAACATTATTTATTCCAAAATTAGCAATAAACAGGCACCGCCGCTCCCTAAAACAATTAAATTCCAACACTAATGATTGTCATAAAATTAACATTTTGTGTAACGATGTTTTCATGTCTCTTTGATGTCAAACAATGCCGTTACATTCGTGCAATTTCATAATTTTGTTCTGAATATGCAACATACAATAAACGTTTTCAGTATCTTACATATAAAAACATTCAACATGTAATTTGAAAAGATTTCTATAGCAATCCAGCGTGGGAATGCAGCCAGCGTTCTTGGTTCCATACCACATGTAGATTGTTTAAATTTAGTTTAGATGTAAATACTCTTTTTTAGTTCTATTAGTGTTAATATGTGTAAATATTGTTTCTTATTATTAAATATATACCTGATTGGATATAATTTGTAAATTACATGTAATTCATATAATAAAAATACTTACCTAAAATATGCCTAATTTGGTTTTGTTAATAGAAATCTCAATTTTAATCGTTTATAATTTGATCCAGCGAAATGCATGAACGAACCCCTCCATACATAACAGAGTTGCGGTACCTAACAAACAGAAAACATGCCACATAATATTCAAAACCTTTTCTTTTTTGGAAATCAGACAAATAGTAATTTACAATCCCAAAACGTGACTCCGAACCAAAACATCAATACACATTTGAAACAAACAGCTTTGCATGAATTCATCTAACATTAATTCCCGAAAGCTTTAAAAGCTCCATTATTTAATGACGCTTAATAACTTAACAAATGCATGCGTGTTCTTCGAAGATAGAACCCATCATTACGAGTCTAAAACTTCCTCATATGGAGGGACTCTGTAATTATGGACCCTAGAGTTGGTTTACCGTTTACGAGTTCCTAGGTAAAGTTTTACGGCGCCAAGGACTACGCCTGATAGATACCATACATTTATTAATAACAGCGCTATCATTAAGTTAACAGGATTTTCTAGGTCCCTTTTCAGTGAAATGAGCATTTTTATTAAACTATTTGTGGGTTTTTTCTTTCCGTCATTCTCGTCAAACAGTCGGCAAAATATAGGTGTTTAAAGATTCGTGGCAGATTATGCATTAATCTGGTAGTAAATTAGTAGCTTTATAATTTCCAATACAATTGACAGAAACGTTGATTTTTAACAGTGAAAGAAAAGTTTTGATGTCTCTTCTAGTAACCTTTGAAAATTATATAAAATACAAAGTAATTAGTGACTTATTTTATCGCCATAGTGTAATGTTGTTATTAAAATTTAAATACCAAACAGCTCTTATGTATGTATGCTGAGTTGGACCAGCTCTCTCGTATATGTTGAGTTGGAGCTGCGTTGTAACGCATTTATTATGTATACAACGCCTTTACAAAATTTTTACTATAAAATGTGGATTTGTCGAAATCTACAACTTCTTCGTAAGTAGACGAGGCGGTTAACCGGGACGCGTGTGCCAACTCGTCCTCCTGATGAAGGAGTCCCAAGTGCTCCGAAACACGTCAAGCTAATTTTTACAAACATTTTCACTTAAGTACTAGCCGGTTGTTATAGTCCAATTTGCTAGGTAAACCTTACAGTAGCTAGCTGGTTATTATACTTAAATTTACTAGATAGACATAATCTTATAAATTTAAATCTTGCCTATCCAAAGGTTGCCTGGATGAAATCGCCTTAGGTGAGAAGGCCGCCCGATATACATTAAATTAGTTTTTAAGTTTCTGTAAGTTTTATGATTGTTTGGTGAGCATTAAAGATATATCTATCTACCGTGCAGTATCTATTGGCGCTCCTCCGTGTCGCCATCCAGCGCCCGGTGACCTTCCAAGAAGCCCCGGCCCACCCAGCGAGCGCATTGTCGCATTGTCAAACGGATTGCTTACGACACTTGACGCCTTTATTGCAACGCGTCACGTTTATACGGGCCAGGGATTTTAGCTTGAATTTGATTGATTGGTTAAAAGGAAGTTATCAATTTGACCCGTATGAAAGTGATGTTGCCAGAATTAGGTAAAATTTGAGAAGGTATAGATATACACATATATAAGGTTCTAAACACGTGTGTGTATCTTTGTCAACGGATTTATCTGAGCCTATCGATATGATTAGTTTTTATTGCATGCCGAAAAGAGTGGCATTATGCCTGTAGGTACCTAATTAGAAAAAAAAAGATAAGTACATGAATGTAAAATATAATCTGTTATATCTTCTGGGTAATAGTTATATGTACCTACTTTTGTAAGATTTTATCTCATTGACATTGAGAGAGAGCTTATTGCCTTTGTTTTTGATGCAGGCGAATTATTTGGTAACTAAGATTGATGTCGCTACTGTTTTGTTAAGTATACAGTCTATAATATACAAGATCATTTACTACAAAGTTTTAAAACAATCTATACTAATATTATAAAGCTGAAGAGCTTGTTTGTTTGTTTGAACGCGCTAATCTCAGAAACTACTAGTGCGAAATGAAAAATTATTTTTGTGTTGAATAGACCATTTATCGAGGAAGGCTTTAGGCTATATAACATCACGCTGCAACTAATAGGAGCGAAGAAACAATGGAAAATGTGGAAAAATGGGAAAAATTATTCATCTTTCAGGGCTTCCGTTGCGTGCGCTGCGAAAACGGTTCAAGATATCATAAAACTATGTATGAAAGAACTATTTCTCTTAAAATGATCTAACAAAATGTCCACGACAGTATATGTCTATCTTTTAACATTAACTCACTAGAACCGTTTTTATGGTAATAACTATTCCACGCGGACGAAGTCGCAGGCACCAGCTAGTCAACAATAAAATGCAACGTTTCCACGGTTTCACAGGCAATTGATCAAATACTGTAACTGTTGGATCTAAAGTTAGGTATCATAGGATATATTATTTCGAAGTTAAATATTTATACTATTTATAAAATCATCAATCTAGACAATACGTCCCCTATAAAAAATTAAATTGGAAAAAAAATATTAAGTACATTAATTATTAGGTACAAGCACAGTACAAGTAAGACACCTAAAAAATGTCCCCTACAATGTAGGGGGATTAATAATTGTGGAGGAGGAAAAAATAAAATAAAAAATATCCTTCAAGCGCCTACCTCCATAATCCCATATCCTCAATTTATTTATTTTATTTATTTATTTATAGTCTGCAAAACAGGCACTAAGTTAAAACACACATAACAAACTTATTGAATAGAAAAAAAAATTACTAGCACTTAATGCCCTCTAGATGTAGACCTAACTTACAATTTTAAGATAATTACTTACAAATGAATACATATATTACATGCTACTTTAAACAATTAAGAAACAAAAATTACATAAATAAAGAGTACACCATGCATATTATTATAACTATATACCTATCTAAGCTTATAAAAAAATAATAATCATAATAAGATAACCAAAACATACAACAAACAAAAATTAATAATGATTCTATAATAATAATCCCATTGACACTAACTTATACAAATAAAATAATAAATTTATAGCAAACTACTTAATGATTTTTGTAACTGACTTTTTGAAAGAAAATAAAGACGATTTTAAGAATATATCAATAACCGTCTAATGCCAGTGCAATCCCAATTTGTTTCCAAAATCATGGCTTGCCAGCAACATTCCTATTCAAGCGGTAACGCGTAACTTTCCATGGTTGCAGTTTTAGATACCACGTAAAATAGATTTTCTAGCTATGGCAGCACTTTTGTCATTAGAAATTCATGATTATTTGGAACTTTTACTTAAAGGATAAGCAGCTCTTGAACCATGATATACCTGATTTTAGAATATATTTGCCGTCAATGATGTAGCATGCATGCTAAGCAGAAACCACTAGATTTTAGCGTAAGAGGAACAAATATTATAATCTTTCGAAGATATCCACAGGCCACTCGCACTTCGAAATAATAGACGCTATAAATTATAGATTTTAATGCATTAAGCTAACTATTTTTTTCTTTTCATGTACCTGTTTTTTCCGGAATCTAAACATTTTCCACGCCGGCAAGCATTGGACGCGGAAAGCAGCCATTGCGGAAAACATTGACTTGTCGAAAACAATTTAGTTCCAATTTCATCCGTGCGTAAAATTACTTTTGTTTGGCGTTAGAACAATGTTGCGAATGTGGTGTCGCGCCCAATTCACGACAATGTGCGCGGGCGCAGGAACGTGATGTGCTTGCTAACGTGCTGCCGGCTTGTGACGCGGATGTGCAGGGTTACTAGACAGCTTTAGTATCCCAAGTGTCGACTTCTGTTCGACGATTTTTGAATATTCGCAAATCGGATTCTTTACATATTTCAACACTCTTACTTGCACTTTTTTGTTGGATACAGATGTTTTTATTTTCGCGAATTCCCATTATCATAGACCAAATAATACTACTTTTGACGAACTAAGCCCACCCTTCAAAGGTTATACGATAGTACCAAGTAACCCTGAATTGTACATGTACTTATGACGCTGACCATACGTCGTCAAAGGCATGAGGTTAATCCCAGCGGTACAATGTTGCTTGATTGTCTGAGTACCAAAAAGTGTAGGTAAGCCTGAACTTATGTAAGCAAAATTGGTAAAGACTGGCTAGATAAGGCCTAGCCGTTGTCTCTTGCTACGCCCCAATACCTGGCACAAGTATTTTTTTTTTTGGACAATTTTGTGTGGCAAGTATAAATAAATAAATAGCTTAAGCTGTTTATTGTTCATGCCAAAAAGTTTTAGTGCGACTTTGATGTTTATAGTAAAGTAAATAACGAGATTAATGCAATTCGCTACATAATCGGTGTTAACAGTTACTTACTTTTACTTTATGTATCTAACTTGAGGTCCACACCAATAGAAAATATTCTTTTATCGATTGTTTTGAAAACCCTCACATACAGGAATGTTTTAGATTTCTGAGTTCAATAGATAGAATTGTGCTGTGAGCGTCAGTAGCTCAGGTCAGTAACAATCCAAATTATATCTATAATTAGTATGTATTTCCTCTAAGATTTTACTAAAATTATCGAACTAACCCAGTCAACGAAACTCGCAAAAAAACATAACGGTCTCCACGAGAACATGTCTCTCATAAAATTAATAACACCATAAAATTTCGCAAAAGACAAATTGGGCACATCATCGGGGCCACTTATACGGTGAGCTGATTTACAAATAATGATACCTAAAGACTTAATGGCGGCCTGATTACTACAGTGCTTTAGGATGTAGCTGGTAAGGAGTCATTTAATTCACATTAGACACGAGTGATGGGCTTCGAGCTAAATCTTTTATTTGCCCTGTTTCTGCCTGCTAAAGATCTCTGCAAGCGTTTATAATGGACAGATCGAATACATACACAATCCTGACATTCACCAAGCACATATCCACTGTCCGCAACAGGGCGGCCTTCTTTCTAGGGCGTCTTCATCCCCTTCTTTGCAGCAAGAGTAAAATGTCTCTTAGAAATAAGCTGACAATTTACAAGACTTGCATCCGCCCCGTCATGACTTACGCCTCCGTAGTGTTCGCCCACCAGAACGACACTGTTTTGTCTCCATTACAGCTGATCCAGAATCGATTCGTCCGCAAGAGCACAGGTGCTCAGTGGTTCCAGCGCAACGCAGACCTGCACGTCGACCTCGAGCTGCCCTCCATCCGTCAGTGGATGAAGTTCACCTCTCGCCGCTACTTTGACGCCGCACCGCATCATCCGAACCCGCTTGTCGTCCAAGCGTCTTCTTATTCCACAGATCCGGTTGATCCCGAGCCCCTCCGTCGTCGCCCGAAGCATGTTCTGGTCGATCCGGATGACCCAATCGCCGTCGTGGTCTCGGCAGCGTTGGGCTCCCCTCCTTCCACCACCTCAGCAGGCGGTGTCTCAGCCAGTAGGCTCTCCGTCTTCGGCATTGGTCCAGGTTACCAACGTCCATCTCCCAGTGTAGGTTCCAGTGCACGTCCCCGATTCCGTCCTCTCCGGCGAGGCGGTAGACCCCGACCCCTCAGGTCAACTCGTTTATCTCCAAATAATCACCCAGACACAACCACTGATAGGGCCTTAGCTCACTCCCCTTCAGGGATGAACAGGGCACCCGGTCTCCCCCTTCTGGCGACGGTCCAAGCCGAGGTTCGTGCCTCAGAGGCGCCCTTGTGCCAGTCGCCCCTAACTAGTACATAGGCCCGGGCACCATCAGTGCCCAGCCATCGTCCGGTGACGCAGCAAAGGTAGCTACTAGCAACCAGCTGCATAGTCCTTTCAAAAAAAAAAAAAAAAACATACACAATGATACAAGCGTAAGCTTAGTATGGGGCTAGATGGCGCTGTGTGATATGTCCTGAAATATTTATTTATTTATTTAGCTTAAGCAACTAACGATGACAAACGGAGTTCCTTCTCTCCTGCGTTACTTTACAGTCTATTTATTGATTGTATATTGATAACCTGAAAAAAACAAAGCAAGCAACATCATTTTCCTTTTGATTTGAATCACATTACACATATATTTTTTTTCTAAATATTAATTGTGAACACAAATAAAAATAAAATAAAACTTGAACTAATAGACAATACAAGCGGCTTATTGCTTAAAGCAATGTCTTCCATACAAATTTCTGATGAAAATTTAATCTCTAACAACCTACCTACTGACGTTTATAATTATAATATTTTCGTTATACCTGGAACAGCCTTATAAAATACCTACTTTTCCTGTGTGGTTACCTGAATCCACCACTCACGAGCCGACAAAGGGCGCTGGTGGTCTGCATATGACTCATTTCAGTCGACTCTGAACAATCCCGCACATTCAGGCGGGATGACAGGGACTTATGGGGACGAGTAAGGGTTTCAATAGGCTATATATGCTTTGGTAAAAAGAAATCAATAATAATTTATTTTAATAAAATTTATGTTTTTTTAAGAATGCGGCAAACAGTAAGTTAGTATGAGTGCTATTACAATATTGTTACATTGTTTTATTTGTTTATAATGTAGCGTATCAGGCATCCAAACACGTGTGCCAAATTTCGTATGTGTCACCGATCATTGATTTCTCGGAAACTATATGTGATATCTGTTGAATAATTAACAACAAATCAATCACATTACAATTTTATTATAAAATACTCAATACTTTTCTTAATTTTTACAATCTTTTTCCGCCTTATCCATTTGGTCTCCCTTCCCCATCTCTATCTTTTTTTTCGGTGTTGCCACCTTACAAAATTACAGTTAACGTTGCCAGTATAAATACTTTTCACAATATTTATTTAATCAAATGTGATTAAGAATAATTAAAGGAGACTAAAATAAATAATATTAATAAGTAATAGACAAATATTTACATAATGCTAACATATCGATCTGATTCTTTTGTTTAAGGAACAGTACAAATTTAATTAAATATTTACGTTATTGTTTATGATATAGGTACTTAGTTTATTATACGTGCACTCTTTATAATTTTTCACAAATTACGACTTGTTACGATATCAAATGGCATCCTGAATCATAGGTATTGTGTAATTGCAGGGACACTCAGACTTTTGCATTAAACTAAATAACAGAAAAACACATATAAGGCCTACTCTTCTTTCACAAAACAGACATTACTTACCCACCCATCCAGATAGACCGTGGGTGGCAATAACAACATTGTTAACCGAAAGCCTAGGGTTCATACTAGCAGCTACCGCGCTCCGGCCTCATTCATCAGAGCTGATTGATTGCGCCTGTCATAATGTAATGGCGGCGACTGCACAGCCAGGACATGTGGATGGGTATGGCAGGACTTTACTTGCCAGTGTACATATATACTCCACATATGACAAGATGGTGAATCTAATGTCAGTTTTCAGTAGATACATTGAACCTTATAGTGAAAGTGGGTAGGTATTACCTATAAGGTTAAATGTAACGACATAACTAGCTGTTCACAGCATTTGTGCCTCGAAGGAGTGACGTTGGATTTCAAAATAGCCTATTTCACTATCAGAACAAACCAAGGTACCAAACATGGGTACGTATTGACCAATGAGTATAATAATAGCATAGACGAATTAAACTCAAGATAATACTAATATGTACTTACTAAAAGATTGCGGCTTGAAAGAGGAACACTAGTAGGTATATCCCTAACTCTACGAAGAATACCTATAGCTAATATTACGAATAAGATTCCTTCAAAGTTGGTTTAAATGCATAATCACCACATAGATAACTTATACCTACCATACATCATTTTACCATATTGCAGTTCTTCATATTCCATAACAACTGGCAACACGAAGCCTCACGAATGCGCCTAAGCCGATATTAATGCGTGTTATTGATGAGCGCAACTAAAGTTCACGGCTGCTTATTATACGAGTAATTTATTAAAGTTTGTATGGCGTGTTTAGTGCGGGTAAATGTGCTAGTTAGAAGCCTCGTTAGGGACGTGATAAGGTATACTCGATGACAGAATTTCCCCTATTTCTAACAAAGTAAAAATTAAAGTCAATCTTTAGATAATTTGTAGCAAAGCTATTCCAGTAGTTAGATACAGTAACGCATAATATTGCGATTTTTCACTATTTTACTGACTTATCACTAATTTACTCTCGAAAGGTAGTTTTTCAAAGCCCCTTTCAAAAAGCTCTGGTTTGCTTCAAAAATGCTAATTAATTAATTAATTGGTTAATTGGAAATGCTTTCAAAATGGTGGTTTTTCAAAATGCGCTTGCTCACACTATGCAAAACATCTGGAACAGCCAGCAGTTTAAGCTATGCTTTGATCATTGGGTATAATCATCATCTAAAACCGATTGCTTTTCATTTCATCGTTGCCATGATCAATGACGTACCTATAGAAGTATTATGAAAACCGCAACGAAAGCCATATCAGGGTGTGTATAGTTAGCATTAACATCTGACAGGATATGACAGTCAGAAAACAACTCCAACTCAACCTGGTGACGTTAGTGGACTAATAAATAAATTAAGTATGTAGTTATATAATATTTAATTGATATTGTGACCACAAGTGTACCTGCCACCTCGCTGTAGGTTGCGCCGCAAAGGTGACGACTGCGATCAATCTTTAATTGAATTCGTATCGCCTATTCAATCTGAATGATTAACTTCACTTACCTAATACAGGGTTATTGATAATCAACCTAGACTTATAAAGGTTTGCTAAGTGCTTTGGTACTCGGAAGTTACTTTTTCAGACACAAAATTACCCAGTTATTCTTGAAACTGGATCTTGCGTCTATAGACAGACAAATAGTTTGATTGTTGACAGAATAAATTAAATTGATTTCTCATAACTAAGTATAGGTAAGGTTTTGAACCTCAGTTATGTAAGTCTTTCCGGGTCATTATCCTATATGCGGAATGCCTATATCCCATTTGGGATCGTATGACGTATACAAACTCCACGAGCATTTTTTTACGTGGGATAAGTTTACGTTTGACTACAGCCTGCCTGTTGTTAAGCATTGCTGCAGCCTAGGGTGTAACACGCTTACCTAGAAGATACCTATTAACTCTAGTTTTGAAGATGGATTCTAGTTCGCAAAAAACACAGCTTCTGGTAAAGTGTTCCAAAGCTTTGCCGTCCGTACAATAAACGTAGAGGCAAAGCGCTGTGTTCGACACTTCCACCATAAAACGGTGCCTACCTGCAGACTTTCTGCTTATTAATTAATCTCAGCCCATGTCCCAGTACTTTGCTTATAGATAACATAAGGTATAACCCAGTATATAAGCAATAAAAGGGTTGCGTCCATTATTGCAGCTCAAAGCCGTGCTCAAATCCCTGGTTCTCGAGGAATGCGCGCATCAATCTTGTTCATATGATAAAAGCCCGTGTCAGTGTGTTTTGGCAGACTAAATGATGGCCATCAATAAACCGCTTTGCGTCAATCGCACCGTAAAATATTCCATAATATTGAATAGCCAGCTTTATTGCTTCCAAAGAAATCTGTGGTGGATTTGTGAATAGGCAGTTTTGTTCGTGTTTTGGTGGATTAATCATTGATTCGATTTTATGTTGGTCTGATCCATCAAGAGGGCGTATAAAGGAACTAAAATGACAGACGGAACATATCTATATTATTATTGGTAAGGAATTATGAGTTATATTACTGACGAGATTTTATAATATGATACACACGGTACATAGGTATATTGTAGTATTCATTTTATATCATTAATAAATATCTTTATCTTATCACTGCAGTATAAAAGCGAAAGTAAGTAGTTAGAATATGAGTTAGTAAAGTATCAATAATTTTAATGATAAAGCATTTTGAAGTAAGTAAAGATAGCTTGCCTGCTGCACAGATTTGGAAATAAAATTCATCATGTCTTATTTCTATATTTCCTGCAAAATATTTCCTTAATGCTGGTCGCGGGGTAGGAAGAGTTTCGGGCATAACAGTGTGAATATAAATTAGTGCAGGAGCAACAGAGATGGGCATAAAAATACTCACTAGATAATCTCATAGTACTACTTGTACTACCAGATCACTAGTGAAAAGTAAAATAACTTTCAAAAGATTAAACAAAAAAAAATACTATAAGTAGGTACATATGTATGTACACATTTTATAGAAGCGAGTGTGGCTCGGCGGTTTAAGCTTTTTATCCTGGCTCGTTCTGGTTCAAATCCGGCCCTGGTTCAAGTCAAGTGAGAATTTGCACTCGCTTAGCGAACATCTTGAGGAAACCGACATGTTTCAGGACCACAAAATCCGAATTAATTCAGCACTAGCCACAACCTTCAGTCGTAAGGAAATACGACTCAAACAGAGATACATACCTACATTATTTGTTTTTAGTGCCCTCTATCATCATACACAGTCATCTCTATCCCACTGCTGGGCATAGGCCTCTCCTTGAATGTGCCAGCTGCGTCGATCTTGTGCAGACCTCAGCCAGAAAGAACCCATGACTCGAATAATGTTGTCGACCCATCTCGCTACCGTGCCCTCTATGCGATTCTCAAATCTTTAGTTAGTACATGTAAGAACTAACTGCTACATCTAGTTAGGTACATCGCCGCCGGTGGTCGCGATACGATCGCAAGCGGCGGGCGCGCCTTGTTATCGCGATTATCTTCACGCCACTCTTGCACGATGTAGGTACGAGTACATCTACTCTCGCTAGAGGGTGTGGCGGGGCGGTGATACAGTTTTAATAACACATCATATTGGTCATCATCATCATCATTATCCAGTATCCACGACTTTCTTTTCCCAGTGCTGGATATAGGGCTCTCTTTGCCAGCTACTTCGGATCGTGAGCAGACCCCACCCATAGACGACCCATAATTCGAACTACCCATATCGTCGTCCTATCTCGCTACCAGACGACTCGTTTTGGTTTGTAACTTAAATTACTGAAGGTACTTCTAGTTATCGCGATTAACTTCACGCCACTCTTGCACGATGTAGGTAGGTACCTACTACTCTCGCGAGAGGGTGTGGAGGTGTGGTGAAGTTTTAATAACAGCATTTGGTGATAAAAATGGTATGTACGACTTTGTAGCTAAGTGTAGATAAAATTCGAAAAGATTAGTTTTTTTCCAAGCTATAATAGTAAAACAGTGCCTTAATTGTATGTATAGCCACATCCTTGTCAGAATATTCATTTGCTGGAATCTGTGTACTATTGAAAATTAAGTAATTTTAGAAAAAATAACTAAATAAAAACCGGCCAAGTGCGAGTCGGATTCGCGCACGAAGGGTTCCGTACTATCACCTATTTTATGTATTAGATTAGGTATTATTTTTATAGTAAATATATTTCTAAATATTGAATTACAAATATTCAAGTTTCTACCTGTTTATTAAGATCGAGTAAAACTTGCTTAAAAATTACTTTTGTTGTATGGGAGCCCGCCCCCCTATCACGGTTTATGAGATACAGCCTGGAGACAGACAGTCAGCCGCGGAGGCTTAGTAATAGGGTAATTTACCGTTTGGGTACGGAACCCTAAAAAGTGGCTTAACTAATTATCCTTTACTAACCAATAGATTTAAATTGGTGTAAAGAAATTTTCAAATAAATTTTACAATCGTATCTTATTATCGCCCAGTGCTGAGCATAGGCTTCCATCTTGAACGCCACTCGTCCCGGTCCTGCGCAGATTGAATCCAGGTGCTTCCTGCAGTTTTTTTAATGTCGTCAACTCACCGCATTGGTGGGTGAGTGGATTTCTATGGCCAGGCACGGGTCACCAGTCCGTTAATATTTTGGTCCACTGCCTCGCAATAAATAGAGCATGGTAGAAATTAAAAGAACTATTACTGCGGTTCAAAATTTATTCAAGTCGGTACATAGGTACTACAATGTATAAAAGTATAACCAAAATTTGACCCCAATTTCATTCAATTGTCCCATTTTCCTACATTTTCACGATTAATAAATAACATAACTATGTATTTCAGTCATAAAGAACAATAAAATAGTTATCTACATCTTACATGGTTGTACAAATACATCATTCTGAACAATTTTAATGTATAATTCCTTTATTACAAATTGCACGATTATTCATGAATGTACCACATTTTATATCAAACTAGGTATTGTACATATTTGTGATAAACGAGTATTAACTATCGGCATGTACAACAATACCTATTTCTCATAAATTATTAAATGAATTCGAAACATCTCGCGGACGTTGCAATATTTGCTGAAAAGTACACCTAATGGGAAAATATCTTATATCAGTACTATCTCAAATAAATAACGATATTCAAATAAGTACGAACCATTGACGAAGAAATGTTATTATTTTTTCACAAATAATATCACAAAAATATATAATAAATGCTTTTCAACAAATATTACACGAGTCAACAAGATAGTTTATTTACACAACGCAACATATAGTACATTATTTAGATGTTTGAAATAGTAAACAATATGGCGATCCAATTGTCTAACAACAAATGTACAGAAACCAAGAAATTAGTGTTTTCCTTCAGTTTTATCCATTTACCACAAGTTGGTCCATTTTGATTCTCAAACATAAAATAATTATAAAAAGAATAATATTGCAATGGTGTGGTATAGGTATGTATATGTTCTGTTTTGATGAATTAAAATAGAAAGATAATTGTACTGTCAATCGGCCATATTAATTCACATTTCAGAAGATGAGATAGGAGTAAATAAAATTAATTATTGGACCGGGTTATCCCATGCTCTGCATAGTTTTGTCCCATGGGTACAAAATGCATTTATTGCTACAATTTACTAAAGTGACGTTTTCACATTGAGCTGGTATCCTTACTTTAATGTATTTTAATGATTTCCTTGTTCAATGGAAATCAACGATTCATAAATATATTTAAAAAAAAAAGTATACATGGCAGTGAAGTAACATACATTGATAAAAATACAGTTAAATCAATGCCTTTGGTAACCACATGAACAAAATTAACAGCATTAGGATAACCCCTGGAACCTAGATTAAGTATTTTTAGAACATACATCAAGTATGCAGATAATCTACTATCACAATGAGATACAGTGGTAAATTATCACTAGCAGTAAACAATATGTACAAGACTATGTACAGTGTGATGCTGGAAGATTTTTCAGATTTCACTACCTGCAAATAATATAACAGAGCTTTAAATGTTTTTATTCAAATTTCTATAGCAAACTGAAGGTATAAGCGGTTGTGTTCATTTTGTGATTTTTATCTGTCTGTTGACGATAAGCGTCAAGAAAATTATCTTCGAATCACAGCCGATGTAATGCTGTCTAACTTAGTTAATTTCATAACAGGTGAGTTCCGTCTTAGACCCCAGAGTCGCTTCTAATTTCCTTCAATGATGATATTGCTTTATTACTGTCAGTAGGTCTATTCAAATAAAACAACTCATTTAAAAAAAACCGGCCAAGTGCGAGTCGAACTCGCGCACGAAGGGTTCCGTACTATCTATAATAGAAAATCACGTTTCTAGATACTACAAAATTTAGTCAAAAAAAGTAAAGTAAAAAGTTATTTATTTCATAAATTCTTACTTAGGTACCTACATACATTTAGATGTTCAATAATTATACTTACAATACATGTTTTCACGTACCTCGGTAGGACTCTGGGTCCTGCACTAGGTCTGTTTGCACAGCCTGTATAGCAGTTGTTTATAAAATAACGAGAAAACAAGGAGCAACCGCCTCGCGCTCGCGCCACAACCACACCACGGCGCGGTGCTCGCACCGCATTTAGATGCACGGATTATTTTCACTTTGTGAGTTTTTATGTGGTAGGTAACCCTAAAAACCCAACTCACCTAGCTGAGTTCGAAGCCCGCGCCGGACTGTATGGCGTAGAGCAGCTTCTCAGCCATGGTGTGCTCGTTGTCGAACTCGGGCAGCTTGAGCAGGTTCATGCACGTGGAGGAGGAGGGGAGCCGGTCCGCCGCGCCCGCCGACTGGATGCAGAACGACGGCTGCAGGTCCTGGGGAGAAAAAGGTCTTATGAAAGTGGACAATTCTGGATAAAAGATATATATTATATCGCCCTTGTATGATACATGTACGTCTAGCGGTGAGTTCCGGCAGTTTAGTTATGGAGCGAGTTCTATTCCAATACAGGTATGCTCAACCTTGGGCCACTTTGTCGCTTTAGATGAACTGGTGGTCAAATTCCTGACTGAATCGAAAAAATGGTTTATTCTAAATTGACGCTCAAACCTGCAAAGCTATTTAGATAAAATTGGTTTTACATATACTTAGTCTGACCATAAATACTGTTACTATTAAAAATAAAAAAATATTACTTTTGAATTTGGAATCTGTCATTTTTATACGATTGTTTATTGTTTTTTCTCGTTTTGGCGCCTACATACATTGTACAATATTTTGCGATATTAAAATGGAGTGGGGTGATAAAAAGAACCGAATCGCTTTGATTGCATTACACAAAGTAGGTATGGAGCCAAAAGCAATTTTTAAAACTCTCAATAAACTTGGTATTAGTCAAATGTTTGTGTACCGGGCTATTAATAGGTACAATGAGACCTCCTCTGTTTGTGACAGAAAAAGACCTGGCCGTTCACGTAGTGTTCGTACAAAAAAGGTGGTCTAAGCAGTAAGGGAAAGAATTCGAAGAAATCCTGTCCGAAAGCAAAAGATTTTATCTCGGGAGATAAAGATAGCACCTAGAACCATGTCGCGTATTTTAAAAGATGACTTAGGACTTGCTGCCTATAAGAGACGCACTGGTCATTTCTTAACTGATCATTTAAAAAAGAATAGGGTGGTAAAATCGAAACAACTACTGAAGCGGTACGCAAAGGGAGGTCACAGAAAAATTTTGTTTACAGATGAAAATTTTTTTACAATTGAGCAACATTTTAACAAACAAAATGACCGTATTTATGCTCAAAGCTCTAAGGAAGCGTCCCAATTAGTCAACAGAGTGCAACGTGGGCATTATCCGACTTCAGTGATGGTTTGGTGGGGTGTTAGCTATGAAGGAGTGACTGAGCCATATTTTTGTGAAAAAGGTATCAAAACATCGGCACAAGTGTATCAAAATACCATTCTTGAGGAGGTAGTTAAGCCCCTTAACAACACAATGTTCAATAATCAAGTATGGTCCTTCCAGCAAGACTCGGCACCGGGTCATAGAGCTCGGTCCACGCAGTCTTGGTTGGAAGCGAACGTTTCGGACTTCATCAAAGCTGAAGACTGGCCGTCGTCTAGTCCCGATCTTAATCCGCTGGATTATGATTTATGGTCAGTTTTAGAGAGTACAGCTTGCTCTAAACGCCATGATAATTTGGAGTCCCTAAGACAATCCATACGATTGGCAGTGAAGAATTTTCCCATGGAAAGAGTGCGTGCTTCTATTGATAACTGGCCTCAACGTTTAAAGGACTGTACTGCAGCCAATGGAGACCACTTCGAATAAGCTTTTTATATTTTATATTGTTATATATTTATGTATTAAACTAAAACACTGTTAAAGGAATAAATGTTATTTGCAATTTAAAAAATGTTTTTTTCCTTGTAACAATATTTATGGCAAGACTAGGTAGTTCTATCCTTGGTTTTACAAATAGTATATTCTTTTACAAATAGTAATATATCCTTCTTATTTCCATTATATCCGGTAGTTAATCGTTATAAATTTTAAAATCTCAATAAATAATAAAAACAAACCTAGTTCAAATTTGGCTATCCGCACCATACAAAAAGTACGTACACGTGCGTACGTTGTAACGTACTCGTATCTACATACATGGACGTTTTTAAATCTGCTCTGGAAACGAACTCTCTTTAGGTTTTTTTGGTAATTTGAAATAACTTTCCCAAATAAAACTGAAAAGCTGTCTAATTTTAGTGTTACTAGTTGACCTGAAAACAGTTTAGGAGCCAATAGTAATCAAATAAAATGTTACCTTGAACCCCAGCAGCGGCGGGCGGGAGCAGCTGGTGACAAACTTGAGCAGCTGCCGTCTCTGCGCGTCTGTGAACCTCTCCACCGCCGCCCAGAAACACTGCACCGTGGGGTGCGTGGGGGAGTACCCGCCTGGGGACAACACACAGATATTAACTGTGGAACTCCTTGCCCGATTCTCTATTCCCCTCGAACTATAATTTGGCGGTCTTCAAGTCGAGAGTAAACCGGTTTCTTAGTAACTATCTTAACTCATGTAAAAAAAAAAAAAATTCCGTCGTTCGTATGGGAACAATGGTAACAAGATTTACGTGACTGGTGGGTGAAAGCCAGACCTAATGTTTACAACTTCGATTTGTAATTAATTTCCACAAAAGCACCCTGTTTTTTGAAGTATAATGCCACGAGATCCTTTTTATGTGCTGTAATAGACCTGTAATTTCTAAGTCTATATAATATAAACCTTTACGATCGGCGCATGTAAACGAACATAGCGGAAAACCGCCCCATAAGAAACGGGTTTTCATTTCTAATTGTCCGCTAAACGATAAGACAGTCCGGGTTAGTAGTTGCTGGCCGTCAGCCCGACGAACAGCAAAAAAGAGGTAAAAAAAAGGGAAAGAAATTATAAGTACATTAGTCAACATTATTTGTATAAATGTTCCCAAACCTGCATATTGAGTGTGCGCCCTGAGGTCGTCAATATCGATGGCCACCTCCGCCCCCGATATGAGCAGCTGCAGCTCCCTGCACGAGAACATCCGCAGCCACTCCGCGTTCACCACCGACGTGAGGCCGTGCTTGAACGCGTTGCATTGCGCACGGATTTGTCTGAAAAGGTAATAAGCAATAGTTTTTTTTTATTAAATGGATTTGCACTTGACCTTAAATTGTCTCTTATTATGGGATTCTTGTTGATCTACGATAGGGCTATCATTAACCTATAGTCGTCCACTTCTGGACATAAGCCTCTCCCAAGGCACGCCACTCAGCCCGATTTTGTGCTTCTCGTCTCAACCTATTTCCTGCTATCTTCATGATGTCGTCGTTCCACCTAGTGGCAAGATAGTGCTATAGTCTTTGTATAATAATATGACATACTTACTCGGAGATAATTAATTCAAAGTACCGCTACTATTACATTCTTTCTCACAAGACATTGCAAACAAATGTCAAAGGAAGGCGATCTCACCTATTTAACTTATAATCTGCGACTAGATGAATGTATTCTATTCTATTTTCGGCAGTCACTGGAATGTTGGCACCACCCGGTTTTAATTCCTCTATCTGGAACAAAAACAATGTAATAAGTACAACAGAAAAATCGGACAAACTGGGAACACAGACTTCAGAGAGACAACGTTTAAATATATCGGCCGAGTGAATTTAACTAAAACATCTTATTTATTGAGCGTGGCGCGAAATCAAAAATCACGAAATCCTAATGCGAATATACTAAGATTTACTAAACGTTATAGACTAACCAAATAGTGACATTCTTTTAACATACGCAGTTCTGTTTGTTAGCTGAGCTAGTAGATTCTAACTATCAAGTCTACGAATCTAGAGCGACAACAACTCAGTCCTAGTCATTTCATAAGCGCTTACCATACTCAAAAGATCATTGGCGTAGTCAACAATCTATGACCGACCACAATGCATTGAGGTACTCCTGACGTTCATCCTAAAACTGACCAATTTGTACAAGTTATACAACATACCCTCTGCTCCCCCAGCTCGTCGCTGAGCACGGTGAAGTCCAGCCCCAGGTCGGGCACGTCCTGCCTGCTGTGTGCCTTCAGCATCAGCAGCCCGCGGTACAGCACGGGGTCCAGCGACGCCAGCGCGTGCACGCCGTTCTCTCGCGCGGAGCACAGCTTGCCGAGGAAGAACTCCGCTAGCGGTAGCTCTACTAGAAGGTTCTCGTATATCGCCTGGAAGAGACATTTTTGGCTATGTTGATGAAAGTCAAAAGCTTAACTTTGTCCTAAAAATGTTAAAGATCAAGGTGTAAATGTGGGTCTAGTAATTTTATAAGAAACAATGTTCTTAAAAATGGAAGATGATAGTGCTTACATAATACTACTGCTTTCCAGGATTGTGTTTTATAATTAGTTCCTTAATCATTGTTTGAATTTTGGTACATGTGAAGTTTGGATTGATGTAACGTTTTAAACAATTAAGAGAAATCAAGCCAACATTTTTTGAGATATCACATGGATACAGTCGGAACTAACTAACAAGTAAAGTTAATTTCAATGCTAAATTTCATTTATATTTAGGTGGAGTCATAAAAATTGCAAAAATTTAACTTTATTTATTAGTTAGTCAAGCTTTTCTCCACTAGGTCACCTATGACACGACAACAACGACACTGTGGCTTAAGGTCCAACGGTTATATTTACCTTGCCCAGCATCCTGCCCACAAAGTAGTAGTGCATGGGGAAGTCATCATACAGGAGCTGCACGGCTGGGTTCGGGTACAACATGTTGTCTTTGGTCAGTCTGAACAAACCTCGGTTTGGGTCGAAAGCTGATCTGTAACAAAAAATATTAACTATATGTACGTATACAAATCTATTGGTTTTTATGTGCCATTAAATACTAAAAAAAAAACAATTTTTCACTTTGTACTTTGTGTTTTAACAACTTTTTGTAAATCACCTTTTTATCTTCAAAAGAACGCGGCGAAGGTGTATAGTTAACCTTCAGTATAGTTTAAAAAAAAATACAAGTTACAAAATCTGACAAGAATTACTGGAAACTTCTTCCTTTCTTGAGTAATCCCGATTATCCATACGGTTAATTTAGTTAAGTTATAATCAACTTACTTGAGCAGTTCGGAGAGGAACTCCCGGAAGAGTCCGCCTCCATCTATACCAGCCTCCTCCGCGCCCGCCTGGTTGATGAGCTGCACGCGGAGCTTTAGCTTCATGTCTGGCTCTGGAAGAAACATGAACTTTACTGGAATTGTTGGAAAACTACGACTCTAAATCAGAACGAAGAAGTAAACCACTTCTCCATTTTAACTGTAGACCATATTGCGATACTTTCCAAGAATCCTACAACTTTTTATAGGGCAGCGTATCAAGCGTAATTTATATTCAAACTGTTGACTAGTGACACTCAAAAACTAAAAAAGATTAGCAATTCATCATAATAAGTACATAAAATTGTAAACTTCATCTATATAAAGCCACCAACATAAAATTAATTTAGTGAACATATATAATACTTTATATTTTTATCAATAAATCAATATTTCAAGACATATCACACAGCGCCATCTAGCCCCATACTAAGCTTACGCTTGTATCATGGGTACTAGATAGCGGATATAATACATAGCGGATATATACTTTTTTGTAAATACATACTTACTATACATAGAAACGACCAGACTCAACACAAGTAATTACAAATTTTAATATGCATAATTACTTGTGTTATGCGGGATTCGAACCCGCACCCCTAGATTAGAAGGCAGAGCCACTACCAACTAAGCTAACAGAGCAGTCAAAAAGTAGGTTTGATACAAAAAGTAAGATTCGGAGTTGGACTGTACTCAAACAAGCATATACCCTGATTAAAAAAAAAGGTTTTTTCACCATAACTATAAAACTTATGTCCTAGCTTTTATAGAGGCAATCTCTGTGTTTTTGTGTTTTACTGAACATCTGTTTGTATGGAAATCCAGTCGGACTACTGCACCTTAATATCATTCCTCAGGATACAGCATAAATAATATTAAAAGAAATGCAACTTAGTGTCTTACCGTTCCCCGGGCTAAGTTTGTCGAAGGCATCTTCATATATGTAAGCTCGCCTCACGCTGATGTTTATTGTGGGGCCTTCGTTGAAGTTAGTCAGCTCATAGAAGTGGTCTAGCTTTTCTCTGAACACAAAATAAAGACAATTTAATTTATTATTGAAATAAACTAAACGTAGGTGAACAATATAATCTTCCAATAGAAATCTAAGTTTTTTTATGTTTGTTGCTTTTAAAAGGATGAGCACATATGTATTGTAATTTTTATTCGGGATAAAGCAGATAAATCCAAAGGGCATGTATGAGCAAATCTTTTTTAATATGTGTATTGGCATAGTATGTTTAATGTCACAATTTCAAACAGAGAAAGCTAAAAAATGCTAGAAAATCATCATCATGTTAATTAATTGTTAGTAGAAACATATAAATAAAAAAGCTTACCTCGTAAGTAAGCTCTGGAACATCATTACTCTCTGTGCAAAAGGTACTACGAAGGGGATTTCTTTCAGAATTATATTTGTACGAAGCTCTTTAGTAGTGAGTGGAGGTCCTTCCTCTGAAACAAATAAAAGCTAGTTGTAATTTTGCATGAAGAAATAAATGTATTGGTGTGTAATTTATATTCTTATTCTTCTATGAAACCACTCAGTAAATTCCGTTTTTATGAGGCGTCCTTTTCATCATCATCATCTTTAGCCCTTGTCGACCCACTGCTGGGTATATAACTCCTCCCCTAGGTACTATTAGCGTCGTCCTTGTGTCTTTGCCCTGAGAGGCTCTTCTATAAGTGGATGTCGTTGATACATCTGGCTGGTGGTCTGCCTGCGGGGCGAGTGCTTTCCCAGAGATGCCGTTCGGTTACTGTACACTGCGGCCACGCCCTGGTTGTGTCGTACCTGTGTTGTTGAGCGGCGCGCGGCGCGCGGTGCGCTGCAGCACGCTGGCGCCGTCCAGCAGCACGCCGTCCTGCGGCCACGCCCTGGTTGTGTCGTACCTGTGTTGTTGAGCGGCACGCGGTGCGCTGCAGCACGCTGGCGCCGTCCAGCAGCACGCCGTCCTGCGGCCACGCCCTGGTTGTGTCGTACCTGTGTTGTTGAGCGGCGCGCGGCGCGCGGTGCGCTGCAGCACGCTGGCGCCGTCCAGCAGCACGCCGTCCTGCGGCCACGCCCTGGTTGTGTCGTACCTGTGTTGTTGAGCGGCGCGCGGCGCGCGGTGCGCTGCAGCACGCTGGCGCCGTCCAGCAGCACGCCGTCCTGCGGCCACGCCCTGGTTGTGTCGTACCTGTATTGTTGAGCGGCGCGCGGCGCGCGGCGCGCGGTGCGCTGCAGCACGCTGGCGCCGTCCAGCAGCACGCCGTCCTGCGGCCATGCTCTGGTTGTGTCGTACCTGTGTTGTTGAGCGGCGCGCGGTGCGCTGCAGCACGCTGGCGCCGTCCAGCAGCACGCCGTCCTGCGGCCACGCCCTGGTTGTGTCGTACCTGTGTTGTTGAGCGGCGCGCGGCGCGCGGTGCGCTGCAGCACGCTGGCGCCGTCCAGCAGCACGCCGTCCTGCGGCCACGCCGCTGGACCGAAGTACTGCAGCCGCTCGTCGCGCGAGTACAGCGCGCGCACCAACTTGGTGCACACCTGGGGGTGTAAACAATCGTATAAGTATATCATTGAAGTAATTAGACAAAGCGTGGATTATATAAAGCATGGAGTAAAGGCCCAAATTCAACCCTAACTTATTTGGAACAAGGATGAAAATGGTAGGGCAGCGATCAAACAGAACTGTGTTCTTGTTTTGTTTTTTTTTTTTTTAAACTTGATTCTAAGATATAACCGTCTTATTTTGTTTAATGCTTTCCTAATTCTTAACTTAAAAAGGAGGGCGTTGTCTTTGATTCTTTTTTTTTACTGATATTTTCTTTTGTTTTTAAATACTTTTGTTAGTATACAAGGTGTAACAGAAGGGCGTGACAATACTTATACTATACATACCTATGTATATATAGAATACAGCCCACTAGGTTTCAGAATTCTAAGTGTCATAGATTTCGAGTAATCCTAAGTTGAACTTTCATTAAAACTTTAAGACTTGCAACCCTCTACATCTTATCATTTTGAGCGTTTATTGACTTTTCTTTCATTGACAAATGACACGGCGCGGCGGTGTCTCTCTGAGAGCGCGAGAGAGAGAGAATACGTTACGTTAAAACTAATGCTAGAACGGGATGAAAGAATGTGTGCTTATTTCGGTTTCGTTCGGTCAGTGATCACTCGCTAGGGCTGCCACGAAATCAAGTGAAAAATATTATCTAATTTTTGTATGGTAAAAATATATGCGATTTAATTTTTCATATTTTGGTATATGACTCCTTACATGATATATATGTATACACTTTAATATTGTCACACCCTTCTGTTACACCTTGTATATGTATGTAACTTACTTTGAACAGATGTGACCATGCGGCGGTAAAGTCGAGCGGCCCCCCCTGCGCGGGCGACACCGTGTCCTTGAAGCAGGTGACGGCGGGGTATGCGAGCTCCACCAGCCCGATGCACACCTGCCGCAGCGTCCGGCAGAGGGCACCCAGCTCGGAGAACTCGAACGCATGCACTCGACCGCCGCCCGTGCTTGTTGTACTTGGAACTGGAAGAGAGAGTGTGATAACTAAGTGGAAAGAAATGGCTGGATATTTAGAGGACTAAGGGAGTAGTGACTCTGAACTGTATATTCGTAAGTACACGTGTATCTCAATATAGCTGAATCGTTTTGCTGCTCCGGTGATTAGCTCGGCAAATTGCATAGTGAAAGTTACTTTTGTGTGTGATGCAGTGACGGTGCGGTCACTAAAAACTCACTAATAAAGGTCATATTCTCCTCATCCTCCATGTCGACATCCCTGCAGAACTCAGAGTCATGCAAGGTCCCGATGAGCAGGTTGAAGAGCGCGCAGAAGACCGACAGTGGCGCCAGCAGCCTGTGCACCGGGATCTCCGGGGACTCCAGCCCCATGCCGCGGGACAGCGCGGACAGGAGGGGGGTGGGGGAGCCGCCGAACGAGGATTCGTGAGTCATGCTGCTCAGCCAGCGCCACAGGCTCCGGATGAAGACTGGCTTGAAGGCTAGCGTATACAATAACCTGGAAGTTACACAATTTACGTGTTTTAGTGATTTTTATCCGACAAAACTGATCGATTATAACTCAGGGGTCTTCAAATCTAGAGTAAATAGGTTTCTTCTAGGCAAGCGTGCTCTTTTTTTAACTTATTTTAAAATGTAATTCATTTTCTGATTTTTAACGCTTTGACTACTCATAGCGTGTCTTTGCGATTTCGGAGAATTATACACCCCGGAACGCAAAAATGCGTTTTCAATACGCTTTATAAATTAAAATTCAAAAAGGGGGCTTGTATAAATAGACATACAAAACAAGGGCAGCGAATGCGTTAAACGACCGTGACTGCGGATTTTTGAAATAATTACTCAGAGAAGAATTAGTTAACCCTTACCTATATTTATGCAAAGCCATCCGATGGCTCAGCAGCAAATTATGACAGATCTCAGCCAGATAGTCCAGGAACTCCTCACTGAGCGCGTTCTCTGTGATCTGCGCGCACGTGGTCATCACACACCTGCTCGGCTCATTCAACAACTCTATACATTTCGTTAACAGCTCCTGTTCTCGAATGTTCGCTACTCGAGGCTCTTCATCGCTGTCACTATCATCATCATCCTTATCCATGTCTTGGCTGTACAAGCAGGCGTTGTATTCGTAGTTGATCTTCTTATTGCACACGTTGGTGGTGAGTTTCGCGAGCACTTTCAGGTATTCTAGCACTATTATGTTGCTGGGTAGACGCGTGCTGTCTATTCGGAGGATTTCGTTTACTGCAATAAATGGGATGAAAGATGAGCAAGGCCAGAAATATTTATTTCTGGTCAGTTAAAGAATCAATCAACCCGAAAACAAACATAAAACAAATTTTTGGTTCCTTTGGTTGGCAGAATCTTTAGCAAAACCACACAGAATAAATAATACAAGCAAAACTTCAAACATGAAAGCCCGTGGTTTCATTCGTTTATTATGTTGTGGTATGAAAAATAAACGAACAGGATAATAAACTATAACATGGTATATACGTAGTACTAGCGGCACCCCGCGGTGTGAAGCGCGTTAATCTGTGATGAAAAGTATTGTACGCGACGTAATTTATCGCCATACCAAATCCAAACGTGAAGTGAATTCAAAGGTGAAGTGTTAAATAGGAACAAACTTACATAAACACTCCAAAACATTCAAATTTCATTTACCAAAGTCAGGTGGCTCCAGCGTCAGTACAGAATGCAGTAACCACGTATCATTGACCAGTTTCCTCGAACTGAACTTGTCATTGTCCAACAAGCAGCCGATTAGGGGGAGGAAGGGGAACTTCTGCCTCGCATCCTGCGCGAGCGCCGGCAGGACGAACAACTCTACTGGCTCCGGGTACGGGTTGCAGAAGAAAGCTGCCGTGAACTCTGTTAGGATTGAGTCGCTAGAACAAAAAAATACTATGTAATTAATATTCCGGGGCATTTCTCAATAGGAAAACACCCTATTCTGCCATAAATAATTATATGTTTATTATGCATAGAAAAAAAGAACCAGATTCAACAGAAACAATAGCAAATTCACAATTACTTGCGTTGCTTGGGGATGGAACTCACAACCCATGGAACATTAGGCAAATACACAACCATCTGAGCTAACAGGCCAGACAAGGAGATTATATTCTAAATGTTTTTGCTAATTGGTTTGGCTTAACCTTATCTTAGGTTACCAACTTCCTAAAGCAAAATGTAGCTGTTTAAACAAACCCGCAAAAGACGTTTTACAGCACTAACACTAGATGGAGCACACATCAACTCAAGCCTAGACCAATAGTCACTAAACCACATTCTTGGTAATTAAACTGTCTATAATAATTACTTACTCGTAGTTCTGCACATGCACCCTGCTGACCAGCGCCAGAGGGCGCTTGATGAGGTCGATGAGGGCGCCACATAGCGGCGTGGAGGGGTTGGGGCACGGCCCGTACAGCGGCGGCGCGCGCAGCGCCAGCACCAGGTGAAGCGCTTGGAAGTAGCCTGACGAACAAATATAAAACATTCTTATACGTTAGTGGGTACAAGACAACGGCCAAGTCACACAACATTAACTATAATAATAAAGAAATCGCAGTAACGAACATTAGACTTGGCACAACCTTCTCTAGATTTCATTACTTTTTAGAGATAAACAAGCAGCTCCATCGAGACTTGGCTAATTTTTTTACAGAATGATGATGGTGGGATTCCTCTTTCTCAAAACAACAGAGTGAATAAAAATAAATATGATTTTTTGGTATGAAGGCAATTTAGAGTTTCAAGAGTGATATAGCCTAGTTTTAAGTTAATATCCTCCCTCACACCACTTTTGAAAAACAGATAGTTGTGGTTTTCAGTGTGAAGTTAGTTTAAAGTCTCGAGAGTGGCATATGCTACTATTTGTCATTAAACAATGCAAGCAAAGTCATCACCATTTACTAGTCAGTATGAGACCATACATTGTCTAAAGGTAAGAGACAAATCCCAAATCACTCTCACTTAGAAATTCATTTGTAACTATATATATTATAATGACTAAGTGGTTAATGAGTAAATTATGTGTTTCTAGCTCCAATAACAATATTGAGATCAAATATATGAATTATGGTTGAATAAATACGACCCTTTTCATACCTTTCTTAACTAAATGTAGCAATGTATATCCGGCAGTGAGTTCAGAGTCCAAGGAGTCTTCAAATGAGTTGGTGGATGTGAACACTTCAAACATTCTCAGTGGCACAGCCAACGATGTCTGGAAATGTAATATCACACACATATTGTAGCTGTATAGATGTGATGATTCTATCTAACAAACATTAAATTAAGAAAGTTTTTGAGAAGCATAAAATTACAATCTGAGACTATAATTTTGTCTTCAAGTCAAGAGTAAACCGGTTTCTTTTAGGCAAGCATACTAGATTGTAGAGTACAATATTGCAGGCAAGTGTGAGCCTATCAGGTGTAAAAAAAAATATAATGTATGCCTATTTAGTTTATACATTTAACATAATTACAATAGTATACAGCTTCTTACTGAGAGTACAAATGGAGCATGTTTAACAACACAACCATATTTGATTTGAATGAACTTTGATACATTAGCCCTTAAATAAGGCAATAAAATTAGTTCAGTCAGGACAGATCTTATGAAAAAAAAACTTTCAAAAGACTTGATAACTTTCTTTTTTTGAATTTGATTGTAAATAAAATACCAACCGTAGTTTCACACTCATCTCGCAGGAACCTGACATGCAACACTAGTACTCTCCTGATCTGGGCTATCAGTGCTTCATTCTGCAACACTTTCTTGTACCATTTCAGTAATGCTTGTGATAGATTTACCTGGAAAGTAAAATATTATATAATTCATTAATCACTTAATTTAAATTTAATGTATCAGGCAAAGATGTTCTGATGTAGATGATTATAACTTGGTCTCAGATAATAGATCCCATCCCATTATATAAGTTTGAAAACTTTTTGACATTTGAGTTTGCTATTCTTATATGATAGCTTTGTGATCATTATATAGATAGGTATAAGATTCAGCTATGCTAGATTTATCAGAGAAACACATTGAAAAACAGCCTTTGATCATAGAGACAGACTTTTACAATCCATTTTTTCTCAAGTACTTATAGCTAAAACCGAAAACCATTTTTACCAATCTTTTATAATCCTTTGTGTGGTCAAAGAAGAACAACATTTTGGTCATCAATCCTGACAACACTTGTGGGTCCTCTTTGTTACAAGTTGGGAATATTTGGTCAAAGTCATCTCTCTCGTGCTGCTTGCAGTGTTTCCTGCTCAGGTAGCTCCGAGTATATGCTTGTATTATTATGGAGCTGTTCAATCGTTTTCTGTGTTCCTGAAATATAATAAATATATTTTGTAAAATAAGGATGACAGTAACTGATTTCTGACTTTTCAATATTAAATTATTGCATAACAATGTGAAACAAAAACTTTAAATATACTTCAAAATTAGCAACTGTATCACTATAAGTCAATCACCTACAGTTAAAAAGTGCTGAATCATTTTAATTAACCAGTAAAAGTAATGAATACAAAACAACTGCAGTATGGTTACTAAGAAGCAAACAATTAAGTAACTACAAATGTAAGCACATTATTTAGAATAAGAGAAAATAAAAAAACACATCACATGGAGAATGAAATTCATTCAAGTTATTGGATATTTAAGTAGGTACATGGTTAAGTAACTGAATAATACAGCAAAATAAATTGAGGAAACATTAGGAATAGTATGAATAGGTGTTTTTAAACGGGTATATTGTATTAGAAGCGTTATGTGGCTCAAATAGTATGAACAAACCTCTCTTTTTTGCCTTTGTTGTTGTAGCTGGAGTATGAGTGTGTCCCTGTCGGTGTTGCGCTGGGAGCTAGCTCCTCCGAGATTCTGCTGAGGCTTCCGCCTGAAGTCCCCCTCGAATGAATACATGCCTGGAAGCACGCCCAGCACCACGCAAATCAATATCACCACAAAAACATCACCTTGTAAACAACAATCAGCTGAATTTCGTCAATGGCTTACTTGCATAAAACGTCAATAGAGATTTCGTTGTAATTCATACACAATAACTAAGCACAATGAATACTGAAATATTGTCAAAATTGGAGCAGCTGTAGTTAGCAAGTAACTTAGGAAATTACTCGAGTCAAACATGCAAAATCAGGAAAAATAGGGCAAATATTTCCAATAGCAGCAACGACGAATCGTAATGTACACAACACAATTGTGACAATTGCCAACCCCAGTGTTGCCAATGAAAATTTTTAGGCGGCCGTGTATATTAGGTAAAAAAGCCGTGTTAATATAGAAAAAAATCATGGGTGGGCCGTGTCCTCAGGCCGTGTCCTTGCTTAATTTTTTTTAATTAATTATAATTAAATGTTTTTAACATTAAAAACCTTATTAAAGCGCCATTTGGCTAATGTTGATTTTTTTCTTCTATTTTTTTGAAGAAATAACAACAATAATAATTCAAAATAGCTTTAATTTTTATTTAAACTTATTATTCACGGTATAAATCTCGAATACTTTCTATAAACTCTTCTTCGTTCTTATTAAAGAAATATTTTTGCTTGTCCTTGTCTTAAATTTTTTGGTACATTGAGGTGGTGGGTTCAAACGTTCTGCAATCATTTTTGCTGTTGTTACTTTTAATACATTCTTTTATCAAGAGAAGTCCGCTAATAGTTGAAGTAAATAATTTGTTCCTCTCCCTTGTGTTAATATTGCTCACGTGACTGAAAATTCGTTCACAATCACTGTTCGAATGAAGCAATTGATAAAACACTTAGTGCCAATTTAGCGATGTTCTTGGAATCGGTTGTGGTTAAAATTTTGGATTAGGAATCGAATACAGTAAGCTACTCCGATGTTTAAAAATCGTCAATCCTAAAGTGCTGTTTCCTCTCGATCTCCTGTCAAATAATATTTGGGTAAGTGAGAAGTGAGTAATTTCGCGCATCGCAGTTAGTCAATTACCGTAGAATTTGCGAATAGCCGTAGAATCTGCTACGGCTACAGGGTTGCAGCCGTAGGCCGTGCATTTTGTGATATTTTGGCCTGAAAGCCGTAGAACACGGTAATTGCCGTAGCATTGGCAACACTGGCCAACCCCATTGCATCGGCGGCGTATTCATGTTTATTGTTTCAGCGGCAAAGAAGATACAAATTAATAATATTCGATATATTGCTTAGTCGATTTTTGACGATTTTTATTCGATTTATACTGATTGCTGGCAATATTTTAACGTCAACACTTTTGCTAATGTCAACTGTCAGCTGTCTGTCAGTGGTGGTTTGGCGGTGGATGTAAATTATTTCCAAAATAAATAGTTAGTAATTTGGGAAAAAGGGTTTCTGCTGGTAAAGATTATAATTATGATTGGCTGCTTCAAATTAGGAGTTATAAGTGTTGTGCTTGTGTGTGTTAGCAAATTTGAAATAGAAGACACGTTGTTATCATTTGAGTGCAAAAATCCACTTCCAATCGGCGTCCTTTTTCCAGTTCTTGTGATTTTGAGTGCTTTTAGTAGGTTCCGGTAAGTTTTCCCCCGAAAATTTCCAATAATTCTTTGCGCTTTTTGACAGACGTGTTGCTCTTACAAAGGTCACACACACATCAATATGTATATGACTATGTATTTTTCCTCAACTAAAACTTGTGATTGTATTGGTCCACAGACTCTGCGCTATGGTTAACATGCTTGTGTTGCTACTAGGTAGGTACTTGATGAGTATTAATAATGACTTGATATGCGACCTACGATCCTGCGTCGACAGTAAATAAGTCTCCCAAAATGTAGACCCAGGCTGATTGTCCTAGTACGGCTGTTGAGTTATGTCGAAAGCCCTTAAGGCGGTTTTAAAACTATCAAATTTCTCAAACGAATTTATGTTTTATATGCGTTATGCAATAGTCACGATACAAGCGTTAGCTCAGTATGTGTCTAGATGGTGCTGTGTGTAATGTCGTGTCTGTGTGGGTTGCAGCGACAGCTCGGTGGAGCACTCGTCTGGCGTGCGCTACGTGAGCGCGTGCTCGTGCGGGCGCACGCGCGCGGCGCGCGACGACCCGTACAGCGTGCGCGCCGCCAACGTGGCCTTCTACGCGGCCGCCGCCGACCAGTGCGACTGCTGCCGCACCGCCGACACACATCGCTTCCCGGTCTTCGAGCCTTCCACGCCCACTTTCAGGTCTCACTTTTTTTAAATAAAATAGGCTGTGTTGTGACGTACGATGTAATAAGTATGATTATGAGTTAATTTATTAAGTGCTAACCTGCACTATGGTTACGCTCATTTTCACGCTCATTTTCCAATAAAAGTTTAATAAGTATGATACACATAAAACCTCCAAACATTATCTGTTAGTCAAAACATATCCTAACCCGTTGCGTCTTTGAAGCCCTGACATATAAGAAGACACAGATATAAGGCAGTTTTATGCTATGTACTAATGTAATGGCAGAGAGATTGAAAGCCCGCCTGATGGTAAGCGGTCACCCTCACCAGAGGTGTATGACATGCTACACATATGTGTACCGTGGGAAGACCTGGGCGTCCACCACGATGTATCTGCCCTAGAGAGCTCCCCTAACGAATCAATTCTGCGGAGGAGTCACGACCGTCAGTCATGAGGAACTACGACTCAAAGAGATCGGGTATTGTTTTGTGTGGCAGGGCTGCGACGGTGAAGGGCGGCGGCAGCCAGGAGGCGGAGGGCGCGCGCGACTCGCCGTCCTGGGACTGCGCGCCCAGGTCCACTTTATCTCCTATCCAAATGACTCTTAACTAAATTACTCGGAGAATTTTATCAACTCTACGCCACAGATAAAAAAAACATTGGTTTCTAGCTGTTCTCGTCAGCGACGGCCGACTACATTACGATGCGCATGCTAGCAAAAAAACATCTCGATATTTTGTCGACGAAGCCTTGAGAAACCTCTCTAACCTCATCTTGCGTCATAAGCCTGCTTCACTGTTTATTCCTCGTAACAAAGAAATATATTGTTTATTGATTTTTTTCACTATTAATTGTGACAACATACTTTGTTATTTATAGGGTAGAAAAATAAGATGGATCTACATTTTAGGACAACTTGGTACCACAGTAAAGTGAAAAGCCGAAAAGCCTTTGCCTAAACAAGTAATGTATTGTAGAGTGGAGCAGATCTCGCTGTTCCGGGCGGCGGGGCGCGGGCGCGGCAAGGCCAGCGCGCCGCACATCACTGTCAAGATATTCATCGGGTTCGAGTACGAGTGCCCCAGGGGACACAGGTCAACTACACTCTAATTCTAACTCTAATTCTATCTCTAACTCTAGTTCTATCTCTAACACTAGTTCTATCTCTGACTCTTATCTCTAACTGTGACTCTATCTGTATCATTGTTTTTTTCAATTCTATTATTTTTACTTGCGTATAACGAGTGAGAACGTATAATGATCTCACCAAGTTTGACTTACGGCACAATGTACGCACACAGTTGTACACAATAACAATGATATATATAAATAACATTTCGGTAATTTACTCGCCAAAAACATTAAGGCTACTGGTTCTTATACCTTCGTTTTTATTATTATCTCTAAGTGAGTACTATTTGGGCAGGACGTGACGAATTAGAATTAAAATACGAATTAATTCGGTATTGGAAACAAGCGTTAGTGTGGGGCTAGATGGCGATGTGTGCAATGTCCTGGATATTTATCGGAATGTTTCGTGGTGTGTGTGTCAGGTTCATGATGTCGTCCCCGGAGAGCGTGACGGCGGGCGGCGGGTCGGCGGCTGCGGGCGCGGCGTTGGCGCACGCCGACATGCCGGTGTACGTGGCGTGCGTGTGCCGCGCCGCCGCCGCCGCGCCCGTGGCGCACCTCGCGCGCCTGCACGTCGTCACGCCCAAGGCGCCGCTGCACGTCACCATACAACCCAGGGTAAATCTCCGTCTTTCCTTTATCGTTAACCGACTGCAAATCCACACGTCATTTGAAAATCAGTCTCGATTTGAACCGGGGCGCGTTACAATGTAAAGCAGACGCATGCGCCACCAAGGCACGCTCGCTTAACTCAGTGGACGCCCGCGGCTTCGCTCGCATTATTTGAGGATAAAAAGTGGCCTATGCTATGACACTCCCTGGACTTCATACTACCTAGGTACACCATGATAATCCGTTCACCCGTTTTAGCGTGAAGTGCGTTCAAAACATTTACCATAAACATTTACCCAAACATTTTGTTTTCGAATGTCTTCTCTGTACTGATTATTGACCCTTAAGCTTTATTATAATATGTATTGACTAGGGTGCTCGCGGCTTCGCTCGCATTAAGAAGTAAAACTTGCACCCCTTTAAAAGTGGCATTTCCAAAAATCCTTTCTTAGCAGATGCCTACGTCGTAACATCTACCTGCATGCCAAATTTCACCTCGATCCGTCCAGTAGTTTGGACTGTGTGTTGATAGATCACTATATCAGTCAGTCACCTTTGAGTTTTTTGTCCGCAGGTGCAGCCGGTGGCGGGCGGGCCGGTGTTCGTGCCAGCGCCGGCGGGCAGCGCCCCCGTGAAGCTGACTGCGTCCGCGTACTGGGTGCTGCGCCTGCCCTGGGTGTACGTGGACGAGCGCGGCGCGCTGCCCCGCCCGCGCGCGTCCCCGCCCCCGCACGCCGCCGCCGCCGGACGCCGCCGCCGCCGGACGCATCCTGGCGCCTATCTTCGGACTCGTCGAGTGAACCCAGAACGTCTTCAGATCTATGTTCTTCATTTTACAAACATTTATGCTATAACTTCTGTGGCGGACACAAGCGCGCACGGTGTGGCGCTGTGCCCCTGGGTGGGTGGACGGCTCGCGGTTCTCGTCTTGAAAAAGACGTCTGCGCCGGTGCGAACCGTCCCTACGTCGCGAAACTTAAACTTGTGTGCGAGATGCCTTGAGGAGGCCTAGTTGTGAGAGATGCCTAGATAGGGTACTAAGTCTATTGTGGGTTGAAAGCGAAACCAATGTGTTGAATGTAGGAAACTATGAAACGAGGAACGGTACCACTATCTAACACCCCCTACGCTCGCGACCCCAGCTCAGGTTCACAGCAGCTGCCCGCGGTGCGGCTTCTTGTCAGCCCCTCGATGTCGCCGCGGTGCTCACTTCTTCGAGCAATCTGCAGGCTGGAATCCTTCTTGGCTGGGGTCTTGAGGTCACTTCTTCTTTCTTGATTTAGACGTCGGCTGGAACTACTACATACATTCGATCGATCGCGTGTCTTCTTCCATGTCTGAAGTTGGACATGGTAGGTACCAATTCAAGGATAATCCTTATGTATGGGGTTGGGCTCCGGAGCACACAGGCTCCGGGGAAGTTAGAGAGGGGTTACCTTAGCACGGCCATGAATTTTTTGCGTGCTGTCTCACTGGTTCTGATATTTTTTTTAAGTGCTCGACCAGGCTCGCTCTTTTGCCTGGGATGCTTTTTTGACAGTACTCAGTGAGTACAGAGGGTGCTTGCTGATTTTTTTTTTAGGTAACCCCCCTCGTGTATGTGTGGTGTGTGAGTGTGGTGTGTATAGTGCAGGAGGCCTCGCGCCAGTCAGTCGGGTGACCGACGGCGCAAGGCGGCGTTGCTGGTGATACTAGACACCGGTGCCAGCCGAACGGCCTCCGGTGCCTAGTGCGGGCCGGTGAGTGCCACCGGCGCGTCCATCGACTCCTCCTCTTCTGTGCTGGAGATGAGGAGCTCCCTCTGCAGGACACGCCGGCGGGGGCGGTCGTTGTCGGGCGGCCTCGCGTGGAGCGGGGCGAGACCTCGCAGGTGCGGGTGCGGTCCGTTGTCAGCGCGGTCGAACATGCCACGTGACAAACGGACCACAAACTGGTGAATCGTCTCCATCTGCAGGTCATTGTGAAGTATGTCATTTCTCACGTAGCGGCCGGCTTTGGTGATCCGACGCAACGTGGTATTCTGTACCGTCTGGAGACGTTTTCTTAAGTTCGGGTTTAGTACAGAATACCACGCTGGGGCCGCGTACGTGAGTCTTGATCTTATATACATTTTATAGATATTGCTCTTCGTTTTCAGGGGTAGGGTCGAGTTTAAGACGGGAGCTAGCAGTGCGCGCGCTGCCTTGGCCTGCTGCTCCGCGTGTCTCGCTTGGGACCTCATGCTGACGTCCTTGTCGATATAGACCCCCAGGAACTTCACCTCTCTCTGCCAGGTGATAGGCTGTTCTCTGAGGGTCAGTGGCTCCAGTGCTGCGTTCTGCCTCCCGGTGACTAGTGCGGCCGTCTTACCGACATTAACGGCGATCCTCCAGTTATCCAGCCACCGGGGGAGTGCGTCCAGCGCTCGTTGGACGCGGATCCTGGCCGTCTTGGCGTTACGTGCTGTCGTGTAGTACGCGCAGTCGTCGGCGAAGAGGCTCAGGCTGACCGGGGGCGTACCTTCGTACTCCGGCTCTGGGATGGGTATGTCGTTTGTGTAGACCGAGTATAGCAAAGGGGATAGGCAGCTTCCCTGTGGGACCCCAGCTTTAATCCGCTTCACGCTCGAGACTTCTCGTTCCACGTCTACGTAGAAGTCCCGGTCTCGTAGGAAGGATGCAATTAGGTGGACTAGTGGTACCTGTAGTGTGGTGGTCGTCTTCAGCTTGTATAATAGTCCCTCGTGCCATACCCGGTCGAACGCCTTCTCTACGTCTAGGAAGACGCCCACGGTCCGCCTCTCGACGTTCCTGGCCTGGGCTAGCTCGTACAGGACCCGCGTCAGCTGCAGAGTGGTGGAGTGGCCTCTTCTGAAGCCGTATTGCTCTTCCCTGGTCTGTATGTGTGGCCTCATACGGGTAATAAGGAGACGCTCAAATAACTTACCCATATGAGGCAGCAGGGTGATCGGGCGGTAGCTCTCAGCTTTCTGCCGGTCCTTCCCCGGCTTGTGCAGCATGATGACTCGCCCCGTCTTCCAAGTGGATGGGAAGTGCCCGGTCCGCAGCACGCCGTTGAAGAGTCGGGTCAGACAGACGAGCGCCTTCCGAGGCATCATCTTGTAGGCTGCACTCGGAATGTTGTCATGACCCGGGGCCTTCTTGGCGTTGAGGCGACTCGCTGCCCGGAACACTTCCGTCGGGGCGAAGTAATCCTCTCCACTGAGGGGCGTGGGGGTTGCAGCCAGGTAGTCCTCGATAGTGGTGCGTACCTGCTGGTGATGGTCGTGGACCTCTTGGCCCGCCTGGTCTGGGACGGGGTGCAGTGTGAACTGTCCCTCCAGGTGGTCTGCCAGTAGTCCAGCTCTTGCGGCGGCGGTGTAGTGCCTCTGCCCTGTGCTATCAACGAGTGGGCACACTGTTGGCTTGGTCTGTGTGAGATGCCGGTTTAGCGTGTACAGGTTCGCGGTGTCCTCGTCGCACCTGTCTATGTGGGCGCCCCAGCAATCTCCTCTCCACGTTCTGACCTTCGCTGACAGCTCCTCATCCACCTTGTTCAGTTCCGATTTCACGCGGGGGCATCTTGATGTTCTCCATAGCCGGACCAGCTCCCTCTTCTTCTGTCTGAGCTTCTGCAGGGAAGCAGGAAGCCTATCACGGCATTGGGATGGGGCATCGTACGTGGCTCGGTCTTGGCTGGCTTTGATGAATTCGGTCAGCTCCTGCGCGCAGGCCTCTACCTCCTCTGGCGTACTCAGGTGACCTACCGTCATGTTGTCTAGCTCGCCGATGAACTGGGGCCAGTCTATCCTTTTCTGGATGGGTCTGTGTACTGCGGTTGTGGTGCTCGCGACGGTGATCAGTATGGGCATGTGGGGCTCATTGAGCTCGTACAGGACTTCAATGGACATCGGAGCCCCAATGCCCCTGTGCATGACCACGTCGAGCACGTCCGCTCTGTATCTCGCATTAGTGGGGATGTGCGTAGGCGAGTCTGGTCCCAGTACTGTGGCGCCTAGCTGCTGGGCGGTTCTGGACAGCGCTCTCCCGGCCTTGTTGATCGAGTGGCTGTTCCATTCTGTGTTCTTGGCGTTGAAATCCGCCGCGAGGAATGTGGGCACGTTGTGCTTGAAGACCTCCCTTATGTCTGCACTCACCATTGGCGTCGACAGCGGTGGTCGGTAACCGGCGTATATGTGGGTCTCACGCCCGGCTACCTGCGTCCGGACCCCCACCGTGCGCGTCTCTCGGAATGGTAGCAGCGGGAGTTCTTCGTGGACGATGTCGCGGCGGACGAACACAGCGGTCCCACGGTAGGCCATGTTCCTGTCGCTCAGCTCATCGCGTCGGTAGCACACGTAGCCCTGTAATTTGCAGAGGAGGTTGGGTCTTAGTTTGGTTTCACCTATTAATATGATGTGTATATCCTGCTCCTGCGCTAGGAGCCGGAGGCTGGCCTGTTTTGATCGCAGTCCTCCTGCGTTCCAGTATAAAATTCTTGTATGGGTCCTATTCATTATTTAGAGCTTGGAGTGCGGCCAGTGCGCGCATCGCCTGCTGCTGCATCTCTTGGGCAGCGCGGGCAATGGCATTGAGTGACTCCATCAGTACACCCAGCACCTGTGCGTTGGGCCCTGATGGGGTCGATGTTACGGCAGCGGCTGGTTGTTGCGGCTGCTCTTCAGTGGTTGTTGCGGTCCGCCTTGTAAAGTGGGCGGCGGGTCGCTGAGGTAGAGGTTGGGTTACCGGATGTGTGGTGATGTATGGTCCAGGTTGAACCCTGCGTACGGCTGGTACCGGCATCGCGCCCTGCAGGAACTGGGGCATGGGCGCGGGCGGCTGCTGTGACGGCTGGACCGGCGTGGGTGGGAGCTCCTCGTCATACTCCGGCCGGTATTGTGGTTGTAGGGCGGCACCTTGGGCCCCCGCCCTGCGGGGGTCCCTGGGGTGCACCTCTAGGCGCACGCGCGGCGCTGTGGGCGCGCGCAGCTGTTGTTGGGGCTGCCTCGCACGCCACCCTAGGTGTTGCGCATGTTGAGGGGCGGCGAGGGTGGCGGGGGCAGCGTCGGAGCGGCCCGCCGGTGGGCGGGCGGGTGTCTGCTGGCGGGCAGCCGGGCGGCTCGCCTGGTGGCGGGCGGGCGGTGGCTGCTGTGCCGCAGGGCGGCCCGCCTGCTGGCGGGTGGGCGGCGGCTGGTAGGCGGCAGGGTGGTCCGCCAGTTGGTAGGCGGGCGGCGGCTGCTGTGCTGCTGGGCGGTCGAGGGCGGCGTGGGAGCGCCCTCTACCGCGTGAGCGCCCGCGGGAGCTGCCGCGAGAGCGCCCTCGCGAGCTGCCGCGGGATGGGCCTTGTGCGGCCCCTCTGGGTGTGTAGCCGCGCGGCTCCTGCGCGCGCGGCTGGTGGTGCTCGGGGAAGGGCTCGAACGCAGGAGGTCCTCCCTCCGTGGGGATGGGAGTGGACGCCATGGCGCGCCTGCGGCGCCTGGCACCTCTCCCTCTGGATCTTGGCTGCTCGCCCGGGTTGTTGGCCGGCGGGCGGAGCGTGGTCATCGGAGCGGCGCGCCCTTGGTGCTCAGGGGCGCGCTGTGGTGGTGGCGCCCTTCCGCCTGCCCGGGTGGGCGGCGAGAGCGGGCGTTGCTGCGGCGCGGTGTGCGCCCGCTGGGGCGGGCGGCGGTCGCCTGGGATGACGATCTTGCGACGGCGCGCCTCCCGCCGGAAGTAGGGGCACGTCCGGCTGTTGGCTGCGTGCTGCCCGTCGCAGTTGGCGCACTTCAGCGGTGCGCCCTGTGGTTGGGGGCACTCGCTCCCGAAGTGGGCCCCCGCGCATTTAACACAGCGCTGGGGGCGGTGGCAATTGTGGGAGGCATGGCCAAAGTGTTGGCATCGGTGGCACTGTGGTACCACCGCCTTGCCGCGCCATGCCTCGACCACAATCCTGGGCATATTTAGCAGCTCAGTTGTCCCGTACAGCCGGTTAAGTTCACTATCACTTATGTGGTCCAGCTGTATGTGGTATACGCACTTCACTGCTCCGGCGCGCGTCGGCAGTGCGCGCGCGAAGCGCGCCGGGAAGTTTAATTGTTGTAAGGCACTCACGATCACTTCTCCTGGCGTGTCGCGCGGCAAGCCCCACAAGGCGACTTTGTGGGGCTTCTCCTCCTCCAGCGCGTAGCAGTACCACGCCAGGTTCGGGTTGCGCGTCTGCTCCTCCGTCAAGTACCGCTGTATGACGCGGTACTCCTCCCCGGAGCGGGGGCGGAAACGCACGCCGCGGTCAAGCGGGCGCGCGTTGGGGATGTGTCCTAGTCGTGCCCTAATAGCGCCGAGGTGCTGGTGCCAGTCAGCCCACTCCTCGACTATCAGCGGCGGGTAGTTCCGCTCGCGGTTGTTGGCGGTCCCGCGGGGCACGGTCGCGTCGATGACGCGCGGCGGGCTAGCGGTGGCGGCCGGGCGGGCGGTAGGAGAGCTGGGCGGGCGCGATGGCGGCACAGGCAGCACGGTAACTGCCCTCGGCGGCGACGCGCGCGGCTGCTCCCTCGGTGGCGATGCTCTCAGCATAGCCGCATATGAGGATGCGGGCTCATGCTGTTGGGCTGGTGGCGATGGCGGTGGCACAGAGTCACGCCCCATTGACTCTATGCCTGCGTAAGAAGTATCATCGGTCCCTTCAGGCGCATGCACCAGCGCGGTGGTGATGCTGCGCCGGGAGTTGTGTGAGGAAGCCGACGAGAAAGCGGCGTCCGGTGAGTCGTCGCGTTCTTCCGGTTCCTCCTCCTCCTCCTCCTCCTCTTCGGACGAAGAGGGCGATGGCGAGCTCTCTCCTCCCTCCAGTCCGTACACGGACAGCGGCGACACGCGTGGGGGCGGGGAGTCTTCGCCGATCCTCTGCCGTTTCTCCTCGTTGGAACGCAATGAGTGGGATATGGCGGAGCGATCGACCTCGTCCCGCTTGCGCCTAGCCCCGCCCGCCGGTGCTGGCGCGAGCGGAGTCTCCTCCTGCAGGGACTCAACCCCGCGGATGAGCCTCTCTGGTGCTGGCACGGCGCGGCTCGGGCTTTGCGCACGGCGAGGTAGGTAGCGGCCGGTGCGGCGGATCTCGTTAGTGAAGAGATCCCTCTCCACTATTTCTATCCTGCGGCTGGTACTGGGCCCGGGGGTGGGCTCCTCCGGGTCTTCAGCGCGGGGGGCGCCAGGTTCTCCCTGGCCTGACATGCCGTGAGCTTGGGTGCGGCCTCACCAAAGTCTATAACCACTATTAAACCACTCGGTTGGTCACACTGTACTCACGGTTTAGTCCGGGTGAGCGGGGTTGGCTACTGGGCTGCACGTTTGCACCAACAAACAGCTAGCCAGTCAGCCAGTGCCACTCGTTTAATGTTCGTGCACTAACACACGCGTAACACAGGTTTCAGTTCTGCAGAATTAATACAATATAACACTGCACACAAGTTGAGATGAAATTCAAAAAGGAAATAGTCACTGTCTATATTTAGATATCGCACAACACAACACTCGCGTACGAAGCGTATCTAGGTCGTGGCGGGGGTGAGGTGCGGTGGGCGGCGGCCGGTCTTGCGTCTCTCTCTAAGGCGGCGGCGTGGTGGAGCTCTGACGTCAGAGCTGTGGAGCGGAGACACGGTGGAGCGGCCTGTATCCTGGTGATTGTGTTCGGGTTCGACTCGACTTTCGCGCGGAAGGAGTGACGTCTCGACTTTCACGGGAAAGGAGGAATCGCGAAACAGCAAAACAGCAGGACCCACATACATTCGACCGATCTTCAACCGCGGCACTGGAATTCATCGTTACCGCAAAGAGAGCCCCATTAAAATTCTCTATACTTTGAAGCAATTTCATTATGAGTGGCACCATTTCCCGTCCATATCTTTATTGATCTTAAAGTAACACACATAATATTTACACCATTAGAAAGCCCTTACAAAACTCTATTTATACATATAAAATTTACACAGATCAACCAAGGACTTTAGACACAATCAGCAAAAAATGGTGAATATTTACACAAAACGCAACTTTCATCATACATTTTCGTTAATTACAAACTAACTACGGTCGTGATCCGCGAGTATCATACCATTCTAATTAGATCTCTTCACGCAGCATCTGTTTCACTAAGAATCTTATTAGATTTTAACATGAAAAATTATCACTAATTCATAATATACAGATGCCGCGTGCGAAAGGGATGCAAGTATATCTCCATCGCGTTTCACTGATGATACTCGCGGAGCGTGGACGAAAATGATACATTCTCTTAGTTCGTTACGCGCACTCACTTTCACTAATTAAACTCGAACAAGGCATGCGTCGCTGACTTCACTGTTCATATTAGTTCTTTTCATACATTGTCCACATGTCAGTGCATGCATCGCCGACAACTTCACTATCAGACTGGGATACCATAGCACTGGATAGAAATAAATGTAGGGAGGCCTTTACCCAACAATGGGACAACACAGGCTCTTAATAATATAACTTCACTACATAGTATAAAGCAAAGTCACTTTCCGCATCTGTCTGTATGTAATATGTATGTATGCTTAAATCTTTAAGACTACACAACGGATTTTGATGCGTTTTTAATGGTTATTTGTTAGAAAAATGATTCAAGAGGAAGGTTTATTTGTTTAATTAAGCGTGCGATGCCGCGGGAAACAGCTAGTGAGGTTGCCTTACTAGCTGTTGCCCGTGGCTTCGTTTGTCTTAGCTTGGACAACATAAACAGACGATGGGTTCTTCTTCGTATGGGAGTGACCAACCCTGTTGTAGAGAGTTTTTAGACCGCCTTAAAGGCCTTTAACATGAATGACATGGCTTAGCGACTGTTAAGCTTGTCTTATCCTATACTTATTTAATTGACTGTTATATTGTATGTGTGTCTAGTTCCAACGGACACGGGATCGATTCCTGCACAACACAAATAATTGACCATTTTAAATTTGCAATCATTTGTGTTAAGTCTGGGTGTTTCTTTATTCATATGTATATCAGAAAAATGTTATCATCGCTACTTAATAACGGATATAATACTTAAATACTCTTGTAAATAAAATACGTAGGTACTTACATATATTATTCAAATTCAAATTATTTATTTAAGTAAATAACTTATGAACTATTATTACATGTTCACTGCACTCCACACTAGGATAACCTGTGTTATGAAGTGCAGGCTCTTCCTTAAGTCAAATGAAAGGATACAATCAAAGCTTACGTACTAGTCCATACAATATATAAGATTAGCTGACGCCTGGTAACAGATGAAATTAACTTGCAATGGTGCGGAACAAACACGCCGCGCTCTGCACTAGGTCGAACCTGTGTCGCAGGACACAGTCGTGCTGATCCACACGTGCCATATCCAATGTGAAAGGAAAGCAATGAGGTTACCAGGCATTACCCAATAGTGGCTACTTATGTACATTATAATATATGAAATATTTAACAAATTGTATGAATTGAGTCGTTGAGTAATGAGTCATACAACTTTTTTGTTATTTTTATTTATAAGATACACTTAGTTAGTATAGGTATCATACCGTAAGTGTTTTAATGCGTGAAGCTGAATGTGTGTGTCTGTGTGTGTAAGTGGAATCGTGATACTGGAATTTTTAGCAAACCTTTGATCATGACAACTGTTGTGTGTTCCTACCGTCAAGTTTTAACCCTACATATTGGGATATTTTAAGCAGGAAGTACCTGGAAAAGCATTCCATAGATGTAAATTAAAACAAGTTTTTTTACATTATATTAAATTAATCATATATAGAACGTTTTTTTTTTTAATTCTACTATCATCTTAAATAAGTACGACATATCTAGATTTTCAGCGCTTTTCCAGTATCAAGATTCGTTAGCCAGACTCTAATCATCATCATCATCATCATCCAAAGCCTTCTCTATCCCATCCCACTGCTAGGCATAGGCCTCTCTTTGATTGTGCCAGCAGCGTTGATCTTGTGTAGACCTCATCCATAAAGAACCCGCGACTCGTACAATGTCGTCAACCCATCTCGCTGCCAGACTCTAATAATTATGGTAAATGAAGAAGATTCTTTGCAATCCAACTGTGGCGAACGTCGCGCCACCTCAAAACATATCTATAGACTCACGCACATGAGCGGGAAGGGGGCGCGGGAATAACACCGCGCTTCTATATGACACAGGACATTGTGGTCGCGGCGGTCGCACACGCACACGAGTCGGTCCGAGACCTTCACCGAAGCTCCCCGCTCCCGCGCCACGCCAACGCACTCGCGGAAATGTTTATCGTAGCTTTCTAAGCTAATATAAGTCTTTAAGTCTTATATAATAATGGAGACGTTTTGTGTTGTGTACCTAGTGAATAAAAGAATGTTGTGACTATACCTACCAATGACTTTCATTACTACACCGCAAGGCGTCCCAAAATGGTGACCCCGGTGCAAAAACTTTCCGTGTTCAGTGCGAGACTATGTTACTTATTAAGTGCTTCAGTTACCTACGACAACACAGTGATTAAAATCGCAATAAACATCGGCGCACTTAGTAACTCATACTGCGTCAAACCGCCGATAACATAGGCGTCATAACGCTGCAATGCAAGCAACGCGTCGCGTCTACAAGTGGGCATAGCGCGGCAAACATCAATCAAAGCGCGCCGCCACGAAAAACACGCAACGCATCGTACCTACAAAGCGCGCTGCCTCACCCGTGGCCTCACAAACCGCGCTCAGCCACTACCTACCTACGAGCTACGTGGCCACCACGCCATCACAGTAATATTACCGTGACACTATGTTGCTCGGTAGCAACGTCGCCCGCGCCTAGCAAGCACAAATCCATGTGGTTTCACCCTGTTGCTATGCGGTAGCGAATCAACCACGCTCAGTTCAAGGCCAACCACGCGGAGCATACGAAACGACGAGATCTGCGAGCATCCTCGCCGAACCCGCTTCAACCGATCTCAGTAGCAGAGCCAGGAGATGGAAACACCTCCGTCACTCCCTTCGTGCCAGCACATGAGTATACCTACAGACATTTGGTGAGCGAACTTTAGTATTAGCTAAATACCTACTCGTTCAAAAATTTCGTCAACATAATAGTTACAGTGCATACCTACCTAAAACATTAGAACTCGAAACAAGTGAAGTGAATTTTCGTTGTTACCTTAGTTCTAATTATTTATAGGATGTATCTACGTACTTATAAAATTTCTTTGTGCTTATGTATTATAGATTACGTTAAGAATTTGTGATACTCTCAACTTACCTAGGCAGTCTAGGCACCCATTTACGTGAGCTAATCATGTATTTATAAACACGTTCACGGCGGCCGGATTTTACCTACTTATTTTAACCCATTGCACACCGCCCGCCGTCCGTTTATTGTATTATTTTTTTTTGGTTAACGCACTCACTGTCGGTTAACTTATTTTATGTACTTACCGGTTAACATTTATTATAATATTGTTTTATATGTTTAAATTGATTTTATTTTCTCTTGTATTTGTTTTATAATAATGTAAATAATTATAGATATTAAGTACAACCGTTATTTTTTAGTACTGATTATAATTTGTTATTTATTATTCCGGTACTGAAAGCGGTTGTTACTTTCGGTTCGTGTGACGTATATATATCTATATACTTAATACCTATTATCCTTATCTCTTTCGACTTCTCCCTTTCCGCAACTCAACATGACGGCGGAACAGAATAATAAGTTAACTCAACTTGCTCGCCTAGTCGAGGTACTTACAAATTGCGTAGATGCCCTCAGCGCGAGATCAGCAAGGTCAGAGAGGTCAAGTTCAGCTTCACACCTGTGCTGGTTTCATTGTACCTACGGACATGAGGCACGTAAATGCACGAAACCGTGCTCGTGGAAGTCGGAAAAACTCACTGAACAATCAGTAGTCGCGGCAACTGATCATTCAGATATAACAAGCCGCCGGTTATTCGCTGTCGATAAAACGACGTGTTACAAATTTCTCATCGATACCGGCAGCGACATCTGTTGCTACCCGAGAAAATTATGCAAGGGTCGCGCGATACAAGCAACCGGCTATCAACTAGCTGCGGCTAACGGCAGCTCAATAAAGACATACGGGACTATCTCGTTACACCTGAATTTAGGCCTGCGTCGAGATTTTCACTGGCATTTTATCATCGCTGACGTAGATACGCCAATAATAGGTGCGGATTTCTTAAGTCATTACAACTTACTACCTGACCTTCGAAACAAGAGAATTATCGATGGAAACACCAAGCTATCTACCCAGGCATCGATTGCAAATGTGAGCCAAGTCAGTGTAAGATCCGTGTCTGCTCAATCGACCTCACTTTACTCGAATCTTCTATTGGAGTTTCCTGACCTCACGCGACCTCCAGGTCTACCACGACAAGTGAAACACAATACGGTACATCACATCATCACGACCGATGGACCTCCAGTTTCCTCCCGCCCACGTCGCCTGGCCCCTCAGAAACTAGCTGCAGCTAAAAAGGAATTTGAAGACATGGTCACATGTGGAACAGCTCGACCATCTGACAGTCCTTGGGCATCACCGCTACACATGGCTAAAAAGGGTCAGGAAGGATGGCGACCTTGTGGAGACTACCGCGCTCTGAACGCTCGTACTGTTCCAGACCGGTATCCCGTCAGGCACATCGCCGATTTTACGCACAACATCTCTGGTTCAACAATATTTAGCACCATTGACCTCGTAAAAGCATTCCAGCAGGTGCCAGTACACCAACCAGACATTTGCAAGACTGCCATCACCACACCGTTCGGGCTATACGAGTTTCCGTTCATGACTTTCGGCTTAAGAAATGCTGGACAAACTTTTCAACGGTTCATGGACGAAGTCGTGAGGGGACTCGACTTCTGCTATACGTACATTGACGACATAATTGTATTCTCACGGTCACACCAGGAGCACAAGGAACATCTACGCACCTTATTCCAACGCCTGGCAGACTACGGCGTCGTAGTGAACGCATCCAAGTGCGTTTTCGGTGCCGAAGAAGTAACATTCTTAGGGTACTCCATCAACAAAGATGGAACTCGCCCTCCAACAGAAAGGATTGAAGCGTTGCGGAGCTATCCCTTACCTAAAACAGTGCAAGGTCTTCGCCGCTTCCTCGGCATGATTAACTTTTATCGCCGATTCCTCCCAAAAGCAGCAGAAACACAAGCGCCACTCATCAACGTCTTAGCCTCATCCAAACTCAAAGGTGCTAAACCTGAGGGCGATATTTCTTGGGTCTTGTTGGATCTATCGTTTACGTAAGAGAAACGCCATTTTCACAGTAATTCTGTTTTAATATGAGACGCGCTTCACCTCTAAGCCGTAGCCATCTTTACCGGTGTAAGAATACGTGAACTAAAATAGCATAGAGCTTATAGACTATGCTACAGACTAAAAATTACACATAGACAATGCATAGATAATAATATTTAATTCTTAACATCCTCCCAGGGGCAAAGTCAAAGTTACAGTAAGGATGCATAGTCTATTTGTATACATTCAAACTTCTAAAAATATCAATTACAAATAGTTGACACTTAGTATACATTTCAAATTATTTGTTACTTCTAAAAAATATCAAGATTATTCTCATTATCAATAAATCACACAAATCGCTTAGTATATTAACTTCAGTCAAAATGTAACAATGCTTACAACCATATACAAATCTAATTAACATCTATTGTTACCAAAATAATCATAAGTTACAATTTTCTTGTTAACAAGTTACTACAATTATTAATTTCAAAGTACACAAATTACAAAAATCGTTGTGGTAATTTAATATTGCGTCCTGACCTAGTCATGGAAGCTAATGGAACAGATGTTGGCTCTACCTGAGAACACTCGGGTGATAACTGTGATTCTGAAGGCTCAACTGTACTAACCTGTGATGCCCTTTCGAGCCACTCTGGTGTCACTGAGAGCTCCAATGGGTACAGTCTCTGGTATGCTCGTATCCGCTCTCCAGCTGCAGTTTGTACTCTGGCAGACCTCGTCCGTCCATCTTTTCCTGAAAAAATTTCAACAACAATCCCCACAGGCCAATGCAATCTGCGGATGCCCTTTTCGCCTTCCACAAGTACCAAGTCTCCTACTTTTGGTTCTCTGTCTCCTTCCTTTCCTTTTGCAACTAGTAATGACAAATATTCATTCTTGAATCTACTTCTAAAGTCTTCTCTGAGTTTCTGTAAGTATTTGAAACGAACTTGTAGATTCTTTTCATCAATTTGGTCAAAGTCAGGTATTTGATCACTTGTAGATAAGCTTTGAAGAAACATCATAGGTGTGAGAGGTCTCACATTTCCAATTTCTACATAAGTAAGTGGTCTGCTGTTGATGACTGTCTCACAATCACATAAAATTGTTGACAATTCAATCCAGTCAAGCGATGCTTTCCCAAGTATCCTTTTGAGCATATCTTTCACAACTCTGATTAAACGCTCCCACCACCCTCCCCACCACGGAGCTGCTGGCACGGAGAACTTCCATTTTATCTTGTAAAAGTTGGAGGCTTCTTCTATTTCCTGCCAGTTGACTTCTTGTAGCAAACTTGAAGTTCCCACCAGATTAGTGCCATGGTCTGAATATATTATCTTTGGCTTGCCTCTTCTGGCAATGAATCTTCTCAAAGTCATAATCAATCCATTTGTTGAGAGGGTGTCTGTTAGTTCTAAATGTACACATCGATATACAGCACATGTGTATAGAACCAGCCAACATTTCTGATTGCTTTTTAAGTACAGTGGACCCGCCAGGTCAATACCTGTCACTTCAAATGTGGCTGTTGTTTTGATGCGGTCCAAGGGTAATGGTGGCTCGGTAACTTCATACTGCTTTGCTGTGAACCTTTTGCATATCATGCATCCTGTAACAACTTTCTTTACAAGTCTTCTCACTCCTGTTATCCAGTATGTGTTTCTTAGAGTTGTTATAAGATTCAATGCACCCATATGACCCATCTTTCTATGTAATTCTTGAACCATTCTATATACGATTTCATGGTTTCCTGGAAGTAATATAGGGTTAATGAACTCCTTTGTTTCGTTGGTGTAATCCATTCTTGTCTTTACTTTCATTATACCTCCTTCTTCCATCGTTAAAAGTTTCTTGTTCTTTGAATTCTTTTTATAGATTTCCTTCTGTATTAATTTAAATAATACTTTCTCTGCATACTCATACTCTTCTGAGGATATAGTTGAACTGCTTATGTTTGTATCATGCATTTCTCTACATCTGGGGCTCAGTCTAAGCAGTCTAGCTATAAGTCTAACTATCTTGCTGTATTGGTTAAAGTATAACAGTCTCTTACTGAAATCTTCTGTTGCAATCTCCAAATTGACATACATTGTTTTGCACTGTTCCTTATTAATGATTTCTTCTTCAGTCTTTGTATGGCTTACTGAAGACTTGGGCCATTTTAATTCTTTTAAATATAACCATTGTGGACCCATCCACCACTGAGATTCTAGCATCATTTTGGCATTGCAGCCACGAGAAGGTAAGTCAGCAATATTGTTTACTCCGGGTATATGTTTCCAGTCCTCTTTGTTCGTATTGGTGCAGATTTCTCTCACTCTGTTTGTAACAAACGTTTTCCATGTATCTTGTCTTTGAATCCACGCCAACACAACAGCAGAGTCAGTCCAGCAGTAAACTTTGCAATCTTTGCATGCTGTAAGCAAACCTGATATTACAACTTCATGGTACAATCTTGATGCAATGAGGGATCCCATTAATTCCAGTCTTGGCAGTGTCATTTGTCTTTTGCTCGGTGATACTCTGCTTTTAGCTAATAAAAGACGTACCGTTACCTGTCCCTGGTGTTCTGTGCGCAGGAATACACATCCAGAGTAGGCATCTTTGCTAGCATCACTAAATACATGTACTGATGTCTTGCATTGTTCCAAAGGAAAGTCAGATACTGTTCTTGGTATCTCACACTCTTGTAAGTAATCAATAGTATTTATCCAATCCTTGTATTCTTTCTCTAGTTCTGTCGGTATCTTCTCATCCCATCCAGTTTTGAGTAACCAGGCTTTCTGTATGATTAGCTTGGGAATGAGCGTGACGGGGCTCAGAAATCCAATTGGATCGAATATTTGCTGTGCAGTTGATAACAAATCTCTTTTGGTAGTTTCCTTTGGTACAATTTTTAAGTTAACATTACAGTATAACTTATCTGTATATCTGTTCCAAAGGATTCCTAGAATTGATACTGGTTTCTCTTCTTGAATTGAGTTGCTCATCCATCCTCGTAGTTCAAATTTTCCTTTTTCCATAAGTTCTGTAGCTTCTTTGATAAATTGCATAACTTCCGCCTTGGTGTCGAAGCTTGTAACACAGTTGTCAACATAAAATGATGCTTTTAACTTCTCTGCTGTGTTCGGGTACATTTCAGAATATTGTTCGAGGTGGTAGTTCAGTGTGGCTGCCAGCAAAAATGGACTACATGCAACACCAAATGGAACTCTTGCGTGTTGATAAGTTACCATTTTTTCTTGGTTGCTGGGGTCATCCCACCATAACAATTTCAGGAACTTTCTATCTTCTGGGGCTACAGATATTTGTAAAAAAGCCTTTTTGATATCTGAGGTTACTCCATACATCCCAGCTCTAAACATGACTATTAATTTAGGAATGGTTTCTAGTAGGTTTTCACCTTTTTCTACACACATGTTCAGTGACATTCCATTTTTGTCTTTAGATGCTGCGTCAAATACTGGTCGTATCTTAGTAGTAGCACTCTCCATTTTTATCACAGCATGGTGCGGTAAGTAGTGTCCATCTTTTATATTTTTTGGCTCTACTTCTTCAATAATACCTTCCTGTTTCCATTCTTGAAAGATGTTATGGTAATCTTCGAGTCTTCCAGTTTTAGACAATTTCTGTGTTGTGCTGTGTAATCGCCTGCTTGCTGCATCATAATTTGACTCGACCACAGGGTAGCCTTCTTTCCAAAGGAGTGGTACTTCGTAGCGGCCGTTTTCATTTACTGAAATGTCAACAGAAGTATCTTTATTTTTATGGCAATATGGATCTTTGATACCTAATGTTTCCACATCCCACAGAAATTCTAATGAGTCTCTTATTTCTGGTGTTGCTGTTATCAAGGCTGAGTGTACTATATTGCTATATATTCCAGTCTGAACTGGTCCTTGTAGTACCCACCCCAGCTTTGTCTCTAAAGCAACCAATTTCTCAGTAATCCTTACCAAACCGCCTTCTGCAATGCCTCCTAATTCGTCTGATCCAATAAGAAGACTTATCTTTTCTGTCTTATTTGTGTCAGTATCCGATAGTTTGATATTTTGTTTCTTAAGTTGAGTTAGAAGTTTTTGATTCTGTACTCTAGGTATATCTTCACAAATTGTATCTTGTTCCAATCCAAACATTGTTGTACTAAAGGTATTGTCAAGGTTACTTACTTGAAACTTGAATTTTCTAAGAGTCTCTGCTTGTTTAGTGATCCCTCCAAACAATGAATGTTTTAACTCTTCGTGATCATTTACCTCTAGTCCTAATTCTTTTGCCAAATCTGTGTTGATGTATGTGCGCATTGATCCCGGATCTAGGAAGGCTCGTACTTCCTTCTGCTTTCCGGTACTGCCACCTGTAATTTTGACAAGCACAGTCTGAAGTGAGATATTAGAGACACTCTTTGAAAGGTGATTTGTTGCAGTAGTTGTTTCACTAGGTTTTGTTTTGGAAGTTGTTCCAGCAGTCTTTGTTGTGTCGTGAAGGTTGGGACACAAAACAATCAGGTGACGTTTACTGCAACTCATGCATCTTATAAATGCTTTGCATGACTTTGCCAAGTGTCCTTTTTTGAGACACACATAACAAGCTCCGTTTTTCTTAATAGCTAGTTTTTTCATTTCAAGATCCAGTTCCCTAGCTTTATTGCACTCAAAGGTGCCATGACCTGTTTTGTTGCAAAATAAACATGAGTCCTTACCTTGGGTGTTAGGCTTATCCTGTACCTTTTTAGATTCATTGACTAGACATGTAGCCGTTGCTGGTGTAGTCATAGGCCTTTCGAATAAGGCCTCCGCAGGTTGCACCGGCTCTGTCAAAAATTCTTGTTTAGCCAACTGCACCCGTTGGTCTGCTTCAACCTCAGTCTGCAAAAAATCTATTAAGTTTCCTAACTTAGAGCTAGTACCAGTTGCATTCAGTTTGTGTGATGTTTTGCTCCATACCAACAAAGTGTTCTCCGGCAGTGCCGACTCTATCATAGGTAGTAGTACACATTCATATTTGTCTTTTACAATGCCTAAACTTTCTAAAATTTGCAAATTAGTGGTAATCTTATCATACAGAAATTCAATTGACTGTGTTTTATGTGTAACAAGTTTTAGTAGTTCTCTAATGTAAATTTCAATTAAAGTTTCATTTTTGGCAAATCTTTCCTTTAGTGTACTAATCACCTTACTATAATTTTCTTCAGTGGGAGGATATCCATCAACTAGTGTTCTTGCTTTGCTTCCTTCGGCCATCGCTTGGGATAAATATTGAAACTTGGTTTCCGCGTCGATCGTCTCATCTTCATGGATTTTCTTGTACTGCCCCCAAAACTGCAGCCAAGTCTTCGGATCGTCGTTAAATTCCCTTATCTTAAGCTTTGGTAAGTTGAGTCTTGTAATCTTGTCCTTCTTCAGTTTATTTTTGATACGCAGCCATCTTAATTTATACTTGTCTGCTTCGTCGCAATCTTGTTCGTATTCCTGTTTCTCGTCTTCAAAAGCTAATAATTCAGACTGTATTTTCGAATCCAGCTTTTCCATTTCATGAATTTTATGTTCGAGAAATTCTAGGTCTTCGGCCGTGGCCGTCACTGATTCACATTGTGATTCACACCTTGTGAAAGCTCGTCGCACCTGGGCACGTTCTCTTACAAGTTTCTTTAGATCCATATCGCCGTTCATCCCAATTATCTTTTACTGTTCGAAACTTGGGCAGGGTCGCCAGTTGAGGGCGATATTTCTTGGGTCTTGTTGGATCTATCGTTTACGTAAGAGAAACGCCATTTTCACAGTAATTCTGTTTTAATATGAGACGCGCTTCACCTCTAAGCCGTAGCCATCTTTACCGGTGTAAGAATACGTGAACTAAAATAGCATAGAGCTTATAGACTATGCTACAGACTAAAAATTACACATAGACAATGCATAGATAATAATATTTAATTCTTAACAAAACCAGTGCCCTGGACGCCAGAACTTGAATTGGCATTCCAAAGGTGTAAAGACGCCCTGGTGAGCGTTACTCTGCTTGCTCACCCAAACAGTGACGCGCCATTAGGTCTGTTTACAGACGCGTCATCAACTTACGTGGGAGCTTGCCTACAACAAAAGGTGTCTAATCATTGGCAACCATTGGCATTTTTCAGCAAGAAACTAACAGATAAACAAAGCCAATGGCCCGCCTACTATCGCGAACTCCTTGGAGTATACGAAAGTGTACAGCACTTCCGACATATTCTTGAGGCACAACACGCGACAATCTACACCGACCACAAGCCTCTCATATATGCTTTCAGCCAAAAACGAGAGAAGCTCCCACCAATACAACTGAACCAACTTAGCTTCATCAGTCAATTCACGACGGATGTCAAGCATGTTAAAGGTGTTGACAATGTTGTCGCCGACACCATGTCACGAGTTGAACAAATTTCACTCGGTGACGATTTCGCTTCGCTCGCTCGAGCACAAGCAGAGGACGATGACCTCGAAAACATTCGCAACAACTCCTCTTTAAAACTAGTGCCTACATTAGTTCCCGGGTCCGATATCACCATTCTTTGCGATGACACGACCGGGAAACCACGGCCATACTTGCCACCGCAACATCGCCGTGCAGCCTTTGATCGACTTCACAATTTGAGTCACCCTGGGGTGCGTGCAACTACGCGCCTTGTGGCTGATCGCTACGTATGGCCCGGCATTAAAAAAGACTGTCGCAACTGGTCACGCGAGTGCCTCGCATGCCAGAAATGCAAAGTCACACGACATGTATCAGCCCCGCTCGCTGATTTTCCTACTCCATCTGGACGATTCAAACACGTCCATCTGGATATCATAGGACCACTTCCGTCCTCCAACGGTTACACCTATTGTCTTACAGCAATTGACCGTTTTACAAGATGGCCAGAGGCTTGGCCAATGACAAATATAACAGCCGAAGAAGTTGCTGACCAATTTCTTCACGGTTGGATTGCTCGTTTTGGCGTCCCCACCACCGTCACTACTGACCAAGGACGTCAATTCGAATCCACGTTATTCAACAAACTAATGGATCTAGGAGCTACCAGAAGAGCGAGAACAACTAGCTACCACCCACAGGCTAACGGTATGGTGGAACGCTTCCACCGGCATCTCAAGGCCGCTATCATGTGTCATTCACAATCCTGGCACAAAGCTTTACCGCTCGTTCTTCTCGGCATCAGATCAGCACTTAAAGAGGATCTACGCTGTTCCTCTGCAGACCTTGTATACGGTGAACCACTACGCTTACCGGGCGAGCTCCTAGTACCTAGTGGCACACCACAACATACAAGCGATGACTTCATGGCCCGGCTACAGAGCACAATGGCCAAAGTACGTCCAGCACCGGCGTCCCGACACACGGAGCCCAAAACTTTTGTATTCAAAAATTTGAGCGACGCTTCACACATCTTCTTACGAGATGACACGGTACGCCGCGCACTTCAACCCCCTTACACAGGGCCCTATAAAGTTCTTAATCGCACAGACAAGACACTCACTATTCAAATGCCTGGTAGGAGCGTTCAAGTTAGCATCGACAGAACTAAGCCAGCTTACATAGCTCCTCAAATGGAACCAACATCGAGTCAAACGGTGCCAACGTCTGTTCCTGCATCCACTGCAGACAGACAGCCAAACGCAGCACTGCCAGTTCCTAGCACTACTTTTTCGCCAGGACCATCACCTAGATCACAACCACAATCACCCAATCCCTTACCTACCGACCCTCCAGCTAAATACGTCACCCGATCCGGACGTCGCGTCCGCTTTAAGCTTCCGGTGGATGTGTAATATTTTTTTTTTGTAATTATGTATAAACCTTAAGGTCGGTTAATGTAAGTTCGGTTGTAAGTTTTTTAAGTTTTTATTTGTTAATGCTCGGTTTACCTTTCTCCGTGGGGGGGTGGTGTGGCGAACGTCGCGCCACCTCAAAACATATCTATAGACTCACGCACATGAGCGGGAAGGGGGCGCGGGGATAACACCGCGCTTCTATATGACACAGGACATTGTGGTCGCGGCGGTCGCACACGCACACGAGTCGGTCCGAGACCTTCACCGAAGCTCCCCGCTCCCGCGCCACGCCAACGCACTCGCGGAAATGTTTATCGTAGCTTTCTAAGCTAATATAAGTCTTTAAGTCTTATATAATAATGGAGACGTTTTGTGTTGTGTACCTAGTGAATAAAAGAATGTTGTGACTTTACCAGTGACTTTCATTACTACACCGCAAGGCGTCCCAAACAACCATAAATTCCTAGAATCCAACTGGACTTAAATAGGTACATCTCATTATTTTTGTAATGACAGTGTTTTAAAATTTCCTACTCGCTATTTGGTATTACTATAAATGGCTGCTTCGACAATATTTTTTATAAAATTTAAAAAGTTCATAAAAATACTTTTATCAATATAAATGGCAATATTGAACCATAAGCAAAAAAAAGTTATCTAGTTTATGTCAATGCAATGTCGTATAATCTATGTGTCTTGTTTGCGATATGTTATGTATTGTTTGTTTGTTTATTAATTATTTTATCGTTTGCACTTTGCAGATTGCTCAAATTTTAACAAATCTGACTTAAAATTGCATTATAAATAACTAACCCCTCGTTAGGAAACCATATGCTTACAAAAACATCTATAATTAAAGTATAAATAGATAAACCGCAAATTCAACAAAAAAAACTATGGCTGAAGGTATAACTTTTGAAGATGTTCCCGCAGAAAGCCGTACCTCTGTAAGTACATTTCTACAGGCCATTGCAAGACACATCTTCATACTTCGCTGACATCTATTGATCTTCTTTAACTCAAATAAACACCTCACCTTAGGTATCATGCTAAGTGACAACATTTACTTTTACTCCATTCAATGATGCCTGCAGCAGTTACTATTTTGTACATAAGTGTATAGTACATATAAAATGCTTGATATTTCAGAGCAGTAGACCATCCTTGGCTCAGGTGAAAGCCATAATATCTTTCATGGAGAAGCATCGAGACCTGGCCAAGAAAAAGCACAAATACAACAGTCTTCCAAAGTTCAAAAAGCTCTGGACAGAGTTAGCAGACACTGTGAATTCTATTGATGGATCAGTAAAATCCACACAAGGGTGGATTAAAGTAAGTATAATAGGATAGCTTTGTGAAATAAAAACTCTATGTTCAAGGAACATTGAAAGTATAGAACTTTGAAAATTAAGGTTTAACTACTTACTTTTGTTTGGTAGGTATTTACTTTTTTCATGATTTTCGATAAAGTTATAGACTTTATAAATTTGTGTTAGTAAATAATTAATTAGATACTGAATCTAAGTACTTATTTCAGTTTTGGGCAGACAAGAAGAGATTCCTGTTAACAAAGCAAAGACAGATTGAAGAAGGGAAAGTAAAAAGTTCAATCACAGCACTGGAGCAAAGAATACTGGACCTGTGTGACAAGAAAACATATACTCCAAGTAAGAATTGTTATAAAAAATATTGCTAATGATTCTTATGAAATTTAAATAGACATACCTTTGTTTAATTATCCAGAAGGAAGTCCACCGATACATTATTTTAGCCATTAAATAAATTACTTGTGCATATGGGATACATTATGGAATATTTATAAATTAAAAAGACCTTTAGTTTAATTAAAGAAAACTCATTTAAATTCTTTTCAACAGGAAAGAAAAGAAAAGCTGTAAAAGACGAACCAATTAATGATGATGAAGATGAGGAAATAGATCTTCATGATGTGTTGATCAAAGGAGAAGATTGCAACGGGTTAGATAACAGAGTCAACTCTGAAGCAGACGAGAGACAGCTCACTATGTTTGAAAAAATGGTGAGATTTTCTTAAAGGTTATCCAGTTTGAATAAAACCTATACTCATGAAAAAGTATTATAGAATCGAAGCATAATTATTAGCTTATAAAGGTTATCCAGTTTGATTACAATCACATCTATACTAATATTATAAAGCTGAAGAGTTTGTTTGTTTGTTTGAATGCGCTAATCTCAGGAATTAATGGTCTGAATTGAAAAATTCTTTTTGTGTTGAATAGACCATTTATCGAGGAAGGCTTTAGGCTATATAGCATCACACTGCAACAAATAGGAGAGAAGAAACAATGAAAAAAGTGTAAAAAACGGGGAAAACTATTCATTTTTGAGAGCTTCCGTTGTGTGCGCTGCGAATACGGTTCATGTCGTGGATAACAGCTATAATATATTAAGCTGAAGATGTTGTTTGCAAAAATAAATATGATGACCAAAATAACTATTCCACGCAGACGAAATCGCGAGCGCAGCTAATTACTCATAAGAAAGTATCATAGAATCAAAGCATAGTTATTTGCTTATTATTAGTGCTCAAATTATTATACCAGCTGTTTATCATATTATGGCAGTCGTTAAGCCATGTCAGAGGCCCTTAGAGCTTAATAAACTCTCGACACCAGAGGTGGCCACTCTTATGCAATAAGAAGATTAATATTTTTTTTAGAATCACATGTTATGGATACCTTGTAAATGCAAGCAATCTTTAGCAAATAGTTGTTTTCTCTTAGTATTTATTGATTCCCTTTGCTGAAGATCATGTCTGCATGGATTGCAACATTTATAGATATTTCTAACTCTTTGGATATATGGTCAGACTATTATAAGAATTAGTTAGTAAAAAAGGATATTTATTTACCAAATGCAATATTGCAGGTAGAAGTAATGGACCAGCAATCATCAGCTATGTACAAGCTTGCACAGGCATCTCTCACCAACTCTAAAGCTCTGGCAAGGCTTGCAGACGCATCTCATGTACAGGTATGTCCTTAATTGTATTCATTATTACTGTGGGTTGAATTATTAGAATTGGTTTGTTAAGAGTGTTCTCTTGGGCAACTGCCCATGCATGGGTTTTGTGGACCTCTAACGTTACGGTTTCTGTAAGATGTATTCCTTCGCCACTAAGCTAGAGTACTAATGGTCTACACATATCTTTTAAAACCAGTTTTTGTGTAGAGCTGGAATTGAACCAAAGTATGGCAGCTCAGATAAAAGCTCATTTTTCTTTTTTTATGCCCTGTATCTTTCTGATTAAAGAGTTAATCAGAAAGATGCAGGTCTTGTCGGCCATGATTATTTTTTGCTAATTTTGACACAATTTTACTGAGTGTTATCTCATCTCCAGGCTGTGGCGGTGGACCGACTGGTCACAACCTTCGAGAGCATCAGTTCCTCAGCGCACGAGATACGAGACGCTATAGTAGGCATAGACTATACTCTCAAGCGTGTATATCCCGCGCCGAACGCACAGAGAACCAACCCTGCGTTGTTTAGCTAACGGTAATCTAGTAAACTATTATATAATAATAATGTAGATATGTATATATATACATATATATATAATAGCAGAATAGAATTGCTGGCTAAATTCTTGGTTCAACTGTGAAAATTACTAAATGATGATTTACAATAGAAGACCAGTAATAAATCTAAACTGACAAGCGTTTGTGTATCCTACGCCTAACGCAGAAGGCCTAACCCAACGTTTTTTAGCTAAGGGTAGTCTAGTTCTATTAATTTGTATAATTAGTCATTACACATGTTTACCTATACAAAATTAGTGTTGCTTACAAATACCTATATATTAGCTTAGCAATAAACAGAAACAGATGTATTTCTTTAGGTATTATGGTTTTATTCATTTATGTATTCACAATCAGTTATTAACATGGAAAACCAGGAAATATTCAAACATGATGATTAGATTTGGTCAAATATTTTATTGTGAAAATTTGTATATTTCAATGTTTTGAAAAAGTAATTCACTAAAGTTTTGTTATATTTTACTTGCGATAATATCGTGTGAGTATTCAACTGTAGTTATAGTAAGTACCTGTGTAATAAGTGTAATTTATACAATTTTATAAACCATCCAATAAAATTGTAACCAACATCAATGCCGTATTTTTCTTTACATTAGTTGATTCAGGAAATTTGCAATTCAATTATTTTTGTAGCTCAGAAACTTAATTCTATACCAGTTTCATACTTCTATTGGTTGTTATTTGTTTTCTACCACTAAGATTCTTTAATTAATTAATTATTTTTCGCGTGATAAGTTTTTATTCATCTTATTTATATTTAAGTTTTCATTCATATATCGGCTAGACTTTCCCAATGTATCTTATAGAAATAATATAATAGTATAGAACTATAGACAAAGATTTCAGCGGCATGCTATCTTATCAGCATTCTCTTGTGATAACGATTGTTTTATCAGCGCAGGTATCGTTGCTCCATTTACTGTGAAATCGTTGCGCGTCACTGCAATACACAATAAGAGCCGTGCATAATGCAATTGATTGCCCTCGAAAATGAGCTGAGAAGTTTTAAATACAAAAAATGGGGATAAAAAGAGTTTTGTTTCTATTTTTTGTAATAGGTGGTGTGATAAGTGAATTGTGTCCGAAGCAGTGTGACTGCGATAACTACAATGGGTTGAATCGAGCGATGTGTGTGGATCAGAACATTATCGATGTTAATGTGGGAGTGCCCAGTGCAGTGCAGATGTATAGCCTCAGTCACAACTTTATAACTGAGTTGGATAACTTTTGTTTTAAGGTAAGTTTTATGATTGTTGATCTATGTAAAGAAGTCAAGATTTCCTGTACTTATGTCTAGTTTTATTGTTTTAAAAGAAGTTGAATCATCACATGTTTTGATTGAATTCACCAGAAATTACGACATATGTAGGTACCTACTTAGAAGTAGGTACCTACTTATGTATGTATTCAATACATGTCATATGTTTAGGATAATGTGCCAGGCAAACGTTTTGTTATTAATAGTTTGTGACATAGTATTGACCACTTTTAGAAGCTTAAATTAATTGACAGTTCAGTTGTTTTATAATATTGTTAATAATTAATTTACCTTTTATTTTCTACCGGAAATATTTAAGTAGGATTAGTCGTAGTTACCAATTAATTAATTGTAGTTATGTAGAGCATTGGGTCAATGTTTACCCTCCTACTTACATTTTGTCATCAAAATACCATTAGGTACCTACACAAACACCCACTTTCTTCTCTGCTTACTTACCTTATAACATAATTCATTCTTTTTTCAGGAAGCCGGCTATTTATCCTTAGAAATACTCAACCTATCAAACAACCACATATTCTGGATAGGCCTCCACGCCTTCTCTGGTCTAGATAAACTAGTACATCTAGATCTTAGTAATAATGCTCTGAGGTTTATACCTTCAGACCTGTTCTGGGACACGCCGCAGCTGGAAAATCTGGATTTGTCACTAAATGCCTTTGAGGCGCTGAAAAATGAACCTTTTCTTATGCATTCTAAATTAAAGGTAAGTTTCTAATCTTAGTGTCAGATAAACGAAGTGTAATAATTAATATCGGATTTGGCTCTACAAATATGTCAATGTTTTTTTTTCAGGTGCTAAATCTAAACAGTTGCAGAATCAAATCTCTACCAGAGCGAATATTCAGCCGCTTACCAAACCTAAGAAAGCTAGACCTCAGTGAAAACTATATGATGACTATAAACGTAGAAGTTTTACGTCCCATACGCAAACTAGAACGCATAGAACTACGCAACGAGTACTGGCAGTGTAACCCAGACTTCATTGCAGTCGAAACCTGGCTTACATCGAGAAAGATCACATACGAAAAACAATGCAAGAAGAAATCACCCAAAATGTCCGAGAAAATTATATCTCAAGTGCCGATAGAAAGACAATCAATCGAGATCGAAGATGTTTGGAACATGACTTTGCCAGAAAACGGTACCAAACTGATGCCGACTTCGAATCCTCCACTCTCGCCGTTTGATAAGTTCGACAGAGATTTCTCAGCGATGCAAGCTTTTATCATAGGTTTGGAGGTGGGGATAGCTATAGGTATAGTAGCTACGTATGTTTGGTTGCGGAGGTTGTGTTACTGTACTCCGATAAGTTTTCGATCACGTCGAAGAGACCGGCGGAGGGGGCGGTTGGACGGTGATATGAGGACGAATTTACTGTGGAGTACTGCCATACATCCTGACTTGGAGACTCCGCCCTTGTATCGGAGACAGTTTTCCTTGCCAGACAGAACTCCGCCTTATGGGATACCTGGAGTTACTGAAGCGAGACTACAAGTTGACGCCATTAGAATGCCGAGCAGGTCGGAAACTCCTCCGCCGCCGTACAATGAAGATTACACCTCGAGAGAAACGTAGAACTATAAAACCGTACAGTGATAAAGATGGCATCGATAAGTTAACGTCGAAGCCGTTATCTGTATTTTATCAGTCATTAGAAGTAAGTTTTGTAACTGTAATGTCTAGCTGGTAAGTACCTGTAAGAGTTTATAGAACGATAGGCTGAAATAATCTGCATTTATGGAAACCTATATAAAGTTTGGTTTGTAAGAAAATAATGTATAATTTGTCATAGTATTTATTTATAAATATCATTATCACATTTTGATTCAGTAACATAGGTTTATACGATCTCTCAAAGTTAATTACACAATATATTTTTTTATAAGCTAAGTCAGACTCATAGAATTTAATATAAATTCTGTAAATAATAACATAGAATTTGGGTAACTTTATAGTTTTTGTACATATACTAAACACAACCTTATGGCAAATTTGATCTCAAATGATGGCATTTCCTCAAATACTTATAATTGAACATTGCAGGTGCATTTGTATTTATTCACAAAATGGGTACAATACATTGATATGATTATAAAGAATTCATTATAAGATAAATTAAATAAAAACAGTATGGTACAAAAATAAAATGGAATGTATAGATTTAAAATAAATATGAATCACTTACAAACAATAAACTTAATTTGGCAAAAGAGGAACTTAATGGAAATGCACAATAACATTAGTAAAAAAGAAGGAAAGCAGAATTGATTTAGTTAACGAAAAATGCTATTTTACATCGCTACCCAAGGTATAATTTCTTAACATTATGATGTGGTATGTTTACCACACATTTACCAGCGATATTACAATACAATACGTAATCAGGCACATCATGGCAAAACATTTCCATTTATCACTCACAATTTGATTCCATTCATAGCACACCTTACTTTAAACTTAAATACTACATTATACTTATGTATACTGAGATTACAGCTAATATTTATACAAAATGCTGTTTTTGTACGAAAATACTATTTTGTTTCGTTGTTTTTTAACTATTCATACAAAACTACGCGTTATTCCAGCTATTTTACTTTTAATGACCTCTCTAATACATCTTAGTGGAACCATTTAATAATCCCGTTTTGTCAACCAATTAGAAACAAAAACCTTACTTCATAGGATCATTCCTATAGAAAGCTTTTCCCAAAGACAACCAATCAGAAACGAGCAAAATCTCGTGCTGATTTGTGATTGGTTGAGAACCGAGAAGAGTACATATAAATGGAGTATTGCTTCTATATCGTCCGGTGACGCAGCAAAGGTAGCCCCAAGCAACCAGCTGATTAGTACTTTAAAAAAAAAATCAAGTCTAGACACTGGCAACGTGCAGTTACAATACTGTCATGGTCTGTATTGTTTTTTTTTTTTTTTTTTTTTTTTTTTTTTTTTTTAACATGAAATAGGCTTACGCTTGACTACAACTTGCCTGATGTTAAGCAACGTTATAGTCTACGATGTAGCGCGCTTGCCTAGAAGAAACCGGTTTACTCTCGACTTGAAGACCGACAAATTATAGTTCAAGGGGAATAGAGATTCGGGCAAGGAGTTCCACAGTTTGGCTGTTCGCACGATGAAAGTCGAAGCAAAACGCTTGGTGCGAGTCTTTGGGACCTCAACTGTATATCGGTGCCTCCTTGCCGTGCCTCTACTCGTGCGATGGTGAAATGGGGCTGCAGGAATTAAATTATGCAATTCCTCCGCACACTCTCCGAAATGCAACCTGTAAAAAACCGAAAGACTGGCCACCTTACGGCGGTGCTCAAGGCTTTGTAATTTTGAGCTACAGAGTGAGTCTTTCGCGATGAGATTTTTTGCCCGCTTCTCAATTAACTCTAACGCCTCAAGCTGGTACTTGGCAGATCCATCCCAAAGGTGCGAACAATACTCCATACATGACCGAACTTGCGCTTGATACAAGGTCAGCAGCTGTTCTGGAGTGAAGTATCGTCGCACCTTCGAGAGGATTCCCAGCTTCTTGGCTGCGAGTTGAGCTTTAGACTCAATATAGGAGCCAAAGTTGAGGGTCGGAGTCAAAGTGACACCTAGCAACTCTAGATGGTCGGTGATGGGCACGGTTACATTACGGAAAGAGGGCGCCAGTAGGAATGGCCTCCTCTTTGCAGAGAAAAGACACGCTTGTGTTTTCGAGGCATTAAACTTAACCAGATTGGCATCGCCCCACTCAGAGACTACCGTGAGGGAAAAATTTAAGCGCTCGATCATGGCTTCCCTGCAAGACTGGATCTCGGTCGCACTAGCTCTAGCGGTGGACATATAGCTCTCTACAACAGTGCTGTCATCTGCATACCCAAAGGTACCGGGCTTCAGCAGATCATTAATGTGCAGCAGAAAAAGTGTTGCAGAAAGCACTGATCCCTGGGGAACTCCGGCATTAATCGCCATAAGATCAGACGAGCAGCCATCAACGACTACCCGAATAGATCTATCCCTCAGGAAATCTGATATCCATACGCAAAAACTAGTAGGTAGTCCAAACGATGAAAGCTTGCTGACTAGGCCGTCATGCCAAACCCTGTCGAAGGCTTTAGAAATATCTAGAGAAACTGCCAGGGCTTCCCCGTATTTCTCAATAGCCTCACTCCAGATGTGTGTAGCGTACACTAGAAGATCCCCAGTGGACCGGTTCCGGCGGAAGCCATATTGCCGGTCACTGAGGAGGTCATTAGACTCTAGGTACGCCAGGAGCCTGCCGTTCAGGACACGCTCCATGCTCTTACAGAGCACGGAGGTGACCGAAATGGGCCTGTAGTTGGCAGGGTCAGCACGACTACCTTTTTTGGGCACTGGTTGCACGTTAGCCAGCTTCCACGTCATCGGCACATATCCAGTCGCAAGAGAGAGCCGAAACAAGCGCGTCAACACAGGAGTCAACTCAGCTGCACACGTCCTCAGAACTATGGCCGGAATACCATCAGGGCCACTGGCTTTATTCACATCTAGACTACGAAGTATTTTCCGAACCTCCTTTTGGCGGATACTTATGTCAGGCATTGCAGCCGTTGTGCCAGGAGATGAGGGAGGTATCGTACTACCAGCATCTAGACGAGAATTTTCCGCGAATATAGAGGCAAACAAGTTTGCCTTTTCTTCGGCGGTGTGAGCCAATGTACCGTCGGGTTTCAGCAGTGGAGGCAGTGAGGGGCGACAGAAATTCGTTTCAACCGATTTAGCTAGGGACCAAAACGCTTTGCTACCTGCTGGGTACGAAGCTAGTTTGTTCCCTATTCGACTAATGTGGTCGAAACGCGCTTTCTGCATGACCTTCTTGCAGGACTTGGCAGCCTTGTTGAATGCTTTTTTCTTAAGGCGTATGTCCTTGGCTTTGCGGCTTCGAGCATCGACCCAGGCGAGGTACGCATCATGCTTCAGTGCTTCCGCACGTCCACATTCAGGTCCAAACCACGGGCGAGCTTTACCAGACAGAGTCAGGTCTGAGTACGGAATGTAATACTCCATACCCAGCTTAAGGACATCTGTGACGGCATTAGCGCAAACGGTGGGATCTCCAGAAGTTTTTGTTAGATTGTTTTGCTTTTATATTCTTAAGACCATATTTAGTGGAGAAAAGAACACGTCAATAATAGAAGAACAAAATCATCATCATTTGATCACGGGCAGGTTCTCTTCCTAGCGTTTTTTTACAATAGACAGGCGTTTGTTTAGCACAAACGAGACTTTTTTCAAATGCCTGACTTGATTAAACCAGGGCTATCAAATGAGACTTTCGTTACACACCGTTAAGGCATTGGCAAAATATTTGCACCAGTACTATGACATGTTGAATTATATCAACTGACTATTCCGCATTAGCACAACAATTTTACTTAAAAATCAAAATCAACAAGTGAAGATTTGATCAGTCTAATTTTAGTTCACTCTATTTCAGAACAATTAATGTGAAAAATAGACAAAACTCTGTTCAACTAATCACTTCTTAATTCAGGTTTACAAGTAATATCTCTTTCTTTCTCTCTTCTATGAAGATACAAGAACATACAAGGATGTTACTAGAACAGCGGTTCAGGGTTGTAAGCCCAGCAGTCCAGCATCACTTGGTAGACCTCATCTATATAGTCACTGTGGTCACAATGTTACCTATATCAGAATCTGTATAACATCATCGGTGTCGAGCACAAGTTGGCTGATGTTGACATAGTCGGGGTGCCTGGAGAACACATCCACCAGCTGGCTGAAGGTGGGCCGCAGCTCAGGGTTGTACGCCCAGCAGTCCAGCAACTCATGATAGACCTCATCTCTATAGTCACTGTGGTCACAAGGTTACCTATATCTGTATAACATCATCAGTGTCGAGCACAAGTTGGCTGATGTTGACATAGTCGGGGTGCCTGGAGAACACGTCCACCAGCTGGCTGAAGGACGGTCGGAGCTCAGGGTTGTACGCCCAGCAGTCCAGCATCACTTGGTAGATCTCGTCGGGACAGTCCTCGGGACGCTCGAGGCGCTTGCCGTTTTCGACTATTTGAATTGCCTGTGGGAGAAGAAATAGTGATCAGATACTAGCAACTCGTTGCGTTGTTACTAACATTATTTCAAGACTAAGTGCTTAAACACAAGTGTTAGAAACTTGTATAACTGTACAACCCAATAAAATATTCCAAAGATTTTTTTTTGACGACTTTTTGTTGTTTTATTTCTGAATTTCAAAGATTAACCCATTTCCAAATTAAATTTTGAGTGAATTAAAAATGGAGTGTGACTAGGATACAAACATGGTGTATGTTCGACTTTAAAATAAAATACTGATGCAAAGTTAGATAATACACTTTTCATTCTTCAGTTATATGAAAAAAAACCTGGAACATTTTACACGGCGCCATCTAGCGCCACATTCAGCAAACGCTTGTATTACGGGTAGATAAATAATATAATAATTACTGACCTCAATCCCTCTCATATCTCCATAAGGTTGCTTTCCAAAGGAGAACATCTCCCACAGAGTGACCCCGTAGCTCCACACGTCGCTCTTGTGGCTGAAGGAGCCGTAGTTGTATGACTCCGGGGCGTACCACTTGATGGGCCACTTGCCCCCGCGGCTGGCCTTGTAGTACGAACTGTCCGTGGAGAGCGCGCGGGAGAGACCGAAGTCGCTGATTTTGGCTTGATGTCTGAAATGTAAAGAAGTGGTTGGGGTTAGTGATTTTTTGTGGATATTTGTGGTTACAAATATCGTATAAATAAGTTTAGCTGTTACATATTTTATAGTGTGAAATTATTAAGAAAGAAAGAAAATATATTTTTTTGAGACACACAAAACTTTAACCTATTATAAAAAGAATTAATATTGTGTCAGTTTTAAAATAGGCCACCGGGTCGAACCACCTGCTAATGTAAATTATGGATACATTTACAGATTAACATAAGCAAATCTGAAGCTAATTTGCCTGTATTGGACCCTCTCAATACAGCCATATCAGCTTCAGATTTTTTAACAGGTCTTGTGGAATCTAAAGCACATTGAAATTACTCATAGATTCATAAAGGGGTATTTATATATAACTACTAGCTGTGTCTGCGACTTCGTCCGCGTGGAATAGTTATTTTGGGCATTAATTGTTTGAATTTTGAACCGTTTTCGCAGCACACGCAACGGAAGCCCTCAAAAATGAATAATTTTCCCCGTTTTTTTCCACATTTTCCATTATTTCTTCGCTCCTATACGTTGCAGCGTGATGTTATATAGCCTAAAGGCTTCCTTGATAAATGGTCTATTCAACACAAAAATATTTTTTTCAATTCGCACCAGTAGTTCCTGAGATTAGCGCGTTCAAACAAACCAACTCTTCAACTTTATTATATTAGTATAGATTAAGTGTGAACCTGTTAGCGAGCAGTATGTTCCTGGCGGCCAGGTCGCGGTGCACGAAGCGCCTGCGCTCCAGGTAGCGCATGCCGGCCGCCACCTGGCACGCCCACAGCCGCAGCTCGTACCCCGGGGACGCCTTGTCCGGGTGCCGCACCACGTACTCCAGCAGCGAGCCCAGCGGGACCAGCTCCTGCACCATGGCCAGGGGAGGACCCTGCGGGAAGAAAATAGAATTGTTGTTATTGGTGACTTTGCCAATTGGTGTATATTTGCCTGTCGAAATCATTTAATTTTTTCGCACAATTTAGCTCATATTGTGTGTAAAGGATGGAATAATTTAGATCTGTGATTGTGTGTGAGACATAATGTAGGTCCTTGATTTGTATTTTGGATCGCTATTTAAAAATACCGTCAAATGTGGCGACTATAAGATACTATGTTTGAGTTTTATTTCTCGGATTCTGTTACAAGACTTTAAGATCACTTTTTACTATGACAAGAAACTAATTTGGTGAACCTACAATTATAATGAAGACACACAATAAATCTTATTTTGTAAGTGGAAACAAAAATAACTGGATAGAAATCATTGGTTTTAACAAACTTACGAGAGAGACCCCAATGAGCCGCACTATGCAGGGGTGCTGCAGCGACATCATGAGCTTGGCCTCCGACAGGAACTCCTTCTGGTTGGTGTCAGTGTGCTGCACGTGCAGGGTCTTCACCGCCACCTGGCGCGCCAGCTGGCTCGGGCCGCAGTGCGTGGCGCGCAGCACAGAGCCGAACTCACCCTCGCCCAGGGTGGCGCCCAGGGTCAGCTCGCTCATTGGGATGAACTCTGGACAAATAATAAAAAAAAATATATAAAATTGCAAGTTGCGTCAAAAGGAAGAGTAACCTAACTGTAATGTTAACCCAAATCCAGTTCAGCAATCACATACACAGCCAAGATATTTTTTTAAATAACTGACATCTGAAAGCTACAGCCTTTCAAGGATTGACTGTGTTGACAGTTTCTTTACTTTGGTAAATAAACGCGTGTGGGAATACTTAAGTTAGCTGAAGTATGGGCTTTTTACTGTTAAAAAGCTTTCAAAGCTCATGCTATTCTAAATATGCTATAACTCTTTATATCTCACCTTGTAAAGTAGACAGCTGTCCCTCAGCATTGATAGAGATCTCATTGTAATTCTCCGCCAACGTGACGACTGCAGAGTTATTGGCGGGCACTTTATACGTGTCATTATCGTCTATACTGTCATTGTTGTTGATGGTGTCGTTGTTGAAGTCGGAGGAGAAGGAGAGGTTCCTGGTGAGGAGGTCGAACACGTTGTGGTTGGGAGGGGAGGAGGGGGAGAGGATGTCGTGCTTCACGAGGGAGAAGGAGTGGTTCATGGCGGGACGACTCGGGGACGCCTTCTTGGTGCGCGGCATTGTGGAGAACTGGAAGAAAAAGGGACTGATTAATTGTATTGGAAAGATCATGGTAGCCAATGTCCCTGGTTACCTTCCACCTTTATGTTAAATATGTTCTTTTTTATTTGGTGTACAATAAAGTATATTTGATTTGATTTGATGGTAGTTTGGGTTTGTTCTTTCCTAAAGACCACATCCCCTTAGACAAGAGGCGTATTTTAGTGAGCGTACTGATGCTCGCTTGTGGAATAGAACGACCTATGTATGGGAATGACGTGATATTTCCGAGCGATGTCAAATCTATGCTCTTTCGATTCCATAAATGAGCGACAGTACGCTCACGAAAATACGCCTCTTGTGTAAGGAGGCAGGTTGAGTATCACTTGATTAGAACACAATACCTACGAGTATATGTGTACTACTTCTATTGGATCAAACAGATTACAAATAAAATAAATACTCCGGAACATTGCACACAGCGCCATCTAGCCCCGCACTAAGCAAAAGCTTGTGTCGTGGGTACTAGATAACGGTTATAATACTTGTATTCTTTTATTTTTACTTCTAAATTTAATTACATAATTAACCACAGCAACAAAAGATTACTTGAATTAAATTAAAGGCGAAAATAAACGTAGTCAAACTCGATGTAAAGTATTGTTTTACAAGACCAACTTACTGGTTAAAAGAACTGTATCAGGGTATGTTACCAATAATGAACTATCATCATCAGTAACATCTCGATTATAAGCAGGGAGAAGCCATCGGTTCACGAGACACAGTGAAAACTAGTTCGGGAGGCTTTGGACTCCAATATCTTTTTGTTAAGCAGAATTATGCAATATACCTAAACAAATTTAATTTTATCTAGTACCTACCTCAGGTAGCGGTGGCTTAGGTTTGGGCGGCACGGGCGCAGTGAGCCGCGTGGGCAGTCCGTCCGCCACCGAGCCGTAGTGCTCTATGAGGCGCTCCAGCGACTCCAGGTACGGGCCGTCGTCTATGAACAGCCACTCGCCCTGGGAACATGGAAATATTTGTATGTTATAACAAGTATTAGTAAAATATTATAGTAATTTGTCTTAGATTTCAGCCATCGTCGGCCTTGAGTCCTTTTCCGGCGCCTCTGAAAGCGATGAGTGAGTGGTGTCACTGTGGCCTATTTTACGTCTTGTCATCTACCAGATCTTAATGTTCCTTATCCTGATCTAAATTTCGATACAGGACAAGAATAAGGTAGATAGGATATAATAATCAATTCTATATCTTTACCATTTAGCATCGGAAAATAAATCAAAATTTACACAAGTAATTATAAATTTAGATATTTGGTCAGAGCAGCTTTAATACTAACCTCTTTCCTAATAATAAAGTTATAAGGCGTGTTTTCACTGAGCATGGTGAGCACGTAGGCGCCGGTGTGTCGCTCGCTGTACCGCACGAGGAACACTCCGTCCGTCACTTTGTCCGTCAGTTGGTTCTGTTTGCAGTACTCTTCTAGTATCTTGACCGCCTCGTCTCGGTTCAGCGTGCCGTGGTACCACTCGCTCCTGGACGTGCGCGGCGTATCTGGGACGTGGTTTTCTGAAAGATAAATAAAAGTGAACTTTAGAAAGTTGTTATAACGACTTACAAAGAGATTCATTAAAATCATTTTTGTTTTTATAATATATATTACGACGATATTGTAAAGTCAGAATAAACTTCTAACGAAGACTTAGAATTTGAATTAGAATATGGAAAGTCTGCTTTTGATACTGAAAAAACTAATCTACTGTGTGCGATTCTCACACTATATTATTTTCCATTATGAAAGACAAATTTTGCGATTAATTCGATTAGATTATAAAAAATTCAAAAATGTGTTTAGTTTGCTTACTGAGTAACTGGTAACATTCCGTATGTCCGTAGTGCATGGCCAGGTCGGCGGGCCGGTCCTGCGCGAGCGTGCGCGGGTGCGCCGGCGCACGCAGCTTCAGCAGCACCTGGGTAGGTAAATATATGTAATAAACATAAAGTCTAGATTACATTGCTTATTGGAATGTTACTGGTATGTATTCGCTTGGAAAAGCTTTTTTTTTTAAGGACTATGCATCTTGTTGCTTAGGGCTACCTTTGTTGCGTCACCGGACGATGGCTGGGCACTCAAGGTGCCCGGGCCTAATTGGAAAAGCTTATTGTCACCCTAGTTTATATTCTACTAACTGTTAGGCTATCATGTAATAGTAGTAGGTACTTTGCAGGTACGAGTATATGAAACCCGAACGCGATTTACAGATAATTTCGTATGGTGACCTGTGCGTTTGTCTATGTTTATAGTTCGTGTGCAAAAGCTCACAAAAATATTGGTTTAACACTTATGATAGTAACCAGTGAGCTTGGGTGGTGTAAAGACAGATCTAAGTATATTCTAAATTTTAAAGGGTTTTGCCTATTAGTGTAGTTACACAAAGTCCTAGTTAATCCCCTATGTTCAATCAACCTTACTGTAAAACCGCTTTTGGAAGTTGATTTTTTTTTTCAAATTCAAATTCTTTTAATGCACTCATGGGTTGCTTTGCAGATGGTAAAAACATAAAAATACACGAACATTCGCCACAAGTTAACCTTTCGGTGTGCAACTACAGTAGGCATACTCACATCATTATTACTACATATATGATTATTATACTCAATTAATTTATAACAAAAAATACAGTGACATGTCAATTAAATAATTAATATATGGTCGTTTGTATGTATAATAAGTATGTATTTCCAAAAAATAAGTATATAAGTATAATATCCGTTATCTAGTACCCACGACACAAGCGTTTGCTTAGTGTGGGGCTAGATGGCGCTGTGTGCAATGTCCCGGAATATAATTATATATTTATAGAATATATTTATTTATGTATGATACACAAAACTGATCATTGTATTTTTTTTATATTTCACCATTTTTATGTTTGTTTAAATTCCTCGTGAGATATTTACCTTGATACATTCCACATGCCCCCGCTGCGCGGCGTCGTGCAGCGGCACCTTGCCGGTGGGCGGGTGCCGCATTTGGTAGTTGGCGAGCCCCTTTGTGACCAGCAGCTCCGTGGTGCTCGGCAAGTTGTTCTGGCATGTGTACTGGAAATAAGTATAACATGTTTTAAAAAAGGGTAAAAACACCACCGAAACTTTGGGCCTTGCAAACTCAAACCAATTTATTTATAACAAAAAATACAGTTACATGTCAATTAAATAATTGTCTTATATTTGTATGTAATAATAAGATAAATTAAATTAATTACATACCAATTTGCATGTGTGTTGTTCACTGGTAAAAGAATGTAAAAAAAAAATTCAGAACATACCACACAGCGCCATCTAGCCCCATACTAAGCTAACGCTTGTATCATGGGTACTAGATAACGGATATAATACATATATACTTATGTGGTCAGTCTTTTTACCTTAATCTTGAAGCATTTGACTTATATTAATGGAACTAGATAATAGTCAGAGCGGACCAAATTTACGTTTTTACGTACATATATTTGGGGTTTTCTTCAATCCCATACTTAATAATATTGAGAGTTGGTTATTCCGTGGCGCCACTTTCTATGGGCTTGGCGAGCATGTATGTACTATCTACGTAATCTCTTCCTGCTTTTGCAATTATCTACATCGATAACTTGTATCCGTCCTGGACATATGACTTTCTCAAATAACGCACACTAACTTTAAAACTTACATGTAAAGGCGTGTATCCCAGCGTATCTCTCACGTTGACGGTGGCGCCACTCTCTATCAGCTTGGCAAGTATATTGTCCCGGCCGGCTCTGGCAGCGATGTGTACTGCTGTCTGTCCGTCCTGGTTCTTGGCGTCGCGGCTTCGATACCCGGTGGCGAGGAGCTGGGATACTATGTTGTAGTCTCCGGCTTCTGTTGCTCTGTGACGGGAAAAAACAGCATTCAGAATGGGCCTTTTTCTTTTTGACGTTAGTTACAAACATAAATTACGTCTATTAAAATATGATATGAAGAGGTATGTAAAAGTAAGTGGGTACATGCTTATTAGATATACTCAATCATAGCTAAACAAAGTGTATACGAAACATGTTCCTTAAAATAAATAAAAGGCCTCTGCAACGCAGGGGTATTTAAAAAAATAAATATCTATCACTAAAATTAATCAATTAGCTTGAATTTTTATCAGTGGTCGGTTTCAAGCCAGCATGTGTCTTAAAGATAAGTTTTTTTATAACTAGAACGGGTTTGCACTTGGCCATAATTTGCCTAATAGTAAGCAAAGGCTAATTGCCTAAGATGGAGTGTGCTTACCCGATAAGAAACTATTCACTCTCGCTTTGAAGGCTGCTTTCATATTAAAAACATGATGTGGTTCATAAATTGGCAAAATTCCCACAAGAGCATTCAAGGCCGTCTCACCAGATACTACAATTACATCGTACTATCAATCAGAACTGAACAACTTTAGCATACAATAGCGACACATTATCATAATTAATTAATGTGCAATTATGATACAATGTGAGCTGGGCACAACCAGTCTGGCCAAAACTACGGCGTATTTATTCACAATGATTCATTTGCATAAACATGGATGTGTCATTACAAACACAGATGTTAGCGATGGAGTCTCGGACCCATCACTCTGTCAACAATGTCAACTGGAGACATTCTTCTGTAATGACTAACTTTTAAAGATAAATAATCTTTATTGGTAGGTACTGTAGCATATGAATTGTATATAAATTATAATGCCTGCAGCTTTATCTGCTTTGATTCCAGATAAAAGCGCAGCCTATAAGGCTATGTCTCTTTCTGCCCATTACAATTTAATATCATCCCAAAAAAATGTCTACCTAATATCAGAGACTTGTTTCTGGCTATATCAACATGTCTGTTTCCTTTACAAAGCTTTCCTCAGAACTGTATAGCTAGGATCGATCTAGGAGATTTTTATAAGCTGGGGATTTTTTCACAGAACCATTTTCCTATATATTTGGAAATGACAAACTCTTCAGCCTGTTATTCTGTTATATTATTTTGTTATGTAACCATATCAAGACATTCTTGTATAATGACTAACAAGATACGTAAGTATAAATAAATGTATTGATGAGTACTATCGCAAACACTTGTGTTAATATTGATCTGATGATGATTACGTCAGTAATGTACATTATGTGCTTTATGGTAAAATAAAGTTCTTTTTGTAATATATCCAGAATAAATTTGTATCCAATTTTACATCGCTTCATATATGGATTGGAGTCACAAAATACACTTGTAAAATTAACTAAAAACTCTGTAAAACTGTATCATGTGTTGTGGAAAACATCAATCAATCAATCAAATATACTTTATTGTACACCAAAAAAGAACATAATTTACATAAAGGTGGAAAGTAATAAGGGACATTGGGCGACCTTATCACTAAAGTGATCTCTAATGTAATATGAAAATTTATAGATTGACCAGGTATAAGGTATGTATTATGCACATGAATGCATTATTTATACATCCTGAATGAGTATCATTAATTAATTCCTAAGAAATTGCTCTGCATAGTTGATCTATAATAGAATATCTCAAAGGTAATTAATTCACATCATCCATTGATTGTTGAATCATATATTCACTCACACACATTGTTCTATTTAACGCGTAATAATGCTATTACCATCTTCTTATGAAAGTACAATAAAGTTTTCAGGTTTATTGTCATATTTCACACTATACTTGTGGGCATGTACTTGAGTACAATACATGAATATTAGAATTAGAATTTATAATTTTATTTCTTACCTTAAAGATAACTTAATTAACAGAGTTTTACATTTTATTTAAATTGGCCTTATTGTAGAGTTACCAGTGGCTACTGCACTAGGTACCTACCCCTGTATCACAGCAGCCAGAATATTATAAAGACCACAGTTTGTATGTTAATAATTGGGTATGTTTTTCTTTACATTCATAAAGCTTAATCAATTTGAATAATAATTGTAATAATAAGCCCCTCTAAATAATTTACTTTGTGGACAAAAAGTTTGTAAAGTAAAGTTTGTTGTTTACTGGTTGCTATGCAGCCAGCATTATGCTGAGTTGGGGTTGTATTGTGGCAAATATGTATTTTATTTAAGTACTTTTAAGTATAGGTACTCATATATTTATATATTTCTTGGTTTTACTTATTTTGCTTATTATTTGCTACAATAAATGTTTTTATTTCTTTCACAAAAAATAATTAGCCATTTGTACTTAGTGAAAATAATGAAATTTGTCATTGTGATAGTTCAGGTTCAGACCCAGAATGAAAAATCAGTATAATTGTAGTCTTTAAAATCCGAGCAACACACTAGCTATAGGTAGATATGATTATTACAGATACAGATGACACAGAGAGGCTGGTAAAGTAATCCAGACATGTGGCTGCCTAATTAAAATTCTTTGAACACATTTGGTATTCCTATCAGGTGCTATTGCTCATCTTCTGCACATGATGGCATGGATATTTATAGAAGTATTTTATACTTAAAATACTTTTTTTTAAAAATGAAGATTTTTTTATTCAGAATAATAATTTATTTAATGGCTACAGCAGATTTGTATTGATTTGTGTTTTGTACCTCAGTATTGTATTGTATTTATTTATCAATCCATTGAATCTTATAAACACTTGGCTTCGTCAAGTGTCCAAAACAATGTTAATTAGAAATTTAAAGGAAAATGTAAATACTCAGTAAATTAAATTAATAAAGTAGGTTTTAAGAATGTGTAGATTAGGTTCCCCCATAAACCGCCTGGGGAGTTAGAAGTATTCAAACAATATAAAAAAAAGTTAAGTTTAAGTGCAAGTAGTGTAAAGGATGTATCAACTAAGATAAGAATCCCATAAGAAATAGATTTGGTGACTAACATAAGTACACTCCATAATGATCTGTTTATTCAAACTATGTCTACAAAGTATACTCACATACTCAGTAACAAAGAGATTGTATCAGAGGCTGTTTATAATAAATAATTCAATAAACATTATTGAATGATGCTCAACAGGAAATCACCAATAATGTGGTCAGCAACACTGTATCCATGTAGTGCAGTGTAAGTACTAAATATTGGGTGCACTGACACAGAAAAGGTTGCTGATATTGATTCAAGGAAATCTGACCATGTATATCTGGTATGTATATGGAGTTTTATAGAATTATATAAATATTTGAGTTAATTCAAGTCCTAAAAAAAGCTGTTGCTTCTGTGGGTCTACTTTAGATTATGTGTATTCAACAGAGTTTATATCTCTGATTTCTAAATAATTTTATGTATGAACATATGAAAAATTAATTTTTAAACATAAAATCTATGATTTGACCTATTGTTTTGTGAAAAACTTTCTTTTGCACTTTTTTCTTTATATCTGTTAAAAGAGCTTGTACGGGTCACGTACAGGCAAACGATTTGCTTACTCCGCGACATACTTTACCTCATACATTATATACTTCTTTTAATTGTAAGCATAATAGAATAATCCCAATAATTCCATGAACAAACTAAGTTATACAGTTTATAATTACTGGCCAGTAGGACAATATTCAGAGAATAAGTCATTACTGTACATGTGTTTTCCATGGAAGGACCTGGGCACCCACCACAATGTATCTGCCTAAGAAAACTCCCCTAACAAATTAATTGAAATGATTAATTGAATTGATCAAATTAATTGAAATTTCATTTCAATTAATTTTGCGGGGGAGTCACGACCCTCAGTCATGAGGAAATACGACTCAAGAGAGAAGTCTGTACTACAAGTGATTAATATAAATTTAAAGCATACAATAACATCTCAGCATAATACTATATCAATGAGCAAACAGTGAATACTAGCCCAAAAGACTGTCAGTGATCTCAATTGGGGGAACAATAAACAGAAAGGAAAAATTAAGGGCAATTGGTGAAGCCACTCATCTTAATGAAACTTCCTCTACAACCCACTAGAGATAGCTTATTGTTCCATTAGGGGTATTAATTAACCAGCTAATATATCTAGTTGGATTGTGTGAGGGGATAGTAGGATCCTGGATAAAATGCTGAGAATATACTCAGTTTGAGATCTAAGAATCTCTAGACAATAAAACTCGCTGTGTTAACTTTATAGTAAGTAAAGTATGCTTAAACAAGTAGTGTTAAACTTAAATCTAAGAATATATGTATATAAGAAAATACTTCCTAATTTTCTAAAGTGTCAGGGTTTTTTCTCTCCATTCAAATCAAACTGATACCCAGCCCATCAAGCTCTTTAAAATATTGAAACCAAGGCTTGATTTATTAAATATACTTCAATGGCCAAGTTATACTTTTGTAACTAGCAGACATGTTTGCTTCACTATGCATATCTCTAGTTTCTTTTGTGACCAACTATGCCTTATAGTATAAACATTTCAAACTACAGCTTATTATAAGTAATTATTTATCAATAAACTTACCGATGCAACAGATTTGTGGTTCCCTGTGTTCTAGATTCATGGGGTGGAGGCTGTCCTTTGCAGACCACAGATAATCTTGTAACCAGCCCGTTGGAGTCACATCTGTAGTGTTGTATTAGTGTGTCCAGACCATGCACCGTGGTATGCTCCTCTATAGAGAAGAAAGCATCTTCACCATGTCTTCGGATCTGATAGTGGACTACCTCTCCCTAAAATAATATAATAAGTATTGTCAAGTAAGTAGTACACTACCTTGGTAAACAAAGGTGTTTGAGGAAAGATACATACTTGCAGATTTTCCTTATTGATTCTAACCAAGGTGAATTTTAACTAGCCATCTCAATACTGTTTCTCAGAAAACACCATTGGAATTTGATTGTGATAGTCAAGGTTAAAGATTGTAAATAAATCTTACCTGATGCAATACCGATAGAACATAATCCCCTGGAGATGTGTTGCTATCTCGTACCAAGAAAACACCGTCTTCGCCTTCTGTAATAAGAGAATAATAACATTTCATAACATGCAAACATGATTTAACAATAACAAAAGATAAGCGCTTGTTGTTGTAAATTATCAATACAAACCTTCTTTTAAAACTTTCTCGGCGGCTTCTCGAGATATTTTCCCATGATACCAGTTCACGTTATCTCCATCCATCCTCAACAAAAAAGAGTTTGTCTGAAAAGTTAATTGGAAAACTTGTTCAACAAGTGATTGCTTGTGGCCAACTTTTCTTGACCATTTCACACCGGACTCTTATAACGTGAGTATTCACGTAGATTTTAGTTTTCTGTGAGGATATATGCTTTTAATTGTTTCAATAATATCGATATAGGTAATACTCAAATAATGAAAAACACTGATTTTCGTACACTTTTTGTACATAACCAAACAAAACTTCACAAACTTTTCGCCATTTTTATTTCTATTTCATTCTAACACACAGCAACACGTAGCCAATAACGCGGACAGTTTAAAAAGAAGTGATAACAAATAATCTTCTCTCTTTTCCTCTACGACCTTTTGTCGGTGTGACAAAAAGAGACAAAAGATAAAGGATGCCTAGCAGACAGAATGGAGTAATATTGTAAACGTCACAAGCTACTTTAGTCAAATAAGAAGCTGATAAGATTTTTGGATGATTCACTCACAATATAATTAGCAAATTATGCTCATATAATTAACATGACAATTTCCTATTATAATTAAAAGCTTTAAAAACTCACCTTCAATAAAATGAATGACGTCATGTTTGTTATCATGATATCCAACTTGAGGAACACAAAACTATTCGTAAAATAATTTAGCTTAGATAAAATTGTTCTTTAGCTGCCGCGGTTGCACATTTTTGTCACGATTTCTTATTATTTTGTAAATAGCACAGCGAATTTAGTAAAATCCGGTGGTCGGTGAGCGGAGTGCGTGCAGCGAGCAGCCGGCAGACAGGCGCGCCGCGCGGTATCCCCGACTCTGCCTTCCAGCGAATGACTCATAGCAAGGTCAATTCCGAGAAATGAATCACCAGCGTACTTGCTCAGTTCCACAATGCTATAAGTAGTACGCATTCTCTCACAACGCCGCTTCAATAATGTGATTTTTTCGTAAATTAAGAGATTTACTCCACTTAGGTAGGTACCTACCTATTTTGCAAGAAACACAACAAGTGCATTTTTAAACACAACAAGTAAGTGCTCTCTCAAGCCTTCGAGCATGCGTACTTTATTACTGCAAGTAACATTAATCTGAAATAAAGATTTTGATTATTTTTTTTATCATTTAAAAAACTAATTAAGTACCTAGGTAGGTAGTAGGTAGGTACGGTACCATGTAATCTTTTTTATTTCTTCATGTCTTTAAGATGGTTGTTTTATAAATTAATTTATCAAATTATTTTATCTCTACGTTCTCCCACATTAAATTTGTTTTGTATAGGTACCTACTTACTATATTCGTTCATTTTCGGTATTAATATGTAGGTATATGATACAATCTTTTGAGAGATATAGGAGAAAATGCCGTATAAGGAGATCTATCCCCATAATAATTCCCTTAGGTACCTACCCCGTGCCTAAGAAAAATGTAAAAAGTTTTTTACATAAGTACCTAGGTAGGTACTTACAAAATTTTACGTTAGAGTTTTTGAGTTGAGTTGGATATGGCTTAATTTTTGTTTTTTTTTTTTGTTTTTTTTTGACTGCCATAGAGAGAAAGAGAAGGATGAAATGAAAATCCTTGCTGCCATATTAGACAAACAGCCGGGACCTACAATTTAACGTGTCATCCGACCTACGGGTATCCATTTGGTAATATAATAATATAACTAAATTTACCTATTATGTGAGCAAACTTATATAGTACAAAATAGCCTTTAGTGCTCCGGAACATGTCGAGCTAATTTTTGACATGATAGCCGGTGTAATACCTAAATTTAAACCTAAATGGGTCTGAGTTGTCTCAAACATTTTCGAATTAGTTAAGTTTTTGTGGCAAATATATAAAAAAATACTAACCATAGGGTGCCATAGGTAAAGAGTTACATCCATTGAATACGTTTGATATAAAGTATGTAAGTATTTACTCGTACATATGGGTAAGTACTCGTAAATTATTTATACATAGTATTTGAGTAAAGTGTGTAGATTGCGTGCTATATCTGACTGCGCAATAAGATGCGATGACTCACATGATCTGTAAACATTGCGGCGATAATCTCGCACATTACATCTAAACCCACTGAGACATGATACTGTGGTAGAAGCATAATAAAACTAATAGGTACCTACTAAAGATAAATTAAGTTGCAGATGTAATTATACATTCGATTATACCTAATCGAATCGTGTCGCATTCGTTTGATTTTTTTCCTAAACAAGAGCTAGCTCGTAAGAGAGCAGCGTCGTCGCTAACATCAGGCCAGCTTTTGTCACTCTTAAGTTGTACCACGATTAGAAAAGTTCTGAGAAATTCAGGGAATTTTTAGTGAGTCAGTAACATTTCATGGGTTTTTATCTGGGCACTACGCGCGTTAATCCTGTTAATCAATCCATAGTGAAATGTGAAATTGATATCTATTACTATATTCTCATCTTAATCGGCTCAGCCGTTTCAACGAGAAGGAACAAACACACAAATAAATAAATAAAAATAAATATTCCGTGACATTGCTCACAGCGTCGTTTGCTTAGTGTGGGGCTAGATGGCAATTTTAGATTAACAAATCTCCATAATCTTAGTGAATCTAAAGCCTTCATAAAGCCACCGTACATTTCGATATTGATATTGTGATTCAAGCTATATTTACTTGATTGCTGTCTAGAGTCTGGTCAAGTGTTATTTTATTTGTTTGAATGTCGTAATGGAACTTTGGTGATGGTAAGTTGTTATAACACTGCTATTGTGTTGCTTGTAGTGTTTCGTAGGCGTTACGGTGAGACAAGCACGTATTTTTTAGGCAAATGTTACTTTAGTTATGTATTCTCTAAGCAAATGTTAGGTCATGATGGCCTATTTGGTATTGGGCGATTCTTTAAATGCTAAAAATAACCAAACGGTACAATACATAGTATGTCTTTTGTAGGTGAGCCGGAATTTAAAAAAAGGTGTATCGGGCATTCAGGCCTTAATTTTCCGAGTTTACTTTGAGACAAAGAGATATCACTGAAAAAACTCTCAAGGGAGGATGTAATTTGTACCTATCTAAGTACTATTTATTATTTTAAATGATTGGTTCTCAAAGCTAGAACAGACGTGTGCCATTCTGTGCTGTGGCATTGGTAGATAGATAACCCAATCTACATATACTAATATTATAAAGCTGAAGTTTGTTTGTTAAAAAATAAACATGATGCCCCAAATAACTATTCCACGCGGACGAAGTCGCAGGCACAGCTTGTATTTTTTTTTATTTTTTTTTATCTTAGTAAATTTCTCTCTTAGGCTAGTTTAAGTCCTAGAATGTAAAACAAGTGCCCGATGTCTGAATGTTAACAAACAGTGTTACGTGATTAGAGCGTGTTCCGAACTCTTTACTTCTTTAGAAAGCATTCGCAGCTCCGAGGGTGGACAAACCAGTCTGATGACCAGGGATGGAGTCAGGGAGAGGAGACAGGAATGTTTTTTCACCTATCCCTAAAATTATTCAAAGATTGTGAAGTCAGCTGTAAATTTGTTAACCCTCTTCAAAAAAAGGAGGTCGTGAAATGTTCTGCAAGTTATTTTTTTTTAATAAAATTGAATCGAATTTTACAAAATTATGAGGCAACTCATTGCAAAATTAGAATCGTATGTTTTATCATTCTAGATTTTTTCTTAACCATAACTAATACTTAGCTCTTTTGTATTTAGTAGTTAGTTAGGCATAAAAATAAGTAACTACTCCTTTTAAAACCTTTAAATCTTTTAAAGATGCTTTTATACTAACTTACGCAGTGTTCACATCCAAGAAACATCAATGAAAATATAACATCGAACACTTCTTCGCAAAATTTATTTTAGTTCAACATTGCTAACCTCCTTCAATAAGACCTTGTCCTCCTAGATGCCTCCCTGCGTAGGCTCAGCATGCAGTTTGTTTACCTCACGAATGTGTTGTTTATTTACTTCCATTGGTCCAGCCATCGAACAATAGCCCAGCGCCATTGAAAACAAATATTTCAAACCTTCTTGTTTGAATCTCTTCAATGGTCATTCTGCTTATTCACTTATCTGGAATGTGTTTATAAGTAGATACATTTCTAAGATTATATTGTGTTTGTTGAGTTTTCTTGGACTCTACTACTACTTACCTTTACCTACTACTATACTCGCGCGTAGCTCAGCTAACGGAGGCAGTCGCATGCGATTACCAATGTTAGGCAAAGGTCGACGTGGTTAGGCCTTGGATGGGTCACCGAAAAGTGGCATTCCATTTTAGGCGCTTCCGTGGGTCGAACGACACGTTAAATTGTAAGTCCCGGCTGTTTGTCTATACGGCAGTCGATAAGCCATGTCATAGGCCCTTGAGGCGGTTTGAAAACTCTCGACATCAGAGTTGGCCACTCTCATTCGATAAGAAGAACACTACTATACTTACTACCTTTAACATTTTTTTATCTGAATCGCAAAGAAAAGTATGTATTCTAAATGCTGTAAGTACCGTACAAATAATAATTTGAGTACCTCGCATGCGATGTAAATTAGAAAATAATAATTTGGAGTTTTCTTAGTAATTAGGTCACTTTAGTCCGAGATAATCGCCACTCAACACACATTTTTATCTACTTCCGATTTTCTAATAACCAATTCATTCATCCACCACACCTGGCCTTGTAAGGCTCTCTAGTCTAGACCAGTATGCTATCAACTTTTTGTCCGAGTCATCTCCAGGTCTAAATTTAGACCTAGACGGGATCTAGACTTTTTGCGATCATTACCAGTTTAAAAATACTCTAGCGTATGTAGTATGGACTCAAGGACTACTGGACAAGATACTTAGGAGGTTTTTTTATGGAAGTTGATATAGACGAAAAGAAAACTTGTATCATTTACAACAAATTAAATTAATGAAATTCATGTTCGGCTATCTGTGTCATGATTATTTTAGTAATGGTAGGTACTTATTGTATTTTTTTATTTTGAGTAATCATAGAAGCCATTGCCTCTTGCTACGCCCCAATTTCTGGGGCACATGTATTTTTTTGTAAATTTGTAGGTATTTGTGCAAGTATGAACAAATAAATATAAATAAATAAATAGGATTTGGGTCCTGCGTCCTAGTAGTAATCAAGTGTATAATTAATTCTGAAGGAGAGAGACACGACCCTTAAAAAACGACTATTAAAATATACTTACTGCATACTATAATGTGTCTCTGCGACCCAAACTGTATCCTGGCCTCCGGCACAAAGAGACGCCACTCCTCACGATCTGCGCCATCTCCTGCCACTCGGATTAAATTTACTAGATATTTGTGTTCAGTAGTATTTACTGTCCCTACATTACCCACATGTTACTGAAAGTAAACACCTACATGTACAGTATCGAGTGCAGACACACCGGTTAGTCTCGTCTCGTGATGATGAGTCACCGCTTTCTAGCGCTCCGGTCGATGACACATCCTCGCCATGTACCAGTACACAGTACACATATATACAGGGTAAGCAGGAACTAAAGACACTAAAGATAAGTAAATGAGTTTCTATGAGTGGCCGACTCTGGTGTCCGAGTTCGTCTCGTGATGATGAGTCACCGCTTTCTAGCGCTCAACTGTTGATGACACAGCATCGCCATATACCAGCATATATACATAGTTAGTAGTAAATAGAGCAATAACTACATATGTGTTCTCTTGCTGTACAAGGTTACTGGGAACTAGAGCAATAACACACTTTTAGCCATGTTTCCAATTTCTTGGCGTTGGGTTCGTCTTACCTATCATCACAGATTATCCCCATTTCATGGGGTTCCGATGTACTTGATTAGGTAGAATCACGTAGAATACAGATTTCAACACGCAGCTATTGAATACTATGGCTACTTTAACGAAGTATTGAAGCCAAATGGCTTCTATTCAAGTGCTTTTAACTAGTTATTTTTTCTGTTATTTTGTAATATTTAGAAGTAGATATTGTGTTTAGTTTTACAGCATTTTTTTGTAATTACAGGCACTACCATTTCAATGTTTTTAAAACAACGTATAAAAAATACTAATGAGGCTATGCGTACGTCATGTAAGATGAGTTACATATAAGCCTGTATACATATGTACATATATGCAAAGAGGCAGTGTGCTGTTGTGCTGACACTGCAACGCACGCATTATTCACTCATCATTTAGACACTTACTGGACCCGTATTACCTGGATAATAATTATATATCGTTTGGGACCCACATGAAGCTAAATACAATCTGATGCTGGAAAAAGTGCAAAAGAAATTTTCTAGGTACTTGTATAAAAAAATGTATGGTTATTACCCGTATTTGTATCCGTCTCTATTTGTTTCCGGAATGGTAGGCATCAATACGTTAGAAGTTAGGAGACGTTGTGCATTGATGATGCACTATTACCAGTTACTGAACGGTGTTATCGATGACCCGAGTACGCTCGCTCGCTTGTCGCTGAGCGTGGCTGCGCGGGCGCGCGAGCCCCGCGCGTGCTGCGCGCGCCGCCTGCTCGCGGGGCCGGCGCGCGTGCGCACCGACACTGCCAGGTATTCATCCACGGTACACGCCATAGATCTACTCAACGATATGATTGCTCAAATACCTGAGATTGATTTATTCAATACTAGATTTAATTCTATGTTACATTTTTGTATAAAATTTAATAGTGATCCAAGCTTCTATAAAGCTCGGTATTGTAAATTATAAGTACCTATATAAGTTATAACATACTGTGCGTTTTGGTAAAAGCTGTTAGCATGGTATGTAACTGAATTTAAAATAAATAAATAAATAAATAAATAAAATATATTTTTCGAACCCCAGTAATGATATTGAATAAAGTTACCAAGTGTTATAAATTTAATATCCTATAATATTGTTCTTCTTCAAACTATCGTATAAGAGTGACTAACTCTAGCGTTGTGAATTTTCTACCAGTGAGGCCTCTGCCAGCCGAACCCTCCTATTTAAAGTGTTATTCTCCCCACGGAAGCGCTTTGATGAAATTGATTTTTATTTGGTACGAATCCAAGAATAAATCATATCAGCAATCACATACGAATAACTCCTTTAGCAGAGCTACAGGCGCTACATTGAAGTAGAGGGTGGTATATGTACATAGGTACAAAAATTTAATCACATAGGTACAATAAAAGTCCATCATCAAAGTTCAAATCAACAGATAGGAACAAGGATAATTTTAAGATTCTCAAATTTAGACAAGTAAGAGATACGATAAACGAGGAAACTTCGCAGTGGGCGACCTTAGTGCGAAACTACAAAAACAAACCACGACAAGGCGAGGCATAAACTCCCGGAACAGAACCGACTTGTCACGGACTCAGGGACGAGTTTAGGGGCCAAGTTATTACAAAAATAACTAGTTGCCTGAAATTATATTCTATGTATAAAAAAGAAAATAAGGAGGTCAAGGAATTGGCAGATGACCGGGAAGGGTGGCGCATGCTCCACAGACAAGGGTCTCGCCCTTAAAATTGTGATAATGGTGATGATAAAAAGCAGCAGGTGTCAATACTAGTACATTTTTCCACTTTACTTAAGGTATCTGTACCTATCGCTGGAACAGCCGAGCTGATATTTAAAATTTTTAACGGGTTCCTTCCTGAGCTACAACAAATCTTCTTAAAATAGCAATACCTATCGTTTCCAACAAATTAGAAGACAATTTAAAACAACACGTACAGTAATAAACTACGAGATCAAATTCAAGCGGTTAAAACCCATATTTGATCACAATATCTATCCAATTTCTATCTAAAGCACCAAAATTAGGTATAATAGGTGCTGTGTAAACGGACAATCTTCTTTTTTGGAGGCGGTTCATAAATAAACTAAATAAAAAATTCTGGGACATTCCATACATCACAACGATATCTAGTTCCATCCATAGGTACTGTTTAATGTTTATATACATATGTATTTTGTACATACTAGCTGATCATGTAACATACGACTATAAATTACCTAGGGGAAGAGCCCCTCATACTTAATACCTTACTTACATCCCATCACATCGATGAGGTAATCCTCAATTCTATGAATGAAAAACCAAAAAATCTTGTGATAACTGTACCTATTTCTAGAATGATACTTGTCAGTCAAATATATTCTCTAGCTTGTTGAAATAAAGTAGTATTTTGATTGTTGTTTCGGTTGTTGTTTTGAATAGTCATTCAGTTCTATGTGGCTGTCTGATGACTCAATAGATCATTGAGCGTGACCCGTGGGTATCTGTGTGCCAATTTTTATATTTATGTCTTTATTTTGATGCTATTTTTAATTTAATGTTTCTATATGTACATATATTATTATCTCTATTCGGTCGCGAGATGGGTCGACGACATCGTTTAAGTCGAGGGTCCAACCTGGATGAGGTCTGCACAAGATCGACGCAGATGGCACATACAAAGGCAGGCTTATACCCAGCAGTAGGATACCAAGGGCTGTGGATGATGATGATGATATGTATATTGTAGTTTAGTGATGTACCTAGTAGTTTTTGGAAGTATGTATATATGTACTTGTAGTTTAGTAAAGTAGTAGGTTTGGGGATTGGGTAAATTGCGTTATAATTAACAAAATAATAAAAAAATGTGTTTATGTAAGCGAGTTGATACATTAAACTTTTATTGGAAAATGAGCGAAAATAATCACGACCGGCAGGATTCGAACCTGCGTATTTCCGATCACCGTCCGGAACGCCTTAACCATTAGGCTACGGTCTACTAACTGCCAGGCGCGAAAATCCACACTCATTTCCATACACTTCAGACTGAGCGGCTGATGGCGCCACTTGTGCTGTCAGAATATGTCTAACAACTAGTTCATACATTTTCATGCATGAAGAGCTCAGCCGATTTAATACGACTTTCAAAGTGGAGATAGGTTATAGCCAAAATATAGAAAAGAAAGCCAATAGAAAAGAAGTAAAATCATGCCGGGAAATCTGTCTGGAAACTGCCTTGAGACACAACTGCTATTCAGTTAGTAAAAAGTTTACTTTTTTGTTAAAACCCATAAATATACACTTTTTTGTTCTTAGGCATCTGAGTCACAGCTCTCAGTAGGTATCATTGTATTTTTCAACAAAGGAAAAATAATACACATGCTATATGTACAATAACATGGCATAAACTTTAATAAAAGTAAAGTATAAAAATTCAATACAGGTAGAGTAAAAAATCGTCACTTAAATCAGAATCATGAGTACGTAAAGATATTATAGTAATATTAATACGCTAGTTTGGTCTTACATAATAAGATAATACAGTTAATACAATGTATGACATATAATAAAACACAATTTTAATAAACTTATCTACGGATCGCACGAGTAGTGTCTCTCGTTCAAACAAACCTATAATGGCAGTACAAAAGATATCAACGCGTATTCACATTCACACTTTTATTATTTTTTTACCTCTAACTGGCAATTTATTTAAGTAAAGATAGTCTTAATCTTTACCTCTTACCTACTTGCATTTCTTTTCATTCTTTCTAAACATAGATCTTGTTTTTTCAATTAGGTAAACTGAAAACTCATTTAAAAGATTCACAGATCCGTTTACTAACCACTAAGTCGCACAACATAAAAATATCGCAAAAATTGATTTTGATCAAACACTTATTCCTATTTATTATGACTTTACTCTGGATTTTTAATTGCGTGCAATTAGTGAGTGAAAATTAAATTAATAAAGAGATAGTTTAATTCGACAAGAAAATAGACTGTCGTATATCTGGGTAGGTATTTCAACTTGAAGTCTTGTTAAAACAATAACCTGTAGAGATAAATCAATGAAAATCGATGTTTAATACATTTTAATGGAAGATGTTTTTTTAATAATGAGATAGATATTGAGTATGTTTTTCATATAATTATGTACATTATTTGTACCTACTGATGTTAGGCTGAACTGTTTTCCAAATTTATTTACTTTTATATATTACTTTGAAATAGTTTAGTTTCCTATTGTCAAATAAATGGAACTAAAGATAGAGTAACGTAGAAATTATAACGTTAGTAATTAATACAAATAGTGTTATCTTATCTAAGCTTTAACATAAATAGTCGATATTTACAAAATGCGTACTTAACTTCTAAGCTTATGGGTACATTATATTGTAAGGTACATTTAATTTCGTGAAAATGTAATTTGTATAAACACCCTTTTTCTTTTCATAATGTAAACACACATCAACTAAAATACAAATTCATAATGCTTAATTTTTAACGGACGGATTCAGTTTTAAAATATCCTTTAAAATACATGCTTTGTTTAACCTATCACAGAATGATTACGTTTGAAACCCACTGCATAATTTCTAAGCGCTAAATTTAAATAAAACTTGGCGAACACTTAAAGAACTAATTTAAAGGCATCGTAATAAAATGTGTGCCAAAGATTACAAAGGCTTAATTCGGGTGACAATTCTCAATTAATTAAGGACTATTCAAAGATATTACTATATTGACTTTTTGAAAGCCAAAATTTTGCATTGATGCTCAAAAATAATAAGTACATAGTATAGTAAATGTGGCAGTAATTTTAATATACTTAACTTTGTATCACAAACCAATGCATACGCTTTAATTAAACAAATCACACTTAAAAACATCTTCTAAAAATTCCAACAGCAATCTTCTAGAACAGTAACATAGATAAAATCCATAAATTCTGGAGATTAAAGTTGGAATTCATTCACAATCAAATGAGACCACATACACACTTTAACTACCATCGAGATTCGAAGACCTACCACGAGATGTCAGTAAAAAGATCCTGAACTTAACTATCACGTAAAGCAGTTGTCTTCGTCAGCATGATCAGTGCAGTCGATGGTACCGTCGCAGAGCTGTGCCAGAGTGATACATCTGCCATCAACACACCTCAGTTCTCCAGTTGGACAGGGTGATACGTGGGAGCTGATGGAACCAGCGCCAGGCCTCTGGGCTATTGGAAACTCTTCTTTCTCGACGGTAGTAGCGTTGGATTCGGGAGAGTCTGGCGGCAGTTCCTGGTCCTCCATGACTTGCTTCTGTAATAGAAATTTGAGAATAAGTATGCGAACTTGTTTGAGTTAGTAATTTGAAAAAAGTGTTTTCTATAACTGATGTTATTAAACTGTAGGCTTTGTTGTTGTCTGATAAAATTATTTAAACAAAGTTAGGTATGTAATTGATTTAAAATAGAAATACTGAATCAAATAATTTCTTGAGACGGTAATACACAATCGATAATATATGAAAAGGATAAAAATGTATTGATTCTATTCAATTCAATGCTATAAATTACCTGCATCAATCCAACGCCATCAATAACCTTCTCGAACTTATTGATGGTTTTGTCAAGCCTGGTCGCTCTGATCGTAGTTGGTGCTACCACGGGTTTTGGTTTCGTTTTGGCTTTCTGTGCACTCGGTTTACGAGTATGTGTTTCTTCGTTGGCTTTTTCGTTACCCGTTTTCTTTATTTCATCAAAAATGCCTAGGTCTCCGATGTTGATGTCTTCTGTGGAGTCATTTGTTTCTGGCTTGTGGGTTGTGTCTTTGGGTTCTTGTTCGTTGACTGGGTAGGGTCTGTAGTCTCTTATTTGAGGGGTTTCTTTGGGCGGTGGTGTGGTGGAGCGAGTGTATGGAGAGAGGCGAGCGAGGGAAGGTCTGCGAGTGAAGTTCCTCTTGAAACCGTTGTTACTGTCGCTGGTCACCAGCAGCTCTTTGCTATTGTCACTCTCTCCTGTAAAAGAAACTTCATTTATTTTATTACCTACACAAGTAGGTAGGTAGTAGGTGTAGGTAGTTAGATGGCAGCTACATGAATATGATTATTGGTTCATTTTCTAAATACATTTCATAAATATGTAGTGGTATAATATAGAGAAAACTGTTGAAATTATTATGGGTAAAATGGATGAATAGGTATCTTTTCATAGATTGATTTGTTTACATGGGGCTGTGTGAAATATCTTGGAATAATTATTTTAAGTAAAATATTTTTTTCATTTATAGTAAAACCAATTTTGTAGATTTTTTTAACATGAGATAGGCTCACACTTGACTACAACTTGCCTGATGTTAAGCAATGTTATAATCTACGATTTAGCACGCTTGCCTAGAAAAAACCAGTTTCCTCTTGACTTGAAGACCGACAAATTATAGTTCAAGGGGAATACAGATTCGGGCAAGGAGTTCCACAGTTTGACTGTACATATTTAACATAGGTACGTACACTAGGTAAGTTTTATTTGGTAATGTATTTTTCAGTATAGATAAAGCTAGCAATACTACAATATTATCGTACCTGTCTTCCCAAAGTCTCCATTCTGTCCTTTACCCGGCAGCCTATGCGGCCTGCGCACGGCGGGCGCCGGGGCAGAGCCCGCGGGCTCCTCCCCCGGCTCCGCGTGGTGGTCACAGGCCTCCACCTCGTCCTCCCCGCCAGGACAGTCTGCGTACCCGTCGCACAGCCAGCGGTTCAGGATGCAGCCGCCGCTGCTGCAACTGAATGTTAACAAGAAATTGAGATAAATGAAATTTAAAAGTTAGAAGCAGCTGATACAATGGAAAAATACTCCGTAGCTTAGTACCTACTAGGATGGGTGAACGCAGCAGAAAAAGTGGCATTTACAATTGGGCGCTTCTGTGGGTTGGGTAACACACTAGATAGTAGATCCCGACTGTTAGTCCTAGTTCCCATTGCAGTATTTAAATCATGTCTGAAGCCATTTGAGTGGATTGAAAATTCTAGACACATGGTTTGGCTCTCTCATGCGAATTTACTAAGTTTTATCGGTCTAGTATACAATTACCTTACTAAGCCTAGTTTCACTGACAAGAAATGATCATTACCGATCTTCTTCTTATCGAATGAGAGTGGCTAAAACTGGTGTCGAGAGTTTATCAAGCCTAAGGGCCTCTGACATGGAGTTACGACTGCCGATTATAAGATTACTAGCTGTGCCAGCGACTTCGTCCGCATCGAATAGTTATAACCATAAAAACGGTTCTAGTGAGTTATTCTTAAAAGATAGACATATACTGTTCCAAAAAATTTGTTAGATCATTTCAAGAGGAATAATTCTTTCACACATATTTTTTTGATATCTTGAACCGTTTTCGCAGCACACGCAACGAAATGTCTCAAAGATGAATAATTTTCCCCGTTTTTTCACATTTTCCATTTTTCTTCGCTCATATTTTATTGCAGCGTGATGTTATATAGTCTAAAGCCTTCCTCAATAAATGGTCTATCCAATACAAAAAAAAAACAATTGGCACCAGTAGCTCCCGAGATTAGCGCGTTCAAACAAACAAACTCTTCAGCTTTATAATATTAGTATAGATTAAGAGTGTTTGCTACAAACCGGTATTCATTCTTAGCACACGACGAGCAAGCAGCCTCGTCCTCTCCTCCAGGGCAGTCCCTCTTGTTATCGCACACCCACTCCCTCGGGATACAGGTGCCATCCCCGCAGGTCATTTCTCGCTCGTAGCAAGGAGCTCGGGCCGCGATGCAGTCGGTCTCCGAGTAACGCTTGCAGTTGAATGCCGACATCAGGGTCTTGGAGATGGAACCCTCGCAGGAGTCCACGATTGCTGGAAGGGAATAATTTATTATGAGTCCAGGATATCCTAATATCGGCCTTGTTATGTTTCGATGTCTTTATATTTTCCATATAGCAAACGGATATTGATTCTGTAGTTAATTGCTATAAGATTTTGTGTAGGAAACTAATATAAAGTGAATTCGGATATTATAAACATCAGGCTGAATGTAATAAACCGAAAGCCGTTTTTTTGTTAGCTGTTTCTTTGTTAAAACTATTTGTCTTTTTTCTATTACTTACGTAATTAATGTACAATGGGATTTTTTCAAATTGTATAGCGGTATATTTACTTACTCACCTATTATATACGCCACTGTAATGTGTTTGAGTAATATATACTTACTCGTAGCAGAGTCGTAAAGAAGAAAAGAATTCTATTTACTCTGGATTTGAAGATGCATTAAGGTATATCAAGATGTTTGCCTACCAGTATACTTACATCTACAAAGATCATAGCAAGGCATCTTAGTTTGGTGCGGGTAGGGGTGGCACTCGGGCTCGAGCAGGGCGCAGAGGAACTGCCTCGAGCGCTGGCTGCAGTTGGAGCCCACCAGGTACTGGATGTGGGGCATGAAGGCTGCGAAGTCTATGCCATCGATCTTCACGGGGAAGCCAGCGAGGTCGTAGTGCAAGACACCACGGCATAGGGCGTAGCGCGTGGATCGACATAATGGCGCTGAAAACAATAGTTTTGTCTTATAGGATTCTTTTGGTTTGTTTACGAATTGGAACTTTGTTTCATGCTTGAGTTAAAGTGCTGTAAAGGGTTAGTAAAGGCAAGTGTGATTGGTTTGTTTCGTGCGTATGTTAGTTGAGAAAATGTGTTGTTGGTACAAGTGCTTGTTATTGACGTTGGTGTAAGAGTGTGCGTGTCTTATATTATTATTTGATCTATTTGACTACCTATATTTATCCCTTAAATGGTAAAAAATAAAAATGTAACGTACTTTAAATCTCCGCCACCTATGAACTGCATGCTCTCATTCATGAGGAACAAAGACTTACCATCATCAGCAGAATAATTGACGGGAGGATAGTGTTTAGTGGTGGAGTCGTCGCCGTCACGCCATGTCGGCAGTGTGGGAGACACCCTGGTGTTGTATATCGAGCTCTGGGTTGTAGACTTTAACTTCTCAGCATCTTCTATCGAGATACCAAAGAGCATCGAGTGGCCTGATGTGAAGTTAGCCTCAACATTCGCCGGTGCAGAGGGGCCGTAGAACTCTTCGACTTCTGGAGGCACTTCCGGTTCGGTAACCAAATACTGCTTCACATTGACTGGCTTCAAATTTGTAGGACTATGATCTTTATACGCTGTGGGGTGTGATTTTGTGGAATAGTCAACCTTCTTTGTAGTCTGCTTGTCTCCGTAGTTCGCAAACTCGTTCACGGTCTCCGCTCTTGAGATGGTTTCTGCTGCGATTGTTGTTGCTTCGTTTAGATCTTTGAAGTAGACTGCTAACGGTTTCTCTGGTTTAAGCGTGATGTGTGGTTTGACTGTAGAGTCAGCTGAAGGAGTGCTGGCGTCTAATACCTTTGGAGTTCTCAGTTTGTCTGCATCGGCCTTTTCGTTTCCGTACTGGACTTCTAACGTAATATGGGAAGGGAAGACCGGTTGAATGGGCTGCACCCTCATCTCATTGGCGTCGGTAACCGGCACATACTCGCCGTTTTTATCGCTTTCAGCGTCATAGAAATCGATTTCCGGCGTTTTCGTACCTGTAATTATTCCGTTCACAATGTTTTCATAAATATTAATGTGCTTATATTAATGTTAGTTATAAGTGATTGCCCAATTTATGTATGCATGTGTAATTGATACTGAGTGCTATCTAACCGTTTATGAAATTATAAATTTGTGGCTAAGACGTGAATAGAATAAAATAAATAAATCAATAACTATGTTATGCCTTCATATCACATCTACATAACGTGAATTTGTGCAAAGTGTACACATATACATAAGTGCTTGGTGGATAACCCCAATGGTGGATCAGTCCTAAAAATATACTCGAAACGTTGGCGATTTCTCTTACTCAAGATTCCCAAATCGTGCAAGTGATTAGATACCATACCATCATTATGTTTAGGTGCAGTTTTGTCTAGCAGGTGCTGCCTGTGCAGCGGGGTGCCGAGTGTCTTGTGGCCAGCCGCCGCCGGGTCCCACAGGGTTTGGTTGGATGCGTCACCGGAGTCAATGTTGTCTGCAACACCAGTGCAAGTGCCGTGAGTGAATGCATGAATGAATTAATGAACGATCTAGTGATGTGAGTTGCATATCTTGATTAAACATGCATATGAGGTCGTATGTTAAGTAATATTTGTGGCTAAAATAAATTTATAAACGAAAGTAGCTGTCTATTATTGTTCCTGCCCACAAATACGCCTATGCGTGAATGACCAAATAAATCCAATATCCATACAGCATCACAAACACGATTTATGATGCAACATGACATCTCGCCATTATCATCTAAAGTAGCTCGAAACCTAAACGGTTTTAATACCACTTTCAACAAAGCCATCAAAAGATTAGTTAATTTATTTTATTGCCACCGTGACACAATAATAAAGACATCTTTTACATTCTTCTAAATAATAAAAATAAAAATTCCAGATACTAAATGAAATATTATGTATTATAATGGAACTAAAGAGTTTAATACCATATACGGTGATAAAACGACATAAAAATATCATCGTTGTTATGTTTTACGACTTTTTTATAAATCGTCTACGAATTGCCAAATTAGCTGTGGAATGTGTAAATCGCCAATTATTGTTGGAATCTATAATTTATAGACAGGATATGCACTAGTTTAGAACTATAAAAGTCATTATCTTAAATATTTTTATGACAAACCGTATCTGACCAAATTTCTGCTTTGGCTAATTTTTCCTGTCGATCGGTGTGAATTTTATTATTTTGTTTCTTTATTCATATTTAGCCAATATGGGTATTTACAGCGCTTTTTTTCTTTCCTCTTAATAAAATGTACATTTATATGAATAACAATACAAATAATCTAGCCAGCCATGATTGGAAGCGTTCAACCACGTATAGCGAAAATTTACGCAACTTCTTTGTCATCTTTTCTTTTATTATTTGTTGTTTATAACCATCGCGAGTGATAGTAGGAAGAAGAAAACAGCTCGATCCGAGTGAAAGCCGAGTTCAAGATGTCACAAGCGGCAATCCCTAGACTAATAGGCACGTGAACGGCCGATGCACGTCCGCGGGAATTACTCAACACTAGCACGATTTAACAGAAATGGTGTTCAATAGAATCCGAATTATGTTTTAGAGATGATACGTAATTTTTTTATCTCAACCAATTCGATTTAGTTGAGGAATACGTATTCTACTCCAAACGTGATGAGCAGAAAGAACTAATAAGACTTAATGAAGAACTTATTGCTGGAATGGGCAAACGTAAACTTTTACATCTATATCAGGCAAATTACGGTCAAGTGCAAACACATTCCTTGTTAAAAAAAATCTATCATGTTCTCAAAATGAATCCCTATTGAAAACAATAACAGTTGATTATTAACAAACAAACATTCGTTATAATTAGGTATCTAGTTAAGTTTTCTCAATAGCTTGCTTTTCATAACAACCCCAGATATTGAAACGTGATTGTGATCTCCATTTTATGATGCTTTATAAATTTACTTATTTAGTAAACGTTGCAAGAAATTGGTGCTAGTAAATTAAAACTGATGGTTTTCATCAACGGTGCCCTGAATAAATAATAATAATAATAATAATAATTTATTTTGAGTCAAACACTTATGAACTATAACAATATGTTCACTGCACTCCACACTAGGATAACCTGTGTTGTGGAGGGCAGGCTATGTTATTTATAAATAAATGTACAGTTTACAAAAATACAAAATTATAAATTATAAATAAATGTACAGTTTACAGAAATTCAGGTTCCAATCCGGTAGTGATGATTTTTGATCATTTTCCAATGAAAAGTTTAAATTAAAAACACTTAAGCACTTGATAAATAACTTATAGCAATATTCATTATATGCCACGCCAAAATATTCAGGAACAGTAGAAACTTCTATGTGTGTAGGTAATGTTAAACATAGTCAATCTCAGATATGAATAGGGTAAGAGTTGCTTGATTTTAAAATTCCATGGTTGTTTGAATTTCTACAATACACTGGTATCAGGCAAGGAATGGCCTTTTAAAATACATTTTGCAAAAGTATTTTCTAGTTTTAGTTATATTCCTTAATTTAAAATCAGTACATTTATAAAGTACACAAGAGATATGATTCTATATCAGTACCTTAGTATCCAATATTGGTGGAGGTGTGCGCTGGGCTGTACACTAGGCTTGCCTGTGTCGTACAGCCCAATTGCACTAGTAACCACTAAAATACTCTAAAAATTAAACTTATTTTCTAGGTTTTGAAAAGGTTTTGAATAAAAATTTGATACATAAACAGATTTCAAAGAAAAGTAAAACACTGTTAATGTCAAGTCATGGCTATGGAAACAAACATTTTGGCCGAACTCAGTGTTGTCATAGGAAAGTCCACAAAGTGCCCGTACTACTTGTTTGATGTGTGTTGTGTTCGTATGGGATGATTGTTTTTGTTGTTGTGTAGTGTGACTGGAGATAATGCAAAAGTGTGTGTATATATAAATATATATGTATATATGTCATTTTGTATTGTCGTTAGTGTTCTAGTTATGAATGGAAGAGGATGTCTCAACTATCAGTGGATTAGATATCTCCTATTAAAATTTAATTTTATGTTAATTTATATAGAAATAGGCCTAGTATTGTAAAATTACGGTATTGTTTCGGGTTATTTCTATTTTCATTTTTTTAACTAGGTATAGGTAATGCCCAATCGCTTCAAATATTTACTTGTTGTAAAGATTCGTTCCGTGTCATAGTAGTCATGCGTCAATAGCCATGTGGTAATTTTCTTTTTACATTTATATCGTGTGTCGGATAATATTTGTAGTTCGTCATCGATTATTTTGTAAATAAAAGGCCCTTTATATAAGAAAGAATTCATGACAACAGTATTCATTGCACGAGGTTTGTGCCATGTGGTATATCGAGAGGTTACATATGCTAATGGTTTCGCTGATTTATGGAAGCGGAGTGTCACTGCTAATATATATAATTGACGAACGGACAGATATTCAGTTTCTTTGTAGAGTAGGTTTGTTGGGTACCTGAACGGTTTTTTATAGGCTACTTTTAGAATAGCTCTTTGGGCTATTTCAATTTTCTTTAGTCTGGTTTTGGCTGCAGATCCCCAGCAAACAATACAATAATTGAGAATGGACTGGCATAGCGCTATATACACAATCTTTATGGTTTTAGTATCAGAGACTGCGCCAAGGCGTTTAAATATATGAATCATTTTACGAAGCCTGCTATATACAGAGGTGGTTTGTTGCTGGAATTTAAGGTTCTGGTCTATTGTTACCCCAAGGTATTTTATGTGATCCACACATTGGAGTTCAGGACAGTCGCAGGTGCTTCTGTAATTTTGGCGGTCTACACAAGAGTGTAGTTTAAGGGAGATGGCTTTAGGTCGTGTGCTTTCTGTAACCCTAAATGCAATGTATTTCGTTTTACTGATATTTAACGTAAGAAGGTTGTGTTGGAGCCAATTTGCCACTTGAGTCAGACCCTGCTGCGCATACTCCACCGCTTCTTCCCAGCTGTCCCCAACGAACACGAGACTCGTGTCGTCAGCGAAAGAGTACGTGCTGGCGTTTTTTATATTTAGCTGACATAGGTCATTGATATACGTAAGAAAGAGTGTTGGTCCCAGTACACTTCCTTGAGGTACACCAAATGAAACTGACGTATAGTCACTGAACTGGTTCAAAATTTTGACTCTTTGTTTACGATTGCTCAAATATGACGAGAACCAGTCCAGAGCTGTCCCTCTCACTCCAAGAAGCTCCAGCTTTTGCAGCAGGATTTGCCAAGATACCGTGTCGAAGGCCTTGGCGAGGTCTAAAAAGACCCCTATGCACTTTTTTTTGGAACCTAGTTTCTGAGAAACGTCATTAACTAACGCTACAACAGCATCTTCCGTTGACTTTCTGGATCTAAAGCCATACTGGTTTGCTGACAGAATATTGTTCTCTTCAAGGAAGCCTAAAAGACGTTTGTTTACTACCTTCTCCAAAATTTTAGAAAGAGAGGGTAGTAAAGAAATAGGTCTATAGTTCGAGACTGTTGAGGAGCAACCAGATTTATATATTGGGCAAACGTCTGCTATTTTTAGGCTATCAGGGACATGACCATTAAGGAGGCTAAGATTACATATGTGCGCAATGGGGCGGGATAAGACATGGCAGGCTTTTTTTAAAATTACATTACTAATTTGATCGTAACCAGGGGCAGATGCAGATTTGAGACCCGATATGATTTTACTAATTTCAGTTTCGTCAGTTGGCGTCAAAAACAGAGAATTAGAAGGAGTGTTTTCAAGATGTATCGAGTTGGCTAGTTCCTGCTGAGTTTTATTCAATTTTGACAGAATGTTTTGCGCTAGATCATTACCCACAGATGAGAAAAAGTTGTTAACATCATTTAACGAATCAGTTTCAGAATTGCCAGTCTTGAGTAGATCACTGGAACCAGTTTTGACAGTTTTTATATGACATATGTCTCTGACAGTATTCCATAGTTTTTTACTATTCTTTTTATTATTATCTATCTGACGAGAGTCATAGTCATTTTTTACTGATCGAAGAATTGTTATATAGCGGTTTCTGTAGTTTTTATATTGATTTAACAATTTCTGGTTGTTGGGATATTTTTTGGACTGAAGGTGTAAAAAATCTTTTCGTCTTGCACAATTAAGGAGACCTTTTGTCATCCAAGGTTTCGTAAGTACATCAGCGCTGCGAATTTTGCAAACAGAAGTGCTGTTTTTAATTATGTCCCCTATTAGGTCTACGAGATGTTGAGTTGCGACTTGTGGATCTGTTATGCTATAAAAATAGTCCCAATTTATGGTTTCTAGAGAAGCAGCTACATCATCGTTATTAATTTTTACTAGCTCTCTGTTTGTTTGCGTAGGCTTCATTACAAATCTGTCAATTCCGGTAATTACTGTGTCGTGATCTGTTACATCCGAATCACTGACTACAACCCTTGATAAAAGTTTATAATAATTAAATCTATTGAAAATTTTGCAAAATATTAATTTAAATAAGGTTCAATTTGGTGGTTAGTCGTGACTTAACCTGTGCAATTTGAAGCGTGTTCCCGGCTCATATACCGACATACTGCCAATTATAGCGATTAGGTGTTACATAATCTAGTGCAATATATATTTATATCTAGAACTCAGTTTGTACCTTGTGATGAAAAATATACAAGCTATAAAATAAATAAGAGCCCTATGAGTGTTCCTATACTAAGATATTGCTTTATTGGTTAATTGAAGCATAATGCTGGCTTGTACTTTGCCAAAAAGATTAGTCTAGCTATTCAACGGGGCAATGCAGCCAGCATTTTGGGTACACTGCCTTTTGAAAAAATGGATTAGGTTGTTTATATATACATACATATATATATATGTATATATATATAGTTTATTTGTAAGTGTTATTTACTTATTATTTATTTTTGTTGTTTATTGAATAAAGTTTTGTTGCATACGAAAATAATTTGTTTTTATACTGGAAATGCAGGTATACGGATAGGTAATTTATACTTTTTATCAATATCAACAATTATTAGAAAAGGGCTTCCCCATACTTTGCGTCGAAGTTCTGCGAATACACATTGTATGAAAATATAAAAGCTTAGTTTTCAATATTTATTTTGTATTAATATAAATTAAAATGATGTTTTACAATACATATGTTACTTTTATTTATTTTCTGAATTTAAATACAATTTTTAAACTCGATCATATTACTATTTTAGTGATAGTAAATAACGTTAAATAACGTTGTAAAGCCCTAGGCACTCCGCTACTACATTAGGTAATTTACCAGCCACCGTCGTAAATTGTATATAAGTGCCTGAGGACATCACACCCGACGAGTTGCTATTAAAGAAGACAAAACAGAAGCTGAATTCTTTCTAAACAGGGTTAGTTGAGAAATAGATACAACGAAGCAAAGCCAGCAATGAACTGTTAATGTTTCTTTTTTACGAGTGAAGACCAAGAAATATTTATTTTTATTTACGAAAGACGTTGCTTGAATAACAAAAAAACAAAAGTTTATTGTTATCTTCATTTCGTACATGCCCATGAGTATTATTTTTGTATTTTTAGCATCAATGTGATTTTAATTTGCGCAAACATTAATAACTGTGTAAACGATTATGATGGACATCTAATAAGTTATGTAGATCTCATCATAAGGAAGCTCTCAGATACGACACTATCATCGTTAGCTTACTTATACTTGGGTATAAGTAAGACTTAGGTATTTAGGCATTACGTAAGAGCATTTTAAAAGCTCTTTAGCTCACTGCAAAATGTGAAAATATGCTTGATTTTTACAAGATGGTAAACATCAACTCACAGGTGTTAATTAAAAAGTCTGATAAAAGAAAGTGAGGTCGCTCAGGTCAAGTGGATATTTTGCATTTCTCTCCTTCACTCCAAGACATGCATGATAATTCAATGAAATAACAAAGCCGACACGTAATTTTATTTCCAAGAAAAAAAAGCAACAAACAATCACGAATGCTCTTTCGTTTCAAGTCAATAACGTGACCGCTCAATGAATTCCCAAATGGGTGGGGCAATGCGACGATTTCTAAAATAATACCTAAAGCAAATGTAGAGCAACTTAAAAAGGTGGATGCATCCAAAAGGCAAGGTGTTTTGGGAAGTTCAACTTTCGATTTTACTGATTCTCCGCGCATAAAAAACACAATTGAGTTCGACAAAAGAAACATCCGACGAGCTTACATCCGGCCATGCGTTACTGGAGCCCCGCGCAGCGCACTGTGGGGCCCCATATGTTGGCCCCAAGTGCACATTTAAATATTGTTGTTATTAAAACCCTTCGCGTGTGAAATGTGAAAGCGGCTGAATATTTATGATGTTATCAAAAACATTCAGAAAGGTCCGAGCTCTTATCAAAGCAGAAAAATGCAAATGAAAAGGAGTATAATTGCTTTGAAAGTTTTTTATGAGCTTTTCAGGCTCCGTTTTGACGCGACGATGGGGTGTTTTGCGAATTCATGTTGCAAGCTTTCGATATGCAAATCTGAGCTTAATTGATGCCTTCTTGGGCCTCGTTTGCGTCTTTTTTATTGCATTTTTATGAGGAGCAATATCTTTTTTAAGTTTCCTGTCAGCTGTCGTCAAAAACTGCTACATAATTTAAGCAAACATGAGCAATAATGGTAATGACATTAAATAAATCCTTCGTGGAATTGTGTCCGTTTTATAAGTTAAATAAGAGAGGTTGACAAGCGGCACAGCGTCGTATTTATGAATTTATTGGACCAGCCAGTATTTTGTAACAGTCCGTTATTTTAGTAGGTCACACCTCCGGTTACGTGCGAACTAACCTATGACCCCGCTGACCGTCTTAGATGATACCATTTTCATTTCACCTACTTTATACAGAGTCACAGTGAGCAACTGATACACAAAAATTCTCAATTTGTAGAATGTCTTCACATTTATAGATTGATGAATGATTATTTATAACAAAGTAATACTGTAAGCTATTGCTTGATTTGAGGTCTTATGAATGACTAGTGGGTGCTCGCGTCTTCACTCGCATTAAGAAGTAAAACTTGCATCCCCTATTTCACCCCTTCAAAAGTGGCATTTCTAAAAATCTTTATCTTAGTGGATGCCTACGTCATAACATCTACAGTACTTTCATTCCAAATTTCAGCCCAATCCGTCCAGTGGTTTAGGTTGTGAGTTGATAGATAACTACCTATATCAGTTAGTCAGCCAGTCATTCACCTTTGAGTTTTATTTAGATATGGTGAATTGTTAAGTTATATCAAATTAAGTATAACAGCAACGCAAACATGATTATTAAAACGCTTGCTTCTGAACTTATTCTGTCTCTGCTAGGGTTTTAATACTCACCTGGCATGAGGAAGTAGACGAACACAGCGAGGGCGATGCAGACGGCCACCAGCGCGACTGGCCAGCGCAGCACGCGCAGGAGTCGCACCATCTTGTCGCTGGTCACGCCGTCCGCAGACACGCGGTACAGGCTGTCGGGGTGCGAGCCCTGCGGACAAGAAAAAAATATAATTATTATAAAATATAATAATATATCAAAATATAATTATTATAAAATAAAATATAAGTATTAGAATTTCATAAAATTTAATTCGAATACATTTTTTTATTATCACTTTAGCTAAGGGCAATGGAGCTTTCTTATTGGAACAACCATGTAAAGTATTTATTTCATACAATCTATTACGACATACGACATTTATACGACAATCTGCTGACTTGTAGTACGAGTAAAGCAGCAGCGTCGTTGATTTTAGCAATAATCGCATAAACTGTGCCAATATAAAACAAAGACATGTTATATTATTTATTACGATATATTTATCTGTATTAAGTACTAATAGGTTCCTATTTGATTTTAATTCAAATAAAATAAACACTCAGTAATTAGTAAGTAAGAAGCTAAAACATAAATGATTTCAGCCTCTCAATCATGTCAACGCATTCAATGATACTTTAACATCCATAACAGGTTTGTATGAACGCGGCGTGACACATAAATTTTCCCTACTCGTAGGTAGGCAAATTACACGATCGTATTTCACATCAATATTCATAAATTCTCTAAATTGCAGTTTAATCAGGTGTGAAAGAAATAAATTCTGCCTCTACCTATAACCGATGTAGCATTTGCATTTCAAAAGATTTCAAACTAAACACACGAGTAATAGTTTAATACCACATTATTAATATATATATACGATTCGTAAATAATATACATAGTAAAAGCATGTGTAACCTTTTGTTTAATATATAAAAAATATTATATTAAAACATGTATTTATTTTTCCTTCCATCCATCAATACCTACAAAAGTCATGAATTGGATTGAATAATTAGAGTTTACTCAATGTGTTACTATAAGCTGCTTAAACAACAAGAAAAAAATTAGTTTAATATCAAGAAAAAGCATAAGTTCAATTTCATTTTACATTTACGACAAAAGCCTGCTGTTTGAACCACTACCGTTGTAAATGCAGGCTTGTGAGCACATTATACTTTTGTCATAATCTGTGATTCAGGTCCCTTGACCAGGGTAAGAAAGTAGCTATAAAATTGATAACGTACGTCTGTTGTTCGATTTCCTAATGAATGTGGGTTAACCTTTATTATGGCAATAAATAGAGCTGATTATTATTGTAATATTTAATCAGCTTACCGCAGTGTTGTAACCGAATTTTGAAATCGATGTGAATATACCTATATTATTATATTGTCAAGCCATTATAATAATGCGCTTAATCATGGTTTTTAGAACTATAAAATACATAGTATTTGCTAATAACAACTGAGCCGATGAAAGTTCCATCGAATTGTATTTAATTGGATAATCAAAATCATGATCCCAATTTCTAAAGGCCAATTTTAATCGATAACATGATGTATTGAAGTGAGTTTAGCTGATATCAATTTAAAAGTGACTGATGTCACTGAAGAAGTGGTTGTATTCTGGACTAAAAACTTGTTATTGTTATGCAGTTATATATGAACGAGTGATATACATAAATTTTCATCTAATTAATAATTACAATTGTAACCACACCAATCTTATCAAATAAGTACTTATTTATACTAAGTATTTTGGTGAAAGGGCCATTCATATAATATTTCCATACATTTTATTCAACCGGTGGCACAAATGGACAAACATAAATGTGACCATTGAGATGACTACTTACATTCCGAGAGATCATTATCATAAGAGACGGTGGGTCTTGTGGGTGATATTCAAATACGATAATCGATAATTGGATTCTAATTTAATGGAGCTATTTAAATATATACGATCGTATTAAACGCTTGATATTATTATGTGTCTACTTTCTTCAGTTGGATACGTGGACGATATAAACCAAAGACATGGTTAAAATAAACAGATTCATTTAATGAATTTTACAACAATTTTCGTTAAACAGTGTTTTAGAATGTAAGAAAAAATCATAAATCAACTAATTCAATTGATTCAGCTTTATGTAAGACACGTAACTTCTTTACCAACCGGAACGATGTTGGGTATTTCACGCATGTTAAAAGTTGTCCTGTGGAGCACGTTTGTAAGTAATTCGTATCAGACTGAGATCAGACAAATTCTATTCTGCAGACATAAATATCAAGAGTCTAGGTGAACGTGTGAACAATGAACGAATGGATTTATTTCATACTCATATCAATCGGTGAAACCGGATTTATTAAAAATTGATTTTATGAGAGGCGGTCAAAACATTCTATCTCTTCCGCACAATTTAGCTCCTGCTTTTGCACATTTCGCAGGAAGCACATTGATTCATGCACAGAGACGAAGGGCGTACTAGAAAGTAAACAGGGCTGATTATGATGATGATTTGCTCGTCCTCTACGAGCTTATTATAATATTATATTGTAATAGTTTTGGTAAGTAGGTAGTTATGAAACCTATCGTACCTAATCATAATGATGTGCCTGTTAGGTTGTATGTCATTATTCGGGGACATGTCGTGCGTCCGGCGCGCTCCACTGCCGTATTCTATTTTAAATAAGATAAATTAATTTCATGTGGATTGCTCTACTTTTTTTTGTTTTACATAATATGAACGTAAATCATAAGAGATATCAATGGAGACATTTTTGTGTAGATATTAAGTTAATTAATTGACTAGACAGTGTGCAGTCTGAATGGTCATTTATTATATTGTTTGTATTATGTTATAATTGCACATTATTTTTATATTCAAAAATAGCATATTTACGTTTACTTTTATATCTACCTATAATTTGCATATTGTCTTATTTCGTTATTCGAAATTGTTTTTTTGTTTAAAGGACTGTCTTTTCCTGTTATCGAAAACAACAAATTTTATCAGATTGATTGTCAGTATAAGTAATGTAGGTAACAAAAAAGGGCTCTCAATATTTCTCAATATCACTTTTAGTGAAAGCAAAAATACAATGTCATTGTTGTGAAGTCACCTCTTAACTATAAAATTCTTTTTAACATGTGATTAAAAAGACCAGTTGAGTAAGCAGGAAAATAAAAACTTAATCATAAGCTCATAAAAGCTGTTGCGAATTACTAAATTCTATATCGAGCTTGCACAAAACTTATTTCAAATGTTGATGTAGGTACTTCATGTTGGTTTTTGAACCACAACATAATTAATAATACGAAATAAATTACGTAATATACAAACAGATTACTTTCTATGTAATTGTGAAAACCGTATTAAAAATTGTAGAGTGATTAGAAGCGCTTAAAGCACACGTACTATTCTTGATAATGAAAATATTGAAAAATTGTGTGCTACATTTTGGGTTAGAATTTAGGGATGGGCAAATACTTGCAAATTAAAATCAATAACATAAATATTACATTCGTGTTAAGTAGCATAATATTCCCATTTGACAACCAGAGAACAACACGTAACTCGATACGTTAAAAGCTTGCTCATAAAAAACTCATAAAATATATCAAGCTAACCTATTCGATCAAATTACACACATTATCGGCTGGTGTTACGTTATCGAGTAGTAAATTACGGTAATTATGCCTATTAATTATGATACGAAACATGTGGGGTACTCAGCCTGGTATTAGATATTACTTCAACCCGGAAGACAGTTTGATACGTACAACCTGCGTTAATCACTAGGGCTCAAATACTGCATGTATGTTCTACATTAAATACCCTGTAACTCTGGCAGACCAATACTTATACATGTAACGAGTAGATTAGATATCGTTTAAATATCATTTCTAAAGCGTACAGCTAATATAACTGCCCAGGAACTGAAATGTCTCTTGATTGAAACTGACCTTTTCAAAGAACTCGCTCACATCATAAAGTGATGTAATATGTACATTTATCACAGAATAGATTTGATTCAATTAAAAAACTAATAAATTGTGATATCGTTTCGGTGATTTATTAATTTTATTGGATGTTATGTTCGGTGAAATGTCGTATACTGCGGGGCTATAAATTTGGTAGTTACCAGCCGAAGCAAACTATAACTTTTATTCGTTTCGTGATCCAAAAATACGATACCATCGATCTTTTATGCAGCGAGATGTGTCTTACATAACAATATCTATTCGTTGTATAATAATCTTATCCAATTTATCAAAAGCAAAGACAAACGTTATTTATTGGTTTTATTACCATAGGCCGGCAACAGAACGTTCACTGCGTTTTAGTAAAAGTGCTTTTATTAAGTTTAAAACCTATTACGGATTTAATCTTCCTTAGTTGTATGTAACTGGAAGTGATGGAAGATTTGTAGGGTGAAAGGTATTAAATTGCGAGTGTTACGGAAAATGAAAGTTACACTTACCTCGTAGTTCACCTTAGAAGGGAATTTCTTGGCCTCTTTTTGCTTGTAGAAATACTTTTCCAGTTTATGTTCGTATGGGTGTGCGAGGTCTGCGTCGCGCGGGCTCGGTAGTGGCTGGGCTCTGTACGTGCTGTACTGCTCTACGTGCTCAGATATTGTAGGCAGGTTACCATTGGGCGAGCTGCAGCTACTACTAGACCTCGAATATGCATAGTTAACAGACCCATCGGTGGGATTTTTCGGCTTTTTCTGAAAAGCATATCGTCTCGGTCGTTCCTCTGTTGGTTTCAAGTCGTAGGTTTCAAATTTTTCCGTGACAAAGTTTTCTTCGACGTCAGTGGTTGGGACGTAGCGGAGGAGTCTCGGTTCTTTTGCTTTCTTTTCATATTTAATGGAGTCTGTTTCGTTGTCTAGTTGTGCCATGTTGAGTGTGCGCTGGAGTTCGTTAGCTGTCCTGGTGGGTTTCCTCTTGTTCTTGCGTTCTGCCGTGCGGGTCTGCACATGGTCGTCCACTATCTCCGACTCTGAGGCCGGTCGGTCGCCGTACAGTACGTAGTTACCGTTGACCATTTTGTATCGGTTTAATTGGAGCTCTTCCTTTCATCTGCCGCGATCATTGTGTAACTGTTAAGCTTAGTTTAGAGTGATCATTGCGCAATATCAGATGAGATGCGTTGATAATGTTGATTACTGTTTGCAGTGAGCGCAGCCTGTCAACTGCGATATCATGAATGAGAACATTCATCACGGGTGAAGTTTGTTTGTTTGTTGTCGGATGTTGTATTAGAAAACAGGCGAATTCTTTTAAACTATGCGACGATTGAAAGTATTATTGTGCTGATGGAGTAAAGAATTTTCTTTGTTTACACATTTTTAAGTCAACAGCGATTGTTCAAGTAAACAGAATCGATAATAAAAAGCTTCATATATGGTAATCTATATATATAAAAGCTCAAAGGTGACTGACTGATTGACTGACTGATATAGTGATTTAACAACGCAAATTTCAGCCTAAACCACTGGACGGATTGGGCTGAAATTTGGAATGAAGGTAGATGTTATGATGTAGGCAACCAATAAGAAAGGATTTTTGGAAATGCCACTTTTAAAGGGGTGAAATAGGGGGTGCAAGTTTTACTTCTTAATGCGAGTGAAGCCGCGAGCACCTACTAGTTATTTATATGGCGCCTTTAAAATTGTGTAGGTTAACTAAAATTAATCATAAATGTTTCATGAGGTAAACGTAGGCTTACAATTTTAAGTCAGGTTGATACCTAACTATCTTACTTACATACTGTTAGTAAGGCCCAGCCTAAAACACTGTATGTAGGTTTAGGTTCCTATTTACTTGCAAGTTAAGTACCTACCTACGATATCATTCTCAAATTTTAGTGCCACGTACTATTAACCTACTCAGATACACACGGCACAGATTGACAGGAAAATTGTACATTTAAGTGTGTACCTACTTGGTTACTTAATTCCCTAATGATTATGTAAGTATAAGTACCTCAACTTTTGTGATTAAAAAGTATGTAAGTTCGTATGAGAGTGGCCAACTCTGGTTTCTGAGTTTTCGAACCACCCTCTAAGGGCTTTAACACGTTGTAGTACCTGTAGTTAATAAAAACACATTGGTAACAAATGTACCAATATATATAGTCAATACTATTTCTCAAAAACTGAAATGCATGAATATCTATTAACAAGGATTCATTCTTAGTAACTGTGTTATTAGAGATTGATCGTATAGTAATAAACATGAACTATTTAATACTTGTAAGAGGTCTAAATGAAACACAATTTGCAATAGTGTACATACTTCCCCAGTACAATAACACAGTACATACCGGTGATACCGACAGAACAGATAACATTCGTAGCGTTATGTCGGCCATATTGTTTGTGTATTTTCCCGCGCTTTTTGTGGCGCATGCGCGGGAAAGTTCCCAGTAAAGCGCGTGCGCGCCAATGGCGACTGCGCCATACTATGTTCACATAGAATAGTAGTGGACAGGGCTACACGCACTGTGAAAAGCGCACGGAGCATACAACATTTAATTGGCCAACTTAGACATACCTACGTTTGGCTACAGCATATCTTAAGTTAACTGATGCGTTGAAGCAAAGTTTAAGCTCGATTGGCAAAACTTTTTTGGCCCTTGTTCATTCTGGTTTTAACACCCCTGCAAGTTTCAGGAACACCGAGCCTTCCATAGAAATTGTAGATAATGTATTGACTTATTATATTTTTGACTCATAGCCCTAAACGCTTGTTTTCCTTATTTTCCTGTAGTGTTAGTAACTAAGCCAGGCCTGTCCTCTATACAATGTCGACATACACTCTGTGGTTGCAGCGAGAGTGAATTGGTTGCATTGTGCAACGGGCCCGGTGCGTTCCGTTAATAGAGCGTGATGATTTGATTGCAGGAACAAGGTGTTTCCTGGTGGGCTATCTTAGATGGAACTTAGATCTTAGATGGAACTTAGATTAACTTAGATGTAACATGTGAGTATGTTAGATCTTTGCTTATGTAGATGGTAAGGATGATAATTAGGTAAGCATTGCGTGAGAACTTACATTTTCATTTAGATGGTAGATAGACATCTTGGCCATCTACATTTAAATAGATATTAAATGTAAAAAATGCTACCGCTGTGGTAACTATGAGAGGATACTTATATCCAGCAGCAGGTCAACCAAGACTGAAGACGAAATATGATGTAATGTTTACACAACACGATCCTTTAAAAATCACGCAATCATCTCAGGATAAAAAGTCAAAGGACGGTCAGTAAGTAAATCACACCCACATTACATTCTGAATAAAAATAGCAACATCTTTCTTACAGCAAATTACTCTCGGCCCACAATTTGTGTGAGTAGGTAAAGCGACATTAAAGTTGCTTCATCGGCCATTTTGTGCGATCCTTGGGACGGACGTTGCTTCAGTATCAGAGTGACAAACAATATAAGAAAAGAACTCCCAACTATCTATCTTCTACGAAAATTGTTCCTTAATCTGTATGTGAAGGATACCCATTTATTAAAACACACAAAATTAAACTATACAATAAAAACTTAAACTACTTCTAAAACTAAAATACTTAATCTAAAATGCCCGTACTAGAAGGGAAGGTCCCCAAAATCTGTATGTACTGTGTGGATTTAGAAAGAAAGAAAACATTCATATTGGGATCATTTTAAAATATGTTGAACAAAAATCACGCTACACATAAAAGCAACAACTCAGCATAATGCTGGTCGTGTGGAAGCAAACTACCTATGTATACTGTTCAGATAAATAGATAAATACTACGGCTTCAGACCTATCATTATCTTATATGAAATACGCCAGAATATAATGGTTATGTTCATGAAGCCGATTTCATACCGAGTGAGTACGCTTAAATCCGGAAATCGCTATTTATTTTATTAAATTAGAATTAGTAAATAAATAAATACATATTTCAGAACATATCACACAACGCCATCTAGTCCTATACCTACTAAGCTACGAAAACATACAAATATATATCAGATCGAAAGGTTTGGAAAATGATTTCCGGAAAATTTTTCGTCACAGTTAGGGGTCTTCGTATTGTCGTTGGCCAGAGCATTGTAATGCGTTTCGCTCGATGTGTTTTCGACACAGAATTAAGTGCTCAAAGCAAATTGATTGAAAATGCACTGTGGCTTTATGCATATATGTACATCGTCGTTAAAATATCTATCGACCATCAATGGAATAGTACTCTATCAGTTACAAGACTTTAGTGCTAGCAACTATCAGTAGAATAGTCTGTCATTTCATATATTCCATGATTTTGCGAATAAATCGAATTGCAAATTGAATATCTTACAGTTTTATGGATAAGGTCAGGACAGACGTAAACATAAAGTGGATATAAAAGTGGATGTAACTAATTTAATATAAACAATGTAACCAACGCCTGAAACTGGAAGATTCTTCATTCTTTATGAAATGTTATAAGTATACCCACATGTTTCTTATGTATTTTAGCGCATAGATACTTCTATTTCGTTAAGAGTATATTTACGTATGGTTTTACCGATTATCATACGTGAAGCAAAAACTATGTTGAACATAAACACAATGACCCATACAGTCACCCATACCGATTCCTAATGCAACTGTTGTAATATCAAAATCAAAGTGTATTGTTTTCTAAGTAAATACTCAAAAATGTAATATCGGAATACATAATTTTCAATAGACAATAAAGCCCAGATTCCACATGTTTGCGCAATTTGAGAACAATGCCCAGCAATTTATCTAATCGTTCGTCGTAGCATCGACGCCAAACCTAGTCCTTGATCTATGCACAGGTATTTTGTAACTCTGAAATTACAATACATAGACTATGTAACTCAAAGACAGCCATATTAGACTCATATAATTTACCTATGAAATTGCCGTTTTTTTCTTACATTTTAACCTGTTTGTAACTTTTACGTACAGCTATATTTTTTCCAAATAGAATTTTTATTGTATCAATTGTTAAATTATGTACCTTTTAGATACAAAAAAATGTATTACTAGTGCATATTACTTATAGGGAAATCATTGAAAACGCCTTTTTCAATGTGTCGTCGGTTTCACTACTTTAACTAGGTATATTTTTATCATGTACTCTGTTTTTGAGAAATTGATATACGCAGTGCATAGCTTTTTTTCCATCTAACTATAGTTATCAATTGCATCTAAATCTGTTCAGACATAATATCATTTTTCTCAATTTTGTCATACAAATCGGCAATTTCATAGGAAAGACCTATTATAATCTATTGGTACTCTAGAGTCTAGACAGCTATGCTAACCCCTTCCCATTTAATCTAGGTATGTATAAGCATTTAAATTTGTCAGCTTGACCGAACTGCTTGAATATTTTGATGAGTTGATAGTAAGCCAAGTCACATTCAGTAATTCGACAAAGGTGAATGTGTCAGATTAAGGTAAGTATGTGTCAGTGTTACTTCTTTCTGCAGAAATTAAATTAGAAAAAATAATGGAAATAACAACCTACGTTATATTAACATTATTATATTACCTGACCAATCAGATAACAAAGGGTGTGAATCACTTAGATTTACATGGTGTGAAATACGAGTATAATATAGTCATACACATTATTTATTTTTTATAAGGCGTCATCTACTGGGTTTATTGCCATTATAAAGATAGAATACAATGGTGCTCTGTTTTGGGCCTAAAGTTCGTCGGATCGTCCCATGTAATCGCTCCAAGGGTTAAAGCTCGGAATGTGCTTTTGAAATAAACGTGCCGCTTGCTACCTTGCAAGATTAAGCTAATATTAAGCTTGCTCCACTTTTAATTTGTAAATTATATTTTTAGACAGTTGAATGAAAATAAGTTACTTAATTGAATTAGATCAAATTACGACAAAGTAAATTGCCTTTTACGGACCTTAATAAGGGTCGAGTCGTGTCGAGTCTTACCTAGTCTTATTGAGCGGCAAGCAACTAATTAAATAAAAAAACTTTCAGAAGAGTTGATAAACTCCTATTTTGAAGTCGGTTAAAAAGCCCGAGGTAGGTGAAAATTAGTATTTTGTTTTAATATTTTGCTCAACAGATTTTCTTTTATTTTAAATAATTATTTAACATATGTTGAAAATTTTTGAGCACAACGTGTTTTTGCTTTATCTCAAAAGTAACCTTTAAGTACCATTAAAATTATGTGCTATTTTATATGTTAACACTAATCGTGTTCGCTTGTATGCAAAAACATGACCTAACTAGTTAATCACCTGGCATTTAAAAGTTCAATGCTATAAAGCAATGAAACACAGTAGTAATTTTATACATACTTACTACAATAATTAGGTAATTTAGTATTTAATCTGCCGGCAAACACGTAACAGAAACCTGCGTAGGAACGCCCTAAATACGTTTTAATTTTAATGAAACTGATAGCAATTACCTCATGCTAATCTATACAATTTCGCAGTTTAACCCGAAATATACCAATTTCAATTGAATATGTTCCACATACATAATTTGGCTATTTTATGGCGGCACCCAATTCGGAACAAGTCAACTAAAACTAAGCATGATATTGAATGTAAAGTTATTGACTGTCCGATTCGGCATGTCTAATATTTGCTTGCGTTTGAACATAAAATACACAATTAAGTGCCGAGCTAAATACCTAGTAACATAAAATACAACGAGCAGTTTTACAATGTTTCGCAAACAACTCGACGTTTCAAAGGAATTGTGAGAAAAATGTTAAAAAACGGTGAACCTTCAAGCAAACTACTGATTTCGCTAGACTTGATATTTTAGGTAAATTATGTTTAAGAACATTACAGCTGAATTTTCATAAATTAATTTTGAGCAACAGTTCAGAAAGTTACTTGTAATGTGACAATGTAATTGTGTATGTATTAACCCAATACAAGATTTAATTCGATCTTGGCTACGAAATGTTTGAGCTTGTAGAATTCTTCCATTGACTATCAAATGAAACGTGTCTTCCAAAACATTGCTTTATTAAGAAAAAATAGTACAATTAATATAATACAAACAACTTATTAATCATACAGAAATCATAACATACGATGTATAGCGGTACACATACGGTTACGTCGCGTATCACCGACCACGGGGGTCACATGCCTATAACTATCAAGACACACATCACACCTGTTTGCAATCGAACTTTACCCAAAGCAATTTGAGTGTTGCCATTATCGACGCATGTATCTCCTACTACATAGTTATCCTACCTCTTTACTGTCTGCCTTTTAGGGAATTTATAGTGTTCACCTGTATTAGGCAATCGTGTGAACACAACTCTATTGGTCAAAGGTCTGCTATTAGGAACTTATACAGATGTAAACTGATCACGATGAATAAATATTTTTGATAAATGAACGCCGGTTTTAGAGTTGATGAATCGAAAGTTTATGAAACACGAAAACTTGATTAAAATTGCGTTATTAGTTTGACGATATGATTGCTCGTAAATTGATGACTGTTAGGGAATTGATTGCACATCGCCGAATACGAACAAATTTAAGTCTCTAAGCTTAATTTCTTAAGCTTAATTCGAAAAATGGTTGAAAATATGGACAAAGAAATTAGTTTTTCATGTTTGTTTTTTTTTTCTACAAATAAAGTTACATATAAAACTTGAATAGCGAAGGCTTTTCTGTGTTCAATGGCATACATCAAAAGCTGTAATTTCAGTACTAATTGATCTGATTGATTGTTACCCGCTAGTTATTAGAGCACCAGACTGTGACTTATGTGATTAGTCTGAAGTTAACCGTTAACTGTCACTGCTTAGGTGGCTACTTAGTGAATGTAAGCTTTTTTAAACGGATAGATCAATGACCTAACTTAGGGTACGTGTTTTAATTGGTATAAATTTAAACAATACGCTTTAATGTTATTTATATTATGAATGAACTTATGTTGATTAATATTCAAATTTAAATTATGTTAAAAAAATCTTTAATGCGATAAACGTATTACATATTAATTGCGAGTAATTTACTGTACCAATTTTACAATCATTTTTAAATAATAATAGTCTTCCAAAATATCAGTATTCCATATAACGGTCAAAAATACTACAAGATTTTGCTTGCAAACTGACCATAAACCTAAGTAATAATAGAACCTTACCGGCGCGGGCGCAGTGTTACGCCCGCCCAAACTTTTCACTACTCTCGCAGCTGGGCGGACCGACCACCGCATGACTACAGAACAAATACATTATCTGTATACAGCTCAATCTTCTGGCAATATTGATACTACCAATGAAAACTAAAACAACCTCTCAATATTCAGTTATTAATAAAGAAAAATAATACGTCTTTCCGATCAAAAACGTCAACAAACAAACCACATCCGCTCAGATCTCCATTAAATCCGATCACTGTCACCAAACTCAACAACACAGTTCACAAATAAACAAATACAGCAATAATGAGCCAGTTTAAAGAAACATTAGCGTAAATATCGATGTATACGAGGCAAGGCTACGCGAGTGACTGAACCGGGAGCTACCGTTTCACCACACATTGTACTTAGCGTGGAAAACTAACACTACGCAATCCATTCTATCCAGAAGATACTTAACTAGATAATTTTTGAATAATTTGTCCACTGGCTCCTAATCGTGGAACAATAGTCTGTGAAATTGCGTTGGGCATTTGTCTCAATGTCTATTGCTGTGTCTCAATTGTTGAGGAATGTTTGAGGTAATAATTAAGCTACTTTGGTTTCAGTTGTTATAGATAGATGTATCTTTAATGCACATTGCTATATATTTAAACTTAAATAATCTTATTTGTTTTATTAGATGAAAAATAGTGTTATTTTCATATGTTTTATGGGAACGAATTTGCTCTAATCAAATCGTTTTATGTGAGTACGAAAACATGTTTTTTTTTTTATTACATAACAAACTAAAAATCTTCACAAGCGAGCGTCAAAAATTTCCGCCACGCAAGTGACATACAGCGCGTATACATACATACATATTATACAAGTACGTACAATTACATAGGATAACTACGGCGGGATAAAGATTAATTATTTATATATTATATTTCCAAGAATACATGTGCCAGTTCCCATAGCGGTCTACATCTGTTTCCATTGCACTCAGAAGCATACTTTAGAAAAGTTTATTCATAGCTAAACAGATTACGCGATTTAATTAGTTTACTAAAACTCCTTGTGTCGTTGGAAAAACAGAGGATTTTGTCGGATGTCACATAAAATTGAATGGGCAGCCATGATTTGTCATAGCACAGCCATAGTCTATACCAGAAGTCTTTAAGCCTGGATGAAAACTCACAAATCAGTATAAGTACATCATAGTTACTTGAAGCCGTCTTTGATTGAATTAAAAGCATTTTTAATTTAGAAGTTGAGTAATGGGTAAGTATGTGTAGAGGGAGGAGGCTTGTACCAGTATTGGGTCTCATTAGGCTGATGATGATGATGAAGTATATGGACTATCTATATATACGCTGACATTAAATTAAAGCTGACTTTCTACCAAAACTGACCTATCTAGCGGAACGAAATAACTGGCACCACTAGATTTATTACGACTCTTTCAAATCTATTTCTTTGTCTGTGCTGTTATTTCCTGCAATAAAGTTAGTTAATAGTTTATTCTACAGCTTTGTACCGTGCAATTGATATTTGATTGTTACAAAACTTTATAACTTGTAGGCGGATGTTATATTTGTGGTTTTCTTGTTTGAATAAGTTTGGTATAGTAAAACCTTATTTTCTTTTTTTTGGCACATACAAACTAGTACGGATTAGTACCTACAGCCAAATTAGGTACAAATATATTGCAATGTAAGATGGAAGATGAATAAAAAATATTTACGGACATTTTAATAATGAATTAAATGGATAATAAGATCATAACTATGTGTTCGCAGTGGCTTTGAAAAATATATAGATTAAAATCTGTAATAAAATATGAATAAAAAAAATATAGGCATTGTGTTGGTAATATGAAATCTTCTAAGATACTTCCGTATATGACAAACTATACGAACAATTTAGAGCAATGGAAACCCACCAGTGTATAAATAATCAGCGTACGCTTACGATGTTCCCACTATTTAACTCGAGCAGATGTATAAGACAGGCGTTGTGCAACAAAAAGGCACTCCGCTCTCTCATAATGTACACACATACACTGCTGACAAGATTTGTGACACTTCAGACTTATAACCGCAGTTTTTTTGTCAGTTTATACAATTTGACTAATATACCACCTACTTTTCTAAAATCTCTAAATACAGACATACCTATTAGACAAATACAAACTGCACAAAAACATAATTGAAACATATTTTACTTATAGGCAGTTGTTAACAATTTTAATATTATAGTGACTATACTTCTGTTATTCATTGATGGTAAATATAAATAAAGTTGATATATAAAATTATAACTTTAGTAGAGCAACGCCAAAAATATATTTTAGTTGTGCCTGCATTTACTTGTACAGTAATTAGACTTACGATATACATATGGTTATTTTATATTTGTTATGTACAAATGATTATAATAAGCTCACTTGGATTACCTTTACAAGTGGGTACTACACGTGTCACAATGTTTGTACATATTTGAACAAGTGCGAAGTTACCCATACTAACCGACCAATATGAAGAAATCGTAACTCGATTATAAATTTTAAGGAGTTGTCGATGACATGTTAAATTATAGGCTGGCTGTTTGTCTAGTACGGCAATCATTAAGCCATGTCAGAGGCCCTTAGGGCGGCTTGATAAACTCTCGACACCAAAGCTGGCCACTCTTTCTCATTCGATAAGACGAATATCGATTCTGTCAGTTCTTGGATGGGTGAACAAAAATATGTATTATTCTGATTAAAAAGTCTCGTAGGACGCTATGGAACGTTAAATTGTAGGTCCCAAGAGGTCATTAGGGCGGTTCGAAATGTCTCGACACTAGAATTGGCCACTCTAATACTACTACTATATAATCCAGTAATCAGGCCATGCACTGTCGTATTTCAAATAACGATATTCATAAGTAAAGAAAATCACATGTTTTAATTTAATTACTCAACAAAATCGTGTTCTGAATGTATTGCAAAAACTCAATGTAAAAGACATCAACGCGCGCGCTTTACTTTTTGTGCAAGCTTTTTTATTATTTTATTTTTAAAACTGATGAAATAAATTTTATTTGTATTATTTTTAAATTATATAAAATATATTATGTAAAAAACACGACATATTTTCTATATGGGTCGCTATTTCGTGCTACAATTAATTTCACACTCATAGTCAGAAGTTACATGAAATCTGTATATTAATATGTAAATTCCTAGACTCAGTCTTCGGACGTGGGATATAAATTCACATGCCTTTACTTATAAACTCATAAATCACTACTAATCAATTAACGACCCGATAATACATTATTTATGCACATGGACTTGCAATGCAATCAATTGAAGCTTTGCTGGGCAAGTTACGAAGATGAATGTATGTTTAATGTTTTATTGGTTTGATTTTATTTAAGTTTTTTTATTGAAATAACTAAGTAATTGGTAAAAAAAAAACAAACAAATATCTTTATTGATATCTCCCGAGTTACATGAGGTTAGTATAAACTATATTATGAAAAAACAAAACATGCTTTCCATTATAACACAAATATAAATAATACAAACCTACATATGTTATTCATGATAAACTTACACGAAAATAAAACAAATCGTTATCGTGGTAAAAGTACACTAACAAATTCTATTTCCAAAGATAGAACTTTCGTAAACAACAATTTAGCACCATAATTCTAGTACTTTCTTTTGTTTATCATTTCATTTCAAATTCACTCTGAACATAAACTACTACTCTTAACTCCGACCAAGAAGTGTTTAAAAACTATGGTAGCAACACTTGTAAATAATCAAAAGTAATCTATAAAAAACTAGATATATAAATAAGAAATTAGTTCCATATCCACACTTTTTTCGACTGTATAACCTCTATGACAGTTATCATCACAAATGACACAACAATTTCGCTACAAAGCAGGTTATGACCAATGTTGTAACACTAAAAGCATCGAAATCAGGTGAATTAGAAAACTGTTCTATCAATAAAATGGCTGACAATGTCAAAAGTCACCCATTCATTACGGAGACCGGTCAAGTAGAATATGTATAGTTCTTGCCAATAATATTGACTCATGGGAAGGAGATCTATATTAACTAAAAGAAATACTTTAAAATGTACGTTGCTTTTATTTTATCTTTGTCTACTTTGCTTTAATCCAAAATTTACGCATCGAACCCAAAACACATATATTTGATATTTAGTTAAGTAGTAAATAGATTTTTATTGTATATATAAAACTTTATGTGTTTAGCAATGAATAAGTTCTATTATATATAATAATGTGTTGCTCGTTTATGAGTAAAAATTGTATCTAATTAAAGCTTTATCGAAATATCATAATTGGATTGTTATGGGAACATTAAAATAGCATTTTAAAGGTTAAATTATTACAAAATATTATGAACACATTCCGGCAACATTACTAATCAATTACCCGTACTACAAAACACATTAAAACTAAAGACTATGTTTTCAACACTTGATTAAAGTTCTATCTATTTTTAGTATAAGTTCACTAATCAAACACAACTACAATATCTAATGAGTTGGTCACTAACGATATATATAGGTAAATACAGACCAATTTTTGCGAATATGTGTAGCCTAGACATTAATTTAATTTCACCAAACATTCCAATGCAAATTTTCCTTTGAATATGCGACATTATCTCAAAAGAATACAAAATAAGTAGGTATTAGCATGTATAAAACAAAACATGAACAAAAATAAGCGACTGCGTTTTGCAATGTAGTTGTATAACATTGCAAAATGAGCCCGGATATATTAATTTATTCCTCATCAGTTGCAGTTTCTACAAAAACTACGTAATTAGGGCTATCGTACTATAACGGTAGTATTTTATCACGAGTATATTGGCTATTAAGATGATACTTACTGATATGACTTATTATTGAATATTTACGAAGGTTTTGATGCGATAAGGATCTTGTAACTTTTTTGAGCATACCATCTATTTATGTTTGTGTTATGTCAATATAAAGTGAAGTTACGTAAAAGTGGATTTAGGTAGCAGTGAGTTTTAAAAGGAAAAAATGATTTCCGACTGCATTATCAAAGAACTGAATCTAGAGATTTCACACCACAGAAGTTCCCACTGCGATTATTAATATTTCACTTTCATTTTCTTTACGAGAAAATGTTAAAGAATAAAATTTACGTGCACTTTCCAAGGATCTTGAATCCAAATTGCCTTACTTTGATTATTTACAATAATCTATATATATAAAAGAAAGTGGTGTCAGTTACACCATTTATAACTCAAGAACGGCTGAACGGATTTAGCTGAAAATTGGTGGTGAGGTAGCTTAGAACCAGAGACGGACATAGGATACTTTTTATACCGTTGTTTTAATTGAATTGAATCAAATAAATCTTCTTATTTATTGTCTCTAAGGCGGAACAGAGTTCGCCGGGTCAGCTAGTAAAATATAAAAGCAAGGAAAGAAAAACTAAACATACTTCTTCTAACTACAACATAAAAAAGGGGCACTTAGAAAATCTTTAGTAAAGCCTAAAGATAATCTAAGTGCTCTAATATTCTAACTTTGATAGGCTCTTAAATAAATATACCACTTTTAATAATATAACCTCTATCCAGTGACTTTTAGACGCTTAAAAACCTAACCTTCTCTGTAAATGGAAATGGTATGATAAGAATGGTATTTTATTTTCATACTAAACCAGCTCTGTTAAAACTGCATGTAGATGTACTCTTACATAGATGCGATTACACTTTATCAGTTCATGTTCAAACTATCCATTACCCACTTAGAACTGGGCAAGCTTGACTAGATTTAATTTATTATCCTGTCTGTCGCTACTTAGTAGGTTGAGTAGGTAATGTGTGTAGTTATCGCACACTACGTAATAACGGTCATGTTTAGTAGACACTTAATATAGCCAACATTGGGCACGGCTTTAAAAACTATTGAAATTGCTACTGAAACTCTGGAGAAATATGTAGTGTTTTTCCGCTGCGACTGCAAGCGTTGCGCTGCGTTGGTTAAGGAGCAGTCGCAGCGGAAAAACACTACATATTTCTCCAGAGTTTCAGTAACAATGGATTTCAGCAAAGTAACGCCTGATTCAATATCTTAACTATTGAAATTTCCCTTTCTCTAATAAGTATATAGATTAGAAAAATCAGATTGAAGAGGTACTAACCTCTTAATTACTAAATTCATATAGTAACTTAGCAAGGACACAACGCTTACCAATAAGAAACATTTCGTGAAAAAGGGATCTTATTAATGGTGGACACACATAATATATACATATGTATAGTTACTGGATGAATCCACGTGATTTGTTGGATATTGGAATCAGGCGATAAGTGTGCATGCTGATTAGTCTTTCACTATTTATATACATGTGCCAAAAGATGAACACATTAATTAATAATTATATTACTGACCAATGGCACATATTTGTATTCTATCAGAGACCAGTAATAAGGGGTCTTTTGGGTTACTTCATTTATGCTTCGTAAATAATCGTATAAGTATGTCGTGACATGGTTGACACAGTCCACGTAGCATCATTATTTGCGGATTTCCATCTCATTAGTTTAATTAATGCATTTGAATTCCTTGTTTTATTTCCTTTGAAAGTTTTCTAGATATTATTTAGTTTGGTACATTTTAGCACTATACTTTTTTTGTGGGTTAGGTTTACGTTTGACTACAGCCTGCCTGATGTTAATGATTGCTGCAGCCTAGGATGTAACACGCTTACCTAGAAAATACCTATTAATTCTAGATTTGAAGACCCCTGGATTGTAGTTCGCAGGAAACACTTTGAAAAGATTTCATTTTTATTAATAAACTATGTTCAATAAAAATGCAATGGCTCATATTTTACTTATTGTTACAAAATGTTAACTCATTAATAATATCGGTCCAACATTATATGACGTGAACTTTGACACGTGTCTTCACAGCATCATCTTCTTAGTATTAACATCTAATTAACCAGAAATTAAATCATTAAAAAGCGTTTAAAATGCGTTTTCGTAAACAATGTCAAAATTACATGAACTTTGACATTGTTCCAGATAATGAAACTTGTTACACCCACTGTCATATACAAATAGAGAAGCAATACTATGTGTACAGCCCCCTTAGACAAGAGCCGTATTTTAGTGAGCGTACTGACGCTCGCCTAAGGAATAGAAATACCCATGTATGGGAGTAACGTTGCATGTCAATCATCGCGATGTCAATCCCATACATTGCTCTTTCTATTCTATAAGTGAGCGACTGAGCTGTATGAGTGAGTCTGAGTCTGAGTGAGCGTATGCTCACGAAAATACGGCTCTTGTCTAAGGGGGCTGATTTGTTATGTTGCTTTTTACGCTTAACGGATATTTGGATATAAATGTACATGGTTTTTAACATGGTGATACAACTCATTACTACCCATAGAACGTTAATCATAGACATGGAAATAAAATAATCTCTCAAACGTGACATAGGTAGGTATACAATAAATATAAGAAAGGCCACTTTTTGGTATGAAATCGTTTTCCGAAATAATGCATGCAAAACAGCGTGAAACTACTAGATTTTAATAGAGGCAGATTTACACAAACACTTGACACCTGTTGTTGCGGCTTGCAGGAACATTTATATTATTTGTTACCTTTAGTTGAATATATTAAATGGAGTTATAATCGCTCGATCTCGATTGTTCAGGTCGGCGACGAGTCACGAGGTCGGCACTAGAGCTGGCAACTATGTAACTTTGAGACTTCTATGTACAATAGTAAAGTTACAACGCTTTTGTGTCTCTTCATAAGCTTAAAGCTCGTTGTCCAAATTTGACGTCTTGCGTGAACATACAAATGTGTATCTTGGTTGTGCCTCGGGGAAGACAATAGTACACTTTTCATTCCCTTTGGCACAACCAGTTAGTCAGTTGTGTCGTGGGTCCAGATTTTTTCCCAAAGGACTAACTAGTTGTGCCGAAGGGAATTAAAATTCCCATCCGCACAACCAGTTGTGCGGAGCTCAAATTTGGGACGTTTTCACTCAGAAACGCCAATGGCGTTTTATTTCCAATTGAAACCTTTTCAAACAATAAAAACAGGAAAATCCCTATAATTTTATTTTACAGTTTGTCAGTGTCCGAAGTCCGATTGGCAAGAACTGATTGAGAATCTTTAAAAACCTGTAAATATTTAGTGCACTGTAGAGGAGTCCTATACTCAGCAGTGGTTAAATACAGGCTGATGATGATGATGTCTAAATGCGTTTGTTACACATAAGGTGTCTATTGGGTGTAATCTGTGTAAATTCCTTGACTTAACCCAAATATGGGTAGAGCCTTTGTAATGTAGCTACGAAAATGCAATTTAAGTACTAAAATGTTTCGAAAAGGCAAAACCTTCGCAAAGCACTTAAAACAACTTTTAAGAGGTGCTTGCACCTATTTAGTTAACAAGATATGTTCTATTAGAAACTGTTATATGCCGCTTAGGCATGCTGAATTCATTTCACCATAATTTTCTGCTACTTTGTAAGTTCTTGCTTACTTCATTATCATCTTTAAAGTTCATAAAAAAGACAGGATAATATAGGTATTAGCTTCAAGCGAGGAAAATTGTTCCTTATTAGAAAAGTAAGATTTTTTTAATACTTAGTTAAAAAACGAAAAGTTACATGAAAGGGTCAGTTAGCAAAAAAGTTGGCAGTATCTAGTAAATTATTTATATCTTACTATTAATATATATATATATATATGTAAAAGCTTATATATGTATGTTTGTTGCTTTCATGGTTTGTTCCACTATCTAGCTGCAAAGGAGAGACAGGTTATAGTGTTTATTTTATCTAGAGGTAGGATGAAGGCCTAAGAAGGAAGGCTACATTTATTATTAAACATCGCGGGTGAAACATAGGGTATCCAATAATCCAAAGATATAGAGGAACGCGTATAAATTAAAGGGACATTGTACTAAATAATATTCATCTGTATGGAATTCCTATAGTTTATTGTACATAAATAAAACCCGGCTCCTGCGAGCACAATACTTTTGAAATTACAATGATCCATCTATGTATTATTAGGCACGAAATAAGACAACCTTTGGCTGACATTTGATGCCTTAGATCCTTCGGTTAAGGCTGAACAACTACCTAGAGAAACAGAACTACAAAACTGCGTCCGCATAGTTTAGAAGTCAAATACATTACTCAAAAATAATGTTAGTGGTTTTGAGCTTCCTGTAAGTGTAAAAAATATGTTGGTATTTTAGTAGGTGTGCTCGTAATTATCATTAGTATACGTCATATTTATTAAACTCAACAAGAAAGTACCGATCCGTGAGATATTCGGTTTTAAATTTTGTGCCAGACAGTATTAAAATTAAGTTTAAACACACAAGATTTTTTCTGCATTATGGCTCGAATAACCTTTTCGATTCAACATATGGCTCTATAATCTAGCGATTAGAAAAAAAAAGTCTCTTTCTAGAAAAAAGTACGTGTGTATGTACTTATGTTATTATCAAGGATACACTTACTTTATTCTTCTAAATAATACCATATAATTTGTTCTATCTCTTGCTATCTTAATGTGATTAAAAGTGACTCAATCTTTTCAATGGGAGCTTCTCCATTACACCAATCGATTTTATCTAACATCGATTGCATCGTTGTTTTACACAGTAGTAAAAGCTTTTTATCTCGATATCTAACTGATTTCCAACTGACAGGTGAATTAGATGATCTGAATTCAATCATCACTGATTGCTATCTTATAGATATAGGCTTGGTAACAGGTCACGATTGCAATATTATTTCATATTTAGTTTGAGAATCGTGATATTTTGTAATAGTTTGCCATTATACCATTAAAAGTAGCCTAAATCTTAGTCATGCATCTTCCGGCAGGTTGCTGAAATGATGATGGTAGGTTTTCACGAGTAACAAAAAACTAATTTCTAAAATACTTATGTATCAACAAAGGAAAATTAACATTATCGAATTACTATTTCTATCTTTTGGTAATCAAACTTGGCTACGGCAATAATATACCACCCAACAAATGTTAAAAATTTACAGTGAATTCTACTGACTAAACCTTTTTACGACCATTATATTATGGGAGGTAATGTAATCATTTTGACTGTTTAGGGTGATCCATTAGGCCTCCAAAACATATTTAAATTGAAAGTACCAATAGTACATATTATTGTATTTTTTGATTGATTACTTTGACATCTGTTTGATGGATACGCGAGAATTTTATAGTACACTAGCAAACCCGGCGAACTCCGTTTCGCAACCATAAATAATAATAATAAATATTTCAGGACATATCACACAGCGCCATCTAGCCCCATACTAAGCTAGCTTGTATCATGGATACTAGATAACGGATACTTATATACTTTTCTTTTGTAAATACATACTTATTATACATAGAAACGACCCGACTCAACACAAGTAATTATATATTTTTTTAAAGTTCATAAATACTTGTGTCGTGTGGGAATCGAACCCGCACCCCTAGATTAGAAGGCAGTGCCACTACCAACTAAGTTAACAGAGCAGTCATACTAGTCACCAGACTACTTCGTTTTTTCTTTTTTTTTATAAATCTCACTTAGCCTGAGACCTTTCCAATGAATGCAAAACCGTGGAAATTGGTTCGTGCGTTCTGGAGTTATAGCGTCAGGAAGGAGAACCCGACTTATTTTTATTTTTTAGTACATAAAGTAACAGAAAAAAGTACATATTATGTACATTATGTATTAACTTTGTTACGCAAATAACTTAGTGTTAGCATAATAAACGGGAGGTGGATCATGACATGAGGTCAACTTGTTTTATAGAGCATCCGGCTGCGGTAAACTGATTTAAATATATTAACATGTAGTGTAATAGTCTAACTATTTGCACGACTGTTTAGTTTATGTTTTATTGCACTTGTTCAATGTCTTACGTTCAGATTCACGCATACGATAATGTTCGATCTATTTTCCTCCTTTGGTAATCTTTGTTGTCTTTATGTTCATATACATATTACGAGTAAATCTATGTACCTGTATAAAACTCAAAGGTGACTGACTGACTGACATAATGATCTATCAAAACACAACCCGAACCACTGGACGGATTGGGTTGAAATTTGGAATGAAGGTTGATGTTATGACGTAGGCATCCGCTAAGAAAGGATTTTTGGAAATGCCACTTTTATAGGGGTGAAATAGGGGATGCAAGTTTATTTTCTTAATGCGAGCGAAGCCGCAAGCACCCACTAGTCTAATATAAGTTATTAAGAAATAATCATATTTCTAAATTTGTTGTTACTATTATTTATGTGTATGCCTAAATTATATATACAAAATATTTTTTCTTCTTCTAAAAATCTAAAAATGGGCAGTCTATTGTGTTATTAACAACCAAGGAAATACAAACAACGCATGGTGAATACGGCATTGATGTACCATTCACGAAAATATACCTATCTAATATACATATATATGTATCTATAAAAGCACACAAACAAAGAAATCCCTCACAGACTCTTCTCCATATACGGTCACATCCAATTGACAGGTTAAATAACTGATGATAATCCAGTATTATCCACTTTAACACTCGGATAAAGCGAGCCTCACCTTCACATACCTGAGTAAATAGCTTCATTATACACGTAACTATATATCTAAAGATGTGCTAGACCGTGAACCCCCAACAACAATATAACTTTAAAAACATGAATGGCGAAGTTGAATAACAATAAACTTAATTGACAATTAGATAATTTTAGCGCCGATAGCTTCGAGGCTTCACTGAGGTCAAATTTTATTTAACACCTATAATATTATTTAATGGATATTTATGGCAAATTTCCGATCCCAAATATTGCGTTAAAAACTTCTCAAATGCATTTATGAGGTTGATAGGATATAATATTTGTCACATGATGCCCGTAGCTTCTCGTGCGTTGTATTGCGGATAAAAAAGTAGCCTTAGAAAAGCAAACTTTACAATAACACTCTTTCCTACATTCGATGTTAAGATTAAAAAGCCTTCTTTTAAAAAAGACGATTAGCATATGCTCTAAGGTACTCAGACAAATCATAAATCACGCAGCAAATCTTGCAAATCAACTGGACTGTAACGGCCTGTATCGCAGGATCTCAGCACAAAGTTCAAGTGCACGCCACCACCATTTATAACACTTGCTTGACGGTTTCTAATGAAGGCTTTTGTCAGATATGTGAGTTGAAAATTGCATCTAACGAGACTGACAAGATAAGGTAACTATAACTTAGGTCGTCTCCTCAAAGGAATCCTAATTGGCAACAATTACAGAGTCTAAGTTGCGAATAAGCAACCAACTTGGAACCAACAGTGGAGTTTACCAACTCGACACCCACGGCATGCGTATTTGCAAATTATTTAAATCACACTTTGCAAAAACAAACGGCAATTGTTCGATCGCTGCTCTTATTGATCGCATTGCATAGTTTCTACAGATGTTGTGAAACAATGCGTATTTTGCATGCAAACTGCTGCAACGTCGTGAGCAGCGCGGAATGTTCGTAGGCATACGCTCATGCATTCTAGACATCCAAAATCATTAATAACAAAGAGCTATTGCTCTCGCAGGCGAGTGGCGGTTCCCAGGGCCGGCCGTGTCTCCACATACGTGCCGTTATTTAATTTATTTCGCACGAGGAATGTTCCAGCGACAATTAAACACATAGCTGTATAAGTCAGTTGCCGAATATAACCTCGGGGTTACCGCGCCGCACCTTTTTGAACTATTATATCCTAACTATCGACTATCGATTCAAAGCTTAAGGAATTAAGACTGAGTTTCGATTTCATTTCCTCGTTTTTGTTGGAAATCCCGTGTAAGGATGAGTCCTTGAGATTCTGTTCTTTGGCACGACTCCGCCGGGGCAGAGTTCACAGCGGACCATATCGCTTCTGCCCGCGGTTATATAACAACTGCTAATGCTTCTCGACCCAGATCTACCGCATCTTTGTTTGACGAGCGCTACTTTGTCGCAACAAACTAATCGACAAACATAAAGACGGCACATTTATGTAAATCATAATGGCTTCGAAATGTCCAGTAAATATAACAATTTGTATTAGCTTATGATATAATCTGGTTACGGCTCGTGGTTTCTAGAGAGTAACAGTAAGTAACATAATTGAACACTATTAAAATTAACCTCTAGTTTGTACGTAAGAACGTAATGGTCCGGTAGCAGTGTTATCCGATATTTAAACGGATAATGATAATCATCGCTCGAGGTACTTATTGGTCTGTAATTAAGGGTGCCGTCGCTACGACCAACCTGTGCGTGTTGAGCTAAAACCGTCCTTACCTGAAACAAAATAATGAAGATTTTTAATTGAATCATAATGGAACCAGAAGAAACAAAGACACGTATTGATTTTTAACTTTATCATTAAGGCGATAAAGCTCTCATTTGTATGACAATTTGGTTGATAAGTTTGACAAGTGACGCTGGAGTCAATGACGTCCAGTCGAGGCATCTCATCATGGCGCGTCTTTTAAGGAGATATCGGAGAGGCCATCAGGAACATTGCTCAGATCATATTGTGTAGGCGACGACGCTGCGGTCACGGGAACATCGTAAATATGGAAGATAAAGACTTTTATTTGTATTTAAAACTTGAAGCGCCATGTTGTGTGTATTCGTATAGCCAAAAAAAGTTACTTATGCATCCCCGCATTTTAAATCAGACAATAAGCGAAGGCTTCTGATTTCAAAAATAAATGAATTGGTAGTGTCTTTCTGCATTATGGTTTACATAAACGAGATCGATACAATAATTTCGAGAAGTTCATTTCAAGTAGTGTACTGTAAATATACATTCAAATCAAATCAAAATCAAAATCAAAATAATTTATTAAGCCAAAAGATAGTGCGAACAAAATTTTTTTTTCTTAGAGTCTAGATGTTTACCTACTATTTCAGTTTTGTACTTGAGTTTGTGACCGTGCCACGCGCTAGGTTCCTCAGTGGGCCTGTATTACGTAAGCTACTGCTACATTCCTCACTGAAATCCTACACTATTTACATATAAATCATTAAAACAACAACGAAAAACAATAATTGCAAGATCAAAATCAAAACAAACATAATTAAAAAGAAAAATACATTGTCAGGCTGCCAACTTTTAAAATTTACCAGCTTTTGATTGCCATATGTAGGAAAAGAATAACCTAATAAAATAAAATAATACATATGAATGAATATAAATTTGCAAATGAGTTACAGGTATATCGATAAGATTCAAATGGATATTAATTATAATATAATTGTACGATTTATGTTAAACATAAATAAATATATATTATGCGTTTAAGTACAGTAACGGAATGTATACCTTATGGATGAATCACCTACATTGCAAACTCTGATGAGTTTGGCTGTTAGGTAAAATTATTTGTATGTGTCTAGAATGAGTGTAGGGGATGATGTATGTAGTGTAGTGATGATGTGACATTATACCTAATATGTTAGTGCCATTTAGTATGTTTTCGTAACACAAGTAGATTAATGCTAACAACATACTAAGTATGACCACGTATAAACACATAAAGACGCTAACGCAGGGTCGTGTGCGCAAAGCAACATAATTATATGATACTGATAAGACTTAGTTCTTGCGTCGGCCGTAGGCAATTCAAACATGGAATATACATACTAGAACTGCGTGATCGATAATAAAACACGTCAAGTGAAATGAGCTAGGGAACTGACGTAACGGAGAGTTTGTTCAGGCCAAAGGTCGGCTGATCTAATAACCCCATATAGGATTATACCACTAGACTTTAGAGATAGGTGTAATCTATAGGTATATGTATCTGTTCAACTTTATCTAGAAGTAAGTGAGATTATTATGTCCCTGACCAATATAGTTGCCAGAAAAACTTTTGTTTTTGATAACTTCTTCACGCCTAAACAGCTGCACCAATTTAGTTAAAATTTGCTACAGTTAAAAGTTAGAAACTGAACAATAACATAGGCTATTTTTTATTTTGAATTAAACCGTATGGAACAGCAGGCAGATAGTGTATAATATTGTATTATTCTCTACACACAACAAAAATTTGCATACATCTCAAGCTCGACTGTCAAGCCCACGACCATTCTTTCTTCCGCCTAAATTAATAATCGTAATCCTCATCTCGTGGTAATTATCAGGTAGGTGTGTAATGAACAACACCTGCACAATGAATGCCGCGACCCACGCCGCTGCATCTTAAAGATGATTCATGAATACTGACAGAATATTAAATGATAGCCTTGACACATTCACTGTAACATATCTATATGCTTACTAGGAGCGCTTTGTGATGTTATAAATAAATAAATATTTCGGGACATTGCACACAGCGCCATCTAGCTAGCCCCACACAAACGCTTGTGTATCTACGTAAGTCATAGCTAAACCATATTCATAAATGGAAGAAAATACCCAATCAAGTCCATCCCTATAGATACAGCAACTGGGATGGTCCCGGCTGTTTGTCTAGTATGGCAGACGTTAAGCCATGAAAGAGGCCCTAAGGGTGGCTTGATAAACTCTCGACACCAGATTTAGCCACTCTCATTCGATCATAAAAGTGCCACAAAAACAAACGTATAATAACTGCAGTACCCCATACTTTGCACTACTAATAGAATATAATTATTGTATGTATATGTATATATATATATTATTGAATATTTTTATTATTTGTATATATTTTCTCTTTTTGAACACCCCATCCTTTATATTTCTTTCGACTCCTGTCCATCCTACGGTTGCCTGGAAGAAATCGCTATTAGCGATAAGGCCGCCAGTTGTGGCACTATATTTTTTTTTAAGTCTTGTGTGTTTCTGTTTGTCTTTTTTTGTCAATGTGTGTTACAATAAAGAGTTTATCTATCTATCTATCTATCTATAAAGACCAATGTATGTGATTGACATCACGCACGTCAATTTGATAACTTGATCTTTCTATTCTAATAAATATGCTTAAAGAAAATTACCTCTCATACAAATAGAAGGATGCATAAAACGTCCTGTAAAGCTCGCTCATAATACAGTCTTTAAGATAAGATAAGATAAGATATGTCTTTAAACCACACCAAAAAAAAATATAATGAAAGAAATTTAAAAACTAATTTATTGCAATTTAAGTGCCTTCGGCGATATCTTCCAGGAAACTTTTGGATGGACAGGATTTATAATTATAATTAGGCATACACAGTCTTTACACACTTTTATATTACCAGACTTGTGGAAATAATATTTTGTCAAAATGTAAATGTAAGTATACGAAATAAAAACTAATCACATACATTTTCATAACCAGCCCTCTAAATGAGTCAGTGTCATCAGCCTTCTCACCTTGACATCTTAGTAACCGCCACTAATTAGCAACAACGCCTAATGATAATTACTTATTTTCAACGTGTGAACGTAAATAATAGTAATGTAAGTAAATAGCTATTTCTATTTATAAGTCTTGTGTTGTGGTGTTGATAAATCTGTAGGAAGAACCTTGTTTGGTGATAAGTTGAATACTATTTATTATGTGTAGTTTGTAAAGGAATGTGTGTGTGATGTAATTCTATGTTTTATGAGGGTAGGCATTATGTGGAAGTTATTGAAAAGACATATTATCTTTTACGCCTTTGAAAAGCTAGACAGCTATACAAATTTACGCAGTGGACGGAAGTCTTTTGTGTCCGTTTTTGTTGGTTTAATTAATTAACAATTAATTTGGATGACTTTGCAGTGAGCAATGCGTTATTATTTTTGAAAGCGTTGGGCATATTTTGATATTTTATTGTACTTTGTTAAATCGAATATATTGTAATATTTACTAACTTACTAATTAGTGTTAAAAACATAATCAATATAATTGTCTTTATGATATAATTTTTATTTACTGTGATGTGGAAACGAGAACTTATATATCAAATCAGATTTGGACCAGCAGACATTATATTTTGATAACCTTCTTAAATGTACATAGCTTGCATTTACAAAGTAATTAGGCAAAACTAGGTCTAGGATTGAGATACCAAATAGACTTAATTAGTCCTAGACAATTATAATAATATATTTTTTTCCAAAACCTCTCGGAGCGCTTGGTTGACGCGACGCGTGACCAAAATGCTGGCCTTTTTCTGGCTCAACGTATAAGCATTGCCATCCAGCGTGGTAATGCGGCCAGTATGCTGGGCACGCTGCCCTCTGGTAGTGGGCTGGAGCACTTAGATTATCTTAAGGCTTTTCTAAAGATTTTCTAAGTGCCCCTTTTTTGTATTAGTTAGTAGTAGTATGTTTAGTTTTTTTCCCTTGTTTTTATATTTTATTTTTGTAAATAAAGTTATTAAAATAATTATTCAATACATATCAGTAAGTACCTATTTTTTTTTCTTTTATAATCTTCTCATAGCAGAGATTATACTGTAAACTTAGCTTTATCGTGTACTAAAAATATGATGTATTATCATATATTATTTTAGGTACATACATGGAGACATACATATGTACTCATCTAGCTGTTCAGACAAGCGTCGCATCGTCTACCTGTATTCAATCTTCAATAATTAATCTAGTCGTTATGCTAAATACATACTATACCAAATTATGTACAAATTACCGGAGATAAGTCTCGACTGGAAGATGTAAATTCGACTTTTGATAAATCACTTATGTTATTATTCATTCGTGGGTGGTATTATCAAGATCAAATAACTATTTTTCCAACAAATACAACAACAACAATATAAAGAAAGTTGTATTTTACAAGTTGGTTAGTTAGAGTTTGAGAAACATTTGTAGCTATTGCTATGTACTTACGCCATACATTTTATTCAAATCGAGTTTTATATTTCTATAATTTTACATTCTCTTTTTATGGTTTAAAAAAATTATTTTACTTTGAATACCCAATTTCGAATAGGTACATATGTATATAGGTATATTGATTAAATTACCACATATCCATATATACATACACATCTGTTTCAACACACATTTTTCCAAATAGATTGTTATTGACTCCATTTTCGTATGCTTTGAGATAATACATTGAAAATAAACAATAAACTGAATAATGAGGACCCCACTGGTTTGCATAGAAACACTGATAACGATATTAACCGTGTAGATATGTCATTAATTCATTATTATTGTAGGTATATATTCTTCATTTAATTTTAACTCGCCCGTAAATAAGCTCATTAATCTCCGTGAATTTTTCCGCAAATAACAAATAAGTTTATCGCAGTTTAATTGGATCAGTTCACATTTTGTTAAGTGCCTCATGACTATCACTTACAAAACAGCAATTGTTTAAAAACACTACAATTAACATACATTTATTTATAGCTCTTACATGACACATGTATTTTCATGTTTCTTACCTACTTACTTATTTTTGTCTTGGAGATAATTTCTACAAACAGTGTGTAAAATAATACAGATAAATTTAGCACGCCAGAGAACATTCCGGTAAATTAGTCGTGCCTACTTACTATTGTTAGAACCCGCAGTATTATGGTATAACTTACAAATACAAGTACGTATATGTTACGGTAAATGTGGATAGTGCGGGAATTATGCATAATTACCAGTGCTCTTGGTAAAAGTGAGAAAAACATTCGAATTAATCACATTTACCGGTAATTATACATAATAACCATACCCCTTTGGTAAATGTAGAAAATAATGAAATCAAACATGGCAAAAAACAAAACAGGCAAGGAGGCACCGCACTGAATTATAATTTGTCGGTCTTCAAGGCGAAAGCAAACTGGTTTCTTCTAGGCAAGTGCGCTGGATCGTAGATTATAACGTTGTTTAACACCAGGCAAGTTGCAGTCAAGCGTGAGCCTATTTCATGTAAAAAAACTCTAGTAAAAAATAAAATAACATATAATAAATTAAAGTAAAGTAAAATAAAACTTAATTAAATTTATTTTAATTTTTTTTCTTTATTCTATGTTTTGCCACCAAACACCAAACAGAAGGTTTGAGCTCTTGATCCTCTACTCGTGCGATTCATTTATTTTATTTGTACATGTATTTATTCTCATAAACATATTGATTCTGATGTTTGATTTCATTATTTTGTACATTAACCAAAGGGGTATGGTAATTATATATAATTACCGGTAAATGTGGATAATTCTCAACATTTACCGAGTGCGTTGGTAATTATGTATAATTCCTGGGAATTATGCATAATTCCCGATTATCTACATTTACCGTAACATATATACTATAAAGAATTGCCAATAGCCAGGCATGCTCATAATACTTATGTTTAAAATGTAGAGCCAACATCATCTCACTAATATTACCTATATAAGCAAAAGTGTGTGTGTGTGAGAGCATATTTGTAACTTCTTCAAGCATAACATGCTGAACTGATTTGGATGAAATTTTATATTGAGGTAGATTAGACACTGGATCAACACATACTCAAGTTTTTACCCCGAATTAACGCGAGTAACACCGCGGGGCCGTGCTAGATGTATGTGGATGCTATATGTTGTAGCATCTACTGTAGAACTTCATTTGAAAAATTTCATAATTAATAACAGCTCGTCTTTGATAATCATCTCACGATTTTAGACTTCGATAATTATATTTCAATAATCTACATTTATCATCATCATCTACAGCCCTTGGGATCCCCCTGCTGGGTATATGCCTTCCTTTGTATGTGCCATCTGCGTCGATCTTGCGTAGACCTCATCCAGGTTGGACCCTCAACTATGACGATTTCGTACTTGACATCTTCACACAGCCATTGAAAAACCGGGTGTACAATTACATGTAAGTCATACATATTGGGGCTCAATAACAAATGAGTCAGAAGCCAAAAGAATGCGATTGAACTTGAATGGCACTATATTGTATTGAAGCTCATTATTGACAGACATATCAAGGCCTCGTCATTCGTCAAGTGACACCTAGTGACACGGCCAGGGCGGGGTGGCGCCACTGTCTAAGGCTGTTTGGCAACGACCTGCCAAACAGGCACTTGATCGTAACAAAATACAATAGCTCCCGATCCAGTCCACCCAGTCACGTTGACCCTGAACTCGATGAGTTATTGGGCCAGATGTAGTGACTAACCTATAACTATACTATTTGTGTATTTGTTGTGTATTGTAAATGTAGCTGCAACATTGTCCTATCCTAAATACTAGGCACTTATATCATTATGACTGGTATATAATATATGTAAGTAACTATATACATGCTTTGTTTAAAGAATTAATTCGGTGGTGACCACAACTTACATCGAAAATCTCGTTCAAGAAAAATCACGCATATCCATAAGAAATTTTGTACAAAAGTCCAAATAGAAGCAAAATATTTTTTTAACCAATTTATAATATAATTTATAATAAATAATATCAGGCGAATTGTAGTCAAGAGCGAGCTCCTACCACGCTCGTAAGGAAGAGTAACACATTTTATCGATTGAGTTTTTTTCTTTCTTCGAGTTGTCGAAAACAAAAGAGTCCTACAGCAACGATTTTTTTTCTAGAACACAATATGTGAAAGTTTATTTGACGTAAATATTGTACAATAACGTGTGAATCCTCTGACCCCTTGGTAGCCGTTAGACTGTGTTACGAGGCCAGAGTCATCTCCCAATATAATACTGGGTACTTAGGTAAATATATAGATACATTATTATATAGTTACACATAAGTACATAATATACCACGTAGACATGTCGGTTCATTAACCTGGCAAGACCAGATAGCTGAGTTTCTATAGAAGTCGCTCAACCCTAGATAAGATACGGCAATAATAGGCAGACGGTTCATAGACACAATAGTGAAATTTGTACATAATATATCTTGTTGTATCGTATAAGATAACGATATAGGAAAGTTTGAAGAAAAAACATAGGACAACAGGTAATTTTATTTTTAATATACCTTTTTATATCGTATAAGATAATATGTTAGAAAGTTTGAAAAGCATTGGACAAGGACAACGTAATATAGGGATTATTGGCGTAAAAGGGAGGAAGCATATGCCCAGCAGTGAGCTCTAATGAGCTGATGATGATGATATCTTCTTGCTTTCACATTAATTGTTTTTACTGCTAATATCATGTGTCACCGCGAACTGCAATACGCAAACATTGTTCTTAACCTATCAGATCCACATACGAGTATTTAAGATGATAATGATTGTCTTATCTTGACCCACTAACACATACAACACTAACTAATAACTGGCAAAAAGCTCAGGCATTTGAGTTACTTGAGCAACCACTAAAAACCAGTACAATATATTTAATTAAACCCATACATAGGAATAATATGCAATTAATATCTGACTGATCCATTGAAAGACGTCGTTAGCCTTCACGTGTTACAGAATTATATAATACCTAAATTATTATATACTACGAATTATGTTCTTACGAACCTTGATAATATTGACATGGACATTAATCGGATGAACACTTGAATAGGCACATCTTTGTAAGTTATGTGAATCCGAATTTTGGTGTTACATAAAATATTCAAGACAGTAAAAAATTACAAAGATACTAATGTACCTACTATTGCAAAATTATATCTATACTAATATACAAGCTGAAGAGTTTGTTTGAACGCGCTAATCTCAGGTACTACTGTTTGAAAAAATATTTTTGTGTTGGATAGACCATTCACCATCACGCTGCAACTAATAGGAGCGAAGAAACAATGGAAAATGTGGAAAAAACGGGAAAAATTATTCATCTTTGAGGGCTTCCGTTGCGTGCGCTGTGAAAACGGTTTAAGTCGTGGGTAACAGCTATAATTTATAAAGCTGAGAGGTTGTTTGCAAAAATAAATATGATGACCAAAATAACTATTTCACGCGGACGAAGTCGCGAGCACAGCTAGTGTGTTATATATGTTTAGCGATTTAGACTAGTATCTTAAATAGTATATATCTATTGTCCTTTATATCGTAGTAGATTCCTTATATATTTTTAAAGTAAAGTTACCATGAAGTCAAAACAATCTGTCAGAAATAAAAGATGATTCCATAATGCGTACTCTAAAACACAACAAATTGGTTTTAAAGCTTTTGACCGTTCACAAAACATGACTTCCTTGTTCAGATCACGATTTTGCTTCAGAATGGTTAAAGTGATTTTTAACGAGCCAAATATAAAAATAAAAGAAATAAAGCACGAATTCGATGCGCCTGCGATGCGTTGGTCATCATGAAGGCTAATTGTAACATCAAATGCAAATAGGTTTACGATCGTTTTAATCATAAGCAAGGAGATTATGAACGTTAGTATCTTGTCACAAAGCTTAATGTTCTTACATACCTACATTTAAACAACTGTTTTTTTGTTATTGGCAAGCATGCACTTTATAACAAAAGAAGTAACTGTTTAAAACAATTCATAAGATAGACTTATACAGGTAGGTAAGATGCAGACACAAAAACATGTAGTAAACTTGAGAATCTCCTCGTTTAGCTTAAAACAGCCTCAATTTTCTAAACAATTTTAAACTCTCCGTTATGTAGTTATAACCTGGCTCGTCCGGCAGTTAGTTGCAATTTACTAAACATGTCGCTGAAATACTTAAATATAATTAAGTCTAACATACATTATGTATAGAAATATTCTGTCTGTTTCTTGTTTTATCTCTGTAAAATAGATTCATACTGATTTTAAGGAAATGTACCTAACACTTCATGTACTGGTAATACAAAACTCAGTCTATCATTTCACTACACTTTGCTCACCAGCATGTAGATACATAGGTGTCAACTTAAACACTATTTAAAATCGACTTTCTAAAAACACTATTTCACTATTTTAAAATATAAAGGAAGCCGCTGAATTAGCTGGAACTAACAACACGCAAAACAAAAGAAAAAATACATACTCTTGTTACAAAAGCGAGATCTATTTCATGCCGATCCTTTCCTTTTTTCGGTTTTTGGATCCGTTTATCAAATATTGTAAACAACCGATTCGCAATTGACGTGGAGAAATAAAGAATAGTAAACAATTAAATAAAAGTAGGTATTTATTGTTTTTAAATAAAGTTTCCTTTTACTTTGTTTTTTTCTTATATATACATAGAATTAATAAGTTTTATGTTACAGGTAAAACTGCGGAGATCCACTATAAGTCTATTACAGTGCAAGAGTGCATCAGACGGTCACGGGCGACCGGTCGGTAATATCTACTACATCTTTACTCTGTGGTAATATTATACTATTAGTACGTGTTTTAGGCCATCTCGACGCGACCATCGCAAGGTGAACTAATGCTAACAAGGTCTCACCATATTGCTGTAATTAATAAGTATGCGTGTGAATCATGTATGTTAACGCACTTGGAGATAATTATGCCCATTAGTTAAATTGAGATACAAAATGGTAAAGCGTAGGTACGTAGGAAGCGTGGTAAAGTGATGTAGTGTCTTGCACACATCCATAGTTACAAAGTTATGTAGATAGTTTAAATAAGAAAACAGTATTCAATGTAATACAACTTACATATTGAGTTTTACTTAGTAAGTTTCTCTTTTTATTGTAATGATCAAGATGAGTAGAGCTTAATCACTTGAATATAGCTTTTCATGGATGCTAATAATTTTTAAATTTTGTCTAATAAATAAAATAATCTTAGCTTGCGTTTGATTAGTGTGGGGCTAGATGGCGCTGTGTGCAATGTCCCGAAATATTTATTATTATTATTATGTCTTTATTTCTCTTCACAGACTCTCGGGCCTTACGCCCGGTATTTTTAAGGCATCAGTGGGGCCGTAGCCAACACTGAGAGGCCTTTTACAATATTATAGGTACTTAAAATTAAGTAAAAATTACAGATAGAGGATGTTAGGTATATAAAGTAACTATTGCAGACATGGTATTAATATTACAGGCCATTGTGTTGAGTTGTTCATTGACTTAATTAAACTGGTCTATTGTACGAGGAACGGCACCCGCCAGTTATGCCTCATTCATAAAAATTATAGCGGGTGATGACTTGCCACTCACTAAATGGGCCCTCCACAAAAGGCAGCCTAAGATGACGCCGGAAGGGCAACATTGGTGTGAGTGGCTTAGGGTGTCGAGAGGTGTGCTGCGCGTTCTCTGAGCGGTACTAGCGGCGTTATGCCCTTTAACACTTCCACCCTGGAGCTTAGGTACTGAGCTCTTGCGTCTTCCACTCCCGGACGGCCAATCAAGGCAAGCCGGGAGGCAGGGGGTCTCATTTAGCCCCCAGGGAATCGGGGTCCGCGGTGAAGCTACTCTACTTATTATTATTATTATTAGCTTATCTATACTACTAATATTATAAAGCTGAAGAGTTTGTTTGTTTGTTTGTTTGAACGCGCTAATCTCTGGAACTACTGGTGCGAATTGAAAAATTATTTTTGTGTTGAATAGACCATTTATCGAGGAAGGCTTTAGGCTATATAACATCACGCTGCAACTAATAGGAACGAAGAAACAATGGAAAATGTGGAAAAACGGGGAAAATTATTCATCTTCGAGGGCTTCCGTTTGCAAAAAGAAATATGATGCCCAAATTAACTATTCCACGCGGACGAAGTCGCGCGCACAGCTAGTATAATAATAAAAGTATTTACTTTACACACGACTACAGTTAGTATATTTGAAAATTATATACTCAGACAAAAACAATGTATCACCTGCCTGTATGCTGAAATTAGAATAAATCTCTTGGTAAATATTTTGAAGCAAGGCTGGTTGCTAGACGGTTTGCGTATCTCTTATCTATTTTGGTTAATGTTTGCTCTTGAAATATGAATAAGGTTCTTAAATTATTATAAAAATATCTTGAAAAACATAGTATAATATCAAGTTTTATGTAGTAAAAAGAGGTTAAGGATAAGGTGGAACATCGCGAAATTCGTGGGGATCCACTGGACAAGACAAAACAAAGAATTAAAACTGAACTATAGAATGTACTTATTCAACTACAAATATATAAAGTGGAACAACAAGTAAAAACAAACTAGCCCTACTACTTCTGACTATTACAACAATAAAAAATCAATCGTTATGAGTCAGAGTCTAGCGTCATAATGAAAGTACTACCACAGGTACTGCTAGAATTTTATACTGCCAAATCTTCCGGAATCTTCTTAGCATTGCAATGCGCTAAAATTTGCAAACAATAATTATCGTATCAGTAATTATATCAGCTGATGTTGACGTGTCGGCGTGCTGCCCCCGTGGCCGGCGCGTGATATTATTGGTGCAAGATAACAATATTTAGCTATCATATCGCGATCTTGTAGATTTCCATTGCTGGTGCGGACGCATTCATAGCACGAGCTGTTTGTTACTGTAAGTACATACGATGTCTGTAAAAGTGTGGTGAACTCTCGTGTACAGGGTTTTCGAATCACCTGTAGGGCCACTATGATGAAGTATACACATATGTGCGTAAGGGAATATAGATAACCCCGGTTTCATCAGCCTTCAGACTGCTTCTGCAGCTTCTGATGACTTAAAAACTATCGTTCCTTGATGAATCGGATCTAATAATTTCGCGTGATATTTAACCCTCGCAAAAAACCTGAACGTAAATGCCACTTTTTTGCGCAACCATCTGTAAATTAAACGATTTATTATGTCTTGCTTCTAAATCAATAGTGTAAGAATATATAAGTTACGAGCAATTGAGCTATGGGCTTTTCATATCGTGATAATATCAGACCATTACGTCGCTACAGCCACGATAAATCTGATTTACAACACATTCCACTCATAAATTCACATCGTTTACTTAATCGTGCTATAACAGTGATAATATTTTTGCAAAATGCTCTTGACCTATCGTGCGGCAACTCATTCAGTTTGTTATTCAATGGTTTAAAAACTCGTCGATTGCTAATCTAAGCGAAGAGTTGTGTTAAAAAGGAAGTGTACTTGACCTACAGCTTGATGTCTATAGGTAATAATACTAGTATATACGTAATAAATACTGCAATGTACCTAACTGCTTATAACTTTTCAGACATTTCACGAAGCGCGGCGTGAATGAGGTCACCGCATGCGCGCGCGGCTCAAGCCCGGCCTGGTTCGTCCAAATGTCATGGCATTCATACGAGCAAGGGCGTTGGTTTCTCCATCTTGGCATATCTAGGCGACAGCGTAGCGCCGCCTTTACAATATTGACGACAGTCTGAGGGCAGTCACTTCTTCTTTAAAAACACATATCTATATGATCTATTACAAATAACGTAATAGAACGGAGACAGTGTATATGTTTTTCAAACACCAGCGTCTGTTGATGTTACTCAAGTTAATTCTGAACAAATACGTCAAAGCAAAACCTCACCTCTACTTCAAATTTTATCAAATCAAGTGAACAGTTTGAGCGTCACCTTTAGCGTGAAAATGAAACAGTATATTTATATATAAGAGTACAGAAAAAAAAATTATGTGACGCAGGAGTAATAGGCAAATGGATGTACGATAGTTCATATCCGGTACAATCGTAATGCACACCCATCACAAAGGTGACTACGGCCTAACGATCACTCCCAAGCTGCAATTAAGGCAATAACAATACCTCGAGTTAAATAACATCGACGTCTATGTGCGAAATATTTAATTACTCGGTTTTGAAACAAAGAAAGTTCATACGTGTGGTATTAAACTGTTATGCCGTAATCATTGACACAATAAAACTAAGACCACTAATTACTTTGTTTACCTACTATGACCTAGGACTGTTACAAAAACCTACTGTAAGCAAATAGCATAATTTATTATACCATTACATAAAAGCAAAAGTGCAAAGCATTGTTTTTTTTGTTCCATTTTCACGCTTTTAAGCAGCATCGAATCATCGTGAAAGTACAAGGTTCCGCCTATTTTTTATTCCGAAAGAAAGCGGGCGAAGCTGCGGTCGTCCACTAGTGTGATATCAATGTGTGTGACCTATAAAACACTACACAAACACAAGCTGTACCAGTTACATACATTTGTCATACTTGTCTTTACTCTTTTTTTAATAAAGTAAATAAGGACTGCCAAAGCAACAAGAAGGAATATAGAAAAAAAATTGAAGGAATCGGAGAAGCCTTTGACCAGCATTGGGACAGTATATTATACATAAATAAATTAATATGAGTCTATTATGCCTGGTTTTGTAGGCCGTAAAAGGTATTCTAGGTGTGTTTGACAAACCCTGCCTACAATAAGCTAAAGAGAATCGATTATGACGCTCCTCTAGCGACGAAATGATTGATCTCTTGTGCAATGTCTGGGTGCTTCGCCAATGCGTTCCACTGTTTGGCTATTGCACTCTCTGAATACCGACAGATCGGTAAACTGGTTAGTTAATATGTTGCAGAAATCTTTTCAGAACTTCTTTGAAAAGGTTCTCGGTTTTTCGATGGACAGACTTTGCGTAAGATCATTAGGATTAGTCAGGTGCAGACACTAGGCACAATGAAATACCCAGACAAACGCAATCTTCAAATAGAGTTCGCCAAAAGAATACTAAGTACTTAGATAACAAAATAGATAACCAAGTTTTTTTAGATATACTCATAGATAGACTCACGCTTGACTACAACTTGCCTGATGTTAAGCAACGTTGTAATCTACGATCTAGCGCGCTTGCCTAGAAGAAACCGGTTTACTCTCGACTTGAAGACCGACAAATTATAGTTCAAGGGGAATAGAGATTCGAGCAAGGAGTTCCACAGTTTGGCTGTTCGCACGATGAAAGTCGAAGCAAACCGCTTGGTGCGATTCTTTGGAACCTCAACTGTATAACGGTGCCTTCTTGTCGTACCTCTACTCGTGCGATGGTAAAATGGGGCTGCAGGAATTAAATTATGCAATTCCTCCGCACACTCTCCGAAATGCAACCTGTAAAAACCGAAAGACTAGCCACCTTACGGCGGTGCTCAAAGCTTTGTAATTTTGAGCTACAGAGTGAGTCTTTCGCGATGAGCTTTTAGCCCGCTTCTCAATTAACTCCAACGCCTCAAGCTGGTACTTGGCAGATCCATCCCAAAGGTGCGAACAATACTCTCAAATAGTAATCTCTAAAAATAAATGTGAGCTTGTTGTGGAAATGGACTTTAGACTTTATCACTGTAATCAAATTGTACGGATACCTTTGTAGGTATCCGTACAATTTGATTACAGTCAACAAGTCGGTCTTGGTGGTCAAAACAGCGATATCTGATACGGGGAATTAATAACATATTTACGTATCAAAGCTTTGCAGTTAAACAATAAAAATACAATAATCTACATACGCGGGGAAAATTTTCTAAAATTATTCGAAGCGCTCGCTTTCCTTCCCTGTTTCTGCAATAAATAACCTATCATAACAAAATTATGGGTGTACCTAATTTATAATTCACTTTATTTACACAAACATCCTTGTAGTATACATCATTTGTACTTAAAGAAAATAGGATCGTACAGGGTATATCAAAACAGGTAAATTATGTATATGTAATATAAGTGTATGTATAAGACAAAGTTTGTTAGAGTACGTTTGTTTTTCTCTACATTAAAAAAGAGTGTATGTTTGTTCCTTATTCATGCTCGGGCAGCTTGACCGATTTAGATGATATTTAATATTTAAAAATATATATATATATATTTCGTGACATTGCACACAGCGCCATCTAGGCCCATACTAAGCTTACGCTTGTATCATGGGTACAAGATAACGGAAATAATACTTATATACTTTTCTTTTGTAAATACATACTTATTATACATACAAACGACCAGACTCAACACAAGTAATCATAATCTTTTTAAAGTACATAAATACTTGTGTCATGCGGGAATCGAACCCGCAACCCCTAGATTAGAAGGCAGAGCCACTACCAACTAAGCTAACAGGTCAGTCATTTATATCAAATCTTCTATTATAACATACTGCCCTCATAACTCAAAATGCAGTAATCGACATTTTTGGGATTTTTACTTTTTTGCAAAAATGGCATCCTATGAGGCTTATCAATACCTAAAAAAATTAATATCATATATTTTTTACTTGTAAACATGTTTTTTACTCTGTACAAACCGCAGTACTTGCACAAAAACATTGCTTATGCTAACGCAATCTGCAGTAATCGACGTGTGCTAGAACAAATTGCAGTACTTGCGTCGATTACTGCATTTTTCTCTAGCATAACATTGTATGGCAACGAACGTATACCAAAACCAAACGCAGTATTCTACTGTATAATATGAGAAATACATAATGTATTTCATGAAAATTGCATAACCCAAAAAAAAATTAGGTATAATAAGAATAGGTTATAGGTATTCCGTAACAGAATCCGATCTAGAAAAAAATCCTGTAAATAAATTATCATTTGATCAGCTAGAGCATGAAGAGATTGAAAGAAAACTAATATATATAATATGTTTGGTTCTTATATAATATAACTTTTTTATAAAATAACTAGGTTTTTATAGAACTATAATATTGTGTTTTAGCAAAAATGCTGTTTGTTTGTTTTATATTTTTTAGATTACGTAGCAGTTTTAAGAACTTTACTACATATAAGAATTTTAAATAGATACAAAGAGAAAATAAGAAGAAGTATATATAAAACACACAGCACGGCACAGACGAATAAATATACTTAATATTATAGAATTAATAAATATATATTAAGTATCAAAACTTTATTTTGGTTTTGAAAGGAGACTTTTGTTGGTATTAGCAGAATTGCTGTTTTAGTTGGGTTGAACGTTTCAAAACCTACCTTCATTTAGTGTGATTATTATGACACAGTATTTTTTTGTCTGGTACATTGGTTGTAATAGCGTAGATTTCCAATTTACCAAAGCCTAGTTAAACAAAAAGCTTAAAAGGAAATTTAAAAAATATATTATTTCCAGAAAAATCAATCTCTGCCTTAGTTGCGCCTTGTGTGGTTAAAATAGCAATTACATTTTAATTTATGAACTGATTAAAATAAAATAAAGATTTAATGTCTAGTAAAAAATATTACTAACTATTAGTAAAAACCCCAACAAAATCGGTTGAGCCATTTCTGAAATAAGCACAAACACAGATAAACGGACAAACATTTTTTTTTAATTAGTATGTATGAGGTCGGCTGCATTGATGCACTTTACTTGTAATTTCTTTATAAGATTATCTGTCATGTACAAAAACCGATGAGTTACAGTTTTATTAAATGTAGGTATAGATTTGGATATTAAGAGTTATTTTAAAATTTCAAAATAAAATCGTCTAAAAAAATATTTCGTCTTCTCAGCCACCCAACAACCGCCTAAGATCAGCTTATTACTTATTTATTGCATCCAAAATATAGGTAACAATACTAACAAAAAACGCAGTACTAAACATTTGCTAGGCAATAACGCAGTAATCGACACATATACTGCACTTTGTCTTAGCAATCTTGTAATGCTCGCTAGGCCAGACGCTAGATGAAAATGCAGTACAAAGCATTTTATCCTAATGATACAGAAAAATTAATAAATTTTGCACACCAATAGAAAGCTTGATTTTTTTCTTGATTTTTAGGTACAATTTAATAGTTATATAACATGTATTTGATGTTTAGATCACTCAAAATGTTTTAACCGCGTTTTTCTCGAAACCGCCATTTGTCGATTACTGCATTTTGAGTTATCAGGGCAGCATAGACTACTTACATAAATCCCAGAATAACCTTTTAAATTAATTAGATAACTCCCATACAGGTCAGCGGCGATCAATACACCAGCTATCAGTGGGTGTAAGTTATTGATGCTTACTTTCACAAGTGCACAAAAGGTCTCCAGAACATTTATTATCGAGAACACAATACGATGTATTCAATATATCTTAGTCAGACTTGTTGACACGTATGGACATCGTTAGGTGCTTTATGCTCTATTACCTACCTAGTTATGCAATGGACTTGCTATTAAGAAGAGCTCTTGTGAGAGCTAAGACTGTCTTTGACTCTTGTTGTATTTATTTTGTACCTACTTGTAGAGGGAGACAGATCTTTCAGATAAATAGTTAAAGAAGACTTCCTTGAAGAGATTGCTATATGCGATAATGCCATCCAAAGTACCGGGTTAAGTAATGTTTCTGCAAATTGTTTTGTATGTTTTTTTTGCAATAACGTTGTACTGTTTTGTCTTAATTTTATTAAAAGTTATCGTTAAGTTATGTCAGAAGGTCTCACTTAGGGTGAATTTGAAAAAACAAGTCAATAGGGTTAGATACTCTCAAACGATCATAGATACTACAAACAAAGAAGACGCGAAAAGTAAATTGCGTGGCTGATATAGACAAGGGAGGCCTATACCCAGCAGTGGGATCCCAAGGGCTGTGGATAATGATGATGATATGGACTACAACAACAAATTTAGTAAACAACAACCTATTATCTATATTTTCAGATTTTAATGCTCTTTAAGTATATGCTTCATAAAGGACAAATGAAGAGTCTAACATTCACATTCTAAGTGTGCTATCATTTTGCACCTATAAAACAAATAGATACGGCTAACATTGTATATACAAATGTCACTATGCAAATATATGATTAGGTATATAAAACTACATAGTAACAAAATCATACCACTTTCTTGACAGTGTGGAAAATTCTATTCTGAGGTCACATTAGTAATTTCACTGATAACACACTTTATTACAATGTAATCGCAACTAGGAAATCTTTGCGTCTTGACCTGTTCAGGATATATTTTATTTGTTTGCAATGAAATCAAAATATCGAATAAAAAAATCGTACCTTAATTTGGCCAGGTAATAACTCTATTTGTTATTTTCCTGGAACGATCTTTATGTTGCTTTAAGTACGAACTAATTTAATAACAAACTTAATTTGACCAAAATACACGTTTGAAAGTATATTTTAAACCTATATTTTACCTATATTTTAAAGCAAATAATCTATACTAATATTATAAAGCTGAAGCGTGTGTTTGTTTGTTTGAACGCGCTAATCTCAGGAACTACTGGTGCTAATTGAATAATTCTTTTTGTGTTGGATAGACCATTTATCGAGGAAGGCTTAAGGCTATATTACATCACGCTGCAACAAATCGGAGCAAAGAAATAATGGAAAATGTGGAAAAAAACGGGGAAAATTATTCATCTTTAAGGGCTTACGTTGCGTGAGCTGCGAAAATGGTTCAAGTCGTGGGTAACAGCTATAATTTATAAAGCTGAAGAGGTAGTTTGCAAAAATAAATACATTGCCCAAAATAACTATTCCACGCGGACGAAGTCGCGCGCACAGCTAGTTAAAACATATTACACAAGCACTTATGAGTATATTATTAATCAATTCCATTGAATTAATTTAACATAAGTGATTGTAATAAATACATTTCTCTATTGCAACAAAATTGTTACAATTACAAGTAAAGTAACATAGAAGTTACCTGCTTGGTTTCGAGATAAGTTGCGCAAGTGACTTATAGCACACTATGAAAACTGCATTCAAAAATCATAATTCCGTTGTGGCATGAAAAGGAGTAAACAAACTCAGTAACACACTTTTGGTTTTAATAAAAGGCACGGTTTGATGACGATAGATATGTATAAGTATGTACATAATACCTATAGAATAAAGCAGTTTATCTCTGAAGGGTCATCTTATCACGTAGCAGTCACTGGGGTTCTGCTAATTGCTCTTGCTAACGCATGCTCTTGCATGGCTTGCAGAATACGTGTTAATGGTGATTGCATAGATAATGTCTGTGATTTAATAGGTCAACCGTGAAGAATACTTGTGATATAAGATAAGGGCAGAGTGCGTCATGAAAATTTACTATAGGAAGCCAGTAATTTTATTAGCATTCGATGTTACACTGAAATGATCGAATCGATTAAAGCGTAAAAATTTATACGAATTATTTTAGAATATTTAATACAGCTTTAGTAGTAATGATATTTTGTTATCGACTTATAAATTCGTTTATTTTTTATATGCGCTATATTTTCAATGATTGATTCCATAGCTTAGGCTAGTGGTGTCTTCTTACAGCTTACAGGTTTATACGATACTAGTGGGTGCTCGCGGCTTCGCTCGCAATAAGAAGTAAAACTTGCATTCCCTATTTCACCCCTTTAAATGTGGCATTTCCAAAAATCCTTTCTTAGCGGTTGCCTACGTCATAACATCTACATGCATGCCAAATTTCAGCCCGATCCGTCCAATGGTTTATGCTGTGCGTTGGCAGATCACTATAATATCAGTCAGTCAATCAGTCAGTCAGTCACCTTTGCGTTTTATATATATAGATAAAGAACTCGATTTACAAATATTTTAATTCTATATTTGGTAAAGATATTATCAATATATTTGCTTACTTTCAAGATGATTTATGCACAATATAAGTATGCACCGCTGTTGCAAGTGTAAATCCATTCATCACGCACTTGTCATAACGCGCCAAGGAGGATTCCTGCAACTCTTGCGCAAGTGCTTTACATGAAAGATCTGCAGACACTCAAAATGGCTATAACTAAGATCTTTTCAAATATTGTATGGTTCAAAACGCATGTATATTAAAACCGAATAACTGTGTCAAAGGTCATCTTTCAAGTTATTTTATAATGTTTTTTTTAAACAGAATTTAATTTCGCGCTCCAGCTTCTTTGATAGGATTAAAACTTTCAAAAAGTGTGAAATAGTAAATTTACTATCGCCAGTCAAACAAAAATTACACGAACTGCAGCACTTTTTGCCGGCTTATATTTTTTCTTATCAAAAAATTTACATATTAGCTGTTTACTCTTTATTTTTGTCGTTACCACAATATCTTTTAATCAAATACTTTTTCCTATAAATCTTACATAAAAGGCCCTACAAGCATCAAGATTAAATTAACCACTTAAGCTTTGGTTACACGCAGCGGCAGCACACCGGTTTGGCCGCCGACGACGCCGTCACTTTATCAATATATCATCTGGCATTATGATTGTTTAAGATGCTATCGCGAAGGATCCGTTTCTGTTATGCCATGCTTTATGGTAATGTACTCTCTTAAACATAGACAAAATATTTTAGAGGCGAAAACTTGTGGTGCATGTAAGTGTCGTTTGTACGTTGTTCACGAACAAATGGCAGCATTTTTCACTTTGGATCAACGCAGATAACCCACGGGCCACCGTTATTTGTTTTTTACGTGGGATAGGTTTGCGTTTGACTACAGCCTGTCTGATGTGAAGCATTGCTGCAGCCTAGGGTGTAACATGCTTACCTAGAAGATACCTATAAACTCTGACCTGAAGACCCCTGGATTATAGTTCTCAGTACAAACTCATTCAGCAACGATAATGTGCAAACATGATGTCTGATCAAATACTCAGATCTATTTGACACCGCTTACCCGCAGATGTAGTTCGGGATAATAAGTAGCCCATGTGTCAAATGATTCCAGGATCATCATTTGTAATCAAAACTTCATCCAAATTGATTCAGTGGAGCGTGACAGTCACACACTCAACAAACACACAAACAAACTGTAGCATTTGCAATGAGGCGTCTATTGGATATGATATGGTAGCTCTCTGATGATAAATCTGACTGGAGATTGAAGTGAGTCGCTGAGCAGCTTTCCTGCTTTCAGCGTTAATCGTTTCGGATAATCGCATTGTGAGTTGTGATGACAGGTCATTGATAACACGGCCATTATTTCCGACCGTGTGGGATATGTTAGCTAATGGCGCCCTATGGTGTTACTTGTGATGATTTGAGATAAATAGTAGCATATATTAATAGTAGAAAAGTAAAATTTAATATGAAACTAGCCTAAACACCTAAGTTCGAGCACTTCAAGCTAGTTCCATGTAAAATTTTACTGTCGTCGGTACAGTTGTATAAGAGAGAAGAAAAGATAAAAATAATTATACGCTTACTTACGATACGAACGAGAGGGTGGCTTTAATACGTTATTACAACTTCTAAGATTTTTGTATATACAGAGTGATTGTATGTAAGCGATGGCACCAATTTCAGGACATTTCTCACGTTATACTCAGTTATGAAATCAGTCAAAAGGAAGTTAGTCAGACTGAAAGAGTTGTAACAGACGCTGCCTAAAGATTTGATGTGTTCTATCTGTTCATTACATACAGTTTATGAAGCCTCTATGGATAATATCCGACGGAATTAGCACAATTAATCTACTTTCTAATGGCAGCAGCTACCGGTAGTGTTAGTTCGTGAATATAACGGACTCACGTTTCAGAGATCGACGATACTGAAATTGAATCATGGTAGACCTTCTAATCCGACAGGTTTTGATTAAATTCAAACATATTAAATGTATGAATAAAAAATATGTATTTGATGTGCTCATGGGTTTACAAAGCTATATTAGCAGGGGAAATATACCTAACTTTACCTCAAAAAAAAAACGAACTAACCCACAGGTTACAAAAAATCGAATACAATTAAAAACTACGTTAAAACTGATTACACTGTTCACAGAGAGATTAAGCCACCATAGACAAGTAAATATTCAGATGTTATAAATGTGAATGATAATGATTCGGAGAATAACGATTATTTAAAGGACAATAATCAGCAGCACAATAATGCCGATGACGATGATCTTGAAAGTTACTATACATTTAAATACACCATAATATTTTAATACTCTCAACACTCTCACCGCGGCTGCTGCGTGACCCAGCTACCTAAATACAATACCCGCATAATACCAACATAATACTACGTTAATACCCGTGGCGAATCCACAAAGGGTGCCAGGAGCAGGTCACGAAAGTGATGCAAACGATCTGTTGCGACATATGTTATAATGTGTTAACATATGTATATGTGCTAGGTAATTGGTAACATAACATAGCAATTAATTTATTGGTTGGTTAGGGGGCAGTAGGACTTGGGCGCTATGCTATATATTGTGTTTAATTTTTGTATTAAGTACCTTAAGTTTGAACTAAGTTATTCCTTATCAAAATCATCAAAACTGTATAATATTCACTTCTTAATTTTCTTGCTAAAAGAGAAAAAAATTCTAGCTTCTTTCCATAAATTAATAAAATCCAGCATGAGAACGTCTATTGTGTAAGATAAGTCACATACATATACTATACTTAGGCGCCTTCATTCGCCATATACAAGCTAACAATTATCGAATCTAGACACATTTCCAAAATACTATTTCATCACTGTATAGGTGAGAGATTAAATCCTAAAGGTTAGTCGCGACGCTAACTCCACGAACGAACAAAGAGCTATAGAACCATCGCGTTAATTATTGTAAAAAACCGGGCCCGATTGCCCAAGCAAGTGTCAGCAATCATAAAATCTTAAAGGTTATTAAGTCTTAGTTAACACAAACAATTAATTTATATCATTTAGAAAAGTGACACATTATATTGTATATGAAATAATAGTAGTTAGAAGTAAGTAGTATGTTTAGTTTTTCTTCCCTTGTTTTTATGTTTTATTATTGTAAATAAAGAATGTATATGAAATAAACATGGCCTTATAAGAATTGATTCATGAATTTTAATTTTGTTTTCCTGGATTTCTTTACGTTACCTGCTTGATCTAAGACTTTAGATCAATCTAAATCCACATTTATTATAGTCTATTGAACACCTTTGCTGGACATGATAGGTATTGTAAGTCCAAAGTTACGTAAGACATGTTGGTTATTTATTCCCTCGGATTCCCTTTGCCAATACTCATTTTCGTAGAAAAGATACTATTAAAATTTATCTACGATTATGTATCTAAAAATGTCAGTGGGGTTTTGTTTTATTGTTTTGGTAGGTAATGTCTTTTTTCTTTCTTCTCTTCGCGTTGTCACGGAACGACAGTTCGCCATGATATAAGTACTAGTAAGCTACTACAAATAAGCTTTATAAATGTTATTCTCACGTTTCTGTAAACATATCTTTACAAGTTTACATCCACAACTGCTCGCTGATTCACTTGTTATATAGACTTGATAGTTACCACACTGCACTGACATTCCGCCAAGTTCGTCGGCGTGATAAATATCTTTCTGAAGTCAGGTAAGGTAATATATGTTCTAAGCGCAGTCTAGAAGAGCGAGCTTATAGACACTTGGTTCGACATAGTATAGTCACGGTAATATAATGATAATAGTTACCGTGGTATAGTCGTAGGCTTTGCCCATATATTTATCTAAAAAAAATATATGAAAGTAAACACACAATAACACTGCTGAAAACTTGTTGCCAAAGTAAGCAGACAAGGCAATGATTTTTTATAATCATCATCATCATCCACAGCCTTCTCTATCCCACCGCTGGGCATAGGCCTCTCTTTGAATGTGTTAGCTGCGTCAATCTTAGGCAGACCTCATCCACAAAGATTTGATTTTTCTGGTAGATAGTAAATTGACTGGACTGATTTTATTTTGACAATTTTTGCCATGATAGTAGATTTATATGATTTTTATTTTTTAACACTTTACTAAGTGATTGTTATAGTGAGGGGCTATGTTTTTTGTTGCGACTATAGTTTATTTGCAATTTATCTTCCTCTGTGCGTTTACAGTAAGACAGGCCGTAATTTGCATACAAACTGTTTACTAGTAAATCTGAAAATCTCATAAGGATGAAGTAAGTAAATATACTGTTCCACGTAAATAAACCTCAAATTGAAGTATCCTAAAAAGATATCGCCTCTAGTAAGGCAACCGCCAGTACATTACTGTGCTATGTCGTTGCTTAGATCTAAGAACTATCTAGAGGTCAGACAAAGTTCAAGCACTAAGGTGCCGCCCTGGCTGCGTCGCCAACACGCCCCGACCATTAACTATTGTGAAAAAAACATTAAATTAAACGCGAGCAACATTAGCTTGGCCAATGCAAGAATAATGAGGTTAGATGCTATCTTTGAGTTTGGGAATTTGGTGGGCTATGTTATCTCAGATGCCTTGCGAGCATGTTGTGTAAGCGATGGGTTAATTATTGTTCGTAGCTGTGAAGATTGGTGCTGAAAATATCCACATATGTAGTCTCTATTCATCCATTTGATGTTGGTACTCGTCTATTTGAAAGATATCGAGTTGTATTAACAAATAGAGGCCAATTACTGAAAGTCATCACACATTAACAAAGCCACACTATCCAAAATTTTGATTATGAGTTGTGAACTTTTGAATGTATATATTGTTGTGTCCTGTGTGTCGAAATAAAAGCTGTGATTTGAATTTGAATTTAAAAAAAATATAGGCATTAAAATCTTTCTGCGATACTATGATGATAATTGTCTATCATGATTTTGTAACAGATTCAACGTATTTTTTTTAAACTGATTTTTTTCTGGCTGGTTCCATCACAAAAAAAAATCCGCCCATAAAGTTAGGAAGTGAATATTTATTCGGATAGTAACGATCTATATTTGTCGTATCATTTCCATTGAACTCACGGTCAGATAGCGACATGCTCGTATCAAAGGCCAGTTTGCAATTCCGCGTGAGTTACTTGCCTACTTTTTAATCTGTAATTTTGGGGGTCTTCTGTTTTAATTGGCAACTGATCCAAAAATAACCGTATTTAAAACACTATGCAATACAGGGTTACTATCATACTAATGGTATAAAAGCTTTGGAGAATAATTTTGGTACGTCAAAGGCAAAAAAATGTTTTGCGGCTAGGGTCAATCGCGGAAAAAACAGATTCTTGATGCAAAAAGATCATCATCTCGCCTTGATCCCTGACAAAATGTACGGAGAAGCAACATTTTTATTCGCTAATTTATAAATGTTTGTAGCTTTAGTTGTTACTTTTGACGTAGTAAAACTAATTTTGAAATGCTATGCGTTAATTATAAGTAACCTTGTATATTTACTTATCAATCATGTACATCGTGGGGCAAAAATGGACAAGGCGGGCACGGGATTCACATAACTGATATTACAGAAGTATTTATGTACTACGCAATGTTTATGTATTTACAGTAGAACAGAAACGGCTGTAGATGACGATGAAGAATAAAACTCAGCGGACCTTTTGTTATAAGCATAATTCAAGACTTACTCAGTTGAGAAAATTCCAGAAACTCTCAGATACTTACCCTTTAGACTTCATATCAGTCTATTATCTCTTGCTAATAACGTTTGAATGTCCTAAGCATTCACAAACCTAATTTCATTGTTGATTCTTATCTTGTCGAATGGATTACCACAGATTAAAGTTCGTCAATCCATTAGCTTGTTTGTGCCTTACTGTGTTACGTTACCAATATACATTATAGTATAACACAATGGTTGGCATTTCAGTAAGTATAACTCAATGCTCTGTATTATCCATCTTATCATGCTCATTGTGTAACTTACATTGGTCAGTGGCAATGTAAAGTTGGATGATATTGCACATCGGATTCACCTTTCCTGTGTTGCGTTAAGGTCGAAAATTAGACCATGTGTAAAGAGTATACTCTTGATTACGTTACTTGGCATGAGCTTATTAATAACTCTTTTTGCTTCTCATCATACTGCAACAATCGTATAACACGATGTAGTGATTTGGTATCTGTTAATGCTCGTCCCAGTTTTGAAGTTAGAGTTCGACCAAGATAAATATCCCAACAATTTGGTAGCAGCACTTAAGCTGAACTGAGAACATCTCAGCGAAAATTACTTCGTTCAATATTTATCCGCTCGCAGTAATTTTGCACGTACCTACTCTTAAATCGTTTGTGCTACTAAAACCGCTCTTCAAATTGCCATCACGATGTAACTATAGTTAAAAGGTTGACGACACACGATTGTTAAGCTGTTAACACGAAAATAATTTCAATCGAGGTAACATTGCTTGCCACACGCAAGTTTGAAGCATTACAAACCCACATCAAAAGTTATGTAAGTAAACAAATAACGGATATTATCTAAAGATTGTCGCGTTTATGTGTATTATATTATGTAGATATTGAAATAGTTATCAGATAATGTGTATTTAAATAATTGGCTGGTGGTAAAGTGGAGCACGTGATTTTTATCACGCATTCATTACATGCTTTATGCAGAATGTTTGATAATTAAATACAAGTCGATACATTAATACACATTACTTGAGTTTATGTAAGAAAGTGGAGTAGGCTGTAGTATTTCAAATGTGACCTAGTGCTCTGTGTACTGCAATCAAATGGCCACAAACGACACGAATATAAAAACAACTACGTCATGACGTCAGCATTGCAATTACAGAATTGCTTGCAAATATATGCGTGGAACGAACGTAAATACGGGCACGGAAATGGATAGAAATTGTCCCATAACTTTATATTAGAGTGTTGGAATTTGTACAAAGAAGAAGTCTTTGTCTTTCTTTCCTGCGCCGGCGCACCACGGTGGCCGGTATGCGTGGGTATTTTATGTTATAGTATACTTAACTATGTCAATATATTATCTGTTCAGCAGTCGTTAAACCATGTCAGAGGCCCTTAGGGCGGTTTAAAAACTCTCGACACCAGAGTTGGCCACTCTCATTCGATAAGAAGAAGAATATGTCTGGGTAAAAATTTAAGTTAGTAAAGAAAATACGAAAAATCTTAAGATGTTAAGATTTACTACTACTATATTAAAATTAAAGTTATCTATTAAAGTAAGTACATTGAATGAAGTATATAGGACATGTGCGGTATAGAAGCAGAGGGGCACAGATAAGGGTCAGATAGCCCCGCTCGGGAGGTCGGGTCAGCCGATACGATAAGTCAACGGAATTTGCCCTTAGCTTACTGATTTACTCTTATTTGACGCAGTTAAATATTATATCGGTGCTTAATTATTCACCTATGTCACTTTATACACATATTTTTTGTAAATAAAATAATGTTATGACAGATATTTTTGTTTTGTACGTGAATCCACAGCGTGACGACGCTCTTATGGCTTAATTTAATGTTGTACCTATAGGATGATACCACTGCCAAAATACCGTACAAGTTCAAAATGGCAACTTTGGCTTTGATTGCTAACAGAGAAGAAATGGATGTTCGTTTTCCTAGTTTGATAGAATGGAACAATTTTTTTAAGTAAAAAAAGCGAATAACCCATTCAAATTACTCGTCAAGAACTCGTCATCAACTGGTAGGTGTACACATCGGGAAGCAATAATGCACGTCCAAATAATGCGCGGCCCGATATTGCGCGGTCCTGGATTGTACGGGAAATAATTGGTGTACATGGCATCGTTTTATTGGGGCGTGCAATCTAGGGCCATGAAATACAGGCCTGTACAAGCTTGGTACGGACGATAAAGCACGACACCGTATTGCACAGCACGATAAATGGTGTACATGGCATCGTTTTATTGGGGCGTGCAATCCAGGGCCATGAAATAAAGGGTTGGGGTGTACTTTACGGGACGCTAAACCTAACCTAACCTGTTGTAGTGCAAGTGTTGGACTCGAAGTCACTTGTCTGTGACAGAAGGTAGATTAGGTTCGTTAGGTTGCTTTCTACCACGCACATGCGACGACGAGCGAAGCGAGGAGGAGCCAAGTCCTGTTGTAGTGCAAGTGTTGCACGGGCAAATATTTCATGTACATGGCATCGAATTATCGGGGTGTGCAATATTGTGTCGCGCATTATCGCCCGTACCCGATTTGGTTCGGGGCGATAATTGCCGTCACGATAATGCGCATCCAATATTGTACGCCCCAATAATTGGATGCCAAATGGCATCGGAATACTTCCCGTACAATATAGGGACGTGGAATACAGTTACGTGCAATAACCGGACCCTACACATCTATATACATCAGGTACAAAAGCTAAAGCTAGTTCCCATGCTGTGTAAATGTCGATAAGCTTATAATTAGTTTTCTAAGTTGAATGACATGTTAATCCCGAGCTATGCATTCATGTCAAACATCATTAAAAATAATTAATTATTCAAACAAACATAATTTTCAATCTAATTTTAAATTGAGCTAATCGAAAATGATCCGCATAGATTTACGACCGAAAGCGTAGCCGGTCAAATTAAGGATAGTAAATATATTATACATAAATCTATTATAATGTCGAACAGTCAATCAAAATTCAATCTAAGTGAACAGTTTTCTAATAAGTTCAAATAAACTTCCGCACATTTGAAGGCAAGAGCAAATTAGAGCAAAAAGTAGGGGAAATAAATTTCCGATGAAATTTTATATTCAAAGGTTACACATCAATTATTACAATAGGATTCTTAAACTGGATATAATTAATTCTTTAACATAAGTATTTGCCACTGCCATTGCTTATTACGTATTAGTCTGATCGTATCTTTACCTGTATAATCTGTGTATGTGACTAATTAATCTGAATGTTGAAATGATATAAAAGCTATTAGTTAGACTGGCAAAGACATCTAGATATGTGCGAGCTACTGATGGTTTATATTACTAGACGTTGTTGACCTATATGATATAAATTCTTACAGGGTACAAACAATAAAGATTTTGAAACTTTGCTTTGAACTTACCTGCTATAAAGCCATAGAACACGTAGGTGACTATGCATGTCTAGTAAATAGGTACCTAAGTAAGAAAATTCTACTGAGTTTTAAAATAAAATGCTAAAAAATCAAACCTTATTAAACACGTGTAATTTTATTGTCTTTTTTCGTCAAATATAACCTTACAAATTAATATTATGGTAATGCAGCCAGTATGCTGGGCACGCTGCCCTCTGGTAGTGGGCTGGAGCACTTAGATTATCTTTAGGCTTTTCTAAAAATTTTTCAAGTGCCTACTTTTTGTGAAGTAATAAGTTTAGTTTCTCTTCCCTTGTGTATCATGTTTCATGTTTTATTATTGTAAATGTATTATGTTAGTTTATATTATCGAAAAATCGCTATCTCCCAGCCTAAGCTAGTAATTGAGACGTTATAGAATTCCGGTAAACGTAAGGAAAAGTAACCTAACATGTTGTGTCGTATCAATCCACATATCACTCGACGACCGAAGAAAGTTACGAACAAGTTCTTGCCTTCTAATAAAACGTCTCTAATAACAGTTACTTTAAGTGAGACATACTTTTTTCAACGTTGGTATGTTTCCCTTGTTGTTAGTAGGTAAGTAATATGTATGTGGTAACCAATTATTTAAGGCTTTGCTACTCTGGGCAAACTTCTATGATGATTTCTGACTACCATACCAACCAATTAAAAAATCACAAATTACTGTTAAAAAATATTATAATAATTCAATTTGGAGGGGGACGGACCGCCCCTTTCTGTATGTTCATATTTTTACGTAAAACTGAGTAGAGGATCTATTGTTTTTAATAAGTTACTTTTTTCTGAAATGTATGCTGACCAACATAACAAAAAATTATAAATAACAAAAAAAAACAAGACTTGATAACCTCCTTTTTTTAAGTCGGTTACACATCAATTTATGTAACTGCATCACAAAAAAATACATTCACTTGAATTTTCACATTCACTGTTCAGAAACTCTTCTGAAGCCTCTTTGAAAGTTGATAATTTTCAGTTGAAATGTAAATAAGTACGTCAGAGTGTATAACGTTGTGTTCAATCCGCCTTAGGAGCATCTGTCAATTTTCTGATTGCGATATACAAATTTAAAAACATATAAAAATAGCTTGATATGCAACAAGTCATAAGTGCACTGATATAATTTATTTACGTCAATTCCAAGATACGTCAAATAATTAAATTGGGTACTCCGATAACAAGGTGCAGACACCTTCAATTACGAAAACAAAAACTATCACCTACTTTTAAGGAACATTCTAGAAATGTCTGATAGGAACGACATTATATTATAATACGAATATCTTGTGAATATCTTCTACGTGACTTTTCACATGAATCACACTTTCTTTAGTCGTATTCCCTCATAACTGAGGGTCGTGACCCTCCGCAGAATTAATTCGTTAGGGGAGTTCTCTTAGGCATATACATCGTGTTGGACGCCCAGGTCCTTCCATTTATTCACATAAATACTAAATCATATGCCAGAAGGAAACAGACATGAAAATGAACTATATAAAAGACGGTCTAATACTGCATACTGGTCCAAAAGTGTTTTTGCATGGCTACTAAAATATTCAATAAACTACCTAAGAAAATTAGAAGTATCGACCAAATACCAAAATTCAAAAAACGTTAAGTGCATATCTATTGGGTAAAGCCTACTATTCTGTAAAATTGTTCCTGGAAGACAAGGATAGGGACAACATACAATGACAATTCTGGCTGATATTTAAATCTTGTATGTCTCAGTTTACCGCACTGATTATCATAATAGCGAAAGTTTGTAATTGTGAGTGAGTTAATTCTTTCTTTACGCTTAAACGGGTGAACTGAATCAGGTGAAATTTGGTATAGAGATAGATTATTAACAAGAATATCTTACAGTCTACTTTTTACACCTACCAGATTAATGTGAGTAACACCAGCAGTCGCCCCTAGTTCATCATATGTGTATTTTTAGTACACTTTTTCGTTTGAAATTACACAAACATTGTCTTTAGATAAGACGGGCCAAGTAGGCCGGGCGACAGATAACACTATGTATGTATATACCTACCTATAGCAATATAGTATAGGTATGTATGTATATACCTACATAATAAGTTAGTATTTGTGTACATTAGCTGATAGTGTATACACGTGACCGCCAAAATCATATTTAAGTAATATGCGAAGTGATGATAAAATAATTAATTGGTGCTTAGCGGATACTGCTATCTGTCTAGTATTTTTACAATTAACAATACAAGATATTGAATCAGGCGTTACTTTGCGGAAATCCATTGTCACTGAAACTCTGGAAAAATATATAGTGTTTTTCCGCTGCGACTGCTCCCCGACCGACTTCAAAGAACAAACAACACACGTAAAAACCATCAAGTGTGTTGTTTGAAGTCGGTTAAGGAGCAGTCGCAGCGGAAAAACACTATATATTTTTCCAGAGTTTCATTTACAATACATTCTATTCGTTAAAAAAAAGTTAAAGATTTTTCGAATCATACTTCATATAAAAATAATAATGTTCTGTATTGGACAACTTAAATAGATTGTTTTAGTTAGTAAAACTATAGGTATAGGGCTTATGACTAACTTTAGACTTTTGAGTATATTCATATTTTTGAGTAAGTGTGCTGTTGAGATTGCTGTTGGGTTTGAAATTTACGTTTAAAAAAATACGAAAATATTTATTGACATAATAAAAACGGGTAATTATACAATAAATTTCGTAAAGACAATGTCTTCTGATAAGACGGGATAAGTAGGCCACGTGACAGATAATTATAACATATAGCAATATGTACCTATAGAATTGTGGCTACACACAATTTAATAAAAAGTTGTATGTACTGCTAATTGGAATGACATACAATCAGCCTTACCTTCAACAAAAGCTTACCTATCTTCTTCTTCTTATCTAATGAGGGTGGCCAACTCTGGAGTCGAGAGTTAATAAAGCCGCCCTAAGGGCCTCTGATATGTCTTAACGACTGCCGTACTACGACAAACAGCCGGGACCAACAATTTAACGTGTCATCCGACTCACGGAACCATCCAAAATGGAATGCCACTTTTTGGTCATCCATCCAAGGTGTCCTTGTAGTAGCTTCAACATCCAAGTTGAAGCTGTGGTTTTAGGTGCTAACATATGTTTGTATAAAGCGCCCTCTAGTGCGAAATCAACGAATCACATAAATACATTTATTTACTAAACAAATAAATTAAACATGGATATTTATTCATAACTTATAAAACATAAAGTAACTGACTAATGTTATATATTTACAAGTCCTTAACATAATATTAAAATATATAATATACCTAAAATAAAATATGAAGTAAAATAAAACAAACAAAAATTAATCAAAGAGCCCACCCCGGATCGCTCCCGGCGCAAAGGTTCCCATTACGCTCGCCGCGTTGCCACGTTAAATAAAAATAAATATAAATAAATAAATAAATATTCCGGGACATTGCACACAACGCCATCTAGCCCCACACTAAGCAAACGCTTATGTCGTGGGTACTAGATAACGGATATAATACTTATATACTTTTCTTTTGTAAATACATAAAAAATAAATAAATCATACATAAATCTAAGGCTATCAGACAGAACCGCATCAAAATCGGCTCCCTCTCTCTCTATCCATGTATTTACCCAATTTAAATGAAACATATTCTCATATTAGTAAAATGTAAAGTACCTATGTGTGTATGATAAACAAATCAAATAACTTCTCCTCACATACCTCTACTAAAACAGAAACCCACACCGACAATATTTCTGTAACTACTTACAATATGTTTCTAGCCTTTTTTTTTATTTGTGCTTATTATAGAAGCATTTTTTCTATCAAGTTGACACTGACAGCCTAAGTAAGCCAAGTTATTAATATTATATTAATTTTGAATTTGAAAATTTTTGAATTTTGAATAAACTTTAATTACTATTAATTATTACAAATACCTATGAGATATAATTATGAATAACAGATACTTACATAAGTATAGATAATCTAGTATGCTAGATCACAAATGAAAGGAATATTGCTATGTTGCTTATATTTACATATTCAGTTATAAACAAAGAGACGGAAAAGCATGATCTCTCAAGAGATTGTGATCATATCTAAGTAAACAACGTAAGGAAGTTAGAACTATGTACGGAAAGTTAACTAATCTCTATATCTATATATGATTTATTATGATTATATCGATAACAATAACTTTTTCATAAATTAAACCTTTAACCATCACATAAAAGCGCTAGTTAAAGAATCATTTAGGTGACTCGGTTTTGTACTCAGAAATTAAAATGAATTTTCATAGTCAACATTTATCTGTCGTTTTAACGTGTATTTGAAAATCAATTCAACATTTAATTTACCAGAAACACAACATAAATTTCCTATATAATACTTATTACACATACATACGGGGCGTATGCAGTTTCCAAAATATTTAATCCTGAATATTAATAGTCTTAAAGGTACAAAAGTTTACAATGACCCAAATTCCTAAACGAAAGTCATTGATTGATAACCAGGTAGTCCCAGAACAATAGCTATCATAAAAAGGCGAAAGGGCAAATATTTCTCAGGACAAAAACAAGTGAATCGTGCACAAATGTCAGGGTCAGACGCAGCATCAAATTGTCGATAGCAAAGGGATCTCCATTATACAAATTATTTAAATTGAATCAGTCTGTAAGGCTTCGACTCTATGACATTGAAAATCATAATAGCGAATGCGTGACCGGTTCCATTTTCCACGTCTTACCTGATGCGATACGACAGCTCGCTTCACTGATGTATTTATCAGGAAACATCTCAGAAAAAACTCACAAAGATTAAGAGCAATCATTATCATTTTATTTGAATTTGTTCCAAATAACACGCCGCCACGTTTTATGTATTACTAGTGGGTGCTCGCGGCTTCGCTCGCATTAAGAAGTCAAACTTGCATCCCCTATTTCACCCCTTTAAAAGTGGCATTTTCAAAAATCCTTCCTTAGCGGATGCCTACGTCATAACATCTACCTTTATTCCAAATTTCAGGCCGATCCGTCCAGTGGTTTGGGCTATGCGTTGATAGATCACTATATCAGTCAGTCAATCAGTCAGTCACCTTTGAGTTTTATATATATAGAAGATTTGGTTGAGCAAACAGTACCGTTGATAATTCAGTTTTTATTCGGTAGATCTTCAAGGTGTTCAAGTTTACTTTTTACTCTGTGCATGGAATTGTACTGACTGCCCACCACATGACTGCTGACTTCAAAGCAATGAGATAATCATGGATTGCGGAAGTTCATAACTTCACATATCCAAAACGTCTAATCTACATAAAATAGTACTCGTAGAATCAATCAAACTTATTGTACAGAGGCTAATCAGTCGCATTATCTTTGTCGCCGAGGTGCTGTCGTGACGAGCCCAGCCTTCGCATGAAACAGGCTAAATGAATTAGAATACAATAGACTAATACACCTGACAAGTAATTAATAGGTACATAATATATCAGGTCCTAGCCGTAGGTGCCAATATCATTATTGTCTCAAATTAGATAAATCTAAGCCCTAAGTCAGTATCTCTACTCGATTACTCTCTCTCGCCTTGCATGCTATCAATAATTACATAGATCTAGGTTATTTTTAATTAATGATTAAACGTGTATATTATTTGAAAGTGGCGTCCGAAGACCTTGCGTGAGCCAATTATCACATCTTGTATATGTCGGAGCAAGGCAGGGGGCATGACATGGTATGATGGTTCACACTAGACATACGCAATACTAGCCAGTGCCGGTTCAATCTCATAGCTACATAATGAACTTGTAAACACACCTACACGCCGACGTAGTTTAGTAAAGGACTGGCTTGAGTGAACTTTGAAACTTTTATTTAAAACTATCAATTTCGAACGAAATTATACGCTTCAGATTTTGTATCACATTCATTTTTCATTTGGTACCGTCTAATAGTGCTAATCAAAATCAATTTTGATTGAAATGTATCGGCAAGGCCTGTTTTAAATGTATCATGTCGTGAACATGTATCAAATGCAATGGACCGGACAAAAACACATGTAAAGCTTTGGTTTCCTAGGAAAGCGGTGCCATTATATAGCGGCCGTAATACAGCGTTGAATGACGTCGCTGGAACGTTGTCTATGTAAACAAAATCGCGCGGTTTCCTAGAGAGCGGTAACTGACACCGTAAAATCAAAAAGCGGTGCTGCCATTTGCATGACGGCCGTGTTGTCGGTGTCAGATGGTTTGGTGAACGTTTTATTGATAGCGGTGAAGCTATTGATACTTTTTGTTTGACGTTTATTTAAAAACTAACTGTGCCTGCGATTTCGTCCGCGTGGAATAGTTATTTTGAGCAACCTTTTTAGCTTTATAAATTATATCTGTTACCGACGACTTGAACCGTTTTTGCAGTGCACGCAACGGAATCCTTCAAAGATGAATAATTTTCTCCGCTTTTTCCACATTTTCCATTGTTTCTTCGCTCCTATTAATTGCAGCGTGATGTTATATAGCCTAAAACCTTTCTCAATAAATGGTCTATTCAACTAACACAAAAAGATTTTTTCAATTCGCACCATTAGTTCCTGAGATTAGCGCGTTCAAAAAAACAAACAAACTCTTCAGCTATATAATATTAGTATAGATAATGTCTGACGGTGTGCTAAAACGGCCGTGGAACTTTCCACATGTCATCACCGTAAAGACGGCCATCTATTTGTGTCCGTAGTATTACGGCCGCTATACGATGGCACCGCTTTCCTAGGAAACCAAACCTTAAGACCAATAAGTTCCTTCTACGAACAACTCTGATGGTGTCGATTACCCTTATTTGTTTTTGCTGTGATTTGATTTATAATATTGTTTTACGATTGATTTGATGAGAGAATGGTATCGAAAATTGATTCGTGTGTTTATTTAAGGTAAACAGAAACCAAATCCATAGATATAGTAGCCTTGACCCGGTGTAGCATTGAAATCGAACCCGTTTTGATCGCACGCTCTTGCCAATTGATGCGATACTGCGTGGTACCACATGAATTTTAACCACACATACATATGTAAAAGATCATTCGAGACTACGGCGTCATTGTCCATAGCTTTATGTTGGGTTTTTTTCGTGACAGATGGATCGCTTGACTAAACTTGACTCATGATGTGATTGAAGAATTTGATTTATTAAAAAAACAGGAAACGTACATATTCGCCTAGTTAGTTGCCTCAATAACTATTAGAGAAAAATTGAGAGACCATTAGAAAAAAATCGTGATTAGATCTTTTTATCTTGAACTAAGTATTTTTTTATATATCTTATTATCTAAATATCTGTGTCGTATAGTGAGTCAACTGAAATTTGATTCCAGTACAGGAATGTATACTTTTTTCTGTTAGGTACATGGCCGTTAAGTTCGAAAAACTAAACTCTTCCTGTTCTCCCCACACTTCTATTATAGATATTCGATTACCTTCGATTCGATTTCGATTTCATACCTCTATCATTCTATGAGTATACCTACCTATGGTATCTACATATCTATCTATCTTTGCCTAGTAATTACTGTTTGATATACTTAAGTGAACAAAAAGGTTTGTGGAGCAATATCTTTCCCATAGCATTCGTCATGGAGTCGATATAAAAATGTGAGAATAAGCCATTATACTATCATTCACTGGGTATAAGTTCATATGAGTTTAATATTGCATTTGATTATCACGTTGATTTAGTGTGATTGGATTTTACAAACCTTTATTTGTTTGTTTCTTTCATAAATTTTAAATTTAATATGGACACTTAAAACAGCTTTACCGTAATAAAGTTTAGCATCCAATCACCAACTCTTTGGTAAAACAGCTTTACCGTAATAAAGTTTAGTATCCAAACACCAACATATGCCTACAGCAAACATTTCGATATGTTTTTTTCTTTATACCAATTTGGAACAACTTGTTTGTACTTTACTGTATCACCTCTAGCGGTCATCGACTTATCCAAAATATCGCCCACTGGGTAAATAACTCGATTTATTCAAGTACATCAATGTATCTGTGAGGAAATATGTATTGTATATCCGAAACAAATTTACCACGAAGGTTGTTAGGTCAATAAATACTCTATACCAGAAAATCTGTTTCACGTAAACTACAGCATCATCATCATCTGAAGTCCACTTCTCCAAATACAAGCAAATATACAAAATTAATTTTCTTACCTTACTTTAGATAAACGGATATTTTTTTAATAGGATACATTCGGCACATGCAGTTAATTTAATTTTACGCATAGATTTCGAAATAATTTTAAGTCAAATATGTCTTAAACTGTATGGAAATAGAAATCTAAATGTGACCAATTAAATCAGGCCTTTTACACTAACTTTTACTTTTACAGATTAAATAGAGAGGGATGAAAATCCTTGTTAAATACAATAAAAAAACATAAGTAAACTTTTTTATGACAGCTGAAACTGTCACCCACGAAGGTTGCCCACGTTTGGGCAAGCACGCATGAAGGTTCCCACGAAATAATTCGCAGGACACAGGACAATAAGACTGAGTAATGAGTAGATATGGCAAGAATTCTATGAACTCACGATATGACCTGTTATGAGGCATGACTCGTTCCATACTAATGTGCAATTGTATGTACATATATGACAATAACCAAATGTAAAAGTTGGTGAGTAAGTAAGTAATATATAAGTATGTAGACAATATAATACAATACAAGAATTCAATTGCCATGACAAAATATATTTTCAAAGCAAGCATTTGATTATAGTCATAGACTCATGAAGTATTTACGCACGTTGTGTGGTTGCTGATGACTAATTAATCTGGATAAATACTGTAACAAAGAAACTAATGAAAACTAGTTTTTTCGTGTTTTACTACGTTAGGTCCTATTATATAATTTGGTATCACCTAAGTGCTAAAATCACAAGTTATTTAAAGACGTATAAAAATAATGACAACAAATAAAAACTTTACACATTACAATACACATTTTAATCCTATTACTTATTAATTTTATTTTGTCATGTCTATGAAGTCAAATAAGTTAAAGTAATTACAGTTTTTTTTTATCTAGTGAAAGTGCCAATAATTTTCTCAGATACCTACCTACTTATTGGAAGTTTAATGACAAGCGGTACAACTATGAAGAACATGTAAATTACTGGCTTGTGTCACATGCTGAATACTTCGTGGTGCTAATTGTGATGTCCTTTGCTTTGTACGCACCGTGCTAAAATATTGCGACAGCTTCTAGAATAATCTCTAACGGATTGATATATGAGTTCAATGAATGGTGATAAATGTATAAAAATGAAAATATTTATCTTAATTTACTAAAAACGGTTAACAAATCTAAATATATAAAACTCATAGGTTACTGACTGAGTGACTGACATAGAAAATAATGCACAGCCCAAACCACTGGACGGATCGGGCTGAAACATGACAGGCAAATAGATGTTATGACGTAGGCATCCGCTAAGAAAGGATTTTTGGAAATAGGGGGTGGACATTTTACTTCTTAATGCGTGCAAAGTCGAAGCCACCAGATAACATAAAACTTAGCTGATGGTAAAAGAAATGTTTTATTTCGATTTTCATACATTATTTATATACTTATATTTTTTTGGCGAAAAACTTACCTTGAAAACAATTTTGTCCTTCTCCATTGCAGTTTTTGCAGAGTTTCTTCTGAAGTGTTGTGATATCTGAAAAAATATGATTTAAATTATGAGTTATGATAATCAATCAGTTAAAATAATGACATTATGAGTCGGAGCCCAAATATGCATTTTGCCTTTATTTTTAACACAATCTCAAAGTTGCTTAAAATTATAATTTTATTTGCAAACCATCTGCAAAACTAGGAATTTTCAATCTGGACATAAATATAACTAGCTTTACTTGCTCAATTATTATAATAATCCAGCCAGTATTTGCTCAGTCGAGTTAAATTAGCATCCATTCGAACAATGATAAAATAATAATTCAAATAATAGCTCGTACGGCATTAAACTCTGAACTACAACCTTTAGCATTTATAGACATCCTAGAACTTTTAAACAAAAATACTATTAACATGTAAGCTATATTGTTAGTGGTACCTGTGGATAAAAAGTGAAGTTCGTTTCTTTTACTTAAACTTTTTTTTTCTAAAATAGGTACTATACAAATTCTTGTCATTTTTCTTGCATAGAAATGTTACAAAGATACCAATTTGAAGGTAAATTAGTCGCGGTCCTCGAGAGGCAGTTTATAAAACGCCGACGAAGCAATTAGTTAACAATGTAAGTGTAAAAGAAAATATCGAGACGTTTTTCTTATACTTTTTTGTCTCTTTGAAGTTCCATTGTATTTTTTACCTGCTTTTAAATAAAACTTTCTTAGTAGAAAATAATTATATTGTAAAGCAAGTGGAGCCCGTAAGGTTCCGTTAAAGTAACTTATTTTATAACGTTGCTTAACATCAGAAAAGTTGTAGTGAAGCGTGAGCCTATCTTATGTAAAAAAAAACACGCAATTGATTTGAAATCCAAAGATCAGTAGCAAATAGAAAACAAAAAATTGTGCAAGCATAGAAAAACTATCAATAAAACAAAAATATGCATAGACAAATTTAAGAGCTACGGAAAAAAGTGTTCTCATTTCGTAAACAAAATCTCTTTTTTACATTAATTCATTAAATTTTGCAATGGCCGGAACTTCTTTCTACATTCCCGGATAGATTTCGAGTGCATTCATGCGTGTCGTCTATTGAATATCAAATGGATGTACATAACCATTACCCGAGCCTAAGTGGAACTGTTTCCGAGACAATATTAAGTAAACAACAATGATATAACAAGATATCTATCAGATTGCTTAATAGTGTATCACTTGCTTAGATAGGTGCTACAGAGCTCTTTAATTCAAGTGCTTTCACGTTTCTCAAGCGAGTTGAATTTGTTTGTTTGCATTTTTTGTCTTAATTTATAAAAGTTAGATAGTGGCTGAAAGTTATATGCTTAGAAATATAGCCAACCTAATTACTGTTATAAACTTCCACTCAAACTTTAAAAAAATGTTATAAAGGCAATAGTTTGTGCGTAAGTGTATGCGTGTGTGTCACTTCTTCACTCTACAGCATTAATTCCATGCCTCCAACACAAGTAATTGTTATGCACCAGTGTGTTGTTGTAAAAATTAATCAGGGGTCTTCAAATCTAGAGTAAATAGGTTTCTTCTAGGCAAGCGTGCTAAATCTTAGACTATATTGGTGCTATAACATCAGGCAGGCTATAGTAAACGTAAGCCTATTTAATGTAAAAAATAAATAAAAAATATCTTATTTATTCTAGTAAGTATGTAAGAGTAGAGAAAAGCTAATAAACCTAAAGCTAGCGCCATCTCGCTGCTATTCGGGTCAGGTAGAGTCCAGTGCCTTGCGTAATGTATGAGATGTTCCGAGTAATATTGTGCAATGTACAGGGCTATGTAGAGAAGAAAATTGTGTATCTATACATATATAGAGTAAATAGATTTCTTCTAGGCAAGCGTGCTACATCTATAGACTATAGCGGTGCTTAACATCAGGCAGGCTATAGTCAAACGTAAGCCTATTTCGTGTAATATATATATATATATATAATAAAGCTGAAGAGGGTCAAAATTCTGAACATTGAAGATACAAAAAAAATTTTTGGAAATGCCTAGAATTGTTAACAGAACACGTTCCAATAATTTATAGAACTTTTATCTGTTTATCTGTATCTCTGTTTATTTAAACGATCGTCACGCAAAAACAGCTGAATGGATCATCATGATTTTGGTATGTAGGTAGGATGTGGTCTTAGGAGTGTTAAAGACTACTTTTTTCCTGATATAATGCGTGCAACGCCGCTGGTGTCCACTAGTTTCTTTACATTGTTTGTATATGTAAAAGGGGCTGATCAGATATAGCCATGCTACGCTGCCCCTCTTGTTTTTAATAAAGTTGTATCTGCTAAGCAATATTATAATCGGGGAATCTTTAAATTCTTAGGAAGTATGTTTTATGTTTTCTTAAGATACTTTATTTTTAAGAAAGTTAAATGCAATGTCAATTTAAATAGTACACTTTTAAGAACGTACAAAACCATATCGTCAATAAATCAGGACTCTTATGTTAGAAATAGATTAACTATTCCTAAACTACACTATTAAAAATCTCTTTATACAGTACCTACCAAATTCATCATCTAGATCAAAAAATTAACTATGACCAAACTACTATAAATCTTTTTGTCTATAGACCAATATCATTTTCTGTGTCAAAAAATCCTTTTGCCTAGTATTTCTCTGTAACCCTGTATGAATTAGGCGAGTTGTATTCTTCCTACATTACAAACTGACGAATTAATGATAACTTGATAGGTGTAATCTCCTCGATCATGTTTTCTAATGCTTTATTATTATGTTACATATGCATATCTGCATACCTAATTACATTTTATTAAGTATTATTTAGATTGAGATTATATTCATGCACTTATTTTAAGGATTTTTTTTATTATTTTAGTAGCAGTTGCAGAGCTGATAACAACTAATCAAATATTTAAATAATAATAATATACCTATATATAATAATATCATAGTATGTATTTACAAAAGAAAAGTAAATATGTATTATATCCGTTATTTAGTACCCATGATACAAGCGTAAGCTTAGTATGGGGCTAGATGGCGCTGTGTGATATGTCCAGATTATTTTTTTATCTATATAAAATGGAATTCCTAAAGTTTCAAAACTTCGGGCACAACAGATAATTTAAAAACCTACTAAGTTGTTATTTTTAAACAAGCAGTTAAATTTTCTTAAAACTGAAACTTACTAGCTAACCAAATAATTATAAGTACTTATATATGTAAAGTGAAGATGAGGCCCATTATCTGTGATCATACAGAAGTTGTTATATAATGTACATTTTCGCTAATTAACGAGTGTAACTGACTGTCAAAACAAAATACTCTAAACGTGTAAAAGTGCTTTGCGCTTCGCTGGATTTATGTACCTATGTACTTGATTTAAATTTATATGTTTTTTCTTTTATTTTACAGATAAAGTCAATTCGGATGAGAGTAGCGATCTCTGGTGTCAGAGTTTTAAAACCGCCCCAATGTCTCAGACAGTCGCTTAACATTTCATTTTTTTAACGATATAGGTACTTATGCTTGCGTTTGACTATAGTCTGCCTGATGTCAAGCACCACTATAGTCTAAGACGTAGCACGCTTGCCTAGAAGAAACCTATTGGTAATAGCATGCTAATGCCTCCGCTAGAGTTGAGCTGAGTGAGAAGCGCTTCCCTCTTCTTCTTAGATCTATAACCGTATAGATTTCCCTAAAATATCATACTAAGCACTAGTCTATGGCTTACCCATTCTTCGTAAAAGAGTAAACCAACAGAAATAATTGAATCAAGAAATAGTAAACTGGTTGTTAAGATATAGGTTCTAGGCTAGGTTCAGTTTACAATGAACTAATATTATTACCGTTTCTATTTTTACTGGTGTGGAGATATCATTATAATCACACTAGAAACCCGCTGCCCCTCTTACTCACGTTAATCCAGGATAAAACCAGCCTATGTGTTAATCCAGTGTCTAATCTACCTTCATAGAATATTTCATCCAAATCAGCCCAGCCCTTAGACTTAAACAAGTAACAAACATATACCTACACACACAAACTATTGCCTTTAAATTTTATTAGTACGATTTACTTGGAATCGTACTAATAAATTATCGAGTGCCAAAAAGTAAAGTGCGCGCGTTGATGTCTTTTGTTTGTCGTAATTAACGGAGAACACGCATATATCGTTGTAGTAAGTGCGAACAACTTTTAATGAAAATATAAAAGTGTTTTTATTGTATGTACTACAAAATTACTAACATATACATGAATGAGCTTATAAACAAATATATAGTACGTAATGTACCTGCCAAACATCAGGCGGGTTGTAATCAAAGGAAAGCATTATATTCCGTGCTAAAAAAATGGTCTGTATTTCGATATAGTGTTTACTATCTCAAAACAACATAATCCTCTTCCTTCTTTAGTAATTAATTAAAAATAAGCAACTGTGCTAGATCCATAATGTTATGTACTATGCGTGATGCGAGTAAATATAGTTTTATTGGAATAATTGAACGGATACCTCTGATTTCTAACAGGAAATGCAACACAGGCACACATACCCAAATTTAGTGTCTAATGAAGGGTAATATTCTACTTAATATGTAGGTAAGTAAATGTTCTTAAAATTTTGTGTTGTTTTGTTAAACTGTCATCTTAATTGTTAGCTCGTGATCGTCCGCTTATAGTATGTCTATCAAAAACATTATTTAAAGTGATATAATGAAATACCTAAGGTTCACAAATTTTGAACATAATAACAATGATATAATAAAAAAAAATATTTTATTAATAAAACTAGACATTGTAACTTCTAAAATTTTACTAAAACTAAATGTTATAAATTGAATTTGACGAGATATTGTAATTTGTGTAGCATATTCTATGAAATTAGTACTTATACCTTTACCTGTGTATGTTACAACTTTACAGTATCAATAAAGATTCTTTATGTTATAAATTATAACATATAAATATAACAACACACAATAATAACTTATAATGTTCCGAATATGTCTATCGAAAATATAACCCAGTAAGATTTTATAACATAAGTATCTACCTAAATTTGTAAATAATCTCGTGCACCGATTTTATGATAACACACGAATTAGTAAAATATCAACAGTATCAAATTAGCTTATCACTTAAAGACAGATAACATGCAATCAACTTCTTAACTTTAGATATGTAAGGTACTTATATCAAGATAAAACAATCGATATAATATACTTACTCCGCAGTCAATGGAAACCCAATGAAAACCGGCTAAAATCAGTTCAAATCACTTCACAGTCTTTATTTCAGTCAAATCACGAACTTTTCAGTCAAGTTCCGGTCTGTTTACGCGGTTGTCATGGTAACGCGAGAGGAACGTGCGCGCGCGCCTCTGAGTTCTGTTACAGACTGGTCGCAGGCGCCGGCCGCTGCCTCCACCGCCGGCTTTAGAGAGGCATTCTACACCCCAGCAGAACCTTATTACCTTACTAACTGCTAAAGTAATCTGTGGCCAAAGCTCTTAGCCTATTCGCGAGGACATCTCAAAGATGCCTCATGACATTGATTACATCGGGCGCCCACTATTTTTAATGATACGACTCTTTAACGTATCTTGGCTTGGTATTATTAGATCCGCATCAATTAGGAGAAATCTTATTAATAATACAGCCTTCACCTTGATACGTTCTGGATGGTAAACTAATATCCATAGAACCGATAACTATCTCAAAGATTAAGTAGATAGAAGCTAATTTAAAAAAAAAACGTTGGCATAGCTTATGTTTTGTTCCAATGTATTAATTATGAAGCGTATCTAAAAACCAGATTATGCTAATCACTTAAACTAATTAACAATGATAAACACGGGTTTAAAATATTATAGATATATTTATTCCTCAACACGAGTACATCAGTTCATCATAAGCTAAACTCTACAATATAATGTAATTGTTACTTATGCCGTACTTGTTAAGGTGATGTTAGTTCAATATCACAATGGTCTATTGCTAAACTTAAGACTAAAGTTAAAATATCCATTTCATACAAAAAAGTCCCCGTTGAGGGTAGATGTGATTAATGTGATGGGACTTGGGCTAACGCGAGCATCTAATGTTAACATAGGCGAGTAAAAGCTACATAATGCAAATAATTACATGGGTAAAACTAAGATCTGTTACAAAATTATAATTTAATTAATTAAAACAAATGATATGATGCATTCTTGTGGCGTAAAGCACGGGGTGCCATGCGCGAGAGTACCAGACTATAGTGTAATTATGCACACACACACATGTATGATATGTGTTAGTGTGCGTGACAACATTACACACAGTCGCGATACTAACAAATAATACTAAACTAAAGAGTTAAGGAGATAAGCAGAGTGATAGTTAACACAAGAAATACCCAAACCGTCAAAAAAACGTTAGTAAAGCACATGAAGCTAAAGATCGAAAAACGAGTACCAAAACACAAAAAAAGAGAAGTCACAAACACGATTATTTACAAAACGATAACTCTTATCTGCGAGTCGATAAAAATATTCTATAATTAACTAATTCTTTACAATATTTTTGTACAATTTATCGCGATTTCGTATTCTATAGCTTCACAAACTTCATATATACATTTTAATTGGTGTTTACGACTTGGTCGAAGCATTTGGCGACAAATTGTTCCTTGTCGTCGAGTTTCGCTTCGCCCCGGGCGCGGCGCGTGAGCATGGCGTCCTGTAGGGCCGTCAGGGCTTCGGAGGTGAACCTCTTGCCTTTGAGGTGGGTGATGACGGACGCTTCTCCGTGGAAGCCAGACTCTACGAGGCCCGGCGGGATGTTGAGAGTGACGTCGTTGACGAGGCCCTTTTCCACGGTCATGTTGATTACGAGCTCCTGTGATGCGGAGTACAGTTTGGACGGAGCGAGCAGCTCGGCCGGCACGGGGAAGGAGCGACTCACGGTGAACATGGGCGTGCGCCCGTAGCACCAGTCCCAGCCCTGCAGCTCGCTCTTGATCTCGCCCAGACCTGGGGAAACAAATAATGTAGTTACAGTTTTTGTTTCAAGATAAAAATAATGAATTGCAGATGGAACCGAGCGCAAAGTATGTTTTTATTTACACAAAGATATGTTAAGTGAAATAAGATCGTGTACAAATTAGGTACAATGTCTTTTACTCATAAAAATACCGAAGTAGTATACAAAAACGTTGCGCACGACATTTTAATCACAAAAGTATTGCAAAATCGCTAATAAAACCAACTATAATTATACCGGGAAAACAAAAACAATCACGTCTATTTTGGCGGCCTTAATTAGTATATAAGTAGGTAATTGATTTCATATGCAGATTGTTAATTTACAAATTTAATTGCTACCTAAAATAACAACTTGCGCTACGTAAATAACTGCTCGATTAATTGTATATGAAATGCATATCGATTATTTTATTTGGATATATGTATGGGCAAGTGCGGAACATGTGGACACTTTCCAGAATTTAGAATAAAACATTTTTTTTGTATGAATCAGTCAACATATTTTTATTTTAAACATATCACATGTCATAAGGGATAATCAGTCTTTCTTAAACAAAAATTCTAGTCCTAGTAGCACTTTTACTTAGAAAAATAATCGACTTTTTTCAAAAACACCATATTTGTCCACAGGTGTAACAGCAGATTGTACCTATGGACAGTAAAATTGTACCTGAGGACAGTGTTTTACTTAAGGACGGTTTACATTAATTAAAGAATAACAAAAGAAATACAATCATAAACTTCTAAAATCAATCTTACAACAACTACTTTACTCAATTGTAAACATTACGACAGTCTTCATACAAGTTTTGAACAAATTCATCACTATCGTCATCATTGTCTAATATGAAGCATGCCTCGCAGACAAAAACTTCGTCCTCATCATCAGACTCAAAGTTTTCCCTGTGTGACTGCGGAACACAACGCATATGATAGCTATGATTGCAATAACTACATTTGAGCATTTGGCTTCTGTCTTTGGAATAAGTTTTACACTTCATACATCTAATAAACGATAACTTCTCTTGTTGAAGTATTTTAATGTTTTTTACGCCTTGTTTCTCAGTCTTTTCAATTAAAAACGCGTTGGAAGGACCAGGTTCAGATAGATTACTATCCAGCAATGGAATCGGATCACTTTTGGAGTAATTAGCATTAACTTTAGAGGAATCAGATTGTGAAAAACCTTTGGTAGTAGTTTTTTTTTTAGTTACTTTTGGAATTTTCTTTTTCTCTGCTTTGTAACTTGCCGTTTTCTTTTTTTCAGCTTTTTTCATTGCTTCATCTAAAATTTCATCCTTTTCTGGTGTGTCAGTCAAAACTCTGGTTCTTCCAGGCTTCCTTCCTCGTTGAATAACCTTTCGGGGACCAGCTGTTTCAAATGGGCGGATGGTTTCTGGTGTAACATGTCGATTTATAATCTTCTGTGGTGTTCGAAGTACAAGTTGTTCTGGTTTCATCTGATAATTATCCTGGATTGGTGAAATTGGTTTGGGGGTGACCTGAATATCAGAATCTCTAAATATTTTGTTTTGATCCAAGCAATCTGGGTTCCCTTGGATGGAAATCTGGTCAGCCGGTTGTTGTAAATCCAAACTAACGATTGGTGTTTTTGGCGCAGTGTCAGTGTGTTCATTAACAGGTGGTTCTTGGTTTTTGGCGAGGTTACAAGTTATATATTTGCTGGGATCTGGTCGATCAGTTACATATGAACATAAGAAATCTTCGTCAGAAAAAATGTTCCTATTGTATGGGTAAATTCCTGAAACCTTAAAGCCTTTTATGATGTTTCTTGGCGTAAACGAGATACCATACGCTTCTCCAGCTATTTCTGCTACATCGTAAATGGTAATAGGTTTACCAGGATGATTGAGCATCCATCTGTCTGCTGCTTGGCTATATTGGCTTTTAAATGGTCCAAAAACTGTTCGATCAAGTGGTTGCAAATGATTCGATGTATGTGGAGGCAAAGTCAATAAGATGATTCCATTCTCTCTGGCTTTGTCAATTATCTCAATGGAGATGTGAGTTTCATGATTATCCATTGTTAGAAGAACTGGATTTTCTCTTGTTGGTTTGGCGAACTCAATAAAATGATCCAAGAACTGTTTAAAAATCGGTTCTGTTGACCACCCTGATTGATTTGCCACACCCAAAGAACCTGGTGGAGCTCCTTTCAACATGTTATCTTTGTAGAACACCCTAGGGAATATGAAAACAGGAGGCACGGCGTTTCCTGCAGCATTTATGCAGCCTATCATTGTGGTGTTCACTCCTCGTTCCCCTGAAGTCATCTTCCCTAGCTGGCGAATCTCTTTGGGAGCCAATACTTTCCCTGGTTTGTGAACAGTAGAGATCCCAGTCTCATCAACATTGTAAATTGATCCTGGTGGGAAGTAATGGCGTTTCATGACCGACTCCAAATTGTTGTAGAAATTATCTACATTTGTCTTATTGAAGCTAGTAGCTCTTGCTAAGCTTGTGGCTTCCGGTTTTCGAAGAGATAATTCCGGGAAACGAAGACGGAAATGACGAAGCCAACCGATTCCTGCCATTTTGTGCTTTTGCCAGTTAGGTGGCAAATTTTTTTTTTGTTTAGAAACCGCATATTGGTATGCCAGTTCTCTACATTGTTTTGTATTTAAGCCCATGTGTAGAAGTGCTGCTTTTCTTAAATATTTGCACAGCAAATTTTCTTCATCCGGGTCAAATACCTTCCTTATATCATTTTTTAATAGCTGTATATTATTTTTTAAGTCATTGTCTTCATGTAATTTCAAGTATTTAAAAATGGTTGATTTGGCAATTTTATACTTTTCAGCTGCTTTTCTTACTGAACTGCCACTTCTCACTTCTTTAACCGCTTCTGTGAGAGTATCTGGGCATATAAAATTTCTTTTTAAACCAGTCTTACTGCGAGGCACTGAAAAGAATTAACAAATCATCTAATTACAATTTGAATGAAAATATTATAACACTCTCGTACCTGTGGACAGTCCACAGGTACACTCATATTTTTGTCCACAGGTACAAATTCAAGCATAAAATTTAAAAGTGACTCCACTCTGTATATAAAAAAACTTACAGACACAACAATAAGCACGAACTAAGCAATAAACAACATAGATCATATAGCAAAGACAGTCAAACCGATATTTTAAGTATTTTCACAGTAAAACTCATTGAAAATAAGCAGAATTACTTACTTTTTGGTGCAAAAAACTTCCGCTGCCATTCCAACAACAACCACGCAGAAAACAAAGATGGCGTCACGTCAAATCCATCAACCATAGACAAAGCTATACGGGCGCGTTCAAATTAAAATTTTAGAGTTGCCAGATTTTTCGGAATCGATTGTGTCCACAGGTACAAGCGTCCATAGGAACAGCACTTGCCCCTACTTATTTTCGAAATTCGGTCACTTTAATTCAAATTTCTTTCACTAAGCTCGTTAAGGTGTGGTATATTGCAAATCTTTTTATACTTGGATAAATAAGTTTCTCATGTCATAGAATAGAATATTACTTTAATGTATATCAAAAGAAATATAAATTACACAATAGAAAATAGACTTGAATATATTAAAGTGCTGCACATTGGCATTCACCTCACCTGGGAACCAGTCGTCTGTAGGGTTGATGAATTGGAAGCCCCTCTGCTTAGAGATGAGGTTCTGGCCGCCATCCTCCAGGTGCATGGCGGGGGTCCTCAAGAACTCGTACCCGAGCGCAGTCTGCAGCCCGTCCACTGTCACCCGGTTGTCCACCTCTGTCAGGTTGGCCACAGGCGACGGTGTGGACGGCGTCGCATTCGTCTGTATGCCATGCTAAATAGAATTACGAGCCCTTAACGTATGGGATGTGGGAAGGAGGTTTTAGTCAACACAAATACAGTTAGTGGGTTAAGGAAAGCGCATTGAAAAAATAACACATATAAAATATTGTAAAAGCATGCGTGCAAAATGGTCGGACTAGTGATTTTACCAGCAAATTAGTAAACTTAACAAATTTCGGGAACAGTCACTATAAACTGTTTGGAGACATAACACTACGCTAACAGCTCTAGTAATTAATCAATCATGATAACCTCCAATGTAAGAGCATTTCTTCTCTCATTATAAGCATGCCTACACATAAGGGCAAAGGGCTATAATTTATCGCTATCCCGTCGCGACGGCGCAACGGAATGAAGCGGTGATAGCTGACCCATTTCCTCTATACATAACAGTCTGACTGATGACTGATTTCATATACCATTCCATCTATCTATAGCAAAGGCCAGGAGTCGGGAGTTGGGAGTCCACTTGTCAACTATTGCGCAATTCATTGCATGCGCGTTGGGCAAAATGTCATACAAAATGTTACAACTTGACCCTTATAAGGCCACTAGAAAAGATCAACATTTTTGGACAAAATTGTTAGCCTAAAATGTCTTCGAAATAGCTAAAAATTAATCGTGTCACGGAAAGTCCTTGCATTGGGTTTGGAACAGTGTTGCATAGGAGGTTGCAGCACATCTAAAATTCAATTTTGATTGTTCGCTTTCGTAAACAATGACTCACGCAAAAACAATGAAATAATGTATCAACACGAGCGACCTCTGGCTCTTTTGAATAATGTAAAAGTGAACTTACCGGGCCCGGAGTTTGATATCAACTATGTAAAATTCTATACGGAACTATCTACAAGGTTTTATGACTTAAAAATAGCACTAAAGGCATTCTGTGGTTAAGTAGCAAATTTTTAAGATAATTTTAAGCTGTTGTTCCCAAGTTTTGGGGCTCAACCAATTTAGCAAAATATCGGTAAAAACAATATCAGTCAAAATCTGAAACCACTTTGCTCAGACTACGAAAAGTACTGCATGAAAATACTTAACAAACATTTTCACACACAAAGAAAAAAAATCAGATCTTCGAATTCACTCTTTTAATAGTATGTCAATCTTTAACTTATCGAGAGGTCACATTTAAAGTTCATTGAGACATGTGCCTTAGAATTGCGATAAAAGCGACATAATTAGCTACAACAACAAAACCTATCTATCAATATGTTGATATAAGTATATGACAATATATGGAAAATTACAGACACACAATCACACTCTATGAAAGGATAGGAAGCAGAAGATATTAATTAAGCTAGTAAGTGAATTACACAATAATCAGCATATAGAAACACAATGAAGAGATATTCATTGAATTTCTACAACTAAGAAAGAAAAAAGAGGTTTCCAAAGAGTTTTAGAAGGTATAGTAAAACATTTTGGAAATCACATTTATGTAATCTCTTTATTTATAACAGCAGGAAAAAAAAATCGAAATATATTAAAATCATTATCAAAATAATAATAGTTGATCAAAAATAAAAACTGATCATTAAATAATAAATATATGATGTGGAAAAAGTTAAGTTAATATAAGTTGCTAAGCCATGTCAGAGGCCCGAGGCTTGATTACCTCTCGCCACCAGAGTTGGCCACTCTGTTTTGATAAGAAGAAGAAAGCAATAAAGAGATTACAAAAGTATACCACAGACACCAAAACAGTTTGATATACTATTTGCATGTTTCTATTGTGTAATTATTTAATGATAACGTGTTAAGATGTGTGTCTGTAGCATTACACTTTTAGCCAGCTGACTTTAAACAAGAAAAACTACACTCAAGCTTAATACAGGTTTCCTAAAGTTTTTCATAACAGCAAGGGCAAAGTAAAATACAAAAATTAAAATCAGCTGAGCAAAAGAAAGGATTGAGATTAAATTGAGATAGAATGCAAACCTAATCAGACAATTTCAACCCATCATTGAGTAAGATATCAAATACGATATCTTCCAATAATTTTTGGTTTGAAATAGTTTAATAATGTTTGTATTTTATCTATTAATATAAATAAAGTAATCCTGTCATGAAAGGATGCTATATGACTCACCTCTCGTTTAGCGAGGGCTTTACTGAGATCAGCCTTGTTAGCGTTGACTAGAAGTGTGCAGTGATGGTAGCCCGTCAGTCTTCCTAGCTTGGCAGCCGTGCCAGATACCTAGGTGGTATGATGCTAAGGAAATGTTATGTGGGGCTCAATGGTTGAACATACTAGGAAGGTTTGTTTGTATATAAAGATTGTAAAAATATAAGTAAAAATAGGGAGTTCTTTTGAATAAGGTACAAAACACATACTTAATTTCAATATGAATGCAATCAAATATGCAAAAGATTTTATAAATTTAATTAAGATTAAATTATTTAGGCTAATAATATCAGTCTTGATCACTAAAAGAAATTAAAATTTCTAACCTACCAATGTGTAATTTGAATAATATTTTGCAAAGGATACTTTATATTTGTCTCGTACAATGATATCCTGACGCTCATTGATGATGGACTTGATACCATACTCCCTGAAGAGCCCTCTCTTGATCAGCTCCAAGTTGTACTTGCGGTCGTACCTCTCCCGAGGAGTGAAGAAGGTGATGTTGAGGTTGCCACGGTCATGGTACACGGTACCACCTCCACTGTTGCGGCGGGCCAGGGCTATCTCTTTCTCATTCAGCAGAGAGACATTGGCCTCCAGCCAAGGGTTCTGGTGGCGGCCCACCACCACACAGGGCTCGTTGCGCCACACCATCATCACATGGTGGTTGGAGAAGTCCATGTTGCGGTACATCCAGTCCTCCAGAGCCAGGTTGGTGTAGATGTCGGTGGATTGAGACATGAACACTGACTTGGTGACCTCCCCCTCCTGCGGGAGCACTCGCTCTTTCTTGGCCGGGGCAGTCTTGGTGCTGCTGGCCAGGCTGCGGGCACTGGTCCTTCTAGTCAGACCCACCACAATGCAGGCGCTGCTTGCGGCCATTTTCTTCACGAAAGCCTGAGCCATCTTTGAGCTTTTTATTGTAAGAGTTCGGATAAAACAAACGGACACTTTTTTGTATGAACTTTGAGGAGTTCTCTAAGCGTAAATTAGGCACTAATTAATTAAGTCTTTATGGCTAAGCTATACTAATCAGTTCAATTGTCCTTAGGATTTAGTGTGTAGCGCAACAAGCATCTGTGTCACCCGCGGAGAGGGAGATCAAGTATTCGTGGAGGGCGATGGTCTGGTGCAGCCACTTCCAGGTCTGGTGCAGGGTATTAATTCGATAACGAATCCCCAAACAGTCTCGACAGTCACTTGGCATTCCTCCTCTTGGATGCAGGATGAATAAAAAAATTACTAATTAGTTAACACTAATTAAACTACAATTACGGAAAGACGACACTTAGAATAGCGAGATTATTCAAAAGCGGAAAAAGAAAAAGTTATATCTGTGAGGACACGACGTGAACGCGACACAATAGCGAACGAATTAAACGAATTACCTTCCGCCGTCTCATTATATTGGGGCTGGTTGATAAGCGGCCTAGGAGGTCGAGTGAGGGCACGACGACACTCGGGGATCGAGCAAACAAACACCTGATAAGGAACACGAAGCAGCCACGCGCAACGCAACCTTATCACTACCCTACTTAGTTATCTTCACAAAAGGATTGTTTTAGTTTCTAGGCAACTTTCTTTCTATTTGCGTGTATACCTATGATGAGGCATCACAACTAATGTAATTCTTACATGATTTATGTTTTAAAATAAATACCTATCTTAAAATAAGAAAACACTGCTCTTTTATTTTTGACGTATTTTCATTTTTTGACATCGTGTCACATGCTTATGACAAGTGACGTTTTGGTTTTTTTAACCCTTTGACAATCAATCCTGACCTATCCACTGATCATCCCTTGATCCCTTCGGATCATCCACATACACAGTCCACAGCATATTGAGGGATGAAAATCCTTGATCCACAGATGCAAAGCAAAACTTCAGCTTTGCATCTCTTGTGATGCGACTATCACACACACACTCTGAACCCTTATATCTAGCTAGAGTTACAATACAAATGACACTGCGGTAATCGAGCTCGCCTCGGGAGCTCGCATTCAGAGTGTTACAAATGACAATACGCTACAGTCGAGCTCGCATACCAAGAGCTGCAAATACTGCAATAGAGTCGAGCTCACATACCGAGAGTTATGAACAAATGACACTACGATAGAGTCGAGCTTTCATAGATACCGAGAGTTACAAATGACACTACGATAGAGTCAAGCTCACATACCTACCGAGAGTTAGAAATGACACTGCGATAGAGTCAAGCTCGCATACCGAGAGTTACAAATTACACTACGATAGAGTCAGGTTCTGCAACAAATGCTGAACGACCTAGCTGATTCATCTCAACGCATCGGTCTTCGGATGAATTTGGATAAAACCAAGGTCATGTGTAACGAGTACGTTGCTCCGGAACCGATAGCTGTAAATGGCTCCCCTCTGGAGATTGTCCAAAAGTATGTCTACATAGGGCAAACGCTCCAACTAGGTAGGAACAACTTCGAGGGCGAAGCCAGTAGAAGAATACAGCTGGGTTGGGCGGCATTTGGAAAACTTCGTCAGGTTTTCTCGTCCTCCATACCGCAAAGCCTAAAGACGAAAGTCTTCAATCAGTGCGTCCTACCAGTAATGACTTACGCTGCTGAGACGTGGACACTAACAGCAGGATTGGTTCACCGTTTCAAAGTTGCTCAGCGTGCTATGGAAAGGGCTATGCTTGGAGTTTCTCTTAGGGATCGTATCCGAAACGAAGTAATTCGGCAGAGAACAAAAGTCACCGACATAGCTCAACGCATAAGCACGCTGAAGTGGCAATGGGCCGGTCATATTTGTCGCAGAACCGACAACCGATGGGGTAGGCGAGTTCTGGAGTGGAGACCGCGGCTCGGCAAGCGTAGTGTAGGGCGCCCTGCCACAAGGTGGAGCGAGGACATCATGAAGATAGCAGGGAACAGGTGGAGACGAGAAGCACAAAGTCGGGCTGAGTGGCGTGCCTTGGGAGAGGCCTATGTCCAGAAGTGGACGACCGTGGGCTGATGATGGTTCGCATACCGAGAGATAGAAAATTTAGAAATGACACTGCGATAGAGACATGATCGCCTAACCGAGTGTTACGAATGACACTTCGATTCGATGGAGTAGATTTCTCATACAGAGAGTTTCAAAATGATCTGTAAGTAATAGAGTCGGGCTCGCATACCAAGCCATAACATAAATTGCGACTTTTAATGTGACTTTGTGGGCCTTTTAATGTATGTTGTAGGATTTATGATTTCTTTGTAAAACCTAAAAAATATCTATGTAAAAATAGTCAACGTCAATGTCAACAAGTTACCGTGACATTGACACTCCTGACATTTGCATTCCATTAACACATGAGAGACGAAATCGAAGACAAATTTTTAATTCAGATAAAAAGAATAAACAGCCTAATTTCTTATTAATTCAAGAAGATATAGCCGAAAGAATGGCATTCAGAACATCTCTTGTTCGCTTCAGTAAGTATTATCATTGGAACCTACTACCGCTGTGAACAATCACTGTTGTATTCCCATTATGTAATCTGGATACTCTCTTGCAGACAGCATGAAGAAATGGGCCTACAACTTCTCAGGATTTAACAAGTATGGTACGTTTACAAATTATTAACCACGATACCTTTAAAGTACTTATTTTAAATTACTACATATCATACTTAAACTTATAACCTTTGTTATTATACTACTAGAATATTCTGATATATGTTACAACATTGAGTAGAACTCTTTAGTGAATAATTGGATATACATCGTGTACACTCAATACACATTGTAACAATTTCATAAGCTCAAACGGCTTAAAGCATGCTACAGATTTTTATTTTGATATACTTTACAGGACTTCTCCGCGACGACTGCCTGCATGAAACTGAGGATGTAGTGGAGGCTCTCCGCCGCCTGCCCAAGCACGTTGTTGACGAGCGCACTTTCCGTCAAGTCCGCGCCATGCAGCTTTCCGGACAAAAGGCTATTCTTCCCAAGGAAGAGTGGACCAAGTTTGAGGAAGACCAGCTTTACTTGACCCCCATTGTTGAGCAAGTCAAGAAAGAGAGGTTGGAGCGAGAGGAATGGGAGAAGAACTACTAAGTACATAGCACAATTATTTGTTTTAATTTTCGCCTCATGTAATTTATTAATTATAGATATCACATTCTGAAATGTGTTTTATTTGAAGATATATTGCATTACTGTTTGGGCTAATAACACAATGACACACCATACTACCTGCTTTAAACTATTAAAATCAAAGAAGCCTCTTTGTTCAACCAGTGTAAAGATTAGCTAATAAATAATCCATATTTGTTCTGTCCTTGGGCTTTGCCAAGCCCAAGACTGAAAATTTGTTAACCTTAACTAATAAAAATTACTGTCTTTTACAGACATGAATGAAACAAATAAACCTGTAATAAAACATGTTTATTAAAACATATAAGTGTATAAAATAGAATAGGAAGTACCTATAGTAAACTTAAAGAGAAAATATGGCAACATAACAGAATTATGGCCTCTAGAACATAAATAGGTATGTGTAATCAGGAAAAAAATTTAATTGAACTTTATTGTAATAATCCTACAATCAAATATGATTATGTAAACAAATATGGTCCCATTTGGAAATTAACTAGGTAAGTATATGTGAATACTTGAGTTTTGTGACACAAGTCAATGATAAATAATGAATCTTGAATTTCATATGCATAAATAATTATCAATTGCAAGTGGATATTTAAAATTTTTGTATGGCAAAATGAAAGTGGGCCAGAAAAAAAACAATTCCAAATACATTTACACATTTGAGCAAAAACGAATCTACAAATTAATACATAAAATGCGGGTAAAAAAGTCTTACAAAGTTTTTAAATAAGTCTTAAAATCATAATCATACAGCTTAAAAAAATATTAAAATTCGATGATATGTCCTACACAGGGTAAACTTCATAATTGTTAGAATTAAGGGGATTTTAGATCTTAAATAATGCTTTCATAAAATTAGTAGGTATTTCAGCCATTCCAGTTACTACAAAATTCTTGTTCTTTGCTCAACACACTGGATGTATTAAACCATTGAATGTACACTGGAGGTTTTATTTACTAGAAGAGTTTAACGTTTGCGCCAAATAACTAGAACAGATAGTGAGGGAAATATTCTAAAGTGCTCTATTATAAGTTTTAGTAGGTACTCTATTATATTTTACTAAAAGTCAGTGTGGCTCAGCGTTTCCAGTGTCTGCTTTTCATCCAGACGCACTCTGGTTCGAAAACGGCCCTACACCAATGACTTGTATGTTCAAGTTAAGTGTGGATTTGCACTCAAAACAAGAGCGCAAGAGAACTCCCCTAAGGAATTAATTCTGCGGGGGAGTCGCATCCCTCAGTCATGAGGAAATACGACTCAAAAGATAAGTTTTATCACCTCTTCCATATATTCTAGTTTTTTGACGCAAAGTTTACTAACGGTTAAAAGGTACGAAAGGCTTAAGTATATTAGATAGTTTGTGACTAAAACACGGAAGTTTTACTAGACATTCATAAATATGGCAAGTACATGATTACAAAAACAAATGTTCGTCAATAGTCATAGCCAATTTTGTAACGACAATTTTCTACCTAAGATTTACGTAGACATATTTTCATTTTGTACAATTTTATGTATAAAGAATGATACATTTTTTACATAGCTATACAATAATATTGGCAACGTTTTCCCAGTGATTAAGATCTTTGGAAGATAATTCGAGATGGTTAATTACATACAATTTATATAAGTGCCTGTGACCTATCTTCGGAAATAACCAAACAGAGATATATCCTTCCTAATCCAAAGTTTTTGCGATATAAAGACAAATTGTAACTCTTGTAAATTACTTTGCCGTGACTTGGCTAACTCTACCCATACAGAGACAAGACGTTTATATTCGAAGACAGGTTACAGGCCACTATACTATCAATTTAATGTGTTATGGGGGTTACAAGTTTATAGTTCCTCATCCCCTATAGCCTCGAAGGCGTTGTTCTCGACGCAGTCTCGTCCGCTTTTGAACGCGACTGACGCAAACTTCTCGGCTAATTTCTGAACTGAGAATATCTCCCTCGAACTGCCAGAGTTGTACGAGTCTCCATTCTGAAAAAAAGAATGAAGCAGGATATAGTAAAAATATATGTTCCATTCATGTAAGTTGCAAAGTACAACGCAATAAAACAAAGTACATTTTTAATTAAAGATGCTCAATTGTGTTATCTGCTATATGAACTTCTCATCTTATTGGACTCTGTAGGTATTTTACAGACATGTATATATTTAAGCACACTGGGGCACATGATTCTTATCACGGAAAAAATCTTTTTTTTTTTAATGGATCTTGGCGCCGAACACTATGTACCTACTTGACCAAGATAAACTATTTCAATTTATTTTTGACTAAGGTGATTTTTTAAGGTGTGTCTCGACTTTCAGTAATGAGATATCCTCGTAACATTTTTTTTATTTGAGTACATTTACCATATTATAACCGTTACCGTTAAGTGTGGCTCAGCGGTTCCAGTGTATGCTTCTCATCCATACGCACCCTGATTCGAATCCGGCCCTACCCCATTGACATGAATTTTCAAGTTATGTATGGCGAAGGCAAAACATCGTGAAAAAACCGATATGTTCGAGGACCACAATATACGAGGACATATTATGTATTCAGTGGAAGGACCTGGGCGCCCACCACGATGTATCTGCCCAAGAGAACTCCACTAAGTAATTTGTTCTGCGGGGGAGTCACGACCCTCAGTCATGAGGAAATACGACTCGAGAGAGATATTTACCACAGAGCTGAGCGTGTCGCTGGAGGAGCAGGGCGTGACGACGTGGCTGGAGCCGTCCCGGCGCAGGTAGGTGAGTGCGCCGCGCGGGTGCCGCGGGGACAGCCCGCCGCACGAGCCGCTCTTCTGCCGCATCAGCTCGTCCACTATCGACTGGGGACAGAACAAGCAGAAAATTAAATATATAAAACTCAAAGGTGACTGACTGATATAGTGATCTATCAACGCACAGCCCAAACCACTGGGCGGATTGGGCGGAAATTTGGAATGAAGGTAGTTAGCATGTTATGACGTAGGCATCCGCTAAGAAAGGATTTTTGGAAATGCCACTTTTAAAGGGATGAAATAAGGGATGCATGTTTTACTTATTTAATGCGAGCGAAGCCGCGAGCACCCACTAGTTAAATAAATAAAATGACTTCTTATCGAGTTCTTATGCGCTTATCGAGTCACCGAGCGCGTAGCCATTGTTGCGAGCGGCCCGTCGTTCATATGTCTCTTTGCATATGCATGGGTTGCCCATATTTCAAAAATTACTAAACAGATTATGAGGAACATTGGACAGTGAAAAAAGGGGTAAACGAACATGTTAGGGAAACATACATACTGACTCACATTGCCAAAATCACATATAATGTTTCATAGATCCACATTTTGTACAGCTAATAGATATTTTTCTGCTTCGCAATTGGCTATCAAACTACCAAAATCAAACTAAATATTAAAAATAAAATAATAATAATCAAACTCTAAAAGGATTCAATTTCACAATTATGTTCTAAGTGGCCCACATTACTCCCCGAGTGGCTTGTCATTACAATAATCTGTACTTCTTCGATCGAAGGTTCCTCAAGAACTCCTTCAAGGATATGATTCCCCACAAACGGCGATTAATTCTTGTAATAAATTCCTAGCAGATTCAGGATCCAACCTTGCCTCAGCCATACTGACAAATCTGAATGAAACGGAAGATTCTCTGTACAAGACGGTTACCATCGCATCTGTAAAGACTGATTCCCTTTTTCTAGCTCCGACGGATTCAAAAGAGGTAAATGAAATAATCTCCAACTTAAAAACGAATAGTGCCCCAGGATTAGATGATATTACTTCGGCTCTGCTCAAGCATATCAAATCAGCTATCCTGGGTCCTCTTACCTATATATTCAACCTAAGTATGGAAACTGGGATCTTTCCAGAGTGCTGGAAGACAGCGGTTGTTTGTCCTATCCACAAATCGGGACCTAAAGATAAAATAGACAACTACCGACCTATATCTCTTCTGCCCGCTCTCGCTAAAATACTGGAAAAGATAATCAATGTCCGACTTGTAAGTTTCCTAGACAAGAACCAGTTATTATCTGACCAGCAATACGGGTTCAGAAGAGGTAGAGGGACAGAAGATGCCATCGAATTACTTACTTCAATTATCGCTAAAAGTCTGGATAATGGAGAGAGATGCGTGGGAGTATTCCTTGATCTCGCCAAGGCTTTCGAGAGCGTCTCAATAAAGATGCTGCTGCGGAAGCTGGAAGGTTTTGGCGTTCGAGGAATTGCTCTGTCATGGTTCACCAGCTATCTCAGTAACAGAAAACAGCGACTGAAAATTGGAAATGTGCTCAGTGATGAAAAAACCATTTCTTACGGTGTGCCTCAGGGTGGCATACTATCACCGACTTTATTCACTATCTACATGGACGGAATCTTAAGGCTCAATATCCCAGGCGCCGATATTATCTGTTATGCGGATGATACGACCGTTCTGTTCCGAAGCAGCACCTGGAGAGCTGTAAAATCTGCTGCTGAGAGAGGTATGCTACAAATAGCAGAGTGGTTAAACACAAATCTTCTCACCTTGAATGTGAAGAAATCAAATTTTATAGGTTTTCATATTACAAGTGCCACAGCACCTGATATTCAGGACATCAGGTTTCACTCAAAGGGATGTCCCGTGATTTCCTTCCCTATTTTGCAAAAATGTGCCTGTCAGAAAATCAGCAAAGTAACTAAAACAAAATATTTAGGCGTTGAAATAGACGAAAAACTCACATTTGAAGCCCATATCGCAAGTCTATCAAAGAAAGTTCGCAAGCAGATATACTTAATGAAGACGCTACGACCTGTAGCAAATTTAGAAGTAAAAAAACTAGTATATACAGCACTGTGCCAATCACTACTTCAGTACTGTATTAGTGTGTGGGGAGGAGCCGCCAAGTCGTTTATGATTTCCCTAGAACGTGCTCAACGAGCTGTACTTAAAGTACTACTTGGCAAACCACGGCGGTTTCCCACTGAACAACTATATGAAGAAGCCCAAGTAATGACAGTTCGTCAGCTTTTCGTGATGAAAGCAGTTAGTAAAGCCCAACACAATACTCTGATAAAGAACACTGATAATGCTATTCAAAGGGTGCAACTGCCAGTAACTAGAACAGTTTTTGCATCACGTCTGCCTCCTCACATCCATTTCTTTGTATTCTACGCAGTAACAAACACCTGTGAGGTAAGTCAAATTACACATAGGAAAGCTCGAGGAAAAATAAAAAAGTGGCTTCAAACCAAGTCATACAAGGAAACAGAATATCTAGTCAAGGTTCATAACCCAGTCTCCTTACATAACACACAAGTGGAAGATCTCTTTTAATTACAAGAAATCTACATTCTTTCGGCCTGCTTATACATAATTACAAACACACACATATACACAATCACACACACACAAGTACACATACATATGTACATGTAAGAAATTCCCTTGCCCGCTACAGAATTCTTCCTGTTAGAGATTTCCTAAGAGTGCTAAATTTGGTTACTCAAATTAAACCTCCTAAAACCATTATCCAACAAAAACCGACTTACTTAGGTACCTGCCTACATTAACTTCCTCATATCCACATTCAGCCTACAACGCCAGCATAATGTGTTATCAATTGCTGTTCTACTAAAAGAAATGTATGAAATGAAATTGTAAAATGTTGGTGCGAATCACTAAATTGTCAAACCCTAATACGGATCACCAAGATACAGGCGGATAGCCTAGTTTGGGATCCACTGATAATTCTGTATTGCATACAGCTTAACTATTTATTTACTTGACAATCCTTTATCAGCAATTTGTAAAGCAAGAATTAGTAGCAGTAGTACATGTATATAAATCTATAGAATAATTCTAATATACCTACCCACTTATATGCATGATATAGTTAAGAATGTAATAACCAAAACATGAATTGTAATATTATATAGGTTAAGCTTTTCAATTAGTAAATAAACATATTTTACTTTACTTCTTCTTCTTATCGAATGAGAGTGGCCAACTCTGGTGTCGAAAGTTTTCAAACCGCCCTAAGGGCCTCTGACATGGCTTAACGACTGCTGTATCTATACTTTTTCTTTAAAAATAAAATTAATAATTTATAAGAAATGTAAGTGAATATTACCTGCAAACACACACTGATGAAGGTGGCATGTTCCGTCATGAGCGTGATCCACTTGAGGTTGTCCTTGCTGATCAGATACTCGAAGGAGAGCTCGAAGTTCTTGTTAGCGTCGTCTATGAGGGGCCCGTGGCCGTTGCTCTGTCGCCTCTCCATCTGCAAATATTATAAAACAAGGTCAGTATGAAATAATAAAGACAATTAATAATAATGTCATCGAAAATTATTAATGTCAAACTATATGTATACAAAGAGGTCAAATATTTTTTTAGTTTTGCAATTTAGGTACAAACCTATATACTTATTTATATGTTATGTTTGTATTCTTTATAAAAGTATACATTACATATATCAAAGCTTAGGAAAACATGCTTATAAAATATATATTTTTATGAATGCAGTGGATACCAACCCACATCTTTTACAAAAAAACGACTGCCTTACTATGACCAACAGCCGGGATCAACAATTTATAACAAGTAAATAACATACATAGTGCACACAGTGCATATAGCATGGTACCTTTTGTGTGATAGATTTTCAAAACAATCAGAGACCTAACTAGTTTCTATTCAGTTCATTCAATAGAAATATTTTTTTCAGCTCAGGCATCTAATTTTTACAAATCATAATCTAAATCTGGAGAAAAACTGTGAGGCAATAAAATAACATGATAGGGGAAAAATCAGACAAAAAATATTGAACGACTATAATAAAAATACGTTTCAGTGGGTCTTCCTATAATACATTGTAATGTCTTGTTATTTTTTCTCTCCTTTAACTCGTGCTCCTGTATGTCCTATTAGAATCTCTATCTGTTCGACAGACTCCTTATGCTTATGACTATATTCATCACTGTCGTTTTAAATAGCTCGCTTACTGAAATAGTGATTTAAAACTTTTTTCATCAACTTGTTGGCTAATTTGTCGATTATTTTTGATTCGGTCATGTTATTTATCAAGCTTGTAGCGTTCACTTTCTTTTCAAAGTTCGGTATATGTTTTTGACTCGCAATTCCATTTCTCGGGGATTTTTCTTTGGTTTTATTTTTTAATGATTTTGATTCGTGGCGATGCTTCCTTCTGTATGCGAGATAGCTTTTCATGAATAGATCTTTGAATGTTTTCTTCTGTTTGGCGGAAAGCAGCAAAGTTTCTTTTAAAAGTGCTAAAACTGGAATGATATTAATAAGATGACTACTATAATCGATCGATAAAATAATAAACTCAAAAGATCGAAGGTGAAAACTTTATAATTTTTAAAATAAAGCCTTATTATACTTACTTACGATGGAAAGTATTAAAAACATTGCATTGATTTAAATAAATTCAGCTATAAATGTTCAGTAAAATTATAGAATTTTTATTGCTGTTTTATGTTTTCAACTTTGGCCATAAATAAATATTTTCATGATAAACTAAATTTAAATCGGAATAGATTACCAGCCTAGAAGAAACTTTCAAATAAAAATATTTTTGTTTGGCGAAAAGAAGAATATTTGTGACAATCGAAATGTTATTTCACCTTATATTTTTAGGTACTTTTTTATTTATATTATTGTGTATTATGTTATAAAAACCAACAATTGTTATTGTTTTGTCTAAAAGATAAGTTTGAGGAATTAATTAAAATAAGCTTCTCTTCAAATATGATTATTTTTATTCGATCGCCATTTCTTTGACTCAACAACTCATTCTTTTCCAGTATTACTATCATCAGCTATCACGAACGGTAGAAAGATATCAGAAAAGCGAGAAAACTCTACCTCTCGTGACATGTACAAGTTAATGAAAGAAATGCAAGGTATGTCTTGGCGAAGATCCCCCAACGTCGACACTTCTGAATTAACTGACGAACACAATAATAGACATGATAACCCAGACTTATCAGGAGACGTGGACACTAGACGACAGAATTACGAGAACGTTCAGTCTGAAGATGACTTTATAATTAAGAATAGAGATCTGGCTAAAGGTGCGGCGGCGACGAAAGGAAGCGATGCCAAAACGAAGCCTAAAAGGCGGTATGAACAGCTCTAGTCTAGTGCAATAATGATAGAGGAATAAAATAATACCTTGCAATGTTGCAAAACGCTATCGTGAGCATTGTTTCATTTTTTTATTGAGTAAGCAATTAGAAAGAAAACATTTATTGTGACAGATTTAACAGAAGAACACACAGGAGTAAAAACATAATAAACAAACATAAAATCTGCCACAACATAGCCCCAACTCAGCATAATGCTGGTTGTATGGAAGCAACCAGCGCTGGTCTTCCGTTGGGGCTGGCTGTGACGTCACGCACTCAACGCAATACGTGACGGCAATTTAAAAAATATCCTTAGGTATACAACTCATGCGGGAATCCAACCCGTAACCCTAGATTAGTACGCAGAGTCACTACCAATTAAGCTAACAGGGCTGTCAAATAAATAAATAATATATTATACTAGTAGCTGCTCGCGGCTTCGCTCGCATTAAGAAGTAAAACTTGCATCCCCTATTTCACCCCTTTAAAAATGGCATTTACCAAAATCCTTTCTTAACGGATGCCTACGTCATAACCAGTCCAGTGGTTTGGGCTGTGCGTTGATAGATCACTATTTAGTTAGAAGTACTCACCGGATGTAAGGTGGTGATCCTCCAGCAGCGCATCCTGGTGACCTTGTACCGCTGCTCGCGCGCAGGGTGCGCCACACTCTGCAGCGTCAGCTCCTTGCAGGCGAGCGATACCCGCACCCGGCTGGCGGGCTCCGTGACGTCACTGTCCGTCAGGTTGCCGGTCTCGGTGACCGCCTCGCCGGCAGGGATGCGGCCGTAGTGGCGCAGGGAGCGCGCTAGCTCGATGTACTGCAATTTGTACATATACATATTTTTTAGATAATAGATAGATAGAAAATTCTGTAATATACACACGAAATAAGAAATAGTTTTAGGAAATAATGCATTTACTCATACATATACGAGTACATAGGCAGTCGAGTTAAAAATATCTTTTCTGGAGTCGGTTATGTTATGGTTAACAAATTAAAATAAAAGTATACTCGTTTTTACTGCTAAACTGTGGAACTCCCTGCCTGACTCCCTGTTCCCCGCGGAATATAACCTTGCGATCTTCAAAGCGAGAGTGAATCGGTTCTTACTGGGTAAGCCTTCCATCCTAGACCGTAATGATTGCTTACCATCAGGCGAATTACGGTCAAGTGCAAACCCATTTCAAGTAAAAAAAAATGTATATAATATACACTGTTACACATACAACGATTACGACAGGGATTATTGGCGTTAGAGGGAGGAGGCCTATACCCTGCAGTGGTCTCATTTTGTTGATAGGTTTCTTTTAGGCAAGCGTGCTATATCTTAGACTATAGTGGTGCTTAACATCAGGCAGGCTATAGTCAAACGTAAGCCTAATTAATGTAAAAAAAAATATAAAAAATGATGGTGATGATGATGTATGCAACGTACGTGTATGCAAGTTAGTATATATGTTGTTATAGATCTATACTTTTATTTTTAACAAAACATTTTCAAAATACTAATAGCAGAATTCGGCTATTAGTATTACGATTGCGTGATTGATTACCTACAAGGAAAATATGATGTCAAAAGGTCACCGATGCAAAAACAGTTTAGCAAAACCAGTTCTATACCTCTGGATATTTCGATTACTATGTATATTATATCTTCAGCTAATCTAAAAGGTTGTATTGTGACTTAGATTGAAAAAAATATAGTGTAGTAATTCTTTTCGTTTGTAAAGATTATTGAAACACAGGTTCACTTGTGACTAACTTATATTTTATAAGGGTGTAAAAAATTCTCTTCTTCATAAATTTCGTCAGGAAATGGCGATATGTAAAATATCTTAGAGCAAAGAAATAGGCAATAGACATGCATAATATTGTTAGTTTTAGTGACCTTAAGTCGCCCTCTGAAAATCAATGCTTAAAATTTATATTAAGTTACTTTAAGGTCATATTCTGTTTTGTGTGTATAGTAAATAAATTGATAAATATATGCATTAGCTATCTGTTACCCTGTATAGGCATACAAGTGTACAAATGGTGGGCGTAACAATTACTACTCACATTTCAATAAAATCAGTGAATGACGCAAACAACACTCGATCCTACCTACGACTATCATGATACCGCAAACTATTACTCTCTTCAAATACTTAGAAAATCGTAAATCGTTACGCGAATGCAATGAAGTGGGATGTTTTTTATTTACACGGAATAGCCCAACGTTGACTACAACCTGCCTGATGTTAAGCATCACTGTAGTCTAAGATGTTGCACGTTTGCCTAGGAGATTGATTTACTCTGGATTTGAAGACCCCAGGGTTATAAGATAATTTTCTGGAAAAAGGCTCCAGTTTTGAGAGAGTTCTATTATCTCGCTGTCCTTACTAAGAAGGTAGGCAAAGCGATTCGTGCGAGTCTTTGGTACTTCCACCATGAATCGATGACGGATGTACCTACTTTGTACGTATAGTAACCACACAAACTGGTAACTGCCGTAACTTTTTGTGGTACATAAATATCATCAAATGTTGTTCTACAACAATAGAAACTAGCCAAAAATCTGTTGTTCCGTACAAAAAATCATCGAACCGCGATCAATGAATGAGAAAAAAATTCTAAACTTTAGAAACAAGAAGATGTATGTTAGCGAATTGTTGTCTGTATTTGCCCAAGAACACTTTACTAATTAATTAATTCTTGAGGAACACGACGAAGGAGGGATGTGAACGAATTGGGCAGTCTGCAATGCTTATTATACTTATGTTTGTTAAATATATTTTATCAGTGCGATATTTTCACAGTAGACACTGTAACCTTATTTTATGATCAATGTGAAGAGTAAACTGCAATGACATCATTTATGCATGCAGTGGACTGTCAGATTGTAAATTAAATGAACAAACTGTCTGCGATGAGTAATCCAGTTTAATCATTGGTAATTGAAAAAATATGTTGCATGTAAAGGTGAACTGGTCACATTTGATTTGATAAAAGACCTTAATGAGAGCTACCGTTTTTTGAATGACATTTGAAACCTTACGATCCAGTAGCGATCCTAGCGGCAAATTGGTGAGGTTTGCTTAGTTTGAGAACATTTGGACCTCACGGTACACTAGCGCCTCTAGCGATGACTCACACGCGGTAGCCCTCATTACAAGTCAGAATAACATATACTAGCTGTGCCAGCGACTTCGTCCGCATGGAATAGTTATTGCCATAATAACGGTTCTAGTGAGTTAATCTTAAAAGATAGACATATACTGTTGCAGACATTTTGTTAGATCATTTTAAGAGGAATAATAATTTCATACATATTTTTTTTTGATATCTTGAACCGTTTTCGCAGCACACGCAACGGAAGCCTTCAAAGATGAATAATTTTCCCCGTTTTTTTTCATATTTTCCATTGTTTATTCGCTCCTTTTAGTTGCAGTGTGATGTTATATTATAGCCTAAAGCCTTCCTCGATAAATGGTCTATCCAAAACAAAAATAATTTTTCAATTCGCACCAGTAGTTCCTGAGATTAGCGCGTTCAAACAAACAAACTTTTCAGCTTTATAATATTAGTATACATATATAATTTCGGTGATGGTACACACAGTTTTCAAGCTTTTGATTTTTTCTTAAATTATGAACACCAGGGTTTACCAATCGCAATAGTATGAATTAAGTATCGAAGAAGACCTTTGTTGATTTCTTATGAAAAACAGTCATCGTGTCTCAAATTAAACTATACATTAATTTAGATTCAAAGAAATTTAATTAGTTCGCGGGGAAGCAAAAAAATCCAGGGATATTGCTATAGTCTGGCCAAAACATATTCGTGTTGAGCGCCAGGACTTACCTAGTATTATATATTAGATATTTACCTATGAAATTGCCGATTTGTAAGACGAAATTGAGAAAAATGATATTTCCATGGAAACATTTTTTTTATCTAAAAGGTACATAATTCAACAATTGATACAATAAAAATTGTATTTGGACAAAATATAGCTGTACGTAAAAGTTACAAACAGATTAAAATGTAAGAAAAAAACGGCAATTTCATAGGTAAAGACCTATTATTTATTATTAATACGGCCGATCAATACATTATTATGATACTAAAACCTGTGTAATCGATTATAATCAGTAGTATCTTCACTATCTGTGTAAGCTGGCTGATTAAGCACGAAATCCGGAAACTGCAATGCTTTGGAATGTGCATATTAGAAGTGTACGATGTTTGAAGGTTTTATATGTATCTCTTTGCGAATAAATTTTTGTCAAAATATAAATACACAAACAAATACACTCAAAAGATTTACATATTTGGTACCGATTGACGAAGACTTTTTGAAAGTCATCATAACTAATAGATTTTTCGTATCTTCTTTTATTTCATATTTAAATGTGTACTCAGCTTAAAATTAGCTATAAGTTTAATGTTTATCCTATCTTCACTTGAAATGAACTTGAATAACCCCAGCTTCTCTAAGATAAAGGTGCATTGAGACACACACTGGACAGTATTATCTTAATTTGTTTGTATTCTATTAGAGCTGATATGACCTACGACTTGTTTCATCAAATTCTCCTGTTTAAAGTAAAACTAAGTAAGGGGATGTGTGTAAAAGCAAAGGTATGTTGTAGGTACATGTTAAAATTTGATAAATTATTTCAATTAAAACACAATTAAACCGTATTATAACAGTGAAAGTGAGCACCACAGCAGCCAAACTGATCAAGATTTTTGGTATAATTATAGTACAGAGTCCATAGTGACATAGGCTTTAACGTGAAACTACTCAATCGAAGCTGAAGGCATTCACCAGTACTATATGTCAAAATCGGGCTGAGCGCCTTGGGAGAGACCTTTGTCTAGGTGTGGACGACTGTAGGCTGATGATGATGATATGTCAAAGTATTACTACATCTCACCTCTCTCTTCTGTTTCTTAGCTTCATACTGCGCCAGGATCTCCCTGGTGTCCGCGTCAGCAGTGAGCCAGCCCAGCGCTAGCTCCTCTATCATCTGCAGGTAGAGCAGGTCCAGAGACACCCTGTCGATCATCAGGTCCACGTCGTAGCATGGATCCCAGTAGCTGGAAATGACATTTTTGGTATTAGGTAGGTACTTGTGGTGTTATGCCAGTGGTCTTCTCTCTTCTTAGTTGTGTCCCTCACTGCTGAGGATCGTGACTCCTTCTGATACTGTTGACTAGTTGTCGCCATCAGTTTTGTTCTGTTGCTTGGTGCATTGCAACATTTATTAGCATCTCCATCTCAGCCAGTGGTTTTATCTGTGTTCAAATTTGATCATCACATTTGAAGGTCTAATTTAGCTTTCTAGATAATATATTTTAATGTTTTAAGCTGTGTATGAGACTACTAAGGTGGAGCAAATTCTCAACATTCTCAAAATAATTTACTAAAACACTTTTATGACGATGTAAATGTTCATTTCAGGGTTTTACTACCTGTGTAAATTAGGAATTTGATCGTATTCAATGGTTAGTTAGCAGAAAAAAATACATTTTTTTTTTTAAATTATCATTCATGATTTATAGAGCAAGGTAAAATGTATACCCATTAGTCTATTCATATCATAATAGATAAAAAGCCACAGGAAATGTATCATGTATGTAATTATGAAGCTATATTATGTAGGGACTCATATGCACAATTGCACAGATAAAAACATATATTATAGTAACCTTCCATGGTAAAAAACTAGATATTTCAATATTAGTAAATAGCAAAACAGGCTGATATAAAAAATATAGACATTTCAATATCTACAGATGTAAAGTAAATACATAGATTGACAAGATTACAGAATAAGAAAATTAATCCCTCACCTTTTTCTGAGAACAATTTTATCCTCCGGCCTGACATACTTCTGTGATATGTACGGAGATTCATATTCTTCTAATTTCTTTAACGCTGGTTGTCCATCTTTCGCACAACTCCAATTCAGTAGATATAGTGAAAAATACTTGATCAGCTCTTTAGGAAGGTTAATGTAGTTACAGGCAATGTCTAGGATAGTGCTCGAGGAGTCTGTGGATGATACAGACAGTGGTATTCTGTAACTGTTCATTAGAGATATTTCTATGTCCACTTCGTGCATTTTGACACTGTGAGTTTCTTGCTGGGCGGAGAACAGGAATGATATCAGTAGATCGGAGTTGGCGAGGATTGGGTTTTGTCCCACTGAAATAAAGATATTAATTATAAAACATGACCTCAGGTGGGTCGTAGTCAAGTAGGAGCTTACCTCTAGCACAAAAAAGTACAATAACATTCACAAATATAAACAAATACTAAATTATAATAATCAAATGACATATTAGCCTTTTTTATTAATATCTATATAATTTATGATATAAAATAAAGCTTACATTTTATCACTTTATTTGTACATTCACACAAAAACATCTATATTATATACTCTGATACAATGATATAAATACAAAACATTTGTAGTCACCAATTTTTTACTAATATATTATATATATAAGTACTAAGAAGATAATCCATTAACTTATATCCCCAACTTACCTAACTGAATATATTTCTCCAACAATATCCTCCTCTCTTCTAGCTGTGAGCTGGTGAGGAAGAGCTTCTTGGGCGGGAACTGTGGCAGCTTCATGTGGGAGTTCTGAGCCTGCAGCTGCTCGTGCAGGCTGAGCAGCTGCTTGTAGCGGGCAGTGCAGTGGAAGAACCCATCTATGTAGATATTGTAGCCCTAGAATACAAAACTTATATTAAAGACAGGTCAAGATAAATATGTGTGTCTTATTTATGATTCTTTTACTGCACATGCCATCCAAACCTAAGTTCTTAAATTGTGATATTGAAAATTGCATACATTTCTTATAATATTCAAAACAAATAATAGCAGCGGGCTGGAGCACTTAGACTATCTTTAGGCTTTTTTAAGTGCCCCCCCCCCCCCTTTTTATGTTGTAGTTAGTAGTATGTTTAGTTATTCTTCCCTAGTTTTTATGTATTATTATTGTATAGCATCCGAAATAAGTTTTAAATTTAAAACATCAGAGAAAAATAAGAGATAAGATGTCTTAGTAAACAATTAAGTAAGTAATTAATTAATAGCCAAGTAAAATATGTTTATCTCTGCTAACTTTATCCTCTTCAGACTAATATTTCTATTATTTGTCAATGACCTCAGTGCATTAAGTTATTGCAGCTGACTCATTAATTATCGTTATTACCTGTAACTTATTACTTGAGCTGACTTTTGCAACAGTTGTTAGGTATAACAATAAAGGTCAAGGAGAGGGGACAACATACATTACAAAATGTACTAAACCTGCTCTGACCCATTAGGAATTCCGTTGCTAAATGTCTGTAACTGGATGAGAATCTTCAGGAACCCGTAAAACAAGCAGAATGCAAATAATTAAATCCTTTTACCGTGTAAGAGATTCCATTGTCGTCATGAAATTGTTGCAGATCAGGAATTGAGAAATGCATTTTTGTTGCAATATGTTCCACTTAACATTCCTTCGTCAATGCGTCGCGTTACACTATTTATACTTAAATTAAATTACTTTACAATATATATCAATGTAAAAATGAATTAAATTCGCCCACTTCTCGTTTGTTTCCTTTTTCTCTGAAGAAGGAAAACATTCAATTTGTTCATTCATGTGTCAATTGCTTTCACAGATTGCTTTGCTCGCTTGCTACAGACTATACATATATTTTTATTCGCAACCTTCGTTCGCAACATTGATGACAATGTTGCAGTGTATCAATTTACCATCAATGACATTTCATTTATTGTCTCATCTCTATTGAAAAAAATAGATTTATTATATGTCAATGTTAACGCCAGCCGAAATTGACGTCGATTTCATGTTTCATGCGCGTCGCCGAAACGTAAACTCGTAGAGGGAGTATAGCGTAAACTAAACTGAATAAAATTTCACAGTTATTACTAATAGTTCATATAAATACCGCATTTATATTACACAACAATGGAAGGCTTTGACGATCCAGGAATTTTCTTCTCTGATAACTTTGGTGTTGAAGAAAACGAATCCCAAGTTAAAGCTAACCTCCAAGCGGTTAAAGAGTTTATGAGGCAGTTTCACACTGGAAATTTCAATTATAAATACAGGTAATATCAAGATTCTTTGTCATCTATTAGACACGCTCACTAGAAAACATAAATATCACAAAGAATAATAAAATATTTCAACATGTTACAGAGACACTCTGAAGCGAAATTACAACTTGGGACAGTACTGGGTGGAAATAAATATTGAAGATCTGTCCAGTTTTGATGAAGTGGTAGGTGAAAAACTGTATAAGAAACCTACCGAGCACCTACCAATATTAGAAGAGGCTGCCAAGGAGGTAAGTTATCAGTATATGATCTCCTTTATGGGTATGTTCCGCCTTGAACAACAGTTTTAGTCCAGATAAATTTGTTGGTTAAATGCCTGACTGTCCAAAAGTACACTCAAGTGATTCTTTATAACATTGTATCAGCATTATAACATAGCCAAGTGAATTGGTAAAAAACTAAGCATGCAAATACAGTTGCTTATATTTTACTTACCAATGTATGTATGTTACAGTTAGCAGATGAACTGACAGCTCCTCGTCCCGAAGGTGAAGATAAAGTGGAAGATATACAAGTGTTGCTCTCATCTGATGCTCATGCGGCCAATTTAAGAGAACTGAAAGTAAGTATTTTTACATAACATATTTTATGGGCTTGTGTTTGATTGTACCTTGCCAAGTGAATGGATAGGTATGTAGGACAACCACCCAGAAGAAATCTTATGTGTATAAGACTTATAAGTATTCTTTTTTATTTTAAAGCATCTAGATTGTATGACTTAAGAACCACTGAGCTGGGATTGAGTTTCCTCTAAGTTGCTGCAATTTTTAAATGGTAAATTTTTATGAATACAATGAAAAATGTTGCTAAACTGTGTATTTGAGTACATGTTCAACTTATGTCAATAAATTTTCAGTACCTATTTTATATTTAGTTAATTTATCACTTAACATGCATATTCAAAAGGCTTAATTTTTTTACTGATTGTTTTCAGTCAGACATAGTATCCCATCTGGTGAAAATACCGGGCATAGTAATATCTGCCTCGGGAATCAAAGCAAAGGCTACAAAAATCTCCATCCAATGCCGATCATGCCGGAATATTATTCCAAACCTACACGTCAAGCCTGGGCTAGAGAGCTATGTCATGGCACGAAAATGTAACACATACTTTAATAAAATCATTTACTTATTTGATTATTGGGTGTTGAGCGGGTCACTTGGCTAGACAAGTAGATGCCAGGTGGAGTAAAGCAGTGAACAAGAGGTGGCCAAGGACTGGTTACCGTAACATCGGGCGTCCAGCTGCAAGATGCGTCGACGACATAACATCTGTCGCGAGTCAAACCGGGATGAGGCTGGCTAAAGATCAAAGCCAATGGCAATATAAGAGAGGTTATACCCAACAGTGGGACAAAACTGGCTGTGGATGATGATGATGATGATGAATGGGCGAACAGCAATTAGCTGTGTCCGTGTCATACTATGTCAAAATAGTTTTATACATATAGTCAAAACACAAGAAAGTACACAATTATACCGTCCAGTGGTGCAATGCTTACAAGATTTTTTGGAAAATTAACTAAAATCAAGAACTTAGATCATCAAAATTTGATTTTAAAGCATTTGTTAGTAACTTCTCTAGCAGAATTAATGTGTTTGTAATAAATAGTAATTCTTTCCCACTGTAAAAATGAATTTATATTTTTCAGAGAGCAAGCTGGTCGGCCAAAATGTCCTCTAGACCCGTACTTCATCATTCCAGACAAATGCAAATGTATTGATTACCAGGTAACACTAATTATATATCTAACTAGCTGTCCCGGCAGACTTCGTACTGCTTCAATTGATAAATAAAAGACCTAAACTTTTGTATGAAAAAAATGAGCCCAAACTCGGTACACTTAGCTCTATTCGTCCCGGAGTTCCAATAGCAGACGCCGAGGTTATACCTTCAGTTCACTCCATCAAGTCCAGAGGCAAGATCTCATCATAACTAACAAAACGAGCCCAAACTTGGTTTACTTAGCTCTATTCGTCCCGGAGTGCCAGTAGTAGACGCCGAGGATATACCTTCAGGTCACTCCATCAAGTCCAGTGGTAAGGTCTCATCATAACTAACAAAACGAGCCCAAACTCGGTACAGTTAGCTCTATTCGTTCCGGAGTTCCAGTAGTAGACGCCAAGGATATACCTTCAGGTCACTCCATCAAGTACAGTGGTAAGGTCTCATCATAACTAACAAAACAAGCCCAAACTCGGTACACTTAGCTCTATTCGTCCCGGAGTTGCAGTAGCAGACACCGAGGGTATACCTTCAGGTCACTCCATCAAGTCCAGTGGTAAGGTCTCATCATAACTAACAAAACGAGCCCAAATTCGGTACACTTAGCTCTATTCGTCCCGGAGTTCCAGTAGCAGACGAGGAGGGTATACCTTCATCAGGTCACTCTGCCAAGTTCAGAGGTAAAGTCTCCTACAAAGATTTCATATTGTATTTTATCAAAAATGCTCGAAAAATAAGTGTACATGTTTTATTTTTTGTTTTACTGTACATCGGAGTCAAGTTCTACTTATTTGGAATAAAATCCATGATTCCAAATAGTTCGATCCGTCAGTATAACAAATTGGAATAAAAAATTCCAAGTAGTTCGACCATCGAACTACTTGGAATAAAAATTTCCAATTAGGTCGACCATCGAACTACTTGGAATAAAAATTTCCAACTAGTTCGACAGTCGAACTACTTGGAACAAAACCTTCCAAACAGTTCGACTATCGAACTACTGGTAGGACTAGTTGGAATAAACTATCCAGCCACCGTTGCACAGGTCTTCCTACACTTCGCTTACCTAGCCGTGCGTACCATTCAGTTATTGCTTTGCTCCATCTGCCGTCAGTACAAAGAGCAATGGAACGGTCCATGTTAGGCATTACGTTACGCGACAGAGTTTGTAATACTGAAATTTTATTTATATCCTTGTTGGATCAATAAATTTTCAATTTCCTTTATTTAAATTTCTATTGAAAACAATTTTGAATTTGAATGATTCAAGACCGACTTCAAGAAAATGAGGTTATCAATTATTCTGAAAGATTTTTTTAAACGTGCAGGTGCTGAAGCTGCAGGAGGCGCCGGAGAGCATCCCGCAGGGCGAGATGCCGCGCCACCTGACGGTGTACTGCGAGCGCGTGCTGTGCGAGCGCGCGGCGCCCGGCTCGCGCGTCACCGTGCTCGGTATCTACTCCATCAAGAAGATTGCTAAGATCGGGGTACGTACTGGCTACTAATCTATACATTGAGTTGTAATAACCGGCTAGCACTTACGTCAATAATAATGTCGAAAGTTAGCTCGACATGTTTCGGAACACTGGGTTCCTTCATCAGGAGGAGGTGGTCCGCCTCGTCCAGACTGAATCGCCGACCCGCTACCGAACTAAATTTAATCGTGCCTTACGGGAACTATAATACAGTAATCTATACATATCAGGCAAACTATGCCTACCTAGTCAAATGTAAACCTATCCGACGCAAAAGAAAAAGAACATATAATAAAGCTAAAGAGGGTCATAAAGTGAATATAAAAGATATTAGAAAAAAAAAGGTTTGGGTATACTTTAAATCCACAACAGAACACGTTTCAGTAGTACTTAAAACTTTTGTCTGTATATCTGTTTATTTAATCGCTCATAGAGCAAAAATGGTTGAACGGATTATTACGGTTCTTGGTATGTAGGTAGTTTGAGTTTTTAGGAGTGTCAAAGGCCACTTTTTATCCTGAAATAATGCGAGCGAAGCCGCGAGCGTCCACTAGTTAATATTATATATCTTTTATAAAATTGCAGCGCGAAAACCGCGACAAAGGATCAGTAGGTGTCCGCTCCTCGTACCTACGGGCTGTGGGGCTCACAGCGGAGGAGGGGGTGACCGGCGGGCTGAGCCCCTTCACCGCCGAGGAGGAGGAGCAGTTCCGCCGGCTGGCCGCCGCACCAGACATCTACGAGAGGATCGGCAAGTCCATAGCGCCCAGTGTGTTCGGAGCCGCTGATATGAAGAAGGCTATCGCTTGCTTGCTGTTTGGAGGTACATGTTATTTTAAATTTGATTATGCTTCCAACTCTTATAGTAATGTAGAGTCTAATAGTGAAGGCCAATACTATTATTATTGTATGACTTGTATGACTTGTAATAATGGAATTATCAATAAATGTATTGTATTGTATTGTATTACGATTACTGGTATTACATTTTCTATAAGGTTATGACTTTTGCGGTTTTCAATTTAAATCAAAACATACTTTATTTATACTATTATATTACTCAAGAAATTACTTAGTTTACTTTATTAATGTAGTTTTTGGATACTACTACCATACCAAAGTAAAATCAGTCTGCTTTAGAGTTTTGATATCAAAAAGAATTACAATAAGACATCACAGGCGTTACTAATAATGATACGAATCGATCAAAAACTCGTTAGTTTAAAGATAGCATTGTCTATATGACAATGAATACAAACTTATGTTAGGCTTCCTTTTAACCGTCTTCAAAAAAGGAGGTTCTCAAGTATTCTAAATTCTAAATGTTTTTTAGCCGACTTCAAAAAAAGAAGGTTATCAAGTCTTCTGAAAGTTTTATTTGTATGTAAGTATGTATATGTTACCACCGCCAGGGTCCCGCAAGCGTCTCCCGGACGGTCTCACGCGGCGCGGCGACATCAACAAAACTGGGCGACCCCGGCACCGCCAAGTCGCAGCTGCTCAAGTTCGTGGAGAAGGTGGCTCCCATCGGAGTGTACACCTCGGGCAAGGGCTCCAGCGCCGCCGGACTCACCGCCTCCGTTATACGCGACCCGGCGAGCGAGAGTGATCATCATCTTAGCACTTAGATTTGAAATTAAGTAGATTATGTATAAAAAAAGACATCGGAGGGTTCAACCTGGATGAGGTCTGCACAAGATCGACGCAGATGGCACATGCAAACGGAGGCCTATACCCAGCAGTGGGATCCCAAGGGCTGTGGATGATGATGATGTATTATTAGATTTCAGCACAGAGTAAATAGGTTTCTTCTAGGTGAGCATGCTGCATCTTAGACTACAGTGGTGCTTATCATCAAGCAAGCTGTAGTTAAACGTAGACCTAATCCGTGTAAAAAAATGACCACTGATCTTTGGGTAGTAGATAGCCCCACCTCAGTCATTTTTGAGACAGCTTTCAACGGACTTTAAAATAGTAATTACTCTAATTTGCTAAATAATAACATTGGCACATCAATATTGAAAATTTTAAATCTGAAATATGAAATAATTCTATGATAATTATGATTACTATATTTGAATCAAGTGACCGACAAATAGATAAAATTTACACTTGGACACTTACGTGGTTCCGATAACACGTTTAATAGTAGGTTCCGGCAGTTCATTGCCGTATAATTTTTGAGCCATCCTTTAGGCCTTACAGGTGGCTAGAAAACTTTTGACACCAGAGTTGGCCACACTCATACTTTTTATTTATTTGCAGCGCAACTTCGTGATGGAGGGCGGGGCCATGGTGCTGGCGGACGGCGGCGTGGTGTGCATCGACGAGTTCGACAAGATGCGGGAGGACGACCGCGTCGCCATACACGAGGCAATGGAGCAGCAGACCATCTCCATCGCTAAAGTATTATATTACAGAGGCCCCTAGGGCGGTGTGATACCAGAATAGCATCGACGAGTTCGACACGATGCGGGAGGACGACCGCGTCGCCATACACGCGGCCATAGAGCAGCAGACCATCTCCATCGCTAAGGTATTACAGAGGCCCCTAGGGCTGTTTGAAAAGTCTCTACAACTTACTTGTAGTTGTTCACACAAGGCCGTAAATGCTCTACTATCACCATACTTGTAAAAAACCGGCCAAGTGCGAGTCGGACTCGCGCACGAAGGGTTCATCTATAATAGACAATTACGTTCTTATCTGGTAGCTGGTAGGTATACTACATGTCTGTGAGTTTTTATGTGTTGTATAGGTAATTATTTTTATAGTTTGCACATATCTAAATATTTACTTACAAATATTCATAGTTTCTACCTGTTTATTAAGATCGAGTAAATTTGCTTAAAAATTACGTTTGTTGTGAGCCCCCTTTAATATTTACTTTATTGCTATTTAATTATTTATTTTGAAAGGTAATATACTAGTAAATATTATATGAAAATTTGAAGCGTCTACCTGTTACCGTTTTTAACATTGAGCTGAGGACCCCCGTAATATTTTTTTCTTTAATTTTTAGTATTTGTTGTTATAGCGGCCACGGATATACATCATTTGTGAAAACTTCAGCTTTCTAGCTATCACGGTTTATGAGATGGCCTGGAGACAGACAGCGGAGGCTTAGTAATAGGGTCCCGTTTTACCCTTTTGGTACAGAACCCTAAAAACACTATACCTTTTATATAATACTCTATATTCTCTCCCAGGCGGGTATAACCACCACGCTGAACTCGCACTGCTCGGTGCTGGCGGCCGCCAACTCCGTGTTCGGGCGCTGGGACGACACGAAGGCGGACGACAACATCGACTTCATGCCCACCATCCTGTCGCGCTTCGACATGATCTTCATCGTCAAGGACCACCACAACCAGGCCAGGGACATTGTGAGTTAATAAGGTGTTGTTGTGCTTAGTCTGAAGTGTTTGGAAATGAGTGTGGATTTTCGCGTCTGGCAGTTAGTAGACCGTAGCCTAGTTGGTTAAGGCGTTCTGACGGTAGCAGAAATACGCAGGTTCGAATCCTACCGGTCGTGATTATTTTCGCTCATTTTCCAATAGAAGTTTAAGTTATAGATATCTCTGTTGCATCGAGTAAAAGTTATGACCTTCACGCTCACGTTGCACGTGACTGCAATATATTTCCACCATTGGGGGAAATATATGTCCACCAGTCGGACAGTATAAGGGATGAGCACGACCATAATAGTGATATTGTAAGTATTTTAGGAATGACTTGTGTATGTATATGTATCTTTGTTGCATCAAGTAAAAGTTTTGCCGTCTCGCTTGCACTGGAAGTGTATATAGTTTCAATATTAGAGAGACCTTTGCCCAACTGTGGGTAAGTACAATTAATGGATGAGTAGATGCAGAACAGGTATATTGTAAATATTTAAGGAAAGGTTTGTTAAAATTAAAATTACAAAAGACACTCCTTGATTTGTGTGTAAATATACATAAATATCCCTCTCTGTAAGTGCTGATTGGATACGAGCGTGAACTCAAGCGGGAAAGAGGAAAATTTGGCTGATATTAATTTGTGACTTTGATAATTCAGATACATTTTCAACATTGTATAAAATGGATAATAATCCCTGTTGACAACACGTTAATTTCGTGTTGTTAGAACTAGAACTTAACCAATTTATATGGGTTAAGTTGAAGCAATATATAAATTACAATGTACCTATTTGAAAGACATATTTTGTGATTCATATGCATCTTTCAGGAGTTTTGTGGGTGGTGTCGCGTGATTGTTTCATTAATTAAGCGACTACTTGATTGACGGAGCAGTTACTTGGCGCTGCTTGCAGGGCATTCGGGGATGTATATGAATGAAATCTTAAATCTTATTTTATTCCGATTTATGTAGTAGTATATATACTAAAATTGTTTATAACAAATATTATGTAGTGTTTATTATCATTTAACAAAGCTGTGTATGTCGTAATTGGACTCTTGGTTAAATATTATTCTTAAAAGTGTTTAGTATACATTTTTATAACTGATTGTCTATAACTATACCAAAATAAATAAAATAAAATTTACCCATCAACATTTTCCAGACGCTAGCCAAGCACATAATCTCCGTGCACATGGGCGGTGACACCACCGAGCGAGAGAAGGAGGCGGGCGAGCTACCTCTGACACTTCTCAAGCGGTACTCTGCGTACTGCCGAGCTCGCTGCGGACCTAGACTGTCCGAGACAGCAGCAGAGAGGTTGAAGGCAAGATACGTATGAATAAATAAATATTTTTGTAGCGTTATTCTGCTGACTTAGTTCTGCCATAAACGCATTTTAAATAGGACTGTCACAGTCTTCGTTTATGAGAAATACGACTAAGAAGGATGTGTCCATTAATAGGACAGACTCAATTATATCTAGATAGATGTAAATGGAACCTAGAATAACTTGTTTGACGAAAACGTACTAACATACAAGTAGTTCTTCCATCCACTTTGAACTTCAAACGTTTACCTTGCTTTAACAATACATAAACATTTCTTTGATGTCATAGCTCACAATTACAATTTTCATGGAACTATTATTTCACAGACAACTAGAGGCCATAGTCCGCATCTCGGAGTCCCTGGCCAAGATGTCTCTGGCGGCGTTCGCGTCGGAGGCGCACGTGACGGATGCGCTGAGGCTCTTCCAGGTGTCCACACTCGATGCTGCCATGACTGGTACACTCGCTGGTGAGGACTATAATAATAATAAATAAATATTCCGGGACATAGCACACAGCGCCATCTAGCCCCACACTAAGCAAACGCTTGTGTCGCGGTTACTTGATAACGGATATAATACTTCTTTACTTTTTTTTGTAAATACATACTTAATCTACATAGAAGCGACCAGACTCAACACAAGTAATTATAATTTAATAAAATTCATAAATACTTGTGTCAAGCGGGAATCGAATCCGCAGCCTCTAAATCAGAAAGCAGAGCCACTACCAACTAAGCTAACAGGCCAGCAACTATTACTACTACTATTTATATTTTTACCAAAAAAATACATAGTGGTTGGTGGTACTATTTATTTTTTGCTTCCATTGCTTGGTTGGTTTCTACCCAGCCACACCCCACCTGTTACCGGTTAGAAGAGACTTGCAGAACAATCAGATATAAAAAATAGATATTTAATGCTTAGAAATTGTAAAACACGCAAGTCATTGTGGTGTTATTCATTTATTGAGCTAAACATGTCGCTCATTTTAAGCTAAAGCAAAAAATAGCAGTATTATTTTTAATTTAATTCCATTTTACACGTTGCACTTACGATATAGGCAAGCCTAGTGTACACCTCCACCAAAATTGTATACCTTACATTTGACTCTTAATGGTGTAATACTTGAACAAAAAAAATTTATTAAAATACATACACACACACACTCACACAATACACAAAATTAGGCTAAGATTTTTCTTTTTAAATATTTCTCTTTTTAATTTCAATTTTGATTAGCTTTGTTTCTGTAAGATGAGTTTTACAACCTATTGAAAAAATGTTTCCCTCAAGGAATCAGCTGCTACAACACGAGAGACCACTTTCTCTCAGCGTAGCAGCTACTCGACATATCTTTTGTTATCTAAAATGCCCTATTTTAAATTACATTATTAATAAGTGTTAGTATTATAAGAATTTGTGTGTCCAATAAACATTATTATTTTTATTTATTTACTATAATAAACAAATTATTCCGTATTCATTTATTTACAACTATGTTTAATTTTTTTGCAATATATGTATGTAAAAAAACCAAAAATCATAATAAACTTAAAACTAGTGATGCCGCCGGCAACGGGGCAGGACCCAAGCAACCGATGGTAGAGGCTACAAAGAAAGGAACCTCCGGACAATACGCGCCGTATCAAGGATCACTGCCTTCTGTATCTGGCCCTTAAACCAACCTTCCAAGGAGAGCCTCTTAAGGTGTAAAAAAACAAATAACAAACAAATTAACAAATTATTATTATTATAACTTCTAGTGCAAAGATATTATAATCTATCAACAAGAAGCCTACCTACCCCTTGCTGATTGAAAGAATCTTAAATTCTCGCAACAATCTCTAAACTATGTATACGTTTGTCATCCAGGTGCGGAAGGTTTCACCACAGAAGAAGATCACGAGATGCTGTCCCGCGTCGCGAAGCAGTTAAAGCGTCGTTTCGCCGTCGGCTCTCAAGTGTCGGAGCAGACCATCATCCAGGACTTCCTCAAACAGAAGTATCCAGAGCGAGCCATATTGAAGGTCATTCACACCATGATACGGCGGGGCGAGCTGCAGCACAGGCTGCAGAGGAAAATGCTCTACATACTTTCCTAATATTTGATTTCCATCCCCTTAGAAGTTTAAAAAACAAAATGATTTAGACTTTTGGCCATTATACTCTCGGTTACAAGTACAACAATGGCAAATCTTTATAAGCACTTTATTTGAACAGCATTGTTAAAGAGCTATTCTGAAAATCATTTACAATAAGATTATTCACATAATGACCTTCAGACTTTCCTAATATTTACCTGACTTTATGTCACTATACCGCCTGTTCATATTACAATAATAAGTGCCTTTTAGAAATAATGGTAGGATTGAAGCTATCATCAAAGTAAGAGTTTGTTTTCGTAAATATCTGAAGTGTTACTAAGTTTTGTGAATCACCTAAATCAAATAATAATCAGTTGATTAATGTTTTGTGTCGTCTTAACTATCTCTGAGAACACCAAAAAATATATAATAAATTACTTGTTAATTTAAGTTTCTAAGCAAGTCAGTCTTGTGTTGTTCTCTTTGTACCTTTGATCAATAATGTTGATAATTTTGATGACCTTTACATGTTATTAATAAGTTTATTATTCTAATAATACTAATAATTGATAAATCTGTATGGTTATTTTTTCCAATAAAACTCGTAATCTCACTATGAATTTTATTCATTTGTTCTACATTTGGAAATCAATTATCACAATTGGTTCAAAGCACTAAATAAAGCTATCTTTATATCAGTTTTACTGATATTGTGGGTGGGGAGCTAATTGAGCTAATTAACAAAAATAAATAACATTCCTAAGCCTAGAATATATAAATAAAAATATATGATATTTGATATTGAATCAGGCGTTACTTTGCGGAAATCCATTGTAACTGAAACTGGAGAAATATGTAGTGTGTGTCCTTAACGTGATCTTGAGATCCACGAAGGCCACGTTGGTTAGGAGGTGAGGTGTGGCGGTGGTTCATGGAGGAACACACCTAAAAATCGCATTTTGTAGCCGTGAGTACAGTTCCAAAATTATGGACTATTCACCTTATTTAATCTATCTATACATATAATAAAGCTAAAGGAAGTTAAAAATCTGAACATAGAAGATATTAGAAAAAAATAAGCGTTTGGATAAACTTTAAATCGATACTAAAACACGTTTTAGCAGTTTTAATTTTATGACTGTGTTTAAATTGTAAGTCCGATTAGTTTGGCCCATCATAACTAGATGGCGCCCTATTTTATCCCCTTAGAGAGCAACGCCTGATTACAAAATACTAAAAAACGAGGAATAATTATTAAAAAAATAACGCATGAAGTATTTTTTTATACAGAAATTATATATGTTTTAGAATCTACACAAATAAAATTATCAACACTTTGTTTGTGGACTTCCTGTGAATAATTAAGAATCATAGCGTTGAGCGTCTGATTTGAGCATGCGCCATCAAACCGCCACTTGTAGCTTACATTATATCAAGTTTTAAATAAACTTTTTAACACACTCGGTAGTTTACTTTTCTATTTATTGCCATAATAGTTCTGTTTCACCTTCGTATTATATTAAATCAGATTGGAATTGAATTTACCTGCAAGATTATTTCCGGTCTCTTACCGTAACCGAAAATCTTCTCATAAATTCAAATCAAATTCAAGTATTGTTTTTGGTGTTTAATATGATACCTAAAAACATTAAAGATAAGAGAAACAAATTTGATTAATCTTTTATATATTATTAACATATTTGTTATGTTTTAAATAACTTTAAAAGGGTATCTGACTAAATTCTGTAGTGGCACAAGGTGAGCGGCAAGTGGGCGAAGCGTATTCTAGCTCAGTGATTGGTCCGCCGCCACATTTTCTGCGACTGGATGTCGGTGGAAGGCTTCACGGCGCGCGATCGATTCGATACTCAGCTCAGTCGTTCGAGAGCCGCCGACGCGAACAAATTTCGGCAGGGAACTCTGCCCAATTTTCCTTCGACAGTTTGAAACTTCCGAAAGTTTTTGCGGCATCGATGCCGCTACTACATCCTGTGAGTATTTAATTTAATTTTTAAAAATATGGTATGTCTAAATGTAGAGAATACCAATATTGCTTGGAAATATTTATAAATTTTTGAATTTTACGGTTTTCACAACTTTTAAGATTAGTTACAAGTAGACAAGTAGATTGCAAATTTGCTAACGTTTTTTTTTAATTATTCATAGGATAATAGTCGCGGGGGCGGAAGCCCCAGCGACGTGCCTGAGCAGCCCTACCGGTCCATCGCAGAAATACTGGACTCCAGCATGCGCCCGGAGTCTGTAGGAGCGCCTGTTGTCGACAGAAATGTGAGTACCTACAATTTTACAAGATTTTAGTTTTATTCAATTTGATCGTTAATTCGTTTCGATTTCAAGCCATTTTATTTCCTAATAATTACGTAGTTTCCGCGAGAGTTATTAAATATTTTACTACGTAGCTCGGCTGTTGTTTTTCACGTGAAATAACTAAGCGTTCGTTACATTGTAAGTACGTAGTTCGCCGAAATGACTCGTTGCTCCCACGACGTTATGATTTTTTATCGAAGATAGTAGTTTTCTACCCTCGTTTAATTCTTATTTGTAATATAATTTTCTTAACTGTTTTTTAATGACTTGCGTAGGTAGTTTTAAAATGTTGGTAAAGCCTGTATCAAACAGACTCCATATAGATTGCGAATATCTTGAATCGCTGCACCCTCCAATATTCTCGCTAACAAAGTACCTACCGCTATCCATCAATTTAAGTACCTACTATTCAACTGCTGTTGTTAATTTAATCCGTACAGAAGTCGAGTAGCGTCGCGTCTGGAGATAGTATTGTATACAGAGTTACATATGACCTAACATTTTTTTACTTTTTTATTTTGCTACCTTCTGGTCATCTCTCTTTATTTAGTGTCTTTGATTACTGTAATTCGATCGTGATTGTAGTTTTATCGGTCGTGGTCTCGACGCAGCTGTACTAGAGGTCCCAGTGTGGGAGTAGCCCTGTAGAGATGGGGGTGCAATTGGATACAGACATGCTTTTTCATGCTCTCTTGACTTTGTATTCGTTTGGTTGCGCGCTGTTGGGCTTGCATTTAGGATACGTGCTTTTGTTTAGATCTAGATATGATACGTAGATAGTAGATATTTGTTTGCAGACGTGGTCCATATTTAAGTTTTATATTTTCGCGAGATTTTACTAATAAATTTAATTGCGATCTTTAGTGCTTAGGCTACCTAGCTACATATATTTTAATATACGTGCGATACACAGAGCTTTGAAGTCCATTCTTGTCGCCCTGTGACTAGAGGCGAATTCTTTCTTTATTCGATACAAAACAGGTGTCACCATTTACTAAAACTAACACACTTTCGGCACTCACACTACGACGCACGAGATGTTCATGTACACAGTACGCTTCAACTTCATCGGCTGTGCAATGTCGATATTTTTTTATCGATTATTTACACATTTACTTCGAAGATGGAAATATATGTCTTTAGTATAACTATATTATTTAAGTACAAATTATAGTTAACTAGCTATGGCCCGCGGTGTTATCCGCTGTAAAAACGTTTTTATCACGTGGGATATAAACTATCCTATGTCCTTACCCGGGACTGAAACTATCTCTATACCAAATTATCAAATTATCTTCAAAATGACGTTACGATATCTTTTATGATACTTTCCTAAGATGCCTATTACGATAGCAACGATTAATAATAACAGCTCTTTTTGCAAGAAAGATATCAAACATACGAGGATTTCTTTAATGACTGACCTTTAAGCTTTTTATGAATCGACGTTTTTGCCAAACAAGACTATTTAAATTTACAAAAACACTTGCACACGTACATGCATATTAAGTATAATTGTATACGTATATTAATTTTGTGTTTCCTATTCCGTCTGGCTGTATCGAACCGGATGTAGTTTTCGATCGGGCCTACAAATACTTAATTAATTTTTATTACGCTGCATGAAGACTCAGAGGGTACGTTTATAAATGAAAAAAAAACCCTAGATTGAAATTTTAATACATAAAGATGTAAATATTACATGAATCTTAAAGTGACAAATATTTAGTAGTAGATTGTAAAGTAGCTACCTACTATAAATTAGTCGAAGTCATAGGAAACAAACGTCTTCTGATTCATTCAAATCTAGTTCCAAAGTGAGACTAGTTTCCGACGTAGCTGTATTATGTATATTTTATAATTCTAGTATTCCATGTTTATGCACTTTTTGTAGATCTGTTTGCCAGTCGGCAAAGGCCTCTTCCAACCTTTTCCCTCTTCCAACCTTTTCATGGTTGGGTTTCGTTCCTTTTTACATTTTGATGTTGGAAGGTTGTGGTCTTCATCCCCCACGAGGACCAGTCGGCTTGGGGGAGAATGTTGTTGTGTTCATCCGTGCGATATTCTGTGAACTTTTCGATCAATTTATTTATTAAATTTATGCAGATTTGAGTATTCATCGTGGGGCTCTGCATCATTTTGCTCAAAGCATTAATTTCGTTCAAAATATCGAACCAAATTACTACCGAGCAAATAAATCTAAAATTTTGAATATTCAAAGCAAGCGAATGAGCTTTGTGAGATGTAGTACAATCCCATTCCGACGAATTAACAGATATTTCCAGCAAAGCGTCAATTATTTTTTCGAGGTGATATCGCAATGGCTTAACTGCATCGATTCTGCTAGACTAGACCATCGCGTGGCACTTAAAGCTTTTAATTTTAAATCTGGCAAATGTTTGCAAATTATAGACCACCTTTTTGTGGATGATGAAAAGAAAACGTAAATTTCTTGAATTATATTAAAGAAATTTACAGTTTCGTGCGTAATATTTGCTGCATCGTTCACTACCAAATTAAGACTATGAGCCGAGCACGGAACGTAAAATGCGCGGTTATTGATGTCCAAAATTTTTTTTTGTAGTCCATTGTGTTTTCCACGCATATTAAAACCGTTATCATAGCCTTGACCGCGTAAGTTTGAATGTTGAGATTTAATTGTGAAAATAAATCTAAAACAAAATTTAATAGACCTTCACCTGTAGAGCTGGTGATCGGACAGAAACCAACAAAATTGAGTTGAACCAACAAAGTTGAAGCGTACTGTGTACCTACATGAACATCTCGTGCGTCGTAGTGTGCGTGCCGAAAGTGTGTTAGTTTTAGTAAATGGTGACACCTGTTTTGTACTGAATAAAGAAAGAATTCGCCTCTAGTCACAGGGCGACAAGCATGGACTTCAAAGCTCTGTGCTATGAATTGATACTTCTATCGACTTTGGGGCGCCACCAAGCGGCGATAGGCGGTTGCATCTTCTAAGAGACGACGGTAAGCATTGCATCTTAGTCTTAACGGTTGCCAATAGATGGCGATGTTAACGTAAAGATTGCGCCACGCGCCAGTCGGGTTTATTGTTTTTTTTTTAATATTACGTGATAAGTCGCTCGATTTGCCGCCCCCTAGGACATGCCGCCCGCGTGCGGTGCACGCCTTGCACGCCCGCTCACGGCGGGCCTGTTTCCTATTGATGTTCAATTTAGTTATTTTTGTTTGGCAACCGGGAAACTTGAAGCGTAGGCAGTATGAAAATAAATGTTAGAATTTCATTTTTATGATATTTCGTCCGTTCGTTTCTTGTTATTAGTCCAGTCAATAAAGCCTAAAACCCCCAACAAATTAGTTACTCAGCCAAACTTTGTGAATTTGTTCAGAAGGGTAAATTAAGTGACCGTGTGAGTTTGCACCCTTGTGGGGTGTACGGAAAGGGTTGAAAAGGGGTGAAAAGCGTTTTTTATTAATAACATTGCGAAAAAAATTAGTTACTTTGTGCAAATTTGTTTTCTAACATGTATCAAATTTGCACACTTTTGCAACATACGGAACATTGTTTATTATTAAAAAACAATAATTTTTGTTAATAACACGAGTGAAAAAATTAGTTACTCGCTGCAAATTTAGAATTATGATCTTTCTTTGGTTTTCTAGCATGTGTTAAATTTGCACACTTTTGCAACTTACGGAACATTGTTTATTAATAAATAAAAACATGATATTCGCTGATAACAGGGATAAACATATTATTTAGGTATCCGCGCCTTCGCTTGACCCACTTATTGAGATAACATCTTGGATTTTACGTGTGGCAACACTCAAAAATTTTAATTTCTATTGAAGAAAAAATTAAAATGAAAATGTATTTATTAACGAAATAGAACATATTAAAGACATACATGCTGCGCGCACTCCTGGTGCGCTGCTGCCCGCACTTAAATCTACTTCTGATCTCTAATATTATCTTTTCTTACTACAGGTTGCCGGTGGCCAAACTGAGGTTGGAGGGGGTGCTGCGTGACATCCAGGACTCGTACTCGTACTCCGCGCACTCCTGGTGCGCTACTGCGCGCACTCCTGGTGCGCTACTGCGCGCACTCCTGGTGCGCTACTGCGCGCACTCCTGGTGCGCTGCTGCGCGCAATCCTGGTGCGCTGCTGCCCGCACTTAAATCTACTTCTGATCTCTAATATTATCTTTTCTTACTACAGGTTGCCAGTGGCCACTCGTGGCTGCGCGCACTCCTGGTGCGCTACTGCGCGCACTCCTGGTGCGCTACTGCGCGCACTCCTGGTGCGCTGCTGCGCGCACTCTTGGTGCGCTGCTGCGCGCCCTCCTGGTGCGCTGCTGCGCGTACTCCTGGTGCAGCAAAGGAGCTGCTGATGGACACAGTGGAGGTAGAAAGAGGAATGGCCGAAGCGGGTTTGTTGTTTGAAATTCTTGGTTGCAGAAACGGACCATGGTCCTGTGGAAGCTGCTATTGGTAAGAATCACCTCTACTTAAAGATTGATAGGGTAGATGTGAAACTGATTATCTTCTTGATATACATGTTTGTAACATATTCCATTTTGAACTTTTAATCCGTGAGCATTGGCCAGCAAGCGGATTGGATGTTTGAGAAGGACGAGTAGTCTTGTTTGTTTAACAAAAACTAACAAATTAACGGTGCAGCACTTAAATCTACTTCTGATCTCTAATATTATCTTTTCTAACTACAGTCTTTTCTAACTACAGGTTGCCGGTGGCCAAACTGAGGTTTGAGGGGTTGCTGCGAGACATCCAGGACTCGTACTCTTACTCCGCGCACTCCTGGTGCGCTACTGCGCGCACTCCTGGTGCGCTGATGCGTACACTCCTGGTGCGCTACTGCGCGCACTTAAATCTACTTCTGATCTCTAATATTATCTTTTCTTACTACAGGTTGCCGGTGGCCAAACTGAGGTTGGAGGGGGTGCTGCGAGATATCCAGGACTCGTACTCATACTCCGCGCACTCCTGGTGCGCTACTGCGCAAACTCCTGGTGCGCTGCTGCCCGTACTTAAATCCACTTCTGATCTCTAATATTATCTTTTCTTACTACAGGTTGCCGGTGGCCAAACTGAGGTTGGAGGGGTTGCTGCGAGACATCCAGGACTCGTACTCGTACTCCGCGCACTCCTGGTGCGCTACTGCGCGGACTCCTGGTGCGCTACTGCGCGCACTCCTGGTGCGCTGCTGCGCGCACTCCTGGTGCGCTGCTGCCCGCACTTAAATCTACTTCTGATCTCTAATATTATCTTTTCTTACTACAGGTTGCCGGTGGCCAAACTGAGGTTGGAGGGGTTGCTGCGAGACATCCAGGACTCGTACTCGTACTCCGCGCACTCCTGGTAAGCTACTGCGCGGACTCCTGGTGCGCTACTGCGCGCACTCCTGGTGCGCTACTGCGCGCACTCCTGGTGCGCTGCTGCGCGCACTCCTGGTGCGCTGCTGCGCGCACTCCTGGTGCGCTGCTGCGCGCACTCCTGGTGCGCTGCTGCCCGCACTTAAATCTACTTCTGATCTCTAATATTATCTTTTCTTACTACAGGTTGCCGGTGGCCAAACTGAAGTTGGAGGGGGTGCTGCGTGACATCCAGGACTCGTACTCGTACTCCGCGCACTCCTGGTGCGCTACTGCGCGCACTCCTGGTGCGCTACTGCGCGCACTCCTGGTGCGCTACTGCGCGCACTCCTGGTGCGCTACTGCGCGCACTCCTGGTGCGCTGCTGCGCGCAATCCTGGTGCGCTGCTGCCCGCACTTAAATCTACTTCTGACCTCTAATATTATCTTTTCTTACTACAGGTTGCCAGTGGCCACTCGTGGCTGCGCGCACTCCTGGTGCGCTACTGCGCGCACTCCTGGTGCGCTACTGCGCGCACTCCTGGTGCGTTGCTGCGCGCACTCTTGGTGCGCTGCTGCGCGCCCTCCTGGTGCGCTGCTGCGCGTACTCCTGGTGCAGCAAAGGAGCTGCTGATGGACACAGTGGAGGTAGAAAGAGGAATGGCCGAAGCGGGTTTGTTGTTTGAAATTCTTGGTTGCAGAAACGGACCATGGTCCTGTGGAAGCTGCTATTGGTAAGAATCACCTCTACTTAAAGATTGATAGGGTAGATGTGAAACTGATTATCTTCTTGATATACATGTTTGTAACATATTCCATTTTGAACTTTTAATCCGTGAGCATTGGCCAGCAAGCGGATTGGATGTTTGAGAAGGACGAGTAGTCTTGTTTGTTTAACAAAAACTAACAAATTAACGGTGCAGCACTTAAATCTACTTCTGATCTCTAATATTATCTTTTCTAACTACAGGTTGCCGGTGGCCAAACTGAGGTTTGAGGGGTTGCTGCGAGACATCCAGGACTCGTACTCGTACTCCGCGCACTCCTGGTGCGCTACTGCGCGCACTCCTGGTGCGCTGATGCGTACACTCCTGGTGCGCTACTGCGCGCACTCCTGGTGCGCTACTGCGCGCACTCCTGGTGCGCTACTGCGCGCACTTAAATCTACTTCTGATCTCTAATATTATCTTTTCTTACTACAGGTTGCCGGTGGCCAAACTGAGGTTGGAGGGGGTGCTGCGAGACATCCAGGACTCGTACTCATACTCCGCGCACTCCTGGTGCGCTACTGCGCAAACTCCTGGTGCGCTGCTGCCCGTACTTAAATCCACTTCTGATCTCTAATATTATCTTTTCTTACTACAGGTTGCCGGTGGCCAAACTGAGGTTGGAGGGGTTGCTGCGAGACATCCAGGACTCGTACTCGTACTCCGCGCACTCCTGGTGCGCTACTGCGCGGACTCCTGGTGCGCTGCTGCGCGCACTCCTGGTGCGCTGCTGCCCGCACTTAAATCTACTTCTGATCTCTAATATTATCATTTCTTACTACAGGTTGCCGGTGGCCAAACTGAGGTTGGAGGGGTTGCTGCGAGACATCCAGGACTCGTACTCGTACTCCGCGCACTCCTGGTAAGCTACTGCGCGGACTCCTGGTGCGCTACTGCGCGCACTCCTGGTGCGCTGCTGCGCGCAATCCTGGTGCGCTGCTGCCCGCACTTAAATCTACTTCTGATCTCTAATATTATCTTTTCTTACTACAGGTTGCCGGTGGCCAAACTGAGGTTGGAGGGGTTGCTGCGAGACATCCAGGACTCGTACTCGTACTCCGCGCACTCTTGGTGCGCTACTGCGCGAACTCCTTGTGCGCTACTGCGCGCACTCCTGGTGCGCTGCTGCGCGCACTCCTGGTGCCCTGCTGCGCGCACTCCAGGTGCGCTGCTGCCCGCACTTAAATCTACTTCTGATCTCTAATATTATCTTTTCTTACTACAGGTTGCCGGTGGCCAAACTGAGGTTGGAGGGGTTGCTGCGAGACATCCAGGAGTCGTACTCGTACTCCTGGTGCTGCGCGTACTCCTGGTGCAGCAAAGGAGCTGCTGATGGACACAGTGGAGGTAGAAAGAGGAATGGCCGAAGCGGGTTTGTTGTTTGAAATTCTTGGTTGCAGAAACGGACCCTGGTCCTGTGGAAGCTGCTATTGGTAAGAATCACTTCTACTTGAAGATTGATAGGGTAGATGTGAAACTGATTATCTACTTGATATACATGTTTGTAACATATTCCATTTTGAACTTTTAATCCGTGAGCATTGGCCAGCAAGCGGATTGGATGTTTGAGAAGGACGAGTAGTTTTGTTTGTTTAACAAAAACTAACAAATTAACGGTGCAGCACTTAAATCTACTTCTGATCTCTAATTTTATCTTTTTTTACTACAGGTTGCCGGTGGCCAAACTGGGGTTGGAGGGGTTGCTGCGTGACATCCAGGACTCGTACTCGTACTCCGCGCACACCTGGTGCGCTACTGCGCGCACTCCTGGTGCGCTACTGCGCGCACTCCTGGTGCGCTGCTGCCCGCAATTAAATCTACTTCTGATCTCTTATATTATCTTTTCTTACTACAGGTTGCCGGTGGCCAAACTGAGGTTGGAGGGGGTGCTGCGAGACATCCAGGACTCGTACTCGTACTCCGCGCACTCCTGGTGCGCTGTTGCGCGCACTCCTGGTGCGCTGCTGCGCGCACTCCTGGTGTGCTACTGCGCGCACTCCTGGTGCGCTACTGCGCGCACTCCTGGTGCGCTGCTGCCCGCACTTAAATCTACTTCTGATCTCTAATATTATCTTTTCTTACTACAGGTTGCCGGTGGCCAAACTGAGGTTTGAGCGGTTGCTGAGAGACATCCAGGACTCGTACTCGTACTCCGCGCACTCCTGGTGTGCTACTGCGCGGACTCCTGGTGCGCTGCTGCGCGCATTCCTGGTGCGCTACTGCCCGCACTTAAATCTACTTCTGATCTCTAATATTATCTTTTCTTACAACAGGTTGCCGGTGGCCAAACTGAGGTTGGAGGGGTTGCTGCGAGACATCCAGGACTCGTACTCGTACTCCGCGCACTCCTGGTGCGCAACTGCGCGCACTCCTGGTGCGCTGCTGCGCGCACTCCTGGTGCGCTACTGCCCGCACTTAAATCTACTTCTGATCTCTAATATTATCTTTTCTTACAACAGGTTGCCGGTGGCCAAACTGAGGTTGGAGGGGTTGCTGCAAGACATCCAGGACTCGTACTCGTACTCCGCGCACTCCTGGTGCGCTACTGCGCGCACTCCTGGTGCGCTGCTGCGCGCACTCCTGGTGCGCTACTGCCCGCACTTAAATCTACTTCTGATCTCTAATATTATCTTTTCTTACAACAGGTTGCCGGTGGCCAAACTGAGGTTGGAGGGGTTGCTGCAAGACATCCAGGACTCGTACTCTTACTCCGCGCACTCCTGGTGCGCACTCCTGGTGCGCTGCTGCGCGCACTCCTGGTGCGCTGCTGCGCGCACTCCTGGTGCGCTGCTGCGCGCACTCCTGGTGCGCTGCTGCGCGCACTTAAATCTACTTCTGATCTCTAATATTATCTTTTCTTACAACAGTTTGCCGGTGGCCAAACTGAGGTTGGAGGGGTTGCTGCGAGACATCCAGGACTCGTACTCGTACTCCGCGCACTCCTGGTGCACTACTGCGCGCACTCCTGGTGCGCTACTGCGCGCACTCCTGGTGCGCTGCTGCGCGCACTCCTGGTGCATTGCTGCCCGCACTTAAATCTTCTTCTGATCTCTAATATTATCTTTTCTTACAACAGGTTGCCGGTGGCCAAACTGAGGTTGGAGGGGTTGCTGCGAGACATCCAGGACTCGTACTCGTACTCCGCGCACTCCTGGTGCACTACTGCGCGCACTCCTGGTGCGCTACTGCGCGCACTCCTGGTGCGCTGCTGCGCGCACTCCTGGTGCGCTACTGTGCGCACTCCTGGTGCGCTGCTGCCCGCACTTAAATCTACTTTTGATCTCTAATATTATCTTTTCTTACTACAGGTTGCCGGTGGCCAAACTGAGGTTGGAGGGGTTGCTGCGAGACATCCAGGACTCGTACTCGTACTCCGCGCACTCCTGGTGCGCTACTGCGCGCACTCCTTGTGCGCTACTGCGCGCACTCCTGGTGCGCTACTGCGCGCACTCCTGGTGCGCTACTGCGCGCACTCCTGGTGCGCTACTGCGCGCACTCCTGGTGCGCTACTGCGCGCACTCCTGGTGCGCTACTGCGCGCACTCCTGGTGCGCTACTGCGCGCACTCCTGGTGCGCTACTGCGCGCACTCCTGGTGCGCTACTGCGCGCACTCCTGGTGCGCTGCTGCCCGCACTTAAATCTACTTCTGATCTCTAATATTATCTTTTCTTACTACAGGTTGCCGGTGGCCAAACTAAGGTTGGAGGGGTTGCTGCGAGACATCCAGGACTCGTACTCGTACTCCGTGCACTCCTGGTGCGCTACTGCGCGCACTCCTGGTGCGCTGCTGCGCGCACTCCTGGTGCCCTGCTGCGCGCACTCCAGGTGCGCTGCTGCCCGCACTTAAATCTACTTCTGATCTCTAATATTATCTTTTCTTACTACAGGTTGCCGGTGGCCAAACTGAGGTTGGAAGGGTTGCTGCGAGACATCCAGGACTCGTACTCGTACTCCTGGTGCTGCGCGTACTCCTGGTGCAGCAAAGGAGCTGCTGATGGATACAGTGGAGGTAGAAAGAGGAATGGCCGAAGCGGGTTTGTTGTTTGAAATTCTTGGTTGCAGAAACGGACCCTGGTCCTGTGGAAGCTGCTATTGGTAAGAATCACTTCTACTTAAAGATTGATAGGGTAGATGTTAAACTGATTATCTACTTGATATACATGTTTGTAACATATTCCATTTTGAACTTTTAATCCGTGAGCATTGGCCAGCAAGCGGATTGAATGTTTGAGAAGGACGAGTAGTCTTGTTTGTTTACCAAAAACTAACAAATTAACGGTGCAGCACTTAAATCTACTTCTGATCTCTAATATTATCTTTTCTTACTACAGGTTGCCGGTGGCCAAACTGAGGTTGGAAGGGTTGCTGCGAGACATCCAGGACTCGTACTCGTACTCCGCGCACTCCTGGTGCGCTACTGCGCGCACTCCTGGTGCGCTGTTGCGCGGACTCCTGGTGCGCTGCTGCGCGCACTTCTGCACGCACTCCTGGTGCGCTGCTGCCCGCACTTAAATCTACTTCTGATCTCTAATATTATCTTTTCTTACTTCAGGTTGCCGGTGGCCAAACTGAGGTTGGAGGGGTTGCTGCGAGACATCCAGGACTCGTACTCGTACTCCGCGCACTCCTGGTGCGCTACTGCGCGGACTCCTGGTGCGCTACTGCGAGCACTCCTGATGCGCTGCTGTGCGCACTCCTGGTGCGCTACTGCCCGCACTTAAATCAACTTCTGATCTCTAATATTATCTTTTCTTACTACAGGTTGCCGCTGGCCAAACTGAGGTTGGAGGGGTTGCTGCGAGACATCCAGGACTCGTACTCGTACTCCGCGCACTCCTGGTGCGCTACTGCGCGCACTCCTGGTGCGCTACTGCGCGCACTCCTGGTGCGCTACTGCGCGCACTCCTGGTGCGCTACTGCGCGCACTCCTGGTGCGCTGCTGCGCGCACTTCTGCACGCTCTCCTGGTGCGCTGCTGCCCGCACTTAAATCTACTTCTGATCTCTAATATTATCTTTTCTTACTTCAGGTTGCCGGTGGCCAAACTGAGGTTGGAGGGGTTGCTGCGAGACATCCAGGACTCGTACTCGTACTCCGCAGACTCCTGGTGCGCTACTGCGCGGACTCCTGGTGCGCTACTGCGAGCACTCCTGATGCGCTGCTGTGCGCACTCCTGGTGCGCTACTGCCCGCACTTAAATCAACTTCTGATCTCTAATATTATCTTTTCTTACTACAGGTTGCCGCTGGCCAAACTGAGGTTGGAGGGGTTGCTGCGAGACATCCAGGACTCGTACTCGTACTCCGCGCACTCCTGGTGCGCTACTGCGCGCACTCCTGGTGCGCTACTGCGCGCACTCCTGGTGCGCTACTGCGCGCACTCCTGGTGCGCTACTGCGCGCACTCCTGGTGCGCTGCTGCCCGCACTTTAATCTACTTCTGATCTCTAATATTATCTTTTCTTACTACAGGTTGCCGGTGGCCAAACTGAGGTTGGAGGGGTAGCTGCGAGACATCCAGGACTCGTACTCGTACTCTGCGCACTCCTGGTGCGCTACTGCGCGGACTCCTGGTGCGCTACTGCGCGCACTCCTGGTGCGCTGCTGCGCGCACTCCTGGTGCGCTGCTGCGCGCACTCCTGGTGCGCTGCTGCGCGCACTCCTGGTGCGCTGCTGCGCGCACTCCTGGTGCGCTGCTGCGCGCACTTCTGGTGTGCTGCTGCGCTGCTGCGCGCACTCCTGGTGCGCTACTGCCCGCACTTAAATCTACTTCTGATCTCTTATATTATCTTTTCTTACTACAGGTTGCCGGTGGCCAAACTGAGGTTGGAGGGGTTGCTGCGAGACATCCAGGCCTCGTACTCGTACTCCGCGCACTCCTGGTGCGCTACTGCGCGCACTCCTGGTGCGCTACTGCGCGCACTCCTGGTGCGCTACTGCGCGCACTCCTGGTGCGCTGCTGCGCGCACTCCTGGTGCGCTGCTGCGCGCACTCCTGGTGCGCTCCTGCCCGCACTTAAATCTACTTCTGATCTCTAATATTATCTTTTCTTACTACAGGTTGCCGGTGGCCAAACTGAGGTTGGAGGGGTTGCTGCGAGACATCCAGGCCTCGTACTCGTACTCCGCGCACTCCTGGTGCGCTACTGCTCGCACTCCTGGTGCGCTGCGGCGCGCACTCCTGGTGCGCTACTGCGCGCACTCCTGGTGCGCTACTGCGCGCACTCCTGGTGCGCTGCTGCGCGCACTCCTGGTGCGCTCCTGCCCGCACTTAAATCTACTTCTGATCTCTAATATTATCTTTTCTTATTACAGGTTGCCGGTGGCCACTCGTGGCTGCGCGCACTCCTGGTGCGCTACTGGTGCGCTACTGCGCGCACTCCTGGTGCGCTGCTGCGCGCCCTCCTGGTGCGCTGCTGCGCGAACTCCTGGTGCAGCAAAGGAGCTGCTGATGGACACAGTGGAGGTAGAAAGAGGAATGGCCGAAGTGGGTTTGTTGTTTGAAATTCTTGGTTGCAGAAACGGACCCTGGTCCTGTGGAAGCTGCTATTGGTAAGAATCACTTCTACTTAAAGATTGATAGGGTAGATGTGAAACTGATTATCTTCTTGATATACATGTTTGTAACATATTCCATTTTGAACTTTTAATCCGTGAGCATTGGCCAGCAAGCGGATTGAATGTTTGAGAAGGACGAGTAGTCTTGTTTGTTTACCAAAAACTAACAAATTAACGGTGCAGCACTTAAATCTACTTCTGATCTCTAATATTATCTTTTCTTACTATAGGTTGCCGGTGGCCAAACTGAGGTTGGAGGGGTTGCTGCGAGACATCCAGGACTCGTACTCGTACTCCGCGCACTCCAGGTGCGCTACTGCGCGGACTCCTGGTGCGCTGCTGCGCGCACTCCTGCACGCACTCCTGCACGCACTCCTGCACGCACTCCTGGTGCGCTGCTGCCCGCACTTAAATCTACTTCTGATCTCTAATATTATCTTTTCTTACTACAGGTTGCCTGTGGCCAAACTGAGGTTGGAGGGGTTGCTGCGAGACATCCAGGACTCGTACTCGTACTCCGCGCACTCCTGGTGCGCTACTGCGCGGACTCCTGGTGCGCTACTGCCCGCACTTAAATCAACTTCTGATCTCTAATATTATCTTTTCTTACTACAGGTTGCCGCTGGCCAAACTGAGGTTGGAGGGGTTGCTGCGAGACATCCAGGCCTCGTACTCGTACTCCGCGCACTCCTGGTGCGCTACTGCGCGCACTCCTGGTGCGCTGCGGCGCGCACTCCTGGTGCGCTACTGCGCGTACTCCTGGTGCGCTGCTGCGCGCACTCCTGGTGCGCTCCTGCCCGCACTTAAATCTACTTCTGACCTCTAATATTATCTTTTCTTACAACAGGTTGCCGGTGGCCAAACTGAGGTTGGAGGGGTTGCTGCGAGACATCCAGGACTCGTACTCGTACTCCGCGCACTCCTGGTGCACTACTGCGCGCACTCCTGGTGCGCTACTGCGCGCACTCCTGGTGCGCTGCTGCGCGCACTCCTGGTGCGCTACTGTGCGCACTCCTGGTGCGCTGCTGCCCGCACTTAAATCTACTTTTGATCTCTAATATTATCTTTTCTTACTACAGGTTGCCGGTGGCCAAACTGAGGTTGGAGGGGTTGCTGCGAGACATCCAGGACTCGTACTCGTACTCCGCGCACTCCTGGTGCGCTACTGCGCGCACTCCTTGTGCGCTACTGCGCGCACTCCTGGTGCGCTACTGCGCGCACTCCTGGTGCGCTACTGCGCGCACTCCTGGTGCGCTACTGCGCGCACTCCTGGTGCGCTACTGCGCGCACTCCTGGTGCGCTACTGCGCGCACTCCTGGTGCGCTACTGCGCGCACTCCTGGTGCGCTACTGCGCGCACTCCTGGTGCGCTACTGCGCGCACTCCTGGTGCGCTGCTGCCCGCACTTAAATCTACTTCTGATCTCTAATATTATCTTTTCTTACTACAGGTTGCCGGTGGCCAAACTAAGGTTGGAGGGGTTGCTGCGAGACATCCAGGACTCGTACTCGTACTCCGTGCACTCCTGGTGCGCTACTGCGCGCACTCCTGGTGCGCTGCTGCGCGCACTCCTGGTGCCCTGCTGCGCGCACTCCAGGTGCGCTGCTGCCCGCACTTAAATCTACTTCTGATCTCTAATATTATCTTTTCTTACTACAGGTTGCCGGTGGCCAAACTGAGGTTGGAAGGGTTGCTGCGAGACATCCAGGACTCGTACTCGTACTCCTGGTGCTGCGCGTACTCCTGGTGCAGCAAAGGAGCTGCTGATGGATACAGTGGAGGTAGAAAGAGGAATGGCCGAAGCGGGTTTGTTGTTTGAAATTCTTGGTTGCAGAAACGGACCCTGGTCCTGTGGAAGCTGCTATTGGTAAGAATCACTTCTACTTAAAGATTGATAGGGTAGATGTTAAACTGATTATCTACTTGATATACATGTTTGTAACATATTCCATTTTGAACTTTTAATCCGTGAGCATTGGCCAGCAAGCGGATTGAATGTTTGAGAAGGACGAGTAGTCTTGTTTGTTTACCAAAAACTAACAAATTAACGGTGCAGCACTTAAATCTACTTCTGATCTCTAATATTATCTTTTCTTACTACAGGTTGCCGGTGGCCAAACTGAGGTTGGAAGGGTTGCTGCGAGACATCCAGGACTCGTACTCGTACTCCGCGCACTCCTGGTGCGCTACTGCGCGCACTCCTGGTGCGCTGTTGCGCGGACTCCTGGTGCGCTGCTGCGCGCACTTCTGCACGCACTCCTGGTGCGCTGCTGCCCGCACTTAAATCTACTTCTGATCTCTAATATTATCTTTTCTTACTTCAGGTTGCCGGTGGCCAAACTGAGGTTGGAGGGGTTGCTGCGAGACATCCAGGACTCGTACTCGTACTCCGCGCACTCCTGGTGCGCTACTGCGCGGACTCCTGGTGCGCTACTGCGAGCACTCCTGATGCGCTGCTGTGCGCACTCCTGGTGCGCTACTGCCCGCACTTAAATCAACTTCTGATCTCTAATATTATCTTTTCTTACTACAGGTTGCCGCTGGCCAAACTGAGGTTGGAGGGGTTGCTGCGAGACATCCAGGACTCGTACTCGTACTCCGCGCACTCCTGGTGCGCTACTGCGCGCACTCCTGGTGCGCTACTGCGCGCACTCCTGGTGCGCTACTGCGCGCACTCCTGGTGCGCTACTGCGCGCACTCCTGGTGCGCTACTGCGCGCACTCCTGGTGCGCTGCTGCGCGCACTTCTGCACGCACTCCTGGTGCGCTGCTGCCCGCACTTAAATCTACTTCTGATCTCTAATATTATCTTTTCTTACTTCAGGTTGCCGGTGGCCAAACTGAGGTTGGAGGGGTTGCTGCGAGACATCCAGGACTCGTACTCGTACTCCGCGCACTCCTGGTGCGCTACTGCGCGCACTCCTGGTGCGCTACTGCGCGCACTCCTGGTGCGCTACTGCGCGCACTCCTGGTGCGCTGCTGCGCGCACTCCTGGTGCGCTGCTGCGCGCACTCCTGGTGCCCTCCTGCCCGCACTTAAATCTACTTCTGATCTCTAATATTATCTTTTCTTACTACAGGTTGCCGGTGGCCAAACTGAGGTTGGAGGGGTTGCTGCGAGACATCCAGGCCTCGTACTCGTACTCCGCGCACTCCTGGTGCGCTACTGCTCGCACTCCTGGTGCGCTGCGGCGCGCACTCCTGGTGCGCTACTGCGCGCACTCCTGGTGCGCTACTGCGCGCACTCCTGGTGCGCTGCTGCGCGCACTCCTGGTGCGCTCCTGCCCGCACTTAAATCTACTTCTGATCTCTAATATTATCTTTTCTTATTACAGGTTGCCGGTGGCCACTCGTGGCTGCGCGCACTCCTGGTGCGCTACTGGTGCGCTACTGCGCGCACTCCTGGTGCGCTGCTGCGCGCCCTCCTGGTGCGCTGCTGCGCGAACTCCTGGTGCAGCAAAGGAGCTGCTGATGGACACAGTGGAGGTAGAAAGAGGAATGGCCGAAGTGGGTTTGTTGTTTGAAATTCTTGGTTGCAGAAACGGACCCTGGTCCTGTGGAAGCTGCTATTGGTAAGAATCACTTCTACTTAAAGATTGATAGGGTAGATGTGAAACTGATTATCTTCTTGATATACATGTTTGTAACATATTCCATTTTGAACTTTTAATCCGTGAGCATTGGCCAGCAAGCGGATTGAATGTTTGAGAAGGACGAGTAGTCTTGTTTGTTTACCAAAAACTAACAAATTAACGGTGCAGCACTTAAATCTACTTCTGATCTCTAATATTATCTTTTCTTACTATAGGTTGCCGGTGGCCAAACTGAGGTTGGAGGGGTTGCTGCGAGACATCCAGGACTCGTACTCGTACTCCGCGCACTCCAGGTGCGCTACTGCGCGGACTCCTGGTGCGCTGCTGCGCGCACTCCTGCACGCACTCCTGCACGCACTCCTGCACGCACTCCTGCACGCACTCCTGGTGCGCTGCTGCCCGCACTTAAATCTACTTCTGATCTCTAATATTATCTTTTCTTACTACAGGTTGCCTGTGGCCAAACTGAGGTTGGAGGGGTTGCTGCGAGACATCCAGGACTCGTACTCGTACTCCGCCAATCCTGGTGCGCTACTGCGCGGACTCCTGGTGCGCTACTGCCCGCACTTAAATCAACTTCTGATCTCTAATATTATCTTTTCTTACTACAGGTTGCCGCTGGCCAAACTGAGGTTGGAGGGGTTGCTGCGAGACATCCAGGCCTCGTACTCGTACTCCGCGCACTCCTGGTGCGCTACTGCGCGCACTCCTGGTGCGCTGCGGCGCGCACTCCTGGTGCGCTACTGCGCGCACTCCTGGTGCGCTGCTGCGCGCACTCCTGGTGCGCTCCTGCCCGCACTTAAATCTACTTCTGACCTCTAATATTATCTTTTCTTATTACAGGTTGCCGGTGGCCACTCGTGGCTGCGCGCACTCCTGGTGCGCTACTGGTACGCTACTGCGCGCACTCCTGGTGCGCTGCTGCGCGCCCTCCTGGTGCGCTGCTGCGCGAACTCCTGGTGCAGCAAAGGAGCTGCTGATGGTCACAGTTGAGGTAGAAAGAGGAATGGCCGAAGTGGGTTTGTTGTTTGAAATTCTTGGTTGCAGAAACGGACCCTGGTCCTGTGGAAGCTGCTATTGGTAAGAATCACTTCTACTTAAAGATTGATAGGGTAGATGTGAAACTGATTATCTTCTTGATATACATGTTTGTAACATATTCCATTTTGAACTTTTAATCCGTGAGCATTGGCCAGCAAGCGGATTGAATGTTTGAGAAGGACGAGTAGTCTTGTTTGTTTACCAAAAACTAACAAATTAACGGTGCAGCACTTAAATCTACTTCTGATCTCTAATATTATCTTTTCTTACTACAGGTTGCCGGTGGCCAAACTGAGGTATGAGGGGTTGCTGCGAGTCATCCAGGACTCGTACTCGTACTCCGCGCACTCCTGGTGCGCTACTGCGCGCACTCCTGGTGCGCTACTGCGCGCACTCCTGGTGCGCTGCTGCGCGCACTTAAATCTACTTCTGATCTCTAATATTATCTTTTCTTACTACTGGTTGCCGGTGGCCAAACTGAGGTTGGAGGGGTTGCTGCGAGACATCCAGGACTCGTACTCGTACTCCGCGCACTCCAGGTGCGCTACTGCGCGGACTCCTGGTGCGCTACTGCGCGGACTCCTGGTGCGCTACTGCGCGCACTCCTGGTGCGCTGCTGCGCTGCTGCGCGCACTCCTGGTGCGCTACTTCGCGAACTCCTGGTGCGCTACTGCGCGCACTCCTGGTGCGCTATTGCGCGCACTCCTGGTGCGCTACTGCGCGCACTCCTAGTGCGCTGCTGCGCGCACTTAAATCTACTTCTGATCTCTAATATTATCTTTTCTTACTACTGGTTGCCGGTGGCCAAACTGAGGTTGGAGGGGTTGCTGCGAGACATCCAGGACTCGTACTCGTACTCCTGGTGCGCTGCTGCGCGCACTCCTGGTTCGCTGCTGCGCGCACTCCTGGTGAGCTGCTGCGCGCACTCCTGGTGCGCTGCTGCCCGCACTTAAATCTACTTCTGATCTCTAATATTATCTTTTCTTACTACAGATTGCCGGTGGCCAAACTGAGGTTGGAGGGGTTGCTGCGAGACATCCAGGACTCGTACTCGTACTCCTGGTGCGCTGCTGCGCGCACTCCTGGTTCGCTGCTGCGCGCACTCCTGGTGAGCTGCTGCGCGCACTCTTGGTGCGCTGCTGCCCGCACTTAAATCAACTTCTGATCTCTAATATTATCTTTTCTTACTACAGGTTGCGGGTGGCCAAACTGAGGTTGGAGGGGGTGCTGCGAGACATCCAGGACTCGTACTCGTACTCCGCGCACTCCAGGTGCGCTACTGCGCGGACTCCTGGTGCGCTACTGCGCGCACTCCTGGTGCGCTGCTGCGCTGCTGCGCGCACTCCTGGTGCGCTACTTCGCGAACTCCTGGTGCGCTACTGCGCGCACTCCTGGTGCGCTACTGCGCGCACTCCTAGTGCGCTGCTGCGCGCACTTAAATCTACTTCTGATCTCTAATATTATCTTTTCTTACTACTGGTTGCCGGTGGCCAAACTGAGGTTGGAGGGGTTGCTGCGAGACATCCAGGACTCGTACTCGTACTCCTGGTGCGCTGCTGCGCGCACTCCTGGTTCGCTGCTGCGCGCACTCCTGGTGAGCTGCTGCGCGCACTCCTGGTGCGCTGCTGCCCGCACTTAAATCTACTTCTGATCTCTAATATTATCTTTTCTTACTACAGATTGCCGGTGGCCAAACTGAGGTTGGAGGGGTTGCTGCGAGACATCCAGGCCTCGTACTCGTACTCCGCGCACTCCTGGTGCGCTACTGCGCGCACTCCTGGTGCGCTGCGGCGCGCACTCCTGGTGCGCTACTGCGCGCACTCCTGGTGCGCTACTGCGCGCACTCCTGGTGCGCTGCTGCGCGCATTCCTGGTGCGCTCCTGCCTGCATTTAAATCTACTTCTGATCTCTAATATTATCTTTTCTTATTACAGGTTGCCGGTGACCACTCGTGGCTGCGCGCACTCCTGGTGCGCTACTGCGCGCACTCCTGGTGCGCTGCTGCGCGCCCTCCTGGTGCGCTGCTGCGCGAACTCCTGGTGCAGCAAAGGAGCTGCTGATGGACACAGTGGAGGTAGAAAGAGGAATGGCCGAAGTGGGTTTGTTGTTTGAAATTCTTGGTTGCAGAAACGGACCCTGGTCCTGTGGAAGCTGCTATTGGTAAGAATCACTTCTACTTAAAAGATTGATAGGGTAGATGTGAAACTGATTATCTTCTTGATATACATGTTTGTAACATATTCCATTTTGAACTTTTAATCCGTGAGCATTGGCCAGCAAGCGGATTGAATGTTTGAGAAGGACGAGTTGTCTTGTTTGTTTACCAAAAACTAGCAAATTAACGGTGCAGCACTTAAATCTACTTCTGATCTCTAATATTATCTTTTCTTACTACAGGTTGCCGGTGGCCAAACTGAGGTTGGAGGGGTTGCTGCGAGACATCCAGGACTCGTACTCGTACTCCGCGCACTCCTGGTGCGCTGCTGCGCGCACTCCTGGTGCGCTGCTGCGCGCACTCCTGGTGCGCTGCTGCCCGCACTTAAATCTACTTCTGATCTCTAATATTATCTTTTCTTACTACAGGTTGCCGGTGGCCAAACTGAGGTTGGAGGGGTTGCTGCGAGACATCCAAAACTCGTACTCGTACTCCTGGTGCGCTGCTGCGCGCACTCCCGGTGCGCTGCTGCGCGCACTCCTGGTGAGCTGCTGCGCGCACTCCTGGTGCGCTGCTGCCCGCACTTAAATCTACTTCTGATCTCTAATATTATCTTTTCTTACTACAGGTTGCCGGTGGCCACTCCTCGCTGCGCGCACTCTTGGTGCGCTACTGCACGCACTCCTGGTGCGCTGCTGCGCGCCCTCCTGGTGCGCTGCTGCGCGTACTCCTGGTGCAGCAAAGGAGCTGCTGACGGACACAGTGGAGGTAGAAAGAAGAATGGCCGAAGCGGGTTTGTTGTTTGAAATTCTTGGTTGCAGAAACGGACCCTGGTCCTGTGGAAGCTGCTTTTGGTAAGAATCACTTCTACTTAAAGATTGATAGGGTAGATGTGAAACTGATTATCTACTTGATATACATGTTTGTAACATATTCCATTCTGAACTTCTAATCCGTGAGCATTGGCCAGCAAGCGGATTGGATGTTTGAGAAGGACGAGTAGTTTTGTTTGTTTAACAAAAACTAACAAATTAACGGTGCAGCACTTAAATCTACTTCTGATCTCTAATATTATCTTTTATAACTACAGGTTGCCGGTGGCCAAACTGAGGTTGGAGGGGGTGCTGCGAGACATCCAGGACTCGTGCTCATACTCCGCGCACTCCTGGTGCGCTGCTGCGCGCACTCCTGGTGCGCTGCTGCGCGCACTCCTGGTGCGCTGCTGCGCGCACTCCTGGTGCGCTGCTGCCCGCACTTAAATCTACTTCTGATCTCTAATATTATCTTTTCTTACTACAGGTTGCCGGTGGCCAAACTGAGGTTGGAGGGGTTGCTGCGAGACATCCAAAACTCGTACTCGTACTCCTGGTGCGCTGCTGCGCGCACTCCTGGTGAGCTGCTGCGCGCACTCCTGGTGCGCTGCTGCCCGCACTTAAATCTACTTCTGATCTCTAATATTATCTTTTCTTACTACAGGTTGCCGGTGGCCACTCCTCGCTGCGCGCACTCCTGGTGCGCTACTGCACGCACTCCTGGTGCGCTGCTGCGCGCCCTCCTGGTGCGCTGCTGCGCGTACTTCCTGGTGCAGCAAAGGAGCTGCTGACGGACACAGTGGAGGTAGAAAGAAGAATGGCCGAAGCGGGTTTGTTGTTTGAAATTCTTGGTTGCAGAAACGGACCCTGGTCCTGTGGAAGCTGCTTTTGGTAAGAATCACTTCTACTTAAAGATTGATAGGGTAGATGTGAAACTGATTATCTACTTGATATACATGTTTGTAACATATTCCATTCTGAACTTTTAATCCGTGAGCATTGGCCAGCAAGCGGATTGGATGTTTGAGAAGGACGAGTAGTTTTGTTTGTTTAACAAAAACTAACAAATTAACGGTGCAGCACTTAAATCTACTTCTGATCTCTAATATTATCTTTTATTACTACAGGTTGCCGGTGGCCAAACTGAGGTTGGAGGGGGTGCTGCGAGACATCCAGGACTCGTACTCATACTCCGCGCACTCCTGGTGCGCTGCTGCGCGCTCTCCTGGTGCGCTGCTGCGCGCTCTCCTGGTGCGCTACTGCGCGCACTCCTGGTGCGCTGCTGCGCTGCTGCGCGCACTCCTGGTGCGCTACTGCCCGCACTTAAATCTACTTCTGATCTCTAATATTATCTTTTCTTACTACAGGTTGCCGGTTGCCAAACTGAGGTTGGAGGGGTTGCTGCGAGACATCCAGGACTCTTACTGCGCGCACTCCTGGTGCGCTGCTGCGCGCACTTAAATCTACTTCTGATCCCTAATATTATCTTTTCTTACTACGGGTGTCGGTGGCCAAACTGAGGTTGGAGGGGTTGCTGCGAGACATCCAGGACTCGTACTCGTACTCCTGGTGCGCTGCTGCGCGCACTCCTGGTGCGCTGCTGCCCGCAATTAAATCTACTTCTGATCTCTAATATTATCTTTTCTTATTACAGGTTGCCGGTGGCCACTCGTGGCTGCGCGCACTCCTGGTGCGCTACTGGTGCGCTACAGCGCGCACTCCTGGTGCGCTGCTGCGCGCCCTCCTGGTGCGCTGCTGCGCGAACTCCTGGTGCAGCAAAGGAGCTGCTGATGAACACAGTGGAGGTAGAAAGAGGAATGGCCGAAGTGGGTTTGTTGTTTGAAATTCTTGGTTGCAGAAACGGACCCTGGTCCTGTGGAAGTTGCTATTGGTAAGAATCACTTCTACTTAAAGATTGATAGGGTAGATGTGAAACTGATTATCTTCTTGATATACCTACATGTTTGTAACATATTCCATTTTGAACTTTTAATCCGTGAGCATTGGCCAGCAAGCGGATTGAATGTTTGAGAAGGACGAGTAGTCTTGTTTGTTTACCAAAAACTAACAAATTAACGGTGCAGCACTTAAATCTACTTCTGATCTCTAATATTATCTTTTCTTACTACAGGTTGCCGGTGGCCAAACTGAGGTATGAGGGGTTGCTGCGAGTCATCCAAGACTCGTACTCGTACTCCGCGCACTCCTGGTGCGCTACTGCGCGCACTCCTGGTGCGCTACTGCGCGCACTCCTGGTGCGCTACTGCGCGCACTCCTGGTGCGCTGCTGCGCGCACTTAAATCTACTTCTGATCTCTAATATTATCTTTTCTTACTACTGGTTGCCGGTGGCCAAACTGAGGTTGGAGGGGTTGATGCGAGACATCCAGGACTCGTACTCGTACTCCTGGTGCGCTGCTGCGCGCACTCCTGGTGAGCTGCTGCGCGCACTCCTGGTGCGCTGCTGCCCGCACTTAAATCTACTTCTGATCTCTAATATTATCTTTTCTTACTACAGGTTGCCGGTGGCCAAACTGAGGTTGGAGGGGGTGCTGCGAGACATCCAGGACTCGTACTCGTACTCCACGCACTCCTGGTGCGCTACTGCGCGCACTCCTGGTGCGCTACTGCGCGCACTCCTGGTGCGCTGTTGCGTGCACTCCTGGTGCGCTGCTGCGCGCACTCCTGCACGCACTCCTGGTGCGCTGCTGCCCGCACTTAAATCTACTTCTGATCTCTAATATTATCTTTTCTTACTACAGGTTGCCGGTGGCCAAACTGAGGTTGGAGGGGTTGCTGCGAGACATCCAGGACTCGTACTCGTACTCCGCGCACTCCTGGTGCGCTACTGCGCGGACTCCTGGTGCGCTACTGCGCGCACTCCTGGTGCGCTGCTGCGCGCACTCCTGGTGCGCTACTGCCCGCACTTAAATCAACTTCTGATCTTTAATATTATCTTTTCTTACTACAGGTTGCCGCTGGCCAAACTGAGGTTGGAGGGGTTGCTGCGAGACATCCAGGACTCGTACTCGTACTCCGCGCACTCCTGGTGCGCTACTGCGCGGACTCCTGGTGCGCTACTGCGCGCTTTCCTGGTGCGCTGCTGCGCGCACTCCTGGTGCGCTGCTGCCCGCACTTAAATCTACTTCTGATCTCTAATTTTATCTTTTCTTACTACAGGTTGCCGGTGGCCAAACTGAGGTTGGAGGGGTAGCTGCGAGACATCCAGGACTCGTACTCGTACTCCGCGCACTCCTGGTTTGCTACTGCGCGGACTTCTGGTGCGCTACTGCGCGCACTCCTGGTGCGCTACTGCCCTCACTTAAATCTACTTCTGATCTCTAATATTATCTTTTCTTACTACAGGTTGCCGGTGGCCAAACTGAGGTTGGAGGGGTTGCTGCGAGACATCCAGGCCTCGTACTCGTACTCCGCGCACTCCTGGTGCGCTACTGCGCGCACTCCTGGTGCGCTGCGGCGCGCACTCCTGGTGCGCTACTGCGCGCACTCCTGGTGCGCTACTGCGCGCACTCCTGGTGCGCTGCTGCGCGCACTCCTGGTGCGCTCCTGCCCGCACTTAAATCTACTTCTGATCTCTAATATTATCTTTTCTTATTACAGGTTGCCGGTGGCCACTCGTGGCTGCGCGCACTCCTGGTGCGCTACTGCGCGCACTCCTGGTGCGCTGCTGTGCGAACTCCTGGTGCAGCAAAGGAGCTGCTGATGGACACAGTGGAGGTAGAAAGAGGAATGGCCGAAGTGGGTTTGTTGTTTGAAATTCTTGGTTGCAGAAACGGACCCTGGTCCTGTGGAAGCTGCTATTGGTAAGAATCACTTCTACTTAAAGATTGATAGGGTAGATGTGAAACTGATTATCTTCTTGATATACATGTTTGTAACATATTCCATTTTGAACTTTTAATCCGTGAGCATTGGCCAGCAAGCGGATTGAATGTTTGAGAAGGACGAGTTATCTTGTTTGTTTACCAAAAACTAACAAATTAACGGTGCAGCACTTAAATCTACTTCTGATCTCTAATATTATCTTTTCTTACTACAGGTTGCCGGTGGCCAAACTGAGGTTGGAGGGGTTGCTGCGAGACATCCAGGACTCGTACTCGTACTCCGCGCACTCCTGGTGCGCTACTGCGCGCACTCCTAGTGCGCTGCTGCGCGCACTCCTGGTGCGCTGCTGCGCGCACTCCTGGTGCGCTGCTGCGCGCACTCCTGGTGCGCTGCTGCCCGCACTTAAATCTACTTCTGATCTCTAATATTATCTTTTATTACTACAGGTTGCCGGTGGCCAAACTGAGGTTGGAGGGGTTGCTGCGAGACATCCAGGACTCGTACTCGTACTCCTGGTGCGCTGCTGCGCGCACTCCTGGTGCGCTGCTGCGCGCACTCCTGGTGAGCTGCTGCGCGCACTCCTGGTGCGCTGCTGCCCGCACTTAAATCTACTTCTGATCTCTATTATTATCTTTTCTTACTACAGGTTGCCGGTGGCCACTCCTCGCTGCGCGCACTCCTGGTGCGCTACTGCACGCACTCCTGGTGCGCTGCTGCGCGCCCTCCTGGTGCGCTGCTGCGCGTACTCCTGGTGCAGCAAAGGAGCTGCTGACGGACACAGTGGAGGTAGAAAGAAGAATGGCCGAAGCGGGTTTGTTGTTTGAAATTCTTGGTTGCAGAAACGGACCCTGGTCCTGTGGAAGCTGCTTTTGGTAAGAATCACTTCTACTTAAAGATTGATAGGGTAGATGTGAAACTGATTATCTACTTGATATACATGTTTGTAACATATTCCATTCTGAACTTTTAATCCGTGAGCATTGGCCAGCAAGCGGATTGGATGTTTGAGAAGGACGAGTAGTTTTGTTTGTTTAACAAAAACTAACAAATTAACGGTGCAGCACTTAAATCTACTTCTGATCTCTAATATTATCTTTTATTACTACAGGTTGCCGGTGGCCAAACTGAGGTTGGAGGGGGTGCTGCGAGACATCCAGGCCTCGTACTCGTACTCCGCGCACTCCTGGTGCGCTACTGCGCGCACTCCTGGTGCGCTGCGGCGCGCACTCCTGGTGCGCTACTGCGCGCACTCCTGGTTCGCTGCTGCGCGCACTTAAATCTACTTCTGATCTCTAATATTATCTTTTATTACTACAGGTTGCCGGTGGCCAAACTGAGGTTGGAGGGGGTGCTGCGAGACATCCAGGCCTCGTACTCGTACTCCGCGCACTCCTGGTGCGCTACTGCGCGCACTCCTGGTGCGCTGCGGCGCGCACTCCTGGTGCGCTACTGCGCGCACTCCTGGTTCGCTGCTGCGCGCACTCCTGGTGAGCTGCTGCCCGCACTTAAATCTACTTCTGATCTCTAATATTATCTTTTATTACTACAGGTTGCCGGTGGCCAAACTGAGGTTGGAGGGGGTGCTGCGAGACATCCAGGCCTCGTACTCGTACTCCGCGCACTCCTGGTGCGCTACTGCGCGCACTCCTGGTGCGCTGCGGCGCGCACTCCTGGTGCGCTACTGCGCGCACTCCTGGTTCGCTGCTGCGCGCACTCCTGGTGAGCTGCTGCGCGCACTCCTGGTGCGCTGCTGCCCGCACTTAAATCTACTTCTGATCTCTAATATTATCTTTTATTACTACAGGTTGCCGGTGGCCAAACTGAGGTTGGAGGGGGTGCTGCGAGACATCCAGGCCTCGTACTCCGCGCACTCCTGGTGCGCTACTGCGCGCACTCCTGGTGCGCTGCGGCGCGCACTCCTGGTGCGCTACTGCGCGCACTCCTGGTTCGCTGCTGCGCGCACTCCTGGTGAGCTGCTGCGCGCACTCCTGGTGAGCTGCTGCGCGCACTCCTGGTGCGCTGCTGCCCGCTCTTAAATCTACTTCTGATCTCTAATATTATCTTTTCTTACTACAGGTTGCCGGTGGCCAAACTGAGGTTCGAGGGGTTGCTGCGAGACATCCAGGCCTCGTACTCGTACTCCGCGCACTCCTTGTGCGCTACTGCGCGCACTCCTGGTGCACTGCGGCGCGCACTCCTGGTGCGCTACTGCGCGCACTCCTGGTGCGCTACTGCGCGCACTCCTGGTGCGCTGCTGCGCGCACTCCTGGTGCGCTGCTGCGCGAACTCCTGGTGCAGCAAAGGAGCTGCTGATGGACACAGTGGAGGTAGAAAGAGGAATGGCCGAAGTGGGTTTGTTGTTTGAAATTCTTGGTTGCAGAAACGGACCCTGGTCCTGTGGAAGCTGCTATTGGTAAGAATCACTTCTACTTAAAGATTGATAGGGTAGATGTGAAACTGATTATCTTCTTGATATACATGTTTGTAACATATTCCATTTTGAACTTTTTATCCGTGAGCATTGGCCAGCAAGCGGATTGAATGTTTGAGAAGGACGAGTAGTCTTGTTTGTTTACCAAAAACTAACAAATTAACGGTGCAGCACTTAAATCTACTTCTGATCTCTAATATTATCTTTTCTTACTATAGGTTGCCGGTGGCCAAACTGAGGTTGGAGGGGTTGCTGCGAGACATCCAGGACTCTTACTGCGCGCACTCCTGGTGCGCTGCTGCCCGCACTTAAATCTACTTCTGATCTCTAATATTATCTTTTCTTACTACAGGTTGCTGGTGGCCAAACTGAGGTTGGAGGGGTTGCTGCGAGACATCCAGGACTCGTTCTCGTTCTCCGCTCACTCTTGGTGCCCTGCTGCGCGCACTCTTGGTGCGCTGCTGCGCGCACTCTTGGTGCGCTGCTGCGCGCACTCCTGGTGCGCTGCTGCGCGCACTCCTGGTGCGCTGCCGCCCGCACCTAAATCTACTTCTGATCTCTAATATTATCTTTTCTTGGAAAATTGGAAGCCCGAAGAGTAAGAGGAAGGCCGAGAAGATCATACATGGACCAAATAAAAGAAAAGGCGGGTGTCATGTCGTATAAGGAGGTCAAGGAATTGGCAGAAGACCGGGAAGGATGGCGCATACTCCACAGACAAGGGCCTGGCCCTTAAATTTATGATGATGACCTGGCGTCGCTAGGAGCAGGGCGCGGCCCGCCGGCCGGCACCTCCAGGCGGCAGTCCCTGAGAGCGCCCGAGTGACGACACACGCGACCATAAAGCCTTTCGCTAAAGCCTTCAATAGAGCCTCATTTTACGCTTGTGACTGTATAACTACTTTTGGACAATATATTATTTGTATAATCAACCCTTGTTTCATTTGGGGTTGATAACAATATAGGTAACGATACTAACTAAAAACGCAGTATCAAACACGGGCTAGGCTATAACTCAGTAATCGACACATATACCTACCTACTGAACTTGGTCTTAGCAATCTTGTTATGCTCACTAGATCAAAATCAAAATCAAATCAAAATAATTTATTATGCCAAAAGATAGTGCGTACAAATTTTTTTTTTCTTAGTGTCTAGATTTTTACTTACTATTTCAGTTTTGTACTTGAGTCTGTGACCGTGCCACGCGCTAGGTCCCTCAGTGGGCCTGTATTACGTAAGCTACTGCTACATTCCTCACTGAAATCCTACACTATTTACATATAAATCATTAAAACAACAACGAAAAACAATAATTGCAAGATCAAAATCAAAACAAACATAATTAAAAAGAAAAATACATTGTCAGGCTGCCAACTTTTTAGATTTTAGATCAAACGTTAGACGGAAATGAAAAACATTTTATCCTAATGATATAAAAAAGTTAATAAATTTGCATAGGTACCAATAGAAAGCTTGATTTTTTTTCTTGATTTTAAGGTAGGTACAATTTCATAGTTATAAAACATGTAGGTAAGTAGGTATTTGATGTCTAGATCACTCAAAATGTGTTAACCGCGTATTTCTCAAAACCGCCATTTGTCGATTACTGCATTTTGATTTATCAGGGCAGCATAAGTAAAACCTGTTTCGGTCGTATATGGCTTTAGAAATAGTTTTTTTATTCGCCATAATATAATTCACATTACAGGCCAATGAGGTTTTACAAATAGAGACGTTATACGAAAATGAAACGACACATCCTTCTTTCTTTTGGCATTCGTCCCAGTGTAATTATTGCACTTTCTAAACACATACGATGGCATTGTGAATATTTTTTACTGATAAAAAGTCGCGCCGACAACGTGCGACGTCGCGCGTTGCTTCGAGTCGAGGCGACTGAGCCGAAACAGGTTACATAGCCTTGTTTGAGTTCGCCACACAGAACGGGGTATAACGCATTTATAATTATATTATACCTCAGTTTATATAGATCATTGTTACAGGCACATCTTAAATACCTACATTAATGAATAATACTCAATAGATAGGTAGGTACCTAATACTTTCTTGGTAAAATGAATGTTTTTTGAATTTATATATCCTCTCAATGTCTTAAAACTCAGATAAGTAGGTATTTAAGTGTAAACTTTTAATTAGAGATTTGACCTTATAGGTAGGTATAGATAGGCACTAGGTACCTACTAAGAAATCACAAAGCCCTATATGATAATTTAATAACTTAAGCTCAGAGTTATTACCTAACCTAAGTACAATATTTAGGTAGGTACTTACCTAGCTTATCCATACTTAGCATTCAGTATTTATAGCAAGAAGCAGTAGTTCTCGAAGAAGCCAAGAAATTAAAAAGATCACATCGTCAATACCTACCAATTACCATATCAATTTAATTTCTGTAAAGTATTGTGGGTACCTACTTATGTTATTTGATACCTTCATTTCGTTCAATAAACCAGTTATCATACCGCTCGCCCTGTTTCATTACGCATATCTTACTGGCGACGAGAAAAAAAAGTAGATTTTGCGTGATAATTACCATGCCTTATGGTAAAATAGATAGTTTCGACCTTTCTTCGCGGAAATGGAACGTGTACGTGAATTGTGTTCGGCAGTTTATCCTACTAAATGAGATTAAAGAATCGCTGCACGTGGCTACGCTCGTCACCGTGGTGGGCGAGGCTACGTACGATTTAATGTGCGATTTGTGTGCTCCGGATAGACCCGAAAACAAAACATTCACGGAATTTGTCACCATCGTCGAACAACATCTCGAACCCAGACGCTCAGATATTGCGGAACGGCATATCTTTCGGTATAGGTTGAGTTCCAAGTCGACAAGGACCAGGAGGGTCCTTGTCGACTTGGAACTCAACCTATACCTGCAACATCTCAAGCATCTCGCCAGCACTTGCAACTTCAGTGACAAGCTAGAAGAGAACCTGCGAGACCAGTTCGTGTCCGGGCTGGCGAGTGACGAGATGCGTAGTAAGTAGGTTGTTCGCGGAGAAGGAGCTGAACTACAGGCGGGCGGTGGAACTGGCGCTGGCGCTGGAGGCTGCGGAGCGGCACGCGGGGGCGAGCTGCTCGAGCGGCGGGGCGCCGGGCGCAGGCTCGGCAGCGGCGGACGCGGCCGCGGGCCCCTCGGCCGTGCACCGCATAGGTGCGGCGGCAGCGGGCCCGGCGGCGCGCCGCGGGCAGCGAGACCATTGTTGGCGATGTGGCCGCCAGCACGCACCGGATCAGTGTCGCTATAGGCGTTAAAATTTCTGAAAAAATTTAGTGATTGCGAGCTTTCCGAATGCAAGGTGAAGTTAAAAGACTATAACGGGTCTAGCATTGTATAAGGGTCGGCACATATCTCTAGCGCTGGCCGATACGTGGAGGGGATTGCTGCGCATGTGTACTGTCGCGCACACAATACATTATATGTAACTATTATTTTGGACTCCAATATTATCTTTTTGTTAAATAGAATTATGCAAAATAAATAAAAAATAAACTCTTAATCAAAACTCAAATTTACAGTGTTGCTGTCCGAATGACTGAGTAAAGTATTTGTAACTTCGTGAATCTCAATTTTGATATTAGATATACCTAGGTACTTTAGTTAACCGGCTAGCACTTACGTCAAAAATTACGTCGAAAAATTAGCTCGACAAGTTTCGGAAATCTGAGGTTTCCATCATCAGGAGGACGAGTCAGCACGCGCGTCCTGGTTGGCCGCCTCGTCCAGACTGGTTCGCCGACTCGCTGCCGCACCCCCCCGCTTCTGCGCCCGCTCCGCTCTCGCAACCGCTCGCGCACCGCGACGGGTGAGGATAGGCGATCGAGGCGCCACCGGAGGATCGTGTATTTCTTCCTCATCGCTTGAGATTCGTTGCACCAAGATATTGGGGTCCGCGTACACTATGCTGACCGTGTCTAGTGGCAGATGTTCAGCTACATCGTCCTCCCGGCCAGAGTTTAAAAAAGGTCTCCACGCAGGTGCCAATGTCCATCCTCGGTCTCGATTAAAGTTTGGATGTCGACCTATTTCTATTGCTTCCCGAACTTTCCTCGGTACTAGGAACTTCTCCTTGGCCAAGACCGACACCTTATCGAAACGTAGGAAATGGTTCACCCCTTCAGCATGTTCTGCCAACGCGGATTTAACAGTCTCCCTGTTTTTAACACACCGTATGTGTTCCGCCACCCTCGTAGAAATATTGCGGCGGGTTTCTCCGATGTAACTCATACCACAGTCGCAAGGTATACGATAAACATCTGGGGCATGTAACGGCTCGCTGTCTTTAGGTGATCGCAATAGTTGCCTCAGACGACTAGGTGGACGAAAGATGGTTTTCAAGTTATACCTATTTCCTTTTAAGGAAAATACCAATCTTGTCCGTCACGCCTTTGACAAACGGCAAGTAAATCGGAGCCCGATCTACTCCAACCGGTTTCTTGCGATCTGATCCTGTCGCCAAGCGCAAACATTTTCGCCAACTGAACCCATTCTTCTCCAGTGCTCGTCTAACATGATCCAACTCTGCATGTATATACTGTGGGTGACACAGACTTAGCGCACGGTTTATGAGGGATCTAGGAACAGATGCGAGTTGCGAAGGATGGTGATGTGAATCAGCACTTAAATATCTGTCCGTGTGCGTCGGCTTTCTGTACACTGCGTGAGACAATGTACCATCCTGTTCCCGCCGGACGCTCACATCAAGAAAAGGCAGTATTCCTTCTTTTTCAAGCTCCACCGTGAACTGTATCTTCGGGTGTATAGCATTCAGGTGTACTGTAAACTGCGCTAGATCATCTTTGGCGATAACAGCAAAAATATCGTCCACGTACCGCCACCAGTAGCGTGGTTTATTTGATATATCCCGAAGTGCAACTTCTTCAAACCACTCCATATAGATGTTGGCAACCACAGGAGATACAGGTGACCCCATAGCTACGCCTTCCACCTGTAAGTAATGTTCACCCTTCCACATGAAATAACCACTTCGTAGACAAAACTCTGTCCATTCTAAATATTCTTTCGGGAGATCCGAATCATCCAAAAGTTTTTTGATTATTTCAATAGTCTCACTAATAGGAACATTCGTGAATAGGGACGTAACATCGAAGCTAACCATAATCTCTGATGGTAATAACTGTACATCTAAGAGTAAACTGACAAAATGCCTGGAATCTTTCACATACGCGTAAATTCATTCATTCCGCCTAAATTTTTTTTTTTTTTTTTTAAATCCAAAATCATTTATTTGCCAAAGAAATTTTGTCACAAAATGTTTCGAATCCTCTGACCTCGTGGTAGCCGTTAGGCTGTGTTACGAGGCCAGAGTCAACAATATAGGTATATAGACAATATATATTGAAGGAATTGCATGAAGGCCATTTAGGGATCGATAAAATGAAAAATACGGCTCGTAATTACGTTTACTGGCCGGGGTTTGACTCGGAGATCGAGCAGCTGTGCCGCGCGTGCCCCGCCTGCCTGCCGCAGCGCCCCCCCCCCCCCCTACCTCTCGCGCCCCTGGCGCGCGCGCGCGCAGGCTGAGCGCGCGGGCGGAACGCCGCGCCACGCGCAGCCTGGGGACACCGTCTATGTTCGTAATTACGGTAAAAATAATAAAAAAATGGGAGGAGGGGCAGGTACAGAATAGTGTAGGGCCCAATTCCTATACAGTCAACTTATCTAATTCAAATGTAGTGAGACGTCATATCGATCAAATGTTAATACCTAGGTCGAATAAAAACAGATTCTCGCTGACGGCTACTCCCTTCGTTGACGGTCACGCTGGTGATAATATTGATATAGATGTAAACAACGAAGACGGTGACAACGGAGTGGCGAGTGCTTGCGCGTGTTCCAGCCCGCACGCCCGCGCGGGGTCAGAGGGGCCGCCTTCCCCTGGCCACGTCCAGCCCGAGCTGGCTCCCACACCTCGAAAACACAAGCCTCGAGTGGCTGGTCATATGACTCTGCGTCCACGTAGCTAGGTACCAACCGTCTCCGTTGTACTATGTTAGTATTCGTACATACCTACTTGCCTATATTTAATTATTGGTACATTATACATATAAACTTGCCTATTGTTACCTACTAATTATATGATTTTAGATTTGAATGTATAACATGTTCCACTTATTTACGGTTAAACTAAGTATACTTACTATGTTCAATATTTATGTACCTACTCAACGTAAAATGTATGTTTTCATCCGTAGTTTTGATTTGTGTTAATTAGGTGAGGAGGTGTAAAGTATTGTGGGTACTTATGTTATTTGATACCTTCATTTCGTTCAATAAACCAGTTATCATACCGCTCGCCCTGTTTCATTACCTACGCATATCTTACTATTTCAATCTAATTGTTGGTTATCTATAGGTACCTACCTATTTTATTGTGAAGTTACAGATTCTGAAAAAAAGTCTAGTTATGGAAATTCATTCTGTGTTTTAAACCTACCCCTGGGCACAGTCCACAACTGTAGGTAGGTATATAAATAGTTAGGTATTTGCCTACTTATTTACTGATTAATTATAAGATTATTAGAAAATTATAATTAGGTACATACATACATAGGTTATAAAAAACAAACAATATTAAGAGATTAGTTTATGAGAACACTTTATTAGAAAAATAATAAGTAATAGGTAGGTACATATATACTTAAAAAAATTATATACCTACTTAATAGATAATCAGTCCAGTATTGTTCACAGAATTAACTCTCTTGAAAGTTGAAGTGAGCTGGAGAATGTTCAGTCAGGCAGGATACATCAGTAGGTAGGTAGGTAGAACTAAGCAGGTGGACCACGACCGAAGCCTGGGTATAGATGGTGAGACACAGTTAGGTAACCAGAAGCAGGCTTCCATGGATTTTCAAGTTTCCTTAGTGTGACATTATTCTGTAGTAAGGTACCTACTAAGTAAGTAATGTTTTATTTGAAGTAGGTAGGTAGGTACCTCAGAATACAAAAAAGGTACTACCTAAACAAGATAAGGAGATATCAAATAAAATTCTGCCTGTCATCAATGCTAGTTGGTTTATTTTTCCTAGTTTTTCTGCTCTGCTTTGGTGGACAAACTGTGTATGTATGTACCTAGGTACATGAAGGTAGAAGCTATCTATTAGACTCAACGTTATTTATGTAGAACATACCTAGATTTTGGCAAAAGAAAATATAACATTTGTAAATGATCTCATTCTTGATGACAATGTTGGCTACATACAGTGCAAGAACTGACTAAAAGGGTTAGAAGTGGTCATCATTATCAGCACATTCTGCTTGAACATAGCATACAATAATTGTAAGTAGGTACTTACCTACCAGTGCTATATCTACTTTTATCGTTTAGCCACCATCCTTGCCTTCCTTTGAGGTTATTTGAAGAGAAATTAGGTATTTTCTGATGAGATGATATCATTTATGTACCTACCTAGGTACTCCGAATATCAAACTCAATACAGCAGTTATGTACCTACTTTGGCACCACACGCAATCTAACAACGCGTCATAAGGATTACCATGGATAAATTGGTATTACCTATCATTCATTATATCGCTGCATCAGGTTCCAAATTGATTTTGTAACGCAGACTAGGTAGAGACATACATCAACCTAACCTACGCGTTCGAGTTGCGAATAAATAAAGATGGCGTAACCAAATCAAAATAAATCCAAAACTAAATCGTGTATGGGAGACCGGGTAGACTTCGGACACGGGGAGACAATGGACACATTTAAATTTGCCACCCTATTGGAGTTAGAACAATCTTGTCTATTGTCTATATGTTGGCAAGCCTGAATTTATTGTTTTGAACCACTAACCACTAACCAGTCGGTTGAGAGTTCCTAGCACGAGAAATTTTTTTAGAAAGAAAAAACGTTTTTTGGCTAGTTTGATGAAAAATTTTTGCTTGTTAGTGGATCGTTTAGGTGCTCATTTTGACCAATGTCAGAGTGTCTGTTTTTTCATTGGAATGAAGGATTACCTGTGAATATTTGAAACCGTAAGTATTTATAACCTAAAAATATTTGTCTAACAATTTATTCATTTGTTTGAATTCTCACCACCGGGGGAGATTTTGGACACTCTGTCCGAAATCTCCTCATACTGCCTTAATATGTATGTTCTAAGAGATGATTGTTTTGCGTTGCAGATACCTAATAATAAAAAAGATGCCCAGAAATTACAAAAAGAAAACTGACCGTATATTTTCGCCTGAACCACTGAAGGAAGCCATAAATGATGTAGGTACGTGTAAATAATTTGAGTAGGTATCAGGAAGAGTGCTGCTAAATATGGTATTAGCAAATCAAGACTTTGATTATTTTAAAAAGACCAAAAATCAGGATAACGTCGAGTCTGAGGATTGTACAACGAATTTCAGAAAAAGCCAAGTTTTTCCTCCACCCATGGAAGCTGCTTTGGCTGAATATTTAATTAAATATGCTCAACAATGTATCATGGCCCTAAACTACAACCTAAAGCTACAAAACGTTTAGCTTACGAATTTGCTGAGAAAAATGGTCTAAAGTATCCACAAAAATGGAAAGACACTAAATCTGCAGAACCTGATTGGTTGTCATCGTTTTTAAAACGTAAACCTAATCTTTCAATACGGACACCTGAGACGACGAGGCTCGCACGAATGACGAGTTTTAACAGAACAGAATTCCAAAACAAGCTTCATGATGTTTTATCACGATATAACTTCACACCATCCCAGATTTACAACCAAATTTGGATGAATACAGATTGCAATAGTTTAATAAACCTTAATTCCTTGAAAAGTGTGTGTTTATTTGTATGTCCAGAATCTCCCCTATATATGTCCTATGTCACCCCAGGTACCGGGAGACATCGGACACTCGACATGTTTTATTTAAAATCGTTTTTAAACCCTGAAAATCAATATATATGAAGAAAGTCAATTCAATTCAATTTTCAATTATCTTTATTAAGGCAAAAATTATTTACAATATATATACAAGCACCAGTGTTAATGTATCCTAGTGGTATTATACTTAATAATAGTTTACATAACTATTGGTTGTGTTCTGTGGACAATATGTTTTTGCTAGCCATTAGTGACATATGTGGCGGCACGGAATACAAATCCATACATAGGTACCTCAAGTAAGTGCTATGTTGCATCTAAAATAAGAAAAACTGGATATCACAACACAGGAATAGACCTAGTGTGATATCCAGGGTTTGCCTATCAGTATACAGTAGATAATACACAAAAATCTAGTTTATACAATATCATGTTAAACCTACATATCTTACTGTAAACACCCTGTAAATGAAGAAATAAATGCTTTTTTATGTTTATGTTTATAACACTTTGTCCAAGCACACAGGCCACTATAAAGCTTTTAATATGTTGATTACTAATGATATGAAAACAGAGTAAAGTTTAATGTGATTGCGGTAGTCTAAATACCGCTACTTAGGCTTAAGTATAGCACTAAGTTACTAAGAACAAATTTGCACAATCATAATTAACATAAGATAAAATTGTGGGTATTTACAAAATGAAGCGAGTATTAATTCGTACGTCCACAAAAGGCAACATGAACGAATAGGTATGGTAGTTGACAGCGCTCGAGCCCGCGTGTCGCCAGGGCGAGATCCCGCGAGCGACTAAGATACACACACTACTAACTAACGACTAAGACGCATACACGAGGTAATAGGATTCAGAGTCGCCCGCGCGGTCGCGGTTGATAGGAACTATTGTTCTGTGGCTGAGACTCGCGCGCTCGCAGAGCTGTTGACACGCTTACTGCGCGTGATGAAGGAAGTAGTGATGGGGCAATTTATACCGATTATACGTTTCGATAAATGGAAGATTTTTATGTCGAGTCTTACCGTACATCAATTTTTGGTAGTCCAATTTTTTTATGTAGGTAACTTATGTAGGTTAGTTTTGGGACGTGTACTATAAGCATATCTTAGTGCCTTATTTTGGACTAGTTGAAGCTTATTAATGTTAGATTTGCATGTACTATGCCATACAGGACAAGCATATGTGAAGCATGGTCTTACCAGGGTGAGGTACGTTCTGAATTTTGTGTGGCAACTTAGACAAGATTTTTTATTGAGAATGGGACTCAAGGCGTTAAGCGCTTTCATACCTTTAAGTTGAAGTTTAGCCGTGTTAGCTGACCAATTAAGTTTGGAGTCCAGCGTTACACCGAGATACTTCACGGAACGACTCCAAGGTACATTATATCCATCTATATTTAAAGTTCTAGCAGGTAAAGTTCTTTTTCGGGTAAAGAGGATTGCTTCGGTTTTAGATGCGTTTATTTTAAGTTTCCAATTTTTGAAATATGATAATAGCTTGTCTATCGATAGCTGCAAGCGTCCTATTATTAGATCGATATCTGTGGATGACGTATAGCAGGTAGTGTCGTCTGCGAAACAGGCAACACTGGTTCTAGTTTGGACAGGAATGTCATTAAGAAACAACAAAAATAGGTAGGGGCCCAGAATCGAACCTTGGGGCACGCCGGCAGGAACATTTTTTGGTGAAGAGAAAATATTATTGATGTGGACCGAATAACTACGATTTGCCAAATATGACTGTATTAGCTTGACTAGATTGATGGGGAGGTTCAGTTTTAGCAGCTTGTGCAGCAGCCCTAAGTGCCAAACTGTGTCGAAGGCTTTTTCGATGTCAAGGAGGTACATGCCAGTGGACTTATTAAGATTTAGATTGTATGACACAGATTCGGCAACTCGGGCAAGCTGCTGGACTGTTGAATGGCCTTGTCTAAACCCAAATTGCTCCTCAATTAGTAGGTCGTGGGAGACGCGGATTAGACGGCTGTAGATATTTTTTTCAAATAATTTACCCAGGCAGGGCAACAAACTAATCGGCCGGTACGAGCTAGGGTCTAGAGCATTTTTACCTGGCTTGTGGATGGCAATAACTTTAGCGTTTTTCCACGGTAGCGGGAAGTAATTAAGCTGCAGACAGCCATTGAAGATCTTGGTTAGCTTAACAATACACTTCTGGGGTAGGTTTTTGATAAGATGGTTAGAGATATCATCTGGTCCCGGCGCTTTGCGTGGTTTTAAACTTCTGATGCATTTGACAACTTCATTTGGCCTGACCAGGTTTAGTGGGCATGACGTACAGTCAGTTGTGTTTAGCATAGACACAGTGTTTTCGATAGCAGGCAGTTCGTCACTATACCAGCTATGGGTAAGGAGCATGTTATTTTGGAAAGCATCAGCTAGCACATTGCACTGTTCTTGTTGACTAGTCGTTAGCGAGCCATCATTGCGTTTAAGTGCTGGCAGTGAAACAGAACTAGAAGAACGCAGGGTTTTAGCAAGTCGCCATATATCATTGCTGGGGTTGTCAACTTTTTTAAGCTTTTTAACCCAAGCAAGATCGTGATTAAGTTTTAATGCCTTACTAATTTGAAGCTTTGGATAGTTAACATGCTTAATTAGGAGTTTTCTTTTGTGACGATCCTTCTCATTTGCCGCTAATCTTCGAAAACGATGTTTCGAGCTGATCAGTCTCTTTAGGGTACGGGGAAGTTCAGTAGTGTTCCACGGTTTTAGGGTGGTAAGAGGAACACAAGCATTTCTACATTCAATAATTGTGCGCTGCAAGTTAGATATGTCCCTATCAATATCGGCAGGGCACGTATACATCTTAGAGGTAAGATAAATCTTGCTATTTATAAGTTGGCGGTAAGACGTCCAGTCAGCTTTGCCATAATTGTATTTTTGAATAGGATTACGAATAATTTGATTACTGATATTGAAAAAGACCCAAATGTTCAAATATACATTATTCATCGTTATTTTACAAGATATTAAGTTAATTTGATATAACCTAATGATAATTAAATTAGATCAATTTAAGTAAAAACTGTCCGAAGTCTACCCGGTCTCCCCTGTACACGGGCAAGAACGTCAAAAGTTGTACATGGTAAGTACTTTTTTACATGTCCCCGAATGATATTATACTGTTTCGCTGCTTTCAAGGTTTTCACGACAATTGTCACCCGGTTATTTGATTTTAGATGAAATAGGCATGCTATATTTGTTAAAATATTACGCATAAAACTATATTAAAATAAAGAAAAATTAGTTTAAAAATTTGCAATTTTAGTGTGTAGTACTGTCCCCAAAAAAAAACCAGCTTTTGTCGGCAGTTTCTTATAAAAAATAATACTACAGTGGCAAATTTCTGGTTGTGTATTTGAAATTTGGCGGGATTTTAATTATTATTTAAGCGCAATTTACTGCAAGAGCTAGAATTTCTTCTAAAAAAGTAAATTTAAACCTGTCCCCGGCATATGCACCTGCTGGACATGTCCGGGCACCGTTACCACATTTTTGTATCAAATTTAAGTTTTTTTATTCGATGCGGTAGTTATTTTTTAATTTAAATAGCAAGACCCCAATATGACATAAAAAAGTAAAAGGGATGTCTATGTTTGAATCAACCATTTCGTTTAAAACAGCTGTTCTTTTCTGTGCGTTTGGCGAGAGGAGTGTTTTTTCGGGCGCTGTCCGGTGAGTAAATTTGTGTTATTTTTAATGTTAAAACGTGTTTCCAAGCCATATTTTACATTAATTACGTAAATTGACTATTCTAGATTACTTTAGTGTGAAGAAATGTGAGATAAATATCAGCAATTGTAGAAATAATATGATTTCGTATAGGAATACCCGATTCCGTTACCTCCTGTCCGTGACTATAGCGGTGGTAACGTATAGGCCGGACTTGAAAGTAACGGACAGGACCACGTAAAGCAAAGTTTACATGGTGCAAACTCGCCTTTTTTACTTTTTATTTAGACTCATATTTACTATTAGACAATTTTACTAATCATAATTTAAATGTATACTGTTTCATTTAAATTCCGTTTTCTGGAGTGACATTTTTTAATTGATGATTAAACAACAGAAAAAAATTACAACATTAGTGTTTAAAATAATAAATATTCTAAATGGAATTTCAGATTTCAAGATGGCGCTAACACCAGCTGAAAAAATGCGCCATTATCGCCAAAAAATAAAAGATACTCCCGAAAAATATGAAGAACAGAAGAAAAAAGACAAAGAACGCATAAAAATTAAAAGAAAATTCATTCACAGCTCGATGATGAAAAAAAAGTAAAATAAGACAACAATGGAGATATAAAAAAAAGGCAAAGGAAAAAAAAAACAGGAAATGATAATCAAAACGAAGACAATATAGATGGAGTTGCGCTAAGAACAAGTTCTAATAGCTCAACAATGAACAACAGAAAAAGTCAAGACTCGGATTCAGGTTTGAAGTCCAAATTAAAATACATGAAATCAAATTTTCCGACAAGACTGTTAGTGTATTAGGCTAAATAAATAATAATAACGATTTCGGTCCATGTTTCAAGCTTTTTATATTATTTTAGTTTTTCCTACTTTTAAGCGTCATGTAAACCTAACTCTACAATGTCCTGTTCGTTATGAACATGTCCTGTTACGAGACTGTCCCCTAAACTAAAGTTCCTAAAATGTTGATTATATTAAAAAAATATTTAAAATACGTTTATATATTATTCATAGAAATAATTTTACTCCTTAAAATACAATACATTCAAATAGGTTATTATGTAAACGGTCAATATTGTAAATTTTATGATAAACTTTGTGATACATTTTATACTATGAGTAACATACTGGACAGGAAAGGTAGATAAATCTGGTGTGTTTCTATGTTAATAAACTGACTATACATTTAAAATGTAAAAAAACATGTTTCCTTTCGTTTAATAAATAATATTTTCACATATTTATGTATTTTACTATCCTAATGAACCAAAAACAGTCGGTAACGAACAGGATTCAAATGAATGCCTACTGTTAGAAAATTGATAATTTCTCACAAAAAAACGATTTTACAAGAAAACTTTTAAGATTTTCAGAAAAAAGAATTATTAGAGATCATTCATATGAAATATCAAAGGATATTCTGCCAAAAAAAAATGAAGCAAAATTTTTAAGCAGTGTACAACTTTTGACGTTCTTGCCCACACGATGTTCTATCCGTACACAAAAATTAAGAACATTTTAAACACTTTAAAGCAAACAAGCTCCCAGTAGATCTAGGCCCCTGTTTTTAAATAAGTAAGTAGGTACGATAGCTCTTGCCAGATTGGTACTGCGTGAGAATAGCCAAAAGAAACGAACTATTACTTATTCCATGGCTTCACGCAGTTTACTACATTGATAAAAACCTAAACACATTGACAGAATTTCTACTCACACACAGAAAATTTTATATTTTTTCAAAGAAAAGGGATATTGCCAGAATACAGAAAATATTAGCGTTCAATCAAATTAAAGACAAGTATTCGAGTTTTCGACTTCTACGGAAATAGTACATAGTAAAGATAATAAATATTTTCATTGGTTCTATGAATGAATTAACTCTGAGAATTAACCTGAGGAATTAACTAAACCGTATATTTGTTATCTGTATAGAATGAACGTTATTATGAACATGTTCATTCGCGAATGTACGATACTGTGTATGAATAACTGGTCCGGATTTGTTTTGTTTAATGTTTATTTTTGCAATTTCATTTTCAGCAATTCACCGCATCCAAGAGATTTAAATGCAATTTTCTTCTAAATATCATCATTTTTGGTATTCATAATGTCTGCAGTAATGCCTGTTATCACTATACAATGCGATTGGAACGATGTTATTCGGTAAGTAATAAATTGAAACTCATTATATGTACCTTTCGCGCACTCTAGAAGTTGTCTAAACTTATCATTTTCCATTTACAGTTTGCCAAACGGAGAAGCATGGATATCCTCGAAGAAACTCAACGAAAACAGTGTTCACGATAAATTAAAAACATCAATAAACCCGTCTGACAACAAAATCAAGATCAACTTCACAGACAACTATCAGTACATATCTCATGGCAACCTGAGTCTTGTAGTGAAGCACATAGCTTCTGGCTTGAGAGTAGCATTTGTAGCTCCAACTAAAGCTCATAAAGTTCATAGTAAAGGTGTGTTGTCTGTACATGCTGCTGAGAATGCATTGGCAGTATCTTCATGTGAAGGTGACAGGCTCTTGGTATGGGACAGCAGGACTAGTAAGTAACTAGGTATTTGCTTACTACAATTATCATTGAAATATCCTTGTGGCTTCTTTAACTGAGATGTGCAAATGATGAATACATGTAATGATATAATTCTGTGCTCTGTGCTATTTATAAAACTATTGACTCACCATGTCAAACCAGTCCAACTAATTTACTTTTTTTATGTGGGATAGGTTTACCTTTGACTACAGCCTGCCTGATGTTAAGCATTGCTGCAGCCTAGGGTGTAACATGTTTACCTAAAGGCACACATTTTTATTAGCACATTATGATCAAAGTTACTAGTTAAATAATATCTGACACTACAAAAGAATAGCATATACAAAACAAAGTTTAAATAACAGATTTGGGTAAGAAATAACAATGTTACTTTATAGTGACAAACACATAGCTAATTTGATACCTAATTATTTTCCAGGTGAAGTAATCCAAGAGCTGCAAGGGCATGGTGGGCCTGTATACAAGTGCAGGTTCTTCCCCTCGGGCATTGTGGTGTTGTCCGCTGGAGCTGATGGATCCTGCAGGGTCTGGTCTGCCGAGACAGGCATCAACCCTGTCATGCTCAAAGGTCACAAGATGGCCATAACTGATATAAGTATTATTGAGAAGGGAAGGAATGTTATTTCTGTTAGCAAGTGAGTACTAGTGTATTAATTAATTACTATGTGAGACAAAATTTTATTCATGGTGGGGTGTCCATATTTATAAAAAATAAGATAAAATATAATAAATGTACTAAAATAGATGAACTATGTCATGAATTCCATTGTGAATTAAGTTGTATAGAAATTAACTTGAAGGACTGTAAGCTGTTAATCATAGGTATGTATAGGACCGGGGCAGGTAATTTTGTAAAAATGACTAAAGTCCTGGATAGACTGTTTAGTTTATTGTGTGATATGACTAATACCAAAATTCTATTTTTGGGAGATTGGAATGTTGATTTTCTGGTAGAATCCTCAGAACGGACAGCAATAAATGACATCCTAAAGACCTATAAATTTAGAAATGCTGTAAATTTCCCAACTAGATTTGATAAATGGTCTAAATCATCAATTGACTGTGTGGTTACTAATGTACCAGAAAATAACATTAATATTAAGCACATCGCTACAGCAACTGGGTCCGACCATGATGCTCAATTAGTATACTTGAATACTGCCAAGAAACACATACCCAAATTTTTATATATTGAAAAGCGTTTTTGTGAAAATTATCAAATAGAAGAGTTATGTAACTCAATGTTAGCTACAGACTGGGTTAAACTTTCCAAAGTACCCAATCACGGGGGGGTTGAGGGGGGGAGGGGGTAAGCCCCCCCCTAAAAGGGGGGGGGGCACGGAGATCAATAGTTTTCGAGATATGACCATTTTTGTATGTTGAGGTTAAGTACTACGATTTCACTATAGGGGTACTTAACTACCTATTATATATTTTTTTAGGATTAAGACTAGGTGGAGTCGGGGTGGTCTGTGTCGGATCTGTCACCCATAATAACCTAATCTTTCTCGCTACGCTGGTTAGAGTGTACTTTACGGGACGCTAAACCTAACGAAACCTAACCCAACACTTGCACTACAACAGGACTTGGCTCCTCCTCGCTTCGCTCGACGTCGCATGTGCGTGGTAGAAAGCAACCTAACGAACCTAATCTACCTTCTGTCACAGACAAGTGACTTCGAGTCCAACACTTGCACTACAACAGGACTTGGCTCCTCCTCGCTTCGCTCGTCGTCGCATGTGCGTGGTAGAAAGCAACCTAACGAACCTAATCTACCTTCTGTCACAGACAAGTGACTTCGAGTCCAACACTTGCACTACAACAGGTTAGGTTAGGTTTAGCGTCCCGTAAAGTACACCCCAACCCGCTACGCTCGCTCACTCGACCCCACTATCCCCTTCTATTCTAACCTAACCTCAAGCATGCATCGAAGAAGAAAGAAAATTACTTGACACTGGCAAATACGCGAAAAGTGTGACGCCAATACTAAAAAAAAAACAATGGCGTCACGTTTCGTTCATCAAGTTACAAGTTACACACAAAATATTATAACTACGTATAAATTTGCGATCAAATAATAAATAAAATTACGTATTATATGTATTTTTCATCAATATATACGTAATTGTGACAAAAACTAAACATTACATACACATTAGCAAATAAATATAATAGTTTGATGAGTCGCACGCTTGTATGTAATAGCAGTCCGTAAAACGAAACGCTAATGGCCGCCATAGTGTCAAGAAACTGTCAAAACGAAGGATTATTTTTCGATTTTAAAAAATTAATATCTCGTAAACTAAGCATCTACGTGCTAAAATATTTAACGCCTTTTCTAAATATTATCTACTTGTAAAATAATTATGGACCTCCAACGCGATTGGGTACTTTGGAAAGTTGAGCCACAGACTGGGACACATTATTTAATGTGTATGACAGCTCCACATTTGAAAAGTTTTTTAATAAATTAATATGGATGTACATTTACCAATAAAAACAAGGCGTATAAGAAATAGACAAAAATGTCCTTGGATCTCTGAAGATATAATAAAATTACAATTAGACATACATGACCTATATCAAGATCAGAGACAGTACCCACAAGTAATATCCACTCAGGATATAATAGAAATAAAAACCAAGTTAAAGAATAAACTTTTAGATGAAAGTAAGAATAATGCGAAAAACCCCAAAAAGGAGGTATGGAATGTAATTAAAGAAGAAACAAACAAAGATATAAAAGAATGGACATGGGATCTATTGGACGAGAACAAAATAAAAGTAAGAAAAGATAAAATAGCAAATTACTTAAATAATTATTTTATTTCAATTGGTGAAAACTTAAAGGCAAATAACCCACCAAACATACAAGAAGCAATGGGTCTACTACAAATACAGGGATCTCTTCCATCGGATAATTTTAAATTTAAGTATGTAACTCCCCTTGAATTAATGAAGATAGCGAAAAGAAAGATAGACCGATCAGAGACGATGGATATATTCGATATATCCGGATCTTTTCTATATGATATAATTTTGCGTCTGGGGGACCATCTAACTTTCCTTATTAACAATATTCTACAGTCGGATGAATATCCTAGAACGCTAAAAAAGAACAGAGTCACACCATTATATAAAGGCAAAGGAGAAACCACTTCTGTGAATAATTATAGACCAATAACAATAGTACCCACAGTCTCAAAAATTGTAGAATCACTGATGGCAGACAATATTATGAGCCATATGAATCAGAATAATATGATCACCAATGCCCAGTACACATATAGAAAAAATCACTCAACTACATCTGCGGCTCAAAAGCTAGTAGAAACGATTATTGATGGCCTTGAACATAAGAAAAAAGTGGCTGCAATATTTCTAGACTTATCGAAAGCTTTTGATTCTGTAAGCCATTACCTTGTAATAATGAAGCTTTCGGCTTACGGAATAACTGGAATAACCTCTCTGACTTATAAAATCATTCCTTGAAGATAGAGAGCAAATTGTCGAAGTAAAAATAGACAAACAGCGTCATAAATCATCACCAAGGAAAGTAGATATAGGAATTCCGCAGGGATCATCATTGGGAAATACCTTGTTTTTGGTATTTCTCAATGATTTATACCTTAGTGGAATTAAAGGAGAAGTAATCCAGTATGCAGATGATACGACAGTGATTATAACCGCTGAGTCACATGAAGAACTTCAGAAATGTATAAATAAAACTTTAAGAGAGTTAGAAAACTGGTTTACGGTGAATGGCCTGAAACTGAATACTGATAAAACGAATATAATGTTCTTCAATGCTGTATCACCAAACATTAAAGAAACTCCATTAATATTAGAGAATGGAACTGAATGTTTATATGCAAAGCATGTAAAGCTATTAGGATTCGATTTAGATCCCTCCTTAACATGGAAAGAACATATTGATAATACTTGTAAAAAAATGGCTAAAGGGGTTTATGCATTAAAACAGTTAAAACCAATAACAAGCCCAGAGCACCTAAAGGAAACTTATTATTCATACATATACTCTATACTTTCATACGGCATAAGTATATGGGGCAATGCTACAGACTTTGAATGAGTGTTAATAATGCAGAAACGAGCAATAAGAGTACTTGTGGGAGGTAGATATAGAGAGTCTTGTAGAAACCATTTCAAAGAGTTGAAGATATTGATGTCAGTGTCACAATATATATTAGAGATTGTAAAGTTTGTAAAAAGAAATCCACATTTGTTTAAACTTAAGACTTATAACTCAAATAGATCCAAGATAAACAGAGTATTGTTAAAACCTACTGTGTCTAGGCTGTGTATGACTAAGAAACTACCCACTATAATGGGAGAGAAACTGTTCAATAAACTCCCCGCACACATTCAGTCTATGAATAACGATCAGCAATTTTGCAATAGCGTCAAGCAATTATTGTTAGATCAGACACTTTACAGTTTTAAAGAATACTTTGAAAATTACTACAGTCAACTAGCAATTGATTCTAATCTTGAACATGAACATGAACATAGGTACCGCACCCAGCCAGGACAAGCCTGCTCCGGTCAAACCGGCATACCGGGGGGCACGAGGTTGTGGAGCGTGGTTTTGTGCTAACGCTCCGGGATGGTAGTCGACCGGCTATGCAGCCAGACGCCGATTTGGAGAAGGTTGTTATTAAGGATAGGGATAAGCGTTAGTAAAAAATGGTGTTCGTTGATTATTGAGTTGACCCATCTTGGGGTTTGTTAGTGTTTGGCTTTGCAAGCACTATCTTAATGCGTTCGCTGTGTAATGTTGGTCCTATTGTGTGTAATCATAACCACGTCGGGTGTAGTAGGTGGATCTTAAATGTGGGTCGAATAGATCCTATGTCGCTAAGGGATTGTTCTTGTGTCATCTGACGGCCTTTCCTGGGGTATGGTTGGTGCCTGCCTGTTGGTATGTCGTTCTGTTTCCTCATCAGATTCGCTGTCGGTTTCTGCCATCTTATAGATCTCCCTGGCAGCTCTTATAAAGTCTCCTTTGTTTTTCGCCATGTCCTGCCAGTCAGATGTTTTCCTGGGGTCCATATCATGAGATAAAGAATCCTTCCACGTATAGTTAGGTCTACCAACTTTAAGATCTTCCGTTGCTTCGATCTCTTGCAAACGGCGCCGGCACTCTTTAAGTGTATTTCTAGCCTCTATATCTTGAGGGTGATGCTTATAATGAAACTTCGCCTTCTGTAGGTTTGTAATTGCCTCTTCTCTAGCCTTAGAGTACCTTCTTTCATGTTTGATAGTCTTATTGGCCGCCATCTTCATGACGTTTGTTATCACTTCCCACGATAGCGGCTCTTTTCGGTTTTCGCCGTTCCTGCTCTTTTTGGTTTCTTGGTTTTTTTTTTTTTTTTTTTTCGAGTGGTGTTACTTTGAAACATCTCGTAGTTTAGGGTTTTGTAGTCAAACTCGTTCGCAACGTTGGCCCTGGTTAGTCTTATTGGAGGTCTCGTAGAGTCCCTATTGGAATTTAACGTGAGGGCAGGGCGACCTAACTTTGAACAAAAACGCGCCACGCTATCAAAATACGTTCGCAGCGCAGCGTACGTTCGTAACCTACGCGCAAGCCAAATTGATATTTAACGTTTCGATTTACGGTTCATATTTCACTGCATACAGTTCGAGTCTCTCAAAGTTATCATGGTTGCCATTAGGAATGTAGATTTAGTACAATAATAAAATTGTATTATTTTAGTGTTTATACTTAATCATCAGTGAATTATATTTCGATAAATTAATACTTTATCAGTAATTATTTTTTATGTGTTATTATAACAAAGTATGTACTAACAATTTTTTTTTTCTAAAATGTTTACTAAATTAATCCTGTTTTTCTCGAATTCAACTATAAATTGCTTATTTAAGTAGCTAGATATACCTATTGATACAATACTAACAAATTTTTCATACTTTGGGGAGTGATGTGCCGTTTGACCCACGACTGTCGATCGTACTTTACTGTGCCCTCCGCTCGCTGCGTGTTCGGAACCGGGAGATAGGTTTCTGTTGTATTATTTATTTTGTGGTGACAGGCTTCAGGTTTCCCCATATGATTCTATGGTCAGATAGGATTGTTTTTTCACCTTTGATGTAATTAAAAATCTGGTTGTTTTTGGCATCTGTCATTATATGGTATATTTGCGATGTTTTGTTTCCCAACGTCCAAGTCAGTTTACAGCTGCGCCGGCCGAATGATGTGTCCAATCGGAGATTTTCCCGTTTCGTTACTTGTTTGGTGTGGGAGATTTTTGCCTCTTTGATTTTTATCGCGAAGTTCATGTGTATCTGTGAGTCCTATGTGGGCGTTGAAGTCACCTAGTATGATTGTTATTGAGTTTCTTGGTTTGTTCTTGGTCAGTTGTAGTAGCCGAGTCGTGTCGTTTGCTGCTGGTGACGTTGAATTGGACCTGTGCGTTGTAGTAATGAATAGAGAGGCTCCACTGCTTGTATCTATTGAAGCAACCATATTGTTTGTGTTTGCTTTAGTCCAGTTCAGCCTTAGGCCGCTGCTTTTTCTTATGAGAATAGCTTGGCCTCTTCTGTTGTTGTTTCCGCTTAGGTGCCACGTATAGTGACTAGATTCGTAGGTCCCGGGTTTTAAGTGAGTTTCCTGTAGGCAGGCAATCTGGATAGATTTTCCGTCTAGAAACTCGTCAATCTCTCGTTTTTTAGTCAACGTTGCGGCGCCTCTAACATTCCATGTGGCAATGTTTATGTTTTCATTTACTACCTGTTTTTGTTGTTTGGTGTGGCCTGGGGCGGGCAAGTCTGTATCCGGACTCATCTGGTATTCTCCTCTGGGGTGCTGGTTCCAAGACTAAGGTCATTTTGCGTGGTGCTTGTACTTATTACTCCTAGGTGATTTTCAAAGCAATCAAAGTGGTTCCCCGTAATTATTAGACCTATGCTACCTGCGGTGTCGTTTGGTGCCTTAGGAGAGAAACATACTGTTTCTTGTAGCGGGGTTTTTTGAGTGATTTTGACGTTAATACTATAATATTCCGCTGCCGCTATAAGTATGTCTGTGCCGCCCCATGTGCCATCTTGGTATTGTGATAGAATGTAGTTCCTGATTTGTTCGCTTTGTGATGAACTATCTAGATTACTTCTGATCGCTAGGTACATTTGTGGATCGTTTTGGTTTTCCTCAACGTGGCGTGCGAGGTCTCGTCGAATGTGTTGGTGGTCAAAGGTTAGGCCATACAAGTCGTTAATTTGGTGGGCTATAAGCGCGATACAAGCAGTTGCCGTCTCCTGGTATTTTAATATATAGGGTCCCTATTTCCATATCGGCTTTGTGCCTTACCGTGGCGGTATCGCAGAGGACGGGTTGTCGTGGCTAGCTCGTGATATCTTTCAGGTATGCGCGTGCTTGAGGCTGTGAAGGAAGCTTATATACTATGTATTACTTATTAGTTAACTGGTATATCATGCACTATACTAGTTCCCTTTTGCCTTTAACGGAAAAGGGGAGTAAGTAGCACTCGAGTGAGTACTTGGGTCTCGTCTAACAACTCTAAGTACTTGCACTTTATACCTGCTGTTTATTTGGAATAAGTCTATTAATTACGCTTTATGTACTAGTGTGTTATGTGTATAAAACAAACGTCTGGGCTTTATTGTACGTAGAAAAAATGACTACAATTAGAAGTAATTTTTGAGCTATGTTTAACAAAGGATGACCCACCCGACAATAGAGCCTCGCAGCTGTGGAAATTAGCAGATGATTTTAAGAACGGTTTTTTTTTGTTTGTATTGTTAATGGTCTGATTTATTGCTTAGTTTTACGTGTCGGTATTTGTTTTGGGAATGGATAGCGTAATATTTCACGCGCCTTTTTAAAATCTTAAGTTATTGTCCAAACGGGCCTGCAGATGTGTGTAGTTTTTACTCGTATTTAGGCTTTTGTGTTTGCCTTGGGAAAGTAGATTGTCTGTGTTTTCGCATACGTTACGAGTAATTACGTCCGTGGTATGAGATCGCGTAATCTAGTCTACCCTTGTAAATTTAGCAGGTTTTTACTGCAGTTTGTGTAAATATGTATTTTGAAATCGGATAAGCTAGTTACGCGTAGGTTTGATCTATAAGTAACCGATGTGACCGTACGGTGTTGGTTGCTGGTATGGGCTGCTTGAAAACAGACTTGTCCCTCGTGGCAGACGTCTAGACAATATCCTAGGATATTGAGGAAGGAGAGACCGAAGAAAAGGGGTTTAGACCACGTGTGGCTAATATGGAACAAGCTCACCGAGTTTTCCTTTTGTTGGAGTGGGTTTCCCCGCGCTGGGCGCTGGTACCGGTGGCCTCTGATGACGGGTCACGTACACTGGTTGTCACTCACTGATACATGTAAAGATTATAAACACGCGTTGCACGGCACTTGATTATAGTCACTTTTCGCGGGGCCAGGGAATTGATTTGCTCGCAGCCATTGCGCTAGCCGCTGGCAGATGTTGTGCCTATTGTTTACTGGATCAATTGTATTGACGAGGCTCTATTGACCGTTCCCGAAAGCGACCGCTCGTCACGGCGTCCAAGACGAGACTCAACTAGCAATTGATTCTAATCTTGCTTAGAAATTAAGTAATTAACTACTAGGTAAGGAGTGTGATGCCAAATTGTCATTTTAGCCCCTATACAGCTAAAGTGACAGTAGGTACCTAGATTTATTTAAGTTGAAATTAATTGAATAATTGAGAGTAACTAATTCAAGTATAGGCATGCTAGACACTAACTAATCTACAGATTACTCTGAGTAAGATGGTTGTCAATTACCTATATCTCAAACTCAAAGAAAAATATACAAATGAAACTGCTACGTATTCAAGTTATGTGAACAATATGTACCTACCCTTAATTTTTGTGGACTTTCAACTTGATTTTGAACATTCTTTATATGTACATACAATATGTGGCTCTAAAATTAAATTGTATAATTATGTCCTGTATTTGATTAAAGCATTAATTTCCTTAATTTTGTTGTTCTCCTTTTCCAGAGATGGTTCAGCAAAACTGTGGGATGTTGGTGAATCTAACTGCCTGGCAGATGTTGTGGGAGGACATGGTCGCATCAACTGCTGCACTATAACTAATACAAATGATGTGGTAGAGGTTGAAAATGAGAGAGAGGTGAGTTAAGTATTGTTGATTCAAGTTATGTTATGTTGTAAAAAAAACACACAAATGTTGTGTGTTATTTGAACTAATTTATACATTATGAGATTGTAAATGTATAATAATGACTCTGGTATATTTCTTATTTACATCAGGCTACTTCAGTCCATTATTAGGAAACACCACGTGTATGCACAATTGCATAATTAATTGAAAAACTCATAGGCATTTTAATTATTTATTTAGGGCAACAAAAATAAACATAAAGAAACAAAAATAAAGACAAATACTACTTTTTACTACAAAAGACACAGACATGATTTATATTGATTCAACATAAGTTTGACAAACTTTTAACATAATGTTACCGAATGATGATGTTGCTGGGTCTTAATGATCCGAGTTCCAAACATTTGTCTATAAATGGAATATGTTTTAATTATTTGTATTATATTTACGTAAATGAAGCCGGGGTAACATGTAAGTGTTTCATTCATGGTTTAAACTTTAAATAAAATATTTCCCAGATTGGCACAAACAACAAGCTCCTCATAGTTGGTTGCGAGAGCGGGCTGGTGATCTGCGCACACGTCGCCAGGAGACAGGAGGTGTTCTGCAAGCAGCTGGAGTCGGTCGTGAACGCCTGCGCTGTGGTGGATAGCAGCGTCATTGTGGGCTGTGCTGATGGAAAGGTAATTATTATTACTATTCTGTTAAAAAAAGATGCTGTGAAAAAAATACCCTCTTGGTGACATTTAGAAAGAGTAGTGGGTCTGAATGAAATGCACACACTGTATTTTAGTGGGTCTGAATGCAAAATATACATGGGGAGATTGCTCTTAAAATAAGATAGCTATTGCATGCAAATTTTTAGTTCTGTGAGGTAGGTACTAACTACTTTTTTTAAACATTAAATTATAATTATCCTATGTTTTTTATGAGACCACTGTAAACACATTTCTATTTGTGATGATAAAAAAACTAAATGGGTATGAGCCATTAATGTCTAATTTTTGTATTTTCTATGATTAGCTTAATTTCAACAACCAAATCCTACATTCCAGGTGTTCCAGCTAAACCTCCAGAACGGCTCCCAGATCAACCACTGGCACGAGTCAGCCAACCCGGTGCTCAGTCTAGCTGCTCTACCCAACCAGACATTTGCAGTCGGACGGCAAGATGGCACTTGCACTGTGTACTCATTAAACCCAGCACACACTTCTACAAGAGTTCAACTGACAGGATCAGACTGTGATGGCATTAGAGATATAGCCTTCAATGGGAAGTGGATAGTGACAGCTTGCAGAGACACTCTCATCCGGAAATATGACTACAACCAGATAAATGTGCATTTCAAGTGATAGATAGTTGGTAAGGAATAATTATTTTGCTTATGAATGCAGTTTTGTGTATTATTGTATCCATATCATGTCTGAAAAATAGGGCAAGTTAGATAAGGTTATAGCTCCAATTGTCTTAGCACATCAAATTCAGAAGTGTATTTATAACTTAAGTACTATGTACCTACAGTGCATTCAGAAGAGCTGGCGCCGAGCTATTTCATTGCTATTGAAATTAAACTACCATGGTCTCTCCGTAACGAATATTGCCTATTGCCAATCATATTTACACAATATTTCTTAAATATGATAAATTATCGTATGAATACTTACCAAGCAATTCAATATAAGGAGTTGCAATAGTGGAATTTTACCTTAAGACATCTCATATTTTAGTCTTGGAACAGCAGATTAAATAATTTGAAGAGCACGATTTCTAGAACATAGAAATTGGTAAATTAAACATCAACGCCATATTTTTGTGCAGAACGCAATATCAGAGGCTCTTAGGGCGGCTTGATAAACTCTCGACACCAGAGTTGGCCACTCGCATTCGATAAGAAAGAAGTGCAAAATAAAAGGTATATAAATTACTCTGAAACAATTAGATACAGACTGATACTGTTTTAGGGCATGTAATATCGGAAAGTTTTCAATAACACACCAAGAATTGGATGGGCTCCAGACGACGGTTATTATTTCATATGGCCTGTTTTCTTTCTCATAATCTTAAATAAATGTTACAAATTTACCTCTGATCGCTTTTGATACAACTTCCTATAACACCTGAGTCGTTCTTGTGTGTGAAGGTTGAGTTTCTTCCACATCTGAGCATCTTTGTCTATGCATCGTTTTAATTTCATCAACTCTTTGTTGGAGCATCTCTCTGCACAATATGATTTGCCTGCAACTTGTTCTAAGAAACAACAGACAAATTATGTAGTGACCTCTTTCTATTTTTTGATGGCACGAATACAATATATTAATTATTTTATATTGTACTCACATGGTCTACGAACCTTCAAGGTTATCTATAACCTAGGGATTATCTATAACCTATATACGGGTGGAGTTATTGGTAATTAGCGGTTGCTCGCGGCTTTGCTTGCATTAGAAAGTAAAATTTGCATCCCTTTAAAAGTGGCATCTTTCTTAGCGGATGCCTAAGTCATAACATTTACTTATATATGCCAAATTTCAGCCTGATTCGTCCAGTGGTTTGGGCTGTTCGTTGATAGATCACTATGTCAGACAGTCAGTCACCTTTGAGTTTTATTATATTTAGATGTTAGTAAGCACTGGACTAGGAATCACATGAATCCTGTGTTGTGAGATCACAGTAGGTATCTACTGCTGCAGCTTTTTTAAAGTAAATTTATGTCAGTAATACCTATTTCCCGTTGTAGTATCGAAACGGTTCTAGTAGTATGCTCCACCCAATCGTTCCACATTTTTAAGTTGTCATAGCCTCGTTCCAAATCCTTACACCATCTTCTCACTAAGTTATCATTTGTTTTCGGTTTTTCTGTAATATTCGTATTATAATCTTTATAGTAGCTCCATTTACCTACTGCAAAGTCATTTAATCAAAAGGTCTCTTTTGATGGGACTAGTTTTAATACTTAAATACGCTTTGTCATAAAATACAATAGTTTGAAAAGGGATTATACAAATTACCTATGTTACCTTGTTTTGTTTTAGATGCAATTTGGAAACAGTTGCAGCTGGGTTCGTTAATATTCCTGTTTATCCAGATTGGTGCCTCCTTGAAATCGACTCCTGAAAATAACAAAGACTGTTAATTAATAAATATTTTTTTATCTTAAGAACAACAATTTTTTAAATAATCAGGAACACTTACTGTAATCTGTTTTTTTCTTCAACGCAGGCTTTTCTTCTTCAGCTTTAATATCTTTAACACTTGGTCTTGTTTTAGTTGAGTCAGGTTCCTTAGTTTTAGGTTTCTTTGATTTATCATCTGGTGTCTCTTTAGGTTTTTTAGGTATGGGTCGGGGCTTCGTAGCGGGGCTTGTAGGTTCTCCTTTACTATCTTGACTGGTTCGTTTACTGCTTGAGATCGATGATGGTCGTTTAGGTGGAGGTTTAGGCTTGTTGCTGTCGGAAGTCCTGTCTTCTCTCGGCTTTGTTTTTTGTCCTTTTGAGTCTCTTGAAGATGTGGAATCTTTAGATTTTCTTGGTTTGGATTTGTCAGGGGTGTCTTCTGATGTTTTTCTGTCTTCTGCAGTAGGCTTTTCTTCAGGTTTAGTGTCTGTCTCCGGTGGCACATCTATGTCTGTTTTGATAGTTGCATCTTCATCTTGGGGTGTAGGTTCCTTAGGTTCCTCTACTTTGTTTGCGGATTCTTCAGATTTGATAGATGTGTGTTCATCAGCTTCTTTTATATTTCCTAGGGACGTGATAGATTTACTTACGCTTTGGCTTGGCCTAAGAATTGGTGGTAAAATGTCTTCCGGCCAAGATTCATCGGCGTCACCTTAAACATAAGGTGAAGTTGTTAATATTAATTAACAACTTAACCTTATGATATGCTGCTTTAAATATTGAAAGATAATACTGACTTAATAAATGTCTATTCGGCTTTGAGAAGCTTATATGTTCGATAGAGGCTTTCCAATTGAAATCTATCACCGACCTCTTCCCAGGACTTGCTTGATCGTCTCTTACTGAAAGAACTTTTGTATACTTATTAATAAGAAAGTATTTACGTGAAGTAAGTGTGTACATTAATGTAATTTTTTAAAGTATTCTTTACTTTGCAGCACAAACAATGTTACCATATTAATAAAGAGCTATAAATCTGTGTTACCCCCAAAAGTGTACCTTCATTCATATTGTGTAACACTAGAAGTAAAATTATGGCAGAAATGACAAGCAGCAGACAAAAAACTTAGCGATGTAACATATAGAATAAATGTAAAAATTACCATCCTGATCAAAGGTAACTGTTTTATCAGGGTCTAATTCATTATTATTGTCAGTAGCGTCGTCGAATTTCTCAGGGACATCATCAACATTATTATCAACATCGGATATTTGAGGCGGTTCAGTTGGCTGTTGACTATCTTCGGATTCTAAAAATTCATCATCCTTGTCTTCGTTCTCCTTCGGTTCTTTATTGTTGGTTTCTGGTATGGATACATCGATGTCAATTTCAATGTTTTCATCTGCTGGCGAAGGTTTGTTAGTATCATCCACATTGACATCAACATCTGGTGGTGGTGCAGCTGGTGGTTCATTGCCATCATGATTTTCATTGGGTTGCGAAACAGTATCCTTATCTGTGTCTTCACCTTCTCCGTCACCCGGTTTTAATGCATCTTCTCCACCTTCATTCGGTGGTGAAGCCGTGTCTTCGGTGGATGGACTTTTCTGTATACTCGAGTCGTCCTCATTCTCTAAAACGAATTATATCTTATTTTAATCTGTCTATTAAAACTATTTTAATTTGATGATGATAATAACCAAAAGTGTTTTAAAAAGTTTTTTTTATTCACCTTCCTTTTCAGCCACATCATCATCAGGTTTTGTTTCATCTGGTATGTCTTTATCTGGTTTCTCTGAATCTGAAATATTGTCTCCTTTATCTAGGTCGAAATCTTCAGTCGTCTCTGTTGGTTCCTGTGTATCTTCATTGTTTTCTGGTTGTTCTTCCTGTGTTGTATCTGTAATGTCTTTATCCTTTTCTGTATCGTCACCACCATCGCCCTCGCCTGGCTCCGGTGTTTGTCCGTCATCCGCGTCTTCGAATTCAGATTTATCTTTATCTTTACTTGGCTGATCGCCAATATTGGGGTCAGGGACTTCAACAATTACATTGCCATCTTTATCAATTTTTTCAATGGTTATTTCGATAAATGAATCGCAGGGAGTAGAAGTTGTTAAGTCTTTATCCCCGTCTTCCGACTTCTCTTTAGGAGTGACTGGTTCATCAGGTATGCGTTCCTAAAATGGCAAGCCAAAATCAATCACAAACTAATCAAAAGCAATCTTATTTATTTAACTAATCTTAAAACTACTTATATCAGGAATTGAAATTAAAAATTAAGACTAGTGGATCATTTTTTTTTCAATCGTTTTTAAAACTTTCAATGCTATAAAAAGCAAGAGATACCTATCTAATCACTCTTTTATTTGGGTATTTTATAAGTGATTTCACTTTTGTAAAATGTTTGTGTAATATAAATGTGTAATTACAATAACGCCGTTAATTATGTCATCAACTGCATCGAGCGCTGGTTTGTATTCCTCTTCGAACTCTGGAAAAACGACATTAGAATAGATATAAATAATCGCAATAGTTTTATAGAAATCTAAAGACAATATTATCCATTAAGTTTCATTTGCGCCTAACAAGTAAGATAAATATTTACCTCTTATATCGTCTTCAATCATAATCTCACGTGTGTCTTCTAAAATTTGTGCTATCCAAATTGTAATCTAAAATTTAGGAATTTTATCAATTATTCGTTTCGGTAAAATTACAAATAAATAAAGACATGTTAAACATATAAAAGTTTCATTGTATGTCAAGATTGCAAATTCATACAGTCTCATATTATGTTGAGTCTTATCCTATAACATTTCAAATCGTTGTACTAAATTGTTTATCTATTCAAATTAGAATTCATTTATTCTAATTAGAACCGTACACGAAGAAGCGTGAAGCGTCACCAGAGTTTTCCGCATTATAAACATAAATAAATGCTTATTTTATGCAGTACCTTCATGACTATATCTTGTTCAAATTGTTTATAACTTCTGGAATAAATTCCTTTTGATTTTTGGCAAGGGCATCTCATCATGCAAGCTATATCCCACCAAATAGCGCAAGCTATACTTTGTAACCTGTTAGTTGGGGATAATTAATAAATATTCATACTTAGGATTAAATAAAAAATCTAACCTTTAGAAATCTACGATATCATATGTATATGCAACTACATACTTTCTTGGTTTAATTGAAAAGTATTCTTAAGCCTAAAGTAAATTGATGTTCATATGAAAGTTAAGGGTGGGTATTACAAATCTATTGTCAAGTTAGCCCTTAAGAAAACGATATCAGAGAAAAATCTGATTATAATAATACAGAAAACCCTTACTCAGGAGTCAACACAACGTTCCTAGGTATAGCAAGTTTCCGAGCAACTTTATGGCCAAATATGGCGCACATCACACTCGTGTCACTTCCAGATAAAAGTGATATTATACATGCTACTTTTTCCTTCCTGTAAAGATAACATATTTATTTGGATTATTGCTCAACTGTTTCAAATTATTTTATAACTAGTGGATGCCCGCGGCTTCGCTCGCATTATTTCGGAATAAAAAGTAGCCAAAAATACAATACTATACCTTATTGCTCACCAAATAGAAATGAACATAATAAAAAGACTTAAACTTTAGATGTATTTACAAGAGAGCGAACTTATCACCTTGAGTGATATCTTCCAGGCACACACAGCCACACCAAAAATCATGATGATCATGATAAATCTGCCGTTCTTGCGTGATGCGTGTTTAAATAAACAGGTAGGTATGATTGTAAAACCTGCTGAAATGTGTTCTGTTATAGAGTTAATGTGTACCCAAACATATATTTTTTCCGAATACCTTCTATGTACAGATAAGTACCTATACCTAGATTATTTAATAACTATTAATTAATTAAATTAATTATTTATTAATATTCCGGGACATTGCACACAGCGCCATCTAGCCCCACACTAAGCAAACGCTTGTGTCGTGGGTACTAGACAACGGATATAATACTTATATACTTTTCTTTTGTAAATACATACTTATTATATATAGAAACGACCAGACTCAACACAAGTAATTATAAATTTTAAAATGCATAAGTACTTGTGTCACGCTGGAATCGAACCCGCAACCCCTAGATTAGAAGGCAGAGCCACTACCAACTAAACTAACAGGCCAATAACATACCTATCCAGTTCTTTTTCACATCTTTCGTCGTATTTGCTCGGCTTTTTGTTCCTTTTGCAAACCCTCTTGAAGCAATATAAAGCGTCGGAGATCGCTACGACTGGCTGTTGATCTTTTACTATTTTACGTAATCTCTCCACCTGGAAAAAACGTACCGCATCTTTAAAAACGTTTACTTACTTAATAATGTGGCGCCTGGCCTCCGACACAAAGAGACGCCACTCCTCTCGGTTCTGAGCCATCACCTCGGTAGCATGGAGTTGATGCAGATCCTCCTCTATCTGGTCCTTCCAGCGGTACTTGGGACGTCCGACTGGCCGTCGACCAGTTGGTCGTCCCAAGTACGCTTTTTTCAGAGCACGATCCTCTCCTATCCTTCCACGTGGCCGAGCCAACCTCTATGCGACTTTATTTTGCCTAAGATGTTAGGATCGGCCACTAGATCTTCAATTTCGGCGTTTTTTCTTATTCTCCAGAAACCGTCGTCTCTTTGTACCGGTCCAAGAATTTAAAAACGTACAAAATTTATATTTGGAGATTGTCTTTTTTATGTTGTACAATGTAAAGATTTATTTTATTTAAGAAATGAATAAATAATTAAATAAAGTGAGTATCAGGTAATCACACGTTTATTCATATTTTTAAGTTACCATTAGGTACGTTTAATCTCACCATATGTTAACTAAACGGTTTTCACTCACGTGTAATTCTGCGTGCTGCCGCGGTCCCAGAACATTTGTAAGTAGGTACGTTCTGAAGATGGATGTCATAACATCCGAAACGCGTAAACAACATACGCGAATTACACGTGAGTGAACACCGTTTAGTTAACATATTGATAAAATGTCTCACAAAAGTTTTAATATTAAAATAATCTCACCATATACGGAGGTAGAGTGCACCCAGCAGACCTCCAAGTATCAAGACAGTGTCGTTTAGTCGGCACGGCCAGCTCCGCTATCCGCATGCCGCAGTGAGTCCTGTATCTATCAGGTCGAGCTCTCTTGCACGCGGGGTACATGGGGGAGCTGCGGCGGGAGATGCTGCAGCAGCAAGGTGACCTGGACCTGCGAGAGCGTCTCATGCGGTTGCGTTTCCTCCTGTACAATTAGATTCATAGTAAGGACAGCGAGACTTTGGAACTCTCTACCTGGAGCCCTGTTCCCAGAAAATTATAACCCAGGGGTCTTCAAATCTAGAGTAACTAGGTTTCTTCTAGGCAAGCGTGCTACATCTTAGACTATAGTAGTGCTTAACATCAGGCAGGCTATAGTCAAACGTAAGCCTATTTATTGTAAAAAAAAAAAGATTCTTGAGCTGTTTATTCTTGATACAAATAATACCATCACTACATAGTATAAAGTCACTCGCCGCAAATGTCCGTATGTATATTTTATTTGCTTAGATCTGTAAAACTACACAACGGATTATAATATAATGCAGTTATCTATTGTGATTTAATGTTAGGTTAGGTTAGTATAATATGTATAGTAGCGTGTGCGAAGTCGCGGGCAATAGCTAGTTATATAAATGAAAATGGTTTTATATTGTGTTAGTCGCTGCAAATATTCTTTGCACAAGATTAATGCCACATGCGGAAACTTTACCGATGCAAGTAACTCATTCCACTAATGCAGGCTTTGAATGAGTGAGCAAGTTTATGAGTTTTGGAAAAGAGTATCTTTCTGTATATTCGATCCTTCTTTGGTATGGAGATAGATTAAGCCCTTCCACAGGTAAGCTACTTTAATCCTAGATTAATGCGGGCATCACCGCTGGGCGCTGCCGGTAGTCATATCTTATATATAAAAATGAATCGCAAAATGTGTTGGTAAGCGCATAACTCAACAACGCCTGGACCGATTTGGCCAATTCTTTTTTTAATATTCGTTGAAGTTCACGGATGGTTTATACGGCGAAAAAAATCGAAAAAAAAATAATTACTAACTAAAGAGTCAACGGACAGGGCGAAGTCTGACGGGTCTGCTAGTATACGAATAAAAATGTCCGTTGGTTCTATTACTTGAAAGTAGCCTACGACACCCTGAGGATACCTCACGTCTACATTAACTACCTACATCAATGCAGCTACGCAGCAGTACCTACATAGAGAAATATAAGTGGTTGCTTGGTTGAGCCTTTGTAGCGTGTAAGTCACAAACCTACGCACTCCTAAAAAAACTTCCGCCTTGATAATAGCGAAGTTTAATGTACATCCGTAAGAGAATGAGAAACTCTGCAGTAAAAAGTTTACAATGAAACTACTAGCCTGCGACACCCCGGGCTCCTCCCCGCGTCCACATTGAGCACATCAAACTCCCTAGGAGGCAGGGGCTCGGGCTTCTCCCGGCGCTGCTTGTGCCCGCGGTGAATGGCGCTCTCGATCGTGCAGTCAGCCCAGCACGTGGAGAAGTCTAACTGGCTGCAGTTGTGGATATCTGTGGAGAAGAAATACTTTACACACTTACGACTAAGTTGTTAAACATGTAGGTATAGACATTTAACTAAGGCTTTGCACAAAGTTTTTTAAACGCGTTGGTGACAAAAATATGTAGGTATGTATGTAGTAAAAAAATGGCTCGTTGTAAAAGTTTTAACAAATTTACGTAGGTACTTACGTTAATATCAGTGTTTATATACGTTATTTTGTTTTACTTGTCAACGAACATAGTTATGAAGATTTATAATTTATTTTGGCCCTATTATTTTTCACACCTTTCTGCAAACTGATTAATAGACAGAGAAAAAAGACTAACACTGTTTGAAGTACTTCAACACAATAGGTAGGTACTTAATAATACCGATTAAATTTCCTGTGTTACGTTTAATTATAATAAACGATTTGTTGGCACGAAGAAAGGATAAAAGAAATAAATAATATACAGATATCAGATAGACACCAAGTCTTGTGTTCTGTCTTCCATGCAAAACCGCGGTGGTTTGCTAATGAAATGAAATGAAAAACGAAATGAAAATTATTTATTTTGTGACAAGAAATTACATACGAACACATTCAAGAAAGTAAGACAAACACATTTTGCACATACACAATTTCCTGTCACAAGCCGGCCTCAACTCAGCATGTGCTGACTGCGAACAGTCTGCGCTGCTAATGACGTACAAACAAGCAAATAATATTTTATATGTGAGTAGTAAATTAGTATTTATCTACCTGGTACACATGGATCCATATTGATAGAAAAGTTACAAAAAATTACAATAAAACGAAAATTTAGATTTTTGGGAAATTAAATCTAGTCAATCAAAAAATGTTTTATATTACCTATCTATGTGGTCATGGTTTCTTAGCTAAAAATTCCTACCTACTCCGGTACCAAACGCAATTTCATGTCTTGTAGGGAGTTTTTATTTACAATAATAAAATATAAAAACAAAGGAAGAAAAACTAAGCATACTACTTCTAACTATAACATAAAAAAGGGGCACTTAGAAAATCTTTAGAAAAGTCTAAAGATAATCTAAGTGTTCCAGCCCACTACCAGAGGGCCAGGGCAGCGTTGCCCGCCCAGAATAGAAAACAACTGACTACAACAGAATGTTAATTAGAAAAAAATGATGCTTGCAGCTTAATTGTCTGAGGCATTTATTAAAAAAATTAAAAATTAGCTGAAAAAAAATCTTATCAGTCGCGTGCGTATAAAATCATAGCGAATGACTTGATTTGAAGAAAGTTCTGTTTTGGTATGCAAATAACTTGTTGCATGCTTCGTAAATTTTTCGCGCCTTAAACTTATTCCAACATTTTCACATCCGTTTTGATAGAGATGAGCTTATAAACTAATCGACTATAAGCAGCTTGTTGCCGTGAATGTCTTTTTTATAGCAGCTGTCAATGTCATTCCACCCCACCATACAGTTTGTGTATTTATCTGTCAGTCGTCGAATGCCAAACAAGAAGAAACGTCGCATGTAAATATTTTTGTGTGATTAAATTTTGCAAAACATACACAAGAATTATTTATGCAATATGCATTTAGACGAAATTATCATGTGTAATAAAAAATAAGAAAATTATATTCTTATTAAATTATTAATTACGAGTACATAAGCGTTCTGTAGCTTGTTAGTTTGTTTTAATTTTTTTTTATTAAGTCCGTCGTCACAAAGGACTAGAAAAATATTACGCGTTACGAAAATGTGGTCTCATTTAGAAAGAGGAAGTTCTCCAGTGGATTGGTGCGAATCGAATTATTCTATTTCGCCCTCAATAGCCGAATTCGTCAATACTGTAAGTCAACTTTTGTTATCAAAATATACCTATACGCGAAATGCGAATATCACGTTTATTTGTTTACTTTTTACCTATTTTGCATGACCTAAATAGATATTTGACTCTTCCTGGTGAGAATTTATGAAATGAAAAATTAACTAAGTGCTTAACATTATGCAGGCTGTAGTCAAACGTAAGCCAATTTCGTGATTAAAAAAAGTGAAATGCATGAAGAATAAATATTATTTTAATTTCAGATCAGCAATGCCTTATTCTTCCTGTTCCCGCCGGTACTCATTCATCTGTTTCAAGAATACTCCAGGTTCTTCAATCCGGGTATTAATTTGATATGGGCTCTGCTGATGGTGGTAGGGCTGAGCTCTGCATACTTCCATGCTACATTGAGTCTTGTTGGTAAGTTTACCAGAAAAAATAAATATATTAAGTAGTTACTAATATTAGTAAATAAAACTCTGGAGAAATTACAATAGAAAAATTAAATTTGTGTATTTTTTATTGGAGAAATCAAATTTATTCATTTACAATGGATTTCCGCAAAGTAACGCCTGATTCAATATCTTAACTAATATTACTATTTAGGTAGAGAAATATTAAAGATCATCATGAAGTCATCATCAAGTTTTAATCATGAAATCAATTATATACAGTCAATACCTAAGTAATATTCTATAAGTCAACTATTTGAATAATATAAGATTGAATGCTATTTATGTTGTTATGTTTGCAGGGCAGCTACTAGATGAGTTAGCCATACTGTGGGTGTTCATGGCAACATTTGCAATGTTCTTCCCAAAAAGATACTTCCCCAAGTTCCTTGGAAACAACAGGTTTGTCATACATAACTTTATCTCATTTGTTAATTATGCTTTATTAAAATATTTATTTCTTAACTTACTTGTATAAATGTAGGTATATACATATATAATTATCTATTAATTTGCTTTCTCCTTTAACAAAATGAGAAAAGACACAATATTGATTTAAACTAGTACTTTCATTAAACAAATATTTACAGAAACATGGCAATATTTGAGTTAGGTTAGGTGAGGTCTTAGAGGTGTCATAGGCTACTTTTTATCTTAAAATAATGCAAGCAAAGCCGCGGGCGCCCACAAGTATCCAAATATAACCCCAATTATACCTAAGGATTTACATAACACTTGTGTTCATCCAGCATTGCTATGTAATGTAGGTACACTAAATTCTGCCTTAGCTCATGTTTACTTAGCTGTTTTCACAGCCATGTTAAAAAATCCTTGAAGCATAATTATTGTCTGTGTGTTATTGGATCCAATCCAATTAGTATTTTACTGCTTGATTTAGGAAGATAACAATGGCTATAGACTTTATAGAGCCAACTTAATTATTCTCCTGACAATGCTCATTGTGTGGATTTGATGTTGAATCATTTCTTAAAATAACTATTGTGGATGAAACTATGGCATAATAAAATTTAGAGTTGGTAGTATTGTTGGCAATGCCCAAGTGTAATGTCATAAAATAGTGTGAATATGTTAGTGTTGCTTATTGTGTAAAATTATCTATCCTATATTCAGATTGAACATTATAAATGCTAATATTGTTATGTTTTTGATTGTGTTTAGATCGAAATATTATATGATATAATATTAACCATCTGGATATAGATAATACATATGTTCACGACTGAACAAAATAGTAGCTAATTGTTTTTATTAAAATTATTATTATCAATGACAATCAAATGATTATATTACCTAAATGCATGCAACAGCATTTAAGTAGGTTGTATAATTTAACTTATACAAATACAAATAATATATGCGAATGAGTTCACTTACCTTACTTAGTTTAATTATTCTTCATTACATATTCAGAAATTAGATTTATCTAGATATCTCTTGGGATCTAGACTAAGAGATAAAGTAACTATTTACATAATAGTTACATAAAATCTACTGTGTGTCAGCTAAGTTCTAATCTGTAAAATAGCTTAACATTAGAGAAAACTGATACTCCGAGAATGGATGCTGGCTACTTTTCATCTTCATCATCAGCAGCATCATTGTTATCATACTAGCGATGCGCAACTATGCTATCCGCGTAAAATGAGATATAAAGTCGCATATGCGATAATATAATGTCATCAAATTGATTAGAAATTAGAAAGAAGTCTTTATAGTATGAGGTTAGGTTATTATCAAAACCGGCGCGGCGTTCTTATTATAGGTCATATTAATTATAACCCAGGGGTCTTCAAATCTAGAGTAAATAGGTTTCTTCTAGGCAAGCGTGCTACATCTTAGACTATAGTGGTGCTTTACATCAGGCAGGCTATAGTCAAACGTACCTAAGCCTATTTAATGTAAAAAAAAACGAACACCCGGATTAATTCGTTCTGCGGGGAAGTCATAACTCTCTGTAAGGTCATATTAATTATAACCCAGGGGTCTTCAAATCTAGAGTAAATAGGTTTCTTCTAGGCAAGCGTGCTACATCTTAGACTATAGTGGTGCTTTACATCAGGCAGGCTATAGTCAAACGTACCTAAGCCTATTTAATGTAAAAAAAAACGAACACCCGGATTAATTCGTTCTGCGGGGAAGTCATAACTCTCTGTAATGAGTACCTATAACTTGAGTGTCAAGATATAATGACCTTACTGGTCATCTTAGTCGTAATATAATTAAGTCTCACATCTGGGAGACGACTCTGGCCTTGTAACACAGTCCCACGACTAGCACAAGGCCAGAGGTTTCACGGAACATGTTTTAAATTTTATTACGTCAGAAAGTATATTTTGTGTTTTAGTATGACTCTAATATGTTTCCAGACGGACCCTGGCGCTGTACTCGAGCATATTCACCGTGATATCGACGGGCCTGCTAGTGCTGCACCCGGCTGCTAACGCCTTCGCCCTTATGACGCTCTCTGTGCCCACCATGGCGATACTGAAGCATGAGATATCCAGGTAACGTCATTCATAAGAAATTATCTTCTTATCAAATGTGAGTGGCCAACTCTGGTGTCGAGAGTTTATCATGTCACCCTAAGTGCCTCTGACATGGCTTAACGACTGCCGTGCTAGACAAACAGCCAGGACCTACAATTTAACGTGTCATGCGACACACGAGATAAGAATAAAAAACTATGATAAACGTATGAGCTGTTATAATAGTTCGATTCCCGCGCAACAACACCAGTGAATTTATATTTTCCTTTTGCAATTACTTGTGTTGAGTCTGATTGTTTCTAAATATGTATAATTAAAAAAAAATAAGTAACCAAAGTATTTTTTTTTTATAAAATAAGTATGTATTTATAAAAGTATTTATGTATTTTATCCGTTTTTAGCAGTATTGTCTGTAAAATTAGCGTTTGCTGTGTATGAGGCCAGACTACGCTGTGTGTACCTAATGGCGTTTGTGTTTCCGGAAAACGGCTAATCCGATGTTCACGGTGATAAGCTCAGATATTGCTGATTTCCCAAGGGTTTAGATGCGGATAATCATATTTTATGTCTTATTCTTTGAAATTAATTCAAAGAATTCCGACTCTAATGGAAACAAATATAAGTACAGATATGGATAAAGAGAATTATATTCTGAAAATTGATTCAATTAAAAGGAATAACCTCGAATTAGCTCGACCATTTTACTGGTCTTTAAATATCGTCACAAACTTCAGTATATGCATGTGTCATAAAGATTATGACGCAGCCAGGGCCACCGCAATAATGTCCAAAGTTCGCGATCGACCCGGCCAATATGCGTTGATGTTTAGTATAGATAGTATAGGAACATACTTTAGTGGCCGAAATGTGTGAAAAACTGAGCACAATGACCCCATGCAGTTGAATCGAGTTCATTGCCTTTATTCGAGCATCTGTAGGTATAATAAAATTGGTTAGGTACTCAGTGCGCTTGGCACTATTCTTCTTCTATTACAAACGACATAATTTCAAAAAGTATTTAAATTTTTCAGAATCATGATCAGGAAAATTGTGGTCAAGTGAAAGCCCGTTTTGTTAAGAAAACACGCTGACTCAATCGGCTCTTATGAAGACAAAGCGCCTAATGTCATGCGTCAATAAAAAATACCGAGTTATTCTGATAAAAAATTAAACGGCAGTAGGTACTAAAACACAAAAACCCAAACGGGCTTTTGGTACCTGCTTAAATGACCCTTTGGTTATTTTATTAATGAGATAAACATTCAATTTTTGTGGCTGGTACAAAAGTGCTAATCGAAATTTGCAACAACCTTTTTTGGGACTACTTCGCCAAATGGAAGTAGTTTCGCACATTCACTGACTGAATGTCAATGCGCAGTAAGAAAATCTAACTAACTTTCGGTTTCTTCTAGGCAAGCGCGCTAGATCGTAGATTCTAGCATTGCTTAACATCAGGCAAGTTGTTGTCAAGCGTAAGCCTATCTCATGTAAAAAAAAGTTTATACTTGTTGAGATTCGTGCCGTATATTTTTCTAACATAATAATATATTTAAATGTGCAGCTATTTAACGATGTAGGTAGGTACATAATATGTAGGCTAAGTACATAAATATCACGAACGCATATTAACGAGCAAATAGATGGTGTTACAATTTCCACACAATCTGGTCACGTGCGTCACAGTAGATATGCCTCAAACAGTAGGTAACTGTGGCCAGCTCTGGCAGATATGATTGCATTCTACTGCCCGATTATATGCAGTTATAAAGCCATTGTGCACGTTTCACTCAGCTTCCTTGTTTTGAAATTGACGCCAATAGTTTTCCTCTCTCTACGTATAAGTTTTCTTTGTGCTGCTGTAATAATTAAATAGTTGCAGTGAATCGTTTTTACCCTTTATAATTTTCTAAGAAGGTTCAGGGCAAGCTTGGTAAAATAAATACATAACTATAAACTTATACCGATCATAAGAATATTATCGGCCACGCTCGTAGTGCTTAGTTTAGTGGTAGGTACTCGCTTGCGGAAGCAATCGCATTCGACCACCAATGTTAAGCAAAGGTCGACGCGATCAGTCCTTGGATGGGTGACCGAAAAGTAGCATTCCATTTTGGGTGCTTATGTGGGTCGGATGAAATTGTAGGTCCCGGCTGTTTGTCTAGTACGGCAGTCGTTAAGCCATGTCAGAGACCCTCAGGGCGCGGCGTGATAAATTCTCGACACCAGAGTTGGCCAATCTTATACGATAAGAAGAAAAAGTATTTAGCGAAATTGAATAGACTAAAATAAATAATACTCATGATTACTTTCAATCCAGATTCATAAGCCGTTGCTATATTTATCTCTGCGTTTCAAAGAATCCAAGTTAATTACTATTGACCCAGTTGACTGACCGCCATTATAATATATGGTTATATGTTTGGATTTAAAAATCTTTCAATCTTGACGAAAATGACATAATTCGAATGTGTGCCAACCAACCTACGCTACTTTGGAATACAAATTTATTTTGGCATTGCTTTAAACTATGATGTCTTGAGCTTGACCGCAATACGACTTTTGTTCGAAACTAAATTACCTATTGTATAGATGGTTATGTCAATACTCTTAATATTATTCTGGGCTAAAAAGTACTTCGGCAAGCTTGCTGCGTCCAAACTTGCACCAATGACGAAATGTCCCAATGAACTCTTTACACCAATTGATATTACGCAATGATTCAAATTAAAACTTCTGCTATTGCAGCATTTATCCTCCATTCGCTAATGTTTCTTTGCTCTCAAAAAATCTTTTTTTCTCACTTGACACACAGGCATGTTACGGCTAGGTCGTTCAAAGCGACAGTCACACATGCCATATTGCTTATTTATTTACTTACTGTAGGTGAAGATGGAGCATGCTTGTACTGATATGGAACTGGGTTCCTAGAGAACCTGCCTGAATATTTAATAAATCGTTAACATATCTTATTTTTCAATTCCAGAGTGAAATGCGCCCGCGTGTACCGCCTCGGTCTGCGCTGCGTCGCCATCTCCTTCCTAGCCGTGTTCTGCTGGATCATGGACAGAATGTTCTGCGACGCATTCCTGTACATCAACTTCCCCTACCTGCACGGAGCCTGGCACGTCCTCATCTTCATCTCCTGCTACACGGCAGTGGTCCTCATGGCTTACTTCAACGTACACGATGAAAGACCAGAACAGAAGCCACAACTCAAATACTGGCCGAGAAACGACTTCGAACTGGGCATACCATACATTTCAGTCAAACGCCCCTGCAAAAAGAATAATGACCTAGAAATCTAGATTGCCAAACGAGTTTGTGATCTACGGAGTTGTGTTAAGGCTGATTTTGTGATTACGGCTCAGAGGATTTCAGACTTTGATGTGAGTATTCTTTCCTCTATCGGTTCATGCAAGGAATTGTTGCTGTGAAGAATAGTGAAGTATTTCGTAGTTAAATAGACAGCTTCAGAGTTATGTAAGTCTCGACTATATATAAATAACTGTAGTACTAAAAAAGGTACAATAGTTTGTCTATATTTTATTTCATGACAACTATAGTATTTAGAATTTTAGACACATTAAGCTATGTACCTAACAGTTGAAATCTAAAGTGTGGTAAAGCTATATTTATAAGTATTATTGGGTACATAAAAGTCTATTTAAGTATTTATTTGTAGATGTTAAAATCTGTGATGTGAGTAAATCTGAGCGGCTCAGTAAATTTAAAATATATTTTTGGTCTTCAGTAGAAGGTAAAACGATCAAACAAGATCTGTATTGGAAGTAAAACTCTTTCTGATATCCTACATAAAAAATTATATCATTCGTAATATTTGGGTATCGACGTACAAAGATTAGTAAGATTTTATATACATATGTAGGTCTAGAATTAACTAATAGCGGGCTAGGTGCAAACTTAAATTAAGATATTAATAATATGTAGAGATTAACATATTATTGACAGATATATGAAGTATTTTACAGTATGACATAATAATCTATATATTTTGTACCATCTCATGAAATATGGTTTAGCCGTAGTATGGGTGAGTTCCCGACGTTTACTTGCTTTTAAACTTTAATCAGCGACTGATCAGTTGATAACTAATCAATCTTTGGTTCACGTTACAAGTTGGTAATGTCGTTCGAGATTGCTCACACAAACAAACAAAAAATTGAGAGTAAGAACATCTGTATTGTAAAATGAATTGATTGATTTATATGTCTATGAAGTATATTTTATTTTGTGTTATTCTCATCTATGTGAATATGTATATGGAATGTTAAGTAACATATTAATTAAATAGTATGATGTGTTATCAGTAAAACTTATCAGTTCATGATAGGAAGGTCGTGACCGAAGCAACAATCTTATGTTCTTACTTACCTAACTATGACATCAAAGTTTATTGTCCGACTGACATAAAAATCATATATAGTATATACTAGTGAACACCCGCGGCTTCGCTCGCATCAGTTTAAGATAAAAAGTACCATTATGACACTTCTAAGACCTTGTAGTACCTACATATCAAATAGGTAATCATGATGATCCGTGCAGCCGTTTTTGCGTTATGAGCGTTTATAGATAAACAGTTAAAAATTCTAGAAACTACTGAATAAAGTATACTCATGCAATGTGTTCAGATTTTTGACCCTCTTCAGTTTTATATATGTATGTATAAAATATACACTCAAACGATGTACAATGGAGGAGATCGCTCTACGCGATAATGCCGCCCAATGTACCTAGTAATATTTCTGTGAATTGTTTTGTATTTTGGTGTTTTTGTGGTGTAGGTACAATAAAGTTATATTGATTTGATATCTTAAGTGCGTGAAAAAATACATCAATATAGAAGTTTAAAAGTTTTATTTTATGTAATGAATTTGAGCATATTTTATTTGTTTTTGTGTTTTCAGATACAAAAAAGAGCTTTATCCATGTTTATATGTAACGGCTCTAGCACTAATATTATTAGACGAAGCAAGGACAATCAATTTAGATTAGTTAAAATTAGTGCTGTGTGATTAAATCTATTTTATAAAGATAGATTTTATTTATAGTAATGGTTTGTGATATTTAAATGTGGCAAATAAATATATTAAAACTGTGCAATATATTTTATGATAAAACCTTTCAACCTACAAAAAATATAAGTATCAGGATTTTATCGAAGTGTTTTTGTTTTTTTTTATATTAAATAAATACCTCCATAATTTAAGCTCGGGTTAATAAAATAATTTTGCATTTTATACACATATGGAATGTTTATTACCAACATCGCAATATAAAAATATTATATTTATGGCAAGAACAATAACATTAATTACATCAATTATGTAACATTTCCATAGAAATAAGTATAAAAAGTACCAAATGTTTACAATATAAAATAGATTTTACTTATATTTTATCAGATCTTTACTAAAGAACATACAAAGAAAAGTTTTTAATTTGGTATAGGAATGTGGATTTACATTGGTATATTTGAGATTTATAACATTTTACTAAATATCATGAGATTTCCGCTCTAAATTGGTCCAATAAACAGACAAGATATTTTTAGGATCTTATACCACACCTGCTAACGATTTAAAAAATTGAACCGCATTTAAGTATTTTTTCAACATTTTGTATAAGTTAAATGTTGAGTTACAAACATTTTTCTAATTTCGCGAGATACAATAGTTACAAATCTTTACGAGCCCTAGGAAAGCAGTACCAACCAAATTCTAAGTAGTTTCCTAGTTGCTAAAATTCGAGCTCTGCACTATACAAGGCCTAATTAAATCTGTTTTTTATTACTTATAAACCAGTATCAACAAATGAATAGGTATATATAGTTGATAAGCTTTTTTTAAATGAAACTCTGGAGATAAAGATATTGAATCAGGCGTTACTTTGCGGTCCATTGCAAATGAAACTGGAGAAATGTGTAGTGTGTCTGTAACGCCTGATTCAATATCTTAGCTTTTTTACGTTTACTCACAATGACACTTTTCAAAACCAATGAAATAGACAAAATATTGATCAATGAATCAGTTGTTGACACAGATTTATAAGTATGATGCAAATATGCTTACTAAAATGCACTAAATTAGTTGGAATCAGAGGAGACATCATGTTGGTTGGGGTTGGGATGTAGGCTTGAGGAGTCGAACTTCTTCCTGGGGTAAGTGGTGCCTCCTCGGTAGACCACATGGTTCTTCTCAGTCTCGAGGATCTTCACCTCGTGGAGGAGCTGCGGCTTCTCCATCACCTTTTGAAGCTGGTCCCAGATGAAGATGGCTAGGTTCTCTGTTGTGCTTACCTGGTTGGAAAGAATTATTAGCTTAGTTAGTGCTAAAGGTGGATATATTTGACAAAGAAAGACTCTTAATGATAAGCCCACCAATTAAGAGTCTAATTTTAAGTTCTTTTCATTTCGTATTGTTTTCTGCATGGTGTTTATAAGTATTAATCTATCAATAGATAGTAGTTAAGATTTTAGTTTCAACTCTTTTGATACAAAGACAATCCTGATGCTTAACTATACAAGACTCTATTGTAGTTGCATAATTCTAAAAGTGTGTAATTTTTCATTTATGTATACAATACACATTAATATAATATGTTCAATTTTTAATATTAAAACTTTCGTGGGACATTTTATCAATATGTTACTAAACGGAGTCTGCGCGTCCCAGAACGCATGTTCTGACGATGGGTGTCATTACACCCGAAACGCGTATACAACATACACGAATTACACGTGAGTAAAAACCGTTTAGTTGCATATTGATGTTCAATTTTGCAAGTAATAGTTAACAATGTAAGAAAATCATCAACCAAGCCTTAACAAATGAAATATTTACTGTAACTAATATTTTATCAGTTACACAACATTGTTTAACTAAGAAACTGAACTAGTTACTATGAGTGTCTTATCAAATGCCCATTATCATTATTTCGTCTAATTGGTTCTGCCATTGTTGATTACTATACCAATCAAAGTTATTGAATCCATTGCAAAATTTTAATTGACATTTTATATTCTTTAAATGTATGAGTAGTTAATAAATTCCTTAGATAAGTAAAGGGTATTGGAACAAAATTTATTATAGATAGATAGATAGATAAATTCTTTATTAAAACACCACATACATAAAAAACAATACAAAAAACATAGAAATTAAAATTAGCGTTTTAATTGGCGGCCTTATCGCTAAGAGCGATCTCTTCCAGGCAACCTGGTAGGGATATAAGCTTCAAAATAAGTGAGTAGGACGAGGTTTTTAAGATATTAAATGAAAAAAAGATCAAAAAGTTTATACTTACTACTTATATATATGAATAAACATTAACAAATATTACAATAATATATACATACAATTAAAATTATTATATTCTTTTTGATGATATCTACTCATCAAAACGTACATTAGCCAAACACCTTTGGGGGTACATTTAGGCCTACCAAAAAGCATGCACAGCTCACTTAGGTAGGATACAAGACTCAGTATAGTAATTATATGTAATACACACACAATCATTTTTAATCACAGAAATATCTATTTAAGCAATAAATTCTGTAATAGCAACTAAATTTCATTCATTGATTTTTTGCTTCTATTCCTGTAGCCAAAAGAAAATTAACAAGAAGGTGTGTGAGTGATGCAAGTACTTACATAATATATTTGATACCTTTTTGTTTTAGCCAGGAGGAAAAATATTTGATTCCTAATGCCACTAGAAACTATAGGAGAGAGCTGACCACAACCACATGACCACAATGATGTATGGGGTAACTTTTGTAGGTATAGTGTTCCTTCATGTTGTAGATTGTACAAGGTACTTGTATAGACAATGGTAGCTTTAGACATTAAACAGATAGCTAGTGAAAAAAAAATGTAAAGATGAGTAGAATTCAATAGTCATTTAGCGAAATTATTTATAGAACTAATTTAGAATAATGAGATACCTTACATACATTATTATTTTCTTAATACCCCAAGTTATATCTATATTTAAAAAAATGATAGTATAGTGTTACATACCACAGATTTGAAGTAAGGCACATCTTGGTCCAAGTTCTTGTGATCCAGGGGTCCCATGATGGCTTTCTCCATGTACTGCTTCAATTCATGCACATTCATCACCATGCCTGTCTTGGTGTCTATGGGGCCCTTTACTGTTACTAATACTGAAATTAAACGAAAGTAGGTAAATGGATTGTATTGTAACTATTCATTTGTAAGATGGCATATTTTCTCTTCCCTTTAACTTGAATTAAGTACATTTACAAGTATTTTTATCACTAAAATGAGTTTTCATTACATGTTTTCAGTTTGACAATATAAAAAAAACAATACTTTAGTAATAGGCACAAATACCTATAGGTAATATTAAAATATAAAATACTTACCCACATAGTTATGACCATGCCCATTAGGGTTGTTGCACTTTCCATATAAATTTTTGTTTTCTTCATCATTGAGGTATGGACTGCAAAAAAATAGTTAAATAATATTTCAATAAACTGTCTTGATAGCTCATAAATTAATAAATAAAACCATACAAATTGAAGTAATCAAGTTCCCAGCTAACACAAAATAATACTTAACAAGTTTCAAAGTTCAGATATTTTTTTTGAAATAAGAAAAACCCTTTTTCACATATATTTAAAATATCTGAAGATAACCTACCTGTGGAGCCTGTGACACGAGCTAAAAGTCTCTCTTCTCGTAATTGAAACAATCGGCAAAGAAGTCATTTTTGTTAGTACTTTTGTTTTATAAAATTAACAACGAAAATATACTATCGTCGAGTCAATTTATTACTGCACGTACGACGTACTTTCCCAATAACCTATGCGTAAATGAATGAAATATAATAGGAAATAATAGGAATGAAAATTTGAATGTATTGAATAGTATTGACTATTGATAAAAAGATCCTGAATGATTTTATATGTCAAATTCCATTCATTTACACGTATTAGTAAATGTAAAAGAGATAAATATATCTTTAATCAACGAGTATGAGAGAGACACCAAAATCATTGAATATCTGACAGCTGGCTTTGACACTCGAACGAACTATAGAGATGAGGCGTGATCCGCTTTTAACCGATTCATATATGTGTCGTTATTGTAATAAATAAGTTAATCATTCTCTTATTCGTTTGTGAAGTAAATCCTCAAGGTGCAAATCAAGTTATTACAACTTGATTACGCGTGGGGTCTTCAGAGCAAAACCTTATGTTAAAAATAATTCGTCAAATAAAAGTAGTTCTAAATTCTTTCATCTTAGTTGTCTCAGCCCTATGTTATCCAACAAATCAACCGAGAATCGAGATTGGTACATTGGACTTTGTAACCTTACCTTACATTTTCTAGCATTTTTATTGTAAATATAGCGTTAATTTAGTTAAATTTCTATTAGAGCTAAGATTACAAAATGTTTTCGCCTAGCACCAGGCATGTGTTCTTCTCCACCCAGGTAAGTGCAAGTTTTTAGTATAATTGCTGTTGATCTCTCATTTTCATGACTTTTATCTTAATTTCAATAGATAAGACTGTTGGCTTGGAGACTAGAGGCCAATGCCAAATATGTATTCTGCCCTGATGATCTAATATGATTTGATGATATTAAATTTAAAATTCAAGATTCTTAGGTCATGGGTTTGTTAAGTAGGTACCTTGTAGTTACTATATAGCATATAACAAGTAATGTCACCAGTAATTGAAACCATTTATAATTAACTTTATTTTAATTTATTACAACCTATCAATTGTTTTAAAGTGATCATTTAGGTTGAGGTTCTTAATTCAAACCAAACCCCAATCTCTACAGAGGACTTATCAAAACAATCTAAATAAAAATTTTATGTTCCAGCTAAGGAGGTTGCAAAGTACATTAGTGCTGGCAGAGCACAACAACGAGGCTCTGTCTCCCGCCACCCAGAATGCCCTGACTGCTGCCAAGAAGATTGGCGGTGAAGTCTCTGTACTTGTAGCCGGAACCAAATGTGGACCTGTAAGTGTTTGCACAGTTATCTTTATTTCATGTATATTGTAAAATACTGTACAAACAAGACAAATAAACAAGGTGTTAAATGTATGAAAAAGTATCATAGAAAAGTGATTTTAACTTAGTAATGTATGAATTAAAAAGCACAACCTGATGCTTGATTGTTAGCATTAACTAGCAGAGACTACTAACATAATACAAAGATAAGCTTTTGTCTTCACTGCTCTGTCTAATATGATATATACTATTAGCTAACAAGAATACTATAGCCCTGCAACACAGGATCCTTTGTGATACCAACGTAGTGCATAATCATTATTATTGAATGTCTTATACCTATACAATGTACATACCACGTAAGTTTAAACTATAAAGGATTTATCAATATGCTTAAACGTGAATGACTTTTTTTTTCATGTGGGATAGGTTTACGTTTGACTACAGCCTGCCTGATGTTAAGTATTGCTGCAGCCTAGGGTGTAACACATTTACCTAGAAGATACCTATTAACTCTAGATTTGAAAACCCCTGGATTGTAGTTCGCAGGAAACACAGCTTCTGGTAAAGTGTTCCAAAGCTTTTAACTAATAACTTCTATTTATTAATTGCAGGCAGCAGAAAAGATGGCAAAAGCCAGTGGTGTGTCCAAGATCCTAGTAGCTGAGAGTGATGTGTTCAAGGGCTTCACGGCGGAGACCCTGGCCCCGCTCATCCTGGCTACTCAGAAGCAGTTCAAGGTAAAATTTAATGTTTATTAAAACTAGTTTTAATATTATTGATTATCTTAGTCTTAAGCTACAAATTTTGTAAATAGGTAGATTTAAAGTTCAATAATAAAATTTGATTTGATTTGATTTTTGGATTACTAAAAATTATGCAGATCTCTACTCAAGTTACCAAAATGTAATGAATGGAATAATATAGTTGTATTATTTTACTCTATTTATAATTATTTTTAACTAACTTCAAAATAGAAGAAGGTTCTCAATTCAACCGAATGTTAGATAGTTTTTTAATTCTGGTCTCTGAACTAACATATAATATATTAGAGATTTGTTTTCTACCTTTCTGTTGACAATCTGAAAATAACTTCATTCACTTTCTTATTACATTTGAGTAAAATAATAAAAATGGGATGGGATAAGTTTAAACTTATAATACATCTCTTTTTGCATTGGAAATTTAAAAATTACTTACTAAATTCAACCCATTCTACAAACCATACCCATTTCATCACCACCATATTGTTATTTTATTCTGTTATTCGATTGGTTTCGGTGTGCCTGGCGCTAGGAACCTTCGACCAGAGCACATGGAGGGGGTTGGGGGAGACCTTTGCCCAGGAGTAGGACAGCAAAGATTAATAAAAAAAAATATAAGCAATATGAAAAACTCTACTGTAATTTCCCCAGTTCACCCACATCATAGCCCCAGCCACAGCGATGGGCAAGGCTGTGCTGCCCCGCGTGGCTGCCAAGTTGGACGTGTCTCCCATCACAGACATCATTGGAGTCAAGGATGCCAACACCTTCATCAGGACCATCTATGCTGGTGAGCTTATATTTGGTTTTTAAATAGACAGATAGACAGACATACTAAATAAAGAGAATAGGTACATTACAGAAAACAAACAATATAGTTCCACAAGTGGCGGCCTTAACACTAAGAGTGATCTCGTTGTTGTGGTTACTGTTTTAGCTATTCTTACTATTAAGTTTTTTTTTAAATCTTTTTGTCTGCAATGCCACACAAACAATCATTGTAATATTTGTTATTGTGTGAGTAGACATAGGTTAAGTTACTTTAATTATGAAATAATATGAGTAAGTTAAGTCCTTAAAATATTTGGATACATTTTTATTCATTCACTACACCCTTATATAATCTACACCCTTTCTAAAACCTCTTTTTTAAGGACAAACTGGTTCTTTTAGTCATTTGTCTTGAAACTGTACCCAAATTTAATCGTACCTATGTCAATTTCAGGTAACGCAATCCTGACCCTAGAAGCCAAAGACGCCATCAAGGTGATCACGGTCCGCAGCACGGCCTTCGCCCCCGACTCGCTGGAGGGAGGCTCCGCTGCCGTGGAGAAGGCACCTGAGGGTGACTACAAAACTGACCTGGTCGAGTTCGTCAAGCAAGAGCTTACCAAGTCTGACCGCCCGGAGCTGACCGGCGCTAAGAATATCATTTCTGGAGGTGAGTGTGTAATGCTTTATGTATATGATTCTTATTTTAATTTTGATTTGGTTATTAACCTAATTGAAAAAAAAAATGTATTTTTTATTGTATATTATTTTAAAAGATATAGATTATTTGAATCTGCATCTAATCATCTCTAAATGTTGAAAAAAAATGTGATAAAGTGGACATGACTTTAATTTAAAACATTCACGATTATTTGTGAGCTACATTGTCACAGCTACTTTCTAGTATACTGTTAAAATAATGTTATCAATATACTTTAGATTTCAGTCATTAAATTATTTCAATAGATTAATAACGATTTACATCGAATACTTGAATATACTTTCTCTAACTTACGTTTCCAATTCCCCAGGTCGCGGTCTGAAGTCCGGTGATAACTTCAAGTTGCTGTACGATCTAGCGGACAAGTTGAACGCGGCGGTGGGAGCGTCGCGCGCCGCCGTCGACGCAGGATTCTGCGCCAACGATCTGCAGATCGGGCAGACTGGCAAGATTGTGGCTCCTGTGAGTTTTTTTTTTACATTTAATAGGCTTACGTTTGACTATAGCCTGCCTGATGTTAAGCACCACTATAGTCTAAGATGTAGCACGCTTGCCTAGAAAAACACTTTACATACACATTTACATTGCTGATCATAGTCTAAGAATAGGTGATTATAGTTCCGGATCGGTGATCATAGTTTAGAATTGGTGATCATAGTCCAGAATCAGTGATCATAGTTCAGAATCGGTGATTATTGTCCGGAAATATATGAAAATCAGTATTTGCACTACTCATAATTTAGAAATTAAAAAGTAGTCGGGATCTATACATTCGAGTTTGACTACATCTCGCCAGATGTTAAGTATGGCAATAGCCTAGGGTGTTACAATACGTATTTATTTTAGATCCGAAGACCTTTGTTTTGTAGTTCGATGGAAACATCACCTATTACTATAGGATGTAGTAATGTTGTTTCTGATATTCTCCTCTTTGATTTTTCCCTTGTTTCCAGGACCTATATATCGCGGTGGGCATCAGCGGCGCCATCCAGCACCTCGCTGGCATGAAGGACTCCAAGACCATCGTCGCCATCAACAAGGACCCCGACGCACCTATCTTCCAGGTAACATAATGATATAGTAGTAGATATTTGGGCTTTTGTTATAACCGACTTTAAAAGAGGTGTGTTAATTATTTCAATATACTCGATTATGCTCGATTACTTCATTTAAATTTGCATATCGTGAACCAATAAAACGATAGTTTCGCAATTTTCAAACACATAAAATACTCCAGGTATAAAACGCTGAAGAACTCAAAAAATATTTGTATAAAATAGAATATTGACAGTATTCATATAAATGTTGTACATTGTAAAAAATGCATATCATCATCATCCACAGCTGGTTTTGTCCCACTGTTGGGTATATCAGTATGTCATTGGCTTCGATCTAGCCCGCCTCATCCGGGTTTGACAGGTGTTGTGTCGTCGACCCATACTGCAGCCGGACACCCGACGTTATGGTGACCAGTCCTTGGCCATCGCTCGGTCACTGCCTTACTCCACCTGCCTGTTAAAATGTACATAATACATGATAATATATATTTATTTTTCATGTTCAGGTAAGCGACTACGGTCTTGTCGCCGACTTGTTCAAGGCAGTTCCCGAGCTAACTGGAAAACTGTAAACTATCATATAACGCACAGTGTATAAATAATAAATATAGTCAAATGTGTCTGCAAATTTTTTACCCATTCCCATCACATTTTGGAGATGTTTACTTTTGTTAAAGATTATACATGTTCAATCGATTTAATTATTGGAAAGATATTGTGTAAGAAATAAAGATTGTTAGAAAATGATTTATTTTATTTTTAGATGTATAAATAGGCACTAAGAGAATCGGCGAAAAATTTGTAAACAATATCTTAAAATAACTCTCGACTTATTAGAAGAATTACGGAATTCTTATAAGAAATTGCTGATCTTTAGAACACAGAAATTCTTATAAGAACTCATTGGAGAAAGATGTGAAATCCCTATAAGAACCAAAGAATACTATTACCCTTATAAGAACCTTTTTCATGTTATGGTTAGAAGTTAGTCTCTCTGCTTATTTTTGCTACTCAATACTAGATGGCGTTAGCAGTTGGAAACAACGATCCTTTTGTGCTAAGAAAATTTTACCTACGCCAATGCTACCAGTTTTATTTATTTTTATCATTTGAAACAAACAATGCTATATTATAGGAAAAATTAGTAGGTATAATAAAACTAGTAACTATCTTCGTATTTGTAACTTAACAAAAAAATATTATTCTTTCGCGACAAACCCAACCCAAACAAAACAAATCTTTGTAAAAATATTGGTATCATGGAAGTGCGTTTATTTTTGCTTTTATAAGTAGCGAAATTATTTTGGGCTTATTATTCTCATTTCATGCATTATTTTGCAAAAATGTGCGTTTCTTGTAAGTAGGTAGGTACCTCTTATATAGATAATTGGTGTGCGAGTGTAGTTGCGATGCGGGTGTATAGCCAACAGGAGGTAGGTGAGTGCAGTCAATCACTGCGGTAATGATAGCGCGGCCGAGATGCAGCCCGCTCGCCTGCTGAGTGGCATTCTCGTTATCGCGCCTGCCGACAAGCAGCCAGCGGCGGGGGCGCGGCCCCGGGAGCTCCGCCCCCCGCCGCCACGCCTCGCAGGCCGCGGCCGCGCCGGCTCACCGCCGTCCGACATGCCGCGACCGACGCGCGCATCTTACGGCGAACACAAACCTCCGTACTCCTACATCTCTTTGACCGCGATGGCGATCTGGAGCTCGCCGGAGCGCATGCTGCCGCTGTCGGAGATCTACCGGTTCATCACGGACCGGTTCCCGTACTACCGGCGCAACACGCAGCGCTGGCAGAACTCGCTGCGGCACAACCTCTCGTTCAACGACTGCTTCGTGAAGGTGCCGCGCCGCCCGGACCGGCCCGGGAAGGGCGCCTACTGGACGCTGCACCCGCAGGCCTTCGACATGTTTGAGAACGGCTCGCTGCTGCGGAGGAGGAAGAGGTTCAAGCTGCACAAGGGGGAGAAGGACAACCTCGGAGCCGAGCTGGTGGCGCTGGCAAACTTCAACAATATGTTTCTGGCGAGTCAGTCGAGTGGCAAGATCCCTCCTATGACAGTGTACGAGGAGCCGACTATGGTTGAAGCTGCTTACACTCCAAGCCATTTGAAGCGCAAGAAGCCGTTTACAATAGACAATATATTAGCGAGTGACGTGGACAGGGCCAGCGAGGAGCAGGCAGTGAGTGACGTGTGTGCGCCGAGGGTGCCGTACCACCCGGAGCTGCTGGCCATGGCGGCCGCGATGTGGGCGCCCGTCTTCAACCAGCCGCACTCCTTCCCCTCCTCCATATACGGACCTCTCAATCTAGCCTTTAATTTACAACACAGCTTCGACAGCATGCCTCCTAGTCTAATGCATCCCCTGAACCCTTTATAACCTATCAGTAGACCAGCTATTCTTCAACTTCTCATCTCTGATCTCATCAACATCTTCCATTTCTTCGTAGGTTCTTGTTTCCTCTTTTCACAGTGAATGTTAAATAATTTTCAGTTTTTTAAAACATGTGAAATTTAGGTACATGTAATTATGTGTTTATTTGTGGAAATGCAAGTAAGTGGAAAAGTATTTTTTCTTATTTTTAAATAATTTATAGAAGATAATTGTATTTCTAATTCTTAAATAGGAATTCACCTGTTTTAATTTGCTAAATGCAGAACACAAAACTATCAGTAAATTTTAATTTCATTATTTAAACCTGCATAATTCTATTGTTGATTGTTATAAGATTTTATATAATTAATTAGTTTAAGTAAATTTAATTTAAACGAATTAAAGCTTTCGTTTTACACGAGCAATATTTTATTTTAGCACCCGACAATTTTCTGTAGCGAAGCACAAAAACGGTTCATTTATTTAATTGAAAAATATAGGGGCAGGTGATAGGGTAGTGTAGAGCCATTTTTATGGACATTAAGTCCTAAGGATGTTCCGCATTTTAAAAAGATAAAACGCCCAAATTTATAAAGTTTAAGTTGGGGGGTTGGAACTTTGGAAAGAAAAAATGTGAGTAACAATAATTTGGCAGTTTCGATAAGCATGACGAAACATTGTATGTTACCTTACAAGGGTTAGAGACGCGTCATTTTTGTTATTTATGTTCTAGCCAAGGGCGAGGGCTGTTACTGTAATTAATATAGAGCAATGATGGAATTGAGTGCCGTTTACCCCGCGGCATCCCTTCTGTTCAGCCGCGAACACCTTTCCGCCATCTATCGCTTCTATCTGGTAATAAATAATGTTTCTGTCACCGATTATTACGGGGAATTAGATTCAGTCGGTTTTTAAGGGATGTGGAAGGTGTTCGCTGCTTTTTTTAGGCCAGTACGTTAAATTAGATTAATAACTTATAGAAATCTAAATTAATTAAATAGACTATGAAGATTGCAGTGACTGAATTTTAAAACATATATTGATATACCATCGAAGTGCTGGAAATATATTATTAAATATGAATACCTACTCAAGTGTAAAGTAAGTAAAAAATATTTTTATAGATCTATCTAGATATTGCCATATAGTGTTGCTTAACATCAAGCAGGTTATAGTCAAACGTAAGCCTATTGAAAGTAAAAAAAAAACTTAAGTAAGTTTATATTAATTAAGTTTCCATTGGTATATTCATTTAACTAAGAATAACTTTGCTAAAGTAGGTACTGAGCATACAAACTCAGAAATAAGAAACCAAATAACAAATGTAAGAAAGCCCGCAAAAAATTCAAACAGCGACACTTGCAACCTGAAAGGACGTTGCAATATTCTCTCTATAACGAGAGGACTCTAAATGCGTGCAATTTCAGCCGAGGTTGCAGAGAACTTGACAATACGTCGCTCGACTCCAATCGCGAATTATTGAGACGATGACACCGGTCACTCACAATGTGGCGTCTACAGGTGGATCTATATTGTGGTTGTTTTATCTATTGATTTAGGTTATATGACCAAAAGTGGTTTATAATGTGGTAATATTAGTCTAGACCAAGTCCGTTTAAGTTGTTCGAAAATTGTCTGTCTACTGCCATAATTATCAAACTGTCAAAATGTACATACCAATGTTAAAAAGTTCCAATTTGAAGTTGACATTTTGATTGCTTGTATGTGATGTCTGAACAACAAGAACCCACTTTTTATTAAGTCCTGGACTAATATTTAAACCGCGTTTTGTAATAAGACGGATATACTTTATGTTAGTCTTAAATAATAATAATTTAGGTACTACCTTAATTTTTTACTGTACAAAACTTTTAGTAAAGTTATTTTGCCTTTCTCACATAGGAAATATTCTAAATTGTCTTAGCTAGTATAAACTTGGTATGTGTTAAATATACTACATGTATAAAACGGCAACAAAGCGACAGTTAAGAATAGTTGATTCTCAACATATTATAGAACGATGTACCTATACTATGTCTTATTTCTTTGTACGTAGCGCATCTCATATGAAAAGCCTGCCTGATGTTAAGCACCACTGTAGTCTATGATGTAGCACGTTTGCATAGAAGAACCCTATGTACTCTAGAAACCTTTTTTTTTGACCCAGGTAAACCTTTCAAAGGTACCACTCGACCCCGGGGATGGCGAGTGGTTAGAATAGAATAGAATATATCTTTAATGTGCACCATAAAACATAGAAATAACAAAACAGGAAATAAGTTTAAATATATAGTGATGCACATTGGGCGGCCTTATCGCCTTAGGCGATTTCTTCCAGGCAACCTTTTGGATGGACATTACTAAGAAAGTAGTTATGTGGGAGTCTCCGCCAGAAGGGCAGCCTACCCACTAAAAACCTGGGCTGTTCCACCTCTGCATCGCGATCAGGGCCCGAGAGTGCGATGCAAGCGTCCGCAACCATTACTCCAGAAACCTATTTTATCTATTTTACCGAACACCCTGTAAGAACAACTTCCATCAGACGCAGCAAACATGTCCTGCAGTGAGTCACACAATAGGTGCTTTCGGCTCTCATCTCTTTGGTCATCTTTAGCACAACAAATATTGAATGATCTCGCGTTATGGGACTTTGTTCGCAACACGTTGACCCTTTGTTACTCGACAACCAAACGTTATAGAAAACAACGAGTAGATTCAGTAAATTATGGAGTTGCTTCATTGTTAGGAAATTGCGTATAAAATCAAATCAATATCAGTGTAACTAAGTATACTGATATTAATTTGATATCTATGTATATAGGTACATAATATGTTGACCTTTTAACAAATTAATGAGGTGCTAGTAATAAAAAATAAGATAGGTTAGGAGTTAAGCTATAGTTATATTCATCAAATCTCATCAAGATCGGTTAATACCATTGCACATAAGCGAAAAATAAAGATTTTCAGGATGATAAGGGTTTCAGTATGAAAGAGTTGTGATAACTTTATAGATCAGAAGTTTTCACAATCTGTTCCAAAAAGAGTAATACAATATTATGTATACTATTATATGATTATTAGTGTTAGAAACTATATTCCTGTTTTAATTAATTTTCAGACATTTCAGTCACATCTCAGCTCTATCTGATGACGTCTTCCTGAAAAGAAATCAAACTAAACAATTCCAAGAAGCTGACAATGACGCAGGTAAAGGCAAAGCAAGCAAGATTTTCAATAAAATAAGTGATAAACTACAAAGATCAATGCCCCAACTGTATCGACACAATAGTTGTTTATGTCGATAGAGCTTAGTGTATACTAGGCACGTGATTTTAGGCTAGTGCGCTTAGAATCTGTTCAGTGAATTGCATTACAGTTTCCGCAAATGATTCATTGACTAATTCATGCCCAATCTATACTAATATTATAAAGTTTGAACGCGCTAATCTCAGGAACTACTGGTGCGAATTGAAAAATTCTTTTTGTGTTGAATAGACCATTTATCGAGAAAGGCTTTAGGCTATATAACATCACGCTGCAACTAATAGGAGCGAAGAAATAATGGAAAATGTGGAAAAAACAGCAAAAATTATTCATCTTTGAGGGCTTCCGTTGCGTTTGCTGCGAAAACGGTTCGAATTCAAAGAATTAATGCCCAAAATAACTATTCCACGCGGACGAAGTCGCAGGCACAGCTAATATTAGATATATGAAATTTATATACGGCGCTGCGAATATAAGCTACTGCGTCTATATACATTGTTGGTGTTGGATATGATATATGATACATAGATAACATCACTGGCACAAAGAGACTTTGGCTCTCACTCGAGTATGCCGGAGCATATTGTGAGGTGATTGGCAGCTCATTCTTCTTTTTAACCAAGAATAAGGTAGGCCGTTACAACTTGACTGTAATTTAAAAATAACATAATTCACGTAAGATATCATTGGAATAGGACCAAATACGAGAAATACGAATCACATGCGATTAAATATGTTTAAATAATTAATTAAGCAACAATTGCACAAACTAGGTACATCCGCTTATAGTAAAACTGATTATAGATAGAATAGAATAGCAAAAAAAGTATGTAAGCAATTCACTAAGTTAGTGCTATGGAGGTTTTTTGTTTGTAGAAATCAGCAAATCATGATTCACGGAGATCCGCAAGGAAAAGTGTAAGTAAATAAACGAGTGCTCTAATAAAATCTACCGCAAACGAATACATTTTCACGGTCTACTGACGGCCATAATCTAATTTTCTTTAAATAAATGAAGTTTAATAGATTGCTGTCTTCTAAATTTTGCGCGGAACAACGTTTTTGTTGAATTAGAGCTAAATTGCAATTTTTGAGACTAGATTTTTTTATGCTATCGCTTCAACTGTTTCTTAGAATAACAAAATATAAGTTTTGCTCTATTGGCTGGTTTATTGTGGTATTTGATGTCTTGGATCTTTGTTTGATAATTCTGACCGACACGGTATTCAGTGACAAACCTAAAACTCTGAAAAACTTAACTGTTTGGATTTTTGTTGCCACTGAAGTATATTCTGAAAGAATAGTGTTAGTTTCGAGTTTATACGAAGGTAACATCTATACTCAGATAAAACTTATATATAGTCTAGTAAGCCCTTAATTAAAATGAATTATAATTCATATCTTATTTTAATTATGTGTCTAATGTAGACTCAGTTTTCATGACTGTGTACACTGTACCTATTTTAGTAACTTCTTCGCCCTACCAGAGAAGAAAACCATTTTAGCTAAAAAAAAATTTCGACCATTTTGATTAAAACTTGTTATTCATCATCATCATCATCAGCCTAATGAGACCTACTGCAAGGTATAAGCCTCCTCCCTCTTACGCCAATACTCCCTGTCAAAGGAGTAAATAACTCCCTCCTCCCTGCCTTTACTTGTTATTCAATAAGGATTAATTTAAGTACCATTAGAAGAAGTGTCCGTTAGTCTGTAGCTAGTGTCGGTTCTCACGCCACGCGCGGCAAAAAGCAGAGGAAGAGGACGGTAGCGGCGTATTAATCAGCTGCAACACTGCAGCCTGCGGTACACTTGCATACAGATTGTTGCACTTTATACGCATCTATCTATACATATTAATAAAGCTGAAGAGGGCTGAAAGTCTGAACATAGAACAATGAACATACTAAAAAATTATGTCAAGAATTTCTGAAGAAATTTGGTCTGTTTTTCTGTTTGCCTGTTTATTTAAACGCTCATCACGTAAAAACGGCTGAACGGATCATAGATTTTTGGTATATGGGTAGTATAAGTTGTTAAGAGTGTCATAGGCTACTTTTTATCCTGAAATAATGTGAGCGAAGCCGCGGGCGTCCTCTAGTATATAGAGGCAATATATCAATCGATATGAATGTATTTATTATAGTACGTACGTTAAAGGAGATCTATCCTGCCGTAGTACTAGTATGGTGTAGTATCATACAAAATATTGGATATTTAGAAATGATAGCAAGCTCAGCAATGAGAATGAACCGGTTTCATCTAGGCAAGCGCGCTAGATCGTAGATTACAATGTCGCTTAGCTTCGGGCGAGTTGTAGTCAAGCGTGAGCCTATAAAAGTATAAAAAAATGGCATTGCTATGATAGGAAAAGCCGATTTACATCAACAAAGTGCTTGGTAAGGATTCTTACTAGACATTACAAGTCTATTTAGAATTTTGTTGTCACTAATTAACAAAATAGTGTTAAACGAGAATCTTCTAAGAAGATCTTTTACATTACCGGCCAGTACAGTATTTATACAAACACAAGTTTATGTTTACAACTTCAACACAAGAAGCAAAAGAATACAGTGAAAGACGGATCTTCTAACAAGATTTTCCAACCACCTTCCATCTCAGTACTCGCCAGTACTCCGCGCGGCGACCAGCCTCGTCCGTGCGTGACTGATTCACTCAGCATAGAATTCACGGCAACTCAAATGTTTAATTTGCTCTGTAAATCAGACCATTAGTCGCATTTCAAGGGTGTCAGCGACTCATCGCCGTCGCATTGGAATCGTGACCGAGCGAGCTGTGTGGCCGTCTCTCTTACAACGGTAGCGTTTCTTGTTGATAAACTCTTTGTGAGACGCTGAACAAATTCAATTCGTGACCGAATATTTGATTTGTTAGGGGATTCGTTGGGGGTCTCGTGAAAAAGTTACTAGTGTACTCGTGGCATGGTTTAGTTAGATGCTATTTTTAAATACTTCTTGAAAGCTAAAATTCCAATTGGGACAGTAAGCTTTTATTGTCGCTTGATACAGCAGCAGACACCATATATGGGTTCAAAATACTGTATGTGCAAAAGTGTGGAAACTAATCAAAAAAGGGAAGCGTCGAAATATTCAAATTTAATGCGGTGCCTAAAAGCTAAACTGTACCTACAAATTCAAATGACATTACGATACAAAGCCGACAGTCTCAGCTTCAAGTCAGTCAACACAAAGTCTTATTAGCACAGACATCAAATTAAATAAATTTTTCATACAGTTACTTTTGGTTAAGTAAATAAAGGCAGGCATATATCTGACTACTTATTTTTTTACATTGTATCTACATAATAAGTATATAGTCATCATCATCATCATCATCGTCGGGTGCCATCTTCATATTGAAGTTTGGAGGTCAGTTGGCAAAATTTTCTGCGATCCCATGCTGCTTCTTTTAAATGCGGATAGCCCAGCTTTGTCCACTTTTTAAGTATATAGTCAGGCATTTGATTATTAGATCACCTCAAGATTATTGACTATGATGTATGACTATTTAGTCAGATTGGTAAAGGAATCAAGAGCGAAATAAAGTAAGATTACGCAAAACGTAGAAATTTGTTCATCCAGCGAGTTTCCATAAAGGCAGTGAATAGAGCATTGCGTGACTCCGTGCTCAGAGGAAGCTCGATTCAAATTAAATTAGATTAAATTGATTTATTAGTGGAGGAGCGTGAGGCGGTCCTCTGGGCCCTGGTTAGGGATACCAGCCTAGTGAAATTGTCTGCCTATTGATTGAACATATAATTTATTTAAATCATCATCATCAATTATAACCTTGCAGCTGGTGACTAGCTCCATACGAATAGTTATGTTTTGTACTTCAACACGAAATTTGCAATTATTAAAATTGTATTTATTTGACTTTTACCCTATCCTTATACAGCATAATTTCTAAAAGTAATTAAAATACTATATAGACAAAAAGAAAACGCTATATAATTAGAATATTTTTATTGGAATACCTATCAATTTAATTTTAATTATCTATAGAATAATAGTAGTTTATGCAACTGTCATATAATGAAGGGTATTAAAACACGAGTGTGAGTTTATGAAACGAGCGCAGCGAGTTTCATAATAGTAACGAGTGTTTTAATACCCGTACATACCCAAAGCGCAGCTGCGCGCATCATAATAAAGCGCGACCAACCTGATTGGCCCTGCAATCAGGTTGGTCACGCTTTACTGATGTTATAATGAGCTATTACGATATCGATGTGGATATTATAACATCATGTGAAATTGCTTAAATTGAGTGTTTTGTTGTCTGTGCTATAACAGTAGTAATTATAAGTCAAGTATTGGAAACATAATTAGGATGTTACAACATTAGTGTAGATAAATATATGTAAGTATGTGTAATTTAATGACAGAAACAAGAACTCCTTATGATTTTCTAAGTAAAGTTATATTATTCCAAGGGTAATTCTATATCCTAGCAACACAGTTGGGGTCTTGCCTCCGCCAGCGGGCCGCTTCGTTCCGCCGCACTCCATCACAACCTTAATTAATGCCATTCGATTCGGAAACTGACCGGAAAAACGAATCACCGCCGAGAAAACAACGAGAAAGAACAACCATCACTAAATGAATTACCCCTCTCGTACTATGGAACTTGGAAAATTAAAACGCAAAATTAACTTAAGTGAAACCTCTGCTTAAATTAAAATTTAACATAAGATCTTTTTTCTTATCGAATGAGAGTGGCCAACTCTGGTGTCGAGAGTTTATCAAGCCGCCTTAAGGGCTTCTGACATGGCGTAGATAAATAAAATAAAAAAGCCATTTATTCAGCTATTTATACGGAGCATGCTCACACAGTTTATTAAGAAGTCGATGGTGCGGGCGAGTTGTACGATTGTGCATGTGTGAGTGACTGCCTACATTGCTTGCCTACACTGTTTGTTGTCATACCACTTGAATTTATACACAAATTGAGGGTAGTGAGATATTAAAACAAAATAAAAAAATTGTTTGTGTAACCTAGCTCATAAGACGTTATTATAATTAAATTGTGAACATACTGGGAGATGACTCTGGCCTCGTAACACAGCCTAACGGCTACCACGAGGTCAGAGGATTCGAAACATTTTGTGAAAAATATCTTTGGAAAATAAATGATTTTGTATTTTGTATTTTTTTTTGTATTTTTTGACATTACATTGAATTTCCAATAACATCATCATCACTGTAATTGTTTTATTAAATAAAATGTCATAAGTTTGTTGTTGGTTCCAGGAAATGTTAATTTTAATGTCATGGTATTGTGCGATTTCTCTTGTCTGTAAGTATCGTCATGGTGTCATAGCTGTCGCCTCGTTGGCGCAGGCCTCCCCCAGTTTCTTCCATGTTTTACGGTTCCTTGCTAACCTTGTCCATTCTATTCCATGTCTCTGGTAAAATATGTCTTCCCATCTTCTATGTGGTCGTCCTCTTTTTCGCTTGTCCGATCTTGGTATCCATTCTACTACTTTCTTTGTCCAACGGTCCTGGCTCATTCTGCAGATATGTCCGGCCCAGTTCCACTTGAGAATTCTTATGGTTTTGATTATGTCCCTAATTTTGGTTTTTTTCCGAATGCTTTTATTTGGGAGTCTATCTGATAGTTTTATGCCTAACATACTCCTCTCCATCTTTGTCTGACATACCCTGAGCTTGTTCTCGTCTTCTTTTCTTAGAGCCCAGGTCTGGCATCCGTATGTGAGGCTAGGTAATATTGCCACTTCATACAGTCTTCTCTTTACGCTTATGTGTATTGTCTTATTTTTCATAATTTCTTTCAAGCTCCAGTATTTTTTCCACGCAATCCCTATTCTTCTATTGATTTCTTTCTCAGTGAGGTCGTCAAAGGCTATTGATTGTCCTAAATAAACATATTCGTCAACATATTCTATACATTCCTGCTCCACTGTTACTTCTTCTTTATTTGCATTCGTCATTATCTTGGTCTTGGAAGCATTCATTGATAGCCCTACTTTCTTGCATTCCCTAGCTATATCTTGTAGCATATTTTGTAGGCTTTTTGCAGTATCGGCAAAGATTGAAATATCGTCGGCAAACCTCAGATGGGTGAGATATTCGCCATTTATGTTTATTCCTGTATTAGTCCATTGTATATTTTTAAAAATCATCTCTAATACAGCACAGAATATTTTAGGTGATAATGGGTCTCCTTGTCTAACACCTTTTTCAATAAGAAATTCCTCACCATCCCTTTCCATTCTTATTCGCGATGAGCTCTTCGAGTAAATATTCTTTAAGATTGCTATATACTCTTCTTCTACGCCTTGTTGTTCGAGTGCTTCCCATATTGCAAAAAATTCTAAGGAATCAAATGCTTTTGTAAAATCAACAAACCCTATGTAAAGGGTTTTATTGTATTCCTTACATCTGTTAATTACTGTCGCCACCACTTGGATATGGTCCATAGTTGAATAGTTCTTTCGAAATCCGGCTTGTTCTGGCGGTTGGTTTTCGTCTAATGTGTTCGTGATTCGTTTAAGAATGATTTTTGAAAAAATTTTGTAAATGCTGAAATTGTAAATTTTGAAAAAAGCTGATTGGTCTGTAATTTCCAAGTTCACTCCTGTCTCCTTTTTTGTGCAGTAGTATGGTTGTTGATTTGCTCCACTCTTCCGGGGTGCTGCCGTAGATAGTTACAGTTAATTATATTTTCGGTTTTTATTATTTTACATAAAGAATTGAAACAATAGAAATGAAAAATAAAAAAGGAAAGATGACTTGAACTCAGTTATAATTGTAATCAACGCTTTTAACGGTTTTGGGTGCCCCCTATGGTGTATCTGGCAAAAAAAAACAAATATTGGTAATGCTGTAGTCATTTTCTTTTTATTCATTTTTCGTTTTGTGCTTTGTTGAATATTGTTGCAGTCACATTATCAGTTTAGGCTTGACTAATCTATTACTTGTATGAGAAAGATGAACTCTGCGTCACTATTCAGAGCATATTTTTAAACACAAAGGCGAAAAAAAGAGTTTTTATTATTTACGGCTTTTGTAAACGAACAAAGAAACAACAATAGGCAGTTTCTACATTACGTAGCACGTTATAAAACTGTGCAATTTGTAATTAATTTTACGTAGAAAGTATAACATTCAACGGGCGGTGCTGAAATTGTAAACAAACCGGGTTCTTAATTAAAATTAATTAACAGCTATATCTTCTGAAAAGAAACTTATAGAGACTAGAAACAGAATTGCTAAATGCTCGCTAATATGTAATTAGTAATTAGGTATCTCTTGAGTCGTATTTCCTCATGACTGACGGTCGTGACTTCCCGCAGAATTAATTCGTTAAGGGAGTTTTCTTGGGCAGATACATCGTGGTGGGCGCCCAGGTCCTTCCACGGAAGACACATGTCCTCGTGTATTGTGGTCTTCAAACATGTCGGTTGCCTTACGATGTTTTGCTTCACCGTTAAGCGAGTGCATATCCACACATAACTTGAAAATACAAGTCATTGGTGTAGGGCTGGATTCGAGTCAGGATGCGCTTGTATGAAAAGTAGACACTGGAACCGCTGAGCCACACTCGCTCTAAAGTAGTATTTATTTATAAGTTCTCTTATTATCTTAAATCCATGTTTGTGACAGGATAATGTTTTAATCATAGAACCTAGAGAGACACGACAATAATAATACACGACAAGAAATTATTCGTTTATGAATTATTTAATATTTCCTATATTTACTTCTAACAATGTAATTATTAAAGCAAAATATTAGTTTAAGATTCTTCAAGTATCTCCTAAGTAATCGGTGGTGCTATCAATTTCACTTAGTATTACTTACTTCCCAGTATAGTTTCAATGAACCGCTCCGGTAATGACGCTAAGTTATGCAATCCAATAATTATCAAAGCACTTAGATTGGACATATACGGAGCGGCTATAATTACATAAACACAATCGCGCGGTCGGCTCAGTTAGTCAGCCACGCTTTACTGACTTCACTCCTACAACTTTATTAACGTAATTTCAGTCATAGACCACGTTTTTATTTATTCAAGTAATCTATTACCGCGGCAAAAACGGATAATCTTCAGACGGTCGATTAAACGATGGCAACGCACCACGAAATCGCGCGAAAAAACGCTCACATAGAAGTGAATCGACGCGGATGCACAAAAGCGATTTATACGCTATAATTCCGATACATAAAACATTTCATTATAGGCAGCGGGTCATTATTCAAAGATATTTATTCATGTCGAATGATTGCCTTTCTTTTGTGGACGACAATGGGCGCGCGGGCCGTGTTCCATGCGCTGGCCCGCTTTGTACATGCGAGCCCGTTTTGTTTCGGTGCCACGCCGGCTTTTCACGACGATACTATTCTAAAACGAAATGGAGGCAAGATTGATGAGTTTAGACACGACCTGTGACACGCACTACCGAATGTGGAGGCGCTAGACTGGAATGCGCCTTATTTTATACCCTTTATAATAAACGATAATTATTGGTAGCGATCCACCGTGTTTGTGTAGCGATGTGTCGGTTTTTGTACTGTGTTTGGGTTCACTCGCCCGACTAATAGGATTTTTTATTGTGGAAGCCTCGTTTGTTGTACCTATCGGAGTAGAGTAACCGTATTAACATGACGTTAATCTTCTTATAGTTGGCGTTAAAGACATCAATCATTGTGTTTTGATATCTATACGAAACTAATGTAGCACAAGTATGGACCGGCAAACGGGTTTCTTTCTTATAAACAAGGTAAGAAAAAAGCGTTTGAGATTTTTAACAGATGTAGAACTGTTTCGAAAGGAAATAAAGAAAAGAAGATTACACACTTGTAGGTAAAGATGTACCTAATCAAATGTTCTTGCTACTTTCTTGAAAGACAAGACTTTTTGCGATTATTTGATGATATTTACGCTATTCCGACTTTATACTTACATAACTATCAACAAAAAGGTTCTAATTTACAGTTGTACGGCAGTCTACTAAGAATAGATATCTAAGGACCTATCTATGATCCAAAACCGAATAAAAACAAAAGGTTCGATATCAAAATAAGTGTATACTATACTAGGTAGTAATGATTACATCTAATTCGAGTGTTTGGGCAAGGCAGAGTAGTTTTGGAGCGTGGCGGACCAGACCCTGTAATTTGGGCACCGACGTTCTTGGAAACAAACTATCTTCTCTATCCAGAAAATAAAGTTTTAACTTAAACAAATAATTATGGTTCATTTGCAAGACATTAGAAATATAATGAATGTTTAATTTTTCTCTTGTGTCTGTTGTTTTATTCTGTATGTATGGAATTTGTCTATTCTTATAATAATCCTTCATAACTACCTCTTTAAAAGAACATAATAAATTAAGTTGAGCAACAATGACAAAAAAAATACGTGAATTACCAAAGAATATTGTTTTATAGAAGTCATAGGTAACTAGCATTCATTACGTAGATGAAGACACTAATTTTATAATATCCCACTCAGACCATAACCTTTTGTTAACTGTTGTTATAGTATATAAGTACGTACCTATATCTTCCCTCAAAGCCAAAAGTTTCTTCAAGGAAGTCAAAAAGTAAAGTAACTACTCTTTTACTCTCTCCTGTTTCTGTTTCCTGACTTGAGGAAAGCTCTACAGATACTTCTGGCAACAACATCACCTAATAGGTGCGATGTTTTCTTCTCTCCAAAATCCAACAATCTAGTCGAGTTTGTATCTCAAACGGCTCACCGCCGCGCGCCGGCCGGTAATTACTGAGGAGTGAATTATTAGACGCGCGGAGGTAATCAACGCTGTAATTGTTGGGAGGCGTTAGAAGGGCTCTACTCTGGTGCTGGACGTGTCAGAAAACCATTTAGTTATCCCTCAGCGTTTGAGACAGTAGCTGTGTTTTCTTTCTTAGTTTGAATGTTAGAAAAGTGGATCGCTGGTGACGTTTGTCCTAAATCCAGTATTCATACAAAAAGAAAAAAAATAAGTAGTTACCTCAAGAAGCACGTAGATATAGGTATGTAGGTATAATTTATAATAATTATGCCTATTTCAGACGCAGTAAGATTTAAAGTTTTGAATTTTCTTAATATATGTTAGTCGCGTAATCGAGTATTTAATCTCCGGATAGACTAGTATGTCTAGTCTGATATTTTTACGGAATCAAAATGCTTACCAACTCCAAAAAAATACTTTTTTTGCCATTAAACTAGACTAGTGATTAATGCAATTAATAGTCTGAAAGTTTTTAATTTTATCAGAAAAAATAAGCAAGCATATATCCATCGTGGAAGCTACAACATCCTCGCTGTAAGACAGTAGTAGCCCCCGCTTGTGGTTTGGACGCTCACAAATTGAATTTGGTACGATTGCCGTGTAACGGTGCCGCTTTGTTACTACTCTATACATAGATATGATAACTTATAGACGCTTCATCATAATAGCTAGAATTTCATTAAGACAAAACATTTGTTAAAATCTGCTCATTAAAAACACGTTATATATCAGTTACACAGGTACGAACAAAAATAAAATATATAAAAATAAATATTTCAGGACATATCTCACAGCGCCATCTAGCCCCATACTAAGCTTACGCTTGTGTCGTGGGTACTACATAACGCATATAATACATATATATGTCGGCGCGTTTGATTCGAAGAGTGTTTAAGTTGATCTTAATGTTTGATTCGGAGAGTAGGCGAGTTGGTTTCAATGTCACTGTCAGCTGTCACAATGTTCGAAATGTGTTATAATGTTTGTGTCACTGTCAATAACGGCTGACATTGACTTGAGACTAACTTCGGGGTCCTGCTCTGACGCAACAACCAGCGCTAGTGCCGTGCGAGAGACCGCCATTCTTACTTGGGACGGCAATCGGTTCGCATCGCGTTGTGGCGTTACGTGTTGGTTGGAGTGTCGACCGAATTAGTGTAATTAGTTATCAGACAATCTACCTACAGTTGTATTTCATAGTTTAACCTCCAACAAATTGTAATATACCATCAATAAGTTGAAGTGCTACGTTTTATTTCTCCATGCCCCAATACCCATGCCCAGCCGGTAGAATTACTATTATGGATAATGAAGATGCTCCGCCGTCCCCACATCAGAAGTGGGATGATGGCAAAATGGAGAAATATTTGATCGCCGAGAAACACAATGGGAACCATGCATGTTCTGCCTACGTGAAAATCAGACCCACAAACATTATCAATTCTTCGTGTCAATGAACAAAAACGTGTGAAAGATAAAAAGCAGTTGGGATTTGTGTTTTACTGAAACTTATCAATGCGGCAACGATAATCCTCGGACCAGAGAAGACCATAAAGCGATTTCAGAATTGCGTTGAAATTTACGAATACGTGTACTGTGAATTGAAAGACAAGATTTGCTGTTCGGATTTGGAAGGATTTCCATATCTTCTAATTGGAAATGTCGTAGAAGAAAGACTACGAAAGAAACGACAAAAATATTGAGAAGCAAGAAGATTACAAGATATGGACCGCATCGTGAGGGAGCACAAGAGCAGCGCCTGCAGCAGACTCATGCCACGTGGCAGTGACGCGCGATGCCGCTGCAGTGGCATGCGCTCCGGGCAGCACATGGAGCAGCGGTGGTGGCACGCGGTCGAGCTGCCGCGGCCCATGGAGCAGCAGTGGTGGCATGCAGCCGGGCGACCACGGCACATGGAGCAGCAGTGGTGTCACGCGGCCGGGCGGCCACGGCACATGAAGCAGCAGTGGTAGCACGCAGCCGGGCGAGCGCAGCCAGGGTCGAGTGGTGACTGAGTGCAGCGTGCAACTTCATCGGATATCAAAGGTGATATTGTTTAAATTCATTACGTTTCTGGTGTCGAATGCTCTTTTGTCGAAGTAAGATTTGGTTGCAATTTGTTATAAATGATTAAAAGGCGTTATTGAGAAGAACCATACCAGTTAATACGAGCATACAGCACTATAAATGTTGCGGTACGATTGAGTATTGATTTTTTTTGTAGAAAATTTATTGCCTATTTGCTGATAGCTGTTAGTGCGTAGCTATTTTATGATTGTGCAGTGCTAAATAAGTGGCAGTTCATTTTATGCCACATAATAGGTCAGCTGTGCACTGTGAAATTTAATTGAAACTCAAGATTCAATCAAAATAACATTATCATAGTTTTAACTTAGTAGTCTTTTCCTATTTTACGCAAGATATTTCAGTAAAATCAGGTCTTGACAGGATTCGTTGAGATTTTTCTGTTAACAGTCCAGCTTTTCTGGGAGTCGTGTCCGTTGGAGATTGAATTTCAAGATATATACTGTGCATATAAAATGAAACTGAAACTGAATCTGAAATCATCCCTGTTTAAATGGCCCATATAAGATGCCTCAGTACTGGCGCGTATCCGTTTCTGTTTTCAGGATGCTGTTGTCACTCCTCGCACCCAGCCAGTAGCAAGTGGTGCCGCCTTCTTGCTGATCAGCACCGCCAGAGCAGGGATGCTGTCGGCGTGGTTTGGAGCGTACATAGTCTGCCCGAGACACTTTGACCATACTCCCGGTGAGCTCGTTTCCTTTTGGTTACTCATTAGTGAATAGTAAAACAGTCAATCAATTTCTGGGTACTGCGAAAGGATTAGAATAGAAGGCATAGTAATACAGCACAGGTACCCACGTTTTGAAAAGATAGATAGTTAAAATCAGATTCATAAAGATGTTCACGAAAATCTGGGCATAGTGCCTAGGGGTCTTGATGGCTTAATAGAAGTAGGTAGTTACCTTTTTGATTAATTATGTTGACGATGAGGAGGAGGAGGCCGAGACGGCGGGTCAGAGTTAAAGTAATGAGGAGGTTTCATCAGACGATGATACGATTTGGTTGCTAGTTCGCACACAATGAGCGCCACCTCGGCGACCCTCTCAGCATTGGGAAGTGAATTAGAGATTTAATTTTGAGATGTGACTTTGTTACGTATCATTCAACACCATTGCTTAAGAGTTAGTTGGTTTCACGTCAGATGAGATAACGTCACGTCGTATGAGATGCCGTCGGGTAGAAGCTAGAGATTTGGCGATATTTGCATGATGTCAAATATTGTCGTAGAGAGGTGCTCCGACTGCAGGGCTGTCCGGTGCTCCCTTGTCGTTACCTGAGAGTGGCGATCTTGGTAGTGGGGGCACCCTGCAGCGTTATGATAATATTCGCACGATGTCGAATAGTGTCTTGGGGTGGAGCTGCAGCTGCAGGGCTGTCCGGTGCTTCCTTGTCGTTGCCGGTGAGTGGCGATCTTGGTGGTGGGGGCACCCTGCAGCGGTACGGTCATATTCGCACGAGGTCGAATAGTGAAGTTTTGTGTGATAATTAACTTAGTTGAAACAACATCTTGACGTGATCTCAATTTCTCGAAGCCAAATGTAGATACTGATAATATGTGCGTGTACTGAATGATATCTTTCGAAATTGTCAGGATAGACGAGCGAAATGACATTTGTGATCCCAGTTGTGTCTTTTCTTTAATTCCAGGTCATCTGCTGCTAGAGAAAACGGATCGCACGAGGACGTGCGAATGTCAGTCTGGCCGTGTCGGCGCGTTTGATTCGAAGAGTGTTTAAGTTGATCTTAATGTTTGATTCGGAGAGTAGGCGAGTTGGTTTCAATGTCACTGTCAGCTGTCACAATGTTCGAAATGTGTTATAATGTTTGTGTCACTGTCAATAACGGCTGACATTGACTTGAGACTAACTTCGGGGTCCTGCTCTGACGCAACAACCAGCGCTAGTGCCGTGCGAGAGACCGCCATTCTTACTTGGGACGGCAATCGGTTCGCATCGCGTTGTGGCGTTACGTGTTGGTTGGAGTGTCGACCGAATTAGTGTAATTAGTTATCAGACAATCTACCTACAGTTGTATTTCATAGTTTAACCTCCAACAAATTGTAATATACCATCAATAAGTTGAAGTGCTACGTTTTATTTCTCCATGCCCCAATACCCATGCCCAGCCGGTAGAATTACTATTATGGATAATGAAGATGCTCCGCCGTCCCCACATATACTTTTTTTTTGTAAATACATACATATTATTTATACAAACGACCAGACTCAACACAAGTTATTATATTTTTAAAGTTTATAAATACTTGAGTCAGGAGGGAATCGAATCCGCAACCCCTACCAACTAAGCTAACACGCTAGTCAACTAAGCTAACAGGCCAGTCCAGGATTTACTGGTTACTAAGATAGCATATCCGAACAAACGTTTACTATACGTTGCATTTTGCGGAGAAAATGCAATGTTGTTTTTCCGTATTTCCAAGCTGTAATACAAAAGTTGTAGATATTCATATTCGTATTCATATTCATTTATTTATACTCTCTGTACATGTCATTATTTTACAATAGTCATATTACATGTTCATAAGAATAATATTGATGAACCAAAGCCACCTTCAAAAGTTTGCGCTAGTTTCCTACTGGTAACGTACGAGTATGTAAACCAGTAGCTACGCTACATTAGCTTGCCACGAGCGATAGAAAGAAATGCTGATTGGTTCGCGCGGGACAACATGGTTGACAGAGTTATTTACATTCCTAGAGCTTTACGGTCTTATTTATAAGCGTATTTTAACAACTGTTTAGCTAAAAAGTGTTTTGTGTCTCTCACACATTCATATTTTTAAAAACGAGTGAAAGAGACAAATCTCTTTTTCACTAAATAGTTGTTAAAATAAGTTTATAAATAAGACCGTTAGAATCAGTTAGTTGTCTCAACTTATATTGTCTATGATTCTATACTACGAGTTGTACGTGGATGTTTGTACTCGTAAAATGGAAGTAGTACGTGAATTACTCTGCATAGTGCCTTGTAATTAGATGTATTTACTCACTGCAAACAGTGGTACTGAGAAGAACAACATGACTTACTGTTTGGTTTATTTACTGGTTTGATGCATATTTTTTTAATGTATTTTTAGTTAAATACATTTTTCTGGTATTTGTCCGTATCCATAAACATCCAGAAACAAAGTATATTAATTCACTAATGAAGCCTTTTAACTGATGTACTAGAACAGTATTTACATATATACAAAAAATTATTAAACATATAGAAAAAAACAAAAAATACAAACACACCTTCCGTATTTAAAACCGTATTGATGATTGATAAAATACGAGTAGCATATTTTTATGGAATAAGACTCTTTAACTATAAGGCACAGGAATAAAGCGTGCTACAGCCGTCATACAAACGATAACGTTGACAACTCGATAAAATCATTATGACTAAAAATATACCTACGCTTGAAGGTAATATCAACCCTTTCTGTATACATATTGTAGAGTAAAACCACTCTAGTTAAAATACACAAAAACAAATTCCTTTTAATACCATTAGCAAATATTCTCATTAGCCTAAAACAGCGCAAAAACGAGCTTCCTTAAAAAAGCCCAACTAAAATTGAATTTATGGAGCACTGCAAGTGTGCTTTTTCCGACTTGCACGCGAGCCCATTGCTTATTCAAGTCAAACTGAAGCTTTTAAAAACAAAACAGGGAAAACTATGCGGCAATTTATTTTGTTAGGGCGCCGCCCGCCCCGCAAATTCATTACCAACACAACCTGCCGCTTCCGTTTCCGACAAATGAACCGAGCTTGCTGTATTGTAACGATAGTGTATGGAGCAGGCACATACACTGCTTGTTATGTTCCATTTTGTTGGCATGACAGCATAATACATATAATGCTTTTATACTCGTGTTGAGAATGGCGTTAAAATACAAGATACAGTCCCAAACAGATGCCCTAATCTAATACATTTGCGCCTCATAAGATAAGATAAGATAAGATAAGATATTTCTTTAATGCACACCAAAAAATTACATAATGAAAGAAATTTAAAAACTAATCTAATGTACATTGGGCGGCCTTATCGCCTCCTCATCATCTAGTCGATAAACTTATAAAGTACGAACCAATGACACATATTTTACTGATTTCGTGTCTCTTTATAGTTTCCCCACGATGCTTTCCATCAAGTTTTTTTTAATAAAAGTAAATATAAAAATTATAAATACTTTTTATCCATGGCGTCAGGTTTTTTAGGGTAAGTACATTAGTATTTTTACTGATTACAGATAGATAGATAGCTACACTATTTATGATTGACTTAAACAATTTAAATACAGGAAACATACAAATTTTAAACTAACACAAAAATAGTAGAACTAGGCAATGTATGCGAAACAATTGCAGATAGTAGTTACTGCAATAGTGCTTAGTAAAGGTTCCGTGCTCGTGATTGTATTGCCATGACGTGACTTCAGGCTTCGTTTGCACAGGCGTTGCTTTGAGGAAAACTAACATAAACTTGCACGGAATAGTTATTAAGTATTTTTGTTTTCAGGAGTCTTGTTTTATTAGCCAGGGTAGGTTTGATGGATATATGTGGGGTAGTGAAAGAAGAATTGTAGCTTGTAGTAGACTGAAGAACGAATATTTACTATGACGGTTCATGAGATATCTTCAGTGTGGTGTTAGATAACAATAACAACAAAGTTCTGATTATTGTTTGTAATTTACTTATAAGATTTATTTTATACATTTTGTGAAAAGGAAATTGTTTCACTGGAATGTTTTTCAACCATAGCAGAAGTGCTATGGTTGAAAACTGTGTTGTAGATGGAAAAGCATTGATGTTTATGTACCCATGTAATATTAATATTATTAAGTTTATTTTAATATGATTAAGTTTATACACAGTAGATGGACGGGGGATAGTGGAGATTATTTTTAGGATTTATGTCTTTGGTTGACATATATCAAATTAGTTTTTCAATAAAATTTTCACTGAATGCATATATTGGTCTGTGGTATTTATCAACACCAAATATGTCTGTATTATTGTACTCATTTACTGTGATTTATATTTAAACTAGATATATGTATATTAATCGCAATATGTCGTTCAGTTGTGATGGAACTATTTCGACAGCGCGGTATGACGGCCAGCTAAAGGTTGCGTTAAATAATGCAAGCATGAGCTTGTTGTTGGATAAAGGGCATATGCCAGAGAAATAAAGCAGTTATTTGATTGATAGAGTGGCCAGTGTAGAAAATCTATAAGTATATGGCGTTGTATGACAAACTAAAAAGTAGTTTTTAGTTTGTTTAACTACATAAGTTAATTAGTTTTTTTCTAGTTTAGTTTTGATTTTGTTAATGTTGACATTCGTGCGGGCATACAGTGCAACGGATTATACATATGACACGTGTATTTTGACAAATAATTATCTTGTAAGTAGGTATATGCAGAACACGTTATTTAGATTAAAATGTCAACAGAGAAAATGTCAATCATTTTGTACCATAAATTTTATGTCACCCATAAATAAATAATCTAATTATACCACTATCAGTATATAAACTTGTGAAACCAGTAATTTTAGTGGCTTTTGTATTAGGTGCTTAATTAAAATAATGAACAGATCAAACTAGACCAATTACGGATATGTTCCACCTTTGACCACATTGTCCCTTATGCGGGCGTTAGATGGTCCACCTGGCGGACAAACGGCTGATTGTTCTTTGAACTCAATTCTATCTTTAGTTTTACATCTGTGGTTGAAGCACAGGTGGGACGAATACACTTATCAATTCATAGGCTTATGACAATCGACTATTTTCTATTCGACTAGAACAATAACTATAGCTGATACTAGTTTAATATCGCATCTACCTTGTATTGTTTATAGGTAGACATATTAAAGGCCTTTGTATGGGTGAATTTGGGCTTACTTGAACTTTTCTTAATACCGAATTCGTTTGGTTATACAATTTAGTTAAAGGTAGACACAATCTAGCACATGTGGGTAAATTTAGACTATTTTGAAAATTATGTTGAAAACATTGATAATATGATGTGCTACAGGGTCATTTGGTATAGCTTGCGCAAAACAACAATAATACTTCACAATTTGCTACTCGACATGTAATAAAAATCAATTTCGAACGCAATTTGCATAAGAAGTTAGTTCACTTTGTATCAAAAGAGATTTCATCCGAGTAGTAACAGATCCTGCCAATACATCGCAGCAATATACGAGCCGAGAAGCAATTAACCGAGTATGAACGATGTCTGGTTTGACAACATACATTAGTACCAGCGTTCCGACGTAGATCAATAAATAAAATCTTGTATTTGCGCTCGCCAATGATATATAACGTTTGTTAATTAGGTTATCTCCTCGCGGCATCTACAAAGGGACGAAGGTTTAAAAGGCTCGTTGATATTAAAAATGCCGCTTATAACTTTTATCATAAATCACCCTCTGGCCATCGAGAAGGCGAGAGGGCGCGCGAAAAAATCGATCTACCACGTTCTTGGAACAAAAAATATGCAAGTAATGACGGACGCTCTTTGAGAGCTTTCCCGAGTCTCGGATTGTGCTTAGAATTAATTATGTGACGGCGATAAGAGCAAAGTGATGTCATATTCTTATTTTGCCATTGTTTTCTTTCAATATTATGCTGACGGTGTTGCTGTTGTTCTATCGCAATGAATATTTTTTCTCTAGAGTTCTAAAAGTGTCGCCAATAAACCAAAACGACAAGGGTCACCATTTTTTATGTTTATAAGTACACATCACTTCTTATAACCAGCATTCAGTAAAAGAATATATTTTGTGTGTATTCCCTTATAAGTAAATAATTTAGGTATTTGTCATTCAAATTGAATTTTGTGTATGTCTCCGCAATTGAACAATATAGTTTGTTTATGAGGTTTAACCACCGTACGGAGTTTGATTCGAACCATTTCTAAGACTACATTGAGACACTGAGTCTGGACGAGGCGGCCAACCGAGACGCGCGTGCTGACTCGTCCTCCTGATGATGGAAACCTCAGTTTTCCGAAACTTGTCGAGCTAATTTTTGACATAATTATTGACGTAAGTGCTAGCCGGTTATAACAACCAAATTTAATCATGCCTTACGGTAACTATAGTACAGTCATTTCTAAGATTAACAAAATTTCTGGGTACACCAGTTAAACTCATTCGATTTGAACTATAATTTTCATATTCGAGGAAAATATCAATTTGATTCCTTATAACAAGCGGCCCCGGGGTAAACAGGTCGGTGTTTTAAAGTCACTATAATAATACCTACCTTCGACGATGTTTTATCCGAGCCGCGATAAGGGCCCGTGACGAATTCGCACCACTTTGCTTTTCATACGCGTACCAACTACACTCACATCACTTAAGCTGAAAAGCCTTAACTTGCAGCTGTCTGTCAAGCTAAATTCAACTTTCAATATAGAGTGGTAAACTACAGTTTCACGTGGTAAAAAGAGGTTGATGTGCTCTTTTGGAAAACGCGCAGAAAGATGACCGAGATATTTGTATCGATACTTTATTTCCAATTATAATACGCTGGTTGTTTATCAGATTTTTTAATGCTTTACGACTGAAAATGTGAAGTTTCCTCGGTCGTACGGTCTTTCAATTTGGGTAATTAATCGTTGTTTGTCACGGGAGTAGCTAATTGTATCAAGATAAACTTTTTATGTGTGGAATCGATTGTAATCGAATTAAGTACCTTATCCATATGATACGTCAAAAATATTGATTTCAAACATAAATATTAAATTCTAGTCTTGATTCACTGCTTAAAACTAAAAAAACAAACTACTTACACAGTTTCATGTTTCAATTTAACCATACAATAGGTATTTATCAATGAATAATTTAATATTTACAAAATAATTATTGTAAACAGGTATGTTTTGAAGGTACACAATTTTACCACACAATGCGTATATTTATGAACGATTAATTTTATATTTACAAAATAATTGTTGTAAACAGGTATTTTTTATGTGTCTTATATATGTCGTATTTGTATGTCTTATATGTCGTATTTTAATGTAGGTATGTGTTACTTACTTACTTACTCCGCTGGCGCAGCGACCCGAAGTGAGTCTTGGCCTCCGATACAAGAGATCGCCACCGGTCCCGGTCTCGAGCCGCTTCCCGCCAGTCAGCTACTTGAAGTTCGCGCAGATCTGACTCCACGGCGTCCTTCCAGCGATACCTCGGCCGTCCGACAGGTCGGCGGCCACTCGGCACACCGAGATAGGCTCTCTTCACGCTACGATCATCTCCCATCCTCACTAAGTGCCCCAGCCAGCGAAGTCGATGGGCCTTCGTCTCTCCCATAATATTCGTATGTGTTACATGAATAAAATTGACAGTTAAGAACTTTAGGTACAGTTTATTTGAAGAGTTGTAGAATAAAAATCTTGAATAAATTGCTATGTATGTACTTATCTCATTAACAGTAACAAGTTTTAAAGTAACATAATACTTATTTTAAAAATACTTTCCCAAACTCATTAAAAACGACGAATAATAATAATGTTATCGATTAGTAATTTCCTTTGAAACCCCTACCTAAGTACATGGCGTCTAATTTCCCATGATAAATGCTGGCTTATATATTCACTCCCATTATCTAGGTACAAATGTTATAATTCACCGATTAAATTATAAAGCAGAGAGCTTTTAATAACAACCATTCAAATCTCTTTTTCTGTATCACTGTAATTTACATACGCTAAATAAAAAGCGGTGTCATCACAAAAGATATTTGGAGGCAATATAAACATAATATCAATTTAAATTCCTTGTTAGTGAGGCGAAAGCCGACATCATACCTGAAAGTGGAGTCGCGGGATTGGAGGAGCGGCGAGCCAATCAGGCGCGAGTAGGGCCCGCGGCGGCCTGCCAGCGGAGCGCCGCGAGCGGGCGGGCCGGCGCCGCGCTCCGCGCCTCAGTGCCTCTTCACACCTCGCATAGAAGTGACGCGTTCGTGCTCCCGCGCTGTGATTCTCACTCAACAACATTTCCTAACACTGTTCCCCGTTCGGTCCGGTCACCATGCCGCGGCCGTCGCGTGAGTCGTACGGTGATCAAAAACCCCCATATTCCTACATCTCCCTGACCGCGATGGCGATCTGGAGCTCGCCGGAGCGCATGCTGCCGCTGTCGGAGATCTACCGGTTCATCACGGACCGGTTCCCGTACTACCGGCGCAACACGCAGCGCTGGCAGAACTCGCTGCGGCACAACCTCTCGTTCAACGACTGCTTCGTGAAGGTGCCGCGCCGCCCGGACCGGCCCGGGAAGGGCGCCTACTGGACGCTGCACCCGCAGGCCTTCGACATGTTCGAGAACGGCTCGCTGCTGCGGAGGAGGAAGAGGTTCAAGCTGCAGAAAGGAGAGAAAGATAATTTGAACGCGGAGTTGGCAGCGCTGGCGAGCTTCAACCGCGCGTTCCTGGCGCGGCAGGCGGGCGCTCCGCCCCCGCCGGCGCCGCTGCCGACGGGCGGGCTGTACACGACGCCGATGTGCCCGCAGCTGAGCCCCGAGCCGGCGGAGCTGCCCGAGGCGGTGACGATGATGCCCCGCGAGCGGCCGCGGCGCGCGTTCACGATCGCAGCGCTGCTGGAGCCGGACTCGCCGCGCCTGTCCCCGGCGCCGAGCCTGCCCCCGCTGCAGCTGGAGCTGGTGTCTCCGTACGCGCTGGCGGCGCAGCGCTACCACGCCTCGCTGCTGGCGGCGGCACAGGCGCTGCGGCCCTGCTACCTGCCGCCGCCGCCGCACCCGCTCTCCGTCGCGTGACCCGCGCCGCGCGACACACTCTACGATATGTGCAATGTTAGATTGTAAGTACAAAATTGTTCACAATGATACAACTCTACCTATTCCTATTCTAATCGTAGATCGTGACGAGTTCAAGTAGGTCTCAGTAGATGTTACTGTGTGTAGTTACTTATTTATATTATCTTGCTCTATTTATCAAAAAGATTCACCTATTTGGTGCTTTTCGACGGATATGTTATTTTTCTCTTATAACTATCAGGCTTTAGAGGACCGTTCACCGGAAACGCCTTTGCACTTGAAGTGGTTGCAAAGTCATAACTAAATATTTTCGGTATTACTTACTGAATATTATTTACAAAAACTAGCTAGAACTAGATAAATATACAAAATATTTATTATTTTTCCAAAACATCGTGTATTATAAAATGATAAGCTTCTAATTTGTTCACAAATGCCGTTATGTTTAGGCCTACGCTTGACGCCAATGGAGTGATTATATTATCGTTTCCCTGAATATTATTCACTCGTGATATTATTTGTTTCTGAAAACTTATTTAATGATCTCATAGTCTACATTCCAGTTTTTTATGTTTTTGATGCATTGAAGTTTGAATCATAATGATTACATTGTTCCTAATTATGCAAAATAGTCGTGTTTGACTATATTTTCTTGTACATAAATTACGCTTAAATATTTACTATAGAACTTGAATAGTTAAATGATAAATGTGAAAAATCGTACCTATGTATGTTAATTGTATTAAGGACTGTTATTTATTAAACTAGTTGTTAAATAAGGAATAATAATGTAGGTAATAACAAATATTATTGATATTCGTCGTTTTATAGCCGTGTATGTCTGTGTAAATATTGTTCTACTCGTTATAAAGTTTCGAAGTGATATTAAATAGTAATGATATCAATTACCTCGTTTTATTAACACCTAGTTTTACACTTATTTGAATGAATAGGTTGTTGATAACTAATTGTGGTTCAACGTATCAGCATTGCCATCCAGCGTGGTAATGCGGCCAGTATGCTGGGCACGCTGCCCTCTGGTAGTGGGCTGGAGCACTTAGATTATCTTTAGGCTTTTCCCAAAAAATTCTAAGTTCCCCTTTTTTGTAGTAGTTAGAAGTAGTATGTTTAGTTTTTCTTCCCTTGTTTTTATATTTAATTATTTTAATTAAATGTTTTTAATAAAACTAAAAAAAAAGTAGAAACAACATTATATTTAAATCTGTCTGTGTTTCTGTCACTAAGGTAAGCAGGTACAGGACTATATAATGAATAGACACTGCTTTTATAGATCACAATACACTAAGATAAGGTATATTTTCACAAAATAGAAACTGAGATATTTTCATCAGTTTGCAAAATATTCTAAAATAAATTATAGGTTTTATCAACTTTGTTCATAGGCCTACATATGTACATATATGGGGTGGTAAAAATGAACAATACAAACACAATCTATAAAAAGTATCTTTATTCTTTATTGCGTTTGCTTAGTGTGGGGCTAGATGGCGCTGTGTGCAATGTCCGGGAATATTTATTTATATTTATTTATTCTTTTATACAGTACAAGAAATATCTAGCTTCTTAAAAAAATATAATGTAGCTACTAAGCCTACTGGCATAACGATTTATAATCGCATTTAACATTAAAATTACCAAGACAAAATAGCTAAATGAAAAAATGGACTGTTTAAGTTTAGTATATTAAAACATTGATTATATCTTCACATAGTGAAAATTCATGTGGTATTAATAGTCTAGTTAAGACTAGAATCTATTTAAACCTTCTTCCTTTTAACTTAACAGAATATTTGAAGGTTTGATTTTTCCTTATCATTCCATTTTGAAGAAATACGAATCTTACAAAGTAATTAGTGCTCAATGTTTAGTTAAACCTAAGGTATAGCTCATACCATTTATTCATAATTGATTATTCATTTTTATTTACATGATATAGGCTTACGCTTGACTACAACTTGCCTGATGGTAAGCAACGTTATAGTCTACGATGTAGCGCGCTTGCCTAGAAGATACCAGTTTACTCTCGACTTGAAGACCGACAAATTATAGTTCAAGGGGAATAGAGATTCGGGCAAGCAAGACGCTTATTTGAGTCAAATATCAGCGACTTTAATCTCAGCTTATTTACAGATAATTTACCATCTCTTGGTTTGCTAGAAAATAACTAAATAAGTATTTTAGAACATATCACAGAGCGCCATACAGCTTACGCTTGTAGTATATACAAGCATTGCACCATGGGTACTATATAACGGATATAATACATATAAACTTTTCTTTTGAATAAAACCAAAGGCAAACATTTTCTTCGTGTGAGGGCTAAATCTCCAGTGGTGGCTAAATGGTAAAAAATGGTGCCGCCGGTGGTCTGTTTCACGGCGTAACTCACCGCGACGCCGCCATTTGTGTCCTAATAAGTCGTGATATTGCCTGCTTCACTCCTCGCTGACTCATTGGCCCTTGTTACACAGATTAGGGCCAATAAGAACCTCATAATGGACATTATAAATATACAGTTTCACCTGAAATATACTGGCAACGTCTGGTTTGTTCTACAGGTTTTTAAAATTTACGAAAAACACATCATGCAAAATTTGCTTTGTCACTCCCTGTTGAAGAGAGGTATCAAACTTTACTAACTTTATAGATTATAAAATTCTGTCGTTGCTGGCTCATGTCCCTTGTTACACAGATAGGGCCAATAAGGACCTCACATTGGCCCTTAGAGGTCCTTATACAATATACAGGTTTACTTGACAACCTGACATGAGACTAGAAATGCTATGTTCTACCACTTTTTAAAAACGTTATTTATAATAAGACGCCCGTTTTGAAAACTGTGGAGAAGACGTGTATAAAACATTTTTAAATTTTATGATTCGATTGATTCCTAAAATCTAATAAATAAAGCTATAAATATATAGGTATAAGCATAACTGTTTATGTAGGTGGACATACTCGTATACAAGGAGAGGAAAAGAAGACTTTCATTAGCTGCTTTTTCGTCGGCAGAAAACAGTCCATAGCGTTAGTTTTAACTTTTCATTGTGGTCGTCAGATAAAAAAAACTTTGATCTATACTAATATTATAAAGCTGAAGAGTTTGTTTGTTTATTTGTTTGAACGCGCTAATCTCAGGAACTACTGGTGCGAATTGAATAATTCTTTTTGTGTTGAATAGACCATTTATCGAGGAAGGCTTTGGGTATATAACATCACACTGCAACTAATAGGAGCGAAGAAACAATGAAAAATGTGGAAAAAACGGGGAAAATTATTCAACTTTGAAGACTGCCGTTGCGTGCGCTATGAAAACGGTTCAAGATATCAAAAAAATATGAAGGAAAGAATTAATGCCCAAAATAACTATTCCACGCGGACGAAGTCGCAGGCACAGCTAGTATTTAAATAAAAACCATGTTCATATTATCATGAACATCGGCATTTGATTGACGAAGCCGATAAAGCCCGGGTCATTAAAGTTATGTTATATAATATATAGAAGTAGCGCCCAAATCTTATTCTTAAACTAATGGAGGAATCTTATTTCGCGAAAATGGTGGAATGATTTTGGTCGCCATTTATAAAATAAATTTTTCATGAAATAAAAAAAATGGGTTCTAAACATATGAAACCGTAGATCAAAGCTACTTAGCATATCTTTAAATCTACAAATTAATATTTATTATTTATTATAGGTTCATTTCAAACAATACATGATCTAGCAATGAGTCTTAGGTTACTGTTTGCAATGACGAGACTGATATCTTATTCATTTCATGATATAATTAATCAATATATTTATCAGATGTTTGGCCGTGCCTATTTATTTAATTATATTGATTTATTATGTGAATTAGAATGTTTTGTCAATATCATATTTGTTTCAGTAAAAACGACATCTCGATATATTTACGTAAATGTATGTCTTTCGTTTTAGTAAGTTATTGGTCAAAAAGAACTTATTTTTTCAAAGTCAGGGTCTAGTAGAGCTGGTAAAGCGACATTGCATCACGTGTAGGAGAATTTTTAAACAGATTTAATTTAATAGAATGTACAAGCTATCTAAAAATAAGACCATATTTTGATTCTACAGGTTATTGACAAATACATAAAATGATCAGTAGAAAAACTTACCAACAAAAAAATATATTTATTCAATAATAAGAAACAATATTTACACATATTAACACTAATAGAACTAAAAAAGAGTATTTACATCTAAACTAAATTTAAACAATCTACATGTGGTATGGAGCCAAGAACGCTGGCTGCATTCCCACGCTGGATTGCTATAGAAATCCTTTGCGCAAGGAACCAGCCAGCGTTCTTGTCTCTAGTGATGTCAATCAACATTTTATTTAAAAGTGTTGTTATTTTATTTAATCAACATTTTATTTTTTTTATCTTACCAACTACATCCCTGTACTTAAGTAGATAATTATATCTTGGCTCGTAGCTCGTAGACCTAAGCGCGTTGATGTCTTTTCTATGATGATAATATTTGAATTTTGCTACGTACCTAATTTGGACAATTTCGTGAGTCATATGACACATTTTTGTAGCTTATGGCAGTTAATAAGCCACAAGAGAGGCCCCTGGGGTGGTTTGTTTTGTTTTCTTTTTTTTGCAAGATAAGATCTTGTGATCATACTTATCGATTAGGTAAGCTGGCTGGGGATTCCATAACCACATATAATATAATTAATGAAATAAGTTTTTAGATAGATATGAACTGGACTTTTAGGTAACTATGTATCTAATTAAAAACTAAATATTTCCTATCAATAACAAAAAAAACTCACCTTACATATTATGTTTATAATATTGAAAAATATTTCTAGTGTATTGAATTAGTGTGTTTTAAAAACGTACGTAATAATTATGCAAGAAATACTGTATTGTATTTTTTTCTATAAAATATGTATTATTTATTTTCTTTATTTCACTTCACAGATTCTCGGGCCTTACGCCCGGTTAAGGCATCAGTAGGGCCGTAGCCTACACTGAGAGGCCTTTTACAATATTATACTTAAAATTAAGTAAAAATTTCAGATAGAGGATGTTAGGTATATAAAGTAACTATTGCAGACATGGTATTAATGTTACAGACTATTGTGTTGAGTTGTTCATTGACATAATAATTATTAATTCTTATTTATTCAATAATATTTATATTAGTTAATTGCCTATTAAATGTTTTTTTGAAAATGTTAGTTTATTTCACATTTGGTTTAATAAGGCATCTCATATCTTAATTCACAAAATATATTATATTTCATGTAGGTACAAAACAATAGGCAGTTATGTTTTTACATTTTTAAAATTTAATTCATTTATTTTAAAATGTATAATCACTTCTATACAGATTCGCACCTAATTAAATAAAGCTGTGAATATAATTCAAGAACGCGAAAGAAGTGAATAAAAGTGGGTTTTCTCATATACTAAATATTGATTTTTTAAAGTAAAGAGACATTAATACGCAATTGTTAGTAAGTAAATTCGTTATCATTGCAAATAATGCATATTGGCACATTTTTTGTGCATATTTGTTCAGCCTCATAACATGAAGTGGTTGACGTCTTTATGTGTACTGATTAATTCCTTCATCTTCATTTGAGATTATTAATTTTATTTTACACGTGAATGGTATTAGCATTTTTTATGGAGACCAAAAAATTAAAAAAAAAACTAGCAAAGCTACACTACTTACTGAACTAAAAATATCGGAAAGAAATAATTGAATTTATCAATAATTAAACAAGGAAAAGGCCTAAAAAATAGAAAAATTCAGCGTTATATCACGGTAATATTATCATACAGTATTCTAACTTCATATAAACGGACGACGAGCGAGCTATACCTACGCGCTCGGATCGTGGCATGCGTGCGGCATGATCAGGGTTACCAAACGTACGTTTATTGAACACTTTCTATTCATTCACAAAGTATTTTATGTAATCATATTAATATTTTATAATGTTACTAAGTATCTGTGCTAATAAATAAATAAAAAGTAATAAATATACAATCTCAAAACTAGATAGGAACTCAAAGTAGGCAGATGCAACAGCCCTATCACATGCTTACGTACCGCGCGGCTGTAGGCACTTATTTCAAGGACACGGCCGAGTTACAATACTGTATGATAATATTACCGTGGTTTTATAGAGTCTGTAGTTTCTGAAAACTACCGCCAGATACTTTTACAGGCACCACTACAGGTCTAAAAAGAGTTGAAGAGACCAATGGTATACTCAAAAAAATTAGAAAATAAGATTAGCGTCATTATCTATTATACAAAAGAACTTCTTCTGTCTTCTTCTTTACCTACAGTGTTATAATGATAGGCCTGACAGACTCTGTCATTCACGTGTAATAACCTCTCAAATCTCATAGCAAATAATAAATATTTGTAGAGGCAGCTGTTTGAGCTCTATTACACGAACCTAAAATAATAATCGGGCTCTCTTAGCACTTCTGTTGATGTTTTTGCTCCGAACACCTTTGCGCGGAGCGCTCTAGCCTATAATTTGGGAATTAATATCTAACACATTGTGCCTATCCGTTCGTCCCTCGATTTGCCTTTTTTATAGCTTTCCCGACACCGTAGCTGCTAATTATTTATACTGCGGTATCGCCTTAAGGCTGGCTGAAATATTCCTCGAAAGCAAATTTCAACCTTCACATTTTGAAATAAAGTTTATTGTCCATATTTCATGATAGATTTAATCAAATCCGAGCTAAACGTTCACGCCGCTCTGAACTTGGCCATTTTTATGATAAAACAACGGTATTTTTATTGAACTTGCGTGTTGGTGATTATTGGTTTATTGTTTTTCTAAAACGTTTGGATTATCCTTATTTGATACATAAATCAAATATTAATATTTTAGGAATAGCGATCAATTACTTGTTTTATGGTTCACATTGCCAAACTAGGTTAAATTCATCAATTTTAATAACAGAAGTAAGAAATATTGACTGTAAATTAAGATTATGTTAGAGTAAAATAAAGCAAGGATATACACCCCGCAGTATATAATACATTATTTTTATATTGCTAATTACTTAACTGTATTTTTTGCAAAAAGAAATATTCTGATATTAAAAATGAAAGGAAATAAGGAAAATGGTGAAGATAAATCCATTACAAAATACTATTAACGCAAGCTAACCAATATTTTGACGGTAGACGAGTACCTTTACGCAACAACCATTACAACACTTACATAATCAGCTAAAGACAGAATTCAATTATCGAAAGTCATAAGAAATTGAATAAGGCTCAGAACAATGTCGTCACGGTGATCTGAGGGCCGCCCGGCCGCGGCTAGTCCGGTGCGAGACTGAATGGGCGACATAATAGACTATGTAACATGGAGACAACCTACTATATATCTATTCGAATAACATATTCCGTCAACCATGTACTTCTTGGACTGATGGATACTACTAAAGCATTTAACCGCTTCAATAAAAAAAAAAACATAATTATGTCCGCGTGGGCTTATATGCTTCTAAGCAATATGCAGAACCTCTGATTCACTGATTTGTGACAGCCCATACCTACATGAATTTGTTTGGCATCTAGTATTTGCCGTGTTAATGCTATGTCCACATTTAAATTTAATTTTAATTAGTTTAGCGGTGCGATTGCGAAAGAGACACAAACTTACACATCAACTGTTTATGATATTGTAATAGGTTACATTAAATATTTAGGATAACATGCCTAAATAAAGTTGTAAATAAAGTTGTGTTGAAATAAATCCAATTTGTGTAAAACAAAAAAAAATGTTTTTTTGTTATGTTTTTCTTCAAAATGTGGCGTCAACTAGGTTCACTGTCATCAAACGACACCCTACAGCGAAGGTTTTTATACAGCATAGATACGTGGTTCCGGTGATTGTCCTGCGCCCCGCCCAGCGAGGTGTTCTGGCCCTTTCATCTTCGCGACAAACTGATTGAATTAATGAGGTGTGTAAAGGGTGATTGGTCTATGATTGGATCGGTTTACTGTAGGACAGGATGTTTGTTACAAATATAGGTAATAAGGCTTGATATAATTATTAAAAGTTGCCTTGGTAAATGGAGAACTTTTTGTAGAAAAAATAAATAAGTTGTAATACTATTGTGAAGTTGTCCGTAATTTTACTGGATTAGTAAACAGTCTCTGCGTGATGTATTTATGTACTTATTTTTAACCAAAAAGCACAAAACAAGAATCAAAAAGCCTGAGTTAGTTGCAACTTTATTTATTTGTTAAGCTATTAATTTTAATAAAATAACTTTATTTGGCACTGTAGATTGTTTCTATACGTGTTTGAACTTTTTTTAAGTCGAAATGTTTACATTAAATCCATAGTGAGCACATGTATGTACGTACGTAAACTACGAGTAAGTCTTCAAATAACAATGTAACTAAAAACTTAACTTAATAAAAGTACTAAAACTAGTATAGTATGTAATTTAGCAAGCTGGAACCACATTCTTGCCGCGTGCATCATGCATGTGTGGTTTACTAATTATACTCATTTAGTAATCTGCGGCGAGGTAGCCGTATCAATTAGCTTTCTAGGAAATACTGCACAGAGTATAAAATACACTCAAACGGTTTAGGTACAGTAACCTGATGGCATCTTCATATATGTATACTCTGGTACACAGACTATACATATCCATCTATATATCTACTAGATAGATAGATATATTCTTTATTGCAACACACGAAATAAAATACAAAGAAAGATATTAAAAATAACTTATACTAGTGCCAAAAGTGGCAGCCTTATCACTTAAAGTGATCTCTTCCAGGTAACCATTGGATGCAGTAACTGAAAGATAAAAAAATGGATTAAGTAAATTCAATTTAATTCAACTTCGATAATACATTGCAATGCCGAAGAGCCCTGTATGGAAAATCAACCGCATAAGTTTAATGGTTTTGTAGTATAGATAAAAAAACTGAAAATATGAAATACTTTAAAGCCATAACCTATGTGATTTTTTGAAAGCATGAGCTTTGTTTAGTTACTTACATTTGTAGGTACCCACAACCACCACTCAATCTGTGTCATTCACTAAACATTACAAAAATTCGTGACTATTTAAGTAAGTAATATAGTACTTGTTGGACAGAAATTCTATTTTTAATAATATTTATATGTATGTACTTATCATGTCTGAAATAAAACTAAATCTTTACTCTTTTTTTACTAAATCAAAACGGAATATGATTTGACTCTAATATTGGCTAATAACGCTTTTTCACAAACCAATATCCCGACGTGTCATTTTAATGCGGGCTATTTGAAAAAGGATCTCCTCTCACTGTCAATCAATTAACCACTCTATCTTAGTTTAATAAAGGTTATATTGGTTTGTGTTGATACATGTTTAAAAGAAGACGGTTGTCATTAGATCACGCATGGTCCGGAGGCTCAAGGCATGGTGTGAAGTGAGCGTCGTTCGGTCCGTTTGATGTCGGCCGGTACCGTTTTGAACAAGTCAGTTTTTGTGGCACACGTTTAAGTCTCGACCTATTTTTTGTCCTCTGTTTGTAATGGCAAAGTGTGTGGGACTCGTAAAGGCAACTATTGTTAATTCATTCCTGTTTGTTATTGATGCATTCCTATTCTGTAATAAGCTTTTTGTGCCGATCAATGGACGATTAGGTCTGGTTTCCTTTTCGGTTCGTGTTTGAGACATAGAGTGTTGGTTTAGTGTGTTTGTGATGATAATATTACTTTTTGACCGTGCGTATTGTTTTTATGTTTGTTTGGCTGACAATATACAGGTGTTGTTTTTTTGTCAGCTACTGATAAAATGTACTACTATTTTCATAAAGAAACATGACTATTAATAATATTATTATAGTAAACATCACTTTTGCTATTAGACACGAGACAAGCCGTAAATACTACTACAATTAAACTGAAAACTGGTTTACAATTAACAATCAAGCTCCTAACAAGTGCAAATGTCATTCTACAATCCGCACTACGCTGTTGTTTATCTACAGCTACGAGCGTCTACGAAGTCGGCAAGTCTACGCCGTCGCTAAGATTTCACTAGGACTACATAACATGGCAACTATGAAATATGCACAAAAACGCATGCAAAACGAACTTTTAGAATGTGAATGCCTATTGCCGTTTACGATTAGACACAGCTGGGATTTTATACTTTCTCCTCGCGGCCTTGCCAATATACAATGTCTATAATCGCTCTATATCGTGACACATAGTTCTCAGAAAACGGTAATGCTCTCGCGAGGAAGTAAGGTGTCCATATCTATTAAATACATTACACAAATCACTGCGCGGAGCATTCGCAGTTAGTCATTCATATACAATTTATTTAATGTTTACACGCGAACTAATAAATAAACTGCGATCAATTAGACGAAAATAACATTTGCATATATCTAATCGCCTTTTCGAACAAATTGCGTGTAATTTCGTAAGAAATATTAGGTTGGTAACGGAGTGATAAAATGTGGATTTTACTATCTCGTTTTAATAGCAATTAATTAAGGTGTCGATATGTTTTTAAGAAAACGCTTTTAGTGCTTTTTTATTGTATTTGTAATTGATCTCTAACACAAATTATTACAAGTAATAAATTGTTGCGCAGAAGTTTCGTTATGTATTTTGCAATGTGATATTTTTAGCACTTTTTGATTTGTGATTGAAGACATAAATTTGATAAAATAATAATTTAAAACTTGCATGAATTTGTTGCTCATTTGACTAGCTGCAATCAAAGTTGGCATGTATACATGGAATTAGAGATGAGTATTTAATATAAGTTAAAGGTTGGATTAGAGCTATAAGAAAAGTAATAACTTTTGATCTTTGTATGACATTTTATTTGCTGTTTTTTTTAAACAAGTATTCAATGAAAACTCACGCAGTACAAGTAGTTATAATTTTTTCTCTAAAACTCAACGAATTCAAAAGCGCATACGTTGGTGCAATATACATACTAAATATACTTCAAAAACAAGCAGTCAACGTTACACAATCAGGTATACCCAGTCTTTATTTCAACATTACCTACTTAAGGCAGCTTGTTTGCCCTCAAATTAGATTCTAACTGCCCCCTAACGACGAAGGGTTGCGGCAAAAACTTTACGACAACGATTTTATGGCTGATCATTTTGTATCATGGGATTGACATTAACATGGCTTGTAGCTCTTAATGATCTGCAACTGGTGTTTACAAAAAATACTAGGTGCCTAAGTACTGTTATATTAAATGAAATTTGTGTGGAAAATCCGATACGAAATAAAGCCTACCAATAATTGCTATGCCGTGTCTTTACAGAATAGTAATTTTATAAGGTCATATTCATACATTGTTCTTAAAATCTATCATTTCTTTTGGACATTATGCAATTCTAGAATCTTGTACTCTAAACTAGTGCTACTATATGTGTACTCTTCATAAATAAATAAAATATAAATAAATATCTCGGGACATATCACAGAGCGCCATCTAGCCCCATACTAAGCTTACACTTGTATCATGGGTACTAGATAACGGATATAATACAAAAATACTTTTCTTTTGTAAATACATACTTATTATACATAGAAACGACCAGACTCAACACAAGTAATTACAAATTTTAATATTCATAATTACTTGTGTCATGCGGGAATCGAACCAGCACCCCTAGATTAGAAGGCAAAGCCGCTACCAACTAAGCTAACAGAGCAGTCAAATATTCTTAAATGTAAATTCCCATTTAATTAATGAGGCATGATTTATCAATCATTAATATTCTTTCTCCCTTTTGACATAAAAAGTTGATGATTATAAAATCAGGGCTCCATTTAAATCCCAAGTTCAACCTCCTGCGAACAAACTAATAAATGTTTACGACTAATTAATGACTCAAACTTAAAAATACCCTGAACGTGAGAAGGCCTAACGAGGAAATTGTAAACATGACAAATCATTTTGCATCACCTTAATATATATATATATATGCCTGACGAACCTCAATGTCCGTTTTAATAGCTGCGAACACATTTAATCAAAGACATTATATTCCAGTGAAGGCAAATAAAATATTGCAATGTCTTCAATAAAAAATGGTACTTAGAAAATTTTACATCCAGTATTTTCAGGCGTCTATAGCAACAAACCATTCAATCAGTCTGTAGATGCATCGCGTGATATATTCTTTTGATAAGGGAAAGTTAAATTTATTAAAATAATAAGAAACAATATTTACACATATTAACACTAATAGAACTAAAAAAGAGTATTTACATCTAAACTTTTGATAGAAGGAAAAGTATGTACTTCTAACTCTCATCTTTTCTTTTGATTAAGTTATGACGTGGATTTTTTTGACATGTGTGTCCATGGGTTCTATATAAAAATCCCGGCTATTCCGTCATAGTACTACAGTCGTTGAGCCACGTCAGAGTCCCTATGGCTGGTTTAAGAACTCTCAACACCAGAGTTGGCCAGTCTCATATGAACTTACTAGCTGTGCCTGCGACTTCGTCCGCGTGGAATAGTTATTTTGGTCATTAATTGTTTGAATTTTGAACCGTTTTCGCAGCACACGCAACGGAAGCCCTCAAAGATGAATAATTTTCCCCGTTTTTTCCACATTTTTCATTGTTTCTTTGCTCCTATTAGTTGCAGCGTGATGTTATATAGCCTAAAGCCTTCCTTGATAAATGGTCTATTCTACACAAAAATAATTTTTCAATTCGCTCCAGTAATTCCTGAAATTAGCGCGTTCAAACAAACAAACAAACTCTTCAGCTTTATTATATTAGTATAGATTTACTTGTGTGTAGAAATGATTGCAACGGAATAAGGAGTCTACTAGGTGCTACATTTAATGCACGCCGGCAAAAAGCACATTTCTCGTACATACACTTAACAATTTATTCCGTTACAAATAAAAAGGTCCAAAGTACATTAGCAGCAGCTTCTTTGTCGTGGAGTGGAACCGATTTTGCATCGTTATAAATGGAGGAAGATTGATTCCCGCACAAAGGCCGTCAGCTTGATGAATAAAATGCGGATTCATTGTTGTTACAGCAAAATGAAGTCGTAATGAGTAGGAGTGAGACGGCGAATGTCGCGATTGAATTAAAATTGCTCAGAGTGGCTTTAGAGCGTTGACATTTGACAGGCGTGACTGACAGCTGTCAACGTGACCGCCGCGGGCGCAGCCGGAACGACATGCAAGCACCACTTGTTACTGTTGTGGCGCTAATATCACGATAGTTTATACTTGTTTTTTTTTTCTATTTAAGTTAGATTACTATAAGTTATTGAGAACCTACTAGCGGCAGCTACGTTGTATCGGGACGGATATGTCTAAGTATTTTTTAGAACCCTATCTTATCACAATATCAAAAATCAAACAAAAATGGCAAACGGCGTACATGAGGTTCAAAAAGATCAACACATACTTTTCCTTCTATAAAATATGATGGTTTTATACAGATTTCACATCTTGTGAAATCGAAAACAAATACATACAAAGCTTTGACTAACTCAGTTTATTTTGTATGTAGGTAGATTATAAAAAAGTAGGTTTTGAAATACCTAATTCTAAGTCTTATTTAGCTACAAATCAAATTTTATGGAAATTAACTACATGCTCACATTTGTATTACTTTATTACCTTCTTCAGACTTTAGAAGTCACATAATTTAAAACTAAAATTCATTACAAGAACAAGCAATTCAAATGTAGTTTTTCAAACGCCTGCCAGCTGACATACGACTAACAAAATACATAATGAGCGTAATGTCGGAGTAATTTGATTACTGGCCTATTGTTTACGAATATCAACATTATTTCTGTATTCTCAATCTAGATAAGTGGCAGTTATATGAAATTGTTTCGTTGATTCTGTCAAGATTGTGAAACGTAATTTGCTGAGATTAAGATAAAACATACAAGTCTGTAAATTGTATAAGATGTTCATCAAAGGTTGTTTATTACAAAGAAACTTTGGTAAGGAATGAAATGCCGAATTTGAGAACAAAGTAAATATTTGTATTTAATTTACATATTAACTTTTCAGATTTAAAGATGGCTAATTGTAAAAAATATCGTTAATTCTTGCGCTTACTAAAAAAACTCGCAGACATCTTATTCTGAAGTTTGGCAGCTCTCTCACTTGGATGGTATTTTCACTTATCTTAATATCCATTGAAAAACATTACAGATATTAAGTACAATGAACTACATCTCACAAAGTACCTAAATTTTTGAATGAATGAATGAATGAATGCATTTATTGTCCGAAAAACTAGGTATAGTACAGGTCTTAAATAATGTTGATAGAATAAACATTTTACATTTAGCACGCTAGTTTTTACCGTGTTAGGTTTACAGACATAAGATATACTTATAATTGAATTAAAATAATCCGTCAATATAACATTTGAAAAAGAAAAAATATTATAACTAATGTCAAAAACTTATAACATAGGTATTTCACAAATTGTGTGTTACTTTTGTGAATTTCGTGATATACCTATTGATAGAATGTCTCAAAGATTCCTGTCGCCGCACAACACAGGTCTCCACAGACTTAGTGTGCTGCGCAGTCATCTGAAGATGTACTACCTAAAGTAAGTTTATGTAAGATTCATTGTATTTTTATGTACATACATTGTATATTTAGCATAATAAACGATTATTATTATTATTATTATTATTATTATTATTATTATAATTATGATATTATAATAAAAATGTCAACGATTTTATGATGAAATAATTACCTACATTACAAATAACATGTCATTACACAATACTTAGACTTAAGACTACTCATACATTTACATTATGTGTTGATCTTTGAGAAACTCATCAACGGTGTAGTATGCCTTTGAAATCAGAAATTTGTGTATATCATGTTTAAACTTGTTTATATCATTAGTGAGGCGAATTGACTTAGGTAGTTCATTAAACACAGTGGGTAACATACAAATAATACTATTTCCTAAATAAGCGGTACTACAAGTTGGCGTTTTCAGTTTTCCAGCATGTCTGGAGTTTTCAGGGAACCATCTGAAGAGCTCAGAGTTGGTTTTAGCAAATATTGCTACTTGACTTATGTATAAACAAGGCACAGTTAAGATTTCAAGTTTTACGAAACGCTTTCTACATGAAGTTGTTTTACTAATTCTACAAATTGATCGAATGCAGCGCTTTTGAGCCCTGAGTACTTTCATCCTGTCAGTTGAGTTGCCCCAGTACATAATACCATAACGCAATATAGATGCTACGTGACCGTGATAAGCTGTTAATAAAGTTTTATCATTTGCAACTTTACGTAATTGGTATAGTGCATAAGCGAATTTGTGTACCCGCTTACAGAGGCCATCAATATGCTCCTTCCAATCAAGCTTATGATCAATGTTCACTCCTAGAAAACGGGCAACCTTTACTTCTGTTACTTTTTCATTCTCATGGTAAATTTCCAGTTCAGAGTTTTCATTGTGTCTATTTCTGAAGTACATTATGTTCGTCTTATTTATATTAATTTGAAGATTATTATTTAATAGCCAGTTAATAAGTGATGTCAAAGTAAAATTAATGTCATATTCTATATTGCTAAGTTTGTCATTTGAAAATAAAATTGTGCAGTCGTCAGCCCATAGTGTTATATGATTTTTGGAAATATTTGGCATGTCATTTATATATATTAAAAACAACAAATTTTATTTTATTTTTATAGAAAGCAAAGATCATTTATGAACATTTATCGATTCTCTTTTTAGATTTGTTGGTATGTATAGACGTCCACATAGCTACACACAGAAAATCTAAATATGTATATATTACCGGTATCCTAGCGGATGCCTACATGATCCCCATTGAAATAGGGAATGCAAGTTTTTTTTCTTAATACGAGCAAAGCAGAGAACACACAATAGTTTATCGTTATACTAACACGCAATGTTTAAGTATGTATTTGAAAATCGGGCTGAGTGAGAAGGCTGCCAAACTTGCCCAAGCCCTTTAAGTTAAACCGCAGCAGACAAGCCTTCATATTTCCATGAGTGATCAGCTATTCACAGAATATCGCAGGCCGGTACTTAACTCGACACAGAATATCTACCAGTTAGTATGGGAATGCCACAGATAAAGCATAGTTACATGAGTCCATGCAAAACAAATTTGAACGCGACTGGTGGCAGCACCAGCTCTTTTCACATGTGAAACTTAAATATCATAAGACCGGTCCCGTTGCTCAGAGTAAAAGGTTTTCACTCGAACATAAAATGACAATGAAATACCTGTCATATTTTTTACTTACAGCAAGTCAATAAGAAATTCAGTCAGTAGTTAAAAGTCAAATTATGCGACATTAATTGGCATTTCGTCAAAACTTTTCTCTATCATCTCCTTGAGTCTTCGTTTCGGTCCCATGTAAGTATTTTTAGTTCCGATTTTTCCCACGTACAGAGTTAGTTTGTAGAGAGTTTGTTGATAGTTGGTACGTAAGTGTCGGTCGGAGTAAAAAAGCGAGATGTGGAGAACGTGTGTAGTTAGCGGTAAGACTTTTGTCTTGTTTGTTATTAACAACAATGAGCCGATGTGAGATCGTACCGATAGCACAAAAATATTCAATCAATCAATATAACTTTATTGTACACCAGAAAACAAAATACAGAAACAATTTATAGTAAAATTACTTAACCTAGGTACATTGGGCGGCCTTATCGCGTAGAGCGATCTCTTCCAGGCAACCTTAGTAAAGATCGCTAGGAAAGAAACATGTAAAAGTCGGTAAATATTAATATTTATTAGGACATTCTAAACTCTTTTGAAGATGTAAATATTCAGTTTTTAGCCTCTTTTTCTGATAATTATAGATTAGAATATGTATATATTATATTATGTATGATTATTACAATTAAATATATTTAAAAATACCTAAACTAGTTATTTAAAACAAGCCGGTAATATAGTTTTGCGTGAAAATACATTCATGTTTTCAAGAGATGTTGATGCATGCAATGTGATGCGATTTAATAAGCTTGGCACATTATTTTTCTAAATCATCACAATCGTAACTAGTGCTTTTTATTTGCGTTATTGTATTTATTCAAGGACAAAGTAAAAATCATCGTGACTGCCTTATAGTCACTGCAACTGGACACGTAGCATAATACTATTTGACAGCGTTGGGGGTCAAATTGTTTTTTGCTTATTCTGGATGAATAAGACAAAAATACATATGTACTCATTTTGGAGTCCAAACCACCATCTTTAATATCACATAATGAGTTTTTTTGATCGATATCTGAGTTCACAATCTTATGAGGACAAGCTTTTTAAATCAAAATGAGCACCATTGTAGTCTTAGTGCAGCACGCCTAGAAGAAACCTGTAATTTTAATATTTTAACCTAGCGAGAGCCTAGCCTTATAATATTTTGAGCCAAACATAGTTTAAAAGATATGTATGGTCGTTTATATGTAAGTACATATGAATTTATTAGGATGTTTACAATATTACATTAGATTGTGAAATGTATAATAAGTATGTATTTACAAAAGAAACGTATAAAAGGATTATATCCGTTATCTAGTACCCACGACACGAGCGTTTACTTAGTGCGGGGCTAGATAGCGCTGTGTGCAATGTCCCGGAATGTTAACTTATTTATTTATTTATATATTACTACACTGTTTGTCACTAGTAGTGTGTCTGCCACCAGTCCCAGTGGAGCCGGCCGTGTTGCGCGAGTGATTAGCCGCAGCCCTGTAATCAGGCCCTGCTGCCCGGGCGTCTGCGCCTGCGCATCCCTCCCCCCGCGCCCCGCGCCCCGCACCCGCACCGCCCGCCCCGGGCCAAATATCTTCACGCCAAACGAAAATAATACAACATGACGGGAATCATTAATGGAGGCAGTAGTGTAGCTTGGAACGGTTCTGAACTTGTAGAGGTTTATCAACTTTTTAATTTTTCTACCATTTTATTTACTTGTTGTATGGTGACAGGTGGATTAAATGGAAATACTTTTAGTCCCCATGCCGTGCTTGCCCTGCAGAATACCCTTCGGCCACAATGTCATTTGAGCGAGTGTCGCTTTAGGTAAGGTAGCGGTCAGTTGCTATGTTAAAAAATCTATATGTTTCTTATAATATTTTTTCACTTGAAAGGCTCACGTTTGCTTACGAATACGTTGTAACTGTGCAGTTATAAAAATATTTGTTAATTGTTTTTTTTGTTTTTGTAAAACTCGCCTGATGATAAGCAACGTTGTAACATTACTACGTTGCTTATCATCAGGCGACATGCTCTTATAATCTTGTAATCATGTTAATATGAAAAAAATATTCAGCGTTCTTTTTAAAATTGATATTATTGCACGTAAGTATGTGTGCGTGGTTTATTTCAGCAGGTTCCTGTTCACTGCACATGTGCGCCGGCGCAGCCCTCGCCGTGCGTACGTTAACGACCCGACCAGTTTCGATTGTGGGAAGATTTAGCGAATTTGAATTTCGATTGCTCGATGCCTCTGCCGGCTCCATCCATCACGAGAATTGATGGATTCGGGACTAAAAAGACGCGAAAAACCCGACGAGAGTTCCGAGAGCGGTATTAGTAAGCGATGCTATTATGCGCCTTTGTTTTTCTGTTTGCCTCTAACTTGTGAATGGGTTAGAAGATCGATGGTGGTAAAAGTAAATTAGGGGCGAGAGCTGTCCATTTGTTTAGCTCAAAATGCGTTTGTAAAGGCTCGTACGAGTAAAAAGTTTGCAAATTATTTTCTTTCATTATCCGAAAATGAGTTCAGAGAAATTTTGTAAAAACGATAAATCAGGCGAGTTAATCGACTCTGGAATTCTAGACATAAAACTATTCTACAATTTGTAAGACGATGTAGAGATTGATTATTCTTTTGTGCCTCACCTATTGTACTCGATGCTCAATTTTGCGAAGGAAATAAAATAAAATGACCTGTATCATTACAAGTTGATGTTCTTGTTGTCTTTTCAAGTTATTTTTATAATTCAATTAAATCACCGTAGTGGGCAATTACAGCGAGTGTCTTCACATGGTTTTATGCGACGTGCAGTAAAGTAAAGCCAGCTATTGTGTGGAGTTAATGTATTTCGGTGCCTCGGCGTCTGCTCTCTTCTCTCCGACACCGACATTCTTGGAGACTACTCCCGGTTATATTTTAGTATCTACTCTTTTTTTTAACACAATATGTTCCAACTTGCGAGATGGTCAGGTAAGTTTAATATAAATTTAAATTTTATTAAAAAAAAGGCAGTTAAGATTGTCTTAAAAATGATTGCATAATTTTAGTTAGTTACAGCAAACGAGTTTGGAATTAACATATATTTGTCGTGTTGAATAGTGAATCCAACTATTACAATTTTATAAATCTGTTATGACTTACAAACGATTATTTTTGAATGGGGTCGAAGTAGCCCCCTCGGTCCGCCATAATGTCTGCCAACCCCATGTTTCCTTTATTATCGACCGCCTCCACTACGATAAAAGAACATAAACTTATTAAATGACTTTAGCGACAGACTTCAAATGAAAAACGTTAATTTGCTGGACACGGAGCCTGTTTTCGGCCGTAACGTAGCTTTAAATGAACAGGTCGTACTGTAAATTGCGGTGAAAATTGTTCGCGGTAAATGCGTGAGATTTATAAATGAATAAAATAAATGCAGGTCCTTTAACTTTATTTTCTGGACAAATAAATGTAAATGTGAAAAAGGTTGGTTTTATATATCGTTCATAATTTAAAGGTTCGGTTCTGGTTTCAGTTAATTTTTAATTTATTTTCAGCTGGTGTGCGTCCCTCGTCCGAACATCTGCCACATTTCACGGTCACCACTTCGATTTCCATCGATTTTCTTACGTCGCTATAAAACTTTATGTATCCAAAGAGTCCAGCGTCAATACGGAGTAGATCTACTATTCTCTCCCGGCATTGGTCATGCAGTCTGAGGCTGCATTGCGCAAGGGATGTTTGCGCGATACTAGTCTCTATACTTAATATCCTTAAGATTAGTGTTGCATGTTGTAGCTGAGCGATGCGCTGGACGCAGCCGGCATACGAGCGACATGTCACACACGGGTACACATAACTAAGCGTTGAACAATTCTTTTGAACTGGTTATTAAAATATTTGTTGTTCCGACGTTATTTATTTGTATACGTGGAGAGGCTTTGTGCCGCCGCCGCTATGTAGGTGGCTCGCCGGCCATTGTGGCCACTGTGACCAATCTACCCGTGGCAGATAATAACATCGCGAAATTCACGCTATTCATATTCAGAACACAATACTTTTTGTACAAATAAACAAATGGCAAAAGAAACGGTGCCTTTTCGAGACGCCCTTCCGAAGTCGTTGTTTCAGTTGAAAAACAACAAGGCAGTAACTCGATAAACGAGGCGGTCTCGTAAAGAGGCGGAGGTAATTGCGTTTGGACTATTAGGTGTCGGCAAACACTTCTGAGGGCTCATATCGGTAGTTGAAGGCAGTTTATTATTCATTTATGGAGTGGGCTATGAATGTGCCATACGTGTGTTGGATTGTAGGAGTCGAGGAATCAATTAAAGGGAATCGATTAGATTGGTGGTGGACGGGCTCCTGCGCGGTGAGGGGCTTAGAACGAATCGGGGCAATTACCAGCCGAGGAGGAAAATTAAATTGGACGTCGGCTCGAGGCCCATCATCAGCCGGTTTGAGGCCCGGCGACCGCCACACTTCATTTTCGGGTTTGAGTGTCGATAAAATTCGGTCTCGAAACAAAAATAAGTTAGCTTGATTACGTGCTCTTATCCTGGTGTTTTGATTAGGTATTCTGACGACGCCCGTGGCTTACAGAAAACATAAATAACTAAAGTATTAGTCATGAGCTGGTGGTTGTTTGCCATCTTTGGGAACCAAATGTTCACAAACATAGATAGATAGATAAACTCTTTATTGTAACACACATTGACAAAAAAAGACAAACAGAAACACAAAAGACTTAAAAAAATAGTGCCACAACTGGCGGCCTTATCGCTAATAGCGATTTCTTCCAGGCAAACGTAGGATGGACAGGAGTCGAAAGAAATATAAAGGATGGGGTGTTCAAAAAGAGAAAATATATACAAATAATAAAATATTCAATAATATATAGGTATATATATATACATACAATAACAAATAACACATATTACATATACGTGCAAATAACTATAAATATATAACACATATACACATTATACCTATATACTATAACGACAGAAGGAGACAACTATAAACACACGAATTCAACAGCAGATTATTGAGCTATTGAGTTTAGGTACCAGTTTTTAACCTGAGTTTTGAAGCATATTCAAGGAACAATTTATATTAACGAATTTACAGGTCTTACTTACCTTACCTGCCAATCATCATGTACACAGTAAAGTGGTTATGCTTTCAGAATAATATTTTACTGTAATAAAAGTTTCGCTTTATATACAAAGCAGATCCGTATTCTTTTTCTTTTAATTCAATCGTTCATTTCTAGATAGAATGTATTTCAACCAGTTATGACTTAAATTTTTACGTGCTAGATACCAAATACCATACGAATAAAAATACATTACTGAAATATTATTCCGTTTAGTTTTCGAACATTGAAAGGTAGATCCTATTAGAAGCTTAACTAAACAAAGCGGCGGAGGTACAAGGGCCTTCACACTTTAATATTTTTTCTATGCTCCTATTAAGATAGGTAACCATGTTACTGTAGATTGAAATCGATTTGGAAGTCGATATGGATCTCCATTTAGAAAGGAACCAATTTTGGGATGTACCTCGAGTGTTAAAACATTATGGACCACAGGGTTTATCTCAGGCTCGGATCTTTAAACAGTGGAGGGCGCAGACGCGCCGGCGCAGTGCGAGCGAGAGCGCCGCGGGAGCGAGCGAGGCCGCGCACTCGCTCGGCCGTCTGAGGTCGAATATAAATGTGGAATGTTTATGGTTCTACCGTTTTATTTTATTCCTGTGCCGATGCCGGCAAGCATTAAATATTGTTTCAATTGAAAGCGGCAGATCAGAGAACTGTCTAATGAAGAATAGATTAATAAAAACTGACAGTTGATTGAGTACGATTTGCAACCGCATCGAAAAAGGTACTCTATCTGAACTAGATCTCATCTAATTGATGCTATCACGATCTGAATCACAATCAAAATATTAAGATGTAAATATAGCTACTTAGTTTGTAACAAACTGAATTCGATTTTAAGATACAGAGAGTCGGTAGCCAGTTTGATGTAAAAGCTGAAGAAATCTATTTCTTTTTGACGGCATCTGCGACAGATTGAAAGTTGCTCGGGGAGAACATGCTATCTGTCATGTTTCATGAACTATAGATTAATTTCAAGGTGCTATTGACTGATTAGTCAAACATCATAACACATATACGGCACTGTGTGTTTACCGCAGCCGTGTAAAAGCTCGGAATTCCTCGCGAGCGTCCGACCGCCCGCGTACAAAGCGCACACTCGTTGACAAAAGCTCCAGCACCAGCTTTCTTGCCAGCTTTGCATAGCGGTGGTATTGTGAAGTGATTCGTCGCGGCGCCGGCGCAGGCCGCGACTGTTGTGACAGCTTCAGAGACGCCGACAGACGGGCCGACTGTTTGCATTGTGCTACGTGCCGTGACATATCGTTTGACTTGCGGCCGCCTTCAAGCACACCGCCGTGCTGTACTTGCGACGTACTTGCATTGATACCACACACCATATTAGGTAAGTAGGGAAACTTACCTTGGTATTTGGTCAGGCTAAGATGTAAGAGTAAGTCAGCAACAGTCTAGACAGCCTATGTAAGGTAAGGTTGTAGATAGATGTTAAACAGTAGGTATACATACATTGGATATATGCACTATGTACATATATAATCGTATGTCCACTTCCACTACAAGCTGTAACTACAATAGAGCATTTACATAAGAGATTTTCCTGGTTATTTTTATATTTTTTTCTTAAAGAAAAAATAAGAACATACCTAACAGAAATACGTGAATAAAATGAAACAAAAAAACTTTATTAATGCAATATTCAAATCGAAGCAATAAAATTGTATAATTATATATGCACATGCACATTTTATGTGTGTACTATCTTTCACATGGCAATAAAAGTTAAATTTAACAATCACTACATACTAGGCTTTGCATACACAGGCTTTGTCTTTGCTCAACTAATGTTTTGACATTTAATGCAAGCTTTCAATAGAGTTTACATCACAAAGGGACTATGATTCAAGATGTTTATTAAACATCATGTTTGCAATATGAATAATTTATTGTAAGCAAAGCGTTCAATACTTTTAAAGTCACATATGCATATATGGACGGATTGTACATTGTTTTCTATTGTTTAAAGTATGTTTTGCAGTCGTTTTATTGCCAGAGGTGAAATATATCTGCGACAGATGATCTCAGATGCTGGCCGTCAAAGTTACGCGAAGATATCTAGTAACCACAGAACAACGATCGGGCCACTTCGCCCCGCGCGCGCCCCCCACCGACAAGCATGGACTTCAAAGCTCTGTGCTAGTACCGCATGGGAGTTTTTCATGAGAAAACGGTAAAATAAACTCATTGTTTTAAGGAACTCTTAGTTTTTCTATAAAGCGATGGTGATTCGGTGGGTAAGCGTCCGCATTACTTACATGAGGCACCCCGGCTCGATTTTAGCCCTACACTAGTGATTTGTTTTTCAAATTATGTCAGTAGTCTGTGGTTAGCTAACCAGTGAAGGAAAACAACGTAAAGGTAAAATAGTTCTTCTACAATTACATATACATAATTAGATTGGTTTATGCAAAATTATGCAAGCGTTTAGTAGCTATGCACCTGATGCTAAGCGATCACGCTTGCCTACAAACACAGAAACCTATTCACTTATAACAATACAAACCTTTTCTATTTTTTTTTGAGAAATACCTTTGACTGTTAGTCCAGTTAGTAGGCGGTAGGTATGCCTTCAGTGCCAGGGGTCACGGGTTCGATTACCGCACCATTGTCATCGCATGATCGTTCCTATGTATGTATTTACAAAAGAAATAAGTAGATATTATATCTGTTATATAGTACCCATCACACAGGCGTTTGCTTAGTGTGTAGCTAGAGGGCGCTGTGTATGGGTAATGTCCCGAAAGAGATTGCTTCACCCAAAATATTTATTTGCTCAACGAATGTCACTCTTATAACTTTACTAATTACTTCCACTGATTACCTCGTTCTGCAGGTTGATCCCGACCACCCAACTGAGTACTGAAGTACAGTATTTGTTATTTTCTACAGTTTGTACTGCAACAAAATATGACGGGTGTTCTTCTTGGAAGAAATTATCTGCGGATGGTGTAAATTATGCCGTTAGTAACTGCAGCACATCACACCATTGTAAAGGTTTTAATTTCCGTGTGTGTTTTTTCAGCAAGCTAAAAATATTAAAATTTAAAGTAAATATATGTATATAGGTACATATGTTTGTTATTTTTTTTTAATATTATGTTGCTGTTGTTTATCTAAAAAGTAGGCTTTGTTAATTCAAGATCCAATCTATCTCCATACCAATTTCATTCCAATTGGTTTTGCCGTTACGTTTAGTAAAAGAGAACAAACATACCTACACATACACACTTACAAACATTCGCTCTTATGATATTAGTATGCTGTGATAGTGGATAATTAGCATAACCTTATTATACTACTGAGATTCATAGGTTCATAATATTGAATCACGATCTGGTGTAAATTCGCGAATTACACATGTCAAGGTTTTTTTATTGCATGTGGCTAACAATATTCAGTAGGAAAGGGTGAAACGGTTTCCTTATGTCTATTTATTGGTATAAGAGTGTTTACGGTATTTTTACATAAAGCTAGATAAATACAAAATATATTAAATCAGAGACTATGGGGAAATGTTTTGCAAAATTTGCAAATAAAATGCACTGAATGATTTGGTAACGCAAAACAAAACTGAAATAATAGTAAAAATATCTAAACAAATCAATTGCTTTACATGTTTTTTAAACAAATTTAACAATTTCACCAACTTTTACAACAATTTCTTATGAAAACGGGAGCGTTACGAATTCCATAATGTACCATATTTGCAACATTTCTTCTAATCGCTGAAGCAATTAAGTTTCCATTACCGAAGAGAAGAGTTTGAAGACTTCAACTTGAATGGTCCTGTTGTTGAATTGACAACAAAGAAACGACTATATTTTACCGTCTAATTCCTTTCAAAATGTATAATTAACTGGAAATTACATAATGAGGAACGGAGCTCTAAAATTGAAAGTTGCCATTGTTTCTTTCATGTATTGTTGATTAATTAATTTGAACAAGACGTTGTTATGTTAGAAAAGTAGTTCGTGTCAATGTTTTGTCTAGTTTTTTATTATAACGTTTTTTTTACGAGGGATAGATATATAGGTTTACTTATGACGACAGCCGGCCTGATATTAAAGTACTGATTCTGTTATCACTTATTTATATCGGGTGTCGACCATTGAAGACCATTTTACAGAGGCAGAAATCCAATTAATAAATAAATTAATATTTCGGGACATTGCACACAACGCCATCTAGCCCCACACTAAGCAAACGCTTGTGTCGTGGGTACTAGATAACGGATATTATACTTATATACTTTTCTTTTGTAAATACATACTTTTTATACATACAAACGACCAGACTCAACACAAGTAATTATTGTAGTAGTTAGAAGTAGTATGTTTAGTTTTCCTTCACATGTTTTTATATTTTAGTAATTATAAATTTAAATTTCATAAATACTTGTGTCAAGCGGGAATCGAACCCGCAACACCTAGATTAGAAGGCAGAGCCACTACCAACTAAGCTAACAGGCCAGTCAAATAGTCTCGATAAGATAAGATGACACGTTTTGTGTGTTTAATTGTGATTTTGAAAGAAAATAATAACAAAATTCTGTATTACATAATCACATAATAATACAAATTACCATTCCTTCGGTACACTGCCGCAATCCAGTCTATTCCAAGCTATAATGGCCACCAAACGAATAAACAGAAGCTACAGAATCATATCTGAATCAATTCAGCTGCTTGAGCGTAAAAATAAATGCATGAAAAACGCACACTTTCATAATATAAGGGTGATACTGTTATGATGAATGAATGAATAGATAATGAGATATCTTAGTTAGTAATATCTGTTTGTCAACGGTTGAAGTTATGCCTACATAAAAGTTATTTTGTTTTTAATTATTTTTTTGTTATTATGTACCCTTGATTTTGTGTTTTTAGATGTAGAATAGTGTATCTAAGCTGGCCTGTTTCAAGTAAATTGACCCAGTCTGTCAATAAAGGATCAATAAAGGATGCCATATTTGATATAACATATATATGTACATAAACAATTGAGAACGGCCATGATGTCTGGAAGACCAATAATTCGAACGAACAAGTGAATCACATTGGCGGATTCATTTGTTTTATAAGTCCTCATATGTTTTCTAAATAAAAAAATACGTGATGTAAAATAAAACAAATCGGAACAGTTAACGCATGATTTATATTTAAATCTGACTATTAACTTTACAAATACATATGTGTAACCATTTCATAAGTCTATATATTTTCAGCAGTTCTCCTAAATCTAATTCTTTACAATGTCACATAAATATTTACATTAATTAATTAATCACTTAAACTAAATATCACAGATCAAATTATAGGTTATTTACATATCAGCAAATTGTATAAATAAATACATTAATTTTACACTAATTATAATATTTTATAAATTACTTTTGCCGCTTACTACCTGAAATAAAATAAAAAGAACTTTATAAGTATAGCTTAGAAATGTAATAGTCATTTATTTGCGAATTGTGAAGTACACAGTTAAACAAACAAGATGTGGAAAGTTAACACTGAACAATAACCCTGATAAGGTATGCAAATATGTTTAAGAGAAGCGGCCCGATTCATAACTCCTTAAATAGATTCCTCATGAAAAAAAAAATATATATATTGTAAGTGCTGGTAATTGTTTAGTTAGAAAAAGTAAAATTTTATATACATATTAGTCTGAATTGTGTGTATTTATACAACTGTCTCGACATAAAACAGCTGTTTACCAATATATAAATACTGAGATATTTTATTTCTTACGCCAACTTCGATAACGAGTGGAAAACCTATCTTAAAAAATACCTATTTTAATTGGCAAGAAATGCCTGTGGTACTAGTGGGTGCCCTGGATTTTGCTAGCTTTGTTGTGTCGAGACAAGTAATAGTACAAGATACTCTCAGAGTCCTATACTACTTCTATACCTAATCATAAACATCCGTCGCTCCTTTCAGGCGTGAAAGAGAATCATACTTCACCTGACCAGCAAACTCAGATTTTTTGTATATATCTAAAGGTACAGTTACAAAATAACATAGTATGTTAAGGCATTTTTAATTAATAAAAAACGCTAAGGTATACATCATTATGACACATTATTTAATCATTGCATTGTAGAGTTATATCTCAACTGCATAGCAAATCTATTTACCATATAATTTATCATATTAGGTACTATCCTAGCAGACACATTAGTTATTTATTGTATGTATGTGTGTGTTTATTTGGAAAATCTGTCTCAATAAACGTTTTTCTATTTCTATTAAAAATGATTTACCATAAATACTTAAAAGAGTCACTCATATCAACAAAACATGTAGGCCCGGACAAAATAAGGTTCTTGGAATTTTGATTGCATATGGTCAACACAATTTGTATCAGACAAATCATATAAAAAGTAGTTTGATCAAACAGGTTATAAACCATCTATATATATAAAGCTTACTGACTGATTGACTGACTGACTAATATAGTGATCTATCAACACACAGCCCAAACTACTGGACAGATCGAGCTGAAATTTGGAATGAAGGTAGATGTTATGACGTAGGCATCAGCTAAGGAAGGATTTTTGGAAATGACACTTATAGGGGTGAAATAGGGGATGCAAGTTCTACTTCTTAATGCGTGCGAAGCCGCGAGAGTTAAAAAATAAAGGCAACACAATAAAGGAGTCACCGTTAATCTAAAAATAATTCTTATTATGTTAATGGTAGGCGCCATGTCCGACACGCTTCAATTCACCTGTTAACTTGCCTTTAAAGGTCGGTAATGGTTTTTCATTTATATAATTATCTTTAGGCTGACATTTTGTGTGAATGAAATCTAATATAGCCTATACCATTTTCAGGACCTTATCATCATCATCATCAGCCCACGGTCGTCCACTTCTGGACATAGGCCTCTCCCAAGGCACGCCACTCAGCCCGACTTTGTGCTTCTCGTCTCCACCTGTTCCCTGCTATCTTCATGATGTCCTCGCTCCACCTTGTGGCAGGACGCCCTACACTACGCTTGCCGAGCCGCGGTCTCCACTCCAGAACTCGCCTACCCCATCGGTTGTCGGTTCTGCGACAAATATGACCGGATTCACTTCAGCGTGCTTATGCGTTGAGCTATGTCGGTGACTTTTGTTCTCTGCCGAATTACTTCGTTTCGGATACGATCCCTAAGAGAAACTCCAAGCATAGCCCTTTCCATAGCACGCTGAGCAACTTTGAAACGGTGAACCAATCCTGCTGTTAGTGTCCACGTCTCAGCAGCGTAAGTCATTACTGGTAGGACGCACTGATTGAAGACTTTCGTCTTTAGGCTTTGCGGTATGGAGGACGAGAAAACCTGACGAAGTTTTCCAAATGCCGCCCAACCCAGCTGTATTCTTCTACTGGCTTCGCCCTCGAAGTTGTTCCTACCTAGTTGGAGCGTTTGCCCTAGGTAGACATACTTTTGGACAATCTCCAGAGGGGAGCCATTTACAGCTATCGGTTCCGGAGCAACGTACTCGTTACACATGACCTTGGTTTTATCCAAACTCATCCGAAGACCGATGCGTTGAGATGAATCAGCTAGGTCGTTCAGCATTTGTTGCAGCTCCTCCAGCGTTTCCGCCATTATAACGATATCATCAGCAAATCGCAGGTGAGAGATGTACTCGCCATTCACGTTGATGCCCCGTTTCTTCCACTCCAGTGTCTTAAACATATCCTCCAATGCGTTTGAGAACAATTTCGGTGATATGACATCTCCCTGTCTCACACCTCGGCGAAGGTGGATATGTCTAGTCTGGTGGTTTTGGATTTGAACGATCATGGTCGCGGCGTCATACAAACATCTAATCACCTGGATGTATCGCCAGTCTACTTGGCACCGCTGCAAGGATTCCAGAACAGCCCAGATTTCAACGGAATCGAACGCTTTTTCATAGTCCACAAACGCTAGACAAAGCGGCAAATTATACTCTTCAGTTTTCTGTATAATTTGCCGCACCGTGAATATGTGGTCTATGGTGCTGTATCCGCTCCGAAATCCGGCCTGCTCCGGAGGCTGGAAATCGTCAAGTCTTCGCGCAAGACGATTCGTGATAACCCTTGAGAATAGCTTATAGACATGGCTCAAAAGTGAGATCGGTCGATAGTTCTTCAATAATGTCTTGTCGCCTTTTTTGAAGAACATTACGACTAGACTTTTGTGCCAAGCCTCTGGAGTTCTCCCAGTGAAGAGTACAATATTGAACAGATCCTGTAGCTCCTTGATGATAGGAGCGCCTCCGGCTTTGAGGAGTTCTGTTGTTATGCCATCTTCACCTGGGGCTTTTCCATTTTTAAGCTGTCCAAGGGCCATCACGATCTCGTCTGCGCTGACTTCAGGCAGGTCTTCCGTAAAGTGGCGAGTGAGTGTGGCTCTCGTGTCGCCTGATTCTGGCGGTTGATGAGGGGCGTGCGACGTGTACAATTGACCGTAGAAGTTTTCCACTTCTGCAAGGATTTCCGGCATGGAAGTGACAGCCCTCCCCTCCGATGTGGTCAACTTAGTCAGATGGCCTCTACCAAGCGGCTGGTGAAATACTTTAGACCCCCGATTTTGCTCAATCGCTTTCTCAATTCTCAGCGTGTTTGCACTTCGGAGGTCACGCCGTACCAGCTTGGAGATTCTCTTATTGAGATTAGGTTCTTCTGATAAAGTTGACAAGGGAGTAATCCGCCGTTTCTCCATGAGCTCCAGAGTCTCCTGCGAAAGTTTAGACTTTTTACTGTTGCCACGTTTTTCGCAAAATTTTGTGCCCTCATCTCGCAAGACGTCCACTACTCTGTTGAGTTTCTGGTCTACGTCATCAGTAGTTTCCAAGGCGGCAAATCGGTTCTCCAGTTTTATCTGGAACGTTTCAGATCCTATAACGGTCTGGAGTATGTTTGGTCGGAGCGTAGATTTCATCAATCGAACACGTTACACAACCAACCAACAACGTTAACAGGACCTTATACTAACTTTATATCAGAAATAGCGTTGATCCGTAGCTCCGTTATGGAACGAAAAGAAAATTAAACACACTAACAAACAAACTAACCAAATAAAAACCAACTATATACGAATTGCTTTTATATAATGCCATGATGATAAAAATACTAATTTGAACTAAAGTTAATACTTATACATGGTAGGTTTATGTAATACTATTTAGGTGCTTTCTGTTTGAGCGCTGAACCCTAAATTTTAAAGATGGCCGCCACGCCATTCCATGAAACTCTGCATAAAGGGCTCGGAAAATGACATGCATTTATGTGACTAAAAATATTCATTGGAAATTGAAACATATCGAATTGTAACCTTTCTTTATTACATAATCTCTAAACAAATAAGGAAAAGGCAATGAGGAATAAATTCAGGAAATTCCTTATGGTCAATAGATTTTTTGGAACTTTAAATTAGTATTTTACTGTAATACTAGTAGGCTAAGCTATGTCTGACTTTACATAGACTGCTGTCTTATTACAAAACCCGGTTTAAATATTTGTCCAGGACTTTGTAAATAAAAGTCGGTTCTTGTTGCTTAAACATCGCATACAAGCAATCAAAATGTCAACTTCAAATTGGAACTATGATTTGACATTGGTGCATTTTAACAGTTTGATAATTATGACAGTAGACAGACCATTTTCTAAAAACTAAAACGGACTTGATCTAAACTTATATTAAAACCACGTTTTGTAATAAGGCCCAGTTTTCGCCTAGTTGCAGTTGAATTATATTGAATGTTGGATTTCACTCACACGATATTTGATCCACTAAAAAATCAAAATATCATAAAGGAATTACTTTGAAATTGTAGAACCTTTCAACATAAAATCTCCCGTAAAATATTAAGGCTATCTACATATGATGGCTTAAAATGAAAATACCTAAGTAAATAAATATCACTAAGCAAATAAATTAGTTGCTTTTTTATACTTAATGAGTCCAAAAAATATACATAAAAAGTGTTAAGGTGATTTAACAAATAATAATTTCTAAGTAACTCACCTCTGATATTGTCGGTGGCGATATTTCAGTTCTGTTTTTATCCGTTCGTAGTTACCATACTCTTGCAAGCCTCTTGCGGCGCCACTATTGTGCTACACTATTCCAATACAACTGTCTCTAGTCTTATAATTACTGCTACTGAGATCGACTGCGCGAACTAATTTATCTGTGGACAAAAGAAAATAATATTTTGTGAGTGGGTACAAATTAATTATTTAAAACCCAAAAAAAAAACTTGCATTTCATTGGTGTAAACCTTTCGACCAACAAAAACTAAAGTACAGTACCAAACTATTTGTGTAAATAAAAAAAGAAAACAATTAAGGCACAGTTGTGGCTGAATTTCAGATTTTTATAATTCAACACATCTTTTTAGATAATTTTAGTCATTACATATAAAGGTGAACTAAACATAAACTAGGTAGGTATAGTATATTATCTGTCGCGGGTCGAACCTGGTCGAAATTGGCACAGGACAGGGACTGTTGGCATGCCAAGAGAGGCCTATACCCAGCAGTGTAGACGATGATGATGATGATGAAACCAAAAAAACACATTCTGTATATTAATCACTTACTTACTTTACAATAAAAGAGCTTATAATTTCACCTTCAATTCTGTAAAACAAGAAAAATACTGATCTACTGGTTCCTATGTCTCAAAACAGAGAACTATAAACTGCATCAGGCAAGCTAAGAACCGTCTTGCAATAACACCAACCTAGCCATTGTGCATGTTAAAAGCTAAATTAGGCATTTAACTAATTAATGGTAATAGGCTATAAATTACTGCAAAGAGGTTTTAAGTTGTGTGAAGTTACGTTTGCATTTTCTTAGGAGATGGTGACAGGGAGTTTTGCTTAACGTTGGTATTTTCTACACATACTTATGTAAGTTATTTTGTTAAGTGCTGAACCCGCGCTATAGTTGTTTAAATTAAAATTTTACTGGACAACACACATGTATGTTTATGAGTGCCAGGTTCGTTAGAAATGTTAACATCCAAATATATAAGAAAAAGAAGAAAAAAGGATGAAATGAACTTATTTGTGTTTATAAATAGTAAATAAATCAATTATGATTTGGGTTTTTAGCAAGCAGTTCTTATACCTAGTATTTTTTTTTAATATGATGGTTAGCTTCGGAACAAGCAAAAGAATGTTACTGTACATCGGAGTATATAAATCAGTACCTAAGTTTGTTTGAGAGTGGCTAACTCTAGTGTTTACACTGTTTTTTACCTTTGGCCAAAAGTAAGCAAATACTATGAATGAATCCTTTTTTTAAGTAAAATAAAAAAAATGTTGGAAGCTCAATAGCGCTTTCAAGCATTTTTTATTCTTATGTACATGATACATTTCATATATATACTATTTTTTTAACAAGGAAATGGTTTGCATCTACCCTGATTTGCTTGATAGAAAGCAATTATTACTATCTGAGATGGATCTACTTTATTGATATGTACATATCTGGAGACAGAAAATAAACGACTAAACATTCAGTCATATAACAACAATATCTCCTTAATATTTAATATATGCTATTTCTAGATATAATGCTGAAGCATGCCTTAGGTATACATAAAGCTGGCGTTTGATTGTTTGTAAAAATAATTATGCGTCATTTTTACATCACCTGTCCGGATTTATATTTAAACCTAAATATGTTTATTTGTGCATTTTGATATAATTATACTGAAAATGTTGCATATTGCGGATTTGGGAGTATTCATTCCATCGTCTTGGAACATTTTTCTGAGATGATTTTATTGAAAGTTGAATACTGAGACAGCAAATAGGAATTTATAATATTAAACCGACTCCATGCAACGCCCATACCTACATGAGTATGTCCGTTCCGGAAATGCGTCGATGGACATATCTCATAAACTACTGAACTGATTTTGATGTTTTTAGGTATAACATGTTCGCTGAGTTGGCTATATACTTACCTGAATTTATATTTTTAGGAGATCTCTTTGAAAAGACATACTCGACCGTGTTTGGATGGTTATATAGAAATACACTCATATATGGGTTGCATATTCAATGTTTATCGGGTCATACCCATAACCCGGTTTTTTAGGAGCCGGTTGAAACTATATACCTTATGCATCTTCCCACACAAATAAGCGACAAGACGAGCAACTATTGGATTATCTCCACTCAGCTGTAGATATTTATTGGATTACCTAAATTATAATATCATGTCCTGAAAGTATCATTAGGTACTCTCAATTAGAATATAAAAGAACAAAAAGCTTACCATTCATGAGTTAAGCGTATAGTGTGAGAACTGGCTAGTGTCCCGCCAGGTCCAGAGCGGCGGCAGGCAGGACTGCTGCAGGCCCGCCAGCAGCTCGGCGTGGTAGCGCTGTGCAGCCAGCAGGTAGGGCGGCAGTGGCAGCGGCACCTGCGGCAGCGGCGGGGACGGGGAGCGCCGCGGCTCGGGCTCCAGCAGGGCGTCGATGGTGAAGGCTCGCCGCGGCCGCGCGCCCGCCGGCAGCAGCGCGCCCGTGTCTACCGGCTCCGGGGGCTCCGGGCTGGCACGCGGGTAGCCAGCATACAGCGCGCCTGGCGCCGGGGCAGACGGCACCGCCCCCGCCTGCCGCGCCAGGAACGCGCGGTTGAAACTCGCCAGCGCTTGCAGCTCCGCGTTCAAACTATCCTTCTCCCCCTTGTGAAGCTTGAACCTCTTCCTCCTCCGCAGCAGCGAGCCGTTCTCGAACATGTCGAAGGCCTGCGGGTGCAGCGTCCAGTAGGCGCCCTTCCCGGGCCGGTCCGGGCGGCGCGGCACCTTCACGAAGCAGTCGTTGAACGAGAGGTTGTGCCGCAGCGAGTTCTGCCAGCGCTGCGTGTTGCGCCGGTAGTACGGGAACCGGTCCGTGATGAACCGGTAGATCTCCGACAGCGGCAGCATGCGCTCCGGCGAGCTCCAGATCGCCATCGCGGTCAGGGCTATGTACGAGAAGGGTGGTTTTTGATCTCCGTAGGACTCACGTGTGGGTCGAGGCATGGTTTGGCACGGTTAGGTTTCAGTGGGCTGGGTGTTTCGCGGTACAGTTTCAGAAGCACGTCTCTCACGGCGGAGTGGTAGATAAGGACTGGCTGCGCGAGCGAGAGGCCGCGGGCAGGCGGGCCGCGCCAGGCCCCGCCCTGCGCCCACCGCTCCAATGGCGCGCCCCCGACTTTGTTTGTTGTTTTTGTCGGCACCGGACCCGTTACAGAGGAATTTAAATTGTTATCACGTTTACATTATACAAAATTTATTCGACACCGACAACACTTGAGCTTGTTTCGAAATTGCAATGATTAAAGTAGTGGGTAGTTATTGATGCAGCGCAGCGCTGGAGATCATCTCGCGGTGTGCTTGTGTCGATGCTAATCCGTAATGGCTGACTCCACTCCCATGTGCCTCATTGGATTGGTACTGGACATGCACTGCGGCTAATTAAATATTATACTTACTGGCTTTCAAATGTAATTTGAAACCAAAATATTATTTATAAGAAAATCCGGTAATTGTACTTTCGATAAGCTACCAATTTAAATATTAATTAACTTCTACAAAAGTCGCTAAAATACCGGAATTTGCAGGTAGCAGTGAGCGGAGATTATGCAAATATCCTTAATTATCAATTTAGGAAAATAAATTAATTATAAACCGTTTATTTATCTAATCGAATTTAATTTATACAACAATTAAGGCTTAGTAATAAAGACTACCTAGTACCTAGGTCATAAAATACAAGACAACTTGATTGTCAATCATGCAAACAAGTTGATGGTAAGATCAATATGTAATGCCAGACACTGGATATTCTAGTTGGCGCAACTTGGCGCCTACTCAGTTATGCAAAATAAACCAACACATTCTATGAATTAATTATCTGTTAAGTTTATAAAACAACGGATTGTGTTACAAATACAGGTTTTTGTTGATTTAGATACCTATTTATTTGCATAATTTGGTGGTGCATCAGGTCATTCTTTCTTTACTGAGGAATTGTGTTATTTACCGGTGGAGTTATCTGGCGGCAACCAAATAATTATTTTTTTTTACTTTTACTTTAATTATTTTTGCATAATTAATTAACAAACCTAACACTGATCCCAACTACAACTCAATGTGCTAATACCTACATTGGTACACCCATGATTACATGGCACAACGTACGTAGGTATTGTTGTTGTTTATTTGTCCTACTTACCTTCATATATTTCTATTACAAACTAGAAATTGCACTTTCCATTTTAAAATTAAATTATGTATTTGACTCCACCGAAAGAACATAAGCAAACCTTAACTAACTTAACTTAACTTCACATTAGATAAGTACTTCAACGCCGGCTATACCTATGTTTTATCTACGTGTCTAGACTCCCTAACATAACGACGTATTGATCTCGTTTCCTAAATTGGTCTCCATACCTGTATCATGTATCTTGGTCATCCTTTCATCCTGCCGCTGGTAATATCCCATCTAGACCCAGAGATATACAATTTTAAACTCTGTCTTTATAGATTTAAGGCTAAGAATGGAATGAAGGTTCCGTTATTTCATAGTATCATATGAGTTACCTATCTGTAGTCTGTACACGTTCGAGTATCGCTAAATCGGCTCCGATAGGTCCATTAAATTCAATCGCTACATACGACAGAAGCGTCACTTATCCTGCTATATAATTTAGAGATATTAAGACAATGTCGCGGCAAATTCCCGCGGTGTAGACGCCAAATATGTCGACTATTGTGGTACGCTTTGACAACGCCGGCGCAGTGGCAAAGCATGTACATATTATGTAGGTATGTAGGTATGTGGTAGCTAGTGGCTTCATGTGATTTTGCCTATGTTAAGGTGTAATAAAAGTATTGTAGTCTATTAACAAGTCGATAGTAAAAAAGACGTGAACATGGATCTTTTTCTAAGTAAAATATTTTACGTAGTAGTTCGAGCATACGTCGTAGTTGTTTGAGCATAAATCTTATCTACGATCAAATCGGTTTAATTATTTGAAAATTTAAAAAGAAAGGAAATTACTCAAGACGAGGGAAAGAGAGGGATGAAATAAAAAATCCTTGCTCAAGACACATTCTGACAAATTCTCAGCCAAATATTTTTATGACATATTTACGGTCTTTACTTTTAAGTATTATCCCTTCAAAATTACTACTTGTACATTTTAATGCATCGGATGCGCAAAGAATAACTTGTGACTGCAGCTTGCATCATTGTTTAACTTGCCATATACATTATACAGAATTTATAATATGGCCATGCCCATCTACTTACATTTTATAGTCCCAAATAAAAAGAGGGTAGTTACAATTAAACTCGTATTGTGTCGTCAATCGGTCACGGGAGACGGTTTTTGAGCCATTTTACGCTAGTTACAATTGTAAATTGTAAAATTCAATATTTTTGTAACGGAGCATAATTTCTATGTTTATGAAATACGGTACGAATATGTGAATAATGATTTCTGTATTGTTATTATTCCGAAAGCGTACTGCTTTGTGTGTTTGTTTGCACATGTGACGACATGGATCTGTGAGATTAGATACAGACAGAACTCCTTTGTTATTTATATCCAGGTAGCAAAGTTGAATAGTTTGTTATGTACAAAGGCATGCAGAAATTGGAGGTTATTTACAATAGGCTAAATGCCAAGGATGTGTTTTGTTAATATTTTTGAAGGATCATGTAACTACTTATGTAGTTATTAGATTCGTGTCTCCGAAAGGCAGATATTCTCCAAAAAACAGATGCACTTGTAGACGGCGCTGACTGAAATATAAATAGATACCTAATACCTGAGTAACAAGATAGCTTAGGGTCTCAAAAAAGAAAAAAAATAGTTAATAACTATATACAGATAGATAAACTATTAATAATCTATTAATATATAAAATAATAATAAAAAATAAATGAAATAATAATATTTTTTATATATTAATAGATTATGTATGAATAATCTATCAATATATAAAATCAAATTATTTATCTAATTCTAACAAACCTTAATCTCTGAAAAATACAACGTAAGTTTTGTGGAAACTAAGCAATAAAGTAAAAAGTAAAACAAACAATTTATTAGGTAAAACTAAACAATTATTCATCACAGTTAAAATAAATCGAGAGCCCACAATATTTTATATTTTTGTAAAGTGACACACACAAAATAAAAAACAGCAAGTGTTAAGAATTACGCATGAAACTGACGTGTTTTCCCGCATCCCTATTCAAGTGCCTTGTCACCTGTTCCACATCTCCTAGAAGTCAATCACACACTCCCGGACCCATCCTTTGATCTCGCCGCCACTCTGGACAAGAGTGGAAAAAACTAAACACCTCCACCTTGTTATTAAGTGTGAATTCTACAAATTGTTCTTAAATATTTGCGTCTACCTGTGCTTTTTACCAACATTTGTTACATTTGCCGTGACCGAATCAAGGACGCCGTAAAAAATGTTACTGATTCAACATGCTGTATTAAATATACGTGTGAGGTTTGGTAAAAAACACAGAGATTTGTGGCCAACAGATGGCTGGCTGACCATCTTTATGACATATTTATATGTAGGCTTATAAATATAGGTACCTACAAAGTTTAATTTCATAAACTCTTTATTTGACTAAACCAATGCAATTCATACTGGGTACCTAGTGTACCTTGGAAAAATCTAAGCATTTTGTTAATATTAAATTTAATTGTGTTGTCACTAATTGAGCTATATTCCTTAAATCGTCATTGTTTTAATTTACAGGTTTTTCAAGGATGATTTAATATTATGTTTTTTTTAATACAGTAAAATATGTGTAACCTTATCAAAAACTTAACTTAACGTTATCCTTACCTTTAACCTTAAACCTTTTTCTGGCTCAACGTATCAGCATTGCCATCCGGCGTGGTAATGCGGCCAGCATGCTGGGCACGCTGCCCTCTGGTAGTGGGCTGGAGCACTTAGATTATCTTTAGGATTTTCTAAAGATTTTCTAAGTGCCCCTTTTTTGTAGTAGTTAGAAGTAGTTTGTTTAGTTTTTCTTCCCTTGTTTTTATATTTTATTACTTATTACCTCATCATATGTTTGTTATAAGTAATTCAAAATGTTATTTACTAAGCACTTGTGTAGTTAGTGAAAAAACTTTTCAGTTTTTTATGAATGGAAAAACATTATTGTATCCATTTATATGTTATCTTCGTTTGTGTGCTTTTATATAACAATTTCCAAGTAAAATTTCTAAGAACTACGAAATTTAATTTGTTCGTAGGTGGTATAAGCTATGTTACTCGTAAACTCGGTTCCCGTTGGGCGCAGTGTTTAACGTTATTTTCTAATACTCATATAATGTCCTTTTTATTGAGTGTAAATAATTGAGTTTGTATCAACGCCGCACCGCCATCTGTTCGCTTGGATTTTAACTCTCCTTTTCGGATTTCCCACTTAACTTTAATGTTCCCATAAAATTTTACGTTTGCAGATACCTCACACGAAAATGACTCTTAAGAGTAACAGCATGATGAGCGTAAATTGATGATCCGATCGAATTGTATATCACTTCGTCTGGATATAAAGAAACTTTATTTTGAGGAGTATTTAGCGCTTCGCGACATTGGTCCTTAAATTGTTCTGAGATGGGACCCATTTTTATTTGATGTCGGCTTATGAGATCTTATGTCGCGTATGGTCTTTGGTTATTACAATATTTGTTGTTGAATGTTATTTATAAGGCTAGTTGTCGGATGAAGTCGAGTGTTGTCCGGGCGGTGGCATTGATCTTCTCCAAATTGAAATTGTAAATCTTATTTGAATTTATCCTTTGAAGTAATCTCCTACCTTATTTCGGTATGTTTATTTTCTTTCTGTTTTTATTTGGGATTGTAAAATGCATCACATTCAGACGTTTTGTTGAAAAGGTTTTATATATTGTGATTAATTTAAATAACAAATTGCACACGTACGTCTTACATTTTATTTATGTCTTTTGTATTGTTGACTGGAATTTGTAAATGATGATTAATTTGATTCGTAACAGTACTTGCCCAAATTTGCAAACATGCTTACAAGAGGATTCCAGACGGTACGTTGTCCCTCGTAGCCGGGTCGGGCGACCTCTGTCCCGCGCCGATATCCCAGGGCCTGCATTGTGCCCGCCGTGGCCACAATGCTGCACTCGATAATCGCCCAATCAGCCCTGAGGGCCTCGTCGTTATTATTTAATATCATTGTAAGTACCTAACAGTTCGCCCACCGGGCTCCGCAACACATGGCCCGCCGCCTCGGGCCACGCGACTTATAACACACACCGCAAAATTAAATTAATTCTCTATCATTGGAATAAAGCAATAACGGATGTAGTGGGCAATTATAATAGCCTTTTTGTAAAAAGTAGCGGTTTACACGAATGTGAAGTTTTAGCGGAACGCTGACCGTTACACTTGGTGTCGCTGATAAGTCATGAAACAAGGGTAAATTGTATCGTGAATATTATTAGTGGGAGTACAGGTGTATCATAAATTAATTCAATCCATATTTTTTGTTCGCGATCATACTAATTTCCAAATTTTTATGAGTTTAGAAAATATTTGCATAGTAGGTGTTTAGAGTAAAACCTACTTTAGTCAAAACTACAAATATAGGTATGCGGTACCAGTTTAGAATAGCCTGTACTCTTGCACAAAGGTAACAATACACGTAATCTGAGATCTCAAGATCGTTGGCATACAGCTCGATAATCTCCCGAAAGGTGTCTGTAGTGTTGTAGATAATTAATATTTAGGGTCTCGGCCCCCGCGGCGCCGCGCGGCTTTGAGCGGCCGCCTGCGCCCGCGCACCTACCCCGCATTTGTCATGTTAGCGCGCAAAGGTGTGAATGGCTTTTTCTAACCATTATTAATGACAATCATAGGCAACATTGTTTTTTCTGACAACACCACTGATTGTTGTCAATTAGTTTTTTGTCGAGGCCGCGTTTCGATTACAGCCGCGACCGATCGATTCAATCCGATTTGAATCGAATGTTTGATTTAAAATATGGCGAGGTTCATTAGAGCTCTTGATATGTTTGTGTCGGTGGCATTGTTCGGGTTCAATTATGCGGTCGATTGAAATGGGAATTCAAAGAATGGTTTAGCAATTCAATTTAATCAAATTTAAATAACAACCATGACCACTCCTATCAATAGCCGCGCCGTATGTGTTTTTAATCGTATCTACATCGAACAATATAACAATTCTTTGCAAAACAAAATGTAAAGCATAAATTCTCTGAAAGTATCCTTTGTAACTTTATCATAAAGGGCATTGTGAGCGTTGTTTTGCTACTTAAAAAATGAGGCAAATCACGGGGTTATGAAAAGCTCTCAGAGTTGCGTGCGCCCCTCGAACAATGAATAATAAGGAGGTATATTAGGGAGCTACATCATCTTTCCATTTTCCTGTCGCCCCCACAACCATCTCGGACGTTCGAAGAATGGAAACAATTGAAATTTAAATATTCTAAGAAAAATACATTCGGGAGAGAGAAAATATTGGGTGAGGAGGGTTGAGTTGTTAGGTACGTTAGATTGCGTGATATTTTCATCGAGGCTTAGATGAAATTGAAATTGGAAAATATGTCTCGAGAATATTTTTTGGTATCATCTTTTTGGTTTAGATGAACCGAGTAGAATAATTTAAAGTAGGTGAAACAAAATATTCTTAAATGTACTTATCAATATTTGATTTTTCGTGACAACAATATCATTTCAGTAATACATTTTCTATATCGACATATATGTTATGTATATTACATATTAAAAACAAACAGAGTTTTACAATACATATGTATAATCACTTCTTCTTATCGATTGAGAGTGGCCAACTCTGGTTTCGAGAGTTTATCAAGCCACCCTAAGGGCATCTGACATGGCTTACGGACTGTTGCACTAAAAAAACAGCTAGGATCTACAATTTAACGTGTCATCCGATCCACGGAAGCGCCCAAAATGGAATGCCATGCCTTTTCGGTCACCCGTCCAAGGACTGACCAAAACTTAATCACTAAAAGATTATTAATTAACCTTAAACATCAAAAGTGTGTAACAGTCAAATCCAGTTATTCGAAAAAAGAAGCAATCATGTTCCTTTGTAAACATATATTTTATAATTAGACTCATCTTATAAAGAAGAATGCCAAAAAGCATTATGCGACACGTTGTAATGGATCAAGCCAGAACACGGAAATAAAACATATAAAAAACAGTAAAATCCATGAAAACCTATAATTATATATTTATCAGCAGTTGATACCGTGTCAGCCGGCATCAGTGGAGGCCGGAAGCAATGCTTTACAGTTATTGTTCCGACCATTTGCTTAGAATATAATAGCTATTGTTCTAGCCCCAAATATAATCGCGGGAAGTTACCTTGATTTATAGAATCGCTGCGATTGCTTGCATTGGCATGTTTTGATGTAGAGAGGGGTTTTTTCTTTTGTGTATGGTATGGAAATTAAGAATGATGTTGTTTTTAAGAAAATTATAGTCTTCCGAGTTTTCAAGTTACATTTTCTAGCATATAAACACTTTATTCAACGTGTGTGATATGAATAGTTTCTAATCGTTTTCTGGATAGTAATAATTTGGATAGAAACTTATTACATCGTTTTAGCAATTCTGATTCTCTATATCAACCGATATGATTTGCAAAATGATAATTTGGTCCCTTATATAATTGTACAGTTATTTTTTCAGAATTTATAGAAATCAATTAGCTGCAAATCGTAATGGCTATTACGTACCTATTTACTATGCACACACCTAAATAATCGCAACACGCGGATTAACCATCATCACTTATTTTCTACCAACAAAAAGACTGCACAAGCTAGCATCAGCATAATGTATCAATATTTAGGCGCAGTTTAGACAAGAGAATGAGTGTGAATAAATGGTGTATTTATAGGCATGGGTGTTAGAGGCGCTATTAACGCTCGGCTTGAAGATAGCATCGGCCGACCAACTCGATTAGTGGGCCGACTGGGCCGAGATGTGGTGAGAGGGACACGCGGCCGGCGGTGCGAAGGTACAAGGTACAAGAATAAGCGGGGAAAAGTTTTGTATAGAGATTACGATTTGTGGTATAAATACATAGAATTATAGAGTTTCTTCTTTCATATGTTTAGTTTGTTATTGATTTGTTAATGACACGTTAAATTGTAGGTCCTCGCTGTTTGTCTAGTACGGCAGACGTTAAGGCCATGTCAGAGGTCTTTAGGGTGGCTTGATAAACTCTCGACACCACTCTTATTCGATAAGAAGAAGAAGATAATTACCTCATTTCACAATCTGATTTGTATACAATTATAGTGATGACGTCAATATCCTAAAACTACTAAAACAAACTGACAGCTACGTCGTAGTCAAACACGTAGCTCAGCTACGCGCTACGGCGATGAAACTTTTGATGTGGTCTCGAGAACTTGGAGATAATTTCAAAGCCATAATCATAACTAAGTCGGAGTTAATTACTTCGGGTTTCTCTCAAACAAGGCTTTGGCGGTAACAGGCCTTCTCATAACTCATCAGACAGCGCATCCAGGACGGGCCGAGTAGACGCTCCGGCGCAGCGGGAGCGGGACAAACCTATATGATAGAGCGAGAAAAACATAGCTCACGGATATAATACAGAATGTTTATAACCCGAGAACTTCCTTTAAGTTTTTTTGGGAGCACTATTTCAAATATTGTTTTAATTGATTGCCGGTAGACCATTTGGCGGCGGCGAGCCTGAGGACCACTAATTGCAGGGATTAACTCTGTTTCATATCATTTTCGATTTACTAAGACAGTTCACGATAATTCCGACTTGACAACTGTAATTAACTTCAACTTATCATGTTGATTTTTGATACTTCATTTGGGTTTTAATGAGCATACGGGTAGGTTTACGAAATAGACGTGTGAGAGGATTTAAAGAAGTCAATCATTTTGAATGTATTTAGATTTAAAAAAAACGCTTGCTAACCTTTACTAAATTGAGTCTGCTAAATTTCATAAACACATGTCATATTCCTCTTTGTTAATATCTCTATCTCTACAAATGACAGCAATTAATACCAGCAATTAAGTTACGAGATTTGCACAAATTGAAACAGATTCGTAATAGCTCAATTTGTCACAGCTACAATTATCTAGTTCTCCATTAGGCATTCAATTACGCAGAGCCTACGTCTCAATGCGACAATGTACTTGCACGACTTTGCACGACCTATTCTGCATTATGTAGACCTCGGGAATGATTTTTAAGATCTTGTGTTGAAAAAAAAACACATATCGGGGCTATATTTGTAATGTTAAATTATATGTACCAACATCAAAGTTAGTTGTTGTGAGTTGTTAGTTTTTACCAAACACTCGCTGGTCTAACAATGTATTGGTATTGGATGTAAAATAGTGGGATAGTCATTTATCATATTCTACAATTTTACCTATTAATTAGTTTTTAAAGTCAAAAGCTACTTTGGTATGAATTCTAGTGCAAAATTGTGAAACTCTCTGTCTAACTCCCTGTTCCACGCAGAAAATAATCTTGCGATTTTCAAAGCAAAAGTGAATCGGTTTTTACGGGGCGTGATTAATCTTAGACCGTAATGATCACTTACTATCGGGCAAGTTATGATCAATAAATAATCCATTCCATGCCAAAAAATGTGTTGTAATAATTTGTTTATAAATATTCACAATAAGATAGTTTTGCAAAGACATTTCACTCGCTCCATTCACTCGTCCTGCAATAAATACCTAGTGTTGGAGGTAAAACAGTGGTTAGTAATTTATCATCACATTTAATAAAGCTGTATTTTAATTAGTTAATAAAGATGATACTTTGAAATGATTTCTAGTAAGTAATTATTTCTGTATAGGTACATATATTCACAACAAGAGTGTGTCACAGACATTTTGCTCGCTTCGTCCCCTCGCTCAGCAATAAGCAGTGTTGAATGTAAAACAGTGGTTAGTAATTGGTCGGAGTCAGGAGCACCCGCATGCGGTGACCGCAGCCATTGTGGAGCCCGGCTTATGCGCCAATAAATACAACTCCACATTTACATATCATCGGCCGTTTTATAAGTTTTTGCGGTTTTGTCACGCATATGTTGTGATCATTGCGGGTTATGTACTTACTAGTACCTACTAGTTATAACTAAAGGTTTACGATAACATGGTAATTTTAGTTAAACTACTACACTGCATGGATGCTATGTTTTTTTTTTTACATTAGAGATTTTTTTTCATTCTTGCTGAATCGCTTGTGTGTTCAAGCGATTCTAACAGCAACAGGCAATATTAAGTTTATCATATATCGGGGATCTTACGCTGATTTTGATGTGTTACTTGATATTAAATCATTTTAGCTTATTTTGCTTACAAATTGTTGGTAGAGTTCGTTGTTAATATTTCAAAATGGTCACTCGTTTTCATGATCACATATTTTTTTGACAAATATAGTGCAGAACTAAGTCATATAACGCAGTAAATATTAATGATACTCATAGCTAGTCGTAGGATTACGATGCCAATAATGATGATTATGTCAAGTATGTTTTTATGAGTATCTTAGAATAAGAATAAAATGAATGTATTGTCACATGAAACATAAAATAGACACGCAATAAGAAACAAGAGTACAAATAAGAAATTTCATGTCACAATATATTACAGCATTATGCGCACACACGTTATATAAGAATTATTTTTCACATTCAGTAAATAATTGCTCTACCACCTTGGACAAAGAATGGTAGATGCCATCTCATGTATAGACCTCATAATACGAGTATACTCGTATTATGTATTGTATTAGTTGTATGGAGACAAAGACGTATTAGTTGGTAAGCTTTGAACGGCTGAAATTTTAAATTTGTATGACCAGGACAAATCAGGTATTTTCTAATACCTACTTAGTAGATTGGTTTGAAAAATGTTGGATCGGTATAGCTGAAAGCGGTTGTCAAGTGCATGTTTAGTATTAATTAATAAAGTACAATTAGCGGGTCATTAGCGTCAACGAGTGGTGAAAGCTTATAGGAAACAAATGTCTCGCGAGGTGGTCTCGTGTCGTTAATCTTGCATCTAACACGCTGTAATGGCAGTCTTTGTGACGATGTCACGCCGCACCGACCGTGTCTGATCCCGCAGCCACACCCCCCTCTCGTCCCATTGTGTCCCCATAGTTCACAGCCGATCTCGACACATTAGCCTTTGTGTCTACTGCCTAATGTCTATTGTCATTATGACAGGAATCATTTGACGCAGGTAACTTGATGCACGATGAAATCACATTAGCATTTCGGAAAGGGTACGTTATTGGCACTCGCGGTCGGTGAGTCGTCGAAATAAAACACAAAGGAGAAATTTTAATAACAAATTATAAGCGAGATTAGAAGAGTTTCGGCACCTAATGCCGGCCCCCGCTGCGCCGGCGCAGCTCGCCTCCCTCGACCAGTATTTGCTTACGACGATTCATTCGATTAAAATCCTGAATAAACTCATTACGGCTGAATGCGACTGCCCGCCGAAAGGCTCCTTTCAAACGATATTATACCGCATTAACTGCGTTTATTCCCGGCCTTGATTAGTACCGTATCATTTAGTCCTGTGTTGTAATTATCTACTTACAATTTCTAATCTACCTTATGCCGTCGCGTTACGATTTATAGTTCCTCGGTTTGATATCCCGGCGGCGCCTTTGACCGGACGAGATGAAAAGTGCCGCTCGCGACCATTTATCATTGACAAACACAATTGTATTGGGACACGGCTCGAGAAATTGGTGGATAAACAATCACAGAATCAGATTGTTGCGGTGAGCGTCCTTCTACCTGTTGTATAAATCTAATTTACGATTTGCTACGATCGAAAGACTCAATGGAATTCTATTTGTTGATCATTTGGGGAAAACCTAATTTATTACTTTTGATATTGCCAATGCATTGAATAATAAATAAAAAATAAATAAGAACATAATTATGTTTTGCCACATTTAACCTTTAGAGAATTAATTTTATATCTTTTAGTACACTTATTTTTTAATCATACATATAGATCAATCCAACGTGATCTGTTCAATTGTCTGTCCGTCCATAACTAGCGGCAATCTCTTTGAGAGTGCTATCGCTAACAAGATGCGAGTAAACCGCCACAACTCTTCTCTGATCTGGTCATATTTCACCACTTGCTCCCGTCAGGTCTGTTTCCTCGTGGCATTAATCTAGGAGAGTCCAGAGGCGTGCGCCAGGCCCCGCCCCCGGGCGCCGGGCCAATGGCGCGGGCCGGCGCTGCGCCCCCCGCGCGCTATTGTCTCAGCAGATGTCACCGCGGGACACATATTTGTGTCATGTCGCTGTCTGCGAGGGATGTCTTGTTTACTACATTACGACCACGCTAACGAAGGGGAGTCACTCCACTATAAGGTCGATAAGTTGTAAAACACGGACGTTGAACTTGTTGTTTCGATTAGTAATTAAATGTTCTCGTTTGGCGCAAATTAAACAAATTTCCAACGTGATCAATATATCAATCAAAGTCGTTGTCTTTTTAACGTAAAGTCGAATCCCAGTTTCTAATTGAACGCGCATCGATTTTAATTGGATGCATAAATTGGTATCCATCAAATTTGGCGTTTGAACATTTTTGAATAATAAATATTTATACAGGTAGCAGCTGCACTAAAATCCCTCTCCGATACCCAAATAATAATTAGCCTGCCCTTAGCACCTCAGTCGGGCCGAGAAAAAAGAGCTGGAGCTCGCTCGCGAACCGACATAACCTGTAATTTGGAAATTATTATCTAACACATTGTGCCTTTCTGGTTATCCCGCCGGTCAATTTGCCGTTTTTATGGCTCCCACAGAGCTGCGGCCTCTAATTATCTCCGCCACGATCTCGGCCCGCGGCCACTTCGCCCGCCGCCTGCAATCTGGGTTCTATCTCTATCCAAATACGGTCCATATCACGCCGGCACTTGCGTGACCCACACGATACTTTAGATTAGAAACATGGGAAAATAAATAAATACCTATGTTTCTAAATCAAGTTCGCGCGAATACTATTTGTTTTATCGCTCCGTCCTAATTGCGCTTTTAATTTAAGGCTAGACATTTATAGTGCATTGTGTACCTACATGACTAATGCTACGAAAATAGATTCCGCTGCACCTACGATACACGATCGAAATATGCATAAAAGATGACAGATAAGCAATTTGGTTTAATATTTTTAATGAAACTGAATTAGTGAGTCGTTACAGAGCGTTCAGATCTATACCTTGTTAGTGAAACCCTATCATAAACCGTCCAAATTTCCTTTTTATACGCGTTTATCTATGCATAATGTCATAAATTTAAATTATAATCGGTGAGTTTTAACGCCCAATTTTTAAATTAGAGAAACGTAACGAACCGGGAAGACATCGCATCGTCCACTCTCCGGGAGGACGGCGGCCTTACGTGTATTCTATTACGGAGAACTACTAATAAAATTAATTTATTTCTCGATTACAACAGTAACGCGAGTTCAAAAAGGAGCCGCTGCGTCGCCTCATTAATCATATTAATTAAGACGAGCATGAGCGCCTTTGTTCGTGGCTCCCCGATAAACGAACGCATTTTACGCACGGACACATTACAGAGAGCTCGTGTGAACGAGCAATAACACTTTGTAGAGCGGCGTAGAGACGGCCGGCGTGATAGCACCGCCCGCCCAGAGACAATATTATTAAATACCACTTGATGAGTGCGCTGTTTCCGATGTCAGATTGGTGACTAGAGTGCTAGGTGTGTAATTATGACAGTCTGCGAGCTGCACATTGCTCGATTCTAAAGCGCGCTACAATTAACCCCACGCGTGTTGCTAATTGCCATACCTACCATTGTTTTGACGAAATACATTAATTGAAAGCGCGTTTCGTTCGTGCTGCGATTAACAAAGCGTCTGTGTTATTAATCAATATTTTAAAACGGCATCAATTAATGGTGCGCGTCAAATTTGTTTCACATTCGATTATAATTGAATGGATGGGTGTAAAAGTGAGTTTCGACATTTAGGTGACTTGTATCGTTTAATAAACTTGCACCCGCGGCGGGCTTTGTCTCAGGCCGCGAGGGTTTAATTAGCTTGTATCGAGTTTGATTTATGAGTAGGTCGTCTTAATTCTAAAGTGTTAGGTAGTTCAGTGGCTAGTGCCTATTTGAGATTACAAAAAACCCAATATATTTAACTGAAAAATATTAAAAGAATAAACATTTAATAATTCAATTATCAAATCGGTTCATGAACTATATTTAGAAAAAGCTATTACATAATAGCTTTTCAGATTTACTTAAATCTGAATAATTATTACGACAGCATAGATTAGGAATAAAAAATATATCTTTAGATAGATATTTCATCAGTGCAGAAAAAAACATTACATACTTAACACAAAACAGAAACGATTTTTTTACTCATATCATTCTACGAGTTTAGTATAGAAGCTTTATTTATAGGTAATTTTAACAAAGGTGAGTTTATTTCACAGCGATGTGCAGCAAATTCATAGCTTTACATTTTCATTTTATTTCTTAGAAAGTGTTCTACAAGCATTTCAATAAATGGCACGTTATGTATAAAATTAAGCATAAAATAGGTTGCAAATTTACAGTACGGAGTACTTAGTAATAGGTAAGTTAAGTTACATCTATCAATGAATACAAGTGATTACCGAGTACCTGACTGAATGCGGCAAACGTGGACTTAGCATAGGTTCATTTCATGGTTCACAAATAAAAATAATGTATTACTTAATACTTTATGCAAGGCATCTTACAGTTTTTTTTGTATGCTTAGGCGTCAGTATTACTCTTAAAGGCAATTTATTGTGTGAAAACTAAAAAATGTGATTAAAAATAATTTTCAGATGTGTTTAAATGTAAAAACCTAATATACATTTCAATGCAACATAGCAAAATTGTACCTAATCACAAAGTTACTGGAGCACTTAGACTATATTTAAGCTTTTCTATATGCTTTTTATATTGTACAAGTAGTGTCTTTAGTTTTTTGTCATTTTACAATAACTATTGCAATTAAAGGGTTTTAAAACATTAAATCAATTATAGGTATTATTGCAATGGCTGCAAATAGACAGCAAGCCAGCTAAGATCAAATCAAATGTTACATCACCGAATCCATGCTAATCCTACCAACGCACGCACGACTAGTCCTCATTAATTCACCGAAGAATTATATCTCCATCTACCTACCTACAAATCTAGCAGTGGCTCCGTAATTATCTCGTAATAGGGCCTATTACTTGCGACGATGCGCTATTAGTTTAATGCGTCGCCATTCGGATAATCGTCGAAGCCCCTGGATTGCGCATACAATATACATTGGCTACGAATTTCGCAAATATCCCTCCATGCATGATACATGAGTGTGTTAACTGCGCCTTATGACGGCTTCAACGTAATAGAGGCTATGAATTTATAAACGGCTCCTCGATTACGTGCTTGCTACTTGTACTTTAAGACGTACTATTTATTGTTGTGTATAAGCGTAATACATTTGGTTTTAAATTAAACTTTTATTGAAAAATGAGCGAAAATAATCACGACCGGCAGGATTCGAACCTACGTATTTCCGATCACCGTCCGGAACGCCTTAACCAACTACGCTACGGTCTACTAACTGCCAGGCGCGAAAATCCACACTCATTTCCATACACTTCAGACTGAGCGGCTGATGGCGCCACTTGTGTTGTCAGAATGTCAGAAACAAGCACTCATATCGATGTACTATGGACACCTGATATGACGAGAAATGGGCCTTTTGCGTTTTAATTATGAGTTAATTAGTTAAGTGCTAAACCTGCACTATGGTTGTTTTAAATTAAACTTAAAACAACCATAGTGCAGGTTTAGCATTTAATAAATTAACTCACATTTGGTTTTGTCTGTGATACTAAATAACATGAGAGCTGTAATTCTGTATGATGTAAGTTATTAATAGCCAGCCCACTTTAGGTATTTTCTCACAACTCAGATCCACAGACTTGTATACAAGAAAACAGCCAATTTTCTTCTTTATGTTCTTAACATCAAGCAAAAGAAGCCATTTAGAGCGTTGGATTTAAAAGGCGGGTGTCATTTGTGTTTTCAAAATTTAATTAAAAAGAATAAAAAAACTGATACATTAAGTAATCATTGAATCAGGCATAAATAATAATACGTTTAAAACTGTGCATACGTTTTTTAGGAAAAATATTTAGAAATGTACGACAAATTGCCGTCTAATTGCACAACGCAGGTATTTTCATGCAATTATGTTTGATGATACGACGCTCCTTTATTACATATTCATACACGTATGTCGTCCGATGACAAATACGCTTAATTTGTTTGCAATAATTCAGTGCCCTTTTCAATTCAGGTATTGCCTTCGAGTTGGCAGCGCGAATGCTATTTGCGATTATGTTCAAATTTCATTATTGCGTTATCATTTATTAATAACTTGGTTGTTATATGGTAATGTATGTTTTATTTTGATGTGGATAGGGTGTAATTTGCAGAAATGTGTTAAGTCGAGTGAGGAGATGAAAGATGCCGCTACCATTTGTCACAACTTTCGGAACAAGGTGGAGGAGTAAATGCCGGCCCGCCCTGTTTGCACCTCGTGTGTGATACTATACTGACAGTAAGGATACTCAACCTATTTAGATCAGTAGACCCGTTGCGCGCACGGTGGTGCAACGCGTCATGTGACATGGTGTAGTAATTTGTTTGTAGGATGCCGTTAATAGGGAACAAAACTATCAACTTAAAATTTATAGAAGCTGTTGTCATTCAAAATCTTTCATAAAAGCATAGTGCTGAAACAACTGTTATAAAACTGTATATGTGGGTTTATAGGTGAGCCAACATAAGCTGGGGCTCGCTGGTAGCTCTTTCTTTTCTGTTATTTTTCTTGTTTTTTCCTATTGGCTTTGGTACAATATTAAACTTAACCAAATTCACAATGAAAATGATGATACTAAGCTTTAATCTGCATCTTTAAGAAATATAATGACCTTTTTTGTATAAAGAGATATATAAAACCATTGTAAATGAAAAGTCCAACGTCCCATACTGCCCTTACCCCGCGCCCGAGGCACAAACGCATTTTCGTTTTTCTGGCCAGCCTCATCGGCGGCAAGCTAAGAAAGAATGCCAACTTAATGGTTTCTGTTTCGAGACCATAGCCAATCTTTCCGTCATCAAAATTAAGGGGACATTACGCGAGGCGGCTCCTTACAAAAACAAGCCCCTAAGAAGGTGAAAAGTGGAATAAAAATTGCTTGTAATGGGGCTCTTTTTTGTCACTAGATGCAAATTTAGTACTGACTCTTCTCTCTTATGAATATGTGTTTAAAGTTAAGTATGCTGATTAAGTTTATTTACCTTTAACGTTTTTCAGATGCCTATCACTTGACCTCATGACGTAGACAAGAAGAGACGAAGACAAGTAAGAGTACCTACTTACAACCGGGAAACATCTGGACAGCATGATTGATTTCTTATTTATGAAGGAGTGTTTATAAAATAAATATTTGCTATTTGTTATCCTTTAAAAACCTCGAGTGGTAGGTCAGCATTGTAGTCGCTGTACAGATTATGAAAAATATCGCGCAGCGTAAGTCCTCTACCAAAATATTTGTAGTGAAAACATTGTTTTATGAAAATCAGTTAAGAAGTTACCTCACTGTTCGCTTACAAATAAATATCTAAACTAGCATGAAATAAAAACGACTAAAACTTCAAAAACAAAGGACTTTATTTTACTGAAACAAACATTCTCAAAAATATGAAATCCATAGAGATTGTAGGTACATTACACGTCTATGATACGATCTCACAAATATTAAACTAATATTTAGGCAACGCTTTGCCGCGAGCCGCTCATTAGCATAAGGCGCGGTCTGCACGGGCTTGTTTGATGCTAAACTATACCTAATTTATCGAATTGCTAATCTATTTAACGTGTGAAGATAGCATTGCATTTTTATTTAGGTGAAAGTTATTTTGACAAATATAGAGATTTTATTCTAGTTCATTAAGAAATATTAGAATAGATACACCTTTCGTTAAATATTATTGTTTTTACGAGCATACAAATTTAAGCTAAATTGTTTAAATGAGTAACTTGTTTGAGATAAATTAGTTAATTTTTCTTTGTATTGGTAGCATTTTTTTTGTGTAACCATCAACACTAGATTAGTTTCACACTTGGTATCATCTAAAAATCCTTACGTACAAAGCCTTACAGACACAACATAAACATCGACCTTCTTAGTCCAAAATCGATTATCCTATTGAAGCTATTCAGACGCTAGTCGAAGCAAAGGAAGCGTGCCTTAAGCCGGTCGCATGTAGCATTAAATATCATAATTTCACCCCATTAGACTCTAATGTAATGTCCCTGCCGGCAGCTTTGAGGTTTATTGCTACGCTATTAATTCGATACGAACGAACCTATATGGGACTTTATAAGCCTTTGTTTTTCCGATATACGGTTTGAGGTTGGGAAATACATATGTGAGTGGTTTTCCGTTGATGACGAAATTCCTTGCGTTGGAATGACACCGAGACTAATTGGTTAGAGTTTGAAATAAGAAGTAAAGATATTTATAAAATAAGGATATTTTAACAAGCGGCGCGACAAGCGATGCGATTCGTGACAAACTTATACATATGAAAATCTATACTAATATTATAAAGCTGAAGAGTTTGTTTGTTTGAACGCGCTTAATCTCAGGAACTACTGGTCCGATTTGAAAAAATATTTTTGTGTTGTATAGACCATTTATTGATTTCTAATAAACATATTGATTGCGATGTTTGCTTTCATTATTCACTACATTTACCAAAGGGGTATGGTAATTATATATAATTACCGGTAAATGTGATTAATTCGAAAGTTTTTACCACTTTTACCATGAGCACTGGGAATTATGCATAATTACCGGTAATTATACATAATTACCGGTAAATGTGATTAATTCGAAAGTTTTTACCACTTTTACCATGAGCACTGGGAATTATGCATAATTACCGGTAATTATACATAATTACCGGTAAATGTGATTAATTCGAAAGTTTTTACCACTTTTACCATGAGCACTGGGAATTATGCATAATTACCGGTAATTATATACAATTACCGGTAAATGTGATTAATTCGAAAGTTTTTACCACTTTTACCATGAGCACTGGGAATTATGCATAATTACCGGTAATTATACATAATTACCGCATTATCCACATTTACCGTAACATATGCACTTCCATTCGATAGTTACCTACTAGGCAGAAAATAAATAGATTTGTAAAGTTATAGTTAAGATATACACACACAAGAGTAGTATATACTACATATATACATACATACATAATGTATGCATCTCGTAACCCAGCATAATGTAACGAAAATATAACTTATGGTGCAATTAGTGAACTCTTCACATCATCATTGAGATTGAAAATCTTATGAGACTGGCATTTTCTAATTTTATAATTGCACAAAATGATGATTGATTTAATTAACAACAGTAGCCGGGCGATTCAACTTCCGCGTCTCAAATATTTTCCAATTAACCATATTAACGTAATACGTCTACAAAACCATTAATCTTATAATCTTTGAATAAATAATCAGGCACATTTGAAGCGATTTCGTATTTTCAAAGCGCGATTGTTAATCGATTTTCGTTTTATTGCTCCAATAGGGATTTGAATAACATGAATTTTAATGCATGTGTACAATACGGATGAATAACAACCGCCATAAAGTAGGCTTCTTCAGGTTACTGAGGCAATATGCCGCAAAATGACACATTTAAACTCGTGTATATTTAACTCCGACATTTTATAGTATTTACTGGTATATCTGCCATTGTTATTGAAATCACAGAAGCAGGTTAAACGAGTAGTTAAACTTGAGTATGTTTTCGTAATTTGTAATAAAACAAACTGTGTGTAGGTATAATATGGATTTATGGATTAACGAAACTACTAAATAAATCATTCGAGTTTATATTTAGAGTGTTATACAAGATTTTCCAAATATTTAAATTAAAATTTGGTGGCGTAACTTCTAAAACTGATGTATGATAAATATAATTAGTTTATTTATATCAGTTTCTCAGCATACTTTATGATAAAGATAAAGAATCTTTATTGATAATGGAAACTTGTAACATACATAGGTATAAGTACTAATATCACAGAATATGCTACACAAATTACAATATCTTGTCAAATTGAATTTATAACAGTCTTGAAGTTACATATGTCTAGTTTTATTACTAAAATAATGAATTTTTTTGTTTTTAAAATCATGTCAAACATAATAATAGGTATGTAATCATACAATATGTCAACTTAAATAAATCTTGGTACTGTCTGGCACGGACAGTGTCATATCCAGTTTTATAAAAAAATTAGGTCTATTTTAAACACTGACTTACGTTTGACTACAGCCTGATGTTTAGGATTTAGGATTGCAGTCTAAGATGTAGCGCGCTTGCTTAGAAAAAACTTATTTACTCTGGATTTGAATACCCTGGGTTATAATTTTCTGTAAACAAGGCTCCAGGTAAAAAGTTCCATAAACTTGCTCAAAATGGTATTAGTAAAACTAGGTTATATTATTACATATACTTACGTACGTACCTACATACATCTAGTTTACTTTACATACACACCTACGAGTATGTATATGTTACATCCTGCAGGCGGTGAGTAAAGAGAGCCGCCCCTTTCCCACAGCGGGACGCTACAACAGCACCTAGACCCACTACTACTACCACATGTACTAAGTTATAGGCATTAGCGGATTGCAAATTAAGACACGATACACTCACATTTGTTAGTTTCTTTATTGATATTTTCGGCTTATTTTTATTTTGCACACCACAACGGCGGAACGGATCACTTGCGGCAAGTGCGTAAAGACGTAGACATTCTCAAGGTGTTACAACAATTTAAAAATATATTAAAATTATAAACGGATCAAGGGGTGCCCAAGCCCCACCCTTATCCTTTCAGTATAACAACTGGCCTGAATTATGCTTAACACCACACCAAAAATGTACTATTAATTTCAGCTTAAAATTGGAAGAAATAGAACAACATACACATTTTACATTTGTCTTAGTATAGTTTTGATAAAATGTCATCCAGTCCGCACTAAACTCGCCTTATCTTGTGACAAACTCTACACACCAACACGCACCGCTTTCATAATCCAATTAAGAATAATTGTCGATAAACTGACAGCCGAGATAGCGATTTATGCGGTGATATTTCAGCATCGTTAATAAATTTATGCTTGTTCTTGCCTTTAGATTGCGCCGTACACCCATTAACTGTATTCGATTCGCAGTCAAGTATCGACAACTTTTAATTCGAGAGAGATTAACGCAATATTGTGTCAAAATACTTGCGTTGTGAGTTCGATATGACAGTGTTGCCAGAATCAACTTGTAACAACTTGAAGACAGGAAGTTAGAACAAGAATTTGTTGAGCTCATTTAGCATTAGGTGGCATCAGAGTATGATCGGCTAGACAATCCTTTTCATTGATCGTTAATTTGTTCTCGTAAAAGTTATTTCAACGCAAGTGCAGTTAAAATGGCGTAGCTTTAGTACATAAATATAGACATAATTCCAACTTCTAAAATCTCCAGACATTTCGTAGAGGAACGAATATTCTTTTGTACCTATGTATAGTCAGCAAACTTTAAATTTGTAGATTTTCAAAAGTCGTAGAACAAAAATTTGTTGGTGATTAAACTAAATAGATTTCATGTAATACATACAGAAGACACCCACTTTTTTGTAAATCATTCGAAATCCGTAAAGCTAGCTCACTGTCGAAATGCTTAATTACATGGAGGTGTAAAGCTATTTAGCTGGCGCAAGCTACTGGTCACACAGCGCTGGCTTTAATTGAAGGTTTACGGTACATAAACTTTATTTATGTAGTCCGTATATAACGTGCGCCTATTTAGATTTATGCGATAACTCCACATAGGCTCTATGAATATAAACGAAAAAATGCTAATTTTGTTTATTGTTTTAATTTAATATTTTGGGGGAGTTTATGATGTCTGGAATTCTATGCTTGTCATAAAAGAGAGCTGTAAGTTATAAAAGAAAAAATACACTTGTGGAATAAAATTTGAACAGTTTCTTTAAACCGACTTTGACTCCATACCAATCAATCAATCAATATAGCTTTATTGTACACCAGAAAACAAAATACAAAAACAATTTACAGTAAAATTACTTAACCTAGGTACATTGGGCGGCCTTATCGCGTAGAGCGATCTCTTAGTAAAGATCGCTAGGAAAGAAACATGTAAAAGTCGATGGCGTACAAACAACAACATAGCAGATACCCTAACAAACAAACAAACATACCAAACACTAAATTATTGCTAGTAAAAAAAAAGCACAAAAAAACACCACCCATTGCTGAAGCAATTTTTATGTTCATTGAATTTATTACCCAACTTATTTCAAAGCTTAAATTTATTTTATACCATGGTGTATAAAAAGTATAGATAGTATCAGATATCAGTACTACACCCACCAACTGGTTATCTAGCCAATAAAACTAACACTAAACTTTATCCCATACGTAGGTATGGGATAAAGTTTCTAAAATTTCAATTAAGTGATAGGGTTAAGCTTCTATAACCAACAATTATGTGTATTTATTTGTTAGTCTGCTTATTTATCTCTTAAACAAGCGACTAATCATTGTTATTTTTAGCATGCTGTTAGCAGGTATGAAGAAAATAATGAAGAAAGCCTTTTATAAAATAAATAAATAATAAAGTCATTTATTTCCCAACTTAAGTAACATTCAGGAGTTATTGGTTCTAGGTTAGTAAAGAATTATTAATTAATATTAAATATCACTTTCTCTTAATGTTTTATTGGGTACCCAAATTTGAGCATAGGCCTCCTCCATGCGCTGCCAGTGTCTTCGGTCGTGTGCTTGTCTTGTAGCCTTTTATACTGACCGTAAATAATCCTGTTCAGCCATACATTCACTCTAGTGTCAATATATTTTCTAAAAATATATTGGATCATTCCTAGATACCTCCATGCACCCCTCACTCCCTGTGGTATTGATTTCGCGGCACATTGCGCTTGAGTTACGACCTGCCGTGAACCTTGACTGTGCGTATCACACACAGCCTGCAGATTTATTTACTTGTTACAATAAATTTACAGAAAAAGTATGTATAAGTAATAATAAATAAATAAAATAAATATTTCGGGACATCGCACACAGCGCCATCTAGCCCCACACTAAGCAAACGCTTGTGTCGTGGGTACTAGATAACGGATATAATACTTATATACTTTTCTTTTTTTTTGTAAATACATACTTATTATACATACAAACAACCAGACTCAACACAAGAAATTATACATTTTTAAAATGCATAAATTCTTGTGTCAGGCGGGAATCGAACCCGCAACCCCTAGATTAGAAGGCAGAGCCACTACCAACTAAGCTAACAGGTAATAGCTATGTAAGTGCCACTACAAAATAACCACTTTCTATTTTTCCATTAAAAAATCAAAACATTATCGTTTTGGTTTCTAATCTATCCTTAAATGATACTGTAATATTTTTTACCAAATGTTGACAGACGCATTTCTTCTCAAATACATAGGTATATGTACATACATACCTTATATTATCAACTTGTGTATACCTCGTCCCGTAGTGATCCGTATTTCACACTTGGACTTGTAACCGTGACGAATTGAAAACCAAATTTTAAATGCAAGACTATTTCATTTCGTTCATTTAGATATAATGACGTATAGGTTTATTCATAAACCTTAGTATCAAAACTGCATTGCTATATGCTTAGCGGAAAATATCTGTAATGCAATTACTTTGACAATTGCGTATATAATTCACATAAAGATTATGTATGTCTGTTATTGAAAATAATCAAAGAGTTTTCTAAAAGTCACATCAAAGTCAGCGTTATATTCCTAAAGGGTAATTCCAACTTTATGACACGGTCATTAAACTGATATTCAACATTGTTGTAGAAAATAAATGGCCATATTTTGTCATGCGGGGAACTGTCATAACAAACATTATTTCATTTTATTTTATGATTATGTAACGCGCCATGAAGCATCTCGCGTTTTGGAAAAATCTATTTTGTCCGATTATTGTTGTAAATAGGAGTGAGGGTAGGGTTTGGGGTAAGAATTATTAGTGACGAATGCTTTAGGGTTATTTTTAGACTAACGTTGATCGTTTATGGAATTATGGATCATGGATAAAAATAAAAGAATTAAAAAAAAAACAATAATTATTATAATCGCAGGTCTCAATGTATATTAGACACAAAAGTGAATTATTTATTTAATTTCCTATAAGCACTTAGAAAAAAACAAGTCAATCAAATCTCTCAAATTTGATTCGACTATGAGTCAACAATAAAAGAAACTCGTCTAAAAATCCAAATTATAAGTGTGAAATTCATATAAATTGGAAGACATGGCGTGAATCAATAAACACATTCCGTACTGCCGTCGCATGTCAGTTCCTCATATCTGAGACTCGATACAACAACAGTATTCGAATTTCCGATTGGTCGCGGATTTAAACAATAACGTTCTATTTAATAGTGGAATGTGATGATCTGTGGCACGGGTGTATGTAATTGTGGCGATCATCTTTCGGTGTCGGTTTCGAATCGATTTGGCGGTAATCGGATAATCGAGTAATCGAGCTCGAGACGCGTGCTGGTTGTAGTTAGTACGACAGAGAGTTCCGTGGTTCCGCTTCGTTTTGGTCGGTCGTGTCGGCAATCTAGATAGAAATTCAATAATTTGGATACGATCGCGTGCCGCCCGCGCCCGCTCGCGTCCTCTGCAATCAACGATTCGACAAACCTGATGGTTCTGTTGCAGACGTTTTGTAAAACTTAGCTTGTGTTGTCTTTTTGGCGTTTTTCCGTAGGTACCAATTGCTATCTGGGAAGTTGTATTCGCAATTTAACGTCATTAATATATAAAGGAAGTAATCCTTTTATTTATTATTCCCTTAAATATAAGAGCTTCAAAATTCTTTGTTTTAAATTATTGCATTGCATAGTCGTTACAGTTTTTTAAAACTCCGTCTCTGACTTACTCATCCTCTAGCAATATTACAGTGCGGCGAAGATATCTACATACTGTCAAATTACTTGCTTATTCTATATATATAAAACTCAAAGGTGACTGACTGACTGATTGACTGACTGACATAGTGATATAGTGATCTATCAACATACAGCCCAAACCACTGGACGGATTGGGCTGAAATTTGGAATGAAGGTAGATTTTAAGATGTAGGCATCCGCTAGAAAGGATTTTTGAAAATGCCACTTTTAAAGGGGTGAAATAGGGGATGAAAGTTTAACTTCTTACTACCACTAGTTGCTAACGTATATAATACTTTCAATATTTTGAAAAAGATCGTCTACATCTAGTGACCTTTGATGACGGAATTACATTCGTTTAAACGTAGGTACTTTATTATTCACAAAAAAAAACTGTAAATTTAAATAACTAATTGTATGCAATAAAGCAAACTCCAAGCACAATCAACTCAAAGTTTCCATTTGCATGTCTCTATAAATTTTCCAAGCGCCGTACAAAGAAAAGCTACCAAAAACCGCGTGTCAAACATTTCCCCTCTACGTCACTATAATGATATGTAGAAAGGCTCATCATTATTTCTACATGTGTGTTCCCGCGGTTACCCTCGCATGCTATAGTAAGTAAGGAGGGCTACAAAACGACAGGGCGGGCACTGCCACACGAAATTATATCATTACATTGTATTATAACAATCATTCAATTTACTATAAATAAGAAATATTAATTCAATCCAACTTGATTTCATTTCGTAAGCTCGGTTTGATTGATACGAGGAAATGAATGTAATTAATTATGTTGATATGTCGGACGGATTAATATTGATTGTGTTATGTACATATGTAAATAGGCGCGCCCTGTTGGTTTCTGTATAACTATTGAACTTCCCCTTCGGAAAAAAAACTGTTGAACTGTGCTACGAAAACTATTTATAATGCCTATTACTTATATATAGATTATTCTTTTATAGATGTTACGTTCAACTAAAGCAAGCAAAGCAATATAAAAAAAAATATTTAATTATTATACCCGTTATCTAGTACCCACCCACGACACAAGCGTTAGCTTAGTGTGGGGCTAGATGGCGCTGTGTGAAATTCATTCATATAATAACACGAATGAACCATCATTTACGAATATATTTCGTAATAGTTGGTAAAAATTATTTTTACATGTTAATAAAAAATAAAATAAATATTCCGGGACATTGCACACTATGCAAACGCTTGTGTCGTGGGTACTAAAAACGGATATAATACTTTTATACTTTTTTTACATTGATGATTTATAGAAGAAATATTTACGTACTTTAGTTAAGGAATTAGTAAACACTGCACCCGTTTTGGGCTTTTGTCAAACACAAACCTCTTCCACGTAAAAATATTTATTCTAATAAGTGTCATCTAATTGCGTCCAAGTTACTTGTGTGGTAACTTATCTTCTAATCTAAAACCATTTCACTTGAAAACAGCTCCAATTATCGAAACTTTGGAACAAAACAAAACAATTTAGTTTCCAAATTATGTTTCAAAACACAAACTCGTGGAAGTGTCCGCACAAATAATAAATATTGGAAGAGGTTAGCAGGTGCAATACACCTCAAATTGATGTCCAAATAACAGAGCAGCACGTTCGTGCTTATAATAAACGGATAAGAGAGATCCAAAATGATGTGAAGAAAGTTCCGTAGGGCGTATAGAGTGAAAAACCACTTTTAACACCTATACATATTTTAATAGATAAAGAGGCATTCCTGTGCATTACTGTTATATCATGAAAATTGCCATTAGAATAGATTTTAATCTATACATAAAATAATAAAGCTGAGGAGGGTCGAATGTCTGAACATTGAAGATATTTAAAAAAATGTTTAGAGATAAGTACTCCGAATTGTTAGCAGAACACGTTCCAACAATTTCTAGAAATTTGTCTCTATATCTGTCTCTGTTTATTTTAACGCTCATAACGCAAAAACGAAGCGAGTGTGGCTCAGCGGTTCCAGTGTCTGCTTTTCATCCAGACGTACCCTGGTTCGAATCCGCCCTACACCAATGACTTGTACTTTTCAAGTTATGTGTAGATTTGCACTCGCTTAGCGGTGAAGGAAAACATCGTGAGGAAACCGACATGTTTGAGGACCACAATATCCGAGGACATGCGTCTTCCGTGGAAGGACCTGGGCGCCCACCACGATGTATCTGCCCAAGAAAACTCCCCTAACGAATTAATTCTGCAGGGGAGTCACGACCCTCAGTCATGAGGAAATACGACTCAAAGAGAGAACGCAAAAACGGCTGAACGGACCATCGTGATTTTTAGTAGGTAAGTAGTATGAGGTCTTAGGAGTGTCATAGTCTCATACTTTTTATCCTGAAAAATGCCAGCGAAGTCGCAGGCGTCTACTAGTACACATATTATTTTGCTTGGTTACATTGGAATTAATTTTCTTAGTTTTTATCCTTTATTTTAACAGGCTATATTTTAATAATGTTAATTTTCCAGGCTCTATTTCTATTAAATGATAATAACAATGGCATAATTTTCGAAGTAATATGTCTTGTTTCATATATCTGATATAGGTACTGCCTGTTTCCCGACAGATTTCGTCCTGTCAGAAAAAACAGCGGTTTTTAGGGTTTAACCATAAGGGAGGGATGAAAATCCTTGGGTTTTACCAGCAATTTTTAGATTTATTTCTCGCCGTCAAAACCATCCTTGAAGTTCAACAAACATTAAAAAAAAGAATTGGCTAGATTGGTCCAGGTGTTGTTGAGTTATGCGCTTACCAACACATTTTGCAATTCATTTTTATATTATAGATCATTCGGAATCAACTTAGACTTAAAAAATCTTGTCATATCCACAATCTAAACCCGGATCCCTAAATTTGTTGCATGATATTAAGAGCATACAAGCCTGTAATTTGTGTATTAATTCTATCGCATTCCCGCGAGATGGCGTTTTACGACGGTTCTGACACACAAACAGATGATTAAGGCGAAGAAAACTCGCAATCAAGCGGTATTAGCCGATAAACCTTTACTTTGCAGTGTGAAAATTATATAATTCGTGGGCAAAATTTAATGGAAAAAATTACAAACTTATTCGAATATTGTGCATGCTAAAATACTTACGTACCTAATAACGTAATTTTTTACCAAAGTAAAATTAGATTTGTTAGGTATATAAGTTTATAATGGAAGTAGAAATTTAGAAGTTTAAAATAGAAATGGAAAGCCCTATACACTTTATTATAAACATCTATTTCAAAATTTACAATGTAACGTAAGCACATAGCTAATATATTTGTATTCTTTAAATTATTTAGAGAATTATTATTTATTTTTATTATTTATTAATCAAATTAGTCATTTATTATATCGTCCAGCCATTGCTACTACGAGCTATGATGACCTAGAAGCACACTTGCAACTTGATATTAAATAATCAAATTAGCCAAGTTTGACAAGCTCAGTAATAAACATGGATCTAGTAATAAATCTCAATAAATTATTGCGGATTTATTTGAACTCCCTCGAGTTAAGCTCTCCTCTCACTTTTAAGCAAACCTCGTGCAAATTAAATACTTAATTACATCATTGAGCTGCTTCTAACTTTTGCCACGATATGAGGCCGCTTAAAAATGCCGCATTTTTATTCTTTGTTATTAAAACTTAATATTTATTTGATACTAGCTGGTTCCCGCGACTTCGTCCGCGTGCAATAGTTATTACCATAAAAACGGGTCTATTGAGTTAACCTTAAAAGATAGACATATACTGTTGCAGACATTTTGTTAGATCATTTCAAGAGAAATAATTCTTTCATACATATTTGTTTGATATCCTGTACCGTTATCGCAGCGCACGCAACGGAAGCCCTCAAAGATGAATAATTTTCCCCGTTTTTTCCACATTTTCCATTGTTTCTTCGCTCCTATTAGTTGCAACGTGATGTTGTATAGCCTAAAACCTTCCTCGATAAATGGTCTACTCAAAACAAAAATAATTTTTCAATTCGCACCAGTAGTTCCTGAGATTAGCGCGTTCAAACAAACTCTTCAGTTTTATAATATGAGTATAGATGAACCAGCTCCGTGCGCGTGAATTCATATTTGAACTTCTAAGTTAATATCTGAATTGATGAGTTATCAAACCCGCCAGGAGATAAGTTTGTAAAAACCAAAAATCATAAAAAAATCAATATGAACAACATGATGTGTTATTTATATTTTTAACTTACAAAATTACCATACATATAAAAAATCTTTTCAAAATATGTAGGTAATTCCACTTATTTTACACCGCTAGTTATTGCAATAAGTAATTAAAAACCAACCTGCTCTATAAAATGATCAATTGATCAGTTTATAATAGGTGATTCCCTAGATATAGTACATATCTCTTTAAATCGTGGTCTTAAATCGAAGTGCATTTAATTTGGGCAGGAAAAACAGCAATAATATATCTAGCTACTGTTATTGTGCAAAAACGCAAGGTTAATCAATTCTAATACGTCCAAATTGGTGTAATAAGGAACATATACTAATGGCTATGCAAATAGCTGCCATAAACACATAAGAATATTTGCAGCTACTGAGAACAATCCGGATGTTTGTTGGGCGAGGCATATTATACCTACCCACAGATTCTATAAATAAGCATGTAAGTATGTTTATCTACACTAATGTTGTAACATTCTACTTATGTTTCCAATACTTGATTTATAATTACTACTGTTATAGCACAGACAACAAAACACTCACAAAACACAATTTAAGCAATTTCACATGATGTTATAATATCCACATCGATATCGTAATAGCTCATTATAACATCGATAAAGCGTGACCAACCTGATTGCAGGGCCAATCAAGTTGGTCGCGCTGCACTCTCGTTGGTTAGATTTTAATGGCGGCAAAATCACTGTGACAATACACATACGCGTGAATTTAATTTAATAAATTATCAATGCATTAGTGAAGATAAAGTGTTATATGCAGTTGCATAAACTACTATTTTCATTAACTCTCCAAAATCGAGGTAGATTTTCGTTTTGTATTTTTAGTAGATATTATCGCAGAATTATAATATCGTATGTGGACCAATGCAAAAATATAGTTTGAACCTTACCTATAAAAAAAACCTAGAAAATATTTTGCATGTTTAATATTAGGTTCCGCATAAATAAAAAATAAAAAAATGGCTTTATTTCTTGAAAATACAGCCATTGTAATTTTTCTATAATTTACCTTCTCATGTCGATCCCATACTCGCAGCGTGTTGAATCCATAAACGTCAATCAATACCTACTAGTCTAATATTCATCACGTCTCATTCGCTCCGCTTTTCATTAAGATTCCAATCAGTAGGTCGAGCTGGAGTCCACATTCGACACGAAGGATTAAAGGCATGCCCTTCGAGGCCAAGGTCACCCACAACCCTACTAAAAGACCCGCCACCTATAAACACAGGCCATAAATTACGTCATTTGATTGGTTCCAATCAAGCACAGCCTCGATTAAAAATATACCAATATGACCCGCATCAGGATGGTTTGGGTTAACACGCTCGATTTCAGGCAACACTTTAGAATTTTAGTATCGAATTCCCCACGATTCGACACAGCGTGTTAAGTCCGAGTTCCTTCATTCTTTTATGTGTTCGAACACGCACAATTTACTAATTACGCCGTCTCTCTAAATATTGAGTAAAAAGGTCAGAACTGTCCGTACGTCACATGTTGCACTCCGACCGCAAATAGAACTCATAACAATAGGGTAGTCGAAGAAAAAAGCGGAAGCGATTGAAGTGCTAATTCGAGAAGTACAAACCGCAGCGCAATAAGTATAAAGACGATCCTCATAGTTTGCGTCGGAATAACTACTGACGGCTGCAATTAGCGGACGCGGCAAAATGGCTGACCGGAGCTTACGACCACCTTACTTGCGACTCCCTCGTGCACCCTGTGACTACTTACCCTCTCGATACAAGAGCCAGTTTAAAAACTACAGGGGTCAACCTCGGTTGGTTATTTACCCCCGCCGCGGTACGTACATGCGTGTGTGTTAATTTAATTTTCTACTTGCAATAATTGGTGTTAGAGCCGGCGGAGGCTCCGAGGGCGAGTAGACATAGCAGCGAGTTACTCGTACGCTCAACTCGCATGTGTGAGTTCGCCCGTCGGAGCACCTCTATTAGTTGATTGAATAATTTAACTTTATTAATCTAATAAACATTCAAATTTTATATTTTCGTATTTCGATTTTATGATTTAAAACTTAATTGAAATATGTGTCGGCAGCGCCGTAAATCAAGATTATCATATTTGTAATATTAATTTGATTTATTTTTGCGCTTGTGTTGTGTCCGGTTGGATGTGCGCAAGGTTGGTAAACAAGTCAAGCTAGAAGAGGGAGACCGGCGCGGCGGTGTGAGGCGGCGGCGCGGGGGCCCCCGGCGCGGAGCGGGAGCCCCCGGCGTGGCGCGGCGCTGCTTTGTGCGCGCGCGCATTTGTCATGTTAACACCGATCGTGTGAAGAGCTCTTATTAATGACGTCGGGATTACGTCCCACCGCCGCTCACCGCCGGACTGCTTTGTTGCTATTGTCGGCTCCATTGCACACATATTCACTAGCTTTTTATGCTATTTGCCTTTGGGATTCATTCAGATAATAGGATTTAGTTGAAGTTTTTCTAAAAAATACAAACAACTCTTGATATCAAAAGATATACGACTAATACTAGCGGTTAGATATTCAGCAGATAATGAACTCGATTCTTAATGAAACTGCTGTCCGTATTGTATCTGGAGAAGCCGTATGAAATACAACATAATTTGTCTATTTGTATCTAATTTGTCGGCGGCCAAGTTTTTTGTCTAATAAAGCGTCCGTTTATGAGGCTTTCATGAAGCAATTACCAGCGGGGGACTATTCCGAGCCTAGAGGTGTAATGTTATAAACTCATAAACTGGCGGCCGCTGCACAGGTGTACCAGCCGCTTTATTGCCACCTAGCCTATTCCAAACTTGTTTGTTGTAAACTCTATCCATTGCTCCTTAGACACGAGAAGATGTATCGACTGAATTCGTAAAACATCAATGTATGCTAAAGTGAGCGAAGGTCAATTTGATGTGTGTGAAACCAAATCTTATTTTTTCCTCCGCACAGAAGTTTTGTGGTATCGTTTACACATTTATAGCGCAAAGTTCTAAGAAGCTCGTGTCATGGCGGCTCATTCGATTGAGTTGTAAACACCCCAATTATGCAGTAAACCTTTTGTGGTAGAAATATTGAATGAGCAACTTAAAGAACAGAAAACTGAAATATTTAACATAATTATAGAACTCGTCTATGATGTAGAACGTTTATAATAGTCATATTTTAAACAGAACAAACGAGAAATAAATACTAATTTGAATAAGTTATACATATATATGTATATCTGAAACATTTAATTAAACTAAATACGCTTTAAAAACATACATGTATATTTATTGGCTATTTTCCGAATGGTACAATAAAGCAGATATGTTTACGAGACATAATACGCCGGACTCGCCTGTTGGTTTAAGCGCGAACTAAATAACGACACATATTTCGCCATATTTATTATAATACGCGTCCATTTTGCTGTTCATTAGTTGAACAAATATACGACAAAATGCATTTAAACATCCATCAAGATATTTACTGCCCCATTGTCTCCGGCGTAGGAAAATAAACGAAACAAAATTATACTTACGTCGGAGTGAAATTACAGGTCTCGGGTATTATTTACGTAGATAATTCGCTTGGGACAGATTTTACTATAATTTCAGGCACTTTGTAATTTATACAGCGATACTGATTTACTTATACGGTTGATTTTCAATTCGCTATAATGCAAATAATTGTGCAACGTCCGCCCGCACTCCGGGCAGATGGCCATCTTACTATTCCTCGTATTGATGCACAAATCATTCTAAATTACAATTTGATAGTGATTTCCATTTTCAATTTACTGGCATGTTATTGATTAATTGAGTTTCGATCATCTAATCCAAGCGGCAGTGTTGTCAAATACTTTTATTACCGATAATAAAATTGTTATATATAATTATTCACCCATGGGACCTAAGAAAAGTAGCCCTTAATGAAAATTATTTGTGTAATATATATTGGCTAATAAGTCTAGAACGGGCTGAATTAAAAAAACTGACACAATACATGTTAAACTTGATATTACAATGAGACATAAAATAATCATATTTAATTCATATTTCTCTATATGAGTAAGTTAGGTACAAGATGCGCGAGCGCCTCCTCCCAACAAAAGACATCAACGCGCTCCCTCTACACTACTCAACAGTACAAATCGCTCAAAATGTTAATCCGCTCTCATGAGCAGTGGAAACCTAACGATACATTAACAGGCGTGAAAATAAAGAGAAGTGCGCCCGCGCCGACACAAAACACAAACGGATCTAGTATTTCGTGATTGGGGCGTGCCTGCAGCGTATTAATGTTGGTGTTCTTGATAAGCATCTATCTCTTTGTGGCGCGCCGGCCATTGTGCGCGCGCCGCCGCGAGAAAACTAATTCTTAATAGACAATACAGAGAACGTTTAGCGTTTTTATTTATGTAACACAATGCTTCGGTTTGCCAGAGATATATGGAGCAGGCGCTAAAGCCTGCAACAACTTAATGGCGCAAAAAGTCACTTTTTGCGGACCCTTTTTGTAAGCTTGTGGTGCGTGAGTTAGCTATTTTTGCTGTGAGGTGTTTTGATAGGATTTAGATAAACTGTTTTTGTCAAGAAACGCCAGTAAAAACATGCTTCATCTTATACAACTTGATTTCTTTTTACCTCATACTTTTCACTCATTGGAACGTGCTCAGCTTTTCACTAAAGGCAGCCTATATATTAATAGCTATTTTTTTATTCTAGCAACAATACTATGTACAGAACGTACAAAATGGCTTGAATGGTAAACATAAATTTATGTCACTAGTGAAAGTGTTTAATTACCATAAAAAAACTATTTTAAAATATTAACTCTATATTATTAAATAATTCCACTTGGGACGTCAAATTGTAAATCTCACCTCTTTGTCGTAGTACAACAGTCGTTCAGCCACATCAGAAGCCCATAGGGCATTGAAAACTCTCACCACTCGAGTGGGCATCTCTCATACCAACCTACTTTCTAATACATATAAAGTTTGTTATTCTTCTGAAATTTCATGCTTATGCTGCGCTTAAATCCTAGCACCTAACTTAGTAAGCTAGCAAGCTAGATGCTCGTTAAGCACTACTCGCGGTGATTAGCCCCGCGCCGCGAGATGAGATGAATTAGCCGCACTCTAATAGCACCACTACACAAATATTTAATAACAATCCCAGATCCGCCGAGATCACCACTTATCTGTTCAAAACGGACAGCGCCAGCTGTGGAGTCGAATGTTATGATTGTGGTTTAAGTTATTTTTGGGCATTAAAATAGTTGTCATCTTAAACATTGATACCTACATCTTCATAAACTATGCACATACATATGTAGGTAGTTCTTATTAAATGTTGTTGTGATTTTTATTTCGAGTAAGATAAGCAAGGTCTAATTAATATAGGATCGACTATTGATCTCGCTTATGTTACCTTTTTTATGAATTTCTTATTTATTACAAGCCAAAGATAATTTTATGTTAAGCAAAGTAATTCTTTAATTACCAAATAAAAAATCAATTTAAAAGACAGGGTAATCGAAATCTGGGTTACATATCTACATAATGTTTTCGTATCTATGAACTTACATTCATCTCAATACTATGCCCTTTACCAAACCTATTTATATCCACTACGACAGAAAACAAACCATTCCACACAAAAATCTACTCCATTCCACTCCCTGTTCAAATTATCGCTGCACGATTGTTAAACATTATTACGTCGGGTGTTGTTTAATAGAAACAAAAATATCTGGCGGCTCGCCTTGTGTTTGATCTTGAGGTGCGCGCCCGTCGACTGCGATTAGCCCTCTCTCAACGTATAATCAAATGTGCCCGAGGCCCACGCTCCGACAACTACTCTCGACCAGTTCCAAATGAACACCAACCATTGATGGTTTTGTATGAGCTAGAAACGTAACACATACAGTGAACAGCAGTGATGTATGTGAAACTAATAGATACAGTCAATATCGTTTTTCAAAAAAGCGGCCACTCTGGACCGTCTTCGGCGGATGAAGTCTCTCATTTGGCCGCCATTTGTCGAGCATTTCGGTGCCGATCATAAATGGAGCCGCTCCGGGTCACGTTAACATCTCGGGAGAAAACGTGAAAAATCACACATCCACGCGTGAAATTACTATCAATATAGTTAAGTATGAGAATCTGGTTATATAGGCTGTAAAGTTAGCTCGGGTTTACAGCCCTTGGCTCTGTTGAGATAAGTTAGTATATACATATACATATGTACGTATATAGGATGAGCTAACAACCCATTTCATTTATGAAACGTTCACTTAATTTTGCTTGGTGTAAAACATTTTTTGAGTAACATGCCACAGAGTTTTTAACCGAAATAAAAAAAAACATTTTAGATTAGTCATTCCGTAGCTTATTTTCACATAACAGTTCTCCCCAGTGCCCAGTGCCCTCTGTCCCAATACTATGGTCTACATATTTTCTTTATGCTAGTTTTTTTGCTATTGGTGTACAATAAAGAATTATTGATTGATTGATTGATTGAACAATTTTTCATTAGGAAAGTGTAAATAAAATGCTTTAATACACGTTAATACGACCGATATCTACTTTAAGATCATGAATAGTCACAGACTTAGCTAAACTGTATACTCAATGTACAGTTTAAGCTGCGATTGTATTCTCGAAGCCTCGTGAAAGCAAAGTACGGCTGCTTACAGAACGCTTCAGGCTACTTCAGAACTGTTTGAATGCAGTATTGGAGCTTTTCCAACTTTATTTTTTGTTATTTATTTATATATGTAGGCGTCTGCTCCCTAGTATTATAAAGTTTAAGATATATGTAGGTATCAAAATGTGCCTGAATATAATTATATTATTCTGTTTCTATCGACGTAAAACCTTATAAGTGTCTATTTTAGACCTAGCTAGCCCACCCGGATAGGTTCGAACTATACACATACTATTACAATAGTAAGTGACTTAATATTTACGATTCATATAGGTAGATATATATTTTATGGAAACCTTACTAACTGTAATCCACTGTTATACCTTGTAAGCGAGTATTGTATGTACGAGTACCTAAGTACGCCGGCCGAGGCAAGCATTTTTACAAAATGATGCAGCGCCGCACTGATTTATTTATTTCACTTAAACGCCCTCGTAAACACTGCCTGCAAGGGACGCCACGGAAACTTACTATAATACTACGGACTTATAAGCCATATAGCTAACAATCAATGGGGATTCATAATCCATGGTTTGTTTAAGTAGCAGTATATAAAAAATATAGCTAACAATCAATGGGGATTCATAATCCATGGTTTGTTTAAGTAGCAGTATATAAAAAATATAGCTAACAATCAATGGGGATTCATAATCCATGGTTTGTTTAAGTAGCAGTATATAAAAAATATAGCTAACAATCAATGGGGATTCATAATCCATGGTTTGTTTAAGTAGCAGTATATAAAAAATATAGCTAACAATCAATGGGGATTCATAATCCATGGTTTGTTTAAGTAGCAGTATATAAAAAATATAGCTAACAATCAATGGGGATTCATAATCCATGGTTTGTTTAAGTAGCAGTATATAAAAAATATAGCTAACAATCAATGGGGATTCATAATCCATGGTTTGTTTAAGTAGCAGTATATAAAAAATATAGCTAACAATCAATGGGGATTCATAATCCATGGTTTGTTTAAGTAGCAGTATATAAAAAATATAGCTAACAATCAATGGGGATTCATAATCCATGGTTTGTTTAAGTAGCAGTATATAAAAAATATAGCTAACAATCAATGGGGATTCATAATCCATGGTTTGTTTAAGTAGCAGTATATAAAAAATGCTATTATTCCCGTCGATCTGCAATTCCTGTCTTATTTGATATGAGCTCCTGTAGATTTATGTTTTTATTTTATGTGTTTGAAAAAAAAACATCTACAAAGATTTTGTTTTCATAGTAAGCATATACGAGTAAGTTTTTCATACTTATATTTATCTTGCAAGTAGGTCTATGTTTTTTAGTATTTACATTTTCCCTTAAAGCTCATATGTATCATCACATCACCTATACGAAACTTTTAAGATAAAATCGCAGTGATCCTCCCGAGAAGCCTGATTTTTAACGATCGTCCAAAGCAGACCTGTCGGCGCAGAGGGACAGAGACAGTCTATAGGATAAGGTATATGGGTTAGAGCAAGACAGTATATGATGAGCTTTTATGGAACTTTCATAGATAGTAATGTATAAAATATCACATTGTCATGAAATTCGGGTGTATTTATACTATTTTTTTTATTAATGTATATTTTGTTGTCAACAAGCTTTTAGATATTAGTGTAAAAGGTGTTATGGTAACTAGTTTAAGCTAATGATAAAATGTGTGTACTGCAGGTTCCCGTGGGAATGAAAATAATTTCTAAGCGCTAAATTTTAATAGGTATATTGTCTCAAAACCTTAATAAATAGATTTAACTTTATCATATACAATTAAAAAACATGCTTTTATAAGTCTATCTATAATTATTTAGAAAACAAACAACATACTCGATATAAAAATAAATCATTTGATGCACGTACTAACACAATCCGACAGGCTCGACAACCTACCTATATACTTTGCATGTCAAAGTTGCTAAGCCTCTTGTAATGACCACTACAACGAGCATGATTAATTGAAGCAACTCAATTTTAATACATGCATTAGATGTGTATACATATTAACATAATGTACCTACATATATATTAAATCCCGGTTAAAAAAGACAACCTCAAAACTAAGACAAATCAGTCTTAAACTGTCTTATTAACGTGGTTTAAATATCAATCTAGAACTATGAAAATAAAAAGTCGGTTCTTGTTGTTCAACTAACAACATTCAAAATGTCAACTTCAAATTGGAACTTTGATTTTTTTTCATCTTTTAGCCAAGGAACTTTGATTGTTATGACTGACAGACAAATTTCGAACAACAAAAACGGACTGCATATTTTCAAAGTTCTGGACTAATAGTTAAACCACGTTTTGTAATAAGACCCAATGTATAAAAATAGTACAAACCGAGGAAATAGACAAGCGCACTGCATACATATACTTTGCATGTCAAACTGGCTAAGGCTCTTGTAATGATTACTAATGCGAGCATGATTAATTCAAGCGTCTGATAGCAGCGTTTTGTGGCTCTCAGTCGGGCGCGTAATGAGCTCCGCGGCGACACGCCCTCTCGTGATGGATGGGCTCAAACAATGTTTGATTAGTTGCCAGATCACACTTGATTGCCTTTTACGTACTTATTACCTTTTAGGACTAGTAGGTGCTCGCGGTTTCGCTCGCATTAAGAAGTAAAACTTGCATCCCCTATTTTACCCCTTCAAAGTTGTACCTATTTCTAAAAAAACTTTCTTAGCGGATGCCTACGTCATAACATCTACTTGTATGCCAAATTTCAGGCCGATCCGTCCAGTGGTTTGGGCAGTGCGTTGATAGATCACTATATCAGTCGGCCAGGCCGGTCGGTTTACCTTTGAGTTTTATATACATATTTAGATAAATGGGGAATGTTACTAAGCTAAACATAGGTATAATTTTACTACGTTTTGATTCGCGATCAAATAAATGACGATCTATTTAGTGGGTCTAGTGGCGACATCTATGTGGGAGTAGGTAGAGGTAATTTGTGATTCGTAGCAGCTACACAATAATTAAGTACGTACATATTTTTTAAATTACTTTATTTATACCTTACGAATAAAATTAAAAATATGAAACACATACGACATAATACAATATACAATACAATACAATATCACTTTATTATGCACACCAAAAATAAATTACAATATGAAATGAACTTAAACTATAAAAGAATGCACACGTGGGCGGCCTTATCACCTTGAGTGATCTCTTCCAGGCCTAACATAATGTACTTAGTAATAATGAAAAATTCCGAACATACGTTTTATGTATCATTGATACAAAAAAATCTTACATAACTGTATTTTTTCAAACAGAAATAATTCAACTTGCCAAAATAACAGCGTCACATCATAAATTAAAAGGCAATTTATTCCAACACAGTATTCCATTAGGCACAACAACAATAAAAGAGCGTCACCGAATTTGTCCTCTGTCGACGGGGCATAATCCCATTTATTTATGGCTTACCAAAACATTTACCCTATTATTGTTATGTTATGGCTGTATTAAAACGCTATAAAATTTATGACGCTTGCAAATTTTATCGCACACAAAAATGTGCCTTATTCTATTAATTTATAGAGATAATTTTCGTTTATCAAGATGTGAGATGTAGGGTAGGATGACAAACGCGGCCGTCCCCTACGATTACTTACAAAGTCGCGAAAGTCATGACGTTACAAGTAAGCATATTGTACGAGGTCCTTTAGTAATACGTCCCTTGGTAGGGGTGATAGCAAAGGGGTACAAGAATAGCGTCGTCGTGGCAAATTGATTGTGATTTGGTGTCGTACAACATTGTAAACGGATTTTAATTTAATTTAACGGAAAGGTTTTGGTAATTTGCTGTGGAAGATATTTTTCACGGTCTGTGTTGGGGATTGAAATTAATGGGAACGGTAAAAAATCTGATTTATAAATATTTATAAATTGATAACTTTGTGTAGCTCCATATTTTTTTTAATCGCTGTTTTGTATCATCGTCCTTACCTCAAATTCCACCAAGCGAATTTGAAACATGTAAAAAAACATGTAGATTATATTTTTTTATAATTTGTGTACGAGAATTTCGGCAACGGCTCCGCTTACTAGAGAACAATAAGAATACACCATTTAATCATAAAATTGATAAAACATTTTGTTCTGTGCATACCAAAAACAATAAATAGTTTACATCTAATTACGTCAGCTTAGATAACAAATGCAGCAAGTGCCCTATAGCAGCATAAATCGCGTAGTTTCATGTGCGTGTGAACTAATGGGCCATTAGGGCGGCAGTACAAACACTAAGATTGTTTCTATCGAGCTGACCTCCACTGAACCCAGGCTTACATGCAGAGAGTTTACTTTGTACTAGACTATAATGTAAACTAGACTTTTAATAGAATAATAGATTGCTTATTATAAAGTTACAAAGTAAATGGTGACCTACATAAAACATTTCAGCTTTTACACACACCCAACAACTTTTGTACTATGACTAACAAATTACATAACACTTGCGACAAATATATCCATGAATTAATCATATTTTAAACAATTTTTTAATGTTATTGTGACGAGTAGGTATTTTTGTATAAGGAGGTATAACATGGTAGTATTTTTTTTCTGTTAAAGTGTTATAGTGAGCAAGATGCCTGCTTTTTTTAGCACCTGTGATACTTTAGTTTTGAAATTAAAACCGTATAAGTATTTGTAAATTTTTAGAACAAAAAATTCTTCTTAAATAAATTATAAAATAGAAAATGATTTGAAAAATAAACATGCAAGCTCAGGGTAAATAACATGCCCATACTTTTTGTATTATCAAAACCTCAAGAAGTTTCAGTCTACTATTACAGCAATGTGGAACAAATAGAGTTTCTTAACATTCGCCCAGCTTCCCCCAATTCCCACCGAAATAAAATTCCCAAAGAAATATTTGCACTAAGTAAAACACATAAATCCGACAGATTTATGCGGTTGCCATTATTTCTAGCAAAGTGTGAAGTGGTGTTAGAGGAATTTATTTATTTCAGGCGTATTTATTTAAGAGGCAGTAATAAGGAGCGCTGGGCAAACGGGGCACTCTCACAGGAAATGGGGCAAGACTAATGTTGCCCATTTAAACGCGGGCGGTTCCTGCCTGGCAAATAAATCAGGGTAAAAACTTATTGTTAGCAAACCTTGGTATAAATTGCTAGTTATTTACATTAAATGAAGGCTAATGCAGCACAGTCCCTGGTCTTTCAATCCAAAGTGAAGAGTATATTCTTTAGGCAAGCGTGTTACATCTTTAACTAGAGCAGTGCTTATCATCAGGAAGCCACAGTCAAACGTACATAACATTAAGTATTGGACGTATTCTCTCTCGCTAATATTATTTTTTAGTTAACTTTACATTTAGACCAAGATGTGTACACATGCCTTGGAATTTGTCCGGGATCGAAACCAGTAAATTTTATATTAAGTTTATTTAAGAACATATTCAGTTTTGTGTGCCATTGTAAATAAATAAAGACGTTTCAGATATCAAGATTTTTCGAGAAGTGCGCTTTGATCGATCGGAATCCCACCTGCAATGAAGACGCCACCCATGTTACTTCATTAGATAGATAGATAGATAGAAAATTCTTTATTGTAACACACGATAAAATTAAAAGGAAAGAAGAAAAAAAACTTATACTAGTGCCACAAGTGGCGGCCTTATTGCTAAAAGCAATCTCTTCCAGGCAACCATTGGATGGAAAGGAATAAATAAGAGATAACAGAGGACGTGGTATACAATAAAATAAACAAAGAAGAAAAGATTAGATTAAAAATACATACTACAAACCTACTTAATAAACTATACATATAAATCATACACCCTAATACATATAATAACAATATACCAAAAATAATATAAATTAATACATATTGTTAATAAATACTGATTGAGTATACACTATACACATACATAGATGATGATAGCAAAGGAACTACATAGATCTCACTGTAATGATCTATGATGATGATGATGTCTTCATTATCGGTTATGAGAAAGATTTTTGAATAAATTAACTAATTAGGTATACATATAAGACATGAAAAGGAAAACATTATACTTACCCGTTCCAGGCTCGAAAGCTTACCTATATTACTATCAACCACCACTGAAATTATGAACGGAATTCTCATGGTAGACTCTGAGTAAAAGACCTAATATTTGCCGCGGCCCTGTACCCCGAAGCAAACGGGCCAGAACCCTAGTGGGGGCAATTTGTTCGATTACTTACTTTAGCCGGGATTTATCACGCAGTGCGTGGATGGCATTAAGTAAGCTTGGTGGCTTGTTGGAAACTCATTCGTTTGTTGAATGAACCTATTTATTTATTAGGTTGGTACTTTGCTGGAGCTTGGACCTTAGAATGTTAAAACTAGTGGACAGAAATACACGGGCCCTAGACCTCATACATCTCTGGAAAAATGCTTTTATTAATAAGGTTTATAAATATTAATTAGTAATTAATTCTATAGGTATTGTATTAATCTCTATCAAATGAATATTTATTTCTTTAATTTTTTTTATGAATTTACGTTTTTTTTTTATACTTTTCTGCCTTTTCAACTTAACACAGACTAGTTTTTTTAATATTGACTTAAATACGGAAATAGAAAACAGTACAGCCAAACTTTATTACCATATAAGAAAATTATGTGAATTTTGATGGCTTTAATTACTGCTAGTACCATAAAGCGTAATTAGTGAATTTAAATTAGCATTTTTGTAAGTCTTATATCATTTTCACACGCGTCTTAGAGCGTATAATGGCTGCGTTATGTATATTGTAGGCTTATCTTTTTATTGTGGTCGTAAAGTAAATTTACCCACACGCAGGGTACCTATTTCTATTTGAAGGTAATTGCGCCAGATTTGCTCATTTCTTAAGACTTAAAGATTTTATTTATTTTCCACATGGAAAATAATCTAATAAATGCTGGATACTTGATGTGGAATTACTATAATAGACTGTAGCAATTATAATATAAAATGTAACATCCGGTAAGCTAAAAAAAAGTATCAACAAAATATTGCCATTTTTTGTTCGGAAATTAGGCATGGTAATAACATAATTTGTATTCGTTGAAAACTTCATAATTCAGAGAATTAAGATATTTAAACACAAATACCTCCTTGCTTACCTTTAATTGCTACTGGATATAATACACTGTAACTGCATGTGTTTATTCATTAATTTAATGACTGTGCTACCACAATCGGGACGTCGTCCAGTGATTAAGTCTCATTAGGTTTCATTATCGCTGTACTCTATCGATTTAATTGACTACTTTTTGTGCAAGCCGTGGATGCCTCGGGCTGCTTTACCGTGTCATTTGATCGTCACTCGATTAGCTGGCTTTGTAGTTTTGCGAATTTGTGGGGAATGAGTGGGGACGTATTCAGTTATTTCAGTTAAGAATGGGGATAGCATAAATGCAAGTATTCAAAGATGTCATGTGAATGAATCTGATAGCTATGAACCTTAAGTTTTCAATAATCCTTATTTCTGTTTCAGGGATAGTAATGACGGATGACACGTTAAATTGTAGGTCCCGTCTGTTAGTCTAGTATGGCAGACGAGCCATGTCAGAGGCCCTTCGGGCGGCTTAATAAACTCTCGACACCAGAGTTGGCAACTCTCATTCGATAAGAAGAAAAAAAGAAGGGGTAGGTACTAATAGGTAAGGTCCAGACTTACGTATATTTACAAAGATAGGCAGGTTTTTTAAATCAGAAAGCCCTCTTTAGTATGAATCTCCAAAACTTGGGTGAGACACTCTGAAAATTTGTTGATATGTTTTTGCTTATAGTAACTTAAACTTACATCTTTATACAATAGGAATATAAATAGCGAAATTCCTCCTCCTTGATTCATATTTTTCATTATTGGGGTCGTAGCTCTCCTGTAGAATCAGTTTTTTAGACAGATACAAGGTTTAATTTAGTTGTAATAACCGGCTAGCGCATATGTCAATAATAATGTCGAAAATTAGCTATAAGTAACACAGAGAGATACCAGGTCCTTTCAGAAAATTTACTCAGCGCTTTTTTTTTATAGATATCTATATGTACCAACCGAATAGTGTTTTTTTACAAGGAATGGGTTTGCATTTGACCGTAACTCGCCTGATGGTAAGCAATCATTACGGTCATTATCATTAGTGTATACCTAAGTCCGTCCTAGAGTGATTGTGCATACGGTAGTCAGTAACTGCTAGTAGTCAGATATCAATGTAAATGAGTGGCAGCGATCGCCGCGAGCGGTTTTTGCTTCCCTTAGTAAATAATAGGTACATGTGCGGGGTACATACCTAATGTTACATCTACTTAAGTAGCCACTTTGCTCCTTAATGAACTGATTGCTTACATGGAAATGCAAATGGTGGGATGAAGAGCAATACTACCATGAGAAGGAATAAGAAACGAATTCGCTACTTAAATTGCTTAGATTATTCTATGGTGGAAGAGAAATAATCAAGACACTGTTCAAAGATAAACTTAGTTGTTTTTTAATTATCTTTTTTTTTTTAAAGATTATACAATATATGAAGTCACTGAGGAATTCTTTATTAATCTATTCTTTTTTATTAATCTGTATTTTTGGTTACATGAAATTTCTTCTAAGTTAATTAGAATCCAATAGTGTTCTTATATGAAAAGTGTATTATTTGATATTGTTAGAGGTATAATATCTATCTTATAAAAATAATAAGAGTTAGTACCTATCTTAATTATCATATCATACCATTAGGTATACTCAGATATTCATAGCACAAGTGTGTGTTAAGGATTCGTCAAATTTTTTACGCGGAAAGGGGCGCCAGAGTATCGTGTTTTTTGATAGGATGATAGTATATGAAGTGAGATAGGTACATGTGTTACTGGTGAGTCGCTTTTTATACCTATACAACGCTAGCAAAGCCACATGCCGCCATTGGTCTATCACTACCAACTACCATGTACTATCTAGTAGTCATCAATTGAAGTCTAATTTTAGATAACTGGTCCAATTTATGAACTAAGTATATATTAAACTCGCGAGTATCTCTGGTCCGTAAAACTGAATTCCAAGCGACAACATGTCACAGCTGAGCAATAAATGCGCGATTTATGGCCATTTTTTTACGATTCAATAAATAAACAGGCCTTGAAGGCTGCAGATGCGGGAGTAGATCTTTGTTTTGCAGCATTGCCCGCACTCCACCGCAAAGCAGTAAAACTTTGCAAAACAGAGGGCAAATGCGGACTGTTATTTTATTTATTGCAAGCAAATTGTGGTATTGGGTCTGTATCTCTACTAGCTATTTAGTTACATAGAGAAGCGTCTGTATATCTTGGAGTAGAATCTTGTACTTATATCGTCTTATTACAAAACGAGGTTTAAATGTTAGTCTAGGACTAAGAAAAAATAAAAATCAGTTCTGGTTGATAAAACATCACATACAAGCAATGAAAATGTCAATTCAAATTGGAACTTTGATTTAACATTGGGAAATTTTGACAGTTTGATAATTATGACAGTAGACAGACAATTTTCAAACAACTAAAACGGACTTGGTCTAGACTTATATTTAAACCACGTTTTGTAATAAGGCCCATAGTTGTTATCCTCGCTATTTGTCAAGAAAGTGAAATGTAATCTTATCAGAATTGTAAATAAATAAAAATGTGCGTGTCTTCTTCTTCTTATCGAATGAGAGTGGCCAAATCTGGTGATGAGAGTGTCAAACCGCCCAATGGGCCTCTGAATGCGCGTGTAGGTAAAACCGAATATCAATCGTTAGTGTTTAAGTTCGAGTTAGAGAGAAGTTCGAGTACGAAACCGATTTGAAGCATATTGGTTTGGAGGTCAGTAAGCGTGAAAAAAGCTGGAAATATAATTTAAAAAAATAGTTTCATTTTTCCTAGAAAGTATTCTTACCAGTAGGTGTGTCCTTTGTCGGGTCAGCACGTAATGAAAACAAATTTCCCTACATTTTCTTGACTGTTTTGCCATCTATCGTCTGGAAAACACAAGTATAGTTTTCCATTTTTTTCGTAAGAGGGCGCTGACATTTTAATTCCGCTACTCAGCAAGAGAGGTCGCTAAAATAAAGAATAGCAAAAAAAAAAGTACATAATCTTGTCTATGGATATTATTGACAGTCAGCTGTTTCCATTCATGTCATAATCATAACATAACCTAACAAATTATTTTTTAAAATTCGGTACATAAATAAAATGGTAATAAATTTGTAATAAGTTAAATAAAATTACAGAAAATGGCATTTGCTCGTGTGCAGTTTTTTCGGTCGTTAATAAAAACGGACAGACAAATTTCGATGCAGCGAAGATGCTACTCTCAGAATGTTGTGAATCTGTCTGATCCTGCGATCCAGACATATCTGAAGCACCTAATGCTGGAATATGAGCAGCTCCACACTAAAACAAAGCGGAACTCTGACGACATTCGCCGGCTGAATGAGATCAAGCCGGTCGTGAATGTGCTAGAGCAGAGAATCGCCTTGTACGATAGCATCGACTCGCTCAAAGACCTAAACAAAAAAGAAAACGACAGCGAAGTACAGAAGATGATCAAAGAGGAGGCTCAAATATATCTGTCTCGTATAAAGGAGATCGACAGTGAACTCCATTCTATTTTACTGGAACCTGCATTGAGTGAAGGCGGAGTATTACTCGAGGTAACTACCGGCGCCGGTGGTCAAGAAGCTATGCTGTTCGTGCGAGAGCTGTTTGAAATGTATCTGTCCCATGCTAACTACAAAGACTGGCAAGTTGACATCGCTTCCTTGGAGAAATCTGACTTAGGTGGTTACAGGAAAGCATCCATGCTGATATCTGGATATGGTGTTCCTGAGTTGATGAGAATGGAGGCGGGTGTGCATAGAGTGCAGAGGATCCCTGCTACTGAGAAAGGAGGTCGTATTCACACTAGCACTGTGTCTGTGGCAGTGCTGCCGCAGCCTACAGACATTGAGTTGGACATCCCTGAAAGAGATGTGATCATAGAGACCAAGCGAGCCAGTGGAGCGGGAGGCCAGCATGTCAACACCACAGACAGTGCAGTACGACTCATACACAGCCCTACAGGGACAGTAGTGGAGTGCCAAGAAGGTCGCTCACAGATCAAGAACAAAGAGATAGCATTCCAGAAACTGAGAACACTTCTGCTTGAGAAACAGATTGAAGCACAATCTTCCAAAATTAACAGTGAAAGAAAATCACAGGTACAAAATATATAGTTTTTGTTTCATAATCAAGTTCTCTCTAATTCAGAAAGCCAATTTACATATAATTAATTAATAAACATTCAGAATTCAAGAATGAAATAGATTTTTGATTTTAATATGTCTCAAACATATCTTCAGCTGCATTTTGTGATAAATTTCTACTGAACAAGTGAGTCAGTAAATTCTTTATTTTCTTTTCTAGGTTGGCTCCAGCAATAGAAACGAAAAGGTCCGTACATACAACTACCCTCAAGACCGTGTTACGGAACACCGAGAGGGCGGAGGCACCTTCCACAACCTCAAAGGCTTCATGGAGGGTGGGGAGCAACTGGAACAGCTCCAAGAAGCTCTGCTGCGTCAGAACCGCCACCAGACACTCATGGAAGAAATCAACGAGTTTGTCAAGAAAAATAAAATTGAAAACTGAAATGTGATGTAAGTGTTATTTATTAATATGTACTAGTAGAGTCAACATTTCAGTAGTAAATAGGTATATGATTTTTGTAGAGCTGAACTGCTGATGTGCAAAAAAATGATGTTATGTATCTACTATTATGTATGGTATATATGTATTTTTACTTTCTATGTACTGTGTCTTGGATATTAAATTAGTTGTGTAAGTAAGTTTTGTAAATACAGAAATAAAAGAATAATCACAATAAAATTATTTATTTTGTACCAAATAAACAATCACATTTCATATTTTTTCATATAAATATTTTCACATTCATTTTTGATTATAATAGAGATTCAAGTTCTTAATAAATTCTAACAATACTTGCTAATGCTTAAAGATTTCAACTATAACACAAACATTGCAAGGAAGCTACATTACCGGCTAACACAAATATCCAAATCAATTCAATATACAAGTAACATAATCTCATAATATGTTTGTCAAAAGGACGGACAAAAGGTAACTATTATAATTATGATAAATAGGTAAAATCAGTATTAACATAGAATAGTTTTTACCACTGATTTGCCTTCATAGACATCAAGTTAATATTAAAAACTACAATATCAAATTGTTAAATAAAATTTACTTACAAATTAGTTAATTGTTACAATTCTCTTACTTATTATTATGTAAAAGCGAATTCTCTTTACAAAAGCTATTTAATTTCATTCTTTCGTCTTCTACCTAGCTACTCTCATCAAACAGAAACAAAACTATCCACATTTCATAGATATTTGGTTCCTGCCTGGTTTTGTAAACCACATTCATACTTGTTGGCTCACTCATGTCTGCTTGCCACAGTCAAGATAATAATTAAATTTATATAGAATTGTTTAAAATTAACAAAATCAAATAATAACAGCTGATATGAATTGTTCTAAAATTCACTCTATGCTTCCTAGCTGTGGCACTATGGGAGCATTTTTACATATTTTTTTGTTAATTTTTGATATGTTAAATGACATGTAATAGATTTTACTACAGCTAGTCTAATAGACAAGAATTTAAATTATCATTTACTAATTAAAACATGTAGAAATGTAGACATAAAAGGTAAATATCGATCTGTTGGGTATTCTACCTAAAATAATATAATTTAATACCTACATAATTCAATTAATTGAAATAATATGATATATCTGTACTATGCTCTAATTGGCCTTAAAGTAAGTAATGAGCTACAATAATACTCGACCAAATCCATGTCTGCAGTCTGTTCAAGCTCCCTCGGCCGCACATGTCGATGTTGCTTTCCTGAAAGTAAAATAATTATTGTTTAAATTAATTCAGTATACAATAATTATTTATATATATATATCTATTGTATACTCTGATTAGTTTGCACTCATTTAATCTATATATATAAAACTCAAAGGTGATTGACTGATTGACTGACTGATATAGTGATCTATCAACGCACAGCCCAAACCACTGGACGGATTGGGCTGAAATTTGGAATGAAGGTAGATGTTATGACGTAGGCATCCGTTAAGAAAGGATTTTTGGAAATGCCACTTTTAAAGGGGTGAAATAGGGGACGCAAGTTTTACTTCTTAATGCGAGCGAAGCAGCGAGCACCCACTAGTATGATATATGTAAGTGGAAGAGTATTTGGCGCGCGTGTACATTTCTGTTGCAACTGCACTAATTTTTTCAATAAGAGAAATTGATACCCTTAAAGTAAATTTATAAAGAGTAGCGATGAAAACACCTAGCCGAGCTATTTCTCGTAAGCTTAATATTATATTATGAACATTGTTTAAAACATATGTATTGAACTAGAAAATCTAAACAGTTATTACCTCCGTATGATTCCTAATGCATGACGTCGGCTGCCTCCTGTACAGGGGGTGGAAATGCTTGAGGCAGGGCAACGACTCGTTGTAGTTAACTTCCGTGGGTTCTATAGACATGGCCGGCACGTCTTCCCGCGGACAAGTTGCATCCACTACCACTATCAACATGTTAGTGTAATTCACCACTTGAGCGTAGAACGGTCTGTCGCAGTCCTTGGTCGGTTTGTTCAGCTTCTGGTCCAGATTGCTGTTGTAGTCCAGCTGGTACAGGTACATTTCTCTGTCGCAAGGCGTCGGCCGTGTTCGATTGATAAGGACGAGTTTCTCGAAATCTCGCTCCATACGAATGTTGGGTGGCTTCGAGTAAAGATCGTCTTGCTCTTCGTCGTTCTCGTAAGTTTGGTATGTTGCTGAAATATTGAGAATTGACTTTTTGTTGGTATTTGTTTAAACATATTGTCTTATCTACTGGTATCTATGTAAAGGAACATAAAAAGTTTGATATTTTTTTCATGCGCATATTCCGTATGCCTTAATTTTAGATTTTATGCAATAATAAAATTAGGGATACAATTTGGCGAAATGAAGTAGTGAAGCCAACCATATTTACTACCTTTATGCCTATTTACGAAATAATTCGGTGCGTAACACAGATTTGGAAAACATGCCTTTATTTCATGCCAACAGTTAAGAAAAGATCGCAAGAATTTGTGTGATTTATGTTGTGTGGCCTTATTTTTAATTAAAGTAACAAATAAATTACATTTGCATACGATCACTTACGCCGGATCCGCCTAGGTCATATTATGTAGTCAGTTGATTAGATACATACTTATTGTAGAAGTATATAAGCTTTGTAATTGTCATGCATTACGTATAATTTTATGATCTACGATATTAAAATTTAATCAGAATTAAACTTAAAATATTGAGATGGTACTCTGCCTGATCTTCCTACTTTGATAAATCTCGTCTGAAAGATTAGTTAAAGAAGATCGGGCAGAAGGTGTAGGCTAAAATGTGGGCAAAAAGGATGGAAGCATATTCGCAGAAATTGTAAATTTCAAAATTGTGAATTAGTAAAAGAAAATTCTACAAAATGTTGTATGGTGCCCGAACTAGAACTCACCAGTGGAGACATACTCTGAAAACAAGATGGAGTCGTTACTACTTTTGGAAGAAACTAAAACCAATTCTTGACTCCAGTGGTTAATTTTGTCACTACTAGATTTGCAATAGTAACCAAAAGGGTGCGATCTATCAAGGGTGCACCCAAGCGCCTTATTAAAAACGTGTGTTCTCGACCTATTGCTATAAATCTATGAGTAAGTATTTTATATATAGGTATTTGTGGATCAGTGCGTTTATTTATCTTCTAGCTCGGCTTGTTTAGTATAATGTATCAGGTAGTCAGTGTCATGCAGAAGTAAGAGCTTCCACATATAAATGCGATGCCACGCGGTATGATGTGAAATTCGTGATGCGAATTACTGCCACGCAATTTTCTGTGGCTAAGTGTCTCGGGTGACTAAGACTATGCAACGATACGTGAAATCGCGACGCAGTAATTCGCAACACAAGTTCCAGCGATTTTGTTGTAGCATTTTGGCGCGTTGCATCGCGAGTATTGTGCGGGAGCCGTAAAGCACAGTTGGACTATCTTTCTAGATAGAACTAAGCAATAGAGTAGTGCTCGTTGTCATGCAAAACAGTACATGCTGACAACATTGAGCAGTACAACCCGGCATGTAAGCACTGCCCTCATAATTTAGCTAATAAACCTAAACACCCCATTGGCAGAAGGGACATTGTTTTTAGGCTGTAGGTGTAAGATTCTTACCCTCGTCGATATAGCTGGACCCTTGAGCCAAACCTGACGATATCGAGTTGAACAACCACACCGACGTTGTGAGGAACCAAGCCGCCACTAGGCGCAGATTCTCCAGCGGCTGAAAATGTACATACCATTCATTATTGTACAACAATTTAGTTTAGTAAATGTAATGAACGTGTCTGTAGACATTTGACTGCTCTGTTAGCTTAGTTGGTAGTGGCTCTGCCTTCTAATCTAGGGATGCTGGTTCGATTCTAGCATAACACATGTAATCATGTATGTATTTTTAAATTTGTGATTACTTGTGTTGAGTCTGGTCGTTTCTATGTATGATAAGTTTGTATTTTAAAGAAAGTATATATGTATTACATCCGTTATCTAGTACTCATGATACAAGTGTAAGCTTAGTATGGGGCTAGATGGCGCTTTGTGATATGTCCTGAAATATTTATATTTTATTTAATAACTAAGTATATAATTACCGTCATGAGCATGGACCCTGGGTTGGTGGTCTTCTTCTCCCGGAAGCAGACGGCCTGGTAGTCCACCACGTGCACCGACTTGTAGACCTCTTCCTCCACCAGCTTCATCATTATATCTGGCCGTACCTAACGATAAAAGACCATCTTTGGTGAATTTTCATTGAATGTGGGACAAGACTATTTTTCAGACGATTTTATAGCTAAGTGTTAGCACTATATATGATTGGTTGACAAAATAGATGTGCCTAGTTTCACATTGACTTCAAACATTGCTTAATTGTATTGAAATTATTTATCATTTACCATCCACTATTAAACTCAATTTCCTTACAGAAATATATATGGAGATAATTGCGATTTCCACATAATATTACATAACTACAATTATAAATAAATGATTTTTTAGTATACATATATAACCTAGTTATTATAGATACACAATTTTCCATTTCTATGATATGATAAATGTACCTTTCCGAAGAACTGCCCCGTCTGCGTCTCGTCCTTGCTGACGACGACCCACCCGTTGTTGTCGACCAGGTAGCAGTCCCAGTTCTCAGACACACATGTCATGCACTCCTTGTTGTGCTCACACTGCAACAGACCAGCTCTGTTTGAATTTGAGCCTAAAAACTAACATTCTGATCTGTCAAAATGTGTCTACAATCGCCCAATGGTAAGAAATAATTTTGGTCTACAATAGATTGTATTGTATCTTTGGATGTTTCTAATTCCACCCTCGTATCAACCGGGACCACAGACTACAGAAGTACTACCAATACATAAAGAGCCTGAGGTTATTTGTTCAAGATTAGCTTTATCTACAAATATGTATAAATACCAAAGACTCGCACAAAACGCTTTGTTCCGTAGTAAGGACAGCTAGATTATGGAACTCTCTACCTGGAGCCCTTTTTCCAGAAAATTATAACCCAGGGTTCTTCAAATTCGGAGGAAATAGGTTTTTCCTAGGTATATCTTAGATTACAGTGGTGCTTAACATCAGGCAGCCTGCAGACAAAAGTTGGCCTATTCCGTGTTAAAAAAAATGTAGTATGTTTATCTTGGCTACTTACAGACGACGTAATATTATCGAACCACTCCTTCAGCCTGTCATGCTTGAACTGGTATCCAATGACAGCCGCCGGCGTCTTCTTGTGTCCATCTCCGTGGAACACAGCATGGGACGCTGTGACCATGGCCGTGGTGACGTTGAGGGGAAACTTGTCTGTGCTGAGCTCGATGCTGTAGACGAAGCTGAGAGGGTCCACGTAGTGCTGCTCCACCGCGCGCCGGTACCACACCTCGTCGATTGAACGGGGCCACTGCTTGCCGAATTCGGGTCTGGAAGGCGAATGTTTCGAGTTTAATTTTCTTGTATCTTACTAACCTAATTTGTATTCCTCAACACATTGGTTAAATGACATGGGCTCTACAAGAAAGAATCGTTGGAACAATAGGTATCGGTATATTCTGTAATTAAGTACTTACATTACGTTCCGAGTAGATACATAAAAAATAAACAATGCCTCACTGGTTTCAAATTTCTACCTAATCTTATTGTCTTAAATATGCGTTATGTAGTACCCACGACACAAGCGTTTGCTTAGTGTGGGGCTAGATGGCGCTGTGTGTAATTTCCCGGAATATTTATTTATTTATAATTGGTCCCATAAGTACTTATGATATGCTTACTTGTCAAGTTCGTGTTCTTTAGGTGGATGTGTTTGCCACCTGGTGAGACCGCTGTGTGTTGACAGGAATGCTACGATGTATCCGAAACGCTGGATGAATTCAGACCTGGGATCAAATTAATCACTTTTTAGTATTTTAAAAAATAAAAAGTAAAGAAAAATATCTACTATACCAAAAATATTTAGAAATTCATATTTTTGGGAGGATATTGAAATTAAAAAGTTAAGGTTATATAAGTGAGATTGCAAAATTTTAATCCTAACTTCATAAACACGATAAGTAAGTAATTAAATTTTCTGCATAAATCAATTTGTTTAAACCATTTCATTTCTTAACCTTATAGGTACATAGTATAATTTATACTTACATCCTTTGGCTGCCTTACTTATACAATCAAAACGAATCATTTCCTAAACTGGTATTCATTTGCATTCAGTAGAACAATTATACCGTTATTTTACTAGGTATGCACTCCTATTAAATAAAGACAAATTCTAAGTAGGTACATTTCCGGTTACTTTACCTCGGCAATAATCCGATCACTTTTGTCAATGGGCTATCCAAGCGCAAGTTATAAAAATAATGTTTCTAATTAATTGAGTTATAATAATGTAATTATCCGGCCAGCTTGTGTGAGGTAACATGGTATAAAACATAATATCGAGGCGCGTATTAAAGGTAGGTACAGTCAAGAAGGCGTAAGCTGAGCTTTGCATTTGTGTGGGTGTACATAGATAGTGTAGGTGAGACAACCGGCTTCTCCATCGTGCGATAGCGCCATCTCACTCCCCCGCCCACCTGCCATACTTCACCTCTTGTACTGATAGCACCGTTACGTGTTTCATTTTAAATACCTATTTAAACAAAATAAAAGTCAAAAAAATATAAATTCAATACGAAGCGAAAAAAACGTATCAATGAATATGGATACAATAATGAGGTTAGCGAAAGAAAAAAAATGAAACTATCGCTATAAAAGAATGGAAATATGTATGTGACCACGCAATAAAAGAAGGAAAAAAAGTTTCATGGATACGACGCCGCTGTTGATAATAATAATATAACGATTCATTATTAACACAAACAACACATAAGACGAGAGTGAAAATTAAAACGATTGTGATAAGGAAAATTATGACGGTGCAATTTCCGCTGTAAAAGAATTGGTAATATATTTTTTATTTGTGAATTTTGTATTAAATAATATAAATAAAATTTGTTTTAGGATTTTATTGTCTGAGTGTACTTTTGGTGATCACTCACACAAATGCAAAGCTCAGCTTACGCCTTCTTGACTGTACAATAGATCAGTTGTCATTTAGGTAATAAGATTTTAGTGGTATCTTCAAGCACCACTTTCAACTATTTGATTCAAGTTTCATTACACTTCGCACATAGGCTTGAAAAATAACTTCAGGCAACACTCAAGTGTCAATAAAATTTAACAAAATTATTTACAAAATTTGAATTTGAATATAAGAGGCTTCACCGGGTTCACATATCCATAGTTTTCTATCAGTTTTATTACATTAGTTAGTAGTAAGTAACTTACGCTTTTTCATCCGAAGCTGATTCGGATATGCTCTTGTTGAACCAGGCTGTATTGCGAGCATCGTATACCAAAGCCTGCATTAAACCGTGATCACCTGGAAAATAAATAAAACATTTAAGTAGGTACTTATGTTTACGTTTTTACATAGTAAGGTAATAGTTAAGAAAGAACTTACAGTAATATTCATTCCTTGGAGTGCTATTCGATGACTTACTCCTTTCTTTTCCTTCGGGAGATCCTGTGCGATCAGATTTCCATACATTGTATTAATAAGTTCAGCAAATTGTAAAACATATCATTTATACTTACTTTTGCCATTTTATACGGAAAGCTTCAGTAAATCTAACCAAATTCATAAATACTCTGACTAACCTTCTATTCTGACGTCGTGAATCAGATAGAATTTTTTACAAACATGTTTTAATTTGTTCAAATTTTATCTGCTCAACGACGCATCTAAGTACAAACAAACTTTATTAAACCTTTTACAAATTTATCTCAAGAATGTTCAAAAAATCAAAGTTATTCAAAAGATAACCACAGTTGATGGTTAGTAGTATATCAGATCTAGTATAGATACCATATTAATTGTATAAGAATGTAACCCTAGATACCGTTATGTTTGTCATGGCCCTGCTTGTTCTTGTGGTGCTCCGGCGGGCGCGGCTTGGCCGGCCAGCGCCAGCCTGGCTTGGCCACTCGCTCTAGGAAGTACAGCAACTCTTCTTCAGCTGATGCGAAGGTGCGCTCGTAGTGACGGCAATATAACCTGAAATGAATTGATTATGAATTGTAGAGGATCATCATTGCTATCCCCATCTGGTCATTTTACATTCTTATGTAAAGGGCATTACTTTTATATGACTTTACTTTAGTTTCCAGTTAGTTTGAGTACTACTGTTTTATTTGCGACAGATGGTTATACCATCGATCCATCTCGCTGCCAATAAGTAGTTAAATAATTTGATTTTTACCATTTTGATCATTGATTACCATTATAATGTTGATTAGATTCATGCTTTTGAAGCTCACATTGTGGGAAAGACCAATTGAAATTTTGCATTTTCGAAAAATATAAATAATTTCACGCACCAATCTGGATGAACGCTCCACTTATCAGACAGATATTGCTTGGCCGATATGTTCTTGGAGGTGAGAGACAGTCTGTGAATGTCGTCTGTAGGTGGCGGTGTGATCCGGTGCCGACCGTAGTTCTCCGGGATGGTTACCACCAGAGTGAAAGGGGAGTCGCTAATACCAGTCCAGTAGAAGTGTCTTTTAGCGCGGGATACTCGTTTCTGAAAGATGGGAATTTTCGTTTGTTAGTTAGCTAGTATGTTTGTTATATGAGATAGAAGGAACGCGCGCTCATTCTTTCAAAAAATCCCTACATTGCAATTTTCTATTGTATCTTTTAATCTAGACAAAACCAGTCGTAATATGGAATTGCTTTCGAAAAATGTAAAAAGCAAAAGAGAGAAGTAAAAATTGCATTCAATTAGCTTTAATTCATATGGAGAAATGTACATAAAGATAGTTAAGTTATTCGTTTTTTCTTACCATATCATCGAGGTGATATTTGACCGCCATCATCTTGTTCCCAGTTTTTTGGTCTATAATTTCCTTCCGGAGCTGTAACAATGCCCTTTTTATTTAATTTAGGTCCATCTCTCGAGTCCTAAGGGATAAATAAAGTAGAAGCAATGCTTACAGTAGTCAGTTCTTTGCTGAAGTTCCTCGGAGTTCTGTCGTCGTCAAATAATTCTACCTCGAGCATGTCGACGCTGTTGTAACTCGGTTTCAGGATTTGTTGAAACTGAAAACGTAAATTTTAAAAATATCATATACTTTGATCATATTTTGTAATCTTGTAAATGCTAGTGTAATATTTGTATTGTATTGTAAATGACAATGAATGAATGTAACTTGTGGTTCTTTACTCACCACGGGTCTTAAATCTGGATGAATCAAAATGTATCCGTTGTTTGTCACTATAAATGCATATCCATTAACTCCGATCTGAAAAATAGAAACAATAATTTTTAGATTTCGTAATTTTTACAAAATTATTTAGATTAACATGCTATTTAACAGATTTACAAGTTTTTGTAGGTACTGTACTTACTTTATAAGGTGTCATCAATGCTTGTATCTCAGATAATGGAACATCAGTTCCAGCTACTCCCAATAGTCTAGCAATACGCATCTGAAAGTATTCCAACAGTATGTAAATATTGTTCAGTAAATTAGGATAAAAAAATCACAATCACACATTGTAATAATAGTAAATCGTTATAAAATTAGTCATCTACTCGTATAATATCTACGCATCCTTTCAAAAAATCTACGAAAAACTAGAAAATGATCATAACAATATAAAACATGTTATGTTTTTATGTATTATTACAGTCACAAGTCTAACTACATATTTGTATCTGGCTTCGTAGTCGCCATAGTTCTACTAAAGTATACAAAATTATGTCAATCTGCCTTAAATCTAGCAATTTTACTTTATGTTTAGCATCTAATGCCCCGTTAGGCGAGTTCTATATTGGTTTATATAGAACAATGCTTTAAAGGATTCTAATTTATATAATCCACGATTACAGGTTCTAGCAAATCTACAAAAATATTACAAGTTATCTCGTTATCATTACAAAAAATCTACTCGTTATACTAGAAACCCACTACCGTCTCTGGCGCAGATACGTAAATACCAGTTCGAACGAATCCATGAAACAATCTGTTGGGATCATTCAATTCATTATAATGCAAAGATTACATTTCAAATCGTGTAATGATTCACTCATCTCAATTTCTGGTTTGAATTTCATTGCTGAGTTTTAGTATTCGTTGTGTGGAGTCGACCAATCAGCTGAATGTAGTTATATGCCAATAGAACATCCGTCGCCTCGCATCCGTCCCGTGCACTGCTGTACTGTAGTATATGTGAGAGCGTGGGCCTACCTCTTTCGGGCCGTTCTCCTCTACGGACTGCGATTGGTTGTAGTCGAACGAATGCAATAAAATATAATAACATACAGATAAATGCATTATTACAACTTCACGAGAAATAAAATTGCCTCCTCTGTCGAAGACAAGATGTAAATAGACTAACATTTTAATAATAATGTCAAAATTATCACGATTCTGTAGAACATAGCTCAAATTCAAGTAATAAAAGCCCCACAAAAGTCATATGGCGGGCGGCAACGGCTCATTATTACAAATATTTACATTTACATGTCGAAAACAAGTCAATCGTCAAAAGATGCCTCTACAAAGACATCGCTAAGTTCAGGCAAAAAATACTTTGTATTTTATTGGTTAGTGTGTGTAGTGATAATATCATAACTCTTGCATAGAAAAATTAATCGGATGATTGATAGAAAAGTGTTACAACACCCTATTGGTCTACGCGTACTAGCTAGTAGAAAGACTACACTACTAAGCCGGCGGGGTGGCGCGGATGGCATGGCACATGGCGCGAGCGCGGGCGCGGCGACTCTGCCCCGCCCGCATCTATCGAGGACAGATGCATCGCTAACGGGGCCAAATAACACTTTACCGTTACTGAAATCCAAAACTAAATCATAAAAACTCTCTCGAATCTTGCAAACTTTACATTAAATCATCAAAACTTTCTAAGTGTAGTAGTACCTCTTTCGTAACCGATACCCAGTAAGCTTCATTTATCAGTACATTCTCTGTGATGTTCTGAGGGGAAACCATCAAACAAAACGAAGTTATTAATATACACTTAAAGTAGAGAAGCAAGATATTGAACAAGTATAAAGCGATCAGAGCAGACAGGGCTTACGTCCAATTAGTGGATATAACCAATCTGTAAACAATCCTTGAGTATTGATGAAGTCACACTGGCCATGCAGAGCAGACAATTTGGAATTTTGGAAGATACGTAAATCAGAGAGGTGTCCACACCAATAACAGAGCGAACGAACCTCTTTCAATCTTTCTTACCTAGTAGCTTGTATGTCAAAATGCTCAATTTTCAGGGTCGTTTTCTCTTCGATAAGTGTTGGATACCTCTCACGAAAGGGGATTTAATAAGTCAATATTGAGCTTGTAGTACGGAATGAGACCCACCTCATTGTGTCGTAGATCGTACACGGGCATGGATACTGACGTCATCAGCTGGTACTTAGAGTTGCCGATCTCACTGTACTGCCCCTGTTTCATCTGTAACAAAAGTGAATAGGATGTAGGTATTTAGTATTCTTTGTCTCCACTAAAACTACTGAAGTGTCTTTTAATGCGTCAGTTTTGGCTGCATCCTTATTCTTACATATTTTAGAGCTGTGGTTTTTTCGGTGTAGCGGCCATGACATTCCGTCTTCTCATGAAATGACTTGTACCATCATTACTTTTACCTATAACCATTTTGGGTCATTATATAAATATTTTATAAAAATTTGTCGTATTCTTACTTGTGTGATTCTCCACCGTCGGTCCTGTTCAGTGGCCGAGTTGAATAGAGCCTTATCTCGTCGTTGGCTCATAAAGCGCTCTTTCTGTTCCGCTCTCTCACGTTGCTCCCATAAATAGTCCGCCACTTTTGGATCCTGAAACCACCCGGAGAATAATAATGTGTATCTTATAGGCTATATACCACAGTCATGAGCTGTGACATATGGCCTAGTATCTGATATCAATTAAAATTTCCTTGATCAATCTACATACATTCTGCGATAATCAATCAGATTCTAAATATAACTAACGTAACATAACGGACCCACCATCTTTAATCCTTGAAGAAAAAAAGGTAGGTATGTATTGCATTTTTCTACTCACCGTAACATTTGCATAGACCGGCGTCCACACCACAGGGTGCAACTCACGCTGCAATACAAGAGGCCTAGCCAAGACATTGACATGCTCCAGGACTCTCTCCCTGACCTCTGCCAACGTGCTCAGATGTACGTAGAACCCTCGATTGGCACAGGCCATCCATTTCACCTCTCGCACGTCTGCCACCTGCGCACAACTCGCACATAGTACTTCGGAATAAACTTACTGACTCATTATTGTTTTTGGGATAATTTTTCTAACACATATAAAATAACTTAACTATAGTGCTTGTCGACAGTGTATATTACCTACAGTGATATGACATCAGCAGCCTTGTGAAAAAAACATTAAACTTACAACTAAATTATTAAATGGCGCAGTTTAAGTAGCCTACGACAGTTTAGTCTAACTAGTTTGAAACCAATATTAAAATACTATGATAAGTATAAAAATATAGACAAAAAATACTCGTGGATACTTGTCTAATTGAAATCACTAACATTCGGCGAGACAAAAGAACAAAACTACAATACAATCTCTCTAAACTAGACAATAACTAAGCTCTAAAAGCAAAAGCATCATGAAAATGGAAACATGGGTAGACAATCATTAAAACATGCCAAGGAATCATACAGAAGACATCAAAAATTTAAAATATGTAGAAATCTAAATAAAAAAAAACACGACACTTACAAAGAAAACCATTTAGATAAGCTATAAAAACTATAAATAGAAAATATCGATGTAGATTGTAGACTCCTATAAAAACACTTTCGATTATATGTATACTAGATTGAAATCGTACCATAGTATCATAAGCCATATACCTACCATAGTATAATAACACTTAGTTGTAGATAGGTATGATGTACGTATGTAGTAATTATTTACCTACCAAAAAGCTTATGACAATAATTGCATCCCACGTAGTATATCGTCTTTCTTACAAATAACTGTTTTATGGAAAATTTTGATGTCTTAGGATGAAAAGGCTGATTCACACAATATAAAACTGTCCTCTTTACAAAAAAAAATAAGATAGGTGATTAGAACTAGTTAGCGGCAGGAATTGAGGAGTATTTAGAAGAATGAACTACTGTCAAATATTGTTGACAGCGGACTGATGATAAAGTTGAACAGACAGAAGTTTTTAATGATAAATCAGCCTTCATAAACAGGGTCACAGATAATATAGACAAGAAGAGTACCACATTCTGGAGTACTGCAGGACAGAGCGCATTATGCCGGTTGCACAATGACTACACACACAGTAATACCTGAAGTGGTACTACCTTTACCTCGCGACCTATCAGGTACGTGAACACTCGCACCGGAGTGTCGTACTTCCAGTTGTACCGCTCGAAGATCTCCTTGTAGTTGTAGGGTACGCCGTCCGTAACCAGCATTATTGCCTGGAACATTAAGAAATCCTAAATCAAGACAAGAAGATAAAGAATTTGGATGTATGTTTAATATTTCACATAATGCACCAACTTACTTTAAAATCTTAGGACGCCAGTAGTTATTAATTATAACTAAATTAGTTTGAGATTGTTTCAATGAATATACCACGTATCTATGTATATAAATATACCTGGTTACAGTTGGCGCCGCCGCTGTTGTTTCTATAAATTTCCAGAAGTTCAAAAGCCCGAGTCAAAGCAGCAGAAAAATTGGCTATCTCAGTAGTTTCAAAATGATCCAAGCCAAGTTTTAATTCTCTGAGATTTCCCAAGGTGGCCTGAAAATTAAATTAAGGTGATATTATTACGTTTCAATGTTAATATCATAACTGTATTAAACTAATATGGCATAATTACCTGTACGAGAGAATCTTCAAAGCACGGCACGATGTCCTCTACAGTGTTAGCGAAGGTCAATACGTTCACAAAGTCGTTATTCCCGAGAGTATCCAGAATGTTTGTGACGACATGCTTGGCTATGTCCCTCCTTTGGCCGGTCATCGACCCGCTACGGTCCACCAAAACTATGACATCTTTAGGGCTGGCCGCTGCTTCCATGTACCAAGCTCTAGTTCTGCAGTCGTAAATGTCAACAGGATCAGCTCGCCACTTCATCGCTGCAACAGAGAACAGTCTCTTGTATATCAATCTCCTGATTCCACTATCAGAGAGGTGTTGTAAGTGGGTGGATTCATACCATGTTTATACATAGCCCACTGCACACATATTCTATCCCTGCGCGCGTCATGCAGTCTGGTTCGACGGCAAGCTTTACGGCATGCCCGATTCCATAACACGTTTTTCTTCAGTGCTAATCGTTTGATGTATTCCCAAAACAATACAAAGTTCGCTTACAATCTGGTTTATTGCTTACAGTTACATAGTTGTTAACATTTACCTGGATAATGCCTCATAAATCCAGTGGAACTGCCAAAGTACTGCCATCCGAGAGTAGGATCGCTTTGATAATTGTTTATGAAATGTGTGTCCAGACCTTCTGACCAATGTATACCTTTTATTACTTCAGGTGCTGTAACACATTTAATCAAATTAGAATAATTTATTGATTACACTAAAAAAATATACAAATAACTCTAATCATGAGTAAAAACATACCCCAAGCATACACATTAGTAGGCACATGTACGCTGCTGTGATTAATATTAACTGGAATGTTGTGAAAATGAGCATTGACTTGTAAATGTATCGCTTTGGTCGGAGGCCTTTCTATCCAATGTTCTACGCTGAGTTCTGGTTCTGCTGTCGTGGTGATAGACACTTCATCATAAGGCTCGTCCATTTCTTTGCTATTGAAGAACTGGAAGTCCTCCGGGACCGGTTCGTTCTGTTTATCAAACGCCATGTTCTCAGCGGCCTCCACTATCCTCTTGACAGCGCTGACCTTCAACTCCATCATGGCTCGGATGTCATCGGCCATACTCTGCACTAACTTCTCTCCGTCTCTTGATTCTATTTGAGCTGATTTAAAACTCTAAAATCAAATATATTGTGGTACCTATTAATTATCTACTGCGTTTACTTTTTGTATGATTAAGTGATAATATAGATGATACTTACATCTTGCACTTCTTTCTTTCTCGTGATAAACTCTCCGAAATGGTATAACTCTGTTCCCAGTTTGACCGCCCATGCTTGTACTCTGAATAATAAGATATTTTTAATCAAATTTTCCATAAATTTATTCTCAAAAACAAGCTATGCAATAGTATTAGTCTGATCGATGGGGCGTTGATAATTTTTACAGCACATAGCAATACTAGATAATAATGTAATTAGTGTTTTCTATTAAAGATCCATTGTTAAAGATATGCAGTAACAGGTAGGCTAAAAACACTTACGAATTGAGCGAGATCCGTGTGGTGGAGTCATACTGGGCACTGGCTGAGCAGTTCCTGGAGTCCAGGCAGACGGTGAGCAACAACAAAACAGCGAGACTGTTGCACTTGCACATCAGAATCACTTCTAGCACTATTATTGTCCGATTAGATCACTAAGGTCGTTAGTAATAGCATATTTGAGGATTCCTTGTATAGGTCACAGTTTCTAGCTCGGCGTTGATAAGGCGAGGATGATTGATGGCGCATGCGCGAGCGAGCGCGGGCCGAGCCTGCGCCTGTGTGCAGGCCCCACCGTCCCTCAGTCGTATACTGTCGTTTGTGAGAGTAACCCGTATGATTCCTTGCACTTTTCACACCAGAGGGCATCGATTTGTTGTCACTAGGTCAGTGTGCCAGCGGGTGACGTCCTGCGTAGTTATCTGTTTGACTGTTTGTGTCACTACACTTACATTGTTTACCAATCTAAAAAGAGTAGTGGGTAGTCGTGCAAACTTTTCCTTTTGAATCTTGACGATTTCTTAGGCGACTTAAGCATAATTCAATTCTTTTTAGAAACGTATTGAGAAACTACATAATATGTTATACTTACCTAAATTGGTACTAAATAAGTTACGATAGTAGGTACGTAAACAAATAAAATTCATACATGTACACAGGTGCAACAAATTTAATTGCCAAAAGTAACAAACGTACACATATAGTGGAAGTATCGATGTAAGAAATAAATTAAAAGCTTATCCTTTTGTTAGCAACCATTATTGCTTTAGGCCTCAGACATTTACAATGTTTTTCATTCTATTACAGCACACAAAAATATAAACTTAATTTTGGGAGATTCTCAGCTTTTCGTCTGATCACTTTTATTAGACTTAATTTTTCCCAATTACATACCTGTATTTGTATTCAATGATAGTAACTATAGTTGTTTTCAATGACCGTGGTAAATGAATTATAAACTTTTTTTTCTTTTTGTTACGTCTTGGTAACGATGTACTTTGGGTGGATTTGTCTCAAAATATTTTATACTATAGTCATTGTTAACAGTGTCAAAATTTGAATGGTTTTCGGATGTTTATTGTGATCATATTGTCAACATAATTCGAATTGCTTTATTTCACCGCAATAAACTTTCCGTTTTTTTCCTGGTACTAAATGCTTTATATGAATACTCTAGTCGCTGAGAATGCAAGTATCGTTGTGATGATAAATGTAGCTGCATTCGCGCGTATTGTGCTGCCCAGACCGCATTCTGTGATATTTTGTTCCTGAAAGTAGAAAAAATAACCATTATATATGAGTATCGAGTAAAAAGTTTACTTTTATTGTACTTCTCGTTTTCATTCTCGATAATGGCATAATACTTTGTAGTAACGCTCCAGGTTGTTATTAACGGATATACCTACTGATAATTTTGCGTTTATATAATAATTAGGTAGGACATGTATTTGATTCTAGAAATTGCTTAGATAATATAGATAGAAAAAAGACGAAATCCGTCAGATAGGGAGAAAAGAAAACATAATACAGAAAACTCGCGATATTGAATGAATAAATGGATGAGTCACTAATCATAACATCACATAAAAACGTAAGTGTGTTCGTTGATTCGTTACTCTGTTTCAACTTTTTTTCCTGGCACTAAGTGGGCATTAATATTAACTATGACTTACTCCTTGATGGTAGGTGTAGCACCCCGCCAGCCTCCTCCTGGGCAGACTCCCGAGCGGCAGCTTGTGGCACGGCTCCGACTTCTCCCTCGACTCGGCAGTAGCGCGCGGCGTCGTGTCCGGAGAGAACTGGCAGTCCGACGCAAACGTACGGTTCGTGTTTTCCACCACCACCATCAAAAGATTCGTCTTCGTGATTAACGTAGCCCAGTACGCCGGACTGCAGTCGCTGGATTCATCCTCCCCGACCAATGGCATCGCTCCCATCCTCGCCGCAGACAGATAGTGCGACTGGTTCAGGATGTATAGATGTATGGAGTTGTCGCAGGAGAAGGGCTTGTCTCTCTCCTTCTTGGTCTTGTTCTTCTCAGAGGGCGGCGGCGCGGCGGTCGTCGGGGCCTCTGTGTGCGCTTGAGGTATAGAATCGAAGTAATCTGCAGACGATCATGCGGTTATGTCAAGCGGAAATATTAGCGGCCAGTAATATACTACGAACATTCACATTGTCTTTTATTTATTTTGTAAGCATTATTCGTAAATTTTTATAGTGCATGTGCATTCTAATGTTTTAATTTATTGAATTGTGCAATTCTTATGCTTTATTATTGTAGCTTATAGCTAAAGTGAAGCTTACAACAGTCGTGAGATTGCGATAGGTACATTCCTACAGAGATAGATTTAACAGTTTTACATGTAGCCCTCATATGGAAAGGAGAAAGCCCATCTTATCAAAATTTAATATTTTTATATTATTCTCCCTTGCAGATGAGGCTAAATTAAATTACATTACGATTATTACATACAACACCGATACATATTAAGTCAAGCATCTAGCTAGTTAATGGGCTTTTTATAAATTACTTAAATACGACCTATTATTTTATTTATACTACGAGGTTTGTTAAGGGATCCTTGCAATATAATCGCAATTTTTTGTCGGTTATACATTATCTCCGACGATTGCTCGCCAGAGATATCAATTGCTCGGACTAACATTATGTGACTTTTATTGGCAAGACCATATAACTAGTATAACCCTACGTGGTGCTACTATAACATAATCCTAATCATACCTTTGTCATCAGTAATGATGGCGGCGTACACATTGTCACTCCAGTTGTACAAGTTGGAAGTGAGCACCACAGCCTCCGTGAACAACCACACCAGCAGGTTCTTCATCATTGTGAAGGGCTGGAAGTTATAAGATGACAATTTCACTTTGATTGTAAAAACTATGGATTGTGAGTAAAGCTGTAAGTTTGTGTCTATGTTTGCTATTCCATCAAACATCTGAACCAGTTTATATAAAGCGCACGGCGGTTTTTGAGTTTCGAAAGACACATTAGGCATGCATTGCCAATTTATTAAAGAAAAACTAGCAAAGGAATGACCAACTTATACGAGTAAAATCAGGATACTCACACTGAGCAGTGGATTGCTGCTACTCTTCTCAGTCCTCATGTACCAGGGGCACAGAGCCTGGTAGTTGAACACCTCCACGAACTCGAAGATGTTCTTCAGCACCAGGTCGTGGAGCACGTACTTGTTGATCACACCGAAGAACTGCCCCACCTGGTCTTTGTCCTTCGATAGGACCACGTAGCCTGAGCTGTCTACTACGTAGCACTCGTATTTGGAACTTTTGCAAGATATACCCTGGAATATAGAAATTTCAGTATTTATCACAATTCTTCTTATCGAATGAGAGTGACCAACTCTGGTGTCGAGGGTTTTCAAACCGCCCTAAGGGCCTCTGACATGGCTTAACGACTGCCGTACTAGACAAACAGCCGGGACCTACAATTTAACGTGTCATCCGACCCACGGAAGCACCCAAAATGTAATGCCACTTAAAAAAAATATTGCATTTATGTTATTCTACAGATGTAAGCTTCTGAATTCTTAATTGTGTTTTATCTTTCCCTCGAGAGACTGAATCACTGGTTATTTTCAATTAACTTCTTGAACCAGTTTTTAGATATTTTACTCACCTCACTCCACTCTTTTCCCATTTCGGTTATTTTCAAAAAGTTCTCATAGAAACTTGAGTACAGGAACTCAAAGCCGACCACGGAGGCTGGTGTTTCCGACTCATCATCTTTGTAGAATATAGCATAACTTGCTGTGATCACGATATCGCCATCTTCGTTCTGAACGTTGGGCTTGTTTTCTATGATAGCGTCGAGTATGGGCAGTGGGGTGGAAATAACCAAGGATTCTACGTCGTTTTTACTGTGCTGCAGCACGGCAGCTTTGTACCATGTTTCTTCTATGGATCTAATGTACTGGTCTCCGAATACCCTGAAAATAGTTTATACATTATCTTGCGTTTCCGTAGTCACACCTGTAGTTCTATTAGTACAACTACTAGCATCATACAGAAATAACAGCCTAGCATAGTGGTTTACGACAAGCCTTATGACATTGAAATAACAATGATCAAAACTTTATGCAAACAGATAGCATTCTTGTATGATCAGTATCTTGTAACATTTGGACTTGCCTATCGAGTGTGATTGGACACTATAATAGTTTATGAGAGTATCACTAATATTAAAACATCTTTTTAAAATAAATCTTACGTTCCCGTGTAGTTTTTGATCCTCATGCCATCGTCGAGCACCTTCTCATTCTTGTTATCATCGTTGACGTAGTGCCACCTCGTCAGACCGCTAGATGTGGCCACGAAGCGGACGCTCACGTTGTATGCTTCTGCTAACATCCTTTCCTACGAAATAAGTGCAATGATTTCTATTCAAAATCGAATGATTTCTTGAAAAAAAGCAACAAAAAAACATCAAATAAGTACTTTATTTTCAAGAAAGTGAGCAATATTGTTCTATTGCGTTGTCACCGGGCAACATTTTCTGATAAGAACGCTTCATTGTTTTGTCAATACGTAAATAATGATATTACATAATTGTTTTTGATAATATTCTCTCATAGCATTTGGAAGGAGCTGGGCCAGGAATAAGTGGAATAAATTAAAGAGGACTTTTACCTAGCTGTTGAAACAGTTTACTATGTAGATAAGTATAAAACAATTACCTTATCATCACCATCCCAGTTTTCAAAGTAAGGAGCCGTCAATTTGGCATCGAAAACAAGTTGCTTCACTAAATCTTCAATACAATAGTAGTCGTCAACGTCTCGCTGCTGCGTGGCATCTCCACAATGAGCTGAAAGAATGTTAATAAAATGAATTAAGACATATTTCTGAGGTACAGTTTATTCTTTTGTAATATTTTCAGTTTGTTTTGATCACCATGGATCGTTGTCTTAGGATTATTTTCTTTCCCTATATGGGAACTTTTTAATTACAAGTTTTAATTACAATGTATTTTGATATTTACTTACGATTTCTTTACACATAAAATACGTCCCATAACTAATTACTTACTTTTGACTGTAAAGTTGTCATTTTCATTTTTGTCGAATTCATATTGCTGCTTGGTGATGTTCAGTTTGTTTCTCGATAGGTTTGCTAGGAATTTAAATATCTCATGCTCCGGGTGAACGTTTTCGTGACCCTCTAAGTAGTGGTATTTGCAGTAAACCCTGAAAATATAAAAGAGTGATATATAATAGTGTTTGTAAGAAATTTCCATTATTTCTAATTTTTACTAGAATGTCTAAACACCTACTATGCAATGCTAGTTTGTTTAACACTATCGAATATGTTTACTTAAATAAAATTTATCAATCAATGATACTCAAATAACTGCTGACTTACAAAATTGATTGTAGTGACTTGTTAGAACGTTTGCCGGGAGTGTTGAATACAAAACCAATTATGAAACATTAGCAAATGATCAAATAACTGCTTACCAATCAGGATGGACTCTGTAACTGTATCTAAAGTAGTCCGTAACATTGATCCCGACCAGGTCCTGTCCTTGCTTGGCTTCCAGCGGATTGTCCTTGAGCAGTAGTTCAGTGTTACCATATCCGACTGGTAAAGAGATACCCATGGAAAATGGAGTGCCTTCCAACTCGTGGAAGAAGTAGTCGTGCTTCACTCGAGCTATCCTCCTGGAAAATTAAAAATATAGAGTTGGTTATTCACATAATCATTTTATTTTTCTTTTGTCTCCTGTATCTACTAATTAATTTAAACTCACATATATTTTTAAACACGTGTACATAGATTTGCTCGTATTGATTAAACATAACCTACGTTAATAAGTACCCATCAGTGCTACTTTAATCAGCCATGGCTGAAACTATACTGTACTGACCATTAGCTTTTATAGTCACGAGTCCAATACGATTTAGGTACGTATTGCTAACTATATTGGACGTTTCTTCCCTTGTTGATTAAACTTGGCTACTTGTTTCTTTATTTGTCCTGTTGTACCTAACTTGTGTGGGTCATGTCAGAGGCTAAAGAGGCTAAAAATTTTCAGCGATTAAATCATATTTCCCACATTGCTAGTGTTAGAATAGTTTCTTAGTTACATCTCCGCGGAATCTACTAATTTGAAAGAAATTTAATGTGGATAATATATTTTCGATTAACATAAAGGCTTCTTTTTGTCCTGGATTTACGCAAGTAACATGGTTAGTAAAACTGAAGGTTACCTCATCTGATCATAATGATAGAGCACGGGTATGTTGGTCATGTTCCCGTCGTTCCCGTTGACCAGCTTGTTCCGGAGGTCCTGGATCTCGGGCCCCAGCTCGCGCGACGCCTTGCCGTCGTCCACCTGCTCCACCTCTACGAAATCAACGCTGTTGTAGTTGTCTTGAAGCTCGCCGTTTATCTGGAACGTTAAGTAGACGAACTCATGTACTAATTCAAAATAGGTATTTGTTTTAGTAAAAGATTTTACTTTTTTTTATTTTAGTGATTTGTAGATTTGTTTTTATAGCTTCTCTTATAACGTATAATAAAACATAAACTTTTTTGGAAATGGGCTAATATAATCAAAATCATAGGGAACCTGCATTTTTCATACATACGCACCAGAAAGATCCCGACAGCCCTAGCGTAATCGCTTACCTACGCTTAGAATGCCTTCGTGTTTATTCATATTGTTACGGCTGGAATCTAATATAGGTACTCACAGTTGTGATTAGCAAGGGATGAAGCAGTAAGTAGCCATTGTTGCTCACTATGAATGAGTACCCGTTGACACCGAGCTGAAACAAAAAAATATAGAAGGTATAGTTTTAGCACCATAACTACCAAATTGATATAGTTATGGTTTTTTAATATTTGGAGTTTCAAGATGTAACGTTCAAAGTAACATACAATAGAATATATGTTTTTCACTACTTTACTAAACAGGTTACTGGCGGTTTACGCAACACTTTTGTATGTGGGTTTTGTATGTACCTACATCAATAGATAAACCAACAACTTTGGTGCTACAACTTTTGGGAATTCGTCGCTGGCATCTAGATGAAATATCAGCAACTAAGTCCTAATTCTTTTCGTTATTCGATCAGTGACGTCACGTAGACATATATACATAAATATATATTTTGACCTTCAATTTCATTCTGAAACGTACCATTATAGATACAAAAATGTAATACTTTTGTAATATTTAGACATGTATAAAATCTTTTCACTTTTATACATATGTTTTGTGAGACGAGACAATACAGGTACTAACTGTTAACTTTTAGTTCATAAGTTGAGTATTTCCATTGATGAATAAATGATTATCTTATATTATAAGGAGCAGTGCTCACCTGATGTGGCTTGGCTAGCTTGGCGATGCTGTCGATGGGCACGTCTGTCCCCGCCACTCCCAGCAGCATGGCCTTGCTGCCCTGCTCGTTCGTGTAGTAGTCGAATGCAGGGATGGCCACTGACGTCACCAGCTTGTCTTCATCGGGCTGTAGATATAATCATTATTCTATACTCTATACATAATTAATAATAAAGCTGGAAAGAGTTTATAGCCTGAACATAGAAGATTTTAGAAAATAAATTGTTTGTGTATACTTTATATCGACAGTAGAACACGTTTCAGCAGTTTTAATTTTTTTTGTCTGTTTTTTTCAACGCGCTCATCACGCAAAAACGGTTGAACGGGTCATTATGACTTTTGGTATATAAATACTATGTAGTCTTGAGAGTGTCATAGGCTTCTTTTTATCCCGAAATAATGCGTGAAAAGTCGCAGGCGTCCACTAGTTTTAAATAAAAATTAGACCACTGTACCTGTAAAACATTTTTTCAATTAATTCTATTATTTCAGGCATTTGAAACTTATTACGTCGCGTTATTTTTAATGAATTGACCAAATTGCTTTGTTTTGTAATGTTTGAGAACTGACATGGTTCTGCCTAAACGAAACTATACCACAGAATAGAAATATACTCCGAAGTATTATAAAAAATCGTTTCAAAGTACTCACATTTTTGATGTCATTGCTAACGCTCCAATCGATTGTCCTCTGTAAACAAAAATAGAAAATCCAATAAGAAAACAGTATTGCTCTGAAATTGAAAATCGTATCGTTTTACGGATGAGATTCCACAAAGGAAAGGAAGCTCGAAACTAAAATAACTATTTACTGGACAAATAAGTAAAGGTCCGCCATATTTTATCACAACAATGAAATCCAAACAGATGCTATCAGATAGACACCAAATAATGATACTATCGATGAGTTGAATCGATATTGAAATAATTTATTAGAGTGGGAAGATATGTTTTTTTCGAGCATTGATGTCTCGTTATGAACCAGGAAAATGTATATACTTAGTATTTTTGATTATTCTTAGTAACTTTATGTATTTAAATTATCGTCGTGAATTAACAAATTTAAATTATTGCATTACTGTGCTTCAGGCCGTCAGTAGATGGTAGGTTACTATTATAAGCATGTCTCACGTTGATGAGCACAGTTCATATCCAATACCATAAATTACAAAATCTTAATATCAATAAGATATCATAGCTAGAATTATCTTTCATTCCAACAGAAAGTAATAGTTATTGTATTCCGTATTTTAAAGAATAAAAATGTAAAAGGTTTTTCTTCCATACAGAAAAATATATGCCACTATAAATAAAATGCTTCCCCTCAAAAACGTAAACATGAAATACAAGTGGTTTATGTACTCTCGCGCGTGTTGTTCCAGAATATAAAAGTCACTCTCGGGATTCTATATCTACCTTAAAAATCGCAGAGATTCATGACTCCGTTGTGGGCTGAATAAGGAATATACATGAACAAATGCTTTTATGAAATATGTACATACATGAATGGATGCCACACACACCGCGACTGGTAAGGATAGTTGATCGAGGCACCACCAAAGTCTCCTGTATTTGTTCCTCGTCGCTTGAGACCCGTAGTGACAACATATTAGAGCCCGCGCACACTATCCATCCATTTGCTCTCTATCCAAATTCTAAATGACGGTGGTGTAATATAACAACCGACCGGAATCGTTAAAGACAAATTCTTCGCTTGAAAAGATCCACTGACCACGATCCTCAATGATGAGGGGCTGTCTATTAAAAGAGTGAGAATATAGATATATAGATAAAACTCTTAATTGTAACACACATACAGAAAAAAGGCAAAAAGAAACACAAAAGACTTAAAAAATAGTACCACAACTGGCGGCCTAAGAGAAGAGTATACTAAGTACTACCTACGTACAGTGTTATCAATGTTAGCGTGCGTCCAGGTGGGCGGCGGGTTCTTGCCCTCCAGGATCATGGGGCGCGCGATCACGTTGATGTACTTCAGCACCTGCTGCTGCACCTCCTCCACCGAGTGGATGTGCACGAAGTAACCTACGGGATATAAATATACAGTAGTTAAAAAATCTAGAACAAAGATTAAAAAACTGTCATTCTACCCGTTGCTTCCCAACTTTATCTAGCTTTATTGATCAGATGGAATAAAAACGATAAACCCCAACTTTGTAGGTAATGTGAAAATAGTTATAGCTGTATATCTGTTCATTTACGAAAACACATGTTGTTCTACATGTACTTATTAGATAGTCGAGTATGACGTTTAGTTTTCTAATATTTGTGCATATTTTTCAGCTTGATTATTAATTGATATTTTAATTCATATCACGACGAGTAGCTTAACGCACGAAATTACGTAAAATTCAAAATTCATAAAACATATATTTGATCTAATTTTAAGATACGGAGCCAATGTTTAAAATTCTGTTTGTCAATATTCCTACGAAAGCTGCTCATTAATTCATCTAGCCATTAAAATCTCTCATTACGATTGAGGGAAGAAAATAATAGGTGGATAATAAAGACATCGGGTCGAGGTCAAATATTATGCGTGCGCATGTGTGCTGATATTATAAAGTTTGTTATGTTGGTGTTGACGGCCGTGCTCAATCTTCCAACTAATTCCTCAAAGTAAACACCCATAATTGGGTCCTGTGATGAAAGATTTCTTTTTGCGCGTTATTATTTTTGTGATATAAAAAGATATTGGTACTATGTACTGACTGTTTATATAATATGTATCGACTGTATATTAAGCGTGTTTGGATGACTTATAGTGTTAAACTTTTACGTTTTATATTAATGTTTGGGTTGTAATACACGAAAATTGTATTTTCTTCTAAACATTTTAAGAATACAATATTGTGTAATGTTTATGATTGCCGGTTTGATTTGAGTGCAATCTGAGCTTCGAAATATGTCAAAACCTTTTTTCCTTTATGGGCATGATACGCTCGACTTTATTAGAAAAACTTATACCTAACCATTATGACAATATGTAGATAAAAAAATCATGACTTGGGTTTGCTACTAACCTCTATTCAAACAAGCCATCCACTGAATCTCCTGCACATTGGTGACCTCCTTTCCTATAAGGTACGTAAACACCCTAACTGGGATATACGTCTTGTTGTCTACGACCTCTCTGTTATACTCCTCGAATACTTCAGTAAGGTTCCCAGGGACGTAGTCCGTGATGACCATAACCAGCTGGTTGCAACCTTGCTCGCTCGTCAGGTTACATTTGTTGTGGATTCTCTAAACAAAATGAACAGAAGAGATATTAGGTCAAAAAGAAAATTCAAATACATAGAATCCCATTTCATGGTTAGTGGGAAGAAAAATGGGCCGACAGAACTTGATGGACAATAGTTTCTTGCTCATTCACGCTTAATCCGCTGAAACCGATTCGCGTGAAAGTTGATTAGATACTGGATTACCACATAGTTTGCTAGCACTGCGGGGATGCTCTAACTATAATAGTATTACGCTCAGAAGATTGCATTACACTTACCGCCTTTCGAAGCGTCAAAAATGCTTGTTTATAAGCTTCGGTCAGATTAGCATTTCCTTCCAATTTATAGTTATGTTTTTTACCCTTATCCCAGGGCTCGAGTTTGTCTCTTATGGTAATTATATTTTCCTTCGTAGCCTGGACTAGTGTTTTGAAGCATTCAATGACCAGTCCGACTTCTTTCTTGAAGTAGAATACGTTTACATAGTCGTTGTTTGACAAGGTGTCTAGGAGGGATCGTAAGGTCCGTCTCGCGACGTAGTTCTTGAAGCCTGTCATGGAGCCGGACACGTCGAAGAGTATGATGACGTCCTTGGAGCAGGTGGCTGCTTCAATGTACCAGGACTGGACCCTGCAGTCGTAGGTGTCTGCGTGCATCTTGTTCCAGGGCATGCCCGGGTAGAAGCGCAGGACGCCGTGCGCCGACCCGAAGTATTGCCACACCAGAGATGGGTCAGACTTGTAGTTCTTTATGAAGATGTCGTCTAGGCTTTCTGACCATAAAATAGCGTTTAAGGCGTTTTTTTCTGTAAGAAAGAATGTTTTAATTTGTTAGGTCTCGAAATATTATTATTAAATGTAGATTTTAGCTCTTACCTCTATAGAATATATTTGTAGGCACGTGTACACAACTCATATTAGTATTTACACTTATATTATAAAAATGTGAATCTTTTTCCAACGACACATTCATGTAATGCTTTTTACTGTCTGTTAGAAATTTGAATTCTTCTTGTTCTGGTATGTCTGTCGGTTCATCTTCTTCATATTGATATTCAAATTCTGAATATTTCGCTGAACAGTATTCAAAGGTCAGATTGGCGTCTTGTGTATTTTCTATGTAGGTAAAGTTCTGTGCGAGTTCTTCTGCCGTAGCGTGAATACACTGCAATCAAAATAAAAAAAAATACACAGGTACCTATAAATGAAAATCGGTATTCTATAATATAGAAGGCCACTAAAAGTTCCTATATCATAGTAGCCTTAACCTAACCTAACCTTGTCTCCCGTACTCACCTTGACAGCATTAATTTTCCTGGTGAGCATGGTCGCCACGGACCGCAGGGATGACTCCAGAATACTTTTACCGTCTTTCTTCTTTACACTGGCGTTCATTTGCTTATATTTCTAAAAAATAAATCATGATTTAATTTACCTATCACTGGCTATTACTGTATAGATATTATTCACGTTTAACTACAACCAGTATAATTTTAAACGTGATTTGGAAACGCAAAATATACTTATCCATTTCTGTAAATTTGCAAAAATAAACTCTTCATCATAAAAGTGCATGCAATTTATGGTACCCTTCATTATAAAAGTGCGTGTGCACTTTTACGTAACTGCAGTATTAAAATATGTGAAGAACACAGAGACGAAATACTTACAATTCTAATTTGATCGGAATTCGTGAGTGATTCACTGAGTTTCCATAATTCTTCGCCCAAGTTTCTTGCCCATGTTTTGACACTGAAATACAACGTATATTTCAAAAGCTCTGATATAAACTACTAACTATTACTCGTTTGTTAATTATACACAAAATGTAACAAAGTTTAGTAAATAGTGAACAGTGACTACTTAATCAAATAAAACAATAAACTGTTAGTGTATTGTAGGAGTTAATCCATATTAATGATATTCTTTCAAATCATTATCTTTACTCATTCAGTCGTAGATTTAATCACTGAACATATAAGGTGAATTACGGCCGAATATTCCTGTAGATGTTTAATCTATACTGATATTCCAATATTATTTATACTGTAACAACGTTATCGACAAAACAAACTCACTTTTGTTGACTTACGAAAGTTTATGCTCATCATAAATTAGCTCAAAGTCAATGTCAGATACGAAACCGACCCAACTGTTTTATGATTTTAGGAACTTGGTTATCACGCTCAATGTTTCATTAGTGTTGTGATATTGGTATAGTTTTGATGTGTTTATTGTATACAATTCTCACATGTCTCCTTTAGTTGCCGGAGTGGGCTCTGGGATGATGAGAAGCGCCAGTAGCAAGGCACACTTTATGCATTGCATCTCGATGAGTCACTCGCCAACTCGCCGACCGTCCGACGGACACAAAAACTTACAGCATAAGGCACATCGTTACGATACTTTGTCACACACATAAGGCTACAAAATACATCACAATAAATAACTACGAGAGAAAGCTTTCACCGGCACGATAACTGACAAGGCCACACCGATAGAGACGCATAATAACCACTAAATACTTTCACTACTGTATTAATAGATCTATAGACGAGCTACGGTAAGGTTTGGACACTGCACGGAGCGCGAGGTTTACGAGTTCAAGTAATGTTTTCGTGTCGGGTCGTGTCGCGCGGGCGGCGGCGGCGGCTCGCAGGGCGGGCGTGTGGCGCGGCCGACGCACGTGCTGCGTCTATTCTGGGCGGGCGGCGGACGGCGGCGGGCGGAGCGCCCCGCATCGAGCGAACTCGATCTAGGTCGCGCGCCCAACACTATACACTCCCTATTAATATTAATGAGAATTTCTTCAAACTTTTTGTCAGCTCCCGTAGCGGCAAACTTAAGCAAGCAATCATTTATGCGTTTAAGTAGATTACAAAGTTGCTGATTCTACTTTTTTTATTTTCCAACTTGGTATATCATATCTTGGATGTAATTTGTGAAACTTTCCTCTGAGAGTTGTTTCAAACAAATTTTAACTTAGTCTCTGGACTCGTGTCTTATAAATGTCTGACATAAAATGTTATTTTGATGAGTAATATTTTCTTTCGTGACTCGGAAAATAAATGTCTTTATGTAAAGTAACATTTGTCGAGACCCTGCTGATTTCCATGTCGCAAGAACAAATTTGGGGCTGTTGGAAGCACGAGATTATTAAAAATTCAGGCGTTAGGGACGCTCTTACCTGCGGTGGGATCATAGAAACGAGGTATCAGGGAAATATCTTGTATATTTTATATCAAGTTAACTTAAACTTATTTATTTTTATTATGATTGTAATTTGTACATAATATGTCTGTAAATTCCAATAACTATTTCAGTATATAATTGACTCCCCATATTAATTGACGCAGAAAGCATTAATATTTGTTCCCATTATATTTAATGCCTAAGATTAGATACTTTATTATTAGATATTGTATTATTACTTACACTGGTTTTGCTTTATGTCTAGACGCAGTTTTTTAATGTTTTTAATATGTTTTACCGCCTCATTAAAAAGGAAGTTATCAATATCACCCGTATGTCTGCGATGTAGGTACTTAGAATTGCATAAAATTTGAGTAGACACTCATGTTGATCTACATATTAATTATGTAAGCCTCAAAACTTAATTTATTTTTTTTATTTGCTTCTTATTTGTAAATAAAGAGGACCATTAGAAGTCTGTATGGAACTAGATAGTAAAAAAACAATTTATGTATAATTATGTTAGCTTTCTCCTGCAAATGTTTATAATAGGTTCAACAATTAATAACAAAGAAGTCTTAGATTATATAATCACAGGCAAACCTAAAGTTAGTATTAGTGGTGATAAAACTCGTAAACATACGTACATATATACCAACATTTACATCAGCGCAGTACCTAATATCAATGAAAATCAGGCGAGTTGTCGTCAAGCGCCAGCCTATTCGTCATAAGAACACTTGCTACCACTTACATAATGGCACGTGCTACCATATTTGCTAAGGCTCGTATTGCATATACACAGCCATAATATCACCTCCACGTGTGTATCGGTCAATCAACCAATAGGTATAAACAAGGACTTAGTTATTTTATGACCATTGTTTTGGCAGATGATGAAAGGGATATTAAATAAGGCCTCCGACAAAGAATCCAACTCAAAATTTTGTAGTTACAAACGTATATGACAACAGATATGTACCTACATATGTACACATTCACATAGCGCCATCTAGACTCATACTAAGCACACTATGGCTCTCAGACTGCCTAAAATTCTATATCATATGGATTCTGGATGCTATAAATCTATGTATTTTGTCTCTTTTTCAACTTTTTGTTATGTATATAGTGTCGTGTCCTATGTGTTATAATAATTGCTTTCTTTCTTTATATATATATATAGCCAAAAATAATACTGGCAGTGTCAATATTTTCGCATTCTTTCTAGTTGACCTTTTCATGGATATGATATTGATATTTTTTTATAAAAAAACACCACCACCTGTTGTAAAATCTCTCGACGTGACTTCCTCGTGCCGAAACATCTCTATCCTACAAGGTCCTGTGAATAATCAGCGGCATGAAACTGCGAACTCTGGCGTAATGTAATATTCTGCTGTCACAGCGCTCGCTGGCCCGCTCGGAAACTGATGAATTTTAAACAGATACAACGTCGTAATGGGAGCTACTGGTTTAACACTCTATTTGCATACATTGAGATGTTTTGCATGTTTATGTGCTTATATTTAATTTAAACGTACATACTTCGAGCATCGTAGTAGCTTTTTGTTTGGGTTGTAACAAGTGCATCGAACCAGTTAAGAAATAAGAAAAGAGCGAAAGAAAATATGGTTTATTTCTTTAAAATTTGTTTTACAGTAGATAGAATAACGCGTGGCTACATCAGATACATTTGGACTCACATAGATTTTGCACTCTTTCAAACTATAAGTTCGCTATTTTTTATGTATTTGATCGGTTTAACATATTTGAATTAAGAATTGCAATGCTAAGCAATACACAAAGCAGACTCAACTCTCTTGTCCCCGATACTCGCATTACGTCAGATCTTATATCAAAGCGATAGCATTGTACTCTCGCCAGGGGGTAAAGAGGGGTGAAAGCTGAAAATGACCCGATAAGACACCCCCATTCTCACCCCATGACTCTGATTACTACATTCAACCCCATCGACGAGCGTTAAATTTTAATGGTAATGAAGTACTCTGAATAATAAACTTACTTCGTGCGAATAGATGTTAAGCACGTCCACTGGGACATTATGGAAAGAATTTTGTAATAAAGACTTGAAAGCTCTAAATTGCATGTCTGTAATGTAGAAAAGTGCATAAATATGTATGAAAATATGATAAAAATGAGCGACGATAACTTCACTCACATAATTTCACTTTTATAATATTAGTGTTGGTAATGTATGCAGTGATGTATACATTATGTAGGTAATGTATAGGTATACATCACTGTAATGCGGTTGATTAATTATCGTATCCAGTTTATATCTATTTATTATTACAAGTAAGTAAGTATTTTAAAATCATCAAGAGTATTTTTTTGAGAATTTAATTACCTATCTACCAGGATGTGATAATGGAAGTTTTGACACTCGTTAGATAGCTAATACATTTTTAGTGAGAACTGCGAAGTACCTATCGAACAACTGCTAGACAAGTAAATACTCATCAAAAGTTGGTCCCAGCTTGAGTTGGCCTTTCAGCCAATTACACTCAGGCCGCGTTGTGCGCTTGTCATTCTGTGACGAGGGTCCAATAGAGGATTTGATTTGGCGCTTCGCCGAATACTTTGTTCCCTTTTTCTGGGCCGCCTTTTGAATCGATTCCTGAAATAAAGACCTGGCTTTGTAGAAGTTAGATAGGTAATTTAATTAAATAATTGCATGATGTAATGGGACGTATGGAGGGAGTTGGGGGAGACCTTTGCCCAGGAGCGGGACAGCATAGGTTAATAAAAAAAATGCATGATGATGATGATGATGATTTTATGGAAGGCTCACTACTGGCTGGTCATTTATAAATTGCTAGTATTTTCCTGGTTTGAGAGGCACAAAATTAGTTTAGTAATAAGCTCTAACAAGTTCTAAAATGAGATTTAGAATACGATTAACAAACCTACTACGTACATAGTAACCTAGTACGAGTAATTTAGCTTCTGAAATAATAAAGCAGTAAATAAATGTAGCATAATATATGTATACAATAGTTATCGTCTTCTCAAAACAAATATTGCATTATGTATTTACCTATATATTCCCATGCATTCTACTTCTTATACCATTTTGTTTAATATGTTCTTACTAACTTAACAACTTAGCCTTTGGAAACAGGGTGACTTAGCGTTCGTCCTTATATCAACTTTTTAGGTAAATACTAACTGGTCAAATGTAATTTTAATGTCCCTAACATGGGTAGTATAACACTATATGAAATTTAAACTTTAGGGTGAACTAGTTACGGAGGCTACATTTTAACATCAACTTTTGTTCGTTGGTTGACCTAATGACAATACAATACAGTACAATACAATACAAAAACGTTTATTGGGTTCAAAAATACTTACATCTAGGTACACTATATTAATACATACAAAAACAAGAGTAGTTTCTTACAATAGTGTGTTGTCACCCGGAGGAGATGTTTCTGTTTCCCAGGTGACAATTATGCGATAATTGCTCTAAATAACATACTATTTATAAATATATAGGTATGTCTGGTTATAACAAAGAAGAATTTTCTTTGATTCGTGCCATAGTATTATTATCATTTATGTGGCGGTAACTAAAGCATAGGCCTTCTCAAATTAGAGCTGGTCACGTACAAACTTACTTACCCTAACTTAGCAAATATTCTTCTACATTTAAGTGATTCAATCACTCTGTAGAAGTGAAGGCAGTATGCCGGAGGTCGTACGGCACTTTCCCTGAAGCCGGGCGTCTCGCCAGGGCGGCGCCGCCCGCCCACCACGCCGCGCGCCCTGTTGAAAAACCTGCCAGGAATCTTCTAGAAATACTTAGAATACTTTTATGCAACTAATTCGAATAAAACTAACAATATTAACTTAGTTTACTTAGTTTACTAATTTAATTAGTATTCATTATTCATTTATTAATTTCATGAACTAATGAGCTACCTAAAGATAAATAAATGATATGAAATTGTTTTATTTATGAATCTACAAATTTTGGAATGTGTAGGTACTTCATAGTTCAAATTGACTATTTTAGTTAACATTTTTATATACGTCGTCGGAAAATATGAAAACCAGTCACCAATATAATAAATTTAGCATTATTTTATTACTATTACACAGTATATTTACATAGTCTAGTCTAGAGGCCCTATAAAACATTTTTAATGAAATTACTAAGCAAATATTATATTGAGTAGGTAAAACATAATTGAGATAATATAATTAACAAATAGCATTGAAGGTTAATAACGGTGCATGTGCCCATTGTAAAAAAGATGATTTTGTGTACATAGGTGAAAATATCGTGATTTAGTCTATTTTGGTTGTAATTGACTATTGAAACCATCGTTGAATTATGTAACAGCTGTATACTTTCTGGCTATTTTGGCGGATGATTATATAGCCTTAGGTGAGGTATACCAAGAAATACTTGTCGAATAATAGTTTATTTACCTATATTTATTACCTATTATATTTACGTCTAAAATATCCTTGAAGTGCAATGGAAGTGCATGAATACATGACCTTGTGTAAGTAGATGTGTGTGTGTGTGTGTGTGTGTGTGTGTGCAACTGTACTGTAAGAAATTTAAAACTCTTCTTCTTTCTCTGTCGGTTAAGAAATATGTCATACATAGAATTAATGTACATCCATGTGCTACTAAGTATGTTTCAGTATATACTTACTTACTTACTTTAGCAGCTGGATCCTGGCCTCCGATACTAGATGGCGCCACTGTCTGCGATCTTGAGCATGAACCTCCCAATGGGTCACTCGCAGCTTGCGGAGTTCCTCCTCCACCTTCAGTATATAGGTAGGTATATCTATTTTTTTCATGATGCCTGTTAGGGTTTTTATTATGCATCTGCTGAATTGATTGTAATGTTGGTTAAGAATTTTGCATCCGGGCACTATCTGACATAGAAATAAGCCATGCCTGAGTATAACTCGTGAAAGTTATTAAATTAAGTTCGCATGCTCTGCAGGCCTAACTATGCGGTGCGCTATTAAACACTCTCGCTAACTAACTTTGTTGGGATAATGCGGAAATGCCATAGTTTGGTCAAATTTAATACAATGCAAATACAATTAATACAATTTTAATAACTAAAGTTGCTAAGAGATGGCGCCACCAAGCGCGCCGTATTTTGGCCCCTCCTAATGTACATTACAATGCACAAAATACAATAGATATATGTATTATTGAACTCAAACACACGAACAAAACAAGTAACCAACAGAAACAAAGTTACTTATTGCGTGGCAGATGTTTATCGGACCCTTCTCACAGATTTTATATGATTTACTTAAATACTGTAATCGATTAATTAAAGTAAATAAGTTCGTATGAGAGTAGCCAAATCTAGTGGCGAGGATTTTCAACCACTCTATTCGACTAATTACTCTTTTATTACTATATGTTTGGCTAAGTGACTGAAAAGTGGCATTCCATTTTGGGCGCTTCCGTGGGCCGGATGACGCGTTAAATTGTAGGTCCCGGCTGTTTGAGTCCAGCAGTCGTTAAGCCATGTCAGAGGCTCTTAGGGTGGTTTGATAAACACTAGAGTTGGCCACTCTCATTAACAAGAAGAAGGCTATTATATTTTGTAACGCTAAAGTAAGCCGACCCTTACCGTGAATGAACTCATAACAGACATCATCAATAATAAGAATTCGCAAGAAGTCTATATACAGAGTAGGTACTACACCACAGTTTCCCTGATAAATTGATGTTAAAGCAATTCCAAAATACTCATACTTAGTTGTTACTTTTTCTCTTTTGAGCGATGAAATCTCCGAGTTTCAATTTACTTTGCCTTCTGGGAATGCTATCAGAGCTGTCCCAGAGACATCACACTATATAGACGTCACATAATGACAATAAAAACCAGCCAGACTCAATAATAATATAAGTCTTATAATAGTGAGTTTTAGTCTCAAACTGCCGTGCGAGAATTATTTTGAGTTTTTCAAGGCAAGCGTGTAACATCACAGACTACAATGGAAATTATCATTTGACGGGCTTTCGTTAGCCAAAGTGTAAGAACAAGGCTAATTCCATTCATTTTTATACAGACTTAGTCCACGTCCACTTATGACTTACAAGTCTATTTATGCTTCTGTCTACCTTCTGGTCTAGTGTTCAAAAATTATAAAATAGAAACCAAATATCTACAAGCTGATTTGCTCACGCTTGATTAACTAAGTCGGATTGACCGGTTTGTATAAAAGATAGTGTGGTAAGCCGATACCGTCTTATTACAAAACTTGGTTTAAATTTCAGTCTAGAACTTTGAAAATAAGAAGTCGGATCTTGTTGTACAAACAACACACACAAACTATTAAAATGTAAACTTCAAATTAGAACTTTGATTTATCATTAGTGTCATTTTGACGATTTGATTATCATTTGATCATTATTTAGACAGAAGGAATCAAATTTTGAACAACAAGAACGAACAGGATATGTTATAAGTTCTGGCTGGAGTAATAGTTAAACCACGTTTTGTAATAAGACAGATAGAGATAGATAGATAGGTATAATTAGAAACCTCCGGTTTAATTCGTCTATGAGCTGTCCCTTTTATATTCAATACGTAAGTATATTTTGCTTTTAGCGGCAGGTAACTTGATTCAATCTGCAGGGTGAGTTTTAGAAGGAATTGCTGATGTTTTATATTAATTTACTTGACAATACGTGTAACGTGTCATGTTGTTTAGGTGAATCGTGTCAAATCTATGTAGGAATTTAAAAAAGTGGAGTCACCGTGATCACTGTGAGATGAAGCCTGTAAGGACTTGACTTTAATGTTCTAGATGTTTTCTTGAGATATTTACCCAAGTTCCTACCTACATTTTTAATATAAAATCATAATCCATACATATTTGCTACACGCTATTGTCAATGGCATTGTCAGGTTCTTGGTATGTTTTTCAAACAAGAGAAATTTGTAAAGAAATGAATGAATATTAGGTATTATGGGGTTTAATTATTTAATAGGTAGGTACCTACCTATTATTGTTTACCCTTGTACCAAGGATGTCGTTACGCATTGATAAACACTACAAGTTTATATAATTTAAACGTAAAATTATATTTAAACAATGTTTGTAACTTGAAATTCAAATATATTTTTCTCACAGACAAGTCTGTGAGAAGTGTGTTCGTAGTACCTAATATTAACTTATCATATAGATAATCAGAAACGTTATTTTGACGGTCACATTGTATAAGCTCGCAACACCCCGGCAAGGAACTGGGATTCCATTTAGAATTTGACATTTAAGATAGATTTTGTACATAGGTAATTTAAACTAGCAAAATAAAGAGATCAATAAGTTCTAAAAACGGTAGAACAAAAGTGTTTGCTTTTGACGTACTATAATTAAAGCCGCCTTTACGAATTAATCTGTTATGCAGTTTCTAGGTACCCTATATATTCCATTACTCTTATTATGTATTTAAACAAAAACATATTCGAAATTTCACATTTTTGAAATTGTTTATCAACCCCAAGGACCATTTTGCCCTTTCTTTGTGATTTAAATCTAAGTAGTTAGTTTAATTTTTAAAAACTATGAATCCATTCTGGCCCTTTCTAATTAAAAAAAGTCGATTAGCAAGCTCCCGTTTAAAATCCCGTTATACCTAACGCAATACGAGAGTGCCTAGTCGCATTCAGCTGACAGTTGCAAATATTTGTCATGCATGAAGCCTGCACGGGTAGCGGCGCGGCGCGGCGCGCGGTTGTCGCCGGTTGCAGCCGCAGGTAACCACGGTGGCATGATCCGCCGGAACCACAGCTGTTCCGGGCCGGCTGGGGACACACTGGGAGGAGAGGGGTGACAATTATTAATGTTTTTACTATTATTGACTATTGCAAAATGAGAAAGTACGCTCGCATTCAACTGATCAGGTGGTAGTATGAGGTCTTAAGAGTGTAATGGGTTACTTTTTATCCTGAAACAATGCGAGTGACGCCGGGGGTGTCCAGTAGTTATTAATATATTTATTATTAATGCCTGTGGCTTCGTTTGTTTAGTGACAATATGTAGTCTGTCACTCTCAGCATCCTGTATAAAAAATAAAATAAAAACACAAAGGGCTGTACTTCTATTAGAAATCAGAATCCTGTACATGTACAATATATCACGATACCGAAATCCATAATGATCTTTGACTCTAAAACACGGCGTTATAGAATAACAAACACACATTTATATAATTATACAACTCGCGGTATTTTCCACGTTGATCCATGGTCTAATCTATCTCCATAATAAATATCATCCAAAACGCTTCAACTGTTTGAGCGCGAGGAAGTAACAAAATACAGACTTACACAACCACAAACTTCTGCCAATATATTAATAGTGTAACGTGACTTTGTTTGCTAAGTTGTTGTACCTATGTAATTTATTTGATAACCAATATTTTAGTGAACAATTAACGTGTATTTTAAACATGTACTAGATTGTTACGTGCTGTTGTAGATAAAGTTTTCCTTACCTATTCACTGTTTAAAAAATATAATAAGTTAAAAAAAAAACGTTCTGATATGATTTATATAAACATGGTGCGACGTAAAATCCATGATATATATGGTATTTCCGGCAAAATGTATTGTTATTATAATCGCCTTACAAGGTAATATTATTAGTTGAAAACTAAAATGTACGCGAAATTAAACATAAGGCTAAATTTACCTACCATGAACACATGGGCCTACGCTTACAACAGAATCGGTTTTAACTCAACGCTGACGTGTGGTTAGGCCATACTATGTAATAATTAGTGTTGGTACTTGGTTTGGTTTGTAGCTAGTAGTTGCGCCCGGTGTGCGCGGTGCCTGCGCGCGAGCCGCAGTGGCGCATGCGCGGTGTCCCGGCGCCGCACATGCCGCGCTGCATTCGCTAAAAACGCGCGCGCGCCAAAATTCGAAACATACGAACATGCGTTTTGGCAAATTCCAAATTCAATTACATCTTTGACATTTATCAGTTGTTTTTTGTATTAATTCACACGGTCCACAAATTTAGCCAATTAACTAATTTTTTTAAGTATTGTCATATGTTTTTGACAATTAATTAAACAAAAGTTATTTGAGAATTTAAAAGTTCAATTTTGCATAATAAAAAACTATAATAATGTGTAAACACGCGGTGCTAGTTCCTTTGAAGCATAATGTGGATACAGGTAAGTTTTTTTTCATATTTTAACTATCATTATGTAGTAAGTACAATACAAAAAGTGAAACACAATCTACATACATAATGTCTAACTTTTTCCAAGTATAATTATATAAATTCGTAAATTTTGGAGTCTTATTAAATTCATAATGAGTGACAATAGCAAGATTAACTCGGAAGTAAGTTAGTTACTTTCTTGGCTTGTTTACCTTTCTATAGGAGCTTATTTATCTAAAAAGTTCTTTGTGTGAACCTCTTTATTGATTTGTTGAAAACTTACTAATGTCAATATTATTGAACGACTCCTTCGAGCATCAATCAGAACGACTCCGACATCGAACATCGACATGGACAAGTATTCAATGATGTTTAATATATTAGATTCATTTGTAAGTTTTACTTGCTCACAGTCATCTAGTGCTATTTTAATTAAAACTATGATTGCAATTTTGTACACAATACTTCGCAAAATAATCTACTTTACTTTGCGCATAAAATGTAAGTCACTTTACCTATTTATTATTTTACATTAACAGCTCTAAATTGTGGAAAAATCAGCGCTAACAGATTCGTCCTCAACATTCGTCAGGCATTAAAATGTCGATAAATTCAAATTTATAGGTCGTCAAATAGTCGAGCGTTGCGGCCAATTGTCTTAAATTAGGATCCCATTTGTTCGTATTCGGTGGTCGGTGGAGCAAAGAGCGAGGTGTCATGTGTGAGTGTTAATCGATAGCTGGGGTCCGCGGGTCGGGGCGCCGGCCCAGCCCGGGCCCGCAGTGGAGCCGCGAACATGCGCACAGCCGCATGCATCCGAACGCCGTCTCTGCCTCTGCCTCACTAACTCGGCTTACTTACACACATTGTTTTGGTTTCTGTCCGCGTGTAATTGCCTCCGAATCAGTCGCCGCTCCGCTTACCGAGAAACATGAAGTTGCCGAAATTGGATCTGTGTAAGTGTTCGCAACATGTTTGTCAATAATTGTTGACAAATATCTCGAGCACATCCTCCCGCCGCCGGCGCTCGCAATGCGCTACGCACTCGGTTTAACAACATCACATTGCGAGAACCATTTCACGATTTGTATTATGCGTTTTAGATGTTTCTTATCTTAATTACTCGCCGTAATTCTCCGTCCATTGCTCGAAACTGCCGCTGAAATGTTTGAGTAAACGTAGCTTTACGTGAGTCGCGGGTGTTGAAATTGCTAAATATGGTTTTCCGTAGCTCGTTCGTGTTTCCAAGTAAAAGAACATGGATCGGTTTAAGGAAAGGTAGGCAATAGCTCCTATATAAATGTGTGCACATAGCTCTTGTAAAAAATGTCTTGCGTGTTTCTTATACACCAGCCTAGATATTATAGCTATGGAGTTGAAGTCCTTTCACCTCTATGGAAGTAGGGCTTCAGTCAGTATCGAGGGCGATGGTTGTAAATTAGGCACGAGGCCTAGGGAGCTCCTGCTTCTGAATGAACGCCGCTCACGCGAGCTGTATTATCTAGTACCTACCGGTTACATTTAGCTATTTAGTCTACACGTTAGTCAAGTAAGTCATGTTTCACTCATAACATAATCATTCACAAATTTTGTCTGTTCAAATAGCCTCGAGTATTCAGTAACAGATATCCATTTCAATGGTCGTCCCTTTTGTTTGCCGACCGCCTGTCTGTTAGGAATTATGAAACGACAACAACTGTAAATTGTTCTCGGTTTCAATGTTCATTTCCTTGATTTACTGAACACGTCTGCGCCTGTGGAAGTACTAGATATTGTTGCCGTATCAATTTATATTATTTATTGCAGAGGAAACTATATAGTTAATACCCTATGTAATTTGTCAGATATCCTAAATAAAAGGGCTCAATTGTTTTCTCTTAACTATTTCTACATTTTACTGTGTTAAGTTAGGTGCTTACTTAAATTACTGTACCAGGAAAATGCAAAAAATAAAGTGGAAAGATTTTGCATCAAATAAATTAAATTCGCGACGACAACAAATCGCGCGTCATTATATTGTTTATGTTATTATAATTTGAAATAAATACGTCACAAGCAATAGATTGAGTGAACGCAAAAACCGATAAGTATATCATCACATTGGTGATGATAATATCCTCGTAGATAAGGTTAAAGGTTCACATCTAAATTATTTCACGTAATAAATTTATAATAAAGTTAGTCACGTGAGCTGTCACGTTGAACAACGTACATCATCAGTACACATAGGTACCCACGTATGCAAAATTACTAAAACATAATTTGATATCCCATGCAACGACGTAATTTAAACCATTGAGTATTGATTATCGTTGACGGAGTTATTAATACTCGTAACAGCCAACAAAGATGTAGTGTGCCATAGTTTTATATAATATGTAAACTTTACTTCAATAGCTCACAAAAATGGGTCAACAATATGAAAAAGCTTAATCATTACTAAGTAGAACCTGACCATATTTAATAAAAACAGATAAAAACAGATAAAACAATTTATTGGTAATGTTTTACAATTACATGTCATTCATTTAAATAAAACTTATATAATTATTTCACATAATTCCTACCATTTATATTTAGGTAGGACTTCTTGTAAATAGAAAAAAACTCGTCAATAGTATAAAAAGTTTGTTGAACGAGCCACTTCTTCAGTTTAATTTTAAATACGCTATCGCTTAAGACATTAGTGATAATGACAATATGTGACTAACTGACTACACGATACGTTAAACGTTACATTTATAAATGTAATGTAAACTATAGGTTCACTGTAGAGTAGTTGCAGTTATATGCATACGTGTGCCTATATGGTACAGTGTAACTGGTCATGGTCCGACGGCAATGGTCATCGTTTGTGATAAAAATCTGAAACCTGCAATTGACAAATGACGCCACCGACCAACGAGATCTAAAACACTCGGAACTCATTTGTAATAAAATTTCTGTGATCATTTAATTATGAATCAACTTAGTTAATCTAGTCGGTGTAAACCGATTAAAATACTCATTAATATATTATGAATTTATGAATGAGTGAGTAATGAGTAAATTTTTCGCCTTTTCATGGTTGTTTCGTATCTTTTGAATTTATTAGAAATTTGACCACAGCCCACCAACGTAGTAAGTAGTACCTTGATACGTAATATAAATACATACCGGATACTGTTTATACCTAGAAAAATTCTCAAAGTACAAAATCAATTAGCGTTCAATGAGATTTAATTTTTTTCTGAACAACCTGCTCGCGTCTGTATCTCGTCCGGAGGCACGCTTGTTTGCTTGTATTTTCTATAACCCATAACAAAGTTTTGCGCTTATGCGTCCAATTAAACAACTAGGCGAAGCGGCAGGAAAAGTGTCATCAAAAGTTACTATTAGAAAGAATACTCTATGTCACATGAGTTGCTGATCCATACGCCGACCATCTGTGTCTAATCCGCTAAGCGCAGGTGCTCAATTGGCAGCTCGGTCTCTAACGACCACAATTACACTAATCAACCATTGATCGCCACTTGAACTGTCTGCTCCTTACTTACATCACTTTAGATGGTTATCATTATTTTTAGAGTTTGTCAAGTTGAACACGCGGTCGGACGAATAAATCAACACTGATTGCCGATCAATTGTGTCGATGGCCACTGTTGTTGTGGGTGCAACTTCGGTTCTATAACTGCGCAGTATAGGCAGATATATGCAAAAAAATATATATATATTAACAATTGGGACATTTCTACAATATCTTATGGAGTCAATAAAATCGTTTGCAGGTGATAAAGTTCAGAAATTATACGGAATCTTTCATACACAAACTCACAAAGTGTCATAGACATTATATAAAACTACAGTTGTTATTCAATTAATCTCAAACATTTATAACCATAGCTGCAACTCATAACAAACATTGTACCGATATTGCATGGAAAGTACGTGTGCTGAAACTGTTCGTCATCCATCGAAGATTAATTTGTAGGCATTTGCACTAATCCACTTCATTATCTTTCATTTAGTAGTTTCACTATAACAAGAATAATCCAATTGTAGATATAACCAAGACCATCTCCAGTATCTTGTCTATCTGTTTACAAGTCTTATGATTTAAGTAAAATCACTTTCATGTGGTATCTTAACGACTTTTCCGATATGCATGAAAAGGTCACTCACTCTGTCTGCAGATTTGTCCTCTTCTCTGAGAACTCCTTTATTACTCGGCACCGTTATCACGTCATGGACATAACGCGTTTTGGCAATTAAACTGATAACTGCTATTGATCGCGTGCATTCACTTACCTACTTACATATATCCATACATTCTTTAAGTACCTATACTATACGCAAATGTACAACCATTGGTTTATTGGAAAAAAGTGTGGACAGCATAAAAAAGATTGCAAAATAACACCTGTTCTATACAAAAACCTGTAAAAGAGTATCTATATAATACCTATATAAAACTCAAAGGTGACTGACTGACTGATTGACTGACTGACTGATATAGTGATCTATCAACGCACAGCCCAAACCACTGGACGGATTGGGCTGAAATTTTGAATGAAGGTAGATTTTAAGATGTAGGCATCCGCTAAGAAAGGAATTTTGGAAATGCCACTTTTAAAAGGCTGAAATAGGGGATGCAAATTTTTCTTCTTAATGCGAGCAAAGCCGCGAGCACCGACTAGTGTAACATATAATGCTTGTATGCAACTTTGTAGTTAGGGATCAAAGTGTCAAAAGGTCTCGATAAAATTGTTTGTAGCAAAATGTATAAATTACAAACATTTTTATTAATCATGAATACTGTACCTACTACAAAAACCGATTGATATCAACTTGATCTTTTTAAAAAAATGTATGTTACAATGCGGAATTGAGTGATGACTTCTAATATTCGCAATCTAAATAGGTCAATCATCTGTCATCACTAATTCACAAAAGGCGTACCATTGGTTTCGAGTCCCAAACTTATGATCAATCAGCCAGTTCGATTTATGATCGCTCTTTCGTTTTGGCCAATATTTGCCATCTTAGACATGGTCAGTTTATGCACAGAGTTGCGACATTCCTTAATTTAACAACGAAAATACCTTGACTGATATTTGGCAATACCTACAAGTTCATGATGACAGTGTACCAGTAATTGCCACATATGTAATTTGCCAAATCTGGTTCTACATGTAGAAGGTCTTTGAAAGGGATGACTGTGTATACAAGCTTAGTTATGCATACAATTCAACAATGCAAGATTGTTTAATTCTTATTTCTCTGGTTGAAAAAATAATATTATTCGCTTGTCAAGTGAAAATAAATCACGCAAAATGGTAATCCAACTGAAGTTACGCGCTTAGTTATAAATTACAATTGTGACTACTCTGAGCTTTATAAATTGCCAAAGACGCATCGCCTGATGGTAAACAGTCACAATTTTGGCAAATTTAGACAGGTAGGTAGAGACCTACTTTATAAGTGAGGTATACACTTATTCGTGGTAACATGACTGTTTTATTCATATTGGCCAGTTATGAACAGAAGTCCTTTATTTTGTTATTTTGTAATTTTATGTCGCCACCACAATACCCCAAAAATCTAGCATTGAATTAGTATACTAAAGTTTTCACATATACCGTGTTCACTAAAGAATTTAGGTATAATAAATGCAAATATTTGTTTTATGTTTCCCTGAAAACATAGGGACCGGAAGCTCTTTTGTTTAGAACCACATACCGTCCTCTCTACTTGTACTTGACTAGTGGACGCCCACGGCTACGCTAGCTGTATTTCAGGATAAAAAGTAGCTCATGACACTCCTAAGATCTCATAGTACCTACATACTGCCATTGTCATTTATGCGTCATAAACGTTTAAATAAACAGATAATATAATTTAATATATTATAATTATATTTATTTATATTATATTGATATAATTTGTAATTACTTGTGTTGAGTTTGGTCGTTTGTATGTATAATAAGTATGTATTTACAAAAGAAAAGTATATATGTATTATATCCGTTATCTAGTACCCATGATACAAGCGTAAGCTTAGTATGGGGCTAGATGGCGCTGTGTGATATGTCCTGAAATATTTATTATTATTTTATTTTAGATAAACAGACAACGAAAATACCAAAATTATATTTTTTTCTAATATCTTCTATGTTCCGATTTTCATCAGTGTTCATATTTTCCACGTAATAACGCTGGAATTTCTTTCACGTTGTAGCAATGCAAAAATCATGCAAGCCTGCGATGCTGGGCCGCATCTGGCAGGCGAGTCGGCGGGCGTTGAACTTGGAGCATGCGCCCGCGCACCACTTCGCCTGCAGCCAGTGGCAGGCTGGGCATAGGCCCGCCAACGGGTATCTCATATACAGGTAAGACTGAAACTAGGCTTTAGATACATAAGTTATATCCTCGTACTGATAAAACTTTTTTTCTTCTTTTCGTTAGAATGTCAATGGGACGATGGGTTTTGCGAAATTACGACAAGAACAGTATTTATCGTAATTTCGCAATTATTAATACACATGAAAAATTCTGAACGTAAATAATATACATAATATACATATCTGTCAATCATTTTACTATACTGTATACTGACTGATTGATACCACAAGTGGTATCTACTATTTTAACTACGAAAAGGTTGAAAAATGGGTTCATAATAACGGCGCCCCTCTGGTACCTACTTGTTCAAATTTACTGCCTTTCTCATCACTATGACACCGCTAGAACGTATACTCAAAACATAAAAAGTCATTTCAGAAATTGTTACAACATTCGTACTTTTTGAAAACAATAAAAAAAATAGTGAAATTTTCAAAAATTTCTTTGATATTTTAGATAACGTAGTTCTTTTTTGTTCACAGATGGTTACTATTCATCTCGGTGGTGTCGATAGGCGTCGCTAGTTTCGCGTGCCAGCGGCTGCCGTCGCGCTACGAAGGGCCCAAGGTGGAGCTCAACTACTGGAAGTGGTTCATCTACTTCACCAACTGGGGCTACTTGATGATCGCCGTACAGTCTGCGCTGGCGCTCGCTGTTGTGCATCGGTTCAGGGCGCAGAAGTCTTATAACTTACGTAAGTAGACCATAAAAAACAAAAAAGATTATTTGCTAGTTGCTATATTTGTTGCTTCAAAACATACGATCAAATATCACGGATATAAATACTGAAAGAAGGTATTCACAGCTGGCTTTAAACATTTATAAACGGGTGGCCGTTTGACTGTTGTAGTCCTCAAACATACCTACGAGGGATCACGGAACTCTGATCCGACTGATGGTAGCTTTAGTAGGTACTAGTACCTTCGTATACAATAGAACTGATATTGTATATTACATCCTGGAAGCTGCAGATGTTTCTCACACGATCTCTGCATGAAGGTTCACATAATTATTCGTAATGAATCACAAATTAAGTATATTATATTATGGCTACGCTGAAAGAACTCTTTGCCACGAATTGATCGTAGTTTTTCTTAAACGTCTCGATTATACAAGGCACGCCTTCACAATACAAACGAATCAATTGATGCAAGCAGACGTCAGAGGCATTAATTGTTGCGATGTTCAGAATTATTACAGGAGGCGGGAACATAACATCTGCAATACGTCACTGAGACCGTTGAGTTGAGTATAGCAACGCGCCAACCGTCGCCACAACAATGTTGCTATGCTATTAGTAGGCTTGACATTACTCAGCGGCCATTGACTGACGGACTAGTTGCTTCCGACTGATGAAAATAGCTCCGATGCCCTTCCGATCCAAACCGATTGGAAACGTTTGATGATTGCCACTGAAATGGTACTGAACTAATCATCTTGTCGAAGTTTGGCCCTTGGTCGCATTTTTAACGAACGTATAAACAAGTTCTGATGACAGTGTTTTACTCGTCACTTATTTGCATGTTTATATTATTTTTGCTAGAAATAAGGTACACGAGTAAAATGTATTGTGTTTTTTGTCGTTAGAATAAATTGGTAATTAGGTGCCCTAGATTTGCAAATAGAACAACGTGCACGTTTTTGCAACTCTTGTAAATTAGTTGTAAACATTGTTATAAGTAGGTACATCTGGAATCTTGGATCTTGTTGTTTTCTGAAGATTTTGAATACATTTTTAGAGACTCTGTGCAAACTGTGTAAAACTAAACGAAACTATGTAAAACTTATTCCAAAATAGAGGTTTAGGTACTTATATTTTTCACTAATTTATTTCAACTTTAAAGCATTTCCTACAAGCCGAAGACACCGATGAACTGTAGAATAACGCCTAGAAGTGGTTACTGGTCAATTTGCTCAATGTCAATGCTATACGTGGCGTGGGTGCGCTCAAGTAATGGCTATCATGCTATAAAGTGGCATCCACACGGTAACTGCCGAATGGGAAATAGCCGTAATTAAAATAATTTGTGTTTTGGTGTATATTCTTAAAGGTAGATAAATGACGGAAAATGGAGATTTTTTAAAATATAAAGCATTATTAAGGGTTAAAACAAATATTAATAAGGACTTTGACTCGTATAATACCTATTGAGCTCCAAAAAGCCTCTTTTGTTAAGTAGGCATTTTTTATGTTATACCTACCGCTTCATTTTCTGAATCATTTTTAAACAACAATCATTGTAATGAGCTATTTCCAAATCTCAGATTTTAAAGTAGCACGTAAGCAAATTTTCAAAACAAAACACAAAATTTCGTGAATACTCAGGTAAATTGTTAAAATTTTATTCATACTTCATGCTATATTGCACTTAAGTAAAATAAATTTTAATGCTGACGCAATCTTTTAGCCAAAAAAGTTACTAAATATAATATACTCTGTACTGGAAATTTACTCATTAGCAGAATGAGACGAGATGTGGCCAACGCCTTAGTGACGTCTTCTTGAAAGGACTATGGTTTAGCAACAGCTGTCTATCGCGGAACAATTCATTGGAATAAAGCTCACCAGCGTAGCATTAATCAAATATTGGATTGCTTTTTATGTACATTGTTTTACGGTTAATTTTTTTAACAATGTTTTATTCGCGTTTGAATACAATTTGCAGCATCCTAGAGTGTAACACGCTATTTGGAAAGCGCTGTGTAGTTTGCTCCAACGAAATCACAAGTTATATGATTTATATTTGAGGTCATTATGTCCAATGCCTTAAGTCTCCTTGAGCGACTAGGAACACTCGTCCCAACTCCCGCGGAACAATTAAATAGATTGAAGAGCTCGCGTGTCGCACTCATCAAGCCAGACACGTGCTTTGATCATTCAGTTTTTCCGTTCACCGTTCTTCAAGTGTCAGCTTGATTCGAAGAAATGAGCTCAATTAGGGATGTTTTCGGTCTAGACGTTAAGAGCGAAATTGGTCTTGAAACAGCAAGGATAAGTTAAGGTTACTCTAAGTCAAAGATATTTTTCTTTTAACATAATATGTATATCAGTTGCTTGCTTGTTGTGTAGCTTGTCAAAAATATTACGCCTCATGTCGATCGACATTGGCTCTTTCATGCTATCGGTTCCCTATCTACTAAGGCTATCTGCCCACCTCTACCAATCTTAACATAATACCTTGACGTTTGTAATAATTTCATTTTCTTCAAGCATCCATATACCGTACGCGGCTTAACAAACACCCTGGAAATATACAAGCACATTCAAAACAGGACATCATAAAACTGTCTATATATTCGCCTACGTATTCGGCATTCAATCGCCAGCCCGGGCCCGGGTCATGTACGGTTGATTGGTTACAATTTCGCGTCAATTAAGGTACAAACGGAGCGTATTGTGCCTCAAATTATCCTCATTGGTTCCTCATTCTTGATGGCCGAGCAGCGTGTGAGCGACGGACAGCACAATTGTAGCCAACTATCAGCTATTGTCAACCGTAACTGCCAGTTACTCTTAAAGTAAAGCCATAATCCTTTCAATGAACTGATGGACACTTGAGTTGTGTGGCTTAGGCGTCTTATGTTTTCTAGCTACTTGTATTTTGTTTGCCCCAGTTTTTTATGGTCTGGTTCAAGAAAGGTGCTGATGATAATTAGGAAAAGTAACCTAGTTACTTGTATATACATTCTTGACGAATTATTTATTCGTTGCTGCTATCACAATCCACGTTGATTGCAAACTTTTTATAAAAACAGATACAAAACCATAAAATTAGAAGAATGGGAAGCTGATTTCAAGTTTAAAGTGGAGATAGAATATGAAATGATTACGCTACGAGCTTCTTCGTATCGTATAAGGTTGCCAAATTCATCGGGAATTCCAAATCACCTTTGGTGCTCCTAACAAGCTACAATTACATACATTAATCATTCAGATTATAAAAAATAGTCAATATCAACAAGTAAGTAGGCCATTCCATTTCTAACCCCCAAATGTCCCTGATTCCAGCGTGTGAAGAGGAGTCGCTGCCGTCGTCCCGGCGCGCGCGCACGCCCCTGCTGTGTCGCGTGTACTGGCTCGCGCACAACATTGCCACCGACCTGGCCTTCGTCATCACGCTCGTCTACTGGGGCATGGTGCATGACCCTAGTGAGTATACAAGGTTCTTCCTCGAACCATATCCTCATTACTGAGAGTCGTAAATGCCCTGCAGAATTGATTCATAGATTCTCTTGAGTAAGTGAATCGAATTAGGCGTCCACGGAAGAGACAAGTTCTTGGATTTTGTGCTCCTTAACATGTCGGTTTTCCGACGACGTTTTCCTTCACTTGTAAGATAATGCATATACCCACGTACATTTGAAAACTAACAGTAAAAGTGTTACAGTTTTAGCAGGTACCAGAACCTCTTGACATCAGATTTAAAAGCTTAACTACTACTTACTACGCGCCAATAAATTAATGTTTTAAAATACAGCATTGATGATATGACTTGTCATGTCATAAGCTGCTCCAAAAATTAATTCTCAAATTTTTCCACTCTCCGCAGAGATCCACGACATCAACGCACTGAACCTGTTGGTTCACGGCGGCAACTCCATAGTGATGCTAGTGGAGCTGGCTGTGACGTCACATCCCATACGAGCTGCACACGCGCTGTATGGAGCCGGCGCAGGTCTGGCCTATGGAGTGTTCAGTGCTTTCTACTGGGCGGTCGGAGGAACAGACAGGATTGGCCTGCCTGCTATATACCCGGCATTGAACTGGGATAAACCTGGTACGTTTATTAAGAGTACGTTATTAAATACTAGGCAGAATAGTTTAGACTTGGATCTTGGGAAATTTGGCCGAACCATAATGTTCTTTGATGATCTCAGATTTCGCGCTGGGCGTAATCGATTCTGCTTATCAAATATACTTAATATCTTTACCTATCATAGCAGTCTATATCTAATCTAAACTAAAATGCTCGGTAAGAATAGAGTTACAAAATAATCCAGAATACAACGATAGCTTCAAAGTTCTTATCTTATTTCATAATGAACCTCAATTATTTGTTTCCTATTTCCAGGTTCGGCATTTGGTTTCGTGGCGCTGTGTGCAGCAGTAATGGTGTTCGCGCACGCCCTGGCTACTTGCGTGTCTGCGGCGCGCGCACGTACGGCCGCGCGCTGTGCGCGTGCGCACGACCGCCTCTCGCTGCCCACCCACTGATACGCGGGGAAATGACGCCACGACTAGCGCCATCTGTTGCTTCACGTCTGGAGACGCGGCGCTCATTCAAAAGACGTGTTAAGGAACAAGCGAAGAACGCACAGGTAGCGTCGGCAGTGCACCACGGCCGCGCCATGGTTCTAATTTATAACCGCCATTCACAGTTGCTCTTTAGCTCTATATGAGTGAATTTCCAGAAAAAACTGTAAAACCCTAAAAAATCTTCTCGCTTCTGTGCGTTCTAATTTTAAAGTGGACTGAAAGTGTTATTTTATCCGCTAGATGTCACTTTTTTACATCGGCTTATTTCAGAGACATCTAGTGGATTTATTTACCAAATGAAATATGTATATGTATAACTAACCCGTCTCTAAGAAACGAAGCTTATTGATGTGCTGTATATTTGTTAGATAAATGGTGGCGTGAATTAATTAAGCTTAATATGTAACTATATTAACAGAGTGGACAGCGCCTACTGAAAATTGCATTATGAATATCATTGTAAATGTGAATAAGTATTATAAAACAATCAGGGGCATTAAGAAGTGAACAGAAAAGTCAGATAGCTAAATAAAAAACAAAATAACTAGATAGTTGTTTAAGAATATAATGGTGGTTGCTAATATTTGATGCTGCGTTAGCATAGCTGCTAAATAACAAAATTGTTGGTTAGTTGTTTGCCACGATTATTTTATCTACAAACAGTTCTAGCCCAAATTTTAAAGCTCCATAAGTATATAATGTAGGTATGATGGTAAATAAGTTTACTGACTACTGCCGCTTTTAGACTTAGACTGTATGGTAGAAGACGGTCGCATTTACCTATTTATACGTAAAAGTATATCTAAATGATAAAATCATAAATTTGTGGAGTTGGTACGGAAGTGTCATCTTCGGATACATAGTTTGACGTCCTTCAAGATTATCCTTTATGAATTTCAATAACTCTCTAAGGATACGAGAAAGATAGGCCAAGAAAGATATTTATATAGGTATCTATTATGATCTATTGTGTGTGATATCTGCTATCAGAAAATCAACATCTCTGTTTGGTACTCTCGATTATATTATTAGAGAAAAAAGCCATATAAATAACATTCCTTTATGTGAAATAAAGTAAACGTTTGTCAGAGTGAATCTCACGTGTCTTTCAAATAATGAATCTTGTGTAAGAGTGGAATAGTGAATAATGATTCGGATATGTCGTCCGCGCTGAAAGAATGCGATTAACATTGTCAAGCGAATTCTTGCAGTGGCAATTATAGGTTATTGTGACTCATATGTAAGATATCTTCAGCATTTACTGTATAGTGGTTAAAGTGTATGGGTGTCATACATAGTGATAATAGATTTAATAAATATTGAAACAATGTATTAATGACGAATAATAATTTAATTTTGTTCCTAGCCCAAAACGGCAATAAAATATCAGCTTAGCTATTTGTATTTAGTGATATCTTTGGCTCGTTACCTATTATCTAAATACTAAGTAATATGATGACTATTATTATGGTATACCTAATATTTAATCAAATGTAAATCATAATTAGGTGTAAGGACTTGCATGAGTAAATTAAAAAGCAATAAATGTTTCTGATAGACTGTTCTATAATATCAATTCAAGTAATAGAAAAGGTTTTTTTATTATTTTTATTGTGATATGAATGCTGTATAGACCTAGGTATGTATTTGCCGTATTAGTTACAAAACAGTAGTTTATTCATATAAAATAATAAAGTAAGTCAATTATAAAAATAATAAGCAATTGCAGTATTAGAATCTGCTTACCTAAAGAGAAATAAAATTGGATTATGTAAAGGGAATAAATTAAAAAAATCCTCATACATTTCTGGCTGCTGTATTATCTGTATGCAATTATCGAATTCTGTGCATCAATTTTTTTAAACGTTAATAGATTTTTTTATTCTAAATGTATTATTTATGAGCTTGTAATAAAAGTCAATTAGAAACTTGATAATAACTTGCGTATTATATGTAGGGAATAATCTAATATGATATCTAATACAAGCAATACAGCAGCAGTGTGTTTCACAATGAGTCGGATACGGATCCGATTCGATTGAGACGGAAATCAATCGGCATGGAAAGGATTTTTTCAAATCACAATGATTCCATACGATTCTTTTGACAAAATTATTTAACAGAAAAATCGGAAACGTTCCCTGAGCCAAAAGCTAGCGGATTCGTTTCCGTCGATGATAAGTTCCATTTTGTTTTTCATGATATTAGACCCGATTTACACTTAATTTTATATTGTTTTTTTATATTCATATGAAATCTACAGTAAAAATGGTAAAACTAGCATTAAAACTTATATTTCAAATTTCTACCATTGTCTTTAATTTCTACCATTTTTACTACGAGCGGATCGGATCATATCTGACTCATTGTGAAACCAAACAACTTCGATTCATTAAAACAATAACGTATTTATTTTATTTGTAAGTATTTTGGTAACAGTATAACTCAATAATCGTGATAATAAAGCATTTTGTTTACGAATATATATCGTTTTAGTTATTGGTGCCCTGAACCAAATTTTCCTCAATTCCACGGTTATAAATATTTAACAACCTTTCTCTTATCTTAAAAATAATATTAATAAATACTACCTGTGTAATAAGGTACACCAAAATCAGTTCTTTTGAAGAACTAAGCATATAAGGTTAGGCGTAGGCTTTGATTTACACTATGTAGCTATTAATATTTAACCGTTTTTGCCGAGCAAACAATACCCCATTATTATAATTATTTGATAAGAGTTGTCTTGAGATTCCCACTGAATTCAATGGACGAATTTAATTATGTAGTAAGTTAGTTAAGCTGACATTGCCTCAATAACGTATTCATCACGCTATTTAGGTACACGAAGCACAATAAACACACTACTAAATACTTGAAGTGGTCGTTACGCTTGGAGTGATTAATACTACAGAACTGTGAAGCCATGTCTCGTCGGTAATGCTTCCACATTTCCATGACTTCCCGGCGCACAACTGCTTTGCACAACTGGTTGTGCCGATGGGAATTTTAATTCCCTTCGGCACAACTGATTTCCCTAGGGCACAACTAGTTCCCACGGCACAACTACGACACCAACTGATTGTGTCGAGGGGAAATTAGTAATTACTCTGAATCCCCTTCATCTCTCTCCCACACACCAACCCAAAGCACCCAAAGCTTATTCGTGATTAGTTGCGATGCCTAATATTGCCGAGCGCTGCCGAATGGTAGGTTGAAGATGGTCGTTATATGGATTAAAAAAAATCTGGACATATCACACTTTCAGCGCCATCTAGCTCCACACTAAACTTACGCTTGTATCATGGGTACTAAATAGCGGATATATGTAATACATTAGGTAAATACTTTTTTTTTTAAATACATACTTATTATACGAGTATATAGAAACAACCAGACTCAAAGCAAGTAATTACAAATTTTAATATGCATATTTAATTGTGTCAGGGAATTGAACCCGCAGAAGGCAGAGCCACTACTAACTAAGCTAACAGAGCAGTCTTAACCGCCAGTTGTGGCACTATTTTTTTTTTAAGTCTTTTGTGTTTCTGTTTGTCTTTTTTTTTGTCAATGTGTGTTACAATAAAGAGTTTATCTATCTATCTTAAGGCCGCTCACCAACTAAATCTCGATGGCGGCGGTTGACTATCTTTTGAAATTTGACTATCTTCTGGAAGGAATTACTTATTTTTCTCAGTTATGGTTCTATAGTGTCAATAATTCGTTGACTTGGAGTCAGTGACGCGTGCCTCTACACTTGGATGGCCAAGACCATCATAACACGCTAGGATGGCACGAATATCACAAACAGATGGAAAAACTGTCGCGAATACCAGCCATGCCTGAGCAATTCAATGTTGCCTTATTGCAGACTCAGATTAACCAAAAGTTTATTAAAAACTTTGGTAGGTATGGAAACTTAAAAATATCTTTAAAACCCGTAATCTAAATATATAAAACTCAAAGGTGACTGATTGACTGACTGACTGATATAGTGATCTATCAACGCACAGCCTAAGCTACTGGACGGATCGGGCTGAAATTTGGCATACAGGTAGATATTATGTCGTAGGCATCCGTTAAGAAAGGATTTTTGGAAACGCCGCTTTTAAAGGGGTGAAATAGGGGATGCAAGTTTTACTTCTTAATGCGAGCGAAGCCGCGAGCATTCACTAGTGAAATATAAATTAGATTACCTAATCAAATCAATCAAAATTCCTTAATTTTTTGTGAAACACAACACAAACCTGTAATAATTCATCTTAATCATACAGTTCTAACCAGACGTTTCATATAAACATAAATGATGCAGGACAACCCTGGTTTCTAAAACAACGATTAATTAATTCTCATATCAAATCAGCTGATTACTATTGTCCATGGTGTGTTTCATTTTTTCAGCTCATATCAACGCGGATTAGTTGATTTAATGGTAGATTTAACTGATCGTTGTTCTAGAAACCTAAATAATTAAATTTGGAACTGTAACTTTTATGTGTAACCATTGGCTGTTTTGTAAGAAAATATTTAAAAGTATGAACTAGAATAGGTACCGACTGAGTATCCTGAAGTATCTGGGAAATTTTACTCACAAAGTTCGCAATATATTTTAATTCAAAACTTTATTTATTATGACAAAGAAATGTTTTAAAAAGCAAGCCAAACCAGCTCAATACCAACATAGAGCTACAATTATTACAATTTCGTAATATCAGCCAGCAAGGATTTTATAAAAACATAGTCTTAATACGGCAATCAGGTAGTAGATATGGTAACAAAGGCTGCTAAGAAAATGAAAAGCCTTGAGTGCGGTCGGGTGCGCACGCGACGCTGCGACGGCCGCGCAGCATCCAGCGCGGAAAATCAGTCGCGCCACACACGCGCGCGGATTCACGCGCATATGCGCTAGCGCACGTCGAATCATATCTAATTAGCTTACTAACACCGGGAATAACTTATTAAGTAATAGAATTTAAAACTATCATTGTACAATTTTAAATGAATCTAAAGACCAATAAAAAGTTTAAATCAAACAATTTTAATTCTGCGAATAAGACAAATCTTAAAGGGGTAAATTTGTATATTATATTGCGCAATTCTGACGAATTTAATAAGTTCTTATCGTAAAATGGTAGTGCCTCAACAGTGTGGATTTATGTGAATGGTAAGCATTAACAATATAGGACCACGATATTAATTGCACTCTCATCTAATACATTCACCACCATCTTAATTATAAGAACCGAAATACTCTTTATAGTGCACAAATGACGTCCAATAAATACCTACGTAGGTATATTATGTATATTTAGTTGTGGTAGGTTGGAAGTAGTATAACAATAAATCTTGGCTGCACGCCAAACATATTGGGTGAATGTCAACAATTGCATATAATAAATATTTGGCATGAGTAGTACAGTGTAGTATACAAAATTGGGAATCTTGTACTAAATAAGAAATTGCAATAAATTAATATGTGATTTCGAGTAGGTACGTTACATGTAAAATCTATGAGATTTACTAGAAATTACAATTTTATAATTATTTTATACGCTGATGTTCAGTAAAAACAGGCGTTTCATATACCTACATAACAACCTACCTGTTCAGTTCTTTACTTTGTCGCTTCAAAAATATTTTGAAATTACTGATACCTACTTAAATGCAGGTGAAATAGATTGTAAATTTATTGAATTTATACAGCACACGCTCTTTGTCCTACTGCAGTGAATATTAAAATAATTTTAGCGCCTATTTCCCGTTTAAAGGTACTAAGATTATAAGTAGGTTAGCAGGTCCTCTAGGTCGTCAACTAAAGCCTATTAATTCTAAATACCTAGACTCTGTGAAAGAGGAAAACCTCGACCCGCTCTAGCGATTTTCCATATTTGAATGTATTAAACAAGGTATCAATCCCTAAAGGGCACTAAACTTGCAAAAGCCATAACAAAATTCAAATATCTCACTAAGCGATCGTGAATTTAAAACACGTTCCTCGTAAAAGCAGTATAAGTGAGATTCAAATAACTTAGGTACTAAGTCAATTGAGGGATCCGCACAAACTCACATTGTTGATAATTAACTCTTTTATTTTTCTGGTTTAATTTTATTTTGATTGATAAGTTTAGAGTTTAGCTACTATCTAAACTTTTCAGATAGGCGTATTTTATAGCTTTTAACTATCAGATAGACTCAAAAAACTGGTGATCTTTGAAATCTGTGATCAAAACGATCTTTCAGGATTATGTAGCATTGTCAACAAACTTTTACAAAGGCTTTTTCAAAACAAGGATAGGCTCATGTTTTTCTACAACTTGCCTGATGGTTAGCAAAATTTTAATCTTCGATGTAGCGCTTAAATTATGGTTTAAGAGGAATCGACAAATTTATCACCTATGTACGAGTTAAATATACCTTTAAACGTAGCTGAAAAACGACGCTCGTTTAAGTATTTAGCCAGCATGGTTGCATTGCAAGCAGTAGAGCCGGTCGGACGTGCTCCTCTATAAATACGTTGATTAATTAGAATGCGGACAGACGACAGTTAATAAATAGAACAGGCGGAACGAGCTATTTTCAGCGTGCATACTTCATGTCCACTTGGAGCTGAAGTAGGCCACAACCTATAAAGTATAGTTAGATGTACATCAACCGACGAATTTCATCTCACATCAACGCATTCAACTGTTGTTCTTTTTATTCATGAGAAGGTCCATTGTCAACCGAAAGTTAACTGATTTGACTATCATTAACAACTAAGACTAAGAAAACTGTAGTTCTTGACGTGCGTGAATTACTGCTGCTATATACCAACATAGATTAAGAAATTAAAAATAAAAACTACTTCATCGTCATCATAGTCTTCTTTAAATCTGTTTTCAGCTTACTTCATGGGAATCTCATATATATCATCTCCCAATGATCAGCATAAAAGGTTTTTTTAATGTTACCCAATTAGACGTTAAAAACATTGTGTCTTTCCCTTTTGTTTTTTGTTTGATTTTTTTTTAGTTATCACTCACGACTAATATATCAATCAAATTTGTTTACGCATCGCAATCAATCTTTTTTGTGTTCATGTCAATTTGAAGTTTGAATGTGAATAAAAAAATGGAATTTTCCTCCATAGGTAGATATTGATACCACATATTGACGTAAAAGGCACTGTTCCTCTAACCACAGGAATTTTTAAGGTGTAATACATATGGCAAAAACAATAAATGTATCTGTTAAACTGTATAATATTCATCAAATTAAATGATTCGAGCGTAGTGAGATCAGAGTCAGTTAATTTGATTGATGGATTAACTGATGTTCGTTCTTGAAAACGGGGTTTACTCTGGTGCCCTAAAAAAAATAAACAGAAACAAATAATTAAACTTTTATTGGAAAATGAGCGAAAATAATCACGACCGGCAGGATTCGAACCTGCGTATTTCTGCTACCGTCAGAACGCCTTAACCACTAGGCTACGGTCTACTAACTGCCAGGTTAGCACTTAATAAATTAACTCATAGAAACAAATAATATTTTAGGGTTATGGGGTTTACGTTAATGTTAACTGTTATTGCAACTGTAAACTGGTGACTGGTACGATATTAATGGCTAATATTTAGGGTCTCTTTTGTAGTGTAAGAATGACGCTAGATATGAAGTTGACTGATATCTGAAATTATTTTTCTCATCTAATTTTTTCGGCAAAATATTATAGCAAATATAAAGATACTATACATTTTTGTGTCATTTAAGGCGCGTGTGAACGGTAAAGTTAAATTCTTGATGTCACTCGACGATACTTAAACAAATAACCCTAAACGATCAGTCGTGATGACTCGAAGGTATTCTTGAGCCATAAACGGTGAGATATTCCGAAAAACACGCGAAGGGAACAATCATACAAATTATTACAACAAAGAGTTGCAACAGTAACAAGAGGGCTGGGATTGTTTTGATTGCTGCAAGAGTGGTAGTGGCATGCTTTTTATACGATGGAAAACCTCCCAAATATTCATTATATTTTCGCGAAGTATTGTAGAAGATCATGTTTATTAAATTACTAGGGATGAAACAAAAGCAGCCATGTCTCGCATAACAGCTGAAATTTGAATTCTGAAAGTCTAGGGGTGTCTAGTAGCTGAAAGATGATATCAAAGTAGTTCAGTGTGGAGCTAGGTAGATGATTACAGTAGCCTGGTCCAAAAGTTAGTATAAAAGCCTTTCAACAGACGTATCTCGCCTTAAATGCTACTTAGATTTTGAATATTGTTGAAAAAGTCTGAAAGATTTTTTAAATTAAGCTGATGAATGACTCAAGCTCTGCCTTATGTAAATCAATGTCGACTGTGTTCAAAGATGTACCTACATATGCATGGGTACAAGTTAGCAAAAAAGGGTTTATTTATAAAGCCTAAATAACACTGTGTTGAATACGGAAACGAAAAATAATTTTGATTAAACTTTTAATAAACAAAAAATCTTCACAACACAATTACTCATTCAAAAAAAACTTTATTGTACAAATTTTTGCTTATTCGTAGAGGGTACATGTAAATTAGTGAATATAATGCTTCATATACACTGGTCGTGAGAAGCAAGAAGCCCGAGACTCCGACCATCCTCAGTGCACGGACGTGAGGAAACTAAACTATCAGTGCGTGCTTTAGATATCCTTTATTTAGCGGCAACCACCACCGACACTCTAAGGTCAGGATAATGAACATTTTCCTCGTTTTCTAATACCCTTGAAGAGATTATAATATTTAATAGCTCGATTTATTGGTCTGGATGTACAAGATGCGATGCTGATAATTTTGCATTCATGATTATTAATTATCACTATTTGAGCACGATTCGGAGCTAACAGGCTGTTATCACGCTATTTTAATTTCCAATACTTATGTAGGAACTTTAGAAATCCAGCCTTCACATCCGCACATCAGTAGATTGGTATACCTACCCTACCTAGTATAAAAATTGTTAGTTACAACTACGAGATACAAGTACTTTTGGTTCGTAAATGTCACACAAGTAAAGCTTATTTTGCTCAGTAACTAAGTCATTATAGGTTCTTTCTTATCTAGTTGTCCAAACATGGTAGCTATTAATACAAGTCAGAAGCCAGTAGGGTGTATTTGTAACTCCCGATGTCAGAATTCACAGCTATCATAAAAACATACTTACTAGGGGCATAAAATGTCGAGAGTAAACAACGGCTATAAAGCAAGTTAGATTATGTACTTATACTTAGATCGTAAGTTGTATCGTTCCTATGATAGGTGTTTCGAAACCAGAGGTTTTAGTGCGTAGAGGCCTTAGCCCTGAGCCTTCCCTTCCTTTCTATGAATTTACAAGCGTGTCATATGCGTTAAATAAGTACCTACATTTTGCAACTATTTATAATCGACCAAAATCGAGAAAAATAATTGTAATCGAACATCGCATAACAGAAAATTCCAAACTTCTAAGTTATTTTTAGGCTGTTTATATAAATGTTAGTTAGGTATGTTTACGAAATTGTATTTTTTGCGCCAAAACGTTTTAATTGTTTACTATACATTTTGGTTTTTTAGTCAATTTTCGATACAATTTATTTAGCTGAATTCAATAAATTACTCAGAAATAATAATCATGTTTCATGTAAGTATCAATTTAAAGTGTTAAATATACTATACACATGCAACTTGATAGTTTCTGGTGTTCATTAACGATCATGATTATAATTTGTAACACTCATGTATCAATATCAGAGACCATTGTCATGCATGCATGTAGAGCAATTTATCATTCTATTATGTTTTGGAGGACGGAAAATAAATAATTGAGGGTTTTGTTTTTACCGTATAAAAGTATTCTTATTCTCGTATTTATTCATTCACAGACTGGTAAAATTGTAGGTCACCTTGTTTGTGACACAACCTACTAAGACAAACACACCCTGGGTGGTTTTAAAACTAACACAACTTAGGTTTTTCAAAAATAATAGAAATGACAGTTTGTTCTGCTACTGCGACCCCTAGTTGTATAAAAAACACCAACGTTTAATACAAGTCTACAACCTGTTTGCCCAAAGCCAAGGTCGAGAAGATTTCCTAGGTCAAGCCGGGGCCGCTGGATATGCCTCATCTATTACGTATTCGACGTTATTCAACGCATTGTCCACAGTCTTTGTTTGCGATTATGGAAAATAACATAACCACCTTGAATTTCCGGCCGCCGACTGACAACATGTATAATATTTGCCTAATTTTAATTTTGTTTTTTTCTTTTGCAGAACGAGATGTGTAAATACAGAAACAAAGCGTCTCGAATGTGAAGAGAATTATAAAACGAGATTGAGGAGATTGAAGAATATTAACTGAGCAAGATGACTCGCTGGTCGTGGAGGCAAGGAGGGTACTGTATCACGGGGATATTGGGGGATATTGATGTACCACATGAGAACTTTGCAACGTCATGTGTGAAAGGATGGTCCCCACTATGGTGGCGGATCCCTATACTCCTTTGGTCTCTGATCATAATTTTCTGGTCGATGGCCTTCTTCTGGGGCCCGACTGGGAAGTTCTTCCTATACATGACGCACTGGGGGCTGTTCTTCATCGCTGTGGAGACCATCTTCGGTATCCTCGTCACTGTGAAGCAACCGCGAGGAAGCCAACCCGCAGGTAATTATTACTTGACCTTGATCATGATCAACTAATACGAACTTACCATATTATAGTTTCCTCAAAAGGGCTGTATTACCAACCATAAAGGCCATCAAGTTAGCCATAATTAGTAGTGAGGCTTCATGCACAATCCGATGGCCATCAGACAGTCTGTTAATGTGTATGAAATCTCCAATAGCGGCACTAAACGGTCTCGTTGCCCCATCGCCGACTAACATTGTATCCTGCCAAAGGTGTTGATTACTTGTATAGTATCAATGTAGCCCTAATCACATGTAACTGACCATCTTACCTTATTGCTATGCTGTGAAAACTCGCAAGATGTCGCAAAAAATACAAGGTTACCCAAGATTTATATCAACTGTAAAAGTGTAAACGAACAAACTGCAAAGCTGAAGTTCATATTAGCTAGAGAACAAGCCCAATAAAACTGTCTCAATGACCTAGTATATATATTGAAAAAGTACTTCAATGATTGGTAAATTAATTACCAACTCTGTTCTATTTAATAGCGTTTTTCAAAGGAACTAAGACATTTTCATATGACCATGCCGCAACACCGGCTGCGAAACACCGCAGCGGCTAAACAATGAATGAGCGAAATACTTCCCGATACAGCCATGAGATACAATTTCAATTCACAAAACGTATTTGTATGGTGGGAACATGGGTGATTGCCATCACCGCGTGCAATATGACGTAGCATTAAGAATTTTTACTATTGTACCTAAACTGTGGTTTCGTCATTGTAAGGTAGGTCAATTCTAGCAGAACGGTAACTAAGATCACTGAAGGACAAGATATTCCCACAATTTTGGAAAATCATTAAACAAAATAGACAAACGAGCTATACAGTTACAATGATACCACAAATAGGTATATAGACACGTTCTTATCAGTAGTAATCTGTGTGTAATGCGCAAGTTGAAGTGATACAGTTACGAAGCACTAGCCTCATTAAATAGAGAGCAAGTTCAACACTAACTCAGGCCTCGTCATAGATCGGTGTCATGCTCTACTGAACCCGAGCCATTTTCGCCGCTCAGTCTTTAGCAAACGATGTAAAGGATCAGACAGTTTTGCAATATCCGCGGACGTACTTACAACGCCGTCGATAAAAGAAAGGTTATCGGCTAATCAGCTGCATCAAATATGATCGCGTGTTATAAAGCCAGTACTGATACGGATAACTGTTTCGAAGTGTTGTGTTGTGATGGTAAACAATGAAGATATTTGTGTTGGGAATATTGAGAAACAATGATGTGTGTGGAGTGGTTGAAGGGGCAGTGCGCGTGGCGCATGTTCCGGCTGGAGCATGCATCGCCGAGTGAGTTCTACGTGAGCGGGTGGCAACGCACGCGCGGCGCCCTGCCGCTGCTGCTGCTACGCGCCGCCCTGCTGCTGCTGTGGACGAGCGTGCTGCTCGCCTCCATGCTCGCGATGCCCTTGGCATTGGACCTCCCATTCGGCTACTGGTTCATTTACCTGTCTCACTGGGGCTTGATACTTAACGCTCTAACTGCGGCCTTCTCTACCGCCGTCTCCGCATACGCTTATTTCAAACGACCGATTGGTACGGATCCTTTGTTCTATACTTCTTTGTCTATTAACCTTCGATTAACCTCTTCGTCTATCAGCTGTTTAGTGTTCGTGCATAACAAACGTAATAAATAATGCGGTAGTATAGGAATGTCTCGTGCGAATGTATAGTCGCATGACCTCAACATTGATTTGAACGCTCGTAAACGAGTCGCTTGCACAATACACCCAGCCGCAGAGAGGTTAACGCACTACGATACCACTTGCATACTCGTACTTACTTTTAAGTATTGTGATTAAACATTTATTGTTACTTATTTGCCGTTTTATCTTCAAATTGGCTGGTAAGCTGGTTCGAAGCTTTATTAACCGCATTACTTTTTTTATTTAATTACGTCTGTATCACATTTCAATGTAGGAATATACCATCAGGTGTTTACTTATTATCGTAGATAGATGCGAATCGCTAAAGATTATTACTAAAATTAATTTAAACACAATAACAATTATAAATTATTCGAAAACTTTAACTAATTTTTTAACGTAAACGGGTTCGCACTTAACCATAGTTTGCCTGATAATAAGCAAAGGCTATGGCCTAAGATGAAGCGTGCTTACTCGATAAAAACTGATTCACTAAAATGTTTCCCCTATGTACTAGGGTCCATGAAACTTCATCTCCATTGTTCATCGACGCCCAAAACAAGTTGAACTACCTTCCTGTAGCATACGTGTTTACATTTGTATTCAAGCCTAGCTAGCATGACTTATGTTATAACAGCAGCACCGCAGTGATGGCTGCACCGCAGCAAGGAGATCACGTCGACTCGTACTCGTCTCTGTAGCCTTGTGCCAGTTCAGGACGCAATGACTCGGTTATCTTATAATGATAAACCGAATTCCGATAATGTTATGCATTGCAAATATCATCTAGAGTTTGAAAACGTTAGATGAAATGTCCTGATTTCTTTATATATCTACGGATTTATTTTCTGGTTTTACTTACCCGTAAAAATAAGTTAGTTGTGGCTGTAATCTGTTTGGAAAAAAAATCTTAGGCCGCGTTCACACAGATACCAAAATAAGAGTTTCATTTTGCACGAATTAGGTTATCTGATAATGTATGTAATATTTTATAAGGATATTGTAACTTTAATTTTACAAATCTAAACTAATCTAAACAGGTAACGTTTTTTATCTCAATGAAGGTTTACTCGTATGTACTTATATCACTCACGTCTATAGATTGTTCTGTATCTTATCAATAATAACATTAATTAGATATATTTAATTTGCCAAATTTAATTGATTGGGTTTTATCATTGACATTGATTTTGCAATTTGCCTAATTCTTACGTACTTATTTACTCTTTTTTTCTGTCACTTCCCATAACTTACATGAATTCTACTATATCGAATTTCTGACTAGCTTTATTACAAAAATATTTTATTGGGTTATCAACGATTTCTCCGCAGTTCAATGATAATAAAAACACAATAAGCTAAACCCACTTACAATAGACATCATATTTTTCTATAAATAACATTGTCTTTTTACGAGGAAAACTCATAAACTCTTCACAATCTCCCGCTCTAATCGTTCATCCCCCAAGGATATAATCAAGCATTTGTGCAACCACTAATCGTAATGAAGCATCGAGTGTTTGTCCGGCACTCGACAATATTTGTTCAACAAAACCTAAATGACATCATTAACAAATATGTTACGCGCGCAAACCCGCACGTTCGTTGACGGCGCAGCAAATAGGTTGATATTTTAACCACTTAGCCATGTGTTTATCTACACAGACAAACATCAATAACAAATATGAAATGTTGTACACTGTTTTATAACCTTATACTTTGACAAATGGAATACTTCGATGGTATCATCAGCGTTAAACAATTGCTGTGATCATCATTCTCTCTAGTCCTTTCCATAATAATATCCTTACCAATTAACCTTCTATATCCAGGTCAGATTATATTTTCTTTGCACACATAAACACAAACAGCGAACACCCATATTTTCTAACTACTCGGCCAAGAGCATGACATTCGTAGCTGCCTTGAAGCTCGATGCTTGGGAACTAACTTGACTTTAGAAGACTTCATCATTGGCGACGACACGGAAGGTTACTTATGTTACCCGTGAGAACATCATGCATGTTGTAATATTACAATTTACGAAAAGTATCACTTACAGGCACGTCTCTGTGAGGAGAACGATAAATTGTAGCTTCTGTTCTCTATCCTCTTTCATTTTTTTTTTATTATATACGAACTTCAGTCTTGTTATCGTCATCATCGAACCATAACTCTATTGCAGTTTAATAAATCTCTATGACCAAAATTTGTCACTTTCTTACGAACTTACCTACAACTTTATGGAAGGTTGCCAATGTTACCCACGAGAGCATTATGAATACCATAATATTACAATGTATGAATCGGTTTACGACCTCGTAAACTGCTGTCCATAACAGTGGAAACTTTTGAATTTGCTGATTTTGTTTTCGTCTTCCAAGAAAGATGTCAATAATTTAAATCTCGTAAAGTGGTTTGACTAGCAAACGATAGATATTCGAGTTATTCTAACAGCAGTTACGTATACTTACTTATAATTAATGCTGGGATCTTGAACTTGGCCTTTATAAATACAAGTTATAATAAAACAAGTTAGTGATGCCAGTCGGCAAACCTGTTTCTTGCGACATATCTGTACTTACGAGAAAAATATAACAAAGACTTATGTATATCGCTTTTCTTGAGATTCTTATCTACTTCCGTTTGTTTTTCAAACAATGATCTAAGTATATGTATATTTAGTCCTCATATACACAGGAACAGCAATGGCAGTACAAAAACTTCCTTCTTATTATTATAGTTCCTTGGGATCAGAGTGTATAAAATTCCAAAAAAATAAGTACGCGCAATAAGAAAACATATAAGACTTGTGATAGGGGTATTTTATAAGCAAAACCACTAAGATTACATGGAACTTCTATCACGAAAATGTAAAATCTTTATTTGATCATATCCTCTTCTCTAGAGATATTCAAATTCCCTATGCGATATTCTGTCGGCTACAAACATATATGAATAAGAACTTGGAAAAATTAATTAAAACATACTAAAGATCTGAATTGAATTTTGCAGATGCCACATTCGGTCTGCCCTGGTACGTGAAGACGTACTGGGTGCTGTACAACATCACCATCCCGGTGGCCTTCCTCATCACCGTCTTCTACTGGGGAGTACTTAAATCATGTGAGTATTATACAATTGACAAAAATTGGGATAACAGTAACTTTTACACGACTATAGTTAAGACGACATTGTAGATAAAATGGGCTTTAATTTAACCATCGATGAATCTCTCTCGTCGTTGCTAACTGTATACTTTTTCACAAAATACTCGCGCCACCGAAACATGCAACTCCATATCAGTACGAAATAGCATTAACAATCAACTGCAACATAAATGATTGACGCTTGTCCAAGCCCTTCGAGGCCATTCTATAACATTTGGAGAACAATAAACCTATGACCTCTTCGAATACCTTTAATTCATTCAATCACCTTTGTGAATGCATCGGTCGATAGCAATGACAATTACATTGGTGTCTTATTATTTCGCAACTTATTTACACCTTTAACGTATAACTATGTATTATACATATAAAACGCAAGATGTTCTGCCAAAAATGACAACCATTTAATAGCTCTTAAATGTCAAATATTTAAATTTTATTTTACTAAAGATAAACGGGTATAATCCTACAGAAGAAAAAATTGGTATTTCTTTATGATTCCAGCGACTAGTCACGTGGTGAACTACGCCCCGGACCCTGTGCTGGACATCATGGTGCACGGCGTCAACTCCATCGTCATGTTCATAGAGCTGGCTTGTTCTGCGCATCCCAGCAGACTGCTGCATGTCATGCAACCCTTGTACTTCGCCGGGGCGTACATGCTGTTCACAGTTAGCTATTACTTCGCCGGCGGACAGGACCCGTAAGTACCTCAACACCATGTGACCCTAGTCTGCAACATTGTCATGTTCATAGAGCTGGCTTGTTCTGCGCATCCCAGCAGACTGCTGCATGTCATGCAACCCTTGTACTTCGCCGGAGCATACATGCTGTTCACAGTAAGATATTATTTCGCTGGCAGATAGGACCCGTTACTTATAGCGATAGAATCCTAATTGACTATGGGATACTCTGTAGGTACACCACCGACATATTCATAGAACTAGCTATATATGTAGTTCTTTGCTGATCATGTAATGTTTATAAGGTCAGGATCTGTGATTATTTATTTCACTCATACATTCTTCACGTAAGTTTCAACTGTATAAGATACAATTTGTCAGATTTGCCAGACATAACGCCATTCGCAAGCTACACATACACAGCTGCTGAAAAACTAATATGTATAAACGACTTCATCAAATTCTTTGCATATTTTTTTAACATTGAACATTTGTTTGTTTTTATATTTAGTGTCACTTAAAACACTACAAAATGCCCGTTTCCATTAAATTTTTAGGTATTTTTAATTGATAAAGTTCAATGTCGGTATTATTTGTGATAAAATATTAATTACGTCTGTTGTTTGTCTAACATACAGATAATTGCATAAATTTGTAAATTATACAGTCAGACGGACGTTAATTTACATATTTATACAAGAAAGACAAAAAAACTTTTTCAAAAACTTGGAACCGTCAAAAGAGCACTTCAGATGCACTTAAGTTGCTATTCAAATCTTCAAACAGACACAATAAAATTTAAAAGTCAAGAACATCACTTGTTATTGAATTGTACAAATATCTCTAGTTGTCATCAAATTTCGCAAGACTTGATAACATAAAGTTTAAAGGTCATTTTGAATAAGTAATTTATTATATTACTATATCATAAATGTCGTGGTAAACGGAGCGGGTACTTATAAATTCACTTCTATCAAATTAGGTGTAAATTGATAACACCCTTCTATTAGCGTTGAGGGTTAAAAAATCTTTTTTTTTTACATTAGTTAGACTCACGCTTGACTACAACTTGCCTGATGTTAAGCAACGTTGTAATCTACGATCTAGCGCGCTTGCCTAGAAGAAACCGGTTAAAAAATCGTCAATATCATAGTCGTATTACGGGCTTTCACACCAACATGTGAGGAAGCAGTCTAATTCATACATTGACCCACGTTTCCCTATCTATTTCACAACATGTTCACTAAACACGGCTTCTATCAGATTCTACATAATTTCTGCATATCAAGGACTTATGTATTGAGACATCATGGTAAAGTCGAAAAAATCTTTCATGACAATGAATTGTTGAATTTGATTTGAGAATAAATAATACTGACATACTTATTTTTATCAGTAAGAATGTATGCCCATAAAACAAATCTTCTTTTCGAATGAGAGTGGCCAACCCTGGTGTCTAGAGCTTATCAAGCCGCCCTAAGGGCCTCTGGCATGGCTATACGACTGCCGTACTAGACAAACAGCAGGGACCTACAATTCAACGTGTCATCCGGCCCACAGAAAAAGTATACTGAAATATAAATATATTGTAACAGTATTGATTTTGAATGCGTTTCATATTTGGCCTTAATAAAGATAGGCGACTCCGTCCAGACTCATAAATTTTAAAGCAAAATAGTAGAACAAGTCATGAAGCCTTGAATATGTTTGTTCAACACACAAACTTCAACACGCATAGCAAATCATACAACGTTTTAGCAAGTACCCGACACATGTTTGGTAGCAAATAATGCCCTAAGACACGTATTCCAACCATCGTCGTGCTGTACACGAAACAACGTGTAAATATAATATTTTAACGTATGACAGATCAAACTTATGTAAACATGAGATCAAGTTCCATCCCAGTACATGATCTACCATCGATGCTACCTAAGTGTAGTTTGATGCTACGATTTCTGCGAGCTGCCATATGGCGAGTGGCCATAGATAGATAGATAGATTAACTCTTTATTGTTGACACATATTAAAAAACATATGCCTTATGCCATATGCCTTTTTTTGGATAAAAAAATATGTAGCAGACTATCTAAATAAATAAAAACCTGTTTTTATGTTATAGTTAGAAGTATTATGTTTAGTTTTTCTTCCCTCGTTTTAAAGTAGTATTATTGCAAATAAAAATTTATTTGGTTATCAAACTCATATCTACTTATGTACAATTATATATATTCTAAAGTTCCTTATATAATATTGATCACGTTCAGTGGGTTTAATTATATTTTACATTAACTTAATCATTATTAAACGGTGTTTTATAAAAAACAAATATATAGTATGTTCAAAAATAATTAAAGATAATGTTAAGAACACCTTTGCTTTTAATAGTTGCGTCATAGACATGCATACAAATTGATTTTATATTTAACGTGAAAAGTGGATTTGTGATCGTTTTCGTAGAGGTACATTGAAATAGAACCTTTGCTTAAAGAAAGTCTTTAGTTAATAAGATGATCTTTAGTATTGACATAATTTTTATATTTTAATTTATTATTTCCAGTTGGGGCAATTCATTCATCTATCCTGTAGTGGACTGGTCGAAGCCTGATCAGACCATGGTGGTGATCACGCTGACGGCTCTGTTCCTGGCGCTCATGCATCTGATCACGGTTGCTGTGGCCACGGCAAGAGATGCTATTGCCAGGAAAAGGCTCAAGGAGACGACAGGGGTCTACAATGATGGTTTTGGGGCATAGGTTAAGTTAGAAACAAAGATACAATCGGGATCTACAACTTTGAAAATATAGGTACATATGTGTCGTGTTGTTTCGCTGGGACTTCTCAGCACCGGGCACAACAAACCGTAAACCTCTTTCCAAAGTTACAATCTATTTACAAAGATCCACTAAAAATCTTAATATGGTGCAACAAATAGAATAAGGTCGACGTAAGTTGATTCGGGTAATATTTTTTAGCTCTCAAGCGCTGGAGACCTTCGAGTTTCACAATGCTCTGTGACTTCTGGGGTGGACTGAAAATTTAATATGATTTTTTATGATCTAGATTCTAAGTATCAACTTATATAATTTATTAAAGACAACAATTTATACTTTTAAAAACACTTTTAAATCTACGGGAAAAATAATTACTACGTGGTAAAGTAAGCAAGAACTGTACTTAGTCGGTAATTGAAATATGTACTACTACGTACAAACAACGTAAAATCCGAACAGGCTCAATTAGATTTTGCACAAACCAAATTATTGTATTCATTGTCTTCTCTAACTTATTTTTGTAACGTGACAAAATCTGATACTATTCAAATGACAAAAGTAGTAACTAGTTATTAGATTTTTGTAAATAAGATAATTTAAATGACGTTAGTAGTTATTACTTCTTGTGTATGCGTGTTCCAGACCACAACTCCTATATTTTGTATACTTCAGTAATCAATTTTTATCACCCTAATTAACAACTTTCCTTAATTTGCAGTTAACTACCAAAATTTCAGCTAGTAAAAATCATATTCTTCTGTAATCATCATCATAACGTCAACCAACACATCTTCATAGATGAAATTTTTAATTTCCTGTGTAAGAATTAATGTGATATTAATTATTTTTGAATAAGCATTATATTAATGTATATTTGTACTTTAGTGTGTCCATTAGTATACATCCGTGTAATTTTGTTGCCAAATGACTGTACCAACGCTCAATGTAACTTTTTTATAATTGATTGCAAATATACTTATTAAATTTTAAGTAAATGGTGCTTTTTTATTTGTAGGTAACTTATACATATATAAGGAACATTCAATTACATACCTATTTGAAAAATAAATTTCTGTATGTTATCGTTACATTTTTAATTTAAAAATATAATATGTTGAATCAAACTGTTTACATACATATGAATAATTTCACATTTAATAATAGTGATGGCAAGATAACGTTTATGGAAAGTTAAGCGTAATATGTATTTTAATCATGTATTTATGCATAATTGAATAAAATCACGACTATGGCTCAAAAATTCTCAGACTGCAGACACGATCGATCCAAAATATTTACTCAATTCTATCTAGAGATAACATGCTCGTAGAAGAACGTCACAAACTATAGATAACGCACCAGATCCAATAGAAATAGGGAGCGAAAATACTATTCACGTCGTTTCGCGAAATGAGGAAACCTTTTTGTTCAACCTTATCACCGCTACAGGATAATCAAATACAATACAAATCAGAGATAAGTTATTCGACGCGGCGGTTGCGAGGCGAACGCGTGTGCGAAAATATCATCCAACGAAAATGGGAGTGCAACGTTATTTCAAACGGGAGTTCCAGTTGTCCAACTTCAATTTGGAGCACGAGACTCCGACAGATTTCTACGTGGGGTGCTTTCAGAAGAATAGAGAGACCTGGCCCTTGCTACTCGTGAGGTGTGTTCTGTTCCTGGGATGCCTGGGTATAGTGATCACTTCTCAAGTTCTAACAGCGAGGTCTACGAACTATGGGACTTGGTGGATCTTCCTCACGCACTGGGGACTTCTCCTCATCACAATAACATCTGGATTTGCCTTCTTTGTGTCACTCAGGGCTTATCTCAAAGGACCTATTGGTGAGTATCAAACGTTTTTGCACGCATTCGTATCTCTAATGAATTAATATCATTTGATAGTCAGTGATGTAATTTAATTTCTGATACCGGATTATGTGATATAGTGTGATTACATTGGCACTACTTACTTACGCATTTTATAAATTGGTCCTAACAACAAATGTCGTGACTATAATCAAACCTAAATCAACGAGAGACCAGTTGATCAGTCTTTTGCTGAAAAAACAAACGAACTAGCAAATAATTTAGTAATATAGCCATTGATTCATATTTACGAAAATATTTAAACAGTGATTGTGTAGGCAATACAAAAAAGTGACTCATCGAAACAATATATCATATTTTTATCATTAGTAGGTATGAAAAAAGCACATAAATTTTAATCGATATTTTAACGACCTTTTCACTATATCTTTTCAGATGGCACATTTGGTCTCCCGTGGTACGTGAAGGCGTATTGGTTCTGGTTCAATGTTTCCGTCCCTATCGCGTTTTTCATCACTATATTCTACTGGATATTCCTCACTGATTTAGGTAAGTTGTTGATAAAATACAAAAAAAACACGCATATCTAATGATAACACTGGACTTCTTACGATCATTTCTTTATTGGAATCGTATTCTCGACTGGCCTGTTAGCTTAGTTGGTAGTGGCTCTGCCTTCTAATCTAGTGATCGCGGGTTCGATTCCCGCGTGACACAAGTAATTATGTACTTTAAAATTTTATAATTACTTGTTTTGAGTCTGGTCGTTTGTATGTATAATAAGTATGTATTTACAAAAGAAAAGTATATAAGTATTATATCCGTTATCTAGTACCCACGACACAAGCGTTTGCTTAGTGTGGGGCTAGATGGCGATGTGTGCAATGTCCCAGAATATTTATTTATTTATAACTAAATTCCTTTTCATATTAACCTGTCTAAACTACTTAAAAAATAAATAAAAATGAAATAAAAAGCCTTTATTTGCCTTGACATGATATAAAACTTCTTTAACTGTGGCCTTCACTCAACATTGAGTGCCTTGACGCCACACACTGAAAACATTATTATTAACACAGTCTAACTAAACTATGTACCTACACTCATAGAAATAGTACCTATACCTATCAATAAGTACCAAGCAAAGACTCCTGGCATGGTACTGTGGGACAAAAACATCCATCGAGTTCACAACTACTACCTACATAGGAGTATAATATACATACTAGTCAACCAGAATCAGATGCCTTCTGAGAAGAACATTGATTAAATGCAAATTTTAGATAAGCCCGCATCAACATTGAGGTAGGACGTTTCTAAACAAATACCAACGTATTGTAATAAAATTTTAAGTTAGTATAGAAACCAGACAGACACAGCATGGGGCTTGGCATTTATTCCATGAACTGTGCTTTGCCTTATTTATTTTATTGCCTGGATCTTGATTTGCAGCAGACAACAATATTTTATTATCAGTGACTACTGTTCATCATATCCTACAGGACTTTGATATGAGATACTTTAGTGCTTATAAAAGTCACAGGTGTCTTATAAATAAATATAGACCAATTGTTACTGGGAAACTATGTACAAAACAATAAAATAATAATAAAGAGCCTTTATTTCTACAACTTATTATTAATAATAATTTTAAAATAAGTAGGTAGGCATAATATTATGTACCATAACATAATGTATCTCTTGACATAATATGTACAAGAATTTTTAAGATGTTTTACATTATTTGCATTCAAAAATAATAAGTTTTGTTAGTTTAAGCATTTCAATATGTTTATAATAGATACAGTACATAGGTGATAAGTCTTTAAAAAACTATTTATATAATTACAACTTAACTCCGTATTAAACTCTCGACACGTCTCTGTCAAACTAACTAAAATTAACAGTGAAACTTTATCTCTCTGCCAAATTCCAGACGAAGACTACGCAATAAACGTGACGCTTGACGTCTTCATTCACGCCATCAACTCGGTGCTGATGTTCGTGCTGCTGATGACCAACCGGCACCCCGCCAGGATCCTGCACTTCTACCACGCGGTGCTCGTGGGGATCATCTACCTCATCTTCAGCGTCATATTCCACTTCGCCGGAGGAATGGGGCCGTGAGTACAATAGTTAAACTGAAACATTTTTTTTAAAAGGTATACCCATACCTTGTAAAAAATCTTGCACTTGATTAATTCGCCTGATGGTAAGCAATCATTACGGTCTAGGATGGAACGTGCTTACCCATTAAGAACCGATAAAAAAAAAATCTCCATCAAGGTCTTCTGGTGATTCCAGAAAGATGCAGGTTCGAATCCTGGGCGTAAATATTATTTTTTTCTTTTTTTCCAGAAGTTTATGAGTGAAACCTTGGTGCGAGTACACAAAGCAAAAAACTAATGAATCTAAACATATTATACTTTGCATTTTTCTCCCATTCTCTTAGGTCTAAAATGAGATAACTAACTTTGGCATACACGTACTCTCAATCAACTGAAATGTAATATATCTGTTCCAGATTTGGTTCAAGCGCCATCTACCCGATGTTGGACTGGGCGCAGCCGGGTCTGGCTGCTATCACTGCTGTAGGTTCCGCGGTGTTCATAATACTGATGCATCTGGTGGTGGTGGGCCTCACAGCAGCGCGCAACGCCCTCACTTTCAGCTGTCGGAACAACTCCAGCTCACTGTCGATATCCAATGAGAGATATTATTAGCTGAGTGGAGTTATAAGTGAGTCAGAGAAATAAGTTAAATATAGGCTTAGAAACCGAAAAGTTAAATTACCTCCAGTGGCATGAACATTGTACATACCCAACAAACTCGCTTCCGCTCTCATGTAAATGTACGATATTTACCTAGATATTTAGAGAGAGTGCTTGACAATCGACATTAATTGTAAGTATTTATTACCTTTTTGTAAATAAATAGACATTTTAAAAAGATTTTCGTTTTTACAGATCCCACAGTTTTCCATAGCCTTCAATATCTTACAACAGTAATAGGTATAACAGAAATTAATATTAAATACCAATTTAAAGCATAATTTACTTGACAACATCTTAGAAAAATATCACAAATGTTTATAGCAAATTTTTAGCAGAGTTGATTGACAACCTAGAATCCGCATCTAACCATTCAGAACCCAGACAGAAATCAGAACCGGATCGTAGATATCTAAGAACGACGAGTGTACTCACTAAGCTGCAAATCCAAGAATCTTTCATGAGTGTACTATATCTATATTATCTAGGTACCTACTCAACACCTCACACATTCGCACTTATCAACACGAACCCTTTTTGGCAGCTCTTTTGCAGATAACCGAGGTGACTCAATTCGATAATACAATCTACACAACAGAGCCGATACCTGTCTGTTATAGATAACTAACTCTAGGTGTGCAAGTGTGATTGAATAATGTGTTAGTGTTCAAAATGAGTGGCGTGAAGAAGTATTTGAAGGAGGAGTTTCATCCGAACACATTGGTGTTAGTGCATCCTAACCCCTCGGAGTTTTACCTGAGCGCTTGGCAGACGACGCGGTCGGCCGTGCCTCTTCTTATTTGGCGCACGCTTCTGTTCCTCACGTCACTTGGGATCGTGCTCTCTTCAATTATTATTTACGCTCTGAATGGGATAGTGGCGTACTGGTTCATTTACCTCACGCATTGGGGACTCACACTCATTTTGTTGACGACTGCGTTAGCTGCGGCGGTCTCGGCGCGATGCTACTTTTACGGGCCTATAAGTAAGTATCAAATCTAATGTTTTCTAAAGTTGATTTGGTTGAGTATACAATTTTATGAATTATTAATTTTTTATGTTTAATAAGTTTCTAATATCCAAAACATAGCGCAGCCGTCTTACACATGTATATCCGCCGACATTTCCTCTTGGTTTCCACAAACCTTCCTATGGGTTACCGGCAGGACGATCATAGTAAACTGTTCGTAATTAATTTATCTTTTTATATGTTAGCTGGTTAATGTTATCGTTTTCTACGAGTTCATTTAGTTTTTTTTTTGTTTTTATTTGATAAGCCTCAATTCATGTTGGCTATGTGAAATATACAAGGCGCTTCGATGAGTTAAATTCTTACAAAGAGTCAAAAAAGCCAGGCTCTATGAATTGTAGCATGCCAAATAGCAATCATAGCAAAAATCAGTTGTACCGTTGCTCTGTGACTTGCGGCAGGCGCTGAGTTCGTGCTGCCATGGTACGTGCGCGTGCTGTGGGTGCTGCAGAACACCGCCACCCCCCTCGCCTTCCTCATCACCATCTTCTACTGGACCGTGCTCTATGAAGGTACTTGGGCCAAAATGTGTAGATATAGAACTGTTTTTTTTTTGTTCCTGCTTAGAAGAAACCGATTCACTCTTGACTTGAAGACCGGTAAATTATAGTATCGATAGATATCGCAATGTATAGTGAAACAAAAGATTATTATTTAAGATTGCTTTTTATTTTCGTGATCTAACCATTGCAGTCGACAAGAAAAAGACGAATAAATTGAGCAAGTTTTCCTAGTGGCGTGGGTTTAATGATGTCCACTGATAATGTTCTCTGAATTTAAGATTTCGATTCGTCATGATGATATTCTAAAGAGACTCGTAGTGCTAATGTGCAGCAGCCTGAGAAAATCTAAGAAACATTTGTACAAAACAATTTAAATAGGTATGCTAACATGATTAATTTCATTTTCCCGTACTTACTTGTACATAAAAGCTAGTACAAACTGTTATATAGTATAAAAAAATCTTGCAAAGATTTTTTAATCATAATAAAATATAGGCAGACCGTTTAATAAAATATAAGAAGACATAAATAATAAAACTGATTGAGACTCTGAGTACTATTCAAAGCAAACGGATATTTGCAATCGAGAATTTGTGAATGTTCGTTTGCTTTCATCTTCAATCTCAACTCAACCACCTTTTTATACCGCAGCTGGCATAGAAGAGGAGCTCAGCCACGGGCTGGACGTGGCGGTGCACGGCATCAACTCCCTCGTGATGTTCCTGCTGGTGGTGTCCGCCGCGCAGCCCTGCCGCCCGCTGCACGTGTACCAGCCCATCGCCTTCTCGCTGTGCTATGTCGCCTTCGGACTCATATACTACTGGGCTGGAGGAGTAGACACGTAAGTATAACGGGATTCACATAGATAGATAGATAGATTAACTCTTTATTGTTGACACATATTAAAAAAACAGTACATAGAACAAATTGCACCTTAACTAGTGCCACAAGCGGCGGCCTTATCGCTGAAAGCGATCTCTTCCAGGCAACCTTCAGCTGGAGAGAAATAAGCAAAAGAAAAAAAAGAAGAATGTGGTGTACAACAAAAAGGAAAAAAGAAATTTTACTAATATATATACATATATATATATACATATAAATACGCAATACACATACTTAATATAATAAAATTATTGTTTATATACAAATACATATAATACACAACAAAATATTTAAAGGTGATAGTAGTAGAAATAATAACAGCAATTTTCACTGAAGGGAAGCGAGATAAAATTCCTTTACTTGTTTTTTAAAGGAATCAATTGTCTGAGCCTTTTGAATGTTGATAGGCAGAGAATTCCATAAAGTAACAGCTTGTACAGTAAATGATGAGCCATAAAAAGATTTCTTTTTGAATGTTGGATGTGCGAGTGTTAATTTATTAGTAGATCGAAGAGAAAGAGAGTGTGTAGTATGGACATACGCAAAACGAGAAACTAAATAACGCGGGGTAGCAGGGTTAAATAAAATGTTATATACGAGAGAGAGGATGTGAGCATTCCGGCGAAGTCGAATAGGCAGCCACTTAAGCTTAACACGAAATTGAGATATATGATCGTACTTACGTAGACCAAATATAAACCTTATACAGTAATTTTGTAACCGCTCAAGCTTATCTAGCTGATCTTCCCGAAGATCGAGATAGCAGGCGTCCGCATAGTCCAGGATAGGAAGAAGAAGGGATTGCGCAAGCTCAACTTTAGTGGCAGTTGGCAAGAAGTTTCGAAGACGTCTTAGTGACCCACCAGACGAGAAAATTCTTGAGCTTAATGAATCCACATGAGCATCCCAACTGAGCGACTGATCCATTATCAGACCAAGGTTCTTGACTGTATCACTATATGGAACGATGATGCCTTCAAAAATAACTGGCGGAATACCCTCCCAGTCAATCCTTGAGATCAGATGAGAGCTTCCAATGATAATGACCTGCGTTTTTGAAGGATTCACTTTTAAACCAAAGGATTTACTCCATTCAGAGATACGGGAGAGGTTATCATTAGTGTTCCTAATAGCCGAGTCAAGATGACTAATATGAGCCTGCGAGTATATCTGTAAATCATCAGCATACAGGTGGTAGGGACATGAAAGATGTTGCGAAATGGAGTTAATAAAGATAGCGAAAAGAAGTGGTGATAACACGCCGCCCTGCGGGACACCAGCAATTGTGTTGCAACAAGAAGAAAAGGAATCTCCAAGGCGAACCCGCTGCCGACGCCCCAGCAGATAACTATGAAACCATTCTATCACTGATGGAGATATATTGATAGAGCGCAGCATTGCAAGCAGGATATCCAAATCAACGGTATTGAATGCATTACTGAAGTCTAACAGTGTTAGAACAGTAAGCTTACCGTCGTCCATACCCTCGCGTATGTCGTCTGTGATCTTTAAGAGCGCAGACACAGTGCTATGCCCAGGACGGAAACCGGATTGGTAAGGATTGAGCAAATCATGTCGGTTAAGGAAAAGACTAAGTTGACGACACTAACAAGATAGTATTACTATGGGTGGATTGAAAGACCACAAGTTTCCAAGATGGCGGCCGGGGGACAAGAGTGGCGACCCCACAAACTTGAAGTTAAGCTTTTATTGACCCCCCAAACATGCCCCAAAAATAAAATTGCGTCCTCTAATAAATGCAAAGCTCATGTAACATTTCAATGGACTATAACGAAAGTTTATAAGAATGTGATGGTGATATTGTGTGCTATTGCTGTGTGCTAGTTTGTGATTTTTTTATCTCTATTCGCTCGAAGCTGAATTGATTATGGAGATATTATTATTGACCGCAATATTTAGATATATGCTACTTTTTATCACTTATCACTAGTGCAGTAGTCGCAGGGCGAAATCATTTTTTACAGTCATTATGTACGGGGCTACTTACATAATGTGATGTCATATGCGCACACAGCCTTGTGTATGTACAAGCAAATAATAAAATAGATCTTGAAAGCTGTAAATCTTATAATTCGTAAAAATAAATGGGATAGATAAATACGTAGAGGATCTACGAAATTAATTTCTTTTTGTAGACCATCTACGAAACAAAATATCCCAACAACGGGTGAATAATACGGTAATTCTTGTTTTTCTTTTTGTAATAGTCATGATGTCAAAATAGATGATGTAAAGCAGTACCATGTACTTCAATCCAGTACCAGAAACGAATATCAGTTTACTATGTTTCTGGGTGCTCCTGTAGCTGTTGTTTACATGTTATTTATTTATTTTTCAGTAAAGGCAACCCATACGTATATCCAGTGCTAGACTGGCGCAGCCCGGGCCCAACTATCGGCGTGTGCGCAGTCGTGGGAGTGTTGTTGTTACTGCTTCACGGCGTCGTGGTGGGGATCTCACGCGGCCGAGACGCCCTCTCGAGGAAACTTGTAAAAACTTCGGAACCGGCTAGAGCGAATGAAGATGTAGCTTTAAGGACTGCTGTTAGAGAAGTGTAGGAATTTCTGTGCCATATGATTTGGGTTGTACACGTATTAATTCTTAGTCTTTTTGAAACGAGTAAATGTAATTTGGATGTTTTTTAATTTTTTGGATATACTTCATGATTGTGTTGTGACCAAAATTTTGTTAAAATTAGTTTATTAGATTTTAAGTTTGATAGTTAGAAGTTAGAAACATATTGTTCTTCTGCTTCATTTAGTTTGTCAACTTTGTAAAGATTTAATAAGTACAGCATAGTTCCAGTTGCTGTTTCCGTTTTAACCAGAAAGTTGCAGTTGTTTCAATTTATTTAGGGAATTAGAACTAGATGTATCAAGTGTTTGTTCGCCCTAATTTTATGATGAGAAATGTCTTCCAAGGGAAGTTGTTAATTTGATCCCACCTTTTAACAGCATGGTTGAGTATTTATTAAGTAGAAGTGTATATTTTGTACGTAGTTTGTAATAAGACAAAATATACAATGAACGTTTGTTGTGAATTCCGTTGTTGTTTTATTTATATAGCTATTGTAGGTCGCAAATATTGATGGTGTCTCTAACAGTCAGAAATTGGCCAATAAAGCGAACCACTATATTTTCGCTTTGTAATAATGGTATCTCAGGCCCAAACTATTTGGCTTTAAAAAAGTTTCATAAAAACGAATCAATGACGAGTCAATGTCTTTATAAGTTTAAATATCAAACTCAGCATAAGTCCGAGTGCTAATATTTTAATTCTCTATGCCAATTTTGATTTTCATAAATAAGTAAACAATTTTATAATTTTAGATGAAATCCCTTTTGCTTTGTGTATTATTTGCTACATACTTAAGTTTAAGCAATGGTTTTATGTAAGTTATCATATCTAATATCGCCTTTATATATTCTCTAGTCAATTTAAATGCAAATCATAACGAACTGAGAACCATACAAGAGGTAGGTCACAGTTATTTTAATTAAACGATTGATTTCCTATAATATAAGCAAATTAGGCAGTACCGAAAAATACCCTGTTAAAATAAAGCTATAGCCATTTGTATTCTTCAAGACAAAAACTATTACTTCCTACCTACGAGAAGCATCGACGAATGACGATAGAGCTTTTAATTGCAATAATATTGACACACTGTCCAGTTGCGGTTTGGCAAACAAGGCGTTGCATAAAGGTTATATAGTTTACGCAAGGCTGCGACGGAGCCGGGCAGCCACTCTGCCAGTTACGAGCCAGCCTGCGCCCGCGCCGCCGCGCCGCGCAACATTGCGCGCGCAACACTTGCGACACCACACCACCCAGATTCCTTCATACCTACTCAATATAGCAAAAAAACCGCAGGAATTTATCTAATCACTCAATTACCCTCCGTAAACTAAATTGGCGGTTTAACGCACAATATTACTTAGTTCGGATTACGCCGGTGCGGTCAGTGATAAATGATAGCGGATCATCGATAACAACTCTAGTACTCCGGTACTCCACTCGGCCGTATATGTCGCGATACAGCGTTTATCTTAGCTTCATAGACTTATCTCGCATTTGTGAAGTAGTTTAGTACCGAATCACATCTTTCACACGGGCCAAATAACTACATACTTCAGTGAGTTAGTAGTATAGTTCAAGATGGTGAAATGTTATAGGAAGTCTGTGTCTCTGACGGATTTTTGGGTGTCGTCGAACGAACGTCTGAGTGACTTCTACGCGTCGTCATGGCAACGAGGAGAGTCCCCGGTACCGATGCTGGTGGTGCGGGGGCTGCTGCTGCTCCTGTCCGCGGCCATCCTGACCTGGTCGGTGGTGAACAGCCCCACGCCCTACTGGCTGGTGTACCTCACCAACTGGGGCATGGTGCTGGTGACCGCCACCATGCTCACCGGCACCATCACCTCTGTCATCGCGCTGTGTAAGAATCCGTCTGGTGAGTTTGTTTTTCTCTCTTCTCTTTTTATCTAATGTACCTACATTGGATACTACTTTACTGACTATGGCCTATAGATGTCGACGGACAAACATTTACTGAATTTATTCAATATCTGAACAGTACCCTAAAAATTAAGCCTGCTGTTTTATGTTTTCAAGTTTCCTCAGTGCTTAGTTTCATTTGAAGTTTTAGGTACCTATATACCTATATTTTATCTCTTTTATGATTCAGCATTACTTGCTCCAATCGCTTGGTAAATCAACAGACCAGAACGTATGCTAATGTTGGCTACATAAATATTCATGGAAAAATACCGATAAGGATAAGGTTAAATTCAGCAATAAAATGGCCAGAATTTAGCACAATAAATAACAAGCAAAATTTCAAATTATTCAAGAAAAAGTCAAGTAGGTACATATATGCCTAAATTGTGAGCTAGTCTAGCCGTCGAACAAGGTATTCAATTAAAAGTAAGGAAAAAGTATAATGGTTTCTTATTGTTTACAGTTATGTATCGTTCTTCTTTCTTTACACTCTTCCCAATATCTTTGGCAGCAAAGAGTAACAAAGTAAAAAAAGCTACAAAAAGCTTGAAAGTTCCGCTCGTGCGCGCTCCCCCGTTTCTGCAACGGTGCAGTCGGGACGATCACCCGGGACAACCGGAATATAGGCCTGCTCAAGGCTAACAACACCTATAGGTATAGATCAATGTAAAAGTCAATCCAGATTCTACTAACATACAACAGGCCTGGCCTGTAAAGTTCACAAACTCGCTTTAATCGCATGTGTTTAATTTTTAGTTTACTGTAAATGTCAGCTTCAATTTTTCTCCAAAAATTTTTGCATAAAAAGCAGCTACGACGAATATCCTATTTTAGATACCAAGATAAATAAGATATGTCGTAGGTGTAAATGGTTCTCAATGTTAACGATAACTTGTAACATATTCTAATGTTTAAGTTTGATTGATAACTGAGAATGATACTTACTTTGAACGATAATATAACATGCGTTCCCACAATCATCTATTAAACATAATATGTCTATGAACTACTTAATGAATTGTATAAATATTATTACAAACGCGCGATTCTTTACATGATAGGTCAAGTTTTTTCATAATATTCTTATACAATGTACCACAACTCTACTACATTGCGGCAACGTTCACTCTATCTCTATAGCTTGCTTATACATATATTCCAAGTGAATTCGTAGATAAGTACCTATTCAATCGACCGCCGCACACGTTTTTATCATCACTTTGCACAAGAAAACAGAAAAACACATCTTAGTGCACTGTAACCACAGTTATCATCATTGCAACAGCATCCAAGGCGAGTGTGTGCACATATATGGGAAGCTATAATGAGCTATGCCTGTCATGGCAACATTGCATTACATCGTGGCTGGTACAAAACTAGATTCAACGTAAAAACATAATTAATCCTGAGACTATATAGAGAGTTTTTTTTTATGTAATGGACTTAGATATTTGTTTTTTATTGTTTATTTACTCTAAATGACATTTACGATCCATACACTTAGATTATCAAATTAATGTTCTTACATTTCAACAAGATGCCATTCGTATAAAACATGTTTGTAATAATGCACTCCTACATTTAATTCAATCAGGAAAAAAACTACTTAATAGCATAGTATCTTAAAAGAAGCAAATTGAATCAATTTATCATAACATATTGTATGTAAATTTTTTAGTTCCGTTTTATTCGAAATATAATGATTTAATAGTAACAACGTTTTGTAGATTTTAAATGCCAGAATCTTTATTTAGCCACAGTCCCAACTAATTTATTATAAACAGTCTCAGGTGCAACATTAGCAATATTATTGAGGTAAAACACAGCATATCTAACGGAATACCCTTTACATATATAACCTACGACATTTATCACATATTCATACTCATTTTCATCTACGCAAAAACACGTATGTACGTACATGAAGAATCCGCTGGATCAAAAAGCTTTACATTTACAAGTTATGGAAAAAATGACATTTCCTACATACAGTTTTTCTTTGCAAAAAAATTAATCACTCTTATATTCCTCTATGCTGTAATTAGATTAAGTATGTCAATTATGTGACACGTGCTGCTAACAACAGTAGGTATTTTAAACTAGTTCTTTAACAATAAAATAAGCAGTTTTAATAATTCGTTAAATGAGTACTTAAAATCTTGCTGTAAATGAAGTAGTTAGGTTCGTTTTTAACTGGTGCCCTTCGTGTTTTCTTTGTCTTGAATATCGTATTTCCGTGTGCGGATAAAAAAACAAGTACAGTTCACTCATATTGATATGCGTGTTACATTTTAGACTAAACTGGTGCCTAACATCAGGGCGGGCTGTAGTCAATCGTAAATGGGAACCTCCTCCGTTTTTTGATGTCGATAATAAAATTGAGATGTTTAAGAATGTATTTTTTTTCTAAGAAAAAAGAAAGGAATTTATAATTTAAAAGGTTGTGATATTTCGACTATGCATTTTGCATAATATTTATGCAGTCAGTCGAAAATAATACGATACTGCGATTTAAATCTATTATTACTATAGCGAGTTTATATTGACAAACAAATTGCAGATCTATAACCAATTCTGCACAGAACATTCTCGAACATTCATAAGCATTATGTCACAGCTGCAGCCAATCTTATGTACCTACATATTATGTCGAGTAAATAAGCTCGACACATGAGATGTTTCTTGCAATGGCCAAGTAGCCCTACAAACTCAGCATAGGCGAGACATACGCAACATATTACATAACTCGTCTACGACAGACGTCACGATTCCTTCTATCAATGTGCAATCCCTCTATACTCTATAAGCTATAATTTGATCTACTCGTACATCATTACATATTTCCGCTTAAAACCACAGCTTATCTGCCTACGACGTAGAAAATTACAGGCTGACATATGCATAAAAAAACGAAGGGAAATCAATGTGTTTATATCTACTTCCACTATTTCATATAAAAAACTATACAAGCTAAAAAAAATTGTACTTATCCAAAACTTTTGGTAAATAAAATACTTTTTGACAATGATCCAAACCTAAAAATAAATTATATAAGCCAAAATATCGGAAATGTGGTGACGAAAAACAAAACGCACATTATCTAAATTAAGTAATGAAGAAAAATCGACATATCATTATATATGTATGTATTCTATTCTATCTATTGTTGCTCGCTCGGGACCTACTCAAATTACTGTGAGTAAAGTTTATTGATATCACTATCTCGAAAGTAATAGGGAAGTGATATCGGAATATTATATTTACATACGACAGGACAAAAGTCTAACTAATTTGCGCAATGTTGTTGCGTCAAAAATTTATTTTATTTTAGAACCCGTAGAACTACACAATGATGTATTCATACGTAATCACCAAAGTTAGATATTCGTTTTAGAGCCAACGCAATATGCGATGGAAAAAATAGCAGAGTAATCGCGGAACATACCTATAAAAAATGTATCTTTGTATGAAATAAATTTCTATAAACATCCAAAAAAACGTTCAGAAGAATTGATAATCTCCTTTTTTAAATCGGTTAAGTGATATAAATAAGGATTTAAATAAGGGCTTCTTCTTTGGATCAAGTGACACATTAAATTGCGGGCCCAATATATGAATGTACACTCGTTTAATGTTTTCATATATATTGCAAACACCGAGTTTGAATCATATAAATATGTAAAACACTGGAAGAACCCTGTCTGCTGCAGCTCAGCAGTAGACATCCCCAAAAGCAAAATTGTTTTTAAATGTCATTAAAAAAAATAGTTCTTATTTAATAGATCCTAATTATAATCTAGATAATTATGTACTTTTGTAACTGTAAAAATGACAACATATTTTAGTACAAAAAAAATATTTTAACTTTTATCTTTTTTTTATCTTAAAAAAAAATCTGTATGCCACACAACATCATTTCCTTACGCCACTCACATACAAACTTCGTTGAAAATCGTCCTTGACCGTGTTGTTAACTAAGTCAGTCGGTAACATGTCGGTCACCGGTTACATCACGGTGTAAACGACTCCGGCGCACGCGCATGATCGTATACGGTTTTTGCAACACAAGCTAAAATTATCGCTTACTTGTACACACAAATTATCACAACAATGTTCATTCATTGACTTAACTGTTAACCTGTTCTATAAATAAAAAGTATTGAATTATTATAGTAAAGTTTCCACTTATAAAACTTTTGTTAAGGAGTTTATTATGTCCAAAACTAAAAAAGAGAAAGGCATGTGTTGAAATTAATGTGTCTACTGTTTCAGCTGGGTATTTCCCGAAAGCAATCTTCAATGAACAAGTTGACTTTTCCTGTCTAATTTAATATGTTAATCAGTAGATTAAAATGCATTATACCTACATTATATTATTTGTAAAATGAATTATATGTTAGTAATATTATAATAATTCCTAATGCGAAAATGAAATAAGTTAAAAAAGAGCATTTATTTAAGAGCAATTTATTGCAATGCATTTAATATTAAAATGTAGTATGTACTATGTAAATAAAATCACTACATAGTATAAAACACAGTCACTTCCCGTGTCTGTCCCTATATATGATTAGATCTTTAAAACGACAAAACGGATTTGCTTATGTTTTTTTTAATAGATAGAGTGATTTGATAGAAAAGTTTATATGTACATACATATTACTGCGTGTGAAGCCGTGGGCAAAAGCTAGTATTTTGTTCTTGTAGTAAGCGAATAAAAGGTAATGATACGCGTTGATGTCTTTTACTAGATGTATCTTACAAAAGACTTCAACGCGTGTCATAGACATCTGAAAAAATAACCACCATTTTAATATTATTTTTTTGTTAGTTCATTAGTAGTATAATTATTTCGGGATAAAAAGTAGCTTATGACACTCCCAATACCACTACTCCCAATACATACTATCTTCTTACCAAAAAATCATGATGATCCGTTCAGCCGTTTTTGCGTTATGCGCGTTTAAATAAACATATACAGATAAACAGACAAATAATAAAAAAATTGCTGAAACGTGTTCTGTTGTCCATTTAAAGTATATCTAAACAACTATTTTTTAAATATCTTATACTTAATATACAGATTTTTGACCCTCTTCAGCTTTATTATACCTAATGTAAATATTTTCGTAGCGAAGCTAATGTAATTTTAGCGTAGAGGAAAGAATTGTAGTCTCATTGTATGGTCTAAATCCTTTGTTCAAGACAAAACCAAGAGAATGAACAGAAGTAGATAACAATAAATACTATCTTTGAGTATGTCATGACTTTTGACGACCCGTAACCAACAACTAAACATATTTTCCATAATAAAGCCTTTATTGCAAAGAATAGCATCTATTGTAGTTAGGTAATATTGGAATGTTATTGTTATTGAAATAACTTCTTTACAAAACAACATTTGACTACTTACTATTCTAGATTCTAGATATCCAAAATTCGTAGAAGAAAAGTTGTTCTTTTGACGTACTAAAGGCACCCTTAAAAGCTTAAAAGCATTAGTTATCATTAACAGTATGTATATGCCTTTCTGCCCATATTAACTATGTATTTATAGAACCTTATTTATTTTGGTATTTGTTTGTTTCAGACTCAGACACGGGCCGTCTGCCGTGGTACGCGTCTCTGTACTGGTTCTTCTTCAACGTGTCATCAACTATAGCACTCATGATCACTGCTCTCTACTGGATCCTCCTCTATGACCCTGGTATATTATGATTTACCCTCTAATATGGCCTTTAATGGAGACAAATTTCTAATAAGCATTGAATATAAATATATTTATTTTTATTCAATCGTATATAAACTACAGTCTAGTGTCTATTAAGTACATAAAATGAAAGAAAAACACTACTATTGTCACGCTATTTTGTATTTATACCCAATATTACAAAGCAATGAATAACAAAACCTTAAAGATCACGTAAAACCATTATCTACGGAAATACCTATTCTCTTAGTTTTACTGGTGATTCTATTGTTTATAGTGAACCAAGCATGCGTGCGAATCACTTACTTAGGTGCCTAAGATTAACTAAGTAGGTCGCTTGTACATTAATTTGCGTTTAGCTTAGTTTTACTATTCAGTGTTATTGATAACACATGTATGTGTAAAACTTTTTAAGGAAAGCTAGTAATTCAATATCAAATATGGATTATTTTAAAGAAAAAGTTTAAGATTTAATAATTCAATTCCTTACAAAAAGTATGTTGAGCCGTCATAAATTATGGTTAAGCGCTTTTATTTCGCATATTTATACAGTAACTAAAATAGGTTAAACAGTTTGATGGTGTCCAAATTCCTAAAGGGTTTTGTGAAAGTTACAATAACTATATGTACTAAAGAACTGTCAATGAATGGTTTCCTGTCAGATATCAAAATATCCACACCTGTCTGGACAAGGAAAACATGAGCTCTTGTTTATTTAAACATGCGAGCAAATAATGAATGGACAATTGTACACCCGTGTGAATTAATAGGATAGGGAAGTGTGAAAAAAATTTGAATGTAAACAATAAGATAGAAGTCTGTGAAACGACATAAGTAATAAGGTTTCTGCTTATTACCTATATCATAAATAAGGTCATTATAGCATACGTCCGCTTAATGCTAGAAATTACAGTTTCCTGTATTAACTTGATCACTTGATAACTTTAGAAAAATGTCTCCTTCAAGAGACGGGTATCTGGGATTTTAGTGAAATAACGACATTATTATTAAGAAGCTGGCCCAGGTTAGGAAGTGAAAGCAATAGATTGTCGATAAGATTTTCGTAAATTAACACTGGATTCAACATATAATAATAATTTCCACTTTGTACTTACAGAGCCGTCGGACGAGGACAGCACGAGCGTGTTCCTGCTGGACGTGTTCACGCACGGGGTGAACTCGTGCATCGTGTTCGTGGAGGTGGTGGCGTCCCGCGCGCCCGTGCGCGCGCTGCACGTGTACCAGCCGCTCGGCGTGGGGCTGTGGTACGCCGCCTTCTCCGCCATATACTACGCCGCTGGAGGGACCGACGGGTATGTACCGTACTAGACGCAGGGTATTTCAATTTGTACAGTTATCTCTCGGAAACGAAACGGCAATCAAAGACGTCTAAACTGACATTCTACAGGCCGATGATTTAAATCATAGAAGTTTCAAAGTGTTCTACGATTAGCATATCGTTTCCGAGTGAAATTATCTTTTTTTATCAAACACCGTGCCAGAAATTCAATACTCACGGCGGAATGTTATCATTTGTAAATGAAGCTTAGAAGCCTTCGTTAGAAGCTAATTATAAATGTCTAAATCTAGTCGATTAATGGCAATGAAAAGTTTCCATCATGACATTTTAATTACTTTGGGGTTTCTTGTTAAAACTTCAATGACTTACCTATAATTGTTGTCTGAAGCTGGTCAAAGGTTTTGAAATATAAATTGGTATCAATTTCAACATAACTTTGTACGTAGCTAGTACCTATAGTTATTAAACTAGGTCTAGGTCCTTTCACTTGGGATAACCAATACAATGCACATTGTGGCTGTTGAATTACGTCACGACCCAGCTGATACAATTTATTGGTAGCTTTCCAATAATAATTATCTACATTATCCCTCTAACTACAAGTTTAAAGATTAATAGATATTATGTAGGTATACAATGCTTTAACTTTTGTTTACCTACCTAATAAGTGAGTTTATCACGACCACTTTAAAAATAGTAGCATTTTCACGGCGTTTGAAATTGATATTAAAACATTACATTTACCTAGCCCACTGCAATTTTAGAATTACTTGTAATGTCGGTTGGACATATTTCAGCTCACTAATGCATTCACAGCCAAAATTGGCTACATTAGCAACTAGCAAGCATGCTAACTACGTTCCATTAATATTTAGGTTTTAAGTTAAGAAGCAGAAGCGGTCCCTGTATCCAAAATTAACATGGTTATCCATGTTGATTTCGGATACAGCGATTAATTAATAAATCATTTGCACTTTTGGTTTCAGTAATGGCAACCAGTACATCTACGACATCGATCATGATTGATTAATTAATAATTTGCACTTTTGATTCCAGTAATGGCAACCCGTACATCTACGACGTGCTGGACTGGCGACAGGGGCGTCGCGCGGGCGCCATCGTGGCGGGCTCTGCAGCCGGAGTCATCATCATCTACATCGTGCTGTGGGGCACCGTGCTGTGCCGGGACAAGCTGTCCTCGGCCCTCGTGCGCACGGTCTCGCACTCGCTGGACCTGGCGCCGCCGGACAGACATACGGATAATACCATGCTAGTATAGATGTAGCTGGGTGTATTTTATATGAATTCTCTAATTAGCCCTACAATAATCCCTTGGTGCATAGGGTTCATTTCCTGTAAAACTAGATACTGACGTGCACAGGAACGCAAAGTTCCAGAAATTGAAAAAATTTCATACTTACTGTGCCTTTTTGCCAATTTTACAACAGCTTTGTAGGTATCTGTACCTACAAAGCTCAAATAGCAGCTTTCAAATAGCTGGACGGATTTGTCCAGCTATTTGAAAGACGCCACAGCTCCGTCCAGCTTATTCCATCATTCATTTACTGCATATGGACGTATTTATATTGCCACAACGAATTAGTATGGAAATATTTGTTTTGTTTCGTATTTCAAGATATCAGCTGTAACCTACTGACTGATGCAATGAAAGAACATCACATCTCGGCTTTATTTAGTGTTCGCTTTTGAATACAGCTCGCATCACACACTTACCTATCTAAAGGCTAAGAAAAGCAAAAAGGTTTAGGCAATTTTTTTCTCAACAATAGTCAAATCTGGGTAACATACAGTCTAGATTTAGCAAAGATTATCAATATCGGGGAACTATTTCTACAAGCCCCCTTTAATATATATTATTCGAACTCTATCTCTCTCTTGAGTCGTATTTCCTCATGACTGAGGGTCACGACTCCCCTGCAGAATTAATTCGGTAGGGGACTATTCTTGGGCACATACAGGTCCTTCCACGGAAGACACCATGTCCTCGGATATTGTGGTCCTCAAGCTGTAATCATACTAAATTAAATAAAAAAGTTCTTTTTTTTTCAAGTGCCGCAAGAAAGTATGCTAGAATTGTAGGAAAAACCCATTGCTTACCATAAAACCACTTAGATAGGTAAACATACAAAATACCTAACACAAATAGCCTGGAAAGGCTGACTGCTTTAATCATAATTTATAAAGGTTTAGGGTAAAGAGAATCGTTATTTAACAGCGTATTTACATTAAATTGATTAGGTACTGAATAATTATAAGTAGCTTAGTACTTACTAGTAAATAGTTTATATTTTATAAGTGTAAATAGTTTAATTTTAAGGTGTTTTAAATATTGTAAATTGGAAGTGATATTAACACTTTTTTGCGTTATATATGGTTGTGTAACTTTGGTTTGGAATGGAAGGAATTTTGAATATGTTACCAACCAGTCGTCTAATTCTTACGTTCTTGTACTTTGCCCAAAAGATTAGTCTAGCTATTCAACGGGGCAATGCAGCCAGCATTTTGGGTACGCTACCTTTTGAAAAAGTAGATTAGTTTGTTAATATATATATATATATATATATATATTATTTGTAAGTGATACTATAAATTTTTGTTGTTTTGAATTAAATTGCTCCTTTAATTCTTACCCTATTAATTAAATGAATCTTACCAAATTACCTAATAATGAAATAATTATTTCCTACTTACCTTCATACAATTTGAAAAATATAAATTGCACAAATATGTAAGGTTTCTTCCCGCCAATACTGATATGTAGATATCTAAGTATTTATAAAGCTTTATGTATTTTAAAGTATACATAAATGTCTTTATTATATAAAATATATGGTTTGAACTGTATGTGTGTTGGTCTCTAATAGATAAATTATATCATTAATGTGTATGTGTGTTAACTTTACAGCCTACTGTAAATAGTTCAAATAATTTTAAATAAAAATATATACTATCTATACGATATGGTTTTATTTCTTAATAACTGGCATAAAAACACATGATTAGTGGAAAAACATTTATTAGGTACTAATAATAGCAAAATTCGTTAAACACAAAGCAAACAATAAAATTATAACAAACCAAATAATTATGATATGTGAATAGATTAATAAATTTGACTAAGCGTATATTTCCTATGTCTATTAACTGCTCGGGCATTTGTGATACAGATTAAATAATATATCAATTTATATTACATAATAGATATATAATTACAAAAATGCATTTTATACAGGGTACACAATATCGTTAAGACTTTCTGCCGTCTCATTGACCATGTTTGGCACACCATTCAATCTATTAAAACTTCGTGGAAAAAGTTCAACAAAATTATTGATGAATTATTTTACAAGTTCCATCACAATCTATTTACGGCAATACTGTTATTTTAAGGGTAAATTACCCATAGAGAAAATATATTAATCAAATATTGCTAAGGTGTACCAAACTTCGATCTATAAAAGTTGAGCTTTAACTTATCATTTACTAGTAGCACTGTTTATAATTTACTATAAAAAAGGAGATAAGTATAAAAATAAAAGATTTACTTGTAACTACAATATACGAGTGACGCTAAAGCTTTGATTGCCTAGGAAAGCGGTGCCTTCATATAGCGGCCGTAATACAGCGGTGAAAGACGTCACTAAAACGTTGTCTATGTAAACGAAATGGCGCGGTTTCCTGGAGAGCGGTAACTTGCACCGTAATTTACTTTAAATATTTTTGCGTCCGTAATATCACGGCCGCTATACGATGGCACCGCTTTCCTAGGAAACCAAAGCTTTAAGCTCTGATTTCCTAGGAAAGCAGTTCCGACATATAGCGGCCGTAATACAGCGGTGAATGATGTCACTAGAACGTCGTCTATGTAAACGAAATGGCGCGGTTTCCTAGAGAGCGGTAACTTGCACCGTAATTTACTTTAATTATTTTTGCGCCGTAATATTAAAGCCGCTATATGAAGGCACCGCTGTCCTAGGAAACCAAAGCTTTAGAGATTCCAAGCCCAGAACCGAAGCTAAGTTGCGTATTCATTTAACACATAAAATATTGTTACAAAAGCGCTTTTAACTATTGATATATAGATAAATCATGTATATTGTTTTTATGAGAGTGATGGGACTATTGTCACCAATAGCCATTGGTAGGGAATGGGTGAGGACAATAATTGAGCGGCCAAGCTATCTACGGATGCCCATACTTAACTAAAGTCCCCCATTCCAAACCAAGGAAAGTCCTCAGATTCCTGAGTAAGCTGAAACGCCCGTAACTCTAATGTGTGTCCGCCTAAATTGATTTACGAATGAGGATCACAATTAGAAAATAAAATAGATACAAATATAAAATTGATTTAAATCACATAACACACTGAAACGCCAATACATTCGAAATAGTAGAATAACAAAATAGAATCAACCAATATAAAATCATATAAAAATAATTTTGAAATACATTTCAGATAAACAATCCTTATCGATATAAACAATTTAAAAAACAACGCACCGTCACGATATCTCCGCCAAAAAGTAATTTGGAAATAACAGTCTCAAAAATACACCACAACATCCCTTGTATACAAAAATAGATTTCTTATTTACAAATTGCATCAATTATATTATAAAAGCAACATCACATCATTTAATTACTTGAATATAGACAAAGCGTTGGACTTAGAAGACATCGAAATGTAGATTAATAGCTATCTTGTCACATTCAGATTGACTACAGACAAATGCATGTATACATACTTGTACAGATACATTGTTAACTGACTGTCACCGGGATAATATTCTGAGGAGACATACTTATCTCTCTTACGAATATTATCTCAGTCATAAGTTTTTAGTTACAATTTTACCCGCACGAAGTTATTTATATACTTATCTTGCATGTTATACATTTGACGTTTTAGTGACTATATATTTTAATTAAGAGATAGTACTGAGATAGTACATAGAATAAAATATTCTATGTTCTTATTTAATAATTGGAAAGGATTTTATTAAATCACTCAAGCACATATTTCATTGTAAGAGATAAGACTATATTTGCACTGATTGCAGTCTTCATATTCGTACATCATATTCAGTATACAATTAAAGTAATTATACTAAAAATGAACGACAGAGATCGAAAAACGCTGGTCTTTGACCATTATACTTTGAGATTAATTTAATTATTGACTATGAATTCAATTGCTTCAAATCAAACCAATCATATTACAGACTATTGATTTAACATTTTCAGTAGTCATTCAGAACAACATTTTCAGTTCACAAAATCGAAAATTTATCAATGGTGGCAGTAAGAACTGATTGTATAGGGCTAGAATATCTATTCGTTTCGTTCTCGTAACGAGTTTCAGAAGACAGAAAAACTGAATACTATGGATGTGTGTCAGAAATAGTCAACCACCCTAGTATTAAGATTTGGAAATACGTATCTATCCGAGAATAAAATTGTGAAATATACTTACGAATAACTGATACAATAGAATAGATAAAGATAAGTAAGACAATATTACATTAACATCCCATTTATAAGCACTTAATACATTATGTACTATTCTTACTTAAATAAATAACACTTTTACGAAAAATACATGATCAAAACTAACAACAACGTCTACAATAAGTATCACAAACATACAGACATTAAATCTTAGTAAGGCTTATCGCTAAAAGGCATTTCATTAGAGATCATTTCTTGTTGACGATATATATTAAAACTAGTCATTCATGTTTGTTAAGGTACGAATTCTGGTACAAAATTTGGAGACATTAGACATAGAGTAAGAAATATTCATTGATTTATTTGTAGTCTTTTCTCTCCGAATTTTGTAAGAAAATCGGCCATTGCGACTGTACCTTATCGATATAAACACACGTTATCGCTACGATTAGATACATTATAAGTGTTAAGTAATTTGGGACTTAATTTCCCCTTGTACTTAACTGCAAGTAACTTACAATATAACCTCGAGCGACGTGCTGTGTTGTACATCAACAGCGACTCCATTATTTATAGATAAAGTGACAACAGTGAGTAGCCGATACACTAACCACCCGACACATAATTGTATTATTAATTATTCAGAAACTGATTAATTATATATTCTTGTATCTTTTTTAATTGTCATATCTACCGAGTCATTAAAATGATGTAGGTACCTAATAATGTTTAACTAATCAATTATTGAATTATTGTAATAGTCGCCGCCTTATTTATATAATATTAAATTAATCAATATTCGAATAATTACACTAATAATATTCAATTTGATAAATATTTTAGGACATTTATGAAGGAATACGTATTTAAACATTAAAATCGTAATTGGAAGACTCAAGGCCAAATTATTTTCCAAACGTTTTGATTATCTTTGCTTGGCTGTAGTACTTTGATAAAACTGCCTACTTCTTCTTCTTCTTATCAAATGAGAGTGGCCAACTCTGGTGACCAGAGTTAATCAAGCCGCCCTAAGGGCCTCTCACATGGCTTAACGACTGACATTTTACTTCCTACTGATAAAAATAGACAATTATACGAGTACATCTATTTTAAGTCGAGTTTTGCTGTGCAGTTCATTTATCGAAAACAAAATGTAATATTTTATAATTATGTATGTTATTATTATAAAATATAAATATTTCGTTCTCACGTTAAATAAAGCAACATATCAAATTTACACAATGTGAATCATAGTTTTAGGTTTTTTTTTGTAGGTATCGTTGATCGTGATGCATTATATGTATTAATTTTGAAATAATTATGATAAAAAAAACTTATCAACGATGTTTGGTCAAATCTTAAAAATAACGTTAATCTAATTTAACACTAAAAGTCTAAAAACCTTAGTAAATACAATTGACTCGTAAGTATAATATATATGTGTATAATATTTTAATTATAAGAGTACTTAATTTATTGCACCATACAAACAAGCTAACACACACACTCGCAATTTGATTTTTGTGTTTTCGCATCACATATACCGAGTTAGTGATAATATGAACAATATGAATAAATTCATAAATATTCCGGGACATTGCTATGTCCCGCACAGCGCCATCTAGCCCCACACTAAGCAAACGCTTGTGTCGCGGGTACTAGATAGCGGATATTATACTTATATTTTTTTTAATACATTCTTATTATAAATACATTGAAACGACCAGATTCAACACAGGTAATTACAATTTTTAAAATTCATAATTACTTGTGTCATGCGGGAATCGAACCCGCAACTCTAGATTAGAAGGCAGAGCCACTACCAACTAAACTAACAGGCCAATCAAATCTAAATCAAAAGATGACTTTTTAACTGCTTACCTAATCAATCTGCCCCCTTAGACAAGAGGCGTATATTAGTGAGCGTACTGTCGCTCACTTATAGAATAGAAAGAGCAATGTATGTGATTGACATCGCGACGATTAACATGCTACGTCACTCCCATACATTGTTATTTCTATTCCATAAGCGAGCGTCAGTACGCTCACTAAAATGCGCCTATTGTCTTAGGGGGCTGTATAGAGTACACATAGCAAACAATGTCTTTCAACATGTTTTCCAAATAATTTTCTATAAAGTGTAACATCTTATAAGCTAATAATATCTATTAAGCTGTGCTAAATAGCTGTGATGTAAGACAGATTACACACAGGAAAGCGCGTGGTAAAATAAAACACTGGCTACAAACAAAGTCATATCAAGAAGTTGAAGAATTAGTCAAAGTATACAACCAAGCAGGCAGAGAGAACATACAGGTGGAAGATCTCTTTTGATTGCCTGAAGCCTTAAGCGATACCATTATATCACAACCATTACTTACTTCTCACTGCACACTTAGAAGGTGATGGGATGACACCACAGCTTCATTGTCTGACGGCAGAAGCCCATCAATATAAAATACACACACTCACACACACACACACACACACACACACACACACACACACACACGGATACACACACACACACACGGATACACACATATACACACTCACACACACAAACACACAATCTTACCCGGCCAAAGTGCTTAACATACCTATAGTACCTAATAATAAATCTACCTAAGCTTAAGCAGCATCTTCATGCGGTAAACATCAATCAACTGATTTCAATTTTCAATTTTCAAAATGTAATTTTTGTGATCATAAATATTGTATTAAACTTTTTGACAAGGTTTTACTACAGATATCTTATTTAAAAAGATTTTTTATAAACTATGGATGAACATTTCTGTAACTAAACTATGTACATGGCCGTGATTATTATTGTTTTATACATCTCTAGATAGTATTGAAATTATTCTTTTACTAGCGTCAACTTCTTACTGGAAAACAGGATCTTTTATAATTGGACCACCAAGATACAGGCTAACGCCTAGTTTGGGGTCTACAGTTAACACTATTGTTGTATTGTAAGTTAAACAAATTGTAATATTATATAGGTTAAGTTTTTCAATTAGTAAATAAACATATTTTTACTTTTACTTTTACTTTACTTATAGAAAATCAAATTTAATTTAAATCATTCATCACTAACTCTGTATATGTATATGACATTTAAACTTGGACTAATCCTACTGATTATTTTGATTATCCTAGATTATGTACAACAGCTAACCAATCTTTCAGAATCTAGCTGCTTATTACATAATGTCTAAATAAGCTAAATCTATATTTTAAAGTATATCATATTATATAGTCATATGTGTATGTAGGTATACGTGTATGTATAAAGCTGTCCGTTTCTGACTTAGCTTCGAAGAGTCGCGAATTATTTTAGATTTATCAAATCAGTTTTAAGAAGTCAAATAAGCTCAAGATTTTTCGAATTTAAGCTCAAGATTTCGAAACAAATTCCAAATATAAGATAATGGAATATAAGCTTAGTACACCAAAATCACAACGGTGCCATTTATTTTGGTGTTCATTTGCGACAAATACACACAACTAATATTTTTTATAAAGCATTATGATACTGCTTCTAAAATACAGTTTACTGCGTATAAAAGCTAAAATAAACGCCTAGTGTTTTGATTTTTACGTAAACTTATATTCCGTTTGCTTATAATAGCGTAATGTGTTTTTTTAGGGAAGTTAAATCAGCTTTGATCAACATAACAAAATCAATTAACTGTATCGGTTCTTACTGGGCAAGCACGCTCCATCCTAGATCGTAATGTTTGCTTACCATCAGGCGAATTACGGTCAAGTGCAAACCTATTCTTAGTTTAAAAAAAATGAAGTAAAAGTAATATTGACCCACTCAGCCGAATAACTTTATTTTGAGAACTGGGTTCCAACATTCATTTCAATATAAATTTTCATCTGTAAGTGTAGAGAGACTAACAAACGCAATAGATCTGAATCTCTATCACAACGTACCAATATACGAGTAGGTATTTCATTCAAAGCATTTGAGATTAAAATACCATCATTTCACTATAACTAATTTAGCCAAAATCACACAATAGATTGCATTTGTAGCTAATATTTAGTTTTTAAAACTAATCTTTTTCACTTCACTTACCATCTCATGTCGATCCCTTTCATGCTGCAGTATTGGAAATATTGTGTCTTGATTTGATCTGTATTCACTGGTACATAAGATCCATGTTCCCTTGAAGTGGATCACGCGAGCTCCTCGCCGTTGAGAAGAAACACCCGGAAGGAAGACTCGTCCACTGCATCGGCGTACATGAGCTCCTCCTGAGATTTCGAAAGGTTATATTTTAGAGGTTGGATGATGATGATGAATTGGCGACATTAACGTTAAGTGTGTGTGAGTGATTCACACACGCGTACTTAGCAAGGTCATCAATTCATCATTATCGTCGCGTTGGTCGGCGATTAAAGCACTAATTTACATATAACATTTTCGCCGTACTTAAAATTCTACGATACACTCGCAAAAAATATTGCCTAGAGACTATTCGACTGTAGATGTTCACGGTGATAACTTGTTCGTTTAAAAGAAGCCTGTGAATATGTGTACCTGCGTGAGGTCTGTGGTGGGAGTGGAGTCGATGAGTGCGTCGAGGTGCTCCGCCTCCCGCGCCTCCTCCCCGCCCCCCGCGCCGCACTCGCCCGCACCGCCGCGACTTATTATAAACCTGCAATAGAAACAATCAAGTGTTAACATCATTCCATCGACTTTTGTCGACAGTGGTGGGTTTTCTATAAAGCAGCCCAACCAAAAGAGTATTTAGCGAACTAAAAGAAAAAACCCCGCCACTTACCCGATGTCTGCGTACGTCTAAAGGTTACTACCAGCTCCTAGTTTTCTAACCGCATTGGGGACCTTAAAGAATACCGTACTATGACAAACCACTGGAAACGGCCAAAATGGAATGCCACTTTTTAGTCACCAATTAAAGGACTGTCCGCGTGTAGGAAGTAGGAATGAGGGTAGATGTAAGATGTGTGAGCTACAATGCTGGTACATACTCGCTGTCCTCGTTGGCGAGCAGGTTCCCGTGCAGGAACAGGTCGCTCCGCACCGAGTAGATGTTGCTCTCGCAGCTCTCCGACCCCGCCCGCTCCACCTGCAACACACACTCATTGTTGTTTAGCCCGTTTTTTTATTATACCTTTTATAACTCACGAACAGCTGTACGGATTTATTTGAAAATTGGTGGGCAAGATAGCTTAGAGCCAGGAGACGGATATAGGATATTTTTATCCCGCTTATTTATGCCCCTAAAAATATAAATAGTCTCGATATTTTCTTCATTCGCGCTTCGAAATCAAACCAACCAAACAATAATTCGTTACTGATTCTCAGTTTAGTTTCGAACAAAAAAACACAAGAGCAACTTTCAGAGCGCTTCAATATTAATTTTTTTTAAAAATATCAACGATTGTAAGTCCAGGTAAACTTGCAGATAATGACTGACAGATTATATCGTAAGTTTCTAGAAAGGGAACAAACATACAAGGAAAAATAACCTGAATAAGGTTATTTTTTAAATTATACAATATTGTTTACCTGCGTATCCTCTTCCATAGCATAGTGTGTGTGGGGCGCGCGCTGCAGCGGCCACGTGCAGTGCACTCGAGCGCATCTCTCTTCTCTTTCTATTCTGCCATCCTTGTCTATCATACCGCTCTTCACTATGGCCCCGTCCCGCTCTATCGTGAGTGCTTCAATGGGCGGGGTCTCTATGCTCTCCAGTATTTGTTCGCGAGGTTCTTCTATTACGGTTGTTTCGATAGTATTTTCAGGCTTACATTTTATTGTTGACACCTGCGGAAAGATAAAATACTTATATGCATGTTTCCAACTTTCAAACTTCACTGAACTGCTTACTCGACTTCGATAAATCAACATTAAGTTCATCATGTGAAAGAGGCCACCTCTAGCGTCAAATTTTATAAACCTCCCTAGGCGCCTCTGACATGACTTAATAATTGTCATACTTATTACAAACCTACAATTAACGAGTCATCCGACTGATTTATAAGTTAGTAACGAAGATCTTACCAAAAGGGTGTCTTTCTTTGCTCTGCTCCTCTGTCTCTTGTTCGGTGTCTTGCCGTCCTTGTCTTGCTTCATGTGCACCTTCTTCACGTGAGATACTAACGACGATGTACTTATGAAACTGCGGTCACAGTCTGGGAAACAATAGTACATTGTTACCCTAGGGGTAAAAGTAACTTATTTAGTCTCGAGACGGCGTTTGTGCGCCCGAACGAAGTGGGGGCGCCAATAGTTTGAGGGACTAAATAAGTCTTTAACCCGAGGTAAACAATGTGCTTTTCATTACAAATACAAGGAAAGTAAAAATAAAATTATGAATTAGCTAAAACAAAAAATTAGTAAATTTTATTTTACTTTTAACAACAACTTTGTTGAGATAATTTTATTTTAAGTTTATGGTAAAATTAGAACAACTGGTTATTCCACTACCGCTTTAGCCTCTTCTCTTATAAAATCAGTCGTTAAATCCATATCAGAATCAGATGAACTCATTTTATAGGTACAAATCTCTGCTATACGTATTGTGACGTAGAACCTCTTTGAATGTAGGTGTAAGAACTATTTGGTTAAATGTAGGTATAGGAACTCTTTTGTTTTTGTAAATAGGTTAGTAGAGTTCAAGCAAGATAACTCTGCGCGCGGATAAAATTGGAACTAAAATGTTCTGATTGCAATTTGATCAGAGGCCAATTCTTGGCATAAGTGCTGCCGCCAGTCGCGCGCAGAGTTTTTACATGTTAATTTGACAGCTGTCAGTTGAAAGCGATTCTCCCTAGGGATGAAAAGTGTTTTTTACTTGAGAACTGGCACAATACAAAGTTATGGCCAATTAAAAAAAAAAAAAAAAAATTAAAAGTGTTACTTTCAACCCGCTCCTCAGGCAACTTCAGACCTACTTTCAGAGTATGAGTAGGAAATGAAAAACAATATGCATTTCGCAATTGTGCTAACAAAACCTACAGAGTTAAAGTTAGTTTATCATGACTTAGGTAGATGTTTATCAAAGTTTCTAAATAAAATTCGATGTCGTCTTCCAAGGGACAAGGTCTTAGAAGCCCAGCATGATTTAAGTTCCCGTAAAAACTCCTTAATTTAATTAATGAATTAATTTTGCGGGGTACATAGACAAGAACCCTTAATAAATAAATAATAAATAACCCTTATAATGGTACTATTGGTGCGTCATCAAACGATCAGAGAGAGGTATATAACATGGCACATTGTATACCTGTGTGCGTGCAGGCGTGGCGGCGGCGCGGCGCGGCGCGGTGCCTGGCGGCGTGCTCACGCAGGTGCTCGCGCCGCAGGAAGGAGCGCCCGCACTCCACGCACGCGTGCCGCCGCTCGCCCGTGTGCCGCCGCGCATGCCGCACCAGCTTGCTGTTCGACCGGAACGACCAGGTGCAGCCCTGCACCATCACGACATAGCTTACTGACGACATCATCATCAGCCCGCATCTAGACCTCTCCCAAGGAATGAGTATGTAATGTTCCTTAAGTAATAGACTCTCTGTACCCCAAACCGAAAAAGTCTGCATTCACAACAGGACTACTTATGTGCTTGGATGTGGTCGGATTGCAATGAGAGAAGAAATAGGTAAAAAAGGGTTACGGTAGAAAACTAAGTAATGTAGAAACAAGGTATTTTCCAATTTCAATACTAATATTTAGTATGTTGCGTGTACTAACGGGAAAGTGGCAGGCGTAGGGGCGGTCCCCGGTGTGCGCGCGTGCATGCTCGCGCAGGCGGCAGGGCTGGCGGAACACGCGGCCACAGCCGGGCCACGCGCACGCGTACGCCTGCCCGCACCCGCCCGTCGCGTGCGCGCGCGCGCCGCCTGCGTACCAGAACCGACGCCCGCACTTGCCGCATCTGAACACAATCATATACCGTCAAATGCACAATAAATATGAACAGTAAGTAATGACCTAAAAAAAAAATAAGAGCTAAATTATGCAATTTTGCTTGACAGGGGTAATGTGATCCACAGGCATATAGCTTGGATGTTAAAGAATTGGAAGTACAGGAGGTTGGGAGTGTTCTAAAATAGAAGGAATTTTCAATAGATTGGGATGTGTCTGAGGAGTTGGAAGAATTGAATAATTAAAGAATTCAAGAATATTTGATATCTTGAAGACTTTAGCTACATTAGAACCTGTCATTGACATTGGATACAGCGCCATCTAGCTGTAACTAGTCTGTAATTCTGTGCACATACTTGAACAGTGCTTCCTCTGGTGAGTGCTCTTCATTGAGATGCTTGGTGAGCATGTTCCGAGCCAGGAACGTCCTGCCACACTTGGTCACCACTCCATCACTGTCTGTCATTGACACCGGACAGCTTAAAATGACTAGATTCTTCTCTCCTTTGTGCGTCTTTTTGTGCTTCTCTAAATTCGCCTCGGTCCAGTAGCTTTTGTTGCATGTCGGTTCTTCACACTGAAATTAATGTATTTGCCTAAAGTGAACACATTTGGAGCACAAATATTGTACAAACACATTCATATTGGGAAGGCTGAAGGTTGTAATGCGTGTGTCTATTTGTTCTAAACATCTAAAGCTATATAAAAATATATCTATTTTTACCAAATTGTATAAAGCTCAAATATAATTCAATTATTTAAGATATTGAATCAGGTGTTACTTTGCGGAAATCCATTGTAACTGAAACCCTGGAGAAATATGTAGTGTTTTTCCGCTGTGACTGCTCCTTAACCGACATCAAACAACTATTGTCTGATGTCGGTTAAGGAGGTCGCAGCGGAAAAACACTACATATTTCTCCAGAGTTTCAGTTTCAATTATTTAACCTAATTTGATGATATATGTACATCTAAAACTTACCACAAATTTCCTTATACTGTAATTATCAATTGGTTTTGGCTGTGCATTAGCAACTGTAATTGGCACATAGCCACTACTAGTAGGAGTCAGTAATGATTCTTGCACGAGCTCATTTTTAATAATATTACTGTTGTCTTGACTTTCTGCTATATTGGTATTTGATATTAGAGATCCATCATCACCATCTATAAAAATTAATTAAGTATCAGAAACAATACAGAAAATGTTCATGCTTTCTTGATTTAGGACTGGAGGTCTTGTAAGTAGAATTTCATTTCATTTTCTTTTTTCAACTACATATTTTGAAATTTCTTAAGGGAGTATTGTGTGGTTGCAAGGTGCCACTGTAGTTTTTGTTCACTTTTTTATATAAATTATCAATTTAATTGTAAGGCAGAATACTAGGAGAATTACTTTACTACTAGTGTATTTTTCACACAATCTTAGGGACCAATGTAGTCAAGAAGTAGCATTGTATGTCTAGATATAACTACTCTGGATTATGTCTATTCACAACATTTTTTATATTATATCCATTAACTTGTACCATAGTCTCTCTCGCTTGATTCATATTTCCTCATGACTGAGGGTCGTGATTCTCCCGCAGAACTAATTCATTAGGGGAGTTTTCTTGGGCAGATACATCGTGGTGGCTACCCAGGTCCTTCCATGGACCACCACTGTACCATACCATACTTGTACCATAGTACTCTTGTAAAATGTTTGCTTAGTATGGGGCTAGAGAGCTCTGTATAAAATATCCTAGAATAATAATCCTAATTATTTATTAGACCCCTGACCTCATATTCATGATAAATCAAGGATTTAACTCACGATAACTTGTAATTTCTTTAGATACTTCGGTAACAAAGTCAAGGCACCATTTTTGTGTATTATCTTCATTTACTGTGTCTGAAGCTGAAGTGTCATCTTTACTATCTAATGCTTTACTCTGAAATATAATAATATAATATAAAGTCAGGTTTAGTTTAATAAGAAGTTTAGTTTTTATCATCATAATTTTATCCCACTGCTGGGCATAGGCATCCCTTTGAATGTGCCAGCTGCATCTTCAAACCGTCTTGTGCAGACCTCATCCATAAAGAACACATGAGTCAAATAATGCTGTCAACCCACCTCAGTGCAGGACGACCCACTCCTCTGGCTAGTTCTTATATTATATCTAATTTGCACTTCAGTAATGGTTGAGATGTATGATACTAATATTTGATTTTATATCACCTACCATCATGTAACACAACTACATCTTGTAAATAAATGAATATTTATCTTTGAATGTGAAATATGTATGTAATATAAATAATTTTACATATAAACTGAACACTACAAAGAAAAAAAGAAATATTTATTAAAATCATGAACATTACAAAATAAATAAATATTTTTATGCATTATGCAACACTATGATGTCTTGTCATAATTTTACTGTCTTAAACATTCTACTAATAATATATTCTAATAACCAATACATGAAAACAACTAACTACTATGTACATAGTTATACATATAGTTTTTCACATATATACAAAGTGTAATAATACTATTTTAATATGAAAGTAAAAAAAATCTGCTTAACATTTTATTAACATAGGGTGCTTACCTGTACATCACTATTCAAAAATGACTCCACATTCAAAGTATCCTGGGCAATACAAATTTCATCACCTGAAAAATAAGATCAAAAATGTTTAAAAACATAAAAAGAAAACTTTTAAAATAGGTATTCTAAGCAAGTTTAGCTACACCCTGATTCCCAAGAAAAAAATTGAAAATTAATATGGCAAGAGAGTACTTTATTACTTTGTAGAAGTTAGAAGTAATATGTTTACTCCCTTGAATGATCTAGCTACTATCCATGTTAGCTTACATACATTGCTAATAAAGTGAGTCCTTTGCTGAAACTAGTAATAATATATTATAAATATATGTTTCATATTTAGCTATTAATGCTATGTTTGAATAATGTTTGTAGGATACAAATAAATTTGCTGAATAAATGAATAGTACTATAAACTACTCAAAATTTATACCTCATCATATTTTCAATAGGTGAAGTAGCAAATTAATAAACAAAGAACATACAGAAGTACTTACTGTTTACTTGAGTGTTATGAGCATAAATAGTTAAACTGTCACCACTAAAATCAAGTGTCTGCGAGTTTTCTGTCCCATTCTGGTCAATTATCTCCGCAATACTGACTACAGCAAAAGTCGGGGCTTCTATTATTTGAATCTGTTGAGTTTGTTGCTCTTCAGTTTGCACTAAAGGAATAGCTAACCGGACCTGGCTGCCGCTGGAGCACAATGGTGCCCCAAGATTCAATGTTTCAAGGCTCTTCTCTGGGTTCAGTTTTGCTGCTTTAGATCTCCTTCGAAGTATGTTAGGCTTTTGGAATGGCTTACGAGCAGCCCCTTCTTGCGAAACAAACATCTTGTTTTGGTTACTTCATTTCCTAGCTGCAAATTGAGATTAGGTAAGGTCATTTATTCCACGCCATAAAGTAATCGTTATTTATATTATATTCTTACGCAGAGAAGATCTAGCTTTTTCTAATTCGAGAGAAATATGAATAGATAGAACTTAAAACGATTTCCCAAAACAGCAGTAGCAATGGAAATTGGAATGGAATGATTGGATTGGACCACAAAGAGCTTGATGGTTGACTTTGACATTAAGCCTGATTTGATGGTTAAAACAACAACAGTTAGAACTGATATTGCACGGCCAATAAATATTGTACTAAGGAAGGTTGTGAGAATAACAGCAATATTTGGCTGTGCAACTATGACACAGTGAGTTGACTGGGTTGTGGTGTGGTCTGTTGTGTGTGATCATACATGAGTGTTTCGGTCGGTTGTTGTAGTTTGAGTTTTGAGGTTAGTTTTAGTTAATTTCTGCAGTTTTTAATAATATTTAGTTAGTCAAACTCTTCAACTCATTTCAATTTTAAAGTGTTAACAGAGAAGGCTATGCTACTGTAATCATAATCTTTTATTGTCTTATAATATGGCAGAAAACGAAGAAGATATAGTTACGACTGACAATAAATTATATCCCGGGTTACATTTGAAAAAAATCCTCGATGAAATAGATGATATCTCTGATCCAACAAGTATGGAGAAATTAATGGAATATGTAGATGAAATGCGAGACGAAGACGACAAGTTTTTCGATGTAAGTATTGAAATGACATCCATTTAAAAAAAAAATACTTTAAAAGTTGTGCAACATGAAGTAATAAAATATATCACAACTAAATCTCATTCATTTTCTAATCTCTATTGCTGCATACAGCATTGGAGTTTTATGTTCGCTATGGATAAGTTTATTTTGCAAACCTACAAATCAAATAACTTTTATGCAATACCAACATGTATTTTAATATCATCTAAAAACTTTTATTGCACAATCTGTAAACTCTTTCAGCTTCTAACAAAGAAATGTGGAAAAGCAATTATTTCCTGGGAGCAGCCTTGGTATCAAAAACTCAATACACTGCAATACACTGAAAAACCAAAAGACTTGACAGAGGGTGATGATTATAACACAGATCCTATGTCTACTAATGAACATGAAAAAATTGTTAAAAACTGGAATAGATTTAGAAAGGTAAGAAATAATATTCTTGCTCTCATACCCCATGCAATTCAATACAATGATTTATTGATAATTTCAAAAATATTATGTCAATCATTAAATCATATTACCAAATTAATTCTAATATTCTTACATTAAAATTTTATAAACATACTAAGTGAAAATAATAATATAAATGACATGATATCAGGTGAGTAGTTGCAACCAGCCAGACAATTATTACATAGACAGTCAAGTGGTGCCTTAATATTTTGACCTGATAAATTAAATTTTAAAGCAACCTTCGCTGAAATTTATATTACCACAGTGCTAACTAAATTAATCCAACATTACTCAAGCTGCTGCAACTACTTTATCTACATGATTGTTCCTCAACAACAAAAACAGCTACATTTCTTTTTTTCTTAGTTCCTGTAGCCTATTTCTGTATGATTAATTTACATGATATATAATATGAAAAGATAGTTTATTTTACTTACCTATGTATGTCCTATTCGAAAAAAGATGAATCACTGTAAAAACACTGTTTTCTTATAACTATTATAGAAGTATGGCCTGCCTGACCAAATCATTAGTTTGGTGCGCTGGAGACTTAAACAAAGATCTGGTCCTGAGAAAGATGCAAGACTTTTTGCAATTGCATTCCTCTGTCGGGGATTGAAACGAACCATGCACCAAGTGTACTTCCACATCTCTGCTCATTTTGGAGGCTACAAAACTGGACATTATACTAAGATGGAGGAAAAAATAATAGAGATATGCTATATACATCAACCTAAACTAATGGGAGTCATATTGTCTATGTTACTAGGCCGAAGACAGAGAGGCGTCTACAAACGGTTAAATGAGCTGACTCATGGTAAGTTATTGATAAAAGTATAGATATTTTATCCAAATGAAATGGCCACATTGCTACAAATATTTACCTATGTCCTTAGTCAAGCTCAGATTAGATTACACACACTCAGGCAGTTTTAGTTCTTAAGCATGATTCAACCTGATGGTAAAAATATTGTCTCTTCACAGGAAAACCTCAGAAAAAAAGACTAAAATGGAATATGACACTAGCTTCTAAATTCCTTAATCACTTGCAAGAGCATACAGGACTGACCTTAGATGAATTAAAGAACAAGCAGTTTAATTCAAGAATATGGTATAAACTGGAAGAAGATATGGAGCAAAGCAGCACCTACCTGAATCGCTTCTGGTACTCTTACCTGCATGTACAACTCTTTTCTAAATGTGATGTGAAGCTCTTCAAACTGAGGAAAAGACTATTCAAAAGGTAAGTTCAAAATTCAAAACTAATATCTGATATAAGAGACAGACTTATAAGCAGGTACCTACTGAACAATGTCAATTATAGCAGGCACCTAGTGTTATACCAGAATATAAATATTCTGAACTAAGTTCTAAGTAAAGAGGTTTGTATTAGCAGCATAGGAATATTCCTTTATAAATATTGAATTTTAAGCAATTTAATTCAGCTTTTTTATATGATAATAGTAGATTGTATCATAAGGGAGCAAAATAATATTTTTACGGCGAGGGCGCTTTTTTGAATCCAGAGCGAAGTGAGGGATTCTAGAGTAGAATCCCGAGCGTAGCGAGGGATTCTTTAGTAGAATCCTGAACGTAGCGAGGGATTCAAAGTACGTCGCCCGAGCCAAAAATATATTTTACGCCCGAGTGATTCACTCTACTTTTCATCACCCACTATGAGAAAATAAAAGGCGCCTCATATTTTATTGTAATATTGATATTTAATGAAACAGAGTAACAACTAAATTGAAATTAAGTAGTATCTAATAATAAAACAACTAAAAACTTAAATTTACATTTGAGACATTTTCACAATTTTGAAAATTAATTGTTATAGTTTTATTAGGAATAGAGATTGTTGTAGATTCAATTTTATTCTGCGTGTTTGAAATAATGTCAGAATGTGGCTCATTTTGAGGAAAATGTGACGGTGAATCTCTTTGTTTGGATGTAGATTTTGTATTCAGCCGGCGCGCGGCGCTATATACTATGGGCCGTCGCACCAGCCAGTCTTTATTCAAACAATATTTGCGTTCGATTTCTTGGGCCCTGAACACAAGATGTTCCAAATTCAAAAAGTGCGCGGCAAAGATAATTGCGGCGCACTTATAAAGAGGATTAAAAACTCATTACTGCCCGCTAAAAGTTTCTTATAGAAAACACCACCTTTGGGTGCACTTAAAGGCGAACCAAGTCGTCTTTTTCGAATAGGTGGGATGAAAAATAAATAATAAACTTAATGACATTATTTTACTATTACATAATAATTTTAATGACTTGTAAATAAATATATATCTGACGTAATAAAATCAAAATTTAGGAGCTTAGCTAAACTAAAACAAAAACTTACTGTGCATGTAAATATATGTGTGATATTAAAAAAATCTGAATGTTTGTACTTAGCTAAACTAAAACAAAAACTTGTATACAAACATTGTATAAATTGTTGTATCCACATTGTATAATGTCAAAAAAGAGATACTTAAATGGTTCTCAATATCATGTACTGTCACATTACTTATTTCACACTATTCATTAATGAGTATTAGAATTAAAGGCTTTATTTATTTTTATTATTTTACTATTGTTGCAGGATACAAGAGAGAATTGAAACCTGCAAGTACAAAATGTGGAGAGACATCAGATGGAAAGAATTACTTGCAGACTTCCCAGATGGATTTACACACAGATTTATTTACAGAGTCTGTTATTTATTTATCAAAAAATTGAAAGGATTTACAAAATTGCCACTTGAAGAAGTACTAGATTATGCACTTGGGTGTCTCAAAAATCTACGTGGAAAGAAACGTAATAAACGACTCAGGAAACTTAGGGTAAAAGAAGATGGACAGCTGGAAATTGTGCTGAGGACTGAAATAAATAACAATTAAAGAAAATTGAGATTAGAGTTTTTATTTTTGAGATGATCATTTTCTGCACAGAATAACACTCATACCTAACTTAGATTGATGATAAAATAACCATGTGGTTGGATTGAAGTGGGTGAAATTAGGTATGAAGGTCTTAAATGTTATAGATTAGATTTCCAACGGGATGCTGCATAAGTAACACTAATGGTATCACACAGACAAGTTTGGAAAGAAGCTGGCTCATCAAAATGATATAATATTGCATCTTTCTAACAAAGCTGTTTTGACAATAAAATTCTTATGGCTGTTTCTGACGACGTCCGCAGTCCAGTGTTCAAGCGCTGGATCACTGTTCACATGAGCCAGAACAAATAATGACTTATACCTAGGTACCTACTCATTTTTGTGTTAGTATTTTTTTTACTATTTTAGACATATTTTTGTAAACTTGGCACTTTAGTGTCCAAATTAGTTTGAGTAACTATGGGGTAAGCTAAAATAGAGGTCTCTTTATTATTCATTTATATCGCCTCAGTCGTTTTTACCTAACTTCTTTTTGTAAAAATCCGAGGTCTTTCATGTTTCGTTGGGTTTTCTGAAGTTGTTTTATCAAAGAGCTAATTTATTTATTACCCGCCGAGAAGTTCTTTTGTTAGACAAAAGAACTAAAGAATATGAATCTTTTTACTACTGAAAACAACCCCCGAAGACCAAACAAACTTGTGCTACCAGTACCCCGGTCAGAACTATTCAGAAAAGACTCAGAATACATGACCATAAGAAACTCCCACAAGAAATCCGAAATGAACCCTCAGAAAACATCTTTCGCGCCAAAATAAAAAACCTCCTAGTAAAGATTAATTATAGTATTGACGAATTCTTACGACTCCATTTCACGTACATACCTAATTTAAGATACCTAGAGATGTCTTAGATATTTATTATAAAATAAGTGCCTTATAAAAATATACTTAATTTTAATTACGTAGGGTCAAGAAGGCGTAAGCTGAGCTTTGCATTTGTGTGGGTGTACATAGATAGTGTAGGTGAGACAACCGGCTTAGAGCGCGGCGCCACCTTAGTTTGGTTTAAACCGGTTTTTACTGTTTTTTGTCAACCGGCTTACAGCGCGGCGCCATCTCACTCCCCCGCCCACCTGCCATACTTCACCTCTTGTACTGATAGCACCGTTACGTGTTTCATTTTAAATATTTAAACAAAATAAAAGTCAAAAAAATATAAATTCAATACGTAGCGAAAAAAACGTACAATAATGACGTTAGCGAAAGAAAAAAAAAATGAAACTATCACTATAGAAGAATGGAAATATGTATGTGACCACGCAATAAAAGAAGGAAAAAAAGTTTCATGGATACAACGCCGCTGTTAATAATAATAATGTAACGATTCATTATTAACACATAAGACGAGAGTGAAAATTAAAACGATTGTGATAAGGAAAATTATGACGGTGCAATTTCCGCTGTAAAAGAATTGGTAATATATTTTTTGTTTGTGAATTTTATGTTAAAAAATATTAATATATTTTTTTAGGATTTTATTGTCTGAGTGTACTTTTGGTGATCACTCACGCAAAGCTCAGCTTAGACCTCGCGGCCTGTACCTATGTAAATATAAGAAAAAATAGTGTCTAAATTTAAAAAAAAACTGTTCCCTATACTTATTAAGCAGGGCCACACATGCCGATATTTTTAGGGGAATCCCCAAAAAAGCACGCGATTTCGTATTAAAATTACGTTGTTTTTTTTTTCTTTGGCCATAACTTTGTATGGTGCCAGTTCTCAAGTAAATATTATATTTTTTTTATTTAAGAATGACATTTTAATATAGAATTTGGTCATCCAACGATGCTCCATCTTCCCTATCCCTATCTGGAGGTCGAATCTCATCACTGGTAATGTTGGTTAGGTAGTTAACACATGGGGTAGGTAGGTACTGGCTAGGCTAGAATTTAAAACTGGCAACACTACCTTCTAATTATTATGTTCATGTAAAGAAGAAGAGATAACGATAAACGATACGATGCATTTATTTATCAAATGAACAAAATTTCGATTTTGTGCATACACGTTTTTTTTAATTCATAGAATTATTAATTTGAATAAATCTGTGCAGTTTAAAATCTATTCACAAACTACGCTTTACACAAGTTCTATTTTAATACAAAATAGTTTTCAATCCACAAACAAAATACTGCTTTGAGTAGAAATGAAGAATTCTCGTACATTGAATGAATTTGTGGGAAAACATACTCAACAGGAAATCGCAGGACTTCTCGACAGTGATGACGAACTCCCAGGTAGGTACCTACTCTTTCATAAACACCAGATTCTTCTACACGAAAACAGAGCCTTTTGGCTGTTTTAACTCTACGTGGGTTGGATTCATATTTAAATTATTAACCTAATTACCAACTAGTTTTTCTTTAGTATCATGACCTAAGTCTACTTTAAGTGGTCTGTAATAAAGGCCTTATTTGTCTTTGTTTACTTACCACAACTCTTTGTTAACACAATAACATTGTTTGTGTGATATTAGTAATTAACACACTTAAAATAACTTAAAGCATAATTACCAGATTGCTTAGACATGGAATTATTGATCTACTAAATTAACATTTTTTCAGACTCCTATGTGGAAACTCCTGACATCCCAGCATACCTAGATGACAACCGATTTACTAAGCCAAAGAATGTGGGCAAGAAGTGTAATGAGAAAAGAATAGAAGTTAATTCACATAGACAACCAAGTTATACAGAACAGACAGTTTATGAAATGTCTAATGAGTGCAGCTCATCTTCCGAGCTGGCTCAAGTATCACAAGCATCAGTTATTAGTGATTGGAGGAATCTTATTACCCCTACAGAAACATCTCAGAAAAAAATATTAATTTCCAGGGGGTTCTTCACCAAACGTGATATATTCTTAATCAAAAGCATTGAGGAATATGCAACAACTACTACTTTACTCTGGTTCATAAATTTTTTGAGTAGCAAAACTGTTAAACCTAAACAAAGAAGCTGCTTAGTTCCAGATATTACTTCAGCCTATTATACAGAGCTGGAACCTTATTTAAAAATATATTGTATCAAACAGATGGTAAAGTAACTATTATAGTAGTATTCATTGTAATTCTAAACCAAAACGAGGTGTGTTATTATAAGTTTGAAATATCTTGTGACCATTCACAGTTACCTAAGTTGAGTGACTTCGAAGTCTGTATTTAGATGTGTGACCATAACACGATATAACATGCTTGGTGTAGATTATAGCAGGGGTTTGTAAACTCTCAACACCAGGGTACAGCATACTCACTCAAATGATGATAAAGGAATTTTGAATTCATAGATAATGTGTATAAGCGAGATGGTAAATGTCACTGTTAACTAATTTTTAATCACCTTTTATAGTATTAATTTAAATTTTGGCCTGTAATCACAGCAATATGTTAAAGGCAAATTATGAAAAAAATAAATATAATATAATAACAGTTCTTTTAATTTGATACACCCAATATTAATTACAATAGAAATAATGTTGAATGTATTTAAGTAATCATTTACAGTTGTGTTTTTTTAGTTACTTATTGCTTTTTTAAATGCTCCAAAAATCCATAGGAGCACCTCACAGATTGTTGATAACACTTTTCAAAACCAGCAGAGTCACTGTCCTGTAAATAAAATTGTAATTAGTTTAATAGTTAATTTAGAATATTATAATTTGTCTCCTTAGGGAGTATTATTATTTATATTTTTATTGTACATACATAGTAGGGGTCCCTTATGATCCGGTCACCTTGAGGGTCAAAGTCACCAAACATAAGTAATTCTGCTTTGCTGCCTTTAGGAGCTTTCCGGTTTAAGTCCTTCATATTTTCCGTATCCATGCCAAATATGTAATCATAGTGATTAAAGTCTTCAGAAGTTATCTGGAATGAATTATCATCTTATCATAAAACATGTAGATAAATATGCTATAAGTACATATATACCAATAGAGACTTGAAAGTTTATTTTTGTTTTTGATATAAAGGTCAGAGTAAACTAATGTAAGTTGGATAACAAACTAAAGTCACTTCATTTATATTTTTGTAAACAAAAAAGACAGATGACTATAATATTAGGTAACCTGTCTTGCATGATTATTGTAAGGAACATTGTGTTTCTTCATAGTATCCAATGCACGCCAGTCCGGTGAATTGCCGACATGCCATCCACCAATCGCTGCACTGTCGATTTCCCACTCATCACCTATGTTCAGATCATTCACTGTTTTCTGAAATACTCCTTCCGCTATTGGCGATCTGCATATATTTCCTACAACCACAGAAGCATTACAATAATAAATTGTAGAATGTAACTCAAATTGTACTATCTCACAAATAGTTTTTTTTTATTATTTAAAGTATTTAAGTACGTCATTCTTCCATTAAATACGTACCAAGGCATATAAATAGAGCTTTTTTCTTCTCTTTACTCATTTTCACTAATATTTTTATTTATTAGATTATTATTGGAATAGTAGGTACCTAACCTATAAGTAGGTACAAATTTCTTTTACGAACTAGGTAAATACAATTTTTTTTTTTTTACACAAGTCGATCACAGATATAATAAGGTGGTAGGTATATTATACGTTGGCCAATAGTGTCGAAAAAAATGCGTTTTTCGCTGTGTTAAAACTGTTGGCTGTACAATAAAAAATAAACAATTTGATACTGGCAAAAATGTATGACTATGTAGCCAACTAGATACTGGTATGAAATGTAATTTAGAAGCTATGAAAAAGTTGGACACAATTCAAGCTAAAGCCCTTATAATAATTACTGGTGCCATGAAATCTAGTCCTATAAACGCTCTTCAGGTACAATGTGTCGATCCACCACTTTATCTTCGTCGTCAGTTCCTAGCTGACAGATTTTTCTACCGTATTTTACATTACAGCAATCATCCATTAATGTCAAAATTAGGTACAACTCTCAGATGAAATTGATACGTCTAATTATTGGGCCCACAAAGAATTACCTCGTTTTTTTCTTCGGTCGGCTGTCACACGAGAATCGCGATTGCGAGTTTTGTGGGGAAAAAAAAATCCAAAATATAGTTTTTTCGAGGCCCAAGCCCCGGGATATTGCACAGAAGTGTTTTTTTCGTGGTGGTGGGTTTAAATAACCTGGTGAGCGGATAGTAGTTTTCATATAAGTAGTTTATGTTCTAACCTAGGACATCCATCATGGATGTTCTAGAACCCGAGCCGCCGGATCCCAATAAAGATTTGACAAATCCTTCCATCAATTCCAAACGTCACGCGGATAACAACGAAAACGCTGTGAATAATGTAAAAAAAATGGCTACTAGTCTTGAGATGGCTTCAGCGTCTGTACAAAATGTGTACATGCATCCAACCCTAGTAGTAGGCGTGAAACAATACACGCGCAATGATAAGGGCCCCTTCATAGTCCACGTTTCCCGCACTAAGCCAGACCCTACAGCTGGGTCTACTATAAGACCAATAAAGTTTGGCCAATTCTTGGTCAAAAATAAAATTGCAAATATTTGCCCTGATGGCGTAAAAAAAGTTGGAAGAAACAAAATTTCCGTCCAATTTTTGTCGAGTGAGGATGCAAATCATTTTCTGGACAACCCCATTTTGCATATGTGCAAATATCAGGCCGTAATCCCCAGCTACAATATATCTAAAATGGGAATTGTGAGGCAAGTCCCAGTGGGTTTGTCTATGGATGAATTTGCGGAATCTTTAATCATCCCCAATGAATTTGGTAAATTGCTAAAAGCGAGACGCCTAAATAGGAAGGTGCTAGTGGAGGGTAAACCCTCCTGGCTCCCGACCCAAACAATAGTGATCACTATTCAAGGCCAAGCCCTTCCCCGACATGTCCACCTTTTCCATACATCCCTCCCCGTTGAAATCTATCAATTCCCCACCATCCAGTGTCTAAATTGTTTTAGATTTGGACATGTTAAAGCTTTATGCCGATCACAACCAAGATGTTTCCGTTGTGCACAACCTCATGCTGGTGAATCATGTAACATTGAGGAAAGTAGGGCTGAATGCCTGCACTGCTCCGGCCAGCACTTTTCAAACAACAAAAATTGCCCTGAGCAGGGCAGACAAAAGTCCATTAAGTTCCTTATGTCTCAGGATAATCTATCATATGAAGAGGCCTCGCGACAATATCCTAAATCTGTTCGCTCATATGCAGAGACTGTCCGGTCCCCCAATGTTTCTCAGCCATCAACCCTCCCACAAGGTCCCCCCTCCTCCCAATCCTCTAATAGCTCATACAGGAAGTATGTAACTGCCTCCCCCAAGTTTAGAGCCCCACTATCGAAATCGTTTGATAGAGTGGCTCATCAGTCCATTGTGGCACAAGAACCATCAAACCTCCCAAATGGGTTTGCCCTTTCGCAAATGACTAACACATCACAATCCAACCAGGAAGATAACCTCCTGGAAACTCTTCTCACCATGATCATTAGTATTATCTCAAAAAATAATTCCAAAATACCGTCCCACGTTGCCCAAAAACTTTCCCATTTCTTATTCACTAACCAACATGGATCAGGTCGTCCTCCAGTGGAACACCCGAAGCCTCGCCCACAAGAAACCTAGTCTCCTTCACCTAATTAATAAATTTCTCCCGTCGCTTATTGCCATTTCGGAGACATGGTTGAGGCCTGGATCCCATTTTAGGGTCCCGGGATTCTCATGCCTCCGAGATGACAGGGGCGACGGATGGGCGGGATGTGCCCTCCTAATTAGGCGCACTCTACCTTTTTCCCAAATATTCCTCCCCCCTTCCCCTCCTGGAATTAACATAGTAGCAGCAAAAGTCCTAGATACCTCATTTGTTTCCATTTACATCCCTCATCCTCACTCGACTATGATTGCTGACATTAATCTCCTAATAGCTTCGCTGCAACCTCCAGTGGTCGTGATGGGTGATTTTAACACTCATCATAGATCGTGGGGATGCAGCAAAGATGATTCATTCGCCCTATCTCTATTAGAAATATTTGATGACTGCAATCTTTGTGTCATAAACAATGGATCTCCTACCCATAGAGTATATCCTTCCCAAAACCCAAACAGCGCTCTTGATCTCACTATTTGCTCCCCTACCCTTGCATCTCTTATCACCTGGCAAGTCTTACCTCATTCATATGGCAGCGACCACTTCCCTATAATTTTTTCAATCCCTAATAGAGTCCTACCTATCCATAACTTTAACCCATTATTTAAATACAGACTACACAATCCTAACTGGCATTTGTTTTCAGTATCACTTGAAAACAAAATAGATTCACTTCCTCATACCAGCATATTTAATATTTTTGAAAATTACAATAAATTTGTAGAATCCATCACATCTAGTGCCGATGAAAATTTCCCTTTAAAAAAACCTAGTCATTTCAAAGTGTCTACTCCTTGGTGGGATGCTGAATGCACAGCTGCCGCAAAGGCAAGAAAAGAGTCTGAAAGAGATTACATTACCTCAATGACTTTAACAAATTTTCTGAGTTATCAGAAATGTGCTGCAAAAGCTACGAAAATCCTTAAAAAAAAGAAAAGACTAGGCTGGATAAATGTTTGCGAATCTCTTTCCCCTCGTACTCCTTCATCCTTGGTTTGGAAGCAAGTTAGTAGGTTTCGAGGATCACTCCGTAGTGACTCTCCGGTTAGTGTAGATCAATCTACGTGGATTGAGTCATTTGCAGACAAATTGTGTCCTCCATATGTTCCTGACTTAAATTGCCTCCCTTCTATTCCTAACCTGATTCCTACTGTCCATAACCTAGAAACAGCCTTCTCATTTTCCGAACTACAGCTAGCTCTCAATGGCCTTATAGATTCTTCCCCTGGTGCAGATGGAATACCCTATTCATTTCTTAAGAATGCTTCAGATAAAAGCAAACTCTTCTTTTTAGATATAATTAACATCTTATTTGAATATGGTATAGTTCCTCCGCAATGGAAATCCCAAATTGTCATTCCAATTCTGAAGCCTGGTAAAAATCCAGCTGAGGGTTACAGTTATAGACCTATTGCTCTTTCTTCTGTTCTAGCAAAAACCACAGAACATATGATTAAGCACCGTCTTGAGTGGTTCACGGAAAATAAAAGAATACTAGCAAAAACCCAGTATGGACTTAGGAAAGGTATGAGTACCATGGATAGCCTTAGCATATTAACTACTGATATAAGGTCAACTATTATTAAAAAAGAATATCTGGTAGGTGTATTTTTAGACATAGAAGCTGCGTACGATAGTGTTCTCCTTCCGACACTTGGGAGTAAACTTACTCAGCTAAGTGTTCCAGAGAAGTTAGTCCGCTTTATATGCAATATGCTTCTGGAAAGATGTATTACCATTAAAGGTCCAAACTCCATGTCGTCTCCAAGAACGGTATGGAAAGGATTACCTCAAGGATCTGTTACTAGTCCTTTATTGTATAGCCTATATACTTATGACCTAGAACAGGTAGTGTTACCATTCTGTCAAATTTTGCAATATGCTGACGATATAGTATTGTATTCCTCTGGTAAATCCCTGGATGACTCCATTCGACAACTAAATAATGCCCTCCTATATCTTACAGAATGGCTCTCTCAGCATGGTTTATCTCTTTCAGCCTCCAAAAGTAAAGTAGTAATATTAGTCCAGTCATGTGTTAAATTTGCACACTTTTGCAACTTACGGAACATTGTTTATTAATAAAAAAAACATGATATTAGCTGATAACAGGGATAAAAATATTATTTAGGTGTCCGCGCCTTCGCTTGACCCACTTATTGAGATAACATCTTGGATTTTACGTGTGGCAACACTCAAAATTTTTATTTTTTATTTCCGTTTGATAGTCACTGATTTTTTACAACTTCGAGACATTTCGAATATATTTTTCATCATCATCATCTACAGCCCTTAACAGTAGGACACGAGTTTTTTTACATATATACGACCGAGTTTGATGATAGTTTGCGTTTCTAAATCCATATGAAGATTAAGTTGCATACGACTACCAAGATCATTCAAAGTCACAGTTTATCTAACATCATCATCATCCTCAGTCCACTTTTAACCGCATTTTATCTGTTTACCCTATTTCTAGCGCCAATTTTTTTTTGATACAGTACTAATACATTTACTATTTCTTATACAAAAAATAACAAGTCCCAAGTCCTAAAAACACGCAGGGCCGCGTCCACGGCCCTAAAATACTAGAAATAAATAAATTCATTAATAAATTAATTATGATTTATATCCAATATAAATAATAATTATTATTATTCATTCCTCGCTCCTACATAAATACATTACTTTTATTAATTATGATTTATATACAAAATAAATTCATGTTTAAAAATTTATAAATTCAACTCTACTACTTAAAAATTACATTTATGTTCAGTAATTAGTTTCCGACTCTTTCAGTATTCAAGTAATTATACCTGGGTTCTACCTAAGTGCTAGTAATATGCAGATCGTGCTACCTGTTTGAAGTTGTTAATTGATAACAATTTGATTGTCGTACCCAATTATTTATCAAAACCAATTATTTGTTTAAGTTCAATGATAATACATATAATTTACATGCATATTTGGCTCAATTATATAATCTTACCTATACATACATATGACTCATATGACTATGGCTAAGGTATTATTATGTTAGATATGATAATAATTCCCATAAGTTTATGTTCACTTACTGAAAAAATGAAAATGCATTTATTAACGAAATAGGTTTACATATTAAAGATCTATCGATTGCTTCACTAGGCTAGAAGCCTTTACCGAAGCAACCAGCTACCGGTTAACAAAAAATATTTGTTTACGCCATACAAGACAGATACTTACTCGTATGGAGATTGTACACAAGCCATGTACAAAACATATACAGTCGTTGTCAACTAATTAGGGACATGCAAGATAGTGAAGAACAATAACCGGTTATGTACATACAAATATAAAACCCTATTGATTTCTCAGTAACTATTATTTGCATAATTTGGTCCGATTATTATGCTTTAAATGGCTGTAAATAAAAGAATAAATATTCAACGGAAGAACCCTGGCTACTGCAACACAGGGAATCCTACAGCAGTAGTCAGGGCACCCAATGTAAATACTCTTTGCAGCCTAAACTAAATTGTGTAAATGTAAATTATTAATAACATCATTGCTTTATGACATAACTAATTTTAAGTACTGTGTTCATGAAATGTGTTTTTTTAAATAAATGATTATTATTTCACAGATTCTCGGGCCTTACGCCCGATATTTTAAGGCATCAGTGGGGCCGTAGCCAACACTGAGAGGCCTTTTACAATGTTAAACTGGTCTATTGTACGAGGAACGGCACCCGCCAGTTATGCCTCGATGATGATATGATTATTATTATATTATTATAATAAATAGAAAAAGTATTTAATATCAAAGGTTGAATATGTATTCAATTTTAAGGTATAATTCTGTAGCTGGACATTTAATTAAGGACAGTAAACTATAATGAAAAATAAAGTTAAACAAAACTAATAATCTGCAGTATTATAATATCTTTAACAGCTCCATTTTATTACGTGTAAAATCAGTACCCAGTAGCAAAACCTTTGTTAGTAATTACCGCTTGACACCGATGTGGCATAGACATTATCAGTTTCAGGCATGTTTCGACAGGAATGTTTGCCCATGCCTCACAAAAAGCTTCACTAAGTTCATCTAAAGTTGTGGTACGATAAGTGGCTACTTTTTTCTTGATTTCGTGCCAAAGGTGCTCGATTGGGTTAAGGTCCGGGCTATTTGCTGGCCAATCTAGCACCGATACTGACTGACTGGTAAGAAACGACTTGACTGAACCGGCGGTATGTTTTGGGTCGTTATCATGCTGAAACGTCCATATAATAGGGAGATGCTCCTCAGCATAGGGAAGCATCGTTTCCTCCAATATTGCCTTGTATTGATGTTGGTCTAAGTTACCCTGAACTTTCCTCACAGATCCCACTCCACGTCCAGAAAATGAACCCCACATTTTAATGTTTTCACCTGCTTTTTTGTGAATCTTGGATTCATTTCCGCTTTTACTGGACGCCGTACGTATTGCCTTCCATCTGAAGAAATCAAATTAACCTTGGTCTCGTCAGAGAATAATACATATTACCATTGGACGTAGGTCCAATGTCCATATTTACGTGCAAACGCCAAACGAGCATTTCTATGTTCTTTGTTCAACAACGGTACTTTGCGAGCCACTCTTCCGAACAACCCTGCTTCTACCAGACGTCGTCGAACGGTCCTCGCTGAGACACCAGCTCTTTCGTCTGTCCCAAACACTTCGTGTTTAATTAAAATAGAGCCTAAAAACGGATCTCTCTTAGCTAACCTGGTTATCATTCTATCTTCTTACGGAGTTGTTTTTCTCGATCTTTTTGTTCTGGGCACATTTAAATCTGTGTTATTGCGTCTGACATGTTGCACATCATTGTATACCATAGTATAACCCGGTCAGGGTATCCTTGCACGCCGCGTCCTTTAGATTATGCATAACGTTTATAATTTTTCTTATCCTACCCGACAATACATGAATATGAGCTTTAAAATTTAAATTTATTTATTATTACTAACATTCCAAATTACTTTATAGGTTTAATTCTGGAATGTTCGTCACAGCATTTAAGCGCACCTGGCTCTATTCCGCACAGTACGTCCCGCAAGCGCAGCGCCAGCAGAAAATAAACACTTCTCAATAAGTGGGTCAAGCAAAGGCTCGGACACCTAAATAGCAACGTATAAATAAAAGTATATTTAGGTTCCAGCCGGAGTTTGACCCACTAAGATTTAACAATGTTATTTTTATATTATTTTAATTATTGTTACAAGTCCACTAAACTAAAATTGTACTAATACGGACGTGCATTTCCTTCTAACAGTGAACCTAACATACATATTAAATCTAGCAAACAAAAATACCCTAATTTCTAAGCATGCAATACAAATTCAAATAAAAATTATATTATCTAACATGAGAAACAAACATTATAAGTACATAGTATTTTGCTGGCTTGAGAGTACTGAGGAAGTTAGTCCGCCCGGCGCTGCGCGAGCGATGTGCGGGAGGGGGGAGCCGATCGACACCGAGTCGAGCCGACATGACTCGACGCATGGAGGGGCGCCATAGAGCAAAATAGTGTTGCCACACGTAAAATTCAACATGTTATCTCAATAAGTGGGTCAAGCGAAGGCGCGGACACCTAAATAATATTTTTATCCCTGTTATCAGCTAATATCATGTTTTTTTATTAATAAAAAATGTTCCGTAAGTAGCAAAAGTGTGCAAATTTAACACATGCTAGAAAACCAAAGAAAGATCATAATTCTAAATTTGCAGCGAGTAACTAATTTTTTCACTCGTGTTATAACAATAATTATTGTTTTTTAATAATAAACAATGTTCCGTATGTTGCAAAAGTGTGCAAATTTGATACATGTTAGAAAACGGTAACAAGAACTTAATTCCAAATTTGCACAAAGTAACTAATTTTTTTGGCAATGTTATTGATAAAAAACACTTTTCACCCCTTTTTAACCCTTTCCGTACACCCCACAAGGGTGCAAACTCACACGGTCACTTATTTTACCCTTCTGAACAAATTCTCAAAGTTTGGCTGAGTAACTAATTTGTTGGGGGTTTTGGTCTTTATTGACTGGACTATATTCACTAATAAGAGAATTGTCCCCCCAGCTATTGTTAAAATCAACAACGAAATAATCCCAGAAGATAACCAAGTAAAATTTCTGGGTGTATGGTTAGACCGTAAACTTTCTGGTGTTCGTCACCTAGAGCATGTTGGCCAGAAATGTGAAAAAAATATCAATATTTTACGAACTCTCTCTGGTGTGTGGTGGGGAGCCCACCCATTTACCCAGAAACTTATGTATAATGCTATAGTCCGTAGTCATATGGATTATGGAGCGTTCCTTTTGGATCCATACAATAAGGCTGCTATTGCAAAAATAGATAGTATACAGGCTAAGGCACTGAGAATCGTTTTGGGCGCTATGAAGTCATCTCCTATCAATGCTATGCAAGTGGAATGCTCAGAACCGCCTTTATCTCTCAGACGACAATACTTAGCAGATCGGTTCTTAGTTAAATTGGCCCAACAGGATGATCACCCTTTACTTCATAAACTTCAGTATTTGTCCTCGTTATATCTTCCCCAACGTCTTTCTGATGATAATCTCCCATGCCTACTCCGTAGTTTTCTCCTACTGTCCCGTCTCCCCCAATCACTGTTTCAAATTCCTAAATCTCCCATTTATTCTACGTCCTATGAGGCGTTAACCTTCCAACCCAACATTCTGTTGGACTTTGGAGTGGACAAGGACACATCAGAGGCCAACAAAGTATTCTGTCAAAAAGTTCTAACTGAGTATCACAATTGGTTTAAAATATTTACAGACGCCTCAAAGTCTCCATATAGTCCGGTTGGTGCTGCAGTGTGGATCCCGTCTACTAGAATAATCTTAAAATATAAATGCCCCTCAGTCACCTCTGTTTTTACTGGGGAATCAGTTGCCATCCTAGAAGCTATATCATTTGTCTTATCCCATAACCTTAATAACTCCATCATTTTCACAGATTCTAAGAGCTGCCTCCAATCTATTTTATCTAACCCTTTCCGTTCTTAGTCCCGGTTCCCATTAATCTTTAAAATAAGAGAATCCTTATTGCAATGTCACAGAAGTGGTATTGGCGTGGTCCTTGCCTGGATTCCTGGTCATTCAGGAATACTTGGCAATGAACAGGCTGATACTTGTGCAAAAAGTGCGTCCCAAGATGGCTTGGTGTCACATTCTGTGATATACTCCCATGACTTGTGTACCATTTTGAAACCTATGATGCATAAATGCTGGTCCCAGAAATGGCAAATTTCTAAAACTGAAAAAGGTAAATTCTATGGAGATATCCAACCAGAAATTCCTCATAAACCCTGGTTTTTTAAATTCCAAAAAGCTAATAAAGTTACCATTTCTACCATCTGTCGGTTGCGCTTAAATCACTCATGTACCCCAGTTTTTCTCGCCAAACTCAGGATTAGGAACCACTCCATGTGTGAGTGTGGCTTAGATGAGGGAAATGTGGATCATATATTCTTTAGCTGCCCATTAAAACAATACTCATTGTATGATGTTATCCCTCCTGAAATTCCTCGTCCTACTTCCCTTAAACTCCTGCTATCCCTTGTTCATTCCAAATTTGTAAATATCTTATGTAAATATATTAAAAACAATAAAATAAAATTATAAGAAACATTAATTTTAATTTAATTAACATGTTCCTATGTATATTATGCATCTATGTTTGTGTTTGTTCTTGTGTTGATTCTGTATATGTCTGTAGATTGTTTAACTATCGCTGTTACAGAAAGCAAAAAAGGGGGAAAAAACACTCAACTGTGAAATTTAAACCCACCGTACATATCGATATTTCACATAAAATTTCTCAGTTTGATGGCCTATCTTCCCACTTGACATTGGCAGAATTGCGAACTCATATATTCGCTAAAGCCATAACAAAAAAAAATAAGTAACGTAATAATAACTCATCGATCACCCAAACTTCCCATTTTTGAAACCGATTTTAAAACTCTTACAATATCTCCAAAAGTATGTCTTAACACAGGTATAGCAAAAGGTGATCCAAATGCAAATTCAGTATTTAAGCATTACATCAATACCCATTGGTGTGATTATCATCACATTTATTGTGACGCCTCAAAGCATTCAGCATTTGATTGCGTGGGGATAGGAGTTTTCCATTCCCAATACAAAATAGTAGAAAAAATTAAATTTCCTCCACAAACCTCTATCTTTACAGCCGAATGTTTTGGTTTATACAAAGCATTGGAATACGTTCATATAATGAAGTTGTCTAAGACAGTAATATTTTCCGACTCCATGAGTGCATTACAGGCCATTCTCAGATACCCATTCAAAAGAAACTGTTTTTCTCCGGTAACATTAATGATTAGAGAAATGCTCCTCAAATGCTTGAATCGAGGTCTTTCTGTTGCTTTTGCGTGGATTCCTAGTCATAGTGGCATATCAGGAAATGAAAAGGCGGATAGACTCGCAAATGAAGCCGTGGAATGTGGTGATTCTTTTCCTTTTATGAATTTTACCGAAGATCTCGCAACACTACCTAAACTTTTTCTTAAAAACTATTGGACTCAAGCTTGGTTGATTAGTACCCGTTACACTGGTCAATACTATAATTCAATTCAACCTGATATCCCTGTTCGACCTTGGTTCTTCAAATCAAGGTTTACAAAACGAGCTACATCTGTAGGTACTAATAAGATTGAGACTTGGTCACATGTGTAGTCCGGCACACCTTGCTCGTTTACGCATTATTGATGATGACAAATGTGAATGTGGAGAAGTAGGAGATGCGAACCATATTTTCCTAAATTGTCCATTATTAGATTATTCCATGTTGTATTCTGGCTTAAACTACCTTAAAAATTCCTTTTCCAACTTGCTTGAAATCTTTATTATATTGTGTAAATAATAAAATTCCTGTATATAACCTGTTAGCTTCATTCATTGATAGTAATAATATTAAGTTATGATTATGTAAGTTTTGTAAATATTGTACTAATTATTATTATTTTGTTTGTCATACCTTCTCTGACCATTTTCCTGTTATCCGTTTTATCCATTCCTTTTATCCATATCGTTTCCCCGTTTTATTTACCTAAAAAGTAAATCCTCAAGCCTTCCCAATCCTCATCCTCATTTCCTCAAGCATGCATCGAAGAAGAAGGAAATTACTTGACACTGGCAAATACACGAAGACTGTGACGCCAATAAAAAAAAAATTCAGGCGCGTTATCTTATTAACTTTGCTTATATTTATCTGAAATTGCTCAGAGTGCATCAGAAACTAGAATCTTATCATTAGTGCATTAAATGGTCTGTGGAGTGCATCCCAAAGATCTTGATGTTTGCATTACTTACTTACTTTTTGTGATCATTACTGGGTCATTTATTTATTTTTTCATTACTTACATGGTGCATCCAGGAATAGTACTGAGGTTAGTTATTTATTTAGAATACTAGGTATTATCATTTTTTAAATTGTAATAGTATTCTACAATGATTGAAGGGATTGGAATTGGAAAGTACCTACTTAAAAATTAAGCAGCATAAGTGAATGAGAAATGTAGGATAACTAGGTTGTTATAAGAAATACAGTTTGTGGTGTGAATAAATATTGGCAATATCTTGATAAAGTGTATTTATATATTCTAGCGACTGTAAACAAGTTACATTCTTTTGTACTTATAATACCTGCCCCCATACCTACTTATTTGCAAATGAAGCAGGCATGCTTAATTGAAATATCTGCTGCAAGCATTTAATTAATAAAATAATTTTCTATGGAATCCCTTATAAAATAAAACATGACTAATGTGATGAATACACACTGTTTCAGGTCAATATGAACAATAATTTTGTGATTTTAAACAAAATTCAAACTCATATAATAACTTGGGGTGATCCTACAAACTGCAATGGCAGTGATGTAATTGTATGCATATCTGGAAATCCTGGAGTAGCAGACTTCTACACAACATTTGGTTCATATTTGCATGAATATACAAAATTGCCTGTTTGTGTGATAGGTAAGAATGAATATGTACTTGTGTATTATTAGTTTGTCACATGTTCATTATGAGTAGAGTAACAGTGGGCATGGAGTCCTGCATCATATGCTATACAAACTGTTCATATTTTGCAGGGCAAGCAGGGCATGAAGAAGTGCCAGACAAGCAGTCCAATGAGCTCACACACCAAGAACACCTCTTCAATTTGGACGGCCAAATCCAGCACAAGTTGGACCTAATAACCAACTACATTGATCACAAAAGTAAAATACATCTCATCGGGCACTCTATAGGTTCTTGGCTCATTCTACAGATACTTCATGAAAATGAAAGCGTTATTGACAGAGTATTGTCAGTTAATTTGCTTTTTCCTACTGTGCAAAGAATGGCAGAAAGCAAAAGTGGTGTCTTCCTCAATAATGTTATACGGACTATACACACATTATTAATGCTAGTCCTCATGCTGCTTTACATCATTCCAGAATCTATTATAAGGAGATTAGTTAAAATATATTTGAAATACAACTACATACCACAGCATTTCGAAACGAGTGTCATGAAGTTTATCAATCCTAAAGTTATTGAAAAAGTGTTGTTTTTAGCATATAATGAGATGGATAGGGTTACAACATTGAACAACAGTATTTTGGAGAGAATTAAACATAAGACTAATGTGCTATACAGCCCCAGAGACAACTGGGCGCCAGTTGCGTACATGGATGATATGCGGCGCTATGAACCCACACTCACATTGAAAGAAGTCAATGTAGACCATGCATTTGTATTGAGGTCTTCAGAGATAATTGCCGATATGGTGGTGGAGTTTATAAGGACCAAACTAGTCACATAGAAAAAATAAATTCACAAAAATACAGGGTTTTGTAATAAAATTCAGTCAATTACCTAAAATTATATGTTGTCACAGCTTTTAGAGAAGGTGCAGTTTATTTGCAACAGGAAAAAACATTCCATTAAATGTCCGCATAATGTTATGTAAATCATACCATTCCTTGCGTAAATCATTTGTGCTACCAAAGAGATTGTAAAGTAGTATGTATGGAAATCAAGCAATATTATATAAGAATGCCATTGTTATAATTAATAAAATTATTTGTAACATACACCAAATATTTCTTTTAAAGGCCCTTGCTTACTTAAACCTACCCAATTTCATGGTCAGAAGTAGTCTAAAATAAAAGATGATTATATAAGATATGTGCACTTTAATTTATTAAAATTTATGATACAAGATAGAAATAACATTACCTATACATGTATTTATTTAAATAACTATAAGATGAAACCGACGAGTCCATCTGTAGGTAGCTTAGATACATTAACATTGTTTACCTTCATTTCATAAGTACATTTAAAAATTGAAAATAAAGTATATAAAATGAGTATATCATTTGAATAGTAGTTATATAATGGCACAGAAACAAAACTGGTTTAGGTGTCGCGTTAGTATATTAAATCATAGCCTGCCTGGGGCTTTGAATATAATAAGTTGGCCCGTAAAAGTAACATCATCTTGAACATAAGCAATGTTCAGTAACCAATTAAATGACATTAATGATAAAGCATAGCTGGTAATCTAAATGGATGTATTTACATGATTTTCCGTTACTATTTTAATTGGATGATGTTACTTTAACCTTCAGACTTGATAAATCAATCTTTTGAGTATAACATGATCTGTGCAGTTGAGAAACTATATGTAGTTAGATTTATAATATTAAAGCACACAGAGCACAGTTTGTGTACATTTATTTACTGGTGATTTACGCAAAAAACCTTTTTTCTCTTAGTGTATCCAGTTTTTATGTTGGATATTCATCAATAAGAAATTGTCCTCTCTCTTTGTTTTCACAACTAGTAGAAAAAACTTATTGGCGTAGAAGTGCTAGTCTTAAGATTTTGCGTGAGTTACAGAACTCTTGTAGCTTTGATATTATGCTAGCATTGATATTACCCAAATTAATTCTGAAGAATCACTACAATAAGGAAAAAAAAGTTCCTTTTCATACACGAGTATTTCAACTACACAGGTCACAAGGTTTAAATCATTGGCAATTAGTGTAAATAATATAATCATAGCAAAAAAATTTTGCTAACTAAAGTTTAACTCAAATGCCTGCACGTATTCATTTCATTGCAGAAGTACATTCCCTGCATTATAAACTCCCTGCTAAACTAAATTCAAGGCAAAATAAACCATAACTGCTTAGGGCGAGTAAGTGCATGATAATATTAAATAAAATACATATAAAAGTACAAAGTGGCTTTGCAATCAAAAATATATACACGTTAGGGAAAGTTCGCGAAAGGAGTTGATTTTTTATTTAAAAAAGGTTTCTACAATACTTCATTTTTTATCATCTGCAGTTTGCTTTATCTTATTATTCAATCGACCTCGTAATATATTTCACAAATTGATAAGGATGGTTATCCCACTTTCATCTTTATAGCTTTTTAATTTGGTTATTGAAACAACTAAATGATATCTACAAAACTAAATCAGTATAATTAAAGTTACGCTGGACCAATTAATCAGATGTCTTTTATTTTTTAAATATGAAGTGGGATTTGTAATTTATTGAAGCTGCCATTCGTAGACATATTCGGGCTACTAAATAAAATAAACGGCGAAATTAGAAGAATAGCATTTTTAAAGTAGAATCTGATAGACATCTTTTAGTATAAAACCCATAGTTTACACATCGTGTTTTATATATTTCATGGGAAATTTAGGGGAAATGAGATTCAATTTGTCATTTCAGAAGTGAATATTAATATATGAAAGTCCTTGTTTGATACAGAAGTGCCACAAACAAGCCGAGGTTACAACTGGAATGTTAACAAGAACCAAGTTAATTACATGTTATCAAAATTGTAGCTGCAGCTTATTAATATTAATGGGGCTATATTCCTTTTACAAGCACTATGAATGGTTCCAATAAATATCAATACATAATAATCAAAAATTAAGATTATATAAAATAATAATTAAGTAGGTTTATAAATTTAAAATTAATTTTGAAATGCAAATTATCTAAATATAAAAATAACCATATTTGAAACATCAATAAGTAATGAAGTAATATAGATAAATTGTGCGTTATTATTCCGGCTAAAGTGAATATAAGATCGTAGGAACTAGACGTACCGATCTCGACCAGTCGAAGTACTGACCCCTCGCTACATCTAAAATTACAAAAACAAAAATCTATAAAACGGTCCCCGAAAGGGCAGAATACACTATTTTACGCACAACCTCCCGAAGTAACGGACAATGAATAACATCATAAACGGATAAAACGTTCACAGCAACGCGAGCACACTCCTTACAACGATCGAATATGATACAATCGTAATTTTGAAACCTTACACGCTAAACGGATACAAAATTCGCACTAATAATACTCGTACATGGAAGTCAGCAGGTGGTCTCGAGCAGCGGGTCGGGCGCAGGCGCGGGCCCGGGGGCGGGCGGGGGCGCGGCGCGCGCGGGGGACACGCGCGGCGAGCACGTGCACGCCGCCTCGCACACCGCCGGCGCGCGCTCCAGCCGTCCGCGCCGCCGCACCCAGGGGTCGGCGTCGCGGCGCCGCCACGGGTCCGCGGGCGCGGGCGACGCGTCCGGCGACGAGCGCTCGCTGCGCGCCAGCCGCGGCGTCAGGCACGAGGCGGCGCGCACGGGCGACGCCAGCGAGCCGCCCGGCGAGCGCTCCGAGTGCGAGCGCGCGCGCGGCGTGGACGCGCGCCGCGGCGCCGTCACGTCGCTGAGCGAGCGCAGGTGCACGCGGCGGCGCGCGCCCGACCCGCCCGACGGCGGCGACTCGGAGTCGGCGCGCGTCACGCTGATGCTGATCTTGTGGAGGAGCTTGAGGTTGTCGCGCTCGGCGGCGGTGGCGGGCGCGGCGGCGGCGGGGCTGCCGCCGGACTCCGGTTTGGTGCAGTTTTTGGCGGGGCCGGCCCGGCTGGGCCCGGCCCCCGCTAGCTAGAGGAGTCTCTCCGCCGCCGAGCTCGACGTGCCGGAGCTCAGGGTCGATGCGGGGTTTTGGTCTTCTCCTGAAATAGTTTAATTAATCACGTAAACGTTTTTTTTTTTACAAGAAATGGGTTTGCATTTGACCGTAATTCGCCTGATGGAAAGCTATCATTACGTACACACAAAACAGGTAAAGTGTATTTGTACTTGTCTTCTGTTTTATAAACATGACGTAATCACATTTAGGAAGACCAACAGGAAAATAATACACACTAAAAATACTTTGCCTAATCCAGTTTAGTGCAAAATATCTATAGCATAGCATAATTATTATGTGATATTGTCTATAAGGTATATATTGGTTTGATGATTAGTCGCCCATACCTTGAGTAGTCTGGCCAGGGGCCGGCAGTCTTTGTCAGTTGAGCAGCTCCACTGAAACGAAGCGTTTCAGCCTCTCCAGGTACTGGTTGAACAACTCCACGTCGTTGTGACCAGCACCCTGCAACATTGATATACCAAACATTTTAAAACAACTTTGGTAATTACTTAATTAAAGCACTTCTATAACCGACTATTTCTATAACTGAACAAGCAGAAAGTCTGCAGGTAGACACCGTTTTAATGGTGGAAGTGTTGAACACAGTGCTTTGCCTCTACGTTTATTGTATGGACGGCAAAGAAACACTTTTTTTACATTAAATTGGCTTACGTTTGACTATTATAATAGCCTGCCTGATGTTAAGCACCACTATAGTCTAAGGTGTAGCACGCTTGCCTAGAAGAAACCTATTTACTCTAGATTTGAAGACCCCTGGGTTATAATTTTCTGGGAACAGGGCTCCAGGTAGAGAGTTCCATAGTCTCGCTATCCTTACTATGAAGGTAGAATCAAAGCGCTTCGTGTGAGTCTTTGACACTTTACCAGAAGCTGTGTTTCCTGCTAACTACAACCCAGGGGTCTTCAAATCTAGAGTTAATAGGTATCTTCTAGGTTAGCCTGTTACACCCTAGGCTGCAGCAATGCTTAACATCAGGCAGGCTGTAGTCAAACGTAAACCTATCCCACGTAAAAAAAACAAAGATTTGTGATAATTAATAAATGATTAAACAAATGTTTGCGTTTTATATTAAACGTCATACTGCACGCAAACTTATTACATAATTAAATATTTCTCGTGACGCTTGGCGGTATCGCAAATCGCAATAAAAAGCTGGCGTATTGAGTAATACATTTTTAACTTTTAATAAATTTAACATTTGCATCTTGATTCTCTCTGTGTAAAATAGAATAAATAAAAATCCTGGATGATCGCATCTTTTGTCAACTGGACAGCTATGTTTTTGCTTTGCTTGCAAAAATGGACTTTTTATACTTTGATTGCCTGTGTTGGGTTTGATTTATATGCGGATACCTGCGCGGCAACTGTACCTTCTTGGAAGAGGTAGACATCATGACTTTGTTATCTATTTCTTCCAAGAAGGTGCAATATGAGAAGCTTTATTACATATACCTATAGCTACTGTTCTCGTTAATTTTCTCAAGACTCCAGACTATCTCTGACGAGCTATGATTCGAGCAAAATATGATAAAATAAAATAAATAAATATTTCAGGACATATCACACAGCGCCATCTAGCCCCACACTAAGCAAACGCTTGTGTCGTGGGTACTAGATAACGTATATAATACTTATATACTTTTCTTTTGTAAATACATACTTATTATACATACAAACGACCAGACTCAACACAAGTAATTATAAATTTTAAAGTACATAAATACTTGTGTCATGCGGGAATCGAACCCGCGACCTCTAGATTAGAAGGCAGAGCCACAACCAACTTAGCTAACAGGCCAGTCAGATGATACAGTACATTTGTAAGGTAATGTAATGATCTGTCAAATTAACACACACATTTTTTTTTCTTCAATAGTGATGTAGGAAGAATTGCACACTTGCATCGATCCAAGTCCAACTAACTTAACATGCGTAAAACAGTTCAAATAATACAACCGGATTTTAGTCAAATGTAATGTTACACTAGAACTAATTGATACTACTTAGAATCGAAATTCCTTACAAATGTCGCGTCATCATAGCTTGCTCGTGATTGGTTCCGATGTCGGAATGAATGATAATTCTGAATGCTTGATCGTAGTTAGTTATCCACCAACTCATCCGCGGTGGCGGCGGTTGAGCATTTCATAGGATAACTTTTTTGACACAGTTACATTTCTATCAACATCATACAGAGCCCTTGGCATCCCACTGCTGGGTATCTGATGCCTTGATATTCGAGTATGGCCCGAATTCTCGTTGCGCGGATAATAATGAATGATATAGGCCTCTTTTTGTATGTGCCATCTGCGCTGCGTCGATCCTGTGTATTTATATATTTGTATAGTTCTGTTGAACATGCAAGTGGTGCAGTGCGGGTACATACCTCGACCCACAGAGGCTCGACGGCGCGCGGGCAGCGCTCGTAGATGGCCAGCCCGTGCGAGAAGTCTATCACCTCGTCCTCAGTTCCATGGATCACCAGAACTGGTGAGGTCACTTTGGGGATTTTGTCGATGCTGAAATATAAGAGAGATTTTTAGATTTACTCAGATTTAACACATAAGGTTTAAAAATCTAGGTTAAATCTATGTGATACATTCATATTTAGATGTTTTTTTAAACTGAATTCTATATCATGTAGTTATCATAACAGAGAGTAGCCATGCCAAGCATTTTCATTGTTTGCTGTTGTTTAACATTACCATCCATAATATTACATGGCTCAGTAGATAACACAGGAATTTCCATTATTGGCTGGTTCTATTCATGATTGTTTAGACTTGTTTAACCATTTTATCAGCATTTACAATTTTCCCTGCTTTTTTTCAAGATCATCATGGATTTAGTAGCAGTAGATATTGTTTATTTGTTTAATCACTTTGTCATGTTTGCCTGCCTTGAATACAAATGTAGGAAAATGATAATAAAGCAACTAAACTTGAGGTAAAATAGGAGTATATAGAAGAACTTTCATGAAACCTTTCTTATTTCTAATGACATTATATTATATCACATAGTTTTGTATTAAGAAAATTTATAGTTTACAAATATTAAGTAGTTCTATTGCTACAGCTCTGATCAAATTGGTCAAGTCAAAATTAGCATACAACAAAATGCAAAATGCTAAGCTTCAGTGAAAGTACATATTATAATATAATATATGATATGACACAATACTTATGTACTTCATTAAATTACTAGAGAACAATGTATCATTTACCATGTTCATATCAGCACTTACAATAGTATTTTTAATTTAAAAACACAAAAAGTAGACTAAATAAGGTGGCTGGTTCTCACATGGTAGTTAATCCAGTTAATGATGTAAGAACATGTCTCTTTAAAACGAGTATGAAAGCAGTGTACGGCCCCACTGGATATCTAGGGCTTGTGTGCTAACAATCACATGTGTACTGATCATTTTTTTGATAGATTATGATTCTTTTTACAGTTATATATATACTTATACTGCTTACTATAAAGTAACTTGAATGCATTACCTATAGAAATATATGAAGAAAAATATAACAACAACTTTATTAAATCTAACACGAGTAAGTTCTCAACACTAAACTGCTCATACCAATACCATAATAGGTCTTGAAACCTATGAAATTGCCGTTTTTTTCTTACATTTTAATCTGTTTGTAACTTTTACGTACAGCTATATTTTTCCTTAATTCAATTTTTATTGTATCAATTGTTGAATTATGTACCTTTTAGATAAAAAAAAATGTATTACTAGTGCATATTACTTATAGGGAAGTCATTGAAAACACCTCTTTCAATGTGTCATCGGTTTCACTACTTTAACTAGGTATATTTTTATCATATACTCTGTTTTTGAGAAATTGATATATGCAGTGCATAGCTTTTTTTCCATCTAACTATAGTTATCATTTGCATCTAAATCTGTTCAGACATTTTTCTGAATTTTGTCATACAAATCGGCAATTTCATAGGTAAAGACCTATTATTAATGAACAATGTGTCCATATCTTAAACAGTACTGAACTGATAATCATATAACTATGAGATTGAGTCCTTAGCTGGGAAATAAAAAAAAATAAACTACAAAAACATGTCTCAGGTTGACCCAAAAATAATTAGTTATTCAGCTAAATATTATTTATTAATAAATAATTAATATTATTATTTTAGTATTATATATTATGGGTAGCTACCCATAATACTAAAATTTTAAGCACAGAAGAGGGGCTTGCTTTTACCTTATTATCCCAATTCACTAAAGTATGTTATTAAGTTAGAGCAATGAAGATTAAAGCCAGTTTACATACAGCCCAACCATTTAGCTAGAGGTCATTCTTTGTACTATTATCAATGTGTTAGCAGTTAGAGTATGTTACCTATCAAGGGCACTCTAGTATCAATAATAGCTATCTCATTGAGACAACCTTGGACAAGAAAAGGTTAACTTAATTGAAGGCAATGTAACTACCCTCTTCCAAAGTGCATAAACTATTATTTTGGGACACCTTTGTGTTTGCTGTATCACCATTTGCTTTACAGCTGACTCATTGAATCAAACTCAATTATACATGTCCATGTACAGCTGTATTAGTTATTTAAAATGGTAAAGCTATTCTAATTTAAATGGAATGTTTATTCAAAAGTGACAAAGGTAGACAATAGAAGCTTGTTATACTGAAATTATTCAGTGGATGTTATTTTTAAAACTAATTTATGTTTATTGATCACAATATCATAGGTCAGGCTGGACTGATGGCTGCTTATCAATGTTTCAAAATATAAACATATATAATCAATAACATGCATGCAGTCATTGTTCAAACAGTATAATTTCTCTAAAACTTTTTCTGGTGTTACCAATGCTTTACTTGAACAGTAGGTAATTGATAAAGCACAGCAAAACAGTGGCAATCTGCTAGCACAGTCACATTGCTTTTAGATAAAAATAATAAACACTGATAACTAGGAACATGTACAAAGCATTAATTAAATGAGTCATTGTATGAATGTAGTGGTGTTTTATTCAGCCACTATGCTCATGTACATGTTTGTGTACATTACTTGTGTTTAAACTATACATAAGGTTATCATATCATAATGCAAACACTAGGGAAATAGATCTCTAATGCCATTGGCATGTACATTAGTAGGTAAGTAGGACACTCATATGTCCAAGACTTTATACCATGAATGTCTGACATTTGAATGCTGCTCACACAACAAAGAATTATAACTCACTTTGTAGGAACAGCTTTTTTAAATTCATGAATATGACATGGTTATAAAAAGATCAATGAGGCTTGACGACAATGTTGTGCTCACCTGGGAAATGCATCGAAGAACCATGTTCTTTTGGTGTTGGGGAAGGCGACCCGCATCCCTGACATGAGGGGGGAGTGCAGCACCACGGCGCCCACCTCGTACCGCGCCGCCAGGTCCACCGTGGGAACGGTGCCGATGCTCTGCCCGTACAGGATGATGTTTTCGGGGCTGATGCCGTAGCGGGTCCGCAGCGCCTGCCACGCAGCATCGATATCCGCGTACAGGTTCTTCTCTGAAGGCTTCCCGCCACTCACGCCGTATCCTGAGTAGTCGTAGCTGAATATGTTACAATTTATTCTAGTTCCTAAGCCTAAGTAAAAACTGCTCATCTGTCCGAGATCCACTGCGTTTCCGTGTGAGAACAGTATTGTGAAACGAGCGTTGGGACTACATCGAACAAAGAGGCAAGCTATTCTGTTGCCCCTGGAGGTCCTCGAGTAGAAGCCTTCGATGTTTTCCTTCTCTCGTTCGGAATACTGCCATTCTGCGCGCTCCGTAAGAGTTAATGTGAATTTTGATCCCGTCTCGTCAGGTGTAAATGCATACGTCGGTTCAGGTGGTAGAAAGGCGAGCTTAGCCGCAATTTTCCCTGGGCATGGCGGACAACAAAACAAGCAACAAAGTTCACCGAAAGTTAGCCCGTTCATGGTTGTTTATGTTAGTGGCTCATTAAAAAATTAATAAACACTGCACATTACAAAAATCACAACTCACAAATTACTGATCATGGCGAACGAAAATAAGATTTCACAAAATTGACACTTCGTCAACAAATTTCATTTTCATTCAGCCATGACGGGTTAGTTGACGTGACGAAGAAACGGCAAATAAAGTATGAAATAATTGCCATGTGAAAATAAAAACTGAAAATAGGGATTAATCTTTAAAACGTTATCAATATAACAGTTATCCACGCCTATTTAAAAATCCTTTTTTGAATGTTCTAAAATGTTGGGTCGGGACGGGAGTAAACGTATCTTTTTTCTACGGTGTTAATTTAATATTGTTTATGAATTTTGAGTTTTAAAATAGCGCGAAAATTTAAATTGGTAGCGTTGTATTATGGTATAATTATTTTACTCTTTGGTTGTATTCTATTTCCCCCTGAATAGTGAATACAACGCAATCAATTTAAAGTTTCTTCAGTGAGGAATAGGTAATATTAAGTACCGGGGTAATTTTATCAAAGAATAAGCCAACGAATCATGTATAACAAAGATGAGATGAATCGTGTATAAAACATTATTGTATTTAATTTACATTGCATTATGAGAACAACATTTCACATCTTAGATGAATACGTGAGTAAGTATCATAGAAGTATTATTTATTGGAAGTAGCGTATAAAATCATATTAACATTGAGACAGCCTCTAATGCATTAGATTATTTAGGCAGCAACGCAGCTGCTAAAACAATATGGACTTTATTTAACTACACAGACCACTTATAGAGTACCTAGTATTTACCTACATAATCTCTCGAAGATGTAATATGGCCAATGATGATTATAACATCACAAGTAGGTAATGTATTCTAGATGATATGAATAAAACTATTACATTCAGTATATTTATTTATTTTTAGAGAATTTTTATACAACTAGGATACAAAGTTGTTACAAATGATGGATCTTAAACTCAAGTATTAGCACAACCAGAAAAAAATTGTAGAATACATTAATTTGTAAAGAAAAAACATAATCATCTCATCAAATGCAATACAAAATAAAATTATAATTGCATCGCCTACATATAATTATTAAATATATCTTAATACATAGAAAATTGTAAAAGTAGACAACTTTTATTATATTATGTAAGTATATCATATCAATCAACTAATGAAAACTTATTGCCATTGCAAATCTATGTTAGACAAGAATTTTAAAACAAACAACACAAACAAATTATTTTCTGTCATATTCATAGCTCACAATCAGGCATTCAGTCTTAAAGCAAATGAGTAATAGAGAGCCAAATTGTATGATAATCAATTCACAATTTCACATTTTTAAAGAAACAATCCTTTAAATTACATTTAAATCAACATTCAAGTACAGTCTATATCTTCAATATAATTATGTATAACCAAATAATACACATATGTTATAAAAAATCAGTATCAGTAAATACAGCATTTTTTAAATAAAAGCATGGATGTTGTAAATTATTTTTTCTTCATTAATTAATATTTATATTGTAATGGTATCACATTGTTCAGTCGGAATCCAGAACTCCAAGGCGCAATCACAGGTGCTGATAGCTAATATGCCATTCTGGTAGCTTAGCTGCAACAGAACAACAAAAAATATTAGTTTTCAGATTTAAAAAATGTTGTCATCTTTCCTATTAACAACTAATTTGTTACCTCAGTTATGTCGATAGTGGAACTTTCAATAGAAGTAAATTCTGTAGGAGGGTAACTATTGTACATGAACTTAATTTCCCCTCTGTCAGAGCAAACAATCATGACTCCATCACTTTCGTGGCAGCACTTTGTTTTAATCTGTGGCAGAGTAATGGCGGGCTGCTCCCACAGTTCAATGGACCCTGTATGTGTATGCTCTTCAGGATCAAATAAATTTAGATATCCTTTAGAATCCCCCACATACATAGCAGTTGGGCTCCAGCTAATACACACTGGGTAGGACTTAGTATCATTATTAGGGATCTGAATGTCATTTTTCAATATTCTTCCTGCAGCTCTATCAAATATGGTTAATGTTTTATCATCACTAATGGATGCAATAAGATTATCCCGCTTGCAAAGGTCCAATACTGCTCCTTTATGTGCATTATAAGTTTGTACCGGGGTAGTTCCTGCTCTTTGATCAAATATGTGTACTTTCTTTGCATATAATCCTGCCATTACTTCCTTCCCATCACCGACTAGTGATAATACTGACATGCCACAGCTGGAATCCGAAAAAAATATGCATTTAGTTGATTGTTCAATTTGTCACTATGATATTTTTTATGTAGATATTCTCACCCAAATTTCACAAGACATTTAAATGTTTCCAGGTCCCATGCCTTGACACTATTGTCCCAGGAGGCAGAGAACACAGTGGAGGTGGAGTCGGGGCAGTCAGGGGCCAAGTCCCACACCCAGCCGGAATGTGCATCAGTTAGCATCATCATTGGTGTTCCGTCATACAGAATACGGTCTTTGTCATCTTTATTCGTGCTTGAGGCAATGTCACTAATTCTGAATAGGGCCATACTTCGATCCCTGGAGCCTGATACACATATTTGGCCATTCTGTAGAGAAAGTAATAAGGGCAGGGTAAAAATAAATAATTTTGACATTGCATTAATGTTTCATTTACACATATGTATTTCATTTTACTTGGCACTGCCTTTAAAAAAATAATAAGGAAAAATCTGAATATACTACTTATAACTGTCTCATATACATATAGATAGATTTTTTTATATTAAACTAGGTCAGTTTGGAGCTGAAATTGTATAATTATCTTACTATGTGTGTAATCTTATCAGGTAAAAATGGTACAATAAACTTACATTGACTAGAAGTACTGTATCCACTGAAGCATAATGCAAATCTTTTACAAGGGCATGTTTCATGGTCTTCTTTACATCGGACCACCTGTGGTACTCATAGTCCATTTCAACACATACTTTCTCCCAGTCTATGGGATATTCTTCATATATTTTTAACTCTGGAATGGGAGGGTAGTGACCTTTGACTCTGGAATGAACCCAGTTCTTCCACAAGGCTTCATCTAATAGAATATCTTCTAATCTCTGGCAGACACAACTCAATGTGTACTTCAAAAATACTGGTTGTAGATAGGAACATATTTTTAGAATAATCTGTAAAAAATAACAACATTATTTATTGGTAACAATTTATTGTTTCACACATGTGTGCTTTTTTAATGTTTAAATGTCTTTGTAACTAGTTACCTCAACTGGCATGTCCAATAAATTAGTTTCGTAGTCATTTTCTACATTACAGGGAGAAGCATTGTCAATTTCAGGAAGATGCTCTTCAACTGAACTCATAGTATCACACATGTTTACTTATTACAGGCTGGGTCGTCTTGAAACTGCGATAAATAACAAATAATGAACTTAGTTTAATAAAATTAGTGACACAAAGAACTGAATAAATAGGTACATATAAAACTGCTGAGTCAAAAGCCTTGTATGGAGATGCAAGTTAAGTCAAAGTCACAACTTAAATGATATAAGATTAATTGTTGCATTGATTTAATATCAATTGATAAGTATTAAATGTATTAAATATTGATCATTATGTATTAAATATTGATCACGATAACATTTACTAGACATTAAAAATCATTTAATTAAACGTTTACACATGCATAATGTAGTAGACTGTAAGAAAGGATCAGTTGCATGAGAATAAATTGCATCCATAAACTTACAACTAGCGAGATATCTCTTTCAAAATATTGTATTGTTTTTATGAAATACGGAAATAGAAATAGTTTACAAAATATTTAACAGCTGCTGTTACAACAAAACAAAAACAATCAAACAGAAATTGAAATTCACAGAACACTTATGATAAGTCAATACTGTCATTGCCAATATATTTTTTAATGATCATAAAGATTCATACACCATGTATTCTGGATTAATTTTAACCAAGGAGTACAGATCTTTTACACTGCAAAGATAATCTATGTACAAAAAATATCTGAATAGTGAATAACGACAGCGATTGTTACTTGAGGCTCGCGGCAGACTATTGCGGAGCCACGAATGGCGCCGAACGTGCCCGACTTCAGCCGTTCAACTCGTTCGGCGACATTTGCGGCTCCGCATTAGTCTGCCGCGAGACTCAAGTGCGATTGTTTGTTTGTTTATATCTGATTTACAATACTAATCAACGAATAACAAGGGCAAAAATTTGCTAGAATTAGTATATTTATATTTTTAACATACTACTGACTACTTCATAATAAAAATAAAGGGCACTGGGCAACTCATCCAGCCAGCATACTAATATAGATTGTTCTCGGAGGAAGGACAAGCCTGGAGACATAGTAATAAGTTGAAGTGTGGCGCACTATCGGAACCTCTCTTTTTAATGAATGTTTTTAGTGTGCTAAAAAGAGACAACTATATACAATCTGTTCGGCCCTTTACGTTAGTGAAGCCGGTTTTTCTAGCTCGAGTAACCAATTTGGATACTAGCTGTGGATTTGGATTTTTGGCGAATATACCGTGAATCTTTGGAATATTTGGTTAAATGAGTTTGTTTGAGAAGTGTTTTCTACTGGAGAACAAATGGCGTGCGTTGCCTATGGCTGTAAGAGCCATGCTTCGAAGAAAAGTGACGAAATCCAGAGCTTGTCATTTCACAGGTTAGAGTTTTTTATCATTTTCCACAAAACAATACAAAACTGAATCAAAATAATAAAAAATAACAAATTTCTACTCTTTTAGAACCTCATTTTGGAGGAAAACAATTAAATTTTGCCATTATATGTTAAAAATACGCAAAAGTTTGGTTTATAGTGTTGTGCACAATTGTTCTGAATTCGGTTAAAATCGGGTCTCAAAATCGAACTTATATTTCGAAACCAGTCAATCCAGCATGTTTAGTATTGATATTACATAGTATTGATCAGTGGAATATTGATAATCATAGAAATCTACTCATAAAAGCCATAGCCGAGACATACTTAAAAACGAAAATTCATTATATGACTAAGCAACTTATACAACCACAAGATAAAGTACGTAATTTTTTAAATAAAACTGTATTGTTTAAGGGTCAGTAAATAAAAACCTACAAAAGTTATCTGGGTTATTTTATTTATTTCGAACTACACAATGCTTTTCCAGGTTTTCTCACCTAGTTCTAACTATGCCTAAAAGATCGATTTTGAAAACATGTTACAATTACGTCACTTTAATATGGTTTAGTTAGCGAAACTACTAGAATAATCGTTAACGTGACAGAACAGAATGTATGTTTCGGTTCGGTTTCGGTTTTTTATTTCGTACGTCGTAGGCACATCACTAAATTGAGGTATTAAAAAACGGCTACACTGTCATTTGAAGGTGATCTATATAGTAACTAGTTATCTCTTTCTTCCGCGTTGGTGCGCACATAAGTCGAAAGAGTGCAGACATACAGAACACGTTCAATTTATTACTATGACTCCAGGCTTGTCCTTCCTCCGAGAGATTGTTAGAGTTAGAGAATTGCCCCAGTTGACTAAATGTCAATGACATTTAGTTATGTCATTGTCATTTTCATAATTGAATGAGCTTTGAGTTGAGGTTATTTTTTATTGTATTGTTTGGAATTTTGGAAAATGAAAAACATTCGAAATTTCGAAATAAACAATACTAAAGTAAATGCCGCGGAAGCCCCTTAAGAAAAGTTGAATGTAAGCTTCTTCGGTTCACTTCCGCCAAAGTAATAAGTTGAATGGGCAGACATCAGTAGCCACCTAAAATTCAATCCTTACTCGGATACTACTATACCAGAACACTTTCGAACAACTGAAGGAGTGATTAAAAGGTAAGAAACCTTGAAACTAATATTTGTAGCTATTGGATACTGTAAAAAATCTACAAATATATAAACAAATCACAACCAATAGAGAAAATGGATGTAAAAATGAAAGACGTGTTAGATGAAAACAAAGAAATGGACATAGAAAAAAGAATAAAAGTAAGTAAATTCCTGAGTGGGGAAATGTCATTTGCTGACTACTCTAGTGAATGGTACAATAATGAAGATCCTGAAGACTTTGAGAATATAAGAAATATTGACGATGAGCCTAAGCCATTGTCTAGTTCTCAATCAGAGAAAGTGAAACGTAACCGCAGAGTCACCAAACTCCCTCCGGCTCTATTGGCTCTTATGGGAGAAGCAAACTTGAGATTGGCTCGGGGCGATGTTGAGTATGCAGTGAAAATATGCCATGAAATTATAGCACAAGTTCCCACTGCTTCAGAGCCTTACAAAACATTGGCCCATATCTATGAAAATGATAAGGAAAAAAATTGGCAATTCTCTCTGTTGGGGGCTCACCTTGGACCCACTGAGTCAGATGAATGGTTGAGGCTGGCGGCAGTATCAAAACAAATGGGTAATATCAAACAAGAAATGCTATGTTATACTCAAGCAATCAATTCACAACCATATAACTTGGAAATGCACTTGATTAGACTTGATGCTTTGGCCAAATTAGAAGACATAAAATATCCTACAAATGGTCTGGGTGTGTCCCGGGTGAGATGCTACCACAGAGTGGTCAACTGCCTCCCATCCAGTGAAGCAGACAGCATTATGAAGTACGCTAGACTAGCCGTCACCATCTATCACAATAGCAATGAAATAGACCGGGCACTCGAAGTTCTCTCTACTGCTTACAAAAAATGTACCTCTAGCTTCAATTATGAAGATTTAAACATATTTTTAGAGCTACTAATAACACAGAAACAATTTCAAACATGTATTGAAATATTTGTAGCTAATATTGGTGTTGAAATTGAAGCAGAGATTTTAACAGTGAAGAATGCTAATGCGGAAATTGAAGAGCAAACAAATTACATAAACTGCACTATACCTAATGATCTACCCATAGATCTAAAGAGCAAACTCCTCGTTTGTTTCATAAATTTAGGAGCAATAAACTTGGTCAAGACTCTCTTGGATGAATTCCTCCGCAATGATGTAGACAGGGCTGGTGACTTGTTCATGGACATAGAGGAAGCTCTATCTGCTCTTGGATATTATGACTTAGCACTGCAACTGATCGAGCCCCTGGTCACAAATGTAAACTTTGATCTGGGTGCTGTGTGGCTCAAACATGCAGAGTGCTTATATAATTTAGGAAGGGTGGATGAGGCGATTGCATCTTATTACAAAGTAATGAAGCATGCGCCTCAACATCATGATGCTAGAAAGAAATTATATTTGCTTCTTGAAAATAGAGGATGTGTAGATGAAGCCTTGGATGTTCTGACACAAAATTTAAAAGGTGTAGTTAGTGCTGGCCTTCTCTATGAGCACTACCAAGCATTAAAGAAATATGGCAAGAAATTAAAATATCTAGAAATAGGAGAAGCTTTGCTGTCCAAAACTTTTGTCAAATATAGACATCCTGAGGAATTAAATATTGCTTTCAAATTAAGATCAGGTCGTGAGTCTATCCAACTTTTCCGAGAGGAACGAGGAGAGACCATCTATCATGATGATGACATTCAATTTGATGAGGATGAGACATTTAAATTGTCTCCTCAGGAAGAATGGGATCTTTTCTTAGATTTGATGGGTGTTGCCAGTGAATTGAAATTGTACTACATCATGCAAAGATTGTCATTTGGAGCCATCTGCTCTAAGACCTTGAATCCTTACCGTAACAAAATAGAGTACTACTGTTTACAATCTAGCCTCCTGAACAATGACCCACAGAAGGCATTTCGGTTTATAAGAGAGTTTACCATTAAATGCCCTTGTCCTCGTACATTCAACATCTTGAATCTTGTTGTTGGTTCAGTGGAAGAAAACACCCATACAAAGTTCATGTCCAGATTATTACAAAAGGAAAATAATATTGTCAAAAGCCTTTTTCTGGGTAACAATTATTTGATATCAGGGAGATATGTGGTGGCTGTCAAGTACTTTTTGGAGTACCATTCTCAGTATAAAGACCCTCTGTCTGCTCTGTTGATCGCAATCACTATACTGGTAATGGCTTGCCAGAGAACTGTGGACAAGCATCACAACCTTGTAGTGCAAGGAATATCCTACTTACTCACCTACCAGAATCTGAGACAATGTGACCAGGAAGCTTATTATAATATAGCCAGGGCATACCACATGCTGAGCATTAATAACTTGGCTGTGGAATATTATGAAAAAGCTCTTGCTTGCAGAGATATAGGCCAATGTGAAAGGCATGGAGTGATTAACTTGACTAGAGAAACAGCTTACAACCTTTATGTATTGTATAAGGAGACCTCACCGCTAGTGGCGAGGAAATATATGTTAAAATACCTGGTTATTGAATAAATTAATTCTTTTAACAGAATATTTTGTTTTATTTCTAGATCTATCCTTGCCCCAAGATGGATCATTCTGAGCTCGCCAGTAACATTTTGTTTGGTGACTTATGTTTCATACTAGAGCAGCTTTATAAGAAGAAAATACGTGTTCAGGACAAAGAGAAAATATTGACCAAGTATATGCTAGATTTTAAATGCAATGCTGCATTACAAAAACTTGATGAGAAGGTAATTTTTTTTCTACTTTCTATTTATGATATGTGTACTGGTTTCTCTGAAAGAAAATGTTAACTTCTTTTCAGAATACCAGTTTCTATCCTATTCTGCGCCTGTTAGTACCAAGCTATGAGAGAGAGAGAAATGCATACAATCTCAAGGAATCAAAGCTGGGAGCTCTGCTCGTCAAGGTTCTTGCTTTAGATAAACAATCTCATGATGCCAAGAAATTGCTCAATCGCTCTCTCAACACGCAAGATGGTGATTTTGGGAATGTAGCATATTTTGTATTAAAAAGCAGAATTTCGCAGAAATCGTGTAATTTGACGGTAGGAGATATCAATGAGACGCTCGATAAAATATCGTCAGCAGAGGTTGGGAACAAAGGAGGTAAGCATTATACATAATTATCTATGTCATTACCTAATCTATACTTAATATTATAAAGCTGAAGTTTGTTTGAACGCGCTAATCTCACGAACTACTGTGCGAATTAAATAAATATTTTTGTGTTGAATAGACCGTTTATCGAGGAAGGCTTTAGGCTATATAACATCACGCTGCAACTAATAGGAGCGAAGAAACAATAGAAAATGTGGAAAAAACGGGGAAACTTATTCATTTTTGAGGGCTTCCGTTGCGTTCGCTGGGAAAACGGTTCAAGATATCAAAAAAATGTGTATGAAAGAATTATTTCTCTTGAAATAATCTAACAAAATGTCCGCAACAGTATATGTCTATGTTTTAAGGTTAACTTACTAGAACCGTTTTTATTGTTATAACTATTTCACGCGCGCATCAGCTAGTTAATTATGAGTAGATAAACAATATCAATAGTTTATAAATATTTTTTTGTTGTTCAGCAATCTTAGATGACCTATTCAGCAAAATCATAAGGAACCTAACACCGGAGCAGACGAAATGGTTTTTGCGTATCATTCTGAAGGACCTGAAACTTGGCATGAGTGCGAAGCGCATTCTCTCTTGCTACCACCCTGATGCGCCTGAGCATTATGACAAGTACGGGAATTTAACTAAGGTAAGATATTATATATTTTTTACATGATATATGGCTTACGCTTGACTACAACTGATGTTAAGCAACGTTATAATCTACTATAAGATATTTGTAGGTATTTTGTTGTTACCGATTGGACTAAATATCTAGCTATGGAAATAATTTCATAACATTTTTCAACACCAAAAATAATGACGTGTATAGTTATGATATAATTGATTGTTATCATCATCAGCCTGCTATCGCCCACTGCTGAGCATAGGCCTCTCTTGTAATTGTTGACTAGAATTTTAATATTGATTTTGCAATGTTTGGGAGAAAAAACATAAAAAACTGAACAAGTAGGCTACAAGTGGCGCCCCCATTATTTTCAATTCCCTTTGGCCAGTCTCTAATATTATAATACTACTTTATTACACGGTTCAGTCAGGGACAGCCTGGTCATCTGAAGCGACACTCGCTCAAGGTGGAACATACGTTTACTGGAATGGAATAGAACTACTAAATTCTATCAAGCTTCTTCTGACTACCTGCCAGAACGCCTGAACCTACGGTCTACTAACTGCCCGGTGCGGAAATCCACACTCATTTCCAAACTCTTCAGACTAACATCTTTATTCCAGGTATGCGAAGAGCTAGAAGAGGGCAACACCCGCCCGCTGGAGCTGGGCATAGAGTTGTTCTACGCAGTCAGTCCCATGCTCTCGGAGCGACTCGACGTCACAGACATAGGGGACCTGCCCCGGGACAGACACTACCAGATCGAGGAGAAGTTCGATGGGGAACGGTTTCAGGTCAGTTTTTTTACTGGACGGACAATCTGGCATTCGAATTCAAAGTTTATTTATTAGCTAAGAATAAGGTTGATACAAGGATGATCATAAAAATAAATATGTTGGTACCGTATGGGAGCCATATCTGAATTTCTCATTGCAATCAATTCACATGACGAAGAATAAGAACAATTTATTCACCCTAACAATTTACTTAAATGTTTGACATATCGAACTAAGAATACCTGGTGCATATTTGATGCGCCTGTGGGTTCTCCACTAGGAACATCCTGTGTCGCAGAAACCTGGAAGAGAGTACTGGAATGGAATTTGACAGTGACACAAGGGGTTCTGAATTTCAACATCCAGCGTGTCAATGCAATGTGCTCTTCACCGCGTGTGTGATGTCTCGGTGACCAGTTTTTAGGAAACATATTTTTCTTCTGTTGTATATTTTGCGACTGTAGTGACAGCTAAGTATTGTGTGTGTAATGTAAAATTACTGTAGTAAATTACTTCCACAGATCCACATGGAATATAAATCTTTAGAGTCCAGCTTTGGCCAAAAGCAGTACGTGTTCGAATACTACTCTAGAAAAGGGTTTACGTACTCGGAAAAGTATGGAAGGACTTATGAAAGCGGGCTCTTGACACCTAATTTGGAACATTGCTTCAGCTCTCATGTGACCAGCTTCATATTGGACGGAGAAATGATGGGGTGGCATAAATACAAGCAGTGCTTTGGATCTAAGGGTAAACTATTTACTTATTTAAATGTAGGTAGGTATATGTGGTAGGTAGGTATATATGTACGTATTATGATGTAAATGTTGACATTAAAGAAAGAATATTTTATCCGGAAATAACGCTGGTGAAATTACGGGCTGTTACTATGTACCTACTATACTAGACGAATATACTGAAAAGTCCGTAATGATGATTTTGATTGTTATTCATATTCGTATTTATTCATACATACCAAATAAATAAAATAAGTTAAATGCCTTGTATAGAATCCGTAACGTTTATTCTTTCATTGCTGTAGAATTGGCGAGGTTTCACGGTACATCTTACTATTATTACGCAAACGATTGCTTAGTATGGGGCTAGATGGCGCTGTGTGTAATATCCTAGAATATTAATTTAAGTACTTAATCAGTTACTATAGCGTCTAACATAGTTGCAAATTCTAATCAGGCATGGCATTCGACGTGAAGAAGTTGACGGAGAACTCTCGATTCCAACCCTGCTTCTGTGCATTTGATATTTTATATTTCAACGGCCGTAGTCTTGTGGGACCTGAGGAAAAGGGAGGGATGAAACTCAGCGAGCGACTCAAGCTGTTGGACGCCATGTTTATTGACAAACCGGGGGTTATAGTGCATAGTGCGAGAAAGATCGTCACGGGAAGGTAAGATCTTTTGTTTTAACATTTATTTTCTAATTTATTCAAACGTAGGTATCCTTAAGTTTGCCTTTGACCGTTTGACGACAACGTTCACTACAGTCCTACGAAGTGGCATAGTTACATGGAAGAATATTTAAACGGTTCAGTTATTTTTCTGTGTGTTCGAAATTCTTCAATGGGTATTGTTATAAATAACCTAGAATTGTGGATGTGGTGGCTACTGTTGTAAGGGGCTTCCTAGAAGCATAAAATTATACTTTAATCTATATTGATGTGTTTATCTGTTTATTTAAATGCGCATCACGTAAAAACGAGTGAACAGTTTTGAAATGTAAACAGTAGGTATGAGGTCTTGGGAGTGACATAAGCTACTTTTTATCCCGAAATAATACGAGTGAAGCCGCGGGCGTTCATTAGTATTTATATTAGTAATAAATATTTTAATTTCAGTTCAGATATACTGAACGCTCTGAACAATGCGATAGACAACCAAGACGAGGGTATCGTGGTGAAGGATACGCAGTCATACTATATCGCTAACAAGAGGAACGCGGGCTGGTACAAAATCAAACCTGAGGTCAGTCATTTCATAGTTAGTTTAGTTATAAAAGGTATTGCTAAAACAGAACATTAGATTGGAATCTAAAATCTAATGTTAAAACAGTGCGCTACATCGGTATTGGAATGAAATGAATAATTCAATAGTATTTTTACTAAAATCACTTTATTAGAATAAAACAATAAGCCATTGTGGATGTTAACTTTCGAAAGATTTCTAATGTAGGTAATTGTTCTGCTGTTTTGACTGCCCTGTTAGCTTTGTTGGTAGTGGCTCTACCGTCTAATCTAGAGGTGCGGGTTCGATTCTCGCTTAACACAAGTAATTATGAATTTAAAAAAATGTGTTTATTTATTTTTATTTATTAGTATGTATTTACGAAATAAAAGTACATGTAAGTACATATGTACGGTATACGTTATCTAGTTACCTATACCTAATACAAGCGATTCTCATTATTCTATACAAAATTGTTAAATTGGATTCGTAACTTCAGAGATTAACTGTATTTTCCCTTGCTTAGTACACGGAAGGCGTGATGGATGACTTGGACCTGGTGATAATAGGAGTGGACGCGGCTGAGAACAAGCGACAAGGGTTAGCCAAGAGCTTTCTGCTCGCCGTCGCTGACTGTCAACCTGGTTAGTATCTAATGATCGCCGTACATATTTATAATAGTAATATTTTGTTAATGTGTGTATGTTATATATGTATGTATGTTATATGACATCTATAATGCAATTGTTTACTCACTATGCCTAGGAGAGAGTTCTATTCGTTATGTCACAAATAATACCGCTAGTCTCGGGGAAGTGGTTCTACAGGCATAATGGTGATGATCTTATCAAATATCTATGATTTACGTTAATGTAGAAGACACAAGACTTAATATCTGATTAATATCTGTTGACTAAAACCATTTTCTACATGAGAGAAAAACATGTTAGAATTTCTTTTACAATATGTGGCTAATATAACGATTTTTTTGGTCATGCTACACATAATAGAAAAAAAACTTTCAGAAGACGTGGCCTTCTTTTTTTGAAGTCGGTTAGTAAGGCTTTACGTTAAATTGCGTGTCAATATATTTCAGTGGACTTAAATCCATCCATCCAATATCAAAAGTCGTGTGCCAAGTTCACAGACAGTCAATGCCAATTATGTATGTTCTCAGGTGAGAAACCAATCCGCTGGGTGTGCATCGGTCGCGTGGCCACAGGGCTCACGTACGAACAACGCGAGACTATCTGCAAGCTGCTCGTGCAGCACTGGAAGCTGGCCAGCCACACGCCGCCGCCGCCCGCACTGGCCTTCAACAAGATCAAACCTGACTACTGGGTGCTGCCGGAACATTCGTTAGTACTGCAGGTTAGTTTAGATTTAGAAAATTGGCGTAGTCTTTAAACTTATCATGGTGGATTGCTTTCAGCGTAACAACTCTACCATCTGCCTTAGTCATGATCCTCAACAAGAAGAAATCTGACTGTTGAGCGTCATCGGAATATTCCAAAGTCCTGTAAATTAGTTAAGTTTTCTGCAAGATCTTATGAATGACAGGAAATTAGAGATGTAGGAATAGATAAATCTAATTAGTTAGTCTATGAGTACTGTATACCTACTCATAGAAAACTCGAGCCAAGCGTTGATTACGATAAATTTATGTTTCGCAAAACCAACTTTATATTCAAGGGATAAAGTCGTGTTTCGTCCACCAGGTTCGAGCGACTGAGCTGATCCGTAGCACCGACTTCGGGACGCCGTACACGTTGCGCTTCCCGCGGATAAAGCGACTGAGAGACGACAAGCCGGTGAACGACATCATGACGTTGCAGGACTTCAATAGACTTGTAGAAGTAAGTATTTAATTAATTTAGTAATATTCAGAGTCCTAACAGCAGCCCGCGGTATTACACGCGTTAATCTGGAATCTGGGGCAACAATTTATAGCCGTGTACTTAATCTAAAGGCCATTTAATTTTCTTTGTACATACACAAAAGATATACCATAACATACACAGCAACAGGAATTCCCACCTCCATTGACAAATACATTGCCCAGCTCCATCCTAGACCGTAATTATTGCTTACCATCAGGAGAATTACGGTAAAGTGCAAACCATAGAGTAATATAATAAACCAGGTGCAAACCCATTCCTTGTTAAAAAAAACCTACGTATTGTAAGTAATTGAATACGTTTGTTAACCAGAGCGCAGGGCCGGTCGTGAAGCTGAGCACGAAGAGAATCGGCGAGGATCTGATCGCAGACTCGGACGCGAAAGTGAGGAAGAAGAAGACGACCAACGTACCGCAAGTACCAGACGAACTCAAGAAAACATCGGCGGGAGATGTCGAAGTCACTTCACAGGTATATCCATGGAAGAATAATATATATTTTTTTATATTGTAATAGGTTTACGTTTGACTACAGCCTGCCTGATGTTAAGCATGACTGCAGCTTAGGGTTTAAAACGCTTACCTAGAAGATACCTGTTAACTCTAGATTTAATTTTCTTGACATCTTTATGTCTTTAAAGCCGGGTTTAACTACAATGGGGTAGCAGGTATTTTAACATTCTAAATTGAAGAAATCGCATAAGGCGAAAAGGCCGCCCAATGTAGGTAAATAAAATTAGTTTTAGTTTCTTTAAGTTTTTATTATTGTTTGGTGTGCATTAAAGATATTATATCTATCTATTTGCAAAAAAAGCTTAGGTAAATTTATCTTTCACACCACGCTGATCCAATTTGGAAATATTTATACCTATATAATTTCCGTCGCAGGCTCTAAAAGGAAAGAAGATCTGCATTTTGTCAGACGATGAAGATTGCACAAAAGAGGAGCTCATCAGAATCGTAGAGTCGCATGGCGGAAAAGTTGTAGCGAATCCAGGTAACCTATTTACCTACTATTGCATGTACTCGTAAAATTTTACTTTCTGTTTTTAAATAAGTAATAATAATTTTATCTGCTAATTACTTAGAATCTTCTTCTTATCGAATGAGAGTGGCCAACTCTGGTGTCGAGAGTTTATCAAGCCGCCCTAAGGCCTCTGACATGGCTTTACGACTACCGTACTAGACAAACAATTTAACGTCTTATCCGACCCACGGATTCGCCCAGTGTGGAATGCCACTTTTCGGTCACCCATCCAAGGACTGACCGCGTCGACCTTTGATTACCATTGGTCTGTTTATCGTTTTACTTGATTGACCGTAGTTACTGCTCTTTTGTCCATAATCAACAAATATTATTTTATTTGGTATAATACTGTTACCTACGGTTTTTAACTCGTGAGAGTTGTGTAGAGAATATTTTGAATTAGGTAGGTATTGTAAATTTGAGCTGAGCTAGCTGAGCTACAGAAATGATTGTTTCATAGTAAAAAAATTCAAATTCATAAAAATATTTCATAGGTGCAGACACGTGGTGCAACGTGATAGGGCGACCAACGTACCGCGCTCGAAACCTCATCTCTCAGGTAGGTACACTAATATCTGTAAACTCATATGAGTAGAAACTCATTAACTGACTTATAAAGTAAAGTAAATTTTTATTTGAGCAACCTTATTGTATAATTTACATGATTCTGTCTTTTGCTTTAGTTAGAACTGTGTTGCAAAAGACAGGTTCTTCCAAGTGGTTTGGACGGTTCACAAATACAATTAAAAGTAAATAAAACTAAAACTATGGACATCATAAGATAATAGTAATAGAAGAATATATAATTTTATCTGTTTATATATACATGTTTGTCCTGCTGTGTATATTTGCATTTGGATTTGTGTGTGTGTGTGTGTGTGTGTGAGACACAATTTGTGAGTGTATGTGTATACTGGGTATATCTGCTACTTGGGTGTTTGTGTTATTTAAAAATAATTAAGTTCTTGTGTTTTATGTACCTGCTATTTGTCAGGTTTGACAAGTAATAATTCAATTTCATCATAGCTCATTTTTGATAACCATTCATTAAGATTTGTTTTTAATTTATGTTGATTCAGCTTAGTTGTGTTAAAATTAGTATTAAATGCAATGCATATAAAACAGAATCATACATACATTACATGTCATATTCTATTTACAGTGTTAAAGTGTGAATAAAACATTTTATAAGAAGAAAGTGGCAGGAATCTGACGAACTTTTGTTTAAATACCAGCCCTACACCAAGCGTCTGGTTTTTCAAGTTTTGTGTGGATTTGCACTCGGTTTAGCGAAGGAAAACATCGTGAGAAAACCCATCATGTTTGAAGACCACAAATTTCCGAGGACACATCTTAGACTACAGTGGTGCTTAATGTCAGGCAGGTTGTCGTCAAACGGCGGCCTATTCTGTTCAATTAAAAAAAAACACCTATCTTCCGTGGCAATGGGAAGAGATGAGAGATCTCTTGCGCAGATCGTGATGTACCGTGAATACCACCTATGTAAATATTTTATTTCAGGGTGAGTCCGACATCGTTTCCACGGCCTGGCTGAGATCTCTCCCCCCTTCCCCTACTCCATACAGCCTCGTCCCTCTCGACCTTATCACCATGAAGAGAGAGACGAGATTGCAATGCGCGAGGGAATACGACCCCCACGGCGATAGCTATATGAAGGAAGCCACGGAGGAATCGCTGCAGCGGTGCTTAGTGAAGATGGCTGTTGATGTGAGTCCTTACTTATTCAAACGCTTCAAATGTTCAAAAGTTTTATAAACATTTTTTATTAGCCGCCTGAAGGCTGAAACTTAGTTTTGTAAAAATTATCTGTCGTATGGTACACCTGCAACGCCATAACTGATACATGTAACTTATTTATATTATATAGCAGGTGGTAGTCTAACTAGCTACTGTATAATAAACTTACCTATACTCGTTATAATAAATAGTATTTGTTTGTTTGCAAGTGATAGGTACCTACTGATGATGTCCCGCGGTGTTGCACGAGTTAATTTTGTAGTTCGAAACGAGTTCAAATTAGCCATAGGTATAAAAAAGAATAAGATTTAATAAACAAAGTGAAAGAAGAAGCATCATTGTCACAAATTAAAAGTTTAATTTTAACGAAATGTATTTTATCATAATATCAGTAAATTTATAGTATCATCAGAGTTTTTTATAGCTAACATGTTGTTCCCAGGAACCAGAAATATACCTGACAACTCAAGAAATGTTGGACTTAGACAAGGAGCTTTTCGGTGACACAAATCCTTTATCATTCCTAAGACCTTGCTCAATTCATCTACCAAACAGCAAAAACAGTATTCTGGCTTTAAAATCAAAGATGTTCGGAGCAAATATTTGTGAAATAGATGATTCTAATATTACACATGTTGTTGTACCTAAAACAATAGAAACTAAGCGTGTGAAAGAAATAAAAGATAAAATAGAAAGAAGAGTTGCTATAGTTTCTGAGGAGTGGTTGGAGAAGTGTTTTGATCAAGAGAAATTAGTGTCTGATACCGTGTTTGCATTGTGAAATATAAGATTGAAATACCTATCGCGAAGTCTTAAAAAAGATCTCATTAAATTATCTGTTAAGCTGTATTTAATTAATTATTACCAAAGGTACATAAGTAATATTTTGTACGGCAGAGTTACACATTTTTATTTCTAATTAATGTCATTTTAGCTATGTTTCACGTACCGTTTTTTGTGTCATCCCAAGATGCATTTTAATTGAATTATTCAAATCAGTATTTCATATTAATAAGTGCAAAATATACACTTGCACTAAGTATAAGCTTAATCTAGACATTTAAGACGTATGCTCTATATTAAACTTTTAAACGATATCAAAATTGTTTTTTTCCGCTCCACTGCGTATCCTCATCTCACATAAGGGTTTAATTATATCGTTATGAACATAAGATCCAATGCAATGTGTCGGATTGTTGGCTGCAGATTGCACAATCAAATGCACTGAGGCGGCAAATGAAAGAAACATGATACCTACAGACTCCCTTGGTTACGCCGCGTCTTTACACGCCTCAAACGAACTTTGTGTTGGCTCTTAATTGGGGGAAACAGTGATGCTTCATTTAGTGCCAATGTTGTTGTATCTAGGTAATCTTAAAGTAAGAGTGTCATTATAATTTCACAGAGTTACGTTTAGTTCCTTTAAAAATTCTACACGGCGAGTCAAGTGAATTTTTGTTATTTTTTTTATGTTACTTATAGGCATTGCTTAAAATAAATGTTACTATCTTTGTAATAATATAACAGAAGAAAAGCCTTTTAAATTAGTATTATGTAAGGGGACGACAAAAGAAGAGGTGGCGCGATGACATTACCCAGGTTGCAGGCGTAACCTGGCCACGACTAGCTAGACCGCACTACTTGGAAGGCAAAGGAGGAGGCCTATACCCATACTTGGGTGCCCTTATAACACAATTATAATATATCACATATTTTTTAATAATTGAAACAGTTTAATATCTTAAACATTGTAAATACCTATCTAGTTTTCTAAGGGAATAAATGCTATTCTATTTTTATTTATTAAGAGTAGATTCCTGTTAAAGAAGGCAATCTCATGACTATGAGACATTTTGTCAAGTGCTAAATCCGCACTATGGTTGTTTAACTTAAACTTTTATTGGAAAATGAGCGAAAATAATCCTGCCGGTCGTGATTATTTTCGCTCATTTTCCATAAGTTAAAGAACCATAGTGCGGTGGTTGTTTAACTTAAAACCATAACATGAATGTTACAAGCAATGTTGATGAAACTGAAAAGAATAGCCAAGCAAGTTATTAATTTATCCAAGTACTACAATAAAAATAAGAGATATACCTACACAGTTAAGTCGCGTTACCGTAAGTTGATACGGTGCGGTGGTCACTCCTGAAACCTGAGAGTTAATTGGCAATCATCCGCTAAATTGGATTGTATTGGCAACTAGATCAGCACTTCTACATATTTAGTTTCTTTCTTTGCTAACTACGGTTTTGTGACAATATTTTTACGTAGGTACCTATTTTATGTATTTTTTATCGGAACAATACAATACAATGCAATACATTTATTCATAATTCCATAATAAATTCAATCAATTAATAATATTAAGTCAATGGTAATTCAACAATCATAGTTTAAACAAACGACAAATTCAATTATACAATGTATGTAAATAAAGAAGATAATATAAATGCACTTATTACAACTAAAACAATACATCTGCAATGTCACATAATCAGAACTTCCGGGTGGAATACACGTATCAAAAACAGTCTTTGATTTTAAAGAAAACAAGAAAGAAAAACATTTATTGTAGCAAATAATAATGAAATAAGTACAAACAAGAAATATATAAATTTAAAAATAAACCTATACTTAAAACTACTTAAATAAAATACATATTTGCCACAATACAACCCCAACTCAGCATAATGCTGGCTGCATAGCAACCAGCGCTGGTCTTCCGTTGGGGTTGTTTTAAAGTAATCTTCAACGTCATAAAATGCGTGAGTCAGCAGCCACGCTCTCAACTTGGTCTTAAAGACCGCGGTAGAGGCTGCATCACGGATGGAGACTGGTATTCGGTTGTAAATCGCGGGCCCTATTATGTACACCCACCAAGACGGTGCCTCGGGACACTCAATTGAGCTTTTTTTACATTACTCCGCAAGTTCATTGTCTTGTGGACGCCCCTGCGATGAAATGCATCAGGATGTGTGTGTGTGAACAGTGCCACCTGGTAAATGAGCTCACACGGCAGCGGCAGTATTTGGAGCTCCCGAAACAACTCCACACAGGAGACGTCATCCTGGACACTGCAAATGGCACGTATGGCTCGCTTCTGCATCAAAAATGCTCTATTTCGATTGGCAGGCAACAAAACAGAATTATGCCTTCGATTTATGCACTTGTCCATAAGTATTATGCTAGGTTCTGTCGGAACAAAACTTAAAATTACATATATTTTTATCTGAAGGACCTATGTACTTATACATACTACATAGTCAGAAAATTCTTGATACCCGAACAAAAATGAAAATAGCTCAAAGTGATGGCTTAGGCCCTTAAGAAACGTTTTATTTTTATAAAAGGTAGCTAATATAAATTAAGTAGGGTATAATTTAGTTTAATATTTGCAAAATATGTCTTAATTCCTCATTTCCGCGACAAAAAAGTTATGTGCATTCCTAAGAAACTACATAAACGTCAAATGGGGCAGTTTAGTATTACAAATCCCTGGCAAACAGCGCCGAACTAAACGTATTCTTTAATCGCCAGTTAGATTTATCGTCCTTTGAGCATATCAAAAGACAAACAATAAAATAACATAATAGAAACTTATAAATCTCGGACATGAAATGTATCATTTTACTAAGAAAATTAGAACTATTCTCAAGGAGATCGTAAGCTCCGCCCCTTGAAAATATTGACCAATGAGGGTGAGATCGTTCGATTCGAGGCGGGGCGTTACGTTCTACGGATTGTTTAATACTTGAGAGGTTCGTAGTCGTCAATCTCTGATTTGAGTGTGAACATGAGTGAGTGTCGGTCGTGTGGTGTCAGATGTGAGTAGCAGTATGCCGAGTGAGGGTGAGGAAGGTCGCAAGGCGCTGCGGACGCCCAAGTGTGCGCGGTGCAGGAACCACGGCGTGATCTCGTGCTTGAAGGGCCACAAGCGACTGTGTCGCTGGCGAGACTGTCGCTGTCCAGGGTGCTTACTCGTGCTGGAGCGGCAGAGAGTCATGGCTGCACAGGTAACTGGAATTTGTTTATTTACGCATGTAGAATGTGTTATTTACTAAGCCGCAGCTGTTGCTTACCATCAGGCGAAGTGTGATCTAATGCAAACCGATTTTAGTATAAAAAATGAATGTGGAGTTTATTGCTTATGTATACAGAATATATGTACATTCGCTTTACATTAGGTATACTCTTTCCAAGTTTCATGACTAACTTAGAAATTGTTATGTTTATATAGTTTACTTTAAGCAAGAAGGAACCTGTCTTATTAATTCTGTGGCCGGGATCGGCCTGTATTTATAAGTACTACAACTTATTCATACTTTTAGTTTTTTGAAAATACCAACACAGTGATAGAGCGTAGGAAATTATTTTTATTTTTATACGGAACTATCCTGGTGTTACATACAACATATCATATGAGCGCTAAGCATTTCTCAACAAGAAACCTATACCTATTCACTCTAAATTTATTATGTCGATAAATATTTTGCAATCTTTTCAGAATACATACAATATTAAAATAAAATATCTGTAAATAAATTAAATAATTGTTGTGATATTTATTACCATATTATTTTTACTAGGTAGCCCTGCGCCGTCAGCAGGGCGCAGGCGGGGCGGAGTGCCGAGACAGCGAGGCGGCTGCGCTGGCGGCCCGCAAGCGAGCCTACCGCGCGCGGCTGCGATGCATGCAGATGACCAGGGCCTACCCTGCGCCCGCGCATACTCTGTACAACACTAACGGTAAGATCGATAGATAGATAGAAATGAAAATATACCCCGACCAAAATATATAGAAATAAAACTTATAGTGGGTAGGCCTACGTGAAATACTGCATATCACGTTTTATCAATCTTAACCAATTTAAGAAAAATAAGAGATTCTCAATGTGACTAAAAGTTTTTTTATTATGCTTATACTTACAAAGAAGAAACCCATTTTGATGTAGCACTCGAAGAGCCCTGCATGCAAAACTGAAAAAATTATGTTTATTTAAATTAGTAGGTACATACTTATAAGGAAAATTGATAGGTATGCTCTAAACATCAAACAAGCAACAGGGTCACACAACTCAATATTTACACACAGGACGATATGATATACAGGGTTAGGTATTGGTAAATCATGCATGACCTGCGTCCTGGTTTTATTCTACAACTTTTAAACAAAACTGTTGTTCCATTGCAAAAACTCATCAGTCCGGGCGGAATGTATGAACGTTGGCATGGAAAAAAGTTGTTAAACAATAATTATTCATCTTAATGAACTAAATGCGTTAGTTACCATACCTATAGGTGTCCAGGCCATGTTAAACCAGCCATGCACTTCCAATTAACAGCTATCAGTATCGGTCTCATGTGCGTGGTTTCCCGCGAACACTATCCCTTGTTTTTGTTGCGCTGACGTTGACAGCGGCCGGCGGGGCGCGCGCGCCACTCTTCTCTTTATTATCTTAGTAACCCATCCACCATACTGTTTCCTTTCACACTGAAACGCTAAATGCGAATTAGCTGAGTCAATATTTACTTTACAATATTGAGAGTGAGTTAAAATTGGGCAGCTTTTGTTTTTGTGTGGAATGCTTTTGTTTTGTTTAGTAATGAACAATTGGAACAGTTAGAAGTCTCGTTGTTGGTAGGTATTCACTGAATCTCGACAAGGGTCCTTAAAAGAAGCTAAGTTCGACCCTAAAGTACCTACCTACCTACATAGAGAAAAAAATAATAGATACATCTACATAATTAGTTGGGTTGGGTGATTAGGATTATGCTAATAACTAAATATGAAAATATAGAAGTCCGTTTTTTTAAACAAACGTATTTTTAGTAACTTTTCTATCTCTATGCCCGACGTTTTTAAAACAATGTAAGTACTTGTAGACAGTAAATTAGAAATTATTTCTTCACGCGCTTGAGGTAAAATGAAAATAGAGTAATTTTGTTTGATGGATAGACATTTAACAGCTGCCTCTCACAACGACACGCTCAATTTGTAATATTCACGTCGAACCGAAATAGAACGGTCGCAATAAAAACTGTTATTACGTCGTTTGAAAATGTCCCCGCTTCATTACAGAACAAAAGCTGTCATCCAACACTCGGCAACATTTCACTGTCTATTAAAACAAAAACTAGAATCTCTTTTAACTATTTTTATGGGCTGTAAAAAAGTGTGAAGATTGTTTTACAAGAGAAGGCGGAGGCGGCTCTTTGTGCGGTGTCGGGTTGCAATACTGTTGACTGTAAACATGTCTTTCCGCCCGCGGCGACTCATGTGCGCGCCGCCAGCCTGCCAACACAACATAACTCATACATCGCTTTTTGTATCATTCTAAATGTCATACGTATTTAAATTTAGAAAATTAACTTTACAGAGGGCCAACTTCTTGGGGTTCGTCAAGTCGGATAGATGTACGAGCGAATTAAATAAATTAGGCTTAAAATATCAATAACTCTGTATTTCACTCTTTCAATTTGTCTCTCTAAGCTATCATGAAATTCGCGTGAATTTGATTCTCAATACATTTTGTCCAAGGGCTTTTTGGGAACATTTGTATATAACAGCTGTTTTTTATTAGCATATTTCCAAAATTCGTAGTTCATAAGCTTGTTGCTTTTGACGTAGGTACTAGAACCGCTCTTAAAAGGATGTTTGTTAGTGTTTCCAGTACCATGCATAAGTAATGGTTTGATTACCATAATCTTCTTGAGTCGTATTTCCTCATGACTGAGGGTCGTGACTACCCTGCAGAATTAACTTGAAATTTAGTTAGGGGAGTTCTCTTGGGCAGATACATCGTGGTGGGCGCCCAGGTCCTTTCACGGCAGACACATGTCCTCGGATATTGTGGTCCTAAAACATTTAGTTTTCCTTCACCGTTAAGCGAGTGGAAATCCACACATAACTTGAAAATACAATTTTTTTTATGTAGGGCCGGATTCGAACCAGTGTGCGTCTGGATGAAAAGCTGACACTGGAACCGCTGAGCCACACTCGCTTACCATACATTACTGGATATATTATAATTATTTGATTCAACTTCTAACGATCCATTCTGTTACCCAGGCGACGAGCGAGTGTTGGCGGGCGAGCGCGCGTGGTGCGAGCGCGTGCGCCGGCGCCGTGCGTTCGCGGACGCAGAGCTGGAGCGCACATTCGCCCCCGCGCCGCCCCCCGCCCCGCCCCACGCGCTGCTGTGCAGGAACCTGCTCGCAGCGCTGCTCACCACCTACGCACCGATACCGCAGCCGCAGCGACAGAAGCTATCGTTCTCTATTGAATCTATCATCGGTGTGCAATAGGTTACCCGAACATTGGATTTTATAGTGCGATTCGAAACCCATACTATTTTCATGGAAAAGTTATGTTTATCGGTCAGTCCCCAACATGGAGATAAAAATGTTAGACAAAAAATTGCCATTCTTGGCTTGAACAGTTATCCGCTGCGATAATTTTTAGCCGTCAGAATTGCATGACTGGTAATTAATCTATTTATTTAAAAACTATGCGCCATATTACTATTTGTTCTAACAAAATTTAGGGATATATTTCTAGTATTATTAATTGAAGTAATAATGAAATGAAACCATTCATTTTGTCGAACAATGAGTGCTTTTATTAACGAAATGTATGGTAAAAGAATTTCTATTGTAAATTGTATATATTTTTATAAACTGTAACTTTTGACACCCAATAAGTACAGTAGCCCGATTGCAATAAAGTGAGTACAGATTATAGTGTTTTTATTAATTTATATAAAACTCCAAATATGTTTACAAAATTATACTTTATTTTTATATTTTGTGAAGCCGATTAGGCCATAGAGGTAGCTACTAGTTCCTGCCCGGTGCAATCCGTACTCAGTTTAAATACAAGCTGGTTATACTTTTACTCTTAATTTACAGACTGTAACAGGTTCCAGTATTACAATGTAATGCATTAAACTACTGAAGACAAACTTTTGTTACAAATACTCTCACGATCACCTTGATGTGCAATAATCATTATGTCCAATACAATACGGTCTGGCGATGTTGATCAAACCACATACCAGAAGAAAATAGCGATTTTATGACTTAAGATGGAATCTAAGTTATATTTAGTTCATGTTTTAATAAATAAATATAATTCATAATATGTACGATGTTGTTATTCAATTATTCTTTTTATAAAATGGCAATATTTTAAATATTACATATAAGTATGACAAAAATATCAGAATGTAAAATACATATAAATATAATCACATTGTCGATATACAATTTATCAAAACTGCTATACTGATTGTAAATAGGTTCATTACACATTAAACAAGTGGGTATTTCTATCTCTAGCAAGGATACCAATATTCTGTGCCAATTTACTGACGACAGCGCGACTTCATCCTCTGTGACATTTACATAACAAACTGCAACTAAACAAGGAAGCTATCAATGTATCCATCACATGAATGCATGCCGACAATGAGATTGTCAAATATAAATAACATATGCCTAATCATTATAGATCTTTACATATATTACAAAAAATAACTAGTACATACCATATAAATATAATGTAATATTTTATAAATAAAACACGATAATATCATATACGACGCAAACAACCTACAAAAATATCGACAATCACAAATGTTCGTCCCTGAGAGGACGCTCGGGAGGGGGTGCCCCGCGTGCCGCCGACCACGCGCCACCTACTGCTACTATCACGGCTTCTTTTTAAACAATAATATATAACCTACTAGCCTTAAAAATAAATTACGAGCCGACCCGTACATTTTTATAAAACGAATTCTACTTAAAAATATTGTTTCTCAAATTTGTTTCAATAATGCACAAAAGTAATTTGTTTCCTTCACGGGTACCGAGGTGAGGCGCGTCTTATATCTTGCAAGACAGACGCGCAAACTAGACCACAATAAACGTGTTGTTTGGATGGGGCCTACAAATCTAATGAATACGTTTTTCTCGCATATAAAATAGCTTTTTAATGGTATGCTTCCCCTGTATGATACATAATAAAAAATATTAATATAGTAAGTTGTTCTGCAAAGAGGCACGCCGCCGACCGGTCGGGCACTAGACGAGGACAGGACTAGACAGGACTCAGGAATACTCGGGATAGGAACTGGATCCAGGGACCGAGGACTACACACTAACCATCAACACGAATAACATGCACGATACCAACTCTCAAATAAGATACACTACGAAATTAACAACACACAAGTAATCAAAGACGACGGCGCAATCGGCCAAAAAATATTTTAGATCTGACGGAATGTTAAATACTTGCATATCCCCGACAAATTATAATGATCCCACAATTGCATCTTGCTATTGCAAATTTGTTACTAATACCCTCTGCTACAGAGAAGTCGAATAAACCTTAGTTTCAATTTATTTGCACACGTTAGAGACACTTTACTTTGAGGCAAAGTAAATTACGATTAAGAATGAGTTTATCCGACATTTCATAAAATAAAAACCTGTTCCCAGGAACTACTACACTTCAGATCTTACTATCTGAATGAGAAAAATAATTTCCAACAAGTGTTTAAAGTCAGACTTTTTGCTTTTAAAAAACATAAAATAACAATTTTACATGAATATAATAATATACATCGCAATATGTATTTACATATACATAATATTAATTTCACTAACAATAATATTCACGTCAATATTACATTTATATCAAGATACTGTGTGGCATTCGACTCATCAACATTCTTTCAAAAATCAACAACTTGATAGATAAAGATACGTATATCATTAAGAAGGTACTGGATTCTGGAATTCATTTCAAGACTGATTTTAGAAGTAGATTGATGGTACTGATTTAAAAAAGAGTAATTGATAGTCGCCTGCCCTCAAACATACAATACGGTAAACAATATACAACGTAAAAATATTATTTGGCATAATTAATTATACAGCAGGAAATCTAGCCGCTCGTACAACCTACCGAAGCATGAATTACATTTACACTGCCGACATATACGTCATACTCGTACACATATATTTTATTAGTAAAAAAACCCAGTCACAAATCACAGTTGACATAAATTCTCGATTTCACTAAGTCTTGTAATTTACACAAATAATAGAAACATAATATATATTGGGTCACTCGAGAACTCGTGGTGGATAGATAAATGCTTTTTGAAAACACGCGTCAAATCGCAAGTGGTTCATAACAAAAAATAATTTTACTGCCGAAACTGTTAACTTCTAAAGACATTAGTAAATAAACTATTGAACAAGTGACAAGTGAAAACTGAACATAGACATATAGGGTGGCTCGTTGAGCAGTGAACAAGATCAGTCAAACGTTAAACTAATCGAGTAGAAGACGTTTCGTGTCTCGTCTGGTCGCCGCACGATGTAGCACGGAGCCAGGCAACTCAGCGAACGAACCAAACGTCACGAGCACTTCTATACAAACCGTTCCTAAGCGCGTTACACAAAACTGTAGCCTCTACGTCGGAGACTTCACGCGTAACAAGAAACCGAGACCCGAGAATTTCGCACGAAAAACGATCCCAAAATAAGTACCGCAACTAAAAACGAATTAGTACATTACAGTAGCTGTCTCGTCCGAGTTGTAAACTACGAAGTATCACTAAGGTTCATGCAATTACATTAAGTCCGCGCTTGGCGGAGCTCGCGTCGCGCCCCCTCGCGGCCCGCGGCCGGCTGTGGGCGGACTTGGCACATGTGCTGTCCCTACGCGCCGGGGGGCCCCCGCCCCCCGCAATGTCCTCCCGACCCGTGCTGACATTGGTTCCCCTGCAACACACGACAAACATTACATCGTGACGCCGCACAGATAACCAACAGGTTAATTATGGTCAAGTACAAAACCAAGTCTCGAAAAAAAAAACACATTGTCATTGATGGGATATTTCCAACCAATCATAGATATGGTGCAAGCATTCATCAGCATTAGCATAATGTGTATCCGAATATCCGAAACGGTGTGGGGAGGAAATATCGAATTAGCATTTTAGGGTGTTATGGAAGAAGCGAGACTGAATTGAGAATGCTTCTTTTGTACTTGACAACCAGGTATTTGACCACCCCATGGAAATGAAATGGCTATGTACATAATATCTAGAAAGAAAGAAATAATCTACACAAAATGTACATGCAATAAAGAGAAACTCACCATAACGAAGCGGTAATGTCTATATTCCGCACATGGCCGAGAGTCGCGTGCTGAGCTGCACGGGGAACTGGTCCGTGAAGTGGCGCCAGTTCTCGTCACCAACCTACGACAAGCACAACAAACACATGTTTACTTAATATCATTTAAAATGAGAATGTATTTTAACCAAGTTTGATATAGGGTGGTTTCTTATGTTACTACTCCGTGGAAGGACTTGGGCGCCCGCCACGATGTATGTGCCCAAGAGAACTTCGCTAACGAATTAATTCTGCGGAGGAGTCACGACCCTCAGTCATGAGGAAATACGAATCAGAGAGATAGAATATAGATGATTTCTTAAGTTGCTACTAAAACTTAAGAACGGAAAGTTAAGCCATGGAATAGTGTTTAATTTTTCTGGTACATTTTTTCGTAATTTCAATCATTTTTTCATTCAAATTATTATAGGTAATAGGAAACAAGCACAATCAGAGATTGTAATTACGTGCTCAAATATCAAGGGGGCAAAAAAAAACATATTTTGAGCCAATTAAAAAGTTAACGTACCTGATTTTTGAATCCATGCAATATTTTAGTAAACATATCCTTCAGGTCGTCCTTGGGATGCGTCCAGGACGCGACCGCGTCGCAGAAAAACATGAAGTCAGGCACCACGCCGCCCGGGTTCACTTGAATCATCTGGCAGATGCCGCGGAACGCAGAGTCCTTCTCGTCGTTGTCGCGTATGTTACGCAGTGACGTGCACCTACGGATAGCACGAGGTTAATACAGATCTACATAACTAGTTATGGAGCAGTACTAAATAGTTTCATACGAACTCTTATACAGTAAGTAAGATTGAAAAACTGAGAAAGAAAGATGATTTATATCCCAAATTGTAGATGTCTAAACAGAGAACACGCTCCGAGAAAACCAACTACATAAATGTTATAGTTTTTAAGCTATTGTATGAAAACATGTTCTTTCACTGAACTACAGCACCTGTGCGTTTAGTTTTCTAAAGGAGAGTCTTTGTTTGATTATGTACAATTTGAGATATAAATTTATTAATTAAATCTTTTTCAGTTTTTGTATCTTAAAAGACAACAGTTTGTATGCAATTACGCAAGAGGACTGCTTATTAATATATTAATTATTTAGGCACTTAAGGCGGTCGCATACGGTTTCATATTTAGACCTTTTCATTGACATAAATCGGAAAGCAATTTAATTAATAATTTATAACGCGATTTTTAAGTATGCGACCGTACTAAGTGCCGTATACTAAAATCGTTTTATCTCAATCATTCGCTTCATATAAACTTCTCCCAGCATGGCGAAATCATTGCATAGAAATGAAACAGGCAGTTTTAAGATGAACTCGCATGTTGCAGATGTTAACGGAATGCGAGTCACATGCGAGAACATAAAAATCTGTCACATTCTTATATAGTGACCATGTTATTCTGATTTTAGATATGTATCGATCGAAAACTGATAGTCAAACCATAAAATATTTGCAAAAGAAATGTGCATGTGAAAATATTAAGTATACATACTGTGCTTTCGTTAAGAATGTATAAAAAATATACTAGATATGTCAAAGTAACTAACCGTTCTGTGCTTTGAATATTCGCGAATGATTGAGACGCTGTTTTAGTGTAATGGCATCATAAAATTGTCGATGGAAATTCGGACCCTTCGTCGCTAATGCGAAAAATCTACAGTGTTGTGAAGCAAAAATACGTGCTAAGCAAAACTCTGGGTCAGAATGTCAAACGACTCTAGGGTGCGTTTGAAATCTTATGATTTTAATTCATCGTAAAACCGAAAAGTATGGATTATGTGATATAAAACTTGCCTTTGTTTTCAGGTTACCACTAATGGGTAATTATTACATATGATTTCGAGCGCACCTTAAGTAATAATGTATACTAAAGTCTGGTAGATCAAAACTTTCTGAGCTAAATTTGTCTTTTAAATAGGAATATGGACTTTCTTTTCGACTGTCATCATGAATGGCACACAAATATTTTATGGAAACTGGTAGTTATGGATAGACAAATTATATTATTCAACTATGCATATGCTACATTTTAGTCCCATAGTAAAGATTTTAATACTATAGAATTGGATGTAATGAAATCTCAGCCATTCTTTTTATATAGTTTATGCATAGTAGAATGAGAGATTGTATAATTTTAGCAGTAAATAGTTTAGAAAGCGGATGGTGTTCAACACATATAAGATACAGCACTGAAAACAAGATGATCAAAATAATGCCACCCCATAAGTGAGTGTCCCTCGAGTGTGGCCCTGCGGTAGTACATATATAGTAAATATGTATATCATGCTCGGTTTAACTCAAATCACAACATATCGTATAAAAAGAATATTAATAATAAGCCACGAACAAACACCATCCACAATCGAAATAATATAGGTTAATAACTTATTTAATATTAAACGTAATAGTAATAATATAAAGTAATAATAAAAAAAATGACTACAGACCACTGGCGTACAAATTGTTGTAATACGGGTGCGACGTCGTGAGGGCACACATAACCTAGCCGACCGATCGTAATCGCTACTCGCGGCCCAACCGAGAACAAACAAAACCAACAAACAAATCAACAAACCATCAAAACATACAGTCCGTACGTAGCAACGTACCGACGAGGTATCTAGGAACTTAACATGGCATTGTACTCAGATCTCATCAAAAGATGGCCCCCACAAGCTGCGTGGACTGACTAATGCAATATAATGTATTTTATTAGTAATAAACATATAAATATAAGATAATTTAAACGCGGGGGCCATCTTTCAAGGCACACACTTCGTGTTTGGCGCTACTTTGGTGGCAAAAAGAAATTATATTTACATCAACCCCAAAAATAATAAATCTGCAATAAGCAATGGCAATTACATCTACGTCTGTGTCTCATATCACTTGCTCTCATCAATCTGACCAATAAAAACATTAAAGGATAACAAAATATAAATGTCAATATATCAACAATGGTAACACAATTCAATAATATTAGAAAACAGCACTCGTTACATAATTATTCGTAGACATTATTCAGGTTAGCAATAATACAACAAAAAGTAAATTAAGAAACCATAGAGATGATTAACATTGACCACATAGGATGTAAATATGAAGCAGTGAAGGGTATATAGAAATATATATTTCCATAGATATTCACAGCACAAACTGCCACCAAGGAATATTACTGGAATCATCTTAGCAAATAATAGACAAATCAAACATAGTTTTATATGGTATAGCTCAGTCTTAACAACTCTGTCTTAATTCATCACACATACATTTATTAATTCTAATTTAAATAACTATTAAAGATCAATAAAATATTTTTTACACACAAGAGTCAATTTCAATATCTTTTTTAGTATCAGATAGGGTTATTAGAGCTGGGCAAAGTATATAAATGGATTAGTTGTAAAAATGTCATGAATTTATATGTAAAAATGTAACTCACCCGTGTTTTCAAGAAGTGTTTTAGGTGTGTTGGGTCTATTTATTATTTCAACTAGTTGATTCAAAAATAAGGGTATATATTTTGATGTTTCTTGTCCTGAAATAAAAACAACAATATTTTAACGTTTGTACTTGTAAGCAACTTGAAGCAAGAGTATTGTAATTTTATAAAATAATCAACAAGCAAGCATAGAACAGACTTATACAGTCACAGAATAAAACTGTTACATAAGATAATGATACATGCAATATATTATTTCACTAGGCCATAGTAAAAATAGGAATACATTATCTCTTCTTTCTTCCTTTCTTATCGAATGAGAGTGGCAAACTCTGGTGTCAAGATTTTATCAAGCTGCCCTAAGAGCCTCTGACATGGCTTAACGACTGCGTACGTAACGTACTAGACAAACAGCCGGGACCTACAATTTAACGTGTCATCCGACCCACGGAAGCGCTCAAAATGGAATGCCACTTTTTTGTCACCCATCCCAGGACTGACCGCGTCGACCTTTGCTTAACATTGGTAATTGCATGCGATCGCCTCCGCTAGCTGAGCTACGGGCGCTTCTAAAAAAGCTCTACATAATATCTAAAAGAGCTCCTTATAAAAGACTCACCTAACTTGATGCTGATTTCTCCGATGGCCCAGGTGGCGTTGTTGCACACGGATATGAGCTCGGGGTTGAGGTTCATGCCCAGTATGGGCAGGAACTCCGGTATGTACGGGTGCACGTGCTGGAAGCACGCCTTCGTCAGGTCGCCTAGCAACGCGAACGAGGACTGACGGACCTGGATAATATGTGACGGGTTACCATCGCAGTGGAGGGGAGAACATGGTACCCACCACCCGTGAATAGTTAGTGAATAGTTAGCCAATGATGGGAGATGCTAAATTGAAAATAGACAAATTATTCCTTCACTCATTTAAATTATATAGTCCACGCATTATATTTCATTTTGGCAGCTATCATTTTACGTCAAATTTGACATTTGAATGAAGTTCATTCTGATTTGAGAATGTTTTTACTTTACTTAAATGTATTTTCAATTTAATATCTATTTGATAGTGGTCAAAATTTACTTACAGTTTTCGTTAATGATTTGATGAGGTAATGAATTGTTGAATCTATATACTGTTTGTTATGTACATACATGAGACTTTATGGACCATTATTGTAGTACTGAGATAGATAGGCTTACTGTAAACAATGATATGACATGTAAGCTGTGTCACATACAACACATGCAATATATTTGGCAACATAGGGTTAATAATAAATGTTTCGTAAATAATAATGCCAAATATGCTTTGCAACAAATTGCTCAATCAATTATAGTAACAAAAATAATTAAAGACAATATTTTTTTGTAAATCAATAGAAAGAAGTAGTAATATAATAAAAGTTATTAAAAATGAAACCGAAATTTGGAATAATGTTTGGTACAGTTACAAAAGAAAATGATATTTTTGTTATGTTCCCAAACCAATAACCAAACAATCCAATTCAAACTAACCAAGTTAAAATACAGGTAAACCAATAATGCAAATGAACTTTGACCAACGAAGCAGAGATGTTAAAACAGCCATAATATGGACACTTTACCTTGTTCAAATACAAAAGTTCCCTATGCTCCAGTGTCCAGTAGGCCTACTACAGACAGTGGGAAAGATGCTATATATTTATATTAGCAAATTCTGTCAGTTCACTAACCAATCATACATCCGAGTTTCGAATATATCCAACACTAGAGATTGGTAATTCATGCTGAGAAACTACTTATAAGAATATTTATGTTTGTGCTATCTCACATTTATGAATGTATTTATTTCTGCGATGTGAATGTCAGTCAAATGGTTGAAAGTGTAGCAACTTTCGTTGGAATTAATTTCTTAATTGAAATTAAATGAGTTTAATTATTTCACAGCAAGTAGCGAACACATCTCTACAGCTTCTCTAATACAAATAATAGTCTTTCCCGCTGTCCATAGCTCGCTACGGTGTAGTTAGTAAGCGAAGGTCACATACAAGGTATACCTCGGGCATGGGGTCCTGCATGCACTGGTACAGCAGCTGCATCAGGTTGGAGTTGAGCACCAGGTGGTCGATGTGTCCGTCCAGCCCCTCCGCCAGCCCGCTCAGCAGGTCCAGCGCCACGATCATGAAGTCCTTGTCCGGCGCCTCGAACTGCTCCGGGCTTTGGCTGTTAGCCTGCAAGTGAACATACAAGAATTAAGATATTACAATCTTTATTACTATAATTTAACATTTGACGATGAAAGAAAGAAGGGAGGCTTTTACCCAGTAATGGGATCAAACAGGCAAATTTTATTAAGTAATTAATTATAAATAAAATAACGATTGTTTCGATATTTAGTAAGATTAATTGAATCAGAATAAGAGTGTTGAAATTGATATGTATGCTATTAAGCTTATGATATATTCGTCTTTTAACATTTGACATTGAAACTGATTTACAGTCAAGTGTATTTTTATAACAAATTATTACCAGAGCGTAAATAAAAAACATATACTATGTACTACATAATATCAATGATACAATTGAAATTAAAGGTTTTGCTAAGTCACTTGTAACTTTGTATAAAATCACTTTATAATTGACATTAAAAAAGTTTTTAGAATTGCCATGGACCAGCATAATAAGTAGCCTCACAATTGTCTTTGCCAAAACCAAGCAAGCATATCCATGATAAAAAAAATCAATGAATGAATCATACACTCACAATATTCTGGTTGAGTGTTTGCTCTATGAGGGACACGCATCTCCTGAACACCGGCTCGCAGTACGGCAGGAAGCCAGACTGCAGCGCCGTCGCCACGGACGACAGGCACTGCAACCAATAAAATAACGTAATAGTAATATTTATCAGTATAAAAGCCACAGAGCTAAGTACATATTACAAAACTAATAAACCTTGTGATTTGTTTAAGGGTGAAACACAATAAACAGATCAATCCTAGAGAGTAAATTATTAATTTACTATCTGATGTTAAACTGTTTTCTGCATAATAAGGCGTCTACTACGTGTGCTGTCGCTGTACTAAACTTATCAATGCTATTATGTTTTACAATACATTGTTGAAGTGACCTAAATACTCAAGTGTTCTTTACTAAAAACAAAGAGTTATTGTTCTTGTCCTTCATGATTACCTAGAAAACTAATCTAAATAGAGAGAAGGCCCGTTTATGTAGTTTTATCACATTTATTGTATGAATAAATAATAATTGTCTAATAGATTGCTAAATATTTTTTCAGATTCTTGAAAGTATTATTAAAGGTACTAGTAGCAACCCTATCAGATGTGATAAAAAAATTAACAATGTCCACTAGGACACTTTGAAGTGATTAATATTAGTTAGTCATTTTCTCGAAAGATTCTCAAGTTAACCTAAACATTAGCAAACATTTCTCAAATCATTAACTTGAAAATTGACATTTAACAAACAAATATTTTAATTAAGTATATAGTTTGTAATAATTGTATTGTACTAGTGTAGTACCTAAATGTTTTTTTTTAAATAGACTATATGTATATTGTACCTTTAATACTCATTATTGTTAATAAAATTAACTTAGACATACATGTATACTATAATATTATAAAGCTGAAGAGTTTGTTTGTTGGTTTGTTTGAACGTGCTAATCTCAGGAACTACTGGTGCGAATTGAAAAATTCTTTTTGTGTTTAGTAGACCATTTATCGAGGAAGGCTTTAGGCTATATAACACCACGCTGCAACTAATAGGAGCGAAGAAATAATGGAAAATGTGGAAAAGCGGAGAAAATTATCATCTTTGAGGGCTTCCGTTGCGTGCGCTGCGAAAACGGTTCAAGATATCAAAAAAATATGTATTTAAGAATTATTTCTCTTGAAATGATCTAACAAAATGTCTGCAACAGTATATGTCTATCTTTTAAGGTTAACTCAATAGACCCGTTTTTATGGTAATAACTATTCCACGCGGACAAAGTCGCGGGAACCAGCTAGTAGTTGCATAACTAGTAAATAAAACGTGAAACAATACCTCGAGTAGCGGAAACAGGTCCTTGTCTTCATCCTTGAGCACGTTCCACTTGTTGATCAGGGGAGGCATCAAGAGGTTGATATACTCGGGCTTGTTCAGGTGATGTCCGACCGAGTCTGCTAGCGTTCCGATGGCATCGTACAGTATGAGCAGGTTCTTGTGCTGGTACTTGCTGAAGGCGTACACCAGTGTCTGTAGAATGTAGCCCAGGTATGGCACTAGTTCCGTGCAAGCCTCCTCTTCGAGTGTCGCGAACGCAGAGCACGCGGCCTCTTGCACGCGCTTGTTGTTATCCAGCACGCGCTTTAGTAGCTGGAAAGATATTTGTAGGAATGAAGTAGGAAATGTCATTGTATAAATCAGTCGAATTGCAATTTTGGGGCAAAAAGGTGTCTAGCTAGAGGCAATCAAATCAATTTTATCAGGTCTGATTTTTTATTGCTTTAATGATTTTCATAAGAATGTTGTCGTTGATGTATAGATCTCGGGGTCACTATGACCCAGCGTCATCGTTACCGGGTAAGTATATATATACCTAGTCAGGTCATAAGTATTGTCACACAGTAAAAACTTTTCTTTTAGAATGCTGGCCACAAAAAAGTTTATTGAATTCGAATTTTGTCGTTCGAATTGTTCATGAAAATAAAAATGTATACTTTTTAGAAATTTACTCATTTTTAAATATGGAGTGGACGCTTAAAGAAGACCGTGTTGCAGTTATTGCATTGCATCGTTGCGGTTACGCGCCAATTCAAATTTTTGACATACTGAAAAATTTGAATATAACCAAAAGATTCGTTTAACGTACCATCAAACGATACAATGAAGACTCTAGTGTAGATGACAGGTCAAGAAGTGGTCGCCCTCGGTCTGTTAGGACTCCAGCAGTGATAAAATCTGTGAAGGCGCGAATTCAAAGGAATCCCAAACGTAAGCAGAAACTGTTGGCCCTTCAGATGGGGTTAAGCAGAACCACGGTGAAAAGGGTGTTAAATGAAGACTTAGGGCTTCGGGCATATCGAAGAAAAACAGGACATCGTTTGAATGCTCGTCTAATTGACCTGAGACTGAAGAGATGCCGCGCTTTGTTGAAGCGGTACGCGGGAAAAAAATATCGGGAATTTCTTTTTTCGGATGAAAAAATTTTTACCGTAGAAGATAGCTACAACAAACAAAATGATAAGGTGTACGCACACAGTAGTGAAGAAGCGAGCAAACGTATTCCGCGTGTCCAACGAGGTCATTTTCCATCCTCGCTCATGTTATGGTTGGGAGTTTCTTATTGGGGCTTAACAGAGGTACATTTTTGTGAGAAAGGTGTAAAAACGAATGCAGTTGTGTATCAAAATACAGTCCTGACGAACCTTGTGGAACCTGTTTCTCATATCATGTTCAATAACAAGCACTGGGTATTCCAACAAGATTCGCCGCCAGCTCATAGAGCGAAGAGCACACAAGACTGGCTGGCGGCGCGTGAAATCGACTTCATCCGGCACGAAGACTGGCCTCCTCCAGTCCAGATTTGAATCCGTTAGATTACAAGATATGGCAACACTTGGAGGAAAAGGCGTGCTCAAAGCCTCATCCCAATTTGGAGTCACTCAAGACATCCTTGATTAATGCAGCCGCCGATATTGACATGGACCTCGTTCGTGCAGCGATAGACGACTGGCCGCGCAGATTGAAGGCCTGTATTCAAAATCACGGAGGTCATTTTGAATAAACTTTATTGTCATAAGAATCTATGTTTTGTTAAGTTCATATTGGTGTATAAATGGTTACATAAATAATAAAGTTGTTTCAATTATTTTATATTAAACATGTGACAGAATTTATGACCTGACTAGGCATATATACAACATACACACCAAAAATATAAATGTGATAACAAAGTGCAGAGGTCGTCAGTATAGTCACCTCGGTCATGACGGGGCGCAGGTAGAGGTCATGGCTCTGGCTGACGATCCAGTGCGAGTAGCGCGACAGCGTCCAGCACGTGATGGCGCGCACCAGCGCCTTGCGCTCGGCCAGGCACACCACCAGGTAGGGCACCAGGTCAGGCAGGTGCGGCACCATGCCGCCCATGCAGCCGTCCGCCACCGCGCCCAGCGCCAGGATGCCGCTCTCCTGCAGGATAAAATCAAAATATAACCATGTTTCACTCATATCCCCTAACTTAATTTCTACTAATATTAAAATGACGGAAATTCATGTGTATGATTGTCACTTCTGCAGGCTCAAATGGTTGAATTGAGTCAAGTGAAATTTAATATTCATGTGTGAGGCTAGTTACATAATATTAGTCTAGAAGCTACTCTCAACAATCTATATGATGTTAGATGTTTGCTAGGCAAATTTATCAACCAAATGGACGCGATAAAACAGAAGACCGGACGAGAAACCAAAAAAATGATGATGATGTTGGGACATCATTGAGGAGCACTAATCTGACTGGTTTACAATAACTTTGAATAGATATAATCTTAACTATCAATAATAATAGCGACTCAAAAATGTCAACACTAACCTTGATAACCCAATCATCATGGAACAGCGTCTCCTTCAATATGGGGAAGAGTACCGGCAGCAGGTCGGCTCCGAACACGTTGGCGAGCACATCGAGCGCCGCAGCGCTGCACTTGCGCAGGTTCCAGTCGGAGAGAGGCCCGTCGTCTCCGTCGGCGCCACCGTCCTCGTCGTCAGACTCGCCGCCGCCCGACATGTTGCTGTCGCCCGCGCCTGCTGCACGATAAACATACACGACTTCAAACTATCACATTACTTCTTAACCGACTCCAAAAAAAGGAGGTAATCAAGTCTTCTGAAACTTTTTTTTATGTAATGTTAGCGACTACGCGGCTACTCGGGGAAGTACCTGGCATCGCTGGGAGCAGGCGCGGCTCACCGGCCGGCACCTGCAGGCGGCAGTCACTGCGCCCGAGTGACGACACACGCAAACAAAGCTTTCGCTAGAGCCTCTAATAAAGCATCATTTTACCCTTGTCACTGTATAACTTCTTTTGGACAATATAGGTATTGTTTGCATTATCAACCCTTGTCAACAAAACGAGTATATTGTATTTTTCGTCTTTCCATTTAAGATATGTACTAGTTTAATACAATTTGGTTAATAAAATACACAATAAAACAAAGAGATAATGTTACCATTGTGTTTGATGGTGTGCGAGCGAGGCTTGTGGAAGCGCGGCCTGATGTCGGACTCCCGGTCTGGCTCCTCCTCATCAGCGTCATCGTTCCTGTCTCCGCGCAGCAGGATCACGTCCATCTCCGAGTAGCGCATGCCGCGAACCAGCACGGGGAGCAGGCTGGCCAGCCGGGGGCCTAGCACCTGAACAACACACTCTACTGTTACTGAACTGAACTGCGAGGGAGATGGATTCAATTAATGGGCTGCAAATATTGCCCTTTTATATATTTTATTTTAAATAAGGTGTTTATGAATTCAAACTGTATGTACTATGTGATATTATCAGGATTTGAAATCAATACATACAATAAAGCTAAATAGGGTAAAAAAATCTAAAAATAAAAGATATTACAATGAAAAAATGTTTGGGTATACTTTAAATCCATAACAGAACATTTCAGCAGATTTTTTGTCTGTTTATCTGTTTGTTTAAACTTTTATAACGCAAAAACGGCTGCACGGATCATTATGATAATATGAATATGAATTTTGGTATGTAGGTAGTATGAGGTCTTAGAAGTGTCATAGGAAGTGGCATACTTTTTACCTCAAAATAAAGCGGGCGAAGCTGCGGGTGTCCACTAGTATTTACATAAGTGATCTAGAGTAAATAAGCTTTCATACATGTATGCAACAAAAATCGTAAATGGGTCAACACTTTCTCGGAAACATGAATGTGATATCAATAGAGTTCCTTTTTAAATCTAATAAGGTATCTTTCAACCTTGGTAACAGTGGTAATTTTATCAAAACCGTTGCAGTAGTTTTTGAGATATTTATGCACATGCTTCCAAAAGGCAGATGTAAGTACGAGTATATTTCGAACAGATGGCGTCGGTATAGGCGCTAAGAGATTTGGTGCGATTCGAAAAACAGTTATATTTTTCAAATTGCTTCACCTTTTATTTATGTTTCCTAGATACTATACCTACACAGTACACTCCTACTTATAAAACACTGTTTAATTTTTAGTATTGTATGAACATGAGTGATAGGGAATGTTAAATAAAATTTTAAGAACCATGATGCATAACAAATTTCATATCAAGATGTTTGCTCATCTCATCTACTAGTAATAGCCTTACAAAATAGAATTATAATTCGAAATAATAAATATTGAATATTGTTATTGTAAAAGTTATTATAACCATTAATTTTTAATTATAATAACATAACATAAATAAGTAGTACTTTGAATCTCAAACTGCAAAGCTTCATCAACAGCACAACAATCTATTTATGTATATGATAAATGAATGCCATCAAGATGAATTATGCCCAGAGATTGATATAATCTTCCCAATTGTTCCTATCATTATCATTTGTTTACATTCTCAACTGATTAGTCTATTTAACGAGCATTATCTTAGATGATATAAAAGTGTGTGTCCTTACCTCTCTACAAACATTCTGTTCAGCGAGTGAGAGCCAGAACTCGCATGCTTCTAGCGCCACCTTCTCCTCGGAGTCTTGTGTGCGGACCAACATGTACTGCAATACAAATATACATAATAACAAATTGATCAACAATAAAAAAGTATTGTTCATTTGATACATTTATTGTCCACAGTATGGGGAGAAGGGCATGAAAATAGGAGAAATCTTTGCCCAGCAGTGGGACAGTATACCATGCTACATATATAATGAATACCTTAAACTTATAGAGCTATTGCTAAGCACACTGCTATTTGGCAGTGTTCTAAAGCACTTAGATTTTCTTTACATTTTTGTAAAGCTTCATATCCAAGTGCTTTTTTTTTAATATAAAGTTCCTTCTTCTTTACTGTCTAATAGATAATAGATTATGAGTGCTAAATGAGTGCCACTATAGTTGTTTAACTTAAACTATATTGAATCTCTGAAGATATAATAAAATTACAATTAGACATACATGACCTATATCAAATTCAGAGACAGTACCCACAAGTAACATCCACTCAGAATATAATAGAAATAAAAACCAAGTTAAAGAATAAACTTTTAGATGAAAGTAAGAAAAAACACATTGAGGGTAGAATAAATAATGCGAAAAACCCCAAAAAGGAGGCGTGGAATGTAATTAAAGAAGAAACAAACAAAGATATAAAAGAATGGACATGGGATCTATTGGACGAGAACAAAATAAAAGTAAGAAAAGACAAAATAGCAAGTTACTTAAATAATTATTTTATTTCAATTGTTCAAAACTTAAAGACAAATAACCCACCAAACATACAAGAAGCAATGGGTCTACTACAAATACAGGGATCTTTTCCATCAGATAATTTTAAATTTAAGTATGTAACTCCCCTTGAATATAGCTAAGAGAAAGATAGACAGATCAGAGACGATGGATATATTCGATATATCCGGATCTTTTCTATATGATATAATTTTGCGTCTGGGGGACCATCTAACTTTCCTTATTAACAACATTCTACAGTCGGATGAATATCCTAGAACGCTAAAAAAGAACAGAGTCACACCATTATATAAAGGCAAAGGAGAAACCACTTCTGTGAATAATTATAGACCAATAACACTAGTACTCACAGTCTCAAAAATTATAGAATCACTGATGGCAGACAATATTATGAGCCATATGAGTCAGAATAATATGATCACCAATGCCCAATACGCATATAGAAAAAATCACTCGACTACATCTGCGGCTCAAAAGCTAGTAGAAACGATTATTGATGGCCTTGAACATAAGAAAAAAGTGGCTGCAATATTTCTAGACTTATCGAAAGCTTTTGATTCTGTAAGCCATGACCTTGTAATAATGAAGCTCTCAGCTTACGGAATAACTGGAAAACCTCTCAGACTTATAAAATCATTCCTTGAAGAAAGAGAGCAAATGGTCGAAGTAAAAATAGACAAACAACGTCATAAATCATCACCAAGGAAAGTAGATATAGGAATTCAGCAGGGATCATCATTGGGAAATACATTGTTTCTGGTATTTCTCAATGATTTATGCCTTAGTGGAATTAAAGGAGAAGTAATCCAGTATGCAGATGATACGACAGTGATTATAACCGCTGACTCACATGAAGAACTTCAGAAATGTATAAATAAAACTTTAAGAGAGTTAGAAAACTGGTTTACGGTGAATGGTCTGAAACTGAATACTGATAAAACGAATATAATGTTCTTCAATGCTGCATCACCAAACTTTAAAGAAGCTCCATTAATATTAGAGAATGGAATTGAATGTGTATATGCAAAGCATGTAAAGCTTTTAGGATTCAATTTAGATCCCTCCTTAACATGGAAAGAACATATTCATAATACTTGTAAAAAAATGGCTAAAGGGGTTTATGCATTAAAACAGTTGAAACCAATAACAAGCCCAGAGCACCTAAAGGAAACTTATTATTCATACATACACTCTATACTTTCATACGGCATAAGTATATGGGGCAATGCTACAGACTTTGAAAGAGTGTTAATAATGCAGAAACGAGCAATAAGAGTACTTGTGGGAGGTAGATATAGAGAGTCTTGTAGAAACCATTTCAAAGAGTTGAAGATATTGACGTCAGTGTCACAATATATATTAGAGATTGTAAAGTTTGTAAAAAGAAATCCACATTTGTTTAAACTTATAACTCAAATAGATCCAAGATAAACAGAGTATTGTTAAAACCTACTGTGTCTAGGCTGTGTATGACTAAGAAACTACCCACTATAATGGGAGAGAAACTGTTCAATAAACTCCCCGCACACATTCAGTCTATGAATAACGATCAGCAATTTTGCAATAGTGTCAAACAATTATTGTTAGATCAGACACTTTACAGTTTTAAAGAATACTTTGAAAATGACTACAGTCAACTAGCAATTGATTCTAATCTTGCTTAGAAATTAAGTAATTAACTACTAGGTAAGGAGTGTGATGCCAAATTGTCATTTTAGCCCCTATAGAGCTAAAGTGACAGTCATCATCATCATCATCATCATAAATTTAAGGGCCAGGCCCTTGTCTGTGGAGTATGTGCCATCTTTCCCGGTCTTCTGCCAATTCCTTGACCTCCTTATACGACATGACACCCGCTTTTTCTTTTATTTGCTCCATGTATGATGTTCTTGGCCTTCCTCTTCCCCTTCGGGCTTCCAGTTTACCTTCCATGATGTTTTTTATAAATTCGTCTTGTCGTATAAGGTGGCCAACAATCTTCCCTCTTCTGTTTTCAATAGTTGCCATTATTGTACGGTGTTCTTGGACCATGCTCAGCACTTCTTCGTTGGTCTTTCTTTCTGTCCAACTAATTTTCTCCATCCGCCGCCAGCACCACATTTCAAAAGCTTCTAATCGTTCCCTATCTCTTTGAGTCATGGTCCAAGTTTCGCCATAAAGAGCAATACTCCATATGTAAGATTTTATAAGCTGTTTTCTTACGTGTTTTGCAATTTTGGATTTTAGTAATTATTTCTTTTGGTTGAATGTGACAAGAGTGTGAAAGTGACAGTAGGTACCTAGATTTATTTAAGTTGACATATTTTATGATAACATACCTATTATTATGTTTGACATGATTTTAATAACAATATTTCCTTATGTTATGAATAAAATTGACATCATCATCATAAATTTAAGGGCCGGGCCCTTGTCTGTGGATTATGCGCCATCCTTTCCGGTCTTCTGCCAATTCCTTGACCTCCTTATACGACATGACACCCGCCTTTTCTTTTATTTGGTCCATGTATGATCTTCTCGGCCTTCCTCTTCCTCTTCGGGCTTCCAATTTTCCTTCCATGATGTTTCTTATAAATTCGTCATGTCGTATAAGGTGGCCAACCATCTTCCCTCTTCTGTTTTCAATAGTTGCCAGTATTGTACGGTGTTCTTGGACCATGCTCAGCACTTCTTCATTGGTCTTTCTTTCTGTCCAACTAATTTTCTCCATCCGCCGCCAGCACCACATTTCAAAAGCTTCTATTCGTTCTCTATCTCTTTGAGTCATGGTCCAAGTTTCAAAATTGACATAGTAAATTCTAAAATTTTATTAAAACTACATGTCATAAATTCAATTTGACGAGATATTGTAATTTGTGTAGCATATTCTATGATACTCGTACTTATACCTATGTTACAACTTTACATTATAAATAAAGATTCTTTATCTTTTTATCTTTTATAAAACTAACTATATTTTTGCTCATTTTCTTATAAAAGTTAAGTAAGTTTTAATAGGTCATGGTGTTTTGTGTTATTAGCATATTCTCAATAATGATTAAACACAAGTGTATGTAAACTCACGTCAGTAATGTATGGTAGATGTGGTATAAGCCGGTCCAGCCTCACTTCCAGCAGTAACACCAGAGCATGGCACACGTTCTTCCGCACATCCGAGTCATCATCTGTAGCTAGGTGGAACAGGTTCTGAAACCAATCATATATTCATTACATTGTGTAGTGATGAAGCAAACATTACAATTTATAATATACAAATATTACATTGATATTTGGTGTTGGTTTCATTTCATACCTTTTTTTGCATATAATGGGTTTGCACTTGACCATAATTTGCATGCTGGTAAGTGATCATTATGACATGGTAGATATAAAACATTTAATTTTATATTCATAGACCAACAGATGTATTAGACAATGAATAAAGTTGTAAAGACCTTTGTATATCAGTAAAAGATTTGTAAAAAGTACACTTACCTCAATGAATGAGTCAATGTGTACCATAAGAGCTTGTGTCCTGCCCATGATGAAATAATTGACACAAGCTAAGGCATGACATCGGATCTTGGGAGATGAATGCTGGAAGAATTGCAGGAATTTTGGGATCAGAATGTTCAGAGGTCTGTTGAGGGCATCACTGTCCAGGAACTCAGCTGTATCTTCACAGATTTTTTGTAAAGCTCCAAATGCTCCCTGTAAACAGATTTATTAGCATACATTCAAACAACTCTTAAATGCAATTAAACAAAACAAATACATTTAATATAGAGTCAAACAAAACAAATTAATTTAATGAGGTTACATTTTACTTGTACTACAATAACAATGTTAAATAAATAAAAAAATGTATTGTTAAGGTTATAATCAAAGTTGATTTATTAGTAAATGTATTGAAGCCTCACCTCACAAACATTATAGTCCTGTGAGTCGAGCATCTGGCACAGTGCTGGCAGCAGCTCTGGCCAGGATGTCAGCTCTCCCTTGCTGGCTATGGTGGTGATTATGATGCCCACGGTGGCTCGGATCAGGGGGGAGGGGTCCCCCACTGCTGACAGACATTCTCTTTTGATGAACTCTGCCACCTCTGGCATGAAGTTGTTGTAGTGCGCCTTCACATTGTTTTTGAGGATCAGGCCGCTCAGTGACCTGGTGGGCTCCTCCTCTGTGACCAACTTGGTCAAAACGAATATCAAATAGTTGTTGAAGTCCGGGTATTTGTTCAGTTCCTCGAGTTTCTGATAATACATTGTAAGGAAAATAAAGCTTGACAATGACTGTCATGTCGGAAAAATCGATTTTATCGCAAGCGTCGTAGCGATATGGGAGCCCTGTTTATGACCACTTGGATAATTTGTGGGGTTTTCAAACATCAGCCTAGAGGTAATTCTAGCGGGAAAAGCATGCAAATACAGTGAAAGAAGCCTAAAGTGATAAAAAATATCCACGCCGATAGAAGCATCGATGTGGGAATTATGAAAAGGATACTTGTTGTACGGCTCTCTGAGTTGCTGTATCTGGTGATTGCGACTCCTTGAGCAGTGTTAATATTTGTCGCAGGCCTTCCTGTTCAGGTTTCCACTCCATTTTCATAATAATTTCACAAAACGGTTTTATTCACTCGGTCCCGTAAAGATCAACCATGCCAAAATTTGAAGTGGTATTGCCAGAAGCAAAATCAAATCAATCAAACAAACGGCGATGACGTTTCGTTTTGTACTTTCAAGAATTAGAGATGAGACATGAATCAATCAATTTTATTAGAAGTTGATGTTCCAAATCGTCTCAATAATGTCGTTTCTTTGCATTACACTATTTCTTACTCCACTTTTAAAGGGTTTTAAAAAAAGACAGCATTTATAGCGTACATGCTCTTGTTTTCAAATATTTATGTAACATTACTCAACATCAAAGCAAATGTGCATGTTTACTTTCGCGAAATAACATATAAAGTTAATCAAAATGCCTAAAATTAAAGCAGAAAAGAAGGCACGAGTTCATAATGAAATTGCTAAGCAAGGTATGGCATCAATAATTTAACAATACTCTTTGTTATTAATAAGTTTTAAGGTTATGTTTCACCATAAACTTTTTTAATCTAAATTCTTTATTTATAGACAGTCCCAATTAAAATAATAGTAATATACGTGGCACTTAAATGTGATTTATTTTTAAGGCATCCAATTCAACAAGGACTTCGGCCAGCACATTCTCAAGAACCCATTGATCATAACTTCTATGCTGGACAAGTCTGGTCTCCGGCCCACAGATGTTGCTCTTGAAATTGGTCCAGGTACTGGTAACATGACCATTAAACTATTGGACAGAGTGAAGAAAGTTGTCGCATGTGAAATTGATACACGGTAAGCAAAAAGACAACATTCAATAAGCTCTTTTATTTATTTATAGCTTACAACACAATGTTTTAAACATTCAAATTTGTTATTAATTTTTAATAACTTTTCTTTTCAGATTGATTGCTGAACTTCAAAAACGTGTCCAAGGAACTCCATACCAAGCAAAACTTCAAATATTAGTAGGAGATGTATTAAAAACAGAGTTGCCATTCTTTGACATCTGTGTTGCAAATATTCCTTACCAAATCAGCTCACCACTGGTGTTCAAATTGTTGTTGCATAGACCTTTCTTCAGATGTGCAGTACTCATGTTTCAGCAGGAATTTGCTCAGAGATTAGTAGCCAAACCTGGGGATAAACTATTCTGCAGATTGTCAATAAACACACAGTTATTAGCTCGTGTGGATATGCTGATGAAGGTAATTATTTTTAGGCATTTTAACTGTCTTGTTCATATCTCTCAATATAGGAGTGCTAAGTACTACCATTCTATTTCCTCTTGAAAGTGTGTAATTAAGTTAAAAAAAACATTTGAATAATATCAATCCAATATAATGTATTTTCAGGTTGGTAAAAACAACTTCAGACCTCCTCCCAAAGTAGAATCCAGTGTTGTGAGAATAGAGCCAAGAAATCCTCCGCCTCCAATAAACTTTGTAGAATGGGATGGTCTCACTCGGATAGCATTTGTAAGGAAGAACAAGACCCTGTCAGCTGTGTTTAAACATTCAACCACCATGGCTGTGCTAGAGAAGAACTACAGGGTGCACTGCTCTCTTCATAACAAGGTATTAAAGTAATATCAGCTTTATTCAAATTTATGATTTAGCATTTGATTGTTGTCTAAAACAAACTGGTTCATTCCTAACTTAAAGACTTAAACTTTGTAGTTCAAAGATTACAAGAAGGAACAACTGAATTTATTACAAAAGAAAAAGCATAAATCTCAAAAATTATGTTTGCTGTCTCGTATTTCATTGATGTTTTGTTAATTTTAATTTAGTGGTTTTGTTAATTTTGTTGTATTAATATAAGATTTTTTGACTACATTAACTTTACTTTCTTTTTATAATTCCAGGAAATACCGGAAGATTTTGACATTAAACAGAAAGTGCAAGATATCCTGACAGCAAGTGAAGCTGACCAGATGAGAGCTAGAACTATGGACATAGATGATTTTATGAAGCTCCTACATGCTTTCAACACAGAAGGCATACATTTTGCTTAAGGAAATGATAAAATACTTTTAAGAATAAACATGTATTGTTTTTATTTACTATTTATTACATTACAATAAACTAAAACCTTGGTATTGGATTTCTGATATTGCTGTATAGCCAATAACCAATTTGATTTACTTTTCTTTGAAATCTTGTTTATATTGGGGCCTGTTTGAAGCCCCTGTCAGAGTAGTCAGCACCAGCACAGCGTTCAGATTTGAATGGGAAACCAGGTTGGCCGGGCAGGACTGTAGGCTTAGTCCTTATTACTCTCCAACCACCTTTCTTAGACCAATCCTGAAATAATAGGTAAAAATTAACTATCCAGATTATATTTAGTATAATAAACCAAAAGCATAGTCTCTTTATTAAGGAATACTGAATTAGTAGCAAAATTATTTGATCACTTACATTTGTATTATATTTGAAGTAATAGTGAATTGAGAGGATTCCAACACTAATAAGACCCAATTTGCCAGCGATGTAGCGATAGTTAACAGCTCGCGCTTCTCCCTGTAAAAAAGTCAATGTTTATGCATATAGTTTCTTGTTTACATCCATAGCTCTATTGCTAGGTTAGATTTGTTATGTAATCTCACCAGCACAGGAACGAGTTTAGTGAAGATAAAGTCTAAAGGAGCGCGGTATACACGGCGGATCGGATTTGTGCGTTCTTTCCAGTATTCAGGCACATTAACAGGTTCGTTGGGAGCCAGGACTTGGTCTTTCAACCATTGCTTGCGCCAGGCTCTTTCAGCATCGGTCATACCAATGCAACGCTCTCTTTCTGAAGCCACACGACCAGCAATGGTCATAGGCTTCACACCCGCTGTTTGCGACATAGTTAAGTACTATATTCGTCTAGTTCACAAGGAAAATCCAATTCACTATTTGCAATAAACTAAGATTCCATCAGCTGTGCATTACATTGACTTGACAGTGACAACATAATAATTTGACAGCTATATTTCTTAAATTAGAGTTGAAACATAATAACAATTTTGAATAAGTGTCGGTCAAATGTGTAGACAAAACTATTAACAAAATTATGTTGGTAATATCCGTCCCATAGGTTTGCCAGTTAAAAGGGTAATAGTATTCTTTGTTTGCCAGTGTCAGATCCAACCAAATTGTCAACGTCTCACACACATGAAGCTTGGAGTTCAACTGATGTTATGGCCAATTAAAAAAAAAAAAAAAAAAAAAAAGTTCAACTGATATTTTGCCTGCTGCTGTGCTGCGCTGCGAATTCCTTGAGTTTTGGAGATTATTCCTGATTTTTACTACAAACAGTATTAACAGACAATAATATGCCTCGTTTTCATAAAGTTGAAATCAATAAAACAGAATGGATCGTTCCGGAGAGATATCAAATGCTTACACCTGTAGGTTCAGGTGCTTACGGCCAAGTCTGGTATGTATTTGATTTTGATAATGTATCAGGCATTATGCCAGTATTTTATAATTAGCATGTTTGTTTTGTATGTTAAACGAATCCCATCAATTATTTTCTCAAATTTTTTACGAATGCTGTTGCTCAAATATTAGATGTTGCATCAATGTAAGTTTTATTTCGGGACGTTTGTCTGCGTAGGCGGAACTGGTTTGTGTTTGTATCCTAGTACTTATGTTTGAATTTATTTGTGCTTGTACAGTTCCGCAATCGATACCCTGCATAACATGAAAGTGGCTATCAAGAAGTTAGCGAGGCCATTCCAGTCTGCAGTGCATGCCAAGCGAACATACAGGGAGCTGCGGATGTTGAAACACATGAACCATGAAAATGTTATTGGTAAGCTTCATGTTACATGCTGAGATAAAGTTACAAACATGTTCATACCTAGGGTTTTAGTACTTGGAACTTTTATAGTTACAATATTGAATTGTGTTTGTTAAGTTCCTAATATAATCTGTATTGTTTTTTAAGTTACAATTCACAAAAAAATATAACTGAAGTATGTTTAAATCTGTATAAAGCCCTAGACCCGGATGTGATATATGAGTAAGTAAACTATTTACAGGACTGCTGGATGTATTCAGTCCAGAGAAGAGCTTGGAGGAGTTTCAGCAAGTTTATCTTGTTACCCACTTGATGGGTGCAGATTTGAACAACATTGTTCGTACTCAGAAGCTGTCTGATGACCATGTGCAGTTCCTTGTGTACCAGATTCTACGAGGCCTCAAATATATCCACTCTGCTGGTATTATTCACAGGGTAAGTTACAAAGTATATTTTTCTTCTTTTTATCGGATGAGAGTGGTCAACTCTAGTGTAAAGTTTATGAAGCCTTAGGGCCTCTGACATGACTTAGTATCTGCCATACTAGACAAACAGCCGGGAGTTACAATTTAATGTGTCATCCGACCGACAGAAGCGCTCATGGAATGCCACTTTTCAGTCACCCATCCAAAGGAAAGTCATAAAGTAATTGAAAATCTTGTATTTTATTGTATGACTTCATAAGATAAGATAAGATATGTCTTTAATGCACACCAAAGAAATTACAATATAAAAAGAAATATAAAAACTAATTTAATGCACATTGGGCGGCCTTATCGCCTTAGGCGATTTCTTCCAGGCAACCTTTGGATGGACAGGATTTAGAAGCTTAAATAGGCTGAGTAGGCTTCATTTGCACTATGATTCTTTAATACATTTACTGACAAAATTTTCTAGTAATAAAAAAAGGGCTTGATTGAAGTTAATGTGTCAAGTTACAGTTGTTGTGCAAGTGGAAAAAAACATGTTTCTATTTTAAAGCTAGCATATATTTAAGTTCATCACTTTGAATTTGAAGAATTGTCTGTGTCTGTCAACTAAATAGAAATGTTATGAATAACAGTAGCTGAACTAAATGCTGATGTCATATAGGTATTTAAATAATTTATAATTTTATTAAGTATATTTTCTGTTCATTGTCAATAATGAAGTTTTGTGGTTAGTCTTAGGCATAAAAGCATGTATTTTTTCTTTAAATTTACCTGAAAAAATATTATTAATCTTAATCTATTAATACTTAAAGCCTGTGGCCACAGGCCCTTGTGGTGGTTTGTAAACTCTTATCATCAGGGTGCTATGCTCATATAAGCTCTCTCTCTTTGGTTCAGGACTTGAAGCCCTCCAATATTGCAGTAAATGAAGACTGTGAGTTGAAAATACTAGATTTTGGTCTCGCCCGACCCACAGAGACAGAGATGACGGGATATGTTGCCACTAGGTAAGTATCTACACAGTATAAAGATAATACATGTGTATTGTATGTATATTGTATGGACAATGAGAAATATGAAGGTCAAACTTGTTATGTCTATTGGAGTTTTATGAGGATAACTAAAAACCCATTTGAATAATGTGTAAATGAGTAAGAAGCAAATATGACTGGCCACAACCGTCTTCAGTGCTTTACTGATTTTGTAAGGAACACTAGTATTTTTTAGTACTTATTATTTTGAATACCAGATAAATGTAAAAATTTTATAGATTTTATAATTTAGGCCTGCCTTTGTTTTATGGCACTAGACTTAAAATGTGTTTTATTAGCATTCTGTGTATAATATCAATAAAACTAATCATCTTGGTGTTGCCACAATTTGAATCCACTACAACAAAAAAAGAAAGTAAAATGTATAAGTTAACAATTACTTTACAAAATAGTAACCAACATGTTTATGTCAGATGGTATCGCGCGCCGGAGATCATGCTGAACTGGATGCATTACAACCAGACGGTGGACATCTGGTCTGTCGGCTGCATCATGGCCGAGCTGCTCACCAGCCGGACACTGTTCCCTGGAACTGACCGTATCCTTTACCTAATAACTATTATAATCCTTATTATAATAATTTTTAATAAGGTATTGATCAGGTGGTACTCTATGGAAATCCCTTGTAGAAAGTATTCTATAGATAATAGTCGAACTTACTATTTATTTATTTATATGTATATAGTATGTTTAACTCTTACCTATAGAACAAGTACATAATATAAATGACCTGCAATAGTATTCTACAGGTATTGTTGTTGTTTATTTTAGTACAGCATTTGTTATACTCAGATTGTTTTAATAATGAAAAAACGTCATTATTGTATAAAAATATTAAAGATCTTAAAAACGGCTATGGGGCTGATGTGCTCTGAAAAATAATTCTCTTTTGTATCAAATGAGTTACATACGAGTAAGTATATAATTGGGAATATCAGTAAACATTTTAAGGATGTTTTAGTACAATAACTTTTGTTGTATGACTTGTGTGAATCGTCGAAGTTAATTTACGAGCATAATTTTATATTTGTCACATATTTCTTGTTAATTATAACACTGTAGACTGTATAATCTATAATCTATTTGTGGTAGTGGTACCTTACTCTTTTTCTGTTTTGTGTATAAAACAATAATTCCTCTCTATCTTTCGTAGCCTTTATAGTAACTAAACTACTTGAGTTCATTGAACTCAACTATTCATTCTCCCTTTTGTTTAAATTAAAATATATTTACCAATCCTCATTTTTCTTAGAAACTCAAATAGTAGAAGAAGGAAATTATATTTTTTAATTATTTGTATAAAACTTATGACAAAAATGAGATCGTATATTGATATACTTTTGTTGAAATCGCGGAATAAATACGGGACAATATGGTTAGGTTGCCGTAACATTTTGTAAACATGAAATGGGTTAAATAAGTGTATGTATATTTATTTGCACAGCTGTTTTAATTTATTTGCAAACAGCGCATTTTTGCAGTTTTATTCTGAGTGTGGACGGATATTTGAGAATTATCTTTTTGTATTTTGGTTGCTACATTTTGTACTCCACATATTTTGCACTGATCATATCTCTAAATTCACGTAAATATATAAAGCCACATAAATTCAATAACGTCATAAGTATTTGCTGCCAAAAAATTGGACTTTATTTACATCATTACAAAACTTATATTTGCAACATTTTTAGCACTACATGACTGATAAGATTTTAAACCTTATGAAACTGTATTTACGTTCTATCTTCTTTTCAACTTTCATATTTTAGATAACGTTTAGGCGTTCATTGTAATTTATATCACATTCTACGTTATCTTGTGATATCTAATGTAAACAACTATTTTGATATCATTAGATTGTTATGATCTCAATACCGTACATATATATGGTTTATATGCCGCGTGGATTATCAACTTGGTAGTTGTAGGCACATAAGATACGTTCCTTTGTATATTATCTTGATTTTCACTCTTTTATCTTTCTTTGTTGGTTTTAATAACATTGACCTACATTATGAACACTTTGTGTTTGGCACAACATTAAAAATTAACCATAACTTGTGCTAAGGCAATAATTTCTCATTTATCTGTCCTTAACTTTGCTAAGTTTATACACATCTTTAAATATCTAATACATATATTTTAATATTTAATACATATTGAATCAATGTTATTTGAACGTGTGTAATTACTTTCTACATCACTATATTTTTTACTTCCCACCTATATCTATCTATACCCATTCTCTCTCAGTCTATTTCCCCCTAGCTTTAAAGACTTGAAGTCTAAGTCGCATTAGTTGTAGAGTAGCTTAAAGTCGATGTGTTTGTGGCTTGAACCTTAATGGACGAGACAGATATCCACCAGTTGAACCTTATAATGGAGGTGCTCGGAACGCCGAGCACAGAGTTCATGCAGAAAATATCTTCGGAGTCTGTAAGTTGCTTCTGAAACCTTGTACGTGAGGCTCTTGTAAATACTGGAGTTGTTTGGTTAAAATAATGAATCACTTGTCTATAGTTTATACCAATAAAAAGGAATAATATCTTATTTGCCTGTTGGCGTAGTATTAGACATTCGATGCTATTAATTAGTTGATGTTTTTGTGTTTTTCCCCCAAAAACATCGTTTACAATGTGAGGGAATTACAAAACAATATTTGATTATTTATTGGATCATTGATATTATTTCTTAAATAAGTTTTCGTTGCGTTTGCTCATTCTGTCTAAAGCTATTAAATCATATAAATAAGTAGCATGTATTATTATTTGTTCTACACTGCAACATTAGTTCGTATCGTTTTTCAAAGCATTGAATTATCAGGCATAATAATGTATTGTAAATAAGTTCAACTTTAAATACTTTCGATGGTAATGTCGACTATAAAATCGACGGTATAACAGCATAATAATACAATACGACAGGCAGGTATCAAGTGATTCATGTATTTTAATTGAGTTGTAAATAGCGTCGTTAACCAACGCTTAGCTATAACATGCTTTTTCTATGTATTTATGTTGTACTTTTATGTTTATGTGGGGCCGATATTGTAACATTATTTCGTTATCTTTTTAGCGCTACAGTTAAATTTGATAGCCAAAATAAACTCCCATTTCTGGTGTAACATGCTCTTTAATTAATTTGAGACAAGTTCTAAGATATCGTCATTTTCTTGGCTGCAGAGTCAAATTGGTTTAAATGGTATTTCAGAATTGTGATCTTCGGGTTAACTTTGCTTAACATGTAAAGGGGTTACAATGACAGCTATTCTAACATGCCTTCCAGACTAATAAAATATTTAAATTTAGTGTCCTGGCAAACATTGGGTTTATAATTAAAAGAGAGTTTTTAATATTTACACCTTCAGACACTATCAGACCCAATAAATTGGTTTGAAAGAGAATTGGCGTGTCAGAATGGTCGTCAATGGATCCCCAAGATCGGCTTGTGTAAGTTTGGTGCTTGTAACCTTAACATGCGCGCGAACAGATATCGATCACCTCACGAGGATATTGTTCTTGTGTGGGAAACCGGATCAGGAAACTATAGACAAAATCACTAGCGAAGAGGTAAGGAAAGGATGATGATAGATAGAACCCGGCTTATTAATCGTGGTTTTTACAAAGAGCGGTGAAAATAATTCATCGTTTTCGTACAATATAACTCCTCCATCGCTGAAAAAAGGATGGCATGATTTTCGCCGCCCTTTGCAAAAGTCACGTTTGATGAACCAGGTTAAACATTTTTAATTTTACCCGATTTTCACATTTCAGATTCGTAAAATTTTCACTCGGGAGCGAGTCCGCCAATCAACAAATCTTAAACCGTTGTCATTGATCTAAATTTACATTCTGGGATTTTTTGATTGGTTAGTGATAAGTTTCCGGCTTTCGTATAGGTAGCATAATTTATTTTGTAATAGTAATCGAAATCATAATAGTTACGGAATAATTGTAACATCTCGATCGTTACTCTCCGAACATTCGGTTTGTTAATTTTTTGCCGGTTCACAATTATTTTTATTCTGGTATTCAATACCAGACAAACAAACACAAGCGCAAATATTAACTTAACAATTTGACAGAAAACCTGGCTGCTTTAATTTAGTGAAAATAAAGCTTACTTATACATTTAACCAAAATTAATATTAACACCTTGCAAAAACAATTGCCTTGAAAAACTTTTATTAACTTTGTAAGGGAATTATAACTAAAACTATCATCTATAGCTCAGAATACAGTTTTCTATAGATGCTGTTAGTTGACACAATGTAAATATAGTGGCGCCACCGTGTGCCGTGACCAACTAGATGGTGCTAAATGTGTTATCGTCACAAACCTACATGTTTGCTGTTCAATTTGTGTTGTTGATGTTTGGAATCGTGCGTGTCCTATGTACGAGTAATTTTATTATGCATAAGTACATGTATGTTGTACGCCTTTCTATGTATTATTTATAGTCGCCGCGGGCAGAAAACTACGCCTACAAAGTATTTCCATATTGCGTGAGGTCAGATGTTTAAAAAAATAATAAGTTGATATTTAAAAAACAGAGTCTCGTGAAAAATATTAGAGTTCTCGCAGGACTAGACACCTCATTATATAGCAAATTGGTTTATTACTATTGGGAATTTTCAAAAAAGTTGCAGTTCCATAGAAAAAGTTTGTTCACTGTCCCGCACGATATATATGGAAAGGATCGATTATCTTTCGCGAATCTATAAGTAAAAATAATATTAAATATGATGTTAGCTACTCAGTCCTGTGAGGTTGCTGGTGTTTGTGAAGTAACTCTAGGTACAAGCATTATCAATAATACTAGTATGAGTTAGAACATACAATAACCGGTCAAACCATGAAACAGGTAAGTATGCAATAAGGAAAATCCATTCATAAAACCGAACCAAGCAAACTCAACAATACCATTTTCCTTATTTTTGCTTTTGGGGTTTACTTAATTAATATAATTCCTCAATACGAAAATATTTATTCGTAAATGCCGAATGACCTTACAATGACCAATCTACCGTTATGAGAGATAACAAAATATTTTCCATATAGCAAGCTCCGACACCTATTAGTTTCGTTCTACTTCTCGGGTAAAATTATATTTCATGCTACAGATCGATTAATGATATAATATTAATAGGTTTAATGCGAGTAATTAACCTTTTGTTAATATCATGAATACAATCGCAGGAAAAACGTGGATTATTTTACTATACCATATGATTTTTCAAATGATTCCCCAACTAAAATAACATTAAACTTTTCTCAAGAGTTCTTGTAAAAACGTTTGGCAATTGACCTCTTGCCTACTCGAAAACTTTAAATCAAATGAAACTGAAGGAATACTCACAAATAGACCGGATTGTAGCGCTGAATAAACAAACTAAACCTGACCTATAAATAGTACATACAAATACAGGCAAATCATACCTTGATTATTCTCCGAGTTTAAAGTACCTAAAAACTCGTTTTTTGGGCTAGGTTTCTACGTTATATGTCTAGTAAATGATGCAACAGTAATAAACCCGCCACATATCGGCATATCATAAGTAATTTAGTTCAAAAAGATACTTACCTAGTCAGGTCATAAGTATTGTCACACAGTAAAAACTTTTCTTTTATGCTTTTTTAATGCTGGCCACAAAAAAGTTTATTGAATTTGAATTTCGAATTGTTCATGAAAATAAAAATGTATACTTTTTAGAAATTTACTCATTTTTAAATATGGAGTGGACGCTTAAAGAACACCGTGTTGCAGTTATTGCATTGCATCGTTGCGGTTACGCGCCAATTCAAATTTTTGACATACTGAAAAATTTGAATATAACCAAAAGATTCGTTTATCGTACCATCAAACGATATAATGAAGACTCTAGTGTAGATGACAGGTCAAGAAGTGGTCGCCCTCGGTCTGTTAGGACTCCAGCAGTGATATAAGCTGTGAAGGCGCGAATTCAAAGAAATCCCAAACGTAAGCAGAAACTGTTGGCCCTTCAGATGGGGTTAAGCAGAACCACGGTGAAAAGGGTGTTAAATGAAGACTTAGGGCTTCGGGCATATCGAAGAAAAACAGGACATCGTTTGAATGCTCGTCTAATGGACCTGAGACTGAAGAGACGCCGCGCTTTGTTGAAGCGGTACGCGGGAAAAAAATATCGGGAAATTCTTTTTTCGGATGAAAAAAATTTTACCGTAGAAGAGAGCTACAACAAACAAAATGATAAGGTGTACGCACACAGTAGTGAAGAAGCGAGCAAACGTATTCCGCGTGTCCAACGAGGTCATTTTCCATCCTCGCTCATGGTATGGTTGGGAGTTTCTTATTGGGGCTTAACAGAGGTACATTTTTGTGAGAAAGGTGTAAAAACGAATGCAGTTGTGTATCAAAATACAGTCCTGACGAACCTTGTGGAACCTGTTTCTCATATCATGTTCAATAACAAGCACTGGGTATTCCAACAAGATTCGGCGCCAGCTCATAGAGCGAAGAGCACACAAGACTGGCTGGCGGCGCGTGAAATCGACTTCATCCGGCACGAAGACTGGCCCTCCTCCAGTCCAGATTTGAATCCGTTAGATTACAAGATATGGCAACACTTGGAGGAAAAGGCGTGCTCAAAGCCTCATCCCAATTTGGAGTCACTCAAGACATCCTTGATTAAGGCAGCCGCCGCTATTGACATGGACCTCGTTCGTGCAGCGATAGACGACTGGCCGCGCAGATTGAAGGCCTGTATTAAAAAAACGGAGGTCATTTTGAATAAACTTTATTGTCATAAGAATCTATGTTTTGTTAAGTTCATATTGGTATATAAATGGTTACATAAAGAATAAAGTTGTTTCAATTATTTTATATTAAACATGTGACAGAATTTATGACCTGACTAGGTAGTAGTACAGCAATATATTACTATAGTGGAACTACAAGTATAAAATATCATAAAATCATAAATTTGAAATGAAATATCCATCTCCAGTAAATGTAAGTAACCCTGCTTGCCGCTACGTTCCAGGCGCGCAACTACATCCAGTCGTTGCCGACGTTAAAGCGGCGCGACTTCCGCGAGGTGTTCCGCGGCGCTAACCCTCTCGCCATCAACCTGCTCGAACTCATGCTCGAGCTCGACTCTGACAAGTGAGTACTTAAATGTTTACAAAATTAAATGTACCTATGTAACAGATTGATTTTTGTGATAAGGTCGCCACGCCACACACTAATACCACGCACAAAGTCTTAAACACAATTTTACATTAATAAATGCTTTTAAAAATCTGCGTGTGAGGCTCAAACATCCGCAAAGTGTGGACTGTGGAATCGACTAGGTGCAAAGACAAAGTACAATTAATTCCTTTTTTAATTTAAAATATGTTTGTGCTGTCAACACTGGGTACATTTATCATGTCTAAATTAGGCGACTAGTGCTATATGGGGCGCCCCATGACATGTATTGTGGACATTGTGGTGTCACAGACGCATCACGGCGGAGCAGGCGCTGGCGCACGAGTACCTGGCGCAGTACGCGGACCCGTCGGACGAGCCCGGCTCCGCGCCCTACGACCAGAGCTTCGAGGATATGGAGCTCCCCGTTGACAAGTGGAAAGGTAACGTGACTTACTTTTAGTTGTAATAACCGGCTAGCACTTACGACAATAATTAGTATGTGGAAAAATTGGCTCGACAAGTTTCGGAAAACTGAGGTTTCCATCATCAGGAGGACGAGTCAGCACGCGCGTCCCGGTTGTACGCCTCATCCAGACTGGATATTACAACTAAATTTAATCATGCCTTACGTGAACTATAATACAGTGATGCCTGAAACCTGGAATTCAATACCAAACCTGTCGTCCAGAACCACACATCCCGTCCGTGTAGAACAAATGCAGAATCGACGCCACCCAATAACTGAATACATACTTATTACTTGCTACACATACTTCAACTAAGTAAATTTTAAAATGGGCCCTATTCAGGGCGTTCCGCAAGAAATGTTGTCGTTTGCTTACTATAGATGATATTTATATTTAGGTCATTCTACATTACAAAATATTATGCATATCTGCATGGGTAGTAAATTCGTTCATCGTACGTTTCAGAGCTCATCTGGAAGGAGACGGTGGAGTTCAAGCCGCACCCGCAGCACATGAACACGGTGGTGGAAGTGAACCCTTCATAGAGCAGCCACCATGCAGCGGCACCGCGGGGGCAGCGCCGGCAGGGACCGCCGCGACAGGCCAGTTGTAGACAAGCGTGGGAGCCGACTGTGCTTTGTACAATATATCATATCATGATCATTTTGACAGCTTCAACTTTTCTAAATGTCTTCGGCGGCATTGCCGCAATTTTGCCAGTGTCACCTAGTTAACGAAAATACTAAAAAAAACAAACTCTGATAGAATCGGCAAAAAGAACCAAAACATACGTTTTAAGAAAAAAATATCACGTTATTAACTTAAAAAAAAAACAAACTTGCTTTACAAGGACCACTGAAATTACACCCTAGGCTGCAGCAATGCATATCAGGCGGGCTGAAGTCAAAGGGAAACAATATATCCCACGTAAAATAAACCTGTCATCTTACATTTTACGTCAAGTTCGCGGATGTATGAACCTAGTTGACAGCTGTCAAAATTATCACGCTATAATGGACAAAGTATACCTTACAGGCAAGGGGAATGATTCAAGCCAGCCTTAAATATTTACTCCCGCTTTCTAGAATGATCAGCAGGGCTAGCACGGTATGAGGACCAAAAGTCTTTCTACCATTTATCCACCTGTCACCTGTCAGTCAGTAGTCACTATACACCAAGTGGATGAAAATGGTGGGAAGACTATTAGTCCTCGTGACGTGCTTGCCCTGCTGCTCGAATTCGGAAACTTTTCAGACAAAGATAAAACGCATATCTTAAAAATCTTCTTTGCTTGGTGGATGGTTGTTATTGGTTTAATATGTTAGTTTAGCCGTGATTGATAGGCGTTGTTTAACATTAAAACATCATATGAAAATCAACTGATTCACTGTTGGTAGATTTTATATATGCCGCCAATGATATCGCGTATACATTGATTCGATGGGAAAATTAAACTGATCTAGAAACTGGGAGTTATTGTTACTGACTATGTACCTACCTACTTGGTGAACAGTAAAACTTTGCATTTCCGATGCAGAAAATTATGTGTTAAACATCCATTTTAACATGATTTTAATAACCTTCTGGTGACTTTTTCCCGCTGCCTGTAAGAACCATTTCTAGAGTTTGCTGTGAATTCTAATCTTTTGTAATAGGGCTCAATTATGTTTTAAAAGTTGACTTGTACTTGCTATAGCCGCTAATCACTCGCCTCGTCAAATATTACCTCTAAATATTTGACCTATTTAGCACTTCTACTGCTGTCTTAGTTTAAAATGAACATAAATATAGTACCTATTTATACACGGAAATTCATTAAAGCTCAATAAAGTAATACAATGGAGATGTTTGATTTGTCTCTTGTGTCTCTGTAAAATTGCCAGCTCTAATATAATCACAGTTGCCTTGTTTTTGAACTGGATAAAAAGTGCTTTTGTAAAATAATAACTAAATATTTGTAACTTGTCTTTACAAAGAAATAATAAACACCAGACTAGACTGTTTGGAAGCCCCATTATAAAATATATCAATATTTATGGAATTCAAAAGATGTGAAATACATATTTAGTTTTTGACGTTAATCGTTATTGTGATCATCGTTACTTTTAATTAAAATATGCACAGTGTATATAATTAAAGTATTCGTCAATTCACTTTTTTTAGTAGATCGGCGCCTAAAATTGCATGCCGTTTTTCGCGTTTGACGCTAAAATGTACTACTAATTGGCTTTTTGTAAAATTGTTATTACGCTGGTGCTAAAATTGTTTTGCTTTCGTATTAAAGGAGTAGGATTTAAGAATTAGAAAATAATGAATTTAAATTTTAAGGAAAATAATGGCAGCACCTTGTTTGAAATCATATACTATTGAATATTACATAAACAGTTACAGTACATAAATAAAAATTGTGGAAATAAAGGCAGTGTTGAAAAATAACGGTTGATTCGTCCAAAATGATAGAAAATCAAATTATGCTCAGGCTTTCCTCAATAAATATGTATAATATAGTCATATGTGTGTGTAAGTACATTAGTATAATTAATTTTACATATTGTAAGGTGTGCAATACTGTGGAACTTAACCTGTTGGGGTTATGGTATTTATTGTCAGAATAACAATCTAAAATCTTATGAATATATCGAGATAAATAGCCATATTTAAAAATGTATTTTTAATAAAATACCTATTACAAATAAAAATCACCAACAGAGCTTATACCGTAGATTGTAAGTACCAATTTTGAAAGATAATAAATTAGAGTACATCATTGATAATAAATGTTTATAGTTTATTTAAGAAATACATTTTATTTTATTGATAAACGAACTGTTATTTATATCTGTGTACTATCTGCATGCCCCCCCACACCTGTTTGTGAGACAGTTTTAACAACAAATCTGGATTGACAGATGGCCAGGATTATCTAACTAGTCCATTGAAATGTTACATGAGCTTTGCATTTTTGGAGGACGCCATTTTATTTTTGGGACATGTTTGGGGGGTCAATAGAAGCATAACTTTAAATTTGTGGGGTCGACCTTGTCCCCCGGCGCCCTCTTGGATATTTGTTCTTGGATTATTGTTTCTTTATATTTGTCAAGCTTAACTAAAAGAGGCCATCGGCATCCGAAACATAGTTATTCACTAGTTCAGCAGGGTGTTTCACAAATTCGGAACGATTCTGCACGAAAACGAAACGCCGAATTTTTTTCACTATAAATTTTGACAGCATACGTTACTATTTATATACAGAAAAAAAAATGAACAAAATAAAACAAAGTACAAAATGCTACATAGTATAAAACAAAGTCAACCTATGTATATAAGCTATTAGATACAACTACGCAACGGATTTTAATATGTATCTTATGGATATTGTCATGGAGCTTTTAGTAATTTTTTATAAGACCGGGCCGGCTCGCTAGTTTATTTTTATATCACGAAATTTGAAATAAGTATAAATAAATAAGACAGACAAGTTGACATACATTTTTAAGGGCTCTCGTTTCTCGCCATTCGATAACAAAACCTGAAGTGTACGGACATAACAGTTGTACAGCCCTGTAGTCAGAACTTTTGAAAACTACAATCGAAATAGGTAAATAATCTATCGTAGGCATCCGCTAAGAGAGGATTTTTGGAAACGCCACATAAAGGGATGAATAAGGGACGCAGTTTTACATCTTAATGCGAGCGAAGTCGCGAGCACCCAGTAGTACGTGAAATTTGCATACCCTGTTTGTCTAAAATTAGTAAAATAAGGTTGTTACCTGCGTAGACGACGCCGGAGAAGAGGTCGTTCATGATGAGCGCGTGCGCGGACAGCATGCCGTGCAGCGCGCCCACGGACACCGTGCGCGCCGCCTGCAGCCGCACCGAGCGCGCCGCCGCCCAGTTGGCGTCCGAAGCCAAGCACCCTCCCTCCAAGACTCATAGGTTCCGAGATCCCCTACCCTACTCCATGACCAGTTCCACTTTCTCCAAGTTTCGGATTTTTCCCCAGGTCCTTGGAGCCATACCTATACGATGACATTATGACACATGCACCCCACGAAACTCCTTCCCGGAGAACTACTATGTCAATCAGTGTATATATGTATTATTATGAATGAATGGTAATCCAATTATATATAATATGTGATTAATTTAATTTGTTTCTCTTATCTTTAATGTTTGCAGGTATCATATTAAACACCAAAAACAATAATTGAATTTGAATTTAGGAGAAGATTTTCGCTTACGGTATAAGACCGGAAATAATCTTGTAGGTAAATTCAAATCCAATCTGATTTGTATAATACGAAAGTGAAACAGAACTATTACGGTAATAAATAGAAAAGTAAACTACCGAGTGTGATAAAAAGTTTCTTTAAAACTAGGTAATGTAAGTTTTTAAGAGAAGCTACAAGTGGCGGTTTGATGGCGCATGCTCAAATCATTGACTTACAACGCTATGATTCTTTAAAACTATTCACAGGAAGTCCACAAACAAAGTATTGATAATTTTATTTCTGTAGATTCTAAAACATTTATAATTTCTGTATAAAAAAATACTTCATGCGTTATTTTTTTAATAATTATTCCTCGTTTTTTAGTATTTTGTAATCAGGCGTTGCTCTCTTTTTTGAGCCACGTGTTACGGCAAAAGATCCTTTGGCTTGATTGGCTCTACCAAACAGAAAATAATAATTAAAATCTATTCAAAGATAATCATAAAACAGTAAGAGCACTGTTGATAGAACTCGACACTTAAACAAATACTTATTATTATTATTTGTTTTATTCCGAGAGTTCTCACGTAAAATTAAAGAGGCATATTAATCAAGTTATATAGAAGTACTTATAAATAGACGCATATAAATAAGGTAATCTATATATATAAAAATGAATTGTTCGTTAGTGTCACTAAAACTCGAGAACGGCTGAACGAATTTACCACGTAATTCAGTCGTAGTAGTGGACAATGCATCGTACCACAATAAACAATCTCCCCCGACGCCTGCAAAAGTCCGCTAAGTTGACGCACGTGATGGGTCCTGCAGTGTTTAATAAGTTGCCCTCTGATATAGTAAAAAGTGCAAGTCTGGAAGCTTTCAAAATGAAACTGAAGCAGTGGCTAATAAAAGAAGCGTTTTATAAATATGAGGATTTTATCCCTAAAATTTTGTGAGATAGGGTACGGTGGGGCAAAGATCCGCAGTGGGAAATGATCCGCACGGTCAATTTAAAATGATCGCTTAATATTGTCGTGGTTTTAGACACATTTTTATGCTGGCAACATTGATAGAAGACGACTCACAAAAGTTACATGGCGTCCGACCGGCACAACAAAAACAATGAGGTTAGAATTCTTTTTACTTGTTTTGATGTAATAATTCGTAGGTCATCTTCAGTTGAAAATGTAATTTACTATACGCTTTGCTTACTGTTTTACTGGTTCAATTCCATAATTCAGGTTTTGAAAGGCGATCTATGAACAATAATTTGGCCAAATGCGCATTTCTTGTTTTTAGGTTAGTTTGTGATTACAAAATGACAAAATGGGGCAGAGGTCCGCATTTTGCATGGGGCAATGGTCCGCGCGCGGACGTTTGCCCCAAGATTTGTATTCATTGTTCTAATTTTTGTTTTTACGTTATAGAAACTACAAACGCAAAACTAATGTGAAGCCGTTCACACCAGAACTGTACTTGCAGGCCCTGTACGTCAGTACTTGACCAAAGCCCGGAAGAAGATTTCGTCCAAGAACCAACACTAGACTTTGGCAACGATAACTGCAATTCAGCTCTCGACTTCCCTGTTCCTGGACCTTCAAGGCTGCCTGATCCTGTTCCTTCAGCTCTCGACTTCCCTGTTCCTGGACCTTCAAGACTGCCTGATCCTGTTTTATCTACTGATTCTCCTGGACTTGTCTCCACGTCATCTCTTGTGTCAGTTGTGTCTCCAGCAGACATACTACCTCTTCCCAAAGCAACACGACGTAAGCGGAGCGGAAAAAGTTTAAAGTCGACACTTCTAACATCTTCTCCGCACAAGAAAGCCCTTCGGGACAAAAAATTACAAGCTGAAAGGTTGGTCAAAGAAAGAGAAGATCGTAAAATTAAGAATGCAATGAAACGGAAAGACAAGCTCAAGATGGCAGCAAAGCAGAAGAAGAAGCCACCACGTAGACTTCGGTTTGATTCAGATGACTCATCTCAGTCTCAGTCTATTTCATCTGGAACTTCGGTCTACAACGAGTCAGAATCTGACAGTGATCAGAAGATGGAAGAATCGTCTGAGCGGATGGTGCCTCCAAAGAGGTGCATAGGCGAATTTTGTACCGTTCGATATGAAGAAAAACTGTTTCCAGGAGTTATTACTGGCGTTTCAGAAACCCATGCCACTGTATCATCAATGGTGAAAGCTGGAAAATTATGGAAATGGCCCGACCGGCCTGACATTCTGGATTATGAATGGGGATCAGTCGTTTCGAGTATAAAGGAGCCAAAAAAAACTAGCACGACCCGAAATGTTTATTCAGTCAGTGAACTGGAATGGTTTTACTCATAACTGTGAATAAATAAACTGAATAAAGTTAATTTTTCCGTGTATTTCATTTCAATGGGGCAAAGATCCGCAGCTGCGGACAATTGCCCCGAATCTGCGGACGTTTACCCCAAACAGTGGGGCAAAGGTCCGCAAAGGCAAGGTTGTCTACCTTTCCTTTTTTTTCCGAAATGGTGCTTATTTCGCTAGTAATAAAATGGTATATTGTAGCACATAAATTAAGATTTCCAGTGAAGCCAAAACCTGCAGGACCTTTTACTTATTGGGTGAGAAAAAAGGTTGAAACCTAAAATTGCGGATCTTTGCCCCACCCTACCCTATGTATCATTGATACAAAAAAATTTGTGAGACGATTAATACTCGTAATGTATAATTTTTATAACGATTTGTATGAATAATGTGATATATAATTTGACTTTAATAATGTGATATTAAATTTAATAATTTGATATTGTTTGTATGAATAATGTGATATATTATTTGACATGTAAATTTTTATAATGTACCAATAAAATCTGAATCTGAATCAATTAGACGCGGCACCATCGTCCAACACAAAGAAAGCAGACATGCATGCAGGCCTGGCTTCGCCAAAAAGGAATTGAATACGAAGAAAACATGCTTAAGCCGGAGTTGTATAAGTAAAGTAAAGTAAGAAATTTAATATCAATGTGATATTAAACGAAGCTGGTCATTCAGTACTTCGTTTGCCGCCGTATCACCCGGACCTAAATCCGATAGAAATGGCCTGGTCTCAAATAAAGGGATACATTGGAACCAAAAATGTAAAATGGAACCTTGCACAGATAAATAACCTGATTAACGAGAAAGTAAATTTAATGGGTGCCACAGAGTGGGGAAAACTATGCACTAAAGTAAAGGAAATAGAGGCCGCTTATTGTAAAAACGATCACGTAGTTGATGCAATGACCGAAACATTCATTATTCCCCTAGGGGATGATGATGATGACAGTGAATCAAGAGATGACAGTTCAAGTAACGACAGCGACGACGATGAAACCGCAACTTCAACCTGCAACATCGCGTCTTCATCTGGTTTTCATGTCACCCAAGACGACTTAATGGATCGAATTTCACCCCTGCCTTAACTATTACAACCCTTCTTTTTTAAATTATTATTAATAAATAATTCATATTTATTCACTGAATTTTTATTTTATTTATTTCGGCTTGGCATTGGTTATTACCAATTAACATTAATACAATTATCTTACACTAGTATTTTTATAATTAATAAGAATTAATTATGTTTTAATTATTTTTATTTAATAACATTTTATCAAATATACATATCGTCGCCTTAATTCTAATATGTCACATCTCATTTTTGAACGTAACTGACATTTTGTGTTGTTTGGATAAAGCTGACAAAAGTGAATCTATCTCTTTCTTTACCTTGTAAAGTTTGTATAGAAAAGAGTGAGATAAACGACTTGACGTAATACGAAGCATCTCAAATCATTCGATCTCTCTGCGAATCTGCATTAACTCATTGAGTCGCCATAGTTTGTTGACATATCACAGGTTGTTCCGCGATTTAAGTTGTGTGTGATTGTTTTTGTAAGCTTCCAAGGTATGAAATAGTTTCCATTTATTTTATTGAAGTTTATTTACGGTTTTAAAAACATATTTCATTTGTGGAAAACCACTATTAGTAAAGTAATTAACAATTTTCAAGTGTGCTTCGAGATATTGCCTATTCGAATTAATATTTTAGTAGATTCCATTTGAGATACGACCTATTCGCCAATTTATTCTTCAAATATATCATAACCGTCGTGGTGTTTTCAGATGTTTAATTTTGTTTGTTGCTATAATTGCTTTCAGTTATCATCAAAATGGATTTGATGCAATCAGGATCAGACGATGATGACCAAGAAATTTTAAATTTTATAGCCGAGAACGGAATAAAAGTTACTAATTCAAAGAAAAATCAGAGCCGTATACAAATTTTAGAGAACATCTTGATATACAAACCAGACAACGAACTACTACATGCGATTAATACAGTCATTACAACCGAACCTGAACACGCCGGTAATGCCCAAAACGAAGCTTCTTTGGAAGTTAATAAGCAAGTGTCCAACCTGGATCCGTTACTCAGTGCTGCTGCTAAAAATTATCCTGAAATTGAGCTTCAAGACACATTTGTTGCCAAAAATGATGAAGGCGCCCAAGAATCTCCTCTTGTAATTAAATTATTTGAAAATTTGGAACCAGTCAGTGAATTGCCAATCACTCAGTTTGCTACTAATGATAGTTCAACAACTGAAGTTGTAGAATTGGATGCCACCATTACTGAAGCGATTATAGACACAGAAATGTTAGTTGTTAAATCTGGGCTTGAAACAAATAAATTTGAAGATCCAGAAAACAAGCCTAAACGCAAAAAGCATGCTATTTGTGAAGAGTGGCAACGAAATATTACAAAAGAGAAGAGAATGCGGGGAGAGAGTTATTCAGGATATTCAAGAAAGGAAAATAAGGTGACGACAGGTATACAGAGAAGTGAAAGGCAGATGGGCCTAGCATGTGACTCCAAGTTTTGCAAAAATAGCACCATGAGGTTCTGCTCTGAGTTTGAAGAACATGATAGACAAAGTATTTTTCAAAACTTTTGGAAGGAGCTTGATTGGTCAGGTAAGAAAAGTTTTGTAACTTCAATGATAGATAAAATTCCAATTAAACAAAGAACAACTGAATCAAAAAAAAGACAACAAAGCTATGTGTACTATCTGAAGCTGAATGAAGAAACAAAACAAGTCTGCAAAAAAATGTTTCTGAATACTCTAGGAATCAAAGAGCGCATGATTCTTACTTGGATTTCAGAAGCTAAGTCGGGTATCTCATTATCTGAGACTACAAAGCAAAAGAGTAAAAGAGGTAAAAATAAATCTACTGAAACACAAACATCCACTGGAGTCAGTCAGGCTAATCATCTGCAAAAGTTTTTGGAAGATATACCTAAACTACCCTCACACTACTGTAGAAGTACATCAACAAAACTATATTTAGAACCAGTATTCGAAAGCAAGAGCCACGTATACAGCATTTACAAAGAAAAATGTGCCAGTGATAAGGTAAAACCCATATCAGCTTGTTTTTTTTTTAACAAGTGTGATGAACTAAGCTTAAGTATTACCAAGCCAAAAAAGGATAGGTGTGATGTTTGCTGTGGTTATGAAACTAAAAACGTAAAAGAAGAGGATTACAAAAGACACATTCAGAAGAAAAATGCTGCAAGATTAGAAAAAGAAGCTGATAAAATACTGGCTATTGATGGAAAAATTACAGTACTTACTGTAGATTTGCAGAGTGTGAAGGTGTGCCCAAAACTTCAAGCTAGCGCAGTCTATTATAAGACTAAGCTTTGTTGTCATAATTACACAGTTTACAATTTAGCAACTCACGAAGTAACCTGTTATTGGTGGCATGAGTGTGAAGGCGAGTTACAAGCCTCTAACTTCGCTTCTTGTCTTGTAGACTACATACAAGAGAAGGTACCTAAAACTATTCCACTGGTTATTTTTAGTGATGGATGTACCGCCCAGAATCGAAACTCAATTATGGCTAATACTCTTCTTGACTTAGCTATGAAAGAAAACCTGTTAATCACACAAAAATATTTAGAAAAGGGCCATACCCAAATGGAGTGTGACTCAGTTCACTCGGTTATTGAGACAAAACTAAAAAAAACTGACATAAATTTACCTCATGAGTATGTTAAGCTTACTAAAGATGCAAAGAAGAAAACTCCTAAATACGACGCAAAATACCTGTCCCATGAATTTTTTCAAGATTTTTCATTACTGCAACGATACACCTCCATTCGACCTGGGAAAAAAGCTGGTGACCCAACTGTCACTGACATCCGGCAACTGCAATATGGCCCGGAAGGAAAAATTAAATATAAACTAAATTTTTCGGATGAATTGCAAGAATTGCCCATCAGATGCAAGATTGGTAACTACACAATCAAACCAATGTACACATCAGGAATTCCACTGAAGCCGAGAAAATGGAAAGATCTCCAAGATCTGAAACTAATTTTGCCAGCAGATTGTCATTCTTTTTACGACAATTTGCCTAAGACAATGACTGATTAATTAAATTAAATAAGAATTAAAGTTAGCGTGGACTTTTTTTTATAGTTTATTTAGTTTGATATTATAAACACAATGTTTAAGTAATTACATAATTGTAGACAATATAAAACTACATACAAATATTTATTTTTTTATTTTAATAAACCTTAACTCAGTTAATTAATCATGCTAATAAAGCGTAACTCAGGTATTGGGATTCCTGTATAAACAAATTGTATTATAACTTAATAACAAGAAATACTAGTACATTTTGATGGTTGGTTTAGAACATCACTTTTAATGATGTCAAAGAATTATATTAATAAAACAGTTTTTTGACCCTCCTCAAAAGTTGTCATTTCTGAGATATGCTTTATTAGAATTAAGACGACGATATAACCATATGTGTAGGTACCTAGCCATTACACGAATACAACCAATACTTATTATGAATATACGAAACTGCGTAGTAATTTTGTGCGTGATTGTACCCATGCGCAAACATACCCCCTCTACTTTCGTCCAGCGTTCATTTTACGTGAAATGGGTTATATATACAATAGAAAAATTAACAAATGGAGAATCAAGACAAATAAACCTGTTTCCCTGTTTAAACAGCGACACTACAAGAAATAATCATTCTTATTCTAAGATTGGAACTAATTAATGCACTAGAATTTGTGTTTTACAAAAAAACTCCGACATACAAATAAATACAATTGCAATTAAAATTAGAATTTTATATGAACTAGTAAGACACAGGCACCTCGGCCCATGCACTATTTACAAACTATATTACTTATTTACAAACTTAACTGTCTCTTGCTTTGTTTCCTTAAAGAAGTAACACTCATCGCGCGAGGCTAGTATACATAATTAATAATCTTATTTAGCTCTTTGCACTCCAAAATTAATGCTATTTCAAGGGTATCTTAAATTGGTAGTTCTCATTAACGAGCGACAGGGTTGCCAATATTATGAGCATCTTTAAAACAAATGTAGTTTATATCAACCTCTACAGTTTTGTGTAGGTTTCTATGAGCCCTGTCTTAAGCTCTTTATGTGGCTGGCCTGTCTACTGAAGTTTTGCAGAAGAAAAAAGCTGCAAGGTGCATCGGCGGTATAATTACAACTTCACAAAATCACATTATGTTGTTTAGAGGTGTTGTGTTGGAGTACTATCACATGTTCAACCCGAGTAGTCCGCGCGCGCGGGCGCGGCGCGGCGCAGGGGAATGTTGTCGTCGTCCGAGGAGGAGGAGTAGCGGCGCGCGGGGCGCCGTCCGCTGGAGCCCGAGCGGTGCGAGCTGGAGTCGCCGGCCTCCGCCCGCGACATCACTTGCACTACGCTCTTCAGTCTTTTGTGTGAGTCCCGGCTGCGGCGGGAGGTATCCCGGCGTCTCTTGTCCTTGCGGACAGTGTGCGGCGCCGCGCCCGGCAGGGGCCCGCCCGGTCCGGCCGGCAGCACCCCGCTGGGCCCAGGCCGGTCGTGCGCGCGCTCCGCGTATTCAGTAACTCTTTTCCTTTTAACATCCCTCTCGGGAATATTGGCCTCGAAGCTTCTCCTCCTCTTTGTAGTGCTGCTTTCTGGGAATTCGGCAACATCCATATTTTTTATTGCCGGTTTGTCCTCTCTCGTGTCATCAGCCTCGTCCTGCGTCCGAGGAGACCCCGCCGCGTCGCGCTCGGGCCAGCCGGGTGACGCGGGTTGCGCCGGGGTGCGCACATATTGGGTAGAAGATTTGACATTTTTACCATTCCTAGATTTCCCTTTATGGCGCTCCGCGTGCGCGCCCGTCCTGTCGCGCTCACCGGAGGGACCTGCCTCGGAGCTCTTCTTTACATTATTTTGTTCGGATTGTTCGCTGGATTCACGCCGGCCCACTTCCTGCTTCGCGTCTCTCGTAGCGTCACTTTCAATCGCAATCCACTTGCCACGAGAAACAGAGCATTTGACATCTTTTCCATTCCTAGACTTGCCCTTACTCCGGCAGCTCCCCTCGGCAGAGGCGTCCCTGCTGTCGTCCCTGTGTGTTCGCGACGTGCGTGCGTCAGATCCACTGCGACGTGTCGCTCTTCTCCTCGATTTCCGATGCCGCGTGCGTCTCCTGCGCACGCCGGAGCTCTCGGACTTAGACTCGGTCGTGACCGAGCCGGAGCCGGAGTCCGAGTCGGAAGAGTACGGCGGCATGTTGCCCGGCGAGTACGGCGAGTACGACGGGTCCGAGTCTGAGCCTTCGCGGTGCACGCGCCGGCACCCGTGGGGCGTCGCGGCGCGGGGCAGAGCGGCCCGGGGCGGAGCGCCCGCCGGCCGCATGGACAGCTGGAACTGCACAAGCGGGTCGGGCTCCGGCTCGTCCTCCTGCATCACCACGTCGCTGTCGGACGCCAGGTCCACCAGCTCGGGCGTGCGCTGGTGCGGGGGCTTCACGTAGCCCACCACAATCACCTCCGAGTCGGAGCCCGAGTCCGAGTGCGAGAAGGTCTCGATGGTGATGACGGAGGGCGCGGGGGCAGGGGCGGGCGCGGGGGCGGGCGCGGCGCGGGGCGCGGGGGGCGTGGCGGCGCGCGAGCTCGACACCATCACGATGTCGGAGTCGTGCGAGTCGGAGTCGGAGCTGGACAGCACCTCGCTGTAGAGCGGCGAGGCGCGCGTGTCGTTCCCGTACTGCACCTGGCGGTCGTAGCCGGTGATGTCATACGGGGTGGACGCGAAGCAGTGGAACTCGTGCAGGAAGTGCGCCGTGTGGTCGCCCAGGTAGCGTTGCAGCGCGGCGCGGAACTCGGCCGACAGGATGCTGTGCACCGGCAGCAGCTCCAGCACGCGCCCCATCACATACGTCACGTGCGCGCTGTTCTCGTTCAGCAAGTAGAACAGCTCGCGGTTCAGCCACGGGACCAGCCGGTGCACCTGCGAGTCGTTGTGCCTGCAACGATACACACCACATTGTACACCGATACATGTCAGTAACAAAACAGGGAGAAAAAAGGGAGAATAGGGCCATTATACCTACTGTTTAATATAAAAACCAGTTGAAACTAGACTAGGAGTTGATTAGTGTGAAAAAGAAATTATTACACTTCAAACTAACATTACAAATAGTTATCTAATTACCAACAACACAAGCGCATGCTTAGTGTGGGGCTAGATGGCGCTGTGTGCAATGTCCTGGAATATTTATTTATTTATTTATTAAATGCGAAAATTAGTCCGTGAACGAGTGAGAGTGTGTAAGCGTGAGTTTGTTACTTCTTCACGCTAACAGCTCAACAAGTTTAAAAGGAACATAGTGAAGTGTAGAGGCAGCGTTACCGGAAGAACTCCGGCGAGCAGTCTCGGAAGCGGCCCGTGAAGTCGGGCAGGTGGCGCGCCCACATGTTGTGCCGGTACACGGTGCGGCGGAAGTTGGCGAGGTTGCGGCGGTCGCGCTCGCGCGGCAGGTCGCTCATGGCCACCGCCGCCAGCGGGTAGTGCAGCAGGAACTGGCGGATGGCCAGCGTCTCGCGCCGCGGGAGCGTCAGCGTCGTTCTAAACACGAGCTTACTGATTAATGTGTTATACAGGCTAACAAAAGTGGCTTATTCCAGCTCCTTGAGCAAGTTGTCAGAAAGATACTGTTTTATTGTGGAGACAAGGCACTGTTTCATGGTAGACCAACTCCATAAACTCATATTATGTATTTATTCAATTTAGGTTTGCTCTAACATACAACATATACATACGAGTATGTAGGTGTGTCTGAACATAGATTGTATAATGGCCTTTATGTGGACTACTAAAACAATTTTGGCACAGTATATAGGCACATCAGCAATTGCTGCTCTCCTTTATCAACTAAATAAATAAAATAGCATTTCAATTCTATAGTAATACTGAGTGGCACAAACTCTGGTGTCGACAGTTTATCAAGCCACCCTAAGGGCCACTGACAGGGCTGAACAACTGCCGTAACCTACAATTTAACGTGTCATCTGACCCACGGCAGCGCCCAAAACGGAACACTATTCGGTCACCCATCCAAAAACAGACCGTGTAGACCTTTACTTAACATTGGTAATTGCAAGCGATTGCCTTCACTAGCTCAGCTACAGGCGCAATAACACACCACATATAATTTTGGTATAGCTGCCACTTTATTGGGAAGTGGTAGTGTCATTCCACAGTATGTACGTCATACAGCAGCACCCACAGTACAGAAATGTGACGTTGTACCTGTATCTGAATCTGGATGAGCTGACAATCTCACTGATTGAGTCCATGCTGGGAGCTCTCTCCTCGGCTTGCGGCTGCTGCACCGGGTACTCCTCGTACTGGTGGTTGGACTTCACATTGTGGATGATGGACTTGAAGTTTTGCTTGCAAAGTGGGCATTCTGTCTTTACCTGGAATGTGATATACAAAAAAAAATTAAAACAAGCACAAGTATTGACATCACCTTACAGGGACTTAGAAGTTTAATGCTGGCTGTAAAGTTGTTTGTCTGTTGTGTTAAGAGAGAAAAAAGTAGGTGTGTAGCAGTCATAGTCATAGGCATTTATTTGAGAATTGTAAAGGTTGAAAGAAACACTGAACAATCACCCTGATAGGGTATGCAAATACATATGTCTTAGTGAGAAAAGTAATCTACACTAGAAAATGTACAGAGCAAGGTATACAGTTGGCATAATAGATATAGGAAAAAATATTCAAGACTATTATTAGTGGCAGATAGCAAAAATTAAACTGTGAAGAACCCACACATCTGTGAACATCTAATCACACCTATTTTTTAAGTTAAGTTTTAGGTTAAACCTAATCACCCTAACTAGGAGATATACTATATGGTACAAATGTATCTATTTACAACCTTTTTGGATGACTTGCAAAAGATAAGAATCAGTGCCATGTACATACAATGTATCTATCTATCTATTTATTTTCTGAATTACACAAGTTTGTGAAATAGCTCACTATATTTGGTAATCTTGAATATTATAGCAAGTTTTCTGATTTCCATGTCTACAATCTTTATTAGGGTAACACTAAGTTTACCCAGAATACCCAAAATTGTTCCAACATGATATTAATTTCAGGTCAAAGTTATCTCAAATTCAAGGTCAATCTCAATCTATAGATAGTCTAATAGGAAGTTTATCAACATTGGTGTGTAAGTGAAATACCTAATACTGTATTTTTTGTTATATTAAAAATAAAATTTGTGTTGTAGTAAAATCAACCCAAACACACAAATAATAAAAGTAAAATTATTGGTATCAAGATTCACATATTAACTCAACTCCAAGTTTATTTATTACAATATAGATAAACAAGATGAAACATAAACCACTGAACAATGAGAATACTAAGTAAAAATAGAAATCATACCCGGCTCCATGTGAGTAGACATTTGAAGCAGAACTGATGAAGGCAGGAGTCAGTGAATGACTTGTTCCTGCACCTGCCGAGACAGATGGCACAGTTGGGAGGAGGGGAGCCGCGCCCCGTGCCGTGTGTGGGGCTGCCGTCCTCACTCTTCACTGCGCCAGAAGCCCCCGAGCTCTCATCCGCTGCTTCTGACAAATCTAAGGCCTCCATGTTCCTGTAAACAGACAATATTACTCTGTAATATATATACATCACTAAATTAGAAGAAACAGCAATATAGGTAATATTGACAATACATGTATACATATAAAAGCCAATTCCTACTAAATGTATGTACAAAATTTACTGTTTTCATTTAGTTTTACTTGACAGTATACCTACAAGGAGTTTTAACTTTCTTGAATCTATGAGTAAAATCTCATGCAGGGAACACCCCAATCTTATTCTAATGCTGGAGCATTATAGCAGTTACATACTATATAGTAATGTTATGTTTAACGTGATTATAAGCTTACACTATTTTTTTTGTACAATACCTTGTATGTATAAAATGCAATATCTTATGCGAGTCTCTGATGATACTATTTAAAGTAAATCTCTAATAACAGAGCTGAATGCATAAGAAATGCACCAAACAGTATTGATTTGGATAGAAATCTTCAAAGCTTAGTCACGATTATAAATGATGAACTATTGATCATATGTTGATGCAGAATAATAAAATTGTTAACTGTGTGTGTCCCCTGAGATGTGTTGAATATGATGTGCTATGACAATAATTGGGTTTTTTTTTACCAGAACTGATAGCTAACCGATAAGAATTAAAGAGCAGCAAAACACGTTATATATAGTTAAAGATTTTATAATAACTAACACAAAATAAAATGGAGAATTGGAAGATGAAACGAAAGAAAATGTCGAATCGGAAATCCATCCACCAACCAACCATCCATCCACAATTCCACACTTCTTCTTTTTGCATTGCTTTTGTCAACTATCACACAAGTCAAAATTATCAATCTGTCAAATAAAATTCTATAGAGTTTGTAATACATTACATACATACCATGGAAAAATAATACCTAAGGAATTATCACTGCTGATCCAATTACGAGCAGAGCGAGGCGCATGTATGACAGGCTGTTGTCTTTTTCTCACTAGGGTGACAATACATTACTTATATAATTAGGATATTTGAATTCATCTTAACAGATCTGGAGCAGTCTCTTTTGGGGTCCTATTTTACCTGCATCTTGCCAGTCATGATGAACCCTAGCTCTATTGACGCGTTAAGTAACAAACACCAACAAATATATAGCCTCGCTCGTAAAACGGAGGCCAGAGATCTAGGAGTTTTATTTGACTCGCAAATTTCATTCCGACAACATTACGACAATATTGTTAAAAAATGTCATCAACTCCTAGGGTTCACTCTCAGAATCACTATCATCATCATCATCATAAATTTAAGGGCCAGGCCCTTGTCTGTGGAGTATGCGCCATCCTTCCCGGTCTTCTGCCAATTCCTTGACCTCCTTATACGACATGACACCCGCCTTTTCTTTTATTTGGTCCATGTATGATCTTCTCGGCCTTCCTCTTCCTCTTCGGGCTTCCAATTTTCCTTCCATGATGTTTCTTATAAATTCGTCATGTCGTATAAGGTGGCCAACCATCTTCCCTCTTCTGTTTTCAATAGTTGCCAGTACTGTACGGTGTTCTTGGACCATGCTCAGCACTTCTTCATTGGTCTTTCTTTCTGTCCAACTAATTTTCTCCATCCGCCGCCAGCACCACATTTCAAAAGCTTCTATTCGTTCTCTATCTCTTTGAGTCATGGTCCAAGTTTCGCTTCCATAAAGAGCAATACTCCATATGTAAGATTTTATGAGCTGTTTTCTTACGTGTTTTGCAATTTTGGATTTTAGTAAATGTTTCTTCCGGTTGAATGCTGTTTTTGCTATGGATATTCGGGTTATTATGTCTTGAGTGCATCTTGAGTCTTCTGTTATTACGCTTCCTAAATATTTGAATGAATGTACTTGTTCTATTGGGTTATTGTGCAGTTTAATGGGATTTCTATTGTAAATTTGGTTTCTGGTGATTGTCATAGTTTTGGTCTTGTTTGAGTTAATTTTGAGGCCTATTTCTTGAAAAGCTTCGTCCATTTGTTTGATTAGTTTTTCCAGTTCATTTCTATTGTCGGCTAAAGCTGCAATGTCATCTGCGTAACGTATAAAGAAAATCCGCTCTCCATTCACTTTAATTCCACCGTTTTCTGATTCTATGATTTTACTAATTGCATTTTCAATAAATATGTTGAAAATAGTTGGTGAAAGTGGGCATCCTTGTCTTACTCCTTGTCGTATTTTTGCTGTTGTGGTTTCAGTTCCTATGTCTATTGTGGTTTGCTGATTTTTATAAAGGTTGTATATTATTCTTCTGTCTCTATAGTCTACTCCAATGTTTTTTAAAATCGTAAGCATCTTTTTCCAATTTACTTTGTCAAAAGCTTTTTCCAGGTCAATAAATGCAATATGTGTATCTATACCCAGATCTATTCGCTTGTTAGTGATGAGTCTTAGAGCCAGTATTGCTTCTCGTGTTCCTTTTCCTCGTCTAAATCCATATTGGTCTTTGGTAATATTTTCTTCGGCAATGGGTCTTAGTCTATTGTGAATAATTTGTATGAGTATTTTTGAAGCATGTGATATGAGACTTAGTGTTCTGTGTTCTTCGCATTTGTGGGTGTTAAGTTTTTTGGGTAGAAGTACTGTTTTAGTGGTTTGAAAATCATTAGGAATGTTACCTGTTAAGTACATTTCTTGAGTCAGTTTAAATATTTCATCTAAGAGAGGGTCACATACCGCATATTTGATAAGTTCTATGTGAATTTGGTCTTCTCCTGCTGCTTTTCCATTTTGTATATTTTGTAGAGCTCTGTCAAATTCTTCTCGTACTATTGGTGGGCCTAAATCATCACAATCTATTGAATTTTCTTCTTCTAGATCTTTATCATCCAGTCCTGCTCCGTCGTATAATGTTTCTATGTAGTTTTTCCATCGTTATAATATTTCTTTTTCGTCCAGTAGCATTTTTCCATCTGAGTCAAGGATTGCTGTGCTTTTTGTCTTGTGTTTAAGGTCAATTTTCTTAATAAGACTATATGCTTTATCTACTTTTCCTTCTTTCAGGTATTTTTAATGAGTTGACAGTCTTCTTTTATTGCATTTTCTTTGGCTTCATTACATTTTAAAGTTATTTTGTTGGTTAATGTTTTATATTTGCTTACACTTGTACCATCAGTTTTATTTTTCAGCTTCCTGCGGTCAAGCATGAGGGTTATTATATCCTGTGTCAACCACTTTTTCCTTGGGACTATTTTTACTTTGTTTATACATTCATTAGCACTAGTACGTATCATGTTGCTAATATTTTTCCATCTTGTTTCTATGTCTATTGGACTAGAATTATTCAATTCTATGCTATTTATATAATCTTTCAATTTATCTCCTAGCTTATTACTATATTGCACTGTTGTATTGCTCGTTTTATCCTTAATAATAGTGAGATCTATTTTCTTCGGTTTAGTTTTTCTTTTGTTTTGTTGTAATTCCAGATTATGTTTGCTTATAAGTAAGTTGTGATCGGATTTTATATCAACGCCCGGTAAGGTTTTGCAATTTGTGACGGATCGTTTGTATTTTTCTTTTACTAATATGTAGTCTATTTGATATCTCGCTGTGTCTCCCGGGTTTTTCCAAGTATACAATCTTCTTTTGGGTTGTTTATAGTGTGTATTGAGAGGTAGGTACCATATTATGTTCTTTACAAAATTGAACGAGTCTGTTTCCTCTTTCATTTCTTTTTCCTAAGCCAAACATTCCAACTATATTGTCTTCTGCTCCTTCGCCTAATACTGCGTTAAAGTCTCCCATAACGACTAGATAATCATTTTCGTGGACAATGTCTAATATGGAGTCTATGTTATTATACATATCTTCTACTTCGTCTATGTGGTGTCCGGTAGTGGGCATGTACACTTGTAGAATTACGATGTTTCTGTGTTCATTTTTTATTATAACTGCTGTTAATCTATCGCTATGGTGTATGGTATTTGTTACTTTATCTCCCCATTTTTTACTTAGTATTAGTGCTGTGCCGTTTTTTCCTTGAGTTTCTCCTGTATATATTACTCTGTGATCCCCGTTCCAGTAATCTCCACTTCCTCCCCACCAGACACCGGAGGGGTCCACGGGTGGCGGATAGTGGAAAGGCCACCAGATATGGTGGTTAGCTGCGAATAACCAATAAGCAGTCCCCGACCAACAGCGGCGGAACTATCAGGACGTAGTGGGTAGTCTGGTGGAGCGGGCTAACCTATAAAGTGCTACATAAGGTCCAACAACGGTTCTGTGACATGGCGATCAAACGCCGCCATTAAATAAGCGTTTCCCCGGTGTTAGGCAGCGGTAACACCGGTACTGGCGAGAGGCCGAAGAGGAAGGCTCTGGAAGGGTTCTGGTCAGGATAGCAACTGATGGGCAACCAGCTCTTGTACCGCGGTGCGGAAGGCAAGTGGGAAACCACCGCACTACTTATCCCAATTTTGGAGTAATGGAAAATGTCGCCTAATACAGTAAACGTTCTTGACAACGGGCTTCCGCGAAGTAACATGCCGTGGCGGTCCGAGTCCGGCAAGGGTAGTAACAGGGCTACCCGGGTCGTCATCCTGCGAAATCCCTGTACAATCGGTACGTTCAATGCGAAAACGATGTTGCCAGCAGGCAAACTTGAGAATCTGTTAATGGAAATGGATAACTGTAAGATAGATATAGTAGGATTAAGTCAGAATCACTAAACCCTTTAAAAATCCAAGCAGTCTACTTTACCTTTACATAAGTTTGATTAGGCCCATCTCAGAATATGGAGCCGTAGTATGGTCACCCTACTATAAAACTCACACAAGTAACGTGGAGCGTATCCAGCGGCGCTGCCTGACCGCGCTGTGCCGCCACCACGGCCTGCAGCGCAGGTACCCGGAGTACGAGGACCGCGTCACACACTTCAAACTGAGTCCGCTGTCCGTCCGGATACAGGTCGCTGAGCTATTATATCTACATAGGATAATATACTCCACTGTAGATTGCCCTATCTTGCTTGCATCTGTTAAAATAAACTCAAAATATAATCTCAGACGCAGCTCATGTAATGTATTTTACACTAATGACATTTATAGAAATAATGTATCTAAAAATAGCCCTGTGGTGCGTATGTGTCGGTCCTATAACGAACTTGAGAGTTGTAACGCCTCGGATAACAATGATGAAGATCTAGACATATTCGGAATTAGTCTCAGTTCTTTTAGAAATAATTTATATAAGGTGTTTTAATATAATAATAATAATAATGTTGTATTTCACATTGTTTTGTTTTGATTGCTACACAAATTCCTGCTGTACCTTAGCCGTGTTTTTATATTTTTCTTTTATAATTTTGTTTAATATTTACAATTAACTGTAACTTCCATAAGTATCGTTATATATGAATTATTTTAATTGTTTAAGTTTAGTTTAGTTAACTTACTGAACTTTGTCTCTGTTTATAATCATGTTGTGCATACATGTGTTTGATGCACAGAATAGATCATTACCTTTTATGTGTTTTGTTGTTAATCATGTATTTTCTGTGTATTGTGTTGTGTGCCTGATAAATAAATAAATAAATAAATTTACTTACAAAAGACACTTAAGATTGTAGCTTATGATAGCATCGATTCGGTTCATTGACAATGTAATCAAAATTATAAACATTTTGCAGTAGGTAATTACAATATTATTTACAAGATCACATTTAAATTGCATATAGTTGCCTACACCCTGTATTTTTCTTTACACTATCATTTTCCTTGTGTTTCATGTACCTACTAACCTAAACGAGTGAGGGTTTAAACTATGTACAACAATAATTATATTGCTGTACAGTACCTTTTCCTAGAATTAGTATTTGCTGTTAAAATCTAAGTTGTAACCATTAATAGGTAATATCTAAATAACTAAAAAATCAATAATAATATCACTGGCTGGACCAATAGCAACCGATATAAAAGAGAAACTCTGTTGTCCTTAGATCAATTGAATATCTTCATAATCTTGTAACGCTTATCACAAGATTTTAGAGATAAACTTTAGAATACAAAATATATGAACGTGTACACAGATTTCAGTTTATTCTTATTGTGACGTAGAACCTCTTTGAATGTGGGTGTAAGAATTATTTTGTTAATTGTAGGTATAAGAACTTTTTTGTTAAATGTGGATATAAGAACTCTTTTGTTAAATATAGGTATAGGAACTCTTTTGCTTTGTTTTTGTGAATAGGTTAGTTAGTTTTTTTTAAGTAGAATTTTAGGCGGAAATTCAAGTGGTGAGATTTAAAATGTCGAGCGAGGTTTAGCAAAATTACAACGGTGTTTCTGTCCTATCCCTGAACCCGCTTTCGTAACACTATGAAATCTTTAAGTTTCTCAATAACTACGTAATATGGAAATTAAAAAAAAAATGTTGTTCTATTACAAAAATCCATGTCCTGAACAAAATGTTTGCAGAAGTAAAAAATCACGAAAATCCATTATTATTACAAAAAAATGTCATGTTATTTGAACTAACCTAAATGAAAATAAAATAAAAAATTATAATATAAATAAACGAGCTATAATCCACGGGTCTGCAAATCTAGATTTATAGGAATCTTCTAGGTTGCAGCATCAGTTAGGCTGTAGTCAACCGCAAACCTATTTCACTTTAAATAAAAGTCGACCTTAAAAAGTAATGCGTTAGAAAACTCGCGACCCCCCGGTCCACCAATATGATACAATACTCAGGAATCGTATTATATTTTTTCTATATGTGAAACCATGGTATAAGAACATATGACTTGGCTACTCTTTATCAGCACTACTACTAATAGCTACTAATCAATTACTATATTTTTCTTACCACGGCAGGAATTGGGATAGCGTCTTTTTTAACAAACGGAGAGAATTTTGGAGTATCAAAAGATGTTGGATCAAAATGTAGACTGCAAACATTGGAGAATTTTGTAATAGGTCGTGTTATATTTAATTTCTTTTGCCGTTTTATTTTGTACAACTGAAAAAATATCATATTGCACAAATTATTTCAAGCACAAGAATATATGGTCACCTTAGTCCCAATAATGTAATCTTACTTAAACTTTAGCATATCTGTAGAAAGATATATTGCAGCCACTTTAAGATTCACTTCTGCATCCTGGAACTCTACAAGATCTTACCATTTTGTTATTTTTACAAAAAAATACATGTAAATTAGTTACAAATGAAATATTTTTTCCCGCCACCTTTTGTCATAATAATGTCATCATAATTAAAATTAATTATTAAATTTAAAAAATAAAATGTTGCTTGTGTGAAAAATTATATAATATTAATTTGTTACTTATTCTATTTTGTGTTAATTTCGCAAATTAATTCAGACTAATTTGTGTCGAGTAATTATAATAAATAAAATTAAATAATATAATTTATTACTAAATATTTCAAAACCTAAGTTGACAGTGACATTTTTCACAGATTATTTTTTAAACTGGCAAGCTGTTGAAGCAAGACAACAGCCTGCTTTATGTCTCTCATTTTGACCGATTTTAACCCCGATTTAACATTTATAATAATAAATAATAAATAAAATTAATATATCGGGACATTGCACACAGCGCCATCTAGCCCCACACTAAGCAAACGCTTGTGTCGTGGGAACTAGATAACGGATATAATACTTATATACTTTTCTTTTGTAAATACATACTTATTATAAATACAAACGACCAGACTAAACACAAGTAATTATAAATTTTAAAGTTCATAAATACTTGTGTTACTCGGGAATCGAACCCTTAGAATAAATATAAATTTTTATAGAAAATAAACTTTAATCATAAATGAAAAATGAAATGAAAAAAATTGGTTGCCTGTAAAGTCGGTATACGGGCGAAAGTTTTACGTGACAACGACTTTTATGTCTGTCTCTCTCGCTCTTAGGCGGGCTAACCATGCCCGAGTGGAAGGGACGCGTGCCTCTCACTCGCTCTCATTGTGAGCGCATAACGTGAGCGGAGCGTAACGCAGTTTCTTAAAGTGTCACCCGGCAAACCAATTTATAAGACGTTGTCACGTCAAAATGGAATGGAAATGGGTGTGGATTTTCGCGCCTGGCAGTTAGTAGACCGTAGCCTAGTGGTTAAGGCGTTCTGACGGTAGCAGAAATACGCAGGTTCGAATCCTGCCGGTCGTGATTAGTTCCGCTCATTTTCCAATAAAAGTTTAATTTAATCATAAAGACATAAGGTTTCTATTCGTATAAAATCTAGTTCACAAAACAAAACAGAGATCAATCCTGAGAGAAAGAGAGGGATGAAATGAAAATCCTTGATGCATACATACGCTAATTGACTGTCATACATACGATTGCAGTTGGGCAAGAACGTCAAAAGATGTACATGGTACTTTTTTACATGTCCCCGAATGATATTATACTGTTTCGCTGCTTTCAAGGTTTTCACGACAATTGTCACCCGGTTATTTGATTTTAGATGAAATAGGCATGCTATATTTGTTAAAATATTACGCATAAAACTATATTAAAATAAAGAAAATTTAGTTTAAAAATTTGCAATTTTAGTGTGTAGTACTGTCCCCAAAAAAAAAACCAGCATTTGGCGGCAGTTTCTTATAAAAAAATATACTACAGTGGCAAATTTCTGGTTGTGTATTTGAAATTTGGCGGGATTTTAATTATTATTTAAGCTCAATTTACTGCCAGAGCTAGAACTTCTACTAAATAAGTAAATTTTAAACCTGTCCCCGGCATATGCACCTGCAGGACATGTCCGGGCACCGTTACCGCATTTTTGTATCAAATTTAAGATTTTTTATTCGGTGCGGTAGTTATTTTTTAATTTAAATAGCAACACTCCAATATGACAATAAAAAAAGTAAAAGGGATGTCTATGGTTAAATCAACCATTTTGTTTAAAACGGCTGTTCTTTTCTGTGCGTTTGGCGAGAGGAGTGTTTTTGCGGGCGCTGTCCGGTGAGTAAATTTGTGTTACTTTTAATGTTAAAACGTGTTTCCAAGCAATGTTTTATATTAATTACGTAAATTGACTATTCTAGATTACTTTAGTGTGAAGAAATGTGTGATAAATATCAGCAATTGTAGAAATAATATAATTTCGTATAGGAATACCCGATTCCGTTACCTCCTGTCCGTGACTATAGCGGTGGTAACGTATAGGCCGGACTTGAAAGTAACGGACATGACCACGTAAAACAACGTTTACATGGTGCAAACTCGCCTTTTTTAATATTAACTTTTTCGCAACCAAAAGTAAAGAAAACTACTGAAGAAGCAATAAACTCGAAAAATTATAACGATCCAGGCTGTTCTAAAAGCTTGTCCAAAAGTTCAGTTTCGATTTTGAGTAACGTTTGTATAAATTTAAATCCAAAAACCCGACAAACGAGTCAGAAACAATCAAAAGGATTAAAGACAGTTGTGAAACGCGCATTTACATGTAACAATTGCAATGGTCCTCTCCTCTCGAATTGTATTACTAAATGTATAACTTGTTGTAACCGATTTTGTTTGGATTGTTGCACGGGAGAAGTTATCAAAGATTATATATGCGATAATTGCCGTATGTAAATAATTTAATCACTTACATGAGTACATAGCATGTTTTCTCTTCGGTGAGCTTAATTGCGAACCTTTTGTATTTTTTTTTTGTTTTCATTTCAAGATCCTTCCTCCAGGATCATATTATGTAGGTACGCTCTTTATAATTTCATTCAAATGCTTCAAAATAATTCTTATTTTTATGTTGCACCTTATGTGTAACATGTAAAAGAAGACTGAACATATAATAAGTTTGTGAGTCTGCGATACTTACTGCGATTTAGAGCGATCTCATTATTAAAATGTTAATTATATAAGTAAGTACAATATATTTTTATGAACAAAATATTGAAGTTACACACTAGTTGCCTTAGTAATTTGTTTGTTTGTTGATTAATAAGAAAGAACGACTATAGTTTGTAAGTTAATTAAAAACTGTTATTGAAACATGCATCGACGACATGGATGTCTTAAATTTCAAATTTTACGACAAGACTGTTAGTGTATTAGGCTAAATAAATAATGATAACGATTTCGGTCCGTGTTTCAAGCTTTTTATATTATTTTAATTTTTCCTACTTTTAAGCGTCATGTAAACCTAACCCTACAATGTCCTGTTCGTTATGGACATGTCCTGTTACGAGACTGTCCCTAAACTAAAGTTCCTAAAATGTTGATTATATTAAAAAATATTTAAAATACGTTTATATATTATTTAAAGAAATAATTTTACTCCTTAAAATACAATACATTTAAATAGGTTATTATGTAAACGGTCAATATTGAGAATTTTATGATAAACTTTGTGATACATTTTATACATGAGTAACGTACTGGACAGGAAATGTAGAAAATCTGGTGTGTTTCTATGTTAATAAACTGATTATTACATTTAAAATGTAAAAAAACATGTTTCCTTTCGTTTAATAAATAATATTTTCACATATTTATGTATTTTACTATCCTAATGAACCAAAAACAGTCGGTAACGAACAGGATTCAAATGAATGCCTACTGTTAGAAAATTGATAATTTCTCACAAAAAAACGATTTTACAAGAAAACTTTTAAGATTTTCAGAAAAAAGAATTATTAGAGATCATTCATAAGAAATATCAAAGGATATTCTGCCAAAAAAAAATTAAGCAAAATTTTTAAACAGTGTACAACTTTTGACGTTCTTGCCCAGTTGCCAATGCCATTTCCAAAAAGCTGTCAAAATTGATTCGTATCGTGAGGGAATCAAATTTTTGTATTGTGTAACGCGTGAATTTATAAAGTTATCATATTTATTCGAAATGGGGCTACTCAAAAAGGTTGATATTTTATAAAATTGTTCAATTCTTCACCCATCTACAATTGTAATTGTGTCTTAAACCTTTTCATATATTTACAGACCACTGGTCTTATGGGCCTTGCTGTTGCACCAAATCCTCACCATACCCTGGGTGCGTTGTACGGCAAAATATTGAGAACATTACAAAAAATGCCGGAGGCTTCAGTGTACAGAAAATACACTGAACAAATTGTACGAGAGAGGGCTGCTGTTCTGGCTAACGTAAGGACCCCATGTTTAATAAATAAAATATAGTATTCATGATAAAATATCTAGTACTTTTTTATTACTGAACATTATTTTGAAATGAATAACCAAGGTGCTTTTTTTAGACTAAAGATACATTTGAAATTGAGACAAAGATCAACTGTGGCCAGTGTGAAGAACTGATTATCCAAGCTGAGAATGAATTGAACCTCGCTCGCAAGATGTTGAACTGGAAGCCGTGGGAGTCCCTGATTGCCAAGCCCCCCAAGGGACAGTGGGACTGGCCTCCAGCAAAATGCTAAATTTTTTTGTTAAATATCATGAAAACTAGAATGTTTAGGTATTCAAAATAAAATTATTATGTTATGTTTACATCTTGGCATTTCTTTTAACAAGAATTATGATAAGAGTCAGTATTCTTAGTATCTTATATTTTTATTACTTGGATATTGTAAAAGTCCTAACAGTTTTGACAGGGATAATTATCCCGAACAATACATCCTAAATAATAATTTAAGATGTGTAATGAGTGCACTGCACTGCACTTGTGCGTTATCACCACACTAAGCAACACAGTCATAGAACTTATTACAAAGATTTAAAAAGACAAGTGGATATGGCTCTGGACTTGGAAAAACATGCATTTTTTAACTACCATATAAATAGAAACATAAAAAATCCTAAACAGCTATGGAACACATTGCAACGTAAAGTGTTACCACCCAAAGCGATAGATTTACCGTCACTATTTGATGATCCGGACAAAATTAATGACAATTTTCTCAATATTCCTGGCAATGTTAACATTTCTATTTCCCACATGACCTTTTTTGAATTCCATAAATGTAGCTGTAGCAATTTCATCTTTCACATTGTAGATTCTAACACCATTCTGAAATATATAAAGCAAATTAAGACTAATGCAGTAGGAATTGATGGTATTTCACTTGATATGTTAAAACTCACACTACCCCAAAGCCTTGATACTATTACTGCTATTATTAACAAGTCAATGATGTCAGCAGAGTTTCCATCTTCTTGGAAGACGGCTATTGTTAAACCTATACCTAAATCACCCGATCCTATTGAATATAAAGATTTAAGACCAATTAGTTTGCTCCCCTGTATATCTAAAGTACTTGAAAAAGTTGTATGTGGTCAAGTAACAGATTATTTAGAACAAGAGGGTATATTACCTGATATGCAGTCCGGATTTAGGAAGCTCAGAGGAACTTGTACAGCACTGTTGGACGTAACTGATAATATTCTAACCGCTCAAGATCAAGGGTTGGGAACTATACTTGTACTACTTGATTTTTCGCGCGCTTTTGACTGTATTAACATATCTTTGCTACTTTCTAAGCTAAATTTCTACGGTTTTGATGCTTCTGCCATTGCTTGGTTTAATTCTTATTTAAGTGGTCGCACTCAAGTTGTTGAAATTAAGAAAAATAATGGTGAAAGTCTGCGCTCAGGTCTGGGTGAGATAACTAGAGGTGTACCTCAAGGTTCCATTCTAGGTCCTCTTTTATTCATACTTTACAGTGCTGATGTTGTTAACACCATACAGCATTGTAAATTTCACATATATGCTGATGATATTCAGCTCTATCTATCAATTAACCCTGAAGACACAGATGAAGCAACCTGTAAGATAAATGAGGACCTAAATAGGGTGCAACAGTGGGCGCAGGCAAACTCACTAGTTTTAAATGCTAAAAAAACCAAATACATGGTTCTAGGGTCTAAACTACAAGTGCAAAGGATTGTTCAGAGTAAAATCACAATACATATAGCTGGTGACGTTATAGAACGTGTTCAGGAAGCCCGAAACCTTGGACTTGTATTTGATGAACAATTGAAGTTTGAAGAACATGTTAATGAGATAGTCAGAAATTGTTTTTATAAGCTCAAAATTTTGTACAAAATTAGGAAGTATATAAACACCGATCTTCGTATACTGTTAGTTGATTCGCTTATTCTCTCTAGATTTAACTACGTAGACTCAGTGTATGGTCCATGTCTTTTCAAAAAAACTTCTTGTGCTATTCAAAGGGTACAAAATGCGTGCGCTCGCTTCTGCTTTACTGTACCTCCACAAAGCCACGTCACTCAGTTTTTTAATAACAATAATATACTCAAAATGGAATACAGGCGCCAGTTACATCTAGCCACACTATTATTTGGTGTAGTCAAGTATCAGATACCACATTACCTCTATTGTAAACTAGTTTGGGTGTGTGACAGTAACCCCTATTCTCATAGGAATACACGTAAATTGTTACTCCGTACAACTAAACATAGCAGTGCAGCCTTTCGAGGTAGTTTTAATTTTAATGCCACCAAATGCTGGAATAGCATACCTCCTCCTATTCGTAATCTACAGAGCAAATTTTGTTTTCGTATCAGGTATAAGAGATACCTGATGGAGCTGCAGAGGAGTGCTAGCAGCTAGCTATTCTACTGTTATCGCTCCTCCCTCTGCATCGGGTGTTCCTCAATCACCTGACTCATTAAACCTCATTTTTAATAGATATGTATTCTAGTTTTCAGCATTTGGTGACCTAGCTAGCTACTTTTGTTTACCTTTAAACCTACAATACAAATCTCGACAATGACTTTCGTTCTTGGCTGTTAATTACCACGTTGTGTGTCCGTTACTTTACTAGGTTATATTTAAATTGTATGTATCTTTCAAATGTACCTAATCATATCAGCTCCATGTTATTAATTCTGTATACTCTTCATCTATTTTCTCTTTTTACTTCTTTTTATATTTGTTAACTTTCTTATTCAACTCTTGACCCCGCGCGTCTCAAAGGGTCATACCTGAAAATCAGCGCTGCAGAGCAATCTGCAGCATTAATGCTGAGGTATGACCTTTTTTGACGCACGGGATACATCAATGTAACATAATACCTTTATATTCTACCTGTTGTTAACTTTTGTATGTATATATTGTTGTGTCCTGTGTGTCAAAATAAATGCTTTGAATTTGAATTTAATGATATTATGTAATGCTGTTGCATTGTCAGCTTGACACAATAAATTGTTCATCGTTATGAAGCTGGTATGGGCCTGTTGAAATTGAACAACACTACATATTTTTCTAGCTTTATAGCTTTTAGGAAATTTTTATTTACTCTGCCTGATTCAATGTACACATGTATCTTCCACTAACAGAATCACTGACCATACAGTCTAATCTTTACTGTGAAGTTAATGTGTAAAAAATATAATTACATGACTTTTGCCATGATAATATTACCTAGTGTTACAAACAACTGGCATTTTCTGTCTCAATTGCAATTTAGGGTACAATGTAGTTAAAGCAAGCACAGTTATGGTACAAAAAAAAACAACATCACTTTAGAAAACACATTTAAATAAATACATTAGTTGCTTATACAAAGAATGTTCACATTGTACATTTTTCCTAAACTTATATTAGGCCTATACTTTGCTAATAAATCACGCTGCAAATCAATCACGTTGTTTTTTTTAACTTTTAGTAAAAAAAAACAGCATGATTGATTTGCAATTAAGTACTACATTTAATTTCTAGGGGTAATTATCCTGAATTAATCTAATCTGGTAGGCAATAAAGTAAAAAATCTATGGTATAAAATCTTCATTAAAATTCAATTTGTACATAAGATTCTATTAATACTCTTTTGAATAATATTTGGTGTTAAGCATAATATGCTATGAAGATACATAAGTGAATAATCTCTTTCCTAGCAAGTTCATCTATTTTGGCACACAACATTATATTCAACCTAGCTGATTTTCACTGGATAGGTTGATTGACATCCTAAAATTAATTTAATTTGTTTAAATAACATCTTGTGTGCAATATAGATTAACACCAACCATTTAATTTCTACTTGGAATTAGTATTGAATGTCTGAAATCCCAGCAGTTAAAATTAAAAATTCATAAATGTAGCTACTGTATACATCCAAACATCATACTTAAATTACTCAATCAAATGTTTACAGTATCAGAAATTCTGTGACAAAATTATTTGTAGATTCTTAGCTGCTAACATATATCACTGAATAATAGTAGCCATCATTTAAATTTTATTGTGAGTATAAAAATGCAAATATCAAAAGAGTATAATCATTATGTAAACTGGTAACTTAACTATCATCTATTTCCAGTGTTCTGTACAACATTTCAGTAGTCAAATTAATAAAATCATTTTTCTATCCACTATTCTTACATTACAAAATAAATAACAATATCTTAAACTTGTCATAATACTCATTATTAAGTGTCTTACAACATCATGTTGATAAACTATACTTATATTGATAACTTAGTCAAATTTGTCATACTTGTGCATGTTTTACAGCAACATTGAAATAATTTAATCAAATATACATACATAGATTCATGTTTGACAAATTCTTCATGCATCAAATTAGGTTTCTGTTTAACAAGTAATTGTTAAGGTACATAGATGTTGATTATGTAGAAGTAACACCCTTTCTTGCAACTAACAAGTTTAAAACAGGATGTTTCTTTATGTAACTCACAGCTTTTTTGTGTGTGACCATTGTGAAGTCATAACCATTGCATTGTAGGATTTTATCATGCATTCTTAGGCCTGATTTTGCTGCTGGACTACCTTCATGGACCTCAGTCACATAGATGCCCTGGAAACATTTACACAAGTTATGAATACAATTTACATGTTATTCATAGAAATAATCTTTAATACTCTGTAGTAGGTATAGATTAGTTTTCAACCGTAATACTTATTTGTAAATAGAACATCATGGTCAGTGTTAGGTACATACATTGTCAGTATACCCCTGAGGACTTTTTCGGAAATCTTGGTCTATTCCGCCTCCTATTTTGAAGCCACACTTCATCACTTCTCTGCCTTCGGCGTCAACACCAGCTTCTTTTTGTAGCGTTATAGGGATCTAAAAGCAAGGTAAGTCACAGGTAAGTACTTAGAACTACTAAACAAAGCCACCTATGAGGGGAGTGGTCTTCCTTACGCTTAGACACTCCATCGCTGTGCCAGCCTGGTGCTGAAATGCCATTTTCGCCATGATGAAAGATTGTTACAATAGATCTTCGTGAGTATAATGTAAATCCCGGCAAATTAATGCCTGGCAATAATAAAATCTATTGAAATTGAGAATCACGACACGAACACTATTTGCTTTTGTACGACAGACAACTACTGACAGTGGCATGACAAACCGTGTGTTTTACTCTTAATTTTACAACTTTGTGTAATTACACTGGCTAGAGTTATAGTAAAAACGAATGTGAGTAATCAAATGAAAATGGTTCGATTTTTAAATTTTGGTCAATACTCAATTCAAATGACCTACAATTTGATGAACAATTAACAAATGAAAGAGATGTGGTAGAATAGGGATAAAATAAAAAATCCTTGGATAGAATTGTATTAGTTACAAATATGTAATCTTTCTGAAAACAATATAAATATTATTATTCGATTCGTTGTCAATGTCAGATCAGTACCCATCATATCTACCTTTAACTTCATGCATCATATTTTATTTTTGCTTTCACTACCAAAACAATCTAAAAAATCTTCGACAATTTTGAAGAAGAAATGAAAATACTGCAAGAGAAGTGCTTTTGAACTAATATTGAAATTAATTATCAAGAAGGCGTCTCTTTTGTGTAACTGAATAACATCTCAAGGTGAGAAAGAAAGAAGTTCCTTCAGTTATAACCTCGTCTACTCAATACACTCAATAGATAGTAATAATAGATAGGAATGCAATAGATACATCTATTGGATATTAGTTTACATAACATTAAAACATCTAAATTTGGTTTCAGATGGGTGAATACCGTCCAGTGTGGAGGATTGTGATAAGAAATTTTATTAACTCATTTAGACCGAGGCAAATAAGAGGCACTCCTATGGGTAAACCATTGTCTGATATCTGTCTGGATAGTTTATTTATTTATCTTACAAGGCGGATAACTCTTGACCTGTGTGAATTTTAAGTATTTAATTTAGTTAATAAGAATGGTCAAGTGCCCAATTTTAGTCGCAAATATTAAGGAATTGAAAAGATATTAACTCATATTTTTTTTAATAATGTTTCCAGGCAAAGACTACATAGGCAACCAGTATTATGAGATCGCTGCTGACCCTGGTAGAGGCAAGAGGACTCCTACCCGATGGTATGACCCTCCCAAGGGTCAAGACTTCCAGGACCCTATTCCTTCCGAGTGGGAATCTTGGCTCAGGCAAAGAAGGTGATTAACCCGTCAGGCGCCATAAGCTATACTGGGTTGCGTAAGAACATGTACTTACCGGGATGCGCTCTGTGCTATATAAAACACATTTACTAAGTTCTTCATAGTTTTTTTAGTAATTCTACCAATTATTTATTGCCGCCATTAAAATCTATCATTCAGCGCTTCCCGGTACATGTTCTTACGCAACCCGGTATAGCTTATGGCGCCTGACGGGTTAAGGAATCGGCTAGGCTAGGCAATGCTTCTTCTTAATGATTGAGAGTGGCCAACTCTGGTGTTGAGAGTTTAATGTTTAGGCCATGCTTAACCTCAGGCAGGCTGTAGACAAACACATACTTATCCCATGTAAAAAAAAAACATTTTATTAGGTTTATGCTTTGATCAAATATAACCGTTAAATTGTTATTTTTGATCGAAGGGTTTATGCATGTAATTAATAAAAATATAAGTATAAGAATTAATAGTAAAGCCTATTAATAAAAAGAAATGTAAAAGAAGGTTAAGTATAATTTGGAAGATAAGTAATTATTACGGTGATGATACTGAAAAGAGCAAGGCTCTTAAATGAAAAAAATATGTATGTTTTAAAATCCGGAGTAAATATGTAAATAGATTATTTAATTTAGGTAAAATAATACTGCTTTGAGAAAAGAGGTAGCAAAAACCTCAAATGCAAACTATGGTAGGTATCTATATAATGCAAAATAAGAGCAATCATTGTAGGTATGTACATTAGCCTTATAACATTTATTATTATCATTACAGAGCAGAGCCACCAACAGAAGAAGAGATCACAAAGAATGTTGCCATAGCACAACTGAAAAAGCTGAATGCTGCTAAAATTGAAGAAAAAAGGCTTGCAGAAGGAGGTTCATTACCATCAGTACCAGAGAGAGGTGCAGCTTCCTTCCCAGCATACCCTGACATGTATGGCGGAGAAATGGAAGGAAAACTGAAGAATTAGATAAACAATTTAGTTATGTGGCAACTTTGTTTTTCACACGTAAAATAATCACTATGCTGATTTGTGTGCTCCTATAAGATGCTTATTTCATGTCGCTACTTACAAGTTTTTACTGACTTGGCAAGTTATGGATTCTGATGCTAAAAAGTCACAGAGTGTGTAGTGTATTATTTATTCATGTAGATAGTTTAAAAAATTGTGTGCTTGACACTTTAAACCAGTAATATAATGTAGATACATTCATTGCTAAAAACATATGATCAGTTTTAGTGCTTATTGTTTTATTTTAATGTAGTATACTATTCCGGATTATATTTTTAAAATCTTTCATTATTTGTAAAACAATACAGAATATTATGAATTATTGTCAAATGTGATTTCCATAAAAAGAAGTATACTTAATACATAATTGTACAGATAGTGATTAGTGCATCAATATTAGATTTCTGTCTGTGATCATAGATTGTATCATTACACTTAGGTTGTTATGTAGTAAACATATTTTATTTAAAGACGTTTTTATTTGCACCACGGTGTTAATAAGGTTTGTTGTGAATGGAATGTTGGATGAAGAGTACCTACAATCGCAGAATACATAATCTACAACCTACTCATAGGCGAAAAATATGTACTCTGATCACATTTAGATAAGTGATTTATTATATCATTCCTAGTTATTATAAAAATATTATTGAAACATTCGTGTAAGTAAATAATTTACATTAATGTTGTCCCTAGAATACTAATCATCGCCTGAGAGGCCGCGCGCGATCAGTTTTTTTTCGTTATTTCAAAAACGCGCCCGCGAACCAAGTCGTGCTTTCGCGCCAATTCAGTATTCCCCCCCGTGCCGCAGAGGGGAGCTCACGCGGGCCTGGCGCGGACTCTCCGTTTTAAAAATATAAGCTACTGGATCGCCTGGGAGGTGATCATTAGTATTAACGGTAAGCTTATTTTTCGTTACTTGTTTTGATTTTTGCTATTTTTCAGCATTTAGCAATGTTATAACTTAGCAAATGTTTATTTTTTTTAGATGAATCTCAACGAAGAACAAATAGCCAAAAATGAGGAAACGAGTTTATACAAGAGGTTCTCGCTCCCGAAAATCAGCCAACTGTGTCTGAACCAGCTGTATAAAAAAGGCAAGAGAAGTATGTGTAGCTACTGCCCAGCTAATAAACGACGTATGACTGTTTATTACTGCGCTAAATGTAAGAAGAACTATTGCTTGGAACATCGATCTCCAAACTGCAGTTCCTGTGACAAAAAATAAAAAGGCTGACTTCAAATTAGTCTGTAGACAAAAATGTGATGTTATTATGAGTTTGATTTAGTGTTTTATAAAGTTTATATATTGGATATTGATATTGATCTCAAAAACGTAAGGATATAGTAATACTTTTTTTTTACCAGACTGATATGAGACTGTTACGTTATGAAAAAAAATTTCGTTATTGTAAGATTTAAGTCTTATTTTAAGACAAATGTTAATTTTATAAAAGAATTTTGATTTAAGTTTTTAAAAAGGTAGAGGTTTGCCAAGTAATTTATGTTATCCTTGTAAAGATTTAATAAATAACTATTGTAATAAATTGGTTTTTTAAAAAGTAGCCTCCCAAGCGATCATTAGTATTAAGCTGTGGTAAATTTATATTAGTACTCTAGGGTATAGGTAGGCCAGGCTGTGATATCAAGATTTGTTTGAAGTCAATATTTTTTAAATTTTAATTAAAAGTAGATATTTAAGAAGTAGGTATGTACCTAGGTATGTATCTGATATAATATATGGTTTTGCGAATTCAAGGCTGACTACTACATAGAACCTGTTATTATAAATTCCTACAAACTAAGTACAATACTCTCTTAGTAGCATTCTCATAATAGAGTCAAGTATTTATATTTGGTAAGTAGTACTAACGGAACGGACCATGTTAGGCATTACGTTACGCGACAGGGTTCGTAATACTGAGCTGAGATCCGAAAACGAACGAAGGTGGAAGACGTCGGGTCTCGAATTACAATCAAGTGGGATGGTCACTTGGCTAGACGTACTGTGGTACTGACGGCAGATGGAGCAGAGCAATAACTGAACAGTAACCGCATCTTGGCAAGCAAAGTGTAGGAAGACCTGTGCAACGGTGGCTGGATTACATTAGAAAGTTAGAAGGAAACATCTGGGCAAGAACAGCGCAAGACAGGGAGTATTGGCGTAAGAAGGAGGAGACCTACACCTTGCATTAGGCTGATGATGATGAAGTAGTACTCAAGGTAGGTATACTGGAATACCATCTTACACACCTTCAAACTTAAGTTAAGCAGTAATTAATTGATGGTTTGTTGCATTCTCATATGGATAGTAATTATATTATGATACAACGATAATAGAGAAAACACCGACATCCATTTTTCGATTCCCGCATAATCAAAAAAAAATGTAATTACTGTGTTGAGTCTGGTCGTTTCTATGTATAATTAGTAAGTATTTACAAAAGAAAAGCATATATGTATTATATCCTTTATCTAGTACCCATGATACAAGCGTAAGTTTAGTAGGTATGGGGCTAGATGGCGCTGTGAGATATGTCCCGAAATATTTATTTATTATTATGTATTAATTAATCACTCGTTAACTTAGGATTTATATGAGTCAGTTACGTAATTAGTTCAGTTCTCTGATAAACCTGAACCGTTTACATATGTATATGTACCTAGTACAGGTAAATAATTCCTACTTATCAGTTATTATTCTAGCTCTGCTAAAATCTCGTATTTAATTTACTATTTGCATCTGTAGTCTGCGGCGGATAGAGCACCTGAATTCAATCTGCGCAGGACCGGGATGAGTGGCGTACAAGAAGAGAGGCCTATGTTCAGCATTGGGCGATAACAGCTGATGATGATGATGATCTGTATTATGTGCGATAACTAGACAAGCCTTAGAAACTGTCTCATAATATTTATAAGTTGCGATTTGCATAGAAGAAAATTTGACCCAAGATTATCATTCTGGAAAGTTCTATTTAAGAAGATATGACCCTTATTAAAGTCGGCATGGCATTACAATAACCCCGGTTATCAATATTAGCTATTTATAAATTTGTTGTCATTCGTATCAAAATAAAGTAGCCGATTGAACGAATCATTAAGATAGGCCAGGGACTATGACGTAACATTGGGAGAGAAGCTGTAATGTACCGACTTCGGTATTTTTCCGATGACATCGCTTGTTCTTCAAATTAACCCGACTTTATCGCGAACCGGCGAACATCGCGCCTCATTCCTCAGTCGTTTGTTCAATTCGGTCGAGGTCACACCTCCTGCGAATATCTCTTTCAAACTTAGCACGTTTCTGTTCAAATTCAAAAAGGTCAGCTATATTTCAAAAATAACTATTTTAACTCCGACAGATAGGTACCTACTGTTATTTGTGAATTGAAAAGTTATCGATAGGTAAATTTAATCACATTGTTATTAATCTATTTTTAGCTGTCGCCAGTTCTGTATCATTGAAGATGTGTGTCTGTGTTTATGACCATTTCATCATGATTTATGTCAATGTTATTTTGTTTGCACGCAAGTTTATCAATTTATAACATTGAACAATAAAAATGTCTCAGAATTTACGATTATATTGCCAGTATGCGTCGTAATCTCTTTATGAGGCCTGCTCTGATGAATGAGCTTAATATTGTTTAATTAATTAATACCTTCATTCATTTCTTCTCAATCTTATGTAGTTCGTCTGGCGATGAGTTATGTGCAATAGCGCTATATAAAGTTCTTTGCGCGAGTTTGTCCGTTAGTTTATTAATTGGTTTCATTCAAATAACAAGTTTTAGTCCCTAGAGGTATGTGGCTTATTTAATTGATTAGATTTATTCATTTATTGTGTCTAGTTTACTGTCATACGATGGAGCTCCTTCAAGCTTCAAGCTTCAATAATCGTTTTTTTGTATTCCCTTTATTACAATTTGTTAGATATTAAGCAATGATTTTAATGGAAAGTCGTAACTAGAATTTATTATATAGAATGTATTTATTACCTACTTCTTCAAACATTAGATGTATTCTCTCCCGGTCTCGTTCCCTGTGCGATACATTCGGAGTGCTTTCCAAGCTACAGTGAAACGGTGTCAAAGTCAGTGTCCAGCATCTTCGGCCACAGAGTCACTTTCCAGCAGGTGAGATGGTGGCCAATTGTTGAAAATCAACATCATTATGTAGTTTATAATTTCTCGACCAATTGATCATATAAGTAGAGGTTGTTTACCAATGCGACGACGATATACGAAAAACCGCAGGGTGCACCTGAATTCGATTTGTACATGACCGGGATAAGTTGCGTACTAGTAGAGAGCCCTATGCTCAGCATTAGGAGATAACAAGACTGATGATGGTGAAAATGATTTTTCGTTATCTTTGTTTCAGAATGTCTGCGGATAAAGTTCTGTCGTCTCAAGAGATCTTCGCTCTCGAAGACAAGAGAGGCTGTCGGAACTACGCTCCCATCCCTGTAGCTCTCACGCGTGGTGAAGGTAAACTCTTTGTCTGTTTTAAACAGACTGTTTAATGTTCTTTTGTTTATGTGTTTTATTCTTAGTTGTCTATATATATATATGTATATATAAATTTACCATAACCTCTGTTATATTATTAACTAGCTGTGCTCGCGTGGAATACTTATTTTGGGCATCATATTTATTCTTGCTAACAACCTCTTCAGCTTTATAAATTATAGCTGTTACCCACGACTTGAACCGTTTTCGAAGCGCACGCAACGGTAACCCTCAAAGATGAATAATTTTCCCCGTTTTTTCTACATTCTCCATTATTTCTTCGCTCCTATTAGTTGCAGTGTGAAGTTATATAGCCTAAAGCCTTCCTCGATAAATGATCCATACAACACAAAAAGATTTTCTCAAATTGCACCATTAGTTCCTGAGATTAGCGCATTCAAACAAACTCTTCAGCTTTATAATATTAGTACCTATAGATTTGAATTTAAGTCTGATTTGAATGTAAGTTGTCTGTGGAGTCGGTATTAACTTTTCTCTGATAAAAGGGTCTATAAAATTGTAAAGTACCAACATATACAATTTGTACGAGTATTAACAGCTTTTACTATTTTTAATGTCTCTCTTGCACATACTTGTTTTTTATTCCAACCCCACAAAATAAATTAATGTACCTAATAGAAACCAAGGCTATTTCCATCATTATCATCATAAATTTTCATGTTTATATATTTAACTATTATTTTCTTTCTTTCAAAGAAAACTGAACAAAATTTGAATGCTCTACTGTTTGCTACGAAGTCTACGCGCTACGATTTCGTAGCGAGCCGTAGCGTCTCCCAGATCACTTTGTAATCATGTATTTTATTTATCTAGTGATATTGTTTCACAGTATTACCTATCTCGAGAAGTTCTTATCATATAGGTAGGTACATATATTTGCAATGACCCTTATTACGGTTACGGCTAGGTACTAATCCTTATTTTTCATAAAATGCAAAATGACGCTGCCGCTGTGTTATCCGCGTTGATCCACGATATAAAGTAGCTATAGGGACCAATTTTTTGCACAATAAATTTCATTGAAGTTGGTCCAGCCACTTAAAGAAACAACAAACACATTCACACGATAACTATCGGCATTATATCAGTAGATATGATTTTGCTAAACTTGTACAATGTATATTAAAAATTTTGGATTAATTTATGCATGTAACATTTTTTTATATTAAACATTATCTTAAAACATGCTACATACTCTGTCCCTACTGCATCGTAAAACAATGTAAAAATAATACTGCGCGATATGATACGACCCGTATTTATTTCCAGATATAACCAGCTAAAAGGTTAAATCTTTAACGCAGTAACTGACTAAAACCACAATTTTGAATGATATACACACGTACTTACTTACTTATTTGACTTGTTTTCTTAACAGCAATTAATTGTTTAACATAGATAAGATGTGTAGACTAATTTCTAATGATTTAGTTAGGATATATATTTACTGATATCTGGTAAGTTCCCGAGTGGAATCTTTACATAATTTCTCCATAGCTGGGCACCGTTAATCAAATAATTAACTTCGTTAATCGTTAATCCGCTACAGAAAAAGTTAGCTTCGTTAAACGTTAAAGCGTTACATTTTGGAAGAATTAACGCAAGTTAACGTTAATCGTTAATCCGTTAATATGTGTAAAATTGCATACTTATATCGTTGCGTTAGTGAACTTATAAAACCTGGTTTGGGTTCCGGAAGTTAAAAAGTTAGGAACAAAACAAAAACTTGTATAATTCAAATGTGTAATTTAATTGTCGGGCATGAGGTGCACATTCCCATTCATGAACATTAACATATTAAAGTTCTCGTCTGAAAGCGAGGCTCGTTTTGGTGTTAAAATGTCTTTACCCGTGGAAAAAAGACGTTCAACTGCAGCACTTGAGGGTATAGCAGTATTGTATTAAATGAACAGATTTATGAATATCTGTTCCCCGAAGAATGCAGCATCGTTGAACGAGTCTTTTGATTTCATGTCCAGCCACATTTTAACGAGACTGCGCTTTACTCTTTAAAAAGATGGAGCTCTTTGGTTTGTCTATACCTAAACTGAATAACAGAATTGAAAAAGTCTTCCTCGTCATCATCGTTGGTACTCGCACTGCTCTCTCCGCCACTTAAACTCTCTGTCCTTCGAATTTTCCGCTGCTTCTTGTCGTAAGGCATCTTCTACCTTTTTTCCATGCATTTTTTTACTGCATCCACTCTACCTGCTGTCATACGATTCTTATCAGGGCCGCTGGAATCCGATCCGATTCCATGTCTTCCAACATCCATGATAGGGTTTTATATTAATTAAACATAAACATTACACTGCACTCTTTATCAATTATCAACACGCAAATGAACACTGACTGTACTTAATTTATATTATAATAACAACAAAGAAACAAAATACTCGTCACTATAAGCACCGGCGCTAAGTGATGAAATTATCAAACGAAACAAATCTCTTCCCAGTTTTCTTTCTCACTCGCACGCGCTGACAAAATATATCTAAATAAATATTAAAAAAAAATATTTTAATTTGTTTATGTTTCACGCGCGGCTCGCGCCACCCTGCACTTGTCGGTGCCGTGCGGTAACTATTATTAGGAATTGGATTAACGATTAACGGACTTCTGCATAACTAACAAATAATTAACGGAAGTTAACGTGTCCGTTAACATTTTTAAAAGTTAACTTAAAAGTTAATCCGTTAATCAAAATGTTAACTTCGTTAATTAACGATTAACGGATTAACGAGTTAATGCCCAGCTATGAATTTCTCTGTGTTTTATTATTTAATTGTACCTGATTGTTTTATTTCATTAGGTATGTACATATTGAATGTTGCGTGTTTGATAGCATGTACCTACACATTTTTATAACAAGTACCTAAGGTATAATGAGATGGAACTACTTTTACGAAAAGAGGACAAACAAATCGATCGGTGTATAGTGTTTTAAAACAATTCTGTAACATGAATTGAAAACATATATACGTGAAATTGAATTAATATCTCACGCAATAAAGCCATAATCTTGCGTGGTGTTACAAATGCCGTTGCTCTCAATCTGTTCTTATCTTTATAACAATGCAAAAATGTAGATTATTATGTTAAACCTTTGTTGAACTTTAGTTTGCTCAAACAGACAGCTAAGCCACACGTGTTAAAAAGTACCTATACATATGTGTACCTACACTGATAGTATATATATTTCTAAACTTTTAGTAAGAATAGTGTTTAAGTTGTAACCAAATATGGATTGTTTAAATTATTTGCCCGAAACAATCAATTTTTAGATTAAATTTAATAGTAGCATATATTATGTAGGTATGTAAAATGCATTGCTTAGTTTCGGGATTCAGTAGATGTGTTTGTCACTAACGTGTCCTATACCTATACTACCGTACCGTATCCAAAATGTGTTTGTCACTAACGTGTCCTATACCTATACTACCGTACCGTATCCAAAATCACTTTGATCCACCGTTTTTTCTTTAAACTAGTTTAAACCTTATACCATCGTATATATCTCTGCACCTAAACCATACCATACTATACGATGATCCGTCGCTATTAGTTTGTTATGCTATATTCGCCTTCCAGGTGTGTTCGTATGGGACGTGGAAGGCAAGAAGTACTATGACTTCCTGAGCGCATACTCCGCGGTGAACCAGGGCCACTGCCACCCGAGGATCATTGCCGCGCTCAAGGAGCAGGCCGAGAAACTCACGCTTGTCTCCAGGTAACCTAATCATACCAACTAGCACTTAGCATTTGAATGTTTCCTCACTATGTAAATTTTTCCTATCCTTTAATATGGCCTCAGGTCTCTGTTTTATGCCACATGGGCTTTATCTTTGCAGTTAAATACTTTATTATCATCATTATCATTGGATTTCATTTGTGGAGGTGATGCGACAATAACTTCTACTTTTCTGGCACGTTATGGGTCAAGTCTAGTGACTAATTGTTTCAAGCTTACAATAATAATGATTAAAAATAAACATCATTTTCGTTCACATAGATTGACAAAATATTCTTCCAAGACTTTAATTAGTAAAGCTCATCAACTGTTAGCTTAACCTTCACGTCTACGTATGAGATATCTAAATGATTTCTTATTTATAATAACAATAATAAAGCGTTTATTTCACCACACACAGACAGATAGAGTCCATTCATAACTAAAATATTATACACATACTAATACAAAGTCCAATATCTTAAACATGTCAAGAGAATAAATATTTTTAAATTTACACACACAAAATTCAATTACAACAAAAAATGGAAACAAAAAATTATTTTTAAATTTACGCACACAAAATTACAGAATTACTTATCTACTTATTCTTATAATTATTATCAGAGCATTCTACTCGAACCAGTTGGGCAAGTACGAGGAGTTCATGACCTCCCTGTTCGGGTTCGACCGCCTGCTGCCCATGAACACCGGCGTGGAGGGCGGGGAGAGCGCCTGCAAGATCGCGCGCAAGTGGGGCTACACCGTCAAGAAAATACCCGACGGACAGGCTAAGGTAAATCCAGAGTAAACACAGAGTCTATAAATTTCAACGTTCTATTAAGCTTTATTTTATTTTGTCTCTTGAATTAAGCTTATTATTATATACCTATGTATGTATATATTATTGGAATATTTGTGTACGTTTATTCGTATATAGGTATTGTAATATTATCTGTTTTAAGTTTTAGTCGCGGTTACATTATTTTATTTAATATCTTAAAATCACCTCGAAATGAGTAGGAACTCATTTCATTTTACGATTATATCCCTGCCAGATTGATTGCTTGGAAGAGATCTCTCGTTAGCGATAAGACCGCTAATTTTAATTTCTATCGTTTTTTCGTATTGTTTTATGTGTGGTGTTTTAATAAAGTATTTATCTATCTAACTAAACAGCTTTGTTCTAAGCAAGCGTGCTACATCTTAGACCACAGTGGTGCTTGGCAGCAGGCAGGCTGTAGTCAAAAGCAGGCCTATTCCGTGTTTAACAAAAAGTATAAAAAAACTGTAAAATTCTGAACAGAACAACAGAAATATGTCAGTGGTTCTCACAGCGAAGTTTTCTGATAACGTAACTATCAAAAAAGCTTATGGATTTATCTAATTAGATTGCTGTTTTTAATAAATTATGTCATGTTATTAATTTTTCATTGCCCATTCGTTAAACATATAATGAGTAACGTTTTCGCCTGCGACATATTCCTTAACATACTTAAAGTATTTCCAATCGTAGGTACATGTAGATGGGCTTTGACCTAGTTTTTTGACAGATATAATCGCGCCTTAATTAAAGTTTTGTATAATGTGACAGAAGTTGTGTTTCCTGCGAACTACAATCCAGAGGTCTTCAAATCTAGAGTTAATAGGTATCTTCTAGGTAAGCGTGTTACACTCTAGGCTGCAGCAATGCTTAACATCAGGCAGGTTGTAGTCAAACGTAAGCCTATTCCACGTAAAAAAATGTTATTTAGAAATAAAGATATAGAGAAAACATTTATTATGGCAGATTTATCAGAGAAACAAACACAAGTAAGAACATACTAAACGAACAAACATAAAATCTGCCACTACACAGCCCCAACTCAGCATAATGCTGGTTGTGTGGAAGCTACCAGAGCTTGTCTTCCGTATTTAATGTGATGTTTGTGTTACAGATAATATTCGCGGAGGGTAACTTCTGGGGCCGCACGCTGTCTGCCGTGTCATCGTCATCGGACCCCTCCTGCTACGAGGGCTTCGGGCCCTACATGCCGGGCTTCACGATCATACCTTACAACGATATACCGGTGCTTGAGGTTAGTTACTTGCTCCACGCTTTTAAAGATAAAGATAAAAACTTTATTAACCTTATGGTATCGCACCATATAGGGCAAGTCATAATACAATTTCCCTTAAGTATCTATAGTTCTTAATTTGTAAACTTATGTACCTAATACTTATATAATATATCAACTATTTTAACATACACGAGAGAAGTTCAATGAAAGAGTTGAAATGAAGATTCTACTACTAGTGCTAGGTTCATGAATTCTTTTACTTTTTCTTCAAAGAATTGTTTTAATGATCTCCTGAATTTCGTGGTTGACAATTCGATGACTTTTGTCGGAAGCTTATTAAACATACATATTTTTATATATACTCTGGATCCAGCACGCTCACTTTCACCCTATTCTACCACCACCTAGAGGTGGATTCGGCAACGTTATCTGTAATCACAACACATAAAATAGATACGGTGATAAACCGACATATTTACTGTAAGATGTTTAAAAAAATCGCAATCTTGGCCAAACTCTGTTAAAAATCCATTGATTGATACCGTTGCTATGAAGTCAAAAGTGGGTTTAGATCCAGCGATCTTCAAAGCGAGAGTGAATCGGTTCTTATCGGGTAAGCACGCTCCATCTTAGGCCATAGCCTTTGCTTACTATCAGGCAAACTATGGCCAAGTGCAAACCCGTACAAGCTAAAAAAAACGATAAAACTATGTACTTAGGTACCTACTTATTATACCTATTTAGAAATCTCTGAATTAATATTTTTATGTTGAAACCACTGTCCTGCAATAGTGAGCTTGATAAATATTTGCACGATGTTAATCAATAACGGTGGGTTAAAGATCACAGATAAAGAATTATTATTGTTTTTGTAAACATGACCGCGCCTCTTTCATGTGCCAGTTATCTTATTTGTTACCATGACTGTGATGTTGTTGAACATAAACATACATTGTCATTGATGGTAATGGTTAAATTAGCAATAAATTTAAATATTTTCTCGCAACATTGTTGTGGGTTTTATTCAGAGAAATGATCATTCTTTCACGTAATCATTTTGTAAAATTACTTAATGTCAACTAACGGGCTCCCCGTGGTGGTATCCGCGTAAACTGTGTTAATCAAATGTCTCATCTATTTTCATTTTTTTTTGTGAATTGATTTAACCGATTAACGCGGGGTGCTATGTGAAATCGACATTTCAGAAGAAGTTGTTTTGAAATATTTTTCACCTTTTTTTCCAAAAGTAGTACAGAAATTCAAACCAATTTAATCATATCTATAAGATAATGTCATTTTCATCCCACCATCTCGGAAACAGTATTTTTGCTCTTCAATATCTGAGTGCAAAAGCCGTTTTTATTCTCTAGAGGATAAAGTAAATTGAATTTAGAACATCGTGTGCACTAAGTTTTTGAATAAAAAAAATAAATTAAACCTATTTACTGCTACCTCTATGGTGCCGAATATATCATACAACTTTTTTAAATTTGTTAAATACTCAGACTCGGAACCTTCTTGGTGTTCTTTTTTTCAATTTGCTTTGTACGCGGTTCTTTACGCGGCATATTTTCACGTCATTGTTAATCCTTTTATTAAAAACAAGAAACTTGAAAACCAGTGAAAAAACTAAAATGAGTGATTCTAACGACGAGGAAGTTTGTTTGACGCCAACAGAATTGACTGAAACTGTTAATAATGCGCAAATGAGCTTTCTCCCTCAACAATCACGCGTTTTGCATTTAGTCATTTCCTCGCTGAGGTGGAATGAAAAGTTACGTGTTGCACTCGAGTGCAAAGATTTTTCACCTCGTGCTCTTTTGATTCCCTCGCTAACGCTCAGGATTCTAATTTTTAAATTTTAGAATCCTTCGCTTGCTCGGTCATCAAAATTGAGCACGCGGTTAAAAAGCAACTTTGCACTCTTGTATAACAAATAACTATATTTAGAAGAGTAAAAAGCCATAAATAGAATATTCTAAATTGCTGATTTTATATGAATTTTTTCGTCATTAACGTCTGCAAAACTGCTCAAATTGTGCAAAATTGTTGGCGTGTGGACAAGACTCGTCGCCGTCGGCCGGAGCTATGCGCGCGATGCTCGCCCTTGCTTTCATGTTAATACGGCGTGGAGTTGCATGCGAAAAAGCAACTGTAGGCATTTTACCAAGCGTAAAGCGTTTTCGGGAGAAATATCGTGGCCTTAAAGGTGAAAAAGTATCAAACATAGGTACTTCACCAATGCTCGCCAACTCTCCTTTTCATACACAAAATCACTTTAATCAGTTTTACTCACGTAATTTCGCGTATGTTAACGTGTATCGTGCGTTTTCACATCTTTAGAAACTCCGTTCTGGAATCACGGCCGAGTTAAACCGTCTTGTATGTTTACAAAATTGCGTGAAACACTCACGTTAGTTTTGACACGATACAAGCACAGATACAAGCGTTTGCTTATTGTGGGGCTACATAGATTGCGCTGCGTGCAATGTCCCAGAATATTTAAATGTTTACTCAATTACTTACACTAAAATTTCGGATAAGAATCACACCGCCGAAGATATTGTATGTAAAGCCATATAGTAGGTGCCTGCGATACAGGCATTCCTGTACGGTGCAGGACCTACCGGTACTTCAATACTATGTAATAAGTACAAAAAACTGTTAACAATTAAGTAAAAGTCAAGCTTGTAATCCGATTTATAAATAAATGTATTTGTAAGTGACTGACTGACTGGACTGACTGATAGGTATAGTGATCTATCAATGCACAGCCCAAACCACGGGACGGATTAGGCTGAAAAGTGTAATGAAGGTAGATGTTATGACGTAGGCATCCGCTAAGAAAGGATTTTTGAAAATGCAACTTTTAAAGGGGTGAAATAGAGGATGCAAGTTTTACTTCTCAATGCGAGCGAAGCCGCGATAACCCACTAGTTTTAATGATAAAATGATTGTGTTTGTCTCCAGAAAGTCCTGCAAGACCCGACAGTAGCCGCGTTCATGGTGGAGCCTATTCAAGGCGAGGCAGGCGTGGTGGTCCCCGCCGACGGCTACTTGAAACGAGTACGCGAGCTCTGCACCAAGCACAACGTGCTGTGGATCGCAGACGAGGTGCAGACTGGACTCGGTCAGTTGGGGATTTAGTTTTTTACTAGTGTAGGTTGCAAAGACCAGATGGCATGGCAGTCGTTCGAAAAAAAAAAACAGTTTCTAGGTACTAACGGAGGTAGGTCGTGTATTTGTCGGTGTCTTCTGACTCCAACAAATAGGGACTAGGTGAAAGGAACAACACACTTGTGGTTACTCTTTGATATACTCTTGGTATGTCTCAAAGAGAGTTGCGCATGTGACTGATGTAATTTAAAGACGTTCTATGAATTAATCCCGATTTTTTTATAAATTCACAACTTCGCTAGGGTTCAAGTTTCAATTTTTAAATGGCTTCTGCGACATTTTCGATACGATTGTTTTAATGAACCAAAAATTAAAATTTTGTGTTGCTCCATCGTGGCGTGAAGGTGGCACAAACACGAGGAGGAGGAGGAACGAGTTATTTTTCGCTTTTATACACATTATGGTTCATAACAAAGCTATATCATGCAAATTTTAATTTAATTTAATATTTTTTCCAGGTCGCACAGGCAAGCTGCTAGCAGTAGACCACGAGGGCGTGAAGCCAGACATCTTGATCCTGGGCAAGGCGCTGAGTGGCGGAGTCATGCCTGTGTCAGCCGTGCTCGCTAACAACAGTGTTATGGATGTAAGTTGCTAAACGTAGTAGAGCTTATACTAGTGGATATCCGGGGCACCGTTCGCTATGTTACGGTATACAATGTAGCTGATATCACTTTCAATCTACACTATCGCTATGCAAAAAATAACGATGGTCCATCATTCTGTTTCGGCATGAAAGCGGAAGAAACAGACCAACAGACATAGACGATCAATGTATTGAACATTCGCTTTTATGATCATACATCATCATCAGCCTGTTATCGCCCTCTGCTGAGCATAGGCAAAGAATACTATTACCCTTTTTAAAAAAGGGTAATAGTATAGCATAGGTCTCTTTTCTTCCCGGTCCTGCGCATTGTATCCAGGTGCTCCTTGCGGTTTTTATTATCTTGTTGTTTATGATCATTGCCGTACCTAGTTTTAAGAGAAGTGTAGACTTTTCACAGACATCGTCTGAGCACGCGTCTCATCCAACTAACAAGTCTAATTGATCGTGATTATCTTGCACGACTCTTAATTATACTTCCGCATGCCAACTACCTGAACTAGTATAAGGAAAATAGTGTCTAAGTAGATATTGTAAAAAAAGTGCTATGCCCTAAACTTTCTAGCGACATGGTCACACAACTCATTTTTTTTTAAATTAGTTCTAAAGTTTTAAATTGTTTTGTGTACTACATAAATATTTTTTTTACATTAAATAGGCTTACTTTTGACTATAGCCCGCCTGATGTTAAGCACCACTATAGTCTAAGATGTAGCACGCTTGCTAGAAGAAACCTATTTACTCTAGATTTGAAGACCCCTGGGTTATAATTTTCTGGGAACAGGGCTCCAGGTAGTGAGTTCCAAAGTCTCGCTGTCCTTACTATGAAATAAATAAACTCTAACAATGTAAAATTTACAGGTGATCAAACCCGGCACTCACGGATCTACCTACGGTGGGAACCCTCTGGCGTGTGCTGTCGCATTGGAAGCTATGAAGGTAAGCTATTTTAATACAATACAAGGATGAATCAAATTGTGTTCAATAAAACGCGCGAGCGTAAAATAAACGCGCGTAGGTACTGTTACCACAGACTGTTACCGAGAAAACAAACAGTATAAAAAGAAAAATTGTGAATTGTGAAAATACCTACCTACTTACATATTTGTAAGAAGTAAGTACCTACAATACGACGCTGTACACACATAGAAATTTAGCACAACAGTATCAACTAGCATAATTCTGGTTACGTGTAAGCATGCATCGCTCATCTTGTAATGGAGCTGGTAAACCCAATGGCAATCTTGATTGGTGTTTGACTACAGCCAGCCTGATGTTAAGCATTGCTACAGCCTAGGGTTTAAAAGGCTTGCCTAGAAATATCTATTGGCTCTAAACGCAAACGTAACGCAGCTTTCGGTAGAGCTTCAAGGTTTTACCGTCCTTAAAATTCATGTATAATTTTAATAATGTATTCCCCAGGTCCTGCTAGACGAGAAGCTGGCTGAGAACGCAGAGCGCCTGGGCCGCCTGCTGCGCGCGGAGCTCAGCAAGCTGCCGGCCTCGCAGCTGGTCGCCGTGCGGGGGAAGGGACTGCTGTGCGCCATGGTGGTCAATGACAGTGAGCACATACATTCTTCTTCTTCTTATCGAATGAGAGTGGCTAACTCTGGTGTCGAGAGTTTATCAAGCCGCCCTAAGGGCCTGACATGGCTTAACGACTGCCGTACTAGACAAACAAACTATACTTACATTACGAATACACCAGCATAATTACCTTATATGATGCCCAATTGATTCGGTAAAAATAACTCAGCTGACTGAATAGATACGCACCGCTAGTTAGGCACAACTGCAATTGCGCCTGCATCATACTTAGTAAAAATTTGGTTTAATAAAGAATCCTCATCATCGCGACACATCGGGAATCATATACATAGATACATAATTATAGTGTTAGCTAGGGACACAGGTTTTTTTAACGTGGGATAGGTTTACGTTTGACTACAACATGCCTGATGTCAAGCATTGCTGCAGCCTAGGGTGTAACACGTTTACCTAGAAGATACCTATTAACTCTAGATTTGAAAACCCCTGCATTGTAGTTCACAGGAAACACAGCTTCCGGTAGTGTTCAAAGCTTTGCCGTCCGTACAATCAACGTTGAAGCAAAACGCTGTGTTCGATACTTCGGCACTTCCACCATAAAACGGTGTCTACCTGCGGGCTTTCTGCTTGTTCGGTTATAGAAAGGAGCTGAGGGAATCAGTTCATGTAGCTCCTCTGCATACTCTCCGAAGCTCCGACTCTCTGCAGTTTTTATTGGATTTTTCTAAAATGCGTGTCATATTGTATTATAAACAAGTTAAGTGTATTACCTGTATGTACGTTTTGGAGCAAATGCTAAATCGAATTAGAGCTGATAAATCATTTTTTTTATTCAAGTACGGTTATTTTTCTGCAGAAATCCCCGCGTACGAGGCCTGCCTGCGCCTGCGCGATGCCGGCCTACTCGCCAAGACAACACACGGCCAGGTCATCCGTCTCGCTCCCCCACTCGTCATCACCGAGGCGCAGATACGAGAGGGAGTCAACATCATCCGCTCCGTCTTCAATAGCTTCGATAAATAGATTAACACACCGATACAGATAGTAATAGTGGTTACAAAGTGGCAAGCGCCACTCGCTCGAAGGGCTTGGAGGGAAAGACAGCTTTTGTGCAACTCGATAGGTACATATTTTGTTTTTTTTTCTTGAGAACTGGCACAATACAAAGTTATGGCCAAAGAAAAAAAAAACATATTCTGTTCAATGTGATGACCAATGGACGACTTCTAAAGTCAATCTATTCTACGAGCTTGGGAAAAGAAAACTTGTGCAACAGCGCGGATTAGATTGTATGTAAAATAGTCTCAATTTTGATTAACGTTGTAATCTAAGGAAACTTGTTCCCCGTCGACTTATGTGGTTAACTTAAGTTTATGTAGAATAGTAGTAATATTTTTATTATATTTTATTTATGTAGAATAGAGATAACAGCAACGGGGAAAAGTTTTTTCTAATATTCAATCTATCGAGTTTTACATTTCCATTGAAGTTTTCCTATTTGTCCTGACACGGTCGAGCGTCAAGAAATAAAATTTTGATTGCCAAAATGACTACGTGCAGAATGGCTCTAAAGAAGCCTTTATTTTATTGTTAGGTACCGATAAGCATTTTATATTTGTACAATTCTATTTTTATTGTATTTTCCCGTAGACTAGCAAATTAAAAGATTTTGAAGTATTTATTCTAAAATTTATATTAAAAAAATATTTTTGATATTCAATATGTTTTTTTTTCTATTCTAGCAAGAAGTTCGAGTAGTAGTAAAGTGCTATAAAGTACATTGTAAAAACACGAATATATATTTCGGGCTACTTCAGGAGAATGACAACATTAAGTGAGATTTTCAAAAATATTTAATTTAATATTCAACATTTTCCATTTGAACATCTCACAACACGCGTCAAATCACAGTTAAGTTGAGGTAAATACTGTATTTCAACATTTTAACACCATTATGTATATGAAAACGTGTACTAGAGGCAAAAACGTGGGTAAATATCACAAAGCTTGTTCCACTGGCACTTACCGGTCTTATTAAAGCGATTTTAAAAATATTTTTGTATGCAGTAACCAAATACATAATAAGATACAACACATTTAAATCTGTTAAACCTTTGACAAATATATAATCTTGTCGGAATTAATAGGGAACATGCATGGAAATGGAATTTGATTTTTGTATATAAACTATAAAAATATACCAAAATACTAAACGAGCTGTGCAAACCGCATTTATATCCACTGAAAAATAAAGAAGCTATGACCAATTGAAGATTTCATTCCATCTCTTTCTTTCAAAACCGAATTTTCTATGTATTTTGTATGGCGTTAGTGTCATGTGACGTCACATGACATGTCGGTTCTCTCTGTCTAATCGTTAACTAAAAACGTGTCTAACTGCGTTTTTATTAAAGCTAATTCAAAAATAATTTCTCTGTGCTGATTGTCTATTAAAAAGCTTTCATTGAAGTAATATAAAAAAAAGTTGTGCATGTTCCATATTGGACGTACAATTCATGGAATCATCATATTACATAAAATGGCACAATACAATGGGGACCAGCCTCGAGTTTTTATTACATTTTCACTATATGTATTTAATTTACAGGCACAGCATATAAGGCTTCAACAACTGTTATATTATTAAAACTTTAGTGAGAATTTTTTATCAATATGTAACTAAAACGGTTTTCACTCACGTGTAATTCAACAACTGTAGTTTCAAAATTACATTCCTTGAATTTCTTTTAATTTCCTTTAGAAATATTTAAATAACAATGTGTTTAAATGTTTCTTTCAACGTTTAGCTGCCCACTATCTTCAGAATCCCTATAAGTATATCTTATTAGCTAACTTAACCTAAATAAATAAGTACATTGGAAGTATTTGCAGTGAGAAAATCGGAAGGAATAAGTGCACGGATTGAATGTGGACAATATATAAAAAGAGATCCAAAACGTGAATATAACATTTCAAAATGGAATCAAAACATTGCTTTTAGTGATATTTCAATGATACATTCCCAGTTAAGGTTCCAAAATATGTATGTCGTAATCACCAATTCACACAGAAGATAGCCAAATAAGCGACGGTTACAAAAAAATCTAAACTATTCTTGGTTCTTTAAACATTCTTCTCTTTCTTATCGAATGTGAGTGGCCAACTCTGGTGTCGAGAGTTTCTCCAGCATCTAAGGGCCTCATGGCTTTGTACGTTGTTCTGCTTGACTTTTTGCATACAGTATTATAGATCCATATACATACATTTTTCGCCGCTTTTAACTTCAGTATTGCTACACAATCGCCCCTTACAATTGAGAATCCGAAATATTTAAATAAACAATATTTTTTCTAGTTACCACCATACTCTTACAATACATACCAGTTTAGTTAAAAGAACATTTCTGTAAAATATTAATAGATTTGTTGCGAAACATAACATCGCCGTCGACAAATTTTGGTTACTGCATACAAATTCAAGAGTTACATTTTAAAATAAGTTATTAATAATAGCCTGTCAATTTGTACGATTACACGGCTTTCAACCTTATTAACACTAGCATAAAGATTATAATGCGGCTTCTAAGACACCCATTTGAGCTCTCATTGTGTCAGTCAGTTTTGATAGTAATATGCTCTCGTCCAACGTCATCTTTGGACTCTCTAATAAACCTGGAACAAAGGAATATTGTATTATTATTCGATAAATATTCTGATTTCATAAAAAGTTAACATCTCCCTTGAGTCGTATTTCCTCACGACTGAGGGTCCTGACACCCTCGCAGAACTAATTCGTTAGGGGAGTTCTCTTGGGCAGATACATCGTGGTGAGCGCCCAGGTCATTCCACGGAAGTCACATGTCCTTGGATAAGGTAAGTATACTAGGTATATATCTCACCCTCATTGATGCAGTCCCAGCACTCCTGCACCTGGTAGCTGAGGCCGGCGCTGTTGTGGAAGTGAAACTTGTACTTGCCGCGCGGGAGCGACCACTCCGTGCTGTTGGCGGCCGACAGGTGCAGCACCGTGGGACACCAGAAGTAATCCAACTAGAATGTAAATATAAATATTTTGTACTGGACAAACTATGCAAATGTATAAAAAGACCTCTTTTTAACCGAATTCCACAAAAGGAGGATATCAAGTTTTTTCTTGTGGGAATGTTACGCGATTACTCCGTTATTTACCTCACCCCACTATATGGGGTCGACACAAAATGTTTCTCTCTTCCATTTCATTCTGTCACTCGTCAACTCCGCATTCACTCCTTTCGTACACATATCCTGATTCACACGATTAATTCCTTATGTGTAAAAAAAACTGTACAAATATATAAATATCTCATGCCCCAGATACATCGTATCCCTGGTGAGGTATCACCAGTATATTTAACAAATAGACGTCAGAAAGAAACGGATTACTATTTAAAAAAAAATACACTCTCCTGTATTTTGTAGAGTGGGCTGTTAAACGTCTTTTGCCGCGCGTGTATCAGATCAGGTGCGTCATTATATGTGTTAGTTTGGTACAAAGTAGGTACTCTGCATAAAAGTAATTTGAGAAAACATACCAAAACACTTTCTAAAGTATTCGGCTTCTTTCATGCGAATTTGTTTCGATGAACCTTTTTATAAAGCTAACAAACATAGAAAGAGGAAAAACACATTCAGTTGAATGATATTAGATACGATTTATGATTCTTATGTAAGAAATAAGTTATAGTTGAGTATCTATTGTCTTTGCAGCATAAAGTGACCTTGCGCGAATATCAACCATTGAAATATGCTGGCGCATTGTTAGGCTGTTACAGTAACATGTTAATAGTCAGGAAAATAACTAAATATGTAGATATTCTCTATTGAATCGAACAACCAACGTGGGGGTTTTCTCATCGGCAAAATAAATATCTAAATATATAAAACTCAAAGGTGACTGACTGATTGACTGACTGATATAGTGATCTATCAACGCACAGCCCAAACCATTGGACGGATTGGGCTGAAAACTTGGAATGAAGGTAGATGTTATTACGTAGGAATCCGCTAAGAAAGGATTTTTGAAATGCCACTTTTAAGGGGGTGAAATAGGGCATACAAGTTTTACTTTTTAATGCGAGCGAAGTCGCGAGCACCCTCTAGTCTATCATAAATTGCAGAGAGTTTCTTTAAATTCTAAAGCGGTATATTGTCACTTTGTCGATTTCTGAAATGATTAAAAACTTTGAAACATATATCTGGATATCATAACCTGACAGATATTTATGTCTGGTAAATGTGGTGAGTCTGATCGTTTCTATGTATGTTAAGTATGTATTAACAAAAAAAAGTATGTATACGTTATCTACCATCGATGATACAAGCGTTTGCTTAGTGTGGGGCTAGATGGCGCTGTGAGATGTCCTGAAATATTTCTGTATTTTATGTAAGTGTAACTCACCGCCACAGCACCCTTAGTGCCTATGATCTCCGCTTTATTAGTCATGTTGGCGCGCGTGTGCGCCGACAGAGTGGCCGTACGACCGTCTTTGTACTTCAACGCACACGATATAGACTCGTCCACGCCCGCCTGCAATAACAAGAGTGCGAGATTATTGTGTGTAATGTTATACTAGGAATAAATGAGATAAAATAAATCAATTCACATTAAAATGTTAGATTTTCAGTCTTATTAATCAGTCTTTTAATATACTTATCTGATATTTTATAATTAACGAACATACGTATCTTGGATCAAAATATACTTAAATCATTCGTGCAGTCGTCTGGACTCTTATTCCATACAAACTGTTGTAAAGTTAAGACTAAGAAAAATATAGGTGTATATCCCAAATAGTTGGTACCTAAACAAACATCTCGCTTCTAGAAAACCATTTTCTCCATAAAAAGTTTTTCCTCAATTTTTTTTTTTTACAAATCATATCCATCAAAATAAATTTTACCTTGCTTAGATGTCCGGTGCACACAATATCTGTGGGAGGTTCTTTGTATATGAACTGGACTAGTTGTAACATGTATATACCGAGGTCCAGCACCGCGCCGCCGCCCAGGTCCTTCATACTGAAACACAGGGAACATTGTATTATACTGGGATACGGGATACGGGTAACTAACGCATAACCAATTAAGTGGCCTGTATCAAAAGCTACAACTTCCTCACGCTGCAACCGTTGTCTGTTTGTATTGTCGACTGAGCCGACGTGAAAATTAATGTTCTTCTTCTTCTTATCGATTAAAGCCGTAAGACATGCAGCTACTTACAATAATAAGGACCCAAGCCAAGCTAGTTACAATAATAACGACCAAAGCTTTCGAATTGTGAAATTTATTCGCGTTTCGTTTGATTGTAGGTACTTGCAACAATTTGAACTTGAAATGTAACAGAGACGTATGCGTATAACAGGTGCGATGGTATCTATATCTCTTTGACACTAATACGACAGCATGAAGTTTCAATGCTATCGCAAACTTTGCAAGGCCAAACACAAAATTTATAATTTACTACTAACTGCCCGTGACTTCCCCCGAGAATATATAAAATATAACCTTTGATTTATATGACCATATACTATCTTCATACACAAAAATACGATGATCCATCGCTTTGTTGTGGCGTGAAGGAGTATCAAATAGTAAAGTAACAATAATAGAACAAACTCATTTTGGATTTTATATTAATTTGTACTAGAGGGTGCTCGCGCTAAGAACTTTTTAATGCGAGCCTACGCTCGCATTAAAAAGTAAAACTTGCGTCCCCTATTCCACCTCTTTAAAAGTGTCATTTCCAAAAATCCTTTCTTAGCGAATTCCTACGTCATAACATCTACCTGCATGTCAAATTTCAACCCGATCCGTCCAGTAGTTTGGGCTGTGCGTTGATATTTACCAGAATCTGTATTTCCTGTGAACTACAATCCAGGGGTTTTCAAATCCAGAGTTATTAGGTATCTTCTAGGTAAGCGTGTTACACCCTAAGCTGCAACAATGCTTAACATCAGGCTGGCTGTAGTCAAACGTAAACCTACATATGTCACGTAAAAAAAATGTTTTAAACACGCAAGATGATACTTTTTCTTCTAGAATAGTCCTTGTAAGGAAAATGCAAATTTTCCACAACCTTGCTATTGTTTCAAAATGCATTGATTATGTTATTGATATGGACGGTAATTAATCTTAATGAGCATTATATAACGCTAAAGGCGATAAAGCTAATGTGCGTGGAAATTAATTATTACTCATTGTGAACCATTTAAGTAATGCTAGAATTATAGAGTTGTTAATCAATAAAGATTATGTAGAACCCAAAAGAAGGAAATAGATCTATGTATGTAGGCTAAAGTGAACGGCGAGCAGAAAAAAAAACAAGTCAAAAACACAAACATACGACATTCTAAGAAAACACAAATAAAAATCTTACTCCACGCATTGTTTTATATGCCCTAACTTAATCAAACACCATATCTAATCTGAGATTGCAACGATGTAAAAAAGGTATTTTTGTTTGGTGTCTGCTATACATTTTGTGTTTATATATACTTTATGATATTCTCAACAAAAGAGTAATAATAAAACAGAATAGATAATTATCAAAACTTAGCTTAAATTACAAAGCCTTGAGCACCGCCGTAAGGTGGCCAGTCTTTCGGTTTTTTACAGGTTGCATTTCGGAGAGTGTGCGGAGGAATTGCATAATTTAATTCCTGCAGCCCCATTTCACCATCGTACGAGTAGGGGTTCGGCAAGAAGGCACCGTTTAATACAGTTGAGGTTCCAAAGACTCGCACCAAGCGCTTTGCTTCGACTTTCATCGTGCGAACAGACAAACTGTGGAACTCCTTGCCCGAATCTCTATTCCCCTTGAACTATAATTTGTCGGTCTTTAAGTCGAGAGTAAACCGGTTTCTTTTAGGCAGGCGCGCTACATCGTAGACTATAACATTGCTTACCATCAGGCAAGTTGTAGTCAAGCGTAAGCCTATATCATGTAAAAAAAAAAAAAGTTTAAGAAAGAATAACATTTATTGTAGCAAATAAAAATGAAATAAGTACAAACAAGAAATATATAAATTTAAAAATAAACCTATACTTAAAACTACTTAAATAAAATACATATACATATTTGCCACAATACAACCCCAACTCAGCATAATGCTGGCTGCATAGCAACCAGCGCTGGTCTTCCGTTTAGGTGTAGAACTTAACGAAAATAATGAATTCAGCTTAGTTACAAATCAGGCGCATACAAGACCAAAAACATACATAATTTCATGAAAGTTAAGTATTTTTGGCCACTAAAATAGATAATAATAGATGGCACGATGGCACATAAAAACGGAGTCCTATACCCAGCAGTGGGATCCCAAGGGGTGTGAATGATGATGATTATGATGATTTTTAACCATTATTGATCAAGTGTGATCATGGTCATGATCTTCTATTCATTAATCAATCATTAATTAATCGGATGTTAAACATGTTATAGCCATACTGTTCTAATCAAATGTATGCAAATGTAGTGATATGGCAAGGCCATTATACCATCAGGTATAAGTTAGTAGACTATATGTAAAGAGACAAGGCTGACTTCATTTTACACGACTTATGACATAAATAAAAGCATTTAGCAATAATAATGTATGTAAGTATTAGTTGCCTGGTCGTGACACCTGTACTTATCCTTTGAAAATACCATGTAAGTTATTCCACATTCTCAACTACCACACCACTAAGCTTTAGTAAATGATATTGAGCGAGTAAAAGTAATAGTAGAACTACAATCCAGGGGTCTCCAAATCTAGAGTTAATAGGTATCTTCTAGGCAAGCGTGTCACATCCTAGACTGCAGCAAAGCTTAACATCAGACAGGCTGTTCTCAAACGTAAACCTATCCTACGTAAAAAAAAAAACAAACTAAGATGGACACAGTCACATGATAAATGACACGATAAGCAAAAACCGACACAAATTTCAAACTCGCATGCACGAAGAAGATGACAAGCAAATATCTTACAGATTTCGTTCGATGTCATTAATCTCTACGCCGAACTGCACGCTGACGTGATAGATATCTCCGAGCCCGCCGGACTTGATGTGCTCGTCCAGAGCGTCGTACGCTGGGAAGAATCTCGACCACATCCCTTCTAGAAGGAACACCTTCTTCTCCCTCGCGAGGTCTACTAATGACTTTGTCTGCTTATACGTCATTCCCATTGGTTTCTCGCATAGCACGTGCTTGCCGTGCTCCAGCATTAGTTTTGCGATCTCGTAGTGTTGCAAGTTTAGCACGCTCACGAATACAATGTCTGGAAAGAAAGAGCGGGTAAGCGTGCGGTGAAATATATACAGATGTGTGTATGTACGTAGATGTATAAGACGGAATGGCCAAACAATGCGGTAGTAAGGTGTTCAAAAGCAAGTCGATACATCATCTTTCTTGGTGATTTGCGATTACACATTGTTTTTAGGCATAATATCTAGGCTTGTTAAAACCTGCTCGGTGTTAAGCACTTTGGTATTACGAGATGCAGCACGCTTGCTGAAAATAATGTTGTTTTTTTTTATTCAAGGGTCAAATTTATTGGTAGCGTGTCAAAGTTTTGTTTTCCTTATTTATATTGGTAAAAATGGGTAAAAATAAACAAGAAAGCGCTCCATTCCTCTTCTTGCTAATTACATAGAATCAGAACGAGTATAGAAGAAAACTCGTACATTTCTATGAAATACTTTGAGTCATCAAGCAAGTAATTAAACAATAGAGTCAATGCATTTGTAGTGTTTAATCCTAAGGATTTAAGTTATATCTCTGCTATCTACTTTGTGATAAATTGTTTGCAATGTGGAATGCAAGTACATATGTATATACATCATAATATGTGAAGTTGCGATAGTAATCTAGTTTTACTCAATCAGCATGTACCTAGGTATGTATCATATTGCACGACCAGTGTTATTTTACAACCAAGTACAAGAAATTATAATATTTGCGTAGCTTGGCGCCGAGTGGTTTCCAAAACTAGTATGTACATATTTATGTGTGAACTTACTGTAATTGTATTGTTTGCAAAAATGTATTGAATCAATAGCCTCAAGTGAGGTTAATATACTCAATGCCTCTACACATGTTGTACAGCTGTATGTACGGTAATATGCGACGCCAGTTATGAAACAAGGTTAATAGATTTAATTGGAGGTAGAGGACATAGTGACATTTTATAAATAGATTAAAGTACCAAATACCACAGCGCAATGATATTTTTCACATAATTCAACATGACGCAGACTCGCTAAGCGGATTATAAAAGCAAATTTTAGGATCGTAAACATGCTTATTTACATTTTTGCGAGTTGCGCTCCGCTCCGTCTTGCAAGCTGACAGGCGATACCGGACCGTAAAATCGGTTATTGATGATGGAGACGACGATGATAGACGAAGCCAATTCACGAGGCGATTCAAATCGCGTCGTAAAGAGCTTATGAATATTAGCGAGCGGAACAATAGTGTTCGTGTGAGCGCGCGTCGCTTGCTTACCTATAGATTCATCACGCGCGAGCGCCTCGTAGCCTTCGTACGCCGTGGGGATCTTGTGGAGCGTGGCCAGTCTGTGCACGCGGTCCAGGTCCTTCCCGGCGATGGCAGCGAGGCGGTGCTGCTCCGCCGGCAGCGTGGCCAGCGCCGTAAGGAAGTCGTGCGCGATCATCCCCACGCCCGCCACGCCCCATCTCAGCACGATCCCCATCTGTAACCACACGCGAGCTCACTCTACTGACACCGAGCACCGACTGCTGCTCACACTACCTGACCATATACATTAGCCACTTCTAGCAGATAAACACTAGAGTAAACTAGAGCGCACATTTCACTCTGTTATCGAAGACGTCTTAATGCACTAGTTGGATGGGTTATCATCAATACGCAAATAATTTTCCTTCTGTCTCAAATCACAAGTATAGATGATCGATGCGTTCATTGGCGTGAAACGTTGATGCAGCCGTGATGATTGACATCTGCATTCTAGTTAAAAACTGTGAAAGGTCACTTCCCATGACCGGATCTAATTTGGCCGGCTTCTTCCGCATAGAAGCACGGAGTCCACTTTTTGTGTTCTTTTTTACTCGCCACAAAGCAGATTGTTTCCTCGACTCCATCGAGGTAGAGACTAACGGACACTCTTGTTGATCTTGTAAAGGAGTTTTTTTTTTGTTTTTGATGTAAATGTTGTAATGCAAACAATGTCTGACGTTGAATGATGAGGCCAGTGGTTTTACGTGACGAAAGATAAGATAAATTGTAATAATAAAAGATTTTGCATAGAGTGTACCTCGGTGCTTGTAGATATAGATTACGAGATAGCAAAAAGTTTTGCTATGTTTTGGAATTAAGTACTTTCACTGAACAAAGGATATTTGGCAGGAAATGTGGCAATCAGTATGGTGATAACACAGAATGTGATGCTTGCTGTAAAAATGATAATTTAAAACATTATAGTAAACAATGTTTGTTTAGCATTAATGCTGGTTTACTGAAAATAGCAATACAAACATTAAACGCGATAAAAGGCTGAAAAACATGATACTTAATCGATTAGCCTGAATCTCAATATATAGGTCAAACTATGACTACTTACCTACTATTGTTTACGTGAACCTAGAATAAAGTGTTGTGAATCCAATAAATGCAATGCCAACTTTATTCGCCAATCAATCCAAATAAAATACGAATTTATTAAAATAACAATTCCTCAAATGAACTATACTAATGTAAGATAATATTGATGGAATGGAGTACTTTTGTCACTACACATGTATACGTACATACAACAGAAGACATAAAATGATAGTACCTAATTCTCGTATTATGTTGAGTCAGAAAGAAAGCAGATTTTAACGACCAACAATTACGAGAAATTATGAAGATTAAATACCAACTGAAGTTTTAAGACTATGTAAGTATATAAAAGATGGTCTGCTACGTAAATTCTAGATGAAAATATAATATACCAAGTTCAATTCAGTCGAGTACACTTCGCGTGCAGCAGAAAAATATTGTGCACTAAGCGTTATTAGATCGTTCAATTTATGATGTAATGCAACAACTGCATGCCTAAGTACAGTGGCTATCAAATGTCAAACCTAATGCTGTTACGAGTGTATTATACTCTCGTATTTTGTGGAATTTACTACATAACTTTATTGGTCACATGTTGGGCCTATCTCTTGGTATTTAAATTAAACTTACAGACTCGTTACTTCCATTTTAATCCTAAGATACTCAAAATTTTGCAAAAAGTGTATTATCCTATGGGCTACTTGATGTTACGAGTACACAGTGTTCCTCACATCTCGAAGGTAGGTACATTAATAACATTTTTGGTACTGTTTTGAAAAGACTACATAAATAACATGTGTTTAGAAAACATGCAAGTTAGAAAATATAATAACTTTAACTATGGACTTTATAAATAAGATTTTCAGGACACTAAAGTAAATCAAGCGCGAAAATCAATTTAACTAAAACTTCCTCATTGCATAAATGTTTTGTTTGTAACAATGTAATGCACATTGAACACGACGATTAAAGAAAAAAACTCATTTTTCAAAGTAATATCACACATCCATGACCCAATATAATTAATTTATAGCTACAATGTGTAGTATTGTTGATAAAAAATGAATAGACAGAAAAACATTTACGTAGAGTTAAAGTTAGAAAACGACAAAAATTGCTCACCTCAAAATCGTCAATAACAGAAATACGGCCGCGACCAAATGAGCATCAAACAAAACTAAAATACTACAATAATGTGGCGCCAGCAGAAATCGACACTTACGACTCTCACTGAAAAACACACGCGCAATGAAAGAACTCAGATAAACCTGGGCAAACACCGCTTGTTATCAAGATATCAGGAAAAATGAGTAGGTGCCGAATGTTATCACTATTTCTGTGGCGAGTCTACTGTGATTTGTCCTCGCTCGTGATACGTGTGTTATTTCTTAGCGCTGCCGTCGCAGAGAGCAGGCTCTGGTGCTAATTGAAGTGTGAATATTGAAACATTAGAGTAGAAAACTTAGACATAGAATACAACAGGACTGACATTCAAATAAATAAAACACGACGCTGAAGATTTAAAGATCAGAGAAAAGTATATCGCTATCGATATTACACACGCATCTAAAAAGATAATGCGTGATTGGTCTTACATAACAAAATATTATTACATTTATGATTCAACAATCAAACTCTAATGGGAACTCATTGTATTATAATCCAACTGTCGTGGATTTCCCAAGCATCCTATCTTTATGAAAATGAAATGAACGAGAATACCGTTTTTTATACTTATTATTTATCCACAGCTTGCCTAGGCTATCAAGAATATAACTTGGCATACTAAAATAATATTTTTTAAAGTATTTTATCAATTTTCATATCTTCAGCGGTCATTTGCGTGTTTGACTGTGACGCAAGCCTGAATTTGTATCAGCTTATCATCACTTCAGTTACGTATTTTTCGTGCTTTGTATAGTTTATTTACTCTAATGTAGATATTGTATTATTATATGTATATTCATGACATGAGTTAGCCTGTCCGTCAGTCTGTCTAGAAGAGCTGAAAATTTCCATCTTACGTGAAGATTTCATGAAATTTTCACGTAAGTTAGTAAGTACGTTTATCTAATGAAACTGTCTGACGTAGTATTTTTCGCTTAAAATAGGTACTTTAAACATACTAAAGGTTTACGTAGGAAAGTAATTACTTACAAGTAGTTCATCTTATATTATTATCTTTTTTTATTTATTTTGTGAATATGTACAATAGTAAGACCTACCGTAAGAATAGTATAACCTACCACTTTAAGCCTTCCATCTGCTGTAAGATGGAAGGCTTAAAGTGGTAGGTTATAATATATTCTGCCTCACGGCAAGCAAATATCTGAAATAGTTAAATCAATTAATTTTACTAGGGGCCTGAGTACAATAAATATATTATATATTAGGTGCTTAGGCAATATTTTCCTTGACCTAACTGTTAATACCTAGACTACATACTTAGACTACATACTTCTTAATTTAGGTGTACATAATCTCAAGTGGCTGAAATTATATTGAGGCATTAGATCAGTGTGGTTGATTTGAAGCATGTATTTAAAATGTAAACATGGATGATAAAAATGTCAATCAAACATAATGTGTTACAAAATTAGAATATAATGTAGTGTGAAATGCTAAGAGCTTTAGTGTATAAAAGATAGTAATTAAATATAGCTAGAGAGGCTATATGAAGTTGTCTTGTGAAGCTGCATAGCATTAGACCATTCCTGAAGTGTGTCCACACATACATAGTTTAAAATTTAAAACCCAGCAAAAAAAACAGTTATATAAACAGATAATTTGCTTTTCAAATCAAACAGCACAAATAGAATTAGTAAATCTGTGAAACTGTAGCAAGATAAGAACTCATGATGAATGTTTCATTTCAATTAGCAAGTTGATTGCTAGTAATTACTGCTATGAGTTTGTTTACAACCTCTATTAGAGCCATAATGAAGCTGACAGCTGCTGTGCTATTAACTAAGATAAACAGAAGGTGACTGCAAGGCCACCACCACTGTGCTAGTAGACATATTGTACTAACATTAACTAACCCATTTTCATTACTTGTACAAGAACTATATTATGGGTTATAATGTGTACATATGTAATACATGAATTATGATGGTGCCTCAAATTGGTTGTGCATAACATACATTGGATGCGAAAATTGTGTATATTATGTTCTTTGTTTGATTGTATGTTTCGTTTTTAAGTATAAATTGATAAGAAGGTTTATCGATAGATTATAAATGTGAAAGTTAGGTTCACTGTCTAAGGTGATGTACTCACTGTAAGTTATTGTTATTTTTTAAGTGTGAATGTATAACTGTATGTCACTGTTTGTGAACTAAATAAAAAAAATATAGTAAAATTGAGTCAGTAAAAAAATACTTTCTGGTGAAAGTCTTTGAACTACAGAGTAAAAATAATTCTATAATTTTTTTTATAATTTTATAGAACTTTGGCTCTAGTAAGTTCTCATATTTTCATATGAGTAAATACCCTTAAACCCTGATAAGGAAATGCCATAAATTTGAAGTGACTCAAGCCCTTGAAAGCCTGACACTGTCTCAGTTATTTTTATAAACATCCTGTCATTGACCTTAAGAACCAGTCTTATTTATTTAAAGATTAACATTTTGTGTATTCATTTTGTTGTCTCTAGGCCAATAGGAAATTTGAGTCCTGAATTCAATTTGATATTCAATATTTAATTAAGACACATTAAATGAAACAGTTAAGATATCCAGAATTTTTAAAAAGAATATGAAAAAGTAGTAGTACTGTATCTAATCAAAAGAATTCACCAAAGTAAGCTATGGATATTTAAGGAAATAAGCTTATGCTCTGGGTTCCTGTACAATACATAAGTACAAGCACATATGTACATTACTCTTTGTTTCACTATAATACGTATGGCATATACAGATTCATACATGAATTAAAAATAATTAAAGAAAATACAGAGAAGTTGGCCCTAAACCAACAAAATACTTATTAACACTTCAAGGTGAGCTACATGTATTGTATCAATACTAACTTTATTACAAAAATATTAAGCTAAGCATGTGATAGAAAACCAAGCCCTTAAACATTTTTTGTGTGGTTAGATTAATTTATTGTGATAAAATTTAATAAAAACTTACGACTTATCCGGCTGATTTATCTTTACTACCACCTGCATAAAAAGCTTGTTTGAATTAAATTAATTCATTACAATGGTACGATCCGTTTCGTGTGACTCGTAACAAATTTATAGGCCGTGTCGTTAGTTAAACTTTTTAAATAATGCAATGGAAGGAAGGCACTTATAAATAATTTCAGACGCGACTGAAATATTAAAATTAAAAACTGGACCGAAAACAAAATATTGAAATTTTACTTTACCTGTCAATCAGATTGCCTGTCAAAATTTTTTTTTGGGTTTGGCCCATAGCTACCTGTGTTTTGCGTTTAAATTGTTTGGCCGAATATTTTGGCCGACATTACCTCGATTTTAAAAGTGAGCCTTTCTCATCTCTAACGTAACCGGAAGTCTATTTTTGTCGTAGAGGGATGATCAATTGATCTTTGATTGAATTGATTGATTGATTTGAAATTGATCCTCCCTCTACGATTTTTGTAATATTGTTGGTTTGTAGATCAATATTTTTGTCATTGTCACTGTCAAAAACGCTGGTCGCTGAAGTTTATTTTGGAATATGCAATTTGTATTTCTGTTTCATTGATTCTTTTCAAAGTTTCTTTTGTATTTCATCAATGTCCTTAGTTCTAAGACGATGTCTCAAAGTCAATGGTATCCTGTTAGGCTCAAGCAATACAACAAATACACTGGCTTCACATAAAACAACGGGTTACCCAAGAAGTTTCAGCGATGAAAAATTCACGAGTGAACCTCAGTTTAGTCACAGCACGATTATGGTCGAGAATGGCCTCAACGTCCACGAGCTGCCCCTGGTTATACGTAAGCTGACCACTATTCCAGATGATCAAAACATGCCTCCTGACGACACGAAATCTTCACCCGATTCATTCAACTATCCTCTCATACAAGAAGAGTTTATGCAGTGCTTGCATCTTCGAGATGTATTTTCCCTTCTCACAAAATGTACAAAAATTACTCCAAACATTGCACTGGGCGCAATCGAACGAATCCACAATTTAGAAAAGAATCCTCCATTGTCCACGCCTATGAATCTCCCTGTGGAGAGTGATCACATCAACTTGGCGAAAGGCGCGATTCTGGACAAACTACTGAAAGTTGTGATGAAAACTGAAGACACTCAAACTATTCTGAACATCTTGAGCACAGTGTCTTCATTCATGAACCCATACAAGCCTAGATTCTCAGATGAATTATTGATTAGAGTGATTGATAACAAACTAAATATTGAACAATTATGCCAGTTCTTAGTGTTTCTCATAAAGAATAAAGCGTACCACCAATATTCAGAGACAATAGACAAACTCTGGGTTGGTTTCCTTGAAAAAGAACAAGATATTAATGCTCAAAATATTGTCAAAGTCTTCCAAGTTCTTAAAGGTCTTAAGTCAAGTAAGAAAACTATAATGAGCTTGGTAGAGCAGAAGTTTGCTGATGTGTGGCCTAAAATCAGTGTTGCAGACATGCAGGACATCCTCAACGTGTTTGATGAAGAAAAGTACATATCTTTACAATCATGTGGTGTTGTTGCGTCTTGGTTTTACTCAAACATCCACGCTCTGAACCAAGAGGCCATGTTAGATATTATCTTGAAGCTCACCCGACTGAGGTACACTGATCATAATATTGAAAAAACTGTTGAAAAGTATATGACATTAAAAGGTACAAAAATAGAAACACCAATCTTGGTGGTAGCCATTTTAAACTATTGCTTACAATTTCAGATACGGAATGACAAAATATTGAATAGTTGCTGTGAATTTATTCTCAACAATGGCAAGAACACACCCAGCAGCGTCTTGAATTCCATGATTTATCCATTTGGGTTCTTGAATTTTGATCCTGAAAAGAGTTGTGAGTTTTGGCCATTTGTTGAAAGTGTATTGGAAGATAACTTTAGTAAGATGAGTCCTGATGACATATGTTCTACAGTTTTGTCCTTCATATATATTGGAAAGCATCCCTTGAAGCTGGTAAATAGGTTATTCAACTCAGAATATTTACCGAAAATTAACAATCCACAGACTTTGAAGAAACTTTATCTGATAGACACAGCTCTATCTTTGGAAAGTAAGGAGTACTCTGGACCATTTATTCCTAAAGACCAATGCTCGAAGCCAGTATCTCAAGATCCTCGTATAAGGAATGTAGTAAATAAGATCAAGCATGTGTTTGATAATGTTGCTGGTGGTTCGGACAAGTCGTCCCTGGCCGTGATGGTTCCAAACATTTATTCTGACGAAAGCTATCTCATAGATGTCATGCTACATCCAGCTGGGTTGGGTGGGAATACTTTTAATTGGAAAACAAAGTCAGCTCGAAACGAAAATGTTGCTGTTTTAATTCATCTACCAGACCAATACTGTTCCGACAACAGTGAGTTGATCGGACCACAGGTTATGAGGAAGAGACATTTGAAAGTTTTGGGCTTGAGAGTGGCGAGCTTGAAGTATTCTGTGCTGAGCCAATATTATACATCCTGCAACAGCAGTGGCCTGAAGAGGTATGTTGAAGAATGCATCAACAACGCTGAGGACTGCTGTACCAACTGACTGTGATTACACAGGTACTTTCCCAGATTATAAAGTTGATTTAAGTAAATGATGATTGTGATCATGTAGTTGTAACTAAGTAGAATTAGAGGTTTCTGGAGTCTTCGATAAATGATATGTAAAGTCAATATGATGCCAAATTTGTATAGTATTTAAAGTGCCTTATATATTTTTTATATGATTTTATATATTGAATATTATGAATTGTTCTAGTCTTTAAGATAGTATATCAGTACTACATGCTTGTAGATAAAATAATTTGTACCTATAGGAGTAGATACTTCTAGATGCAGTTGTAACACATAACACATATTGTAAGTAGTTAGATATAACCAATAAAAAAATAGAGTAAAGGTCATTGTACACTTAACTAAATACAAAATAAAACAACCAATTAATTATTATTAATTTTATTTCATTATTATACTCATAACATCTTTCTCTTATATTATTTACTCACAGACTAATTTCACTAGAATTATTATTATTTGAATATTTTTAATAATTTCTTAAAACAACTTTTATATTTCGAAATATTTCTATGAAAAAACTCGTTCCAGATCAAAATATTGAAAGATAGTCGCTCACTCGGCAACCTCTATGTTCGTTATTGCTCAGCGAGAGAGCGCCGGCGCCCCGGCTGCGCCGCGCGCGGTGCGGTTCACTCTAATAGACAAGTTACAGGCGGACCCGCTAGGCCCGCGATTCGCTCCCTAAAAATAAGATTTCCAAAATATTGTTTTTCAAGACAGCCTTGTTTAATACAATTATGTAATAGTTGATATACAGTTATTGTTTAGATTAGAGATGTGGCGCAGAAAATATTTGGAATCGAACCGACTACCGGCGAGTTGACAGGTGGAGGTGGTGGTGGGTTGCGCGCGAGAGGCTTGCGAGAGGGTGCTTCTACGTCAGACAATCACAGATAGAATATGGCATTGGATCGCTCCGCAAGCGTCACAAGGTAGTCACATAGCCAGAAATGACTACACTATACTTTATAGCCATAACGGTGTATCACAGCAACTCTAGCTTGAATATCAAATCGTAAAGAAAGTATTAACGCTGACTCACAGCCTAATATCTAAGTAGGTAAATTTATAATTATTACATTAAATATTTCGTTACATTTGTCGAAATATCGGTAGCCTTGAATGAGGCAGTTGCAGCTACGCGACCGCTTGCGTGGTGGGGGCTCGCCTCTCCTGGCGGCCGCTTTCAATTTAACGCTAATATGACTGAAATTACGTACACGAATTACAGCTATTCAGAAAGAGATACCTAACTATGTGCATTTGTCATGACGGCTATGTAATGCCACTTCTAACACATAGGAGATGTAACGTCGAAATCTATTTATTACATGTCTTACTGAAGGTTCACTGAAATCACCTATTCTACTTAATACATAGGTCTCTATAGGTTATATAGCTTACCACGATCAAGTATTGCCACATGTTAATGAAAGTATGAGGTTTTGGCACATAATGCTCTAATAAGGTGTTACAAATTATAAAGTATAGGTACTACCTACACCTCATGGTTCTTCCATCAGATAGAGTCTATCCCAACTGCAAGTAACATGCCTCCACTCGTTGCTATCCTAAATGAACAGTAAAGTATGTGCTGTGATACCTACTCTTCAATTATTACATACATAGAAGAATATAATCGGAATAAATAGATTTCATGGCAATATTTTCCATAATAATGTGTATATAATTCAATAAATGTAATTTATATTTGTAAATCAACGTATCGTCTTTTACATACCTATTGGTAGGCATAAATCTAACATCTTTTGCGTAGATATTTTATTATTTTTGAAAGGAAGATATGTCATCACTAATTTGTTTAAAACTTTGCCTTTTATATCACTACGTGATGAAGTTACACCATAAACTCAAATCGTCGAGTTGATTCGTATAGATATCAAAAAGAATAATTTAGTATGGTTTATACTTAATTTGATTAAGTTCTTTATGTCCTCGTTTCGTGAGTAACACCGCACAGGGCTTGCTCTGCGTGTTGTTTGTTTACAATATATCGAGGCTCTTATACAGCACAGCACTGGGTGTTAACTATTCTGGTAGACAGCCGTTCACTGGATAATTTCAAACCTATTCACTACTTAAATAATTATCATCAATACTTTATATATCTACGATTGAAGTCAGAATTTCATAAATGCAGTTTAACATGCAAATTCATTAATAAACACGAGTACTTATTTGGGTTCTTTAAATTTCCCATTTCGTCTGCTCTTCAATGCCTAAATATATTTTTAAATTGTGTTTTAATGAATCAATAAGCAGCTTAGAAGAAATAGTTTCGTGCTAATTGTCAATAACATTTTATAAATGCGTGTAAATAGATACTCTGTACCTACTTTAGTAGGTAAGTGGTGTTACATAGGTATATCTTTGAGTTTATTTTTGCACCAAATAATAGAATTCAGCAATATGTAATAGGTATGTAAACACGGATTCAAGTAACTTTGATCGTTTTGAAAATCTCAATATGTCATCGTCAAGACACTAATTCTATGTAATTATACTCATTATAGTGATATCATCTGCTAGAACTTTCTTATCGTTTATGATTATTAATATCAATTATTGAAAATGAAGTTATTTATCAAGTAATTTTGTAGTCAATAGCAAATTCCCATATCCGGGGGCCTTATGCTAAAAATGATACAACATCGATACCTATTTGGCAGTTATCTAAAATTAGGTAATTATTATGAAGTAGGTACTAATATAAGTACTAAGTTTGTGATAGAAATTATAAAATTGACGAGTTAACAGTAGGTTACAATATTTCTGCAAGCCTTACTTACAGTTCCTCGGATATCAATTTGGTCATCAAAAGACATTTTCACCATTCCAAAGACCACGCATTGTAACCGACAGAACTATAAATATGGCTGAACAATATTATAACATCCAGGAATGTTACTTTAAATAGATACTTAAAAGTACGCGCTATTTAAAAGTACTACCTATGGACTAAATGGAAATGTTCAATATAATAGAATAACTTTTAAATAATTGATGGTTCGTGTGTACAATGTACAAATATTGCATTGCTTGTGTTAGAGATTGCAAATTTTGCTATATTTTTAATGTTGTTATTGTTGTTGTGTTTCAACAATTGTTATTGTGGTGGGTTTTAATAGCATATTAGTTATTATTTGGTGGCGGTAAGGTAGGTACACAGAACAAAACCAGTGGTAAATGAATGATCACAGTAATTATTTCTACCTACGTGAGTGTGCGCCATTAGTTTCCAAGAAATTCGCACATTAGCGATAAAACACTTTAGCCTATAGCGAAACACTGTTTCCTAACTCTAAAATTCATATAGTCCTTGAAGAACTTATTTGAGATGTACATAATTATCTACTCACCATAAAACCTAAAATATAATGTGTTCGAACACAGGTACGAGAAAATATAATGTGTTCGAACACAGGTACGAGAAAATTTACGGCGACGTTATAATTATTACTCTTTTGGTGTAATTTGGTGTAATATTCTTTGTAATAAGACGTAACTAGTTCAAAAAGTGACTAGAGTTAGTTTGAAAAAGGTAGTCATATAAATACCGTCCTCTCAGATGTTTGTATCGTCACACATCGATTGTAACCTCGCTTCAGTCCCACGGTAAGTTTTAAGTTGAGCAGATGTAAAACCTTAGAACAGAACAATCATATTTACAAAATATATCAATATAGAAATCTTCATTTACGATTTTAACATCACAAATGTAAACGTTTATAAAGTATCTACGTCGTACGTTATAAAAATAAAACAAAAGAAATAAAAAATAATATAAAAATGCTACAAGAACAATCGTAAATGTACTAATCGTATTCAAACTAAAGGATAATATAGCACAACGGTAAACGATACCACTCAAACACGAGCTAGTCCTTAGCGCTCAGCTAGTCTAACAACCGAACGAACATACTTAAACGACAGTAAGGCTCCTCTTTAGACTCGTACACACGTCATAAATATCTATACAACAGTGAATAAACTCCAAAACAAAACTCTAAACAGTATCAACAAAACATTAGAACTAACATGTACAGTGGAGCGGCGCGGCCCGGGGGTCGCGCGCTCCCAACGCAAACTGAGTTCACAACTCGACAAACGAGCACTAATAGTTAGAGAATCACAAAGACGTTTCATAAAGGCGGCGCAAGGGGGCGCGGGCGCGGGCAGGGTGGGGGCTCCGCGCGTTGGGTGCAGGGCTCCGCCGCCGGCCCCGCGCGCCGCGGTGGTGTGTGGTGCGCGAGCGCAGCGCGTTCACGAGTAGATGGTGATCACCTCGCGCCCGCCGCCGCGCACCATCAGCACCTTCTCCAGGCCCTCCGTCAGCACCTCCAGGAATTCCATGTCTGGAAGGGAAATAAAGCAATTATTAACATCAATATTAACAACAACAATGATTTTATATGACGAGATATCAGACCTATAGCATAATGACATGCGTTGAAAAGTATTGGAAGCTTGTAGCAGTTTGATATTAAAGCGTAGACCTTCGCGCTACTAGTCTACGTATTTTATTGTAGATGTGCTACGCTGTAACTGTTACGCTACAAAATGATGAATAACAGGTAGCTATAGTCTGTTTCAACTAGAGAGCGAAAAACGTACGTTCACGCCACGGTACCATGAGAGCACCGAAAACAAACGATGCGTATCGTTATCCATACGTTTATGTATCGTTTCCCTGTCGCTTACGCATTTACCGTGTTTCGTGGTACCGGGCAAGGTGAGCGTCAAGGTCAGTCAGATATTGCAAACCTGTTTTACATTTCTCGGTAAGATATGGCTGGGGCCACATTCCGCTCTGGGATACGCTTGGATTCGGATTGTTTTAGTGTGCTATTTGACTGTTTGGTTGTTAATTGTTATTTTTTGTTAAGTTAAATTAGTTATATCGGTTTTTGTTAGTACATGTATTTGTTTTGTGTTGTTTTTTATTTGTGAGTGATAATGGAATCATCGGAGCCGTCTTCCTCGTCATCAAGACCGTTCAAAAGTTTTAACTCACCTAGAAAGAAGCGCAAGTTATCCCATCTGTCCCAATTTATTGATGCAAAAAAGGTTGGTCTTCCCTGCCCAACACTAAAAGGTCAATGTCCGCTTTTCGCTCTCCAGTTGGAACTGACAGAGTATAGCTCGTAGCTAGCTTGTTAAATTATTTTGAGATCGGCAAAATAGTACAAGACTTCACAATACTCCACTATTTTACCGATCTCAACATGTTTAGCAAGCAAGCGACCCGTAGTAATTTTCTATTTCTATGGTTCTATGTACCGTAGACACATACACGGATTACCTAATTCCTAAATGCAAAATAGTGCCAGCTATACCTATTTGGAATGTATTCTGCGTGTGTGTATAAATACGAGTATCTATAGGACCGTTTACCAATTATTTATTAAGATTTTCTCAGGACATATTTATAAAATAACCTAAAAATAATAAAGAAGTACTCACAGTTAGACTCCCGGTCGTACTTGGTGTCCCTGGGCGGGCCGGGCAGGTTGAGTATGACTAGTTGTGCGTCGTGCGAGCGCGACACGATCACCTCGTTCAGCTTCACGGCCGTGTGCATCCGTCGCACCGTGCCCTCGTCACTGGGGAATACCCGACTGAGTTAGAAGTGGGTATAATGGGTATAAATATTATACACGAAATTAATAAGGGAATAAGGTGACATTAATTTGTTTTGAATTAACAAAGAAACTGAAGTTACTAACTAAAGTTATTAGTTACTATAGCATTTATTTGGAAATTTGGAAAACTTGAAAAAAATATCTTTTGTTCCACACAAAAAGGTCAATGTGGGATAGAAAAAAAATTAAACCTGAAGTATTCTTGTTAGTAACTAGGTATATGACAGAAAATATATAATATAAAGCAGAACTCACGGAGTGATGTCGGCCATGTTGGGTTTGGGCTTGACGGCGTCTCCGTTGGAGGCTTCCTTGTGCTTGTCGTCTGGCGCCGCCCCCTCGCACTGCGACGGTTCAGGCGAGTCCCACATTGAATCGATTATGTGCAACAAACTACTTCGAAAGTCGTCCTACTCTCCCCAATTTTTGTCCCAACGTTTTCGTCAGTTCCAATTGAAGAAACGCGCACCCGACAGTTGCACATGACGGATTCAAGGCGAATAAAACACGGGATGTCATACATTATTTAAATTGTTAAACAATAAGGCACTACGGACAGTCAAACATCCAATCTTGGATACGCGCGCCGCACGCTTGGACTGGCCGGGCGCAGCCTAATGATTGACCCGGGGTTTATGCTGAGCATACACCGGCGAGCGCTTGCAATCTGGTTCACGATCACGCGAACCAAGATCCACAGTCGTCGCTTTTGGGTCAATGATAAGGCTGCCTTAAAGCCCGTCTTTCTTTTACACATGACTGTAGGTAATCAAGTCGTTTTTATCAGTTGGCCGTCGAAGCGTGTTGCGTGCGTACAGTGAACAACAAAACAAACTAAAGTGAACAACTCAAGGTGAATGAGCTCGCCAAACATATGACCACCGTGTGTAAATTCGCTAGGACTCGTTGGTGACACAACAGTTATGGTTACAATGGAAAACTTATGGCAAAATTCAAATAAAAATCAAACTATGATGTTTGGTGCATCTACTACCAATGAATTGCATACATTTTGTACAGTTTAGTATCCCTAATAAGGTGCAAATTGAAGTTTTGTCATATTAATTTGTTATACTTTTAATATTACTTTTATTTTCATTAAATCTTTAAATCTCTGAAACGGAGTTAAAATAATTTCATATAAATAAATACTAAACATTTAATTCTGTTTGAAAATATATTCATTATTTATGTAATTCCTGCTGTATTTAATTTTGCACCCATAATTTGATTTAGAACATTTTATATAGTAGGTACCACTTAATTATGTAGGATAATCATCTTACTATCCTAGCATGCATTTAATGTGATTTTGATTATATTTTATAAGTATGAAGCGAAAAGCCTCTAACGAAAGAGATTTGTAATGCGTTTCGTTGTGATGATTATCCTGCAATAATTTACACTTCACACGAAACGATATGTGAAAATATGCCGTAATTAAATTAAATAGGTATTACAAGATGAACCTTGTAATTTTATTTACAAAAATCAACATTACCCTTTAATGGCGTTTTGGGATCCGTAGAAGTTTAATGCAAATCAGTGTGCCATTATTTTGTATGCAATATTCTAATCCAATTTTGCTCATAATATGTAGTTACATAGATTAGTAAGTGTAAATGTATTGTAGGTACGCATATTATTCACATATCGTGTCGAGTACAATAATACACGAATTTATCAAAGTCATTAGCAGTAAAAGCGACGAAGAGGCTCTGATGAAAAATTAACTTAACCAGTTCATTATCCAACACATTCTGAGATAAAAGAATGAAAAATATTTGTGATTTATTCTTTTTGTATCGACACAATGATCCGTATAAATATTTTGTTTTTTTTTTAGTAGAAGAGGGAAAAGATCGTATATAGTAGGCCCAGAAACATTCCTAGCCTCATAGTCGCTCTATGTTCACCCAGAAACCAATGGGCTAATTCCACCGTAGACAATCTTTTTCTACTTCTTCGTCAATCGTTTTCGTTAAAACTGAATGGAAATGTCATCTCCATACATTTTAGATTCACGAAGAAGAATAAGAATAAGAAATCGAATGTCAAAGCTGGAATGGGCCCACAGGACTGGCAGCTGTAAGATATGTTCACCTTGTCGTCCTTGTCTTTATCCTCCGGGTCGGTGAGGGGAGGTGAAGGGGCGTCCTCGTCGGCGGGGGGGTCAGCCCCGGGCTCCGCGAACCGAACCTTGCTGGCCGTCTTCACGTCAGCGTGGTGGTGGTCCACGATCGCTTGCACCTGCGCGCCACACGGAGAGGTTAGTAGATTATAGTTACTTTAGTGCAGGCAGAGATTCTAATGGCGGAAAGTTTTCACTCGGAGATGAAATTGAAAAAAATAAACCCTTGGAATTCTTATGACTGAGGTTTATGTCCCGTCCTACTTTTGATCATGTAGAGTGCCTAATAGATACGCACCTCCGTTATTTGACCAAAAAATTACTTGGTTACATTTTGAGTTATAACTTCCGCCGTCAGAATAGCTCTATAATTTTTCGACGCTTTGTCGACGTAAGAGTATACGAGTGATTCCCTTTAATACAGTGGCGTAGCTTAAGGACACTCAAAGAACCAACTAGTCATTACTTATTATTACGGCCTTTTTCGGTTTTTTATTTAACTGGTCGTTAAATTTGCCAATAGGCCCCCGATTTTGTAGTTACGCCGCTGTAAAAATGTCTTCATTGTACATATCTATCTATTCGAGAAATAAAACTATAAGTACCTACTGTGACGAACGGTATAGTCGAGGACACAGCCTTGATTTAAATATACCGGAACTTAGCTTGCTCGAGCTAATTTGTTTATTCAACAGATTTATTTTACCAACGATAAAATCCGTTGTTTTATATGATTGGATAGGATAGATTGAGATTAAAAATACATCTAAACCTACTAGCGACCAATAGTTACAAAAAAGGTTACAAAAAACCTATCCATCTGCGTATTGCATATAATATAAAGAGCATAATTAACAAACTGTGTGCTTCTAGCAAGATAGTCTAAAAGTGCAGATTAGAAATAAATAGAGAATGTCAGAGCTTACGAAATATGATAAATTGGATATGATAAAACATTGCTTCATTTTTACAATCCTTTAAAATATAACAACAAATATAGTGGACAGTTAAAATAAGCAATGTTTGATGATGAGAACACTTAGATGATCGTTGATACATTGAAAGCAAACATCGAGATTGCTAAGCTCTCAAAGGGAATGGAATGGAAGTGTGGGTGTAACGAAGTATAAGTGAAATCGTCAGGCTTACATACAATATATAAATCGGAATCTATTCTAACGACACTGAATCAAGCTAGAACGTAAATCATTACCACTCAGAGAGCAGTAAAATAATAGGAATATAAAAATAACAGCTAAATAAGGTAAATAAGTGGACTGAGTCGGGGTAAAGTGTCCAGTTTTACCAGAGGCTGTTTTTCTTCAGCATTTTCACGATAGTCCACGAAATTTTGCATCTGCATCGCAGCCGAGAGACAAATATGTTAGTTGTATCATACAATATATATCTTATATTAAAGATTAATCTATCATCAAAAGCATTTTATAGAACATAGACAGCGCATTATCATTCACATTTGTAGGCTTTCAGACGTTATGAAAATAGAGGTATGTGCTTATCAAGCACAATGAATATGTGCGCTTCATATCCATATAACAACACATGTAGCATTATAGATACAGCATACAGATAAAAGATAGGTATCAATTCCCTCCACTAAAATTTATATTTGTAACGTATAATGTAGGACCTGATGTGATAAGTCCAATGAATATTGTCACTAAATGATGCTTTAGCCATGCACGGGACGCAGGCCATCTTTCCAATTATTCAACTTTTTATTTGCCCTAAAGTTACGACTCAAATGAATAGAGAAATGCTACGTACCATTCCTAGAGTTTCCTTCTTGTTAAGCCTGAGTTCACGCAGCATTTGGTTGCGTTGTTCCATCATCAAGGTGCGTTCGTAGGTGTAGGCGGAAATATCGCTGTCGGTCTGAAAATACCGGAGTAGAATCAGTGACGATTAGAAGTACTGATATTATATTGCAATAAATAATTATTAAAAGCCTACTTTTTGAAATCTTTTGTAAAACATTCCATCAAAATACCTAGTGTAAGTTTAAAATTCGATAATATTGCTGAATATCACGTGAGTAACGGCTAAAATCAACCATATCTAAATATATAAAACTCAAAGGTGACTGACTGACTGACTGATATAGTGATCTATCAACGCACAGCCCAAACCACTGGACGGATCGGTCTGAAATTTGGCATGCAGGTAGATGTTATGACGTAGGCATCCAATAAGAAAGGATTTTTGGAAAAGCTGCTTTTAAAGGGGTGAAATAGGGGATCCAAGTTTTGCTTCTTAATGCGAGCGAAGCCGCGAGCATCCTCTAGTTCATAATAAAAATTAACTCACCATCTCAACAACCTCGACCTCAGCTTCCAGACGGAGCTGGTAGAGGAACATCTTAAGGTCCTTCTTCATCTGAATGGAGTTGTCTTCCATCTGGGCTACGGTGAAGATGCGCATCTTGCAGTTCTTCCAGGTGCGGTGCTGTTTCAGCAGGAAGGGAAGCAGCATCAGCATTCCACCGTCGTGCACGATCCACCAAACGTCGATGTTGCCAGATACCTGAAAATTCGTAATTAGTTCGCCATTTGAATGGTTTAAAAAGAGCCAAGTCACCTAATAAAAGAAAATGATCGAGAGTCGTAGTTTTTTAATCACATGTTAAAACTAATTTTTCTCTACGCACCTCTCTTTTAAACCCAAATTCAAAATTTATTTTTCTCTACGACTACGACCTTATAAATAAGTGACTTCCGTCACAACTTGCTGTACAGAGCCAATGCAAAAAATATTTAAGACCTACCTTCTCAGTAGAATCCGGGAAGAAGTTGATACCCTTAGGAACAAGCATGGCCATCCTGGCAGCGGTGACCGCCCGTACGGTCTGCAGGAAGCCCCTCCACCTTGGCTCGCCCGCCTCGCACATCTGCTGCTCCGACTGCCGCCAGCCGTAGGGCCACCCCACGATCACCGTGTTGGGCTTCAGACCACCCAGACCGCATGTTTGGACTCTATAATCACAAGCAATAAGGATATTTAAAGATCTATTTAAATCAATTTAAATAATGAAATATCATAATCTGACATGTAATTCTAAGAAATTATCAATAAAATGTTTATCTGTTTATCATGTTTTATCGAATACTAGAGACAACAAAAAACGTCCGATAAACAACCAATGAAGATAGGTGAATCCATCATATGTGGTAATCACTATTAGAACACAAGAAGAACTCTAGCTGCACCTAGTCTTGTTAGTAGCAAATTACGTTTTCGAGTATGACAAGTCACCTCATAAGTAACACGAAGGAAAATTCGAGGCACTAGTCACAAACCCTAGTCTAAAAAGTTGTAAATCAATCGTAATATGATTTCTACACTTACAAGTGGCTCAGTCCATCAGGAATGTTCGGCGAAACAAGTACATCACAGAAGCCCTTAACCTTCTCCTCGCTCATACAACGTCGTAGATTTTGCTTGGCCGTGTTCGCTTCACCAGCTCGCTTGGGGAAGTCTCCGCCCAGAACCGAAACGCACACCGTCAGACCCTTGCCTAGAATTAAAATGATTGTTTTGTAGCAAGAATACTAGAAAAATAACGCATAAAAACATACATTGGAAATACAGAGAATTGGAATTATAATAACAGTATCTCTATAGAACATACCTGCTTTCAGTTGATTAGCAAATGCCAGCATCTTCTTGTAAGTAGGCAGGAGCTCTCCGTTAAGTTTGGCTAACACGAGGATCTGTGGGCGCCAGTTCTTGGTGTGAGGAGGACCTTCTTCCAGACGCAGGAGGGAATAGCGAGCAGCTGAGAGAGCCAGACCTCGGAGGCCATCTCCCCATTCCTTCTCCGCCCTGCAAGACAAAAGTTACAACGATTAAGATCATGACTATGACTTGTCTCATTATCTGTATTGTTTAAGCAACAGAAAATGTAGGTACTTACCCACGGTACTCGATGTATTTGTAGATGAGGCCAGCCATTCCCATTGCGATGAGAGCATAGAACCAGGAGGTCATGAACATGATGGAGATGCACAGCACCAGCCCAGCCAGGGAGAGAGACCTGAAAGTAGTGCAAATAATAGTTAATTCAATTAAAATTACTTGGTATGAGGAACAAGATAATTTAAATACTATACCGACGATTCGACAGAGTGGTGACACTAATTTGTGTCTTTGTTTCCGTGCGGTCACGCAATTTTTTTGTTACGGTATTAAAACCAAGAAGTATTTAAAACTAGATCAAATGCCAATGCTTGTTCTAGGTATGTCAGAAAATTTAACTCACCAGTGATAGTACTTGAACCGGGGTCTCCAGTTGGGCGTCTTCAGCAGGGTCTGCAGGGCGCAGGCGAGGTTCACGAACCCGTAGCACATGAGGAAGAACATAGACAGGAGGGGCGCCAGGATGTCCACGTTACCGAGCAGGATGCCGCACTGGCAGATAGCCATGGTCAGGAGCAGGGCCCTGGAATAAATCAAATTGCATAAGACCATTGTTTGCAGCTTAGAAAAAGAAAAAACAAAGCGAACTAAATTTAATTTCCCTTACACATGGATTCACGTCAACACTTACCTAGTTGGTTCACCCCGCTTAGAAGACACGGCAAACGGTGCCAGGAAAGGTATGATCTCGTCCTTCGCAATAGCCTGTAGAAGTCGCGGAGCTCCCGTCAAGGATTGAAGACCAGCGCCCAAGGTCGAGAGGAAGGAGCCAATGAGGATCACCCACTGGTTTGGCCACGCCATGTTGGCTACCACGAGTTTGCCACCGATGGACTGACCGAACCTGCAGAAATAGATTAATTAAATACTAGTACTGCTTACCTGTACTAGTTAATGTGTAAGTAACCGCAGCAACCTTACGATGTTCTACCTTCAAACTTTAGTCATTTTATAATCTTGATTTGTAAATCATTATTGTACTTGGAAGAAATTAGTAGAATATCTGTTATTAAATTTAATGTAACGATTATGACTTTTGGCCGGTTATTTAAGCTTGGTTTCAAGACAACTTTTTGACTTGTACTAACTTATCACGCAGCAGTAGGTTGTCGACAGTCCCCGCAAACAGCAGCACGCATGATAGATATACGGTGGAGGTGGTCAGGATCGCGCAGATCGTTCCGATAGGGATGCTCTTTTGGGCGTCCGCCAAGTCGCCCGATCGATTTGAACCAGCCATTATTCCTGGGAACAATGCGAAGATTAAAAGTGGGGAAAAGCGGCGCTGGTTTCGTGCCATCGTCACTTTCAACGGAATATGAGTAATGTACTTATCTATTTAGTTTTTTTTAGTAAAACACTGTAAAAATATAATATCAATATAATCGGGAACACATATTTAAATCATCAAAAAGGTGTATAGACATGTCAATCAGTTTATAATTCAAGTTAAATTGGCGCTAACAATTACAATGTAGTTTAATATTTTGTGTTAAAAATATAGCACTGGTTTTTGATTACAGAGAAAAATTACTGTACGAAATATATTTTTGACGTAAGTGCTAGGCGTTGTTATATAATAAAAAGTTATATGGTAGGAATATCTTACCAGTCACAGAAGGGAAGAAGATGCCAATAAGTATGGTAAAGGTAGTTGTGAGATCCGCTGCTATCTGGTTGTAGGTGGGTCGTTCCAATTGTTCAATGTCATCGGGCTCCTTGCCATACGCGATGTATTGGCCCAGGGTGAGGAAGGAATCTTGCAAGTTATCGAAGAACACGCCACTAGACAGGCCCTGTAACAATACGGTTATATTAGGTTTTAAGCTGCAAGCAAGTGACGGCTCAGGCTGGCGAAGATGGCATTATCTTGTTCTGGAGGCCAAGACCCACTTCCGATCGCTGCGCCATAACGCGCGCGAAACGTTATGGGGGCTTAGAGCTTGATTGAAATGGTAAGAAGTGAGTAAGTTACCTTGATTCCTTGAACAATGCTGACGTTGTGAGCCTTGTAGTACGGGTCGCAGGTGTTGTTGGGGCAGAACACCTGGTGTAGCTCCCCGCCGACGTCCTTCGTGCAGTTGGAGATGTGGATGTCTTTGAGCAGCCGCTTGCCCAGCACGCACATTCTGGAAAATAAATCAATAATTTAGTAAATAGATTCAATACTTACTTATCATGTAAGTTTAGTAAGTAAATAAGTTAAGTTTGTGTGTGTGTCTCAATAAATATATTTCTTTCTTTCTTTTTTATTTATATTTTGTAAAAACTCACTGAAGCTTATCGTTTCCGTTAAAGTTGACGAAGATGCCAGCATAGACGGCGCTGATGGACAGGATGACGCAGGCTAGGGCCACGGTCGCGAACTTGTTCACAAACTTGACGCCGACGAACACCACCATACCCATGACCAGCAGCAAGCCGGTGCCATACACGCGGAAGTTGTTGTACATCGCCTCCGGGTCCTTCGTGAAGTCGCCGAATATCGATATCCAGGGGGCCATGTACGTCTGAAAGAGTAATGATTATAAGAGTTGGTGATTGGAATTGAACATATGGAGAAATGGATCTTTATGAAGACATTTTTGTGGGTTCATAGTGAAGTTTTATTAAATTAATACCTATAATTAAACAAAAAATAAAGCTAAATAGAGTAAAGTTAAGCTTTAACTTAACATCAGGCGAGCTGGAGTCCAGCGTGAGCCTATCAAGCTTAAAAAAAGAAGTAATGAAACAAATGTTTATCTTGAAGTAAAGCATGGCTTTAGTTTATTAAATTGGAGAGTAAGAATTAAGAACTGTCGCTTTGTATTTGTTCAACAGTATATATTGCAGTTACAAAACTCACTTACAAAGAAGCCAATCAATTACCACCGCACGTGCATTTAGCAATCGATTTCCTTATCTCAACTAACTCGGCATTCTCGAAGAAGCTCCAGCCAATCAAGATCGGCTTGCAGTGGCAATTGACAGCACTCTCTAGCTTAATGTTACAGAATGTTCACGGGATTGCAACAAATGAAGTGGGACGTGCAACTGTTACCATCGGGCCTGACTGGAGCAGCCGACTCTAGCAGTTAGCAAATTGATAGCTGTCGGCTAATGTATCGTACACTGCACGAAACTGCTAATTGCTATTGAACTAGTAGAAGGTATTATTTGTACCTAATAAATATGAATAAAAGTCTTGAAGCAGCAGATAAGCATCTTCAGAAAATAATACTCCTTGGTAAACTGTTAAAAAACGTGCTATTTAAAAAAAACACGTATGAACGTAATGAAATCAATTTAGTTTATTCGTATACTAACGAGTACGAAACAACGACAAAACTAAGCGTCAGCTAGATTACTCGTACAATTTCTCGTTGTTAAAGCGTCCATCGAGTTAGCTTGTTACCGCGGAGTTGCCAACTGCGGTCGCATCCGATGGCGGCGCCACCTAGCACCTTCTAGAACGTTCTGGCTAATTGGTTTGCACAATTAAATTGTTCAAGCACTGTCATCTATTTCTTCGTTTTCTCGAGAGGTAGCTCGGAAAGCTTTTGCTCGAATTAACGCCTGTGTATTTCTTTGGAGTGGCACTTGTGCTAAAATTATTGGCTTGACAAAATACAGTCCAAATATCCCAGTTCAATTGTTTACACCTAATATAAAATAACTTTTTATTAAGTTTTAATAAAGTGATTTACAGCGCTCCGAAAAGTTGGATCGCCCATAACGCAGCCAACCGACATTAACATTCACAAATCACAGCCACTTTTTTACGCAAACGTAACGTTGAAAAGTTGAGATAATTGAAGCGGCCATTACGTGAATAAATGGGTAATTTAGGCGGTTTTATTTCTTGCTTCATTGCAGCGATGGTTTGAATTATTATACGCGACGAAGGTTAGACATTGTGTTTAATAGGCGAAGCCGTTAACCCGACCTGCGCACAGAGGGTTCATATTTTGTGTTATATATCGTATCCCGGTGCGGCTGCCGGGTTACTGTCGGCATTAAATACCAAATAGGGTCCCGGGAGAGGCGCGTGCAGCCACCTGACCGCACCGGCCTCCTCCGTCCCATCAACTTATACGACGAATAGTCTCGTCCCAAGACCTGTCTCAGAGATAATTAATTTTACACCTGATTTCACTTTCGTGGGTTGATTTCCGACATAACTTTTCTTTGTGTCTCTTGCGATCAAAACCTATCCCTGAGCCTTCCTGAGCTCACGCCTATCTCTCATGTTTACGATGTCCTGTCAGTCGTTCATTTGTAAAGCCGAGCTCGACAGCGTTCTGTAGGTAGATAGGTACCTACATATTAGGTAACAACCTCTTGCTATATCGAACAAAACGCTGGGAAGCCCCGGGGACTAGCCGAGCGGAGTGTATAATTTGGGAACTGGACGGAATAAATTACAAATTCAAATACCTCTCTCAATTCTGTAGCGCTCGTACAAAATTAATTAAATTTTCCTTGCTGATTGGTTAACTTGTCCAACAGATTTCATGACTCGCTTTACACTATGACTGGTGTTTGTGTTGTGAATTTTAAACTGATGTGTTTTGTTGGCGTATGCATATTATACAATTTTAGTGCAGTTACAATTTTGTTTTAGTTTAAATGCAGTTGGTGAAACAGTGCCGATAATGGTTTTATTCCTGTAATTTGCTGTATTATCAAAAGCCCAGCTCTAGTCCTATGAGATTTGCTAATCCGTGTCCAATAGGCGAGCTAAGACCTGATAATAGGCACAATATGATTCACCAGTAGATACCTAGATACTTTTATGGTTTTCAAGGGTCACGTACCAGCACTATCTCCACCGCGCCGACGATGTACATGGCTGCAGCCAGCGTGGTGCCCGTGTAGAACAGCATGCCGACCGCGCCGCCGCACTCAGGGCCCAGCGAGCGACCGATCATGAAGTATGACCCGCCCGCTGGTACCACACCGTTCGTAGCGATCGCAGACATCGATATCGCCGTTAGCATAGTCTGAAAAATACAACAAAATGTTAGGTTGTTATACACAATGTTCAAAAATGTCATACCTCGCATATTTCTGGGATCCCTAGTAATATGTTATTTTTCTTGAAAATAGTTTACGTAATTCTGCGTATGGCCCTAATAATCACATTCCAAAACTATGAACTCTATATACAAAATTCTAAAAATAGAACAAGTATAAATCTATATAGTCGAATAACCATACGAGGTAGTAAAAAGCGGGACTCAATTCCGTAAGCACATTGCCGTTGCCAATAAAAATAACCGTTATATGATCCAGTCGAAAATGCCTAAAAAAATAAGAAAGTGAACCCACATCACGTTCGGTGAGTCAACTGCCTTTTTTATAGCATTAATATACAATGGTACGACAATGGACCGATAAAGGCGGTCCCATATTGTGCTACCAGCGAGCATCCATACACTGAGCTGCTGTTTAGGGCTCTACCGTATTTCACGCCCTTCTCGGCCCGACAACTAAAAGTTACGGCCTCTATTTTTATCTGGGACTCTTTATTGAGCAGGTGACAAGGGATAACAGACTGCAGAGCCCTAGATAATCCCTGACTTTTATTAACTGCTCCCCGAGACACTGGGGCGGGTGCAGATAATCTACAGACAAGTTAAATTGGATAAGTTAGTGGCGTCCAAGAAAATGGACATAGTACTGGATAAAGTGATGCGGCCTCAAGAGAAATACAGGCATGCCATGTAGCGTAACAAAAGTAATCACGGCCTGTTGGAGCAGATAGGGCCCTTAGAGGTTCTGTCGGCCTTTTTATTGAATTTGGTTATGATTTACAAGGAAATACAAAATATAATAAATATTTAGTAGGAATATTATTATATAAATAATAATAGAAATAATAGAGAGACGAGGTCATAGTCATCACAAGAGACGCAAATATGCTAACCTCGGCCGAGGTTACATCTTTGAGCCTTTTGGAGTCGAGACTTTGGGGCCGTGGGGTCCGGGAGCCCATACTATTTTCCAAAACCTCTCGGAGCGCTTGGTTGACGCGACGCGTGACCAAAATGCTGGCCTTTTTCTGGCTCAACGTATCATCATTGCCATCCAGCGTGGTAATGCGGCCAGCATGCTGGGTACGCTGCCCTCTGGTAGTGGGCTGGAGCACTTAGATTATCTTTAGGCTTTTCTAAAGATTTTCTAAGTGCCCCTTTTTGTAGTAGTTAGAAGTAGTATGTTTAGTTTTCCTTCACTTGTTTTTATATTTTATTATTGTAAATAAATATTATTTAATATAAATATTTTAATATGTAAATAGATTTGGGATGGCTTTGCAGTGCTTATCTTTTTAAGGAGTTTTTGTAGAAGCATGTTTATATTCTTGTATAAGATAAAAATATGTACAACCATAATTGCATTGTTACACGAATTATTGCGCCTCAAAGCCCGTCTTACAAATTGAGAGTAAATATAATACGATATTACTATATGAGAGTATATGACCTATATATATGTATGCAGGTATGATTAGGTACTCACCGTACAACAGCAGATAAGCACAATGAGGAAGCCTTGTATAGCGCCGGCGGTGCCCACCACCCACGTGAGACGGATGAAGAGGATGACGCCGAAGATGTTCTGGATGCAGGGCAGAAATACGCCGATGAGGGTGCCCATGCGAGCGGGCGGCGCCGGCTTGGGGGCGTCGGGGTCTGCTGCGGACGCTGTCGGGATGGTGTTGGAGTAGTCCGCCAGCGAGCTGAGGAACGTCGCCGCGCGCGGCCGGTCTTCGATCTCGTCCTGGAGGGGGAAGAGATGACGTCGTTGGATTACGTTATAAGGTAGTTCTGTACGCAACTCTATTATAGTAAGGGTGCGGGACAGATATTAGATATTTAAATAAGCTATCCTCGTAAAACTTGTGAAGAGCTGTAAGAAAAAGGATTCCTTAACTCTTTCCCATCTTCAGTTTTATCATACAAGCGCGAACAAAAGCGGAAACTCGCCGTCGACCCTAAAGTTTTACCTCAATCGCTAAAAACTGGATAAAAAGCGTTCAATATTCACCCATCTTCGATAATCCGCAGAGAAGGGACAGTTATCGATAATAATTCAACAACTTTCGATTTCTCCAAGTGAAGTTAATCTCGTCGTCAAAAGTTCACGAGTGGGGCTCCGACGTGAATTAGGGACCGGATCACGTCCTAGACGTGAAATATGGACGCCGTTCGTTAAGAAAAATGGAATCTTGCAGGTGTATTCGCACTCCTAACGGGAAATAAAGTCGTAAAATAATGTGTTAAATAAATTCAGAGCATTAAAGAAGTCGTCGCTTGCTTCTCAGTAAAATTGCATTGAAATCGGATTCCCGTATGTGAGGAGCGGATCAGCTGGGTTACGTCACTGCTCGAGCTGGAACTCTCGTATTTTATTAACGCGCCATTTGCATCGGCTTGCGCGCGGAGGCCGCCGGAGGTGGGCCCGGCTGGCGCACGTCGCTCGGTCGCTCCACTCACCCGCCTAACCATCTACATATATTGCGAGGTTCGCTCCCTCGGATACGGCCCGCTGCGAAATGTATGCGAAAACTCGCAGCTCTCGTAACCAGAATTTAGAGCAATCTCGAGTAAACGGATCAGAATATTTGAAATGGATTTTCATATTCGATAAGTTGGTTTTCATTTCGTTCGACATGGCGCGCTCGGGTTCAATAAAAGGTGAAGTAGCGACAGAACGTCCTATACAAATCTGTATTCTACGCCGTGAAAGTAAACACGAAGTAAACTTGGCAAACAGTTTGATTTTCTGCTTATTCAATGAAATAGGACAAGCTGTCCTTTACCCGGTCACCTTGGTCTATGACATTTCAACTGAGTATTATGAATAGTTTATTGGCTTCTTACAGTTGAATGTACCGGCGATCTTGTAATGTACTTTATACTTTTTTTTTTGGTCTGATATACGAGGTATAATTATTAGTAGTAGATGTTATAATTTAAATAATATACTTACCCAATACCTACTCATCTCTACTCACACAAACATTGTATCACCTCTTGTCTGGTAATAAAAAACCTGTCTTAGTATTATTGTACCTTACCTGACGTTCAAACAGAGTAATAAAATAAGCAATTTCTCTGCTGAAATTGTTTACAGGAAATACTGAAATTAAAAAGGCCCATTTAGAGAGCGATCATTGTCCTAAACACGGGCTGTAATTTATGTCGGGCAGTAAAGCAAAGCCGTACAACAAACAATTTATTGCTTGCTCTTCCTATTTGTTCTCATTTGTCGTGTCGACATCATTCGCCACTTTATTTGGCAACAGGCGCCAATGTTCCAAGTGAACATAATGAAGTTCTTTGTTCGAGCCACTTCCAATGCGGTTCCATCAGGTCTGGCTGCCACCGGCTAGATTGCCGTCGACACGAAGTAGCATTCACAAAATACAGTGAAATCTGAACTCGTCAGCTCTAAACCAATCAATGCTACGGTTAGACGAGCACTCGTCAGCAAATTCAGCACATTTGTCCAATATTGAATCCCGATTGAAAATGAATAACTGATTTAGTGCAGTTCATCCAATTTGGGTAAACAAACAGCATTAAAGCGCTTAATTTTAGAAGTCAACCGTTCATCTGCGTAATGATTGTGTGTATAAGCCATTAGCTGAAATCAAGTCAAGTCGCTCAAGTGGTAGCGCTTGACCTCAATGAAGACGTTTTAAAGCAAATTCGCATTCCTTTCGGTGGGTCTCAGGGCCAGCCTTGACATGGCATGAAGCGCCCTCGCCTGTAGGGTGCTTCGCCGATCGAGGCCGTCTTCCCGAGCCAATATCCGGCCGGATATAAGTACACGCGACATCACTAGCAGTACATCACTACAGGTTAACATACATATACCGTTAATTAAAGTTGGCGAATGTTTCCGCCTAATGGTGTAATTCAATATGCTTGGCTCGGTGGCGGAATTAGGGAGTTGTTTGCGCAGCGTGAGAGCTCCGCAAACCGACTCTAACAAGATGAGCGACCACAGTTTGGCGCTATTTAAATATGATATAGCGTTTGAAAAGCGTTTTAATATTTATCAAAGCTATAAAGAAAAGTTGAAAGCTTTTAGCATACTAATTTGTGTGTCACATTTCGCTATTTTAGACTGAGTAATTAGTTATGATCTCGCATATACGCGTTGTTCATTTTTCAGGTCTTAATTTTCCATTCAGGGGGTTTTCGAGTGCGTTCCATTGTATGGTAGATTAACAAAACTGGCAAAAAAATCCATTTCTTCGTGCAATCTAGGTGAGTATGCCCCGAAGCCTCGTGGCGTGCAAATGGCGCGTGAATTATATACGACTACCCGCATGAGGTGTAATGATCTCTTGGCTCGCGTCGCAGCCGCCGCACCCGCGCCAGTGTGCGCATGCTTTTATTATTCTTGCGTATAAATGATAACATTGCCATGCTAAAGTATGGTGAGTGCTTTTTTCATTTCACACGTTTTTCCACCTCGTTGCATAAAACGTTGTATTCAAATTCGACAATTGTCATATCTACTGTGTGATTCATAATTCGCGTCATTATGAGGTTATGTATATGTTTTATAATGTGCAAAATTAAGAAAATGAAAAAAAAAGGGTTTTTTTCATCATTGGTATTGTAAAATTATAAGTAACGATATGTTATAGAAAACAAACATTTTGTATCCAGTAATCCGTAATACAATTGCTTGATTTATAGCTTTTCCTTGTACCTAGGTTCTGCGTTGTAACAGTAGAAACAAATAGAAAGCTACTGTGGCCCACCTGCTGGTATTTATTCCCGCTATAATACGCGATGTATCAAAGTTATTGCCAGAGGTGAGTGCTTCTAATGTAAATGCTCTTTTATTGTGTTTTATTAGTGTGCTTAGTTAAGCATTACTGCTCACTGCGGGAGTTTGCCATTACTAGCAGAGCCTGGGTGTTTTGCTCGCTCCAAACCGGGACAAAAGTAATACATAATATATTTATTAATAACTAGTCCAGATTTTACAGCATATAAAAACTATTCAAACGTGTCGATGATCAAGCTCAACGGCAAACATCTTAATATTTAATTTTATATTATAAAGTGTCAAACCGCGTCATAATAAGAAACTCGCGCAATCATAAAAATTTGCGTTCATAATTAAATAAATATAGGAACCGTAAAGCTGATGTATTAATTTTAGCGTTGTGTTAAAATAATATTCACTAAAACTCAACACAAAATCCCTGGAGTCAATTCCGCTAATAGGAAACTTTGCCAAGAGAGCAATTACTTTTAAGCGCGGAAGGAATTAAGTTGGGTTTACTTAACCGAGCAAAATGTAACTTTAACTACCGGCCCGATAACAAGTGAGGCGGGTAAGGCGAAGAAATAGCGCAAGAAATTGAAGTGTTACGCCGTAACGAACTCGCTACGAGCTACGAACCGCTACGCGACGGCTGATTTGAGAGTGCTACGCTCGCTACGGGCTATCGAGAAACATATGTGAATGTACGGTAATAAGAGATATCTTAGTTCTGCAGCATTGGAATACTTTGCTCGTGAACTATCGAATTGATATGGGATATATTGTTTGAAAATTAAGTAGATGTGGATGTTTTTTCATCCATGGATAAACATTACGTACATACAATAAATATAATATTTCGTCGAATGGCATCCATGTAATCGTGACCATTGCAAAAAAATACGCAACTACGCAAATATTTTGTATTTCTTTTCATTCATTTTTCGTTTCAACATTTAATTTAAATAACGAAAAATCGCAACACGATTTACGATACACTTTACCTGGGCTTAATGAAATATGCTCAAAATACATTTAGGTAATAAAATACGGTGGCTGAACATTTTCGTCTGCCAGTGACATAGATTATGGATATTATGAAAATTCTCTCTTTTCTCTTGAATAATGAATGACCTAGCATTACAAAGCTTTAATCCTCTCTTACAAATTATGAGTTGAATTCACAGCGACACTTTGGAGATTTTAAATTAATTTATTATTAACCATAACCGTTCTAGAAACTTGCTTGATGAAAACTTAAAAGTTGAAATTTAAGTTGGACTACAGCTGATGACGGGCATTTCCATTTCACTTTTGATTAATTTTTAAGTAGAAGTAATAACAGTTAAACTAACATTAGCATTATAATAATGAAGCGCCCGTAGCTCGGCTAGCGGAGGCAATCGCATGCGATTACCAAAGTTAAGCAACGGTCGAAGCGGTTAGTTAAATTGTAAGTCCCGGCTAGTACGGCAGTCGTAAAACCATGTCAGAGGCCCTAGGGCGGTTTGAAAACCCTCGACACCAAAGTTGGCCACTCTTATTCGATAAGTGGAAGAGGAAGAAGCATAAACAACTTTGATAGAAAAGAGAGATTTTACTACTACACGCTTACCTATTATGTTTTTTGGATATTTTACCTAATTCTACGATATTTGATAATTTTTCAACTGCCGCGTAAGTATAACAAACAAAGAGTATTAGAGGGTGCGATAACTCAGGGTTTGATAAAGTAAATAAATTCAAGAATTTATTATTTATTGACGGCTCCAGAGGCACAAACCAACTGCAACTTTGCCTCAGTCCTGAGACTTTTACGACACTTCTAAAACCAAGTACTGGCGCCGCCGGGATCAATACAACACAGTGTTTTATGTGCTCAAACTTCGATACTGATTTAGATTACATCGGTAAGGTTGTTCTCGCTGTGTTTTTTTCAATGTGACAAATATTATATATACAAATTATTTAAAAGCCGAGTCGTTTGTGAAAGAAAAATTTACAAAATTGCTCTACAGTTATTAAGTTTGATCAATCTGAAAAGCTCATGTTTAACCCGGATCAATGTGGGTAATAGCAAGGCTTTGATCGTTTTAGATATTTCAACAAAAATACACCTTACTTTTGAGCCCGCTCCGTGAAATCGGGAACATGGCAATTACATTTTTTCCCTTCTAAATTACATTTTGTATCTACATCTTTTTGTGGCAGTAAAACAGGCTCGCGAACTTAACCAAACAAGTAAAACAGCTATTGTTTAAATTGTTCCCCAACATGTGTTGCTGGCTGTACCCCGCGGCAAACATTAAATAAGTGTAATAACGTAAATTCTGCAAGAGTTCCCAGGCCACTCGGCGCCGTTATACGGATTACGGCGTTACGCCGTTACTTCGCCCCGCCACCGTTACTTTGGGCCGCAACACGGTAAATAATTAACAGACCCTGTGGCTACAGAAACCTTCCTAATCGCCCTAAATGTAATATAAGTGCGAAGGTAGAAATAAGGTAAAAGGGGAGAGTAATTCTTTTCTGCATAAAAGAGCTGATTTTGTAAAAGTGGAATATTTTAATTGAGGACTGATTTCGCAAAAAAAAATCTTTTTAATGAATATTTTTTAATACTTTTCCTTCTAAAATGGATCCATATCAAATCACAATACTTGCGCCATAGTATTTGATCTTTCGATCAGTTCAGTATCCGTTATTAAGTTCTTTTCTTGCAAGTGGCCCGAATGCTTTGAACTCAGAAACTATTGATAAATAGTATGTATGTACTTACATGGTACAGGTAGAGGTTGGTGTCGCAGCCCTTGTCCTTTTCTGAAGGCAACCCATGCTCGTCAGCGTCTCCTGTAGACAAAACAATTGTAGAAATTAATAATGTTTTATTATACCTAATTATGTGCTAATTAAAATAGAACCTAATAGTTTCATTAGAATAATGGAAATGGAATTTGAAGACACAAATCTGTATAAAACAATAAAAAAGATGAAAAATGATTTTTATAATTAATAATACTTTTAAAACGACTTCAAATTATTTCCGTAATAACAAATATCAAAAACAAAAATGAATGGACCTACAATAAAGGTACTATTTCATTACAAAAGTAATCACAGTATTCTCTAAAAACACGCGCCATGCGAGCACATTTTTCTGAAATACGAGCTAGAAATAAAAAAGTTGGTATTACGATTGAGTTCTGACATCATCTTAACCAGTTTCCGCGCTAATAAAACTTGGCAGATCAGGATTTATTTTCGTCCCATGAAAGTTGGACATATAACGAGGTTCGCTGGAAAATTAGCAGCGGAGCGTGTTATTGCTCGCGAGCAAACTGAGTTATATTACGCCCAAGTATGGAAAATAAAATTATCATTACACGTGCCCTGCGGCTTCTGCTTCGATCTGAGGAGGGGGGAACTGCTATCATGAGGGAGGGGGGCGGTTAGCCAATTTGAACTTGGCTGCTTGGAAACCGGTGTCACACAGTTTGGCTTCTGTTGAATAAGCCGCTTAGACTAACACGCCGTGCAAGTACCATTATCAAGGATTGTGTTTTGTTTTACTTTCCGAAACTTGTGACTACCAACTTGCGTAACTAAAGAGACTGTTTAGCAAATCCACTTAACACTTAGGCATTATTAGGGATTAGCACGAGTAACACCGCGGGTCGCTACAAGCTAAACCAGTTAAACTCATAAAGCTATGCTAAGTCCTTGACCACAGTTGTAGTATCGCTAAGCTGTGTGCTCACTAAGCCTCGGAATAAGTTGGTAAAATATTTACGTAGCCTAATGAATGCCGGGCAGGCTCCTAGTGTTATACTTTATGTAAGACGTCCCGCGGGAGCGGTTATAATGTATTCTCTTGGTAAATATGTACGCGAGCCAACCGGTTTGTTTGTTCGTGTCGCGGGTGTAAGTTACGCCTACGTACTTCCATGTTTTTAAATTTTCAAAGATTAGAAGGGAAGCCGAGTAATATGTAGTGACACCTCTACATTGGTTGCTAAAATTATTTGGGACATGTAAATTCTTTGAGATCGCTCATTGAGTTTCAAGTTATCTCTGTAGAAAACCACGAATGTCAGTAGCATAAGAATATTTTTAAATAAAACTGTAATTTTGTAGTAGGTATATAAGAGTATTTAACAGTCGAATCTATGTTCCGTAGAACTTCACCGAACTACCTACATCTAAATATCCGACTTCCTGTCGGCAAGTCGGCCGCGTGTCATTAATGAAGCATTGTCGAACTTCCACACAACTTGGGCCACAGAACACATACCGGCGCTGCCAAATGAGGGTAGTTACGGCGTTAACACACGAGCCTAAATAGCAGCCACTTGGTGATACGGGGCTGCGTATACGAATACCTAATTAACTCACTTGTGGAACAGTACGCCGTAAGCTTACGTCTCTTTGAATCGTATTTCCTCATGACTAAGGGTCATGATTCCCCCGCAGAGTGAATTCGTTAGGGGAGTTCTCATGGGCAGATACATCATGATGGGCCCCCAGGTCCTTCCACGGAAGACACATGTCTTCGGATATTGTGGTCCTCAAACATGTCAGTTTCCTCACGATGTTTTCCTTCAGCGTTAAGCGAGTGCAAATCCTCATATAAGTCATTGGCATAGGGCCGAAGGCGAACCGGGATGCGTCAAGATGAAAAGCAGACGCTAAAACCGCCGAGCTACACTCGCTTATAAAATACGTAGCTTGTTATGTATATTCGAAATACAGCGACGAGTTACGCGCTACGCACGGGAGCACTATGTTTCAGAGTCGGACGTTAAAGCGCGCTTTTGAATTACAATGCGATGGTAACGTTAGTAAGGGAGATGAGCAGATGTAGGTTTTGTTAAAACGTGACTAGGCTCTGTAAGCAAGATACAACGATGTAATCGTGTTAAAGATGGAAATTTGTGTACGATAATATTTATTGTACTTCTATGTCTGTCAAAATGCTAGTAGTAATAACATTCCATGCATTTCCAAACGTCAAACACTTTTTACTTGCAACAAGATAATAAAATTCAATCATTTTGTGTATGCACGTTTATTTTCGACGGAAATATTGCATTTTATACCTTTTGCTATGCTAACTCGTAATATTCCCGCGTAAAAGTGGGTGCTTACCTTTGAAACGTGGAGTTTGGGTGAAAAATTGAAAACCACTATCGCCAGCACTCGAAGGTAAACTCCATTATACGCGCGCCGTGCCACGGGACCATCTAATTTAACTACACGTGTTGCAAAAGTCGGAATATGAAAGCTGGAAGTCTAACTTTACCTTTACCATTTACAGAGAAGGTCGCATTTTTGTATTGACTTCTATAATCTCTGTTTTGATTCGTCTTTTGTTTTGTATTATTCAAAAACTGTTGTTTATTCTTTATCTCTCTAAAATTTAAAAAAAAACAAGAAATGTGTTCAATTGTCAATTTTAAAATACTTATAGAATATTGTAAGCAAATTGGTCGCAAGAACACAAACTACCAACTGTTCAAAAGGATATTACGTAACTAAAACTTGCCTCTTATCCATCTAAAACGCCACGAATCTGAGAAGTTGTGGCGAAGCTTTGTAGTTGTCAATATAGTATCACAAAGATGAGCTCTAACTCGAAACAACTTATACAGAAACTTGTTACTTTGACAACATTTCGATATTTACGACAGGCTTTGGCAAAAACTCTAATCCCGGCTTTGGACAAAAGTTTCCCAGTACTTATAAGTAAAATGCTCTTACTTGTTAACCTTTATGCCCATAAATAGTTCCTTTGAGGAAACGTTCTTATCCCTACATATCAATACTATTAAAATTACGTCAATATATTTGAGTAGATACATATCGTAACATTATATAAATATAGTTTTCAAGCTTTTGCTTACAAGACTTTTCTTATCACAATACCCACACACACGTTTGTTCACACATATGTATTAAACATATGAACAAATTGCTTATTTCATTATAGTTTATTTAAAAAAACTCCTTATACATTTCCATTTATAAAGTCATACTGAACAAGTTAGCTTTCCAACCGCCATCCAATTCAATTATTATGTTACTGTTCAGCGAACATCGCGATGTATTACAATGCTATGCAAATGTATAGTATGTACCTGTCGGGGTATTATATGTATATTTACATAGCTTGGTATTTTCTGTGCGCTGAAATCGTTGCGAGCGCGATTTATCCAGGCGCATTCGTTTCGATAGGCACAAACGAAGAGTCAGCACATCCACAGTACGTAGCAATACTAGAATATGAGGATTTGAATAGTATTTCATGTGAAGCCATCCATTGTGACGAGAGGATTCAGAGATCTGGTTGATTTATTATCTACGATGGTTTTCGTAGCGGTGCTGTTGTGCTCGTAGCAAGTTCGTAGCGAGTTACAATTGTTGGCGATTTGAGTATAGTTAATTTAATTTTTAATATTGTGCTCTTTGTACTAGAGTAAAAATTAATACAACGTATTGTAAATAAATTATAGGTAAAACAATTTACCTTAGCTAAGAGTAATTAGTGTTTTCACTTCAGCCGAATTATTATTATATTATAAACTATTGCCAAAATATTATCCTGAACGCCTGACTCTCATATGTTTTTTACTCTTGAGTTGTGTGTAAAATCTTATTGTTTAGATTATAGTTTCCATTATTTGAGTACTTTGGTGGCATATTTTGTACATCTAAACAGTTTTTTTGAGGTTGAATTGTGAGTCTCATACTAAAAAACGTATCATATATGTAGTTATATGTAATATTTATCAACAGGATAAGTTATCCAGTTTTTCAAACGTTTATTTTTTGTTATTATTAAAAACTTCTCACTTATTTATAAATCTTACAACCTGTGTATTTATCGATCGTTGTATAATAAAAACAACAAAACAGTGTTTTATACAACGTGTCATTCGCAAGCAACAGACCACGTACTCTAATACAAACATGGTCAGAGAGATAGTGCAAATATAACAGAACAGCACGTAATGTAAACGTGGTATACCTACATATCTGCTTGAACTGGGCGAGTAAGTACCAACTCAAGCATACTATTTACCAGTAACTGGTGGCGCCACGTGAAATTACTTGCGTATGTATGTATATTATGTATATACAGTAATCTAAATTAAGTATGGATTTTTAAATTATTTGTTGAAAATATCCAAACATTAACTCGACTCCGAAAATTTTACTTCTATGTATGTATTGTCGAAGTCTATTCATTTTATTGTAATTTGATATATTAGGCCAGATTCATATATTATGTAACTATTATTTGCTTAACATCAGGCGTGTAGTTGTCAAGCGTTAGGCTATCTAGTTGAAAAAGAAAAAAACTTCTAAAAGCTTTCTATAGTATATCTGACATAAATAACTCGATGGCCCGTAAATCCCCTGCTGTTTAGTGATGATGGGTTTATGATGGGGTGCGCCTAAAACTTATCGATTCCATGGTTTCAAAACAGTAACCATGGCCAGGCTATGTAACATTAAGCTTTTAATAATTTAAGCTTTTATATAATAAGGCTGAGAATTTACCACTTTAAAGCGTACTTGCACTAGCATTGCTTAATGCATTTGCAAAAAAAGGCTAAATATATTTCTGTAGCAGCGGGCTTGTTACTAGTTTTTCTATATTTCTTTTGCATATTTCCTTTGTGGTCTTCTGATTTCTGTATCAATGTATCAACTACATTACATATAAGGCAATACACACACGTTATACCTACATGAGGCCACATGAGAGTATCCATTTGCGTCCAGTGTGCATCCAGCGCACGTCCCGCCATTGTGTGCCGGGATTGTGCGCCGAACAATTATTGAAACTTTTTCAATAGTCGCTCGTTATTTCGCCCAGGCCGAGCGTTGCTGCTGCTCAACGATATCAGACTCATAGACACCTTATTTTTTATATTTACTGCCCCCATAGTTAACAATAAAAAGGGAACGTAAGTGTTCTAGCTCTGCCAGAAAGCAGCGTGCCCAGTATTTGGAGCGCATTATCACGTTAAGTGCTGAAGCGTTAAGCCAAAAAAAATTTTGTGAATATTTGATGATATTGATGTTACAAACGAAGATTTTTTGTAACACAATATCTGTCTATATTATTGCTTTAATATGACCATAATATGTATCACTGCACTGTCATAATAGTTGGGTTTTCACTACTAAAATATCTTAGTGTGATCTATAATCATAACGATCTGAGTGTGAATTACTCCAAAAAGGAAATCATATGATTGACAAAATAGTTTCTATAGCAAGTAGACAGTAACGTGTCTCTGTATTATTTTGTCTATGTCTGCTATTTTATTTGAACGGGAATAGCGGCTTTGTTGCCGCTGAAATGATTACAAAGGATGGGAAAAATTGGGTGCCTCTGGAATTCCTCTCTGATATTTGTAGAGTTGTAGAAATACGGGTTGTATTTTTTAGTGTTTGTGTTGTGACTAGTCTGAACATGAACATAACACTTTCAAATCATATATGATATTTTTAAAGTAACAATTTCATTGTGGATGCCTGAGATTTAACCTTAAAATATAAGAATACGTTTTTTGAGTAACACGTACTTATTATAACTATATGTTTCTCAAAAAGAAACCAATATGGTTTATTTGTGCAAGATCTTCCTGTTTTACACACATACATTCAGATATTACTATAAGTAAACTTTTTTTTAATTGTTTCAGTTCCATTCAGTATGTATTTTTTAAATTACTGTTACACCCCGAAAAAAATCTGCTTCGAGCCACAAAATATAAAGGCCTGTGTTTGTATTTGTATTTTTTATTTTGGCATAGAAAGTTTCAATCAGTTAAATATTGAATTCAGGTAGCTGTTGTATTGTGTAGTGTCTGTACCTTTATACCCACATGAACATGTAAAACGTACAGTTTGTTTGTATGTCGATTAGAATTGCCTGCTATTGGACGAGGTCACATTGTTCAGCTTTTTAATGTATCCGATCGTTGTTTAATTTCACAACTGTATTTACTTCCTGTTGGGTATCATATAACTGACATGGTTTTGATAGTGTTGCTAAGCTATGGCTTTCATTTTACGGAAATTCATTTACTTGAAAGTCTCGTGGAATGGATCGTAAGGCCTAGTTAATAATTGTTCGCAAGTTTTCAGGTCGTCCAAAGTTTAGTATTACGTCAAATCGAAACTTTGCATGAATTTAGAAAAAGCACCGTTTATTTTTGTTTATCTAAACATAAAACAGAATCTTATCGACCGAAGCAAATCCTTTCAAAGCTTTCTCGTAGCTTTTACTTTGGTACATTCGTAATATGATTCGAAAGCTACAGGAAAACATTTCACGTAAAAGCAACAAGAAATCCAAATAGTATGGCCGAACTAAGCTCCGAGCTTTTTAAATTAATCAATGTAGTGAGTGCGTAAGCGCTTTGGCTAAAGTGGCAATACTGGTCGCATTAAGAAGGCCGGATTGATCGATGGCAACCTCGAGGTTTCATTACGACGGTACGTCTTTGTTTACGTTAGCACTTTAAGCTCGTTTGACGTCGAGGATCTTGGAGACTCGATGGAGACACTCGGCCGCTTGGCTTACTAAACGTGACAAACTCATCGGCTCTACTCTTCTTTTGAGTCGTATTTCCTCATGACTGAGGGTCGTGACTCCCCCGCAGAATTAATTCGTTAGGGGAGTTTTCTTGGGCAGATACATCGTGGTGGGCGCCCAGGTCCTTCCACGGAAGACGCATGTCCTCGGATATTGTGGTCCTCAACCATGTCGGTTTCCTCACGATGTTTTCCTTCACCGCTAAGCGAGTGCAAATCTACACATAACTCGAAAAATACAAGTCATTGGTGTAGGGCGGATTAGAGATATGGAATCGGCTCTACAAGGCTCTACAAATTTATGTATTTTTTAAGTGAAAGATTCTGAATACTTATACATACCTATAGATATATCAATAGAATGCTTTTAATTGTCTTTTTAATTTGACTTTGTTTGTTTGTTTATGTTCTGAGTTGTATATTCGTGTGTTATATGTGTTTATTGTTTCGTTTGTTGTACGTAGTTCGAGTCGTAACCCGTCGGTCTCAACGGAAGACCAGCGCTGACTGTACGCAGTCAGCACATGCTGAGTTGAGGCCGGCTTGTGACAGGAAATTGTGTATGTGCAAAATGTGTTTGTCTTACTTTCTTGAATGTGTTCGTATGTAATTTCTTGTCACAAAATAAATAATTTTCATTTCATTTTCATATTTTCATTTCATTATAAATGGAGTGTAAACTAGCAGCTTAAAAATCCAGCTTACAATTAGTAACTTTCGTGGGTGTGATTGGGAATAAAATAAGTTTGATGATAAGTTAATTTTAACATTTTAATGCTAACAATCCGTTTTTAAGTAGCAACAAATAGTTATTATGAACAACAACGATCCTTACTTCCTTTTTGTTTGTCAAATTTCCAAAACCCAGTTGTGGAAACCCTAAATGGAAATGTAGTAGAATGGTAGGTAGAAGAAAATTACATAGCACAATATTCATAACAACAACTTTTTGTATGTTTTACCTTTACCTTTAATTAATTACGAGTTTCAGCTCAGTCGTAACAGAGCCGAATGTGGTCACATATACCCTGCTGGCAAACGACTTAACAAAAGGCCCGAAACAAAAGTTGTACACAGAAACCAATTAGTAAGTCCGAGGATTTTTAATAACATTCCGAACGTTGGGCTCTCAATTAATTGGACAATATCCGTCAGCCTGATCGCTTGGATTATAATCACGCGAGTTTTAATTGTTTCGCCACGTTGCCATGTTGAGCCGTTATCTGCATGGTGTTGTTTGTTTATCAAACTGGCCACCAGCGCGCTGGCGGTTTCAAAACGTGATGTATGGTGTGCTATTGTGATCTATTGAATTTTTAATGTTTGTATGTGTCCACGCGATTATAAAAGTGTGTCAAAAGTTTGGTACAAAACAGATGCTGTTATCGATTATCATAAAGCTTCAGTTTAGCTCTAAATAGTTCTTTGTAATATTTTTTCGCAATTTGACTTCTACAAGTTTTTTTAAAAATATTATTTGTATATGTGTACATTGTTAACAAATATCGATTGCTTTATTATTTATTTAATGCAAACTGTGATCATAAAGGAAAAGCTACGAGTATTAAAAAAAACTATACATTACTATTTATGTCTGTATGATACTAATATCGGCTTTTGAATCGAACATATCAACTTTTGAACTCTGCACAGCATCGTATATCACAAGATTTTCACACATCATTTGCAAAAAAACACCCAAAGCCGTCCTTTTGAAAGGGATACGAGCGCCGCTTGTCTCCGTACCACTTTTTAAAAAAAGCTAATAGAATTCCGTATCGGTACGATAGCCTGAAGGCTTGCGTCTCTGCCTTCCTCTCGTCGGTTTTGGCTAGCCTGGCCACCATCCCTATCCCTTTAACGATAAAGGGTAAAAAGGCTCATCGTTATTTAATAGCGAATTGGAAAAACATGAAAGCAAATGTGTATGGCCTTTTTATATTCAAAAAGGTCGACCATTGGTTTGTATGATTTTATTTAAAGATTGGGATCGATTTTGCTCTAAATACCGATGTATTTGTAAATAATTACGGCTTTAACCTTTTGTATTTGCTCATACTGTAGAAATAAAGAAATTATTTTGGTTTTCTTAATATTTTTAAGATAATCAGATCCAATATTAAGTCTTGTGTATAAATAGATCAATTAGTTCATAACGAATATTAATAGGACAGATTAATTTGTATCCCTAGTTCATCGGTTTTCATTAGCCGTATAAGCTGCGATCCCCTTCCTCCATCCATTCCAATTACGTTTCAACGCGGCTATGCTTTCCAATGACTATAAAACCAACCTCACCGACCACACCTTTCCTTTTATGCAGTTAGTAAAATAATTATTTTCATAACTGAATGGTATCTATGTAGGTCATTTGCGATATTAATATTGGAAACACTATTTTATGGATCACAACAATTGCAGTAACATCTTAAATGTGACTACATAGTTAAAACAATTAGGTATGTTTGTAATAACTGGATAAATAACCCCATTCTTACTAAATTTACATAAAACTTCCAGCAAACAGTTCGAAAAAGCAAAATTTTGCTTGAAGACTAGTGTTAACAATCAGGTTTTGTGCTTCTAGGATTAAGACCAAACAATGGTCTGTACAAATTTTATAATGTAAATAAAGATATTTTAAAATGAAATTAAATAAATAAATAAATAAATATTCCAGGACATTGCACACAGCGCCATCTAGCCCCACACTAAGCAAACGCTTGTGTCGTGGGTACTAAGTAACGGATATAATACTTATATACTTTTCTTTTGTAAATACATACTTATTATACATACAAACGACCAGACTCAACACAAGTAATTATACATTTTTAAAATTCATAAATACTTGTGTCACGCGGGAATCGAACCCGCAACCCCTAGATTAGAAGGCAGAGCCACTACCAACTAAGCTAAGAAGCCAGAAATTGACCAGTCTTGACTTAAAACAATTTGTTATTTTGCAAAAATTGTTTCTAACAACAGTTCATGTAATGTGAGATCAAGTAGGTTATGATAACTTAAGAAGGAAACCAATAATATGTAAGTAACAACACTACAGATACATATGTATGCATACCTACATACGAGTACATTCACGCTACGATCTGAAGCAGAACGCGATCTAATTTCAGTTTCCATGAAGGCGACAAATATCTAAAAAGGGCTAAAGCCTGCTGTCCCAGAAATAACTAGGTTCTCCAGAATATCAAGGCTGTAATACAAACTGTCTGGAAATATATGACTGCTAAGGGAGCGTCGTTAGGCTCAAATTTACGCACGAGGCTTCTCATCTATTCCATCTGTTACGGCTCGTTTTAAAAACCCTATCTCACGCCTTTTATAACCCAAGGTATGGAGCTATAACCTCACGAGCCAAATGTTATGAAAAGTAATTCAATTTGCTGTATTTCTTTTTTAAGGGTGGGCGTCTCGGGCAGACTCTGACGATAACTTATATTGATGGCTGACCCAGTGAGCGGCCGATACTCTGTCGCAGCGCTCGGGGTTTGACGACATAGATAATAGATAGCATCTGTCAGAATAGTCCACCGAGAGGGAATAAATATGAGTGTTCCTTATTTATGAGTAGTACAGATATTATTTTGCTGACACATTGTGTAACATAAACAAGTTGCATATAGCAGTGGAGTTCGTGCTAGTGCGTAGTCCTATATTTAACAAAAGATGCAATATTGTGAGTGCTTCGTTATCACTCGAAGGGAAAGTAATCAAAAGCTTGTTACGTAATAAAAAGCTCTTGTTCTCGCGACGTTGACGCCACTTGCGCGCACAATTTATAACGTAGAATAGCGAAACGTCTTCCATAAAAATGTTTTTCTGCAAAATTCATCAGTGTCGTTCGAAGTTTCAGTGCGCAGATGTGGGTTTTAGGGAAATTTGGTCGCGACCGTCGAATGATAACTTTTATTGATGACAATTTCTGGGGTAACGTGCTGGCGAGCCGCCAGAAGGGATAGTTTTGTCCCACTAACGATATGACGGCCCAACTTTCATATTTTTGCTGGATAATGTATCCAATCCAATATATCAAGTTTTATGGTCATGGCGATTGTTTATGTATTGTAAACATTTCGTGAGAAATGGTTAGGTAAAAGTTATTTGTGTAAACAGTTAGTGGAAACTATTGTTAAAACACAAAAAGCATAACATTCATCTATCGCAATGAATTTGCAATGGACATCACGTATACTTTCATTTTACAAATCTGGCGTCGCCACACGTATCCAAGTAATCCGATAAAACGCTGAAAACCTTCTACAAAGGATTAAAAGCAGCTCAGTGTTTGCCGATTTAGCTGAAACCCTCTCGCTAGTTCTTTAACTGTGTCACGCGGCTGCGGTCGCAGTCCAAGCTTTTAAATCCCGGGGACCAACGACAAGACACGTAATAGACTCTTCATTAGTATGAAAAAGTACAACTTATATAACCAATATGAACATGGGGTTAGTCTGAAACAAATATCTAGCGATATACATATCAGTGAGCAGATTGGTCCGTCACCGTCAACGCATGATAAATCTGCCTGCTGATAGATTTATGTGAGACATACTCGTTGAAACTGCTTGTAAAGTTTAAAATAGAATGGAGTCTCTGGTTTATTTTCTCATCGCTGTGAACATTTGAAATTTTCATTTCAGGCGAGTGGGATTTGCGCGGAAAAGTTGTGCCGCGCCAGGGAGAGCCAACGCGACGTATTGGGACGTCGAGGTTTTACACCGCTGAGCTCGGCTTTGTCAGCTGTCGACTAACAGAGCACCTGGCAAGAACACCTGAAGTACTCGCTTCAAACTTGCAGTTTTGAGCTCTAAATTGACTAGTCTTAGGTGTAATTTCTTGTGGTAAGGGAATGGTGCATACGTGGAGTTTACCGAGTTGAAAATTGGTATATGTAAAAGATAGGTGACAACGTTGATGGTAAGAACAAATGAATGTACGGAAATGAGTTGGAAACGTTTATATGTGTTCATGACATAGGATGCGTGTTTACTGTGTTTTGAATAAGTTAAATATAATTACACGTGTGTATGTGGGTTTGTTGGTTCCGCTTTCGCCGCAGCCGAGTGATAGAGCATCGTGATTTTTGAAATTGTGACAGTATATGACAGTGCGACGGACATGCTAGTTATAAATAAAAAAAGATTACCTGCATTCCCGTCATATCGCAACAATCGCCGATTGACCACCACTTCTGGTTTCAAGTTTGTTTTGGACAAAAAGTAAAGTTAACAAGGAGTTTCCTTAACTCGCGCTAACTTTTTAATTAAATGGTTCTAAGACCCGTGCGTAGGCCTGGCTTTAACTATCGGACAAAGGTGTTTAGTATTCATAGGTTTTGTTTTATGTAGCTACGTGTTTCGGTTATTTAACCGTTCCTTTAGCGACGGAATCAAATAGATGTGCAACTACCGTATAAAAGTAGATACCGTATAAAAAGACCTAATAGAGTAATTTAATTATTGTATGCTATTTTACTATCGTTTTTTAAATGGAACTTACTTTTATTACTAAAACGTCTATGTTTTTCAAACTAAGTGCAATATACAGGGTGATTGGTAGAGGGTTAGACAAACTTAAATGGGGGGTTCAGGGCCCCAAGGGGAAAATACGATTTGGCCAAAAAAAATCCCAGAGCTGCCATTTTTTTTTTTAAATATTTTTTTTGTGATTTTCTAGAATTCTGCCGAAATTCTACCGATTAAGTACCACAACTTTTTTGTTACAGTATTTTTATGTTTTTTTTTTTTTATTTAAATTTATTCTCTTATACAGCCTTTTACTACATAAGGTCAAAAGAGGCGCATATATGGCCTAAATATAAAGTTACGAGGTTGTTAAGTGAAAAAAAAACCGGCAAAGTGCGAGTCGGACTCGCGCACCGAGGGTTCCGTACAAACCTGCAAGGTTTACAAAATATATATTTTGTAATGTAACTAAAAATTTAAGGTTTTCGGAATTTTTCCTTTATGTGTGGTATAAAACGTTGCTTCATGCCAAATTTCAAGATTCAAGGTCGACTGGAAGTACCCTTTAGGTTTTGATTCCCTTGCAAGTACTTGCGAGTTTCAAAATATGCAGCTTAAATTGCTGTTTCTTTTGATTGCGTTGACATAGAAGTTTGATTTTGCTACAGCTTAAAGGTATTATAGACCTGAGTATTTGGTATGAATTTCAATTTAATACCTCTACGCGTTTATGAGGAAATGGGTAGTAAGTTTAAGATTATTAAAAAAAAAATATTTTGTGATGTAACTAAAAATTTATGGTTTTCGTAATTTTTCCTTTATCTATGCTATAAGACGTTGCTTCGTACCAAATTTCAAGATTCTGAGTTCACGGGAAGCACCCTGTAGGTTTTGATTCCCTTGCAAGTGTCGAAAATTTGCGGCATAAATGGCTGTATCTTTTGATTGCGTTGGCTTAGAAGTTTGATTTTTTCACAGCTTCAAGGGACAGTAAACTTGAGTAATTGATATAAATTTCAGCTTCATACCTCTACGCGTTCCTGAGAAAAAGGGTCTTGACAGACGGACGGACGGACGGACAGACGGACAACAAAGTTTAGTGATCCTATAAGGGTTCCGTTTTTTCCTTTTGAGGTACGGAACCCTAAAAATTAATGAATTTGCCTAAAAGCTCAACTTTTATAGTGATTTAAAAAAAAACCACATGTATCCTGGCAAGTAAAATGCTTTTAAAAACATCTCAAGTTATCCCTCATCACAACGACGTACTAAGTTGGAAACACATCTTATCATCTTATTGAATAATTTTGAGATGTAAGCAAACGTACCAGAATTTTTATTTCTTTATTTTACAACTAATACGAAGAGAAATGATTGAAGACCTCAAAATTCATAGGAATTCAACTATCATGTATAACACCATTGTTTATCTATCTCCTGTCCCTTTCTCACGACGGAAAGCAGGCTCTAAAAGGGTCCAGCTTGATTTCTGAAGGAAGATTGTGTTACATTATTAGAACAAATATAACTATATACCCAAAGGGCTAGAAAGAACTAGTTCTTCTAGTTCAGAGATAGCGAGCACTTCACGCTTTGACTATATGGAGCATTTTATAATAACTGAAAACGAAAAAAAGAGTTGTGTGGGTCCGTACTGCAAGAATAAATCTTCCGCAGTTCGAACAGCTTGCTGCAAATGTAATGTTGGTCTTTGCTTCGACAGTTTTAAAGATTACCACAAAAACAACTGAGTCCTTACTTGTTTTTCTCGTGTCTGTTTGTAATTTAATGTAGTGACGATTTAGTTCAATTTGTACACCTCAGTGCTTAGCGTGTCCATATGGACACGTTTGATTTCTTCCGAAATAATCATTTTTTTTTTCAAAACCACTTGTTTTCCTCATTATTAATGTTATTTTAAGTAAGATGAATGCAACGTATACAAAAAAATAAACAAAAAAAGAAACCGGGCATTGCTGGGTTAAGATCATCACCAGTTCATATTCAAAGTTGTAGACTAAACCTATCTATCTACATAAACGTATCGCGTTTATTGATGTCCAGCCAAACGGCAAATTGCATTATTTGGTAAATCATATCATATTCGGACCAGCTTACAGTCTGATTGACATCTTGACAAGGCCTCGTGGCCTCCAGGGATGAATGGCGACTGGACCGATGTTGGAGCATAATCATGTCAGAAACTACAGGCTCCATTGTACTCGGCGTACAATATCGGTTACATAAACAACTTCCTAACATCAATGTGTATTAGAAGCAAGGTATAATAAAGCAGCTCGACTATAATGTTTGTGGTGATTTTCTTTTCATAAAGACTGTTCATTTTCCTTTATCAGTGGCATTTTCTGTAAACAAAGCTATACATTGAAATGTAATGGAAGTGCATTTACAACAATGCCTTCTACTACATTACAAAAAAAGTGAAAAGAAAAGTGGCATGAATAGAATTAATGTTGCTTATTCTAAGTAAAATAATCTATGCAAATTTGACAGCGATCAGATTTCTCAAACCTTGAACGTTTATCAAGTATCCTTTCAAATTATTCATATCACATCCAAAAAATATTTACACGTGTTATCGACATGATATTTGTGAAGGCGTTCCCCTATACCTGATAACATTGACTTCTATATACGCACCTAAATAGCGTATGTAAATACATGTAATATTTACGTATTGACACGCGTTTACCTCTCCCGTATTCAGTAACTTGGCGTTTTCACACTTTACCAATCTCAGAGCGCGATATATTCCCGTTTATTGCGACTTCTCATAATGCTAGAATGGATAGCGTATACGTTCTTCGAATGATTGAGGTGTTTGCCAAGCCAGCCGTGTTTTCTTTGTGTTTGGTCGTACCAAACATTTTTAGATAGGTCTAGGGTGTGGAGTGTACTTCGTGCAGTAAATCGATATGGTAGATGTTAGCTTGCTTGGTGTATTCTATTTATTATGGTAAAAAAAGGTTCAGTTTATGATCCGACGCTCCCTGTTTAATTTCAGATATATACCAACGACTCATTTTTCAACATTTCACTTTTTAATGAGATTTACTTTACCTGAACCGATGAAATCAGAGCAGTAATCCATCAACTAACAACTAATTCGAACTATAAACCAATAAAGTAATCATTTACAAAGATAGCTCATAAGTTAGCGGTTATTTAGAGTTTCACATAGTACCTTTATTACGTTCTCTAGTATGTAACTAGTTTAAGCCAGGATGTAATAATAAAGCGAAGTTTTGCCCAACTTTGGGAGATTTACTTCCAAAAGCTGAGTAATGTGGTTATTGAGTTAAGCCAAACTTGCAAACAATTAGCTTGCCACCAAAATTAAGGTTGATGTTAATATTAGAGGAATATATTACAAAATTTAAATATTTTCAAGGTTGTTTTTTAAGACACTAGCTCTATATAAAACTTGCTATTGTATGGGTATGTATGTATGTATATACTTTCAATATTAAATTAAACCTATTGGGCCTTATAACAAAACGTGGTTTAAATATAAGCCTAGACTAAGTCTGTTTTAGTTGTTCGAAAATTGTCTGTCTACTGTCATAATTATCTAACTGTCAATATATACGAATGTTAAATCAAAGTTCCAATTTTTGTTGACATTTTGATTACTTGTATGTGATGTCTTAACAACAAGAACCTACTTTTTATTTTCAAAGTCCTGGACTAATAATTTAAGCCGCGTTTTGTAACAAGACGGAACATGTATTTCACAATAAACGAAACTTACTACGCAAACATCACAGCTTTATAATTCTAGTGCTAAAAACAAAAAAAAACTCAAACATAATAATATTTACATATCACTTTTAACAAAACGTTGAAAATTTCTTATGACGGACACAAATAGTACCTAATTTTTCTTCTGACAAAGGATGACGGATAGCACTTAAACGCAGACTTTTGCTTTCCGAAACAGATTACGCGTTTGGTTTGGGTTAGACTTTGATCAATTGGATTTGTACGTCTTCTTTACATACTATAAGTACATACATAATTAAGTCATAATTATTTGAAGTAAAGTAAATCTTATAAAATTTACGAGATAAGTTTAAGGTTTGAAATGAAGCAGTTGAAGTGAAGATCAATTGAACTATTTTTTAGCAATAAAAATGCCCATGACATTTTAGTTCAAAGTGCAAAGCAATTTAATGGATGTTAATTTATATATAGACCTGTTAGTATTAAATTTAAATACGGGCGTATGTTGGCGCGTTTATATTAGTAATAATCTTAATTGATGCTACTTAAAATCATGCCTAAAGCACTGACTAATCTCATCACATTAACGAAGTAGAGACACAAACCACATGCGAGTAGGTATATGTATGAGGTCTCATTATGTCATTAATTAAAGCTAGACCTGGTTGTATCTAACCACGCGCTTATTGAGGCTTAATCCCGAAATCCCCCTAACTCCCCCCCCCCTGGGATAATAAGATTAATAAAATTATTTTTTTATCCTCCCCTTTTCTGCGCACTATATATAAGTATTGCAGGGTTAAATAGTATTGATAGCATGCTAGAAGAATGTTTTGTACTATAGTGAATAATTGAAAATGTATTTCCTTGTTTTTCATTATAACTAAATAGTTTTTATTACTATAAATTGGGTTATTTTTTCACATGTATCTGACCAGAAATTGTATTTGCCTTTATTGAAAAAGGAAAAATGTGGGTTTAATGAATGAGTAAATTGTGTGGTTTATTATTTACGCTGAAGCAATCCAAATACATAAGATTTCGGTAATGAATCATTCAATTAATTTATTTTTTAATCACTTTTCTAATTTTGGTAAAAGGGCATAAATTTAGAATCGTGGAGCGTGGATCACTACTTGATGGGACCAATTAATAGTGCTTTCGAGAACCACCCTGCTGCAGTTTATGCAGCGTGCATTAATTAATTATTGTAATGAATTAGTGTGACGGCTCCCGCGGTTCATATCCAGTGATAACGAGACACGCGGCCGGAATTCACACACAAATTGATATTGGCACATAACATGTTATACATGTACATGTACATTATACACGGTAAGTGCATTGCCTCGTTAATTTACTTGTGTATTGATTTGTGATGCTCTTGATGTGTATTATGTATAAAATTATGCAAATATGGTAGAAATGTTCGCTAGCTTATTTTTACTATAGTGACCCGCCACAAGATGATTCCAGAGAGGTTTTTACATATTTATTGAGTGCCTGTGTATGCACGTTATAAATAGAAATTCAACTCAATTCCACTCACACCGTTTTTGGATTAGTTATTTTAAAGTTATTTCTAGACAAGATAAAAGCTTCCATTACTCAAGTAGAAGAGTACTTAATGTTACGAAAGCGAAAATACCGAATTCAGAAGTTACGAATATTAATTTCTTTATGAATAGCTTCGCGTTACCTGCTTAATGGTCGGAAGTTGGAGTTTGTTGGTTTTTCTTTATAGGTATTAAAAAGCGCTTCGGAAATTTATACACGCTTCTAAAAAATGATGGTTTTTACTGGCGTATATTTTTAGTTCATCTCATACCATTGTCTATAAAATTGTATGAGATAAACTAATATTTGTTAATTGGTCTAATTTGTTCCTATACGACTCAGTAACAAAGCGATAAAATAAGTAGTATAGAGGTAGTTTACGGTTCCCAAAATGACACCATCACATTTTTAATGACAATTTACATTAACAATTGTGGGTAGCCATTACTGTGTCAGATGTAATACAAATATTTTATTCTATATCTCCCAATTTCTTACATTTGTCTAAGACCATCTAAGACTACCTTTCGTAAAATACAAACCTAAGCTTCCTAGTTACTATAATTGACTGTATCAAACTCGGCGGAGGTACATATTATCTCTGCTGGAGTCCCAAATTTGCATGATAAGGTTCTACAATGCGGGTACATTTGAAATTATAATTCTGACACAGCTTTGTCTGCCTCCGCTGTGACGTTGAAATTGGTTGGGACTAGCGAGATCTAAATCAATAGATGCTACATTATGGTGAAAAAGTTCTGGAGCATTTATGTTATTTTCTCTTGTTTGTGTTGTGTTCTATTTTATTTGTGTGTCCATTAAAGCGTTAATCTATCTATCTTTGTTAATTAAATTAAGGCGATGAGTCATATGGCATGCGATACTTTAACATAATCATTAGACGCTATGGGCGAGAGATAGGACTAAAACTCTGTACAAGACATATGATTTAGTGGTTATGAGCAGAACTCTTTCTCTCTCTCTGCAATAGTTTCACTCGCGTTGTGCTGGAATAGAAAGTAGCCTAAGTATATGACTTTTGGGATTCTTTACTACTTCTAGCTATATTAAAAATCATGAAGAAATGTCGCCGTGTTCAAGCATGAAGAAAATACGAATATCAACAGACTTACATTATTTTAATATAATAGTGATCTCATATACGAGAACTGGGGTGTTTCTGGTTTATATTGTCTATGGTTAGAGAGACTACTCCGCTGGTATCAGAAAGGAATCAAGCGACGAGTGAGCTTACATTGAAGCCACGGGATATAAGAGATCATTGTGTGACTATACGGAGCTCAACAAAGGAAATCATAGTTTTGAATTATATCTGTATCTTAAGTTTTTCTTGATATGATAATTTTACTAGAAAAATAATATCAAATAAGCATAAAACCATAAGTACAGTAGTTTTTAGCGTAAAGCCTAAGAGAAAGACAAACACCATTGAACTTACTACGAAAAATTGTATTGACCTATTTGTACTTTCCGTGGGATAATGTGTGTCAAGACACTGATCAAAAGAATACGTCTGATCTCACGCACTAACAAGCCCCTGCGTAGGCGTTATTTGTAGACAGTCAACTCCGTACAATTTTCTCGGGCGGGATGACGGCCCGGGTTTCCGCCACATTCGTGCCCGGATCCGTCGCAGCGAGGCGCTTGGATCGTGTCCAAATAGCGCACGAACATTATCCGTGCCCTAATTTCCTATCCGGATAAAAATTATTTGACCCGTGATGGAATTAAGAGCCGCGGCTCAAGAGACTTTCTCTCCGAAGGAATTATATCTGCGAGCTTAAGTGCTTTCGTGACAGATGTCAAATGAAGTTGGTGCTTAGTTTGTATTTTATGGAATAGATTGGCTCTGGTAGAGCTTGGATCGTTTCAATTTGGTATTTTGATTAGAAATAGTGTCGTGGTGATTTACTGTGTGTATTCTAGCTTATCGGTGGAACTTGTTTTATTAGATTGGTTTACTTTCTTTGTTACTAGAAAACGAACAACTGTTATATATAATTGTGGATATAGGGTGTATTTGACCTGTTTTTAACCTTTACCTGAGTAAAAACATATCCGTGATTTTTAATAACAAGTAGATATCGGATTCATTTTAACAACTCAGTTGCGTGGCTACGCATTCAGCTTGCATCTCGATGTTCTTCATTAAATTCTTATTGTATGATTACATACCTATTATTATGTTTGACATGATTTTAATAACAAAAATTTTCATTGTTTTATTAATAAAACTAGACATATGTAACTTCTAAAATTTTATAAAAGCCTAATGTTATAAATTCAATTTGACGAAATATTGTAATTTGTGTAGCATATTCTGTGATATTAGTACTTATACCTATGTATGTTACAATTTTACATTATCAATAAAGATTCTTTATCTTTATCTTAATTACCTTACGTAGACTGTAGTTGGTTCGATTTTATTTACCTGAAACAATACAAGAACATAACATTAATATCTTTTTCAAAGAAGATTATTACTGCACAGTAATTATTGATTAGTTTCACTTCTTAGTACCTTCAAAATTATACGATTAAACGAGGTGTTTTTAGTACTTTCTTTTCCCCCTGTTTAATATGTAAATATTTTATCTAAATTGTAACAGTTCATTTATAGTTAAAAAAAATCGAGTATTGTGTAATAAATATAGGCTAAAAAAATTGTTACAAATCCTAAAATTAGCACTACATATAAAAAAAATACATCCAACCATTTTCAGCAGATAAGGCATGATCTCAGTGTTGATAGCACTTAGCGTTAGTAATGAAGGTGTGGCTTGGCAGCGGGCCATTAGATGCAGTTATTACAGAAGGCGTGCTTTGACCCCCTCCTAATGACTGCTCTCTCAGGAACACAGCACACGTGCAGCTGCTGAATGGAGAGCGGGTTTTAATTGGGTCTACGCTCAATATGATCCGGATGTATTGATTTATAATTGAAGGCATGATTGAGTAAATATGGTGCCTAATATACATCTTCCCTTAAAATGGGCAACACACAATCTCTTGTTTGCAAAAGTATCTATAATTTTTTTATGGACATTGGATGTACTTTAACTTTAAAGGTGTATCCTCCGTATAAATGCCTTATAAAATTAATAATATATAAGGTTCTTATGGCATTGTTCATGCTTGTGATTAAATGCTTTGTAATCTTAAACGTTTTATATTATATTTTTTGTAAACCTAACAATGGTTGCTTGCAAGCCCTATAGTTGAATCTACTTCAGTCTAGTACTGGCGTGCTCTATCTTGGGCACACAGTATTTGCTTGCGCAGATACCGCTGAAAATGCCTGACTATAAAAAATACTATTACCTACATTCAGGTCCGTTAGGTATGAAGTAAGTGTGCCAGCTCCTTTACAGAGCTGGTTATTGTCCGTTGAAAAGCCATCGCTCATTAAAACACGTCACTTAAGCTCTTGGTGTTTAGTGCACTCTTAATGAGTTTTGACCCATTTCAGCCTTGTTTGCAACGAGGAGTTTTATTTCTTCTGGAGTGCATGTGCAGTTAACTGTTTGATTTGATTGCTATTTGACCTGTTATGCGTCATTTCCAAAGTGATTTGAAAATAAATAATAAGGTAAAAGGCACAGTAATTTCCAAGTCCCACCAGTCCCCAGCCCATTCAGCAAATAAATATATTTTCTTTCCATGAATGAATACATATATAAAATATATATATATATAGTACAAAATGTAAAATAATGCTAATAAAATAGACATTTTACATTAAGCGCGCTAGTTTTTACCTTGATAGGTTTACAGACATAAGATCCAGTTTTAAGTAATTGACAAATTAATCTTACTTGTTTTGTTTTTTTTCTATTTCAGGTAAGTAACTATAGCAAACGACAGAAGCTGTAGAGCATAGCGTGGAAATTCAATTTTCAAAAAGTCTACGAAGATTTATTATCTTGGAGTCGTAAACATAAAGCATGCAATACAAAGCATTGAGTGCAGAGTGAAATACATTTTGCAGTCTGTAGTAATGGATAGCAGACTACTGTAGATGCTCTAAGATTGCTTGGGGCTTTTGTTGGTGTGCATCCGCTACACAATGATGAACTTGCCATCATGACGGAGCTTCACTGCACTTTTATCTGCTTTAAACGTAACTTGGAAGGAGGAAAGATTTAAGAACTTTAGATTTAGATGCCTGTTTTTATCATCATTCGGACTAGTAGCAGTCCGTGTTGTTACCTGCGTAGGTAAGTCCGAGTATAAAGTAGCCTTCCTCTTTATCAAATCATGTTTCATGTGAATATCTTGTTAACTTGTGATCATTGCACCAGTGGACTGTATAATTTTGAACATTGTGAGGACTACATATATAAAACAATTTTGACACAGTGTGATATGGGCATACATCATCAATTTGCGGTCTCATGCATCTCTGATACTGGAGTTTGCCACTCACACACAAAGTATGACTTTAGTAAGCCTGTGGAGCGAATATAATTTGTGAGGTAGCAACTTAATGGAGGCCATTTTCGTGGCTTTCGGCACGTGGGTAAGCTTTGATTGACAAGATGGAGCTCGGAGCTTTGTCGATGCACATCCGGAGCTTTTTGATACATGCCTAGCTTTGTAGCTTTACACTCTTGCACCACAGTTTGCACATTAATAATGTAATATTGTGACTAAGATTTTTAAGGTAGGTACGTTACGGTAGGTAAAGTTGTTTAATGAATTCTTTTCTTTGAATTTTATCCTCAAAGTAAGTATGTTAGATGTTATGCTTAAATTACCATTTTTTTCTAAGCCGGAACATTTTTTTAATAACTTATTTTAATTTATTTCTTCAAAAGATTTCCTATTTTGCTCATTTTCACGCTTTCGATGATATATTACAGTAATTTCGTTATCAAAGTAATCTACGTATAATAAACTGTAGCTGAAAGTTAATTTAAAACAAGCAATCGTGCGTCAACAAGCCATTTTAACTAACCTTTAGTATCCTTTGAAGTAGTTTTATGTAAAGCATTAGAGTACTGGAGCCTGCGGGTTTAATCAGGCAAATACTAGACCCCGTTCCGGCGCTGAATAGTCAAGAAATTACTTTCGAGCAAATTGTGACATAAAATTCATTCTGAATTGAAAACCAATTTCTAGATTCAAAAAGCTTGCGGACAGACGTCGTGTTAGAGAAACGTAATCTGGTTCCGTTGGCCGCCATTACCACGGGCAGGGGCCGCTCTCGCTCAAATTGCGTTTTATTCACAAGGAACATTTTAAGGCACTAAGAAGACTCTGTACGAGCCACCTCCTCCGGCGCCGGGATTAAATGTTCAGTCTGTGCTAATGCAGAGCCGCGACGTGGGGTGCTTTAATAACGTCGCAGACGGGGATTTGCTCATGTCGAGAACAATGCTTTTGCAAGTCTTTACGTTGCGATTCTTAAGGAGACACTAACGCGTGTGATCTTTACAAATGGTGACACCGACTCCTTTCAGTTTTGTCCAAGCGAGACGCACCGGAGCTCGACTTGACCTGATTAAACTGAAACTCGTAAAAATAAAAAAATAAAATAACTTATTGTTTGCGTACAGTCTCCGAGGAAAAAGTTTGAATAGACCAATTTGTAAAACGTAAGTTGCTTATTTAGTTTCGCTTTGAGAGAAATATTAGCGATTCGCGGAGGGTGACTTTTATTTATTATTTACTCGAGTAACTATAAAAGCGGACTTAGCCTAACTTTTCGCGGGAGTCTCTAAATCAATTTAAAAAGTTTAGAGAGACCGAGCCGGAGCTCCTTCGGCCTCCTTCAATGTACCGACTCAAACTGAAGCAGGACCAGTTAGGAGTGGAACTTGGATATACTTTCTCGAGAGGTTATCTAAACAGGGTCAATTTGTACAAAGATGTGAATGTGGTTGTTAAAGAAACCATTTCATTGGGCCAAAAGTTTCAAAAAGTTACAGTTGCGAACAAATTCATTTAGTTAAAAAACACAGCTATAAAATCAAAGCAAAAACTACGAAAATAAACCCTGCTTGTTTTTTTGCTGATTTGGCGTAATCATGGCTTCTTTGTCTGGGCCCTTTGTCAGGGCTCCCTTTGTAGGCTTTGCTGAAAACCAGACTATAATTTTGAAAGTGGTGATCATTAATAACACAAAAGTTAAACTCGAGAGCAACTTTATAATGACCGGCCAAAGCTTTGAAGAAATGAAAACGAAACGACAAATTTTGCGCATTGTCTCGTAGAATTTCATCTTGTGAAACAATAAACTTCGTGACAATTGTGTTCATAAATTCACAGTACTGTTGTAGCGAGGTATAATAGTTATCTTGTTAGTTAGTGGTCTTGTTATTGTATCTCTATATAGTTATAATCCAGCGATCTTCAAAGCGAGAGTGAATCGGTTCTTATCGGGTAAGCACGCTCCATCTTAGGCCATAGCCTTTGCCTTAAACCCGTTCAAATAATAAAAAAAAAGTTTAGCGTTACTTAATTAACATTGCTTCATAAATGTTAAACCTGCAGTATGGCTTATCGTAATATTATTTAATCTGCATAAATACTCCTTTTTTCTATTAAAAATTACATAAAGATGTACTCTGAGTTCTTTTGCAATAAATTTTCTTTGATTTTTTTTTGACAACATAGATGATGTTGTTTCATCATGTCAAATGTTTAAATGCTACAAAACACTATTATGGACGAGACTACCCCAAATGTAATAAAAACTGATAGGGCAGGTTATAATTATTCTGTAGAAAGGGCCACAAACGGCTATTCAAGGTTTGCGGGATCTATGCGCCGAGACAAAGGGATCAGTTTGGGCGGGCGGCCGCGGTTACCGCCCGCCCTGGCTCATGATTAATGTAACTATTGTTACAATTATGGACGTAACACTATACGAGCATTAGCTAGTTCAAGTTTTGCTGACAAGAAATAGCTCCCTGGTTTGAATATTAATGGATGTCATTATGTGCTTTGTCAGGTGTATGCTGAGAGAACTGTCACTACTAATTAAGACCACGTTTAGATACATATCGTACTAAATACTTAATAATAAGGCTAACTGTGATTGTGAGAGCTTTTTTTGAATGCATGTGAATGCAGATGATCGTCTTTCACTTCTTTTGACATTTTAATTTGATAAGCATACCTACGTTTCAACACAACCCGCTAAAATCATGATTCGTATCGACTTTGCAATATTCAAAATAGCTAGTAGCACAGCGCTCTTTTTCCCCTTGAAAAATAAATACAGAATATATATTTCTATCTACTTCTTTCTAAGTTAACTTCTAGCTGCCGTGGTGGCTAGTGAAAGTTAATTACAACATTAAATATAGAAAAACTATCTTAACCCAGTTAACATTTGAAGTTTTGGGAGTTGAAACTACTAATAATCCTTTGTATAAGCACAAAGGGGTTCAGCTGGAGCGGCCGGGCCGGCGGCCGGCGGGCAGGCTGCAAACTTTAGCAATTCTACCCCCTCTGTAGGAACTACTAAAGACCATATAAGACCATGTATACATAGAAAGCTTGGTATTCAATTGTACTTGCATGAAATTACTAGTAGTGAGGTATATAGCACACGAGAGAAAAACTATAATACCATTCGGTGAGTACCTGTTTTGCATTTTAAAAACAACAATTTCTAGAGATATTCTTAAGACTGTAAAAATTTAAATTTTATATTTTTTAGCTTTTAGTGCTTAGCGTGCATTTTAAAATTTTTCGTTTGTCAAGTATTTAATTGCTTATCATTATTCACCAGATAAATTTGTCTAAAAAGTTTACACCTACTTTCTTCTGTTATACTTCCTGGACCTGTTCTAATCTGAATAATAAATGACAGTTTATCACAATCATCAGCGTCTACAACTGACTTGTAAATTGTAGTCTGCTACAAATCACTAAAGCACTGCACAACTTCAGCATTATGCTTAGATCGATTGTTTTCGTAGTAAGTGTTAATGTATTTATAGTGGAGTGGAATAAAGGCAATCACGTTGCTTTCAGTAAGCGGATTCCGGGCTTCGCGGCAAGGCGGGAAGCCATACCTAGACTGCTTGGAATAAACCGCTAGTTCCGTGTTGTTCCTTCGCCTTACCCGCTATGGGGGTTAAGGTTACTCGACCTTGCATTAAGGTCAGTTTATTACAGCGTATACAGTGTGTGGTACCTTCTAGTTCTCTGTGAATTATGACATCTGTCCTGCTACGGTCAGATCTGAGCAAGTAAATGGACCTTTGTTCCGTTACATAACTGGAAACGTGGTTTAATTATTCTAAATTTCTCCGAAATATGTTTTATAACGGCTTAGTTTGTTTAGCCAAGTGACGGTTTACGATATAGCGCGATATATTAGAGTTAAATGGTTAAAGTCCCACAGGGTATTTGAATAGAAACATGATTCCAGTTAAAGTTAGAAGATAATGTCATAATTAACATTTATTACGTTATAATTATTATGTCGTTTCTAATTGTATCGCTGCTTATATATGATGCTTAGAGTTGTAATTGCTTTAATTAATTATCTTATTTATAAAGCAGTGTGCGATGAGGAAATTCTATCACAATTATTCTAATGGATGATGTATCTAAGACAACATCTTGGTTCGAATAATTAATTGCTGTCAGGATAATGAAGATGCGATCAAATTGATTGTAGATTAAAGATGATTAAAACTATTTATGGCTACAAAGCGTATCTAATTAAATCGCAGGTATAATGATAAACACAAACGTCTACATTCAATAAAGTTATCAAACTCAGTAACGGTAGAACGAAACTTGAATGAAATTCTAATACAGATATGGAAAAATGTTTCGCAAAGTCGCAAACAAAGATTTGGCATTGGCACGGCATGAAAAAGTGGAGCTGTAAAATTCGAATGTGACCTATATTCTAGTGACAATACCTTTCTTTCCCGGCGAGGTGCAGTTGCTCTTGTTCGAAGGCGATTTGGTGTCGGCCGCGGCCATTTTCTCTTTTTCGGAAGCCATGGTTAAAGCGCGGTGACTGTGGAGTCTCAGACGGCACCGGCGCGCATCACTGCCCGCGCAGGAGTACCACTCGTGCGCCGCTCACACCTGCGCCTAATCACTGCTCCCGCTGACTAACTAGCGCGACAAACAACCCATATTTACTTTACTCACAAAAACTATAAGTACCATAACCACAACCTAGTTTAAATACCAAACACGGATGCGTGCGACAGTAATTATCGGAAATATCGCTATCCGTACCGAGAATCTTCTGGTATTTGTTCTTGGTCTATAAGGTGAACGGATTTTTATGTATTTTCTTGTATGCGATGTATTAATTGAAATGACACGTTGCCCGTGCGCCGTGACTAGCTGCGCTTTTGTTATAATTCCGAGCCGCGCAGTTACTTAACCTATATGAAGCATGTGAACCTTATGTCATAAGATATAAGAGTTAAAATTTCGAACGCTATTTTTGTGTACTTTAATGAGAGCTACGAACTTCGGAGGACGATACAGAGTTGTTAATTATGGATCCTGTGTTGATTAACGCGCGTTAATTTGACATCAAATATGCTTTACATGTAACTAACGCGTGAATTAGTTTACAGTACAAATTATGACATGGAAGGTGTATATTTATTGTGCAGCCAATTGTCATACTGACAGAGTTTTCTAAACACGTTATACATATATATTGTAATTTTCCATTGAGGATATGGATTTTTGTGAAAAACACTATTTTAATAGTATTAAAAATGTGCAGTGATGTTTTACTGCACAGTGACACTGGTTTCTAGCACCATTTTGCTATTTAAGGCTGAACAAATATTTACAAAATAATTGTATTCTTCGTTAAAAGAGTATTTGACAAAACTTTGACTTTTAAATAATATAAAACTTACACGGATATTTTTATTATATTCTCATGTAAAGTTTGTCTTTCTAAATTTAATTTCATACAGGCAAACCTTACCTTATACGACAACAACAAGACTATAAAAATAGAATTCGGAGCTCTATTTGTTACCGCTTAATTTAGGTATGCCGGTGATCGTTCGGTTTTCAACTTTATTTTATAGGGGAATAGAGTCGAGATCGTGTCGTGGGGCCGTGTCGGGCCGCGCGGCGGGCGCTCGTAGCGGCCGTCCGGAGCTCTCGTAGCCGCTACGCGCACTCATTATCAACCTCGATGCAGAGTTTAACTGAAACCTCTCATTATCGTGGTGGAGAACAAAGGGCGGCCTTAGCGAGCGCGGCGCCTATTCATCGCGAAACGGAAGCGGCCCCGTGATGGCGCGACACTCGAGCCCGAAGACGGCCACCGACACACATAACCTGTCAATAGGTACGCACGATATCTCGTCCGTTACGTAAGGCGAGAAGCTGGTCGCGGCGGTGCGGCGTCGCGCGGGCTGGGAGCTGGGCGTGCGCGCGAGCGGCCGCGTGAGGCTCCCACACTGGAGGCTGCGGGCGCCGGCGGGATCGATGCGGGCGGCGCGCGGCGGCCGAGTGCACCAGGCCGGAGGCTGCGCCGCGCCCCGCCCGCCCCGCGCACGCGCGCCCCCGCCCGGGCCAGCTCCCGCCCGCGCCCCGCGCGCCCGCCGACCCACCGCACGCCTCCGCGCCGAGATGCCCCGACACCGCCGAGAGAGCTGCACTGCGACCCTGAACCATATTACTGAACTACACAGTTCAAAATCACGCAACTTCTCTCTCAGCCTCGTAACGAGATTCCGTTGTGCGTTTGGAGTACGGCCCGCGAGCCTAGCGCCCGTTACGCTCCTGAACTGACTGCTACGTAATCTGTGCCCCTTACGACGATTCAATTCTCTCTTCATTCCGCACTGATTTATGGCATATTGTCTCTCGTAATTATATATGTATATATTGCCGTGTCTTGTGCTATTGTTGTATCGCTTATTTATGGCTACATCTCCTCGATGTAGTACTAAAATACGTCATTTTAATTAATCTGTTTCAATATAAAGAAAACAATAAATTAATATTGATAGACATAAACTTAGTATCTTGATAACTTTTATCACTGGTAGGTATTGTATCGGCGACAATACTCCAGAAGTTGACTCGTGTCTTATCGTTTCCAGCGAAGGACGCTCTCGAGACGAAACCCGCTCGAGCGGTTTCAGGTGGCTCGTGACCTACAGCCGCGATACTGGCTACCTATATCAGTACTGAACAGACCAACCCTTGGTTGAGAAGGCGAATCATGGATTTTGCTTCTCGATACCTCTGGCCACTCACTGCGGTCACCAGCCTTTATTCTTCAAGTATTGGACATTTTACCCGTTTGGCTCCCAGACAGCGGCCGCAGCGTTTACCGCAGCATTCTACTCAGTATTTAACTTTTCCTTTCAAAGTCTGTATTTCCCGAGAGACGAAATGCGAAATTTAAACGAAGCGATAATTTACCGTTTCTGTGCCAGTAAACATGTGCGCTCATTTGTTGGCGTAAGATAAAATTGGATCGTCGGAAGCGGTTTTCAAATAAATTAATAGCTGTTTCGGTTCGTTTTCCTTTATGCGCCTTTTGCTATTAGCTTTTCGTCAACGAGGGGATGTTTACAATTTAGAATAAGAATTTAAATGTTGCCAATACACAGTGAATTAGTAAGTTTCATATTTTTTTCAATTACGAGTAAATGAAACAGTACAAGAAGTTCTTCTAGTAGGTAACTAATTGAGTAGGACAAATATTTAAAGTAAAATTTAAAACTAAAACAATCCACTTGGCCGAACACATGAATAAGTAAAGATACAGCTAAGTTGTAAGTTTAGCTCAGTTTGCTGGTATTACCTAGAAACTTTTTTTTTTTTAATTAATTTGAACGGGTTTGCACTTGACCATAGTTTACCTGATAGCAAGTAAGGCTATGGCCTAAGATGGAGCGTGCTTACCCGATAAGAACCGATTCACTCTCGCTTTGAAGATCGCCGGATTATAGTGCGTGGGGAACAGAGAGCCAGGCAGGGAGTTCCACAACCTAGCGGTACGAACAATAAAGTTGAACCTAGTTGAACAGTTTCTTAAATTCAGTGGATAAAGTGGAGATATCGACCGAGTCCTGTAAAATTCAGCGAAACACTCTCTCGGCTGTCGTCTTGCGGAAAAAATCTCAACCCTTCTGATTTCACAATTTTAAAACTTGCTTCTTATTCCTTTAGTATAAAGTTAATTTTCCTGCGTTTTATTTTAGATATGATTCTGGGTAAGATTGGAAGTTCAAACGTTTTACGTAAGAGCGGTACAAAGCAACACAAGTGTCCTGAAAAGCATTGGAGTCGCAGAATCTCTTGAATGTAGGTACTTCGTATTTGGTGGAATAAAGAGCACGTTTTGTATACAGTCCTTTCTCTTCACTCGTCTTATTGTTTGCTACTCTACCACGTAAGTACAAAGCAGATTTTACAAATTAGAGAAACCACCAACCGATTCAAAAATTTTATTCATATTTTATTCGACAAATCTTTAACAATATTTTAAGAATTTATATAATCAAATTGTGCTATTTTTAATCATGTAAGTACATAGTTAATTAATGCTTATGATAGTTTATGTTTTTATCTTTGGTGTTTGATGTCTAAGTCTTATATGTTATGTTTGAAAAAAATCTTAACCTTTCCAAAAGTTGAGGAGGAGCTAAAACGATACTGACTTCCTTAGACACATAAAATTCAGGTTTTCGGAAAGCTTATTTACCTATTCCTAACAAAGCTGTTCAGAAGGAAGACATACATATTCCAGCCTACTTTTCTGGAAAGCAGAATAAGACCTAAGCGTATTACCATTACTAAAATATCTGGAGCAAAAACGTGCTCACCGCAATTTCATTTTAGTACTTTCTTCTGAGCTAAAGCAGAAGCTAAAGTAAAAAGGCGTAAGTAAATGGAATGAAATTGACTTAAGTTTCTTGGTAGTTTACATTTTTTGTGCGTTTATTTTTTATTTCATTCATTATACTTGTCTAGTTACATTCACATAATACACATAGAGTTATAATAGCGGTAATTTTACTTGAATTAACTTGATTTCAGCTAGACTTTGTGCGCTTTTTTTGGAAGCAAATATTACACACCGTAGTAAAATTACTTACTTTAAAGAAGAATATTTTTTGGTGTTTTAAAATTACATTTGTTATCTATAGCCCAGTACACCGTGAAAAAATTCAGCGAACATTATCGTTGTTTGTCGAAATCATTTTTTGTTAGCGCCGAGGGAAATTACGGCGATGGGGCTTTCCATGGTCACATTCTTCGCCCATACATTATTCGCATAGCTGAGTGGCAACCATACAATTTTATTTATTATTTTTTAATAAACAGGCTGTTTCTATAATTTCGACGATCAAGTGCACGATGTAAGATGCCTGTTGGGAAACATCTCGATAATCTCATGCGGAACCCTAAACCTAAGCTTTGAATGCCAAAATTTAGCTTGATATTGTACTTTGCTTAACGTCGCGTCGTAGCACTATGTAGGTATATTATTATGAGAGTCCTTGTCATTGGTCAATCTGTCATTTTTTGTACAAAGATTCACCCCAGGAACGCTACTCAGCCGTTTGAATCAACTGATGCTCGGAACTTAGCTCGCGTACCGAGAGTTACAAATAAAAGTCGAGCTCCACAATTATTGAGTAGGTTTACTTGAAAACCTTAATGTTCTCATTTAAAAAAAAGTCTTGAAAACAAAACAGCAACATAAAAGAAACAAAGCTACAAAGCAAGAAACTTTTTTACTCACCTCTTGCAAAATTTCATCTCTCACAAAACCTATTGTGCATTTTATACTAAACTCAAAGGACCATGAAGGTTCAAGAATCCTCAAAATCTTGACTATAGTCCGAAACAGGAAAAAGGATTTACCTCTATAGAAACAGCAAAGCTTTTTTTATGAAACACGTCAAGGTTATGGGAGGCTTTCATTTGTTAAGGCCTGAGATAAGGTGGAGAGTTGTAGAGCTATAAACATGATAGAGTGAACGCTTCCCCCCATGATGGTATCGAAATAGCGGAACGTGCTTTGATATCACACGTGAGGCTGGGTTTAATGCATGGAGCAGCACTTTTATTACAGGTGGTTCAATTTTGTACAACATATTTTTTGAATAGGGACCGTTATAATTTGTTGTGACGTTTTTAAACCACATAATGGTAAATCATTTAAAAGAACTTAGATGATGCTATTTAAAAAAAATGGCACAAAATCCTAAATAAGACATTGAATCAGGCGTTACTTTGCGGAAATCCATTGTAAATGAAACTCTTGAGAACATATGTCGCAGAGGAAAAACACTACATAAAATATTGCTCCAGTTTCATTTACAAAATCCTAACACAAATTGTACCCCATTTTACAGGTATACTATAAAAAAAAACAGGATATATAGTGGGCGATGTTCATCGTCATCTAGCCATATATAATAACTATTCTTGCACTACACTAAATTATTGTTTTTAAATTTGTATGTTAATTTTAAATATACCGTCACTCTCCAAGCTTTGCGCAATTTAAATTTGACAAACGAAAATCCGGCGTTATTTCTCTAAGTACCCGCGTGAAGTAAATGTAACCGGTGAGCATTTCCTGCGAGTGACGTCAGTTAACCTCCAGCTTCCTTCCCGGAGGTCCCGAGGGAACACCAGTCAGCTTCTATATAACCGGTCTCAGACTGCCTGATTGCCGATTGCTTGTTCAATATTTTATACGCCATTTGTTAAATCGAAATTAAGGCGAAGGAGTTATGTTTTTTGTGATTGGGTGTAACTTTAATGTAACTAAACTTAACTTAACTTTATGCTTAACATCAGGCAGGCTGTAGTCAAACGTAAACCTATCCCACATAAAAAAAAACTGTTTGTATTATTCTGTTTTTATATGTATGCAAATTAATGTATTTGTAATATCATTTTTTTTATTCACAGATACTGAACTGAAAGCAATGTCAATATTTGATCATTTGATATAACTCAGTAACGTTAATTCCACCAAAAAAATCTATAAAAAACTAGCCAGAATGTTCATTTCAGTAACAGAATTCAAAATTTTAAATATCTAAACCCAGCTAGCCATTACAATGTTCCTCACCAAACATGTGTCAATAAGTAACTGACTCTCACAAGAAAACTGATTCGAGTTATTGTTTTAATTAAAAACAATCTGAAGTTTATTAACTAGTGTAATCAGACGATAGCATAAAACACATCAGCAAATGAAGTAACTTAATTCTGTAGGCATATTTTCGGCAGGCATTATTACTGTTTTGTACGAACAGTCCTTAATATTTAGGTAGCAGGGTATTTCTTATTAGACGCTATAAATGAGATAGTTTCTTTGTTTATTCTTCTCCGAAAAGGAAGGCAACAAATCGACGTCAGTCATTTATCAGATCGATTTCCTACATTTGCGATATCAATTACATTCTTAGACTAACCACATATAACTTAAGAACAACAGAAGTCCAACCAAGATAGGTGTTTTATTGAATGGTTTAAGAAAATATATAAAAGCTATGTGAGAGTGAATTAGTCACGAAAATTTTATTTATTTAACTAAACAACCGGTATAATATCTAATACGTATTGTATGCATCTCTTAGTTAATAGGTTATCTACATAGAATGTTCATATAAATATGTACATAGGTAATTCTTTGTGCTTATATTTTCCAATTATTACTCCTTTTTTTGTTTCATCAACTTTGCTAAACATCGGGCAAGTTGTAGTCAAGCGTGAGCCCATTAACTGCAAAAAAGGCATATTACCTTGTAACTGTGTATACACTCACTTGGAATGGCGTAACTAACAGCCAGTAAAGAGATTATCTAGAATGTTGAGTGATGAATGAAGTATTGTTACTTCTTTGTAATACATATAATTTTTCTGTGTCCATTATGAATACATAGGTATTATTATTTTCCTAATATATTTATTGAAGCGAGTGTGGCTCAGCGGTTCCAGTGTCTGCTTTTCACCCAGACGCACCCTGGTTCGAATCCGCCTTACACCAATGACTTGTATTTTCAAGTTATGTGTAGATTTGCACTCGCTTAGCGGTGAAGGAAAACATCGTGAGGAAACCGACATGTTTGAGGACCACAATATCCGAGGACATGCATGCGTCTTCCGTGGAAGGACCTGGGCGCCCACCACGATGTATCTGCCCAAGAAAACTCCCCCAACGAATTAATTCTGCGGGGGAGTCACGACCCTCAGTCATGAGGAAATACGACTCAAAGAGAGAGAATATATTTATTTGGGCAGGATACGTTGCGAGGCAGAAGCACGCCAAGTGAACCAACACATTAACGAACTGGAGACCCAAGACTGGCCTTAGAAACAGAGGTCTTTAATTATATGTACCCTATTAACATGTAAATAGCTGTATGTATGAACGCTCACAGCACTTGCTTGGAATGGCGTAACTAGGCAGCCAGTTAGCCCCTTGTACTTCTCTCGGTAATGCACTTAGTTAAGCCAAACTACTCCGGGACTAACTTCTAATGGGTGCTGAATCATTTGTGCATTCTGTGCAATGAATTTGTTAGTTTTTATGGATAAGAAGAAAGGTCTTATATATATTCAATGTAAATCAATTAATTACAAGTTACATACATACATAGTTTGCGATATAGATTAAGATTCAGCGATTTAGGTGCATCATATGGTAAAAGTCAATGCTCTCTTGCAATTGCAATTCAATGCATTTTTGACAGTGATTTTATAGCCAAAATTAGTAGGGAAAACTACATATTATACTTAGAATTAATACAAAATAATTGGAAAAGCCTAATGCCAGCCTTATTTGTTTTAAGAATAAAGACCTACTTGACTAAAGCAGGACTCCAAAACATACCTACTTTCAATATTTTCATAAAATGTAAGGGGAAAGGTAGGTTAAATAACTATAGATATCATTATTTCTATTCGTATCTTCGCTGATTGAGAACGAGCAAAAAATAAACATAACTAACGAACTAAACTACTTATTTCCTACTCCGAAACAAATCCCTGAGAAGCGCTCGGATATATTTTTTCAGCGGCATTACTGGTCCATGATTGGAATCTAAATGAGATGGAGCAAGTTTGAGAGCGTGTTAAATTTTTATCGGTGGAGTTACTTCTACCTCTAGTGGGGTTTCCCAGTGCGCTTTACTTGCACCGTTAATGAAACTGATAAATTTAATTGTTCTAGTGTTGCGTAGGTTTCTTTACATTATTTTTAACATTAACGACCCAAGCATTGGTCTTAACCTGATGAGAATGACCTTTATCTCATCATCATCATCATCACAATCAAGTCATTAGAGCTCACAATTAGGCATAAACGTCATCCTTTCATGTTAATAACCATTGTAATTATCATTGTATTCTTGTACAGATGTTTCATTCAATATTTTATTGGTTGTATAATATTATCTCTTTTTTGAACACCCCATCCTTTATATTTCTTTCAACTCCTGTCCATCCTACGGTTACCTGGAAGAAATCGCTATTAGCGTTAAGGCCGCCAGTTGTGGCACTATTTTTTAAGTCTTTTGTGTTTCTGTTTGTCTTTTTTTGTCAATGTGTGTTACAATAAAGGGCCTTATTACAAAACGTGGTTTAAATATAAGTCTTGACCAAGTCCTTTTTAGTTGTTCGAAAATTGTCTGTCTACTGTCATAATCATCAAACTGTCAAAATGTACCAATGTTAAATCAAAGTTCCAATTTTTGTTGACATTTTGATTGCTTGTATGTGATGTTTGTACAACAAGAACACATTCTTTTATTTTAAAAGTCCTGGACTAATATTTAAACCGCGTCTTCTAATAATATGGAAAGAGTTTATCTATCTATCTTCAAACTTTCTAATGTTTAGCCATCGTTGCGATATTCCTACACTTTGCTCACCAAGACGCGAGACTGTAATCTATGGCAGTATTTACAAAAACATATCCTATACAGGAAACAGCACTAATTGAGAGATAAGTACTATAATTAAAAATAAATTTTAATAACTTATGTTTATCTTCTAACTAGCTATCCATCCAACCATTATTATCTTGTTTTATTACCAATAATATACCTGCAATAAATCTGTATTCCCGAGCCGGGCACCTGCGCGCAATAATGCGAGATCGCGTCTTTAATCGACTGTCATCTGACATTATACGCACGTTAGGACGCTATAAAGCGACCCGATGTCCTTTGACTATCCACGGATACGAGAAACGAATCGCTTTCCGCTTTGATGCTGAAATTCGATCAGTGTGACGATTATTGGGTAGGTATAAAAGTTTCATCGATGTTTTTGTTCGGCGAATTTCTGTTGGTTAAATTCTGTATAGAATGTGGGTTTTAATGTAATCTAGGAAACCATTTATCTCTACACCAAAACGATGATATAAAAGCAAATGTGTACATGCTGGTCTCACCAACCATCGTGTTTTTTGGTATGAAAATGGTATAAAAATCCCTGAGAGTGACGCCGGGTACATTAGTAGTTTAATATAAATCAGCACAGTCGCTTAAATGCCAAGCATACTTATTACTCATCACAAACACACATTCATAAGCTTGTATTATAATATATATTTTATACTGTATGCCGAACTCAATGCAGGTTTTTTTGGCCGAACAAATAAAAGCAAACACGGCTGTGTGCTCGCGCAATATTGACTTATTCAATAGTTGTGTGACTAAAATAAAAGAACTCAAGTGATTGCCAAACAAAAATCCGATGTCGAAGATTTTGTTAAGATGGGGTTTACCGTTTACGCCTTTGTATAAACATGTTTACTGGGTTTTTTTATGGCGGGAAATAAATCAGAATGAAAACAAAATTACCTAAATCAGAATAACTAACACGTTTGACTGAGAAAACAAAATTACCTAAATCAGAATAACTAACACGTTTGACTGAGAAAACAAAATTACCTAAATCAGAATAACTAACACGTTTGACTGAGAAAACAAAATTACCTAAATCAGAATAACTAACACGTTTGACTGAGAAAACAAAATTACCTAAATCAGAATAACTAACACGTTTGACTGAGAAAACAAAATTACCTAAATCAGAATAACTAACACGTTTGACTGAGAAAACAAAATTACCTAAATCAGAATAACTAACACGTTTGACTGAGAAAACAAAATTACCTAAATCAGAATAACTAACACGTTTGACTGAGAAAACAAAATCCAAATTCGCTAACCTTGTGCCCGAAAATGGGTGTACTTATTAGAAAGTGAAGACAACACATTGGCTACTTACAGTTGTAACAAGGTTGGACGTTTATTGTCCTGATTTGTCGCCTCATGCGAGTCGTATGCACAGATATACGCCACGCGCAATCACGAAGCAAATGTCCCGCAGCTGGGACGATTGATGGAGGAAAACATTCTAGAGAATTCTCTTACATTTTTTGTAGCCATCGCTCTTGTGTCTCGTAGAGAATACTCAGTAGCACTTACTATGATCTAGTGTTAGATAAGTTACAGCGCTTTTGTATTTTTGCTCTATTCGCTTATTGCTATATCAAGTGGCTTCCGGCAGTTAGATGATATCAAATGGAACATATTTGATATCATCTAACTACTTCAAATGTTGAATCTGCAAATAAATAAAATCTAATGTTATTTGCTTCCTGCTAACCGATCACATTTTTTTTGTAAAATAATTACAGAATATAATTCCCAAAGCGCACAATAAACACGTATAATTTGACGTTTTCCTTAAATTTCTTCCGTTTTCCTGGTCTCGACGTTACATTGAAAAATCATCAGTTAATAAGGACAGACAGGCGGAACCGTCGGATTGCGACGGCATTATGAAATCAATCCGAGATTATGTCGCCTTACGCCGCCATCAGGACACAATAATGTCAGTGTAGGGCGGTCATGACGTCACCGCGCCATCGCTCGGAATATTGTCCGCGACAGTCCTGTCGCTTCGATAACTCCGCTGTCACCCGGAGCGGGTGCGGCGTACTGGCAGTACTGGCGCGAACAAATACGCAGATATGATCGATATTCATGAGATGCTTCGAGTCATTTGTAACAGAAATGAGCACCTAGCCTAGATGCTTCCCAGCGATAGCAAAATACAGAATAAATTCCTTTCCAATTCCATAAAATGTAAATACCAATCGGATGATAGCGGCGTGGTCGCATAACAATTAACCAGCCACCATTCGGTTAGTTTGAATTTCGAGTGAACCATCATTTCCATACAAAACATTCAAAATTAGAGCGCTAAATCGTAGGCCGTTCGAAATTAGAATACGCTCCATTACAGTCGCTAATTGGCGGGACTGTATAGTACGGGTAGCCGAGTTGTATGTTAGAGCGCAATCTAAAGGTCGACGCTTTAGCGACTTCTGATTCTGGAGGCACAATTTGCGCTTATAAATGGGATCGACGTCGAATCGACGCTACGGGTCGCGTTTTGTTACGGACGTGCCATTATTTGGAAACAAGGAAAAGGTTGATAAAATGCGTAGCTACTGTGGAAAACGTTTGCGATCCCGCGCCAAATGTTCGACACGGAACAAAGTGTGATCTTTTGTATTGTAATGAATTCCTTTGTGACTCGCGTGATCGATTCGTAACCATTTTAATTGCTTCGTGCAAAATTGGATGATTCTGCAAAACACGTGTGAATGGAGAGGGAATTTTGTACCATTTCAATTGTTTCTGGGCAACAGCAGTAGCGTAAAGTCGAGCCTTGGATGTAGGTTAGTAATTTTATAAAATACGCAGAGCTTCCGGTAAATTAGCACGTTTTTGTAAACAATATAACACGCTCTTATCAGATCTTCGTGCTACCCTCGTTATTATGAGTTGAGCGCAAAATAGCCCAGAAACTAGTTAGGACAAATATTACATGAGATAATTTACACGACTCTGTGTATCTCAATGTAGGTTAGCCAAGGACTTTTAGAGGACAGGAAAATACAGACATTTGGATGTACAAATATGTAGCGGGAATGTTCAGGGAATTTAGGTTGCTAGAGTTGTTCCCGGGTGGGAAAGTGAGAAATTAACGGACCGTTCGCTTTGTATGGACGTCTATGTTTATGTGTATCCAAACGTTGCTTTTAACTTATCATATATTTTTTAGTAATAAATTTTTATTAAAATTTGTACTTATATATTTGATTTTGATCTTATTCTAAGTGTTTAGGTATGGACTATGGAGTTGGTACAAGTAGTGTTTCGAGATATGAGATATATGTAGTTATACTCTAAAGTATAGCAAAAAAATGTTCGTTGTTGATAGTTTTATTAATATATCAGACGCTTTTGAAGACAACATACACTGCGTTTAACAGCCCACATAAAACCATATCCTTTGTTCCTAGAACAATAACTTGTTACGTAAACAAGAGATACAGTATTGTTTGCTAGCGGATATCTGTTTCAGTGATATTACAGAAGCATTTAACTTGCTCCGTATTTATAACTCGGGTAACTGAACTGCGGCTAATTTGTATGACAAGCTTGTTATTATGTAATTGTAACTTTTGTTGTTTTCATTTTGTTACACTTCAGGGTCTGGGATGGATAAAATGGTATTGCATTTATTTATTGTTGAACTGAATCACGTGAAATTGAAAAAAAATGGTTTATATAATGTTATTAAAACCTTTTTTTCTATTCTTCTTCAAATGGTAAATAAAATTACATGATCATGGTAGATTTTTCTGGTATTTTTTAAGTACTGCTATGCTATGGATAGGTTTGTCTACAAAACCTGTGGCTATAATTCGTCTGATGCTAAGAACCATAGCAATCTAAGATGCAAGGCGAGTTCTTTAATATAAGTAGTTTTTTATTATGACCAATTTATGAGGCAAACGAGACGCTAATAAAAAATAGCAGTTTCACTGTTAATATAATGGTAAAATGAACTTTCAGTTCCGGATTTTAGTGTAGGTATAACATACCTAATGCACGGTGCTTATGATCAACATATAATATTATGTGCAAAACATAGGTAATTGAGTATTAAAGCAAAATGCTCATTAGTTTCAGCGCAAGTTTCATCTGAATGAAAAATAGATTCAATCACTATTAATAAAATATTGATAACGAACAGCTGCCGAATTTACGGTAGCCATTAACTTTTTATCGCTAACCGAATGAGCTCACATCGGCCTATACTAGCGTATGACACAATGAAATCACTGGCTATAAATTTAAACCACTCGCCGGGCCTTTCTATTTGAGTGCTATACTTACTGAATTATTGTAATGAAGTTTAATTCCGCATTTATAATTTAAGTATGATGAAATGGGTTTGAGATAACTAATTTTTGGTGCAGATTTTGACCACACGTTCCGTGAAAGGACCTGAGCGCCCACCACGATGTATCTGCCCAAGAAAACTCCCCTAATGAATTAATTCTGCGGGGAGTCACGACCCTCAGTCATGAGGAAATACGACTCGAAGAGAGAGAGCCAAAATGCATATGTTATTAATCTTGTCGTTTGTTAAAACTATTGAAAACCACGTATTTAATGACACTAATTATAAGAACGATAATATTATGATGAAGTGTTACTAAAATGCTTAAATAAATGCGGCTTTTCATCTGTCTCGCGCCGTAAATTAAACAGGCGAGCCATTCTCCCACTTTATATTGTACACCAATTTCCCAAGTAAGTGGGTACATTTACATATTTAAGGCAACACTCGCGTCACGTATTTTCTGTATTCGTCCGAAATATGCGTCGAGGTGGAAGCGAGACAGAGGCAAACATTAATACAAGTACCTATAGTAGGTATTACGGGCCGGAGCCAGCGGCAAGTAAAGTAATATTTTTTACCGAGCAACAGTGCTGGAGCTAGGAATAACCAAGGGTGAGGAAAACCGAAGGAATTAAACTCATAACATCGGTAATTGCTTACTAAGCAGTGCTCAGGCTAGCGTGAAATACCCGCTTTTAGGGTTATTTATTACGGCGTATGACTTGCGCTTCCTGACCAAGATTTCTATTGCCGGCAAGTGAGATGTATTTCTTAATGCGATTATTTGTTGTTTGTTTTATTATTTCTTTTGTATATACCATATTGATATTTAGGCACAAAAATGAAATTTGAAACAATCATGTGGTGTAGATTGCGTCTGCACGATTAATAAATAAAACTAAATTTATTTTCCACATTTGAAAGCTTTCTTTTGATTTTATTTTAAATACATTATATAATAAAAAAAGCGAGCGAGTGTGGCTCAGCGGTTCCAGTGTCTGCTTTTCAACCAGACGCACCCTGGTTCGAATCCGGCCCTACACCAATGACTTGTATTTTCAAGTTATGTGTGGATTTGCACTCGCTTAACGGTGAAGGAAAACATCGTGCGGAAACCGACATGTTTGAGGACCACAATATCCGAGGACATGTGTCTTCCGTGGAAGGACCTGGGCGCCCACCACGATGTATCTGCCTAAGAGAACTCCTCTAACGAATTAGTTCTGCGGGGCGGTCACGACCCTCAGTCATGAGGTAATACGACTCAAAGAGAGAGAGAGAGAGAGAGAGATAATAAAAAAGCTAGAATTACTTCTTCTTTATCCCTAAATCCCCGCCTGAGCAACATCGCCTGCGATGTAGGCAGATAAGCAAACTTGTGCGATACGCCAGGATGGGCCGTTCTCGTAACTCTGCTACATTTTAGTACCGGCTGTTTGACTGAGGTCGACGAGATGCTTAATTAGCATTATGAAGAATGGGATCATTACCACAACTGGAGAGAATATTTGCGAACGTGCAGATATGGGTTAACTTCGTACTTAGTTATTAAGTTGGTGCGATATTCGATTTGTAAGCCATAGGCGTTCATAGTAGATAGAGGGTTATGATGATGACTCTTTTGTAAGAAAATAAAACAAATAAAAAGTAAACAAACAATTTACATAAACTGTAGGTTTTGCTTTAGATGGCTTTGCCCATGTCATTTTGGGATAGGTGCATTGTAACGTAGATTTACTTTTGGGATCCTGTACTATCTCCGCAACAAATAACACGGTAATCTGTCACTCCGTTGCAATCGTGAAAGAGAACAGTTTAGCAAACATCGTTTCCTTTTTATTTAATGGTACGTACGGTATTTATTTAAAAATGTACTCCAGAAAATAGTTGCACAAAAGTTTGTAGCTCTAATGATGTTGATGATGCATTCCAAGTCTATTTGGGGTACTGTGATTTGTTTTTAGTTATTAAGCCACTGGATTAAAATGAATTAAAATTAATCATCTTAGGCCATAGCCTTTGCTTGCTATCAGGTAAACTATGGCCAAGTGCAAACCCGTTCAATTTAAAAAAAAGTTAAATAATAAAAACTAAACTACAAAAATCCTTGGCTTGCCTCAGCAACATTATTCTTGGGCTTAACTTTCGTGATAAAAATACGGTCCGTGATAACAATTGTTATCATCTGTAGTGTTTGTCACGCCCGCGCCGCCAGGTTGTTGGATGATTGATTGTGGAAGATTCAGGCAGCTTCTGAGATGGACATCTATTTTGGGAAGCTTCTATCTAAATATAAAGACGCTGATTATTCTGTTTTCGGTTTAGAAACAGGGTATTACTAAGATTATGTCTTTTGTACTCTGACCAAACGTCAACTTTTTTTTGTCGTCATAATACTCGACATTTTAAAACTTTACTTCCTGCCACGCTACTGTAATTATAGGGTATACAAATTACACAATTCAAAATTTTAATTGTTTGGATTATAAACGATAATATTGATTTTTTTGTTATATCCATTTTGATTCAAAAAGAAATGAATATTAAAAATTTGAATTCATAATACCGCTGACTGCAGAGAGATGAAAATCGATATCGGGGCTTCTTTATGAGCGACAGTCATTAGAGGAAATTATAAGGAGAAGTCGTTAAACCGACCACCAAGGCGAGAACGGCCAAATTATCTCTAATTGAAAGCTCGGCTTTTTAACGCCTCGTCGCTTTTGTGTGTTTCATAAATTTTTATTCATTTTAGATGTGTTTTTTTATTAATAACCTCAATTAAAGTTGATTTTCACAAATGTGCTTATATTTTACATTAAAAAACTTACGTCCTAAAACAGTTATTGTTAATATGAAGCCATTTATTTATTCCTAATAACTCATAGTTACATTGTGGGGTTTTACGTAAGTTAAAATATTCATAATTGTCTTTGTAATTTCAAGTTGTATTGGGCATTTTGAGCTTATACATTGAGCTTATGTTCTGTCCATGCGTGACTATCATCAATTGACACATAATATTAATAAGTTAAAAAGAACTGAACTCAACAACATTCATATATCAACTCGTTTGTTGGTAGTTACAAAAAAACTGGTCATTGATCCACGTTCCGCGTGTCAAGTGTAAAACCAAAGAAATACGAAACCTACGACTAATTCGATTAAAAAGAAAATCTGCAAATCCACGTACATTTAAAGCTGGGTTGTGATTTCGCGACCGCTCGTAGCTATCGATTTCATTAAGCCAGCAATCAGTCGGAGTTCCAAGTGGTTCGTTTAATCAAGCGATGGGAGCCGGCGGGTCAACACGCCTAGCTAGTAAGAGCACAGTTTTTGCTCCGAACTGCTTGTTGAATTAGGTCCCAAGACAAACAGACGGCGGCCCCCGACCGAGCGATAGTTGTGCTATTTTTACCCTCGCTTTAATGTTTCATTAACTGCCTATTGCCGTTTGCTCCCATATTGGCGGTTACTACATAGTTGGAAGGTTGTTTCAAACTTTATTTTCGGATCAAAGTAAACTAATTGGTTATTCCCGGGCCTATTGTTCGTGGTTTCTGTCGGATGATGAATATGATCATGTTAGCATATGTTATACGAAAATAATTTTAAGCGATTACTATGGTATGGTCGTTTTTTAAATGTTAATGTAGACACTCTATATACCGGAACATTTATTTATTTAATTCATGTAAGTAAGTAAAGATATATGCTACTCGTTTTCTTTTAACACGGCTACTAATTCCAGTAAGAAGTAAATTAATTTAGATCACCCTACTTTTAATTCTATAGACGTAAATAACACCCTTTTACATGTAATTAATAATTATATTCAAACATTAGAATTAACTCCGACGTTGTAAGGTTCAACATTACATTCACGTTCGGTTCGTTTAATCAAGGTCAGGTCCGGGATGGGTTAACGTGACATAATTTTTGTATCCACAGGTGTATAATTGAATTTTAAGGTAAATATTACCGAAAGGTCCAAAAGCCGTTTGGGAAACCCTTTGAATTTTGACACGAAACACCTTTTCACGTTTATTTAACTTTCTATGTGAATACACGAGTACATTCGCCAGTCCTAAGTAAAAGTACCCGTGTTAACATTTGAAGGCGGATTAATTTACCCGTTTCTTAAATAACTGAAGTACATAATATATTAAGTTAAACTTTGGAGATGTTATATAGCTGAACTCACGCTTGGTTATGGAACAATTTGAATTGGAATGAAAAATGATGACTTTTTGGCGATTCATTAATACTAAAAGTACTAGAGTATCAAATTCACAATTCGATCTTTGCAGTACAACCATTTTTTTTTATTAAAAATCTTATGTTTGTACTACAAAGTTTGTTGATTGTTTATATTTCTAAAATTTCCAAAATAGTCACACAGGCGTTGCGATTGATTAATTGAATGGAGTATCAATAGTCTATGTAGCTCACAAAATCAAGACAACAATGCATAGTTCGGCAGATATTTACTATGCAGGTTTATCCCGACCGAGGGGGATAAAGCAGAGTTTTCATCAAATATTCTGTGTAAACGGCTGTACATAAAATATGCATCGAGCTGAACCCACGCTTGGTTATGGACGAATTTATTCAGAATACTGTTCGGCAATAATATGACGATGCGACGTAGAGATGCATTTTTGTACTGACATACAAGTAAACAATGTGTACTTGTATATATGTTCTTGTATGTCAGTACATATTATGTATAGACTTATATAACGAAGTACGAGTACGAAGTAAGTAAGTAAGTAAGTGGAAGTACGAGTATATTTTATTTATCAGAATAGTACGTTTTCAGATATATCAGAGTTTTGAAATATATTTTTAAATTTACTGAATTGCCTAATGAAAAGGTGTCAGGTACAACGCCTGCTGTACAAAATACCGCTAGGTACATTATTTACCTTGGTAGAAAATATATGAATTGCCTAACAACTCTTCAATAGATTTTGTGCTTTTTAGGTAATTTTATTGTTGAATGCGTTTAAGAATTGTTTGGCAAGAAATTTACAAATTACAGAGGATCACATTATTGACACTAGTTTTAAACGTAAACGGCTTTATGTCCATGTTATGTGATATTTTGATGAGGTATGTTAAACCACAATAAGTCTGCCAATAAATTAAACATTTGAAAATGTTCTTCTTACGTTTTTAAATAAACATTTCTGTTCAGTGATCGTAATTTATGATAGCTAGTTATTCGAGCTTCCGCAATCGCCTTGAGTAAAAGCACAGTAAATCGCCGCTCCTGCTTTCATGACAGTAGTTTTAAGACTTGAAGTAGGTATGCCCCATTCTGGCACAACAATTTTATGGAGTATATAATATGAGAGGTTAATTAAAGACTTATGTATATATTGAATTAGGTGTAGTGAAAACAAATTTATGTGACACAAATAAATTGAAGAGTTAAAATAAGTTTGACTAAAACGTCAAGTAAAACATGTTATTATTTTGATGATTTTATTTTGAATACAAGTTAGAACTTCTATCAATTGGATGCTGTTTTTTGCAAACAAACAAAGATCAAGCTATGTAATAAGCATCAACATAATTTTCGAGCATTAAAAAATCATTCAAGAGAAGGCTTTCTCTAATAATTATGGAACTTTTCATCCTGTTTTTGCTTTTGCTAGATGGCAGTACATTTTATTTATGTCTTGGTTATTTGCTTTAAAAACGTACAGTCAATATTCTCTCCTTGCTGGTAGCAATGTCAGCATTATTTATTTATTTATTAAAAGTCTGCAAAACAGGCACTAAGCTAAAACACACATAACAAACTTAATGAATAGAAGAAAATTCCTAGCACTTAATGCCCTCTTGATGCAGACCTAACTAACAATTTTAAGATAATTACTTACTTACAAAATAAATACATAATTATTACATGCTACTTTAAAAAATTAAGAAAATAAAAATTACATAAATAAAGAGTACACAATACATATTATTATAACTACATAATCTAAGCTTATATCATTCAATTATATTAAACCCAAGCAATAATCAGAGAATTACGTGTCAGTACATGACGTCACGGATGCCGTGGCGTGGTCTGATAGCAGCGTCTCTGATACTGGGAATTACATTATGATCTATCACACTAGTACATTATACAGGATGCTGTTAAACAGGGCAACGGAGGGATTAGGCACGCGGGAAAATAAACAAGTTATAATATTACCAACTTTAACTTTAACTAGTGTTTTGATATAGTAAACGCGAAAAATAACCAAGCTTTTTAATATTAAAAATATCGTGACACATTTTTATCAATATGTTAACTAAAACATACGCGAATTACACGTGAGTGAAAACCGTTTTAGTTAACATATAACCAAGCATCATCAAATACAGAGGACATGTTCTAATTAAAAAGAAATCTCTGTTTTTTACCTAGAAAGATCCTTGCAGCTATATAATTTACGTGCGAAAATATGTGAGAATGAATTATTTCTCTGTCATGTCGAAAATAGTGAAACCAATTTGAGACAAGTGTCTGGATAATACATACAAACAACTTTTTACGCCATAAAGCCATGTAATTACTTTTATGCCAAGTAATGATTAAATGATACACACTAGCCATTATTCATATTCCTTTAGTTATAAAGATGGCAGCTATTAACTCAGGTCGCTTTCCAACCTATATTGTGGAAACTGCAAAAAAATATGCTGCCAATTAATTTTGGCCTCACCTCATAAATCTTTAGTAACGTATTTATATATAAATAAATTCTATAAATTTCAGGAACATAAACAAAAATCTCCCTAATAGTAAACTCAGCTTAATAAATACGAAATACCCAACTAAATAATTGCCTCGCTCAAAAACAGGTCGTAAATTAGAATTAAAAAGATTGGATTATGTTCATCAAGAATATTTGATTACATTCTGTTATCTAATTAATGTCTTGAAATCCGTATAAATAGGCGGGCTTCGTCTTTAATGATTTCTTATCCACGTACAATGACAATGACTTGCCAAATGCTAAACAAATTAATTTAGTTATTTTCCTAATTTTTACTTTATCAGAATACAAGAGAAAACACACCAAAACAATGTATAATTTTTGTAGTAAGAAAAATTAATGTAAGACGTAGCTTATTATTTACACACAAAAATAACCCCACCAAATTCGGTTTTATGATCAAGCTCAAACCCAACAGGGTTTAATGTAACAAACAATTAGGCTTTGATTTTTCCGAAAGGTCCCAGTTCAAGGACATCAAGTCTCCTAGCAACTTGATCAAATATTAAATTGACTTAACTGGACTTTGTTATACGTTTTGAGTAAACATTGTCGGCCGTACAAGGGTCGAGACCCTCGCTAGCTTGGAATTAATATCTGCATTACTGTAACGGATATTTAATCTTGAAGTATTTTATTTCATTGAGCGTACAGAGTGCTTTCAATTTGTCAAAACATTACATGTATCAATGTTCATAATGTTCTTTTTATCTAGCGTTCATTGTGTGACTATCTCAAAGGCGCTTCAATTAGTCGAGAGCCAAATGTATAAAGTCAAAGTATTAAGCTATATCAGATGCCCTTAGGGCGGTTTGAAAACTCTGACACCAGAGTTTGCTACTCTTATACAGACTTACATTACTGTGGAAAATTATCATAGCTAGTCTAGTTCTAGATAAATTTTTGAAATGTATTGGGAATTTAATACCAAGTTATATTGTACTCATTAAACGAAAATAATAGGCAAAAACTTAATTTGCTAATAGCTTTGGATATTCTGACTATATATGTATAGTAGCGCTATATAATGTATAAATAAAATACATATTTCATATAATAGAACAGGATGTTATTAGGTTCTTTCTTTGGCCCGCGGCGAAATCGTTTTCCTGTTTTCTCGCAATAGAATATCTCTGTTATGGATAATAAAAAATACTCCTTAAACTTCATGGCAGTAATTGTACTTCAATGGGTAATGTGCTCCGTAAATAACAGCTCCCCTCTTTCTTTCTAAAATGACTTGTCCGTAATATAGTTGATTTATTTTTAAAGTAATTACATATGTTTCTAATTATTAGATAGATAGATAGATATACACTTTATTAAAACACCAGCACAATACAGAAATTTACAAAGAGAATATTAAAACTTAAGCCTAGTGTCTTAACTGGCGACCTTATCGCTAAAAGCGATCTTTTCCAGGCAACTAATCTGGCAGGGATAAGACTCGAGTATAATGGTAGACGAGGTGTTATTGTTATAAGTGGTCTAAAAACACGTGAAATATATCAACGTGCAAGTCAACAGATCTTTATGTGATCCTTGCTGTCTTACTTACAAATCGAAGTTAAAATGATTAGCCTTAGAGTTTAAAAATAAACCAACTTAACCCTTTAAATCCAGTTTTTAAACTAAACACATTTTACATTCAATACAAACAAAGGAATAACTATGAGATATAACTACTGAGTCATAAAATAAAAAAGGGAACAATTTAATCATTCTTGTAGCGTTTATAGGAGGGAGCGAGCGTCGGATGGATTATCGCAACAGTACAACGTTAGCCGGTTATAACTCATACAATATTTATGGGTGCCGAGCGAGATGCTGGGAACAATGTGTTTTTCTTATATTCTCCGGTAAATAAATACCTTAATGTCTAATCTTTAATTCAAAGATGATACTGTTATATTTCCGCCAATTACGATGTAATGAATCTTTCGATCAAAAAGCCACCTTGATTATGTGTCTTAGTTTGCCTGAGGTGCGGATGTTTGTCTTAGTCTATTGGCTTGATAAATAAAACCTTTTATTATATCAACAAGTAAAGTAAACAGGATATTAAGTATAGCGGATAAACGATAAGGAAATAAAAATATGTCATTAATATATAGAATCCAATCAGGCAATTATACATTACAGGCTGTATGTAATACATTTTATACTGACAAAAGGAACAATTTCTTGGAATTAATCCCTTTCTCTTCAACATTTCAAGTACTTAAACGGCAAAATCAATTATTTCAGATACAAAAGGGCGTGTCATTACAATAAAGATCAAGTTGAAGTGTCGACCCTTTCCATCCCAGGGCACAACAATTTCCTCTTTTAAAATATGCACAAACAAGCTTTTCAACGTTAAAAGGACGGGAACAATAAAATGTGGTATTCTTTTAGTTGTTTCTATTATTTTTTGCGGCGACAACTCGGAATGGAGCGTTATTTCTTCTGTTTCACTTTTGTCACTACGCAGATATACCTAGAATTGTTTCTGTCTCTTTGTTCGGATTCCTCTTCAGTTTTTATTCTATGAAGCGTTGGGTTTTGCGGGTTCTTTATGCTTAAATTTTTCATATTATTTATGTCACGTAGATCTGAATTGTGAGTTGTATTTTACTGTGGTGACGAATCATGAAATCAAATTTCTTAATCTAAATAAATAATACTAAAAGGTGACTGACTGACTGACATAGTGATCTATCAACGCACAGGCCAAACTCAAAAACGGCTGAACCGATTTGTCTACGGTTGGTTGGTAGGTTCACTAAGATGTAGGAGCATTTTTAACTTACCATTTAGTGTTTATTTCATTTCAATCGGTTCGTAAATAAAAAAGTTATGTTCATTTTTATATCAAAATAATGCGAGCGAAGCCGCGGGCGTCCACTAGTAATAAATAAATACTTTACATGTTCGCTTTATCACCATTCTTCTTGTTACGATGTCTTACCTGCAACAAAACAATATGTCATTAATTTTTTTCTAAACTGGAACACATCATAGTTTCAATACTAACTGCTTTGAGAATAACTGGAGCTAAAGTAACTTTAGTGCTTTCCAGACGTTTTCCGACAAGTAAGGTTCCGCTCAATAAGGCATCCTACTAAAACATTCGAGCATAAAAATCTCTTCATCTACTTTGTCAGTGAGTCCGCAGTAAACAACTTAGTTGCTTATAGGTAAAGAGGGTGATTCCCTCGTCTAACGCAACTTTGATAACGATATTGTTAACTTGGCTTAGTAATGTAATGTAGCTTAGTGAGAGACGCAATATATTATTAATTATCATGTTTACAAACATATCACTTACCTATGTCTATAATTACCGTTTAAATTTTGTGTTTCATTTAGTTTTCCATAGATAACATATTTTTAGATTAGATTTCGTTGTAATTGTAATTTTTAGTATTCGTTGTAGTGAAAAAAAGAGTTGTATTGTATTTAATTACCCTTTTCCTGAAGGACCTTACATTACGCAACACAATACTTGAGTCAATGACTTTTAAAAGCAGTAACACAAACATCTCCCTGTACATACATACATACATGAAACTTGTTCATTTGTATTGCCAAGCGCGGTTGAATTCGACTACGAACAAAGTTAGTGAGCCAGTACAAGAAGAACTTGCGGAAAGTACACAAAGCTCAAGTAACAAGACAAGACTAACTTGTGAGTATGAAATTACACTGGATCTGACTGGAGTATTAATAAAGTAATGAGTTATTAGTGTATCTTACACGAAGAAAAGTGCTGGCTAGCGTGGCTAGTGTGACTCAGCGGTTTAAGCGTCTGCTCTTCATCCCGTCGCATCCTGGTTCGAATCCAGCCCTAAACCAATGACTTATTTTTCAATTTATGTATGGATTTGCACTCGCTTACCTGTGAAGAAAAACATCACCAGGAAACCAACATGTCTGAGGACCACAATAATCGAGGACATGTGTCTTCCGTGGAAGGACCTGGGCGCCCACCACGATGTGTCTGCCCAAGAGAACTCTCTCCAACGAATCAATATCCTGCGGGGAGTCACGACCCTCAGTCATGAAGAAAGTGGGTTTGATATACTAAAAATAAAACAGAAACAAACAAAAGCAAAAGGAAGTTTTCTTAATTAAATACAAACAGAACAAAACAAATGACGTTGAAATAAGAAAATTCTCAAATTTGGGGTGTCTCATAAGGCGTGAATACTCGTCATCCAAACTCAAGTAGTGAATAGCATAATTTGCAGGCTGTACCGTCTGTATGCAACCTTATTACAAGCTACCGGAGGTGCCGGGCCGTGCCTTGCAGTGAACTAACTCAAGAAAACTCGGGAATAAATATCAGACTATCCAGTTTATAAATATTAAGTTAATGGAATAACTATAATAGTGTATGTCATAATCATCATCATCATCAGCAATGCGGTGAGTTGCCGACATAAGAAAATATTGTTTATTTTTTAATGTGAATTGTACATATTGTGTATGGCACAAATTTAGCCATTTATTTGAACATGAAACAAGAAACCAAAAAAAAACGGCCAAAAACAATATGCATACAAAATATGAATTAATGTTCAGAGACCTTTACCAAACATTATGTGACATATTAAAAGTATTAATGGGTCATATTTAAAACTATTTTTGAATTTAAAAAACAATACCTATAATGTCTACGATTTTTATTAATAAAGTGTAACGTCATTTGCTTTGACTTCAGCAACTGGTTACACGTATGTGATCACTGACTGTATCACTAGCTGAAGGTGGGTCGGTGCTTGGCCTATATTTACTCCTTTTCCCACCCGCTCATTACGATATGTACCGTCTCGCTCGCACGTGACGTCATCACGCAACCCCTGTTCATCAGTGTGCGTGTTATATCTACGCTGATCTGTGTATGTGCGTTTCGCGTTGATTATAACTGTTCAATTGGAAATATTTTTAAAATATATTTACCATTTGCAAAATTTGGGCAGTCTATAATTTGTCATCTTTTCAACGGGATCAAAGTAGGTACAAAATTATGATTGGGTACGTGGGATTTCGTATACAAATTGCAATTTATGCGTATTGTATTTCTTTTAAATTATTAACTTACATAAAGCATTAATCCTGCTAAACAAGTATCTCTACTTCAATAACTTGAAAGAAAGAAATACAATCTTGCTTCACGAATAACGTTACGTACAATACATTTTGCTAACTCCTGTAGCAATTTTCGTAGCACCGCGTAGCGCTCCGTAGCTTGCGTAGCATATATCGTAGCGAAAGCTTATTACGCGCTCACTAAAACATTTTCCTTGAAACCGTTGTTGTGCCAACGAGCCCCATTCCCATAAGATTTCCCTCGTTTACCGCACTATTACCTAAACTATTACGCCGTACTTTTATCACACACTAACCTCGGCAAAATGCTAATGTAATAACGTAATGTAAACTTCGCGTTACTTCCGACGAAGTGTTGAATATCTTTACAAAGTCCGCAGGTGGCCGTTATAAAGCTTGAATGAGTTTCATCTCGAAACTTTGGCTTTCATCTAAACAATTAATTAAAACGAAGGCTTTGAGACCCGTGAATAATGATAAAATCTTACAGTGTGTCCTTTTGATATGAAATACTGAATGGTATTATTTTGTTCTGGAACTGTTTGGGCTATTTATTATTCAAAATTTGGCGAAATTGTAGCTTTATTAATGGTAACTTGAAACAGGTGAGGTTCTTGAATAATAACGATTCATGGTTTTGTTATCTACCAAAGACAGTTGCGATTATTCGAATTCTATTGCAAAAATACACTAACGCATACATGACCAGCACTGAAAATATATTCATTCAAATAAACTGTTTATAAATTTGCAAATCAGTCGCGCGCATCGCGCATCCTCCACAAAATAATATTGTTTCAGATGTAATGTATAACTGACACACAGACAGTACATTTTTTCTAGCTAATATAATTTAGCGAAAACATATTATGAAACAAAAGAGGCAAGTAGGAAAATTAAAGGTGAATCGTAAGTAAAGTTTGTTTGAATAATCTTGACACCATGTTTACCACTCTCTTACTAACCTACAACACACTTATTGAACACCTTCAAAAAATTGCATTTTTAAGACCTCGTTTGAATCAAAATACTTTTGTCATCTACAAGGTAATGTAAACATAATATCTCGAGCTGTCGTGTATAATAAGTTTACTGAAGGTAAGCTTAAAAATTAAACAAATGATACAGGCTTCTGTGGTCTCAGGCGTATGAAGTGTGAAATAATAGTTTTATTGTATAAATGCCCGATATGAAGGTAAAAAAAACACGACATATATTTTAGAAAGTAACAAGGTAAACGGAACGAACAATGTAGACAAATAACAGTGTCAAAATAAACAAAAAATAATGACGTCATTGGGTTTGGAAGATAAATAACGTTATATCGCTGAATTGCACATGTTACATGTTTTAAACCAACACCGAAAGCCTAAACTACCTAACTGACCAAAACTTGCCGTAAGCAATATTTTACAAATATAATTATTAATATAAGGAAAAATCAGCCCACCAACTTATCTTATCCACATTTAATTCTCTCTACCACCTTTTGAAAGCGGCTCTGCACTGCACGTTTATAAAAGTCACAGAGCAAAAACGTGGTTAAGTCTTACTAAAGCAATCAATGGCAGTAAGTTTGTATTTCTTACGATAACTCTGAGGTTAAGACATCTATCAAGTTACGCGGAAGTTTCGCTCTATAAATTGCTCAAACTGTCCAATTTATCATCGTCACCGCGCGGCGATCACCTGCATCATTTCAACAGGGGTTAATTAAGTTTTTAAATCGTCGACGTAGAATGAACAGTTTAATTAGTTTGCAGCACAAAGCCGGCGCTGTGAGCGGATTGCAAATGACTCTATTTTGAAAAGTACGTGCGTTCAGCGTTGAGCTTTGTAAATCCAGCGGTCGGAACTCGGTAGGGTAGAAAGTTAAATATGATGCTCGAAAATGAGGAAAAGTTTAAGCAGAATTTTGTTATTTGGTCGAAAATTTAAGTGGCGTATAGCTTGTGTGATTTAATTGAATTTTATTAAAATGTTTTGTGTGACAGTTATATAAAATTTATTTTTAAAATAAAATAGCTTCATCAATCTATTCTGTTCGAGTGGTGTTTGATCACCTTCATCTTTGATCTCACAAGTGACTTGCAAACGTTCTCTGAATTTTACAAAATAGGCGCTCTTTCTTAATTTTACAAAGTGCCTTGTCAGCTTTATTTCTTAGCAATATTCTACCTTGTCATTCCTTCCTTCATAATCTCTGGATTACCTATTTTCTCATTGTGGCTTAGCAACCGACAGACCTTTGTTTATTTTTGACATCTGTTTTGGGATCAACGGCGAGCTTTTATATAGGTTTATTATTTGTTAAAGCATATTAAAGCTAGTTTGTGTAAATATACCTTTTTATAAAAATATTAAAATGTTGGTCGCATACACACTTCGACTTTATTTCTATCACGGTACAACATAAAATTATACAGGAGTATTTTATATGCCTAAATACTCCCAAAACATTGGGTGGGTCCCATTAGGCTGATAATGATGATGATGATGACTCCCAAAACATTTCAACAGAATTTCGAAGCCAACAATGACTTGTAACAAAATTGAAAATGTTTTCAATCAGACCACTATCAAACAAATAAAACACTTTATTATTCATATTGAATTTCCTTCATGCATTTCAATTAACTTTACATCAAATTTTGCTCAAAACACTGATATATTTGTATCCGAGATAGAACCACTGAGTCACCCTGCTATAACAAGCCTAGATAATCACATCGATGTGACGTGACTAGATAAGCTGCCTCAACTTCTGGCTCTAAATCAAGCGTATTGTGTGACTAAACAACTATATATACATAAACATTTATGTCTGTAATGGACTGTAATGGTATCAAACAAAACAGACAAAAGCAAACAAATAAGTAAAGATTCTGCTCGAGAAACCTCAAAGGAGAATAATTTTCTGATAAAGCCATTTACACACTTTAGCTTGTAAAAGTGAAAACAGGAAGATTAAGGGAAAGACTTTGGAATGAATAGAAAATTGAACACAGAAATTCTATAAATATTGATATTTTGACCTAAAAAAATGTTCCAAAGTAGATCAGTGACTGAAGTGCAAACAATTAAATTTATTAATTTTAATACAAAACAAACAGGAGCAATCACATTAAAATATTTTCTCCGTGTCTAAAATTATGATGACGCAAGCACTTCCTTGCCAGGGAAAAAAATGAACCAAGACACAAACTATCGCTTTAACATGATAAAAAGCAACTTTCTTTTAAACTTACAACTTAAGTCTCTAAGCCAAGATTAAGACTAAGCTAGGCATCATGACTTCGTTAACTAAGACACTTAATTGTAAAAGGTTCTAGCACTTAAGTTAGTAGCATCGTCTATGCAAGCTTTACTTGCCTTCCTTACTAAGTGATTTGCTACTTGCATAGTATGCGCGAACCTTAAGGCACATTAAGTAGGGATTTATGTAAGTAGCACGCCTGACATGGCATCCAATGTTTGTCCCCCGAGTTTCGACTTTATTACTCGGATCTTATGAAATCAGAGACAACTCGCTAACTGGAAGGGTGAAACTTTGAAAGTTCGACATTAACTTGCACAAGTATTTTTTGTGGTGATATTGTGGCTTAAATTTTCGTGGAATCAGAAGGTTACTGGTTTTTTATGCGTACGATTAAAGGACACTGCAGAAGAGTAGTCTTACTTTGATCTCTTTAACAATTTAACGGTGATTGTTAGTTAACGGTCTTATTCAAGCTTGAGGTGATTGAAAAACAGATTGATTCGTGGCTAAGCATTCTTGGCGCCTTTCTCATTTTCTATCCTAAATTATTATAAAGTAAAAAACGGTCCTTAACACTTGCAGCAACCATAACTAGCAAAAACAAGTGCACCCACTATACATTAAACTGTTTATTTCATCCAACGCTTGCATTTATAGCTCGTCGCAGCGTTACGTGGGCCATTTGAATAATGATTGCGTTTAGTGCAGCTGCCTGTAAACAAAGGCTCAGTGTATAAACGCCACTGACCCGGCTCCTGCCCGGGTAATGGTCAACTTAACCCTTTGCATTGTAAACAGGCGCCCGCCTGTATCAGCCCCTCAACTGAAGTATTATGTACTTGTAGGTAGTGCATAGAGATTAGCGAGCAATTAAGTTTGTATATAGGTTAATGCGTTCTCATAATATTTTTTTTTTTTTAAATAATAATTACACTTACTGATTATTGTGTAATGTTAGTGTGAAATTACATTACATTACATGTTAGTGTGAAATTAATTAACTTTTAACCTTAAAAGTATTAAGTTTAAAAGAACTAATGGTTAAACCCCTCGGTACTGAAGTATATGTAGTGTATAGAGATTAGCGAGCAGTTAAGTTTACATATAGGTTAATGTGTACATTTACCTACCTATAATTAATTTTAATTATTATTAGTCTTAATTATTATTAAACTTTTATTGGAAAATGAGCGAAAATAATCACGACCGGCAGGATTCGAACCTGCGTATTTCTGCTACCGTCAGAACGCCTTAACCACTAGGCTACGGTCTACTAACTGCCAGGCGCGAAAATCCACACTCATTTCCATACACTTCAGACTGAGCGGCTGATGGCACCACTTGTGCTGTCAGAATATGTCTAACAAGCACTCATATCGATGTACTATGGACACCTAATATGACGAGAAATGGGCCTTTCGCGTTTTTAATTATGACTTAATTTATTAAGTGCTAACCTCTCTAGTGTCTGAAGTGTATGGAAATGAGTGTGGATTTTCGCGCCTGGTAGTTAGTAGACCGTAGCCTAGTGGTTAAGGCGTTCTGACGGTAGCAGAAATACGCAGGTTCAAATCCTGCCGGTCGTGATTATTTTCGCTCATTTTCCAATAAAAGTTTAATTTAAAACAACCATAGTGCAGGTTAGCACTTAATAAATTAACTCGTAATTATGTCTTTATTTCTCTTCACAGATTCTCGGGCCTTACGCCCGGTACTTTTAAGGCATCAGTGGGGCCGTAGCCAACACTGAGAGGCCTTTTACAATATTATAGGTACTTAAAATTAAGTAAAAATTACAGATAGAGGATGTTAGGTATATAAAGTAACTATTGCAGACATGGTATTAATGTTACAGGCTATTGTGTTGAGTTGTTCATTGTCTTAATTAAACTGGTCTATTGTACGAGGAACGGCACCCGCCAGTTATGCCTCATTCATAAAAATTATAGCGGGTGATGACTTGCCACTCACTAAATGGGCCCTCCACAAAAGGCAGCCTAAGATGACGGCGGAAGGGCAACATTGGTGTGAGTGGCTTAGGGTGACGAGAGGTGTGCTGCGCGTTTTCTGAGCGGTACTAGCGGCGTTATGCCCTTTAACACTTCCACCCTGGAGCTTAGGTACTGTAACTCTTAATTATTATTATTATAAAACGGACTTAATAGGTGAGGTGTTCAGTCTTTTGATTCTTACTTATATTGTTAGTAATACAGTAGGATTTATTACTATTCTACCAACTAAATACTAACCATCTTATTACAATACGTGGTTTAAATATTAGACCAGGACTTTGAAAATAAAAAATCAATTTTAGTTGTGCAAACACCACAAACAAACAATCCAATGTCAACTTCAAACTGAACCTTTGATTTAACAATGGTATATTTTGACAGTTTGGTAATTATGACTATAGACAGATAAATTTTGAACAATTAAAACGGACTTGGTCTTGATTAATATTTAAACCACGTTTTGTAATCAGGCCCGAAATGTTGGCATTACTAATTTTGGAATACATATATTTTTATACTATTTGTAATATTTTGGTGTAAAAACAGGTATTATGATTATCTGATATACACCTCTCCTCAATCTACTGAGCTGCAGCCGTACAAACATCAAACAACACAAATTAATAGAACATACTTATACAGTTAATTGTTAAAAATCTAAATTTAACACTAACGTTTTCCACAACGTAATTGACCGAACACAAGTTTTTGCATACCAAAACAGTGAATTTTAATATTTTCTGCCACGAATCGCTCGGAACCGATTCAAATGAGCATGATTAACCATAACCATTCCACTCTAACGGGAATAAATTACTGCGACAGCTAATTACCTGCCACCAAGGACATAATAGTTTATAAACGCCTCATTGTGGCAAAATCTACGTAATACTAGTACATATGCTCAATTTATTATATTTATATTGACTTGCAGCGACCCGCAGTTTTTCTCGTGTTAATCTTATATATTATATAGGTATTTATATAAGAGAAAGTGGTGTTAGTTACACCATTTAAAACTCAAGAATGGCTGAACGGATTTAGCTGAAAATTGGTGAGGAGGTAGCTTAGAACCAGGAGACAGACACAGGATACTTTTTATCCTGTTTTTTGATCAAGTGAATTGAATAAAATCAAAAATCTGCTTATTTATTGCCTCTAAGGCGGAACAGAGTTCGCCGGGTCAGCTAGTTTAAGATAAAAGTGGATTTTTCCCAGACTAAATCTACATATCTCCGACCCAGTTTTTATTTTCATTAAGTCCGTGATTTTAGTGCGGAGAAAAAATTAAGATACGCTTTTATAATATACATAAGTTTTATAAAATATCACACAACACTTGTGCATTCTGTACGCTTTATCACCATAACTTTTTACAAGTAAATGTTAATATGACCACGCATAGTAGTTACAAAGTTAGTTTTTATTATTGGTGGACAGAAAACTAACACATTCAGGCTAGATAGATAGTACGCTATCTCTTGGTTATTTTATCTGTGGCTCTACTGAGAGCAGTCGATGCATGATTAATACGCAAAGTGATCATAGTTATTCACACGCTCGTATCTCGACGCTAACATAATCATTGATGTGACATTTAGTCGAACGAAAGGTAATTATAGGCATCATTTAATGTAATTCAGAGCTGGAAGTAGGTAGTCACGTCACAGTTAGACATCACACTATTTTATTTATTATTCTGATATTAATTTTGATTATTTTAACGTAATCATAATCATGATAAAAATATTTATTTATTCATAAATACGTCAAGTTATTTACATAAAATTACATTATGTTCATGTTCACTATACATTCAAACTTAAACTTACATGGTCAATTTGACTGCTCCGTTAGCTTAGTTGGTAGTGACTCTGCCTTCTAATCTAGGGGTGCGGGTTCGATTCCCGCATAACACAGGTAATTATGAATATTAAAATTTGTAATTACTTGTGTTGAGTCTGGTCGTTTCTATGTATAATAAGTATGTATTTACTAATGAAAAGTATATAAGTATTATATCCGTTATCTAGTACCCATGATACAAGCGTAAGCTTTGTATGGGGCTAGATGGCGCTGTGTGATATGTCCTGAAATATTATTTAATTTTAATTAATTAATTTACCATTTAAAAGTTACATTATGTAAATAATACTTATTAAAAAAAAAACTTCTGTCGTAGAACTGTTGTCGTTAAATCATGTCAATTTCTAGCCCTTCAGGTGGATTGAAAACTCCCGACACCATAGTCCTCCACACTGACGAACTTATTTATTACATCACATGTTTTAGTGGTGAAACTATGTCGCCAAGCACCTAAACATTTATTCGGGTAGCCTTGTTTGTGATTATTTATTTATAAATTTACATTATATTTTTCAGTATAGATATACTCTATTTTCAGCTCGGTTGTATGAGTGTCGCCTGATAAATACAAAAATGCACGATTATCAAATGTAAATAACATGCAATGTCATAAGAATGTCTGCAGTTTTTATTTACATCAGTATTATCAGTCAAATCGTGACTCATTATGTAGAGTCTGTCGGCATCTTTGTAACGTAATAAAAAATACTACTGTCAATTTTATTTGCAACTTATATAGATAGTGATCTTAGATATGAATTTAGGACGATCGTTGTAAAAATAGATAACAATATTTTAGATGCAATTTCCTTTTCTATTGAAATGAAATTGACTGAACTTTATTCATCATATTTTTTTATAAGAAACTAGCGGACCCGACAGACTTCGTCCTGTCTGTTGACTCTTTTACTATTTAGTTAGTTAGAAAACGTTTGTAGGGGAAAAAGAAAAGGGCGGTTTTTAGGGACTTTTCGTCATTTTTTCTATTTTTTCTCGCCGTTAAAACCTTCCTTGAACTTCAACGAATATTATAAAAAAAGAAATGGCCAAATTGGTCGAGGCGTTGTTGAGTTATGCGCTTACCAACACATTCATTTTTATATATGAGGAGATGAGAAAGAAATAATGATTTTTATTCAACTTAGTAGTTTGTTTTTCAGAAATTTGACTTCAAATTATATTATATCATGGCACTGCACTATTTAAAATATAATTTTATCCCACTGGCTAGGTAGCTTACATTAAAATTGAGGAAGAAAACTCCATATAAGAATACAATATTTGATGCCTTTACTTATTGACGTGATCTTTTTATTAGAAGTTGAGATTTATACTTTAGAGGTCGACATAATATTTTTTTTTTTCGAAAACAACTTCCTATCATTTCAGGGCACTGAATCCCATAATTAAGAATAAGTTGAAAAAATTCGCTTATCAAACGTATTAAAAAACTTTTCTCTAAACAATGAATTCCAATTTAGCAGAATATTTCAGTCTTAATTATCAGATACACGGTCAACAATAAAACCCTACCTCTTATTAGAGCAGCTTCTGCCGCCCCGCCATCTCTATCTTGTCCCGACTGTAGTCTCATTGCAACACTCAGATAAACCCAACAGATAAACCAACTAATTGATAATGTTAATCAATTACACAAAACAAATATTGTTAACTGTCCGCGGTAACGTTAAGAAATCTTATTTATACTAGTAAAAGTAGGTTATCCTATATCGTGGTCATATGACTGATAAAATGGCCCGTAAACAAAGGATGCCAAGGGTCTTGAACTCAACAAATTACAAAGTAAATGTTGTCATAAAATCTGATAAAACACGATAAAGATCTATAAAACTCAGCTATTTGTTACGGTGCAATTTGGGTGTGACATATCGTAAAAGATAATCAAATGTTTTACACAATTAAATAAAAAGTGATAGATTTCTTACGAATTATTGGTATTTTTCGAAATCTGTAAAAATAAATAATAAAACAGAAAAGTGTAGGACAGTAAAAATCAAAAAGAAAAGAACAAAACATTAGCCTAAAACAACCATGTCCGTACTTATTGGTAATAATTGATTTAATTCATTATAATATAATTTTACGATATCAGAGACTACGGGGTCAGAGTTTATTGATTTGTTAATGTGCGAATATCACGTGCTTTCATAAGGAAGATAACGTATACTTAGAAAACATCTCATTATTATACCTATATATATCTATAATTATGAGATCTGATTATTATATATATATATATATATATACCTTTATTTTGGTGAACAATAAAGTATATTTGATTGATTGATTAATTGATATCATTCCGGGGTACTGTAAATATCTATATATATAAAACTCAAAGATGACAGACTGATTGACTGATTGACTGACTGATATAGTGATTTATCAAGGCACAGCCCAAACCACTATACGAATTGCGATGAAATTTAGAATTAAGGTAGATGTTATGACGTAGGCATCCGCTAAGAAAGCATTTTTGAAAATAACACTTTTAAAGGGGTGAAATAGGGGATGCAAATTTTACTTCTTAATGCGAGCGAAGCCGCGAGCACCCACTAGTAACGCATAAAAGTGATGTTGTAGTACAATATATTAGACCAAATTACTATGTAGAAGTTAAACACCGGTGCCTCATGGATAACTTTTCTAGTGTAAGTACCAACGTTAAATCTAACAATATTTGTTCTAAGACGGAAATGCAAGACAAGATACTCTCTCCATACATTTGCTTTCTAGGAAACAGCTGATATATTTAATGCGAATTTTCAAAGATCGGCCTGTGGTAGCGAATACGTTCAGAAATAAAACTAGTTCTTTAACGAGGCTGGTTACTCATGACTGAGGGCCGTGACTCCCCCGCAGAATTAATTCGTTATGTGAGGCAGATACATCGTGGTGGGCGCCCAGGTCCTTCCACGGAAGACACATGTCCTCAGATATTGTGGTCCTTAAACATGTGGGATTCCTTACGATGTTTTCCTTTACCGCTAAGCGAGTGCAAATCCACACATAACTTGAAAATACAAGTATTTGGTGTAGAGCCGGACTCGAACCAGGGTGCGTCTGGATGAAAAGCAGACACTGGAACCGCTGAGCCACACTCGAAGTTATACTTTACTAATTAGTAAACCTCTATACTAGTAAACCCTGCGATTAGAGCGGGTACATTATCAGAAGATACAATATCACAATTAGTCTTACCAATTGTTCCATTAACAAGCGATGCGTATCCATCGGGCTCCGTCAATGCTGCGTTTTCCATTATATTGAAGTCACTCTTAGGTTATGCTGGTGTCAATAAAAATAACTGTTTATTTTTTGGCATCAAATGCACAAAAATTATAAATATAACGTTAACACACAACAGATCGCATAAAACTTTAGATTTCGATATTTTTACCAAACAAAGCCTAAAATTTAGTGCATTTATTTCTAACACTCAGTGAGCGTATATATATTTGCGTCCATTTTAGTTCTATTCTCCCAAATATGCTCTAATCTGAGTTTATTTATCGATACGCATATATGTGTCTATTTGAATTTTCAGTGATTTGCAACACAAACACTAGACTAGATAAGTTAACCATTACCATTAAAATACTGATAGTGCTTTTAGTTTATTAGGTACACAGTTTTTGAGTTAACTTAGCTTTTACCGGATCAAACAGGCATAGCAAATAGGGCACTAGATTAGGTTTATTTATTTAGTGATTTAAACCCATGCTTAATAACTTTTTATTTTTTATAACTTTATGCACAACACATATTGCTAAGTTTTATCTGTGTACCTTTTCTGTCGGTTTACAGCAAGGGACTGAGTAGCCGAGTGCTATCACAGAGGATTACTGCTCTCAGGATTGCAATGTTTGTGCAAACTGATGAATAATGGTCACGAGAAATACATCATATCATTCATATCACATTTATATTATAAAGAGGAACGTTTGTTCTGAGATGTGTGTATGTACTATGTATGTTACCTACTCGATGTCAAAAGGCTGAATGAATTTGAATAAAACAATTTGGAGGTAGATCCTTGATGACATAGACAATGTTTCCCCTGATTTACGTAGGTAACACCACAGGGCGCCATTGGTCATTATAATTATTCAGCGAGGGTAAGTTGAATGGTTTGTGTTTTTTCACGCTGAAACAGAGCAATAGTAATTTCTAATATGAACAAAATGGCATAAACTAGAGTTCCAAGGGTTCCAAGAGTGGCATAAACTACTTAAATTTTATCCTGAAACAACGCAAGAAACGTCGCAGCCATTCACCAGTAAAATATAAACATAGAGATAATCTCAATAAACTTTACAGGGGATTAGGTTTGTTCTTCTCAAGTATTATTTGTTCGATATCGATGAAATGTTTGTTGCAAAACTAAACTGTAACGGTGTCGTGATAAATTAAAACGTTGACTGGAGATCATAGAGCAATATGCTGAAGACTAACGTCATAACGTTCATAGGCAAAAGTAGAGGTCTGAAATAATTTATTCCTATGTCTGAACAGCTGAAGAAATGTTTAGATAACTTTTATAATACACAGTACCTACTTAATTTCTACCTACTTTTAGAAACAAATAAATAAATCTTCAATTGTTAAAAAAAATACACAGTCGTCTCACGATAGTCAGGACTTCCATTTTATCTTAGTGCTATTAGACTAGTGCGTGGTTAAAGCTACCAGCGCTTTTATGACCTCACGTTCTGCACGTTCTATCGAAAGCTGCATCTGTTCTGTACCTGCAAGTATGATAGTATTCTTGTCTAGGTCCTTTGTCCCTTTACTAAATGCTTTGGCGCTAAAACTTTGAAAAGTTTGAAAAATTGTCTTTCGTTTTTTTTGCATTATATGTTTATTTTCTTAGCTTATAGTAGGTTTTTTTATTTAATTTACTATTTATATAAGTTAGAAAGGCATCAAATTCGTTGCTTTAATATTCTTGAAATGATTGTATTCTCACATATTACAAAATATGTCCAACAAGACATCTTTAGGCATATTAATAGTTATCTTCACCATAACAGTAAGTAATAAAAGATATGTATAAATTGCATTCAATAATGATATATGCATGAAAGTATTTCGTGCAGATAAATTATAAATACGGTCACAAAAGTAATCACATGACAGGCAGTCACTGACCGCAATTTGTAATCTGATATTGAAGATTATGATCTTTATATGAATATGATAAATTTATGGATTACAAATTAGTCTATTTATCACTAAATCAACCAATGCAGTCGATCTTCTAAATACACATTTATTTATTTACATATTATCTGTTAGTAGTTCAATATTTCCGAACACACAGCTTTACTGCTTCTAAGAAAGACTTACCCCTTAAAGGCACTTTAGTATTTAAAACCTACTACTTTTATTACACGTTAAAAAGGGTAGGTACATAGTTATGAAATGCTATTTTCTTGTAGTTTTATTTTGATTACAGTTTATTGTTTAACTAGTAGGTGCTCGCGGCTTCCCTCCTAATTAGAAGTAAAACTTGCATTCCCTTTTAAAGGGATGAAAGTAGCATTTAATTTTCAAAAATCCTTTCTCAGCGGATGACTACGTCATAACATCTATCTACCAGCATCACAGAATACAAAATACAACCTGCATGCCAAATTTCAGTCCAATCCGTCCAGTGGTTTTAGTTGTGAGTTGATACATCACTATGTCAGTGAGTCAGTCAGTCAGTCACCTTTGAGTTTTATATGTCGAAATATATAGCGATATGTATTGTTTACTACGAAATAATGATAGTGAAAGTGCAGGCATGAACATGTTCGTATATGTAAAATATTTCTGCACAATTCTTCGTCGTCGTTACCCGGACTTTAGTGCCTTCATCAAAGCTGTTCTGAGCTGGCTGTATATTAAGCTACGAAATACTGAATAAGCTCTAACTAGCTCCTTCATGCGCTGAGCAAACTATTTCGAGAGCCATATACAGCACTAAACTTGAGCTAAGGCACACAACCATGCATAGAACTTATAGGAAATGACCTTGGAATGAAAGTTTTCTAGTGAGTAACGCCATAGATTTATTTCATATGGGAGTTTAGGGTGTTAACCTGCTAAAGAGAGAAAGAAAATAATTCAGGAAACAGCATTTGTAATCATTTAAACAGTTTATTTGCTTCGAAAGTAAATAATAAAACTTTGTTATATGGACACATAAAGTTATATAAGTGTTATTCTAATTCATAATATAATCATAGCTTTTTAAGGTGCATGCCTATATACATAAACTTAGCCTTGAAGCCTTTAACATGTCTTAACTAATAACTACAGCTATTACGATAAGCAGACGGAACCTGTAATTTTAAACCTCTCAATTATTTAGCTGTACGAATACTTACGACTTAAATAGACAAAATTCTTTACTTACTTCCTTTTTGCCTACTTATTTACATTCGCTAGCTGTGCTACTGGTGCCACCAAAGAAGAACGTATGCATACGATGCAACAAGTACTATAATGCTGAAATGTTTCGCGTGGTAATGAGTCTTCTTCTTATTATCGAATGAGAGTGGCCAACCTCTGGTGTCGAGAGTTTATAAAACTGCCCTAAAGGTCTTTGACATGGCTTAACGACTGCCGTACTGGACAAACAGCCGGGACCTACAATTTAACGTGTCATCTGACCCAAGGAAGCACCCAAAATGGAATGCCACTTTTCGGTCACCCATCCAAGGACTGACCGCGTCGACCTTTGCTTAACAGTGTTAATCGTATGCGATTGCCTCCGCTAGCTGAGCTACGGACGTTTCTTGGTAATGAGTAAAATAAGGAATGCAGAGCTGACTGCCAGCCTTCACTATTTGGAGAGGCACTATATGAAGAAGAAAAAGAAGATATATAAGGTGTGTGAAGCAATAACAAAGTTGTAAGCTCTACGGAAACATGTTAAACACATCACGTCCTAACGCCGCACTAATAAAATTATCGGCCGTATAACTTCCCGCGGACGTGCCTCGCCGCGCCAAAATTAATATACTTAGATTATATGATAACAGGATAGTTATTACCTTGTTTCATAGATGGAGCTTAATAGGAGATATTGTCAAGTGGTTATGCAAGTAGGTATAATCCTTGTTTTGGCAGTGGCGGCTTGGGTTGAAGGGTCTTTGTAATTATACAAGCTGTTATACGTATATTCGAAATACTAATAATCGTCCTTTTGTTTAGGCGTCGTCGGGTTAAAAAGATGATGAGTGGGAATTGACTTCAAATAGATCAAACAAAGATGTACTGCTAGACTAACAATCAAATATATAGATTACTCTGTGAATTATTCATGGTCTCGATGGAAGCGAGTGTGGCTCAGCGGTTCCAGTGTCTGCTTTTCATCCAGACGCACCCTGGTTCGAATCCGCCCTACACCAATGACTTGTATTTTCAAGTTATGTGTGGATTTGCACTCGCTTAACGGTGAAGGAAAACATCGTGAGGAAACCGACATGTTTGAGGACCACAATATCCAAGGACATGTGTCTTCCGTGGAAGGACCTGGGCGCCCACCACGATGTATCTGCCCAAGAAAACTCCCCTAACGAATTAATTCTGCGGGGGAGTCACGACCCTCAGTCATGAGAAAATACGACTCAAAGAGAAGAATTCATGGTCTGGTTGTGTTAAAAAAATCCTTCCATATGTATGTATGACGATGGTGAACTCTGGGTTCACCAACAACCCCAGAATATCCGACATTGTTTAACGATGCTATGATTGGTCGGCAACAATTCATATAATATACAGATATGTATTTTTGGGGCCATTAAAACAAATTCAGAAGTTGTAAGTCATTATTATGGTTGAATATATTAGTGTCAATGTAATGAAGTCGGTTAAATTTATCCAAATTTCCGCTTGTGTATCCAAAATATAAGTACAAAGAGTACAAAATGAAGAGGTCCGCAGCCCGCGGAGCTGCCGCGACTCGAATAGAAATGTTGGTGCGCACAATTGATTTATATCGGGCCGAGCCTTCCAACTATGTGCCGACTCGTGTGGAATCTCAATTCTATTTATTGATTATCTGCTTTGTAGAAGTTGGTTCAGTGATTTCATCACGACTCATCTGCGGATGAGAGCTGGAGGATGTGTGGAATAGTTTGAATTAAGTTAATAGTTTGATTAATAGTGTAAATAATCTTTACGAATAAATGAACATTGAACATTGAACATTAAGCTATGAGTACCACCTAGCAAGTAAACAAACTTACGTTGCACCTACCAGATATATCTAGCTGCTCTGTTAGCTTAGTTGGTGGTGGCCCTGCCTTCTAATCTAGGGGCGCGGGTTCGATTCCCGCGTAACACAAGTAATTATGAATATTAAATTTTTGTGATTACTTGTGTTGAGTCTGGTCGTTTTTATGTATAATAAGTATGTATTTACAAAAAAAGCATAGGTATATGTATTATATCCGTTATCTAGTACCCATGATACAAGCGTAAGCTTAGTATGGGGCTAGATGGCGCTGTGTGATATGTATGTCCAGAAACATTTATTTATTTATATTGTTGGTTAGTTTGTATGACAATGGCAAATTCAGCTGTAAGTATAATTCAAATTCAAATTTTATTTATTGGGACAACTACATGATCCAGGTATAACTAAGTAGTTAGGTACTTTTCTTAGTCCAGTTCTGTTAAGCCACCACGATGAGTTTCAAATAATGTAAGTTGTGATTTGTAAGGTCTGCTTAGGATTCAAAAAATTTAATAAACCCACATATATTTGAGTACTAATTAATAATACAAGTAGGTACCTAATGACAAAACATGTTGTAACAAATCCATCATAAAAATGATTATTATATGTCCGGTTGGGATTATATTAACTTTATCAATGTATAATGATACTCATTACGATTATTTCTGATATAATTAATCGCTACTTAATACTATACATATACAATATTTTAATAACTTGGGAAAATTGAGTGAGCACAGAACTGGAAAACTATTCTGTGAAATTAATCGTTTATAAAATATTTTTAATATTTAATTTTACACTACACTACACAATGATGATTTAACATATCAAAATCATTCCTATATGGGTTAACCTATAATATAATTATTCAAAGGGTTGGTATTTTTATCAGTCGGATGCGTGATAAAAGAATTAGCCAGATATAAGTAATTTCCAATATGAAACCCGGTTCAAACTCAGTGCGGTATGAGTGCTATTGTTTGTTTTGTAGAAGATTAAAAAAAAAACTTTCAGAAGCCCTGACAACCTCCTTTTTTGAAGTTAATTAAAATGCGTTCTCTTGTTGTTCTTCATTATACATATGGAGGTGAAGCTATTACAGCAATTAATATTTTATATGAATTATTCGCTATCACAAATTATAAGAGCTACCGATGTAATATCAAAGTAGTAAAAAATGCTGCTTGCTTATTATAAGTTCTTATTATCGGTTCTTATCGGGTAAGCACGCTCCATCTTAGGCCATAGCCTTACTTGCTATCAGGTAAACTATGGTCAAGTGCAAACCCGTTCAAGTTAAAAAAAAAAAAAGTCCTATATATACCTATTATCACTATTTAAAAAAAAAATTATATATTCGGACATAAATATTTAAGTACTCAATACTTGACTAATCTGTTTTATTAGTAAAATTCCCAACTCTAGTAAGTGGTAAAGTTGATAATGTAAGGTTTTGTTAGTGCATGAAATAAATACATTTATCTATAATATAAAATGAATCGCAAAATGTGTTGGTAAGCATATAACTAACTCAACAACGCCTAGACCAGTTTGGCTAATTCTTTTTTCAAATGTTCGTTGAAGTTCAAGGATGGTTTTACGGCGAGAAAAATTGGAACAAATGACGGAAAAATCCTAAAAACAGCCCCTTTCTCATTCTCAAACGTTTTCTAACTAAAACGTAGAGTCAATTTGAGCTAATTGCTATTGTGTAAAACTGCTACATTACAAATTTTCTTCAAAGACAAAGTCTGTCTGGTCCGCTAGTTTATAATATATGTGGCAAAATATGTTTAGTATGAAATATTCCAGGCCTTTTTCTCTGTAAATAACCCTTTGTCTCTATTCAAAACATTCGATGGGTGTTTCTGCGTTATCATAGACAGGACATTAAGCTTTTTTAACATTTTATCATAATTATTTGTCTACATTTGTTTTGTAACATTCCTTTATACGAGTTATCTGAAAGTGTACATATTGAAAAAACAAATGACCATTCTGAATAGCACAAGATTAAGTTCATAATAATATCTATAGGATATGGAAATCATCAATTTTGATAAAAATTATTTATGATTGCAACAGCTTATCTGTATAAATATTGACGTAAGAATTCACGTTATTCAGTTCGATGAGTGGTTTTGACAACTTAGCTTCGATAATGAAGGCCGTGTGGGTACTGCTGTTAGCCTCTGGCTTGGCTTGTGTTAATGGTTTGTACAATTATTGATTTTAATGACTAAACTACATTTTACCATTTCATTTTGTATGTTAGGCACCAATAAGAAAAAAAAATAAGACGACCGTTTTCATTTTAAATTTTAGCCAAGTCTGTGAGGATCTACGGTGGCGATGTGACGACCATCGACCAATATCCCACGATAGCAGCCATGCTAACCACCGTTGACATGAGCTTCTATTTCCGTGACTGTGGTGGTACCATCATCAACACCAGAAGCATTTTGTCTGCTGCCCATTGTTTTACGTGAGTACTGAGGAATAAAATTAATAAATAAACTGGAGCACATTAATACTAATCTTGATTTGAATTTTGTTTTTGTAATTTCAGAAATCCATTGCGTCCAGTGTTACATCGTGTTCGTGTCGGTTCTACTTGGGCCAACAGTGGCGGAACGGTGCATAGCGTCATCTCTATCTTAAACCACCCTTTGTACGACGTGATGTCTCCCATAGATAGTGACATCTCCATAGTACGCACAGCCTCGGATATCACGTACATTAACAACGCAGTACAACCCGGCACCTTTGCGGGACCTAACTACAACACAGGGGACAACTCTGTCGTCTGGGCTGCTGGCTGGGGAAGAACTGTGAGCTATTTAGTATTACTAATTTTGACAAAAAAAATACAATTAAGATATGCGATTCGAAACGTAATTTATTATTTTAACATAATTTCCTACATCCTACGGGTCATCCTACGGTTGCCTGGAAGAGATCGCTTTTAGCGTTAAGGCCGCCATTTGTGGCATAATATTAAAATTTTCTTTTGTTTCTGTTGTGTTCTATTTTATTTGTGTGTCCAATAAAGCGTTAATCTATCTATCTATCTATAATTTCCTGATTTTTTATTCCAAGGTATAAAACTGACCACCACACTTTGCCAAAAGCTTCCCTCCTTCTTCAAAGTTTTCGTGACTAAATCTTTTTCACTTTCAGGAAACCGGTTTCGCTTCAGAGCAGCTCCGTCATGTCCAATTGTTGACCGTCAACCACGAGGTGTGTAGACAGCGATATGGATTTATTATCACGGACAACATGCTGTGTGCTGGCTGGCTCGATATCGGTGGTCGCGGCCAGTGCTCGGGAGACTCTGGCGGCCCTCTCTACCACAATGGAGTGGTTGTTGGTGTGTGCTCCTTCGGCAACCCTGCCTGCAATAGTGACTACTTCCCGGGAGTTAATGTACGAGTGTCTAGATTCATCGACTGGATCCAAGCTAATGCGTAGTTAAAATAATGTGTATGACAAACAAGTGTTTTTACTTATATTGCATTTACTTAATAGGAATTTCACCGTTACGATTTTTCGAGTGTAATGGTGATGAAGATAATTATATAACCATTTCCTCAATTCTCTAAAAAAAAACATCAAATACTGCCATACCAAAAAAAAGGAGGAAAAAGTGATAGAAAAAAATTGATTAACTTTTTTTTGGGAAAACTAATCACAATTAAAAGAACTGAACGTGGTTTATTTATGAAACCTAAATAAATAAAAAATGCTTGCCTTGTAAATTTATCGTAAGAAGGATGTCCAACCATAATGGACATAGATCTCAATCACTTAATTATTATTATTATTAATTTTGATAAAAATAGCATGATTGATATAATTTTACATGTAGGTATGGTGTAAAAAATAATGTCTTCTTTACATAATATGTAGTTCAGTTCGGTCGTCGGTATTGTCGGTGACTAGATATTCCGTTCTTATTATGGTAGCTGTGTGGTTACTGTTAGCTTCGGGCTTGGCTTGTGTTAGTGGTACGTACCTAACCTACTATAAGTGACTTTATCATAACGACATTTTTATTCACACGTCTTTTCATGATCCTTGTTGTGGGGTTTTTACGTATCCGATAAACCTGTAAATTGTTTTGTATTCTAATGGTTTTTTATAAAGCTATATAGATTGATTGAATGATAATTATTAAGTTTATTAAAAACCGACCAGGCAAAAGATTATCAAGTACGTCTTCTAAGACTTCCCTAACATTTTCTAGGTATTGAGTAATGGCTGACAAAACCGTAAAAATTTTGCTACTCGCAAAAACCCATCATCTAGCAAAATTTTATATTCTGGGTTAATGGAAATGACGCTGCAACGTAAAGTATTTTTGAAAGATGGTCTTTAAACATCATAAAATGGGTTTTATAACATGTTTATTTTAGTAAACAGAAGTTTTGTATTGCTTAAACTCATCAATTGTTAGTGGCACCTGTAGACCTTGATACTACTTCATTTATTTATTTATTTATCTATACAGGCAGTACAGGTTATATATATCAAATGTTCTTACTCAGATATATATCTCTTGAGTCGCATTTCCTCATGACTGAGGGTCGTGACTCCCCCGTAGAATTAATTTACTAGAGGAGTTTATTCTTGGACAGATACATCGTGGTGGGCGCTCAGGTCCTTCCACGGAAGACACCATGTCCTCGGATATTGTGGTCGTCAAACATGTCGGTTTCCTCACGATAATTTCCTTCACCGCTAAGCGAGTGCAAATCCACACATAACTTGAAATTACAAGTTATTGGTGTGGGGCCGTATTCGAACCAGGGTGCGTCTGGATAAAAAGCAAGCATTGGAACCGCTGAGCCTCACTCGCTTCACTCTGATATCATATCTGATATCACAAGTCAAATGCATTTTTTTTAATATTTGCTTGGCTTACTCAATGCATTCGCCTACTCGCTATATATAGGTAATCTAGGTAAATTTAGAAGTTTTATGACATAAATAGTTTCATTAAAAAGTACCGGCTAGGCTGTAGTCAAACTCAGAATTATTACACAATTGTATGTAAACAATGTAAACTTAAATAAAAATAAATAAATAAAGCCATTTATTTCCCAACTTAAGTAACATTCAGGAGTTATTGGTTCTAGGTTAGTAGAACATTGTTAATTAATATCATATTTCAATTTCTTTGAATGTTTTATTGGGCACCCAAATTTGAGCATAGGCCTCCTCCATGCGCAGTGTCTTAGGTCGTGTGCTGGTCTTGTCCCGGTACTGCCCGCTAAATAATGTAAACTTACTATTTAAAAAAATATTATCTACAGACGTGCGGAGCCGGGCCGGGCCGCTAGTTACATTATATTTTCCTGATTAATTTCCTGTAAGTAGATAATTGGTGTACAGAGATTCATTTAAAGATACTCCATAATCATCACTTTGATATGAGTATAAATGGAGGTGTAACAAGTTTTTTTCCGTAATTGTTATTGAAAGTCCAAAATGAAGAATATATTATTATGTTTGATTCTGGTGTTAGCTTTGGCTTGTGCCTCAGGTATATATCATACTAATATTACATACATTTGTAATATTATATGTGTTTGTATTTGTTATGCTATTATTAGTACTGTTTATAATTAGTAAGCAGGCTTTTAAATGCCTAAATAATAAATTCAGTAAATTTTAATTTAACCATTTCGTTTTTGTGATGTGATATGATTTTATTGTTCCTTTCGGCTCTGAATCCACCTTATTTGACAGAATGACGATAATGATGTTTGATCTTATTTTAGTTCCATCTTTTTAATTTTTTTTTATGAATCATTTTGTTCACAGCTTCATCTAAGTCCAAAAGTACAAAAATAGTAGGAGGGTCTTTTACGTCTATAGAGCAGTATCCTTCTTTCGTCAGTTTGATAAGTAACATGTGGTATGGTTACATTTGGTTCCATTACTGTGGCGGCACCATTATCAACACCAGGAGTATTCTTACAGCTGCACATTGTACTGAGTAAGTAGCTGAGATAAGCCATATTTTTAAACAAAAACTTTTATATAGTGGTTTGGTTCTGGTGCCCATTTATTATATAAAACTGACAATAGCAATCTATACGAACCTACAGTAGCACTTAAATTTACATTTGGAAGAACGGCGATGACAGCGGTGAAGAATAATAAATATAAATAAATAACAGTTACGGATTTTATTCTCGAATGGCAGAATCATTATCAGTTGTAAACCCACATCTAGTTAAACAAAAAACATTTACTTTTAGCGCCTGTATTAAAAAAAAACACATTATTTTCTTCAGAGACCCAGCGCACATGTGGCGAGCCCGTGTTTTTAATATATTATGTATTTATTTGGTTCTGATAAATGACAATCCATGTGAATCATCCAAACCCGACTGAGATATAAATATAGATGAGTTGGATTTAAATCTTTAGTTCATTGAATACTCCAAAATGAGATGGATCTGTGTATTCCTGGCCTTGGGCCTAGTGGCTTCTGCCACGGGTACGTAAACTAAAACTTAGAAATAAATGAAAGTGACAGATCACATCACTGCCTTTGAAGAATATTAAATTATTATGCATTATTTCTGTATCATTATAACCAGTGTGATATGTAATTTTCCTTCAACTTTCCATCTTCAAAGAAATACAAATTAATTATTGAGCATAATAAAACGACATTAATGCAACAATAAAAGAAATAATCGTTGGATGCTTTGTCCAGAAAAAGGTTTTGTGTTTCCATTTTATGCATTTTATTAAAACATTAATTCCTAATAAATGCATATTTTGGGATGTAAATCAATGTTAGATAAACTGTATTGGATATTTTGCAGCTGATTCCTCAAGGATCGTAGGTGGGTCTGTGACGACCATCGACCAGTATCCTACTATTGTGAGTATGTTGAACACATGGGATGGCAGCAACTACTGGCAGGCTTGCGGCGGTACCATCATCAACACTAGAAGCATCCTCACGGCTGCACATTGTACTATGTGAGTATTATGATGTATGCTCTTCCCATCCTTTTCGTACAATGACGTTAAGTAGAGTTGGTAATGCTACATATGTCTTTTTTTTGCATGATATAGGCTTACGCTAGACTACAACTTGCCTGATGGTAAGCCACGTTATAGTCTACGATGTAGCGCGCTTGCCTAGAAGAAACCGGTTTACTCTCGACTTGAAGACCGACAAATTATAGTTCAAGGGGAATAGAGATTCGGGCAAGGAGTTCCACAGTTGGGCTGTTCGCACGATGAAAGTCAAATGAAGCAACGCTTGGTGCGAGAATGACCTATCCAAAGACTATCCACGTTGAATGATCAGGATTGTGACATCAGTATCGTCCGTACTGCATCCGCTATCACGTACATCAACAATGCTGTACAACCTCTGGTACCTTCGCAGGACCTAACTACAACACAGAAGACAACGCTGTCGTCTGGGCTGCAGGCTGGGGACTCACTCAGGTAAGTTGACATGATAATATTGTGTAGTAAAAATTTGACGTCTAAATCTACACTGTCATCGACTTCGTTTCATCATCTAGATTCTAGAAAATATAATTTTTTGGATTTCTTTATTCATTAGAATCCACTATGTCATCCCAAATGAAAATTAAATAGAAAACGGCAGTATACTTTCATTGCTCTTAGAGGATTCAGTGTAGTAGACTGCGTTTCTTTTGACATACTCATCAAACTACAATAATGGAGTGAACAGAGACTTTTTGCTATCGAAACTAATCAGTTCTGCAAATAATTAACAAAATTTGAATGTATTTTCAGCTTGGTGGCCAGCCTTCAGAACAGCTACGTCACGTTCAATTATGGACTGTAAACCAGCAAACTTGTGCCCAGCGGTATGGTGCTAACAGAATTACTGACAACATGCTGTGCTCCGGCTGGCTCGACGTCGGTGGTCGCGACCAGTGCTCTCAGGACTCCGGCGGCTTTCTCTACCACAACGGTGTGGTTGTTGACGCTTGTGCCTGGGGTGACGGCTGTGCTTCTCCTACCTTCCCCGGTGTCAATGCCCGTGTTTCACGCTTCTCAACTTGGATCCAGACTAACGCGCAATATCTTTAAAAACTTAGGAATTTTAATTAAAAGATAATGTATTATTATCAGTGGTTTTAATTTATCTTTATTAATTTACAAAAAGGGTCAATTTATCAAGATTATTTTTGGTGAAAAGTGTGTTGATTGATTAGTGAACATGTTTAAACGGTGTAACTTACCAACATCACCCGCCGGCCCCAACTCAGCATGTGCTGGATGCTTGCATCCAGCACATGCTGAGTTGGGGCCGTAGTTGGGGCCGGATTGTGACATGAAACTTCTTATTTGTACTCTTATTTTTTATTGTGTGTCTTTTTTATGTTTCATGTTACAATAAATATATTTTATTCTTATTCTTACATCTGCTTAGTAGATGGAGACCAGTTAGTGAATGTGGTTGGAATAAAATCCTTTACCTGTAACAAAATATGAAATGCCAATTGGTTTTGAATTAGAAACTAGATTTATATAACTAACCCTAAGTTGGTTTATGACTACGTATGAAAAAGAAATTGACACAGTTTTTACAAAATAAGTCACTAAAGTCACATTCTAGGGTACTATTTTTCCTGGAAATTTGTTTCAATTATGGTACATTAAATATGTATTTGATTAATTGATTGAAAAATTTATGGTAAATTACTTAAAATAAGCAATAAGCCCAGATACCGAATAACGAGTACTAAGTGGCAAAAAAGAGTTTTTGATAATTGCTATTTTCAAAAGCTTAATTACATTTAACTTATTTTACTTAATCTCTAGAATTATTAATGTATTTACCTTTCTTTACTCTCAGTATGGTCTCTTGAAATTCACCTATTTTACTATATAAAAAAACACAACTAAGTCTACGGTCCCTTCATATATATGTGTCGCGAATAAAACATTTGTATTAGTATATATGTTATTACCAGCATATCTAACAATGTAACAAATTTGGCAAGCAACAGGTTTGATAACCATCTCTCCTCAATTCGTATATAAATGAGTAACTGTACATACCTAATCAAAAATTAAGAAAGATAAATACTGTAGATCAGTTCAGTTTCAGTTTTGGTTTTAGTAATAGTGAGTGAATTTTGGTTTTTCAAGCTGGTAAAATACGTGGAATTTTTGTACTGTGCTTCGTGATTTCGGCTGCTGTTGGTATGTACATACCCAAGTAATTTATTCTGCTGGGGAGTTGTAACCCTCCGAAATGGTACTAAGGAGGATGTTATTTTATTTTAGCGGCACCTCATAAGTCAGAGAGAATAATTGGTGGCATCACAGCTTCCACCAGTATCCGTGTATGGCGGCTCTCATACAGACATCAGATGATAGTTTGTACCACCATTACTGTGGTGGGCTTATGTTGAACTCGAGAAATATCATCTCGTCAGCTCAATGTACTAGGTAAGTAGCTATAAGTTTTTAATTAGCTTCTTAGATTTATCTTAGTTTACAAGTGGTACATCGTCGGTCGCTTTACCGTTTACCGAATCAGTAACATGTGATAAGTAATGAAAGCCATTGGCTATAAACTACAGTATAGAATAGAGATAACCTGAGGTAAAAAATGAGCAAAATGCCTGATGAAAGAATGATAGCTAGACTTACTAAAGCAGCATAAATAAATATATTGTATACGAGTACATTCTTTGTATTAGCTGGCGTCGCATCATTCTTTTGTTTCAGGAGGAAAGCACATACTCAGAAGAACTTCGTCAAGCTCAAGTGTGGGTTGTAAATCAGGAAGTTTGCAACACTCGCTATAGTAATTTGGGAATGCTGTAACCGACAACATGTTTTGCAGCGGTATACAATGTACCTTATAATTAATAATCAATTAAGCAGTATTCGTGTATTTATATATTGTTAAGATTTATATATTATTTTTGAATCGTTTCTTTACAAATAATAGAAAATAACATGGCTAATGAATATCAGTAGGCAAAATTCAGTTGAGTGTCCTTTACATAAAATCACTATCGCTATTGAAGATGACTCAATTGTGTGTGCGCGAAAAACATCATTTAAACTGTAGGTGTTTTTATTTGATCACTGGTGGGAGACCGTGGTTTCATTTGCATTGTGTCAGAAAAAATAAGCCTATCTCACTCTCAGAACTCTATTGTAAAACCATACAAAAAAAACCGTTGCTCTACGTCACGGTACAAACAGCCAGATGAAGCAACAAACACCATAATTTCCTTCCAAATATATATTTAGAGAACTAAATTTAGCTGATGATGATAATTCAATTTTTATCAGGGTGGCTAGATATGGGTGGTCGAGGGCAGTGCGACGGCGACTCCGGCGGGTCAGTCGTGCAGAATGAACAACTTAACAGCATAGACCGAGTCGTGGGAATCACCTCGTGGGATGCCGGCTGTGCGCACGAGGAATACCCCTCGGTTAACGTGCGATTATCTAAGTTCTACAATTGGATAGGACCAACTGCTTTTACATTAGAAATCTTGGTTATAAAATCAAAATGTTTTATTGTTACAACGCCCCGATTGTTCAGAAAGAACGGAGAAACAGCTTAGACGTTGCAAGAATTAAATTTTAACACAATTTAGTTTGGAAAGCTTATCTAGTCAGTTAATATCAAGTAAGTATGTATAGGTATAGTAAGGAATGGACTAATAAAAAAGCCGTAGATACCATATTGTTAAAATCCGTAGAAATCTGGACATAAAATGAGCTCGGCATTCTCTTTTAAAAACTAAGTGATAGTCCATTAAAAAACATCGTTATGAAAAGCGCTAGGAGCTTAAAAAACCAAATATGTAGTTGATTATATTACCAAAAATCAATAAATTGTTAGTCCTATTATCAATATTATCATGATAAACAATAATAAAGTTTGTGACTTACATTTATTATTATGGTACCAGTAGGTATTCGATGTATGTACATATAAAAAAATAAAGGGTGGACCCATGATATTCTATATAAACTGAGGTAGATGCGTTATACCCCGTTCTGTGTAGCGAACTCAAATCAGGCTACGTAGCATGTTTCGGCTCAGTCGCCTCGAAGCAACGCGCGGCGACGCACGTTGACGGCGCGACTTTTTATCAGTAAAAAATATTCACAATGCCATCGTATGTGTTTATAAAGTGCAATAATCACACTGGGACGAGTGCCAAAAGCAAGAAGGATGTGTCGTTTCATTTGTAATTATTGTTTATCCTTTTAAAATGAAAATACAAATATTTAAATATTACTATAAATCAACCAGTGACGCGTTGCCACTTCGCCATCTACACAAAAGAGACAAATTCACTCACGATACACGATTGACGGCTCACGTAGCTGTGAACATACGTCTCTTTCTCACAACGGGGCTTTATATATATCTGATCACTTTTACTTTCCTGAATGATGTAAACAACGCTGCGTATTTACTACCTAAATAGCTATAGCATAATTTCGCCACGCGCTAGGGCGATTTTTAATAGGTATAACGTCTCTATTTGTGAAACCTCATTGGGGTGGACGATATAAGTAAGTTTAAAACATCTAGGTAAAACAACACACGATAGAGATTTTACTGACGTAAAGGGGAGGAGACTTGTTGCCTACAGTAGACTCTTATATTATGCTGATGATGGTGAGGAGTATTCCGCATGATCCATGTTTGATTCCATGATGTGACTGGCTACCAATGATAATATTCCCCAACGAAGTCATTCTGCAGCGAAGTGATTATGCTCAATAATGAAGAATATGACATAACAGGATAGATTTGGAAGTGCTGGCTGTTTACCTGGATATAAAAGCACGGGTAAATCATTGTGATTAATCGATAGTATAAGATACTTAATCGGCTAAATCTGATAATATTCATTTATTGTCCTAAGTACCACGAATTATTTGATAAAAATATGAATGTACTCTATGACACGTATTTGCATCCAGGGTTGCTAATGTTCAACCATACACTAATATTTATGAGCGCGCTTCCCTCCTCCTTGAATCGTATTTACTCAGTACAGGCTGCGGGTCATGACTCCTCCGCATAATTAATTCTGTGATTTTGGATTGTGTTGTGTCATACAAAGAATATTGCCCTTTGACTACATGGTCGATTGTGTAGGAGTGGCATCAGGCAAACTGAATGGTAAAATGCATAAACGTCAAATACTCAACTGCATATAAAAAAATTACGTACATACATATGTAACCCATTTAGATATGTATTTGAATAAGTATACTGTACACACCTTTCACGTTTATCACAAAAATGATATGAACTTATGAATCATACCAGTTCTGAGTTAAAATGTGACTTCCCAACAATCAGTGTAATAAAATATATGAATTAAGTATATAAGCTATTGTAGTTCTCTCAAAATTCAGAAGCGAAATAGAAATCTATGAACATGCGCACCGTCTTTGTTTTGTTCGCTCTCTGCGCCGCTACTGTGGCAGGTAAGATTTTTTCATTAATTTTATTTATAGTGGTAGTGCTTAGTATATCAATAAGAAAAATGAAATTAGCTTGCAAAGCAATGCCAATGTTATAAAGGAAGGAGGCCTATACTCAGTATTGGAATAAAATTGGCTGTAAATTATGACAGTTATGATAAAAAAGTTGAAAAGCATTAAAACAGACAACTGTGGTTATATTGTAGACATTCTCGTATCATATCGTAACATATTGTTTTAAAAAATCGCTATTATTTTCTTCCTTGTTATCTTTCTTATTATATGTTGTATCTTTTACAGGTCTCCCGACCTCCTCGCAAAGGATCGTCGGAGGCTCCGTGACCACCATCAGCCAGTACCCCACCATCGCTGCTCTCCTCTACTCTTCCAACCTGAACACGTATTACCAAGCGTGTGGTGGTACCATCCTCACTACCAGGGCTATCCTCACTGCAGCTCACTGTTCTGTGTAAGTTTCAAAAGCATTTGTATTTGAGTAATAAATTAAATAAAAAGTTAAACAAAAACTTAAATTACTGAAAAATTATAATTTCGCAATAGACATTTTAGCATTTAATGAAAATAAGAAAATAATAAAACAATTTGGGAATACTGTCAATTTTAGCCGCCAATGAGCACCGATTGTATCAATCAGTTTTCATAAAGTTGTATGAGCAAACGTACTTTAAAAATGCAGCATAAAATCCCTTGTCTTTTAAATTTTGTCCGCGTCTGTGACTCCACAGTTGGTTAAGTTGCACACAAGCACGCTCCATCTTAGGCCATAGCCTTTGCTTTCCATCGGAGATACCTACTATCGTCAAGTGAAAATCCTTCTTAGTTAAAAAAGAACTATAGTAACTGTATAGGTGTGAAGTTACATTTAGATACTACACAAATTATGTCACACAAAGTTAAATGTTTATGATGGTATGGTTAGAAGAGTTTGTTCTAATACGTTTGCTCCATTCACAGAGGCGACGCAGTAAACCAATGGCGCGTGCGCGTTGGATCCACATTCGCAAACAGCGGCGGCGTCATCCACACCTTGGCCTCAATCGTCTACCATCCGAGCTACAACAGCCGCACCTTCGACAACGATATAGCTATCATGCGAACTGCGACCGCTATCACCTATATCACCAACTCCGTCCAACCAGCGATCACTGCTGGCGCCAACTACAACGTCACTGATAACCAAGTCGTGTATGCTGCTGGATGGGGCACGACTGCTGTAAGTACTCTGGAAGGAACACCCGTTATTGGTGACCCCGACGTTTGGATAGATAGAGAGAACAGGATTGAATTGAAGATGAATAGTCAAAGCAGGAGCCGAGAACAAAGCGACGGTGCGGTTAGCATTTTCAAGGTAGGAGTGAAGATACCGCCATTTTGGCCCGAGGAACCTACGCTGTGGTTCGCACAAATTGAAGGCCAATTCCTCATCTCCGGTATCACGTCAGATACAACAAAGTTTTATCACTTTATATCGCAGCTCGACCAACAGTATGCAGCAGAAGTCAAAGACGTGATAGTGGCCCCACCAGCGGAAAATAAGTACCTGAAATTAAAAACCGAATTAATCAAACGCCTATCGGAATCTCAAGAAAAGAATAACGGGTGTTCCTTCCTAACTCCATAATTCCAGAAAGAAACGACACCTTAATTTGATTGAATGATTTGTATAATCATTTACGAGAGCGTTACAGCGTTTAATTGTGCTAGCAAAACTGACGTGCATTCGCCGTGGGGTGGGATGCTAGGACACACTGCCGCTCGCGACCGAGCGACAGCGATTTAATAACTCGTTTTGTGAAGACAATGGGCTGGGCTCGCGGCACAGGTTTGTGCGCGTGCCCATAGCACTCACGCGGCATACAAGCGTTGTTCGTCGGTTTTGCTTGCTTACAAAAATATAAATAATTATTTTTTGTTAAATACAAAATTGGTTGCTACACTCTCATCTTCCAGCGTTACCAATAGTTTGTGTGAAAATGGGATAAGGTCGGGATCTTAATAACGTTACTTTAGTTTGCTAGAGATGTGCATAAAACCTTGGCTCATTATTTGCTATCATGGTTTTGAAAAAATCGATGACCTTTGTTTGGAACAGAAGATCACAACTTGAGCATTATGCTGAATTACAAGATATAAAATTCAAAGCGTGACTTATTAGGTAACTTTGAAGGAACAAAATGTGATAAGATAAGATGATAAGTCAGAGAGAAAGAGAGACACAAAAAATACTGGGAGACATAAATATGACTAAATGACAAATAGGTAGTTCTTAATTTCATATTAAATTGATTTTCCATCCAAATTCGCAATTGCTTAAGTTATTTTTGGCACTAGGTTCATTTTAGTTTATATAAGCATTTTTTTCCTCTTTCAGTATAACGGACAATCATCAGAGCAGCTCCGTCACGTTCAGATCTGGACAATCAACCAGACCACGTGTGCCCAGCGCTACGCCACTCTCGGCTACTCCATCACTGACAACATGTTGTGCTCTGGCTACTTGGACGTCGGCGGTCGCGACCAGTGCCAGGGTGACTCCGGCGGCCCTGTCTACCACAACGGAGTGGTTGTCGGCATCGTCTCCTGGGGTAAACAGTGTGCTATTGCTCGCTACCCTGGAGTCAATGCTCGCGTCTCCAGATTCAGTGCCTGGATTCAGAGCAACGCGTAAATTTGTGTAGATGTGATTTAATTCAGGCTTTAGAGTTTTTGTCTGTATTATTTTCATGACGTTTTTTTGTTTTTATTTGCTAAATAAATGTTTGTTTTTATAATTTATAAAAGATATGATTTTACTAAATGACCACTAAGCTCCTGTCCTCCTTTTTACTAATATTAGAAAGGTCTTTTTATGTAAATGTTACTAATATTACTCATACAAGCTCAAACGACTTGATTAGAAACCATTTGATTTACGTAAATATGGTGTGTAGGAAGTTTCATTAACAATTGGTGGCTACATTTGATCCAGGATAATAGCACAAGACGCTGTTTATTTACAATACTACTGATTAGTTTCCAAATGCCACGCGAGAAAGTCTAGTTTGTGACCATAAGTCATACAAATAAGTCTAAAATTCCGATTCGAAGTTTGGGAGTGAACGGACAGGGAAAGGAAAGTAAATAAGATTATTTAAGTATGATTTGCGTCATTTTGTTACTTTTTTACAATAGCAAGTGACGAAACACGATTGCCATGCGATTCAGTCACTTGATTGTGCTTATTGCCGAAATACTGATGTCTATCGAGACATGCGATCACTAAGCGAGTGTGGCTCAGCGGTTCCAGTGTCCGCTTTTCATCCAGACGTACCCTGGTTCGAATCCGCCCTACACCAATGACTTGTATTTTTCAAGTTATGTGTAGATTTGCACTCGCTTAGCGGTGAAGGAAAACATCGTGAGGAAACCGACATGTTTGAGGACCACAATATCCGAGGACACGCGTCTTCCGTGGAAGGACCTGGGCGCCCACCACGATGTATCTGCCCAAGAAAACTCCCCTAACGAATTAATTCTGCGGGGGAGTCACGACCCTCAGTCATGAGGAAATACGACTCAAAGAGATCGAGTCATGGGTATCGACCCAGTCTACTGGTAACCTAGCCCTTCAAGCCAGAACACATACAAATTTCTATACTTAATATGACATTCAAAAGTGTACAGCCGTGTACCTACTTGAAATAATCAAAAAGTAAAATGGCCGCCATTATACCTAGGTAGCAAAAAAAGAAGTTCGTGAATTGTCGATGAATTTGACCATATACCCATATATACCATTAAACATCTACGACATCGTTCCCCGAACACACTGTATGAATAACAAAGTCGTCGTATAGCCTGTACTTAACTTCTTGGTCACTAAACAACCGGCAAAGGAGGGGTACCTAACCTACGTCCTCGGCCAGTCCCTAATAGACCTATCACTGCTATATTTACTGACCCATCTATCGATTACTCGTAAATTTGTTTAGTCAACTGACGTCCAAGTGCTTTCGTGTAACCTAAAGTGCACTTGTAAGATATCCCAGCATAAAGAAGTTGGTGATAAACGCTATCACAAGTGGTTTGATGAAGACTATATATCTATCACGATATCTAATGTCATTGTAATTGCACTCGGATAATATGAAGTCGCACGTGATATTGGTGGTTTTCGTGAGCATTGCAGCAGCTAATGGTAAGAATGAGTTTATGTAGTTAATGTTCAGAAGTTTCTTCCGTATTAATTTATTTACAGCTAGTTGACTTTTCTTAAACTATTTTAGATGTTTTATTTGTATGTTACTCGATATGTATATTAAAATTGCACAAGAAATATCAAACAATAATAAAATATATAAGAATTATATACATGCCAGTTTAAATAAGCAATCCGCCATTAATTATTGTTCCCGGTGCAAAAATGGAATTTTGTCTGTTTATCTGTTTTTCTGTTTTTCTGCGTCTCTGTTTGACTGTTTATTTAAAAACTCATCACGCATAAACGGCTGAGTGGATCATCATGATTTTTGGTATGTAAGTAGTTTAGGAGCTCTTAGAAGTGTCATAGGCTGCTTTTAATCTAAAAATAAAGCGAGCGAAGCCGCGTGCGTCCACTAGTACTGAATATCTAAATGTAGGTTTATAAAACTCAAAGGACTGACTGAATTACTGACTGATATAGTGATCTATCAACGCACAGCCTAAACCACTGGATGGATTGGGCTGAAATTTGGGGTGAAAATGATGTTGTGACGTAGGCATCCGCTAAGAAACGGTTTTTGAGAATGCCACTTTTACAGGGATGAAATAGGGGATGTAAGTATTACTTCTTAATGTGAGCGAAGCCGCAAGTATCCACTAGTATCTAATAAATATTCTCCGAATAAATGTACTTCCTAGCTATCCCGTACCTGTCGCAGCGCATAGTGGGCGGGGGCGCTGCCACCGTCTCCCAGTACCCTTCCATAGCGTCGCTGCTGTTCTCATGGGACCTCAGCACCTACTGGCAGTCCTGCGGAGGAACCATCCTCACTACTCAAAGCATACTCACTGCTGCACATTGTGTTTAGTAAGTAAATAAATAATAATTTGTTTATTGTTCCTTCAAATTTTGTACAAGTATTACACCATTAAGAGTAAAATGTACGGTACACAATTTTGGTGGAGGTGTACACTGGGCTGTACACTAGGCTTGCCTGTGTCGTACAGTTGTATTATTCACTTACTTCTTCATCATCATTTTTGATTGATGAACAAATTATTGAAACTTACAATCGTATAAGCATTCTTATTGAAATCCGTAATATTTGGAGTCGGTGCCAGCCGCAGCAATACCTATCAGCATTAGTTAGGAACAAATCAAAATCAGACTGGAACTGCGACTCGACAAGCGTCGATTTCGTTAGACCTGTAAAATAATAAAAAATGTTAATTTTAATAATAAAATGTTATCATGAAGTGACTGGCACCGACAACAAATATTACGGTTTTCAATAAGAATGCTCATACGATTGTAAGTTTCAATAATTTGATCGATTCTTTACTCTCAATTCTGATTCTGAAGTCGCAAAAATGAAAATAAATTATTTATTAACTTTTTAGTGACACATGAAGTCGGTTTTTGATTTTTTAGTTTATTTTTTATTAATAATGTAATATCTGAAGGGATATTAACAACATTATAAAAGAAAGAGATATATATTCATAAGAATGCTATATATAGCACGATAATTCTAATAGATACCTACTTATCATGTATGTACTTACCTATGTATAGCAAATACCTATTTCTCAATATACTTCATCCACGTAAGCAACTTATCTATTCGGTAGCATATCTATACAGGGTTACAGATTATGAACGACAAGTATTTGATTTTATTGTAATCTTATTTTTATTTTTCTTATTATGTATAACTTAAAGTTCCTATTTACGCTAAAAATATAAATGATTTTATCAAAGGGCATAATCATTCTGCATATGTAATTCTACACAATTATTCGGTTTAGCGGTAGTTTTACGGTTTAAAATCGATATAAGTTACAACATAAGTACCTACAAAAGATCATAAATAAATACTTCTCCTCTTTCAGTTGCATTCCTCATTACTAGGAGGCATGACTGCCCCACAGAATTAATTATTATTTACAATTACATATGTAATTATGAAAGTATAGGTATCAAAACAAAATATAGGTAGTTATAATATGTTTTTTCATATCTGACTGAGATCAAACAAAACTATTTAAATTTTATAATGCATACTGCATATAATGCATACTCATTTCACTATTTATAATCCTCTCAAGTTTATCGTACACCGATGTTTTCCTAAAAGTCATGTTGTTGTGTTTTCTCTCACCAAAAAAAAGAAACTTTGTAAGGAATCCCGACATGTTATCGATCAATTAAAAATCTTATGAGTATAACGTATGTTAAAAACAGAAACACTTGTACAAAAATGTTTAGTGTGATTTCTTTTACAGTGGTGACACAGCTGCAAGATGGCGGGTGCGACTAGGCAGTTCATACGCCAACAGCCGCGGCACCGTCTACTCCCTAACTTCCATCACCAGCCACCCCAGCTTCAACTACTCTTCCCTCAACTTCGACGTGGCCATCATGCGACTCACCACCACCATAGTTCAGTCAGCTAGTGTCAAACAAGCCACAGTAGCTGGAGCAAACTATAACCTGGCAGATAATCAAGTAGTCTGGGCTGTGGGATGGGGAACCACTTCTGTGAGTACATCTCAAATTTTTTGTTGAAAGTATATTTTGGGACAACTATTTAGTTGTAACTATATTTGGCACGTACGGAAGTCTACTTCAGGTGGGTGGAGAGATTTCAAAGAAAAAATGGGAAATATTACTCAAATCTTGACAAGTATTTTTCTTGAAAACAGCTTTGCCTATACTACAAAGCTACAAGCAATAAGGTAGTTTAATAAGAAAATGATTAGGTATTTTGTATTGAAAATGTCCCAAAGAAATTTTTACCCACTAACCAACACTCTGTAGGTTGTTATCAGGATTTAAAATTGCCATGGCTTCTACGTTAGTCAAAATAAATGTAAAATCTGGGGTTAAAAATGCGCACATTTTGCACCCAAAATTTACACACATTACATCCTTTGGCATCCTATTATTTCCCATCATCACAATTGTTTCAAAAAGATTCTCATGCGACTCACTATCACAATAACCAACGGTTACAAACGTTCTAGGTTGGCGGAACAGCATCAGAGCAACTCCAACACGTACAAGTGTGGACGGTGAACCAAGCTGTGTGTGCCCAACGTTACGCGTCTCTCAACCGTGCGGTGACTGACAACATGCTGTGCTCCGGCTGGCTCGACGTCGGCGGTCGCGACCAGTGCCAGGGTGACTCCGGCGGCCCTCTCTACCACAACGGAGTGGTCGTTGGCATCTGTTCCTGGGGTCAACAATGTGCCCTAGCTTACTACCCCGGAGTCAATACTCGCGTCTCTAAGTTCACACCTTGGATTCAAGCTAACGCTTAAATTGGAATTAGTGTACGAGCCCATAATGCAATCACAAAGAGGAATTTTTATGTGTCAACTAAATAGTTATAATTTATTTCCAACGACACAATAGTATGCATAACGTGTTAGAATTGAAAGTTTATTAGATTCGATGGATTTTTGATATTTGTATAAAATGTGAATAATAAAATTATTTAGTGAATTAAACTGGTTTTTTTATAAAGCATGTTAAAAGTATTTTCCAACATTTTTTTAATTTTTAAATCACCACATCATGCATACATTTAATAACATATATATTAAGATTAGAATTAAACGGAAATACAAGACAGAAAAAATAAACTAACCACTAAACTTAGATCACATTACATAGTTTCCATAATATCTCAATCTACTGATTTTTACCAAGAGTATAATATGAAAGAAACATTTTAGTCACACAATATTTTTTACAATAGATATTAGAAAACGTCTTTTGGCTACGCAAATTTCCATAAAATGGGCGTCTTAATTGGCTGTTTTCATTCACGAATTGACGAAAAACGGTAGCTCAACGCTAATCGTATGATTTATTACATTCTAATCTGTCAATAAAATAATTGCTACTGTTTGCTACCGAATCGAGTCGTTATCGGTGATACTGGTAAAAAGACTTAAGCCGATAACAAAGAGTGAAATAGTATAAATTCACAGATGTTGTTAGAGAAGTCAGTAAGTTGTGACAAACTGACAACAATGCGTGCCCTCATCGTCCTCGCTCTCTGCCTCGCTGCGGTGGCTGGTAAGATGTTTATGGATATTTTTAATTGAATTTATTTTAAAACTACTTCAAAAAATTAAAGTACTCAATTCACCTGCAAATGATGAGGTATTTTTGAAATTAAAGGTATTTAAAGGTTTAAAACATGTAAAATTTTGGAGTATAACGTGGTATAACTAAATAACTATTATATTTGACTCTTGAAAAAGACGTGATATCAAAATGATGTATTTGTCGTAGTTCAAGTATGTGCTTCATGTATGTGTCTCTCTGAACAGCGGTCCCCAGCAACCCACAGAGGATTGTGGGTGGCTCAGTGACCACCATCGAACAGTGGCCCTCCATCGCAGCTTTGCTGTACTCGTGGAACCTGAGCGCCTACTGGCAGTCTTGCGGCGGCACCATCCTCAACCAAAGGTCTATCCTCACAGCTGCTCACTGTCCCTTGTAAGTTTACTTTACAATATTTATCTCCTCTAAATAACCATATCTAACCAGATATTGCTGTAAAGCTGGGGTCAAACCGGGATGTGTCAAATTGTTAAATTAACGTCTTCTCACACTATGTAAGTCTTTTTTTTTTTTTTTTTTTTTTTTAACTTGAACGGGTTTGCACTTGACCATAGTTTACCTGATAGCAAGTAAGGCTATGGCCTAAGATGGAGCGTGCTTACCCGATAAGAACCGATTCACTCTCGCTTTGAAGATCGCTGGATTATAGTGCGTGGGGAACAGAGAGCCAGGCAGGGGGTCTCTTTTTAATATAGGATCAAGTTCACGTATTTAATGATTATTTTCCGTGCAGCGGCGACGCAGCCAATAGATGGCGCGTCCGTGTCGGCTCCACGTGGGCTAACAGTGGTGGAGTGGTCCACAACCTAGCCAGCGTCATCATCCACCCCAGCTACAACAGCAGGACCCTGGACAACGACATCGCCGTCATGCGCACCGCCACCACCATCGCGCACAACAACAGCGCCCGTCCCGGTTTGATCGCTGGAGTCAACTACAACCTTGGTGACAACCAAGTCGTCTGGGCTGCCGGATGGGGTACCACCTCTGTGAGTAAACAGATGAAACACCTCATTGAATTATGGTAATGTTACGGTTTTCACGATAGTAATTAATTTAATAATTCGTTCTTACAGGCCGGAGGATCTTCTTCTGAGCAGCTGCGCCACGTGCAGATCTGGACTGTGAACCAGAACACTTGCCGTCAGCGCTACGCCACCGTTGGTGATACCATCACCGACAACATGCTGTGCTCCGGCTGGCTCGACGTCGGCGGTCGCGACCAGTGCCAGGGTGACTCCGGCGGCCCTCTCTACCACAACTCCGTAGTTGTCGGTGTCTGCTCCTGGGGCAGAGGCTGCGCTCAGGCCTTCTTCCCTGGAGTCAACGCCCGTGTCTCCCGCTACACCGCTTGGATCCAGTCCAACGCTTAAGCTTTTCATAAAACTAATCGATTGAATAAATCCAATATTTTCATAATTACTTCATATTTTAATCACAGCCTTTCAGGTAGCCAATCCTCATAATATTTTCTATCTGCCTATAAATCTTCGCTCAATACACTATTTATGAAATCGTGACTGATAATATATTCTCATGACTGAGAATTTAGTTGAGATAGAGGAGTAATCTTGCATTATTATTGTTACATTGGCTGGGATTTACCGTGAGATGTCACTTTACCTCTAAAGTTTTTAATGCAATTCAGTTGTTGTCTGGCCATAATATCGCTAATATCAGTACCATGATCAACATAAGCTAGCCGGTGGTTGAATCACTAGTACGAAAAAAAAACTCTCTCTCTCACACACACAATTTTTTTTGAGATCAGCTTTAATTTCAATTTCTACTTTTGATAACGCCTATTTTTAACATTAATGCTGAACAAAACCTGCCAAGAGTAAGGGTAGGTACATATCTTAGAGAAAAAAATTAGCTAGCCAGCGTTTTTTCAGTCATATTCCAGTCCCAGCCAGCGCTCACGGAAGACATGAAATCATCCTCAGATTTTGTATTTCAATATGAATTGGCTTTACACTTAAAAATAAAATCAATAAAAGAAAAATCCTTCAAAAATATTTAAATCCTTTTTTGAAATCGGTTAACAATATATACTTGTTAGCTTGTGTGCGTTTGTTTATTATTTCTTGGCTGAGCCGATTTGGATGAAATTTGTTATGAAGAGAGAATAGACCCTGGCCCTAGATTAACACATAGAATATTATTCCGGATTAACGCAGGTAAAACCAAAAGGCACTTCTAGTGATTCAATAAGTCGAATGAATCCTAGAAACATATATATATATATATGTTACGGTAAATGTAAGTAATCGGGAATTATGTATAATTACCGGTAATTATATATAATTACCATACCCCTTTGGTAAATGTAGTAAATAAAGAAATCAAACATCAGAATCAAAATGTTTATTAATAAATACAAGTGTAAATAAAATAAATAAATCGCACGAGTAGAGTTTCGGCAAGGAGGCACCGTTATACATTTGAGGTTCCAAAGATTCCCCCTGAATTATAATTTGTCGGTCTTCAAGTCGAGAGTAAACCGGTTTCTTCTAGGCAAGTGCGCTAGATCGTAGATTTTAACGTTGCTTAACATCAGGCAAGTTGTAGTCAAGCGTGAGCCTATTTCATGTAAAAAATCTCTTGTTTTAATTATAACTAGCTGTGCCTGTGACTTCGTCCGCGTGGAATAGTTATTTTGGGCATTAATTCTTTAAATGTTGAACCGTTTTCGCAGCGCACGCAACGGAAGCCTTCAAAGATCTACGATCTAGCGCGCTTGCCTAGAAGAAACCGGTTTACTCTCGACTTGAAGAACGACAATTTATAATTCAGGGGGAGTCTTTGGAACCTCAAATGTATAATGGTGCCTCCTTGCCGACCCTCTACTCGTGCGATTTTTTTTTTATTTATACTTACTTGTATTTATTAATAAACATTTTGATTCTGATGTTTGATTTCTTTATTAACTACATTTACCAAAGGGATATGGTAATTATATATAATTACCGGTAAAAGTGATGAATTCGAAAGTTTTTTCCACTTTACCAAGAGCACTGGTAATAATGCATAATTCCCGGTAATTATACATAATTTCCGCATTATCCACATTTACCGTAACATATACCTATATATAGATAGATAGATTAACTCTTTATTGTTGACACATATTAAAAAACAGTACATAGAACAAATTGCACCTTTACTAGTGCCACAAGCGGCGGCCTTATCGCTGAAAGCGATCTCTTCCAGGCAACCTTCAGCTGGAGAGAAATAAGTAAAAGAAATAAAGAAGAATGTGGTGTACAACAAAAAGGAAAAAATAAATTTTACTTATATATATATATACATATAAATACGCAATACACATACTTATTATAATAAAATTAATGTTTATATACAAATACATATAATACACAACAAAATATTTAAAGGTGATAGTAGTAGAAATAATAACAGCAATTTTCACTGAAGGGAAGCGAGATAAAATTCCTTTACTTGTTTTTTAAAGGAATCAATTGTCTGAGCCTTTTGAATGTTGACAGGCAGAGAATTCCATAAAGTAACAGCTTGTACAGTAAATGATGAGCCATATATATACAAAAGATCAGATCCTTTCTTCAACAGATTCAGTTGTAATAAATAGGACAGCCAAATAACACAAACTAGATACCCGGGGCCAAATCGTGATGAATGAATCGAAATATATGTAGACTAGTGCGTGGTCGCGGCTTCGCTCGCATTAAGAAGTAAAACTTGCATCCCCTATTTCACCCCTTTAAAAGAGGCATTTCCAAAAATCCTTTCTAATGGGCCTACGTCATAACATCTGCCTACCTTCAATCCAAATTTCAGCCCAATCCGTCCAGTGGTAGTGGTAGCTGTGCGTTGATAGGTAGCAGTGACGTCACGGACGACAATATCGTAGTTCGCATATTTTTGTGCTCCGTCAATTAAATTCTATAACTTTGTTTACATACCCGGACCTGTTAGTGCACGTAAACTAGAACATTGTGGACATGGTGTGGCATTGTTTTGTCGATAAATAGTGCTGTTTTAGTGCATATAAAACTCTTTAAATTCATGCCCAAAATACGTAGTGTATATCAGTAATTTTTTTCACTTCCAAAGCAAGAAGAGGGTAGATACCATTCGCATTTCTACGTAAACATACCTCGTATCACTGACTGAACTTAGTGCGCCATAATTACAATCGATAAAATGAGTGTTAAGTGCAGAGCCTGCCGTCGCCGCTTCACCAGCAGTGTAGATAGTGCTAAATGTACAAAATGTGCCTCTGTTTATCACCGAGCCTGTGTCAATATATCCAAGGATGCTAACATTTCAACGTCATGGCAGTGCCCCGAGTGCAAGGTGCACACTCCGCGAAAGGACAACACAGAGGAACCAGTGCAAGGGGACGAGGCGGGTTTTATCCATTCACCTGGAGCCCCCGATGTGTCGGCGGAGATAAGAGAAGTGTTGCGGGAGGTCCGTCTGCACCGAGCAGAAACACAATCATTACGTGCTGAATTCGCTGCGTTTGGTAGCCGCTTGGACGCAGTAGAATCCAGGTTGTCGATTTTGGAGGCTAAGCCGACTTCAGAGCAGTGCGATAATACAATCATAGATCAGCTGCGCGCCACAGTCGATAATCTAAAATTAAAGATCTAAGATTAAAGATCGCGATCAGTGCCCCTAGCTCAAGTTTCCGTGCGTAAAGTCGAAAGTATTACTAACGAGTTGAATGCATTGGTAGCTGGAGTCAGAATTCGATAGTAAGTAATGGAAAGTCATCATACCCGGAAGAACTATTTCATAATATTTCTCTTTCCTTTTTGATTAATTTTATATTTACTTCCGGTTAAGTACGTATTTGTTTCCTTCTTTTGTTCAATTAAGTAGATTGGTCTAGGTAGGTATATTATTTTTTTGTTGATGTGCTTTTTTTTAGTTTTGTTGGTGTTGCTTTGTTTTTGTTGTTTCTTGTTGTTTTTTGTTGTTTCTTCTTGTATTTTGTTGCTTTTGTTGTTTTTTGTTGATTTTGGTTGTTTATTGTTGTTTCTGGTTGTTTTTTGTTGTTTATTGTTGTTCTTTGTTGTTTTTTGGTGTTTCTTGTTGTATTTTGTTGCTTTTGTTGTTTTTTGTTGTTTTTTGTTGTTTATTGTTGTTTCTTGTTGTTTATTGTTGTTTTTGTTGTTTCTTGTTGTGTTTATGTTGTTTTTTGTTGTTTTTGTTGTTTTTTGTTGTTTATTGTTGTTTCTTGTTGTTTATTGTTGTTTTTGTTGTTTTTTGTTGTTTCTTGTTGTGTTTATGTTGTTTTTTGTTGTTTATTGTTGTTTTTGTTGTTTTTGTTGTTTTTTGTTGTTTATTGTTGTTTATTGTTGTTTTTTTTGTTTTTTCTTGTTTTTTGTTGTTTTTTGTTGAAGAAACAACAAAAAACAATAAAAAACAACAAAATACAACAAAAAACAACAAAGAACAACAATAAACAACAAAAAACCACAAACACAACAAAAAACATCAAAAAACAACAAGAAACAACAAAAAACAACTAAAACAACAATAAACAACAAAAACAACAATAAACAACATAAAACAACAAAGAACAACCATAATCAACAATAAACAACAGAAAACATCCATAAACAACACAAAGCAAAAAAACTAATAATAATAGCAAAACAACAAAAACTGACAACAACAGCAAAACAATTTCAACATCAATTGTATTGTGTTATTATTATTATTACTAGTGTCACAGACTATATTTACAATGACATTTCGCTAAACATAAATTAATAAAGTAACATATGTCCGTACTAAATTATTTTTATCAAAATATATTAATAAATAATCCATTAAAAATCAATGGCAAAATTGTCGACAATGATTCTCACTGAAAAAATTTAGGTGAGAAAACTTCCGATTATTTGTCGAAGGCTGGGTCTGGTATTTACGGATCATCTGTCAAAAACAATTTCTATCACACAAACTACGTAAACGTCCATACATAATCATATTTAGAATCCTACGGAGCTAACGTATTCGAAAGTAAAATAGTTCAGTTACGCGCCACCAGGTTCGCTGTACGAATTTTGTATGAAATATGGTTCGACAAATTGTCGGATCCTGCGATGGTAATATTCCTGCTAGGCCCACAGGTGTCATATGCAAATGACCTCGAGATATCGGGTGTACCGGAGGAGCAGAGTGAGAACGTGGGTCGGCTCGTCAAATTGATTGCTTCTAAGTTAGGTGTATCGTTAGCGGAACATGATATTATTTCTGTGGAAAGAGCTGGTTTTAAACGCGCGCCATCTATCACCGCCGCCGCGAACGAGAAGGAAGCATCAGCGGCGGGAATGCGCCCGCGCCCGCGACCTTTGATATTGAGAGTATACCGCCAGGTTCGCGACTCGCTTCTACAAGCTGCGCGCGTTCGCCGCGGCCTGACTACGGATGGCATGGGCCTCGCCTCGCCGCCTGTCAAGTTCCACGTACACGAGCGCTTGTCGAGATACAACAAAAATATATTTTTCAAAGCGCGCGAAGCGGCTCCATCTCAAGGCTACAAATACGTGTGGACCCGACGAGGACTTATTTTCGCTTGTCGCCGGGGCGCGCGCGGGGGCGAAGTGGCCCGATCGTTGTTCTGTGGCCGGGACACTATGACTCCTGCTCTGCGCGTGCGATCTGAGCTAGATCTTATAAAGATATTTGGTGCGGAGGCTCGTCGCAGTATCACTTCATAAAATGTTATTTACAACTCGTCCCGTGAGCGCACATATGTAATTAGTTTTAGTCTATTTGGTGAACATAATAATATCGTGTATTATACCTACTATACTTATAATATACATTATTTAGAGTGTGTACATCAGTATTTTTGTTAACTAATCTGCACTTAATATTTAGTGTTTCTTTAGAGGTCGTTTTACAATTTGTTAATTATTATTTGGTTAAGTTATATATATGATAGTTTTTACTGAATAATATTGCAATATGCTTGTACTATGGCGAGAGTGTTGTCATGTTGGCTACCTATCCTGCACTTAATAGTTGTAAAATGTATTCTGTGGAACTAAATTTCAAGTTGTTAATTATTATTATTACTTGGATCATTAGTTTGTAGATTGTTTAGTTAGATATAATAATGTATTAGTTTTTTTTCTTTAGTTAACGTATTTTAATCTATTGTTTTGATACGTTTATTTGTTAATGCACTAAATATATAGTTAGTTACCTACTATAATTCATTGCCTGTCTGTTTGTGATATTTTTCTGTATTCATTTTATTGTATGTGTATTTCTACTTAGCTGTATTATGATATTACGTGTAATTATGATATATCTACGTGCGTGACGTCACCCGCCGGTCCCAACGGAAGATCAGCGCTGGATGCTTGCATCCAGCATATGCTGAGTTGGGGCCGGATTGTGACATGAAACTCCTTATTTGTACTCTTGTTTTTATTGTGTGTCTATTTTATGTTTCATGTGACAATAAAATTATTTTATTCTTATTCTTGATAGATCACTATATCAGTCAGTCAGTCAGTCACCTTTGAGTTTTATATATTTAGATTACCATTTGCACGATTCGGGAGAACACTGTACTTTCGCCAATATCTAGGTAATTATTGTTTGTTTTTACTTCAATCCTGTTAACTTATTTAGCCAGTTTTACCTGTCATCGTTAAGTAGTGAAAGTCCACCAAATAATTCGGATGTTAGTTTTATCACAAAGATTAACGATATATATACATGATAATGATGTTGATAAATCATAATCTTTCTGATTATGATTAATTATAATAATAGCGTTGCCTTCTCTTACACTGCTCATCGAGTTATTTAGATGTCTCAGTTTTCAGAGAGATCGTAGCTGGCTTAAGTTTCACTCTGGACAGAAGTAATTTTTGTAAACAATGATGATGATGGACCACGAAATTGATCGAAATCAAGGACAAGGTTATGGACAGCTTTGACGCTGTTTGGCCATGTGCCCTTGCATATTGCAATATATGGGCAAGGTGTATGCCTTGCCCATAGGCTATATGACTGACTTTGTCCCTGCACATCGTTACTGGTAATATATTTTTCGATGTCGCTGCATGGAAATATAAAGGCACAGGCGCTAACGTTTTAACTTATTTAGATCAGTGAGCAAGATGCAGATAGACCCGTTGCTATACATATTTCAACGTAATGTGTTATCAAGTTTGTTTCTTTTCTGATACCTACGGACCTATATAATTTATCAGTATCTAGAGCAAATATATAGGCTTAAACAGTTTGGTTTTTCTCTAAGTTAGACGGTTTAAAAATGCGTCTCTTATTTGTGTTAGCTTTGTGTATTGCTGCAATTAATGGTATGTGTTTAGACTAACTAATAACTATATAACTAATAGCGAGCGTGGCTCAGCGGTTCGAGTGTCTGCTTTTCATTCAGACGCACCCTGGTTCGAATCCGGCCCTACACCAATGACTTGTATTCTCAAGTTATGTGTGGATTTGCACTCGCTTAACGGTGAAGGAAAACATCGTGAGGAAACCGACATGTTTGAGGACCACAAATTTGGCTCGGCTTGTCTGGCTTCGGTCTGGTGTTTCTGTTTGTTATCAAACGATCACCTGATTATTTTATACACGATTAGTTTTGTGTGTCATTTCTATGTCTCCTTCGTAATAAAAAACGGTTTATGAAGCCCGTATGAACACAAGCTCATATGTATTTAGTTTAACCCTGTTTCCGATGAAATGAGGTTGATTTGTGATCGAGCCGATTTGGAAAAACTCTAGTTTTTAAACAGAGAGACTTCCATCAAACTTCTGCAACCAACCAATAGAATATATTTTATGTCCTACCCTCAAGGACGACGGAATTAATGTCCTTAGTGTCTGCGCCTACAGAGATTTAAAACTCATACGAAGCGTATAATTACTTGAATTTCTATTATTCGATCACTCGCTCCATTCGTTTCTTCAACAACTTCCTGGCTCTTGTAAATATTGTAAAAAATAATTGTGTAGTAAAAAAATCCATTCACAACACAGGAATACCTAGTGGGAATGGATATTTATCGCCAACATTCAATAATATATCTTGAATAGCACACTAATTAGTTGCCTACTATAGTTCTAGTTTTAAGTTATTGTATGTATATTCCCATATACGTTTGCAAATAAACGTTTTTATTATTGTTATTCGGTATTCATTAGTTAACAACTTTTTTTATTTTTTTTACAATATATGTATATAAAAAAACAAATATTATAAAAAACTTAAAACTAGCGAAGCCGCCGGTAACGGGGTAGGACCCAAGCAACCGGTGGTAGAGGCTACAAAGAAAGGAACCTCCGGACAATACGCGCCGTGTCAAGGATCACTGCCTTCTGTATCTGTCCCTTAACCCAACCTTCTAAGGAGAGCCTCTTAAGGTGTTGATCGAGGCTCTTCGCTATAAGACCGTTCACCGAAACGACTATCGGGACAATCATCGTTGAATCAACATCCCACATGGCGGTAATCTCATGTGCCAAGTCAAGGTACTTGCTGACTTTGTCCTTCTCGGCCTTCACGAGATTCTCGTCATGCGGTATGGTGATATCAACAATAACTGCCCGGCGCTGGGGCCGGTCCACTATTACGATATCAGGCTTATTGCAGGCAATAGTCCTGTCCGTGATAATGGTTCGGTCCCAGTAGAGCAATGTACGACCATTTTCGAGAACTGGCTCTGGTACACACTGGTAGTACGGTAGCTGAGACTCAACAAGGCCATACTGAAGAGCAAGTTGCTGGTGGATGATCCTGGCTACTAGGTTATGCCTGTGCAAATATTCGCCTTTAGCTAGATGAGAACAACCGGAAATTATATGCCTGAGTGATTCTCCTGGACGGCGGCATGCTCGACAAATATCGACCGTACCGTCTTTCAAGATGAATTTCCGATAGTTGTTCGTCATCATAACTTCGTCTGCAATTACACAAGCAAAACCTTCGGTTTCCCCAAAGAGGTCTCCAAAGCGTAGCCAGTTCACTGATGCCAAGAGATTCACATCCGGCCCAGTAAGGGCCTGGTAGAACCTCCCGTGCAGCTCTTTGCTCTTCCATATCTCCTTGCGATCCTCAACACTAAGTACCACCGGTCTGTGCCAGTTCTTTATTATTATTATTCTTTTATTTAAGTAGATACTCGTCGTTTAGGATTACCACGAGGAAATTATTATCACGTACCCGAATTACGTGAGGGATTAGTAAATTACTATGTGGATAAGGATACGCAAATGTGATAAAGTTATCTACTTCAGCCCAAATTATGTGCATAGTTTTGAATGATGTATGGTATACATACACTATAAAGATAACTAGTGGATGCTCGCGGCTTCGCTCGCATTAAGAAGTAAAACTTGCATCCCCTATTTCACGCCTTTAAAAGTGGCATTTCCAAAAATCCTTTCTTAGCGGATGCCTACGTCATAACATCTACCTTCATTTCAAATTTAAGCCCAATCCATCCAGTGGTTTGGGCTGTGCGTTGGTAGATCACGGCAGTCAGTCAGTCACCTTTGAGTTTTATATATTAAGATGTATTTCTGTTTCAGCGGTTCCTAGAAATCTTCAAAGAATCGTTGGTGGTTCTGTTACTACTATAGACCAATATCCTACAATAGCGTCCCTGTTATATGCCTGGAATTGGAGCACATATTGGCAAACTTGTGGGGGAACTATTATAAATGTTAAATCTATACTAACTGCTGCACACTGCCCCGAGTAAGTTGTAAAGTCTTTTTTTATAGTATTGTAATGACACAAAACACAATATTTTGACTGAAGATCTAAAGCCATATAATTCGAAAGAAACCAATTTCTCAATTAATAGTTGACTAGACATTTTTGTTTATAGTTTCGACGCGGTCGGCCAATGGCGTGCTCGAGTTGGTTCTACGTACGCCAACAGCGGAGGAATTGTCCATGTTCTGGACACATACATCATCCACCCTAACTATGATCGCTGGACTCTTGACAGTGACATCGCCATATGTCGCACTCAAGAAAGAATAGTGTACAATCATTATGTGCAACCAGCTCCTATAGCTGGCTCTGGCTATAACTTGAGGAATGATGAGCCAGTTTGGGCTGCTGGATGGGGAGCTATACAGGTTGGTATTAGTCTACGGACGTAGTCGCTATACGTAGTGTAGGTACGTATAGCGAGTGTGGCTCAGCGGTTCCAGTGTCTGCTTTTCATCCAGACGCACCCTGGTTCGAATCCGCCCTACACCAATGACTTGTATTTTCAAGTTATGTGTGGATTTGCACTCGCTTAACAGTGAAGGAAAACATCGTGTGGAAACCGACATGTTTGAGGACCACAATATCCGAGGACATGCGTATTCCGTGGATAGGCTTGGGTGACCACCACGATGTATCTGCCTAAGAAAACTCCCCTAACGAATTAATTCTGCGGGGGAGTCATGACCCTCGGTCATGAGGAAATACGACTCAAAGAGAGAGAGATTAGTCTACGTTTGGGTGTTGGTAATATAGCTTAATTTCTTCTATGATACTGTTTGAAATAAGCATGTCTTAGCTGATAAGTGTCGGATTCATATAACAATGTCAAAAGTATGTTTAATCAAGCATCATTTTGAAAAAATAACAAAAACTGAATTTCAGGCTGGAGGTCCTGCATCGGAACAACTTCGTCACGTGCAAGTTTGGACCGTCAACCAAGAGACCTGTACCAACCGGTATGGCAGTCTGGGTAATATTGTGACTGGGAACATGTTGTGCTCCGGCTGGCTCGATGTCGGCGGTCGCGACCAGTGCCAGGGTGACTCCGGCGGCCCTCTCTACCACAACTCCATAGTTGTCGGTGTCTGCTCCTGGGGCATAGGCTGTGCTGAGCCCTTCTTCCCCGGAGTCAATGTTCGCGTGTCCTGTTTTACCACTTGGATCCAGGCTAATGCTTAAGCTTCTGACAAAACCTAATCAATAAAAATACTTAATAAAACCGATATATATTCACCTTTATTTCAGACCTATTTACCCAATTCATTCTAATAAAATGAACAGAAGGTTTATATTTACCAGCCGTACATTATTTTGCTAATTGTTTTAAAAGTAACACGAATAAATTTAAATTATTTTCATGTAGGTAAAACTCTGCTAATCTTCAGATTATACAGCTTATGCAGCTTATCTGTTTAAAGAATGAAATTCTACGTATTGATGAATTATTATCAAACCTAGAAAATAAAAACATTTGTCTGATAATGGAGCTATTAGATGGAAATAGGGAAAACGTATACATACGATATACCTAGTTATGACTGTGAACAGCCATTAGTGTGTAGTGAAATAACTAATTCATGAAGTTACTATTCCTTGTACTCGGTAAAAATAACAATAACTTATGTAGAAACATAACACAAAAGCTGAGCAGATCAGTGTAAGAATTTTATGAGTTGTACTTCTTTCGCATAGTATTTTTTGCAAGCTGAGCAGAATTATCGAACAAATGATGACAGCAATGGAATGTAGCATTCCATTTACCCAGCCAAAGACTGACCACTAGTTGCAAGTCGACAATACTGACGCTTCAAGGTTGAATGCATGGCAAGATTGTATAACTATACGATATTGTTGCTAAAGGCACATATTTTATATGGGTTACTAAATCAATAAAGTAATTTAGAATTTTTAGTACCTCTGCGGGTGATACAGTATACCGGTCAGATAGTGCAAAATCCTAGGCAATAATCATATAAATTCCAGGTATATAATATGTATAAATATAAATTGGAGGGAACGTTAAGATTCTTCAGTGACTGAAGACACATAAACCTTTATCATGCGCTCTTATGTAGCTTTGTGGGCTCTGGCCGTGTGCCTCGCGAATGTAGTAGGTAAGTCAATAATACATTTTTTTAGTTTTTATGGAAATACGAGTAAGTAGGTAGATTTTTTAAGATAAGCTTAATCATCAGCGCTTATGAGTAACTGAGTACTTTGATCTTTTTAGATAAGCTTAATCACCAACACTTATTTGAGTACTAACAGAATAAACTACTTCTCCAAAACTTCTCAGTTCTTTCCATCGTTCATCATTATTATATGAAATACGACTTGTATTGTCTTGAGTAAACTATGATATGGATTGGTTATACAAAAAATCATTTGTATGAATATCAGAACTTACTTGTAATTTAGTCTCTATCGTCATTACAAATGCATGCCACGTCACATTAAATCCTCTCCTGTAACTAAAAGCAGACACTTTTCAGCTGTTCCCAAGTCCCAGAGAATTGTTGGTGGCTCAGTGGCTTCCATCGCGCAATACCCAGCTATTGTAGCACTGCTCCACTCCGATGATTACAGCACCTATTGGCAAAAATGTGGTGGCTCCATCTTAAATATAAGAAGCGTTCTTACAGCTGCAAACTGCATAAAGTAAGTACAGGTTTATATTGATTTATTACCAATAGGCTTCTCTAGACCAACACCCCCATAAAGATACGTGCTCAATGACGTAACATATTAAAATGTATTTTACGGAAAAAGGAGGTCATAATTTTGTTGGTGTATCATTGGTACTTGCTCTTAGTGACATCAGTATATTTTTATCATCATCGCATGGGATTAAATGCGCATTCTGAAATTAAATTTTATCATAAAAGTGTTTTATTGCTGTAAAGACATGTAACTATTATCAAGACTTTTAATCCATCGTGCACCTGCAGGTTTAGACAAGTGGCAACAAACCGTAAGCGCACGTAAGCGTATCGAAAGAATAGAAAGACAAATGTATGGGACTGACATTTGATTCGCTACGTAATTTGATCTGACGAATAGAATATAAAATTCACAGCCAAGTGTCAATGTATTCTATTCGATGAAACGTCTAACTAGAATCGAACGTACTTATGTCCATACAAATTAAAGCCATTTGGCACATTTTGACAGTTGTTCGTTCGCTATAGCGTTCGAATCGCATCTTCGACGAGCGTACGGCATTGGATTTGTCTTGAATTTGTTGACAAATGTTAAAGCAACCTAACCATTTTTTTCAGTGGTGACTCCACGTACAACTGGCGCATCCGCGTTGGTTCTGCGTACGCTAACAGCGGCGGGGCGGTCCATAATGTTGCCACCTTCAACATCCACCCTAACTACGACAGCTGGACCCAAGATTCCGATGTTGCCATCATTCAAACTGCCACCTATATAACTTATATCAATAACGCAGTCCAGGCTGCTCTGATTGCTGGACCTAATTATATACCAGCTGATGAACAACCCGTTTGGGCCGCTGGATGGGGTTCGACTGAAGTAAGACATTACTTCTATTTTTTTAGTTGTATTCTTATGATGAAGTTTGTGATACCAACATATAATAATTTGGATGATTTTTTTTGTAAAATTAGGTTTTTGGATAACGATGGCACCCAAGTCATTACAAAGTAAGATTTATAAGACAGTTGTCACTTTTTGTGGCGATGTTTTAACGAATCTTTTAACAATAACGAAAGTTCAGCAAGGCACATACAATATTAGACAAGCAGTTTCAGTTTTGCTATCATGTTAGCTAACACGTTTTAAACATTGATTTCAGATCGGAGGGACTTCTTCCGAGCAACTGCGTCACGTTGAGACTTGGACTATTAACCAGGTGGTCTGCAGATCTCGGTACACCAACTTGAACTGGCCTGTGACTGACAATATGCTGTGTGCTGGCAACCTGGACGGCGGAGGCCGCGACCAGTGCGAGGGAGATACTGGCGGTCCTCTCTACCACAACAATGTGGTCGTAGGCATCTACTCCTGGGGCTACCAATGTGGCCTGCCGGAGTACCCCAGCGTCAATACGCGTGTTTCTAGCTTCTCTGTTTGGATACAAGAAAATGCTTAAAGTGTTAATACAATTGTTTTTAAACATTGTACGTCATTTGTTTATCTTTCACCCTCACCGAATTAGTAAAATGTTTATAGTTTGTAATGTTTTCTTATTTCGGTGTATTAGAAGAAAAATGTATTAGTTAAACAACGTAAATAATTCGTTAAGGCTGTCTGCGTTGTGTAATCAAGAGTGTAATACTTGCAGCTTCTTTATTTTCAGATTAATATGGAATATACTAGTAACAGCTGCTTTATTAGGTTTTTCAATCATTGACAGTTTTGACTACGAGTTATGAAAAAAATCAATGTTTATGTATAAAGCAATTTCACATCCAGCAGTAGGTATGTTGATTACGACAAAACATTGTAAACAGTTTAGAAGGAATGTCTGCAATTTTTTATGAGAGTGGCCTACTCTGGCGTTTACAGTTTATCAAGCCGCCCTAAGAGCCTCTAACATGGCTCTACGACTGCCGTGCTAGACAGACAGCCGGGACCTACAATTTTAAGTGTCATCTGACTCACAGAATTGCCCAGAATGGAATGCCACTTTTCGGTCACCCATCCAAGTATTGACTGCGTCGACCTTTGCAATCGCACGCGATTGCGTCTGCTAGCTGAGCTACGGGCGCTTTATACATCTACTTAGGAATATTGGTTTTTCCGAAAAAAAAAACCCTAGGTTTTCCTTAATACTTACCTACAGCTTGTTTGTTAATCGATATCAAATTGAGGATTAAGGAATTATAAAACCCCAATAATAATATCCTTCAGTTTTACCGCTACTTATTTGTTATCAAAAGCCATAAAAATATTTGTTTTATCCTCCAATGCCTAGAGTCTGGTGCCTACCCTCTTATAAATAGCAACCACACATCTAGACATATTTTGTTATTTGCTACTAAAAGTTCTAGTCATACTTTCTTTTCGTTTATTTTGGGCTGTTGCTAAATGTTAACAGCCTTTTAGATAATTCTTAATTTTTAAGAAACTACTCGTAAACAGACTTTTTAGTTTTTAGTATCATAGAACCCGTCATTAAATTTGTATCCTTGTTAAACATAGCAATTACAAATAAAACTAGTACCTATTTTGTATCTAGGCGTTTGATACATTTTAACCACTTGATGACTTTGATGTTCCAATGCAGAATATATTGTGTTGACTACAATGTTGTTGCAATTGCTCGTATTTTTATAGGCATTTTTTGTAAGTATGCTAATTAATATTAGAGTGGCCAGCTCTGGTGTCAGAGTTTTGAAACCTATAAGGGCCTCTGCCACGGTTTGACGACTGTCGTAATATAATAGACCGCCAGGACCTACAATTTAACATATCCGGCCCACGGAAGCGCCCAAAAAAGAATGTCACTCTTTGGTCACCCATCCAAGGACTGACCTCGTCGACAGTTGCTTGGCAACGGTAATCATATGTGATCGCCTCGCTACCTGAACAACAGGTGACATACATACGGGTATTCTTTAATGATAACTTCTTTGACTCAATAACCGCTTGAGACCAATAGCTGAAAGCTTAAATTTTCACATATTTTTTTTAAACATTAACGGATAAGCACTTCTTTAAAAAGTGACGTGATCTAAGGTTAAGTCAAACTTTGACAGATTGTTCAGTTATATAATCTCAGGATTTAACATTGACACCGCAGTTATCGAATTAAAGATGGAGTATGTTTGTTTGGAAACTAACTGGCTCTCAATCGAGACTTCTGGAAAGTACCGTTGGGTTAGGTGGTTAAATAATTTGAGCGTTTAATAAATTAATTCGTAATTTATTATCATTAAGAAGTAGAATTTTCGAAAATCCTATTAAAAGGGGTGCCTTCATTTAAATAAAGTTTATTTGCTTGCGAAATTACAACCCAATCGGCCAAGTGTTTTGGGTAGTATATTTTTTAACTAAAACAGGTTTGCACTTTATCATAGTTTGCCTGAACAATAGCTATGGTCTAACACGGATCGTGCTTGCCCAATAAGAAGTAGAAGTAGTTCGGTGCCTTTGGGCTGTCTGTTATAGATCAGTCAGGCAATCAGTCAATCAATCAGTTAGTCCTTTGCGTTTTTACCTATGCCTATGACTCAATCGGAAGTATAACTAACATAGTGGTGTGATAATAAAAATCTTGAACAGGGAATTATTACCACAGCATGACACCATGTGCCACCTAAAGCCGTTTCGGTAGATATTGGGAGCTTACATCAGTCTTCTATATGTATAATGTAATGTAATGCATATTATAAATAAATGAACTTGAACTATCTATACATATAATAAATCTGAAGAGGGTCGAGGGTCGGTTTATCTTCTGCTTGATATCATATTATAAAGCATATATCAAATAATATAATATTTTATGCAAGTCATACCCTAAGTGCTTGACATTCAAGACACGTGTGATAAAATACAAAAATAATGCCTTTCGGATACCTAACCACGCATACTACATTTAAAACTAGGGTTAACTTAACTCAGTTCAATACATTTTTCTAATTCAAAACGTACACCAAAATAAAATACAACAATGCCCACGACAAATATAATTCTCCGGATTCAACCACAGAGGTAAACTAAAATTGTAATTGTTTGTAAAAATACTTTCTTCATATGTATTTATTAATTGTATAGATATAATAATAATTTGTGCCCGTTGTGCTTAGCAATAATAGGTAATACATTTAGTATATCTATACTAATATTATAAAGCTGAAGAGTTTGTTTGTTTGTTTGTTGAACGCGCTAATCTCAGAAACTACTAATGCGAATTGAATAATTCTTTTTGTGTTGGATAGACCAGTTATCAAGGAAGGCTTAAGGCTATATAACATCACGCTGTAACTAATAGGAGCGAAGAAACAATAAAAATGTGGAAAAAACGGGGAAAATTATTCATCTTTGAGGGCTTCCGTTGCATGCGCTGCGATAACGGTTCAATATATAAAAAAAATGTGTATGAAAGAAACATTTCTCTTGAAATAATCTAACAAAATGTCCGCAACAGTATATGTCTATGTTTTAAGGTTAACTCACTAGAACCGTTTTTATGGTAATAACTATTCCACGCGGACGAAGTCACGCGCATCAGCTAGTAAAAAATACTAGGGTAACATAAATGTAACAATGTCATTACCAATGTTGAGCCAAAATAAATAAAATAAAAAATATAATTACTTATTGCTCTAACTAAGCGTGTGTACTTGGGCCCTGAGCACTAGGACGATGATATAGGATACGCTGTATGATGTAGATGATTCAATTCTATACATAAAAACATTCTTTGTTATCACTCTCGCCTGAATAAAATAGATTTTCATATTTATGAAAATGCATTAAGAAGATAAGATATCAAAAAGGATATCCACTTGTTCATTCATTTTTTTTTTTTACATTTCATAAATAATTTTCATTACATGTCACAAACTTAATATAAATAATTGCTAGTACCTACACTAATAAGAAACAATATTTACACATATTAACACTAATAGAACTAAAAAAGAGTATTTACATCTAAACTAAATTTAAACAATCTACATGTGGTATGGAGCCAAGAACGCTGGCTGCATTCCCACGCTGGATTGCTATAGAAATCCTTTGCGCAAGGAACCAGCCAGCGTTCTTGTCTCTAGTGATGTCAATCAACATTTTATTTAATTTTTTTATAAAAGACTTCGTGCTTTAACCCACGGACCAAAAGTTTCGAAGCCAAGCGGTACGAAAATATAATCAGTCGATAATGATGTATATTTTCGCCGCTTGGCTTCTTCTGCTGCGTCCGCCGCGGCTCCTGCCGCTTGTACTGTTCCACTGAGGCGAGAAGGAGCTAGTGTATCGACGCAAGTTGCGTCCCATACAAGAGCTTTTCCCCGCTCCCAGGGAATCAGTGTAAAGCCATCGGGGCGCTTACCATCGTCAGGGACCATGCCAATCGGTTCAAGAACCGATGGTACGTTGACAGTGGCAAGTGCCCGTCTCACTATATCATTCAGCGAGCCGTGGCGGGAGAATCTGCCTGCACTGCGAAGGCATGAAAGTCCGTGGAGGCCCTTCCTATCGACATCGATACCACATGTGCAACTGTGTTGTTCGACAATAGCAGCTCCAATTCGCAAGCCAATAGCGATTCTGAAACTGCCATTGTCGAAAAGTGTACCGAGGTTGGCAGAAGGGAGGGCATGTAGCCATTGGCCAGATTCGTGTTGAGACACTGCTTGAAGCCTTGCGCGATCGTTGTCACCTATTAAATTTTGATTTAAAGAGTTAAATTGCTTCTGTACCAATGGAGCATCCCAAAGTTTTTGGCAGAATGGTTCCTTAGGGATGTCAACATTGGTACAGAGAGATGTCCTACTCTCTCACTGCCTCTGCCGCACAATTTATCTCAACTGACGGTGATTTCAAAATAGATGAACAAAGTTGAGATACGCCACGCACAGAAGACAGAAAGGCAGGAAGTGCAACACTAGAAATTTTGCGAATATTATTAAATATTATTTAATCATTCATATTGTATCAAAACAACTTAAATTTAGATAAATAGCTACACATTTTAAGTAAGGATTGACAAAAAAAGTTACCTAATTTCACAAGATTCAGCCAGCAAGTTAAAACTATAAAATTTAAATAACGTCATGATATTATATTAAATAATTGAATGATAAAAACACAATAAGTATTAATTGGGCGTTGCGTTTAAAAAGTTGGATAAGGTTTTTAATCCACTTGCGGGCTTCAATAATAAAATCTAAATAGCAATAACCGTACAGTGAATATGTATAGGAGACTCCACTTATGACATACTAGCTGTGCTTGCGACTTCGTCCGCGTGGTATAGTTATTTTGCGCATAAATTTTTTCATACATATTTTTTTGATATTTTGAACCGTTTTTGCAGCGCACGCAACGGAAGTCCTCAAAGATGAATAATTTTCCCCGTTTTTTCCACATTTTCCATTGTTTATTCGCTCTTATAAGTTGCAGCGTGATGTTATATAGCCTTAAGCTTTCCTCGATAAATGGTCTATTCAACACAAAAATAATTTTTCAATTCGCACCAGTAGTTCCTGAGATTAGCGCGTTCAAACAAACAAACAAACAAACTCTTCAGATTTATAGTATAGATTTCTAATAAAATAAAAATCATGTATTTGCATTAAAACATGATGTGATTTTCATATTCATCATATATTTCGTGTATTTTTTTTGGTACACCATCCACATTAAAATAAGTACCAACATATTACTCTTACAATATAAGTAAGTAACCAAGAAAAAAATATAACTAAGTACAGTAATAAGCAACTATGACAATCAATCTGCCTATCACTATCTTTTGGTTTTTATTGCAAACTGTTTCGCATTTTTACTAAATAACGAGCTACGACTATAATACATATTAATAATAAACAAATATCAATCACTAGAGCGAGCGAGTGAGCGCTTGGTTGACGCGACGCGTGACCAAAATGCTGGCCTTTTTCTGGCTCAACGTATCAGCATTGCCATCCAGCGTGGTAATGCGGCCAGCATGCTGGGTACGCTGCCCTCTGGTAGTGGGCTGGAGCACTTAGATTATCTTTAGGCTTTTCTAAAGATTTTCTAAGTGCCCCTTTTTGTAGTAGTTAGAAGTAGTATGTTTAGTTTTCCTTCACTTGTTTTTATATTTTATTATTGTAAATAAATACATTGATCACTAGATGCCTTCAAACACAATGTAAAGAAATTTGTATTTATCTTCTTTGGTTCTGACATAAGTTGCTATATTTGTTATTATTTTTCTGTCTCTTGTATTATGCTATTATGTATGTATGTATGTATATATTATTGTTATATTTGTTTATATTTAATATCTGAAACACCTCGTCCTACTCATTTCGTTTGAAGAATATATCCCTGCCAGATTGGTTGCCTGGAAGAGATCGCTCTTAGCGATAAGGCCGCCAATTAAGACGCTGATTCTAATTTGTATGTTTTTTTTTGTATTTTTTTCATTTGTGGTGTTTTAATAAAGTATTTATCTATCTATCTCTCCATCTATCAATCAATTAAACCAGTTTTGAATGTGTATTTGGCTTATATATGAACTCATTCTGTTATGTGTACCGTTATAAATAAATAAATAAATAAAAATAAATAAATGCACTTTGTACATGTTTTCTATGTTTTCAGCAAAAAACCCGACAAAATAATGTTTCGGATATCCCACAGATAAGAGAAAACTTTGTCCAGTAAATTATCATCGCACGATTTATTATAAATTATTATGTTTTATACTAATAAACACATTGTAATGGTAAAGATGCGTACTTTTGTGTTATTCGTTCTTGGATTGGCGGCTGTGGCTGGTAAGAAATTAATTTAAATAACCCTTATTCACTTTACAATAATAAAACATAGGAAGAAAAACTAACAAACTACTTCTAAATACAATATAAAAACGGGCAATCAGGATACCTTTAGAAAAGCCTAAAGATAATCTAAGTGCTCCAGCCCACTGCCAGAGGGCAGCGTGCCCAGCATACTGGCCGCATTACCACGCTAAAAAGAAATGAATTAAATCTAATTTCATCATCATGTCAGCATGTGTTCACCCACTGCTGAGTATAGGCCTTCTCTCCGACGCGCCACACAATACGGTTTCCAGCCTGTCTAATCCATTATCTAATATCCATATAATTTATTTACAGCAACTAAAAAAAGAAAATTTTATATCAATGACTAAAAATAATAATTATTAAGCATGAATGCATATTAATAAGTTGATTGCAAAAGAAGATTGTATATTAACAAGTAATATATTTTATTGAAAATAATATAGTAACTCTTAAAAAATTCTACATTCTCGGATATTGATATTATTTTTTTCATTTCCAGCTGTACCTAGCAATCCACAAAGGATCGTGGGAGGAAGCACCACTACCATCTCTCAGTACCCTAACCTCGTAGCTCTGCTCGCCACCAACAACTGGAGCACTTGGTGGCAATCCTGCGGAGGTATCATCATCAACCAGAGATCTGTCCTCACCGCTGCTCACTGCCCTGTGTAAGCTCAAACATCCGAATATTTTTTCCTTATTACATATATATTGCTAGATTTTTACAGCCTGTCTGGCTTTCCGAAACTTACTGTAAAGATATATTACGAAGACAAAACCTTATAAAAAATAACCGGAATTTGTTATGACTTTTTTACAGAAACGACGCAGTTAACAGATGGCGTGTGCGTGTTGGATCTACTTACGCAAACAGCGGCGGTACCGTCCACCTCCTACATCCTCCACCCTCAGTACAACCAAGCAGTCGCTCTGAACAATGACATCGCTATTATGCGTACTGCTACCACCATTGTCTACGTAAATAATTTCGTCCAGCCTGGCACCTTCGCCGGCGCTAATTACAACGTTGCCGATAACCAGGTCGTCTGGGCCGCTGGATGGGGTGATATCTCTGTAAGTATAATATATACTTTGGTTGCTAAGCCATGTAAGCAAACGAATATAGATGCTAAACATTTGGTTCAGTGATTGATGAGTCTGTCGGACCTAAGGAGTTCATGTTTACATACGAGGCTAGCAGTTGAAGATAAAGACTAAATTTTGTGTCTTGTTCACAGTACAGGGGACCTAGCTCTGAGACCCTTCGTCACGTGCAAGTGTGGACCGTCAACCAAAACACTTGCATCAACCGTTACCGTGAGCTCAACAGAGTTGTCAACGAGAACATGCTGTGCTCCGGCTGGCTCGATGTCGGCGGTCGCGACCAGTGCCAGGGTGACTCCGGCGGCCCTCTCTACCACAACGGTGTGGTCATCGGTGTCTGTTCCTGGGGTGAAGAGTGCGCTCTTGCTCGCTACCCTGGAGTCAACGCTCGCGTGTCTCGCTATGCTGCATGGATTCATGCGAATGCCTAAAAAGTGTTCGATGACAGGAATAAATATATAAAATTTTGCTACATAATTTATAGTTTCAATTATTTCGTTCTTTCAAATTGTATTCGTGTAGGATATAGGTAATTGGTATGGAATAATATTATACATATAGCACTGTAGTGTCTTAAAGAAAGTAGGAGTTTATTTTAAACAATAAATTAAATATAAATAAAAATACTTGTAGTATTTCTTACGCCCGCTGATGTAAAGCCAGGACAAAATTAGGTGATTTTATTTAACTTTTATAAAAAACAGTTTTACAACGACTCCTTAAATTTTAGCTTCGTAGCAGAAAAAAAAGACTTAAAAACTCAGGAAGTCCAAGTCTCCGCTGGGAACCGTAATATAGATATTAAATAATAAAATATGCAATTGTTACAAATGTGGAGAGACGTCAGAGCAGGAAACCATGATAAATGGCGTAATTCCGACTAAAACTAGCCAACACCAAGATGTCTCATGCCCAGCAATGTAAACTTATAGACAGTTTACTTACTATAACAGCTTATCAAAGATGTTATAGTGCCAACTAGTTGCAGATCAATATGTTCAGTAACATATTTGTAATCGTTTGATTTTAACCAAATTATTGCACTATAGTACAAGAAGAGGTTTAAAAGGCTATAGGTATAGTAAAAAGCGTCCGACCGTTAGAAATGGAAAGACATCGCGAGACATGCGGCAGGCCCGAGAGCCAACAGAGATATACAAGGTGTAACAGAAGGGTGTGACAATATTAAATAGTATACATATATATCATGTAAGGAGTCATATACCAAAATATGAAAAATTAAATCGCATTATATTTTTTACCATACAAAAATTAGATAATGTTTTTCACTTGATTTCGTGGCAGCCCTAGCGAGTGACGAAACCGAAATAAGCACACATTCTTTAATCCCGTTCTAGCATTAGTTTTAACGCAACGTATTCTCTCTCTCGCGCTCTCAGAGAGACACCGCCGCGCCGTGTCATTTGTCAATGAAAGAAAAGACAATGAACGCTCAAAATGATAAGATGTAGGGTTGCAAGTCTTAAAGTTTTAATGAAAGTTCAACTTATGATTCCTCGAAATCTATGACACTTAGAATTCTGAAACCTAGTGGGCTGTATTCTATATATACATAGGTATGTATAGTATAAGTATTGTCACACCCTTCTGTTACACCTTGTATAAATGAATAATAAATAAATATTCCGGGACTTTGCACACAGCGCTATCTAGCCCCACAATAAGCAAACTATAATACTTATATACTTTTTTTATTCATACATATTATACATAGAAACGACCAGACTCAACACAAGCAATTACCTAATTAATTAAATTTTTCAAATTCATAATTACTTGTGTCATGCGGGAATCGAACCCGCAACCCTAGATTAGGAGGCAGAGCCTCTACCAACTGAGCTAACAGGTCAGTCAATATGTGGCGCTAGCATGTCCATCTACAGACACGTAAGCTTTGTCTTGAGTATACTACTGAGGAGTTCTTCCATCAACTTCAGATGTATTCTTCATTACTTATGGTCATTACTCTGCCGCAAAACTAATTTGTTGGAGAAGTTAACTTCGGCATATACCTACATCGCAGAGCGTGGCCAAGCCAAGCCCAGGGATGGCACATATCGTTGAAAAACAGGCCAGGTCCACCGAATAGGAACAGGCAAAATGAGAAGCAACGATGTTTCCCAATTGGTTTTCTGTACACTATACTAGACATCTTTCGATTCTGTATTATGATGTAGGTACCTACAGTTTCCCCGCGCCAAAATGTCTATATAAATATATACTTATACTTGTTTACCAATGCTTTCAAATTAACAATGTTACCATTATAAACTGTGAATTGATATGTATGTTATACCAAATCATTACTTGTGGGAGGCCTTCGCTAAAACAGCGACTATCACTCAGGTAAGTTAAATCAAGTTACCATGAAAACAATATGCATTCAATTGAATGATTGAATATAGTATGTAACTTATTGTGATACAAATATGTATACTACCTATATATCTAGTCAGGTCATAAATTCTGTCACATGTTTAATATAAAATAATTGAAACAACTTTATTCTTTATGTAACCATTTATATACCAAAATGAACTTAACAAAACATAGATTCTATTAATTGATTATTATTACTTAATAATAATTAATTGATTATACATTAATATTAAATTTCTATTCGCGGAATTATGTTATCTATCTAATATTGGATTAACAACAAGAATAGTGAAAATACTACTGTGGCATCGCGCATACGCAAGAAAGCCTCTTACCTGAAGATCTATTTACCTAGAAATCAATAGTAGTTTAAAAACTAACCACCGGTCACTGAGATATTGTGCTCTAAAAAGTAAAAAACAATAAAAATAGGTTTAGGTGATAGCCGTGGTATATGGTATGTACTACACTGTTTTAAAAAAAGCACTGAGTTTTGCAACGAATATTAAATCGAAGAAATTAGTTTGAATATAATTACCATTGCAATTCAGCGTAGCAACGCAGCGAGTTTAGTGGGCAGATTTACATAACACAATGTAATTTGCTTTAAGGTAAAAAATACAAAAAATTGAAAATTATTTATTTTGTGACAAGAAATTACATACGAACACATTCAAGAAAGTAAGACAAACACATTTTGCACATACACATTTTCCTGTCACAAGCCGGCCTCAACTCAGCATGTGCTGACCAACGACATTAATAATACTTAATGGACCGGCCTAGGCGAGCAAAAAGTATAAGCATGTACTTTTTACAAAAAGTGAAAGACGTCTCTAACTTGGTACTTCATTCTGTGTTAGACCAATATGACTTGATTTTGACATGATTTTGACTGATAAACGTTTGTATTGTTTTCTCATTTTCTCTTGCAACTTTTTGTAGTGCCTATCTCATTTTAACAATTATGCTACGATGTTTACTTAGAACTTCGTAACATGTAAATCTAACAGGTGTCGACTTATATTTTTGGATGGTAAAGTACTGAGAAGGCCGGTCCATTTAGGTATTATTAATGTCGTTGGTGCTGACTGCGAACAGTCAGCGCTGGTCTTCCGTTGAGACCGACGGGTGACGACTCGAACTACGTACAACAAACGAATCAACAACACAATAAACATAACGAATATACAACTTAGAACATAAACAAACAAACAAACAAAGACAAATTAAAAAAGAAGACAGATTAAACAATATAGAATTAATAATAAATTACATAAAACTATTTTAAACTGATCAAATCAAATTAAATTGCGCTTGTATTATTACGGAGCGATGCCTCAGCTCTTTGATGATCAAAAATAAATAATCTAAGTTAATTTTTGAATGAAAACAAATAATGCAAGTTCCTGATGGGTGGAGGGATATTATTCCAGCACTTCGTCGCAGCATAGCGGCAGCTACCATTGAAGGCAGCTGAGCTATGCCGCTCGGTAGCAAGCTGAGTCGAGCACTGGCGGGAAACATGTGGCCTCTGTTTCCATGTGAATTTTTCATATAAGTAGCTCGGTTGTTTATATTTAAAAACCCCTAACAAACACGCCAGGTGAAACAAATAATAAAAATATATACATTATTATTACTCTAATATCATATAAAGAAAATTAAAGCTTTTGTATAAGTCCAGCTTAATTTGGAGTAGAAAGGCACAAAACAACAGTCATTTGAGATGTATTAAATGAAGTAAATCTTGTCCCAACTTGATTAATAAACAAATAACCATATTTATAATGCAAGTAAAATTGTCTAATTTCACCATACCTCGACTTATGATTTAATTATTATTTTATTTTTACTACTATATTATTCTTTGAAAGTTTTATGTCGTTGCACTAAAAAAAAAAAATTAATCAGAAGTGGCGTTAAAATTAAATTAAGTCAGTTACACAACCTAAATGTGTCCACGTACTGAAGATTTTGAACAAACATTAATATCTAGATCTGCGATGAATTGCAAGAGACATATACTGGCATCAGAAGAAAATCAATAAGTGAAAAGATTAACCATATATTCTATTCAGCAGCGATAATTTCAGTGTCAGGTATTTCCCAAAGATAATTGTAATTGCTATTATAATCCTGTTTGTCTCCGTGAGTTATGGTATAAATAGGCAAGAAGACACCAACAAAATCATTCTGTTGGCTTCAGTGGATCAGAAAAGATGCGCATCTTATTATTATTGGCTCTTGGACTCGCGGCTGTGGCCGGTAAGTTAAATATTGTTTTTTTTTCTAAACACATTATGTAGCTTTGCAGTTTTAAAACAATCAATTCATATATTTACATTAGTCTGGACGCTGTTCAGTTTTCACTTCACCACTTTTTAAAATCGTTGATATTTACCAACCCACGATAAAATGCCCTTCTTACTTAGAAAGAAGAGAAGCCTCAGGTCTTAGAAGATATGAATGCATATTAGATTTTATTTTATTTATTTTGGATTAAAATTGGTAATGACATTGATACATTTATGCTACACTAGTATTTTTATATATGTATACAAAATGCTAACCTATTATAACCTATTAAAGCTAAGCACAGCATGCACAAATTTATTATTACTACAATAAATAGATAACAATTAACATACAATCCCTTCTGTTATACCTAGCTGTGCCCAGCAACCCGCAGAGAATCGTGGGAGGGTCAACCACTACCATCGCCCAGTATCCTAGCATGGTAGCTTTGCTCGCCACTAACAACTGGAGCACTTGGTGGCAATCCTGCGGAGGTACCATCATCAACCAGAGATCTGTCCTCACCGCTGCTCACTGCCCTATGTAAGAATAAGCACCCGAGTTTTCAAAATTTTAAAATTTTGAATAATAATTGGCTGGATTCGTTTAATAGCCTTTCCGGCTTTCAGAGCGTGTTTCTAAGCCAAACCAATTCAGTAACATCATTATAACACATAATACTTGTAATCTATCTTGATACTTAATTTTACTTACAGCAACGACCAAGTCAGCAGATGGCGTGTGCGTGTAGGTTCGACCTTCGCCAACAGCGGCGGTACCGTCCACCTCCTGCAGACCTACATCCTCCACCCTCAGTACAACCAAGGCGCACGTTATAACAATGACATCGCTATCATGCGTACTTCTAGCAACATTGGCTTCGTGAACAATGCTGTCCAGCCTGGCACCTTCGCCGGCGCTAACTACAACGTTGGCGACAACCAGGTCGTCTGGGCCGCTGGATGGGGCACTACCTCTGTAAGTATATGTACTTTGGTTGCTATGCCGAGTATGCGTCGAACATAGATGCCAAACTTGAGGATTTGGTTCAGTAATTGATAAGTCTGATGGAGCTAATGTATTCATGTTTACATACGAGGCTAGCTGTAGAAGACAACATTTGTTGGTATAAGTGTGATTTATTTACGAGCAACAATTAAATTAATTTTGGAGCTGCTATATGTAAAAATTATTATTTTTAAAGCAATGGGACTTGAATGTTAACAATGTCTTATTTTCAGTTCCAGGGACCCAGCTCTGAGACTCTCCGCCACGTGCAGATTTGGACAGTCAACCAGAACACTTGCATCCAGCGTTACAACCAGCTCCGCCTGGTCGTCACCGAGAACATGCTGTGCTCCGGCTGGCTCGATGTCGGCGGTCGCGACCAGTGCCAGGGTGACTCCGGCGGCCCTCTCTACCACAACGGAGTGGTCGTCGGTGTCTGTTCCTGGGGTGAAGAGTGCGCTCTAGCTCGCTACCCGGGAGTCAACGCTCGCGTGTCTCGCTATGCTGCATGGATTCAGGCTAACGCTTAAGCGTTCACTAGTTCTCTGTTTTATAAGAATGTAATACTGAATACCTAAATATTTTGTTTTTTTCACCCTAACATATTTTTTCTTCTATTTTCTGCTCAAACTTAATTTATGGTAATATCATGTAGAAATAGGGTTCATCGAGCTTACAAACTTTATTTACGACTAGTTGAGTTTATTTCAAATCAATAGGATGACTTAGTAAATTAAACTAAATTTCGCCTAACATTTAAAAATGGTTAAAGATGACGTCAAAAATTCATACACATGCCTACACTAAAAAAGACATTATTTGCTTGATAAACCAGAAATATAGTTCTCCTTGGAATACTATCTACGGCGAATACAATAAAATCAATCCCTGAGCCAGCCGAAGTCTTGACAAGCGGCGGAGTTATCATCGAGTTGAAACAGTAACCGATCTGCCAGCGACCGGTCCCCGACCACTGAGAAACTTGTGATATAACTTCTCTAGAGTGGCTCCTAGCTGTAGTAGGTTTGTCGAAAGTATTGGCTTGTTGGTAGGAATCATAGCAAACTTTGTGACGTAAACGACCTTCGCCAATTTTTAAGCACCTAACGTTTTGTACACGTCTTTATTGTGTTATTTTTGTATGTTGTTTGACACATCCGTGGCTCAACATATATACAATATATTCGACCGTGATTAGCAATGTTAAGAAAATACTGCAGTTCCAGTCAGTCTCTAGATATGTAGTCATATAAATAAAGTCGAAATTTACGACTCTGTATTTTCGTAAGTTTAAATTTTTCCTGTTTGTTCGCCACTTTTCTTAGCAAAGCCAGTACGATATTCTATCCATTGATAAAACCCTTCCTTAAAAAATAAACCAGTAGTCTACTATTTTCTACCTACATTGATTTCTTCGAGTATTATTGCCAGCCACCATTACCACCTTTATTGGCATACGTCAATGGCAGACACTACCGAAGGTTCTATACAAAGGTGGTACTATCAGTGTTACTGTGTACGATACACCGGGTGGCGATCGATTTCTATTCTTGAACTTGTACTACTGTTCAGCGTTCAATGACGAATAGACTATGAAGGTAATATTTCTAACAAGGACGCTGTCAAGGCATTATATTTCTACATGAGCACTTATGTGTTTTTACAGGGATAAAGTAAATAAAACATATCAAATAGATGCCCATTTCAATTATGGAATAGTACCTGCGGAGTAAATCATATTGTTTCAGCCAAGCGCTTCAATGATGTTCTAGCTCTAAAATAATAAATAAGTGTTAGCAGTTAAGTAAGATTCTGTGATATAATGTATGAGGTGCTACATTAAATGTGAATATGAATTAATACTAGGGCGGGTCAATAAGTCCGTGACTTTTTGAATTTCTGACCTCTTTACTGAAAAAGCAATACTACTCCTGTCAACAGGCATCTGTCAGTTGACTTCTGCCAAAATTTGAACTTGCTGCGTCAGTTAGTTTGTGTTTGACAGCTATCTTCATCAGACTACCCAGTAATTTGAGGAAAAAATGGAAAAAAGTGAATTTCGTGTGCTTATTAAGCATTATTTTTTGCGAAAAAAAACCATTACCGAGACCAAGGCTAAGCTTGATAAATACTATGGGGACTCTGCACCATCGATTTCAATGGTAAAAAAGTGGTTTACTGAATTTCGTTGTGGCCGTACAAGCACTGAAGATGCCGAACGTCCTGGACGCCCAGTAGAGGTCTCTTCACCCGAAACAATCGAAAAAATTCACGATATGGTGTTGGCCGACCGAAGATTGAAAGTTCAAGAGATTGTGGAAGCCGTAGGGATCTCGCATGGCTCAGTGGTTTCAATTTTGAATAATCACTTGGGCATGAGAAAGCTTTCCGCAAGATGGGTGCCGCGTTTGCTCACAGTCGACCACAAACGCAATCGTGTAACAACTTCACAGGAAGGTTTGGCGTTGTTTAATCGCAATATGGAGGAGTTTTTGCGCTGTTTTGTAACCGTGGACGAAACATGGATCCATCACAACACACCAGAGACCAAACAACAGTCAAAACAGTGGGTTTCTAAGGGTGAATCTGCGCCAAAGAAGGCCAAGGTGGGTTTGTCAGCCAATAAAGTTATGGCGACTGTTTTTTGGGATGCACGCGGGATAATCCACATTGACTACCTTCAAAAGGGAAGAACAATCAATGGGGAATATTATGCCAACTTATTGGACCGATTCAATGACGATTTGAAAAAAAACCGACCTCATTTGGCCAAGAAAAAAGTTCTTTTCCACCAAGACAATGCAAGGGTGCACACATGTGCAGATGCCATGGCAAAAATCCATGAATTGGGCTATGAATTGCTCCCTCATCCGCCCTATTCTCCAGATTTGGCTCCGAGTGACTACTTCTTGTTCCCAAACCTAAAGAAATGGCTTGGTGGAAAAAGATTTGACTCCAATGATGAAGTCATCTCGCAAACAAAGGCCTATTTTGAGGACCTCGACAAATCATATTTTTTGGAAGGGATAAAAAAATTGGAGAAGCGTTGGACAAAGTGTATAGAGCTCAAGGGGGACTACGTTGGAAAATAAAATGATTTATTTATAAAAAAAACTGTGTTTTATTCCAAAAGTCACGGACTTATTGACCCGCCCTCGTAAGTAAGTTGGAGTGATTACTCATCATAACTTTTGACATTATTTTTACATGGAAATGACATTTCAAAAGTGAATGTTTTAAAGAAAATTGAAACACAATCATAACTTGCTATCGTTAAACTGGATTTGTTTGTATATACGGATTATAATACTTATCACAACTAGATTAATATCATGCTATGGCAATGCTGCAATCATTTTGACCAATGCTGTTAGAGTAATGTTCAGTTCAAAGAACAATCGTTGTTATTGAAAATATGACGATTTATTTAACACTATTTTCTAATTTTTAATTTCAATTTCTTTATCAGCTTAAATGTTCAATTTACATTTACCCTGTTTAAAGGAGAATTAGGGCGTAACTATAATTAAACAAATTATTAAAAAAAATAGTATGTGTACAATATTTTATTATTATATTATATTAACTTATCTTATCTACTAGCAAACCCGGCGAACTCCGTTTCGCCACCAGATGGCTTTGTTTTTTGTATGTAAAAAATGATTTTCCCTGTTTTCCCGCTTTTCTGAAGATTTTTTCCTGAATTTTCTTTGCTATAAACCTCACGGAGCCCGAGACCTTTCCAACGAATGCAAAACCGTGGAAATCGGTTTGTGCGTTCTGGAGTTATAGGGTCAGGAAGGAAAACCCGACATATTTTTATATAGTAGATTATAATCATTAAAATTAACCTTACTTAAAAATAGTATCTACTTATTATGTAGCTGGATCAATATGACACTGTTAACAACCACTCACCCACACGTATGTAATTACTCCATGCTATTGACATTGACGCAAACCCAACCTTAATTTTATTCATGGCACAATGCCGATGTTACCTTGACTATGTTTCGATTTTTCATGTCATTGAATTCTTAATAATACACAATTTTGTTTGACCTATGAAGTATACTAATGAAAAAATAAAGGTTCAGCTAGCTTCAGTCACCTTTCATCGTGCGTCAAAATGAATGCTGAAGTCTGTTACAAATAATGTTAATACAAATGAACAGTAAATAGTAGAACTAGAAAGAAAAACTATAATTTATTTAGTGCTCAAAGACAATTTTTATAAGCAACTATTACTGTTCATACATTATGAGTTAGATTTGTACTTATTTTGGACATAGTGAATTACGTTCATTCTTGTCAAAAGAATTAATTATTAATTAATTCTTCTTCTAGTACCTATATTAGGTGAATATTATTCATTTAGTATGTGATTTTTTATTTATTGTTAAAATTGTGAAATTGTTAAAGTAAAAACTGCAATTAATAGTAACAAACATAAAAGGCTTACCTACATATGTTAAATTCTATGGCTAAAATATCAGCATAAGTAACTTTCTTAATCCAGTAACAAGGGAACCCATATACAAATATCATTTTTAATAGGACAGTGACGTAAACTGTTTGCTTTAAATCGAAATAATCAGTAGCCAAGTTAATACACTCAATTTAGATTGCATTTTGTAACTAATCCCTGATATCTGAGCTCTATCTTGGTATTAAATTTGTATATTGAACTTAGAAGTACATAGTTGTAAAAACACTGGGGTTTTCCCAACGATAAGGTACTGAAATATCAGTCAGTAATCCACCAGTTATCAAATTTATAGATATGTTATAAGTTTGTCATAACACAGCACGTATTTTTCTTCGAAGTACTGCTAAAAATATTTTTAATTAACTTGTTTACATCAAGCTTTGATCCAAACCTAAAATAACTATGATATCGTCGACTACGTTTATTATTCTTGAAACTTCATTTAAATATCTCGGTACTATAAAGGAAAACATTAGTTTCACAATATCAAGTCATATTTTTAAAATATCTTACTCTGGGTCCAGTAGCGACGACAAGTTACCGCGTTACTAAAATAAAGGCACATACATAAGTGGTTAGGATTAAGGTGTGATTTAATTTTGAATGCATATCTTCATTTGTATATGGGTCGCTAAAACCGGATGGCATCTAGGTCTTCCAGAAAACCAATATTCTTATATAATTTTAACTTCTAAAATTTTATCGAATGTCATGGCAAGGTAACCACGGCGAGGCCGAGAATAAACTTTGGCCTTAAACCGGGAAAGTAATTGAACTTTCAGCGGAGTCGAGGTAAATTAATGCATATTTGTCTACGACTTGCTTAATAGCATCGCTGAGATTCTGATGCTTTCTCAAGTTGTTATGTGACAGATGCAAAAGTTTTTTAATGATTAACTAGTGAGTGCTCGCTTGAATTAAGAAGTAAAACTTGCATCCCCTATTTCACCCCTTTAAAACTGGCATTTCCTAAAATCCTTTCTTAGAGCGGATACCTACGTTATAACATCTATTTATATGCATGCCAAATTTCAGCCCGATCCGTCTTGTGATTTGGGCTGTGCGTTGATAGATCACTATGTCAGCCAGTCAGTCAGCCATCTTATAGATTTATATATTAAGATTAATTAATTATTGTATATAATTTTAAACGAAAGCAAATAACAATTAAATTACTCATTAATAACTATTTATAAACCTAACTTATAAACCAAATCATAATATTTAGCCCCTTAGGGCGGCTTGATCATACCCCGGCATCAGAGTTTACCTATACATATATCTATTTAAATTAAACTACATTAGTAGAAAACACGCATACATTCATGTATTCTAATTTGTCTCCAAAACCATTTGAAATATCTGCAGAATATAAAAAAAAATATAAATCATACTCGTATTTAAAAAAATGCGTCAAAACCAATCATTGATCCAGCTATATAACGAGTAATTATCGAAGAATAATTTCCTTATCAGCTACTGATACAATGATTATATTGAAATTAATTTTAAACGAAGTATATTTTAACGGCCTAAATAACATATGGAAAAATCGGATCAGCAGTAGCTGTATTGTTTCTTATTACAAAAGATTTTTTAAATATTTTTTAACACAAAACATATAAGAATGAATCGAATATTTCAAATTTATTGGTTGTGTGTACTCTCTTTTAACGGTAAAGTAAAACATGGCGAATAAACAAGACGATAACATAAGCAATTATCGGGTCTTATTACACAGCGTGGTTTAACTATTAGTCCAGAACTTTGAAAATATGCAGTACATTTTTGTTATTCCAAATTGCCCTGTCTACTGTCATAATAAACAAACTGTCAAAATGTTACCAATGATAATCAAGTTCCCAACTAAAAGTTCACATTTTGATTGTTTGTATGTGATGTTTGAACAACAAGAACCGGCAGCGGGGTTGTTGGGCTCGGAGCTAATGACTGACCACTACTTACTATAACCTACCACGATGTCCCTGCCTCTTGGAAAGTGCGAATTTCTCGGGCAGGCGAGCAATACTTCACCGCAATTCCCGTCCAACGATGCCTAATAAAACATCCCAATGCTTCATTCTGCAGGAGTTTTACCCGATCTGTCAAGAGCATTACGACTAGAAATGATTGCATGATGCTAATTAATACATGTATCTACTAACGCCAAATGAATGTGTTTGTGTTTATACCTTTCCGTACACTATTAGGTAAGTATATTGTATAATGTAAGTATTTCAGGACATTCAGGACAAACTTCAATCCAACTCAAAATTGTGATTAGGTCCGATGTAGATTTGAAAGCATAATAGATTTTTTAGATATCATTATGGTCGGGTTCAATATGAAACATTCTTTAACTATAATATGTATTTTTCATAGAACAATTATTAATTAATCGAAGTAATATATTATCTTTCTATCTTTTAAATCCTTAATCGGAAAAAATATCTTTAGTGTATATGTCTGAATGGAGATTTAAACATGAAGACATGCATCATAAGATCAGAAATGAAAGTGGAGATTATTTTACCACTACCTGTAGCATTCTGAATAAATATTTATATGTGTATAATTTAACAAGAAACATTAAAAAATATGGACCAAATGAAAATTAAACCTAATTTGTCATGTTGTAGCCCGGCCCTAAGTCAGTAGGTACTGAATGTGCTGGGTGCAAGCAACAAATATCAAAAACAAAAAACTTGGTACTTTTACAATCATAATAACAAAGAAAAAAGTGCCCCTTTTTGTAGTAGTTAGAAGTAGTATGTTTAGTTTTCCTTCACTTGTTTTTATATTTTATTATTGTAAATAAATATGTATTTATTAAAAAAAAAAAAAAAAAAGAAAAAAGAAATAAAAGTGAAAATAAAATTTATTGTGAATTCTTATTTTCTATATAAGTTAATGGTAAATAATAACACACAATTTGAAGTGCCGGTCTTTTATATCAAGCGCACCCACTTTTGCTTTATGACTTTAGCAATTTGTCTAAAAAATAAGAAATGGTTATGTCCCAATAAAAAAACTATTTGTATCTAGAATAGGTAAAGAACAGGTAAATATAGGACAATGGCTCAAAATAACATAGCAGCCTATGATCACTTTAATTGAATTTGATAGTCTTTTGTAATCATTATGATATATATTGATATGATATGATATATTATAACCATCATAACTATAATTTATGTGTTTGTTCGTCAGCCTGTTTTTTTCTTCACCAAATCGGAGCGAAAGTTCATTGTGATTTTTGTTACAAATGTAATTTCAAGGATAACGTGGATTATTTTTTATCTAAGTAAATCGCGAGCGAAACCACAGGTCTCCATATAACGATAATTTGTCATTGGTTATCACAGTATCAGCTGAATAAGCGTGGCTTACTTTTATCAATTTTAGTTCTGATAAACACGCAAGAAAACTAATGGATAATGCATAGAAACAAAACGACATAAAATGATTCATCTGCCCCCTTAGACAAAAGCCGTATTTTAGTGAGCGTACTGGCGCTCGCCTAAGGAATAGAAATACCAATGTATGGGAGTGACGTAGCATGTCAATCGTCGGGATGTCAATCCCATACATTGCTCATTCTATTCTATGAGCGAGCAACAATACGCTCACTAAAATACGGCTCTCGTCTAAGGGTCCAGGTCGTCTAGGTCGATTGGCAACACTGTTCTCAATGCAAACAGTAAACTGACAGGACATGCCCTTTGACGTCACGTCTCAAGCGCGCGAGAAATATGTAGGGGCGTTTGAACTTGTCAAATTAAACCAAATTTTTAAGATCATAAGAAAAAATAATTACTACTCTTACAGCTATGTTTATTTCTTACTATATCAAAATTAAGTGAATTGTTAATAAAAACAAATATTAAATTGCCTGCACATTCCCCATTAATACAATCTGAATGAAAATATATTTTTAACGAAATGTATTTTTTACCATTCTGGCTGTGTAAGACATTCGCTAAGTCATGTCTGAGGCTCTTAGCACTGTTCAAAAACTATCGTCTCCAGTGTTGGTCACTCTCAACTTACTTACTTTTAGCATTAAAATCTAAAAATAGTCCAGAAAGACTTTTTTTATCAACCTATGCTGTCCCACTCCAGAAAGTTTATTATACATTTTTAGTTCTTTGTCTTTAATTTATCAGAATACTTCTTGTTCACAAAATATTTTAATCCTATTTTAAAATTTTATAGAACTGACAGTAAAGTTAGTCCAAAGAACTCAAATAAAGTTCCCAAGTGCTGCAATGAATCTTGCTTTAGATTTAAAGTCGAACTTCGGAGCCTGTCATCGAAACTACAATGTTCCTTCACAGAATACTTATACTCATCTCTGAATAAAGTCCACTTTAATGTCTGACAAGATTTTTTTTTTCATTTCTTTATAAAAAAGAATGTTCAATTAGATTTGCTTGTGTACTCATGACTTATCCGAACTGACTGAACTCAAGGAACTGTTTAAGTTTTATTAAAATCGGTTTAGTAAGTATTGGAGGTTATGTACGCATTTTTGAAGGTGATATATGTATATATGTGGGTACTGCTTATTGTTGCCAGTTTTGGTAGATGATTCCAAAGCCTCAAATATACGATAGAGAGCCAAAACATTCTTGTCGTATAGGACTGTAATTGAATGGATATCTCCCTAGAGCATAATGAGACGGGTTTTTTCATGTTTTTTCTTCGCAGTGCTGCTTTAATTAACTTTGACTGGCCGGTATTTAAATGAGATTTAATCAATATCGGATGTTTTCTCTGTCGATATTAAATGGGGGATAACTATGGAATATAGATAGTATAAAATCGTTGTTTGTTTGTAAAGCTTGTATTTATGGCATGATTGATTCAGTTATTTACATACTACTTTAATAATTAATTAATACTTCAGATGACAAAATCACTTTGATAGCGAAGCAAACGAGGTAAATATTAATTTACATCATTATGTTGTTTTACAATAGTACAAGCTGGCGGCGTAACCTTGCTGAATGGTCATCCCCTAATATTTTAAAACTAATGTTTGTGCATATATGAGCGTGTGTGTTTGGAACTTTTTCACGGTCAAACGGCTGTACTAATTTCGATGACATTCGTAATAGAAGTAGGTTAGGCCCTGGATAAACAAATAAGCTTCAGTGATGTACAATATAGGGGCACTGCTAAATCTTCTTCTTATCGAATGAGAGTGTCCAACTCTGTTTATCAAGCCACCCTAAGGGCTTCTGACATGGCTGAACGACTGCAGGATTAAGTTTATATATATTATATATAAGTGAAATACTCGTACTTACCTTGCGATATATTGCAGTAACCATCAGGAGTCATCAACGGTGTGTCTCCGCTGTTGTACATGGTGTCCCTCATTAAAGTAGCATTATTAACACAAGTTCATTTATTTATTTAATCAACAAGTAACACTCACACTATGTAAAATTTACTTGAACACATGCGTAAACTCACTCACATTGAACACAGTTTCACTCTAAGTTAAGTTGGTTCCGTACTAAGCACTGTTTAATATCTTACTACTTTGTGGACTGGGAGTCTGGGATTATAATATTAACCTTTATGCATATACATTGGCGTTAATATTATTTTTCTTTGATCAGAATGTTCTGTGAATTAGTGCATAATTTAAAAATTTGATGAATGCTCGTATTTGTAAATATATTTATAATATTGTGTCATTAAGTGAGCAGTGAGAAATTTAAAAATTAGATATGAATCATAAACTTGTGTTGTTCTTAGAGAAATTTAAACACATCTATTTTGATAGCTATCAGTAACTTAGGTTACTACCAGCTATAAACAAAGTATAAATAGCTAAATATCTTGATAGTAAGTCTCAAACTATGACCTTAGAAAAACATCAAATTAAATTCATTTATTTCCAAAGATGTAGTAAGAATTGTGGTGCAAAAATATTTATCGCATTTTATATCTTACCATTTCTGGTGTGCAAAAATAATAATTTGTTAACTGAGAATCTATTAAAATTTTCAATTCAATAAAATAAACAAAAATCAATATAATCAATTTTTTTTTTCTTTTTGTATATACTTGTGATATATATGTAAATATTAGTTAGTTTTTTTGTACATAACCTGTATGTATCTGGTAGTTAATAAATTATATGACATATATCTAATATGCATTTACTTAAAATCTGAATTTGTTTTGTAACAGATTTAAATATTTTCTTATATGCATTAAGCATATAAGAAATGTCGTATCATAGATAAGAAAATGTCATCAGTAAAATTATCTTGCAAATCGAAAACATAATAATATATGCTAACTTAATATTATGTAGATTCTGTTCGAAGTAAAATACCTATTATCTTTTATGAGATGTAAAGTTATCTTTTCATTATGACATATTGTATGACTATTGACTGTGCATATTTTTATTACAACAAAAATACTACACAATATGTTTTGAAGTTACCCTATCAATGGTTTAAAACTACGAGGCACAGGAATCATAACGTAGTAAGATAGGAAACACAAGAGAGTAGTGCTAAGATGGTTATCAATGACAAATACACATTGCCTTGCTCAAATTTAAAATTGAAAAATAAAATGACGTATCCCAATATTTTGTACTACATTGCGATGTACGTTTAGTCTAACATTATGAGTCAGGTCAATATGTAAACAATATACTTGGCAATCTCTGTTAAAATCAATTTCAAAGAAAATTGATAATTTTATTATTAATCAGGTGACTAATTATCATTGTAAACAACAATAATGATAGTAACCAGTATTGCCTACATGTAACAGGGTGAATACTATATCCACTATTAAGTAAATACATATTTTATTTCATTGCCATGCTGTGTTGCAATCTATCTATACATGTAATAACGCTGAAAAAGTTCAAATATCTGAATATAGAAAATATTAGAAAAAAAAAGGTTGGTATACTTTAAATTCATAACAGAACACGTTTTAGTTTCTGTTTGTCGGTTTGTTTGGTAAGTAGGTAGTATGCGGTCTTAGAAGTGGCATAGGCTACTTTTTATCTCAAAATAATACGAGCAAAGTTGCAGGCATCCACTAGCTTGAAATATATGTATTGTTAATTTATTCGTTTCTAAATAGGATGCTAATTGAAAACTCTGGTCGTTTCTATAACTTCATATTCTACTATAGTTCCTGTCAGGCTTGCTACAGCCAGTAAAAATATAAAATGCTATAAAATGTGTCGTCCAGCGCTTAGCGACGTATTCTAGCAGCCTATTTTGAGAGCTAGTCCTATTCCACAAACTGGTTGTCAAAAATTCTTTTCTACACGTTTTTATAAGCCTAGTAACGTGTACAAGAACTGTGTCAGAACAATTTATCAAAAGTTTTTACGAACCTCTGATGTCGCCAAACAAAGAGGGGCCGAAGTGAGTTTATTTTTTGACGCAAAGTAATTTTAGATACTCTCAAAGAAATTATCAAGTTAGCGCGATTCAAAAATATGATGAGAAGATGACTTTACGATATTGGAAAATTTACAGCCACCTGACATGAACAATTTGGAAAGCTGCTTTAAATGGTAATTTATTGATGTTGTGAATGGAATCCAGGTGGCGGTTTCATTATTAAATTATCAGGTTCTGTCGTGGTTTATAGGGTTTAACTGAATAGTTTAATAAGCAGCAACAAAGGTTTACAGTCGCCGCAATGTTTGCATAAATATAGGTGCATTCATAGCAAATTATGCAATTATATTAATTAATCTTCATAAAACTGGACCTATTCTAATTAATTACTCAAATATATGTATCAACATTCAAATACTCATATATTCGTACTATGAACGTCTCGTATTCTACTTTTCTTCTCGTTAGTTTTTCACTAACTTCACGAAAAAGGACACGTTTGAATTCATATACATTCACTTTCAATATAATTCACGTGACGTCACTGGTATTATTCCCCGTTATAAAGCTCAGACCCCACGGCACGTTAGGTCGAGCCAGGTGGTATAACGGTACTACCACCCTTCTCCACTCCCATGACCCACCCACCACCAGCACGAGACCACCACCCAACCCCATGGCTTCACCTCGTAGACAATATTAGCTAGACATATCTCATTACTGATCTCTGAACAAAACATACATATAAAATATTATGTATTAATTAATTTAGATCGAATTGTTTCTCTGACTGGGTATGAAAATTGTACAGCACGAGAATGTACATGGAAAATAATATATGTTAGAATAATTACAGTAATTTCAGATGAGCTGCATAATTTTAGAGCTGGACCTGTTTGTATTTACGCAGATAGCATTGGATTTATCGCATATTATAAAATCATCATAAAAAAGTACATAGACATTGACATCACTAGAGACAAGAACGCTGGCTGGTTCCTTGCGCAAAGGATTTCTATAGCAATCCAGCGTGGGAATGCAGCCAGCGTTCTTGGCTCCATACCACATGTAGATTGTTTAAATTTAGTTTAGATGTAAATACTCTTTTTTAGTTCTATTAGTGTTAATATGTGTAAATATTGTTTCTTATTATTTTAATAAATTTAACTTTCCTTTTATAAAAAAGTACTACTTAATGAGTCAAGTCCTTTTCATTTCTAATAAATATAGGTTGAAATGATATTTTATTTGGCACTTCCTACCTAAAAAAGAATGCCCACAGAATCAGATATATCATGAAATTTGTAACTGACCCATGACGTATACGTGTGGCATTACGGAATATTGAAGTCACAATAAGACGCCTTTTGCTATATATGTCTTTGTTTCACCACCACAAGGGAATGTTAGCATTATGGCGGGTTCGCATGGCACGATCAAATTTAACAGCGACTTTCGATTTGTCTGACGAATTGCTTTGCTAAAAGACGTAGGAGATGTCTGGGCATATTTGTGGATAATGACACTGAAGCGGTTTGCTATTACATTTATTGTAGTCAAAAACTACATTATTATAGTTAAAAAAATATAATGTAGAAAAGAAACATTGGCTTGAATTCACTAGAATAAAACTACTGAAAAAGTACTCCAATGGTTAAGAAGAACATCACATATATGCATTTTGATTATATCTATGTAAAAATTTCAAATGCCACCGAATGATTTGATTTTGTCAAGACTCTTTATGAACCTACATACGTTTAAAAAGGGATATTTAAATTTTCAATTGTTTGACAAAAAGTTTGGACTATAATTTTAGCGTTAACTTTTGCGTTAACCCATTAGGTTAGCCGGTATAAACCAAGCCTTAAACTTCGCCATGTAAATATTTGTTACATAAACTCGTGTTAACATTATAGCCCATATATTTTGGCGCTGTCTGGCAATGTGTACCTAAATGAGGTCAATCACCCAATTAGTTATAGTGAAAACTATTTAATGATTAATTTGTAAAAAAAAATTGTAACTTGGTGAATTGATATTAGCCAGACTCATTAGGGTTTTTTTCCAATAATCATAAGGACATTCATAAAACATATTTAACTTAAACATTTGATAAGATTTAGAACACTGATAAGAAATAAAGCGCATCGCCTATATTTATATCGTAACTAGTGGGTAACATTAAGAAGTAAAATTTGCATCCCCGATTTCACCATTTTAAAAGTGGCATTTCCAGAAATCCTTTCTTACCGGATGCCTGCGTCATCACATCTACCTGCGTGCCAAAGTTCAGCCCGATCCATCCAGCCAGTGGCTGTGCGTTGATAGATTACTATGTTAGTCAGTCATTCAATCACCTTTGAGCTTTATATATTGAGAAGTAAAAATGTATTCGTCATGATATTATTCATATCTTCAAAGCCATCTGGTTTCAATCCTTTTATATATTCAGGTGTGCTATCGTCATGTTAATCTCATGTTACGTAAAGCACCCCGCCCAACAATTGTTGGTCATAAAACGTCCATAGAAGCACAGTAGTTAAATAACTACATAAACGATCATGCACTTCCGTATCCATTTATAACCTCAGGCTGACGTTGTGACCTCTGATACAACGTGGACGTTGAAATAGGGTCGATTCAGAACTTGGACATATAATGGACATTAATTTTATTAGAGTATGTGAAAAACAGTACAAAAATTGCACATGTGAATTAAATTTTAACGATACCGATAAGGCATAATATAATGGCGCATTATTTATTTATTTTATCATGGCACACAAAACAGAATGTGTTCTCAAATGAACTGAATATACATTTAAAGGTTTTGATCCAGAACAAATTCCAAAATATGTGTTTACAGCTTGATCTACATAAATGTGATTAATAATTACAAAAATATGAGTTAGAGAAAGTATATGTAATATATATTAAGTCAGTGTTTTTTAAACTTCTACATAAGGTAACATATTTTCAACTGGTTTTTGTATAGTATGTAGCAAAATAAACACATAACGCGAAGAATAGAATAGCCTACTCATATACGTAAAAAAAATTTGGCTAACCATATGTTAATTTAAAAATGAATTTGATTGATAGTTTATTTTATTTATTTTTCTAGCCAAGATTCCCTAACACGTTGTAGTAACATACATACAAGTAGCAAGGCACCAGCCTCATACATATACATAATATGTACATATATACATACTTACATTATACATACCTACATGTGTACAGGTAAAGATACCATATCGTTCAATGTCTCCACTGGAGGCCGCCTCAGTTAGCCATGACCTCGCGTTTACCACCTGTCCTTGAATACAAAGCCTACGTGTGCCATGAATATTTTATGCAGCTACGAAGCTACGACGTAGCAATATGCTCATACACACGTACGAGTATGTTATAAATGTACAGGGAAGGTGCGGCAGCTTGACAATATTTTTGTATAAACTTAGTGTTTTATCAATATACATAAAAAACTAACATAATGCTAACGCATTATGTTAGTTTTTTATGTTTTCACCGCAAATAAAATAAATTTATATATTAAAAGACACACACACATTAAATGGGCTTACGTTTTACTCCATTTTACTTGATGAAAATACGACGGTGCAGTTAAATATAACACATTGAACTACATGATTTATTCGAATTAAAACAGTCCTAACAATCTATTTTTTATTTGGCACCTAAAAACTTAATCTATTGTTTCTATTAAAAAATAGCATTGCAATTGGCTGGCCTGTTAGCTTAGTTGGTAGTGGCTCTGCCTTCTAATCTAGGGGTTGCGGGTTCGATTCCCGCCTGACACAAGTATTTATGCATTTTAAAAATGTATAATTTCTTGTGTTGAGTCTGGTTGTTTGTATGTATAATAAGTATGTATTTACAAAAGAAAAGTATATAAGTATTATATCCGTTATCTAGTACCCACGACACAAGCGTTTGCTTAGTGTGGGGCTAGATGGCGCTGTGTGCAATGTCCCGAAATATTTATTTATTATTTATTATAATTATTATTGCACAATAAGTTTATCACCTCGTTTACCAAGACCTGTGTGTGCAACAGTGGCTAGATGATAGTAGAAAGTTAGAAGGAAACATCTGAGAAAGAACAGCGGAAGACAGGGAGTAGTGGCGTGGCCGGTTTCTTCTAGGCAAGCGCGCTACATCGTAGACTATAACGTTGCTTAACATCAGGCAAGTTATAGTCAAGCATAAGCCTATTTCAAGTAAAAAAAAAAGAGGGAGGAGGTTTATACCCAGCAGTGGGCCTTATTAGGCTGATGATGATGATGAAGAAGTTTATCACAATGAAAATAATCCCTTCTCTAGGGTAATATTTAATTTTACAAATTACATTATCAATTGTAATGTCTAGTTTTGTCATCACTATTCATAATGAGACATGTATTTTACATAACGCATCTGAATCCAGCTATCTAGATGAGATTACACTCGGAAATTAATCAAATATTGGCACGAAACTTACACGACTTGTCGACACCAATAAAAACGCACGTAAACGCAAGTACCTGAAACAAACAAAAAATCATCATTATGACTTGCACATTTATAATTATATTCAAAAGATGGTAAGTAAAAGTGGATCGTTCCCACTAGATCCATTACTCAGATCCATAATGGATCTACTAGGAAAACCATTCCCACTAGATCCATAGCGGCAATCGATGGATCTAGTGAGATTTTTTTAAATTTAGACACTACTTTTTTATATGATATGTAGCTAAGCTATTAAAACTATATTGCGATGACATATTAAGTTTTGAATTATATAATTATAATGCTACAATATAATAAGAAACAAACACTACAAAGTACTTTAATCCTAAACTTAAGTAAAAATATGCACTTCTTGTTTGTACCTTAATATTTTTTACCAAATTAAACTTTCTTCATAATATTCTTACTATATACTTACATTAATAATTTCGTCTTGTTTGCAAGAAAAAATAATCAATTTAATAATTTCACAAACTGCAAACAGATAGGATTTTTTTGTTATCTGATGTAATATCAGATTACCAAATTTATTATTCTTAGCACATATCTAAATCCACTCCAAAACTGTCTCTGTGAAAAACACCGTTAAATGTGTAAACTGTACAATCTCTCATAAAGGCCACAAGTTATGGCTGTAGTACGAAGTATCATACAAAACTTGTTAATAAAAGCATATTAGGATGGTCCCGTAATCTCCTGAAATAACCCAATTTTTTCACGAATTTATCACCATCAAAGTGAATACAGGGTGATTTAAATAATCAGCTGCTATCTAAAACTATATATCGTATATCGTTACACCTACAAGTATCAATCCAGGGGTCTTCAAATCTAGAGTTAATAAGTATCTTCTAGGGAAGCGTGTCACATCCTAGGCTGCAGCAATGCTTAACATCAGGCAGGCTGTAGTCAAACCTAAACCTATTCCACGTAAAAAAAGACGTACCTACATATATCGTATAATACGTTTTATCTACACTAATGTTGTAACATTCTACTTATGTTTCCAATACTTGACTTATAATTACTACTGTTATAGCGCAGACAACAAAACACTCAATTTAAGCAATTTCACATGATGGTATAATATCCACATCGATATCGTAATATCTCATTATAACATCAATAAAACGCAACCAACCTGATTGCAGGGCCAATCAGGTTGGTCGCGTTTTATTGATGCGCGCAGCTGCGCTCTCATTGGTTAGTTTTTAATGGCGGCAAAATCACTGTGACAATACACGTACGCGTGAATTTAATTTAATTTAATAAAGCTTTTACTCTTGTTGTTTGATTAATTGCATTAGTGAAGATAAAGTAGTGTATGCAACTGCATATAACACGGGTATTAAAACACTGTGTGTTTTACTATTTATTACTATTTACTATTATGAAACTCGCTGCGCTCGTTTCATAAACTCACACTCGTGTTTTAATATCCTTCATTATATATTATGACAGTTGCATAAACTACTATTAATTGGTTGATCAAATTTAATACATCAGATTGGCTTACATGTTGTAACGGCTTTGACGTTTATTATTCATATATCTATTGTTTATTATATAGGTATATAACTTTTATCGCGTTAAAACGCATTTATAACCTGAAAAACCAGCTCGTCCGTAGCTCAGCTACCGGAGCCAATCGCATGCGATTACCAATGTTTAGCAAACGTCGACGCGGTTAGTCCTTGGATGGGTGGCCAAAAAGTGGTATATATTTTGGAGCCTCCGTGGGTCGGATGACACGTTCAATTATATGTCCCGGCTTTTTGTCTAGTACGGCAGTCGTTAAGCCATGTTAGAGGCCCTTAAGGCGGCTTTTTAGCGACACTCATTCGATAAGAAGAAGACTGTAAGAACTTATTTCAAATAAAAACACCTTTTAGTCGTATCTCTGTTATCCGGAATGATCTCGTGCCACAGGGCGGGCGGCGGGCGGGGTGCGGGTGCGAGCGGCGCCCAGCACGCGATAATCTGTTTACCACGGGCTCCTTCACGAAATTCGTGACCTAATAATGTGTTTTTGCATTACTTGGGGAAATTTGCGTGTTATCGATACGATAAATATTGTAATGGCCTGTTTTGGATGCGAAGGGCCGAATGATAAGTCGTTTGTGGAATTAAAAAGCTGGTGATACTCGAACCTATTTATTATGTTTATTGTGCAGATGGATGTAACTTTACATAGAATACCAATAATACTGCTATCCAGCAGTATTATACATTCATTGCCTTTTCACTCATTGTCAAGTTAGAGAAAATACGAAATGAAATTTAGGTAACGTTTGGTTACTCATAAAATATCTACAAATGAATAATAATTACATTATTTTAAGTTGTTACTATAAAACTAAATTGTAAACAAGAACCCTCGGAAGAACCTGCCTCTCTACGACACAGTTTTATACTAATGTAAGAGGCAGAGCTATTTGTAAAGTGTAACATATTGTTTTGTTTACAATAAATTTATATCTTATCTTTTTTTTAATTATTTGATTACGGTTATTTGAAAAAGACTCTTGAATCTATTATCATGGTTCTATCCATGATAAGTCATCCCTATCCTATCCTATTTGCGGTTGCACTGTAGACGTGCCCCTATCGATCTTGGCGCACCCTTCCATTTGCATCGGAAACAAACATTTTGATGGCTAAAGATATATGTAGGTTAATGTATTTGTCTCCTTATGGACGACGCTGTTTATCATTCGGCATTGTTAGAGAAAACTAGCTGGTTTGTAGGTGAAATGCAAGAAGAACAAAGGAAAGTGATGTATTTCAAACATAATTAATAAGCAAAAGAAGCCAATCTTATTATTAGAGTATAAAGTTAATAGTTAAACAATTTATTGCCAATAAAATTATGACATGTCAATGAAAACTATACAAAGCTAAGTCTTAAAATTTCGAACTACAAGCATGCAAGAAGAGCGGAACTATCATAGCCAGATCAGCATCATTCTGTTTTGTATTATTTATGTATTGATCAGTTGTGAGTAACGTTGTATTAACGACGATATTTTGTAAGGCTGAAATGAATTAAGCATAGCAATATAGTATAGTCTAACACAGTTAGCTACATAGATAGAAGGTCCCACAGTGAATGGCACCTTACCTATAAAAATACGTAACGTCTCATACCACGTAAATAAAACGCTTGATTCAAGACGTCTTATCTCAACATTTTTATGAATATGTCATAAACAAGGATCTCGTACGTTTACCTCTACGAAACAAATGTTGAAATTCATATTAAGAGACATTTTAGTGTGTTTTACTGAGATAATGATAGTCATATAACTCGCGAATCAGAATAAGAATTACTTATGAATCATGACTTGCCAAGATTATGTCATTTGATCCATTTAGTCCTGTCGTATATTTGGCTTGTCGTCTTTTGTCATTATTAGTTCGTTTACTAAAATATAGATTCGAAAAAAAAACAAAATAGCAAACTATAGGTCAGAACTTTGACCACATACTTAGACTTTAAATGAACAGTTAGGGTTTCAAATATGCCTTACTATAAGCTTCTATATTAGATCCGTCAAAGTGCCAAACACAGTTACATATTACACAAAAAAATCGCTCATTTATTTGTAGATTGAAATAACGACAAATCACGCATTCTGTCTTTTTTACACTCACACAAAGTACATTGTCTAGACAGACATTTCATTTAAATGTGACATTCAAATGAATAGGTATACTGAATTATTTGTTTTATCAGTGTGTTTGTATGTACTGGAATTAATAAGTACCTGTTTCAGGTATAAGCCACCATTATCACAGAAACCACGAGGCTCGTGGCTTATACCTGTGCTTACTAAGGTTAGTTTTACAAATTTAATTAATTAAGATCTACGTATTAGAATATTATAATAAAATAACTCTTAGCACAGTGTGAAAATAATCCAAACTTTTTTATTTGTTTCTTGTTTGGCTCTGATATCCATATAAATACATTTGTGAGATTTTTGTATAAAAGCATTTTTTTTCTTTAATATGCCAATTCAAATAATAATATGGTTGCAACACATTGCAAATTGCACTATATTGAAGTCTGTATGTAATGGTATATTCCTAGATATAAGATACACAGTCAAGATTTCAAGACTATAAGCATGCGGCAGTAGGCTTAACCTCTATCTGATTGTTTAAACAAATAGAATGAAGTTAATTCCTCTGTTTGATGAATGATAGACGCCAACAAACTTGCGATGAGTTAAAACCTCAGTTCTAATTAAAAACTCGTGAAGATCGAAGACTTGATAGATATGGAGAAAGTTAGTGAAAAACAGAAAAAGTACGAACTTGTGGCGCCAGATGGCGGTTGGGGATATATGATATGTCTCGCCTTCGTAATAAATTGTGTAAGTGAATTGTTGGACATTTTTTCCTGTACATCATACGTTATTTATTCAAAAGCTTATTATTACCTTATTAAATTAAGGAAAAACTTAAGATAATTTAGTAGTCGTGAAGTGTGAATCTATTGTAATTAATAAAAGATGATGGGTGGGTCGGATGACACGTTAAATTTTAGGTCCCAGCTGTTTTTTATAGTACGACAGTCGTTAAGACATGTCAGAGGCTTTTAGAACGGCTTGATAAACTCTCGACACCAGAGTTGGCCGTTCTCATTCGATAAGAAGAAGAATAAAAGAATTAATAAATAAAAGTTAGTAAACGTTTCCCTTGAACTAGAACTATTTTGTGTGTGTTCTAGAGATTACATATTTTTATTAACTGTAAGGTTACTACGAAAATATTTTATTGGCTGACCTTGCAACAACTACAATCTAAAGATTTACAACTTTATATACATACATATGTACTTCTTTACTGTTTACCAGCTCTATTACGTTTAAAATCAAAACCCATAACTGCTTTGATTTATGTGACCAAAACTTCAAATTTTGTAACCCCAGATTTGCTACTTTCACATAACATCTAGGTACATAAATAAATATTCCGGGACATTGCACACAGCACCATCTAGCCACGCACTAAGCGAACGCTTGTATCGCGGGTACTAGATAACGAATATAAATACTCATATACTTTTTTTTGTAAATGCATTAATATACATCGAAACTACCAAGATGAATCGACTCAAGACAAGCAATTATAGATTTTAAAATTCGTAATTACTTGTGTCATACGGGAATCGAACCCGCAACCCTAGATTAGAATGCAGAGCCATTATCAACTAGGCTAACAAGCCAGTCAAGTCGACATACCTACATGTTGCTAATGGGAGTATTTCTTCTTAATTGATCTATTTCACTTTTCAGTCTTCTGTGACCATGTTTATGAGTTGCTTCGGTTTAATATACAACGATTTCTTTATAGAAATTGGTATGAATTCCACTAACGTCACTCTTCTGACTGGAATGAATGCTGTTTGCTTTGCCTTAAGTGGTAAGTACTTTGGTTACCTTTATTTTGAGTTTTCGATCTTGCCACCTGTTAACAAAATCAACCTTAGCCTTTTTTTGTAAATAAGGCAATTAAATAATATACTTAGAGAAGAATGTAGGATTCTACATTATATATGTATAGGTATATTACATTCTTATGCCTACATGTAAATGTGTTTATATTATATTTTTATTTATCTAAAGTATGTAAAACAGTATTAAAATGATCTGAAATGGATACTTTTCACTCAGGTAAAATTTATAGAAACCAATGGCAACGTTTCATTACTTTTCGATAATTCCTAGGCATATACTTTATCTTTCACTAAAATACCTGAGCTATCAAATAATCATGTTTCAGGTTTCTTCACCAGTTCACTCTTGAAACTGATAAGTGTACGTAAGCTATGCTTACTAGCTGCACTGACACACGACGTGGGAGCTATCGGCGTTGCTTTCACCAGGTCTATCCCAGTATTCTTTCTGTGCCAAGGTTTTATGATGGTAAGTATCAGTTTATTTTAAAGATTTTTTCATTTAAACTAGTCTACTTACTTACGCAAAATAATATAATATTCGATATACATATGTAAGTATTTCAATACTCTAAAAAATTTGCCACTTAGATACAATAATATAACATACACAAAGGTTGAGCGTACCTCTTAGCTTTTAGGTTCTTTATGTGGCAAATTTATTAGTTTCTACGCGTGCATCAATAGAGATATGCATGGGCTACAAATACCAATATGTTATATGCTTTTCGCATTTCCTCTTTGATTTGTATTGCAGTATTGCAATACAAAGCCAATATAAATAAGTAGATATACATTCAAATTTACATTGTGCCGTAAATAAACAAAAGTTAGATTCCATATATTCCGTATATTACTATTGTATGAGTTAATAATATAATTTTACGTTTGATTTCAGGGTATCGGCCTAGGAATTGTATACAATTTATCGTGTTCCATTATGAACGACTATTTCGTAAAACGAAGAATGTTTGCGTTCAGTATGGTGCAATTTTTTGTTGGTAAGATAACACTCTGTTTGACATTTGTTAAACATATTTTATCATCTCATACACATCATGTCATATCTATGTTATATGTATGTATTATAGTTGTACTATTTGCATTTGATTGTAGTTTTACCACATATTGCTAATACATAAGTATTGGTATATTAATTCGACATCAGTTCTTTGCGACAACTGCATTTTATGTACCATGAAAATAATAACATTAAAGTAAAAACTTTATTTTACTAGGAAGCAAAGATCTTCTACACAAGAAAAGAATTTTTTTATAAAAAAATCCATGTACATACAATGACATTAGTAGTCCCACCATTTGTTTTATGTTTTAACCTTTGTTTATCAGGCATTGCTTGAGAATAAACAAACATACAATGATATTTTTTCATCACCACAAAATCACGATGAATGCTCCACAGAAGTAACCGGTATCTTGATACCGTGCTAGATGATATAGCATTATTACAAAGTTGAACATCAGGAAGTCATAGTCAAGATCTTGGGCGTTTTTAGAAATTATATTAATAAAAAATAAACAAAATTAATTAATTATTTTTATAGTGAACAGTCTCGATCATCACTTCAAAAGGCTCTCGCTAGAAGGTTGAGTTAAAGGCCAAATACAGAAGGCAGTGATCCTTGGCACAGCGCGTATTGTCCGGAGGTTCCTGTCTTTGTATCCTCTACCACTCGTAGCTTGGTCCGTGCCTTTCTGCCGGCAGCACCATTAGTTTTAAGTTTTTTTTTTATAAGCATATGTACATGTATTGAATGATTAAAATAATTAAAAATAGTTATAAATAAATGAATGCGGAATAAAAAAAATAACTCAAATTTTATGTGTTTTTAGGCATTGCTGTGATGGTAGCGCCAATCTTCGTAAAGTGGTCTCTCCAAGAGTATGGTTTCCGAGGAACTGCTCTCCTGGTGGCTGGCATCATGATGCAGAACGTCTTTGGAGTCATACTGATGCAGCCAGTCAGCATGCATATGAAGCGGGTGGAAGTGTTGCCTACTGCAGGTCAATTACATTAAGTGCCGTATTTCTTTTATTACTAGTTGTTTAGTACTAGTTATATTTCAGGATAAAAGTAGCCTATGACACACCAAAGACCTCATACTACCTACAAACCAAAAATCATGAAGATCCGTTCAGCCGTTTTTGCGTAATGAGCGTTTAAATAAATATATAAACAGAAACACAGATAAAAAGATAAACAGACAAAATCTAGAAATTGTTTGAACGTGTTCTGTTATCAATTTGAAATGTATAGATATGTAGACAGAAGATGTGCCTACGCTGAATGAATACAAAGTTCCTAAAATATCTTAAAATTATTGTTAGCAAAGTTGTATCTTCTTCTCAGTCGTAACGTAACACTCTTGGTAGAGTGGTCGTGGTCAACCGGTAGTATTATCTTGAGTTGCTACCCAAGATAATACAACCGGTTGACCACGACTGCACGACTGTTGTAGCTCGCTTAGCATCTCTCCCGGCTGCTGGTCAGTCTGGTGCACCCATGCACTGGGCCGCCTACCAAAGTTGTATATCTTTTTATTCTTAGCGAATGAGAGTGGCTAAGTCTTGTGTCGAGAGTTTATCAAGCCGCACTAAGGGCCTCTGACATGGCTAACAACCTTGTATCCGAATAATAATTACCCCATGTTCAAAGCCTTTTTTTAATCAGCACGTCATTAACAGTTCCGTATTTACTTACTAGTAACTTATTAGTTCGATTTCTAGCTATCGATATGAGAAAAATACTTAGAACCAAACAAATCATTCTCTGATATATAGAATATGATTTTTTAATTCATTAATTTTAACTACCAAATCACAAAATAAAGAGTTTCTCAATTGTTTAATTAGGAAACTCTTTATTTTTGAAACTTGTTTATTCCATTCGTAAATGGGCGTTTGTGTAATAATGCAATATAAACTATCTCTTTATTTCAGAAATGCAGCCACTCTTGAAATATGATAATAGCAATGTCGTGGTTTTATCTGATGAAAAAAAAGTCGTTGAGAAAGTTGAAAGTGACATAAACATCGAGATTCCTGAAGATACTGGCAAGAAATCTGCATTCAGGTATTAAACTTTGAAACAAACTAAAGTAATTAAGTTGACTGTCCTGTTAGCTTAGTTGGTAGTGGCTCTGCCTTTTATTCTAGGGATGCGGGTTCGATTTCCACATAACACCAGTAATTATGAATTTTAAAAGTTGTAACTATTTGTGTTGAGTCTGGTCGTTTCTATGAATATTAAATATGTATTTACGAAAGAAAAGTTTACATATACATATGTATTATATCCGTTACCTAGTACCCATGATACAAGCGTAAGCGTAATTATGGGGCTAGATGGCGCTGTGTAATATTTCCTGAATGTTATTTCTTCTTGAAACTATCGTGAGACATTCTTATCCATAATGTTACTATTACGGTTTTCACTCTCGTCTAATTTCGAGTATATTGTTCACGCGTTGCGGGTGTAATGACACTCATCTTCAGAACGTTGGTTTTACGTAAGAGAACTTAGAAAACCTTGGCAAATAGTTACATTGAATTTTTCTCGGCACATACTTTTTTATATTGGAAAACAAATAATTGTATAATAAAAATCCTTTATTGTTTAAAATTACGTGTTACGTACATGATGGTATAGGTATAAGACAATAGCAATGATTATGCACTTCGTTGGTAGGTGTACTTTAAGTAGATATAGAATTAGAAATGCGTTTCAAGAAATAAGTATAATTAATTCTCTTTTGTACTTTTCCAGGAAATTCGTAGAAGCGTTCATCGACGTTTCCTTCGCGAAGAAGTTCATAATATCGTGCGCTTGTCTTGGACCTTCATTGGCTACATTTGCTGATGCACTGTTCTCTCTTATCATGCCTCAAGCTTTATACACTCTGGGGTGGAGTCAGGTTAGTCTTTAATAAAGATAATAAGATAAAAACCATTTATTTACACTAATCATTATCTTCACAATTACTATAGTATCTAGATTATAATATGATTATTGATGCTTAATACTTGTGAATCTAACAATTAACTACACTACTACTACCCATTGAACGAAAACTTGCACATGAAAAAATATTTAACATTTAACGGTAGTTACAATCTAAATTTATAAAACTCAAAGGTGACTAACTGACTGAAATAGTGATCTACCCACGCACAGCCCAACCCACTGGACGGATCTGGCTGAAATTTGGCATGCAGGTGAAATAGGTGATGCAAGTTTTACTACAATCCAGGGGTTTTCAAATCTAGAGTTAATAGGTATCTTCTAGGTAAACGTGTTACACCCTAGGCTGCAGCAATGCTTAACATCAGGCAGGCTGTAGTCAAACGTAAACCTATCACACGTAAAAAAAAAAAAAAAAAAAACTTCTTAATGCGAGCGAAGCTGCAAGCGCCCACTAGTATATGACAAGTGTACAGGAAGTACTATTTAAAAATCTCTTATAACGCTCAAGCAACAAGGTTCACAGAGAACAAATGGAAGTTGTTTTATGTTCGAACTCATCAAATTATTATATGTTCTGTAGTAGAATAGAGGTATAGAATAGGCAGTCAAAATTTATGTTCCGCTATAAAATATAATAATAACAAGATAAACATGTTACACGCCGCGGAGTGTCGTTAGTTAATAAAATTAATATAGCTACTTATTAGTCGATTCTATGACATAAAATAGCGTGTTTTGTCATAGTTTACTGAGTTACCGAAAATAAAGTTGATGAAAAAATTATCTTGTTATATATATAGTTTACAAAATAAAATGAAAATCAGCTGCAACGAATAAGTCGCCCTTGATATTAAATTTAGAACTAAACTGTCGATGATTTATATTCCATTTGCTAATTAAGATGAAAATATCTAACTACGTGTAAAATAATAAGGTTACCTTTTATTAAAAATAGCTTTTACTGTTGATATTTGATTGATTTATACGCCTACATTTAAATCTTTGTAGTTATAAGTAATTTTTTTTTCTTCTGTGTTCTTGATATTACATGTATGAATGAAATGTGACAATGTCTACCAACAACAGCGTTAATATATCATTTAACTGGAAAAACATAAATGATTACAGACCAAAGTGGCATGGGCCCTCTCGATTTATGGATTCGGTGACTTGGCTATGAGGACCGTCTTCATATTCACTGGGCGTTGGATACTCAAGGTCGGAGTCCAGGAAGTCTACGTCATCGGCATACTGCTGGCTTGCGTATCTAGACTGGGTAAGTAAGTCCGTTGCTTCCTCATTGCTGAGGGTCGTGATCCCCGCCACGGATCATCTTCTACCAATCTTGCGCCATCGACTCTGGTCATTTGCCATGTGGATGGCTTCGTAAACTTTCTATCGATTGTGGTGCGAATCTGGTCAGTCCAACATATTGGGCTTCGCCCCCGCGGTCTTTTACCCTCGATCTTGCCTGTAATAACCAGCTTTTCAAGATTGCTCCCATCTTTACGAGCTAAGTGACCTTAATACTTAAGGACTCCTTGTGGGATGAGAGCCTCGTATGATCTTCAGTTCTCAACATATATGTACATAGGTATATAACGAAACATGTAATGTCTAAAAATCCAACCATAAAACCGTCATAGTACATAGATAAAATAAAATATACCTACTCATATAATACTTAGTACATATATTCAGGAAAAAAAAATGTTTCGTTCTATTAAACCCGGCGCCAATGACGTGAAAATAATTTCAAAGACGATGACCTCGGGTCATACTGACCCGAATTTTTTTTTATTTTTTTTTTTTGAAAATTTATTGTGTCATCTAATATTTATTTAGTTTCTATCTAAAAAGGATTCTTTATTAAGCTAATAAAACAAAAATAAAACGAATACATTACATTAATCCGTTTTTTATTAATTATTTAACAACACAATATGCTAATTATAATAGAAATCAACAGTCTTCTCTAGTTATAAAGAGATCAAATCAACTTCTTATCATGCAAATACAATGAGATCAGTCTTCTACTTCCTCATTCATAGCCATGGAACTACTGCAATTATTGCAGTATGGAATCACATGTTCTGGGCATATGTAAATGTGGCATGCTGAACAAGTATGAGTTGTTTTTTTTATCTTTGCCGTTGTACTGATTCAAAGGCGAGATTATCCAATGAATCTGAGCCCGCATCACTTGCCTCTTGTTCACTTTCAATGTCATTACTACGTCCTGATAAGTGATCCTCAATGTCAATGTCTGAAGCTGCCTGGAAATCTTCAGTTTTGGGATCAGACTCTTCAAGCAACGCCAAAATTCTTGCTTCGTCGTTTGTCAAAGACATTTTGTCTAAAAACCTACAAAAGAAAATCATTAATTAACAATAAACACTAAATAAGCGAAAAAAAATAAGCCACGAAATCACTACACCACCAATGACGCTGGGTCATACCTACCCGAATCAATTTGATGCAGGTGTATCTCGCTGCGCAGGTGGCGTCGCACTGACCATGCCAACAGAACGCGTAGAGGGGGGCTGTATCTTCAGCTATACGAACGCTCAAAGCACTTAATGGTCACAACAAATAATTATTAACGTTAGAAAACGCTTCGGGTCAATATGACCCAGCGTCATTGACGCCGGGTTAACTGAAATTGTCTATCCATAATTGAGTATGAACATACATACATACATATGTACGAGTATATAAGAACTGATGAAAATACTCATCACAGTTAATACAATATACAAACCGGTTTTGTTGGTATGATCAAAATGTATTGTTTCTTGTAATATTATTTACACATTTATAAACATTAATAAAAAGAAAACTAAACATTTTACTTTTAGCGACTACTATTCAATATATAATAATTCAATCATAAGTTCATTCTGACCGACATTTCCTAAATTACAATAATGTCCCGATATTTTATGAAAAATTCTTATATAAAAATAACGAGTATTTAGCAATTTTTCTCCGGCATCCCGACCAAAATGTCTTATTCGCATAATTTGATTGCCAACTGTTACTCTTCGTATTTCGTGTCAAAATATTAATTCCTCGATTTTCAGGCGCGAAATTAAATATTGGATATAAAGGATTTTGATAGGTATCAGGTATTTCAAAATTGTTTTGATAGACCACAGATACAAAAAAAAAATACTATAATGATTTTCAGGTGATTTCAGTACTACCAGCGTCTAGTGGAATTATCCAGCATAAAAAGTATCCTTTGTATTAATAAACGAGGCCTTATTTTTTTCTATATCAATTATTTCAGCTTTCTCTCTCCCTACAGTTTTTAAAACAACAGTGCGATATGTTTCTTTGATATCTATTAAAGAGAAAACTAACATCTTAATTTGATCTGTTCCAGGCATGCTCTGGTCCGTCAACCAGATCGCCATTTTCTTCTACATCTCGATGATGGGTGTGGCGCGCTGTGCCTTGATGGTGCTGGTGATGGTGGTGCTGGCCGAGGTGGTGCCGGCGGACAGGTTCACGCAGGCTGTGGGGATCTGCATGCTGATGAGTGGTGTCACTGCTATGATACTTGGACCTGCTATTGGTAGAAAACATTTTTTGGTTGCTTCCTTTAAATCAAAACTATAGAATTTTGTAACATGGCAAGCTTATTAAGTCAGTACATTTTAAGCAATTGCGTTGTCATGTGGTTAAAAATATTTGAAACGCCTTGCAATTCAGTAATAGTTAAATATTACTTTTTGAATGCTATAATTTTGTTTGCAGGCGCTATCCGAGACCTCACCAACAGCTACAACACGGCTTTCTACCTCCTGACGTCATTTTTCGCAATAATAGCATTATTCTGGTCAATAGAGCTTTGCTACAAAAAGAACAAACAAAAGAGGAAAATACAAAAGGAAAACCTGGAGAAAATCAAGTCAAGTCGCTTAAATAAAGGAAAATGAAAGCAATTTTAATTGTTTTTAATTTTGTTTTGTTGGCTGGTGATGTTTGATGACTTTGATGTTTCTGCTTAAAAGTTATTTATTGATGTATGTTTAATTTTTGAAAACAATTGTGGAAAGCATAGGATTTCATTACCTACTAAGTAAGATATTTTGACTGTATTAAATTACTGAAAATGACTTTTTTACAGCAGCAGCGATGTTTTTGGCTTCACTTTAGCATACGCACATAAAATGCTATCAACATTTATTAGATATCTGAATAAAGCAAGCACTAATAAGCATTTAAAATATAAATTATTTATTTTGGCTGCTACTTTGCTCAAAAGGTAAGCATTCCTAAACAACGCGGAAATGCCGCTAGCGCTTTTGGGGATCTTTCATTCCACTACAAGAATTTTAGGTTAAGTTATTAGTTTTCGAAGTAGTTTAAGTTTTTATTTTATTGTTAGTATTTAGTTTTTTAATTAGTTAGTGATGTTTTATGTTTTGTTGGTATTATACGGTTTGGTTTAATAAAATATTACTAAACTTTAAAATATTGGTTTAAAACTTTCGAGTACTGAATGGTACTTTTGAGCTCTAGGTTAGTCATAATAACACACAACCAAGCACATAATCAGCTAAATTAAATTCCAACAGTTATTAGTTATACGAAAAAAAGAAAAACCAACTTGAACTTTGTTCACATTTTTTAAGATGAATCCTTGATGCTTTGGTTTAATATCACGTTTATAAGATGAATCCTTGATGCTTTGGTTTAATATCACGTTTATAAGATGAATCCTTGATGCTTTGGTTTAATATCACGTTTATAAGATGAATCCTTGATGCTTTGGTTTAATATCACGTTTATAAGATGAATCCTTGATGCTTTGGTTTAATATCACGTTTATAAGATGAATCCTTGATGCTTTGGTTTAATATCACGTTTATAAGATGAATCCTTGATGCTTTGGTTTAATATCACGTTGATGTACATAAACGTGATATTAAACCTGCACACTTCAGGGAGTTTAATTCATAGAAACCATATAAAGTAGATGAAATCAAAACAGCTGTTACAAAACAACTATTATGAAAATATCCTTCTTATATGATTTCACCTTGATAGATAAACTCGAGTTTATGCAAATATTATGCGAAATTCTTAATCTATTTTTGTTTGTCGTCTACAAAGAAAATCACGTGAAATAACTTATTGGCATTGATCTAGAAATATAGAGGACTATATCATTATGCTATGCTATATAAGAGCGATAGGTAATAGATTCATAGCTGTGTTTCCTGCGAACTACTATCCAGGGGTCTTCAAATCTATGTAGAGCTAACAGGCATCTTCTAGGTAAGCGTGTTACACCCTATAGACTGCAGCAATGCTTAACATCAGGCAGTCAAACGTAAACCTATCCCACATAAAAAATACTCAGGCATGTAAATTCAATTCTAAGTCATCATGGATACATATCTGATACGAAAGTATTTGGGAAATGTGACTGTAAACAAGTATCGTAGCTCTACGAGTATGTACATTAAGGCTATTGGAATATTTTTAGAAAATAATTTATGGAATGCAAGATTTTGATAAACATCATTTAATATTCAAATGAAGCTGTACCAAATAAACAAGCGCTTACGTAAAATCGTTCGTTTAATATTCGGATTTCCGGTTGCAGGAAATTTGTTTACATGGAAAATTCTGATAAGCAATTCCATATTTTCTAAATCAACTGCTTACATATACAATAGAAAACATAAAAGTTTTAAAAGTTAGTTTTACAAAATGATTGTTAAAGAAATGAAAGGCTTCCCAATAACTTTATCAGAACAATTTCGTAAGTATCTGATGTAAGGAATGCCTGTTAATTCTGAGGGACCGCAAAAGTAAATAACGTATTTATGTTATCGTATTTTTGCCAAAACATGAGTAGAGTATCATAACAAGTAAAATGTTTTGACAGTATTTTTTTTCAATTTCTTATCTCTCTGCAATCGGCGGAGCCATAAGCAGTGCTGTTGATTGGGTGCAGGCTTTTCAGGTTTGGAGTCAAGTGATCCCATCCCTTCTTCGGTCAAATCAGCAATCTGGGGCCTCTTAAGCCGCCTTACTGACTATTTTTTTTGTCAGATTTGTTGCAAGTTCGTTTGTGTGCCTCTCTAATCTCATTTTGTATTTCTTGCTGTATCTTTGAATTTCCTCCTTAACGATGGGCATTTCCAGGTACTTATGTATTTCATCATTTTTTGTGAACCATGGTGCGTTGGTTACGTTTCGAAATACATTGTTTTTGGAACTTTTGTAGTATTTCCACATGGAGTGGCTTGCAGTTCCCCAAAGTTCTATGCCATATGTCCATATTGGCTTTAGTATGGTTTTGTAGACAAGCAGCTTATTTCTAGTGGCAGCCTGGAATGCCTACGAAATTTGTTAATGTTATTTTTAAAGTGAATTTAAAACCTCAGCTCGATTTACTTTTCGTTTACTGGGCGTCATATCTCACTCTAGTAGTTCTATTTAAGTATATCTTTCCATACTATTAAATCTAAAATCTACTAACAAATTAACCATCGTAATTGAAGTAAAGACATAAAGATTACTTTTTAATTGATCGGTTTATGAAACATTGCGCAATACGAAACCTTCAACAAATCAAGCCCATATTAGAACTTCACGGTCACAGAATCTAAATTATTTATCGAAAGACAACCTCAATATGTGAATCACACGTCTAATTAATAACCGAACTAAAACAATAATGTTTAAAAATGATTTAAAAAAGCAAGCTTCCTATTAAAATTATACAAAAAGTTCACAAAAAATCTACTGTTTCGAAATAGTTTCTTAAACTTGTTCCCCCAAGCTAACTGGCCGGATTCCATTCTAATACACTTATTTAGTTAATGTATGTATCGGTGTAGATATATGTACCTACCTACAGTATTTAATTAATAGTCCGAAGTTTTAAGTAGAGGTATTTGTTAGTGACGTAGTTATACATTATTATTACGTAACACAGGTTTAACCGTGACTGTTTTATGGTAGGACTGGATTATATATATTCAATTGATTGACGTCTGCTATTTGGATCAGTGGAACGTGATAATATCATTATTATCTTAAAATATGTTTAACTGATAGTTGTTACGGATAATTAAATAACAGATTGTTGGAAATATCGCCATAATAGTGCGTTGAAAGACATGTTAGAACTTTGCCAGGTGATTGTTAAAGTCAAGTCAAACTCAATCTTACTTCATTCACTTCTATCTATGTATATATTTATACCTATGTACATATAATAAACCTGAAGAGGGTCGAAAGTCTGAACATTGAAGATATTTAAAAAATAGGATTGGATACTTCGAACTGATAGCAGAACACACAGAAATTTTGTTCACTATTATCTGTGTCTCCATTTATCTGTTTATTTAAACGCTCATAACACAAAAACGGCTGAACGGATCATCATGATTTTTGGTATGTAGGTAGTATGAGGTTTTAGGAGTGTCAAAAGCCTTCTTTTTCTGAAATAATGCGAGTGTTGCCGCAGGCCTTCACTAGTTTTTATATAAATTAATGGCGCAATAACGTTATTGTGTTAATTTCCGAAGGCAAGGTAACGAGGTGACAAAAGTACTCACTTATCAAAACATAATTACAAAAGTACAAGTAATCAATTAATTTCTCATTAGAGTTTACGTACTTTGGGATAGGTTAGTTATATTTCGTAATATAGGTATATCATTACCTTCCTAAGCGTAATTGACGATTTATTACGTAGGTATTGCTTTTATTTCAACAAATTAGATCGTCAGCAATACGCGTGCATCATCATTATAATAAAGCTGAAGAGGGTCAAAAATCTGTACATAAAAGATATAAGAAATAATATTATGTATACCTACTATATAGTACAGATAAAACAAACAACTAATACAAATAAGTTTTCCACATTCTAAAGTAATATTATTTTACTGCTTCAAAGATTTTATTGTTAAACTAGTAGACGCCCGCAGCTTCGGTCGCATTATTTCAGGATTAAACGTAGCCTATGACACTTTCTAAGACCTCACACTACCTACATACTAAAAATCATGATGATCAGTTCAGCCGTTATTGAGTTATGAGCGTTTAAATAAACAGACACACAGACAAAAATTCTAAAAACTGCTGGAACGTGTTTTGTTATGGATTTAAAGTATACCCAAATATATTTTTTCTAATATTTTCTAAGTTCAGATTTTTGACACTCTTGAGCTTTTTATTATATGTATAGATAAGTTTATTGCCAAGTTACTTCTGTATCAAACATCTACATTGCGCAGTGCGCAGGTTGTAAACGTAAAAACTCTTAATTTTCACGCCTTCGGTGAAACTGCGGTATTTATTTAGTCAACAAGTCGTAATTGTCTTTGTTTGTGGTAAAAATAACATTTTTCGTACTTTTTAATGTACGTACTTACATAAGTATAAAGTTTCGCAGTGTTTACGAATTTTTTTTCTTGAATTTGTTTACTTATTAAGTTACAACGTTCAATCGCAATATCCACATCAAAATTGAAAGAAAAGAAGCTTTCGAGCTCAAGTTATAACTAGGTGGATACATAGGTAGGTACGTTGCTTTATACCTAGATTGAGATAAATTAGTACGAAGAAGTGGGAAAAAGATGCATATTAATGCCCCAAAGATAGTGCGATTATCTATTATCGGTTATGTATGTATGCATTATCGGTACATTTTTTTCTGTATAATGTATTGAAAAACGTGGCACATACATAGGTATCATACAAAACTAAAATTATTTTTAATAGAAAACTATATTTAGGTGTAAAGAGTATATTTCAAAACGTGTCATATTACAGCTCTATAAATAGGAATCATTTAATGTTTGCAAAATTAGTCTATGTTTTTCTCTAAATAACTACGAGGTTCTGTATAGATGAGCCGAGTTGTTTTTCGGTGAAAATAAAATTCTTGGATATCTTTTTTAGTTAAATTTAAACACATTTACGGCAAAATTAAATATTAGTGCTGAAGTGAGAGAAACAATAGAATCGTTTAATTAAGCTAAATATATTTACTAAGCCCCGTCATAATGTTATTTCATAAACTTCATTAAATAACTTACATATCATCATACCAGGAATATTAATTATACATCTACCTACATATATATTATACTAGCTGTGCCTGCGACTTTGTCCGCGTGGAATAGTTATTTTGGGCATTAATTCTTTGAATTTTGAACCGTTTTCGCAACACCCGCAACGGAAGCCCTCAGAGAATAATTTTCCCCGTTTTTTTCACATTTTCCATTGTTTCTTCGCTCCTATTAGTTGCAGCGTGATGTTATATAGCCTAGAGCCTTCCTTGATAAATGGTCTATTCAACACAAAAATATTTTTTCAATTTGCACCAGAAGTTCCTGAGATGAGCGCGTTCAAACAAACAAACATACAAACAAACTCTTCAGCTTTATAATATTAGTATAGATTAATTAATCGCGTGCCATTCTTCCCATGCCAATCTTCTGCGTAGATTTTATGCACCGAACTCTAACCAACACACGTGGCGACTTATAAATTTAACACTGTATTTTTCCTCAAGACTTTGCACGCTATCACGATTGCAAATACAATAAATTAGATTAACAATGATGACTCTTTTGCCCCCCTGGGTGGCCAATGATATAACAACAGGCAACTTGTTATCAAGAGTCGTGGAATAGACGCTTGGAAAAGATGACAGATAGCGGTTATTCTTATCGTAAGGTTTTCCCAGCCAATGATTTACTGAAAGCAACTGTCTTTTATCATAATCAAATTAATGACAGTTTGTCTTTTACAAACAGTGAAAAACGGTACGTAATAGAAGCTTTACTTTAGTAGCTGCTCTTGTTTATATAATACCATGTTAAACCTATCTTACTATAAACACCTTATAAATGTAGAAATAAATGCTTTTTATGTTTTTTTTATGTTATGTTTATATACTAGGCAGAAGGCGATAGTTTTAATTTCTAGAATGGATTAGGTATTCGTGTAATATAGTAGAGACTTTTATTGAACAAAATTGGTGACCACTGGTAACATGCTTTCAATCATAATTACAAAAATGTATTTTGTATTTACGATGAATTACGTTCATAACCTGTCGTTCCTTTCTAGCACAATGGCATTTAAACGACAATTGACGTGAAATTGTTTATTTTTTAATTATTTATCTGTGTGTTTATAAAATAATTAATGAAGTCTGTTTACTATGTTTGTGAAGTAAATAACATAATTAAACTTAATTAATAAACTAACGAGTAAAAACAAGGAAAAGTAATGAAGGGTATTATTGATTGGGACCTTTCTTTTTTCTTTATGGTTTCACATTAAGATAAGTAGTATTAATAATTGATAAGGACTAAAAGTTTGAAATAAATGACATTTATTTATTAATAATAAATATGCAATGCCCTCATTGAAAATATGATAACATATTTATTCAGACCAGATACTAAAGAATAGCGAATTAATTATGAAAAGTGAAATAATTTTAAAAGATCCCATCATAAAAATCTCAATAGATAATGGAAACTGTTGGAACACTCTCGACATTGATTTTTTTTGTAAAAATTTTAATATTTATCTATCTATTATTTTATTACCAACATATTAATTATCAAGAATTAATAATAATTAATAGGCAATTATTTAGTTGTATTGTATTTTTCCATATAACATAACATATATAATAAGTCATTAAACGTCAGTGGTAATTTTCCTGCACAAGAATCTTTCCCAAATATATACATAAATTTAATCTAAAATATAAACCTAATTTGATGATCTAATAATAATTCTGTAGGTACATATTTGTAATCAAAAACCACATTCCTATGTTTAATCATGGAATGTTTTGACAAGTTTCATGTTACATGATTTTATTAGTATCTAATTCTACATCTACATCTCAACAGCCAAACTAATCTATCAGAACATCTATCAGATTGATGTCATTCAAGTGATCGTTGGGCTTTGAAATTTATGTGAACAGGAAGAATTTTTAGGTTACTTGAATATCTTTAACTGAACAAGTTAGGTAAGTTGTACATTACAGTATGACAGTTATGAGTAGTAAGTACCTACGTACAAATATATATTATGTTCTATTTAGTATGTTATTTATTCATCATACCAATAAGTCAAACATTACTTACATTTATGTCAAATTAGCTAAGAGTCAAAGTTTTACACGATAAAAATAAAATACACAAACAAACAGACAGACCAACGAACAAAATACTACTTCCCGCGCGTGGAACCGATATCCCCAGTACACTGGCAGCTTTCTTCGCTGAAAAGCGATGGAAACGCCTATGGAAACGTAAATGTCCTTATGTACGTATACTTAAATAATTAGTTAATATAATCAATACAATCATAGACTGAAATAAAGTCAAAATTGTAAATTTACTCTCATACCACAATCGTTTTACTAGTAAATTCATTTCCTTTACGATGCGATTCGGCTGAAAAGCAATGCTGCTAATTTCTCCACAGTAAACTTACCGAGCATTATCGCGTTTTAGCGGATTTAAAACGGATTAGAGATGAGACATTGAACAAATTATTTCGATAATATTGCATAAAACCAAAGTTTGTAATAAAATATAGAACAACCTATTGTAATTTGCTTTGTTTGAAAACAGGTCAATTTTTTTATACCTAAAAATAAAAATATAGCTAAACTAACAGACGTACATTTCCTTCTAAAAGTGAACCTAACATGTTTATTAATAATTTAAATAATACAAGTGATTTTAATGATAAGGGATTTCAAATACGCAGGCAGATAGCGGTGTATTTACTTTCGCAAAATTATGTCAAATTGACAGCGATAGCGATAATGACTCCTATTGCAATGGATGACTAGGGTTTACTCTTAAAAACTTTTAATGGCATTAAAAACAAAACACATTAGTGTAAGCAAACATACATTTAATAAGGAGTTACAACTTAGCAATCGCGTTACCTACGTACTTACATGTACTAGAAAATAAAAAATGTTATAATTTTTCGTTCCCTTTGTTCAGATAATAATTTAATATACTAACTTGAAATAATATATAACAACATAAGAAGTGCAAAATAAACTAAATAAGTAAGTAGTTATGGATAACATACAGACTTACGAAAAACACATACATATATGAACATATGCCACCATCAACATCCACAGACTTCTCTATCTCACTGCTGGTCATAGGCCTCTCTTTGAATGTACAAGCTGCGTCGATCTTGTGTCTTAAATTATGTTTGAAATTTTCCTTAATTAGGTACTCTGATTTGAAGTAGTAGTGACCCAAAGGTAAAAGACCTTTTTATTCTGTTTCATTACAGCTACATTAATGTCCCTAACCCTTTTAAAAATAGAAATCGAGTACTTTTCCTTATTTATATATTACGTATTATATATCTATAAGCACAAGATTTTGCACCAGGATACATTTTTATGGTAATTTTTATGTTTATGCAACTTGTATAATATGTAGGAAATCTGCAACTAAGTTTTTAACTTAAACTTAACATTTAGAAAAAAGTAGGGTAACGTAAGTCAGTAAATCATCAAAATTATTAATGTATCAAATAATATTTCCTTTAAACGACATTTATTAAGCTCACTTTAAATTAACAAGTATAGAATTAACGCGAGATCAAACTATAGATTAGTCCTGATTATGTAGTGTTAATTTATTTAAGACGTTACGTTACGTTAGTTTAGTCTCAAATTTCCTTTGATAAATATAATAAACGCTTTGACATTTAAGTGCATGCTTAATATATCATTATTTTATCTAAAAATCATCAGTGTTCAAAGATAGAGCATAGATAAAGATTTAAGTGGGTGGTTAACCTATTAAACTATGTACAACTTTAAAATATTACTGATCTTTCTAAGCATCTACATCAAATACGAAAGCGAAATTTTTTATATCAGTATTTGTTATTTTACGCCAATATGGAGATTACAATGCACTATATAAACTTTTTCTGTTTTTCCTTTAAAGTTGACTAATATGGACTATTTTTAAAGTTTCTTAACACTGTGTGATGCCTCGTTATCCAATTAAATTGTGTCAAATAATATGCGTTTAATAACGTAACCAATAAATTAATTGCGGATTTTATTAGTATTTACACTTTATTGGTGTGACCAAAACTGTTAAAATTAGCTTTTGTTGAATTATGGGATATTATCGTTTCGTCATGCGTTCGGCACGTGCAATCTCTTACTTGTTTCATGTATGTATCATATACCTGAAACGACCTATCATTTTAAGAAAATTATGCATTCAAAACTGCCTTAATTTTAAGTTACATTGAGTTCACTGAGTTTAAATTTTAAGTTTTCAGTTCTGTTCTGCTAATTAAATATTATAACGATATCACTCGGTAACATAGCAAAATAGTATAAGCATAAGGAATACATTCTAAGAAAAAAATTAAAACAGATCGAGAAATATTCTAAGATGAGGGAAAAAGAGTAGGCTAACTTAGTATTATAGACATATCGTAACAACTTGGGTTGTTTGTACAAGAATTTACCAGATGAATGAAAGTTTATAATTCAACAACTGCATATATGTACATATATTTTTAATATAGGTATGAGTAATATAATCAAAATTATGAATTAAAATCTTGGTTTTTACCAGATATCACGTAACAATTTATAACAGGTTCGGTTAATATTGTAGAATCTAAAATGATAAGAAATATCGTCTAGACACATTAGCTCATCTAGATTTTAGCATTTCGTTAGCTTAGGTAACTTGATTACTGGGTTAATATAAGAGCATAATAATAATAATATTTACTTTATTTACACAAAAATCCTTAGACTAGTATACATCATTTGTACTTAAAGAAAATTGGATCAGAAAGGCTATATAAAAATAAATGGATAAATGATGTTGACTGTGATCCCCACACTAGGTTTCCCTGTGTCGTGGGAATCATGCTCTTCGAAAAGGAATATCTAAACATAAATGATAGGAAACTATCATATACATAATATATAGGATCTGTATATACAATTTTTTGATTAGTAAGAAATACAAGATTATCTAAAACAGGAAAGGATCAATTTCGAGCAAGTAAAAGACTGACTAAAACTATTTGCTACTAGCTATAAAATCTTAATCTAAGTATTAATATTATTTTGATACCTATAGCATAGCTCCACAGACGAGATCATCGCTCTTAAATTTTGAATGTATAACTATGGACTAAGAAAGAATAAAACAAAACTCAAAATAAATCGTATTTTTATAACTATATGTTATTTGAATCATTGAAATTGGGTAATTGACCCAACTAAACCATCATCCAACCCTTTTAATTGAGTAATCATCACCACGTAAAAGTCTTTTAGATATCAACTTTGAAAAAAATATTACAATTGTGATCACCAAAAGATGAGAGAAAGTGTTAGTATTTTTCGCTAAACATGTTTGAGAATCGTTATGCAATCTAACATGATTATTTTGGTACATGTCAGTTTCATAGACGGCAGCATTAAAATCGGAAAGTAAAACGTAAAGCTTGCACATAGATTACGCGACTTTAGATTTAAATGTTTGAAGTTGAACTATAACATCAACTTTCCTACGAGTGTTAAAAAAACATGTTTTCAAGAGTAAATCTAGCAATTAAAGATATAATAAACCTATACAGGGTGTTCTGTAGAGGGTCCGACAAACTTAGTGAGCGTGTTCAGGTACGTATTTAGAGAATACAAGTTGGCCAAAAAAAATCCCTGACCTCCTTTTTTTTTTTAAAGATTTTTTTTTGTAAATTTTACGTTTTTTACCGAAATTGTCCCTATTCACTTAAATAAAATTTCTAAAATCCGTTTTAGACCGGATGTTTTCATGTGAGTATAATCTCAAATGCATGCTTAAGCCACGAAAAGCAAAATTACATACAATTAGAACTACCTTACTGATGTAGAACTCATAAAGTGAAAAAATAAATTTAAGCTTGACATCTAAGTTCAACTTTCACAGTTATTTAAAAAAAAACCACTAGCTATTCTGGAGGTAGTATGCATTAAAAAAGTTCTCCATTTATCACTTATTACAACGACATAAAAAAATGCTATGATACTTATCGGCTTGTTCAATAAATGAGGTACCAACTAAAATACAAACAACAGAAATTAATCAAAATTATTTTTATTTCAAATCCTGTTCGAATACAGCTCCTCTGTTACGAATACACGCACGGCACCTACGACGTATTTCTTTTGTGGTGGTGTTTAGAGTCATTTCTGCTTTAATTTTTGCAAATGCGTCGTTAATTCTTGCCACCAATTAAATAATATAAATAAATAAATATTCCGGGACATTGCTCACAGCGCCATCTAGCCCCACACTAAGCAAACGCTTGTGTCGTGGATTCTAGATAACGGATATAATACTTATATACTTTTTTTTTTTGTAAATACATACTTATTATACTTACATACAAACGACCAGACCCAACACAAGTAATCATATTTTTTTAAGTACATAAATACTTGTGTCATGCGGGAATCGAACCCGCGACCTCTAGATTAGAAGGCAGAGCCATTACCAACTAAGCTAACAGGCCAGTCAACAGTGTAATTCTTCTTTTGTTGTGATTTCGACCTCATACACCAACTCTTTAGCACGTCCCCAGACATAGAAATCGAGCGGTGTTAGGTCTGGGGACCGTGCGGGCCATTCAATTGGGCCACGCCTCCCAATCCATGAATTGGGAAAGCAGTTATCTAAATGCTCGCGTACAATGTTTCTGTAGTGTGCCGGGCAGCCGTCATTCTGAAATATGATTGCCCGGTCATCTTCAAAAATCGGCAGGTGGCTCATTAATTCCGGTAAGTCATTGATTAAAAATTCCAGGTAATTTTCGCCATTTAGTGTATCTGGGAGATAGTGGGGTCCTACTACGTCTTTCCCAATGACACCTGCCCATACATTGACCGAAAACTTGTATTGGTGTGATGTCACTCTTGTCGCGTGAGGATTTCGCGATTTCCATAAGTGTAGATTGTGTTGATTAAAAATCTCGTAAATTTTGATTCATCTGTCCAGAGTATGTTCTTCAAAAAATCTTCGTTATCTACATCCGTATGTAAAAGAAAACGGCAAAACTGCGAGCGCCGCTCTTGGTCCCCTTCTACTAAACCTGAAACCAAAACAAACCTGTTTGTGAACATCAGATGGGCAAGTGGTAAACCAATTATTTTTATTGTAGAGCGTGCTCTACAAAAACTACTACAATCACAAATTAAATGTACCTTGCACCGGAGTGTAGTGATAAGGATGCCTCCTATCTGCATTAATTACTGTCCAAACTTTGAATGACGAAACTCCCAAGTTACGGGCCACTTTTCTGACGCTGGTGGTGGGATCTGCATCGAACTCTTGTAGAATGTTTTCATCTACAACGACGCGATGCTGTCTATTGTTCAGGCGTGGTTCCCTAAAGTGTAGGGTACCAGTTTCCCGCAGTCTCCGAAAAGTGTTTGTAAATGTGGTGTGATGAGGCACACGTCTGTCGGGGTACGACTCTCTGTACATTCTTTGTGCAGCACGTGAGTTCCCATCAGCTCGGCCGTAGACAAAAACCATGTCAGCGTATTCTTCGTTATTAAACTCCGTCATGTCTTCACAGAAAGAATCCACACAGCAACAACAGCAACAGTCAACGTTAACAACAGTAAAAGTAAACAACGGATGACACTCAACAACGGTAACAGTTCAACAAATCAACGGAAAAACAAAACAGAAAAACAAATAAGTATTACGAATCGTACTCGCGTCAAACAGTGATAACAGTCAAAGCTCGACTAAATTAAATACTTACACATTTTATTGTTTAGACAACCGCCAATAACCGGTATTGGCCTTACCACGCTGCCTCTGCATTCTTTGATAGACAGAGAAAGAAGAACTTATAACAATAGTTTTATACTTGCTCGTCGTATTTGGTCCCTATTTGTTTGTTGTTATGATGTTACCTTGAATCTTAATTTTACTCAACAAGCCGATAAGTATCATAGCATTTTTTTATGTCGTTGTAATAAGTGATAAATGGAGAACTTTTTTAAGGCATACTACCTCCAGAATAGCTAGTGGTTTTTTTTAAATCACTGTGAAAGTTGAACTTAGATGTCAAGCTTAAATTTATTTTTTCACTTTATGAGTTCTACATCAGTTAGGTAGTTCTAATTGTATGTAATTTTGCTTTTCGTGGCTTAAGCATGCATTTGAGATTATATTCACATGAAAACATCCGGTCTAAAACGGATTTTAGAAATTTTATTTAAGTGAATAGGGACAATTTCGGTGAAAAACGTAAAATTTACAAAAAAAATCTTTAAAAAAAAATAGGAGGTCAGGGATTTTTTTTGGCCAACTTGTATTATCTAAATACGTACCTGAACACGCTCACTAAGTTCGTCGGACCCTCTACAGAACACCCTGTATAAACAATCAACACCACTAACGACTACGTAAAACAACAAACTACGACAGTTATTGCGCCGAAAACCAACATTGTTGAATAGAAAGAAGCAGTAGCCAAGTTGAAAAAGGTATACCTACCTATTGTTCTCAAAAGTTTCACGCAATAGACACACAAACTGTGCACAGGCTAAAATCTAACACAAATATGTCTTTCCCAATTCAATATTATAAACTAGACAAAGTACGCAACAATGATTGTACGTACAGTAGTACCTACACTACAAAACAACAATAATTATCTATCTCGAGCATTAACAGCGACCCGCACATAATGTATTGATACTGTGACATGTCTGATTGTATATTAGTGAAGTGACCAGCCAGCGTAGAGTTGTTGAAGCCGTTCAGTCAGGTGAACAAGACACGCGGAAGTAGATGTTAGTACGTGTCTATGCGGAGTGATCGACTAATTTCGAGCGCTTTACTTTGCCTGCAACGGATTATTGGGTCATCTTCGCACGAAACTCCTACCTAAGATGACGTGCCGGTAGAACCATAAAGCAAGAATACTCTCGCGTTACCTCTATCGCGTACTTGCTCTATCTCTATCTTGTTGTTCGTGGGAAATCCGAGGGTTGTATATTTACAGTTGAATAGTTATTACTGTATCCTCAATTAAAGTGTTATAATTTAAGCCTTTGAGCAAATAGCATCTGTGCAGTAGACGATAACAAGGGATTTGTGGACCACCAAGTGAACTGAGATATATAAGGAGGTGGTATTGACGGCGGCTCAATAGGGTGCAGAGTTTCAAGTGAAAATGAGTGATAAGGAGAAGGGAAGTGTTTGCAGTGAGCAGTACGAGATGGTACCGCCCGAAGGAGGCTGGGGGTACCTCGTGTGTGTCGGCCTGTCTGTCATATTTGTAAGTATCATTTCAATAAAGCGTTACATTAATTATTATAATTATCCATCTATCTATCTATTATTTTTATTAATTTACGTTGAAAGCTACGAAATAGCCAATTTTAATTAAACATGAATCATTGCTTTAATAAATTTAGACCCCATTATTATTTATTTTTCAATGTAAATTTGAATGTTTAATTTTATTGATAGGTACTAACTAGTACAAAAATGGACATTCTAATCAAATGTGGTTGTACTTATCACTATATGATTATATTTCTATGAATCTAAAAGCAATAAAAAAATAACGAAATTAGGGTAAACATAATATAAAAGATTTTAAGAAGGTTTTTACATTAAATGAGTTTAAATTTTTTTTTACACTTAATGTAACGAAAAACTGAATTAAATAATTGTAATGATTTCACAATTTTTTTACAATAATAAAATATAAAAACAAGTGAAGGAAAACTAAACATACTACTTCTAACTACTAACAACTAACTTACTTCTTTTAACAATTTTTTGTGCGTATTTTAATTCATTAAATAGGCACTAAAAAGGCTGAAATTGTATGATGCATAGAAGAGTTTTGGAACATGCAGAAAATCCCTCAATTAGAAATATATATATCTGTACTCTGGTTACTTTTTCTGACAATGGTTACTTTTTTTTAATTTTAATATTTCTTTTTGCTACAGCTCCTTATATTTTATTTCCTTTTTATGAAAAAGTTAAAGCTACTTCGAATTTAAATAGAAGCAAAATTGATACATTAAAAATACGGTTAAAATTTAAGTCTATCTAAATACAAATCTAATCAAATAATTCTACAATAAAACGCGTACAGGGTTATTACAATTCATTGCGGTTAATTTTGGAACCTTAAGTTTCTAGTCAACTTTTAGACTCTAAAATCCTATAATTTGTTGAATGAAGTTGTTGTGGTACTTTCAATTGTTCAAGAATATTTGACTGTTATGTGATTTCACATTGCTTAGATAAGTTAGTACATAGTTTTGTATATCATACATACATATACGAACAATATTTTTTGTTCAAAAACCTCAGTTACATCTGTTGAAGCTGATGCAATAAAAGTTGAATTGACAAATGCTACGATTTGAATTTCAATTTAACATTATGTAAATGTGAAAGTGTGCTTGTTGGTTTTTTGGTCTAAGTGGTCCACGTTTTCGCTGTAACGAAGCGACGGGTCTTCAAGTGTTGGTGGTAGAGTAGGTAGCTTCCAAAAATGACACAGACTACTTGTTATTCCGTAAGCACGCAAAACTTCGTGGAAATCCACTATTTTATAATTAAAACCAAACAGTACTCGTAGAAAACTGCATTTTAGTATTTTTTTAAGTATGTTACCAAAAAATCTCTTTGATTAGCTTAAAACTAACAAAACAACATTCCCAAGAAATTGAAAACCTATTTTTTAAAGTCGGTTAATAATACTTTTCTAATAGCTCTGTATACCTTATATAATCATTTTAATATACATATTATATCGTAATACAAATTACTGTTGCTACCTCATTAATAAGGACCCTTAAACTGGAAGTTGTCTCAGAATATTAAAAAATTATGTATATGCTCAAACATATGACTTTACTTAACATAATGAATAATAAAACGAGATTTAAATTTATTGTAAGGTCTAAGGTTAAACGGTTAATCATAGTTATGGAAAATTATTGAGGACTAGTGAGTGCTCGCGGATGAGCTCGCATTAAGAAGTAAAACTTACATCCTCTATTTCACCCCTTTAAAATTGGAATTTCTAAGAATCCTTACTTAGCGGATACTTACGTCATAACATCTACCTGCATGCCAAATTTCAGCCCGATCTGTTCAGTGATTTGGGCTGCACGTTTATAGATTACTATGTCAGTCAGATAACATACATAATTATTATAACATTAACTTTTCGTTACTTACTTTTTATTCATTGTACTCACATGGCAAACATTGGTGTTTCGATTCTATAATATAAAAAAAAACTTTTTAATTACTAAACATGACAATACATGTGTTTCAACACTTCTAGCTATTCATCAAATTAAATTAAATCGTAAACTTACGATTAAACCAATTCAAATAATTCTTATAAACCTTATACCTTTAAAAAAAACTATGTCACAATCGATTTGGATGCTTCCGTGAGTTAGATGACATTCTATTTGAAATTACAACTGGTTATTGTGTGGCAGTTTAGCCATTAATTGACAGAAGCCCTATGGCTGGTTCAAAAACTCTGAACACTTGATTTGGCTACTTTCATACGATAAGCAAATCAGGATCAACATTGATTACTTTATTTAATTCCTGCAGCCCCATTCACTATCGCACGAGTAGGGGTTCGGCAAGGAGGCACCGTTATACAGTTGAGTTTCCAAAGATTAGCACCAAACGATTTGCTTCGACTTTCACCGTGCGGACAGCCAAAGTGGAACTCCTTGCCTGAATCTCTAACCTCTCTCTACTTGAACTATAATTTGTCGGTCTTCATGTCGAGAGTAAGCCGGTTTCTTCTAGGCAAGCGCGCTAGATCGTAGATTATAACGTTGTTTAACATCAGGCAAGTTGTAGTCAAGCGGGAGCCTCTTTCGTGTAAAAATAAATAAATAAATTTGCAGTGCTCTGTGCTATCCCAATGTATGTTATCGAATATGCATCTAGGACTAATATCTAGATAATCAAAACAACCCTCTTGACCCCAATCTAACAATGCATTCAGATTCCACAGAACGATTAGGATTTGAAAAGATAATGAACCCTCTAATTATTTCTATGACGACAAAGTTGCACTAACCCATTATAAAATGGAATTGAATTTAAGATTTGTCTCTAATTGCTGCGTAAGTATCTAGACATCCATTCATTCATATTTTCCTTTTAATGTGGCAAGATAAAATGGCTTTCTTCGATTTAATAATAAAATACACTATTTTTTTTGTATTATTAGTTATTTATTTAATTCATCTGATATCTTGGTCGCAACAGAAGCTTGACGTTTACGCTTTCAGAAAAAAACAAAAAGACTAGGTACAGCTTTAAAACTATTACAGTATTACTAGAAATAAACGTTAATTCGCAAACAAAACTACTGTAAGAGCGGTGTAAAATAAAAGCCTAATCAGTCTTACAATTTTCTCTTGTTTTTCACAAATATTTCCTATGAAACTCACCTTGATGGCTAAAACTGGCTATTTAAAAAATATTTTATAACATAACACTTTTAATATAAACAAAATTGTTTAGAAAAATAAACTTTAAATATGTATATCTCTAAGGTTAATTTAAAGTGTCAGTATTAGTTTCCTAGATCATAGTTACAATTAAATAGTATTTGTAATAATGTTTCTGACTCTTAATGAATTAATGATTGCGTAATGATGACGATGGAGGTTAATTAGTTAACGGTGTTAATATAAACTGTAATAAACCATTATGACGTGTCAAAATTTCCTAAGACTTGGAAAATGACTATTGTTTTTTTTTTCATTATTTTCTATTCTTGTTACTAACAAATTTCGACTGTTTTCACATTTATAAAAATGTTAAAGGCGATTAAAATAGACATGTCTTTATTCTGTCCTGCTTACTTAAAACGCAGTAATCGACAAATGGCGGTTTATATTTTATGACAGCGTTTTACTAGAATTTACTTACTATTAAGAATAATAATAGTAATAGTTAATGTCAAAATACTCAAATGTCAAATACAATTTTGATTCGAATAATATTTAATATATTATTCGAATACACAATGCCGCAGAAGCCGTTTAAGAAAAGTTGAAGTATTCAAATGGCTGGGATCGTGACACAATGGGAAAGGGGCGACGCAGTCGAGGAAGGCCCAGGACCCGCTGGTTTCTCGATCTCGACAATGTAGTTACGGAGTGACTGGCGTGAGGCACTATCGACCAAGATTCATGGAGGGAGTTGGGGGAGACATTTGCCCTTGGGGCATCATAGGGTGATAAAAAGATCTAAATCACGTAGCCTTTTTAAAATAAATACCTAACGTATGTGAAATGAACTTATCTGTCAAAACACTCGTCTTGGTACTCTTTTAAAATGCGTGGTCATAATAATTTTGAGCGAAATGGATGTATCAGTTCAAATGACAATTATTTAATCATTCAAAACAGGCGTTCGTTTTGTTCTAGATAGCCGGCACGGCGCACCAGCCGGTATTCGGGTTTATATACAACGACTTCCTGGATGAACTGGGGGTCGGGTGCGGAGCTGTGACTGTAGTTTATGGCGTCTTTCAAGTGACAGTTGCTGTTGCTGGTGAGTACGAGCACAAAATAATACAACAGAAACCTATCTCCCGGTTAGTAACGCGCGGCGCGCGGAGGGCACAGTAAAGTACGCTCGACAGTCGTGTGTCAAACGGCACATCACGCATCGTTCGCACATCGCGTGACAAAATGAGCAAAAAATACAATGGCTTGGACTGGCCTGATAGCTTAGTTGATAATGGCTCTGCCTTCTAATCTAGGGGTTGCGGGTTCGATTCCCGCGTGACACAAGTATATGAATTTTAAAATTTATAATTACTTGTGTTGAGTCTGGTCGTTTGTATGTATAATAAGTATGTATGTATTTACAAAAGAAAAGTATAAAAGTATTTTATCCCTTATCTAGTACCCACGACATAAAAAAATAGTAGGTAAGCTAAGTACCTACCTGATTCAGTCACTTACTCACGAAAAACACACAATGTAGGCCATACATAATGTCTGTATTCTATGGTCAAGAAATTTACCTAAATATTTTCGATAAAAAAGTAACTAGGTACGCTATTTATTTCCAACATACAAATCTTAAGCGAATGGCAAAGGTCATTGGCCGAGAACGGGCGGGCCGCGGTACTCTTTTGGTCCACCCGATTGTGCAAGTAAGCAGATAAATACCCATGAATGTATATCAAATCTATTTTCATTTCATAAAACATCAGTGTGTTTAATTACTAATAAGCACCTAAAATATTAATGGTGGAATAATTTTTTTGAAAGCGTGCTAAAGCGTTGTCGAGTAGACAGACTGGCCGCGTCCCGCACCTGCGCCACAGTTGCGCCGCGGGTCACGTGTCGCGACGCGAGTCACCGCTACTTACTGTTTACCTACACCTACAGACGCATCGCAGCACTAGGTACTTGAACCCTACTCTGTGTCAGTACGTACTAGATCCTTCCTTCTTTTTTATGTGCTATGGGTATATTTACATAGGTACCTAGTTTATGTTTACTTCATACATTTCTAAACTCGTAGGTAAGTAATAATAGTAGTGTATGCAACTGTCATATATTATAATACCCGTGTTATATGCAGTTGCATACACTACTTTATCTTCACTAATGCAATTAATCAAACAACAAAAGTAAAAGCTGACAATAGTTAATTTTTCATATAATTTTCTAGATTTTTCTGGCAAAAGATTGTGAGTTACTTTTGTTGCCAATTCTAGAATATCCGGAGGCGTACAAATATCATCGTCGCCAATGAGTTTTTACAAATAGAGATGTTACACTCATTCAAAATCGCCCTAGCGCGTGGCGAAATTATGCTATAGCTACTTAGGTAGAATATACGCAGCTTTGTTTACGTTATTCAGGAAAGTAAAAGAGATCAGAGATATATAAAACCCGGTTGCGAGAAAGGGATTAACGTATTTTCACAGCTACGTGAGCCGCGAACCGCAAATGACCAGATAGAGTAAACTGGGGCAAAATGGATAAATGGGATAGGATAATGAAATAGAAATAGTTATGTACCTAAAATTTTTTTTTTAATATTTATATCCATTATTACATGATAAACATTTGTTCTGTTTACAAACTTCTAAATAATATGCCGTGTGGTATCTTCTTCTGTGGCTTAACAAACGTAAAAAATCAGACAAGTACATAATAAATAAAACAATGTGTATTTTTTTACAAACTTACGAACATCTAAAAGTGTATACTTATTATTATTACTTATGGGTCTGTAGCTGTATGGCTATTTACATCATAACACGAATTATGTACATTTATTACATGATAAACATTTGTTCTGTTTACAAACTTCTTAATTATATGCCGTGTGGTATCTTCTTCTGCGGCTTAACAAACGTAAAAAATCAGACATGAAATGTTGAGAACAAATTGTGGAGGATGTCGTGGGCATCCAATCGTCTTCTCGTCTCTGGGCTCTGGCTATTTGTATCCATTTTCTTCTGAATAATTTGTCTTTCGGAAACCTAAAACATATAAAAACCAATAAATTTTCAATAGTTATTTATACTTGGCTTTAAATTATCTAAATATATAATAACTAGGAGCGCTCCGCGGTTTCACCTTCGTTAATCCAGGATAAAAAGTAGCATGTAGCTTAACCCGGAAACCTTTCTTCATACCAAATTTAATATTATTCATTTCAGTAATTTCGGAGCCTGTTCATTTCATACAAACAAACAAAAAATAAAATCTTTCCTTTTTAGTTCAATCCGGAATAAGAGGTAGACTATGTTTGTCAGGGACAATGTAGGATTTTAATGGTAAAAGATTTTTTCAAACTGGTCCAGTAGTTTCGGAGCCTATTCAAATCAATCAAAGAAACCAACAAACAAACTATCAAATCTTTCTTCTTTATAACATTAGTATAGGAAAGGAAAATCATTAAAACAAAAACCTGACTGCAATAATTTGTTGTACAAAACAAATAAGGTAATCAAATATTATAAGATAGCCCAATATGACCAATAAATCCTAACATCCCCTTGCGTCGTACGAATATACAGCGCTTCGGGCACACTTCGGGTATCATCGCTTTCTCTGTCACTCTTATACGCTTTTGCGCTATCTGTCTCGTTAGTGAAGGTGGCGAAATGGCAGCGTCATAGGAGTTGATTTATAGTAAAATAAAATATTTGTATTTTCATTTTAATAGAATAAACAGTACTTACAAATGAAACGACACATCCTCCTTGGTTTTGGCTCTCGTCCCAGTGTAATTATTACACTTTCGAAACACACACGATGGCATTTGAATATTTTTTCATCGATAAAAAGTCACGCTGTCAACATGTGTCATCGCACGAAGCATCGAGGTGACTGGGCTTAGTGAAGCTACGTGGCCTGATTTGAGTTCACTACTCAGAGCGGGGCATGAACGCATCTACCTCAGTTTATATAGAAGATCATTGATCGTCGCTATCCATTTTTAACTTTTAATTTGTATTTAAAAAACAAAACACATTGCGAAACATTGAATTCACGCGTACGTGTATTGTCACAGTGATTTTGCCCCCATTAAAATCTAACCAACGAGAGTGCAGCGCGACCAACCTGATTGGCCCTGCAATCAGGTTGGTCACGCTTTTCCGATGTTATAATGAGCTATTACGATATCGATGTGGATATTATTACATCATGTGAAATTGCTTAAATTGAGTGTTTTGTTGTCTGTGCTATAACAGTAAATAAATAAATAATAAATAAATATTTCAGGACATATCACACAGTAGTAATTATAAGTCAAGTATCGGAAACATAAGTAGAATGTTACAACATTAGTGTAGATAAAGTAAATTATACCATTTATCGTTTGCAAGTACCTAGCGAGTAGCACTGTATATATTATACTAGCTGTGCCGCATGGAATAGATATGTGTTGGGCATTAAATCTTTGAATTTTGAACCGTTTTCGCAGCGCACGCAACGGAAGCCTTCAAAGATGAATAATTTTCCCCGTTTTTTTCCACATTTTCCATTGTTTCTTTGCTCCTATTAGTTGCAGCGTGATTTTATATAGCCTAAAGCCTTCCTCGATAAATGGTCTATTAAACAAAAAAAATTTTTTTCAATTCGCACCAGTAGTTGCTGAGATTAGCGCGTTCAAACAAACAAACTCTTCAGCTTTATAATAATATAGTATATATAGGTAGTATAGATATTATAAAGGCTATTTGTTAGAATTCTATGATACAATAATATGTACTAGTCTAAATGCCACTTAATTGTGTTCTGATTTACGATGTTTTAATTTTGCGAAAAGCTATAAAACTAATATTATTCAAAGCAGCTGATTTCATAGATGGGGATCGACCAAGAGATAATTATCTAACGTTGTGTTGGACAATTTATAGCTCACAAAAGAATTTGAGTATCAAGTTCTCTTTTTATGTTTTTTTTGAGGAAATATTTCTCTGCACATTGCAAATTTTTATACATTACATTCATAACAACCATCAGGACTTGAACCTACATTTTCCAGCAATCTCTGTATGACGCATTATTAAAAAAAAACGTAATTGCATACATAAATATGTGTTTACTAGGTACTAATAGTGCTATTAGAAATAGTGGTTTCATAAGCGGCTAATTTTATAATGAGATTCACGGCAATTTATTTCGCTCCTTTAATTTAATCCAAGACAATCGAGAACAGTAAGCGTGTCTTGCATTACAATCTAATTTATCCGCGACAAATTATTACTTACCAATTAACTGCAATTAGCTTGTATATTTATTTTAATTGCGTATAAATACAGTTTTTCGGATGAATAAAATTCTAAATTAACTTTTTCTTTTTCAGGGTTTTCAGCGAACATAGCGTTGAAGAGGCTGTCTCTAAGACAAGTTGGTCTGATAGGAGCATTTATTTATACACTAGCGTCGTTCCTAGCTATATTCGTAGTATCGACTACACAGCTGATAATAACGAATGGCTTCTTACAAGGTTTGGGAATGGGTTTACTCATTCCGGTCTCCTATACGAGCTTCAACGCGTATTTTACAAAGAAAAAAGTACTCTATTTGAGTCTATGTAAGGCCTCTATTGGCTTGATAACGATGATATACCCGTTGTTCATAAAGTTCACGATAACGGAGTACGGCTTCCGAGGGACGCTGGCCATACTGTGTGCTATCTCAATGCACAGCATCTTCGGAGCGATGGTCCTGCATCCTGTGCAGTGGCACATGAAGAAACAACCAAAGACTTGTGAGAGAATAGTTTGTGAGTATTATTGATTATTTATCTTTAAAAAATCATTGAAATGTTCTTTCTCTCTTTTCGTGGCGTATGTTTCATCACTAAGAGCTGTAATTCCACCCACTGAATCAATTTATAATTTTATATCTTGTGCATTGCCTAACCTTTAATTTTAATTTCAGTAATCCCACCTACCCCAGCAGTGGATCAAGGGAAAGACCAATTCAGTTTCACAAAACCCACCAACGGTATCAAGCTCGCAGAAAACAGTGCGAGATCAGTCGAAAACCTTTACCTAAGTGCAAGGAAACCAAAATCAGACATGCTGTTTGTTCCTAAGTTAGACGATTCGCGACGTCTGAGCATTCCAGTCGTCTTGATTGCCGGCGATTCAAAGAATAGCGAATTCAACTCGACTGACAATGTTTACTTGGAAAATTTATACAAAGCAGCGTCAGTGAATAGTTTAGGAACCTTTGGAGGCATCGCCGCCGAACCCATGCCCATTATAAAGAACAAAGAAGGAAAATGGTAAAGTATTATTATGTAAATGTCCGAGCGAAAGCCAAATGTTCTTAGTAATCAGAATCGGAGAAGCGTCAATTGAATACGTAAAGATACCGGGAGTAGAGAGCCTTTTCTAAATGTAACTCGATATAGTCTCTTGGAATAGTTCTTTGATAAAAGTATTTTATAGTTCATTGGATATTCTGTAAAGCTTAAATTTTATTGTCTGTTTTATTGTTTTGAACTATTGAGAAATAGGTGATTCTAAGAACATTTGGATTTTTAAATTCATTTAGTAAATACGATAGCTATTCAAACTGTTTTAATGTGTTATAATGTGCAACGTAACGTTCAAAATTTCATACATACCCAAAGCATTTTACATAAATTGGCATACATTTGTTTGCTTGTAATTATTTAAAATAAATATTTAATGTACATTGCGATGACATTAAGATTAATACATTAATTAGTATTCATATAGAGTTAAATTTAGAACTAATCTAGATTATTTTTTAGGCAAACGGTAGCTGAGTTCCTAGACCTGACACTTCTCAAGGACTATGTATATGACAACATCATAGTTGGGATGTCTATCGTCTTTTTTGCTGACTTAACGTTCTTTACTCTAGAACCACTGTTTATGGACAAGAATAATCTAAGTCGGGTAAGTTATTATTTGAATAGTAAAATATCTATACATTACATATACATAAAGCTAAAAAAAATGTTTGAAGATACTTATGTAGAATCGATAACAGAACACGTTCCAACAATTTTTTGATTTGTTGTCTGTTTATCTTGTACTCTTTTTATCTATGCTTCTGTTTGTCTGTTTATTTAAAAGCTCATCACGCAATAACGGCTGAACGGATCATCATTATTTTTGGTAAATAGTTAGTATGAGGTCTTAGGCGTGTCATATACTACTTTTTATACTGAAATAATGCGAGCGTAGCCGCGGGCGTCCACTAGCTGTATATGTAAAGTTAGCCACAAATGTCAAAATTAAACACTAGATTTCTTTGAATTTATAGAACAATTCATTATACTGGTAATTATGTACATACATACATTAGTACCCATATTTTTAGAAAATCAAGTTCTATGCGCCCTTGGTTTGCCCATACTATTCTGGCAAAGGTAAAAATTATATTTAGTTACTGAACGTATCATATTTATCTTTGTTACTTTTATGTCAACTTTGTTAAAGAAGATTTTCCGGCATTTCATTGATGGCAGAATAAATTGCTGACTATTTTATTAATTAATTAATTAGCCTCGTGAATTTAGTCCAAGACATACCACATGTCAATGCGTCAATTAGTAGAAAAAATGCTATACGTAAATGATTTTGACATTTCATAAAACTTTGGTCTAGCCGGCTTAAAAAAATATGTATACCTAAATTATCTACATGAATTTGCAATCAATCAATTAACTTGCCACCTGTTCTGGCGTAAAATAATGATTATAAAATATACACAAAACGTTTTAATTAATATGGCTGCGTTTCCAAACAAGTTTTTCTATGGGCATTTATTTTTTCACGAATTTTATAACATTTTTTAAACATTATGAATATATTATTGCGTTTTTAAATGCAAATAGAGCAAAAAACAGTCTTATTAGTAATGCATATTGAATAAATATAGTAGAGATAATAATCTAGCTAAGATTTTTGAGATATAAAATTGATATCGCGATTTTTGTAGCTTTAGCATTATGCTTATTTTTAACCTATGATTTTAAGTAAAAACAAAAAAAATAACGTCTTGAGCAGATTACTTAAATGGATATTTTGATAGTCACCTAATTCTAGTTTATAGGAAATTTATTGAAAAGTAGTAGATGTCTCCGTCTTCGCTCGTATTCTTTTCAGTCAAAAAGTAGTAAGAATTAGTAAAATCATGATGATCCGTTCAGTCATTTATGCGTTACGCACGTTTAAATTAACAGATAAACAGACAAAATTCTAAAAACTGGTAAAACGTGTTCTATTTTGGATTTAAACTATAACCAAACATTAATTTTTGTAATATCTTCTTTTCATTTTATTTCAGATTTGACCCTCTTCAGCTTTATTATAATATGTACATACGAGTATAGATTGCAGTCACATTTTGTTGTTACATTATATAAAATTTAGTTTAGTATTATTAGTATAGTTTTGCAGACTGATTTTCTAAAGCCAGTAAATATTTGATTTTCGAATTTGAGACATGTCTCTTAAAAACTTACTTATACGAAATATATTTCATTGTTTCTAAAATATCGTGTCTCCAGACAGTTTGCTATTATCTATAGTAGTTGCGACTGAAAAGTTTTGGAAATTGCAAAAAACTTCCAGACAAGCGTCTATAAACGAGTTTTACCTGTCCAGTTGAGGAAATTTTAATGGTTTTATTAGATATCAAAATAAAGACACTAAATCCTGTCTTAAGATGCTTATTTTTAGGTGTGATAACTGCATGTCTATGTTTTTTATGATTAGATCAAAACTGGATTAGTATTTTGGTAACAGATAAAAAGTCAGATATGCCATCTAAATATAAAATGTAGTAAGTCAAATGAATAATACTTATTGAGATGAAAAAAACCGTAAAATATCTCCTAAGAGCTATAACTTAACCTAACAGTTCAGCATTTTGGCAGATTAAGTTGAAATGTCTATAATAATCTTTGTATTTTTTTTTTTAGAAATAAAAGTAAGCTTCAGCATTTAGGCAGAATAAGTTGAAAAGTCTATTATTTTTAAATATTTTATCACATTTCTGGAAGAGATCACTTTAGTGATAAGGTCGCCCAATGTCCCTGGTTACCTTCCACCTTTATGTTAAATATGTTCTTTTTTATTTGGTGTACAATAAAGTATATTTGATTTGATTTGATATTTTTTTTACAAATAAAAGTAAGCTTCGACCTCTTTATCATATGTAAGTAACCTATTCTTTCTCCTTGCAGTCTGAAATTGCCAACATCATAGCGATAGGTGGCGCCACCGACATGTCTGCGCGCTTGTTCCTCGGCGTCGCTGGACAGTTCTTCAGGATGAACAGCCGGTACATGTTCTACGCAGGCGCACTGTTCGCCGCCATCTTTAGGATTGGTGAGATTTATTTCTTAAATTTCTTTCTTTCTTTTTTTCTTCTATCGACCACCAGGGTAGCGGCGTAAATGTACTTTATTTCTTTGACTTTCCACTCTCGTATGTATATACTTCCAAAATGTGCTATTTGTAAACATATTTTTCAAATAAGCTTGTAAATAAATGCGTGAAGAATCTATACATTACAAGCATAGTTAACAAACTAAATCGCTATATTTAGTATATAGCAATTGTAATAAAACTCTATGTTGACCAAACCTTATATGTCACGCTCAAACAATGACTCACACTTGTCTAAAATGGACACATTCATTCTCGACATATGAACCGTGAAGAAATAATTAAAATTCTCTCAGCAGATCTTCTCATATATCGCCCAATGTCGTTGACCTGGCGAAATACACGCGTTTATGATGTTAAATAAAAAAAGAAAAGTATAATATCCACCTTGTCGTAAAATTAGCTATATAAATACGAATCCACATTTAATTATTTAACTTTTTCCTCCATAAGTATAGTATTACCAATTTGTTTGCACGAGCAAAGTTAACGAGATAACTTACACATACAAAAAACAATGTGTTGTGTCTTAAAAAATAATTTAAAATTCATGTGTAAGCTTTTCTTACTGTCGTGAATCCAATATAGGTACATTTATATCATAGGTATGGCTTCGAGAAAAATCTAATATTAATACAGATAATTAACTATTGACAAAAAATGCCGCGATAAGTTTTGTAATTCTTGTCTAAATATGTACATATGTAGCTACTGAGCTGCTAGTTTTTTTTTTAATAGTTTAACTAGAATACATACCGACAACTATTTTTAAACAAAACAATAGGTATCGAACAGTTTTTGTTAAGACCTAAGTGAAAAAAATAGCTCCAACATTGAATTTAACAATCTTCCAATACAATACAGGTAGTCCACTTAATATAATAATTTAAAAATAGATTGCTTGTTATTGCAACGCGTCAAGTTTTTTCGACATTTTTATATCATCGAATTATTTGCTGGGTCAGAAATGAACTTTGAATACATCAAATTAAACAGTAGGTGTCTATTTTATTATCATGTAAAGATAAAAACAGCATTGGAAACAAATGCATCAATTCTTAAATAAACGAACTGTAAATTAACATTAGAAATGCCTTTCATATAAAAACGTACGTAACGTATAAATGAACAACTGTTTTATAAAGCATTATCTAGCTAGGGTATGACAACGAGTGGAATATACAAAATATGGTTGAACTATTCAATCCGTATTTTATAAAGATAAAAATATAAAAAAAATACAAATTGATCTTCCTATTTCTGTCATGAAGCGGTGCGCATTGTACATTTTTACGGTAAGGCATCGATGTGATTTTTTGCGCAGGAATTTACACATAGTTTTTCGTCCCCAATTAGGTAATACCGACAATGTTTTATTTTAGACGAGATCGAAAGTTATGGTTATATTTATTTTAAACTTACATGTAGATTACGAGTGTATACGCGTTTTTACACCAAGCAACCAAAACCGCAGGACTGAACAAGTGTAATTATATAACTGTATTTAGTATCACATTTTTTTATAAGCTGTACTTAAGATATATTATATTAGTCCATCTGACAACATGATTATTAATCGACCTCGTAATAGGTACTCAAATTAATTGCAACAGTGGAATTTTTTGTAGACAAATTATGTATAACCTTAAACATGTTTGTATTTATTATTTATATAACTGACCGGTATTGTGGGCTTCGGATCAAAGTTGTTTTATAAGTTAAGTGGTTAAGAATTTTTAGGGTTGCGTGGTCAATAGTAAGTTCTAAGTTTCAGTTGTTGCTTCAGAGATCAAATAAGTGAATGGCAGAGTAAAAAAGTGTTTTTTTTTTGTTGGATTCGTAAATTCGATTTTTAAAAAGTACACGTGGCACTCGTTTTTTGAAGTAAACCAATATTAATAGAACATATTGAGATAAAATACAATATTATGATTAATTATGTCATTTAAAATATTCTACATATAACTTTTTTAATCTTTAAGTTTGAATTATACTTTATGTAATCAATCTTTCAAAATGCCTAAATTTATGCTTATTAAGCTAATGCTTATTGTCCTAAATTTTTAGCTAATAAAATAAGCTAATGCTCATAGCAGCTGTATTTTCTGGTGTTCAGAAACATTTTACTCGTATGAATGGCTCTTGATATCTTTGATACCTCAATTTATTTTATTAATAAAAATCTACCGCCTAGCACGGCCTTGATATTTAATATTTTCAAATAATAATGGCTGTGGACTTTGCTGGAAATTATTTTTTCAAAACGAGTCCAAGTTTTTTAAAGATCTAATTTTAGAAACCATAATATATACCTGAGGAAAAAAATCAAAAGTTAGATCATGTTACTAGTCGGATAAAGAATATAAATAGACTTCGAAGACTGGCACAATGTTATATTCTATGAACAATTCGCATGCGATTAACAATGTCAGGCAACTATTGATACAATCAGTATTTGGATGGGTGATCGAAATTGATATTATGTGTGGGCTCATCTTTGAGTCGTTGAAGATCCTGCTGTTTATCATAAACCTTAAGTTAACTAGTTAACCTTAAGTTCTCTTTATAACTAATAATAATAATAAATAATAAATATTTCGGGACATTGCACACAGCGCCATCTAGCCCCACACTAAGCAAACGCTTGTGTCGTGGGTACTAGATAACGGATATAATACTTATATACTTTTCTTTTGTAAATACATACTTATTATACATACATTAACTGTAGTAAATAATTGTTTTCCTTTCTTTTCCAGTGCTAGTCCAGTTCACAACATACCTACCAATCCTGATAGTGACTGGTATCCTGGGTGCTTTGCGGTCACTAGTCCACATTGCCCAGCCTATAGTAATGGCTGACCATGTGCCGATAGAGAGATACCCACCTGCTTATGGACTCTATATGCTGTTGGCTGGAGGCATTAGTATTACTATTGGACCTTTGATTGGTGAGTTTATTTTGTTTGGTGAAGGTTTTTTGAAAGCGTATTGTAAATTGGTGGCATTTGAAAATGGTTAACTATTACATAAATTTGGGATAAAAAGGAGCAAAATACCACTGTGATTGTATCGGATATTGATAGTGCTATACTCGTATATAGATAACTTTATTTAGATGCCATTAAAATCAGACTCAAAACAAATGAAAAGGAACCATGTCGTCGAATTAGCTATTTATTTTTTTATGGAAGTCGCTTTTTCATATAAAAATGAAGTCGGTTAAAAAGCACCCAAGGCAGTTTCAAAAATGCACGCATTTATGTACATAGCTCTGAAAATCCATGAAACGATTTAAGTTGTAAGTAAAACTAGAAAGATGTTATCATTTTCCTGTAGCATTATGAATAAGATCTCGATTATGATCACGTGGCAATGTAGTGTTAATTATTAATATGAAAATAAAACTATCATTTAGTTAATATCACAACTAATCTTGGTCTAGCTGTGTTGACGTCTAATATCTATGCCATCAGATAAAATTAGATTGATGAGATTCAAATTATTTTTTGCAACATTAAAGGTCACATTGAACAAAAAAAACTGTTGATTTAATTTGCAACATAACGCATTGAATTATAATTTAAGAATTTTTTGCTTGTGATATTTTTTGTTTGAATATGATATAATTTTTAAATATTTTTTACATTTTTTTTGACAAAGTTGGTGTGCAAATGTTTACAATGAATGGAACCTCCCGTTTGACATTCCATAACGAACACGGTTCACACCATGTTCTGAAACCTTAAGTAAAGAAAATTATTGATTTAAAGAAAATTAATAAAAAAATATTAATACAGTATGTGTAATAAGTACCACCGTAGTATACAGCTAGTTTAATGACAGACATAGACAAAGGTTTTTTTTAACACGGCATAAAAGTTATAATTTTAATAATTAATACTAATATCATCTAATAGTTTAAGTTGAATGACACCCTTATTCATAGCTAATGGACGCTCGCGACTTCGCTGGCACTATTTCAGGACAAAATATAGCCTATTACACTCATAATACCTCTCACCAAAAATCATGACGATCAAATTAGCCGTTTTCGCGTGATGAGCTTTTAAATAAACAGACAACATTTTTAGAAATTGTTGGAATGTGTTCTGCTATAAATTCTAAGAATGTCTAAAAAATATTTTATCTTCTATTCTTCTTATATTCTATAAAAATATTTTCAGCTTTATTGATACATATATATAGATATTGTATACACTATAGCTGATGTGTATAAGGCACATTCTCGGAAGTCACTCGTAGAAATAATTTCAATTTTGATTTTAAAAGTTTTTTCTAGCTTTTTTTAATATACATATTTACAATATCTTGTAAATGTCAGCGGGATATAAATAGACTGGCATTTTATGCAAAGCGAGTCTAACAAATATCTAATTTGAATGAAACATTTATTCTGAAAGTCTTTGAACTAGTCAAACTTATTTCAAATCTAATATCATTTATAGACATATTAATCATTTAAAATAATTATACATATGTACTCAAATATTTGCCATCGTTAATGAAATAATGAGATTCAAACCCATATCTTGATTAGATGTTATCAACATTTTGTATTAGGTTACAACAACGAATGTTTTAAATTTTAGCATCATAATACTTAAAATCCTCTACTGACAAAATAGATACATTGTAAATAAATAACAATTATCCTTCTACTAGCTTTGCCAGCGACTTCGTCCGCATGGAACAGTTATTACCATAAAAACGGTTCTAGTGAGTAAATCTTAAAAGATAGACATATACTGTTGCAGACATTTTGTTAGATCATTTTAAGATAAATAATTCTTTGATACATATTTTTTTGATATCTTGAACCGTTTTCGCAGCACACGCAACGGAAGCCCTCATAGATGAATATTTCCCCCTGTTTTTTTCACATTTTCCATTGTTTCTTCGTTTCTAGTAGTTGCAGCGTGATGTTATATAGCCTAAAGCCTTCCTCAATAAATGGTCTATCCAACACAAAAATATTTTTGCAATTCGCTCCTGTAGTTCCTGAGATTAGCCGTTCAAACAAACTCTTCAGCTTTATAATATTAGTATAGATTAAAACCACGTGGATATAATTGTGAATACCTATTAATGTTTAATTCATATTTCTCTATGCAGATGCAATATATACTTTAAAAAGATATGTAAATTGTGGTAAATCGTAAAACAAGAAATCTTTCATTAAATTAACAATAACATTTATGATTAAAATCCACAACTAAATTGCATAGGCAAGTAATTATTTTTTGTAATCTAGTTCTTGTGATTATAAAGTTGCCTGTGGAGGTAATTGAACAAAATAAACATAAACTTGATTTATGGCAAAAATATTAAATAGGGCAATACGATTAAATAGTATTTCAACGCGTTTAAGACTGTGAGAAAAGGTACCACATAGAAAGATTGGACCCATAATTTATTATTAGTTACGCGTAACAGCCGTAGGCGCAGCACAGACTGGCAAAAAATCAATCAGTGACTGACTACACATACTCGAACCAAATAGTTGATTGATAAACTCACTAGTTACCACAGTGTCAGTTAACTAACCCAAATAGTAAAAGTCAACGTCCTCAAGTTTTAACCACGATGCAAAAACTAGGCCTTGAACACTTTGAAGGCAGTTGACCCTTTAAAACACATGAGTACGCACGTGAGCCGACACGTGTAGGTCAGAAATGATAAAAATATGGTGTAATCTGAGAACCTGTGACATTAGTGCAGACATTTTATTGGTTTCTTTGAAGGAGTGTATGTGATTGTAAGTGAGATCTTTCCATAAGGAAAATATCATTGAAGTTCGTGGAGTAAAATGAAACGTAAATATTCATATTCATTTATTTGTAAAGCCTATTATCTAGATATGATCGTAGCTTATCTGAGAATCAGTGACATTTGCAGATATTATATAGGTTTCTTTAAAGGAATGTATGTGGTTGTAAGTGAGATTTTTCCATATATATCATTGAAGTTCGTGGAGTAACAAGACATGTAAATATTAATTATTTTAGTAAAGCCTATTTACACGTCCAATAAACTAGTTAGCAAGTTAGCAAGTTAGACTGCCTTTTTCCTTCATATAAATTATATTTTGTAATCATTGAAAGACTTTGGATGCGTCTTTAAAAGAAAAAGAGCATTTTTGCATGTGATGCTAGTAGTCGAAATTGATGTATCAAAGCATGTTTAAGGTATTTGTTCAACATGCTTTCGATCGACACTAATGTAAAACGCATTTACATAAAATGCACACGTTGGAGACACGCGAAAAGTTATATTCTCACTCAGGAATGCTTTTATAATATATTTTATCTAAGAAATAAAACAAAATTAAAAGTAGGTAATAGATTACAGATTTAAATCTCTGATGTACGATAGTGCCTAACAGGAGATGTCAAGGTCTTTTATTTTACTAATTCAATAATAATTTAATGTCTCATAACTATATGATATTCATGCTGGAAATATTGGAATTTTATCGCTTATTTATTGTTGAAACGTATATAACTACGTGATCAACTTATAACTATACTAGGTACTAAAGTTTTACTAATCTTATGTGAAAACATAAATACAAAAATCTTAACGTAGAAAACGCTTTTTATAGGTACTGTCATGTGATAATTATTTACCTTATTTTTGATATTTATTTAATCTCAATGATAGAAAGCTGAAATAAAATAATATAAATCCATAAATATAATTTGACTGCTCTGTTAGCTTAGTTGGTAGTAGCTCTGCCTTCTAATCTAGGGGTGCGGGTTCGATTCCCGCATGACACAAGTAATTATGAATATTAAAATTTGTAATTACTTGTGTTAAGTCTGGTCGTTTCTGTGTATAATAAGTATGTATTTACAAAAAAAAGTATATATGTATTATATCCGTTATCTAGTACCCATGATACAAGCGAAAGCTTAGTATGGGGCTAGATGGCGCTGTGTGATAATGTCCTGAAATTTTTTTTTTTTTTTTTTTTTTATTTATAAATATAAATAAGTTGTCTGCTAATAATGTTTTCATTTCATGCATGATGCATCTATCTTTGTAAGATATGATTAAGAAAATCCAATGACAGGCGCATCATTTAATATATTTCAATACATTTCAATACTAATATATTTGCTTATCATTATATAAATCACAGTTTTGTTTTCGAATGAAAACTTCCGTCGTGAAAATGCACAAATAAACGTAATATTGTTTTATCCGTTCAGCCGTTTTTGCGTGATGCGCGTTTTAATATACAGATAAACAGACAAAACTGCTGAAACATGTTCTGATATCGATTTCGAGTATACCTTATATTTTTTTCTAATATCTTCTATGTACAAATTTTAGACCCTCTTCAGCTTTCGAATTCTTTATTAAAACGTTTTAGAGATAATCGACTCCGACTGATACAAATCATGTTAAACAGTCCCAAATTTTCTAGATAACGATCTACAGACTCCGATGACGTCATTATCCATTCATCTATACTAATATTATAAAGCTGAAGAGTTTGTTGGTTTGTTTGTTTGAACGCGCTAATCTCAGGAACTACTGGTGCGAATTAAAAAAATATTTTTGTGTTAAATAGACCATTTATCGAGAAAGGCTTTAGGCTATATAACATCACGCTGCAACTAATAGACAATTAATCACACAAGTACACATCTTTCTCATCTCTTTTCTTACATCAACCCCTCCCCTCAATTCCCATTCCCGAGACAGTTAAGTAAATTATTTCCTCCGCTAACTAACATATTTTATTGAAAACTTTTTGTTAAATGTACATAGATTATTATCTGAAATCCAGAAGGATGAGCGCGTTCCCCACGACACAGGGGCACCTAGTGTGGGGAACATAGCTCACATCATTTGTAATCGATCCTAACATAGTACCTAATATAAATATAGTACTAACAAACAAATGTAACTTAGTTATAAGGTTTTTGCTGTCCAATAAATAAACATTACTATTATTATATAATAGGAGCGAAGAAACAATGGAAAATGTGGAAAAAAGGGGAAAATTATTCATCTTTGAGGGCTTCCGTTGCGTACGCTGCGAAAACGGTTCAAGATATCAAAAAATATGTATGAAAGAATTATTCCTCTTAAAATGATCTAACAAAATGTCCGCAACAGTATATGTCTATCTTTTAAGGTTAACTCACTAGAACCGTTTTTATGGTAATAACTATTCCACGCGGACGAAGTCGCGCGCACCAGCTAGTCTAAAATATGTGTGATTTACGACTATGAATAATTATAGACCAAATTTTCTATCAGTTTCTTTAGTTTCAATGCCACCGGTATCAAGTTACTTATACATTATGCATGTTGTACATGTTAACTGATATACATTTTTATCATTGTCATATAAAATGATCGGTGGCTTATAGCCAGAATGGCTGTTGAGACCGTTTTATTAGTCCAAATATTGTTTTATTTAATAATTAAGAATCATGTTTTTTTAATAATTTCACTACAGGAATGTAATATAGTTGGTAATGTATTGCATAAGTTTTACTCATGATTAACGTAGTGTTGCTCTTCATACAAAATAGGCGTTATTTGCGTTTCAGCACTTTTCATATAGCGGGAAATTCATTTACTTTGCTGTTTATTATGATTTTTACTCAAATCAATAACCATTGATTTGTCTCCCTTCAAAAGACATAGAACTGAAATTCTGAACTAATAATAAAAAAAAATATATTAAAATTTTCCGTCTCATGTTTTATGTCCAAAAGCCACAATCGTTGTTCTTTTTTTAGTACCTACTTTTTATTAATATTTTTTTTTATTAACCTCTACCGTCCCACTCCTGGGCGTTGGTCTCCCCAACTCCCATGCGTCCCGGTCGAAGACTTCCTCACGCCAGGCACCCCGTAACCGGTCCAGATCCTGACACCAGCGCGCTAGCGGGCCGATAGTATAATACAAAATATATCAAACTATATTTTATTTCTTCCAGGTTTCGTCCGAGATATAAGCGGCAGTTACATTGTGGCCTTCTCTATGTTAGCAGCTTGTAACATGGTATGCGTCATACCTTGGTCCATCGAAGGCATCTACAAATACGTGAAGCTAAGGAACAAGAATTTACAGATGCAGACGTGATTTCCTATTTAATATTAATTTGGTAAACTTTATAAAATTATATCAGGCAGCTGGCATGCGTATATTCGTATGTTACATTATAATATTGCCTAGTTTGAGAGACAGATCAAATTCTGTACAGACATGTTCTACCTTGAAGCATGGTGCCGATTGTGAGGGTCTCATTTGGGCATCTTGGCGGTCAAATACCTGCCCCCTTAGACAAGAGACGTATTTTACTAAGCGTACTGACGCATTCTTATAGGATAGACCAATGGACGGAGTGACGCAAGAATTCCCCTCGTGGAGCGCATCGTGATGTCAATCCCATACATTATTCTTTCTATTCCATAAGTATGCGTCGCGTCAGTACGCTCACTAAAAAAACTCCTCTTGTCTAAGGGGGCTGCCCGACATGATTAAAAAAAAACAGCTGTGTCGCGTGTTCAATATTCTATGATATTAAAAATTTCATTTAGCTGTTTTTGACCCTACCTATGAATGCAATTATTCGACATGATTGTAGTATTTAGGTGTATGTTTTCTGAGTATTTTTTGCTAAATGTTCTTCTTAGAGTACGAGTATGATCGAAATAAATTTTATGACAACGTCATGGCACAAAAATTTTAAAGCTAAATTATTGCGCAACACATAGTCAATTCACGTAGATATTAATTACTTCTCTTTGGTTTTATAACACGGATTTTATCTTCAACTGTAAATTACAAGACTTCAAAATCTAAATTTTGATCATAATGCCTTATTTCTAAAACCATCTGAATATTAAGCGTGTCCGCTGCTAAAATATAATATTTATTCCTTTCTTTGGTATATTTAGATTTAAACAGTTATAAGTGATTATGACTTTTTCGAGCTGCCAAAATCTGTGATATTAGATGTTTATTGTAAAACACGTCTCTTATAAAGATTTTATAATTACCAACCAATGAATTAATTGACTTTAGTATTATTTGAAGTAAGGTTTTGTGTATGTTTGGTAATACATTGCAAATTGTATGCGTATACTTACTTAGTTTTATAATGTCAAGTAGTCAACACGTAATTTGCTCATTATATGTAATTTACAAAGTTACTATAATTATTTACGCAGAACGTTTTAATGCGGATTTATTGGATGTAGCTGTCACTTATGTTCTTAGATTTTTCGAAACTTGCAAAATCAGCTATAACGAGCAAAAACTTCGAAGACCTGCGATAGTAAGGCAAAACTGGATTACCGCACATTTAAAAATATTATACAGTACATACAAGTAGCTTACTTACTAATTTGCCGTTTCATTATGTACACCGTTATATTTTTTGCATTAGTTCACAGTAATTTTGTAAAATGGTTTTCAAAATAAATGAGCCTCTGTTTCTATTAACACGAAGTTATACAAATTATAAAGACTTCCATTTTAAATTGCAGAGCATTAGATTTAACTCTGGTTGGTAAGCTAAGATTGTAAAAATATTCCCTTTTTATGTATGTAATATTTTACCAAAAAAAGGTTAAAAACTGGATAAAGTAAAAATAACAGGGAATATTTTAATTTGGCCTTGTTCCAAACGTATCGAATAGGAGGATGTTCCTAAACTAGAGTGGCAACACTGTTATCAACTTTTAGCTAAGTTTTGGATAAATCTTAGTTTTTAATTAAAAATACATTGAAATTTTGAACATTTTGTTTTCTTTTCATTTTTTCTAAAATTTAAGTTGTTTTGTTGGTATCTAAAAATTAATCAAATATTTTGTGGATAAATCAATCAATATCAGTTTATTGTATATAGACTTTTACCGACTTTTTTTACTTACTACAAAATGTCAAGTTTCTTCCACGCTTGACCCATGTTTTAAAATATTGTGATCTTTCTTCAGTATAATTTAGTTGTATTAACCGGCTAGCACTTACGTCAAAAATTACGTCGAAAAATTAGCTCGACAAGTTTCGGAAATCTGAGGTTTCCATCATCAGGAGGACGAGTCAGCACGCGCGTCCCGGTTGTTCCCGGTTTCTTCAGTATGTTTACGGTTGAGCTTGAAACACAAGAATTTGGTGTACGATTGGAATCGAGCAGGGATGCGACTTAATGCAAGGCACATAGACGCTTCTCCACGGACCGCAATTATACATAAATCTTATAAAATGCATATAAATATTAAAATTACGAACTATAGAATGTTACAGATATAACAATGTAACAAGTAAACAGAACGTCGTTAACCGCAAACGAAACCACTGACATGTAAACAATGATAAACGGTACAACAAACTTATTTTTTTTGTAAGTTTTTAATTTGTTTTGATAAATAAACAGTATTTGAAATAGGTTATGCTAGAATAGATGTAACTACGTGTACAATGCTCATGTATGTATTGCTAACCCTGGATAAATTATTTTATTTATGGTCCACTGAACCAAATACTAAAATGTATGCCTTAACACATATAAAACTCATCTGATTGATTCTTAGAGCTTATAAATGATCCCTTGCTTTATTAAAAATTAAGGTGTAATAAGTAAGATTAATTCCAGAAATGTGGTGTACAATACACATGTTCATGATTTTACATAAACTGTGAAGGACTGCCGCGTGTTCTATTTAGAGCACCCGCATCCTATATTTAAGCAAGCTAAACGCCGACCGAACAATAACAAAACAGTTTTCTGACAGTCGTGAAACCATGCCATCTTGCAATCGACACATACTGGCTATCCCTTTATAACATAAGTAAATAAACGGACAAAGACCTGCTATCTTGCGTCGATGTGCACACGCAGTCGTTTATTACTTTATCTGGAGCATCCGTAGCAGTCCTAGCCGAGATATCATACACGTTGTGCGTGCTAAAATGAACGATAGAACTTTACAAATCAAAGAAAAACAAGAAAATGACCGGGAGAAGGCAATCTGGGGATATATTGTCTGCTTCGGAACAATCCTCACTTTTGTAAGTACTTAAGTTATGAATCATATTACCAGTTAAATTTGTAACTAACTAAAAACTTGGTTGCTATATACAAGTTGTCGATACTCGACTAACCTTGTGTCACATAATATACTTTAAACAAGTCAGAGTCAGAAAAGTTCCATGTAAAGAATGCTGCTACATAAAGATAACAAAAATGTCAAACCTATAATTTAGCGAAATTGTTTATTCAAATTAATTTTTGCATATAAATAATGGTCATGAAATTAGTTAAATATCAGATACATATATATATATATACGAGTATATAAAGAGTGGATAACACGATTATCATAAAATCAGTACGAAATAAAGGTTAATAAAACAATTTTGTGTAGAGAAAAAAAACAGTGTTAAATGTTAGTTAGTTAGTAATTTATTACCCATAAAATTGACACTATTAAGTAACTAGAAAACACAGTTTATACACGGAAGAAGTGAATGAATGCCGGTTCAAATATTATAATTATTTGGTTCTAGTAATTAATGCCTGTGTGATTGATAACCTTGTTTATGTTTAATGTATTTCAAACTCAAGAATTTTAATAATTGTTAAATAAATCAGATTGATGTCCGTATCAATGTCAAGGAAATCTGAAAAGCACATTTATTTGTTTGGATGACTAATTGATAGTTTGTGTGTTAAATATATATATTTATTATTTCTTATTGTTTTTGCTAACGTCTAGAACAAGTAGATCAACACAGATGCGTCAAATAACAAACAAATTCACGGCTTTATTATAAACATATGATTTTAACTAGTGTTATATTAATTTTAGATTGCAGGAATCGGTCACGTAAACTCGTTTGGTCTCATTTACAAAGATTTCATGATCGATACCAACTCAACAGCCAAGTCTTTGACTACTGCACATGGAGTATTTGCCATCATGTTGGCCATTGGAGGTAAATACATGCAAAATATTATTAAAATAAGTGACTCTGAAAAACATTACGTAGTAGTAGATTTAAAATACTTGCAGATAAAATAATGCCAGAGTTGAAATGTCTGTAGGTATGTATTCGGTAATATTTTCTTTTATTCTGTTAGTCTGATAAATTTGTGACTTCTATGTACAATGACGTAAAATTACGTTAAAGCTAATTTATATTTTGAATTTCAGGAATAATGCTCAACATGATGACAAAGTCAATATCTTTTAGACTTGGAGGGCTCATTGGTGCAGCAACATTTTCTATCGGATCATTAACAACAATAGCCATCTCGAATACAAATCAGTTGCCTTTAACATTTGGCACTTTACAAGGCATCGGCTTTGGCATGATGGTCCCCGTCTGCTATTCAACAGTGAACCGTTACTACGTCAAGAAAAGAACTACAGTGATGAGCATAATCAAAGCCATTCAAGGATTCGTTCTTATGTGGTATCCACAACTTATCAAATACATAGTACACCATTTTGGATTCCGAGGCACATTGATACTGATTTCAGGAATATCCCTGCACACATTCCCTGGGATGCTTGTCATGAAATCTCATGTACCCAAGACGAGAAAGCGCACAGCAAGTATTTTTTGGTCTTATTGAAAATCATCAATTACTAAGCCGAAAAATCGATGAAACTTAAATGAATTTAACAGTTGCAGATGACGTGGAAAATCATAAAAATAGACTGGAAAACGAAGATCTGTTGAATGAGAAACCAAATGATGACGCTGAGATTAAAATAGCAACAAACACGGCTGTGGAAAATTTTAAGTACGTAAACAAAATTTTATTGTAACATGTCTATAAAACTTATCATAACATGTTATCGTATTTAATTAGACTAGTTTAGGTTAACCGTTTTACCTATTATTCTGTACCGTATAAGTACATACTATATACATAATGATGATATGCTGTGAACGACGCATACGGTTCGGTTTCGTATACTGTATGTATGTTTGAGTATAGAAAACCTATGATACTCAAATAAATATTCAAACAGAGTGTTTGTAGAAAGCTAAGCATTCTAGAGCTATTATATTTATACGTCTATAGCTATATTAGTTTAAAGAAACAGCCACAGCAAAATTCAAAACAATTTGCACATACACCGGCAAGAAGAAAAATAAACAAACAGACATATATTATGATTGGTGTTATACCGTTTATGATATGATGTTTTTATTTTTAATACATATGACATGATATTATAATATATCAAATAATACCTTAGTCTCTAATAACCTAATTTTTTTTTTATTTTACAGGAATAAATTGCTTGAAATTTTGAATCTGAAAGTGCTGAAGGATCCAGTGTATCGTAATATTTGCCTCGGGCAGAGTTTCGTAAACTTCTCCGACCTAACTTTCTTCATACTACAGCCCATGCTTTTGTTCCAATATGGATATACTGCTGTGAGTATCTATTATTTAAATTAATTTATGTTTTAACATTAAACTGCTTTTAAGCTGATTCTTATTGATTCTTAGTTTATTTTTTATAATTTGATTGTCGTCCATTTGTTTTCCAATACCGTCGTTATTTATGAACCAATACAAAAAAAATATTTCTATAAAACAGAGCACGAGCTTTAATATTTTATTTAGTTTTAATGCATTTAAAAAAATATATTCAACAGTAGTAAGAAGTCAATTATTTTTAGAGAATATGAAGATAGGTCCCGGCCAGTCCCAACTGTTTGTCTAGTACGGCAGTCGTTAAGCCATGTCAGAGGCCCTTAGGACGGCTTGATAAACTCTCTACATCTTGGCTACTCTCATTCAATAAGAAGAAAAAAATATGAGAACTGAACAAATTACATTACTTTTTTGTAGTTATGCTCGTTATATATTTATATCTAACTTTTCATTTTTTCAGGGGGAAGTAGCAACTTGTATATCAATCTGCGCGGGCGCAGACGTGGCAGGTCGGTGTGCACTCGCCGTAATCAGCAGTATCACCGACGTCAACACCAGAGTCGTGTATTACTTCGCGACGCTATTGACATTTGCCTTTCGAATTGGTACGTTTTAGAACCTGTTATCTTATCAGGAGATACTCCACTTGTTTGTTTATCTTACAATTGCATTTGATTGTCTCTATGTCAACTAATGTGTTTTTATGTTGTGTAATAGTTATGAAATTTAGATTTGAATTATTTTTTTCTTATACTAGACAGTCATGCACAAAAGTGGCACCTGCAGAAACAACACTGTGTGTAGTCAAAGGTAGATAGGTAGGTAAACCTTTACTGAAACCACATTTCTTATGTATTTTATATAATATGTGCATAGACCGTAGCCTACCGGTTAAGGCGTTTTGTCAATATCAGAAATACGCAGTTTCGAATCCTGCCGGTCGTTATTTTATTCGCTCATTTTCCAATAAAAGTTTATTATAGACATTTCATCTATATACTATGTACCTACTCCGCTATCAAAATTTGTCTAAATTGATTATAACACGAATTTACCTACAAAAATACAATTATATTCATTCCAGTGATCCTCCAAATCCGTTCGTTCTCTCAAGTGGCGGTAGTGACTGGCGTGCTGGGCGTATGCCGCGCGTGGCTCCACGTGTCCAGCCCCGTGGTCATCTCCCACCACGTCACGCACGAGGACTTCCCAGGGGCATATGCACTGTTCATGCTGGCAGCTGGGGTTGTTAATGTTACCTGCTCACCTGTTGTTGGTAAGAAGAGATATTCGTCTTCTTTCTCTTTGCCTTATCCCACTAAATATGTACGGTCGGCACAGCATGTTCTCTTCTTCAATTTCATTCTGTCACTCATCATCTCCGCATTCACTCCTCTCGCACACATATCCTCATTCACACAATTCATCCATGTCTTTCTAGGGCGTCTTCTACCTACTCTGCCACTTACCATCAAGCCAAGTTGGCAAGTACACATGTAGATACATATGTGACACCAACATCACATGTAAATACACATGTGATGTGGTGTTTTTATTAAAGCCTTTTCTGACAATCTATCTATAATTGCATTAGTTAAAAAGGTTCGCAATTACCTACCTATGATTGTTCACAAACTACAGACACAATACATACAGTATACTTGAAATTCGCTATCTCATAGTGGGATTTAAACAAGTGATTGCCTATGTCCTTTAGAGAATCGTAAGGAATTTAAAGGAAGTGTTCCATTAACTCATTCAGTGTCGTAGCAATAAAATCCTGTGCGCACTACACTAACTATTGTAAGACAGAGAAACAAGATTCAAGACGTTTTCATTACATGCCAATAGATCAATTCAAATAGTCCTCAAGTAGAAATAAAGTAGGTGGCATTTTAAGACCACACTTAACATCCTTGCCACATAAAGTCGTAACTATCTACAAAACTACAACTTTTTCTACACTAAGTGACATTTAATTTGTCTTATCTGAAAGTCTAATGACGCACATTAACAACATGAACGCTTTTTAGTTGTTTTTTATAGGTTTGTTAAGTTTACTATTAATATTAAGTCCATTGACTATGAATATTTCCATATATTTCAAATTGCAATAACTTTACCTTAATTATGAAAAATAAATTTCATTCTAACCCGTCCAATAAGAGATCATTCATAATTTGTGATAATTCGATTCTAAAATAAGATAAAGAAAAAATATTTTGTGCAAAAAATATATTTTAGCAACTTTAACTGTGATATAAATTCCTTAAATCAATTTGGTGGAACTAAAAAATGCGTGACATTTAAAATCAGCTTTATTTTTAGCCGTTATTATGCATAAGATAATAGACCGAAGATGTTGTTGCTTTTTACTGATAACTTGCTGTTATTTATACCTTCCGGGCTATTTCTATGTTAAGTGCATCTCAATCTTGGGTCAATTAGAGAGTAACACATCACTCTGATATTATTAAGGCGAAAGTTTGTGCACGTGTGTGTGTCTGTTTGTTATTTTTTCGCGTTTAAACAGCAGAACCGATTTAGACGAAATTTGGTATGGAGATAGATTAGACCCTGAATTAACAGATAAGCTACTTTTTATGACGGTTTAATGCGGGCAATTCCACGGGGTGCTGCTAAGCTGCTCTAATCTATCTACAAATAAAATTTCATACAAATCGCTTCTGCTGTTTGAGCGCGAAGAAGTAGTAAACATACACTCACGAAAACTTTTGCCAAAATAAACAAAGAATTTTAATTTTATGTTATTTTTTAGGGGAATTACGGTCAAGTGCAAACTCATTCCTTGTAAAAAAGCCTATGTGATATTATCAATATGTAACTATTTCGCTTTCACTCACGTGTAATTACGTGTATATTGTTAACGCGATTCGGGTGTAATACCACCCATCTTCAGAACGTACGTCCTGGGACCGCGGCAGCGTGCAGACAACATACTCGAAATTACACGTGAGCGAAAGCCGTAATAGTTACATTATTGATAACAATGTCTAACGAAAGTTTTAATAATAAAATATATGATATTAGTGGGATAGGATTAGTGAGATTGGCTTCTAGGCACCTATCTAGAGCAGCGGTTCCCGTAAGGTGGTCCGCGGAATCCAGGGGTTCCATAAAAAATAATAAAATAAAATTACGTCATAAAAACCTACATATATACAGTAAATGTATAAAAAATCATTTCATAAAAACTTAATTGTATTTAATTTTTACATTTATAAGGTAGGCAAATTCCCAGTAATCAACGTAGGGTTCCGCTAGGAAAAGTAAAATCAATTACGGTTCCTAGGAACCCAATAGGGTTCCCATTTTTTTGCCTAGAGCATTTTAATTCGAAGGGATCCCAGCACAATGACAAATTTGGACCGTTTTTATTGAGCCGGGATACGATCTCTATGATATATGTGTTTCCGTAAGCGATTCGAGATCTTTTGTCAAAGGATCTGCGTTTTTAGGGATCGCCCGTTTTCCTTGTTTTCTTACGCCTATTCTAAATGAGTTATTTTTGTTGTAAAAAAATCTTATAATTTTCTAAACACCTAGAAGATTAATTTTAAGTTTTTTAACAATTTATGTATAACTAGCTGTGCGCGCGACTTTATCCGCGTGGAATAGTTATTTTGGGCAACGTATTTATTTTTGCAAACTACCTCTTCAGCTTTATAAATTATAGCTGTTACCCACGACTTGAACCGTTATCGCAGCGCACGCGACGTAAACCCTCAAAGATGAATATTTTTTTCCGTTCTTTCCCACATTTTCCATTATTTCTTCGCTCCTATTAGTTGCAGCGTAATGTTATATAGCCTAAAGCCTTCCTCGATAAATGGTCTATCCAACAAAAAAAGATTTTTTCAATTTGCACCAGTAGTTCCTGAGATTAACGCGTTCAAACAAACAAACAAACAAACTCTTCAGCTTTATAATATTAGTATAGACTTGCTTTTTTGCATTACAAATTGAATAATTAACTATTTTATAGTATGTAAGTACGAGTGCGAATAAATTTGTAAATAGGCAATGAGTTCAAATGACACAGAGATGAGTTTATATTTTATATTTATGTGATGTATGTAAAACTAAAAATCATCGAAGTTATTTAACTTAGATTTTTTATTTTACACAGTAAATTTATGATGATGATGACTAATTCATTCATTATTTTTGTTTCAGGACTGTTAAAAGACCTATACGACGACTACATCCCTGCTTTCTACGCATTGACGGCGTGCTGTCTTCCTTGTCTGGTAGCATGGCCTATTGAATATTTTTACGGTACTTTGTGAACGTGTATTTATAATTATATCGACGACCGACGTCACAACATTTGGTCACCTAAATTGACAAGTAAGTTAAACTGAACTCTTGTAATGGTGTAGAAAACTTTGCTGAGTAATTTAAATATGAATTGGAAAATTATAGAGGATATTTTCATATTGATACATAATATAACAAAACTATGGTTTCTTTGCTGAAAATATGAATTTGGAAATATTACAGAAAACCCGATATGAAGGTCGGATACTTTGTTTTGTTTTTAAGTTACAATCATGGTACAATCATCTTAGGTGATTTTAAAAAGACTTTCAATAATTGAATGTATTCTTTTATTATATAACCAACAAATCTTTCATCGTCATTGAGCTTTTTCTTCGTATCGAATGAGAGTGGCCAACTCTGGTGTCTAAAGTTTTCAAACCACCCTAAGGGCCTCTGACATGGCTTAACCACTGCCTACCTACCTACTATTTAACGTGACATCCGACCCACGGAAGCCCCAAAATGGAATGCCACTTTTCGGTCACCCATCCAAGGACTGACCGCGTCGACCTTTGGTTTGAGCTGATATTATGTATGGTGAGGTGACATGCTTATAAAGCAATAATATAAGTATTATAATTATACTCAGTAGGTACATATTAATAAGTATCTACTGTACATTGTGAAATTTATTAACTCATAATGTCGCTAGTATTAAATGATAAATGTGTACAATATAATTAATGCTCTTGTTAATTAATGCCAATGACTGTTGGTTATGGAAGTGAACTAATTTAAATAAAATTAACTTCTCATTTACGAAGTCATTTGTAAATTTGGTGAGTTTTATTTTTATTTAATACTTTAACCCTGATAAGCTGTGTATGTAGGTTTTTACAAGTTAATCATATTTTATAAATAGTGGCTATTTTTGAATTTGTGTTTGATAGACTTAAAAATATTGGATAAACAGATTTTGAAAATGTATTGAATTGGAAAAGGTAGGAAACAAACTTAATATGTATTTGTGGACTAAATTATATTATTTTGAGCCGATTTATATATATATGTAGATAAGTACAAAGTTAACACAATGCCGCGATGAATTACTTAAAAAAACCCATCCTTTTATTTATGTAACTTGCGTTACAAATTACATTTACTTCCACTACAATCTCATACCCTTTCCTTCGAAACAAAGATCCATTCTTCACAGCTCCTGATATTTTCATTCAGGCTAAATAAATAAGCTTCCCTCATTGTCTAAGAAAAGCTTTGGAAACGTAAATCTTCGTGAGAAATAGTGCATAGGAAACGAGGAGGCAGAATCCGGTGTACTCTTCGAATAATTTACCTACGAGACGACAGCTCTTGTATGCAAGTTTGTATTTTATACTTGCAAATATAATACCAAATAGGGACGCGTCTAGCTTTGCGAGTTTCATTTATTTATATTACATTAACGAGTACCGGACCACATCTTTTATTATATACTAATATATATATTTATATACATAAACATTATATTCAGTTGCTAATATATATTATTATATGCACGCACTTTTTTTAGTGTCATATTTACGTCGATTGTTGAGGAAATGGCGGCAAAACTGGGAAAAGGTGCAGTCATCCTGTACGCCGTTGTTCCCTTCGGCAAGCTTAAACTATAGTTTAACTATAAATAAACTATAAACAAGCTTCAACTTGATAATTTTTGCCATACGGTCTAAAAACGAGTCGTCCAAAAACACGGTTAAAAAATTTGGCTAAAAAAAAATAAGTATGTAGATAATTTTACTAAAAGTATTGCATGCCTTAGGTTTGAATCTTATAATTACAAAAAAATACAAAAGAATACTAGCGGTATCATGACTTGCAGTAAAACCTTTATTAATAAAAATGAAATGCAAATGCGAGTAGTTACAGTAACGGTTGTCAAGCGTTCGTGTCGGAAAGCATTTTTATGCTAAAAATACTTTATTTTATGAAAGCATTCACGCAAAGTGGTTTAACAAAAACCAAAGTGTGGAGAATGGTTGCTGATAACAGAATAGCAAACCAGAGGGATAAGTTATTAAGGTTTTAAAATTAGTCTTGTTAAAAAATTAAATATAAAAAATCAACAATAGGGGCTTTAATAAACGTCAATTTATATTAATATAAATAGGTGTAACAGTTCTTTAATATATATAACAGTTTATAACAATTGCTTTTGCAAGCCATATAGATAATTTATTTGATTATTTTTCATTTTTATCAAATCCTTTGTATATGCCTATTGAGTTTGCTTTTACACTGTACAATAAGGCGTTTGATCACTTTGGTCACTTGAAACAATACCCGTACAGGCGAACACTTGCGACCAAAGTGGAGCATGCCTGTACTTAATTATTTATTTTTATTATTTTTCAATTGCAGACAATTCCTAACGCATGAACAGACTAAAGGCTATTGTAAAACTAGAAAGATATGTGAATAGCCAAAGTTAGTAGGTATTCTGTTTTTATTACTCTGTGTTCAGGTAAAATATATCACCCACTTTTTCAGGGTTAGAAGGTATTACGCTATACCTCAAGGGTCCATCATTATTAACCCTTGAGCTTGGTTTGGGTTCTTTCGAGAAAAAGTGCCTAAAATGCTCGCTTACATCAATCTTCGGAATAAATCGTTAGACATAATAGGCGGAACATTTTTAAGGATTATAACAAAGAGCGTTTATGATTAGGTTGTACCTATTTATTCAGTAGTTTTAGTGTCCTACAGACCAACTTTAATCCAGTAAAGGCATATTCGATTTTCGTAAAAAGTTAAATGGCTAGAAATTAAGAAATGGACGAAGTTAAGCTGCCCCGCATCTAAAAGACGCAGCATGGGATCGCAAAATGTTTTGCCAACTGATCTCCGAACTATGAAGATGGCACTTGATGATGATGATAACGAGTGTACCTATTCGTGTTACGGATGTCACTTCACGGTAATTGAAAGGTACGATCTAACAATCTATATCATCATCATCATCAACATACAGTCGTCCTTCTGGACATAAGCCCCTCCCATGTCTTTTTGTTTAAAACTCAAAGCTAGTTAGTTGATCAAAGCTATTCTTTTTGAACGTCTTAAAGGCAGATTATTATAATTTTTGGCATAGAAGTTGTGTAAAGACTTGAAAAGTATATATATAATTATGAACCATGACAGTACATATAACCGCAGTCAATAAGTATTTTTAAGCAGTTTTGCCTTCACGTAACATTATTATATCATGCTGTTTTGACAATGTTATGATAAATAACATTGCTTCCGTTGTATGTCTCGTTCTCTTAACCGTTCTGCTTCATTGTAATCTATAATAATTAAACTGGTTCGTAATAAAACGGATTTAACATAATTTTGAAAACATTAATAATAAATAGCTGGTTTTAGCATACTAGAATAATTATTTAGAATTACAGATACAAGTTTTAATACTAGGCATACAAATTATTCCAAACTTTAAGACAAAAAAATTAATAGGCATTATGTTACTTGGAGTTGAGTTCAACGCTCGGAAGTTATTATTCAAACATTAATTACAAGCGGTAGATAACATAAAATAATGATATAATATGATCATAAAAACATAAGTCAAATACAAATTTTCAAAAACGTTTGTCAGAAAAGGAAAATTAAGCAATAACTCATTATAATATGTTGTAGAAACTTTGCAACTATTTACATGATATTCTATTTCCTAAGAACTTCAAAGTTTACGGATTTATCTAAGTTAAGCGATACATATTCGTATGTATTATCGGTTTACAACCTACTTTATTCACAAGCCATCACAAACATTAAAAAATCCACCTTTCATGTTCCAAGTTTTATTTTTAGAAGAAATAATGTGGATTGACGCAGGTTGAAATGGTATTATAAGATTTGTCTGCAGGTACGCGTGGGGGCTTCAACGAGCTGACATTTTCGATGATAAGGTTATATTGGCATTTCAGATTATTCAGGATAAAATTACATTCGGAGATTTTCACTTTTATTTTCGATTAAATTAGAATAATTACATTTGTGGTCTCACCCGCGTTGTTTTGAGCTAAAATAGTGAGTCTCTGACACTATTAAAAAGTTTTTTTAATGATATTGTATATATTTTTAACGACCGAATTCTTATGTATTTGTAAATGACAATGTCTTTATTTTATCGTTTTCATCCTCGTATTACATTATTTACATACTTACTTTGCCTCAAATAATTAATATTTTTAAAACATGATTGATGCTGAAATAATACAGAGACGATAGAAAAAACATCAAACATGCTCATTTAATAACGGCATAAAAAATGAACCGCCTCTTATTAATAAATAATCTAATTCAATTATTAACATCACGTACATATACATACCTACTTTGTTTTTGAACTTGGAAGCGGTAACTTGTAGACTACTTACAAAAACTAAAACGTTTAAATTCGCCTTGTGTTTTGATAATAACTCAAGTAAAAACTTGTCAAAATATTTGGACGTCTAAACGGTACCTACAAAAACGATACGGATAATAACATTTTAATTTAAATGGTTTTCGTTTAAAATAACCGAAATGCAACAGTTAACTCATAACCATTAAATAGATGGTCTCAAGCATCTTAATTTGGCTAAGTATATTTTGGTAGCCTCGTTTGAGAGCAAGATCCATTCCAGTGCATGTAGGCACTTCCTTATGAATACAATACGAATCACACAGTGGTGCTTAATATCAGTAATGAGCATAAAAATACGATTCAAGTAGCGATTGCAACGTTCTGTTATTGAAAGTTTTCTTTTTTGCAGTCGGTCAAAAATAAATAATTTGTAGATTTGTTTTTTTAATAAAGTCAGATTAAAGTTCCTCCCACATTTTAAACTAAAGTTGTTAATATTAGACATAGTTTGTCCTATTTCTTTCTATTTAGTTAAAATGTCCTCCCAATATTTTAAAATCAAAGTTGTGTCTTTATTTCTCTTCACAAATTCTCGGGCCGTTATTTTTAAGGCATCAGTGGGGCCGTAGCCAACACTGAGAGGCCTTTTACAATATTATAGGTACTTAAAATTAAGTAAAAATTACAGATAGAGGATGTTAGGTATATAAAGTAACTATTGCAGACATGGTATTAATATTACAGGCTATTGTGTTGAGTTGTTCATTGACTTAATTAAACTGGAAATCAAAGTTGTTATTATTAGATGAACTGTTTATTTCACAATTGCTTAAAATCTTCCTTCCGAAGCCATTTTAAAACCAAACTAGTAACATAAGAAGTGTAGTAGTAATCACTAGGTACACCGCTATGTATCCCGGTTATTTCTTTTCAAATGTATTTAGTAAAATGTATAAGCTGTTTCTAAAGCTTGCATAAAAATATTAGATGACGAGTTTCTACACTCAATATCTTAAGTTAATTTTATTTGTTTACATTTAGATTGCCGATTGTTCCATTAGAGTTGAATACTCCAAACAACATGTAAGTTATATAGGTACTTATGACGAGCTCTGTTATGTTTTTTTTATGACACTAGCATAGTTACCCAATTGTAAAATATATAGTTTTTTTTTACCTACACGAAATACAGGTTTGACTACAGCCTGCCTGACGTGAAGCACCACTATAGTCTAAAATGTTATACGTTTGCCTAGGAGAAACCTATAAAGATAAATAACTAAAGATAACTAACTAAAGATGTTTGAAAGCTGAAACTGAGTAAGTTGGAGTTGAGGTTAGTTCTAGGCTGCGCCGGCTAGCGGCCCGGGCGAGCTGTATCGACCCGCGCGTAGGCTGGGCGCCGCGCAAGCCTGGAGCGCGATGGGGGGAAACTGAACTAAAACACCTGAGTGAGCTCTGGAAGCTAGTACAGGATAGAGAATGAAGAAATTATCACATCCGAATATCTACATATTATGGGGTATTTAACGTATCACTTTTTAAGAATGGCTTTTGTTCATGATCAAATTATTTACACGAAATGTAATCAAAAACAATATTTTTCGGGGTTTATCAATTCTCTAAAACACAAAACAGGTTTTTTTTTAATTTTTGTATGCACACAGTCATACGGAGAAACGTCCGTATGTCTGTGTGTACGCTAATCTCAGAAATCGTTTCAAATCAAATTTTGACGGAGTTTTCATTTTTGATGAGTAGTAGAATTGTGCACTTAATATTTATTGTTTTATTTATTTCAATCGTTAAGTAAATAAAAAAGTTAGGTATTGCTATTTAAACAAAACAAAGCGCAACTAATGCAGAGTTCGATTTTACTGGGAGACTAAGTAGGGGTACTCTACGGTTAGGCGAGCAATACTGCAGGCTTCTACTAGTCAAAACTAAAAATAATACATGTTCCACGCAATTCGTATTGTTCACTTCGATGAACTTTATGAATGTGGATAAATGATTTTGTCTTCTGATAAATGTGCAAAGAAAGAGTAGCTATTTTCCCATATTTTTTAAACTAGAAAATACACACAGTACACATGGAACAAAATATTTCATATACCAAGACGTAATTTAAAATATTATACGTTTTTCCTGGTAGGCCTGTATAAGGCTATTCAGCATAAGTGCTGCCACCAACGACACAGAGATATCTCGTGCGGACTACATCACGGTCAGGGACGGGTACAGTTTATAGTCATTTACTTAGGTACAAGAATTAATTTTAAGCGGTTCTTGGGTGTTCTGTCGGTAGTTTTGTAAAGAATAAAATTTCTTTTTTTTTTTGTAGTGTGATTGTTTTTCATCTTTAGTAACTCTTTATCAAGTATCAGAAAATTGTAACCCAGGGGTCTTCAAATCTAGAGTAAATAGGTTTCTTCTAGGCAATCGTGCTAAATCTTAGACTATAGTGTTGCTAATCGTATGTATTTCTCACGACCCTCATAATTGAGGGTCGTGGCTCTCCCGCAGAATTAATTCGTTAGCGGAGTTCTCTTGGGCATCGTGGTGGGCGCCCAGGTCCTTCCACGGATGACACATGGCCTCGGATATTGTGGTCCTCAAACATGTCGGTTTCCTCACAATGTTTCCCTTCACCTTTAACAACTAGACGCTAACCTAATTTGTAGTTATTTCTACTGTCACTAGTATTTAGCGGAACGAGCGCAAAAATCATAAAATTTTATTAACTAAAAAGCATACGAAAATAGCTATCGATAGAGTAAATCCAGTTTTATCGCAGATTGCCTTTGCTATTTTAATATGATCGGTACTGGATTAGTTTATACCTAGGTTACTAGTCAACTTATTAAAAAAAATAGTGTTTTGTTAATATACACAATTTTAGGATATTCATAAAATACTTTATTGTTGTGTTTATAAAATCTCTAATTACGACGGTAGTAACCAAAGGGTATAAAGTTAACGATGGCAATACAAGATGGCCTGCAATTTGCAGAATTCGGTTATCAAAACTATAAAATTAAACAAATTGAGTTATTCCACATTGTGGGCCATAAACTCTGGCGGTCGTAAAACCTCTGGGAGCGGTCGATGGGTGGACTGGCCGTACTTTCATGGATAGATATCCTATACTTAGTAATACAATATATAATATATAAAACTCATTGGTGACTGACTGAATCACATTTCATAATGTTCTTTTAACCGTTGCGCGTTGTAAGAAGGTATTGTTTAAATAAAATAAAAATAAAATTGGGTAAAATAAACATTTAATAAATTTATTACATTAATTATTAGGTACAAGTAAGAAACCTTAAAAATGTCCCCTACAATGTAGGGGGATTAATAATTGTGGAGGAGGAAAAAAATTAAAAAATCAAATCAATTACTATCTATTTAACTAATAAAGGTTCCGACGACTGTAACCGCAATCGTAAGAGACTATGTCTAAATCTCAAACTAAAAGTAAATATTTGCAAGAGTTTATTCCACTTTTGTGTTTCCTAACTTATCTTAAATATACATATACATTATGGCACATATACATTATATACATTATGATACATTTCTTGCGACACTCTATGCAAATATTTTTTCTGAATCTACATATAACAACTATCTCTAGCCGCTACATAAAACTATTTATATTATAAGAATTTGTTTATTTATGTAAGGTAAATTCTATATTTAGATTCTGAGGATATTTGGAATTTTAATAGCCCCAGTCCGGTTTCAAAATAAAAGATTCATATGTATACCCCATAAAATTTGCTTCCAATAGAGTTATTTTGAGAAATACAAGTTTATCTCATGCAATCATTATTTTAAACGGAGGTATGAATCTAGTAAGTTATTTAAATACATAAATCGTTGAATAGTTTTTTTAAGGAATTTTTTATTTTGTGGCAATCTTCTTCTTCTTATCGAATGAGTGTGGCTAGCTCTGGTGTCGAAAATTTGACTATTTTGTGGCAATGAAGCTGTATTATGCTATTTTTCCCTGTTTGTCAAGCCACTGCTCGGGATAATAGTCTTTTTTCTGATACGTAATGATTACGAAGCAATTTTATTCTAAGAAAAAAACATAAGACGTCGTAATTATTCGTACTTCGAATTGTTAGCTACTTTTTTTTTCATAACAAGACCAAAATATTAACCAAATTATTATAAAAAGTAGATAAGTTTTAAAAAATAGGTCACAAGCCAGTGGCTTTCATACGCACTCGCAAAACAAGTAAACATCACAGTTTATTGCAACAAAAGTTGAACGTGTTCAGTTCAGTCGCGCGGTATATCGTTGCAGGATAAAGACACAAAGATACCGCATTGTTTCCCTGTTCTAAGCAGCTAGCCGTAAAGTCAGCCGAGGAGGAAATAGCCTGCGGAGGCTGCATACTAAATAAAAATATTAATCTTAGTTACATATATTCTTATGTATTACAGCCAAACTGTGGAACTCCTTGCCCGAATCTCTATTCCCCTTGAACTATATTTTGTCGGTCTTCTAGTCGAGAGTAAACCGGTTTCTTCTAGGCAAGCGCACTAGATCGTAGATTACAACGTTGCTTAGCATCAGGTAAGTTGGTAGTCAAGCGTGAGCCTATCCAATGTAAAAAAAATACGTGTATTTCATTATAATGTCATCCAAGTGTCAGAATAAAGTCTTTATTTTTAATTATAAAATTAGGGGACATTTTGTGAGAAGGGTTGTTTAGGTAACTAGTTTATTTGTTCATAAAAATAGATAATGTACTCGTATATCATTTTCATTGCAAGCTTCTATCTCGATTTACGTAACCTTTGAACCATAAAACGGTATTTGATTTCTCAAATTCATTTAAAACATAGAGAACAAATAAGACATATCTAAATCACTGCTCAGAAATAGCACGGTAATAGAATCATACAGTATTCCAACTTCATATGAACGGACGACACGCGAGCTATACCTACGCGCTCGGGTCGCATGCGCGCGGCAGGTTAGGGCTGCCAGACGTACGAGAAATCTCGTACCGTTACGAGATTTAGAGGGTCAGAACGAGATTCAAGATTAACAAAAATCTCCCACACTTTTTTTTTCGTTAACTTTTTTAATTGTACCCGGCGATGATTTCGTGGAATATATAGAAAAAATGGAGAAAACTATTCCGAACTTCATTTAAATATATCCAAATATTATCGTTCGCAAATTTATAAGATTGTTTTGTTATAGTCACATACATAATCATGGTTTTTTAATTAAATCTATTAATCAAAAAAACTTGCATTTTTTATTGAACACTTTCTATTCAATTCAGAAAGTATTTTATGTAGGTAATATTAATATTTTATATTGTTACTAAGTATCTGTGCTAATAAATAAATAAAAAGTAATAAATTTACAATCTGAAAACTAGATAGGAACTCAAAGTAGCCAGATGCAATTAATACGCTGTAGGTGGGCGACAGCGACAGCCCTATCTCATGTTTACGTACCGCGCGTAGGCACTTATTTCAAGGATACGGCCGAGTTACAATACTGTATGATTCTATTACCGTGGAAATAGTTTCCAATTGTTTAACCAGCTTCAAATCAATTACATAATATAATTAAAGACATATCATTTGCAATTTTAATCCCTAATAAATAATTTATTAACAAAATATGAGTAATTACTTCTAATATCTTTCTGACTTATCTTATGATAGTTGGTATCTATATTATTGCCAATATCTCATAGATAAATCAATGACTTTCCAACGTGGCTAGAATATGAATGTAATGAATACATGGTTTGGAACATGGTAAATAAGAACCGATACCGATCGACATAATTATAATGTATATAGATTTAAGATAGGTACTTGAAAGATATAACTGTCCACCTATCGTGGAAAAAGATAACCAAAAACGTTTTCCACCCAGTGTGCTTGTACATACAAGCACACTGAGTGGAAAACGTTTTTGGTATTTAAAACATAAAATAAACCAGCGTCATAAAAAGTAATTTTTTTTATCTTTGTATGTTCTTATAACCATGAATAAAGGGTCATGTATACACACAACAAATGTAATAGAAAAATTTGTATATTTTCCGACTACCATAATTTCTGGTTTATAGAATAAAATTTAAACAAAAGCAATTTTTTGTATGTGTTTTCTTCTCTTAACGCCGCAAAGGAACATTATATCAACATGGTTTTAAATAGAGAGTAATAATATCACAAGAGTGACACAAGCTACTTTTCATCCCAAAATGAAGCGAAAAAAGCCGCGATCCACTCATCTAAGGAATGGAGTATTAACTAAATTATATACATATTGACCTATCTTGTTCAAGGTGCACATTTCCATACAGCATGATCTAACAGTTTTTTCTCCAAGGACAACCATAAAGAGGTAAATAGCTATTTCACGCAAAGCTGAACAAAGCTCGGGTTGGGTGCAAAACGCGCGTTTCATTGCCTTATCTGGGTTCCTGACCGTGGATTAATATATTAATGACCGGCCTTCCGTCGGTTTGTAGCCATTCCCTTTGATAGATGATCACGCAGTTTTAGCAGATATAGTTAATTACCAATTAGTCGTAGATATTTGCAATGTTTGCATCTGAAGAGCGAACGAATTTATTATTTCATGAATGTATAAAACTAGCTGTTACGGTCGAGTAGGCAAATTAACTAACTTATGTAAGTTATTTTATTACACGTAAGTAAAAACACTAATAGTTAAATTTTGTTAAAAAAGCTTACAAAATCTGACTTAAATGAGAGAATAGCTTACACTGAACCCATACGAAAGTATCTATATACTGTTTTTTCTTAAATAAAGAAGTATGTGTAGTGAATATGTTTACATGAGTGGTAAGAATAATTTTATAGTAGGTTTTTTTTTATTTACTTGATATAGGCTTACGCTTGACTACAACTTGCATGATGGTAAGCAACGTTAGGTATTTTTCGTCTACATAGCTCACCTGATCTACTTATGTATCATGTAGGTAAGTATCTAAAGTACATACACGTAGCTATCTATTTATTAATTTATTTTATAATGGCACACAAAACAGAATGTGTTCTTAAATGAACTGAATATACATTAAAGATTTTAATCCAGAACAAATTCCAAAATATAAAGTATACTATCATCTATGCTATCATCATCAAAACCTCAAATTTCTAGCACAAGCGTGAAAAGGAACTAATCTACGCCAATTTGTGGTTTCCTATAACCCGAGAAATCAGTCTAGCTTCTACACACCTGGCTTCAATCTCATATGTAGCTACGCTATTTATAATGTTTTTACGTCTGAAAAGCAAGTATCACATTCCCGAATTTACAAATGACTATTGAAATGTATATAAGTACCTCTCAGATCTACCTAGACAAAAAAACTCCGTGAACAAATTGATTACATACATTGAAATACCGCCTCAGTAAGAATGGCTTATTCAAAATAAAAAAGTATATGTTTAACATTAAAAGAACAAGTCCTTATTGGATAGTTCGTACCTCTTAAGTAACTATTTCGCGTTTTATGTAGTAAAACGCAAAATACTTACTAAAAAGCCTATCTTATCTAATAGTAATCTTTCAGGTTATATTTACATATTAGAAAATAAACGTTGCTATCGTCATCAATACCCCGATTTCCCTTTTAGTAGTGGCAAGAGGAACCAATTTGTGGTTTCCTATAACCCAAGCAATCAGTGCGGCTCCTGCATACCTCGCTTCAACCTCAAAGCTGCAGATGTAAATGGAAAGTTCATGTTACAAGCTCTCTGGATAGTTAAGAAACCAGAGCAGTATCTATCTGATTCACATTGTACTTTTTCAGCTTTATACATTCGAGCTGTTGAGCTGATAAACAAACACACAATTACTGACAATTTTTTTAACATTATAATCAATAAATACATAACGTTATCTAAATATATAAAACTCAAAGGTGACTGACTGATTGACTGACTGATATAGTGATCTATCAACGCACAGCCCAAACCACTGGACGGATCGGGCTGAAATTTGGCATGCAGGTAGATGTTATGACGTAGGCATCCGCTAAGAAAGGATTTTTGGAAAAGCCGCTTTTAAAGGGGTGAAATAGGGGATGCAAGTTTTACTTCTTAATGCGAGCGAAGCCGCGAGCATCCTCTAGTACAATATAATACTTTTCTCGATAATATTGGGAAAACGAGTATCTTATCAATTCTTTGTCTTCTTATCGAATGAGCATAGCCAACTCTGGTGTCGAGAGTTTATCAAGCCGCCCTAAGGGCCTCTGACATGGCTTACTAGACAAACGGACGTAACCTACAATTTAACATATATATGTTGCTTTTAATATCACTGGCGTATTAAATTTATATCATGTTATTACTTCTCCTTCTCAACGTATGTGAGTCGCTAACTCTAGTGTCAAGAGCTTTTAAAATAGCTAAGTAATTTCATTTGTTACTGGCGAATGTATGTTGCCTGAAAAGTTCTGATTACAAGCAAAGTGCAAAGCGATGCATTTTACTCAATGTCGAAAGGAATAGTTGGAAAATTCTGGAAAACTGGGTTCTGTTTTCCTTTTTTTGGCAAATCGTTTCTTTCCCGTAAATCATTGTTGCTCCATTTTCGGCTTCCCGCCCTAGGTAGGGCTTCGGAGCTACTGTTGTCATTAACCATCATGGCATTGTCGATAACTATGTAAGATTATTTTTAAATCTGCTAATTATACTATTTAAGAACTATCAAAGAAACCTTACAACTACACTGCCACTGCAGTTTTCTTTAAACGCAGTTCGATCAAATACGAACGCTCGAATAGTTGAAAAACTAGGACGAATATCTATGTGATGACTAGCAACTTGCCACTATCCATACAGGATTTCTCATAGCGTGACTAAATGTATGTCTTCAATAATTCTTATTTTCATAAATAAATAACTATTTCATGACATTTGCACAGCAGCGCCATCTATTTCCATGCTTAGCAAACGCGTATGTTATGTACTACTAGAACTAGATAACAGGTAGGTATCTAACAACCAGTAGTATCCCCCGGGTTGACTATCCGTGTTGGAAAGAAGCCAAAGTGTTGTGTTACCAATATCATGTTAGGAGTGGTACGGCAAGGAAATTGTGAGGACGCCTCTATAACTGGACGGCGATACTGGGAATTGGGTTTAGAATCTTAGGTTAAGAGCTGAATAATTAAAAATAATTTTTATTGATTATTTTTTGCTCCACCGATCCACATAAAATATATTACTTACATGCTAAATATATAAGTACTTAAGTACTTTAAAAAAACCTTTTTACTTTCTTGGTATAACTTATTTTCTTGGTATAGTATTTTATGTTCGCTTCGTAAAACGTTATTACTTTTACTACAATGCCACGTGTGGCGCCATCTGATACTTTTCCATTGCACTATTGAGTAGCAGTGACATCTAGCGTAAAGCTATAGAACCTTTTAACCAGCTAGGAAACCAACAACGGGGAACGATGAGTTTGGTTGATAGCTAACCTGACCTCATGCTGGTATCGCAGATTTTCAACAGATGGCGCTTTAAAAATATTTTTGAAGAGCTATAGAAAATACATTTTTACATCACAAATTTAGAAACATTATCACTGCTGATTACAAGAAACTTACGAGAAAGAAAAAATCTAAGATATCGTTATAGCAGATTTATTTTGCCAATAATTGATATGTAATTCTAATTGGGCAGACGATAATTTATAATATATGAAATTGAAAATAACTGGACACGACATACTATCGGCATAGTTGGTTCAATAACAGTCAGTTAATCAATAAGTTGCATTGCGATATACGCGAGTGTTTAACTATGAAAAAGAGGAGGTTCTCAGTTCGACTTAATTTTTTAACATCTGAAGTAGGTACAACCACATCACACAGCTAGTTTCAAAATCAACACATCGTCGGACACAAACAATCAACAACTCAATTTGACAACAAAACCTAGAGAAACTAATTGAGAGCCAGCCGGCGCGACCAGGCTGACAGAAATAGCTGCAGGTCAGGGGTGGCGGTCAAGGCACGAGGGTAAAAGTTATGTAGGCCCTGGTAGGAGTTTCAATTGATTTATCGTGGTTATGGTCAGAGTAGCATAGATTTGCAATGGGGTTGCAATTGTTTTGGACTGATTTTCATATTTTTGCTTGCGATAAAGAGTGTATAATATTGTATACTTATAAAAAAACTAAATAAGTGTCTATAGAATAGTCGTGAGCATGTGGTAGCAGTTATCGTTTTAGTAGATACTAATAGTTTGCAAAAACCCTGTTTTATTTGTTTTGCATGTTTTGTTTCAAAGAAGCACTTTATAAAATATTTTCATTTTACTCAGATTAGTCTAGTTAATAGCGAAATTTCAAAGGTGATGGTCAAATTATATTATAGTTGTTAGGTTAAAATGTTATACTGCATATGGTAAATTAATTAAACTTACAGAATCGACTTTGTTGGTAATGATAAGCTAAGACCAATAGGATTTTGAAATTTTGTTTTTATTTTATTTTTCAAATTCTGGGTACTTTACATCTAGGTACTAAAATACATCTAGAATTAGGAATTGTGGCGCTTTCTACTATCTAAATACTATCATGTGATCGCCATTCTTCATATGTTTGCTGTTTTAAAAATAACAACACGAAGAAAGTTTGTGCTACCAGGAAAACATAAATAGCTAGCATATCAGGGCGGTGGTCAAGGCACAATATCACGAGCACCTAAACGAACATAGAATCAAGTGCAGCGGCAAATTATATCATCTGTGATTGCTTTGGTATAGATCATCTACATAGTGCTGGGGCATGAAACCAAGGCCACTTTTCAAAAGGTTAATCGTTTTCAAATGCTTTATGTTCTTTTGAAGGCTGTTGAAGAAGGTTGGTTCTTGATAGTTTCTTGATCGGTTTGTTGTCAAGGTTTTAACTATAAAGATAAGAAACTGCAGCAATCAAGAATACTTTTAATAGATTTATAAAATAACGAGTAGATGCTCGCGGCGTCGCTCGCATTAAGAAGTAAAACTTGCATCCCCTATTTCACCCCTTCAAAAGTGGCATTTCCAAAAACCTTTTCTCACTACTATATTATATTACTACCAGGAACCAACTACATTTATGTATATAAAACATGTATTTCATTCTTAAATGTAATGAAAATATGAACCGTACACATGCTACGCAATTTTCGTATATCTACGAAAGTGCTACGTCAATCTGCAGACATAAACGCGTGTCCAATATTATATTATCTACCTATACATTTATAAATACATATTATATTTAATTGAAAATATTATTCATAAAATGTATATCTTAAAATTATCTAATAATTAATTATGTTTATGACATTTTTTGTTAGCCTATTATGTTCACTTCTGGGCAAAGGTCTCCCCAACATCCTCCAATATGTTAATGATAATTATTTCATTCAATTACAATGTGAAAGCTAAATCTAAATAATTTAAAGTGAATTTTATGTATTTTTTGTGAGATACCTGACTAGAATTTTCTATCATTTCCTTTGTTTGTACAAAACCCTAAGGTGTTTTAAATATGCATGTCAATCGATAAACAAGCTATAGTAGAAGGCCTAAGTGCAAGGTTACGGCAAGTAATAGGTACATATAAAAACAGTATACCTTTTTTAATGTGCTCATACAAGTTTTATAGTTAATTCTATGTAGTAAAAAATATACGGAGAGTAATGACACATTTTTTTCTAAAGTAAAAAGAGTTTTATGAAAGTAGGTATATACTTGCTTCAAAATTATTATATATAAATAATATATTATTTTTTAATGATCATCTACTTTTTTTAAGCATAAATCGTATGTTTATTATTTTATTAGGTAATTTTTGTATTTTTTTTCTGTAATTTTATGGAGCTGCTTTCACAGATTAATTAAAACATTTAAAATGAACATAAAAAGTGTACGTCTCGATATAACCAACTTATACAAGTTTTTTATCACAAATCATTATTTTTTGTTCTTTTTTAATTTCTCAATTAGCTCTGTATATGCAAGAGTTCTCAACAGTATTCTATTCTTGGAAGTAAGCATAGGTAAAATAAAATTTATAGCCAAGCATATTTCCAGGAAGTTATTTACCTACTTTTTTTTTTACTTGAATAGACTTACGTTTGACTACAACTTGCCTGATGTTAAGCAACGTTATAGTCTACGATCTAGCGCGCATCTATCTATATGCAGCTATGGGAAACAACAGTGCATTACCATAGGCGATTTGATGTATCATTTAATATATTCGTCATTTATATTTTTTACTTTATCTATAATGTAGTATTTGACGTGGCCATAATTTGCTCACGATCAAAGTGACTCTGTGCAAAAAGTTTATTCCTGATCAAGAACCGTATAAGCTTGCAAACGAATCAACGAAAATACACCGTTCAGTTATTAAAATAAATTAATATGTTTTTCGGATTGGTCATGATAGTTCACTCCTTATCAAGTCAATCTCCCTGCTGGGCATAGGTCTCTCTTTGTATGTGCTCGATCACCGATGGTATGTAAGAAAATAGCACCATATCTATAACTGAGTTATTAAATCCTAAATATTATTATCGATATTATTAAATATCAAAACAAACACAAATCTCCCTGCGTGTAAATATAGAACGCACTATAAAGCTATTTCCGACGCCATTAAAGTACCATCAATCATGAAGTGTCGGTTCCGTCTTAACCCCTTTTTGTTTGAGAACCTCTTCCCTAACCTGCCCACAGTTGAAATCCTGAATGGAGTTCAGGATCAGGAGTAAAAAATTTAATCCTAAAGTTTTGTAAGCTATTAAAGTTTAGTGCAAAATTTTGTAACGATTAAAACATGATCAGCACCTATTTATTATGCCTGAAAAGTTTTAAGTCATATTAATAATTGTGATTTTTGATATTATAATATGTTAAATACACTAACTTTACCTTTTATCGATGTAATCATGCCAACACATAAAAACATTTTGCATTTACCTGAAACAAACAAATACAACATTATATTTTACCTTAGTAACTGCAATTGGCCACGAAATTTTGCTACGAACTACAATGCTCTACGCATTTCGTAGACCGCTACGAAAACTTCTTGTAGATTGTATAAACGGCAAATTATTGTTTCAATGTTACTACAGTATACAATCCAGTGTAGAATATTAAATTTTGTCTTCAAAATAAGTACTTCACCCAAACACTACTGAATCAGCAGACAATACTAAACCCCAAGACAATGGGAATGATTATATTTTGTGGCAGAGATGACTATCCGGCTATAGACTACGTTACGGAGGAGTATTGCTCGCTTGTCCGCGTAACATGCTCTTGCCGGGACGAAGGGATATCGTGGTTGGTTTTAGTCATTAGTGAAGTCACATTAGCTCTGAGCCCGACATACCCCCTGGGAAGTGGGGATGCATGAATGCAAATAAAATTCTCTCTGCGTAAAAAGGCCACAGTCTATTTCTAAGTATTTATAACAATGTATATACAAGTGTTTTGTGGTTGAAAGTAGAGCATAACTGTGCAAGAATAAAAAATTGGCACAGGGCAGGCACTGTTACATATTGAATGTAAAATTGGAAATTTTGTGATTTCACCCTATTATACCGAAAGTAGAAATTCATTTACAACTTTACCTGAATATAACTTAGCATCACTTTACTAGTTGTAACTAAACTCATATAAAGTTGAGGCAAGTTCTCACATCTGTCATTGGAGCGGCGAACATCAATCATGCTGTCTGCTCTCTGGAGATCCATCACCGCAGGAGTATGGAATTGAATGGAATGACCAATTGTGTATGTGCGAGCATATTATATGAGCATGACATAAAATAAATAAGTAACAATTTAGGACAATGCACACTGTGCTCTCTAGCCTAAGCAAACGTTTAAATACTATGAAAAGTTGGCAATTATGTTTGATTTTATAGTTCAGTAAATTAGGTGTTAGATTAGTAATAACAACAAAAAAATAATAGTAATACTTCCAAATAATAATAAAAAATAAACATTATATATACATCATAAAAAAAACTAATCTACATTTTCAAAAGGTAGCGTACCCAAAATGCTGGCTGCATTGCCCCGTTGAATAGCTAGACTAATCTTTTGGGCTAAGTTAGTAATTAGTTTTGTTTGGAGACATTATCATCCAATGTCACATCAGATTAATAAATACTTAGAGTTATTAGCCTTATACTACATATGTGCTTGTATGTATGATTGTAAGTCCCAACTTCTAGTTGGACAGTTTTGGAATGAAAACATTGGGATTTTGACAATATATAACAACAAACATCTACGAAAAAATATGCGAAGAATATAAAATTAATTTTACTCGTCGCTATTCCATATCGTAATGCTCCGGCAGAACAAAGGTCCTTAGAATTATGTGGATTAAGTATACCATTGTTCGAACGTAACTTGTCCAAATTATGATAAAGCGCAGTTTAGGTAAAAGATCCACGTTTGGTCATTTATTACCTTCATTTGTCATCGTTATTTTTGTAAATTGTTTCATGGACGTAGGATCGGTACATAATTTGTTTAGTTATGACACTTTTAGGATTTTATGTCTGATTAATACTGAGGTAGGTATAACGTTGCTTAACATCACGCAAGTTGTAGTCAAGCGTTAGCCTAAATCATGTAATAAAAAAGCGTGTATCAATTTTAGATTGCAAGAACAACCGTTTATTCGTATAAGGTATTTTGTTAAATCGATACAAAATAATAGATTATGTTTTTGAAGCCGTCAAATTTGAATTAACTTGTAGTTAATCAAGTATGTAAGTATGATCTAAATGACAAGATATCGTGAGTTGCTCATAATATAAAGTAGTACCCTATGACACTAGTTACTATAATTTTCTCTTGTTTGTGTTGTGTTCTATTCCATTTATCTATCTATCTATCTATGACACTTCCGGGACCTCATAATACCTACATACCAAAAATCATCATTCAACTGTTTTTGCGTAATGAGCGTTTATCTAACGAGACTAACGTCTGTTTATTACGAGACACTAATAAACAGAGAAGCAGACAAAAAAATCTGTAAATTAATGGAAAGTGTTTTGTTATCATCTATTAGTAGGTATCTCTAAACATTTTTGTTTATTCATATCTTCAATGTTCAGACTTTCGATCTTCAGCTTCATTAAATGTAGATAGATAGGAGATGTATAGATTCACTCGTTCAACACAAAATACAACCAAAACTGAACCCAGCGGCAGAAATAACAAGACTGGCAAAAAGTTCTTATTTCACGGCCACTGGGCATCTATAACTCCCGCAAAATAATGGCTGCAAACCTAATTAGGGCATAACTTTCGCAAACGGCTATTGTAAAGTTTATAGTAAAGTTATGTACAGGCAACGATGTTACTTTAATTAGACGTATGATTATATTGAAAAATCTGACACACTGAAACCACGATAATGGTATTTTAAAGTATTATATAGAAGTAAACATTCGATCTTCAAAGCAAGAGAAAATTGGTTCTTTCTGGGTAAGCACGCTCTATCCTAGACCGAATTATTGCTTACCATCAGGTGAATTTTGGTCAAGTGAAAACCCATTCCTTGTTAAAGAAACATTTCAAGGTCATTCCATTATGATAACAGAAAAAGAAGTTTGCTTCTTTTTACTGTTGTTGCGGTAGAAAAGACATTGAGTATGAAATATTGCAATTCCTGCAATGAGCTATATGGTCATCGTAGATTTTTTGGTGCGGTGGAAGAACAAGGCCCTGAAAGTGACAAAAGGCTACTTTTTATCGAAACAAGGCGAAATTGCAGTATGTACTAGCATTAAATACAAATACGAGAGAGAAAGAAAAAGAGAAAGACTATAATGTATACCTTAGGATGTTGTCTCCAAGATTATTGTCTATGTATAATACAGTTTTTAAACCGCGAAGCTATAATAAGTCGAATATAATTTACGTTTTATACCTTAATTAAAATGTACGTTACATTTTCTTAGATAGAAGGTGCGTGTGGCGTTTCTTTACAAGTTAAGTGGAAACAGACTTAACTGAGTACAGATTTAAATATCTTATGATCACAAAGATTTTGAATTATCTAGTGTACCTAATTAATTAATAATAGTGTCATGTTTTTTTTACATTAAATAGGCTTACGTTTGACTATAAGCACCACTATAGTCTAAGATGTAGCTTGCTTGCGCTTGCCTAGAAGAAACCTATTTACTCTATGTATAATTAATTAATGCTTATTCCAGAAAAGAGGTATATTCCATGTTTTTTATTTAAAAAGTAAACAAGTAAACGGCTTGACGCAAACAAAAAAGTTTAATAAGCATCGTAAAGGATGGATGTATAAATCAACTGTTTTTACAATTTATATCAAACTCTAAAATAGTATTACATATTACATAATCTTATTGTTTATTTCATTTGACCATCAAATTTGATAAATACTCAAATTGACTATTCAATTATATCACAACCTGTTCCGGTTGTAACAATATTAATAAAATTATCAAATCAGATTAGTTTTAATGCGGACGTACGTTCAAATATTAATTGAATTGCGTTTGGATTCAATATTGTGATGAGATCTGGATACTACAGCGATTTTAAAGGAAAATACGCAGGTATCAAAAATTGTACATGATTGTATATGTTAATAACATCAAGTTTTATTCAGATGTGAACATTTTTGTAATGTATTTAATAATTAAACTGTCACATTTTAGCCAATTTAGAAGATTTGTGTTAAATACGCTTAAAGTATTAAAAGGAGATGCACATAGAATTTTACTATTTTGAGACATAAAGTGACCTATTTACTTTCAGAATCCTATAAAAATAATAACAATGATCCATCGCTCTATTGCGTATTGATAATGAAAAGAACAGACTAGCAAACACACTTATACTATAGCATAAATCTCTGGTAAACGTGCCCTAACAAGATGTTGAGCCAAAATGTCATGTAGCAAGGATTTTCGTAATGACATCTAGAGAAATGTCCATAACATGTAATAGGTAGGTATTAGTGCCGGCAGATGTCAGTTCCAAGCTAATCACGATAAAAACGCCGGTACGCTGCCAAGTGGCTCCGTCCTGGCCAGAAACACCGACAACACTCAGTAAACGGATCCTTATAAGAATTTCAACACACACATTGTTTTTTTTATGTTTCTCGCGTAACTAAGTACTTCTGTATTCTAAATGAAGTCAATGTTTGGACATAACACTAAAGGAAATATTATGTTGTATAAATTACAAAAAAGTTGTGTATTGTATTGTATATATCCAAGACTGTCATTGGTAGGTATGTACATTTATGGTCACGCATGGAATATGGTTAATGAAACGTTTCGTAAAGAAGATATATAAGAGATTATGTGCTTGTTTACATTAATAAAATATAAAAACAAGGGAAGAAAAACTAAACATACTACTTCTAACTACTACATAAAAAAGGAACACTTAGAAAATCTTTAGAAAAGCCTAAAGGTAATAAAGAAAAAAACAAGATATTTTGACACATCTTTGCGTGATATTGTCTATGTCGAAGGCACCATCGGCTGGCACCCAAGCCAGGTCTGTTTATCAAATGCATAGACAGGACAGCATCGCATGTGGTATTTATTTACTTGCGATGCACAAAGCATATACTAGTTATGTTAAGAACATATTTTGTTTTGTGTACCACAATTTTTATTTAGATTTCTGTGACCACAATATATAAATAAATAAATATACTACATACCTAAGAGGTTCATAATAAATGTCTACAGAAGCAGCACAGAAACAATTTAATTGACAAATTCTAAGGAAAAAAATGACAACACAATGTATAGTTTGCAGGCACAAAGTTTTGCGCGCTATATATGGAGTTAGTGGTAACGCATACAATTTTAAGGGCGGGTATAGTGGGTGAAAAGTAAAAACAACAACGTATAAGTTTAGTATACAACTTTTGAAAAATTGCGTATTTATCGCGTAAGTATTTTATAGAGTGACGTGATGGTTGTAATTTTAAAACACAACATCTTCCTATTTCAAATAGTAAATATTCTAAATCATTGAAAAAGTCTTCAAAGCGAATGAAGCCTGTAAAAGCCAGTCCATTCGTGAAGAAGATAGCAAACATGGAAGCTTTTACATGGTCAAACATTACTTTAAAATCTGAAGGTTTTCCATCAATAGATATAAATAAATTTAAAGGTTGCGTTATAAACGTTGCGTTATAAACTTACAAAAGTAAATAAATTTACTTTTGTAAGTTTATAAACTAGCAATTTATGAGTTATAATGTAATATTAATAGTTATGATATTAACAATGAAATAAAACAATTAGTAATGGTAAAACCAAATAAAATATTGACAAAAATAAAATATTGTATTAATATACTTAGTAAAGGCACACGTAGGTAAAACGCATATATATTTTTATTTGTTTTACATACTCTTAACTTAATAACGTTTATGATGATGATCTTTTTAACTTTTGATCTTGTATTAACATCAATAATTTTCTAAAACAAGGGAAAAAAACTTACTATTTTATTAAGACACTCTTACCAGTCCAATTTGCAAGCAAAATTTTAGCACGTGATTGATTAAAAAATGAGGGCCGCTTTTAAGACGAAACTTTTTGTTCTTGTTAACCTTTGTAAAGTTAGTTACTTCTCTGTAAAGTCATATTACATAACTGTATTGTGAAGTATATGTGACCTAAAACTAGTTTGACCTAGACTTAACCTTAAAGTCTAATACTAAGCTACGTCGCACATATTGTCACGAAATATTGGATTAATGATGTTCTGCTCGTAGTTTTAGTTTAACGGTAGGCTTTGCATTATTACATAGATTGAGTTAGTAGGTAGATTATCTTTTATTTATAATACACAGATAATATGAATAGAACAGAAAAATTGTAAACTTGAGTGTATTACTCTAATAACGTAGAAAAGGTGCCCCAATTTTTGTTTTTACTTGGTATAGTCTACCTGAATTGGAAGTCTTAATATTACAGTTTACGTTTTTTTGAAGTAATGTGAACATTTCAAGGCAGAACCTATGTACGTCATGTAGGACAAAAATAATTATTGTAACCTGAATTTAATGTAAATAGAAACATGCCAAACTTTCTATCTTATATAAAGATAATTAAATAACACCTATTATCTCATTTAGGTATGTATTTCGTGGTATAATAACGACTTTTGCCTTAGACTTGAGGCTTGAAATAAGACATATAATTACATCATTTTTTCTGTTCTTCCTCATTTTTATACACTCTTTACTATCCTTTTAAGGAAACATCACGTCATTTTTGTCCAATCTTATCGGTCAGTCAGTCAGTGTGACACTTTTCTTCCTCTTCGCAATTTAGCTCTTGGAGTTGGTAACAATGGGACGGTTACAAGATAAATATACCTACTATTTGCCATAGCGCTTCTTTGGAGATAAAAAAATTCACGTGAAGTTTATAAAAAGTTAATTTAAGAGTACAATATCAATAAACCAACTATGATTTTAAATGCAAAGAATTATAAAAAAATATGTATGAACCTACATATTTCCTTGGATGAAAACATACAGCAGTGTTGTGATGTACCTTACCTATTGTAATGATCCTGAATATTCTTTAAACTATTCAAAGATGATTCAGGGGATAAATTCGACACTATTATTTATACTGCCAAGCTATAATAAAGGTAAGAATTAAAACTTATCGAATCTCAGATATGGTTTCTAATGTTATTTTTTACAAATTAAAACTTATCGAATCTCAGATATGGTTTTTGATGTTCTATTTTACAAATTAAAACTTATCGAATCTAAGATATGGTTTTTGATGTTCTTTTTTACAAAAATGTTCCTTTTCTTCAACAAATTCTTATCTACCGAAACGCTCCACTTAACTTTACTCTTATCTCTTTCCCAATCAGATTCCGCTCAACGTTATCAACTCGACAGTTTCCAATACAATGTTATCTGTTCCTCAGCTACCTCCAGAGCTGAAGTAATTCACTTGGGATTCATAAATTGAAGGGTCGGAAGTACGAATAACGATACTATAGAACGATACCTCCAAACAAATTTCACGTCGATAATGCTTCTACATTGTATCTCTTTCCCACATATCGCTGGTACACAAAGCTAGCTTGTAATTGGTTACGATGCTGGAAATGTTACCAAATACACTAACATTTTATGACTGGTTGCATTATTTTGACTGCTCCGTTAGCTTAGTTGGTAGTGGCTCTGCCTTCTAATCTAGGGGTGCGGGTTCGATTCCCGCATAACACAAGTAATTATGCATATTAAAATTTGTAATTACTTGTGTTGAGTCTGGTCGTTTCTATGTATAATAAGTATGTATTTACAAAAGAAAAGTATGTATGTATTATATCCGTTATCTAGTACCCATGATACAAGCGTAAGCTTAGTATGGGGCTAGACTACGGCGCTGTGTGATATGTCCTGAAATATTTATTTATTTAAAATAGCAAAAATTTACACTATTTTGATAACCAAACTTGGCACTGCAATTTATAGCCTTGCAAAATATTACTAGAACTACAATAACTGTATATGTATGTATGTATACTACGGTAAGATATTTTTATTTGTGTAGCATATTCTATCATATACATCAATATAATATATGAAAGTGGCAACCTTACATTATAAACAAATATTCTTTGTTTTTATCTTTTATAGGGTGGGGCGTCACTCAACCAGCAACGGCAGTGGTTGACCTTCTCTTTGTTATTTTTTTTGACTAAGTTTCGTTATTCAAAGGATCAGAAGTACGGAGAGGTTGATTTGTAGAAAAGCTTACACTGTCGCCGATGAAGTGAACGAATGAACTTACTCAACACAAATAGGACTTGCTAAATTGGTTTTCGTTCTGAACTTTTTTGTGTGACCTTTATTGGACCTCGTGAGAGCTTCGCCATTTCGTGGAAGGATCTCGACGCCACGATGAATTAAACTTTACCAAAAAAACTAGAGCAATATATACATGATCAACCAAATCTGAGTCGACATAAATCTAATCAAAATAATTATATTGCAAGTAACTTATAATGATAACGACTAATGTCTGTTTCTTTAACTTATATGATGGCGCACAAATTTCTCAGAAAGTGGCCATATTTTGTAAATGATGCTTCATTACCCAGTGTAGTTTGTTATTGGGAAATTGGGAACTAATACCATTAATGCAAGTTACGTGTTGTTTGAGTCTATATGTGAAATTTCATTCAAATCGATTCAGTCTATTGAGTGTGAAGATGAAACCAACACATGCACACACACAAACTTTTATTTTAAAAATAATCTATACTAATATTATAAAGCTGAAGAGTTTGTTTGTTTGTTTGAACGCGCTAATCTCAGGTACTACAGGTGCAAATTGAAAAATTATTTTTGCAGCGCACGCAACGGTAGCCTTTAAAGATGAATAATTTTCCCCGTTTTTTCCACATTTTCCATTGTTTCTTCGCTCCTATTAGTTGCAGCGTGGTGTTATATAGCCTAAAGCCTTCCTCGATTGATGGTCTATCCAACACAAAAATAATTCTTCAATTCGCACCAGTAGTTCCTGAGATTAGCGCGTTCAAACAAACAAACAAACTCTTCAGCTTTGTAATATTAGTATAGATGTTTAGGTATCATGTAAAAAAGTGACAGCTACTCTTCTAAGAGTATGTTGTTTATAAACAGTTCTTGTCCTGAGTAGAACACTAAATTCAATTTGTAGTATTACTCGATGGTTAAACCACATTCCTACATGATACCACATGTAAGTTATTATTACATGTCAGTATCTCCTTTACCAAGTCTTGCCCTAACTTGAAACTTAATTAAAATCTATATTCGGAGACTAAGTTTTGGTTAACGGACAAATTGCTTTGGGATCATGACTCATGAGTATTGGTCTAGTATTTGGATTAGTTTTGTGATGTACATAGAATTATGTATGAATGTGTGAAAACAAAGCAAACAAAAAACAAACATCAACAATAAGTAAAGCCGGTTTTAGTGACTGCTTTTTATCCAGACGTACCATGGTTCGAATCCAGCCCTACACCAATGACTTGTATTTTTAAGTTATGTGTGGATTTGCACTCGCCTAGCGGTGAAGGAGAACATCGTGAGGAAACCGTCATGTTGGAGGATCACAATATCCGAGGAAATGTGTCTTCTGTGGAAGGACCTGGGCGCCCACCACGATGTATCAGACCAAGAGAACTCCCCTAAAGAATACATTCTGCAGGAAGTCACGACCTTCAGTCATGAGGAAATACGACTCAAGAGAGTGTGAAAACATGATTGAATTAATTGTATGGGATGTTTTGTAAATTGTAACTACCATTCTAAGGATGAAAGCTTGTTTATTTCATCATCAAGATCATGGTTTATGATGAAATTTGACCTTAACATAGGTACTAGTATTTTTACCTAGCGTTTTTTTAGTTATTATTGTTAATAAACAATGTTCATAACAGAATCAAAACCTTTAATTAACTCGTAAGTCGCATTTCTTCCCAGCTCAACACGACCGTTGTACTAATAACAAATTCATCAACTCCCTTAATAGTAAAACTTTCGAGAACTACTCAAGATAATCCCACGTCTTCACTCGCAATATACTCTAAGTTAGAATAAAGTATCGTTAAGTTCTCTGACCTCTATCCTGTGTAATGATACAGCTAGGGTCCGGTCCCAAGTGGAAGGTCCTTGTCGTTAATGAGATACTAACTTAGTATATCTTAGGGCTTTACTTCAAGTATTTTGTTTTTAAGAGACTAACTTTACCAGATACTATCTAGACAGCTAAAGGGGAAAAAACACCCGTAGTGTTTTTGTGTATTTGTACTTGATCTTACTCGATCTACCTACCATTCTTCTTATCGAATGAGAGTGGCCAACTCTGGTGTCAAAAGTTTATCAAGCCGCTCTAAGGGCTTCTGACATGGCTTAACGACTGCCGTACTAGACAAACAGCCGGGACCTACAATTTAACGTGTCATCCGGTCCATGCCCAAAATGGAATGCCACTCTTTGGTCACCCATCCAAGGACCGACCGCGTCGACCTTTGCATGCGATTGCCTCTGCTAGCTGAGCTACGGGCGCTTTACTTCTACCTACCTTTACTCTTTTACTATTGGTTGACGTGGTTAGTATTTGGTTGGGTGACCAATAACCAAGGATCTTGTATCTTTTCTGGTAGAGTAACTCGTCTTGATGTCATGTGTCGAATGTCACGTAGGTTAAGTCATCATAACTCATAGTCAAGTGATAGGAGTAAATAGTTGAAATTTTATAGTTGTTTACTCATTGTTGATACATTTACTTTTACAATTCTTTGGCAGAGTGGTAACTGTCGATAAGTCATTTCATAGGCCCCTGAGGCAGTCGCAATATTGTTAACAGTCGCCACCCTCAGACAAATTTTATTTCCTTCTGTACTTACAAAAGGTCAAGACATATTCATTCAATTCACTTGTAAACATCTAGTTTACTTACCAATATCAACATAAATACGTGTAAATTGTATACAATATCCTTTATTAGGGTCCGAATGTGTGTTGTTAACGTAATTTTGACTTCCATTTAACTTTTACTTGTCCATTGAACTAGTGACTAAAGTTTAACAATACATCTGGGTACGAAGTGAATGTTCTAAACAAAACTACTTATATATGATAGTAGTGTGGTTAATGTGTTGTTCAAAGTTTGAAATTGCGAGAATTAATCATTAGCAAAATACTGTGAAAACTGGTTCACAGTAACATGTCTTTTTTATTTTGTATCGCTACTAAATTACATACCGAATTTGTTTGTCTGAGATGTTTCGAAAAAAAATATTTTTCGGTTTTATCAATAATTAACTCGAGAATTTGAGAAGATAAATTGCTCATTATGCAATTGATTCTTAACGTGTGAGATAATTTTACTTTTTTTTCATTTATTAAAATACTGTATGTTTTGATATTATCTTCAATATTACCTACCATTTTCTAAAATGAAATATGGTTTTCGAATTTGTTTAAAGTTATTTAACTTTAAATTAACTCTTCTAAAGTAAATTGTGTAGACCCCATTTCAAACTTTTCATTATAAAGAATTTTCATTCGCTCAACTTTTTACCATGAAAGTTAAAAAGTGGTTAGAAACAATAAACTCTGGCCAACAAACAATACCGGTACCTATACAAAAATGATTATGAGAGAAGTTTTGTAGTAAAAAAATGTTTTTAAAGCAATATGAGTATTTTTATTGTAATCAATTTTACTAATTTTGAGTAGGTACTATACCTTTTTCTTTATTCTGTGCTGGAGTTCTTCGAGAGTTTTTCTTAATTTTAATTAGTTTATTAATTTTGTACAATTGCACGATTTGCTTGTTAAAGTATTTTTATCTTCTTCATGAGAGTGGCCAACTCTGGTGTCGAGAGTTTGTCAAGCCTTTTAAGGGTCTTTCTGAAACGTAGGTGGTGATATTTTTGCTAATCCGTTTTATTAATTTTTTTTTCCATCAATTAACATCAAAATCAGAACGAATAAAACCTACGCGACGTCCATTAGACAGAAGGTGGTTTTTCCAAGAAAATGGCGGAAAAACTTAGCTAGTTTGTTATAGAGCAATAAATCCAATAAGCAGCGGAGTAAATAAGCGACCTAACGCATAGGGTCGGAAGATGGATGGGGCTGGGGCAACATCACACTTGCGGTTGGTTAAATAATTGCTCTTTCAATGGTTAGTTAGACGCAAACTGTTATTTGCTGTTTTATTTGTCACCAATTAAATAAAATAGGTGCTCTAAATTTACATATAGGTACACTATTTATACAATAAAATGAAATGAAGTACTCATAATCAAGTAATATAATAATTCCAAATATAAACAAATGAGACTACATAATTCACGTGATCTTTGAGCGTCTTAGCGGGTCAGATAACGTGTCAAATTCTAGGTCCTAGCTGTTTTTCATAGTACGGCAGTCATTAGGTCATGTCAGAGGCACCTAGAGCCGCTTGGAAACTCTGATACCATAGCTGGTAAATCTACTAATTTTACATTATTTACCTTAATCTTGCAATATTACTACATCGATTACACATACATCATAAGCTCTTATTCGTATAGTCAATAATTATCGTCATCATCATATTAGCCTGTTTCCGCCCACTGCTGAGTATAGGCCGCCTCTCCAACGCGCAACACAGTACATCCTGTTTAAGACATCTCCTAGGTAACATGATAAGAAATGACATCCGACCATTGAAAGTACACAGAACAAAACAATTACATTTCCTTAGTTACTTACTTAGTTGTAAATCCTACAAAATAGAATGAAGACAGCAAAAATCAGCCAGTAATCAAAATAATGGCAACAATGAGGTAAAGAGGTTTCGTGTTCTGTAGCTTTTATCTTCTTAATGGATGCAAATATTTCGCTCAGAGACGTGGAGTCATAGGCATTAATAAAATAGACACCGAACTACCCATCCTGTATCTTCTACCTAAATATAAACTTGTTCGATAGCCATAAGCTCTGCAATTATGATCTTGTTCCATCACGTCCATGAGCATAAATTCATTAGTAATTTTAGTTCATTTAGAAAGCTATAAGTATTGTAGTTTAATGAAAATTCAAATTCAAAATCATTTATTTCAGACATTGCTCCATATTTACAACAACATTATAATGGAACTATCCTACTTAAGTAACAAAATAATGATTTTCCTTTTAGTACGCGAGGAACAGATACGTAATGAAAAAAAAAACTTTCAGAAGACTTGATAACATCCTTTTTTTCATTACGAAATTCGTAGTTCCAAATTATTCATTGCATCGTATGCAATCATCTTCTAAGACACGCCTTTTTTTTAGTTTTCTAAAACTGGTTGATAAAATGATGATAAAACGGTGACATCTTTAACCTATCACGCGAATATGGGCATATGAGTGTCACATTTTTTAACGCGTTGAGTTGTCTTTAAACTGATATATCTGTATATAGAGTACTTCAATACAGTCATCCAGCATCTCCCTCCAACTCGCTACTCTTATTCCGACCGAGTAAGTGAGAAAATCGTCCAAATTACTCAGCAGCCTTACTGATAAACTGTACTCGCATTATCTGAAATGAGTGGCAAAGGAGCTTCCATCAACTCGACGACGCGCTTTAATTAGACGGGATGCCTGAGTTTAAGCATCATTATAAAATTTACAGTCTTTGCATAATTATATTATGATTACAAAACCGTGTCAGTTTGTTCTACTTCTAAGCCATGTCAAAGGCCCTAAGGGAGGTTAGGAAACTGTTCCACCAGAGGTGGACTTACATACATACGATCGAACGAATCCAAACGAAGTATGTACGTATTTTTCATTTAAAAACAATGATTTTAAACAATTACACGAAGAAATAAATGTTCAATATCTTACCTATTTCAGTAAACAAAAAATTAAATGTTTTTTTTTTATTTCTAAACTACTTATATGTAGGTTTATTATTCGTTTAGTAGGTACATAATTATTATGATATTATTTCACAAATTAGACCAATCCTATTTTGTCAAGATTTTGTGGAATTACAACATAATTACTTATTGATTATTTGCAGGTACGCTACATATAAAAAAAACGAAAATCATGTGATAAAGATTACAAATATGATTTGTAAAATATTCGTCTCTCTAAGGATGAAACGTTGAACATTACATTCAGTTTATGTGGTGAGAAAAAAATGTGACGCTTTTTGTACCTCTGGGAATACCTTCATCAAACACCGACAACAATAGGGCCTGCGCTGAAATTGTTATTTTATTTAGGGATTAGATTTTATATATATTCGATGAAAATAAAAACAGAGTGGTTTTTGTTGAATACAGCCTGCCCCATGTTAAGCACTGCTGTTATCTAAGATTTAGCAAGATTGTATAATAGGAATGAACTCTAGATTTTAATAAATGGATCTTATGTTAGTTTTACCAGTTTGCATAATTTTACTCACAGAATTAATATATAAAAAAATTGATACTAATTACGGATTAATAATAAACGTATATAATACGTTTTAAGTGAATACAGTAAATGCACAACCGTAATTTAGAATCAAAGTGTAGTAAAGATAAAAATCATCAAGTAATAAAACATTTCTTCAATCTGTTCTAAATATTAATTAAATTAGTCGTGGAATATTATAAACCTTTACAAATATTCTTGTAAATGAATAACTTTTTACCTTAAACTTATATTTAATAAGCAGCAAGGTACCAATCCAGTATACAGAATTTCCTACAATCAACACTAACCAAGAAAATGGTGCAAAAACAAAAAGACCTCCACCTCCCGGCATGAAGGTAGTAAATGTGTTCGCGTTCTTAATTAATGTATTTCGTTACGTGTGCCTTATTTTTCACTGTACTGAGGCACAATCAGATAAGTGAAAAAAAACATGGAACTGTTTGTAACTGTAGGTATTGCGATAAAAATACATTAGTAGATTTATTTATTTTGGTTACCTGGACGAAATCACTCTTAGACATAAGGTCGCCGATTTTTTTTAACATACATCATTAACGTGTAAAAAGCGAGTGTGGCTCAGCAACCTGGTTACCTGGACGAAATCACTCTCAGCCATAAGGTCGCCGATTTTATTTTTTCTTTACGTACATCATTAACGTGTAAAAAGCGCGTGTGGCTCAGTGGTCCCAGTGTCTGCTTTTCATCCAGACGCACCCTGGTTCTACTCGCTTAGCGGTAAAGGAAATCATAGCGAGGAAACCGACATGTTTATGGACCACCGAGGACATGTGTCTTCCGTGGAAGGACCTGGGCGCCCACCACGATGTATCTGCCCTAGAAAACTCCCCTAGTGAATTAATTCTGCGGGGAGTTACGACCCTCAGTCATGAGGAAATACGATATCTCATGAGAGACATCGTTAACGTATTTAACATAAAAACAGAATTTCTCGTTATGATAAAACCTATCCATTTTCTCTGTTCACTACGTTTTTGCAAGAAACGAATTGGAATCCAGTCGGTCATGACTATTATTTTTGCTTATTTCCAAATAAGATTAAGTATCTTTATTTTGTTTACTGTAGAAAATTGGTTAAAAGAAACGTTAGCAATCTGGTACTGGTAAATGTTGTATAGAATTGTATTAACTCAGTTTAAGTGAATATACTGAGCGAATGTAGGCTGAAAGCTTAGGGCCTAATGATCGTTGTTTTGGAAGAAAAAGTAGGGAGATTTAACCTAACGATATATTTACGATTTAGGTAACTTTTAAAGGTATGTATGTATATTGGTAGAAGTAAAAGTAAAGAAAATCTGTATATGTGTGTATGTGTATCTGTGTCTGTGTGTGTGCATTATTTGACATATATATATTTATTACTTATCATCATATGTATTGAAGTATGTATTAGTGTATTTGTTTATTTTGCTATTTATGTATGCTTATTTTATGATAGGTACCTATGTATTTATGTAATTTCACATACATTTAATACACCTCGTCTAGCATTATACTTGCGTCTTATCCCTGCCAGATTGGTTGCCTGGAAGTGATCGCTTTTAGCGATAAGGTCGCCAGTTAAGACACTAGGCATAAGTTTTAATATTATTTTTGTAAATTTCTGTATTGTGCTGGTGTTTTAATAAAGTGTATATCTATCTATCTATCTGTACAATATTGATGTAACTTTTACGTTCCTTAGATTTACACGTTATCATTATCGCATAAATGTACCTATTATATACGCTATTATTGAAAAATTTAGTTAGCAAAGGCATTCGTACTAATATTTTACAATAAAATTGGTAGTACTTTATTTACAGTTGGTACTAAGCTACAGAACACCGTACAATACTGGCAACTATTGAAAACAGAAGAGGGAAGATGGTTGGCCACCTTATACGACATGACGAATTTATAAGAAACATCATGGAAGGAAAATTGGAAGCCCGAAGAGGAAGAGGAAGGCCGAGAAGATCATACATGGACCAAATAAAAGAAAAGGCGGGTGTCATGTCGTATAAGGAGGTCAAGGAATTGGCAGAAGACCGGAAAGGATGGCGCATACTCCACAGACAAGGGCCCGGCCCTTAAATTTATGATGATGATGACTAAGCTACAGGAAATTTTCTGCATTAATCATGATAGGCTTGATAAAAATGGACGTTTGCGGAATTGTACACATGTATGTAGATATCGCTTTAATCTTCTTCTTCTCGAATGAGTGGCCAACTCTAATGTCGAAAGTTTATCAAGTACAAATACAAATACAAATTATTTATTTATAACTCCATAGTTACAAGTCAGAACACATGTACATGTATTGATTACAATAGTAAACTTAATAAAAATTTTAAAGTATTGTATATAAAGAAAAAATCATTATGAAATACAATGCAATAAAGATTATGTCAAAATTATAAATGTCAATAATATCAAATATATGTCAAAAGAATCTTTAGATTATTCAAGCCGCCCTAATTAAATTATTATTTCTTTAATAAAAGTATCCCATTAAAAAACCCTACCTATATTAACCTACCTATATATTCCACTAACATACAATCAATCAAACCCAAACTCCACATGAACCAGATTCAATAATAGATATTAACGCTCACGTTAAACAGTTCCAAGTAAGTGCACATAAGGAGGCATCTCCGCGTGCGATTTACGAGCTAATAAAATTTATACGATCGTCGTATCAACGCGTAGTGTAAACTAGACCTAATAAAACGTTGGAGAGAATCGTAAACTCAGTTGAAGGCTACAATGTATCTAGACGAAGTGACGCTTCTAAACCTACATTCATTGCTGGCTTTAAAATGAATTTAAGGAACACTTCTGTAAAAATATGTGGAAAATAGACTGCTTAGTATTTTAGCTGCCCTTATGATCGATTGAAGGTGAAGTGCTTTTAGTTTTTATGTTAAACTGGTTCACGCGTAAGTACCTATTTAGTTTTACCTGTGTGAAAAAATATATATAAACCTAACATTACAATGAACTCAGTAGTAAAGAAAGTACTAAACTATCAGGCAGGCTGTAGTCAAACGTAAGCCTATCCAATGTAAAAAAAACTCGATATATTTCATCACAACTTAACTAAATTCAAAAACCTACTTAATAAATGTAATATTACCGCCTGATAATGTATGTATAAATGTATTATTAATAGTGACGTATTCTATAAACTTTATACTTACAACATTATATTGTAAAGAAAGTTGTACAATAGTTAGCTATACTAATTTTTTTTTTTTACATATAAGGTTAAGTTTGTTTTTTATTATAAGTTTTAGTTTGTAAGTTGTTTTTGTGTCTGTAAATAAATAAATTACATATTACATGGGAAAGCCTATACGAACCATGTAAAGTTCCTTACTAGATATTCATTGCAAATATCTTGCCGTAAGAATGTCCGTAATAAAATACTTGCGACACATATTCAACTTTGTAAGCTTTATTAAAATTTAATATCTGCTCGCATTAAATACTTTACTCGTGCACGTTAACGTAGGAAGGTGAAATATATTTCTTTTCTCGATATTAAATTTAACAAAAGGTGTTTTGCTGACAATTTTCAAAGATAATGATTTCGTAAAATTTTTGTCATAATAAGATAAATTTAATGTAAATATCGAATGACAATTTTATATAAGTAATTAAATTTAAAATAAGATAAAAATTGTATAATATGACTTACCATAAATTACGATTATTCTTCTTCTTCTTATCGAATGAAAGTGGCCAACTGTGGTGTCTAGAGTTTATGAAGCCGCCCTGAGGGCCTCTGACATGGCTTAACGACAGCCATACCAGACAAACAGCCGGGACCTACAATTTAACGTGTCATCCGAACCACGGATGCTCCCTTAATGGAATGGAATAAATTAATGAGTTACGATTATTATAAATTGGTCAATAAATAATCTGAATCTCTAGCAAATAATCTGTAAAATCGAATAAGGTACCGTAATGCAGACTGGTGGCTGACAACTGAATGATATTTTACATGTGAATCCTTTCTATTAAAATAAGCCATAAAATATTATCATAATAGCCTTGTTTCACTTATAATAGACTTATAGTCTCGTAAACGTTTTTTCGATTCACAAACAGTCTGTCTGTCATGTATGTGAATAAAGAAAATTACTTCCGCCTTTCTAATATTGGGCACGTAAAAATATCCTGTTTCCTGCTTTGTACATAGTTTTCTCTCAATATGTTTTTCTCTGACATAATTAAATGAAAACCCCCTATAAGACCATTCAATTATCCCTTTCTTGGAATTCTAAAGACCGGATCAGGGTTGCTATGAAAACTATTGAATGCCATCCATTCCTTGGCTTACATAACTTCATACTTATCTTGTTTTGATCTCTACGTACCTTTCCTTTTTACTCCCTCAAAATCTGCTTCTTATCAAATGAGAGTCGCCAACTCCGGTATCGAGAATTCATCAAGCCGCCCTAAGAGCTTCTGACACGGCTTAACAAGTGTCATATTAGACAAAAAGCTGAAAATTGTGTGTCGCGAAATATCACAAAAGGGGAGGGGAGGGGGGTTGTAGTGACATATCATGTGTATTTATTTTTTTGACTAACGCGCGAAAAGCAAAAACAATCTGCAGGTCCTGTAACCTTCCTGTTTACCGCTAGGCATTATTGTAATATTTAATTTGAATAAAAGTAGAAAACTAAGATTCTTTATAGGTCTAAAAATACACGTGATATATGTGTGGGGAGGGAGTTAGTCATAAACATCACCATGTATCACCACGGGGGAAAATGGATTAAAAAATTAAAAAAAAAAACATCACGTGATTAATGGACGGCCCCATATTTATATAGTTTTTTTCTTTACGTGAAAAATAAAAAGTCTTATGGTTTATATTTTGCGTCTAGTAAACGTATAAACGCTTCCAAATAACAGTGTATTTTGAATGTGTAAATATAAAGAACAATCGAATATGATTTGTTCGAATTCTTTATTCGAATACGTGCTCATTCGATTTGTTAAACGTGGTAGCCGCAAGCGATACAAGCGGAATACGTGTGAACGAGGGAATTTTATTTTATTCTTATTTTTCTCATGGTATAACCAATATAATCATTTTATTTATAGTTTTATATGGTATTGCATAGATTACAATAAAATATTTTCTCCATTTTTAACATTTCTAAAATAGTTATTCTTCTTTGGATATTACATAATTAAATACCTACTTAAATAATTTTTGTATTCTATTGTTCACTTTTATATGACATGCTCGTTTTTTAGTGAAATATTTACATAGGCACCAATAGTACAGTAAATTATATTTCAAAAACACCTGAACTGATTTTGATAAAACTTGAAATGTTTTCTAGATTAAAACATACCTAACCTAATTAATCTAATAATCACCTTGTAAACAATTTTAACAGTTACAAATACATACAGGTCAAATCGATAACTTTTATTTTAAGGAAAGTATGCTGAACCAGACTAACTGGGATACGATACTACAAACATGAATATTTTTAAAATCTCCGATAAAATTGCATTCCAACTTCCAAACCAACGAACCCCGCGCAAAATTCGGCTACAAAACAACACTTATTCGATTTCATTTCATTCACGATATTTTTGTTGTACAGGATTTTTAGGATAAAATTCACACAAGCATTGGTGAAGTTAAATCTTTACTGGGACAAGGTGGAGTTGTCAAATATCTGATCGACATTCGGTCGTCCTTTCAGCAGCCACAGGCTGGTGCGGATTTGCGATTAATTGCGTGAGGTATAATAAAAACAATATTGACGTTTATTACCTTTGAAATAGTTAAGTGGCGTGGTGACAATTTCATTTATACCATAATAATTGAAACTAGTGGGTGCTCGCAGCTTCGCTCGCATTAAGAAGTAAAACTTGCATCCCCTATTTCTCCCCTTTAAAAGTGGCATTTTAAAAAATCCTTTCTTATCGGATGCTTACGTCATAACATCTACCTTCATTCAAAATTTCAGCCGAATCTGTCCTGTAGTTTGGGCTGTGCGTTGATATATCACTATATCAGTCAGTCAGTCACCTTTGAGTTTTATGTAATTAGATATACAATTGTTAATTTGAGTAATCCAAATTCGTTTCGCCCCAATATTTTCTTCCCTCTTACAAGTTTCAAAATTCAAATGCACTCTCAATTTGGCGAGAAACGATCCATCTATCAAAGTGTGTCAGTCCCAACTAAGTTACAGCGGGCAGCGGGACGCGCTGCTCCGATGACATAATTTCCGTGCAATAATTGCTCTGCTGGCAATGACATCGAAGCCAGTAGATGCCACATTATCTAATTATATAAAACTCAAAAGAAACTGTCTGACTGACATAGTGATCTATCACCGCACAGCCCAAACCACTAGAAGGCTCGGGCAGAAATTTGGCATGCAAGTGTTATCACGTAGGCATCCCCTCAGAATATATCCGCTATGATTTTTGGAAAAGCTTGTTTCGAAGGGATGAAATAGTAACTTAAGTTCTTTTCTACTCTTATACAACGCGGCAAAACCTCTATCCACTAGTGTTAACTGCCAAGTAAACTTACGTAATTAGTCAGTTAAATAAATACTGTACGATACGATGAGCACAGAATAATTTGCTGGTCGATCTAGACGTGTTAGGCACATGAGCGCTGTTTGGTTTATATTTTATTAGTAGCTGTGCCAGCGACTTCGTCTGCGTGAGATAGTTAGTTTGGGCATCATATTTATTTTTGCAAACAACCTCTTCAGTTTTTGTAAATTATAGCTGTTACCCACGACTTGAATCGTTTTCGCAGCGCACGCAACGGTAGCCCTCAAAGATGAATAGTTTTCCCCGTTTTTTCACATTTTCCATTGTTTCTTCGCTACTATAAGTTGCAGCGTGATGTTATATAGCCTAAAGCCTTCCTCGATAAAGGGTCTATTAAACACAAAAATATTTTTTCAATTCGCACCAGTATTTCCTGAGATTAGCGCTTTCAAACAAACAAACTCTTCAGCTTTATAATATTAGTATAGATTGATAGACCGGTCAGTATCGAAGGTATCTAAGTATTATTTTATGGTTTAAACGATGGAAACAGGAGGTATATATTGTGTAATAGGTAATTAGATGTCTTTAATTCATATTGACGTTGTAGCAATCCGAGTCAAGTCGGCCGTTCGGTCTGCGACTGGACTGCCAACGTGTCAGTTTTCAATTCAATTGTTGCACGATTAATTAACTCTGCCATTTCGAATGTTGTCTTTCACATTTTAATGATAATTACTATTTTTCAGCACAAATATTTGCTGCTTACAAAAATATGTGTTGGAAGATACTAAGAAGCCATGGAAATCATTACTTGTCTGATTTTCTGCCTTTTTAAATTATCCCTCTTTGGGAAATTTTGGGCTTCTTGCGAAGATGATATTATAAATGGTAATCCTTGAGGTTTGTCCGCATTGTAGTCCTATACCTAATAATAAGAGCATTTAATAACTGAATCAAAATTCAGTGATAACTTACCTACGTAAACTGATTTACGTAATATACAAAATAAAGAAAAAGCATGCATCAAACCAACAGGTTGTGGATGTTCACGTCATATCCTTTAATTAAAAAAGGAATGTGGATAGCAATCTCTCTGGAAAATTGAATGTCAGATTTCGAAGCGCCCGGATTAAAAAAATTCAAGATAAAAAATGTTTGATGCCTTGTCACAAAAGTTTTAAAAATGCTAACTTACGAGTGCAGGGAAAGGGCATGGGTCTGCTGATATATTAAATTATAAATCCCGACATTTCATTGCTAGTTATGATAAAAAAGACAATTTTAAGAGTACCAATATTTATCTATTTTTTTACAAAAAATGATAATAAAGTTTATTCAGGTCACACACACAAAAAAACACACTTTAATCAGGTCAAATAACTATTTATTTTAAAAGTCAAAACAATTATATATTTATATGTCGAATCAAAGTTAAGTGTCGAAGTGTATCTATTTAAAACTTTCTCCCCACATCTAAGACATGTCAAATGGCCATAAACATGGTATCATTACGCATTCATCAGTTGTAATATATTCTACGTATAAACCAAGGTAATATGGTAAAAGCCATCGTAATGGTTCAGAGTAACGCAAGCGTGGTGCAGACATCTATTTAGAGTGCTTAGATACCATCCGGAGATGCGGGCACATTCCGTAAATGACGCACATTTGACGGAACGTACCATATTGCAGGAATTTAACAGTTTGAGCGAGCGTTTAGGTAAAACATTTAAGCTGTTTAATTTTACCTGTGTTACTACTGTATTTGTGATGGATGTGTGGATTTGCACTCGCACCGTATACGAAAACATCATGAGAAAACTGACATGTTTGAGTACCACAAAATTCATATTTAGTAAGTAAACTTTTTAATGGTTGATCTTATCATTGGAGTCGAATAATTAAACTAAGTGTGACGACACACTATCCTAGTCGAGTGTTTTCTATATCTACAGGTAATAGTGTCGATCGTTAATTGTTTAATTAGTTCCATATTTGTAACGTGTGGGCGGTCTGTCAGCCTTACTGACAAATAATGAGTTAAGACACAATTAGGAGATATTACTGGATTGCTACAGGAAGCAGTAGATAAAATTAATCGTAATTAAATATATTTTATTATAATAAATATATTTTTATCCATATAAAAATATATAGCATTTGGAGTGGTTGTCTTGTAACAAAAACTTTATGATTAATAAATAGCGATTTAAAATCGTCATCTCATAAAAAGCGTTTTAAAATCAAAGATTTTTTGCGTTACTATTTGACAATGTCATTTTCCGGGCCTTCCACTATGGATCTGCGCGAGTCACGCTCTTCAGTAGACAGAAATACGTCTAGAAAAGATATTTGTTTATTCACGGCCTTAAAAGGAGTAGATTAATTCAAGTCCTAACTTTGTTAAGGGTGTGAATGATCTTAATTACCATAATAACCTTGCTTTAAGCCGGTGGGGCCTAACTCGCAACTGCCACCTCAGTAACTGACCCTTGTCAAGTATCACAATGGGACGATAAATGAACGATCCCCTTTAGTTTATCCACAAATCTGGCCTGCCACTGGAACTGGCAGTATTCGTCAATAGACGGCCAAATTTGATTTAGGAAACTGATATTGTAAATTTCAGTTTCAAGTAAGATTTTTTTAATCTTATCTCAGTTACCCAGTAAGTAAGGTTCGGCACAGTCGATTTGTCGCCAATTTGTTGGGTATTGACTTCTAAGTGTTTTTTTTTATAGTTAGATTAGATAAAATTCAATCATCTATTTAAGTTTTCAAACCCATGTGCCAAATTTTATATAATTCATCATCATCATCGTCATCAGCCTGCTATCACCCACTGCTAAGCATAGGCTTCTCTTTTTGTACGCCACTCGTCGTGTATATACACACGAAATAATAGATTGCTAGTTTCGTCACAATCGAATGAATAGTTAATTACTATAGGTGCCAAGCATGGCAAAGGAACTGATGTTTTTTTTTTGAATAAAAACACTCATACTTTCTTTAATTGTCGAATCTATAAAAAATACAGTGATATATGCACCTACAGTCACACCCATTTTCAACACATAATTCAGAACATGATTAAGCTATTCAATTAAATATATTTCAAATTTCAAAACCACATTCAATAAACTTCATAACTCTCATATTAATACACAATCAGGCCACAATTTCTTATCCGAAATCCCGAATAAAACCCGGCTGAGAACACAATTACACGGTCGTGCACATGAATAATACATTCAATTGAAACACGGTTCAATTTAATTGAATACAAATACAATAACATTCCTCTAATCCCACCTGCGTCGAAATAATATCCCTGTTTTATTCTGCGTAGCAGAAGTAGCCTGTGCTAACTTTCATACAAATTTGTTGTATGTAAACACTTTTTTTACCTTTTCTTAGAAGAATAGGGTGATAAATTTCATATATTTCACTTTTTAGGGTCGAAACTAACATAGCGTTTCGTAGCATTCGGAGCTTTTTTATCAAAATAATAATATGTGTTACTTAAATTGTGAATTCATATGCGTTTTGATTACGTCACTAAATATATTTGGTCTAAAGAAAAAAAATACTAAATGTCTCAAAATTTGAATGTGAAAATACTATAACCAACCACTTGCTTAAATTAAATTATAATGATACTGAAAAGCTCATAGAAATTGTTAACTGACTGAATGTGTACATGTACACACTTTCATACGCATACACACACACATCATCACTACACTACATACATCATCCCCTACACTCATTCTAGACACATACAAATAATTTTACCTAACAGCCAAACTCATCAGAGTTTGCAATGTAGGTGATTCATCCATAAGGTATACATTCCGTTACTGTACTTAAACGTATAATATATATTTATGTATGTTTAACATAAATCGTACAATTATATTATAATTAATATCCATTTGAATCTTATCGATATACCTGTAACTCATTTGCAAATTTATATTCATTCATATGTATTATTTTATTTTATTAGGTTATTCTTTTCCTACATATGGCAATCAAAAGCTGGTAAATTTTAAAAGTTGGCAGCCTGACAATGTATTTTTCTTTTTAATTATGTTTGTTTTGATTTTGATCTTGCAATTATTGTTTTTCGTTGTTGTTTTAATGATTTATATGTAAATAGTGTAGGATTTCAGTGAGGAATGTAGCAGTAGCTTACGTAAAACAGGCCCACTGAGGGACCTAGCGCGTGGCACGGTCACAAACTCATGTACAAAACTGAAATAGTAAGTAAACATCTAGACATTAAGAAAAAAAAATTTGTACGCACTATATTTTGGCTTAATAAATTATTTTTATTTGATTTTGAAAGAAAAGCTTTGCTCCTGTAAATAAGCCACGTCACTCACAAGTTTCCCTCGTATTATTTCGGGATAAAATGTAGCCTATGACACTCCTAAGACCTCATACTACCTACATATGTACTAAAAAACCATAACGATTCGTTTAGCCGTTTTTGCGTGATGAGCGTTTAAATAATTGGATAAACAGAGACACAGATAAACAGACAAATATTTTAAAAACTGCTGAAACGTTTTTATTATCGATCTAAAGTATACGCAAACATATATTTTTTAATGTCTTGTACGGATTCATGAACCTTTTCAGCTGCATTATATGTATTATTTACTATTCGTTAGTTTGTATGAAACCCCAATCAGGCTACTTTACATTAATTCTGATCGAGATTTAGAAGGCTCCAAAATGTTGTTGCGATTTTCAAACTCGCTCCAACTGTTTGATTTTGAGTGATTGTTACTGATGAGTGCGAATAATTGCGTTCAATACACACTGAAATTGGACCATATTAAATTAATACTGTTTCAATAAATCATCATTAAACCTTGTCAGAGGGAGTTTGATTCGATATTGTAGAGAACTTATTGAGATAGATTATTCATAATTAATAACGCAGTTAAACAATATAACCTTGACTTAGCTAAATATTAGATTTTTGATAACTTACATTATTGACTATTGGTTTAAGAGGTGTAGTATTTCAATGAAGCTTTCAATACAATACAATACAATATAACTTTATTATGCACACCAAAAATAAATTACAATATGAAATGAACTTAAACTATAAAAGAATGCACAAGTGGGTGGCCTTATCACCTTGAGTGATCTCTTCCAGGCAACCTTAGCAAGAAAGCTTTCGTTTGCATTCTCATAAATTTATTATTCTTGACTTTCCAAAATTTGTATAAATTTCTGACTGTAAAAGGTTTTTTATTATTAAAACTTTCGTGAGACAGTCTTATCATTATGTAACTATTATGGTTTTTATGTAAATATTCTAAGTAGTTACATATTGAGTAAAAAGTTTTGATACCGTTAACCCTTTACTTATTTAGTACCTATATACAGCCTTATAAAATAAAATGTCATCCTCTTAACTGCGTCCCAAACGTTACCAAAACACTGGCTGCATTTTCACGCTGGACGCTGGACGAATTTCTTATTATATAAATCTACCCCTCCATGGTTTTGTAACTGTAAACTACACTTAAAATCCAAGACTGCCTACATCTATAAATTGACCTAAATAATATAAAATATGCGCTCCACTAATACACGTTTTGGCGAAAAAAGGAAAAACTCCAAATAATTGGTTTCCTACACGTGTGACACGCACCAGCAGATAAGTACCTATTTATAATTTAATACCACTCCAAAGAAATTGCATGATTTTCTTTTTCGCGATTCCTATTACATTGGTGCCTGAGCAGAGAAATTCTAATATTTTCCTGATCCTCGCGAGATCTCACATCTGATCTAAAAATCCCTCGACATTATATCGTGTGAGTTATTTTTGATAATAACTAGCACTGATCGATAAATACTATTGCGATATAACATCATATATTCTTTTTTTGTAAATTAATAGTTTGTTAACATCAATGTCTATACATAATAAATTAATGTTTATTATTATAATAGCATAATATCATTAGTGTAATTTGTAATTGTACGGTGCTGATTTAAGATAAATAAATAATTCACTAAAATGTTTTAAATAATTATTTATCGTATTTACTTGACATAATTTTGAGTACCTACTACTTTAGTTATGATATTTATTGATTAATGCATTAAGAAGTAAAACTTGCATCCCCTATTTCACCCCTTTAAAAGTGGCATTTCCAAAAATCCTTTCTTAGCGGGTGCCTACGTCATAACATCTACCTTCATTCCAAATTTCAGCCCAATCTGTCCAGTGGTTTGGGCTCTGCGTTGATAGAATCAGTCAGTCAGTCACCTTTGAGTTTTATATATTTAGATTACTAACTTTCAAGTGAGAGTATTTACAGATCAATGTAAAATATTCACAATATAAGAAGTAATTCAAAATAGTTAAAAATCTTCATTGTAACACGTAGAGAAAAAAGACAAAAAGAAACATAAAACAGGCAAACAAATTGAAAGTTATGAGTATTATTATCTCACTTGGTATTATATTGTTCTAGTGGTACTCCAAAAAGTGTCTATTATTCTGCATCATTGAGGCATTTGACTGATTGTTTATCTACAGGGCGCATACTGGTCATTATTAATGTACCTAAAATAAGAAGGTAAACAATCCATTACAAAAATTATTTACTTCACTGGCAAATTCAGCATCTTCTCGTCCGGATGCCAACACACCGCGTGCAACTTTGTAATTAGATATAAATACATATTTTCTTAGATTTTAAGTATTGTATGAAACCAATAAAATTTTTGAGTTTGAGTTTGAGTTGAGTTTGAGCTTATAAACTTTCAACGTTTGTGTTTGGCAAAACGTCACAGAAATTAATTGTGTTGCCCTCTAAAGAGCCCTTATTGTTTACAAAAGAAACCAAATTAGGGACGACCAAACTTAATTTAAATCTAAATAAGTGTGTTAAGAATTTGAAAGGAGGGTAGAAAATTAAGTTAATTGAAGACGAGTCTTAGTAGGTGTCAGTGTCGGGCCTACTTTTATTTGTAAGGTTATTCATACAGGAAGACAGAAGATTTTTAATTAAGAAATAAATTGAAAATGAACTAAATATAAATAAAAAATATCATAGACATAGGGCTATCGCAATGTGTAATTTTTTTTTAGTTTTTTTAAGAAAAGCGTCAAACTAGGATCTATGGTTTTTATAACATCAAATATAATAAATAATATAAGCTCCGGTCCGGTCGCTAAACCGGAGCTTATTGCAAACGGCCGTAAAACAACAGACTTACCAAACGCAGTAAAGTTTCCACACAACAAAAATATTATATAATATTATTATATAAAAATATAATATTATTAACGTCATTCATAATTAGCACTACTGAAATAAATCCTTTTCCCTCCAACCATCGTTTTGTGAACAATCAGTGTGGACGGTCCGATATCCAGTTATACAAGTGCGTACCACGGAATGTAACTGCATTAATATTCTGTTACAAAAGCTCTTACACTGTAGTGGGACCCGATGATACCGCACAGAATACTGATAGACAGATGGACAAGGCTTTTCTAACTGTTAAAGTAACGTATAAGACATAAATTAAATAATAAATATTCCGAGACATTGCACATAGCATCTTCTAGCCCACACTTAGTAAATGCTTGAGTCGTGGGTACTAGATATCGGATATTATATACTTTACTTTTGTAAATACACACTTATTAAATGTCTTCCCATTTCGACCCATTTAATTAATATTATTAACACCAAAGTTATGTATGTGCGCGTTTATGTTGGAATAGCAATCTATACCAGGGATATGAAACAAAAGATATAATATACGAAATGCTATTTCTCTTAAACGTAAGTAAAAAGTAAGTTGTTGATTTATTTATATTTCTCTTTTCTGTAAAGCTTTTATCGGTTAAACCAGGCAAATAGAATAAAATCACTACGTTTTAAAAGTAATGAAGAAATAACAAACGCTCCAGAACATAACTATACTGTTTGATAAACACAGTAAATTTAATATATCTGAGAACACAGAGTGCAAGAACTTTCTAAGGCTAAATTTCTCGATGTATTGTGTAAAGTTTCCCCTCTGTTAGTAAAGTTGTTCCGTACTAAGTCCTATAGGTCCGTTGTAGAGTACTTGGTAGAACGCAGTTTGACTTGCGCTAAATTAGGTCAGGGATTATGAAGAACGTTTATAGCGGAGGTTTCTGCTTACGAGAGAGAAACGCTGATTAAAACTGTACCAATTTCTATGAAACAGTACCTAAGGGTGACTAAGGGTTAATTTTTGGGTGGTAACACCTTACATCTTTGTAAAACTGGTTTACATTTCTTGCAGGTGATAGAGCATTTTCTGCCACCGACCTAACTTCAAAACCTAAATTTGTCTTATTTTCTTACTGCGCATTCACTTACTTACTTACTTACTCCGCTGGCGCAGCGACCCGAAGTGAGTCTTGGCCTCCGATACAAGAGATCGCCACCAGTCCCGGTCTTGAGCCGCTTCCCGCCAGTCAGCTACTTGAAGTTCGCGCAGATCTGACTCCAAGGCGTCCTTCCAGCGATACTGCGTATTCGGGAAGCCTTATTCGAGGAGTATTTTTACCTTCAATTTTCAGTTTTTCTTCTTATCGAATGAGAGTAGCCAACTCTGATGTCGAGAGTTTATCAAGCCGCCCTAAGGGCCTCTGACATGGCTTAACGACTGCCGTACTAGACACCAGCCGGGACCTACAATTTAACGTGTCATCCGACCCACGTTTCAGTTACAGTGTCGCGTCGCATGCGCGGGCGTCGTCGCTTCAAGGAGTCTATTTGTTTAAACTTAACGCTTGAAGGTGAAGTGTAAAAACGTTTAAATATTTCAATAAAATTAAAACTGGAAATGATATACTATGGTACCCAAAATTATTAAAGATCATTGTTTGTGCAGCTAAATTAGAAACATGTAGATGACTACAATTAACTTTAACGGTTATTGTGATCACGTTTCGCTGACTCTCGTTAATTTAAACCAATTTTGCTGAAAACTCCCAACGTTTCAGTATTTTAATATCTCATCTCTACAAGACGTTTTCCTTTTCATGAAACAAAACTAACAGCCTTAAATCTAGGTTAAGAATAATTTAAACGAGAAACCAAGGTACAAATTTTAAATAACATTGACGAGGACTGAGGCTCCATGAAAATAATCCTAGATAATCTGACAAGCTGTTGTTTCTATAAAATATTGAAATTTGTTCATTGTCATTCAGATTGGGCTATTTTAAAATTCTAAGCGAGACTCGTTGAGGCCTGACCTCAGGGTGGATACCTTGTTGTACATCGTAACTAACCTGATATTATGCATTGTGTTTTCAGTTGATACTGATTTCAATTAAGTGAAAAAACAATTGTGTGTTCTATTTATGTTGGCAAAAGTACTTGTACAATGGAAATAAAAGTACTTGTACAATGGAAATAAAAGTACTAGCACAATGGAAATCGATGATGATTGGTAGTTTCGATTAACTATCAAAAAGATTATTAGAAATAAGTGAAAATTGATAAGTTTGTTACTCTTTTTCTAGCAAATATCAAATTATTTTGAATTGATAAAGGAAAAATATTGAATAAAGAATAAAAACTTAACAATATCATGTATTTATTTATTACAGTTTAAGTAGCTTAATTAAATTTCCGAACAACGATAATATATTTTCAAATCCCTAAAGCGAACAAAACTTTTAACCAATCTCTAGCCTAAGTTGTTACTTGGTTTTACTTCCAATTTAACATTCCATAAGAGACTGCACAGCTTAATAGTTAAGTAGTTAAATAGGGTGACATTAATGTCGTTGCGGCTAAGAAAATCCTATTTCGGCAACGAAGAAATAAATTGATTTCTGGCCTTTGATCTTTCACCGAACCCGGGAATTTCATTTCAAGTCGAGACTTTGACTGACCCGCAAACTTTCAACCAAGTCATTGGGTTTTGGACAGGAATTACTGGAAAAAGTAAACACAAAAATATGATACACATAAATATGAGAAAATTTAATTAATAAAAAATTTTTCATACCCAATACCTATATAATATCTATATGTATACTGTACATGAGATAAAAAACAAACAAACGTTATATATATTTGTCATGAAAACATATTTCAAGCGCTGCAATTATGAATGATCGATTTTTTCGCATCATATATCTTTTTAAATAAATGTCATTATTCAGACCTCAAGTCCTTATACAATTCACAACATCAACATTAACTTAAAATAGGTACAACACTTAAAACCAATATATTATTGCATTTAAAAAACAGATCATTCATTTACAGTATTTTTACAAATAATTACAATAGTTGTTTATCAATCAATCTGCTTTAATGAATTCTAAAGTCTCAAACTCAAATTTAACCTAAAATCTTCATAATTACAATTCTAAACAAGTCCAAAGTGTCCGCTGCAAATGCATTTCATCAAATGCCTCGTGCGTCGCACCCCGAGGACTCTCAAACAACGAGGTTGCTTAAAGTGCTCGCTAACTAACCCAGCTGCCTTGCCTAGATTAACCATAACTATGTATACTTACCATTGTAGTTTATTGCATCATTTCACTGCTCTGTTAACTTAGTTGGTAGTGGCTCTGCCTTCTAATCTAGGGGTGCGGGTTTGATTCCCGGATAACACAATCAATTATAAATATTAAATTTTGTAATTACTTGTGTTGAGTCTAGTCGTTTCTATGTATAATATGTATGAATTTACAAAAGAAAATTTTATATGTATTATATCCGTTATCTAGTACCCATGATGCAATCGTAAGCTTAGAAAGGGCGCTAGATAGACTGTGTGATATGTTCTGAAACATTTCGATGCATCCTACGTAAAGTATCGTAACTCCAAAATAGCAACTTTACAGGAGAAAGTTTTAAAGTTTCAAATTGCAATTAAAACTGCCACGTTTGTTGCATCTTAATGAAGTTTGGAAAATCAATATAATAAATAGTATTCTATAATGTATTATAAGACAATTTTGAAAAATATGAATAGATTCTGAGATATTGTTCATACAACTGTTTACTGTGGAATAAAGACTGTGATAATTGTGGTAAGTAACACTTACAATACTATACTGCGGAGTGCAGACAAAAAAAAATGTTGTATGTTATACTTACATTATTTTACTGCGAAGATTTAATGCCATTTTTATGTGTGTGATGTGATCAGTGATCTCTGACGATCGATCCTGTATGTGATAGTTACGTGACTATACTCAGAAAAATGTAGATCATTTATTAATGTATGTGACAAACATATACATAATATAAAAAATTCAGTGTGTTATATAGATAGTGAATATATGAATGGGTTAACATTAAAATAACTGCATGATTTAATAAAATAATTATTTATCTGGTATTTTGTTGGCATGGAAACAGAAGGAAAGATGCCTGGATTCTGGCGGTAAACAGTTTGTTATCGAAAACAGATTCATTATAATCATCAGTCTGATATTGCCCACTGTTGAGCATAGGCCTCTCTTCCAGTACGCCACTCGTCCCGGACCTGTGTAGATCAAATACAGGTGCTTACTGCGGTTTCTCTTATGTCAACCCACAGTATTGGTGATCGACCACTATTTTTTATCATATTTGTATTATTTTCGTCTTTCTGCCTTCAGACGTGGCCTTACAGATGTCTCGTATTTCCCTGCGGCATCAGATCTCCACGTTCCTCACAAGGTTTTGTAGTTTGATGAAGCATGGCGCGCTCCATGAAAATAGATTAAGTATTTACAGATGCTGAAAATTGTATCATGCAATAATGTAATTGTCATCTCGTGTTTTTTTTTTATTTTACTACGCTATCATAAACTGTTTTGTAGAACTCAAGTTGTTAGTGTATTTTATATACAAGACGGTAAAATAGAGTAAATCTATTTTTTCACAAACAAATCATTGTAGAATAAAACATCGATTTTTATTTGTTTTCCAACCCAAAAGGTCTTCTACGCATTGATAAATTTAAATCGATAAAAGTGACTTTGAATTATGTTAACGCTTTCACCAATTCTAGATAAGAGCTTCTAATTTGTAATGTCTTTACGTAGATGGAAGTATTTTGTTCACTTTAACATTGTACAGAGCTAAACGTCACTTTAAAAGATGTTTAAAAGCTTAAAAATGTGTGCTAATAGCAATTTCATGAAAAAATGTATATGACCGATCAAAAAGTCACATTTATTGAGTAAGAAGTAGTGGTTGCAAAAATTAAAATAATTCTTTCTAGTAATTTGTCGAACTAAGATTACAAAAAACTCATTATTGATCAAATCTAGCTACATTTCAAATTTATACAAAACGTACGTAAATAGCGTTGAGCCTTTGAACAAGTGAGATTTAACATTTTTAATGTTTGTATGGAAATGTCTAAACAGATTGAGATGCAATTGATAACTATAGTTAGATGGAAAAAAAGCTATACACTGCGTTCTTATATCAATTTCTCAAAAACAGAGTATATGATAAAAATATACCTAGTTAAAGTAGTGAAACCGACGACACATTGAAAGAGGTTTTTTCAATGACTTCCCTATGAGTAATATGCACTAGTAATTCATTTTTTTTTTATCTAAAAGGTACATAATCATTCAAAAATTGATACAATAAAAATTGTATTTGGAAAAAATGTAGCTTTACGTAAAAGTTACAAACAGATTAAAATGTAACAAAAAACGGCAATTTCATAGGTAAAGACGTATTATTAGACAGTGAAGCCCGCAAAAACAAGTAATCAATAACCCAGTATTAGCATCTGAGAAAGAAATATCGTTCTCTTCCAACAAAGAGCTCATTTTCGTACGATTACTTTCCACCTGAATGGAGGACTATCTTGGCGTTTGGTTTGTATTCAGACGCTGAAGGAAATATCAGAATATTCAATTTTACCTAAAGCAAGAAAGGAGGCGCTATTGGTTGCAAACAAACAATGTATTTTCATTTTGCTTCATATAAATGAATCCTAGTAAATTTGGGTGCTAACTTATTCTTTTGGTTCTACTTATTTTGTGTTGGGTAGTGACCGATTTTTTTCGATTAGGTAAATTAGTTTTTGAAAAGATGATTATTTATTTATATTATACAAGCTGTGCCAGCAACTTCGTCCGCGTGGAATAGTTATGACCATAAAAACGGTCCTAGAGGGTTAATCTTAAAAGATAGACATATACTGTTGCTGATATTTTGTTAGATCATTTCAAGATAAATAATTCTTTCGTATATACTTTTTTGATATCTTGAACCGTTTTCGCAGCGCACGCAACGGAAGCCCTCAAAGATGAGCAATTTTCCCCGTTTTTTATACATTTTTCATTGTTTCTTCGCTCCTATTAGTTGCAGGGTGATGTTATATAGCCTAAACTTAATAACACAATAATAATAACGAATACATAACTAAAGTTATGTATTCTCTAATAAGATTCTCTAATAAGAATACATAACTAAAGTTATGTAGTCTCTAAGAGCCTAAAGCCTTCCTCGATAAATGGTCTATCCAACACAAAAGGAATTTTTCAATTCGCACCAGTAGTTCCTGAGATTAGCGCTTTCAAACAAACAAACAAACTCTTCAGCTTTATAATATTAGTATAGATTTGGTAATTACTGTGATTATATTCTAAGCAAAAATGTAAAAGTGACGCATTACGAAGCTAACAATTTGTTTAACTAGGTTCCGGACTAGTAAAAGTTATTGGCCTACTACCGATAAGGCTTTTATTAGTTGGCTTTTGATAACAGATAAAAATACAAGTGCTGATAAATTACATTGCTAAGTGGTGGTATCACATCAACAAAATATTTCTGGTGTTATTGGAAAGGTTTTAGGATTCCCCACAAAAATATTTGGTGATGTTAATTTTGTTTTTATATTTCGCTTCTCTATACATTTCGTAAAAGTGCTAAAATTTTTCTGAATGGATCTATTTTTATTGCAAATTTCCTAAAGTCGTAAAATTGAAGTTATAAGTTTTTATGTACATACAAAACAAATGTAAAAGTTACATATACAATGATTGCACACATATGTAATTACGCGTTAGTAACCAGTAACTCTTTAAATTAAACTTAAAATAGCTAGTAAGATTAAATTTGTAAGCAACATACAAAAAAATATTTTATTTTTTATAATTTTAGTATTTTTGCATTACGATTGACGTAATATGATGTGGTGACGATGACGTCGATGAAGGGGGTCATCATTATTATAAGCTAGCATAGCTAAGGGTCCTGTACCTATAGATGGCAGTGGTGAGTACAACACTGCACGCACCACACGGCAAGTGCACAATCCAATTACAGGATTACAGCTGCATCAAGTGAGGTGAAGTGAACCGTCGCCTTATTCAGCCGGCCACGGACATAGTATGGCTGGTTATTATATCCAAAATATTTCATGTAGGTATGTACAATGTATACCTATCTAATGCTGAAGAGGGTCGTAAGTCTGAACATTGAAGATAATTAGGTATATAAAAAAATTTTTGGTGATACATCTAATTGATAGCAGAACACGTTCCAACCATTTCTAGAAATTTTGTCTGTTTATATGTTTGTTTGTTTATTTCCACGCTCATCACGCAAAAACGGCTGAACATGTATAATCATAAATTTTGGATGTATAGTATGAGTTCTTAGGAGTGTCATAGGCTACTTTTTATCCTGAAATAATGCGAGCGAACCCGTGGGCGTCTACTAGTAGAAAATATATGTCTGATCATGTTGTTTACAGATAAATTTGTAGGCTATGCTACTTTTAAGATCTTGTACCACTGCTGTAACTCATATATCAATCAAGGTAAGTTGTACACATATGTTATTTATAGTTATATAAAGCGCGCCATCTCTTAACCAAAATCAATAAACTCATTTCCGTTTTACTATGTACTAACATTTAGTACCTGTAGGAGAGTCTTTTAACTGACTTAAAATAAGAGGAAATTGACAATTCTACTGAATTTTATTTTATACTAGTGGATGCTCGCGGCTTCGATCGCATTAAGAAGTAAAACTTGCATCCCCTATTCCACCCCTTTAAAAATGGTATTTTCAAAAATCTTTTCTTAGCTGATCCCTACGTCATCCCTACGTAACATCTCCTGCATGCTAAATTTCAGTCCAAGTCCGTCCAGTGGTTTGGGCTGTGTGTTGATAGATCACTACGTCTGTCAGTCAATCAGTCCCTTTTGAGTTTAATATATTTAGAATGAATCAATCTACACTTCTTTCCATTTTAGGCTATCTTAGGTTTTGGAGGTTGTCACACAAGAATATTATTCTCTCTCTCTCTCTCTCTCTTTCCAGGTTAAAAAAAACTCACAATAACGCCTGGAGAAAAAAACTGAGCAACCTGGCAGATAAAAACAAGCATCAAATATTACCCATAGTCTTACATATAGTGACTTACATACATTGTTTGGATTTAAATTCACCTACGAAATACAGGTATTGTAGGAATTCAAAGCGACCATTTTAGCACCGCAGGCGCCTAGGCTAGGCTGGAATCTACGCTCATTAGCGCGCTCATAAAGAAGACTTAAAAATACTGCGGCGAGTTTTTAATGGACAGTTATAAATGGGTTAAAAGGTATGGATCAACTTATTTTCTGTATTAACTAAGTAGGTAATTGGTTAATGGGCGTATTTAAATAATGGTTATGAATATTACAAGCTATATAGAAACTAAATGTTAGTTTATGGTCTTATTTCGTCTCGAAAATTGCTAATTTAGTTGTAAAGTTACTAAAATAAAATTATAAATTTGACAAATTAGTCGTCGTATACGAGAAGACGTATAATTATACATAATGTTTTATTGGTTAATTTATTATACTTATACTCCAATTAGTTATGAATAAATTTCCTGAGCGTATATTTCTATATTTGTTCACAAATACTTCGGTAGGTAGATAAAAGTAAAGAAATGCCTGTATGGACATGTATTGAAAATGCCATATACTTCTACGTAATTGAATGTCTACATGTGTGTATCTTAATACAAGCAAATACTACAGTAGCTCACTGTTTGCCAATTAACTAAATGAACAGACTAGTTAGTAACACCTTTCAAAGAGAATTAAATACCTATTTTCTGTTGCCACAGCCCTTAGAGACCGCAGACCGCTAATCTATCGTCGAAGCCTTACAGTAACTATTTAATACAACCTTAGATCTTATTTGGTAGAAACGAAATAATGGTTACATACATACATTTACGTGTATTTGGTGTCTTAAATTAACAACAAAGTGGTTGACGATTACGCATTTGTATCTCAATTTGGTGAACAATACATACCTATGTACGAAATTTTTATTTTATTTAGGTACATGATTTACATCTCTTCAGGTCTCTATTTACTCATAATACACTACTTCAGATTATATAATTAATATATTATTATTCTTAAGTTATTTTACGGTTTGTTTATAAGCATTTAGGTAAAAGGCTGGTTGCTTCCATACAACCAGCATTATGCTGAGTTGGGGCTGTGTTGTGGCAGATTTTATGTTTGTTTTTTTATGTTTTTACTCCTGTGTGTTTTTAAAATCTGTCACAATAAATGTTTTCTTTCTTTTAAAAGATACTGGAAACTTCCAAATAAATATCGATACGTTATTGTTTTTTAGGTTAAGCTACTTTCTTCTTCTGCAGTCTTATCTGTCCGACAGACTATTTCAAGTACGAGAAATGAACGCTACATCACAATTCTACGACATCAAAGCAGGAGTTCCGCAGGGATCTGTACTGGGCCCTGTGCTCTATACCATCTACACAGCTGACCTCCCCCACGTCGATGACGTCACCATAGCCACTTTCGCCGATGATACCGCAATCCTGGCAAATCACACATGTCCACAACAGGCATCCCTAAATCTACAAAATGGCCTAGACAAGATAACCGGTTGGTTAAGTAAATGGCGCATAAAGGCGAGCGCATCCAAATCTGTACAAGTAACCTTCACACTCCGAAAAGAAAACTGTCCGCCTGTACAACTAGAAGGCACAACGCTACCTCACAAAGAAAAGGTAAAATACCTAGGTATGCACCTGGATCGACGGTTAACCTGGAGAGACCACATTGCAGCAAAGAGAGATGAACTGAAAATAAGATACCAAGGTTACTCTTGGCTTCTTGGTCGTAACAGCAAGTTATCAACAGATAACAAACTCCTGATTTACAAGAGCGTGCTAAAACCAATCTGGACGTATGGAATCCAATTGTGGGGAACCGCTTCGAAGACCAACATAAGTATTATCCAAAGGATGCAAAATACTATACTCAAAACAATCAGTGGAGTATCATGGTACACAACGAACGCTGAGATCCACGAAAACTTAAACATGAAGACCGTGATTGAAGAAGTTGGGGCAATCACAAATACTTACACCACCCGCTTGGCAAGACATCCCAACATCCTCGCAGCGAATCTGACAACCAGACAGTATGAGCCCAGGCTTAAACGGAAAGCAGTAATACCCAGCGACTGAAACCAGTGAAAGGCCCTGTCCTGCCACTTTAAAATAAAAGGAGAAGCACTCAATGGAGAGCTCACTTACATGACAGAATCACTCAACAGATCTGCTTATAGTGAAAACACTGATTGTAGATAGAAAACAGATGAGAAAAAAAAAAAAAAAAAAAAAAAAGGTTAAGCTACTATTTATTATTTATAATGAAAGTATTACCTAATTACATTGTAGTATTTAGTTTTCCGCTTGTATTCGTCTGTCAACAAGTCAACACTGATAGTTTTAGTGGGTACCCTTATTGGCTTAATTTTTCCATAGTAGTAAGTCAATACAAACAAATGCCAGTAATATGCCAGACTAATAAGAAACTGTAATCGCCACCGAATTCTAATATGATAATAATATCCAGTTGCTTTTTACATATATGTACCAGCAAAGAAATGTGCGGATGCAAGTATATCAACGATTTCCTAAGTTTCTATAAAGTTATACGATCTACGAATAAAGTTTATTGTGTAACGATCGCGGGGACCGTGACCTAGCTCGGTGTTTGGTACTGATTGTTACGTCAAATATAAACCTATATACCACGTCTATACGCTTTCCAAACACAACCCCCTTAGACAAGAGGCGTATTTTAGTGAGCGTACTGACGCATACTTATAGAATAGAAATACCACCAATGTAAGGGAGTGACGTAACGATTCTCCCCCACGAAGCGCATAGTGATGTCAATATATTGACCATTATACTCCCTATAGAAAAGAGTGGACGGGCATTATTTGAATATCAGTTCTAATTATTATTCTTATTGAATGGTCAGCTCTGGTGTCGATAGTTTATCAAGGCTAAAGGACTCTCACATGACTTAAAGACTATGACAAACATCATCCGACCCACACAAGCACCAAAATGGAATGACATATTTTGGTCCCCCATCCAATGACAAACGCGTCGACAATTGCTTAACATTATCAACTTAACATTGGTAATCGTATGCAATTCCCTCCGCTAGCTAAAGCTACGGGCGATTTTTTTAATCAAAACAAGTTCTGAGTTGTTAACTCTCGTGATGGTAAGTTATTCTTTGCCGCTCTTTTTATATACTCTTTTTACGTGGCCGTGGATTTCTAGTCATTGAAATAGTGATCTTAATACCTCGCTTTTTTTGTTGCTAAGCTGTCTGTACGTCTATTTGCCATGCGTGAAGACGGGCTTACAAACAACTAAGAATATTTTATAGCTGCCACCATAAAAGCTTAGCAGGCTTTTTGGAAATGGTGTGTTAATGCGATATGTAATTTAATAGCCTGCTGTGATTGATAGTTGGGGATATGATTGGTTTTGCACATACAGGTTTACCAATCTCATCATTACAAGAGTAAATTGGTAAAATTTAAAGATTTATTAATTGCATGCATTGCAATTACAATAAGAATAAGTATTCATTTTCTACAAAAACAATTTATTGGTAATGTTTTACAATTACATGTCATTCATTTAAATAAAACTTATATAATTATTTCACATAATTCCTACCATTTATATTTAGGTAGGACTTCTTGTAAATAGAAAAAAACTCGTCAATAGTATAAAAAGTTTGTTGAACGAGCCACTTCTTCAGTTTAATTTTAAATACGCTATCGCTTAAGACATTAGTGATATCAGTCGGGAGGCAGTTGTACACCTCCGGACCTTTAACATGTGTGGAGTTCCCGGCGCGGACGAGGCGCACATGCTGCGTGGCCAGCATGGCCGCGTGACGGAGCTCCTTGTCACCCGAGTACAGCTCTCCGCGCGTCTCAAACATGCCCAGATTGTATCTCACACATCTAAATAGCCCACTGGTATATAACTAGTGAAGGCAGCGTAAGAATCCCGAGCGATTTAAAGAGAGGTCTCGCCGACGTGCGACGTGACACTTGAGCTATAGCCCGTATTGCCCGTTTCTGCATTCTGAAGGCACGCAGCCTGTCGGCAGCGTGCCCCCAGAGTTCGGCTCCATATTGGAGGACCGAATGCACAGTAGCAAAATAACACGTTCGCACTACGTCAGCGGAGACAACTCTAGCCAATCTGCCCAAGGCAAAGCACGCACTGCCTAGCCTCGCGCAGAACTTGTCAATGTGACACGACCAAGTCAAGCCGCGGTCTAATTCAAAACCTGAACCTGCTAGACTCTACTTCACCTATAGTGTTTCCATTTATAATCACTGTCAGTTTCTTCTGTGTTCGTCCTGATAATGAAAAGTATATGAAATGCGTCTTTTTTATATTGAGCGCTAGTCCGTTCTGACGGAACCATATCGCCATTTCATTAGCGGTTTGGTTCAAATGGGTTTGTAGTTCGATATCAGTCTTAGCAGTTACTATGGCGGCTACATCATCTGCGTACATGAACGTCTCCCCGGATACGATGAAGTCAGGCAAGTCATTTAACAGTAGAGAAAAGAGGATATTTGATACTGAAGATCCTTGGGCTACTCCCATGACAGTCTCTATCGGTTCCGATCGAAATTCACCGCCATCTCCTACAACAACCTGCGATCTGTCATGAAGTAGGTCTGTAAGTAGAGCATGTGCTGGACCAATTATGCCATAATGCGCTAGTTTAGCAGCGAGCACACTGTGTATATCGTTGGCAACTTAAAAATAATATATGTATCTAAACTTAAAACAGAACGTAAAAACAATATCTAAGTTACAGGACATGCTAAGTTACAGCTGGGTTGTTCCTTGCATGAAATGTCTATTTTTATTGAAATGTATGTATTTACACTTGTTTTTAAATACATATCATACAGAAGTCGTTAAGCCATATCAGAAGCCCCTAATGTGGTTTGAAAACTCGGACATTAAGTCAATCTCTTACAAAGTTACTTACTTTTTTAGTGATACATGTAAGGTGCGTATACCCTTGCATGCAAACCCTTAGGGCGGCTTGATAAACTCTCGACACCAGAGTTGGTCACTCTCATTCGATAAGAAGAAGAAGTGACACAATATTTGACCCATTATTTTTGCTTGTACAATAATAAATACTATGCACTATAATCCAGCGATCTTCAAAGCGAGAGTGAATCAGTTCTTATCGGGTAAGCACGCTCCATCTTAGGCCTTTGCTTACTATCAGGCAAACTATGGCCAAGTGTAAACCCGTTCTACTTAAAAAAAACAATAAACAATTGCCGATGCGTCCTTACCACGTAAGGGAATTAGAGAATAATCCAACGCAAGCGTCGCTATGGCTTCTAAATAAAATGGGTCATAGTTCGGTCAAAAAAAGGCCGAGCAATTCACGTGCAGATATTTTAATTTTTGTTGAGTACTTTGGCTATCGAAAATAAATATACATACATATGTACCTACATGTGACAATAATGTGTATATACAGCCTACACTTACTTCTTCTTCATATCGAATGAGAGTGGCCACCTCTGGTGTCGAAAGTTAATCAAGCCGCCCTAAGGGCCTCTGAAATGGCTTAACGACTGCCGTACTAGACAAACAATTTAACGTATCATACAACCTACGCAAGCGCCATTATTTCAAATATTTAAATAAATAAATATTCAGCTAAGTACATAAATTATGCTTTTCCGAAAGACATACCAACATTTATTTAATGAAAAAAATGTATAAAAAGGTTGCATGAATATCTCTGCTTCAGATACGAGACGATATGGTTAGGTTACTATGAAAAGAGCTTCCGAAGGAATCCTTTTGTGAAAGCTCGTGAGGTTTGCGATGTAAATATATGTGAGCTACGAGAAAGAGAACCGCTGCCAGGCAAACTAGAAAGGTTGTAGTAAAATCTAAATGCACTTATTATAAACTAGTGGACCCCCGCGGCTTCACTAGCATTATTTTAAGATAAAAAGTAGCCTATGACAGTCCTAAGACTTCATACTACCTGCATACCAAAAATCATGATAATCCGTTCAGCCGTTTTTGCATGATGAGCGTTTAAGTAAATTTTGAAAAAGGGTACACACCAGTATATTATATTACTCTATGGGTACAGAAAACAAATAATAACTAAACTAGTGCCACAAGCGGCAGTCACATCGCTAAAAGCGATCTCGAAACCGATGTACTTCCTACTACAATCACATAGACCAAACAACAAACTCATTGTGGTAAATGAAGTGTGCATAACTGCTATAGGTATGATTCAAATAAGCCGGTCAAATAAGCAGCGACCTGTTGAAGTAGATAACAGACCACTTCCAGCCATTCATGTACCTACTCCTGGCTCGGAGCCAAATGAAAACGCCTTCAGGATAAGCCCAGTGATTTTTCTGGCTAAACTATAAATCCGCTGCGTTTTTTTGCCCGTTTTGTTTTTTAAATCAGGTGAATACCAGCTATGTTAAACTTTTCGCTTTATGTTTAAAAATGTGAGATTATTATTGTATTTACTTTAAGTTACGGAGATATTCTGGCTTCCTTAAAGGTTCAAGCAGTCAATTATATCTAAATTATATGTTTGTTAATTTATTACAACTTTTTTTTTTAATTGTTGGCAAACAAATTTATTTACAATAATAAAATATACAAAAAAAGGAAAAAAAAAAACTAAACATACTACTTCTAACTACTACAAAAAAGAGGCACTTAGAAAAGCCTAAAGATAATCTAAGTGCTCCAGCCCACTACCAGAGGGCAGCGTGCATACAGCATACAGCATATTACAACTTGATGTGCGCTTCTGTTTATTTGGTATCCAAGGCAAGCGTAGATCGGCAGTACATATTTTTTTCTTGTTTAAAATTTTCGTACACTGCCCTTTTTCTACATTTTTTTTAGTAATCAATTTGAAAAGGTGTCTGTTAAAGCTCTATTTAGCCAGTTATAAAGCACAACGTTGAACCCCACTACCGCCGGCCCTCCGATAATTTGGTCCGCCGAAGGGCATCGTTTGTATGGAACATGAATTTTTATTGGTGCCGTATCCGAAGGAACAAGCGCCAATTGTTACGTTTGGGTAACCCGTTTACTTTTTCTAAATAAAAAAGTTCCAGAATTATGAAACGATTTTCTGGCGACAAAAAAATATCTAATGTTTGTTACCATATTCACAGCACATGCTCAGTGAAGTCAATGCATTTTTTAAAATTAAATGTATTATTTTTTTAACCTTAATTAACACATAGGATCCATTTTCCCCGAAGTAACGCTGTTGCTTGTTTATAAACAATTTTTGCCATTAAACTGTTAAAACAACTCTCTCTATATAAATGTTTAGCACAGTAATCAAAATATGGAAACATTATTAAAATCTACTACGTGTCCAAATTTACTCAAACGAAAACAACACGTTTTCTGTGCAGACAAGTAAAGGTACAAATTGTCCGATATTCGTTCGGAACTACACGTTCCTGCGAGCTTAATGCTCGAACGATATTCAATGGGCACTGTGAAAGGAATCGAGCCCGACTGAAAGTTGAAAAGGAACCCGTTTCTACAAATTCCCCGGAACATAAGAAAAAGAGTTTGAACAAAATGATGTTTTAAAGTCACCTGGAGTTTTGAGAGAAAAGTTGGTTAAAAATCTGGCTGAGTCAGAGGCAGACCATACCAACATAGTTTTAAATCATTTAGTTTTAAATAAATAATTTGACTTACTGTCAGCTGAACCAGTTTAAACCAATTAATTGATTTAAAAAGTATATTAGTATTATATATCTTTATTTATATTAGTATATGTAAAAGATACATAACTTCGGAAAAGTTAAGAGTTGTTTGTTGTCTGAAGTCCGCAAGGAGTCGCAGCAAAACAAACTCTATATCGTACAAAAGACATCTTTCCAAATATTTCATTTTTATTCTCTCTCTGACCTCATCTCTCATGATTTTGCAATGATTTTTTGCAAAGTTATGTAGGTATGTAGGTACCTACTGATATGTTTATATTCTTCGTTGTCAAATTACCTATTGCTCTAAATCGCCTGCGTACTTTGGAATACGCTACTTTAATCATGTGATTCCGCAGTTGAGCAAACACAGGCGTGAAATGGTAATATTATGAGGGCGATGTCATGTGACAGGTGGGAAGTAAGAAAATACACATGTTTTATGTGTATTTGGTAATGTAATGTAGCAGATTATGTTGTTAATTGACTTGTATTTGAATAAGTAGTGGGAAAGCATTTCTTTAACATTTCTTTAACTTTTTCTTTAGCAAATATATGATTTTAGCTTTGATTTGACATTAGGTGATTTATTAAACAACAAAATCAGAAAGTAAAAACACTTGAAATTACAAAAAGATTGTAAAAAGCAATAAATATACATACAACTTAACCAAAAGGAAGCGTTTTCAGAATGCTGGCTGCATTGCCCCGATGAACGGTAAGATGAATCTTTTGGGGCAAAATACTAGCCAGAATTTTGGTCACACTAAGCTATTCTTATTGATTTATTCAATTGCCAAAGAAAATTCTCAATAAGATTGCTTGCTATGTTGAGGTACTTTGTCTGGTTTCTAAATACTTGGCAGCATAACTTGGGAGCAATAGGAAAAACATGCAGTTACATACATACATACAAACATATATTTTTATTGTATTGTATTTTTATGTACATACATTGTATATTTAGCATAATAAACGATTATTATTATTATTATATTATTATATTACGTATGTTGTGGATCTATAGATATAACACAATAAACAAAACACTAGTCGCCTTGAGCACAATCAAATTTTAATAACAGTAGTGTAGTAGGTAGTGGACTTAGATTATCATTAGGCTTTTCTAAAGATTTTCTAAGTGCCCCTTTTTTGTAGTAGTTAGAAGTAGTATGTTTAGCTTTTCTTCACTTGTTTTTGTATTTTATTATTTTATCAAATTATTAATAACTGGTATGTTACTTTATTTTCTCCCATAAATTATGAATTTAGTAACGTGAATATAAAATACCTATACAATAAAAAAACGAACAAAATAAAATGCTTTCCTTCTTTTACATACATATGGTACACAACGAAAATACCAATATATTAGAAACATCTGTTTCTGTGACCCAAACCTAAATATAGCATAATATGTAATACTTAGTTCCAAGTAAGAATGATCACGTGACTGACCGTCATGTGACTGGCTTCGTAGGTGTACCTGGATTACTTAATTATACAAGTCACAAGACTTGGATTATGCCAGTTGAGTGACTAACAGGCTGGCCGACGTTGAAAATATTAATTTACATAATTTTTAAATTTATATATGCTTATTGCGGCTTTAAAATAGTATTAATATTAACTGTAATGGATTGTCTCAGATATTTTGCTATTAGTTCAGTTTTTTATTACTCTGTTGAATGATTTTCGCTAATAATTAATAAATTTGAAGTACTTAATTTTAAGAGTCCAATAGCAGCGATTAACACCCTCTACAATATTTTTGCCTAGTTATCTGTCTGTCTATCTTTCAGTCTGTTCTTTGTAATCTATACTAATATTATAAAGCTGAAGAGTTTGTTTGTTTGTTTGAACGCGCTAATCTCAGAAACTACTGGTGCGAATTGAAAAAATCTTTTTGTATTGGATAGACCAGTTATCGAGGAAGGCTTTAGGCTATATAACATCACGCTGCAACTAATATAGGAGCGACGAAACAATGGAAAATGTGGAAAAAACGGGAAAAAATAGTCATTTTTGAGGGCTTCCGTTGCGTGAGCTGCGAAAAAGGTTCAAGATATCACAACATATGAATGAAAGAATTAATGCCCAAAATAACTATTCCACGCGGACGAAGTCGCAGGCACAGCTAGTTAGATATAATTCATCTATTTTATGTTTTAAGTAAGAATTGTATGAAAAAAAAAATAGTTTGAGTTTGTGAGTTGAGAGATGATTGTTTTTCTTTCCTTGTTCTCTCTCCCTATTTCCATCCTAAAATATATAGAAAAGAGAGACAGCCATAAAAAAATAATTCTCATGAAATTTTCTCCGTTTAAAAAGGTGGTTTTGTAAATTTAAAAAGAAAACTTGGATGAAGGCCTCAAATTGAAGTATTAGTAGATAAATCGGCTTACATTCCTATACAAACCATTATTACGCATAAATAAATATTGAATATTTTAGGACATATCACACAGCGCCATCTAGCCCCATAATAAACTTAAGCTTGTATCATGGAATAACGGATATAATACATATATCTTTATATCTTTTATAAAAACATACTTATTATACATTATTATTAGTCATTAGTCTAGAACATTATAATGAAGTTTGTTACCAGCTGTATGCCACATTTTCAGAACAATAGTTATTTATGAATAACAAAGGCACATTCATTTCAGTTGGTATAAAAGGAATTAGTTTCAGGGCTACAGATAAATGGCCTCAAAACTCAGTTTCAAACAATAAGCTACAAGAGTAAATAATACAATTAAATAAGGTTCTTCGTATGTGAGTGTCCAACTCCACTGATATCAAGAGTTTATATAATGTCGTCTCTCTCTCTTGAGTCATATTTCCTCATGACTGAGGGTCGTGACTCCCCACAGAATTAATTCGTTAAGGGAGTTCTTTTGGGCAGATACATCGTGGTGGCCGCCCAGGTCCTTCCACCAAAGACACATGTCCTCGGATATTGTGGTTCTCAAGTACATACGAGTATGTCAGTTTTCTTACTATATTTTCCTTCACCGTTATATTAAGTGAAGCCTGAACAAATGTCTTGGACCTTATATTAGAACATACAGTACAGATATGGTCCAGTGTCGCATTTAATCTGACCAGTACTTGCAAGAGAAGTATAGAAACCCGTACCTGTGATTGGACCACCCGTCAGGCGCCATAAGCTATACTGGGTTGCGTAAGAACATGTACTTACCGGGAAGCGCTCTGCGCTATATAAAACACATTTACTAAGTTCTTCATAGTTTTTTTAGTAATTCTACCGATTATTTATTGCCGCCATTAAAATCTATCATTTAGCGCTTCGTGTATCGTCTAGTTATTGTCTTTGTCTTGTTCTATATTGAGGTTTTAGCTGAAAATCAGAATGCACTCAATTCCTATATGTACTTCTGGTGTACTTATGCCCATTCTCACCAAGGTACCCCTAAACTCCACCTAACTAAGTATACCCTAGGCTAAGGGATCACCTAAATCGGTCCCTTACTTAGTTTCATTTTCATCAGCTTAGGTGATACCTAGTTAGGGGCCACTTAGTTAAGTGACAGATGTTTTTTTTTATCTGTGTAGCGAGAAAACCGTACTTTAGCCGATGACATTACCGATATTGTATTTTGTTGGTATATCCTGATTTAAAAATTACAAAAACACCAAAAACATAATAAAAGCTTAGGGGCAGTTAGATTTTCTTTGATAAATAAAGAAAAATGATATAAAGTAGTAATAAAGTGTGCACAATACGAAATCGTGCAGTTATTAAAAAAAAAAAATGACAGTTGTCAGCTAAGATTATACGTTAAAATTTTCGTTCGAGATTTAATATTCGTGTTATTTTACTATCGAGTGGAGAGATTATAGTTATTTTTGTGTTGTTTGCGCTTATTCGTAGTTTTACAGTAGGTACATCAACTGAAACTCCTGATCAATATTACCCACATTACTGTACAAATCAATTAACTAAAACCGAAATGGCTGAAAAAAGGAAAAGAGGACAAAACTTCTCTGGCGAGGAAAAGGAGCGACTGATTAAAATTTTAATGGACCACAGAGGCACCATTCTAAATAAGAAAACGGATGGTGCTACTAACGAGGCAAAATATAATGCCTGGATGGCTGTGACAGAGTCATTTAATATGAATGGAAATATCTACAGGTTTGTTCTTTGTATAACTATGTCATTTTATTGTAATAATGGTTGGTCCTAAAAGGGACAGACACTCAGGATTGGATCTAATAATATTCTCAACTTTCAGGTCCAAGGATTCCCTAATGAAAATTTGGGAGAAACTAAAAACTGAGAGCAAAATTTACTACACAGCATCACGCAGGGATACAATGCAGACTGGTGGAGGACCATCAGTTATAAAAATTGATCCCATATTAGAACAAGTCTGCTCTATTGTTGGGCGGGGCTGCACTGGAATTCAAGGTGTTCCAGACAGTGATGCTATGGAAACGACTGAACAAAGCTTCCCAAAAGTTCCCCAAAGCCTTGAAGATACTGAAAATGTTTCTACAAACACAATAAATATTGAGCTATTTGAGGAGTCCAATATAAATGTAAGTATTTATTAACTTGTGGTCTTTTTCTCTACTCAATATTATGCATTATGTGTACTATAATGATAACTGGCCAAATTTGTGTACAAAACCTTCAAAATCCAACAGAGCCCACTCCAGCATGTGTTGATTTTAATTGAGCTTGTCTTGTTATAGACAGTTTCAGAATAATTCTAATCAACAATTTTTTTTCAGAATGAATTACAAAAAAAAGAACAAGACATTTCTAATACACCACTACCGAAGAAACCTTTGTGGTCAAGAAGGCGTCCACTAATATCTCAACCAAATGAAAGAAGTGAAGGAGTAGCTTCTGTTTGCAACAGTTTCAAGGATATTAATAAATTAAGAGAAACAACTGAAAACCTGACAATACAATTAAAATTAGAAGAAATAGAATTTAAAAGAAAATTACATGACCTACAGCTGCAAGCAGCTATAAAAGACCTGGAGATTAAAAATGAAATTTTATTACAAATAAGAGGTACTTCATTTACTTTTTACATACATTTTATTGTACATATAATCATAATAATAACTTGTCAATTAATTAGAATACATATCCTCATAATATTGAGAGATGCCATTTCTCACTGACCCATACAAATGATCATCGCTGACATTGAGTGTACTGGGTATTTGCCCACTGCTAATGATTTCTTCTAAATCTGGTATAGATCCATCATTCACAGGGTCCCTCTCTTTTCTTAATATACAAATATTGTGTAAAACACAACAGGCGATTATAACATTCACTGTATTATAGAGTTTTAACCGTATTCCTACAGCTAAGACAGGAAATCTTCTTTTCAGAACGCCATACTGTCTTTCCACCACATTTCTAGTTTTAATGTGAGCCTCATTGTAGTACCGCTGTCCTCTTGTTATTGGGTTTAAATATGGTGTAAGAAGATGACTCTGAAATAATAAAAATATGTTTTCTTTCAGGTGGTGCTTTACCATTACAAAATTTGTTAGGAGTGCAACAGAAAAATAATGACAAATAGATAGAACATTTACTTTGTACATATTAACTTTTCTTACATAAATATAACATAAATTTGTAAATATAGTTTGATTTACCTAATATAAAATATAAGTTTTTTACCTTTAAAGGATAACCACTATCCCCTAGTAAATATGCTCCTGCATATTCACCTCTTTCAAATTTAGAATATTGTCTACTATTCTGGTAAATAGCTGAATCATGTGTTGAACCAGGCCATCTTGCAACAACATTTAAAATTAATAAATTTGCTGCACTGATTGTTTGCACATTAATAGACATGTATGATTTTCGGTTCCGAAAGAGTTCAGCATCATCTCCGCCTGAAATATATGTTATTTATTTAGCTGTAGCCAATTTAATAATAATTAATTAATAATTTAATAATTTTTGCTTATAATATACTACTAACTTACCTGGTGACTGTATTTTTATATGAGTACAATCTATGCAGCCTAAAATATTAGGAAACCGAGCAATTTTATAAAAGTCTTGTTTCACTTGGCTCTGTTGTTGCTCAGTATCTGGAAACCTTATAAATTCATGTTGCAGAGTAGCTATAGCCTGAGATACTTTTTGAACTATTCTGCTACTAGTGGCTACGCTAATTCCTGCCATATCAGCTACTGCTAATAAATGGTTTCCAGTTGCAAAAAACCTCAAAGTGCATAGTAGTTGGTAATTGGTGACACTGATTTATTCCTGCAACAGAGAAAGTCAATTAATTTTGTAAACGGATTTAATATTAGCAAAATGTTATTGTGGGTCGCCGTTACCATAACTAAGTATATAGGTAGGTACCTGAATGATAATGGTCATGACGCAAAAGCACAATTCATTGAATAAGGCAAAATTTTAAGAAAATATGGTCTTACCTGTCGTCTGGATATTCCAAATGATGTTCTATTTTGTCTAACAAAAATAACACACTTTCCTTAGATAACCTATAACGTACAAAACAGTCTTGGTCATCATATTTCGTGAAATAATTTGTTCTTTCACGATAAATGCGTGGTCGTCTAAATGTATTTCGATTTGATAATAAATCCACAACTTCGATAGCTTCCAAACTTTCAAAGATTTCGTCCATTTCGCTCTACGCTACGATAGCCAATGGTTCCGGTAAACTGCCCCCTAACGCTAGGAGGCCGAATATCGGGTCCCTATTTTTAAGAGCTCCCTTAAGATTTTAGGTGACCCTTAAGCGTTGGTGAAAATAAAACTATCACCTAAAATGACTTAGGGGTGGTTTAAGGGCTCCCTTAAAATTAGGAGAGGTTGGTGAGAATGGGCATTAAACTACTATTTCACCCCTTAAAAAGTGGCACTTCCAAAAATCCTTTCTAAGCGGATGCCTACGTCATAACATCTACCTGCATGCCAATGCAAATGCCAAAATTTCAGCCCGATCTGTCCAGTGGTTTGGGCTGTGCGTTGATAGATCACTATGTCAGTCAGTCACCTTTGAGTTTTATATATTTAGATGTCGAATTGTTAATTTGAATAAAAACCAAACCGACCATATTCGTTAGGTCTATAAATAAAAATAATAGCAATAAACGTTTCAATGCTCTCGGTAAGCGCCACTAAAGCCGGGCAAATGCACCGGAACTGACCAATAAACGAGCTGTTTGTATTTATTCCATTCAACGACCAAATAAAGTGACAATTACACGAATTAATGTGGGAATTCCTGCTTCAAAATAGGGACTTATATGACGTAAAAGTTTAAGTCAGAAGCATTGTATGCAAATGATTTACACTAGATGGCCTTCCACTTAAAGATGATTTGCCCGATGGTAAGCGATCTTTATGGTATCTGTACTCAGTAAGATTCATATCAGATTCACTTTACAGATTACTAGATTGTAGTTCAAAGGGAACAGAAAGTCTGGCAAAGAGAAAAGTATCCGTTTAAAATTATTATCATAATATGCCTTATGTGTTTGTTTTCTTTAGTTTAAAGTGTTTGACTCTTAATGTGCAATAACTAGCATAGACTAAACAATGTGTTAGAATTAATTTAATTCCTTCAGCCCCATTTTACCATCGTACGAGTAGAGGTACGGCAAGAAGGCACCGTTATACAGTTGAGGTTCCAAAGACTCGCACCAAGCGGTTTGCTTCGAATTTCATGGTGCGAACAGCCAAACTGTGGAACTCCTTGCCCGAATCTCTATTCCCTTTGAACTATAATTTGTTGGTCTTCAAGTCGAGAGTAAACCGGTTTCTTCTAGGCAAGCGCGCTAGATCGTAGATTACAACGTTGCTTAACATCAAGCAAGTTGTAGTCAAGCGTGAGCCTATCTAATGAAAAAAAAAATACAAACTATTGAGTTTATTTGCAAATAATACAATACAGTATAACATAAACAAAAGAGATAACAAACATACATACATGCTGACACAATTTCGACTGTAACCTTATTCTGTTTGTATCAACATCAACGCGCATTAGAAATCTCGTTTCGCTTTGCATTACCAACAATTCCTCAATTCTACTTTGAACTTTACTTGCCTCATAATAGGTACGATTTTCCACTATTTTCCTTTACATTCTGTTTTAGTACCGCATACGACGAGCTTTGCATGTGAGGGCGTTAATTTAAAAGTTTCGGAAGCTCGTCTGAGCTTTTCTGTTGTGTGGATTACATTGCATAGTGTGATACTTTGTTTCAGGCTCCGTAAAGGAAAAAGTGTCGAGAGAAACATATCGGATGGGTTTGTTGTAGTTTAGTTTGATTACTTATCACTATAAATGGTTTCAAATATTAAGATGGTTTGTATTTAACGCTGCTATTAACTAATTTGGATGTAGGTTGATTTTATCTATACAGCCATTTTTTAACCTGGAGATGATTTTTAAATTAAGCGTACTAAGAATATTTTTCATTTGTCACCACTGTCATAGTTTGCCACAAAAATAAAAAATTAAAGATAAATTTGTTACTATTTACTTCGTCCAATATTTTTGTAAGAAATTCAAGCAAATAACAATGTATATCCATCCGGCGTCTTCTGAATCTATTCCATTGAACACTAATTAAATTCGAAGAGAATCAATAGCCAAAGCGGTATACTGTTGCTTTCAAAGGTTTCGAGGTCTTTAGTTAAAGAATGCTGGTAGAATCTTCTAAGTCACGTCAGAGACCCTTAGGGGGGTTTATAAATCCTGGCAATCTTAAGAATCGATGACGAGTTTATGTTGTTCTTGTATTTGTTTGTTTATGTACTAGGACGGTCTGATGTCTCTTGACACCAGGGCGGGCCATTCTCATACTTGCCTTCTTACTTTTCTTTTGACTTGTCACTAATATGGTCCAAAGGTTTACATACTAATTTCTAATACAAGGTTAACAATCTGAATGTGAAATTATTGCAAATCAAGATACATTTTCGTAAATGGGATCAAATTAAGCACTAATAAACCTAATCATACGAATAAAATCAAAGAATGTACAAATAGGCAAGTTAACTAAAGATAAGCTAGTAAAATTGCAAGTCAATGGACATTCTTTATTCATTTATAGCATAAAGGCTTGTTAGAAAACTTAACATTCACGGATTAACCCGCATTACTAGTGCAAATGCGGCAATATTATGCACAACTACTACTACTACTATTATACTAGTGGACAACCGCAGCTTTGATTGATGATATTTCTTTAAAAAAAATGTCTGCATCCACCATACCATAAATGAAGAAAATCTGTCGCGTAGTTTCGAAGTGAAAGAGGTACAATCACTCTTTTACTTTTTTTTAACAAGGAATGGGTTTAAACTTGACCGTAATTTGCCTGATGGTAAGCAATCATAACGGTCTACCCACGTGCTTACCCAGTAAGAACTGATTCACTCTTGCTTTGAAGATCGCAAGATTATATTCCGCAGGGAACAGGGAGTCAGGCAGGGAGTCCCACAATTTAGCAGTTCTATATTTTCAAAGCAATAATAAAACTATGATTTTGCCGCAATCTGAAAGCACTTACGATAGAATGCAATAAAGACCGTGCATGCAACGTACGCTTTTCTAAGAATAGAGCTATCAAAACGTAGAACACATACGTATAGGTACTATTGTACCAATACGTAAGTTGTACGTCAACCAGAGGGGTAACCACTGAAATTTGGAAAATTAAAAAAAAACATTTATTTGATTTGCTAAATACAAGTATTTGCAAAGGTGGTATAGTAGGTACATACATACCTATGTACATACATATGAGGGCGCTATATTTCCATCCACAGGGCGTGCATAATAAAATTTACAATTTAGATATCACAATAATGTAGTGTAATATTACAATATATTAATTAATGAATGTCAATAAGTTGAATACCCATTAAAGACACACATTTCAAATTGTAATATCATTTAAAACATGTATCATTTCCAAACGACTACTTTGAATTAACTACTTTTTACATGTCTGCTAATCGTACACACAATTAGTCAATTTAATCAAAACATTGACTAGTTCAGAACCTAAATGAGTAAGCAAATTTCAGTTCTTAGTGTAGGGTTAGATGGCGCTGTATGCGATGTCCCGCATATTTATTTATTTGGTTACATTTGTAAGCTTAACATTAAAATTCCACTAAACGAACGAGCATCCTTTATGGGTCGATCGTTTCCATAATCCTTGATCCTAGTTAGAATTTGTCATGTCAGCACTTCGTTGAGGAAATACCAAAATACCCTCATTTTATAGCTACTTAAACCACAAAACATGTGCTTCACTTCAAGGGCAAGCTTTTGGCTTTGTGCCCACATCTATTGTTCACGGAGGTGTTGGAAACTCACCTATTTTTACCTATTTTGTAGTCTGTGGCGACTCGGCGCTTGTTCTAGGTTCTAGCTTGAAGCTGAGAAGCCTTTGGATGCATATTTTATCTGCGCGTAGATGTTTGGTTGGGAATGAATACTTTCTGAGAAAGAGGCTGGATTTACGTCGTGTAAGAGAGTTTATTTTTTATTAATACGTGTTTATGTACGAATGAGAGTGGCAATAAGTAAAAGGAGAATCCTCTTTTCTGAAGAATAAATAATCTTTTATGTATATAAATAATACATGTACGCGTATAATCTTAATATATAAAACACAAAAATGACTGATGGATTTTTTGACTGGTTTTTGGAAATGCTACTTTGAAAAGGCTGAAAAAGGGGATGCAAGTTTTACTTCTTAATGCGAGCAAAACCGCGAGCATCCACTAGTGTAGCATATAAATTGTATATATGTAAGTATAAAAAGAAACTTAACTTAACTTACATCTTTTGGTTAGCTTTATTGTAAAGTTATCACTAAAACAATTGGATTTAAAAAGTATATAAATTACGTTAATACTTCATTAATTTATCACCAAAAAGTTACGATTATTTACCAATAAATAGCATTATTTAATAACATAATCTTCACATTATGAGAACAATTACTATCATAATGACCATTATTGTCCGTAATAAGCCACCTTTATCCAAAGGTCACGACCTCCCGACCGACACTGATAGCTTATCAGTCATGTGATCGTGAAATTGTATGCGGGCACTGTGTAAATGAGTCATGAGAATAATATAATAATCATAATAATTTGTTTATTGGACCAAAAACTTACGTGTACGTACATTACATATTACAAAAACAAATGCAATCTTATGCACTAGTGCAGTACGTCAGAAGTGTACTGAGCTCTGAGCTAAGTATCCAGTGGATCTTGTGTTTCAGAGCTGATATAGATTGTACTGTGTCTGTGGGACATAGTACTAGTACTACTATATCCAGCATGACGATTCATAAAAATATTTATTCCTACATTTTTTTAAACTGAATAGCCTCACGCTTGACTACAACTCGCCTGAAGATAAGCAACGTTATAATCTATTATCTAGTACGCATACATATGCGAGTACATGTACATACTGATTTAAAAAATTTAAATTTAATAAAAGCCAATAAGTAGATACCTTTCGCCAAATACGTTTGTAAATAAAACTTCAATGCGTGTAAAAACATTTGATATTCTAAAAAAAATGTTTTTCACTTATACAGGCATTTGACCATCAAATCACCTATTGCGACCCACCAAGTTAACTTTATCAGGCTACGAACGAACCTCTGGGAACGAATACTTGCGAGGTATCCCTCATTTCTGTCTAATAAGGATATAAACACCACATGAATACAAAATAATAATCATAATAGCATACCCAAAACAATTCAAGAACAACAACAAACGTCAGCTCAAAATCCAAGTTCTTTCTTACGTGTAACGTATGCCATACATTGCATAGCAAATACCGAATGCAAATGCTATTTCCAACCAATAACGCTATTTCCAACGAAGGACTTGTCACTGTATCAAAGTGGTTAAGAAGAAATCTCTTAAGCATCAATATAGCAAAGACCAAATACATAACCTTCACTATAAATAGTGCCACTCAACCTGCACATAAGCTCGGACTTAAAATTCATAAAGCTACATGCAACATAGATGATAAGTGTAGTTGCGATGAGCTTAAATCAACGAACGACATAAGATATCTTGGAGTTATCTTAGATAAAAATCTCACATGGTCAGAACACATTAAGAAACTATCGGGTCGAGTGAAAAAACTGATCTTTACGTTCAAAACACTAAGACATGTTCTCAATAAAGAGTGGCTGACTAAAATCTATTATGCACTTGCCCAATCAATAATATCTTACTGTATAATTGCCTGGGGTTCAGCAGCGAAAACCCACTTAAAAAGACTAGAAGTGGCACAAAGAGCCTTACTTAAGGTAATGACATTTAAACCACGATTATACGATACGGAAGCTCTTTACAAGGAATGCTGTGTTCTGAATGTTAGGCAGTTATTCATAAAATCTATTATAAGACTACAACATCGCCTCGTCTCGCCAGCAGTTACGGATAGGCAGAAGAGACGGCAAGAAAACATTTTCAAAACTCTTTACACACGTACACAATTTGGAGTAAACGCTGTTAGTGTTTTGGGCCCCAGACTGTACAACAAATTAATAAAAACAGTTGACATGTCAAACCTCACTGGCTATGGATGTAACCTAGAGCTAACTAAATATCTTCTTACCTTGAACTACAATTCCACTGAGTCATTGATGGAAAAAATATTTAAGTAACAATATTTTGATTGATGTTTCCATGACTTCTTGTAAGCCCCCACATACACCACTTCCACAACAATCACACGAATACACGAATATATTACATACATTTACAACACCTTAACACTCGGCAACACTTCACATATGAAATATACGTATATATACAAAGCATATTTAAATACATGTATAGTTTATGAAAATGCTAGCAACTACAAAAACCAAAACAAAATATTGTTAACTTATTTCCAATTTAGCCTTTTTTATTATATGCTGGCAACATTATTGTACAAAGTATAGATAAACAAATTGTGTAAAACTAGATGCAAAGTAGGTAAAGATATTGTGTAAAAAAAAATGTGTAAAGTTATGTGACACTGGGACTGACATTGGGATGAATACTGTGGCTCCACAAACACAAGTTCCGTAAGGGACTTAGCGTGGAGCTCAGGGTTTATGTCGAACGTACGCCAACACAAAGAATGTACCTAAGCCTATTTTAGAAAATTCTTATTATGTACTGTCACTGTGTTTCGATAAATAAAATATTTGTATTTGTATTTGTATTTGTATTTGTATATAATACTAGCTGTTATTCTGTGACTCGAGTTGAATGTCAATGAACTCTATCTATCTTGATAACAAACAGTTATACCTAACACAGCTGATATTACTCACGCTGGACTTTCAGTGTTCAAAATTCATTAGATTATTAAGATGGATCAATCATATGTATGATTCATACGTAGTTGTGATTCATAAGTCGTTTTTTTTTAGTTTTATTGCGGTTGTATATCTTCGTCTTACGTATAAACATTTTTATTAAAGTCCTCAAAAGTGGTTTGAATAGTCTGAACTCCAGAGTTAGCCACTCTTGTTTGTGTTCTATATTTTGTGCTTTTGGGAACTAAATTCATAACTACTAATTACAGGTGATATTACAAACGCTGTTGTATCAGTGTGTTCAAATTAATCAGCTGTTTTGTTATAGGCAATGTTAGGTTTAGGTTTAAAGAACTTTATTTCACACTAAGATAGGTACATTTATCACTAACGCGTGAAACATAACTTAAATTATAAACATATATTACGTTCGTCGTCAAGTAAAAATATTTTTGTGACCACCCTACAGACAAGTATGACGCTGTCCGTCCACCGCATTCATAGCAGTGAGGTGTCTCTTAAAACGTGTTGATAAAGCCTATTTTTGAATGCGGTGAACGGGCTTACATATTTTAAATCTGATGGTAGCTGGTTGAACATTTTCGAACCTTCGGTAGTGACCATTGTTTTGCCGTAGTTAGTGCGGGACTTCGGGAGAACGAGATAGCTTGCGCGTCGAGTACAGGGGTGCCCAACTTTTTTACGTGTGAATCGCAAATTCGTATGAAGTTTATTGTCCAGTGTTTTGCGTACAAATATGCAAATATTGTATTTATATAATTGTTTGATGTTCATTAATTTTGTTTCCTGGTAAATTGTTTTAGTTTCTGTCAAATAGTGATAGTTAAAAAGCATTTTTATTATTTTATTTTGTAAAATTTGCAGTTCTTTTAAACGTGTTTTGGCTGAGCTGCCCCATATTTCGAGAAGATATAACAGATGTGGTTTAATTAGTGCATTATATATTTTAAGGCGGTGTGCACGCGGTATACATCGTATGCTGTTTCGAAGAGTGCCGAGAAGAGAAATAAGTTTACTTTTAATGTGTTTCATGTGTATATGCCAAGTTAATTGAGTATCCATATATAGGCCTAAATATTTTTCGTGTGTTTTAAGTTGTAAGGGAATATTATTTATTATTAAAGGTGAATGAGTGGGTACAGGTTTATTTTTAGCTTTAAAGATAATGTAGCAAGTTTTCGAAATATTTATAGTAAGCAGGTTATGTTGAAGCCAATCGAAGATAATATCTAAGTCACGTTGAGCATGTTTAATAATTTCATGGATATTTAGACCAAAGTAGAATAAACAGGTGTCATCCGCATATTGGGTCACGTGACCTTTAAGGTCAAGGTCATGGATATTGTTTATGTAGGTCAAAAAGAGTAAGGGACCTAATATTGACCCTTGGGGTATACCACATGATATTGGTCGCGGGCCGCTTTGAGAATTGGCGTCTATCTTTACAATTTGCGATCTATTGCTGAGATATGAGTGGAACATTTGTAAAGCCTTATCTTTGATACCAATAACCTCCATCTTTTTTATAAGTAGGTTAAAGCTTACGGTATCGAATGCCTTTTTTAAGTCAATAAATATTCCAAGTGCTATATTTTTTTTGTCAATGTTGTGTTTAATTTTAGTTACAAGATCAATAGTGGCAGTTAATGTATTACTTTTAGGTCTAAAACCATATTGTCTTTCAGAAATGTAGTTAATTGATTCCAAATATTTATCCAACCGTGTATGTAATATTTTTTCGAAAATTTTGGAAAGTACTGGCAATACGGAGATAGGGCGATAGTTGCCAGGATCTAATTTTGAACCAGATTTATGAATCGGCGTAACTTTGGCTATTTTCAAAGTATCAGGAAAAATACCATCTCGTAAAAGCTTATTAAAAGTTTCTGATAGTTTTGCGACTATTATATGCTTTATAGATTTTATTACCTTTGTACTGATACCATCTAATCCGACACTGCAACTAGAATCGAGTGAGTTAATTATTGATATAATTTCTTTTATAGTACACGGGTCTAAAGTTTTCAGCTCTGTATTAGCTGAAGGGATTTCTGGGAGCGCTACAACATAGTTATCGTGATACAATTTGGGAATTTCGTTAGCTAAACTCGACCCTATGGTTGAAAAGTATTCATTAAATTTATCACATATATCAATAGGATTTGTAATTTCGATAGAGTCCACGTCCAGTTTTGATGGTACACTATGTTGTTTTAGCTTATTAGTTGATAGGGTGTTAATAAGATTCCACATCTTTTTGGGTTTTTCATTAAATTTATCAAATTCTTTGTAATAAAATGTTTTTTTCTCATCCTGTATTAATTTTATAACTTCATTCCATGTTCCATGTTGTATATTAATTTTAAAAAATATTACTATTTAGGTTGATTCTTGAAGGCAAGATTCCAGGAAAAAGAAGCACAGGTCGTTAGAAATTGTAGTGCCTAGACGACATTAAAAAGTGGACAAAACTGAGCTATCCGCATCTAAAAGAAGCAGCATGGGATCGCATAAAATTTTGTCAATCAAACTTCTATATGAAGATGGCACCCGATGATGATGATGATTATTAGATAGTTTCCGAATCCAGGACAGAGAAAATTATACAAGGTGTATGAATATATTCAGTTCTATGTTTATTCACTTTTAGAACATGTTTTTTTAGAAAAGAAAGATATAAGTGAATGTAAAGGATTTTTTTGTAATTTTGATATAATAATATATATTACAGTCTATTCGCTCATTATCTAGTGTAGGATACTTCGTTCATTTATTTCGTCTATGCTCATACCTATAGCTTGCATTTCCCGATTTCGTGTCACCGAGCAATCGCACAATCGGTGCACGCTTTTTCTATGTAGACCACGGGTTTAGCAAAAAAAGGAATTTAACCAATGATTTTAAAGTAAATAAACGCCTAATTGTACCTGATGATAAAAAATCACCGACTTTTTAAAGTGAGTCAACTGTTAATATCGTTCGTCTCCTGCTTATATTAATAAAAAAGGGCATTTTACACTGCAAGAGTTTATGATAGTTTTGGTTTTTTTTTACATTAGATAGACTCACGCTTGACTACAACTTGCCTGATGTTAAGCAACGTTGTAATCTACGATCTAGCGCGCTTGCCTAGAAGAAACCGGTTTACTTTCGACTTGAAGACCGACAAATTATAGTTCAAGGGGAATAGAGATTCGGGCAAGGAGTTCCACAGTTTGACTTATGAAAAAGACAAAATGTGATACAGAGTAATAGTCATAGTCATAGTAATTTATTTATATCAAATATTTGATACACGTCACAGTAATAATACCTACCTAGTTTGTTGAAACGGATAGTTCGTCAAATAAATGGGCATAATTAGTCGAAAACAAATTAACAATACGTGATTCATTTGCATGTCAATTGATCGTTATGGAAGCGTGATTGACTTGCATGCTGATTGGTCCACGCAGTACTATTATTGCCAGAACTGTTATCACACAGGGCTGTAGATAATTCAAGCAAAACGGTTTCAATTAACGTAAAACTAATTTAATGGATGACTTCAAAATTTATTTAAAATATATTATGTCGAAAATCGATACACATTTGTACAAAACAGCTGAGCATCTCGCAAATATCTTGTCTTTGCAAATACGTTTTTATATTTACCTAATAGACCTAATAAAGAGTCGTTGAATATGTATATTGTGTACATTTTTTGAAATTAATGCTCCGCCTTGAAATTTTTTGCGTCACAAGTAACCATATTCGATATATAGACGTCTCTTGCCAATATTGTCTACGTTTTTAACGCAAAGTTGAAAATATCGACCTGTGCGAGGAGCGTTTTTCACTAAAAGCGCTTCCGAGAGTAATTTACGGAGATGTAAACCGATTTGAGCATCGTGGAAGTGTTCTGATAGGTTTTGTTTGTGTTTCATGCTGGAGAGATGTGGGACTGACGTCAGTTTTGATGTAGCTCGTAGTTCCTTGTGTACAATTTTAGTGATCGTAGATTTGAAAGAAAAAACGTTAGATTTAAAAGTAAAAACATTGTCTGGTTTTAGAGAGTTTAGATGTTTGCGTTTCTGACTTTTTTAGTTTCTGAATAAACCCTTACCCTGTAGTTGGATTTAAAGATTTTTGATTGTTGATGATAAAGGTTTTTGTAAAAGTTGATATATTTAGCAAACGTTTCTTTATCCTAGCCTACAAATAGATCAAGGTAGTAATGACGGTGTCCTCTATAATATTAACTTTGGTTTTCAAAATAGCAGTGTAAATAAACAGTTTGAAATACATAAATAACAGCTTTGATTTTTGTATATTGCCACATATTACAAGTAGGTACATCTGATTTATCAAAGACTCTCAAATTTAAACCCTCCACATGAATTCACCAATTTTCTTACCTGAAATATATACATAAGTATTTTTCCACGAACGATGTAAAGGTATTGTTTCTGCCACAGAGTTTTACCGAATTCAGCTAATAGGGTAACCTGAGCCAGCGAGGGTAATGTTTGCCAACAATAACCTACTGACAGACGTTTTATTTGTATACTAGTGGACGCCCGTGGCTTCGCACGCAGTATTTCAGGATAAAAATTAGCCTATGACACTCCTAAGACTTCAAACTACCTACATATCAAAAATAATAATGATCCGTTCAACCGTTATTGTGTGATGAGCGTTTTAATAAACAGACAACTATTTTTAAAACTACTGAAACGTTTATTATCAATTTAAAGTTCACCTTTACTCAAACATACATTTTTCTAATATCTTCTTTATACAGATTTTTGACCCTCTTCATCTTTATTATATGTATAGAATAGATATAAAAGATATAGATAAAATGTATTAAACGAATGAAAACAACAGAGTTACCTGGGCGTCTTCGATTCAAGTAATCTATACGTATATTATAAAGCTGAACAGTTTGTTTGTTTGTTTGAACGCGCTAATCTCAGGAACTACTGGTGCGAATTGAAAAATTCTTTATGTGTTGAATATACCATTTATCCAGGAAGGCTTTAGGCTATATAAGATCACGCTGCAACTAATAGCTAAAAGGAGCGAAGTAAACAATGGAAAATGTGGAAAAAACGGGGAAAATTTACGATACGAATTTTATACTAAAAAAGGTATCAAACCATACCAATAAATAAAATTATAAAGTGTGTTTAATTTGTCTGTTGGTAACCTTTTCACGGAGCTACGGATCAAAGTATTTTTCATAGTGTTTTTAGTTAGAAGGTAGTATCCTAAAAGCAACATTATGAAACCACTTACCCAATGTAGGAAAGTGACTAGACTATAACAAACACTACATATTTCTTCAGAGTTTCATTTTACTATTAAATTGCTCATATATTCTTAGATTTTGAGTCGACCAGTTTTATATTGTTTTTTTTTTGTGCTTCCTAAGAAAAAGGTGTTACTTTGGGAAAATTTGTCTATTATTTTCCCAAAGTAACACCTTTTTCTTAGGAAGCACAAAAAATAAACAATATAAAACTGTGTATAGGAATGCTCTGACATGAAATACGAGTAAAATACATAAATACCTCGCAACAGTTATCTAATAATGTGTTTGTTTACATTCACACCTTCGCTGCCTACTGCGGTAGGGTTACATTCAATAACCGCAACATGACAAGAAGCCTTCTGTCTGTACTTCAGTCATACTCATATATAAAATCAAAAATGTGTGTGTTGGTTTGTTAGTCTGTTTGTTCTGCTTTCACGCTATAACGGAGCGACATTGGAGAGTGATTTACTTAATAGTGATAGTATACATACAGTATTGAGCATAATATACTAGCTACATTTTATCCAAAAACAATACAAGCCAAACCGCGTGCGTCCACCAATCTATATATTATAGAAAATAATAAACTCAAAGGTGACTTTGATTTGTTTGAATGATGTTGATTGACTGACTGACTGACTGATATAGTGATCTATCAACGCACAGTCCAAACCACTGGACGGACTGGGCTGAAATTTGGAATAAAGGTAGATGTTATGATGTAGGCATCCGCTAAGAAAGAATTTTTTGAAATGCCACTTTTAAAGGCGTGAAATAGGGGATGCAAGTTTTACTTCTTAATGCGAGCGAAGGCGCGAACACACACTAGTACAACATAAAACGCGTGCTACATAGAACTATGTACGTCAATATTTATTGTGTGCCAGACCGTGGAACTTCTTGCTGAATTATCAGCCCCCTTAGACAAGAGGCGCATTTAGTGTACTATATAGAATTGAAAGACATGCGTTATATCTGCTAGCTGTTCCACTAAAACTAAAATATATTATTTTTTCAGTCTTCAAGTCAAGAATTAATCGGTTTCTCATAGACAAAGTGCGGTAGATCTGAGAAGTAAACAACAACGATACTTAACATCAAACAAGTTGTAGTCAAGCGCGCATCTTTCATTAAAAATACAATCTGTGACAAGATCTATTTAATATAACCTTAAACAATTCGACCTTATTTCACTTGAATGCAATAAATCAAAACCGAAAAAGAACACGAGAAACCAATCGATATCTCTTAGTGACTCTACGTTCGACAAAGTTCATAAGAAATCTCTCTTTTTTCGTACTGGGATATAATTTGGCGTCTCGGAGCATTTGACAAATCATCTCCGATGAATCTTTGCAAATATTTTCATTCGGAAGAAAATAATGAAAACGAAAATCACCTGCTTCTGAGGTATCTTTTCATGTCACTTTTCTTTTGATCTTAGTGTTGGGGAAGTTTTATTGCTAAAAGCCTTAGTCACATATCAACCTTATCTAAAGGTAATAAAGTCTAAAATTCAAGTAAATTATTTTATTGAATCAACATAATATTATCCTACAATACTGGGCTAAAAGGTCCGCTGAAACTACGAGTGAGAAAACATGAAATAAAGTGCTTTTATATATACAGTAGTATGTATAATATAACGAGCACATAAATAAATACAAAGTACCTAATACTAATATCAAGATCTAAACGGAACCTGAACTCTTTTAGTTATAGCTGCTAAAATAACAATAATAGCAATATAATTTATACAATAATTATTTTTTTCACATTTTAGCTATCTTTGCTTATTTACTACTCTTAAAAACAATACTAATATCAAGATCTAAACGGAACCTGAACTCTTATGTTATAGCTGCTAAAATAACCATAATTCCAATATAATTTATACAATAATTATTTTTTTCACATTTTTAGCTATCTCTGCTTATCTAATACTCTTAAAAAGAAAAAACCGCAAATTCCAATCTAGCTTTTCAAGCAGAATGGTTCTTTTATTACTTTAAAAAAAATTAGCTCTATCTTATATACTTCTATTTTATTTGATTTTTATGAAATGTCGATTTCACATAGCACCCCGCGTTAATCATCATTATTTAAGCTTACATAAATACACATATGTATTATTATGTAACAATATAACCAGGTACCTACGGCTATCTGTTACGTGAGTTGTCCTTTACATATTACCCAAGTATCTGACTTGGGTAATATGTAAAGACCCGTATATGTTCTAATAATATTCTGCCATTTTAGCATGACAATGAAACTAATTAGTAACAATAGAGCTAATTATGGAGAACAAGTTCGTAAAGTAGTGAGTAAAACCGAGACCGAAAATTATTTTAGGGAATATTTAGCGTCATACGTCGAAAATAACGAATAGTATTACGTTTTACTGCAATTTGGCTGATAAATAAATTTTTGATGTCTATTATTTCATTACAATTATTATTTCTAGTGCAATGTTATCAATAACCAGTGGATGCTCGCGGCTTCTATCGCATTAGGAAGTAAAACTTGCATCCCCTATTTCACCCCTTTAAAAGCGGCTTTTCCAAAAATCCTTTCTTAGCGGATGCCTACATCATAACATCTACCTGCATGCCAAATTTCAGCCCGATCCGTCCAGTGGTTTGGGCTGTGCGTTGATAGATCACTATGTCAGTCAGTCCTTTGAGTTTTATATATTTAGATTATATATTGTACATATCTATCATTAATATTTGTGACTAATACTATAGGTACAAGATTTTATAACAAACTACATACGAGACACTGCACAGTCAAAGTTCCACTTGCTCGGAAAGTTTTTATTGTAGAACTAACCTGAATCTGGCAGCAGTTTCCCCTTCAGTTCCACATCGCTCTCGGCAGATGTCGCCCCGTAGTTCTTGTACGTCTTCCCCGGCGGATCGTCGTGTTTCGTCACTTTGAACCGCTCCGACATCTCCACTTTCACTGCTTTACACTTACTCTTTGGTTCACTAAGGCTATATTTCACTTACGATTTGTTTCGCTTATGATTTTCGTTATTTTACTTACTTTACGTCTCACTTTCTACGATATGACTTAAATGTGTTGATTTATCACACAAGATATGACATGAGATAAGTTAAAGTTCTATAGAATTTTGAGAACACTGCAACACTTTTGCTGTTAGATTTTGATCACGCTATATGTCTTTTGTTTTACTGGACTATTTGATTTACATCACACAAAAACACTACGTATTTGGTTACTATGCAGAGGTTGTAGGCACGACCTTAAACTTTAGGCGAGCTAGAAGTTTTATTTTCGGCGTTACTTCTATAGGTTCCTATATTTACTACTAGAACTGTGTTGATCAATTTTGGGCCCTAACTTTAGACAATCAACTTATTCTACGAGTTAAGTATAAATGTAGAATCACGTATTATTGGTATTTAATCGATATGTTTGATAGATACGTATGTGTGTGATAGATATTTGGTTCGTTAAATTTGCGACTGTTCATCCATATTGAAGAAGTGTTTGTGCGACCTGAAACAAAATAAAATTTAGTTTTTTTACTGTACTTATAAATATGATATGACTACTTTTCTCTCTTGAGTCGTATTTCCTCATGACTGAGGGTCGTGACTCCCCTGCAGAAATAATTCATTAGGGGAGTTATCTTGGGCAGATAGGTATATCGTGGTGGGCGCCCAGGTCCTTCCACGGAAGACACATGTCCTCGGATATTGGTCCTCAAACATGTCGGTTTTCTCACGATGTTTTCCTTCACCGTTAAGTGAGTGTAAATCCAAACTTAACACGAAAATACAAGTTTGTGTAGGGCTGGATTCGAACTAGGGTGCGTCTGGATGAAAAGCAGACACTGGAACCGCTGAGCCACACTCGCTTACTGTCCTATGACCTTATGACTACTTAAGTAAACGCAAATATATTCACGAGTCAAATAAAGAGTGTGTAGAAAAGGAACAGAAAACGTAAAACAATAACCTAACTCGTGTTTCCTAAAATAGTTTTCTTTTAACATTGACAACAACATTACCGAAGTACTATCTTCTAAATATCGTCTTCTTTATGTAAGGTTTTTTTAATCGTGAAATATAAATAAAGATATCTTTATTTAGCAAAAATTTAGGTACTTAGACTCCACACTAGGATGTAATTTTCCTGTATTGTGGAGTGTAGGCTCCATAAGGTAGGACATATTTTGAATTCGTGTTTGTAAATCTAGTATTACAAAACCTTTTATAGATGACACGAATTTGGAAGTCAATTGAAATGCTCATAACATTAATTACTTTCAGATCCTGCAGCAAGCCAGGTAGAATACGAATGAAAATGGAAAAAAAACTTAATTAAATTAAAAATCGTACTCAGCACTTCAGCTAGATTATCTCAGAGAGATCACGGGCGGAGCAATAACAGGATTGAAAATATTGGAAAACTGTATTTTCAATGAGAAAAAAAATGGTAGCGCCTCTAGGTGGGATACGCCATCTCTACGTTAGCTATAAATGTATTTAGCTATTCTGGGAATATAGAAAGGTATACAAAAATCCAATACTAACCAAAATTGTAGTGTTGTAGTAATGTTTTAGTTGATAAAATCATGAATAGGCCATTAACGATCAGTATAGTAACACCTAAAATAAAATCTCAGACAGACTGTTTTCTATATAATACATAAAATAATAATAATATTGTAGGTCCATTCTGATTCAGTAGTGGCACGGTAGTCGTAAAGCCATGTCAGAGGCCCTTAGGGCGGCTTGATAATCTCTCGACACCAGAGTTGGCCACTCTCATTCGATAAGAAGAAGACATATAATATGTGTTCTATGACTAAACAAGATATCTAATATATTAGGGAATTTGTTTCCTATTTTTCATAAATGGGAGTAAGTTTTCATATTTTTACTTGGACATAAATAAAAAGTATCCTTGGTTTTCTACGACCGAACAGCGGACAGCCAATTTGCGAGTAAAGTTGACGCGTCGGAAGGAAGTAGCGGGGAAGTGTTACTATTCATGTATTACTGTGCTGGGTGCTTGGGCGTGTAGGTACTATTTCACAAAAAATTAGCATCCTTGCGTCTTAATCGTAGTAATCGTCATTACGATGAAGACGCAAGAAGAAGGGACTCTCAGTAATGACTGAGGGTCGTGGCTCCCCCCACAGATTTTACTCATCAAGGAAGTTTTTAGCTTTAGATTCAAGAGCAAAGAATGGGTGTTATGAGTTTGCATGTGTGCACTTAAATTGTCTATATAAGTACCTACTTCTTCGTATTTACCTAACCTCGAACAACACGGCGTACTGTCTCCGAACCAGTTTGGCTTCAGATCAAACAAGTCGACTGAAGATGCGGTAGTCGAGGTTGTAAATAAAATCTCAAACTACCTTGATTTAAAAAAAAAATGCATTGGGGTCTTCCTTGATCTCGCTAAGGCCTTCGACACAGTATCCTGGCCGATCCTGCTCCGGAAACTGGAATCAATCGGGATTAGGGGAACGGCGCTGGACTGGTTTAAATCCTACCTAAATAATCGACAGCAAAGAGTCAAACTAACAAATTCATTCAGTGACTTTAACATTGTAAATTATGGAGTGCCGCAAGGCAGCGTCCTCGGGCCATCCCTGTTCTTGGTCTATATTAATGACCTATGTCAACAGAACCTAACAAATGGCAGTATATACTCTTTCGCCGATGACACGATATTACTATTCCAAAGCAAGAGTTGGAAGGAAGTAGCTTCTCTTGCCCAACAAGGCCTAGCAAAAGTTTCTACCTGGCTGCAGAAAAACCTTCTCACCCTAAATACCAGTAAAACAAAATTTGTGCCATTTAGAATCACAGAAAGGTCTAAACCTGAGAACATAACGCTACGACTTCATTCATGTGACCCGGTACTGACTTCTACTTGCACTTGTCCCAAAATCCAATCAGTTGACAGTATCAAGTACTTAGGGGTAATGATTGATTGCAACTTAAATTTTGAAAATCACATAATAATGCTTCGTGCTCGCCTAAGAACAATGCTTCACACCTTCAAAAAATTAGGGGCTGTTGCAGACCCCCAAACAATAAGGCTGGTATACCTGGCCTTATGTCAATCTATACTAAACTACTGTATTGTATGCTGGGGTTCAGCGACCAAGACTCGGATTATGGAATTAGAAAGAGCTCAGAGAGCCGTTTTAAAGGTCTCCTATAAAAAACCTTTCAGATTCCCTACCGTTGACCTTTACAAACAAACGAACCATCTCACAGTCCGTCAGTTATATATCTACTCAGTCATCCTCCGGTATCATAAAATAGCGAAATCTGAGGTTGTTACTTCTTACCGCAAGCCACTTGGGCGAACTCCAAAGACCCGCACTACCTTTGCACAAAGATCGTTCTCATACAAAGGCCCCTCGCTGTACCAAGTTGTGGACCGAAAACTTGAAATTCTACAGGTTACTCGGTATCGCTGCAAGAAAATCATAACGACATGGCTCAAAAGTCACGACTACGGTGAAACTGAAGACATACTTTCAATAACTAACAAAACCTAACACTAAGTGGCCTAGTCCCCAGCTAGTCAGTGACCCTCAAATAACTCTAACCAGTCAGAACCCTGGCTTAGATGGAAAGTGAGGTACGCTGGCTGGCTGTGGCCTAGGCCACACATACAATTTCTTATTCATCTCGAAAATAGTCAGATTTGTATTAATCCACAACTTTTTTCCTGATTCTCTATCTAGACAGCATGTGTTTCACGTATTCGTGACAAAACTTGTGTAATTACTCGATAAATTATAGATACTATTATATTAACAAAGTTAACATAAAAAAAAAGAAACAGTGCTACTGGGCATCCTAATCTGAAATGTTCGAAGTCAACTTTCTCAAACCAAATAAATATATATTAAGAAGGGGTAGTATCCGTTGTATCTTTTATTATATTATGTATCTGTATACAAACCTTTATATATTATTTTATGCATATATTACCTTCATCTTACCATTTATATGCTCATATATATATATATATATATATATATATATATATATATATATATATATACTATATCTAACACTTACTCAACAAACAGGTATCTTAGTCAATAAAGATTATTTCCACTTTTTGAACCATGACCTGGTATTACCTTAGCAGTCTGTGGTTCAATTCAATCACTCGCTCCATTCGTTCCTTCAACAACTTCCTGGCTCTTGTAAATAATGTAAAAAAAAAAAATTGTGTAGTAAAAATTCCATTCACAACACAGGAATACCTAGTGTGAATGGACTAAATCTCCAACATTCAATAATATATCTTGTTTAGCACACTAATTAGTTGCCTAGTATAGTTCTAGTTTTAAGTTATTGCATGTATATACCCATGTAATTTTGCAAATAAACGTTTTTATTATTTTTTTATTATTATTATTATTAATCAATTCTTGTATAATGTACAAAAAATAAAATCATTTTTCTTTCATAACCTGATTAAACTTATATGTACCTATATATAGCTCAAATGACAAGATTTGTTTAGTATGGTTTAAAAATAAATTACCCAGGTTTTGCTTGAACACAGGCTACTTTTAATCCCGATTTGATGAGAATAACACCACAGAGGGTGCTCGAAATATTCTAAATAAAAACACGAAAATTAATAACAAACTTTTCAATATTTCCAAACATTACAATAAAGGGCACACGAGTACGTGTCACCGAAACAATTATAAAGGTGGATACCACTGACACAGAACAGCAGTGGCCTGGCCTAAACGCTCTATTTTCACAAAGTCTCCGTTTGAAACATATGATTATTGTAGACTCAAGCTGAGGTACCCGCATATTATATTACTAGCTGTGCAAGCGGCTTCGTCCGCGTGGAATAGTTATTTTGGGCTACCACGACTTTAAACGTTTTCGCAGCGCACGCAACGGAAGTCCTCAAAGATGAATAATTTCCCTCGTTTTTTTTCACATTTTCCATTGTTTCTTCGCTCCTATTAGTTGCAGCGTGATCTTATATAACCTAAAGCCTTCCTCGATAAATGGTCTATTCAACAAAAAAATATTTTATCAATTCGCACCAGTAGTTCCTGAGATTAGCGCGTTCAAACAAACAAACAAACTCTTCAGCTTTATAATATTAGCATAGATATAGCACTAATTTGATTGTATCGCCGTATTTTTTTCAGTAAAATATATTGGCTAAGGGTTTTTTTAAACTGGACAGTCATGCCTTTGACTACTATAGATCACCTAGTACGTCCGCACAAACACTATTGTGAGTTACAATGGTTTTCGATACTAGCTGTTTTGATGTAAATAAAAACCATCAATAATTATTTCACAGGCACATAATTTTGACACAGCGCTACCATAAAAAATCTAACACATGAGTTTCTTTGCATTGTTGCTAGTCTAATCTGTACTATGTCGGTAGTGGTAAAGCAAACATCGCCGGATTCCGTCCACAGCACCTAATCCCAGCTCAAGGTCTGCGCTAATTCAAATATTTTCACATTAGTTGAAGCACTGTGTTTGCACAGAGCTGTACAATGATGGTGACACAACTTTAGATAAACCTTCTTGAGAAAATAAACGAAAATAATAACGAACTCAACCTCTGCCATTTGCGGTTGCCGATCGTACTTATTAAATAATTTTAAGTAGGTTTTTTAGTGGTTGTTGCCAGTGGCGCGTAAATGTTTCATTTGTTTTTATTTTAGAGAGAAACAATTCTGTCGTTATTGTAGCGTGGTTTAGGCGTAAAAAAAACAGTAAAAAGAAGTTACTTGACCAATTTTATTGTGCTAGGTTATGCGGTCTTTGGTATCAGCCAGTATTAACATTATGAGTAGGTACCTATTCAGATCCGGACACCTTTATTTCTTGAAGACCAGATTAGATTGAGCTACACCTAAATAGAATTCAAATTTCAAAATTCATTTATTCATTGCGAAATATAGGTATTTACAAAGGTGGTATTATGTACATATGAGTGCGCTATATTTCCATCCACAGGGCGTGCAAATTACAATTAATAATTAAGATTTTAGAATATTACATTATGTAGAACTTTAAATACAAACTAAAGCGTATATAATAATAATTACTAGAACTCCGCAGTATCATATTATAATGAAATCAGTGTACAGAACAGTGCAGTGTGTGATAAAATCTCTCATAAAATCACAATTTCCAAACATGTTTTTAATAAGCTTTACATACACTAAAGTGCCACATTTGTTCGTGTATTCGCATTTTAATGCATTCATTTAACCAATTGCTGCGCCCATTGCTGCAGGTACATTATCGGCATTCAATACATAGAATAAGTAGTCATATAATAAATATATTTCTATAAATAAATCGGGTGGCAGTCGGCCGATACCAACATTATCCAGTACGATACAATTGCACCTAATAGACGCAACATTGTGGAATATTTCTGACAGAAAGTGTGCCAACGAAATAATCAAAACAGTGTGTGTTGTGGCTGATTTTACTTGTATTTTAAGAGTAAAATGATCGTAGATTTAGAAACTTTTGTTAAATGTATCGCATTGAAATGATTTAGTTCTTTCTTAAATTAAATCTGCTTGTATTAGTAGATTTCTTAATTAACTTCATTATGAGCTATTTCACCACCAGACGCCTGAATTGTCATTCGTACATGTGAAACTGTGTTTTTTTTAACACGGAATAGGCTTGCGTTTGTCTACAGCCTGCCTGACGTTAAGCACTACCGTAAATTTAAGATGTAGCGCGCTTGCCTAAAAGAAACCTATTTACTCTGGATTTGAAGACCCCTGGGTTGTAATTTTCTGGAAATAAGGCTCCATCCAGGTAGAGAGTTCCATAATCTCGCTGTCCGTACTATGAAGGTAGTGAAATGTTTATGGTTAAAGATATACTATGTGTATCTATACTAGATTAAAAAAGGCTCCCAAACGATTTTGCCGAATCACACAGCTAAGCGCTTAGGAACAATAATTTTTCACGCGATATATCTGCATGTTGATTGGTTAGCTGCTATGGTCGCGTGATCCCAAAGCGGTATAGTTAGTATAGAGTATACGGTTGTAGGGAGTCTATTATTATTTTGTCTTTGATCCAGTATCACGAACAATCGACATATTAATTGCTTTGTATTGAAAACGGAGAATTGAGAGCCACGGTCGTTTTGCCAGGCGAGGGCTCTAGCAGGCATACCTTGGAAAATGAAGTAGGTTGAATTCATCAATAATGATAAACAAAACTATCCCATACGACCTTAAAAGTGAATGAAAATGCTGCGTGAATTGATTTACTTACTTATTTAAGTTAGTTTATTTAGTTTTCATAGGAAAAATGTTGCCTAAAAGCTTTGAAATAGCTAACCGGGTAAGACTTAATCTAGATTAATAGATCAGTATTCAATTTTATACTCAAACTAATGCGGACTTTCTTTAACGTAAATTTATTCGCAAACTACAAAACAAATTATATATTATATCAAAATACATATACCTCAATGTGGCCCCATTATAATCACTGAAAAACAATTCAAACCTACACAAAATCCCCTAAAAAAAGAATATTTGTTGAAGAGGGCGGCTAAACACCCCTGAAAAACCTTAGTTACATTCAAATTCATGCTCAACAGCTCAAATAAACATCGAAATTGTTTCTCCCCGGCTCAAAGGGTAGTGCATCAATTTACTCAGTTGCGCAAGACCAACAAGACGGCTCCTCAATCTGTTATAAACAAGCAATTTGTTGGACATTGGAGCTCTGTTGATACTTCACAGCATGTTGTTTACAAACCATCATTGACTTGACGTGACAAGATGGCTAAATATTGTCCTCATGGAGGTGAATAATCATACCTTCGATAGTATATATTAATGTAGTTGTTTAAGGTTATAATGATAATGCAATTGTTGTTAGTATAAATCACATAAATATAAACGGACCGATTACTAACTGGGAGTTTTCTTGTGCAGTCGTAGCGGTGGGAGTTCAATTTTTTCACCAGTGACACATATCTCTATAGTTTCTAGTTCTCAATTATGTAATAATTATAAACAAAAAGTTTTGAATGGAATAATAACATGAAAGTCAATACGAGACATAAATGCTGCCTTCAGTTGTAAGCAAAGCTATGTTGCACGAATTCTTCCTATATTTTTACGTTTGATTGATGGCTCTGCCAAAGGTCTTACAGTTTAGATTTGGTAGAAAAATATCTTGACATATGAAAGCTTGTGAAATGTCACTTTAATATTATGTATAGGTTTTGCAAAGTTCTTCTTCACTATTTTAGCTAGAAAATCTTGTTAAAGAAATAAAATTATACTTTTCCCTATTATTTATCAGCTAAATTAGGTTTATCCCTTTCACTGGATTTTATGTAAGGCCAAGCTCACACTTGACGACAACTATGCCTTTATTATTGTTAGGTAAACAACAATATAACGACCAACATTAAGCAAAACTTATTAACCTACGATTAAGCCATGGGTACTTTCAACGCAAATAATATTCCAAGCCAATACACTATAGTATACCACTGTATTGTTTGACATCTGAATTACACGTTACTATTAGCCAGAAATAGGTTTTAAGAAAACCTAGATTAACCAAGTCGTGATTACATTATTACTTCGTTAGCTTGTTAGCTATATGTGGTAGTTAAAACTGATACTATCTTCTAACAATGTACCGCGATCGTGACGGAAAATTGTGAATTGTGTTACAAAATCGTGGAATCTACCTACTTAACTAGGTATCTCAGGTTACCTTGTATATTTTTAAAATATCTGTTTAAAATCATTGTATATACTGATATATCGAGCACTACCGTGGAAAATTTGGAAACAAAAAGAAAAATCTGTTTCCATTGATATAATTTTTATTCAGCTTTTGCTATGTGCTGAATGTCACTATGTGAAAAAACCCGGAATATTTTTTACCTTATTAATTGTTTGCTACTTTATATTAATTTGCTTGAGAGTGGTCGCTTGTAGCTGAGAGGTTGTCTACTACACAACACAAATATTTTTAAACGTCAAGTACGTAACTAACAAAGAAATAATAAACCTTTACAAACCTTACAAACTGCGATTAGAAACATAAATAAAAATAAACTAATACTGCAAGTACTTACTCTTTCACTCCGTAATGAAAAGATAGAACCACGAAGCACTTACAGAGTTTTCTATCAACCCTCCCTTGGGCTGACAATTTACTGCTGCAATATTGTCTGGCTGATGGAGAAATAAAGGTGTGCGAAGATTTAGATCTTGCCTTATTGACTGAAGAAAAAAAAGAAACTATAAATTTGATGAACAAAAAGGCTATGTCTCTTAAATGAATTGTAAAAAATAAGGATTTTTATCACTGAATAGGCTTACGTTTTACTATCGCTTAAGGCGATAAGGCCGCCCATATGTACGTCATCATAAATTTATCCTTTCATGTATTTCTTTCATGTTGGTGTGCAATAAAGACATATTATTATTATTACTACAGCCTACCCGATGTTAAGCACATCTGTATTCTGTGATGATATTATAAAAGGCAATGCAAATATACTCCTCGTTATACATTACATTATAACAAAACCCTTATCTTATAATGGTCTTAAATACTACTCGTATCATGAAAATTTTGGTCAATCACAGACCATTTTAGTTTTAAAACAAGCAAAACAACAAAACTGTACATAGTAACAGAATCCTGTCATTATTTTCATGTACATTTCCGTATACCTCACCAGTCCTTCAACTACTTGAAGTTGCCAAAAACCCAAAAAAGAAAGGAGAAAATAGATGAGTGTCTCTTGTACCATCGGCGGTGGATTACGAAATGAAGAGTTCTCGAGATCCCTTGGAAATTACGGTGACGTCGTTATAAAATTATAACATGAGCAATTTTCTTCGCAGGTTTCTTTTAAAAATAGAAAATACCTATAAGGGTTTTTTTATAATAGATCGCTAGGCTGGGTCTTTTCTATTGGAAAACAAGATGTTGGTGACTGCGGTGACTATCATCATGTTTCAAAATGTATACACATCATATAATAAAGCTGAAGACGGCCAAAAATCTGTACATTATTTAGATGATATTAGAAAAAAAAAAGATAAGGTATACTCGATAACAAAACACGTATCAGAAGTTTTTAGAACTTTTGACTGTTTATCTGTGTCTCTGTTTGTTTGTTTATTTAAATGTCCATGACGCAAAAATGGCTGAATCATGAACTTTGGCATATAGTTGTAGGTATTATGAGATCTTAGGAGTGTCATAGGCTCTTTATCCCGAAATTTATTTCGGAATAAAGAGCATTAGCGAGCGAAGCCGCGGGCGTCCACCAGTGAAAATAAATTATAACGGTGACACCGCTGTATTTAATGTGTGTAAGTGTTCGTATGACATTCACCAACTCTGGTGAGAGAGTTTCCGTACCGCCCCAGGAGCCTCTGACATTACTTAACGACTGTTCTTTGAGTCAATCTCTGTAACAATTGTTTCTGCTGTTGTATCATATTATAATATTTCAAAGAACTTTGAAACAATAAGCAACATTGTTAATAAAGATAATGGTATATGCGAGCTAATAAATAAATTACTAGGCAAAGCAAAATAAGGATAAACAATTATAATATTAGTTGTATAACTTAATAAAACTTGTAGACTTTATATCAACATAAAGTGTGCCAAGGTATACTCCCATATTAAAATACTAGTTACGACTCGCAGTAGTGTAAATATTTATATTGCAATGTTATGCACAAATTAAAATGATAACTTAGCTTAGCACGTGTCATTTAGGACCCAAACCTATGTATGTATATGATCTATAATATATAATCTATATATATACATGATTTTCAATAGACGGTTTTAACATTTTTTATCAGCTATATGCGGGCTCATAATAGCAAAATAGCTAAATTGCTGATTAATTTTATGTGCATACCTAAGTGTAATTTTCAGTTCAGAACGCCATAACAGGAATTGCGGAGGAGTATTGCTCGCTTGCCTGCGAAACCCGCCTTCCAAGATGAAGGAAAGGACATCGTAGTAGGTTTTAGTCGGTAGTGCTAACCCATTAGCTTCGAGCCTGACTGACAGACTCCGCTGCCCCCAGGGAGAGTGTAAGGATGCGTAAATGCATTTCGTCCATGGAAAAAAAAGTACGCCATGACAGCAAAATAAGACTACTAAAAAAATATTTGAAATAAAGTTGTGATGAGTAATTATGTAATCAAATTCCCAATATCAGGAGAAAAAAACTTTACAGGCTAAATAATGTCAGTGCGTTTATTATATAGGTAAGTAGATAAACAACTGGTTCATAAAACCATTATATAAATATCTCTATTTTTGTTGAATAAACAGAACCGCAAATGTATGTAAACAACGAACATACGTCCGCCATTGCAGATTATGTATTAGTTTGTATTTGCACTCTACTTTATAATATTTATTTTGCAATCTGTAAAAACCCCAGAAAAACAGGCACATTTTTTCCTTTTAAAGTTTTAGTGAAAATGCAAATCTAACAACAGGCCAGGCACTCTTATTCTTTTCAAAATGGATAAAATTTTATCTCTGATTTATATTTGTTTCTGATTTATATTTGTTTCTGATTTATATTTATTTCTGATTAATATTTGTTTCTGATTCATATTTTAACATTTATTATTCTCATTTGTTTTCCTTAACATAAAATATAATTGATTAATTTTTGCTGTTACACAATTTGCAAACATCAATTCTGATTGTGACCTATTTAGAGGTTCGTGAACTGAAAGTTAATTCTGAACATAAATTACTTTAATGTTATTCCAAAGTTATAGAGTAAATATGCGAGTATATTTGTTCCCTTTCACCCTAAATTTTGGTATGTGGTAAGACAGAGTAACTTTTTGTACATATTCATTTAATGCTATTTTACGTATAATTTAAGGTTTCATTATTTGTTTATTTACACAAGGCTTCTTCTTCTTGGAATGCACGCTACATCGTAGCAGCTACAGAGGTTCTTAACATCAAGCATACTAAAGTCAAACGTAAACCAATGAAACGTAAACAAAAAATAAAGAAGCATCATAAAACAGAAGTCATTCGTAAAATATTTGTAACATACTATTATTCAGCAAGCTAATTTATACAAGTTGTTCTGTTACACAATAGACACAATGGTGAATGTCAAGTGTAAACGGTATATGTATTTACATTTTAATTAACTGACGCTGCAGGTAATACGTAACCTAAAAAAATTGATATCTACGAATTGTTTCAAGATTTTTCATTAAATAACATTTAAGTCAATTAGTTAATTTTTAAAATAACACAGCATAGTAAAACAACTGATTTGTTGACGAAAGTTTTAAAATAGAGACACATCTCTAATCTAAATCAAATCGAATATCTAATTTTAATAAACTCGATCAAAATAGAATAAACTCACATAGGAAGGGTTCATAACTAAAAAACAAAGGTCCCGAGGCATTTTGAGGTCTAAATCAACCTAAATAAATAAATAGGACGCCAGCGAGAGACGTGACGCGGGTCCAACAAAAAGTTCCAAATTACAAAATTAAAGAAGTTTTTACTTGTTGCTCTCGCAAAAAGAGAAACAGGATGTCCCCAAACTTCGCTTTGATGTGGTCCCGCTTTATGTCAAGCACCGCATAATTCTTTATAATTAAACTAATTAAATCTCATACCTCACTAAATAATGGAGGTGGCTATTCTTTGTAATTACGCAAATTTTCTTGGAATTTACGTTTACGTTTAGCAGTTAAGAGAGCGGATTTGGTAAAGTAATTTATGCGTACAGTTCCGCTTAGTTACGTACTGAACTGTAAATAGCAGGCGTGATAAAATGGACCGCAGTTATCAACACAACTGTTTCGAACAAACGGAAACTGATAAGAAAACACGATCGACCGTAATCCAGAGCGGGCCTTGAAGTGATGTGAATGAAAACCAGTTGGGAATCGTCATTATTTACATGCGTCCTCAACGCGTCTTACCGTCGGAGTTGGCTAAGCGTGTCTAATCTGGTTAGCGGCTGCAACGTCACTGAAGCCGGCGTGAAAAAAAAGTTCAACAAACTTAACCTTTTTTCATGTAAACATTGGAGCGCACTAGATTTTATTCAATCGGTTTGTTAACCTCTTTTTTATTTTATTGGTGTGTAGTTTTTGTTAAAGTGACGTTTGGAACGGCACGATCGCGTCGGGTACGCAAGCCAAGTCGCAATGGACGCGCGGTCGCTCGTACTGGTACATGCGAACTGACGGCCGGTCGCGCCGACTCTCTGCGCAATTTTCTACACTCGGTACGTAGTGTGTGCAAGGTGCATCATATTTCGCGCTGGTGTCCTGCCGTTGCATGCCGTTGGGACAGGCAGCTTTATGAGTTTCCTGCTTTTGAATAATTCACATTTTATTGTCGTATCCGGATTTTAGCGGTGTTTTAGTTAGATATCATGGCCTGACCGTCACAAAGCGGGTATTTTTAGGATAGTAAAAAAAGAACTAAGAACATTACATTTTTGTGACATAAGCTTTAGCTTTTTTTAAATTATACATAGTTAATAAACACGTGATTTAGAATTTAGAAACAAGTCTATTTTTAGGATGTATAGATAGATAGATAGATAGATATACACTTTATTAAAAACACCAGCACAATACAGAAATTTACAAAAATAATATTAAAACTTAAGCCTAGTGTCTTAACTGGCGACCTTATCGCTAAAAGCGATCTCTCCCAGGCAACCAATCTGGCAGGGATAAGACGCAGTATAATGGTAAACGAGGTGTTTTAAATGTATGTTAAATTACATAAATACATAGGTATCATAAAATAAACATACATAAATAGCAAAATAAACAAATACACTAATACATACTTTAATACATATGATGATAAGTAATAAATAAATATATGTCAAATAACGATAACTACAATAGCATATACTTACTTCCTTTCTATTCAACTTGAGAGGACAAACACAGTTTAAAAACTTTGTATACTAGTGAATGCCCCTGGATTTTCTAGCATATGTTTTTTTAGGATAGGTAAGTAGTTAGTATGGCATTTTCAGGATCGTATACTACCTTTTCACCAAAAAGTATGATGATTACCCATATGATTACCCCATTGCCATCACAAAAAAATAACAAATAAATTAGGATGCAATAGAATGTTTTTTTCTTAAAATAATATCTTCAGTAAAATTCGTTACATAAATCATAAAAATCCGTTACGTACATCATAAAAATCCGTTGCGTACATCATAAAAACGTTTTTAAAAAGAGCAATAGCAAAATCTTGGTATCGTAAGTTTTCTACGTACATATTAAATTCTATCCCTGGATATATCCAGCTTGCAACTGTACGGTTTGTGTCCTTTACTTACGAAGTTGTAGAACTCATAACGTGAACCAAGTTGTATGTTCGTAACTTGAAGAGAAATTGTTGAAAGTAAAGAGTGAAATACAGTGCAGTATTTGTCCTGGTAATATTACTTTTAGGACGCGTTTCTAAAAGGTAAAAGTCACAAGATTGATTACGAAAAATTTACTCTATTGTGTTTTTTTTTTATACCACAGACGTCAACTTTATACCAAAATTTGTTACGCCACATATTATGACTATTAAAATTATCGGATTATCTATGCCATGTATGACAGAGATGTACCTACAGGATTTACAAATTAAGTATCAAGCAACTATATTCATATTACAATAATAAAATTGTATTTACTGAATTGTTTATAGGGTAGTAAATAATATTTCAGCATTAGTTAGTTCCCATGACACAAGCGTTTGCTTAGTATGAGAGCAGATGACAAAAAAGTGTAAAATGTTCTGGGATTTATTATTTTATTGCATATTTGAAAATATGTACGCTTCCGCCTTTATTGTTCGTACCGCTAGGTTGTGGAACTCCCTGCCTGGCTCTCTGTTCCCCACGCACTATAATCCAGCAATCTTCAAAGCGAGAGTGAATCGGTTCTTATCGGGTAAGCACGCTCCATCTTAGGCCATAGCCTTACTTGCTATCAGGTAAACTATGGTCAAGTGCAAACCCGTTCAAGTTAAAAAAAAAAAAAAAAAAATGTGTTAGAATCTAGATGCGAACTGAGACTTAAGGAAAAGGTTTGTGACGTAACCCTGGAGCAGTAGAACCTAAAGTTAGGACCTAGTAATACTAGATTTTATATAGATTTCCATTGGGAATAACGCATGTTTTATTTAAACTTAGAAAAATATGAAAATCTTTGGATGATTCATAGGCTAAGATTTTACTTTTTAAATATTTTTCTTTTTAATTCTTAATTTCAATTTAAATTTTGTATAGCTTTGTTTCCGTAAGATGAGTTTTCCAACCTCCTAAAAAAATGTTTCCCTGAAGGAATCAGCTGCTACAACACGAGAGACTACTTTCTCTAAGCGTAGCAGCTGCTCGACATATTTTTTGTATTCTAAAATGTCCTATTTTAAATTAGATTATAAATAAGTGTAAATTTTATAAGAATTTGTGTGTCCAATAAACATTTTTAACAAAATTAGTGAGCAACAATTAGTAATGACCGAAGTTTGTTTTTTTCAAACAAAAATTGTATTATGACTACATGTCAATAAATTGGAATAAGTTGAATTAATTTGCAAAATTAATAAAGCATGAGATTCGTTTATGGGATTTCAATATATAATGTGAAAGCAGAAAATAAACCAAGCAGTCCAAATGTAACTCAAAATAACAACCAACTAAAAATAATGCTAACAGCTCACCGGAAAACCCTTTAGCAAATACATCGTCAGACGATAAATAATACATAGAGTTAGGGAGCTGAGACGTAGATTAAATAATAGTCGCTACGTGATAAGGGCAGGGACAATACATTTAGTGTAAAAGATAGATCAGTAAATTAATTTAGTTTTTCTTAAGTCACTCATAGTCACAGTTTTCTAGTGTTGTCCAAACTATGTTGCCTGCAGAGATCACTTTAGTGATAAAGTCGCCCAATGTCCCTGATTACGTAAATTGTATTCATTATTTTGGTGTACAAAAAAGTATAAGTATTTGAATTGATTTAAAGTAAAAATTTTAGTTACATACATTTTGGTCAATGAAAAATAAACTGATTCATTAATGTTTATTACTATGTTAGAAAACCGAAAGACAACAAATTAGTTAGTCACTATTTATTGTACTAGAATTTATAATATAAAAGTTTACTTTTAATTCACCCTCCATAAACGATGAATCAGACAAGTTTTCATTGACATTCTATGTTATTCATAAAATTCTATTAAGGCGACCCCTTGCCAGACACTATGATCATTTAAATATCGGTTTAATTTTTGAGCCCTATACCATAATTATTTGAAAGAAAGAGATACAATGCTTGCAGCAATTCAAATGATAAACGTTTGAGCACCGCTTGTTTTTTTTTCCTGTTTTAAAATTGGTTAAAACTCAATTATTTGCATATATTTCGTTTCAGAGTGAATGCCAAGGAAGGCTCACTTAGATTTAGTCATTTTAGAACTTTTTTTTATGTATGCGTCTTCCGTGGAAGGATCGTACTACGACCATTATAGTATACGTACTTACCTAGGAAAATTTTCCCAGTGATTTAATTCTTCAGGGGAGTAGTGACCCTCAGTAATCAAAATATATAAAACTCAAAGGTGGCTGACTGACTCATATAGTAATCAATAAATAAAACTACTAGACAGATCCAGCTGAAATTTGGCATGTAGGTAGATGGTATGACGTAAGCATCTGCTAAGAAAGGATTTTTAGAAACGCCACTTTTAAAGGGGTGAAATAGGGGATGCAAATTTTACTTCGTAATGCGAGCGAAGCCGCGAGCACCCACTAGTGAAGAATATGACGCGATGAGGAGGAGGATGTGTTTATTGAATATATATTTACGCTCATATATATCTGTCATCACGTCCATTCTTCCAACCCCAATTCCCTCGAGGTAGGAAGTCGCTAAGTACCAGGGGGTTGCCCCCTGCTCCCTGCATACAGTAATTGCGGCAGTTCTTTAGAACCGGCTCCTTACGCCGCGACGTCTGAAATACCTAGACTTGCGAGTTACTTGACCTGGCTACGTAGCTTAGGTTACAGTTTAAATTGGGATAGCAAGGATTTTGGGAGTTTTAGGATCTAGTTTGTCTGGTACGGCAGTCGTTAAGCCATGTCAAAGGCCCTTATAATATAATAATAATAAAATCATTTATTGACACAAATAACATTTTAAAATATACAATAGTTGTAGCCTGTAATATAATCTTATAAAATATGTGTAAAGTACATTTTATTTGTGTAATGAATTGGACCGGTTCTTCTGAACTAAGCAAGAATGCTTGTGTCTCAGGAGATTAGATATTGTATACCTTAGATTTGCCTTATAAACTCTCGACATCAAAGTTGGCCACTCACATTCGATTTTCGATATTTGAAGTCGTACAAAAAAGTGTGAAATGTAAATTCTAGCTATCTATCTATACATCTCGGATAATAAAGCTGATAATAGTCAAACATCTGAACGTAGAAAATATTAGAAAAAAAGTTTGTGTATGGTTTGGTTATACCTTGAATCGATAGTAAAACACATTTCAGCTGTTTTATATTTTTTTCTGCTTTTCTGTTTATTTCAACGCCCATCACGCAAAAATGGCTGAACGTGATTTTTATTATTTTGGTAGTATGATGTCTTAGACATGTCATGGGCTACTTTTTATCCTGAAAGAATGCGATCATAGCCTTGGGTCACCACTAGTTTTGAATAAAATCATGAATTCATAAAGTGATATCAGAATTTTCTACATTTTAAATAAACTCATGGTAACCGTACCTGGGGCCCGATTTACCGCATTTAGTCGTTTACTTTTAATTAATTTTACTTTACATCATAAGTAATGTGGCATAAAAGTTTCTGAAGCTAAAATTTTTGCCGAGTCAAGTTAGTCTTTGGCATGTACAAGGTGCTATGAAAATAGAGGATTAAATTTTATAAAAATACCGTGTTCTCAATCACATTTTAAAGATGAATTTGCTTACAAAAAGTAAAACTTAAAGATTTAATCTATGTCTATTCTTATCAAATAACTTTAACATCAGTTCTATTGATTCAACGTGAGATAGGCACCAATACATACAAAAATAAATCATTTTTATTTCAAGCATTTTTATGCTAAGATAATATTCTGAAAAAATATTCAGATTGTCTTTTAAAAATTGGGCCTGCATGGCATATTAATTAAACATTATAATTTAGAGTTAAACGTGGTCTTATAGCAAAGCAAGCTGGATGAATACCCAGATAGGTCCAATTAGGTTTGAATCCTGGTAATCGTGAATATCTTATAGCACTGCCAAGGAAATGTAAATGAATAAACTTAACACTCATAAAGCAACTAACAAAACCTAACCATAATATTTTTCATAGGTCGATTAGACTCAATGCCGTATTTATTTTAGTAGTAAAATACTTAATTTATCGTGAAGCTTATGCTACTTTTTGCCTGTCTGTGCCACAACTAAAAGCATAAAAACCTTGACCGGGGTAAACATTGACCTCAGATACTTTTAAAAAGCCTTCTATCGCGCTAGACTCATAATTTTCCGCCAAAACGGAGCCTATTAACATTCAGACATTTTCTACTTAATTATTTATTGACATTCTCCACTATACTTCGGAAAATTAAAATTGCTAATTTAGTTTAGAATGAGAATTTTATAGCAGTAGTTTTGCGGTTATCTTGCAATGAATGTTATTTTGTTTTATTAAATATATAAATAATAAGAAGTATTATTTTCGGAGAGATAAGATGGGAGAAAAATATTTTACTGATATCTTTATAATCATATCACTACATATTATGTACCTACCTACATAGTATAAACAATGTCGACTCCCGCTGTCTATCCCCTTATATGCTTAGATCCTAAAAAATGTTTTTGTAAGAAAATTTTAAGAATATGTGACCGTGTGAAGTCAGGCCGGGGCGCTAGTATACTATATATGAGTATGTTTAATGTCTATAACGTTTATAATCGTATTTAAAGAAGCGGAATGTCAGAATAGCAATCACGGAATAATAGTATGCTGACTGTCGTGGAAAATACCGGCGCGACTTTTCGTGCTATTAAGCCATTCGCATGAACCAGCTTTCAACTTGTGCTGCGATGTTATTATAAACAAGTTGAAATATTGTATAGTTAGATGCTTCAAAAGCATACTGATTAAAACCTCTTCTGAGTTTGAAATTGTAATAAAAACTTATTATAACCACCAAATAGGTTCCTACGCTGCCTACGCTAAGAATTTATTCCCGCGCATTTTAAAAATAGAACGCTCAGTCTGACGTCTTGCCATTTATTTATCTGTCAAAATTTTAGTGTGACGTTTCGCCTATGTGCTTATTATGCGATTTTTGTGGTTATTTTTTTACGTTTTAAATTAATTTGTTTATAAATCATGTCTTCGAAAGCGTCGGATTTGTCGATCGACGATTTATCGGACATTGATATAACTTTAATGACATTGCGGAAGCCGACGGAGTTGAAGAAAGTTATCGATTCTATTCCGAAGCCGTTGAGAGCTGTTCCGAAGTATGGTTTGCCTCAATGGTACAGGTTGGGGCTGGAGTCTAAACTGCCGGTGCCTAAAATGCCTAAGGGCAAGATTGTGTTTTCCCGCGGCAGGATTGGTGAAGATGTAAGTACCAATTTCTATCTATATCACAATCCACAGGCCTACTATTCGCTCCGTATTTTATTAACGTATAGTTCAAAAGTACCTAAATTGATCTATATAGATAACCAATTCGTTTTATTGTAATGCAATCTTTTATAGCGCTCGGAAATCATTTCACGTAGCAATTTTCACGTTCCAAGCTCTTAGAATCAAATTGCTTTGTAAGTAAACTTAAACTTTAGGCTCTAACCACTCTTAAAAAGCCATAAAACTGAAGGTAACTACGCGTGGTATCAACCATTAAGTAAGTAAATGAAAAAATATATGCTGAGGCTTAAAAAAATCTCGGATAGTTTGGCCAAAATCGATTTTTTATATTTTTGTGGGTGTTAACTCAGCCTCACAACAGATTATTCTTCTTTTTATCGAATGGGAGTGGCCAACTCTGGTGTCGAGAGTTAATCAAGCCACCCCATGAGCCTCTGGGCTTACAGATTATTAAAGAGATACTATGGGTCAAACATTAAAAGTATAGTCAAGTTCTAAAATATCAAATTTAATACAGTTATATAGGTCTAGATAGATAGATAAAACTCTTTATTGTAACACACATTGAAAAAAAAAAGACAAACAGAAACACAAAAGACTTAAAAAATAGTGCCACAACTGGCGGCCTTATCGCTAATAGCGATTTCTTCCAGGCAACCGTAACCGGTCTACCACTAACCCTACTTTAACTACAAGTACTTAAGTAATACTTAAACGTTCTATATAAATTTCCCCCGTCCTTGTGGAAGGCAATTTAGCCAGATTATACCCCATCACGTCTAAGATACTGCAAACATACTTAATAACTTCAAAGTCTCAGAGTCAACGCTTGCTTTAAGGTGGCTGACATACGGATAATCAGTATGAAAACTGTAATTAAACGAAAATATAATATGTGTGAATTCGCATTATATATTTTTACGGCAAACACTATGAAATTGTAAGTATGATACGGAATTATTACATTAAAAATCGATTAAAACATGTTTTTTGTCAGGTAATTCATGTTTCAAAGGAGCATTGAGATAAATAGAATAACTCTTACTTGTAACCGTAACGCCTACAATAAAAAACTGAGCAACCAGTTTAATCGAGAAGGCGAGTAACAAACATTGACCACAGCGTTTTGGCCACATTGAGGGAATGAAAATTTTTAGTACATCTTTTGACTCTTTTCCTTTGTAAAATCTAAACATATAAAACTCAAGGTGACTGACTGACTGACATAGTTTTCTATCAACGCAAAACCCAAACCACTGCTTGAATCGGGCTGAAATTTGGCAGGCAGGTGTTATGATGTAGACATCCGCTAAGAAAGAGTTTTTGAAAAAGCCACTTTTATAGGGATGAAAAGGGGGATGCAAGTTTTACTTCTTAATGCGAGCGAAGCCGCGAGCACCCACTAGTTCCTTCATAAATAAATAAATTCGTTATACAATAAACATGTCTGTATGTCACCGTCACTAAACGTTTGTCATGCAAATACCTCTATCTTCCTCAGACACATAAATGAGAGCTCAGACCTCGTGATTCAACATGTGTGGTTTTAAAATATGAATATGTTGTTTATGTTATTATGTGTAATCATTATTATGTAAATAATTAAGTAAACGGCTTTATAATAGTAGGTATTGAATCTTATTTTTGTTCATCCCCTTTACAATGAAACAAGAGAACCTTTCATGACTTTGAGATAAATAAAGCTTTGGATTTAAAAATGTAACTTGATATCTAAATAAAATGTGATCCAAAAAGCTACCTAAGAACTAACAATTAACGACGCACTTAATTATTTATATGTAATATTAACTACCTCAAGAGCACATATTTTTTACGTTACAAAGTAAGATTTGTTAATTCTATTAATAATCTCATATATTATAGCATACCTAGTAAGTTTTTACTTCTTAAGCCCACCACTATGTATCTGCCCAAGGAGAACTCCCGTAACGAATTCATTCTGCGGGGGAGTCACGACAATCAGTCATGAGAAAATACGACTCAGGAGAGAGTAAATCTTTTTAAATCACACAAAAGGCCTCTTTGATTGTCTAAAAACTCTCGACACCAGACTTCGCCACCATCTCATTTCACGAAAATCACACGCATATTTTTTACTAGCTGTGCCAGCGACTTCGTCCGCATGGAATAGTTATTACCATAAAAATGGTTCTAGTGAGTTAATTTTAAAAGATAGAAGTTTATAACTGTTGCAGACATTTTGTTAGACCATTTCAAGAGGAATTATTCTTTCATACATATTTACGTCTTTGATATCTTGAACCGTTTTTGCAGCGCACGCAACGGAAGCCCTCAAAGATGAATAATTTTCCCCGTATTTTTTCCACATTTTCCATCATTTTCTTCGCTCCTATTAGTTGCAGCGTGATGTCATATAGCCTAAAGCCTTCCTCGATAAATGGTCTATCCATCACAAAAATAAATTTTCAATTCGCACCAGTAGTTCCTAAGATTAGCGCGTTCAAACGAACAAACAAACAAACCCTTCAGCTTTATAATATTAAAATAGTAAAGATTAACCTAGATGCCTAGGTAATTGAAACCTTTCTCTTCTTTTGTTACTAGATCAGTCTTTTGTTATATTCTATACCGTACAACGGTTCCGCAGAATTAGTGGTTACCCTTTGTTGAACCCTTTTATCAGAATTCGCTTAATGTTACTTTCCACGTAACGCGATGTCACCGTTTTAGTATCTACATAATTTAGGTATGTGGTTTAGTTTACTTTTTTACTCTAATCCTATAGATTAAAATTTTAAATTCTAACACATTTGTTTTTTTTTTAGATAGGCTCACGCTAGACTACAACTCGCCGCAATCGATTCACTATCAACTTGAAGACAGATAAATAAAAACCTAATAGTTTGATGCGAATTGAGATTCCGGCAAGATTTTCCACAGTTTGGCAGTTCAAACGATAAAAGTAAATTTGTTCTGAAAACAATTTGATTTTACTAGACGATATTTTATTACTAGAGGTGTCCATGGTTTGAGGATTAAACAGTAGCCTGTGTTACTCATGACTTCCTGTATCTCCACCACTCTACCATACCAAATTTTACGAGAATACAACAGACCAGCAAAAAATAACAACACATATACATACTTTCTATTATAGATATTTAATTCTATGATTTCAGTGACTGTACCTTAGTTAATGCTCGTTTTTTACCCATGCAGGTTGACGGTCTAAAATTCTCGATCTGTGAAACTAAAAAATACAAAGTTAACTCACATTGGCCTAAATAAGATTTTAGTCGAAGGAAAGGTCTTAACTTCCCCTTCTTTCAATGTTTTGCTCAAACTTTATTTGTCGCTAGGTGTACATAATCTGCCAGTCTACACGCAATAAACAATTTTCTCCGTGAAGTCCCGTGGGAGCACCCATCAAAAGGGTAAAACTCACACGTCGTACGTTTAGGCAAACATCTACGGCTAAGAAGATTTATCACGGTAAAGCTCGCTACATACTCCCGCGCCGCGCTACCATTCATCCAGTGAATACGCGGCATTAGCATAATGAGAACGAGTCTTAAAAAGGTTTTAAGCTGCGAGAAAACACGCTTATTTTTGCATTTTGCTGGATTTTGTTGTTCAACAGTGGAATATTTCGGAACGGTGACTTTGTAATTGAAATTCGTTAATGCAGCGTGTAATGTTCAAAACAAAGCTTACTATTGTTTTGCTTGGACTCTCAAAGATGCCGTAGATTTTGCGGCATAATTAAGGCAAATTGTTTTCATTATTGAAAATGTTTACCTATTATTATTTACCAACAACCAAATAGAAATATATAATATATCAGACTCCAGTATAATCACAGTATAATGAAGGTTGTGTTCATAGCTATAAATACAGGTGCGTATATATGTATCTGCCAACCTGAGCAAATGCGTCTTTTCACTCAATTTCCCACCTTAACTGGCCATAATGGGCCAAAGTAACTTACGCTATACAAGTTTGATTTGCTTAACCACAGTCGCCACGTTCTTGTCAAGGTATTTAAGTCCTTGAACCAAGGCAATAAGGTTGTATTTAGGGAAGAAGGTAGTGATGTAGTGTTTAGGGAAACAGCTACAGCAATTTCCCTGTCGATTTGCCGCAGGGACGATAAGGATGATCGGGTATGCCTAGGGAAAACCTATTTGCGGCTTTACTGTCCAATATGTGCTTTTGTACCTTACCTTGTGCCAAAATTAACATAATATAATTTGAAGAAAATCGCCATCCTTGTTTTTGACGTTTTACGTATGGTTTTTTACGTACTATAATAATAGATTCGTTGAAGTCCTCGTGTCTTGAGTTTATCTGTATGTAGTACTAGTGGGTGCTCGCGGATTCGTTCAAAAATAAGTAAAACTTGCATACATGCATATTGCATTTCAAAGTGCCATTTCCAAGAATCCTTTCTTAGCAGATGCCTACGGCATAACATCTACCTGCACGCTAAAAATCAGACCGATCCGCAAGTGGTTTGTGCGTTGATAGATCACTATATCACCTTTGAGTTTTATACATTTAACTCTAGCCGATATGCTACTCGTAAAGACACCGAACATACAAAATAATTGCTATAGATATGTATGCGGGAGGCATTTGTGTAAGGGAACATTGATTTTTCCTATACAAATATTGGACGTCATGTCAAAAGCTATTTGTACGCTTCCCCAAAGCCATGCTAATATTTTTGCACGACGGTTTTTAGTGGCGGCAGAAAGCTATTTGATTTTAGCGGTATTGGATACAGGCTGTGCTCGGTGGCAGACGCATCGATGCTTTTAGCGTTACGTAACTAAGTTCCGACGTATTGGCGAAGGTTTTACCTACATCCGTCTATCGGTCTATTTATACGTCTCAAATTTCTCTAAATCTATTACAGAAATTATTGTATTGAAACTGTCTAATTTCAGCTAGCAATTATGAGTATAAGATAACGAGTAATAACAGAAATATCTATTTGAATTGAAGATAAAATTATTGTTAGGCAAAATGTTACAGGTCTACTTATAATCATCATCATCAGCCTATTATCGCCCACTGAGCATAGGCCTCTCTTCTTGTACGCCATTCGTCCCGGTCCTGCTCAGATTAAATTCAGAACGAACGGATCTACAATTAACGATAAATTCATTTATTAAAAAAAATACAACAACAATGGTAAAAAGTTAACTTTTCTCAAAAGTTAACTTAAACAGTTCACCGTTTTTAAGTCAGTAAATAGTAAACGAGATCAACAGTACGCATCAACTTAGGAAGAAATCTGTAGCAGCAAGGACCAAAAGATATAAATAAAATATAAATTAATATTTATTAAATTTATGTACGTAGGTACCCACTTCAGTTTTGAAATTATATCATGAACTAGCTGTGCGCGCGACTTCGTCCGCGTGGAATAGTTATAAAGCTGTTACCGACGACTTGAACTGTTTTCGCAGCTCACGTAACGGCAGCCCTCAAAGATGAATAATTTTCCCCCTTTTTTCCACATTTTCCATTGTTTCTTCGCTCCTATTAGTTGCAGCGTGATGTTATATAGCCTAAAGCCTTCCTCGATAAATGGTCTATTCAACACAAAAAGAATTGTTCAATTTGCACCAGTAGTTCCTGAGATTAGCGCGTTCAAACAAACAAACAAACTCTTCAGCTTTATAATATTATTAGTATCGATATAAATACAACTCACTAAGTTGTACATTATATGTTATTCATAGTTATATGATATATATATATATATATATATATATATATATATATATATATATATATGTATATGTATGAGTCTAGCAAGATATTGAGTGGCTTTATTGCATCTTAATAGCTTCATTAGTATGCAATCGCTAGGCTTACCTATATGTAGCAAATTAATTATACAAGCACAGGTAAGTGCTTACTGTTAGTTTGACACATTCTAAATATAGATAGATAAGTACGAGTAGGTATTATGGCGTACAATTTAAGCGTACATCTTACATTGTTTTGTATAATTAAAAGCATTATTTCCACAAGCGCGCGTTTAAATGAATGTACCTTATAAAATTTTGATTAAGTACTTGTTCCTTTAAATGGAATGTGTGTTTTACTTTAATTTATAAACAAATTATATAATTATTTTTTATTAATGATATAAGTAAATGCTCAAATAAATAAATGAAATTAAAATACAATACAATAATTCATAATTCCACTATTACAAGTCATACATTTAAGTCATTTACATGTCAGTCTATTAGATATCTGGTATAAATAGTCATTTACATGTCAGATATTAGATATCTATCACTATAGTTTAATATTACCTATATAGGTATATATCTTATTTCTGGTACCTTGAAAAATGTGTAAAGGTCATAAAATTGCTGCTCGAATTAAATTGGTAAAATCAATCAATATAATAAACGATAATGTGTGCACAATTTTGTTAGAGACACGAACGCTCAACCACACATTCTACGATTCAAACATTGCTTGAAAAAGTTACAATACTGATCTTGAAATAACACTAAACTACTAATGTACATATATCTATATTTTGCCAACTTTTCGACGGCCCGTGTAAACGCACACTTATTAATATAGGACTTGCAAATTAATTGGCAGCTAACGTGTCTGATCAGAGACATTTAATCAAAGACGAGCACTAGCGCAGATGATTTAATCATTCCGTCTGATTGGAGCTCGCCGTCTGAGTTATTAAAACGGGACGCGAGATTATTGCCAAATTTTCGAGTACATTTTATGTATATTTTATATCTGTACAAGTTACTGGGTTCGGTTATCTGGCTGTATTGTGTGACCAATTAGCAGCAGATAAAATAGTTATATGTATTTACAACGGTAGCTTAATTTTACAACGATGTAATTTTTTTTTATTCGAGCGCAGGCATTCTAGAACTTTGACCACAGTGTTGCTATTGCATCATCGTCAATCGCACTTCAAAAAGTTAGCTTATCAACGAGAATCTATTACAAGGATGTATTGATACAATCAAGCGTCACTATAAATTAATTATAGCCCTTTTTAGGGTTCCGTACCTCAAAAGGAAAAAACGGAACCCTTATAGGATCACTTTGTTGTCCGTCTGTCCGTCCGTCCGTCCGTCTGTCAAGACCCTTTTTCTCAGGAACGCGTAGAGGTATGAAGCTGAAATTTATATCAATTACTCAGGTCTACTGTCCCTTGAAGCTGTGAAAAAATCAAACTTCTAAGCCAACGCAATCAAAAGATACAGCCATTTATGCCGCAAATTTTCGACACTTGCAAGGGAATCAAAACCTACAGGGTGCTTCCCGTGAACTCAGAATCTTGAAATTTGGTACGAAGCAACGTCTTATAGCATAGATAAAGGGAAAATTACGAAAACCATAAATTTTTAGTTACATCACAAAATATTTTTTTTTTTAATAATCTTTGAACGAACTTTGTAAACCTTGCAGGTTTGTACGGAACCCTCGGTGCGCGAGTCCGACTCGCACTTGGCCGGTTTTTTTAGTAAAATAAACAATAATGCTCTCTTTGTTCATCTTTACATATATTTAGCTACATCAACTATTTTATCCACAGGTCCGCCGCGTGGGCTTAGGCGGCGGGCCGCCGCCGACCTTCGACCTGAACGACCCGTACTGCAACAACGTGTCATACGACTACGTCCCCATGCACGACCCGCACCTCGCCCAGTACTTCGCGCAGAAGCCGGCGCGGCAGAGGATGATGCTGCTTGGCTTCGTCAGCGATGACGGCAGGGCGGTCTGCTCGCTCAAGGAGTTCAACCAGTACAGGAAGTATCTGTACAACCAGTTCATGGACAGGATCCATATGGAGATGAAGCGGTTGGTGAGTTTTTATGAGTGTCGCTGCTAGTAATGTTGTACAAACGTTTGGTGATGAAACTGTTAGTAGCCTATTTTAAGATCTATGAGATGACTACTTTTACATTAAAAAGTCCAAGAGGCGATTTGGATATAACCTAGTTAAGACCGGCGCAGCATAGAGATTCAAACAACCGCGATTATATAAGATTTAAGGATAGTTTTCTAGCGGTAATGTTTCGCAATAAAAAAATCTTGAACTCGAGCATAAAAGCAAGCATTTTAAGCTTAGAAAGTAGATTTATTACACTGATTGTTGTACTCATTTATATGGTCACTGAAGTAGGTAAATTTACTGACAACTCCTCGTGATATCTCCTTTTTCTAAATCTCCCAGGACGAACGAGCCAAAGACGATCTGACCCTAAAACGAGTAGAAAAAGACGTAGCTCGTCGACTCCTGGCGTTCACCAGGAACGAGAGAGCCAGGGAACATATGGAGAAGTTCTCACAGGAACATGCCGAGGAGTTGGCGGAGAAGAAACGAATGTGAGTAGATTCAATTATTTGACTAGTAGGTAAGTTTATTTAAGTCTGAAGTGTTTGGAAATGAGTGTGGGTTTTCGCGCCTGGCAATTAGTAGACCGTAGCCTAGTTGGTTAAGGTATTCTGGCGGTAGCAGAACGCAGGGTTGAATCCTGCCGATCGCGATTATTTTCGCTCATTTTCAAATAAAAGTTTAAGACAAACAACCATAGTGCGGGTTTAGCACTTGTCAAAAATAACTCATAAATAAGTTTGGTGACGAAACACAATAAAACGGGCACGGGCGCTAGTATATTGCAGTTCTCTTGCTTAGGTGTAATTAAAGTGGTACAAACATGGAAATATATTTATTTTATCTGGTTAGTTTAGTCAGTACCTCTTCTATATCAGATGGGACCGCGCGTTCTTTCAACATGCTCTTGACAAATGTTTATACAAAACCCGTAAGAATCTATTTATCCAATCATAATATTGTGACATTGATACTTACGAGAAAATGTATTTTAAAAGCCACCCAAACAAATTAACTTTTTCGTAAACTTTTACAGTATCAGTTTCATTTTCAATGAAACAAAAATACAATGTTGATAAAGTAGGAAGAAAAGATAGTTTAAATTAAACAATAGACTATTTCCCTAAAAGCTTTTGTGTCGTCGTTGTGTGTCTGGGAATATAAATAACAAGAAAATGTCGATAACCGATTACCTACAAGTGAAGGTGACATTGTAGCGAGGGTGGAGCGATTAGGTGGTCGCTAAGTCGCTAAAAAGAAATAAAATTATAGCAATGTATGTGCAGAGAGAGAGAGAGAGAGAGAGAATTATATATGTAAATATATAAATCTCTATCGCTCTCTCGCTCTCTCTGAGAGTCGTATTTTCTCATGCCTAAGGGTCGTGACTTCCCCTCAGAATTGATTGGTTAGGGAGTTCTTTTGGGTAGATCAATCGTGGTGGGTGCCCCGGTCCTTCCACGGAAGACACATGTCCTCGGCTATTGTGGTTCTCAGACATGTCAATTTCCTCACGATGCTTTCCTTCGCCGCTAAGCGAGTGCAAATCCACACATAACTTGAAAAAACAAGTCATTGGTGTAGGGCCGGATTCGAACCAGGCTGCGACAGGGTGAAAATCAGACGCTGTCTTGAGGTCATTTAGATCTTAGAAGTGTCATAGGCTATTTTTTACCCCGAAATAATGCGAGCGAAGCCGCGGGCTTCCACAAGTACTTAATATAATACTTATGCTAATAAGTAACAAATCATAGCAGTATGATCTTCAATCACACTTTTTATACACTTACAAATACATTACTTACGCCTGAATATACATAAACGCAGTACAAGTGTCTTACACCCTTACTCTTGTCCCAAATTTGATCGATGAGTCCCCCGAAGCAATAACGTCGACTTGATCCAGTTACAATATCAATATATCACACCCCACCTCTTTGCAAGTGGGTTAAATAGGAAAATAAGAATAAAAGAAACCAAATTTTCTCCAAGTAGGCTCTTCGATTTTGGCTCACGTAAACATGTTGCAGTTACATGCTCAAAAAACCATGACAAAAAAGTGTAGTATCTGATATATTAAATAGTAACTTACTCATACTCTGCTGTATTTTTTATATTTTTAGTTTGTTGAAAAAACCCTGTGATATATTTAGCTTAAAATGTCATTCAGCAAAAATTTCTTAGCATAATATTCCAATACAATTACCATGTTATGTATGTATAATATGTATATTTTGGTTCAACAGAGATTTATATATTATAAAAAACTTTTCACTGTTTTCTTCTGCTTATTTACGTTGCATTGTCTAAAACTTTGTTTACACTTAGATATTTTGTGCATCAAATCCAATAATAAGTTTTTTTTTAAATAGCTCAACGTGTATCTAGATCTAGGTCAAGTATACAAGACGATACAATTTAATTTTTACATGTAGGTTTCTATTTGTAATTCCAGAACCAATAACAGACAAGACGTCTTCATTTTACTTTGATACGACCGTCTTTAATTAAGCAACACTTGGTTTGATTGAATGAAGGCCCATGAATAATGCATCGAGTGGAATATGCATCAAATTTGTACCTACACTGAATATGCAGATTCATGCACAAGCACTAGTGCGATTTCTCGTCAAATTTTGAGTTTCCGATGATATTTTTACCGAACTTGTGGTTCTCAATAGCAGAAGTAGAGTCTAAAATTAACTGTGTAAAAACTTAAGCTTGTTTACTCCGAAAACATTCGAGTGGGTTCTATTACATATTAGTATAGTAAAAGGTTGTCTTAAAGGGCAATTTATTTGAATAGCTGCCTACTTTGTTCAACCAAGTGGTTATGGCTTCATTTAGACTTAAAATTGTTCAAGTACGCAATATTCACATTATATCTTTTTTGCAAAATTTCTACGATGACGAAGGAACATTATTTTGTAGAAGGTCTACATTGGTCTACGAAAGTTGTAGATTTGCTACGCCTGACCCTTGGGGTCTACGATCTACTATCAGTACTTTTCTTGGGGCTGTGTTGGGGCAGACTTTTTTATTTATTATATATATTTATTTATTTTATTACTTATGTACTAACAGCTTAAGCCAACTATTATTATATATATTATAACTACCTACTATAATAATGCTAAAGCATTTGGGTAGAACATATTATAAACTACGTTACTTAAAAATATATAATAATGGTTTCTTAATATATGTGTGTGTGTGTATGTCTTTTAGTCTGTCTCAATAAAATTTATTGAGACAGACTAAAAGACATATACACATTAAATGAAAAACATTTAATGTTTTTCTTTATTTTTATCATTTTAATAAGATGTATTTTTGATATATTGCGTGTGCATCTCCAAATGTCTCCTATATGTAACTATAATTAGAAAACAAAATATAAAGATAAAATAAATAATTATTCCTGGAATTACACACACCACAATCTAGCCCTAAACTAAAAAAACGCTAGTATTATGAACACTAGATCACTAGATATTTTACTATACTAACATATTTATTAAACTAGGTTATCAACCTTTACACATAACACTTTCTGTAGAAAAAAAGGGTTATTTACTAGTATTTCCAAAAGAACCCTTGTATTATTGAGCACCGCAGGCTCCGGTAATGAGTATCGGGATATTAAGGCTGGCTCTCACGGCCCGAGGCGCGTACGTGAGGCGCAGCCACTCTGATTAATGACGACACTTTATTTTCATTTACCTACAGAAATTCTTGTGTGCCTTACCATATATTATAAGCTATGGGAAGTTGTATAGATTAATTTTCCTTACGTTAAATTTGAGACTTAAGTTGAATGCTCTTCCTGCATGACAATATGTTCAGATTATTACAATCGTTATCTTCATAAGATACAAGCATTCGTAATATTTTTTTTAACTTTCGTTGAAAAACTAACTGTGGTATGATGATTATTATTATATGTAGATAGATATCTATACCAAGTAATGACTACACAGTACACATAAGTGAGTAAATGATAAATTATGATTATTGTTTCAAATTTTAGAAACGCTAAGAGATTTAACTGGATTTATTTATATAAAGAAATCCTTCTCACAATACCGAGTTAGAGAAACTTCCCGAATCTTCTGGCAACTTGCGAGCTCTTATTTCTATAACAGTTGGAATATTATTCACGCGGCGTTGCTGTTTACTTTGTTTTGTAGGTTATTGTGTAAAAGTAAAGGTGTTTGTTTGTTTGATTGACAGATTTTTTGGTTCCTATTATGACACAATAAAGTCATGAAATGTAGTCGTGTGTTTCCTGTTGAACTATTTAATTGGTTTTTAAATCTAAAATTTTACATTAATTGCTTTCTTCTAGAAGAACAGGCTTCAACGCTCAGGCAACAACGTTGCAATCAGGCGAGTTGTAGTCAAGCGTAAGCATGCATATTTAGTAACTTAAGCCACCGTGGAATTATCGCAATTTTAAGTGTTTTCGTATCGTCGTGATACACATTGTTATAGGCTACTTATGATATTATTAATTCTTCAAAGCGAGAGTGAATCGGTTCCAACTGGGTAAGCACGCTCCATCCTAGACTGTAATGATTGCTTACCATCCGGCGAATTATGGTCAAGTGCAAACCCTTTCCTTGCAAAATAACGTGGCAAAAACCGCGGGTATATACGAGTGGCTTATAATTTACTTACAACTCAATTTGTACTTGTTGGCAACTTTTAAACTCCTAGGAGTTAAATTCGCACGAATATTGACTCTGTTGTCTTGCGGATAATGGAGTTATTTGTATATTGTGTCTTTTCATCCAATTGTTATTCAGTTTTGCAATTTGATGATTGTTGAGCTATTTGGCGTAAGCGTTTTTGTTTCTAACCTAAAAAGAAAAGTTTTGTGCAGGAAACGTTTTATTTGTGAATCGAAAGAGATTTTTACGTTTCAATATTATTTAAGGCTGACGTTAGAAAGATTATTTTCACAGCACATAATATGTAAACAGACATGTAAATATTTTTGTAGGTATGTCCTCTTTTCTTCAACATTTGTAATGTAATTAGGTATAAAGTGCTTAACAAATAAATGATCATGTTTATATACACATAATTTTTATTTATTTATTTACAATTTAATTAAAACGGCGCGAGCCAATTACATTAATTAATAAATGATGATAAATTAATTCCAATACAGTGGTAGGTAATTAGGTAGGAGTAATAGCTCAGCTTAAAATTATTTCGATCAAAAACTGTCCAATGCACTCCAAGCTGTAATCTGTTCTGTGTATAAATAAATATGTATTAAGTTTTTTTTTAATTAAACGGGTTTCATTTGGATATAGTTTACCTGATAGCAAGCAAAGGCTATGGCCTAAGATGGAGCATGCTTACCCGATAAGAACCGTTACACTCTCGCTTTGAAGATCGCTGGATTATAGTGCGTAGGGAACAGAGAGTCGGGAAGGGAGTATTATACTGACAAATTGAATCTGCCTCTGCTTTTTTGTTCATTTAATAATATGATTTTCCGTAATTCGGGTGGAGAGCCGTTTTACTTACGTTACAGAAATGTGAGGCATTTACATTAGATTCTGTCTTATAATAATTCCCCACACCTGCCGGCGAGAGATGGATCCCTATCTTGAAATTACATTTCGAGTTTGACAGTTTGGCAGTTATCTAAATGTTCCCAGTGTTTGCCTTGAAATACCTGAAACCTTGAAGATAGGTTTCGAAACTTGAAGTGTCTATTTGATTGCCTTACTATTTAACTTACTTTACTATTTACATATTATTGATTTGTCTTTAATAGTTTGCGAATGAAGGCAATGCATATGAATGAAGGCAATAAATTCAAAATTACGTTAATTGTTACGATTCAATTTAATTCAAAAGTCATTTATTGCGACAACTACTGATCTATGGGTCTAGAAAAATATAGGTAAGTATATGTAGAAAAAATCCATTAAGGTTTTAAAGTAGTAATACAATGAATTGGAAAATCTTTGAAACTGGTACAAACGGTGGCTTTTAGAAACTACTATATAGTATGTACTACTGTAGAAAATCGTGTAAGCGAGTTTGTATAATTTGTAAAGCAATTAACTAAACAGTTGGAAACAATCGAATCACGTTACGCAAGTTTGTATCGAAGGGCACAAAACTAATCACTCCCCACCTGTGCCGTCGAATAGTCGAAATTCTCAACCGAATTGCCATTCGCTTTCGATGACCAGCCTTGTGTACTACTGTGTACGAGATGCATCCCAGCCTCGCCCAGCCTGCAAAGTTCAGCGGTAGCATTTGCATAACCTATTTATTGTGTTGGGTGCATAGATTCTGGATATTCAACAACTAGAGACAATATTCTGACGACACGCCCCTGGGGTTGACTGAACATGAAGCGTCCGTGAAACAGTGGAATGCAAAATGTTACGTGGTTACCAAAATTATCAACCGCCGTTGTTTGTTAACAAGGTCATTTTTAGGATGAAAAATCACATCAAGGACTACTTTTCATAAAACAGCTGTCGTTAAACCATATTGTATGTTATAGTTTCAAAATATCAACATCAGTTTGCTAGTACCATATAAATTTAGTTTAGCGAAGGACGTGATTGCGTTTTTTTTAATATATTGCTGTACATGCGTCAGTTTTATCATATTGTATCATAAAATGTGTTTGTGATATATACGCTTTGACAGTGATTGCAATTTTAACTAAAAAAATGACGTAAATCTCGGAGTATAATGTACTTACTCGTGAAAGGCCTCGCTTATTTTGTGATACAACCAATGAATAACTTGTGGGTGCTCGCGGCTTCGCTCGCATTAAGAAGTTAAAAGTTAAACTTGTATCCCCTATTTCACCCCTTTAAAAGTGGCATTACCAAAAATCCGTTCTTAGCGGATGCCTACGTCATAACATCTACCTGCATGCCACATTTCAGCCCGATCCGTCCAGCGGTTCGGGCTGTGCGGTTGATAGATCACTATGTCAGTCAGTCAGTCATCTTTGAGTTTTATATATACATATAGATAGAATTTTTCCAATCAGTAAAATTCCGCGATGAGACTTGTATATAAAAACGAATGTTTATGCGTGTGTGCATATTTGTCACTTCTTCCTGTTAAATCAGCTGAACCGAATTGGATGAAATTTGGTGTTTACACATAGGCTGGTTACCAATGCAGGTAAAACCGCCAGCTAGTATTTTTATATGGCACTACTGTAACCACGATGTCAAACACAATCGATTTACTAACCCAGTTTGTGTTCAGTCTATCTCGTCAGTAGCATTTGAATTATGCATCCAAGTTCGTACATTTGTCAAGTTAGAGGAAGAGCAATCTTGGTTTCATGATTGCTTCACCGCTTACTGCAAACTTGTGTCAACCGCCCGTGAAGCGTCTTTGTGATTATTGAACTATTGTTTGTACTTAGTTGATGATATTATGAGAGAATCTTAATAGTATGACATTTTCATGGAAAATAAATGATTAAAAAGTAATTCTTCAACATTTTAATCAGTTAGTATTACAGATTGTCTGCTAGGGTTAGGTTGTTATTTATCTATTCTTTGCATCGTCTGACGCTTTAGGCAAACCCAAATCAGTACGACGAAAAACTAATATCATTTTAATTTACTCATGGATTGCGGGTTTTGTGTTGTTCCTTGAATGAACCATGTTTGTAATGGGAACTGTTATCATTAATTGAATACATACTTTAAATACATATTATGTCCTGAAATATTTCTTATATATATTTATAATGACTTGATAAGTTTAAAGCAAAGTAAAGTAAAGTAAAGTAATATATTTATTGCAAACTGTACAGTATATCTAATGGTGTTACAATATCTTCTATGCTTAGTCACAACAGTTTTGCTCTTCCGAACATGCAATAATGAAACTTAAAACTAACATTTACAAGCGAGTGTGGCTCAGCGGTTCCAGTGTCTGCTTTTCATCCAGACGCACCCTGCTTCGAATCCGCCCTACACCAATGACTTATATTTTCAAGTTATGTGTGGATTTGCACTCGCTTAACGGTGAAGGAAAACATCGTGAGGAAACCGACATGTTTGAGGACCACAATATCCGAGGACATGTGTCTTCCGTGGAAGGACCTGAGCGCCCACCACGACGTATCTGCCCAAGAAAACTGCCCTAATGAATTAATTCTGCGGGGGAGTCATGACCCTCAGTCATGAGGAAATACGACTCAAAGAGAGAAGTTGAAAAGAGGTACTTAATCTATTTTAATTTTAAGCTGATTACTGATATCAAAGTCATATGCTGTATATCTATTGTCTAAGAAACAAGTACCTACTCAAGATTCGAGCTTAGCTTCAATTTGTGTACCTAAATGTAAAGGCTACAAGTAGGTACTTGAGCCACGGCCGCGACATAGGACAGTAAATAGACTGGCCTAAGCACACTATTTAGTAAACTCACAGTTTCCAATAAACGCATAGATGAAGGAAATATAGAAATCTTTTGTCTTACGGTAATCAATAGCTAATAGTGTGTATGAAGTGCGAGTTTGTCATATTCGTGCTTAATTCGGTAGGTAAGTACTGTTTTTGAGAGAACTGAACTGCGGATTAAATTGCGGTGACTTTTTATTTTTGGGAGCGGTCATAGCTTACTTATCTACCTAAGATATTCACATACGATAATCAAAACTAAGCCACCGGCGACGCTATCACTTCTTGAATAACGTTGGGCGAATGAAATAATGGAATCTTCCGTGAATCAAGTGACACATTTTTATTGTAGGTTTGTCTTAAAACTATCCATACATACATATATATGTACGGGCAACATCTTCCACTAATAGCGGTGCAGCTTTAGTAAAACGTAAACGTTAAAAAAAAAGTTGTTTCAGCCACTCTGTTAATAGTAAGTACTTAAGTAGAAGATACGAAGTAGTTAAGAGACTTAAGTAGAGTGTACCTAATTCATGTAATGTGCTGTGCTATGTCGCCAGCCGCAACCATGGAAATTAATTCCCGAGCAGGCGGGCGCTATCGACGTGCTCCACTCAAACAAGGTCGGACAATGTAATCACAGCACTCGACCACTGTGTACTCGCATTAAGCTACCAGTTTCAGGGAGCTTGCTGCTTGCTAGTAATATTATGGCATCATTATCATCAGCCCATTAAGAGCACATTACTGGACATAAGCTTCTTCTATTTTACGCCAATAATCCATATCTTGCACTGCTCCCCTGCTGCTAATGCTGCACTGCTGATAAGACCAGCCTTCTTAGACAAGAGGCGTATTTTAGTGAGCGTACAAACTCACTTATGGAATAGAAAGACCAATGTATGGGAGTGACATAGACCCCGCGGAGCGCATCGAGATGTGAATCCCATGCATAGGTCTTTCTATTCCATAAGTAAGTGATAGTACGCTCACTAAAATACGCCTCTTGTCTGCGGAGGCGGGTCTTATCCAAATACTTCCTTGAAACTTTCTTATATATTCCAGCCAACTGCAACGTTGCACAGCTTTTGCATCTTGTTGCTATTATGTTTGAATCAGTAATTTAACTATAATATTATATCTGATGAAATTATATTAACATTAGAAATATATTTTCATTATCATCATCAGCCTGTTATCACCCACTGATGCTGAGCATAAGTCTCTCTTCTGTAGATGCGCCACTCTAAAAAAGTCAGACGATGTAATCGCTTATTTGAATCTGCGTATTTAATTTAATCTTAACGGAACGCCAAATAATAGAGATAAACATATTTTCCATCAGTTCATATGTACACTATATATAGTTATAGCTACGTAATATATTTATATCATTAGTCTGTATAGAGCACTTATAAAATAAAATTATGAATTTATTCCTGGAAGATAAGAAAGTAGGTACTCGTATATTAAAAGTTACTTCAAATAAAAGAAAACAGAAACAAACAACGTCAGGTAAGCTCTCCTTACAGAAACAACTCGAAGTCGTTTAGAAATCGTTACAAAATTTCCCTTGAAAAATAGCGAGGAACGTCTTTCTTGTTTGTTCCAAACAAATAATGTGTTTGCTACGGAATAAAAGGGTAGGCTTCCCCGGGGACTAGCCGCTTAAATGGAAATCCCATTGTAATTTTCCTTACCTGAAATTACTCGGATCATTTTCATATCAATCTTGCCGAGAGATTAGATATTTTCCAGTTTGGGCTTCATAGAACCTTTCCCGAATTTCGCTAATGGAATCAGGTAGCTTTAGAATACGGTTTGCGTGAAAGTGAAACGTGAATTGAATACAGTTGTTTTCGTGGGACTTTGATAAGATGTAGGTTTAGTAGAGTTTAGCCAAAATATGATATTTTAAACTAATATAGACTCACTTGAGAACTTACAGTAAATGAACAATCGACTGCTTTCTAAACTTTTCAAATCAAAGTTTCTATTTGAACCAAAAAGATTCCTTTTACGAATTGATGTTACGGGACTCGTATGATAGTCGTATGTCTGTCAAGACTATTTCTTGAATGTTCATGACAAATTTTATTTTTCAGCCGTTTAAATTTATTCGACATTTTATTTTATTCTGTTATTTTTACCATTATATAAAAATTTAATACTTTAGACATGTTTAAAAACTTTTTTTTATAGACACAAATATTTTTTGTGAGACGAGACAATAGAATTACTAACTGTTAACTTTTAGTTCATAAGTTGAGTATTTTCATTGATGAATAAATGATTATCTTATCTTTGAAGTTAGTGTATTATTGTTTCAGGGCAAAAGAACAAGAACAGAAGGTGCTGGCTCGCATGAACTACCTAGCCGAGTTCAACGAGCGACAACGCCGGGAGCGCGCCGCCAGATCCTTCGAGAAGCAGAGTCGGATCAAGCAACGAGTGCAGGCGGCTGCTGAGATGGAACTCAGGAGGAAGATCACCATGGTGAGGCAGTGGAGGACCAATGAGAAGAAGCGGCTGATGCGGGTCAAGATGGATCGAGACGCCAAGCTGAAGAGGAAGGAGCTTGAGGTGATCATCCTCTTAACAAGATGAATGTTCTGAGTGTGATTGTGTGAGTGTATCTAAACGGGTTTGTTTTTTTTAACTGGTTTGGATTAGTTTTTTTTACGTGGAATAGGTTTATGTTATACTATAGCCTGCCTGATGTTAAGCATTGCTGCAGCCTAGGGTGTAACACGTTTACTTAGAAGATACCTATTAGCTCTAGATTTAGGTAGTTAGTTGCTTGGTGTGGGCAGATTAGATGCCGGATTCACACATGCATAGGCGATATAAATATAGCCTTTTTATCGAGAATTAAATAAGCGGGATGCTCCTAGTTAAAATATATTATTATAGTAATCTAGTTTTTTCCATAGAATCTCACTTTAAATCCACAGTGAATAAGGTTCTCTGGGGCAAGTTGGTTGTTACATATTACACTGCAATGTTGCACAACGTCAAGCAAGATGTAGTCAATCTAAACCCTAATATGCGGAAAAATCAAACTACATAACACGACACGTAATTATAACATGCAAAGTAATATTGAAATGAGTCTATGTTACAAATAACTTAAAAAAAAGTTTGCATATGACAGGCCAATAACAAATGGGCAGCGAGAGTGGCGGCGCAGAACCAGAAGATACAAGAAGAGGCGCTGCTACTCAAACTTTACACTGAAGACATGTCGGCCGGCGCTAACAGAAGGGCTAAGTTAGTTTGTTATCATTTATGTTTTATGTTTAATATAAAACATAGTACAATGCTTGCGGCTTCGCTCGCGTTAAGAAGTAAAACTTGCATCCCCTATTTCACCCCTTTGAAAGTGGCATTTCCAAAAAGCCTTTCTTAGCGGATGCCTTCCTACGTCATAACAATTACCTTCATTCCAAATTTCAGCCCAATCCGTCCAGTGGTTTGGGCTGTGCGTTGTAGGTCATTATATCAGATTCAGATTCAGATGTCATTATTATCAGTCAGTCAGTCAGTCACCTTCGAGTTTTATACATGCATACTCGTATATAAGATAGTCAGGCATTTCAATGCTATCTAGGTCGCATGTAACGGTACCCGCATTAATGTTTTTCTAGACATGATTGATGGAATGAATGGATAAATTGTTTGACTAAAATTTAAATTAGTAAATTACTTCATTACTTTAACTGTGTATACCCACAGTTGAAGTAAATACAACAAATACATACTAGCTAAGGTAAGTAAGTTGTACTCATCACAATATGTTTTTGAAACGTATTTTTAAATATTTTTAAACTTTTTAAATTACGTACTGTCAATATCGTCGATGACAATAAATAATTTTATCAATAGATATAAATAATATAATAAATAAATATTTCAGGACATATCACACAGCGCCATCTAGCCCCATACTAAGCTTACGCTTGTATCATGGGTACTAGATTACGGATATAATACATAATTTTCTCAACACAAGTAATTACAAATTTTAATATTCATAATTACTTGTGTCATGCGGGAATCGAACCCGCACCCCTAGATTAGAAGGCAGAGCCACTACCAACAAAGCTAACGGAGCTGTCACCGTGTGAAATGTTCCAGGAAATATTTTATTTTATAAATTTATTTATTTACTTACTTAATTAATAATGTATGTGTATAGGAAAGCGGAGATCTACGCGTACAACACAGACCTGGAGTTGCAGCGCATCCGACTGGCCAACTGGAAGCTCATGCACGGAGGACACGCCAAAGCAGCGCAGCTTGTCCGTAAGATGGGCATGGAGTTTGAGAAGGTAGGTCAACTTATAAGAGAGAAAGAAAAAAAAAGAAATATTTTTTGAGATATACACAATACAAAAAACATGTGATACCCAAATAGGTATAGCCCAAACTCAGCCTAATGCTGTCTCAGGGCCACCAGCGCTGATATTCCGTTGCGGCTGTCGGTGACGTCACGCACTCTTAGTGCCTATACAAAAAAACTTATTTTATTAGAACTTAGGTATTACAAAATTACATATTTATAACTACAGAAAACAAAGAGGAACAAAGTAGGCTCTAAAATAAGTAACAGCAATTTTTTGCTATACATAATGTCCTAACAAACTATGACGTATTGCATGAATTAACGCTGAGGACCTCGTATACAAGTAGGTATGGTAAGCCTGTAAATATTTCATCTCATAACGTCTCAACTGATATAGAAAACAGCAATTTAATCGGTGTAGTTTTCGATACTAACACATTTTGAATTTACATACAAGCAAAAGATTATGTAATTTCACGAAACGAATGCGAGTTCATAAAGAAAAGCGCTAAAAAAATAACGTCGCTTAAGTATTCATTCAATTTAAGCTACTGTTATCGTATCTAGGTGAGTAGACATAAGCTCGGCCATTTTTTGTAATAATAATAAATAATAAAAATAAAAATTTCGTTTATTGCTCCAAAAACATAATAAAACTATACATCAATGCACTATAAACACCGCACTAGGCGAACCTGTGTTTTCTTGGCCGTAGTTTGCCTGATGGTAAGCAAGCTGTTTATCGTCATACTACATTTACTCTAATAAATCTACACGTATAAGTAATACTACTATTTTTATATATATTTTTTTATATATATATATATATATTTTTATATGCTGCCAACATTATTGTACAAAGTAAAGATAAACAAATTGTGTAAAACTAGATGCAAAGTAGGTAAAGATATTGTGTAAAAAAAAAATTGTGTAAAATTATGTGACACTGGGTCTGACATTGGGATGAATACTGTGGCTCCACAAACACAAGTTCCGTAAGGGACTTAGCGTGGAGCTCAGGGTTTATGTCGAACGTACGCCAACACAAAGAATGTACCTAAGCCTATTTTAGAAAATTCTTATTATGTACTGAGTTAAAAGTCGGGAACGCACGAAAGTCTTTTTAAAAACTAATTAATTAAACACTACGTCTGTTCAGACTAAAGATTTTATTTAGACTGCCCTTATTCTAACATGCAATCTTATTTTATACCTAACACCTAAGCCGAGCCTTATCGGCCGGATGCTGAGTTGGCGACATGTAACCTGATCCGCGTGGTACGAGGATCGTTGGGTGGTCTACGAATGTTATGACCATTGTGTGCGAGTACCAGGAACATAACGCCTTCCCCCTCAGACTCGAAATTATCGGAAAAGGATTTTCCGAGAATTTCGGTTTACATACATACATTTTCTTATTCTATATCTTAAGACTATTGCTGCTTGCAATACCAGGTCCTGCTCGGAGGGGTTTGTAGAGGCAGCGAACTTATGCGAATAACATTCTTAACTTACAAGTAAAATCGGATTTTCATTTACATTTTCATGTTCAATTACAGGGGTTGAGGGTGTCTCATAGATTTTCCGGATATAAGGTATAATTTTTAACTGTAATGTGTATACAAAAAACACCAATAAGATTATATAGAGCACAATTGTGGCAATGCCAAGGCTTTTCACTTCACTTGGATTTTGAACACTTTTCACACTTTTCTTCAACATATAATTGAGGTGTTGCACGTCATCTAGGTTAACTCGTTGCAGGTTTATGGGTTCCATATTTTCCATTTTGTTTTCTGATAGATCAGGTAAGTTTACAATAGGTATGCGGTTATAAGAATTTCCCAATTCATGGAAACGGTTTGCACGGAGTCGCAGAGTGCCAATGGTGACATCGCATGGTTTCTGGATAGTGAGAATGTATGTACCTCTCAGTGGCTCCTGTATGACGTCGTCGCTGCATTGCTGCGTAAGCACCTTTTTAAATTTGGAGAAGATAATCCAAACGTTATCAGAGATTTTCTGTGTCTTCAATTCTTCTGTAATGACCTTGTGCTTACTACATTTTGGTAGATGTGCTCGGTATTTCATTAACTGTTCCACACAGGTTTCTGCGAAATAAGTCGCGATGCTGCTTTCAGAGCACAGGTACTCTTTGGCGGTTATCTCTTTACACTTTTGGGCAAGTGGGCGGTAGCTTTTCTCATCCTGGAGTAAATAGGGATATTCAGGAATTATGGTAAAGGTATCGGCGGTGGTATGGTTAAGCATGGGCAGTGGGTACAATTTATAATATACATAACATTCATTTTCAACTAATGGAACATCAATTATAAACCTAACATAACTGTCTTTAAGGTATGCTTTAACAGAGAATGTCTCTTCTAAATTTATTAGGTTTTGATTATTTACAGGATACATAAGCTTACCATATGTACTTATTTCTTTCAGCAATGTTATAGTCTCTACAGAATCTATTACAGTTTTATGGAGTACAGACACTTTACTAAGGGCTAAAGCCGTCTCTACATCGCCGAGTTTAATGGAAATGGTGCGGAAATTACTAATAAAGAGGTTGAATACATTTATAACATGGAAAGTTAGAAGTTCCTCGAAATTATCATGTGATCTTAGGTAAAATTCTATTTTATTAACTCTATCATTCAGAAGCTTTGTTTTTTCATTTACAATTTCACTTGAGTTTACGATGTGATCCAGCATTTCGGTAATAATAGTGATTTTATTGGAAACGGCTTGCTCACGGGTTTGTGTGTCAGTTAATAATTGTTCGAAATGAATAGCGTCATCGTTATCTAGATTTCCTGTTATTACTTTGATCAAAGAACCTAGAGGGTTGATAAGACCTCGTTTTACGCGTTTGCTAGGTACTAACTTCTGTAGTTTTTCTGTAGCCTCATCACGGATAAATTCAATTTGAGACTGAAAGTCTTTAAATTTAATCATGAGGGAGGAAACATTTTTAGAGGCTAATATAACCTTGTTACAAAACTTTGAATATTGTTGCGAATGAAATTGCAAGTCGGAGGAGATACCTGTTAAATCTATAGTTTTTATAATAGACCAACTATCGTACTGTAGCGAGGCACGACCTTGCTTAACTGGGAGGAGGCCTGGATTTTCATTAATTTCTTGAAGTTGAAGGCCCTGGCTCTGGAGACCTTGGGCATGGACGCACGTCACCATCACCAGGAGGAAGCACCACCTGCGGAGGGCGTTTTACATTTTTAATTGGGACCTTGGTGTCTCTGTCCTTGATTTTTATGGGTACGACGTTTTGTTTAGCTTCACCAGTTATTATAGCTTTTTGGTACCTAGGTTTGTCCTTGGATTGTCTTTTGTTTACTGCCTTCGCATATAATGCCTGTCCTTCCGTGAACGGCGGTACTATTTCTCCACCGCGTTTATGCTTCACCTTTTCTTTGTCTTTTCGCAGTTTTTCCGAGATGAATTTATATAATTCATTAGTTCGTTTCTTATGATCTTTTATCAGTTGTTGTTTATAAGCTTTGTCAAATTGTACGTCAAAAGAGGAATTTAATTCTGTGTGTCCAAATACAACTTCGAATGGTGTTAAATCTGTAGCGCTATGTATAGTATTATTGTATGCCATTATAGCATAGGTCATTATATTTGCTGCGTCTGTGTATTTCTTTTCGTATTTGGCTAGGCGATAAATTTCAATTATGGTGGAATGGAAACGCTCTACTATGCCGACAGAATTCGGGTTATTTGGTGTAGTTATGTGCAGTGTTATTTTGTGTAATTGTGTAAGTTCTCGGAGTAGGTCGTTATTAAATTCGGTACCGGGGTCGCAGCTAATTTTTCGCGGAATGCCATAGAAACTGAAGTATTTAAGGAGTGCTCTTACTACCTCGGGCGTTGACCGTGATGGTATCTCTATTGCCTGTGCTAGCTTGCTGAACGCGTCTACTATCGTGAGGTAGGATTTGGAGTCGATGGAAAATATATCCATGAATAATTCTTGGAATGGGGCATCCTGTGTTTCAGTGAGTTGTAATACTGGTTTGATTGGTTTTCGGTCATACTTGGCGATCCTGCATTGGTCGCACGAGTTTATTACTGCAGAGACCGTTTCTTGCATGTCGGGCCAATAATAAGATCGCTTTATTCTTTTAATTGTTTCTGTTATACCTCTGTGGCATGTTTTTCCTTCGTGTATCTTTTTGATTATCAATTTTTGTTCGTCTTCATTTTCAACGTTAATCACTCTCTCGGTGCATTCATGAAAATTGATAGTACCTTGTTTGAACATGGAAATCACAACGTTGCTAAATTCTCGTCGGTGCTGTGTGGTCTCGAAGTAAACGAAGTATTTGTTCTTGGGTTTAATGTATTTCTTTAGGAATTCACATATAAGGTCTGGTTTGCCGTGAGGTAAGAAAACCTCTAGAATTTTTTGATGTTTCGTAGATATATCGGTTACTTGTAGTCCGTCAGTGAATTTTTGAAACACGAGTATTTGGTTTGGTTTTGTGTCCACAGCTTCATGTAATATAGGTATACCTAGAGATTCTAAGTCTCTGCCTGAATGAATCGTTTCTGTAGCGCTGGAACTTGTCTCCGATGGTACGAGACATTCGGGTTCCTTACTCAAAATTTGGTCTATGGAATCTGTGTCTGAGATAGTTATAGGACTGTTGGTTGCCGTTCTCTCTGAGTCGGATATAGATATGGTGTCAGATTGCTGAGAAGGATTATCTAGATTGACAATCATTGATATATCGTCAGGTTCTTCTGCTGTAGTCAATGCATTAAGTTTGAGACGTGATAGTGCGTCAGCATTTGCATTTAGTTGTCCATTTTTGTGTTTTATGTCAAAATCGTATTCTTGAAGTCGTAAACGCCAACGTGTTAACTTACTGCCCGGCTCTTTTAGTTGATATAGCCAGAGCAAGGGTTTGTGGTCGGTAACAATGTCAAATTTCCTTCCGTATAAGTACGGCCGGAAGTGTTTTGTGGCCCAAATTATTGCCAATAGCTCTCTTTCGATGGCACTGTACTTTCTTTCTGTGTCCGATAAAGTTCGACTGGCGTATGCAATAGGTCGGTCAGAGCCAATTGTCCCTTGGGATAACACGGCTCCTATTGCCACTTCCGAAGCGTCGGTGGTCAATATGAAGGGCTTGTTCATGTCCGGGTATTGAAGTATCGGGGCGTTGATTAACAGCTCTTTACACTTTTGAAAGGCTTCGATGTATTTTTCCGATTTTTCAACAGTTTTTCCTTTCCTTAAACAAGCTGTTAACGGTTGTGTTATTTTTGAAAAATCTTTGATAAATCTTCGATAGTAGCCAATAAATCCCAGGAATCTTTTTATTTCTGTCTGAGTCTCTGGAATTGGGTAGTCAATCACCACTTGGATTTTGTCATTATTTGGTCGGAGTCCGTCTTTAGTTAGTGTGTGACCAAGATATTGAACTTCTCTCCGTAGGAATTCTGATTTGTCTAGTTGGACCTTGAGGTTGGTGAGTCTGAGCCTATCAAAGACTGCGCGTAACTTCTCCAGATGCTCGCGGAGTCCGTTAGAATATATAAGTATATCATCTAGATATACCAAACAGTGTATACCTTGCAGCCCTCTTAGTACGTTGTCCATGGCACGTTGGAAGGTTGCTGGGGCCGTTTTTAAGCCAAATGGCATTCTAAGGAATTCATAATGACCATTTTGGGTAGAAAACGCTGTCTTTTGTCTGTCCTCTTCTGCTATCTCGATCTGATGATAACCGGAAGCAAGATCCAGTGTTGTGAAATAATTGCTTTTACCTAATTTGTCGAAAAGGTCACAGATGTTCGGTAGAGGGTAGCGATCGTCCGTCGTTATTTCGTTAAGGCGCCTATAATCGACTACCATTCGGTATTTCACTTGTCCGGAAGCGTCAAGCTTTTTAGGGACGAGGTGCACCGGAGCGCTCCAGGGTGAGTGTGATTCTTGTACCACGTCGTCCTTGAGCAGCTTTTCTACTTGATTTTTAATTTCTTCAGCTTGGGCTGGGGCCTGTCTATACGGCTTTATGTATACAGGGTTGTCGCTTGTTGTTCTGATTTGGTGTTTAACCTGATTTGTGAAGGTAAGGGGTAGGTCTTCACAGTAGAATATGTCTTTATATTCTATACATAAGTCACGTATAGCTTTTCTTTCTTCCGAGCTAAGGTGGTCCAAGCGTAGCTTTGCTAGGTTTTCCTTGAGTAGTTGATCAATTTCTACTTCAGTTGATTCCGTTATGTAATTCAGGTCGCATGCTATTACGTCATCCTTTCGGACTGGCCGTACAACAAAGGGTTTCTTTATAGTCATGCCTACTTCATTTTCAGATGCATTTTGGATAACTGTGGTGGCATAAAAATTTTCACACTTCACAATAGCGGCGGGCATCCTGACATTTTCACAAAACTGTTTGTATTCGATAATTGCATCTCCGTTTTCTACGGACACTGGTATCTTTACCCGGGTTTCTGACCTTGGTTCTAGGGTCACCGAATGATCCTTGTCATAATATATTGGGATGGTTGCGTTTTGTGTTTTGAAAGTTCTGTCGTCTAGATCAATTTTGGCTTTCAATTTAAGCATTAGGTCCCATCCAATGACTCCATCATATTTGGGGTCTACGTCGTATACGAAAAACTTGTGGTCCATTTCTTCGTTGAATTCTTTGAATAAGGGTATGTCCACCACATGATTATGTGAACTGGATGCGTGAGTACTTGTTACCTCGAAGGGTTCATTTCTTTTGTATTGCTGGTAATGAGTGTCTGCCTTCCTTGGGCTGATAAAACATCTGCTGCTTCCTGAGTCTAGCATAAATTTTGCATTTATATCGTTGAATTTTACATAGGGTAGTTTTCGGGTGGCGTCGTAGTTGAGCTCAATTACCTCGGGGGTTTTGAGCTCAGGGTTAAGCAAAAATTTTCCACTGTATCATCCTTGGTATCTTCTTCATTGATTTGTTCTTCAGTGTATTCAACCATGGGGTCGTAATACAAGTTAGGGTCCTCATAGTAACCATAACCTTGTTCGTCATAATTAGGGTTGAAGTCGTCGGCCTGTTCCTGTGTTATGGTTATTTCATTCAGGGGTACCTGTCTTGGTTGTACCGTTCTCATGGTGACGTCACTGGTAAATGGCACTGGTGGTTTGTAGCCTTGATGTTGGGGTTGCTGGTAACCAAACTGTCCCGGTTGTGGACGAAAGCCTTGAGGCTGTGGCGGCCTGTATCCGAATTGTCCTGCTTGAGGGCGATACCCTCCTTGGTTAAATGGCTGAGGTGGGCGGTACCCAAAGGGGTTCATTTGAGGTCGCGGTATGTTTGTTTGAGTTGGGAAATTTGGCTTGTAACCAAACTGCATAGGAGGTCTGTAATTATTGTTAATATTAAATGGAGGTCGTATAGGCTGTGGTCTGAATGCAACTGGGGCTTGATTAGGGATACCGAATTTGAATTGTTGTTGTTGCATTACCGGAAGAGGTGGAGGTTTTGGTACTGTCAAGTGCTGTAGCATTTTTGATCTTAATTGGTATTGATCCTGGAAGTTGACTTCCTCCAGGACATGTTTAAGGGCATCTTCTAGAGTTAGGGGTTGTTTCAACCGAATCACCCTAACCATGTGTTCAGGTAGGTTGTAGAGAAAGACGTTCAAAGCCGTGTTATTATGAATTATTTTCTTCGCCTGTTTCACGTCTTCGCTATTTGCCGAATTTTGGTGAATTTTCGAAAATAATATTGCGCGCATGTCCTGCACACGTCCGCAGAAATCTAGATAGGACTCTCCGCTTTTCAATTTAAGGGATTCCAGTTCAAACGCTACTGACTCTTCACTACGCGGGTCTCCGAAATGTTGGATCAATAATGCCCTGAGGTCGTCATAACTTGTGAAGTCACCCCGCTCACTGATTAGGGCGGCAGCTTTTCCAACGAGTTTGCTGGTGAGACATTGCATAAGGAATTCATTTCTTTGGGTGGTACCTTGAAAGTACTGAATGACATACTCGCATTTTTTAAGGAAAAGCGTCAAAGTTTTAGTGTTGCCGTCGTAATCAGGGACCAGTTTTAACATGTCCCTAAGAAGGGGCGGTGCTATGGTAGCTGCTGTGGCTGCATCCACCATTTTTACAACTATCTATTACTATTCCTTCTAAATTAAAATATTTTATACTTAATTATAATTATCTGTGCAATTTTCGTCACAATTTACCTAATTTAACCTATTGCGCAATTTTAATCGCGTATATATCTAAATTAATCTATGTTGTGCAGTTTTAGTCACAGTTACCCTAAATTATCCTAAATTGTGCAATTTTAATCACAATATAACTAAATTTACTTAAATTGTGCAATTTTAATCACAATAAAATAGGCTTATTCTAGAAAACAATTTTCGTGGATGGGGATGGGGTAAGCAGGAGGATTTTACTCCAGAGGATGCTACTCTATGTACTTACATGCCCAGCGCCATCTTAGTCCGCTTTAACAAATTTGTTTGGTTCGGGGATACCGGTGTCAGCTTCCGATGCTAGGGTGCTGGCACACTGCTGCCGCTCGAGGATCGCGGAATTCACGCGAATATTCACACGCGCTGGCTAGCAACTGATATCCGGCCCGGCTGCGCCAGTTAAAAGTCGGGAACGCACGAAAGTCTTTTTAAAAACTAATTAATTAAACACTACGTCTGTTCAGACTAAAGATTTTATTTAGACTGCCCTTATTCTAACATGCAATCTTATTTTATACCTAACACCTAAGCCGAGCCTTATCGGCCGGATGCTGAGTTGGCGACATGTAACCTGATCCGCGTGGTACGAGGATCGTTGGGTGGTCTACGAATGTTATGACCATTGTGTGCGAGTACCAGGAACATAACGACTGTCACTGTGTTTCGATAAATAAAATATTTGTATTTGTATTTGTTATTAATTTATATTACTCGAGTAGACTAGTTATCGACGGCGAACTGCAGGTGGCATTTTGAGTGACGGCGCGCCCGAGAAACGCACAAGAATATTTACTGATTTAAGTTGATTTTAATATTTATGTGCTGTGATACTGCGTTGCAGTATAGTAGTTCTTATTACAAAGCGATATTTTAAGTAATGTACATTTATGTTAAAGATACGACAAGGCAGAAGGCAACAATGTATAGCGACTGATATTAAAGTATATCTAAGTATTATTTACTGACACTAAATAGGTTTTCAATTGATATGAATTCACCTGATTGTAAGAAACCGTTACGGTCTACGACTCATTCTTATCAGTTACTCACAAGAATGAGTCGTAGACCGTAAGTTTCTTGTTTTTTTTTTTTTTTTAAATTATCAGTTACTCACAATAGTCATTAAAGTTATGTATTTTTTTGATATATAAATGTTGTTTGAAGCTTATAAAATTGTACATTATCAATTTTATACAATATAATTCCAGTCGAAACGCGGCGCCAAAGGCATGAGTCCGGAGGTGGCGCTGCGGATGGCGTCGGCGGCGATGTCGACCGCCATCTCCACGCCGGGAGACGCGCTCATGACCCTGGCACAGGCGCGCGCCAGGATGGACGTCGAGACTGTACTGCCGTCGCCGCCTGTTAAGCTACTCGATGAGGTAGGTATCTTCACGGTTTTACACTTATACAGATTTGTAGCAAAAATTGACACTTAAATTACTTATAAATTACTGCAAAAAAGTAGGTATAGTGTGTCAGGTCGTTTACTTATAAACATGATCAAAACTATAAATTAAAAAAGAGCAAAACAATATTGACTTATCATGGACTTATCTTTATTTACGACAGGGCAGGTTTTTTTCCTGTACATGCGATATTATATCAATTAAGTTATACTATAAAAATTAAATGATAACTTATAAAAAGGCATCTGTCTCTAAATTATAATGGCAGTATTGTATTTTTATTTCGTATATGTTGTCCCAAGACGTGACATAAGCACAGCTCGCCTCACCTCCACAACATAGCCCGGGAAATACATGATAAACATCGCTTACTTGGAATTGAACTACGTTTGTTGTCAACAAACTCTGGCTTGCATTGGGAAGTCCTTCTAACGCGGGTCCGTAAACAATTTAAATCTCTTGAATAAAATAAAACAAACTCTTCTTACCATTAGTGCCTCGTGCGTAAGGTCATACAAAACGTTCTACTTATTATACAACTCAAAAACGAAGTAATATATTATAGACTACCTGTGCTCGTGACTTCGTACGCGTGGAACATGAACATGAACATGAACATAGGTACCGCACCCAGCCAGGACAAGCCTGCTCCGGTCAAACCGGCATACCGGGGGGCACGAGGTTGTGGAGCGTGGTTTTGTGCTAACGCTCCGGGATGGTAGTCGACCGGCTATGCAGCCAGACGCCGATTTGGAGAAGGTTGTTATTAAGGATAGGGATAAGCGTTAGTAAAAAATGGTGTTCGTTGATTATTGAGTTGACCCATCTTGGGGTTTGTTAGTGTTTGGCTTTGCAAGAGCTATCTTAATACGTTCGCTGTGTAATGTTGGTCCTTTTGTGAGTAATCATAACCGCGTCGGGTGTAGTAGGTGGATCTTAAATGTGGGTCGAATAGATCCTATGTCGCTAAGGGAGTGTTCTTGTGTCATCTGACGGCCTTTCCTGGGGTATGGTTGGTGCCTGCCTGTTAGTATGTCGTTCTGTTTTCTCATCAGATTCGCTGTCGGTTTCTGCCATCTTATAGGTCTCCCTAGCAGCTCTTATAAAGTCTCCTTTGTATTTCGCCATGTCCTGCCAGTCAGATATGTTGCTGGAGTAGTAGTCCATATCATGAGATAAATAATCCTCCGACGTATAGATAGGTCTACCAACTTTAAGGTCTTCCGTTGCTTTGATCTTTTGCAAACGGCGCCGGCACTCTTTAAGTGTATTTCTAGCCTCCATATCTTGAGGGTGATGCTTATAATGGAACTTCGCCTTCTGTAGGTTTGTAATTGCCTCTTCTCTAGCCTTAGAGTACCTTCTTTCATGATTGATAGTCTTATTGGCCGCCATCTTCATGACGTTTGTTATCACTTCCCACGATAGCGGCTCTTTTCGGTTTTCGCCGTTTCTGTTTTTTTTGGTTTCCTCTAATAAAGTTTCTTGTTTTTTTTTTTTTTCGCTTGATATTACTTTGGAGCAACTCGTAGTTTAGGGTTTTGTAGTCAAACTCGTTCGCAACGTTGGCCCTGGTTAGTCTTATTGGAGGTCTCGTAGAGTCCCTATTGGAATTTAACGTGAGGGCAGGGCGACCTAACTTTGAACAAAAACGCGCCACGCGTCAAATCAAAATACGTTCGCAGCGTACGTTCGTAACCTACGCGCAAGCCAAATTGATATTTAACGTTTCGATTTACGGTTCATATTTCACTGCATACAGTTCGAGTCTCTCAAAGTTATCATGGTTGCCATTAGGAATGTAGATTTAGTACAATAATAAAATTGTATTATTTTGGTGTTTATACTTAATCATCAGTGAATTATATTTCGATAAATTAATACTTTATCAGTAATTATTTTTTATGTGTTATTATAACAAAGTATGTATTTACATTTTTTTTTCTAAAATGTTTACTAAATTAATCCTGTTTTTCTCGAATTCAACTATAAATTGCTTATTAAAGTAGCTAGATATAGTTACCTATTGATACAATTTAAACAAATTTTTCATACTTTGGGGAGTGATGTGCCGTTTGACCCACGACTGTCGATCGTACTTTACTGTGCCCTCCGCTCGCTGCGTGTTCGGAACAGGGAGATAGGTTTCTGTTGTATTATTTATTCTGTGGTGAGGGGCTTCAGGTTTCCCCATATGATTCTATGGTCAGATAGGATTGTTTTTTCACCTTTGATGTAATTAAAAATCTGGTTGTTTTTGGCATCTGTCATTATATGGTATATTTGCGATGTTTTGTTTCCCGACGTCCAAGTCAGTTTACAGCTGCGCCGGCCGAATGATGTGTCCAATCGGAGATTTTCCCGTTTCGTTACTTGTTTGGTGTGGGAGATTTTTGCCTCTTTGATTTTTATCGCGAAGTTCATGTGCATCTGTGAGTCCTATGTGGGCGTTGAAGTCACCTAGTATGATTGTTATTGAGTTTCTTGGTTTATTCTTGGTCAGTTGAAGTAGCCGAGTCGCGTCGTTTGCTGCTGATGACGTTGAATTGGACCTGTGCGTTGTAGTAATGAATAGAGAGGCTCCACTGCTTGTATCTATTGAAGCAACCATATTGTTTGTGTTTGCTTTAGTCCAGTTCAGCCTTAGGCCGCTGCTTTTTCTTATGAGAATAGCTTGGCCTCTTCTGTTGTTGTTTCCGCTTAGGTGCCACGTATAGTGACTAGATTCGTAGGTCCCGGATTTTAAGTGAGTTTCCTGTAGGCAGGCAATATGGATAGATTTTCCGTCTAGAAACTCGTCAATCTCTCGTTTTTTAGTCAACGTTGCGGCACCTCTAACATTCCATGTGGCAGTGTTTATGTTTTCATTTACTACCTGTTTTTTGTTGTTTGGTGTGGCCTGGGGCGGGCAAGTCTGTATCCGGACTCATCTGGTATTCTCCTCTGGGGTGCTAGTTCCAAGAGTTAGACTAAGGTCATTTTGCGTGGTGCTTGTACTTATTACTCCTAGGTGATTTTCAAAGCAATCAAAGTGGTTCCCCGTAATTATTAGACCTATGCTACCTGCGGTGTCGTTTGGTGTCTTAGGAGAGAAACATACTGTTTCTTGTAGCGGGGTTTTTTGAGAGATTTTGACGTTAATACTATAATATTCCGCTGCCGCTATAAGTATGTCTGTGCCGCCCCATGTGCCATCTTGGTATTGTGATAGAATGTAGTTCCTGATTTGTTCGCTTTGTGCTGAACTATCTAGATTACTTCTGATCGCTAGGTACATTTGTGGATCGTTTTGGTTTTCCTCAACGTGGCGTGCGAGGTCTCGTCGAATGTGTTGGTGGTCAAAGGTTAGGCCATACAACTAACGGCCTGTGCACGTGGGTGTCAAGCTTCCTATCTGGTCGTACTATTAGTGTTGTAGTCGACGGATCACGTTCCGAAGCTAAGCCGATCAATGCTGGGGTCCCGCAGGGTTCCGTGCTGTCTCCTACGCTATTCATTCTGCATATCAATGACATGTTGCAGATTAGTAATATTCATTGTTATGCAGATGATAGTACGGGTGACGCATGTTACCGTGGACGTGTAAACCACAAGCGCTCAGAGGTTGAAGAGAGCAGATGCAAGCTTGTGTCTGACATTGAGTCATCCCTGGAGAAAGTCTCTCACTGGGGTGATATAAACTTAGTCAATTTTAACCCATCTAAGACACAAGTGTGTGCATTCACCGCTAAGAAAACACCTTTTGTTGTAGCGCCACGTTTTCAAGGTGTTTCCCTCACGGTATCCAAGAACTTGGAAATCCTTGGGATGGATATATCGAGCGAGGTCCAATTTAGGGGACACATCGAGGCTAAGGCAAAATTAGCCTCTAAAAAACTCGGTGTACTTAACAAGGCGAAACGTTACTTCACGTCGGGTCAACGGCTTCTACTTTATAAAGCACAAGTGCGCCCTCACGTGGAGTACTGTTCGCACTTGTGGAATGGTGCACCGAAATATCAACTAGATCCCCTAGATTCTATGCAGCGGAGAGCCGTCCGAATTGTCCATGATCCCAAGCTGACAAAAAAGTTGGAGCCGTTGAGTCTCCGTAGGGATGTGGGATCCCTCTGTATCTTTTATAGGCTCTTTTTTGGGGAGTGTTCTAAAGAGCTTTTTAATTTAATTCCGGCAAATCATTTTCATCACCGGACTGCTCGGCACCGTGAAAGAGCTCATCCTCACATCTTGCAAAATTGGAGCTCCCACACAGTCCGTTTCATGCGCTCGTTTCTTCCGCGAACTTGCAAGATGTGGAACGATCTACCCCCTGAGGTCTTTCCACGGAGCTACAATATGGGGAGATTTAAAAAGGGTATTCACAAACACCTCTCTAAGCTGGCAAAGTCCTGCAGCACCTCTGGAGTTGCAAGTGTCCATAGGCGACGATGATTGCTTACCATCAGGCAGATCGTCTGCCTTTTTGCCACTTTTTTTTTATAAAAAAAAAAAAAAAAAAAAAAATACAAGTCGTTAATTTGGTGGGCTATAAGCGCGATACAAGCAGTTGCCGTCTCCTGGTATTTTTACGATAGGGTCCCTATTTTCATATCGGCTTTGTGCCTTACCGTGGCGGTATCGCAGAGGACGGGTTGTCGTGGCTAGCTCGTGATATCTTTCAGGTATGCGCGTGCTTGAGGCTGTGAAGGAAGCTATATACTATGTATTACTTATTAGTTAACTGGTATATCATGCACTATACTAGTTCCCTTTTGCCTTTAACGGAAAAGGGGAGTAAGTAGCACTCGAGTGAGTACTTGGGTCTCGTCTAACAACTCTAAGTACGAGTCATTCGCTAGGTGTATGTTAGGATACTTGCACTTAATACCTGTTGTTTATTTGGAATAAGTCTATTAATTACGCTTTATGTACTAGTGTGTTATGTGTATAAAACGAACGTCTGGGCTTTATTGTACGTAGAAAAAATGACTACAATTAGAAGTAAATTTTGAGCTATGTTTAACAAAGGATGACCCACCCGACAATAGAGCCTCGCAGCTGTGGCGGAAATAAGCAGATGATTTTAAGAAGGGTTCTTTTTTTTTTGGTTGTATTGTTAATGGTCTGATTTTATTGCTTAGTTTTACGCGTCGGTATTTGTTTTGGGAATGGATAGCGTAATATTTCACGCGCCTTTGTAAAATCTTAAGTTATTGTCCAAACGGGCCTGCAGATGTGTGTAGTTTTTACTCGTAGGCAAACACAAAAGCCTAAGCTTTTGTGTTTGCCTTGGGAAAGTAGATTGTCTGTGTTTTCGCATACGTTACGAGTAATTACGACCGTGGTATGAGATCGTGTAATCTAGTCTACCCTTGTAAATTAGCAGGTTTTTACTGCAGTTTGTGTAAATATGTATTTTGAAATCGGATAAGCTAGTTACGCGTAGGTTTGATCTGTAACCGATGTGACCGTACGGTGTTGGTTGCTGGTATGGGCTGCTTGAAAACAGACTTGTCCCTCGTGGCAGACGTCTAGACAATATTCTAGGATATTGAGGAAGGAGAGACCGAAGAAAAGGGGTTTAGACCACGTGTGGCTAATATGGAACAAGCTCACCGAGTTTTCCTTTTGTTGGAGTGGCACTTGATTATAGTCACTTTTCGCGGGGCCAGGGAATTTACCTAAGCTAGAAACCGTCAAGCTTTGCTCGCAGCCATTGCGCTAGCCGCTGGCAGATGTTGTGCCTATTGTTTACTGGATCAATTGTATTGACGAGGCTCTATTGACCGTTCCCGAAAGCGACCGCTCGTCACGGCGTCCAAGACGAGACTCCTCGTGACTTCGTACGCGTGGAATAGTTATATTGGGAATTAATTCTTTCATACATATTTTTTGATATCTTGAACCATTTTCGCAGCGCACGCAACTGAAGTCCTCGAAGATGAATAATTTTTCCCGTTTTTTCCACATTTTCTAGTGTTTCTTCGCTCCTATTAGTGACGGCGGCGTGGTGTAAATGGTCTATCCAACACAAAAATATTTTTTCAATTCGCACCAGTAGTTTCTGAGATTAGCGCGTTCAAATAAACAAACAAACTCTTCAGCATTTTAATAGGTATTAGTATAGATTTAAGCAATGGATATCTAAACAAACAGATTGCCTCTGAAAAACGACTGCATAGGTGATTGAGTTTTGAAGTGGTTAACGGAATATAAAACAAAAATATTTCATAAGTATAGATTGGTTTATTTTGATTGGTTTTCTAGAGGCGAGGTTTTTACTGGAATCACTACGAATAAATATAAATACAATACACAATTTGTGGTAAGCATAATTCTGGTTACTTTTCCATGCTCACTATACATTCATCATCATCATCAGTCTGTGTTCACTCACTGCTGAGTATAGGCCTTCTCTCCAACGTATACTATACATTAGTCAGTATGAAAGTTTGCTCGGTCTACTGCATTTCACGCCCGACGAGACAATGTTTTTTACTAAAGTCGTTGAGTAAAATATTGTAATTTATGTAGGCTCACACAGCGCGTCTGCCTTATGGGTCTTATTATTTTGACCTTCCGAGAAACAAACTTCTGTTTCGTCTGAATTTCTTATTTGGAAAGGGTGCGCGGTTTTATATGGGTTGCGATCAATAGATGCGGCGATCACTGTTCCTCTAGTTGTACTCTAGGGATGCTGTCTTTCCTAGATCTTTTGTTATCTCCTTTCGATCTGTAAACATGGGTCTACATATATCAACGTGAAAAGGCGCAATCTTTTTGGGTGACGTTTGCTATTGTTTTAAATAAACATCTTAATATTCTTCAAATCCGGAGTAAATGGATTTTTTCTGAGTTAGTATTGTATCATAAACTACAGCAGAGCTTAACATCAGCTCCCCTCACTTTCAATGTTCATATGACTATTTACTAGGTAAGTCTGGAAAAGTAGATAATTGAATCAATCCAACATAATGTAACATTTCCCGTCCGGAAACCAATAAACTCCGACATGTATAGCAATATTCTATAGAATAGAACATATAGGTTATCAGAAGGTATACGTAAGTAATGGATGTGAGATGTAGGCATATACTGGGTAACTGCGTAATAATGTGTAACCTTTTAAAAACATCTGTAGGAAGTCTAAGAAACAATACATATTTATTGAACGAATTTTGCAAATTCGCAAGAAAATCCAGCAATTTCATACAAAAATTGTCGACGCGGTCTGTTTTTGATAGGTGACCAAATAATGTTATTCCATTTGGCCACTTTCGTGGATCGGATGATACGTTAAATTGTAGGTACCAGCTGTTTGTTGTATTACGATAGCCATTTAGCCATCATCAAAGGTTATTACGAGCGGTTTGTAAGCTCTCGACACTAGAGTTGGCCACTCTCATGCGTATTTTCTCACCTTATCGACCTCAGACGACATTTATTAAGGAGTACTATATTTCCAAAAGTTTTAAAACAAAAATGGTTGCTTTTGATAGACAAATGACTCCCTAAAAAGTTTAGCGTTAGTTACTTGCAACCCTGCAGACTAGGGATGCTTTGTCAAATCGTACATTGTATGGGGGATGGTAAACGTTATGAATGTGTATGTAAAGGGGTCTATTGTTTACTGTTTCGAGTATTGCTCTACCTGCCGATATGATGGATTGTTATAGTATTGTTTGGTGGAATTGATAGACACCTATAATACTGGTTCTAAAGTGGAAATTTGTACACTTAGGTATCTATTTTTTGGCTGATGGTCAAATGATTATTATGTTCTTAGATTTGTTTGAAAGAATGACTAACGAGAGTAAATACATGAAAACAAAGGTCATAGCGGTCATTTCTTGGATGGGTGACCGAAAAGTGGCATTCCATTTTGGGCGCTTCCGTGGGTCAGATGACACGTTAAATTGTAGTTCCCGGCTGTTTGTCTCGTACGGCAGTCGTTAAGCCTTGTCAGAGGCCTTTAGTGTGGCTTGATAAACTCTCGACACCATAGTTGGCCACTTTCATTCGATAAGAAGAGATGAAAACATATCTCAAATCTATTTCCACAAATGGCTCTAGTTGCTAGTTAGCTAGGTAAGTATAACCTTTCCTGTAGGGTACCAATATTTATTTTCCAAGTACCTAAGAGCGTTATTTATATTTGCAAATTTAACAGTAATTAGGAAAAAAACGCCAAATAAATTAGAAAATCTTCAAGAACCTAAGCTGGAATGCGCAAGCGATTTCATTACCAATCGTGGTATTCTCACGGCGATTAGCAAATTCCTTCCTCGGCGGCGACGACTCCAAGTTTTCATTGTAAAAATTCCGCTTATGCACAGTCTTGAATTTGTGCTAGCTATTTGTAAAAATAGTATTTTCTAAATAGTCAAATAGATTTATACTTCATCATCATCATCATCATCCACAGCCTTCTCTATCCCACTGCTGGGCATAGGTCTCTCTTTGAATGTGCCACCTGCGTCGATCTTGTGCATATAGGTATAAATCCAGATTATTATCTAATAATTCATAATCATTTATTCGCAGAATATTGGTAACAGATTTATATGAAACTAGTGGGTGCTCGCGGCTTCGCTCGCATTAAGGAGTAAAACTTGCATCCCCTATTTCACCCCTTTAAAAGTGGCATTTCCAAAAATCCTTTTTTAGCGGATGCCTACGTCATAACATCTACCTGCATGCCAAATTTCAGCCCGATCCGTCCAGTGGTTTGGACTGTACGTTGATAGATCACTATGTCAGTCAGTCACCATTGAGTTTTATATATTTAGAAGTAACTAAGCAAACTCCATTTTCCGCAGCTAATAGAGAACGCAATCGTGGAGTTTGCCCGCCGCCGCGTGCACCTGCTCCTGCGCGACGTGGAGCGCATGGTGCACACCCGCGCCGGCGCCATCTTCTTCCAGAACTACAGGCCCATGCCTAAGAAGAGGTGAGCTATAATTGTCCTTCATACTTCTACACATGAAAGCAAGCACTTTGTTTCTAGCAAAGATCACCGTTCCGAGTTTCGGCACCTTCGTAGTAAAGACAGCAAAACTTTGAACAGGGTCATCCTTGTTTCCTGATTTACTTTCTAGTGGTCTTCAAGCACCGAGTAAAAAAATTAATACGTGCTACAGTAGGCCTGGGCGGTCTGTAAAAATATTTTTTTAAAAATACTTGGGTTACCACAAACAATTTAATTAACATCAGTTAGGCTGTTTAGTCAAAGGTAAGGCGATTCCGTGTCAAAAAAATATTAAAAAAAATTAAACAACTTACAGTTTTTTGCGTTGTTATCATTATTTCAGTGGTAAGAAGCCCCCTCGTTGGTCAGTGCAAGTGGCTTCCGAGCTGGCTCGCCAATACGTGGAAGGTCCAAGCGGTTCCATCGCATTCGGTGAGGTGGAACAGATCGCGCCAGAGTCATTCACCGAGCAGGAGATGAAGAGTGTCAGAGACCGACCGCCTACACCTGTTGTGAGTAGATTTAGTGTGACTGTGATCAAATCATATTGTATACCCTACTATAGAGCTCTTTTATCAGCAAGTACAGGTGAGAATGCAACTCTAGTGTCCAGAGTTATCAAACAGCCCGAAGGGCCTCCGACATAGTTTTACTCTGATGGCCAGATCAACCTGCCGTCTTGACGTGTTACACCCATGAGACACGGAAGTACCCAATATAAATCTTACTTCTTTGTATTTCAGACAAAATAGTCCATCTATGAAAGATGCATAATTTAGGACACATTGTTTTTAGTGTGTACTTTGGTGCTGTAATGTGATGGTACTCGTATATACGAACTATTTAGGAAGACTAAAGTGCTTGCAACGGCAAAAGAAGAGGTGGTGCGATGACATTACCCAGGTTGCAGGCGTAACCTGGCCACGACTAGCTCGACCGCACTACTTGGAAGGCAAAGGAGGAGGCCTATACCCGTACTTGGGTGCCCTTATAACACAATTATTATAAAATATCATCACATATTTTTTTTAATAATTGAAACAGTTTCGTATCGAAAACATTGTAAATATTTTGTTTTTTAAGGGAATATAGGCGATTTTATTTTATTTATTTATTATTAGAGTGCTTACTATAACAGGCAATTTGTGGTCAGACATCCGATATAGTTAGTTTGTTATTCCGAGCTATAATGGGAAATCGTGTGTTTACTCTCCATTGGCGCATTCAAACTAAAACGGAAGTGAAACTAGAGCGGTAACCACAGAAACAATAATTGAAATCGTTTCGTTTGGTTTGATTTCAGCCATCTAAAACCAAACTAGCGGAAGTGACGTTCTTGGACAGAGTGGAAGACCTTCCCGACCCAATTGCTCTGGGAGGATATCTGCCGGAGAGAAAGAATTTGCTGCAGGTAATATAAACATTCAATTCTTGATAAAATAGACTTTTACATTAGCTACAAAAAATTCTATGCGCTCAAAATGATTGCAGCTTCACTTTTGTTACGAAAACTGGGGGTGAAAAGTGAAGTCTATGTCACCTTTTGTTTTAAAAAACAGGAACGAAAAAAGTCTCCAACTAAATAAAACCAATACAATAATCATACCGCCGAGGACGCCCTGACAATTTGGTAGCAAGAATTAGTATTTTACTCGACATGGACAAAAGCAACTAAACTAAAATTTTATGTTCAAGATTCATCATTTCAATGACTATATTTTACGAATAGCATAACACCAACGGCCAATTTTTGTAACACAAAATAATTAATCAAAAAGATCTCTATAAAGTTGAGTATATCGATTTTGTCGGCGTTGGTTTTGGATTAGAGCATTAAAATTTTCCACACATGTTAATTAACACAATCACTTTGATTTGTGAATAGATTATTTGAAACAAATTCGTAGTTTTTGAAATATACGACCAAAACCATTTTGTCGCTTGCGCCCTTTCGGAATAAGTGGGGTTTTAGCGATACTTGCCTACCGCGTCTGTTCGGCGGTGCAGGGCGCTTGGACCTACAATTTCAGATTTATAGTTCGCCACTGCGTCGTCTTAATATAAAAATATTATGGCTGTATGATATAATTATAAAAACCATGTTTAAAATTTTCAGATGATCAACACAGCAGCTAAACTGATATCTCGATCTGTGAGCTCTCGAGTACAGAGAGGCATGGATATTACTGTTGGGAAAGTCACGCTGCCGCATCTGAGACATGCGAGTGAGTAAATATTATCCTATGTACCTACTATTCTGGTATTATCAAATCTATTGTGTCACTTTTACTAAATTAAATTTTCACCTATATGTAAATCATGAGTCATAATATGCATAGAATCGATCACCAACAGCACAATCTGACTACATCCTTTCTACATTGCCTAGCCAGAGTAAGCTATGCTTTTGGTTCGCATATAATATTCGACCCAGCAAAAAAACTACAACCTTCATCATAACTTTTGGGATGAGGTTACTTTTCTCTGTGTGCCTATTGGGTTATTTTACACGCAGAGAAAGGTTAGCCTCTCGCAACACATGAAAATTGATTATTTTATTCTGTTAGTATGTTAGCTATCACTATCTTTATACTTGAAAAAAAAACGAATTATTTTTTTCCTTCTTTCCAGTGGAATGGGGCGAGGGTGTAGAAGGTCTGGCAGACGCAGTGGTTAACAACCGCGTGCACGGCGAGTGTGCGGACGTGCGGCGCACGGCGGAGTTCCTCGCACACCGCATCCTGCGCGCGCTTCTGCATGAGATGAAGGACGAGAAGAATAGGAAGGTATGACTTTTAGTGCTATGAATATTAAATAAGAGAACTGATAAGATATTGAATCATGCGTTACATTGTGGAAATCTATTGTAAATGAAAATCTGGAGAAATATTTAGTGTTTTTCCGCTGCGACTGCTCCTTAACCGACTTCAAACAACAAACTTGATGGTTTTTAGGTGTGTTATGTGGAGGAACACACCTAAAAACCATCAAGTTTGTTGTTTGAAAAACACAACATATTTCTCCAGTTTCATTCAGAGAACTGACTTCATACGAAGATTTTGAGTAATAATAAAAAAATAAGTGACCGGAACATCGCGGTTAATTGTAGTTGCTCACTTTTTTCTTTCAGGCATTATAGTTTGCTTTTCTGAATAGTAAATCTAATTGTATGAATGTTAAAAATTATATGAGATCACATAAAAAATGCGGCATGCACGACAAATAATAATAAGTAATAATAGTCGATTTAGGTACCTGCCAATTTTTCGTAAATAATTTGGTAAAATCAACGTTTGCCAACGCTGTTGTACATCACAATGATCGTAATTTAAAGCTTGTTGTTGATATTATGAGATGTATCAAATAAACAAAAATGTTTCACAATAAATTCATTTTCATAACTTGTTCCCAGAAAAATATGCAGAAAGAAGCTGCAGATGAATCGTCAGTGAAAGATTTCTACGTTCCTGATAGTGTGACGTTCAAGGAACCCACCGAGGCAGGTCCTTCGGTGCCTGGAGCGAAGTAAATACTGAAGAAAACTGAGCTTGATATCTCAAGGATTTGCTTATACAAAGTTATGGAGTAACTTTCTGACATTATTTCATGTCTAAATGAAGGGAATCGTACAACTTTTAATCTAAAGATTTATAAAGGTAAACTTGCTTACATGGTTGTCGACTATACTGTAAACTATGATTGTTGAAAATTTGGATTTTATCTATATTTATTAAATACATTGTATTATGAAAATGAGTTGGAGTTTTATTTGGCTAGTTTTCTCAGACGTAGTTGAGATATTCAAGAGGTGAGGCTACTTTAGGTGTTGAAAGGGTCTCGTTTCTAAGCGAATTGCTGAAGGAGGGATACGTGAGCTGCTTTACAGATAGCTATAGGTTCTATATGTGATTATTTATAAGGCTAGAAGCTAAATCCTTCGTAATCACACAAATGTAATCAAGTTATAAAAAACATAAGAGATAGTTTCTGTTTTTCCTTTCATACACCACATACCTTAGTGCGATCACGAAGTTATAGTCCGGTCAAATTAGCACCAAAAATAGGGGTAAGGTTACATTAATTCGCACCTGGCTGAAAATTGGCATGAATGTTGGGAGCCTTATCATACACAATTTGTCAAAAATCCCCATCAATCCGAAGCGTGGAAAAAAAAATATTCAAGGTCAAAGGTTACAAAAATTGGTTTATTGAGTTTTGCAGCTAAACGGTAAGTTTTATAACAAAAGTAGTTGAGAAAAAATTACTCATCAAGCAATTATCTATAAAAATTGTTCATACACTTTTTTTCCTAAGAATCACCATTTCGGAGATACAGCGATGCAAAATGTTGAAAAAGTTGTATTCTTCATAATATGCACACGTTTCCGCGCCACCCGCGAGGTAGTGTACATGGCGCGTTTTTTTACGTGGTTACTTCGGTAGGCCTATTCCACGATCTATTGTGCTTCTGTTGAGTTAAAAAGTTATTGTTTTAAATTGAAAATGGTACTAGGTATTGTAAATAACAAGAGGTGTAAGTAGTGCGTAAATTGAGAAAATTATTCGTCTGATCGATACTCTATTAATGGAGCATAATCCATACTGTCTTGCTCTTCTTCTCCTTCTTCTTCCTGCTGGGTACAAAGAGCGATGCATCAGATGTCTCCTCGCCCATATCGTAAGAAAAGAATCCGCTTCTACTGGCGATTCAACATTGGAGCACGATTGGCCTCGACAACTCATACATGCTAATAAACAAAACAAACCAACTTTTTACAGCCGCATTTAGCATTATACTCGTTAAGCAATTTCAAAAAATTGAATTGCGGAGTTTTTGGTGCAGGAGGGAGTAAAGTTTGAACTGATTCCAATATATTGTCAATTAACTTCCAACCCAGTCTTCAGGGCTTAGTTCATTTCCAAGCCATACTTGAACTTGATAATATACCTGAAACATATGTTGATGTTCAGCAGCAGAGGTTGGAGGAAGACAAGCTGATTGTACTTGTTTCTTTCTATTCGTATTTTTTGCAAAAGATAAAATCGAAACTTATCTAAGCACGTACTTTTTTTTGGAGCTCCGTAAATTTAAAGAAGAAAACGAATTACGTTGATGATTACAGCTTGTGGACTAAAGGTACCTACTTTCTTTGAAAACGTCAGCAATCAACGTATATTACGGTAATTAACATGCATATAACAAGTATTATGAAGAATACAACTTTTTCAACATTTTGCATCGCTGTAGCTCCGAAATGGTGATTCTTAGGAAAAAAAGTGTATGAACAATTTTTATAGATAATTGCTTGATGAGTAATTTTTTTTCAACTACTTTTGTTATAAAACTTACCGTTTAGCTGCAAAACTCAATAAACCAATTTTTGTAACCTTTGACCTTGAATATTTTTTTTTCCACGCTTCGGATTGATGGGGATTTTTGACAAATTGTGTATGATAAGGCTCCCAACATTCATGCCAATTTTCAGCCAGGTGCGAATTAATGTAACCTTGAATGTCTATTTTGACCGGACTATTAGAATATTTTTTGATATAATAAGGATTTTTCGAATTATATAGGCTGTTTATTTCATTTATAACATGATGTGAGGCATTACAAGTTTAGTGATCACTAGAAAAAGCTAGCTATACTAGATGCTAAAACAAGCGCCATCTGTACGCAATATAATTGACTAACTATAACGTAGGTATAAGGGAAAATCGTTCAAAATAAAAGCCTTTTTTGATACTGAGAATGATAAAAGAAAATAGTAAAAAAATACGTTTAACCATAAACAATTTTTGACATAACCATAGATTCTTTCAGAAACGTTCAGAAGTTATTTGAAAAAGGAAACGTCACAAAGCCAGTGTCAAAATTTTAGTAAAAATGTAATCCATTGAAAATATATAAACACTCACTTTTTTCATTTATTTACCCGCAGAGACTTCCATAGCATTGAAAACCACTTCGAAAGTGATGCAGCTTCTTCATGAGAGTAAAACTTTGCAGATTATGAAAGATATCAACATGAGTGCCAGCCTTACTATCAAGGTACCTACAAGATAATTATTTAAAGCCACCCTTCACGTTAAAATAGTCTTCAGGTACGTAATGTGGTGCTGGGACCTGAATATAATATAATATACTCGTAAGCCTTCCGAATCGATCAACAACAACTCAATCAACTCAACTGTTTCGAGCATTTAAAAAAATTACATCTGATTTCGGAGGCTCAACAAGAATCGTACAGGTAGGCCAAAATGGTAAGCGTAGGAAATAAAATTAACTTAGTAAGTATGAGTACTTTACTTGAATGTATTACTAGAAAAATAATATAATTACAATGTAGATTCGTTGTGTACTTCTCTTTATTATGTCTTAGTAGTAAACTCGTCAGTAAAAGGGCAAATTTACAAAACAGCTCTTACACTTTTTAAATGAAATTTAAATAATCCAGATATTGAATCAGACGTTACTTTGCGGAAATCCATTGTTACTGAAACTCTGGAGAAATATGTAGTGTTTTCCGCTGCAACAGCTCCTTAACCGACATCAAACAACAAACTTGATGGTTTTTAGGTGTGTTCCTCCATATACCTACCACCGCCACACCTCACCTCCTAACCAACGTGGCCTCCGTGGATCTCAAGATCTTACCAACACCGCACCTTGTGTCTTGAAGCTTTGTGACCTGTAATACCTATTATTATTAATAAATTGAACTTGAACTTGAACTTGAACTTGAACTTGAACTTGAACTTGAACTTGGTGGAAGGTGAGGTGTGGCGGTAGTATATGGAGGAACACACCTAAAAACCATCAAGTTTGTTTGATGTCAGTTAGGGAGCAGTCGCAGCGGAAAACACTACATATTTCTTCAGAGTTTCAGTTAAATAATCCATTTTTCTTTTTCTTTTTTCATGCTAGGATTTTAAAATTAATAAACTTAAAACTATTTTTTTCTAGGACGTGTCATCCGGCAACCTAGACGTAAAGGACAAGCGGTCCTCAGCCCTAATCCTCATGAATCCTGTGGCGAGCGGTGACAACGTGACGACTGGGCTTAGCTCTGCACACAGGCTGAAGGAAGAGATGCCAGCACTCGTGCCGTGCTGCGAGGGGAAGGAATTACAGGTAAGTAACGTTATAAACTGCACGTAAAATCAGTTATGGATTCTTCAATACACGATGTATGCAGCATTGAGCATCTTTATGTAGTGATTGATCTCCTCAACTTCATGAAGCCTGTAGAAAGTGGTGAAAATGTGGCGGCTCGACTCCGCTCTGCATATAGGCTGAAGAAAGAGATGTCGGCGCTCGTGCCGTGCTGCGAGGGGAAGGATTACAGGTAAGGATAGTAAAGAGTTAGAGATAAGGATGGTATAATTACAGGTAAGGTAAACTCTTAACAAAGTTACAGAAAACAATGGCTGATAACTGCAAGTAACTTCAGCTGAGGAGCTTTCAACATACGTGATACCTGTAGAATTTTAGCGATTTATAATAGTGGAAAAGCATTAGTATTACAGTTAAGGATAGTTTTACGGATGGCAGGTAATTTAACCAAAATTACAGGTAAATAGAACTAGGAATTACAGGTAAGTCTAATTTAAAATAGTTTTAAAGCAATTTACATACAATTCCTAGTCCATAGTAAAGAATGTTTCACAACTTTAATCCAGGACGAAATTGTCACTGGGGACTTTACAAAATAGCGATTCCGGATCTATTTAGCTACAGTGCAGTCTTTTTCAAGCAATCATAGTAATTACTCTGCCACTCTTGGAAAGCTGAAAAGCGATTTTCGTAGCTATTTTCGTTTGACTCAATTTTCCTTTGGGTCGCGAGTAAATTAACCGTGAATAAGTTTAGTAGCAAAAGTCGTTTCTTCGCCCTCCTTGAATTTTCTTGCGTAGTCTTATTACACGTAGTCATTTATTATTTAGTATAGACGTGAGTAGCTTTAAATTTTAGCGTGGTCTAAGTATTTTTGAAACTTCATCGTAACAATCGCACAAATTTTTAATGTTCTGTTCAGATAATAAATATTTAATTATTAGGCTGTCTTTCCTGCAAACTACTTAAAATCTAATACAAATACAAATAATTTATTAATAAATGTCAATTTACAGGTCAATGTCATATAAATTTGTATAATTAATATTTACATTTTAAAACTCATCTACTGGATATCATCTATGGATCCAGGCAAATCATTCATTAACAGCGAGTGTTAGACAGGCACGAGCCCTGGGGTACGCCTAAGTCGGGTAAACCTTCGGATCAAAAAATTTGATCAGTCTTTTATTCAGATCAACTTCCAATATTTTGGCTATCGCTGGGATAATTGAGATCGGGCGGCAATTTTTTGCACACGCTGCCGATCCTTTACCTTTATATATAGGTATAATTTTAACCTTTTTTAAAACAGTCGGGTAAGTGCCATCCTTTAAGCACCTAGAAAAAAGTATAGACAACACCGGGGCTAGGATGAGCGACGTTTCTTTAAGAATAGGCATCGATAAGTCATATATGTCAGTTGTCTTCTTGGGAGCTATTCCGTTGTGTATTATCTTAAATACTTCATCGCACGTAAAGGGCTGCAGGTACAGCGAGCATAGGTTGTAGTGTAGGGCGCGGGACACTCGGCCCATGCTGGCGCGCGGGCAGGGCGCGGGGGCGCCGGCCGCAGCGCCCGCATTCAAGAAGGTGCTGTTCAGGAAGTTCACCACATCCACCTTGTTGTCAAACGGTAAGCCATCGTCTCGGTGCACGAGATCAGTGAAGTCGTCCTTACCACACCTTCCTCGACCTGTCTCCTTACTGACAATAGCCCACATTGTTTTACATTTATTCGTACTCGATTTTATTTGATTTTCATAAAACATTTTTAGTCAAAGATAGTTTAGAGTTATATAATATGTTTAATTTGTTATCAAATATTTTTATATCCTCATTAAGTGGGGATTGTAGTTTAAGAATGTTTAAGTCTGATAATAGGTCTAAAACTAATTGGTATCTTCTAGGTAAGCGTGTTACACCCTAGGCTGCAGCAATGCTTAGAGGTAGGCTGGCTGTTGTCAAACGTAAACCTCGTATAAAAAAACTTGTATGTGGCCTAAGAAAGAACACTCTCAAAATAAAATAAGTTGTACAGAGCAGTCCTGATCCTCAGGAGGTAAGTACCTACTTACAGAGGAATAAGTTACTTGCATCTCAAGTAAAAATAAATCGATTCAAAAGTTATTCATTAATATAGTGGTAGACAATTATTGTACTACATGGCCAATTAAAAATCCTATATCACACAATCAGGGATTCGGCAAAATTTACTTAGTACGCCATACGGGACACGGCAGTAGGTTACAGAATCCACCCAATATTAGTTTAACATTGTACTGCGTAGGTATCTGCTCTATTAATACCACGCAGGTACCTGTCATCATGTACGAAGGTAACGGATGGAGTTTTCTTAGAGATATGATTGTCTAAATAAGAAAAAAAGAGTGTGGCTCAGCGGCTCCAGCTTTTTATCTAGACGCACTCTGGTTCAAATCCGGCCCTACACCAATGACTTGTATTTTCAAGATATGTGTGGATTTGCACTCGTTTAGCGGTGAAGGAAACCGACATGTTTGAGGATCACAATATCCGAGGACATGTGTCTTCGAGAGTGCCCAAGAGAACTCCCCTAACGAATTAATTCAGCGGGAGTGTCACGACCCTCAGTCATGAGGAAATACGACTCAAGAGAGAAGGCCTACTGACATGGTTAAACGAATGCTGTATTATGAGAAACACTGGATGTTGACATGACCATAAAACGCTTGATCCGATCCACGATAGCGTTAGAAATGCATCAGGGAAATCTCCGTCAGACTCCGTCCGTCACACCTACACTCCAGTACCATACTATGTACATATATGTACCGGAACAACTACATATACACTATTACAACCTATACCTATCTATCGGAACAGCTGACCATAAAGCTCGACCTGATTGATGCGCTCCGGAACAAAACATGTTCGCAATGTTCGTCAGAAACGCTTATTGAAAGCCTGGATCGGTTATTGAGCTTTTAATAATAGGTTCTGTTTCGAGTTTGTTTCGTTTCAGTATAGCAATGTAAATTTCATAGATTTCTTACAAATATTTTATTATTAAGGCCAAATTTTGAGAGTGGGAAACTTTCTTCGTGGTTCAACGGCTGGAACATAGTTTTGATTAAATGACGCCTTTAATTATTTATACAAAGGTGGAAGTAATTAGAGGCCATTAAGGCGGTTTTATAACTTTATGGACTAGAGTTGGCCAATCTCATTCGGTCTAATTTAATTTAGATAGAAGAATTGATGCGATCACCTGAGAAGCTTCTATTTTTATTCATAAGGGTACCTATATGTTCATTTAGTCTTCTTAAAATAAATAAAATAAATAAATAAATATTCCGGGACATTGCACACAGCGCCTTCTAGCCCCACACTAAGCAAACGCTTGTGTCGTGGGTACTAGATAACGGATATAATACTTATATACTTTTCTTTTGTAAATACATACTTTATACATACAAACGACCAGACTCAACACAAGTAATTATATATTTTTTTCTTATCGAAAGCGAGTGGCCAACTCTGGTGTCAAGAGTTCAATCAAGCTGTCCTAAGTGCCTCTGACATGGCTTTACGACTGCCGTACTAGACAGACAGCCGGGGCCTGTAATTTGACAAAATGGAATGCCACTTTTCGGTCACCCATCCAAGAACTGACCGCGTCGACCTTTGCTTAACATTGGTAATCGCATGCAATTGTCTCCGCTAGCTGAGCTACGGGAGCTTCAGTTCATTTAGTGACAGGGTACAGCCTGCTTCATTTATCTACCGTAATATTCACTTCACACGGTGTCGACGGTAATCTGGGCTCTAAAATGATGGATGGATAGAACGTGGAATTGTCAAACTTACTTATACCAGGATCATTATATTGTTTGCTAGCTGTAGTAGCAGTGAGATGTAGTAAGCTATCGATTTATATAGGTATTAACTCGAATATCTTGATATCTATAAAATGCATCACATGCATTAATGGTGCCGTTACTTGTATTGATAATTTAGTTTTTGAGGCGATGGATTATGTATTGTATGTCATTTAAGTGCTACGACTATGCAATGCTGTCCACGTAGATTAGAAATAGGTAGGTAAAAAGTTGCACCTGTGACAGTCCAAGATTGAATTCATTAGGTATACCAAGTGTTATGCAAAATGGTCCACCCGTTTAACCGTGAAAAGGTACAAACACAACACAAATTTATTAGTGCGATGGAAGGATTGCATCTGGATTCAATCTGCGCGGGACCGCTCAGCAGTAATCTATTTCAAATTCAAATTATTAATTTAAGTAAAAAACTTATGAACTATACACGTTCACTGCACTCCACACTACGATAACCTGTGTTGTGAAGTGCAGGCTCTTCTTTTAGTTACGACTAAATGAATAAATAAATATTAATAATACAAACAAAGCTTACATAGGTACTAGTAAACTTTATAAGCAGTGGGCGATAACAGGCTGATAATGATGATGGTACCTAGTGTAATTAAAAACGGTCCAGCCGTTTAACCGTGGAAAGAAACACATAAATTAACTCAAATACATTAGAGCGATTGGAATTGACTTCATTTGATCAGCATCCAAATGACGATGGCATGCGTGCAATGGTGTGTGCGAGTAATCAATCTGCTCCAACAAGACGCTTAGTATTCCTAACAGGGATTTGCGAGAAGTCCCGATGTATCAGGATTCGTGACATCCCATTACGTATTAGGTCTACGTAAGTACTAGTGGACGCCCGCGGCTTCGCTCGCATTATTTTGAGATAAAAGATTTAAAATGAACATAACTTTTTTATGACGAACCAATTGAAATGAAACAAACACTAAATGTTAAGTTGAAAATGTATTAACATGTTAGTGAAAATCGTAAACAAATCGGTTCAGCCGTTTTCAAATCTATAACGAACAAACATACCGACAGACAAACATAAATTTATATTTCAAACATGATTTTTGTGTTCTATTGCATCAACAAAGCACCCCTCAACTATTTTTTTCCATTATCTTCAATGTACAGACACCGACCGGTTACAGTTTTATTATATTTATAGATAGTTAAGTAGCTTTACGTACGCACAGATCACCCTAACCCTATTACCATTCTGTTTATTCGGTATCTTTATTCATGAAGACGGTGACTGCCAATTTTACTGAATATTTATACAATCTCGCCTTCTGAGAATCAAGGTGTCTGGGCGCTAACGATTTTTACTGAATCCCTTCAGGATGAGAAAAGTACGAGAAGATTTGGACCTCTTTGAAGTAGATTTAATTTGGATAAGAATGATTTTTTATCAAAACTCCGCTCTTCTAAATTAACTGTGACATAGTAAGTAGGTAAGTACCTAAACATCGGCAAAATCATGTCGATAGAAGATTTACCTACAATACTACTTACTTACTAACAATACTCCCCTACCTAGTAGGTACCAAGGTACCCATTGACCTCAAAATCATCAAATTTTTTCCCAAGGTCACGACGGGCAGCTAAATTCCTGTTGAGAAAATGGTAAACATATATTATGCGTAGTTGACTTTACAACTAAGACGGGGTTGCAAATAAATCTTTTGGTTTTCACATTGCCTCCCACAAATTGCTCCATTTGCGGCAATTTTAGTCGTATCTCAGCTCATTCGCAGCGTTATCTGCAACGACATATTGTACAGCAGTAAACACAAGTAGAGAACACACCCATTATATGTAGGTAGGGTTAGGAACATAGCTGGTAAGGTTCCTTACCCTAAATTATTCTAGAGTATAATTTTGCTGCCTACCGCCTGAAGTGGCCAAAGAAGCATACCTAATGCCTGTTGGAAATAGCAATTTAATTAAATTTATTTTATTTTCTTATTTAACTCTTGACCTCGCGCGTCTCTAAGGGTCATATCTGAAAATCAGCGCTGTAGAACAATCTGCAGCATTAATGCTGAGGTATGAACTATTTTGACGCACGGGATATATCAATGTAACGCATACATATATCACCAGGCCTTTGTATTCTGCCTGTTTTTCAACATTTTTATGCATATATTGTTGTGTCCTGTGTGTCAAAATATAATGCTTTCTTTCCTTCAAATTAATAGAAATAACTAGTAAAAGTTAAGTCGAGTAAAATGATGTCCAGCTGAAGTTCTCAAAAGACTGCTGCTTACGCGAGAGAAGGGATAGTTTTAGCTCCATATGTACCAACAAAAACTAAATGTACAGTTATTAACACCCCAGATCAACGAAGACCTGGTGCGCTCGGGGCTGTCCGCGATCTCCGTGAAGGACGACGGCGTGGTGCAGTGTCTCAGCATGTCGCGCGCCTGCGAGAGGATGCTCGTGCCACCTGGCTTAGTGAAGGTCAGTTTATTTATTTATTTATTTATTGTTCACTTGCCCACAGCACTTACAGTTTCCCAAAGCGTGCTGTGGGCCAACCTTAAAAAAATATACTTATATTAAAATTAATCCCTATACCTAGACTTATAGTAAATTTTCCTATTATTACAAATAAATATACTACAACATTGTAATATAAATTTAAATTTCGAATGGAATATATCAAGATCTGGCATCTGTGCAAGCATGTCGTTAAGCAGACTGACAGCATGTGTTGTGGGAGCGTACCGCGCCGTGGCGGTGCGCACCACCCCGCACGGCATAGCCAGCGGGCGGCGCGGGCAGCATGCGCGCGCCGCACGCGCTCCCGCCGCCAGCGACAACCGGGATAGAACACTAGGATCGTCGATGGATCCGCGCAAGAGCTTACGCAGTTACGGAAATATCAGATCAGAAACAGTCATATATGTACTCATGCTCTCAAAAGCGAGTGTGGCTTAGCGGTTCCAGTGTCTACTTCTCATCCAGACGCACCATGGTTCGAATCCGGCCCAACACCAATGACATAACTCCCCTAACAAATTAATTCTGCGGGGGAGTCACGACCCTCAGTAATGAGGAATACGACTCAAGAGAGATGTACCTACTCATGCTAAAGCGTCTAACCACTTTTGCCCCATGCAACTGAATGATTTCATGAGAATCAAATGCTTTATCCAAACGTAATGGTTAAAAATTCGTATAACGAAGTGATCAAGTCTTATGCTGAATTTCGAACCGTCGAACAGCAGTACTGTTGTATGTAGGTATAGGTATTATGCCTAACAACTGATGTGACTAAAAAGGATTGTTCTCATTGCAGCATAGAAACTCCTTCCGCTGCCTGCACCGGCCGGACTTGAAGCGGGTGCCGTACCTGCGCCGGATGACGCCCGACGAGCTGGAGACGCTATTCCGAGGATACGCAGCTGATCTGCAGAGCAAGGCGCATGCGCACGCGCATAGTCATGGTGAGATGTTTGCTGGTGAAGTGGTAATAGTAGAAGAAATAAGAACTGGGTCGAAGATAGACCAAAACTGAAGGCACACCATTGAGGGACCTCCCTGGACAAGAAAAGCACAAGACCGACACCAATGGCATCTAGGGGAGGAGGCCTAAACCCAGCAGTGGGTGGGTGGGCAAGGGCTGAAGATGGTGATGATGAGTACTGGGTTATGCCTAGAATATCTAAATTTGAGAATCTATAGCACAACTTTTTACCTTCAGGTACCTGCTTACTTCATAAGTTAGAACATTTGTTGTAAAACTCTTTTTTAACCTGGTTTTGCACTTACTTTTGATACTGCACAATTAATGATACTAACGTAATTACTTACCTACACTCTAACGTATTTTTTTACTTTAACAGACAACAAAGAACTTCCAAAAATGCCGTTACCGCCTGACGAGAACAGCCGGGCGAAGGACAAGAAGAAGAAAGTGAATATAGATAATCCAGAAGGTAAGAAATACCAACCATCGTATGCAATACCTAACTACTTCGGAACTGCTATTTCTGACTTTCTAGAGATTGATTTGGAATATATCATACTAATATTACGTACAAACAAATGTCATCACTCAAGATGATAATCATTTTTTGCTGTGGCCTTTTCCATGGTAGGCAGTTATATAATAATATACTTCATAAAATTTGATATCGCAATCAGCATGGTTATTGTTTCCAACTGCGCTATACCTAATAAGGAAACATACCTACATTATAAATATTTGGAACGTATTTTAGTTAATTCAGAAAATAAATAAAACTATAGGTACGTTACTGATCTTGTTGAAGTACAGGAGCAGCAGGCTTGCACGCCATCCCGGAGACGCGCTCCGGCTCCGAAGACGTGCCGGCGGGCATGAGGCTGCACGGAGCACGGGCACGGCTCTACACCTCCGTGCTCGCGGGGGCTAAGGCGGGGGATCAACTTGAGTAAGAACTTTAAATCGATCATGATAAATTCGCAATTCTTTTAGAAATATCTACCAGAAAGGTATTTCACAAATTCGAAACGTTACTTTGAAACGAAACGCTAAGCAAAGACGTCTAAACAGTAAGCATAGGTACATATTTGACCCCAATCATAAAAGTTCCGCAGTGTTATAGCAGCCTAATTTTGGCATTTCGTTTCCTTGTAATAACATTCCGAGTTTGCGGTACAGTGCGTGTTAGATGGGGCCAAAGCTGAAAATCAACTTGAGTAAGCGCCTACCGTCTCTCATTCTTTGAGTCGTATTTCCTCATGACTGAGGGTCGTGACTCCCCCGCAGAATTAATTCGTTAGGGGAGTTTTCTTGGGCAGATACATCGTGGTGGGCGCCCAGGTCCTTCCACGGAAGACGCATGTCCTCGGATATTGTGGTCCTCAAACATGTCGGTTTCCTCACGATGTTTTCCTTCACCGTTAAGCGAGTGCAAATCCACACATAACTTGAAAATACAAGTCATTGGTGTAGGGCGGATTCGAACCAGGGTGCGTCTGGATGAAAAGCAGACACTGGAACCGCTGAGCCACACTCGCCTACCGTCTAAAGTCGGGCATTCGACCACTAGTTCTCCTGAATCGACACTGTGACCGAAGGTGGAGTATGCTTGCTCTGGAACTTTATAGAATAGCCAATTGTACTTGTAAATTTACGTCAGAATCGCCACGACAAACATTTAGTTATATAACCACCTTTGTGTCTTCCAGTGGCATCTCCACCACAGAAGAGTTCGACCCGCGGGTGCCGGACGACATCCCAGAAGACGAGGTGCAACTCCACGAGGAACTGCAGATCATACTCCCGCCGCGATGTGATGACGTCAGCGCTGACTCCTCCATCACTGCCACTTCCACAGACACATACAGCTGATACCTCTTAACACTTGGACATAAAGACGATATTGGCTTGGAGGATAAGGTTTTTCTGGAAAATAATAATAGTAAAATTTAATCTGCTAACTTCAAGCTAAAACTGGACATAAGGTCAATTTTTACTAGACACATTATGACTGATATTGAATCACAAAAAACACTAGCTATTGCGGTTTTGGAAGTAAAATTTGGGAACATTTTAAAGAAAATAAAAAAAAATATTTCCTGTTTGTTACCGCGAGCTGCGATAGATCCTATGAAAAATAAGACTTTGGGCCAAATAAAATACAGATAAGATTGCAAATTATAAACTCATCTCTAAATATAAAGCAAAATTAGTAATTGAATGAAGTACATAAAAATAGATATTCAAAATAGCGTTTTGGGTCGTAGAACTCGTAAAGGAATTTATAAGTTGGTACGTTTTTCTAAAAAGAAACTTGGAAGAATATTCATGTACTTAAACTGGTTGGTTAGCGATTTAGTAAAGACATGAAACATTTGCTGTTGTTTTTTATTACATCCCCAAAAACATAATATACATAATTAGTATGCCCATTATTGACCATTTTAGGCACGCTCTATCGTGAGCCAAACTAAATATAACCAAAGCTATTGCTTACCATCTGGCAAAACTGTGGTCAAGTATAAACCCACATGATATAGTTACATATATTAAGATGAACCGTAAAATTCTATAAACACGATGCCTGGTAATATTGAAATACAAAGTTTTTAAATAATTGTGGGTTTTTTTTTAAATATGTTTTCAACTTTGTGCTCAAGAAATTTAGCCTATAACGAACCTTTATCATACACAAATTTTATTAATTTTTAAAATCTAATAATGGAGAAATTTTTACTTCTATAAATATTATTTACCTTGAAAATGAAACAAGAACATTTCGAGGGTGAATTTATATTGAAATAACCTTTCTACAATATAATACATACTGTTCGCATCGTACACGCATTCAGAGGTATCGTAAGTGACACAAAAATCAAATGTTACACTTCCAGCCTAATAGGTAATACTTGTCTAGAAAATTTAATTGCACTTTATTTTACAAAATCTAGAAACCTCGACATGATTAAGAAATAATAATAAAGCTATTTGATGGACAAAATGTTTTGAAATGTATAATACACTGTGAAATATATTATTCGTATTCACGGAACAGAAAAACAAGGGGAAGTGCCCTTATAACTACTCAGTACGGGTACCGGTGTAGCCAAACTCACACATAAGTAAATCAAAATATACATCACAACACATAAAAAGCAATACTATAATTGGCTGGACTATTGTTTTTCAAAATTAAGTCTTATAACAAATACGTTAGGTTTGATATTTGATGAGTTATTTATTATAATAGCAAGTAGTAACGGGTTATGCCACCCATCACTAGATGGCGCTGTACACAATTTATTCCATTTAGTACGCTATTACTTAAAAAATAAATGTCATATTGGTATGCACTTGTTGCTACTCAGATAAGGATGTGAATCAAGGGTCGATAATTTTAAATCGATGATTGTTATATACGGGTTTTAATAAGGAACGGAAAATAATAACAGGAATTTTAAAATGAATAAAAAAACAAGATAAAATATGTATGTTAAATATATTTATTGACCTTTAAACAAGACATATTTATTTAATAGTTGTCGTTTTGACTGTTGGATTTTTAACTTTAATAAATGATGCATGCGTATATTTATGTATTTACTTATGATGGCTTTCATGAGGTCTGTGATATGGTTTGATGCAGGAAATTCTCCTAACTGATGATAATTTATATCTTGAAATAATGACGTGCCAATGAATTGGCGCATTATTTTATTTATCACAATACATTTTTTTATGCATATGCAATCTTTTAAAAATAATTCTGATGTTTGGCATACTTTAATTACATCTCCCGAAGGATATAACAATCCTCCTTTACTTTTTGCAATTATAAACTTATGTAGTGACTGATTTTGCTCTGTTACTAAGGCACTAACACATATATCACACTTAATTTTTTTAATTAATTGTTTTACTATGAAACCAGCAATATGAGCTATAGATTGCTTACTGAAATCAGACAAATGCATATAATTCATCTCATCGAATTCTTCATCCTCCTCTTCAGCATTTTCCTGGCTAACGTCATATCGCATTGTGCTTAAATTAATCCTCTCCACTGCAGATGAACAGTTTAAAATAGAAATTTCTTCAAGTGCTGTGCAATTGCCTCTGTCTGAGTCCTTAATTTCTACGTGGACTAACATTTTTTTATAGGCAGACACAAATTGTCTCGCCGTGGGATTGTTATTTGATCCACCATGTGCTCTTATATTACAAAAGAATAGTTCTAGGTGGTCTTGGTTTAGTTTATAAAACGGTAGATAAATTAATGTTTTTGTCTCTATCAAAGATTTATATAAATATTTTATGGACTCTATGCAGCCAAGAAAGCCTAAATAACCGACTTTTCGAGGACTGTTTATTAAACAAGTGCCATTTTCAATTTTTAAATGTTTTATGTATTCTGCAGCTTTGTCCAAATAATCAAAAATTTGCACAGCGTTATTCATATTTAATGCTTTTTTAAATCCATGAAAATGTAAATTTCTTGAATTGAAAATATCAAAGATATTATTGACTAATCTTAAAAAAAATTCAGTGGGCTCACTATTTTGGAATAAATCAATTTCCAGATCTTTTCTGCAGAACATTATGGCGTCCGCAACACTTGTGCTGAAAAGTTGCGAAGCCAATTTCACTTTCATTCTTTCGTTTTTGAAGTTAATGTGTCGATCTTTTAATTTATTTGCTAAATGAAACGTTTCTTTTTTTTGAAGGTTATTTAAATCAACTAGATTTTGCCACAAAACTTTGTTATCATCTTGGTCAATTAAAGTTTTATAATTTTCAAATGAGTTTCGTAATAATTTTAACATATGGCACGGGTCAAGTATGGCAACAATAGGATGTTTAGTGACAGGATGCTCAAATTTCATATTATTAGTCAAAAAAGAACAACCTAAATGGCCCGCCATAGATATATTTGCAGCACATCCATCAAACGTCAGCGCAACTACTTTAACTCCAGCTTCATGACACATTTCTAAACATTTTTTGACTAGTTCAGCGCGTTGCAGTCCAGTTACACCGTCGACTAGAAAATAAGCCACTGGAACTTTAAAGTTTTGGTTTATGGCCGTGACTAAAAAAACTAAAGCTTCTTTTGCTTCAGCTAAGTGGTCTCCATCTAATCCTGTTCCCATGTCTACGTACCCGTGTAGTTTACTGCCGTCCCATTCAATACGACGACGAATGTTCATTTCGTCTATGACTAAGGTAGCTAGAATTTCGTAGTTTACCGAATCTGCTTTACGTTTTAAAGCAGTAAAGGATTCATTGGTGAAACCAGGATCTCCCCCCACTTTTGAATACCATTTTTTTAAAGTACGTGGATGAGGTAAGCACGTATTAAAAGTTTTTCGAACATATTCATAAGCTCGGGGAGAATAATAATTTAAGGTCAATGCGAAACTGCGTAGCGCCGGTGAATATTTTCGTACTTTAGGTGATTTGCCAGCCATGCGAGTAACCAGTTCGTTAACCTACGAAATAGAAATGATTGCACTATATATATTTTGATACATAACAAAAATATTTAGTAAGAAAATATTGAAAACTGATATAAATCGAATGAAAAATTGCAAAACGCTAAGTTTTTGACAATAATAGTTAAATATAATTCTCAATTGTATTATGATAGATATGAGTTTGTGCATGTTTATATTTTATTATTAAAGATAACAAACAATCAAACCTTTATATTTGTGTTTTTCAAGCTAAGTAGGTATTCACTTGACATGGTGAACTTCTTTTCTAAAGACTTTAGAATTTCTTCAATATTGTTGATTTTTCTTTTTAATCTACGATTCCGAGTTTGTAGGCGTTTGATTTTTAAATGTTGCTTCCTTATTTTACTTTGAGTCCATTGTAACATCATCTTTAATTTTTTTTTTCTTGGAGTTGAGCACGTAGGACTGTTAGTCAATGCGCAGTCTTTATCTTTACCGGTTTCCTTTGTCGGCGTCGTGTCCCGAAGCCGTTTCCTAGACGGCCCCGGCTCATTTTTGTCATCCTGTAAAATAATGCAAACAAAGCATAGCATAACGTAAATATAATAAAGTCAAATTGAAACCCTACTTCTTTTGGAGTTGGTTAATATGTATAACATATTTTGTACTTACTTGAAAAATTAAAATTTTCTGAGTGGGAACAGCATGTTCATTTAAATATCTGTAACCTTTTTTGGAAATCTGGAAATATGTTTCATCAAAATGTTCTGAACAGATGGTACTTGATTTAGAAGGCATCCAGTTTTGTTTGCCTGTAGCTTTAATCCATTCTTCTGCCTTAGATGGATCTTGAGGAAATCTGAAATTTAAAATGTGCAATAAAAAATAATATATTGTTTTGTTTGATTGTATCGATATCGATAAACGATTGACATATAATGTCCCATCCCTAAATGAGTAGCGTCGTAGCTTCTAGAATTGCTGTCTGCCTAACTAAGTTTTGACTTGGACTTTAACACAATAGGTTTAAGGTTGATTTTCAGTTTTCAACCAAGTAATTATTGTGATGATTTGAAAAAAAATATTAAATTGAAATATATCAGTGATTTTAGCTTACCGGTGATACGATACTCCTCCATTTGATAAATTTTTCTTCCTGCTTTCATTTTTACACGTAATAATTGAACAACAGGGCATGAATTATTTTTAAACAATTTTTTTATGCGAGTGCGGAACGTCTTGTTAGCTCACGCAGCTAAGAACGACTAATCAAAGCCGCCGCGAATGTTGCGATATTCCGCTTAATTGTGACACAGGCAGGAGATACGAGCACCACTTCCCTTGTTTTTTCTATTCCGTGTTCGTATTTCTGTATCTATTCTCACAGAAATTTAAGTCATATGATAAATAGATGGCAGCACCTCTACTAATTTATTTTAAAGTTGTGTTGGCTTATAGTAATATAGTTGAGGCTATAGTGCTCAAATTAGCCGCAAGAGGCGCTAGTGTGTTGTGTCTGAATTAAATTCGTATTATTTCACCTCAATAACACGCAACTAGGGTGCTTCATACATTTTCAAACAATACGGTTCCTAGGATAGGTATAATATAGTTCCGTATTTATGAGAATAGTATCAGTAGTGCAGCCACAGGAACCCTATTATTTAAAATGTCAGTCCTAGTGTTATTCGCTATTTCTCTGGCTACTTTTTGAAAACAAAAGGATTATAGGAATTACTCTCATATTGTGGTGTTATAACAGTACCTATTCGTTCTCAAAATACCCTACAAACAGGAATCTCTGTTTCACAGCGTATGCTACATTTCATAAACCAAGAAAGTCTCGCAAAAGCTCACCCATATATTCGGTTTGTCAGATTATTCCTAAATATCATAGAATAGCTCAAACATAAAATCAAGAACATTAGAAAAATAAAAAGTACGATTTGTTAGTCTATTAACATATATTTATATCACAAAGAATAGGTGAGATTTAACAGAAAAAAATATATGGAAAGAGTTGAGTTTCTGTTGACAATGTTGTTTTTGTATTGCTCAATGTTTAGGCCTAAAGCAACCTTACATATTTCAAGACTTGCATAACATTAATAAAATAAAATTGATCAATATTATACAGAAAAATACATACATGGCAAGAGAATACGAAAAAGTAAACTAATTTACCCGTCACAAAATAATTTCAGCAATGTTAAGTGAAGAACATAATTAGTTCTCGACGTATTCTCTTTACCAAATAAACCTATACATATAATATTACAAATTTAACTAAATGTTTACAGAACAAAACTAGTGTAAAGATGAACATAAGACAATATTGAGCATACTATTTATAAAGTGCAGTTCTAATGCAGTAATTTATATATTTTCAGTATTTTTCAGTTGCAGAGTCACTTGTGATGTCTTTACATTTACAAATAAGATGAAGAACATACAAAAGTCAAAGATAATTTAAAAAGAAGAAAACAAGTTTGGCGGACCCAGAAATATTACAAAAATTTATATAAAAAGGCAAATTGGACAGCTATTTTACCTTCTATAGAAGCATATTATTAAGAGTTACAAGTATTATTAATTACATTATTGCTTTAGGTGTTATTTCTAGGTCCACGCTGACACATACAAAACAATATGGTCCCGAAACTAGTACTAATTGAAAAGAACGGTGAGGCAAAGCAAAATTGTTTTTAAGTCGCCCCAGGGGCCTCTTATATGTAGCTTCCGATGAAGGTTACACCAAGTAACCACTCTGTAATTGATAAGTCGATCTAAAATGAATAATTAACTAGCAGTGTTCTTTGTGAGAGAGTGGTAAACTCCGGTGTCGAGTATATAAGTTTTAAAACAAGATTGCATTGCCTTGCCGGTTGAAAGGGCTACCGAGATAAGTTTAAGTATCCATGTTGGAGTATTGTCTAAAAACGAGACAAGAGGTAAAATTGGCATAAAAAGGCAGCACAAGAATACTTAAACTACATCTTTACACATATCAAGTAAAACCAGTCTAGGCAAGAAGTATTCTTACGGTGAAAAGTTAACTTCAAAAACTTACACCAATCAAAGAAGCCCAAAATGAACAATATTTTTCGGAACGTTTTCGTTTTTGTTGATTAGCAAATTTGTTTCTCAATGATAAGTTTTCACTATGAGAATCTCACTGCTTATCTAAAATTAGGTCTTATTAAAAAGAATCTAGTGGCAGCCCTAATTTCCTAGAATCACATCGAAAGCGTTAAAGCAGTGAGTCACAAACAATCATCATTAACATCAACCGTTTAATTAATATGGAGGAAAATAAACATCAAATCAAGAAAAATGTAATAAAAATACTCTTCTCTATGTACATACAAGTAAACTTCAATATGTACAATGTTTTTTGATTTATATATTTTATTCGATTGACTGTTGTTTCTTTGCACGCATTACTTTATAACAAATATCTCAGCAGGACTTTCTAAATCAAACTTATTTGTCAGATTTATGATTATCCTGTTATTTTTATGTTCCCATCCAGCAAGAAAGGGATAGTGAACATATATTAAAACTCTACACTATCAAAAAATATTTGTACCGAGCCAAATATTTTTTTTTTACGTGGGATAGGATTACGTTTGACTACAGCCTGCCTGATGTTAAGCATTGCTGCAGCCTAGGGTGTAACACGTTTACCTAGAAGATACCTATTAACTCTAGATTTGAAAACCCCTGGATTGTAGTTCGCAGGAAACACAGCTTCTGGTAAAGTGTTCCAAAGCTTTGCCGTCCGTACAATAAACGTTGAGGCAAAGCGCTGTGTTCGATACCACGGCACTTCCACCATAAAACGGTGTCTACCTGCGGTTTTTCTGCTTGAATTTCCAATATTCTGATCTACAGAAGCGTTAATAAAAGTAATGTTATTTTCCCAATTTACTTCAACGGGTGCTAAAAGATACAACAATCAACCGAATCCCAATCATTCATTATTTGACCATCCCACACAGGAGCGCAAGCGTGCATCTAATAAGAACCTATGCGCTAGCTCTCGCAAGTCTTCGTTGAATTTGATTACAATGCATTACATCTCCTACCTTACTTACATTACATACATACGGAGGTAATAACCTAAACATTAAAAAAAATCATACCGTTTTACTCTATGTAATTTTTTAAATAAACATAAAAAAATAATCAAAACTTTCGTTACATACAACAAATTTCTAAATTTGAATTAAATAATGGAATCGATTAATTTGTGAGACAAACGTCTTGTTCACTTTAGGGCGTGGACACACTGGGTGCGTGCTAGCATAGCTAGCTAGATGATAGCGTGGAAATCATTCGAAAACGGTGCTGCTTTGAGCACTTTTGAAATTGAAACAAAAATGGTAAGCAGAACACTGAAAGTCGTTGCAGCCACATAAATATAGCTACTAAAAATGATTGAGACTAACTACAAAGATCTTGTTATGTATATCTTCATTTTATAGCACGTCAAAGAATCAATTTATCTAGATGACGTCTAGTGGACGGTCATAAAAAAATTACAAAATTTTCCATCATCAAACATCGGGTGATCAAGTGGTGTACAACACCTAATACGCCTAGCCAGTTAATAAATCAGACTAGTCAGCTAGTGAACTATCCTAGTCAACCTCCTATCCAGCTAGTAAAGAAAGCTAGCCAACCAGCTAGCAGCTAGCCCCCACCCAGTGCGTCCACCCCGTTACTCTATCTAAACATTGATTAGTCCCCACACTGTCCGTGACACTTCGCACTCTAGTTACACACACTGGTTCACTTGTTCACGACACGGCCGCAGCTTACTTACATTATAAATGGCATCGAAATCCTCACCTGGAAATGAAAAGAAAATGTATATTAGTTATAGTTACATATTTATTGAATTAATGAACCAGGATTAAGACTGGCCAAACCTTGCAAAATTACTTGTCTATATGAGGCAGACTAGCACTCGTTTAGTGATGTCAAAGATGAGATACTTCACAGCTCATACCTTGTGGTTGCTGGTGAGCCACGTGAGTTCCTCGTACAGTCCTGTGCCGGAGGTGGCGCACGGTGTAGGTACATACCGTGCGTGGCGGCGACTCGGGCCGCCTACTCCGCAGCTCATAACTTGTGATTGCTGGTGAGCCACGTGAGTCCCTCGTACAGTCCGTCGCCGGAGGTGACAAACGGTGTAGGTACATACCGTGCGTGGCGGCGACTCGGGCCGCCTACTCCGCAGCTCATAACTTGTGGTTGCTGGTGAGCCACGTGAGTCCCTCGTACAGTCCTGTGCCGGAGGTGGCGCACGGTGTAGGTACATACCGTGCGTGGCGGCGGCTAGGGCCACCTACTCCGCAGCTCATAACTTGTGCTTGCTGGTGAGCCACGTGAGTCCCTCGTACAGTCCTGTGTCGGAGGTGGCGCACGGTGTAGGTACATACCGTGCGTGGTGGCGGCTCATGCCGCCTACTCCGCAGCTCATAACTTGTGGTTGCTGGTGAGCCACGTGAGTCCCTCGTACAGTCCGTCGCCGGAGGTGGCACACGACGGCTGCACGTACCAGTTGCGGTCGCGGATGCGAGTCAGGCCAAGCTTCTCTTGGATCTCGTGCGGTTTCATTGCTGGAATTAAAACAGGGAGTGTATTAGTTTATTGTTATGAAAATTTCGAAGGGTTCATCTACTTTATATACAATCCATATCCGAAAGTTTGAGTCTCATAACTCAATACCAGTTACATCAATCTGGTAGCTACTCTTTATCCAAATTAGATAACTTCGTATCCATCGATTCAACTATATTCCAATCAAATTCTCTCTATAAAAGCTTTTATTTAAATTAATCACGTCTCACCATCGGGCAAGTCCTGCTTGTTGGCGAATATGAGTATGATGGCGTCCCTCATCTCCCGGTCGTTGATGATCCTGTGAAGCTCCTGGCGCGCCTCGTCGATGCGGTCGCGGTCCGCGCAGTCCACCACGAATATTAGACCTTGTGTGCCTGGAACGTGTGAATTAGGAAATTAGAAGTTTGTACCTATATTACTCGTATGCACAGAGAATTACGGTCTGATTTTTTGTCCCTAGACAGGGACTATTGAACAAATGTAAACTCGATAACGTGACAAAACAGCAGGTCTTGCTCGTAATTAATAAATTCTTACTTGATTTTGAGGATAAATTTTGTGCTCAAGCTCTCCGACTACAGTTTATTTGCACAGTGGTTTAGGTACCAATTCAACATCACAGAATCATGTCACTAGTAAGAATCAAACCAGTAGGCTGATGCCTCAGTCAATCAAACTAATAAGTCGGTCACATCCCAATTAGGGCCAAGAAAATACCAATTCACCTGTAGTTATACAGTAATACGTATTATTTATAGTCGTTATTGAGTGGTCGGCACCCAAAAATAATCTGATATCCGATCTTATTTATCAAATATAGGTTATAGGTTACATCCCTTAGTCTCATTTGCTTTGTGTACTCCGTTCTGCCTAATCAGGTAGATCGGAAGCAGACTCCACAAATTTATAATAGAAATAACAACTTTATCATCATCCACAGCCGGTTTTGTCCCACTGGGTATAGGCCTCTTCATAGTATGTCTTTGGCTTCGATCTTTATCCAGCCTCATCCAGGCTTGACCCACGACAGATGTCATGTCATCGACGCCATAAAAATAACCCACGGGATACATCAATGTGACGTGTATCACCTTTGTATTCTACCTATTTTTTAACTTATATTGTTGTGTCCTGTGCGTCAATATAATGCTTTCTTTCTTTCTTTCTACGTAGTATTTAATTTACCTGTATAATAATGCCTCCAGAGCGGCCGTATCTTGTCCTGCCCGCCGACATCCCACACGTTGAATTTGACATTCTTATAAGTAACTGTCTCCACGTTGAATCCAACCGTGGGGATCGTAGTGACTGACTGACCTAATTTTAATTTATATAAAATAGCTGAAACGATAGGGTTAAGGAAATCGTACGTTTTTATGATGTCGTGTGTAGGAGGTATTCGGTTTTGGAAATGTGGGTTGTTGGTAACGATATTCGTAATAGACTTATATTCCGATATTTGCAATGGTAATAACCACAGAGGTAATATGCCATATGCCATAAGTTCGCAAGTTGTATATTTTAGGTAAAAGTAGTTACAGCTTCAAGATTTTGATATAATTAGCATACTTAATTAAAATACCTCGGGGCACGTTATTTTTTTTTGGAAAATTGTATGTGTGTAAGTATGTATCAATAAATACTGTTACTCTTAGTAACCGACTTAAAAAAGAAGTATATCAATTCTTCTGAAACTTTTTTTAGATCAAAATTATATATTATATTTGAATAAGAATTGTGATACTATTGCACTTCGTGAAATTTGTTTTGAAAATTACCTGTCTCATATTTAAACTTTGATTGTAGTTTCATGGTGATAAATGACCACCTATATTTATCAGATTTATAGCCAACTACAACTTGATTGACAATTAGAAGCAAAGCAATCAGAACAAAAATACTCATCGGGGTCCACGCGACTAGCCCTACATGCTACCTACATAAAAGTTACTACATAAAAGTTTACGTTACGTTTAAGTTAACATTATTATCACATGAAACAACAAGTCTGCAGTCTAAGCTTTTGTATTTGTTAAAGATAATATGTATCTGGCTAAGAGATCTCCCCCAACGAATTAATTTTGCAGGGGAGCCACGAAACTCAGTCACGAGGAAATACAACTTAAAGATATTGAATTGGTAAAGGATACTAGTCTTCCCGGCGGCGTCGAGGCCCAGCATCAGTATTCTCATCTCCTTGTTACCGAAGATCTTCGACAGCAGCTTCCCCATCGTGGCGAGCTCGCATCAACCGCACAACTGGAATACAAGCAGACATATTTCATTAATTTTATTAATATGCAGGGAAATTTGTATTAAACATTAAGGAGTATCATTCAAGTATGATTTATTGTATTACTTATGTGTAATTAAATGAAAATTAACAGAAAAAATAGTATCCTAGAATGGGACATTGGGCGAGCTTATTACCAAAATAATCTCTTCTAGGCAACCAAGAATAAAAGAGGGAAAGAAAGAGGAACCGTTGGTGATTTTTTCATCGGTTACAGAGATCAGGTTACTCGGGCCACAATACCAGAAGAGTAAATAAGTATGAAACACGATTTTGATTATCTTTTCCTGCTTTAGTGTGCGATGAAAAGAACGCTTTACATCAAATTTCATCGAATGAGAGTGGCCAACTCTGCTGTCGAGGCTTTATCGAGCCGCCCTAAAGGCTTCTGACATGGCTTAACGACTGCCGTACTAGACAAACAGCCGGGGCCTACAATTTAACGTGTAATCCGACCCACGGAAGCGCCCAAAATGGAATGCCACTTTTCGGTCACCCATCAAAGGACTGACCGCGTCGGCCTTTGTTTCACATTGGTAATCGCATTCGATTGCCTCCGCTAGCTGAGCTACGGGCGCTTTACATCAAATTAATAATTTCTATAAATGGATTGAAGCATAAAAGAAAAAAACACACTCACTCTTATTCTAGTGTTAATATGATGCAAATGACGACAGGCATATTATTCAAACATGCATTTTCCATGAGATAATGCTCTATGCCTAGTACTAGCCAACACTAAGTTTATTAAGCTGATATACCCAAACTGGGCATTAGTTCCCAACTCTGTTAACTAGCTCTGAACTTAATACCTAAAACCTAAACTCAAGCCTCGAATATTATGTACTAAGTAATTAGTGCTACAGATAATTACAGAATGTCAATTATAATAAGTTATATTATTGACATTCATATGCCTACATTGGGAAATCGAAAGTATGTGTGTTTTGTTAGTACTTATGTTAGTTGTATGTTCATATAATATGTACCTATAGACAATCATAATACGACTATGACACATTCTTGATAGAAATTATTACGGTTCCCCATCTACCTCCAGTTAAACATCTGCAGTTAGATTTGTATATGTATGAGATGTTGGATATTTATGTCGCATTTTATGCTGTAAAATAGTACAGCCAAAGCAACACAAATCGTTGAAGACCACAATCATTAGCGATTATAAAAAACCTAAAATACCTATTTATCTAATAATACCTAGTGTGATCCCGCGACTTAGTCACTATACGCTCATTATTGGCCATGTTTGTAATAAAGTAGCCTTTGTATTACTGAGCTACTAATGCATGCAATCAGGAAGTTGTGATGTTGGACATTCCATTGTTAACATGGTCAGCAGCTAATAACGCGGTTTCTGCGACAACTTCAAAAGGGTAAATATTTAATAAAATACATATATATATATATATATATGTATATCTCTCTTCTCTTCTTAGTCGTGTCCCTCACTGCTGAGGATCGTGACTCCTTCTGATACTGTGGACTAGTTGTCGCCATCGGTTTCGTTCTGTTGCTTGGTGCATTGCAACATTTATTGGCATCTCCAACTCTTTAGTTATTTGGACAGACCACCGTATGTGACTCCTGCCTCTCGGTCTCTTTCCTTCAACTTTCCCGGTCACTATAAGGCGCTCCAAATTATTGGGTTCTCTATATCACGGCACTAAAATTACTAAAATTATAGCCCAATATTATTATTGTTTAACCTGTCCTGGCGCGCGGTACTCAATCCACCGCCCAGGCCCGCGGCCTCTCTTTACTTAGGTAAAGACTGGGTATCAGGAACTATTTTAAAGTGGTTGGTACCAAAATCCAATGAAACATTGGCTTCCCTTAGGGACAATCTTTTCTCTTTTCAGTTTTGTATCCATACGATTCAGCTATCCATTATCGATTTAATATTTTCCGTCTGCTAGCTACTTTCTTGTCCGATTTTGCGGTACGAGGAAAACCCGTGTTTTCCTCTAATGTTTCACGACGAACTATTGGCATAAAATAGAACTTACGAACTCAAGGACGTGAAAGTTTGAGTTATTCAATTATTCAGTTTCTGCAAAAAAGTTTTTACATTCTTATTAGTTTTATTCGCATTTTGACAAAAAGTTCAATCTAACAGTGCTCGTAGAATGTAAATTGACAATTTATAGCTATGTACTCAGTCATTTTTATTAAGTGCATTGTAATTTTATTCTACTACATTACGCCATCAATACATAAAATAGAAAACTAGTCTATATATCCATGTAATTTAAGAATTTCGAGTCTCCCAAGAATTTTTCACACTGCACCATACTGTACAACATTAGGTAGCAAGAAACTCAAAAGCAAGAGTGCTCAGCGCAAAGCTCGTTCTTTATCCATCATCACAGCCAGCTTATCGCTCGTTCGATTCGAGTGGAGTATTGCAATCGGGTGGAAATCGATGGGACGCCATCAATCACGAGCTGACGCTTATCGAGCTCAGTCGACAGGAATCTGAACAGCCCTGATGGTATTGGCCATGTCGCACCATTCGTGGAAGAAAGCACTTGTTTCGCGCTTTGTGAGAGTGACACCGCGTTACTGTTGCTCGTGAATTTATTTTTAAAATTGTAGTTTTTTCGCGATTATAACGAGTTAAGTTACATGGTAGTGGGGCGGATTTTCTTACGAATCCAGTGACGCCACTTGCAAGTAAATCAGCCAAGGAATTACTGCAGGAGAAGCAGAAGAAGTCCGTAAATATTTGCCAACGGCTGATAGTTCGAATACGTTGGTGGGACGCTGTCGACCGGCGCGTCAAGCGCCGCATCAAGCGGTGAGTCACGCGCGTGCCGGCCTTCTTACCTACACCCGCCGCAGCCGCCAAGCAGCTCAACTACTGTAACGTATTCTGTGACGAGTCGACTATACTGTGCGTCCGGTGAGCGCGCCGTTAACGCCTGAAGATTTTTACATAATTTGCGTTCGCAAAGATGGATTGCTCTGCGTGTTGCACGGAAATTAGTGATACCGCTGATTGTCTTCAGTGCAGTCTATCGCAATGCCGTAAAGCGTACCACAGACTATGCATAGGTGGTCAGAACCTAACAGCTGAATTGCGACAAATATGGGTATGTCCTGAATGCCTATGCACTAATAGGAAAGGTGGCGACAATAGCTCGACCCCGGTGGGCACTTCCAAGAAACCGTTACGAGACCCGTACGTGACTGTCAGATCCAAGGCAGCGCCCAATCCACGCCCCCAGGTAGCCCAGAATGACATCATCACCAACGCGTTTACGCAGGAAGTGTCTAAGGTTCGTCACGAGATTATATCTATGCGGGAGCAAGTGAGTGAGGAAATAATTTGTCAGGGCACCAAACTAACCAGCGTGATTAGAATTATTGATAGCTATGATACAAAGTTGAACGATGCTGTTGCCACTATTGCTAGCTATGGGGTTCGCCTAGAAAAATATGCGAATATAGTAGACACGCTCGTTGGAATCATGAGTAGGTGTGAAGATATCAGTAAATCCACCCTTCAAGCTATATCCGACCACTCCGCCAGCCTAGCTAGTACACCCACCGCTGGTAATATGGCACCCCGCAGTTTAAACCAGGAAAACCACATAGAGCAGAGCTGCGAGCCTCCAGCGCAGGCGGTGAGCGGATGCGCAGTTATATCCAAGAATAAGTCCAAGCGCCAACGTTGCGACCGTATACCGACGGCGTTGAAATCTGCTACCAGTTGCTGCGACAATTTGTCGGAAACGTCACCCGCACTCTCCAACATCGTGCAACAAGCTCCTTCTCGTGAACAGACCTCGTCTGAAAGAACACGCAGCATCGGAGTTGAGGAGGACCACACCGGGACTAGCATTGAATGCGGGAAGTGGGAGAAGGTGGGCAAGCTGAAATATAGGCGCAGCGAGCAGCGTCGGCGTACTGTCATTTACGGCACCGGAGCAAAGGACGATGAACTTAAAACCATCGAGCGCGTGCGAAAGATACACGCCTGTTTTTTTGCACCGGAGATAACAGAGGAAGCAATAAAATCATACATGAACAGGAGGAAGCAAGGCGACAGCTACCACGTTGAAAAACTGAAACTGGCCCACACCCGTTATGCTTCTTTCTGTATTTCGGTTCCCAGCAGCCTCTTCGGGTTCTTTCTGGCAGCCGAAAACTGGCCAGACCACACACAAGTCAGCGAGTGGTTTCGGATCAGCGGCGGGCGCGCAAGGGGCGCGCCCCGCAATCCTTCCGAACCGAGGAGGACCGTGCGCGAGTTCATCCACGCAGCCGCGCCCGCCCGCCCTACCACGGCCAAGTTCGTCCACCCCTCCACAGCCGCGGCCACCCGCTCTACTGGTGCCACCCGCGCCGGTATCACCGGGACATCGTACGCAAGCGCAGCCCGTGGATCCGCCTATTCGACAATCTAAGCTGCCGGGTTTGACTCTGTGCCATCAGAATATACGCTGCTTGACAAACAAAACAAAGCAATTAGAAGTTTTAATGACAAAGGATCTTGCCTGCGACTTAATTGTTATTACCGAGCATTGGTTACGAAAGCATGAACTAATGTCAGTTACATTATGTAATTTTGATTTATTGTCGTTTAGTTGTAGGGACCGTATTGCACACGGTGGAAGCTGCATCTACGTGAGGAAGGGTATGTTGGTTGTGAATCGACAGGATTACTGTGATTTGTCTCAAGAGCAGCTCTTTGACGTGTGCGCCGTGCACATATTGGAGGAGAATATCCTGGTAGTGGCAGTTTATCATTCTAATGGGACGAGCCATGATAGATACCTAGAGCTGTTTGAAGGTCTGTTATGCAAAATAATTGACGAGAAGATAGATTGTGTTATAATGGGAGACGCGAACATTGACCTGCTAATTGACTCTACCGCGCAGAAAACGTTAATAGAAATGCTCGACAGCTTCAAGTTGATTCAAGTGGTCGGTGAATACACGCGTGAGGATGTTGTTTCGGGTCGCAAGTCGCTGTTGGACCACGTTTATACAAATATGTCTTCCAAACGCGTACTCAATATCGCGAACATAGATACGTGTCCTTTAAGCGATCATAAAGCACAACGCCTCACGCTAGGAGGTTGTAGAGCAGTAGCACCTGCACCTTTGCACCGCCCGGGACGATCGTTTACGGAAGCGAATGAGCTTAACTTTATAAATACGCTTGAGGCGGTTGACTGGGGCGGTGTAGTGGTTAGGAGTAATGGATGCTGTCACTCCCTAGCAGTGAGTATTATTAACATACTGGCTAATTCGTTTCGGACATGTTTTCCCGAGAGGAATAAGCTCGTCGGTAGGAAGCACTGGGTAGACGCAGATGTCCATAATTTCAAGTACCTACTGAATGACGCGTTGAGACTGAAAAAAATATTCCCGGCGGATGACTTATTACGGACAAAGTGCGATGAATTAAAAACTGCGTACCATTCATTGCTAAAGAATAAGAGAGTTAAGCACTACTCAAGCATTATTCAGGGTAATCCGCGACGTATGTGGAGTGTGATCAACACTGAGCTAGGCCGTGGGACGCGCGAGAGAGCGGATTTTACGAACTTAATACGTGACAAAAACGGCTTTAGTTTTGCGACGAAGCAGGATGTAGTCGACGCACTCAATGTAGAGTTCATTAGTGCGGCGAGTAGGTGCGGAGCTCCTGCAGCGAATAATGTGAGCGCCCTTGCAGCACTCGGATTTGAGAGATGTGCGAGCGACGTGTCGATTAGGATGGAGCCCTTCTCCCATTCTGAAGTGGTTACTATCGCTAGGAAACGCATCGCGCCAAAAAATAGCACAGATATGTACGGGCTATCTGCGGGTGTACTGAAAGAAGCGATAGAGCCTATAGCCACCGTCTTGAGCGTCTTGTTCAGTCTATGTCTGAAGGAGGGAGTATTTCCTACAGCACTGAAAAGAGTAAAGATATGCCCTTTGTATAAAGGCAAGGGTAAGAAGTCAGACCCGAAGTCATACCGTCCCATATCTCTCGTCCCTGCTGTGAGTAAGGTGTTTGAGGTAGGCCTTAACAGAAGAGTCTTAAACTATATAACTGACCGCGAATTTCTGTCCGAAAGGCAGTATGCATACAGGGCCGGCCGCGCGACCACAGACTTGGTGCGTGAGGTGCTGTGGAAGGTGTTGAGCGCGCGAGAGTCGAAGCAGCAGGTGGCTTTACTTTGCTGCGACCTCTCCCGCGCGTTCGATACAGCTGATTCCAGCCTCATTGCTAATAAGCTGCAATTTTACGGGATCAGCGGCCCGGCCTTGGCCGTACTTACCTCTTTTATGTCGAACCGGACTCAAGTTGTGGTTGGCGATAGAGGTCGAGCTATGTCGTCGGAGCAAAAGAACCTAATGGGCGTTCCACAGGGATCATGCCTGTCGAACACCTTGTTCAGCCTGCTCCTGAACGACCTGCCGGATGTTACCACAGAGGCAGAGCTCTACATGTATGCCGACGACGTAGCCGCAGTTATTTCAGCACCAACACATGTAGAGTTAGAAGCGAAACTGTACTCTGTGGTGAACAGACTCGATAACTGGTTCAGGTCAAATGGATTAGCGCTGAACAAGGATAAAACATGTTACATGGTATTTAAGCTTAACGGGCACGCTACAACATCGTACTCGGTAGCGATTGGTCAAACCGCGCTCCAGCAAGTGCAGTGCACTAAACTACTTGGGTTTCACGTGGATAGTGCGCTGACGTGGGGGACGCACATAGACGAACTATGCGGAAAGCTAGCGAGCTCGTGTTTCGCTCTCCGGCGTCTTGCGAGCACCGCTACCCGCGACGTCGTGCGTTCCTGCTACTTCGCTACCGTCCATAGTGTTCTCACATACGGACTGGAGCTGTGGGGCCGGGCGGCCGATCGAAATAGAGCATTTTTAATGCAGAAGCGAGCCATACGTGCCATTTGCAGTGTCCAGGATGACGTCTCCTGTGTGGAGTTGTTTCGGGAGCTCCAAATACTGCCGCTGCCGTGTGAGCTCATTTACCAGGTGGCACTGTTCACACGCACACATCTTGATGCATTTCATCGCAGGGGCGTCCACAAGACAATGAACTTGCGGAGTAATGTAAAAAAAGCTCAATTGAGTGTCCCGAGGCACCGTCTTGCTAAATCGGAAAGGTCGGTGTACATAATAGGGCCCGCGATTTACAACCGAATACCAGTCTCCATCCGTGATGCAGCCTCTACCGCGGTCTTTAAGACCAAGTTGAGAGCGTGGCTGCTGACGCACGCACTTTATGACGTTGAAGATTACTTTAAAATCAAAGACTGTTTTTGATACGTGTATTCCACCCGGAAGTTCTGATTATGTGACATTGTAGATGTATTGTTTTAGTTGTAATAAGTGCATTTATATTATCTTCTTTATTTACATACATTGTATAATTGAATTTGTCGTTTGTTTAAACTATGATTGTTGAATTACCATTGACTTAATATTAATATATTGACCTATAATTATGGAATTATGAATAAATGTATTGTATTGTATTGTATTATTGTAGTATCTTGTTGAGACCAACTTTACAGGAGACGAAAAAAACTATCCTGTAATTTTGTTATAGGAGCTAAAAATCCCTAACAAATGACACCTAAAAGCTTAAAATAGCCTGGAGTTGCTAACGTTTCTTATATTTGAATTCGTACAGTATACTAAGAGATAAACTTAAAATAGAGTGTTACTGCAATATTTCACGAAGTAAAAAGAATACTTGCAGAAGTAACTACAGATATTGTCTTACTACTTGCTAATATAATCCACACTGACTGATGTTATTCCACTTACGACTTTGTTCACTTCTAAATTTATTTCTAATCTGGAGTTGTAAGTGTCAGATACGCAGTTATTCCACGAGCAATCCATTTTTGTAATACGTGTAATAAGTGTTACGTACTTCTTACCAGCGAAAACAATTTATCAGGTTAATCGTTACTTTAGTTACATGTTTTTTGAGCAGAAAAACATTTAAATATTTTGGTGCTTCTCTTTATAAGTACTTTTTAAACCATGTAATCGAGTATGTGTTAGTGTGTATGTAATATTTTTGTAATGTCAAATAATCAAAATAGGCGTTATATTAAAAATACGCTAATTTAAAACTTACATAATATTATAAGAGTAAAGTAACTTACTTACTTAAATATTATTTATTGATTTGGTCTTGATTGTTGATCAATTTTGGACTGTAAGAAATCATTTTGTAAATTTAATAAAATGTTTTTATTGCATGCTGAATCAATCAAAAGTAAGTACTTACGTACATAGATATTTATAGTAAGTGCTTTTAACTATTTGAATTCCTAATATGGAATGAACTTACGAGTATGTACACTAATTACTCAATAATATGATATTTTTTAATTTTAATTAGCAGTGTTGTTTTCGTCTTCGGAATTTGACAAATTCGTTTCAGATACACATAGCACGTCAGTTCTTGTAAAACATATTTTGATAATGTGGTGGTATATATATTTTATTTACAAAGGCTCATCAAGTCTTGATATAAATTTACCGATAATGTGGTGGTATATTTTTTTTACAAAGGCTCATCAAGTCTTGATAAAAAATTATCTTGATGATTGCGAGTTGTAAAATTGCAGCAAGGCAGCCGATCTTTCTGTAGTTTTGACTTCTCCAGTTTTTCTCCTAATCACAGCTTTACCACCGTTTCAAATCGGGTCAACAACAAGAGTAGTCATCAAAATTCAAACTAACGAAGATAACTTACGTCAAATCACTACTCGTGTGTAAACTTAACAAAATAAAACAAAGTCATCTAGTTTAGTTATAGTTACCTAACTAAGCAAATACTTAATATGGACGACATAAAAGAAGATACGTTTGTTACTTCTTCTACATTCATTTTTACCTACTATTTATGGACTAAGTACTTAGGTATTTGCTTAACTCAAGCATATTTTACCCTTACTCATGAAAGACGATGACGTTTTTTTGTTAACTTAAATGCACTTGACTATAGTTTGCCTAATGTTAAGCAAAGATAGAGCGTGCTTAACTACCTAAGAACCGATTCACTCTCGCTTCGAAGATCGCTGGATTATAGTGCGTAGGAATTTGTTTGGGTATCAATGTCAGAAAGCCCATGAACTCGGCACTTTCCCGGTCTCAACAAAAAAACCGAAAGAGGCGCATCAACACAGGAGCCAGCTCAGGCGCACAAGTCTTCAGTACTATAGCTGGAATATCGTGAGGACCACTGGCCTTGTTCACGTCTAGATCACGTAGCATTTTACGGAGCTCTGTTTGGCGAATCTTGAAGTCTAATATGGCAGTCAGATAGTCAAGAGAAGGAGGAACCAAAGCACCACCAGCACCAAGACTTGTAATTTCCGCAAATAGAGAAGCAAATAAATTAGCTTTCTAAGCTGCACAGTGAGCCAGCGAACCGTTAGGCTTCAGCAGTGGAGGAAATGAGGGGTGGTAGAAGTTACCTTCGATCAACTTTGCCAGGAACCAAAAGGCTTTGCTACACGCGGGGTACGAATAAATTTATTCCCTACTCGGCCAATGTGATCGAAGCGTGCCTTTTGAAGAACCAGTGGCTTTGTTTGCCATCTTCTTCTTACTGATAATCCTAACCTAGCTGTGGCGAGCATCAACCCATGCATCCAAACCATGTATGAACTTTCCCAGACTGGAATACATTTGAGTAAGGTATGAAATATTCCATAACTAGAAGAATAGTATCCATTACGACATCCGCACAGACTGAAGGGTCTTCAGAAGAGAAACAGACAGGCTGCCAAGGATAGATGCATAAAAAGACCGCATCTCATCCCAATTCACTGACTTGTATCTCCACATCCGCTGACTGCGCTTAGGGCTAGGATCGGATGGGTTATATACGGAGACAGACTTCACCAGACAATGGGATTGTCACTCAGTACCAGTCTGGATCTAATGTCAGCAGAAGGTCCATGCAGTCAGGTGTGTGAGTTTCAACATCAGGTACCCTAGTAATGCCTTAAGCCAACCTGGTGAGATCTAACGCTAAAGCAAGCTTATGCGTCTCTCTCCCAGCATTTTCAGTGATCTGGTATGGTTATAGCCACTCTGGGTGGCGTCCATTGAAAACCCCCTGGGAACTCTAACTGGGCTGTAGGGTATATAGCCTTATCCGCCGCTTCACTGAAGTATTCAATGAGCCTGGTTATCTCTTGGTTGCCGCTGTGTGATTCGTAAATAAATAACAATAATGAAGCACACTCCAGCTCCAGCTTTGAGGACGGATGTTTGATCTGCGTCTCCGTCAAGAGATTGGAGTGGAATCCTCGGACGTTTACGAGGCACTTTAAGCGATAGGGCAGACTGTCGTTGTGGTACGCTTTCCCTTTTTCTCTTTGCGTTCATGATACTGCGAAAGTGGAGGTCGGTGAGGAAATGGCACCAGGGTAATATTTTGCGTATCTACCTAGTCACACACGAACAATTCAAGATATCGAAGTAGGACTTAGTCCGGAGATCGCGGGCACGCCCGTGCCCCCCATAAGAGTCCAACGTGCATTTTCATACGGTCGCCAACTGGCACGTTGGCACAACCTCAGGATTTTTGCACGTTGGCGGAATAACCTTTCACGAATGGCTAATTCGCTACATGGGTCGCCCCTACCAACTGTGGCCAGCGACGAACCGTGCCACGGATCCCGCTACCATACTAGCCCGATGTCCAATATATCGATATGCATGCGTGTGGAAACAAGAAACTGCTACGAACAAACAACTATCCTGACCCATCTCCTCGGACGTATACAATAATTGACAATTATTGTCATTAATCGTCTTCCGTCACAGTTTGTATTTATATTTGCATTGCCTAAAAAAATCTTCACGCGTAAGTAAATGTACTTACGACGTGAGTAACGCAAAATGTTTCGCGGAAGAAGTAAGTATCTGCAGCTACACGCCAGATATAATAGATTTGCTTGCTGGTAAAAGTACATAACAGTACTTACAAAAAAGGCTATAACATAAATGTCGTGGAAGAATGTCGTATCTGATTTTACACAATTTTTATTTTCTGTAATGTTCTGGAAAAGTTATGTAAGTATGATTATGCTCTTATTATAAAGGAAATTTGTTAAGTAAGCAAGTGTATGTGTATGTATTTCCTTCTTGCGATGGAATAAAATATTTATCAATGATGCAAAATAATCGTTTTTTTGCGTTTATTTCCTGAATTTTGCCCCTAAATTCGTGAAAAAAATTGAGGAGGTGTATTCCTTTACGCTTGATTTTTTGATGCAATAAAAAAAAATTGTCGCAAGTGTACTTACTGCTTTCTTCCAGGAAGGGTGCGATGTAGGATTGTAAAGGGTTGACGTCCTAGGTTATTAGCAGCCAAAAATAAACTTTTTAGGCTTGGTGCTTCTCTAACCGTAATGGTTCACAGGCTAATATTCTGGTTCATGGATTTCGATTTCCAAACAATGTGGGACTAGCATTGTAGTTGTCTAGCACCCAACTAACATAGGGATATAAAGATATTATAAAATTAAATAATGTTAGATTCATGTTCGTTATTTACAACAACGTCATCAGTATAATAATCGCCTCCAATAAACTATAAGTACAGGAAAATACAACTATGATATCTATTTTATTCCTTAACATAAAACACAGATCCCAGAAACAGAGATACGGGAATCAACATTCGCACCAGCCCACTCAAATAAGCACTTACAAATCTCATTCCGCGCAATCTCTGAAACCTACACGGCTCCGGCTAGTTTTAACACCATAAACGCTTTCGCGGAAGCAACGAGCGGCCCCGCTCGGCAAGTAGATAATAACTGACGGCACAACAAGGAAACCTGTCATTAGATCGACTACATCCCACATGCACCTACTAGAGACCGCCTATCGACCTAGATACTGAATGGGCTGGATCTGGTTTAAAGCCCTTTACTATAGAATACGGTCAGTTTTAATCGTTTCAATAGAGATTTAATAGAGAGATCGCCGTATACGTACCGTAATCTTTAATTGAAACTGAAAACTTTAGTAGGTATAGTAAACAAGCAAGACTAAGTATATCAATATCAAGTATCAAAAAGACAAAACTAACGTTTAACTAATTATAATCTTTGATGTCTCCACAATTAGACTGGCCTGTTAGCTTAGTTGGTAGTGGCTCTGCCTTGTAATCTAAGGGTTGCGGGTTCGATTCCCGCGTGACACAATTATTTATGCATTTTAAAAAATTATAAATACTTGTGTTGAGTCTGGTCGTTTTTATGTATGATAAGTATGTATTTACAAAAGAAAAAGTATATAAATATTATATCCGTTACCTAGTACCCACGACACAAGCGTTTGCTTAGTGTGGGGCTAGATGGCCCTGTGTGCAATGTCCCGGAATATTTATTTATTTATTATTATTATTAATTTTTTCGTCTGCTTTATTTGTAAAGCAACAACAATGTGTTACGTAAAGGAAGTAGAGAGGAAGTAAAATATTACAGAACACCAAATACAGAATGTCAATGAAGTGGCAACAGATCAAAATATTCCAGAGTGGTGCTTGGGTTAACCGTTCGTGCCCTAACACAATAAGGTGAATTAATAAGGAGCCGGACGAATTTATGAAACTCGCCTTGAACAAACGTTTGACAATCCATAATTTATTCTCAAACAGCCTTGACAAAGGAACAATTGGACTCAAGTTTCGTCTAGATGTTTAGATAGAGCCAAGGTCTTCAAACTTTGGTCATTCTAGTGATTACATTTCCAAGAACGACCATTAAATCTGAGAGCGAATAATTATTTTAAACAAAAGCAAAAACCAACTTCAACTCTACTGTAACGTTACTGAACAAATTTAAGCCTATCAAAAAAAACTACAACATACTAAATTCATTTGCTAAAAACAAATCTAAGCCTATCAGAGAAAACCGCATCAAAATCGGGCTGATAATTCAGAAGATATAGTGTATACAGCAGCGCCCCCTGGTGAGTTGTCATCATAATACATATCTAAAATAATGCACCCATTAAACCTCAACACATCACAGAAAACTGTACTTATCAAAATTACTAGTAGTTTTGGAAATATGGGTAAAATTTGTTTGCACAAATTTTATCAATTTGTTAGTTTGTTGTTTTTTTTTTACGAACGAAAAACAATTTTTACGGGACCATCTCGGAAACTATCCTCATAAAATAAAAACAACGGAGTAATCGCGTAACATATCCACAAAAAAAACTTTCAGAAGATTTAATAACCTCCTTTTTTTGAAAGTCGGTTAATAAAGTGGTAATAGAAGTCCTAGATTACGGATTATGGACCAAACTATCATCTTTTATGAGAGTTACAAGTGCTGGAAAAGTGGAATAGTCGAAGGGTGCCAGATTCAGTGGATTTGGGTAGTATTTTCGTGCCGACATCGAATAGGAGGACGTGACTATATTGAACATTTTGCCTATTGTGAGATAATATGAACTTTATGAAAGCATAATAACAATATATTATTTTCACTAAGTACTATTTGGTACGATGCGAGTGCGTACCTTATCTCATAAAATCTTCTAACAAAGTTGTCGAATTAAATCTTGGAGACCGTTAAAGTTGTGATGAAAGCGAGCTAAAAATAACCCAAGTATTATTAATGCCTATACAATGCCCCGTCTTGGTATTTGAAACTTGAGCTGGTATTTTATATTGAACTTTGATCGTGCAAACGACACTTTTGCAAACATGCCTTTGGAGCCGAAAATAGCCACAAATCAATACGAGCAAGACAAGTCACCGTCGATATATTTATAAAGACATACGGCTCAATCATTGGGGAGCCCACTAACATACTTCGGAGCTTAGAGAATACATTTAGTTATGTATTCTCTAAGCTTCGGAGGCTACTACAGTATAGAATAGATGGTTAAATAAAATATCTTAGTGTGACATGACATCGCCATTTAAGGAAAATTTCGAACAAGTGAAATAACGCAGAGATTAACTTCATCGCCATCAGACAAAGTTTAATACAAAACGTAAATATTTGTATTTAACTAGTTAAAGCTGCGTGCTACTTCCATGAATTTTGCTGCGACACCTCAACTTGCATATAATTGACAATAGAATTAAAAAATAAATTGACATTTATGTATGGATCAGATCTCAGCAAAACCCTATATCTGTGTACCTACGTATTTGTTCGATAAAAGTACCTGAAGCTTTAACGGCGTGCCACAGGGTCGTAAAAGTGGAAACGGGGCTATGTCAGGCAGTCTGAACACGGAGCCCTGAATTGGGTCGGTCTGAACTGAACGCACAGATTAGATAATAGTCGGTAGTACAACGCATCCTAATGTCACAGTAACTGTAGATGGGTGGAGGTCATGTTTAAACAATGAACGAGTATCGGCGTAAGTGGATGTGGAGGAATTTGCTACGGTAATGTTTGGGGATTTCGGGAAAAAGTCGTACGAGCAGTTGTTAGTTATGTGTATCTGAATTTGAAAGTAGTAGTTCCGAGTATTGTACCTATTTCAAAGATATATTATGTAGGCTGCAAGGCACATGTTCATAAGTTTTTGAGTCCTCCAAGTACATATTATGTGTAAAAAAGTAGGATATGGTAAGATGATATCTCTATTATACGTGTATGGACAAAACGTCAGTTAACTCACTGCCAATTATTGAAAAAAATTGGCACGCCTGCGAAAAGTCTAATACAAACCCTTTACGTAGCGTTAAGCCATAAATCCATCAAACATACCAAATAATACGAAATTACGTATCATTTCCTGGCAGGCAACGTAATCGAATCCAATCAATCATCCAAAAGAAAAGTGCTAATGGCACTCGAAGCAGAAACAAGATCAACAAAGTTTCCTGTGTAATTCGAGCCGCGTATATCTTATGAAATATTAGGTAGGTGCTTCGATTACGTTTTCCTTAAAGGGCACAAGGTGAATTCTTGATATGTAAGCGAATAAACAATTCAGAGCCTGAACAGCGACTATAAAGTTCCAGCCAGGGGTGATGGTTAATTCTTTTCGAATAGGAACGAGATCGGTGCACAGACTATCTTTGCAGATTTATTTTCAGTAAGATTAACCAGCATTTGTGTGAACGTTTAGAAGATTTGTTAATACAAGATTAAAGTGAGCATGGATAAATTAAAATAAGAGCTAGTTTCATTGACAGTGTGAAGGAAATTAAATAAATGCTTTTAAAGTTATAAGAAAAGCAGTTTGGCGTCATAAGTTTCAACCCACCCGAAGGGTCTGAACAATGACATGGCTATCGTTTTTCGTCCGGAAACTTTGCCATCTTCATAAATATTTCTAAGTAAGGATTAAGATAGGATAACTTCATGTTAACATGATAAAGATATACTACCATCTATCATCATAGACAATATTCAGCACTAGTGTTCAATGTTAATCTTAGGGCGTCACCACACGGCGGGCGACAGAATGGGGTGACCCCTCTATTTCCGTCAGGCCATCGCTTGGGGCGTTACCATTCTGCACCATTTCCTCTATCAGGCCAACCGAATGGTGACGGATATATGACATTTCCTATTAGATTATTGTTTTAAATGTTTTATGATCTTGGACTCAAGTTACATTATACACAAACATACTATTTAGGTATCACATATCTAAACTCCTGTTTCTAATTTTGTCATTATACATGTTATACCGAATAGTTATAATAAATAATAATAATAAAATAAAACACAGAAAAAAGAAATAAGTACAGAAAATTACACCGAAGCACTTTCATATTTATAAATAAGTACTTTCGTAAAAATATTTTTACATTTTCTACAGAAAAAATAAACATTACGTAAAATGGAAGCAAAACATGAAAGGGATCTCTTCGCTAACTAATTTTACTTTTACGCCTAATGTACCGTCAAACACAAACAATTTAACAGTAATTCATTTAATTACAGACCCGAAATAATCCTCCCCTATCTGTGTGACCCATCGATTCAGTTCGGGGTAATTCACCCCAAGGCATCGTGTTATTGGACTCTCGCCAATAATATACCATCTGAGCTGAATATTCCAATATTATCTGGGACATACATATGAAGATTTTGTAGAAATTAAGAACCAACAAAGTTCAAAGTTTACGTTGAAGTGGATTTCTTAGGGCTGCTTATTGCGACCAGAATGTAAAAGCCGATCTATACATGTACATATGTAGATGATATCGATGACAAAATATTTGATAGTCATCGGGAATTCAAATATCTATATTTTAAATTTTATTATTTTTTCTCAGAAAGCCAAAAAGGGAAATATAACAATGAAAGTACCAAAGTGGCGCCCAAACGTCGGAATGCAACTGATAAATGTCCCGAGCATCCAGTTACTTCAAGTTATAACGACCAACACTGTGCCAAATGTGTTTTTACTCCAAACAGTTTTAAGAGGAAAACGGAATCCTTTAAATGTTCCGCTTACCTCAGATAAATCTCAGCAAATACTTTTAGAATATTAACATTTATTCATAAGGAATTAGGAACATTGTTCTAAATTACATAAATCAAAATAAATTGAGTATTTTCTTCGAGCTTAAAGTCTACAAAACCATGTATTGCGAGAAAGTAATTCTATATAGGTGAATAAACTACGCGACGAAGCAAGTTTTTGAAATTAATTGTCTATGCGGTTGTCATTCGTCTTCTTAGACTAGAAACCTGTCTCCTAACACGATTCCTTAGTAGGTTAGTAAGAAAAAATATACATTCAGAGGCCGTGACCGCCGTTGCGGTCGGTTTTCTAACGGGACATCGTCTATCTGCTATCTTGTTAGATGCAATCACAAATTTCGATAGTTTGGTTGAATGGAGATGCAGCATCATCTACTATACTTTTGTAAATGGTTTTTCTTAGTTTGTTCACACTATGTGATTCTAGCTATGGATGTAAACTATGTGTTATATGTATATCACAGAGATTGATCTAGCTGTGATGTCCAGTATAATAAATGTACGCATAGATAACTTATTTTATCAATATTTTTAAGGCAAACATGTTTTATGATATAATACTATAAGTATAATTGTATGCCCTTTTTTCCGAAAAATAAAAATAATATACTTATTATTCAATCAATGCTTTGATTTTAAGTTAATTAAGTAGAAAAACATGGTGTTTAAATAGGTCATACCATTAAAATAAAAACGTTGATTACGTAAGAAAATAAACCGAAACAAAATAGGAGAAGAAACACAATTTTAATCCAATTAGACGCAAAAGACTCAGAGACGTAACAGAGGTTGAATCGTTAAATTTTAAACAAATAACACCGGCGGAATATTTGAATTTGTAAATAGGAGAACCAGAATATTTGAAAACACAAATAGCTTTCGGTAAAGCTTAGTAGACAAACGAAATATTAGAGTTAAGTAACTATAGAATCGTGCACGCAATTAAGTGCTAAATTTGGAAATTCAAAGCTGGACATAACGGGTTTTACATTTGAATGGTGTTTTACACACCTATAAATAATAAACTTGAGACCTTTTCGCAAAATAGTAAGTAAACAGAACACCAAAAATCCATACGCCGCAATGTCAGCAAGCCCGTTACCCAGGTCAGTTAAAAAAGCGTTTTTACTAAATAAACAATCGAAACATTCGTACCGTCCAAACAGTTCGAAAAGCGAGTTAACTAGTAACCTACATCCGAAATAGGTTTGTACAACATCGGCAGAAATAAACCAGGGGAAGGAATCACTGGCAGATGTTTCGGGAGGTTTTAAAATTCACGAGCCAGAACTGACTTCGAGAAAACAAAGCCTCGCCCAGCGCGAATTATGAATCGAATTTTTCGATCCAAATACTGCCGGTTGTAGTTCTGAAGTATAGTAGCATTCTGCAGTAGGCAGGAAAGTTCGAATATTGCTCTCGATGCAATAATATGCACTACAAGAGAGTTATTATCCGTAAGAGAGAAGAAATTTTGATGACAATGATTTAATAGATTTGTTACGTAAAACTTTATCAGGGCTTATTGTATTTTTTTTTGTTCTAAAAATGTGGTTATTTTTTGTAAGGTGTCTTCTCTTCCTCTATTACTGACCTAGGCAAGTCCTATTTTACTACGACTTTACCGTCCGCGTCGCTTGCAAACAGGCGAGGGAAATCCCATATGTCGCAAATTAGTTAGATCGTAATTAAAAAAAGGGCTTATTATTATGCTCAGTTGGGGCTGTGTTGTGGCAGATTTTATGTTTGTTTGTTTATTATGTTCTTATCTTACTTGTGTTTGTTTCTCTGATAAATCTGCCTTAATAAATGTTTTTTTTTCTTTCTTTCTAATTTTGAGCAAACTTTTTCCAACAAATTTTCAATCAATTTTGTACCAACGAGCAGTAAACAACGGCGACTACACAAAAGCGTTTTGCACTAATTAACCAGAGCGATCAAACGGTACCGCAAGTCATTCCCCGTCACCACGCCACGGTGCTTGTTAAAGTCGTTAATCAAATACGTGTTCTTTGGCTATACTTTACGTATACAATTATACATCCATATTTACTTGACCCTTGTGACTTATAACAGTTTTAAATGTTTCCAGTCTGTTCTTAGAAATACCAAAATGTCAACTCTAAAAATGTGCGGTTCTACCCATGATGTTACCATAATAAATGTCAAGGTAGTATAACTTACGTTACTTACGTGTAACTGCCATATATATAAGAACAGTACAAATAATTTATTGTACCTTAAATCAAACTTTATATTTACTTAATCAACTGAAAACAAAAGCAAAATTTAATCAACATCTAGTATCCAACAGAAAACCCTCAATGATTCTGCGAGATATCCTCAACATTTTGTAAAAAAGAATATATAACTAAGGAGGTCTACAAATATTCACATATGATAAAGATAAACAAGATAAACAATTTATTAATAATTTGTACAATTACATGTCAATTGTGTATATATATGTATTCAATCATATGGATAAGGACCTACATATGTACAAGTACATGTATGTAAACTACACTATCTTCAAGTGGTTAAGTTTAAACAGTAAGCTTGCCAAGTGCTCCAATGTTGTGCTCTGAGCAACTTATAGTGACGACGAAGTTTAGTCGTAGCTCAAGAGAGCCTCAGACAAAATGGCGACACTCAGGCTAACGTATACGTAAACAGTTTTCACGCCAATATGACATACGATATAACATTATATTCCACTTTCGGATCTTATGAAAAGACAAAGTAATAACCTGTGTTTACCATGTTTTGCGTAGGTGTTAAAGCGTAGAAAATTATAGCGTTCAAAGTTAAAACAGCCGTTTCAGTTTAAAGGTCAGCTGTAAACAAAACAGGCAAATAAAATGAGAATAAACGACGCACAAATAAAGCTAATTTATTTTCGGGGTATTGTCACAATATCGTTGGCTGTTTTATTAGTTGGTCGTAATTCTGTCTCTGTATTGCCTATTTATAAAGCTGTAATGCACATGTTCGGATTACTTTCAGTGGGGGCTATTTCAAACTTGATTGTTTAACACATAACATTGCTCAAAATTTACAGTAATTTTAGCGATATTTCGTTGGAATAAAATTCGTATAAGACTGGCCAACTATATTGTCAGTGTTCGACCACCCTAGAACCCTTTGACATTAATTAACGACTGCTGAGTGTTATGAAATACGGCCTGGACCAACAATTGTACAACAATCAATACGTGACAACCGATCCCCGGAAACCTAAATATTAAAAAAAATGTTGAGGTGGGTCTGTGTTGTGGCAAATTTTATGTTTCATTATGTAATTGTTGTTGTTGGTGTGTATTCTGAAAAACCTGCTACAATTTTGTTTCTTTCTTTCTTCAAAAAACGACTAAGTAAAACATGTTTATATCATTGTATTTCCTTCCGTACTAAGTTAACACTTCACAGTGTACAGTTATTTCGAGTCTCGATGCGTTCCCTAACGACATTAGCCGGCAGCCTTGTCTGCGAGTTAGCAAAAAGGTTATCCTCAGAGACATCACACTCAATATATCCCTCATTACACCTGTTTATGGGAAATTATGTCTTTGATTCCAGATAATTACAAAGGTCCAAATTTTGAGTAAATAGTTAGGTTTATTTTAGAGCGTCCTCAACATTTGGCAGAATATTTGCTTACATTGCGTCTGCAAAACTAAAACTAGGCACTCAGCTGGTTAATAAAAAGATTTGAATAGTATTTTATCCGGGTTCATACCCGGATAAAATACTATTCAAATCTTTTTAGTAACACGAGTATGAGGAAATAACAAACACTTACTCAAATTCCCACAAGTATGACACCTCACCTTCATATAGATGCATATAATATTGTGATTTTTATTGATAAGACAGGACCCTGTAGTTTTATATATCTATTGTAGTTATCCTATTACTCAACGCGTGAACCATCAGTTTCGTTTCACATCTCACTGCGCAAAGCTTTGTCAGCATTTTCCACGTTTTTGCCGTAAATTCAATAACGTTCCGCTCGTTTCGAAAATGGGAATGCATTCGTTTTGCTGTTTTAATACATTCGGCGAAATGGAGAGACGACCGATTAATGAGTTATAATATAATATATTGCCATTTTTTTTTACATTTTAATCTGTTTGTAACTTTTACGTCCAGCTATATTTTTTCCAAATACAATTTTTATTGTATCAATTGTTGAATTATGTACCTTTTAGATAAAAAAAATGTATTACTAGTGCATATTACTTATAGGGAAATCATTGAAAACACCTCTTTCAATGTGTCGTCGGTTTCACTACTTTAACTAGGTATATTTTTATCATATACTCTGTTTTTAGAAATTGATATACGCAGTGCATAGCTTTTTTTCCATCTAACTATAGTTATCAATTGCATCTAAATCTGTTCAGACATTTCCATACAAACATTAAAAATGTTTGTATGGAAATATCATTTTTCTCAATTTCGTCATACAAATCGGCAATTTCATAGGTAAAGACCTAATATAAGTAAATAAATTTTCTATAGAACACAATCGGAGTTTAATTTTGTGGTGGTTTCGAGTGCATTATGTTTTAGTGGCTACTGCATTGTATAAAAGCTCCCTTGTGATGCAATGGCGCATAATAAATAATCGACATAAACAGTAACTGCTCTGATTGATTGTCAATTAGCCCAGGAATAAGCACCGAATATAATTAATTTCTTTTAAGCTTGTGGACACCCGCGGCTTTTCTCGCATTATTTCAGGATAAAAAGTAGTCACTGACAATCCTTAGACCTACATATCAAAAATTATGCTGATCCAATCAACCGTTTTTGAGTTATGAGCGTTAAAATTAACAGACAAAAAAGATTCAAACTTCAGATTTTTTAGCCTCTTCAGCTTTATTATATTGTATTGATAATACAACAACACTAAATTTATTTATTCGTTCGCAAATAATTCCGATATTAAATAAACATTTTATTGACCTACTATGATTAATGATACCACTATTTATGTATTGTGTTTATAATGCATTTGGCGTCACAATATCAACAACACACCATAAAACAATTTCGAAGGCTCATTATCGCGAAAAGGGGGTTTCCAAAACCTCGCTACAACGTAATGACGTCATAGGCTGCCGTCGTCATAACAAATTATGACGTCATTGGGGCTGAGAGTTTCCCGGAGTGAAGCCACAAAGATAACCGCAGCCGATATTAAAACTGATATCGAGATGATAAATCCAGCCGCAAAGTTGATACCTCTTTCAATACTTATTGAAAATTCATAATTATACGACTGTGAAAGTTTACAGAAAAGTATAATAAAACCACAGGAATAAAGCAAATTCTGTGATGCAGCAGAAGCAGCACTTTATTTTCCCAAATGAGCACGTGAAAGAAGAAAGCTGCCGACCGTTATGATTCCCAAGCCTAAAGGCCAGGACATTTGTTACAATAACACCCCTTTTTATAAGGAGCAGAAACGCTAGTCTTGCAAAGATATGGCCTACGTTTAATCCCTGTCGTGGAGAGATTTATGTGTTAAATGCTGAGGCAGGCTACGGCCTGGTTTAGGAGTTATCGCCTCAGTCAGACGACAGCCAACATGAAAAAGAAATGACTGGCATTTAGTAGGCAGGGCGTTACTGGCTGTTCAGCCCCGATAGACGGTGCGGTCGGAACTCGGAATATGGAAAATCGATTTGCGGTCTCTCTATCTGTTCTGTTTATTGTTTAATGAGATATTATATTGTTTTTGAGGCTGCGCGAAACTTCATCTAAACAAAATTGTATGTAGTTTGAATCGGATTGAAGCCATTTAAACTTTCTCGTATTTTTATCCAATTTTAACGACCGTCTGTCTCTGCTATGCAATCCTCACGACACAACGTTTTACTTTGAAACTAGACTATGATTATGATTTCTGGTATATCCCAAATAGAAAGGTAAAACACACAAACCAATTTTTCTATTTCATAGCCATCTTTCAAATGCCGCATTTCTTTAGAACCCTACAACCCCAACAAATATGTCAGGATTTTCATCAAATAAGTTTGCATTTTTCCAACCACTGTCTTTTATGGGTTCGGTTTGTGGCCCCTTGGACAACATGGCTGTCTGGAGACGATTTATAGAGATCGAGGGACAGAATTATTGGAGGGTGACATTGTGGCTGTACGTAAGTGACCTGTAAATCTGGGGTAGTTTGCAGTTTGCTTGGTTTGTCGTACTCGAGAAGTTATCCGTTGTCGGTATTTGTTTGTTAAGAACATTAGATTTGTAAGGATCTTGTATAAGTAACTAAGTAAGCGTAATAGTTGTAGATTAATTTGATCTTTAAGTATTTTAATAGGCTCGTCAGAAAACGTTACTTTTACATAGCATAATGTTAACGCATAACTCATTTACTTATTGGTAAAAAATAAAATAAAGTTTACACCTAGGTAGGTACCTTTTGGTTTTCGGAGTTGTCGGTTTTTTATGTGATCGAGCTTTATTTAGTTATTATTTTATTTTATTTTTGCAATAAGCTTTAACAGGTCAATGAATAATAAGTCTTTCATATGTGCAAGGTACATATGCTAGCAGCATATGTTACTGTTACTTATCTTTAGCATAATCGTTCGTATTTTAATGAAATAACACAAAGCTCATAATTCCAAAGAGCTTCTTCAAACAGATTTCCAAAATTAACTCACATTAATGTTTAAACGAGGACGCGAGCTTTAGAGAAGCTAAAGCCAAGAAACGAAATTAATTTTGTACGTTAAAGTCTGTACGAAGTATGAAACTGATTAGGCGAGTTTCTTATGCCGTTAAAATCTTTGAGAGCAAACATTGTGATGCCTACGTCTTAAAATATTTTTATTTCTGATGAAAAATAATAAAAAAACTAAAGATTTTCCAGAAAACAGTGCAAAAAGAAACAATCAACAATGACTATTGCTAACTTGGTTGAATTAGTATGCTTACAAAATGTAACTATTCTGTATATTTTAGAAAACTCTCTGGACTTATACTGAGGTATAAAATAACCAACAATTTAGCACGATTTATGATAGACACGTTTGATGTTTACAAAATTGATAAAACTTTTAGCACAAAAATATCGCTTAGAATATTAAGTACTTACATACAAATCAAAATGTGAGTTCAAGTCCTACTTAAACATGTAATACGGTTTAAACTCATATCATGGCGAAACAGACTTAATTAACTGTTTCCTAAACAATCATAACTCCTCAGTTGACTTTTCCAAGCGTACAAAGAAACGGGAGAATAATTCAATCCAAACATTAGCATAGGCTCTGTAACTACTTTCTGTGTTTCTCGAAGATTTACGAGTAGGTACTGGCTTGCAAGGCGGAAGATTTAGCTTCCGGAAGGCGGTCGGTGCACTTGGTGATAGCGCTCACGAAGCCACTTATGTAATCTAACCGCGAACTCGGTCAAAGGTCTTGGACTTTGAAGGAAAGCGTTCAGGAGGCCGGATATTGGAGGCCGGTTTGTATTGGAAAATCATTTTTGACAGGAAATATGGACGGGTAAAGGCAGGTTGAGCATCGAAGGCAAGAGGTTATGGGATACACTAAGAATGTCGTGTAAAAGGTAACTTATCTACCTAATATAATTTGTTGCAAATCTAACAATCGCGTACCTATTAAGAAACCGTTTGCCAGGGTATGACTGGTTTATGCATAACCCAATGATTGACTTAATCACACAGCAATTTTACATAAATTAGATTTAAGCCGTTTTTGACAGCGATTAGTTATCTACATGGTAACAACGTTTACACGGCTATAAAAATACGGTGTGATATTTAGTGACTAGATATAATTTTACAATTGAACACTGATCACAATGACAGTAATGTATACTATATTGTCGAGCTAGTACACTATCCAACGAGATTGCAACGAGCAAATAGCAATCAGATGAGATGCAAATCGAGCGTCTACTGCGTTGGTTTGTACACCCACTGAACTGCTTCGAATTCCTCAATAGGCCAAGCACTTGCTCCATAAAGCTAGAGTCTAGCGGGTGGATTACCTATACAGGGTTAATAGTAAATAATAGACAACCTTTAGCATATCAAAATAATTAAATTAATTAATTATTAAATTGTTATTATTCATCTACTTTTGTTGTCATATGACATGCGCGAAAAGAATATAATTGATTCATATTTTGTCGGTCGACGATATTTTTTTGTATTGAACAGTTGGTTTTTTGTATATTTCCAAAAGACGTACAACGTAACGGACGTTAATTTACTTAATTAAAAGGATTTGCACCTGACCATACTTTGCCTGATTCGTCTTTATATTGGGCTGATAGTGAGCGATCATTATGGATAAGTATAGGATGGAACGTGCTTATCGATGAAGTAATAACTGATTCACTCCCAATCTCTAACTTCAAAGTTATTTGATTAATTATCTTTAACCCTGTATTTATAGAATGCAGTTTAGTTCAACTATAAACGTTCCTAATCCTCAACAAGGCTCGGCTTAGCTGGATCATCGAAGAGACTATTACATACTATATTGACTGAATTTTACTTTTTACGTACTATCTTAAAGACTTACGGACAAATATGTACGCAATTTGAAAAACAATTGAAAGAAAGAAAACATTTATTATGGCAGATTTATCAGAGAAACATACACAAGTAAGAACATAATAAACAAACAAACATAAAATCTGCCACAACACAGCCCCAACTCAGCACAATGCTGGTTGTGTGGAAGCAACCACCGCTGATCTTCCGTCCTATATTTCCGTTGAATTCAATTCGATTTCGTACCTAATCACAAATGGTACCTTTTTTAAGAAATAAAAACTTACACAAAAATAAAGAATAATAATTTTCCTAGAACATACTACTCAGTCAGATACAAATAAAAGTATATAATATACAGTTGTGTGGCCGTATAATTAATATTAATTATTTGATGTTTTCTGCAACTCTCGATTTCACTTGTGGTTATTACGTACAGCTATGAATATTCAGTAAAATATCATACGTACAATGTATAATGTACACGTTCAGTGCTTATCAGGTAGAAAATATTTATACATCTTTTTACGAAAGCGTTGTACATAAACCTACATTTCCTACTTTACTAGTCAGCCAAGTGTCTAAAATTAACTAAACAGTATGAAAATGTAAATAGCCAAGGTGTGGCTTAGGCAAAGTGAAGCCTACACTGCGGCTTACGTAATCAGATTATAGGAATTTGTGCCATGTCGCGCGTCGTTCTATTGTACCTACAGGAATGACAACAACAAGAACACACTCCCCACAATAACACTAAACAAGTGAAAACAACAAAAAGTTTGTGAGAGTGTTTGTTCCTACTTTACGTTCGTCTGAAACAATTTGGATGAAATTAGCTAAAGGAAGATCACACTCTGAAACCCATAAAGTTTTTATCCCCGAATAACGAGGGTAACACAGCGGACGACAATAGTGAAAAAAATCTTTGAAATCGGTTCATAAATAACGGACTAATCGCGTAACATGTACAAATTTTTTTTTTCAGATGACAAACTTTTCCGTTTTTTGAAGTCGGTTAATAAACAAAGTGGTTAATAAGCGAGTGTGGCTCAGTGGTTCCAGTGTCTGATTTTCATTTGAACGCACCCTGGTTCGAATCCGGCCCTACACCAATGACTTGTATTTTCAAGTTATGTGTGGATTTGCACTCGCTTAATGGTGTAGGAAAACATCGTGAGGAAACCAACATGTTTGAGGACCACCATATACGAGGACATATTGTGTCTTCCGTGGAAGGACCTGGGCGCCCACCACGATGTATCTGCCCAAGAAAACTCCCCTAACGAATTAATTCTGCGGGGGAGTCACGACCCTCAGTCATGAGGAAATACGACTCAAGAGAATAAACAAAACCGACGCGCATGAGCCAAAGAAAGCCACATGATAGGCCAGACACAAGTAATAGTCCGTATCTGATCCGTCACAATTAACATGTATAGGTCCGGATTATCTGGATAGTTATTGGGCAATACATATGAAGGATTGCATGGTGTAGGAAGATTACTTATGTATATTAGTCGACGCAAGATACGCAACTCAGATCCCGGAAAAAGGGGAACTATAGATTCTGATAACCAATAGAAATGTATCATTAGTAGCCTAGTTGGAAGCAAAGAAGTCTACAATTAATTTTATCTATGTAACGTGCCCACAGATACACTCTCGATAAATATGTATTACCAATGCCATGTTTGCGGCACCCGACTTGTTTGCAAACATGTTTACAAAGCGCTAAGCCAACATTTGGTCGAATTCTGTCGTAGATATGAAAATCGAGAACTCACTATTGTGTTTACATAAAAGCTATGATAAGTCAATAATGATTAAGGTAAAAAAAACTGGATAAAAATGAAATTTCGTGTAGCTAGCACGTGCCTTTGGTATCTTAAAGCTTACGCCTAGCTTATTGTTTTGGAAACTTTGTCTGCATAGTTTACCTAGTGAATATTTTCATGGCTTCCATAAATTCATGAAAAAATACAAAAGTGAAGAGAACAATTTCAGCTACCCAACCTAAATTACAAAGTTATGACGTGCGCCAACCTTGAAAAGGCACACGACATTGAATACGGGTAGATAACGGTAACGAATGGCAAAGCCTCGCAATGAATAAAGGATTTCGGCTTGAATATAAAATGAAACAACGTGGATCTGACAGCGGATGACTAGATATTATAAAATCTCACATAAAAGTGAATATTTGCCGTTTTTTATACTTTTTTAAAGTAAATAACGTAACGACTGATCATCATCAAAATATTTGGCATGGAGATAGTACAGGGTTTTATTATCGCCTTTGGATACTACCTACTCTCCTAAAAAGTCGAACGAAGCCGCGGAAAATAGCATTTAAAAGCCCGCAAAGTGACACAAAACAAATTAATTTAGATATAGAAAGATAGCATAATAATATGGCACAGCTATTTTATGCAAAAAAATCTCTAGAGATTACTGCTTCCCACGCCTAAACGGAATTCAGCATATTCAAACAATGTGGGATGAATAAATATTTTATCATTTTCGCATTTGTGTATGAACGTCCGGTATGGTCCGATAACCCTGGGACTTGATAACAAGACTTACTGGCAGTAAAACCCGGCATAATCTGTTCTACGAACTAACCACTAATTTAGTTAGTTTACAAACTGTCAAATTTCGAAGACTACTTTCCTGTCAACTAATAGTATTTGGATGTTTGTCCTTAAGCCATCACGATAAAATACCTTTATTTAATTATATGTGTAGTTATACATATATGTATGTAATGTCACTGTCACCACCCTGAGTAAGATCGAAAAAGGATCCATTTTTTTCCCTCAGGGCAGAGGTCCGGCAGACCAGTTAAAAATTAAGTCTGTGTAGAGGAAATCTCTCGATAAACCTAAGTAAGTAGGTAATAAATAAATTCATAACGGGTTTCAAACACATCTCATAATTATTATAAACCAAGCTGCAACAGTAATGTCAACATCGTCAGATACTGGAATGTGTTCACAGAATTATACGTTTGAATGCGCCATTACAGCACATTGCAGTCTTTTGAGAAAGTGAAAGTCAGGTATAATATGGGAAGCGGGGGTAAAGATGACTATAATCAAATAGCTGAAATGTTTGTAAGAACCATCTCTTGAAAACTGAACCACAAATTATACAAAACATTACGTTATCTGCTATAATGACGGAAACATAGTGTGTTGTGAATGATTTAAGAATCATAACATGCGACAAAACATGTTTGCAAACGATTACGATAAAGTTGGTTAAATTAGCAGATTTTTCAAATTCTGAACCTATAGAATCGTTCACTACAATTAACTTGTCAGTACTGGCTTACTACTGAATGAACCAATTGAATCCATTCAAATACTCGGATCTTTCCATTATTGAGTTATTCATACACTTAGCTTTTATGTCACGTCAATGGTCCTTTTTTCTGAAGTGACTGTGGAATGTACACTATTGGACATGGTTACAACCGTAAGACAACAATTCTACACTATTCGTATGGAATGGAAGCTCGTTGACCGAAGCTGCTGAGACATGCAAAACAGTCTAACAACGATACTTTGGAATACTAATAGAACGCTGAACTAAAGCAGCAGTTCAGTCACACGATATTTTAGCGAAGCAACCTAATGGTTCAGCAATAAAGCCCATATTTCTATGAATTCTCGCCTACTAACTATTTAGTGAGAAAACGAGGCTGTTGTGTCCCTCGAATGACATTGTCCTCGGAATGTCTAATCGGATTGTGAAGATTTCACGAGGCATAACCGCACGGTGAATATTAGCAGCACCCACGTACGTATTTCTATTGTTTCAAGAACTCCGTATTTTCACTTGTATTGTTATTAAAATAACAACTGAAAAAGCGAAGAATTTTAAGAAACTCAAAGAAAGTCTGAAGTCTGAAATCATGAGAAACTGAAAGAAAAGGAAAGTTTGGCATTCAAGTACGTCAGGTTAAGACACTCGATCAAATATAAGAAAAGCTCAAAGTTCTAGCTTTCAGGTATACCTACTCAAGTATATGATTAGTTACGTACTTTGAGTTTGCATGAGATTTCGCATTTATTAAAATTTGGGTTACCAGCTTTTACCGTGATTAATGAGTTTCAGCTAGAATAACTTCAAACTCGGAGCATTCGCAACGAGCAATATAGGCAAATAAAGGTCAATGTAAAAATAGGTTGAATAATAAAATAACATAAGTACGAGTATTTTCCTGAACAACAAAGAAAACAAAAAATATGCGACTACGAACACCGTTTAGCAACCGAAAATATCGATTGAATGGTTCTATTTTAGGTGATGATACGCCGATCTGTGATTTGCGGCGATCGCTTAATAAATTTAACGATTCTAATGAAGCATGACGCCTAATTGCCGGCAGAGCTGGCATTGGGCTCTAATTATCATCTATTACCATGAACCCAAAGCTGTACCTACTGTTAATATTTCATTCCACTCTGTAACTAAGGTACGACACTATTCGAAGCCATAAGCGGTAGTTAATATGACCATTTTATAGACTCTCTAATTAGTATCACGTTTGCTCGATTTCCAATGAGAACATACATATATACGCGTATCATCCAAATCAAACTTATGTAACTCAGAATAGCCAAGCATCTTAATAAAAATCATAACACCGAAATGAAATCATGCATCTGACACCATTGTTCCTCCACACCCGCGGTCACTGACATTTCAACAATCCTCAGTTGAGTCGTGTGACAGATTGTTGTCACAGCAATTAGTCTACGAGAGTCTGAGCGGCGCAACGATTAGAATCCCATTTACAGCACAAAAGCTGACAGGACAATCGCGCGGCATTCCCAGCCGCCGACAGGTCATCGGGAGTTAATGAAGTGAGGTATCGCATGACACCAGCAGAGTCGACAGCCCTTTAACTATCGACACAGAAATAATGGACTGGTCCAAGCGCAACTTTTTGCTAGCGGAGAAGGCTGTTCCAAATGAGACAGGAATTCGCGGAGGAATATTGCTCACTTGCCCGCGATACCCGTCCTTGCCGGGATGAAAGGACATCGTGGTCGGTTTTAGAGCAGTGGAGTCTCGTTAGCTCCGAGCCCGACATACTCCAAATAATATAAACATTGGCACAAAAGCAGAACAGAAGTACAGAATTGTATAAACGGTGTTGACTTATTTTTGGAGGTAACTGTACAAGCAAGGGTTTATTATGTCGATGCTTAAATGCTCGCTCGAACAAGGTTGGCATTTTACAACGTGCCCTATTAATATTACAACCGAAATAGCACTTACGGGAAACGATGTCTTTGATGTGACATCCTGACGTCGTAAATACAATGTTCCCGGCAGGATATCGATCTGTTATGGGCAACTACAGTATGGCTCTTGCTAGAATGCAAATTGGGAAGTCACGTGCAAGCTATTTACATAATCGGAAACATTCAGAGTACAATACAGCAGTTACCTAAGTCTGAAAGTCTGAACCAAAAAAGAGATACTTAACCTCCAAGGTGTAGGTGACTCCAACTCTTCAAATTAGAACAGCAATTCTGGGTTCGACTTTGAATGCCGCATAAGTAAGAATATTCTGACATTGCTAAATGACTCTCGTACTATGAATAGCCGTACACATAAAGCTGATGAATAAAGGAGTAATGGATCAAGTGGCCTTTAGGAAACGGTGTCACTCGATGGTATAATTAATGATCATGTCATTGGCGCCAGCGGGACACAAATCATAAAGGGATTTGAACAATGTTTGCCTAATTAAGGTTGTCCGCTCAATTACGTAATATATGAGACTATTTGACAAGCGCGGCTTCGTTCGCATTGTATCGAGATATAAAGTCCAATACCCAAAAAGTCAGTAGATCGTTTTGGTTCTTTAAACCATGAAGAAGTTACCAACATCAACTAACTAACCAACAAACAGACAAACTAAAGACTCACTTTTGCTTTTAAATAATGGTATGAGATGAAACCTATTATGAACATCTGTGAGTGAATTTAGCCCCGTGTGTGTATGTTAGTGTTTATTTTATGGAGAAAGCGTCAACCCTGCATGTTTAAGGCTGGTGTTTACGTCGAGTTACAGGGGCCGGCCGGCAGAGGGCGCTGACCCCACACATGTCATGCAATATCAGGATAGCAGTATAACGTAATCGTTTACACTTGGTTAGGAGAGTTTGGTTTGTTTGCAGTAGCTAATTATATCTTGGGGATACCGGCGTCGTGGGAGTTTGAAATGATTTCGCGGATTAATACTTACTAAGTTAAAAGATTTTGGTAGAATAAAGTGTCACCGATTGGTTTTAAACTATAGCTCTATTATCACTACATAGTATAAGGCAAAGTCGCTTCTTCGTTCTTACGTATGGTTAGATCGTTATAACTACTCAACGGATTTTGATTAAGTTTTTTATATACCTATTAGATAGAGTGATTTAATAGGCAGGTCAATATGTATAACAACGCGTGCAAAGCTGCGGCCAAAAGTTAATAATAAATTCATTTTTTTAATAACACTTGATTTTCGCATCAATGTCGAATGCAACAACAATATTTTTTTGTTGAAACGTTATGATTTTAGTACATATACTTAAAGTAACTACTTAGTTACAATCAAATTACTTAATGATTTTAATCATGTTTTTAATATTGCGCTATGACAAATTCTACGCATACAGTAATGTGTGACAAAAGAATACTAACATCAACATGATAATTAAAACAATTAATTAATCAACATAGCAAGTTAATTACTGACCCAATTCACACACTCATATTTGTCTGGATCAATTGACACGCTATAAATAAATAACAAAAAAAATTATGAAGTCATCGTCACTCGAGTTTATTTTCCGTAAACATTATACATAATGTATGTAGTATTACTAGTGGACGCCCGCGGCTTCGCTCGTATTATATCGGAATAAAAAGTAGCCCATGTAACTCCTAGGACCACATACTATCTACATAATCAAAAATCATGATGGTCTGTTCAGCCGTTGCGAGTTAAAATAAACAAATATACAAAGTAAAATTCTAAAAAAAAAACTTAAATCTGTTCTGTTATAGATTTGAAATATAGCTACCCAAACATAATAAGTATGTTTTTTTTAATATATCCTATTTAGATACAGATTTTTGACCCTCTTAATCTTAAGATACGTATGATATCATAACATTTGTTTATACTTCGTAAGATGTATAACTAACCAGCTGTTTGAAATTCTGCCTCTTGGCATAAGAATTAGTTTGATGCGTCACGAGATATACATACAGAGATATAGCTAGCCTAGCCTTACACCTAGCATTTATCTTATCTACATGAATCATTTATTAATCAGTATGCATGCTGATTGGTAACGCCCTTCACACATAAAATTCTAATGCTCATTAACGTGATATAAATATTCCATTATGATGTAATTTAAATAATTTCAAGTCGAGTCGAGCCAAGAAGATCATTGGCAATAATAAACTGTGCCGAGCGAAACTACAAAGTCTTGAACACCGTCGCAAAGTTGCCAGTTTGTCGGTTTTCTATCGGTTGCATTTCGGAGTGTGCGCTGCTGAATTGCACGAACTAATTCCGCCCGCACCCTTCTATCACCGGACGAGTAGAGGTACGGCAGGACGACACCGGTTTATTGTGGAAGTTCCTAAGACCCGCACGAAACGGTACGCTTCTACCTTTATTGTTCGTACCGCAAGGTTGTGGAACTCCCTGCCTGGCTCTCTGTTCCCCACGCACTATAATCCAGCGATCTTCAAAGCGAGAGTGAATCGGTTCTTATTGGGTAAGCACGCTCCATCTTAGGCCTTTGCTTGCTATCAGGTAAACTATGGCCAAGTGCAAACCAATTAAAGTTAAAAAAAATACTTAGTAACTTAATTTTCAGTTTTTGATAGATATGACAAGTTTGGATTGAATTAATTAGATAATTGGGAAATAGTCGAGAGTCTTTCTGATGTTAGGGATAAGTCGACATAGTGGTTTCAATTTATACGTATAAACTATTTCCCACGTTTTAAACACATAAGATCGTCCGTTTGCGGCAGGACAAACGGCACCGCACACCACAGGCCTACAAAAACCGCATAAATTAAGTGTTATAAGAACACTAAAACACATTAACACTAGCATAAGTGCACTGTATTTTGTGAGGCCTAAAAAGTATGTGTGGCCACCGTACTTAAATTAAAACATCAACAAATTACAACATAAAGGAAATGTATAAAGCCATACACGCAAAGTATTTTGCCCTTTGGTACGACGCCCTCACTTTTTATTCAAGCGGACCTCTCATTCAGCGAAACCGTATGAATAATTGATACTTATAGTATTAGAACTCTTTACAAAAGTCGCATCGAATATGCTTCCACATTCCGTCTCCAAGTTAGCAGCAAAATTTTGAAACTTTATTTTTATTTAATAATTAGAATTCAATATTAAAATTTATCATTAACAATGATATACCTCCAATTTGCTTTCAATATATCACCGATAAATTGATTACGATGCCGGAAACAGCCGAATGATTGGTCGCAGTTGGTCACTAAAGAGTTAAGCCCCGGCTGAGGTTGACTATCTCATGGATGTTTTGGTTCAGTTACGTTTCTACGAAGAGGAAGAGGAAGGCCGAGAATGATATATATCGATCAAATCAAAGAGAAGGCAAGTGTTACGTCGTATAAGGAGGTCAAGGAATGGGCCGAAAATCGAAGAGCATACTCCACAGACAAGAGCATCGCTCTTAAGTTTTGAATGAATGAACGTTTCTACAGTCACCATTATTCTAGGTCGTCTCCTGAAAAGGCACCGGAACACCCAGGATGTGTTGAATGTAATTAACCATAAATGCTGTTAATTTATTCACAAAGCGCTCGAGTCTGCGACCGTCTCGCTTTGGTTTACACCTGGTACGGTGGTCGGAATATGAAATGCTAAGCTTTATACACTTTATACGGGTTGAGAGTAGTTTGAAGCAAAAGTTTCAAGATCTCTCTTCAGACTTTGAATTATTATTTTGTCGTATTATTCTGCATTGAAAAACTAGCGTCAAATATTAATAATAATAATAATAATATGTCTTTATTGCACACCAACACCCATTAATGACCTGACATGTCATTTTAATAATTTCTGTTACAGTGTCGTTTTAGACATTGTAGGTGAAGTAAGTTAATTAAGTTAGTGAAAGGTTCGTAAATAAATAGAATGGAGAAATTGACACTAGTAAGGGGTTTTATATAGATGGTATCTAGTGGATGTATTGGTTCAAGTTAATCTAACTTTAGGTACCTATCTAAATAAAAGAACATCCATTGAGAAAAAAGTGGCTTAATTTGCATGAACGTAAGTAAGTGTTATTTAAACTCACATTTGTATATCTCATTGATTAATTGGATTAACATATATTACTTTAATCATAGGTTCATAATATCAAACTTTGTAACAAATTTCCGCGCGATCTCTAACTTACACTACACAAATTACAAATTACCCTGGAACAAGCGGTATTAAAGCAGATAGAGCGGCAAAAAAGGCGTTAAACATTATGTACAGTACTCACATGAAAAACAAACCAGCGGCACACCGGAACCATTCCACAACACTGGCTCCCTCTATCGGCAAGTTGATTATCTAACAGCACGCGCGCATAACCTGCAACAATGGGAAATGGTACATAGAACTACAGCGAAACGCTAGACACGTGCCAACAATATTGTAATAAAATCGTGGGTATTGACGCCTTCGACAATTCTCGAGGTAATCATTGTTATTTTTTGCTGTGATGTGGATTGGTGCACTTATGAGATGGTTATGATGGATAGAAGTAAGATATATGGGGTATCAAATGTTTACATTATAGAAATGACGTAATTTCTATACGTGACTTGGTTTTACCGAAGTAAACCCAGGATGAAAAGTTACACAAACTTTATAACTACACAGTTTGAATTTAAATCCATCTCTTTTCAGTTCCTGTTTGTTTTACTAAAACAATTTCACAATTCCTATGAAAGAAATTCAGTTAAAAGAGACTTCTGAAAGATTTTCAATTACATTTGATGGTAATAAATCGTTTTAAGAAATAAATTAAGTTTGAACAAGATCAATCTTGTCAAGATGGTTCGTTTCTCAGATTCAATCTAGCAAAACCACAAGTTTCGAAACCACTCTCGACATCAATTATAAATTTTCTTTATTATTGTTTCGGGCTACCAAAATAACAAACGGGTAAAGGTAAAATTATCTTAAAGACGCGCGCATAAAAAATGAAACATCAAGCCGCGCCCTCTAGAAATTCAAATCAGTGATTCGGAAGGGATGGTGTCAGAATACGCATCGGTTTTTGATAAGGGTCCGCGAGATTTATGAAGAATATTTTATAACTTGATTGTGCCGTAAACCTTTAAAAAACATCCTATATGTTTTATGGATCGACTAATATGAACGGAGTATTCCTAGCATTGATTTGATTATGCCAAAAAAGTGTGTCTGCTTGGTTAAAATCATTTCGTATACTTAACTATTTTATAAAGGTTGATAAACCAAAAGGTAGGGTAATCAGGCTTTTTATAGGGATATTGTTTAGGTTTGAGACACCTCGGTGACATGAAACTAGCTAGTAATAAATAGTAAACAAGTAGCTTTACGCAAATCTTAAGCTTGGCTAGGTTAGGTTGATTTAACTAGACAGTTACGTAGAAGGGAAAGTGTCAAAATAGGTGGTACGTATAAATACACGAATATTTCGAAATCAATGTAAAAAGCGGTCCTGATTGGACGAGGATAGCCAGAGCGAATGGAGAGATACATTATCAACATCATCATCATCTTCAGCCCTTGTCGACCCACTGCTGGGTATAAGCCTCCTCCCCTAGGTGCCATTGGAGTCGGTCTTGTGCCTTTCTTGTCCAGAGAGACCCCTCGATGGATCGGATGTTATTGATCCATCTGGTACTACATTATAGATAAAAAAAAAATAAGCAGCATGAAGTACTAACATAAAAGCTTTTTTACTTAGATTGTATCAACAAATTGCACCCACTATCTCCATTAAGGTAACCATATCTTTTTAATGAATAAATGAATGAATTAAAGTAGGTACCTACTACGTAGAAAAAGAAGGTGTGAAGAGAACATCTGATTATAATCAAATTTTTTCCACAACGGTAAGGTGACATCGAGTCAACGACACGGCCTCAAGAGACACTAGGTACATAGGTATTTATGTAGGTACATATATATTTATTCTACATATTCTTAGTTAAAAATTAAGTGTTCTAAGTACTTACTTGAGAACCAGTTATTTTCAGTAAGAACTGGTACAGAATAAATTTTAGTACTAAGTACTTAGGTCTATGTTGGAACTTGTTGGAAAACTTTCACGTAAAAGTTACTATTTATCTCAGTAAATTTCGTAAGAGAGACCTAAACTTTGATGCCGAGAGTTTTCAAGTTGCAGGATTCTGAAATGGCTTAACTTTTTTACTTCACAGTAAAAAAACAGAAAGTTTAATGAGAGAAACTGGATCTAAAGACACGAAATCTATAATTTAAGGTTTCATCCGAGCCACGGAAGCGCTCGGTGTGAATACCACTTTCACGTAACAAGCGCTGGTTTAAGCTTCAACGAGAACCACAGTGCGTACAAGTAGATAACATTCATGGAATCACAAATAGCTTCCTGTTTGGCCGACAGACTAGTAATTTTATTTATTTCTTTAGGTATACTACTTACACTACAGAAGATAGTTCGGTTTAATAAAGCTGAAAAATGAGCTTTATTTCTTCGCCATTCAAAGTCACTATAATCTATATAAAAGCTTTGAACTAAAGCCAACATTAACTATCTATAATGTCATCGATTAAAGTTGGCAATTAAAAAACTTTTGCTCATTCAGTGCTAGAGAGAAATACGTGAACAAACAAATAAATAAGTACATAAAGCTTATACAGTAAAGATTATATCTAAGTAAGTACCTTATAAGTAAAATGCATTCAAATTGCACATCCAAGCCACAGTAATCACAAACAACACTGCACTAAACACTATCAACTATTCACAGTATGACCCGTTTTCAATTGGCACTCGAAGCTGTACGATTTCATTCACTGCCTAGAACACGTCACTTTTCGAGAGAATATATGCGCGAGAGCATCGAGGCTTCCGCTCGCGCCACTAGCCGATGAACTACTGACGCGGCAATCGAGACGGATCAACGACATTGTGGTTTGAACGCCTCATCGTGGACAAAACTTTCCGGCATACATACGTATGCCAAATCACATCACACTATCACACACTAATATTACCTATAAAGACGAAAGTTTGAGCTTGCTTCCGTGTTTGTTTGTTAATTCTTCATGATCAAACATCTGAACCGATTTGAATGAAATTTTGGAGGTAGATTAGACCATTTTTTAAATTGGATTACTTAACATATAGGTTTTTTTCCGGATTAACGTAAGATAAGATATGTCTTTAATGCACACCAAAGAAATTACATAATGAAAGAAATAAAAAAACTAATTTAATTTGCACATTGGGCGGCCTTATCGCCTTAGGCAATTTCTTCCAGGCAACCTTTGGATAGACAGGATTTAGAATCAACGTTGGATTTAACGTAATGGGTTGAATACGATTATCGTGCAATTTACAAACGTTGCACGAAAATCGAGTCCGACCGACGATGGCGACAGGCTAATGTCACTAGTCGCTACAGATACGTGATAAGATTGGTTTGCGCAATTCGTTATAGTTCTCGAAACATTAAAGTGGGTAAAGAGGGTAGATCTTCACAGAATAAAGATGAAAAGCGCAAGATATAATGGGTATAAAATAACATTTTGTCATATCATTTTGGACACAAAAACTTCCCTGTTCCCCGCGGAATATAACCTTGCGATCTTCAAAGCGAGAGTGAATCGGTTATTAATGTTATTGCTTCGACTTTCATAGTGCGAACAGCCAAACTGTGGAACTCCTTGCCCGAATCTCTATTCCCCTTGAACTATAATTTGTCGGTCGTTAAGTCGAGAGTAAACCGGTTTCTTCTTGGCAAGCGCGCTAGATCGTAGATTACAACGTTGCTTAACATCAGGCAAGTTGTAGTCAAGCGTGAGCCTATCTAATGTAAAAAAAACACGTTCCATCCTAGACCGTAATGATTGCTTACCATCAGGCGAATTATGGTCAAGTGCAAACCCATTCTTTGTAAAAAAACACTAACTAATCGCGCGCGGAATTGTCGCATGGCGTAACTAGTAAGACATCTAGATTATAGTGTCTATGGAGACAGAAGACCTGGGCGGGGCGTAGTATCGTGTACGTAATTTGCCAAGCTCTTTGATCACCCATCGGGAGATAGGTGTGTATTAAGGGACTGTCAAATATATGAGAAACGAAGGCATGGAGATGCGGTCGAGATACAATCTATTTTACGGGTCGAGAACTGATTGAAAGGGGTTGTCTGTAGAGGTTCGGCGAACTTGATTGACAATTATTGGCTCTATTGATGTAGGAAAAGACAATTCGAAATGGATAAAGAATGAGGATACATGGTAAACCTACAATACCTACATGTAGGACAAGTTACGAGTCAGTGTTGGGCAAAATTTAACTGCATTTTTTTTGCGTGGGATAGTTTTACGTTAGACTACAGCCAGCCTGATGTTAAGCATTGTTGCAGCCTAGGATGGAACACGTTTACCTAGAAGATGGCTATTAACACTAGATTTGAAGAAGATTGATTGAATTGATCAATTATTAATTTCAATTAAATTTTGGCCAACACTCTTACGAGTTCATAACTATACTCAATTTCCAATATCTTATTCTACCTTTTAAGCAAGCATATGACAACAAGTTTATTACATTAAATGAAGCAATCCTAACACTTGATAAACCATAATTATGTAACTATGCTTTGGAAACTCTGACAAATGCAACTTCTCCCCATCCCCTCGCGGTAAGAATTAGAAATAATATCAAAGTGCTCGCTGACCAACGCAAAATACTGAGATTATTTTGGATTAAGGCACATGCGGGGATGGAAGGGAACGAAAGAGCAGACGAGCTGGCGAAACATGCTGCGCTGCGACTTAGAGTGAGGCCTCACTACGATTGTTGTCCAGTATCGTTTGCAAAGCGAGAAATAAGGAAAGCGTCGCTCATCGAATGGAACGAACGCTATAAAAGCGAAAAACAGGGCTCGGTGACTAAAGCATTTTTTCCTGACGCGATTAGATCTTACCACGTAATAAAGAAGATAGAGCTGGACCACATCAAAGTGCAGCTTTTCACCGGACATGGAGGATTCCTGGCCTACCTGTACAAGTTCAAACGCAAGCCAAGTCCGGCCTGCGTTTGTGATCCTGATGTAGAAGAGAGCTCCCTGCACTTAATTACAGAATGTCCGGTGTACGGTAGATATAGATATGACACAGAAAATGAGCTAGACATAGATATTAAAGTATGTAATCTGCAAAAAATTATGGAAAATAAACACATTAGAAATAAATTTTTGGAATACTGTAAAAACATTGTAGTAAAAGTTGTAAATAAAAACAAATAGTAATTAAGATACGGTACAACTGCATAATTCAGTTTATGTAGTATGTGCCTATAAGTTTATGTTGTATGTATATAATTATAAGTAGGATTAATAAAGCATCCCCAGACTCCCATATTCCCTATCTGTGTATAATTAAGATCGTCAATTTATTAAACACATGCATAGGACAAACAAAAGTAAGAAAGATGAAGGATGAAAGGAAAAATAGTATGAAGCGCGAAAGTGCGAGAAGCATAAAAGTGAGAAGTAGAATGAATGAGTCAGAAAATAAGGCCCCTGATATTGTCCGGGATCAGTACAATAAAATTAAAAAAAAAAAAACTATGTATATCGATTCAATTGTCAAAATTTAATTCACCTGAGCATTTTACCTACTTTCAACAAAGTAAGTTAAACTTAAGTACATAGAAATTGTATGATTTTAGTAAAAGTATGCGACTTCTATTCCCATGTGAGTGACGATGTCATCAAAAAACTTTTAGATTTTTACGAGCATCTGTCCCTTTCCCTTGTTCAATTTACGAGGCGAAACTTTTAATAGTCGGCATTTACCTAGGTCACAATCAGAGTCGAGATTGTTTTTATTTTATAGCCAGAAGATATAGGTATGTTATAATTTACCAGCCACATCCTTGGAAAACCCCGTGAGGATAAAATAGAAAAAAGTACAGGCAGATCTTAAGTTGAGGATAAGATCTCAGAATAGTGCGGTCATTCCGCTTACACTATTAAACCGATTCATTCTTTATGATAGGAATTAGAAATGTTCACACTAATTTTGTACCAAAATGAAAGTAACCTTAAAATGGAAAATTTATAGATAAACAAGTGTTATGTTGTATATAAGGAAGTCAGGGGATTGGCTTGAAAACCGCCTCAGAGAAGAAACCCTCTCATGAATTTATAATGAAAATTTTTCAGCGTACCATTCCAATGAAATTAATTTATGTGCCCCTGAAAATGATATGCAGCCAAATAGCGAGTGCTATTATTTGCTCAGTCATTTGGCTATAACAGCAAGCCGACTCCGCTCATTGCTTGGAAGCGGTCGTGTTGCCATCCGCCGCACCATCCTGCAGTGGCAATGTAACTCGAGACTTCTAACTTGTATCTAACATCTGGATAATGTATTATTGGGTTGCCTGGTTCCCTCAACTAAGTCATATGTAGACTAATTAGTATAGTATCCAGGCCATAACGAGTCCGCAGTGATGGGGTATCAGCAATCAGATGAATTTATGTCGGATTTATGACCGTGACACGGCTCGCGTTAATTTTTGATAATTAGTAGATATTCTAGACAGTTCTGTCTCTTCACTACCACTTAGTCTATCTACCTATTTCCACACCGAAAATCACAAATAAACCATAATAGACACATTCGGTTTATGTGATGGTAGGATATACCATGATATGCAAGTGTGTGACTGATTTATTAACTAAAATGAGGCGTCTTTATGTTGAAATACCTTCGCTCGCACCGTTCTACCGTCGCGCATGACAAACTAGACTCTGCGCGCGCGCACGTATCTGTGATAGGGTTGCCATGATAGATGCATGATATATGACGGCGATAAATTACATAGAGTAGTCAGCGATGCGAAAAATTTAGCCTGGTAACTGGTAACAAACTAAAGACCATAGTTATGCGGTACTATTTTACGAACTACTTCTGTTAAACTTATCACTCGTTATCGCACGTGTAGTTCAAAAACACAGATTAAAATTTACCTTAGATAGACAAATAGTGCTTATTGAATTAGGATCACACATTTCAAAATAAACTTTTGACGTAGCAATTTTCTATAAGATCGATTTTAGTATAATAAACGACAGACTCACTAAAGAAATTACTAAATTAAGTACCTAAGGAAGTATATTGTGGTTTAGCTGACCGAATTTAGCACATTTTTGAATTTGAACATGAGACAACCCTGTACGACCCCGCGTTGACACGTCCGTCCATAACATCGTAACGCGGGTTTTCTCATCTATTTACAGAAATGGATTTGTTTTGTTTCCAGTGGTTTCTCGTATTAGGTTACAGATAATATTTATGTTTGGTTTGGGGTTCAGATCTTAGCTTGACAAACAAAATAAAATAACAAAAAAAATTGAAGATTTTTGGACAAATTTAAAATGTAAGTGTTTAAAATTAAAAGTACTGCCAGTAATTAGCTTATAATGCTTCATCCACAAATACTTGCAGACCGTATGCCTATATAATATAAAACTCAATGGTAACTGACTGACTGATATACCTAGTGATCTATCAACATACAGCCCAAACCACTGGACGGGTTGGGCTGAAATTTGGAATGAAGGTAGATTTTAAGATGTAGGCATCCACTAAGAAAGGATTTTTGAAAATGCAACTTTTAAAGGGGTGATATAGGGGATGCAAGTTTTACTTCTTAATGCAAGCGAAGCCCCTAGCACCCACTAGTTCACTATAAATATGATGAGACATCATACTAGGTACTTAAAGAAGACTACTGATTAAAATGTGTGAGGCAGAAATGAAAAAACTTTGTAAATAAAAAGTCAAACTATAAAAAATTGAGAGGAAAATGCTTTGGTTTGTATCCTCTTTCATATCCATATTGTTGCTATGAAAAAATCTGTTGTTTTAACAATCCATTTTATAATGGGTGATAAGTGTTTTGTTATCAGGTTATCAGAGCATAACCTTGGTAACTGATTTTAATAGTCGTATTCTTTACTTAAGAGTGATGTAGCTCAAATAGATAGTGTAATTTTTATCAAAAGTACCTACATACATAGTTACATCACTATGTTAATTATTTTGGTAGTTAACATTCTATTTTTTTTAAGTAATCTTATGTACTCCAGTAAATAGGTACTTAAAATGGTTACTAATAGTAAAATTGGTTTTAAATATGTAAGCCTAAAGAAATAAAATGGCACCCAAGTAATAATTACAATAAACATCAAAAAGCTATAAAATTTTAGTAAGTAAGTACTTACTTCAATGTTTGAAAATTTTATCTAGAACCATTTTCTTTTTACTTTACTATATGAGATTATATAAGTGTATACAAGTAGAAATTAGGTCACAGTGACTATACTTGGGAGAGGCTAAGTGGTGTCAATTCTGACATATTTGACCTTGCATGCATGATGCAGTTAGCGGCGGAAAGTTGGGAAATGGGCACCAAAATATACCTACTAAAAGATATTTAGTATCTACTTTTTTTACAAAGAGAAGAATACAACATACAACTACCTTGAAGAGAGTAGGTATGTAGTTATAGAAAACTGCATTTACATTAAACTTTAAATAAAGGGAAACAATAATTTCGTATATAAGGAATTTGATATTCAATGAAACCTAAAATAACATCTATTACCTAATCTAAAAGATTTGGGACTTAGGATGCTCATTGTTTAGCAAATTTTTCCTACTGATAATAAGTTTTTACCTTTTACACAGCAAAAAAAATATGATTAAGTAAATCATTACTAGAAAATGTTGTTTTTTCTATACTTACATACCTCACTATTGTGCATTATAATATTGTGAGAATATTCTATGCCTTCTTTGATATCTATTATCACAGCATATGATACATTAAAGTGCAATAAAATAGTATTTTATTACTTCATATCACTATGACTGTGCTAATGAATTACTAGTTGAAGTGTGAATGGAATAATGAAATGGATATCAATCAATTAAATTTAATATTTTGGATACCTTTGACAGGAACACACAGTAAAGTAAGTAATAACTTTGCTTTAAAGTTTTACTTGATTGTATGACAAGTTACTAAGTAGGTATGTGTCTTTTCTTTCATTGCTATACCTAGGTCATATGACTGGTCTCCAAATATCAAATCTTCATGAATTTATGTAAGTAAAACTCTCTTTAAACTCTACATAACAATTCTGGCAAGAAATCCCCTGCCTAACACAAGAAAATATTGTCCCTATTGCTTTTAAAAGTAAAAGTACCTACAGAATGAAATAAATAATTCCATTCAGTACTTCACTATTGTCAATACTATAAGTAACAGGTAATCATGTTGAGTTAAAAAAAATATATAAATAGATTAACAGATTTTATGTTAACATAGAAACAGCATTGTGCATTCAATCTTTGACAATCAATCTAAATACTTCTTAAAGCAGAACATTTTGCAAACTAGGTATATGGTAAGTACATAAATATAAGTAGTACATAAATATCTAATTGGGACAGAATATCATAAATTTGCAATGAGCACCAAATGATGAATAATTTAATGTATAATTTATTTATGACATGAGATAAAAGTTATTGGACATAAAATTGAAATTCTAATAAGATAAGAACTAACAGTGCAGTGAATTGGGACATGTTCTAAGTATACAATATTAGCATAATTTGCATAAATAATGACACATAAGTTGCAACATAATGAAATACTGATTGTTTAAATGTATACACAAAAAAATAATCAGTGTTACAATGCAGCATGAACATAAAGATAATTAATAAATTAAACATCTTCATTAGTAACTGTGATATTGTTTTGCATACAGAACACATCATGTTTTAATTTAATGTTATTTTAGAAATTTCCTCCTCAATCAGTTACCTAATTCAAATAAATATAAGTTAGTAGGTACCTATTCTTATTCAGATCGTAAGCTACTATTGTAGCTTAACCTACAAAATTAGCTCCTTAAACGAGAAATAATGCAGGGATATCTTTAGCTCTAATATTTTGTGTTTTCTGAATAAACAGAAACTCCTTGTTTTCTGATAGTAACTACAAAACTTACATCAGCCGAGTTGTATCTGTAATTGTGAATCATCAGCGGGAAGTCGGCGAATTTATATCATAAAAACTAGTTGGCACTTCAGACAGACAAGGTTAGATCATCAAATTGTACTCACTATACTGCACATGCACTAGCACTTTAGATATAATTTGAGTTATGAAAAGTTGTGTCGGTAGGCAGTAGTGTCACGTTTTTGAATCGAGGCAAAGGCGGAGTCACAGCCGCAAGCTAGGGCGATGGCGGTCAACGAACGACGACTAAGGCGCGCAAACCACTATCGCTGGGGATTCGTGAACAGAATAATGCACTGATTTTATAATAATTTGGTAGCAAAACTTACCACATCACAACGTTATCGAGCATAAATTCTTTACATTCACACAACACAAAACACATCCACGAATCACGATTGAATTTGACAACGCGTTTCGCTTTTGATTTTGACAGTTGGAGCGCGTCAAAATTTGCCTTTGCAGGTAGCGCAACCCAGTGCCGAATAGCAGTACTAACTAAACAATAATGAAGTTATCTTCAAAGCGCAATTTCCAGGGGCGCCAACCAAATCAAAGTTTTATTTGGCTTCACACCTTATGTATTATTTTATAAAGCTGGGTGTACAATTACAGTCTTATTAATAAAATATATTACCCACCCCTTCAACGTATGAATAACTGTTACACAGCGTAAGGAGTTACACAGGGTTAATACAACATCGCTACTAATAAACGTGTAAAAACAAGCGGGACGCTATATACGGCAAATCTCGTTCAAAAACTACTGTTTGTAACTTTGTTTTAATAGTGTAATAATAATTTGTGTTTTAAATAGAATTTACTAGCTTAATTATGTATAAAAAAGATTTTCTTCTTAAAAATATCCCTTACGTATTCATTTAATGTACAAAAACTAAATGTTTTGATTGTATTCATAGATTTTGAACTCACCGACGATGACATTCATATCATTTGATTTTGCGCGCATACGAATAACATAACCTAAATCTTGAAATAATTCATAGTTTTATAAGGCAAAATACATATTTAAATTGATTATGTAGTGTTATTTATTTAAAAATATTTTGTGAGTCGACATAAGTACCTACTTACAATGTGGTATTACAAATAATGTAGTGTACTTTCAGGCTTTATTTATTAAATAAACTGTTAACGACAATAAACTTCCTTTTATATTGTAAACTTAATATTTTTTTCTTTTAATTTCAGAAAAGGTCATCATTTACAACAGCAGTCATCATTAAAAATACAACAGATTACTGAAGCACATGAATGGGCAAGAAAAGAACATTTGGTTCGCCTCAAAAATTTGGAATTAGAAAATAAGATACTATTACTTAAGTAAATTAGAAAAGTAATAAGCAATAATAAAGTACCTAGATCTTATTGTGTTTTAATTAATTTATAATATTTTATGCGTACAATATCTTTCCACAAAAAAGCTCTTGGAGCGACGCACCCATGCTCATACATCATTTTGTCATTTTGCATTTTTAATTTAGGTACACAATCCTAATACAAGGGTGCAAGAATGACATGTGTAGAGCTTGTGTAAGTTTTGATAGATATTTTGGTCGCTTATAACGAAACACGCCATATTATAGGTACCTACTCAATTGGTTTTCGATGATTGTTACTACACTCAGTTTAGTAATTAGTTTCAAGTCATCACTCCTATCCATATCAACCCTAGTTTGTCAGATTTACTATACACGTATTGTACGTATAAGTTTGTTTGAAAAGCGGGCCATCACATCTAAGGTCCGTTCATCTATACTTGGTGAAAATAGTAAACAAACCAAAACCATAGACAAAGAGTGAACAAATAGTGATGTGGTTAGGTCGAATGAACGACAATTTGAATTTAAGTGAATGAACATATGAAGCTAATCTTTTATATATTTATTTTATTTACAAGTATGACCAATTTTTTAATAATTTTTTTTTTGCTTTTAATATGTAAACCTAAAATGTATTAAAACCTATAATCATGTTTGTTTTCCCTAGAAGCCATACCAAATTTTATCTGAATCGGTTCATTAGTTTAAGCGTGAAGAGGTAACATCCATGCATACCTACTTACACACAAAATATCGGCTGAGTAAAATAAGTGGTAATTTTAATAATCTCAATAACCACGAATAACCCAGTAATTATATTATACATATTATATATTTTCATTTACATTGTATAAAAGTATTTTGATAGATAATTATGTTGCAAATGAAAGCATTCATTCTCCTAGTCTTATTTTACGTTCATTCTTTGAATACCATTCCCATCACTAAAACATAGACGACGTTAAAAGTCTATCATAGAGTGTTTGTCAAAGCTGTCAAAAGATTTTTCGCTGATTTGATCACGTCTTTGTAATTTATTGAAATACAGCGTTATTATGTTGAATCAAAGTGTTCTACGTGTGTAAATAGTAGCATACATGTACCGTTTGTGTCCAAGAACTATTAAAGTACCTACCGAAGTGGAGTGATTTCATCGAAAGTTTAGTGATTTTGTGAGAGCCGGCAGTTTGTTTACTATTTTCACCAAGTATAGATGAACGGACTTTTAGACAAATAGATAGATAGATAGATAGATAATACTTTATTGTCACACACTTATAAAACAAAATTAACTAAAAATACTTTCATAAATTAATCTAGTGCCACAAGTGGCGGCCTTATTGCTAAAAGCAATCTCTTCCAGGCAACCATTGGATGGAGAGGAATAAATAAAGGATTATAAAGGATGTGGTGTACAACAATAGTCCCATAGAGTAATATAATATACCAGGAAAATAGCTATCTTGGTTCATGGTGTGGAAAATAGTTCTATCAATGTGACACAGTCTTTACTTCTCATCACTCAGTACATTTTGCTTATGTCAGTGTCAAAATGTCAAATGTTTGAAATTGTTTCGGATTGGGAATTTGGGATTAATTAATTGGGAATTTAAAGAAATTTTGTAAAACCAAAACTAAATTCTGTACACTGATATTTTATCAAAATTTCAATAATGTTTAGTCGACAAAGTATAAAAATCACAAACTCTGCAAGAGTTTATTTCCGAAAATTACCGCTTGAAGCAAAGTATGCCTTGCCTTCATGTCCATGCCGAATGCAATTCCTGAGGTTAGCAGATACCGTTCTGTTTATTTTAATACTTTTGCTGTCTTTTTACGCTTAACGAACATTAATCTTGATTTCAGACCATTGTCTTCATCTCTCCCTTCTCCTGCGATTGACAAAAAGTTTAAGAAAGTTCGAGATAATGCTGCAGAATCGAAAAAGGTTGCAGGGGTACCAAAAAAGGAAGCTGTAAATATGACATCCCAAGAAGAATTGCTAGAGAAATTTATAGCAGGTCTATCTTCAGACATTCATCAGAAGTACAGAGTGTATAAGAATGATTTAATGAGGGTTATTGCTAAGGTGAAAGAGTTGAATTTCTCGAATAGAAAACAAGGGCTTCTTTTACTACGGTGTTGCACTGAGTTGCTGCCGGATGAGTCTCCATCTACAAGGATGACAATTGTTGAAAATGTTTGGAATGCCATTAAGTAAGTAACACTTACAAATACACATTAAATTAAAATTTTGAACTTATGTAATTATACTTTAGCTACTAACTAGGCTACTTTAATATCAAAACTCAATATATTTACTACAGTTTATAGTGGTTAAACTACATATGTTTTCATAATAATGTTTAACTTTATAAAACAACTAGCTGTGCTTGCGACTTCATCCACATAGAATAGTTATTTTGGGCATCATATTTATTTTTGCCTTCAAAGATGAATAATATTCCCCGTTTTTTCCACACTTTCCATTGTTTCTTCGCTCCTATTAGTTGCAGCGTGATGTTATATAGCCTAAAGCCTTCCTCGATAAATGGTCTATTCAACACAAAAAGAATTTTTCAATTCGCACTAGTAGTTCCTGAGATTAGTGTGTTCAAACAAACAAACAAACTCTTCAGCTTTATAGTATTATTGTATAGATGATATAAGTAACAAGTGAAGTAAACCTTTTGCTAAATACAATTAAGTATATAGGCACTTCATAAAGCAAATTCCAGAAGAAATGAAGTCACTAGAGATAAGTTTATGAATTAAACAATACTACACATTAATGATAGATCGTCCAGAGTCCTGCTAGCAGGACTTTTCGGACTACCGGTAGGACGCAAAGTTTTTGGTTATATGAGGCTTTCTAAGCCTGCTAGAAGGACGCAATTAACTTAGATGCATAGTGCGTCTCTTTCTGATTCAGCGAGTTTATGAATGGTGTTTCTACGATCAGTCTCGTCAAAATGGCGGCGAGTATAAGATGTGGCGTCCGCGTTCGTGTCAAAGCAACATATTTTGACGGAAATGATGGCCAGCATACCTGGAGCCGTCAACATTCTGGCGATAACTACGATAATAGTTATTGCTGGGGTATTGTAAGAAAAGTAGAAAACAACTATGCAAGGGTATACTGGGAAATCGACAAAAAAATTTCATTGGTGCCCGTTGATAACAGAAAGAGAGTGCAACGCAAGTGTATAGTCTGTTCTAGAGTCCACAAAAAACAGCAGAAAGCGAGCTATTTTTGCAAAACATGTGGTCCGCGATGTGTTCTATGCTCTCCGATGACAGGAAGAAATTGCTTCACCTATCACATCACGAATGGGATTCCTGCGTAACGTTTCCTTTTAAATAAATAAAGTGATTACATATTTATTTCATATTCTTGTTTTTTTTCTACCCTGTCCGTAATCTCAAGAAGGGCTAAAGACTGTTTTCTAGATAGAAGTGTTCTAACTTGAAATGAAACATCTCTCCCATTTTGCAAACATTTTACATTTGTTTGTAGGCGAAATGTGGGAGAGGGGCGCATCATTTCAAATTAGCAAAGCTCTTTCTACATAATACTATTATAAAATAGGTACCGAATGTTGGTCACTCCTGCCTAATTTTAATACGCATGAATATCAAGTACTGCTAGAAGGACAGCCTCTGATATCGATAGAAAAATTACGAAATATTGCGTACTGCTTAAAAGGTTCTTAGAAGGTTCTTCCAGCAGGACCAGGACTTGGACGTTTTATCATTAAGCAATAACAAACTTAAGTTGGTACAATTAGATAGAGATTTTAAATTTAGATAGATAATTCTTTATTGTCACACACATAAAACAAAATTACATTACATAAACTACTCTATTGCCACAAGTGGCGGCCTTATTGCTTAAAGCAATCTCTTCCAGGCAACCATTGGATGGAGAGGAATGAATAAAGGATTTAGGACATGGTGTACAACAGAAATAGATGTGATAAGATAAATAATATACACAAACAATACAATTAATTAATGTTTTCATATGTTTACTTTCTAGGCCTCATACAAAGTTTGAAGTGGAGCACTACAATGAGCTGCTCCGAGTGTACATTGCTAACAACAGGACTCTGACTGTCAGTTCATTCATCAGCCAGATGGAACCTCTGAAGCCTACTATTACCACTTATGAACTTATTATGAGGGCACTGGGTGAGGTAAGCATTATCTTTTATTATTTTTTTGACTGGCCTGTTAGCTTAGTTGGTAGTGGCTCTGCCTTCTAATCTAGAAGTTGTGGGTTCGATTCCCGCATGACACAAGTATTTATGTACTTTAAAATTTATAATTACTTGTGTTGAGTGTGGTCGTTTGTATATATGATAAAAATGTATTTACAAAAGAAAAGTATATAAGTATTATATCAGTTATCTAGTACCCACGATACAAGCGTTTGCTTAGTGTGGGGCTAGATGGCGCTGTGTACAATGTCTCGGAATATTTATTATATATTTATTTTTCCAAATCACTGTATTATAGTTCCTGTAAGGCATGATTAAATTTAGCTGTAGTAACCGGCTAGCATTAACGCCAATAATTACATCGAAAATTAGCTCGACAAGGTTCGAAAAACTGAGGTTTCCATCATCAGGAGGACAAGTCAGTACGCGCGTCTTGGTTGGCCGCCTCATCCAGACCCCAATTCAAATAAATTAGCAGTCTAACTTGTAAAGTTAATTAAAATGACTTAGGCATACAACAACAACATTATTCCCTTCATAATTGTATTATACAAATGTCTTAACCAAGTTTTTTGTAAATGTTTATTCATGATTGTAAAGATAAGGTAGACAATAAAGCTAAATAGTTCATGTAATTGTAGATTAATACTGGAAACACAGTAAGCAGATATTAGTCAAGATATAATTCTAACATCATCATAAAATATATACTTAAAACATTTTTTATTGTAACACAACAACATATAAAAAGCTGTTGTTTTTAATAGAGAATAGAAGAATACTAAAGTGTATCTTGTTTTTTGCAGGCTGGTGATCTGAATCAAGCCACAGAAGTAATAGCAAATATGAAAGCACAAGGGATTCCAACTACTGAAAGTATTTTTAATTCATTAGTACTTGGACAGGGGAAAGCTGGGTAAGGTTTTGTTTCTTAGTTTTTAATATTGTAATTTTGTAATAATAGAATTGTAATTTATTGCTATTACGGACAAGGGAAAGCTGGGTAAGGATATAGTTAGTTTGTAATTTTGTCATGACAGAATTGTAACTTATGGCTATTATAAGGTGTAAAACAGCTTGAGAGGTGCTAATTAAAGTTTCATGTAAATGGAAAACCCATTGATAATGAAGCCGTAAAGTGATATTTTTGAAAAGTAGTATAACTATATGTGGGATTGGTTTACGCCTGCCCAATGTTAGCTATTGTTAACAATAACTAAAGTTATTCTCTTTTATAAACACATAATTTTGTAAAAAAAGTCAAATAATGTACTTTTTTGATGCATGGAACACATCAATGTAACTTATAAGTATGTAATCTGCTTGTTTTTCAACTTTTTTGTGTTTATATTGTTGTCCTGTGTGTTAAAATAAATGCTTTCTTTCTTTATTATAAAGATGAAGAACAGAAAAACAAACAACAAACACAATCTCACTATTATATCTTTTATTTCACAGAAACATCAAGAACATCAACGAAGTGCTATCAATGATGAAATCTCTAAAGATAGACTATTCGATAGACACCTACACAGCTACAATAAGAGCTATGATATGGAATCTACAGACAGATGGCATTGTGGAAGAAATGAAGAAGGCAGAGAGGAATGGTCTTAAGTGGACTGAGAGGCATGTCATGGAGCTGGTGAAGACGCTGGCCGCTTCCAGTATGTACCAGATTGCGCCTAATGTAAGTAAAACTATAAAAAAAAGTAAGTAACTTAAACTTTTTTTGGAAAATGAGCGAAAGTAATCACGACCGCCAGGATTAGAACCTACGTATTTTCATCAGCCGCTTAGCGGGAATGAGCTGGCTTAGTTTGGAAATGAGTTGTGGATTTTCGCGCCTGGCAGTTAGTAGACCGTAGCCTAGTTAGTTTAGGCGTTCTGGACGGTGATCAGAAATACGCCGGTCCGAATCCTGCCGGTCGTGATTATTTTTGCTCATTTTCCATAAGAAGTTTAAGTTAAACAACCATAGTGCAGGCTTAACACTTGACAGCTCTGTAACCACAGTTTATAAATTATGTTAATGTAGAGAGAAGAGCTGTAAAAGTGGGTATATTGATAACATTTAATTTAGGAACAACATCAAATAGATTTTGTGTAGAGTTCAGTTAAAATAACAGTATTTTTAGAGATATACTGTATGATATGACCAGTTAAACCCATCTAGGCACAAGATGTACTGTTATGAGTTAAGAATTTTCCAAAACTCGGCATAAAATAATGCATTTATCCAGTCATTAGCACAAATAAAAAACACTTATACTTTTTTGTGGACTTGTTGTATGTGACAACACTGATCTTTAACAACAAAATTAAACATTCCAGGTGCTAAAGTTCCTCCCGGAAGAGACCCTGACCTCTCCATCCATTTCACCGTACATGCAGAGTGTGGCCACACAGCTAGTCTTCCAGAACCATCCGATGGCTGCGTTGGAGATATACAAGTGTCTGCCGCTGCCTTCGTTTGGACCGAAAGATGACCAGGGACTGCATGGACGGAGTCTGGTCAGAGACTGTGTTAAGGCTTCTATGGTAAATTGTTTTTTTTTTCTTGTTAATTAGGTATATATGATCATATTTTGTTGTAATTTTTAAACGAAAGGTAGTACGAAAGTGTATTTTTGATCGTACCTACATATTCTATTGTAAAAAAAAAGTCTTTTGACCCTCTACTTATTCCTATTGTGATCGACAAACTAACTCAGAAATTGCCTTAGAAACAGATATATTTATAAATTAAACGACGTTACTAAACGCCTTCTCTAATATGCTTTCTAAGTAGTCATTGTCGTATTAAGAAGGTCACTAAATACTTCGTAGATGCAAGTTCCTTAAATTATTGGCGAGTTTCTTTAAAATTAATTGAGCTCAGATTTGGTTGTGGTTTGATAAACTATTTATGTTAGGAATTTAAAAGTCAAAGTACGTGATTTGTTACTGCTCATGTACAAAAACCGCCCTTTAAAGAAGTTTTTTTAAGGTAATTTGTACTTAGATTTCCCGTTGTAAAGAGGTATGCAAAAGTCCACACAAATTTCGAAATACCATACATAAATTTCAATCAATCAATCAATCAAAAATGCTTTATTGTACACCAATAACAAAATAACACAAGCTTAAAGAAATTTAGATCACCGTATTGAGACAGAGGGCGGCCTTATCACTTGAAGTGATCTCTTGCAGGCAACCTAGTTTGGAAAACAACGATAGGAAAACAGTAACGCTGGCGTATCTACAAAATTAAAAAAAAAATATATAGTTAATGTTGTGTGTCTTGGCTGTTGACTTGTACCGTATATAACGTATAAAGAATGTTCATCGGCCAGTCATATAACATTAACTATAATAATAAAGAAATCGCAGTGACGAACCTTACACTTGGCACGACCTTGTCTAGATTTCATTACTTTTTAGAGATAAACAAGCAGCCCCATCGAGACTTGGCTAGTTTTTACAGAATGTTTTGGTGTGATACATTTATTACCCTTTCACCATTTACTATTCCAGCCATCCAGCGTTATAGGTCTAATCACCCAAGAGCTGATGTCTTCCGGCCGCAACCCTATCGCGCTCCAGAACGCATCCGAGGCAGCCCTACAGCTCGGCAAGATCCCTCTCGCGTTGGACATGTTCTCTAGAATGCAGCAACTGGGCATGCCGATAAGGCCGCACTATTTCTGGCCCGTGCTTATACATAGCTCCAGGAGTTATGGGGAGAAAGGTGAGCTATGTATATCTCTGTACATAATTTATACTTTGTAAAAATGTAGTTCTTAGACTTCTCATAAGTATCCAATACATGCAAAATACACCTTTCACTCTTTTTTTCCTCTTTTTTGACTGCTTTGTTAGCTTAGTTGGTAGGCTCTGCCTTCTAATCTAGGGCTGCGGGTTCGATTCCCGCATAACACAAGTAATTATGCATATTAAAATTTGTAATTACTTGTGTTGAGTCTGGTCGTTTCTATGTATAATAAGTATGTATTTACAAAAAAAGTATATATGTATTATATCAGCTATCTAGTACCCATGATACAAGCGTAAGCTTAGTTTAAGTCTAGATGGCGCTGTATATGTCCTGAAATATTTATTTATTTATTTTATATAAAATAGTTACCTGCGATATGATTTAAGTATCGGTTAAAATTAATTAAAAACCTTTATTTCTCACAGCTCAATGAGATCGAATTTCACGTTTATAAACACCTACATGCATATAAGACAAACAATCACTAAAAAGGTCACTTTGCTTTTTTAATAAATTAATAATTTTCTATATAATCGTGCAGTATCCTGGATTAGCAATCACAGATACTAAATACATATACGTTTTATGTTATTTACATCATCATCATCATCATGTCAGCCCGTGTTCACCCACTGCTGAGTATAGGCCTCCTCTCCAACGTACCACATAGTACGGTCTCCAGCCTGTCTGATTTATCTCCTACCTTGTTTGGAAATGTCATCCGACCATCGGGCTGGTGGTCATGTTATTTACACATTTATTTTCTTCCAGGTATAATGAACACCCTAACAACAATGGCGCAGATGCAAGTCACTCCGGACTACGACACAATCATGGAATACGTATTGCCCAACGTGAGTTTCACGTCTCCACAGAATCTGATGAAAAAACTCACCGATACAGGGCTAAGTATTAGTACCGTGTTAACCCCCATGACTGAGACACTGTTGAATACTGGACAAGTCAGAGCGGCTAGTGAGATTTGTAAGTAAAATATCTATCTATATCTACATATACTAATATTACAAAGCTGAAGAGGTTGTTTGTTTGAACGCGCTAATCTCAGGAACTAATGGTGCGAATTGAAAAAATATTTTTGTGTTGAATAGACCATTTATCAAGGAAGGCTTTAGGCTATATAACATCACGCTGCAACTAATAGTAGCGAACAAACAATGGAAAATGTGGAAAAAACGGGGAAAATTATCCCCGGGGAGGGCTTCCGTTGCGTGTGCTGCGAAAGTTCAAGATATCAAAAAAATATATGTGAAAGAATTATTCCTCTTAAAATGATCTAACAAAACTTTTACAACAGTATATGTCTATCTTTTAAGATTAACTCCATAGAACCGTTTTTATGGTAATAACTATTCCACGCAGACAAAGTCGCGCGCACCAGCTAGTATATAATAAAGCTGAAGAGGGTTAAAAATCTGCACATAGAAGATATTAGAAAAAATATATATTGGGTATACTTAAATCGCTTAACACGTATATCAGCAGTTTTTTATATTTAATTTGTCTGTTTATCGGTTTGTCTGTTTATTTAAACGCTCATAACGCAACGGCTGAACGGATCATCATGCTTGTTGGTATGTAGGTAGTATGAGATCTTAGCAGTGTCAGTCTACTTAGCGAGCGAAGCCGCGGACGTCCACTAGTTTTAAATATTATGATATGTTTCTAATTTAACTTGAATCATTCTGATTGTTTGACATCTAGTATGGAAGTCGTTAAGTCATGTCAGAGGCTCTTAAGGTGGTCCAAAAATCTCAAAAGTAGAGTTGACCACCTTCTTACGAACTTACCAATCCGACTTTAGAATTTTTACCCATAAGATGTATAAAATCATATCTCAAAAAACTACTGGACTGATTTGAATGGGACTTCTATTACTATATTAAAACATAGTTAATCTGATACAAAAAGTTAGTAAAAATTTATGCATTTTAAAAAACTTAATGTAGGTACTTATTTTTATCTACATATCTATTGTTTCTTTGCAGGTGAATTATTCCAAGGCAAAGTAGACGCGGAGAAATTACTAAAACCACTATCAAAAGGCTATCTCATGAGTAACGATGTAAAATCAACAATGTTTACACTAGAAGACATATCTCAGAAAGCATCAGATCACTCAAAAGACTGGGTCGGAAGGTTCTTGTGTACATTTATGCAGGACAAAAGGATCAAAGATGATCTCTCCGATGTTATGCTTTTGATCAAGGTATGTTTAACGCTATACTCAGTTCAACAGGTCGAACTAATAGGGAAATCAAGCGCTGAATGTGATTGGTTGAAGATAACAAGCTAAGGCTAGGGTCACACTGCGACACTGGGCACCATCAGTGCCCAGCCATCGTCCGGTGACGCAGCAAAGGTAGCTCATAGTAACCAGCTGCACAGACCTTTAAAAAAAAAAACCACTCTGCGACCTAATGTTAGTCCGATACTGTTCCTTGACCGGTGCGGACGTGTTCTTTGGCGTTATTTCAGTGTGTTATACTTGTATTTTGACGCGGCTTTGACCATGTTTTTTCTAGAGAGAAACACAATTTAATACGACTAATCAGCTATGTTCAAAGTAATAAACTTTTAAGTTACTTCACCCATCAAAACGCATAAACTTGACAAACCCAGTAAAAAAAAAACTATTGTTTATATCAAATAAAATTATTTTACTGTTAAAACTTTCGTGAGACATTTTATCAATATGTAACTTTTTTCACTCACGTGTAATTCGCGTATGTTGATTACACGTTTCGGATGTAATGACATCCATGATGATGAACGCAAGTTCTGACGATGGGTGTCATTACACTTACACCTGAAACGCGTAAACAACATACGCGAAATTAAATTGTGTTGCGTAAAACCAACTTGTTATTATAAACACCTTGAGGTAAAATTACAATGAGTCGATTTATTGAGCCGTTATATGAATGTAACATAACGACTAAAGCATCAAAAACTATTGATATAAAATGAAAAAAAAAAAACATTTATTTATAATATTAACATGTCAAATATCATTTACATTTAAAGACAAATTAAAACTAAATATACTTGTCACATAAAAATAAAATATACAAACAAACAGACAACGAACATCTCTTAACTGAAACACATGTCAAACGCGCGTAACTGAATGTCCCCAGTAGGTACACTGGAAGTGTTAAATGATATAGTTAAATAATTTTCTTTTATAAATCATTTTAAAAGTATAATAGCTACATGTTTGTTTAATACATAATGTATATAATTGCAGGCAATAGCAAGCACAAAGCTCCGCATCTCGTCCCAGGCGAGCGACTACTGCATGTCTCGCCTGCCCGACAGATACAGCCAGGACACGGCGGACAGCTTCCGCAGCAGTCTGCTGGACATCACGAGCGACACGCTGCAGGATGACGGAGACATGTTCGTGCAGCAGATGCCGCATCCAGTGAGTATTTGTAAAGAAAAAAAAAGTTTGTATAAGAGTGGCCGATTCTGGTGTCAGAGTTTTCAAGCCATCCTATAGGCCTCTGATTAGACTTAATGACTGCCGCATAGTGACAAACAGGCGGAACATACAATTTAACGTGTCATCTGACCCATTAAAGCGCCGAAGTGGACTACTAACGCGCCGGATTTACGCTAAACTTTATATTATAGGGCCACCAAAGAAAAACAAGGAAATAATAAAAAAAAAAACAATTCCATTCTAATTGATTGAGTAATCGTGTTTGTAACCGACACAATAAAACCCATTACAACGAATGAAAAAAATCCTTTAAACCTTATTCCAACGAATTAACAATTTCCTCTTTGAAATCGGTTACAAAGCATTTATTTTTATATTGAAAAGACACTCACTCTTTCACTTCATCTCTGTTTATAGATAATTAACGCGAAGAAAAAAATATTGTAACAGATAAACATGTTATTGATAATTTGATGAATTATACGTCAATGAAAGGAAAAAAGTACAATAAAATTTCTATGAAATAATCATAATTTTTAATCAACGTTTGCGTACCTTATTTGAGGAAACGAATCTGAATTTTGAATTTTCTAACCAATATTTTATGACACTGATGGTCTGAAACTAAGTACTTAATTCAAATTTATTTTTCCAGAAAACAATGAACGAAGAAGCCCTTAAAGCTCACCTAGCCGAGTTAGAAGCTAAGGGTATGAACACTCGCGGCGTGCTGCGCAAGTTGCTGCAGCAGTACTGCAAGGAGGGGAACCTGGCGGCTGCCAAGGAGATCGCTAAGAGATGCCAGTCTGAAGGGGTAACTAAACATTTTACGATACTTTTATAGTACACCAGCAGCAACCTAAATACATATAGCCTAAATATATACTGCTACTTTACTTATAGATTAAACTACGCTTCAATTTTTTTTGTTGTGATCAGACAACATCTCCGGCTTCTACATGTTGGTGGATTGATCGACGAAAAAAAAAGACAAAAAAACATATGTAGCCTAAATAGTATAAAGGTAGCCTACTTTGCAATATCTAACATCAGTGTAGCTGTTTGAACTTGAAGAATTAACACGCGCACAACAAACTTCACCTTTGCATGACGCTTTTGCGTTCTTTTTGAATAATAAAATAAATAAATATTCCGTGACATTGCACACAGCGTCATCTAGCCCCACACTAGGCAAACGCTTGTGTCGTGGGTATTACTAGATAACGGATATAATACTTATATTTTTTTTTGTTAATACATCTTATTATACCTACATACAAACGATCAGACTCAACAGAAGTAATTTTAATTTTAAAGTACATAAACACTTGTGTCATGCGGGAATCGAACCCGCAACCTCTAGATTAGAAGGCAGAGCTACTACCAACTAAGCTAACAGGCCAGTCAATAAAAAGTAGCCTATGTCACTCGCAGGTCCCGTTTGCTGCTTTTATAAGTCTTCGTGTTTTTCTATATGTAATGTTAATAATGTGATTCCAAACGACCCTGAAATTACCAATGCACTCAAATCTTACTACTTTTATTGCCATATAGTAACACAACGGGCTTAGAAAGTACTACACATACAGACTGCTCCAAAAAAAAAAATGAATTGGAGCTAGATGCATAAAGTAGTAATAAATATATTTCAATATTTATAACATGATTTTAAAACGCAATTGTGTAGAATTTAAACTTACAAACAGTAAGTTGTTGTCAATTTCCAGGTAATGCTATCAGCAGGAATGAAGGCGGCCATATTCGACTTGCACGTGAAGTTGGGCGAGCTCGACCAGGCCGAGATATGTCTGGCCGACATCAGCAAGAGCGCGCCTAACTTCACACTGGACGAGTATAAAGTGCTGGATCTCGCTACGCTCATGGTGTTCAAGGGAAAAGTGCAGAAAGCGTTCGATTTGATCACGGAGCAGAGTAAGAAAAGGTATAGCTTGTTATATTTTTTTTCGTTTTAAGAAATTTTGTGTCTGGAACAGCAATAGCTAATTCACAAAAAAATCAAAATGGCGAACAAATAAAGTCGCCATTTGCGACTTGGACGAAGACAAGCCATAGTTAGTTATTAATATACGATTTTTCCAAGGAAATTGAGTGTCTAGATAAATAATAAGTAATTCGTTAAAATTCAAAATGGCGGGCAAATAAGGCCGCCATATTGGATTTGCACGTGAAGTTAGGCGAGCTCGACTAGATATTGGATTGGTACTACTGCAAAAGACAATTTGGCATTTAAATCTGGATGCTTCCGTGGATCAACAAATAGACTTTGGCTGTTAGCCACAGAACCAGCCATTAAATTAAGTCAGAGTCCCTTCAGGCGGTTTGAAAACTCATTAACACAATTTAAACGTTATATGGGTTCACGTTGGTTTTGAACTAAATATTTATTTAAAACAATATTTACTACTTCCCAGGAACGTAATAGGCGGTCGCGGTATATCTATGAACTGCTGGCGTCTTCTCGACACGACAGCAAGCAAGGGACATCACAGTGATGCTAAGAAGATGCTCGAATTGTTGACCAATCTACGATACTGTAAGCCGACCAATGCCATACTTGGTCCGCTGGTGCGGGCGCATTTGAACCAGTAAGTGTTATTTATGGTTAAGACATCGGTGGCAAATACCTCAGTAAGCTAAGTAAAAGTAAAGAAAGGCTCTTAAACAAAACTTAAGCTTCTCTGACTGACTATTCAAAAATACAAAATTCATTTATTCAGAAAAAAAATATGCTGTTATTGGGAGAAAGTAAATTTGAATTAGCAGTTTATTAACTTATATTTCTAGCTTTAGCCATGAATACATTTTATTTTAGTGCATTTTCACCACCACAACAGAGCACCAGAACATCGTGATCATTGGTGCTGTAGTGTTAGGTAATCAGTGCAAATTAAGCTACACACATACAATTTACACACAAAAAATTTTGCACTAACTTTTCATTCCATTACGACGCGAGCGACCGCTAATGAATTAATATAACTGACTCACCTTCTACAATTGTTAATAGGGTCATGGAACTGAAATTTGATTTTTGTAAATAAACTATAAAAATATACCAAAATACTGAACGAGCTGTACAAACCCCGTTCATACCCACTGAAAAATATAGAAGTTATGACCAATCGAAGATTTCTTTCAAAACAGAATTTTCTATGTATTTTGTATGGCGTTAGTGCACTGACCTCCATCAGTACCTACAGGTACGCTGGACTTGCTGCCCCAGACCAAATGACAGCTCTTTTTTGTGCCGATTTGAAGCGCCTCCCTAGAGTGTCCTTAGAACTAAACTTGACATTTAATCAAGGATTTTCATCCCTCTCATTATCACAGGATTTCTCTTTTTGTTTTGTGAACTAGATTTTATACGAATAGAAGCCTTATGTTTCTACAGTTAAAGTTCATTTTCTATAAATGTTAAATCGGGGATGAAATCGGTCAAAAATGAGAGACATAGTAGGCAGGCTGTTGACCTGCTTCAGCAGCTTGCCAGTTTAAAAAATAATCTGTGAGAAACGTCACTGTCTAGTCAACGTAGTCATAATTATCAATAAATAACTAACTAACACAAAAATGAATAAATAAATAACAAATTGATGTTATATTATTTTCACACAAGCAACATTATGATGGCATTATATTATGACAAAAGGTAGCGGGAAAAAAAATAATAATTTGTAACTAATTTAGATGTAATTTATTGTAATGTAATAACAAAATGATAAGAAATAGTAGTGTTCCGGGATGCAGAAGTGAATCTTATAGTGGCTGCAATATATCTTTCCACAGGTATGCTAAGATTACATTATTGGGACTAAGGTGACCTCTGATTTCGTGCTTGAAATAATTTGTGCAACATAGTATTTTTTTCTAAAAATGAATACATTAAATTAAAATGGCAAAAGTACTCAAATATAACACGACTTATTACAAAATTCGCCAAAGTAATCCAATATCTTTTTATACTTTTAATTCCCTCCGTTTTTTAAATGCATACATTTTAATCCAATATCTTTTTATACTTTTAATTCCCTCCGTTTTTTAAATGTTATCCCAATTACTGCCGTGGTAAGAAAAAAATGGTAATTGATGAGTAGCTATTAGTAGTAGTGCTGATAAAAAGTAGCCAAGTCGTATGTTCTTATACGAGTACCATGGTTTTACATATAGAAAAATTATAATACGATTCCTGAGTATTACGTTTGTTTAATATTAGTGGAGCGGGGCGTCGCGACTTTACTAATGCTTAACTTTTTAAGGTTGACTTTTATTTAAAGTTAAATAGGTTTGTGGTTACGGTACACGTTCATATTTGTATTCTAAAATCTTGTATTTGTATTCTAAAATCTTGTGATACGCGTTACAAGATTATTAAGTTATTCAATTGATTAAAGGACACAACAAAATGTCTCTTTTATGTCGGTTACTATCATAAGTTACAAATAAAAGTGCCTTTTGTAAGTAAGTTTGTTGGTGTTTATTACTTAACGCGTCAATGGAGCTAGGGATTATCATGATTGGCAAGATGCAGGTAAAATAGGGCCCCAAAAGAGACTGCTCCAGATTTGGTAGGAAGATGAATTGAAATATCTTAATTATATAATGTATTATCACCATAGTTAGAAAAAGACAACAGCCTGTCATACATTCGCCTCGTTCTGCTCGTAATTAGACCAGCACTGCTCATTCCTTATTATTATATATTAATTCCATGCATGTATTACATGCATGACATGACATTAGAACGTATTTGACTTGACATTGACAAGTTTTGATAAACATAAACAACACAATAGTGTTGTCGATATTCCATATCGATAATATTTGTCGATGTTTTTTCTGGCATAAATTGTATCAATGAACGGTTTGTTTTTAAATTACAGGTTAAAAGACTCTTCATTAAAACTGTGGCTTAACACTTAAGGACTCGCTACTGGGTCCAGTGGACCCAGTCCCTTGAATTTTGTTGAATTAGTTCGAAATTACGACGATTGTAATGTGGCCGTTCTTAATACCTTCTGACTATAGTTTAGGGCGGTAGATAACTTAACGATCTAAGCTGACAGTTAGTGCGCTACATGTTAGTGCTATGGGCCTATAAGGTGCGTGTGGGTCTATTGGACCCGGTAGCGATTAAATACATACGTAACATATTTTTGCATACATTTTTACTTATAAGATTTTTTGTCGCTAATGTTCCACAGCATATCAAAACCCGTATCCGAAACATAATACCAGAATTAGAACCAACTGCACCATCAAACGTACCCCTACCAACAAGTGGACGAAAAGTACATTACAATGTATGTAACTGGAAGAAAGATAGGAAAACAAAGGTTTTTTGACTAATATATACAAATTCAATTTTTTTATTAACTAAAGAAATAATAAAGACATGGTATTTACGTTCTTTTTTACATACTAAGTACATGCATGTGGTTTTTTAGCGGACCCCGAACTAGGCAATGCCTGTATCTCGAAGGCCAAGGAAAGAATTACATATTTGAGGTAAACATTTGCTCTCTCTATGACAATGATTTTAAATGATTATAGGCTTAATTACATTAAATAATATACAATACAAAAACCAAGTAAACATAAGTTAATATATTGAATCAGGCGTTACTTTGCGGAAATCCATTGTAACTGAAACTCTGGAGAAAAATGATTAAAATATGTGGTGAGTCGCAGCGGAAAATCACTACATATTTCTCCAGAGTTTCAGAGTTCTACTTTTTTCCAATATTCTAGAAATTTAGGTCTTTTGTATTTATCATTTATTATGTAACATATATTCGATATAATTGGTTACATTGTCCCGTTACATATATTTCGATATAATTTGTTACATATATATCGATATAATTTGTTACATTGTCCCGTCCCTACTTTTAGTTCCGTGGACGTTTACTGGCGTTGTCGGCGCCAAGATGGCGAAAATCAAATAGGCACAAAACGATGCGGCGACCAGCCAATCCGGCGTACTTGTACTGATGGAGATCAGTGCGTTAGTGCCATGTGACGTCACATGGCAGGTCGGTTCTCTTTGTCTAATCGTAAACTAAAAACGTGTATAACTGCGTTATTGTTAAAGCTAATTGAAAAATAATTTCACTATGCTGATGCCTATTAAAAAGTTTTCAATGAAGTAATAAAAAAAAGTTGTGCATATTCCCTATTCCAGTGGCAACCTCCACGAAGCAGTGCAAGAGTTCACCCGCCTCGCCAACACATACAACAAGACCCCCCTCAAGCACGAGCTGCTCTGCAAGATCCTCTCCGGCATGAGTGACGAGAGCGCAGAGGAGAGTTACACCAAGAAGGAGCCGGCGCACGAGAGGCTGCAGAAGTTGGTGCAGGCTGTTCTGCAGGCTGATAGGAAGGTGCACGGACCTGGGGACTTACAGGTGATCTCTTGTCTCTGACCTCATATCTATAAATAGATAAAGATTCATGGACATTGCACACAACGCCATCTAGCCCCACACTAAGCAAACGCTTGTGTCGTGGGTACTAGATAACGGATATAATACTTATATATCCGTACATCTAGAACGAACCGTTCTCTAAGATGGCTCTAGAAATTTATAGGCGATCTTTTGTATTTCTCTCTTTACATCTAGAACAAGCTGTTCTACAACATGGCTCTAGAAATGTAGAGGCGATCTTTTGTGTCTATTACTTTCTGTTTATTTATCAAGCAGGGCCTTTCCAAGGTCCTGTCATCTTACAGCAAACCAAAGCAAAATTGTGGAACACATAGAACCTAAGAAAAAAAATTGGCTTTTTTATGCCTATCTCTATTGGTTCTCATGCAAAAGTATTACCACCACGGTCTGGGTAATGGTTTACACGAGCGAGACGGCAATACGTACATATGCTCGATAGTTCAGAGAGTTCAGTAGAGAAGTAGGCCAACGATCACATCTATCATAATGAGTCTGTACCAGCTAATTATACCTTCTAAATTATTGTTTTTTTTTTAATATTTTTTTTTCTTTTCCAGCTAACCCTAATCTCGGCGCTAGCGGACGTGGGCTACAAGCGCTCGCTCCGCAAGATGTTCCTCGACCCCAACGTGCGGTTCCACCCCGCGGCGCTGCAGCGGCGCTGCGAGCGGTTCTCCGACGAGAAGAGAGTGCACGCGCTGCAGAACATAGCGGAGTGTGCGCGCGACCTCAGGCACGTGGACGTGGCGGAGATATATGACTTGATACTGGATGTATATCGTGAGTACCTAAACTTTTGTGCTCTAGAAATAGTATACAAATGAATTCTGGTTTCGAAATACAATGTACCTAATGTTAAATTATGTTTTTCATGACGGTTGAAACTAATTTTTATTTGTGTAAGTTTAAATATAATGTGCTCTACAATCCAACTCACGGAAGATTCAAAATTTAAATTCTAAAGACAAGACGTTAGTTATCATAATTTGTCAAATATTTAAAAAACGTTTATTATGCTGATGAAGCTTGAATCTAGGTACATGTTAGATGATTTTAATTTTGTTACATATTTTCTGGATCGCTGCAGTAGGCTCAAACAAGCCTAAAGCGTAAATATCCTTCAATAAAAAAATTATACTAACTTATTTACCGTACCACTAATACTAAATTATTTACCTTACCTGCCTAAGTAAACCTTGCATAGTCTAAAAATATTCTTAAAATCTCATATCTTTCTATTTCAGAACGCGAAGACAAACACAAAGAAGCCCTGGCCCTCTACAACAGCATGCAAGAGTCAAACGTACACCCATCACAAAAGTTTATCAGCAACCTGTGCTCAGTACTCAAAGCTAACAACCAGGAGCCGCCGCCAGAACTATCGGTTCTTATGAGTAAACAGGTCAAAGTGTCTAATAAGTAATTTTAAAGGATTATCAAATTGGAGAAAATGTGTGTTTGAATTTTTTGAAAATCATGTAAGTACTGTCCTCGTTTATATAATACAAATACAAAATATATTCACTGACGTAATAAAATTTATATTATGTTTCGTGAAACCCCTGGCCTTGTGTTAGTAGTGAGACTAAATAAGGTATATAGATTGAGTTTATTATGAACAAAAATTGGTGCGAATATTAATTTTGATTTTAGGAAATTGATTTAAAATTGATTTTGTTATTGCAGCTGCGATTGGCAAGCGTTTTTTTTTATAATCAAGTAAATAGTACGATTATGTTCTTGCATTTTGATGTCATAGATAAATGATTTTCTTTCTGTTCTGTCTTCTATTGTATAAAATTACTGCGTATAAATTAGATTAGTGAATGTACTTTACTTCTGTTAAAACCTGTATCAAGACTGTGATATTAAATTATTACGTGAAATATATTGTTGGAATTAAATTCTGTTTTTTTATTAGGCTTCTAGGAAGGTTATTAGTTAAACCTATGCATGATATAATTTCATCATTACGAGTAACATAACAAATTTATGGGAAAGGCGTCTCAATGAATCTGCGGCTTGTAAACAGGTGTGTTTTACGCTGATTTTCAGGTATGACCCCGCGCGTCTCAAAGGGTCATTACCTGAAAATCAGCGCTGCAGAGCAATCTGCAGCATTAATGCCGAGGTATGACCTTTTTTGACGCACGGGATACATCAATGTAACGTAATACCTTTCTATTCTATTATTTATTATCTATTCTATCTGTTGTTAACTTTTGTATGTATATATTGTTGTGTCCTGTGTGTCCAAATAAATGCTTTAAATTTGAATTTTAACAAAAAACAATAAGAATTTTGCATTCTTTGCACAGCTCTAAAATCAATCAAAACTCTCTGTTCCCCACGCACTATAATCGAGATCTTCAAAGCGAGAGTGAATCGGTTCTTATCGGGTAAGCACGCTCCATCTTAGGCCATAGCATTTGATATTTTTTTTTGTTATGGCTTTAGCCTGCTATCAGTAAACTATGGCAAAGTGCAAACCATTTAAAGAAAAAAATATTGACGAAAAAAATTAAAAATAATTATAATCAACTTTATTATCAACTTACAAAACAGACATATCACTTCAATAAGACTTAACAGTATTCAGATCCTCAATAATCCTCTTATTCAAAGCAGCCAACTCTTCCATGGCCTGTTTTTTCAACGGTTCATAATCTGCCTTCAACGTTATAGATGCAATATCCTCTTCTAGCACTGCCTTACGTGACTCTAAGCCAGCTAGCTGGTCTTCTAATTGGTTTAGTTTGGCATACATCTCGTTACCGTCTAAACTAGCCTGTGAAGAAAAGTAAACAAGTGGTAATACGGAAAAATTTAACTGATTTCGTTTCTTTAGTATCTACATTGGAGAACTTTCGTGAGACATTTTATGAATATGTTAACTAAACGGTTTTCACTCACGTGTAATTCGCGTATGTTATTTACGCGTTTCGGATGTTATGACATCCATCTTCAGAACGTATGTTCTGGGGCCGAGGCAGCACGCAGACTGCGCGCTGCCGCGCAACAACATACGCGAATTACACGTGAGTTAAAACCGTATAGTAAATATTGAATAATATTAAAATTTAAAGTAATGACTGATTTTGATGAAACTTGCTATACCGCCCATGTAGCAACTCATACTTTAAAACAGACCAATATTACTTTTAGTTCCTGATATAGCCGCAAACGAATAAAGGGTACACTCGTGAAATTTAGATATGGTCTGACAAAAAGCCGTATTGTAAAGTACTTTTAACTTGCTTCAAATTTAAAATACAACTTAATACTATCTTTTAAAATCTATACCTGTAGCTTTTTCAGTTTAGTGCTTGCTTCAACAACAGCACTTTCGGTGGGTGCAAGCTTTTCTTTCAACTGTATCAGTTCTGTTTGCAACGCTTTCTTCTGTTCTTCACCTGGAATTTTTAAGAAAGTCTTAATAACCCTGAACGTGTTATTTACTGAAATGCTTTCTTTTATTGCTGTAAAATTAAATTGAGGCTAATGATTTTGAATTATTTTTTTAATAAGGACCTGGGAAATTGGGCGTGATTTTATGAGTTTTAAGAACAACTTGTGTCCTTATTTGCGTTTTTCGTACGTAGCATCTTACCATGTCACGTGGATATCCGGAGGATAATGAATTATGTGATGAGAATGTTGACTTTATTACCTTCATCCCTCAGTTTCTCCAGATCAGACAATGTGATTAGTTCCTCTTGCATTACTCTAGTTTTCTCTGGCAAAGCTTGCAACTCGGTGGCCAAACGTTCTCTGGTAGATTCAGCCTAAAATAAAGCAATAAATAACATATAGAAATCACATAAAAAGGTAAATAAGGACCACTACCACCAGCAGATAAGAGACGATAGCAATATTTCTCTAAACCCTGTATTGGATTGGATTTTCCTCATCAAAACTTAACGTTGCAAAAAACTTACCTTTTTCAGATTAGCCTCGAACCTCTCATAATCTTTCATCAGCGTATCCACAGATTTCTTATTATCATCATAAGTCGATGTATAGCCTTCTTTCTGCTTCAACATATCTATCTCACTCAAATCCAAGTCTATATTGGAGCTGCTATGTTCCAAAGCAAAGACAATGTCTTTTTCTAACTGCTCGATGCGTTCTTGTTCTTTTTTGAGGTTTTCTTCGTAAGATGACATGAAGGTGTCCATGGTTTCCTCGCGTTTCTTGAGCTCGCGGTATTTTTGGTGACGCTCGGAGTTTCCTTCTTCTAAATCCTGTAAATTTAAATGATTACAAAATGTTTGATGACGAAGTTGTGTCCATTAAATAAATCGTAATCATCAACAAACCTGGATCATCATTAGCATCAGTTAATTTATGGACAAACAAATTCAAAAAAAATTCAAAATTATTTATTTTCATAAAAATGCACACATGCGCACCGGCGTCTAGTACGGTGCTTTAGTGATATTTAGTATATCACTAAAGCACCGTACTAGACGCCGGTGCGTCTGTGTCACGGAGATTAGTTCCTTCCGGGGTCTTATTTTTGGAGAGTATACATTTTAAGTTTTAGATATTTACTTTTACAAAATAGAATTTAAATTACATTACATTAAATTAAATTAAACAGAATACATCCTTTGCAGCAAGTTCAATTTTGATTTTTCAACTGATTTGCAATTACCTGTTCAGCTTGTTCAATCAACTCCTGCACTTTCTTGATTTGTTCTTTGAGGTTGACAGCATTGCTATCCAGTGATGCTATAGCGGCATTGTCTTCACGAACCTGCAAATAATTACGTTGTTATATTATGTTATTCAAATAATTCTTCTGGGTATTTCTTCGTCAAATATCTCTTTTTGCCATATTATCATTGTCTCATTATTAAAAGTCTCGTACCTGCAAAAGTAACTTCTCACGCTCCTCTTGAGGATCCAATCGGTTATTCATTTCACTTTTCATGTTGTCTCTCTTTTCTTCAGCGGCTGCAAGCCTTCTATGAAGTTCCAGCAGATGCATTTTGATCTGCAAAAAGAACAACAAAATAGTTAGTTCATTTATAATGTAACCTGTTACTCAAGTATTTTATGCTGCCAGTATTTCCAGTTCTTTCGTCGTTTGTTTTTCAAAAAGAGCCGAATAGAATTTCTCGCTTTTTAATTTCGTCCCCCTTTACCGCTAAGGTAAAATTAAAAATCTTAATATATAAAAGTCAAAGGTGACTGACTGATATAGTGATCTATCAACGCATAGCCCAAACCACTGGATGGATTGGGCTGAAATTTGGAATGAAGGTAGATGTTATGAAGGCATCCGCTAATAAAGGATTTTCGGAAATGCCACTTTTGAAGGGGTGAAATAGGAAATGCAAGTTTTACTTCTTTATGCGAGCGAACCCGCTAGCACCCACTAGTATTTCATTAAAAGACATTCACAAACCTGTGACCCCGAAATCTCCTTGCTAAACTCCTCCTTCTCCCTATTGAGATGTTCTATCTGATTCCTGGCCTGATCGACTTTTTCCCTCAGTGCTGCTGCTGTGGCTTCCAGCTCGTTGTATTGGTCCTTCTGATCTTGGCTCATTTCTGCTAGCAACTTGCTTATTGTAGTTTGCTCCTGAAATTATTTATTTATTTATTAATTACCTGCAAAACAGGCACTAAGCTAAAACACACATAATAGTAAATAAGAAGAAAATTAAAAAAATAAGAAACATAGGTAGTGAAAGATTTTATTTAGATAGACCCCCTCGTTAATTCGCATTCGTCATTGCTGAGCCTCAGAAAACCTGCGTAAAAATAATAGTTTAGGAAATTTCTTGAGTTATTTCGTCATGGTTACCAGATCCATCATTACAACTTAATTAATATCTATTAGGTACAGACAGATGCTGAGCACCAACCTTATCCATCTGTTCCATCAGCTGCCTCAACTGGTTTTCCTTCCTCTGCTTCTCAATGAACACCTGTTCCACCTCCTCCTGGAGCTTCCTATTGCTAGCTTCCAACTCCCTAGTTTGTTCTTCCACTCCTTCCTTGTACGCTTCACCGTTGACAATCCGGATTGCTGTGTTGTAGTCTGCCAGACGGCCTTGGAGCTCTGAAGAAAGAAATTGTTTAGTACTGATTTCATATTCGACGATCTAGGAATAAAGATCTTCCAATATTGTGTATACATTTGGGAATAGAGATTATTTGAAACTTTCAACTGGTTGCAGCAATAATTTTGATTCTTCTTTTATACTTGTATTTTCCTTATAAAGTTATGTTAGCGTGGTCAGATACCTATTTTTATTATATATATAGTTAGACGCTTCCACAAAACTTGTCTTACCCGTAAGCTCCAGTGCCAACTCCCTGACCCGTTTCTCATAATGTTTCTTAGCAGACTTCTCCCTCTCTCCTGCCTCTGCCTGCTCAGATAGTCTGGCTATCTCAGCCTTCATCTCCCTGACCTTCACCTGCATCAGTTCTTCCCAGTATCTCTTGTCTTGCAGCTGGCGGGTGCGGAACCCTCGGGCGGTTCCTGTGCGGAGTCCTGATATGCCTTGCTGGGTTATTGGTCTATCGATCTGTGGATTGAATTCGTTTTTACACTGGATAGTGTGATTTTTAAACACTAGGACGCCTAAAGCGGCACTCGCAAAAGTAACACTTATGTTGTGGTACACATTACAGCATGCCTATACCTACCTACTTTACCGAGTTACTAGTAACAATTGACGCATAACTTTGTGAAAACTTCGCTTTTTCATACTAAATGTATGAAAAAGCGAAGTTGCCTGTTAGTTGGTAATCGGTGTCACTGAGTCATTTAATATAAATATTCCATGAAATTTCACACGGCACCATCTATCCTCATGCTAAACAAAAGCTTGCGTAATGGGTAGTAGAAAATGCCTGACTGATTAGTGTAAAAAACCCTTACCATAGAGAATCCAGTCATAGCGGTAGGTTGTCTGCTGGCGGTGGTGGGTGGTGCTGGCCCGAACCCGGCAGTGGAGAGCCGGGCCGTGCTGCCGCGGTAGGCCGACGCGGGCCTCATTGATCCGCTCCTACCGGACAGGGTATAAAGTCAAAAATAATGTTAAAAGGGTTTTTTAAACTAGTTAAGCTCACGTTTGACTACAACTCTCCTGATGTTAAGCAAATATTTACGATCTAGCGCGCTTGCCTAGAAGAAACTGTACCACTCTCTTCTTGGCGACCGATAAATTATAGTTCAAGGGAAATATATTATACTTGTTCTAATTAATGTAATTAATTATTTGAATAAATATTTTACTTAATCTATGTGATCTTCGTTTATCAAGATTCGTCAACAAGACTATAAACACGTATTCTGTTATACTTTTCTCACACCAACTGCCGGAATTTGATGAAAATAGTGAGTAAGACAAAGTTGTTGATATATCTTTACAAGGCATGTAAACTCTTAAGTATTGTGTATTGACAGTTGTGCTGGTCCAAATATACCTATAATTTGTCAGTCTTCAAGTCGAGAGTAAACCGGTTTCTTCTAGGCAAGCGCGCTAGATTGTAGATTATAACGTTGCTTAACATTAGGCAAGTTGTAGTCAAGCGTGAGCCTATCTTATATAAAAAAACAGTAATATCATGCCAAAGCCGAGAAACAGTAGTACGTATGTACATAGCCAGTAGAAGGTCGCAAAACTGTCAAAAATCAACAAACGTACCCCAGTTACTGTTAACTACAACACCTAATTGCATTAATTACCAGCAACCTTGTGATTACTGCACTTCTTTCCAATAAACTGGCACAATGCACAAACTAACTAATTGCCACTTATGATCGACACTCATAACTTATCACTGACGCTACACAATTTGCGCACGAAAGTAATTCTTCTGTAGGTATATCCTCTTATCACACAAAATTGTGTTTTGCAACCCACACCATAATCGCATTTTTAGAATAAAGCTTGTCTACATACGATATACTCTCAATAAAACACTTTAAAACTACAAACAGCTTACCTAGAAATAGCCGAGCCACTATGCATATATTCTCTGTAACCCCTTCGCGAGACGGGCCTGGGCGCTTCTGGCCTCCGAACCCCACTTCTCTCGCCACCCTCGGAAAAATCCATAATCATGCAAGCTAATTAAATACACTTTTTATGAGGGTCAAGTGTGAACAACGCTGACCAAGCAAGCGAGCGATTTGTTGATGAGCGTGTTGCTATGGCAACCGTTGGTTACGTATGTTATGCTTTTTTGTAGCGATTAAGCAAGTAGGTTGCTATGTAGCTGTAGGCCTTTTTGATACATGCTGGAACGTGCCAACTTGTAAATAATATCTACAAACAATATTATTCTTGTTTATAGATGTGCTATTTAGTGTCTATTTTTATTCTAATCTACATAATATATTGTGATTTACCTATAAGGTATCGAAGTCTACACATATAACTTAGTATAGATTTTCTTCGTACCCGCTCATGCTATCTTTAAGAGTGCTCTTACCGATAGGTGACCTGGTTTAGTATCTACCTATGTATATGCACTTGACTTGGTAGGTACCTACTCTAGATAGCTACATATGTACGCATTCGAATAATTAAACTAGTGCAGATGCAATTTGTACCCGATAACAATAACCCGTATAATGTTGATTTGAGAATTGGAACAGAATATATTAACCATTACTTTATATTATCTACCGTGGCTTTAAATACTGAACCGAAAGCATTTTTTCAAATTCTGTTAAGTGCGTCAGTACCACTCATGTATTTCGCCGAGTTAACCGTTGTATTATCTCTATGCTTGTTGTCGACTGACAGTTTTTCATTTAATAAAGGCTTTAGACATGTGTTAAAAGAGATTAACGCGCTCGCGTCACTGCTGGATGCCACACCAATCTTGTCAAAATGCATCATGCAGCCGCTCGACCATTTCAACAAAACGGAAAACAGGACTTGGAGAATGAAGTACTTTGAACGATTGGACAAATGGAAACCAGGTGGGCCAGTCTACTTATCTATTAGCGGAGAGTGGGCCGCAACCAAGGGGTTTCTCCAAACCGGTATTTTGTACGAACTAGCTGTAGAGACTAATGGAGCGATGTACCTGTCTGAACACAGATACTATGGAGATAGCAAACCATTCAAAAACTTCACTACGGAAAACCTTCAGTATTTGAGCTCCAGACAAGCATTGGCGGATTTGGCTAAACTATTGACTAAGATAAAGAAGAATCCTTTATTCAAGTCTTCGAAGGTCGTGGTCGTTGGCGGATCATATGCAGGGAACCTAGCAGCCTGGATGAAACTGCTTTATCCAAATTTGGTTGATGCAGGTATAGCGAGCAGCGGCCCTGTACTTGCTAAAGCAGACTTTTACGAATACATCGATACTGTAGGCGATGATTATGAACAATATGGCACTCCAGGGTGCTATGATAAAATAGCAAAAATATTTAAAAGTTATGATAGTAAATTTAAATCGGAAAATGGAATCAAAGAACTGAAAGAAGACGAGCAGATTTGCAAAGAGAACGACATGAGCAGGATGGAAAACAGGGAACTCTTCTTTCTCGATAAAGTTGGAGAATTTATGGGACAAGCACAGTACGGTACTGTAGGAAGTATAAGACAACACTGCGAGCAACTCGGCAACGCTTCTCAAGTCTTTTCGGCTCAAGACGAAGATACTGGTATGTGGAATCAGAAAACTGAATGCTACGACTATAATTTCGATCATTTCATTGAAAGCATCAAAACAATTGATTGGTATACCGCTTGGATGTACCAGACTTGCACAGAGTTTGGTTATTATCAGATCACAGGTCCCGATGGACACCCATTTACAGAGAATATTCATATTGAGTTCAGTTATAAGATGTGCATGGATCTCTTTGGAGCTGAGTTCGACGGTGCTAGAGTAGAAAAGAGTGTTAAGAAGACGAATGAAATGTATGGAGGTTTAACTCCTAACGTGACTCATGTGGTGTTCGTAAATGGAGATCTAGATCCTTGGCATAGACTGAGCGTATTGGAAGATTTATCCTATGATGCTCCAGCTAAAGTGATTCCTCGCTCCTCGCATTGTCGAGATTTGTACTCTGATCAAGATGGTGACCATGAAGAGTTAAAAGAAGCACGAGGTTATATCAAATATCTAATCAAAAAGTGGATTGGAGCAGGGGAGTATGCTAAGCATATTTTATAATATGAATTTCTTCATAAAAAGTACCTGTATCAACATTTTGTTCAATCCCACCACCCCGTCCTATTTAAAATGTAAATTTTCCTATGTGCATGACTCCCACTCCCTAAATCTGAGGTCATCAGGTACGCTTATTCTTAAGACTCCTACGGCCAGCACCTCTTTCTATAAAAATTATTTCGCAGCAAGAGCTGTTCATTTGTGGAACGCCTTGCTTTTGTGTATCAAGCAAGCTCAGACTCTCGAGGCTTTCAAAACTCAGGTTAAAAACTGGTACCTAAACTCAATAGCTCAATAATCTGCTGTTGAATTCGTGTGTTTATAGTTGTCTCCTTTTGTCGTTATAGTATATGGGTAAAATATGTATATGTTTTATATATTTATAGTTATTTGCACGTATATGTAATATGTGTTATTTTATGTATATATATATATTATTGAATATTTTTATTATTTGTATATATTTTCTCTTTTTGAACACCCCATCCTTTATATTTCTTTCGACTCCTGTCCATCCTACGGTTGCCTGGAAGAAATCGCTATTAGCGATTAGGCCGCCAGTTGTGGCACTATTTTTTTTTAAGTCTTTTGTGTTTCTGTTTGTCTTTTTTTTGTCAATGTGTGTTACAATAAAGGGTTTATCTATCTGTATCCTGATGTGGGTCGGATGACACGTTAAATTGTAGGTCCCTGTCTAGTGAGGCAGTAGTCAGAGGCCTAAGGGCGGCTTGATATACTTATGACACCAAAGTTGGCCACTCTCATTGGATAAGAAGAAGAACTGCAACCTACCTTATTATTTTTATTGCATAACTGATCTTAAAACTATTTCCATATCCACATTTGGGAGATAATTTATTTGATTATGAATTTGCCCTAATTTTTTTTTCGGAGATTTTCCTACTGGAATTATTAGCTCATGAATTGGTAAGAAAAACAAGGTGATTAAAATACATTGTATATTTATGTTTACTCGTACATACATGTTCCTTACAATAGGTTACTGTTTAACCAACACCCTTGTTACGAAATATACAGTGGATGTTGATGACAAAATTAAATTCGCATATCCTTACACGTTAATTAATAAATATATGGAAATGCTTGTGTTCAAAGATTTTAGAAAAATAACATTATACTTGCTCAAGAGATTATTGAGAATGCAAAGTAGGTAAACATAAAAAAAAAGTATTGAGTCTTTCAGTCGTTTAACATTCAAATTGATTTTCTGTATTTTTATGATTATCTATAATAATAACGTAAGATACAAAATGGTAACAATAAAATAAGTAGGAGTAGCACCTTTTTATATAAATTTTGTTATATTCTACGACGTCTCTATTTATACATGTTCAAAAGAATTAATACTTTTACAAATGAGCTGTATCAAAATAGGTTCTATTTCTTAGATATCTAAGACCTATCATTGTAAAGGGTATACAAAACTTAATCTAAAATATACAAAGTTTATTTTCTCGATCATATTGTTATTGTGACAAAGACCTAGTTTTAATTCTAATTATTTTAACCCAATTCTTATTTAACTATGACGTAATAAGATTGAGTATTGGTGTAAATAAATTGTAAAAATACTATGTCCTTATAAAAAGTCAAAATATCTTTAGAAATATATTTACAAAAGAAATGCTTACTTTATTCTTAAATACTAACATACAATATTGTCATAGACACAATACAAAACGTAAAATTACAGATACATACATGACTTTAGACATACAAAGATATACATCGATATAAAAGCTTTCTTAGCATTTGAAAACATAAAAATACATAAAAGAGTACATTGCATTCGCTATTATAATTATAATATTTAATTCAGTGAAAGCAAAAATACAATAAATATGATAAAAAATCCAACCCTGTAATGACTAGGATTGACATCTTAAATTATTCATTTAAAATAAAATATTGTGATGTTACAAATCACAAACATTGAAACGTGGCAGTGATAGTTCACTTAATTATTTTAAATCTAGTTATTCTACTGCAAAATATTATCGTAATAATATTACTTCCCTAAATCGTAATGTTTAAGTTAATACGACCGTAAATTTCAATCACAATTCCATCTACTTACAAAGCCATATGAGAATTTATTTTCTCATAAGCAATAATCATTCTCATAACAAAAAGAAATAGAATAGAAGCGAAATTGAAACCATATTAGGTAAGTATTTGATGTAGGTATTCATGACGTCTTACACACTAAATATTTTTTATCAAAATTCCTAATATTTACAAGATATCTATTATGAGTTAATTTATTAAGTGCTAACCTGCACTATGGTTGTTTTAAATTAAACTTTTATTATTTTCGCTCATTTTCCAATAAAAGTTTAATTTAAGATATCTATTATTTAAACAACTATCATATCGATATCTATGTACAGGAAACTTTGACACCAAAATATACTTTCAGTTGATAATAAATTAAATGTAAAGTCAAACGCACATTTCAAGTTTCTTGCTTGTTTTTGCATTGCGTTTGTATTTATTCATTGTAACAATCATAAATTGAGTAAATCAACTAATTTTCCATATAAGTGAAATAGCCACGATTCAAGAATAATGAATGAAGGTAAGACTGAGAGATGAAATAAATAAATAATTCGCTAGAGGTCATCAAAGTACACTTGTCATCGATTTCGATTTGATCGTAGGCTCGTCTCAGATCCATGTTGGTTGACAGTTTTGGCGGTTGAGTTTAATCCTTTAATCCCACTCTCCGATGAACATGTGTCGCGCGTGCGGGGCTGGTGGTGGGGGAAACCCGCGGCCGGGGACAGGCAGGCGGCCGTACAATGCGTAAGGATCGTAATGCTCTCCATCTGCAACGTTAACTATCGTTAGTATTGGACCAACAGTCACAAACCTCATTTGTTATACAGTTCGTGCTGACACTCTGTTCTTCTGTGTGTGTTATTCGTGTATGTTCACATTCGTCTCTAACTGTGCGTGTCACTCAGTTTTAAATTTCCCAGAGGGATTAAATCTTGTTCCAAAACTCAACCTATATTAGTGCGTTAGAAAGAAATGATAGCAAAGCTCGCAAGCCAACTGAAACCGGAGAGTTAGACAGATGTCTATCGAAACTTGATGAAAATGAGAGTTGATTCCGATGGAGGTGAGCACAGAAGTAAGAAGGAAGCTACAGGCTACTTGTGCTACCAAGCGAAGCTGTAATAACAGAAAGTTACCAAGTTGGAGCGAAGAGTCCGCGCCGAGGCGGTGGGATTAAAGTGCGGGGTTAGTCTGTATTGTACTAGCGGGGCTGCTGGATGAGGAGCGGTCGCAGCCTGGGTTCCCTGTTTGGATAGAATTGGTACATGAGCTTTTCCTTTCGGGGGGGTCTTTCGTACGCACCGATTCCGCTCTCGTAGGAGCGTGCGTGCCAGATAGCCGCTTGGGGCATGGGGGCGTGGGCGTACGGGGGCATGTGAGGCGGGAAGGGGCCCGGGTGCGGGTGGGCCACGCTGTAGCGCTTGCTGGGCACGGGGGCCTCCTTCAGAGTGAGGCGCTCTGTCATTGCGGGCAGCACCAGCTTGCCGTTCTGCTTTACGAAATTGGGCACTCGCGCGCGCAGGCCGCAGTAGTACGGGTCATCTGGAATTTACAGAAAAATACATTTAAATATATGATTGAATTCTAATTCTTAGTAAAATAATTAACAAAGTTGAAAACTAAAATATTTTTTTTTTTCTGGGAGTGGTTCATTTTTTTTTAACATGAAATAGGCTTACGCTTGACTACAACTTGCCTGATGTTAAGCAACGTTTTAGTCTACGATGTAGCGCGCTTACCTAGAAGAAACCGGTTTACTCTCGACTTGAAGACCGACAAATTATAGTGATAATAGTGTTATTAGTGGTTCATCTAAGTTTTTAAAGACAAGTTTTCTAGTTTTGGAGGCACCAGCTCAAACTGTAGGTACTGAGTGCGGTTTTTTTATCAATAAGTAGTACGTTATAAAATACGATAAATATCCACAAAAGATTAACAGACAATAGAATGACACTCGTTTCATCAAACCTATAAAAGAAACGGAAAAGCAGACCATTCGAACAAACCCCACCTCGATTCAAACACGAATAGAGCAAATCTGACCACACAACACACTCATGTGCCGTTTGTTATTCGATTACATGCATTAGCACTATACGCGAGTTTAGGGCGCACATTAGTTCTTGAATCGATAGTTTACTTTGTCTTTAGAACACACGTGTTCTCTGAACAGAGGGACTGGCGCCGGCGCAACTATACGATAGCTAATGGAACAATTGTACTATTAACAAAAGGTATGTATAAATCTGAGGTAGGCACTTTCATTTTCTTTCAATTATTATTTTTTACGAATTGATTGTCATCATCATTCACATACAAGAGATGGTATTAAGAAAGCGATTGGTATATTTATTCTACAGTCCAGAATTATCAACCAACAATCTTGATTAACAAACCCATAATTCGCGAGCAAGAGATCAGGCTATTTCATTTGACCTATAAATTACACCAACAAACAAAATAATATGACTATTGTGGCCAAGAGTTTGTGGTCCAGGCGACCCCTAACCATCTTATCTAAGCTAATTTGTGACACGAAATTAATATAGATATGCTTTACTCAACCAAATCTATCCAAACTATAAACCGTCAAAATTCCTCAAGTTCCTCCGTTCAATGCACCTGCCTTCACAATAGCAGTACATCGGAGCGATCCGTGCCATGTTCCGCATCCTACGCCCGTTCCGAATACCGTCATTTAAATATCAAGGATACGCCGAAATGCCAGCGTATTGCGAAACGGCGCATTGTCTTGTAACCTCTGCACTGGGTGCAGAGAAAATAACCCAGACACTCTTAATCAGGTCGATAGGAACTGGTCTTCTTTGTTTTTTTGTGTATGTGAGTGGCTCTCAACTAGAGCTAGAGTGTCAAGAGTTTTCACCGCACTTAGAGCGCCTGTCTAAACGACTGCCACTTGACAAACATCCCCGAGAATTACAATTTAACGTGCCATCTCACGGAAATGCACGAAAATTGTTCCGGCTCTGCGCAGATTTTATCCAGGTTCCTCCTGTGCCTGTCTTTTTTATTATACTAAGGAGTCTAATCTAATAAGCTCCGTGGCGTTAGGTATGTGTTTTGGTAAACTATGAACGTCACATTTTATTGTAGCCAGATCGACATGAGTCGTGATCTAGCGCTTGACAGCGGGACATGTGGTATGTGATATTTTAAACTGCGCCGGCGCTGCGGTTTGAAGGTCTGGTATGTCCTGTTGCGTATATAGGTATCTCCGGCAGATATTATTTGTGATATTTAATAAAATATTTGTTATCCGCGTAGTAGATTAGTAAAAGTTGTTGAAATATTTGTTTTTGAAGTATTAATAATATCCTAAGAATTTTCATACCCTAAACTAATAAAAAATATAGCGTAAGAGTGAGTTTTATTGTTTTACTTTAATATGAAACCATACAATAGAAAACAAGTATTACTCTTCTTGTCTGTTGAGGCTTGATTTTAGATCAGTATATTTTATCCTTGAAATTCACTGATTATCTTGAACATATTTCACAAAAATTGCCATTATGTGCAGTTAAAAACACAGTTTATAAATTAACTGACGACAGTAAACATGTCGGTGATTTTTCTCCTTATCGCAGATCTAGAAAAGGCGGCTTTTAAGTCTACATTACTTTTTTCTTCCTATCTGTGTCAACTTCAAGTTTAAAGTCCTTACCTAAGTACTTAATGTTGTGTCAGATGTCCATGTAATCTGTGATGTATGGCCAAGAATTGCCTTTAAAGGGTTAAACTTTCACTTTAGTGTCGTTATGATCAAGGGCCGTAGAGGGCACGTCTCTGCTTTTTATTTCGAGCGTTTTTCTTTGTGAATGTTTTCGAGTCGTGATGACAAACGATTGCCTATAATGGTTAGTGACGATCGTTTCTGGTATCTTTCTATGATGCATTGTTGTTCATATTTATGATGTTTTCTATTGCTTTTGCTTAAAGTTGCTGAGAACTGAGTGGTGTAGATCCAGACATTTTCAGGCTAGGTAATATTGGAATCAACACTTTTTTTTATTAATTTGAACATCGTATAAAAAATAACAGATAAATGTGCTAAAAATTCTGAAATAACTGAAATTTCAAGTACTAACAAAAATCTAAAAACAGAGATACTTTATAAATAACTAAATATCATCCAAAACACTATTCAATAAAATTAGATTTACTTTCACTTACCAATATAGGCAAATATATTGAGCGTCAATTCTCAAATTACCTATGCATTCACTCTAAACCTATCCAGACATATCACATCATCCTGTGCATGAATCTGTTGACACCAACTAGATTTATGTCCCCTACAAACTATAACAACCACTCTTGTTGCTAGTGTGAAGCTGTGAACATTATATCAACCGCACATTGGACAGACCATCATTTATAAATCTGCACACTTTACAAGATTTATGTGAATATTTGTTAAATTATTGCGTTCGCGGCGCAGCTGTGAAAACGTTTGTTCTGTTCTACGCGTGTTGTTATTATTGGTTGTGTTGTTCCGACTCTAGGAACTAAGCCTACGCATAGATTCTGATGTTCCGCGCTACATTTATAATAGAACCAGAAATATTTTATTTGATCAGGTTAAGCTCAATAGCGTGACCATTCTTATTACAAAAAGGTAAGTACGTTATTTTACCACCTAAATCATGAAAAATAGTTACTAATGATCCAGTATATGCAAATTTAGTAGATTAGTAGCCGAGGGCTGTAAGGCTTCAATTGCAGCCCGAGATAATTGCTGCTTCAGCTTCCATTTCCATTGAATCAGGAGTGCAGTTTATATTTTCATCACTTGCAGAACTCATGTTTTTTTCCTAATTAGCACGTATTTATAAAAAAATCCCAAAACAAACAATATTTAAAGTGAAAGTTTTCTAATCCTGCCTTTTTTCATCTTTTTTTTGGGGTACGAAATTGAGCATCGCCGTTCGATATTTAAAATTGATGACTATTATACTCATACGAAGACAAGGCTGAATAGCGAAGCGACCTCCTTTGTCTACTATTTGAACTTTTTGAAAGAGTGAAAAGTTTTTTTTTAAATTACTTACCGCCCTAGGGCTTTTTTAGTTACATTATTACCCTAGAGCGCTAATTGGTTACTTACAAGCCCCATTTGGGGGTAATAAGGACCTACGTACCGAACAGGAGAGATGTAAAATCTATTAAAATAAAACACCTGTTAGAAAAAGGCTCAATCCCAAATGCAAAGCAACTATCCGAAGACAAACGCATTTAAGTCGGCGTTCGGTACCAAGCTATTTGTCCATTAACTAAAACTTACGACCTACATGTTGTCCGTACAAGGCGAGTATTGGCGAGTGCGTACTTTTCGTATAGGCGCCGCTTTTATTGCCCATTGTAGAAGAACAAGTCATAGAATTGCTGGCCTGTGATTGAGGCAAATGAGAATAGAATGAGAGAGAAAGTAACTTTAGACTTTCAGAAACCTATCAAAAGTTAAACCCTCATAAAAGTTAGTTGAGTGGTCAGATTGGTACAATCGACTTATAAGGCTCTACGTGTATAAAGGAAAGCTAATTCATCAACATTAAAGAAAATACGAATATTGTAGTAACTATTAATCTGTACAAATTTTAATCTGTAATTAAATTTTAAATTTTAATTTCAATAATTGACACACTGGAAGAACCCTGGATACTGCAACACAGGGAATCCTGAAGCAGTAGACAGGACCCCAATTTGAATTTGAACTTGAATAATTTAGATACTTTTATGTAACGTAAAAATGATAACATGTTTTAGTAGAAAATAAATATTACGTATACAGTATATTTAACATTTGCGGACAGTAAAGTTGTGTAGACTGCTTGTACAAAACACAAAAGGCTCATTCATAAAACTTATTTTTTTTTATAAATTGTTTAATTTAATTTTCCAAATGAACCAGTAGTCTGATAATAAAATTAGAAGGGTTTAGGGCGATCTGAAACTCTCGGCACTAGATTGTGACTGGCCTGTTAGCTTAGTTGGTAGTGGCTCTGCCTTCTAATCTAGAGGTCGCGGGTTCGATTCCCGCATGACACAAGTATTTATGTACTTTAAAAAAAATATAATTACTTGTGTTGAGTCTGGTCGTTTGTATGTATAATAAGTATGTATTTACAAAAAAAAAGTATATAAGTATTATATCCGTTATCTAGTACCCACGACACAAGCGTTTGCTTAGTGTGGGGCTAGATGGCGCTGTGTCCCGGAATATTTATTATTTATTTATTATTATTGTACACCCATCTAAAGGCTCATTTATTTGAATATCCAGTTTGTTTAAAAGCTTTTTTTTTAATTTATTCGGCAAAATATAAAATGGGTAATCCAAATGGGTAGGTTCCTACGAAACAACTATGCCGCAATTTCAAAAACGTTTAAGAGACTCCCAATTACGTGCAATATCGGCACCAATAAGTTTATAGCAATTAACGACCCCATTCAGACTGCTAATTAACAATGCAAGTGTTTCGTGAGTTACTGATGTTGTTGCAATTCTCACTTTGGGCACGGCCGACTTCGGGTGGAATTGTTTCTCAAAATGCCTAATAGTACGATATTGGCATCTTTAAATAAATTACATCAGGTATCACTTTCCAGATAGGGGCATATAGTATTTTTTTAAATTGTTAAGTTGTTTTTGGATAAGAATTTGGTAACAGTTTTTCAATTTATTATTATAATTTATTTTTCAATCTACGCAGGACCGGAACTAGTAGCGTACAAGAAGAGTGGCCTATGCTCAGCAGTGGGCGATAACAGGATGATGATGATGATGAAGATTTGTTTTTTTTAAATTATGGTTTTAAATTTTCGATTACAGATTGTAGAGCATGCATATATTTTATTTTTCATTATGGTTTACACTTCTGATCTAAAGAGACTTAAATCAATGCATTCGTTTTGGGATCCAAAACATTTACATTTGATCTACATCTACAAATCCACAGATAGACACAACAAACATCACTTTTTTGTATGTCGCTTTTAAGTTTGTATTTGAACCACTACTTTTTGGGTGTTGAATTTAAGAACATGTCATAAACGTACGATAGCTTTTTGAACATAGTATAGAAAATATTGCTTACCGTATTTCTTGTTATCTTTGCCCTTATCCGATTTGCCTCGAGCCATCTGGGGCACGCGGCCGTTTTGATCCAAGTCATCATAGTCAGGCTGAAAATAAACATAAAAACAATCAATTAATTTAATAATCCGAAATAATATACATTAATATAATCTATCTATACATATAAAACTCAAAGGTGACTGACTGATTGACTGATATAGTGATCTATCAACGCACAGCTCAAACCACTGGAGGATTGGGCTGAAATTTGGAATGAAGGTAGATGTTATGACGTAGGCATCCGCTAAGAAAGCCACTTTTAGAGGGGTGAAATAGGGGATGCAAGTTTTACTTCTTAATGCGAGCTAAGCCGCGAGTACATACTAGTACTAATATATCCTTAAAAATAAGTAAAATTCGTTTTGTAAATCTAACAGAGGCAAGTAAATGCGATGTTTTTTTAAATTATTTAATGAAAATATCTGACAGTAACTGTCAGCTATGCTACAGCCGAAAATGTGTATTGAAAATTCAGAATAAGTAAATTCAAATCAAAAGTATACGCCACATGAGTAAATGAGATAGCTAGATTCAAATAAATAGTAAAAAACAATTTAAACCATACTAAATAAAATTAAAAAGACTTACAAAGAATCTTCGCATGTTTCTACCTTCTACCATGCATGTAACGCCTGATAATGTGTAAAAGCAACTTAAATTCTAGCTATAAAATGTACCGTGGGCGTTTACAACCTTTTTACCTTGAAATGGTTCGGTTCTAAAAACTGTAACTGTTATTATGAAGGTTTGAATGTTATTAAATACTATAAAGGTATGGAAAAGCGATGTCGCCACCCAGAGTGATATGAAATTAAATGTTATTATAATATATATAGCCAACAATTAGATTGAAAAAAACGAAATGTCTATTCTTTATAACAAAGATGTTTATTCAAAACGTATAAGATCTCAAACTAAAGGGTTAATGTAGCCGAAAAGTGTTACATCCTAGGCTGCAGCAATGCTTAACATCAGGCAGGCTGTAGTCAAACGTAAACCTAGCCCACGTAAAAAAAATATATTATTAATCTCGATGAATCACATTTATTATAGAACTATTCTGTCTTAACAATCGAGGTAAACATTATGAATGTGTGTATTGAAATCATATCACAATGTTCATAGAACCATTTTCCGTAACATCACAAAAGAAGCAAAGAGCTTCCTTGCAATCATCTGCAGCCGCAGCACAGTCTATGTGCAAATGCAAAGATTCACGATGCCGCAGTCTTTTGTAAACGCATTTATCGGAACATATCTCTAAAATCGGAATATGTGAATCCCCTTACAAATACTTGCTATAGAAACGTAATTGAGCCAAAAAAGCCACGAAATGGTCAACCGACGCCGCCGCGGTTGAGTTGGTGAACAGGGCTTGCCTGCGATCCACAGGTACTAAGCATTTGGCAACCTTCGGGTATTTCCGGCATCTTAACTAATCATGAACAAGCTTTGTATGCGATTAATACGTGGGAGAGAGATGATATGTGGACTCATTTTCGACGCAATATTTGTAAGAATTTACAATTCTATGGTATCAATAGTCGTAGGATTCAACCAGCCAAGTATGAGCATAACTTTCAGGCACAAAACTGGAAATAAACTGACACACAAAAGACATTGTTTCATTTGTACAACGTCAGAAGCGCCGGTGATGCTTTTGGTCTAGGAAAGGGCGAGATTTTATCAAGGTCTATATCTGATGGTGATGGCGTCGTTGATATAGGTGTTGGAGCTATTGGGCCATTGTCAGTTCTAGCCGACGAAGGGTAACCTGGTAGAATCCCAATATAGGCAAAAATACAAAACGAGTAATAATGAGCGAGAAACGTGGCGGATGAATACTTTATTAATTCATCCTTCTGTAGATTTGAATGAAAATCCACACGGTTAGACCTAAAATTATAACCTAAGCTTATTTGAAACCTTTTTATTCAAATACATGATCTTAATAGGTTCACGCGAAATAGAACCCAATGCTGATTGATCCCGGGCAGGATATATAAGGTTCAAAAATAGTATAGCTGAATAGTGACGTGTCTCAAGATTATTCAGCCAATGTTTCTGGCGATTCAGTGTCCACAATTAAGTGACAAGTGGTCCCAATGGACAGGGCTAAATGCGAAGTGACGTCACTATAGTCAAGATACCAACGTAGATGTAATTGAGGAAAGATATGGTCTTCTGAGCTAGGAAAGGTCGGAGTGTCCGGATTTGGTCACAATTTATGTCTCAACTATACTTGCTAGTCTGGCTACGAACTGTTAGGTGATCTATAACTTATGTTGTTAAAGCTGTAAAGCAAATTTTGCAAATAGTAAAAAGCATTTTATTACAAATTAGCTTCATATAATATAACTTCTTTTATCATATCGGATAAAAAAAAATGATAACATTATTGTATTTATTTGAAATTAATTTAAAATCAAAACACATAAAGTAAATATAATGTGTGATGTAACTGCTAAAGTTTATTGCATTAAAATCAAAATACTAATGCATTTATTACGAGTGTGAAGTTTGTACTACCACATACAAATAATTCCTTCGAAGTGTGGGTAGGTTTGTATTTGTATGTGAAAGGTTAAAAATCTCATACATTCGATTTTATCACCTAATGCATTCAGGGGTCCTTTTCCTTAAATCTTGTGGTCTTGATATCATTAACAAAAACTTGACTCATGCTACCTCATGGTACCTTATCTTATACTTTATGTGGATATTTTAGAGGTTAGTCGCTAAAATCTGGGTAAAAATAACGGTTAAACTTAATTATTATACCGCAAGATGAGATTTAGGTATGTTTTTTTAAGATGAGATTTTACCTTTTTTGAGGCGGATTTCAAAAAAGGTGTTCATCAATTCCAACTGTATGTATTTATGTAGGTGTGTGATTTCGTCGGAATTGGTCAATAGGAACAGTTCAAAATTCACCAATATGTGTGTAGTAGTTTTTTGAGATAAGGTTATAAAGTAATTACGCTTATTTGGAGCAAATACATATTGAATATGAAGTCTTTTTAGTTGGCATGGTTTCAACTTTATATTACCGCATTGTACTTAATTTTCACTACAACAATAATTAATCAGGCGTCGAAATCGATTTAAAATTTTCCTATATTATAGTTATAGGTAATGTTATGGATCTTATTAATATAATTCCATAGCTTGAAGACCTTGGGACATGGAACTCCTTTCCGATTTCTCTTAAGTATGTAAGCACCAACTTGGTATTAAGTGATCATTAAGTGTTTATCATTATTGTTTACAATGTCGAAACGTTTAAGCTTGGACATGACGAAGTTTTATCGCCGATTTTATTTATAAAAGGTTTAAAAGTAGGTTTATTGTAAACATTGAAATCCAGTTCCGGAATCGTGTGACAATTTTGGCCGAAAGGACTATGAAACATAAAAATTTGCTAATAATATTAATGAAATACTGCTTCAGCCCCTATCTACCTGTTATATTATAAATGTCATAGTTTCTGGTTGTAATAATCATTTATTGATTTGTGTGTCAATACTATAAAAATCTTGTAGGTACAGTCTATCTAACAGGTCTCTTCTTCTCGTGCATTTCCTAAATGGAGGTTGGTCAGCTCAGCGAACTTATCCCTATCTCTAACAGGTCTCTACAGGTCCCAAAATTTTGTATTTTTTTTATGCTACTTTTATTTTCAATGTTTTATCCTTACCTTAGGAATATCAGCAGGTCCGTACCCGTTCTCCCTGGGCGGCAGTTTGGGCGGCCTCTCGCCCTTCCTGCCCATCTGCATCATGAGCTGCTCCCGAGTTGCTGCCACCACGCCGTGACCGTTGAGACCGTATCCGCCTGCATAGAACATAAAAATGAATTATTAGAACATTCGATTGTATGTTGTTTGCTATTTTTTGTGTCTGTCTTTATAAATGTGTCGTAATGGGTCGATTTAGAAAAAAAAACAGTTAAGTATATTATACTTTAATCTTTTGTACAGGTAATTATTGAATGAATGACAAATTACAACGTAATTAGGTTGAAAACATATACTCAAAACTGATTGAGTAAATGCGGGGTTCTTCTGTAAAGATAAAATACATTCATATTGGCATAGTTTTTTATTATGATCAGGCCGCAAATATTCACTTAAATTTACGATAATTACGAACACAGTGTTTTGACAGACTCGTTTGAAAGCCATTTCAATTCCAGCTTATATGTTTTATATATTATTGACTACAGCATCTCTTATTCGAAAGTTCTTTAAAACGACCTTATGTTCAAGTTTAAAGAAGTAAAATGAAGTATAAGTATACCTGAGCTGCCACTGGAGCCAGATCCGTTAACGTTGGAGCTGGCGATGCTGTAAGGATCTTCGTCTGGGATCGGGATGCGAGGCCGGTTCTTGATGTCCATCGGTTTTTGGACTGCAAAGAGAGAACAGAGATAAATGATGATGTTGAGATGTGGGCATCTGACTTACTCAAGGTAATTATTTTATTACTAGCAACAATATAAAAAAATTGAAGTGATTAAAATCCTACCTCATGAATATAAAAAAACCGGATTTTAATTTTTGTAAAGTTTATTTGATAATACTAGATGTGATTAGTCTCTTCTTCTTATCGAATGAGAATGGCCAACTCTGGTGTCGAGAGTTTATCAAGCCGCCCTAAGGGCCTCTGACATTAGCATGTGAAAGTAAATCTTTACCATTTGTTATTGATTATCAAGCTTAACAAAATCTTCCATTGAAGTACATTCTTAAAGGTTTCACTTGATGAATACATTAGAGTTAAACCCTTCAACCCTATCTTACCTATCCGATCTCCTTTCACTACCTACGAGTAAATTCCTCAACACATACAAAACTCAAATACCTCTATTCGAATCCATATTTCCAATCGGCCAATCGTAAAGGTTAACTTAACAATTGGAAACATTTAGCTTCAGTAACTTAGTACTTAAGCAACAGCTTTAATCGTGATGTGCAGGTCTGATGGCAATCACTAGTGTTCACGACTTTACTAAATACTGAATTAGGTATCCTATGTTATGTTCTAGAATCTGTATCTGTGTGTTTATTTGTCACCTCATAAAATATAACAGGGTTAAAGCGATCAAGCAAAGTTATTCAAGAGTTAAAAACATCAGGCAAGTTGTAGTCAAGCGTAAGCCTATATCATGTAAAAAAAAATGCCGTGGTAAAGAATATAAAGGAAAAAAGAAGATCTGATGATCTTCTTAATCTATTAAAAATCAAGAAGAAAATGTCAGAATAGGTACGTTTGATTGGCAGATTTTTTTCCTTTGTAGTAAGTTATTTCTAGAAAACACATAACGATTAAGATTTTACAGATACTCGTAAGTAAACGTGTTACACCCTAGGCTGCAGCAATGCTTAACATCAGGCAGGCTGTAGTCGTAAAAACGTAAAAATAAAATAAATGTAGTTAGATTTTTTTACATTTCATCTGTGTCATTTTATGCAAATGAACCCGAGAACAAGTACTAAACTAAAGCTACATCCATCCAAAGGTTGCCTTTATTACGTTCACTGTCATTATGTTATAATCGAAACTAAACGAAACGTACGAAGTTAATGCTAGGTCCTTGAATGTTAATGGCTATGGACTGGACTATGTTACATGAAGAAACTATTATGTACTAAAATAAGTGTTGTTGTGGTTCCTTGTTTGAGAGTTGTTTATGCAATATATAAGTTTAATACATAAAAGGTAAATGTTTGTTACCATTATCAAATCATTATTACTAAATTATATTATTTAAGCGAACAATTCGTCCAGCACTATCTACGGACTTGGCCATTTTTAGCCTGAAACACACGGTAAATTATTACCGCGCTCGTAACACTTCAGTGTATGCCTGCTTCCTAGATCTGAGTCGCGCTTTTGATTTAGTAAACTACAGAATTCTCTGGAATAAATTGGCCGCGGCGCAGGTCCCGGAAGAAGTCCTCAGTATGATCAGGTACAGGTACGAAAATCAAACCAATGTAGTGAAATGGGGCGACCAGACCTCCAGCGAATATAGGTTGGAGTGCGGTGTTCGTCAGGGGGGGCTTACCTCTCCGGATCTTTTCAACTTATATATGAACGACCTGATTGTGGAGCTGAGAGGCACCAGAGTTGGATGTCACATCGGTGACATATGTGTCAACAACTTCAGTTATGCTGACGACATGGTGCTCCTCAGCCCCTCCATCAGCGGCTTAAGAAAACTATTGGCTATCTGCGAGAATTATGCTGCAAGACATGGTCTTAAATATAATGTAACCAAAACAGAGATGCTCGTTTTTCGCGCAGGCAAAGGTCCGGAAAAGGTACCTAACGTATACTTGTTGGGTTTGCCCGTGAGGGTTGTGAAGCAGTTCAGATACCTTGGTCACATCATGACCGAAAACTTAAGGGACGACCTGGACATGGAACGGGAAAGAAGGAACCTGTCCATCAGATGTAATATGCTCGCGCGCCGATTTGCAAAATGTACTCCTGAAGTGAAGGTTACTCTGTTCAGGGCTTACTGTATGTGCCTTTACACATGTCAGCTATGGACAGAGTATTCTCGAAGTGCTCATCACGCCATAAGGGTGCAATATAATAACGCATATCGCATCCTTATGAAGAAATCAAGGTACTGCAGCGCGTCGGGCATGTTTTCTGAGGGGCGGGTTCCTGATTTCTTCGCAGTTATTCGGTCCCGCATTGCTTCCTTTTGGGAAAGAATACGGAGATCAAATAATGGAATACTGCAGTGCCTGTCTGAGGATTTATGTAGTCCCATATACAAATTTTGGATGTATACTCACCAGAGCGAAAATAAAAAATGACTCGAGTTGCAATTTTATTGAATTGCAATTCTTAGTTTTTTAGTTGTGACACTATTTTATATTTTTATATAATATAATTTTATTGAATAGTTTAAGACATGTCTATGGGTTATGTGCCTGATAATAAAGAATTTTATTTTATTATAAAACTGTTAATTATATTATTTAAGCAACTATAGAAAATTATTTGTAACAGGTCCGATAATTTCTTATTTTTGGGTATATAATTCTGTGTCAAAAGTTTTCTAAGTGATTAGAAATGGTTTCTTGTTGTTGTAAATATCAAAACTGTTTCAAACTTTTCAATAACAAGTACTTTTATTTTCATAAAAAACCAGCAACACAACGAAATTATCTTGTTAATCTCAAATATTTCTAAACATTAATCGTCAAACAACAACCACTACTTTATCTAATGCATAAGCGCCGAACATATAACATATCGCTCTTAAGGGCACTCATATCTTGTTTTATTTTATAAATTTACTCGTATTAAGATAAGGCTATTACAATGAATGATTGAGCACAAATCAAATCAATATTAGATTAAGTGCTGGAGGCGATTGGTTCCTAATTACAACTCCCCTTAATAGGTTTTAATGATTTGAATCTAATAGCTATTAGGATAATTTATACACGTACTGTGTGCGTTATTGGACTAACATCATAATACTGAGTAACTAGTAACAGTAGTATCTAATGCATAGCATTTTAAGGGTAGGGTTTTGTTGTATTCGATTATTATCATCATCATCGGTGCCATCTTCATATTGAAGTTCGGAGGTCAGTTGGCAAAACTTCTTGCGATCCCATGCTGCTTCTTTTAGAAGCGGTTAGCTTATTATGCGGACTGCCAAACTGTGAAACTACTTGCAAGATTCTCTGTTCCCCTTGGACTAATTTTATCCGTCTTCCAGTCGAAAGTTAATCAGTTTCTTCTAGATAAGCGTGCTTGATCGGGACGCTTAATATCAGGCGAGTTTTTATCAGTTCTAAACGCTTTATTTGTCTTGGTTCAAAGACAACAAAAACACAGAAAAATTAGTAAACCTACATACTGTTCAAAAGCTATTTAGAACACATAAACTCTGGAAATACCTAAGTCTCAGCGGCAACGGGCTTAGCATCCCGATTAGTTGATGTGACCAGAATATAAACCACACTTTGTTTTTAAATGCTAAGAAAATTACGTGAATTTATTTACAATATGCTTTGTATTCTTCGCCATTTCGCTTTAATCTTTGTCTGATATAGATTTAAGTGTGGGGAAAAGATTTATGTGTCGAGTTGTTACTTACTTTGTTGTTGTTGTGTTCACGAACCTTGTATCTAAAGGGTTTACTAGAAAATAGTTTAAATCATTTATTTTAAATAGCTATAAAACATGTACTAGTCAGAATGATGTTAATTTATTTCGCAAATATTTGTATAGCTACACCTCTAACATTTAAAGGTATTGCTTGCAATTCGTAAAACGATCTCTCGTTTCAACTTGATATTTGTTCCGACTAATTTAATATCCTATGTATTATAACCAACATTGGTACATATCTAGAACACCAATAAAGGTAGTTTTTTACAAAGTTTAGAAAACGGAACCTCTTTATTTGAACTAGTATCTGTGTTACTAATAGAACTACACTGTACTCAAACTGCCCTCTAAAGGAGTCGTAAATTCACTACAATTTAAGGCTATAAGGAGTGATGCAAGCACTACTTTAGTAGTTCAATCGTAGCACGCTTCCTATTGTCAATCGATGATTTGCATAACATCGGACCGACCGAGTCACGATTCTTTCCCGACCCAGTCTTTAAAAGTGTATTTGCCCCTGGTTACGAATTCGAAATGAATATCACAATCTGATATGGGTAAGTAGTGCCATTTACCATCAGTGATCTGCTATCACGATTTGGACGGCCTTGCTTGTGAAATCGAAATTAGACCATAGCGAATGGATAGTTGCTCAAAAATACTGTTTTGTGCATAAATCAGAGCAAGCTTGATTGAATAAAAACAATTTGTCAACGAAAGGTGAAGGACAGGAACAAAATACTGGGCAATAAAATACAGATATATATGTAACCAATTCGACACGACATAACTTGGCAGCCTTATTTCCGAAAGGAAATTACTATCAGCTGGAATTATCATCGATAACTTGCTATATAATAAGTAATTTTTAGCATCCTGATACCTAAATTCCGCAATTACTTCCAGATTGACATTTGTAAATCATGAATATGCTATATTTTACAGGACAATGTACGTTTTTGATCGTCAGGCTTTAGAAGATTCAGAATTATGTTCTCATAAGTTGATGCTATTTTGAGTAAGTTGTGTTTGATTTATTCATAAATTCATCCATGCTAAGCCAAGCTAGGGTCTTACCTACTCATGTCTAGTCTTTGTATCTTTTACAAAAGGTCGATGACATAAAGTTTGGGGTCATGTACTAACAAAAGGACTGGTCCCCACGCCGGTGTCACGACTCCCGTACAACGAACCATTGGGCACGTTGCCTAATAGATTTATTGGAGTTCCCTGCCCGATAACCAGCGGGCAGACCGCGAAACCACGAGAAAATCTACCAACGTATCTTATCCCGGATGGAAAATCGCGGGAATCTTCCAATGCGGTTTCGCTCCCATAGATCCAGCGTGATTTGAACAAAACCAATATTGGTTGTAAAGTCCGTAATAGACGTTAGAAATTTGCAGTTACCGCCCAGAGAAATGAGGCGCAATACATCATGAGATCGAAGTGAGATTGCATTGTTGGCCAACAATAAAAGAGCCACCGAGAACTGACGTGAATACTTGATGCGGTTGCGTGCTATGAGAACTAAATCAGATTCGTAATTTGTTATAAAATTATATTACCCGTCTATGCCATTTTTCACTTTGCGCTTTGTGAATTTATCCGTAGTTTTGTTACGAAAAATGTTGTGTTCTTTTTATTAGATAATAGGGTTGGCATTGCCGACAAAGGTGCGAAGACAACCATGCTAATTCGGAATTCAGAAAAAGATGTAAAAACCAAATTAGGTAGGTTTTGTTCGTTTTTGTTTGCGAACAGCGGCGGTGGCTAGCATAGAGTTACTTATTAGGCAGTACTAATGAACTCACATACAAGGATATCTTTAATATTTTCAATTTACTATCGACAGCTGTTTAAAAGATCGATTTCATGCAATCAGCTGTGGTCATTCATACGAACTAGTTCCGGAAGCTGACTTTCGACATTAAACTCCAAGCAGATCACCTTGCAGGACAGAAACCAGATCTTTGAGCAGGTTCAATACGTTGTGCGACTTTGAGATATGTAGACTTGATAATCCTGAACTTAACGTTTCAGGTGGACAATGTAGTATATGGTTATTTTGAACTAATATGGTTAAGGCTACAAACCTTTTACGGTTTGTTTTAAAACATCAATGTAAACCATTTTTCGATAATTCGTTCTAAACATAGAAAGAGTGCTTTAATAAAGCTCATGTACTAGTACACAACTATATAGTATTAACTAGGCTTCTGGCAAACTATGTTTGACTACTGAAATCAAAGTTTACATTATGAAATGTCGTCATATTTGTACAATAATGAAAAGCATTTTTTGTGCATCAAACAATCTTTTGTCCAACCAAGTCACCTACTTTATTCCTCAAAAATACATGTTCCATTGTTTCCCAAGGCCAGAAATATTGATAAAACGGTACGTTCGCGTGAGAATTTCATTTTAATTTCATACGTCACTTGTTAATGATAATTTTCGAGGTCGACACATTGTGGGGGCAATCTGAGGTCTCAAGCAAGGCAAGTGTATTGTTCGTATTGGCGCCGCTAGACCAACTTTTATAACTTTTAACTCTATGTCTATTGTAATAAGGATGATTGTTTTGTATCTAGATGGGTATTAAAAGCTGTCTGCGTGTTTGTTTGGGTCTATTGAATGGTAATCGGTCGGTGTTGATGACGCGTCGATGTATGGTACTTGTAACTGTTGTTATGGAAAGAGTTAATAAACATAACATGGTTTTCATACGGATGTTGGCACGATGCTTTTTTTAAATAATACACTGTGGTAGTTAATTTCTTTTCATTCAAAAATGTTTTTTCTATTCAGACCCGCTGAATTGTAAAAAAAGCTCTTCATATATACTCTAGTTTAGCACAAAGGTTTGCAACCTTCACGCTGTCCTATTTCGGATCAGAATGACAATAGTAACCCTGCCAGTTAACTTTACCGAGCCATGCCTCACTGTCTCAAGCCAGTGTTAGCCAATTTATTCGCTATGACAACTATTGTGTATTTATGTCCCTTAAACGATGCTATTGCGTTTTTTATTATTGTTTGCAGCCTATTGTGAATAGCGCGAAATCACTTGGAAACTGTCGTGTCTAATGATGCAGGGTTGAGGATGATTTGCTTGAAGTTTTGTGGAGTTGTTTACGTCATTTGCTGAACAAATAACATGAAAGGTGCTGTTTGGAATGTAGCGACTCGTATAATTTAAGTAACTTTTGAATTAACTACTTATGTTTATATCTATAAAATAAATGTTTGTCCTAATTTTTAATATAAATTAAGTCATATTCATAAGGTTACAAGTTTGCGCTTGTAAACAAAAAAATAATTTCTAAAATCACTTATTTTGTAAATGGTAGGCGTAGCTGGACTACAAAAAACGATAATTATTTTTAAATTAGAGCTGCACCATATACGTGGGCAATTATTAAAACATGCGGAACTAAATTAAACACACATGATATTATTTAAATTACGTACATATGCGTAGGTAATAAAATTTTACATGCCTGTGGTACCAAATAAAACTACCAATACAAGTAATAATAACTGTAAGTACATAGCTACGACTAATGAAGACCAGTTTCTTTCTGTAAAGTAGCAGAGCAGCGATTTTGTAACACTTGTCAGTGGTTTTAATGATCAAATTGTGGACCCAAATATAGCTTGTCATCATCACAATATTTATTTACCACGTAGGTAAAACTGCGTGATGAAACGAGTGTTTTTATTTAAGTTATTCAGTGATCATTTCCTGGTTCAATTCTACTTTTTGCCAAATTTAATTTGACCAGTAATTGGCAAATTTTTATGGCATAGTTATCGATGATTTTGGTCTAAGTTTATAGACTAATCCAACCTATGGCTATAAAAATATGATATTCATTTTAATGATATGGTTGGAACAGATTGGCTACTAGGCATTGAGTTTTATAGGTTATTTTTTGTACAAAAAATTGTTTGAAAGGTTACTTGACCCATTTTCAAAATTTTAATTGTGGTCATTATCTTTCGTCTGCTGAATATAGAATTCTGTCAGCGAGCAGTTTAATTTTATTAATATTGTAGATTTATTCGTACAAACAAGTCACCCGACTTAAAATACGAGGGCTTATAAATGGTTTAGCATATTCCGGCAGCCTCGTTTGAGGTCCAATTCCATTACAGTGCCAGCATGCTTAGTCATCAAACATAACGTATTTTATGCAAATCTTGCAATAAAGGATATTCTTTTATTTCGCTGTAATCTATGCTACATGCAATTTGCTGACCAATGCTTTACCAAACGAAACCCTACTAGCTATTTAAGAATCATATACAAAAAATACGAAATATTATATTTATTGACATAATAAAAACAATAAATTTCGTGAAACCTCTGGCTTTGTGCTAGTCGTGAGACTGTGTTACAAAGTTAGTCTTCTCCCAATTGTGAGGCCTATAGACTATAGACCTACTCGTAAAATAGGTATTAAATAGGTATTTTAACAGCTGTTCGTATAGATCAGGCTCTATCAGTTCTTGTCAAGCTGTATCCGGCTGTCGCGTCAGCTGCGTGGCCTTCGGACTTGGACAATGCTTTCTGTACTACTACTTGTGTCTGGAATGCTGTAATTAGGTAGGTTGCTTTATTGTGCTTATTGAGATTGTTAAATAGGTTAACAACAAATTTATCGTAGAGTAGTGGCCTGACTTGCGCGCACAGTCACATAAACACAAAAATCTTTCTCTTAAAACACTCTACCAGCTAAAAGAACACATCAAAATCCGTTGAGTACTTTTAGATATCTTAGCATATAAGGGGACAGACAGCAGAAGTTGACCTTAAGTCACCTTACTATAAGAATGTACGTAGTGAAGTGTCTCACAGTAAACCAAATTGTGCATTAGCATGACCGTAAGTGATATACTCGTATTCTAGCTTATGTTAAACAAATACAATATACAACACATTCCCAAAATTCCGAGCTACTTATAGTTGGATATGGAAAAGTTTGAATTTTTGCACATTTATGCATACATACGTCTTGTCTAGAATAGTGTTTAATGTATTACGGAATAATTTTGTTCATCTTCATGTCACCGTTTATTCAAGTCAGTTAAATCAACGAGTATTTTAATAACCTTCTTTTTTCAAGATCTAGTTCATACCACAAAGAAAAAAGAGCCTAAGTAACTATTATCGTTTCCTCTTTGCAACAAAGCTTTACATTAGTTTTTAAACAGTTACGGTTGTGTAACTAATTGCTTACAAGATATAGAATCAGATAAAAAATGGCACAGATTTTATTCTCACGGACCATTCAGTTCCTCAAAAATTGGATCAATTGCTTTTGTGTCTGTAATTTGATCATTACGCAAAATACTACTGACTAGCTGCAATATGTTTGGGTCATTACTAACATCCTCATTTATATTGGCCTGTAATAAGATCTCAATTAGGTAACCTTCATTATTATTAGCTTTGGAAGTGAAATAAAGCTAGCATGAAACTAGATTTTTATTTAATTTTAATAATATAGGTATATTAAAACTAAGTATATCGCATTGATTTGGTGGTTAAATGGGTAGTGTTTTTGAACACATTTCCATAAATTAGATGAAAATGTATTAATTTACAATCAATTAATCCCGAGCACGATCTAGCTATTTTGAACTTTTTTTAAATTATTAAGTAAGATATTATTAAATTTGTAGTTATGTAATAATACTTATGACTTTATTTACAATAATAAAATATAAAAACAAGTGAAGGAAAACTAAACATACTACTTCTAACTACTACAAAAAGGGGCACTTAGAAAATCTTTAGAAAAGCCTAAAGATAATCTCAGTGCTCCAGCCCACTACCAGAGGGCAGCGTGTCCAGCATGCTGGCCGCATTACCACGCTGGATGGCAATGCTGATACGTTGAGCCAGAAAAAGGCCAGCATTTTGGTGAAAAATTATATTAAATTATATTTTATTGATCTGCGTTGAACTAAACAGTAAAATTATTGTAACAATTGTTGTTAGTATAATAATATGAATAATATATTTAAATGAATACATTATAAATATAGACAATGAACTATAACATGCCACCTTTATTATAACTCCTGCCTAGAATTGAATCATCAAACGCAGACCGATTTGTATCAAACAAATTTGCAAAACCACCGTGACGATTTTTATTACGAACATTACGATGATTGTTATCAAATATTCTCCGTCGATTATATCATTTAGGCTAAAAAACTAAAGACTTCCGTGTTAAAAACTTTTCGATATCACACTCGAGTATATTTGCTAACTAGTGGATCGGAGCATGAGCGTTTTCTTGGTAGATAACTTGATATAATATGTTTTTGCATTTGTTTTTTTGTTTTTTACGTATTGTGCCATGGTCAAGGTGGGAAGGTCGTGAATACCCATTAGTTTCAGTCTAAAAGTAATTTCGTATTGTATAAAAAATGTTTAGAGACCTATTAGTTGGCTCGCAATGATTTTGCATGTTCGAATCTGAGAAAAATACCTAAAATTGATAAGTAATATATACAATGTGTTTGGTTTCGACATACCGATATTTAAAGGGGGTATTTTTCAGCCCTTTTTATCGACAAATCCACCCCCCTAAACTTTCCTACCTCACCCCTCTTGAAATGGCAGCGATTTGTATAGACTTATTAGATCGCTTGAAATTATTTTGCATGTTCTAATCTGAGAAAAATACCTAAAAATGATAAGTAATATATGTCAATATGAACAATTCAGACTGCGCTATTTTGAACGATTTTTCCAAACGCAATGTGTTCATTTACAATAAATTTATTGAACGTTGAAGGCTAAGGTAAAAAGCGTTATTAGATATACCAAAGCGCTATAAAAACAAAGGAATTTAAAATTTCCAAAATTTATAGATTCCACTGCCTCATTACATTGTTGTGAACATGCGTTTTATCTATCCAGATAGGCATCAGGCATGTGTAAAAGATTATCGAAACACGCGGAACATAAATCTCATAGACCTTTTCATAAGTTTCGTTATCGCACGATAGAATGGTAGACACTGTTATTTATTCTGTGGCTACTCACTAGACACGCATTTGCGTCTCATCTTGCGTTTTGTGTAAATCATTTTGGAAGATTTTTATCACTTTGATCATTATAAGCAAAATTAGCGGGATTTATGCTTTAAAGACGTTAATTTATATGAAGTACAACTTGTTCCTTTGCTTACTTACTAACACATCAGCGCATTGAAAATTTTTCGTAGTAGTAGAACATAAGTTGGATGCTATGGATGTACCTAAAGATGCGCATTAAATGTATGTGTTTTCACCAAACCTTTATAACATACTATATGAAATAATAATAATAATATTTTACTTTATTTACACAAAAATTGATATAATAAAGAAAGCCTATTTTATTTAGTTTCATAATGGTCATGCATTGAAAACAACATACAATATGCCTGAACTATTCTTGTGAAAGCATTACAGAGACTACGAAGTCATAAGAACATTTGTAAAAATCTGAAGTACGATAACTTCTTACTATGAAATCAATAGCATATTAGTAATATCTCACCTGGCGGTAACTTAGACTTGAGCATGTCCATAGCAACGACATTGATGATGAGGACCCAGATGGGGCACTCCAGCAAGTCGCCCTCGCTCTTCACGAAGCCGATGGCGCTGAGGCACTGCGTCTCCAGCCGCCGCCGGTCGGGGTATCCGCGCCGGAGCTCGCGGTTCACGTTGGATTGGAACTTTTTCATGTCGAATAGCTGGAAGAAGAGGGAATAAATGCTAGAGAATAATAGGTACTTATTGTTGATAAAAACATACAGCAGCGTATGCAACGAGAGATCTTATCCTTTGGTAATTAACAGAAATAAATAATTATTTCAGGATATAATCACACAGCGCCATCTAGGAATAAAGGTTAGAGAATGATATGTATATTACTTATCGTTGACAAAAACATACAGCGGCAATGAGAGATATTTTTCTTATGGATGGAGAATAGTGAAGGGTTATAAGGTTAGTCAAATTTTCTTACATAAAAACGCTCTAAAAAATTAATAAATTAATAATTTTGTGTGGTGTAGAATTGATTATGGTTTACTTTTTATACGTTTTTATAATTTCTACTAGGTATTTCTTCGGAAAATACCGACCATGGTTGAGTAAGTTACTCTATATTTACAATGAAAATTTAAAATATATTTGATATGATGTCAGGTAACTGGTACATGAATAATGCATAAACTTATCAGTCTTATCACACATTATAATCTAATTAAAGCTTACGAAACAAGATTCATTTATCGAATTTGTCAAACAAGCATCATTCAGCTACTGATGCACGAAAATCGATCCAAACGTTTAATTAAAGATAAAGCATTATCTCAATCAATAGAGGTCGATCTAAACAAAGTGAAGAATCAATAGGATGTTATCGGTGGATTATTATATTACATAACAAGTTATCAAGTGAAAGGGGACAATAGATTGGTCAAACAATGGCGTATACGCATGACACGGTGATTTCGGTGGTGGTCATGAGTGATCAATAATTTTGTAGCGTTGGTTCAACTTCCTTTATTAATAGCCTGTCTCATACTGAATAAAAAATATAAGGAAAATTATGGTTGGTAAGTAAGTTTGCAGGAGAGTGGCTAACTCAGAGATTTAAAATGCCTAAAATGTATGCTGGTATACCAAAAAATTGCAACTATAAATATTATATTAGTCTCTCTTCGAGTCGTATTTCCTCATGACTGAGGGTCGTGACTCCCCGCAGAATTAATTCATTAGGGGAGTTTTCTTGGGCAGATACATCGTGGTGGGTGCCCAGGTCCTTCCACGGAAGACGCATGTCCTCGGATATTGTGGTCCTCAAACATGTCGGTTTCCTCACGATGTTTTCCTTCACCGTTAAGCGAGTGCAAATCCACACATAACTTGAAAATACAAGTCATTGGTGTAGGGCGGATTCGAACCAGGATGCGTCTGGATGAAAAGCAGACACTGGAACCACTGAGCCACACTCGCTTCCCAATTATATTAGTAGGTAAATGAAAATACAAGACTGCACCTGAGTCAGAATAAAAAATAAAATACACATGATCATATTCTGTAGGTATTGTACGCAATTACGAAGTAACAGTTTCGTAGGCGGCTTATACGTATCTAACCTATACTTTAGATAGCACCTTCAATTAGAAGTACAGAATTAAAATTCGATCCGGCAGTCTTCATGAAATGAGGACGAGTAGGGGTTCGGCAAGGAGGCACCGTTATACAGTTGAGGTTCCAAAGACTCGCACCAAGTTCCAAAGACTCGCTTTGCTTCGACTTTCATCGTGCGAACAGCCAAACTGTGGAACTCCTTGCCCGAATCTCTATTCCCCTTGAACTATAATTTGTCGGTCTTCAAGTCGAGAGGAAACTGTTTTCTTCTAGGCAAGCGCGCTAGATCTTAGACTATAACGTTGCTTACCATCAGGCAAGTTGTAGTCAGGCGAAAGCCTATATCATGTAAAAAAAAAATGGTAGAAAATCACGGGACCCTAAAGCAAAAAGCACCTAGTCATACTACCAAACTGACGAAATCGAAAGAGTTAAAGTCTTCATCCGTGTCTCAACCATGCACTTTCGATGACGGCGACTGCATCAAATATTTTCTTCTCAGATATTAACTTCCGATAACTAATCAATAGAGATATATCGACTTTCGATCTTAATTCAACTCGTCGGCCTGTGTTTGATTTAATCATCGGCTTTGATTTAATACTTTCTCATGGAAGGAGTTTCGTAACTATTAATTTTTTTTTTGTTGTGTTTTATTGTTATTTAAAAAGGATGCACTAGTAATTTTAATATTATAAAGGCAGAACTTTATAAATATGTATGGTTGTCCTTCGTCAGCAACGACGGAATAATTTTGCACGTAATATTTTGAAATAAATATAGATTATAAGATGCTGTATACATAGGCTCCTGTTAAACACCGCAGGGCGCTAAAGTCAAAGAATTTCTCGAAGTACTATATTTACTATTGTAAAATAAACCAACTAAAAATACTCACAATATAAAAGTATTGCCAACTTAAAATCACATTTACCCGCTTATCTTTTAAATTAAATATATTTCTATTGTTTAAAAGCATTAACGTAAACACCGCATCAGCGCTGAGCCATCAATTCTCATGATGTCAAATCAGTGATGATGATTGATCACCAATAGACTTAGCGGCTGTGTTTTTTGTTATGTCTTGTAAGATATACATCAAATTGCATGTAGCATTAGTTGTGTATAGACACATTAGCTGCATAACATTACATAAACTGCTTACGATCAGGTAAATTATGGTCAAATGCAATTACAAAGTTGAAAAAGATGATATAGAAAAACTGTACAAAGGCGACAAGACCGCTCAAAGTGCAAGAAACTAATTAATAAGTTTTAATTATATTTGTGTTTTGTGATATATTAGCTATGTGTTACAAATACATATGTGTTTATTTTTTTATCTGTGCTCATAAGGAGGATATTTTGAAAACAGTTTTTATGTCAGACTGATAGTAATATTTTATGTACTAAAAACCATCAGCATAACAACCAAAAGGGTCCTAACAATTTACACCTACTGTACTTTAAATGACTCAATCTTAGTTTTCAATTTAGTCACGAGGGAATCGGTGTGGGAGCGTCGCGATCGCTAAGAAAAAATCCCAGACTCAGTTTCAACACTTGATGGTATTGTCTCGAGAAAATTGGGCTCCTAATGAAGACAATGCCCATGTCCGCAATTACACGACGCGACATGATTCTGTATTTCAATACGATTGAGATTAATCTTCTTTGAACTGTTTCACACCGAGAATAATGATAATAGTTTTGTTTTATAGTAACGGCTGAAGAGGTTTACGCGTGCTTGATGGTAAGAATCACACTTGCTTATTTTGTACCTATCGAGTGACACGTCATTTCTTTGAATTTAATTTGAATATGTAACTGTGGGTCGTCCGGCAGCGAGATGGGTCGACGACATTGTACGAGTCGCGGGTTCTTTATGGATGAGGTCTGCACAAGATCGACTCAGCTGGCACATTTAAAAAGAGGCCTATGCCCAGCAGTGGGATAGAGAAGGCTGTGGATGATGATGATGATGATGTAACTGTGTTGGACTATGTTGAATCTCAAAATTTTCTAGACACATAATGTATGTTACTTTCCTGTTATCAGATCTATGTGAAATTGAAGTTTGTACTCGTCAGGTAGTATTTTTATGCATCTTGGCAAATATGGTACAAGCCAATTTTTTCAATTTGAATATTTCCAAAGACATAATACTCTAGAACGGCTCAAATCCAATCAAATATTGCCCAATTCTATAACCACTCTACCATCAAACAATAGCTAACTTTCTGCGAATTCGCTTCCATTATCCAAAAGAAACAAACACCCAAATGTATTGTATATGAAGCAATGACCATTCCCCTAGCAATGGTACTATCTTTTCATTGTTTGCAACTTACGTAAAACCACGTAATGGTGGATTTATTAATGAACCTTTTGGCTTGTTCTCTAGGAAGTACATTGTTTGAGGCTATTATAGAGGATCTTGATCAATTGCCTTACTTAAACGCTGTGTTACATTTGTTAAAGAAGTTTTATTATAAAATCTTTTAAGGTAACTTTTCCGGTTCTTTTTGGTTTTATTATGATTGTGATGATTTGAGAATTTTAGGACGCCTCTCATTTCTTTTATGCTCACGATGAGATATCAAGAAAGCATAAGAATCTTGGTGGTCTTTGATCAGATATTTTAATCTTATAAGACTTTCCGTTGCGCCAGTTTACGCTTGAACTAATTCAGTCAATCGCTGTCGACGAATAAAAGAGGGATGACTCGAAACTTGTGTAATAATGTTGATAACATAAAAGAAATTATGTGGCAATGTCATGGGCAAAGTAATTCGTGCCCTGAGGTCGTGATGCACCGAACGAACGACTCACAATGCGCCGGGCATTAGGCATAATGTGCGGCCTCTTAATACCATTTCATGATTATTGTCTTTAATAATGACCAATGTAAAGTTTTTGATGTAGAAGAGGGGCGGTGATGGATAGAGAATTAGGGAACGGTCCTTGAGAGCATGTTGATGAAGAAACTAACGCACATCTAATACAATTCTGATTGAAGGCCTCAAAGCTAATAACCGAATATGGAACGCAATGAAATCACAACAGGAAATAATGCAATCATTCAAATTGAATATGGAACTTTAATAATCAAATTAACAAAATAATAGTATCGCCATAAATGAACTTGTATGCAATAATTTGGCATGGGCAACAATCGCTTGCCAATAACTTCGAAATTATGTAGGCAACCATGAAATAACGTTATTCTCGAAGTTTGTCTTTTAATATTCCAATTCTATACACAGCTTGCGAAAATTGGAAACGTGGTCAGAATGATATTGAATGACCACATCTCAAATTAGTTCTATAGGAAATTAACAATTTATTAAATTACAAGATCGACATGTTTGTTTATCGATAATTGTTGCTTTTAGCAAAAGAATTTGTTATGAGAAAAAACCTTTTAATGGTCCTGTCTGATTTATTGATCATTAAATGAGATTTGATTTTGAGTAGTAAATTAGTTTAAACGTTTAGGGAAATATAAATCAGCAGGACTGACCTTGCAGTGTTTTGGAGTTGTGGTTTTAGAAGCTAAAATTTTGTTCTTATGGATAAATACTGTTTATAGACTTGGAAAGCTCAAGCTTGCTTTTAATTAGTAGCTTTAATTAATCTTCCATGCTCTTACTTAAGATATTTAACTAACAAATTATTTCTGCAAATTATTTCTCATTATCGAATACGACTCATCATCATCTTATCACGTAATAACTTAATAAGCCATGTCAGAGGCCCTTAGAGCGGCTTGATTAACTCTCGACACTGGTGCTGGCCACTCTCATTCGATAATAAGTAGATCAACTTAATGAAACCCACTGCATGGGTATAAGTCTACTTCCTATTGCGCCAATAATCCGTTTTGCACTGTTCTTAATCATAAATCTAAATATATAAAACTCAAAGGTGACTGACTGACTGATATAGTGTTTTATCAACGCACAGCCTAAACTACTGGACGGATTGGGCTGAAATTTGGAATTAAGGTAGATGTTATGACGTATGCAAGGATTTTTGGAAATATAATTTTACTGTAAATTGTTTTTTTATTTTGTGTTCTGGTGTACAATAAAGCTATATTGATTGATTGAAATAGGTAATTAGCATACGTGTTTAAATTTTTGTATCATTGTGTTCTAGTTTGTGGTTCTGGTGAAATTAAATTTAAAATTTACGTCTCTTTTTCGTGATTGTTACAGAAACAAAGCTATAGATAAAAGAAATTAAAAAACAAGCAATTGCCTTCTGACAAAAATAATGTTAATCTATTTGATGAGTAAGTAGGTAGGACTATTGTGGGACAACGTTTCTTCTGCTTCTTATCGAATAAGAGTGGCCAACTCTGATGTCGAGAGTATTCAAACCGCCCTAAGGTCCTCTGACATGGCTTAACGGAAGTGAACGGAAGTGCAATTATATTTACTTCTTAATGCGAGCGAAGCCGCGAGCACCCACTTGTATATAATATGACTCCAAGAGATAATAAGTGTCACCAACCTTAAATATCTTCTCCTGCTCCAGCGAGTATCCCGGCAGCTTGACGATGTCCTGTCCGATGGCCGTCTCCTCGCTGCTGGTGGCTGCTGTACTCTTCACGAACACGCTACTCTTGGAGTAGCGTCTGATGAGTATGTTTCCGGCGTCATCCATCTTGATTTTGACACCCTGGAGAAGGAGGTTTGGGTAAAATATAAAGATAAATTTATTGTAAGTAAATAATTTGTTACATGTTACGATCAGTTCTTTAATCTTTCAGTTTTGAATATTTGTAATTGTTTTTGTTCTGAATGGTGACCATCTATAACCATCTGACCATTTTGTTCTCTTACTTTAAGTAATTTTTTGTACTGACTAGATTTGTGACCGTTTTAAACCCTCTGTTTGTTTCTTTCTCTTTTTTCAATATAAAATGATCTCTAGAAATTGGGAGAGACTTGTTTTCTTTTGTACTGATACTAATGTCGTTTATTTTTTTTACTTTCTAATTAAATAGATGAATACTCCTGTTGATGTAAGTTTTGTATAAATTTACAATTAAATATTCTGTGTACTTTAATTTGATTACCAAGGAAATATTGAATTGGTTCCTATCATTACCATAATAATATCGAAATCATATAGAAAATTGCCATAAGCCATTATTTTAATAATTCAATCCTTGATTATAAAATTTTACTAGCACTACATATTTGGTGTCAGAATTAGTTGCATTCCAAAACATAATTGCCATAATCAACCACTAAACAAAATATGTAGGTATTGTGTATTGATTTTGTATTTCAGATAGAGTTATTATTCAATTTTCGCAGACGATTATGTTATTACCGAATTCCTAAAGGTTTGTTCGTTGACCTCTTACGTGCTGTTTGCTTATAAATTCACAAATAAATCGGCCACCGTTGACCCAGAAACATTATACTTAAGTTCAGTAAGAGCATTGTTAATATCAGAATTGTCCTTAGCTTGAAAGCCAAGGTCATTATCTTAATTTACTTCTTATTTTAACACCATTCATGTTATGATTTATAACTTTGAGGACAACAATAGAATGGGTTCGAGACTGACCTATGAGATCAGCGGCCTCACTTGGTTTGTCAGACCATGTCAAAGTTTAGTCTTTTGTTAATGTTATTTTGGATCTACATTTAATATGCCGTCATGTACACGGAAGATGCTAGATGCTGATTAGAACAAAGGAAATATCGGATGGTAATTTTGCAACGAAGTTGATTGATTTGGAATAAAAAATTGACGATAATGATGTCCTAATGAAGCTGCCATTTAACAATAGGTTTGTTTGTTCTTCATTCTTTAATTATTTGTTTGATGTTTTGTATGTTTTTATATCTCCTGAATCCTTGTTAGCATCATGACCTTTAACATTATAAGCATGATACAATCATACAAGTCAGGACTGTTGCAATTAAAAAATGTAACAATAATTTATTTTCAAATAAGACATTGTACTTAATATCTCTTTAAAACATACAACTCGATCCATAAAATAATATGGTATTGTAAAAAATATTATCTACCCTAGTACAAGATTCCTAAAACGGTATGGGTAATATAAGACAACTCTCTAATTATTTTCCACGCGGCAGTCATGTCAGTTGTTGTTTGTCTTGTTACTACGTTTTCTCTACCGTAATGAAACCTAACACCAAATGAACGCTGTAAGTAGTTACCATAGACAAAATACTGAAGAGAAGTTTGATGAATAAGTGTGTAAATAGGTTTTCAATATTAATTCATCAATACAAACTTGGCCCTAACTATATACCCGATTTGCATATAAAAATTAAATACTTGTAAATATAATACATTTACACTTACTGATCTGATCTTTGACTACAAACAGATCTGATGTGCAGTGATGCAGTTATATCGCTTAGCACTGAAATTTGAATTCATTATTTGCGTATTAGTATAGTTTTTTATCTGAATTTATTTGGCATATGCTGGGCATATGTTGCTAGGTTTCTAAAACAACGCCTCTAACAAGTACAATGTCGCTGGCAACATGTTTGTAACACACATAGCTAGGAAGTGTAGAAACCGCAGGTTTTGATGAAACGTTTTTAATCGTCGCAGTCGGATTCCTTCGACGCAGTAGTCCGTACATAATGTATTCGTAGATGAAGAAGCATCGCTAATACGCCATGAGGTCTGTTGTAATGTCTCGATGTTCCGTGACTGATTTGGACACACCTACTCATCAGAAGTAAGTTTGGGACGAAATTGTTACTTTTTGGAATTATCGTCTACACAAAATTGTAATCGAAATGATTACGATTTGCTTTGGTTTTTGTGATTTTTTGAGCGTATACATTGATTGTGTTGTTATAAAATTATAGTTGGTTTTATAGAGTCCCAAGCCAAGCGAATGCATTTATTCATGCAATGCCTTTTAAGATTTTGCTATTCTATTATCTACGTACTAGAAATATTGATTTCAATTTGTCAAAGAAATACATTAAAACAAGATGTAATTACCTCACATTGCAAATTATTTGAATGTAAATACGAATTCAAATACCAATAGTGTTTTAGATTAATACATAATTTGTGTAAAATTATCCATTAAAGTCCTTGAATTAAGGTACCTATGTACATAATTCATTTTGCTTTCGGATTAGGAGGTATAAGCTAGTTTAAAACAACTATAGTATCATTATTAACCAATATTAATGTCAGTATAGGTATCAAATGAGATAAATTGATAGATTGATTTTTTGATACGTACTCGTAAAAATCTATTGTGTATTGTTTTAGATTAAGTTCTGCATTACTTTATATTGACCGAATGTCATTTGTTTAAGTTATGACTTTTGTTTTGTTACTTTAGCGTGCAATATTGTATTGTTTTAAAAATAAAACTTATAGATTTCCGTGTAGTGATTTAAATGATAGTAATGCTAAGATATTTTGGATACTCTATTTAAATAAGGTTTCTAATAAAATGTAATAAAAATTGTGGCATCTCTTTATCTGTGTTATGGTTGTATGGACAATGGCATATTGACTAATTCTTAATTTTTATTAATTTTAAATGTGACCTATGTATGTGACGAGTGATTGATATATTTTACATATTTATTTATGGTTATTATTTAGCATGCAATTTATCTATATCACTGGCAAATACAGATATACGTATAGGTTTTATTACGTAGTAAGTACACAGAGCAAATGTTCCATCGCGTATCAAACTTTGAACCTCTGTAATGAACCAACATCATCGCAAAACAATTTAAGCTAATATTCACGTGGGTGTCTCACATTATCAATAGAATCCTTTGAATGGATTCCGAACTTACTCATCAAGATTACATCATGGTACAAAAAATACGGGTCAACATCGTAAGCACCTATTTATATTGTTAAGTTTTGATTGTCTGTCATGAACTCATCATTGCTCTGACCTGTTCTGGGTTAGTGGTAAGGAGCAGAATTGGGACTTTAAAAAAAGCGATAGTTGTTCTTTTTACTATTTTGGAAATTAGCGCTAAACTAGCTTGCTGAACTTTACTTACGAATTTAGCACTTACATAAAAACTGTTTGTTATGTGACTTTTGGAAAATAGTGTACGAAATAGTTTTGTAAGTACCTATCTATGTATATACTAATTTAAAGAGTTGCTGACTCAGCTATACATGGTGTAGCTACGTTTGTTGTTACCAAAAATTATTATATATTATTTTATTTTTTTAACATTTCTAATGCGACTATAAATTCAAGCATAAAATTTTCCCAAACGGGCAAATACATTTTTAGGTATTGCGAACATTTTCAGAACAAGTGGTTAATGGATGACGTCACTTGAAGGTTAGGTGTTATTTGGTATCAATAACCTAGAATGACCCTACCTACCTTTATAATAATTTATCACTCATATCAGTCTAATCGTGTCCGGAATGAGCATTTAAAGTTAACGAATTGTATTTTTTGGTATATAATTTACATTAGTGACGAAATATTATCTACTTTGTCACTTTTATGCGATTTTTAGCAATATTTATTTGCAAGGTGTGTCACATGTCTAGACAATTTTGACGCCATCAGAAGTTAAGAATTGTATTTTACAGGTTTAGATATCAGAATATTTTAAAATTAGATCACAGGTTTGATTGTAAGTCAGAGAGTTTTTGAACAGTAATAGTAGATATGATTGTATAAAATGTTGACCATAATTATGTTTAAGATTATTACACATATTAATATTTTAATTTGAATCACCCTTTATCTCAATTTCAATTATTTGTATTATTAATTTTGTTCTCGGTATTGTAATTGTTATATCATCATTTATTAATTGATGTGATTGGCTCGCGCCGTTTTAATTAAATTGTAAATAATAAATAAATAAAAGTGGTTGATTCTTTTGAGAGATTCTGTGCCAGTTAGGTAAGTGATCTTTGGCACGGCAATATATTTGTTTTAACTTCGATAGTAATAGTGACATACTGAATTTACTACATAAACAAATAGGCAACCGGGATTATCATCATACTTTATATTCATCTTAATATATTTTTCAGTGTGTTGCTGGTCTTACCTGTCCTATGTGTCTTTTTAATTCATCTGTCTTCTGATCTCTGTGTGGATTGTCAAACCCGCATAGACCGATTCTGAAACAAAACAAACACCATATTAAATATATTAATAGTAAAAATATACAATGTCAAGGAAACCACAAGTCAGGCGCAAGAGAATAATTTGACGACCATTTTCTACATGTCTTGGAAAGGATCCAAAAGATTTTAGAATGAAATGCGAAAAACCTTTTCATAAAAAGGAGAAATAAAGTTGTTTTACGGTTATTATATAACCGCAGGAATACATTACAATTTACATTTGAACATTGATACTGACATTGGATTTACCAGCGGTTTATGATATGGCGCCAAGAGTCACTATTGAATACTTATGACAAGAAATTAGTATTTTCAAACTGTTGACATTAAATATGTCAAGAACTTTGAATCTCGATCCTAGCGCTTTGTTCTTTGGTATTGTAAAATATTATAACTCACACAAAGGATTTAATAGTGTATGTTTTTTTTTTAATATTTCTTTGGAAGAGAAACATTCATAGAAATAATCCATTTACAAGCGAGGGATTGAATAACAAAATACAAGAGCACAGGTTTACGTATTTCAAGTATTTCTGAGGAAAAACTAGAGTAATGCACTGACGACTGACGAATTGAATAATGACGACATAGGAATTCGAGATGCATTAGTATTTTGTCCACACTCGTATCGGAATATCGTTTTCTCAAAACCGTTTGTTGGCATAGCCCTGGGAATCCACATCGGACCTTATTGGTATTCCATTGATGAACAGACTTTGTTGTGCTTACTGATTGGCAATTTCTATTCTATGGTTACTATTTAGATATTCAAAGGCCTTTCAAATTTGTACCAAGTTATCTAACGCGTGTGGCGTTAAATAGAAGCTATTGTGGCTAAACGTTTTCTGGACGAATTTGCGCTTTCGCGAAGACGGTAGCGCCGTTCACACTTGTAGTAGTAAGTTTGTCAAACAAGGCCATTATTTGCTTTTGTGACGTTAAAGAATGATGAAAGTTTATTTGTTGGTGACGTTTAAGAATTTGAATGGAGCTATTTGAAGTGGAAAGTGAGGTAAGGCACGTAATACGGCTTTGCGGAAAAACTGGCGCTTCTAATGATACTATTTGATTCAAAGAATTTTGAGTGCGCAACGTAACTGTGGTTGCGGTGATAAGTTTTTACGAGTCCGTTTTTTATGGCGTGTGATTGTTAGTTATACCGCTATACGATGCGCAAGGTTAGTATATAACTGTCTAAGTAAGTATATTGCTTTATGAATGGATAAAGTGCATATACCGTATCCATTAAAATTTTGCAACTGTCTTTTTATCGGTATGTCACACGGTTCAATGGCGTATCTATTAACAAGGCATGAGTTCTAAAAGCTATAATAAAATACCTTGTTATGCTTAATAACAGAACGTGCGTACGAAACGCTGTATTATTTATCAATAAACGTAAATTTAACTTGACCTTTGCAATGTTTGCATGTTCTGTAGTAGAAACCAGGTCAAGTGGCAATGTAATGTGGAGAATTGTAAAAAAAAGTACTTTGTGTTGATTTAGATTGAATTACACTGGTTTTGTAGTTTTGACATAATGAGTGTCGTTACGTTAATGGATCAATTTAGTAAATATTTTTATTATGGGAGTGCTTATGGTACTTACGAATTATAATACCTGTTTGAAGTAATAGATTTTACTATTTTAGAGCATAGTATTTTTAATGTATAATTTAACTATGTGTAAACAAATTAACAAAATTATTTATTAAATAACTTGACCGTTATTTAAAACTTAATAAATTGAGAGTGGCAACCGTGTTTTCCGCTTCCTTTTTCCCTCTCTTTCAATCTTTGTGCACTTTTATCGTTCTGTCTCGCTCGCACACCCCCACCAACAGGCGACCGAACCATGAAGGCGAAGATGGTCCGACCTCTTTTCATTGGCGTCGAGTTTTCCGCTGCGACAAGTCGCTAGTCTTGGAGCAAAAGTGGAATATTAATTTTTTATTGAAATTCTAAATTTCAATTTGTAAGTGTGCCTTTTCCAATGGAAAGCAGTAAGTTTAATTCCACTTGACTTTATTTTATTGGTAAAGTGATTTTTAACGGTGTTACCGTTCGACTTTACCATTTGACTTGTTTCCTTTTATTATAAATAATTTTATTACCCTCAATTTTCTTGCATGATTTGCTTGACTTTAAATATTGTGTACTTGAAAACTGAATTATACAATTTTTCTTTAATATCTACCCTCAGAATATATTTAATCAATAATTTTTAACGTAATGTTCAAAATTATTTGTGGATTGCATTTCAGTAATTTTAATACTTGTATGTGTATTGTATATGTACCCCGTACATAGGACGTAGCTAATACTGTGTTTTACAAGTAAAATGATATTCACGAGTGATTAAACTAGAATTTCAATTCGATGAATCACGAATATGCGCCGTCGCTGAGGTAAAAAAAAGGGGGGGCGAGTATGCATCATTGTTAAAAACGATCTGCTAGATAACTTCACAAGATATGAACCTCGCAGGTTCACGCAGTATTTTTCTAATGCAGATAAATGATGTTCTAATACAATAGAGTAACCGACATGTCTTTTTTTTTTTTTTTTTTTACATCTAAATTTAATAGTGTTAATTTACTTTGCTTACAATCAATAATTTTATTGAGTCCATAATTTAAGAATCTGTGATAGATACGAGTTAAATTTGTAACATTACAAAATACATATATTATGTGATAATATAGCTAAGAACCGTGAATACGGATAAAAATGGAACTTATTTTTTGTTCGATTCTTATGTTCGATTTAATTAATTCTTCGGTAGTATAGTGGTAAGTATCCCCGCCTGTCACGCGGGAGACCGGGGTTCGATTCCCCGCCGGAATTGACGTAGGAGTCTGCGCGTCGCAGACCCGGGAGTAGCGAAACTCGCGCCGTGCGCGGTGGTTGTGTCCGTGACACCCAATACTTCAGAGTCCGTGACTCTGGAAAACACCAGGAATTTATATAGCGGGACATGCGTACATAAAGACATGCTGTGGTCTGTACCCAGCCCTCGCAGGGCTGTGGTCATAACGGCCCCTATACAAAGCTTTCCCAGCCAGGGATCTTGTATAACATATTGTGCTGTGATGCACTGTAAATCTATTCGTAAGCCCTCAGGGGCTCATTATGTAGGACCCTCGCAGGGTACTCTAAAGACATGCTGTTGTCTGTACCCAGCCCTCGCAGGGCTGTGGTCATAACGGCCCCTATACAAAGCTTTCCCAGCCAGGGATCTTGTATAACATATTGTGCTGTGATGCACTGTAAATCTATTCGTAAGCCCTCAGGGGCTCATTATGTAGGACCCTCGCAGGGTACTCTAAAGGCATGCTGTGGTCTGTACCCAGCCCTCGTAGGGCTGTGGTCATAACGGCCCCTATACAAAGCTTTCCCAGCCAGGGATCTTGTATAACATATTGTGCTGTGATACACTGTAAATCTATTCGTAAGCCCTCAGGGGCTCATTATGTAGGACCCTCGCAGGGTACTCTAAAGACATGCTGTGGTCTGTACTCAGCCCTCGCAGGGCTGTGGTCATAACGGCCCCTATACAAAGCTTTCCCAGCCAGGGATCTTGTATAACATATTGTGCTGTGATGCACTGTAAATCTATTCGTAAGCCCTCAGGGGCTCATTATGTAGGACCCTCGCAGGGTACTCTAAAGGCATGCTGTGGTCTGTACCCAGCCCTCGCAGGGCTGTGGTTATAACGGCCCCTATACAAAGCTTTCCCAGCCAGGGATCTTGTATAACATATTGTGCGGTGATGCACTGTAAAGCTATTCGTAAGCCCTCAGGGGCTCTGTTCGTAAGCCCTCAGGGGCTCTAATCGTAAGCCCTCAGGGGCTCTATTCGTAAGCCTTCAGGGGCTCTATTCGTAAGCCCTCAGGGGCCCTATTCGTAAGCCCTCAGGGGCTCATTATGTAAGACCCTCGCAGGGTACTCTAAAGACATGCTGTGGTCTGTACCCAGCCCTCGCAGGGCTGTGGTCATAACGGCCCTATACAAAGCTTTCCCACGCAGGGATCTTGTGTAACACATTGTGCTGTGATGCACTGTAAATCTATTCGTAAGCCCTCACAAAGGGAGGCTCATTATGTAGAACCCTCGCAGGGTACGTAGCCTCTAACAAAGACAAGCTAATCATACCGGACCCTCGTAGGGTATTTTGAAGACATGCTGTGGTCTGGACCAAGCCCTCGCAGGGCTGTGGTCATAACGATCCCTATGCAGAGCCATCCCTCGCAGGGATCTGGTAACAACTCAAAGTTATTCGCATTTCTAATCATATCTATTATCTATATTCAGCGCAGAGCTAAACTTCCAGCAACGTTAATTACCTATTATTTCAATACATGACAAACTGCTGGTTAAGTATAAAGATATATTATGACAATATCTTTGCAGGCCAGCTTAAATATCTTGTCAGCAGATAGCATGAAGTGGAAGCATACGCTTAACCTAGTGCTAAAATATGACATTGTTTCAAAACCCCAAGGCCTATGCCGACCAAACGATTTAAATCTATAGAATCTAAAGCAATATCGCAGAATAGTTTTGTAGTCACAAAACTGATAAAAACTGATACATGAAACATACTGATAAATGTATACGTGTAGGTACTGTCTTTACCTACCTGACAGTTACAAAGATCTAACAGACGGTTTCTAAGGCTAATTTAGCTAATAACTAAATCTCGCAAAGCTGCCTTCCGTTTTGCTCGCAACCTGATTTTTAAAGATGTGACATCACTAATGAAATAGAACTTAATACTTATATCCGTAAAATTAAATGGCAAGTAGGTAAGTAAATTAATATTTGTGATCTGGATATACGCCTTATACGAGTAATACATAGTATTACATACGTAATAGACACCATGAACGTCAGGTGTGGCAAGCGAGGAAAATCTAATTTCGTATTCAAGTTTCTTCCTCCTGCGTTGTCTTGTATTTCTGGGAATAACCCGTAGAATATGAATATTCAAAATTAATGTTCTCTGCCTTATGGTGATATACTTGTTCAAAGAGTTTCTTAACTACCTGTTAAGCTTAGTCTTAGTCTAGACTCAGTAAATGAAACTCCTGATAAACACTCTTGTTCTCAATACTGTTTACAAGAAATATCTTTCTGCATTTTCACATTTGTCACTGAGGTTCTTCTTTTCGTAATCCTTCCCTGTCGCATTATTTGTCCTCAGAGGTGTCGATTTTGACTTTGGTCCTCGACTCAAACGTATTATCAGTCTGGACACGAGTCACGGTGTCTTCACCGCGAACAATAGAAATGGACGATAAACCGTATCCATAGGCACGATCATCGTCAAAGTTTATGTATCTGAACAGTGCTTGTAAATTGCTGTCTTAATGCAAATAAGCATACAGGCTTTTGATTCATTTGTATTCAATTGATTAAACTTGACAGTGTAATTCATCCCATGGAAACACAACAGTGCCATACAGAACACCTATAACTAGCTAGGTCATCATAATCATTATCCTTATAGCACCTATAAGGACTAAAGAGATCTAATGCTCAGTCTAAATAGTGATCATCTTTATGTCACCGGACTAGATCGATTTGATATTGATACCATTTGGGTAACATTGATTTGATTTGAACATTCTTGCGGACGCGAATGTACATATATCAACCCTGGTGTGGGTATATCCGTCACCCTTTTGTAGTTACGAAAATGTTTCAACCGACAACATCTCAACTTAGAGCCTAAATACTAATTACTATCTACCTGTCAGAATACAGAATATAACGCTAGCTTGGCAAAATGTTAAGTTGATTAGACAAAATCACAACTGGAAAAACCCTGGCGTAAAATGGCACGAGGTATTTAATATGAGCTGATGATAATAACATTTTTCCATTTGTACCAAAATTGGCAGGCTTATTACTTTAATAACAGATTTATTCAAATTACATGCTACATTTGGTTATAAATCCGTGGTACCTATATGGACTAATGTATTCATGTAACATCGTAGGCACAATATTACCGTGTCGTAGGCCCATAGAAATTGAGCTTATGTACCAGTATGTCATCATACCCAATACATCCAACTATCGCATTATAATATAAGCTCTCTACGACACAGTTTTTTACTAATGGCAGTGCAATTTGTAAAATGTAACATATTGTCTATTTACAATAAATTTATCTTATCTTAGTTTAAAAACCTCCATGACTTGGTATTGGTTTTTAAAATATTTTCGACATTAAATTCATCACAAAATCATTGCATTTATTACTTTGCTCGAGTCGCAAGAGTTAGCCTTGATAGCTGAGTACTCTTAACATTTAATCCAAGAATAACTGTTGTGTCCATACTAGTCGTAGTAAAAACTGACACAACTAAGTAGCTATAGACAATCAGGACGAGAATTGTCTTAAAATCCTACTACTTAGCTTCATCACTGTTTTTGTGTAAAGCATAACTTTTCTTCATGTAAGCCATAGTATTATGACTCATATTAGTATTATGACCAAATCTATTTATTGATTTCACAAATCAATAAGAGCAGCTTTCTGGAGAGATGTTATATCAGGTTCAAATTCATACCGTCGGAAGTAGTAGTATTCAAGTAGGTCTGACAAATTACTTCTGATTAAAGCCTGGTCAGGGTTGATTGGTCTCCATCCCAAAGTAAAGATTTAAAATAATACTTCTGTGATTATATTATTTAACTGATAAATTATTATTATTTTATAATAATAGCCTCAGTTCTCTTACAGTCAACCCGATATAAGCTGTTATTTCTAGTCTGTCTAGTACTGCTAGTACTTTTGATTACTTAGTTACTTCAACAAAAGTAGTTATATTAGCTCTGAATAAAATGTGATTACATCACTTTCTGTCTCTCGCACATTGGTTGGTTTTATGTATGTATCTAAGGTACACCTACCTTACCCTTTACCTATGTACATATACCTTCCCAGTACTTAAGTATCTATTACTTCTGTACATGTTCACATTGGCGTCTTTTACCCACCAGGCGATAACAGACACGTCTCAATTTATTAAGTTTTAAATAACGGTCAAGTTATTTAATAACGATGTTTTACCTGAAATAAAACATATATTAAATACTTACCTTATTTAAAACTTACATTTTATTTCTGCCTGGTGTAAATTTCGACTCAATGAAAAGAGGTCGGACCATCTTCGCCTTCATGGTTCGGTCGCCTGTTGGTGGGGGTGTGCGAGCGAGACAGAACGATAAAAGTGCACAAAGATTGAAAGAGAGGGAAAAAGGAAGCGGAAAACACGGTTGCCACTCTCAATTTATTAAGTTTTAAATAAGGTAAGTATTTAATATATGTTTTATTTCAGGTAAAACATCGTTATTTTACTTTAATTTATTACTAACGAAACGAATAACAGCTAGAGCGCGTTGAAGTCTTTTGTTCGACAAAGCTTCAGCTCAATAATAATTTCAGTAATGCTTGGTTATACATAGATGTACTGAATCAAATTGATATTTCTATTGATATATCTGCATGTAACTAATGTAACTTACTAAGATAAAATAATAATCAAACTTATTTCAACACTTGTTTACTTCAATTTCCCTCTTACTTCCTTCCTTACTTTCCACTCCGAAATCAACTATCCCACATTTCCCTCCCACATTACAATACTTATTCCTTCCAGTGAATAATTCAACTAATTAAACTCCGTACGAGCTGGGTACAAGGAGGTGTTTGACTGAGAGTGAGCGGCGGCCTTGTAGCTACTGTGTCATTCCCACTGTCTCTGCGGTACGCAGGTAATACCTACTTATGTATATATGTACATACATATATAGATATGTTCACAATTATCTTATTAGTATTATAAACTTAGTTTGTAGAGTGTGTAATTATTGTTCTGGGGATCCCCCCTCCTTGCATCTTAGTCCTCCTTACTAGGATCGTGATATTAGTTGTTACTTTATGAGTTTTTGTGTTATAGGTTCGATGAATGAGTCCGATTTTAATTTGCTATTACGTGTTGAATTTGGTTGTTTGTTTTGGATAATAAGTATTTGTATTTAAGAAAGCAAAATATACAATCAATTAGATACATTTTTCTTTTCATAAAAAAAAAACAAAAAAGTCCAGAGTTGTGTTAAAATGTAATGACTAGACTAGATTATCCTTCAAACATTATTAAATTATTAGCAGACAAGTACGCATAGGCGTGCCTTAATTTAAATAAAGCCTTAGAAACTAATTTCACAGTCCATAAGACATAATCAGCTGGGCGCTGCACGACCGACAGAAATACCAGAGTTATTCTTAACAAACTTATCAACAGATCAATTGGAGCCGTAATAACAGGCAGACTGTTAATCACTAATCAGTCACCAAAGCATGCGTGACTCGGTACCAAATATAACAATAATAAATGGACGCCACATTATATAAAAAAAATATATTTTGTAAATTTACTATCTAAAATTCTGACAAAAGTTTTTTAAACTTGATAAACAGGATTTTGACTACCAAGTACGTAGCGCTTCTGCTTCTTACTTATGTTTTCAGATGTATTTTTGCCTAAATCTGCCCGTCCTTAGATAAAACTAGATCACAAATGAGACTTATAGGGCCATATTACAAAACGTGGTTTAAATATTAGTCTAGGCCAAGTCCGTTCTAGTTGTTCGAAAAGAGTCTGTCTACTGCCACAATTATCAAACTGTCAAAATGTACCAATGTTAAATCAAAGTTCCAATTTGAAGTTGACGTTTTGATTGCTTGTATGTGATGTCTGAACAACAAGAACCTACTTTTTAATTTCAAAGGCCTGGACTAATATTTAAGCCGCGTTTTGTAATGAGACGGTCTAAGTATACCATCAGGTGTTTGAAGACAGGCATAAGACATGATTGGTTTGTGACTATAATGACAGCCAAACCACCACATTTCTCTATCATATTTTCTTTTATTATGTATATCATGCTCCTTAAAAGTTATGATTTGGACGAAAACAGATAAGTATTATGGAATTTGTGGGTTATTTGCTCTATGCTTCGTACGAAGGACATAGCAACGGTTATAATGAAATGTTTCAAACAACTAGATTCCTCTTATCTAATTCAATTATAGTGTGTTTCATAATAACGGTCACGATTCTATGGGAGCGGATAAGGTTTGTTTTATGGCAAATAAATTGTAGGGTCTGGCAATCAACACTGTAGGGGTTAAAAAATAACTTCATCTAGCAAATATATGAATAGTTGGTGAATATTGTTGATAATAAATATTATACAGATATAAATAAGTATGTTGGTCGGTTTGTTCTTCTTCCACGAGATATATAGGCTGCTTCTTAATCTCGTTACGACGCGAGTGAAGCTGCGGGTATCCATTAGTTTCATATGGTTCATTAAACTTCACAAGTAGGTAAATAACACAGAAACAAATATGTCTGTATGTGTAACTGTATACAACAGACTCCCTGAATATATTGTTAATGCACCAAGTGCACCGATATTTAAAGTAAGACTCAAGAGCTGGCTTGTTGACCAGGCGTTCGAAAGCTTTAAACAATTTGTGGAACTGCCACTTCGTAAAGTTAATTCTGTAGTAGATACAGATTAAAATAATTGTATTTAATTATTATATTATAAATGTTTATTTTGTTCTTTAATGCTAAATAATGAAATGAATTTTATGAACATGTAATATGACTATTGTAAAATAATGACATGTACAGAAAGTATAAATAAATGAATATGAATAATATGAATATGTCTAAAGCTTTGGTTTCCTAGGACAGCGGTGCCTTCATATAGCGGCTGTAATATTACGGACGCAAAAATAATTAGAGTAAATTACGGTGCAAGTTACCGCTCTCTAGGAAATCGCGCCATTACGTTTACATAGACAACGTTCATTCACCGCTGTATTACGGCCGCTATATGTCGGAACCGCTTTCCTAGGAAATCCAAGCTTAAGAAAACAGTGAATTTGAACATGACTGGTGTCTAAAAGAATATATTCAAATACTTTGTAGGTACTTTGGCTTTGAAAATTTTAGACACATTTTAGCAGACTGCTTGTGACATTTACATAATACAGTGTCATTGACCTCTTATTTTATACAGATTTAAAAATGACATCGCAGACCGTACTAAATTGGTAAATGCAAATAATGATGCTAAATGCAAAACTTTTATGCCAAATGACTCAAACAATTTTGGTTCCCTCCTCAATGAAATAAATATGTCATTAAGGTGTAAAAAAGGGCCGGGTCCTTGAGGCGGAGTTCCTTTTATCATTAAAGCTTTGTTCAACTTGAATTACTTCTTGGACATGAGTAAGATTACTGACATTTGTTAAACAAGTCATTAAGGAACGTAGGTAGGTACGAAGACATGATTTTAACACATATTTTTAAGCTTAGTAACTAGTATAGTGTTTGTCCTTATTATAAGTTTAAACTTAATAGCAAAGAGTTAGTGTTTTTTTTTTACTTTAACATACTAATTTGGACCCAGATACCCTAAATCAGGTTAATCATTACAACCAAATAAAAACATCCCGTCAAATACATAAAGTACTCTTTGTGAAGTGACTTCGATAGTGCTAAAATAATATTGCACTGCCAGCTATTCATACCCAAAATCAGTGATACGTTTACTTAAATAAATAAATAAATAAATATTCCGGGACATTACACACAGCGCCATCTAGCCCCACACTAAGCAAACGCTTGTGTCGTGGGTACTAGATAACGGATAAATTACTTATATACTTTTCTTTTGTAAATACATACTTATTATACATACAAACGACCAGACTCAACACAAGTAATTATACATTTTTAAAATGCATAAAGAAGAATTGAAGAGTTCTACAAAATAGATAAATAAATGAAACGTACAAAGTACATTGTACTATATATTTATATTAGATTAATTGTATACAAATTGACATTTATAATTATCCAATTTATTAAGATTGTAATTATGGAATTTGACGTGTAAATAATCTTTACGAATAAATGAACATTGAACATTGAACATTGAATACTTGTGGCATGCGGGAATCGAACCCGCGACCTCTAGATTAGAAGGCAGAGCCACTACTAACTAAGCTAACAGGCCAGTCGCTAAACTTAGTAGTAACTTGAAAAATAATTTCATCATAGTCCAATTCATAAAGCCCTCTCATTGCATTTTAATAAAAAGTGCTAAAAACAGTTTTTATTTTTATTTTACCAGTCATCAAATTGCAGAGAACATTGAACTTTCTCGAGTCCAGCACAATACTACTCAAGTTCACAGTTCAAGAGTGACAGGATCTCCGCTCCGATACGCCGGCGCCGTGAAATCAGCAGAATTAACTATTGTCTGATGCAGATTATCGGCGCGATTTGCTTGATTTGGTTCGATATTGACATTGAAAAGGGATTGAACATTTCAGACATATTTAGAAAAGCACAGTAAAAAGTATCTTACTAAAATATGAGAGCTGTTGCAATCTGCCGATTTATTATAATTATTTATGAAAAGTATTTATACTTCTGGTAATATGCATTCTTTTACACGTGTCGTAACATTTTTAATTATCTTAATTTTCTGTTATCATTTTCTTTTTTTGTGATTAGTAAAATATGGCTAGTAAATATGATAAAAACAGTTTGAAGTAGGTAATTAATGCTTGAAATTGTAACCAAACTACTAATGTATTTGTGAATTAAGAGTTAATGTCTTCAGCATTAGCAAAACACTTTCGCTTGAGCCCATCAAGTATTACTGTTTAAAACATGAGGGCTCTTTACATTCTGTTGCCGGCTAATCGTCGTAGAAAGCAATGCAATTGATCATCACATGACGATTGCAAGCTAGTGCGGGGATAGTGGATAAATGTATCGATTCGATGTTTTGAGAGGGCAACTTCTAAATTAATTATTTTTGAGCTAAATTGACGTAGATAAGTATGTAAAAAAAAAGGATTTATAATGTTTGTATGTGTGTGTAATAATGTGTTGGAAACCTTAGAAATATAATTTTAGTTGATGATATATTGATAAATCATCGAAAGCTTAAATGACAGAGCGTGTATTTAAAAATAAATCACGTCAAACCTTTACATAACGCGAAATAGATATTTTTTGTGTATTTTCGCAGTTTTGCGAAACGCGGAACTTGATTTAGCTTAGACAAAAAAGGCCACGTTCAATTTGTATTATTCACAAACTTTGCTTTTTAGATATGGCTAAGGCGGGGCAGAGTCCTAAGCAAAGGTCAAAAATGTTAAACGATTTATTAGTGTTGGGATTCTTTAGATATTTTTGAAGATGATACATTCGAAAAAATACCGCCTATCTTTTTTTATACGAAATAGGCTTACGTTTGACTGACTATAGCCTGTCTATATCTTTCATAGGAATTTAAATAAATAAATTGTTGTCAATTTACTTAAATAGTTTTAAAATACAATACAATTCAAGTAAAAATAGCTAATAATCTGTATTGAAGATATTGCCAGACAGATTAGTTGCAACCAAATTACACACGTCTTTATATTTTCACCATAAGACACATTCATTAAATTTTCATGAATAAATTTCACATAGTCGTCATCAGCAGCACAATTTATGGGCCCAATATTTCATCGATGTCGATAAAATTCCGCCAATGACGTCGCATCACTTTCGTTCGCGGAAGAGCCGGTCTCAATGAAAGTAAAAGCAGATTGGTTAGTACCGGATTTACCTACTTGCACTTATAGTTCACGCACGATGGCCTATGGTACTCGGTTTTGCATTTATAAACTACTGAGATTACCTCATGATTACTTGCATATTTATTCTTCTTTTTTGCTGAGGCATGGGTATTTAGATAGATATATACAAAGCCACTCTATACTGTAAAGTGATAAGCGAAGGTATTTGGTTTTGAATTTGTATATTACTTAGATTATCTCATGTTTACTTGTTTTATTATTCTTCTTTCTTTTAATTTTTTCTCGCAACTGATTCTTTTTCTGGTATATTTTTTCACAACTCGACTGATGTTAAGCGGTGATGATAATTTTGCAAGAAAATAAAGATTTTTTCAATATTTTGGCATCTTACTGAGAATGTCTAACAGACATTAATTGGTTTTCAGATAAAATCTCAGAATATATGTGCTTACTATTAGCATAAGAGTGGTTGATACAAGTTATACAATTTTATATGTTTACATACACATGCTAGCTGTTTATATGTACATATATATGGATATATAGAAAGGATGTCTTATCCTTGACATTTGATTTCGAGATGTTTTATAACCAATTATCATTTACAATGCAACTTAAACAATACAGATACTCATATGTGTGTATTGTTAATACTTTGTTTGAAGAGTCAGAGGTCAAATGGATTGCAAGTACTTTATTAGGCATTAATTTTGAGATGATTTTAATCTAAATTATGCAAGTTTTAAAATACTAGGAATGTGTGAATAGAAAAAAGATGTAGCGAAATGATTTTGTGAGATTCTTTAAGGCTGCTAATTGTTAAGTAAACAAATAATAGTGATACGAAAGAGTTTATTTAAATATTTTTTTATTAATACTTATGATTGAAATATATTTGTGTAATAAATTTTCAAACTGGATACAGCTAAGAATTTCACTCATTTGAAATGTCCTAAATATTTTATGTACCTATATTGAATTGATTGATTGCTTGATTTGAAATACGATATAATTTTTTACTTAAATACTTTCACACCATGATTAATATCTAAAAAAAATGTCTACTTATGACTACTTGATTACACTTGAAGAGCAGCTAATAAAATCATTTGCTTGTAGAGAAAGTGTGAAGTCGTAAATCAACATAATCTGTGTATGATTTCATTTATGGATGGTTGTAACACATAAATATAAGTACATAGCTAGGTATAGTCAATCAGTTATATTTTACCCAGAATAATTTAGTAATTAATTAATTTATTTATTTTTATTTTTAGGCATGTTAGAGGCCCTTAGGACGGCTTGATTAACTCTCGACACCAGAGTTGGCCACTCTCATTCGATAAGAAGAAGAAGACTCGGAATAATAAGCAAACCTCTTATGATCACCTTATCTTTGACAAGTTTTACTATTATTTTAGAAGCGTAGCTATTTTGTAATTTTAATAATCTTAATCACATTAATATTACATAGATGAAAATTAGTACGATTAAAAGTTTATCTGCATTGTTTTGTTTGTTACACATTGACGTTAATAGTTAGATTCAGCCAAACTCATTAAAATGTATCGAAGAGAATAGATCAGACCTTAGATTAACCCATTGATTACTTTCAATCATCGCAAGTCACACTGCGAGGCACCAGCTAGTAATTCCACATTTAATTAATTACTACTTGCTTTATTTTCCTAAAACACAATTGATACCACTACGAAGGTCCATCAATAAATGCCCTTTAGCAGTACATTCCCAGAACAAACAAACCTTCGAGTATTGTATGCAGGTCGCGAGTACTTCCAACAATGGGACGGAGATGTGATCCGTGAAACCGAGCGTGTTGCTGCCAAGGACTCGGATCTTCTTCGAGATTGGGGAGTTAGCATGGATGTTATGGCAATATTGCATGAAACTTTGCAATACTGTAATGGTCGGGTGGCTGAGTGTTACAACAGCATTAAGGTTTTATTTACAAATCACATGGCCGGGATTATTATCGCTCACTTCCATTTAAGTTCGTAAATACGGCATCGCTATACTCGTGTCGGATCCAATTCAATAAGTTTAACATTCTTAACTCATCTGCTATTTGTTAGAGTTTTAGGGATTTTTGAACTCATAACTCTCAAATAGTTTCCATATGTTACATCTATACTAATATTATAAAGCTGAAGAGTTTGTTTGTTTGTTTGAACGCGCTAATCTCAAGAACTACTGGTGCGAATTGACAAAATATTTTTGTGTTGAATAGACCATTTATCGAGGCAGGCTTTAGGCTATATAACATCGCGCTGCAACTAATAGGAGCGAAGAAACAATGAAAAATGTGGAAAAAATTGGGAAAATTATTCATTTTACTGGGCTTCCGTTGCGTGATCTGCGAAAATGGTTCAAGTCGTGGGTAACAGCTATAATTTATAAAGCTGAGGAGGTAGTTTGCAAAAATAAATACGATGCCCAAAATAACTATTCCACGCGGACGAAGTCGCGCGCACAGCTAGTATACAATAAATACCAATACGTTGCTTCTATCAAATACGTTAAGATCATACACGAAGTACAACATATTTATTTATATATCTATTAATGAAAACCACCATAAGGATATGTACACCAAAGCTCAATTTTAATAGTGATCCATAGTATTACACATTGATTACTTAGGTTAGTAATTCATTGTACCCATGCTAAGTGCTTAGATCGGATGGGCCTGTCACCTTGCAGTGAACTAGGTCGATCGAAAGGAGGACGCCACTTAGATTTGTTATAATTGAACATGTTATACGAACTGCTTGGCATTTGAACACGATGCTTAACGATGCTGGATTCAATAGGATCTAATGGGATTTGATTCTAGACAAAGTAAACGTAGTTGATGTTTTGTTAGATGAAATTGATGGAAACTAACTCTACAAAATTAGTAAGAGTAACGATTTAGGCGACCCTTGTATCTAGGATAAAACATGAAATTGTTGATTTCATTTGAACAATAAATTTATGTTGGCTTTGAGAAGAAATAACAAGCATCGTTATTTTTTAAATATGACCTACTAAATATTAGTTCCCATACGCATTGCTCCGATTTCAATCATGATTGATAAATAAAAGTAAGATTTGTCGAAAAAAGAAAGTGATACTTGCATTCTTTCATCACAAAGAGTCTCGATGTGAAATAGAGCGGCATAAGATACAATGCTTGTATGGAAGAAAGTAAGACTCAATTGGCAACAATTGATTTTAACGCATGAAAGAAAATCGATTGCCGATCGATACGGAAAAGTCTATCGGAAGCTATTAATAACTTTGTTACTAAACGAAAATTGATCTTTATCTTGCAATGAATAGAGTTTTAAATTGGCTATTACATTTTCACAAGACCAACAATTTATTTTCTTTAACGATCGCGCTGTCTTCGCTCAACGCTTCGTTTAGTACGCAAAGTAAACTTTTTCTTGCTTTCTTTATTGTTGATTGCGACGTAATGAACGTTTTTTCGTAACAAAGTTGTGTAATTAAGTAATAACCAAAATAAAAAGTATTGTAAATTCGTTTTAAGATGTAACTATTTATTTTACGGGACAATAAAATTGAAGACCATATTTTGCAGCGGCTGTTGCTAGAGGCTTATTATATTATGGATTGATGATGATGATGAGTGATTGGTCATAATCGGTCAAATAAAATGGCACTCTATCATGAAAAAATCAGCCTCGTTTCAGGCATTTCCTAATAAAACATTCCTTTAAATCTAGATAGTGATCTGAAAGCATTACTGGCTCACAAACAGCTAAATAGACGAACAGGCGTGTTAGCCAGAGGCATTGGGCACTATTGCAAAATACTAGACTTAGTCTAGGAATGTAATGTTAGTACTAAACCTGAGTTTCACTTCCTTTAGCATTCCATTAAATCACGATTTCAAAATAAAACATATAGTTGATTAAATTGTTCTAATTTGGTAACAGTTCTACGAATTAACTTTAACATAAAAATTTATTTCGTTTATGAGATATATATATACTAATCTTTAATATAATCAATTTAACATTTATATAGATAGGTTTAAATTTAGTCAGTTTAAAATTTAAGCGTTTGCAAACACTTTATAGTTTACATTCTGAGAACCTATTGTTTAACCTGAAATTTATCGATTTAGTAGTTCAGTGGTTGCAAAACTAAAAGTTCAGGCTAACCATAAATTGCTGTTGCACCCAGTTTATTGATGCTTGTAACTGTTATTGAAGGCAGAGGGTATTTGATACTGAATTATGGGTATAAACTACAATATAACATTTATGGTTTAGACAATACTAGCAGCGTCCCGTGGTTTTACTCGCGTTAATACGGGACAAAAAGTAGACATATGTGTTAATTAAAGGTTTTGAGTTTCCTATATCCAAATTTTATCTAAAACGGTTCAGCCGTTTGAGTGTGAAAAAGTGAAAGATGAAATTTTAATTAGACCAATGCTTTTTGAAATGTCCATACCTAGTAAAAATGTGATGTAATTATTGTTGTATTTGATATTCATTTATTTTATCATTAGTTACAAAAAACACATAAAACCTAAAGAAATTTTATTTATTATTAAAATCAGTTTGTGGCAAATGTAAACAAATGATCGTGGTCACTGGGACACTTTAATCCTTTTAACTTTTATTATGTTCCTGTAATAGTTGCAAATAGTTTGCTAAAATCATACAAACTACGGAAATACTAGAGGCCTACAAAACAGTAAATAGCAACTTGATAAAGTCAAACTTAGTGACCTTCGGACCACCTACATGTGATTACCCGGATATACGGAGGTGCATTTGCATGGAGTGATAATGTCAACTAATTTCGAGCGGCTGTCAACTTTTTTGGATAAAGATTTGATGAGATTGAGCTTCGCCATTTTTTATTTATTTTGAATTCTATTAACACTTGGTATGTATACGTACATGAGGAAAACAAGCAGGCAATAAATAATGTTGATTTAATTATAATAAGCAAACCCAATGTTAATAAAAAATAATTACTTTTGTAATGGTTAATAACACCCTTTGATGTTTTTTTCATAATAATATACCTAATTGATTTGATCGTAAAAGGTAGGTAGGTTACATATCATTGGATATTTGGCTTTTGTTTTACAACACCATTATATAAAAGTATGTATTTAATAAATCCAACCCAAATTTTACACTAACGTTTCCTTAGTGCGGGGCTAGATGGCGCTGTGTGCAATGGCCCATGACATTGCACACAGCGCCTAATCTAGCCTAATATTTATTATTTTTTAATTAAAATATACTCGTTATTTATTAATATAATCTTTCTTTATTACGCCTATACTTATAATAAAGACATTTGAATAACACGATTCAAGCCGTCAAAGTAGCCTAAGTTATTTTCCTTTGCAAATTAAGTGGCCAGTTCAGTATCAAATATCATTCAATAGGTATTCAAATATCGAATCATGCCTCAAAGTCATGCCACAATATACCTAAATATATTTATACCTACTGGGTATATTCTTATTTGACCTGATACAATCTAGTACCACTACTTTTTGTTAAGTTTAATAGAGTCATCTAAATACAAATGCTACATTTTTTACATAATGTATACTATATATTTATGTATCTATTTAATAAGAAATAGCACAGCATAATTGACAGTAGTCTAGCAAATTAAAATATAGATTGACTGGATATAAAATCTAGTATAAACGAATATATGTATACGTACGTAGTAGGACATAGTATACTGCCATATCACCTACTTAAACCAGTATACAAAGTATATTGCGTTAATTAATTTACTTACTATATTTAAAAAAAAGTACAGTTATTTGGATGCAAAAAGTGATCATACATGTACGCTGTTAACGAAAAAAATTTAAAGATAAAGAGAGTTCATAATAATTCTCGCTGTCAGACATGTGACAATTTATGAAAACAAAAACTATCACTGAATGTTTAACTGAAAACCATGCAATTTATGTATCAATTACCAATAGAAGTTGCATATATAAGTATTTACCAGTACCTAAAGTAATACCTACCTGATTGAATTGAAAAACATCCTGCAATCAGGCGATGGAAGGCAATGCCCGCTAAACGACCCTAACTTAAAGATGGCCAAAAGGTCACTTGGCCAATTTAAGCAGTCTAAATACTTACTTAGATTCTATACAACGTGTTTTGTAAATATTGGAGACCTATGACCCTTTGGCGTTAATTTATTTGCTATGGATGGTAAAATGTTTACTCGTAGATATGACGTCTTCCAAGTTTACTCACTGTTTCCAATTTGGCACATTGTCTTTTATACTTTTTAGAAATTAAATTTCGTACATTAGATTTTCAAACTGATTGAATAAACACTTATATTACTGACTAGCTGTGCCAGCGACTTCGTATGCATGGAATAGTTATTACCATAAAAACGGTTCTAGTGAGTTAATCTTAAAAGATAGACATATACTGTTGCAGACATTTTGTTAGATCATTTTAAGAGGAATAATTCTTTTATACATATTTTTTGATATCTTGAACCGTTTTCGCAGCAAACGCAACGGAAGCTCTGAAAGATGAATAATTTCCCCCGTTTTTTTGCATTTTCCATTGTTTTTTCGCTCATATTAGTTGCAGCGTGATCTTATATAGCTTAAAGCCTTCCTCGATAAATGGTCTATCCAACGCAAAAGGAATTTTTCAATTCGCACCAGTAGTTCCTGAGATTAGCGCGTTCAAACAAACAAACAAACAAACAAACAACCAAACAAACAAACTCTTCAGCTTTATAATATTATATATAGTATATGGTATAGATGCACAAGAAGGATAAAAGAAAGCATTAGTAAAAATTGGAGAGCAGAAAACTCAAACAGCGACAGAAACTAGTAAAAAAAGTGCTGTAGATAATGCGAGCATGTATTTTATTGCAAACCAATGCTAAATTGCGCACAGCCGATAGCTTCTGCCTTTTATCGCACACGTCTTTCAAAGCCACGTTGTACACGATGCTTCTAAGTTACAACACGATGCATCTGAACACGTTAGACGTTATGAAATGATCGTGATCCTCCGCAACTAGTTATGGAAGCTGCAAAATGTTTGCACGTGAAGATGTTAAGTGAATGTCGGCGATATTTCTAGTAAAATTCGTTTTAGCAATAGTTTTTCTTGTTATTTTTGGTACCGAGCTACGTTTAAGTCGTGTTTAAATAATGTTTTCGTATAGTTTTTGGATAAAAATCCATATTTTTATAATACTTTGCACTTTGACTAGGAAAATGATTTTCATTCTTTTTCTACCGAAAACTTATTGGAATCATATCAACTTTCGATCAGTGCTATGGTTTTTCTTTGTCAAAAGCATAAGTATTAATGAAAAGCACAATGCAACATTTAATTTCTTCCCACCTAAAAGGTGCCAATTAACATTACATGCTAAGCGTTCGATCATTAAAATCATATAAAATTGAGGCGTTAATCAAGATACATAGCCATCAGTGTTGGCAATACATTTTGACACTCCTAGATACTTTGCATAGTAAAGATGCTTCAAACATTTCGAACGCAAGGTCTTTTGGCATTTAAAAGGCTAATAATTAAAGTTTATGTACCGCCTCCAGGTTGATTTTGACATGTTACGATACTAGTATGGAAAACAGTCATTTGTGGTAAGTATGTTTAAGTATCTTTACAACATTACGGATCTATTAGACAAACATCCAGGGACCGTCTAAACACCAAAATTAGTGTCAACCACTTCATGCAATTCGTGAAAAAATTAAGCTGTTATATCTCTGTTGAGTCGTATTTCCTCATGACTGAGGGTCGTGACTCCCCGGAAATTAATTCGTTAGGGGAGGTTTCTTGGGAAGATACATCGTGGTGGGCACCCAGGTCCTTCCACGGGCTGCTATACAAAAGCAATTAAATATGTCAGTTTAGTTGATTAGACACACAATAAAATCTGAGTTTGATTATTTTTTGTACATATAAAGTTTTACGAACGTTGTATAAACTTGAACCATGACTCTTTTTTAGAGTATTTAAATACTTTGACGCAATTATGAGAAATCTTAAATTCTTAGCAGTAATTAATCAAGAAAACGTCTCAAGAATTTAATTACATAACTTTGAATATATGTATGAGATGTCACTGGTTCTTTATATTTGAGCATCCATATTTATATATTTCATTACTTAAGTATATAAAAACTTATCACAAATACTTGTAGGTATTAAATAGTAAAAACTATATAGCTAATCGTACCTTACAATCGAAGAAAAACTTAAACGACAGGTATAATCCAACTTCAAACCATGTAATGTCTAGCTTATAAAAAAATGCTATATTAATCTGTACATTTTAAAAGCCGATAAATATGCACCCAATAATAAAAAAGGTCTAAGTGTCAGAAACCAAAATATAAAACGCAATGAATTCAGTTAAAATTTCACAAAACTTACTTAGAAATAAAGGCCATTTATAAAAAAACGAAGCCAATTTTACAACACAATTTAAGAGCATAAACGTGCGATATGTATATTTCTTAATCGTATAAATGTAAAACCTTCTAATGATTGTACAATTTAGAGTACATACAATTTTATAGTACAACAAACTGCGCTTGATACTAAGTACTTTTGTATACTCGTTTATTTTTCTATATTTTATGTGCTAAGTTTAAGAGTAAGAGAATGAGAGTGGTATAATCTGGTGTCAATAGTTTTATAATTCGCCCGAGCATCGTCTAAGATGGCTTAACCGCCTCGTACTTAGGACAAACAGCCAGTAGCTACATACAATTTAACGTACTCGTACCATTGGACCTTCGCGCCCAAATCAAATGTCAATTTTCGGCCACCCATCTAAGAGCTCACCGCTTCGACAGTTTTAAAATATATCCGTTAGGTGAGATACAGCCGCTTCTAGTAATACAAGTAAAATAAATAAATATTTAAGCCTTTAGTACTGGTTTACAATATTCGTTCTTAACTATTATATTAGGCAGACACAACTTGTTTGAAAAAAAAAAAAAAACTAGAGAGAGTATGAAATGTAAGGCTTTGGAGGAGGCCTATGTCGAAAGACAGGCTGAAGAGCGTAAACACAGTGTTAAATACAAGTAGTTGTTATTAAAAAAAGCATTATATAAGCAAGGCAAATTAAAATCGTGTTACGTTGCATCCCGCTTTCTGCACGATCGGCAAGGTCGATATTCGTTCCGATCGATATCAATAAAACTTATCGATATATCGATACAATCATTCGAACAATAGTCCAAATGATGTTCTTAATTGGTTAGGTTCCTTTTAAGCGTGATCGATTAATGCTCTTATTTTCGTTTTGCAATAGCTTATGAGTGCTAAATGAGGTCAGATATAATCATGACTTTAGAAAGAACCTACAACATATGGATGTTGGTACATTTATACTGAATTACGTAATTAATTTTTGTTTATATTGATCTCAGTGCCAGCCTGAGGCCATTGAAACCTTTTGAACTGGCAAGTTATTCCTGCATCGGGAAAAAGGAGGATATAATTTTATTTCAGGCATGTTTGATTGGCAAAACCTTTTCCTTTTACACTTTTTAATATTACTTAGCTAGACTTGGTAGCTAAAAAACCAAAATATATTGGACATCTAGTATATAAGTAAATAAATTGCAATTACAAACGCGCTATTCAATTCTAGATCTAAACTTTAAAAAGCAACTTCAAAAAAGATTACGTTATCTATTTTTAACTCTAAAAAATAAATAAGTAAGTTTTTATGAGCGCAGTCATAACTGGAATCAAAATTTTCAAAACACTCTGGGATTTTTAACCATGACCTAACTGAGAAAAAAAATATTTCAATTAATTTAGAAATATAGACATTTCAACAACCATCAACACGTAGCAGACACATTTGAATTTCCTAAACAGAATGCAAAGCAATCCATTTGGCTAGAGCGTGGGGCGTGGGGCACTTCCGGATAAAATCACACACAGGTGTTTCAGCACGCCAATTGCAAGCTTCAAACATGCACGAAGTAAACTAGACAAAGCTTAGGACACAGGCTCTCAAAGATTGAAGCACCAGTTTATAGCGGCAATGGTTTTTTTAGTGTGAAGTAAGTTTTATAAAAGCGGAGAAATTTGTGTTTTAAATCTAAATAAAGCTGTTAAATTTGATAACAAAGCAAATAATAAACAATTAACATATGGTGTGATATATTTTTGTGGATGACCAATAAAAAACACGTCATAAAAACAATATTGTGTACTTGTCTACTTATTTTCTATTCTAATCTAAATTTTTGTTACCTACTGAACTGTATAGTTAGTTTAATAGGTAAATAATTGCTCATCTAAATTTCATGAAAAAATACAAAAATATATTTATTATTTATTTAATTCAATATACATTTCGAATTTGAATTTGAATTTATTAGGCCGCCCTCTGACCCAATACTATGTTCTAAGTTTCTTCATGCGTGTGTTCTTTTGTTATCGGTGTACAATAAAGTATTTTGATTTCGATTTGATAGTTTTTTGGTTTCTATTGTATTAACTACCCTACTTTGACAATCTCTGTATGAAACCAAACAAAGCTACCAGTGTTTTATCTAAACAAAGACACGGCTCATGTCAAATTCATAAGAACGGAGCGAGCGCAAAATTCTCTTCACAACGTGACATATTGGACACGAGAATTTAGATTGGTTCAAATGCAGGCTCAAACACGGATAATACGAGACGAAAACGTGGTCTTATTTAGTGCTTAGCTACAATGTATTTTGTTATAAGAGAAGTAGCGGAAAATGTACTAAGCATTTACATTTGGATTCTGTGTTTTGTTTATTGTGCGGAAGTTGTAAGTCATACCAGCCCTTAGGGCAGTTTGAAAACTCTGACACCATAGTTGGCCACTCTCATACGAATGATCTATCATATTTGTATTTTACGTACTGCAGCAAAATAAAGTAAATTGATCGACTCCGTTTATACAAGACTCGAAATTTGTTAAAATTTTGTACTATACCTAGACTTTGTACTAGAAATTTGTACAAGACTTGAAATGTGAATTGAACTAGATGAAAAAGTAAACTTTCAATCCAGCTATGTGATGGTGTGTAGCCACTAAATAAATACAAGAAGCCATTTTGTTAAACCTACGCTACATAAGCACTTGCTAGCAATACAACTAGCAGGTTGTAGTCAAGCGTAAGCCTATATCATGTAAAAAATAACAAAAAACAAAAAAAAAGAAATATGCATCAATCAACTCATGCTAAATCCCTGGACAGGTACCAGAGTTGCGCCGTGGGTCGAATCTAGAGAACTAATCTTCTAAACAGAGGCTGCAGTAACCCACGTACAAACACACATTTGCATTTATTGACAGTTTAGATCTAAAGAAAGGCGTAATTTGACTCATCAATGTGACGAGAATTTACGCGCGATGAGATGAAGAGATAGAGGTATTAGTCTTTTACTTTTCTATTCCCCGTGGAAAGAGAATTCAATTTAGAGATGGGAAAAGGAGAAGGTAAAGCAAAAATTTTTGGTTCGCATTTACTTATAGTAGGTATGTTACAGGATGTTTAGTTAAGAATTTAAGAATATATAGATGTCAAACTAACATTAATGTTGCAAACCATGTGGAAAATCGGAGCATCAGGATCTTTTAACGAAAAAATATAATTGTCAGTTTTATGGGCCATCAACTTTACTCAGACACACATTGCGGACAATTTAGCTTTCTAGATATTTTCCTTCTAAATAACAGCTCTGCGTATGCGTAAACAAGAATTAGCAGTTTTATGGCAGTTATGAGAGAGTAGGCCTAGATTTGATGATGGAAAGCAAGGGCGGAGTCACGAGGAAAGCCGCGTTAGAACCTATAACTACGTGGTAAAATCCAGTGCATTGCACAAACCACAACACTATTTTGCGTCTCAATTTGAAAACCTACTCTATTTTGAACCTTATTGTAAGTAAATAAAGTAGGAAAAATATGTGTAAGAGGAAAATCGAGTGGTATTTTTAGAAACTTGCGTTGGTCGTACGCGTAATTTGCGTTTATATCTTAATTGACTTTTTACGAGTTGTTAGAAGGAGAATTGGTTTGCGGGTAGTTTTATAAATTAGATCTCGCACGCGAGCCGTCTCAAATAAAGGTCGTTTAATGAAAGTGGACGGACTATCTTGAAATAGAGATATTTAGTTGGCAGGCATGGTGTCAACAATGTTAAGGAAGTCTTCGTTTTTAATACATTTTGTAAATAAAATATTGGAAACGTAGTATAAACCAGATGATATTAGAAACCAATATGTTGCCTCATCAGGTAGATTAAAAGCCAACCTCATAATTATGAAACATGTTTAAGAGAAAAAATATTATTTTCGGTTTGATATGGCTGGTGTTTCTATAAAATTTATAAATAAATATTTATCTATGCCCGTACTGAGGACTTCACTACCGAAATGTCTTCTCTCTTCCATATTCTTCAAGAATAAACCTTAAGCCCTCCGTCACTATATGAGAAACTGGCTTGCGCAAGCGCGTCCGATTCATTGTCAGCGCGCAAGCTACCGACCTCAATGCTAACCTACTTTCACACAGGCCAATTATGTGGACAATATAGCAAACAAATAATTATCGCGGTCATGCTGTATGGGTGCTGGATGAGCGTGGTTTGATGTCTGTGTCTTACTGTAAGTGAAGTTAGTAAGGTTTCTTTTAAACAGTCGACCTGATAAATAATTTTAGGATAATTATAAAATAAAACACTCATAAAATTTTGTCATTGGTCTTTCCCATAACCAAATCTTTCCAAATCAGTCTGAGAACGTTTGAATTTTAAGTGTTAACATATATGTAATTAAAAAAATAACAGTAGTGATAATAAAATTAGTTCCAAATTAATTTAGAAAATTTTATTTGAATAATTCAATGGTTTCGTGTTCACATTGCACTTTAGTGCATAATTCATATACCAGTAGGTATCACCTAGGAAAATCACCTCTAACACCAACCAATACGATTGAAATTTGAATAGCATTCCCATATCAGGACACCAAAATGGTTACAATGCAAGACAATACAACTCGAGGACATTAAGTTCATATCAATCCTTTCAATAAGGGCTTGTAAGCCGGGTAAGTGTCAATCTGATACCAAACCAATATCATTACTTGTAAGGTCTGTTTCACAATAGCAAATATTGTCCAGGATATGTTTGCTGGCGCCTGCTTTCAGTAGCGTTATGAAACTCACAGTGGGCGTTAAATTATCTAGATTTATGTCTGACCACAGTTAGTACTTACATAGCTATAATGATTGGGGTTCAGCTGGTGATCTGTTCCTGTAAATTGCTGGTTTGTTACACATTTGACCTAGTAACAAAAAGGTAATCAAAAATAGAAGTCAAGTTCTGTGTTATTTAAACTGAGCTTGCATTACACAAGGTTATTTTTGCATTTGATTGGCTATTGTGTTCTTTTTGAGTGTAATCAGATAAATATATTTACTATCTACATTGAAATTCCGTTATCTTAAAGTAAATATAAAGAAAATGTATATACCAGCTTAGTTCGCTATAACACGAAAAGAAAACGAAACGATGGCAACAGACTAAAAAGTTTATATGTGACAATCGCTAGTGTCGAGACTTTTCAAACAGTTCAAAATCTGTCAAGTGTATTTTTTAGGTTCTAAATAATGGTACTAATCTATCTATATACATCTATATATATATATAAAACTCAAAGGTGACTGACTGATTGACTGACTGATATAGTGATTTATCAACGCACAGCCCAAACCAATGGACGGATCGGGCTGAAATTTGGCGTGCAGGTAGATGTTATGACGTAGGCATCCGCAAAGGAAGGATTTTTGAAAATGCCACTTTTAAAGGGGTGAAATAGGGGATGCAAGTTTTACTTCTGAATGCGAGCGAAGCCGCGAGCACCCACTAGTAAATTACTAAAACCGCTGAAACCTAAAGATCAAGACTTCAATATCCACCTCCATGGATATTTTCCAGCCAATTTTCACAAAAACTTAGTTCCATTGTATCTAACACTCGGCTGCACAAAACACGCGTTGATAAGAACACAATAAACAATAACATTCAGATATTGCTGTTGCAACCGCTTATGTGGCTGAGGTAATGATTGTCTAACGTGTTTGATATCACACTAATTATATAGGTATATTATAAAATAAATAAATATCCTGGGACATTGCACACAGCGCCATCTAGCCCCACACTAATATATGACATATAGAGAGACAATTTTTTTATTAAGACATCAAGGTTAATAGATCTTGATTTCATTGATTGTTAAAAGATTGCAAGAACTGCAATTTTATGTGGTTCTATATGACTTTCAATCAATTTATAATGTTAATAAACCAAGCAATTAACACAGTATAAAATTAATCAAACCCATAAATTCTTTACGACTTTATGATTAAGGTATCATAATTTAAAATGTCAAACATTGATGAATATTTGTCATAATTAATTTCTTCACAAATTTGGAAATTTCTAGCCTGATTTTTTCAACTTTTGATTTCATTTCATTACATAAAAGTTTTATGTCTGTCAACCCTCGTTATCGAAGACATTTATCAAGTTGAACTAGTTCACATTATGTCATATTCACACATCCGGTGAAAACTAGATCATCAGATTGTATATCAGGCTCTAGGTTTGTCACGAAATTGTACAAATTTTGAAATTTTACATATTTTTTTTGTAACTTCTACAGTGTAAAAAGTACACTCACTTGTATTGAAAACATCCTACTTTTTTCGAAGTCAGATAAAAAAAGTTATAAAGTAATTAGAAATCTAATCTATCTGAAATCTCTTTTTGTCTAAATTAGTACCGATGCTAAGACATGTTTTCGACAAACATCACTACTCGTTATTTGGTTTTTCTTTTACTGTGTTGATTGGAATTCCCTGAAATAAATACGATACTTATCAAGCGATATCTTGATTTCATAATGTCTTCAAAATAACTGTAGAAATAAATATAACTAAACTCAAATCCAATGCTTCTATAACGTAACCGATCGAACCGAAGACAGTTTTATCGTTCCAAATACCTGTCAGATTGTTATCAAAGTAGTTTAGTCGTGAGTTAACGAAAATAGACCCGTGCTGTTGCGAATTATGTATACTTACCTATAGTATACCGCGTGGGTAGATTTCACACAATTCACTGGGTAGGACTGGTATAATATGGACTGCTGATAAACCCGTCTAAGACACAAGTTATAGTAATTGGTAGTTCACGCTTAGTTTCTAGAATAGACTGGTCATGCCTCCAGTCAGTTATGTTTGACGGTGTTCCCATTAAATTTAGTGACTCAGTAAAAAATCTCGGTATTATGTTCGATAGTCAACTTACGTGGGCACCTCAATTAGCAGAAGTCAGTCGTAAAATTTTTGCTTCATCTGCTTCTCTGAGGAGATTGCGTAATTTTCTGCCTAATACTACCAAGATAGCCCTTGTTCAATCCCTTCTTTTACCTATACTCGACTATGCAGACGCTTGCTACCTAGACGTAACCAATGAGCAGCTCGATAAACTCGAGCGTCTTCAAAATTTCTGCATTAGGTTTATATTTGGTTTGCGTAAATATGACCACATTTCTGAGTTTCGAAAAAAGCTCAAATGGTTACCAATCCGTCTTCGCCGTAATGCACACATCCTCTCACTCTTGTACAAAATCCTCTTCAATCCTTACACTCCTCTGTACCTAAAAGAAAGGTTTTCCTTTGTCACTGCCTCCCATTCCGATTCTCAGCGCTCTTCTCGTTTCCTTCACTTGAAATTTCCTGAGTTTAGCCATCCCAATCTCTACTATCACTCCTCTTTCACTGTGCAAGCTGTTCGCTTGTGGAATGACCTGCCACTTAATATCAAGCAGGCTAAATCCTTGCCCATATTTCAGAGCTTGGTTTTTAATCATTACATTTCTACTTTGTGATGTTAGTTGGTGTGTGTAAGTCTTTTTACTTGAAATATGTTCTGCTTTCTTTTATTTTTGTGTGATTTCCTTCAATGTATATATTTCCTTTAAATATCAATAATATGTAGTTTTGTGTGTAAGTAGGTAGGTATGTTTGTATGTTGTTTGCTTTGAATGTTATATTTGTTATTGTGTTTTATTTTTAAATTATTTAATATTGTGTTAAGTACGCCAGCTTTACGGATTTCCTCCAGTGTTGTCCAAACTAGGTTACCTGGAAGAGATCACTTTAGTGATAAGGTCGCCCAATGTCCCTGGTTACCTTCCACCTTTATGTTAAATATGTTCTTTTTTATTTTGGTGTACAATAAAGTATATTTGAATTGAATTGAATTGAATTAATAGCGATGTAATTTTTATTTACATAACACTATGTCTACTACTTGCTAGTCTTTTTAGGATCACCATAACTTATGATGGACTTTCTTGCATGCAATGCTTTTTAGCAAAAGTATTTTTGATGATATAGCCATAATCATTATAAACAAGTCAAAGACTGTTTAGTTGTACTACATTATATTTAAAATGAAAATAGTTACATTTTATAAGGCTTAAAATAATGCGTATTGAATGTAAAAAATAATTCATAACTTCGTAATAGCTGAACAATTTTAGGTTGTGTAATTTTCCTTTAGAATAAAGCTAATTAGAATTGTTAATTGGTCAATCCCAATGTTACGGAATGACTACAAAATAGGGCAAATAATAGTTTAAAGCCAGGTGGCTACCGACCAGCATGACAAAGCTTTGATTTAAGGCGGCGCCTGTCTAAGTAACAAGATATTGGTTGTGTATCTACACTTTGAATGATTGGTTTTGTTCGTTTATGGCTTTAAACAATGCAGTTTGAGGTAATTGTGAAAATTAATTTTATTATTAGCTTGCTTAGTAAAACCTAATACCAAAATGACTCCGTTTCTTTTGCACAGAATCTATTGCAAAATATGTATTAGTATTTATTATTAACGTAGCATTGCTACGACGTATGTGAATGCTACGCCATAGAAAGGACGTCAACGCGTGAAAAAAGATATTTTGAGACAATGTGAATAGAATTTACTCATATGCAAGTATAAAACCTAAATAGACTGTGCTATAACGACTAAACTTTACTGCTAAAATTCAGTGAAATTTATTTTCAGTTTCATCTCATAATTCTGTATCTAGCTACACTCTTACAATGATGTCCAATCTCACCTTGTTCTATATCTTTTTCTGCAAATATCCAGACAAGGTAGGTCCATTCTTTCGAATTGTTCACGGATTGTTAACCTTAAGAAGTGGTATTGATTTTATTTATCGCCCTCGCTGTAGGTACAACTGACAGAAACATTGAATGTCCCTTCCATATTTTATTATTCTCGGGTACTATCACAATGGTATGTAGTAGTGCCCTTTTAAAGAGTTTATGTCAAGATATTTTTTTCTCCCGTCAATTTAGAAGATACATTGCTGTAGGATTTAGTGCTAAGAGCTTTGTGCATGCAATGTTATGGCGAAAATGAAAAAAAAAAAGAGTAAATGGAAGTGTGTATGTAATCCCAGTTATTTTAATTTTATTGTACACTAGTGGGTGCTCGCGGCTTCGCTCGCATTAAGAAGTAAAACATGCATCCCCTATTTCACCCCTTTAAAAGTGGCATTTCCGAAAATCCTTTCTTAGCGGATGCCTACGTCATGACATCTACCTTCATTGCAAATTTCAGCCCAATCCGTCCAGTGGTTTGGGCTGTGCGTTGATAGATTACTATATCAGTCAGTAAATCAGTCAGTCAGTCACCTTTGAGTTTTATATATTTATATGTAAGAATGTTGCTTTTGTCTGCTACAACATTTATAAAAACGAAGATAAATTAAATTACCTAGTTTAGTTTTTATAAAATATTATTGCATTTAGCAGCTAGGCTATCATACATCAGACAGCATACATTCCATTGGCAGCTAGGAGTAAAACACAGACAAATATTAGGGTTTGATCAGACAATGGCGGGGCGTGTGCGATCACATCGCGGCCGCATAATGACACGGAAGCAGTCTGTCGCCTCCGCGCGCCGCAGCCGCCATCACAGATCATCATGTACCGCCGAGGACACAAATGTTACTTCAAAAAATAGGAGACTTTTTTTAATTTATCCTCGTTGTAACGTTACAAGACAAATGCTCGTTGGTTCCTAAATATGTTAGGTTGGGAGACAAATGTTTCTTTACTACAAGATTATAGTAGACAGAATTTTAAAAACATATTTTTTTTGTCCTGATTTTGGAAAACATGCTCAGTGCTGTTAGCAGTTTGAGAGTGAGTAATTATTATCTTTATTATAATTATTATTAACTTAGTAATGTATGCAGTGTGATTTAGCAATTATTACGCACTTGACTAGCAGGCATTTCGTGTGTCTAAGTGAAGCATTGTGTAGTGGAATTACACATTAATTAAGTAGTATACAAAATCCTCTCCTATCAATCAAAAGTAAACTTAAGCATGTCGTATACTGTCAAGCTTAAAAATACTTCACAATATACGATTTTTCTCAAACCTGTACATTACCCATTTTAAATCGCACAAACACTTCGCTCCCAACTTTTCAGTGGACGAGGAAGTCTTGTATCTGATCCTCACACGAAGACTATTTTAATTCAACACAACGTTCACTCCTATTTAATTAGTAAGATCTAATGCAAGCCAACACAATAAAGATCGAACATTCTAGCAGCTAATAATTAGGACTTGTTTTAGACCTAAGACTTGCTTAAGTTACGATAGCGAAATGCGAGGCTTAGAGTTAATTTTGTGAGAATTAATTGGATATATCTTGTAGGAAGCTGGCTTGCTACTGTGTTTTGTTTTGTGCGGTACTGGACAGTATTGTTCTTTATACATGTGTTAGTTTATTAGGTTCGACTTTAGTGATTGCATTTTAATGTAAGTACCTACAGTTGATATAATTTATTTATTATTATTTGTCGTATGGCATTTTTTTTAAATCTCTACTTCATAAATTTATTTTATTTTATTTTTATTGTCGATATAATTGAGAAGTTTCGAACTTATACCTCTATTAATGCACATGCCTAAAAAGGTAAGCCTTTGAAATTCAGTCTCTTACACATATAATGTTTACATGCCGTTTCAAAATTCAAAATAACAAGACAAGCATTACAGTAAGCTGTAAAAAGTTTCAGTTGAAGGCCAAAAACGGCGATATATGATACGTACTACGTTATTTTAAATTCGATGATACTTAGCAACAAGCAAGTTGCAACTAAACAAACCTATTGTAAACTTATGTAAACAAATATGATACAATGCCAAGCTAAAGTTCCTAACCATGCCCATCATTCGATTACACGGCTTTCCATCTAAGTTCGTACTTGAGTTGCCATGTACGTAGAAAATAATAAAAATATCCATCACGACCAATTCCCTCCTAATTATCCACAGTTAACTTTTAACCCGAGGAGTGTGATCATTCATCACGTTTATGTCAATAAACGTTTAACGTTTCTATGTAATCGTTAAAAAGGTAAGGTTTGATACACACAGGCCTAAAATGACTGTGAAGCGAGTACCTATGTATTTTATTTCCATAAGTAGCTCGTATTTTTTTAACAAAATAAATAAACTAAGTATGTTTTATACCACCTAGCACTTTAGATATGTTTTAAAGTAATACAAAAATTATTCAGTCAAATTGAGTAACTCTTACGAAGTTTATACAAAAGTATTGAGTATAAAACCAAATTATTTTGAATAGTCCAAAACCAAATTTAAGAAAAAAAACCATAACTTGAGCAGTATCCCTATCCAGAAATGCATATTTATGGTTAAAAATAGCATGAGTGCAGAGGTTGATATGGCGTTAGAGCCCCTTTAATTCGACCTCTATATTATAAAACTGAATCATGCTGTTTTTAAACATATAAATTTCACATCTTCATGAACTTCTTGTGTGTGCCCAGCCTTACAGATTCATACGCAACCTCGATTCGCATGGTGTTGGGCAATGTCTGCCATAATCGAGCGGTTATCGACGCATGCATGCTGTTGGCTAACTTGGAGACTGATACAGCACATGTTCAGACACAATTAAATCTGTACCTTTCAAATACAACTAATCAAATTTATCTTACTGTTGAGCATAAGCCTGTCACTTGCAGATTCGATTTTTTTTAATATTTTTTTTTTCATATTTGTTTGTTTTATGTAATTGATTAGGTATATTGTTGACTAGCGGTGCTCTGAAGTATATAAAGTATGTGTTAATCCATGGTCTAATCTATTTCCATACCATATTTTAAATCAAATCGGTTCAAATATTTGAACGTGCAGAAGTGACAAACACACACATACAGACATGAATTTATACCTAATATTATTAACAAGGGGGAGGAATACAAAATTGTCACATCGATGTGTTTGTGTGAAAGATATAACCAAGAAAGTCTACTCTTTTGGTTTTTATATGACTATAATTTTACTGATCTATAAACAGAATTGTGAGCCATGTTAGAACATGCTTGTGTTTACCCTAATATAAATCAATTCACTTAAAATATCTTTCTCTTATACCTAAAAATAGCAAACACACACAAAACTCAAGTGCTAATTCTGTATCATACAACCATTGTTAAGTAACTGGTAACAAAGGCTCGGAACCGTCAGAGCGTGGTGGCAGCAAGGTTACTACGGTTTCACCCGTCTTAAAAGTGAATTTAGCTAATAATAAGCGTTTTAAGTGATAGTGAAAGTGGATGGAAGTGGGGCTTTAGTTTGTGATGAGAGTTTTTAAGACTTGGAATTGTAGGTTAAGGGCTAAAATTAAATCGAATTTTATCAAGAAAAGATAGAAAAAATGCAAAAAATAAAGATAAAGTATTTAAAGTAAAGCAAGAATTAGTAGCAGTAGTATATGTATAGAAATAGAATAATTCTAACATACCTACCCACTTATATGCATGATATAGTTAAGAATGTAACATAGTTTAGATAATAACCAAAACATGAATTGTAATATTATAAACCTACCTAGGTTAAGTTTTTCAATTAGTAAATAAACATATTTTTTACTTAAAAAACAAATTATTGATAAGATTTATTAAGAAACCAATAAATTAATATTCTGGGACTTTTCACACAGCGCCATCTAGCTTCATACGAAGCAAACGCGTGTGTCGTGAGTACTAGGTTAAAGTATGATTGATTGTATTTTCAGCCGATCTTAAAAATTTGCTAAATGTTTTTAACTAAATTTACAGTTTATTTTTAAAATACCGACGATAATAGTCGCGTAATTGTCGAAACAAAGTGCAAGAATGTGAAACAATTACATATTAATAAAGATAAAGGCCATACTGGAATAATTAAAGCCAGTTTTGTTCGTCGATAAGTAAAATTATCACGACAGTGTTGTGCGCAAACTTGTTTAGGTTTGTCGTGGATTACACAATTAAATAGAGTAAGCTAATAAACATAATTTGAGAGTTAGAAACAGTAAGTATGGTACATGGTTTTACCCATTCTTCTATATCTTCTTATCGAATGAGAGTGGCCACCTCTGGTGTCGAGAGCTTTCAAAACGCCCTAAGGGCCTCTGACATGGCTTAACGACTGCCGTACTAGACAAACAGCAATTCTTTTATATAATTAGTAAGTAAGTATATTAGTAGTAAAAAATTAGACGTAATTTTAAGCATTACTAAATTATTTTTTTAATGTAAGTGTTGAAAAGTCACGCTTATTTATTTCATATGCATTGATATATCAAGTAAAAAGATTTCGAACACCATGTTCTTTCATTGGATATATAAAAAGTCGTAAAATTAAATACTATTTCTATACGATTTATTATAATATTAACAACTAGTAAATTATAATCATATACGTTCAAAAGCATTGTATGTTTTACGAAAACAGAGACATTATGCTAACTAGATTGAAGGTTATTTTAAATTACTCCCCAAGCCACACGTACATCATATATCAAACAGTCAAGTACGTAACCAAACTAATAAATTGAATGACAAATGATTTTAACAAACAAACAAAGATTAGTAAGTCCCACTTATTATATAGATATTCATTAAAACAAGGCTAGCGCATACCACAGCTGACGCAAACTTCAACCTACTCAAATATTTGAAAACTGGCTCCAATTACCCAGTAGTTCAAGAGGCTTCAAGTTTGCGCTGCACTAAATACTTAAACAAATTAATCTGTCTGTTAAATGAATAGGTTGAAAGTGGAGCAGGCACGTGTTCAAAGTACATACTTCTTATATATAGATATAACGAGCGTACTTAATCAAATGCAGGCATTTGGCAACTACGTTCTTACAAACAAACATTAATTATTAAATTGTGTTTTGTCTTTGTCGTTCGTTTTAAAACTATTAACAAGAGAAAGAGACAAAACACTAAGTTACTTGTTACTTGGTTCAAGTTTATATGTAAGACGATTAGAGTACAGAAGTTTCGCAAATCTAAGAGATAAGGCGTAAATTTAAGGTATAATTAAATCGGCGTTGATGTATTTACGGCGTTGAAATACATGGTTTATTGGACTAGTTTTTATTGCAAAGGTTTGGTCGTACATTAACGATTAAAGTGTTGAAGTCTTAACGCACCTAGTGATAAGTATCGAATACTATCTCACCTAATTATTAATATTGCCCAGGGAGCAGGCTAGTCTTATTTTAATTAATGATTCTTAATATAATATACAGACGTATTATGAATTGTGTGCGTTTTTGATATCGAAGCTTGGTGCAAGAAGAGTTAATCATCGCACTTTTCAAAGTCAAAGTCAAAACATTTATGTATTGCATAATTGTGTTATAGGTACCTATAGATACATATGGTGAGCAGATTTTATGCTAAGGTACCTATCGAGTCAGTGAAACACATTAAGTAATTAGTTTGCAATGTAATGTGTGTTTAGTGTCATAGACGTTGACGATAAAATATCGGTAATATGTTCTAAAATGCGAACCATGTCTGACTGAAGTACCTATCAGAAAACATACATTAAAAAAATTTCACATAAGCCACATTCATTCATATTTTGTTAACGAGTGCATTCCAGAAGACGCGGATTCAAATCCAGGCAGTTACTTATTTATGCTCATTTTAAAAATTAGTACATACCTCATGCCGTCAAAGCCATCGTCGGAGCCGTTGATAGTGAGTACTGGCGCCCTCGCGTACGCCTTCGCCACACGACGGTTGCGTTCAAACACTATCACCTTCGCCCAGATCTCGTCATCTATCTGAGTCCACTTGTCTAACACCTCCTGTATGTGCTCCTGGAAATAAAAAAAAAACTTTTTTAAACGCTTTAAAAAAAACACAGTGAAAAAGGAAACTGGAAGAGAAACTGAAAGCACGAAGAGGAAGAGGAAGGCCAAGGCGGTCATATATGGAGCAAGTAAAGGAAAAGGCGGGCGTCGTGTCGTATAAGAATTGGCAGCAGATCGGGAAGGATGGCGCATGCTACACAGACAAGTGCTTCGCGCTTAAATTTATGATGATGTGGAAAAAGTTCTTAAAAATTACGATCTTACATAATATAATAATGCTTTTATTTTCAGATGTCTTTAAACATGTCATTTTCAATATATGTTGCACGGACTAATAAACCATTGAAACGAAACACCAAATTACAGAAAAGGTGAATTTGCTAAAAAAATTGTCCTAAAACGATGCTTCCGGAACACACTAAGATAAGATTTTCAATATCACCCCTAATAAGTTCTGTAGATTTTAAATAAACTTTTAAAATTTCCACAGGACAAATTTCCTTGTTATTATAATATGATTTTAAATGTAATGTAGGTTGCAGGGTGTTTTTTCTTGATGTTTTAATTAAGTCGGATATATTTATCTGTATCCCATTATTTGAGAATCTTATATTTTTTAGTTTTATTAAGGAAAGAGTTTGGCCTCTTTGACCCGTTGTGAGAGCTAAAATAGTCACAAGTTTCTTTGTAGCTTGCTGAAGACTTAGGTTTTCATTTCTGTAATGTAAGCTCATATAATCGAGAACTACCCCTGGGTCCCAGGTAACATTGTACTTTGCCCTAGGAGGTCTTGACCGAAACACTCCCTTAAGAAACCGTTTTACTCTTTCATCTAAACCAATGCTTGGTCCCATCAACAAGGCAAGTGCCGATCTTGCTGTATTCAGCGTTCCATAAGAAGGGCCTGCTTTAAATCGTTCAGTTAAAAAATTTAATGTACATGGGATAGATATCTCGTAAGGATCTAAATTTAAACTATTGCAATATATCCACCATAGTTTGAATGTAGAGTCATATTGTTTCAATGTATTCTTAGATAGCGAGTTAATCATGATTTCTATAGCTGAGTTTGGAGTACCACGTCTCAGAAACGCTTCACAGACAGCAGTCCTGCTGCCAGGGTAAGTTGTTGATGTAGTGGATGTACTTGTCTGTGGGGAGAAGTCAGTAATTTAGCATCAGGTTGAAAATAAATTATATATAATAGAGATTTTAACATAGGGAACCATGGTTGAGAAGGCCAATATGGGAAAACTAAAATCCCTGTTGCTCTATCTGATTGAATTTTTCTAATACATTTTAAAACTAATGAAAATGGGGGAAATGCATAGAAACAAAAATCTGCCCAATTCAGTGTAAATGCATCCACTGCTGTAGCTTCTGGATCTCTCCTCCAAGATACAAACTTTTTGCATTTATTATTGATTCTAGATGCAAAAAGATCTACAATACAATACAAAATACATCTATCTCTGGTTTTCCAAATTGTTTTATTATTTTACTATATGCCACTTGAGAAAGTTCCCATTCAATGTTTATTCTCCTTGACTCATAATCTGCTTCAACATTTTCTTTAGTATTTATACATGAAGCATACACCCATACATTCCTATTTTCACAATATTGCCAAAACTCTCTAGTTATATCATTTAAATGTGGGAATTGGACTCCTCCCATTTTATTTATATAGGCTACTGCAGTTGTGTTATCTACTCTAAGAAAAATTTCACAATTTCTATAGTTATTAGCAAAGCATTGAAGACCTAAGAAGGCCACCTTTATTTCTAAGTAATTAATATGATTTGTTTTTTCCATAGCTGACCAGGAGCCTGAAGCTCTTTCTTTTTCACATGCAGCTCCCCAACCGGTGGTAGAGGCATCAGTTTCAATTTCAAGAACAAAGTTATTCTTCACAATAGGATTGCAGTTACAAATATTATTTTCCCACCAATCAAGTTCGGGGATTACTAACTTGGGTATCTGCATCTGTTGATCATAATCATCATTTGATTGTATTAATTCTAAATATCTGACTCTTTCTAATAATTTAGTGTATACCCATCCATATGGAATTGCCGGACAAATAGATGTTAATATTCCTAATAATTGTGAGTACTCCCTAATCTTACAATTTGATATTCATTTGAATTTTCTAATATTTTTCAAAATAGTACTCTGTTTCTCTTCTGGTACTGATAGTGACATAGTGACTGAATCTAACTTGAAGCCTAGATATGTGCAGGTCTTTTGTGGAGTAAGCAGGCTTTTTTCATAATTTACACTGAAGCCTAGATTTTCAAATAACTCACAAGCCAGTCTTGTGTTTCGTTTACAATGCTCTCTTGATGAATCAAAGAAAATGGTATCATCTAAGTAGTTTGTTAAAATTATATATCTTGTTCTAAGATATGTACATATAGGTTTCATAATTTTAGTGAACACATATGGTGCTGTACATAAGCCAAAGGGAATACAGTTAAACTCAAATAGATCACCTTTGAATCTAAATCTTAAATATTTTCTTGATTCTTTATCTACTGCTAAACTAAAGTATGTGTCCTTTAAATCAATCTTTGTCATGAAAGTATCTTGAGAAATTAATTTACAAGCTGTTCTTATATCCTCTAACTTAAAATGATCTGTATCTATGTACTTATTCAATTTCTTTAAATTGAAAATAAATCTGTATGTTCCATTTGGTTTTGGAATAGCAAAAATTGGAGAAATAAATTGACCTTCAGTCTCCATACAATGTGAGATTGCACCCAGGTGCAATAATTTCTTAATTTCTATACTAATAATTTCCTTTTCTTTCTCCGACCATGTCTGTCTAGGTGTTTCACATGGCGGTGGGGTAGAATTAAAGGGTATACTGTAGCCCTCAATCCAATTTAATATCACAGGGTCATTTGTGATGTCTTTCCATTTATGAATAAAAATTTTTGTATTGCAAGCATATACCTCTAATAACGGCGCTGTTTGTGATGATAAAATTGCTGATGTTGTGCAGGTCTCTTCTTGGCTCTTTGGACTTGCTGGGTTCTCTGGGCTTGCTGTGGTCTGTGGGCTTGCTGAGTTCCCTGGGCTGGCTTCTTGACAGGAGTAGGATTTTTCTTTGGATCTTAGTTTAGATTGTACTGCAGCTACCTTTGAATTGCTTGAGCCGCCTTGAGCTTTTCAGCATAATTTTTGCCAAACAGCAATTTGTCTGCTTTGCAGTCTTTCATTGTTTCCTTTACTACGGCAGGGGACCCCGCTGCCACAAAGAATCTTCGTGAAGCTGTATCTTGGTGGTAGACTTCTGCCGCCAGCATAGCCGAATTGTTTAGCTGTTCCACCAGGTTTTTGGTACTTATGTCACTTTTCATTACACTTGTCAGTGCCTTCCCCAGTGCAGTAAGTAGCTTTCCTACTAAGATCTGTCTGAAAGTTATTCTCTTGTCTCTCTTCAAGGTTGTCTCAGAAAGAGATGCTGCCATCTCTGGGTTTATGACAGGTGGAACTGCACTAGGGAAGTTACCTGGTGTGGGATATTTTTTTATCAGCGACTCTCTGGCCTCTTTTCCAAGCCCCTCTTGCAATATATTTGTCCACCTGGTCACTAGGTGACTTTGAATATCTTCTCCTATAACCTCGATGAATTCTCCTACCTTCCCTAATGCCGCAAGATTTAATTTCTTCAGGAATGTCCATTTCTAAAAAGAAGAATAATTTATATGTTGAGATTTATTCTCAAAACTTGACATTGGATTAGCTGCTTGTGTTAGCCTTATGAAGAGAAATACATATATGTCTATCCGCAATGTGATAGCGCTTAACTTTTAATAATATGTATGGAAAGGGTCTACCCGCTTGTGGTAGCGCATAATTATCCATGTAACCATTCACATAAACCTGTATGTTCATAATTGGATCTGGTTCTATCCATCCGTTTGAAGTACTATAAGTATAATAGTTCATACCTGTAAGTTCATGATCATCAGGTGTGATCTGCTGCGGGGCCTGAGGCAACTGAGGCGGCGGCGGCGGCGGTGTTGGTGGCGTTAACGCTCGTGAAGGCGTCGGGGTTGCTGGCGGAGTCGCCTTCCCCGACGCCGTTGAAGTGCCGCGTTTTTCTTTCTTCCGTTTTAGTTTTCTTTCCAATCTTTTAATTCTTCTTCTTGAATCATCTTCTTCCGACCTTGATCTTGATCGAGAACGTCGTTTCCCCATCTTTTCTTCTTAAATAAGTACGCTTTCTTTTTCACTTTAACTCAAACCGGATAAATGAATATGTGTGGGACGCGCGAAAATTTTAGCTAACGGTCAAACGCATAGAACGGTCAATCAAGGAATATGTCTATGGATGGTCTTCAAAAATAAACGCAACCTTTCAACATAACGTAAGCATAACCTCTGTTCATTTATTTATTGTTGTATTTATGACTTATGTGATTTATGAATGTTATTTTTTGATATTGACATCCTTCTAAGTTGTACCTAGTCGGTAATATAATAATTCGCTTACCATTTATGGTTTCATCACCTTGATACCAAGATCGAAGCCGGTGTTTTGATGTTGTAAACTATCACCACACTTAATTCTTAGTATCACATATATACCTATATTTAAGCTTCACATGTGGTAAACTTGTTTTGAATGTAAATAGGTATATTGTAAATTATCATTTATTGATAATTATCTAACTAAATTAGTTTTAACAAAAAACACTGTGGCGGCGTTTGCACAAAAACACATAATGACATTGACAGTTGCGTTTGGATACTCCTGCGTTCTTCTTTTTTTTTTAGGCTTTGAAACATTGTGATGGCAGTACGCATAAATGCATATACCTACTACACAGTAAAACCGTCTTGGACAGGGAGAGAGTATAATAAAAACGAATAAAAAGATAGATAGATAGATATACTCTTTATTAAAAACTTACAAAACATTACAGAAATTAACAAAAAAAATATTAAAACGTAAGCCTAGTGTCTTAACTGGCGACCTTATCGTTAAAAGTGATCTCTCCCAGGCAACCAATCAGGCAGGGATAAGACGCAAGTATAATGGTAGACGAGGTGTTTTAAATGTATGTGAAATTACATAAATACATATCATAAAATAAACATAGGTACATAAATAGCAAAATAAACAAAAATACACTAATACATACTTCTACCTATACATAGATATAAAAAGATCGCAATAAACAGAATTAATGAAGTATGGCAACCAAAATAATATAAAAACATAATCTAATTTCGTTATACTCTTGCTTCAGCATACTTACTTTATTGTTGTTTACAGCTCATAAGAAACAACCTACTGAAAACCTTTGAACAAATTCATTGTAAACAGAGAATTACTAACCATGACAACACTCTTTACAAGCCTACTCACAATTACAACAGTTTGCTATAAAAGTTTTATTAAAAACATTGAGCTATAATGTACTTACGTACTAGAGGAGCTATCCAAGCCAAAAGTCATGCTCCATTTTGTTAAGAATTTCACCTAAAGTTCGCTTCAGCAATGAAACAATAATTGGTCGTCTAACCAGCCAGTATAAACACGCAGCGCTAGAACGCTTTAAGATTTAGTTTTCTTGCGACCAAAAGGTCGAAAGCGCCGTGATTTTTCAAGGCGCTTACGCGTTTCGTTCGATGTTTTGCATCAACTTGTGTATATTCTATGATGTTCACGCAATGGCGGCGCGTCGATGTAAACTCAAGCTTTGTCAAACAATAATCTTAAACCATTGAGGTTAATGTATCTTAAACAAATAAAATGATTACTTACCGATGATATGTTACACCGCTATCTTTGTTTTTTGTTCTCGAATGGTTTGTGCACGTTTTTAAGACACAGTTCGGCATTTTGATTGAAATTGCGTATTTGTATAACACGTTCGCGCGTCACAGGCGTTTGACCCGGACTAAGTTCACTGCAGTCACGTGGACTGCAAGGCGCCCCGCATATTATTACTTGGTGCTGTCATCTCTAGTACGTAAGTACATTATAGCTCAATGATTAAAAAACCATAATAAAAGAACTAACAGTATTTCTTTAGCTTGTTAATTTCGATACTCCATAACGTGACCTTGTCGAGGCGTAAATTTTGTAAGAAATTACTAAAGCTGAGATATTAATCCTAGTGAGGCAAGCGTGACGCAACCGACGACATCGGACCCGCGCCCGCGCACCGAAACTGTCGCGCTCTAGTAACTACTTCCAGTGTATGCTGGGGTATGATATCTGAAATAACGATGTCAATAAAAACATATATTTTAATATGTACGTAAGATAAATTTTGTTTTTCAAAATCTGATTTTAAAAGGACCCAAAATAATCCAAATACCGAATTCATACGATTTTCCTAATTTATATAATTTTGTTTTTTATTTTATATTTATTATTTTGTTACGTGGGATAGGTTTTCGTTTGACTACAGCCTGCCTGATGTTAAGCATTGCTGCAGCCTAGGGTGTAACACGCTTACCTAGATGATATCTATTAACTCTTGTTTTTTATTTCTGGGTACCTATAGTTTTTAAGGAAAAAGCTTTGTGAAGGAATGGATTTAAACAAATCAGAATGTAAATAAAATAAAATATAAATTTGTTAACTAAATACTGACTATACATAAAAAATAAGATAAGCTTTAGGAAGTTCTGTCCTAAAATATAAAACATACTGAAAAAATACTAATGTTTCTTTTTGGATTTTAATTTTATACAACATACGAAAAGTACACACGCAAAGCAATAAAGTTGTAAGCCGCAATTTGAGTAACAAATTTTGGCTAGTTGCATGAAGGACGTTGACTTCTTTTTTCTAAAACAAAGACCGCCAATTTCAATGAGCATAACCGTGTAAGTGGCTGTTTTTGCATGAAATTGTACAAACACTCGTTAGCGGCCGAAAAGTTACCGTTACTTTGAGTAAAAAGATTAACTATTATGGGTATAGGGCTGTCCAAAAAAACTAGATGACAAGGACGTACTTCAGATATTGTTTTGTAACAATTTTATTTATTTAGTATAAAAAACGCCTTTACTACAGAAGGCTATTACAGATTTATAATCGTAGAAGATTACAAAACAAAGCAAACAAATAAATAAATAATTCAGTACATTTTAATTGTTTCTAAACATGCGCGTGAAAAACCTCAATTGAATACTTTTTAAAAACTATTGTGTTCAGTACTAAAAAAACGAATGCTTATTTTTTATTTAGGTACTCATAAACATGAATAAATTAATCACTCATAGAACAAAAACTGACCTGAATTGGCTGTTTTTTTATAAAACTTATGATTAATCACCCTTTCTTTTCGCTTATAAATCTGACGAGAGCAGTATGCCACAACCCTATTTTATTAAAATTAGGAAAATAAAAACCGCGTACTGTTTGCCTATCCATAGTGGCAGTTACGTAACTGCAAAAATACAGTTTCATTTTTATTCCCACCCAAACGATAGCGAGTTAACTTTCGGTTTTATTTTTACGCCAAATTACAGTATGAAGCGATTTTGTTTTCCTCATCTCGGAACCGCGAGACTTTGTTATTGACTTTCGATTTCGATTTATGGTTCGGATTTTATTGGTAGGTTGTAGGTTATTATAAACTTAGTTCTTGGAAAGAAACAAGTGCTTATATTCGAATAGCTTGTTAAACAAATGAAAATAAAATTTTATATTTTCTAAAATAACTCAATTCTAAAAAAATATTTACTCACTACAATAGACAGTACTCGCTTGCTTGCACATCATAATAAAAAACAAAAAGTTTATGAATAATAAGAAAAAACACTTAAAAATCTTTTAGAAGACTTGATAACCTTCTTTCTTGAAGTCGGTTAAAATATACTATTTAAGACAGACACAGACAAAGCACTTTGCACGCGAAGCAACTTCAGTTGAGATAACTGTCAAAATTATATATACCTACACAAATAAAAAAAACTTTATTTCTCTAATCATTTATATATATGGGTATATATGTATATAAACATCGCCTTCAATATTCAAATCCAAACCAACCAATCACAAACGCCCCTATGGTCAAAGCAAGTTCATTAGCTATCTTCATGACAACTATATTAAGTGCACTACATTTGTAACATCGACCAATCACAGGCCAGCCATATTCATCTAAGTCCATATTCTAACACTAAGGCCCTAGCCAGGTCTTAGGCAATTATTAGACCGTCTAATAAATGTCCGTAAAATTATGAAATATAGCTTTCACTTCGTTAGACTATCTGTGGTTGGTCTAATCAGAATATGTCACAGTCACTGGTCATAATAGCAATGTATGTCGCCCTCCCATTGGTCGTTCTATCATGTTTTCATAATATGCGATGTTTGATATAATGTACGATTAATGTTGCTAGGGATGCGAAATGAGGACCAAAGTTTAATAACTTAGTTTTTTGACACAGTTTTTTAGAGCGAATGCACAAAAATTTTGATTGAAAAAGTTTAGATTTATTGAATAAATTCACAACACTATTTTAAAAAGAAATTGTGTTAGTAGATATATAGATAGATATAATTTATTAACAAAGATAATTACAACAAACTCGTTACAATAATAATAAGAGTTGGCATTAATCATGTCTTGTCAAACATTGATATAATTTTAAGTTATAAATTCTTATTACATTAAAATAAAATTACAATTATTTTATCTTTATATAAATGTATGTACATACTTAGTACTATAAGTAAAATAAGTAAAACACAATTTTCATCTCTATTCATTGTGTATATTAGGTTTTTTGGCTGTTAATTCCATATGACTCAAAGCAAACCCTTGTACTAGCTCAAAGTATCAAAATGATATAACAACTAAGCCTTAATCTAATGTCCAACTCAAGGCATGATCTTTGCCACAATCTAGCTCATATTGTTGATCAGTCTGTTTGTCTGTTTGTGCTATTTGTAGTGAATGAGGCTCGTTAGTGCTGTTTTGTATTTATTGCAAGTGGACTTTCTGGACATGTCTGTCACTGTGGCAGGTAGCACAAAAGGTGTATTGTTGTGTTGTAGATCAGTTGGTGTATAGGATGTTTCGGGTCGAGGGATGGTTGAGGGTCGTAACCACTTCCTACGAGTGTCTATCTTATGATTTTCTATAATTTTCTCAACGCATGACACTCTCTTTTGTTCGATATGGAATATACAAAACATAGACATTATTGTATAATAAGTAATTAATATTGTTTTTGTATCTAATTCCGATTGTTTGTTTTTTAAAACATGCATATTTTTATCATCATTATGAAATTCAACTGACGCATTCATGTCATGTCCAATCCAAATAAAACTTCTGTAATGTTTACGCAAGTATACGTACGTTCTATGAAATCAGATGCCTATGTTTTTGCCAAAAATCACCCTATATATTGCTTACAAAACATGTAACAGAAGGTAAGAAAGTACTTGGTCATTGAATGCGTGGCCAATTTTTATGCGCATAGTCTCAATTTGTTTGCCCGGAGTGACTGGTAGTTTTATGAAAGATAAATATCAATGTGAAAAGAAAAGAACATTTTTGTGATGAGAATAAATTGCATCAGATCCATAAGTGATGATAGTGTGTCTCAAATGTTTTTTATAAAATCTATATGATCTTAAAAAAATTGGATTTACACGTTTGAGTATTAGAACTATGATAACCTAGTGTTTTTTTTTTAGTTGACGCTGGTAACTAGGGAACAATCAGAAAGTAAATTCATTACCGCTTGTGTATTTACGCGTAAGCAAATGTACAAAGACGATGATGTACGGATGATGGGGGCAAATCACACTGCATGCTCCAAGCCAACCTCAACCTGCACGTGGTCATCCTGCTGGATAACGAATGGGGCTCTGGCGAACCGAATGATGGCGGTATATCCACCCAGAAACACGTAGCCTAAATAACTCAGACGGGTGTCGGGCAGCAGCGACACCCGTGCGATGAGCTACGTGCTGCGATTGCCAACACGCATGCCCAGCGTGGCAATTACGGGCAACTCCTCTCTATGAACAACACACAATTACAACGGCCCCTAGTTCCCGGTCGCCCGGCTATTCCTGGCCAAGGTGGCGGCTATGGTAACGGCCGGGTAGGGGGTGCGAAGAATCCCCGGGCTACGGCAGGCCACCCTAAATCTAAACTGACCCTGGCTACGTATAACGGAAAAACGATAAGACTCGACCATCATTTGACGCAGGTTGAAACCGAATTGGAAAAAATAAAATGGCATATTGTAGGTCTTTGCGAAGTCCGAAGACAGGGAGAGGACACCGTAACCCTACCGTCAGGCCATCTATTCTACTACCGCGAAGGAGACAAACTATCACAGGGTGGCGTGGGATTCCTTGTCAACAAGGCTCTCCTTAACAACGTTGTAGAAATATCTAGTGTGTCAAACAGAGTAATCTACCTTATATTAAAGCTCACTGAGAGGTATAGTTTAAAAGTAGTGCAAGTGTATGCTCCTCCACAGAAAAAGCCGAAGCTGAAAACATCTAACACTAACCCAGATGAAGAAGTGGAACGGATGTACGAAGATATACACGCAGCCCTTCATAAAACTACGAAGACACACTACAGCGTTGTTATGGGGGACTTTAATGCCAAGGTGGGTATACAGGCTTGCGGCGAGCGACAAATAGGATCACATGGCTATGGAGTAAGGAACGACAGAGGGCAAATGTTGGTCAACTTTCTCGATAAAGAAGGGCTCTTTCTGATGAACTCGTTCTTCAAGAAGCAACCTCAAAGAAAGTGGACATGGCGAAGCCCGGATGGAGTCACCAAAAATGAGATCGACTTTATCATGACGAACAAAAAGCATATATTCAGGGATGTCTCAGTGGTTACTAGGTTCAAAACCGGAAGTGATCACCGACTTGTTCGAGGCACCCTGAATATCGATTTTAAGCTTGAACGGTCTCGTCTGATAAAGTCCACGCTCCGCCCCAACACGCTCCAAGCTATAACTGGATCAGACTATTTCCAGCTGCAATTGCAGAATCGCTTTGCCGTTTTGAAAACCACCGAGGATGTTGACAGGGAAACCAAAAATTTTACGGAAGTCTTATGCGAAGAAGGGAAGAAGTTCTGCCAATTAAGGCGTCCAGGGAGGAAGTCCAAACTCTCAGAAGAGACTCTTCGGCTAATGAATGTAAGACGAGATACTTCACATGCCACGTTATCAGAGCAGCGTGAACTCAACCGGAGAATATCGAAGTCTGTGCGACGTGACCTTCGATCTTCTAATACCGAAGCCATCAAAGAGGCAATAGAAAAGAATCGAGGATCGAAGGTGTTCGCACAGTCTTTAGGGAAGAGTCACCTTACTAGACTTACAACTACGAGTGGCTCTACCGCAATCTCTAAGCCGGAGATTCTCGCTGAGATAGAGGATTTTTATGGCCGATTATACGCCTCACGAGCTTCTCCTCCTTCATCGAGTGAACGAGACTCTCGTGCCACACTGACGCGCCATTTCACAGAAGACCTGCCGGAAATCAGTCTAGGCGAAATTGAGATTGCCCTCGGACAGTTGAAAAACGGAAAAGCCCCAGGAGAAGACGGAATTACGTCGGAATTGCTGAAAGCAGGAGGACGTCCTGTTCTTCGGGAACTCCAGAAAATATTCAACGTCGTAATAAATAATGGGAGAACTCCGCGAGCATGGCATAAGAGCGTAGTAGTTTTGTTTTATAAGAAAGGAGATAAGACTCTCCTAAAAAACTACCGCCCCATTTCGCTCTTAAGCCATGTATATAAACTGTTTTCGAGGGTAATAACAAATCGCCTCGCGAGGAGATTCGACGAATTTCAGCCACCGGAGCAGGCCGGGTTTCGTGGAGGATTTAGTACCGTAGACCACATTCACACAATAAGGCAGGTTATACAGAAGACCGAAGAGTATAACCGCCCTTTGTGTTTAGCATTCGTGGACTACGAGAAAGCGTTTGATTCTATCGAGACCTGGGCTGTTCTGGAGTCCTTGCAGCGATGCCAAATAGACTATCGGTATATCGAAGTGTTGAGAGGCCTCTACAATGACGCTACGATGGCCGTTCAAGTACAAGATCAGCAGACTAAACATATCCATCTTCGCAGAGGAGTGAGACAGGGGGATGTTATTTCCCCGAAACTGTTCACTAATGCCCTCGAAGATATGTTTAAAACGCTGGACTGGAAAGGGAAAGGCTTGAACATCAACGGCGAGCAGCTCTCTCACCTACGGTTCGCCGACGACATAGTTTTGATGGCGGAGTCGCTGCAAGAACTGGAAGAGATGCTGACCACCTTAGCTGATGCTTCACGGCGGATAGGTCTCGGAATGAACATTGAAAAAACTAAAGTTATGGTTAACCGAATAGCTTCTCCGGGACCTGTTGTAGTCAACGGTGTACCTCTCGAAGTTGTTGACGAATATATATACCTCGGGCAATTACTGCAGTTAGGTAGAAACAACTTCGAGGGTGAGATTGACAGAAGAATCAGGCTGGGCTGGGCAGCATTTGGCAAACTTCGCCATATCTTCTCCTCGTCTATCCCACAGAGCCTGAAGACGAAAGTCTTTGATCAGTGCGTCCTCCCAGTGCTGACCTACGGAGCCGAAACATGGACTCTGACAGTGAAGCGAATCCACCGATTCAAAGTCACTCAGCGAGCTATGGAACGAGCTATGCTCGGGATTTCTTTGAGGGATAAAATCAGGAATGATGTTATCCGAAAAAGAACCAAGGTTACCGACATAGCCAGCAAAATCAGCAAACTGAAGTGGCAATGGGCTGGCCATGTTTGCAGAAGGACCGATAATCGGTGGAGTAAGCGGATCCTAGAGTGGAGACCGCGTGTCGGTACACGTAGTGTGGGAGGCCAATTGGCCAGATGGAGCGACGACCTGAGGAAGGTGGCTGGGAAGCACTGGATGCGTAAAGCAGGAGACCGTGCAGTGTGGCGATCATTGGGAGAGGCCTATGTCCAACAGTGGACGAATATAAGATAGGCTGATGATGATGATGATGATGATGAAATGTACAAAGAGACTTGGATAATCTCAAACAACCTTCAGCCTAGAATCTCTGCCATTCTAAACTAGAACATCTGTTTATGTTCTTTCGATACAAATATGTTGCATTTCATTACAAGGTGAGAACGACTATGTATTTCCAAGACAACTAATGTTTATCTTACTGTTCTCTAAAAAAGTTAAAAGCTCAGGTTCCTAGGGTCACAACATCATAATTATTATGCTGATAGGACTCTGCGGTAAGACAGTTATTCAATTGTTTTCCACTGAATTTTCATATCACAAAGATCTGGAGTAGGTACTTTGATAGCTTTACAGCCCTGCAGTAGCAATTGCATTTAATATATAAGGCGTTATAATATAAGGCGTTAAGAAAAACCATACCATAAGTTGACCCAGGATTTAAATTTAGGCTCATATATAACTATGTATTACAAGCCTGAAAACGTGATGCGATTTTTCCGTTACGTTATTTCTTATGTCAGAGGCTCTTGAGGAGAGAGGAGAAGGCGGCTTGATAAACTCGTCACCAGTGTTGGCCAATCTCATTCGATAAGATGAAGTACGATAGAGTTTCTGCGCCATACATAAGGTCTCTGGTCTGGCCTCTTTTTAGTAGTCTGTTGGTTATAATATCAGTCTATATTGACCAAGGCTGACCAGCCTCGCCTTACTGGATTTATGTCTCGGACACGGTCCACATTTTTACCACTAGCCACCTACGGACATCTTGTTATCACTAACTTTGTTGTTTCTTTGCTAGATAACGGAGAAAAATGTGTGGAAACTTGTATAAAAGAATAAAAAAGAAATAACTTTAACTTGTGTTATTGCATGTTATCACTAACTTTGTTGTTTCTTTACTAGATAACGTAGAAAAATGTTTCAGAAACTTGTGTGATCTTTCACGTTCGATCGAATTGATTTCAAGTTTTGTTGTTTTTGTATTCGATCACATGTCTTTTCTAGATAATACTTTATCAGACTTGTTCGATAATCGTCGAATCGATTTGTGCGAATACAGTATGATTGCAGTACAAAACTTTAGCAAGCCAAACTAGGTAATATGTTTCACTGACTTAGAACTTAACTTTTATAGAAAAAAGCACATTATATATACCAACTAATATAATGAAAAAGAACCTTGTTGCCGAGATATTGATAAGCACTACTTTAAGATATATGTCTGTTCACTTTGGCAAGTATAGTAAGTATTTTTTCTATACCTAAATACCGATCTACCTGCAAAAACCAGTTCCGCTCTGGTTTAGGACATGTCGTGGGTTGAACGATTTTATAATCCTTTCAAACGCTAATGCGACAATAAACTAAATTGAGCCGATTTTAAACCCAGGCTTGCTTAATTAGTCTTTGGAGCAGGTTTAGATTATTTCAAATTTTTGTTACTTTTGTTGAAGAAAAGTTCGTTTTATATAATTTCAAAGCTTTAAGTTGCTACAATAAATGTACTTCTAATACAGAACGCATTATGAGATTTTTTTTCTTAATTCAAATAATCCAAATAATTAAATAGCGGGAAAAACGTGATGACTAAAAAAACACTGCTTGTCAGACATTAAAGATTTAATTTATCTAAAGCCTTCCCACTGGTATCAAAATTAGATCATAGACAACAAAACGAAAAGCCTGCTCCCAATCAATGTACCCAATCACGACATCAATACTGTATCACGAAACATGAAGCAATCAATCACATAACCATATTACAGACATACAAACAGAAAGCATTATATACTTAGTTCTTAAGCAGACTTGTGTTGCGCACACGCACCAAGGTCGGAACTACAAAACAATTCATACTTCACACTCAGCGATGCATTTTTGAAATATTAATTGTTAACACGCTTCCTTAACAGCGAAATTAATTTGTTGGAATGAAGAATGTTGTAACGCTAAATTAAATTAGAGCAAGCGTTTGAATCGTGTTTGAAAACGCCTTGAAATGTAAGTTGTTTCTCTCGCTCGCATTCTTGCATATAGTCAGCTATCTCATTTATTTAACTCATGGGTGGTAAAATGGTGATTATTGCTTTCATCTCTATCATATACTTATTATAGTAGTACTTACACGTTTGGATATATTCAGACTGCATTGAAATGCGAAATACTAATAAAATTAGAGATTGATTAACACATTATGGTGGATATTTTATAAAAACAATATTTAAGTTTCACAATGCATATCAGTGAAAGTTTTTTTGCTTAAAATACTTGCCAGTTATAAAACAACTGAGTCATGACAGTTTAAACAGATTAAATTAATGGTTTGCATTATCACAAGCAAATACTTTATTACTTCTTATATTCCTTCATATGTTTGGAGAGCCAGGGTTTTAAGAATTGATTTACTTCTGCTGGCCCGCGATTGGTTTATTAGGATTAACAGAAAAAATGGTATTTTCAAAAGCAGTAACTTTATCAACAACAAGAACACTTCTACCTATCGAAACAATATCTCGAAACTAAATTCTTCTGAAAAGGTAATTGTATTTATTTTGATTTGTGTTTTATATCCACATTAATGGAATTAAAAAGCCTTAAAGGATTGTTAGCTAGTCATAGTTTTTGCATCGATTGCATAATTTTCGCAGCCGTATTTGTTGCCAATAATCGATTTGCGGTAATGCAATTATTAGATTACGCGGGACGTGCAGAAAATCTGGTTGCATTGCGTGATACGGTCAGGAACTCCGTTAACAAACACAATTGATAAGTGTTACGTATTATGATCGAGGGATTGTGAAAAACTGGGTCGAGACGTTATTAAAGCACTTTTTATTTCTATTGAGCTGTTATTTATTTTGACAATGTTTTTATCCATCAACATATAAAGAAAGGAAATCGAAAGGATCAACATAGTTTACAGAAACTATGTTGACCCTTTCGCGCTTGTGAAAGTGCATCAATATAATGATATTTCTCCAAAGAGTGGCAACTTTTTCTGATATCTATGGTCTAATAATTAGACAAATAATAATAATAATAATTAATTATAATTATTATAAGTATTGACAAAATAAATACAACATTTTACTATTAGATTACAATCTTAAACGTAGTTTTAATCTTAAACGTTAATAAATTCCCAATTATTACTTATTAGTCAACTTAAAGACCTTTAAAACTAGATCAAATGTAAAAGAATGATTCCGCATACTATTTCTTTGAGCAAAATGTCGTCTCTTGCGATTGTAATTTAGACTCTATAATAATGACAATAAGGTACATAATATGTTCGTTGATAAAGATCTACATACGTAAGTAACAGTACAACGGCCTTGCAGGGTCGTGCTTCCGCCGACGGCATTCTTGGATCGACCGGTCTCAATTGGTATTTGATAGAATATAATTTATTAGATTAGATTTATAATTGGTTTGATAAATTGAAGTATCGGAAAATTGGGAACGGTTATCTTGTAGACGATCAGAAAAAACTGGACTAAAATGCTGGTCCCAACACTTTCAATATCTTTGTTTTTGTTTTGGTATGTAAAACGTTTTAAAGATTGTTAGATTGTTAGTTGTTGTTAGGCTTATAATTTGTTTTTTATAGCCTATACAGTTTTTAATATAAATTAGGTATGTCATAAGATTTCCTATTTATAACATATTTGTGAAAAAATATATACTTATTTAACTTAACAAAGCCAAACTTTTTATTATACATATTAAATGTCCGTTATATTGAAACTTATGACCCTAACTACAATGCTAGTTAATGTAATGTATAAAAGTTAGATCTATCAATTTTCACATTGTTGAAGTGAAGGTTCATTACATGTTTACGACTTACACGTTCAATCTTCCGAAATATTTAGAGTTACATATATTTTTATTAAAATTAATACGTTGGGAAGAAGCTTTGAATAAAGTTGTACCATTAATAATAAAGATAATAAATCTTGCTTTTTGTATTCGTTTTAGGGATGCAACTTTCAATTTTAGGTCTCCTGACTTTTTATTTTTATTTGGGTTACCTTGAAAACCTTAGCGTTCGGGCGTTTTGCTTCAATTTTGGATAAAAATATTGTAATTTTTTGTAAAGTTTGATGTAGGTCTATTGTGTACTCAAAATTGGAAAAGATTAATATCTAAATATAAAAACAAGTGAAGGAAAACTAAACATACTACTTCTAACTACTACAAAAAGGGGCACTTAGAAAATCTTTAGAAAAGCCTAAAGATAATCTAAGTGCTCCAGCCCACTACCAGAGGGCAGCGTACCCAGCATGCTGGCCGTATTACCACGCTGGATGGCAATGCTGATACGTTGAGCCAGAAAAAGGCCAGCATTAAATAAAAATATCTAAATTGAATTAGAATTTAGTTGAACTCATGAATCTCTCATCCCTGGAACCATCAACTCCGTGATTAATTTAAAAATAAAAGTAGGTATGTTTGTGTATTGTGTAGTCAGTAATGATGTACTCAAAAACAAAATACATATAAACACAGTTATAGGATATATTAAATGTAATAGTATCCTAACTATTTTCTACGTATTAGATATATGAATTACTTATTTTTGACCAACACCTTAAACACTTTATACTAAATCTACACCAAATCCAAACACACACCAAAGTACTTCCATCCATCCAACAGTAGCGAAGTAGAGCAGCCTTGATCATCTCTCGTGACCTTTACATGCAATACCAGTTGTGGTGAATGGCGACTGACGATAGCAGGTAGGCTGGCTTCGTATATGAATGCCACTTTACGTTGGATAGATGTCTAATAAGAATAATTCAGAATTGAGAAAGTAAACACAATGGGAAATTTAAAGGAGTGTGTGGTGTTACTCATTTGGCTGTTGATTTGTGCTTTACATTTATACGTAATTTTGCTTTCATATAATTTTGAAATCGAAAATAACTGACGTACACGGAAGGAAATCAAATTAAATCCAATTATTTTATAACATTATTTATGAAAACCAGGCGACGCATCTGAATGCTGATTGGTCGATATCTAAGGAGGTTGTAAATAGCGATAAACAATAAAAAATATTTATCTCTCTCTCTTTGAGTCGTATTTCCTCATGACTGAGGGTCGTGACTCCCCCGCAGAATTAATTCGTTAGGGGAGTTTTCTTGGGCAGATACATCGTGGTGGGCGCCCAGGTCCTTCCACGGAAATATCAAAAATATTTATAGCATATGTAAATTAGTATGATAAAAAAGCTTAATTGAACACTGTGTTTTGAATCGACCAATCAGTCGATTTTAATTCTTCGATAGAGGTGTAATCAGGTGTCTCTAAGTTACATAGTCTTAGTGGTAATATAATATAGTCGTTGCTAGGTCAAAGCTTTGTGTCTAGATTGCCAAGTCTAATCACTCTAGGTCGCTGGCAGCTTTTGATGAGGAAGGTTCTGCGTGGTCTGTATGGTTGCATTCTTTAGTCTGTGGCATGGTGTAGGTCAGGGACGTATTGTTCGTGATACACTTTATAATAAGCTTAGAATGTTGTTGACTTATTTTTAAGAGTCATTGTTTAATGTATAGACTCAAAGAAGTAACTCAAATGGTTTGAATAAGGTGTTTTAGATACTAAACAATTATACAGACAGTTCATTATGACAAGAGATATGTTTAGAGAAATTAAAAACTTTAAGAGACAATTAATTGTATCCATTATTTTTTTAAGGATATCAACAATCAATGAATTTATATCTCCTTTGGCAAATAAAATCACAATTAGGCTCACCAAACCTTTATTTGTATTACAAGAAATCCATATTCAGCACTAGCGACTCAAGGTGTGTCAAATTGCATCACCATTTGACACTTGTAACTAAACTGTAGGTACACATCTATAGAATAAGTAAGATGTCATTCCAAACTTGACAAGCCTATTCGGTCTTCTCATCATTAAGTTCATCTAAGACATATACTTACATGTGTTAAACTCACGAACATCACTTCCAAACTTTCATTTCCTTGATCATTTGTCATGGAAATTTCACTCCTATCACTATTACAATAGAGATGATGGTACATTGATGGTCAGCAAACATTATGTTGTTAATTGTCATGTATTCTCTTGGACATTGTCACGTGTCAGTTGGACAAATGAGTCAGTGCTCTGGTGATGGATGGATTTGTAAAGAAAAAATGTTTCGAATACCTTTGCTGGTTACTTAGATATGTCTGAGACAATTATAGAGTACTCGTGGACGACCGCGGCTTTGCTCTGATAAATAGTATAATCGAGATAAATAGTAGCCAATGTTACTCCTAGGACCTCATACTACCTACATACCAAAAATCATGGTGATCCGTTACGCCGTTATTGCATAATGCGCGTTTAAATAATCAGACGACAAAACAAAAACCAGCTGAAACATGTTCTGTTATCAATTTAAAGTATACCAAAACCATATTTTTTCTACTATCTTCTACGTACATATTGTTAACCCTGTTTAGCTGTAATACATGTTTAGACTATGGGAGGGTCTAAGAGAAGTGACATCAGGAATTTGACCTTAAATGTAGCTAAATGTGATAGTTCAAATCTTAGTGCATTAAAGGTTGCAGTGTGTACTGTATTGGTAGTAAAGTAGGTCTTTAAGCCACATAAAATAAATTATCTTAAGTATTTTAGAGCAACGTAAAAGTAAAACTTTTTGCAAAAACTTACCACTTTTCTAATATGAAAACAATGCATTATGATTACTGAACAGCTGTTCATACCGTTTTGTCTTTTTACTTGTTGTTAAAACCACAAAAAAAAACAATTCATCTACTAATCACAGTTAAACTAAATTGCTGTTCATAGCATGCACTGATCTATACTAATATTATAAAGCTGAAGAGTTTGTTTGTTTGAACGTGCTAATCTCAGGAACTACTGGTGCGAATTGTTTTTTTGTTGTGTTGAATAGACCATTTATCGAGGAAGGCTTTAGGCTATATATCATCACGCTGCAACTAATAGGAGCGAAGAAATAATGGAAAATGTGGAAAAAACGGGGAAAATTATTCATCTTTGAGGGCTTCCGTTGCTTTTGCTGCGAAAACGGTTCAAAGTTCTAAGAATTAATGCCCAAAATATTCTATTTCATCTGGACGAAGTCGCAGGCACAGCTATTCATTTTATATAAGTAATTTGTTTCCATAACGGTTAAATATATTATGTCTACTATGTACCTCCGTATCCGTTTATGTATAAGTATATAATATATGACATAAGTTGTTTTGACCATAAGTATAGCTTTTTTCTCTATAGGCCGACCATATGCTCCTAGTTCCGTATTTGTTAAGTATCACAAAAAGTTTGTATGTGATCACTCAATTTGACACTTCACTTGCCCGAGTTTTTGTACGACCAATTTGCCGAATAACCATGATACTTACAGATTATGGTTGTATAGACGATTATTAGGCGTAATTCATCTTTATTACAACACACGGTGTCAAAAATGATGAACATGAGTTACTTACTAACTAAAATTTTTGAACATATTTTTTTTGCGTTTAATATCTACGTTGTACGTCGCGACTATTTGTAATAGTACAGGCAGTTGTTGAGATACGCCAGAGGGCATTCAGGCTGTTAGAAAACTCTCGACACCAAAGTTGGACACTCTCATATAAACTAACTGACTATGAACAGATCGGATACGTAACTATAGTTTAATCACTATTTATAGATACTTGATAATGAATTGTTTGTTCAAAGCTTTAAAACACCTAGATTAAGACTTCCTACCCAAAAAGTAAAAGCATGGAACCTTGCTACTTGACGATTTATATATACATTCAACTTCCAATTTAGTTAATATCTCATAAATAACAGTAGAGATAATAAAATTAGTCACATTAACTCTAAATTTACACATTTGCCAACAGATCGTAACGTTCTAGATGAAAATCTCGCCGTGTGAAGATCAGTTTGCACGCATTATGAACACGCACCACTGTCGTGAGGGAAAGCATCTTACGTAATTGTAGCGTCTCACAAACTAACCATGCTATTTTAACTAATATTCAGTTCAGACTGACGAACCATCTATTCTGTGTACAGCCATTTTTATGCGTGGCAAATTCAAGTGTATCTATGAAATGGTAAAATGACATCTATATTCAACAATTAAAACCAGAATTGCAATTTTCAACTTCTAGTTGAGTGTATGGCTTTAAATGTTTATACAGTTTTTAAACTGCAATAAAATCCATCCACACCCCTCATATCAGTCACTTGTTGACTTGTACTTACTACTACTACTTGTACTTTGCTTGACTTTGATAATCTCATACACTACTACAAATACTACCAAACTCAGCGTTATCATTACGTAGGTAAATAAGGAACAGTGAAGGTAAAACCAACAAGCCACGAGATAAAAACTCGTAATGATACAGTTTCAATAGTAGATTCGCATTCGAAACCCATAAACGGAATACCTCACTACAATATCATTAACAAGAAAAAACTGGTACTCTATAAATGCACGGACTGCCGTGTCTTTTAAGCTTAATGAGACATAAAATCAATCGTATGTCGTTAAAGATAAGGTTGGAAATGAAGTGGCAATAAAATTGCAATACAAAAGCTGCAGGACAAGACAGGTGCGTGAAAATGAAAGTTGTTCTCTTCCTGCTCACCCGCTCGCCTCGGTTGCTCCCAGCTACATACGGACACTTAGACCAACAAGGACGCACCAATGCAATAATAGATCAATGCAAAAGATAAACTGGCAAAAACGATGCAATAAAAACATATTAGCCAACAAAGTTTTTGTAATGATGATTTGATTGCTGACCATTACGACTCGTATCATTCTATTACAAAAATCAGAATCGCATGCGAGCATGTTAATAAGAAACAAAAGAATTCAAAACATCTGCGGCGGTAAAAACCAAGAATGTCCCAAAAGACGATAACATGTTAATGGAGGTCCTAATTAACCACGAAGAGTCGTCGACTTTGAAAGATGATTAAAAAGAGCAAAATTTGTTTTTAGCAACAGGTTTCCATGATACGGCACGAGTGAGATGAATGGACGTTTGTTGTTAAAAATCGACGACTTTCACTCGAACGGAACAGACGCTAAAAAGTGAAACTGGAATGGCCGTAGGCACGCGGAATGTCGGCTTGCGATAATCACGATGTAAATAGATAAGGTAGCGCTAAAACAGTATCGATAGAAGCAACTGTCAATGCAAATACTTTTAGTGAATATACAGTTACAGTAGTTATATATAAAACGCTAAACTTTGAAAAGGTCAACGAGATACAAACGGAAATTGAAGGACAAACAAAATTAGCTAACGCAATAAAAATTGGAATAACGATCAATTAGCGAATTATGATTTTAAGAAAATAAGAATGAAGTGGTTTTGCATTAAGTATCATAGTTAATGTTACAAGGCACACGATTTTGGAATAAAGTTGATTGCAATTATCGATGTTGGTTACTTTGGCGATGAACTTTTGAAGAGGTCGAAGCTTAAGTTAAATGTCAATTGGTTGTTTAACTTGAAGCTGTATTACACGATGGCTATACTAGTCTCTTGTATTTATTTCTTAGTTTGTATTTTAGTGTTTGAAATAAGTCTCTTTTTACAGAATAATAAAGATAAATAAATAACCTGCAATTAGGAAAATAAAAATATAAAAAAATATGTACATTTATCTGATTTGAAGCTGTATTCACAAAGATGCAATTTATTCTGAGGCTCTAAAGCAAACGATGAGTATTGAAGGGGCTAAATAAATAAAACATTTGATGAATTTGACTGGTAACAAAATAATATTTTTTCTTCACAGGTCAAAAACTAACCCTTTCTTTTTGACTGCTATTACAAATAATCAACAACAGGATGTGGATGAGACAGAATGTCCTGCATTTATAAGGACATCACAAGTGAGGGCTGGTCCCTTGAAGGTCAAATATGTATTTTTTAACAACCTATGCTTGTAAATGTTTTGTGTTACTTTTTTGGGAATCAATTTCAATGCTCTAATTTCATCTTTTGTTGGAAACAAAACACTGTCACACATCCACACGCCTCATATTTCACAGAATCATCATCATTAATTTCCCCATTATCTTAAGAGACCGTCGCTTGATAATCTTCAATTATGCTACCACGTTACCGCTGACCTTTCCTAGCATCTCATTATGTGGCACGCAACTAAACATCATCTATTACTCGAACGTCAGTGACAACTAGTCTTTCGTAAACATGTAGGCTTGCAAAGTCCAAGAGTTACATCACGTACATATATGTAAATGTCAAAATTTGACCCATGACACGACGGACCTGCCACTTGTCTTCATAGAGCCGGTGCTGCTTTTTTCTTTTTGTGAAGATGATATTTTTTAAACTATTTGATTGGTTTGAGAAATAATGGTGCATTGAATTCGTCAGTAATGAATGCAATGATGATAAGTAGAGTTGCAGACACAATGTGTCGTTAGAATGAGCAATGAACTTTGAATTGTAGGTCAAGAACGTTTGTTTTGAAGATTGAATTTATCAAATTGGTTGATGAATATATGTATATTTTTTATTATTTACCATACATTCTATGCAGAGAGTCAGTAACAATATCAATCTAAAATTGCATTGGTCTCGTTGTTACTGGACGAAACGTCAAGCCACTTTCAAGACTGTTTAATTAATATACTTTCGTATTAAAAATTATAACGATAACCAAATACCCCCATAAAATCAACAATGTATGGTAGGTAACAAGGTATGGTATTTTTGCCTAAATTCGCTAAATTAGATACATAATGAAGTATATTTTAGTTTCACTTTCATAGCAGATGATTGTTCTCGCGTCACGAAACAGAAATCGTGACTTTATGCGAAAGCCCAATTAAACTGTCTACAACAATTTTAGTTAACGACACGTGAATTACAACTTCATACGTCTTCTAGAAAAGCTGTTATATCAAAGAAGTATACGATTATATTTGGTTCAAAATATATGATTCAAAATTAAACGCAATTATGTAACAAGCGACTGCAAGTTACTTAAAAAAGGCAGACCCAAAAATAGCGCGCTTAAAAATTAAAACGTCACTTCAGCTGCACCTTAAACCGAGTAACCAAAGAGTGACCACACATCGAACTGGCGAAGTATTAAGGTATTAATAACACTTGATGATTTTGTCGCAAAATCGGCAACTTGTCAAACGGGTGAGCGTTGACCAATCGGTGTCTGGTTACAGTTGCGACAGCATTTGGTGCGTGAATGCAGTGGCCAGAATAAGAACGTGTATGATTTTATGAGTATATAGGTATATATACATATACATATATTATGTATGAGCAAACGATAGCATATTGAAGAGGCGGTGCGATAGAGTTGTAAATAGACAAAGTTGCAAATCATAGTAGTAGTGTAGCTGAGATATGTCTTTATCTAAACAACATTGAAACAAGATTGCTAGTTTAGTGCACTCTACAAAGTAGTTTTACATATTGCGTGAGCCAACACTTACAGACAGGAAAATCTTAACTGTCATCCAACAAAGTAGTTTTTTGTGAAACCTTAATAAGTTTACATATAAACCATTTATAAAGATTTCAAGTACAAACAACCACAAAGTAACCAAGAACCAAAGAAGCCGTTCAAAGTAAAACAAAAACATTAACATGCTCGAAATGATAATAGCACTTGCAACAGCTCAAAAGAAATAAGCATTTTCACGGAATAACAACAGCCTTGGACTACATCTGAGACTGTTTCTTAATCCTGAACTACTTTAAAGCCTTGCTATTAAACTGAAAGGCTAAGTTCAGTAAGAATAAAGAAATAATATTTTTGTTCAGTGCAGGTTCAAATCGTGACTAAAGTTTAAATTTTGGCAAATCATATTTGGATGATTTTATTGCCTGAATAACATAACTGATTGTATTATTACAGTTGTCTGAGATCTGCTACTGCTTATTATTCCGCCGATCGTTTACCAGATAATGATGAATACACTTCCTGAATTCTAAATTTTCCTTAAGAAAAACACATAAAAGTCTTATATTGTATGATTACATACCTATTATTATGTTTGACATGATTTTAATAACAAAAATTTTCATTGTTTTATTAATAAAACTAGACATAAGTATGTAACTTCTAAAATTTTATAAAAGCCTAATGTTATAAATTCAATTTGACGAAATATTGTAATTTGTGTAGCATATTCTGTGATATTAGTACTTATACCTATGTATGTTACAATTTTACATTATCAATAAAGATTCTTTATCTTTATCTTTTTATCTTTATAAAATGTCATAAAAGTTTACATTTGTCATAAAATGGTAGTTTACCTCTTAATAAAAGTGCCAAGAGTTTACAAGAACGTATGCACTGGACTTGACAAAAGAATCCTTCAGTGATTTCTGCAATATCACCGCAATCGATTATGGATTCTTTCGAGACTCGATAATTGTGAAGTGACTTGCTACAAAATAATTCGTAAAGGTTATAAAGGGTCTTTATTCTGCAGATCAACGGCCTTTCTTAATGTTTTAATACTTTTTTAGTGTTCCGTATCCAAAGGGTAAATATGGGAACCCTATTAGTAAGAAAGAAAGAAAGAAAGAAAATTATTTATTGATAAATCGAGACTTAATTGTAGGCGTATAAACAAAAACATTTAAACGAATAATTAATAATCTACCTATATCTAAGTATCTACGTTATACCCACCCTCCAAAACCACCCGCCAAGTCCTGCCCCAATCATAGAATAGACACACATACATACATATATAAACATATATATATACATACATACACATCCTGTCCTGTAAGGCTCCTGTCCGTCCTTTTTCTGTCTTTCAGCAAACTATCTAGCTTTTTTTTACATTAAATAGGCTTACGTTTGACTATAGCCTGCCTGATGTTAAGCACCACTATACTAGCTCTTTTAAACTACGATGGGTAGAATATTTTTTATTTCTTTTATACAGGCAAATATATCAAAAGATAAATATGTTTTTAAGGATTATGCATTTCCGTTGCCGTAGTAACAACAAATACCAAAGCCAGCCGAAACATAATACTAAAAGAAACACCTACATATATCTGCAGCATGTGTAAGTTACTACCGTTACTAAGGGCGGTTCTTATAACAAACAATGTGATTTTAGTTTTTTAAGTTAACTACGGAACTCTTTTGCCCAACTCCGACTCGCACTAAGCCAATATTTTTTTACTTAACAAATTGCTCTCAAAGATTTGAGTAACATGACGTATGTGGAGTGATTAGTCATTTAAATTATCTGAATCGGATCGATGCAAGTCATTAGCTGGTTCTTTAAATGAATCTCTTTAAGTTTCCTCCTACAATATTATATTATTACGCCCACGTGAACAAGAGTCTAGACATTCAAATGATCTTCTATTAAAATTAACTCGAGCTTTCTAACTATTTTTATCGATGACATTATGTTCGTCAGTAAGTACAATATTAGCATGCTTTGTGAATTTTTATTCGTGTTACTTTGGTTTTATAAATGTTAATCTTTAATTTAGATTTGTTTTATTATAGAAATTAAGAAACAACATAAACGAACGAACATAAGATCAAATTTAAGTTATTCGTGTGGCTAAGAATTATAGTAAAGCGTGAGCTAATCTAGTTGGAAAAAAGGTCAAATTTCATAGATCTAATTCTACTCCTACAAAACGTGTACATACAATACACATAAAATAATAAAAAACTTAATAAATTGTACTAAAAAACAAGCACTAAAACATGTCTGTCTACAAATTCCCAGCCAAAAACCGTCGGCACAAATAATTCCGTAATGTACGCTCACTTTCTTCCATCTCGTGACATTGCCGACCGCTAAGGTCAAGCTTGCCAGATGTTTCCGGTCAATTCGCATCGCTTGTCTATTGGCAAAGACTATAAAATGAAAAGACATCTAACTACTATATCCTCTACACAATCGTTTTTTTTATACTGAAATGGTAATGCATGCACTTGACCATAGTTTGCCTGATAGTACAAAGCTAAAGCTAAGCCTAAGATGACGCTCACTCAGCGTTGCTTTTCGTTCGTATATATTGTGCTGGTTATAATTGATAAATTAGCAATGTAGTTCTGTATGAAGTTTAGTAGGATTTGAAGGATAAAGGAAATCTTTTTTTAAGCCAGTTTAACGTATCACACAGCTGCTTAGCTAGTTATAATGATAAATCGTAACTGACCTGTATAATTTATTTGATCTATATAATTTGTATATAATTCTTAAGTGACCTAAAACATGAAATCATGTGTAGGTCACTTATTAATTTTGACAGACAGCATTTGTGTACCATTTTTTATTCCTAATTAGTCGTCATTCAGGTGAGATATCACTGTCTATTGTGAATCAGTCACGAACGCATCTATGGCTCTAGGTTCGATGCTCGCCCATCACCGGGAAGGCTGTAGATTTTCATTGAGAAATGTTTGTGGCTACCGAAGTACGCCATTTAAGTTCTTGAATGAACCGTGGAAGGTCAGCGATGATTGTTTTGAAGGAAACCTTTTATTTTAGGTACTTTTAAGCAGTGCCATGTTGGTGCTTTTTATTATTTATTGATCTTTTTTTAAGGGGATAATGGTGTCAAATTATTGGGTAAAATGTTATCGTTATTTATTTCTATCTTTAAAAGGAAAGCTAGCATTTAATTATCTCTGAAGTAATATCCTAAAGGTCGATAAGTCAATATAAGAGGTCAATTCCCATCAGCTCATCTAAACTTTGTATACAACGTCTATTACATAGTATATAATTATCTCTCATAACGTGGCTGATGTAATGACCGAAACCTACATTGAAGTGTGTCTGACAATTTGATGACAATTTGCCAATTCGTTCCAGCATTCTTCGAGCAAAGGTCGACACTTCCTACTCGTCACATTGACAATGCGAATAAAATGAAGAATATGTACAAAAAAATTTAAGTTAGAATATGACAAAGCTATATTGGAAGACAATTTATATTATTTATACTTGGGACAGGCGAATTATTCGTCAAAACAGCCTCTGATAGGTTATATGTGTAGCGAATTAATGCAGCATTGATTTACTAACTTTCGCTGTCAACCACAGATATAAAATCCGCGAAAGTGTCACAAAAACTACCAACAAAGGTGTCGACAACAGACAGGGAGAGCTATAACAATCTAAACCTATCTATAGATATATACACACTATTGACAAGATCAGTATACATTGCAGTTCCAAATGGGGTAGCAATAACTGCGATAAGATCATAACAGCCAGTGGAAAGAAAACCGGCGATGCTATCGAATGCGTCGAAGACAAATAAATCGTGGTAAGCGTCATTCTTATAGGAGTTCCCACGTCCTTAATAACTGTATGGAGTCGGAAACTGCTACAAAAAGGTAAACGTAGACAAAGGAAAGGAGAACGTAATACATGCGGAACTAGTGGGAGACAGTGGTTAAATATTATGTTCGTTAATTTCAATTTGTTAGTTGTGTAAGAGTGGGCGGGGCTGGAGAAGATTGGGATCGCAATTAAAATCGGATTAGTGAAATGTTGAAGATTTTGTTTTTCTTTGACAGATGAAAGTTTTTTTTGTCGAAGCGGTCAGTTTTCGGATGAGTGACGAAAGCGAACAAATACATATACAACAAATACAAATAATTTATTAATAAATGTCAATTTACAGGTCAATGTCATATAAATTTGTATAATTTTGTATTTTGATTTAAAAAAACTCATCTACTGAGTAGATTGATTTACTCAAAAGTAACAATTTCAATTTTGTTTTGAATATATTGAAGGAAGCTGCGTTCTTGGTATTTTAACAAAAAGTAACGTAAGCGTTTTGATAACACTTCCAAACTTATTATAAAAGACAGTATTAGGGATATGTACTTCTACTTGGAAAACTAGAAGTACTTAAGCAGTAGAAAGCAGGTACATGTAAAGGTTTCTCTTTAGCAAACCACCATCCATAATCTGTCATTTACCATTATTATACCCTACAGCATGGTGTGAAGCGATCCATGAGCATTACCTGATTGATGTATAGAAAGTTAATTCCTATTTAAAAGTGCCATTCTTCGTATCAGTTTGATTGCCATCTCATTAGGTGAAGTATTTGTGTTGGTTCAATGACAGGAAAAGCAAAGGCGATAGTTTTGATGTTATGTAACGTGTATGGAACTTGTGAGTAACTTGGCGAAGAAACAAGTGTATACAAAGTCACCTAGTAACTTATGCATGACTTTTTAATGGACTTTAGTAAGTCGAAACCAAGAACTAGATTCTGATTTTGACTGTGATCGTTTGATCATCGCTGTTTTCCTTAAGATGTCGTATCGAACCAAATCTATACTAATCTATACTAATATTATAAAGCTGAAGAGTTTGTTTGTATGTTTGTTTGTTTGAACGCGCTAAACTCAGGAACCACTGGTGCGAATTGAAAAATTATTTTTGTGTTTGATAGACCATTTATCGAGGAAGGTTTTAGGCTATATAACATCACGCTGCAACAAATAGGAGCGAAGAAATAATGGAAAATGTAGAAAAAACGGGGAAAATTATTCATCTTTGAGGGCTTCAGTTGCATGCGCTACGAAAACGGTTCAAGATATCACAAAAATATGTATGAAAGAATTAGGTATTTCATTTAAACCTTTTAAATTTTAATTTTAACATTTAAATAATCTAACAAAATGTTCTCAACAATATATCTAGTCTATCTTTTAAGGTTAACTCACTAGAACCGTTTTTATGGTAATAACTATTCCACGCGGGCGAAGTCGCGGGCACCAGCTAGTTATAAATAAAATTTTAAGACTATAAGATATTGCATCAACAGGCCTGTTTTGTATCTTAATATTCTAACTAAAATATTCATACCCAAGCCATATAATATTACGTAACACAAATCATGATTATGCAGCCGTAGCTTTCAAAGTTTAGTATCAACAACTTACAAAATCTATCACGCAAGCGAAATCTAGAATTCATAAATCACATTTGAAATTCCTTTCCTTATAGAATATCATAATTTTAGATGCAGCTTTCGATTATGTCATCCTCAGTATGAGATGCAAGTGTGGTTTGAATGCATAATTTTACACAATTCTCATCTTAATTTCTAGTCTTAGGAAGATGTTAGATGAATCTTGTACGTGCATATTTAAGCAAGGAATATAAACATGTAGTTATATACATATACATAAAAATCATAGTTATATCTATTTGTTCCATTAGTAATCGTATCTTTTTTATCCTCGATATTACATTACTGACTAACCATATTCAATTTAATGCATGACCACATACAATAACAACATACACATACATATCTTTTACACCATGCAGTGCATGACAACATTTTGTAACGTTTTCAGTTCGTTTTTAATTAGATATGGACCACTACCGATAAAAACTTGTCTTACTCATAACACTAGGACTGAGCATCTGCTAGGTTTTACTGAAACTGTCTGACTTTTCTCACTCTATGAGAAGTCTTGTAGAACTAAAATGAAAACATCTGAATACTAATAACTGTTTTTTTCGTACTATGAGACGTACTTAATAAACTTTAAACCTTCAAGACCATACTTCTTAAAAGCCCTTTTCCCAGAAAATTATAAGCCCGGGGTCTTCAGATCCAGAGTAAATAGGTTTCTCCTAGGCAAACGTATCATCTTAAACTACAGTGGTGCTTAAAATCAGGCAGGTTGACAAAAGCAAGCCTTTTCAGTGTTAAAAAACAAAAGCTGGCTATTTGAACGTACCTTATAAAGTTTGTCCTTCTGGTACCACACATCCTCCTCCTCCTCCATCTGCGTGGTGGCGAAGGCCTGCGTGAGGTCGTCCCTGGAGCGGGACAGGATGCGGCGCCGGGACACCATCTCGCCGCCAGATGTCGCTTCGAACGGGCCTAGGCTGGAACAAGAGGTAGGAAAACTTTATTATATTATGTTAAAACAAAAAAATATAAAATAAACAACAGGAGCACTTTAGTATGTCTATTTAAAAAAGCTGAAATATAATTTATTATCTAATAGGTATAGGTAAAATAAATACCTAAAGTCAAACAACTAGGAACTATGTTTTTTTACCTACTACTACCTATACTTAGTTATTACTTAAAAATATACATTTGAGCATCAATTTTATCACTTTTAAATTCTATTGCTACACTAACTAATTAAAGACACTGTCTCTGACACCACAAGTCCTTATAAAGACACATTGCGCAAAAAACCAGCCTCCTCCGTGCAAAGTAACAAATTATAGATTGGAGATAAGCAGCTTGGATAAGTGAAGAAACGTACGCAATTTTTAAAGCCAAGTCTACACTTGCACTGCAGAAACAATTCTGTTTCTATAATTTAATGGTATAATTAATCGGAACGTTAAGCAAAGGTGGACGCGGTCAGTTTTTGGATGAGTGACCGAAAAGTGGCATTCCATTTTGGGCGCTTCCGTGACTCGGATGGCAAGTTAAATTGTAGGACCCGGCGCTTTGTCTAGTGCGGCAGTCGTAAAGCCATGTTAGATACCTACCCTTAGGGAGGCTTGATAAATTCTCGACACCAGAGTTGGCCACTCTCATTCAATAAGCAGAAGAAGAAGATGATTGTATTAGCCGCCACAGTTTCCGATCCTTAATCTGATTCTTCTCCTCATCGTTTGACCTTATTGTTAACTGTTTTTTTACCACATAATTCGACTTGTTCAATGCACAGGCTTTAAAAGTTGATAGATTATCGTTCTTATGTTGAGTTGTTACACTTAGTATTACGTACAGTAGCGTGATAGTTAGTTACGATACTTCGTGCCTAAACATCTTATCAATCAGAGTGGCGTGAAAATATCTTACTGGCCTATCTGTCTTCATATTGCTTTATTAGAGATTTGTGCTCAGACTGATCTGTATAATTTGCGTTGAATCATCGTAAATAAGAAGCGTTAAGTGTTGTTTGTGTTGTATTTTTAAGACACGAACGAAGAAACTTCAAATTGTGTGTTATTATTATAATATTCGGATGGCACGTTAAATTGTCGTCGTTAAGCCATGTCAGAGGCTCTTAGGGCGGCTTGATAAACTCTCGATACCAGTGTTGGCCACCTTCAATCAATAAGAAGCAGAAGATCAATATTATTTTGTTATGACATAGTAATGTCTGAAGTTATACAATGATTAAGCTACGGATTACATTTGTTGGAAAATGATTTTATATTACAATTCAAAGGTCTTTAAATTCAGTTTACATAATTTATTCCATCAAATCTACAAAATCTTTTAATAACTTGAACCTAAGAACAATAAAAACAAATAAAGCAGCAAAACCTACAAAATTTCGATCTAAATAGCGTAGTCCGCGGAACACACGTATCAATAACGTTTGTCAAACTTTCTATAGCAGATTATACTAATACGTAACGTATTATGAAACGAGACAATGGGAGCAGTGAAAGCTGCTGTTATTCCCATTCGCGCCTTGAAGCGAGCTGTGAACATTGGCTGCTGTGTTTTGCACCTGTTGTTTGATGCTTCTGTCTTAAAAATGTGTTATGAGGGAGACGTCGAAAAACAAATTCAGACGAAACAAATAAAAAAACATGTGGTAATCTCAAAATGTAAGTCACAATTTTGTCTGTAAGCATAAAATATGTAGGTATTTTTTGCGCATTTTAATTAATTTTAATCGAAAAAACATTATAGAACTATAAAAACTGAATTTTCGCGTAACTTTCATTAAATTAAATGACTCTTCTTGTATATCCAGAGACTTTGTATGTTATGTATGTGCGTTTGTGTCATCATTGCGACTTGTCTTATTATTTAAAATAACCGCATTGCTCAGGAGCAAACACCACACGGGGCAAAGCACACTTCCCATCTCTCAGCAATGTGCTCATCCGTCAAAGTTGGCGAGTATTTGTGAGCCCTCCAGTCACGGTGTCAACGACTATAAGCTGTTACGGAGGTGATACATCATTCAAATGTGCTGTTATATATTTTGTAATCTGTTATTTTTGGATTGAATATCACTGGATTTGTATTAGGTGCTGTTTTGTTGGGTATGCACTTTGCGAATAAAAAGTTGCGTATTTGGTTTTTATCTTATCTTCACGTTTGATATTATTTTAAGTAACTCTTTTTGCTAATTTGTCATATTATGTACAATAAAAAGGTGAATCTGTAACAGTATTAATAATTTGATTGTGATCAAGAAATTAATTCAACTACTCTATTAATGTTGTACATTGATATTTACAAATGCGCACACAAATTGCCGACTTTCAATATTTTTCTCCTTCTTATTCCTCGTTATCAAACCACAGGTACCCAAAAATGCGTTTTTAACTTATCTACCATTGATTATTATTTAAATAAGGTTGAATTGTTGCAAATCATTGGCACAAATCCACCTTCAGAACGCTTTCTTCAAGAAAATTGCTCGTAAAATGACTTTCAACTTTCCAGCGATTGATTTTAATGAGCTCTGGGTGCTTTGGTTGTTACAAATTGCCTGCTTCGAAAGAAATGTACTTGAAAATAATACCACCGAATTTGCCTGAATAGGTACTTACATAAGATATTGATAATAAAACATAACAATATTATCTTTTAGTGTTCCTATGTCGACAAAATGAATCATTATAGATATAGGAATATATGAACCTGCTTGTTGATAATGTAATTATGTGATGTTATATTATGTAAATTACTTTTTAACTGCCATCTACAACATATACATATGTACCAAACTGATTCATTTGTTTTATCTCGGCAGAACTAGTACTAGAACCGCGCGCTCTCCGCCCTCCACATCGAAAAAGGTTCACCATTTAAAAAAAAATATCAAAATTTGTAGAGAATTTTGTATTCTACTTATATTATTTTATTCTAGTTATATTGATCATATATACAAATAGCAAAAAACCCATAGGAAATGAGATATTTACAAAAAACCGATTTTTGTGACCTTTGAACCTTGAAATTTAATACTCGCGTACACCTTACCATATGTACGTTTTGAGACAACTTTTAGGGTGACAATATACAACTATTTACAGACTTACAGCTGGGTATCTCGAATTCCGAGGTTACTTACTAAAATGACTGGACTACAGCTAAGATCTACTAATCATATTATAACATAGAAACAAGAGTTTGTTTTTCTGTGAATTCTGTTATGGCGATAGTATAGGGTAAATAAAGTGCTAATGTTAGCTGTACTAAGTGCAACCAGCGAGTGAGACCCCAGCTTTCTGTCAACTCGACCAATTGGCTACAGTACTCACTAGAAGAGTTCAACTTCAACTTTTATTAAACGGCTTCTCCGGCACTAGAAGACTTATAATAGTAGTTTATGCAACTGTCATATAATACCCGTGTAGTTGCATACACTACTTTATCTTCACTAATGCAATTAATCAAACAACAAAAGTAAAAGCTGACAATAGTTAATTTTTCATATACTTAATTTTCTAGATTTTTCTGGCAAAAGATTGTGAGTTACTTTTGTTGCCAATTTTAGAATATCCGGAGGCGTACAAATATCATCGTCGCTATCCATTTTTAACTTTTAATTTGTATTTAAAAAACAAAACACATTGCGAAACAGGAAATTCACGCGTACGTGTATTGTCACAGTGATTTTGCCGCCATTAAAATCTAACCAACAAGAGCGCAGCGCGACCAACCTGATTGGCCCTGCAATCAGGTTGGTCACGCTTTTCCGATGTTATAATGAGCTATTACGATATCGATGTGGATATTATAACATCATGTGAAATTGCTTAAATTGAGTGTTTTGTTGTCTGTGCTATAAAAGTAGTAATTATAAGTCAAGTATTGGAAACATAAGTAGAATGTTACAACATTAGTGTAGATAAAATACAATATGATCTGTTAGAAACTACACACAGCACATTCTCACCTCCGTACACAGAGTGGAATGAATGGGAGGAACAGCAGATTGCAGATACAAGCCAATGTCGCTCCCAATGCCGTACATTGTTGTAGGAAGGAAGCGCGAGGCTTTGTTTGGCGGTACATGAGACGGCGTGTTTTACGTGTTTACTGAGGTGAAGATGTTGGAAATCGAGCTGTGAGTTGTGGTCAGTGATGCTGTTTTTGGCGCTTAGTGGCTACTGTTTCTAGTGATAGCACATTGGCCTTAGATATGCTGTTTTTGAGTTTTTTTTCTCCGTCTGAATTCACCCCGCGTTGCGGAGGCCCTTTGTTAGGGTTATTTCTGGTATTGTTTTAATGTTAAAAGGTGACCTTAATGGTCAGGTAACGTGTTTTGATTTATTACACTGATACTCTTGCCTATTTTTATTTTTTTAAACTTATTTATCAACATGTGTACCCGTAGTACTTAAACTACGGAGTGTACGCATTTTTTACAGGTTTTCATGTGGAATAGTTCGTTGTGACTCTCAGAGTCACCGCGTACTATTCCTACCCATGGCGTCACCTGCGATTTTGGTGCAGAATGCGATCAGATGCGGTCTGCAATCTTTCATAGCCATCAATTCACAGATTGAGTCGTCGACTTTGATTGACAGTACCAAGATTTTTTTAAGTTGACATATTGTATGATTACATACCTATTATTATGTTTGACATGATTTTAATAACAAAAATTTTCATTGTTTTATTAATAAAACTAGACATATGTAACTTCTAAAATTTTATAAAAGCCTAATGTTATAAATTCAATTTGACGAGATATTGTAATTTGTGTAGCATATTCTGTGATATTAGTACTTATACCTATGTATGTTACAATTTTACATTATCAATAAAGATTCTTTATCTTTTTTTTTTATCTTTAGTGAGTTGCGATCTCCAGATCGTATCTGTCCGGTTCAGTAGTACATTGGACTCAGGTAGGTACATATGCTGTTTTTGGGAATGGCTCTTAATGGCCAAATTTTTTCATTGTTTTATTTATTGATATATGTAAGTTCACTAAACTGAAAATGTACTAATACTTACTTAAAATATATAAAATGTGGCTTTATGGGAACTTTTTCTTATCTTATAAGAGTGATCAAATATGATAGTGCCGAGTAATCAAACTGTTTTAGGGGCCTCAGATATGGTTTACCGATTTCCGTATTTTACAAGAACCTAAATTTTATAACGTGTTATCTAGTACGGCGATTACTTATTCCATCAACAGACCGCAACGACAGTTTGTTTTTACCTATTTTGTGATAAAAGTTATCATATCTCGATTTTTCTTTATTAGTCTTTGGTGACGTATAAGCGTAGATGCTACAATGTTCATATTTATTTATGTACCTAAAGTCTTTTCACATTGTTAACGTCTATGAGATATTTTTGTCAAGTGCTAAACCTGCACTATGATTGTAAAATAATAACGACTGCCAGGATTCGAATCTGCGTATTTCTTTTTTCAATAAAAGTTTAAGTTGTTTACGTCTAGTTAGCGTGTGGTAAATTTAAATCATGTTTGTCAATATAACCTACAAGAACCTAATCTACATTGCAACTTCACTGTAAATTACATAATCTAAGGTAGCCTGTTTTATCTGTTGGACAGTATCCAAGAACCCATGTGTGTCGCTTCACTGAGCAATTCAACAATGTTATCTATATCTGTGATGTAAGTCTATGCAATAATTACTGGGGCGAAATCAGTGAAAGTACCTGCTATTGACTAATCTAAGTACTTTTCCAAGAGTTTGTTTCAATTTCTAGGATAAAAACTAAAATTTATATTGACTGTGTAAAGAAGACTCAATTATTTATGTAACTGGTCCTCGTTGGTCTACTTATAAACTTTGAGAAATTTTCTAATGTTAGTTAAAAAGGGTCAGAACTAAAATAAAGAATACTTGTTATTGATTTTCACTATACTGACTAGAGGTGTCAATGTTAAACTTCTTTAGTAAAACATGTCAATAAAAAACACAAACAAACTATCTCCCCACAACAAGCGGTACATAAACAACGGTTCTTCAATAGCTCATGCAATAACTCCACGTTTATTACGCAAGAGCTAGGCGCAAGGACGTTAGGACTCGTTCACTAGAACGATGACCCATATACGAGGGTAGGGATGTGCCGAGGTCGATAAACTAGTCTAAGATTTATTCATAAAATAAATAAAAAAAGTATGTTGGTTGGTAAAGATAGAGTAAATCCTCATAGTAAATTTGTTTTTTTGAGATTAATGGTATCAATTCGGTCACTGGGCTTCTTTAGTATCTGATTTTAATCCAATTAAAAAGATAGAAAAATGAAAGTGACATTTTAATTACAGTACAAATTGGAAAGCAGATTGATCGATCGTTAATTTGTTGCATATCGGTTTTGAAATCGATTTATTGCATTTCATAAAACAATTTGGAATTTTTAACGATTGACTTTAAAAATATCGATAACACTATATTTAAGTAAATTAAAACACATCAATTATTACGAAATACGCAATTAAATAATCGAATATAACAACGTTCAAAGTGTTGGGCAAGGCTTTGCATAAATTAAGTTGAATTGCAATGTTCTTGCTGTAACTGTTTCCGTCGTTTCCACACTCAGATTATGGCTTTGAACGGTAATGCTCAGGAATTATAATAAACACTTCGCTTTCGGATCCGCGAATTTAGTGTCAGTTTGTAAATCAATTATTTTTGTAAAAGCTGTGTTTTTGTTTATGCATTTATAAAATTAAAATTGATTTGACATACGACAATACCAAATACTTAATGACAATTTCATAAATGGAGAAGAACAATATTCATGGACAAAAACTTCACCCTATCTATCGACAAGTCGCACCCCTACAGATCCCGTTGCCATCATTACGGGAGCGTACAGCGGAACAGGTTCTATTTTTTATTCTGTTTAATATCGTGAAGGCATTCCCGGGCAATAAAGCGGGCAATTATTACGCTGCGTCAGGTAGCACGTGGTACGACATAGAATAGAGAGTGTAGAATGGATTTTAGATTAGAAAAGTTCTTAGTTCCGTCATTATATATTCTTGGTATTGATATTAATTTATTACAATGTTGGTATTTATGTATCTATATAGAGTATACACTATGTTGGTGACATGTGTGAGTACATAAAAAATATATCCTGGATTTAAACAATAATACAAATTCACGAAATTTACACAACAGGCGTCACTATTTCGTCAATATTGGGTATAAAATCATGGCTGCATATTTTTGTAATGGTTTTTGTAAAGTTTTATGAATGTTTGTGTACTAGTATGATTTGGCGTTGTAATTTATTGCATTGCAAAGATGTATGTATGTACATATGTCTCTTCTATCTTTACCTACTATTTGTACATCATTACGTTAGTTTTTGTGTTCGTTAGGCGCACCGTAATTATTGTTTTGTGTCCGAAGGCGGAGTTCAATTTCTATTTAATTTTAAGATGATGAGTGTATTACAGAAAGCATGTCGAGATGGATTGTTGGTTTTATGCCTCGAGCTACTGATTTATTTTGTGGTTATGAAATCTGTGGTATTTGATACTTATTTTAAAAATGCATGATTTTAAGTACATATGTACATATTGTCATTTTATGATATCAATATCCAAGTCTAATCTTATATATCTATTACAGCCGCTTGCACTACGTTTTTTAAAAATAAATACGTTTGAAAATCGTTGTTAAATGACATTTAACAACGATTTGCTATAATTTTTATCATCACCATTATCTAGACGATGAATGTTTTGTGAACTTTTTATCAATAATCTGTCATTTACTACACTAGCTATCAGAAAAGATTCATATATCATCCCAATATTAAGTTCAAAAGACCTTACCCAACCAAGGCGTTACGAAATACTTAAAAATTCAGCCAAAACTGAACCGCGACATTCTTTAAACTGCTTTCCAAGTCAAATAGCAACGTGCCCACTATCCTAATTGTATGTTTTTGTGCTGAAAACATAACTATTTACTCAGATTTTAAACCTTGTCACTTTGAAAATAAAGCTGAAATTCCAAAATCAGGTAAAAATTCATTCATTTCAAAAGAAAAGAGGTTTTGAAGAAGTGTTCTTTTAACGATTTGATGCGTTCTATTTTTGAAGGTAGATAGTAATTTGTAACCGTAATTTCGCAACCGTCCTCGTATATTTTGACGTTGGTTTAAAATGCTTTAAGAATATGAGCTGAAAAAATAGTTACATTGTACAAATAAGACATGAACCTGAATCAATTGACCAGTATATTTTCTTCAACATCAATGAGAAAACAAAACAAAACATGGATCTTTCGCATGTTTATAAATATTAAGAGTGTGAGCAAATGGATAGGGAAATATTTCCCAATAAATAATACAAGCCCACCTTTTAAACTACTAACGATTTATTTGAGAACATTGAAGTACTTACTTAAAATTAAATTATATTAGATACTATGTTGGTCATAAGCCCTATAACCACCCAGCTATAAAACACATTCCATACCCACTGGCCATAGCCAGTATTTGCCAGGGTTGCCACACTAGCAAACTAGCCCTTTATAGTTGCCCACAATGCCTCTAGGGTTGCCCACTAACAAACTAGCCCACTAGTTGCCTACTTATAAACTAGCCCACTATTAGTTGCCCACAATGCCTCCAGGGTTGCCTACTTATCGATTGAGGCCGAGTTGTGATCGATAAATCAATAACGGCACGCTTATGCCATAACATTGCAGTTTAGCCGCCGAGGCGGTTCTGTTGCAATTTGCTCCATTTAGATTAGATGTTGGGTTGTTATAAAGGTATACACGGTATTCTTTTAGGTATAGTTAATATAATACTTATGGGTGCTAATGTTTTATGCGTATATAGCTTGGAAATGAAATGTAGCTATGTCATCTATGAGCTTGTTTATGAACGGATTTACATTAGGTTTGATTAAATTTTATGGATGCTCCCCTTTTTTTTGGGGATAGTTTTTGGGATGATACGTTGACTGTCACCTCTCTACATATGTATATCTTCTGTATCTATCTTGCGTTACCTAATTAACAAAAATAACAAAAGATAATATCAACCAAATAACAGACAAGCTTACTTTTCCTTTTTGCAAATAATAGTTTGACAATAACATTAAATTGAACTGAGTAATCTATCAAGATTTTAGGCAACCATTTTGGGACACCTTTTTCGATTATATGGCTAAATTGTTTTGACATTTCCTTAACGACAATGCAGATGTTGCTAATTTCACAAAGCATGAGTGACAGGTAGATTTGATTTAACCAACAAACAAAATCAGTAGGTTGGTCTATGCGTAGGTGTCGCCACAATACTCTGATCCAACTGTCATTGCTACGTTTGCCCATTGTGTTGAATGAAACAGCTGCTGAATTGATTATACAGAATAAACAATAATGTAAGCAAATATTGTAGGTTTTGTACTATGTCATAACAATTATACACCTACTTATTAAAGAGATTGCTATGGCAGATACAAGCTGCTCTATTTTTGGTGTCTTGTAATATTGTAATGCAATCTGTAGTTGTTAAAGTAAATGTAATGTTGATACAATAAAGTCGTGTATATTTCAAGATATGTATCGATTCAAAGTGTTACAAATTATACATCTTTTTTTAGGCATGACCCGTTTGATTTAAACGTAACTAATCGTGATATAAAAAATACATTTCCCTGGGGTTTTACATATTCATAGAAATATTTTTTTCAAACAGACATACCTACAATGAATCTCAAACCAATTCAGCTAAACGCGTTTATATGTTACTAGTAGGTGCTCGCGGCTTCGCTTGCATTAAGAAGTAAAACTTGCATCCCCTATTTCACCCCTATAAAGTGGCATTTCCAAAAATCCTTTCTTAGCGGATGCTTACGTCATAACATCTACCTTCATTCCAAATTTCAACCCAATCCGTCCAGTGGTTTGGGCTGTGCGTTGATAGATCACTATATCAGTCAGTCAATCAGTCAGTCACCTTTGAGTTATATATATATTTTGTGCTTAAGAACATCATAATAAAAGAAAATGTTCAACTATACAATGAAAAATTTGCACTACATTCTACTATTGACATGTACATCATATTGAAAAGTTGCTGATACAATAGCAAAACTAAACGTAGTCCTACTTTCAATTTCTCTGTCCCCAATAATAGAACCTGTTCATTAGATGTGTAATGCGGATGTAAAACCACTTCTGTGACATTATTTACATACATCTACAATAGTGTGATTGTTTGATTTGTTAACACAGACATACATACAGACAGACAAACACACGTGTAGTGAAAGTGATATATCATTATGTAGAGTATACAGACGTATTAAATAAACTCTTTAGTTATTTCTTAGTATGAGACTAGATGGCGCTGTCTGAAATGCCCGAGTATCTGTTTATTTTGTTTCTAACTTTTATAAAGTTTGTTGAAGCTGTAGAATTTATTCGTATTTTTTTTAGTAAATTGTCTTTTGGTAAAATGTCAAAAACATATAAAACTACAAACCATTTTATTATTACAATTGGAAAGACGTGAAATTTCTGATTGCAAGATTCCGTAGATTTTCTATTCGAGTAACGAGATTTTATCCATGAGAGTTTTACAAAAAAGAACATTAAAAAGCTGTAAATAGAATACTAAATTCTATTTAGTTTATCTGAAATCATAATAAAAGCTCTCCATTGCTAGTAAAAGTTCATTCTTGGAGTGTTTCGATAAACCATAATCGTATGGGAGAATCATTTTGACGCATACATAAAAGTCATTTAGACTCATTACTAAGATATAAGTTTGCCGCATTTTATGTGAAAGTATTCATAATAATTGATTTTAGACGAAAAGCTATCATAATCATAGCCTATTCAATTGTGAATTTTATTTAACTTGTAATATACGAGTAGGTTCGAAATATCATTATTTTATGAGAATATATTTTTCTTTAATAGTACGTAATGGCTGACCCAACATAGGTAGGTAGATACATCAAAAAAATATCAATAAAATAAAATAAAATATCAATAAGATAAAATATCAATAAAATAAAATAAAAAAGATTTTTTCAAAGCACTGCGATTTTATATGATTTTTTTATTTTTATTTAAAATACAAATAGGTACATAAAATATGATAGTTAATATAAATATATGTAATAATAAAGAAATAATAATTTCTTTAGACTCCTATCTCAACCTAGATTTTTTCAAATTATTCAGTTTTTATATTGAGCTTTTCTCATCTGCGTTGCTCTAGCTTAAGCCCTTCAATAGTTCATTTAACTTTTTTTAAACAATAAAGAGGCCAGTCACCTCGACATGTAATATTCACTATTCACTAAAGCCGTGTACAGACGTTCTTGAAGTGAAACCTACACGGCTCTAAGGCTATTATTACCTAAATTAAAGGTCATTAAGCAGTGAGTAGGAGGCTTATAGTGTAAGCAAAACTATTATTATGCATATACATGTACTGGGTTATTCGTGACTGAAAAAAATATTTTCATACTAGATTTATCTCAAGTTTTTTGTAGTAGTTAGAAGTAGTATGTTTAGTTTTTCTTCCCTTGTTTTTATAATTTATTAGTTTTAGGTAGGTGTAAACACATTTTTTGAAAAGTATTGCAATAATATTAAGTATAGAGGAAAGATATTTAAGTAAAACATACTTAAATATCTGAGTATTCAAGACTCATCATTATTAATCTAGCAGCGCTCCGCGGTATTGCCCGCGTCATTCTGAGATAAAAGTATTTTAAATGCTTATTCAAAATCTAGCCTATTTCCATATCATATTTCATATCATCTAAATCGATTTAGCCATTTTAACGTGAAGAATAACAAACAATAGGATAAAGCAATTAAAAAAGGGTATATACATATGTAAGTCATCAATGGTCATCTTTTCAAAGAAATTTTATGTTCAAAACATATAACCCAGTATACTTTTACATTGTGTAAGCTGTGTGCAAGCGCAGCGGATATGAATTTTACCTTTAATTGGAAATAAACGAGCCTTGCTTTTTTGGATAATTATTTTTTTGATAGTACACTATTCATTTTGTTTTCGTAACTAATGTATTGTTGCGTTCGTAATTGAACATTGAGATAAATATGATACACACAATTTCATGCAGCACATGTTATCGAGACCATGATAAAGACACTATTTCTTGGTGGATTTTAGGTGATTAGTTTTGGTATGTTAGACTAAATTTTAAACTAGTTACATTTGATTTGTTGAGTTGAGTTGACATTACTTTCAAAGCTAAATTGTGTGGTATTTTTTAATAGGCTAGCGTTTGACTACAGCCTGCCTGGTACATAATATTACTTATTAATTATAAGTTATTTATTAAATATGTTTGTGTAACAATTGAAATATGTTCACATTATGACAAAGAAACGCCTCAAGGGAATCTCTAGAACTACGAACGGTAAATAAAAACCAGTACTAACAAAGTAAGTGACATCCTACACTTGCTTTGCTTTGCCAATTTATCCTTTATTTTATTATGATAAGGTTGAAAATACAGTGTCGTTTGTGTAAGATAGTTATCTGAGTGTCCAGAACGTCTAGACAGATATAAACCACACTGTGGTCATCTTTATTGTCCGTTGTGGTCCAATTATAAAGAAAAACCTCACTTTTATGGAGTATTTGCCAAATTTTTGTTGACACTACGTTCATTTAAATTTATTTATTTATTTTATAATGGCACACAAAACAGAATGTGTTCTTAAATAAACTGAATAAACATTTAAAAGTAAATTAAAAGTATGTATTGTAAAATGTTTCATACGCTCTTGATAACTGTTTCTTATTAAGTTTGTTAAATATATTTTGTTGTCATTCTTTGAAAGTATGTCTGAGCACAGACATACTTGTAATTTTGTTCTAAACATTTATTATGTATTATATTATGTCTTATATATATATATATATATTATGTCTTTAATTATTTGCAAGCCAAAATAAAATCTATATATAAAACTCAAAGGTGACTGACTGACTGATTGACTGATATAGTGATCTATCAACGCAAAGCCCAAACCACTGGACGGATTGGGCTGAAATTTGGAATGAAGGTAGATGTTATGACGTAGGCATCCGCTAAGAAAGGATTTATGGAAATGTCACTTTTAAAGGGGTGAAATAGGGGATGCAAGTTTTACTTCTTAATGCGAGCGAAGCCGCGAGCACCCACTAGTCTTTCGTCTGTCGTCTTAGTAATATTCTCGTACATTTCGTAATATCAACAACAACAAAAAAACACTTTGTAGTCTGAGCTTAAACTAGCAAGAGCGCGTTGAAGTCTTTTGTTCCTAAGAAAATGTTCGCCTTATAAAATTCCTAATAACTGTACAAAATCCTTCCAAATAAATCATATCCCAACGCCCTAATCTGGAAATCTTAACGCCTCTCGTCTTTCACTTACATCCAGCAACAGAGTCGTAAATAAAAACAAAGCGCAGGTTCTTCCTAACGGTACAAAAACAAGTACATACATACATATATGAATAAAATTTTGTAGGCTATCTGTAATGCCTAAAGAATTCTGATAAGAAAGGAAGAACTGCCAAAGTTCAACTGATAAAGACCGGTCTAGCATTATTAAAATTCTTCATAGAAACAAACGCAGATCTTCAATGGGATGGCATTGTTTTCTAAAAAGAAAGGCAGTTATGGTTCAGGTTTTTGTGAACCGCTTTTTTGTCTAGGAGAAAGAAGTTAACTTTTTGACCTCTTGGCCTCTTGTGATACTAGTTTCTTTTCGTTTATGTGTCAGTTAAATTTTGAGTCATATTTGTTGTCCGACGATTATGATATTTTGACGATTATGATATTTGTAAAACAATGAAAAAATATATATACCTATATATGTTTAATCATCAACATAAAAAGTAACAAATGATAATTTAATAGCAGGAAACAGGTCAAAATACCAAGTAAAGATCATTAATAACTAGCAAAACCGGTGGGAAATTCGCTTTGTTAGTTTGTTAATTTTAGTCAGTAACGGTTTAATTATTAACTGCAGTACTGGTGCATGATGCTGACGTCAGATTTGAACACTTCCTGAATATTTATATTGAGTCATCGATATTTTTCGTACATGTTTGTTTTGAACCAACTAAAGTTATGGAAGTTTTCAATTTGATTGTCTCCATATGCTATAAATACATACATACTCTATACAAATATACTACCTGCCTTGATTTAATGTTTATATTCTCATACGAACAATTTTTTTATCGTATTTTTTATATTGGATTCAATCTACGCAGTACCGGGACGAGTGGCGTACAAGAGAGGCCTATGCTCAGCAGTGGGCGACAGGCTGATGGTGATGATGAATTTTTATATTTAGATAATAGACAGCATGTTAATTCATTCAAAAAACAGCAATAGTTACAATAGTCTAGCAGTGTGCCAATTTGCGGATTTTAAAAACTTTATTTATTTTGTAGTAGAAGCAATAAATATGTTTTGTTTTTTTTTCTTTCTATTGATTAAAAGTAAACTTTTGTACACAAACAATACAACCTGCCGGTTGTGATAATTTTCGTTTTTTTTTTCCAATAAGTTTAGGTCAAACAATACATGTTCATATCTATACATATACTAACTTTACATTTCAAAAAGTCATGAAGCAAGTAATAAAATTACCGTGTAACCGTTACTCGGTCTTGTACCAGTAGAGTACGTGAGTGAGTTTATCATTGCCATCGTATAGGATTACATAGTTTGTGGAAAACTATTTGCTTAACAATTTATGCAGATATATTTTTTGTACAATTTGTTACTAGATTTTTTAAGATTCGATTGAATAAGAAAGCTAAATAATATTTTAACAAAGCAACGATAATATTTGGATTTTATTTACAATAATAAAATATAAAAACAAGTGAAGGAAAACTAAACATACTACTTCTAACTACTACAAAAAGGGGCACTTAGAAAATCTTTAGAAAAGCCTAAAGATAATCTAAGTGCTCCAGCCCACTACCAGAGGGCAGCGTACCCAGCATGCTGGCCGCATTACCACGCTGGATGGCAATGCTGATACGTTGAGCCAGAAAAAGGCCAGCATTTTGGTCACGCGTCGCGTCAACCAAGCGCTCCGAGAGGTTTTGGAATATAGTATGGGCTCCCGGACCCCACGGCCCCAAAGTCTCGACTCCAAAAAGCTCAAAGATGTAACCTCGGCCGAGGTTAGCATATTTGGATTAGAGCACATTTTGTTTTATTTTGTTATCTTATTTTTTTACGTTAACATTACTTAAATGTAGTATGCAGTATGGTCAATTATTTCTTGATGTAATGATAATTTTATAAGCTTCATCTTTGCTTATTTTAGTAAAAAAAACCGTCATAATTAGCAAATTTTACTGTTTTGATATCCATATATATATATATATATATATATATATATAGGTATATAAAATTAGTTCAATAGACAGCCTGTCTACAACTGAGTCGCAGTTCCGTGGAAATCGGCCCTTTTTCCAGCACAGAGATACAATGTACAGACCTCAGAAATTCTGATTCGTTTCCTCCAAGACTTGACTTTATAAGGACGGCCTACATTTTGCAATGTATGAGTACTGCGTCGTATTGACAGTAGAACAAGTAGAGAGTGTTAGAAATAATGTTGGTAAATTGTATTGTAGGTTAAAAAAAAAACAAATTACTTAAATGATGATTAAATTGCAATTCTTAGTGTTGTGATGTAATAATAGAATTGTACCTATATATGCGTAAATATCAGAATTTTGCGATTTTGTACAATAACATGTCGCACCCTTAGGACGAAAACGACGTAACTCAAAAAAGCAACTTTTAGGGAAATCGCAAAACAATGTTTAATATTTTGGTACCTCTGCAATCTTTCGTCTATTATTCCGTGATTATTTACGTTAGTGACTATGTTTGTGCTGCACATTGTAAAAAAAACATTCAGCTATTATTGTGTCACAAAAAAACATAAATATTAAAAAGATTAGTATAATTATATAAAAAGGTATTTTATTTTATCATTCATTTTAGGACCGAGGAAAATTATGTAAACTAGACGTTTTAGGTATTGAGTCGTTTTTCGGCCGAAAATTAATGCTTTAGCTAAGGATGATTAATAGTTAAGCCTATTTTGTTTTTATAACATTATATAATTTGTTTATGTTTTCCGACTTAGGTCTGTTTTTTCCTATCAAAATAGCAAACGATCGAATACCAAAAGAGAATGCGTCATTGGGGCAGAAAATAAAAACAAAAATAATAGAATGTATTTATTACATAATTGCAATGTTTGAATTGAAACAAATGAAAATAATCAATTGCGTTACGAATAAACAGTTTTACTAGTAACCATTACGAGAGAGACAATAGTTAATACAAGTTGTGAGTGGGCTTGTCAAGTATCGCCATACGGGGCGAATTTTGCCTTATCTAATGCAACACAATTTTTTAAAAAACTTGCTAATACTTATGCACTTTATTTCAATAAGTATTTAGACAGTTTGGCGACACTAGTTTTGATTGGCAGATTGCACATTATTGCTGACTCTGTCATCTATGGTAATATCATTAAATATAAATCAACACTTATAATACTAACAGAGATCTTTGTTAATTAGGAACTCTTCTTAGTAAGTATAATAGAAATCTTTTAAAAAAAATATTAAAGATAAATCGACACTCGAAAGAAACAATCAGATATCTTTTTCCATTCGGAATTCGTATCCATAAAAAACAATACAATACAATGCTTAACTAAATCTAACCAAAATCTTTGTTCGTTAGGAACTTCTACTGTAAGAAAACGTAAATGTAAAACTCCAGTTAAAACAATTACCAACAAAAATGAGTTCTATATCTAATTTACTATTTTAGTACCTACTATAAAATTATAGTAGCAACCCGAAACATCTTTCTTCACAGGGACTTATATTCTTCATCAGATATTCAGATAGTCATTTCAATCGTCTAATAACGATTTGTAGTAATCTTTATAAAATCCGGGTATTAAATTTTTTCGTAGCAATTCGCTTAGCCCTTTCTTTTTATTTTCACTCAATTTTATTTTTTGTGTGTATACTTTCGGGATTGAGACATCTTCAAGGTTAGGCATTCGTTTTCGTTTGTTCCTCATGTTGACACACTTAAAATTTTCTTGTGTGTAAGATGTTTTGAAGAAAAACATTAAACATAACACAACAAGGTTTGTCTTTCACGAGTTTTAATACCTTGATATCGTTCCAAGACACCTGGTTGCGCTCATCGTCTTCGTTAAAATTATAACCCCACTGATCTTGCAGTGATTTTAAATCAATGAAAAAGTCATAGTTTAACTCCACTACTTTAAAAGGCTTCCCAGACTTCTTGGCATTTCTTATCAGGGCAACATACTGATGAGAAGTGTAAATTGGTCCTGATTTCAGGTTTTTTTTCACTTCTTTTTCAATCAGGCTATGTACGTTGTCCCCCTCGTTTTGTGTATGCCCGCGAATGAGAAATTTGTGAGTTATACTCATTATATTTGGAAAGTATGACACAACATACGAGTAAAGACATGCAATAAACCTGTTTTTGTTTTGTCCACAGCAATAATCTGAATAGAAAATTATATTCAGTTGTTTATCAGGATATTTTTCACTGATATTTTTTAAATACTCAAATATGCATGATCCTATCTCGTTTGCCCCCCTTTTTCCTTATTTTTCATCCCAAAAGTAATTATATACCTCTTCATAGGCGCCTATAGTTTCTTCTCCTTCAACTTCCTGTTCTATTTGGTTTTTATTTTTCTTGTCAGTTTTTTGAGCCAGCTCAGCCATGGTAAAGTTTAAGCAATTGAGTTTTGATATATAATAAAAGGAACTTGAGTCTCCCAAAGGGCATTGCATTACTGCTTGTAAATCGTATACTGTGCATACGTTGCCTCCACCAATGTTTCTGCGGTCGTTCTTCTTTTCAAGGCGACAAAGGTCTTTTTCTTTTAAATGGGTATCGAATTTTTCTTTCAGCGTTGCTTTGTGATCTACAGATGCCATTTCGTACTCCAAACACAGATCACAACGATCTTTTTTAGGCTGAAAGAATCCCAAGTTGAAATTGTTATTAAAAATTTGATTGTATAGCCAGTAGTCTACTTTGGGTTTATTTGGATCTCTTGCATCTGAGAAATCTCTCCAAAGATCTTTTACAGTCTTGCCTCCTTCAATGAACTCTCTAGATGTGGAGGCCCTTAAGTAGTGTGAAGGGATCCTTGGGATTGAATTTATATGGCTTTCGATGTCTTTTATAATAGTCTCGTCAATTTTCTTTCTATTTGTGTGCTTCCCTCTGCGATCTTCAGCTATAAATCCGTTTACATTGATTTTTTCTTTTGTAGTTCTTATCTGCCTTTCTGTTATATCTAATGTATTTATAAAAAACGTCTTACAAACTCGAATTTTTTGATTGTTAACTGTGAAAAAAAACGCATTATTTGGTGCTCTGGGCTTTTCAGCATTGGTATATTTATATTTCGGTTTGACTTCCATTATGCAAGAACTGATGAAAGATCTTTTAAGTTCCACGGTTGCAAGGTTCCAATACGATTCAAAAATTACAGTCCTTTGGACTTCATTAATTTGGTCAGGACATTTTAATCGACATGGAGCGCATGGGTTTTTAATGCTACGGGCTGGAACTACTTTTCTAGATTTCGATAGGGATTGGTAAGATTTTCCGGTGTTTCGTAATCTTTTATTAATGTTTTGCTTCCATAATGCGGGATTACGTTGCCTTTTTCTAAAGTTTCTTTGAGTCATGTTCGTTTCATTGGCATTACTGGTTTCAGGTTCACATTGGGGTGTTTCAGGTTGTGAAATAGATTCTGCCGAAGAAGAGGATGAACTTCTAAGATGCGTTGACATTTTTTTGGGGTCTTGAAATGTAGGGTCATTATCACTTAAATCAGGGTCACTTTCAGGAGCATTGACAGGCGATACACAATAATTCGATTTCGGTATTACTCTACCACTTCTTGTAGTTTCTTGTGGCTGGCGAGTATTGGCACCATCCGCATTAACATGAGATTTCACATGTTGTTCTGTATCGGAAGTAGATGAACTGGATGAACTAGAGGAGCTAGAACTTGAGGAGCGGGAATTTGAGGAGCTGGAACTTGAACTGTTACAAGATGAAGAAGATACTCTTTTTTCCTGAATAGGTCTTGTAGTAAGTTTCTCACGATTACAAATTGATTCGTTGTCTGAGGCATCATTCTGCTGCTGAAAAACAAGACAAAGTGATTGGTTAGTAAGGTAGATTATGAATTATAGCAATAAGTAGGATATAGGCATTTCACACTTACCTTTTCTATATCATAATGGCTAAAGCTTAAAGTATTGCTGATGTTTGTCTGTGTACACTGTGGCGAGTTTTCAATAAACGATGGGGAATTTGATGATAAGTTTTCTATCAATTCATTGTTCACTGACGAAAATTCCTGCAATCATAAAAACAGTGATAATTTTCTTTTGTTTGTAAGTTTGTTTTGCTAGACTTGAAATTGAAATAATATTTTACTTACAAGTTCACTATGATAACTGTTTGTCGATTTATTTGGTGAATCTTCAGTAACTGCGGAATTTGGGTCTAAGTTCTCTTTTTCATTTTTCATTTTAGGAGCTGGCGATTCCTGGCGGAAGATGAAATGATAATACATTTAAATTAATTATCAATATAAACTAACATGCTCTAAAGAGCAACGCCGCATCCGCGCCGCTTAATAAATAAGTTAATTGAGAAATTAGACAAAAAAAAGTACAAAAAAGGTAAAAAAAACTGTATGTTAAAAAATATTTTAAAGATTTGTATATTGTTCATACCTCAAGCTCGTTTTCTTCGTATTTTTTTAATGCATTATGCAATATGATGTCTTTTCTTCTTTTCATTATGATTCGTTGGCGACCAAGACGCCTTATTTTTATCTAGGAAAAAATAAATAAATGGCTTAATAGTCAATGAGCCACAAACAATAATACTTTGATAAATAAAAAAACGACTTGATTTCTAATTGGTCAAATTGAGTTCCCAAACATTCGTCGTTATTTATTATTAACACAGCACAACTTTAAATCCGTCATTGGAATTATAAGTATCTTTAGTATTAAAATGCCACAAAACTGAATAAGTCACCTATATTACATCAAAAGTCAGAAGAAAAGAATCGCAAAACTAAATTGGTCGTTTCCATATTAAAAATCTAAAGAGAACTTACCAGCTGTTTCAGAATGAAAACGACGTATTAGTCTTTGAGTCACTTTCCAATTGACCGCGTGACGTCTTGCACTTAGCGATGCGAACACAACACTAACTGCGTCGTTCTCCCCCCGGCTCTGGCCCGCATTTAGTCGCGTAAGAAAGAGACCAACATAACTGTTTTGTCCTGTTCCCGCTCGAATATGGCTACGTTTGAGCTATTGTTACATAGAAGATTTAGTTTTGAGTCATTTTATGACGCTAACTCAATTTTCGTTTTTTTTTAATTGTGTCGTTTTCGTCCTAAGGGTGCGATGTGTATACAAACAAATAAATAAATACTAAAAATCTAATCTATCTAGTCTCACCTATCACCAAGTCACATGATAAGTTTAATCGTAAATAACAGACAAACATTTTAACTTACACTTCTACTTCCGCTTATGTATAATTAAAGAGAATGTGTGAAAACATTTTTTAAGTAATTTTTTTAACCTATCAGCCTATTAAGCTGACGCTACAACTTGCCTGATGTAATGCATCGTGTAACCTAAATACTAAACCACACTACAATACAACTTCCCTTACTGCCTTATCAGTGTACCATCGCTCGTACCACATGACCTGAGCTGGGGAATCTAGATCGAGGCACAATTAGTTGCACTCTTAATGTGCCCTCTGCCTAAAAAGGAGTTAGCCAAGTCTCTGTTTTTTGTGTGCAACGCGGCCGTGAGAACTTTATGCCGCTATTATGATTCTAAATACTAATTTGTTAGCCGGGGCCTTGGGATTGAAGCTGCTTTTGGGTTCTCTCTGCGAGTCGTATTTCCTCATGACTGAGGTTCGTGACTCCCCCGCAGAATTAATTCGCTAGGGGAGTTCTGTTGGGCAGATACATCGTGGTGGGCGCCCAGGTCCTTCCACGGAAGACGCATGTCCTTGGATTTTGTGGTCCTCAAACATGTTGGTTTCCTCACGATGTTTTCCTTCACCGTTAAGCGAGTGCAAATCCACACATAACTTGAAAATACAAGTCATTGGTGTAGGGCCAGAATCGAACCAGGGTGCGTCTGGATGAAAATCAGACACTGGTACCGCTGAGCCACACTCGCTTTTAGGTTAGTTGTGTGTAAAAATGTAAGTTTGTGTTATTAATGGTCGTATTTCACACTTTGCCTAAATACCCTTAGGGCGACTCTCATACGACAAAGAGAAAGCAATTGCGTCTTTTTAGGCTAAACCTTATCATTTTTGGAATTACTCATCTATTTATTTTTTATTGCAGATGTAAATATTGTCACACGTATATTTTTATTGTACCTAATACGCTTTGCCCAAACATATCCTCGCACTAATATAATATTAAAATTGAACGCATGTGAGTGAAAAAAGTGTTTGTGGTGCTTTCTTCTCTTTTTAACAATTAAATCAATTGCAATAAAATTTCGTACATAAGTAGATTGAACTCTGGATTAAACCTACCGGGCGTGACTGGCCACATAAAACAGTCATACGTAAAATCTGTTTAAATTAAGTTAAGTAACTTGCGCACTACTTAGTCCAGTGCTAGCTAAGAAAAATGAATTTTAGTTTAAATCCTAACCATGAACATGTATTGTTACAATAACTTTTGAATTGTCACAAAATATATGACTATTGAACTAAATGCCAAACCTCAAGTGGCTAGTAAAGCTTTAAATTTCAACACATTCCATTAAAATAAATACGGCAATTTGTTTCATTCAGTAAATTGAAAGGCTTTGACTAAAGGCTCTATTATATGGTTTCTCAATCAAGGTCACTATGTAAAGGGCTCTGAATTCACACTCAGTTTGGGATCATTTTGTTTGTTTCTCGAATTTTGTTTATTTATACTACAATTTAATGTAGGCTGTTTGTCTAGTACGGCAGTCGTTAAGCCATGTCAGAGGCCCTTAGGGCGGCTTGAAACCTTTCGGTTTCTATTATAACATGAGTTATTAATTATTGAATTTTGGACGGATGTAAAATTTATGTATGTATTTTAAATACTTGTGTATCGTAAGAGAAAGTACTGAACTGACAACGTGGCGCATAAAGTTGTAGTTAGTTTCTTTTGTGCAGTTTTAACTATTAGAAAAAGTATGAATATATGTAGATGTATAAATTATTTTGCATTAAAGTTTTGATATACATATACATTTGGTGAATATTTTCGTACTAGTAAGCTCTTGCTTTGGACATTGTACAATATTGTACATGTAAGTGAAAAAAAAATCTCTACCACAGTACCTTAAATCATAAAACGTAAAAGTGTAAGTAATAACTACTTGTAATAGCAGTTCATAAAACCAACAGTGCTTTAATTATTCCACCCATACATACGCAGATGTGAAAGAGAAAGTACCTCGGCGTCGACATCGAGGTAGAGCGAGACAGACTGCTCTTCTTCAAACGGAACAGCTTGTGGTTCCGCAAATCCATCTCCACAAAAAATATCACCACAAATATTCACGACACCACCAGACCACCACTCACTCTCACATCACATTGGCTACTGACATTAATTAGAACACATTGCATAGTTATTATCATAAAATTTCAGGTTTTAGCCTTAGAGTGGCTTGAGTCCAATTGTGTTTTGAAATCTCAGTGTAGCGTAGCATTAGGGGAGATGGGGCTACTTTCGAAACCGAGGGACTCTGTCGCAATAACATTGTTGTTAATTAAAATGTTTCGGAGTTACCACTTGCGGTCGTTCGCAACCTTTATTTGCTAAAACTATTGCGGAGCTGTGACGAAAATGTTGTGGTTGTAAGTTTAAATGTGTTTTGGAAACCACAACGCAAATGTTACTAAAATCCAACCAAATTAATGCTGCTACCCTTTCATTTGGCATCATTACCACGAAAACATACGATAGCAGTCTTGTGGCCTCTTCATAAGGGACAATGTCAAAGACAAACAACTCTACAAACGTTCAACACCATATACGAACAAATGTCACAGAAAATCATCTCCACAGAAGACCAACGTTACCTCTAATTGCTATCTAGGAAATGTCACAGTTACTGCAGCAAGTGAAGTCAGGAAATGGCTTGAATAGCGGCGCGTGTGCTCAAAATCTTACAATAGAAGTTATGGCGATAGTGTCCGAGATACGAGGCGGCCACTTTGGTACTTGATACTTGAATGTCTAATGTTTATGTTAAATAGAACGACGGTGGAATAAACGAGACGTATCTTTTGATTGTGTGCACGGGGGTTCACTTAACAAAATTTTTGTTGGTTCTTTATAAGGACAGGCTATGTTGTAATTTTTTGTAACAGAATTTTAGCAAGGCTTTTAGTCATTTTAGGTTAGACAATCATTGAAATTACTTGCATGTGTTGGTATTTGGTTCTTCATGTCACAATAGACCAAAAAATATTGCAATTTATTATAGGCAGGGAATTGTTCCAAAAGGCTATTAATATAATTATTATATACTCTAATTAAGCCGCTAAATTACTTTAATGCCAATAATATTGTTTGGTCTTTTGGTATTCCAATAGATACATGCAATACACAAACAACTTTACTTGCATACTACAGTATCTGCAAGAAGGTAATATAAAAACGCATGGTAAAGTGAAAGACATCGCCATTCGTTTGACTGGCCACGCCTGTGGGGTTTATGACAGTTTATGGTGTGCTAACTTCGCTTCATCTCCGCCGACACATCACGTATGTTTTATTTTATACGAAACGGCTCATTGAGCAGGTTCAAAGCACAACTTGTATGTCTGTGTGTTTCAAATGGTAGATAGTGGTGAAATTGTGTGATTAACCACATGCTGTAGTTTGATTACTTTTGAGTAAAAAATAAATACAGTGTTTGTAGAACGAGCAATTATTTGTATGAACTAACATAAAAGTGTTTTTTTTTTATGGCAGACTGTCAAAATTTTCTGTAATGACTTATAGAAAACATGTGAAGCTGTAAGTGTAACGTGTAAGAGAGTTTAAATTGATACTGCATCTCTTTGGTCTTTAATTTCAATCTTCTTCTTCATATCGAATGATAGTGGCAGACTCCGGTATCGAGAGCTTATCAAACCACCCTAAGGGTCTATGATATGGCTTGTATATATAATACTTTTTATCGATTTGTAAAAGTTTATTGGCTATGATTTGCTCTAAAAATATTATAGAAAAACATCTCAGTGCTGTGGTCTTCTTGACAACATATCATTTATAATTAATATTTTAACGCATTGATTGAAATCCGTACGTTTTATATATATGTGTATCTTATTTTACTATACAATATGATACCTGAAATAAATTTCTGTGCAAAAATAAATATTTACATAAGAGCTAAAAGGATACTGTCAATTTTCGCCGTATACATAAATTAAACAAACCATTTACAGCTTGTAACTAAACCAGATTATTATCATTACTGCCACCTTGCACAACTAAAAGGGAGTGTCTTGTCCACATCTAGTACTAAATCTATTTCGGCATATCCTACGCAAAACGTGAAGGAATATTTGAGTAATTCTAAGTTTTATTGCACTCAATAAAACTCAGGTTAACTTATCTGCAGATATACCAAATAAGGTAGGTACTAACTGGATACGAGTGGAAACAGGAAAATATCCAAATTTGGACAAAAATTGTCCTTTAAACACCTCAAACTAAAAATTTTAAATTTTGTTTCTAGTCATACCTACATACAATCCATAAACATCAACGACAAAACAATTACACAGTTAAAACAAATTCCGAGCGACATTACAGTTAACTAACCTAAACTATTGATAGCCACTTAGTTACGTATTCCAGTGGCGTGCGATAACGGACTACTGAAATGTTCGATAGACTGTGGTTAGTGTGTGTGTTCTGGTGTTCTATTTTTGAAAATGCGTGCAGTGACAGACCTATTTAAAGGTGGTCAAGTTTTAAATATTTGTAGTTTTATCTTTGTGTTACTATGGGTTGCATTTCTGTGTTTTAAATAATTGTCGAACACGTTTATTATCAAGGAATTATTTTTCTCTTTAAACAGTAGGGCAGGACTAGAGTAAGATTTTCCAATTGTTATAAAAATACATAAAATATCAATTTTATTAATAAGGTTATTGTATAATAATTTTTATTCAGACACTGACATTTTCTTCGACAGCCATGATTTCATAAATAACTCACCTACCATACCAAAACCAATTGCCAATTTCGCGCTTTCTTCACGATCCGCCATATTTGGGTGCCACATGACTGTACGAGTGTGTGTGTATGTGTGTATGTATGTGGTAGTGCGTTGTGAATGTGTGTGTGACTTATGTAAGTGAGTACAGGTGCACTCGCGATGTCAAGCGATGGTCTGTCCTTAATTATGCAACTTCGGAATCGGATCCTCTTGAGCCTAAGTTACTTTGTGCTTTGACCTTTGACTAACAATGTCTTTGATTTGCAAGGTTGAAGGACAAGTCGCGAAATTAACCTTAATTGACTAGGCATTAGAGTTCAATATCAATAAATGTTTGTGAGTATAAATACTGTGTTAGAGACACCTATAATTTTATTGCCAAATTGACCTTTACAAGCATTGTTATAAGGTTCAAAGTATTTAATGAGATACAGGTGCGAAGCCAAATGTTACTGACACCAATTCTTGCATAGAGCAATGAATTCACACCTACTCAAAGTAGTGTAAAAACGTATTTTTAAATGTAAAATGTGGGATCTCGTGACTAGATCTTTGGGATTTTTTTGTTCGACTATTTAAAGAAATGTATCTTGTCCTTTTACAGAATTAATTGTTCTTTATCTGGCTCTGATTGGATTGATCGTATCTACACAATCAACACGCGATATTGAAAGCTATTTTTTATTTATTTGTTTAATTAAATCGAAATTACGATACAAATGACATAGGTATAAACGATACGATCAAGGGATGAATTATTAAAATATAAATTGTAGTTTTTTCCTTACAAAAGACATCAACGAGTTCTAAGCAGCTTATTTGCCAACAAAAAATAATAAAATATTTTGTAACAAAGCAAAATCAAAATTTTTAATAATCATTTATATGCCATAGTAAACACGACATTATATCTTCTGACTTAAACATCAAGAAATAAAACAATGTGTAGAAACATATTATGTTACAACTTTAAACCATTTTATTTCCTGTCAGTCATTAAGCCTGACTCATATAATAAAGGAAAATTAGCCTTGGTATATAACGTAGTTTTCTCAATGGTTACTCATCAGTATATGATACATGCATTCCATGTCAGTTCCCATTGAAATAGTTGATAATGTCATCATGGGCGTTTTAAATTCCATGGAAGGACTATCAAGGTCGGTTGTTATAAGTCACGTGGATAAGATATATGTGTACCTGTAAATAATACACAATATGTACATACATACATATGTGCAGGCGCATACAAAGCTAATGAAAGCTGAGAACGTAACTTGTAATTACATATAAAAGCATACTAAAACTAGTATAAAGAAAAGCAGTATTTTATGAATATGTGTACCATGTACACATCTATTTATTTCGTTTATAGTTTATATGTGAGGTTAAGCTACTATTATTATTAAAACCACTAAACGGATGTGAAACTAAATCAAAATGTTTACAAATTCAATAAAAATTGACTTTCTAGTTTTCATAGTTTTAGCATCTTCATCAATCTATCAAACCTACATAATCTTAATATTGGCACTATTCACGCCCACTCTCAAATGGCATTGGAAAGTATTTTTGATGGAAACATCATAAAGTCAATAAAGAATGTTCTAGACGACTACATCCTGTTCTTGGTATAACACCTTCCTCCGAATTTCCCCTACTTAATATTCAGAAGGTATACATCGGTGGCTGTGTCGTACCTACAGCGTCATGGCTTCGTTGAGGCTACCTCATACAGATATTAAAATTAGTTTAAGTTTAAGAAATTTAATAATAATGTTATAAAGGTCGACGCGGTCAGTCCTTGAATGGGTGACCGAAAAGTGGCATTCCAATTTCGGCGCTTCCGTGGGTCGGATGACACGTTTAATTGTAGATCCCGGCTGTTTGTCAAGTGCGGCAGTCGTTAAGCCATGTCAGAGGCCCTTAGGGCGGCTTGGTAAACTCTTGACACCAGAGTTGGCCACTTTCATTCGATAGGAAGAAGATCATGTGATCATGAGACCTTTAAATTTATTTTCATTTGGGGCTAGATGGCGCTGCGTGCAATGTCCAGAAATATTTATTTATTATTTATCTATTTATTATTTGCTACAACTGATTTTGAATTTAAAATAATATTCGTAGCTACTCTAATAATATGTATTAGTAATTAACATTACCCGTATTATTTATTACAGACAGAAATTGTTTGCACTAGAGTAACATTAGATTTGCATCGATCGAAGAAGGACTATTTGCATATTATTTATCTAAACATATCAAAATTCAAACCCTCAATACAAATAAAACTATAAACCATCATTCGATCAACATATTCATTTATGTGACATACTAACAGACTCTCAAACAGAGTTCTCGGAAGGCCCTTTCACAAACGCCGACATTAGATATTCAATGACACGACACTGAACCGAATAAGAATGAAGGACTTATCGATATTTCATAGGAGTCATTGTATTTAACCTTCTTTTCCTTTATATAGATAGGTAACTTTAGTAAAATTCTAGTAAACATAGCTGGTTTAATTAGATGTATTGTAATTAGAACCCAGGCGTTATCAAATCTAGAGTAAATAGGTTTCTCCTAGGCAAGCGTACTACATCTTAGACTACAGTGGCGCTTAACATCAGTCAGTTTTAGTCAAAAGTAAGCCTATTTCGTGTTAAAAGAAAATAGTGGCGTATCAAGATATTTTTATCGCAATTTCATTCTTGATTTGAGAATAACAACCCTCAGCACCTAATAAGGAAAACGACTTTCAGCATATGTTGTTAAGGCAAGTTAACAGTGAAACTGAAAGTAAAAATAATTATCTATGTTAAAAGTTACGTACTAGATTAATATCTATTTGCTATTATAAAACATGCCTGTCAATTCGGGGGGAATTGCAGTTTTTCTTAAAGGTTTTGGTAGAACATGAAGAGTTGAAAATATACCTGAAACAAAAACATGAAATTAGTATTTTTTACAGTATACATAGGTCAATAAAATACCCCATTTATCACACAAGTCTTAAATATCTTATGTAACTAGTTTGAGTTCTAAACAAAGCCTAAATGACATATGAGAAATATAACAAGAAAAACTAATAAAAAATACATTAGTCATAATAAGTCATGCATATTTCAAACTATAAATTGCCCATAAATCATTATGCAACGATGCATCCTCAAACTTTTAGAGATCCGTAGGCAATATAGAAGCCTTTTTTAGAAATAGAAACAAAACAAGTTACAGGTAAGGTTTTCAAAACATATAATTATATTAAATCTGTCGCAGTTTCATATTAAATCATACTGAATTAAATTTAAAACTGATTTGAATATTACAAAATATTAAAAACTCGACAGACAGTTAGTTATTCTGCTGATTTTTATAGACAGTGCATAGAAAACCTCTAGAACACAAAACATCCATCGAATTAGTTTACCTTAATTTAATAAAAAAACAGCTTTAATCGAATTATATACGGAATACCAAATTCTGAATCATCATTCTTAGTTTTGTTCCAGTTTTTCTGACAGTCTAGCGATCGTCTATACTTTCACCTCTGAGAATTGACGCCGGGAGACCGATTCACGAAATAAATACCACGGATGAGTTCGAAACTAACATTTTACCATTAATGTATGTTATTATCAAGGAATAGTGGCGCCTTAACTAATGGAACTCTTTTGTGTTTTATTTTTTAACGCTATAGCCCAGACAATTTGAGATAAACAGCTTATCGCATCCGAAAACAGTAATCAGGGATCATCTAAAACTGACTAGTTGTTAAGATTTTTTGTAAGAAATGAATGGAGGTGGTGGTTGTAGTGATAGCGGCGAGCGATTGATTAATAATTAAGGTTGTTAAATACATATAAATGAAACATTAGGATATTTTTATAATATTTTAATTAATGATACTATTTGAAATGTTTGATTGAGCATATATTTTGGTCGTATAAATGTTTCTATTATTACCTTTTACACGATTAGAAAAAGCATTGATAAAACAAATTATTTACATATTTATGGTACAAACAGATTGCTAAATATCATTTTATTATTTTATTTCACACTTAACATCTAAATAAAACAGTGTACAATGAGTCACTTAGTCAATTAAAATCGACACCGTCTGTAGCTTCGCTACATCGAATACAAATCAATCATCGATCGTAGAAAATATCAATTCAAATTTTCCGCTATTTGATTCGTTACATAACGGACCAACTCCTTATGGCACCCAAAGAGCCATCACTTGAACGTCACGCTAGCTATAATATGATTTATTATACCACCAATTTGATCAATTTTAGACCATATAGTTCAAAACTTAAGGTATGTTTTTGCCTGTTGAAAGTGTTCCAATAATTATGTTGATAACTTTGATACATAGGATCAATCGAGCCGTGAAAGTTGGAGTTACTTTTGTGTGAAATTATTCAACAACTCTTACAAATTGCTTCTATTAAAATGTATACTGTACTTATCAACCTTATGACTTATGTGTGTTGGGTACTAGATCAAATTTGTAATTTATTGGATCTAAAATTGAGAGAGAAATATTGTGATTTGCTGGGTTGATAAATGAGTTTTAAAGGTGTTTCAAAACCATATTATAAATTATCAGTTTTTAGTATTCTTATCCTTAGGGCTTTTGATAAACTCTCAACACCAGTGTTGGCCATGCTCATTCGATACGAAGGAGAATTCTTATGTAGAATTATAGGTATTTAGTATACTGTAATTAAAAGTTACAAATATAAAACATCACTTTGCAAGTCAAACATTAATAACTTTATTTCCACATTTCGTTCACTAACCTGTAAACCTATGTAGATATTTACCATTTAAGTACATTTAAAACTATGTTAATATATGCATTTTTTATTAATCAATACTAGTGTTTAGAAACCGCAGTGTTAAATCCAGTATAAAAATAGCTTGGACATTTTAATTCAGACTGTAATCTATCTCCATAGATTTTTTTATCAATTGTTTTACCGTAAAAGCGTGAAGAAGAAACCCATTTATTAGTCAATCAAATTTATATAATTTATGACATATATACTTGATTTCAAACATACTCCACTTTTAACTACATACCTCCATGACATTTGTGAAATTTTCTAAATCAATCCATCAAAAGTTCCTAGCCCCACGTTTGATTTTAGATACAACCATCATCGTTTGACCATTCGAATGATTAATTTCATCTCATCTGACGTCGACAGAGCCCGAACTATTTGTCAGAGAGAGATTACTTGTGTCCGTCAGTCTGTCGGTCTGTCTGTTACGGCATAGCTTGATGGGGTATTAATATTAGGGACCGAAGAAGAGATCGATGTGTTTAAGAACTGATTTTTACTTGAATTCAACAGTTTATGAAGAACATATAGGTAATGTTTGCACAGAAAACCTAAATATCGTATCGCTAGAAAAATTGGAAAGAGGAAATCACCTTACTAAGACATGTTAATAAATTTATAAAAAAAGTGCAAAGTAAACTAATCGTAAAATAATAAGTAATTCTCTGTCAAGTTTTATTGGCCACGACGCCAGCTTATTTTAATTTATACATCAAGTAAGTTTTTATTTCTTAAAACCTAAAAGTGGTGTGTTTGCATATGCACATTGGACACAAATACAAAAAATATCCAAAATACGATGAGCCAATAATGCCACTTACACAATACATATCAATTTTATTGTCTTAACATCACACTAACATTTCCCGTACTTCCTTATCACATAACTAGGTATTGTTTATACTAACACCGACGCATGTGATTGGCGGAGCGGGTGAAAGGTTCTTTATATAATGCTGGGATAATTTGTGCAACTATATAATATTGCATACGACTTATGACATTTGGAATGCATCTTGATGATATTTGAATGTGATTCTTTTTTGGAGTCATTTGTTTATTTTCGTATCATAATAACTTGAACAAGAAACAGGTAGTAGGTATTTCAAAATAAAATCTTTGTACAAAAAGATATTATTATGATCTTTGCTTTAGGACAGAATAGTATTGAATCAAATAGATAACCCAGAACGCTCGTATAATGTTGATACAGATATAATTTTAAATTTATGGCACATTATTTACTAACTAGTTTCATAAAAAAGAATGAAAGTTACAAAATTCATTAACAAATAATCTCGGCTATGGGGAAAATTACCGAGACATCGTAGAAATTGCCACACGATTGTAAAAAACAGAGAAAGAAAAAAGGTGACGATCTTTTTGTCACCTAATTTATTGTTGCACTTGTATTTTTAAGGCACTTGTATTGGTTCTTTATAAATAATACTAATTCTTTATTTCAGAAGTCTGATTTGCTTGGATAAATATCAATCACTTTTCCATTATATCTAGTAAAAAAGTTGTGTGGTAAAGTAACATAGAATAGCCCTATTTCGTGACAAACGACGACACTTTAGTGTAGTTTTTGTCGGTTATGAGGTTAATTCTAGAGCGGAAGGTAAAAGTGATACATTTATGATAGCTTCTAACAAACCATGGTTTACTTTACTGACACGTTTTCTTTTTTTCTACTTACGTTTTTTTTATTATGTTTTAGAAGAGTACTTTAAGCGCAGTGATTTAGCTACAAAAGTATTCCAAGTTGAATTGCCTGGAAGAGATTTATTTTGACAAAATGTCATTCAATTATTTAATAATAATTCTTGATTACCTCAAAGTTACTTGTTTTATCAAATGTTAATATATTTACTGATATGATAAGTATAAATGTTATCTAATATCTAATGCATTTATCATCCAGTTCACGTGATAAAACAAAAAAAAAACAGTTATACATTACAAAAACAACAATTCACAACAAAATCACAATTATTATCTCATTAAAACAATAGGACGTCACTACACATACCTCAGAGCATAATTACAATTTTAAATACTATTTACATTAATAAAAATAGTTTTGCGCTGACACGAGTCGACAGCTTTTTTGTATATTCTATTATGACACTTATTTAGAAGTAGTTTAGGTGTAAAATAGCGTGTGTCGTGTCGGTTACGGTTTATGATTGTATGCGATCACGCGAATTTCTCTACATTTCTCTGCGTACTTTCGAAGCGAGGTTGAATAACCTATGCGTTAACGCATCCCGTAATTACGTCAAATAATGTGTAAGATGCGCCAGTTTTGCTGCTACGACTGGTTCTTGGGTGGAAAAAGTATGCGTGATGCAACGCTGAAAGGCCAAAATAGAAGAATGTTTCTAGATTATGAATTGATGCGAAACAATGAAGATTTTTTAATATTTTAATAAGTATACGGTAACGTAGTCACACACACGTAATAATTAATAAGTGAAGATTTAATTTTATACTTTTAGAACGTAAGCCAAGATAAAACGCCGCTGGTGAATACATTATAAATAAATCAATTAGTAGGTACTAGAATGGATCAATTATTTTATAGGCTTAATACTCGCACAAAACAAGTTCCACTAATTTAATCACCGTAAGTGTTAAAACTAACAAACTAATCAAACAAGACTCTCAATGCAGATGTAAAAAGTACTTAAAATAAGTTCAAATAAGACTGTCCAATTCTGGTTTCGGGTAGAGCGGGACTGAAAGACGTAGTAGAAGTCATTACGGGAAGAAAGTGGAGATGGGCTGGCCATATTGCTCGAATGGACTGTCACCGATGGACACGAAGACTAGTAGTATGGAGACCATGGGCAGATAGGAGACCACGAGGCCGCCCACCGTTACGATGGGTTGATGATATCCGGAAGCACGCGGGTCACAACTGGATGGCTAGAGCAGCAGATCGCGAGTTATGTAGAAAAATAGGAGAGGCCTATGTTCAGAAATGGACTCCTTAAAGGCTAAGAAAGAAGAAGAAGAAGAAGAATTCTGGTTTCAAGAGTTTTCAAATTAACTAACAAGCCTCTGATGAAGCTTAACAACTGCTGTAAGTACTATGAAACTGATAATTATAAATCAGACGATATATCAGCCCAGTAAATAAACCAAGTGAAAGCATAGGCCTCGCTAGGACTTTCATGAGAGAAACCGCCATCTTTCAAAGTGGCACAAGAATTTAACAATCTTGGCTAATCTACTAGCAGACACTCAATTATGTGTTACAGAATTTATACCTATCTGGCTTTCAATTAGATATTTCGCAATGAAATGTTTCAATTTTTTTTCGCTTTTTATGGCAGTGTCTTCATTGACACAATTCAAAAAGATATTTCTTCTAACAATTACAAAATAAAAACGCAAAAGTATAGTGATAGTCAAAATGTAAACCTAATCCACTTCCACGTCCGGCATGCTGGTTGCATTACCACGTAGGATGCTTTATTCAAAATCCTATTTTATGTTAATAAATCTGAAATTATATGGCTAACTGAGTAATAATGGTATAATAATAAGCATTGACAATGTTAAGTTTATTTACCTTTTATCTGTGGCAATTACTCAAATTGTATTAACAATATGAGTGAAATGCTAATAACTACAAATAAACAAACACACCAACAAATTTTATCACGGGTAAATCCAACATTAGGGAATCCACTTTATGACAATTCATAGCGCCGGGTTTGTGATTTGATTAAAATTAAAACGAGGATTTATAAATCACCTGTTTGGATAAGTTATATTACTACCTACTGTTTACATGCTTCTTCGTTCAAAAATATATAAAATCACTATAAAAATTATAATTTAAAAAACCTTGAGAAATAAGCTTGTCAATCCATCATTTTTGAGTTTTTTTATTTACTGTTGCGTAAGTGACTTTGGCTTCATTCACAAGTAAGTACATACAAAAGCGGCTAAAAATCACGATATAAAACATAATCACTTCAATTGAGCAACAAAAAACTCACGAGCTTCGCTATCAGATAAATAATGTAATGTATAATATTTGTACTACATATACATACGCAACGGAAATCCACCCAATAATCAAGTATCAGATCGGAAACGTCCAAGATCACGGTAACCAATAAAAAAAGCATTTATTTTATCTTTAAAATGCCGTATCCACGCCGTTCACTTCTCTCGTCGAACGTACGGAGGCCGCCAAGAGGTCGACAAGACGCCAAAAATAAGTAAAAACACGTTCCTAAATGTCACAGAAGTAAGCAAGAAAATAACTTGACTGAGTTTGTATGGACGGTGCTGCTTCGTATCACTTAGCAACATTACTTTTTTATTTGTATGATTCGAATCCTATATGCAATTTTCTTTTGTTTTAATTTACCACCATCATCATCATCTCATTAGAGCCCACTGTTGGCCGTAGGCCTTCTCCCCGTTATGATAATAATCCCTTTCATTTTAGTTCATATTAGGTACTTTAAATTTGGAAGCAATGCTATTATCGTTACCCTTTTCCATCTCCAGCCAATCCCTTGACCTTCAATTGTTATTACTAGTTCCATTTTTTTATTATATTTTTATCAACGTTTTCCATAAACATATGGCATCGTTCTTTTTAAAATTTAATTAAAAATCGGGACGCTTCCGATGCCGCTGGCATTTTGGTGATGACTTTTTGTATCGAATTCAAGTTGGTAGTCGGTTTGTAATCACTTTAATTACTTTCTAATGGTGTTGCGACCAGATATAGTAACGAGATTTAAATGGTTAGTTAATATGCCTTGTTTTGAATACAACTTAAATAGCTATTGTTAACTAGTGATTGACATGACAAGTACAAATACAATACAATACGAATATTATAATGTTTAATAATAATCAATTATGAACAATTTTGCTTGCTACTAGGACAGTAAAGTACCGGGAATAATGTTAATAGAATTTAATCCTTCTTTATTATTTTGAACAAAGTATATTTTGATTGACCTCATACAAATCTGGAATTATCATAAAATTAGTAAAAACTACAATTTTGCCGATCCACATTCCGAAGTAGTCCACGCTCTCATCTCATGATATTACGCAAGCAATAATTATTCAAATTCTGATGTCGTATCATCTTTAATATACAAATTATTATAATAAAGCGCCATATTGTGAGCTGGCTAGTGTTATGGAAAAAATAAGCTTTATGGTGTGAATCAATAAGTTCTAATTTTAATTAACATATATTAAAAAATATATACATATAATTTGATACGTCACTAATGAGGCTAGGGTTCCGTCGTTAAATTGCAGTAAATCTAATACAAATAGTATTGTAGTATTTTCATTCAAAAATAAACGTAACAATCATTCCTTACCTCTGTTTACAAGATAAGGAAAAAAAACACAATTTGATTTAAAATAAAATATCAAAGAAGTAAGTAATATTTTAGTTGTATTTTTGTAATTTATTTATTTTTATTCATCCACAACAAATATAAAAGCGAGTCTATTTTTATTGAATAATACAAAAAGGTATACAGAACCATATAGCCTTAAAGGTAGAATATTAATTATGTAAAGAATACCACAAAAGCTTCTAATTTTCAATCATCTCGTTCCAAAAATGAGATCCGGTTCAAAATTTACGATACCTAAGAATAATGACCCCAGATTGTTGTTTTTAAAACTAAAGGATTGGATTAACAACTTTTATCGAAAGTTGTCGAAAGTTGACGACAGAAAAATATTTTTAAACGTTTTTGTGCAAATTGAGTGAATAACTGGAAATACTTGTTTGGGTGTTATAAGCAAAACACATTTTTGTGTACCTTAAATTTTTTCAAGGTTTATATCGAAAAGATATAAAATGATAGGTGTCACAATCATGGCTAAGAGCAGTGCTTATTTTCCGTGGTCATATTTATTTATCAAAGTACCTACTCGACACTTTACATTTGATAATACAACGAATTTGGCAGTACCTATGTTTAACGATAGTTTTGTCTAGCAGAAAGCAATAATAAAATTGGCAATACAACAATCTGCCTCAGTAAATACAGATTCAAAATAGTCTAAAAGATGTCTAGATAAGTTAAAAAAGTGAGATTACATACCAAAAAAGTAGCTCAGAAATAAAGCACCGATCATGTTTCGCCTAAGCGTTGAATAGGTAATTTGTAAAAAGGTGAAATCTGTTGATGCGACTATTGATTTGGGCAATTGACACCTGCCAGTGTCAAACTGGTGTCATTTTAAACAAATAGAAGCAAGGTGATTCTGCATTTGATTGTCATACGCTGATATTGGGTGTGATTTGTGCATTTTTTTAAAAGTGTTAAAGAAAAAATAGACAATTTGAAAATACACATAATATATGTACATTATAAAAACTGAATGGTTGAGCGCCTGGGGTCCCTATAAATTTGTTTTGATATATATAAACTAACTAAGTTTACTGGTAGATTTAACAATTACAAAGATAAATAAATTAAATTATATTTTACTTAAAAAGCATACTTAATTTCGTTACTTTTTATGAAAACACTAATACGTACATAGCTTTATAAAAGCTTTAATATCCGAGGACATGTGTCTTCCGTGGAAGGACCTAGGCGCCCACCACGATGTATCTGCCCAAGAGAACTTCCCTTATGAATTTATTCTGCGGGGGAGTCACGACCCTCAGTCATGAGGAAATACGACTCAAGAGAGATATAAAAGCTTATTACTTTTATATTCTATTGCTCAATACTATGCTTGATCTATTTCTGTTTCTGATTGCTGAGTAAAAGTGAGAACCCATGATGAGTGTAAGTGCTTGTCAAAAACTAGACAGCCGTCAAACAGTTTAATTAAAATGGGGCTCTTTCTGACAGCTATATGTACGTTCTTTACTATCCATTTCATAGATTTATAATTACAGTATGGATGTGATTCAAATTCAAAATTCAAAATTATTTATTGATGTAGATAAATGTACATACATGAAATGGCGGCTCTAGATACCAAACTAGGCGTTAGCCTGTATCTTGGTACCTAGTCCTTCCCAGTAGAAACATTGTTTGTGTACATGTTACATAAAACGATGTGATGTGTAAACTGAAGTGAAAACAGTATCATGATTGATTGACAGGTAAAATTATAACTTTTACCAACTTCCAAATTTAATATAGGTTACAACTCCTATCAATTAAATCAATTTTATTTTACAAAGTAGCTATAAAATGCAGCATTTTCATGAAAAAGAGTTATATTGCAATTTTTTAATAAAATTTACTGCTAAAATGATACTTAAATCTAAGTAAACCTATCCATTATGATAAAAACTAAATATTACTGTTTTTAGATAGCGTACTGCTCACAAAATAGTTGTAGCAGTCACCTACATATATCCATTAATTTGATACGATAATATCGTTTATGACCTCACTTAGAAAATCAATCGAGTTATATTCCACCAAAGAATCTGACCTCATGTATAAAAATCAAAATTATTATGTTAATTTAATTTAATTTACAACTCTAAATTAACACCGGCTTTGTCGTAAAACGTGTAATCGACTATTTTGGTAAAATGATCAATGTCGTGTTTTAATCGTCGATAGCTGTTATATAAAAGACTTACAAAAATACTTCTAGACGTAAAAATCCAATTAATTAATGGAACATTATAGATAAACTACTAGTATTTTACGTTATAGCTTACACAATATCGATACGAAATTAATACCACACGAAACTCATTCCTTTTTGTCAACAATAAGTGAATGTCCACCACACCACTGACCAATCATACCGCTCTAATCGTCAATAATAGAAAAATAACTACCGCCTGGATTTCCAAACATTATTTTCTAAATGTGCAAATATAAGGCCTCTTGCACACTGTCTCCATAAGGCTCATTGACACCTCGTACTCGATTTACACTATTTATTTATATATATATTTCAAAACTAAGATCGACCCCCATCTATCTCTATCTCTATCTATACTATTGACATTGAAATTTGGATTCATTTTGCGTAAATTTAATTTATACAAACAACACTAAGTGAATGTCCACCACGTCACTGACCAATCACAGATTGTGTTCCAACAGTCAATAATAGAACCGTCAATAATAGAAAAATAACCGCCTGAATTTCCAAATATTATTTCTAAGTGTGTTAATATAAGGCCTGTTGTACACTGTCTCCATAAAGCTCATTGACACCTCCTACTCGATTTACACATTTTTTTTTTCAAAATTAAGATCGATTACTGATCTGTTCTGCGCGAAATTTATTCGTACTTAAAATAATTTTAAGTAAATTGTCCACCACTGCACTGACCACTGACAAATCACAGATTGCTTTCCAGCAGTCAACACTCAATAATAGAACTGCCAATAATTGAAAATAACTGCCGCCTGAATTTCCAAATATTATTTCTAAATGTGCTAATATAAGGCCGGCACACTGTCTTCATAAGGCTCATTCACACCTCGTCCTCGTGTGGCAATGCGGTGGCGAAAGCAAACAGGTGCCGACACAGCGATGTTTTATTCATTATAACTTAGCGATACCTAGCGGCTGTGATTGTTTGGGTAAATAACTTGAACAATGAAGTATGTATATCTAGTACCCACGATACAAGCGTTTGCTTAGTGTGGGGCTAGATGGCGCTGTGTGCAATGTCCCGGAATATTTATTTATTTATTTATTGGCTGTGTGATCGATAGTATTGGTAGAATTGTAGTGAAAAAGCTTACACGATTCGAATCGTAGAAAATCCATTTCATATTATCTATGGAAAGGCTTATAGCCCACAGTAACTTATCAGCTTAATTAAATCCCCCAAATTAGGATTTTGTTCGGAAATGCTTTATCATATGCGTAACAATTGAGAAGAGAGATATAATGGATAAACGCTTTGTGAAAATAAATCATCGGGTCAATAACTAAGAGAAATATTAACACTAAAAAGCCAGTACTCAACAATATATGTTTCTACATAACTTGATACACTTTTCCATTTTTTTTAACGAAACATGAAAAATTTTAGTTTCCGTTTCTACACATCCTAAATCAAGCGCATGCTTAGCGTACGTAAAATAAAATACGAGATAAAAATGTTATGCAAGTAACGAACAAAACACACGCAACTCATCAGTAAAATAGCATCACTTTATCGTGATCAAAACCAATTTATACATAATTTGAAAAATCGACCGAAAGTGTCGGATGCACAACTCGAACTGTCTCAAGCAATTTACTGGCTACGAGTTTTTATCAATAAGGTTCAAATTCCAACGGTCAGGTGGGAACATCCTTCCGGAACCGTTTCTAGCAAATCGGAAAATGATAATGGTTGAAGATATACGCACAAATGAGTCGCTTCCTTCGACCTCTGCTTGGAAACGCATGTAAGGAACTTGTAGTATGTTTTACTAAATATTCGCATGAATTTTAGATGCCATTACTTACTATTGTAGTATTTTTTTTAAAATTTAAAAATCTGAAATTTATGAATTTTTTAACAAATTGAAAATTCATCATCACAATTAAATAACAAAACATTGACCACTTATTTCACTTCTGAAATGAGCTCTGATTTATAGATTTACGTAATAAAAACAAAAAAAAATAACAGTAAGAGCATAAGTCTGTTAAATTAAATGATTCCACACAACCATCTCATCACTTATACAATATATATACAAACATAAAACATACATAAGGCACCTTATATAAGGTTGTACTTAACTTTTTGCCATCCTTTTTGTTGATTAGCAATGAAACGGTAATTTTCAAGCAACGTCAAACTCACAAAAACAGAAATCAATGTAATCCATTACAATCGAATTATTTGCGTTACAAATGATTGTCTTAAATCACTGTGAAGATATTAGTTAAAGACTACTTAACTTATGCTAGTAACTTAGCAGATAAATACAAATAAATATGATACAACTATCGTAATTCTGCCTGATTTAGATGAAATCATAATATTTCTTAAAAATGTGTGCAAAAATGAACTTAAAAAATTATACTTACAAGCAAGAACTAACACAAAGCGGAGAAGCCTGGTAGATCTAGCTTTTTACCTATTTTAAAAACATTTTGATTGAAAAAAAAACTACACATAATTATATTGACTGACTACTTATCAAACACACAAATCTATCTATCTACACTATAAATTTCTACGTATCGCCAGTTCCCCATCAATGAATGAATGCCTCTAAGTACACATGTCAAACAATACATATACAATAGAGAGTACGTCTGCACATGATCGAGCATTGCCCAACCTGACAACTCTTTATTGTTTGTGGCAGTGTGCTGGTCTTGTGACCAAGCGGTAGGGTATGTGGGATAAAATAGCTACTGTAAAATTAGTAAGGTAAGTCTGCCCTATTATAGTATCATACGTATATTGGATCGTTTCAGCAAAAAATCTTGGAATATAACTTTGACAGAGGTAAAACTGAAAATAACTATCGTCAATTTTTATTATGCTAAAACTTTTATTTGAAATTCAAAAAACTTATTTTAAATTTGTGTTTTTTTTATTTACTGTGGTAATAACTGAGTTGAGTTTATAATGAGACGAATACGTATACAAATATATATTTTAACAGGATAACATCAATCTAATTATATCTATTCCCCTTGAACTATAATTTGTCGGTCTTCAAGTCGAGAGTAAACCGGTTTATTCTAGGCAAGCGCGTTAGATCGTAGATTACAACAAGTTGCTTGCTTAACATCAGGCAAGTTGTAGTCAAGCGTGAGAACGTAAAAAAATAAAAATTAATAACACTAATTAGTAATTTAAAAGATTTGAAAGAAATTAAATTTAGAAATTAAACTTCTCAAAATGTCCTATCAAACGCAAACACATACACATTCTAGCAGCAGTAACATTTGTTAACCCGTAACAAAGTGGTTAAACGGACCATTTGCTTCCTTTTGTCCAGTTCGGGCGTGTTAGCAAGTTATACTTAACTTGTATGCAATGTATGTATAATTTACTTTTTCATGTTAATTTTCGGACAACCATAGTACGAGTATATGGAGACTTGGTGACGAAATAACAGGCGTGGTCTGTGGGACCGACATTCACTTGATTGTAACTGGTAAGTATAAAGTTGGCGTTATGTTGCACTGTAAAATTGTTAATGATTTCCATTTACTCAAAGAACATTTATTTTAATGCAAAGTTGTATTGTACATTATTAAGGAACAGAGTTATAATTTATTTTTGTGGACAAAATTACGTATAGTCTTAGATTTTAAAAAGTACATAAGTTTGTTTCAAACTTAGCAATACAAATCATCAGTTTTTTTTGTTTTCATTGAATTAGTAAAATATTACTCATGGTTAAAAAAACCAGCTAACTGGCTTTATCGTATCCGCTTTTGAACCCATAAAATCAATAAAAATGACTTCACAACTTGATGTCTTTGAACAGGTTAATAAACCGATGAATTAGTCTCTACAGCGGTGTTAAAACTATTTTGTAACCATTTAAATACCTTGAATAGAAATATGTACATACTTAGCATATATTTCTGTTTTTTGCAATAAATTTATCATTGAAGACTTAGATATTATATGAGGGTTTCCATATAAATCTAGCTTATTTACTAAATCAGACAAGTACTATTTGATGATTATTAAATGTTTATGTGTCTACAGTCTAAGTACTTTTAAGTGTTCACTAAGTCAAGCACAAATTTATAGTAAAATATCGTAAGAAAACTTGTGTGTTTGAGGACAATCTGTGGACATGTGTATATGTTCAAAAAACTCCCTCAATTCATTTTTTATTTGATTAAGTCAGAACCCTCATTTATCAGGAATATGACTCAAGGAGAAGAATGATATTAATAAAAAATAGCAAAAACTGTATGTATATGTTAATATGACAATACAAACACAGTTGTGCATATATGAACATATGGCCTTGAGATGCCTAGACATCTTATAAACGGGAAAACTATTTACTCAGCCGGATTTTCCTCTTTTTGCCGCTTTATATTGTCACCTAAAACGCTTTATTTGCACATAACTCGTCTAAATTTGAATAAACAAAAGATTTTATGTAGTTTGGTGGCTATCTGTGATCTGAGGTCAGGAGGTGACATATAACACTTCCTTGGTTTTTATCATCGAGATCCTTATCTCGAGAGGTATTGCAGAAACATGATCTTAACGCATCATAATTCTATATTTTTGGTAAATTAAAATGCTTTGTATTATACGAATCTGACACAAAGATGACTTATGTATTCCTTTTTTATCATAACTAGTGGTGCCCTGCTGTGTCACCCGCGTTTTGTCGAGATAAGAAGTAAGCCTTGTATTAATATATTAATTAATAAGTAAGATAGGTAAATTAATATAAAGAACATTAATTTAAGTCATGTTGTATCTGTAGACTTCGAAAACGGTGGAAATAGTACGTACAATTTGTTTTGAACATTTTCTGTACAGCCACAGATTGAGAAATAGGCTATTCACAAATTTATTAACTGTTCAAACCATACATTTGCTAGTATAGGGATATCATAGTCTGTGGCTTCTAGAAAATGCAATGGAATGGTCGCCGTAGCCTCGACTGCCCGCTACACTATTTCGTAGCACACACACGCTACGCATACAAAAGACATCAACGAGCGCGCCTCGACGTGATATCCCGATACATTTTCCAATCAAATTCTCATTACCAAACCACAAACACATTTTAAAAACACCTACAATCAACAAATGAGCTCACCAAAGTTATTTCCTACCTAATTGTCATAACAATAAAAAATACGGTATCGATACCTAATTGCATACCCGAGTTCAACCGACAAAAAAAACGCTATATTTCGTAATAGTTGCAGGCGCATTAGCGAAACGAGACGACATTGTGTAACTGACAATTACGCGACGACTGATTAAAAAGGCGAAAAACACTCACCTGTTGAAAAATTGAGGGTACTTTCACCAAAAGTATGGCAAGTTAATTTTATTGATCAGCTGTTCCGGTTGGGGTTGGAGTCACAGATAAGGCACACACACACTGAGGCACTATTGGTGGCATAGACGCGGTATGCGCGGGCGCAGCACGGACGAGCGCGCGGGTCGGCGGTCGGCGAGAGACTGCGGTGGCGCTCCCACCAACGCCGCCCGAAATTCTAATCACCTTGCTATCGAGACTGTGATTCAGGCCTATGATGCAGGAGCCAGCGGGTTGAAGGATATGAGAAATGATTAAAGTTTACTCTTTTGCAACGTTAATTGGTCATCGGAATTAAATTGAAAGACAAACTGTGGGTTATCAAGGTCAATCACAAAATTTTACCAGATATTTCGGATATATTTTGCGTGATATTTAAAGGTGCATCATAATCTTTTTGAATATAGGTACATTGCGATATTTTTACTGTACAAGCATGCTGTTGTAATGTTGAGCACTTAGATAATTAACCTGTCTAGATATATAGTAACGCACCATAAGCGCCAACAAAAATAGCATGTAGCTGCTACACGCTAACCGCGTCCGCGTCACTCAGTGACGCCTGAGACTCTGCGCGCGTAACACGTATTGTTTTTCTCTGTTTTGCTGGCGAAAATATGGCGTATTGTGCTATAAAACTGTGCCGCAACTACAAAAGACGTTTGAAAACACCTGAAACTATCTCTTATCACCGGTAAGTACATTTGAAACGACTATTATCTTGTATAATTAGAGAGAATTAGTGAATAGAACCATCGGTAACATACTCCTATGGAATCTGTGACATTAGTTGCCAGCTTTCGAATTGAATTTTACCCAAATTTTGTAGACATGTTTTCTACCTCTTTTTCTAAGAAGATTTAGAGGTGTGAAATGTATGTATTTTTTCGATTGATGTTTAATGTTCCGTAAATACAAGAAATTTGCTGAAATACTGTTAATGCTTATGAATAAGCTGCTTATGTTGGTAATTGTTGAGGCATGCATAATAAAACGCAATCGGACAATTATTAGATTGTATGCAAACATCTGAATACATACAACAAATTGTTGGCTACATTGCAGGTTTTGTTGTAAGATCTTTGCGTAGAAAAATTAAATGTATTGACTGTCTCGACAGCTTAACAACAACCGAAAAATCAAAATATCAAAAACTTGTAATGATGAGAGACGAGGGCGGACTTGTCTATGCATCTCAGGATGTATATTCTGTTTGCAGAGCTACTGAAAGCGTCATTCGAAAATTTATAAGACAAGATTTCCGAATGACCCCCTTGAACTACTCGAAAATTGTTTCTTGTACAATGAAACTATTTGTTGGAGGGCGAAATTATTTCTCAGTGAAAACAAATCACGTTTGTGGCTTTCTCCACCAGACCAATCTTATGAGATTAATTGTTGAAAAATATTTGGACTTGCGCTATTATCATGAAACTAAAACAAACAACATAAGCCATGATGTAAAATCGAAACGTAAATTATTTAAAAAACAAATACAAAGAGAAGGTCATTAAAGTTCACCAAATATTAATTTGGTGAACTAAGCATAGTTTGTACTATAGGAACCAGACAACTGATTCTGAATTATGTAAATAAATAAATTGTAACAAAGTACATATTCTTTTTAATATCATATACCCCATAACGAGTAAAAATCTATTTATAAGCAATCAAAGCACTTCGGTTCTACGTGGTGGTACGTAACCCTTCATTTTTAAGTCTAACTCGCACTTGGCCGGTTATTCAAATTATTTCACATTGAATCACAATTCACATCACAGCAGTTTTTGGTCAACATTGTGGAAATTCTTTAAATGCTGGCAACATTACGCACACAAACATGGGACTCAGCGCGCTAGTAATTACAGTGTAAGGCAATTCATCTGTGTGCGTGAACACTACTACATGCGTTCCCGGCCTGGCCATTTGTTTTTGTTACCGTTGCAGCGCCAAGCTCTATCTAGACAGGTTAATTATCTAAGGTTGAGCACATGGTGAATCTAAGTCAAAAATATAAATAAAAATACATACAAGGAAAAATATATTAACATGAAATATGTACAAAATCTATACTTTTACAAAACATTATTTTTGAAAATAGAACAATAAATTTAATCAATTAATTACCAATCAAGCAATCACGCATTAAGTTCATCAATCAGGCCACACGTCCAATAAGTTGAGACGGATCTGATCTTATTATAGCATGTCACTTTGCAACTTTGTAAGGTCACTGCGAACCGACTAACTTAAGGTCACAGAAAGTATAGTTCAATCTTATTCCTCAGCATTTCCGCTGAAATTCCTCACCAATGCCCAATTTAACGTCTTCACTGTCAATGTCAAATGCGTCACCGAAAATTTGAAAATTTTATGAAAAGATGCTGTAATGCCTCTTAAAAGTCTTAAGAGTTTGGGATTTCAGGTTAGTCACTAACTTAAGTCTGATTTCAAGGTGATTCTGAAAAGGTGGAATATTTTCAAATCCTCTTCTTTAATGCCGAAAGCCTTGAATGTGTTAAGTCTAGGAAATGCATTAGAGTGTATGCAGAATAGTCATCGGCTATGAGACCTTGACCGTCGATAGGAGGTTAAGTGCTTCTAGGTGTGACCTAGATAGACAGACAAATTAGTCGCAAATGCGCTTGAGAAATTATAGCTCCTTAAAATTAGTTTTTTGTTTCTACTTTGCTTTTGTTTTGGAACGATTCTTTTGATTTTGGATAACAATCATTTGTTATACATATACATTAAATAGGTACCTATAGATACGATAAAAGTATTTTCTTAACACTATTAGATATTGTTTACTATGTTTCAGTTTAACTTTTTTTGTCTTTTCTAACTATTTTTACATACATATAGTTATGTATAATGAAAAAAACATTGATTGATAAAATTTGCACACATTATCTTTTTATCTGAGTTTTTGTTGCAGATTAATATCGAGCTTCTAACATCTTTTGTAATCAAATAACGAACTTCCAAGAACACTATTGAAAAAAATGTGTGAATCTTAACAATATCGATCTTATCTTCAATCAATATCATAAACACAAAAACTTAAAACAGGTTATGGAAAAACCTAAAGAGCTTTAAACCTTAAACTTAAGTACATAATTTAAACAACACCTACTCGTAGTATCTGACCATTAATATATTTACTATGATTGTTAGATAGATAAACTCTTTATTGTTGACAATTAAAAACGAAAAGTACATAATCAAATTATTATCTTAACTAGTGCCACAAGCGGCGGCCTTATCGCTGAAAGCGATCTCTTCCAGGCAACCTTTGGCTGGATAGAACTAAGCATACAGGAAAAAGAAGAATGTGGTGTACAACAAAAAGGAAATAACAAACATTTAATGATTGTTCAGAACGAATTATTTTTTCTAGATATTTATGTATTACCTTTCTAGGTTAGCTTATTAATTAATTTTAATATAACTTTGCATTTAAATATAAACAAACATTATACTGTTGGTTATTAAATTTTATTAGTGCAATGAGCCTATTCTAAAAAAAAAAAAAAAAAATTCTTTTTAAAAATAGAATAAAATTACATCAAAGTAACAGATCAACAAATAATTATAATAAAAACATTCCTAATGTATACCCATCTTTATACATGTATTCATTTGAACTGGTATTCAAAATAGCAAAACAATTATCTTGTTATTATTGACACCTTATTTGAAGCGAAGAACTCACTGTGTCGGTAAAAAAGACAAACGGTTGGGATGCGCGTACGCACCATCTTTTATGTTAGCCGACATAATATGATTCCATGTTAGAAGTTTATAACATGTTATGGGAAACCCTTAAACAGCCATGAGTCTATTTTAAAGTCTAAAGTGTACTAGATCTAGTGTCATGCTTATTTGGGATTGCCTATTACCATATGTATATACATACTTGTATATTCTTTATAAGTTTTTACTAAGGTTTAGGTTTTGGGAACAAATAGTCATAAAATAATACAAAACTTCAGCTCTTCTTGCTATTTTTAACCGATTTCAAAAAAGAAGTTCTCAATTTTGAATGTGTTTTAGAGAGCAGTCAAAGTGTGTGACGTAGATCGTTTTTTGCGGGAACTTAAAAATTATGTCACAAAAAACAGGTAATGTGGTATTTTTAATGTTTATTTATTCATTTCATTTTGATATTAAAAGTTAAGTACCTTATCTTTTTCATTAATTTTTGTTTGTTCTATAGTCAAAAATATAAAAAACGCACAACTAACTTAACTAATACAAGCTCACCTCCTCACACTCGTGTCTCATAGCTTGGCATTGGCCCACTTGTACATATCGATATTGAGTTTCGACACCAGTGACGATCAGTTTGACGCGCACAAGGCTTGTACTATGAACTATATTAAATTTTAGTTAAATTTATTTACCTTAAAAACGTATAGGGTATGATGATATATACAGGGTCACTGGTAACTAACGCATAACCTTTTAAAGGGTGGCTTTAGTACATCTATACCAACAACTTTTGTAATACAACTTTTGGAAATTCGTGAAAAAAAAATCAGCTGTTCCATACAAAAGTATGGAAGATTTTCGACAAAATGTATGGAACAGCTGATTTTTTTTTCGCGAATTTCTAAAAGTCTTAGAACAAAAGTTGTTGGTATAGACGTACTAAAGCCACCCTTAAAAGGTTATACGTTAGTTACCCTGTATAATGTACAATTTGTATTGTATTGTAATTTGTATTAAGTGTCTGAACATAATGTAGTTCTTAGTTTTTGAGTGTCTCCAAGAACATTAATAAAAGGGTTTTATTAAATTCGATGAAAGTGTCAATAAAAAATATATAAATATAATTATGCATATGTATTTTACAAATATATATACATCGGAAACTTATTTTTTCTTGTATTTTTGTATAAATTTCATAGAATTATTTTCATCAAAACAGGCAAGCAGAAATGATTACCCAAAAGAAGCTGATGACCACTGCATAGTTGCAGAGCAGAGAACTAATATTTCATGGACAAGGTTATTTCAAGAAGATAGTGGTACAGCCTCTGCGCGGGCGCATCCATAGTCTTTAATTAATGTGTCATTTGACGCTCCTAATTATACACAACTGTGACCGTGACATTTTTTCTATGTATCTTTTGTAAGTAAGGAGGGGCCGATCATGATTCGGTTTTGATATCATCTGCCCAATGTTACTGTCATTTATATGTGAGGTTTTAGTTTTTCATCAGTCAAAGTATATAATTATTTGATATTTATGCTTGATATTTAAAACTAATTATTGTGATTAAGGTTTAAATAGATACTGTGTATTGTGTTTTTTTTATATATATTATACTTGTATAGAAAAGAATTCGGTAACATAAGTATTATTTATTTTATTTATAAATTAAACCATCAATTATTTCGGCGGATTATTGTTAATGAGCTTCTGATTGAAACCTTTAAATATCAAATGTGTTATAAATCCAGGTAACATTTAAAGATGATCTTATAAATCGTAAATTGATTATGATGCTCACATATCCGGTAAAAATCGATTTGTAATTAATTTTACATCACATTTTTATGTAAATGTCAAAAAATAATTAATAATATGTTCTAGGTTTTTATGTTTGGCCTATATCTATTTGTAGCATCAATTTTGCCTGATTATCACAGCCGAAAGGCACCAAAAGCATTTAAAAGATTCCTCTAGAAGTGTAGTAGAATTCTTAAAGGATTTCGTGAAAAGGTTACCTACAATGTCAAAGTAAATTTATGTCAGTAATTTTACGTACTGAATGAAATTATAAAAATACTTTACTTTGACAGGGTGGTATTTTTTAAAGTTATGTATGCAGATTATTTTCTGTTTATTATCATACTCAACACAACCTCCGTGTCGAAAGTATTGGTCACCCCTTTTTATTAATCGCTTACCATGAGGTGCTCTTTGCAAAATTATGAGGCCAATTTATGAATGTTTTACATTAAAAAATGATTTTACCGGCACCAACCGGGATGATATTTTTCTTTTTATACTTCCATAAATTTCCATGAAGATATTTTTGTTATCTTGAGGATATCATACCTGGTTTAAGAAAAGCCAAAAAATGCATACTTCATTATTATTTAGTATCTTCCTCATAAAGTCACTAATATTTAGACCAAACACTTAATGAAACTGGAAAAACACTATCGGTCTTATTTATAAAAAGTTATAGAAGAGTTAAAGTGTTCTATAACATCACTATAAGAAAAATGACCAAAATCGGTATTTATAAACGTACTATAGCGCTAAACAGTTCTATAAGTCTATTGTAAAGTTATAGTAGCGAGGACCCTACTATAACCGTACTATAGCGGTGCTATAAGATCTAAGATGGCCGACTATCCTGTCAGCTGATTTGCTGTCTTTGAAGTAAAAACAAACAATAAAATTTTGTAATATAAATTATTTTTTTTAGAATACGGTGTCGCAATCCAAATAATAATCCAACTACAAGCAAGAATTTTTAATGAGTCGTCACTCAAAGAGCGCTTTGAGATGGGGTCATTTAGAGGAAGACTCCTAGCAGATTCCGGCTATAAATTGGAACCATATCTCTTCACACCAATATCAAGGCCCTAGAATAGGTGTGAAGAAAAATATAATGTCATATGTATAGCAACAAGAAACACTGTGGAGCGATGATTTGGAGTTTTAAAACAGCGTTTTCAGTGCCTTTTGTAATGACTTGCAAATTGGAGAATGTAAAGCCTACAATAATAGCACTTGCATATTACATAACATTGCCATTGACCAGGGGGATGCTGTGCTTGCAAGTAACTCGGATGCTCACCAGGCAAATCCAGTAGTCAAAGAGGAGCCAGGATAAGTTGCAAGTGGACGCTCAAATGCCATCATGCAATCATTTATTAGGTCACATTTTAGTGAGTAGTTAATATTTGTGATACTGTGGTTGAAGTTGGCATATAACTGTACTGTAATGGAACTGGCTCTCAGAGGAGGCGGCAAGAACATACTGCTAGGTGCTTGGTGACACATTTACTTATACATAGAAGTGATAACTAAAACAAGGAAAAAGTGGAATTGTAAAACCAGATCCGGTGACATTATGTGTCTCAAGTTGGCATATAACTGTACTGTAATGGAACTGGCTCTCAGAGGAGGCTGCAAGAACATACTGCTAGGTGCTTGGTGACACATTTACATATACATAGAAGTGATAACTAAAACAAGGAAAAATGTGGAATTGTAAAACCAGATCCGGTGACATTATGTGTCTCAAGTTGGCATATAACTGTACTGTAATGGAACTGGCTCTCAGAGGAGGCTGCAAGAACATACTGCTAGGTGCTTGGTGACACATTTACATATACATAGAAGTGATAACTAAAACAAGGAAAAATGTGGAATTGTAAAACCAGATCCGGTGACATTATGTGTCTCCACTCTGAATTATATATAAAGTTTACCCCTTTTTGTACACATGACACTGCTGCTCTTGTAATAATTAATTAATAGTAGGTACAGACATGTGATAATGCTAAATGAAAGTATCTTAGTAGGTAGGTATGTGTGATTTGTGATAAACATGTTAATAAAAGTCTTTCTATGTATTTCATTCTGTTTTACTTTTATAATAAATTATTTTTAATTTCATAAGCTCTTTTAATTTTTCAATTTTTGTTGCTCGTTGGCCATTTGGGCCTCATGTAGCTCTTGTCGGCAGGCTATTCCAGCATCGCAAATCCTCTGGGCAGCAGGAGTTTATAACCTTTCATATGTTAGCTGTCTAAATGTCAAAATCAGCGCATATGTGGGTCCCAATACAGGACGCTCTCACAGACAGGGGTTGAGCACTAATTTTTGAGACCTAGGTCTAGAAAAACCATTTTATTTCAAAATCTAGTTAAAATTTATGAAAATTACAGTTTATTTTAAACTAAAGATATATTTCTTTACCTCCCTTCACCATTTAAGCTTGATTTTATATTGCATTGTATCTGTTCTATGAGAAAGTACCTACATGGGTCTCCTAAAACTTAACTTTAATTTTCTCATATATACAAAATAAAACAATAACTGGATGAAATATTATATTTTTTATATACAGTCTTGTATTTAAAATGAAATTAAAAAACAAATGGTATACCCTACATAAATTTTTTTTTCACTGGACCTGTTTCTTAAACTTGAACAAAAAAACCACCTCTTCAAAAGCCACTTGAGTGGGTCTCATATTTCATTAGTTTACAATATGTTCCTGGCGGCAGAGTCCAGCCGTTTTTTGTTCACAATAATTTCAACATACTGTCAAGCTAGTTTATTATATTTATTATTAATATGGACTCGTGAAAGAAACCGTAGGACCTATATTTTGCGAGAACGGTTCTCGCCTCAAATGAGGATCAATTTGAGGCGTTGAAAACGCTCTCCAGTCAAACTTAAATTTATTAGTCGGTTCTAATGGAAGGCCCAAATCAGAAGGAGGCGACGACGAAGCGGGCGGCGGCGAAGGAGGCGACGTCGAAGGGGGCGTTGGGTCAGGAACTGATGGACGAGGAGGCCAATCCAAGGTTATGTGGACGCATCCTTCTTCAATCTCCTCATCCATTTCATCCACAAACATTCTCGCCACTCGAGGCACCATCACCGAAGGGGTAACCCCTTCTTCCTCCTCTTCTGACTCCTCACTGCCTGAAAGGAAAACAGTTATTAGTAGTAGTTTCCATTATTTATATACCTAATTTTATATAATATTTGCTAAAAGAAGATATCAAAATGCGCTTACCATAATTAATCAGTTGACTTATTTCGTCTTCTTGAAGAGGTCTCCGTATATTATGTAACTGACGATTGCGATGTCTGTTAACCCTTAATAGGGCATGGTAAAACTAAGTGTGTTAGAGGAACTTTCAGAGCAAAAACGACTCTATAAATGTATACAGATGTAGGATTGTATCTAAGGAAACCTATATCTATTTTCAGTTTTTCAGGAAAACATGTGGGAAAATAATTCCTCCTGCCCCTTTCAAACATCATCTTCAAGTGATAAGTGGGAAATTATTTTCCTACTGGTGGGAAATATATTTCATACACATATTATATAGTAGAAAAAAAAGCAGTCACAATTATTTATAATAACTAATAAAACACAATAATGAACGTTAAATTGTTTTATTCACTGTTGTGGAAATTATAAAAACAAGGAGCAGCACACAACGGCACTTTACAAATTTTACAGATGTATTTAGTCCTTTGTTCTTTTTCCCGGGTACTGCACATCCTGCATCTTCTAAACTTCGCCAATTCAGGCATGTGCGAGCCAACATCTGATCTTCGAACTTCTTCAGGTACTGAGTTTGTACCACCCTTTTTGGTCTTGAAGACTGGTGCTTGGCTTTTTCTAGATGAAAAATTGTTGATAAGGCCCCTGCCTAAACGCAAGCGAAATTCTTTGTGTGTATTTCTCCTGGCGGAATGAGACGTCATGTATACAATATATGCATTTATGACTGCAGCTTCAATCAAGAACCAAAAAAGACGGTGCCAATTCTTACGAGATTTGCGACCGAGAGGGTATGACGCCCTATAGTGATCGAAATGATCGACTCCCCTCATATATTCGGTATATTTTTTTATAGCAAGTGGGCAGTACATTTGCTTTTTGTTGCCATCTTTCTGTTTTCTGTCTACTAATTCCACTGCTCGTGGATCAAATGCAGTGCTAGCTACAAAAACATCCTTGGTATCCTTCTATTTCACAACTGAGGTTGGTGCATCAAACTGGTAGGTAAATTCTCCAGGTCTCAAGATTGTTTCAGTCTTTCTTTCTCTGCTTAAATTTTTTCCTGTAATCACCCAACAAAATACTATGTAATGATTCAGTAGAAAGATGTTGTACTTCATCTATTCGTTGGTCAAAATCCACCGCATAGAAGTCAGATGCAAATGAGCCAATTATTTCATCATCAAGGTCTTCATCCTCCGATGAACATAGCAAGGCAGATAATTGTGTTTCAATTTCAGAGTCTCGAAGATTTTTCTGAAAGAAAAAATACCAAAAAAGTAAATAAAACAAAGTAATATCACTATCATACAGGTAGGTACAAAAAATTACGGAAACAGTTTTCCCACAACAATATTACAATATACAACATAAACGGGCAACAAGCAAATATTTCCCACACACTTTCAACACATATAATTCAGCAATTATTTGTTTTCTTGACTAATAAAATACACAATAAGGTGAGCTAACTCAAAATCTAATGAAAATAATCGGAAATAACCACTTACCGGATTTTTTTTCGACATTATCACAATTACTATTCATAACCACTCGAAAAACAGCAATCCGTTGAAATTTTTTCCACACAATGAATATGACATTTCTTTTTTTTTTGTTGCGTTCCGTTTAACGATGTGTTTTTTGGCTTGAGCCATAGACTACATATCAAAAAATATTTTGACAGTGACATTTTGAGGGAACAGTTATCATATTGACCATTTACAACACAAAACGTAGTGTGGGAATATTGATCCTCTTGCCCAATTAAGGGTTAAATAGTAATATTTAATAACATACGAACTCAACAAAAACTTATAAAATATGTTTGATTCTTACACAGGCCGCGTGGTTTTCGGTGTGCTTTCTGCACTGCTCGCTCCACATTCAATGAAGCTGCAATAGCTATTTCAGCATCGCAAATCCTCTGGACAGCAGGATTGATGCTATTTACTTATTTTTATTTAAACTTTTGATATTTGAGCGTCTGAATATCAACAACTTTGACGTTTCTTTGTGTCTGAGTATAGACAAAATTTTGTGTTTTATGACAAAGTTAGCATATATTTGGCACTAAGATACGTATTATCTATGGTTATTTCGTTTTTCTTTGATTTTTTCTTTATACTGGCAATGATTTGGCTTATTGTCGGTACCACGTGGGTACTATAGTTATAGAAGGCTTATAGAACGTTTATAAATAGCAAACTTTATAGAACACTTTAAATGCTTATTGAACACTTTAACTATAGTAAGCTTATAGCATACTTTAGGCATTTTTTATAAATAAGACCGTATATATATTTTCCAGAGTTTCATTTGCAATGGATTTTCGCAAAGTAACGCCTGATTCAATATCTTATCAAACACTTACGGTCTTATTTATAAAAAGTTATAGAAGAGTTAAAGTGTTCTATAACATCACTATAAGAAAAATGACCAAAATCGGTATTTATAAACGTACTATAGCGCTAAACAGTTCTATAAGTCTATTGTAAAGTTATAGTAGCGAGGACCCTACTATAACCGTACTATAGCGGTGCTATAAGATCTAAGATGGCCGACTATCCTGTCAGCTGATTTGCTGTCTTTGAAGTAAAAACAAACAATAAAATTTTGTAATATAAATTATTTTTTTTAGAATACGGTGTCGCAATCCAAATAATAATCCAACTACAAGCAAGAATTTTTAATGAGTCGTCACTCAAAGAGCGCTTTGAGATGGGGTCATTTAGAGGAAGACTCCTAGCAGATTCCGGCTATAAATTGGAACCATATCTCTTCACACCAATATCAAGGCCCTAGAATAGGTGTGAAGAAAAATATAATGTCATATGTATAGCAACAAGAAACACTGTGGAGCGATGATTTGGAGTTTTAAAACAGCGTTTTCAGTGCCTTTTGTAATGACTTGCAAATTGGAGAATGTAAAGCCTACAATAATAGCACTTGCATATTACATAACATTGCCATTGACCAGGGGGATGCTGTGCTTGCAAGTAACTCGGATGCTCACCAGGCAAATCCAGTAGTCAAAGAGGAGCCAGGATAAGTTGCAAGTGGACGCTCAAATGCCATCATGCAATCATTTATTAGGTCACATTTTAGTGAGTAGTTAATATTTGTGATACTGTGGTTGAAGTTGGCATATAACTGTACTGTAATGGAACTGGCTCTCAGAGGAGGCGGCAAGAACATACTGCTAGGTGCTTGGTGACACATTTACTTATACATAGAAGTGATAACTAAAACAAGGAAAAAGTGGAATTGTAAAACCAGATCCGGTGACATTATGTGTCTCAAGTTGGCATATAACTGTACTGTAATGGAACTGGCTCTCAGAGGAGGCTGCAAGAACATACTGCTAGGTGCTTGGTGACACATTTACATATACATAGAAGTGATAACTAAAACAAGGAAAAATGTGGAATTGTAAAACCAGATCCGGTGACATTATGTGTCTCAAGTTGGCATATAACTGTACTGTAATGGAACTGGCTCTCAGAGGAGGCTGCAAGAACATACTGCTAGGTGCTTGGTGACACATTTACATATACATAGAAGTGATAACTAAAACAAGGAAAAATGTGGAATTGTAAAACCAGATCCGGTGACATTATGTGTCTCCACTCTGAATTATATATAAAGTTTACCCCTTTTTGTACACATGACACTGCTGCTCTTGTAATAATTAATTAATAGTAGGTACAGACATGTGATAATGCTAAATGAAAGTATCTTAGTAGGTAGGTATGTGTGATTTGTGATAAACATGTTAATAAAAGTCTTTCTATGTATTTCATTCTGTTTTACTTTTATAATAAATTATTTTTAATTTCATAAGCTCTTTTAATTTTTCAATTTTTGTTGCTCGTTGGCCATTTGGGCCTCATGTAGCTCTTGTCGGCAGGCTATTCCAGCATCGCAAATCCTCTGGGCAGCAGGAGTTTATAACCTTTCATATGTTAGCTGTCTAAATGTCAAAATCAGCGCATATGTGGGTCCCAATACAGGACGCTCTCACAGACAGGGGTTGAGCACTAATTTTTGAGACCTAGGTCTAGAAAAACCATTTTATTTCAAAATCTAGTTAAAATTTATGAAAATTACAGTTTATTTTAAACTAAAGATATATTTCTTTACCTCCCTTCACCATTTAAGCTTGATTTTATATTGCATTGTATCTGTTCTATGAGAAAGTACCTACATGGGTCTCCTAAAACTTAACTTTAATTTTCTCATATATACAAAATAAAACAATAACTGGATGAAATATTATATTTTTTATATACAGTCTTGTATTTAAAATGAAATTAAAAAACAAATGGTATACCCTACATAAATTTTTTTTTCACTGGACCTGTTTCTTAAACTTGAACAAAAAAACCACCTCTTCAAAAGCCACTTGAGTGGGTCTCATATTTCATTAGTTTACAATATGTTCCTGGCGGCAGAGTCCAGCCGTTTTTTGTTCACAATAATTTCAACATACTGTCAAGCTAGTTTATTATATTTATTATTAATATGGACTCGTGAAAGAAACCGTAGGACCTATATTTTGCGAGAACGGTTCTCGCCTCAAATGAGGATCAATTTGAGGCGTTGAAAACGCTCTCCAGTCAAACTTAAATTTATTAGTCGGTTCTAATGGAAGGCCCAAATCAGAAGGAGGCGACGACGAAGCGGGCGGCGGCGAAGGAGGCGACGTCGAAGGGGGCGTTGGGTCAGGAACTGATGGACGAGGAGGCCAATCCAAGGTTATGTGGACGCATCCTTCTTCAATCTCCTCATCCATTTCATCCACAAACATTCTCGCCACTCGAGGCACCATCACCGAAGGGGTAACCCCTTCTTCCTCCTCTTCTGACTCCTCACTGCCTGAAAGGAAAACAGTTATTAGTAGTAGTTTCCATTATTTATATACCTAATTTTATATAATATTTGCTAAAAGAAGATATCAAAATGCGCTTACCATAATTAATCAGTTGACTTATTTCGTCTTCTTGAAGAGGTCTCCGTATATTATGTAACTGACGATTGCGATGTCTGTTAAATAGTAATATTTAATAACATACGAACTCAACAAAAACTTATAAAATATGTTTGATTCTTACACAGGCCGCGTGGTTTTCGGTGTGCTTTCTGCACTGCTCGCTCCACATTCAATGAAGCTGCAATAGCTATTTCAGCATCGCAAATCCTCTGGACAGCAGGATTGATGCTATTTACTTATTTTTATTTAAACTTTTGATATTTGAGCGTCTGAATATCAACAACTTTGACGTTTCTTTGTGTCTGAGTATAGACAAAATTTTGTGTTTTATGACAAAGTTAGCATATATTTGGCACTAAGATACGTATTATCTATGGTTATTTCGTTTTTCTTTGATTTTTTCTTTATACTGGCAATGATTTGGCTTATTGTCGGTACCACGTGGGTACTATAGTTATAGAAGGCTTATAGAACGTTTATAAATAGCAAACTTTATAGAACACTTTAAATGCTTATTGAACACTTTAACTATAGTAAGCTTATAGCATACTTTAGGCATTTTTTATAAATAAGACCGTATATTTGTGATAACATTATTTTAAAATAAATAAAATAGCCTTTATTTCTATCATTCTTTCTTCAAAAAAATATAAAAACAAGTGAAGGAAAACTAAACATACTACTTCTAACTACTACAAAAAGGGGCACTTAGAAAATTCTTAGAAAAGCCTAAAGATAATCTAAGTGCTCCAGCCTAATACTTATATCTATTACCTAAAATTAATATTACCATTTTAATATATACATAAAAACTTAACCAATTTATTATTACCCACAAATATTGGTTTTCCAATCCACATCACATAAAAATTAAGCCATAGTCAGACTACCAATTTGAACTCTAAATTAAACTACCATTATACAACACAGGTGCTTAACCTACTCTCAAAAACGGTCAAGGCCAAACCAAAGTACCAAAGATCTTGATGTCATTTACACTTGACACTTCATACTTATATCCGTAAATTAGTCACGGAAATAACGTTATTTTTCGCCTTTCCGGGCTTCATTAAAGTTATTGAGAGTACAAGGTAAAAACACTAAAAACTTATAGAGTTAATACGTCACTGATGAGTGGTTCCGGGGCTTGGACCAAACCCAAACCATGACGTAAGTAATTTTTATTTACTGGGTTAATAAGGACCGTATTGGAACGTAATTAGATTTAAAGTTGACTGTAATTAGATGATCAGATATAGATTTCAACATTTTTGTTTTAGGAGTGACGTGATCGAAGTGATTGGGTTGAAGAACTTTTTTAAGATTGATTGTATATGCCATTTTTGAATTAGTACTGTAGTTCTCGTAAGGCATGATTAAATTTAATTCTAATAACTGGCTAGCACTTACATCAATAATTATGTCAAAAATTGGCTCGACATGTTTCGGTACATTTTAGAATATATTATTTTTTTTCCTAAAAAATTACTCACACCGAAAGTTAGATGAAATCATAATAAGTAAGTTTACTTATTATCTCATTTTTTCTCAGTAACTAATAAAGTAAACAGCAGAGTCGAAACTATTTTGCCAATTTATTAGTCTCTTTTTTACGTAACGTAAACTTAGATTTTCCTCTCAATTCGCACTTCCGCCAGTTACGGACAAACAAACAGATAATCTCGCGAGATCTGTGTAAGGTGCTGTGGGGTCACTGACCTGCAGATGGTTTTCCTTCTTGGCTCATGTGACATCATTCAAGCCTACTGGTCTATGCTATATGTAGGACAATATCAACAGTGTATATATTGTGCTATTATATAGGAGTACACTTGAACAACTTTGTTACACAAATTAAATTTTAACATTCTATTCCATATCAATAGCAACATTATTTTCTATTCGTTTTGATGATTAGCTAAACTATTACTAGTTAATCTAAAGTTATAAAAACAACCCTAAAAATAAAAAGCAACCAATTATGTACATCCTATAATTAGTGTAGATTTTTCATGAATGTCACGAAGTTGTCATATAATTTACAAACTTGATTAACATCTAAACCTTTTCATAATATATTATTTATAATTTAATAAGAACAACGCAGGTGACACCGCTAAACGTAACTAGTATTCTGCAAAAAGTACAAAGAAGGGCGGAGACCAAAGTTCGTCCAAAAATAAACCCTGAAATGTTATTTCGGGAAGAAGATTAATCGAATTCTAATTTACAAGAAGGCGTTACTTGGTAAGATTAATTGGACCCATATTTCACAAATTGAATCCAGACTTTCTTCCATCGATATTCATTAATTTGGTATAACATTATCGAGCCCCATAACTTTTAAATTTTTGCTCTCCAGCCATAATTATAATATTTTATTATGCTTTTAATATTTTGGTCCAAATAGGACATACAATTCTTAGTATTAGAAAGTATTTTTGTTGTTTGTATGAGGCTCTAAAGAAAATGTTGAATCACTCATTTTTTTATTAGGTAGACTAACAATACCACAGAAACTGTTTATTTAGATTTCTATAAAATAAATAAATAATAAATAAATAAATAAATATTTTAGGACATATCACACAGCGCCATCTAGCCCCATACTAAGCTTACGCTTGTATCATGGGTACTAGATAACGGATATAATACATATATAGTTTTCTTTTGTAAATACATACTTATTATACATAGAAACGACCAGACTCAACACAAGTAATTACAAATTTCAATATTCATAATTACTTGTGTCAGGCGGGAATCGAACCCGCACCCCTAGATTAGAAGGCAGAGTCACTACCAACTAAGCTAACGGAGCAGTCAAAGTCTATGAACAATACAATAAAATTACTTACAATTAAACCACTGAATTATTATTGGTATACAATAAAGAATGATTGATTTATTGAAATACCCGTATGTATGTAAGTAAAGTTGATAGTACTACCAACATTTACAAAATATCAAAAATCAAAAGATTTGATCGTTATTACTGTCGTGTTTTCAATTAAACAAATTCCGTTTAATATGCACATAAAATGGTTCGGTGGACATATTCGTGATACATTACATAGGTACAGCATGTGCGTTTAAATAGCTATTACTCTTAAAACCAGTAAACGTGTCGATAACGGTAGGGACTACCGAGAAACACAAGACACAGTCACGCTAACTTTAACTTTTGAATCATATCTGTACATATTGGATATGCTACTGGTTTTTTACATCGGTGTTTTTTCATTTAACAAAAATATTGGTGATATATAGCTTTGAATATATCACCGTTATGGATTGTTATGTATCTACCTTAGCATACATATGTACATCGAATACACGATCAATTCCATGTACATATACTTATATCTTTATGGGAAAGTCACACACACAAATAAAGTACATAACGCAACTATCTATACTAATATTATAAAGCTGAAGAGTTTGTTTGCTTGTTTGTTTGAACGCGCTAATCTCAGGAACTACTGGTGCGAATTGAAAAATTATTTTTGTGTGGAATAGACCATTTATCGAGGAAGGCTTTAGCTGCAACATCACGCTGCAACTAATAGGAGCGAAGAAACTATGGAAAATGTGGAAAAACGGGAAAAATTATGCATCTTGGGCTGCGAAAACGGTTCAAGTCGTGGGTAACAGCTATAATTTATAAAGCTGAAGAGGTTGTTTGCAAAAATAAATATGATGCCCAAAATACCTATAACTATTCCACGCGGACGAAGTCGCGAGCACAGCTAGTTAAAAATAAATAGCTTTATGCTATTAGCATCGCAAAATTTTAAGTAGTGCAAATTACAAAGCAACAATGAATAATTATTTTGTTTAATATTATTTATTCCATCAGTAATTTCCAAAAATCAATTCCTTACTGTTTAACTACACAAGGCCCGAAATGAATTCTCAATTTGTTTTAAAATAAAAGCATAACATCGATTAGACATTATGTTTGGATCGCAAATAAAAATCTCACCTCAATGCGGATGCAATGTTGAATACTTTTACCTTTTAAATTGAACATTATGATTTAATGTGTGCGAAATATTTTGAATTAGCGAGCAGACCGTTTGATAAATAACTGGAATTTATATGAATATGAATTGCTCCTATTAAAAAAGGTATTAACAATTCTTTTGACGCGGAAGCAGATATATTTTTAAAGTATTGAATTCTTTCAAAACTTATGCTACTTGTTTTACAATGAAAAATAATTATGTTAGCAAAAAAATCTGTTTATTTAACTGCACAAATGATTCCTTTCAACCAATGTCAGTTTTCAATTAAATACCATCTCATTTTCTACAGTTAACGGGGTCTTTATAAGAAACGCCTCGAGGCTTATTTTGGTACTGGCTAAAAATAAAGCAATTTAAAATATATAAATCAGCACAACGCAAATACATTTCGGTTCGTCGATGCTTCCGCAAATCATCTGTCATCTTCTGTGGAAAATGATTTCAGGGTTGTCATGTCGTGAAATTGTTTATAAACCGCGTCTTAACAAACACATTGGTATGAATGAAATGCAAAAACCGTAAGAATTTTGTACGCAAAAATTTATTGTTCTGAGCCAAAGAAAATGAATTTAACTATTGGCGTGAATTATTAGCTTTAGTTATCAAATTAGTCTTGTAAAGTAATATGACTTTTCATTTTTGTTACATTCGGAAGAGTTGAAATAAGCTAGATAGAATACATGCATTAATTTTTCCATTTTTAGTTTTGTGAAACAAATAAGGAATGTTTGTTAATGAAAGTTGTAAGTATTAATGTTGCTTAGTAAAGCATTATTTAATACAATAACACAAAAGTCAGTACAACCCTGCTCCAATTGTAAAAGTACAAACACGAGAACAAATTGCATACAAGTTCGTAGAAAGCCAAAAGTGGTTCGAACCGAGTCCCTCTGTAATTAATTTTATTATTATTTAATCATTAATAAATATTTATTGCCGGCTGAAAGAGATTTGTTGAGGAATAAAAGTGTGCATTAGAAGTGTTTTTCGGTGCATAATGAAGACATTAATATTTGCGAAACTTCATTGATATGCAAGGATTTCGCATATATTTATATGGGAATGTATCTGGATGATAAATTAACGGTTTTGTGTGAAATATGAGTTAGATATCGAGATCTTTATTATTATGTGTACGATGGAGTGGTACATTTATTTTTGAGATTAATTTATATTTTATGCTAAAATTTATTTATCCTTGGGCTTTGTCTTACCAACGAAAATACTAAGGAAATGTTCCAGACTGTTTTTTTGCATTACATTTTTGAGAGCCAAATAAAAAATAACATGATTTTAGCTTTTTTTGTCAGTAGCCTAACAGATATTCATGTACGTGCGAAGAAAAACTAAAACAAAAAGCAGTTTTGATTCGTGCACTCGTAGGTATAAACCATTTTTTATAATATTTTCGAAAAATAAAGCCAAAAATTCTCTTCGTATGCTTAACGGTTCATTGTTCCACAGTTTAACATTCAGACAAATACGTTTTTGGTGGCGCTCCGTAGGCGAATATTTTTGGTCACTCAGTTTTTTTTATGAATGACTCTTATTGCGTAGGGAATAGAATTGAAAATAGCCCTCCGAGTTTGATTTTTTATATTGTCGTAGACTTTGTTCGTCCTCTCCAATCTGTACCACATTTGACTCTTATAGTTAAGGCAATAGGGTTGATTTTTGAGTTAACATTGGTAGTTTTAATCGTCGTAGGCTTTGTTTTGTTTATTTTTATAAGGAAGCGTAGTGTTCGGTTACAAGTGCGGTAAGTTGTGAGTCTTCGCGATATTATTTCGGTGATTACCGTTAGTGACATTGTTGGCATACGGAAGACCGGCGCCTCAGCCTTTTAATGCCCTCTAAAGCCTTCACATACCTTCACTTGGGAATGTGAGTACCGATTTACATGCGCTGTAGTATTTTCTGCAAGTAGTATATATCAAAAACAAAACAAATTTGTGAATAAAGATATGTTTTAATGAAAACATTTAATGCTGGTTAATGAAAACATATTTACTATTTTTGCTTCAATAACAGACTTAATAACAAAACTTTTCATAGGTAATAGCAGAAGATATCTTTATTCTAGACCAAACATTATTTTGTTAGCCAATAATCACGTTATAATTAGAGTTCTCTCATTAAAAAACTAAAAATTTGCGTTATGTAAGAACAAAATGTAGTCACAACAACATTCAACCAGTCCAAAAAACCACAATCAAATAACTCACAACTCGATACAAGATGCATAATGAAAAAAATATTAAATTTCCCAATATAGGTCAGCAGATCACCTGTCGCCGATAAAGCAAAGACATCCGACTTATTTGCCGGATCCAGCGCGCTGATGATGACTGGGATGGACATAACTCGCGGTCCCGTTTGGCTGGACGTGTTTACAATGCAATATGTAGACGCCGCATTATATATATATGATTCCAATACTCATATGATAAGGGCCTCGTGACAAGTTAAAATGTGACGTGACACAATAGAATTAGGCTGTTTTGACGGTCGATTCCACCCGTGGACAGTTAGGATATGGAAACCTCATTGACTGGGACAAATAGTATCAGTACATTAAACTATACTATTACGACCTAAAAGAACAGATATCCTTAACACTAGACTCAAGACATCGTCAGAGATAGCTACAGCCATTTCGCTTGTCATTTTGCCGGAACGGCGCATCCGAAATCGAGCTACTGCAAAAAAGGACTTTGTTTTAGTAAGCATATTCGACACGCTGCAGCACCTCGGGAGCCGCATGCAAGCCACATCAGTGTTCCGGAAGGACTCACATAAGATAAATAGTTAGACATCTATTTATTAATATAGTCTGCTGAAGCTGTCCGGCACTCGGTCAGGCAGTAATTGTGTCAGGCGCCCCGCGGCGCTCGCTGCGCTCAGTCCCTCGTAAATCCAGCTTCCACGTACGTAACAGTATCCGATACTGGACGAGGGTTGCGTGGTGTATGTGAGTGTATGTAGGTCAGGCTTTGAGTGGCTGAGGATATGAGGCTGCCTGGAAGATATCATTAAGAGGTTGCTCTTAAAAATGCTCTAAGAATATGAGGCTGCCTAGAAGAGATTGCTCTTAGAGATAAGTGACTTGTGTTATATTTTTTTTTTGGGTGATGAAATCTTGTAATACCACGAGTACCTAAGTATATTCGTCTCAGAATGTATAGGTGCAACAGCCAAAAATAAAATATTCTTGATTTTTTCTGCATATTTTATTTAATATCTTAAACACCTCGTCCTACTCATTTAATTTTGAAGTTTATATCCCTGCCAGATTGGTTGCCTAGAAGAGATCGCTCTTAGCGATAAGGTCGCCAATTAAGATGTTAATTTTAATTTCTATGTTTTTGTTTTGTATTGTTTTTTATATCTGGTGTTTTAATAAAGTATCTATCTATCTAATAAAATAAATCATTTAAGTTTATACGATCTTAATGTGTTGTTTCTATTTGATTACTCATTCAAGGAGTTTGCTGTGTCGATTAATATCGTGTAAAACTAAATATGTAAAACTTATATACGGCGTATTATATGTACATAGTTGCCTAATATCATTCATTTAGTCCTAATGTGAACCTAAAGGCTTAAACCTTGTGGTGGCCTAGAACTGGCAGGCGAGGAGTAGCCGTCCGGTCGCGCAATGGGTCGACGATAGCGTCAAAGTCGAGAGTCCAAACTGGATGAGGTCTGCACAAGATCGACGCAGATGGCACATGCAAAGGGAGGCCTATACCAGCAGTGGGATCCTGAGAGCTGTAGATGATGATGATGGTGATATGAACCTAAAAATTAAGACACGACATACCTAGACTGACAATTCTCATTTTGGCATCTGAGCTAATTGACACAATTAAATAAAGCCCTGACCTAAAGAGACTAAATTAGTGCCACAGTATATAAACCTTACTCTATGAACTGAAATGATCGTAACACTAATTTCCTAGTTCCTTATACGTAACATCAGTATTTATTTATTTATTAATTTACAGACACAAAAACAACTTACAAACTAAAACTTATAATAAAATACAAACTTGACCTTATATGTGTTTTTTTTAATTTGTAGGTCTAACTGCTTTGTACAACTTTCTTTGCAATATAATGTTATACTATTTCTCTCTCTCTCTCTCTCTCTCTAAGTTTATAGAAAACGTCACTATTATAAGCGGTAATATTACATTTATTGAGTAGGTTTTTGAATTTAGTTAAGTTGTGATGAAATATATCTAGTTTAGTACTTTCTTTATTGTACAAATGACACATACGAAACAAAATACTCTTAAAATGTAACACACAGTGTTAGGACTGCTTTGGCTACTAAAGTCCTAGAACATTGCTCAATAGTTAGCACCCCTTATAAAATAATAGTAAAATTATTTAATTTAGGTTTACACCCATATTTCACATTTCAAAGTAAAATAATAATAATGAGATGTCACACAGAGTTTAAATTTAAATTTGTAATATTCATCTATTTTGCAATAAAATTGTAGTCAAGTACAATCATACATACATTATTAAAAATAAGCTTAATTCCTTCGTGCTACCGAAATTCGATGCGCAAAATAACTGATAATGCACAAGTGATGTAACAACCAGATTACGGTACAAAGTATTTATTACTGGCTTAATTTTACAATAATAAATACGCTACCCTTTTACTTAGCCCGCCGGAGCTCACTGTCAGTGCTTGATTCATTTGACAGATAACAATTTTGACACAAACAATGTAAGAAAGATACACCTAATCACATCATATAGGTCTTCTTCTTCTCGAATGAGAGTGGCCGTCGACTCGGCCGACCGCGTCGACTTTTGCTTAACATTGGCAATCGCATACGATTAGGAATGTTAATTTTGCATCATATCGGTATAATTTTTTAGCTACACAAGTAAAGGGTATATGTTGATCTGTTTATTTAAGTTTCATTTACTATAATATGCTCTGCACTGACTAATCAGCTTCCTTTAATATATCAGATCTTCTTGTACGGCAGTAAAACAATTAAAATGCATTGCATTTGAATATTTTGTAGATATGTATGTATTAAAAAAGTAAATTACTAAACAGACCAATTAGAGACCGCTAACACGTCAACCTATCGCTACCATGATCACTACGTGGCTCGGAATATAGTGACGCTTCTATTGGTCGCGATGTTGATGATTTTTGAAAAAGGAACCTTTTGTCCCTTTCAAATTTCGAACGATAATGGACCTGACAAATGAGTTCAGCGAAACGGTTATCGGCTTATTATGGTTTTTTTTCTCTGGAATTATCGTTTGGAGTTCGGGAAACGAGGATAAATTGCTGAAACAGTTACAGGAATGTATGATTGTATTGAAAGGCGTGAGTTTAATGAAGCGATGGAATATTATATCATATTTTTCAAAAAAATTTTTATAATCATGATTTTGTAGGTTAGATATTCTTTTCAGTGTTTTTATAAGTAGGTATATTTAATTATTTTATTCAAGACAGCTCGGCTAATGTTTTACAATAATTACAACAACACATAGATACCCAGCTATATATTGTACTTTTATATTCTTCTAAGGCATTCTATATATCCTATGACCAGACACATATGACACCTATGTATATCCAAAGATCTACTGCGATATAATCTCTAACGTTCGTTTTCTAACGCTCGCTTTCAGCATCCCACAGCGCGCCATCCGTCGCTCGTGTATCACTGCCTACACGACACCCAGCACATGCCAGCATATGTATGAACTAACACCTTTTTGTAAGGATTTTAGGGATACATGGAACTATGATTTGATTGTTTAATCTAATTTGTAGATACAATGCTGAAAATAAGTTGACAATACCTTCGCTAACATCTTCATTATGGCGTTAGGTTTTAAATCTAGCAAAATTGTACCTGGAGATGATAAAAATAGCAGTAGGTACATTTACAATATATCATGATTAAAGTGCGCATTAGTTGAGCTGTAACGACAGAGTCAACGAATTCTAAACAACTATCAGTGGAAGTTTGTCTTATATTTGTTTCATCAAAATGCCAGCTTTAGATACACGCTTTAGCCGCCTTTAAACAAATCGTACAAACAAACGTTAGTTTATCTTATAATTTTTTCTAGCAACTGACTCTATAAAAAAGGTCAGCCACAAAAATATTGTAAGTGATCCCACACCCTGCTAAAAATAATGGTCCCAGTACACACGCCATAAATAGCGGATACGTCACCACATTCGATCGCGATATGCTTTATAACGCAATAAATATGAACGATAGGTGAAACGACACCTACTTACTTGGCGCGAGAGGGCGCGGCGGTCGCGGATTGATATCGGGGAATGTCTACTGACACCTTTACAGAAATTGTTTTAAGCTCGAAGTTGTTGATAAACCCACGTAACGCTCGATTTAAGTTTTATAGTTTTGTAACCAACTTCTTAAGAAAGAGCAGGCATATTCAATTCACTTCAAATGTTATGAAGAAAGTAATTCAATTATATGTGTGCGTAAAAACGATTCAATCTTATTAGCATATTCTTTCCATCTTCAAATTCTTACGCACGAAACAGCCGTCGAGACTTTTGAGACGTATAAAGGTAATAAATTACTCCTATGTTTCCTAGCTCGTACGTTAACATGCCTTTTTTACATTGCAGTTTTACCTTAGTCCTAATAAACTGAGCATGCCCACACCTGTACCAGCAGGCAGCTCAATGAGAGGTTCATACAATACTGCGCACGCGCACATTGCCCTGTCTGAGCCACTTTTGCATAAGCCCATTCATGGTGTGATGGACAATGCTTGTTTGTTCGGTGGTCCCGTGATTTAGTGGGTAAGGATTGCTACTGATACTGTAGTAGTTAAATGTATATAGATACAGTAGGCATATTTGGAGTAAGCAAGGAAGTATCCTTGCTTACCAATTTACTTTTGTTGTCGATGTAAAGCGTGATCTAAAAAAATATTTGAGAGACTTCGCTACACTGGCAGACCACCAGATAGATGAATCAATGACATCCTATATTGTACATCGAAGGATTCTCAGGACAAGAAAGGCACCCCATACCTGAAATTGATGAAATAAAAATTAAAAAATTGTGCTCTGAAATATACGATGGACATAAACTAATAGGTACTCACATGACATTCTAAAGATATAGTTTTATTGATACTGATTTTATATTGATTTGAATCTCCTTATCTTATTGTTTTTAAAAATCAAAGACAGTAGAACTGCTGTAGGTCCCAATAAAAGCTGCAAACGAATGGCCCGATTCAAACTCTTTTTTAATTGAAGATTTTTATCCAAAACAAACCAAAAATATGCAAAATATGTGCCTTTTAACACACTATTTTCATTGTGAACAAAAGACACTTAACGCCAAGTTAAAAACTACGACGCGTTGAAATACATTCAATGTCTGTCCATTAAACAATTTTTATCTTGCCAAATAAATTGAAGAGTACACCACACACAACGAAGGAAAAAATGTAGCATAAAATAAACCATGTCTTGAAATGTATTGATGTAGTGAAATGGAATTATTGGAAAAATGGGGTATTGTGAGGCACAACTTTATGCGGACATATCTTGACTATAATATATTTTTCGTTCAATAGCTATCTCTTAAAATGAATTCAAATTATAATAACACACTTTGTTTACTAGAATAACTGTTAAATCGTATCACAGTAACATTAAGTACATACACAAATTAAAAACTATTTTTTCTAATCCACTATTAACTATGCTTTTGTTAACTATTTGTCATATTTTCATCCATACTTTCCCTACAGTAAAAACTACAATATCACACAAAAAAACTCAAAACGCAAAGAACTGTGACATACTCATGTATACCAGCTAAACTATTTTGCAAAAAATCTTTTCTATTATACCATTAATATAGACCTCCTATTCATTACTTGACATGTCCAGCAATCTGTCAACTCTACTTGAGTATAAATAAAGGCGATTTATTCGCGAGCGTTGTGTTTAATTTATTGCTATTTTGGACAATGTCGCGACACAGACTATTGTGCAGTCGGACGAACGCCTCGGGATAGAGATGTTACTGAAATGGGCAGTGGCTTAATGTAGTAATAGCAGTAGATTTTATAACTACCTAGTAATGTATCATTTTTCATTACCATTATCATTTTATGTCTTAAAATTTAATAAGAAACTGAGCGAATTACATTAATGTAATTATTGTGATTTTTTGAGTGTTTGATTTTGTTTATTAATTATTTATCCTCACAGCTGAACCGATTTGATTGAAATTAGATTTGAAAAAAGATGGACCCTGTAAATTAATCTATACACCACTTTTATCCATAAATTAGGGGCACTGCTAGTCATATTGTCAGTCAATCGACGCGATGTACATACAAGGTACATTTATGTGTTTCAGAGTGTTTGCAAACTTCTTCTTATCGAATGAGAGTGGCCAACTCTGGTGTCAAGAGTTTTCAAACAAAACCTAAAGATTTAAAAGATCAACTTTGTTCTAATAATTACCTGCTAATATAAAGTAAGACTCACATTTGCACTTCTCTTATTTATGCAACCCTAGTACTACTCCACTGTGGCCGTGAGCTCACGCAACACGATCTAAGCCAAGATGTCAGGCAGCACTTATGCGATCTATTACATACTACACAATATTGATTTATTAAAGGTTTTTTAAATCCTTAATATTCTTCAATATTTGATATGTTGTACATACTTACTTTACTACGTTTTTTTTAACACGAAATAGGCTTACGTTTGACTATAGCCTGCCTGATGTTAAGCACCACTATAGTCTAAGATGTAGCACGCTTGCTTAAAAGAAACCTATTTACTCTAGATTTGAAGACCCCTGGGTTATAATTTTCTGGGAACAGGGCTCCAGGTAGGTACATTCAAATTCAGATGTGTGTCAAAGTGCAAACAAAACTTGAATACCAAAAAATCAAACTCAGCTAAACCATTAACTTTCTTTCACATCCAAATTCCAAATGACGCATACTCTTCTGACTCTTTGCTCTTTTGTAATATGAAAATAGATGACATTTCTATCATTTATACAACCCTAGTACCTTACCTCCACTGTGGCCGTGACACTCTTTGTCAAGATGTCAGGCGGCACTCATGTGATCCTGTTACACATTGATATATTAAACGTTGTTTGAATGTTTCTTTAGGTGACTAGAGATATGGGTTACGAGAGAGAAACTAATATGGCTTTGTTTAGCTCTGGTTACTGAGTATGATTTGTTTCTATGTAAGATTGAGATGGTATAACTATTCATGTAGTAATTAATTCATTCTATTTAACTATATGTGTAGTTGGAAGAATGAGTGATATAATATTCAGTCCTTTTGAGAACCCTATCCATTACTAAAGTAGGTTAAAAAAGAGATGTCTTGTTTCTAGAAGTTACATGTCGTTTATATATTTAGAAACTACCTTTTTTCCTTAACTAACATAGTATCTATCTGATAAATTAAAACATTTAGGCTATTTTTCATCAATTTAACGCAGAAAAAAATATGGTTGCGATATTGTGGTGGTTATAAGTCAGAAATGTAGGTACATAAGTTTACTGTCATCCCTCTTTGGTCTATATAAAAATAATATAGCTCACCATAAAACTCTATGAATAAGCGGAAACACGCGTCCAAAAAGACTAATGAACCGAATGAAATCTTACTTACACTTTCAAAAAACAAGAAGCAAACTTAACTCCTATTCATTTATCTCAATGGGATGCAAAAGTAAAGTTAAGTAAAATGTAAGCTTTTTTGTAAGGCCATGTACACACTACTGTGTCATTTGAATGGTCACAGTAATAGAAACGTTCCCAATTGTCTTGCAAGTTAATGGAAGTACAGTGGTGTACGTCGTCTGTGAGGCTTTGCTTAGAAATAAAACGGATTTTATTTTTACAGAGATTTATACTAGTATTGAAATTGTTCGCTAAAGAAATCATTTTGGTAGTGATCTTCTTGTATTATTTTTGCTGGATAAAATGTTATGCGTTTGATAGTAAAAACTCAAAAAATAAAAAAGTGCTTTATAGTAAAATTAACTTTTGTGGTCATTATCTAAAATATATGTATATTGTACTGGTCAACACCATTTGTAGTAATCTATATATATAAAACTCAAAGGTGACTGACTAATTGACTGATTGACTGATATAGTGATCTATCAACGCACAGCCCAAACCACTGGACGGATTGGGCTGAAATTTGGAATGAAGATAGATGTTATGACGTAGGCATCCGCTAAGAAAGGATTTTTGGAAATGCTACTTTTAAACGGGTGAAATAGGGGATGTAAGTTTTACTTCCTAATGCGAGTGAAGCCGCGAGCACCCACTAGTTAATATATAAATCGCCAGACGCCCATGTATTATTGTACTAGATCCAGCATTTTAGGTGCATAATAATAAGCACTAAATAGTTTTGGAAAGGGGTAGTATTCTAATGTCGTAAGTAAAATGCCGCGAGACAATATGAATGCAACCGTAAGTCACGACCCTCGCGATTGTCACGTTTTCTAACTCAATAGAATTTAGACCTTATAGTAAAAGAAAAGACTCTTATTTGCAAGCGAATATGGTGTACCATTACTTTGTTCTTAGGAGTAAAAGATATTAGAGTTAAAGTACATAAAACTTTAAAGAAATAAAAAAGTAAAATAGAAATGTTTGACCTGTTACATTACATGGCCTTTAAAAATTACTTGGCTGTTAAATTCTCTAATTATTTATTTACTTTTAATTTTGACTGGTGAAACTTGTTTATCGATAGGTATAATGGTGTTATGAAATTCTATTGAAATCATAAAAATAATAGATAAGCAACAGTAACAAGCTTGTGGGGACAGCGGAGCATCTTCGTTATCCATAATAGTAATTCTACCGGCTGGGCATGGGTATTTGGGCATGGAGAAATAAAACGTAGCACTTCAACTTATTGATGGTATATTACAATTTGTTGGAGGTTAAACTATGAAATACAACTGTAGGAAGATTGTCTGATATCTAATTACACTAATTCGGTCGACACTCCAACCAACACGTAACGCCACAACGCGATGCGAACCGATTGCCGTCCCAAGTAAGAATGGCGGTCTCTCTCTCGCACGGCACTAGCGCTGGTTGTTGCGTCAGAGCAGGGCTCCGAAGTTAGTCTCAAGTCAATGTCAGCCGTTATTGACAGTGACATAAACATTATAACATATTTCGAACATTGTGACAGCTGACAGTGACATTGAAACCAACTCGCCTACTCTCCGAATCAAACATTAACAACAACTTAAACACTCTTCGAATCAAACGCGCCGACACGGCCAGACTGACATTCGCACGTCCTCGTGCGATCCGATTTCTCTCGCAGCAGATGACCTGGAATAAAAGAAAAGACACAGCTGGGATCACTAATGTCATTTCGCTCGTCTATCCTGACAATTTCGAAAGATATAATTCAGTACACGCACATATTATCAGTATCTACTATTTGGCTTCGAGAAATTGAGATCACGTCAAGATGTTGTTTCAACTAAGTTAATTATCACACAAAACTTCACTATTCGACCTCGTGCGAATATGACCGTTCCGCTGCAGGGTGCCCCCACCACCAAGATCGCCACTCACCGGCAACGACAAGGAAGCAACGGACAGCCCTGCAGCTGCAGCTCCACTCCAAGACACTATTCGACATCGTGCGAATATTATCGTACCGCTGTAGGGTGCTCCCACTACCAAGATCGCCACTCACAGGTAACGACAAGGACGCACCGAACAGCCCTGCAGCTGGAGCTCTACATCACGACATTATTCAACTCCGCCAAACAAGCCACTGCAGGGTGCCCCCACCACCAAGATCGCCACTCACAGGTAACGACAAGAGAGCAACGGACAGCCCTGCAGTTGCAGCTCCACTTCACGACATTATTTGACCTCATGCAAATAAGCCACCGCAGGGTGCCCCCACCACCAAGATCGCCACTCTCAGGTAACGACAAGGGAGCACCGGACAGCCCTGCAGTCGGAGCACCTCTCTACGACAATATTTGACATCATGCAAATATCGCCAAATCTCTAGCTTCTACCCGACGGCATCTCATATGACGTGACGTTATCTCATCTGACGTGAAACCAACTAACTCTTAAGCAATGGTGTTGAATGATACGTAACAAAGTCACATCTCAAAATTAAATCTCTAATTCACTTCCCAATGCTGAGAGGGTCGCCGAGGTGGTGGTCATTGTGTGCGAACTAGCAACCATATCGTATCATCGTCTGATGAAACCTCCTCACTATTTTAACTTTGACCCGCCGTCTCGGCCTCCTCCTCCTCATCGTCAACATAATTAATCAAAAAGGTATCTACCTACTTCTATTAAGCCGTCAAGACTCCTAGGCACTATGCCCAGATTTTCGTGAACATCTTTATGAATCTGATTTTAACTATCTATCTTTTCAAAACGTGGGTACCTGTGCTGTATTACTATGCCTTCTATTCTAATCCCTACGCATAGTACCCAGAATTTGATTGTCTGTTTTACTATTCACTAATGAGTAACCAAAAATTTAGTTTTAATCTTAGCAACGCCCTAATTCCCCTCTGAACAGGGTAAATGTAAATAGGTACATTTAATGCTAATAAAGAAATTTGAAATTAAATTTGGAAACGAGCTCACCGGGAGTATGATCAGGTGTCAGTCTCAAGCAGCCCATGTTCGCGCAGAACGACGCTGACAGCATTCCTGCCCTGGCGGTGCTCAAGCTCATCAGCTAGAAGGCGGCATGACTTGCTACTGGCTGGCAGCGAGAAGTGACAACAGCATCCTGAAAACAGAAACGGATACGCGCCAGTACTGAAGCATCTAATATGGACCATTTAAACAGGGATGATTTCAGATCTAGTTTCATTTTAATTGCTCAGTACCTATCTCGAAACTCAACCCCTAACGGGCGCGACTCCCAGAAAAGCTGGACTGCTAACAGACCAATCTCAACGAATCCTGTCAAGATTTGATTTCATTAAAATATCTTGCGTAAAATAGGACAACACTCCTAACTTTTAAAATGATGACAACGCTATCTTAGATTGAATCTTGAATTTCAATTAAATTTCACAGTGCATAGCTGACCTCTTATGGGACATAAAACGACCTCACACTTATGTATCACTGCACAATCATTAAATAGCTACACACTAACAATCATCAACAGATTGGCAATAATTTTTTTACAAAAAAATGGCTTTATCGTTACACAACATATTATATAGTGCTGTATGCTCGTAATGACTGGTATGGTTTTTCTCAACAACGCCTTTTAATCATTTATAACAAATTGCAACCAAATCTTACTTTGACAAAAGAGCATTCAACACCAGAAACGTAATGAATTTAAACAATATCACCTTTGATATCCGATGAAGTTGCACGCTGCACTCAGTCACCACTCGACCCTGGCTGCGCTCGCCCGGCCGCGTGCTACCACTGCTGCTTCATGTGCCGTGGTCGCCCGGCTGCATGCCACCACTGCTGCTCCATGGGCCGCGGCAGCTCGACCGCGTGCTACCACCGCTGCTCCATGTGCTGCCCGGAGCGCACGCCACTGCAGCGGCATCGCGCATCACTGCCACGTGGCATGAGTCTGCTGCAGGCGCTGCTCTTGTACTCCCTCACGATGCGGTCCATATCTTGTAATCTTCTTGCTTGTCAATATTTTTTGTCGTTTCTTTCGTAGTCTTTCTTGTACGACATTTCCAATTAGAAGATATAAAATTCCTACCAAATCCGAACAGCAAATCTTGTCTTTCAATTCACAGCACACATATTCGTAAATTTCAACGCAATTATGAAATCGCTTTATGGTCTTCTCTGGTCCAAGGATTATCGTTGCCGCATTGATAAGTTTCAGTAAAACACAAATCCCAACTGCTTTTTATCTTTCACACGTTTTTGTTCATTGACACGAAGAATTGATAATGATCGTAGGTCTGATTTTCACGTAGGCAGAACATGCATGGCTCCCATTGTGTTTCTCGGCGATCAATTATTTCTCCATTTTGCCATCATCCCACTTCTGATGTGGGGACAGCGGAGCATCTTCGTTATCCATAATAGTAATTCTACCGGCTGGGCATGGGTATTTGGGCATGGAGAAATAAAACGTAGCACTTCAACTTATTGATGGTATATTACAATTTGTTGGAGGTTAAACTATGAAATACAACTGTAGGAAGATTGTCTGATATCTAATTACACTAATTCGGTCGACACTCCAACCAACACGTAACGCCACAACGCGATGCGAACCGATTGCCGTCCCAAGTAAGAATGGCGGTCTCTCTCTCGCACGGCACTAGCGCTGGTTGTTGCGTCAGAGCAGGGCTCCGAAGTTAGTCTCAAGTCAATGTCAGCCGTTATTGACAGTGACATAAACATTATAACATATTTCGAACATTGTGACAGCTGACAGTGACATTGAAACCAACTCGCCTACTCTCCGAATCAAACATTAACAACAACTTAAACACTCTTCGAATCAAACGCGCCGACAAGCTTAAGCTGTAACATTCATCCTAAAAAAAGCATTTATTTTAATATTAAAACTTTCGTGAGACATTTCATCAAAAGATTAACTAAACGGTTTTCACTCACGTGTAAATCGCGTAAATCGTTTACGCGTTTCGGATGTTATGACATCCATCTTCAGAACGTTCGTTCTGGGCCGCGGCAACACGCAGACTGCGCGCCGCCGCGCGAGCGGCCCGCCGGGACACGGGCGCGGGGGCCTGTGGTGGTGGGGGTGGAGGCGAGACGATGTTACTACTCCCGGCCGCTTCGTCCTCGGGTCGCTCCACTGCTTCATCAGAGACAGCACCATCGACTGATGTACCGGCGCACACAAAACTGACCGTATCTTGATCCAAAGCTCCAATGATCCTTCTCTTCGTCATCGTATTAAGAGCTGGGACCCACGCCGGAGGAAGCGCCCATCCACGGTCTCGGTTGAAATTCGGGTGGCGGTTGATCTCTATAGCCTCTCGTACTTTCCGTGGAATAAAAGACTTCTCTCTCGCCAGCACAGAAGCTTGATCAAACCGAATGTAATGCTGTATATCGTAAACCGACACACACAGATCGATATTTAAATGCTAGTTTACACCACCATCCAGCACACTTGTCCTCAGTACCGAGATCCTTAATCAACCGTGCTTTGAGATTGTGTGATCCTCAGTATGTGGAGAAGGAGTTAGAGCAAGTGAGGAAGGTACTAGAGGATAATGGCTATACATGGAGACAATGTTGGCGGAGCGCACATTCGAGTGAACGTAAGCGTATCCCAACTGTTGAAAGAGCTTCAGCATATCTGCCGTTCGTAAGAGGAGTAACGGACAAAATCGGATACCTTTTACGACGGAAATATGATATCAGGACGTTTTTCCGTTCTCCGGGGCAAATAAGACAGTTGCTGCGTTCACCCAAGGATAGAGACCACCTAAATGTACCAGGCGTGTATAGAGTCCCGTGTGATTGTGGCAAGAGTTACATAGGGGAGACTCGCCGCAACATTACCACAAGACTGTCCGAGCATATTAGGAGTTTCAGGGACGGAGACACGGCCAGATCAGCAATAGCGGAACATGCGCGGCTCTCGGATGTACAGCATTACATTCGGTTTGATCAAGCTTCTGTGCTGGCGAGAGAGAAGTCTTTTATTCCACGGAAAGTACGAGAGGCTATAGAGATCAACCGCCACCCGAATTTCAACCGAGACCGTGGATGGGCGCTTCCTCCGGCGTGGGTCCCAGCTCTTAATACGATGACGAAGAGAAGGATCATTGGAGCTTTGGATCAAGATACGGTCAGTTTTGTGTGCGCCGGTACATCAATCGATGGTGCTGTCTCTGATGAAGCAGTGGAGCGACCCGAGGACGAAGCGGCCGGGAGTAATAACATCGTCTCGCCTCCACCCCCACCACCACAGGCCCCCGCGCCCGTGTCCCGGCGGGCCGCTCGCGCGGTGGCGCGCAGTCTGCGTGTTGCCGCGGCCCAGAACGAACGTTCTGAAGATGGATGTCATAACATCCGAAACGCGTAAACGATTTACGCGATTTACACGTGAGTGAAAACCGTTTAGTTAATCTTTTGAGCATTTATTTTATTTACTTTTTTTTAAATCATTCAACAAAATTCAATTATAACTCAAACTCATAACCTTAATCTTTACGTAAGTATATAAATTGGCAGCTATGATAAATTTCAAATAATTTATTTAAGTGAAACACTTATGAACTATAACAATATGTTCACTGCACTCCACACTAGGATAACCTGTGTTGTGGAGGGCAGGCTATGTTATTTATAAATGAATATACAGTCTATTGGCACCAAATAGTTCACATATTTAATGCTTACGTCCTCTATTTTGCATTATATAATACATAAAATCAAATAGCTACCTATACTTTGGACATACATATAATTACATTGACCTGCTAGCATTTACTTTTGCAATGCATATGGGATTTTTGAAATGTGTGTGTGTGTTTTTTTGACAACTTGACAAGGCATGGAAAGGCGTTATTTTGACATTGCGTCACTGACATAAAAAATAAAAAAACAGGCTAATTTCTTCAAATTCAACCAGCCAAACTGTGGAACTCCTTGCCCGAATCTCTATTCCCCTTGAACTATAGTTTGTCGGTCTTCAAGTCGAGAGTAAACCGGTTTCTTCCAGGCAAGCGCGCTAGATCGTAGATTATAACGTTGCTTAACGTCAGGCAAGTTGTAGTCAAGCGTGAGCCTATTTTATGTAAAAAAAATTACTAAGTTATGACTTCAAAGTTGCATGTATATATTGACTTATTGTAATTTATCGATTTTATTGATTATTATATAATCTATTTCAGTATAATAAAATACAAGGGTTACATATATATCAGAATTTGTTTATAACTGGGTTCCCATTCTTCGTCCTTTTTTCATTTATAATTATATAAACATTCAAATGTCTCTACAAAAGAAAAACAAATTTTAATGACAAGATGATCAATTATGAATAACAAAATCGTTCATTTGCCAAAACCTGTCCAGTCTCCACTCAATCTTTCTGCAACCAGTTATCGTGTTATGAAATTAAAACATTATTCTTAATACATATTGACGAACATAACATATTTTATTAGTTAAAGTATGTGTATTGTTTTTACTTTAGTTGTTTAAAGCACACAACTACAGATGTATTACTCGTATATAAGAAATCTTATCATCATAACATCAATGTTTTAATTTCTGTAATCTTTGTGCCAGAGATGTCGTTACTTCAACCTACTCTTGTAAAAAGCTTATTTCCGTATTTTAGACTAGCTGTGCCTGCGACTTCGTCCGCGTGGAAAAGTTATTTTGGGCAACCTCTTCAGCTTTATAAATTATAACTGTTACCCACGACTTAAACTGTTTTCGCAGCGTACGCAACGGAAGCCCTCAAAGATGAATAATTTTCCCCGTTTTTTCCACATTTACCATTGTTTCTTCGCTCCTATTAGTTGCAGCGTGATGTTATATAGCCTAAAACCTTCCTCGATAAATGGTCTATTCAACACAAAAAATTTTTTCAATTCGCACCAGTGGTTCCTGAGATTAGCGCGTTCAAACAAACAAACAAACTCTTCAGCTTTATAATATTAGTATAGATGAAAAAAAATGAATGTTAGTGAGTCAGCAACTAGGTATAAATTAAGCACTTTTGATATCTGAGAGGAATTAAAATACCAAAGTCACAAAGTAACGGTTATTTTTAACCCTTAACCACAAATACGTATAAAATTCTTATAAAAGTAATCTCAAAGGAACAAATTCATGTTGTTTTGTCATTTATTATCATTATACATTTGTTTAGTGATAAAACGATTGCATTATTTTCATAAAAGCTGACTACAGACTGTCAAACGTGTTCGACAACATGTTATGTGTATGAGTCAACTAATGGGTTGAATCTCTTTCTTTGAGTTGTATTTCCTCATGACTGAGGGTCGTGATTACCCCGCAAAATTAATTCAGTTTTTTTTTTAGTAAATATATTATTTTGATTAGTAAGTCGCAGTTTTATTTATAATTTAAGAATAAATATCACAAACCCTATGCCGGTGAAGTAATATTTGTTAAATTTTTGGCTATGCCAAAATCATTTATATACTAAATATAATAAAATTATATACTTTTATGTAATTCCCCTGTAATTCCAAAATAGTTCTACACACCAAACACTTCTATGACTCTACAATCTCTTTTGTTTTTAAATCAAATTTTCTTAATTTCTCTTCCCTTGCCTGTTCACACGTTTGAAGACGCCTTTACCTCCACTTTTCCTTATTCGGTGGGCGTTTATAACAATTTTGGGATTTTGTTACATTTTGATCCCTCTTAGTAAATACTTATGTTATGACGCATTTCCTGAACCTTTAGGAGTAAATGACGCAATGAAGTGAGTGATATTTCGCAGGTGTGTTGTTAGTCAGATATTGCCTCTGGTTACCGCTATCAAACCGTATTCGTAACTAATTTAAAATAATAGGGCACTTATACTAAAATACGCTTTTGGAATCTAAACTATACGTGGTTCAATTGTCAATCTATGTGCAATATAGGTACTTAATAAGAAAATGGGCTAGAAGTTAGGCAATACCTGATATAAGATTACATTTAACTTCATAATGAAACCAATAGCTATAAAATAAATAAAATAAATGTCATTTATTTCAGACTTTGAGTCCATACACATTAAAGATAAAATTAAATTAAAATTATTACATAGCTTGACTTACTTGACTTATGTTCCTAGGTCCCCTGAGTGGGGCAGAGGGCGTCCACAGTGATTCTCCATCTCGTCCTGTCTTGGGCTTCATGCTTCACTTCGGGCCAGGTCTTGTGGATGTACTTAATTTCGTCCATGACGGAGCGACGCCAAGTTTGTTTCGGACGACCACGTTTCCTCTTGCCTTGCGGGTTCCAGTCCAAAGCCTGTTTAGGGATGTGGTCCGGAGCCCTCCGCAGTGTGTGGCCGATCCAGTTCCACTTGCGTCGCTTTATTTGCTGGTCTATGGGGCTTTCGTGACATCTACGCAATAGTTCCGCGTTGGATATCTTTTCAGGCCAGAAAATCCGCAGTATGTGCCTTAAGCAGCGATTGACGCAGACCTGAAGCTTGTACGTGAGGTCTTTCGTGACTTTCCAAGTCTCACATCCATATAGCAGCACAGTTTTCACGTTGGACCTGAAGATCTTCAGTTTGATCCACCTCGTTAGCTTCTGCGACTGCCACACTGGACGGAGTTGTGCGAAAGTGGCCCTCGCTTTGGCAATCCTCGAAGTGATGTCCTCTTCTGTACCGCCAGTGACTGACACGACGCTTCCAAGATAAGTAAATCGGTGGACTCTCTCCACCTGCTCTTGGCCCACATGTAGCGGTGTTTCATTATTCACGCCAGATCGCATTTCTTTTGTCTTCCCTGTGTTGATTTTAAGTCCTGCTGCTGCTGCTTCTTGTTTAAGGTCATCGATTTTGGCTTGCATGTCGGCGCATCTGTGGCTTAGTAGACAAAGGTCATCGGCATAATCTAGATCGTCTAGTATTTCCGATAACCCCCACTCTATTCCGCGTCGTTTGTTCTTGTTGGCCCGAATCATGATACCATCGAGAACAATGAGAAACAGCAGAGGTGAGAGAAGACATCCTTGACGAACTCCAGCATGTACTTTGATGTCGTCGGAGATAAGCCCGTCGTGGCTGACTTGGCAGGTGTATTGGGCGTACATGGCCTTAATCAGGTTTGTTATCTTGCTTGGAACCCCTATCTCGCTCAGTCGCGCCCATATGCTGCCCCATTGCACAAAATCAAATGCTTTTTCGAAATCTACAAAGGTCATGTACAATTCTCTTTGAAATTCTGATGCCTGTTCAACAATGATGCGGAGGGTGTTGATTTGGTCTGTGCATGACCGGCTTGCTCTGAATCCCGCCTGTTCTCTGCGTAGCTGAGGCTCTACAACATTTGTGAGTCTGCCTAGGATAACCTTACTCAGAATTTTTGATGGGACGGACAACAGAGTGATGCCACGCCAATTGTTACACTGGCTGAGGTCTCCTTTTTTCGGCACAGTAACTAGTAGTCCTTTATTCCAGTCATCCGGAAGTATTTCAGCATCCCATATCTTAGCTAGCAGAGGCGTGAAGACATCAACAGCCGATGCTGGGTCAGCTTGGAGAATTTCCGACGTCAAGAGGTCAAGGCCCGGGGCTTTTCCCGTTTTCAAGGAAGCAATTGCTTTCGCCACTTCCTCACGGTTCGGTGGATCGACGCTTATGTCCAGACTTAAAACCTGACTAGGAGAGGAAGAGTGATTCGCCGGGGAGTCTGCAGGGTTTTGTTTAAAGACATTAACGAAGTGTTCGTGCCATCGACGTAGCCGTCCTTCTGCTGTTGGTATGGGCTTGCCATCTTTGTCCCGAACAGGTGGAACTTTCCTGATAGAAAACTTTTCAGCCAAGGTCTTCGTTGCTTTGTACAGTTCCCTTAGATTACCGCTGTTCGCTGCTAGCTGTGCGTGTTCCGCCACTCGGTTAGCCTGTACACGGCGGTCTTTCCTAGTGCTGCGGTATATTTTCTTGCGGATACAACGGTATTGCTCAACTAATTCACTGCGTTGGTCTAAGGGTGCACTTAGTATCTTCAGGTTGGTATCCTTTCGTTCATCTATAAGGTCCCAGGTCGCTTGCGAAATCCAGTCCTTACGTTTCGACTCGCGGTGGCCAAGTGTAGCAGAGCTGGTTTCAATGTAGGCCATTTTAATATGTTTCCACTCTGTTTCTATGTCAGTTTCTTCCAGATTTAAGGTGGAGAAGCGATTTCGGATTTCCAGCTTGAACTTTTCTTGTGTGGCAGCACCTTTTAGCTTATCGACATCGAACTTTCTCCAAACTTTCTTAGGCGTATTCCTAAGACATGGTTTTGCTACCTTCAGTCTCAGTTCACCGACAACCAAGTGGTGGTCGCTGTCAATGTCTGCGCCCCTACGGTTGCGTACATCCAGTAGCGACGAGCGCCACTTCCTGCTAATAGCAATATGGTCGATCTGGTTCTTCGTACGCTGGTCGGGAGAGTTCCAGGTGAATTTGTGTATGTCTTTGTGTGGGAATAAGGTGCCACCTATCACAAGATCGTTGTTTGCACAGAACTCAACGAATAATTCGCCATTTTCATTCTGGGTACCGAGTCCATGCACTCCCATATGTTGACTAAAGTTCGTATTGTCGTTTCCAACTTTTGCATTTAGATCTCCCATAACAATGACAATGTCTTGCTTCTTTATGTTTCTTAGCACACCTTGGAGAGCACTATAGAACAGCTCTTTATCGTCTTCAAGGGCGTCATTAGTGGGAGAGTAGCATTGCACAACAGTGATCTTACGAACTTTGGAGTTGAAACGTGCAGTTATAATACGGTCTGATATTGGTTTCCAGTCCAGAAGGCTCTTCTTTGCCTCATCAGAAAGGAGTAATCCTACACCAAATTCGCGTGTGTCGTCTTCATCTTCCTTCCCAGAGTAGAGAAAGGTGAGGCCTTTCGGTGTCCTTACTTCACCAAAACCGTTCCACCGTACTTCACTAAGACCGAGTATTTGCAGTCTGTACGTGAGCATTTCTGCTTCTGCTTGGGCTAGTCTGGCGTCGCTATCACTGCCATATAGCGTTCTAACATTCCAATTAGCTATTCGTGTCCGGTATTTCATGCCAAAGGTCGTTGTTTTAGGATCGGTCCGGTTTATCTCTGTTTCGGTTTCTTTAATCGTTTAAAGTTTTGGATGAGCAAGTGATTGGCCCACTGCATCCTAGTCTAATGATGGGGCTGCCATCTCAGAGCTTTTAGACTAGCTCGGTTTTATTCGGGTATCCTCCCTGGTGATTGATTACATAGCAGGCATGTCAAACAATAATCAAACCGAGTTATTGAAATTAAATGTCTACTAATAAAAATAAAATTAAAATGTCAAAGATTACAGTAAAAATATAAAAATGTCAAACTCTAAAATACTATAGAAATTACTAGAAATAGGAAGAATAGCAAAAGTAAAACTTCTATAAATTAAATGTTAGAATAAAGTTCAAACAGTTTTTCATTTAGCAACAACAATTCAAGATGATTATACCTAAACAGGTATATAGTTTAGGCATCACACATTCCTTTAGGGTTCCGTTTGGCGAAATTAAAATTATGTGCGATATCTTTACGGTTTGTCGCCAAAACTGGCTAAAGATCCTTATAAAATGTCAATGTTATATTCTTGTGCAGGTAGAATGAAACCTGACTGAGTGCTTTGACCTGTGGCTGGAAAACACATTTGACAAAGTTTGGGGTATATGTAGCATTTATAAAGTCAGATTTCATTATAATACATTTTAATGAGCATAACATAATTAACTAGTTAAATAAAATACAATAAAACAAATTTAGTAATATCACTATTCCAAATAGAACTAGGGCTCCAAAGCTAGTGTTTAAAATATATAAAAAAAAACTTTTTATAATCCTATTGCAACCTATGTTTATTATGTATTTCATATCATTGCCTTTAAGGTCAATTTACTAACAAAACAAAAGATAGTCCTTCTCCTACACACAATAAAGGCGGCATGAAGCCATAAAGCATTTCCATGCATTTATTTCAAGCATGTCACAGAAATAAAGAACTACTTCGTCTTAAAACATAAATTCTCACTTACGGCATTAATCTACTAAGCTATTGTCCAATTATCATATAAGATAACAAAAGCCAATTAAAAATTAGTTTGTAGGATAATAAAACTATTCCGTCGTTAAAAGGGCTTGCTCTCGTTAGGCGTTTAAAATAGGTTTTATTCTAAGTTTTGTTGTTTTTTTCAGAAATGGCGTTGATTATTTTATACATTGTGTGCGGGGGTGGAATATGGAACTTTGCTAGAGAATTATATATACGTATGGGTACTCAATTCCTTTTTGAGTTAATTTATTAAGTGCTAACCTGCACTATGGTTGTTTTAAATTAAACTTTTATTGGAAAATGAGCGAAAATAGTTAGTAGACCGTAGCCTAGTGGTTAAGGCGTTCTGACGGTAGCAGAAATACGCAGGTTCGAATCCTGCCGGTCGTGATTATTTTCGCTCATTTTCCAATAAAAGTTCAATTCCTTTTTGTTGTAATTAATCTGAATTTTAAATTTTAGTAACCATAGGTACATGCATTTTTATGTATTGTTTTTTATACAAATGAATTGTCAAGCCGGGTAAAATTTTTGGTAACAAATTCTACATTGAAGAAAACCGTGAATCATTTAACAAAATACTTAAAAAAACTTAAGCAGTCATAATAGAGCCATAAAATTTTCTCAGCCTTAAGTTCAGTTTCCAAAACGTCAAAATCCTCAAATTACCGTTGAAGCCTCACGTTGTAGTCAAACACCCATATTAGTTCCTCAGAGAGATGTTTAAGGCGTGCTACTGGTAGGGAAGTAATAGGTTCTACACCTACCAATATTATGGAACCTTTCTTATTAAGATAAGCTGTGTCATGTGCTTAGACCAACTTGCAACGCCCTGTGCACAAGATACTCAAAGATAATTTACAACTAATTGAACGTACCCTACGTTCAATTAGTTGTAAATTATCTTTGAGTATTAATTATTAGTATTAATTATTATTATTATTAATTATCTTTTATTATTATTACATTTGTGATATAATATTTAGGGTTCAGTATAAATGAATACTAAGTAATGAAAATTACATGTTTGACGAAAATAAATAAACGTCATCACCAAAAGTGCTCTTCAAATTGTTGAAGGGCCAAGTTTTCCTTTTCTTGATTGCATTAATAATGAATAATGAAATTTGAAATGCTGTCGTTTGGGTTTCACAAGTGACAGCATTTCAAATAGTGCAGAAATTAGGAGAAAAACATACAATCAAATTAATTAAGTTTCTTTTTGAAATAAAAATTGCTTCCGTAGATCTTGTGTTGTCTGTAAATTGTTGCAATAGCAAGCAAGCGTATTTTTTTAAACTGGTAACATAACTAAGATAGACTAAATTATACACTTCGGTTCACTTCATGTCTTCCTAGATCTTATGTTAAAGCATCGCTAAATGAGACAGTACAGGAAGATAAAGGCTAAATCCGTGGCGCGGTGTGGGAGCAGCCTTGGGAAGGACGTTGGTGTCAGAATGCATACCTACTGCCATCTTGCGGCTTTTGTAACTGCATCTGCATTTGAATTTTATGTTTTTTGTGCCTAGTTTTGGTGCACACCTTAATCGATTCAGACTAAACTAAGTTTGAGTCAATTTGACTCGCTTCATTGGCTACTTGTCGGCGATTAATTGAATGTGATGATAAAGATATTCGGTAAGACATTTATATTTATTATTTCGATTATTGCACGCGAGGTGAGATGTTAAAAACTGTTGTTCCTGTAAAAAACTATGTTAGCAAAAACGGACTAAGTATTTTAAATCTAATTAAGTATCGGTTTTTGCTAGGAATCTATATAATAGAGGAAAACATACCGTCTATTTAAATGTGCATAGTAAAAACAATTTATAGTTCTTTGTAAACAAAAAGTTTGGTGATGAACATTTTTGTATTTAGAACCCATATCATGTTTAACCAATTTTAACACAAAATAAGCCTACAGAAATATATTTATCCATTGACTGTTAATATCCCTTTAGTCGTTCGATTCTCTCTTAACATGGACAATGAAACTATTACAGCATGAAACAGGTTACAGAATAAGGAAATCACTTCAAAACATGCACAAAACCACTTATTACCTACCTTAGTATATATTTTGTGACTAAACTTGAGAGAGTCCAAACAACAGTCAACAAATAAGTGTTTCAGCGAAATATATTTTACTAAATACAATGATATTTACTTTAGCCAATGAGTATGTATCTCAAAAATATAATTTAAGTTATAAATTCAATACTAACATCATGGAATCCGAATCAACCATTTAAAGTGATTAAAATTTTATACTAAGTAAGTATAGTTTTTTTTATCAAACTGTTATAAGTATGTATTTGATTCTCATTTAAGTTTGTAAGTTATGTAACTATGGTGACAGTCACTCTGTGTAAAAACCAGTGCTAATTCGACTTGATTGGGAGTCCATGCAATTGGAATAATTTTTTTACAAGAAAAATGTTTGCACTTTACCATAATTCGTCTGATGGTAAACGATTATTACGGTCTAGGATGGAGCGAGTTCACCCAGAAAGAACCGATTCACTGAGAGCATTCATTCAAGATTGCAAGAGAAAGAGTTAGAGGACCTCTGTAGCTTACAAAACTTCACCAATCGTGCTATCAAATTGTCAAAGTCAATAGTCAAAGTGTAGGTGTTTCAATACAAACACAGGGTTGTGCTTTAGTGGTGGTTCTGAAACGGTCGTTTAAGACAATAGCGTCAAATTCTACATGCTCCGATATAGTCGCGCCCACGGAGTGATACATAGGTGGTAACTGGATGACAAGGACTTAGGAGCAGTACTTTAGGGCAAACATGCGCAGGGTGTCATGCAATAGAATTTGACTTGAGGTTGATTTTAAACATTACTGTACAAAAGAGTTTTGTAATTGTTAGAATGTGACTAGTTCATATTCTTATTTTTGTTTCTGCTTTTTGTATGAAAGGCAAAGTCAATGTTAAGAGATTTCAGAGACTTTTAAGAGGCTTCTTATATAATTTAAATAATATATAGGTATGATTAAATGCCCGAGCTGACAATTTCCGACCTCAATTGGCCTGCAAAAAACATCTAAAAATGTGGTATTCGTATTTTAGTAGCTTCTTAGCAATAAATCAAAAACCTAACTGTACGAGCCATTGCCTCCTGCATACATAATCGAAAACATAAGGATGGGGTAGCATCACCAATACAAAACAAATTCCTTGTTGTAACTGTCGCAATGAGGTAAATACTAATAAATAACAGTACATCTTCTTACGTCACCTAATGTCAATACTCAAGTTCAAAACCTTTCGCGGGTCAAGAGTCGTGAGTCACTTGTTTCTCCAATACGTGAGTTTTGAAGTCCTCCAATGCGACCTTTTTGTGTGTTACGAATTAAAAAGCACGAGCATTGGACGGAATTCGTTATTTGAATATTTGGATGCAAGAGGTACAGAAAATTATATATCTACCTACATACCTACTCTTGCCAAGGAATCACTTGAGTGATTTTATTGCATTCTTTTTTTTAAATAAATCAGTTGCTCCCATCTAGAGGACGTTCAGGCGTTTTTGGGGCCTTTTGGAAGTTGTTCACACTTGGTGATAAAAATGTTTGAAATTGGACAGTCAGTAATTTGACCACAAGGTCGCATTAAAGTTACTGACTAAAGCAACTGTATCTCAAACGAGGCTGCTGGTAAATACTGTTTGGTGCTAAATGAATATTTATCCGATTTCTATGCTTGGTACTTGGTGACTGATTTATATTTTAGATGAATAAGTTAGTTCATTACAGTATTTTTTTTATAAAACATATAATGTAATCTAAGCTAACTTAGACAAAACATATGGTTTTTTACATTAAATCGTTACTTACTAAATATCCATTACGTCATCACTTACGAGATAATAGCCAGAAGTATTTTATTTTAATACATAATACATCACGATGTCCAGTTTCCGAATTTAATGTGAGAAATCCAAAATGACATCATCCAGTGACATATGGAATGGTTAATCAGCTGCCATGAGAACATTTTTTCCACCTTATATAACAAGTAATATTTATTCCATACACATTTTCTCATACATACTTACATACATATGTACATGCATGCTTTATTTGGATGGCAATTTATAAGTTCTAAGATAAACGCGTCGATATGGCTCACTGTTTTTTGCGAACACAGACTGGTTCTATGATCTTCACCACAAAGAGATGATTTTCTTTTTGTTTAATCTAAACATGAATAGATTTTTCTTTATTTTAAGAGATTTATTGTAGCGTAAAAGAAGAAGTTCAAGTAACTAAACCTATACGATTGTAATATTGTATTATTAATATAATAAAAACGTTACATGATTTTATTTTCCCATAAGAAAGTTAAAGATAAGATATTTACAGAAATTTGTTACACCAACAGTGAGACTGTTTTTTAAGAGATCTATTTTAAGCGTTGTAATATTTCCGTTCAAAGACACGACATACAGAATAAATAATGAATAATTAATACACATTTGTAACTATTTAGTTAATGATAATAATTATAAGACATTGCTTAAAAAAAATACGTCAAAAGTCGTCTTAATTTTTAATTCCAAAATCTTGTAACACAATGATGTTCATCTTTACAACCCGTAAAGCCTCTTGACCGCACCTACGCTATTTATATTCTCAACATGTCACTGCCGTCAAAGGTCACCAAACATACCTACAAATAATCAGTTCTATATAATCATTCAAGTCAATTAATTATAGTGTTAAGGTAGTTAATCATTAACTTGTTCTGCCTTGAACTTTTGCCAGATCTTGATTATGTTATTACTTATTATTTTATTAAACTGACCGGTGGAAATGAGCTGGTCTTGTTTTAACACGTGGTTAGACAGTCTGGTGTTAGTTCCGGGTTAACTATTAAAGTTAGTTTTAGTTCCGTATGTGTTCGATAGAAATAAAAATAATGTTGTATGTCACGGCTTTTGTTACGGCTTTTTTTGTAAATATTTTGTGCCACTAACATTTTCAAAAATATCTCTTTATAGCAAATATACAAACTATTAAAATGAATGACTCGTATACCTGCGATGCGAATATCAGAATGTATGTAGGTACATATGTATAAGAATTACACTTAATTATAATGAAATATTTGATCACCACCTGGCTACGTAAAGTTGCAAAGGAGAATATGTAACTTTTAAAGAAATAAGTCTCAGATTAAAATAACATTTACAGTTGCTCTAATAGATAACATACAATAGATAACATACAAATATAGCCAAAAAACTGATAATAACCTATCGCTAACCAGCCGCTTCTGGCTATCGCAATAATTATGATCTTTGAAACACTCATCACCTGTAAAGGATCAGATATTGATGATCCAAGTATCAATGTCAGAACAATTACCTTCCAATTTGTTCACAAAAACCTAATTAACTAAGTCTGATTAAGTCAATCTTCGTATCTGCTTCTATTCAGATCTTAATGTAAATGGATTAGTTATGAGGTGTTAATGACCTTTAAAAATAGATCAACCTTTTTATTAGATACAGAGTTTTTTGTTTTATATAGTGTCTAAAAGAAGAAGGTATTAAAAGGTTTTCGACTATCCATATTTATCTGTAATTTCGTCATAAAGAAATCTCAATTAGAGCTTTACATTTTCATATCTGAATAATTACGTAATTCTTGTTGTTACACTGACGGAAGCTGTGTTTCCCGCGAACTACAATCCAGGGGTCTTCAAATCTATAGTTAATAGGTATCTTCTAGGTATGCGTGGTACCCCCTAGGCTGGAACAATGTTTAACATCGCGCAGGCTTTAGTCAAAGGTAAACATCTCTCGTGTTAAAAAGTAAGTTTTATGTAATGTGTTAAGTTTCATGTAATGTAGGCAACTATAAACTTTTTAGGTTAGTAAATAGCTTAAAATCGTGTTATTATTTATTGAATAGAGATTATAAAAAGCTATCGAACAATTCCAATTACAAACTCCCATACCATTTCGAAGGGTAATTAAAGAATTTTTTATAAATATTCGTGATTAATAATCAATTATGTAGCATTATAGTTTTATTGTTAAAATATCTTAAAAACTTAGGTCACCTTTTGTCTAGACTAGAAACGTGTCAATCCACGTGAAAAACAATGTTAAATTGTTCACTGATGCGGAAAATTTTATTTTCGTAGGTAGAATCGTTTCTTCCATCTCGATAAGCAATTAATTCACCATCGGAATTAGTCTCAGTTCTTTTAGAAATAATTTGTATAAGGTGTTTTAATGTGATCTAACCCACAACAATGTAATGTTATGTATTTCACCTTGTTTTGCTTGCTATTTATACCTTAGTCGTTGTTTTTTTTAATGAATTTGTTTGAATTTTATAATTTCCATAAGTAGGTATCGTATTGTATGTATTATTTTAATTGTTTCACTTTAGTTTAATTTACTGAACATTGGATTTGTCTATAATCATGTTGTGCACGCATGTGTTTGATGCACAAAATGGATCAATACCTTTAAAATATTATGCTGTCACGTATTTTCTGTGTATTGTGTTGTGTGCCTAATAAAATAAATAAATAAAATCAGAAATCTTAGTCGAAAATACAAAATATGAATATAAAATAACAAATAACTGATATTAGTAATTAGCGTTCAGTTATAATAATATACCAATATGTAATCAATATATCTGAAGTAATTATGTACTATGGATTTTTGATAACTGTGATCTAAGGATAAAAGTTACATAAAGCAATTTTATTACTGTACTTGTTGCTTAACTTTATCCTTTTTATAATCTTCGCAACGAGACAATATCAAAATATCTCAAAAATGTGAAAATCTATAATTTTTGTAATTTTTTCTCTTCTGTCAAATTAAAACATTATATTCAAAAACTGATATAAAATTGTAAGTTTTAAGTTATAATGGTAATATTATAAAAGCTCAAAGAGCAAATTCTTTATCAATAATTTTGTATGATTACTAGAAAACTTATTTATTAGTTTAGAGAGCTCTGTAGCGCCATCTATGATTTCTCATGCACACTAATACAACTAAAGTGAATGGATAGCGACAACATTGAACTGTCCGCAGCCGCAGCAGCCGTTGTTGCCGTTCACTATAGCTTCTATAGGTGGCGCTCAAAGACAAATCAAATATTATTTTGTCCAAATAAAACAATATAAAATTATGTTTGTACCCACGACACAAGCGTTTGCAGGGGCTAGAAGGCGATGTGTGCAATGTTCCGGAATATTTATTATTTATTTTAAAAATGAGCATATTTGAAACTACCACCCATCCCTGGCCCAAAGTTTCGTAAAACTGGTCGTATTTTTTTATTTTAGAATATGTAGATACTTTTAAATTCCAATGCTTGCCAGCAAGGGACATTTTTATCACATCATCGATCTTTTTTTAAATAATTTAAATTGGTGTGCCTATAGAAAGGAAAATATTAACCAACCTTCTTTCCCGTTTCTTCCTCTTTGTGGTACTTGTTCCTTTAATGGTTCTGTATAGGGTCATCATCTTCACTGGATTTATATATTATTCACTGGTTTATAAATAAATTAATTTGCACAAACACACGCCTAGGTCTTGCCTAGGTTTTAATTAGAACACTAACTTTTAGCACTAGCACTGAATAGCACTATTTGTCAACATTATTTGTTAGGTCTCCGATTTACTGCACCGGGATCACCTGAAAAAACGAGAGAGAATTATAAATAAGTACTGTTAATTTAAAAAAATAAAAAAAAACAAATTGTGACATATCTTTTTAAATATTTCTTTAAAAGAAATTTGGCCAGTAATCAAGTCAATGTGATACAAATATGGCAGATGAGTACCTAACAAAACTTCTCTATAAATAGGTTCAACGGCTATATTGTAACTGTTTGTAACATTTTTTGAATCATCATAAACCGAAATCTGAACTGCATGACTTCAGAAAAATTATACCTAAGCACCTAACTAGTATCTTCAAGTTTGTTGAATAAAATTGTATTATTTAGAGTCAGTCAAATTCAATTTAAACATATATGTGAGTATTAAAAAAACATCTCACAGTCACTAATTTTTATTTTATTTATTATGTACTTGTACCTAATTAAGCAAATTAAGGGCTTGCACAACACCTTCCTTTTCTAGCCACAATCAGGCATTCACGCCCCGAGGGCCATTCTTACAACTGTCGAATCCACCCACCTCTCACCTTAGTTCACCTGTCAGACTATAATGGCTGAGCGAACGATGTGGTTTAGGCGTCACTACAACACTGACACTTTTGTTTAATGCCTGACACTTTTGTTTAATGAGTGCATTAGGAACGGAATTTTCCCTGATATTATGAAAATTAGTAAAGTAATACCGATTTTCAAATCAGGATGCAAAGAAGATCCCGCTAATTACAGACCAGTCTCAATTTTGCCGGCCATTAGTAAAATTCTTGAAAAAATATTATTAGATCAAATACTTAGTTACTTTTTATCCCAATCTATCCTGAATGAACAACAATGTGGTTTTATTAAGGGTAAATCAACTAAAGATGCTGGCTTAAAGCTTCAATCATATATACTTAAAGCGTGGGATGATAAGTGTGACGTCATCGGGGTTTTTTGTGATCTCAGCAAGGCATTTGATTGTGTGATGCGCAGTATCTTGATAATGAAACTCAAATACTATGGTTTGGATGCTAGAGCACTGGAATTGGTTTCATCATACTTGTCTAATCGGTCTCAGAAAGTTTGTGTTGCTAACTTTGAATCATCGGCAGCTCCAATAGATTTGGGCGTACCACAAGGGTCTATTTTGGGACCATTCCTGTTTCTTGTATATGTGAACGATTTACCGTTCATGATACAGGCTCAAAATAACGTGGAAGTAGTAATGTATGCAGATGATACATCCTTGTTATTTAAACTCAAAAGGCAAGAAACTGACCTGCAAGCTGTGAACAACACATTAGAATTTGTTAATCAATGGTTTGCATCAAATAATATGATATTAAATCCTGCCAAAACAAAATGCATTAAATTCACTGTACCTAATGTAAGACAAGTTAGAAATAAGGTCGTACTAGCTAGTAAAGAATTAGAGTTTATTGATCATACAACCTTTTTAGGAATAACAATTGATGCTAAGCTGCAATGGGGACTGCATATCGAAAATTTGGCTAATAGACTAAATTCGGCTGTACATGCTATTCGTGAAGTTAGGAAATTGACAGATGTAGCTACGGCTAGATTGGTATACTACGCCTACTTTCATAGTATTATGTCTTATGGAATACTAATGTGGGGGGCGGCAGCTGATATAGATATTATTTTTAAGCTTCAAAAGAGAGCAATACGCGCCGTATATAAATTAGGTCCAAGAGCATCACTTAGAAATGTGTTCAAAGAAATAAATATTATGACTGTTTATTCGCTGTATATTTATGAAAATATAATGTATGCTAGAAAACATAGACATCAACTAAAAACAAACAAAGACGTACAAACAAATCAAATGAATACACGTAATAAACAAAAACTTGTAACACCTAAACTTAGACTATGTAAAAGTAGTAAAACCTTCATTAGAAAAAGCATAGAATTTTACAATGTAATCCCACAATCGATTTTAGAACAGAACGATACTAGATTCAAAAACATAATCAAGATGTCGTTAAGTAGGGGTGCCTACTACAAATGTGACACTTTTTTGAAAGACAAAAATATTTGGATTGTTTCCAACTCCGCAAATGACTAATGTAACTTACCGTAGTGGTAACATAATATGTTTTTATTTATTTATGTAAATTGACTTTCAAAAGTGCACTGAGGTGCCTACTTGAAGAAATTAAGAATTAATAATAATAATTAACACTGGTAAAGATTTCTTTCTTTGGAAGGTTCTATCTACGGTTATAATAAAAAAAACTTAAATTGCTAGCTGGTATCATCAAAGCTGCTAATTTTATTTTCTGTATAACCCGCCTTTTCCACGAAAATGAAAAACGTTTTTTTTTTCAGTGTATTTTATGTAAGTAGTTGCCATTAGTATACCGCAAGAGGTTTACTGTAGAAACATGTATTAAAAGTTTTTGTACTCTTCAATGCTAACAAAGAAAAATCCAATTTATAAATGAATACACAGCGTCAGTGTTAGTTATCGTCGGCCAGTTTTAAAATAATTTCCTGTTTTAAGGGTAATGGAGGTGTAAGATAATAAACACAACAAATTACCTATATTAAAAGCTCAGTAACCATGGACTACAGTTCCCAGAACCAACTAGTAAATCCTCATTATGCATGCATATCTATCACGAACCCAAGTGGAAGCGCCGACCGGTATTCTGGCCTACTAACCGAAGTCAAGCCCATAACTTCGCGGTTGATTTATTTCGATAAATTGACGGTCAACTGGTCAACCTCGAGTTTTCTCTTTCTAAGAAATGGATCTATTCATTATTAGATCTATTAATTAAGTGTTAGCGTGATTGACATATGATATTAGGTGTGATAGTTTAATAGCTGTGAGAGTGAATAAATTACCTATAATGGCTCAGATTGTACCCTTCTTAAGTGTAGGTGGTACCTGGAAGTATTGTGTCCAATATTATTTGATAGTTTTTGCATACAAATCTTGTATGAGAAATGAGGTGGCCACGAATTTAGGCGCATGAATTCTAATCATCTACTTATGCAGAAATTATTTTATAAAGGAAGAAGACCAAGATTACTATTGATCTTTTGTATGATTATAATATAATATATGACACTATCAGATCTATTTACATAATTGAAGCTGCACATAATATTTAAGCTAAGTTTAAACATGTGACGCCTTCAGAGCACTGCAAATCATTCAAACGTCAATTGATCTTTTGAGATCGAGTAAACTATGCTTCAATATGTAACTAATACGGTTTTCACTCACCGATATGGATGGGCGTCATTTCACCCGAAACGCGTAAACAACATACGCGAATTACATGTGTAAACCGTATGTGTGTGTGATAACCGTATACGTTAAATATTGATAAAATGTCACACGAAAGTTTTAATAATCTATGCTTTATCACTTTTGATAGGTATTTTAAAAATACTAGTCTAGATTCATCTAGACAATTAGACTATTTATACAAACACTAGAACTATAAACAGGAATATAGTTACGCTACAAGCACTATGCGTGCGTAAAAAGTAGCGTACGTAATATATTACGTAACCAGGATCATCATTTTATGCCTAAAATTAGTGTTAATTAGACTACTTTCAATTAAAATGTTAATGAAAACGTAGGTGGTCAAAATGTCGAGCAGCACAGTATTCGACTTCACAATAATATTAAAAATATGAAAGTTTTTACGTACCTACGTTTCTTCTTTCTTCATGTGCCAAAGGCTGAACAATTTATATGAAATTTTGCATGTAGACGGATCAGACCGTATACTTACGACACAGACCAATTTTTTAATCCCGGATTAAAGTAAGTAACGCCGCGGGGCACTGATTATTATACACATAACATTATTTGTATTGTAATCGGCTCACACCGTGTTAGTTAAATTGTAAATAAATAAATCTCAGATTATCGCGAGTAACGCCACAGGGCACCGCTAGTATCTCATAAGTGGCGTTGAACACCTAATCTCACGGTCCGACATGCATTATGCATATGTATCTGTATGTATTTATGTATGTATGAAACCTCTCACTTTCCGCAGTTTCGCAACCAATTAGGGTTCTTATCTAGCTGTTAATGTTATTTAGGATTTTTATAAAAAAATGTTTATATTGCAAACATTTCATAATCTTTATCTATTACATTTCCACATAAATATAAGTAATAATAATAATATAAGTTCGCTGTGTGCAATGTCCCGGAATATTTATTTATTTATTTATTTATTATTATTTATTTGTTACATGGCTTTATGGATTGATTGACGTGATTTTCATTTTAGATCAAATAACTACACTAAATCAACCAATATTACATAAACATTTATTAAATTGTATTAAACATGCACCTAATGATAATTCTGGATAGTAAACGTATTATGTTGTTTCGTCATAACAACTAAACAATAATAACAGATATGCTGAAAAAACTAAATCTTTGTTTACTAAGGCTCACTTTTACAAAGTTTCTTGAACGAATTTAGCAATAAATAACCTTCTAAAGAAATGGTTAGCTGTGTCACAGAAATCATAGTACAAGCTGTGTTTAGTAGCTTCGTGCAAGTAGGCTTAAGAATATTTTTTAAAATACTTTTACTTCAATAGAGCTACAAACTTACTTCACATCTCATTTATTTATTTATTGTAGTTACATGCATGTAGTACTAACAGACTATTTCACCAAAACATACAACATGGATTAGAAGAGATACTTTACAAATATACATTATTATTATTTTTTAGCAAAGGAATAAAAAATTCGCTTACATAATTTAAACGCGCATTGAAGCAACCCATGATCAGTAACACGAAATAAATGAATTTTATTATTCATTTCTTTATTACACTACTATAAAATTACCGCTACAGTTAAGAGGTACTAAATCAGCGGGGAGACAAACGTCTGACGCCTGCTTGCATCTATTTTGCATGAACACGCATTCCGCGGAAAATAGACCAATTTGATTAAAAACTCCTATCTGGTGTCCATACTTCAAATGTTCATTCAGTAACAACAGTTTCTTGGATGCTGATTAGTCTGTCAGTATGAATAGACCATTCCGCATCAAATCCATTACTAATAAAATATATGAGGAACAATGTCAGAGGCCCTTAGGGCTTGAAAGCTTGACATTAGACTTAACCACTCCAATTTGTTAAGGAGAAAGAAATTACGAATCACATTGATTTCTATTATTATTTTTACTAAGTTCGATAAGGTTAATAATAATGTATTTGATTGCTTAGCTTTTTTTATTTGGTATTTGAAATGCCGTTTCTATCTAAAAACCAAGAATATTAAAAAAACTACTAGATTAGCTTGAAAACTGTTTGTTTTTCAGTATGCGCATAAGCCTATCACCTATGACCGCATTGTCACTTGTACTTTCGTCAGTAGATATTATGTATACTGGCTAGAAGATAGACATCGTCTCTTTCACGAGATAGGAAATATGCCAGACCACAACCTAAACTGACGCCGATAAAGTGTCGTCTGTTGAGTGTAAAGTCGTTTGTTCCCGCGGAAGGTACTCAACTGTTCGTAGTTTGATAACGCTCGTTGTCCGCTTTTCACTAATTGAATATTCATACAACTCTGAACAAGACGAGAGCATATACACGTATGCTAGTTTACACACTTAACGCTTTTTGTAATAAGCGATTTATTAAGTAAGTATTTGCTTCTTGAGATTATCAATGATGGCCACCATGTTAAGTAAAAATTAATGCTTTGCGTATTTTAAATCTATGTAATGATCGATTGCTTTGATTAACTTTGTTGTGTGAATTTGTTCTGATCTGTTTTTTTTTAAATAATATTTTAAAGTTTATATTAAATTTTAAACATATACATTTATTTACATTTTTAAAATTACTGGCATGATTAAAATGACAAAATTGTTTTATTTAATTAGAAAACTAGTTAATAACTTAACCAATCCAAGAAATCAATTTATTTCAATCTAACTATAATCTAGGTACAAAGTGTAAAGACCACATGTTTTGTCCATAGGTGCAGCTACAAACTGATTTGCGCAATACCTAGGTAGCCTAGACCGGTCTATAATTTAGTGATTTAGCCTCAAATCTGAGTTTTGTAATGCATTGACCTGCACATATATCCATAAATTACACATTTTTCACCCATACTACGTTGTGCAAGTGCAGTTTGCTCTAAAAATTGCTTTAAGTTGTATTCATTCACATGTGCCTATGTATTTTGATTTGATTTTTAACTTGTTTTGTACTTTTTATAAGAAGAATAACTTTAAATAGCCAAATCAGGTAGATCGCAAGCCAATCCTATAAATTAGGAACATGGGTGAGTTTTCAAACAAAACAACATCTACCCTTCACAGATTAAAATACAACCGATGGTAACGTATCGCAAAAGTCTTCTTATGTCTTTCTCATATTAAGTAATTTGTATTTTTAATGCCCTGTAATTTCTAGCTCCGTCATCATTATGGTTTTCTAAGATTGATTCTCGAAGGCAAGATTCCAGGGAAAAGAAGCCCAGGACGTCAATGAATGAAGTGGCTAGACGACATTAAAGACTTGATAGCCTCCTTTTATTGGAAGTCGGTTAAAAAGTGGACAAAACTGAGCTCATCTAAATCGCTATCATCTAAATCTGAGCGCATCTAAAAGAAGCAGCATGGGATCGCAGAAAATTTTGCCAACTGACCTCCAAACTTCAATATGAAGTTGGCACTCGATGATGATGATCATTGTTATCATTTCTTCTTTCTGCCCACTGCTAATATTTATCTTAATAATTAAACAAGTATGATTTGTCAGCAAATACCACTAGCACATCTATACGTAAATAAACCTTCATCCACGCACCGTGTAAAATTTCGTGGGATATCATTATTTAGAATGTGTGAATCATTGGTTGGTTACTGATTTATTGGCAATAACGTATTCATTGTTCTGTCTATGTAAGGTCTTATGGTAAACTAGCTGTGCTCGCGACTAAAATATATTTTTTTATTTGGACCAGTAGTTCCTGAGATTAGCGCGTTCAAACAAACAAACAAACTCTTCAGCTTTATAATATTAGTATTGTAGTATAGATAATAAGCTACAATATGAACTAAGTAAAATATTTTAAATGACAAATTAATGGAAGGCTTACTGGAGGGTTCATAGTTGTCTGATTGTTTTACTGGCGAATATGATAGCATGGGGTTGGGCCAAATTGTCGTTCGAGCATGTTTAAGTACCTACATATCTTAGGGGTCAAATTGCGAACTGTACAAAGTAAAAACCAATACAGTATGTAACTCGCTCAATATTACGTTTACAAGCCTACTAAATCTTTTGTAGTCTGGTAACGTACTCGTCTATAACATAAGTTTAGTTTCACACGTTTTCCAAGCAACTACAAACTATCTTACTATGACTTTTTATTTACAATAATAAAATATAAAAACAAGGGAAGAAAAAACTAAACATACTACTTCTAACTACTACAAAAAAAAGGCACTTAGAAAATCTTTAGAAAAGCCTAAAGATAATCTAAGTGCTCCAGCCCACTACCAGAGGGCAGCGTGGCCAGTTTACTGACCGCATTTGTAGTTTTAAACTTAAGTTTTCAAAACTAGACCACAAAGCCTGTGAACCTTTATGTCAAAACATATCCCAGTCACGGTCCACCAACGTGCCAACATATTGTTCGTCAACATACCAACGTTGGCCAACTCTTCGGCCAATTAGCCGAAATAATTAACAGACATTGTTTCCTGCACTCGTTATTATAACTACTCGGCTATGTAGTTCTCTATCGTCGGTGTAGTTAAACTTTGATTTGCCATAATTGGAAATTATTGGCCACACACAAACATTACAAATGTATATTTTTTATTTCCTAAGTTTACAAAGAAGATAACTAATTGAAAACAATTGAAACTGCATCTTACATGATGACGTTACATCAAACAATCCTTAAAGATATTGTTATTTCTTCTTTATTACAAATTCTATCAAAAAAACAGACCAACGCGTTATGTTACAAGTTTGAAATTATATCAGAAACTAGACTTATCGAAATTTTTCCAACAACCTTGTCCTTACGTATTTTCCGTGATGTCAACAGAAGAGAAAAATTTGCATCATGTTTTGCAAATTAAACTCCTCAAAACAATGTGTTTTGTAATAGTGTGAGTAATAGTTTTCGCAACTGAAAGCCGAGACTTGTCCAGATCTGAACACTGAGTCACAATCAGGCTTCGCAGGATTTGGTCGCGGGTGCTATATTGCGCGGATATGCTAAGAATCTTGTCACTATTGCATTGTTAAGTATTTGTAGTTTTGGCGCAAGACTGAAACTGTTTCATTTCGTCATAGCTTAATTTTTGCCATGTAATCAAGTATTTATCAGTAAGTAAGGGTTTAAAACTGGTTAGCAGAGAAGACATTTTATTCACACTATGATTACCTATCTCTTGTGGATTAATTTTAATGAATGAAAATAATATGTATTACGTTGATTTTTTAACCTTTGATTATGACTAAATTGTTTTTTTATGTATTGACATGTAACTGTTGTTATGAATAAATATCTGAATCTAAAGTAGATATGACTAGAACATAGTAATACATTTTTTCATAGCAAACGTTTTAAAGAAAAGTAATGCGCAAATTTTATGTTAATTATTCAATGTTTATTTGAAAACTAGCATTGTCAAAGACAGTTAAAACACAATATAATTCAACTTTTACAACAATCTCAGATCACATAAAATAAAAAAACCGTAAATCTTTACACGACCACAATTTGAGACAACTTCTACAAAATGTTGGTATCATTGGTATTTTACTATTTTATTGTAGACCACGATATTTGCGCAAGCATTATAAGGTATCGTATCGCTTAAATGCAAAATGAGTGCTTTTATTCGCTTCTGGTTTTCTACATTTACAATTTTATTGCTTAATTCCATACTGGAAACAGTTGGAGGTTCCCAGAGTGTCCGAATACAGACAATTTATAAACCAGGACTGACTAAAAAGCAAAAGAATATTTGAAAAGTATGTAAGAACTTCTAAACGTGGGTGGTGTATTTGTCTGCTTAAATTGTTAAAGAAACGGGCATAATAAATATGAAGAATTTATAACTACGTTTCAAATAGCATCCTTACACGCCTAAGCAGATAGAGTCTTAAATAAGTAAGTAGTCTTAAATATCTGTGTTCTTTTTTACCTTAAATTTTAATATGAGACATAATTACAAAGGTCTAACCTATGACTTAGCCTTCTTATCATGTTAATATTCAAAATTTTGCGCTTGCCTTTTGTCTCTTCAATACAGTCGATGATAGAACATGACTTAAACAAATTCGATGTCAATGGACTATTCATAACATTCTTAATATCTAACGGTCAGTTGTCGCGTCGTACATATCCCATTCATAGTTTGCGAAACCAGGACAAACCTATGAGCATTCGTTCATTCACAAGCCATCGGTATTCAAACAATATCAAAATGACTTCAAGGAACTTTAGTCGAATTCGTGCACGTGCACCGAGGGCCCTAAAGGCCAATTTTGTGTGTCGTATTTAACATTCACGGAGCGTCATCGCATCCTGAATTCATGATTGGAATCACTTATGCGGCCATTTTAAATTGACCTACCTAATTTATACAGATTAGTTCTCTTGGTGGGTCTTTATTGGTGGTTGGTAGAGACAGTTGCATCAGTCCTCAAAGGAAGCGAAGGTTGAAAAGAGTTTATGTTTTAAGGATGTTACGAACTTCTTTCATCCTGACAAAATTTTTAATTAAGACGTAACTTTTAGTGACAAATGTATCTAGTAATTAATGGTTAAATGATTTATATAACGGGCCTTTTACAGAGAGAAAAAAATACCCAAATGTATTTAGCTCACGCGTTGTACTTTCTTTGATTACTTACTTTCAAATATTTAATTGTTCCGAGTAAAATTTGCAAGATATTATCTATATAGAAATCGTTGCGAACGGATACGCTTTCACAAAATGCGAGGTTTGCTCTGATACAGTTTGGTTTTAGCAAACATTATTAAGAAAGTACAGCATTGTCATTATCATCATCATCACCTTTATTGCTTGAAAAGATTATTTTCTGTTTTAAAACACCTTATTTCCACCAAAGTTAGTTGAGCTAATTTCCCCAAATTACTCAAAACCATCATCAAAGAGGGGGGGGGGGGGAGGACACCTGTAAGTCTCGGCGGTTTGTTCGGCAACCATCAAACCATGTCCGAGGCCTAAAAGCCTAAATAATTATCGTAGGTACCTACATGTAGATAAAAATATACGGCGCGCTGCAAGACGCTGAGAATAGAGAGAGAAGTGATGTAAAATTATAAGAGACTCATGTATGCTGGTAGTCACGACCCTCAGGAATGAGGAATACGAGACAAAGGGGAGGAGATCAGATATTTAGTTAAATTGCTCTTTAAATAGGTCGCTTTCATCACATCAAGTTCCAAGCCAATAATGGCTGCATATGGCAAATAAATCGGTGCCATCTCGCAAAGTGGCCGATTTGGTTCGATTGTTGTAGATATTGCAGAAACATGCACTTTAAACGCATTCTTCGAATTAGCTATAGCAACGCACTGTGGTTAAAATTCTCTTGAACAAGGCCATTTCACATATTTGGTGCTTGTTAGTGGTTCGTTTTCGTTTTAATTTCAGAGAACAAAAAAATACTTGAGAGCCTATTTTTTAAATTGGTTAAAAACTACTCGTGTTTTAAAAGAAAATAAAAGACTATGTGCCCATTGCTCTTATTTATTTAGGTACGTACATAAAACAATGCATGCAACTTTACGAAACTTACAAAAAAATAACAATCATCATACGGAAATGAACAAAACAATGTATAAACAATGGATTTTATTTTATTCATCAATATTTTGTTAAAGTTAAAAACATATTAAGAGAGCCCGTTGATCTGCATATTGTAGATTAAAATGAGATTTCTCATTTTAATCAACAACATGCAATGCGACACGTAGTCATCTTTCCATAAAAACAGGCATGAATTGAAATACTTTTGCAACAAAAACTTTCAAAATACTTGTGAATGATTTAATTAGTCATAACCATAGCGCAATACCGACGTCTGGATTATTCAACTATCCATTACAAGTCGTCATAAAAATAAACCTCCGTTAAAATAGTGATGCGAGTTTTTTACACTTCATCGGTATGTTAGAGCGAATGTATATGTGTGGGTTGGTTTGTTCGTCTGTGAATAGTTTTCGGGCAGATCGATGTACTTTCTTAATATTTTTTTTAAGAATAAGAATAAGAATAAAATCAATTTATTAATTAATCTTTTTACGAAAATAGCATAGTCAAAAATAAAAATAAAATAAAATAGTCCTTAGAAGGCTATACTATTTTAATCATCACAATAAAAAAGATACAACACAAGATACACCTTCTTCTTCGGACATCTTATATGTAGTATAAGGATTTTTTGAATGTATGACTGTAGCGCATATGCCTATGCGCCTTTCACGTATGAAATACCTAGCTGTACAGATTTTGATAAGAATGAAAAAATCTACCAAAAAACTTTTTTTTCTCTCATACACAGATTAAATCTTGACTTCTCACAGGTTACTTTTAAGTAAGTTCAGAGGAGCACACAAGTGGTACAACAAAATGAATAGCCAACATCCATAAAACTGCTGTTGCTGTCGGTACCGAATGCAGTTTGGGTGCAATCTGCAATGTGCGCTCACTTTCGATGACACTGTTGTGCAACATCGAATAAATAACTTCTGTTAACAATGCATGTCGAATTATATATTTATTTGACCACGAAATCAGAAAAATCTCAACTATGTACTTGATATTAACACATATCAACCATAAATTAGGTTTAGGATATATTACTTAGGGTGTATTTAAGAAGAAACTCCTTTATTTGTATAAATTAAACTTACATTTTGTTAAAAACTAATTACTAACAATAGAATAAAAACTTTAAAAATAACTAAGGGTATTCCTTATGTATTTTGACATATTTTTTTAACTGTTTGAATTACTGTATAGATAAGAGATTAATATTAGATCTTCCCACCGTTTTAAATTAATGAAAATTCTAGATTATGTAATTCAAGGATTATTACTGAATGTGATAATGAATTATGCAGTATCCAGTTTTTAATTTGCCTTGAACAAATATCAAAGACACGTCTCATTTGCTTCATTTCAAATACTTATGACCCGACCTCGCCGAAATATGATGTTTGGACAAGGCGTGCCAAATTTTAAGTAAGCATTTATTCTCAAGATAACTTATAACGACTCTGGTGGCAGCATTTTTATTATATATCAAGATCTCTGGGTCAGAAATATTCGTTCTAGTTTTATCCGTTCGCAGACATATCTCAGGCAAACTTCAACATACAGGCTCTCGGGCTTTGATTTGAGTAAATATTAGCACTGAGTTTGTAAGCCAGTGGTTCATTGTGTGAGAGAAACGAAGTATTGGAAAACATGCGATACGTATGTCTCATTCTTTCCATTTGCTAAAAAGATTGAAGGTAACGGCTATTTGTTTCAAATGTATGAAATGTGGTGATAAATATACGCTATACCTATACGCTTGTATGGAATTAAATGCTGTTTTAATTCCATACAAGCGAATTTTATTTATGGAAATAAATATATATAAATAAATATTTCAGGACATATCACACAGCGCCATCTAGCCCCATACTAAGTTTAAGTTTGTATCATGGATACTAGATAACGGATACAATACTTATATACTTTTCTTATGTAAATACATACTTATTATACATAGAAACGACCAGACTCAACACAAGTAATTATAAATTAATATCAAAATATACATAACATATTGAATGACACTTTAGCGTTTATTGATGAAGTAGCTGTATAATTATTATTATTTTTTTTAACTTGAACGGGTTTGCACTTGACCATAGTTTACCTGAATTTAATTGATTTCGAGTGCTTGCATTCATTAGTTTAGGTTGCTTATATTATAGTTAAAGTAGATAAATTAAGCGTTTGATAATATTTGGAGAAGGGTAAATTCCCATATTACCGCAATCCAAACGGTTAGAAAACTTTTTAGTCATGAAAATATCCAACGTCTCAAGCCAAACTCAAGCCTAATTTGAATCCGTGATTAAGAATTTGCGAAAGAATAATTACCTCAAACACTGATTGCGCAAACAATGTCGAAAGTTAGGATGCGCCGCAACTAAATGGTTGTGGAGCAGATTTTATAACCGTTATTAAACCATATGCAAGAATATTAGCTGAACTATTGCAAGGCTGAATTGAACTAGTATTCATGAGTATACTAAAACTTATATCTTCTTAATTTCCTCCTTTAAACTGTTCTACGTAAATAGCAGAAACGTAAACTTAACGCGTATTAAAAATATGGGTATATATTTGACTGAAATTCGATTGTGCATCTTAAAATAAAGTATATTTGCATATGTAGACGGCACGCTAGAGCATATATTTTATAAGAAAAACAGAATCTTATCCTGTCATCTCACGATTCAATGCTAATCAGTCATATTCTTCGTATGAGAGTGACCAACTCTGGTGTCGAGAGATTTCAAATCACCCTAAGGGCCTGCGAAAAGCCTAACGACTGTATTATGAAATATAGCCTGGACCTACAATTTAATGTGTCAATTGACCCACGGTATGAACTAAGTCAAAATAGGCCAGCTTAATCCTAAATTATGAACAGGTGCCGATGGTATCGCCATATACCTAGTTACAAGCCACCATAATGTTCTATCAATCTGACCACTATGTGCCATAATCTGAATAGTTGACAATCTCTTCCTTGCACGTAACAGCGAGAAAGTGTCATGACTCCGGTACCAGACTGTGTTTGCTGACTGGTAGCTGTTTGCTTACCTAGGTTTGCTCAGAAGACATTTTCTATGCAAACAAGGACTGGCAGTTTACTCTGTGTAATAAAATTTGAGATTTTTCGCATCAAATTTGAGAAAAAATATTTCATTTCTTTTATGGTTGTTTGTCAATAAGTAAAAGTCAAAGAAGTTTAATGATATTGTTGATTAGATATTGTAAAAGTATTTTCTTGTAAAAAGTATAATAAATGAACTCACAAGTAAAACAAGTTTTCACTCTGTTAAAAAGTTGTTTTTAAAACACAAAAAGCTTAAAGCTCAGTGCCGTATGTGTCATGAGCTTATCTTCCTAGCTTACCTAATCTCTGCCAAACTAAACACGGAACAGAACAAGATGAGATCAAGATGGCTTGTGACCTCTACACTTTAAATCATAGATAATAGGATACATGAAAAAGTGTGTCTGTTGATTTCTTCTTTTTTTATTTAATAGTCATGATCATATAATTAGCATTGAGGTAGATTGAGGTATTGAAATTTCGCTATTACATAAATAAATAAAAAATCATTAAAAGAAAGACGTTTAAGTACACATGACGTTATGTATGTTTCGTTAAGGATAAATGGATGCGTATTACAAAGTTGAGAATGATATCATTTTATTCAATGTTTTTTCACGTTGATATTACTAAAACATGTTCACAGGACACAACTAGTATTTCACATTTAAATCCGCATTTTGACAAGCAAAACCAATTATGCAAATGTTATTGTAAAACTTATAAGTTTAAAACCAAGTCTTTGTTAAAAAAGTTTTTAAGGATTTATTGATTTTACATAATGTTTAAGTAATCGATGAGTCACATAACCTGTACCGGTAATGGCTAATGAATAATCTATTTAAGATGACACGTCTCATTTTTTGTCGTCTTTTTTTGGTATATTGAATAATGTCAAACAGTTAAAAGTGACACATTGATAGGTTATCACCGATCGTTCACACGTGTACGCTTGAATTATTGTAATAGAATGAATATTTATTTATTAATCAAAACACCTGCTTATATTTACTGTACAAGCAGCCGAAACTTGGATGACCTAAGGTCTTTTTTTATCGAATGAGAGTGGCTAACAGTTTAATCTAGTGTACCTTATAGTTTAAAGCTACTTTGCTTGGGTACTAGTAAATTTAAGAATGCGTTTGTGTGTGTGTTGTTTTTGTAACAATTATTTTTTAGGAAATGAATATCAATGGAGTTTGTGAAGTAAAAATGTTGTTAACAACGATTTGTAGAAAATAACAGATACTAACATACACGCGACAATCTATAAGTACGTTAGTATGTACACATACGCTATTTTTCTTACGAGGAATGTATGACAAACGAGATTTTCATTAATGAATACGTAAATGCTTGACGGTTACTCTCATCTATATGATTTTGAATACAAAACCGTTTTTATTAACATTTTTTTTATGAAAAGGATGATGAATATGATCTTTACCAAATTTTTTTTAAATTCAAACTTACGAAATGATGTTTATCATAACACATAAGTGTATATATTATACATACATACATATAACACAATTATTAAATAATTTTAGAGAAATTTGGGGTGGTTAAATCAAAGCTTTTGAACACTGGTGTTCGTCGTTTTGTGGTAGGTATTTTGTAAACTTTAATCCTGTATTTATGACTCTGCCAAGAGGATAATATAACGTCCACAGGCTTTTAAAATTCGGGGATCCTTCGGCTTGCGAATCCCAAAATCGGTAAAATGATGTCATTTCTAAAACTGCCACATAGGTACCTGAGATTTACCAAAATAAAAAAATACAATAGCAGGTACAATATTTGTAAAAACCCAAAGCTAAAGAAAAGTTTTAAGATAAAAGATGAAAAACATAACTTATATCTCAAAATCATTTTTTACGCTGACCATTTTGACGTTGTACAATAATTTCACCTGAAATGTGTAATTTCCACTTGCTAAAATGGATAATATGTCAAAGAAACCTAGAGATTTCTTAATAAACTACAAGTATACTGTAAATTGAATTTAAAAATATTTATAACCAAGCGTACTGCATAACTGAATTCAATTACTAATACGTTCGTAGGTACTAATAGCTAGGTTACCTAACCATCTAATTGGAATTAATAACACTTGAACAAACTACCTAACTGCATAATATATTGCTCTAACCCGGGGCTTAACTACGGTTGCCTAATTTAATATTAGAAATTAACTATAACTAGGCAAATTTAATAAGACCTAGTTAATCAAGTGCAATTAACTGAGATATAGTTATTTAGATTTTTCACGTAATAACTGATCAAATGATTGCTTTATGTTTAGGTAAAAATAATGATTTCTAAATTTATGGGAAGACTGTAATTTGAAATCAGCGATTTAAAAATATGGGACGCGGATAATAGAACGCGTTGAACTCTTTTATTCGTTGATAATATTAAGTGACCCTACCATTTTTGTTATAGTATATTTTTAAATATTGGAATCGTCTAATTTTTAAAAAATATTAAAATATATCTTACCGAAACAATAAAGAAAATCCTCATGACGAGTTCCTTAAAAATAGCAAGCACAAGTTCACTGCACTTTCGTTCACACAAAATTAAAAACTAAATTCACTTCGTTTTTCGTAACGCACTTTTTTAAGGATTCGAAATTTCGCGGGGATATTTTTTAATTTAATGGACCTTATTGTAGAGGGATAAGGTTTTGATTCTTGTTTCTAGATTTTTTTTTGTTGAGCGCGTGGATCCACGCGTGGTGGCTCGGTCGCGCGCGCCGTAGGTTTGCGCCTGCGCCGTTGCGATGCAATCCGCAAGCAAGACATAGAATTTCGGTAAACTTTGACAAGTTTCCTTTTTCGATTTTCCAAATTTCCTAAGCTGGATGGCCTAGATGTTTAAAGTCAGGGTTCGTGATTTTTATGGTAGATTGATTTTGTTAACATTAAACTATGGTCATGAATCAACCCACTTTATTACCAGTTATTATTTTTGCCTAAAAGCTGATATTTGAAACTAGCAATATTGTATTGTTCTACAAAGTTAATTTATTTTAATATTAAAATTACTGTCCGAGTATGCTACTAACTAAATTCTGGGTTAATTTAGTAATCGTTAACTAAAACTGCAAAAAATATAAACCTTGACCAATATTAAGTGACTGATATTCAACAAACAAAGAGTATTTTTTATCGATTGCTCACAATCGAGTTCAAACTCTAGGGTAAGAATATACTCGAACTCGTTTATAATTGTTAACTAGTAAACGCCCGCGGCTTGGCTCGCATTATTTCAGGATAAAAAGTAGCCTATTACAATCCTAAAAACTACCTTACTATCATACTACCTACATCCCAAAAAATATGATGATCCGTTCAGTAGTTTTTACGTGATGAGCGTTTAAATAAACAGACAAACATAGACACAGAAACAGACAAAAAATTCTATAAATCGTTGGAACGTGTTCTGCTCTCAATTAGATGCATCTCCAAATATTTTTTTATATCTTCAATGATCAGACTTTCGACTCTGTTCAGCTTTATTATATGTATAGATAATGTAGCCATCAAGTCATAACGATAATCGTAACATGTTATTAAATATTTAGCCGCCACTTTCACTACAATCTTACTTTCTGTTTCTAAAGAATGTGCATCTTTATGTTCTTGTGAGAGGCTATTGAGATGCATTTAGTGCTTAGAGCTGTTAAATGATATAATATAGCGGATGATTCAGATTTTCACTGTTTCGAATAACATAATATATCAATTTCATACTCATAAAATGTTTACAAATTTTGCATTTCACTCTTGCATCGCTACATTTGTTTTATAAATTTTGCTTAAAAATAATATATGTACCTACATAAAACAAATATATTTTGTCAAAATTAACATCACACTAATAATAAAAAAAAGCCGAACGCTACTGTGTGAACAGATAAATTGATTTGAACGAAATTAGGCATGGAGATAGATTAAATTTTGCTAACAATAGACTCCTGTTTATCCTTTTCCTGATAAGTGCTGCTATTTTTAAATAAACTAGTATAAACATACTTCAAAATTGATTAACTTAAGCATCTCACAGTCGCGAATAGATTGGCCTTCACTTACTATGTCAATATCACATCTTTCTTTGAAGACTCGGCCTTGTAGTGTAGAGGCGTAACACCCACCGACACATGTATTTAGTATATACCTAATATTTACATAGGTAACTAGTCATAAGTATATGAGTAATTGTTTTGAGAAATTAATTGAATATACGTGGTACAATTTTCTTTAACATAATTTGTAAAAATAATAATTTATAGAATATGAGGTAGGTATTACTCACATATTGTCAGCAAGAACTTAAAAAACTTAAAAATAACCACTTTAAAGTAAATCATAAACTAATTTGTAGCGGGAACATACGACAGATTCATTCATGAACGAAATCGTCCTTTGAAAATGAATAAAAAAAATCTTTCGTGACTTTTTACTAAGTGTACATCCATTCCAAAAATCAAAATAAAAATTTTCGATGCTATTTTAGCGGGGGGAACAAACCGGCCAACTAATTATGAAACATTTTCATTATTTATTACACACGTCATATGCTTTTATATAATGGCAGTATGATAATACTGAGCTACCTATAGCATAAACACCAAAGATAATATAAGATACTAGCTGTGCCTGCGACTTCGTCCGCGTGGAATAGTTATTTTGGGCAGCCTTTTTAGCTTTGTAAATTATAGCTGTTACCCACGACTTGAACCGTTTTCGCAGCGCACGCAACGGAAGCCCTTAAAGATGAATAATTTTCCCCGTTTTTTCCACATTTTCTATTTTTTCTTCGCTCCTATTAGTTGCAGCGTGATGTTATATAGCCTAAAGCCTTCCTCGATAAATGGTCTATTCAAAACAAAAATAATTTTTCAATTCGCACCAGTAGTTCCTGAGATTAGCGCGTTGAAACAAACCAACTCTTCAGCTTTATTAAATTAGTATAGATAAGATCGTCCACTACATAGATCAAAGACCCCTGCCCTAATACCCGGAAGCTTCCTCACCATCTGGTCAGTCCAGCTGAACCTGACTGCTTTCCTCTCCACTTTAGGTAAAATCGGTTTCATTTTCGTTCCGATCACCGACGCGGTTCCGACTTCTCTTTAGGAATTATTTACTATTACTAAGGAATGCAGATCTAGATACGTTGCTTCCTGACATTCCGTGGTTGAGAGCGAATCTGTTTTTCCTGTCGTATGTGATTAGTACCTAAGTGTTTACCGCTTCTATGACTTTGATGGTCGATTCTTTCAGTTCTTTTAGGTAAATGCATCATATAAAGATTTCTACACCGGGGAAGTTACAGTCAAGCGTGAGGCTACCTTTCATCTCATATTACGTAATTGCAAAACGCACAAGAGGTGATACGTATTTTTGCATAACTTCATGTACATTAAGTTATAATGAATATTATAAGTAACTTCTTTATGATTATACGTAGATAACTATGTAAACTAACGTTATAAGAGATACATCGTTTCTTTTCTTTGTAATGTGAATGTGAAACAAGAATAAGAGCAGCATTTGGCCTCTTAAGCCTTATAAAATATAAGCTAAATATAAAACGAATTCTTACAAAATCAGTATAATAGCGTAGCGCGTCTACAGATACAGTTCAAGTACCTTGAATCTCAAACGAAATGGATCTCTCTTGAATGTTAATGATCAAACTGATGACGCATGAATAAATACTGCAGCGACATTACACTTCTATTATTCTTTTTTCTATCATCATCATCATCCACAGCCCTTAGGATCCCACTGCTGGGTATAGGCCTCCCTTTGTATGTGCCATCTGCGTCGATCTTGTGCAGACTTCATCCAGGTTGGACCCTCGACTTTGACGATGTCGTCGATCCATCTCGCGACCGGACGACCCACTCCTCGCCTGCCAGTTCTAGGCCACCACTCTGTAACTGCCTTACTCCATTTGTCGTCAGTTCTCCTAACCTAGGTGTCCCGCCCAGCTCCATTTTAAACGCATTACCGCGAGTATGACATCACGAACCTTGGTTCGCCGCCGGATCTCGGCATTACGCACTCGGCCTATATTTTCTAGAGTGAAATATTATACCAATAAACTTTTTTTTAAGTGGGATAAGCTTACGTTTGACTACAGCCTGCCTGATGTTAACTTTTGTGTAGGATATGATAGTGTAGTTATGTAGAGGTTTTGTATGTATATTATGTATGTATGAACCAGTGTACCTATTGTTTGTACAGGTCAAGTTCTATTACATTATACATCTAGTATTATGTTTATCAGACCTTTCTTATCACCGCGCTGGTTTATAAAACGACGGTAAGTTTTAAAACTCCATCGACTCCATCATATTGTTGACTTAACACTGCCAAAGGTTGAAATTGATTTGATGGGAGAGTTAAATTGAATCTCGTTCTAGTACAAATACTAATCGGGGGTAAATATATTATACATCGATTATCTACTTATTCTTTGCCAATGTATCTAACAAAACATTTTGATTATATACCTCTAACCGTATACCTACAACGCATCCCGGAATCGACCCTGTACTTTCCTGCACGGTTGCTCGACGCTACGCTTTCAACTTAATTATTGATTGTCTGTAACATAGCTGTCTAATTAGCTCTCTATTACGACGGATTATCACGAACAGCTTCCGTGTCATGTTGCCGTGAACGCATTGGAAAGACGTGACAATTAGGCAGCGGTTATAAAATGCTGAGCAGGATTTATACGTGCATGGGGGCGGGGTGGTGTTGCTTTAAACGATACAAGAAATATGATAAATGTAGACGACAAAATACGTCTGCAAATTATGTTTTCAGCTATTGCTAAGTATGTAGTTATGGGCAAAAAAAGCTTTTCATTTCATTTCATTTATTCATCAATATAGGTACATAAAAGTACACTCATGATAGTCAATTCAGTACATAATTATATAAATCAAGTGTAATATAATTTATACAACATAAATATATGTATATAATATTTTGTGTTTTGAATATACCAGTGTAGCTTTTTCTCTGTAGTCCATTATACAAAAGTATAGAGAAAGAATACTCTGAAACCTTTAGTATCATAAAATATGCTTAGTAGTATTCAACATGCTAAAAGAGAAAAAATCTAATTGCTCGGGAAGGTATCCTAAACTCGATCCATCATTTGATCTCTCACATCAAATAGTAATACGTCACCGTCAACCCCAGAATCGATAGATACATATGAGAAGCACAATCCCACATTAAAACCATGTTTCTAATCAGACTCTCATATTTTATACAACCACATGATTTACATAAAATTTGGTTACCAAAACCCATTGAAAATCCCATAAAGATCAAACGCTACAACTTGAATGAATCACTTTCTATATCAAACTGGTAACTGATTAAATTCCGATTAAATTAGTAAAACACTCATCAAATCATGTAAATTAGATAGTTATGGTATTTTGGACTTAGATTTATTGGTTTCGGATGCGTTAAATTTTAATTGGGCTCAAAAATTCTTCCGACGAACTTGTTAGTAAGAAGCAAATTAAGATGTTTTTTAATTATTGATTTAGAATTGATGTTAACAATATAAGTATGACTGAATATGACAATACTATTTTGGCAGACATTTAAGTTGTAATAAAGTTTTAAGCACCAGTACATGTAACTGCATGTGTAACATGAACTTTCAGGCTAATTAGAGATTATTTTGTATCATCATCATCAGCCCGCTATCGCCCACTGCTGAGCATAGGCCTCTCTTCGTGTACGCCACTCGTCCCGGTCCTGCGCAGATCGAATCCAGGTGCTCCATGCGGTTGTTCTAATGTCGTCAACCCACCGCATTGGTGAGCGACCTCTATTTCTATGGCTAGTCATGAGTCTCCAGACCGTTAATGTTTTGGTCTACCTGGCGTCCTCCTGCCTCGCAGCGTGTCCTGCCCAACACCACTTGAGTTTAGTGATAGCCTCACTGACGTCTCGCACCTTCTCTTACATGTTCCACAATGCCTGAAAACTCGCCTTAATTTTTTATATTAAGGACAAAATAACATTTACATCAAAAACAAATTTTCAGATCCTTAGTTCCGTTTAGATATCAAAACTACTTTCTTGCCACCTATTCAAAGCCTTATCAATAGTGGCCTAAATTTGTAAAATTATTTGTAAAATTAAAAATAATCAAGTCTACTAAACAAAATACTTCTAGAGGTAAAACATTCTTTATTTCAATACTTCTCGCCTCATTTACATAGTCAGTTACATGAAAATTGTTATTAAATTATCCGTAGAAAATGAAAGTGGCTCACCTACAAATCCCATTCATGCTAACTTACTAACCAATAGCGAGTGTTTAGTAAGTTTATAACTAGACACAAGAGCTAGAAACCTAGCTCAGACTCCAGGCAGTAATTTTAGAGATAGCGGACATTTTATTGATTCCACTAGAGCAGAAAATTTCACCATCGATTTGATCATATCGTTGGTTTGAATAGTTACAAGGCAGGATACAGCTGTATCAAGAATATTATATACTATTTTGTGCTTAATATTGAGCTAATAGCTTAGATATTCTTATGCTTCATGTTTTTATTATATTATACTTATATAATATTCTTATGCCATATGTTTTTATTATATTATACTTATACCTTATGTTTTAATTTTTTTTTTATGAAATGGGTTTGCACTTGACCGTAAATCGCCTGATGGTAAGCAATCATTACGGTCCAGGATGGAACGTGCTTACCCAGTAAGAACCGATTCACTCTCGCTTTGAAGATCGCAAGGTTATATTCCGCGGGGAACAGGGAGTCAGGCAGGGAGTTCCACAATTTAGCAGTTCGTTAAGTAAAATACATTTAATTTAAAACAGCAAGAAACTGACACCAACAAAGTTTACAAGTAATCATAAAATTAAAATAAGTCAAAACACCTTTTACACTGGTATCTAGGTTCTAAGAGTAAAAAGAAAAATCTGCAACGACCGTAAATCACACACTTCTATAAAAAACGTATTTTTCCAACATAGACTCTATTTCAAAAGATTAGAGTTTAATTTAAGGTGCATTCTCGAGTAATGAATAGTTTTACGCCAGTATTTTAGATCGGAAAGGTAGTATGGTAACGGAACGGCACCTTATTTGGCCGGCATCGAACGGTAGTTGATATTAAATCCTACGTACCTACCTAGCCACTAAGGCAAGCCTATATAACTAATAAGCTTATTTATTTAGATTAAATGACTGATTTACCGCCTTAATTAGGTAAGTACGTACCTATAATATTTAGGTAAATCAATTACGTTTTTATGTTAATCTAGGTACCGGTAATAGTCTAAAATTCTTATAAATGACATTTAAAATTTAGTGCCAAATATAAGTTGATTAAAAATAAATGAAGCTCTTTTCGCTTCCAACCGAAAATTTTACATGCTTTTGGCGTGTTTTTTTTAAACATAACTTGTTGATTACTAAAATTATGTAAGTACATAATATAAGTAAAATCACACATGTAGTTTCTCACAATGTTATTTTGTTTGTTCATTCGACTACAAAAGTTTCGCGCCTTATATGGGATCATCGCTAAACCTGAAGACGCATTAAAAAGTGAAACTGTAAAAAATCTAAGCACTTACTTAGAGAAACTTAGCAAACGTATAGAGAGATCATTATTCTTAGTTTAACTTAAGTACTTGTAAAGCAAATATGTAAGTACAAAATGTTAAGTACTGACAAATCTGTTTTCTCTTAGACAAATTTCATGTTGAGAATAGGTGTTAAAATGTGTCCATACAGGCAGGTAAACAATTTTCTAGTAGCGGTACTTAATTACTTAATTAATAGTATATTGTATACTTGATCAAAGGCTTTGGTTAATGATGATGATGAAGATAACTTAACCTAAACCACTATACTTTAATATATAATCCTAAACCACAGTCTATAGCACTACAGTCTTAACTATATACTCGTAGCTCACTCAATAGATAGCAGTTTGTTTATTATAATAAGAACAAGACAAGATTAAGTTATATTTTTATTTGTTTTTTAAACCACGAAGACGTTCTCTTTCTAATATTCCAAATATTGACCCAGTTATATAATATCACAGATGAATGGCTACACTTACAGAAGCATCAGCTATACTTAAGTAAACATTAACACTATCACATCTATAGTTGATATTTTGTGATTGTGTCTTTGTCTTATGTAAATGTATTTTTTTATTTATTTAAGTTAAATTTGGGTTGGAATGGATCATGGACCATGTGGATCGAATAATTTTTTTTTGTATTATTCGATCCACGGAATGTTCCTTAATCTTTAGTGCAGTGAAATGACGGGTCATTCTAGGAATCAAGTAGTTCATTATTGTTTATCGTAAAACGTAAAAGGCTATTAGAAAAAACGACACGTACACTCGTCTAATACGAACCCTTTTATTCCTGATTAATTCAAACAACACCACGCGCCACCACTAGTGCTACACGTATCACGGTGTTCATTCACGTTGACTAGCTGCATAATCCGGCTGCGGTCACTTTCACTCACTCACTGCTGTTAGAAGATACAAGCTCTATCACGCAACCGACTGAGGTGGGAGTAGAGGATCGGACAGAGGTATTAGTGCTTAATTGTATAGCATCTTCAACGTGGAATATTATAAAAAACTGTGTATATAATAGTTGTAGTGTGAAAAAGGTACAAACAGACCAACAACAATATTTTTTTATTTAAATACAGATACCTACCTAAAATACACTTGTATAGTTTAAGAAACACATTTGGACACTTTATAGCTGACAGTTTCACTATGATACTGTAAATTAATATTAAGTATTTGTATTTATACTGCTAAATTTCTACAATTACCTACCTATCATATTTTTTGATATGTAGAGCATGTTTGATATGAATCAACTTACGAGTACGAACTTACTTATAAATATAATTTAAGTAAACTGTGCACAGTTTTGACTGTAAAATATAACTAAAAGTTGTTTTTCTGTTGCGTTATCTACTCCGTACCACGTATGTAGATAGATCTGCAAATAATAGGGGCTATTAACTAGAAAAAATAACGAGTATGTTCATGACTGCGCACATCAGTTGTTAGATCTAGAGACAGTAGATGAGCTGTCGGCGCCTTTCAAGCGCTATTGATAAAGCCATCAATCCGTCTTCATTGACTTTCCATGCTTACGGCTAAATCAATAGCTTTCTTGGGCGGTATAACTATTTGACATATCATAATGAGTGTGTTATTTGCATAATATAAGTAAATATGTATATACTTTATTGCGTTTAGGTGCAATATAAAAATAAGCATTAGAAACGGGCGTTACCTTTTCACGAATTGTTTTTTGTTACTTACAGTCAATAATACTTTGAGCATAATTATAGCAAAGTTAAGATTTTGTCGACAGATCTCCACATATTAATCTTCTTTAAAAAATTACAAATATTGTAATACTTGGTACCTACGTCTATTTTATTAACATTGCGTAAATGCTTAAATATTAACTACCTCTAAAGTCATTTTATGTTCTGTGGTTTTAGTATAAATTGTAAAGAGTCTCGTAGGTATTTGTAATTCCTAAAATCCGGTTGGAAAGGATCTCCAATGCCACATGACCTAAGGTGCATGTAATGTCGAACCCATCGTCTTGTTTATGTACAGTATTCCACAGGTCAGTCGAGTTTTAACTAGTGGTTGTAAAGTGCTGGGCTGGGATATGGCACGTTGATTTGCTGACCAATAAATAAAATTAAATAAAAGAGGAATAAGGAAAAAATGCAAAAACTTTAAAAATGCTAAACGGAACTAGGACTATTATACTAAGTGTATATTTAATTCTTACCAGCTGTTGGCAACCGGCTACTTTATAAGTATTTACATATCATAAGTTGTTTTAAACATCTTGTCGTTTACGTAAATAAGTACATAGTTCTAAGTTAGCTAATGTTTTATAAGATACTTATATAACTGCTCGATTTAAATGCTAACAAATGGAAGATAAGTAAGTACATCTTTTTGTTTCATTGGAATAATAAAAAGTTCAGACTGCTAATCTACTTTACTCATATTCATATCTGCAGAGAGATGGCAACACTCTTGGCTGCAACTGCACAAGACAAGGCCACCTGGTTACATAAGTGATTCAACTCATCCAATTTAACTTGCGACAGCATTTTTTGCGGCTAAATTACCTCAAGTATTCAGTATCAACACTTAAATGATCAATAATTTTCCAATCCAGAAGTAATAAATAAAAATATAAGAATATGCGTCAATTTATACCTATAACAATAAACATTTATCATATTTTACTTCAGTTATTTGTGGCTAGCTGCAGCTAGCCACAAATTCATGTAAATTGATACCAAGTTATGTATGTTTTCGTCGTATATCTTCGGCTTCAAAAATAAACGCCTTAGTGTTTCGTTTCCGAGAGTGTGGGATTCCCACTGAGTCAGTGTTCGACATACCTACTAAGTAAGTACTATGTAGATAGCTTGTAGGTGTAAGTTACACAGTGAAGCCACACTAAAGCTACTTGATTCAATGTTTATGCAAATCTAACCGATTGTAATTTAGCTGAATTAGAGATGCACTGTGTTAACTGTGTGCTTCTTTTATTTTAATTAATGAAACATTCAGGCTGCCCCTTGAACTAACAAGTTAAAGGTACTAAATAAATATCTTATTCGCTAAAGTTTACTTACGTATATTATAAAAAAAAACTAATATGTAGTAGGTAAAAAGTTTGATTGGCGATTCAAAAAATACCAGATAAATGTAAATAAATGATGCATCGAATACCAAATTTTGCATCCTCAGATTCTACCTGGATGATAAAATAAATGTTTCGGAAATAAAAAACCGCAAACAACGACCCAATTATGGAACCTGGATTCGACCTTCGGAGAGTCGTGACCTAGACAGGATCCAGACTAAAAACATAAAAAGTTTTTGCAACAAAATAATGGTTGGGTGCTTATTGATAGATGATCCTTAAATTAAATGGTTTATACAAATAATTTTTACGTGCGTAGATATTGGGCCTTATTACAAAACGTGGTTTAAATATAAGTCTAGACCAAGTCTGTTATAGTTGCTCGAAAATAGTCTGGCTACTGTCATAATTATCAAACTGTCAAAATGTACCAATGCTTGTATGTGATATCTGGGAAAAAAGAACCCACTTTTTATTTTCATAGTCCTGGACTAATATTTAAACCGCGTTTTGTTATAAGACGGATTCAGTTTAAAATGGTTGTTTGTTTTTGCAATCCTGTATTTTTTGTTACAATAAAAAGTTTTATAACTTTGAAATGTCTCTGAATAACTCAAGTTAACTCAAAAAAAATATCTTGTCATTAAGAAGTAGCTAAGTGCGCACTTTTGCTATGATAAAAGCTCAGATAAAACCCCAAATAAAAGACAATTAACAACCACTTAGATTGTCAGATATCTATTATTAATTAAAGGTTATTTTAGGAGCAAAAACTTATAATGCACGTCGTCATGCACTAATGTTCTTATATACCTAAGTAAATAGCTATTTATGTAGTGACTAAATACCTATAGATACAAAGGTAGATATTAGTCAGTACATATGAATTTTTTACTTCACATAATGTACCGTGATAAAGACGTGACTAGACTTAAAAACTGCAACTTGCATTTTAGTAATCTTCCTGCATTTTATTAGGAAAAATGCATGAAATCTGGACAGAAAGGCCATCTTGTGGTTGACAAAATTAGGGAAGCTGTTCTGCTTATTGTTTGTTTTTGCGTATACTTAATTAATATTAATATATGTTGTTTTAAATCTTAGCTTACTACCGCAACATCGCTTTAATCCAGCAAAGCAAGAAGTACTTATTAGTACCTATTTAAATTTTAAATAATACATGTACCTGTATTTTTAGATCTGAAAAAAACGATTCATAAATTTGAAAATGTTACCCGTCAGAGTCACAACAGTAGCGTAGTTACTAACTGTTATAATATATTCAGTGACAGTGGAGGTCAAAACAGCATCACTCAGCTCCACATCTTTGGTAAGATAGATCACGTATATTGGAAAAAATGTATTTACTAAATTTTTACCATGGTGCTCTCGTGGTTCGTAAATTATGGTTTCCGTCTAATTCTTTCAGTATTGCAGTTGCACAGGGATTAGCAATCCTCCCGAAACCCTCTGTATCACACCAGCAATGTTTAATAACAATAACGTTTAATAATAATTCGGAATACCGAATGTTTTCACTCAAAAACCAAAAACTAATCACAGATTCGTGGATGTATTATGTCTTAGATATATCTCTCTAATTATGTTTACAATAAATAAAAATAAATGTCAATTTAACCAAATAACCCGCCCTTACTCGCTCACGGTGCCCATCAAGCTAGCTGCGTTTCCGCGCTGAATGGCAACAGCGCCGTTACACCAGAAACGATCCAGAGCGGGAGTCACCGGTCGTAACTATAATTTTCTGCCCAATTTCTCCGATGAATGCGTCCTTGCTCCAACAGCCCATGGTTTCCACCGCCAGAGAAACAAAAACGTAAAGCAACTCCAGGGCAGCATAGCCTCTTCTTGACACAGGCAAAAGGCTGTCTTTGATTGGCGTGTCGTTTTCGAGTGAAAACTTTCCGTATTTGTGAAACACGGTTGGTATTCTTGTACAAACTTAATTACACTTAACTATATAATATCCAAATTTAATAGAAGCATGTGCCCCTGACCTCACAGCCGCGTTGGTTGGCTCGGTGTGGGTTCATTCAGCTCTCTGTTACCTAACTTGGCAGCGCATCATGCGAGGTACGTGTTTGGATTCACGTTGGCACCAGTGCTTAGGATAATTGGTAATCCTCTAAATGCGTCTTTAAAGTAATGTTTGATAGAATGGATTAGTTAGTTCTTGTTCTATGTTGCTCAAATTTATAAAATAAATTTGAGCAACATAGAACAAGAACGCCGACGATGATGATGATATTGGAAAAAATCCAAGTAAGACGTAAATATTAACACAGAGTTTTCATATTAATATATCTGTGATTAGTTTAAGTATATAGATGCAGAGTCGGCAATATACTTACATATCTTTATCATGTTATATATGTACCTATGCATGCAAAAAAATCTGAAATATTTTTGTTAATCTACTTTATTCTGTAAAAATTCTGTTACATTTTTGTATGTGTACCTATTTAGGCTATTCTAATCTTCTTGAGCTGGTATATGGTGCATGCTAACAACACGCTAACAGCTACAAACCACATTCGTACCTCGTATGTAAATGGCCGCCCACGGGAGAAATTGTACAAATGCCCAGATTAATTAATCTAATTTGTCTAAACACCTACGTACCTAAGAAAGAAAATTTAACCGCTATAAGAAATTTAACGATGTTTTTTTGTCTCCATCACTCGTTGTCGAAACTATCATCTGATGGCAGGTTTATGTTACTAGATAGGTTTCTTCTAGGCAAGTTATGTTTAACTTCAAAGAGGTTGTATTCCGCGTTAAAAAAAAAATTAACTGCCTCCGCAAAGTTGGCTTACCGTTACTAAAACTTATAAATCTTAAAAAAGAAGTTAATGTTTGCCCTTTGAACCTTTATGGTAAATCACGTCGTGATATTAATTTTTTACGTGTCTTCACAAAAATATATGTAAAACTATCTAAAGCGCAGATATGTAAATAATCAATCAAATAGATAAATATGGCCAGATTTTGTATACAATTTTTTTGAGCTAATGTTGCGTTGCCATAGTGCAGGTTTAGCACTTAATAAATTAACTCATAATCTTGCGTATAAAATATTTCTAAGATGATGATATTAAAAATATGTTCACGAGAGTGTCAAAATCGCAGTTTTTATCACCTAAAGCAATAAATTCTCACCGCGGAATGAGCGGTGTCATCGTTAAAATTAACCAGCCGTAAAAATAATGAGGTAATATCTATTTGGGCAATATGTGTAATTAAACCTGTAAACAAGTTTTTATGTCTCCCATACATAGTCATTAAGTTTTTATTGATAAGTGTAATGAAGTGTTACTTAGACAAACTATTGAAAGCAAACTTATAAAACATTTATGTTGATTTCTTGGATATTTTGTTCGATAAACCATATGTATTTTAACTATTGTGATTAGTTGAGGAAAGTGACACAATTTGAGTGGGAGAAAGGATTTTTATATTGAATTGAATTGGGTTGTAAGGAATTAAGTAACGCGATAGTTTAACAACTATTTTCTACCAAACATACCTAATTACTTTTCATCAATCGAGTTGATGTTCAAACGTACATACTTATGTATACATACATATAGGTATTTACCTACTTTGCTTTGTGCTAAGGAATATTTGTATTGTATTTATCATAATTTTCTCTCTCACACAAAGCGTATTAGAAAGTTATTATGTAACAACTTTTCATTCCGTATAAACATCTCTATTAATCACATTCTTGGTTATAAGTTTGGGGTCAGAAGTTCTCGGCCAAAGGTCAGTTTGACCGGACACCGCCGCCAGCGCCAATTTTACATCCTAATTCAAAACTCATCAATATTTTGTGAGGAAAAAATTGTTAACGGAACTGAATTTTAACTCCCAATATGTTCATTACCTAAATATCTTCGAAAATATACCAAGTAATATTATATCAAACAACTTTGTTCGTAAGTATACATATTAAATAAACTCTCGTATGTGGTTTTCGAAATAAAATAATTCGATCAATAAATAAACAATTTATTACTGTTCTACATAATATAACGATTGCGCTTACATAAGAATAGCCAACAACATTTATAAAACGGTTTGGGAAAAAAAAAACTCAAAAGACATCTTTTCTGATTATTTGTTCCTTTTCAAATAGGTGTGTACAGCAATGAACCAATGCATCTAGTCCTAATTTTGTGAATCAACGTTTTCGGTAATTCATGCAAGTAACCCCAATTTCGTCTCATTGTAAACGATCACTAAGTTATTTTTTTTATAAGAAGTTCACACTTAATTAGATTTTATGTTTGTTTTACACAGATCGCTATACTAATACAATGTGAGCTACATTCAAACACCTGGGAACAACTGGGAACATAAAACATGCAGCGAGTTCTAAACTTCATGACACGTAGATCTATTAAAATTAAATAAAAAAGAGACAGCATTCTCCTAAATCTGCAAGAGCAATGCGACTCCTGCCAGCGTCCACTTGGAAGGTTTATCCTTGGTCTTGAGGTTGAAGGTCCACACATACGTTGGCCCCCGGGTCCGTGTCTTGTACACTGGGCACTCATACATGTTGCGCAGGTCTTGCTTGTCTTGGGTGATGGCCTGGAAGGGAAGGTGAGACTTGGTTACTTGAATGGGAAAGAGCATTTGAGAAGTGGTGATCGCAGTAAATTATTAATTCATCATCATTATCGGGTGTCATCTTCATGTAGAAGTTTGGAAGTCAATCGGCAAATTTTGTGCGATCTCATACTGCTCCTTTTACATGTGGATAGCTGTCCTTATTATATTGATTCTGCCCTCATGACGGTGGATGTGTGGCTGAGCAAATTTTCATAACAACAAATTTAGCTAGATTTAATTAGCTTTGCCCTTCAATAGCACTCACTCGAACATTTATAACTGGCATGGGAGGGAACAGGTCCTTGAGCCGCGAGTCCATGATGATCCCCGCCTGCACGTCCCAGCGCGCGCCCTCCATGAGCAGGCCGTGCACGAAGGCTCCGTCCTTGGGCGCGGACCTGCAATCAGCGATCCTGTCGTACGAGGAGCGCGGTTAGCTTGGGACCAGAAGCAGTGCCATGGAGGTGAAGTGGTGAGTGGTACCATGCTGGGGGTGTTAGGCAGATGCTTTAAGTTTTTGTTTGTTGGTTTTCCATTTGACAACAGATTGTCGCTAGGAATTACTGCATGATCAATCTGTTGTTTTTTTTAACTCTTTGTAATTATTATCGTGTGTTGCAACAAAGAATTTCATTTTTTTTATTGTACGATTTCAAACAACAGCTTTACGAGTATGAATAGTATGATCAGTCCTATATTAGGTATAATTTTCCGTGCCTGTGTCTTGAATGCATAACGCCTTCAAGTTATTTACGAGCAATGTGCAATATAAATGTGTTATTTAGATTTATAGTTTTATAAATTATATTTAATTAAATAGAACGGATACTTTGTCAAACCATAAACTTGTTTTAATATAAATCTATAGTAGAATAGAATCGTTTAAAGTTTTCCTCTACGTTTAATGGTCTGCCAAACCACCCAGCGTAGTACCGAAAATGAAGAGTTAAAGCTAAGCGAGTTAGCATACAAGAACAAAGAGAAGCTCGGAAACTTATCTTGTTCAGATGTTCCTTCTGCAGGCAAATACTGGCCATAGATTATATCCTTGCCTAAACCAATCTATGTCAAAGCCGCCTCAATACAAGCCAATTAATTACGAGGAATGCCTGCAATAATGCCTAAGAAAAACAGTCAAAATGTTATATGAAAACAACACAGTATATAGCACACACAGCATGCTGCAATATTTACTTTTTACATGCACTTCCATCGTTAAATAAGCCAATTTGCAGCCTTTACATACGCCAATCATACTTTCAACTGATACATAAATTTCAATAGAAAACGTTACCAACATAAGAAATTCTAATTAATTTTCCTACCTACAATCGCATAATAAACAATACCTAGATACTGAATAAAAAAACTATTCAACTCTATCTACTGAAAAAGTAAAATTTTGTACTGAAGTAGGTCCCAATTTAACATGATATTAAGCCTAGATTATGTTACTTATACAACCACGTATAGCACCACATACTAAATAGAACTTACCGGTTCGAAAGGTAAGCTAAATAGATCTGTATTATACATACATATCAATATGAAATCACAACATCAAGGCGGATTGAAGTTATTGTAACTAGTACAAATATCACTGCACCACACCTGAATTAGGGTCATTTATCTTAGTTTTAGCATCACATGTTGATCTAAGAAAGAGCAGGTACTTAGATACATTTTATTCACAATTTTTTGAGTAAATTCTGTGAATTGCACGATGCCAGAAGGTAATTATCATCATCATCACAAGACGCGCAAAATCGAAACGTAATCATTATTAAAAGCCTTTGCCAGAACTGGAATGTAAAAGAATGATGAAAATGGTGGCCAAATGGTTGAAGAATCCAGGCATTTCCGGAAAAATGCAGATTCGAATTCTGTTGGTTGTGATTATTTTGCTCATTTCCAGATAATTTTATGATTATAAAGTCCCTCAATCCACCTTGATCACAACACCAACAGCACGAACAAACCGCTCCACACTCTACTTACGTGAACTCCTCCTTCATCTTTTTGGTGACGTCACACTGGAGGCACATCTTGTCGAGAGGCAGCTCGTAGCGGCGTGCAGTGCTCTGCATGATCGCGGTGAGGAGGCTCTGCGGGTTGAAAAACCCGGCCAGCCACACTGACGCGGGGAGCTGGGGATAGATATACATCTTAGACGGTCTTTCGGACCGACGTTAGAGGAGTCAACAAGTCACGACGTGAGGATACCTCGCGGAGAGGCGAAACACGTGTCGACGAGAATATCTTGCCGAAGGACAACTACAAAACTTGAAGACACAAGGTGCGGTGTTGGTAAGATCTTAGACTACAGTAGCGCTTAACATCAGGGAGGCTGTATTCAAACGTTGGCCTATTCCGTGTAAAAAATGTACAAGTTAAATGATAGCCAAGGAGTTTTTTTATGTATTCCTCTTTCGCGCCGTAATGTGACGGATTATCACGGCGCTAATATGACTGTACCTAACACGTTAAAATTATATGACAAAACTGTGGGCAATTTACAAACTGAGAGAATACTTTTGTAACTTGTTTTTTTGTACATTTTTGTACATTTTTACTACTGTTTTGTACATGTCTGATTGTATCTCTTCTAAACACTTCTTATACAACCTATTATTTAGCATATACCTTTTTTTAATTTACCTAGAAAAAATCTTACCACAAAATCTGTAGCCCACGTCTCTAGTTCTCTCAGCCTGAGCAGTAAATCGGCGTACCACGCAGACAGGCCTAGTAGAGATGGGTAGGCCCTATTTGCCCATATCGCTGGTACCTGTAAAAAATAAGCAAATAATAATATTACCTAGCTGCTATAATGTATAAAACTAAAAATTGAAAAACTCAATAAAACATTACGGTCTTACTTGATCGAGAAACAGGGCGTTTTCCAAATCTTCCATGTCGGATGTTATCGTCAATTCACCCTGAAATATACAGCAAATCAAAAATTACATGAAGCGTACTTGTTCGAAAATATTATGATGTTGTTGAAAATCTATACTAATATTATAAAGCTGAAGAGTTTGTTTGTTTGTTTGAACGCGCTAATCTCAGGAACTACTGGTGCGAATTGAAAAAATCTTTTTGTGTTGGATAGACCAGTTATCGAGGAAGGCTTGGCTATGCCGAGCGGCATTGGCAGCTCCGTGCTGAATATCTTATTACGAGCTGTGCCTGCGACTTCGTCCGCGTATTGCCTAACAAAATAGATTCAGGTGTAGCTGAACTCATTCGTTTGTTGCCGAAAATGTACATACGTATAGCGTTACAGTGTTTAAATGATAATATCATAATAATTAGTCGATTAGCTTTTACAATCAGGCAAATGTACAAAATTTATAATTAAGAATAAAAAATAGCGGAACACAGACGAACCTTTAGCCCTAAATCCAGCTCTCTCAGCGAGCGTTTCATCTCCCCAGTGAGGTAGTTCATCCGCTCGCACTCCTGGAAGGCTACGATGACGTAGGGAGTCCTCTCCTCCACCTTGCCCATGATCTCCACCATGTTGAACTCTTCGGGCAGCTTCTCCACGATCTCGTCTAGCATTTGTTTCACCTGGGAAATTAGAACTTGTTTAAAGAGAATAAAATTACACCATATTATGTCTCAGCCAAAAATATTATGTCTCATCAAATCATTAGGAGAGTGTTTATTTTATATGACTTAGTAAAGCTGTATTTTGTCTACCACAAAATAAATTAATTCTTAGTAGCCCTTTATAATAGCTCCCTACCATATCGCTTTGCAAAAGAAAAAAAAATACTTTTCTGTCCTTTGCTTATTTTCACATTGCTACAGAGTAATGGTTCGTTATGATCTTTGGCGTGGTGGTAATGTAACATCTCGGGAGTGACATGGACTAATCTTCCTCACGCAACGCAGGCATAACACTTTAAAAGAAAAAAAGCTACCTAAATCATAGATCACCTTATCTTCCCTAGTAACAGTAGCCGCGCCAGACGCCTGAGCATCCCTCGGCTGCATCTCAAATATAGTCCGAAACAGGTTCTCCGAGGTGGTGGTGAGGAAGCCGATCTCAGCGTTGGGATGCAGTCCGTACAGGTAGGGGGACTCCGCTGGCATGGCGTCCTCGATGTACTGGTGGTAGCCGCAGTAGTCCGTGTTGGGAGGGGCGGGGAACCCGGGGGCTAGCTGTAGCTCGCCGTCCACCTGGAGGGAGGGATATTTAAGTTTATGTTGTAGTAGGTACAGCTATATTATGGGGTAACTAGTACCTACGCTTTATCCGAGTAATATTTTACGAAAGAAATAAAACGTGGTATATTTGTTTTTACGTGGGATAGGTTTAAGTACGTTTGAATACAGCTTGCCTGATGTTAAGCATTGCTGCAGCCTAGGATGTAACACGCTTACCTAGAAGATATCTATGAATCACAACCTTGACTATAGTCACTAAATTATCTAGTCTGTATTTAGGTATTATCGTTACAAATAAGTCAAATAAATCAAAACATGTTTAGTTTCGCGATAATTTAATACGTAAGTAGTTTCGTTCAGTCTTTTGGAAGCTAAGTTTGTTTTTCAAATTTCTTTATTGATAATAACTTACAAAACATTTGTGGTAATAGTGTACATTATCCTATCACAACAATATCATAAGTAAGAATTTGTTTGTGTGGCTAGTAACCTTTTAAAACTTTTCACTGCTGTGTATTTATAAAAAGTACTTGGATATTACACATAGGTACATAATTTAAACTAAATTCAAAGTGAACTAGCACAATGTAAGTTTAGAAACAACAATACATTTTACGAATATGATTGAATAAAATAATTTAATACCAAAAGAGAGGGTACGTCTACAAATTTGTCAACGGTCGTTCGCATCAAGCAGCGGGCGGGAATCTACAGACTAAGCTGGAAGCTAAGTAAAAGTACCACTAAACGATGAGTGGCTGGAAGAGATGATTTTAAGTGAGCAAAAGAAATAAGGCCGCTTTGTTGCTTTGTAGCACGAGAGTGATTTGTTTCATGTTTTGTAATAGTTTTATTGCGTTGTTACAATAAAAAGAAATCTATTTTTCTTTAGGTAACTCACCAAATCCGGCTGCATGAGCTCTTCAAGGTACGCGTTGCAGAGCCTGCGGTCCCAGTCGTCAGTGATGTGTCCTCCGTACATGATCTCTCCGAACAAGTACCGCAGGTCCTCCCACGGGACTCGCGAGTTGGCTTCTAGGTAGTTGTAGAGGACGAACACGCTGATTGTTAGGTCACCTGGGGATGAAAATGAAAATATAATTTGGTAAAAACTACTACTACTGGAATTTTGCTAACGTTATTCAGGATTCGAAATGATGATCTAGTAAATAGGGATGATCTGGTACATAGGATCTAGTAAAGGGATAAAGAAATAATAAAGTGGACAATTAATATAAGAGAGACCGACTTTCTTGTCAGAAATTTTAAACTACTCTAAGGACATTTTTAGCTTAGGCATTTCTTTTGGAAAACGCGCAATTTTTAACTTCCAATGGTGCTTCAAATCAAACTAGCAAAGTGTAAAACATAAATGTCATTGGCATTAGAACACGCACACATATCTAACTAATACAAGCTTCCTCCTATAATGATTAATGTACTGTGATTTGATAACATACACTTAAACATTAGTGGAAAATTTAACCTCGGCACATGTAATTTTTTTTCTGAAAATTTGTATGTGTGTAAGTATGAATAAATAAATAAATGATACAACTTACCAACATTGAAGGGATATATTTTGTTCCAGCCCTGCGGCCCGAATTTCCTTCTCTCGGCGACCACGGCGTGGAAGTAGCAGAGAGCGAACAGTATCGCTTTGAACTCAGCCTCTTTGCCGCACATCTCTAGCGTCTCTTGGTTGAAGTTGTCCAGCGCTTTGTGGATATTAGCCTAGGAATGAAAAAAGTAGGTATCTGCTTATCGTGCTTACATAGATGAATATAGAATCAGATCACCACAAAATATGTGAATGGTTAAGAGTAACTTTTCTGATAATATATCTTTGGCAAACATTATAATGTGGTTTTCACAACATCTCTGACACGTAACGCAAAACATAATGGAAATGCTGTTGCTGTGTGAATTTCTAAAAACCCATGAAGGAACGATTTGTTGGTATTGAACAAAAAAAGACAGTTAAAGTTTAAAGAAACAGGTTTTAAAATAATAATACTAAAAATACCGAGCGTAAAGCTCGAGAGGATAAACCGAAATAAACGATATAATAATAGCCTTGTGTCATTATTTATTTGCAAGAGGATCTACTTCTTTTCTCTCTTTCAACAAATTCTAGATCACGGCATAGGCCAAAGATTTAAATAAAGAAACAAAAATATACAACTTACGATATTACCTACTAAAAATAAAATGTTAGTTGTTTGCGATTGATCATCTTTCAGCCCTATAGAGCTAAGTATACCTAGATATATCTCTAGCCATATTCACACCTGCATTCCAGTAGGCGGTTCATTGGTGATCTTGATGCTAGACTCTAGTATCCCCTGCGGTATGATGTGCGCCGCGGCGGTGGCTGCAGGCTCAGCTGACATGAACAGGCGGAACTCGTCGTGGCAGCCAGCCGCGAAACTCTCCATCTTCTTCTCGAGGCTTGGCAGCCATTTCTTTACTAAATGGATGTTCTGGAAGAAGAAGAAAAAGAAGAACATTCAGAAATTTTAGAAGAAGAGGAGAAGGTAGAGTCCTAATGGAATTAATCTAATCATCTATGTATGCATTTTTTTTAATGTTAACATTTTCAGGCACACCGCACCGAAATAAAATAGCGATATTTTATACCGTTTATCGACATAATTTATGAGGGTAATAGGTGTCGTTCATTATTATACAAAGGTAAAAACAATCTGTGTCATTTTAAAAAACTTGAAAGCATCTAGTTTATATATCTATTCTGGTATGTTATTAGTACAAACTATGTTTGCCATTTTGTATCAAAATATTTTTTAAGCTTAATAAACTTTACAACCTGCAAACTAAAACTACTAGAGCTAATAGATCTGATATCTTCTAAGAAGCGTGTTACACTCTAGGCTACAGCAATGCTTAACTACAGGCAAGCTGTAGACAAACGCAAACCTATCCCACGTAAAAAAAATGTGAACAAACCTGCAACACCACCCAGTGTCCCTTGACCAATGCCTCATCCATAGCCTGTTCCGCCACGATCTCTTGCCCCTGGCCCAGAGACACATTATGGAAGTTCCCATTATCTGCCGTGAAACCCATAACCTTCCCCAAGGCTTCCACGTCCTTGAGAGGGTTCACACCGGGAGATAAGATGAAGAATATGGGTGTCGTAGGACTGGTCTCTTCAAAAGATTTGCTGAATTCTACGGTCCGGTTTTCAACGTATTTTCCACCCATTTTTTCCTCTATGTAGGCCCTAAAAATAATCAATTGGTGAACATAAACACAAACAAATAAACCAACACAACATAAAACAAATCTTTCTAACCAAAGATCTGATACGGTGGTAGACAAGAAGTATCTACTTAGTATTATGGTACTTACGCTACAGCATAAGTCATTCTGTCTGGTCTTAGAGCCCTAAACATGCATAGTCTTTGAAGAGCCGTTTTGTTTTTCCATTCCTGAAAACAAAACAAAACCAAAGTTACACACGCTACGTCAACATCTCATTCAGTTCACAGATTCTTCTAGGAGACAAATTCGATAAACATTAGTCACTTTAGTTATCTCTCAATTAACCAATACTAGACCTACAAAACTTAATAATCCTTATTCATTGAAGAAATATCAAAGACTTCATACCTGCGGGAACTTCTCCCTCTCTGGACACTCCAGCTCCACAATCTTCTTCCACCGTTTAGGCGAGGTCTCGATATCCCTATCCAGGTTCCTGAACTCGTCCTTCCCGGCGAGAGAGCAGATGCCGCCCCAGCTGGAATTGGAGAGGAAGTCGACGGGACTGGTCACGTGGGGCTTCACGGGGAAACGGAGGAAGAAGTCCAGCTCCACAGGGGAGATCTCTTCGCTCATTAGGAGGACCTGGAGTGACACATTTAAATAAGGGCTTTGCAATTCAAAATTAGATTACGGAACACACAACTTTGAACAAATATTTCTCATTTCCCTCTTTTTCTTTCTCTTATGTCTCTTTTATAGTGCGAACTGCTAAATTGTGCAACTCCCTGCCTGACTCCCTGTTCCCCGCGGAATATAACCTTGCGATCTTCTTACTGAGTAAGCACGTTCCGTCCTAGATCGTAATGATTGCTTACCATCAGGCGAATTACGGTCAAGTGCAAACCCATTTCTTGTAAAAAAAAAACTCGTGCACTAATATAGAAGCACACAAATTTCAGGCGGTTTTTTGTAGACTTTAATTAATTTTGCAAATATTGTACTTATTAAATTATTGTGGTTAGCTGAATTTTAAGAAATATATGTAATTGACTTGCTGAATAATTTCGTACCTGGAAAGTCATCTGCGAGGCGAATATAAGTTTGTCACACTCGAACAGTCCCCTGGAGGTGTACTGGAACACGGAGTAGCTGATGCAGTCGATCAGGTTCCTGATGCGCTGGCTCACCTCCTCCGCCGGCTCCGCCTTGGAGATCGCTTTTTGGAATACTACGCTGAAGGCCTGAAAAATGCAAACGTTTAAAGTAAGATAAGCTTAAATAGAACCTATATATGTACCTAATATGTAACTATGTTTTACCCAATCAATATATTGCTTTAGTTCAATACGTCCACCCAGAGTCATTATTGTGTTTTTATTAATTTTACGCAAATTTTCTGACAAAAATAAAATGCACCAAAATATGTCTGCGGACACTCTTTTTATATGTACTTTATGAACTTTTAAATTACGAGCTGTACAGAACGATACACGAAGTAAAATATTACAAACCTTTAGCGAGAACTGATAAATAGGATTGATAGTGTTCAGGTCGTTCAGTATGAAGTACAGTAGCGACGCTCGCGCGGCGGCCGGCCGGTAGAACTCGCGCGCCACGTCGATTTGTTGAGACGTTATTTTGGCTTCAGATACCTAGAACAAGGAAATGATTGTGAGTGAGAAAAATACGAAGCTTAGGATACTTAGGAACCTAATTACCTCCACACAAAATGTCATACAAATCGGTTCAGCCGTTTGAGCGTAAATCAGGGACAAACATATACAACCACACTCACAAACTTGTTTTTATAATATTAGTGTCATGTGATATATTACTGAAAATGAGTACCTACAAAGAGATTCTGTACATAATCATATCGAGGCCCTAACTCACTAAGTACGTTGTTAGATAGATAAAAATATGTAAGAGTACTGAAATCTAACGTTTTTTTAAACACATGGGGTTTCATTATAGTAAAGCTATAATACAACCCCTGTTTTAAAACTACTGCTGTACAAAAGCCGAGAATGTCTGCTATCGCTTACCTTCCTCTCAATATCGGCAGCAGTTTTCTTAGTAGTCTCCAGATTTTCCACCAACGCCGTGTCACCGAGGATGTTCTCTCCAGCGGATGACAGGCGAGAAAGCAGGTCATCTTCTAGAGACTTCAGCTGGATCTTGAACTGGTTCTGCTGTTTGGTGAGCTCTGCTTTTAGCTCTTCTAAATCTGGTCTCTCAGCTTTCACCACCTGTAGAATAAAGTATTTTTTTTTAAATAGTCAGTAATTTGTGAACACCGTGCTTATTCTGTGTTGCCTGTCTTTTCAGGTTGCTCACTTTTTCCTGTAGGCGTTAGACACACACACAGTTCCTATTGTAGGTATTACATTTTTAAACAATTCAAATTACACCACATTTAAACATACCAACAATTTGAACTGAAAACCTACGTTTAGGGTATTTAAAAAATAAGCTCAGAGCTCTACTTACCTCAGCCAGCAGCTGATCTTCAAGTCCGTCCCTGGTGACAGTGAAGTTGACCAGCGTAGTCTGAGCTTGCATCTCAGGCTTGTAGTGAGGGTTGGCCAGCTTCGTGTGGAGGATCAGGCGGAAGTTCGGGTTGTACTCTATCTCTTTGTCACCCATTTTTATTGCTCTGGGGGTTTAAAGAAGCATTATAAAGGAAGAAAATTAAAAATCAAAATAAAATAGTAGGTACTATGACACACAACACAACTATGCTAAATATAGGTAATGAGTCAGTATATAATAAGTTATTTTTTTTTGTTCTGATTTATTTTCTTTCCTTTATTGAATAAAATATTGCAAAAGTTTAATCTCGTTTTATTTCCCATACATTCAACTATCAAATAATATTTTTTTTAAATCAATATGCCCTTTGAATAATAAGTTATGACTAAATTAATACAAGCGCCCAAGGGTTGGTGTCAAAAATAACAAAATGGCTGCCATTCCACCATGAGGAGGAAAAAAAAAATTTTAGAGCTTGATTTGTCGATAAAATTAATCATATATTTTGCCATTTCAGGCTCCGACACGGGTAGACAAACACATTGTATAGATGTTTGCTACAAATTTTCGGTTACTTAGTTGTTGTAACAAATATACATATACCACAGACAATAGGAAAATTGTTTCCTTAGTCTGAGACATATACCTACAGTCCCAAAAAATATACGATTACGACTAAGTCCAATACACACAATTCATAGTCGAAGTCAGTTTAATAATACCAACCTGCCCTTTTTGATAAGAGTCCTGCCCAGTAGTGGGTCTAGCACAGGGTCCACAGTCTCTCCGATATTCTCCAGAAGAACCGTCTCTCCTTTTATGATGGCTTTTTCAATATTGTCCAAGTAAGCTCTATGGCCCAGGCGGATGACTTGCAGCTGCTCGCCGTACTTCTGTTTGATCCATTTTACACCTTGTAGCTGAAAATAAGAGTTAAAAAGTACAATACTACCTAATATAGGAATCGAGCCACATTTTTAGGCTAAATATTTTATCCTTACCCTAAAATCTTTTGAATCCAATCGTGGATGAAACCATCGACATGAGACAAAGGCAAATCCGTACTCACATATAGGTATAGTACAAGTCTTTATTATTTGAAAATTGTAAACTAGGCGCAAGTTGACAACTGTCTTTCTATACAGCATCATGTATGAATATCTAATGATTATCAAGTTTAGCGCATAATCCACAAATGTACCTACTCGTATCTTTGCATTACCTGTGGATCAATCATAAGCGGCCACCGGTCTGAGTTGGACAGTATGGTCGCGTTCTCGGTACTCATCCTGTCAGAGGGCAGACCTTCATTCTGCCACATCGCTATGGTGGTGTCGTCTGTCAGCATCGTGAGCGGGTCCAGACCTTCTGTTATGGGGACTGGGGGCTAGGGAACGATCAAAAGTTTTATGATTTGTCATACATTATACTAGCGAATTTGTAGCTGTGGTTTTCCGAATTCCGAAAATAAGTTTAATGTTTAAATAATATAAAAAGGTGTAAATCTAAGGTCTTTATCTTCTAAATCAAAAATAACAAGATGTTAGAGAGTACAGTACATACACCCTTTCGTACTTAATAGCTTTATAATATTCTTAAAATAACTTTGGAGGACGCACACAAGTGTACGAAATACTACAAGAAGCCAGAGCTTCATAATTAAATTCTGCGGATTAAGATATAATAAGCGGAGCACTGGAGGCCATTGGTAGGGCGATAGCTAAAAATGTAAGTACATTTATTAACTTCTTAACGTGCGTACAAAGGATAACAATGATCATATAAAAATAAAATAATAAAGTATGTACCTCTAGAGTCTTCAAGAAGACGAGCCAGTTCTTGTGCAGCAGATCGAGGCGGTACTGCTTCGTGAAGCAACCCACGTACGAGATGAACGCGCACACCAGCAGCACGTCGCCGGGTAGTGTGGTGCTTTGTTGCATAAAGCTGGAAAATGAAATGTTCACAGTTAGTATTCTTAATAATGAATTAGCTTACGATTGGCCAAAACTCGCATCGTCATAGCTTGCTAAAATATTTAACCAAACGAAACGGGTAACTTTCTCAGTAAGGCCTAGTTTCCTAGGCTAAAGTATAAAATATTTCAGCTAAGAGGTCCAGAACGCTTGACTAGTAGGCATTAGTCGTATACGTATGTTTCACATATCTTAGACTGATTGTGTCGTACGCAAAATGTAATGTAAACCATTCAATTACGATGGCTTCGAAATTAAATGGTAAAATTATTTTACTTGGAAACAGCTTCAGCCCATCTGACGTTCTCGCTGGCCAATCCGTTGACCAATCTATTAGCCAGTTGGATGGTCCTGTTGGTTGCGTCGGCCTCTTGCTGGCACTTCATCTTCTCACCGACAGCCTTCTCGAAGTCTGCTGTAAGACCAGCCAGCTTCTCTTCTAACGCCTATTAAAGATTTAAAAAAATACTAGTCAGGTTATAATTTTCTGAATAAAGTGATATAGATTTAGAGCCAGAGAAAAATACCTATACGTAGATATTTAATAACGGTGATTCCAATTCATCAGCATTAGGTAGAATATCCATAATGAAATTTGGAGGTCATTCACCAAATCTTAAAATTATTAAAACTGCTTCTTTTAGATGCAACTAGTTTAGTTAGTGTGTAATTTCAATCGCCTACGTGTCAACAAAACTGATCGCGACATAATTGTTTTGGGAATAGTACACGAACTCACATTGACTTTAGCCTTGATGGACCTGAGTTTCTCTGTAGCAGCCGCGAGCTCGGCGTTGGCGGCGGCGAGTGCCTTCCGCTTGGGCTCCACGTCGCAGAACACCTCGTAAAACTTGATGATGTTGATCACCCACGCACACAGACCTGCCGCCGCGCCTGACTTGCTGCGAATGAACTCTGGGGAAACAAGAACTCTTGTAAATATTATAGTTGATTGATCTTCGCAGTAGTTAATCATAGATCTCTCTATGATTAACTATTGCGAGAAAAATAAATCAACATTGTCTCGAGTAATGAAATAATGAGTAAAGAAATTCGATAATTTTTTCATTGGGTGATCAGCAATTTCTCTTTCTTTATTTCTTATATAAAAAGAATGCACTTATGGGTTCAAAATACACAAAACAGTTCCATTGTACCTACATTGTAATCTGAGTCAGGGATTTGATATTTTTATAATATTTTACCTGGTTCAAACTCCGGGTCTTTTAGATAAGGCTGTATAGCTTTAATGACGTCAGGATGTATGTTTTCTTTGTCGTAATTGATAAGACACTCCAAAAACACGTCCACTTTGGCCATCACCACCTAGCAAAAATATAAAATTTGTGATGAATAGAAACATCTAGTTAGGTATCAGTCTTTACTTTTTTCAATTGATTAAAATAATTCCTATGATCAAAAGACTTTCCGTCATTTATCTTGCCTTTTGGAGAATAAGTATAAATCTGAGAATACAGCGGCAGCCTCGTCAAACTGGCAAAATTTATTAGTAAAAAAATACATTTCTGGCTTATGAACGTTACAATTTTAACAATGAGTAGATGTCCGTAGAACCATTTATGGCTCCTAATGGGAAGATACCTAAGGATGGGATAATCCAGCCCTATCCTTAGGTATCTCCCCCTGAGGCGCCAAAACAATTACCTTTCAACACAAACCTCACAGAATCAATAACAACTGTTATTGTTCCTATTAGCCATGTTTTCAATTTAATGATGACAATTACCAATAGTGATTTAAAAATAAAAAAGTAAAAAATCATTACAATTACGTTACCTAACCAAAACTACTAACCTTAGCAGCTTTCCAGCTCCTATCCTTTGGTATTTTACCTCCTGGAGCCATGAGCACCATGACGGCTGCAGTGACGTTAGTTACGGCCCCTGGTGGCGAACCGAAGGACTTCAACTCAGTCAGATTGGCTTTGTTGAGGGTATTCAAAGCTTCCTGAGCAGCCACCAGGGCGGGCTCGGCTTTGATCAAGTCTTCCTCGCAGTCTTTCTGCTTCTTGGAGACCTCTTCGGCTATGACAGCTACTTTTTCCTCTTCCTCGTCGGCTGGAATTTAAAAAACAAATCTCATGAAAGTTGATCATCGATTACATCACCATGATATACATAAAGGATAGTTTTACTATTCTTGAAAATTTTGCAAAGAGTTAGAACAAAAGTTTTTGGTGTCAATTTAGGTTAGTTACCCAGACACCTGTATGTTGAAATTCCTTATAGTTGATTTTCGTCCTATTTACTACAGTGCCATAGATTGCATACATTTCTTAAGCTTTGAAAGAACTGCTCCAAACATTATTTTCACAAAATATACAAAATTATCCCATACCTAGCGCTTTCTCGCTCTGTACTTTAGCAGTCTCCACGCCGACCATCTCTATGAGTTTGTCCGCCGCCTCGTTCTTCTGCTGCAGTTCCACCTCTTGGATGGCCAGCTTTGCTTTCAGCTGGTCTACTTGCTCTGCTGTGCTGCGAAGCTTCTCAAGACCGTTCTCTAATCTGGTAAAATTAATTATTCTTTTGATTTTTTATCAAACATAAACGATAGTTCTCTTAGGAAAGAGAAATATAAAGTCACATAAAATTTGCGAAAAAATATTAAGCCTATGTTATTTTAGTACTACTTGTTAAAAATGACATATATAGGTACACAAGATTGGTCTGGTCTAAGCTCTTAGCTCTCCACCGAACCGAGAGAGAGCAATTACGCTTCATTCGCATCCCGTTTGTCTTATAGAAAAGAAATGTGTCTTATATTGAAAAATAGCTAGCGAGAGGAAGGATCAAGCAAAAAAAGCCAAACCTTAAATGCGTCTTGCTTAATCTTAACATTTTGCGCAAACCCATGTTTACCTCTCAATCTTAGCCCTCAGCTCATCAGTCTTCATATTAACCAGCTTGGCATAGAGACTGATCTGTTCTAGGTAAGACTTGGGTGTGGTGTAGTTGTAACGTCTCTCATTGGCTAAGTAAGCCTTGGAGATCGTGTTCACTGATGTATGCACGTACGCCATGAAACGGGATATCGAGTCGCGGAGCGGTACCTGCAAGTTTAAATGGTGGTAGTGTTTCGAGAAATATGCCCCTCTAATGGCTCTAATATATGTAGTAATTACAAAAGAGCATATTCTATTGTGAAAACGGTACTGCTTAAATTGACAAGGGAAAAACGTTTAATCAGGGTCAAATTTACTAATATTCCCACTCGGTATCAAAAGAAAATTACGTTTAGATTACGTTTTTACCAGTCTGACATTCTCTTATTTTTATTCGATATTGCAAATTAATCAAAAATATGATAACTGTATAATTTTTTTACCGGTAAATTATGCAGTTCCTCCATAAATCTCATCGCGACCGACACGAGTGCCTCTTGCGGCCACTCATGGAACCAGTTTATGGAAGTACAGTTGATCAAAGCGGGGAACTTTCTGGAACGGACTCGCAGCGTGGAGCCCACAGGGGAGAAGCAGAGGACTACTTTGAGTTGTTTGCGGACACGGTCTATGAAGAACTTCCAACAGACCTCGCGGGTGTCAGGGAGGCCGGCGCCTTTCACCTGTAAGGAAGAGATTTTCAAATCATACCATTTTATATTTTAAAAGCAAAAGTATGTTTGTTCGTGTTTTTGATCTAATGTGATTGTGATGCCACAACGAAGCGATTGATCATTGTGATTTTTTGTTCGGTAATAGTATAGGGGTTTAATAGTGATACATGCTACTTTATATCCCAAAAAACACGAACGAAGCAACTCGCATACACGAATAATTTTTTTATGTATCTTCTTGTTCATTATCTAATGTGACGTAATATTAATTACAACACTTTGTGCTTTTAAATGGCCAATTTTCTCACGAGCGGTCAAGCAAACAAACAAACAAGTTTTTAAAGCAAACGCAAAACATACTCACTTCATTCCTGACTCCAGCAAGTATGTTCTCGATCTCATCATCAGGGAAGAGGTCGGCCACCTCTCCCGAAGCCAGCAGATCATTGATGAGTACTAGGAACTGCTCGTTAGCGACCTGAGCATCCGTCATCAGGAACATGATTCCCACGTTCTTCAAACCAGTCTTGATGTATAGACCCGATAGCTCTTTCTAGAAATTAAGTAGTAAATGTTATTGTTATATAAGAATATAATATAATAATATATAGGGACGCGCAACATATTTCAAGAATTTTCACAATATTTGGAAATGGCAAGTGAAACAATAAATTACTATCTATTAACATAACTCAGCTTCAATTTAAAATACGATTATATAATTAAGTATGTATAACTATAATGTACGAACTATTCCGATCGGTCCCCCTGCTCTGTCTCCCCGGGGTGACAGATCGAACAAAAAAGTTCGATCTGTCCCCCTGTTTGCTATAGGGGGACGGTAATGTACTAGGTATAATTAATGAAATAAATCTAACGGTTTTCGAGACAGCTTTTTTGCAGCGATCACCTATCCAAGAATACAATGTAGCGGTAGTTGTTTAACATTGGTTGTTGGAATGGATACCGCAGTATACGGTACCTACGAAGTCACGCCGCTTCAAATGGACAAATGTACCTTAAGATCAGTAACTCCATATCCCTTCTTGAGCTGTATCTGCAGCACCTCCAAGCTGGATATGAAGGCCGCTAGCCGCGACAGAGACTGCTTGCCGGAGCCTCCCACGCCCACCAACATGGCGCTGCCTCGGGGACTCTCCAGGATTCTGTTTATCCTGGAAACAGCGCATATCTATATATATCAGAAAACTAGTCGTCGTCTGGCTTGGCCCATGTTTTATCTGAAAAAAAAAACGTAGCTTATGCCTATTTGGGAGTGACGTCACGGACGACAATATCGTAGTACGCATATTTTTGTGCTCCGTCAATTAAATTCTATAACTTTGTTTACATACCCGGACCTGTTAGTGCACGTAAACTAGAACGTTGTTGACATGGTGTGGCATTGTTTTGTCGATAAATAGTGCTGTTTTAGTGCATATAAAACTCTTTAAATTCATGCTCAAAATACGTAGTGTATATCAGTATTTTTTTTCACTTCCAAAGCAAGAAGAGGGTAGATACCAATCGCATTTCTACGTAAACAATCCTCGTATCACTGAACTTAGTGCGCCATAATTACAATCGATAAAATGAGTGTTAAGTGCAGAGCCTGCCGTCGCCGCTTCACCAGCAGTGAAGATAGTGCTAAATGTACAAAATGTTCCTCTGTTTATCACCGAGCCTGTGTCAACATATCCAAGGAAGCTAACATTTCAACGTCATGGCAGTGCCCCGAGTGCAAGGTGCACACTCCGCGAAAGGACAACACAGAGGAACCAGTGCAAGACGACGAGGCGGGTTTTATCCATTCACCTGGAGCCCCCGATGTGTCGGCGGAGATAAGAGAAGTGTTGCGGGAGGTTCGTCTGCACCGAGCAGAAACACAAACATTACGTGCTGAATTCGCTGCGTTTGGTAGCCGCTTGGAGGCAGTAGAATCCAGGTTGTCGATTTTGGAGGCTAAGCCGACTTCAGAGCAGTGCGATAATACAATCACAGATCAGCTGTGCGCCACAGTCGATAATCTAAAATTGGAGCTGAATGATCGCGATCAGGTGTCATATGCAAATGACCTCGAGATATCGGGTGTACCGCGGAGGAGCAGGGTGAGAACGTGGGTCGGCTCGTCAAATTGATTGCTTCTAAGTTAGGTGTATCGTTAGCGGAACATGATATTATTTCTGTGGAAAGAGCTGGTTTTAAACGCGCGCCATCTATCACCGCCGCCGCGAACGAGAAGGAAGCATCAGCGGCGGGAATGCGCCCGCGCCCGCGACCTTTGATATTGAGAGTATACCGCCAGGTTCGCGACTCGCTTCTACAAGCTGCGCGCGTTCGCCGCGGCCTGACTACGGATGGCATGGGCCTCGCCTCGCCGCCTGTCAGGTTCCACGTACACGAGCGCTTGTCGAGATACAACAAAAATATATTTTTCAAAGCGCGCGAAGCGGCTCCATGTCAAGGCTACAAATACGTCTGGACCCGACGAGGACTTATTTTCGTTCGCCGGGACACTGGGACTCCAGCTCTGCGCGTGCGATCTGAGCTAGATCTTATAAAGATATTTGGTGCGGAGGCTCGTCGCAGTATCACTTCATAAAATGTTATTTACATCTCGTCCCGTGAGCGCACATGAGTAATTAGTTTTAGTCTATTTGGTGAACATAATAATATCGTGTATTATACCTACTATACTATAATATACATTATTTAGAGTGTGTACATCAGTATTTTTGTAACCTAATCTGCACTTAATATTTAGTGATTCTTTGGAGGTCGTTTTACAATTTGTCAATTATTATTTGGTTAAGTTATATATGATAGTTTTTACTGAATAATATTGCAATATGCTTGTACTCTGGCGAGAGTGTTGTCATGTTGGCTACCTATCCTGCACTTAATAGTTGTAAAATGTATTCTGTGGAACTAAATTTCAAGTTGTTTATTATTATTATTACTTGGATGATTAGTTTGTAGATTGTTTAGTTAGATATAATAATGTATTAGTTTTTTTTTCTTTAGTTAACATATTTTAATCTATTGTTTTGATACGTTTATTTGTTAATGCACTAAATAGTTAGTTACCTACTATAATTCATTGCCTATCTGTTTGTGATATTTTTCTGTATTAATTATATTGTATGTGTATTTCTACTTAGCTGTATTATGTTATTACGTGTAATTATGATATATCTATGTGCGTGACGTCACCCGCCGGTCCCAACGGAAGATCAGCGCTGGATGCTTGCATCCAGCATATGCTGAGTTGGGGCCGGATTGTGACATGAAACTTCTTATTTGTACTCTTGTTTTTATTGTGTGTCTATTTTATGTTTCATGTGACAATAATAGTTATTTGTTATACAAGAGTGCAAAGTTGCTTTTTAACCGCGTGTTCAATTTTGATGACCAAGCAAGCGAAGGATTATAAAATTTAATCACGAGCGCAGTGAGCGATTCAAAATTAGAATCCTGAGCGTTAGCGAGGGAATCAAAAGAGCACGAGGTGAAAAATTTTTGCACTCGAGTGCAACACGTAACTTTTCATTCCACCTCAGCGAGGAAATGACTAAATGCCCGCGTACAAAGCAAATTGAAAAAAAGAACACCAAGAAGGTTCTGAGTCTGAGTTTTTAACAAATTTAAAAAAGTTGTATGATATATTCGGCACCATAGAGGTAGCAGTAAATAGGTTTAATGATTTTTTTAATTCAAAAACTTAGTGCACACGATGTTCTAAATTCAATTTACTTTATCCTCTAGAGAATAAAAACGGCTTTTGCACTCAGATATTGAAGAGTAAAAATACCCTTTCCGAGATGGTGGGATGAAAAATTATTTTATTCTTATTTCACGTTTCGTTTCATATTACGATTTGTATTGCGGCATTCCTTTTCGGCCTACCTGCATATGTGCATCATGGCGTCCTCAAAGAGCACGAGGTTCATGGCGGCGATGAGGTCGTTGAAGCTGGCCATGGCCTCCGTGAGCAGCTTGTTGAGCTGCTCCCACGTCTCGATGGGCATGTACTTGGGCTCGCCGATGCCGCCCGCGAAGTGGCAGTAGATGTTCGGACGCTCGAACACTACGCCTTCGTCTATTTCCTGGAACGTTCAAGTTGAAATTGTTTACAGTAGTGCGATCGTAGCATTTGAACAATTTTGTTTTCACAGGTATAAACGGTGTACGTATAGTAACGAACATGTACTTCTTCCAAATTAATGTATGTCTTGACCAATATGTCTAGAAGTAAAATAGTTACTTGAAGTTTAAACAGTTAATTTAGAAACTTGTTTCATTTTTTTTGATGATGATCATAGCAGTAATTCAGTAAAATAAATGCTGAACAAGACTTCAAGTGGCACCCCCATTATATATATCAGTGCTTTTGGGCGATCGGTATCGTTATAAAATTAGAAATAAATTGTGCAAGTAGATACTAAAAGTAGCACTGCCATATTTTCTAGGCCAGTTCAATTCTTTGCCAGGTTATACGTAATTATGAGTAGTTTTATTACCAACAAAAAATCTTCACAGGTTAGCTTACCTCAAAAGTCTTCTTGCAGATGTCTACCTGCATCTTCAAGAAGGCATCAATATCCTTCTCCTCCGTGAGTTTGTCTCCGTACACTCGGTGTGTCTCGTGGAGCCACAGTCGGAGCAGGTCCGAGGGATTTACCAGACACTCGTTGGTGCTGAATAACAGACCCTGTACGCAAATGTGTTTAAAATAGTAGGTGAATACAGGGATGCTGGTATCTAACGTTACCCTTTTAAAGGCGGACTTTGCAAGTCAGTAGTAACAACTTTTGTTTCAAAAGTCTTGAAAATACACGAAAAAATTAGCAGTTAGTCAAAATTATATAGAAAACTTGGTGTAAATGTTCCAAAATAAAAAAAAAATAGATACAGTAAAAATCAAAATTTATCATTACATGCATCCAACTAAACGACAAAGGACAATTGTAAAATTAATTTTGAACACAGCTGTGACATACAAAGCAATTAAATTACCTGAAAAACGTTAGACAAGTCCCTTAGATTGAAAATGTAGTGGAACTTGATAGCAGTCGGTAGAAAGACTTGCGATATTTTGTTGTGTAAGGTTACTGTTGCTGTCACCACATTCGCTAAAATGAAATTATCATTGTAATTTGGTTTAACCAGTGAAATAAAATTAGTGATATTTCATCAAAATCATATAAAAGTGAAGCTAGATAGGTACTTACCAGACATTTTAGCAATAAGTGGATTGATCCTTAACTCCGGGTTAGTCAAATGTTGAAACAGGATATTGTTATAAATATTGTTCAGAGCTTCATTGTTTGGAAAGCTGATGGCGAACACGCAGAAATGTCTCTGTAGCCTGGGGTTGATGGTGAAACTTCCAGAGGTAGGATTCATACATGACACGTATTGAGTGTTGTGAATGTCTTTTAGAGTCAACTTGGCGCGATCATACCAATGGTTATAGTCCAAATGCTGTCTAATTATTGTATGAGGCTGGACTGTGCCATAAGCATCCACTTCTGGCATGTTCATGTCATCTATAAAGTATATCAATGTTTTGCTTCCAGGCGGGCCGTAGTTTCTACCAGCTTTCTTCTCGAGAGGCTTTTCGAGAACCTTCTGAAGCATTTCGGATGACGTGTAGAAGTTGAATGGAACTGACTGGATGGCGTAGTTTTCTGGTAAGCTGAAATAATAGAACAGCAAATACAGACTATTTTATGAAGCAATGATCTCCAATTTGAGGTACTCTAAAAATACTTTCTTACGTCTGTAACTTCTCGTTGACTAGCACAGTTTTACCGCACCCAGCACTTCCAACCAACATAACCGGAGTTTTCTTCTTTATAAGAAGATCTAGGAAGAATCTGATCCGTATAGTTTCTGCTGTCGGTACTAAGACTGCCTGCAGCGGTATATCTGTGTCCAGCTCAAACTTGGGAATCTTTTCAGTCCATGGTGTGAACTGTTTTGTTTCAGAATCTATGTAGTAATCGAACACAGTTCCTCCGGGTGGAAACTTTATATTTTTGAATTCATTTGTCCACCATTTTGTAAACTCTGTAATAATAGATTTAAATCAGAAGCGTGACAGAAGAAGTAGGTACATAAACCATAAAGTACCTACATGAGAAATCTTAAAATCTCTTACCAACGCGATAATCAATGCTAGTATCCTGGAACATAGCTGATCCAAATGCCCACACACAAGCAAACACGAAGAATATATCGTGCCACTCTTTCGGGCAATCTGCTGGCGTATTCTCAGGAACAAACAACACATCTAACAAATAACATAACATCTGCACATGAGCCATGTCTGCTATTGGAGTTATCTTCTTGAATCGGTTACGAACGGTTTCTAGACAAGATGGAATGTACTTGTCGAATAGTATGACTAGATTCGATTTCTCTGCTGGTAATTTTCTTGTTTCCACCCAACTTGTGACATATCTAGAATTGATTGATTAAACTAAGTAAAATTGAAGATTTTAATAGACAAATTATACAATATTATCTCATAAAGTTTCTTGAACTTACGGATTCCAACCTAGATCTTGAGGATTGATATACAAAATACCAGCCCTAGAAACTGTAGCTGGTGTTGCTGTCCGCAAGTTTGAAATTTCAAACATCAATCTCATAGTAGGTGTTAACGCAATTCGCTCATTGCTAGCAAGAGTCAATATTTTATTATCATCCATCACAGTGTTCAGAGATTCAATCCACATGGGATCGATATCACCGTCTAATAAAATCCATTTCGGATTTTCACCGACAAGATTTGCTTGATCTCTCATTATTACTGAGAAGAGTCCATCTTTCCACTCTCTTGTAGCTGGATTTATGATACCGAATAAATCGTCGTTGGAAACAGCTTTTGGATTAAGGTCAGTGTAGATTGGTTTCTTTCTTAAATTCTGATATGTTTTGAAGAGTGATTTCCATACTTGAGTTTTACCAGTCCCAGCGTTGCCAACAATAAACACTGAATGTCGCACCTCAAGTAATTCTTCTAGCTGAACTACTTTCAGAATGAAATTATCTTCTGGTTGCAAAGATAAATCCATAGCAGCTTGTTTCACTGTTCGTTCAAATTCCAGATCACGTTTTCTCGGTACTTCAAGAGCAGGAAACAAATCACCTATAAGACCCATGAAGACAGGCATATCATCAGTTACAATCTTCGGTATGTTGAAATCACGAAGAGTTCGCATGAGTACTTCTTCTTCAGGTCTGCCAGGATCACCTCTCTGTACGATAAGCATATTTTATGTAAAACAAAAATTTGAATAAAACACTATTAACAATAAAAAAGAGAAGCACAAACCTTCAAAGAACCAGCTACGACTAACACCGATTTTATAGCTCTCAAACCCCAATCATAATGATCTTGTTTTGAAAGCAACTCTTTGCACAAAGTGTAAAGTGTAATGAATTTCCTAGCCAATATTTTGGCCTCTTGAAACCCTTCAGCGACCAACATGATTTCACAGATCAGTTCAAAGTCAGGTACGACCATAGCACATGGTCTAAATAAAGCCTTTAAGTTTTCTGGCAGCTCTGTTCTGCCCGCATAGCCTGGATTCATTGTGATGAAGATTCCAACGGATGGCACAAGGCATATTATTTCTCCCATGAAGTTGAACTTCTGTTTTTTATCTCTAAAAGAAAATATAAAAAACGTATATACTGGTACATGTAATTTAAAATTTAATCGTGTAATAGGGTAATATTTTATAATTAGACTCATCTTATAAAGAAGAATGCCAAAAATCATTATGCGACGTTGTAATGGATCAAGCTAGACAAGACCTTGGATACCGTCCAAGGAACACGGAAAAAAAAGCTGTACCTTATAGCATCTTGAACAGATTTCACCTGCACAGCTACTACAGACAAGACTTCAACAGATATCCGATTAAACTCGTCAAAACATCCCCAAGCTCCAGTCTGAGCTAAACCTTTGTAAATATTACCGCAAGACTGAAAAAAGGAATACATATAACTAAAGTTAGTCTGTAAAATATATACACATATCCCAGTGTTCCATATCTGTTTGCAAAAATACATTATTTACCTGATAATCCATTTGTTCAGAGCAATTAAACACATATACCATAATTCCTAAAGCTCTTCCCAAATCTTTCGTTGTTTCAGTTTTGCCAGTACCAGCCGGACCCGCTGGGCCGCCACCCATAATCAAGTGAAGGGACTATAAAATAAAAAATACAAGAACATATGAAAGCCCGTACTATGCCTAACCAGACACAGGTTCTTCACCATACAAATTTATTTACCTGTGTTAAAGTAATATAACAACGATCAGTCAATGGTGTGATCACCAAACGAGGAGTGTTCCCTAAGTATTCGTAGCTGTAAATAAACTGAGCGTCGCAAATATTGGCGAAGCAATGGACTTCACCTTCATCCCATCTGAAATAAATCCAAGATAAAATATTAAAATACAACACCATACCAAATAAGTAAAAAGTACGTGCTCATTCAATGATTACAATGAAATGAATGATTTATGTAGTGAAAATGATGATAACCTGACAATATGAGTGCAAATGATGACTACAACTCGGGTTTGTAAACCTGTGTCTCAGCTGGGATTGCCACTGGAAAGCCGAACCCGCTTCCACCTTCCCTTGAATCATTTTACCGACAACATCTCTGGAATGCACATCAATAGTACAGATGGTCATGATTTTCTGTCGGTCTTGTTTGCTCAATTCTCCTATAAGCAAAGAGATCAGAGTACTCAGTTGTGATAGCTGCTTTTTGTAATAATCTTTCAGAGCATTGTCATATCCCTCTTCAAGCCTTGCAAATGCCATGTTCACTTCTGTCGTCCACCAAACTTGTGTTCCGCATAGAGAGACTTGTGCCATAAAATCGAACAGCCATTGCTCTCGAGGTTTCTCTTCGTAAGTCACTATCGCATCTCCGAAGTAATGTCGGATAGTAGACCTCATGATGTCTTGCAGACGATTGAGCCATATTTCCACCTGAGCAAAGTGGGAATGAATAGGCACCAATTACTTTACAAAAACAAAAAAAAATGAATATTTTAGTAAAGTTACCAAATGTTACTTACGGGTCCAGTGCAGTCGCAAGATCCATGAAAAGGTACATATTCGCCGTCTTTAGCAATCATACCTGAGGACACTTTATCAGCTGGGTTGTCGCTTTCAATAAACCTTAGTTTTGCAATCGAGTCAAAAAGCTTAGTTAGATGCCTAAAAACAAATTAAATTGCATATTTCTGACTAACTTACACAAGTTTGGATATTTAGCGTTAGCTAATCGATCACGTTTATAGTCATAGGCATTTATTTGCGAATTGTACAGGTTGAAAGAAAACAATCATTTGCTTACCTGATTACCAATTCTGCTTGGTTACCATTGGACAAAATGTCTAGTAGATCAGCAGACGAAACGAAATAAAATCTAGGGAAAGCCAGTCTTTTTGTTTCCAAATATTCTGCCAGGGCTTTCTCGCAAATGATAAGATCATTCTGTAGTCCGTCAAGTTTATCAACTAAACCTTCCTTATTTGTACCTTTTACTACATTAGGTGTCAGCGACATATCTTTAGATAGTATCTGAAAATGTATAAAAATAATGATAGCGTTACATTTTATTAATAACTTGTGGTAACTCGAAATTTTCGTATACGCACTTTGAATTCAGCATCAATATTATCAAATCTTGCCGAATCTTCAGGTAACTGTTTTCGAATATCTTCCGAACTCATAAAGATACTTTCCAAATGAGTCCAAGTACGTTGCACTTCAAACCACACCGTGATTACTTGATCTGCTATTGATAGTTTGTTCTGCCATCCCGATACTTCTTCTAAGAAATGAGCGATGAATTTTGATGTCATCAAGTTTTGTAGTTGTACCTGTAATTTTTATTCCATCATAATTATTTATCTTGTACCATATTTAATACAGACAGGAAATCCACCTTTTTAATCTCCTGTCTTTTAAGTACCTGATTTTCTTCCAGAGTTTCAATAAGCTCTTCGCTGGCTCTTAGAAGTATGCAACCTGTCCGTGCATGAACCTCTTGTTCAAATTCCATTCCTTTCCAAGTGGTGTGAAGATCTTTCAAAGTTTTCTCCATCGACATTTCTTTGACTGCCTTGTCTACAATATTCTTTACCTCCTCTTCACATTCGTGCAGATTCAATGCTAAAAGGTCTGCTAGAGTAGTATTTGTGTCCATCACGATTCGGACCTGTATTAGTATGCCGTTTTAATTACGAGTATAAATTACATACTTACAAGACATACAAAAATATATTACAACAGACACAAAAATTAGTTACAGACATTTGTTTATATTTTTCTATTACGTTTCTTTTAATTTTATCATAATTAGGTACTTTTTGCATGCATTTTATGTAAAAACAATATCAACAAAATATAATAGAAGGAATATTATGTGAAACTTTTGAATATATTGTTACGACGTGAGGGTTTGGGGATAGGAAATAAACTCGACTTTTATAGTTTGATGCCTCTATTCACCACGGGGGTACTCACAGGTCGGTAGAGCTACTATGGAGCACTTCGACACGCACTCAAAATGTCACTGACACTGACGCGCGGTATACCACAGTCACTTCGTGTGCACGATACGTCGCTTGCGCGTGCACGACTGTGTCTTCGAGCACTCGACACTCGCGCGCACACGGCTTATGCACTGACTTGCGCGCACAACACTGTCCACTGCACTGTACTGTACTTCACTTTACTTCACTACTTCACTTTTCCACTTTCCCTTCTTCTTCTTCTTCTTCTTCTTTTCACCTCCAAATCAACACTGCCGTAGGCCGCGTCTTGCCCCGCTTATATACCCCTGAACTCGTTCCAACTTTGATTTACTTCTAATTTTGAAACCGTATTTCTCTCTTGCTCTCACAAATCTTCTATCCCGTATTTTCTTTTCCATTCGATCGAGAATCTTCGAGAATGTTCTATTTATTCACAAAAAGACATAAACTCAGTTGAGATTCGAACCCGGGTCTCTGGGTTGCAAAGCAAACACTCAATGTCCCAGGCTAGTCATCCTTATGACGTAGCGTCGAAAATCTTCTACACATAATTTCAAAACGATTGTCATTGTTTTTCGAACGCGGTGACGGCGGCGAGTGACGTACTACGGCTGTCTACGCGACACTGCCCCCTCCCAAGACATGATCGTCCCGATCATCGTTACTTCCGTAGTAGCGAGCCAATCGGTCCACATGAACGATCCTAGGAGGACTCCGTGGATTGCGCTGAATCCGAAGGGTCACGTCGTTAATTTTGTTGACAACCTTATAAGGTCCCTCCCAACTAGGTTGTAGCTTCGGAGATTTTCCTTTTCGCCGCACGGGATTATGCAACCAGACCAGGGAACCTTCCTCAAAGCTAGGTCCATTGGCTCTACGATCATACCGAGACTTCATCCGTTCACTTGCTTGAAGACCAGCCTCTCTAATAACTTCGTGGACTTCAACCATTCTTGTCCGTAGATCACTTGCATATTCCGTGACGCTCTGCGGAGAATCAGGTGGACAGCCCGAAAGTAGGTCAGCGGGTAATCTCAACTCCCTGCCGAAATTTGCGTACGCTGGAGTTACGGTGATGGTCTCATGTATTGCAGTCCTATAAGACATGAGGAATAAAGGAATGTACTCATCCCAGTTGTCTTGATGACTTCCCACCACCTTCGCCAGATGCCGCTCCAATGTTTGATTGAATCTCTCCACCATTCCATCTGACTGTGGGTGATATGGCGTCGTCCGGGTCTTGTGAATTCCAAAAATCCTGCACACCTCTTGGAATACTTGTGACTCGAAATTTCGCCCCTGATCACTATGAATCTCCAAGGGTACTCCAAATCTGCAGAACACTTCTTTCACCAGTTTATTTGCCACGGTGATAGCCTCCTGGTTCGGCAAAGCAAATGCCTCGGGCCATTTCGTAAAGTAATCCATCACTACTAGGATATAACGATTACCTTCTTTGGTAACTGGGAATGGTCCGGCAATGTCAAGTGCCACTCTTTCCCAAGGGGCCCCAACATTATATAACCTCATTGCTCCCCTGCTCCTTGTCTGCGGCCCCTTGACAGCTGCACAGTTCTGACATTTTCTGCACCAATCTTCCACATCGTCCCGGCAGTGCAACCAATAAAAGCGTTCCTTGATTTTCGTCAAAGTTCTCTTAACTCCCAAGTGTCCTCCAGACGAACCATCGTGGTAGGCCCTTAAGATTTCATTTACTCTTCCTCTGGGTACCACCAATTGTAAATGGCAGTCCTTTCCTTGCGGTGTTTCCCATTTGCGGCAAAGCAGTCCATCTTGAAGTACTAAACTGTCCCACTGTGCCCACAGACTCTTGGTCGCCGTACTGTGCTTAGCTACTTCAGACCACGCTGGCCTAGTACCATCTTCCAGCCAATTCATTAATGGTCGAAGATCCTTGTCGTCCTCTTGGGCCTTCTTCATGGCGTCGTTAGCCCAATTCTCGTCGATGGAGTCTGTTCTTATCAACCTGATTTTGATGTTCTCCTTCTCCTCCTGCCGGTTGCAATGCTTGCATTCATCTGGACACGGTCTTCTAGACAGAGCATCTGCGTTACCATGAGTCTTTCCTCCACGATGCTCAATTTCAAACTCATACTCCTGGAGTTGCTCTATCCACCTGGCCACCTGCCCTTCCGGATTTTTGAACTCTAGCAACCATTTCAATGCAGCGTGGTCTGTTCTCACCAAAAATTTACGGCCCAGCAAATACTTCCTAAAGTGTTGCAGAGTTTTTACCACGGCCAGCAATTCTCTGCGCGTTACACAGTAATTTCTTTCTGGTTTTGATAGAGACTTGCTGAAGTAGGCTATTACAACTTCTTGATCTCCTCTCAGCTGTGATAGAACTCCTCCAATTCCTGTGTTACTGGCGTCGGCATCTACGACGAACTTTCCCTCTGTGTCAGGATATCCGAGGATAGGTGTTTCGCATAGGTGCTGCTTTAGAGCCAGGAAAGCTTGATCGCAGTCTTCATTCCAAGAAAATGGTCTCTTCTCTTCGGTCAAACGATGTAACGGCTTGGCGACGTCCGAGAATCCTTTCACGAAGCGACGATAATAAGAGCACAGACCCAGGAATGCTCTCACCTGTGTCTTATCTGTCGGTGTTGGCCAATCTTTGACTGCACTTATCTTGGATGGATCAGTCGCAATACCCTTCTCCGAAATAACGTGTCCCAAGTAATTCACTTGCCTCTGGAAGAAAGAGCATTTCTTGGGGCTCAACTTCAGGTTTGCGCCTTGCAGCTTCGCAAACACTCGCTCCAGCTTCTTAAGGTGATCGTCGAAATCACGTCCCATTATAATTATGTCATCCAAGTAAACTAGGCAGGTTTCTCCCAGCATTCCAGCGAGCACATGTTCCATCAACCGCTCGAACGTGGCTGGTGCATTGCAGAGTCCAAATGGCATTGTTTTGAATTGCCATAGACCTTTGCCGGTGGAAAATGCGGTCTTCTCTTTATCCTTGGGATCCAAATCCACCTGCCAATAGCCACTCTTCAGGTCTAAAGTGGAGAACCAAGACATACCACACAATGAATCCAGGGTATCATCGATTCTTGGCAATGGGTAACTGTCCTTTTTAGTGACATCATTCAGTCGCCGGTAATCCACACAAAACCTTGTCGATCCATCCTTCTTTTTCACTAGTACAACCGGTGAGCACCACGGACTCGACGAAGGTTCAATTACGCCATTCTTACTCATATCCAGAATCATGTCATCGACTTCCTGTTCTCGTGCAAAAGGAACTCGTCTTGGTCTTTGTCGAATGGGTGTCGTATCACCTGTATCAATTTTGTGTTTTACCAAACCAGTTCTGCCGATGTCGCTGTCATTCTTGGAGAAAATATGAGCATAACGCAACAGGAAATTTCTTGCCTTTATTAGTTGAAGCTTGGTTAGATTACTTTTGCAGTCTTCCAGGAGTTTCACCACATTGTCCTGCTGACTCGGGACTTTCTGTTTCTGCTCCTCTCCACACCTCTTTAACCAACCAACCTCCTCGCAGGTTCCAATAACTGTCCCTTTTTGTATGGTTTGCTCCTCTTCATGCAGATTTAATATGGGTACAACCGCTTCTTGAACGTTTCCCACCACAGTTCTGGCCGGAATCCACGCTGTATCCGGACTTCCTCTCTCGATAACAGCACACCTCCGTGGACATCCTCCTTCGTTCCGTGGCAGAACAACAGGGACCAAGGTTTGTGATCTCGGTTTCAAGGTGGTATCCTTCAGGCAGAGTACCTTACCAAACACGCCACCCTTCATTGGGATTTCCTCGCTCCCGTGTTTGAGGACACCTAGCTTCATGTCAATGACACACTGGAATTTTTTAAGAAAGTCCAATCCGATGATACAGTCGTCGGTGATATCGGCAACGATCACTTTGTGCCAGTAGAGCGTACCTCCAATCTTGATGGCCACAATCTTCTCCCCCTCGATTGATATTCGTTGGCCGGTGGCAGTCGAGAGCACAAGGTTTCCACTGTATCGAAGGCCTTGTATTCCAATGCTTTTCAGTTTGCGCTTACTGATGACCGTACGCGATGCTCCCGTATCCAACGTCACCTGGCAAGGCATCCCGTTAATCATGCCGTCAATCACCAAAGTATTCCCTTCACTTGTTTGCTTCACATAAATTTCTGGGGCTTTTCTGCCACTGGTGAGCGCCCACCCCGCAGCCCTGGCCTGCTCTAGTTTTCCTGTGGGTGCTCCGACGTCGACACTGCCGCATCTCCGCTTTGGGCATTCAAATCGTATGTGTCCCCTTTCTCCGCAGCTGTAGCACACGACACGGCTATTCGGTGCACGTTGCCTCTCGGTATCCACCGCCACGACCTCCCGCACCTTTGCGGAATGGGAATCATAGCGCACAGCTTCCACCTCCAGAGCATGTGCCACCGCTTCCTTTAGTGTTGTGTGATGTTCCAGTCGGACAGCTGCTCTAATGTCGGAGTCGCGAATCCCGTCAATGAAAACTTGCAGGAGCAATTCCTCCACCACGGTTGGCGACGACTGATACGCTTTCCGCACCAACCTTTCCACCTCCACTGACCACTGTTGTATGTTTTCTCCGGCTCGTTGGCAACGGTCCTTGAGTTGCGCCCGGTACACGTACTCCAAATGACTATCGCCGTACCGGGCCTCCAGAGCGTTGACCAGGTCTTCATAGGTCACCTCTCTCACGCCGGCGCCAAGTGCTTCTAGCACGGAGAGAGCATCATCTCGCAGGGCCAAAGTTAACGCTGACTGCGCTTCCTGCTCGCTCCAACAACTGGCTCTTCTGACCGTCTCTAACTGTAGCTTAAAAGCAGCCCAAGAAGACTTCCCGTCGTACGGCGGCACCTTAAGGTTTTTCGTAGGAAGGGCCGCACCGTAGCCTACTGTCGAGCCACTGGCTTTAATGATTCGGAACTCCTTGCCAAGCTGCTCAACGGTCTGCTCCAATTGCCGGCCTATCTTGTCCCATTCCGCTAACTTCTTCTCCACTACCTCTACTCGGACGAGATTGGCCTGCACCGCTGTAAGCACGTCCTTGGAGAGACGGTCTTGTAGTTCTTCAAGTTTCTCCTCCTGGCGGCGAGTTTGCTCACGCAACTGTTCTTCCTGTCGACGGGCTTGCTCCTCTTGGCGGTGGGCTTGCTCACGCAGCTGCTCCTCTTGTCGACGGGCTTGTTCCTCTTGGCGGTGGGCTTGCTCACGCAGCTGCTCTTCCTGTCGACGGGCTTGCTCCTCTTGGCGGTGGGCTTGCTCACGCAGCTGCTCTTCCTGTCGACGGGCTTGCTCCTCTTGGCGGTGGGCTTGTTCCTCTAAACGGCGGGTTTGATCCTGCATCATGGCTGTCATTTGTTGGAGCAAAGCACTCATGTCCACTGGCGCCGGTTGAAGAACAGAGGTCGATGGATCACCTTCAGGGCTAGGCTCCTCATGCGGATGTTCCGCTGCTGCCACAGCACCCGCCCGGGTCGTTACTCCTCTGGGCACGAAAGGCATCTTTTCCATTTCCTATCCCACTTCTGACACCAATTGTTACGACGTGAGGGTTTGGGGATAGGAAATAAACTCGACTTTTATAGTTTGATGCCTCTATTCACCACGGGGGTACTCACAGGTCGGTAGAGCTACTATGGAGCACTTCGACACGCACTCAAAATGTCACTGACACTGACGCGCGGTATACCACAGTCACTTCGTGTGCACGATACGTCGCTTGCGCGTGCACGACTGTGTCTTCGAGCACTCGACACTCGCGCGCACACGGCTTATGCACTGACTTGCGCGCACAACACTGTCCACTGCACTGTACTGTACTTCACTTTACTTCACTACTTCACTTTTCCACTTTCCCTTCTTCTTCTTCTTCTTCTTCTTTTCACCTCCAAATCAACACTGCCGTAGGCCGCGTCTTGCCCCGCTTATATACCCCTGAACTCGTTCCAACTTTGATTTACTTCTAATTTTGAAACCGTATTTCTCTCTTGCTCTCACAAATCTTCTATCCCGTATTTTCTTTTCCATTCGATCGAGAATCTTCGAGAATGTTCTATTTATTCACAAAAAGACATAAACTCAGTTGAGATTCGAACCCGGGTCTCTGGGTTGCAAAGCAAACACTCAATGTCCCAGGCTAGTCATCCTTATGACGTAGCGTCGAAAATCTTCTACACATAATTTCAAAACGATTGTCATTGTTTTTCGAACGCGGTGACGGCGGCGAGTGACGTACTACGGCTGTCTACGCGACAATATGTACAAAAGAAAGAGCATGCGTAAAATGTAGACGTTAATCAGAATAGTAATTATAAAATTCATAGATACAGACATGCAAGATACTGTAAATAATCTAGTCTCTAGTAAAGAAGTAGATAGATATAGTACATTACTTGCTAGATAGCCTACGATGAATGATGATGACAAAATTCGTGATGAACAAAGTGTAGAAATAATTGAACAAGCATCGGCTGAATAGAATAAAAGCAGGCCAATGTCATTTTTTGCTGTTACGAAGAGTAGAGTTGAGTATATCCAAATATTTACACATTCAAATCGTACTGACGATTATTATCATCATACTTACAGTGAGTTCACGTGGTAATGCTGCTAAGCTCTGTGGATCATAAACATATTTACATTCGCATAACACCGACTCAAAACAATCAAAACTAATTTTTTTGAATATTGAAAATGTATAATACATTCCCCACACAAGTGAACCATTCCTCAAAAGCAGCAATGCATGCCAAATGAAAACATGCAACGTTATTTTTAACATTCAAACCCGTTTATCCATTTGTTTGTGCATAACACAACATCAATTCATTATTTACATTTGTATTTACAATTGGTTTTAATTTACATTTATTTATATCCCTACACCATGTCACCTTTGTTGTACTCATGAGTTGATCCCAGTGCCTTTCTCTGATGGCTGGATTTTGTAGCTCACCCACAGCTCTCAAAGAAGTAAGCATATTCTTGACGGTTGCTTCCAAATTAATGTACGTGTCCCAGCTAGAATATAGTATTGAAATAGCAGTAAAATAGGAGAAATATAATAAATTAAGAACCGAAATTTCCACGATCTTACCTTCTCATTTCTTTGTCTAGAAGTCTGATTTCTTTTGCAAACTTCTTGCATTCAATATCCATATTTTCAACGTCTATTTTCCTCCACGGAGTTGTTTTCCAGTCTTCAATACTGGTTCTTACAATATAGACATAATCCCAAAGTTGCTAGAGTAACCACATCAAGTTTAAATAACTTATTGTCCTAATAATAATCAACTATAACAGCTATACAGTTAAATCCTAGCATACCTTTAACATCCTCAATTCCTTTCGGCATTGCTTCAAAAGCTTAAACTCAGGAACATTGACTTCAAATAGTGACCCTGATTCTTGGATTCCTCTCATCTCTTCCTCTAAATATAACATTTCGTAGTCCACTCGGGACATTACGTCATAAGGATCTTCGCACTCATATTTAAAGAACTACAAACAAAAGCAGAAATGTAATACATAATACGTATGATAAAAACATCATCTAATATAAAAGATGTTCTCAATCTTGATGTACAAAAAGTAAAACGTACTTCGTATCTTTTGAACACTTCTCTATAGTAGGTAATATGAGAATCAAATGTAGCAATTTTCTTCCGTATCCCTGATACTTCAGCTGCCTGTAATGGTGCCACTTGTTGTTTGACTGTTAGCGCCAATTTCTTTGTCGTCGTCCATTGTTCTGGTAACTCCTTCAAAAATAATTTTAGATTCACAAATGGCATGTTCTTAAACTCTTCAAAAATATTCGGTAAAAAGCATTTTATTTACCTGTAGTAATACGTTTACTTCTTCAGGAATATCCATATCATAGAATTTTAGTAGCTCGATAGTTTCTGTCAGAGGATGGAACATCTCATCTGTTACGACTGCTCTATCTTTGACATTCATTAAATATCCCATCACTTTAACTAGAGCTTCATAATCTCCCTCGGGTACTGGTTGAAGTAACCCTGATGGCATTTTTATTTCACTATTAGAACTCTGAATTTTGATAAACAGTACAGCAGATACATTTTTATTTCTGCATAAACAAGCAACTTGATCAGATTTATTTATGTTGGTTATCATAGACTTTAAATAATGTCTATAATTATTGAACACTTGAACTAAAAGTTAACAATATTAATAAGTAATTTCAAATTAATGCTCAGTATTTTAAAATACCTTCATCGGCTTCCCGTATAAAGTTAGCCAAATCACTAAGACTAGATGTAACGTTGTTGACAAGATGTTCTTTGTACATGTTGCCCCACTTCCTCACAGTGTTGAGTAATGCTTGGCGGAACGGCCTGATATCAACCTAATAATAAAAGAATTACCTATGTGATAATCACGATATCAAATAATCTAAATACATGGAAATAATACAGAATCACTATAAACGAAAAACAAATACACACGAATTATTTTTAACGCTTACTTGAAACCAGTTACTAAATATTTTATAAGGCTCCATATCCTCAATTTCCATAAATAAGTTCTCAAAATGATCGATTTGTTCTCTGAACGCTTCCATCTTAGGTGGACAAGGAACTGGCCCCAAATTGTCTTTATCTTCAGAGCCAATTTTATCTGCTTCTTCAGGGGTCAATATTCTGCCGTAAGTTAGGAATATTTCCATAATAGCGTCTCTTTCTTCTAGCCATAGGTACGAATAGTTTTCAAATGTTTTGCAAAAGTCGTTTGCATCGTCGATGACCTACATCAAAATTTAATTCACAATCATATTTTTATGAAAACATTAGATTTCATAACACATGAACTAGAAATTAAATGATCGTACCTTTTCAATAGCATTCAGTATTTCATCTTTCATCTCAACAATTTCATCACTACCAACTATAAACTGTTCATAAGAGTCTGGTTTAGTTTTATCAATTCTTTCAATCAACGATGCCATTTTGAGCACATCGTCTATAATACTTTTGATCAAAGCTGTGAATCCTTTTTCATCATTTGGATCTAACGTTGGAGCAAAAACCATATCAGGATCTAAAAGTTCTAATTGAGCTTCAAACAAAGGAGCTAACTTGTTTTTGGTATTTATGTGTTCTGATATATACGCCATACTGAAATTGACGAACATTAAGTTAGCATAAGGCATCAAGTCTGAAAATTATACAGCATTCAAAACGGATTTAACCTGCAGGCTATAGTCTTGAAAAGTGTTTCTTCCATCAATGAGTCGATAAAAGTGACATAGTTAAGCCAAATTTCACTATCTTGGTTGTCTTGCATGTTGAACAAATGCATGTTCTCTTGAAGCAACTCGTTTACTCTGTTGGCTGTCGCAACTATCTCATTATACCGCTTAGTTCTTTTATCAGGGCGGTCTTCTAAGTTCATAAGAGTATCCTAGAAAAATGTCATTGTAAAAAGTTTAAAACGGATAATTAGCAGGGTGATTACACTATGCTCCACAAAATGTTACCCAATAAATATAACAGATATTTCACCTTTCGTGCTTCTTTCCTCTCAAAAAGTGGTTGTGAGGCCCACTCTTTCATAACGAGCTTCATTTCGACTAAATTTTCCTGAATTTTAGACATTCGCTCATACAAGTTTCCTACTAATGTGTGCAACTCTTGCAAATAATTCCATAAATCTGAAATTAAATGCAAAATAATATATTTTTTTATTCTTCAGCAGCAGTAGTTCTATCCATATTTTTTTTAACCACCGCACCTGCTGAATTCCAATTGAGCTGATGCTGAGCCATCTCTATTCTTTGATCAATTGCTTTTATTTCGTCTTCTACTAAATCAAATTCTACCTTTTGACTGTTTTTGACAATTTGATTGTACCAGTCTATGGTGATTCCTAAATTGATTCTATATTGCCTGTATGTTTCTTGCTTATCGTACAATTCATAGCTCTCCTTTGGAAGTAGCTCGGAAAATGCTGGGTTGTTTCGTAAATGGTGGACTTCTTTCATTATATCTTGAAGCTGAATGTAAAAATTGTAAGTATGTAGGTATACCTACAGTTAACTTAAAAATAAGAAAATTATCGAAATAATCAAAAATGATAAAAAATTGCATGTTGGAAAAACATAAAGATAAGTCTTACCACGGGACTGAAATTTAATATAAGATCTGACCCTTGTCGAGCTAGTATCATGAGCTTAGATTTGTCTTTAATAATCTTAGGTAAGGTCAGTGCCCAATCGCTGAAATATTTCTTCTTAAACTCCTCTATTTTCTGGATTAGTTCCTCGTGTCTCGTGAAAATTTTCTTTGCCTCATCCGATTCTTTTATCCTGTATACAAAAACATCGATTAATATGAATTCATTTGTTTCTAAAAGCTGTTTATCTGGCTTTCACACATCAAATTAGGCACAAAGCAAGATAACATTGAAAATCAATCACCTACAAGAAAAATAAGTAAAATACAAAATAGTCATAGAAGGATGCGGTCTCACTGCAGCGATAGCAGACAAAAGCGCAAGAGTAGAAACAGAGCCAGATAATCAGCTTTCGCAATTTGCCCCACCCAGCTTACTTACGGGTGCGGCAAATTGCGAAAGCTAGCTATAGGCTTGGTGATCCTTGTAGCTAGCATCGTCATGTAGAGCAGGCCGCCTGCCACCGGCGGGAAGAATGTGTCCACTTCCATGAGCCCGTACTTGTAGAATCGGTTACTCTGTTCCGTGAAGAGCTCCTGCAAGGGAAAACGGCAAGTGATCTCGAGGGCGACAGAGCCAAACATATTGGCATCTCTCGTATTAATAAGAAATATTAAACTTACTTCGCAAATTACGATCTCTCTTTCGAGCTCAACAATGATCTCGACGTATTTGGCCGTGAATTCGTTTCTGATCAGAGGCCGGTCTAATACTGAGCCTACGATGTCAATCAGCTGGAAGACATTACAAATTTAAGTCAGACACAATTCCAATTATTCATCTCATAGTTAGAATAATTTGAAAATTAGATATAAAATATGTGTGATGTGATCGTTACCTTGAAAATCGACTCTAACGTGGAACAGTTATCGAATGATTCCACTAGAACAGTTGATAGTTTCAAATCCAAATCGATAATGTTTTCTTGAAATTCCTTGAAGTCCACATTGAATGTGTCGTCATCTGGGTCCAATACGTCGTAAGATTTTGATGCAAATCCGTGAAAATATGCTTCGAATTCAGCCGAAATCTCTCTTATCTGGCCACCTAAGACCCTTCCTTTCATTCCTCCGATCTCAATCTTCTCTAACTTTTGAAATTCCAGTACAGTTTTGAAGAACCATTGAATAGTGTTCAATCTGTCAAGAAATTTGTTTAGTCGTTCGAATACAACATTTGGATGAAATGTCCACGGAACTACTCGTCGGTCAACGAAGTATTTCTGTAAATTGTCCTTGAAGTAATCGAAGGTACTTTTAAACTTTTTCAATATGTTTATGGTGACTTGGATCCGTTGTGTAGCTTCATCGATGTCACTATGAAATAGCGTAGAAGGGTCGAGGCATTTTTTGGCCTGTAAAATATTACACATTTTGACTATGTTATGTTAGCTATGCTAAGCAACATTCGGGGCAGTTACTTTTTATTGTAAATACATATGCTTATTATACATAGAAACATAATAGGTATGTATTTACAAAAGAAAAGTATATAAGTATTATATCCGTTATCTAGTACCCACGACACAAGCGTTTGCTTAGTGTGGGGCTAGTGAGCGCTGTGTGCAATGTCCCGGAATATATATTAATTATTTTTATTTATTTGGTTTGTCAAAGGGATAGTTAACCCATATAAGGGTTTCTGACGGCGCGGGCGGTTTAAAAACTTTTGAAACTAGTATGGGCCATTCTTAAAAGTACTTAAAATTTCTTTGACCGTTCAAAAGCTTTGGATCGGTAACATACCTGATAAATAAGCAGATTGCTAATCTGTTTCAGAAGCACCATCAGTTTGGACGAGCTGCAATAGTATTTGGAGTCTCTCCATATCATGCATATAACGTGAAACAGGGGTCGGAACAGCGGCTGCACCTCTGTGAAGTCAATGTCTTCCAGAGCTTGGAAATGTTTTTCCAGTGTTCGGAGATATAGATCGATTTCTCGAGCTTCTGCCAGTGCTATAAGAAAGTCGAGATATTATTGTTTAGTAGATTCATATATAATAGCCCATTTTTTTAACGGTCCTAACGGTCTGTTTCAGCAGCTTCGTTGAAGAGCTAGCTGTATATCAACACAGGCAAGCTACACCTTTGACTGCAGCGTAGCTTGTCTTTTGCTTACAATAACTTTTACTGGCAACGTTTGAAACAATAGACGGGAGATCTAGTGTTAAAAAAAATATTGTTACATTTTTTATATTTGTAACTCTCTGTTGGGCTTACCTGATACAATATTCTTGAATAGACGACTGAAGCAGGGATAATAAGCTGATGTGGTCTTTTCCAATATAACAGCCATGCATCTTACTCTCTCAGTTCTCAGCTGGTCGTAGATGTAGTTTAGATTGCTGAGACGAGACTTCCAAAATGCTAGTTCTGGAAATTTGAACAATTTGTTTTTTATTTTTATTTGTACAGTTATACTACACTCTACAATACAATACGCATACAATATGTACTACTTTCTACTCATTTAATGCTAGTAGGTCTTTTCGTAAAATAAATCTATCCGTTGCTAATGTAAAGGTTTTGTAAACGCACAGAAAAGAACCCTATACCTATAGACAGCGTATCAAAATTCCGGCGAAAATTTGAATACAAAACCATTTGTAACAAGCCATTCACTGCTAACTGGCTTCTTTCCTATCTACGATTAAACTATATTTATTTTTGGTTTTGGTTATCTATCATTCTTCGTAGTTTTTTTTATTCAATAAGTGGCAAAGAGGCATAGGGCCTGTTTTACATACATAGAAATATCAGCTTCTCATTTCATAGAGGTGTTGGAGGAAACCTTTTTGAAAGCATGAAGAGAAAAGTGAGTAAAAAAAAATATAGAACTAACCAACAGTAGGCGAGGGATTATTCCCATTCTCGAAGGCCTGTGCGGAGTCTTCCATCATGACGTCATTGATCTGCTGCGCCCACTTGATGACCACACCCTCGATGGCACTCTTCAAGTAAAGGTCCACTTCAGCTCCCTTGAGCAGTTCCTTCTCAGCTTCATGGACTAGTTCTACTCCCACTGGCATTGGAAGCACGGTCTGACCGTTCACTTTGCCTTTCACCTGATTAGAAGCAAAGTACTTAGTTGTTTAAAATATCACTCAGTCAAATATATTTGAGTATATACTTAAATGAAAATTATTAACGACTTATTAACTTCTATAAATTAACTAAAAAATCACTATTTATGAATATTTCGATTAATAAATTAATCCTTTATTTTTTATTATAGTACCTATCTAGTAATTCTGAAGTATCTCGGCAGGTAATTTAAATGGATGAATGGACATATTTTTTTTAAATTTCAAATTGAAATTAAAAAGCTGTGGAAGAGCCTGGTGAAATATATGGTAGAATTTCACAATGAAATACTGCGCCATCCTTTCGACGTACAACCGCCAGTTGTCGCTCGACACATTAAATTCAGAAATCTTTCCGATCGACATTGTTCTTGAATATATAACACTGTGTTTTTCAACTGCACACATGAATTGATCTCATCCTCGTCGCCAAATGAAATATATGGTAGAATTTCACAAAAAATATCGAGACGACATTGGTTGCACACATTTATTATTTTGCGGACTGAATTGTTAACTACCCTTATTATGCTATAGACACTGAATAAGTATGACGCAATCTGTCAATACATTACACCTGGTTGGTAAGATCACGTGTTATCAATGATGCATCATAGTTCCAATTACAGAAAAATGTATCGCTCATTTCGATCCGATATGTTTGCTAAGTTAAAAGTCTTATATTAAAGAAAAAACCAATTGAAGAGACTTACCTCATATACAGTGCTTTTTAAGTTGTGAATCTGTTTCAATATATCTTGCGAGACGACCAGCGGCCATCCTTCGTGGTTCAGTGGATTTGAAAGCAGTGGAACAAATACTTCATCTACTAACGCTGCTAATTCATCGATGAGCCTAGGCGCTAGGTCACCTTTACAAAAATTAACCATTAAAAAAATATCAGGAGAAAATCAATGTATCAACATATTTTCAAGTACCAGAGTAGTTTTTTAACTTACCAAAGATGACCATCTCAGCGCAATTCTCCTTTGGGATGACATCTGGCTTTTTCTTCACAAAGTAAACGGCTTTATTCTTCAAATAGCATGGGAACGATATGACCGGTACCAGCTGCGCTGCGTGGGTCAGTACCACGACTAGCAGCAGTGGCAGAGGTCGGTTCACAAAGTCGTTGAGGGTCGACCTGTGTTCCTCTATACCCAGGACTCTCATCCATTTCTCCGGCTTTAGCTTCAAACTTTTGACAGCGTAAGAGCCGATGAAATCGAACCGAGGGTCCTGATTGGACGAGGATGGACCTGCTTGGTCCATCACAGCGCTTGCTGGTTTAAGTCATAGTTGGTTCTTGAAGACTTATTCGTTTGTGAAGATATGTTATATCTTGAAAGCTTGTTATTTCTTGAAGACTTGTTACCTCTTCGCCGTCTGGGACTCCTGTGAGCCTCCAAGTGGGAAGCTAAGGCTGGCAAATGGCAAGTCACGCAAGTTCCACCAGCATGCCATTATGGAACGATGTCGCCTTTTGTAACGAGCATCGGCATTGCTATATGAAAATAGATTAGGGTAATGGTAGCAACTTAGGTTGCAAATTGAACCTTTGCGTTCTGTTAATTTGTGTTTTTTTTAGTTTATTATGATTTACTTAAGTCATATTGTATGTAAACGTATGGTAAACGTTGCAAGTTAGGACGCGAATTAATAGTAGAATACTACGAGAGGTACTTACTAAAAATATTTTTTTCTTACCCAACGTTAGGTATATGAACTACATAAATGCCATAACGTATCTATCAAAAAAAACATGATTATAAGTAGAAACTAGTAAGTAAAAAATCTTAGGCTTACATCTGGTTAGTAATGCATCCATCTATAAGTAGACGTCAATAACTGCTTAACACCTCCTAGTACAATACTTGGTTACATCTACTATTAAAAGATTACAACTCGCCTGATGCTGCCACTTTCTTATAATAAAAAAGTATAAAAATTAACAAAAGACATTTATTTCAGGCTTAACTCATAGCTACTAAAACTAATTTGGACACTGTAAACCTTATCTCTGATTTATCCCTTACTTGTTGTTGTTTCTACCAACGGTACCCGAGCAGTAAGTGGGCAAGGCGAGTGCCAGGCGCCGCGCGCGCCGCCCCGCCCGCCGCCAGATGACACTCGCGACGTCGCACAGAAATAAGGTCAACTGTCGTACCCTACTCCCTTGCACGCGGTGCACGCAACAGGAGACAGCGGGATAGGGCACAACAAGGCTATGGTTTTGTCAACCTTCATTACATATTATTAATATTATTTATTTATTTATATTTTATGACAAATTTGCGAAAAATAAATGTAATACCTATGTGGTGTGCGAGCTTAGATTCAAATGTATGCTGGACGGATGTACTGTTGACTCGGGGGCGACTAGTCTCAGTGACTCGAATCGCCTGGAAGTGTCGTGATCGTGTGTGTGGGAGATGGGCCTTAGAGTCATCTCTTACTTTTTTATCTTTATCTTTATAGAGACATAACACAATATTTCTTCATTATTTCTTTTTTTTTTTAACTAATACGGGTTTGCACTTGGCCATAGTTATAACTTAATATATGCTTGCCTAGCTTCGTTAAAGTGATATAATGGCAAATAAACTAAAGTAAAAAAATGGAAACTGGGTTTTAAGGTTGCATTGATTGAAGTACATAGACTGTACTAAATGTGTTACAAAAAGACGTATGCGGTGCGGTTGACAATAAAGTTCCGCTGTTATGTTGCCAGTCTCGTTGATAATAATGTTTTGACATATATCCTTCATACAAAATATAGGAGAGTATGGAAAGCTGCAACATATCAGTTCGTACTACTTCGTACTTATGAAAAGTTGTACAAGTATTAGTGGCATTATTAGTACCTACTCCGGGACTAAAATCCAATATGTAGTTGATCTAGCATATCATAATCTTAAAAATAGGGTAGGTATATTAGTCATGTGAGGACGCATCAGTAACTTACCCGTAGGAAATACGTTCGCCGTAACCGAAATCGGCTTGGAATGCATCACCATCATCAATCTTGAAAATATTAAACAGTTGCTAAACTCACACAATAGTGCTTTCATGGACACGCTCACTTGTAGGTCCCACTTATTTACTTGTACTACAAAAGTAATAAGATATTGTTAAACTTTTTACTTACCCAGTCCATAATAATTTAGAAATAGTTAACGTGTCATTTGCAAACATTACCACATTCATTTTTTCACAAAACTTATAAAGCAGCACTAATCCGTTAAAAAAAAGTCATATAGTAGGAGAAAAACGCTACATCTTATAATTTAAATCTGTACCAGCCACCACTAAAAGGTACCTTTTGTCTTAGCTTACATAAGGCTCGCCTGACTGGCTGCGATTCCGCATACCTGATACACATCTAATTTCCATCGCATTGACTTAATCCTAACTATTTAATTTTATTAGCTCGAATATTTGAGATAGTTATGACATAAAATCAGTTTTTTACTTATTTCTTTCCTGAATTATTATAGTAAGACATACGATATGATAATCTATCTGCATGCAATAAGAAAATCAGGCAAGTTTTTAAGATCTGAACAAAGGTCTACATCAAAATAATTGATAGAAAAAATGCATAGGAAAGACTAAATGGATAAGAATTTTCTAAATTTACCTTTAACCCCTGAGCAATTAAACTATGTAAAACTATATATCTACCTAACTATTGAAAATTGAAGGATCCAACTAATTAAAACTAAGTATTTTTTTTATAATACATTTATTTACTGATAATGACAGCGATGGTTGACTCGAATTTGCTACTTGGCAAAAATATTTCCACTAGAAGTGAACTATTTTATGTTTCAATAAATTTTAAATATTAAAATCTCTTCATTTAATTATGCATTAAGGGTACAATAAGGGTGAACGTACATCTAGCGTTATCTCTGACACTTCTGAAAATTACCAAGTGGTGGTAAATGGACGATATATATTTATTGCATTGCTTCTATCAGCTATATGTGCGTTCACCTTTATACATATGTATCCGTCTAAGCTACCACGTGGCCGCCTAGTCGCTTATCACATAAAATAATAATAAGAAGTACATTTCGATTTGTGATCTATTTTACACATTACATTCTGGCAAATAAAACTTAATCATTCTCTACGCTAAATGAAACATGCGTCGTGATCTCGTCAAATAATTACATTAACTTCATAAAAGCTCGTATTTGTAGAATTGACTGCAATAAATACAAAACGTGTACTACGTTGAAAAAATAATAATAATACAATAACAAATAATTTGATTTACCTATAAACTATTTGTTTAAAACAAAAGCACAGCACATGGTCGCTTAATTTCTAAAAATTAAAATTAGGACCTACGAGACGCTGCTTTTTAGGTCACTATTTAGCCTATATCTAGGAGCCCTAGTGCATACTCCGTCACTTCGCGCCGAGCCTGATGTATCTCCTATCTATAAGGGCCGGGTCACACAGCCAGCGATCTCAGTATTACTGTCAATCACATAATTGAAATGTGTGGTTTCTAGAGCGTATATAAACTAGTTCGCTGGTTCCGTGCCCCGGGCCGCGCCAGGCTGCCTTCAGCCGCTCCCCATGTCCGTGCCCTACCAATCTACTGGACAAAAGCACATCGAGAGTTTCAAAGACACATCCTACTAAGTATATTTGGAAAATACTTTATCGTTAGATATCAATGTCGCCTACACGTTGAGCTGTCCTAGTTAGGGCCTCGATTAATAAGTATTTATTATTATTGGTCTATTAACTTTAAAATTGAAAACATACAAATGCAATAAAGAAAGCCGCGCTAAATACGCATCCGTCGATAAAATTCTAACTAATAAATCCGACTCTACTGAACGTGTCACTACGAAGACAATATATGAAATACAAAACATGGAATGTTTAAGTACGACAGTCTAATAAGCGATGCGTAATCGTAAAACGTGTGACTTTAAGTAAATGTGACAAATATGACGTCAGTCAACGCTTACAAGTACATGGGTTGTGGTCCCACTGCGAGAGGTTCGCTGTGTAACGGAAACTGTATGAATCATGGAGTCTTTATAACTGAGCTCGAACAATATAACAGATGCATCATCACGGTACAAATGAAACACATTCTGCCGTGGCAGCCACGCTCGCAATGAAACCGCACCCTCACTATAACAGGCATTAATTCTCGAGTGCATACGTCGAAATAGCTGCGATAATATATATTATGTTGATAACATCGTTTATAATGACTTAGTGGTACATGTTAATATACATATGTAAGAGGAATGGAGGCAAGTGACGGACTACGATGGTGTACTTACAAACACTAGTAAACAACGAGGCGCTTTACTCTATCATGTACTTTGAGTGTACTTAAACGATTACTTGACTAAAAAGGATGGAATATACATTAGGTGAGCTATAGACTATGCTCCGCCGGAGCGCGGACACTCCTACCTCGAGTATACAGCCCTACGCCGCTACGTAATATTACTCTGATATATTTCAAATTAGGCTCACCAACACACTACCACACCTCCCATTATACTTTTGAAAAAACTCTGAATAAGAATCTACTACAGATATTTTTCCGTCTTTTTATTGTTCGAACGTGGATGGAGATATTGAAGAGGACATTTTAAATGGCAATTTCATATAATACAGCGAGCCGAAACACGACTACATACATTAATATAATTTTCGATTATAACTACACAACCTAATCGATATATTTTGGTCGGTGCAAGAGATATCACCGCTGTAGGTCGGTACGTACGAGTATACCGCATGATATTTGGCGTGTACGCGGTCGCTTATCGCTTGCACCGCGCTACGAGATGTCGCGGGCAATGTCGCTCGTAGCTTGGACTGCCTGAGTGTGTGTTTGTGGGTGTGTGTGTGTGTGTACTTAGTACAAGTCTTATACAAGGACGAAGATGTAACTTTGGACGATTTCGTAAAAAACTCTACTCCGATAGCAAAGGGCAAAAGCGGGCATCGAAATAAAAACACATCGTGTTACAATGTAGGTACGTCTATAATCGCGTGGCAAGATACTATCACAATATCGGCAACTGTCGATAACAAAATGCATGAGCGGGTTTAAGTATCTTCGAAATGTCATCAAAAGTGTAATAAGTATAAAGTTTCCAGTAGCAAAGTGTACAAGGGTATCACACAACTTATATTGTTGCGAATATAAAACTGTGGTATACAAGTAGAAGAACATAGAAGCCAAGACGATGAGCTAAAATACATAAATAAGTTACTATAACACCTACACGACAAACTATACAGTAAAAAAAATACAAACAATCGATTTACCAAATATTATCACCGATCATAAAATTTCATTGATTCCTAAGATAATTAAATTAAATAATACAATAAATTCACATATGTACATACAACTGAATAGTAAAATTAAATCACATAAATCTATTTACAATTACTTCATAGTTAAGTCATCGAATAATGAAAAATAGTAACTACTACCAAGTGTCAATGATGTTCGAATAAAATGGAAATGACTCGGGGCGGTCTTTGCGTGACATTGAGCGGGGTCAATGAACGCCAGACGTTCCGATTTCCGACCAACAGGCATGATTTATTACAAGAGAATAACAAAATATTGCTTTACCGACTGGTAATGTATGTAATAAATTAACTTAAAGTAGGTAAGCACCATACGCAAAACGCGACCGCAACGAAAACGTGGTCTGAGTGAGATATATGGGGACGTTTGTATAATTCGGACTAATACATTGGTTGTCGGGGCTGTGGTGGCGCGGTACGTACAATACATGCGCGCACGCACGCACGTACGCACGGGACTGCGTTTATTTGCTCCTAGTTTTGCCGACGGCGTTTATGCTGTCGCCGCGACTCCGCGACCGGTGCAGGTTGTGGAGCCCTTCACCTGGAAACCAAACAAAAACCAGCTGTTATATTGGAGAGCGAGACCTAAAATATACGACACATTTTTTTTAATATTTATTAGTAAGCCGCTTCATTTGCTTCCAGATAAAAACTGTTCGAGGGTAAGCGAGCAATACTCCACCGCAATTCCCTTCTAGACCTAAGTCCACGGTCTGCGTAAACCCACCTCTGGAGGGGAGACAACCCCTCTTGCGACGCGAGCTATGCCCAGAGACATCCCGACATCATCTGCTTAGTAGGCCCCGACATCAGGGTAAAGAAGGCTACGGCGTCTCATGACCTCTCGTGAGATAAAACATTCCTGCACGAACTTGGGATGATGATGATAACTCACCCTTACTATGTTAACTAAACGGTTTACACTCACGTGTAATAGGCGCGCTGCCGCGGTCCCAGAACGCACGTTCTGATGATGGGTGCCACTACATCCGAAACGCGTAAACAACATACGCGAATTACACGTGAGTGAAAACCGTTTAGTTAATATATTGATAAAATGTCTCAGGAAAGTTTTAATATTAAAATCCTCACCCTTACTGTTAGCGCGCTTCATCTCAGTGTCCCTGTACGCACGCGCCGAGCGGCCGCGGCGGTCTTGTACCAACTTGTCGGGCCGCACGAAGATGCCGTGCCGCGGTCGGCACTCGAAGTAGCGCGTGCCACCTACTGACCCGTCGTTTTTGCCTGCCGAGTTAATATATTGTTTTTGTATAATGTAGGTACATATTAAGATATTTTTAGAAACAATTAAAAGAAGGGATGTTTCTGAATCATTTATTTACATACATACATGGAATTTGTTTTACAGTACTTCACAATACAGGTAAATCCTACAGTGGGAGTGTAATGTACAACTCGTAAAGCCCATACATTTAAAATAAAAATAAATAATAAAAAAAAAATTGACTAATTTGTTTTTATTTCTTTAATTAGCATTTGATACTTAATTGTATGATTACAATGCAACAACATAGTTTAAACTTAGGAGTAACCACCTAACACAAATTATACATATTCGTATTTAAACATTCAATTATTTAAATTAATTCACACAACCTCGACTCTGAATTGGCGCATACTTCACTATATCTAGGCAGGTTATTGGTCGATACAGAAAAAGTTTAACTAAAACTTATATTATGTACCTATATAGTTATTAGTCACATGCATGAATACATAATGCCTACGCTATTCAGTCATGTGATAATTGCGGCAAACCATTTTCACCTATAATCGAAGGCCAAATTGACACCATTCGATCAATGACAACATTTTTAACATCTGTGATTGGCGGGTTCTTTTGGTGGATCGGTCGACGTTGGTTCAGCACTTAAGACTCTCGCTCGATTCTTCCAATTTAAGAAAGTAATTATGGTGCAGGTGCAGGGGTTGGTTCTGCACTTGACTTTGATTGTCCATGTTCAATGTACTGCAGAGCAAATATAACTCCCAAACTTATGAGCACAAAGGCGAAGAAACTGAAATATCACAAAAAATATAAATAGCCAGCAATTAGTGTGTGTTTTTGCTGGGTGGAAAACTGTACAATTATTTTGACATTATCTTAATATTTTTGAACTCATATTATACTAACATAGTTAACATGATTTTGGTGTAAAAATATATAAATCCACAACTTTACTGGACTATTTGAAGCAAAACCAAACGAGGACTGATCGGCCAGAACCACAAAAGCAGTTTATAAATACGGCTAACATAGGGTTCCTATTACATGTTTGTGTATTTACACGTTTTTTACACTTCCGTGTTATGCCAATTACAGACGATAGAAATATTTACATCATCATCCATAGCCGGTTTCGATACAATGCCTCTTCTCTCTATTAGTATGATATTGGATTCTATCTCAAATGTCTTTAATGAAAATACTTGTTCATGTTATGGACACACGAGTTGATATTTGTATTGACTTTAATTTTAAATATTTCATTCCGTAAAGGCTAGTAAAATATATATTTAGGCTAGATTTATCCCTAAACAAAGTCCTTATATTACATAGAGGTAACGTCGTTAGTCTATTCCAAGCAATGGGAGACAATGAGTCAAACAAACAAATACAGTTTCAAATGTCGTATCGTTACGTGTAAACATAGAGTTATACTACCAATCAGTTTAGATGTTGTATCACAATATCACAAAACAAAAGCGATTTCCGGATGTTTTACAATACACGAGAGCGCAGGTCAATGTTACTATCACTTTTTCAACTGTTTCTTTTCAAAATCTAGACGTACGAGTTTGCACTGGTAAAATAATTTAAAAAAAATTGGATAGTGTTCTCTTAGTTAGAAAAAAGTGGAATGTTGCTAAATCAGCACACGTTTAGGTAAGTAGCACACACACTCAGATATCTCAGCCATGATTTATTTATTTTTTATTTATTTATTTATAGTCTGCAAAACAGGCACTAAGTTAAAACACACATAACAAACTTATTGAATAGAAAAAAAAAATACTAGCACTTAATGCCCTCTAGATGTAGACCTAACTTACAATTTTAAGATAATTACTTACAAATGAATACATATATTACATGCTACTTTAAACAATTAAGAAACAAAAATTACATAAATAAAGAGTACACCATGCATATTATTATAACTATATACCTATCTAAGCTTATAAAAAAAATAATAATCATAATAAGATAACCAAAACATACAACAAACAAAAATTAATAATGATTCTATAATAATAATCCCATTGACACTAACTTATACAAATAAAATAATAAATTTATAGCAAACTACTTAATGATTTTTGTAACTGACTTTTTGAAAGAAAATAAAGACGATTTTAAGAATATATCGATATCGTCTTTAATTTTATTGTATGATTTACACATTCTGTAAACCGGTGAATGCCTTAGTAGATTTGTCCTGAATTTGGGCAAAACAAATGTGTCGCGGTTTATTAAAGTGCTTCCGGTTCTCGGAACTCTAAGTGACAACTTATTCAATGTTTCGGGTGAATCTGTGTAACCATTGATACACTTGAAGAGAGTTACAATGTCAGCGATTTCACGGCGCTTGGAGAGCGACATGATCCGATAGTGTTTCAGGCGCGACTTGTACGAATGCAATACCTTACATTTAAAGTCCATAAACGTTATATGATATAAGAAACGTTTTTGAACTGACTCAAGACGTTCAGAGTGGGATTTATAACTGGGACTCCATACTACACTACAGTATTCCAAAATACTCCTAACTAAACTATAATAGAGCGTAATGGATAGAGAAGGGTCCTTGAAGATTTTTGTTTGTCTAACCACGAATCCACCCATTTTAGAGGCAGATTTGACGACATTATCAATATGTTCCCTAAAGTCCAGCTTTTTGTCCATAGTGACACCGAGATCTCGGATTGAGTTGAGTTCAGTAAGGGGGACATGGTCAATAGAATACTGACCTGGGTGCGGAGATCGTTTGCGTGAGAATCTAATAAAAAAACATTTTGATGCATTTAATGACATCTTATTACGAGCACACCATTGGCTAATTAGATCAACATCTCTCTGTAATAAGAGAACATCTTCAGCCGATTTTATACTTCTGTATATCTTTAAATCGTCTGCATACAATTTAACGCTCGAATTCAAGATACCTGGCAGATCATTTATAAAAATAGTAAAAAGAAGTGGCCCAAGGTGTGAACCCTGCGGAACACCCGATGGGACCAGAGATATAGTTGACTTGTATCCTTTAACTACTACTAGTTGAGATCGGTTTTGTAGATACGATGATAACCACCTTAATAATGAACCATGTATCCCTAGACAATGCAGTTTAGATAATAGTATATCATGATTTACGAGATCAAAAGCCTTGCTAAAATCAGTATAAATAGCATGGACCTCGCCACCTTTATCTATAACTTCCATTATGTCAGAAACAAAGCTAATAAGGTTAGTTGTCGTAGATCTACGTGGTAAAAAGCCGTGTTGATTTATATCCAGTAATTGAGTTACATACCAACGAATCTTTTTGACTACTAACGACTCCAGAAGCTTACCCAAACTGGACAAAATGGAAATTGGCCGATAATTAGCAATACTTGCGAGATCACCTTTCTTGTGAATTGGCGTAATGTGTGCAACTTTCCATTGACTAGGGAATATTCCAGTAGTAAGGGACTTGTTGAATATCTGTGTAATAGGTGATGTCAACTCTGCGGCACAACTTTTCAGCACTATAGAAGGTAAAGAATCAGGGCCAGCGCCTTTGATTTCTAATAATTTCAAAGCATTCGATACTTCACTGTTATCAAAGGTAATATTACTAAGTGGAGAGAAACTAGAATTATTGAAAGAATTAAAACATAGGTTGACACTGCTGATATATCTGTTTGTGCACTGAGTATAGACAGAGTTAAAATGTTCCAAAAACAGATTACAAATCTCCCGACCACCCGACGCATTATTAGATCCTAAGTACATTTGATCTGGAAGAGAATTTGTATTAAATTTTAATTTATTTACATATCGCCAGAAATGTTTAGGGTTCTTTTTAAGTATGTCAGAAGAATTTTGTTTAAATTTAGAAAAGCATTCTGTGAGAAGAGAATCACATCTCTTTTTTAGGGTATCATAAGTTAACTTGTCCATTAAGTTTTTATATATTTTGTATTTTTTATGGTATTTGGCTTTTTCTTTAAGAGACTTAATTAAAGATAATGAGAACCAAGTCGGAAAATGATTTCTTCTCGGGGGGCGAAGGGGGGTATGTAACTCAATGATTGGCATAATGACACTATAAAATATATCGAGCATATCATCCACACTAGATGAGTCTTTAAATTTAGCATCCCAGTCTAGTTGAGAAAGCTGTAGGTTAATAGCATCATAGTTGGACTTATAATAATTTGGCATTTTATTATGCTGATTTTTCAACAACTGGTAATTATTAATCTTGACTGTGATAAAAAGCGACGTATGATGAGGATAGTCAATTTTTACCAGAGGCCTGTGATTATCAGCTACAGAGATGACATCATGGTTGAAATTACTAACAACTAGATCCAACACACGTCCATTACCATTCGGCACACAACAATGTTGAGACAACCCATTAAATTCAAGTGCGTCAATGAAAAGTGTTTCACATTGCCCAGAGCCATGAACCGCACGTAGAGAATTACTATATCATCTACTTCCCAAATAATGGATTTTAGGTTAAAATCCCCAAAAATCATAGTATGCGAGTTATCATCCACATTACAACTCATAACTCTGGACGTGTTACGCCAAAAACGATCCAGATTGTCGAGTTTTAAAGGTGAAGGTAAGTAAACAGCGCACACATTTATATATTCTATATTCGGACCAGAACCCAACTGTAATTTGAGCCAAATGTCTTCACAGACAGACTCCCAAGAGAACATTCTTAGAACTTTGAATTTAGTTAACACCCCCACCATCACACCACCACCATCCTCCTTAACTGACCCACTATCGGACCTGTCACGTCTAAAAACATTATACCTAGCATCTAGTAGTTCTCCATCGAATACGGAATCGTTCAAATTCGATTCAGTCAGTATTATAACATCATAGTTAAATTTTAAGGCATTCAACAGTAATTCATTACATTTAGTACGTAAGCCGCGGACGTTTTGGTAATATACCTTTAAGGCAACCACTGTGGCAGTTTCATAAAGAATGAACAAACTCAATGTCCTTTATGTAGATGGGCTTAGACTTGATGTCTTTGCGAACGAAAATGCGGCCATTGCGCACCCACACGAACTTATAGCCCTTCGCAGCGGCGGCAGCTCTAGTAGCCGCGTGAAGTTGCTTGTTGGCAGGTGACAGGTGTTCAGCGACGTATACTGCACGCTTCTCGCCACTGATCTTAAGATGAGTAGTACTGAGTTTATTCTGCTCGTTATTTTTGTTAAAAATCTTAACTGACGCCAGAAGATTATCACGAACGCGGGGTGAAGCCAGGCGAGCTATAATGGAGCGGGGCCTAGAGGAATCATTGTGCAGTTTGGCGACTCTGTGAGCAGTGACCAATTCATTCTCCTTCAGATCAAATGCAACTACTTTACTGATTTTTTTAACTATAGATAATACATTCTCATTTTTATCTTCGGGTACACATTGAATCTCCAGGTTGCACTCACGTGTGGTCTGCTCTATATTGGCCAGCCGGGAGTTCATATCCTTCATCATAGACTTCAAGGCAGCATTTTCTTCTTTAAGAACATTAATTTCGACAGCCTGCATCTCATTGGTGGCCTTAAGTTCGACTATTTGACCTGTTATGTTCTCTACTCCCGACACCAGGCAACCAATCTTCTCATTAATAATATTACTCTTATGGCTTATTTTCAATTGGATATCGTGCGAGAGACTATTTGTAACCTCCACAAACTTGACGTCAAAATAAGCCTTTAATTCGCTGACTATTGAAGACCCCGAGGCCTGCATAACGGAACCAGCAACCTCCGGAACAGCCTGCTGCTGCATAGCAGTAGCCGTTGGCTGTTGTGCCGAGGGACCACTGTGCAGCAGCGAAGAAGAACCAATCTGCTGCTGCGCTAGGGGCGAATCATCAGCAGACGGCTGAGTAACTCTGACGGGAGTATTGGTGTTATCACTTTTCCTCTCCTTATTTCTGCAATCTGGGCACCTCCAAGCGACCCTAGATACCTTTGATTCCTTTCGAAAATTTTCAGCGGTAATCCCCAAACATAGGTAATGGTAATGCTTTTCACAGTTTTTACAACTCTTGAGTTCGCTGGTCTTAATTAAGTTATCGCAGGCTTCACATCTATTCATGATGGCAAATACGGCTAAATAGTATCACAGGTCTCAAGTCAATAAAACTGTACCTAGTGATGTGACTTTGGCAGGAACTTAGTGTCAATGTCAAAATAGTAGCAGTCAACAACAACTGCGAAGTGACAGCTGTCTTTGGTTTGTTTTGCAATCTCACCCTCCAATTTTACTATCAGCGTAAAAAAATACGATATCTTCACAGATTTACGTTGGTAGTTCTACAAAACACGAAATTCACTAGTGCAAAGTGTACAATAAAATGTGGTATTCAGCTCCAAATCAAAAGTTTAAAACCACCAATATATCTTCAAAATGTGGACTTGACAATCCTAACCACTTCAGACACTATTGTAGGCAGCTCAAGCAATAAGAAACTTTATGAAAACTGTAAGTAATTATCAGTAAATAAACACGACTTGACGTATCTGACGTATTTCGTATTTTGTTATACTCGTAAGAGAGAGCAGGGACGCTCTCGTCCACCGTCAGTCACACAAGCACACACACACACTCACACACACACACATACATGGCCCACGCCCGCAAATACAACTGACACCCACTTACACAATGCATACTTCCGCGGTTCACCTCACCCATAGCAAAAATGCCTAGGTGAGAGACGTAAGCTTACCGGTAGGCGCATCTAGGTCGACTCCGACCCAGAGTCCGGTGGCGAAGTGCGTGGGTCCGGTGTACGCCACCACCCCCGTGCTGGAGCTCAGGCGGAGGGACACGCTCTCGCCCACCGTCAGCCACGCGGGCACGGAGCCAGCCCACTCATCTGCAAGTAATAATATTTTTTTTTATTGTCCCTTTAAATTTTGTACAAGTATTACAACAGAGTAAAATGTTTACAATTTTGGTGAAGGTGTACACTGGGCTGTACACTAGGCTTGCCTGTGTCGTACAGCCCATTATAGCCCAGTAAGTTCGTATGATTATAATTCTGGTGTCGAGAGGTATTGAACCGACCTGAATGGCGTTTGATTCACATTGTTTAACTACTGCTGTACTATTAGAAGAAAAGAATAACTTAAATGATGGGCAGCATTTTTAAGTTCTAGTCTAGAGGACAATCAAAACATCTGACACTGAACAATAATAAGGATAATAAAAAACAAGAGGTCGCTCACAATCAGAATGTCCTGTTTTACCTCATTTGTGTAGGTATATAGAGTTCGAGACATCGTAAAGACAATACGTACTCTCAAATGGAATTGGGCAGGACATGTAGCAAGAATGACAAATAACAAAAAACTGACCGTCTCCGATCCTCTCGGTGGAGGAGGCGGGCGTGTGGCGCAGGTCCTTGGCGGTAGGCTCGTGCGCTGACTTGGGTCGCGCTGACGGGAACGACTGCCGCGCCGCCGCGCGCGCGCTCGCACCGCCGCCCGCACGACGACGCACAACCTAAGAAAATACACTATTTTTTAGTACTGCAAAATAGGGAAGGCTGTGGTGAAACCACCAGGCTGACTGAAATCACACCAATACAATCTATTTTACATTTAACTAGTGGGTGCTCGCGACTTCGCTCGCATTAAGAAGTAAATCTTGCATCCCCTATTTCACCCCTTTAAAAGTGGCATTTCCAAAAATCCTTCTTTCTTAGCGGATGCCTATCTACTTGCATGCCAAATTTCAGCCCAATCCGTCCAGTGGTTTGGGCTGTGCGTTGATAGATCACTATATCAGTCAGTCACCTTTGAGTTTTATATATTTAGATTTTGAACTTAAGCCTGTAATACCTTCCCAGCAGGTAGCGAAGTCCTGACCACGTTGTGCTCGGGCCCGGGCGAGGCGGAGTCGCTCTCCCCCACGGAGGATGCCTCGCGGCTGCGCTCGTTGGTGTCGGAGCCGCGACTCGAACCCTCCGAACCGTGGCTTTGCTCGGACGATACTGACTCGAGGTCTGCTTCCACTGTGAGATTCACATTCATCTAAGTACTCAGTCCAATCACATCACTCATACAAGTATCTAGGAATCATCCGAATCTAATCATTGGCCATATTACATTTACGAGATATTATTTATGTAGATACGTACTGTATTTGTAGCCGTGATAGTGGTTAAATAACCTATCTAAGCCTGGTTAATTGGTAACTCTTTGACAACTTAGTTATATTTTTTTTTAATCATAGGTATACAATTTAGTGGCCCAAAAGCGTGCTATTAGAGATACAGCCCAAGTAATCTAACTAGTCGATAGACCGTAATTTGATTGATTATCTAACCAAATAGAAGTACATTCACCAAATTAAACCATAAAACAAGCCTTATTTTTCAACTACACTCACCGACTGAAGTATCATGCGTCACTTCTCCATTTAGCTGCACAGTTTCCTTCTGACTAGATAACTTGGCGGTCTCCACTGGTATCGCTCCTAGTGGCTCCACTTGGTTGTGCTGATTGGCTCCCAGTGGGTCTACTGCCAGCCCCCCTAATGGGTCCAACATCTCCGTCGCCTCTTTAGCCACCTCGCAGTCCCTCAAGAATGGATTGATACGTTTGCCGCCCGGAGTAAGAACTGGTGTTTTGGTTTTCTCGTAAGTAGTGTCGTCTAATTCGTTCTTTGATTCAACGATTTCGTTCTTCAAGTCGTGGATGTCGCTTCGTAGCTCGGATATTTCGTTCCTGAGTCCGGCCATCGAGTGCTTTGTTCGGGAGATGTGCGTGTAGTCCATCGTTTTGTCGAAGTCTGGCGTGTCGTCCACGGACATGCTGCGGATTGATAGCGTATCGTCGTTGGTCAGATTTGTGGATGAGACTGCTTGTGAACCTGCCAGAGAAAAAAAAATAGACATGTTTTATAAATGTTATATTTAGAACTCCTTGCCCGAATCTCTATTCCTCTTGAACTATAATTTGTCGGTCTCAAGTTGAGAGTAAACCGGTTTCTTCTAGGCAAGCGCGCTAGATCGTAGACTATAACGTTGCTTACCATCAGGCAAGTTGTAGTCAAGGTAAGCCTATATAATGTAAAAAAACTGTATTTTTCATCATCATCATCATCAGCCTAATGGGACCCACTGCAGGGCATAGGCCTCCGCCCTCTTACGCTAATACAACCTGTCTTGCGCTGTTCTTGCTTATTTTGTATTTTATTGACTCTAATTGCTAGATGTGTTTTCGTCTATCAAGCAAAGTCCGAAGATCTTATGGTGATTTGAAAACTATCGACAATAGATAACAAAGTAAATAAGTACAAAGAAAAACATAAGGTATAATACTTAAATATATTACTGACTGGCCTGTTAGCTTAGTTGGTAGTGGCTCTGCCTTCTAATCTAGGGGTTGCGGGTTCGATCCCCGCGTGACACAAGTATTTATGCATTATAAAAATGTATAATTACTTGTGTTGAGTCTGGGCGTTTGTATGTATAATAAGTATGTATTTACAAAAGAAAAGTATATAAGTATTATATCCGTTATCTAGTACCCACGACACAAGCGTTTGCTTAGTGTGGGGCTAGATGGCGCTGTGTGCATTGTCCCGGAATATTTATTTATTTTATTTATTTTTTATTTTATTATTAATAAATTAGCAAATTACCATATCCGCTGGAAGATATCGAGGGCGAGTTCTTGTTGGGGACGCGCTCGCAAGCCAGCTCGTGCAGAGAGTCCAGCGTCTTCGATGTGGGCAGGAAACCACGTGACGACACTCGGGAACGATTTCGCTGTACAAAGATTTTTCAAACATATAGCTTCTCTTCTAGCTATGTAATTAATTTTGCGTAATTATGTAATTGATAAATTTACGAATCACAACAATTATTCACATTTTTTATGAATAGTCAAGTTCAACCAAGAATACGGTGCTTTCTTATAGATCAAAATAATGTTGCAGAAACGTTTAAACACGTTCTAACTTTTCTTGCACTACTAGTAAGGACAAAATTTTGTCCAATCTCCAAGCAAAACTTGGGAAATATTTTGAGGGTCACTCAAGAAATTACTCAATTAGATCATCTTTACACGACTACATATACAAATAATTTGATTTTTAAACCGGATTACAAACCTGACTTACTTAATTGTTAACAGTTTTTTGTAATTCACTGTATTAAGGTACCGATAGGCCCTGCACTAGGAATACCTGCATCGCAGGCACCTACTATAGCACTTTAAATACAAGTATATCTTTGTCGGTGCGATTCTTATCCGAAATTAGTTGAATACATGCAGCTAGTCTACTCACGTGTGACCTAGGCGTGGTCATATCGTCAGTGGGGGCTGACTCGGGCTCCGAGTGCGAGTCGTCGTCGTTCCTCCGGCCCGGCTCCTCGTGCAGCGTCGTCATGCGCAGCCCGAGCTTACCACTCGCTGGGGACGCTGCAAGTAGATGAAATATTAGATATTTGAAGGTGTACGAGTCGCTTTATGTTGTTATGAAAAAAATAATGACAGTTGACAGTCGATGTTATAATAGAAAAAAACTCAGCATCATACTCAGCGAGTATATTTATAAGGATTTTCAGTTCATTTTATTTACCCTGAGTTTACGGATTTAATATAAAGAACAATAAACTATAAATATTTTTTTACAGTTTGTAAATAAAATATTTACTGGCAGTTCTTTACCTTAAAATAATTAAATTCTCAATCAAACGTTAAAGTAAAATCTACAGTTGATAAAAGAATAATATAAATTTAGATGAACCCAAATATTTTCGAAGGCCAATTCATGCTTTATGAATGATGTTATTTTAAAATTTTGAGTTGCATATTTATGTAGTTTTAGGTGAAAATGGATTAAAACATAAATAACATCTATTTTACACCAAAACTACTTTAGATGTCGAGCAAAGTAAAATAAAATTTGATATAAAATAAATTGTAATTCACACATTTTACAAAACGCTTCAAACCTACGAACTTATAATAAATCTATGCTTAAAACGTGTTGAGAAATGCTCCACAAAAATATCCAAAATGGAGAAGCTGTAGAAACAAACTAAACCAAATGTTTTATACAATGAGCGACTAGAAACGAAAAACGTATGATTTTAAACCAAAACTCATACAGGATTATAAGAAAAGTACCTACATCCCAATTATAGCCAATGTGGACTATTATTGGACAGCAGTATATATCAAAACTACAGACAGCTGGTTATTTTAATAACGATGTTATTATTCACTCTTCCAGTACCTAACCCCAATTCCTGAGACCAAGTTTAGTTTTCGTCAAATTAACGGATTCGCGTTGTGATTGGTGGATTTTAAATTTTCTGCCTATCCCCGCGCGTATGAGTTAACGTGATAGATAAATTAACTGATTTCCATTTTAGACACTGGAGGGGCGAGAAATTCTGAAGCTTAAAAGAGATTACAGACTACTATCGCTATAAAATTACAACTGTCTGTAGTAAAGATTGCACTTTTCCCATAAAACGCTGTATGATGAAAAAAAAAACAAGCGCTACGAGTGATTCTACGAGTCGCAACATGAACGTACACTTGCTGGGCGTCTGCAGTCGCAGTGAATTCAGGTTCAAATTCAAGTTAAGGAACGTTGGGCGAGCTGCAAGAAAATGTTAGGGTTAATATTCCATACTCACTTACGCACAGACTCGGCGCTCTAGAAAACCTTTTTGGGAACTAAACTGATATATTATATATTACTAATATGATATATTTACTTATCTGTTTACGTAAATAAAAGGCCTACCCCTAGCAGTGGGTCGACAACTGCTGAAGATGATGATGTTGAAATATATTTAGAGCCGTCTCGAAATAAACCATTACTGCAGTAGAAGCAGTAAATAATATATTCCCTGAATAATAATGAGTGATTAGTAATCAATTTGGTCCTCAATACGGGTTAGGAGTTACAAATCAGTTTAGTTCCAAAATACGAATATGTTAGAGTCGAGTCCATAAGCACACAGACTAATATGTCCTAGCACGCACACAGACTAATATGTCCTAGCACGCACACACACAAATCACCTACACGTACATATAATAAAGGTACCGCTGAGGCTATGTAAGGAATTAATACATTTTCTGAATTATCTGGCAGTTTTCCAAATTTTGCATACTTTGAACTTTTTTAAATAACTTCTTGCATTTATATACTGTTAAGTTACAAACTTTACAGGAATGTCTATCACATGCTGTTCAAATACTTATATTTATCGGTTAGTTATCAAAACACAATGGTTACTCGTCAACTGTCTACGTGCATGCATAGTATATCACCTAGCACAACACAAACCTACTTACAAGTCGGTTTCTATATCTACTTTACTCCTACACACTACTTTACAATACAGAGACAGGATCATCTTGGATATAACTAGCTTTATTCAATACACACCTACCATTTATTAGATCTATTATTAAACTCTCTTTACTCAAGCGATTTTAAAGTCACTTCAAGCTTTAGTTACTTTTTACAATTTATATTATCCGTAGCATTTAGTTGAACCATAATTAGAAGAGGAAGGAAGAAGGAAATAATCACAAGGCATGCTTGGTTCATGCAAATGAAAGAGACACGCAAACAAACAGATAGTCAAAACAACGACAGAAGCTGCTTGACGCTCGAAGCTTGCGTTTCCATTTTGCGCTCTATCAGCCAAAACATTAGGGTCTAATTTTGATGAAATATACGCAGCGGATGACGGTTCCGTCACCGCGACGAGCTTTCTCAATTCAAATGCCAATAGTATCTCATAGTGATGAATCGAATCGAACAGCCAATCAACGGGTTTACAAACAAAACATTTTCCATTATAACAATGATCACAACACATCTATTCGTCCAATTAATTTGGTTGCATTCGACTAATAATTTCGCCATACAGTTGCCATTCCGTGTGAAGACCATGTTCATTGTTTACCTGATAGGAACGAGCCTGAAGGTAGCGGGGGTCAACATACAAACAAATATAAAGTTAGTTCAAGCGTGGGGTATATTCGTGTCTTCGGAGACTATTGCGATATTTTCCAGTGGAGTTAATTCTTTTGATTCGAGCGGTGTAATCAAAACAGTTGACTCCGTGCAGTGAATATCTCAGAAATGAGGTGTCTACTTCTTCCAGTTCAGAGTTCACTTACGAGAAAATGAAAGAGATAGAAGATAGAGGGGGCGTAGAGATAGATAGAGAGATCAGTTTGAGCCATAGCATTGCCACAAAGCAAGTTGAAAATAAAATGTACTAGTGACATGAACGAGTGGATGTTGTTTCTTCGTGACTGAGTCGGGGTTGATACGACCTTGTGAGTATGATTTGCCTACTGACGATATTGTACAATTTTGACCTAGTCTTCCTTCTATGTCTTGTCGCTAACCAATAAAAACGAAACACTAAGCTATTTCCTATGTATCGTGCATTTTCGTCTTGTACAAAATTAAAATCGTCTATGGTATTTCAAAATACGTAATCTACGGAATGCACTAAAGTAATCATGTTGCTATAATACTTTTAAAGCATGTTTTATGCTATAGTATGCTCGTGTGCAAGTTACACTCGTCTTATTAATGTAGCCATGACAATGTGTTGATGAGTGAGATAAACAGAATGGTCTTATGGGGACAGGAGTGTTATTTTTCATTGGAATTTGTTTTTTTCTTTTTAGTAAATTTAATAGATATTATGAAAACTTCTCAACCAGCAAGATAAGATTTTCGATTTTAAAATATAGAAATACCTCAGGCTCAATTTTAATATTTATTCAACATAGAAGATTTATTTCATTAGTACGCCACTCGTAGGTATAAGTCACACAAGTGAGACTGACTGTCAAATTTTGATAAAACAGTTATTACTAATCTTACATTAATTAAAAAACCTTTCATGAAACAAAAGTTGGTTGAGAAATTCTCCAATCTGTCCATTTCTACCGACTAATTTCAGTTAAAAATCTCTTGATTACTTATTAACTTACCGAGTCCAAACGGTTTCGTAGGCGTGGGTATTTCGGGGTCGTTGTGCGCGGGCGCCGCGTACGAGTGGCGGTGCACGGAGCGGCGCGGTGTCTCGTCAGCCAGGTCCGCCATACTGCCCGCGCGGACCGTGGCCAGCCCGGCGAGAGACTCGAATGACGAGTCCAGGCGCATTATCTGTGAGTGGTGCACAGGTCTAGTTAGGTTGGTTTTTATAGTGAGTTTGAAATATGTCGCCTTGCCTTGCTTATAAAAGTTGATGAATAAATAATCAAGTTACTGAGAATAAGTTAAGTTGAGAAGTGTTTCGTGTTTTTCACTCATCGTCATAATTATCAATGAGAGATAAAGAAAAGGCATCTTAACTTGTGATGTTTGATTAATAATAAATAATAATAAAGCCAATTTATTCCCATTTCTTACAAAATATTATTTGGTTGTTAATTGTTGATGTCTGATTTTGGATACTTTTATAAGCAAGGGTGTTAACTAATAAAGACCTAGTAACAAAATGTTTATCAACTAAACTTATATTAAACTGATACATTTAAAAATAAAAAAAAACATAAATGGTGAATCAGTGATGGTGAACAATAAGCATAAATTTAGATAAAAGCGTATAAAAATAAATCGACACTTTTACAGGCTACAACAGAATGCATCAAATAAGTGAGTCTTGGCTTTGTTTATCAAACCTCAATCATGTATTAGGAGGAAAACTAGAACTTATTGAATAATTTCCGGATAGCGGCTTTAGATTTTCTGAAGAAAAAAATAGCTCACTGTAACGCGTACACCAAAAAAATTAGCAATCTGACAGAAAAGGCATTGTTTGAACCTACTATTTTCTACCAAAATGCGCGAGTGAAGTGAGTTTATAATATTAATTTGACATGATACTGCACGGGCACTCATCTGAAGTCCTTATGGGCCTTTCCCCTACTTCAGAATGACCCAACCAGCGTGACCAAGTCAGTTTTTTTACTAAAAATAAAAATGTTAGAGTTTCGATCACAAGTTGCAGACTCAGCTAACACAAAGTACATAGATGGCGTGGAGTGGTGTGCTGGACTCACGTTGGTTCCGTTCTTGGCGGCGTTCTCGAGCGCCTGCGAGAGCTGCGGCCGCGTGCGTAGCGACAAGACACACGTTAGCAAGCACACGGCGTACCACTCCCTTTGCTACTTGTAGGATAACTAACTACTGACTCGTAGTATAATTGTTGAAACTATTTATTGTATAATAGTTGAAACTATTTATTGTATAATAGTTGAAACTATTTATTTGTGTAGAAAGAGAATATAATATATGACATTGCGGTACTAGATACCGCACTAGGCGTTAGCCTGTATCTTGACGGATCAAATCATCTTGTTGACTTTAAAAATGTGGCCGCTGTATGCATGTATGTATGATTAGACTTATAACTGTCGGAAAATGCAACTCAAATGTGTTGTTTTGTAATGGCCGTAAAATCTATAAACGCGCTTTGATTTACTTAGGTACTGTGATTACGCGTTATGAATAGTTATTACTAAAGTATCTATTTATTTTATTGGAGTCATTCGTACAATTAGCAGAAGGAGTGGTTAAAGTGTTTCTAATAACTAAAATACATTGCATTGGTAACAGATAATAATACACTAATCCTAATAGTTGAAATTCGGTGAGATTCATCTCCTATAATATTTACCTTTTAGTGTATAACTTAACTAATGCAAGTTTTAAAACGGAAAATAATGGTGTTTTATGTGTTGTGGTAGACTACTTTAATAGTGTAAGATTTCATGTTGAAAATTTGTACTGAGTAGGAATTGTGGCGTGTTTGTTTTTGGTGACGAAATTTTATGAAAAATTGTGTACTAGAGATCTACAGACGTTTATTATCATTGTGTGCATTCACGAAGTAACTTTTTGTTGTTTTATTTAGAAATACCACAATAAAAAACTTGAATAAAAATATTGTCACATCGATACAAACACCAAATCTGTGTGCGTGTAACAGTAATACAACACAGCCGACACACATGTTGCCCAAAAAACGTTTGCTATAAATGTAGTTTGAGAAGCGTGTGAGCTTTATGTACAGTCACAATAACAGCGGTAACATTGACCAAGTACGGTGTGGAGTAAGACAAGGTAGAGATAGAGCGAAGCTGCTTTCAAATGCTGGACGAATATACCACTTTGTTTTAAGATTAAGGACCTAATTTTTTTATCTCATGGTCACTTAGTATCGACAATTACGAAAAATTAGCAAGTAGATTTTGTAGCACTGTTATTTTTGCGTATTACTATTATTGAAATTATCTTCATGACAGATATAGGGTTAACAAATAAAGCTTGCAACAGTCTTCGGCGATTTAAACTGTCACAATGTACTTCAAGCAGCTATAAGCCATAATTTTGTTGTATACGCTATACGCGCCCCAAAAACCAATTGTAAGCCAATATTGTATGTAACTGTTCTTTGAGAACAGTTCATTTATAAATGCCAAGCGCTCGAATAAATGCAGCTACAATAATTTATGCAGAGGTACTGGTACCTAAAGCGCATTTAGGGGCGAATTTAGTGCAATCAATACCAACAGCGTTAGCTGTATGTTAGATGTACTAAGGCCGCCCTAAATGTAGCCTCTTAAGACCAATAAAACTGTATACATGTTTGTGGTATATTTGTCCAGAGAGACCACTTACGTTAGCCCAGCGGCTGACTGCGCGCGCTTTCGTGACTGCTCTGTTTACGAGCGTACCCGATTTGTTCGCATCGAGCTTGGCTTGGCGATACCGCGGCACCTACACGGCAGAGAATCATATGAGACATGGACCGTTTGTCCATGGTACCTGCCCCATAATAGGAGCAAAGATCTGATTTTAGTGAACTTCAGGCAAATTGCAGACCACCTATTTTTTTTCAATTCTTTTGAATTTACTTCCCGTTACGTTTAGAACCTTTGACGTGGTTTAATGACTGCCATACTTTGATCAACAGTCGAGACTTACATTTTTAAAGTCTCATATTTCCTGTGTAAACCAGAATTAATTCACTTTTATACTCAACTTATATTTGATCAACTTTGCGTTAAAAGACCTACCTATGAGGCGCTGGCTATCCTTTACGGATAGCCTATCTCTACCTTCAAACACTATCTATTTACATTGAATTACATAGCTAGCTTAGCACACAAAGCTGGCACGCTTTCAAAACTACACTATAGAAATTGAATTCTACGCCGGAGATAGCTTATTTTCCAAATATCTTTGTGAAATAAAGTCAACTGAAGAAACATTTTATGTAAACAATGGAAAATGTGGAAATAACGGGGAAAATTATTCATCTTTGAGGGCTTTCGTTGCGTTCGCTGCGAAAATGGATGGCAAAATTCAAAGAATTAATGCCCAAAATAACTATTCCACGCGGACGAAGTCGCAGGCACAGCTAGTTTTAATATGTAATCAAACGACTAGATATGCAAGTCAGAACTTAAAAAAATCAACAGTGGACTTTATTTCACGGTTCAGTCTGTAGTGATTTTTGTGTTTATTAAATAGGTTAGTACGTAATTGTTATTTACATTTATTTGTAGGATTTAGTTAGTAGACCTACCATATAATAAGTTAGTTCAAAGCTTGGCTCGCTTAACTTAAGCTTCACAACATTGACAAATAAAATATGGGGGTGTGAGTATGTTAATGTGTTAGTGTATACATGTACCTAGATGTTAGTGTATCTTATAATCTAGTCATTCTATATTCTATTGAAGTTGATTATATTTATGTTATCGTTTGTCTTATGTTATCGTGTCCAGACCTCTATCTAGGAAGCCCAAATTGGCCCAAAGACACCATTTTGCGCGACTTTTATTCCCAATAATACGTTTTTCCATGAGACTACAGTTCAAGTTTCTTGAAAGACTAAGTTTACATTCTTGAAAGACTATATTAGAATATAGATGTTCACTGAATTCTTACGGGGGCCCATAAGAATTTATAACAATGTACAAATTACTATAACGTGTTTATATCTAGGTGTCCTGTGCTGGAAGTATCTAAGTACTGTGATCTAACCAACTGTGCACCGGAGCTTTATTTTCATCTTTTTAACGATGGACTAAACAGAAGCCTCAAATTTTGACTTGGAAGTGAGTCTTGGCTCCGTTAACATGAAATGCCTTGAGCATATTTTCATATGAACTGTCGTATAGTAAGGTTCAATTTTTTTATTAAATCCAGTGATTAATTTCGCAGGAGTATATCTCTGATTGTACGTATTCGAAAAAAGAGCTCGTTTGCTGAACCAATCACATAGGTTTTATTTTACATTAAATCGGAACTAAAAGCCAATTCATTCTTTTTAAATTTTCTTAGAAATCAAAATGTCATGGAATCTTGATACATCTTTTCCAATCTACAACAGTTCGTACGAAAACACGCTCGAGACACCTTCAATTGTAACTGGAACTCACTCAACATCAAGTTCTGCATATACAAATTACCTGCGAGAAGTTGGGCACGGAGGCAGTCTTGCGCATAGTGACGGGCTGGCCGCGCGCCTGCTCCAGCTCCTTCACCGCCACGCTCTGGCGCAGGCGGTCCAGCGACAGGATGCTCTCCACTGCGCTCACGCCGCGCGTGTACTTCTCTGCAAGTGGCGAGGGGGGTTTTAATACATGTGTATGGTTTTTGGAAATGGAAAACAAAATGAGTGGCAAAAATCACAAACTGACTTAAACGTTTTATATGTTTTTTAAGTGTCTTCACATTTTAATGACAACACGTAGACAAGGCAGTATAGATTTCAACTGAGCCGAGGATCTCTGCGATGATTCGACAACTGTACTACATTTTATTCTCGAACACTGACAAGCAAAACTGCCTGGTCTTCACTTCACTACTTCACCACTTCGTACGTCACCTATATATATATATATATATATATATAATATAGGTGACGTACGAAGTGGTGTCCCGAAGACACACACATATATATGTGTGTGTGTGTGTGTGAGTGAGTGCGTGTGCGTGCGTGTGTGCGCGTGCGTACCAATGTAAGTCTCCCCGTCGGCCGCGCTGGCCTCCTCCCCGGTGGCGGCGATCTGCGCGAGACTCTCGCGCTCCTCTAGCTCCTCGCTCGCCTTCGGGATGTTGGACACCACCTCGTACGTCACCGCCGTGTGCGTGAGCTGGTCACTTCTGAAGAGGTAGAAGGAAATCATATTAGAACGGGATTCTAATTGCAGGTGGAGGCGGAGAGTCCCGGGCTTGAAAAGAACGATAGCGATGAATAGGGAAAAGTGACAAGTGACAAAATCAACGAAATGACCGCATTTCGTTGCTTCCAGCATCCTTAAACTATCGAAGTCTGGGCTGACTCGGCAGATAATTAAATCAGTTATATCTTGTAAACAAAGGAATTGAATCATGACATATTGGAAGTAGGTAAATAGAGAAAAAAACAGCACTGACCTGACAATTTTCTTTCGTATCCTATCAGTGAAGCTCTGTCGTTTGTAAATGTTTAATCCTAATCGTTTCCTAAGTATGAGATCCATGGGTGCGGGGTGCGAGAGGCGCACGGTCGTCTTCAGTATCAGGTACACGCGCTCGTTGGCTGCAACACAATCATACATATATGACAAAAAAAACCTTTACATAAATAAGTCAAATGAAACTAAATATAGTGTTTTCCGCTGCGAGAAAAAAGGCATGGACAAATATATAGTGTTTTGTCGCAGCGGAAAAACACTATATATTTCTCCAGTTTCATTTTCAATGGATTTCCGCAAAGTAACGCCTGCTTCAATATCTTGGAAAGAACGAAGCGATTTTGTTATCATCATCATAGAAGTATATTCACTTGTATTGTAGTAACTTTAGAACATTTTGATTTGCGAGGATAAGAGGTATTAAAATTTAAAGTTTTTTATAACATCAGTGGTCTTGTCATCAGAATTGCATAGTAGTGGCGTCTTATTTAGTCATTTGCGTCACTACCTAGGACCGTGATGTTCTGATTTAATAAATTCAATTATGTTCTATAGAAATAATCATAAAGACCTTATCATTATTATATTATGATTGAGACCATTTTTAATTGCTTTTAAAAATGTTTTAATATTCAATTTATTTTCTTTATCATTCACTAATATACATATATTTGTTTACTGTACTAAAATGAAGACACAGGAAGGTACAAACCGACATGGCAAGGGTGTACCCTCACCCAGTTTGTAGGGTTAGTATCTAAGAATAATGTACAAAAATTATGAATAAATGAATTTTAAATTTGATTTAACCCCTATATATTATCATTTGTTACGTTCTGTTGCTTGAATGTTGCTGTCGTAGTTTATTAGGGTGGTGACAACCTACCTTCCGTGATCCGGTTGAGGTAGTGAGAGTCGTGTATGGAGGAGTCCCAGGACGCCACAGCCGCCACGTCCTTGTCGTGGTGGTGCAGCAGCTGCAGCTCGTAGAACTTGTTGCCGTGCTCCTTCGGCAGGATGGAGTTCAGCCCCGCCACCGTCACCTCCTCGCCGCTCGGGTGCGTGCTCAGGTCGTCCGCTGGAACACAAGGGGTTTCACTTAGACATTCATACAGAGGAAACAAAGTGAGCTTTATTCGCGTAATTTTACTGAGACGCGCATGTATTTAACCGAGAATTTACAAGTAAGACTTTTGGTCTGTATATGATGACTCACCGTGGTGGTGTTAAGTGATTTTACACCACAACGGGGAGTCCTACATAATATGTTTTGCAATACTTACCTACTTACTTGGTACTTAGTAAAAGTTTTAAAAGCATCTAGACTTATCGGAAAAAGCGCGCTATGGGTTCGGCCATTTCGGAAAATCTGTATAATTTATGTTATGCTCGACGTACATAGTAACAACAGATATATATTATCTGAAATTCACCAAGAGTACTACGCTCGTCCTTTCAGCCAGAGACACCCATTGTACTGGTGCCAGTAGACAACGACAGCAGTGGCAGCACTATAGATACCAGACAGAGCCCCACTCACGGTTGAGGTCCAGGAACAGCACGGGTATGTGCTGCTCCATGCCGGGCGGCGGGCTCCAGGCGGCGGGCGCGCCCGGGATGGGGCTGCCGGGGCTCGGCACCAGCACCGCGTTCCTCTCCTCGGTGAGGGACACCCACTGCTCCACCAGGGACTGCTCCCGCTCGATGTCGCGCTCGTTCTTCATCGATGGAGACATGTTCACTAATTTCTGTAAAGCAAACGTTCGACATGGTAAAGTCACTATATAGGTATAATTGCACATAATTTGCATACGCTATGCGTTTAAATGACGTGAAGCTTCAAAAGTCTACATTATTTCTGTAGAGTTAGTTAGAGTAACTTTACTCGAAGCAAGCACGGAAACTTTAGAGTTGAGTACTTTTCTTTTAATATTATTCTGTAGGGTATTCCTGTCACATAACAAAACAAAGGCAGATTGGGTAAATAAGCAAACAAAAAATCTTAGTAGCCCATTCTTGCTTTGTTTCTGTTATCTGTGGCTGCAACTAACGTACCTGTAACTGTGCGTGCAGATGTTGCCTGCGCCGCGCCAGTGCGTCGCTCCACCGCTCTCGCAGTATAGCCAGGTCCTCGTCTTGGTACGAGTCCAGGGGTTGCTGCAGACGCGATCTACAAACATATACATGAGACTTTTAGAAACGGAGTCAGAAGATGTTAACTATTTTTTTATAACTAGTACGGGTTTGCACTTAGCCATAGCTTGCCTAATGGTAAGCAAAGGCTATGGCCTAAGATGGACCGTACTTACTCGATAAGAACCAATTTACTCTCGCTTTAACTATGTTAAAACTATGGGTTATATTAGCATCATGATAATGTCATAACAACATCCATCGCAAGAATCATTTCAAGTAGGATACTGATCATACTCTGATAGTTTCCGCTATGTCCCTGTATCTTCAATAACTTGTTTTTACATTATATGGGGTTGCGTGTCACAGTACTTTCGCCTGATGGAAAGCGACGGTGATATTGAAGATGGTTTTCTCAGAAGTAACCAATCACTCTTTCTTTTCATTTTTAGCCGACTTCCAAGACAAGGAGGTTATCGAGTCTTCTGAAAGTTTTGTTGTACATGTACCTGACAGTGACGGAGCCCACTTCCACGCTGACGATGTGCTGGCAGATGATGGGCAGCGTGCCGGAGTTGTGCGCCGGCTTTACGCGCACGGCCATGCGGCGCTGCTGGCCCTGGCGCAGCTGGTACACGCCGCCCGTCACCATGTCGGCCCTTTGTACGACCTGGGGAACAATCGTGTTAGCATTATACAAAATAAACGCCACAGTTAAGTATGCACCCGTGGCTAAGTTTACTTCAGTGTACGTTCGCGATAATCAAAATTAAACTGGCTGCAGTCGATAAGTCTTTGAATAGGTGACCGTTGCATGTAAAAAGTAGCATAGCACATCTGGGCATTTCCGCAGGTCGAACAACACGTTAAACAGTAGGTACTGGCTCTTCGTCATATTACTACAGTCATTAAACTATTGTGTCAAATATGTAACGCGGCCCTCCGGGCGGTATCAAGAAGTCTTGACGACTAGGTTTAGTGACACACACGAACTATCTAATCTCAGATAGATTAATTTGAATTCAGGGGTTCGTGTTCATCTTCACGTTCAAGCCAATCGCAGTGCATAAACCAATTCTGTGTTACCTGTTAGTTTGTAAGATTACTTTGAGTAATGATCAATTTATATTGAATAAATGATATTATACACTTGATTTATATAATTATGTACTGAATTGACTATCATAAGTGTACTTTTATGTACCTATATTGATGAATAAATGAAAAGAAAATTAATAAAAAAATCACCTCTACGGGCACATATTCCCCCTGGTCGTTGAGCTCGTGTATCTCGACCGCCAGCTGTATCTTGCGCGTGAGCTCGGCCCAGCGGTCCTGCAGCGAACGCGCCTTGGCGGCCTGCGCCTGCTCCACCTCCCAGCCGCGCGCGCGGCTGAACCCGGCTGAGCGGTGCCCCCACACCTCGATGGACAGGGCGCCCTCTGGAACAAGGGAAGGATGGTTTAAGTCTTATTCTTACAAGGAAGTCGGTTTATGGTCATGCCTATGCAGCGTAAGACGTTGTATACGTATGTCGCAGGCATCTGGTTGGATCTGCTATTCAATTGAATGACTAGCGCGTTCATATAATGACGACTTAATTGAATGACTAAAGGGCAACTCGTGAAGTCGTTGAATGTAACGTCCAAAGTCTTGCCTGAACGTCATTTAGTGAAGTTGTGGGCTTCATAAAATAAAATATTATGAATAGTTATAAATAATTATAAACTAATATAAAATAATATGAAGCCCATAAAGTCGTTGAATGTGATATAGCCGACTTTGTAATGTTTTACATAATTTTGAGATAAAAAGGTTAAAAATGAATATAATGTCCCTGGTTACCTTCCACCTTTATGTTAAATATGTTCTTCTTTATTTGGTGTACAATAAAGTATATTTGATTTGATTTGATTTGATAACTTTTTTATTTGCGAACCGATTGAAATGAAATAAACACTAAATGTTAAGTCAAAAATGCACCAACATCTTAGTGAAAACCGTAGACAAATCGGTTCAGCCATTTTTGACTATAACGAACAAAATATACCGACAGACAAACAGATTTTTTTGTGCTCTATTGCATCAATGAAGACTCCTCAACTACTTTTTTTTTCAATTATCTTTAATGTACAGACACCGACCTGTCACAGCTTTATTATATGCATAGATAAAAAAAATCTAGGTCAATTCAAGACGAATTCGATATGGTCAGAAATAGATAACCAAATGGCTTGACGTGGTAGTCTTATATCAGAATATTTTACCTGCACAATGCTCAATAAACTCCTCGGTAAGTGGCACCGTAAAGTCCTTCTCGTGATCGAATCTGAACGCGACGGCGGGCTGGTGTCTGGGCGAGGCGGGCGGGGGCGGGGGCGTGTCCGCGGAAACGTGGGGCGGCACCACGACGGGCTCGCCGCCGCCCCACACCGAGTACTGGCAGAATACGAAGTGGGATAGAGACGGGGGCAGGCCGCTCGCTTGCTTGATCACCACGCGGATTGTCACCTGGGGGATAAACATTGTTGTAAATCATAGTTAGTTTTGTAAAACGTTTTCGAGACAAAAGATAGTATGTATGTATAAGTTTTCAGGCTCTGATAATTTTATGCTCAAATATAAAGCTAAAAAAATTACATCAATGCAGATTTGGCTGAAAGCTCATTATTTAAAATTATAAGAAATAATTGGTTCATATACGAGTACCATGGAACAGAAAAATTTCTTTCAGCCGCTTACATCCACCTCTATGTTTACGTCAATTTTGGTTTTAACGAGTTCACAAAACATTTGCTTAAAAAATGAGTTAAACTTTCTTATAGCATTTTATATTCTATTCCTACAAATACCTGTTGCGTGGCATGCTCCGAGCTGTCATCGTCATCTCGCATGTCCCCCGAGCTGTCGGACGCGGCCTCGCAGATGCGGTCCTGCGGGAACTGGCCCGACACGCGGCTTATCTCCACCTAAAGAGGAAAAAGAAATAGGGAATTTCATATTGTACATAATAAACCGGACATATATTTAAAAAAAACACGTATAATGTAAAACATGGCGTTTGTCATTTGTACTGAACGACTAATAGAACGAGTCGATTATGTTAGTTACATGTAATCATCAATATATAGAATGAGTCAATTGTCTTTTTATCAAAATGTAAGCAACGACTCGTATAACGGGTCAGTTGTACTTTTTTAAAAGGGTCAATTGCCCTATTGTAATCTGTGCTCAATGAGACGTAGCAAAAATCTACTTATATTAGGCGACTTGTAGAACGGGTCGATTGTTTTTGTTACTTATACTCAGCGACTCGTAGAGAGTCAGTTGTATTTGTTTACCTGCAACCTGCCAGCCACCTCCCCCTGCTGGCTGATGATGGGCGTGTGGTAGTCAAGCGTGACGTCATGGAACAGCGCCTCCAGGAATATGTTGGCCACACCGATCAGGTTGTGGTTCTCCTGCGACTCGTAGAACGGGTCGAGACTCTTTGGGCCGGTGTCCTGTAAAGTTGTATTTGAGTCAGTTTCATAATTTTGAATTTTCTTATCGAGTTTATTGTAGATATATAGGTACACTTAATGAATAACTTTTTGTGCGAAAATTTGTTACAGACTTATTATTATTACTGTAAATACTACTATATTATTATTGTAAATTAACTAAGATATGAATATTGTAATATGTAGGTTAAGTTTTCAATTGGCAAATAAACATATTTTTATCCACATTTGTGAAAATTTTAGAACACTGAGTGTGTGGGTTTTTTGTGTAGACGCTGCAACGCCGTACCCGTTGACACATGAAGGAATCCTTTAGTTTTTATTATAAAGTCTTGCTTTTGTATAAAAAAAACTCAGAAATATAATCTAACGTTCTTTTCCAACCCCATTATTTATATAGCTAGTATACCTGCTCTAGTTGCTCCTCCCCCCGCTGCTGGCGGCGGCGCCACTCGTCGTACATGTCCCGCATGTCCACGAGCTTGTTGTCCAGCTTCTCCATGGACCACACCTGTCCGCCGCGCCCCGGACGCCGCACCATTATAGCTGGCTCCGATACGAACGCGCCGCGCTGGAATTCAAAGAAAGCAGGATACATAAAAATACACAAATACAAATATTTTATTTATCGAAACACAGTGACAGTACATAATAAGAATTTTCTAAAATAGGCTTAGGTACATTTTTTGTGTTGGCGTACGTTCGACATAAACCCTGAGCTCCACGCTAAGTCCCTTACGGAACTTGTGTTTGTGGAGCCACAGTATTCATCCCAATGTCAGACCCAGTGTCACATAATTTTACACAATTTTTTTTTACACAATATCTTTACCTTCTTTGCATCTAGTTTTACACAATTTGTTTATCTTTACTTTGTACAATAATGTTGCCAGCATATAATAAAAAAGGCTAAATTGGAAATAAGTTAACAATATTTTGTTTTGGTTTTTGTAGTTGCTAGCATTTTCATAAACTATACATGTATTTAAATATGCTTTATATATATACGTATATATGTTTCATATGTGAAGTGTTGCTGAGTGTTGAGGTGTTGTAAATGTATGTAATATATTCGTGTATTCGTGTGATTGTTGTGGAAGTGGTGTATGTGGGGGCTTACAAGAAGTCATGGAAACATCAATCAAAATACTGTTACTTAAATATTTTTTCCATCAATGACTCAGTGGAATTGTAGTTCAAGGTAAGAAGATATTTAGTTAGCTCTAGGTTACATCCATAGCCAGTGAGGTTTGACATGTCAACTGTTTTTATTAATTTGTTGTACAGTCTGGGGCCCAAAACACTAACAGCGTTTATTCCAAATCGTGTACGTGTGGAAAGAGTTTTGAAAATGTTTGCTTGCCGTCTCTTCTGCCTATTTGTAACTGCTGGCGAGACGAGGCGATGTTGTAGTCTTATAATAGATTTTATGAATAACTGCCTAACATTCAGAACACAGCATTCCTTGTAAAGAGCTTCCGTGTCGTATAATCGTGGTTTAAACGTCATTACCTTAAGTAAGGCTCTTTGTGCCACTTCTAGTCTTTTTAAGTGGGTTTTCGCTGCTGAACCCCAAGCAATTATACAGTAAGATATTATTGATTGGGCAAGCGCATAATAGATTTTAGTCAACCACTCTTTATTGAGAACATGTCTTAGTGTTTTGAACGTAAAGATCAGTTTTTTCACTCGACCCGATAGTTTCTTAATGTGTTCTGACCATGTGAGATTTTTATCTAAGATAACTCCAAGATATCTTATGTCGTTCGTTGATTTAAGCTCATCGCAACTACACTTATCATCTATGTTGCATGTAGCTTTATGAATTTTAAGTCCGAGCTTATGTGCAGGTTGAGTGGCACTATTTATAGTGAAGGTTATGTATTTGGTCTTTGCTATATTGATGCTTAAGAGATTTCTTCTTAACCACTTTGATACAGTGACAAGTCCTTCGTTGACAATTTTCTGGGCTTCTTCCCAAGATGTTGCTCGAAATAAAAGTACTGTATCGTCACAATAGGCAACTGTCTTGCATTGTCTGAGTTGAAGGTCACAGAGTTGATTTATATAGATTAGGAACAAGGTAGGCCCAAGGATACTTCCTTGTGGCACTCCAAACTTTATTTCCTCTTCCATACTTGTTACACTTCCAATTTTGACCATTTGAGTCCTATGAGTCAGATAACTTGTAAACCACTTAAGTGGTGTCCCGCGTACTCCTATTTTTTCCAGCTTGGACAATAGGATAGGAATGGATACAGTGTCAAACGCCTTAGCTAAATCTAGGAACACTCCTATGATTTTTGTTTTTTTCTTGTCAAGATTTTTTTTTATGTAGTCTGTCACATCAATAACTGCGTCTTCAGTACTTTTGCCATTCCTGAATCCAAACTGATTGTTAGATAGAATGTTTTTGCTTTCCAGGTAATTCTTTAATCTAATATTAACTAGCTTTTCTAAGATTTTTGAGATAGTAGGTAATAGAGAGATAGGTCGATAATTTGAGACATTGTCTACATCTCCACTCTTGTGAATTGGAATCACTACAGATTTTTTCAGCACCTTAGGGAACACACCTTCATTAAGACTGGCTTGGCATAGTTGCGTTAGTGGCTCAATTATATTCGGTAGGATTGTTTTATAAGCTGTGCGTCTGCTTTGTCCCAGCCTGAAGCTGAGGAGTTCTTGAGGTTTCTTACAATGTGAAAAATTTCAGTTGCATCTGTAGGAAGTAGACCGAAAGAGGATGTCTGTGTGTCTGATAGAGAATCAGTTGAAGCTAAATGCTGCTCAGTTACCTCAAGCGATCTTAGAGTTTCTTCTGCAAGGTTAGATCCAACATTTGTAAAATATTCGTTTACTTTGTTTATGGATTCAGACGGGTCTGCTTTAATTTGGAGTAGTTTTTGTACGGGATTTTCTTTACGTGGGAAATTACAAATTTTTTTGATTGTTGTCCAGGTTTTTTTAGTGTCTTTGTTATATTTCATAAGCTCTGTCCTCTCGTAAGTCCTCTTTAATTTCTTCAATATTTTGTTGCATGTGTTCCTGTAAGTTATATATTCCTTACGAAATTCTATGTTTTTCTTGTCTTTGTTGCTTTTCATATGTAACTTGTCTCTTAAGGAGCAGTCGCAGCGGAAAACACTACATATTTCTCCAGTTTCATTTACAATGGATTTCCGCAAAGTAACGCCTGATTCAATATCTTACATGAAAATACATTATCAGCTGCATCGACGGCTCATTAGAGCTATACTGGGGATAAAATATATTTACATACAATTTTATGTCGAAAACTAAATTTGAATGTCTGTCTCGATCTAGGTTAGGTGTTTATTTGGGAAAGTAAATAGAATGAAGAGTTGAACTACTGCTACTACTACTTAGCTTACAAGAAGTCACTGTAGCTTCTAAGCCTATATATCTGTCAGCTATCTGTTAACACTATCGCAAATCTGTGCTCATTAACATTTTGTTAACCAATACGAGGCCCACCTTTCTATTAGGGCTGAGGTTCTGCGGCGGTATCTGCAGCGTGACGCTGAAGCGGGTGTTCCTCCTCATCTCCTCGGCGAGAAAGTTGGCCTCCTGCACGAGCGCATTGGCGCGCAGGATGTCCGCCTTGAGGCGGCCCAGCGAGCGCTTGAAGGTGTCGTCGCGCTCCGCCGCCCAGCGCTCCACGCGCGCCGCCGTCGTTGGCGTGCACGCCGTCATTTTACCTGCAAACATAAATATTTTATTGAAGCAGGCGAATTACGTCAAGTGCAAACCCATTTCTTGTAAAAAAAAGCAATCGGAACAAAAAATATACATATGTGTATCGATGGTAGCTAGCACATCATAAATCTCATAGATAATTTGTTGCAAAAAGGGGATGGAATATTATGACTAAACCAGATATTTCCATACAGTGTATTTATAATATTTCAATTAGTGTACCTTTTTTTTTTCATATAAAGAGTAGTTTATCTCATTTGAAAGATTATTTGGAGAAAAATATAAGTTAAAGTCCGTACAACATAACTTTGCGCGCGACTGGCGGCAGCACTTATGCCAAGAATTGGCCTTGCCAAGAATTGCAATCAGAACATTTTAGTTCTAATTTTATCCGCACGCGGAGTTATCTTGCTTGAACTCCAGCTTTCAAAGTAAAACACAGACTCACCTAGTTTCATAGGATCGTATGAATACGGTGGATATGGCGTGGAAGGAGACAGTATATTTCTGAGTTGCTGGAACTGCCTCTCATATTCTTGTCTCTGCTTCTCCAACGCCACTGTAAATAATATGAAATAAAATGAAATAATTTATTCGAAATCATGTCACGTTACATTCTCATAACTCTTATATATTGGAGGGAAAGCACATTCCAAGATTGACTTCGTCAACATTTTTATAATTATTACATTTATTAAATTATTTATTAACATCATTAATTGTTTAATTATGAAAAATTTACAATTATAGGTAGTAACCTATTGTAAAGGGTAATTTATTAATTTAAATATGTATATAAACAATAAAATCAGCTGTACCTATAGAGGCTACACCAAAAATAATAATAATAAAGCTCATTAGATAACAAGCCACAAGTGTTACAACTCTTTATTTTTAAACGCTACAGACATTATTACCCAGCATGATTGCCTAGAAGGAACTGTTCCTATGTTACCTTCAATATGCACAATATAAATGAATTATCCATCATGCACAGCAGATAATCCCACAAGGAGTTTGCTGATTTGTTTAAAATTTTCTACTTAGATAGAAAAGAAACTTATGAAGAAATCTCTGCTTAATTCAATTGATAATCAAAACGATAAAACTAAAAACTTAACTATTGTTAAAAAAAAACAGAACTATGTAAGTATGTAAAATGTACCTTGTTTATCCTCCTCGTGCTGTTTCTCGAGGCGGTAGATGGCGGTCTGTATGGGGTCGTTGCTGAGCTCGTTCAACATGATCTCGTCGCGAGCGAAGTTGTAGTCGATGGGCTGCGCGGGCGTCTGCGGCTCGGAGGCGGCCGCTGGGAGGGCACATTCAAGGAAGGTGTCAGGCAAATATTTTTTTTTAATTCTTTTCTATCTACAATCAGTATTACTATAAGAAGATGTGGTCTGTGCAATTGTTGTTGTAAAGTGTGCACTCCATTAAATGCATCGCCTTATATTAAATTGTCTGGTGGAGCCCAATGTCAGTCGCTGGCTACCACGACCTTCCTCTTAAGCCTTGGTTCGTATCTTCGAGTCCTTAGGTTCTGGGCGAGTTGGTTAGGTTAGACAAATATTTAAAAACCTAATGAAAAAATGACAGGATATAAAGCATTTGAATTTCTGTACGACCACGTTTGTTTGACTATATTTTTAAGTATCGAATCATAGCAATTAATACTGTCATTTTCCGCTCGTCAATACTTTGCAAAGCACACAGTCTTTCTATTTTATGATCAGTGTCACAACTAGTAGCATATTTTTTTTACAAGGTTTATTTGCACTTGGCCGTAATTCGCCTGATGGTAAGCAATAATTACGGTCTAGGATGAAACGCAATTAAATGAGTGATTTTCATTTTATATACTTGTTAGTAAAGGTTATGTTAGGAAAGACGAGATCTGCACATGATCAACGCAAATGGCATTAATCAAAGGAAAGCCACCAGTTGAAAGATGTACTACTTTTAAATTGATCACCAAATGTTGGTCGCAAATAAGACGTCACAAACACTTACACAACCTACCCATGGAGACCTTGGGGCAGTTGACCCTGAAGAAGTGGTGGTTCCCCCACAGGATCCTGTCTGCGTGGCCGAGCCTCACGCTGGACACGACGGGCGTGCCGTTGACGAAGCAGCGCGCGGAGCCCACGGGCTCCATGTGCAGGCTGCCGTCCACCACCAGCAGCCAGCAGTGCTGCGGCTGGATGCCCAGCCCGGACAGCTGGATGTCGGCCGAGCTGTCCGCGCCTACTAGGGTCCGCTCCTGGGAAAACAAATGGCGAAATTTGTAGATATATTGTAGAGTAACTTATGACAATAGACCAAGTTTTTCTTGAAATTCTTCTTTGTAATTTGTTTATTGTTAGTTGGTCGAAGGTTCTTGCACTTTGGTCCCGGCACGGGAGTGCAGCGCTTGAAGAGAGAACCCCGAAGGTTCTTGCACTTTGGTCCCAGAACGGGAGTGCAGCGCTCGAAGAAAGAAACCCGAAGGTTATCTGCTTTAATCCTGGCATGGGAGTGGTATATCACTTAAAAGCTAGAGCACAATTTTCTTTCGAAAAGTCAGTAAAAATTTTTGCAGGTAGATACGAAAATATTTCGACCTCACCCAGATTATCTTCGGTATCGCATGACAAATGCACAATTAAATTCCAAAACGTTGAGTCCATTATACTTGTGATTTAAAAATTAACGAATTTCATTCCAAAATCTTCAATCCGTTATAACTTATGATTTTACAAATTTACTTTTATCCCGGTATGGGAGTATTATATCACTTAAATACTTGAGAACAATTTTCTTACGAAAAGTCGGTAACATTTTTTGCAGGAAGGTAGAACGGTAGACGAAATTATTTCGACTTACCCAGATTATCTTCGGCATCTCATGACGATTTAAAAATGAACGAATTTTATTCCAAAATGTTGAATCCACTGAAACTTGTGACTTTTTAAAAAATTAAGTATATATTTTATTTAAATTTTGAAGTTGACTTGACGCGTGCGTTGGTTGCCGTGCACGAAAAAAGAATGAGGACGACAGCCAAGATGGTTACCAAGATGGCTTCCAAGTGAAGTTAGAAGGACTTTATGTGTGTTACTAGCACTTGATGTGTGTTAGACTGAGATTTGTAACCAGATTATGAAAATCCAGTAAACTATTTTTTGTGAAATCATACAAAACAAATCTGCTATTCTTACTAAAGTTGAATGTTACCTTTAAATAGTAAACCAGCAGCTCGTTGAGCGACGGGTCCGCGTTCAAGTTGACGAGGTAGTATTTGTTCTTCTCCACTTTAATCCCGCTCGCCTGGACGCTGATGCCCATCTTCTCTAGCGCGTGCTGACGCTCGCTTTGTATCCGACCTAGAAAGTAGGTATTATTAATTATTGCTATTTCTTTTTTTTGTTAACCTATATCGTTGGCAAAGGTAGTATTTTATTTATTATAAGATATGATTTATTATTATAAAAGACATAACCACAGAAACTAAAATACAATAAAGACCACACCACAATAGATACGGGTACCACAATAGACAAGAAATATATTGCATACCTACAACTTTAATAACAGGTAAAGTTAAATAAAATAAAGTCACAGTATGGCTGCCTATCTTCTGTATTTTATCAGTAACATTGTGATTCTGACCATTGTTTGTTAGTATTGTGTTGTAAAAGCGCGGATTCATTATCTAACAATTTCATACCGATGGCTTTTGACATGGGTTTCTGCTGTTTTTGAGTAGATACGATAACTATTTCTATGTGCACAAAAGGAGTAGGTACCAATTTACAGAAATAGAAGAGAACAGCTCAGAAACAAGTTAGAAAACGGTCTGTTAAGCAAACTTGATAAGTCATTATTAGTCATGTTAATGGAGTAGTGCTAGTTACCAGTCTCGACGAGTTTCTCCTCCCAGGTGCGCGACATCTCCTTCATGAGGTGCTCGCTCTGCGCCAGCTGCTCGTGCACGTCCTCCCCCACCGGGGAGCCCTGCAAACACATACAATACGCACTTTTAATAAATCAATTACTATAAAGAGATATAATGTAATTACCAATTTCTGTAACATTTAGTTCTAACTTAAGTTGGAATTTCAATTTATCAATGAATTATTATCTATCTATGTATATGTATAGTGTAGAGGATTGGTTATGTCGATGGGTGCGTTAGGGCGAGGGCTTACGTTCAGGCAAAGAGAGATGCGTGCGAAGTTTAAACTGTAGTAAGTTGAGATTTCTTTTGCTGAGCAAAAATATTTAAAGTAAATATTGATGTGTTGTAAGCCTGGCTGCCTTGGTCAAACGTGAATAACATCGTATTAGACTAGCTGACTCTGGAGACAAGACCTTTTTTTAATCCGCCTGTAAAATAGTTAACAATTTTTCTAATTTACGACAATGTACATATGTAAAAGTAAAAGTTGCTCAACTTTACAAATTTTACTTTTAAAACTTTTACTTTTTGCGTCAACCACTAACACTAGGATCAATTTTGTATGAAAACCCTATTATTACAAGCAGATATCTACAATCTCTTAGAACAACCAGCACCTACCTAACATTCACCTAGTACTTACTAAGAAGGTCCTTGCAATGAAACACCTGCGTTCTTTAGAACTGCACTGCATATGTAAGACCATCCGTGTGTAACACAGGTCGCGTACCTAGTAATCGAAGCGAGAGGTTGTGAAACCAACTTGTGACATGTAAAATGTATGATATTGGAGGCAGGATGACAGTAGACGTGACTAATTTACTTTAGTTTTTTATTTTTATTTTTACAAATAAAAGTTTTTAAGAATATGGCGATCACTGTTTAAAGCTTTTTAACATTGTTTAACGACGACTGTATCAAACAACTGAGATCTACGTACTAACTTAGGTCTTATATAACCTACGGAAGACCTGGATGCAGTATATTATTTTAGTGCTATACCTACACTTAGGTTTTATTAAAAAAACAACATTTATCCGATTAGTTAGTCGCAAATATTATGCTCATTTCCATATGTTTCTTAACTGTTTACATTTTGAACGTTACTATCTTTCAAGGTTACTACAATTGTCGTAACGAAACGTGACAAGACTACGAAGGACTAAATTGAATAAAATTGGCAATCGTTGTTGCAAGAGCACACGTTATTAAAACCCTGGAAGAGATCACTCAAGGTGATAAGGCCGCCCACTTGTGCATTCTTTTATAGTTTAAGCTCATTTCATATTGTAATTTATTTTGGTGTGCATAATAAAGTTATATTGTATTGTTATTTACGTTAAATTTGTACATAAAATCTGAACAATATAAACAAAAGATAAAGAAAAAAAATTATGCATCACAATCACAATGTCCTACCATTTCATAAACATTATGTCAACATTTTTTTAATTTCAATTTCAAATATGTCTAGCTCGTCCACTTATTCAAATCCCGCAAAACGCAAGTGCACCGCGATATGAAATTCTTAAAAGCTTCTTTGTTACGAGCGAGCAGTTTCAAAAGTTGGTGACTCAACTCGGGGAAAATGAAAATGTTCTACAGCTGAACTTTGGCACACACTTGGAGACTATCAACATTATAACAATAGACGCCTTACTATGGCGAGAAATTCTGAAACAGATCAACGTGATAGGTCACTTACATATATATGTATATCACGTGATATGTCTGAAATTTGATTGGGCCGTGCCAATATCCGTGTGAATTAGGATTTGTCGTAGATTCTTTAGCGTATTGATTGAAGGAATAATTTGAAGATTATTCCAAAGTTAGGTGTCTTTGATTTATTTGATATTGTTATGCTCAAGTGAGAACTTCAAAGGCGTTCGGGCATACATGACCTGATATTCTAGGTAAAAGGCAGTAAAATTGAAACTAATCTCAAGAAGGTTCTACTTTATACTGTTTCTCAAGTAGCAATATAAACTAAGTTCCGTTAGTTTCGTCTCTCGCTAGAACTAAAGTAATAACGCGGGCAGTACAATTCATTACAGCAGACTTACTAACAAAAGTTAGGGAGGTGAAGGTGCAAAGTTTTGCTTTACGTGAATTTAAAAAGTTTAAGTAAAAATTTAAGTACTTTTTCGTTGACTGGCACATATAGTGCATACTCTTATCTTACAGCGCAATTGATGCGCTTGTAAAATGATTGCAGGTTTAATTGAACGAATTATTTCTTTTCCGACGATAGTTTTGGTACCATAGCCTACTGTAGGACATACAGACCAACCACCACTGTTTCTTATCATCTCTCTGATACCTATGTCTCTATCTCGCACTGTTATCTATACATATAATAATAATAAAGTTTCTCTGTTTATTTAAACGCTCATCACGCAAAAACAGCTGAACGGGTCTTCATGATATTTGGTCCCGGAAGTGTCATGGCTTATCCCGAAATAATACGAGCGAAGCCGCGAGCACCCACTAGTTTATATATAAATGATTACCGTAGCATATTTGAGCATCTCCTTGAGCGCCTCCACCTCCTGGCGCAGCTCTCGGATGATCCTCGCGTTGGGGTCCTCGTTGACCACGGCGTGGTTCACGATGCGCTTGGCTCGGTCCGCGTAGCGCAGGGTTGACAGTGTCTCTTCGTAGTTGTCAGCTGCCGGGGATATTGTTGCTACCTGGAAATGGAGGATGGGGTTTGATCAATAACATTGGCACACTATGAACTGTTTGTCTGAATTCTTCTAAAAATCTGTAAAGCTGGTGGATGCCAACAGCAATGACGACCAATAAGGATGATGAACTAGGTACGTAGATTATATACGATTTCTGTGTGAGAATAAAATTTTATATCTAACATTAGGTATATAAAATGTTTAATTGACTATTTTTTTATAATCTATTCATATTTAACTAAATATTTTTGTAATAAACCATGTCATAAGTTTACTTATTATTTATCTGTTATCTAAGCATAATTCTATGCCTGCTTGGGCGTAAATCATTAATAATCGAGATCAAAACAGAACTAACACATGAATCAGTTCAAAAACAACACTGACAAAGATCTGTCACGTTATAATTAGCATGGTAACAGAAGCGGCTCGTCAGGATGTATCGCATCTCGGCCATATGTGGTGCATCCATAAAGGAATCTTTATGCACCGCGAGTACAAACCGACTTACGAGACTAAGATTACTCTGCGCACGGATAGAATCTAAACCAAAAGTTTTTGATGGTACATATACGCTCTTAAAGACCAATGCGACTCTTAAATTTGTCAGTCAGTCCTGATATCACCGTCAGTCAGTCAGCACGTTGCCAGAAACGAGATCCTAGAGAAACTGGGCCTGCAATGGAGCATTCCTGTACTGATATGGCTCTGAGGCATTCCAGTAAGTAAGCCATGGAACTCGCTAACACGAGACTACTGAAAGACATCTTTAGGTTTTTGGTGTGTGTTGTCTATCACCATGTTGTTGACGAGCCCTGTAAAGCATAAAAACCAGACCGAAGACAAACATCAGTGCTGCCGTCCACGGAGAGTTATTTTAAAACGAACTGAGTCATCGAAGGATGCAATACATCCGCGCTGCTTGTAGAATTATAAGTGCTGAACATAAATCATACTTAGAAAGGCCATTTCCTATTACGATAGGTATTGTGGAGCTGCGAGTCATGGTTGTAGTAGTATTGTTGCATGTTATTGATATTCTATTGACATTAATACTTGAGATTTCGAGGAAAAACTGCATGAATGAACTTTTAGAAAGAAAGAAATAAACTGATGATAAATTGACTTCACTATTGGTACTAAGTAGTAAAGTAGGTATTGCAGATATCTTTAGAGTTATTTTTTTTTTTATTAATCAATGTTTGTATAGTGCTCTTCTGATTTATCTAATTCCATGGTAACTTACATATGTGATTACTTGTTTTGTTTGATACGTTTTCTTGCCGCATTGAAGCGACAAATTATCGTCATTTTTTGTAACATGCATAAAAATGGCATACACTCATTTAATTTTATTTGACGGGATACAAAACCGCGGTCATATTTTTTACGTCTGCCCATAAAGTTAAACAACACTAACCATAACAGTTTTGCTGTTCCCTCCAAGATTGTCTTTGAGCAGCCACGTGAGCACTGAATCTCTGTACGGCACGAACTTGTCCTTATTTGGCTTAGCAGAGGACTGGTCCGCTAGCTTCGATATCACCAGACCAAGCGTTGTTAGTGACCTGTAGAATAGACAATCATTAGTTAGAAAAATAATCACTTAATCAATAAAAACTATTTGTCTATATAGGTGCGTGTATTGTTAATGCTTAAGAGTTTAAGGAAATGAATAGCGACGAATAATAATATTGATTTCAGATGCAAACAATAAATGAAATAACATATGTTTTATTAAATCATAAAAATAAATACACACATAACTTATTTACTAAAACTACCCTCTTAGCATCGTATCGGCTTTGAGATTCGTTTTTACGTTGTCATTAGTGAAATGCAACGTTTTACAACAAATTATAATATGCATGGCATTGTGCGAGTATGAGTAAAAACCTTTGCAAATCACAGCTTATCTTCCTTTTCCACCGCGTCTCCGAAGCGCAAAAAGGTAAAAAAAAACAACGCAACAAGAAACAGCTACCGCCTAAAAATAAACCTTTCCTTGCGCCCCTCACATAAACCGACTTGTTTATGTTTATACTATCCGCAGCTTTTACATAGTCCAAAATGCAGTGGCGCCTATTTTTACGGCTCGTTCCGGTAAATTCACGGGCAATCGTGCGATTTTCCTGTCTAGTATTTATAGCAACACCGGATGTGGGTTCTTTCATTAGACTTTCAACCTCGAGTACTAAAGCTACTGTAAGGTGAACCTTGCCAAAAACATGGAAATCAGTCTAATATCATGACAACATCTATTTAATCTACTCGAGGCTTAGAAAGGCTCCCGCAGTAGTCTCAAAGCCAAGTTCCACAATGCACTGACCATTATGAAATTTTACCCAGTTACCATTAGCAATAAAATCAGTAATGTGAGCAAACACTACATAATGCGAAAACGCGCTTACTAACAGACACGCAAAACTCTTTCATCTAATATAAAAAACCTAATTTTCTTTGATTAACTTACTTGTTAATATTAGACCCCTCCTTGAGCCTGTCTCCAACGGCACCAGTTTTGACAGCTCGCTCTGACCCAGCTAAATCGACGAGCGACAGCCGCGCGACTTTCTCGCCCGACACGCTTGTCGCGGCGTCGGTCAGCGTTTGCGTCAGCACTACGCTGAACACTGCGTGCGACCGTGACGACTCGCTGTTCATGTTTGTAGCTGCCACTGTTCGGGATTTGTTGCCTTCCGTCATTAGGTTGTCTATGTCCTGTAACAAAATAATAGTTGGTGTAAAAAAGCTATAATTTGGATCCTTTTCACCAGGATAGCTAGAAACCAGTTGTGTAGTAGTATGTCGCTTTGTTTAGAACAAAACATCTAATAGGCATGAAACTACTTACCAAAACCACCTAGAAACGACCAAAAAGACTAAACTTACTTGATTTTTAAACAGTAATGAAAAGTTTGGTCAAACTCGTACCACTTACATAATGAAGCTTTGAACGCCATCGACGACGCTGCGGTCGCAGTTTGAAGCTCGGTTCAAGTTATTTTGAACGACAATAGCCACCGTTAGTACAAACAAACGTCCCTGCCCACCCCAATATCATTAAGGTTGGAACTTGCTACTTGAGACTGTTGTTTTGTTCCACTCTACCTAATCCCGACTGCTGAACAAAGTTCTCGGGACCCGAAATTAAATTAAATTCATTCATTGTCGTGTTGAGCCATGGAACGGCTTACGGCTCTGAAGATGGTCAAGGCGTTTACGCAACACGTACATAATATTTAATAGTTTTAAATATATCACAATAACAAGTTGGCAAGCTTAGATTCATCATTTGAGTCATAAAATGGACGTCACAGAGACGCTATATTTGGCATGTATGTACATTATACAAGAATTAGAACCTCTTTGCTAATAAAATACAGACGCACACACACATACATAAATGAAAAAACACATTTATTTCTGTTTCCTTTCGTTGCTTAGTAAAATATTTACGTCTTCCCCAATTCGATTAGAGAAATAATCCGCTTCGCCGGCGTCTATTTATGCCTATTTTCATTTTAGCTCAAAATAATTCTGTACTCACTAAAAACAGAAATCCTCGTCAAATGAAAGTGGCAAGCCGCGGTCGAGACCTAATTTTAGGAAGGAATTTTTAAATTCGAAACCTCGCTCCTCAGAAATACACAGGATGGTAAACAGTGGGGACAGCTGACGAAGGTACGAACGTAACTAGTTGGGGTTCGGGTTTTTAAAGCTGCTTTGGTAAATCAGAATTAGGGAGATCCGGCGACCGTGGACATGGTTCAAGGTCGGAGACCTGCCAGATACCTCCCGGCTACGGATTGAGTGATGATAACAAACGACAAAACAAAGAAACTACGGGAAAGCATTAAGGTGTGACGTCAAGCCTCTTTTTATTTGGTCATTATGATCACAAACATTAAAAATATTGTATGACAGATAAAATAGCATACCAGCATACATTCATTTATAACATCAAATCAACTGTGATTTTTAGTTTACAGATTGTAATAAATGGAAACTCAACAGTCTTTGATGGTACAACTTAACTCTTACATTATTTCAAAGAAGGGAAAACAATGATCGAGAAGGATCAAGTGATTTTCTGCGAATTTCGTTTTATGTGCGAAGGATTTACTGACCCAAAGGGTCAATATATATATTTTTTATCAATATAAGTTGGCGTGAGATTACAAAGAAAATGTTCAAGCATTTTCTTCGAAAAAAATTGGTAAAGTATTACCGAGGAAATTCAATAAATCAACTGGCCAAAATATTTATTAGCAACGATAAACAAGGAAAACCATTCGTCCGTCGTCGTGTAATGTAATCGAAGAGACGACGAGTGTTCGGAAAATGTAAGGAAAATGGCCACGAGAGCTGAGGAATAAATGATCTTAAGCTTCGATTCTATTTTTTCACGATTTATCATTTCAGTTTGTACTTCATAGATTTTCAGTTAAAGCTCAATTGTTTTTCCTCAAGCTAGTAAATATTCCAAAATATTACGATTTCATCATAGTTTATGGACAATGATTTTGATTAGATACTTGGAGCTATCTTTGCAATTCATGAAGTTCCCATATTTATTCTACAGACAAATAAAGTGAGGCAAACCTTTGGAGCGCAAGCGGGAGTGATCCATCACGCTCGATTTTATTAATATTAAACGTGCAGATAGATATAGAAATATGTACAAGGTAGATTGCTGCAATAGTACGTGAAATATCTGGGAAGCACTCTCCAATGTTGGGATACTGTGAAATGTTGTTACGCTGAATGAAAACTTTATTTTCCAATGTTTTTTTTAACCCGTCGTTGTTTTATGCAAACATTTCCTTGGCCACATTTAATATCACAGACGGTGTCTATACGAGTAAAGGCTTAAGCTTTTTTATCCTTTTTTTATCACGTTTAGGTAGATATAATCTATACAGAACAGATATACTTTCCTAATAACAACCAGAAAACCGATCAGAGGAGCACAACCATTATATCGCTGTTTCCAGCATGCCTTCAAACGCCCTATAGCAATCTAGCACACAAGCCTCAGTGGGTATCGACAACACAACAATAAGCGCCCCTGAATGGGCCATTACGCGAATTTCAGCGACAATACGGGATAAATGAGACGCAAGGAACGGCTGCTGCGAATTTTGAATTGAATTCTGTCATACTTGAACAATTGAGCACGTACCTACTGTTTTTGTTGAGCGGTTTTTAACATTTTTCGGCACAAAAGGTACCCATATTAGACGTACTCTAATAAAACAATGTGACAGCTCAGTACTTACTGCTTTCAACATGTTGACAGATGATAAGTTAAATTTTGTGTGCGTCTAGTAATCGTTAATCCATAACCCTACAACGATTTAAAATCCCGGCTTTATAGTACAACCACGAAGCGTCATTAATGAATAAATACTAGAACGCGAACATTATTCTCTTGTAAAACACAATATGTCTGCTGCGAAATGTAAACGCGCATACCAACAAATCTAGTTATCTAACATGTGAATGCCAAGTACAAACCCTTTACAGTAGAGCACGTGCTGCGAACAACTACATACATATATATAACTGTCGTGACATCAGTTTTAATAGCGATAAAATTGCACAGCGTACAAGTCAACGAACTGTATCTAAATGGTAAGCCACAGATTAAAAATAGAACGCGACGTCGCTCGACGATGCAGCGGTTCATAACTCTATGCAATTATAAAGTTATGATGCAGTTAGCTAACAACAATAGGAATTGAAGATCTGATTCCCACTACTCAAGCTCGGTACGGTACTAAAGGCAACTCTTTGTTTTTGTTTTAATTGCTGCAAAAATTGTATTCTGTTTGATATACAATAAGTCACCATACTAAGATTCCAGAAATATCATTCTGAGTAAAAACTAACAATTCTATGAAAAGAAGCTCTTTCATTTACAAAACTAGCATGTAAAAAGGCATATGTGCCAAATTTTACCTACAGCAATATAACGAGCAAGTTATCGAAATGGCATTAAAACAATAAAACCGGGCATTATGATTAAACGTCCAACAATCTATAAATCGCGCGTCGGAGACGAATCGTAAAGGCGTCTAGATTTATGGGCCTCAAAACTTGACGTTATTGATACTAAGTGATTTCACCTCGCTGGATTCAATAAAAGTCGTCCGATTCCAGATTCTTCGTGAATATTTTAGTGGAACTTTTTGATTGTAATTGGATTCGAAAAGAATGTTTGTTTATGAGAGAAGAATTAAATGGAATCCATCGGGACGGGCTGCGCAAGGAGAATATTGACGAGAGATGGGAGTGAAAGCCCCTGAGCGGCTCTAAGCCTACGTAATGAACCCTTCCGTAACGACCAATCTGTTGGCGGAAGGGACGCCGAGGGCGAGCGCCTTCCGATACCACTCAAATGCGAATCACTTTATGATTCACGATTACAACGGCGAAACATTTGTTTTACAGCAGAGACTAGCTGTACCTGCGACTTCATCCGCGTGGAATAGTTATTTTAGGCATCATATTTATTTTTGCAAACAACCTCTTCACTGAACCGTTTTTGCAGCGCACGCCACGGATGCCCTAAAAGATGAACTTTCCCGTTTTTTGGCCGTTTTTTCCACATTTTCCATTGTTTCTTCTCTCCTATTAGTTGCAGCGTGATGTTATATAGCCTAAAGCCTTCCTCGATAAATGGTCTATTCAACACAAAAAGAATTTTTCAATTCGGACCAGTAGTTCTTGAGATTAGCGCGTTCAAACAAACTAACAAACTCTTCAGCTTTATAATATTATAGTATAGATTAAACTTGAATTTTAGAATGGGACTCATTGGGCAATCAACGTCTATAAGTATCTTCATTTATTTATCTAATACAGATTTCACTAAGTACCAGAAACACCACACACTTTTTAAACTCAAGTTATTACAAATTGAGTGGGTAAGTAATTTGCGATGAATAGCGGAATAAACTATGTCCTCGTAAATATTGGCGTACGCCATTGTAAGCCTGAAAGTATCGAAAAACGGCGTTTAAATATTAATAGGAAAGACAATGACGCCGGAGGCAACCATTAAACATTCACGAGTGGTAAACTTTTGAAATTATTTTATGCTTCAATGAAAATTTAATCAGCTGCCGAGGCAGGACGCAGCTTAATGAGGGACTCTCCGCTGCAATTAAGTTTTAGTCCAGTTAGGTATATGTTTCAACAAAACTGCTCAAAAAGAATCGCTTTAGTAAAACGAAATGTCATATTTTTAAGTTTTATTTTTAATTAAATTGGGTTTGCACGTGGCCATAGTTTGCCTGATGGTAAGCAAAGGCTATAAGCGGCGAGCGATATAAGGGTCAAATTCATCTTATACTGACAAATTAAGTTTATCTAAAGTTTAAAGGCCATAAAATTCGACTTTTTTACAGGAAAGTCTCCATGATTATGAAACACTAAAAGCCCAGGACGTAAGATATAATTTATGGGAACATTGCCTTTTCTAAAGTATTAAAGTCGGGTTCCTGATAGCCGATAAATATGGAGCTTAGGGTTGGTGAAATGTGAATGACGTTATTTTAGCTAAAGGAGATTTTCGACGTCATATCTTTAGAAAATTTTACAAACTGTGGCGGTCGTGTAATTACTTTCTTACTCGGTTTTTTTTAACTAAGTGGTAAGGCTTCGATTTCGAATTGAAAAAAAAAATTGAAATTATTTTTTTTGTAAAATTACATAACTATAACATCAATATGATTTTTCAGTTGGCATCAATTACGAGCGTATATTAGCTGTAAGTATTATTAATAAACTGTCTGATTTGTAATTGATTTCTTATTTGATTCTGTGCACAAAAATGAATCCCATGCATACACAAATCAAACAAATTCTTAACTGTTTTAATTCTGTAACTTTAAGATAAATCTACAGTAGTGTAAGGCAGACCTTTAATAAGGAATTGGTGCTTAAGATTTATATTTATAGTAGGTAAGTAGTGGAATTAGTCCGTTAGAGCGATGGGAGCAGTTCACTTGAGAAGCGGTGATTGGATGGCTTATGGAGTGTTAGCGCCATTTTGTGGGACTCCCAGAAGGATTCCCTCTAATTTATGGTGAGAATAGGGTATGAACCCTTTTGCTCTTATCCGGAAACCACTGCAATCGGGAAAAATCTTACTCTCGAACAAATTGCTGTGCTGATATTATCGTGAGAAAGGGATAAGGTGTGGCGTACTTGGTAGTAAAATTTAAGACGGAGATTGAAATATCTGAACCAGTTTTATGGCACGTAGTTTGTTTCTCCTACTCGCTCAGACCGTGGATCTTTTTTTTTAACTTTAACGGGTTTGCACTTGGCCATAGTTTACCTGGTAGCAAGCAAAGGCTAACAACAAACATGGATTTAAACAAAATATAGTGTGGGGAATCTTACATCATAGATTATCAAACAGGTTATTTGTTATCCTGGAATTACGACCAAACATTGCGCAGGGCGGCACAATTCACAACGCTGTCGGATTATGTTATCCTTGCATGGCCACCAATTTACCAAAAGGAACCTGAATCTTCTAAGGAAGGGCCCGGCTTCATCCTTGCTTGATACCTTTTTTTTATACATGATATAGGCTAACGCTTGACTACAAATTGCCTGATGTTAAGCAACGTAATATATATATAATCTACGATCTAGCGCGCTTGCCTAGAAACCGGTTTACTCTCGACTTGAAGACCGACAAATTATAGTTCAATGGAAATAGAGATTCACCTGGTAGGAAGTGACGGCCAGCTGCGACAGTCCGTCCACGTAGGGCCCTAGCACGGCGTGCTCGCGCACCCGCAGCGACCGCCGCGACGTCTCCGGGTCCAGCAGGTCGTGCACTCGCTCATTGTATATCTCCATGTACGACACTTCCACCTGGAATTCAAAAAATATATGTAAGAACTAGTGGGTACTCGTGGCTTTGCTCGCATTAAGAAGTAAAATTTGCATCCCTTATATCACCCATTAAAAGTGACATTTCCAAAAATCCTTTCTTAGCGGATGCCTACGTCATTACATCTACCTTCACTCCAAATTTCAGCCCAATCCATCCAGTGGTTTGGGTTATGCGTTGATAGATCACTATATCAGTCAGTTAGTCAGTCACGTTTGAGTTTTATATATTTAGATGCTGTTAATTGCTTCAGCTAAAAACAAAGCAAATGACCACCTGGCCGAAGATTAACCTCATCAAGAATCTCAGGACTGGTTCAAACAAAGCTGTCAAGATTGAAAATTGATTAATGATAACCGATCTCCGGTAGAAAAAGCCCCTAAGAAGATGTAAGAATGATGGCATTGTTCGGTAAAGTAGAGTTATAAATCTTCGAATATATAAGAGTAATTTAATTAACAATCAGATTTTTTAAGCTCAGTTGATTCTGTTTTACATTTAATATGTTTTAAATGTTAGATTTTACATCGATATGTCTATCACCCACAAAGTAGTTCTCTCTGAACGAAACAAAGCATTCAATAACAAGTAAAACCAATTCTTCTGTATGTACGTCATAGCTTGGAAAATTATCTTACTTCAGTTTGTTTGTACCGCGAAGTTAAATGGGACACAAACGCGAACTTATTTGGCTCGGACAGAGCAGCGATGCAATTTCCACGATACAATGTTTGCAGTGGCTGCCAACTTTCTAAGTTCTAGTGGTGCATTATCTAGATTAGTTACATATGTAGTACATTCAGGTGTTCGCATGTGTAACATACAGAGTTAGGTTAGGTATAATTGAAAATACGTTTGATTATAATGTTCGTAAAACTTTCGCATTATCTCTACAAATGTAAGATTGTTTCGAGTAGATATTAACTTCGTTAGATTTATCTTGTGCCTTAACTGCTAAATATTATTACAGATAACCGTAAACTTTCTCGTTAGTATTACACATATGAGTACATGACAGTATTAATACAGTAAAACCTAGGGACATTATTTCTATTAATTAATTCTATGAAATTATTTTGTACTAGTATGTTGGTAAAAACCATTCAGAACCTTTATAGCAATAAAGATTCTATACGCACTAAAACAAGTTTTTTTTTTACATTAAATAGGCTTACGTTTGACTATAGCCTGCCTGATGTTAAGCACCACTATAGTCTAAGATGTAGCACGCTTGCCCAGAAGAAACCTATCTACCTATCTCTTGCTTAGCCGATAAAAGGAAAGGGATTTTAGTCCTCGTATTCAGGTCAACCTAACTAGGTTTTATATCAGCTAGCACTAAGCCTACATCGAATGTTGGTCTAATTGAGGCAAATACGTGGTCCCAACTAAAGGATCCAGGCATTAGTTCGGGATAATATGGATTTATTATTGTGGAAACGTAATCTCGGAACATGTAACTATATATAACAATTTACAGAGTAATCTAGGTATATTAGATTGCCAGTCTTCTCAATTTAGTTCTACAAGTTTCATCACATGTTTTCACATGTTTTGTCACAAAGAAACGTGTAATATATTGTATAGATTGTTACCACCAAATAGTTTGCATCCAGTTGTATACCAGTACTTACAAGTTTTCCTTTAACTAGTAAAGAATAACCATGTTCTGTATTTCAAGCGATACTTGCGGTGTTAAATCTTTCAAAGCAAATCGTTTGACGTGAGAGAATGAGTTAAAAATGCTTTGTTGTTACCAGATTATAAAATATTTTAACTTGAAATTATTATGCGTTGTTTTAATTATACATGTGAAAAAAGTAGCTACTTCAACAGTTGTTATTCACTAATCAATTTAATTCTATACCTTATAGGTGAGTGCAGGCGGGTTCTGTTGCTTGGCTATCCGGCTGAACAGTGCGTCGCAGAGGCGGGGGATGATGCCGCCCTCGTCAGCGCCCGGCGCACCCATCATCGTGTAGGACTTGCCAGAACCTGGAACAACCAGAAAATGTACGTTAGGTACAGTTCCAAACATAAGCTGTGAATATATTATAACTTTTTAATGTTATAAAATTACTTTTGTGACAAGTTAGCCAAGAACACACAAGCTTGCACCGCAATATTGTAAAAACATATAAGATTTTCAATTAAAGCCAACAGTTTGCAAATATGTATATTGGTTTTAATATAGATTTAATTAAAAAGCGCTGACCGCAAATGGCAACTATATACTAATCAAACGCTATAAAGTAACTCTGCAGTACTATGCGGCAAATCTGCAGCGAGCGTGTGGGACTTTGCTAGCTCTTGCATGCCACTCTGTTTGTCATCGAGCAAGTTTCAAACAAGCAACAAGGCACTGAAAGTCCCAGATCGCAATTGAGATTCCAAACAGTTTCGACTACCGCCTGTAATCTCGGAATATGCAAGCTGAATCTGCTCCGGTGTTGGCGCAGGATTTTGCTACAAAAGCGTCTCATATTACCGATAATCTTTTCCACTCAAAACGGGGTAACGAGCACGTGGAATACTGATATTATGAAACTAGGTTAGGAGCTTAAAGATACGATGCGGCTTTATGTACGAAACTTTCCGATCATTTGCGTATCAAAGGCCGTCTGAGTCGTTATGCCATTACTGCCGTAACGGCGACAATATTTGTATCTCAACTTTATCTACATGTATCTTTTATTTTCATCTTCAGTCATAAATAAATTGAGATACAATTTATCGTAAAACGTCAGAAGATAACAGAGTCGAAGTTCTCAAGTCGGTCGCAACTTCGGATATCGCTAATCGACTCTGAAATTCTGACACCGACACAAGGGCAAAGTTTGAGGCGTTTAGCTATAGACTTTAACTGTTCCGAGTTTTATGTCAGTCAAATAGAGTTGAAAGTTGATTGTTGGCGTTTCGGGCAGGATTATGTTGTACATGGCTCGTGAAGTACGTCACAGGGCGTGGGAATTACACAGCATGTCGAGTGCAGAGTCCCGCAACTCGGGTATTAAGCCTTTATTAGACCGTGTACGTCGCGACGTGCCAGCGAACCTACTGTTTACCCGGCTCGTATATACCGTAACATGGCAAAGCGGTGTTCGAGACTTGAGGCGGGCTTATATTTTATAGGCTGTTGGGTGCAAGTGGGAATTACGTCGCATAATGTGTCGTAAATCGTGCACAAGCTGTAGCATAAATGCGGCCAGGAGCCGTAATTTGCTCGGAAAACCGAGAGAGAAATAGAGCGAATAAGAAGTTGAACAACCGAGCTTTCGAGTAATGACTGGAATGTAGGAAATAATATTGTATTTTTCATGGAACGGTGTCTATATTTTCAATATGTGGCCACATTTGGAAGCCGCAGCGGATGCCGCCGTCTCAATCTGCCGTCGTTCAAATCTCCGGGCGCTCAGCATGTGTCCCGAATGGGTAAACTCGATATGCCAGCGCCGAAACAATGGGCGTTTGCCATCCATGCGGGATTGATGCCCACATTACCAGACAGGCGCCACCTGGGCTCCAAGGAATGACGCTGTTTTGTATTTTATCACCCTTACACATACAGAATGACAAACATAAAAATACAATGTATTTTTGAGCTGTTTGTATTTCGTGTAGATAACAATGCGCCAACAAATTAATTATGCATCAACTAAAACAACAAATAAATAGCTTCGGAAAGTAGGAACAAAGGAGCGATAATTTTTTCACAAATGTACCTAGTTATTCTTATTTTATTCACCAAAAATAAGACCTCAATAAAATTTACGTACTTTCAGGTAAAAGCTTATTTCAAACGAATGAACAAAATATCAAACTGTCTGAGGGAAACAAAAATCGTATAAAAAGTTGGAGCGGGGGCGTCTCACGAACACCGCTCCAAAAATGTTGGGCTATTTGAAGAAAAAGGAAAGATATAAACAAAAATAAAAGCCTGAAACATGGTATCCTTTATGAAATAGTGCGGGAGGACGTCCCATGAAACATGGGAACGCTATAACTCTCCACACCCCACAATCTGTATGGGAATGTCAGCTTTTATTGGAGCACATACTCGTTTTGTTTCCAAACTATTCCGGTTACAAGATATATTGCTGCTACCGGGCATTTACTTATCGACGCATGGACTTTAGAATACTTTAGAAATAAACAAATACATTTTTATTAATTTCTACAGCGTATACAGTTGTAAGCGAGTGTGGCTCAGCGGTTCTAGTGTCTGCTTTTCATCCAGACGCACCCTGGTTCGAATCCGCCCTACACCAATGACTTGTATTTTCAAGTTATGTGTGTATTTCCACTCGCTTAACGGTGAAGGAAAACATCGTGAGGAAACCGACATGTTTGAGGACCATAATATCCGAGGACATGCACCTTCCGTGGAAGGACCTGGGCGCCCACCACGAAGTATCTGCCCAAGAAAAATCCCCTAACGAATTAATACTGCGGGGGAGTCACGACCCTCAGTCATGAGGAAATACGGCTCAAAGAGAGATACAGTTGTAAGCAATTTTGAATGTAAATGTAAATTGGCAGTAATTTATCTTCATAGTGCAAATATCAATTTGCCTGCGTATTTGTGAATTTCGGCCAATGTCAATATCAACCAACAAAATTAATACATCCATTCAGACATTGAGCAAACACGACAGCGGCTGATTCAATAGAATACAGATTGATAAACTGTGCTCAGCTCGATCGGAATTCGCTATCAACAAAGTTCATAAAGAGTATTCAGATTAATTTCTAGGAATAAGCAAGAATCAAATTGGAAAATTGATTGTAACTTTTACATTGATTTTTTTCAGATGTTGAATTTATTGATTTACAAGTCAATAACCATAAATTGTGTGAGCTACATACATAGACAGGTATCCAATCCACACAGCTCAGTTTTTGACAACCAATGGTTAATAACTAGTAATGATGTAGTATTATTGCATTTTATTTAAAGGCTGTTAGGAACCAATTCTCTTTAAATCGCTTGCTCTTGAGTCATATTTCCTCATGACTGAGGGTCGTGACTCCCCCGGAGAACCAATTCGTTAGGGAGAGTTATCTTTGTATAACAACCCGCAATAGATTTAATTAATTCAATTAACTCAATAATTATGATATTTCGGATCTTACGTAACACCGGTCAGTATGAAATTAAGCACAATAACTATTACTGTTAACTCTGAACCATTTAATTGTACCAATGACACGTTAACCAATAGCAAGACTTCCAACCTCTCCGTGCAATCAGCAAAGCGAGGGTACTACAGAGTGATTACTCCGAATCTCCGCTGGCAAGGTTCCAACGCTCCAAATTTACGGGGCGTCATCACTGTTACATTCATCAGCCCCATTTCTTGCTGAGAAAAACACCAACGCATTGTTTCTTAACCCAGTATGGGCAGTAAATATCAACTATTCAAATTCAAAAATATAAATAAGATAATAGCAATTTCAAACAGGCAAAACAGCACTCTAATTCGAGTTAACTAAAGCGCAATATTGCCTGAAATTAGTTCTTTCTGTGTACTGTAACACCTCGAGTGACCGCCCTTCCAGCGAACTGGCAACTGTCCAAATCCTCGATGCGACGAGTCAGCATCCTATCGCCGGCACATTCATCTGCCTTAGCACCACTTTGTGTAGTTATTTGTAACACGAATTGAAACTTTAAAAGCTAATGCTGCTACCAAATCTAATAACGTATGGGAGAAGAAACCGATAAATAAATCCGCAAGTAAATATTACTGTTTCGTGTTTTAACGTGAGATATAAATCGATCATGGTAATCGTAAGACTGTATATATAGGTATATATATATCCTAACATAAAAAAATTGTTAAGCTTTTGTAGATAAACAAAACAATTTACCTTCTACCTTAATATAGATTCCCAACGTAAAGCAAGCAATTAAGTTGAAGGCAACTCGCGCGCTCTCAAGTAACGACTTGAAGCTACATACTATAGGTACCAAGTATAAGTTAGCGTTAAGCTCGGATAATTAAATCACAATACATGTAGAGATCGTCGGCGTCTCAGGCAGGAATACTTGAAACTTGAAGCTAGAGACTGCCGCTTGATGAGCTGTGCTTGAAAACACGTGATGGGTTCAAATTATGTACGAGTAGTAAGGAGATGCTTAGTTTAATTCTGTTTATAATTAAGTTTGGATAGATGAAGTTACAAGTGCGGAGCTGGAGAGACACACACACTCCTCAGAGAGGCCGTCAGGCTGTAATGATGATGATGATACCATTCATGTTAGATTTTTCACTGTAATCAGATATTTGTATGTTGTCATTTTCTCCTTTTCCTTTATGATTCTTTTATTTTACTTCTATCACCGGACAAGTAGAGGTACGGCAGGACGACACCGGTTTATGGTGGAAGTTCCTAAGACCCGCACGAAACGGTACGCTTCTACTTTTATTGTTCGTACTGCAAGGTTGTGGAACTCCCTGCCTGACTCTCTGTTCCCCACGCACTATAATCCGGCGATCTTCAAAGCGAGAGTGAATCTGTTCTTATCGGGTAAGCACGCTCCATCTTAGGCCATAGTCTTTGCTTGCTATCAAGTAAACTATGGCCAAGTGCAATCCCGTTATAATTAAAAAAAAATTACCTTATCCCACTATGTAGGGTGGGCACAGTCATTCAACACAATTCATTCATGTCTTTCTAGGGCGTCCTCTACCTACTCTGCCACTTACCATCAGGCCCATACTCTTTTGTATATTCTCCTATATCTGAATAAGGTCATCTATATAAAGCAATAAAAGCTGATTAACATCCTTCATAGTAAGCTTCTATCTCATATTTATCCGGGTCAATATTCCAATTAAAAGTCCGCGATGGCACATAACCGCTCAACAGACAGTTAATGAGAAGTAGGTCACAGTTCATCCATCGAGTGAAGTTTCAGCACAGTTGCACCTCTAACAATTAACGGGCGCAAACATCGGACCGTTTAAAACTCGGCTGGGGGTAAAGTATGGGCGGGAAGCGTTTATACTTTTGGTACTTTGTTGATTTATTTGTGGATAAATTTAATGAAACATCACAAAAAAATAACTTATTAACGGTGAGATTTCCTTAAAATAACTCAATTTAGGATAATTTAATAATTATAGACAACACTGTGCGAATCAATGAAAACTATCGCTTTAGTCCACTAAAATAATTAAAATTAATATGTTGGTAGTGACACAGGCCAGACAAAAATCGCGTTTAGAAATATAAATCGATTACATTCACATATACATATGTAACTAGTTATCAGCCACCGTACAACAGAGGCCGATAATCGACGTGATATTTAATAGTGTTATTATTTGTCTTGACATAACGAGCTAAACTGAAGGTATTCACTAGTTTCTCATATACTAGGCTATACAAAATAAAAAATAAATAAATATTCCGGGACATTGCACACAGCGCCATCTAGCCCCACAATAAGCAAACGCTTGTGTCGTGGGTACTAGACAACGGATATAATACTTATATACTTTTCTTTTGTAAATACATACTTATTATACATATAAACGACCAGACTCAACACAAGTAATTATATTTTTTTTTAAAACGCATAAATACTTGTGTCACGTGGGAATCGAACCCGCAACCCCTAGATTAGAAGGCAGAGCCACTACCAACTAAGCTAACAGGCCAGTCAAACATGGCATTGGCACCTGCCGCGGGTGCCAGGTCACGGGGACGAGCACTCTTTGTTCTACTTCCTACTTTACTGCAGGCAGCCGCGCGGCTAATAATTAAATCAACTACTTTCTTAGCTAACGACTTTACTAAATGCAATTAGTTTATGTCCAATTAGTTAAAGTTACGTCAAGGTAAATTTGCATAGTGTTTTAGTACCTAGGTTTTCAGTCTTTTCATGTAGATTCAAACTGTTACAGGTAAAGAATCAAGCAATATATATACTGTCTCAGGTTAGTAATAGCACACGTTTCTTTGAGCTAAAAGACACTAGAGAATATGTGTATGTTGCTATAATAAAAATCTTCAAGTGACAAAGCGTCTACTAAACATCTACGACGCGCCACCACCGTAGACATTCGTAGCAATCTCGTAGCGCGCGCTACGATTGTTTCAAATTTCAGCATTTTCTACTTCATTACAGGCTGCCTCCTCGCATTCGTAATGTTACCGAATAAATTGTGAATGAAAATTTATGCCGAGAGTTTAGTAATAAGCCCCAGTAGAAAGCGAAGCAACTTTCAGTTTGATACCTAACTCTAGTTACTCGCAATACAAGTATAAACTGGGGCTCGGCTTTTGTTCGAGCGTATTATTTGCATACCCGCGTCAATTGTTGGAGCATAAAGTTGTACTGAGCATAAACGGACGCTTTGAATAGTTGCTGTTTTCAATAGAAATGTATAATATAAAGCGCTCCCAGCTTTATACACATTCATGTAGGGTTAAGTAACCTACATGCTAATCCTTCAGTCTAATCTACGAACTTAACATCTAAATCGGTTCAGCCGTTCAAAATGTTGCCTTATGAATAAAACGCAGATCAAAAACATTAAAGAACTCAATTGGGATAAACATTAAGTTGAGTAAAAATGTCTAACAAAGATTCACACTCATTTTGAGAATGAGTACCTTAATTATGTTATACATTTTCATTGTGGGCGGCTCAGAGGGCACATAAATACACTAGTTATAGCTAACCAGTGTTTATAGCTACGTGACTCACATACTAGGCAGTACAGTAGTGGGCAGGGACCCTGTGCATAATGGCGCATAAATTGGATAACTAAGCTTTTCTACTCCACTGAATGTAATGGGGAACTTTTGGTAAAACCAAGAGGCAACCAAGACATTGTAATCACAATAGAATGTGAGAGACTTTTTACTTGTGGTCAACTGATCATGTTTTTGTATATCAAAGGCTTTTGTTGTTTTCAGAAATTGCATTGTTCATTTTTTGAATCACTTTTAGTCACTAATCATTATCAATCAAATCACTACATATATTTATGTGTTTCTCTTGTTATTCCTGTATCTTCGTATTTACAGATTTCATAGCTTTTTTGTACGTAATGACGAAATTATATTTATTATTTTTTGTGTATGTCTCTCCACATTTTGTGTAACTCCACCGAGACGTAAGCTAGTCATCTAAGTTAAAGCCCAGCATTCAACAAGATAATTACTCTTCGGCGAACAATGATAACGTAAAATCCTTTTCTTCTCAACAAACAAAGCTTAGATAGAACTAAAATTTATCCTTCCGAGCAACCGCAAAGGAGAAAAAGTAGGTCGTATTCAAAGAAGGTTTTACTTTCCTATCCAGCCGTCAAAAGAGGACTACTTTTGTGTTTTAATATCCCCAGGGAAGGCTTACGATATTACTTTACCTGGGCTTGTAAAAAAGCTCACTGCTCCCTAGACAATAGAGGCATTTATGAATAGTACTCTACTTAATAAGGTGGAGTTTGTTGTTATTTTTCAATGATTAAATAATGCTACAAGAATATTGGCGTGATCTTTAATAATATTTGTTTAGCTCTATCACAATTTATACTCGTACACAATTTATTCCTCAGTCAAGTGCAGTTGTAAATTTTCACTTAGTTGCATAAAGATCTCACCAAATGGTGTATTTAACCGACTATTATTCCGGAATTCCGAAAAGCTGTTAGTCGTAACTTAGCAGCTAAGTGTGTGCAGAGTTATATATATATGTGTTAGGAGACAGAAATAAAATCTAATAATGGACGCAACTAGCTATCATACTAAAGTAAAAACTAAAGTGTTTCCCACTAAAGTAGGAACATTAAAGTGTTTCTCTCATATTCTTTTATCGTTAGCAATTAAGATCGGAGTTTCTTAACGAAGAGCGATCGTTAGTCGTTGGTGGGTTTATAAAATTTATTAGAGCACTTTCCAACTATCGTCTTCCTTTATCAATGAACTAAATTCCGTTTAATCACTATTTATTGGTCGTATTTGATCTCAATCTGTTCATTATCATAACTTAGTTGAATTGTACCAAAGACGCTATTATGATACAAAACAAAGCTCACAAATATTGATATCAAAGTAACCGCGTTTCAATAGCAGTAGTTTCTGAGGATGTAATCCTGGCTTGTAAGCCAAGTTGGAGTAACTTACACAAACATCAGAGTAAACTTGCGTTTGGAGCCCCACAACAGTCTCGTTGTCACATTATGCGGTTTTAAACTTGGATTAGCTCCAATACGAGTCAATTTGAAGCAGTATTCCGTCCAAAAGTCAGTGGAGCCTGAACACGCTCGCAGGAAGTAATATTTGTGAGTTTTATGCAGTACGTGGCAGCACGCCAAGTATGTGCGTGCACTTTACATCTCACATCTACGTTATGTCCGGGTTATATGGCTTAGTAATAAAGTTAGCATATAATATAGGTACGGGCGGGAGACATAACGACCTCGTTTTTATAATATTGTCGGGGAGTTAGATAAGAAAGAATGTTCACAGCGTCATGTGGGAGGCAATGGCGCGTTCTCACAACAATTTTCCAATAACGATTGGTTCGCAGTATTGTAGAGCCGCTCAGTGGCTTCGATTACTTGTTGTGCCATTCAATGTACTGTTCGCTAGGCTGTTCAGTCGTTGCTAGCTTGTCGAATGACATACATATATTCTATCCGCATGTGTCTCAAACGATCGATGTCATCATGGTTATAGTTATATGCAGGGAACTGACACATCTGGAACTACTTAATACATCGAGCTATTAGAACCACGCCGAAAACCTCAAACATAAAAATGCTATGAACCCACTGACCACAACGGCAATTTACTATTGGTTTGTTATACATTACTAGTAGATATGTTGAATATCAATTTGATGCAACTGCGCACAAAGCTGTCAGCTGTAAACGGGCCACAGCTTTGATTGAAGCCTACTGTAGCGGTCGCACGATTGACGGGCGCAGCACATAAGGGCACGCTGAAACTTCTAGTTTCGCTCACTGGTAAGCTAGGGATTGCCTAGATTTCAAGCGAGCAAAAGCTAGTAGGAATTGTACTGTTCCATTTTCAAAGGCTCTTTTGAGCCTAGAGAGGGTTTAAATAAATTTTACTTTATGTGGCGTGAAGTCAACATATAAATTACAACTTACAACAACAAATATCCAAATTACTTAGGTATAACAATTTCAAATTCGTCACATATATATGTACCTACAAAACTCGTAGTTATCAACCAGTAAATCTTCCTTGAAATTGTTTAGAAAATTAAATATTCATCTAGGTCACCATGGTTGAGGAAGTGACCCGACGCACGATCGAGCGCTTTTGTTCAGCGTTGCGCATTGTAAGCACAGTTCCAGTTACCGCGCTTCAAGCGCTAATCGCTGGATAATAAGCAAAACCGAGCCACCTCTACAAAGCCGCCGAGAGAATAAAACGGAGGCTTTAGCCCATCGTGGAGTGAAAACAAACTGCTCGTCCGCAACGTGCTTAGAATTAACTAGCAGATTAAACCAACACCGGAGTCGGAATTTCATTACAGTTAAGATTATCCAGCGCAATGTATGATTTCAAAAGCAGTTAGCGCCTCCAAAGTACACTGAAAACCATCAAAGGAAATATTATTCCTCGCATGTTTCTGGAGCAAGCGACACGTGACGTTTTAATTTGTGGTTCGCAAAGAGAGCGTTTCGTTTAGAGAGCAGAATATATGTAAACAGTGCAGCGCAAAGCTGAGACGGAATTAGATAGGTACGTCTGGCGTGGACTCAACAAAGACATGTGGGGAACACGAGTTTCAGGCAAAGGCTTTTCTACATTTTCTAAGATTTTCATAACATTAAGGAAAACTTTAATGCATTTTCGGATACGTATATAAAAAAAAACCATTTATTGGGACACGAAACAAGAGATACAGAATACAAGATATAAACAAGTAGGTACACACGTTTCATGTCACAATCCGGCCCCAACTCAGCATGTGCTGGATGCAAGCATCCAACGCTGGTCTTCCGTTGGAACCGGCGGGTGACGTCACGAACGTGACGAAAAGTATATATTATAATAAAGAGTGATTTGAACACAATAAAAATGTACAACATGTAGCAAACGTAGACAAACAAAACTTTAGTACAAACATATAACACATAACAGACGGCGTAAAATATACATTAAATAATAGAACAAAAAATAAAATGAAAGTATGGAGGTAGGTACATTAAAATATAACATTTACAATAAATTAATTAAACGGCACTAGTGTCGTTCTTAAGCGGCGCTTGCATCTTTTGATGGTCAAAAATAAATGTCTTTAACTTAAATCTAAATATACTTTGCGAGTTCCGAATCGGCGGAGGGATGTTATTCCAACATCTGGTTGCCGCATAGCGGAAGCTACCCCTGAACGCCGCTGTGCCGTGACGCTCCGTGATGAGCTGCGCCGTGCACGGCCGAGAAAGTTGAAGCCTCGATTTCCAGCTAAGCTTTTCAAATAAATAGCGTGGTTCTTTTAATTTGACTACCCCGAAAACAAGAGCAGCCAGGTGTAGTTTGCGTCGGTGTAGCATTTTGAGGAGAGCATGTTTGTTCAAATAGGGCGTGACATGTGACCTCAACGGTATATCAAAACAGAATCTGGCACGTATATGTACAACGCTCAGTACCGTATAATGAAATATTGTTATATTGGATATTTTTAGCAACGGCCAACAGATCGATAAAACTCGTTGTAGAGTTGGCAAAAACGCGGGTACGAAAAAATGTTTTACATGAATATAAAGTGATTTGGGCACAGCAGTATGGCGGCACCGCGCGTCGCAGGCAGCAGTTATACCGTATGAATATTCAGCATGTTTTGGCAAGAGCCGCGCGCCCTGTCGGATTTCGGCGCGTAATGGATTTCAACTGAATGCGAATTAATATTGGATTCCGCGGTAGATTAATTCCTAAATGTTCTGTAGATACCTGTTGTGGTTCGGTGATAATGAGCGCTCCGATAATACTCATAACGAGAGGCGACATGCTCGGAATTTATTGAGAGATTCCAAATACAGACTTCAGTCAATCCTATTTGAGCTGTTATGAAAAGACTTGTGACAATTACATATCTATCTATGGTAATCCTAACCTAAAAGTTGCAAACTACGTCTCGGTCCAAGTAAATAGTTAAGCGAGCTATCCTTCAGCGCTAAATCCCGCCGTTGACGCCCCAATTTCAACAAATTGATATTGAGTGGACTGACGTTGAGAGAAAACAAGAGATTGCACTTGCGCTAGATGGCAATATTCGCCCTGGTGGTGCAAGTAATATTTTCTGGTCTTTATGTTTATGAGCGACCCTACCTTCTCATTTGCTAGCGATGGATATCGTATATTTATGTATTGTATAAAAAAAGAAAATGAAAATGAATAAAATCACGGCATCCCACTTTTAATCTTAAAAACAAACATTGCTTTCTTATTTTTTAACGTATTATAAGAATGGCACTCCAGTGTCAAGTTTCAAACCACGCGAGAAGCCTCTGACATGACTTCAAGATTGCCTTACAAAGATAAACGTTCACCTAGGACCCACTATTTACATTATACCTATACAATACAAATTATACAAGTAGTATAGACATGTGAGTAATAAGGGTTCAAAAAACTTAAAAACCCATCTAAGTAGCTTAAAAATACTTATTTTGTTAGCCTGCCGCACTCCAGACAGGTTACCCAACCCGACCAATTTAAGATAAATAATTTCGTCTTGTTAATATCTATTTGATCCCGTCCCCCCACAAAGGGCTGTAGTAATAAAATCTAGAACAAAATGTTGGAAAATTGTTTTATCATCATGTAATTAAACGGTGTTGCGTAACACGCGTCCCTCGGATGAAATTTGACAGCCTAATTGCTCCTACGAATAAATTGATAGTATAGAATTGTAACTCCTTGCAAATGTCGCGTCGAAAATGCTCCCCACGTGCACACAAAACTTGTTAGTGATTTGTTACGATGTCGGAAATAGCTAACCGCTGCTGAATCTGAGTTTGTCGCAAAAGGGTAAAGTCCCGCTCACAAACTCATCCGCGCCGGTCGGCGGTTGACCGTGTCGTGGAATTACTTGTTGTCTGAGTAACGTTTCTATAGTGTTAAGTATTCGTAGATTTGCTCCTATAGCGACAGCTAATAAAATTGACGCGTTTTAGCAAAATTTACGTAACGGTTTTTAGACATGGAGTGTCGATATTAAAATGTATTCTTCGATAGTTAAAAGGATTTATAATATTGGAGGAGGCATTTCAAGTTGCGTTTGATCGTTATGGTTGATACAAACTTCGATGGCTGAGTTCAGATTAACTTCGACTGGAGTAAACAATTAAATCATTTTGTTAGAGTAGGAATATGCTTAGAGCTAAGTTGTTGTATTGTCTATTGTTGATTGGTGGCATATGATGTTGATTTAGCCAAAACCGAATCACTAAAACATCAAAGATCCTTTTAAAAACTATAGCCAACTATAACGATATTTCCTTAAACTCGACCAATCGCTAATCAAGTGACGGCTGAAAGAGGAACGCAACAACTGAAACAAATCCGTAACTAATGAAGCCTTCGGTGCAAATCAAACACGTCTAATTGCAGGTGTTCAGTTCACCGTGGACCAGCTCTCGCGCAAAAGTAACTCAATGCCATTTACCTCACTGAGAAATGCATAGACGATATTACTGTTAGACTCCCAATTACTAACTTTGTTAAAAGCGAGCTTATTTGCTGATCACTAAAACAACAAAGCAAAATGCGAGAGCAATATTTTCCGTCGTAAAATGTCTCTGCCATTATCGTGGAAAGTATTGACAGAACAACAAAAAAAATACTTGCCTACACATACATTATACTTATTTATACCTTATTCTCTATGTAAAGTAGCAGCTTGGTTGATCGATTGAAACATTTCAGTCAGCTACTAACTTGCGCGGACCTGTCACTATGCATATCAATGACGCGTCAGCCAGTTCAGTATGCCGGTACATATTATGTTTATACATTATACTTATTTGAACCACGATCAAAAATATTAAATATCTACGTTGTAGTGATAACTGATTCAAAAAAAGAAAAGCCTAAAATCAACAGAAGGACAAGACTAGCTATAGATAATAATGAAAAGTTTTATCTATGCTTTATAGAGGGGTCTACTTGGTGTAATGTCGCTGAAACGTGAACGCTTGGCGCTATTTACTCTATGACATTGATTGTGTAAACAACGTTTACTGCACGACCTAATTTGTAAGTAAACGCGGCTGCGATGTTCGAGGCTAATTGAGAAATTAATTGGAAATTGCGAGTTTAGATTACATAACAGATTTTAGAGGAGTTCTATAGGTACAATAAGTAACTAAAGGAATGCATGTTTCCATGCATGCACAAAGAAACCATACGGCTTTTTTATGAACAGATCTACATTTGAGTATAAATAAATGACTGAAGTGAAGACATTTAACTACTAAGATGGCGCTGTGTGCATTGTCCCGGAATATTTATTTATTTATTTATTTACTAAACCCAGGTGGCAAGCTCCTTGAACCGCGCCGCCACCTTTCCCAGTCCACTGCACAAACTATAACTGGATTAAAGAGCAGCATTTCGTATAACTGTCTGTTTTCCCGATAATTTCGCGGCGCGCCCGTCTGGAAGCTGGGACCGAAAGGAAATTGCCTCTGAAACCTTAATGCATTTCACGGGCTTCGACATCGAACTGATTGCCGCCAATATAGCGAGACTTTTATCAACGAGAAATAATCTCGCCGCTTCGGGTTTTTGCACGTACGTTTGTCCATACGTTTTGTGCAGTTTCAATGTGAATTTTCCAGCGAATAGAGTAACAATTTGCGCTAACAAGGAATGATTTATGATCAGTACTAACACAGTACATGACTAACAATACAGAGCAAATCTAATTAAGCTTCGGTGTTCGTACACCGCAACGCTAAGCTACTACAGGACTGATAACTTATATCTGGATACAGCCAGTCTCATTAGGTTATGCGCTCTTGCTCTATGTCTGTTATTTATCAAGTCTGAGGTTTTCGCGCTCAGTAAAGTGTAAACAATAATGTAAGTTAATTTGAACATAAATTACCCGGTGGGGGAGTTCATTAGTAGGGAACGTGTTACAAATTCTGGTAGGAACGGGCAAGACGTTACCCATTACTAAGCATAATGTATGTTTGTACGTGGAGCCACTGAATATTTAATGACGCGGGTGCGATTAATTGAGAAAGTTGTCTTTGGAAGCGCCTATAAAAACTTCTTTTAGCGTAGAGTGCGCAAACTTTACTAAAATTGCGTTAAATTTTCGCCTCATCGTAGTCACAGTAATTACATCGTAACTTAATAAGCAATGATTCACGACACACTAGAAAATTGATGAGGATAAGATAAAGTTCAAACCAAACATATAGGCCAAACCTAAACACAACACGAGTACAATCCAAACATCGGGGAGGGAACAAAAACATCAAACAAATAAAGCTGGTAAAAGTAATGAACAGGCTGACTGGTGGGCATCGTAAGCGTCGATATTTCCGATGGGCTGGGAAGTGGCGGGCAGTATATTTGGGTCCTGCCAAACGTGGCTAGGCGACGCGAATAAGATTAATTGCACTACCCTCGGGTGGCATGGTGTGCTCACACGGGGATGGGCTGCGACACGGCCATTGTATAGATCTTATGAATATCTATTACTGAACTTATAAGACATATGACAATGATAAAAGTATAAAATGTACATGGTGAATTGGTGACTAAAAAACTTACAGAATATTTTACTTCAAATTCAAAACTTTTCACCGCTTTAAATTTAATTTACGGGAATCAATGAGTTATTGGACCGAGTTTTGTCACCCGTTTTATAGATATAATATGTAAGAAAAATACATTAAGTACAACTTCTAAGTAAGTAATAGCTTTTGAAAAAGGAATCTTAGTCAGTTAGCACTTGTATAGCATGCTAATCCATCCTAAGTGAATTTATAGGAGTAGTCAAACAACCTCACAGGATAGATTAGTTAGTCGTGCTCCCAGGGCAAATGAGTTCTAGTGCGTTTTAGTACTCCAGGGAGTAAGTGTAGGTAAATTGTTTCGCTTCACGAACTGAAAGCCGGGATTTGCGGTCGCCTAGTTGTGTCTATATTTGGTATCCTTAGCGGGAATGGCGGAGGTCGAACGTAGGTAATTAGTTTTAGAGAACCAACCTCGGGTTTCGAGGGACGAGTGAGATGTTTGAGCTCTGCTCTTTGGATTTCTCTACAGGTTATTTTTCAGGGTCGTTGCTATATTCTTGCTTGATATTGGGCCATTAGTTATGGAATAATAAATTAGGATTTTGTGTACATCATCATCATCGGGTACCACCAAATTTTCTGCGATTCCAGGCTGCTTCTTTTAGATGCAGATATTACAATTTGTCCACTTCTTAATATCGTCACTTCATTCTCTGACGTTCTGGGCTTCTTTTCCTTGGAATCAATTATGATTGTTTTGATATATACAATGTCTTACCGCTAACACTCAAAGAACAAAATTTCACAAAACTATGAAACACGTAATGTCGGTTGATTGAAATTCATATCTGGCGCAAAATAATACGTCTTTTAAGAATACAATTAAACAATAAACCATTATTTATATACAGTTAATTCACAACTACACTTTATGAAATCAAAACAATTACTTTTTTGCTTTAAAATTGCAGTAGGTCAAGAGTTTTTATTCGATTTAATTATCTACCTACATATATATACTGTATGTACGAATATAATAAAACTAAAATGAAATTATATCAAAAATGTAACTACACGTAAGGAATTCTTGAAACTAACTTTTTATGTTATAAACTAGAAATTGTTGCGAACACTCGAGTAGAAACCGGACTTCTATCTAAGGATATTGCGAAATTCCTTCTACAGAGAGAGACCGTGGGCGAAATCGCTTGAGCACAACATTTCTTAAATGATGTTCTTAGGTAAATCTAATTAGATGTTGTATGTGTGAGCGTAAATAATTTATTAGGCATTATTATAAATGCAAATCAAATAAAATAAATAAATTGTTGCGCAGTTGTATTTGTTTAACAAAACGTATTAAGTAAGTACATTATTATGATAAAAATTGGCAGGGAGAGATCAGAAGGTAGGTCAGAAATATACTATTTGCACTAAATAGATGCTAAACATATACATTAGTATTAATTATAATAAAACTTATATTCTATATGCATAAATAGCTGATGACTAGGTAACACGGATGACGCCATCTTCGCCTTTCTATCCAAATGAGAGAAAGGTCAATGTCACCACAGCTGCTTTTTGTATCGCATTACAATTTGCATACTAGACTGTATAAAATGATATAAAAAAGTTTTATGCATTTTTAATCATAAAATAAATGATTTGAATATTTTAATGAGGCGAAAAAATATATTACAAGTTGTTAGGCATTTCGATACCTACTTTAATACAAAAAAATAGCTGCATGCATTAATGATTCCAATTTAATACATATTGATGCATCTACAAAAGATACAAAGTCGTTTTAGGTGAATAAAATAATAAATAAAATAAATAAATATTCCAGGACATTGCACACAGCGCCATCTAGCCCCACACTAAGCAAACGCTTGTGTCGTGGGTACTAGGTAACGGATATAATACTTATATACTTTTCTTTTGTAAATACATACTTATTATACATAAATAATTAATTCTGATTATTAAACTTTACATATTTACCGCATTAACAATCTGAAAAGTCCCGTTTTATTTATTCCTTTTTTTTTGTTTGCTTCGACTTTTATCGTGCGAACAGCCAAACTGTGGAACTCCTTGCCCGAATCTCTATTCCCCTTGAACTATAATTTGTCGGTCTTCAAGTCGAGAGTAAACCGGTTTCTTCTAGGCAAGCGCGCTAGATCGTAGATTATAACGTTGCTTAACATCAGGCAAGTTGTAGTCAAGCGTGAGCCTATCTAATGTAAAAAAAAAAAAAAAAAAAAAAAAAATTGCAAAAATGGAAACTCATCTGGTCATAACTTCGTGCTTCCACTCGGGAAAGTATAAGGAATTTTAATATTTCGCAATTTCCTTACATTCCTCGCCCGTTCACTTGATACATTAGACGTTGTTTTTTCTCCCTATTTTGCAAGCGTTTATATAATTTTTGAGGTCATAAATTAAGTGGAGCTTTTTAATAAGAGGGAGGTTCCTTAGGTCTGTGGAAAGATTTGTTGGCTCATAAAAGCTTATGTAACGTGGATGCCTGAATCTCATGCGAGATAGCCGTTATCATATTCCTGAATGGGGGCTTTAGCATAACTACACCACTTACAGCGCCACCAGTATTTATATTAGGGAAGCTGTTCTGCTCACTTAACACCAAGATATATATGTAGCTAACATTTAGAGGTGCTGTAATCAAGCCTAATACTGAACCGGTTCGTATCCAAGCAGCAGCACCCTCTGACGTAGATCAATATCAAACCTAACCTAGCAAAGTAGCCATCTGTCAAACAGTGGTAAAATGCAAACCAGTTTAGTATAAAAAAATAATATAAGCCCGATTATTTTATCTATTTCAAAATGATCTTCACTTCTTCTCCACTTTCACAAATAAACAACTCGACGGAAGCCTGACGGTGGAGAAAAATGTAATGGCCATTGAATAGTCTCAGCGCTTCCGAGCGAATGAGTACGTGAGCGAATGAATAAAGGCGACCAAGTGGCAACTGCGCTGCCATGAGTACCTACATAGCGAATTTAACCTTGCCAGTATACAGAAAATACATAACATAATAGTATACCATTTTGTATTTATAGAAACTAACATTTTGTATATATAGAAACATCATCATCATCTGGTGCCATCATCTGTTTAAAATTTGTACTTCAGTTGGCAAAATTTCCAGTTTTTCCAATCGGATGCTACTTCTTTTAGATGTACCTACTCTAATATCAATATATAATGTATAAGCTTGGAAGAAGCATTTCTCGATCACATGAGACATGTTTTATTTGATTTGAACGTATTTTAATAAATCACCCGTAATATGAATACAATCAATGCAATACAAGGAATAAAATATCTACCAACCAGAAAACAAGAAATATTAGATAATGAACGAGACTAGTTATGGGTTGAGAAAAGGTCAAATACGAGTATAATCCAATTTATAGATAGCCATCTCGATCTTCGTAACCGATTAGAATTGGCAGTGCAATAACAACATCTGTCACGGTGACTTATAAAAATATACTGGAGAGGGTTCGACTTCAAATGGTGCTTAGCGATAATATATTAAAAGGTCAAGGAAACGGGAAAATATTTTCTTCCATATATTTTGCCGACGATCGCTCTGCATGGTATATTCAGAATAACGACGTGGGAATCAGTTAATGGGCATTCAATCGAGTCTTACGGTTACTGTAACTGGCTACGTGAGCGATTCAATGCTTATGAATGGAACTGACAGATATATGGACCAACCATTTCAATGTGTTATTTATACTTAAGAACTATAATACGAGTGTAGGTATCTCTTATGAGCTGACTAAATGAAATTACTAATAAATTTAAAAGACAAAAGTTTTTGTGATTATTTGAGTATGTTATATAGTTTGCTTATTGACGCTGAAAAGCTTAACCAAATTCAAATTTTTATTAACTAAAGAAATAAAATACACACATGCACATACAAGGTACATATTATTTAGGTTACAAATTAACTATTATATGGTGTGCTTTTTGATGTTGTACTTAAGAGTAACTTCAAACCAGGATTCACGCGGGTAACACCGATTCGTCGCTAGTCTGATCATATATCTCTGTTATGTACACAAGATCTTTACCGAATTCAAATATGTGGCGATCATCAGCATAGATTACATAAGCACTCGAGTGTCGGGTCGTGAGGGCCTGTATCTAATTTGAATGGGCCTGTTTGAACGTCACCCTCATCGGGCGATCCTTGAAGTTGCTTGATTGATGCGAGGCCTTGGCATGCCCGGGGCGATGAGTACTCCAACCTTCGGTACACATGTACTCGTTAATGGGAAGTGTGCCGAATGTATCATACAACTTAATGAATGAAATGTTGACGTAAAGTGTATCGAATGTATTCCATACAAATTGTTGATTGTTGGACAACTCCGGTGTAGACAGTTTGAGTCACAAACTTGAGAAATTTATTAGACAAGAAAGGTAAGTAGTTAAGTTAGTACGTGAGTGACCAACCCTGGTGTCATGGTTACCTCAGGCAATTTGATAAGAGCCTTACATTTTAGGTAACCAAACAAAGACAACACCTCCTGATAACTAACCACAATGATTTTGTGCTTTTGTAATTTTCGTGCAAAAACTATGCTTAGACTTTCCGGAAGCGAATATATTAAAAATACATATACAAGGAATAGTTACTAAAGCTACTAAAGTTATTTTATATCGTTTTTAAATCTTACTTTACGACAGATTTCACAAAAATCGCTCGGGACGCTTTACGTTAAACCTTTAGTACACACACACTTATTAATGTTGACAGCAATTTATCGCTGTTAGTAAATTCAGAGGTAAGTTTTACATGTGTTCATCTTCATAGTACGGAGGAAAGGTATGCGCGGAACTGATAGCTTTAAGTAGGTACCTAATATGTAACTTTACGTAGTTTCTAAGTAAGCTGACAAAAAGTATGCAAACTTTCTGCTTTGGTCTCTATACAATTTTTTATATGTAAATAGGAAAATACTTACATAGGTACTATGGTAATGTACCCAATTTCATGTACGTTATGCATTGATCGGAATGTATAAATAATAGGGTTTTACCAATGAAATTGCCGTTTTTTTCTTACATTTTAATCTGTTTGTAACTTTTACGTACATCAATATTTTTTCCAAATACAATTTTTATTGTATCAATTGTTGAATTATGTACCTTTTAGATAAAAAAAATGTATTACTTGTGCATAATTACTTATAGGGAAGTCATTGAAAACACCTCTTTCAATGTGTCGTCGGTTTCACTACTTTAACTAGGTATATTTTATCATTATACTCTGTTTTTGAGAAATTGATATACGCAGTGAATAGCTTTTTTTCCATCTAACTATTGTTTTCAATTGCATCTTAATCTGTTCAGACATTTCCATACAAACATTAATATTATCGTATCTTGCATTAACGAGTTATAAAAACACTTTTAACATAATATTGCAAAGCGACTTTTTCACATCAAAATAAACCAATCATAGTCAATCCCATCATTCCATCGTATAAAAAAAATCGAATACGATTTCATATCATATCCCGACATGTCGATTGATTCGAATCGTGGCTATATCTCAAACTTACTTCACTTACAGGTAAGTGCCTATCTACATTCTATAAAATGGCCTACATAATCCCTCACGCACGACACTTTCCTAGCGGCAACGTAATCCACCGACGCGGTGACAAAAGAGAACAAGCGACCTGGATAAAAAAACAACCGCGTAAAAAACAGATAAAAAGAAACTTATATCCGGACACTTGATCCCTCGGCGTCTTGTTTACGATAGATCAACTCTTTAGTCGGAAAACGACGGTTGTGACGTATATGGCACTACGGTATGAACTAGAACAACAAGTTATAGTTTGTTCATAGCGTAGTTCGTATCAATTTTACTACAACTTTAGCTTGTAACTTGGCTACAAAGCAGCGACTATGACGACAAGATTTACAACAACATATTTCTCGTACGTAGATCTTAGATTATATCGGGCTGCTATTTTTGGAAAGAAGCTCCTTTGTTCATTACCTATTCATGGGATCGACGTCGTGGAAGCTAAATATTAATGATGGATGGATGTTGGTCGTACGAGTACGTAACGTGTAGAATTTGAATATGCCATGTAATAAATAACCTTAGCCTAGTTTCGATGCGAAAATAACATGTTTTGTAAAAACATAATGCAGAATACTTATTTTTTTATTAAGAAGCACCTAACTATACTATAAATTCTTTCTTCTAACAAAGTTACTACATACATTTTATTAAGTACTTTACGAGCTTCTCTTATCATTGCAAACGCACATCTACATAAATAAAGAGAAAAAGGAATTCACAAGGTGTGAACATAAACGAGTTCCTATAACCACCCCTTTCAGCATTTCCTACATTTAATGATTCTGTGAATAACCATGTACGTTCGTACGTATTTGGCATGCGTGTAGTGTTACCATGCTTCATGCATAATTTAACACAGAAGGAAAGCACGATTCTTAAAACAAATGGTACAAATTATACGAAAAAATAAAAAAAAAACAAATAAATATTACAAAGTGTTTGTTTTGAATTTTCAAAACGTTCCTACATTTTAATGCAAAAAGTAAAATTTCATACTTTTACGTTTCGAAATGCATAGCAATATACATCACAAACGTTTCTCCTAAACTGTCAGTTTAAAACTAGGACAGTCCCGCCACAGCCTGCACAATTGTCACCCCAAGTGTGTATGCAAGAAGTTATATAAGGAAACGCCCGAGTCGGCCCAGTTGGACTCGAAAACTGGGTTTTAGCTGAATGAAAACTTTATTTCACACAATGGCGCCTACAAGTTTGCCAGACAAACGTTCTGCCTTACTTTAATGAGGTTTGACCTTTTTGATTAAAAATCGAGAGAGTTAAAAAGGAGGTTTTATGGAGGTAGCTACTGCGATAAAAGTGTCAAAGTTACGGTCCTATCGCTATATTTAAAAAAACTTGTCAATGATTAAACAGCAGCTAAGTAAAACATATTTTGTTTTATTCAATTAAGTATTGTCAAAATAAACAATGAGACAAAAACGAATCAATGTCTTACTAAGCACAATGTTTAACCATTGCTTATTTAAGTAAGGCTACACCGTAACCGTCTTGCGTAAACCTGAATCGACCATTAGTTTCAGTCGTTTTTAGAACAGATCAACAAACGATTCATTGACTAAGTTTTATACCTAAATAAAACAGTTCGTCTTAAAAATAATTCACATTAATAACTACAGTACCTAGACTTATTTAGTGAGACTTTTTAAGTGACAGTACCTAGATTTATTTAAGTTGACATATTGTATGATTACATACCTATTATTATGTTTGACATGATTTTAATAACTAAAATTTTCATTATTTTATTAATAAAACTAGACATTGTAACTTCTAAAATTTTATTAAAACTGAATGTTATAAATTAAATTTTGACGAGATATTGTAAATTGTGTAGCATATTCTATGATATTAGTACTTATACCTATGTTGCAACTTTACATTATCAATAAAGATTCTTTATCTTTTATCTTTACATCTTCAAGAAAGACCATTTCTTTATATCCTAATCTACCTAGTTAGTAAAAATAATGAATTTTCGTTGTCTAGTAAGCCTAATACACTTTTACGCGACGGTCGATCGTAAAGTTGGTTTAATGTATACTATTATTAATATCACTTGGGCGAAACAAGGTCATCGATTAACTGAACAACAGTAGTTACAATGGTTATGGCCGAGCCCATGTCAAAGTCCTTCGGAACGGAGACGACAACATTTTGCGAAGTTACTTTCTAGTGAATTTGATTCAATTGCTTTTATGGCCACTGCTTCTCAAATATAAGTCAAGAAGAAATCAAATACTTACGAGTATAAACAATATAGGCTTTGCAAATTTATAATTGCAATAAAAGATTCATATATTAATAGCTATTATTCGCATAGGTTAAGATTTTGACGTAGGCAGGCACAAATAAAACCATAAATATACTAAATAGAAATATTTTCGCAAAATCTGTTTTAAAATAGTTATGCAAGCGGGTTTTAAAGTAATATAGGAAATCTAATATCAAGATACAGTATGCTCTAGATAAATACTATGTTATCTTATGGAAGGAAGAATACTTGCTGGAATAAATTAAAGAGGCATTATGATTAAGCCCGCCTGCGATGTCGCAAATTGTGCGTAAACAAATTAACGACAAGCATCTGTTTCAGTTTGGGCCAAAAATTTGGGATGTTCGACGAACCAGCCGCTTGAAGAGAGGGGAGAGGGGTAATAAGGAAGGGGAGCGGAAGATACGTCTCTTATCAAGTTTGATCTGTTCATAAATTAAACAACTTCAAGTCATAATTATTTGTAACCACTTAAGTATATGGATATGTACATCGGCGGTCTATGCAGAATTTTTAAAGAAATATTTTATTTAAATTTCTGTTGCATATTTTGAGCTCCAAACACATCTATTCATAGAGCAAACTGATCGTCTATGAAAGACGACAAAACAGTTCTTTATGCTCCGCAATCAGTATACAAACTTATTGATACACCAAATAGTAAAAAAAAAGATATTTAGTATGAATACAACATTTTTAAAACTACAATGTTTAACCAAACAAGGTTAGCTGCGTAGCTTCAGCTGTAATACTAAGACCAAGGGAGCAGCCAACAGTAGCCAGTATTGTCACACCCTGGCATGTCTGTGAATATTTAATCCGAGCATTTTTCAGCTGTACGCGACGTCACGAACTTGTCTGTAGGACGTGTTCAAATCCGATTACGGTCCGTCGGCATCGACATATAACAGTTATGGACAAGCGTTACCAATACAATACATTTACTTTAAAAAGTAAGACAACACTCATTATGAAGCATAAGGACAACACACTCAGTGCAGTTTACTTACACAACTATGTACATAGTTGAATTCTGTTTTCAACACAGTGATCTGGCAAACTGAATGGTACATACCATTTTGAAAGTCCTCGGTACTGAAGCCCACCTTGTGGTAGAAGTGTTAAAATCCAGGTTTCTCCTAGGCAATCCTGCTAGATTTTAGGCTACAGAGGTGATTAACAGCATGCAGGCTGTAGTCAAACGGAAGCCTATCAGGCGTTAAAAAAAGCCAGTCTATTAATTGTTGTATGTCGTTCCCCAACGGACGGCACGAGCTGAATGGCGAGTAATGCCCTCCGACCACAAGTGGGATACTCATACTACTCATTGTAATGGCTATTTGTGTTCCATTTATTCTGGATGAAATGACAGCTTTGAATGAATTTATGTGTGAATTACATTCAAGTTAATGAAAAACAACCGATGATTCAAGAAAGGATTAATAAATGGTGGAATCTTACTTCTTATTCTAAATTTGTCGCAAAAACTGAGAAAACAAGTTGGACTAATTTAACTTGATTTATCACACCCAAAAATGGCGCAGAAATAAAGTTAAATAACTTGAATAACGTACTCTAAAAGCTGAAAGGAATCGCTTCTTCACAAAACACGATTTCGAAAACTTCATCAAGCTTGATAAAAAAACTTCCGTCTTTCATCCGGTATCCTCGTTTGGGCTAACAAATTCTAACGCGACGAAACCATCCAATATCTCAAATTTAAAATCAGCCTTGAGAAATATGCGCTACATTTTTCAGAAGGCAATAAACAAGATTAAAATTACACAGGCGAATGTGGTCCGTAATTCTTTGGGGAACGCCGCAGTTTTGCCTAAATGTCTCAGTTGTACTGGACCTACACCTACGCGTAAGACGTTAACAGACCTTTATGTAAGCCTAGAATATTAAACTCAGACTAAACATTGCATTGCTAATAAACTTTGGAAAAAAGAAACTGTACTTTCCCAGAAATTTACATAAAATCTACTGATGTTTCACAAACGTAGCAATTTGTTGTAAAACTTACATTAGAGTGGCAATAACGAAACAACCACGATGTTTTCTCCCTTATGAATAGCTGATGAAGCAGAAAAAGTACTGCGAGCTCTGGAGGACGACTTGAAGATAAAGTTAGACGTTTGGAAGAAACTGATTGTGCTGTTTTAAAGAGAGCTATAACTTTCAGTTTTACTTCAGCGCGTTGTTTTACAAGGCAAGGTCAGGAGAGGGCAAAGGAAAACAAAGGAACGTCTTGTTAAGAGAATATACCGCATCTTGGGAGCTACAAACTGGAAATACGATTAATTAGTGTAAGTTCAAATCCTTTGTTTAGATAAGTTTAAAAATATGTCTAGTACAGCTATGCTATAAATTCGACTACAACATTACGGGGTCATGTGATCTATCGAACAAATGATTGATGGTAAAATAAAAACAATTCAAACTTCCATTGGGTAATGAATATTTATCAACTTTATCACCAATTCATAATCGTTAAGCACCGTATTGTGTAGACCACAAATTCTGAGCCACGATCCCGGTAATCCCGCGTATTATGGAAATGGAATTGAACGTAACCCTCGTTACTCTCATTACAATAATCCTACCAATACTGCTGATAAACCCATCACGTGAAATAGAATTTCGGACAATATATTTTACATTGTCGATGGATTACAATACTCATACGGGTATAAAGACCCGGTTGTGAGCGATGCTGTGAAGCGGAAGGTCTATTGTAGAGCTGTGTAGGCGAAGCAGGTTCAAAACAGATTGACAGAAAATCGAACAGCAAGCTTTGCGAGACTTTTCCCGGGGCGCTTGTTTAATTCCGCTGCAGTGTCGCATTTTGAAAGGTTGTTCGGGAGAATAAAAGCGGAACTCTGGCACATCCAATACTTTCTCTATGAATGGATATAGTAGTTTTAATGCTGACTGTATTTCTAAACGGGATTGACTCATATGAAGAGCAATAAAGAAAAAGGAGTTAAAATATTCTGTATTCAGAGATAAGTAGCAACTAAAAGTCACAGTATAAAGCCACCTTATGATACTGAGACGATATTTAAAAAGATTTGACTATCGATAAAACACAGTGTAGTAAAGATGGTGCTATATTAGTAATCATATCAAACGATCTCCACAAATATCTGATATCAATTTCTCTCACACCCTATTTACGAGTAAGAGACAAAAACAAACTGCAAAACATTGCGAGAGTATTGCTCCCTGCACGAAAATTAGCATAGAATGCATTAGACATGTCTGGAAAGTCAGACTAGGTATTTTGTTTGTAAATAATAAGTTTAAAGTAGAATAAAGGCAAATTTAAATGGATGAATATAATATTATTTTTTATCCGGATGTCTATAAATATAGATATTTAGCTCAGTGGAAATAGATATTTTATTTGCCTTCTTTAAAGGATCACCTTACATTATACCAAACACTATGTGACGTTAATTACGGGGAATGGGTTCATTTCTGGTAGCATTTATGGCGGCGACCCATTAACCTCCATGAGTGCTCCTCCGGGAGCCATTCGGTCAATGACCATACATCATTTCGGATTTGGCCAAATTGCACAACCATTTATACTGGGAGACCCTAAAGATCTTCAAGGGATTTGAGATTTTGAAGGTCAAAAGCATGTGGAGATTGGAGTTAGTAAGTGAACACTATAGAATGGGTATGAATGCTTACCTGTCTGTCCATATGCGAATATACACGCGTTGTAGCCTTCGAAGGCATTGTCGAGGATGTCCCGTCCGAGGCATTCGAACACTGTCTTTTGCGAGGCAAAATTTGGCAACCCTGGATCCAGGGAATAGAAACAGTGATCGAACGCGAAGGTCTTTGGTTGTTTTCTGTGGACAAAAAATACACATATTAAAGCCAGCTCGGAAGTAATTTAATGCGGAAATTCAGCACGCAACGTTTTAAATAGACCTAAACCTTTGTTACCACAATGCCATGCTAATCCAGGGTCAAACAGGCGTTGGTTTCGCGGACATGAGTATTTATGAAAAGGGCGAGCACGCAATCAACGATGTAAATCTTGACTCAATTTGGCCGCTTTTGTTTCACTTTTTAAGAAAAATAATGGTTTTTCGGAGAATTATTCAGGGTGAGAAGTCTTGAGAGGCAACAAGTAGGCACGAGGGTGCTTCGTTCACTTGTGCTGTGCTTAACCCGAAACCTGCTACGGATCGTTAGCGACGGTTGTGTACACCCTTTGACAAAGGTCAACATTAACAGCTCTACTTAATGCGAAGGTGTGAGACATTAAGTATATGGCTTTGTATTTCTTTGAAAGAACAAAAGGACTCATTTCTTGATAAAATATGTCAATTACAATAAAGACAAGATAAATGCGCGATGTGACGCCTGATAACACTGCCATCATCTATTAAACAACGTCAACATAATGTTGCATTTAACAATAGAAGCGACTTCTTCGAATTAGCGTACGTAAAGGCAAACTAGAGAGAAAATGGGAACTATTACCGACAGTTCAGTAACCCGGCGGGGCGGCCCCAAGAAGAACTCACGAATTGAATTTATTGATCTAATTACTCTTTTTGGCAATGAATCTAGTTCTACGGAACCGTGGAGGTGAACGACATCCCCTAAATTGTGGAGTGTTCAGTAAAAACAACGTGCTCAACGGGAAGGAAACCAATAAAAGTTTCAGGCAACGCCCCAATGGTTGATTTAAGGCAGGATACTACGCCGCGCGATAGATACTATTAAAAGCTATTACAAAAATAATTACCTTAATAGCCTATTCCTCTAATTAGACTTCTCATTTCATGTGATAAAACAACAAATTACACTAAATCTATTCAAGGAATTTGGTGTAAGTAATGAAAGTGTATTCCAACACGAAGATCAAAATTCCTGCGAAACTGCCTCAACTGTGACATAAATCGTATCGCACCGCTGCGACCCTGAAACTTCTCAATTAATAACGTAAAGGCCTCCCCAAAAAGGAGATAAATGTAATCTGAATCCAAAAGCAACGGTACTTTGAAGGCTCGGTTATGTTTATGCCTGCTTTTGGCAAATAACGACAATGACCTGAGTAGATGACATCATCCATGCAGCTGATTCACGTATGCTTACTACAGGGCTCTTTTAGGTGGTCAATTTGGATCAAGGCTGATCCAAACAAAGAAGGTTTATATAAATAGCAATTAAACAAGACTTGTTATTGTGTTAATTGGCCGAGGCCGGTTAGAAAACAGCCTGATTTAGCGCAATAAGCGCAGTATGAATGAAACGAAACAAATCTGGCTGAGAATATTAATGGGTTGTAAACATTTAATTTGTAGACCAGAATTTAAGCGAAGTTCATTACGAGTTTTAAAGCATGGTACTCGGTTTTACAGCGCACATTAATTTTCTTTACCCAGCGCCGAAGTCATAAACAAATAACAAATTCTTATAGCCTCACATCGTACATAGACGCGCCGAGTCATAAAACTGTGGAGTCTCTGTGTCTCTGCGGGCAGTTCACACACTTCTTTATGTTTGATACTCGCTTTGAAGTTTACTACTTCTTAACTTTGTTTGAATAACAATAAAGTTAAAGAACAGAGGTACATAAAGTGTATGTTTGAAGCATGCTTATGCGAACAATAAGTTTCGTTGTCTTAATATTGTTCCACTGCGCTTCACAACACAGGTTATCCTAGTGTGGAGTGCAGTGAACATGAGTTCATAAGTTATTTACTTAAATAAATAAATTGAAATAATTAATTTGACTATTTCTAGAGTTGTAAAAGTGTGAATCTTCAATTATCTGGGTTAGAAAGTATAAAACTGATTTGTGTGTTGTGTACTTATATACTAAATAGGTAGGTACGAGCTCATACGTTTATTTCAGTTAGCTATAATAGTTCAAATATTACTTAGATTTTAGTGGTACTTCAAGGCTGTGACATGGACATTTGATTCCATTGTGTTCAATCAACGAAATAGTAATCCCATTAACATTAGGTACGTGTTAAGCATCTTAATGGGTCCCGGGAGACAATTCGATTTACTTAATCCCAATGAACCGCGAATAATTAAAGCAACATAGTATTAAAGTGATAATTAAATCAAGCTTTCGAGAAAATTTATCGGCTGCGATATTTTAATATGAAAATAAACAGCGTTTATTCTTGTATCTACTGCTAACGCTTTTATAATTGTTCTAGTTTTGGTTAGATGGTTAGCACATATTGCTAGAATATTTTTATAACTATCAATTTTATTTGTTGCTTCAAATGACGTACTTTTTTTCTGACTTCCATAAACAAGAAACAGTTTCTACATATTACATTTCAAATACGTAAGTATTTAGGCAATCCACACAGTCCTTTCAATTTCCAGTGTCAAAGTTCGATAATGGAGCAAAGAAAGTAAGTCTGTTTTCACCGAATTTTCAGCGCCCGGGCGTGAGTTTGTTATGGAGTTGTTGCGTTAACGTTTCCAATAAGTTTTAGTATCATTACCATTTCCCTTGTACGGAATATCGATTGAGATATCGACAAAGGTTAACGGTAGAAGTTTTGGTAAAGAGTTTATCCCGAGTTAATTGATACCAAGTTTCTGATATATTTCGTGAATGTTTTGGATTGGACTTTGCTTCTATATTTAAACTTGGGGAGTACATATGTATTTTATCTTATCTCTTTTGCATTACAATTGGTTCAGTTTTTAAATTAGGAGTGTTCGTGCTGGATTCCCATTAGACTTATCGATCGTGAATAACTATGTGACGTCATCAGCAGCAAGCTTCAAGCTAGTGTTGGTCTTGAACACCTCGTTAATGTCACCGCTGGAATATATCGCTTTAGTTAATGTCGGTGTTAGGAAGTGTTACTTGCTGTTTATAAGTGAGAATTGAGTATTAATTCGACTCTCTAAAATCTACGTATTTACAAGCAGACAGACTTCACTCTCAATCGCCTCCTGTTAAACGTCCAGTTTCTATATCCTTTGAATGTAAACGGTGTACTTATATACCTACATGATTTGCCGATAACAGGATTTATTCAAAACTTATAATTTACCATGCGCTGGTACCGCTTCATAATACGACTATAAAATCCTTGAAACGAGTAATAACTAGTACTACGCCCTTCAGCAAACATACACTGCCACTTTGAAAGTCATTTTATAATGACGACCATTAAGTTCGAGGCCAACGCCCTACCTTCAGCGACTGCGCCAATCCCCCAAAGTGGTACCCGAAGAACACGACATAATGATTCTAATTTAATTTGCAAACAAACTCATTTGCTCGAACATGCATTACCTATAGCTAGACTCGGAATATGTGGAATCGATATTATACATAAAGATAATGCAAACTAACTGAGAAGTTGGAAGGAACTACTACTCTATTTTATTCAGTCGCCACACGCCATCAATTTGTCGCGCACTGAACTGATAGCATCCTGGATATATCAATAAAAGTATAAGAATCGGGAGCTCTTATTCCGACGAGCTAAGCAAGAAAAATGTGCAGAGCTAGCAAAGTGTGAGGCAAGTTGCGGCAAGAGGACGTCACGAGGCTTTGCGATTATACTGCAGGACTGGTCCCTGGCCGGAAGCCAAGCTACTTATTCATAACGTCCAGGGATAGAGTGCAAAGACACCATCCGGCGACGGGTCGCAGCGAGATCCTCACAGCCGGAGCCGCCTCGGTTTATGGCATCGACTTTGGAACAGAAGCAGAAACTTTTAACGATTAGGTTTCCGACGCAAATTTATTTGCTCTGTTGTTTGAAAGTGGCGGTCGTAAAGCAGAATCGCTGTATAGCAATGTAGGGGCAGCGATAAAATATGAATTAGTGTTGTCTTGTACTTTAATGCAGCAGCCACTGAAGAATTGTGAACATTAATAAATGCTAAGTAACCATTGTACATCGCAAATTAATTTTGATAACCAATAAAAGCAAGCCAATGATAGTTTCTATTGCCAACTTTCCTTCCATATCTTCTCATAACGTAGCTCCCCTCGTAAATAAATACAATCTATTTTTGGCACGTCTTCCCAAGATAGATACTTAAAATAAGTAACGCTTTTACAAGTTTTCTCGGTAAAATAACAAATCCGTGAGATATGTATTCTCTACTAAGTATAATAGTAATGGAACATACCATACCAGGTATAATGTGAACAAACAAAGTTTGTTTTTTATGATAATGATGTAGGTACTCAAAAGAAACAAACATAATGTTAGGCCTACTCTCAAATAAGGGTCATTTAATTCAAGATACAACATACAGTAGATTTCGTGATAACAACTGAATTAAGGAAGTGACAGAGAATAGTAATATAAATAAATAAATAAAATAAAATAAAATAAAATAGCCTTTATTTCCCTCGTTCTTTATAAAATTACATTTCATTCACTTCTTAATTAGGTTGTTTCAAATTCTGTTTAATATTGAATTTTAATTATGAAGATTTTTATAGTTGATATTAGGGCACCCAAAAGCGGGTAAAGGCCTCCTCCTTGCTGGCCCAGGCGTTGCGGTCCTGGGCTAGTCTGGTCCACGTGACTCCAGCCACCTCCACGATGTCGTCTCTCCACCTCTTCTTCTGTCGGCCGCGCGTGCGCGTGGCGTCCCGCGGGCACCAGTGCACGATGCGCTCGCTCCATCTGCCGTCTGTAGAGCGGGCTAGGTGTCCCGCCCACTTCCATTTTAAGCGGCACAACATCGTCACTGCGTCTATAACTTTGGTCCGCTGTCTTATTTCTGTGTTCCTTACTTTGTCCATGAGGGTGAGTCCAAGCATAGAACGCTCGGCTGCTCTTTGGAACTTGGCAATTTTGTCAACAGAGTCTTGTGTTAGCGCCCATGTTTGGCATCCATACAGCAAAGAAGGCAGGATTGTATTGTCCATTAGTCGTTTTTTCAAGTATATAGGCATACGGCTCTTGAAGACATCCTTGTTAGCCCAGTATTTTCTCCATGCTGTGGCTATCCTTCTGTCAATTTCTTTGCTATCTGCATCTTGAAAGGAAATAATACGTCCCAGGTATATGTATTCGCTTACATACTCGATGAATGTGTCTTGAAGTTTTATAGGAGTCTGAGTACCATTTGTCATTATTTTTGTTTTAGAAAGGTTCATATGAAGACCAATATTTTTCTATTAAGGCTCAAGATCTTCATAAAATGAATCGAAAGATTCAGATTGCCGGAATGAAATACTTAGGTGTATCATAAAATTTAATAGTTCCAAGTCTATTTACTAAACTGACCTGATCTGACTGACTGAATCCTAAAACAATGGACTGAAAGCAATAACAGATAGACAATTTTATTTCTCATATTCTATTCCCGGTAAAAAATATCATGTTTACTAGGTATATTCTTAAAAAGCACTTGCCGTGCAAACCCTATATTAAACTTTGTCAATAAACGATAAGTTAAGCTGCCTGTTCAATTTTATCACCGGAGGACAGGTTTTCAAACCAGCTAATATTTCACAGAACATACAATAACTCGTTTCATTGCAATATAACGTACGACAGACGTTTTAACCGTAAACCATACATGCTGAAAAAACAACGTAAACATGATAAAGGATGACAGACAAAGCTGGAAATTAGATTTATCACCGAGAAGGTGGAATTGAGCGGACATAGGAAACGATATAAAAGCGACATTGTGCTGAATAAATTGAATTTTCAAATTCTTTTCATAGGGAGATTTACTTTCTCTGTGATTGAAATGGGAGCGATAAAATGAGATTCAAAGACTTTTTATTTCGTGGAATGCAGCCGCCCATTTGGACGTGTCATGTATCGAGGGATTTCTCTGAGAGAACAATATACCCGTACCAAAGTACATACATACGCGCTAGTAGCGGATCAACTTTACGAGCCATTAAGCTCAGTGGATATTTGTCTGCTCTCCGTAGCTGGAACTCGTCAAGTGAGACGTGATAGTTTGTAAACAAAACGGAATAATAGACAGACATGTGCGTCTTGCTTGTGTGAGCTGTTGATTTTGTCACACAGGCTCATAACTCAAACACGACTACAATAGACAGAGGCCATAAACGTGACCACACAATACAAAAAGAACAAATAAACGAAGTATATAGTACCTACAAAACCTTTTTTGCAGATAACTACGAAATCAGAAAGCAATACCAAATATCTCAATGTCAACTATTCAGGTAAAAGCCAATACAGTTGGGAAAAAGTAATATGGATCGTGCTCCCTTCACGTATTAAGCTGTCATTGGGGAAAGTTGTGCCCACATAATATCCCGCGATATTGCGACTTGAGGATTATCGTGTCTGGGACTTGATGTCGAGATAAAAGCATTGGTAATAACGACAGCTGTCCCTAGACTTCCAACTTGTGTCGTTACGGATTGGACCAAGTTTTTTTGTCGGTTTCTAAGGCCTAAGGGTGTGGTAGGGATCGTAGAAGATAATATCCAAAGTTATCTGCGTCTCGGACGCTACGAACTTGAGTAACTTAAGGAAGTCAGACGCATTTGACCACACATTTCGACAGTTCGTAATATTACTTCACACAAACCCTCAGCCTCATAATTATGATGACCATTATTAAGCACACTGTAATAACGAAATGCGGTAAAGTACGTTACGAAATGGACACAAAGAATTACATCAATAACAACAACGACCCACATAATATTCGAGAGATGTCACTTTCTAATGATCAAGATACGCATCAGTTCTGGTGGTTTCTAAACATCGAGTATGAATACCCAATTGTTTATTATATTTTTCCCTTTAGGTGACTACAACTCTTTTGATGTTTAGGAATTTTGTAGTTTACAAGCTAGAACACTTGTCTGGAAGAAACCGTTTCACTCTCGACATGCAGACCGAAAGTCATTGCTCAAAAGAAACGAGTAATCCAAGAGATAATCATGATCATTTTTAAATATATTTGGGCGGATTTTAACCTTATGCAAATACAGACTTTGATACAAAAAGAAACCAGGTGACCTAACCGCTTTAATTTGAAAAGCAAATTGGTGTTATCTAACACGAAACCGGCAGCAATGACCTTCGAGTGTAGCGATGTTTTCCTTCTAATTTTGCGCATAGCCTACTTTTCCTGCAAGTCGGTCGGAGTGTTTGTGGCTAAACTTACGTTTCCGTTGAAACACTTTCGCTTCTCCGGCTGGTTGAGGCGCGACCTACTTGCGGACACTGTTGTTGTTTACCTGGGCTGCTTGTAGGCACAACATAGGCGGAGAAACATCGCTTTGATGCACATTAAACATACTAGTACATACTGGTCGAAGCACGCGTCTTTACCCGCATTATTGCCGAATAAAAAGTAGTTAGCCTATGACACTTCCGGAACCTCATACTACGTATATACCAAAACCCATGGAGATCCGTTCCGCCATTTTTTGCGTAGTGAGCGTTTAAATAAACAGATAAATAGAGACGCAGAGCAACAGATAAACTGACAATAATTCTATAAATTGTTGGAATGTGAATTGTTATTATCAATACTTACTATCTCCAAACACTTTTTTTAAAATATCTTCATAGTCCAGACTTTCGACCCTCTTCAGCTTTATCATATGTAACTATGTGTTAGCGACTACGCGGCTACTGGCGTCGCTGGGAGCAGGGCGCGGCTCACCAGCAGGCACCTGCAGGCGGCAGTCCCTGATAGCGCCCGACCCGACACACGCGAACATAAAGCCTTCCTCTAGACTCTTACTTACAATACAGCCTCATTTTACCCTTTTGACTGTATAACTTCTTTTGGACACATATTATTTGTATTATCAACCCTTGTTTAATTTGGTGTTGATAACAATAGATACCCATTACTAATACAAGCTTTTAAGATTTTTAAAGCGTGTTACATTAATACAAACTAAGAGCAATTCATAACATAAAAATTGTGACCAAATTCATTCGGAATATAGGTTAAACGCGTAGGAAAAATTATCGCTACATGTGAAACTAATTATGTACCTTCCAAACCGTCTTCTGTCGTAAATGTGATGTACTTTTTTAATGAAATGAGATGGCATTCAGTATTCAAATAGATTCAAGACTGTGTACACATACAGAATAAGTAATAGAATTTGATTAGAATAGAAATCTAACTCACAATCTCGAGATAAAATAAAAATACTGCGCTAAAGTAAAGTCAACATTCAGTAAATCACAATGAGAGCAAATGAGCATTAAAAGAATCCAGCATCCATTTGCGTAGTCTATTTTATGAAGAATGTTTTCTCGCACAGTACAAGCTCCAGCTCTGCGAATAATAATGACTTGTGCAAGAGCTCACGCCTCTAATGGGATAAGTTTTCAGTAACCTCTAGCATTGCTCGCATACAAATGCTAGTAAACTGTGATAAAAAAATAAATTCCGCTCCGGGGAGTCCTGACAGGAAAAGTTCGGGATCCGACTGTAAGTATGTTTAATCAAAGTTTCGATGTTGCGGAACAATCTCTGAGAAGCCCAATTTGTGACTATGATTCGGCAGTAAAGTAGGATAGTAGGTAAGAGGATCCAAAATTGGCACTTCCTGTTTTTGGAAGAGAAAAAAAGCTTATAATGTCTCTCTAGTTTTAGTAGGAGCCATATTTGAATTCCAGAGACATAAGTAAATGTAGTCGAGCCATCGCAAAGGCTAGCAAAACTCGCCAGCAGCCTTCCTCGGATTCGTCCACCCATATACGGGTTTAATGTTCGTCGCCCGCCCACGCTCGAAACTTCATAACCTCACCATTGTTCTCCTATAGAAAATTCTACGAAATCACTACATCCGGGATATAAAAGTATTGACGTACTGCAAGCTAAGTATTTGTTAACCGGTAGCGTCGAGCTACGTGTGGCGGTAAACATCACCAGGGGGTCATGTTTACCCCCAGCTTGGACCGAGGGGGAGGTGAGGTGATGACGTCACGAGGCGCCAAAGCGGCTCGGCGCGTTACAACTTAGCTTGAATTGGAACGCCACCGATACGACGATCGCTAGAAATACAATATGACTCATTTCGTGCACATTCCACGAAAATAAAATCAATATGTAAAAAGATAGTACACATTATTGAGATAAACCGAAATAATTATTTACTACACACGAATTGTAAGAGCCGCAAACTTACTACGTATGTATAAAGACACACGCTGAGAACAATTTACTCTCGATTGGATAATGACTCAATTCCGACAACAATCTTGTATAACAACAACATGTTTTGTAAACACCGTTTTAACATCTTGTAGCCATCAGGCTGGGATTTTGACAATGTTAAACACACTCGATACATGAATACCAGTGTAGACTTTGTAGTAAATAGCTATGTTATTAGCTTTCCACAGCCACTGTTGTATGAGATGTCGTGTAAACTCATAGTCCCTTAATGATTTATTTAAATTCCGTGCTAAGCTCATTTATGCTAAACAAAGAACTTATCTGTATTGTTTCATGATTTTACGTCTAGCCGTTTATAGATCGTCTTTTACCGTCTTATCAAGTAGTTACAGTACTTTGCAGGTGGCTTTCCTCAATGATAAACGACAGAGGCACTCGACTCGATACAACAGATACCAATAATTACAGGCGTGTTGACACGACCATCTGTCACGGGCGTGAACTTGTCTCTTCGCAAATTAAAGGGATAAATAGCTTGTGATGGAGAAATTACATTCATTTTCCGCGCCGTCGCGCGCCCGAGCACCGCCGGGCTTAGAGCGCCGTGTGGGAAAAATGGAAGGGAAATTACTGTAAACATTGAACCTTTGTGTTGTTTTGATATATTGCTAATTAAGTAGGTATGTCTCAATTTTAATAGGTGGATTAAAATTAATTTGACGAAATACAATTAAATAACACTTGCATTCTACACGTTCACAAGACAGACAATGTGTCACTATGCAACGATAAAGCAATCAAATTACTCATCAATTTATTATTATGTTTTATCTTTTCCTACGTGGCATTTCAATTTACTGAAACTTGCTAAGTTCCAAGTTGACCCTTTAGCTAGTTGAATGCCTTCCGTTTTTTTTTGCAATCACTACATAGAGTAAGGATTTCCGCTTTCATATACGAGTTGTAAAGGCGCAATTTCAATGCGGGATAGTAAGCCGACCTCTGGAAACGATATGGCGACGAAAGCTCGGCCAAATCTCCGAACTAGATAGTTATCTCACCAAAATATATCGTGTAGTGTGCGTAAGGAGCAGGCTTAGCTTACAACGAGGACCTGGCTCGGAATATATGAGGATCTCTGGGTCTAAAATATAGGTCGTATATATCGTCTACAGCCAGAGTATAGGCCCTAGATTATATTCATATCCTGTAGATCTATTCGAAATTTCTAGGGTTGGTGTGAAGGCAATTTCGGAAGTAATACATAGTTAACACCACCTGGCCTGAATAGCTAGTTTTTTTACTAAGAACTTACTATAAAGATGTTCAAAATCTAATAGAAACCCCTCTGGCAATTGGATATAGCAGAAAAAGAAGTCTAAAGAAACATCCTAGTACTTAAAGTAAAAGAAACCACAAATCCAGGTTACTGGCCTCAGTCCTAATGTCATTCTCACTTGAAGCAATAAAAGCGGTAAAGGGTCAGAACACTCAACACCCAGAATAAGACGGTATTACTAGAAAAGTACATTAGGCGAAACCTTAAAAAGTTTTTCGTAAAAACGGCGCACGGAGAAAATTATGACGCAGAAAAATTAATTAAAACAAATACCAGCCGAAATGCCGTAAACACAGGTCGCCGCAATACCTAGCATTTTCACGATTACCCTCAAATACCGCAGGACTTTGGATGTGTGAGTTTGGAATTTGTTCGGGTGTGGGTGAGATATGCTGAAGTTTGTTGTAAAGATTATTTATGTGTGCGTAAACTGTAATTGAAATAGGATTATACGTTCCCGGTTTCAATTAATACGCGTTTATGTTGGTGGTTTTCATTTATGAATGATGATGAGAGATGGCAATGTTTCAGAAAATTAAATAAACAAATATTGGTACAAATGTTATCTATACAATGCTAAATTTAACACAGAGGCGGTTATATACCTGTCACAGGAAGTTAGCCCAAAACACGAGATATAACAAATTGAAATGAAACAAAAACATTTTCAGAGCAAAAGATCCCAATTTACCAAAGCAACTGTACAGAAAAACCGCTCTGATAAGCATTATCTGTGTAGATTGGCAATTATTACGTGAGGATGCTTCTCGGCGGGAATATAATAAGATAACATTGCCCACTTGGGATAATACAGGTACTATCTAAGCTTTCTCAAATACAGACCGATGTAAGTATTAGCATTTTTATAAAAGGGCCTGCGCTCGAATATGTTTGGCACGATTTTTACCTGTGTGAATGGGAATGAATAATGGAAATGAAATAGGTAGGTGCCTATGGTAATGAACATGAAGTTTTCTCAATTATTTGGAAACCTCCTAACTAAAAACTAAGGTGTCATTTTATTTCTTAGGAAAAAACTGCAAAACAAGGTCACCCAAAAACTTTTGAATTTCGTAAATTTGCGTTTTCGTTACCCGAAAATAAGTTTTCACCATGTTAAATTTCCTCAATCAATGACAAGTTTTCGTCAAGGATATTTTGAATTCCCCTGAAACCGTATTAGTAGAGGAAATTTCCCAATAGATCGAAGGACATCGTGAGCCAGACGTTTACAGGAAAACACTGATGGGAAGATAACAGCGCGTCGGCAATGAATAGGCCTGATAACGCTTCATCAACGCTACGTATGGGTATAATATAATACTTCGTCATAATTTATCAATGTAGTTTTAGCTGGATATACTCGTTATATTAAATGCTAGTGGACGGCCGCAGCTTACTCGCATTAACTATTTTGGGATAAAAAGTAGCCTATAATACTTCCAACACCTCATACTATCTACATAACAAAAATCATGATGATCCGTTCAGCCGTTTTTGCGTGACGCGCGTTTAAATAAAAAGATAAACAGACAACATTCTAAAAACTGCTGAAACATGTTCTTTTGATCGAATTAAGTATTTCTAAATAAAGAAGTAGATTATTCCTTGTAGGCAAGAGATGATTGCAAGGAAAACATAGTTGCCGTATGATAACGATAGTTGGAAAAACGGGAATCTTTATTGCTTAGTAATTCTCTTGATTGGGTCAATCCAAACATAACATTTCTTTGTAAGTTTCAGAACATCAGAGTAAGTAACGGGTAATTTAATATTCTCGTGTAAAATGATGCGCTCTAGTTGATTAAATTTACATGACTCAAATCCAAGAGATTGACTCAATTAATTTTGTATTAATCTAAATGAGCACTCTATTCTATTGGATATTAATTTGACGAGTTACTCATTTAGTAAAATATCAGTTCAGGTACAATAAACCAGAGTTTCCAATGAATCATGAATATCAGTGAAGATTAGCGCCATTTTACCTGAAACAAAAGATAAAGAAAAATAGTAAACATGTACATAGAGTTTTATAAATTACAAAGAAATCAAGCTGAATAAGAATGCGATTACTCATATGATATGACGTTGCGTGAACAGATAAACGGTACAATAATATTGAAAATAATTAACTTGGTTCTAATACTGGCGTCATTATTATAGCAGTTGTAAGTGGGGACACAAACTTCGCAGTTTTTTGCAACAGTAAAAGCAGAGCGGACAAAAATGGCGATTCAGAAAGAATCCATGGAAGCACTCGAATAAAAGTCTCAGTCAGTATTGTCCACATTCATTGTGGGGGAACAAAGGGAGGTTTACGGAGTCCTCTACAATAACGAGAGGAACCTGCATGCTGAAAAAAGTCAAGAGAGAGCTTTTTAATGAGCTTTCTGTGAGTTTATAAAACCTAAAAAAACAAATGACAACCTCGGATTCCCCGAAAATATAAACGTCGGAGTTGAATTTCACTAAATAATAAGTACTTAGTTATACCTATAGGTAACATTCTTTGACTTTGAATCGATGTTGTTATAATTAAAATAGAAAGATTATTCCCTTAGGAAAGCTTATAATTTACAAAGCCAAACCGTGTAGCTAGTGTTACGCAAAGTAATTAAAGTTTACAGTGCAATATTATGTCTTCCTAAATTTATATCAGAACAGAGCACAAACCTAACCGACACAAAGAAAAAGTAGTAGCACCCTTGGTTTTACAATGAACCCTAAAAACTACCGCCAGGAAACTAGATTAGGCAAACAAAGGCGTGTTTTCGGAATGAGTTCGGAACGTATAATGAGTTAACAGTATGGTTAACAAGGTAAAATAGCGTACGCTGCGGTACGACAATAGATTGTAGGAGTAACGGCCAAAGGGCAAAAGGTAAGATGGCAGATAAGCTTGGAAATTATAGTGATAGTAGTAACTTTAGAACGTAGACGTGATTCGGATTAGGAACTGATATAAAAGTTCTTATCTAGAGTAGTAAGATATGGTTGCATATCAAAAATACCAATTTTATTCACACCGAACTACACTTTAGACCACGATGTCGCGTATCGCTTCTATTGTCTGACAGGTATACGCAAAAAAATATTTTTAGTTTTCACGTGAAAACGTGTATCACTTAAAGCACGTGCTAAGCCACGAATATCAGCATTCATACTTCACATACACAATGCTAAAACCTTGTCAAAGCCTCGAAGCAAAGATCGATAACATTTATCTCCACTTATCGGGTTGCAGCCGTATCAGGCCCTCGTTCCTGTCAATCGATACAAATCTCCGTTGAAAGAAAGTAAAGAATATAGATACCGTAGTGAGTATTGAATCGGTCTCTATAGAGACGAAGCGTAAACACCGGTGACGTAGACACTATACTATACTGTACGCTACGGACCCAATTCTAAACATCGATTTTATATGAACCGGTGAACGTCATACATTCACCGTCAGAAACATACTATACAAACACTATCTTATCAAATATAACACAGTTCGGTTTGCTTACGAAGAAATTCCGATAAATATATTTTAGAAATTAAAGTCGGTGATAACATTTTAATCAGAGTGTTAGGTGATAATTTCAAGACAAAATAAATGATTAGCTGTAGATAGCCTCAATTAATTGGGACATTAGCATTGTTGAGACCGGACTATCGTTAATTGTGATTAGAAATGCAGCAGCATTTATGCAGGTAAATTTGTAAAAAGCAAACTTTAGCTAAATCAACAAATGCCAAGAAATATATTCATAAAAACATCACAATAAGCAAAAACCCGAATCCATTTTTACGATGTCACAAACTCCTCATAAAAAGCGAATATTGAAAGAGAGAGGGAAAGTTATATATCGTAGATACCGTGAAGTCCTCGAGGGACGGGAACGTGCGGCGCAGAGCGGGGCAAGACCCTAAGCTAATTTAGAAACTAATCGCATTACGAATCGATCGAGATGCTGGAAGACATACCGAATTATCGTAGTAAGTAGGAAGGCAATGTTTGTTTTTAGAAACCACTCTTGTAACAATTCAACGTGTTTATTCTGCGTTTGAGGCTTCCAACTGCAGCAACAGCCGAAGAACCGCATGACGAGCTTTTAGTGCGTTGTACTTGTATAGCTATAATAGCAACATTCCGATCTAAGTATCGCTTTCATACTCATAACAGTAATAAGGTGTTATTTATACGCATTAAATAGAACGCAACAACAATACAGGTGCAAAGTCCCCTAGGATTTTATTTCTTTTTTTGTGGCCGCCCTCGGAATGACTCGTACGAATAGTCGTGTAATTTCATAACCACCCCATGGCGAGGGGCTGAAGGGTGCGGCTACGACATAGCACTGACTCCACGTCATGGCACAAGGGGCTCCATGACTAACGCATCATTAAAATTCAGTTCCGTCTCATTCCCGTAAAACTGTATGGCTAGAGAGAATATAAAAATCTATCTCTGTTTAACGACATACATTTCAGAACAATATAGCTGTTAAACGCTTCATAACTAACGGCTAGGATCGTACAAAGGTCGAGCATTCGCAGAAATCTTAATTAAGTAAGGAGCCGTTTCTGAGCGGTCCAAATTGACCTGTCATCCCGAGTTTTGTTTACGAAACGAGTCTCTTTTGCGCAACACTAATGGAGATTGTATAGAGTGCGTAATGGAAAATTGATTACTCATATCGAGCACGAATAGCAAGGTATGTGGATATCGGATGACAGTAAAAGTGCGCGATGCGATATGGATGGATGTAATACTTGTTATATTCGGTGGGTGTGGACGCCTAATGAAACCCAAACACGCGAGGCGCCGCCCAAGGCTCGCTCACGCAGCCAAGCACAGGCCATTTTAATAATACAGCCTTTGTCCTATTTGGGCAGCTGTCACTTTCCGGGAAGAAAAGCTACTCAGTGTAACGACTTATAATTCTCTTGAAATGCTTTCCGTGTTGACAGGAATACGAAATTACGTTACTTTAACTTATTAACTACTGAAAATTTAACTTACTTGTGAAGCAGCTAAATATCCTCTACCTGAACATAACATTACCGGGCGCTTGAAAGCTAAAGCTTTAGCTTATCATGAATATTAAATCAGTGATCCAGGCACTAAACTAGGTCGTAACTTTTATCAAGCGCTCTGCAGACAACAATGATCTAACTGAAAACTCTGCGAGTACGTTCGTTATGTACATAATATAGCTATAACGATCAAAGCTGTACCATTTCGATAAACCAAACAAAGTTGGAATAGCTTTACTAACATTTTTAAAACTGGTTCAGTGCTGTGCCGGCTGCGACCCCGTACACATGTGCACAAAAAAGATTTCATCGCTAAACCTGAATCGTGAAAAAATACGACATCACACAAGTCCCCCAGGTTTTATTTCTCATTGCAAACGGGTATGCGGCAACCACCTCGCTGTGTGGGCGCGTTAAATAAATAAGTAGGATTCTGTATAGGAACGACCTTCGCCATCTGTGGCTGCTCTAAAAATAAGCACCCGCAGCGGTACACCATCGCCTTGTTGTCTCATATATTTCACTCTAAACGGCCATTGGACTACGATTCATTAAGGAAATTGCATTTACCACTCATAAAAGGAAGGGACCGTCGTAGAACGGTTTTTACTCTGTTTTTTTGTAAAAGTCGCCGGGCAAATGAAAGTCGTCGAACCGCAGCAAAGATCAAAGACGTTCATCAGGAGAAAAAGCCATTTGTCGGAATGAAACTTGCGAAGTGTGCAGGCAAATAACCATGCACTATATCTCATCCTTTATGAACGTTCCCGGAGACCTCGCCCTAGTCAGCTTTACTCGCTTAGCACTTGGAAATTTCATTTGGAAATAGTACGTGACGCCGCGTAGAAATGCGCCCTTTTCCCGAGGGATCGCGATATAGATGGAAACTTATTCAAACGTACAACTCGCCAGAGCCCGCTACAATAGTCGGGTTCGCTTCTATTGGCACGGAATTGAAATTAGGAACGTAAACCATTACCATCACGGTACGCTGAGCAAATAGAAAAGTTTCAATATACGATTCAATCTCGCAAACAGGACTCGGTGCGGGCCGGGCACGTGGCCCCGACCTTGGAACACTTGGGTACCCGATAACTCAATCTTGGAATCCGCTTTCTCAGTACAGAGATCACTCACGTTAATCTCACGCAAGCTTATTGTGCGTGAAACAATAGAGCGTTGTATATAAGTAAGGGTCGGAGAATCATATCAACTTCGGTGGTACTACGATTACAAAGGGCGTAACCTTGAGAGTAAACTCAGTCGCAGAAGACGGCGCTCAATAGCAAGCGAGAACAATAACTTGTTGTCTTTGTGAAGGCTCGTATCCACCACCATGAAATTGCCTAGCACGTGCGTGCGTCACTGTATTTAAAAGCGCTGCTTCACGTTTAAACAGGGGGCAAACTGAATTAAATTCAAATTGGCTTAGATAAAAACACACCTCGAAAGATTATCTTGCCATAAACGCGACAAATGGGCTCATAATTCCAGATTAAGGATCCTATTCCCAGTTCCAATTTGTCCCGAAATATTCGGTTAATGGAATATGGTAACATGTTCAGCGCCAGCGAAATTCATTTTCGTGGCAGTAAAGTTCAGAGTTGAGAGGAATGTTGAAGGTGGACCAGGCAGGCTGAATTCAATGCCTGTTACATCACGAACTCAGAACTCTCCCCGAAACATTTTATGATACCTAGGTAGGTGAATACATGAAATGTGACTGAATATGATAAAATTATAAAAACATTAAAAGTATACGAAATGTATTTTTATTACTCTCTTTAAAATTGTGGGCTATAAAACATCGGAACGCTTTACATATTTTAAAAGTAATTTCGTCTGGCTGATTCTGGTTATTCTAACGATACGACATAAAAACATATGTATTTATACCCGACAAATTAATATTAATATTTGAACTATTTACATCATCTTCAACATTTGCTCCGTAGTCAATGTTCACACAACAAGAAAGATAAAGCCAATTTGTTTAACACATATTCAAATGAACCGTTATCTTCAAAGAATGTTGTACCATTTCGCAATGTAAAATGTCTGTAAGAGCGCGTTGAAAATGGTGAAAATATTCATGCTGCAAAATTGAATGGCCAAAGAACATTGGAATAAAGTACCTAATTGAGAACCGAGTAGAAAATTGTATCCATTTAGTAACAATTCCATGAGCTTCCTAGGATCATAACTCGTAACTAAGTTGGTATATAGCAGCTATTTAACCACGATATTCAGTTAATTGCATAGAAAGCAAGCCACGAAGCGGAGGCTAAATCAAGACTGCTTCGAAAACATACGTTCAAGTTAGTTATTCCTACGTGGGCGACGCGCGAACCGAGTAAATCTACTTATCTGCACAGATTGGACATTCCCAATTTAGGTGTGATGTACGAGCATCTTGTTTTTGTTGCCACGGAAAAAGGGTAAGGAGCTTATTTCCTAGAAGAGCGCTTACACAAACATCGCATGATACAATTTGGGAAGCGTATGATGAGGCCTTTGTGTATTGTCTGGCGTACGCTTCTTCCGGCATGTTTGCGTCACAAGATCTCCACAAATCTTCAAGTTTTCTGTGCGACTTCATGTTACTTCCGACAAAGCTTGAATGCGATATTTTTCCAGGCTATGAGAATATTTTCGGCGTAATGTTTCCCAAACGAGTCTGTTTACAAACACCTCGATGCTCGATGCGGTTCTGAAGAGGGTGGGAGGTTTTGTTTAATACTTTAGATGTTTAAGACCCTCTTACCTATATATAGTTTCGTGATCACACGAATATGTTCACCATATATATAAGTATTATATCCGTTATCTAGTACCCACGACACAAGCGTTTGCTTAGTGTGGGGCTAGATGGCGCTGTGTGATATGTCCTGAAATATTTATTTTTTATTATTTTTTATTATATTTGAATTAAAAAATCGTTATATTTGTAATTAGTACACCTCTGACCCTGTTTATCTCTACTTGTCGTGTCCATCCAAAGGTTGCCTGGAAGAAATCGCTTAAGGCGATAAGGCCGCCCATTTGTACGTTATTATTTGTTCATATTTTACTTTGTACTATATACTTGTGTTGGTGTGCAATAAAGACATATATTATTATTATTATTATATTTTGAATCATTAAGGAAGACTCGACGTCAAAAATATCACCACTGTGTTATCTATGAATAAAGTTTATTTAACTATATATTTTCTTATAATTATTATGTATTACAATTTTGCTAGCAAAACATGAGTTTAATTGTTTGATTAACTATGGGATTGTGAAAATTTATACACTTGAACTATCATAAAGTTGTTCAAGTCCCATCCTATAACTAGTTACTACACTTTTAGGTAAAACATAAACTACATATTCACAATAAAGAGCATTATATACTTGTCTAAGTGTTAACAAGTCCCCCTATCAGGTGGTACGACGTCACGTGCGACGAGGGTGCTCCGGTCTCTGCTTTGCGCAAACGCAGTGAACCCACGTGGAGTTACAACCGTGCATTTGATGAATCACAACTCACAACGGATACCTGTATAGACTGGTTGCAGTTTGGGTTTACTAAACTGGTTTAATTTATTGTACGAGTTAATACAATGTTGGCAAGTTATTGAAACATTTGAAGAGACGTGAAGTTCACCAGTAAAAGTAATCCCACCAAAACATTCTGTAAAAAAAACTAGCCAAGTCTTGATGGAGCTGCTTGTTTATCTCTAAAAAGAAATGAAATCTAGACAAGGTCGAGCCAAGTCTATGATTCGTTACTGTGATTTCTTTATTATTATAGTTAAAATAATATATTATAGTTAGTTTAAGGAAAGAATGCTCTATGAAAACTAGGTTGGCCAGGCTGTACTTTTACAATTTTATACAAGTTGAAATTCCATACAGTGAAAACAGCGTAGGTAAGTTGCGTCAACGTAATATTAAAATTGCTTTATAAATATTTTTAGTGGCTAAAGCCGGTAATACAAAGAGGCAGCTGCTGTGGACACTATATTGCCAATCTAATGATTGGGCTCAGTCGGCTGATCATAATTTCTGATATAGGTAATACTGGCATAATTTGATACGAGAGGCATGAGGCATGTCACAGAATTGGATGTCCGAGGAGGCTTTATATGATGAGTAGTATAGAATATTAATGTATAAATAGTAACTTACATAATGTGCTTAATTTCAGGCAGGTTTTTTTTCAAAAGTAAGGCAATTCCGTGTAAAACAAATATCAAAAATGAAAAATATTTATTTACAGACATAAAAACATACAAACAATTCAACGAATTTAAACTAATTTAAGTACCTACTATACATTTTATACAACGCATTTGCAAAAACTACATGCTTATAGGAGAAGTCTAGTATTCGAGACTATTTTTAATTTACGGTTAATATTTTTTTCTGGCAACCAATGGTAGTACCTCTACATATATATGATGTCGCGTTCATATTGGGCGATGCAATTTTAATCAGCAACTATGTATTACCAGTCGAGCGCTGCAATCCGGTGGAGGCGGCTGCAACCTGATCATGTATCAGAATGTACACGAGGGAGTATTATATATAAACATATCCGCTTGTCTCGCTCGACCTCACGCAGGCGAAAGTTTTGCATGCAAGACGGTTTTTTTTGCCACTTTAACATAAAAAAAACTAATGGGATATTTCACATAGCGTCATCTAAATCTGGCTAACGCAAAAGCTTGTGTAATGGGTACTATGTTCAAATTTGTCAATGTTGACTAGACGACGGATATAATACTTTCATGATTCTCTGTCATTTGTTATGTCTTTCTCTCTATTTTTGAACTCGGAGTGAAATACATTTATATTGTATCTGTGCATATTATTCTATGATACCATCGATGTTCGATATGCACGGATATGGAACGATTCACAATTCTTTGAATAGCTACTTGAACATTGGAAGACAATTCTACTCTACATTTAATATCTTTAAACAATGTTGAATGTCTTGTAGAATAAAATTGATTATTCTGTGCCACTTAATAAAATAAATTGCCTTTATTGCCCATTTACAAATGATATAAGAACTTATAAAATAATTTTGACTTAAGTTTACTATTTACATAAAATGAATCGTTTCTTCATTATATCTTTAGGGCACCCAAAATTTGGTGAAGGCTTCTTCCATGCGTGCCCATAGTTTCCTGTCTAGAGCCTGTCTCTTCCATGTGACCTCCGCTACTTGCGTGATGTCACCTGCTGCATGGGCGGCCGCGTCCCCTGGTGCAGTCGCGCGGGTGCCAGTGTAAGACGCGCGCACTCCACCGGCCATCTGAAACACGAGCTATATGCCACTTTGCCACTTAGGTGAATCAAACTTTACATAAAACTGTTATTTTTAAATGAAGTTGTTACCTTGAACCAAACTTTCCCTGTTCGGCTGTCTCCTCTGTATTTGGATATTGAGAGAACGTGTGGAGTAACTCAATTAACAGAATCTCTCAAAGATTGTTGCGTTCAAGGTTCGAGATAAATCGGCTCGCGATTGATTGAAGCACTTATGTACGCCACGAATTGGCGTTCAATATGATAGCCCTATAACTTTTAGGTTCTAATTTTATCCGTGTGCAAAGTTATCTAGCTATACATTAATACCCAGTGATTTATATTTGTGCCTGCTTTGGATATTACCGGATTAACTTCGTAAGCGAAGATTCGGAGAAGCTTTCAATGCGATATTAAAAGTAATTCGCTTTTTATTTACATTTCCGTTTCTGAGAAATGTACCGTTATCTCTTTATTGAGGTAAAAAGGTTTATGGTTTATTTGGATATGAGACGTGAGATTTGTTAAATACACTGGCAAACAATGCGTTATTATATTTCTATTTTATTTTTTAAATCTAGAAAGTTTTGCCGAGATTAAGTTAAACGGTCTCACCAACCTATTTCTATCTTAGGTGTTTTAAGGCTATTTACTAGCGCTCTAAGGCTTCGTCTATAGAATCAGGCAGCCACTGCACTGAAGCCACTGCAAATCAAGTTTAAGCGGTTCGTCAACATTGAAATATCTGAAAACCTAGACACGATAGCTTGTGTGATACATGTACAACGGTTTGGAAAAAAATATGAGCGTATTTTGAGCAAAAAGGTTATCAGCATGCAAAAGGTGTATCCTGGATCACGCGGTGACAGCCGAATGAATATACCCGTGGAAAAAATATTGAAAACGTCAACTGCATCCGACATTCCCATTTACCTATGTGTATGTATGTACATATGTACTAAACTGGTACTTTGAATCAAGTTTTGTGTACGTAATCAAAACATAACACGATTTTATGAGGTTAACGCTTATGTCAGCTGTTTTATTGAATGACGCATGATGGGGCAGTTTCTTACGAAAACTTTATTTACGACACGTATAAGCGATTTGAGATTAGTCTTTCTTCAAAGACAATTACGTTTGAAAGAGTCTATAGTCGAGTGGAAAACATTGCGTTTTGCGTGTGTTTGTTATTTATAATACCTGTACAGCGGAGTGTCGAATAGAAGTTTAATCCAGGACGAACTTCTACCATCAAAGGTGTTTAAATCCAATGTTATGAGTGTAACACGATGATCTAACACGGCCACACATTCATCAGAATGATTCGCAGTCCCAAGCTAATGGAATAAAGGCCTGGGCCCTGATTCTGTAAGGCCCAGGCTTGTCTTGCCATAAACGCGTGACGTCACACGACATCGTAACTTGTATCGTATCGTGGCACGGTAAGACACGGTTAAATGGTATTCTACATGCCATACGATAGGTTGTCTATGACACGTTACAATTACACGTGTTCGTCCAAAAATCTTCTTTCCGGTTTTTTCGATAAATTGCGGTTTTTGATGTGAGAGTTTATTTATTAATTAAAAGTTAATTAGGTCGAGAAAACCATAAAATAATACACAATTTCTTGATTGATTACACAAATTCTAATAAAAAGCTACTAAATTACTATTGCTTACTAAAATAAAATCTCTGAACTATGATTTTTCAACGAACCATTTACTCGTCTTGTCAGTGTCAAGTCAATTGTAGAATTTGTTTTGTAAATATCTGTAAATATTTTTCCTGTATTTATCTTCGCGTGAGTGTTTTGCAGAATGGATAGTATTTTACGCAGAAGGATAATTTGACTGGCGTAGCAATAGCCGCTCCCTCTCGTGCATGAGGTTTCGTGCGCCGGTCGTGGTGCTGGTGCTCTCGAGTGGGAGGTCGACGCGCCTGCACCACCTTCAGGAACCACCGCCTGTCGTCCCGGTGCTGTAGAAAAGCGCTGCCACGTCAGGCATTTCACCACCATCACCACGTCGAGCAACGCCGCCCGTAACTGGAACGCCGCCGCGCCGGCCAGAGCGACTTGACGTGACTTCCCGGGGTCAGCGTGCCCTGGAGCCCTCAACAGAGAGCAATCTCGATGAGGCTCTACCAGAAACCCCTTGGGGACTGGCAGACGACCCAGTGATGATGCTGGCGTATGGACTAAATTAATTTGTAAAATAGGCATATTATTGAATCTCCCATGTTAGTTATTGATGAGTGTATAATAAAAATCTATTTAAGCAACACTAATATACTGTTTTAGTCCCTTCAGTGCCTTGATTATGATAATTAGTGTTAATAGGGCTCAAATTACCTCCAGGTACATATAAGAATTGTAAAAATATTATTTGATAGACACAAATATAAGACAAAGTAATCAAAGAGCTTTGAAGCCAATAGTACCCACTACCCATAAAGACATAGCCCAGCCCCATTCAAAGGGCCACCCGCCCTTGCAGGGATTGGCTGAGACCTGAAGCCATATCGCTATGGTCTTTCAGGTATTCGGTCTAATATCCCTGCTGGGCCGGAGCCACCTTTTGACGGCTGACTGGGCTGGGCTTGCAACAGCTAGGTGATGGGTCCAAATTGAATAATCATACATTTAACAACACCATTCACAATGAATCACTAATCGCTTTCTTATACCACATATAAGATTAAAAAATGTCATATTATGTTGAATATGAATAAACTTACAATTGAAGTAGGATAGGATACTTACTTATTTATTAGGATTAGTTAACCACAGGCCACATGATTCGAGATAATAAATATTAAGATTTTTAATTTTATATTAAGTTATAGATTTTAGAATATTTAGTTTTAATTTTAGCTACACCCTAATTCCCCTCTAAACAGGGCAAATGTAAATACCTACATTTATGCTAATAAAGGAATTGAAATAAAAAGCCTTCTTATTCTTAAAACCTTATAATACATGTAACATTATTTGACTACTTCAAGACTAATTATACTACCCATTTACAACTAAAGCTTATTTTATTTATTTATATCTCTATTATAACATTTCTGGTTACTTAATAGGTATTACGTCAAATTACTTGACATTTTATTTTATTTACATAGGTTATTATGACTCCTTCTAGGTAAAGGCCTCTTCCAGCCTATTCCATCTTGCCTCCAGTTCGGTGCAACTTTATCTATATCTTTGTTCTACCTGTTTTCAGGTCTTCCTTGTTTTCCTAGTGCTCCTTTCCAGATACTTGCTCTTTTTGTCCATCTTTTATTTGGTAACCATGCAAGGTGCCCGGCCCATCTCTATTTCTGCTTTAGTCCATGTTGTAAAGCATCCACAATTTTTTTGTTTTCTTTCTCTTATCTGAACATCTTATTCTGTATTTGAGCTTGATTTTTGTTATATGTACTTCTTACCATGGAATGTTGGCATGTTTTTGTATCATTCGGCTGGTTGTTGCAAGTGAACTTACATTATATGTGCACAAGTATATTCTGTTTGTTTCTTTGTTGGTGTGGCATGCTTTCCTCCATGGCGGCCGGCCATACTGGAGGAGGTTGTGTGGAGATTTTACAATACATAACACTTCTTCCATAAATTTATTTGATGATTGCAGCTAGTATTTGAGGTTATGTATGGGTTTGTTATGTACATATTTTTTTGTTTTTTCTGGCCTTTTCACACTATTTTCACGGAAGGAGGCACAAAAAACACTATTTTCAGATGGATATTTGTCACTTCACAGGTTGCTTTATTGTTTTCAACAGGTTTTGTCCGTTCATCTTTTTGTTGCGTAGTAATTCGCCGTTTGCCGGTCGGCTTGTTGTTTTCGAAAATGCTTCGATTTTTTAGGTGTTTTCTATTGTAAAACAGGTTTTTAGACGATTTTATCCTCAATAAATGTTTAGTAGCACAAATTTTATTCGGAGATTGAAACTTATTGTTTACACAGACACAGAATACTAAGTAGTTACTATGGGTAATACCGTGTCTTGGCGTGTTACGTGCCCTCGCAGCGCAAGATAAGTTGACAGTTCAATTCCTTACGTCACTGTGGTTACGGAATCTGATATTGGCATAGCGAATACCATAAACGCGCGTAACACGCCTTTAACGTGTCTTGCCGTGTTACGATAGAGAAATGGCCTTACAGAATCAGGGCCCTGAGCTATCATAAAAAACATGATACAGGCGTGCGTATAACAATATTCCCATAACGAACATTAATGGAGCGCTGTCACCAGTTTGTTTACATTATAATGTGCGAATCAATTTCACATGACGCCGTACTTGCTGGCAAGACAAGGCCTTTCGCAAGGTCGCGGATAAAAACAACGAGCAACCATTAGTAATATGTACAGCCATTTCTACTTGAGCGCGGCGATAATTAAAACGTTAGTAATGGAAGTGGAAAGGAACTAATTATGATAATAAACTAGCTCGGTCGCTGTTTGCTTTCCAATTAAATTGGATACATCGTTAATTTCAATCTTTTAGAACTAAATGAAGTAATACAAGTAAATAGTCGGTCCGTTATGACACCAGAGTTCGTCACTATAGTACGAACTCACTTTCAAAGATCAATATAATGCACATGTCAGTACTTGATTATAATTAGTAACGCCTTATAATGGACAAGCAAATACAATACATAAATACTTAATATAATAATATCGATTAATACAAATACGTACCACTTAGTGTCATATTGCCTCGGAATATGAACTCGATTCATCTATTCGCCCGAATTGGCTCGATTCGGTTGAAGGACAAAATAATTTGCAAACGAATCGTCACTATTTTCGTCTTTGAAGATACCTAGAAAATAACTGCGCAGACTTGGAAAAATATGGCGAACGTAGCATTATTGTCATCGGACATTTAACGGGTACTTGAATAAATAAGATATGCATTTTGACAGCCAAATGAAAAGAAATGTAGAGAGAAACAAAATGCATTTATTGTTGCAAACATACCTTGAACAAATACAAATTCTATACACTACTAATTATAATTATACAAATAACTTATATATGTTTCGTTACAATTTAGATTCACAACTCGAACTTATGCTGAAACAGAAATCGTTTATAGATAAACTGACTAAGTAAGTAGGTACAAACTTAGTTTAAGTTTCAAAGCAAAAATAGGAAATTTCGGTAGAATAACCATATCATAAAACTAAATACACAAGTCTTACAAAATACGCTATCAGAATCCGAAATCCCCAGCGTACATCACGAGAAATGTTTCTTCAAGCTTACCGTCAGGTTCCTAGCAAGAAATGTAGTCAACCAAAAATGTACTGAGTAAACAAACTCCCAAAAAACAAGCTTCCATTGAGAAAGTTTGGACCCCCCGGGGCGGATACTGCGTACAATATTAGAACAAACAGATAGATATATATATAACTCTTTATTGAAACACACATTGAAAAAAAAGACAAACATAAACACAAAAGACTTCAAAAATAGTGCCACAACTGGCGGCCTTATCGCTAATAGCGATTTCTTCCAGGCAACCGTAGGATAGACCGGAGTCTAAAGAAAAATAAAGGATGGGGTGTTCAAAAAAGAGAAAATATATATAAACAATAAAAATATTCAATATTTTATATGAAATAACACATATTACATATAAGTGTAAACAGGCGACAGATTAAGGGCGAAGGTTCTATAAGACATTGCCAAGGCTGCGATATCTGATTACGGCACTATTCTTACTACTCATTGATTGGGTTCCAAAATAGGGAACTTAATGAAGTAACTATTAAAGACACGAAGAAATTGACTTAGCTGTTCGATAAAACGAAAATAGTCGTGAAACAGTGTTGTCTTTTTGGAAATAGCGTGGGTTGGATGTTATTAGTGTATAACTTTAAAATACTTATAATTGTAATAACTAATAACAACATAGCTTCTGGTTATATTTCAGGAACCAACAGGATTTCTAAAAAGGATTTTCATCTCCCAGATTTTATGAAGCTTACAAGACGCAAACATTAAATTTATTACGAACTAATTCCGCCCGCGCCCTTCTTTCACCGGACGAGTAGAGGTACGGCAGGACGACACCGGTTTATGGTGGAAGTTCCTAAGACCCGCACGAAACGGTACGCCTCCACCTTTATTGTTCGTACCGCTAGGTTGTGGTTCAAAAAGAGAGTGAATCGGTTCTTATCGGGTAAGCACGCTCCATCTTAGGCCATAGCCTTACTTGCTATCAGCTAAACTATGGTCAAGTGCAAACCCGTTCAAGTTATAAAAAAAAAAAAAAAAAAAAAAATCTTGGAGTTGAAATAAGACTGAACTGGAATAACTTGTAGGCACTACAGTTTTCGTGCGGCCTATTAAAACTTTTCGATGAACAACAACAATATTCAACAACAATAATCAACAATATTATATAAGCCGGTATCATAAATAAGTAGCTTTTCTTTAAAAAATATGTTAGAAAAAGTTTCACTCACGATGAATCATAAAACGAACGTTCTATTTAAGTACTTAATAGTTACTAAGTTTGTCCTTTTGATTGCTTTCAGAATCATATCATGAAAACACAAGATATCACGTTTTCTTTAAGAAACCCCAAGGCACGTGTGAGTTATGTTCACCACAATAATAGAATGAGGTAAACAGCTAAGCAACCAAGGTTGCGGTACTGCAGTTCCGCTCTGATAATGACCGGGGTCACAACAAACTGTGCTGGCATTGCCTAAAATGATACATCACATTTATAGTCTTATTACAATGAACGCAGAGTTCAGCTTCTGCTAAAATTAACTGACGCTTCGAGTTCAATGGAAGTGAATGCGTCTCGTTATAGCTTTTTTTTATGCAGGCTTTACGAAATTAAAAGTAATTAAGTAAGTAGTTAACTACATTATTTTCTTTAAATCGCTTGCTTTGTTTGCCCATATATTAGATCCATATACATATATTAGGTCTTGATTCCAAAGCTGACTTAAGTACCAACTTAAAACAGGTACCTGCAGTGATATTTAAAAAGATTTGTAAAATATGGCTTTCTAATCGACTGAACTTATGCGGGATTTTTCTTTTTACCAACCTAAGCAAATCATTAAGATTATTTTTAGGATATGGAAAATAAGTACCGAAATGCATCAATCGTATAGCCCGCTCGTAACTTTGAAAGTTTGTTGTTCGCAGAGTTTTAACGAGTGTTTTACGCAGAACCCAATACAAAACTAATCTACAAGCAAAGACACTCAAGATATACCAGCTAAATCTCAATTTGCAGACTCCGGAGAAAAGTTTTCAAACTCGTATAAAAAGACGACCTTCTTTTCCTATTGCTGGATTAATCTCGCTGATGAAATAAGATGTTAGATGTAACGATATAATACACATATGAACATTCGATACGTATGTAGGTAGGTAAGTACTTATGTTGTAGCTAAAAAGAAAACCCAAACGATACTTTACAGAAAGATTACGGCTTCGTAACGTAACGGTCGTGACTATTTAGTATTTTCACTAATTTCTGAAAAAGTTATAAGCACAAACAATGCAGAGTATGTGATCCTTCATAAGTATGAGTGTAGGTTACTTTATGTACCTATTTTTACATAATACCATCTTTAGTTTTTTTACATTACTCGCTTTACTTTATTACGATATGAATCGTGAACAAACATGCACGTCGCCTTGACATTAAACTGGTATGCATAAATTGCATTCAGAAACATGGTGGTACATAGGAAACTAGTTTTTTATTGACACGACAGTATTGCTGACTGCTATCCAGTTTCTGTAACCTGTAATCGGACCGTGATGACTTTACAACGAATTTTGTTGCCTTGATCTTGGAACTGGTTCAGGTCATGTGTTTTTCTTTCATCAAGCATGAATTGTGACTGAATAAAAACTTAAAATTAAATGGGATTATGTAGCGCTGGCGAATATTCATGTTATAGTACCTTATCAACATGAAAGGTATAAGATGAATACGTCTTTGTCGAAAGCCTAATCGAATATGGCAAGTCAACAATACATTTATTGACGTTTTTTTTAACTTGCCATATTCTGCACATAAAGGATTTTAGTAAAGTCAATTCAAGTTTATTTTTTTTATTTTTTGATTAGTAGATGCTAAGATGCAAACACTTAATTTATCAAAATATAAAGAATTCGTTCTATTATATTCTGTCTGGCTAAAAGAAGCCAAAAAAAAGGCTGTTCTAAAAGAAGTTATTAGGTAAATAAATAAAGCGGGTTAAAAAAACACAGACAAAACTGGTTACAAGTTACGCAACCAAACTTGATTTAGCGAGGCTAATGTCAACATTAAAAACAGAAAAAGTTTACCTACTCGTAATGTAACATCTTAGTATATTTTATCAATCTGAATTTGATTTTTGTGTCTTTTAAGTAAATAAAACATATGTGTGTAAATAATTGCTATAAAAAATATATTTCAGATGAGAGAAATGTCGGCTACTCCATCGACAAAATAGCATAATAGACAAAATAAGTAGAATCACTATAGGTGCATTAAAATAATAAAGAATAATATTATTAATATATGTAATTACAAAATTTTTGTGTATTCATTTATTTACAACTATTTTTAATTTTTTTACAATATATGCATAAAAAAATAACAAATATCATAAAAAACATAAAACTCGTGATGCCGCCGGCAACGGGGCAGGACCCAAGCAACCGGTGCGGTGGTAGAGGCTACAAAGAAAGGAACCTCCGGACAATACGCGCCGTATCAAGGATCACTGCCTTCTGTATCTGTCCCTTAACCCAACCTTCTAAGGAGAGCCTCTTAAGGTGTTGATCGAGGCTCTTCGCTATAAGACCGTTCACCGAAACGACTATCGGGACCATCATCAATTACTAAATTATTATTATAATTACTAAATACACAAACATCCGTAAAATCAAATGCACTAACCTAACTAGGTATATCGTTAAGTAGATACTTGGTTACAATGTGAAAAAAGTCATAAAATAAATCAAACTGAACGCTCTTACTAGTTGCAAGCTTCAAAAGACAGCAGTTAACAACCACCCATGTACTAATTCGTAGCTACGGAACAATTAGAGGATCGTGACTAGAGTCCTGACTAGGAGACCGCCGAGTTAAAATGCGAAGCCAGCCTTTTATTATCTGTTCGCCAATCATAAACCCATCGCAGAGCGGTTTTTAATTAGTCTTAATTGCACCGGTAGCATACGATTATATCACATGTGTGCGTATAGGTGATAAGAGATTTATATTTATTTGCTTGAATATATAGTTAATTACCTAGTAGGAAGGAGAACTAGTAATCGGGAAGGATAAATCTAATTATTGGCTTGGAATTACCCTTTCGCATCGGTTGAGCCAATTTCTGACTAGTTCAAGCTTATTTGACCACAGTGACATTTTAGGCATCTTCGCGGTCAAATGCCGGACCATTTTACAAAATTGTAAGTAAGTTCTAACTAGAACAATACCGCTAGAATTCTAAATCGGAATCGGAACTATACTTGTATTGAAGTAGGCGAAATCACAAAACCAATACACGAAATAAAACTGTTTCTCACAAGAAAAAACTGTAGAAATAAATTAAAATTATTTAAAAAACCAGCTGCTTTAGAAACCACACCAGTTCTAGGACAATCACCAAATCAAGTTGCACGATACTCGTAAAGAAAATTAGTAGCTGTATGATTAACTGCCTTTACGAGGCGCATAACAATCTATACTAATATTATAAAGCTGAAGAGTTTGTTTAAACGCGCTAATCTCAGGAAATACTGGTGCGAATTGAAAAAATCTTTTTGTATTGAATATACCATTTATCGAGGAAGGCTTTAGGCTATATAACATCACGCTGCAACTAATAGGAGCGGAAAAACAATGGAAAATATGGAAAAAACGGAGAAAATTATTCATCTTTGAGGGCTTCCGTTGCGTGCGCTGCGAAAACGGTTCAAGTCGTGGGTAACAGTAACAGCTATAATTTATAAAGCTGAGGAGATTGTTTGCACAAATAAATATGATGCGCAAAAGAACAATTCCACGCGGACGAAGTCGCAGGCACAGCTAGTTTGATTGATAAAGTGCATGCTTTGTCTACGAATCGTCTAGAATAGAGCAACGGTGCAGTCACGCTACACTTCTCATGCTACCGAGTATTAATGCATTATAAATGAGGCATATTGTCTCAATGAATCTATGCAGACGGCAGGTCTGGTGAACATGTGGGAAGTATGCTTTGACTTACTTAAAATTAACTTTTTCTCTGTTGTAGAGAACTTCGCATATGAGCATATTCTGCAGGGAATCTCGACCTTTGGTTATTATGAATAAAACTAAAGAGGAGGTTAGTCTGAAAAACATTGATGCATCATATTTAAGTACTGCATATATGCCAAATATCAGTGACAAAAAGTAAAATATGTGAATTTAAACAGAAACATTAATAAGATACAATTAAATTACTACGTCTCCTCGAAACAAAATTTTAATAAAAAAAACAAATATTTTGTCTACATAAATACCCAACTCAATAGTAATCTAGACCCATCTCTCTGTAAAATACCACATTTTAATCACAGTATCCTATTTCAAAACGCCCATCTCCTAACTCTCAGGTATCATAACGTTTCATATGCCCTAAACCGTCCTGGATAGGGGCCGTAAAAGGGGGATTTTCCTAACATTCCATAGTCGTCATAAAGAGTAATGGAGAAGTGACATAACCCCCGTGTAACGCTGCTTTCGGGTGAACCACTCAGGTTGATGAGTATCCACACGTTGGCCAGAATGTCTGATACATTCCACGACTGATGGATCCGGTTTACGTCCACGCAGTACAGCCATCATTATTTACTATCTTTTTATGTGCTGCGGTGATTCTTCTTGCTAGAGAAGTGCTATACGGCCAATAAAGTAATGTATAAATAATGTGATATGATTTTGATTACATCAACGCTACCATTATTTAGTCTTTCGTTTTATAAATATTGCAAAAACATGGGTGTACATTAAAGATCAAAGCGATTAAAGCGAGAGTGAATCGGTTCTTATCGGGTAAGCACGCTCCATCTTAGGCCATAGCCTTACTTGCTATCAGGTAAACTATGGTCAAGTGCAAACCCGTTCAAGTTAAAAAAAAAAAGATATGTAAATTCAAACTTCAGGGAATAAACTAAGGCATCTAGACCTACCTCACAGGGCCAGAGTTCTAAAATAAAGGCAAGCCGATGAAAATTATAGCAGGGAATTCTCGCCCCTTATATATAATTCCGCGGGACCGCCAAGCCAGGGGCACTAATGAATTGTTTAGGCGTTTGCTTTATTTGCAGCTCCTGTTCGCAGCCAGTTCAGATTTCAACGTTTGAATTACAGTTTGGTTTGGTCGGAATATGTAAAACGTCTTGCGGACAGCCGGAAGGCTTAGGCTTAGCACGGCAAGGTTGTTAACAAATCAATACTTAAGGGTTCACGGCCTTTTCAACTGGGCCTGAAGCATAATCCTAGAAACTGTTTATCTTCAAGTGAGCAAGAAACAACATCTATTCAAACTGAGTAAAGCTGCCCTATTCTAAACAGAGTTGAGCTAAGCGGCCTCAGAACTTAAATAATATTAGTCGACAGCCCTGACTAAAGTTCGTCGACAGGTCATCAAGCCATAATCCACCAAACGAGGGTAAAACAAGGGCAGCCACCCTAAATACCACCTTTTATCTCATCGCAACACTCTCGAGCGGAGGGTAATCATTAATCAAGATACCGCCCAATTTATTGTAAGCCAATTGAGATTTGCCGCCGAACTCGAGTTTTCCCACAAGTTGTACGCCAGATCTACACGTTCAACTAATCGTTTGAAGCTTTCCGTTTAAAGTGTCGTAGGTGAATTTACGGCTTCCGCAGTGGGAGTAATATTGGAAGCTGAAGATGGGATTATCCATAAGCACCGGTCGTGATAGATTAATGTTTACCTGCCCACACGTGTCACGAGATTGAGACTATCGGTGTAGTCTTACAATAAACGACTTTTCTTATGACTCAATCTGTGAAATATTTGACTATTATAGGTACACTTTTTTATTTACTTTGTACCTTTCTCGAATTGCCTATTCCTTCTGTCCTCTCGAAACTTAATTTGATATAGAAAAGAACTCGAAAGTCATACAGAAAAGAAACGTAAAAGGGTCTGCCATTAGGACAAGAGTCACACTAATGGCGGTCTTAAATCGCGAAACAAAATACAAAGTGAATTAGAAAATTTCCTCGACGATGGTACACTTATCTCATTCTCAGAGACACGGGCTTTGTTGGTCCAGCAAATTGTAACAGTAAGCCTTTTCGTTCAACTTAAGTAGACTACCTACATACCTAGTCTATTCAAAACAATATTTTTCTTCTATTCTTAAACGACCAAGCTCAAACGAGACGGACGAAATTGGCTATAAAGATGGAGCAAGTTTCTATTCTACGCGCTTTAGGCTAGGGCGTGTTGGTAAGTTTAAGTAAGTAATCGATATTTCGAGACATTGCCATTTAGGCTCAGCGGCACGTTTAGAAACTGGTAAACAGTGTAAAGTGTATTGCATTCAACAGGTTCAGCGTAAAAACGTACTAGGGTTGTCAGCAGCAGACGTTCATCTGACAACGACAGGGCGGGTCTATTAAAGACGGGCATTCAGCACAAAATGAGGTCGTGCACAAAGAGATTGTTAGCCTCTTCGGGAAATCACGAGCCAGCCCTCAGCATCTGCGATAGAAAATGGGAACGCGTTGGAGTATACTGTAAACAGAGATGCAAAGTGCCTAGCGGTGCATAAGCTGTGAGTCATGTGCTAGCAGCTATAACATAGGACGTGATCTGGATGTCGTTGCGTGAATACTCGTTTTATGTGATTTCATTTGTTTATTATAAAATAATTAGAAATTAATTTAATACATCTAAATATGGGAATATGTAAACTACTTAGGTACTTACATATTCCAATACATAGATGTGTTAAATAAAACCACTTTCAGTAAATAAGTTAAGTTACAAATGACTTACAAAATAATAGATAACTAACCTACAAATGAATAAAATCGCCGTCACGGTCTACTACGTTCTTCATAACCACCGCATTGAATGAGCTAATCAAAAGGATACTTTTCTAACTAGAACATCGACCTAGAGGTCAATTGAGCTCGACAATACGAATAACGATCATACACGAATCTTATCGAGTACGTATGCAGAGTATGTTTACCAAATCAGAACTAATAAAGGTTATCAGATTCGTAACATAATACTTATCTTTGGTATTGATTAGAACCATGATAACGGTCAAAATATATATATATTTTACCAAGCTAGCAACATATGAATCATTCATATTTGTATGACTTTTACTAGGAAATACATTACCTGTGACTTAAAAATATCTAAGACGGTACTTATTTAATTTAGAAGATTGTTTATGAAAGACTGGAACATGCTTCAAATAATGCAGTCTTGCTATCATATGAAGCCATAACATATGATTACTTATCAGACACAATGAACTCTTGAATAAATTAACACTTGAATAAATAAATAAATAAATATTTCGGGACATTGCACACAGCGCCATCTAGTCCCACACTAAGCAAACGCTTGTGTCGTGGGTACTAGATAACGGATATAATACTTATATACTTTTCTTTTGTAAATACATACTTATTATACATACAAACAACCAGACTCAACACAAGAAATTATACATTTTTAAAATGCATAAATACTTGTGTCAGGCGGGAATCGAACCCGCAACCCCTAGATTAGAAGGCAGAGCCACTACCAACTAAGCTAACAGGCCAGTCAAATACAGTCTTATTTAGGGCTTTGCTATTAATTGAAAATGATATAAATAAAGTAGAAACGGCCTTAAGTACATTTGGGTCAATCGATAGTTCTGACATGAGGAACGACAGGTAGCGTGCTGGCAGCAACGCACCGTAAACTATTCATTCAATTGATCGATTCATATAACTAGGGTGGTTTCTTTTAGATTTTGATTCACTCAACACTGTGACACCCGAACACTTTACTATGAGACTAGAGTTAATTATTATAACCATACTAAGGCTCGCTTGCAGAAATATTCTTAAATGCCGACATAACTAAGTAGGTGCTTAAATATATTTACCGACAAAAATATTTAAGTAAGTATTAAGTTAAAAAAATGCTAAATATCATTAAGAGCGTTAGTGCTTGAATCAAGTCAAGATTAAGATATTTAGGTATCAATTTTTTTCTATAACTTCACTTTAACCTAAAAAACCATTCGACTAGGTTTTTTATAGCGCGCTATGTTTTATTATTATGTGTAAGTATGGCTAGATGAACGATTTCTTTATTATTAGCACTAGACTAGCTGATCGATCGACGCCTATCTGTATATTGCACAAAGACTAATAGCATGTGATACAACATGGAGGAAGCTTGGAAATAATTTTATGTAATGTATGTAGCTGTACTTGTAGGCTACAAACATACGTGTTACTTATGTTTAGCATTATGTAGTACATATGTAGACAACATAATACGGTAGGCACATGTACTTAACGCATATAGAATAACAGAATCCAGCATATGCTGAGTTGGGGCCGGATTGTGACATGAAACTTCTTATTTGTACTCTTGTTTTTTATTGTGTGTCTATTTTATGTTTCATGTGACAATAAAATTATTTTATTCTTATTCTTAGAAATGAACGGAGATAGTTTTATAACATTAGTTAGGTACTTGTAATTGTAACGCTTTTTACCTGGCCCTATTTAGTTGCTGAGAATTACAGTTAAGGGCTTTTCAAATCGAGGGTAAGTAGTTAAATAGATTTATTTTACACAAACGTGTTTCTTGAACTATAGCGGTGCCTAAAATCAGGCTGTAGTGATACGCATCTAAGCCAGATTAAAGTTACAGAAAGAGAAGAGTAAGTACTTAAGTTGAGCTGGATTAGACTGGCTGGAGACCGTACTGTGTGCACCGTTAGGCGCGCTGGAGAGGAGGCCTATACCCAGAAGTAGATGGACACAGACTGGTTTGATGATGATGAATTACTTAAGTAAATACATAAAGAAATCGTGTCTAGATATAGGGGCACGGCAAGGCACTAACCTAACTAAAACTAAAACAAATCGATCAGAATCAAGTCAACAACAAGGCCGCCTGTCTTGAGAAACGCTATAAACACGGCTTCGCAGCACATTTACATAAATATACGTATTATTACGTAGAGTACCTAGTTGCAGACTAAAGGAAATCCTGTCGGAAGAATGTGAGTTAGAAACATGATATGTATCGAGTACAGCTAACTAGCTGTGCCCGCGACTTCGTCCTCATGGAATAGTTATTACTATAAAAACGGTTCTAGTGAGTTAATCTTAAAATATAGACATATACTAAATTAAACTTTTATTGGAAAATGAGCGAAAATAATCACGACCGGCAGGATTCGAACCTGCGTATTTCTGCTACCGTCAGAACGCCTTAACCACTTCCAATAGAAGTTTAATTTAAAACAACCATAGTGCAGGTTAGCATTTAATAAATTAACTCATAGACATATACTGTTGCAGACATTTTGTTAGATCATTATAAGAGCACGCAACGGTAGCCCTCAAAGATGATTTTTTTTCTCCGTTTTTTTTACATTTTCTATTGTTTCTTCGCTCCTATTACTTGCGGCGTGATGTTTTATAGCCTAAAGCCTTCCTCGATAAATGGTCTATTCAACACAAAAAGAATTTTTCAATTCGCACCAGTAGTTTCTGAGATTAGCGAGTTCAAACAAACAAACAAACTCTTCAGCTTTATATTATTAGTACCTATAGATTTATCACAAAAAAAAACAATATATCGGATGTGTTTTTTTTGTTTAAGGTAAAAAACCCGTAATAAGTTACATTATGACTGTACCACGTACTTCAACTACTAGTTTTGCCCTGTATTTAAGTAGTTACGTAGATATCTTTGTCCGATCTATCAATGGTTACAACAAAAACATGAATATCAAATGACCATAGCCAATTCCCACGCAAACATGGAAGTAAGGATCTTTTTTGTGGTGAAGTTCGGCCAGTATCAACTTACGCACGTAACGATATTCGATAACTCAAGGTTTGACATTACCCTTTATACCTACAAATATTATTTCTTATCCGACCTTTAAGTACGAAGGATGATCGACTGCGACTTCAGTTTTTTGCGACAAAACACGTGTCTCTACAAAAAAACCATTCGGGCGCAGAAGTTTCCAATTCAATTATTTGGTCCTCCATTTGTTTTTCAATTTCGACCTTCAACTCAAGTCTTTAGACTTTATCTTTGAGTAATTGATCCATATAAGAGAGCTCTCCACGAAGTGTTCTAAGTTGAACTAAAGAAGTTGCGGAGATAAAAAAATAGCAGTTCAAGCAAGTTTGCCGAGAGATCAACGAACTGTGTCTCTTGTTACCTACTTCATGTGCGACCAGACAAGATAACAATATTTATACATCATGCTTGGTACGGATTACTCGTAATAGGTTTATTTGTTGTTCACTGGAGGAGGGTATTTAATTTACTGTTTTTTTATCAAGAATATTGATAGTTAATTTGTTAAAATTGTACTACTTAATCTATACTAATATTATAAAGCTGAAGAGTTTGTTTGTTTGAACGTCCTACTGTCAGGAACTACCGGAGCGAATTGAAAAAATCTTTTTGTGTTGAATAGACCATTTATCGAGGAAGGCTTTAGGCTATATAACATCACACTGCAACTAATATGAGCGAAGAAACAATGGAAAATGTGGAAAAAACGGGGAATATCATCTTTGAGGGCTGCCGTTGCGTGCGCTGCGAAAACGGTTCCAGATATCAAAAAAATATGTATGAAAGAATTAATTCCCAAAATAACTATTCCACGCGGACGAAGTCGCGGACACAGCTAGTATTGCAATAAGACGTGATGCAAAGATTTACTAAAGCTTGGATTTCCTAGGAAAGCGGTTCCGACATATAGCGGCCGTAATACAGCGGTGAATAAACGTTGTCTATGTAAACGTAATGGCGCGGTTTCCTAGAGAGCGGTAACTAGCACCGTAATTTACTTTAATTATTTTTGCGTCCGTAATATTACAGCCGCTATATGAAGGCACCGCTGTCCTAGGAAACCAAAGCTTTACTATTCTGTTTACATCCCAAAATAGTTACATACTTAACACGCTGAATAACCATTAGTACCTACATCTCTTCCCGAAATACTTATGTTAGCAGTCTGAAACTGCAAAAAATATAAAAGCAAGCACATCAATTCCTAAATTTATTCAAATTAAAACATTTTCTTGGAATGTTCCCAACACTTGGTTCGTTCTTAGAACCAGTCTAAATCAGTTAGTTTGCCTGGAAATATTATGTAAGCATTGTGTCGATAGCGTAGATATAACACTCATTTGATTTGCAAATCGTGTTATTTGTAGAGTCTAAGATAATAATAAACCATTCAATTTCTGGAAATCTTATTTCGTAGTCTCTATGCAGAGTCAAAGCTTTCTTCAATATCTTCATGATACATTGTAGACTGCTTATTTTTATCATCATACTAGCTGTGCCCGCGACTTCGTCCGCGTGGAATAGTTATTTTGGGCATAATATTTATTATTGCAAACGACCTCTTCAGCTTTATAAATTATAGCTGTTACCCACGACTTGAACCGTTTTCGCAGCGCAAGATGAATAATTTTCCCCGTTTTTTTCCACATTTTCCATTGTTTCTTCGCTCCTAATACGTGCAGCGTGGTGTTATATAGCCTAAAGCCTTCCTCGATAAATGGTTTATTCAACACAAAAATATTTTTTCAATTCGCACCAGTAGTTCGTGAGATTAGCGCGTTCAAACAAACAAACCCTTCAGCTTTTTTTTTTTTTTTTTTAACATGAAATAGGCTTACGCTTGACTACAACTTGCCTGATGTTAAGCAACGTTATAGTCTACGATGTAGCGCGCTTGCCTAGAAGAAACCGGTTTACTCTCGACTTGAAGACCGACAAATTATAGTTCAAGGGGAATAGAGATTCGGGCAAGGAGTTCCACAGTTTGGCTGTTCGCACGATGAAAGTCGAAGCAAAACGCTTGGTGCGAGTCTTTGGGACCTCAACTGTATATCGGTGCCTCCTTGCCGTGCCTCTACTCGTGCGATGGTGAAATGGGGCTGCAGGAATTAAATTATGCAATTCCTCCGCACACTCCCCGAAATGCAACCTGTAAAAAACCGAAAGACTGGCCACCTTACGGCGGTGCTCAAGGCTTTGTAATTTTCAAATTTTCAATTTTTTTTTTTTTTAAGCTTTATAATATTATAAGTATAAGTATAGATTAAATAAGTCCGGTCAAACGCAAACTCTTAAAAAGTAGCCCCCATTTACGGTTGAAAACATTGTCTCTTGGAAATTACCATTTACCAGTATTCCAATAAGTAAATCAAACCCGAACCTTGCACAAAAAACTAATTAGCGAACTTCAGCAAACGGCTGAGGTGTTGCCAACAACAATTTACATAATGACCGGTTTGTGCTTTGTTTAGCGGTAGAATAACAAATAGTATAAACACAGCCTCGGTAGGACCTTCCTTCTAGCAACATATGTATTAGAAAAATAGAAACTAGATGTATTTGTAGGCTAATCTAGCTTCAGACCTTGCGTGGTTAAGGTCAAGTTAAAAGTAGGAATGTACACTAGAATCATGTCTGTAAAATAAAATCTATAATAATTGAAATACATATATTACATAATGCTTAAAAAAAACTTAATATCTATTGATATTGAGCATGACAAAAGTTGAGTTCTTTGTGTGTATTATGAAAATAACAATGCAAGGTAAAATAGAACAAAAGCGCATATATATATTATGTGTTCTTCGTTTTAAAATAAGATGTAGACTGTAAATACAACCTTACTAAGGTAATTTTAATAAGTATTCATGAGAGTAAATAATGCGCTTTAAGAAATGACGCTATACTTACTTACTTAGATTGAAGTACAACAATTATTAAATCATGTTATGTAACATCTATGATGTATTTACCCTAGATAAGTTTCAGTACAAACCACACAAAGTAGGTACTGGGCAAAAAAAATGTTTCTCTACTTAGGTACATATAATATGATGATGCAAGTCTAGGTGTTTATCGTGCGACCTTTGCATTAGTCATCAATAGTCGACCATATTGGCTGCAACAACCTAGCAATAGTATTTTATGATTGTAAGAGTACACACAATTTTAAAGTTTTGTTCGTTTGTTTTTGTGTAACTAGATTTATAAATTTAAACATACTTAACCGCAGTGTTAATTAACCACCCGTAGTTTTGGTATCTACCAATGAAAAGATGGCATTTATTTATCGACCTTATAAAGGTCAAGAACTGGTCAAAGTAAAAAAGAGGACATATAAGTAATATTATATAGGTACTTAGACCTGAGACCATTCATACCGATCTTGGCACTTGCAATGGCACTAGTACATATTTGGTTACATAATAAGACGAATCCGTATTCATGCTATACAAATGCAGAAAAAATTCACGTAACCGGCACAGAAGCCTTAACGGTCACGAAATTCAATGCCGTCAACAAATTAGGCATTCGGACAAAGAATCGGCACATTTGCGTTAGATGCGCAAGCGCACTGCGCAATGTTTTGGCAACACGCAGCAATCAGAGCATCTCGGAGCTCTCGGTATTTAACGTTACTTGCCGCAGTTTCGGCATCGACACAAAAATAAAAAAAAGAATAACTACCGGCCTAATATTACAAGAGTTGCATGGCTATTGCGATAACCTTAACTTCGAGGCCATTACAAAAGAAATTAGAAACCGCCATCGGGTTAAAAAGAAACATTCCTGATGCCTAAATAAAGAACAATAAAATCAGCTTAATAAAAATTTCACAACGATACAGATAATCACGAAATCGCCGTTTCCAATCCAATGTGGCGCAAATGTAGGTCATCGAACAATAAATCGCTCGTATAATTTTATTATAGTCCGACAGAAGAATAAAATTAACAATACATCATACAAGAGCGCGTCCGATATGCAAAGAACACGGAAGCATACTCTTGTAACATGCCTTCGTTCCGGTTTGGGTTTCCTATTCCGACACAAATTGGGACAAGGACTTTACAAACGCGCGCTTTCAGGAACTTGAGATTTTCCGTACTAAAACGTTGCTTAAGCAGTGAAAATGTAGGGACTGAGTGATGGGTATGAATCGGTCATAGTTCAGGAGCAAACTTGCAGAAAACGCCATTTTACTTCCAACTAATTGAATCATCTTCATCAGACTGTGAATACACTTTCAGACTGTCTAGAAACAAGTTGTGTAGCGCAAATTACCGACCTCATTGTGCACGGTTCGATAAATAAACAACAAGGTAACAAGATGAGTTTACTCTTTCAGAAGATACCTGGATCCCAAATTGAATATCGTAGCGTATCGGCCTCGCAAAATAAATCGAGAAATATCCAATATTGAAATGATATCTTTCATTTTCTTATTCAATAGTCGAGATATAAAAGTGATCACTGAAGAGTTCCAGTTATTGAAATCGCTCGGGTTTTTGTCGTATAGCTGATGAATTTCAAAGTGGATACAGAATGGACTTTGTATTTGAAACATCATTGCGAAAACAAACTCTAGACATTATTAAGTATTTTCTCTTTACGAGCAGGTAGATTTTCTAAAAGCCTAAATACGCTTTCGTGATCTCTAACACGCCCCAGGTTGGCGCCCAAAAGTTGAGACAATGAATAATGGATAGGAATGCTGCAGATCTGAATTTCAAATGAAATCCTAGGTAAGAGGGTCTCTGGTACCTGTCTTTCTCGTGGTTCGACTGTGGATACTGTAGCACGGTCTGCATATTCTTCATTTCCACCACGCATTGTGTGCCCAGTTCGAGTTCTGAAACAACAAAAGCAATTTTAGTATCAGTAGGTACCATTACAAATAATGTTTTAAATGTTTAGGTAATACTGAAGGACCACCTCAACTTTTTAAGAATACTTGAAATTTTCGGAAATAGATCACATAACTATAATAATAACAACTACAATAAATTGACAGATTCATATGGAGTTGCGTAAAAAAGGACATTACGTATCAACATGTTCATTGAGTAGGTATCTACTCTGTATTCATCAGCTATAAAAATTAGCACACAAACCATACAATCTTCTGAATGGTAATGTGTTTACGTGTGTATTCATAATTACCTACATATATTGGAGGGTGGAAGCCTATCTTTGATCTAATAACTTGTACGTGTGATGTTGCAAGCGTTTATGTTATTTTAGGAGCCCATGAAATGTCGACGTTATAATAGTCTTTGGACGTCAATGTTCGCTATTTCTTTGCCACAGTTTTGGCTTTGTAAATATGCATTGTTTTTATCGTGGATTAATCACCTAAACAGCAAATAAATGAAGTGTCTTCGAGTTTCTAATTGTAGATATTTACATAGTTTGAATTGTTTCTGTTCAAAATTCATCGTTTTCATAATTTGTAAACTAACTATCCAATGCTCGTCCAAGACTTGTAGAGATGTAGTCAGACATCGTATCCCAACAATATCATTGGTAGAGGTTTCGAACATTTGTTACGATTGTGCCTTGTGAATTGAATGACCTTCGCAATGATATCATAGACTTTTTACGCCACATGACAAACACAAGATGTGTCTCGTTCGTTGGTGTATTGGAAAAAAGTTAACTAAGTAAGTACCTACATAGTTCAGATAAAATGCAACACAGCGCCGTATAGTGACTGAACACGAGGTCGTGCGTTGTTCTTGCAAACGCTCTTCAAATCCGGTTCAGCATTTTACACATAGAGACAAAGATTAATTCATAGTTTATGGAACAAGATCTAGAAGCACTGTTGCAAGGTTCGCTGCTACAGGGTTATGTAAAACGAGTGAAGGCAATCTGAGTAGTGGCTAGACGAGTAACAGACATCGTGCATGCCATGTTTGACTTCGTGTTTACTTTGCAAGCAAATAGTACTGTTCTTAGAGGTATATATGTTACGGTAAATGTGGATAATGCGGGAATTATGCATAATTACCAGTGCTCTTGGTAAAAGTGAGAAAAACATTCGAATTAATCACATTTACCGGTAATTATACATAATAACCATACCCCTTTGGTAAATGTAGAAAATATTGAAATCACACATGGCAAAAAACAAAACAGGCAAGGCATTGAACCAAAAACCGCACTGAATTATAATTTGTCGGTCTTCAAGGCGAAAGCAAACTGGTTTCTTCTAGGCAAGTGCGCTGGATCGTAGATTATAACGTTGTTTAACACCAGGCAAGTTGCAGTCAAGCGTGAGCCTATCATGTAAAAAAACTCTAGTAAAAAATAAAATTAAATAAAAACTTTACTCTACTCTACTGTACTCTACTCTACTTTACTTTAATTTATTGTATGTTATTTTATTTTATGTTTTGCCACCAAACACCAAATAGAAGGTTTGAGCTCTTGATCCTCTACTCGTGCGATTTATTTATTTTATTTGTACATTTATTTATTCTCATAAACATATTGATTCTGATGTTTGATTTCATTATTTTGTACATTAACCAAAAGGGTATGGTTATTATATATAATTACCGGTAAATGTGGATAATTCTTAACATTTACCGAGTGCATTGGTAATTATGTATAATTCCCGGGAATTATGCATAATTCCCGATTATCTACATTTACCGTATACATGTATTTCTTTCATGTTGGTGTGCAATAAAGACATATTATTATTATTTTCTTTATTTCTCTTCACAGACTCTCGGGCCTTACGCCCGGTATTTTTAAGGCATCAGTGGGGCCGGAGCCAACACTGAGAGGCCTTTTACAATATTATACTTAAAATTAAGTAAAAATTACAGATAGAGGATGTTAGGTATATAAAGTAACTATTGCAGACATGGTATTAATGTTACAGGCTATTGTGTTGAGTTGTTCATTGACTTAATTAAACTGGTCTATTGTACGAGGAACGGCACCCGCCAGTTATGCCTCATTCATAATAAAATATAGCGGGTGATGACTTGCCACTCACTAAATGGGCCCTCCACAAAAGGCAGCCTAAGATGACGCCGGAAGGGCAACATTGGTGTGAGTGGCTTAGGGTGTCGAGAGGTGTGCTGCGCGTTCTCTGAGCGGTACTAGCGGCGTTATGCCCTTTAACACTTCCACCCTGGAGCTTAGGTACTGAGCTCTTGCGTCTTCCACTCCCGGACGGCCAACCAAGGCAAGCCGGGAGGCAGGGGGTCTCATTTAGCCCCCAGGGAATCGGGGTCCGCGGTGACGCTACTCACCGACGACTCGCCATAAAGTCGCCCCTGCGGTTATTATTATTATTATTTGGTTGCCAAAACATAAAATAAAAATAATAAAGTAAAGTAGAGTGGAGTGGAGTGGAGTGGAGTAGAGTAGAGTAGAGTAAAGTAAAGAAGAAACCAGTTTGCTTTCGCCTTGAAGTACGACAAATTATAATTCAGTGTGGTGCCTCCTTGCCTGTTTTGTTTTTTGCCATGTTTGATTTCATTATTTACTACATTTACCAAAGGCGTATGGTTATTATGTATAATTACCGGTAAATGTGATTAATTCGAATGTTTTTCTCACTTTTACCAAGAGCACTGGTAATTATGCATAATTCCCGCATTATCCACATTCGCCGCAACATATACATTATTCAGAAGTATGGTTTAGAACAAAATTTGGTAAATAATCTTTTCAATGTAGTTACTCATACCAAAGCTATATAGATACTAATCTATTTTGGGTAAATAAATAATAAAATAACACTTAAGTCAATTGGTGAAAAGAATTTCAAACATTCACACTACTAACAACAGAAGAGTGGATGATACACAAGCTGTCATTCTAACTTTCTAACTAAAAGTTGTCCCGTTAAGTAGTTACTAAATGATTTATCTTAAGGATATTTGTATAACATTTTTATACTCTACAAATGTACTATGGCACAAAGATTTTGTCGTCTTATACTATATTAAGTACCCACTTAGTGCTAAACATCATGCAGGTTGCATGTAGTAGTAAAAATGTAGAACAGTTACAGAAGAACATACCTAGTTATATGAAACCATAACAAATGCCTTGAAATTTAATGATAGTGAAGATGATGTAACATATTCTTTGTGGTGTAATCTAGGTAGGTAATCAATTTGTTAAATTATACAAAAATGCAACTTAAAAGTAGCACAACATAAATCTTGCAGTTTTAGAAGAGTCATTATGATTACATCTAAGAAAATTACTATTAAGTAATCATTGTGGTTTGTTTATAACACCTATATTTACAAATCTAGGCCAGTAAAATAGACATTTCAGTTGGCTAGTATTTTTTAATTGCTCTCTTAAGTGACAGTATGTGAAGATTGGGCATTTCTATACTGAAATAGGATCAAATGACAACATAAAACACACTGTTAAATGTTTGGAACAAAAGATGCCATATCATGAGTAATAGCTTTGTTGTAACAATGTTGTGGATTTATTCATCGCTAAACTGAAGTATGTAAGTACATATATAGAATCCTTGCTTTGACAAAGACAGTGCACCTATCTGATATTCAAGAGATGATAAAAAAAAACAAAGCAGATGCACCTGGAAACATTATGGTTATAATAAACATTGAGTTCTTTAATGAGAAGGTTCTACCTTCCGATAACACACATTTTATTTTGTCTCTTGATGATGAAAGTATAAGGAGGCATATGCCCTGCAGCCTGGGCCCTATGAGCTGTTGATAATGATAAACTATACTAAAGCTACACTTCTTCAACATGTAAAATTGTTCGTACCGCAAGGTTGTGGAACTCCCTGCCTGACTCTCTGTTCCCCACACACTATAATCCAGTGATCTTCAAAGCAAGAGTGAAATGGTTCTTATCGGGTAAGCACGCTCCATTTTAGGCCATAGCCTTTGCTTGTTATCAGGTAAACTATGGCCAAGTGCAAACCCATTCTAGTTAAAAAAAATACCTATAAATATAAAAATACACAATAAGTTTTGTAGGTATATTATCTGAGTTAAACAATGAATGATATTGATATCTGCATGTTTTTGTTAATTTTAATTTCATTATACCTACTTAATTTTGTTCTTAGAACTGAAATGTTTGTTATTTTTTTTTTCAAATCAAATCATTTATTTTGTGAATATGTTATGTACAATTATTAGATTATAGCACATGTAACACTTGTGATAAGTAATAACATATTCTGCCTTATGGCATGCAAAATTACATATTTTTTGTATTCTATTATTTGTTTGTGTATGTATTTAAAAGGTGACACACTTATTTCTAAGTTCTACACTTATTCACACATAACACAGAAAGTTAGTAGGTAGGTGATGCTTGCAATGGTGCTAAAACCTGTGAAAATAGCTAACTATTGCTTTTGTTGGATAACTATATAATTTTTAGTAAGAATACATATACCTAAGTAGGTACTATGTGTTTTATGTATGTGTTACCTATTTTGTTCATTACCTATTACTATTTTGTGATGTGTATAAAACAAATAAGTAGAATAAGAATTAGTTCAAATAAGCATGATAGAGCTACGTTGTGAAGCTGTTCGTATAAAACAAATCAAATAAATTAACGACTCTCATGGCCAATACAAAATTATGTAGAAAAATATGATACAATATCAGAAACTAGCGTAAATAATATTCTCAGCTTTAGCTATATCCTGGTGCTGGTATTCAAGCATGCTACCGATGACAATACCTTGAATTATATACATTTAAGATAACTACATGATACGCAGATAAGTTGGCTGCAGATACTAGTAAAGGTACGATAGCGAAATCTTTTTATTAGCAAAATGAAACCAGCATACCTCGCCTGTTAAAAGGACGAACTCGAACAGCGACTTTAATCTTATCCGACGCCATTTTCACACTCAAATTACACAAATATTATCAAAACACAACACTTTGCACACAATAGTATGATAAATTATTGCACATATTCACCCATATTCTAAAACAACAAAATTCATTATTTCACGTCCTGACCGCGACGTTCCCAAAATTGACACTGGGCGCCATGTTGGTTTTGGGTTGCGTAGTGTTGCGAATTCGCAGTACAGACCAAAAAAGTCTAAATGAATGAACGACAAATATTGGTAAATCTGACATTTTCTGTATTCTCAATACGTTTGATAGTCTTTGGGACCCATATTAATATGTAATATTAACGTTAAAAGTTCAAACATGTCACTGTCACTTGTCAGTTTAAAAAAGATGACTGACACAAAAACAGTATGATGAAATGAAATAATATACAAGAAAAGTTTAGAAAACTGGAAAACCATAGCCGGTAATCGTGACGAGACTATTTCGATATTTAAGTGTTAAATGTAAAATAATAATTAACACTCTAAACAAGTTTCTTTAACCATTTGTGTAGAAAAAAGCAGCCGCAATGGCGACTGACCCGCTATTTGGATGGGATCTCACCTTCAAGACTGTAGAAAAAGACATAAAACGCAAATCCGATGTTCTGGTTGCATTTATCCACTGGAATCTCACTAAGAGAGGATTTAGGAGCATCGGAATTGGTGATGAGGTACTGGAGATAGGAATATACAATAAAGCATCTATATAGAACAATAATACATAGACCATTTAATGTACAAATTATAATAGTCATCAGTTTGTAAGTAGTCAGGTACCTACTTACCAATTTATAAAATCATGTCTATATAAATTACATGTACATATAAAAACCTACTTGATTTCCTAAAAGCTGTAATAATGACACCTATAGCAAACATTTATAAACAAGACCAAGCTATTTCCAATTTGAACTATTTCCGATAGTTAGTCTTTGTTTTGTGAACATGAGATCTACATAGCATGTGATAAATATTTGTTTTCAGCGTACACTAACAGGGGATGAAGAAAAGTCTGAATTATTACCTACAGGGTGGAATGACAATGAGAACTATACTATGAGATATGTGCTTGAAAACACTCTGTACATATTACATGGATTGAATACAGATGGCAATTTAATTGTAAACCTTATGGTGAGTCAGAGTGGATGAACTAAATGCATTGTTAAGAAAGCAAACTTGAAGTTTTGTATTATTAATTGAGTTATGAGAAAGAAAAGTTGATTGTTGGAATAGAATAAAATATTTTTTTTATTACAGTATGAGTAGATGTTGGTGGCTTCAATCACATGTATTCATGAGAAATAGTAGCCGGTTTTACTACCAGGATATAGTTATAGTATCATGATACTATAACCATACAAAAAATTATGATGATCCATTGCTCCTTTGCTTGCAGTGTGAAAGTAAAACATACAGTCCTGCATACACAATGTTGTTCCTTTATTAAGATATTATTCAGCAAAAGTGTGGCTCTTTTGAGAAGAGCTGTGTTCTGTAATATACTAGTTTCTTTACTTACAGTAATGACTATCTCTATTTCTAATCTCAAATGTCTCTGTCATAGTTTAAGAATAAAATAAAAATAGAATTACTTATCATTATTCTGTAAATAAGTACATAATATTATGGCTACATTTGTATTTTCCTTTTACAGAGATCAGAAGACTTGGCTGTTTCAAACATAGCTTTCAAAATTGATGACACTGTGAAGGAGGTAGCGGGTAATGTTGACAAGATGCTGCCGTCAAACAAGGAGCTGATTTACAACATCAAACGGGACCTAATTGACACCATCACTAACAGGGCTACAGTCACCACTGAGACACAGACTAGGTGTAAGTATTAAAATAGATTTATCAAAAATAGCTTAAGCTTTTGTAGCAATAATAATGAAAACATAGTAACAAACAACATAAACATAATTCTAGTTTGAAGTTTTTTATTATATATGTTTATTTTTATATATACAGACATATATTGTAAATAAATAAATACGAAATAAAAAACATAAAATTACTAAACACAAATTTCTCTCGTTTGAGGTGGTAGTATGAGGCGATATATGAAAAGCAAAATGACAAAAGCAGCATCTTGTACAAGTAATCAAGTTAGAATAATGTTTTTTACCATCGGTTTAACTAAACATTGAAATGATTTATCCATTAAACCCTTGATATAATGTGTAGGTCCCAGAAACTATTTTTAAAGTCAGGTTAACAATACTTTGATCAAAATATTAGTGACACAGTGGTCCAATGATTGCCTATCAACTGTAAAAATAAACAACTTTTGATTAAATTTTCCAGCGGACAACATTTCAAACAACCGGCGGCCCCCAGACGACCCTCTGCGCGTGCCGCCGCGCCCCTTGCCTCAACCACACCCCGACAACCCAGACCTATGGTGAGTACTTATCACACTTTTACACTCATACATCTATATTAAACATACATACAAATATGCTATGTCCACTCTACTTCTAAGTTCCTTAAGAGAAATGAAAAGAAAATAAAATCAGTTAATTTGTATAATATGTTACTTATTACTTACTTGTTAGTAGAAAACCAAAGGCGTCAGCATAAGTAAAAACTGTCTCTTGAAAGCTAAGGGCAATTCCTTGCATTAAATAGTAAATTATACCCAAACAGAAAGGTGATAATCTTTATAGAAAAACAGAATTATTATAAGATTGTCCTTCTCCTTGTTTACTTGGAAAAATTTGCAACAGTCATTTTTGTTTGAATTTTTAATGAAATACCGCAACTATGCAAGTTTCCGGGGCTACCTCACGTACCTACCTGATTCCTACTTGACTGCACCTGGCAATCTGTGTTCCCAATGAATGTACGTGTTAGAATAAGTATTTTTAGTCAATAAACAATTTGAATTTGAATTTATATGGGCTTTATAAGAAAAATATTGTTTGTTAATTTGTTTGTGTGTGCTTGAATGTTTTAGGACCTAACTAACATGTTTCAATTTGCTTATCATTAACACAAGGCACATGAGACTTAGTTTTCCAAATCTACAAATGTCTTGCCACAAATTTAACAATGTAGAAGAAAAACATTTCTAGCTATAATCATCATCATATTCACTTAAACTCTAACCTATCAATGTCTAAGGTGGAATGACTTCCTTCTTCTGCTATGTGTGATATGCATATGGAATGTGTGGAATGTTTGTGATACAACTTTCAAAGGAGCTTCTCTTATTCTTCTTAACCCTTTTCTTGCATCTGGTGTCCCAAAAAAGGCATTCCCGCGAATCTGTTATGTAATAGGTACTCAATACCATACCATACAAAAATAAGCAATACATATTGAACAATATGTAATGTAATATGAACAATATATAATACACATAGAACAATATTATAATTTTTATATTTCACTTTATAAAATAACAACATTTTTAATACTTAACTGAATATGTGGTATTCTCATAGCAGGGAGCAGAAATACTATGGCGAAGAAGTTATGACCAATTTGTTCGATTTCAACATCTTATCTACTAAATTACTTTATTTTTTAATAAGTTATGTCTTGTGGATATTGGGTAAGTAAGTCTCATGTGTAACTTGACCTGCTTTGTCTCCCGGCTGCTGGATCTGAAGGCAAGCCATGCCCATGGCTTGTTTCTCATCCGGGTACTATGTCCCCAACCGAATCAACCGGGTACTCGGGCCAGTGGCATATTCTATATCTATAAGGTAAGCCGCTGATGTTGTTTCTTTTACATATTTACGATATGTTTTTATGATTCAGGCCAGTATATTGTCTGTCCTGGTCACTACATTGTCTGACCAGGCCACTAATTGTCTGACCTGGTCACTATACCTATTGTCAGACATTGTTCTCTATATTATTATTATTCAGTATTTATTTATTAAGCAAAATATGGCTTAATTTTGTTATAGTCTTTCTGTATCTGGTTTTGTCGTTATATTATTTCACTAAGTTATTGTACTCAGGACAATATTACCATTTAAGTACATCCATATATAAAACTTTTATATTCATAAACATATACTATAATATCCATATTTCTCTAAAAGTACACTTTTTTTATAAAAATAATGCTATTAGTAGATATAAATAAGTCTCATGTGCCTGTGAATATTTTTGATGCATGCAAGCTTCTTCTTTTCTTCTTACTTTTAGTTCTTTAGAAAACTTTACTAATATAATTATATTATACTTACATGCTCATAAGTTTAGATAGTCCATTGTGAACATTTGGCTTATCCCATCATCTTTAAGCTTTAATTGTCTTCAATTAGGTTATATATAATATAGGAACTAGCTGTGTGTAGCCCGCGACTTCGTCCGCTTGGAATATTTATTTTGGGCATCATATTTATTTTTGCAAACAACCTCTTCAGCTTTATAAATTATAGCTGTTACCCACGACTTGAAGAACCGTTATCGCAGCGAACGCAGCTGAAGCCCTTAAAGATGAATAATTATCATCGTTTTTTTTCCACATTTTCCATTGTTTCTTCGCTCCTATTAGTTGCAGCGTGATGTTATATAGCCTAAAGCCTTCCTCGGTATAGGGTCTATTCAACACAATTTTTTTTCATTTCGCACCAGTATTTCCTGAAATTAGCGCGTTCAAACAAACAAACAAACTCTTAAGCTTTATAATATTAGTATAAATTTATTAAGACACCTAGAGGAGGAAGCCTATACCCACCAGTGGGTCGACAAAGACTGAACATGATGATGATGAAGTTTTTTATAAAAGCTAATGTTTGTGTGTGAGTTTGTATTTTTGTTACTTTACACGTTCAAAGGGGTTGAACTTGATTTGGTTGAAATTTAAGATAAGAATAAGATAAGGTAAGATATTTGATAAACACATATTTGATAACTAACTGAACTTTAATTCTAGATTAACGCGAGTTACACAGCAAAGCTCCACTTTTAAAAAGATATGGGTGACTTACAAATTTTACACAACCAATAAAAGTGTAAATAATATAGTTAAATTACAACCAATGAATTAGGAATTAATATTTCACATTCGTTTCTTTATTAAAAGTAGGTACAGTTAAAATGTATTTTATTAAAAGGATAGTAAAAATGACTTCTATTAAAAGTACACTGAAGAAGTGGCTCGTTCAACAAACTTTTTATACTATTGACGAGTTTTTTTCTATCTACAAGAAGTCCTACCTAAATATAAATGGTAGGAATTATGTGAAATAGTTATATTTAAATTAATGACATGTAATTGTATAATTACCAATAAATGGTTTTATCTGTTTTTATCTGTTTTACAGTTAAAATGACTGCTATTAAAAGTACATACATATACAATGCCTTAGACAAACACATGACATTTCAAAGTATATATTTCATCTAACTTGCATAACAGGGACCTGCCACCACCTGGTATGCCGAACTTGGGTCGGTCAGACCTGGATCCGTTCGCGCCCATGGGTGGAGGCATGATCTTCAACCCGTTCGGACCGAGGAGGGACTTTGAGAACCCTGGCCTCGGGGTACCGGGGGGGCTGCCCAGGTAAGTTATACAATAAAAATAAATTATATATTTTTCAACTTTTATCAATCTTTAGACTTATTTATTTGTTGTACCACTACTCCTATTGTATTTTTGAGTGTGTATATCTACCCACTAAATGTTTGTAAATCAGTCTCAATAAATGTTATTTTATTCTAGTGCAGTGAGACGAACGGAAATCGCAATTCCCGTTTGTGCCACTACCAGTAGGTTCAGCCAGTGTAATGTATCATCATTATTACATACAAAATGAATTAAAGTAACGTATAGTAGTATAGTATATTATATCATCATCATCATCGGGTGCCTTCTTCATATTGAAGTTCGGAGGTCAGTTGGCAAAACTTCTTGCGATCCCATGCTGCTTCATTTAGATGCGGGTAGCTTAGCTTTGTCCATTTCTTGATTTCTTAATGTCAGTATATTATATAGTAAACAAATAAAGAAACTGTAATGTTACTTGACGTTACAGATATTTTTGTGTTTAAAAAAGTGTATACTACTGATAGAAATGGGACTCAGTTCCAGTAGTATGAAAAATCATATTTAAATCAAGCAGTATAATTCTGAGTAATTCTATTTTCAAGGTATAATCATGTACAAAATCGTTGTCCAGTTTACAAAGTCCTAAACTTGTATACTTTTTCACAATCTTACAATATCCCCGAGTTAACACATTATAATATCTTAGAACATCAAGGGAATCATAGTCAAATCAAAAAATTAGGTATTATTTGTATTTAAATAAACTATAATTCCGTTTTCCTATTATACTGTGGAACTCATTGCCCGAATCTCTATTCCCCTTGAACTATAATTTGTCGGTCTTCAAGTCGAGAGTAAACCGGTTTCTTCTAGGCAAGCGCGCTACATCGTAGACTATAACGTTGCTTAACATCAGGCAAGTTGTAGTCAAGCGTAAGCCTATTTCATGTAAAAAAAAATATACTTAATATGTAATAATATCATATGACAGAGGTGCAGTTCCACCGGGCGCCCGCTTCGATCCGTTCGCGCCGCCCGGCGTCGGCCCAGTGCCTGGGCGTAGGCCTCCGCCCCCGGACGCAGACCACCTCCCCCCGCCTGGCTTCCACGACAACATGTTCATGTAGACTATACGAGTGGAGGGAAACTTCAATACGGAAACTTATTATACTCAGCAGTTGTAGAGATTTAATATCAATAAATTCAACATTGGAAGCTTTGATGCAAAATAAAATGACACTGCATGACGTTCACCATTTAGAAAACATTTTAGGCACACTTGGACAACGTATCTTAAAAATACTAGGGCTTAATGTGTTCAAAAGTCAAGCGCAAACCAATTTAAAAAATAGTGTAACAATATAAATACTATGGTAACTATAGTTCGAGCAATGATTAAGGAGCCCATTTTTAGTCGTCTAAATATCTTACTTATCATAAGGAATGGAATCTGCTAAAGAAAGATGTCCACATTGACATCATTTAATTTTGATCTATATACAATATTATGGGCTTTTATTTTGCCTACTTGCGCTGTGAGATTAACCCTGCAACTATTTATTATTTAAATATTCACAAATGCCACACTACCAAGCTGTAACTAGGTTTCCGAATTGAATTTTCCCTGCTAGTGAACCTAGGCTATTAACCAAAATGAGTAAATAATACACGCGGTAAATAACAAATATACGTTAAAATTACTACACAAGTTACTCGTAATATGGTTGAAGATAATTATAGTAAACTCTTAATATAGGCAGTCTATATTAATCATAGACGTTCGTGGAAATATGATTTACTCATTTTTGTGCATGCTCTTCCAAGTTAAATGTTAATCTTTGATTTTTTGGTAATGATCAATAAAGGCAATTTCTCGTACCTATATTTTTTATTTTGTCTACGAATATATATAAGCTTACATTATTGTTAAGGTGAATACAGACTAAAGCATATGCTTGAAACAAAATAAAGTGTGAGAGAGTTCTAGTGTATCACCCTTCACGAACCAGACGTAAGCACGCTCGCCGTTTTAATACTAGTCCAGTCATTTTAGCTTACATTTGGTAAGAATCTCGGAATTCGAGATACCCAGCTATAAGTATGTAAATACTTGTAGATTGACACCCTAAAAGTTGTCTCAAAACCTACATATGGTAGGGTGTGCGCGACTATTAAATTTCAAGGTTCAAAGGTCTCAAAAATCGGTTTTTTGTAAATATCTCATTCCCTATGGGTTTTTTGCTATTTGTTTACGCCACCTAGCGGGGAGTAGTAAGAACTAGCATTCGAAAATATGGTAAAGAGCAATGTACAATACATTTTAAATACGTGGGGTAAAAGTGGGTAAAAGCACAGTCTTTTTTTTTGGCTTTTGCGAATATATGAGTTCGCAATTCTGCCAATGGTCAAGTGGGAAGATAGGCCATCAAACTGAGAAATTTTATGTGAAATATCGATATGTACGGTGGTTTTAAATTGCACAGTTGAGTGTTTTTTTCCCCCTTTTTTGCTTTCTGTAATAGCGATAGTTAAACGATCTATAGACATATAAAGAATCAACACAAGAACAAACACAAACATAGATGCATATACATAGGGACATGTTAATTAAATTAAAATTAATGTTTCTTATAATTTTATTTTATTGTTTTTAGAATATTTACATAAGATATTTACAAATTTGGAATGTACAAGGGATAGCAAGGGAAGTAGGACGAGGAATTTTGGAGGGATAACATAAAAAAATTAAATAAAATGTTGATTGACATCACTAGAGACAAGAACGCTGACTGGTTCCTTGCGCAAAGAATTTCTATAGCAATCCAGCGTGGGAATGCAGCCAGCGTTCTTGGCTCCATACCACATGTAGATTGTTTAAATTTAGTTTAGATGTAAATACTCTTTTTTAGTTCTGTATCTATGTTAATATGTGTAAATATTGTTTCTTATTATTGAATCAAGGATTTTTTATATCATCCCTCTCTTTCCCTCTGGATTGTTCTCTCTTTGGTTTTGTGAAATACATTTTATATGAATAGAAACCTTATGTTCTTACACTTAAAGTTCATTTTCTATAAATGGTAAATCGGGGGGGAAATCGGTCAAAAATGAAAGGCATATAGAGAAGGCTGTTGTCTTGCTTCAACAGCTTGCCAGTTTAAAAAATAATGAGTGATAAATGTCACTGTCAACTTAAGTTTTGAAATATTTAGCAATAAATAATATTATTTAATTTTATTTATTATAAATCTTACTTGACACATAGAAATCTGAATTAATTTGTGAAATTAACACAAAATAAAATAAGTAACCAATTTAATATTATATTATTTTTCACACAAGCAACATTCAATTATGATGACATTATATGACAAAAGATAGAGGGAAAATAATAATTTCATATGTAATTTGTAAAAATAATTTAAATGTATTTTATTGTAAAAATAACAAAATGGTAAGAACTTGTAGTATTCCGGGATGCAGAAATGAATCTTATAGTGGTTGCAATATATCTTTCTACAGGTATGCTAAAGTTTAAGTATGATTACATAGGGACTAAGGTGACCATATTATCTCGTGCTTGAAATAATTTGTGCAATATGATATTTTTTCAGTTTTCCTAAAAATGAAAACATCAAAATAAATTCTCCAAAGTTTGCAGTCTACACTTTGATCCAAAATCTTTTAATACTCCAAATTCTCTCCGTTTGTTAAAAAAAGGCGCTATCCCAATTCCTGCCGTGGTGAGAAAAATTTAGTAATTGATTTTGTAGCTATTAGTAGTAGTGCTGATAAAAAGTAGCCAAGTCATATATTCTTATACCATGGTTTCACATACGACTCCTTAGTATTGTATACAGTTTGCTTTATATTGGTGTACATAGTTTAAACCATCACTCGTTTCAGTTAGAATTTGAAACACAAGGAAAACGATAGTGTTAAAAATATAGGATATAGGCAACTACCTACATGCAATTCAAATGTGAACTTGTAAATAAATATTGTAATTGCTGCAAAATGTAATGATTTTGATCACATTGCCTCCCTGTCAATTAACCGAATCGATACTATTATAAGTTACAAACTAAAGTGCATTTTAATTTGTAAGTAAGTTTGTTGGTGTTTGTTACTTAACGCGTCAATAGAGCTAAGGATCATCATGACTGGCAAGATGCAGGTAAAATAGGACCGCAAATGAGACTGCTCCCGATTTGGTAAGAAGATGACTTGGTATATCCTAATTATATAATTTATTGTCACCCTAGTTAGAAAAAGACAACTGCCTTTCATACTTCGCCTCGCTCTGCTCATATTGGATCAGCAGTAATATTTCCCTATATATTACTTCCATGTATTGAATACTATGTATTGAATAATCAAAATCAATTTTTTTTTCTATTTCTACCATTCCTAATTCTACCGGAAATGGTTTTTTTTTAATAATAGCAACATTTTTGTTAATATTTTTTACTATGGTAACATAGTCAATTTCTATGCTACCAGTCGCATCTAAATACCCTTTATCTCTTGGACTTTGAGTTGAACGATATGACTATATTATTAATTTGTTTATTCATACTTGCACAATTACAATACTAAAAAAAAAAATTGTTTGATAAAGCGTTTATTTTTGTAACTAAACAGTTTAGAAAATTCAGGACTTGATTCCATGATGATTATGAAGATGTGCGATATTGATGATGATTTATTTTGATCAAGTTATTTTGTTAGTTGAATATATAATAAAAGTTCTCATGCATCGTAACGAGTCTGCTTGATACCTAACTTTTTACCAGAATAACTGCGTTGTATAGCTAAGTATATACAAGCAATTACATACGATTACTAATGTTAAGCAAACGTGTCGCCGCGATGTACTCTAATCTAAAATATCTATCGAGTTACTAGCATCAGTGAGGAGGAGTTTTCAGTGAATAGTACTGGTAAAGTGGCAACCGAAACGTCAGTTTTGCAACTTTCTTGTGCGGTGCACACGTTTTCGGCGTGTGTAGTGAATTTTTCAAGCTGCTCACGGCTGCAACCGTTCAATTTCTATTCAATGTGTATGGCTGTGGAGGTAAGTTACAAGTTTCCATTCAATTACTGTGTTTTTCTTTATCCAGGAAAGTTATTTCTGGCGAAGGTCGTGCCCTCCCACTGGACCATGGAAAAACGTCAGCAAGCGTCGAATCATTCCAAATTGTAATTCAATTCACGTTTTCCCTCCCATAAGTAAAGTAATTACGCTAAAAATATCGTATTTGTATGTCACAGCAACCGTAATTACTGACAACACGCATGTATTGTTTTATGTAGGTATGATTGATGCAGGAAGCTATTTAACGTAGGGTTAGAAAAAATATTCCGGTTGTTCATTGTAACATCATACAAATAAGTAATGTCTCTTTTATTTGGTTTCGAAACTTTTGAACACCTAAATATCTTGTTTTCTAATACAAGCATAGAATTTCGGTTCATTCAATTTGTCTGCGACTTTTAATTTTAAAAAATGAGTCATGACGAAAACTCAGTTAATTTTATGAAATAAGTAGTTACCTTCCTACTTTAGCGTCATTACCACTGTGGGAAATAATTTATCCTTTCCTGCCTGCATTACAAAAATATCTACATTATGGTAAAACATTACAATGTAACTTTATAAATAAACTGAAAGCTTCTGAAACATTCTCATAACTAAGTAAAATTCAAACATTTGTATTTAATTTCTATTGTTAGTATTATCATATACAAAATCAGGTATTGTTGCTTTTGGTTAGAACTAATGCAGTTCCTGTAATAACCAAATTATAATACAGAAAATCATCTTGAAAAGCATGCCCCAGCTCTTTCTTAGATTTAATTGACCAACTATAGCAGAATTACCTACACTTTTACTCAACAATCCTTTAATGTTTGAAAGCATTTCAATGTACCTTTGACTGTCACATGAATTTATAAACAGTAGTGTGTTTGGTGTGATTGTTACCATTGTGCAGGCTGTCCTGTGTGTCAGATACTCTGTGCACCTGCTACAACATTACATATGGCTTATGTTATGCCTTAGATATGATGTAGCCTTTATATAGGTGCATGCTATTTAAAATTATTATTTTATTTTACTTACCTGTTTCCATTAATACAACATTGTGATGCTCCTTTACTGCTGAAAATAAAAGTAAAATATTCATTGCAATTTCAAATTATTAGGATCTGTATGTACATGACATACTTAAATTGCTTATAATATAATTTTATTACATGTATCTACAATGCAAGCCTAGCTCAGCCAATCTCAAATATGTGAAACCTATCTGCTTATTAACTCATTAATTAAACATATAAGATTAAAGACTTATCTCTGTTAAAATAGGTAGTATTTGTGGTTGATTCTGGTCTGAACCGAAGTAAATATACAATTTGGTATCAGTTTATTTTCATTAATTATGCTATTACATTCTGAACCAAATTAAATGTTTTTACAGTCAGTAAGAAGATGTTTACAGACAAGTAATAGTTTACTTGTTTTATGTAGAAATAATATAATACCTACATATTTTTCACAAGCTATGGGATTTGAACTGAAATAAATGGACACAGCTGTTTTTTTGACAAATTAAAGTTATTACACAATTTATGAGAATATTATGTTTAGAATAAGACCATTCCATATCATTAAATACAGCTTGATGCCTCTAGAATATTAGACTTATAATACATCATAATATATGAAACCTAACACCCTTAACCAGTGTAGGTTGCTATTGTGACTCAAGGTTTTTATAACCTGACCTTTATCACAGTATATGGAAATTGCACATATGCTTCTTGCATGTCAGATTAGAATAAAGGTAAAGTTTCAGAACAAATATATGGTACATAACGGTTTTTTTATGATAGGATATAAGACCTTTCAGAATTATCTTGAGTTAATAGAGCTATGCAATAGAGAAATATTTTTAGTTTTATGAGATGATTTTTATTTTATTTGTGCTAAGTGCTAGACCCAATGAAGGTTCTAATTAATTATTCATGCACTTATATAGTTATCAGCAGCTAGTGTGAGAAGCTTGGAAACAAGAATTTTAAGTCAGTTGACTGTTACTTATGTTTATAAACTGGTCAGTCAACTGTTACTACCTACTGTGTAGTTTGTTAAATAATAAAATCACTTACATGTAAAGTATTAGGTTAAGGTCATGTTAAAATGCCCAAGAATACCCTTTAAATTAAGCCCATGAAACAGTAAATAGGTATTAAGTACCTATATACATATATATGCTTCTATTTCTACTTACAAACTTTAATTTCCAAGAAAATCTTGTGTCACACTTATAGAGAGCAATGTTTATAAACATAGAAACTTGAGCTCAGATTCCTGTTGACACAATCAGGTTTCTCAGAAAAGAAGCTCTGGCAGTGCCATTTATATATATTTCTTATAAATTCTGTTGAAAGAATTTCTACCTGAGGGTTTATTGTTGTTTGTAAGACCAAGTTCAAGGTAGCATTTGAAAGGATGTTATTTGCACAGTTACAACTACCTGTTTTAATACATAGCTTAGAAACAACATATTCTTAATAACTGTATCTTGTTTTTTTCATATTCTATCACATCTTGCTTGTTTATGCCATGTTTTGGATGAGTATCAAATTATGGTCAAACTCTTAGGGCCTTATTACAAAACGTGGTTTAACTATTAGCCCAGAACTGAAAATATGCAGTGCGTTTTTGCTGTTCAAAATTTGTCTCTACTATGTCTACTGTCATAATAATCAATCTATCAAATGTAACCAATGATAATTCAACGTCCCAATTTGCTTGTTTGTAAGTATGTGATGTTTGAACAACAAGGATCGACTTTTTATTTTCAAAGTCCTGGTCTAATATTTAAACTGTGTTTTGTAATAAGACGGTTAGTGTTTTCTTTTTGTTATTGAAGGAAATATTTACTTAGATTTTCCTTAAATTATTCAAAAAGTTTCTGGATGTCTGAATAAATTAACTAACAAAATTAACTGATCATTACCATCGTCATAAACATTCATTAGAAAAGTCAAAGAACTATTTTAGAATTTAGAATGTATTTAATTCTTACCTTAAAGATAACTTAACTAACAGAGTTTTTTTTTTCAATTGACCTTAATGTAGAGTTACCAGTGGCTACTGCACTAGGTACCCCTGTATCGCAGCAGCCACAGGTGCTTTTAAACGGTATGATTTTAATATGTACTATGTAACTACATTGTAACATAAACAATGTAAAGGTAATCAGATAGAAACTAGAAAGCGATCAGTTCATTGGTCACTAATAACCTCCTCTACATACGTCATTTCCGTCAAAGATGTGCATAAGCATAATAAGCTATACATGCTAGTTTTCTATATTACTGGGCTCGGTTGAAATCGGAACTAAAAAGTTCATACCGCGATATGAATTCATTACAGTGTACAATCATATAATACTGTACCGCTGCTGCTACCATATGTGTGTGTAGATGTATGTTGCATGAACTCTACATGTATGAGTGCAGTATGTTCGCAATTTACGTAGTTTCATCAGAATTTTCCTACAAAAATGCGTACATGGTGTATGCATTGATGTCGCTTACGTCATTGTTGCATAATACATGCCTATCGGCGTACCGCGAAATATAAGCTACATGGTAACTATACTTATATTGCCTATAGGTAGTAACTGTTAGTTATTGTTAACAGCTCACACGTGTAAAACCAGCGTGCTTAATCTGTGACTATGTTGGCTAATACTATTTTTAAATATGCCAATTCATACCTATATCAGGTATATCATTGCTACACTTGTTTTTGTTTTATTTTAATGTAATAAGCAAGTAATTCATTATTTAAGTTTATTTGGTTCAAAATTTCGTGATAAGAAGTATCTAAGTAAGCTAAATTTAACTTTGTTAAAAAAAACTGGTAGAAAATTAGAGCCAAAACGATAAATAAAATCGTTTGATATCAACTTAGTAAAATTATGTATTGTGTGCTTAAATTCACTGCCTCCCACATATACCAGCTTAGCTTAGATGCAAGATTCAATACCTAGCTAACTTAGCAGCTAACTGTAAATGTTAGCAACATCGTGTGCAAGTTGAAAGTGCCGCGTTAGAAACTCGGTACGCCTCCAGTGTTGATCGGCAGCCACTTTCGCGGCGGGTTTCTACTCGACTAGGCGCAGGACACCCTGGATGGGGCACTGACCCGACCTTCGCTGGCGGGTGTTGAACCTGCGCGGGCGCACGACCGTTACCACGAGCCCACACCACCTCAGTCATTCGCACGCGAAATCGTGGCGCCGACCGGCTGCGAGCCATTTCCAAAGGTTCACAGATAGCGACTACTATAATAGCTGCGATGGCGTCATCCACACGTCAAACGGTGGTATTCCGCAGTTGTTTGCGACTCTGTTGTCATTGAGAAACCTTTGCTAAGCAAAGACGACGTCGGAGCTTTTCCTTCGTCGCTCATTGTGGCCCATCTTTTATGCTGTTGATGAATTGCAACGTGTCAGCGCTATTGGCGGATCCTACGTTTCGTCTCCATCGTTAATCATCCTGTTTTCTTCTCCCCACATTTTATTCTCGCCGCTTTTATCTTTATGGACGCAGTAAAATTAAGTAAACAAACAGATTGCTATTTAGCGCCGAGCACTTGGTAATTTATTAATCTTATAATGCGCGCTAATGTACGAGCGAATACTGTGTCAATAGGTTACTTTAAAGTATTTAAACTGAGCTGTTTATGGTGGTATTTAACTCGCTACACATGTTTTATTAGAAGCTGGCATTCGCGCTAGAATTCCTTCGATCGTGGTGCTAAATTAAACTGTAGCCGCTGGCGTCGGTCGAGTGAAACGTTCTCGGAATTTCCGGAGAGCGCCACTCAGACTCGTCGAAAAGTTGTTAAATGGCGATGCCATTAGCCACCGCTAGCGGCCGAGGCGGGCACACAGGGAGGCGAGGCTATATCCCGCCTATAGTAGATAGACGTATAGCTGCGGTCGGCTATTCAGCAAGGGCCCGGGTCGTTGCTCCAGGTTCCTGGCTCGAAGGGCGACGCACTCAGACGTCCCTTCAACTCCCGCTGTCACTACGCGCACGGAATGCGATACGCGCAATTGATCTACCCTAATCCTGTTTTGACCTTATTGAGATATCAAAGAGGCATAAGCGATGTTTGCTTTCGTAATGGAAAGCCTGTGATTAGTGCCAGCCTTTCATGTCAGCTTGGAAGGAAGTTTCCTGAGCCTTTTGATAACATGTTTGTAGTACTTAGGACGGAAGTTCTTTCACATCTTCTACTTAGTAAGAATATTGTCTTTTGATTCACGAATAAAATAATTGTAGGCCATCCCTTGATTTTCAAAGATTACTGCGCAAATGTTTGCTAGATTTCTGGAGTGATGTAATAATATCTTAGGCCGAGTGAAATGATTGAATAGCTTTTTGTCTGGACAGCATTTTATTGTAGTTACCACTTATATATCACCCCCTAAAACTATTGGTTATTCATTGCTTTAATTAAAGTTTACAAAACATCTCTCTAAGATTAGTCATAAATTTTGTAGTTAGATCGATTTGCCTAAATTTTAAAAACTTTATCATTAACCTGACCTCTCCCCTTAGGGCAACAACAAAGCAACTCTGCAAATACGTACTGTATTAGCGCGTCTGCAAACTTTACATTTAATCCTTGCTAACCTTTCAGAAGCCCTGCTAAGTCTGCCCTATTCACTACCCATTAAAATTATTCAAAATAACTACCAAGCTTCTTCAAATACGGTTGTACGTTTCTTCAAATGCGTGGGTTCTTATTAAAGCTCAATCAAATAAGAATTAGTCCGATGTCAACAGAACAGGTAACCAGGTCAGGCTGTGCGGAGCCTCCAATGAGGTCAGTGAGCCAGGTCGCGATGATGCCTTGTCATGGTCAGGATCCAACTGTCTCTACAGCTTTCTACCCACTAATGGGGCGGAGTAATTAGAAAAGGTGATGAGGATGTGGAGGCTTGGGCTGTTTGAGCCTATCGGGATCTAGATGTCAAGGATCCTTGTGTACTTAGTTATAATAGAAATATCTATTTGTTAGTATTGTTCCAAAGATTACTTTTTGAGTGAACCCAATAAACCAAATTTACTTGATAAACATTTTTATGGCATACCATCGAGTAATGAATTGCCTCCATAACCGTCGTAAAATATATCGGGCATCCTAATTAGTAATATTTACAGGGCACATTACTTCATGGTACGGTAAATGTTGAATTCATGACCAGAACGATTTCCAACACGCAACGAGAAGGTTATACCGGTAAAGGTGACCTGGGTTATAGATGGCTGTCAATGCTTGTCCCGTTTGTCTTGATATCGATTGGTTTCTAATTCTAGTGCTTAGTCAATGTAGTCTAGATTTGGAGGGCTCGGACGAAGGCGAGTGCGCGTGACGTCATGCGCAGTACGTCACGGGTGACGTCACCGTCCGTCGAATCCACCCCTGCTTGCTACCCTTACCACGAGTCTCATCCTCGAAAGTAATCGTGACGGAAAAAACAAGGTTTTTTATTTCAAATTATCATAAGACCTAGTTTTTTTATTTTGACTATATTTTTTATCAAAATAATTTTGATGGCAATCTGAATCGAATTGAATTTACAATTTACGTGTGCTGATATAGTTTATGATTTATTTATCAAACATTATAATCTTATCGATCGCATTGTTATGTAAAATCTATTCTGTTTCTATATCGTCGCCGATTTCTTTATCGCTGTAAATATCTAGAATTCTTTTGTCTTTTGCTGATAATATACTTCGATTACATGTTAAGTGTTCACTTCAGTCGATTTCTATGAAAAAATATTATAAAGGAAACACGTTAACTTAACAGTATTTATAAAATTTAGCTTTCACTTACTAACGTCGTATTATGATTTACATTTGTTTGATGAATTGCCAATTACTCATTGAATCGAGTGTGCGATTCATGCGTGCATTAATTAGTTCTATGATTTATGCTATTTTCTGATGTCCACAAAGTTCAACAGCATCGAGTTCAAGTATTTATGAACCGGTTTCGTCTCTATTTTACAATCCGCAACCATCTCACTCTGACTGAGTGATTATGACTCTCTGAGTTATGATTAGTATAGTATTTGTTTTTTATTAGATCGGGCTGAGGCCATCGCATTTAATATAAAATTCAACCAAAGATCATGTCCTGATGTCTATTTGTGATAATGTTAGTAGATATCCTATTCATCAAAATAATGGCGAAATCTACAAATGGTACGAGAGTTCATACAATTGCGAGATTATTACCGAGATAGTGCCTCCCTATAAAAGTCGCTTTGACATGTCACGGCAGGCTAGATATTCGCCAGTCGGCTCATAAACTTGGAAACAATTTCATTTCCATAACGCGAGCGTGTCGGTCGCTCGCGTGCTGACGCAGGATCATTGGAGATTTTAAGTTGGAGGCTCCGTGGTAGTGAGGGCTTCGTTCCTGTCCTGAACGCAACAGTCTCGAATGTAACGGACCCGGGGTACGGCACGCAGGGAGTCGATGACCGCGTATCGATCCCGGGGAAGTGGGTCACGACCCGTTTTCCTTGCACTCCACCCGACAGGGTGCAGCGGTCATCCCACTGACATCGTATTCAGGTACATTTTACCCGAACGCAAGTTCTATAAATAGATGTGAACCTATTCAAGTTGCCGACGTAGCTACACACAACAATAGTCGGATATTATCGATGTATTATGGAAGTACATTGTGAGCGCTTTGAAATGGTCGGATTTGAAGAATGAGCAACGTTGTTGAATAATAATAGAATCGATCTAAACCTGTAATTTATTGGGTTAGGTGGAGATAATGCGTGTCGCCCCCGCTCTCGTTTATGTATAAAACATTGCTGTAGGCCGTGGGCGTATAGTGATTGCCAGGAACAAAGCCATTGTACAAGTTAATCACAATAAAAGAGTTATTTTCGCTAATTTAATCCATTTGCAATATGGTTGTCACGATTGTAAATGTCATGCAACCGCAGCGCGTGACCTTCCAGCATTTAGTGCTTGCTAAATGTCAGTCACGTCAAACCCGCGGTCTCCCGTAACCGGTACCGAGTTATTGCCTCAATTTACCATCACTACGCACATTAATCCTCCATAAACGTTGGAATCGCTTTCCTGGGAGAGACCGTTTTCAGATAAAAGTCGTGTTGTCATCTGACATTGAAGAAGAGAGCGGGCGTGAGGGTTGAATTATTCATTGGCCAGTAATGAGATCGGTTTGCTATCGATTGAGCGCTTTTCTATCGAGATTCATTATCATGATTACACCGCGGGAGGCGTTACTGCAAGCAGAATGAGCCTCTGCTATTGGCTCCGAGCGTATAAATAGGCAGGTAAATGGCATTGAGAAAGTTGATTTACACTAAAGGTATCTTCCACATTGCAAAATACGTTCACTGCTCATTGTCTGATACATCCCGGTACGTCGCTGTTCACCTGGACTGATTATGCACGTTGATATTTCTTTTAATACACGAAGACATTTAGATGTCTAGATTTTGTCTACTCAAATTAACTCGCTCAATTCTATTCCTTATTAAAACCAGGGCACTAGTGTATTGTTATCAGCTTATTAAATTAAGTACTGCTCAGTTTTATCGCCTAAGGGAATTTTTAGATCGCATAAATCATACGATAATACGATAAAATTGGCTTTATCTTAAGCTCGTACAAGTTTTTATCTTGAGTTATCGGTGATTCTAGAAATCTGAACTACAACACGAGCGCATACAATGAAATCGGGCACAGACAATATGTGTTACTATGCAATTGTGAAACCTTGGAGCAGTTTATATTTAGAGCGTAGATTTCAGCGCTCGAATTCAAGCTGATTGATCCGTCCATAACAATTTATGTAGCCGTAGCTTTTAGCACCCACATTTTAATCTAAGTAAGTAGTAGTAAGTACATTTACAACAGGATAAACTCCTGATACTTGGTGGTGATTATATTGATAGGTATCTTGTATCTTGAAATGTGCAAAATGTAGTCTTATAATTTTCAAATTGTGTTACGGGCAAATACATGTACGTTATTAGATCTAGTTTTAACAAATACCCTAGCCAGCCAAAACAAATATCAAGTGAGGGTCATCAGCGTAAAAGTCTAAAAAAACTCATCTGTTTTTAGGTATATCATTATATTCCTAGCGACCATAAACAACACGAGTCCTTTGTACGACGCAGTTTGTTTTTGTGAAGTTTTATTTTTGCGTGTGGGATGAATGGAAAGTATTTTCATTTTCTGCGTAGAAATTATCGGAATCGTAGTAAGTTATCAACAACGTGTTTACGTGAAATCCTGACCGTGTTTTCTCTATATTTAGCCTGGTTTCGATCAAAACACGTTTTGCCGTGGGAGTCGGGCTGGGACGTATATCAACAATAGTAGATTGTTATTTATGCACGTGGACTGAACTGCTGACACGTGTCCCGCATTGATCCCGCGGAACCACGTGCAAAATACCATACCTACCTCTCAAATTATGTTTTGCATTTGTATCTGAAGCACTTGCAATAATAATTAGCGTAGACGTGGCATTGTGGAGCCTCGCTTTATGGGAATGTCCTTAGATAGTACATATTTACAGCTTTTTAATTTAACTTTTCATTTCAGACACATTTCTTACCCATCATTTTGTGACGATTCCTTTCTGAAGCCCCAGCCATTTACACTATGTTTCCAGTATAAGATTAGTTTCACCTATGTCGAAACTTGAAGACCCTTTGAGGCCTTTAAGTAAATAGGAATGGCTCCAAATGATCCCACCTTCAGTTTTATGTCGGTCGCCACACTTATCTTGCTCAATTTGTCGTGTCCAATGGTCTTGAAAATTTCCTCCTGGCCGTGGGAGGAGGTCTATTTTTATCCAGCAGGCTTTACTGTGAAGGCCATTTAATTGAACGCTGTTCTTGCTACCAAGGGCAAAATTGTTTCATCTGTTGTCTGGTATAGAGAAGGAAACAGATATTTTATATTTGCCTAGTGGGTGCTCGCGGCTTCGCTCGCATTAAGAAGTAAAACTTGCATCCCCTATTTCACCCCCTTAAAAGTGGCATTTCCAAAAATCCTTTCTTAGCGGATGCCTACGTCATAACATCTACCTTCATTCCAAATTTCCCTATCCCCTATGCCCTATCCGTCCAGTGGTTTGGGCTGTGCGTTGATAGATTATTATATCAGTCAGTCAGTCAATCAGTCAGTCAGTCACCTTTGAGTTTTATATATATAGATTTAAGCTCTTCTATCGTTGAAAAAATGAAATCCACTTAGCAACAGCGTGAACGTGCAATTAATTGCCTTTGCAAAATACAGGCGCACTGCAGAATAGTGCTTATTGTCCCGTTTCTGTTGATGTTTGCCCGGCTAGCCATAATATTGGGATCGTCGTGTTGTTATGTCCTCAGCCTCATGATTGCGATATCGGTTTCATGTACAGAATCATTCAATCGTTTATTTTGACTGGCTATTCCTCGTCTTTAGTTCCAGTGTTTAGTCCATGTAATCAAGTCATGTCGTTTACTCTTTTAAGTCCCTGTGATCAAGTTCGAAAGGACCCGAGTATTTAAGACAATTGTACGGGCTGCACAATGTAAGTTTTGAATAAATAAACTGCTCGGAGATTAATTCTATATGTATAAGTAGAGTGTCGATATTCCCCACCCGCGTTCCTGTCGGTGTAATTTAAAAAGTTGAAGGAATGATGTCGGGAGATGAATTTTGGGGTGTGCGTAGTGGTTCCGGCGCTGTATGTCGGCGTATGTCTGGCGAGTGACGCCAACGCCCCCGGCGCGGCGCGGCGGCGGCGTGACGTCGCGGCGGCGGTGGCGGGCGGGCCGCGCCACTCGCGCCAGTCTCTGCGCGACCGCGGCACGGACCGTGTCGACCCGCTGCGATGTAAACGCCTAACCTCCAACTCTGTCTACAACGGCAGCTTCTGTTGCGTGTGCTCGATCGTTTCGCTTAGTTCCTCGTTCAATATTAACTTTATTTTGTGTTATACGTCGTCGTTCTTTCATCCGCCGCGCCGGACGAATGTAAGTGGTGTTTCTGTGTCATCATTAACGGCGGTGTCCCACATTACTGACACGTTTTGAAAGAATTCTCGAGTGAGGTGCGTGACCAAAGTAGACCGTGTCGTGGGGCTGAACGACATTTGATCTTTTTGGCTGGATATGGTCAAACTAGGTGGTCAGGTAAATGTTCATGTATTGCACATTATTTCACGTTGAAATGCAAGTATTTGCGGCTTTTATGGTCACATACGCACAGCTATTTTTTGGAATCAACAAGTGTCAGCTTGAAGTTCCAGCCTTTTAGCACGAGTGGTCACGCCTCACCCACCCTGCAGCCAGATATAAACGCTGTGGATATTCCATTAATTTCACCCTCATTCCATCTCCTGGTATATATTTTTGTGATTAAACAATAAACAATAACACTGTGAATAAACTTCATTTGCAAAAGAAGTCGCTTCTCCAAACATATGTATATTCGAAATAACCACAATTTACGACTCGGCTATCTATAGAGTTACTATTAGTATCTCCCATGGAATACCGTGCGTCAGGAAATGAAATATGCAAACATGCTTTCACATCTGATTTGTTGTCTATAGGCATATCGGTATCAGGCGGCAGTAAATCGTTGAATGGAGCCTCATCCACTCCGAGCATTACTTCCTTGTCATTCATGAATAAATTACCAATGAACGTAAATGAGTCGGCTGTAGGAACCAATTTGGAAGATCATTTAGACTCCACTTACTTATTGGTGTCTGGTATTGTTTGAACACAGTAAATTTTCCTGTTTGCAACTAAAATACTAATTAGTATGTTATTAGAATGGTCCCGTTAACTGAGGTCTAATTATGTTGTGTGCGCGGTAGGTTTGGTTGGCAACAGCTCTATTTTGTTATTTGTAGGTGCCCCAAATAACACTATCTAAACCGTCACCGAATTACTAACGTCATTAGCATCATTTGCAGAACTAATTTCCAATCAATTTATTTAAGCCGTATAATATGATAACAAGTTCGCACTAAAATTTTTGGAAGCATAAATATCAAAATCATTACGTGCTAGTGGACATCCATAAATTCACCAATATATTAGATTCATGGAAATGTAAACATCAACTGCTAACGCTCGGTACCAAATATGAAACCGTGTAAATACGTCGTAAAGCGGGCTCGATCAAGGAGACTTCTAGAGCTCGATTATTTTATCTAGTTCATGTATCGTTGACCACATTACGTCATTGCCAATGTCACGGCTCCACGGGCGCACACCCGCTGCTAGTGATCTGCATGAATATGCCGTTTTAAAGCGATATATCGTTTTGTCTCGCATTTTTTGCTCTAGCCGTGAATGCTAATAGAGCTTTGCTGTTATTATTTAGATGACTGATCTATTATTTTTAGATGTCTTGTAAGTGTCTGCAATGTTTAAGTTATAAGCTACAATTAGATTCATTGAATTGTTCCAATTCTATTTTTTGTGGGCGTCTGTATTAAGTACATACATTCCAGATTTTGGCTGTTATGAATGAGCAAAGGATTTATGTTCACAAAACAATATGAGGCTTTGTAAACATTGATGTTTAACGTAATGAATCATACATTCACATCCCTCATAACCTACATACGTATGTTACAGTCAACAAATAAAGCCGCAGAATAATAAAACATGACGCGATGCTCTCAAATGATAAAAACACGAAGCTCAAACACTGCAGTGATTCTTATAGCTATGATAATCGGTTTTAAATTCGCCGTGTCGACCTCTGCTGCAGTTATTTACGTAACTTGACTATCACACACTTCAAGCGTGAATGATGGAGACATCCTGTCGCTAATAAATAATAATCCCGATAGATAAGACGCACTATCACATTCTTATCCAAAGCAATGCAGACTGAGTTTGATAGTGTGGGAATAAAATTGCACATTATTATTGTGTTATTATGCAAGAACTCCAAATTCAGGTGCTCTTAATTGAATGGTGATATACTGGAACAGAAGACGATCTGATCAAACAAGCTGCAATCGTAACAGCTAACAAAACATACCATAGTTTTTTTTCCTAGAAACATTTGCAGTAATGGCGATCGTAGTAGTACCTATATATTTATGTAGTTGCATGCCTGTCCCGCCCGACGACCTCGCCCAGTTTCCGTAGTAGAACTATATTTAACTACCTTATTGTGCTTTAGTACTTGTTGCATCTAGATTCTAGAACTTTGTCCGTAGCCGCGGAGACTTCCTTGACCAATCCTTTGTATCTTTTATTGAGATCAGTTACATATTTTTTGTTATTGTTTTCATTGTGAGCGTTGTTCGTGACCGTTACTAATACAATAGAGTTAATTTTGTTATCATTAGTAGTTGTATGTTATGGTGGAAGCGTATGTTTGCGGTCGGATGTCCTCGTTGTTTGCCACGTGTCCGCGTCATCGTGTGCTTACAAACTTACTTTTGTTGACTCGGGATGCCTTTGTCTATTGAATTCCATAGCGGGACGATGCCAGAGCTATTGAATACTATTGATAGACGAGTGACGTCCATGGCATCTTCGTGCCCTTGTAGAAATGGACTATTGTTCGCCGTCGAACTGCTTGTGATTCCTTTCTTTCGGGTCATGTAAATGTTGCTCCCGCCTCGAGGATCCAGACGGTAAACACTTGTCTAAACTGTCTGCATTGTTGCAAACGTATGCAGTCTGGATAAAGTTTATCGACCGTCGCGTCTCGAGTTTTGGACAAGTCTCCCCCTGCTTTAAAACGTTGAAATCTTTTTATCGCCATTCGCAGACTGTTTCTCAAGTGATGCTTTTAATGTCGCGTGTTCTTGTTCTATTACTTTTTAGGAACGCAATTTGGTTCATGTCTGTTTTATTTACTATCTGTTATTACTCTATATGCGTTGTAATAATATTCTGGCGTCGATTGATTCATCAAAACAAATTCGACAAATGCGTAGTTAGTTCATGAACCACAGCAGAGAAAAAACGCGCTCTATTTTCTCTCGAGAAAGATTTACACGCGAAACAGTTATGTACATTATATTTCACCAGTTCTCGAGAGAGTAGGTATTCCTCTTGGCCTGCACCCAAGTCTGGCGGACGTCTCCTTGATACAATTTAAAGGGGTTAAAAGCAAACATTTCCAAATATTTGCAATCGCTTGTGTTACCTGTTTCTAATAGTCTACGCTCGGATGCAATATCAATTAGGTGGTAGCAATTAGTGGATTGTATGATGCGTTTATGAGCTAGTATGCGAGGTGTAAACAGATGACGTGGTAGTGAGTCCCACGCAGCCGCGCGCGCTCAGCTGCCGGCCCGAGCCGGTGCCAAGTGCTCCTGCGCCGTACTTTTGAATTGAGTCCGCATCGCGACGCTCTCGCTCTCCACCGCGTTTACAATTTACATCTCGCGTAAATTCTGATAAAATCTGGTTTTTGCACCGAAAATAAAGCCATTTCTCGTAAAACATGTCAGTGTTGTGGAGGGCGGACCAAATTATCTTCGTTGTCCTCAGTGCTCTATATTCGGCCATTACGTTCGTGATGAACAAATGCCGAGATACGCAGTACTTCAGGAACTTTATGATTAGCATCTAGTTGTGTACGTAAGTGGCTTCCATGAACTTGTGTTATCTAGCGAGGCTCGCTGCCGCAGTGGGCGTCATTATCGGAAAACAATCGCGATAATCGCCGATATCACGCCGCTATCTCTCACAAATATCACTTAAATATTTGAGTGCTACGATTACCATTGTTGATAGAATCATTGTGTCATTATAATTATTTGCGTCGTAAAACAATGAAAGCTTTACGTTGATGTTAATTATAGCTTGAAATGCTAATGACTCCTATGCCAATGTAAACAGGTGACTGACAGACTGTCTTGTCTCATGTCACTCTTATTAGGATGCTTAGCATGCCATTGTCGGAGCAGTATTGAAAACATCAACAAGTATCAAGGATTGGCGATAATTTAACTCCTAAGATGGCAAAACACTAGAATCATAAAGTTCGTTAGCTCACCAATCTTTTCAATATGTTTGCTAGGATACTCATTTCAAATTCAGAAGACCATGTTCTTGCGCGGAACACGTTTCACAAGATACGAAAGCATGTTTACATGCTTTCTCATAATAAGTTAAAGGAATTTGGTAAAGTTTTCTCCGTGTAATATAATATAATCAAACCACCACCAAAAAGTCTCGCTATTTCTCTCATAATATAAAGTAGAAATTATTAATATTGTTCTCTATAATATATAATATACAGCTACCTAACGATAATATAGCGTGATGTGTCTTCCGTAAAAGGATGCGCCCACCACGATGTAATAGCCCAAGAAAACATCCCCAACAAATGTGCAGGGAGTTAGCTACGACACGAACACGACCCTCACTCACTAGAGTGCAGCAACGCATGTTGACATTCAAGTTGTATCCTTGTAAAATGTTATTATCACTTATTGTATTAAGTGAATTCAAAAGGACGAGATATGTTTGTTGCAACTTTACATTATCAATAAAGATTCAACATTATCAGGCGGGCTGAAGTCAAACGCAAACTCACGTAAAAAAATTGAGAAAGACCCCTAACCATTAACCGTATAATTTCTCATTTTCTTTCAGCTGGAGATCCCTTCTGTGGCGACATTGATGGAGTTCCGCTTGGACAGCGCGGAGTACTGCCAGGCTCAACACAAATAAACTAGACGCGCCCACTCGAGCTGGGGGGACCCATGCTGGACTCGAGCGACACCTCCGCATCACGTACCCATCCACAGGTAATACACCTTCCTGCACAGTATGCTTACAACGACCTGCAACGCTGTGATCTCGCAGCCTCATTGAGAGTTCCATTACAGTATAGGTAGGTATGTCCTACTTTGGATCACTACCTCGTTAGACCGGGCGTGCCCGCGATAATCCGGATGTACAAAATAGCCTATACTATCCAAATCGGTTAAGCCGTTCGAACATGATAATGGACAGAGATGTATAAGATACCCTATACAAAGTATCTGAAATACAAGATGCAAGATACTTAAAAATTAGTATTTCAGATCCAAATACAAATACTTTTCTAAAAAGGTATCTGAAATACAGGATACAAAATACCTATCTTTCAAATACTTTTTAAAGATAAAATACTTTTGTAAGAAAACAAAATTTATTTTAACTGCCAACTTTAATTATTCAAAGAATAATGTAGGAAGAGTTTACAAATCTTCGAAAATGTTATAAATTGATTTTGTTCATATTTTTTTTTATATTATATTATATTGTTTTATTTCAACATGACACCAAACACAACTTAGCTCTCTGAACATCAATAAATTGCTATAATGTACAATGCAATAGAGATTAATTCACATATTAAGAAAGGAATGCATTAAGAACGGAAGAAAGGAATTTTTTATGTAAATATTGCATTTCAAGTGTGAAAATGTTTATGATTTGAAAGTCTGGACATATTGCGAGTGATTATAATGTGTTTGTGTTGTCAGTGTGTAATTGTGTGATGTGTTATTGTTATCAAAATATCATGTAGAAAAGTAATCAGAGTAGTGAAAAACTAATGTGAGTACACCTATCTCATTATTTTAGCATTTGCGAGCGAGAGTTCAGAAATTTGATGAGGAGAATGATGTGCGAATTATATATCGTTAACTGTAAAACATAGCTTTAAGTAGTAGTTTTCTATGAAGATACCTACAAGCTACAAGTCTTAGTCAGATCGTTTACAAAGTGGGCGGACATTTTGGAAACTTTTTCCTATAGTGTGCGTATTTCCACCTTAGGCGGGGACATTTTGAGAAAGATAGTGTTGCCATCTGTCATTTGGTTTTCGGCAATATTGTCAAAATGTTTAGACGACGTTTGGTTGGTGGTTTGTATAGTTGCGTTCGGAAAGAAAAAAATAAATTTATTTTAGCAAAAGTATCTTGGGGAAAAAAGTATCTTCAAAATACTAAGATACCAGGAAAATGTATCTAGATATAAGATACAAGATAAAATATATAAAAAGTATTTCAAATACAAGATATAAATACGTATTTTGTATCTTGAATCTGTATTTCAAATACTTTTATCTAAGATACTTTACATCTCTGATAATGGATTGATTTAGATTTCTTCACGATCAAAGGCTGAATCATATTTTTTCGCCTGCAATAATATTGTAATAATGGTATTTTTTTGGATTATCTGTTCTGTTAGTTTTGGTATAAAATGTCATCTAAACTAATCTGTCTTTGAGAACAGTACGGGGAAGTACTTGTCACAGACAGTGGACGATATTCTACTCCAGACCAATAATAATCTAACTCTAACGATAACATCGACTACGGTGGTCCCTGCCGTCGCCATATTGCAATCCGAGAGGGGCGCCTGTAGGCCTCATAAGATATACTATACGGGCGGAAAAAAATTGAACTAAAATAAGTTCTAATACACATAGTACCCTGGGTATTGACCAAATATGGAAACTTTTCATTTTGTTATTTTCACTCCACAACGAAACGCCTATCAAAGACCTGATAGCGACCAACTAAGGATAGAAGAAGAAGGTGTTCTAGGTTTAGCGTTTCGTTTCCGAATCAAAATGTTCCGAATTTGTGAAACACCCTGCAGGGAGGTTATAAATGTCCAGTGCTGCCCTCTGTTTCGAATAGTTATCCTGTACGGAGTGTAACCATGGTACGACCGCAATATAACTCGCTATCTACTCCTGACCAACACAAGACCGCGATAGCGCGATATCAGAACCAAATAGTTTACTTACCGTTGCATCATCAAGATAGAAAATCAGGCACTGAAGCCCCCAATAAAACACAGATGAAAATAAAGTGATTGTAAATAGTTTTCACTCTGTCACTTCTGATAAGATTTCTGGCAAGTAATCAATGTATTAAAAAGTAGTAGTAATACAGAGTTGCAGCGGTAGAGTTGTTTAGCCAGTGTGTTTACGATCCGTGTTATCGGCCGCTTTATAAAGCGTCGCTCGAGGTGCGGAGACAGTGACGCGCGTTGGCCACGGCTCGGCGCGAGCACAGCGCCTCATACATTCACATGACCGAAACTCCGTATTCTCTCCCTATTTTTAGCCAGCTATTTTTTATTCCACTTCAGTCGTTTCTCCGCCAATGACGCAAATATGATCTCGACTAACTCCTGCGTTCGTTTCTGTTTCAGTTACCTTGAATCGGGAAGCCCTTCCGAAGCATATCATCCAGAGTGTACCCCGGGCAACTTATGAGTTTCGTGTAATTTTGAGTTCCATTCCACATTCGGTGTTCGCGTCGCTCGGTGTTCGGATGCGCTCGTGCGGTTGAAAGCGAGCCCGATGCGCGCAGCTCCCGTCATATAATTGGACCCTTTTTTAAAAGAAGCAAGGAACCTGTCGTGTGTTGTGTGGAAATAGAGTGACAGTTTGTCTGTTGGACTGTGAGACTGTGGTTGGCGCCGCGTGAGAAGAAGACAGCAGCCACCATGAAGCAGAAGGACATCAGGCCGGCTCCCTCGCTCATCGAGTACAAGGGGATGCGCTTCCTCATCACCGACCGCCCCTCCGACATCTCCATCCAGGGCTACCTGCAGGTACATTTTGCAACTACTACCTAAAAACAAAAACATTACAAGAAAAAAAAGATACCCACAAAATAATACTAATGTTGATGAGTAGGTATACATATTTTCACAAAGGTACTAAGCTTATCTGTACCGAGTTGGAAGGACGAATTCAAAGTTTAAGAAGCAAGAGCTTAGCAATACAACAAGCCAGTAATTTATTAGTCGACTAAAATCGACATTATGTATTAAAGTTTGTCTCATTGTAACGTGTCAAGCCCAATAGAGATATAAACTAGAGCTATAATATAGAGCTATTAACGACAAACGAGTGAAGGAGAACAATAACTTGGCTCTAAAATGTAAACTCACAACAATCAAGCACTAACTGACACTGGCCTGTTAGCTTAGTTGGTAGTGGCTCTGCCTTCTAATCTAGAGGTCGCGGGTTCGATTCCCGCATGACACAAGTATTTATGTACTTTAAAATTTATAATTACTTGTGTTGAGTCTGGTCGTTTGTATGTATAACAAGTATGTATTTACAAAAAAAAAAGTATATAAGTATTATATCCGTTATCTAGTACCCACGACACAAGCGTTTGCTTAGTGTGGGGCTAGATGGCGCTGTGTGATATGTCCTGAAATATTTATTTATTTATTTATTTACTATTTCTTTTTTCTAACTCTGTGTTGACAACAAATGTCACTGAAGGTTGAATACCGCTCTGTCCACTATCCACATGTCATTAACACTAATCCCTATCAGCAAACACTTGAGGGATGTACTGGCTAAGGTTATCTACTACTATGTAATTATGTACCTACACAGCCTGCCGACTTTTAAGGCTCGTCTGGATATACATATCTATACTAATATTATAAAGCTGAAGAGTTTGTTTGTAAGTTTGTTTGGACGCGCTAATCTCAGGAACTACTGCTGCGAATAGAAAAAATCTTTTTGTGTTGAATAGACCATTTATCGAGGAAGACTTTAGGCTATATAACATCACGCTGCAACTAATAGGAGCGAAGAAACAATGGAAAATGTAAAAAAAAAACGGGGAAAATTATTCATCTTTAAGGGCTTCCGTTGCAAGCGCTGTGAAAACGGTTCAAGTCGTGGGTAACAGCTATAATTTATAAAGCTGAAGAGGTTGTTTGCAAAAATAAATATGATGCCTAAAATAACTATCCCATGCGGACGAAGTCGCTGGCACAGCTAGTATATCCGATTCGTGTTTAGAAATTATCAAATTTGTCGTTTTTTTAAACTATGATTGTTGAATTACCTTTGACTTAATAATTGACCTATAATTATTGAATTATTAATAAATGTATTGTATTGTATTGAAAATCCATTATAAAAGGAGTAGATTTACTAATGTATTTATAACTTTATAAGTTTAATTAAAAGAGCAACAGTTTTATAGATTCTGGGAGTCACATACTATACACATAAACTAAATTTTTGGGCAGGAAAGTTTGTCATTAGAGTTGGCCAGTCTCACTGTAACTTGACTTGACCGGCAACGTTCAAGAAAGACTGTACTTTCTTTCTTTAGCATATTAATCGTAGTGCAAGTTTTCATTAAAACACAATGAGCAAAGTGCTTGTGATGCACTTACAACATATCTAATCCGAATGCAAATGCGTCAAGCGTCAGCTAAAGGGCACAGATGTGCATTTATGTTCCCACGAGTACACAATACAGTAGGTATTTATATCCCAACACCGACGCCTGTTCATTGAGAGCGACCTCCGTCCAAGGATGTAGCAAGGCGACTCGCTTTCCTTCACTCAATGTCACACAGTACTTGAGATTTATGGAAATGGACATAAAAATACCCTGTGTTGCAGTTTGTTTGTATTTACTTCTGAAGGATTTCATTTTACGAAATTGTCATTTGTACAAGACAAGTGAACATCACTCTTCCCATCCCACCAATATCTTAAAAGCAAAGGTTTTTGTGTGTGTGTATATTTGTTGCTTCTTCACACTCAAACGGCTAAACCGATTTGGATAATATTCGGTATGGAGGTAGATAAGATCCTTGATTACACATAGGCTACTTTTCATCCCGAATGGACTATAAAATCACACTGCGCCGCCAGTAAGTGATATGTCTTGCTTTAAACTGAACCTGAACTAAAGCTCACATACAAAAATAGATATACAAAGTCGTACTTTTTTGTTCCTTATATTTTATTTATACAACGCAATCATGTTTACCTGAGTTCGAAATGTAACATTTCAAAATAACAACACGCGTATTTGTAATTTCACATTGAAACAACGAAGCCAATGAAAACAAAAGCTCAGGCTGGTTAATTTGAAAAGAGCTTAACACAAAGCTCGACCTAGAGTAACACTAAGTTAATTGACCTTCCAGTGGCTACAAGTATATAACTATATCTGTATTTATATCGCCTTTAAGGCTGTTGTGGATTCGTGGAATTTCTATTTGGCTCCTTAGCAACAAATCTGGCGTAAATACAAGGGTAAGAAACATTCTTTTGGCGTGGGATGGTGAAATAGAAACGGGCGAGATAAGCCAAGTTTAGCGAGTGATAGATCGCGGGAAGCAACTCTCTACATCTGCGTAGGTACTTAGTATTCTAAGGTAATAATTATGTGTAGGATTAATTAATTAATTTCCTATCTAATTAAGTGCTAAAAGTCAGTCGTTTTAGAGCTAAGACACATTACCCAGACTCAATTCTTATTAATTAATCTTTTTTTTTTCATAATTATTAATTAAACTAAATTTACGTGTTTCGATCATTACTTGTGTTGAGTCTGGTCGTTTGTATGTATAATAAGTATTTATTTACAAAAAGAAAAGTATGTAATTATTATATCCGTCATCTAGTACCCACGACACAAGCGTTTGCTTAGTGTGGGACTAGATGGCGCTGTGTGCAATGTCCCGGAATATTTATTTATTTATTTTATTCTTGCACCAATTACAAAGAATTAACCATAATAATCATAACATTCACCCGAATTGCAGTCAATCTAAAATAGTGTTTTAACATAATTAATCGTAAAAATATTTAAATATCAAAGCCAAGTTAGTCGCTCAACTTGACTAAAGCTCTTTAAACCGGCGGAACGGTATTTCATGTATTCTGCAAGATTAACTAGACCTTCCCTAAAGAACAAAGGATTCGCATTTTTTATTTTCATTCTTCTACGAAGCAACGGTGTATGTGTGTGTGTGTAGGTTAAATTACTTATTCATTATCTTTTCACTCGGCAGGAAAGAATGTTTATTTTACTAATGTTGAAATTGCTTTTAGAAGTTATTTGCTTGAATGAATATGTGGAAAGTGGAGCAATTACGCTTTATGTTATATTGGTAGGTATGTTGTTTAACGGTTACTTTATGGTTGGCTTAGCGAATTTCCTTATGAAAGCCTGTTTATTTCAAAGTAATTCCAAATATATGTTTAAAAAATACGGGGTTGGTCGGCAGGAAATTAGGTTAACAAGTTTAAAATATGATGCATACTCCCTAACAAACTTGTTCTTGAATTTATAGGCAGAAAGAGCTTAACCAGCAGGTGATAGTTACAACCAGGCCATGCCAGGACAGTTTAGTAGAAAACTAGTTAACTATTTTAACTTGGAAAACAAGTCTCGTGTAACTCATAACTAGGCCGGCCACCTATGTATATGCAACTGATGAAGCAGAGTATGTTTTTCAAAAATCTTTTCAAAAAAACTTCACTATAGTTTGTTCAAACAAACTATGCTCAAGTGCAAAGAAAAGATTTTTGAATTAAACTAGTTGGTGCTCGCGTCTTCGCTCGCATTAAGAAATAAAACTTGCATCCCCTATTTCAACCCCTTTAAAAGTGGCATTTCCAAAAATCCTTTTTTTAGCGGATGCCTACGTCATAACATCTACCTTCATTCCAAATTTCAGCCCAATCCGTCCAGTCAATCCATTACTATATAGTCCATCACTATAAAATAAATAAATAAATAAATATTCCGGGACATTGCACACATCGCCATCTAACCCCACACTAAGCAAACGCTTGTGTCGTGAGTACTAGATAACGTACACACACTATATTAGTCAGTCACCACATATACATATATAAATATTAATTTCCGTGTTGGTGTTGTGTTCCAGGAGCTGCGGAAGCACGAGGTGTGCACGGTGGTGCGCGTGTGCGAGCCCAGCTACGACACGGCGCCGCTGCAGGCGGAGGGCATCGAGGTGCGCGACCTGGCCTACGACGACGGCACCTTCCCGCCGCAGCACGTCGTCGACGAGTGGTTCGAGGTGCTGCGGGACAAGTACGTACACGTTCAACACGTTGAAGCGCCCCCTTACACAAGAGGCGTATTTTATTGAGCGTACTGACTGACCCATATGGAATAGAAAGACCATTGTATAGGATTGACGAATCAATTCCCCGCGCGGGGCGCATCGTGATATCAATCCCATACACTGGTCTTTCTATTCCATAGGTATGCGTCAGTATGCTCACTAAAATACGCCTCTTGTCTAAGGTGGCAGTACTATCCGTTCGCAATTACGATAATTTTACATCTCGGTGCTTCACAGTCTTCCCTCGTAACTACTATCAGGAAATCATGTGCTTTATAGCAAATTAATTGATTCACAAGATAGTAAATTCTACATTTAAGACGTCGCCACAGACGTAAAAGCACCGAACATATAATATACATACATAAAATTAAATATTTTGCATGTATCCTATGTGATCTATTCAATATTAATCGAAGAAGACCGATGTCCTTTTGACAGATCTTTCTAGAATGAACAAAATCGAGAACAAATACAATTATGTAATCAGATTAACTAGGATCCATCAGAATTAGATCTGTGTTAAGCTTGTTATTCCTTGTATTGGTGTTGGAACATCGAAATTCAAAACAATGCAAAATAGGGATGCATGAATACCACATACTTGATAAACAATCAGTTCTGTATAAACAGATCGATTGTTTAAAGTAATTTATTCTGCCCTCGTCCCTATTGCTATTCTAATGCTCGGATAAGTCTTCGAGATGTTTTATTTACCACACATCATAATGGGTGTTTCTAGATTTTGCTGGTTTTCTTATGACACGATAGCAAGGGAATGGCATTAATATTCAAGGGAATTTTGGTCTTGAGAGCCATTAGAAAGAAGTTCTTTGGAGAATTCTTGTTGTATAAAAAGTCTTGAATAAATAGAAAAAGCCAATGTCAAAACCATGATCCGCCTTCAACCATAGTGCCAGTTAATATATATATATATATTTTTCAATTTCAATTACAACTTTATTTATACATACACTTTTTCCATCCATATTGTGTGACCCGTTAAAGATCTATGAAAAATAAATATATAGTTATATTTATTGTATGTATTACAAAAAAGAAATAAAAATGTATTATATCCGTTATCTAGTACCCATGATACAAGCCTAAGCTTAGTATGGGGTTAGATGGCGCTGTGTGCAATGTCCCGGAATATTTATTTATTTATAGTTTCAAACAGACAGTGACCCTCAGCGCCATCTACCCTAATACTAGACAGACTATATATGTATAAAAAGGTTTATTGCATTCATCAGAATTATTTACTAAGATATTAACATGTCAAATATAATTTACATATATGTCACATTAAAATAAAACATGAAAAATGCAACCTAACAGTCTTATTAATAAAAATAGCCTAATCCCAACCTAGTCTAGATTTAAAGTCAGACTAGTTAATCTGTGATGAACGCCGCATTAACTTTGCTATTTCATTGTAATTAATAAATATTGATTAACCTCGGATTAACAATACATTCCTTAAACCATGGCTTAGGCCAGCAATATGGCAACCTACTTATTTTAAAAGTAAAAAAGAACGAGTTGGAGAAGGCTAAGCGTGTGGTTTTGACACTTACGACAGCGACAGTTCATATTTTGTTCAAAAAGTTGTCAAAAGTGGTCAATGTCGGGCGTTTATTTAATTTTAAGATATAATAGATTCCGAAATATAATCTCAAAATGAGCCAAAAACTTAACTGGGACGAAGAAGAAAAGGTAAGTCATGTTAAAATTTCTTTCAAGTTCACTGTTTAGTATCGTAGTAATATTTTAATAACCATATTTTATTTGTTTCAGCATCTGCTTTTTTCGGTCTTGATACAATATACGCACATAATTGAAAATAAAACATTAGACACGAACTCTATCTAATAAAGCAAAAACAAAGCTTGGGAAAATGTGCACAAAAAGTAAGCATCTTGATATCACTTGTTTATCCATACTGGGCCTGCAGAAGCAAGTTAATGATTCCAATACTTATGTTTTTTAAATAATATATACCTTTATATTTACAGGACCATGGTGACTATGTCGGTACTATGATCAGCCACAGCAAAAAGTTAAAGAACATAACAGGAACATGAAAGGAAAATGGAAATGGCTGAAGAAGAGCATGCAATAAAAATGAAAATTCACATGGAAAATTTAGAAAGTGCTATACTACGAGTAGATAGAGAAATTTTAGAATTAAAAAAAGCTGATGAACAACAAAAAAGTGCATAAGTAGTTGGTTATCTAAGACTAACTGCACCCCATGTACAAACACACAAACCTTCACTTATATAATACTAGCTGTTGCCCATGTTAGTCAGGCATGAAAAGTATGTGTAAATCCAGGGTGTTAGCTATCTCCATAACAAATTACATCAAAATTGGTCTAGCTATTTGAGCGTGGAGTGGTAACAAACACACACACACACCCTTTTGTCTTTTGTAATATAGTGTAATATAGTAGAATTTGTGTGACTAACATTCGCCTGCAGTTTTGCAAGCGTTAAACGTTTCTCCATACATAGTCAGTATCTTTTTATTTTATTATAAGTTGTTAATATATGCATTAGGTAGTTACAAGAAATAAATAGTAACTTAGCCAAGGTCATCAGATTTTTATTTTCCTACTCCTAAAATTCTATATAATTCTACATTATATATATACCTAGCTGGGCCCAATTGTGACATAAATCCATATTTTCTATTTAACCTTGTTTTATTCTTTATGCATATCTCACAGTTTTTACATATATTTTTAATATTCCCTGATAAATTTGGGGCAGTATAAAAAGGCTTTATCTTTGATTCTGTCTGATTAATTCCTGTATGACAATATTCTTCATGTGTCTTTTTTATTAAAGTTTTGCTGTAAGCTTCACTCAGAACAATCTTCTTCTTATTTTTTCCACATTTTCTGTAGTATACCCCATCTTCAAAAACAATTTTCTTATCCAAATTTTTCAATCCCAAATTTTTCTCTTGGTCGTATCTTATATCTTGAATATCAATAATATTTACTGTTCTTAAATTATCTTCATCATTAACATCAACGTCCAATACCGGGTTTCTGCTGAGGCAGTCTGCTTCAGTATTATTCTTCCCAGGGTTATATTTTATTTCACAATTGTATTGTGACAGATAATGTAACATGTCCCCTAATTCATCATCAGGTCGGTTTCTAACATTTAACTTCTCCAGGGGTTTATGATCTGTATATATAGTGAAATGGTTTCCAATTAACCAATGTTGCCAAAACTTTATGCTCTCTTTTATGGCTAAACATTCTAAAAATATAGCTTTTTTTTTCTTTTGAGATTCATTTATTTTTTTAGAAAAATATGCAATCGGTTTTTCTTCGCCATTGCTTTGAATTTGTTTTAAAACTGCGCCTATTCCTATGGCACTGGCGTCTGTATAAATTAATATTGGTGCTTGTGGATCATATATAGCTAGTATTGGTTTGGAACAGAGATAGTTCTTGATTTTTTTAAATGCCCCTTCACACTGTTCTGTCCAATTAAATATCTGGTCTTTTCTCAACAAATTATGCAAAGGATCAAGAACTATAGAGACATTTGGAATGTATTTTCCATAGAAATTAATTTTCCCCAAAAACTGACGTATCTGCTTTCTGTTCTGAGGAGTAGGGAATTCTTTTATTGAAATCAAATTGTCTTTTAGAGGTCTAATTGTATTCCTTTGCAAAATATGACCTAAATACTTAACAGAATCACATGCAAACTTACATTTTGTGAATTTAAGTCTGAAACCTTCTTCTCGAATAGCATCCAGTAATTTTTTTAAGTGTGTGATATGTTCATCAAATGTTTTAGAGAAAATCAGTATGTCATCGATGAAATTCACTGCAAATCCTGTGAGGTCATATTTTCTTATGATATTCCCCAAAATCCGTTGAAATATAGCCGGTGATGTCTTAAGACCAAAGGGTAGACAAGTCCATTGGTAATGACCTTCTTGTGTTACAAAACTAGTTTTATGTCGGTCAGTAATTTTCAATGGAATTGACCAAAAAGCTGAGTTTATATCCAGTGTTGTAAAATAATTACAATTAATTGTTTTTGTTATCATGTCTTCTATAAGTGGAAATGGTTGTGATTGAGGTATGATTATTTTATTTAAATCTCTGAAATCTATGCATAATCTACTTTTTTTTCCTTCGTCCCTTTTAAAAGCTAAGGTAACAGGTGCCGCAAAGGGACTGTAAGATTCCTCAATCAATTCATGTTTCAATAGTTGTGAGATCTGATTTTCTATTTCTATTTTATCTTGAACAGAACACCTATATGGTCTCTTATAACAATATTTGTCAACTTCCAAATCTATGCAGGCTTCATACTTTTTCACTCTTCCAGTATCATATTTATGTTTAGCAAAAATATCTGTGTAACTATCCAATAATATATTTATCTGTTTTCTTTGATCAGAATCTAAGTATTCTGTCTGTATCTGAAACTTATTTGTATCTATACCTTCATTAAAGTTTATTGAATAGCCTTTTTCTTCTCTTATTATTTCCAGATTTTCAGTTTGTTTTTCTTCAAAAATGTTTGTATTTTTTATTTTTGTACTATCTGTTTTTTTTATTTGGATATTTAAATTCTCATCATGAGTCAATCCAAATGTATATATTGAATCTAATCCTAGTATTAGATCATACTCAAAGTTTTCATTCTCATAAATAAATGCATTTATTCTATTTTTTTTATGCAAGATTTCTGCATCCAATGTAATTAACCCTTTAGTTTTGCCTCCTCCACATATTGTCTTTATTGTGTCATAACAATAATTTGACTTCTCATTTGTCACCTGAACTAATTTTGAATTTATTAAAGTTACTCGTGAACCAGGGTCATACAAACCCTTGGCTTGCAGTGTATTATTTAACAACACTGTTATATCAATTAGTGGAGGGAGGTCTAGTTTTTTGGATCTTCATTACTCAGTTCAACTTTTAATATTGAATTGGAATTTAAGTTTTTGTCATCTACTGTTTTCCTATCATAGTTGTACCAGCAAACATTCTCCGGATGAAATCTATTTAATTTTCCTTTATTCTCACAAATCTTACATGATTTTTTTTCAGTCAGTTTTATTTCTTGTTTAGTGAATTTATTTACTGTGTTTGAGTATTTCTTTGTATCATATTTCCTTGTTAAACTTTCTAGTCCTCTTATGAAATTAAACAAGTCATTTACTTCTTTAAGACTTTCTCTGTCTATCCTATCCATTATAAAGTTTGGTAGACCGGTGGCAATCATATAAATTAAGGTTTGTGTATCAATTGATTTGTTTATCTCTAGTAACAATCTCTCTTTTTTAAGAGCATAGTCCAACACAGATCCTTGGATATATTTAAAATTCATAGCATACCTGATCGGTGACCAGCCTTTATCAGCAAATGTTTCACATAAACTTTTTTTCCATACAGACCAATCCGAATCAATAGTATGTTTGATAATCATTGAGGTGTACCAATCTATACAAGTATCTTCCAATAGTAACCTTAAAATTTCTACTTTTTGTAAATCTGTTTCTATTTGTAAGCGCACACATTCACTTTCAAAAGTTTCTAACCACTGTCTAACATTTGTTGTATGTCTAGAAAACTTCTCTATTGAAAATTCAGCCACTAATCTTGTCTTATTTTCAGTCTTCTTTAACAATGTTGGTTCAGCCGATGATAACTCCTGACCTTGTTCCAATTTTTCAAGAAAAAACCCATCAATTTGTATGTTGTCATCATCCAAATATGTTGATTTCATTTCCTTCGTTAAAGTGATCCAAACCTGTCTCTTATCATGCCTTTTTTGTAGAGATTTTTTTATCTTGATAAAGATTTCATGTTTCAATATCTCTTTGTGGAAATGTATTGGTTGATACTCTTTGGGTACAATATAAGTTTGGCCATTTGAGTCCATAATTGAGGTTATGGCTATCATGTTCGTTTTTGCGTCATCAGGTTTGGCTTTTATGATGAATTCAAAGCGTAACTTCTCCATGTTTATTCACTTCACATGTAGACATCCAATTTGTTGATTTATAAGGTCAGGTCTTCCTCAGCAATCAAACAAAACTGTGATTTTGTTGCTAAAAACAAGATTTTATTAATTAATAAGGGTAACAATTTTGATTAAAACTATTGTTATTTACTACATTACCTAATTAGTTGAATTACTTACCTAAAAACAAAATCAACAAATAATGTTCATGCTTTAGTTGTTACTTTAGTTACTTTAAATAATTTATACAATATTTCAGTTTCACATTTCAGTACAGTATTTTTATAGGTTATCGTAGCTGTCAATGTCTATCCAATAATACATCAAAGCTGTCAAAGCTTACATAGATACATAGGTAGAGTAATATGTAGATAAAATTATCTGCGATAAACGCTGTCCGTGCTGCATTTCCTCGATGAGTGTTATTTACTGCTGGTGCTACTGGAACATCATCAGTTTCTACAAGGTACCTCGAGTAATTTTTGTCTGTGCATTGCAATGTTATGCAATATGGCCAATGCCACAATATAGAGCTTAGTATCCTCTAATTTAGTTGTGAACCCTTTTAGCAAACAGCGAAACCTTTGCTTCCATACTCCAAAGCACCTTTTCACGGTGTTTCGGGTTCTTAAATGTGCTCAGTTATACATTTCTTCCTTTTGCGTGCTGTGATGTAAGACAGGTCACAGGAGTAAATAAGTAGGAAGTACAAGCATAGCCTGAATCTCCCAGAAGTCTGCCATTCAATTCTGATTGCTCAAACCTTTGCTTCAAGCGACACTCATCAAATATTCTTGTAGGCGCTTGATCGTGAAAATCTATACTTATTTGAATTCGTCTTCGTGAAGGTCTTCTAGTGGATTGCAGCAAGTTTTGTAAAATTTAACACGCCTCACTGATGGTAGTTTGTTGGTTCTCAACAAACTCTTCTATATCATCAATTAATCTCAAATCGCCGGCAAAGTAATCGCAATCCATTTTATTATCACAACAAGAAACGAACTTTTCTCCTACACTCCTCAAAGCACAATAACATGTCACGTTTGAATTTAAATTTGACATTAATCTATACTTAATCGTTCTTAAAACCACATGGCTCCTAGGATTAACTTTAAATCAGAGACCAGACTCGGATTAGCTTACTCTCTCCTTAATCCGTGTTTATTAATACATTTTTTTGCTAGTCCAAACTTAAGTCTCGGAGTAAAGTTAATCTTGCATTAATCGGAGTTTATTAATAAGACTGCAGACAGACAACGAACAAAACATCACTTCCCGCGCGCGGAACTGAATGTCCCCAGTACACTGGCAGCGTCTCCACGCTGAATAGCGATGGAAACGCGATATATATGTATGTATATATGTGAGTATTTATCACGGTGTGTGTTGCAGAGCGGCCAACAAGCCGGAGGCGGGCGTGGCGGTGCACTGCGTGGCGGGGCTGGGCCGCGCGCCCGTCATGGTCGCCATCGCGCTCATCGAGCTCGGCATGAAGTACGAGGAGGCGGTCGAGACCATCAGGGAGTGAGTACAGTTTTATTTTTTTACAAATAAACAAAATCTTTATTCTCTTAAACTTTACAAAAACAATGTGTAGGTGATACAAAAATAATATAATATTATGTTAATGAAACATGCTATAAAAAAGTTTTTATTGACAATTTGGATAATGTAACAAGTCTATCCCGAAAATCATAGAAGGAGAGCAAATCAAAAATAGTGGCTGCGACCCACAACCAAGTTTCTTTGTACAAAGTGCTTGGTGAATTGTAATATATTGCATTAGTTGGTTTAAAATTTGAAAGATGTTTTTGTTACTATGTATATCTCGTAACTCGTAATTACTTATTCTTAATAAAAATTTAACTGAAATCGCAGGTCGATCCACTAAAACCAGTTTTACTTCCACACGCATTTTTATTTTCAAGTGTTATTCAATTTTTTTACTAACTCTCCGTTTCTACCTGCAGCCAGCGGCGCGGTGCCATCAACGCCAAGCAGCTCTCGTACCTGGAGAAGTACCGCCCCAAGTCGCGCCTCAAGAAGAACGGCCACAAGAACAACTGCTGCGTGCAGTAGACAGCGAACCCAGCTCTGCTTTCACACACACACACACACTACACAACACACACTTAGACATTAACTAAAGTCGCGGGACACGGGCAGTAACGCACGTTGATCTGTGTATGGCTGTCTGTCTCGCACGCACGCTCGCATGTCGCGTCACGACAGAGACAGGTATAGATATATCAACGTACGATATTACCCGAGTAACGCGACGGAATTAGTAACCACTCCTCAGTTTTACATTATAATTATACGCCGCGGGGGGTACATCTGTAATACTATACAATGATTGGACTAACATTAACCCCCAGCTTCAGTTCGTTTTGTTATGATCTCAGTTCAACCGTTGTTTCATCTCGCCAGTTGAGACCTCTTTGTAAGCTTGTATTTTCTAATGTATGTATAGCCCTTGTACTGTAATAGTGGAATTTGACGTAGAAACGAGCCACGATTTGTGTTCATAGTTGAAACAGTTAAGTACTCGGCTATATTATACTAAAAATCATAATAAAATACAATTTACTATCTGTCTGTAACATAATAAATGAATGCAGTCGACGACATGCAGATAACATTTTTTTTTTATTAAAACGTGTGGTAAATCTTATTTACTTAAATATTATTTTCTGTGTAGATTTATTAATGATTATGTAATAATAATTTGAGACATAATAGACGATTGTTTATTTTGTTCATATGACAATTTGATATAACGTTTTATTTAATTTGTTTGACGGAATCTTATTGAATAATTAATTGTGCTTTTTAAGAGATGTTGTGACCATGTGTATTCATGTCATGTTTTCAATATCGCTGAGCCTCGGTTACTGTGAAATGATACGAATTTGATAAAAGTGTTGTACTCTATGAAATTCTGATGTAATAGAAACATGTTTAAAAAATTTGACTCCTCGAAAGTTCCAATGAAGATGTCTTTGATATTATTTTTCTATTTCTAATTTTTATTAAAATAATCGAAGTATATGATCGTGTAACCACGGAACAGTCACATTAAATAAAAAAAATATATGCAAATCAATCTTTTATTTCCTAGCTGTCTCAGGGTAGGTAAGTTAGCAGTAGGTGGTGTGAAATGAAATAACAAATTTGATGGTGAAAATGTTCCAAATACTTTAATATTAGTAAAAAAGATTCAAGATGAGGTAGAAATAAAAACTTAAAAGTACTGGGATATGAGGAAAGATATGTTATGCAAAACCTCTAAAGCTTTTATCTTTTACTTACTTCCATTATTCATACATTTTTTGTAACCATCTTCAAGAAGTTATCAATTTCATTCTCCTGAAAGTCTTTTTTTTAATTCACTTTCCTCATATCCCTGTTACTTGCAGTCCTATAATAATAGACAACATTGAATGTTAATTAGCAGGTACCTCCAACCAATGAGGACTGCAAATATATAAACTTTTAATACCTAATTCTAACTAACATTTAGATATTATAAAACTTCTTATGAAACTACTATAATCTTAGATTTGGGTGTAGGGGTCAATAAATTTATGTTTAACATAAAAATATTTGACAGAATAAATTATCGCATAACAACAGGCGAAATAAATAAAATTCGTGAGTAAAATTAAATGATAACATAATTATTGGAAATATACTGCTTTCTTTGTGAGTACAACTTTCGGTTTTAGCTCACCAATATCAACAACATTTGGTCATACTTATTAATCAGATGTAAAATACCACTTTTTCTTTTTTAAATGATCTGGTCACCCATCTAAAATACTGGCCTTAGGGTTGGCAGCCACTTCCGTAGTTATTTATTGTTACAAACCGATTGAGTACTTCCTAGCCGCAAACAAATAAGTACGAGGTCACAGTACCCATTCAGAATAGTAAACTGCTTTTTCAATTAAACAAGAAGTACGCTTATTCTTATACTGCCATGAAAACACTTATAAACATTTTTCCGTTTACTTTTCTACGAATAATAATTGACACCATAGAATTGTAACTCCTTAAAACATAGCATCAAAAATGCTTCCACATTGTATCTCTCTCGCACACAGCGCTTGCTCGTGATTGGTTCATCATCATCAGCCTAAGGAGACCCACTGCAGGGTATAGGCCTTTACAATGCTGCAAATAGCCGTATGCTTGGTCGCAGTTGATGTTTAAGAATAAGGTCCGCCACTCCAATCAATTCGACCGCGATGGCGGCGGTTGACCTATTCGTAGTTTTTTTTTTTGGTGCAGTTACGTTTCTATACTATCATTTATTCGTAAATTTACTTACGACTTACAAATTCTCTATCAACATGGAAACATTATTTCTTCTTATGCACCTTCCCCCCGTACCGAGCCACGAACGCCTTGATGTCAAACTTGCGCTTGCATCCCTCGTAGTTCATGTACCGTATCTTGCCGAAGATCTGTCTCTCCTGCCAGCCCTGGTCGTGGATGCCGCATACTGACCACATACAACCTGGGACAGAATAATAAAACATTAACATGATGTCTGCCACCGAGTCAAATTATACACCAAATATGCCTATATATAAGAAACTACTGAATAATTATGTAGGAGATACTGATAGAACTACTCTTTGCAATACTTTCAATCATCAACTCAAAGAGTCCCATTATTCAACTACAATTTTATCTAGAAATATTTCCAAAATGTAAACAGTATACTTACTACTTAAAATATTAGAATAAGAGCTGGTTCGAGACACACAAAACGCCAAGAAAATATTTGAAAAAAAAAAAATGTTTTTTTTTACCAAAACCGAAATATTTGTGCATGGAGCTTGCAAACTAAGTTAGTGATACTATAATTAATCGTTTACATTACAAATAGAACTATTCAACTGCACTACAATGAAATCAGGACAAAAGCTTTATGTATTTTTTTTATGTAGTAGTAGGAACCAGATCCATAAAAATATCATTAAGTATATTAAAATGTGTACTGACAACATGAACTGACTCATCAACTGAAACTCTGGAGAAATATGTAGTGTTTTTCCGCTGCGACTGCTCCTTAAACATATTTCTCCAGAGTTTCAGTTACACTGGATTGCCGCAAAGTAACGCCTGATTCAATATCTTATCTACTCACCAACATATCCATTAGGATCCCGTCCATCCAATGCATAATGATCATTCAAGTATATAGAATACTTGAGAGCATCCTCCGGGCTCTCCGTCCACTCCAGTATCTTCTTGGCCCAGTACATTCTGAGGTATCCATGTATCTTGCCTTCCTTCACCAGCTGAATCTGAGCCGAGTTCCAGAGGTCATCGTGGGTTTTGGACTCGGATAACTCTTTCAGAGTGTAGATGTAGGGTCTCTTGTCTTTTCTGTGAATAAGACAAGTGTGGGTAAGGTTACAGATATGGTCAATTTGTTTTAGGAATGTGCAAGAAACAGATTAGTTATGAGAAAATAAAAATAATAAGTGAAAAAGCTAAGTTAAAATATGAATTCTTCAACAATTTCTTCTTGATCAACTCTTTCTTATGGCTGTGCTTATGGCTTGAAATTATGTCTTTTGTTTTATTTTTTTCCCATCTTAAATTCGGTTTACATACTTTAAAGGTTGTTCAATATTGATTAAGTAATTTGGCAATGGTTTAAAGAAAATTAAAATGCGAAAGTATGAAATCATCATCATCAAATGAGTCTCAGCTAGGAGTAGTATATGTTTTGCATACTAATCCAATCCCAAGTTACATCATACATACCTATGATCATCCAAAGTCTTCTGCGCCCAGTTGGGAGCTCCCTTGATGCTGTCGTAGTGTTCACAGTAGAAACAGAAGTTGTCTGTCAGCTCGCGACGTACTATAGCCTCTTCTAGGAAAGCGTTCACACTCTCCGTGTATTTCTTCTTGTATTCCTCTAGGCAGAGAGCTACTCGCTGCACTGAGATCTGACCTGAAATGTATAGAATGGTGTAGTTAGATAGTTGGGTATTTCAATTTAATGGAACTGGGTTTATATTATGTTGTCTTTGGCACATCTTTGTTATGCTAATGCTTGATTACAAGTCGCCTGATGCATGTCTAATCTATCTACTGAGGGCATAAATAGTTGCATCTATTTAACCAAAGGAACAACATACATACTCACATATTAGGTAATGATGAAGACTGATGTATGACGGGGCAGTTTTCTTGGGCAAATTAAAAGTATTAGGCATCTAGATTTGTCTAGGTATTACATACATATATCTAACAGGATTTAATTTCTATTGACTGGATTTAGAATACCTTTACTTAACACCCTCAGCGCCATGTGTATCTTTTAGACACATACACCCCCTTGGCACTGTGTATTCAAAAGTATACACACCCCACTTTTCGTTTCGAGCACTGTCTCCTTTTTGCGCACTCTTTCCATACATTTTCTTAGTAAAAATTATTGCCCTTTTCGTTTCGAGCACTTTGTCTCCTTTTTGTGAACTCTTTCCATGCATTTTCTTAGTAAAAATTAAAGCCCTTTTCGTTTCGAGCACTTTGTCTCCTTTTTGCGCACTCTTTCCATACATTTTCTTAGTAAAAATTAAAGTCCTGGCCTGGCGCCATATTTCGCTTGTGGGTTGGGGAACGGTTAATAAACACATTTTTATAGGAGTTTGAACTCTATGGTTATATTTTTGATTATCAAATTTACGAAGTTTTATAACATTCTTACCAAAATGGAACCACGGCGACAGATCGCTGGTAGCGGTGAGCACTGGGTTGTTCCTGTCCTTGGCATAGTTCCGGAGCCTCCTGTGTATGAATGTGTGCAGAGTCTTCACAGCCTCGTCGTACCCGGGGGAGAACCCCTCCACGGGGCCCACGGACTGGTCCGCGTCGCGCGTCACTATGGCGCGGTTCCAGTCTATTGGCTGGAATTATTTTATGAACAAAAAAAATCTTTAAGAGTGGTTAACTCTTTGTCAAGAGTTTATCAAGTTGTCCTAAGGGCCTTTGACATAGCTTAGCGACTGCTGTACTAGATAAACTGCCAGGACCTATAATTTAACGTGCCATCCGACCTACGGAAACACCCAAAATGGAATCACACTTTTCGGTCACCCATCAAATACTTAACATTGTTAATCGCATGTGATTGCCTCCGCTAGCTGAGCTATGGGCGCTTCTATGATTTAAATAATTCTAAAATACTATATAAATAATAATATATAAATAATAATTTAAATAATTCAGTGTGAAGTAAAAGTGCAAGAATAGTCTAGGAACAAGTTAGTTGTAGGTGTGTGTTGTTATAATTAACTGCTTGGTTAGACTGTCTAAAAGCAACTACATTACATGTTTAAAACATCTAATATAGTAGTGTACGTGTATATTGCAGTAGTAACAACAAATAAAAATAGTGCACTGGATCAAAAGTTAGAAAGTAAGGAATTATTATGCATTATCTTAAATAATTCACAATAATATCCCAAAAAAGAGCTTGGACAACTGTTAATCTTATAGGGCCTTATTACAAAACGTGGTTTATATATAAGTCTAGACCAAGTCCGTTTTAGTTATTCGAAAATTGACTGTCTACTGTAATAATTAAAAAACTGTCAAAATGTACCAATGTTAAATCAAAGTTCAAATTTTTGTTGACATTTTGATTGCTTGTATATGATGTTTGAACAACAAGAACACATTTTTTATTTTCAAAGTCCTGGACTAATATTTAAACCGCGTTTTGTAATAAGATGGACTTAGTTTTAAGTGAGTATAGTGTAAAACCTAATAAACATGAGTTTGAGTTAGAATAATTACTTAGTTTGACTGCTTTATTATTTTGGATATCTTTTAACATTGGCAGGCTTACACAACTGAACCCTACAGTAATTTATAGAACACACATTTTTATTATGTTTACTATTGTAAACAACAAATGTATATCAAATTGACTTGTAACTATAAAGTTATTATTAATTGTTTTCTATTTGTCATAATCAAAGCTAATTTAGCTCCAATACTCACATTGGTTTTACTTGAGAACTGGCACAAAACTAACTTTGTTTTGTGCCAGTTCTCAAGTAAAACCAATGGCCAAAAAAAAAAAAAATACTCACATTGGGTTCAAACTTGCTGCTATGTGGATGCTTGATGACAGGTGGGAACTCAGTCAGGTATGGCTTGATCTTGTCATCCTTAACCTTGTTCCTGAAGGTGCGCGCCGAGTACTCCTGCTTATCCGACGCCTTCCAGCATGGGACTATGTTGTGGGCATCTACCTGGAAGTAATTAGCAAACATATTGTTAAGGTTTGTCTTTATTTTTTTAAACAAAGTATATTATATATTATGGAAATATACTATGGAAACAAAGTATATTATATTATGTTAATATTTACATATACAAATTGCTGCAAGCCCATTAATCAAATAAATAAATTACAGTTAACTACTGAGTTAAGTTACAGGAGTTAATAGTATTATTTAAGTGGGCACTTCAAATATATACCTAGCAATAAATAATAGCAAAAAACCCATGTTCAATATTTCTGAAATCAAATATTTAGTCATTACTGACATTTACATGAATGATTGTAAATAGCAGAACCAAGAGGTATAGGGTAAAATAGCCCACATACCTAAACCACAATAAAAAATCAACTCTCACAAATATAATCTAATCAAAACCACTATTGAGTCATGACAAACTCTTTGAATGTTGTAAAAGTTTTTTTTCTTGAATTATTTTCATATGTACTTTTGTATGAATAGATTGTATAGGAACCCTAAAGCCCCAGTTCATAGCACAATATCCAATTTTCATTACTTAACACATTTTATAAAATCACTTTTGATTTGTAGGCATACCTGTATAATAGGCACATCTTTCTTCAACTTCTTCTTCAGCCCCTCCAGCCAGCTCAGGGGCACACGGAGTGGGTTGAAGTCACACACCACCGCCCCTATCTTGTGCTCCTCCACCCAGTCAGGCAGCGCTACTTCTCCACAACCCTCCAGCAGGTGGAACGAGATGTTCAGCTTCTTACAGTCTGCCGCTACTTTCTCTAGACCTGGAATTTTAAAATATGAAAATATATACCTAGCTATACCTAGCTGGGGTAGACTAAGTAAGTTTATATGAGAGAGGCCAACTCTGGTGTCAAACTGACATAAATATCTTAGGAGGCATCCCATACATCCTAAGTCAGATATTCATGTAGGACTTATTGGTCCCGAGTATAATTAGAACATAGGCTTCAAATTATGACTTACTTAAACTTAGTAGTAGGTAATGAATTAGTGGCTTCAATATTACTAATTGACTAATCTCCGTAGAAATATAGCTAGCTGTTGGTATAGCTGTCTTCCTTAGTCTAATAAGATATCTCCAAAACCAAACCTTAAAAATGCAATGTATTTGATTCAAGTTGATTATATTCTTTCAAGCCAGTTGCTTTCATCTTGTCATACCTAGTAGTCAACTGTCAAATCCACTTTAGTCAGACCATCACAATCACAATGAAGAAAATTACTCTAACTAAAACTACAATTAAAGTAACAACTGACCTTTTATGAGGAAGTGGAACTGACGCAGTGAAGCGTCTAAATACTTCTTTATGAGGCAGAAACATACGTGTAGCGGCACCTCATTCTTGAGAGCAAGCTTTTGTGCATACAAGAATGCCCAATTATCTTGAACTCTACTGTCCCTGGACATCCAATAAACGATGCCTTCAGCGTAATCAGGCACCATCTGTTCCTGAGATATTATTCTTACACGGCTTTTATTAAAGGAAAACTCCAAAACTGATTTTGCTGTGTCCTCTCGCCTTTTTTGCAACTTTTTCATAAGCTCTTCAACAGTTTCATGACCTGATTCCGAGCTTTCAGATCCTTTAGCAGATGCCAATTTTGCTTTCTTAGCTGGCGTAGCCATTCTTGTAGCCGTGTGTATTGTTCTTACAGCAATATTCAACAAAATTCTCATTAAATTTTATTGTTTACGCAAAATTACCGCGAAGGAATGTGTTCTTGTTCATTTTTCTTTTCAGCAAAGCAAACTGAAGTGCTACCATATAACATTAAATGAAATAAGCTAAAAACTTTAAAAAGTCTTGTTGCTTTTGGCTCTAGTGTACAACCTATTGGCGCATGATTCCTTGCAAGATTCCCTTTCGCTGTCAAGTAGCCTTTATCTGTCTTATTTAAAAAAGTCATCCAAAGCAGTTTGTTTAGTCATATAAGCGTGAAGTAGGAATAAACCTACACATTTCCAGACTTAAGGCTTCATTGTGAAAGTATATGATTTAGAAATGAGTGTACGAAACAAATAAGCGATCTGCAGATATCCAGTTATCCGTGACAAAAAAAACAATTTAAATTGCCAAAAGTGGGACATATTTTTAATAATGGTATTACACACAATGGTGGTACAATGACAATGACATTTTGTCCAATTAGACAACACCAGTCATAAAATTGCGGGAAATAATTTGATTTTTTTTAGCTGTGCTAACTAACCAGTGCTAGCTCAGTTTGCGCGATGCACTTCACCTATTGTATTTATATAGGTACCTACCTAGTATTTTCTATTATATTATATTTCACATATTCATATACTTTTTAAAGTGTTCAAACTTGGCCAATCCCCATAATATTATAAAATACAGTGAGGTAATTATAACATACATAGAGGTAAATAAAACGGCCACAGATATAAATAATAACAATTATTTCATTTATGATGGAACCATGGAAGAACTAGTAGTGCTTGGGAAATATTTTTCCTTCAAGTCCTCACTGCAAGGATGTACGCCCACATTTTGTTCCAGAATATTCTCTTTCATGCATTCTAAAGAACAGAAGGCCACTTGCTTACAGAACGAGCACTTGATCTTCTCTTCAGGCAGCGGAAGACAGCATTCGAAGCATATTTGAAACTTCGATGTCTGTAAAACAGGTTTGAACACCATTTAATATTTTTCAACCTGTTTAAACTATGGTACTACCACAGAGTACATAAATCTATGCCAATAGCTGGTAGTGGTAGCTATCAGTCTTATGGTACGTACTACTACAAAGATAATTTAACTTACAGCCCGCCTAGCAAGTTCCGGTTTCACATATGGCCGACACAGATTCACGGTTGATTCGCTCCCCTTTCTAATCACAGCTTTATGATCTTTGATAATACAGCATACATTATGATCGATGGCATCTTTCTCTGCAGCGGTTACTGGTGCTTTGAAATATTTTCTTGCTTCAGTTTTGACACGATTGCAGTAGAAATGTACCATGGAGAGGAGATGTTTTAATACTCTGCGATCTGTTACTTTGGCCGGCCTCCTAGTTTTGAGCATGTCCCATATTTCGAGGCAGCGGGGCATGGAGAGCCACAACCCACAGGCTTTTTTGTTCTTGTGTTCCGGAAGGATCATATTCCATTGACGGTGTTCGAATCTAATTTGAAAAATTTAGAAAATAAGGTTCATGCGTCATACATATTTATTTGAAATATGAATTTGATTTATGGAATCCAAGATAAAAAGTAATGTGAATCCCGGGACCGTTTGAGCGTATTATAGGAACAAACATACTACACACTTACATTTGCTTTCTATTTAGCCGCACACAAATTGCAGAGAAATATTACTTATTTAATATTTGTACGGCTAAATCAGATGCAATAGTTTTTATGTGAGTGAGTAGTTTGTACGTTTGTTGTTGTTATTATTTTACTCGCTCATCTAATGTTACTGCAAATTTTATATTGCGTTTGATTTAATCTGCAAGCGTAAATTATAAACTCACTTCTCCACGACTGTTAGCAGTTCCTTAAGAAGTTTGGCCTGAATCCACCGTATATGCAATATTCTCACACAGTCCTTTACAAGGTTGAATGCTTGCTTGTAGTCTTCCAGCTCTTCAAGCCCTGCTTTCTGTTTAGAAGGTTCCTCTTTTTTTGCTTTATCAGGTTTCTCTTTTGCTGCTTTACCTTTTTCGGTTTTGGGATCTCCTGTGGAAGCAAGAAAAAAGTATACACCTAATAAGTAAGTATCTCTGATAAATTCTAGTCATTCCAACATAATTTGAATAAGACAACTAACCTGCGGGTTGACCTTTTGGTTTATCCATAGCATCGATGTATTGTTTTGCGAAAACGAAAAGATTTTCATACGTTTCTTCACCGTTGTGGCATTCTACCAAGGGATCAGCTCCATACAAAAGTAGATTCGATAACTACAACATTAAATTAATTCTTTAAATATATTTTTTTCGAAGAAATCTTAGTAGGTACATTCCCGACTGTATTAGAAATATGTTTATGGTACACTAGGTACAGTGTCATGACATCAGAAATAGAAGTAAATAATAATATAGATACAAGAATTCACAGTTAGTTGTTAATATTGATGTAGTACAACAAACAGATCAATCTATTAGAATATTTTTAAAAAGGCTTTTACCATCTGCAACCGCTCGTCGATTGGGTTGTTTTTAAAAAACTCCTTTGCAAACATCTTCACGAGAACGGTTTGGTTGTTTTCATTTATTATAGCGTTAAGATCTGTTCTAGGACTTCTCACAAAAATGTCTAAATCGTTTAGACTCTTCGACATAGCAACATCAACGGCCGAAGACCCTTTGAAATGGTCCAATGGACTTGCTTGGTACTCCAACAGCAGTTCTAGGATTTGGCGATATATCTGTAAAGAGGAAAATGCCATGTTAGTTCTTATTAGCCCACACAAACTATTTCATATTCTTCTAAATATATAAAACTCAAAGGTGACTGATTGACTGACTGATATACCTAGTGATCTATCAACGCACAGCCCAAACCACTGGACGGATCGGGCTGAAATTTGGCATGCAGGTATGTTATGACGTAGGCATCCGCTAAGAAAGGATTTTTGGAAAAGCCGCTTTTAAAGGGGTGAAATAGGGGATGCAAGTTTTACTTCTTAATGCGAGCGAAGCCGCGAGCATCCACTAGTAGTACATATATTCCAAAAAAAAGGTTATGGTACAAAATTTGCAATTATATACTCAATGTACATAAAAACCGCAAAATTGATTTACCTCATTTTGCACATCATCTTCAGCATGCTTAGCAAGCACTACGTGCAGTAAGGTAGGGCCTGGTGCTTCCGGATCCTGCATCTTCAACCTGTGCTTAGCTGTGCCTCCATATTCAAGTATAGTCCGAATTAAAGCTAAGTTTTCATACGTGAGTGGTCCCAAAATCGCTATGTCTAAGGCAGAATAATCATGCGCCTGAAAATAAATAATACTTTGATGTAAGCTATTAAAATACTCTCCTTTATCTTCTTCTAAAAAAGGATTTTTGCACGAAAATTATTTACACCGTCTCTGCTGCTACACAATATGTACATACATATCATCCATAAGTTCCAGTTTATTCCTACGATTAAAATAATTATAAACAAATAAAAAATATCAACTATATTTTTCTACCTCCGGGTATATTTCGTTTACGTAGGCTCCATGCTGCACAAGCAGTCGCACTAATTCTGTGGAGCCTGACACTCCAGCGAGCCGCAGCGCCGACTGAGGACTCCGCACCAGACGAGGATCGCCTCCATCTAATAGCAGCTGGAATATCGTTGCCATTGTCTTCTCTAGCCTAAGGAAATTAAATTTTAAAGTAATGTGATGGGTGAAGGGATGGAGATCATAAAATTTAGGAAATATCAAAGTCTATCATAAATTTCTACTGTGTGTGAATATTTTCACATACGTTATGCATCGTTACTAAGTATGTCAGATAAAAAAATGTACAGTAAGAGTATTTATCTACTAACATTTCATATTTCGCTCGATCAGCACTGGTCAACGATGCAACCTCTGGACTTTGCAACATGACTTGGCTTGGTTTAGTGTTGTTTTTCACCACGTTTGGCTTAATGGTGTCTTGATTTTTACGGTCATCCTTTACATTAGCATCAAGTTCCGCAGCTATATCTGACACCTCGAATAAATAAGGGGTAGAAGCGTTTGGTTTACCAACAGAAAAGAAAACGTCTTGGGCCTGAAGTAAAAACTCTGAATGTATTTCGTTGAATACTTTTTCTTCCGGACTTATTTTTCGTTCTCGGAATACATCATTAAGATCTACCGACATTTTCTTTATCTTGCCGAGATCGCCAGTGACAATAGATTTTTTGCTTGCTGAGAGATTTGTTGCAGACGCCTTGGATTTTTGTGAACTGACTAATTTGCTCTTACTGCCACTTCTGGACATGGGGGCGTCTACTGGAGAAGACATCTCACGTGTGATGTGCCACTCTGATGGCCTCGGAGCTATAAAAATACAATGAATTAGAACTTTAGAAATCACGTTATTCATAAAAATAAACCATTTTATCTTACGCTGATGAAAAGCTGTGGCTTCGCTCGTGTTCTGTTGAGTGAGATAGGGAGTAAGTAGTTTATGTTACTCACAATATATTATCATACTGTCAAAAATTACCATCATTAGTCGCCGTGTTGCATTGTTTATCAATCAGACCAACAAAAGCACTTTAATAATTTAAATCCATGCATTTTATGTAGAGCATACATAATAATACCTATATTTTTTAACATCAGGCAAATTGTAGTCAAGCGTGAGTAAACTCCAAAAATAAACTTTAACGATTGACTTACGAAGAGGTAAACTGAAGGGCTGCGGAGCAGGTGTTATTGACTGTACCATCGAGCTGGATGGAATATCCCTGCTAATACATGCAAATCTGATCAAAGCCAGTGCTAGCGGGGTGCAACAAGAATCATTGTAGTTGTTTACATTTGCGCCTGCTTCTATTAGGAAGTGGATTATTTCGACTTGGTTTCCGCACTGAGGAACACAATAAATATTGTATAGAAACGTATAAAAGTGCCAAGATTGCAGAAGAAAGGACAATACAAGTGCAAAACAGTGAGTATTGACGTATACCTAAGAGAGGACGCTTTCATGCTAAGTGATTAGACGCTATGATGATAAAGTGGCCTAGATGCCTTGGTGCTAAAACTAAATTTTAAACTATTAAGTATTTTATTTTTTGTTTAGAAATAGAAATCATAGCCATGTGGCCTCTTAGTTTTTTATATGAAGACTTACGGTTGCATACATGAGCGCCGTATTTCCCAATATGTCGGCTACATCTGGATGCACGTGTTCTTGGTTTATCAATTGAGCCACTTTATGTATGTAGCCCAAATAGCTTGCCATGAGTAAATTTCTAGAGGCAAAGAATGTAAAGGTAAGTATAAATTATTTCTATTGCATATTATTATATTGTTAACAGTTTTTGCTAGTAACATGTTGTTTTTCGTTAATTGCTAAGGAAGATTTCTCGATATAGGCACCAACCCCGATCAAATATATACATTTTTCTTAGTAAGTTACAAACCTGCAATCATATTCGTGTTTGGCAGCAAACTTAAAATCAGTTCTATTCCCTGAGAGTATATTTGCCAGGTTGACGCCCGACTTCTGCCGTTGTCGTTCGTGTTTGTAGCTATGTTTCATTATAGCAAACATCATTTCACTGTTGTTCCACGCGTAATATGTCTCGTTAGGTGTATCTTCATCTGTAGGGTTCTATAAATAGAATTCGGTATTCAGATAGTTTACTTAATTTGTTTACCAGAATTTAGGAGAATCTGATAATTAAAACTCGACATATATGTACTCGTACCTATAGTAGTTCCATTCCACTGTCTTGGGATTTACGGAGTAAGTTAATATCTATTTCAGGTGTTTCGAAATGCAAAACGGCTTATCATAATATTATTATCAAAATATTTGTACGATTGTATACTTACTTGAACGATTGATATCATTAAAGCACCATACTCACATCGTTATTTTCCGCTGGCAATGGCATACTGTCTACTTGTTCCAACTCAACGACCTGTTTCTTGTAATATTCCCTTTCAAACAGCTCGACGTGGCACACTCGACTGGCGAAGTCAGTGCAGTGCTTGGGGTACAGTTTACTCCATTTGGATGAAGCAAGGATTGGCTCAGCACCGTTCTGCTTCAGCAACTCTATGGCACTGTTCACTTCACCAACCTGGAATCGGTCTGAAACTTAACAATCTATGAAACCAGAAACGATGAAAATATGCTACCTTTTATACAAGTATCACGAAAAAAGTTAAAAGGGATTTAGGATTTAATGTGTAAAAGAAAAGGAATAAATCCATTAATTAAAACAAAGTTAAAACTCGTCAAAGTTATGATTTTCCATCAGAAAGAGACACCTCAATCTTTTTTTTTTTTATTATTATGTCATAATTTTTATTTATTGGGGCTTTGGCCAACACTGGCATGTCAGTCCCATCATACCTTAACCATACTTATAGACCTCAATCTTTGAACACCCCTTTTTGCATGGGAGATAAAAAAAACCTTGTACTATAGTAATAAAGGATTGCTTACGTTTCTAGCACGCGTGGTAAGCAGAGTCCTGTGAGACTCCACGGCAATTCGAAGAGAAGCAGCACCGAAATTAAAGTCCAAGGTAACTGGAGGTGCTTTAGGTCTCCAAGTCAAGCGGATGAGTTGGTTCCCGCGCCACATGCCGACGTTCTCTTCAAGCTCTGTATTGGACTCCACTCCTGGACCCCAGCGCATGTTATTATACAACAAACCCTAAGACAAAGATATCAATTTATTGATTTATCAGTTTTAGGAAAATAAATGGCTCTCTCGAGAGAAAAATTTTAAAGATCCGTGGTGAAAGAAGAATCAACATATATTCTGATTCAAGAAATAAATAATCATTATTTAAAAAAATACTAAAACTGACTTCAAGTCTACTTTCATTTTACTGAACAAATCAAATCCTATCAAAGAAAACAGCATCAAAATCGGGCTAGTTATTTAACAGATATAATGTACAAAGCAGCGCCCCCTGGTGGATTGTCATCGTAACACATAGCTCGAAACACAGAATACTGCATCAAAATCCGAGTTGTCGTTTTGGAAATATATGTAGGTAAAATTGGTTTGCATAAACTTTATCAATTTGTTGGTTCATTGGTTTTTTCTCAAATAGTACTAGACCGAATGATAAATAAAATGGGACCTCGGACACAAAAAATAAATCCATCCCTATCGAATAAAAAAATATATTTTGAAATCGGTCTTAAACAACGGAGTTATCGCGTACCCACAAAAACAAAGAAAATATAAATCTTTCAGAAGACTTGGTAACCTCATTTTATAAGTCGGGAAAAAATAAACCAGTGTCCACTTACTTTGAAAACCCTGCCATCCGGGTAGGAAAGGATCCCATAGCCGTGCATACGGTTTCCATAGAAGTAACCTTCATACGTGATGAAGAGTCCCTCGTGTCCCGTGTACCTCCACCGGTAATCTCCTTGGCCGTGCATCGTGTCGTGAACGAATTTACCGTCGTACCATTCTAAGGACTAACACGATTAAATTTTTTACATCAGCGACAGATTCATACATTATATGCAATAGGAAAAGTTCATTGGTCTATCTGTTAAGTACGATCATTGGAGGCAGTAGAAAATAGCGATATACTAAGATTTATCGAATTTTAATCGAGAGTTAATAGTCTTTATTCTGGGTAGTTATACTAGATAGCTATATGAGGCGCGTAGTAGTCAAGTGTGTGTCTATCAATACAAAAGCACACCTATTTGAAGCTAAAAACCAGTAGAATTGTGATCCTCGTGTCAGTGTTCAAAATTCTTTTGATGTTCAACATTATCAATGCCTTCATAACTACTACTACTACTAATTGTATGTTGGTCCCGGCTGTTAGTCTAGTACGGCAGTCGCTAAGCCATGTCACAGGTCGGTTAGGGCGGTTTGAAAACTCTCGACACCATAGTAGGGGCCACTCTCATTCGATAAGAAGAAAAAGAAGACTATCCGAAAAACACCGTGACATTTTAGGTTGTATTATGTCTTCTGTGTTTCAGGTAGTAACTACATAAGTACAAGCTTGATGTGGAATGACTATTGAAAAGCTTTTAAGAACTAACTTCAGCACCAGTCCAGTGATTCTCTCCCTGGCCATTCTTCCGTTCTTCTTGGTCTTTCTCTCCAATGTAATATTGTTGGTAAGGCCATCTGGCGTTTGCATTTGTAGGTACAGAACATTTAGGAAAGCAGTCCATTAAAACTTCTGATTGTTAAATCATATTTCATAAATCTATATCCTAAAAATAACGGCAAAATTGTACAAAAATATAAATTATGAAAATTGTGGTAAAAGTGCTAAAGCTTTGACGTTGATTTGATATTTGATAACAAAAGTATTTTTTTTCTTATATTTTCTGTTGGTGTTGACCTGTTGCAAATTTGACACTGTATCTCTGATAGATAAATAAACATAATTTTGGTAAGGCCAAATTAAAACAATTTTGCAAGGATAATCTAACTTTTATTATATGAGTATAAAAAATATAGCTGCCCATAATCGTTTATTATATTAAGTTCGTATAAAAACTTTAAGCTATGTACTTTTTATATTAGATACTATTTTATTCATTACAAGCAACACGTAAGCTTACTGTAAGCTTGGGTTACCATTTGCCAATCTTCTTTAAGCTATTTCTTTTTAAATATGACGGGAATCAAACCCCGAAATAAATTGACAACATGTCTAAGAATATTATTCTTTATGTAAGTACATAGAATATGTATACTGTAGATAAAGTTCATAAGGCTTATTACATAGTTTACGTATCAGCACAGAACTTGAAACACTTCATACGCGCACAGGGGTGTTTGTTATCGAAAGCAGGCGCACCATCCACAGCAGCACTTTACTTTTGACCTCTCAAAGTAAGTGTATTCCTGAAAATAAAAATAAATAGATATTATATAAGTAAATAACAAATATTATATAAGTTAATACTAATTGGTGTAATTTTGAAAGATGCACGATGGACAAGACTGCCTGTTCCATTTTGTTGCATGTCTGTTTTGTTTTTGATTGAATCGCAACAAAATGGAACATATACACACAACAAATTATTACATATATGGAAATTAATATACTTTTTTTAATTCTGGATGGCTTTGGCTACGAATATTTGTATTTGAATAAAAATACGCGAACATGAAGAGCATTAAATGTATTATATATATATGTGTTACGGAAATGTAAGTAATCGGTAATTATGTATAATTACCGGTAATTATGTATAATTACCGGTAATTATACATAATTACCAACGCACACTGTAAATGTAGTGAATTTTTACCGGTAATTATATATAATTACCATACACCTTTAGTTATTGTAGTGAATAATGAAATCAAACATCAGAATCAAAATGTTTTTAGAATAAATACAAGTATAAATAAATCGCACGAGTAGAGGTTCGGCAAGGAGGCACCGTTATACATTTGAGGATCCAAAGACTCCCCCTGAATTATAATTTGTCGGTCTTCAAGTCGAGAGTAAACCGGTTTCTTCTAGGTAAGCGCGCTAGATCGTAGATTATAACGTTGCTTAACATCAGGCAAGTTGTAGTCAAGCGTCAGCCTATTTCATGTAAAAAAACTCTAGTTTTAATTATAATTAAGTTTGGTTACAAGCAAAATTAGTCAAACAATAATACTTACTTCAAATATCAAGAGATCAAACCTTCTGTTTGGTTAGCAAAACATAAAATATTAGGTCCTTACATATGAAATTGGCGTTTTTCGTACTGGTTACTTTAATCGCGAATTTCTCCTCTTTGGTAAGGAATTCCAAATTCAAATTTGTAGAGCTATTTACTAATGTATTTGTGCTTCGATGAACGTCATTCATTTGGTTTTATCTTTTATTTTTTCTGTTTGCGTCACTTTTTTTACAAAATGGAAAACTTAAAATGAAGTATTTAAAACTGAATTTTAAACCTGTGATGAAAAATGGATAATCGGAAGCGCTCAGCGCAATGGTTGGATCCTGGCCAGCCAGTCAAATCCTGCCCCAAGCTAAAATTAACCCAAAAAAAGTTACTTGATAGAAAAGCTAGTGGCTAAACAACCTAGGCTGGTCAATCGCTCCACGCCACTGCTACTTCACGACAACGCTAGACCACACACTGCACAACAGACGGCTACCAAATTAGAAGAGTTTCAATTGGAATGTTTAAGACATCCTCCGTACTCCCCGGACTTTGCTCTAACAGATTACCAATTTTTAAAATTTGGATAACTTCTTGCAAGGGAAATAATTCAACTCAGATGGGTCAGTCCAAATCGCCTTCAAAGAATTTATTGATTCCCGTCCGACTGTTTTTTTTTTGTAAAGGGATCAATGAACTACCTATGAGATGGCAAAAGTGCATAGAAAACAATGGTTCATACTTTGATTAATTAAATATATTATATTTAAAAATATTCGACTTTGTGTTCCTCCCATACAAATGCCAATTTCATATGTAAGGACCTAATATATTATTATTAAATAAGTTTATTTATATATGTATGTATTAGTTAATTGGTGAAATTTTTGTACTAGCTTTAAAGTTCCGCCATCATTCGGTATCTGCTAAATAAATAGGCTTACGCTTGACTGCAACTTGCCTGATGTTAAGCAACGTTATAATTTACGATCTAGCGCGCTTGCCTAGAAGAAACCGGTTTACTCTCGACTTGAAGACCGACAAATTATAATTCAGGGGGAGTCTTTGGAACCTCAAATGTATAACGCTGCCTCCTTGCCGAACCTCTACTCGTATTTATTTATTTTATTTATATTTGTATTTATTCTAAAAAAACATTTTGATTCTTATGTTTGATTTCATTATTCACTACATTAACCAAAGGGGTATGGTAATTATATATAATTACCGGTAATTATACATAATTACCGCATTATCCACATTTACCGTAACATATGCATTATTTCGAAAGCCTACCAATAGGAAAGCAGCAGCGAGCAGCAGACACTTGTGCTTGGGTTGCACCGCCGTGTCTGGCATCTGCAGCGTCGTGGCGAAGCTCACCAGCTCGCGGTCCCACCCGTGCGAAATCTTACCGACCTCGCGCAACGCGTCGCCTGACATTATCTGAAAATTAGGTGAAATCATAAGCATTCAAATCTAAGTTCAATGCTTTCTACGAGGAGTAAAGGCAAAACAAAATAAATTCAAGTTAACTAATAGTGAAAGAGAAAACTTTTTCTCTTTCACTATTATGGTGGATAAGACTTTTACAATTCTCAGTATTGTATTGTATCAGTTGTACAAAAGTCATACAAGTATTCTCAATATCGTATAGTTCTACAGCTGAGAGATTTTGTAGCATCTCTCTGCCTCTACGGAAGCGCTACAAAACAAGTTGCTACGTTACGCAAAAGACCTAAGCGCGTGCTGTGGACAAGATTTACGACATGCAGGACGTAGAATATGAGTCTTGCGTGGAACACAGGTACCTACCATAAACGTGCACTGTTGTACCACCCACCTCCCGGAGAGATGCCACCTCCTGCAGGGCAAGCACGGCATGAGGACAAAAGTCTTTCCACCATTTTATCCTTTTATTCATTTTATCCTGTCTGTCACCATACACCAAGTGGATCAAAATGGTGGAAAGACTATTAGTTTTCATGCCGTGCTTGCCCTGGAGGAATCTCTCTCACCTTGAACTCAGCCAGCATGAGCGCGCTCCGCTGCAGCACGGCGGGTCCTTCAATGATGAACAGTGTGCGCTCAGCTGCATCCCGCACGTGGAATACAGGGATCATCCACGTGCACTGCTGGACCACCCGCCCCACGTAGTCTCCAGGTGGGGTGATTACTTTCATCTCCTGGAAATGTAAAAAATAAATCCCAAGTTTTTCTCAGGGTGTTTCGTCCAAATAGACATATTTTAATCAAAAACTGTCATCCACCTATCATAAAAGAGGGTATATCCTAAGGGTTCTACGGTAAGCATTTCGTTTCCGAGTGAAAACTGACTGAGTTTGTGAAACACTCTGCTGCTAAGGAGATAACATGCTAGGAAAACGGAAAATTGGCGAGAATACTGCAGCTAAATGGGAATTGGACCACCCACCTGTAATCTACAAGGAAATAAACACGAAGATCCAGCCAATCTCCTCTGAAGCACCATGGCTTCCTGCCTGGTGTTGTCATGCAGGTGCATGGTGAAGGCTCTGCCGCTGCCACATAGGCAGCGCTGGGTGGAGCTGGAGGCCTCGCTCGCGATGTACAGAGCCTCGCCGTTGGGGACGCGCACGATGTACCGGTTCTCGGAGTCTATCTTTGATATCACTGAAATTTGTTGAGATGGATTATAAAAGGTTCTTTAGCAACTGATGAACTTCAACTGTTAGGCAATATATGAAAAAAAATGTTGTCTATTCAGATGATATATTCAGGTTATAAGTTTTTTTCATACACCACAAACTTTGTCTCAAAAATCGCAAACAAGTACCACACGAGTTTTAATTAGAGATAAATATAGGTAAGTACTTAAGTGCTTTGTATTTCCCCTTTTGTCTCCAAACAATAAGATTGTTCGATCCCAATTCGCAAAGGAGACTTGTTACTTACGTATTGTTCATAGAAAACACGAAAAGAGGAAGAATTCTTTGATTCTTGGGTTTATTTGTTTACAATTTCAATTACTGTCTTGTGTAGGTACTTGTTTTCTGCTCCAAATGATTAATCTGGCTTTTATTATCATGTAATTAAAATATTTGTTTATTTGTAACGTAAATAAAGAAAAGGTGTCCTAATTTTTATTTGATACCTATGATAATATATTATTGAAATCGTTTATCGACATGATTCCGATAACAAGTTGTTTACTGCACATGCATATTTATAAGAAATCTTGATATATCATGTAAAAAAATTCAGACAAGCTATTTACTACCTGATCAACTGCCCCTTTTTATCCATATCCACAAGATCGTATACGTGCGGCAAATTCTAGTTTTGAGAGTTATTAAACCTCCATAAAGGCCTTGGACAAGGTTTTGATACCGCCTTACCGTCCACTGGGGCGGCAGTAAATGAGGAAGAAATAAATAGAAGTTACATATACTAACTGTCATTAAGTTCTACAGTCTGCTGTATGAGGAGGCTGGAGACGCCGATGAGGAAGTCGAGGCCGTGCGTGGGGATGAACTGTCCTCGAGGGGTGGAGCGCCAGTCCTCCGTCGACACCGGCAGCTGGGCGCGGTTCACTGGAGAACAATCATTTTTTATTACTTAGTAACGTATGCCACATGATCATTTGACACTTATGGGAAAACAATGTAGGTAAGTTATCTATACTATAATATTATAAAGCTGAAGAGTTTGTTTGTTTGAACGCGGTAATCTCAGGAACTACTGGTGCGAATTGAAAAATTATTTTTGTGTTGAATAGACCATTTATCGAGGAGGGCTTAAGGCTATATAACATCACGCTGCAACCAATAGGAGCGAAGAAACAATGGGAAAAGTGGAAAAAACGGGGAAAATTATTCATCTATGAGGGCTTCCGTTGCGTGCGCTGCGAAAACGGTTCAAGTCGTGGGTAACAGCTATAATTTATAAAGCTGAAGAGGTAGTTTGCAAAACTAAATACGATGCCCAAAATACCTATTCCACGCGGGCGAAGTCGCGCGGACAGCTAGTAATTAATATAAGTACAATAAGAATTATACAATTGGCTCCTGTTGGCGGCAGCTTATTCTTAAAGCAAATAGTAAATTTGAATACAAGCTAAATTGTATACTTCCTGATTAATATTAGTTTTTTTTTGCATTTTCAAGATAATTTAAATTGTTGTTCAAAGAATGTGGAATCTATATGTGCCACTAATATCCTAACTGTTATAACGAGAATATCAGTGAGCTAAAAAAACATTTCACCGACAGATTTTAGTACTGTTTTACTTCAATGAACCGATACTTACTGGTAGATTGTGGTTGTACGCTGATAACTAAATCGGGTCTTCCGTTAGAATTAGAAACATCTCCATCATCTGAAAGTTTTACAATAGTACATGTTCATAAAAATAATTATATTCGACTATGTTTGCTAAACAAAAATTTACTCCTGAGACTCAATTCATATTTTTAAGGCTTTAATTGCTAGCAAGTAAAGCTTTAAGCTTCCCTAGGATGTGCCAGACGCATAGCTATCAAATGCCGGCCGGTCACATTATCACGCTACCTTTGTTTCCACTACTTTCTTTGTTTCTAAGAATATATAGGTACATTTTGTTAAATTAGTTAGCAATATAGGATCAATAGGTAGATATTTTGAGGTAGGTATATTAAGGCAGGTATTTTTACAAGTGGTTGATAGTATAGTATTATCGTCTTCTTAATCGTTTCTTTTTCCATTATATGGGGTATGAAGACTATGTTTAAATAACTTTGTTTGGGAATTGAAGTGTTTTTATTTAATTTAATGTCAAATACATCATCATCATCAGCCTGTTATCACCCACTGCTGAGCATAGGCCTCTTTTCTTGCACTCGTCCCGGTCCTGCGCAGATTGAATCCATTAGAATAACCGCAGGGAGCACCTGGATTCAATGAAATACCTACATAAACAATAATAAAAATCTAATAAAAACATCTAGTCTATGTCCGCTTATCGTTTAAGTAAATAAATAAAGTTTGCAAATATTTTGGCTAAACCATAACGAGACGTTGCTACCCGATGTTAATCGGTGTTCAATATTGTGAAACTCAATGATAACGATAATTACCGTACCTTCAGTCGTGGCTGGATTATCAACTCCTTTTATTTCTCTTCTGTTTATAACTTCCATGTCCAAGTTGTCGTTTGCCACCATAGCCTTCCAAACTTTTTACTGTAAACCTCTTTTGTTTATTTAAACTGTTTATGTACTTTTTGGTTTTTATCACTTTCTTGTTGTAACTTTGTATGTTATTTGTTGATAGTGACGTGTCCTATAATCGAATGGTGCGAAGTGAGTTGTTATCTTGTATTCGTGTTATCGACATCGATAAATCAGTATTTACTATCAGCAGTTGGATGTTTCGCAGGTTCATGCGCCAGCCACGGGTAATAATGTAATTATACAATTTATCAAGAGTGTATCTTGATGATTTACTAACGATACATGAAAGTTCTTGTTCTTTTGTTTTATCAAGATAGTGGGTATGCAGTCATAATGTCAAACGTCGTGATTTGTCTTTGTATTGTTAATAACTACTAACTAAATATAAGTGTATGCCTGCTACAAGTTCATTTGCATAAACTATTTGAAGTAGGTAGGTACTGGCTATTGTAAAGTTCAGTTTTTTCGTAGAAAAACCAAAAATGTACTTAGATAACTTTAAGTATGTCGCGGTATAAAATGATGTCGATGGTTTTGCTTAAAATAAATATCTAAGTAGTTTTATAAATTGCGGGGATTAACTAGTCACTATCCGGAAGACAAATAAAACCAAATGTTATTGAAAACCATTTATATTCGCGTGTTATTAATCGAATAAAGTGATAACATTCAAGATGTTAAAATGAACGGCAATATAACATGTACCGTCTAGAGTTTAAGTTACACTCAGTAAAATTCTATCTAATTTCATCTATAGTTTCGTAACATCCATTGTAAATCTTAAAGGTATAAATGAGGGAGTAAAGTGATTTCCTCGTCGGATATAAGATGATTTCGAAGCCAATTGAGATCGGAATCGGAAGACGTTTTCAGTGTGAGCGCCGCGCCACGCCGCGCCACGCCGCGCGCCGGTCGGCGCCGGCGCCGGCGCGCGCACGGCCTCGCCTCGTGTAAACAAAATTTTATTGTCCAAGTATAGTCTAAAGTAGCCACACTACGCGTTAGCAAGTAATCTCCCGATTTCGTAGATTTCTCTGGGGCAATCTGACCAACCAATCCTAGTTTATTCCCCCACCGTGAATGCATTATGGTTAAAACAATGGAAAATATAACTTTATTCAATCTCATATTTGAGTACAATTTTACTCTTTGAGAAGTACTCGATATTATTTCTCATTTTACGTTCCGTACTATCAAACACTTTGAAACTTCTATTATAGTTTTTTAAATAGTAAGTAATACTTACATCGAGACACTTAAATATATACGAATATATATCATATATAAGTAAATACTTAACAACGATAAAGTTACCATCTGAATACATTGATAAACAGTCCGATATAGGTACATGAACATCTAGTCCTGCCCCGAATACATACACATCGATAAATACGAGTCGACTTTCGAAAATGCGATCGTAAAAACATATAATATAATGCAAAAATACATACAACGTTCAATATAATAATTTTCAAATTACACTTAACAATGAAAGCGAAGAGTTCGCACAAATATAACATGCTAGCTGAATTATCCCTAACTATTGAGATCAACTTTGCCAGACCTTATCGATAGTCGTATTCGTACGCGTCTATGGCTGGTTAGACTCGTACGAATACAGCAACAAAGTTTCTATAACTAGGTAATACTAACGGTGAAATTAATCTCTAAGGGTTAGGTGACTCGAGAGTGAAAGGATGTCGGGCGAATGTACCGCGAGTGAACGAAGCCAGTGTCATTGACTTTGCTGTTAGTTTCCAAGGGTTGTGTCGGGTCTGGTGAGAGTTTATCGCTGGAGCGCACGCTGCCAGCCCACGTTGAGTTGGAGGGTTGCTGGCAGGCAGGGACTGGCCTCGCACTCCCCGTCCAGCTCGTCTGCCAGGTTGTCATGCAGCTCTCGCAGCGCCATGAGGGCGGAGCGCGCGGCGCGCTGGCAGCTCATGTCGCCCTCGCACGCTGTATCGGCCTCAGACAGGAACACCAGGTCGCACGTCGTCGGGGGTGCTTCGCCCTGAACACACAAACATAACAATACTTATTTGAAACCCTTAATGCTACATGTTTTTCAGGACTTATTGAATTCAAATTACGGTTTATTTTTTTTCGGTGAATTATTTTTTACACAGATTCAGCTTACTCTAGTCGAATTTTTAAACGAAGTCATAAGATCAAATAAAATGAGGGCTTAATGTGACTGACTGACTGATATTTATTTATTTATTTATTTTATTACTTACGTACTAACAGCTTAAGCCAACACGTACATTAAGCCAATTATTATTATATATATTATAACTACCTACTATAATAATGCTAAAGCATTTGGGTAGAACATATTATAAACTACGTTACTTAAAAATTTACAACAATTACAACGAAATTTCCTATATTTAGAACAGAACACATCTATGTCTCTGTTCTGAGCAATCATTGCATTGAGCAAGCTAATGGCTTGAGCAGACGGCGCGTACTGCGAGGTACATGTGCGCGCGCGCAGCGCAGCGAACAACTCACGCACACCACACTCTCGCGGCGGCCGCTGCCGAGTCGGCGCCAGCAAGGCGAGGCGAGCCAGCGCATCGGGATTATGTATCTGACCGTTCAGCAGCTGATAAAAATGGAGTAAAAGTGCACATTTACGCCTTAAAACTAAAGTGTCGATGCCCACCATACTCGAGACAAACAGAGAGGGATACAAAAAGGGATAATATCCGTACAACTTCTTATACAAGTATCTGGCAAATTTCCGCTGGACACGCTCCACCATAAGAGTATACTTTTTCTCGTGCGGGTCCCAGATAATAGAGTTATACTCCAACTTGCTGCGAACAAAAGCATAGAAGAGCATAATTATCGCATTTCGGTCTTGGAATCTGGCAGCTTGACGCATCACAAACCCTAATGATTTGTAAGCCTTAGCGCACACCTCTGTTATACAAAAACTCTGTGTGACAAAAACTCGTTAAACTTACACAAAGATAGCAGATTTGGTGCAGGCTACAGAGCGGCAGGAAGAGTTGTCCTCGGTCACCAGCGAGCAGGTCGACTCCGCGGCAACGTTGCACGATCTTTCCTAGCACTGGACATGTTCCGGCTGCGCCTGCTGTGAAAAGCAATATGTTGTTATTTAAGTCGAAAAATTTGTATTAAATATTTAGAGTTTTGTGTTATGTTTTATAATACCTGTAGATACGACTGGAATCCGATGTCTGCCACTTCCACCCATATAGCCCTCAGAATACTGTTCCTCAACTTTGCCATTCAAATAATGTCCAGCCCCTTGTTCGTCCTCAAAATCATCGCTCTTTTCAATTTTGTTTGTCATCGGAATTTCATTATTCAGAAGCTCCTTCTTCACGGCAACTCTCTTGGCTTTGGCTTCATCTGTAGGAACAGGTGACATGTCATCGTTGTCTTCAGATTTTTGAGTCTGTAAGCTTTGCTTGAACTCTTTTAATGCTTTGCGCATTTTCTCTAAGCTGTATGCAGCTGCTAGGCGTGAGAGTAATTTTTCTTTCATCTCTTGCTCTTCTTTTGAATCTAATTCGTCTCCCACATTGGAATAATGTAGCGCTTCATCTACAATATACCCTTCCATGTTTTTCAGTTTCTTATCAATGTTGTCAAGTTTTGAATCGTTATCATTTGTTTCCGTTTTGTCATCGCGAGATATATGAGTATTTACAGGAGACATTTGTGGTTCATGCTCCTCGGGTCTAGGCTTCACATAATTCCTTTTGGCATAGCTATGGCTGCGGAATGAGTTCAAAGGGTAGATGACTTCTTTATTAAACGTATCAAAATATTGTTTTCTCAGTCTTTCTTGCTCGTTGCCAGATGTCCTGCGCTTATCAATTCCAAAATAATCAGACCAATCGATAGACTTCTTTCTGACAATTATTGGCTTCTCGCTAGATTTCTCGCCATGTTTGTGACCAGACTCACTGTGATGCTTGTGTTTTTCATCATGTCCGTGGCTGTGGCTATGTTCTTGTTCAAGCTCTTCTTCTTTCCCAGTAACTCCAGGATGATGAATATTATGTCCATGGTGTTCGTGACTGTCGTCTTCTTGAACCATTACGCTATGATTTTTCTCTTGAGTGTGGTTATTATGCTCGGACATGGGCAACATTGGAGGTTTAGCTTCATGGTGTGTATCTGTTTCTGCTTCATGGTCACTGCTTCGTTTTACTGGATTTTTTATGATCTCTATACCTGAATCACCGAATATTTTGGATAAATCCTTAATAATTCTGGGATCAGTGCCTGAACTGCTACTACTTCTATAAGCTTTCATTGTTTCTCGTTTGTTTTGGTTTGGTGATCTTTTCTTAGTTCCGTATTCATAAGGTCCGCTACTACGCTTAGTAACAGGAAATCGTTTTTCAACATTATCATAGGTATATTGGTCATCATCGGATAAGTCAGAAACAGTATCATCATCCAGAGGTTGAAATGCGATCGCGTATTCTTCTCGTAGATCATCTTTGTCATCGTCGTTAACTTCATACGCATTGTAATTAGGATCTAACTGCGCCTCTTCATGTTTCCTGTCTTCATAATCTGGTATAATTGGACGGTCGGCACCAGAATCTGAGCTCCTCTTCCTTTTGAAAGCAATAGGGCCCCAGTTGTCAGGATAGCGTTTCTTAACCACTTTCTCTTTGTATAGTTTCACAACACCTTGGGGAGCGGATTCAATTTCTTTGGCATGTTCTTTCCTGTATTTAGACCACAGCTGCCCCAATAGCAGGGCATATTCTGCATCTTTTTCGGATACTACGGGTTCCTTATTTTCTTCGGATTCAGTCTTATCCATAAATAAGTCTCGCAGCGCGTCGTTATTGGAATGATGAGCCCTCTCTCGGAAAGGGGATTCTTGCTTACTCAGCGAAGGACCGTTGAAATGCGAGTTCTTTTTCTTGATGATTTTGTACTCATACGACTCTGGGGGCCTGTCTTCATTGTCTAAAAACTTGACGACATACTTTGGCTCGTCTTCAACGTCTTCCACATCGACGGGATAGTCAGGTTCTGTAATAATGAAACACATAGGTATTTATTTTTATTAGTTACTCAGTTCTGAAACTGTAAATATGTAGTTATAATTACAAGCATATTTTATTAGTGTAGAAGAAACCGTAATATACATAATAAGTATCCATACTAAATTCTTCTTTTCCGCGGCTGTTATATAGAAGAAATAAAAAAAAATATAGCCTTCTCGAAATTAATTTAGTATACATTTATTTGTCTCTTAATGTTATTCCTTTTGTCTATGTCATTATTATACTTATGTGTGTGTGTGTGTTTTACTAAGATAATAAATTCGTATTACGGTTTTAAAGCAAATTTAATTAGAAACTAGCTAAAATAACAAAAACTTCTGTCGATCTTGTTAATTTTCGGTAATTTTCAGTCTAGTTAATGAGTTATACTAACCAGGATACACCTGAGGCGGTACGAACTCGTACAGCGCGTCATAGTCCGGCTGAGACAAGAGGGGCGGATGCGCGCGGCTGCGCTGGCGCCGCTGCAGAGCTTCCAGGGCTCCGCGCAGCGAGGAGCCCCCGCGCGACGCCTGCGCCCCCGCCGCCGCCAGGGTCAGCGCCACTAGCACCCAGGGCACACCCATCGTGGATACTTCCTGGAATTATGGATGGCTTTCATGAGTATAGTATAATGAAAACCGTCTTTATTGTAATTAGAACATTTTTAAAACAATTAACGTCACGGAAAAGTCACAATTTCGATGACGTCTAAGGTCAGTGAAGTACTAAAATAAATAAAATTAGATCGATAGACGTTGTATAGTTAAGCAATTTATGTCACAGCCAGCGTTAAACTGGGCCCGGGGTCTCATTGTTCTATAACTACCCTGAGCTTTACTACAGTTTCAGTTTTTAGGGCAAATACTTATGACTTAACTTCTATAAAAAACGACATTCAACTAGAATAAGCAAGAAACGCCTAAGTAACGCCCAAGTAACAGAAAGCCAATTACTGCGAGTACTACCTAATGTTTGTAATTAGTTTAAAACATAACTAGCAATAACGGAATAAAACCGCGTATCATTTGATTAACAGCCTGGTTAGTAATAGCCCAGGCACATCATACCAAAAAGACGCGTAATTGAGGCAAAAAGAGCTAATACAATTGCCGACTATAAACAAATGGCAGTATTAGGTACGAAGTGCAATGGGGAGTCTAAGAAGAGCACTTGTTTACTCGTATGATAGACATCATAAAGATCAAGTGAAGCGGAAAACAAGGGCCAAGAAATTTGTTGAGAACGTGCAACACTAGCGAAAATTCATCTCCCATAAACATTAAATCAATTCCAAATAAATACATGATACCAGTTAAAAATTAACGCGATATAATTATACTAATCTGCATGCAGAGCAATCTTTCACTTGGGATCGTTATAGCACTCATGATAATTAAATAGTCAGCACAGAACTGAATGGTTTACATAGCAGTTGAGCCTTGTTGTTCCTGTATACTCGTATAATAACATAATTATATATTTATGTATTACATATGTGTTACAGTTAGTACCCATGACACAAGCGTTTGCTTGAGCCTGTGTGAAATATTAAGTACAGAAGATAAATAAGTTGTTGGGAATATCGAAGTAAAATAGTCTATGTCACCCAGCTATCTAATAAAAGCCGTCGACACCTAGCTACAGGGTGGTTTATAGCCATTTTGCTTTTAATTGAATTACTTCGTACACCGTTTTGCTGTTAACGATTTGTTTCATCTCTAATTGATACTCTGAACTACAGCTGTAATTACTAAATCTGAGCACAGATAAATGGTTAAATATATACGTATGTATATACCGAAATTAGACGTTATGAAGCTCGTGAATCGTCATCGGCCATTTTTTATTTGTTTATGTCAAATTAAATGCTTATTTTTCATTTTTTTTTATTTGCAGACTTAAGTTAACGCATGTACAACAATCAAATATTTTTTTATTTCTTTCTGTTAATCCATTATTCATAAATGAACCATTGAGCACTCAATTTTTTTCTTTAGACTCGAAGCTGGATATTTGTATAATTGTCAAATTAAAATATATTAAATATTTCATTGATTGATTGTTACGTTACATATATAAGATAATTACTACAATACACATTAAAACAACCGTGCTTCGTCCAACAGTAGCTTTCCTACGACCAACTGACCTCTGTTCATAAAAAGCTTCCCAAATACATTTGTTTCATAGGTTAGATATAACCGCAAAAGTTCACCAGAAAATAATTTAGCCAATCTGTAGGTAGAATTGCGTTACTACATGGCTCGCGCACAAATTGAATTTCCTTGAGACGACTTATTGCCAGCCTCTGGATCCATTCCACTAAACCGATTTTCGAGAATGAGTCGGTCTGAGATATTACACGCGAAAATCGTAGACTGTATAAAAATAAAAGAATGCATATATTTGGTTATCGTGAGATGCGAGATGAGAGATGATTAGAAAGAGACTAGCAATAAACCTGGATGGAAAATGGTTACCGCCGCCTGTGGTGTGTGTGCGTGTGTGTGTGTGGACACCTCCAATACTCGATGTAATAATATGTAAGAGCGTTATAATATTTTAAACAGGAAGGTGATAAGTACTATATTCACCTTTTTTGAAGCAGTCAAGAAAACAAAAGTCTTCTGAAGGCACATCCATCTTTTATATATTGTAGAAAAAAATCATTTTTTTTACTTGTTACTTTTTTGTGTGCAGAAAAACGATAAAATTTTAAAAGTATTTACTGAATACTTGCTTTAGGCAATTTGGACTTTGATAATACTAACAAACTTAATAAACTTTTAATGTGGAAAACAAAGTGTGATTTGATTCAGCCCATTTTTCACGTGGGATATTTTGTGTTTGACTGTAGCCTGCCTCATGTAAAGCATTGCTGCAGCCTAGAGTGTAACACGCTTACCTAGATACCTATTACTGTAGATTAGAAAACCCTTGGATTGTTGTTCGCAGGAAACACAGCTTTCAGTAAAGTCACTCAAAGATTTCCTGCAAATATTATGTAAGGTGTGAAAGGGAATGTTTGCTCTCGACGTGTTTATTTATTGAGGAGAGTTGGTTTGAAGGTGGCCATGTATGTATAGGTCGCTATTTACTTTAAGGATAATTTTCAGGAATTTACAATGTCTTCTGGATACGTATAAGTTCGGGGAATACTAGGTGTACACTTGAAATGCTACGAATAACAAAAAAGTTACGCTGCTGCGAAGTATACGCCTGGGTAAAAGTAGGTATAGTAATAATTCTCGTCAGACTATTTACCTAAGTACGTTTATAAGTATAAAATGACCGTAGATTAAAAAAAAAAACACGACGTAGATACGGTCAGTTTTGTGTGCGCCGGTACATCAGTCGATGGTGCTGTCTCTGATGAAGCAGTGGAGCGACCCGAGGACGAAGCGGCCGGGAGTAGTAACATCGTCTCGCCTCCACCCCCGCCACCACAGGCCCCCGCGCCCGTGTCCCGGCGGGCCGCTCGCGCGGCGGCGCGCAGTCTGCGTGTTGCCGCGGCCCAGGACGAACGTTCTGAAGATGGGTGTCATAACATCCGAAACGCGTAAACCATTTACGCGATTTACACGTGAGTGAAAACCGTTTAGTTAATCTTTTGATAAAATGTCTCACGAAAGTTTTAATATTAAAAGACCGTAGATTTATTTAAGTTGACACATTGTATGATTACATACCTATTACCTATGTTTGCAATGATTTTAAGAACAAAAATTTTCAATATTATATTAACAATACAGATTGTAACTTATTTTGTAAAATTTTATTAAAACTAAATGTTATAAATTCAATTTGACAAGATATTGTAATTTGTGTAGCATATTCTATGATATTAGTACCTATGTATGTTACAACTTTACAGTATCAATAAAGATTCTTTATCTTTATATTTTATGTGTACAGGCATAGGAAATAAATCTGTGTACTGAAAGACTTCAAATCTAAGAAGCGTTACCTACAGTTTAATCTTTCTTAGTTTTAAAACAAAGACCTTGCCTTTGCACGCATTTTCACTAAACTCATGCATGGACTTGTTTGTCAGTCTTTTGTTTTTTATAAGACTAATAAATTAAATTAAAAAAACTAGTTGAGAAGACGAAACATTCATGCACTAATCACTTGTGGAGTATATGTATAAGCGAGCAAAGCACTTAGCATTATAATTTTGAACAAAATGAGAACTCTAAAATTAACCGGCTTATCTATAATATAAAAATTAATTGCTGTTCGTTAATCTCACTAAAACTCGAGAACGGCTGAACGGATTTATCTTATCTTAGTCTTGAAATGTTCGTGGAGGTCTAGGGAAGGTTTAAAAGGGAAAAAAAATGAAATTAATTTATACAAAAGTTTAGGTCTTTTATTTATCGATTGAGGCAGTACGAAGCTAGTATTAAATAAAAAAGACGCCGACTTAAATTGTAGAAAACTAATGCAGCTGGATAGTAAAGGTAATGCGATAGGTACGATACAAGCTAAACCGTTTTATCCACAACTATCAAATTGTTTATTTGTCGCCACACCGTATCCTATACGTGAGTCACAGTTCATGACAGGGCCTTATGAATATGCTATGAGCTCCACCAAGTCGGAATTTCATAACGCCGGATCATCGAGCGAATGGTCTGGAAAACTGTCACCATCATATTGTCACGTAGCCTAATCTTATACACTTGAAATGTGTTTGAACCGAATTTATTCAGGAATGAACTATAAGGTGGATGTGAGGATGTAAATTAGATAATACTTTGTAAATAAAGATAAGATAAGATAAAAAATATTTATTTCCAAAAACATTAATTCATGGTTTGCACAAAATAAGATACGTAGTATTTTCTATTTTCATTGGCTTTGCTAAAAGTGTAATTTACCAGTACATTACTTCAAGCTGTGTACTCGTAGTAGCATCAGATCTAATATACATATATACCTGCTTTTACTTTTGGCACACTTTTTTAAATCATCCTTATTTACATTTTTAAAATAAACTGAAATATTCTCCGAATATCTGTTAACATTTTATTCCAATCTATCTATATATATATATAAAACTCAAAGGTGACTGACTGATTGACTGACTGATATAGTGATCTATCAACGCACAGCCTAAACCACTGGACGGATTGGGCTGAAATTTGGAATGAAGGTAGATGTTATGACGTAGGCATCCGCTAAGTAAGGATTTTTGGAAATGCCACTTTTAAAGGGGTGAAATACGGGATGCAAGTTTTCGAGCCCCCACTAGCTCTTAATAAATACTCAAATCACATCAAGAACACCAAGTTAAAGCAACAGTAAAAGTGATAAAGTTATGTAAGGCTATGTATATTATACATACAGCTAATTACGATTATTATCCTCATTATTCACTGAAAAGTACATATAATACAAGCTCTTATTTCGTAAAAATAACTCTCAGCTCAAATAAACAAGTCTGTGATTTCGCCACAAAGCCTCCGGGTAAAATGTGTCGAGATTATTCCCGCAAAAAAGGACGCAATAGGCTTTTTACTACGTTTTATAGCCCCTAAAAGGCTCCTATTAACTTTATACCCTCTAGTGTTTTTTAGTTTCAGAAGGGATATAAAATATCAAACAAAGAACTAAGTACTTATGTGGAAGATACATGATGAGTATGTATTTGTATTACATTAAATGCTAACTAAGGGAAATACTCAATATTCGCTTATAGCTAATAGCAATTAGGGGTAAGATATAAGCTTTCTGTAAAAAAATATTTACAAACCACAAATTATTGTCTCTTTTTGAGGTATTTTATTAAATTTTTATATAAATATGTATATGCTCAAACAAGCTATCGAGCTGCTCAGGGATAATTATATCCCCGAGTCGTAAATTATAAATTTAAAAGTAAAATCGCAAAAATTACAAAGACTGAATCTTCCTTTAATTTCGTACCATTTTTATATTATCTCTGATAGTGCAGTGTGATAAGAGCTGTTATGTTTACCAACAGGCTGGTTTTATCTCAAGCACTTATGTGCTTTATTATGCAGCCATATTACGAACCAACTGATAATATTGTGCAATATATGTGTATATGTACTCGTATGTCTTATTTTAATCAAATGGGTTTGCACTTGATTATAGTTTGCTTGATGGTGACCAATAGCTATGGCATTTTTAAGATGTCTAAGGTAATTATGAAAAATGCTTCTTTATTCACATATAATTATGCTGGGAGCTTCCCACCACCACCTGTCGTATAGTGTGTAATTCAGTTCTATAGATATGTATGTATGTGAATCTAATTCAGGTAAGTACATATGTTTTTTTCTATATGCTCTTTATAAAGAATTCTGTTTAAAATAAACGCTTCGATATATATTTAAATATTAAAACTTTCGTGAGACATTTTATCAATATGATAATATAATTTTCAAAGTAAGATCTAAATGGCAGATGAGTAAAGGAAAATCCTGAAATTGGATTTCCGTTCCGCAGAAGGGAAACGCGTGAAATGTAAGAACATTATTATGTCTGGGTGTAATTTAATCTGTATTTACATAACGTAGCTTGGGATCTTTAATATAGCTTGCATGAGTAAAATAGGTAGATTTTGTTACATGAGTTATTTGATAGCAAATAAACCTGTATAAGTAGATGATAGGTCGTCTTATATGAGACCGATTAAAACATTTTCAGTTATGACAATTCTTTATGTAATACATGGCTTGTTTCTTAAATAAGTGGCAGCATTTCACCATCATTCGGTTCAATATTGCTGAGCAAACATTAAAGCAATATATTCAAGTTCCGTTATCGCAACGCCTGGGTGTAGATAAAAAGATAAATACAAACAGCTTGATACATAACTTTCAGGAAAAGCTTGCTTCTCGCAGCACGCCATTAAAACCTTACATAAAAGAGTAAATTAATACAACCAAAAGCTTTTAAAACAAAGTAATTATTAAAAACTAGTCCAAAAAACCTTACCTTACTGCATTTATTCCGAGAACAACAAAGCACAGCGCTGGCGTTCGCTCACAGTCAACTCGGAAAACAAGTGAAACGCCGAAATCGCGACTTGCGCGTCCGGATGCGCGAAACCCTTATCTGTATATTAGGTGGTTGGATTCGGAGACTGCTCCTCAGAGGTGGAGGAGCTCCCAGCTGTGCGGGTCTTGTATGAATGATGCTGGCTGAGGCGGCGCGAGGCGGGCGCGGGGGTTATATAACGCCCTGATCGATACCGCACCCCCGCCACCCGCGGAGCCTTTTTATGGGGAATACTAGTGCTGTCTCGCGCACCTATTCGCCTTTTTTCACTTTCCTTAGTTTGCGCTACAATTTGAATTAGTTTCCTGCCTATTTTTTATTGAAAAATTCCTGAAATTTTTATAAAATTTCACTCAGAAGTGATTTGGGGCAAAATTCGTATGGTAGATTAGATGTCCCATTATTAACACATAGGTTACTTATAGTACTACTACCCCTCATAGCACAGCAAGTTAGTACGGCTATGTTGTACGGCGATTACTGAAAATAAATTTAAAATGCTTAGAAGATGCAATGCGCTCACTTCTGTTTATATTTTTGACAAACCTTTGAGGTTTTATAAAATCTGCAATTAAAATTATACCTTATAAAAACAAAGGGCTCGTGAAAACAATACTTACAAACGTCCATACATTCAGTTTCCGCTGGTATATTTAGTTGGCTAGTAACTACATTGCCGCCTGTTTAATCCTCTTTGTTTTTATTACGAAAATATTTCAGTCGGCAATTGAAAGCGCTTTTGTTTTGCTATTTTGATTAATTGTTTTGTTTGGTTCGTTCCTTTGTTGTTTTAGTAGGTACACTATTTGTAGTTAGTCAAGTGTATTGATATACCTAACGTTATGAAAGGGGTAAAATATATTTGTTTATATATTTATACATAATTGCAGGAGCGAATAACCCGTAATGAAAGAAAACAATACTAGTAGAATCTGATTACAATTAGTTTGTTGTGATCTTCAAGTTAAACAACTTGAAGCAATTAATTGAATCAATTCACCATTTAATTATGCTTGAGAACTAGAATTAATTAAACTGTAGAAATCATTATTTAGCTTTGAGACCTCTAAAGCAATGCCTATTATCGCTCTAATCCTTTGATATCCGACTTCAACGTACCACAAGTTACAATCAGCTTAATCCTCGATACAATCCTTCTGAGCCGGGATCAAACCATTGATCCCGGATCCAATCCCAAAAATCCAAGGATCGAATTCTAGGACTCAGACATGTCATTACGTCGATTCTACACCGTCATTGAGATATCCGCCGATATATGTGATTGAAACACATATAATATATCTCCTCATATGTATTTATCTATTGTGACCTACTCCGAAGCTAAGATCGCCCCCAACTTTTACAATATTTTTTTTACGTGTGATAGGTTTACGTTTGACTACAGCCTACCAGATGTTAAGCATTGCTGCAGCCTAGGGTGTAAGACACTCACCTAGAAGATAACAATTAACTCTAGATTTGAAGACCCCTGGATTGTATATACATATGTGCTTCGGTTACCAGCTTTCAATTGCCACGCAAAGTACTTTTTTATGATTTTTAGGGTTCCGTACCTCAAAAGGAAAAAACGGAACCCTTATAGGATCACTTTGTTGTCCGTCTGTCCGTCCGTCCGTCCGTCTGTCAAGACCCTTTTTCTCAGGAACGCGTAGAGGTATGATGCTGAAATTTATATCAATTACTCAGGTCTACTGTTCCTTGAAGCTGTGAAAAAATCAAACTTCTAAGCCAACGCAATCAAAAGATACAGCCATTTATGCCGCAAATTTTCGACACTTGCAAGGGAATCAAAACCTACAGGGTGCTTCCCGTGAACTCAGAATCTTGAAATTTGGTACGAAGCAACGTCTTATAGCATAGATAAAGGAAAAATTACGAAAACCATAAATTTTTAGTTACATCACAAAATATTTTTTTTTTAATAATCTTAAACTTACTACCCATTTCCTCATAAACTCTTTGTAAACCTTGCAGGTTTGTACGGAACCCTCGGTGCGCGAGTCCGACTCGCACTTGGCCGGTTTTTTTTACAAAGATGTGGAAACAACTAACCAATTTAGCGATTTATCATTTCTGATTAATTCTATTGTTTCTGCAAGTAAGAAAGCTTCTTTCTCTTTTCAGTTTCCTTCTGTTCTTATAGAATAGAATGAAAATACGGAACATTATAGCTCCTTCTATTGACTCAAGTCTTGGTTATGACTCTGGCACAAAGTATGCTACTGTTAGGTACTGTAAATAAACTATAGTTTGCTTCTCTGGCACAATTCGAACGCTGGCATACGATTTTCAAACATTCATATTTGTTCTTTTTGAGAGATTTTAATTTAACATGGTATCCGTTTACCAGAGTTATAGCTAGATTTTATTCGAGTCATTTCAGATATAAAATTTACGTAGTTCTGTACAAACATACATACCCCTTACATTACATTACTGCAATGTATGTGACAGGTCATACTCAAAACTCAAATACTTACGTACATCTATATTTTGTGTTAAAAATGACCAAAAATACTTAAAATCACATAACCTCGTCTCGAGTGTAAGTCTAGCATTACATTTATCGGCTAGACTGGTGTAATCTCACCCGGGAGTTGTCCCACATAGAGGCTTGCTCACTCGCGTGGGTGGCCGTCACGGTTAGATGGATGGCTTTCATGCCACTTCACTCTTCAGAGGGTTTACCACTAGGTGACTAATGCTGAGACGTTGGGATTTAATACTGCTTCGAATTAAACAGTATCAAAACGATACTGCGTTCAAAATACCTACATAACCTAACGTACAGGTCGCACTTGCAGTCAATACAGGCACATTCACAGTAATATCACGTTGTGACTGCTGCATAAAGTAGATTAGTAATACAGCTATAGGTAAAGTTGAATGAAATGGAAAAAATCGTAGTACCATAGTAGATCGTAGAGAAAATTACCGACTTGTAATGCTGAATTAATTAGATGCCTAGTTAAACTATCCCAATATTTTTATATTCTCCCGCAGGTCTTGCTGGTCTTGTCTACGAGGGCTACGGACTTGCTACGCGTGCTACGACAAGCTACGCTACCTCAAAAATGTTAATTAAACCCTGAATATAAATATAAATTATACCCATAAAATGCCAATCCAAAAGCATTATTTTTGCATGGCACTCAGCAAAGTTGCGAAACAATTTGAGCGAGAATATTTAGAATTCAGTTAATTACTTGACGTCGAGATACGTGGATTTTCAGAAGTGTGACATGAAATTTCCAAAACCTACGCAACAGTAAACAATGTTTGTCACACCTTTTACACAAGCAAAATAAAATTAAATTCCTAGTCATACGTTATGATGTAATTGAGTTTTGGCCCGCTATTAATGGCTGCTCATTTTGTACGCGTTTCTACCTCAAAAAGCAAATAGGTAAGGTAAAGAAAAATGGCGACTCATGAACGTCATTTATTATGACAACCTTTGGCATTTCAGCAAAGGTGTAACAAAATGCTATTATATTATATAAAATATTAAATTACGTTGATCGTATCTGTACATTAGGATGTTATCTGTACATTAGGATGTTATGTAACCTTTAGATAAAAGCTCTCAAATGAGACAAAGAGAACGTGAATTGATGATTCTTTCTCAAGGAACGTATATATTATAGCGAACTTAATACACAGTTAACTCACACGGCAACAATCTGAATAGAGTGAGTTGAATCAATAATATTTTAATATTCTCTCTCTCTCTCTCTCTCTTTGAGTTGAGAGTATTTTCTCATGACTGAGGGTCGTGACTCCCCCGCAGAATTAATTCGTTAGGAGAGTTTTCTTGGGCAGATACATCGTGGTGGGCGCAGGTCCTTCCACGGAAGACGCATGTCCTCGGATGTTGTGGTCCTCAAACACTATTATTATATTATTATTGGTTATTTTAATGTTAAAAACATAAAATTAAGATTATACAATTTATTACAAAAAAAAATACAAAAATATTTATTGACATAATAAAACAGGTAACAATAAATTTCGTAAAGCTTCTGGCCTTGTGCTAGTCGTGAGACTGTGTTACAAGGCCAGTGTCTTCTCCCGATTGTGAGGCTTATATATATTATATTACGTTTATTACATTCTGATTACAATTCAAATCACTTTACACCGACCTTTCCCCAATAGGAAGCTATTTCAGGCATTTTATTTGGTATAAATTAAATTGTGTGTACTAAACAAATATTTATATTCTTTGTATCTTTTTAGCTACCAGTAAAAGTCATCTTTACATTGTTAAGGCGCACAATAAGTATGTACATAGTACACCGCTGGCTCATGAAGATTCATCTCGTGTTGGAATGCCAGCCTTAATGAAATTGTCGAAGGTTGGAACCCTCTGTTCAATACCTCTCAACGTATTAGGGTTAATGTGTTTATGGGTTTCCGAGGACCTCTCCAATAATTCCAGGATGTTCCTTTCTAATTTTAGTTTACAGTTTGTAGTTAATTTGGACTTTGTGGATTTGATGAAAGTTTTGGCGAGGGGTATGTGGTACCTTGTTTTGTATAGGTACATATATCGTAGACCAATATAAACATGAAAACGTATATTGGTAGAAAAAAATAGAAAAAAGTTTATTGGTTGGCTGTTAGTATCTCAACCAACGAATGTTTAGTCATAGATAGTATGGAATCCTGGAATTTGTGTATTTTTAGTGAAGCCCAAGACATAATTTAATTTGGTAATAGATAATAAAACAACGGTATTTAACCTTATTTATGATTTAATTTAAATAAAAACATCGATATTGACAATACCTAATTGCATCGTTTAAGAAGCTTACACAGACCACGAGTAGACATGTAAACTGCTAACTAAGAATATTGTAAAAATAAATAACTTTATATGTAAAGTTAGTACTTATAATATCAGTGGCATAACAGACCTTCATAACACAAGTTACATAAATATAAAACAACGGACGTGTACGTAACATTGATAAAAGCATAAAACATTTTTAGCTTTTGACGTTTTGAAAGAACGCAATTAATGTCAAAAATATTCTGAGCTTGATGAAAAAATAAGGAAAAAATTACCTTAAATATAGCGGTGAAACATAGAACGAGAAATGTTAGTAACTTTTTACGTAACTTTTTACGTACATCAAAATCAGACTTCTGCAATGAACAACAAGATGTTGATGTTTTTTTAAATCACATTAAGTATATTTGCAGGAGTTTGTTCTATATTTTTATAACAATGGCACTCCTTGATTATCTCTTATTCTAACAAAATATATCACTTTTTTAATTTGTATTTTATATATTATGTTAAATAAATACAACATCCATTTTATGGTTACAATTGATATATTTGGATAATTGGTTTCCTCTTGGCCCTACTACATATGCTTGTAAGCAATCATGCTATGCGTTACTTATCTGCTTATCTCGCTTTTTGTATATCCAAAATTATAATAATGTTACTAAATAGGCGTCATGACATATATTTTCTCTATATATACCCACTGCGGATTGCAAGACATAGTTAACTTAGTTCCAATAATCCCAATTAATTCCACGTTTTGTTCATCTTATGGTTAATTACGTACAAATAATTTCTTAGATCATTATGGGCGACAACGATGCTAAACAATTCAGCAATTGTTCTGATTATAAAATTTAATTTAATTATTTTTTCAGCTTTGTCCAGAGAATCAATGTATATAAATTTTAAAGACCTCACCTCACCACTGAAAAGTACTGTTAATGAATTTTTAATATCACCGCAGACGTTATACACCTATACATATAATCTTACACTAGTGACTGTACACTATGATATTTTTAGAACTCCCTAATAGTCCCAAGAACACTCTAGAACTCCCTAGATAATCCTAGAACATGCTAAAAGTTTCTAGAAGTCTCTAGAAGTATCTACAGGCCTCTAAAAGTATTTAGAAGTCTCTAGAACTCTCTAGAACCCTCTAGAAGTCCCTAGAACTCTTGCTCAGGGTCCTCCGCATCAGCGAGTTTGATGAGGCCTATGAATGACTTCTCGGGCTGCATGAGCGAGTGTCGGTCTCCACCCGTGTTGCGCACGGCCAGCTTGTCCCCGGCGCGGAGGAAGAGGGCGGAGGCCGAGAAGCAGGAGTTTGGCTTGTCTAGCCTGGAACAGAGGAATGATAAATAAATATAAATACTTTATTAAAACTCACACAAAAAAATAATGAAAACAAAAATCAAATCAAAGAGGATTTAAAATTAAATTTAGTCTTATACTTAACTAAAAGAGATCAAGCAACCCAACTGGCATGGGTATGCTCTGAACAGTGTAATCGATGAAGTGATAAAAAATAAAAACGGATGGATGGTAATGAAATATTTTGAAAAAGGTGGTTGTATAAAGCATAATTTGGTAAAGTTGGAAACTCACACAATTCTCTTAAGAACACCTACAAGTGTTTTACGAAATTTGGAAGAGTGATAATAAACTTTCCGTTCCGTATTTTGCTACGAGTAGGTACTAGTCGTGAAATTCGTTATATTAAATAGCACAAGGTCGACGCGGTCAGTACTTGCATGGGTGACCAAAAAGTAGTATTCCATTTTGGGCGTTTCCGTGGGCAGTCGTTAAGCTATGTCAGAGGCCCTTAGAGCGGCTTGATAAACTCTCGACACCAGAGTTGGCCACTCTCATTCGATAAGAAGAAAAAGAAAAGTTAATTTGTTTTTGGTGAGATAATCAAGATAAATTTACCAGTTTTCGTGTAGCCTGCCTTTCGTATATCTGATCGCTTTGTGTGGTTATCAAGGTAAAGCTCAGCTCAATCTATAGTTTCTCATTTGAGTTGACGATAAACTTTGGTTTGCGGAGAGTTAAACCGATATTGCCAAACTATGATTACAAGGTAGACCATCGGGTACTATATTGAAGGTATGTGACTAGTAATATTTTAGCCAACCACTGTTTCAAATAGGCTTGAAAAGGCTCCATTTCGGCAGCTTTAGTAAATGGTTACCATGTGATTAAATTAATCAGCCAGTGACGCTGTACATTTTTTTTACAAGGAATGGGTTTGCTCTTGACCGTAATTCGCCTGATGGTAAGCAATCATTACGGTCTAGGATGGAGCGTGCTTACTCAGTAAGAACCTATTCACTTTCACTTTGAAGATCGCAAGGTTATATTCCGCGGGGAACAGGGAGTCAGGCAGGGAGTTCCACAATTTAGCAGTTTGCACTATAAAAGTGGAAGCAAAACGCTTTGTGCGACTCTTGGGAACTTGGACCAGGAAGCGGTGACGACCTGCTGTATCCCTGCTCGTCCGGTGATAAAAAGCATACTCCTGCCGCCAAGTTTTTTTATAAATCACAAATATCGAAAACAGTTCGTTTCTTCAACCAAATTTCAAAGTTTATTTCATCAGCAAAGACATGATCTATATTTGATGGTCGATCATGAGATGGTCGCTTCTCACAATCTGGTGTTCTAAGGTCTAAACGCTATCATAATCCGCATATAAGAGATTAAAATATATCTATATATCCTCCGGTGAAATAAGTAGGCTAGTTTATGACATTATGACGTTAACATAAATTAATACTCAATACTGAATATAAGTGCAACGTAGCAACCAGCGCTTGTAGCTAAACAAGCTGACATGGGAGCCATATGTAGATGCGGTCACATTATGGGATAAGATTGAAATAAATGTCTTTTATTTATTCATTTATGACTAGATATGCCTTTAAATTACCGTTACGTATGTATAAATAACAAGAAACACGTGTAAATTTCTACAAGTAATTACTTAACTTTCAACCGAGTGAGCAGACTGCGCGCACTGCAGCAGCGTGTCGCGGCCTTCCGAGTCGGGGTTGGTGCGGTGCAGCACCCACGAGATCACATCGTGGCTGTCCAGGTAGTAGATCTGAGAACAACATAGTCAAGGTCATTTGATAGTCCTTTTTTTATATCTAGGATTTCATTCTTTTAGTTAGAAGGGCAATTTCTCAAATTGAAATTGGGTTTCTCTATGTCTTGTGCCGCAGTGAAATAGGTCGACGACATTGTTTGAGTACTTTGAGTCGTGAGTATGACCGAGGTATGCACAAGATCGGCGCAGCTGGCATACAAAAAGAGAAAAGCAGCAGGGGAAATAGAAAGGCTGTGGATGATGACGATAAGATGATTCTTCTGACTTCTTCTCGTTTCTTCGTTTATTAAACAGCCATCAAGAATAGAATAGAAACAAATTTATTGAGACAGATCTACCAAATATACACACACATACAATAAATAAATAAGTCTGCCCCAACACATCCCCACTCAGCATAATGCTGATTACTAATCAGCGCTGGTCTTTTGTTGGGGCTGGGGTGTGTTCCTGATCCATCAGTCATGGAACAGTGGGCACACATCTGTCACCGTTACCTGCCACTGGTAGTACTGTTACCTGTGCATACACCAAGTAGACGCCAGTGTGGTGCACGTGCACGTGCCCGTTCCTGGTGAGCGTGGGGCGCGGGTGGGGCGAGGCGGTGGTCCAGGCCGCGGGGTACCACACGTCGTGCGCGGCGCCGTGCGACACGCGCACTAGGCCGTTACCTGCAATACAATTATGGTTCAATTTAATATTGTACATAATATCTTTGGTGGGTCGGATGACACATTCAATTGTAGATCCCGGCTGTTTGTCTAGTATGGCAGTCGTTAAGCCATGTCACAGGCCCTTGCGGCTTGATAAACTCTCGACCCCAGAGTTGGCCACTCTCATTCGATGTGAAGAAGAATATCTTACTGTTCACATACTTAAATACTAGATAAATAATTTTAGTCATACGAGTAGCTTCGTTGTTTTCTTAGTTTTGTAATTTTATACTAAACGCAAACCAACCAAGTTAGGCTTACTTCAACGTTATAGGGAGTTTATCGTTACCAAGGATAACGTTATAAAGAGTTTACACTGTATATTGTATATTTTAATATTATATTTTATACTATAATTTTCTTCTGCGTTCGCAGGGAGGGGGGCATAAACAAATCACGTGCCATTATATACAATGCCACTCATACAAGCTAGAAACATATTAATACTGAATAAACTTGTCAGCTTCAATTCTTATGGACGAGCTCAGTGATGTGGGTATGCAAAATCCAGAATAAGCAAGTAGAATGTAACCTTCCGATGTTCGTTAACATTATTCCCGCTTCACTGAACTTTCACGTAATATTTGAACTGCTCGTTAGCAGCAGCTTTTCCAAACTATGTTCTAACTTTACAGCAGTATTTTCTAGTAAACTCCAGCTACTTTCTCGCCAAGTTGTCGGTAGTAAACCGCTACACTGTTTTACAGAATAACAAAGTTAAACCGATCCAACGTCGTTAAATCTAGCCGAGTATCTAATATTGTTACAGCCATAGGCCAAATAAGGCAGAGACCGACCCAATAATGTGAGATGGTTATTATATCAGTCGATTTTGATATGAAATGATCGGTGCCATGAACGTTTCTAACGCTCATGTTAAATTTCACTGGCAACGACGCGTTCATATCAATAGACCATCGCGCAAATGTTATCAAATTTAAATTGGGCGTTTCTTTTCGTGGAAAACCGTCGTCATTTCAAATGTTAGTTAATTTTCGCAATAGTTCATTTTTTTAATGAAATAGTAAGTAAGTGAAGAAGTTTTCTCTTAGTGATAAGATGTCTATTGAGCTTAATGTCATTGGTTCCCTGCGTAGTGTTATAACCACGTTTTATCTGCCCGTGCAAAGTGAATTAAAGTGGTATTTGCAAGGTGTGAGGTCGGAGCTTTCCCAGTCAGCGTTATTAAAATCTCGTCGTTAAAGGGAAGTCTGGATTATTTCGATAAGATATAATTATTTATAAGAACGGTTCGGTTCGGATGGATTTCTGTAAATAAGTCACAATTTTTAATAATAAGAAATGAGACTCGATATCAAGATAACAAAATAAATTGAAAATAGCATTTATTTCTACTACTCAATAAAATGGATACAGGAATACTTATACTAGGTTTAAGTAAACAGTGTTAATAAAAAGTGCTTTTTAAACATGTTCCTTATGTTCACAAAATTTATATGAATATGTATACAAATCATAATCCTTTTTTTGATATCAAGGTATTATACATAAAAAAAATGTTATCTTTTACCATACATTATTATTTTGTAACAGAAACAAAGACTGTATTATTCTCATAAGTTATTTCTTTTCTACTTATTACATGAAACCAGATTAAAGAATCAATCTCCAAAGCACGTGGTGTGGGTAGAAGCAGCAAGCTACAACTATGCAAGCCTGGGCGACACCTCGCTATCCGGGGCACAGAATGTATAATACAACCCGGGGTTCTGAGTTTCATCCTTCAAATATATGCTCATATCATTACCGTAAATAAAGAATTTTATTGGATATTTCTTCTGTATGTTTGATTATGTGTAGCCTGTTTCTAGATCTTGTATTACATTTTGTTCATAAGAAACACTACGCAGAATAAAAGTGTTTTTTAAGTTGCAAAATGATACAACAAGGACAAAGGAAATGACAAAGCGGGATTTCTAGTTGACGGAATATGTATAAGTTTTATCGATGTACGCTTACATTAAAAAAATATCGTAATCAAATACCAAAATATCCTCAACCCCGCGCAACCCAGTAGGCATGTAATAAACCTTATAATTATGAAGGCTCTATTTTAAAGGCTTCTCACCTTCTAAGCAATTATACGCTCTGTGGCACGCGAGCTCTATTAAATCGAAGTGCTTAAGGTTAATTTATTACTTATTTATTATTAAGTGAAATGTAAAGTTGTTGGATAATTTTGTTACTGTAGGTACATACTATTTTTATTATTCTTTCACATAAGAAAAGCACACATGAAGCAATGCAAATAGATGATTTTTATTGCATTAACCTGTGCTTATGATGGCGAATATTCTAGTCTGCCCAAAGTCAATTTTTTCAGCATTTCCTGACTAATTTATGTCGTATAAATGAACTTACAAATATGAATAATTAGCTATATATTCATACCAGCTAATGAGTAATTTCTTTTAAAAATAAATTAACTAAGAAACAGAATCTACAATAAATTCTATTCTATAATTAGGAACTAAATTTCAACTTCAATACCATTCTAGGATTTCTTCAATTCAGGAACTTCAATTAATTACGTGTATTGAATTCCTTGTTTTCAGGAATCAATTACTCTTTTAGATAATAGCTGTACGCCCACTCACGAGCCAATCAAAAGTTTGTTTCGTCCAACCACAAGCCATTAAATAAATTGGGTTTCACCTTGAACCCTTATTCGAAGAACGTTACTTTATTGTTTAAGTTAATCCAACTAATGCTGAAAATAAGTTAACTATATATGATGGATTATTATTTATCCTTATACATATATTAGCTAATCAATGTATTTTTGGTATGAATATTTATTAAATCAATAACAAACTGATGGTAATAAATGGTTAAGTTTCCTATAGGCAATAAAAAACAGTGTGTTATAGCCTTGCAACACGACAAACAACAAACTCATGTAGAACAATAACAATGTAATGAGGTTTATAGAATATCATTGAATGAGAATAGATCTTTATATTTTCGTTTGGTTTAAAGATTGTTTTACTTAAAAGATTTAGTAATTTAGAACGTTTAAAGACACATTGAAGTTATTTACTTTTATTACTCAAACTAGTGTGTGCTCGCGGCTTCGCTCACATCAAGAAGTAAAACTATCATCCCCTATTTCACCCCTATAAAAGAGGCATTACCAAAAATCCTTTCTTAGTGGATGCCTATGTCATAACGTCACAGGAATCATGAAAACAGGAATTTAGTAAAAACAAATAAATACCTTTGTAATGTTCATGTATCTCAGTGTTGAGGTGCGAGGTGTTCCCGTGGAAGTGAGCGGCTACGAACGGCCGCCTCTGCGACTCCTGCCACAATACAATACAGTGTGTTAACATTACAGTGTAGTTACTAAGTTTTAAAACATAATAAAGTTACTAATACACATTTTTTTGTAATAGCAATATGATCAATAACAATGAACAAGTAATTTCTTCAAGATCAAGATAATTATCGTAACAAAAAACTTTTACCATGGATCTAATTTAGAAGTTACGTGACAAACTGAACAGTTGTATAATTCAGTCATTACAACATAGCTTGTTAAAATGTTTTGCAATGCTTAACTAGGCAGGCTGTAGTCAAACGTAAACCTATCCCACGTAAAAAAAAAAGATCCCTTACCCTAAATGGCGCTGTGTGAAATGTCCCGTAATATTTAAATATTTATTGTATATATTTATATTTGGTATATTTATTGTATATATTTTTTATTTATATTTAGTAAAGGTTAACAGTAGTTATCTACATAGTTCGTTTTCTATGACAAACTTTGTGCGCTCTTTAAGTATTGTAAAAATTACAGGGACATCAAGCCGGCACTTGCAGTGAGGCCTACGCCCAGCAGTGGAATAGAGAATGCTGTGGATGATGATGATAAAGAGACATCACGTGTAAAGTATAAAATTTATAATTTGTTATGAAGTTACATGTACAGGATCTTATAAAACTTACTTCATTATCGCTATTCCTGACAGTGCGGGTGACGGTGTGTAGAGCTGCTTTTGTATCCAAGTTGCTGTCAAACTTCTTCGGCCTGCGTCTGAAATATACAAGGATAGACATAAAGACCGTTTCAATAAAAAATACTCATAGCTGTAAGGTTGACAATACTGTTTTTCAAACAACATAAACAACATACGTAACATTTCAACCAAAGAAAAATTGGGTAACAGAAAATCACCTTTGTCAGTTTTTTTTTTGTATTTGTTGCTCTAGTATTTTATTGTTTTAATAAAGTAAAAGTGTTTGAAACATGCCTAAAATATCAACAAAGGGGTTAAAGACAGATGGTGTTAAAAGGGGAAGTAATTAAACATAACAACGAAGGCAACTCTTTAGAGATACGGTCTCTATCTGTAATATGAGTACAAGCAAACCTATATGTACTCGTTTTAATAAACGCTAGCAGCTTACGTTATGAGAAAACTTAAGAGCAGTTTATCACCAGTACAGGCATTTCTAGACTTAGTAGACGCGGTAAAGAGAAAATACAGCCTTTAGATGTTAGGTACTTGTGAGTCCTACAGTTCCTTTGTCATTTTGTTGTATAGCATTTTCTCTACTTATATATTAAATAATATCATAATTCATTTAAACTAAAACATTTTTTACGCAGTCTTAAAATATCACAGAATTTCCCAAAATTATTTAAAATTATTACTATGTAGTATGATATAATATTATGCTATTGGCAAAGGTAAGGTATGTTAAGAATGTACAGATTTTGAAATAAGTTGTTAAAAAAATATAGCTCATAAAATATCCCTTTTAAACAATAAAACTCTTGCCCTCGTTTCTCTATCATCCATAGTTTTGCAGGAGTTTTAATCCAGAATTAGATCGATGCGGTTGCGTCGAACAGAGGCGAGATTTATGGCCTACCTACCTCTACCTACGTCAGTAATTACGTCATTGTATTTCCTATGAGGCTTGCTGTTGGCAGCAGATATAATACTACGTATGAAAAAATTGAAATGCAGTAAATCTAGAGCAACAATATCTATCGAAATGACGCGCGCTCCCAATTTGCTCGCGTTCATTTTCGCAAAGTGCACTTTTTTTTTGTATGGCAAACTACTAGATCATTTGACAATATCTGTAGAAAACAAGTCAAGTAAAAACTGCCACTATTCGAGAAAAATCATACTGTGCCCACATTTATGACAAAATTGAGTTGTGTAAAAAAAACCTGCTAAACTATAGATACTTAAATTTTTCTTCAGAATGTACTAGGAAACCCGGCGAATTCCGTTTCGCCACCAGATGGCTTCGTTTTTTTTTAAAACCTCACGGAGCCCGAGACTTCTCCAACGAATGCAAAACCGTGGAAATCGGTTCGTGCGTTCTAGAGTTATAGCGTCAGGAAGGAAAACCCGACTTATTTTTATATAGTAGAAGATTAACGTTTCTGAGATCAAACAATATCTTACTATCAGGGTAGTTTAGCTTAATACTACTCAAATTAATTATAAACCTCGCAGGAGACTTACTTAACAAGTGCATTAAAAAACAAAACTACAGATGAAAACCTTATAAGTAGCGCTTTTAATAGTTGATATACAAAACTCTGGGAAAAATATAATATCAAGCTTCATCAATAAGTCCGTTTCAAAAAGCTCCAATACGATAAATCGCAAACTAAAGGGAAGCCTTCAAAACCCGCAGACAAACCAATACCTAGTTCTGGAATATTCAATTAATTAATACTTCCAAACCTCGATATTAGATCGGATTCAAGTTACAGCTTTCCGATTTCTAATACCTACGTCGGATCGTCATTAAAACATTTTAATTAACGTTTTACGAACGAACGCAAATTAACACAGCCTAAGTTTTAATTGCGGCTACGTTTTCATATAGACATAGAACTAATGAATAGGTCTGAGCAAACCATTTTATTAGCGAACACAGCGGAATGAACGACTGTCCAGTACCATCGTTATTTGATTTCGCTAAGATATGGTGCTAACTTTAGTTAAACTCAAAAGACAATGCCGTACACAAATACGTAGATATGTTGTAATAGGTATTCTCACAGTTAAAATATCAACAATTTTAATTTTTTTGCTACCTATCTTTTTACGGAGCATTAAAATTATAGGCTAATACTTTTTTGAGGGTTGAAAACCGCTCATTTAGTTTCAAATAACTAACTCTGATCTATTTGCTTTAATTATGTTATTTTCAAGACCTATATTTTACAATACAATGACTCTAAATTTCCAATAGAAGTTTCCCGACAAAGGGGGGTTAAAAAGACCGTAAAATCTCGGTGACTATATCGGGTCACCTGAATTAGAGGTACCGACTTTATTGCAATCTACTGGATATAATTAATAGGTCGCTGGAAGTTCATAAAGGCACAAAGCCAAACTAGAAGGCTATTTGCCTAGCTTCTTTGACTAGCTGTAATTAAGTATGAAAGTTCATGAAAATACAGACTAAAAACTGAACCGTGTCAGACTTCTTTTGTTTGTTTTATTAGCTCGCTTTTTGATATAGTATCTGCATAGTGTTTGATAATTACGGCGTGGGTGATGGTCATTACTTAATGGTGGTGTGTTATGAGTTTCGAAATTCTTAAATACACTTTTTTTTTATTTATTTTTATAAAAGTCACTGAATTGTCTTTTCCTTCAGTAACACATTATTATGTACGCTTTGATGTTTTCATTAAAGTAAGTTTTCCGCTCCAAAAGAGACTGTTATAACAGATTACAGGAAAATTGGAAATATTATAAGGTTTACTTGGTAATATTTGTTTAGGGAACGGCTTTTTGAGGATGATGCGATAGGAAATCTATTATGTTATTTATGGCAAATATTTATTATAAAGACCTCGTCATTCTAATGAATTATACTAAAGTATTATACTTTACATAGGCACGGTTTTATCGTGGTTTCTTCTACATTTAAGATCAGACAATTAAGAAGTACAACCATAACAATAATAACGGATAATGCTTTCCGATGCACGAAATACCTAACAAAAATTAACTGTCCCGCTACCGGGATTGAGCCCAAAAACACTTTAAAAGTTTAAAAATATTTTCTATTTAGACGAACCTCTCTCAACTTATCAGTCTAATTTTTATTCCTACATCTATTGACCAAACATTTATCAGCCGTCTTTCCAGTATTTTCCAGTCTGGATAAATCTACCGACAAGTAGGAGTAGGTATGGAGTAGGTAGGTATTCCAAGTGAAACCCGATCGGATCGCGGTCGCATTCCTCAGCCAGCGTGTCATTAGAGACGTGATAATGTCAATATATAATTATGTAGGTATGGTATAACGATTAGTACTAAAGCTGTATGCTGTCTGGTAGTTTTAAATTATACGACAAATGGATGGACAATTAGGTATGTAAATACTCGTTAGTACTGAGCTAGGTATGTTAAGGCATAGTATGTCAGATAGGCTATAGGTACAATCATTACACTTAAAAGAAGATAAAAACGTACTATAACGAACTATAGGAATAAAGATCCGTCTAAATTTCAAGATTTATTACCAACAAGATACGTTAAAAGTTATTGTTTGGCAGCACTGGGACTGGTCGCGATCAACTGTAAAGGCCAAAAGCCTGTGTCTTCTTATTTCCTCGTACTCTCACACCATACAATACAATACAATAAATTTATTAATAATGCCATTATTACATGTCATCATTATTACATTGTGTACATATACTCAGTGGTCCTGTACTCTCTCTACCTTGCAGTTATACACGTACAATATAACTAGTACTCACTTGTCTTCATGTTTAGTCATGACGCGTGGCGCCGCGAACTCGTCAACAGCATCAGTCGGGGAGTCGGGGAACACGCTGCGCTTTGGACGCTGCTTCTCCTTGGAAGCCTCTCCAGGTAACAGAGCTGGAAAGACAAATAAGATGTATTAGAAGATATTAAGCGAAGTGTAGGAAGACCTGTGCAACGGTGGCTGGATGATATTAGAAAGTTAGAAGCAAATATCTGGGCAAGAACAGCGCAAGACATGGAGTATTGGCGTAAGAGGGCGGAGGCCTATACCCTGCAGTGGCTCCCATTAGGCTGATGATGATGATGATGATTGGAAGATATTTAGATAACTTTTAAAACTAAATCGGGTTTGCAATTGACCACAGTTTGCCTGTTAAGCAATAGCTATAATGGAGCCTATCTACCTACTTCTCAAAAGTTTCATACTCAAGATTGAAGACTTGGATGTCGAAGATATTCAAAACATAATAGTTTGATTATAACTTACATACGAGTGTGTCGGTTGTGCTATGATGTACCTTCAACGTGTTCTCTAATCCGTGGAGATTTTAATAATGACGATTCTTGTTCACATACAAATAATTTATTACGTACACTTCCGATAAAGTTCAGCACCTAATCAGGAATATTATATTTTTCTTGTCTGACAGTTAGGTTCCTATGCAAATTAAAACAAACTTCGTTACTAAGTAAGCAGAATATTTATGAAAAGTATATTTGCTCAACTTATTAATTTGTGAAAGTTCTTCAATATTTCTGGGCACAAGGGAATAATAAGACGGCAACTTAATTAGCGTTCGGATGTTTTGACCTCGCGTTTGAAATGTTTTGACCTCACAAGTTGAAGTTTGTGATAAAACCCGACGAAAGAACCTTTAGTCGGGTTTGCGATTAATTCTGCAGATAAAAAGTTACTAAAAATGGAATGATAAAGGAGCTTTGCTTTGTGTAAGGCCAACGTTCTTGACTTTACCATGCTTTGATCTTATTTTAAACATTATTAAAAAATTGTATATAACACAAATTATAAAACATGAATGAGGTTATTTTTGTATGAAAATAACATGTTTTTTTAACTTTTTTACATTACGGGAATGGCCATATAGAGTACATAATACATGCATATGTATATAATGTCCGTAAGAATTATTTACAATCCGAAAATCTACTAAGTCTCACAAGATATTATAAAACCAATCGAACTTATATGTTTTAGCCCTCCGCTACCTTGTACATAAATTGAAACCTGATAAATCGTTTGGCAAGAAAGCTGGATTTAAATTTCCTCAACCGTTTATTTTAGTTTACTTAACTAATGAGATATTTTTCGCGAAAATCCACACTCATTTCCAAACACTTCAGACTAAGCGGCTAATGGCTCCACTTGTGCTGTTAGAATATGTCTAACAACTAACTAATACTGTGTTAATAGTCATGAATTAAATATGTCCCTCACCAGGCAAGTTAGGGTTCTCCGGGTTCTCGTTGAGCAGGCGGCGGATCTCGCGGATGTTGTTGAGCAGCGCCTTGTTCGAGACCGCCGTGTCAGTGAAGTCCTCGGGCTTCAGGTGCACCATGTTAGTGGTGCCGATCTGGGGGTGTCACATCATACAAATAAGTAACAATTTAATTTAAATTTGTAATTATTTCTGTTGAGTCTGGTCGTTTTTATGTATAATAAGTATGTATTTACAAAAAAAGTAGGCATGAATTATATCCGTAATCTAGTCAAGCCATGATACAAGCGTAAGCTTAGTGTGGGGCTAGATGGCGCTGTGTGATATTACCTAAAATATTTATTTTATTTATATTTGGCATAAATTTCATAACTCGCTCTGCATACTAAAAAGAAAACAATTTGCAACTCGAAATACTTATTCGTGTTATGTGATTATCTAGAATTAAAATCAGTTTTTGTATTCATTCCTGATACAAAATAACTGAGTTATTGCATCCCCATCCGATTATCTCTACAGCTGCGAAACGTATTCAATGCAATAACATCTCCATTATAAAACGGAAAAGCACGTCAGTGTACGTTTGCTTTATTATCGGATCCAATTTAAGTGCAGTGGGAGATCACGATACGAAGAGATCAGTAACATTTAAACTTTCTGGTCTCGGAAAATAATTCAACACTTGTACATATTCTCAGTTCAATGATTAAATAAACAAATCCGTTGATTCGCCGGCGTTATTGAAAAGCATTCATCTGTAAACCAAGCGTCAACGAGTTTCAATAAATCTATACAAAGAACTTGCGAGTTCTGCGTATAGGAATAACAATTACATCTACACATATATCGTTCGATAAGATAATCATAGGATATTAGTAATAGATTTTCATTAGAAGCACTATATTGCAAACTTTTACCACGTAAGTGTTATATCGCAAATCTGTACATAGAAGGGTAATTTTTTGAACTACCTAAACTCTCTTCTATCATTTTCTTAGATTCGAATTCAATGAACAATAGTTATTTAAGTTAATTGTTAAGGTAAATAAATTATTATTATTATATATGTATATATTCAACATTCAGTCGCAGGAAACTGTTCTAGTTTACCGGAAATCTAATTCAGACCTCCGCTTTAACAGACGATTTATGTGTTCATGGGTTACTGACTACTGACCAATCGCCGAATACCTGCTAATTAATATCCCGTTAGTAGAATTTCTTTTTTACGAAGTAAGATGTACATAAAAGGACAAGCAGAGAGACTAAGTTTTACTGAAACGTTGAAAACTAACATTTTACAGTGAATAGATGTTATTATCACGCTGTAATGGCCACTGTTTCTTGAGACCAGCTCTAGTCTTTCTTTGTTTACAATATAAGTATGCAAAAAGGCAGACAGACAAGACAACAATGTAAGGCCAACGTCAATATCGATTCATCATCGAATAAGCACCACTTTAGCTCGATAAGTGCGGGTCGATGATGGTTTCCAATCGACGCACATATAAACTGCCTCGCCTTGATTTGTACGAAAAATAAACGGATACTTGAATCTCAAGTGGCTATGCGGGACTGGTTAAAAAGTTATTTGTGTTTTGATTTGCTGGAATTTTGGGGTGAATGTACATGGAATAAGTTTGGCAGACAGGAAGAGATAGCAGGATAAATTATAGGATTTTTATTCAAGTTTTTCCGTGCTATATGTACGATAATACATACATAGTATTGTAATCTTGAAGCCTGAGCGTAAGAACATCGCTTGAAACAGTAACGAACTTTATCTGTTATAAAATTAGTTTATGTTAGATGATAAAATTCATAAAATTACAATTTTACTATCTAAATACAATTTGCCTCAAGATATTCAAATCGAGTCTATTCCCAGTCGTGAAAAAGATTAAAAGCTCCCAAAAGCTCGAGTCTGATTTAATGTATCGATTTTCACAATAAACTGCGTAGCGAGTGAAAGCAATGAGCTTAAACGTGTTAACGAGCTTTAATATTCTTAGATACTTTATACAGGTAAACATCTCGTGTTATTTTATTATTTACCAACATACGCGTATTCCAATATTTATTGGATTAAATGATAGATCGCCGTAGTATTCTTAGAAATGGAAAAATATGTTTATATTTTGTGTCGTGTTTGTTTTAATCTTTGAATACAAGCGGAAATGAAATTTATATAAAATGGATAAACTTCATATTGTTTAAGGAAAAGCCACTCCTCCATTCTCTTTCCTTCCACTTTTGTGGGCGAAGGTAATTATTTTTGGTGTGAAAAATAATTTCATTTTAATTTGACAGATTTACAAAAATTGTACAAAAAATACCATTGTTACGTCTAGACTAGAGATACTCTCTCCAATCAATTAATATAAGCATATGTGGGACCCAGTTTAATTTGTAAGAAATGTACCTTTTTCATAGTGTGTAGTAGGCATACGCAACAAAATAAACCCAACATCGGCCCTACACGAATAGGTAATTTCATTATTCGTGTATCTGAGAGTTCCACGAAAGTGGTACAGAGGCAATATGAATACAAATATGTATTGGTTATTGTACTGACATGGTAACAAATTGAAATCTTTTCATTGCTCTCGTATCGATGACGCAAATATACGTAAATGACAATTGGCTTTTTTAATATCGCCGCAGAAACTTTTTTCTTCATTCATTTCGTATACGTAAGGTTCATTATAATGGAAAAGCCAAGTAAGTACGTATAACATTTTACTCTGTTTTATTTAATTTTAAAAGCAACGTTCTTTATTGGGTTTCCCATTGTTATCAGAATAAAGGAGATTCCTTTGGCCCGAAATGGAGAACCGAAAAGTTAAATTTATAATGGCGGTCTTTTAGATTCTTTTGATAAGGTTTCACAGTTAAAATAATGCAAAAACAGCAAGAAAAGCAAAAAGCGTTTAGTTAAAAAACTAGTCTGTATAATTTGTAACACGTACCTTTTCAGCACGATTATCATAATCCGGGTACCAGTCCCCGCTTTCCTCCTCATCCGGTTCCAGGTTCATATGATCTTCATCATCATCCAAGCTGTCATCCTCCAGCACGGTCAGTCCTCCGAGCTTCTCCAGCGAAGAGTCATACTGCTTGTCCAGGGATCCTTCAAACTCCTTGGACACATCAAACTCTTTGTCCTGGAAAGAGTGCTTGTCTTTATTGTCGTCGGCCAGACTCGTGATGTCTTGGTCGTCATCAGCGTATATCTGGAAAGATACATAGAATATATACATAATATAACCGTTATCAATAACAAATAACTTATTAATAAATGACAATTTACAGGTCAAAATGTCATATAAATTTGTATAATTTAGTATCTTGTAGTACCTACGACGCAAGCGTTTGCTTAGTGTGGGGCTAGATGGCGCTGCGTGCAATGTGCAGATTTATTTATTTATTTTGCTTTAGGCAGACATGTGTGGCACTAGTCCCAAGAATAAATTTATTATCTGTTGAGATATGGTTTGTCTTGCAGTTGTTAAATAAAATTGCTATATATCTATTAACATTTTCCAAAATCTATTCGCTAATTCAAAATGGCAACCACAGCTTTTTTATGAAAATGAGTAAGTAAAAAACGTAAAATGTAAATAAATGTTTTTTTTAAATTCTCATTTTTAAGAAATAAATGTATAACGTAAGCGAAATTAAATGTCTCATTATACAGATGTTACAGACGTTTAACATGAAATTGTTCATTTTAATCTAAAAGCTATAATAATAGTACAAGCGGCGGCAATTTGTCAGGACGAGATCCAATAACTAAGCAAATGATTGATAACTCGACGACAGCTCGCAATCCATCTTACAAGAATGATGCGGCTACCACTGGAATGGACTTATGAAACTATGCACGAGTTTTAAAAGGCTAGCTCAATTTATGGGTAAAACTAGAGGCAATTAAAATTTTTGCTCTTCCACCCAAATGTTGAATCCATTAGATTGTACTATTCGTTTTGACAGTTTCCTAGAATAGGGGTAGAAGCTTCAAAGCTATGTTAGTTGAAAGGGAGCTTTGTGACGGCGATTTGCGGCTTACAAGCTATTTTGAAACCAAGAATATTTTAATAATTTGGAGAAGCTAGTTTTTATCAAATGTAAGTATGTTTATACTTAGTTTATGGATTGTGTACAAATAAATCATACAATCATTATTATTAAAGCGTAGGTGTGTTAGTTGTTCTGTTTATTCCTCTTTTTGCCCACAACGGTACGAGATGGCTCGCTATGATTTTTAATGGCTGACTGGCCTGTTAGCTTAAGTGGTAGTGGCTCTGCCTTCCAATCTAGGGGTTGCGGGTTCGATTCCTGCGTGAACAAGTATAATTACTTGTTTTTTTATTTACAAAAGAAAAGTATACATATAAGTATTATATCCGTTATATTGTACCCACGACTCAAGCGTTTGCTTAGTGTGGGGCTAGATGGCGATGTGTGCAATGTCCCGGAATATATTTATTTATTTTATTTTTATATTTTTAATGCATTGATATAGTAAGTATACGGTCTTGAAATTGTCAAAAAAGGCTACTTTATATCTCTATAAAATATGAGCAAAGACAGCAACATCTATTAGTATTTCAAATTACATTTTAAGTTAGTGTTATGTTTAAGTAGCATGTACACATACATAATTATATTAATATAACATATTTGAGTTGATTCGTTTGTTTAGTATACATATTAGCAATACAATACAAATTAACAAATGTATTTAATCATATAAAATAATAATAGCAATCGAGAATACATTAGTCCTAACATTAGGTGAAGATTAGGTACAATCAACCACTAATGAAATGAATTAAGAGATAAAAACTCTTTGATAAAACTGTTTTGAATGATGGTATCGTAGACGGCTATTAATAAATGCATGAACGAATAAATAAAATCCGACAGAGCCTTGACCTAAGGTTAAATAAATGTCACTAATGTCACAGCAAAACCTGAAAATGTGTAGGTTACGTATATTCTTTTATAATACGAATAGTAAAACTAATATATAATTATATTAAAGTCTACATACTCACATCTCTGATTAGGTAATACAACAGCTGATATTAATTTTATGACAAGTCTTATGATTTCTGCGTTACATTAAACCGAAATCTAATAAAAATACTTTGAGGATATTTACATAGGAGACGCGATCTCAAGATTTTTTTTGCTAAAATTGTATTATTATCATTAATAAATTTCCAGAATTCTTATTTGAACATACGATTTTTTAGATGTTCCAGAAATTTGGTGATATTTCTCTAATATCAGTTATTATCAGAGCACGGAAAGTGACATGAAATGGTAGGTAGATTAAAAAAGCGTCGCTAAAATCAGAGATAAATATTTCAAAGCCATTTCAGTGGAAGTGAAAAAGCTTTGTACCCTAAAAGCTTCCATTTTAACTTTAATGGATTCCTTTTAGAATCTCTGCCAAGCAAAATAATAACCACTGAGGTTTTATTATTTTGTTTAGAGCCCTTTTATGTTCGGTTCGTTTTTTAATTAAACTCACATGTGTGGCTGTAGGATATTACGCAATTGCAACTACTTTAAGGGAGAGTTTAAATTACTGTAATAGTTACCTATATAATGTGATGTGAGATGTGTAGACTAAAACATTTTTTTAAAATAATCAATTATAAATGCAAAAATAATAGAATTCTATAAATCTGCCCTGCTATTCTACTCGTAATAAATATGTAATTTGTATTTAAACTGTGTCTTACAGTGGGGAAAACAGACATGAGAGAGAGAAACTGAAACTGAAAGATCTAGGTTGAAAATAAACCTAAAAACACTGTGAAGAGACGATAACATTTTATTCTATAAGTGGGCGAAAATGCCACAGCCTGAAGAACGATTTCAGCCCATTTAGTACATAATCTATCATTACAGCACATTACCTACAAGAGAACTCGCCTAAAATGCCATAAACATGCGCCACAGGGCTATTTACGATAAGTTATTTTGCTACACAGATTATGTCCCAGTGGTGAAAAGTTCGACTTGTAACCCAAAGTCTACACATTGAGTGTGTATGAAACTCTTATTCCTTCAATATACAAGTGACCACAAAGTAAGGTTCTCACCTATATAAACTATAGTTACGTCGTAAACAAAATCCTAAAAATAACATTCAAATTCATTTGTTCCAATTAGAACCGTACACGATTTACACTAATGATAACAATTTTAATAATTAAATGAATTAAACTAATACATAGAAATAAATTAAAAAATACAAACAAACACCACAATATTGCACTTACTTAACTTGAGCAATAAGGGCGACTTCTTCCACAAGCTCGTTGTCAGTTAAATACCTACCACAATAAACTTACATAACAAACGAAACATGCGCGTCGCAATTACAGATTTATTTTTGTAACAAGTCGCAACGGAAAAGAGATTAAAAAGAGTTTGGAATTTATGTGAGCAATCAATTCTCATTCTAAATTGGTGCTCCTGCCTGTTGATACTAATTCGTTTCGGTTATTGCTCAAATTGATTTATTTTTCTGTTAATTGTTAATTCACAAAATAAAGATTATTTTACTGCTGTGGAGATCGATTTATTGGAACATAAAAACCTAAAGAGAGCGTTATTTTGTAAACTCTGCTAACATGTACAGAGAACGAGTAAATATGTACTGAAGACCTTATAGTGTTTTGCTCAGATTTATTGTTTCCCGATATTAACAACCCAAGGTTTTCTAATATAATAAAGGAGCTCTTTCTATGAAAGCGCGCACAAAGTAAACTAAAAGTTATTATGAAAAAAATATTCCAATATATATTAAACGTCTCAAAATAAAGACATGTATTCAGATAAATATGAATATCAAAGGTAAAAGGAAACTTAAGGGAAACTTTGTATATAATCGTTCATCTTCAACAACTAACAATGTTGTTTTACAATATATAGCACCAGTTATCACTAACCCTGTATATGATTGGAGTTATAAAAGAATCCAGGGTGCGATTAATTAACTAATCACGTGTCAAAATAGTAGTTTATGCAACTGTCATATAATGACACTCGTTGCGCTCGTTTCATAAACTCACACTCGTGTTTTAATACCCGTGTTATATGCAGTTGCATACACTACTTTATCTTCACTAATGCATTGATAATTTATTAAATTAAATTCACGCGTACGTGTACTGTCACAGTGATTTTGCCGCCATTAAAATCTAACCAACGAGAGTGCAGCGCGACCAACCTGATATTATAACATCATGTGAAATGGCTTAAATTGAGTGTTTTGTTGTCTGTGCTATAACAGTAGTAATTATAAGTCAAGTATTGGAAACATAAGTAGAATGTTACAACATTAGTGTAAATAAAAGTATTAACAACATTGTTCAGCTCGAAAGCTGTTGAAAGGAGTTTTATACAAAAATCGGCGAATGTTTACGTAAAATATTGGTTCGATCTGGCATCGCATCAACACATCATTATGTGCATGTTTATCCAAAGCTTTTCATGAAACTGGGTTTCAGGACATTGACCTCTTCAAAACAGGAAAACAGAAGTACCTAGATGTTTTGACATATAGAGGCGTGTTAAAGTTCCTTTTAATTTTAGGTCACCTTTTTAGAAATAAAAAACTGAGCGTATACACTTCGAATGGAATTCAGCATGGATTTGTGAAAATGATACATGTATACTAAAAACAAATTCTACTTTATTGGCCTAAAGTTTTTGCGTAAGATTTTAGGGCTTGCGGGTTTCCTTAAGCGTTAGAAAGTTTTAGGGATCTATTTTAACTTTAAGCCAAAGCAATCTCGTATTTTATCGTCTCACCTAAACGAAAACCCTGATTGGATTGCTATTTGCTAGGCTGACTGTGATTTCCGTTCATCCCAGGTGAACTATAAACTGAAAAACCTGATGACGGGTGAAATAAATCAAAATTCTGTTAAATAATAAATATAAAATGTTGGTACGATAAACGCAATAGCAATAAACATTGACGATTTTTTAAACTTGCTATTTCTTGAGTGGCAAAATGGTGTATGTTTGGTTTCTATAACATAGTTTTTACTAAGCGTTACTACGTCAACAATATTTGTGTGGAATATTCTTTTTTGATAAATTCTAAAGGTCTGGGAACAAATGATCTTCAAATTATATTTACGGACTAAAAAGTTTTGTATTACGTAAACGACGTAAAATTCGTGCATTCTAACAATATTTGTTCTATTTACCATTATTGCCATAAGATATTACCAGAAAACTATCCCTAGATAAGATAAAATATACAACAACATTTCCCGCAAGCGGTCCCTAGGTCCAGCTCGATGTCGGATTGAATGCAATCCAATACCTCCCTCGGGACGGAAACCAATCTCTTTGTTGCCGTTTCAAACAGTTTCGTAAATAGACAAGTTACACGCGTGCTTGGTGCACGTGCTGAATGAAATTACTAATTAGAGAATTAGAACAAAATTAACGCATTCATGACAGTAATATGTGTACTCTTTGCAGTTCATAAATGTAAGTTAACTTTACTCGCATTTTTTCACGATTATTATGTTTTTTTCTGCTTTTTATGTATGAATCGTATCTTTAAAAAATAATCTTAGTAAATCTTTTAAAAATATAGAATCCAGCCCCACATTTAATGTTTGTACAAATAGAAATAACAAAACAATACTCCCAGTATCAACACTGTTCAGCAGCGGTAGCCGAGCTGACACAAAAAATAAAATGAATAAAGGGGACCCCAATAAAAACGACCTATTTATTTCAACAAAATCTAGAACAGTCAGTTATGAAAAAGACCTGTCATAGCTAACCAATAGTTAATATGCGACAGGCTTATTTTGACAGTAGAATTCATAGTCCCAAGTATGAAATATGTTGACAAAATAGTCTTGTTTGGTAGTACATATAGGTCACGAATTTTATTAAAACCAGCTCGGGTAGCGGATAGGACGCCCGGACATCGACATTTTATGATAATGGATTGGCCTGATTTTTTTTTCTATGCGCACAGTAACATACATACAATAGGTACTAGATAGGTGAAGTATAATTACAGAATATGCTACACAAATAACAATATCTCGTCAAACTGAATTCAATACATTTTATCTCAATAAATTGAATTTTAACTTAGTTATTTAATTTTCAAATAGTTAATTTTTTTGCAGTCAGGTTTTATTATCAATACAATGTATTTTTTTTAAGTAAAGCATGGCCTGTCCACTTCCATACAATCTAGTTGTGCCCGGAGCAGCTGGCGGGCATTCCGCCCCATTTAACAATTATGCGGAGAACGTGTCAGTATTTACATCAGCTGGCCCGAGGGTCTATTGTGGCACCGGATTGAGGAGCCGCTTTCATCCCTACTTCCAGGATACTGGAGGAAGATGAGTAGGTTGTGGGAAATAAGGAAATAGTAATTTACTATCTGTAGGCTTATCACTACTATACATATAATAAAGTTGAAGAGGGTCGAAAGTCTGACCAATGAAGATATTTAAAAAAATGTTTTTTGAAACTTTAAATTGCAAGCATAACACTTTCCAACAATTTCTAGAAATTTTGTCTGTTTATGTAAACGCTCATCACACAAAAACATAATTTTTGGTATGTTGGTAGTATGGGGTCTTCGGAGTATTAAAGTATCATCTTTATATTCTGAAATAATGCGAGTGAAGCCGCGGGCGCCCACTAGTAGGTATTAAAAAAGCATAACTTTGTGAGTGTGAGTGTGTCTGTAATTTTCTTTCTTCTCGCTGAACTGCAAATCAGTTATGTGATGTTTTTTTATGAAGATAAACTAGACCCTAAATTAACACATAGGTTTTATTTTTCACCGCGGGGAACCTTTAAAGCTTTATAAATGAAATCTCTTCCAAAGAAAAAGTATGAAATAGTGGTTTTGGTATACTAAGGCCAGCCTTCAAAGTTTCAGCAGTTATCAGTTGCATTTATTTTTGGCAAGAACAAGCGAAAAAAGCAACAGTCTTGATAATAAAGGACGCAGTTACCAAATGACACCATAGTTTGATTAAAACATTACTACGTACCTACTTATATATAACTTGTTCATTTACTATTTCTCGTGACCTTTTGTTTGTACGTCTACGTAGGTATACTTATACATACTGTGGCTTATTTAATTTCAAGCCCGTATAGCCAGCTGGAGTAGCTTGAAAGTACCCGTCGTTCACTGAAACTGGGAAAATAGAACCTAACTCAAGGTTACACAATAATGTTATATTCTCGAATCCGTTTCTCTTTTCATTTTGCATAAATTATATGTTCTGTGTTCTCTAATATTCTGGAAATAACTCTTAAAGGCATTAATTGTAACCTTTATTTTTTTCACGCCATTTCTGAAATATAGTTATTCGTATAACATTACAAATTACCCACTAATTCCTGCAATATTGTCTAGAAACACTAATTTACTTGAGCAATTTTCTGCATATTATTGTTTCATTTGGCTACTAAATTCGGTGTTGTATTTTGGCCTTACCTTGTTAATCTATACTAATATTATAAAGCTGAAGAGTTTGTTTGTATGTTTGTTTGTTTGAACGCGCTAATCTCAGGAACTACTGGTGCGAATTGAAAAAATCTTTTTGTGTTGAATAGACCATTTATCGAGGAAGGCTTTAGGCTATATAACATCACCCTGCAACTAATAGGAGCGAATAAACAATGGAAAATGAGGGAAAAACGGGGAAAATTATTCATCTTTGAGGACTTCCGTTGCGTGCGCTGCGAAAACGGTTCAAGTCGTGGGTAACAGCTATAATTTAACTGCTGAGAGGTTGTTTGCAAAAATAAATATGAAGCCCAAAATAACCATTCCACGCAGACGAAGTCGCGAGCACAGCTAGTTCAGGATATAATAATGATTTGGTCTACTCACTGAACATAATTTCAATATATTATGGTATGATTTTGGTCTTAAGCTTTATTTATAAACATTTATCAGCAACTGTTTAGTTACAAAATGTTTTGTCTCGCTCACATTTATAATTTTAGAATCGAGAGACAAAACACTTTTCAACTAAACAGTTCCTAAGATATGTTTATAAATAAGACTGTTATCTGTTTAGCTAAAGCTCAATCTGAGTAACCATAGTACATTTTTATAGCTTTCTGTTTAAAAGCTCATTTAAAATCCTACCTATTGCGGACAGTGGAGCTAAACATCACTTTCCTTAATGATTTGTTTTTAATATCGTAAATACCCTTCTCAACTATTTTCCACTACATCTACGCATTTACATACTAACCATTCACAAAATAAAATCGTTAGGAAGTATTGAAAATACCCTTTGGCGAGTATCCATTTCCTTCGGTGAAAAGTATACATATACATAAATCGGTGAGTTTGGCTGAACGCCCGACGATCCCGGGTCACCGCCGACATGTTTATATACCACAATAAAACGTATACAGCGGTATTTATATACGAACTAACAATAACAATTAAACAACCACGGTTGGCCAGGTAATTTACTGTTTGAGAAAAAGCTCGTAAAATGTAAACTGTTATCGTATTGTTGTAAAAGACATGCTGTTTTGAGAAATTAATTAACATTTTATTTACCTACAGAAACATACTATATATATACAGGTTATATACGAAAAAAACTAACTAATATTTACATATAATTCACAAGTATATACAAAACACATACAGAAAAACTAACAAAAAAAACAGAAATTTACAAAAATTCAGCACACCGTCCATGTTGTCGCTGTGCGGCAGGGATCCCAGAAGAATTTTGAGAAATTGATTAAAACGAGTCGTCAAATATTATCAAAACTATCTATATCTTAATCTTACGAGCACAGTGACTTGATGTACCTATAATATGTCACAAACTAAAAATATATATATTAAAGTACCTACTCAAAACATGAGTAAATATATTAAGCTTGATTAACATGAACAACTTTACAACGCTATTAATAATATTATAATTTGCTAAAAACAATACGCTGGCACTATTTTAACGGACATTTTGGTACAAACGTAACAAAATTCACGAGTCAGATTAATGTATAGACCTTATGACCTAAGCTGAGTAACCGGATATTACTCATAGCGATATCATACCTAAACGGTTTAAAGTAAACATATGCATTCATTCACGAGAAATATATAATAATATAGACTACATAAACTGAGTAATGATGTCCAAGTCATCAATGAAAAACAACCACAGTCAGTTATTACAAAAGTAAATGGATAATTAATAATGTACTTACCTAATTCATTAAAGAGAAACGTACTACCGATCCATTGTCTTGTATTGTAGTTATTTATGTGCCTATACTATCTATGACTCGTTTCAATTAACCACAAAGTTCATCAAAGTACTAAGAAAACTCACAATTACGCGTAAATGGGTTTATTATATACAAACCTATAAACAATAAGTATATTATAATATAGGTAATTAGTAATGTACATATACCTACATAATAATAATTGTGCCTACTGCGCTGAAATAACTGAGTAAGTAGGAATAGAGAGATGGCAACGAGTGTGGTATTTTCACTTCAAAATTAAAGCTTTGGCCTATTTTTCTTAACATTTTCGCAACAAAAACCGTGAAGATTTAAAACATTAGAGAAACTCCTCCATTTTTTTGAAATAGGTTAATTTGGTACAGAAATTAAGAAATATGTTAAAGAACTTTATATTTTTTGGCGCTAGTGAAGTATTTTCGATATTCCTGATAGCACGCAGTAGAAGTAATCCTGAAAGTGGAATGCTGGGGCGGGCGGCGCGGCCGTGGGCGGCGCCATTCCTGGAAACCCAGATATACCTGTTTGCGGGAACAAATGCGTTCAGGAATAATCAATACTACACTTTAATACTTCTACATATCAAGAATTTCATTTATATCTATTCCTGTTGATTTACTCGTATGAATTGCAATGGAAGCTAATGCAAAAGATTTCTTATTGTTAAGTTTTATAGTAAGAATGGAGTTTACGATTACCAGCTGTTTAACTAGTAGGTTAAGTAAATAATTGAAATTGTGGAAAATTTTGCTAAATTAATACAAATAAAAATAATTATTCTTGTACAAGTTACAGTCCATAGCTGGCACCTCAAGACATGACAAATTCCATTACCTTAAATTCAATCTTCTATTTCTAGACCTTACTTAAATTTCATTCCAATATAAGTCTTACATCATTTCGCGCAGAAATTATTGCACATTGAAACATGCTTGAACAATGTGCGCAATAAACCCGCGATATTGCATTAACCCACATTCGGTCCTGGCCCGAAATAACCAAACAGGATACCTGCTCGAACACAAACACTCCCACTGGATCTCTCTAAACACTCCACTGCGTCACTTTATGATCGTTTGCTGCAGCTTTGAAGGTGATCATAGATTCCATACACATTTGAAGAACGGAATGTGTGTGGCATTCCATGTCCATTTGTGTGAATTTAGATTCTGATTGGGATATAAGTACGCGATTTTCAATGCAACGGTGCGACCTATCCATGAAAAGAGTTAGGACAATAAACAGTAGAACTCTGTTGTATGTAAAAGTACAACAAGCGTTAGCTGTCAACCCCACTCGTCACTCTCAATTCCATTAAATTTGCTTATGTAGGTGTGTAAATTGTGATTGAATCTTTTTAAAAGCGGCCTCATAATAATTACCTACTATTAACAAATATCACATCGCTACTGTTCGTCCATCAACATTAGTTCTCGTGAAGTTAGTAGGCAAAGTAATATGGTATCAAAAATCATATCAAGGCTAGACGTTACATGATACTTATTTGACGCAAGCACCTAATTATTATTTTTACTGACATCTACACAATGCTTGGGGGTTACGACTGTTACATATTAATCGTTTATCTATATGATTAATCGGTAGACGGATCAAAAGATTTCATTATTCGAATATAGTGTTAAATTCTTAATCTCATGGTCCTCATGGGAAATACAACAAAAAGCAGTGATGTTACATGTACATCCATGTAAGAATATACATATAATCTCAATACCATAGTTCGCTAATACCTATGAAAGAAATCTTGCCACAATGGCAGCCGTATAAAACTGTATCAAACTATGATACTTTTGTCCCCATTCTCTTCGTAACCCCCATTCATTGTAATCCGACACTATACGAGAATAGACCAAACCATTGAAGCTTTGTCTCACTAGACAGCAGAGACAGGACAAAGGTTAACACGACCTAACGTAGCTTCAAAACCCTTTGACTTAGGTAATGGGACTCAACAAAATGGGCTTTAGTAGAATAGATGTCACACATGGGTGGATTCTACTGAGGGTCGACCTATTCAGGGCACAAAAGGATAATGTATTTATGCCATGATTTTAATCTTATCTGAGAAACAGTTAATAAGAGATCAAAGAAAATATGGTGTGAAATTACTGGTTTACTTTTTTCTATAGAATCGGATAGCATTGTTTTTTTCCTCTCGTGTGAGAAGTTTTTATTGAAAATTGTGAGTGAGGAGCTGTAGTTTTGCGAACCTTTAAATAAACACCCACATATGTTTTAAGTTGAAGGAAAGAGACCGAGAAGCCGGAGTCACATACGGTGGTCTGACCAAGTAACTAAAGAGCTGGAGATGCCAATACATGTTGCAATGCACCAAGCAACAGAACGAAACCGATGGTGGCAACTAGTCAACAGTATCAGAAGGAGTCACGATCCTCAGCAGTGAGGGACACGACTAAGAAGAGAGATGTTTTAATCACCCTTACAAAGACTGGCCATAATGGTGATATTTATTCAGAATCATAATTCCCCAAATTACAAGTGATTATCGATATGGTCGGGCAAATCATATCAATCATTGCTTAACTTTGGCAATCGCGCGCGAATTCTTCAATCAAATCAAATGAGTTGAGAGGATTTTAAAATGCCCTATTGCAAATTTCGTTATAAATTTTTTTGTATTTTTATTATCATAAGGATTTGTGAGTTGAATAACATGTTATTATATAAAAATTACCTTTTATTTAATTACAATAATAAAATATAAAAACAAGGGAAGAAAAACTTAACATACACTTCTAACTACTACAAATAAGGGGCACTTAGAAAATCTTAAAAATAAGATGAGATATAGCTGTATACATGTACAATGGAAACTATTCTCAGTAAATTTATTGATTTCCTTAATTGTCTTATCAACGTACAAGTGCCTATTCCTGAGGCATGAAGCAGGAAAACGTGTCCATCCCAGATGAGTCTTCATTAGAGCAATACAGTTCTGTTCTTGCTAGTAATGAGTGTGTGTCTAATTACCAATGATGTCATGATGCAATCAACAATTAGATCAATTGACTCCCGGCGGAAAATGCACAGAAATAACCAGCTTCCTTCTTGGTGGTTTAGGTATTGAGACAACAAACCAGTCTTTGTTTGTTTATAAATTATTATCAAAGTAATAAAGATCAAATCATATACAACGCAAACCATTTTGTTATTCTTTTCGAAAACAGACCTTTCAATCTTATTTTTCTAAAATGTAGAAAGACATTTTCATCTTAGTAACTGCGGCAAGTTTTCTTTTCCTTATCGCCTTCGTTAAGTCATCGCAAGTAATTGAATAAGTGCAGTTGATTGAATTAATTGAAAGAGTTGTACATCCCGCTTCGAATTAATTGAACCGTTTATCCCGACAGGTGAAGGGGACACCAGCATGTTTTATATCCTGTATCCTTTATATACCAACATAATAAATGTATAAGAAATGATACATATATAATATGTATACTGCACTCAATATTATGCGGGGATACCTTTGTATATTATATCAACTAGTAATTAAATTCTTAAATTAGCTATATTGAATGGGAACAACCAAATTAGTAAAAATCGTTCGTTCGTTGTTATTTAAAATGAAACTTCCGAGAATTCGTTATCGAGAATGCTAGGTGAACTAATTATTTTAAAGCTAAGTGTATTTTGTATGTACGTATCGTATGTTGGGAGTGAAGGTACCTACTTTGCCGATTATTTTTTCCTGTACAAAATTAGTTGTTTTCCACCAAATTTCCTTATCGAGAAACGCAAGATAAAAATATTTGAAGTACCTAACGACGTTAATAGGGCTAGTGTACCTAATACCTTATCAAGTTTTACTACAAGTAGGTACATGATCGTTACGATTAATTTAGTCAAAACATATTGATTAATTAACATATCACAAACAAGTATTTATACTTTCTAGTATATTTCCTACAATAATCTTCCACGTTCTCACCACAGACCATGGTGGTCCTACTATAAATATCTGTAAGTAGGTCGGCTCTCAGCAAAACATGCGTCAAGTGGAACAACACTGGGCCATATCTACATCACAATTACAGGCATTATGAGTGGTCTAACAAATGTTCTTTTGAAGAATATTTTTACATTTTTAGTATCTTAGGTTTTTGACTAGTAGATATAGTTTGTCTGACAGAGCAACGAAGAAACATTGTCATCTAGTTGTAGTCGAAGATATATAATTCATGGAATGGCCTCCCAATGTGATAAAAGCACCTGTTATAGTATTAACTGTAGAGGATGATTTCGTTAGGGAAAATTTATAGACAACAAAAGTTATATAATAAGAAAATTTTATTTGTTTATTTAAGTTCCTCGCTGTAGTTTTAGATTATTGAACTACAAAACTGGTTCGTCTTATATAAGATCACTTGCTCATTTCAGTTGCTTTCCAAACTTCCACACCGTGCTTATCATTGAGTGTGAGATATATGTACTTACTGCTTATACTCGTAAGTGTCAAACGTAAACGCATATAATAGTAATTTCACCAGTTAAAGCAACAGAGATAAGACAAAAACCATTTCGAAAAAGCTTACTCAATAAAGCGTAACTACGAAGCAGTGCTCACAAAGCTTATTCGGCTCAACATTACAAATACGATTTTATCTGGAGCTTTATGTAAGCCCTTTTTAACACCCGCTGTGACACGCAACCTGCGTAGGAGTTGTCCGCCGTCTGTGTGGGTAACACAAGCTTACCAAGAAACTTTATTATAAAGCAACATTGCTTTGGTATTGTGCTTATGAACTTGTTTAAATTGTAAGTCTAAATTTCATTAAACTGAAATGAATTCAGTATTCACTCTCTATATGTAATCAGTAATCACTGTTGTTTAAAGTTATTTGTATTCAGTTATCGCTGTAATGAGTATTATCAAAGACAAAGCACTAAACTTAGACGAAGCTTATCAAATTGAATTCTGACTTTCGTTCTTATCGTATCTAATAATAATTCTCCAATAACCTGCAGGATGATATTCTTTTTTTTATTACTTAACTCGGTCAACGGCAACAATGCAAGCAACAAATACAATATCAAAGCAGTGATGGTTCAAGCTTTATGTTTTAGTACTCCCCAGTTCATTGACCTGTTTAATTGGTTTAGGTATCATTTAGGTGCATCCCACCTCCTTGGAGCTTTGTAAAGTGATTCAGATAAGTCTGGCAATGTAATCTTCGCCGTTCCAAAGCTCCTTATTAGCCAATAAAGTATCCAACGCCAACATATAAGACGCCAACCATTTTAAATTCTACAAACATCTATTTCAATAGGTATCGCGTGGTTTATTAATAAGGCGCTAAGTATAAACAATCAAGTGTTCAAGGGTTTTTAAATAAACTCTTTTACAAAATTCTAAAAATACTTGCAAGTACATATTATGAAAAGACGTTAAATATACAATTTTTAAAGCAAATCTTTCTTTGATAAATTGTAGCCGAGAAAGATTTTCTTTGAAAGTTTCACAGATGAATCCGTAGAGATAGTAACGTGGTTGCCAACCATTTGGCTTTTAGTGGAGCAGATCGAAATCAGTTTCTCTTAGGAAATCAAAGAGATCTAACGTTTTTTGGAAGGATATACTTCAAAACACGTTTAAAAAGACTGGCCGATGCTTTCATTAATGATTTATCAAGGGTTTAAGTATATCTTAGAATTAAATATCTTCAAACTACTATATATCTATCTATACATACAATAATAAAGCAGAAGTGGGTCTACTTTAAATCCATCAGAACAAGTATCAGCAGATTTTAGAATTTTTGTCTGTTTATTTAAACGCACATAATGCCATAACGGCTGAACGGATCATCATATTTTTTTTGGTATGTAGGTAGTATGAGGTCTTAGAAATGTCATAGGCTAATTTTCATCTCAAAATAATTCGAGCGAAGCCGCGGGCGCAGTTGTGAATAAATGAGAAATACTGTTTTATCTATTTGAGAATGACTCTTCGAACGTCGGTCCGAAAGGTCGCGTCTTTCACGTGTTTCGCCTCTCCACGAGTCCTGAGGATGCCTCTTGGAGAGGCGAAACACGTGTCGACTAGAATATCTTGCCGAAAGAGAACAACAAAGCTTCAAGACACAAGGTGCGGTGTTAGGAAGATCTTGAGATCCACGGAGGCCACGTTGGTTAGGAGGTGAGGTGTGGCGGTGGTATATGGAGGAACACACCTAAAAACCATCAAGTTTGTTGTTTGATGTCGGTTAAGGAGCAGTCGCAGCGGAGAAACACTACATACTTATTTCTCAAGAGTTTCAGTAATTTGAGAATTAGCAAGAAGTTTCTTCAATAAACTCAGGTAAATTCATAATTCGCAAAACTCCAAGAAAATAAATGTACACGCTAATAATCCCAGATTTTCAGCTTATCGGAATGGTTCCAAAAGCAGTTTTCGTGAATAATGTAATCTGTACAATATTTGCGGAACTTGCGTAGGTATCGATACGATTTCTTAGTTAAATATAGGAATGGAGAAAAGTTTACAAACACTGGCTGGATTTGCGCCAGTTTTCGCAATGAAGCGTGGCTCATCCACCTTGTTTTAATGTTTATATGGTGCTTTCCAAATAATATACATTTAGTTATTTAAGAAAGTTCAATAGTTCTAGAAACTAAGCTACTATTAAGAATCAAAGGTAAATAAGTCATAGGTAAATAAGTAAATAGTCATCATTTATCCTTAATACTAGAAAAATCCACAACATATTGATGCCATATATGCCTTCTAGCCCCACACAAGCGTTTGCTTAGTGTGGGGCTAGATGGCGCTGTGTGCAATGTCCCAGGATATTTATTTATTTATTTATTTACCACTTAACAATACTCTATCGTACATCCAGAAATTGTTAACACAACAAGCCGACCGCCCTTATCATCGTAAACTAATAAACGACCATTGCTTCTGTTTATTGACGAACACTTTCTCACGCTCAATCAATACCCTTCATTACGTGATTCATTCACTCATTACTATTTTATTGCTAGTTTAATTCATTCAATCAAGAATTTTGTGCCAATGTTGCAAATATTTTAGAACGCTTTGATGTTTTAAAGCGTGTTTATTAAAGTTATTCTGATTGACCTTTATTCGATGAAATAGGTCAGAGAAATAAAACGTGTTATTGATGTAGATTCAAGTCGGCCATGCCTGGTTTAGCAGTCACATCACAACGTTATATGTTTCATCATTTTTATTAGATTTAAATTCGTTCGCTCATAACGTCTCCGATGATATGTTTGCTCTAAATTTAACTCCTAAATCGAAATTACGAAATGTTTTTTGAATTTCTTTGCCATGGGTTAGGTATAGGGAAGTATTAGTTTGTTATGTTACAAAGAGACATGATTTGGAAAAAGAAGAACGTTTTTATTAAGAAGACTGATTCAATAAATGCGAGTAGCAGCATGATATTAGTTTGTTAAAACAACATTTTACGTTATGGGTGCATAAAAATGATAGAAAAAGTTACCTGTCGCTAAATTTAGTTCAGAAGGTTACGTAACCTCAGGCAGAGGCGCAGGCGCCGGCTGTGGCGGCTTTTTGTTTACAATAACAACCGGTTTGGAACACAGATACCTGCCCGAGATGGTTAGTGGCTAGGAGGTAGGCGGTTTGACCGACACCATGTTTGACGAAAACTTGACGAAATTTAGGAATCGCACTTAGAAGATATGTTTCAAGGAGCAATTTAGCGAAGACGGAAAGATCAAGAGTTTTGAATCTCGGAATGGAAAAAATAGATTGCGTTCTTGTAGGTAAGTACATAAAAAAGTATACATATATAGGTATGTTTACCCCATGAATAAGTATTTAGTTGTTAATTACTGAAACTTCAAAAACTAAGGTTATTCCAAGGTTGCAAAATTACTTGTGGGTAATAATTATACCTCAGTCTTACCAGCATTCAATAATTAGAGAGCAACAAAACATGAATGACTGGGTAAAACCCAATGCCATGCCAGTTCATATTTTGAGGCTATTTCTCGATTACCGTGTAAATACTTATACATTCTTATTGACACATAATACGAGATGTTCTCTGACGGATAACAGAAACTCTTATTTGTTTGTTGCGCCTAAAGTTTGTACTTTAATATCTTGTATTTGTAATAGAACAAATTCCAAGCCAAATGATATCTCAATTGTGTTTTCAATTGGCAATTATGACGGCTTCAAACCTTGCCCAGACAATCACAACTAGTTAGAACGAGGCGCTTCACATCTATAAAACATCACTTATTATGCAAATAAGGCGGAATAACCTTATCTGCGGGATCATAACATTAATTACATAAGACATTCGCGACACGTCGAAGCCCTGCGATGTTATCAAACTTGGCAGAATACGTACCGGGTGACGGCGGCTGCACGGAATACATAATGACCCCTTCTTCATTAGATAATTATGCTCATTAGATAAGTTAGCAAACAAATGAAGGTTATCTATGCTCCCACGGTAGAAGCTAAACTCGACGTCAATGTTAGATAAATAATCTAAAAATCTCAAGTTACCAACCCAAACACTACTTCATCAGGTCGTTATTATGACTAATGCACACACAATAACTGTTCACATTACACTTTTAGATGTCAACAGCCGGATTGATTGTCGAGATACCTATCAGCTAGACTCACCGTGTCGTCCGTGGGCCTGTAGTCAGGAGACATGTGTTGTGGTTGTATCACATTGACGGTGTGCAGCTTGTTGTCTTTGATCATCTGGTTGATGGCCTTCACGTTGACGGACATGGCGACGAGGGACTCCGTGAGCTCGTCCACCTCGTGCCGGAGTTTGGAGATCTGCGCCTCTCTCAGCACCGTGAGCACCAGCAGCCACACCACGAGCGCAGACACCGTCACCCCCAGCACGGCAGCGCTCGTCTGTCGCCACCTACTACATTTTTCCACTTTCCCACCACTGTATTGTCTCTCGAAGTCTCCACTCATCAGATTCTTGGACATGTCCTTGGCGTCAGCCGGCGGGTACATGGCTAGGGGATCGGGTATCAGCGCGTGTTTCTCGGCCATCTATTCACTGCACTCGCGGGGACAAATTGGGATCAATTAGTTTATCTGTCCATTATCATGTTCTAGGAAGGCGGGTCGAGGAGATAGACGCGAGGGTTGCACGTGGATAGCGCGGGCTCGCCGGGAGCCGGTAAAGTACGTCGGAGAGGTGTGCTCGGTGCGCGCGCGCCGGCCGTATTGCCGCCGCGGCCGTGCGCCCGCGTCACTCCCGTGCGCATTACATCAATCGATGCGCTTGCGCATTACAAACGGGATCAAACGGGATTCGTGATCCTGATAAACTATACTGATGCCATCGAGAGAATAAATCAGATGAATAATGTAGATCCGAAATAAGACCCGCGAGTGACTCTGATACTTGTGTTATCTTCATGGAAACATAACCATGATTACGTCGCAGATTGTTTACATTTTATTAGCGCCAGTAATTGCTCAATTCTCTCATTCAAATATTTGCACAAATCTCGACCTGCTATCTATTTGATTATTACCTACGAGATTTTAACCCTATAAAAGAAAAATTATGGGGTCCAATTAAATTGTGTACATTAATTTGATTAGTGACTCTTTCATTAATGATTCAGCAGTAATAGTTACAAATGTATGTATTGTGGCCTTACCTAAATTTATTATTACAAAATTAGTGTTATTGAATTATTAAAAATATGCGCATAAAATTAACTGATCTTAGATAAGTTTATTTATTGGTCATACCTTCCGGTAGCGAAGGTATGGTGACAGTAACTGTAGTGGCTCTGAATAAAAACTGGAAAATAGAAAATGTTCTGTAAACCTAGGCAAAACTATTAATTAATCAGAAATTTACATACTTGCTTATGTATGTAATTTATTAGGATTATATAAGTTATGGTTTGATACTGTTCATATTATTTACTCAGCAGGTATTATTGCAAAAATATGATTCTGTAATACTCACTAATACAAATAAATGGGTCTCCCTCATGGAGAAGTGTATTTTTTTTTATATTCATTGGAAATATCACACAGAGCCATCTAGCCCCATAATAAGCACCCGTTTGTGTCATAATTACTTATGCCAAAAGCTTCCGATACCCATGACACGTCCGTACGTTATTTGCGGAAATAGCGATGACGCACATGTGCATTTTCCATATGTTTCATGATTTGTAATTCAAAATGGGGGCATGCTGAAATAGTTTCCCGAAAAACATGGGTAACGAAAGAGTTAAACTATATTCTGTACTAGCTGGTGCCCGCGACTTCGTCCGCGTGGAATAGTTATTACCATAAAAACGGTTCTAGTGAGTTAACCTTAAAAGATAGACATATATTGTTCAGGACATTTTGTTAAGTTATTTTAAGAGAAATAATTATTTGATACATATTTTTGTGATATCTTGAACCGTTTTCGCAGCGCACGCAACGGAAGCCATAAAAGATGAATAATTTTCGCCGTTTTTTCCACATTTTCCATTATTTCTTCGCTCCTATTAGTTGCAGCGTGATGTTATATAGCCTAAAGTCTTCCTCGATAAATGGTCTATTCAACACAAAAATATTTTTTTCAATTCGCACCAGTAGTTCCTGAGATTAGCGCGTTCAAACAAACAAACAAACTCTTCAGCTTTATAATATTAGTATAGATTCAAATATTGTCATAAGCATAACAAACTATCTCTCGTTAGATAGATAGATTGTCACGTGATTAGTGATAGCCCTCAGTCTTTTGTCCTCCAAACTTCTCAAGTTCCTCTTCTCTAAAAGGGAAACTTACTTACTCCGCTGGCGCAGCGACCCGAAGTGAGTCTTGGCCTCCGATACAAGAGATCGCCTCCGGTCCCGGTCTTGAGCCGCTTCCCGCCAGTCAGCTACTTGAAGTTCGCGCAGATCTGACTCCACGGCGTCCTTCCAGCGATACCTCGGCCGTCCGACAGGTCGGCGGCCACTCGGCACACCGAGATAGGCTCCTTCACGCTACGATCATCTCCCATCCTCACTAAGTGCCCCAGCCAGCGAAGTCGATGGGCCTTCTAAAGCCTAAAAGGGAAAGCTTTAGCATATTTTAGCACCTAAGTAGCTATCAAAATAATCTTAGCATTAGAATATGACGCAAGAGCACACGCATCATTACGTTTCTGGCACGGAAATGCGCTTGGGATGCCTTGCATACCCGTATACTTTGTCTATTCAATCAAAATGTCTCTCTATTCATTCAACCAATGAAGATTTCACTGACACAAACGGTTCCAATACGTATTAGGAATTTATGACGCCAATTCTGATAAGTCCTTCTTCGAATATGTTAACGTTGGAATAACAAATAATAAAATGAACTTACCTACATGCCTTCAAACGACAAAGGTCTAACTTGCAAATGTGTCGTGCTTTGGACATGACTGAATTATCCAAATTTCTGACTAGACAAAAAATTCACTGCAAGTCTAGGTTCTAGGTTTTATGCTATATTATCTAAAGTGCTTGCCTAATTAGCCCATTCATGAACTTCCTTCCCATTCAGAGGATTTTTCCTGCAAATGCCATTCATTTGTCTGTCATATTCATGAGGCTCGGCTATTTTGGGCCGACTAGACATTGTACACTAAAATAGATCGAAATACCAACACGTGATGGTACTACTATTTTTAACATTATCCGAAGCATTACTTGATGTTGTACACGTGTCAAAATAAACAGATATTAATTGCCGTCATACAATGTTATAATATGTATAAACTTTTAGTATCATAACTATCATAAGGTGTATATTTATTTCAGACTAGTGGACGTCCACGGCTTCGATTGCATTATTTTGGGATAAAAAGTAGCGCGTTTACCTAAATAAACAGATAAACAAACAAAAAAAATTAAAACTGCTGATACGTTTTGTTATCGATTTAAAGTAAACCTAAACCATCTTTTATAGATAAACATACAAAATCATTAGTTCTAGTTTAAAAAATGAAAAACTTTTTCAAGAAAATGTCTTATTTTTCTTTTGCATTAATGTTGGGTACATATCTGACTGACACGGCTAGTTGTATACTAGTTTTATCAGGCGTTATGTCGCTATTTTCTACGCCTTTTGGAAAAGATATAGCACACATAGAAATAAAAGTGCCTGTTACAAAATGTATAGCTAAATTCTTAGCGAGCCTGGCAAAAAGAACACAGTATCTAATCATTTTACGTCCCTGAGAGTTGCAATGATACACAGACAGGGTCTATGACCAGTAAGGCTAAGAAATTCATGAATTTATGAATAAGACCTTGTTAATCCAACAAATCACTGTCGCGTGTCTGCTGGAGTAAGATAGACTGTCACCACATTTGTAGAAAAATGAAGCAAGCAAAAATAAACTTTATACATTTGTCATACGGTACAAATACAAATATCCAGCTATGTAGCATATTGTATGAATAAAGCAACAATTCCTAGATTCAGGAAGATCTGTCTGTTTTCAAGTGGGTAATATAAACGTGACTACAAAGCTTTGATTCTACAATGTTATCAAATTCTTTTTAGTTTTCATGCGAAAGAGCTCAATTTTCTCCGTCTCAGAACGCAGCACACAGTAAAATTCAAATTCAAATATGTATTTAATTAATATCTTTAAAAAAAAATTAAGTACATATCTGCAATCTGATATCGTTAGAGTAAAATATCTTTTTAGACTTCCAAATACATTTTTAGTATTGTGTTTTGTATTATGTAGATTGAGTGCGTAAGCACTGGTTTGTCCGAGACATCCGTAAGGATGTCTCGGACAAACCAGTGAATGAAATCAGTGGGCAAAAGTGATATCGATATGATTCTTAGATATACCACGATATACTTATTGTCGTACAAGAAAGAATGGTAGGAAGAAGGCGTTTGAATTGTTTGCAATGTCTTTTGTGCTCCATAGTTGTTTATTAGTTCAGTGGGCAATGAGCATGTTCCATTTATATCTATTTTATAATCTGTCCCCCCACACACAAATGTAGATGAAAAGCTTTCTCACACACACTGCCCACTTAACATAGGCATGATGGATGAAGGATAGAAAACCTACACAACATTCTAAGAATTCTATTCTATTGCTCTTCTCTCTCTTCTTCACTTTTAAAATAGACAAAGAACGAAACTTATGCGAAAATTCCATATTATGTTTGCATAAAGCCTGGAGATAACAATACTAAAAACATATCATCACCATTATACACTGTAGTGGTGCTCAACATCAGGCCAGCTTGTATCCCGGTGCGAGCCTGTATTCCATTAAAAAAGCCTAGACAGGCCAGTCTACAAAACATCCAGATAAGTACAACAAATACAAAACATTAGCGACCTAAATGCCGGCAACATTTGGCCCGGTTGCCTTGAACTGAATGGCCGGGCCTTGAATTTGGCTTGCTATCTGACACCAAGCTCTGTGATATCATCGCGAATATATCGCTAAACGCGTGTGAGGATTAGTGCGTAAATAATACGATGTGCGAGGATGTAATGTTGAAGAATGTGACACTGGAAGCGTTACGCATCCGCCATTTGGATCGTGGACGGAAATGATGTCTATGTGTTGTGTAGAGCTAGGGACAGGCTTTTCTTCATACGTTTTTACTTAAGTTTGATAAACCTAATTGACCTTGAAGGAGGGACAAACTTACTCTGAATATCTTTCATTTTATAAAGTTAGTGTGAATTTCGTTGTCCGATACATAGGTCCGATACGAATTAATATTCGTTAGATTTGTATGGCCTGCCCACATCCTGTTCCTTGCACCCACCTGATACACTTGGAGCTTTCTAGAACTTCAGTGTCTCCAGAACGATCAATTACAACTAAAAGAACCTTCCATTAGTACACAGCACTTGGTTCCTGTAAACCTGGCAAGCAGACATAACGGCACCAACACAGCGTCAACCTGAAGCCACAAACACTTCGCGAAATATCGAATCAATTGACCATTAACAAGAATCGATCAATGAATGGTTCATTTGAAAGAAAAATGCAACATAAAAAGCGTCGAGTTCGAGTGAATGGCATTTTTTAGTTTACTCGCTTACGCATGCTGCTGGAGTGACCAGCTTTGTCAATATAGGGAGACTGGTAAAGAACTGGTGCATACAGTATTTGGTGCGCCCAATAGTCTGCGCCTTTAGATCTGACTCCGAGTACATATCTACATCCAACCTACATGAAAATGTTAAGTATATGATGATGATTATGACAATAAATGTTTATTTCTTCAAATGTTTTGGCTCATCGGTGTTAACGGAGAAACTTACTTACCTAGTTCGATTCCCGCATGACACAAGTATTTATGTACTTGAAAATTTATAATTACTTGTGTTGAGTCTGGTCGTTTGTATGTATAATAAGTATGTATTTACAAAAGAAAAGTATATAAGTATTATATCCATTATCTAGTACTACCCACAACTTAAGCGTTTGCTTAGTGTGGGGCTAGATAGCGCTGTGTGCAATGTCCCGGAATATTTATTTATTTATTATGAAAAAATATTGTTAAATCATACGATAACAACCTAGTAATGAGTCAAATGTTTTCTTAGATTAAAATTCATAATTGTCTGATGCAATACCACAGATTGGCAACAAAGCAAAGATAGCTGTGACAAAGGTGTCCACCAGTCCAAAGAATATGGTCAATCCAACACCGGTGTGAATGAGAGATACTTGCGTGATTCATGTCACCTCACGCCACACGTGCAGCTAATATGTTCCCGGAAGCTAAGCGATGTTTTTTTCACGCAAAAAGTATGTCAATGTTGCATAATTTTGAAGAAAAATAGAAGTATGCAATCTTACTTACGAATGCAATCCGTGTGCGTCTTGTACAGTTGTTATTTAATTGAGTGTATTCATTTATTTACAACTATTGTTATTTTTTTTTACGATATATGTATGTATAAAAAGAAATAAGCATAAAAAAATTAAAACTAGTGATGCCGCCGGCAACGGGGCAGGACCCAAGCTACCGGTGGAGAGGCTACAAAGAAAGGAACCTCCGGACAATACACGCCGTGACAAGGATTTTGATTTTGATTTCAGCTATCGCCACTCAATTGAGATTTTGAGAATCAAAAAATTTAACACTGATAAAAGCATGACGATTTCCAAGCCAACACACACTGGAAGAAGCCTGTTGCTTCAAAAACAGTTCTACAGTGAAACCCAAATCTCTAATTCCTAAGCCCACATAGGCACTGCTATTTACCAAGTACTAGTACATAAAAGTGCGAAGGAAAAATGAATTCTTAAACAACATACATAGCTACGAGAGTGTCAAGTGTCCGATTCCCAGGGGTCGCGGCTGGTTAATGAAACACGTGGTCTGATTATATCCAGTTACTATCACTTCTTAAAACGTAAACATCTTCGGGTGTTTGACCTGGATATGTGGGTAGGTGATTGTGGATGTGGATTGTATAACCCGACTTAAAAAGAGAGGTGCAGCAAGTTTGACACAGGAACCTGTTAATGTATGTTTGTGTACACTATACTGTAGCATATTTGCTGACATAATAACCACTGACATAATTTAACGCATTTAAACACATTTTGACATTTTGACTAACATAATTTTTCAGCGCAATTTTGCTGGTCTGAAGGTTGAAAAATTGCGTAAAGATGCTCAAAATATGGACTGGTCATCTGTGATTGACGCTCGAAACATAGACGATGCAGTGGTAGAATTCAATGCCATCTTAACCAAATTGTACGACGTTCATGCCCCTATCAAAGCGGTTAAGATGAAACATACACCAGCACCCTGGCTCACAGCTGAAATCCGTGCTCTTATGCGTAAAAAGCTAGTCGCAAAAGCCAAGTATAAACGTCGTCCAAATGACGATAATAAGCAAAAATATATCTGGCATCGCAACGTCTGCAATAGAGCGTGTAGGGACGCACAGCGCCGTTACATCCATGATTCCGTAAATAATGAAGACCCGGCAAAAGTTTGGAAATTTTTAAAAACGTTAGGTATTGGTAAAACTCGTTCTGAAACTATTCCTGACAATTTAGACATTAATCAATTAAATCAACATTTCTCTTCTTCTCCTCAGTTTGATCCGTCTATGAAGTCAGCTACGTTACGGCACTTATCTAACTTATCTCCCCCTGATATTGACACTTTTGACTTCGTACCCTTTGCCGCTTGTGATGTTAAGAAGGCTCTTGAATCGATATCTTCAAATGCTGTCGGCAGTGACGGCATAAGTCGCAAAATGCTGCTACTAGTCATTGATGAGATTACCCCTGTCGTTCAGTTTATCTTTAATTTATCCGTTTCATCGGGTAGTTTCCCTACTGTATGGAAAGATGCTCAAATTATCCCTCTTCCTAAGAAATCCAATCCTAAAACCTTCACTGAGTACCGTCCTATTTCAATCCTTTCTTTCCTATCTAAGGCTCTTGAAAAGTTGATACATAAACAGCTCTCCTTCTTCCTTTCAAAAAACCATCTTTTTAATCCTCTCCAATCTGGCTTCCGACCCGGTCACAGCACCTCTACTGCCTTGATAAAAATCACGGACGATATTAGGAATGGCATGGGTAATTATCATCTCACTGTTCTTTGTCTACTAGATTTCAGCAACGCATTTTTAAATGTTGATTTTGATATCCTCCTCAGCATTCTCTCCTCTCTTAACATATCTCCAACGGCAATAGGGTGGTTTCGAACATACCTGTTTGGTCGCCGGCAGCGTGTTCGCCGCGACGATCAATACTCGTCTTGGTGCAGTACTGTAGCTGGCGTACCACAGGGCGGCGTGCTATCACCTCTTCTGTTTGCTATTTTTATAAATTCAATATCTCATAACCTTTCTTCTTCCTATCACCTCTATGCAGACGATTTGCAAATATACGCCCAAGCATCTCTAGACCGCCTAGATGAAGCAATTGCAACAATTAACATTGACCTGCAACGGATTCGAGATTGGAGTCGATCTAATGGACTGCTGATAAACCCGTCTAAGACACAAGTCATAGTAATTGGTAGTTCACGCTTAGTTTCTAGAATAGACTGGTCATGCCTCCAGTCAGTTATGTTTGACGGTGTTCCCATTAAATTTAGTGACTCAGTAAAAAATCTCGGTGTTATGTTCGATAGTCAACTTACGTGGGCACCTCAATTAGCAGAAGTCAGTCGTAAAATTTTTGCTTCATCTGCTTCTCTGAGGAGATTGCGTAATTTTCTGCCTAATACTACCAAGATAGCCCTTGTTCAATCCCTTCTTTTACCTATACTCGACTATGCAGACGCTTGCTACCTAGACGTAACCAATGAGCAGCTCGTTAAACTCGAGCGTCTTCAAAATTTCTGCATTAGGTTTATATTTGGTTTACGTAAATATGACCACATTTCTGAGTTTCGAAAAAAGCTCAAATGGTTACCAATCCGTCTTCGCCGTAATGCACACATCCTCTCACTCTTGTACAAAATCCTCTTCAATCCTTACACTCCTCTGTACCTAAAAGAAAGGTTTTCCTTTGTCACTGCCTCCTATTCCGATTCTCAGCGCTCTTCTCGTTTCCTTCACTTGAAATTTCCTGAGTTTAGCCATCCCAATATCTACTATCACTCCTCTTTCACTGTGCAAGCTGTTCGCTTGTGGAATGACCTGCCTCTTAATATCAAGCAGGCTAAATCCTTGCCCATATTTCAGAGCTTGGTTTTTAATCATTACATTTCTACTTTGTGATGTTAGTTGGTGTGTGTAAGTCTTTTTACATGAAATATGTTCTGCTTTCTTTTATTTTTGTGTGATTTCCTTCAATGTATATATTATTTCCTTTAAATATCAATAATATGTAGTTTTGTGTGTAAGTAGGTATGTTTGTATATTGTTTACTTTGAATGTTATATTTGTTATTGTGTTTTATTTTTAAATTATTTAATATTGTGTTAAGTACGCCAGCTTTAAGGATTTCCTGTAGTGTTGTCCAAACTAGGTTACCTGGAAGAGATCACTTTAGTGATAAGGTCGCCCAATGTCCCTGGTTACCTTCCACCTTTATGTTAAATATGTTCTTTTTTATTTGGTGTACAATAAAGTATATTTGATTTGATTTGTTTTGTAAATTTTTGGTCATATCTGCCCTATGGTTTGTTTTTTACGGTACCCAGGGTTTTATTAAAAAATATGTTAACATGTTTAAAAAAGCTTTCTCTCTGAATCACTTATGAATCGAGACCCGTTTGGACATGTCTGTTAGAAAGCTCTATATAAAGCATGAAGCTAAAAAGTTTCGCAATCCACTTCTGCAAATACCAGGTTTTTAGAGAATACGTAATCGAAATTAATTCAATTAATTTTTCTCATAGAAAGTTATAAGCAAACCTTCAAAACCCTCCTCTTCATTTGGGAAATCGGATAAAAAGACACAAATAATACTTACCTCAGCAAGAAACGGCGAGTTTACAAAAACAGCAGTTTCAAATAGCTTACATGGCTTGATATCTCATAAAAATGCGTGGAACTAGGGTTTCAGTCAGGTGGTCCGATGTGACCAGTAAACAAGGCGATTTGCTATCGAATTACATAGATCGAACTGAATTTCACATGATCTGTACATTCGATACACGAGGGTGAATAGGAGGGCAAACTTGACACACAGTTTATTAATAAACCACCTTCTAAGATTGACTTTTGCACCTACATCTACATATAATCAACTTTATTTTAATGACTTCTAAATTCGTAAAAATTGTTATCAAAGAACATGCCCTTAACAATTGCATCTTTTATGCAATTAATTTATTTTAACCATGGCTACAGAACTCCGAAGTACCATGATCACTTTATAACTCCTACAAAATAGACGACTTAAAATGATGATGAGACGAAATGATGGTGCTTAACATCAGGCAGGCTATAGTCAAACGTAGACCTATTTCGTGCTAAACCCAAAAAAAAATCTCCTTTTACGCTGCTAGACAAGTAAAACTTTTTAAACCCAATTCAGACAATCGTTTTCTATTAAAAACAATTTGCTTCCATTCTGTTTGTTTGCAAATCATTGCCCCAGTTCGCTGATTGCTTTATTAATGCCAATATCAAGACCACTGGATATATTGAGATATTACAACTCCTCGTTAACTTGACGGTACTTTATACCTGAAGTAAAATGATTTACTAATATACCTACTCACATTCGTTAATCCTCCACAGGACCTATCTCATGATCGCTTCTAAATAGTACTGACCTGGAAAATCTAAATTTGAGTATCACATAACTTAAATAGAAAAACGAGAAACTTATCACTTTGATTCCTGATTCACTTTCCTAAAAAACATTCTCTCTCTTGAGTCGGATTCCTCATGACTGAGGGTCGTGACTCCCCCGCAGAATTAATCCGTGAGAGAAGTTTTCTTGGCTTTTCCTTCCACGGAAGACACATGTCCTCGGATATTGTGGTCCTCAAACATGTCGGTTTCCTCACGATGTCTTCCTTCACCGTTAAACGAGTGCAAATACATACAAAACTTGAAAATACAAAAAATACAATACTTGAAAATACATTGGTATAAGGCCGGAATCGAACCAGGGTGCGTCTGAATGATAGGTAAGCAGACACTGGAACCGCTAAGCCACCCTCGCTTATAATAAAAGCTGACTTGTTTCCAATTTTTTAACTTTAAAAAAACATTAAAGTTCAAAAAAATTGGAAACAAGTCAGCTTTTCCTTTATTAAATCAAAATATTTACCTACGCCTCGTAGTAAATTTGCTCTAAATAATTTTGTTATGTAAGATATACAGGATAAACACACGGATGGATTCTAATTCGCCAGTCAGCATCCTCAAGTGTCTTGTTAGCAATAAAATCTACATTGATGTTTACTTTCTTCATCTAGCTTACAGGGAGTCACATTTAATTTTGTTGCTTAGATCTAGATTGTAGACTACAAAAAATAGTTATAAGATCAAGTTTTTTAACACAAGTGAAGTTTGAACATTATGTAAAAATAACAAAAAACTTAGGTACTCGTATGACTTCATTCGCTGAGTATTTAATGTACCTATTTTAAATATGTAACAACCTAAGCTTTATAAACTAAAACCATACAGAAAGTGCGAATAGAAAAAAAAACCGGCCAAGTGCGAGTCGGACTCGCGCACCGAGGGTTCCGTACAAACCTGCAAGGTTTACAAAGTTCGTTCATTACGACAATCGAGTCATAACTATGGTATTTTTATATATTTTTTAATGTAACTAAAAATTTAAGGTTTTCGGAATTTTTCCTTTATGTGTGGTATAAAACGTTGCTTCATGCCAAATTTCAAGATTCAAGGTCGACTGGAAGTACCCTTTAGGTTTTGATTCCCTTGCAAGTACTTGCGAGTTTCAAAATATGCAGCTTAAATTGCTGTTTCTTTTGATTGCGTTGACATAGAAGTTTGATTTTGCTACAGCTTAAAGGTATTATAGACCTGAGTATTTGGTATGAATTTCAATTTAATACCTCTACGCGTTTATGAGGAAATGGGTAGTAAGTTTAAGATTATTAAAAAAAAAATATTTTGTGATGTAACTAAAAATTTATGGTTTTCGTAATTTTTCCTTTATCTATGCTATAAGACGTTGCTTCGTACCAAATTTCAAGATTCTGAGTTCACGGGAAGCACCCTGTAGGTTTTGATTCCCTTGCAAGTGTCGAAAATTTGCGGCATAAATGGCTGTATCTTTTGATTGCGTTGGCTTAGAAGTTTTATTTTTTCACAGCTTCAAGGGACAGTAGACCTGAGTAATTGATATAAATTTCAGCTTCATACCTCTACGCGTTCCTGAGAAAAAGGGTCTTGACAGACGGACGGACGGACGGACAGACGGACAACAAAGTGATCCTATAAGGGTTCCGTTTTTTCCTTTCGAGGTACGGAACCCTAAAAAGAACTTAGCTGTAAGTATTTAACATATTGGTGTCTCCGTGTGGCTGACATCTTCAAAGAACTAGAAAATACCATAAAAAGAGATACATATGTAAATAGACCTTGTTATCGATTCACGAATATGTCAATATTATTGTAATGAATACTGACCTAGGCTTTAATTTCAGGTCAAAATAGAAATGCGTGGAAAAGCTTAATGTGACGGCCCATTCAGGAATGTGATGACTGAAAAACTTGAAAACGCCACTTATTAAGGAAACGTATTACTTTAAAAAAACATACTAAATATAAACAAAAAAAACTCCGGCATATAAAACCATAGAATACAGAAGCAAGTACGCAAAGCTGAGCCTACCAGTGAAAATGCAACGAACGAACGAACCTTCGCAGTTTGCATGCAGCGTCTCACAGACATGAACCAACAAGAGCAAGAACTATCTTTGGGATTATAAAAGAAAAAAAAACTAATAAATTAGTTAATGCGAATTTTGACTGCTCTGTTAGCTTAGTTGGTAGTGTCTCTGCCTTCTAATCTATGGGGTGCGGGTTCGATTCCCGCATATCACAAGTAAATATGCATATTAAAATTTGTAATTACTTGTGTTGAGTCTGGTCGTTGGTATCTATATTAAGTAATGTATTTACAAAAGAAAAGTATATATGTATTATATCCGTTATTTAGTACCCATAATACAAGCGTAAGCTTAGTATGGTGCTAGATGGCGCTGTGTGATATGTCCTGAAATATGTATTATTTACTAATAAATAAATCTCAAATACATTTTTAAACAAAATAACAATAATTTATACAGACACATAGAGCTTAATTTTGGCACACTCATATTTCAGCAGAAAATTGTATAAATTTATGTACTACCACATTTACATTTCAGACAATTCTATAACAGGACTTCCACACTAGACAAGCTTGTTACAAGAACAACTAGTTGTAACATAAACATAATATAACCGTTCCGGAACAAATTAGTATATTTTTAACTTCTGAGAAAGTCAGCTTTACTAACGGTCCTGATGACCTACTAAAGGATATTGGAGGCTGTTGAGATGTCATCGACCGAAGAATTGAGGTGCCGTTACAGTGTTTGTTCGAGGATTTCTTTTCTTGAGCAAACGGAATGACCTAGATAGCTTAGACTAGATTGAAGAGGTTTGTAAGACTCATAGACTACTATCTGGTAAATAATGAATAAAAAAAATAAATGAAAAAAATAAAAAAAATGTTAATTTTTTTATTAAGTATTTAGCCATGTGAGTAACTAAATTAGTATAAGTAACATAGTGTTTAAGTTGATATTGTAAGAAAACTGCAATGCCCTAAACTTCAAACAAGCAACAACAATTAATTTTTTTCTAAAATGTAATTTTATATTGTGTACAGCATACATAAATAAATAAATAAAGGCTGCTTTCTATTATAGAACTGCTATCTGGTAAATAAATCATGTTACTTTCGCTCTCACTATTGATGTGGAAAGCGATACCTACTGGTTGTATTGGACTTCTATATACATATATTATAGCTATGAAATCATGTTACATAGGAATAAATGCCAATAAATAAATATGCCTGCGACTTCCCCAAGGCAAAACCGTATAAGAATTGTTCGTGATTCCTAGGTCCTATTGGGAAGCCTTGGATAATAAAACCTAGTTTAGTATGGCGTGAGTGGACTGTATTTATGTAAGTATAATGATTGCGCGTGCGGTGCGATAGCCGGGTATCGACGTTCTGCCTGTCCCGCCGTTATGTTGGCAGCGGGATGTGACGCTCCAACATCCTCCCCGGGTTGATGGCTTATGCATCAAGTGGAAGAGGGCAGATGTTGTTGAATGCTCGCAGCATGGTTCCTCGGCTGGTCTTCACCTCTGCTACTCTGGTTGAACCGTCTCCGCCTGGCATAATCTTCGAGACTCTTCCAAGCAGCCATAGTAATGGTGGTTGTCCCTTATCTTTGATGAGGACAAGACTTCCAAGTGACAGTTGTTTGTCTGGAGACTGGGTCCACTTGGTCTTGCTCTGAAGTAGTGTGACATACTCTATGTTGAAGCGTGACCAGAAGTGCTGTTTGATGTGCTCCACTCTCTTGTGGCGCTGGCGTATGCTGCAGAATGGTAAGTGGTCTATCTGCGGGTGAGGAGCTGACATTAGTGAGCGTCCAATTAAGAAGTGGGCAGGAGTTAAGGCTGTGAGGTCAGAAGGATCACAGGATATAGGGGTGAGCGGACGTGAATTTAATATTGCTTCTATCTGAGTCAGACATGTTATCATTTCTTCAAAAGTGAAATGGGAAACTTGGAGTAACCTTCTAAGGTGATGTTTTGTTGATCGAACGGCTGCCTCAGCTAAGCCATTGAAATGTGGAGTGTATGGAGGAACAAATTTAAATTCAATACCTGTTTGAGTGATGTCATATGAAATATCTGAATCCTGCAGGAAGCGTTGCAGTTCATTACATGTACCTATAAAATTAGTGGCATTATCAGACAAGATACTCAGAGGCCTGCCCCGGCGAGCGATGAACCGATTGAGAGCAGCCATGTAAGCCTCTTTGGTGAGTTCTGTAACGAGTTCAATGTGTACACATTTTACAGCTTGGCAAATAAAGATGCATATGTAGGCTTTTATAAGTTTACACCCTCTTCCCCTGCGGTCGGCTAGAAGTATTGGACCTGCATAATCAACATTACAATGCAAAAAGGGATGTTCTAAAACTGTTCTTGTGTCTGGTAGTTGACCCATGATAGGTTGTACAGTTTGACATTTATATCTAAAGCATTTGATGCACTTATTTACTGTAGTTTTAGATAAGTTCCTACCACCTAGTGTCCAATATGTCTGTCGAATGGTTGCTAGTAATAGTTGTGGACCGGGGTGAAGAAGCTTGACATGCTCTGAATGAACTTCTATCTCCAGCTGTAATTCATCAAACGTATCGTATATAACGTCGTACTTTGAAAATCTACCTTCGAGTTCAGTTTGTTGCAACTTCGATAATGACTTGCTTGACTGAATTAAACTGAGATAATTGCTGAAATTTGTTAATTTGGCCTCTAATGCACTCCGTTTTTTGATTAAAATATCTAGATTGGCCATATTAGATTAATTGAAATGATTTTATTCATGAAACAGAATCGAAACATTTATTTTTATTTTTGAGGGTACATAATAATTTTGCAATTATTGGAATCGTAAGTTAATAAACACTTAAAAATGCCTTTGAATGAGCTATGGCACTGTAATAAGCGAGAAAAATTATTATGGAATTTGTTTTGCTATGCAAACTTGAAGTTACGTTGAATAAAGTTAGAAAATTATCTTTTGTTGACACTCGTAACATGTAAATGATTTTAAGTTAGGTAGGAAATGTTGAAGAAACAATGAAGCTTGTCTCAAATAAAATGCAATATTGGAGAACGGGGTAAGGAATATGACGGGATTAATTGGAACGAACTCACAATTATGTCGTCCCGCTTCCAGTTCGACCCACAAAAATGTCGCCGTTGTCTACCGCCGCTGCGTCTTGATCGCCGATTTTGCCGGAGTATGTATACCAAAAACTGAGTCTTGATCGCTAACGTTGCCGGAGAAGGACTAAAAACTGTTCGTGATTCCTAGGTCCTATTGGGAAGCCTTGGATAATAAAAACTAGTTTAGTATGGCGTGAGTGGACTGTATTTATGTAAGTATAATGATTGCGCGTGCGGTGCGATAGCCGGGTATCGACGTTCTGCCTGTCCCGCCGTTATATTGGCAGCGGGATGTGACGCTCCAACAAGAATGATTGATGATTGATTTCGAATTATTGGTAAGAATAGAATAGAATATTAGAATAGAAAATTCTTTATTGCAACACACGATAATAATTAAAAAAAAAAGAAGAAAAAAATACTTATACTAGTGCCACAAGTGGCGGCCTTATTGCTAAAAGCAATCTCTTCCAGGCATGTAATTTATCTATGTGGATGTAATTTTTTTTTATTGGATGTTGGTAAGTTCATTTTTTTACATTTTTTTCTTTTTAATTTTTTATTTTATTTATTTTGACTCAACATTGGTAATGACATTGTTACATTTATGTTACACAAGTATTTTTATTAACTAAATGTACTACCTGTTTAAGTTAAGCACAGCACACATAACATACATAATATAATGTGTAGAAGTATGAAATAAATACGCATGGTTATAAAAATTTTAACAGGCCTATCATTAACATATTATTAGGATTTAGATAAAAATGGAATTAAAAAATAGTATCGCTAGCATAAAACAACACCAATATCATTTTTAGCTAACTCAGCAGAAAACGACTTCGGCTAAGCAGTGTGCGTGCGCGTATATTTTCAGTAACATCAAAGAGATTACAAAATGCTGAGTATTTTATACAAAACATTGAAAAACAAAGGCTACATGTCCGCTGCGGCGTCTTCGCATCACGTGGTAAGTATTGTTGAAGGATACAGGGTTAAATGTGATATGAATTGCAGGATGATGATGATGATGATGGCTACTTGATGGCAAGATGAGAGCTTTGATTTTATGCTTTAGCATAAAAATATGTAGAAGCAAAGATAAAGTTAGTTTCCGCGTAAGTATAGCAAACTGTCTATTTACTTAAGTTTTAAATACTTTCTTGATACTTAACCACATAAACCTTACCTACATTGTGAGAAAATCATGCCTGCATATTTTACAAAGATGGGAAAAATAATAACTGATCTCGACTGCTAACTTATTTACTCACTGCTAAATGTATTCAAAAAAATATTTTCTATAGGCAGTGGGACGAAATCGACTGTTGATGATGATGATGAATTTTCTTGTAATGGACAATCGTTCTAAGATTTTGCGTAACTTGTTATCACCAATAACCTTGTATAAGTAGTTTATTCAACCTCCATGAGTCATATGGCAGCGGACACCTCCAGCAAATTTCGTAAGAAATTATCACGCTACTGATTATGATTAGTCAGAGAAATTTGATGAACTGACTTTTTAATGATGTACGATGGACCGGTCACATAGACCAAAGGAACGGATTTTTGCTGAAGTGCAAATGGGGCTGAAAGAATCACGTAAGTATATAAATAAGTCATATTTATATTGGGGGGGCACTGTTGTTTTAAAATTATACCTTGTCTTAAACAAAATATGTTCGGAATAGCCAGAAAGATATCCGTGCCCGTCGTAACCCGCGGGACTTCCGACAAAATATATTAATTTTTAACAATGAAAAAACATGCTTATCTACGTATAAAAGAGGAAGAAAATCAGATAAAGGGGTTCGGAATGACCTTCGACAAAAATTATTTTGAATAATGAAAAATCATGCTTACCATAGGTAGATGTAGAACAAAATCTGGTCAACAATAAATGGGAATCAAAACGTACCTGTTCACACGGAAATCTTTTGTCTAAGTCAGCATTTCACCTGAAACGAATCAGGAATTTCCTCACCACCTTGACACTTAGATATAGATACGTAGAAAAAAATCTGGGTTATAAACCGCCTGCTAGGTGTCACGGACTCACTGTGTCAATACGTCTGTGTCGTACTTTTCGGTACTCTGTGATGTACCTATCACTAGTCTGTACTATTCGACCCAGATCCATGTGCCATAGCGGTAAACTGGGCCAATGCTCGTTGGTAGACGAAATAATAGTACACTCAATTAACACCTACAGGTATAGGTTTTATGTTAGTCATCGAAAGTGCCAAATACGCGTAAGATTACTTCCGTTGTCTAAAGCGGGTGTAACTTAGCTGAATGACGTGAAGTTGCGGGATTGATGAAGGAGTTAGGTATGTAGAATGGATAAATAACACACGTAGCAGTTTTCATAGTTCGTATGATACTCAAAGTTCAAAAAAAAAAATCATATTCAAAGTTCGTATGATAGTAAGCTTTAAAAAACACTAAGATTATTCATCCACAAGAAAATAATTAAATTATTAATATTGTGTTAAGTACGCCAGCTTTACGGATTTCCTCTAGTGTTGTCCAAACTAGGTTACCTGGATGAGATCACTTTAGTGATAAGGTCGCCCAATGTCCCTGGTTACCTTCCACCTTTATGTTAAATATGTTCTTTTTATTTGGTGTACAATAAAGTATATTTGTATTGAATTGAAGAAGGAATGTAGCTAGCTAAGCACTGTACTAGATAGGTAATTTTACTTTTTGTAAAAACGTACACGTATGTATGAGATTTCTTACGCATAGTGTTACATTAAAAGTAGCAGTTCGTATGTATTTTACTTACTTGTAGAAATATCTGTAACAACAAAGCCTTCCCAAAAGTTTGACTACAAAAGAAGCAAATGGTGACTTAAAAGAAAGGAGGAAGTGTGTGCAGGTTTTGAATTCTTTTAGGATGAGTAAAGGGAGGTCAATGTGTAGCATTACGTACAATATGTGCTCACGGTTGAATACACCGTGGACGGCACGGGGCTGTCACTGAACCCGTGGCCAGGTATCTCATCATCATCATTGTCATTGCACCTTTTTACTAAAGATTATACTATTACTAGTGGATTTACACGCCTACGCTCGCATTATTTCAGGATAAAAAGTATGACACTCCTAAGACATCATACTGCCTACATAGCAAAAATCATGATGATCCGTTCAGCCGTGTTTGCGTGATGAACAGACGAACAGAGACAAAGATAAACAGACAAAATTTCTAGATATTGTTGGAAGGTATTACCATTTTGGTGCAGTTTTCAGTGCTTGAATTACCTATTGGATAGAAATTTCATAGTTCACCCATTCTAGAACTACGGTACCAAGACTGAAATCACAAACCCAGAATAAATGAAGCACCCAGTCAAATATAATTCATTCATTCATTTCAAAACCAAGAATTTTCGACAATTCAGCGTTTTGTAAAATTCATGAACTATTAGGTCAGCGTTTCTAAGAAAACTCTGTAGAAATGACAAAGATTATATTTTCGTGTAATTGACAATGCATTATAAGCATTGTTCTTTACATGGCTAAATGATTCAATATCAGTGACTCATGATTTGGGTCAAATTTCTCCGCAGTGCGTGCATAGCTTTGTTCCTCTTTCTTTATATGTAATACCTTGGTTGACCAAAATGTCTAGAAATTAAACGAATTTGTTATTTTTTTTAATAAGCCAAAACATAATTTATTACCACGTTACTTTACGGAAATTCATTGCAAATGATAATTTAGAATTGAAGACATTTCTGCCGTTGATACGATTATCCATAATCAGAAACTTAAAAAGCAGATGAAAATTTTGATTAACCTGCAGATATCTAAGCGAGGACTCATTACCTACGAATTCGTAGTTCTAATTTATATAAATAAGTACTTACGTACTCACATAGAACATAAGTACGCGCCGTATGTTGCATGTTATGCATAGAACTTCGCAAAGTTAAATCTGAAAGCATGCGGCGAGGCACGCATGCGCAGAAATAGTCTTTCAGCGCAGATGCGGAATGAGGCCATATTATACATTTTTACAATAGTTTCACTTTCGTGACAATATTAGATATTTAAAAAGCCTTGTTTTTGAGCTAGTTATTTGATCACTAACACTGACTCAATTATTCGTTTCACGACCTGGCGAATGTCGGGCCAAAAATCACATGGTAAGGTAATATACCAACGAACGCCGGTAGGTACCTCACAAGAACAAAACTTGTTTTCAAGTGACTTTCAGCTGAACAGTAGCTACCTATTCCACCGCAAAAATCGAAACCGCCTGCAAAAAAGCACCCCACTCCAACGATAAAGAAAAATATCGTCAAAATACCGACGAGTAAGTATAAAAAAGGATCCTGCCATTAAAATCAGTGCGGTGATAATGGAAAGCTATTATTCTGAGTAGGGTAGTACAACAGGGACAAAAGCCTACTTACCTGAATGAGTTCTAAAGAAAACTTTTATTGCTACATAGATTATATGATTTTGGGGAATACCAAAGGAACAGAGTTTAAAATTTGGCTATTTCTATGATTAGGGAATACCGCTTATTTTTTGTATGATTTTATAAAATATGTACAACTATTTTTTAGTGTTATTACCTTAGTCTATGGTATGCTGGAAGAAAAATACAAAACGAAGTTACGAAAGTAGTCTAACTGATGCTGACTCTGTAGTCGTGTTCAGCGAGTCCTTTCAGTGCCGGAGCTATTTATATTGTTAGGAACTCGTGCAAGTGACCAAGATAACTGCAAGTTACAGCTGGCTCGCATACCTTGCATAGAGATTCACGACGAGGTTCGCGAACTCCTTTCAGAATGACCTTTTTTATTTTATGCAAAAAGGTTTTAAATTCAACTGTTAAATTAAAAAAAGTAAACTGGTAAAGAAAAGAACATTTTTTTAATTTTAAGCTGCGGCGTTCATTTGTTTACTAAATTATTTTTGTAACGCGTAATTGTTATAAAGTGGATAAGTACTACAGATATTTGTAAATATTTCAACTGAAACTATTTCATTATCATGATTTTACTATAATGGACTACAACTACTACTCAAGGTGCAAAGCAGAGCAATGGTATTGTTCTCCATCTCAAATCGAGATAAAGCACGGCCCCATTTTCGCACCCAGCAACATAATCCCGCGAAAGTACCTACACAAACAGAAGCAAAATCTACAAATATATTAATAGAGATTTTTTGGTTAGGTAGGTACTTACCTAATTTGAAACGATTTCTGTAACATTTCTTTTATTAAGTATAAGAAGATACCTACCTACTTTTAAAATAAACTAGTAAATCGTTAGAATTAATTGATCTATGTGCCTTCGATCAGTTTGAGTTACTACCTACCTACCTACTTATTTACGTTAATTTGAGATTTTGCCGGGTAAGCTGTATTGCCGCTGCAAATATTATAAAACCGATAAAGCTATCAATCACCGTGCATTTGTTGAAAGGTTATCGAACAGCCACTGTTCGTGCGAACTCGTTGTCGAGATCCTTGGTAGCGGTACTCGCATCACTCCGCGCCCGCAGCTCGCGCCGCAACCCAACGCTCGTCGGCCGCAGTTCGAATTTGGCGCGCACTCTGTAGGCATCCTGCGAGCAGTCGCGCGCGCTCGCCCGAAACACCACGAACGACGACCAATCGCGGACTTGAGTGGAAGTGGAACTTTGTTTACTTTTTGTTTTGGGACTGGTTTTGCGAAAAAAGTAAACTTTAATTTCTGTGCTGTGAGTTGAAATTGTGTAGCAGTTAAGAAGGATCAAACAAACCATATCGAAACTATCTACCTCGACCGTTTGCGGCCTCAAAAACTGATGGTATGTAAACATTTTTACTCGTTTTATCAGCGGTCAGCGCGCCTTATCAAAATTCCGCTGGCGAACTTATTACTAAAGCTTTATTTCCTTTGTTTAGGACAAGCTCGGCGACTCGATGCTCGCGTAGCCGGCGTACCTCGTAGTACTACGTGCAGTACTAACAATAATAATGGACTCCGAACGAAAGATAAACATAAACGAGGAACATCCCCTGAACGGAGCGACAGGTGCTACTAAAATTTATCTAAATGCTGGTAGAAGTAGGAAAGTAGACTCGCCCTCCGACGGGACCGTCATTCATCTGAACACAGGTGATTTATGCATGCTTTTGTTCAAACGTAAAATAGTAAGCGGTGGAGGAACCGGCTCGCAAAAATAACGTGTTATTTTTTTTTCTTTGTAGACAAGCAGGCGGACTTGGGCGTACACTTGAACACCACGTTCTCGATAGCGTCTTCCAAGAATATAAAGTTCCTGTTTGTGTTAAACTTCGTGCTGTGCGTGGTGTGCATGATGATGTGCTTCGGCACGGCGTGCTACTTCTGGCACGAGCTGAGCGCGCTGCGGAGACAGCTGGACTCCATGCAGGACCACCTGCTCAGCCACCACCTCAGCCCCGAGAGCCTGCAGGGAGCCCTGGAGCCGCCACCCTCCTGGGCTCACAGAGACAAGGACTCCAGGGAACCCCGCAACTTCCTCCCTGCAGATACTACTGACACTCAAGATACCAAAAAGTTCTTTGTAGAAGACCTAGGAGATAAAAACTTATTATTTGTAGACACTAAGAAAAAGAAGAATGAAAGTGATGTCAAACCATCCACTCCTATATTAGCAACTATACAAAAAGGTGATTATAATTTATTATTAGATTACCTACTAGTTTCTGCCTTTCAAATTGAAACAAACTTTTGAGTATTAATGATTAAGTAGGTACTTAGTATATAGTAACAAATTGATGAATTAATTTCATTACCCTACTAAGTATATTGTATTAATTAATTTCCTGTTCTAATTTCCAGATCTAGTCATTGCTCAATTCAACGGTGCTTCACCAGAAGTCAACATGGGATCTCAATGTAAGTTTTACTCATTCATTTTATTTTACCACCAAGAATTAGTTCAGTACCTAATCTCTTCTTATACTCTAGTAGGTATATATAACACACATACTTATAATTTACTTACTACAAAATTTTAAATATTTTTAACATTTTATCCCACTGCTGGGTATGTTATATTATAATATAATACACAATGTGTATGTTACATATTATGTACATAATATAAGCATTTGATTCCTGTTTCCACACATGTGTTGAGAGCTTCCTAAGACAATTTTTTACAGAAAGGTTACTGGCTTATTATAAAACTTTTGTAAAGTTTGCTCAAGATAATAAGTTGCAGTTAGTACTCACTACACAGTTTTATTTTGTATATTGGCTTATCTAAGTACTTGGTTTGGTACCTACCTTATTATCAAATGCTAACTAAATATATATGTTTACTTATTTATATCATTTTATACATTCAAAATGTGCCTCATTTACTCATGCAAACTATTTATTTATCTGATGTTTATTATTATGTTGAATTATCTAACATGCTTATGTAGGCTAATTCTAAAGTCCATGTAACTTGTTTTATATTATTGTGATCAGAACAAAATATGTGATTTAATGATTATGCATGAGTAAACCGCAGGATGTGTGGTAGAATGCAAGTTATGTCACTGATGTTGCTATTTAGCATTCTAACATTTGTATATTATTATACTATATAGAACTATAAGTATACAGGGTTGCTGGTAGTTACCAGCAACACACACACAGTTGCACATACAAAAAAAGTGGTTTCGGAGAGTGGAGCAAAAATATCTTGCATATGCATATCAATCCATCCACCATCCATCCATCTTAGGCCATAGCCTTTGCTTACCATCAGGCAAACTATGGCCAAGTGCAAATCCATCCTAGTAAAAAAAACTTTAGGCTATAATATAATAATGGTGTTTCTGACGACTTGGTTCATACTCAAAACCTGACTGTCTATTGTAAAAAATATGTTTGATTTTTAGTGTTAGACAGTTGTCTCTTCAGTTGTCACTTGGCCATAGTTTGCCTGATGGTAAGCAAAGGCTATGGCCTAAGATGGATGGATGGTGGATGGATTGATATGCATATGCAAGATATTTTTGCCCCACTCTCCGAAACAACTTTTTTTGTATGTGCAACTTTGCCAGAGTGAAAAATCTTTACGATAGTTACCAATAAACAGTTATTATATATTAATATTAATATACAGATATTGATAGGTATTTACATACCTTGTGTATAGTCGTATGTTTACTACTAGCTATTTGATTACCCAAGCATAGTTCGCACGCTGAAATTAATAATAACTAACCAACTCTATGCTATTCTGTGGCTGCAGCTTGGACCAATTAAGTACCAGACAAGAGATGTAGTGGCTTCTTTTTGCAGTATCGTTTGAATCTACTAATTGAACAGACAGACAAATACGCCCTATTTATATTAACCTCCTTGAAAAAAGCGAAGGATCTCAACTCCTAAATGTTTTTATTTTATTATATGTAGAGATACTAATCTGCGACTGCGTCTTCGCCCGCGTTGCGTAGGAATAAAAAAGTAGCGTATGTCACTTTTGGGCCCTATTCACCGTATAAAAATCACGATAATCTGCTGCTACTTGCAGCGTGCAGGAGCAACAAAAAAACAAAACAGCTTTACTTATTTGTTATTCTATTACAAAAAAAAATTAGAATATCTTAGAGATAGTAGTAGATAGTAGTAGTATCCATGCATTTTTGTTTTGGGTCGTCTAACTGCCAATCTGCTTTATTTTATTTTTTTGTATCGTTTTTTTCTTTCGACTGCTATTATCAAACATTCTTAACACAACGGGATAAGAAATATGCTTTTGGGTCTTCCCCGTGTATATCTGCATTTATTTAAACATTATTACAATACCTAGTAGCTTAATTAACCATTAAACATTGTAAACATCCTTAACAAAATAAAACTGAAGCATATACTGTGACATAACATTGGTTCATGTTACCTACTCTCCCATGGGATTAGAGCCTATTTTGATTACACTGTAATTTAAACTGATCTTCCATGAATAGGGAGCCAAAATACCATCTTCATTTAATTGGATTTTACCTACAAATAAAATGTATTAACTATCGCTGTCTTAACAATTTTATGACGTTTTTTAAATAACATAGACTCAAGTTAATATCATACACTTATTGTACAAAGCACATGCGAATTAGTTGATGTTAGTTCATCACGTCACGGAGTGGCGGATCTTTGTGATCTTTGGTATGAAGGTAGTAACTAACTTTATCTACTCTGTGATATGGGTTCCCTAGAATTATATAGGTTACTTTTTAACTCGACACAACGCGAGCAACACCTCGAGCACACACTAGTATATCACATACATATGTACATAATATCATATTAGTATCGTATTGTCCAAGGTACATGTAATAAGTAATTAATTTATCACATTAAGTAAACTCAACAACTAATTACAAGAGTCATTCAGATAAAGATGAGCCGAGTGGGCATTATGTCTCGCAATCTAGCACTAAGGCATCTGATATCAAACAATGGTGATTGTTTCTTACAATTTATCAACTTTCTACTTGACCAGAGATTGTTATTATGTATTTGATTTTTATTATGTATTTGATTTTTATCCATACATATAATATAACTACATACATGGACATTTTTTGATATCATCAGAAGCTTTGTATTGTAAAAATCTCAGGAAACACAAGATTTATAGTTTTAACAGACTTTTGTAATTTTCATCATCGTCAGCCCCTAGACTTACGAGTCTACCGCATGGCAAAAGATTCCTAATCTATACTAATATTATAAAGCTGAAGAGTTTGTTTGTATGAACGCGCTAATCTCAGGAACTACTGGTCCGAATTGAAAAAATATTTTTGTGTTGGATAGACTATCTAGGAAGGCTTTAGGCTATATAACATCACGCTGCATCTAATATGAGCGAAGAAACAATGGAAAGTGTGAAAAGAAAAAGGGGAAAATTATTCATTCTACGATATAACATATAGTTCAGGTTTAGCGCTTGCCTTTGTAGTTTACATATATATAGCACTTACCTACTTATTGATTAAAGTATATTGTATGTTTCAAGTGCATATTATTTACTAGAATGCAATCATTATATACATTCGTTGACATCATCCCCACAGAACCCATTGAGATTATTAACTGTGCAAGACTCTTGACACGGTTTTTATAAAACTCACGTTCGTATTACTCACAAGATAAATTGCATAATAGATACTTAGACAAATAATGTTTTATTGCCTCTTATTGACTTATTGCATATGAGTAAAAATGTAAAGAAAAAATGCGATAGCGCATGATCACTAAGACCATTTTTTCCCTTCCTACTTATTTAATCTTTTTTTTTTAAAAGGCTGTATCGTTGTTTGAATAATTTCCTGCTGGAAAAGTCACTCCATATTTGATATCATGACTAGGCGGCACCAAAAAGAATTAAGACAAATCAATCAACCTCAAATCACAGGGCCGTCCCTTCGCTAAGTCTAATAACGTGAAACTTGAGAGGGATACCAGCATTTATCGATGAAATTTCCACCCAGACCTCTCTCCATTTCCTTGCCATTCGTTAAAATATTATCTCTCATTGTTGCAGCTCTAATCGGTCCGTGGAAGCGAGACGAGGCGGTGTCGTCGAAGAACAGCGACGATGTTGTCGAACTGAACAAGGACCTAGTCAAGGATCACGTCGTTGTCAAGGAGAGCGGCCTTTACTTAATTTATGCACAGGTAACACTGCCTTATGATTATGAGTTTACTAATAATAGAAACATTTGCCGATCTGCCGCGTCATTGTTGCATGAACAAGGTACTAAATATGTTTTATGGAGGGGGTTTCCCCGTATTCGTAGGAAACCCCTTCTTACCACACTCTAATCTAACGATATTTTGGTGTGAAAGGACCACACTATAATAGAATGTTGTGTAAGTGAACCAACGCCACGTGTGGCTACGCCATTTTTTTCAAATAATCATAATACTTTCGGTAGTTGCTTCATTAGACTTACACGATATTAAGCAGCACTCCCAAATAAGCTGTATTTCCCTTCAAAATCCTATATAATCCAGTCTAACCAAACCCCACGTTCCAGATAGCGTACCTGACGCACGCCCCGAACTGCTACTTCGTGTGGGCGCACCAGGCCGGCGAGAAGCCCCGCCTGCTGTCCATGTGCGGCACGGGCGACGACTCCTCGCGGCGGGCGCTCAACAAGGCGCAGATATCGTGCTCCACCAGCACCGTGGCGCGCCTCTACGCCGGCGACGTCATCAACCTCGCGCAGAGAGAGGCGAACAGAACCCTACTCCTCAAATCAGGGTACAGCTACTTTGGATTTGTTAAACTCGCCCCCTGAGCACAGAATGTATGGAGGTCTTGCTATCTCGTTATTGAATGGTATTGAAATTGTCTTGCCGGTTGTAAACACAGCTAGCATGTTACAGCTACAATTTTCGGACTGTAGATCAGATAGTTTGCTTTAAATATGTCTGTGCTTGGCTAACTTGGAAATTATAAATTTTCTGTGATTTGGTCTTGAAATTATACAGTTCCAGTTTTCTTAATTCTATTGAGATTCGTGCTAGCACAGTAAAACTGGGTTTATCTAAACTTAAACCATGTCATTTTCATATAGTACAGCGGAAACTCCTATTTTATTAAATATATTTTTTGTTAAAAACCCAATGGTCTTCCTAATCAGTGATTTTGCGGGAATTTAGTTGTTTACACTTTGCTTGTTGGTGACTTTACGAAGCTTTTTCGAGAATTTAATTGTCCTGTAATACTGAGATCAAAGACCTCGTTTATGTTACCTACCATATAGAAAATTATACAAATATAGTGTTTCAATTCACGTCAGTAAATTAACCACAAGGCCAAAATGTAGGTTGAAAGTAGTCAATAAATACGTAAAAGGCCTACATTTGCAGGATCATTCTCTGAGTCATTGCATTTTGTAGGACAGGTGGTGTTGGTGCTTATAGGTATACAATATACAAAGTTAAATTATAAGGTTTACGTCACAGTAAAGGTGTCATTGTATACAATATATACATTTACTTTATTTAGTGATGTTAGTGCCATACAGAACCTAACAAAGAAAAGAGAGAGGGCTTTATTTACTCTGTGTCTCACTCAGAGAGCATCTCACTGTCTCTTTTGAGGAATGTTAGAAACATTAAGCTGACTGATCTCAGCTTCATAGTGTACGGCTGGCATTAGAACGATAGCAAAGCACCTTGTGTATTATAGAAAGCAAAACCGATATGACGATTATAAGGCAATTTAGTACATATGTAGTTAAATTGACGGAGCACTTGTTCCTATTTAACATTTTTGTAATCAATGTCTTCACTAGATTATTGAACAGGCAATACTTGGTATAACTCGTAATATTAGGACGTTTTAATGTCATTTTCCCTCTGTTTGGCTGTCTTGTTTAAGTAAAAATAATTTAATTGTTTTACAAACACATCACATGGTCCCTTATATGTATATTCAGAATATCATAATATTTGGAAAATGAGTCATTTTCGAGTTGCATTTCCAATGTAATGACAATAAGGATGCATTTGTATGCAATTAAAGTAATCTGAATAATTTATAAGGTCAATGCCATTGTTTGAATTGGAACTGTCTTACTTATAAACGGGGATCAACAAAGTATAGAGGATCTGTCTTATTTGTCGCTTGTATATTTTGAGAGAGGAAAAGACATAACAAATTGTTGACTCAAGTTAATAATTAAGACAGTATTTTATAAGTTATGTTTTTAGTTATCCTAGACCGTAATGATTGCTTACCATCAGGCGAATTACGGTCTAATGCAAACCCATTCCTTGTAAAAAAAAAGTTGTAGTAATATCCTGATCTCAAAATAAAAGGTCGAAGAATCATCCCACAGATAATTCAAAATTGTTACAAATTTATAATTTTATTTTGAGATGTTTTTGATTATATTCGTCATTTAGTCTTTCATTATAGTTTAGATAAAACGTTAAGACAATAAGGGTTCATATTATTTGCGTATAATTTTGCTCAAAGGAGTCAGTTTGCAAAATTGTTATAGAGTTGATTAATAAAAATGCTTTGTTCAAGCTTGATATACTTACTAAATACATTGTATGACAAATTGAACTTAGTATTTAATTAGTGATACTTATTCTAATAAGGTCTTAGGTAGTCTACTAGTTTGTACTTATTAGGTAAGCGAAATTTAAAATTAAGTGCCTTCCAATGAACAAGCCATACTGTCTTAGTTCGTAATTTAAGTTAGAACTTATGTACTTAGTTCATAGTTCGATATTCTCTAAGCCATATCAATATTTAGTCATGTATTGAATGTTGACAGTTATTTATATAATTTAGTTACCTCTTAAATACAGGATTCTCAAGAAAAGGCATGCCGTGATTATTCATATATATCCATTACCATAATTAACCACGTTCATCTTTTCATGGTCCTCAAATTCATGCCACGTTGTAAAACCATACCGCTTTTTAGCTTCATCTGTTTCATAAAAAAACATACTTTTCCTGAGGATCCTACTACATATATGTAGTCATATACATATAGTGTATGTACAGTAATTGTGGTTTTGCGGTGCTCGTGTTTGTATAACAGTTTTGTATTTAGTGAAGTCCCAGTGTTATAATAATTATTGACATGCATAGTTACATATTTATTTATTGATAACAATTATACACTTGCTAATTAAGAAGCAATAGTTTGTAAGTATGTTATATTCATTCTCTTACTGTACTCGAGAAAATGGCGACAATAATGCTTGATATTAAAACAAGCAATAATATAGACAGACATTGTATTAGTAACCGTTGCCATTTATAGAACAATTAATCAATGTTTTTTTTTCTCCTTTGTCGGCTGTGTTTAAAATCTGTATCAAAAAGGCATCAAATCATAATTATCATCAATGACATTAAATATGATTATCATATTGATAATTCGTTTCTGGACCATGTTGTCTCCAATTCTTCTTTATAGTATCTTAATAAATAAATGAGATGCCCAATAGACCTCAAATAGACTCTTATTTAGCCTTTTTGTATGTTATATCGTGTAGGTTTTCAAATTGTATTTTGTAGTGAAGTTTGTGTTATATGTAAAAAAAAGTTGTTTAGGTTCGCGAAAAGGTCATATACATTGTGATAATGAAAGCAATACATTTTTTAGTGTTCTTTTTTTGTAGGATTATTATCTAAATATAATTTTAAGTTAATTCTTATGGCCTATCTTTACTTTTGTATAGCAATATTTGGAATTGTTAATGATGTACTCTTTATAGTCATAGGCTAAGTATTTGTACCTACAATTAGGTATATGTTGTACATTTAGATACAACCGTCCACAAACAATAAATGTGCCTTACTTATTTTTGTGTCTTATTCAAATAATCACATTCAAGCCCATACATAATATATTTTTACTATTAATTAAATAGGTATCACTTTAAGTGTATTCATAGACCAAGCATACATTTGTAAGTTACAAAAGCTCATACCTATATAGGTAATATGTACTTAGTGAAACTATGGATAAGTTGAAATGATTGCTACATGAGTGAGTTCAGCCATAAATACCAGATGTAAGTAAATAGGCATTTTTTTTTATCCTACTTATTGAGGCAAAAGCACCACAAATCAATGAATACTAGTGTTACGATCGCTCAGAAGGGGTACAATTATAAATTATAACATTCAGTGATACAGTAATTATTCATTTATTATCGCTTTATCAATTATTCACTTATTATCTTTTTACAAATATTCACGACACTGACCTTGTCCAACAACGCCTCGTTCCAAGTGAGAGAGGTTCCGTCAAGATGGCCGCCCTTTTTATAATAATTTAAGAGAGTGAATTGATGTTTTCCCTGTCAGTGTCACTTCACGTCGACTAGATGACACTGACAACTCAATGATAATAATATCGTAATTAACCGGTAAATATAGTGACTGTAACAGTCGGCCATCCTAACGAAACGAGTCCCTTCGTTTAGTATGTAGATAATTAGATAATTACTATTATACCAATTATGTAGGTAAATCACAGAAATAACAAAATTAGGATCTAGGTTGTATCTCTATACTTTTGCTATAGTTGAGATCTACTGCGATGCACTAAACTCATGGGTGGCGAGTTCATACGCCAGTGTGCCCGGTTCAGATACACCCTCACTGTAACTACATATAGTTGTGCGCAGTGACAGTTACTTCCTTCATTGTCACAACGCACAACTACAGTGCAACGAACCAATAATAACAGTCAATCGCATCTCATTATATCTTTCCAATTTATAAAATTAATCATTATCAATAATTTATGATCAAGTTAAATTACAATCCGTTAGGTCAATATTGTTTGGATACGTTCGCTATAACTAACTAATGAGTATGTAAATACAGTTCAGTTTGTTAATCAATTATGATCACTATCCTTATCAGTAACTTGAATCTATTATCTCACTACAATTTGTCAATCAGTCATGATCACTTACGTTATTTCTAACTTAAAGCCAGTATTTCATTACAATTTGTGAATTTAATCAGGATCACTTTATAGATAACATAAAACAATTATATACACCATACTATTATACCAATTATGTAGGTAAATCACAGAAATAACAAAATTAGGATCTAGGTTGTATCTTATATAATTTTGCTATAGTTGAGGTCTGTGACAATTACTTCCTTCATTGTCATATCACTCACTGCGATGCACTAAACTCATGGGTGGCGAGTTCATACGCCAGTGTGCCCGTTTCAGGTACACCCTCACTGTAACTACATGTAGCTGTGCGCAGTAACAGTTACTTCCTTCGCTGTCACTACGCACCCTCACTGTAACTACATATAGCTGTGCGCAGAGACACCTACTTCCTTCCCTTCAATGTCACTACGCACACCCTCACTGTAACTACATATAGCTGTGCGCAGTAACAGTTACTTCCTTCGCTGTCACTACGCACTCTCACTGTAACTACATATAGCTGTGCGCAGTGACACCTACTTCCTTCAATGTCACTACGCACAACCGCGATGCACCAAACCAACGATCGATCGCGAGTACCACCGCGAGCTCCCGTTCCCTCATCCGCAGCGACCGCATGCTGCTGATACTTCTGCTCCGACGGTGACTGCGATGGTTGCGCTAGTCACGGCTGTGACTTCGTGATTGCCGTCTTCGCAGCGTGTTGTCGTCATGGCTGCGACTGCATCGTGAGTCTCCGCGTCGGTCACGGCTCGTGATACTCGGCGCTGTCTGTCCGAGGGTCGGGCCTGACTCTGGTCACAGCGGCGGCTCAATCCGTGCCTTGGTCGCTCATGTTTCTGAAACTTAAACATATCGTGTCAATACGTATCCTTATATTCATACATAAAACCACATGAAGAGGGGCAGGCAAAAGAGGAAATAACCCGTTAAGGTGTAATCTAATCCATTTACATCTGAGTAAGCATCAGCTTAGATAATATTTCTTACATATTTTCTACTACTATTCATTGGTTAACCGAAATGTATTAATTGCATGTTTCTATCGTCCCAACACGCTTTGTATGTTTTATGGTACAGCAAATATTGAATTTATCGTCACTCGTATTTGAATTACGATCCTTCAAATATAATTGTTGAGGGGTGCAAGGATCTCTATTATTGCTAATCAAGAACATCAATAGATCGTCAGGTTCCTCGCACCGTAGTGCTAATGCGCTAAACTCAATGTGGTCCAATCACTATTTAAGCAGTCGATGGCGTGCTTGCCGCTTATATCGCATTGGTAAAGTAGGGAATGATTTTCATTAAGTAGTTAAACAATTCGATTCAATTTAAAGTAGGATTACCTACTTCTGCGCTTTAATATGTCTTCAAGCAACTGACCATAATTTTAGCCGCAAGGAAAAGCGTTTAACATTTCGGCTTGTCATTCCGACCAGCTATACAAATTAGAACTCAGACTTTCATACCATATTTTAGCTAGCCTGAATTTTTTTGCAAAGCAGAATGTACTGTACTCCTCTCGTCCCAGCCGTAACCATCGCACATTCATTACCCTTTTTAAGCCAAATATCCATGCACTGGTTTTTCTCTGAAGGATACTCAGGTACTATTATGTTTTTACTAAAGATAAAGAATCTTTATTGATAAAGTAAAGTTGTAACATAGATATAAGTACTAATATCATAAAATATGCTACACAAATTACACTAACTCGTCAAATTGAATTTATAACACTTAGTTTTAATAAAATTTTAGTTACAATGTCAATTTTATTAATAACATAAAGATAATTTTTGTCATTAACATCATGTCAAACATAATAGCAGTTATGTAATCACACAATATGTCAACTCAAATAAATCTAGGTACCTACTGTCACTTTAGCTGTATAGGGGCTAAAATGACAATTTGGCATCACACTCCTTATTTAGTAGTTAATTACTTAATTTCTAAGCAAGATTAGAATCAATTGCTAGTTGACTGTAGTCATTTCCAAAGAATTCTTTAAAACTGTATAGTTTCTGATCTAACAATAATTGGTTGACACTATTGCAAAATTGCTGATCGTTATTCATAGACTGAATGTGTGCGGGGAGTTTATTGAACAGTTTCTCTCCCATTATAGTGGATAGTTTCTTAGTCATACACAGCCTAGACACAGTAGGTTTTAACAATACTCTGTTTATCTTGGATCTATTTGAGTTATAAGTCTAAAGTTTAAACAAATGTGGATTTCTTTTTTACAAACTTTACAATCTCTAATACATATATTGCGACACTGACGTCAATATCTTCAACTCCTTGAAATGGTTTCTACAAGACTCTCTATATCTACCTCCCACAAGTACTCTTATTGCTCGTTTCTGCATTATTAACACTCTTTCAAAGTCTGTCGCATTTCCCCATATACTTAATAAATGTCGTCTGAAAGTATAGAGTGTATGTATGAATAATAAGTTTCCTTTAGGTGCTCTGGGCTTGTTATTGGTTTCAACTGGTTTAATGCATAAGCCCCTTTAGCCCTTTTTTTTACAAGTATTATTAATATGTTCTTTCCATGTTAAGGAGGGATCTAAATCGAATCCTAATAGCTTTACATGCTTTGCATATACACATTCAGTTTCATTCTCTAATATTAATGGAGCTTATTTAATGTTTGGTGATAAGTACAGCATATACGGAATATTATATTCGTTTTATCAGTATTCAGTTTCAGACCATCCACCGTACACCAGTTTTCTAACTCTCTTAAAGTTTTATTTATACATTTCTGAAGTTCTTCTCTGCCTTTATAAAATGGTGTGACTCTGTTCTTTTTTTAGCGTTCTAGAATATTCATCCGACTGTAGAATATTGTTAATAAGGAAAGTTAGATGGTCCCCCAGATGCAAAATTATATCATATAGAAAATATCCGTATATATAGAATATATCCATCGTCTCTGATCGGTCTATCTTTCTCTTAGCTACCTTCATTAATTCAAGGGGAGTTACATACCTACTTAAATTTAAAATTATCCGATGGAAAAGATCCCTGTATTTGTAGTAGACCCATTGCTTCTTGTATGTTTGGTGGGTTATTTGTCTTTAAGTTTTGATCAATTGAAATAAAATAATTATTTAAGTAACTTGCTATTTGTCTTTCCTTACTTCTATTTTGTTCTCGTCCAATAGATCCCACGTCCATTCTTTTATATCTTTATTTGTTTCTTCTTTAATTACATTCCACGCCTCCTTTTTGGAGGTTTTCGCATTATTTATTCTACCCTCAATGTGTTTTTTCTTACTTTCATCTAAAAGTTTATTCTTTAACTTGGTTTTTATTTCTATTATATCCTGAGTGGATGTTACTTGTGGGTACTGTCTCTGAATTTGATATAAGTCATGTATGTCTAATTGTAATCTTATTATATCTTCAGAGATCTAAGGACATTTTTGTCTATTTTTTCCGCCTTGTTTTGATTGGTAAATGCGCATCCATGTACCATATTAATTTATTAACTTTTCAAATGTGGAGCTGTCATGCACACTAAATAATGTGTCCCAGTCTGTAGCTAACATTGAGTTACATAACTCTTCTATTTGATAATTTTCACAAAAACGCTTTTCAACATATATAAATTTGGGTATTTTTTTCTTGGCAGTATTCAAGTATACTAATTGAGCATCATAGTCGGACCCAGTTGCTGTAGCAATGTGCTTAATATTTATGTTATTTTCTGGTACATTAATAACCACACTGTCAATTGATGGTTTAGACCCTTTATCAAATCTAGTTGGGAAATTTACAGCATTTCTAAATTTATAGGTCTTTAGGATGACATTTATTGCTGTCCGTTCTGAGGATTTTACCAGAAAATCGACATTCCAATCTCCCAAAAACAGAATTTTGGTATTAGTCATATCACTCAATAAACTAAACAGTCTATCCAGGGCTTTAGTCATTTTTATAAAATTACACGCCCTGTCCTATTCCGGAACATTGCACACAGCGCCATCTAGCCCCACACTAAGCAAACGCTTGAATCCTATACATACCTATGATTAACAACTTACAGTCCTTCAAGCTAATTTCTATACAACCTTATTCACAATGGAATTCATGACATAGTTCATCTATTTTAGTACATTTAATATATTTTATCTGATTTCTTACAAATATGGACACCCCACCATAAATAAAACTACTATTATCTCTATTCAACATTCGTGTGCTATGTACTACTATCTCTATTCGACATTCGTGTGCTATGGCTCGGCTGTGACGGGAGGATAATTATCTTTAATAGACTTAATAATCTGAGTTACGTCTTTAGAAGTAAACAATGGACTTACGTGACTTTTTGGATCTCCGCGATGGTCCCCATCGGGCACATGGCTGCGGCCACCGCTGATACCATGGCTGCAACCACGCGTCACCCCTTGCGGCGACTCCCGGCGCAGTCTCCGTCGACGACTCCGCTCCTGCTCCCTCTTCAGCGCCCCCTCGCGCTCCTGCAGCCGACGGCAGTAGCTGCAGCTGCGTGGACTGGAGTCACGATGACGCCCGATCGACGATCACGATGGGGCCGCGACACTCCGTAATCGCCTTAAACTCGTAGACAGAAATTGTGTGCATTAGATACAGAATCGAGCAATATAATCACGTTAAAAGACAAAAACGTTAATATCTCGGAAACTATGCGTCGTACGCAAAAAATAACCAAATTTTGATCCCCCTTAGAAACCCCCAGACCCCAGTCAGGCTTTTCAATATAGGTTTTTTTTTTTTTTTTTGTTTTTACTACACTTAATTTAAATATCGATCAATAAAATTATTCAAAATTAGGTACCTACCTAAGAAATACAACATCAGCTTGAACTCACAATTGGTTGTCAGTATTTCGTGACGTAACCGATTTAATCCGCCTGTATTAGGCAAATCATGCTATTTGAAGTTAAATTTTGATTATGCTACACCCATGCATTAACTGTTCTACCGATCTAATAGTGTATTTCATCAAAATTTGATATTTTGGTACAAATTTATTATTTCGATGGCGTGGTATTCATTTGCGAAATTGTAATTTCACAATTTATCCCACTTCTGAGCTGTTACGATCGCTCAGAAGGGGTACAATTATAAATTATAACATTCAGTGATACAGTAATTATTCATTTATTATCGCTTTATCAATTATTCACTTATTATCTTTTTACAAATATTCACGACACTGACCTTGTCCAACAACGCCTCGTTCCAAGTGAGAGAGGTTCCGTCAAGATGGCCGCCCTTTTTATAATAATTTAAGAGAGTGAATTGATGTTTTCCCTGTCAGTGTCACTTCACGTCGACTAGATGACACTGACAACTCAATGATAATAATATCGTAATTAACCGGTAAATATAGTGACTGTAACACTAGTACCCTTTTAAAAACCACAAATCTTCGATGTCACAGTAATTTTGTAACCAGGCTCTTAAAATCTGTACTTAACTGATGGTAGTTTTGTGGAAAAAATGTCTGGATGACATTGATTTCCATCAGTACAAGTACGCTGGATCGGCTGCCCCCCTATTGTCTGTGGCTGCCCCAGACCAAATGACAGCTCTTTTTTGTGCCGATTTGAAGCGCCGCGTACTTGTACTGATGGAAATCAATGCTGGATGATGATGGTAGCTTTACGTTCTATCGAACGTAGTTTTCAAACAGCTGTCAAACAGTGACAACATCAGCATTTTACGCCGAACGAAACGTAATTGATATAACCTCAAAATATATTTCACTTTTCATTTATTTTATTTACAAAATTCAAAAAATTGAAATGTTGACGAGGTAAGTATTGGAAAAGCAAGCCGTTATTTATATAAAGTGTTTCTTAATCTTATTACTCACAATTTGATTTCAGGTTGAGATTTAGACGTGATTTTCGTATCATTGTAAGATGCCTCTCAGACAAACCAACAGACGATGGAAAAATCCCCGAAATTAAATCAAAAGAAGCAGACAGTCAAAAGAAAACATCAGATAATGCTACAGAAAAAATCCAGTCACTGCTCAAAAGCATGATGGCAGAACCGTTGATGAGTGAAGAGGAATACCGCAAAAAGTTTGTTACAGCACCAGATATACCTAAAAGAGTAAAACAAGAAGATGAAATCTCAGTTAAAATGGAGAAAATAGGTTTGTTTAGTGCTCTACAAGTACCTAATATAATTGTGTATAATTGATATTAGTTTTGTATTCTGTCTATATGATATTGTTGAATGAAGTGAAGCATATAAACATATTTTAATGTGTATATTGCAGAGGAAAGTTTGACAAAAGCAGCTGGAGATGTAGCACAAGCCTTGGGAGGGAATGTCAAGCAAACTGAAGCCGAGCTATTGTCCAGAGTCCTGGGCAAGATCAATCAGACTTCCACTAGTCTCAGGTAATTTATGAAGCATTAGAAAAAATACAACTAGATGTAGACATTATTATCAATGTCTTCATATCATCTCTGTGAGATGGCTTAGGTACAGTTTATGCCTCCTACACTTGATAGATAGATATAATTCTAAACACCAAACACAGGAAAAAACAATGAAACATACAAACATAAAATTAGTGTCCTAATTGGCGACCTTATCTCTTAAAGCGATCTCTTACAGCTTGCTTGCAGACCACTAAAACTAAAACACTATAACAATAGGTTGGAGAGAGTATTAAATATATTATTTACCACTTGATAGGTTAGCATTTGACTATACACCCCATTATAAGCTACACTGCAGTCCAAGATGTAGCACACAGAAACCTATTTATTTGATCAGCAAGTAACTGATGTGCCCACATCACACTCAAACTCTTAAGAAAATTATTTTGCTAGAGTAGGTTTACACTACACAATAATTATACTGTCCATTAGTGTAGGTACTGATCACAGGTTACCTAGAGCTTTTTTGGTTTTATGTAACCAGCCTTCAATCCAGTTCTTAAAGTTAAGATCACCTCAAAATAGTTAAATTACTGCAAATAATCAGTACTCAACTATAGTTATATGAATGTTCCAGTGACCTGCTAGTAGGTATGAAGGTAGACCGCTCGCGCGAGGTTAGCGAGGCGGCCCCGCGCGAGACCCGCGGCCAGCAGGTCAGGCGGCTGGTGGAGAAATCCACCCGGGACCAGACAACACGGTACACACAGAGGAAGGGGCACGAGGGACAGGACAGAAGTCTACAGGATAGACCTAAACGGTAAGACTATATTTTTTAAATAATTTTACTAGTGATGATACCTTTTTTTTTACTTGAATGGGTTTGCACTTGACCATAGTTTAAGACCTCCTAAGTCTTTGCACAAGTAAGTCTGTGGACTGTATAAATTTGGACTTTGTGTGGACTATATAAAACAGTTTTGACATATGGGCACATCAGCATTTTGCTGCTCTCCCATTAATCAAATAAATAATAAATAAATAAAGTGGCACTCTAAACTATGAGATAAAATAGAAAGGTGGAATAAAATATGCCACTTGTCTAATATATAAGCCTGATGGTTATATGGCACCTTATGATTATATGCATAATGAACTTCAATTCTACATACAGTGAGAATGGGGACTTAATTTCAACAACATTATTTACTTAACTGATACTTATCATATTGCTTCTATTTTATTATTGCACTATTCTGTGAGACACCCTTCACAAGACAAAGGTTTGTTGTCTCTATACAAAATTCAATATTATTCTGTGGTGGTGGTCACAAATCAGTTTAGTTGAGAGATTACAACATTGCATGACCATTATAATAAATGGCATTATTATAACATCACACATTTATTCCATTCCAGTCCAACTCAACCTCGAGCCCAGCCCACCACAATAAATGTGTTCAGCGGCACTCCTCTTGGCATCTTCTCTCCGTCGGAGCCCAACTATGGCACCCAACTGGAGACCTGGGAGGCCCTGAAGCAGCGGGAGCTGACCCTGGCCACCATACAGCCGCCTGCCAACTACTTCGAGAAGATGATCAACTGGACCAACCAGGGGAAGGTGTGGAAGTTTCCTATTGATAATGAGCAAGGTAATATTTAGTTTTTATTATACCATATTATTGTGGACCTTGCCGACCACTATGATGTATCTGCCCAAGAAAACTTCCCTAATGAATTCTGTGGGGGAGTCACGACCCTCAGTCATGAGGAATACGACTAAAGAGAGATTATACCAAATAATAAGACCATTAATTGGATCTGTTTGTACACTTGTTGTGCACACATGTGTTTGATGCACAGAATGGATCATTACCTTTAAAGTGTTTTGCTGTTGCTCATGTATTTTCTGTGTATTGTGGTGTGTGCCTAATAAATAAATAAAAAAAATATTAATGCCTGATGGTAAACATCACGCTTGATGATTCCATTTGTAGTGCCATATGGAGTCTTGGATTACAAATATTGATGTCAGGTCTTCATGTCTAATATCTGACCATAGTATTGCCGTACAAATCTGAACTCAACATTACAAACAGCAGTTGTGTAGATTCAAGAAAACAAAGGACCATAAAACAAACCATCATACATACATTTATACCAATTGATGACATAGAGACAGACAGGGAGTAACTTACCATCATAGCCTTTGCTTACCGTCAGGCAAACGCAAAGTGCAAACCCATTTCAGTTTAAAAAACCTGGAACACATTTTCTTATATTATTATGCGGTTTCACTGCAGCAAACAACAGATATACTTACACTAAAGTTAACGTATTTTATTTATCATTTCCAGGTCTAGAGGAAGAGAAGAAGGTTCATTTCTCGGAGCACGTATTCATAGACTCCTACCTCGAAGGCTGGTGTCCCAAGAAGGGTCCTATCAGACATTTCATGGAGCTCGTCTGTGTAGGTCTCTCCAAGAACGCATTCTACACAGTTCAGGAGAAAAAAGATCACATCATGTGGTATAAAGACTACTTTGAGAGCAAGAAGGATTTGTTGATGGAGGTTGGAGCTTGGGAAACCAAGTCGAGCAGTGAGGCCTCCTTGTAAGATTATTGTGTAGTGAATAGATGTCTGCTAATATAATTGTATTATAGTTGTTTGTACTTGTTTTATTTCAGCTAAGAAACTATTACTTGAATAGGTAGACTATATTCAGTATAGTATCTTTATTACTATTACATATTGAATTAGAATATTGTAAAGTTGGGAAATATTAGCTACTTCAATTAATTAACTCTGGACTATTCTCACTGATATATCGTCGAATTTTCTAGCTAGTCACTAACAAGTTAAGTACATTATCGTAAATGTGTTCTATGTTAAATTTGTATTCTTTATTGAATACATAAATAACTTTTAAAATTCATATCAATGTAAACTCGGGATTACAAAGGTAAATTATAGGTAAGTACATATATAGAAATATTTAAATATAGAAAGGCTATTTAGGATTAAGAATAAAACAAATAATTCCTTATTACTTCACTTTATTGCACCTATGGAAGTACACTTTGTTACATTCGATGTTCCTTCACGTTCGTGAGTCGCCTAATTATTCGATTGGCATAATTATTCACAGTAAAAATTAGTCATAATAGACATTACGCATAACTGTATTTATATTAGATTAATGGACAAGTTATCTTCCAGTAGAACCATTTCTTTAGGAACATACATTATTTTATTATGCTTTCGAGTTTGTGTCAATAACATTTAACAAGATCGGAAAGAAATGGTTCTAGTTTAATTATATCATTAAAATATGAGCGCTTTGTAGCTTGCGTAGAATGTAGCATCATTATTTTATCTTTTAAATAAAAGAACGTTTAAATAAAATTTTAGCATCATACCTTGTCCATCTTGTTTTAGACAAGGTTAGGTGTGGCATTACACTGCGTTTATATCTTTACGACAAAGAAAGCCACAAAGCGCTCAATAAGAGAGCTTACAGTATCAACTGTTGGTACATAGCATGTCTAACATCTACTAAACATCTTGGATGCCGATTCACAACAGGATGCTGTTCGTTACAAAAACGTACCTACCGAATTATTTTGTTGTAAAAAACAAGGAACTCGTTACAGCTAAGTACATATCCTTACATTAATCTTCGTATACTTTAAAAGCCTCCAAAACGTTCCAAATTATAAAAAGTACAAAATAAATGTACATATAAAAATCACATAACTTTGTACAAATGTACTGAACGGCTTTGTACAAGACACCGCTTGTATCAGTAACAAGCGGCAGTAATTATAGCGCCTGAGAAGAATGCAACCACATTTAGAGGCCTTTACGGAATCAACAAACAAACTTTGAACTTTACAATTTGAACCATGACATTATGGAGTTACTAAACATTATGCAATTCATTATTTATACCTACAACAAAAACATATGTAACTGAAACAATCTTCAGTAAAACTATATGATAAGTATAACTTATTGAACCCCATTCAGATATGCCACTTTACCCATTTCGTTTATATTATTAAAATATTAATAATAAAAACTATTGCCATTAGTTTCTAAAACGTATAAGATATAACAGAAAGTTGCAACAAAGTGGCATGTCTTAATAAGGCAAGTCGATATTAGGAAAATAAATGTGAAAGTTGAGTATTAAGTTAAGCGGAATAACTGTATTTTTGTAGAGCAAGCAACCAATGAAATATTTAAGTCCTGGGATAGTTACTAGATATCATAATATTAGCTAGAAACAATACCATGAACAATCATAACAAGAAATAGCAAACAGAACCAGTGGAAGACTGAAAAAGAAGTTAATTTTTAATACATACTTAATCATTTCTCTCTGCATAGCGATGGGTTGAAAAATAATGGATCTTAAAAATAAAAAATCTCAGCAACTAGAACTGCAAGATACTTTCCATCAGAAATAAGTTTCCAAGAAAGTGAGATACTTAGCTATATTTAAAAACATAACATTTAACTTCCTTTTTCTAGGAGTCAGTAAAAATGGAATTATATGGAATGTTAAGCCTGAGGAATGAAAAAAAAATAATGTACATTTTTCTCACACATAGTAGTTGTTAAATTATTCGTAACTGAAGAAAATGTTTCTAAACTTATAGAAGAGCGTTCAAAATGTAACTCGAAAATAAATGCGCCCCGGCAATCAATATAAGTAAATCCATTTTTTGATGATAAGATTTGTGTACCTACTCTTTTTTTTCCTATTCAAATTAATGTATTATGAAAAATAATTAAAATTATTAGTTCCTTTCTTTGAAGGTTAATCTCATTTTTTATACTCTCATTCTTCTCATTTTTTCTTACGCTAGACAAAATCGAACATCGATTTTGTCTAGTGTAGGAATATGACATAAAACCCAAGATTCCCGAAGCGCATTCTTAACAAACTTTCCGTGTACTCTACAGATTATTTGGCAAGACAGCTAAAACATTACCAAACTAAAATTACGTTACAACCTTCAGTTTTAAACCAGCTCGGTTTCTCTGCCAACCATTCATTGGAAGTTGATCGGTTTTACTCTAAGGACGTTAATCGCTAGTTTTCGAATAAGATTCGTTCATTACTACCACCATAGCTACCCGTGTCGTACAACTACGATATCTGAGCTCTACAGCTCTATCAATTGACATCTTTGTCTTCTTCTTATTTATAAAAGACATTATAGTTTCGTAAAGGTTTGAATGAAGCAGCTTTAGAAAGCAGACAAGTTTATACTCTTATTTTGTCAAAAATATTGTACTGTGAACGTTTTTTGTACAATAGAACAACACTGTTTTGTCAGTCGAACATTAAAATCTGACAAAAGTCTTGTTCTGTATAAGCTAAAGTCTGCAATGTACGCGTTAGTGTCGCAATAGTGTATTGCAACCTCTAAGAAAGTCTCGTCTGTTATACTCGTATGTCCTTGTATATGTAGCGATTGGGACGATTTCAATGTAAAAATTCACTTGACAAATGTTATAAAGCTATGGCCTCTATATATTTATATTTCAAGTATATGATGAGGGCTAATATTTGTTAATTTACTGCTATGAGTACTAATAGTTTTACGTCTCAGAAATGTTAAAATGCGGTAGCCCCCATCGTAACCATGCTGATTATTGACCAGTAAATTATAAACAAGAAAGAGCGTAAGTATATACCTATTAGTGACACATTCTGAAAAGGAACTAAATATTATCTGCCTCTCTAATTTGAATTAAAATTAGCATTAAAAAAAAATATATAAGTAGTAATTAAAACTCATTGATAAAACTGACAAACGAAAAAACTAATTTCCAATTAAATTTTTCAAATCCCCAGACTGCGCCGCACACACTTGTTTTCAGTTTTTTTTGCGATACACGTGTAAGTGATATCAGTATCGGAATATGAGACAAAACAACTTTTTTCTTTCATGTTATATCATCATCGGAAGTGAAGTTCAGATAGTATTTAATTCCTCTTCGTACGAGCTGTTTGTGCGTTTTTTTTTACCGAACAGATAACCTCTCCGAGGGGGCCCATGTACGGCAAGTACCAGACAATGTCACTTTTTACATATCTACTTTTATCATTGCGCCACTGTATAATATGAGGCCATTTTTTTTATATAGTCGAAAAAAAGTAACGTGTAAAACAAATTTTGTTATGAAAATTATTATAATAAAGTTAATGATGCTGACCTGTAGTTGCTCCTATGGATTATTAGTGTAATTTATCGAATGATTTGAGCCCCCAAATATACTAAGTTATGTAGAATATTTTAATCTTGCGGGATCGCAGATTACTCGTTCATTTCACCTCTAGTGTGGACGGCTGCGTGTGGCCTGGACTGTCTACATCACCTGGAAGTCGAAGCAATATGTCATGTTAAAATAAACATACTTTCAAATATACATATTTATTGAACGAATGGCGCAAAACTATGATCTACGAAGCGTTTATCCTGAGTCCTGATAGTCACAGTCTTAAGTTGGTATTGTTAGAGCTACTAATAAAATATTATCGCTTGCATAATTATTCTACAGCTAAGTAGTTATAATTGTTCGCAATCAATCAAACATTGGAAATGTATGGTATCACAAAATCGGAAAACTTTTTACTCGAAACCCAATCGCTAATCATTGAAATCCAATTGTAACTATTTGAATTTGAATTCAGAGTATTCGAGTCCAGAGTGAACCGTTTCTTTCTGGGCAAGCGCCCTAGGTCGTAGATTACGTTGCTTAACATCAGTCGAGTTGTAGCCAAGTTTGTGCCCATCAAGTTTATTTAAGACTAGTGGGTGGTCGTCTTCGCTCGTATTAAGAAGTAAAACTTGCATCCCCTATTTCACCCCTTTAAAAGTGGCATTTCCAAAAATCCTTTCTTAGCGGATGCCTACGTCATAACATCTACCTGCATGCCAATTTTAAACCCGATCCGTTTTTTTACGTGGTTAAGCAATGCTGCAGCCTAGGGTGTAACACGCTTTCCTAACCAGTGGTCCGTCCAGTGGTTCTAGCTGTGCGTTGATAGATCACTATATCAGTCAGTCACCTTTAAGTTTAATATGTTTAGTAGTATACATGCCTGCAGTATCTGGCTGGCCTCGAAGGCGGTGCCGGGCAGCAGCACGATGGGCGCGGCCACGCGGCCCGCCTCCACGCACACCATGTTGGGGAACTCGTCGTCGCCGAAGTCGGGGATCTCTTTCGCGAAGTCTGCCCACGGGTTCCAGATCACTGTTGGGAATAGAATAAAACATGATAAGACTAACTAGACTATAGTAATTTATAAAAGTTATAAAACAAAACTAATTGATTGTCGATTAAACATCAAGCAGAAAGCCATACCTAAAAACATACCCGCCTTATGAATCAATATGCACGCTGTCGACAGATTGATGTAAGAATAAACTCCGAGCAACACTGAATGAAATTATCTAATGGAACGATGCTGCATCGAACAAAATAAGACTTTTCACCGAGCAAAATTGTGACTTTAGACAATTTAAAATTTTCAAACATGTACTACAAAAATAGGAAAGTCCGTGATTGAGTGTCGGTACCGCTCTAATTCTACCTGTAGGTATGTGGAAGCAGTGCTGTTCAAGTGTACTGACCAGTATCAGGGAAGTTGTACTTCTGTATCCTCATCTTGCGGCCGCTGACCACGTTGGTGATGATGTGCTCTTGCATGGTGTTCTGGTAGATGCGGTCCGTCCACTCGTTGATGGTGACCGCCTCGCGCGTCTCTTGGTACACCGCACCGTCCCGCGTCTGGGGGTGAGAGGGGTAGCAACATTATAGTAATCGTTATAGGCTTCGAGTTATGAGTATAAAATAACTGATGTCAAAAAGGAGACAAAAAAGAATAGTAGAGCCATTCCATCATAGTAAAGTGCATATTTTTTAATACAGAAAAGATTACATCCCGCCTAATTCACCCACTCAGACATATTTATTTGCATACCCTATCAGGGTGATTGTTCAGTGTTTTCTACCACCTTTACAATTCGCAAAAAATGCCTATGACTATGACTAATGTTAAGCGTCAGAAAATCTATTGAACAGTTGCAACAGTGGGATATGAGTACATTTTTGTCGTATGCAGTACAGAATCTCCTTTTACATAACAATTTGTACCGAGATTGCTTCCATTTGCCCTGGGCGGGCTTTGGCAAGGGAAGCAATTTCGAGGCCGATTCTCACCACCAAGCAGAGGTTATGGAAGATCCCTTTTTTTCGTGGAGGAAATGGATTTACGCATCCTCGCACTATCCCCGGCTGGGGCAGTGGGGTATGTCGCCCTCGGAGCTAATGAGACTCCACTACCGACTAAAAATATTGTCAAGTATATAGCATATCTCTGATAGGTCCAGCCTGTTACCTTGTCAATGAACATGCAGCCGTGCATGCCGGTGATCTGGCAGCGCCGCACGTCGGGCACCTTGAAGTAGGTGTGCAGCAGCAGCTGGCAGCTGAACGTCAGCTCCTTGCTCGGGTTGTACACGCCGATGTTGAAGTGCAGCTCCTTCTCGCGCAGGATGAGCCGGTACGTCACTCGGAACCTGCAATGGGAAAAAGGTAATAATAACGTGAGGTGAGAACGTACGAGTATTAGATGAGATATGATATTTTACTATGGTTTGGTAAGGTAAGGCTAGAGGATATTGATTAGGAAAGTATTATTATCGGCAAAAGAACCGTGTAACCATAAATGTTTTACGACTGGTTTCAGCCTTTTGGTGAAAAAAAAAACAATTTGGAACTTGTAACTCCTTCGATTTCCAAACATTTCTTGTTAATTATTCTAATCGGCATATTACACAACCTTGTTACGACAATAATTATGTTAAAGATTAGTACTTGTACTCACTGATAATGCCACATGGACCTCGTGAAGTCGTCGTCCATGAGGCTGAAGACCGCCTCCACGTCTCCGCTGGGCATCCGCTCCGGCATCTTCTCGACATGCCAGCGCGCCACCCGCGCGAACCCGTGCTGCGGACCGAACGGCCATTGCCCGAACTGGGCTGGGGAACGAGAAATATAATCATTAGTCACAAAATTAAGTATTTTAAATGAAGTATTAAAGACATGATTAGTTTGGAATAGATATTCTGGAATCGCGACAGCGCGCAACATTTTCAAATGAACCATTACACAGAATACACCATTTATTCATAGCATCGAGAGTCAAAACTAAAACTGGTCACAGTTTAAATGCACTACTGAAATACCAAGACAGCAAGGCAATAAATGCTTGAAATACTTACGAAATACAAAAGGTATCCCTCCTCTTATCGCTCTCTTGCCATCGAATACGGCCTGTTTACTGAAACAAAAACAGCAGCGTCAATGGAAGAGCAAATGTAAAACAACAGGGAAACATGACTTTAAACATCCAACCCGCGAAATTAGGAAAATAGTTAACTGCCCTTAAAACCTTGTTTGAAATGACTCGCATGAGTTTTACATATAAAAGAGTGATTGTGAAAACATGCGGCATACATTATTCAATGGAATGAGTTATTACTGTCAAAGGAAGTAATACATTACACCGGACCTATCATAATATCATTCTTAACCCTCGAGTGGTTGCGAGCATAACTAATGCCCGATGCACGTTCGGTCGTTACCGACGATTGCATTGCATTACACAGGTATATGTAAGTGGTACAATGCAAACAGACATTAGGCGGAACCGCAACAGTTTAGCCGGCGTGCGAGGGCTGGCGGCGGCCGGGGCTGACCGCAGCCATTACTCTGCAGCTCACGTATCAAACATGATCAATTTTGAGCCGTCGCATTCCACCGCCGACGCGGACGATGCAAAAAGCACCCTTATATTATAAATGCATCAGTGGACAGGTCGGACGCGACAAAAACGGCGACCGAGCTGGCCACGTATAAATTATTTATGCCATTTTTAGCATTTCGGAGTTTGCGGCCGCTGACGACTGGACAACGGGTCGTCATCCGCGGCGACGCAACTGACGGACGAGTCGGGCAGCGACCATTCACTGCTCCTCCGAGAAACAATATGTTGTGTATGCATTAACTTACGATGTAATCTGTCTGGAAATAATGAATCGCAAATAATTCCAAGTATCGGCAATAATAGAGCATTTTTTCCCATCCATCAATAGTAGCGCCATTTCACCGAAACTATTTGTAACTTAGTAATATGATAATGCTTTTATTTAGAGTAAAAAGTCGCATCTGTAATACAAATTGCTGTTCGCAATGATTTAACACTAACGTGGTTTAATCGCAGAAACTAATTAATATACAGATACATGAGTTCTAGAAATTGGTGCATAAATCACAACTCCCACGGCAAATATGGCGTACTGTACGGATCTGTGGATTTATTATTTGAGTTAACAATGCGTTAAAGCTTCATCGATATAATTAATAGATGGTGTATTAACACTATCAATAATCCTAAGTCAATTTTACATTGATGAACAAAATGAATAGGACTAAAATAAATGTTGAATACCTATATTAATAAAATTTAGCCACCTTTTTCTGCTCTCCATAAAAGGTGCAGTTGCAAGATGGCCGGTAAACCTATCGCAGCCAGTAGTAAATAACACACGAATGGTTTAACACTTAAAAATAAACTCGAGGAATGTCATAATAAGATAATTAGCATTTTGCAATCAATAAGGTATAGTTAAAATGAGCTGGATATTGTATGGAAGGCAATTATGCGAGAGCAACCGGCCCTAAAGGGGATACACATTACCAGTTATTCCCACAAATAGATCTCGCTTGCAAACACTCGTAGCATCAGCGACAAAAACGAAAGGTACAATACTCGCGGATCAAGTTTTAATTAAAATAATTTGGCGATGTTTAGAGAAGTGACGGCGGAGAGCGTGGCGCTGCGAGTGCGTTTCCACGAAGGCCGGGCGCGGGATAGATAAAGTTTTAATTAGAGATTCCGGATGGAATTCCTCCACGGCCGTCCGCGGGGACCGATACATTCCCGCTTCGGCATCAGCCGAGTTTTTACCAGCGCAGCGTCCATCCTCGGCCCATCGCGACATTCCTCCACCGACTAAATACGGACAATAAATATGAGTCGAGTAGCGACCACTTTCTCTTCATAAGTGTCACGGGACTACTCCGCAATATGCCCATTACGGAGACTTTGAAGCCAATTAGAGAAGCTCGGCGAATCATAAATCCTGCATAAACGTTTTTGCTGCTCAAAATATGTAGGGATCCAGCTGGAATCGGACGCGGAGTGGTAATGTGGGATAGTCAACCGAACGGTGGAGATAATCCGCTATGTATCGAGCGTGCACGCAGAGTTGCGCGAATTGCCGTATGAAGCAAAAAGCTCGCGGGTCATAACCCGCGACTATTTCTCATAATGTTCTCATCTCTATTGTTTTCTGTGTTCATATATAACATAACACCATTGATCGGTGAACAGTGGGTGATGTTCTCAACATTGTTGTAGTGGTACAATTCCCGCTAGCGGCGCCTGCGGCATGCCAGCCCCGCCAGGCGACTGGTCCACACGACACTCGTCACATGCTACAAACAAGTGAACGATAACAACGCAATTAACATTAACCGTAATTCCGCAGCACTAGAGATACATTGTGCACCGGTACATTCTGGTCCTATTAATACAGGCTCGATTGGATCCGCTCCCGTATGCCTGTCACATACGCAGCCGGAGGGGCTCGAGAAATATAGGAGCAATTAGAACAATGCTCGCCTCAATAAAAATGTAAAATAGACCGGTTGCTCCTTCGCATTTACATAATGCATATGACGAGCAAAAAGTTAAGAGTATTCGCTAACCACTTAGAAATGTAATTACTGATAACAGCGGCCACAATATGAAAGCATTTTTTAATCGTGTTCCGATAAACGCCCTTCCTTGTAATAGTGAAGCTTTTAATTATTTTAATCAGCGCGCCTTTGAAAAAAGTGGCCGTGTTGAGGCAAAAAGAGCATCGACTCGTATTCCTAGCGCTACCGAGTTAATGGAACCTAGGAGCGTGGTACTTTGACATATTAAGGGAGACAAGCAAACCGGTCGAGGGAAAAATGTGAATAAGAGGTGCGCATCAGCAAATTAAAGGTCGCATAAATGACAGGACAGTACGGTACGTAATTAGAACTTTTGTGAACCGGCCACAGCTGGGCATATCATTAAGCTCTGGGAGATACGGCAGCGAAACCTCTAAAGCCCTACTTTAAAAGTGTATTTATTGCATTAAAGGATACTTTTCGCTACTATGCGCTACACGCTCGCTACCGTTTAATAGCTCGCACTTAATGCACCGGCTGCCGGTTTAAGTTCGATTTAAGCGATTTGTATCATTATGGCTTAATTTAGTCGTCCGGTTTTTTATGGTTATTGACTTTTTTATAATATACCATTAACAATTACCACCGTTCTGAGAATTTTCACCATGTTGTTTCAATATGATATCGAGCCGTGAACTTATAGTATGTTTTAAAGCAACAAGGAATGGATGTACATAAGTTTGACAAGTCATCTCGTAGCCGGAATCTTCGGACAAATGCGTTTGATTTCGTTCCATTTTCGGTTACAAAAATATCGTGATAATCCTCACTAATAGACACAAACACTATTATGAGTCAGTCAGTGCGTTTGTTAATCCTTCACGACTACTACTGAATGTATTGTTTTGAAAATGGCGTGGGGTTCGCACCGAATAAGGGCATGGGGTATGAAGGAAATGTGGGTTGATGCTGGTTATTTTGAACTAAATTATAATAATAGACGGATAATGTTCACGTAATAGACCTTAATGATCGCTTAAAGGGTTATTTGTCTTTAGCTGATTCAGGTACGATACGTTGATCACACTTCAGCTTTATTTTTCCATGAATACAGTATGCAATGTGTAATTACGCTTTATGATGGACCCTATTAATATATATATGTATTTTTATGGTAAAACAAATTGTAATTTAAATAAACAGCTACCTGTTTACAAAAAAACTGTTCAAACATAGATTACGAACATAATTAAGCGTTAAGTTGATGTCCACTAGATCACAATTCACAATATGACATAGAAAAAAAGCTGTTGTCGATGAAATCAACCAATCTTTAGTAGCAATAGTATGAATTATATTTAATCAGCATAATTGAAGGTGTAAGGTACAGCTAGTATAAGTGGGTAACCTTGCAAGGGCCAGCGTGGGATAGAAAGTGTCTGCTCCAGCGTAGGTCGCCGCTGCCCCGCCAGGACTTACCTCATCGCCCTTCTAATGCTGATACTGTTGATAAGGTTCTAAAGTATAATAATATTGCTGGGAAAACAAACACAGGGTATTTTTTGGCAAAAAAAAAAACAAAAACTTTGAACCTAGTGTTTCATAGCAGCCTCACCGCATGAGGCGATTTCTTGAAGACAAAATAAAAGAAATAAAAACGTCTGTGATAATTCTCAAAAACAGATATACGGCAATAGGTTGATGATTTTATTAAAATGCAATAACTAACAGAAGTATGGCGATAATGTTTGTTTTATAGGTATTATTTTAGGCTCATCAACGTCGAGTTATAAACGTAAGCGCATAACAGTCATCACAAAACTGTTAGTTAATCTTATTTGATCGAAGTAACCAATAAATAATTCTGAATCTAGTGACATTGTAACAATTCCATTGAAAACGAATCGAAAATTTATACGTTTTTTTTATCTGTAGAGAATTCTTGTTGTTCGAAACTGATCTAACGCCGTGAATAGGATATGAAAATTTCAACAAAACCTTTGACATCGATTTCAAAACTTGTTTACCGTTTAGATTAATTAAAATACGTGTTTTAATTGCATATATTTATGCATTAATTAACAGCGACCGTTGATGGATAGCTAAGATTTATGCTTCCTCCTTTACATTTAATCGTCAATAAAAGTAAGTCGTAAATAAGTAATAATAAATAAAGTAAATAAGTAAAATCGTAAAATAAGTCGTAAATAAAATTGTCGAATGAATAAAATCTAATTACAACAAGTGTTTTTGTACGCGCAAGTAATTTGTTGGTACAAGTTTTAGAATTACGATTACAATCAATTATGTACATGTGACCTTAAGTTGCTATTAAAATTCAAAGCTTAGAGTCCGACAGGGAAATATAGAGCCTAGGAAATTCCGTTATTTTTTAAACACATAAATAGGAACATTTTAATTATTTTAATGTAAAATGGTGGTGTAAATAGCAAACAGATAACATTATCTAGACAAACCCCTATCCAATTTTATTTAATGTTATTCGAAAACTCATTCGCAATTATTTACTTGTAGTGTACCTATATGTGTATACGCTAACGGTACTAACTCGTATCTATATACATATAGTTTCGATACCATCTATATATATATATATATAGGTATATATGTAGCTAGGCAGATTATATCGTAATGTGTTCTTACTTGTATACTTACTTTTGGCTTATGTTAATAATTCTGCAAGAGATACGGATATTCAATATGGTAATATAAAGTAACATACTCTTCATTTTACAATTTCACAAGATTTTTTATTTTTATTTAAGATTATGGTATGTATTACATTTTGGTGTTGTTTATTATTCATAGAAATACAAGTTCGGTGAGTTTCAAATATAAACGAAGTATTCATTATAGATAAGACAAAGGAATGGATTAATTTGCATAGTATTCAAATAAGTAATGGTATGTGAACTTCACCTATGTCACTGCTTTGAAAAATTAAATGCTACTTAAAATACCCGTGAATATTACATACAAAGACAGAGGAAACATAGAAACTAAGTAGCCAAATGGAGCGTCAAAGCAACCACAAGGAGGCAACGTGGAGGAATAATGAATGAAGGGCCATGAGAAACCCTTTGTGGCAGACAGAAACATTCAAATGAGATGTGATTAGAATTTCACCGTACACGTCGGGACAATGGAAACGAGGCTAGAACAAACCACCCCGAAATGAGGCGACAGGGGCGAACAGAAAAACAAACAAAAATAAAGTAACAAAGTTAATGATTGCTCCGGAAACCATCAAACAACAAACTGACATTCATTAATTCAATGAGCGAGCTATTGTTGATAACCTGCGCGACGAGTCTACAGGTGCCCGCGCTTGCCGACCAATCATTAGAACTTCCATTTCAGGCATTGCGCTGATCAATTTTTCATGCGTTCAATTCCCACCTTTGAATTAATTGGATCATATTTATCTGCGGAGCGGGCGCCCATTTATAACACATACCATTAAGGTCGACTAATTAATGTTATTTGCGGACGTCCCGGCTCGGGAGACAAACGTAGTCCGCAAGAACTAAGTGGTCGCGCAACAAAACTCCTTTTACCTCGACGACAGGGGTCAGGCTGTAAATAGCGCGGCAGATGCTCCGGACAGCCGATTAATAAGACGGGGGCTCCGCCCCGGGCCGGGCCTGCCCCGCAGACTAACGCTGCCAATTTAACAACACCCCGCAAGATAAGCCGCTTACATACAATCTCGGAGACAAACCGCCGCCGCCGACCGCTCACTAGGGTAGGCACCTACTGATAAATGTGACAATGCTAATTCTCCTTGACATTCGCATTAGAAACAAACGCGACGCGACTCACCATCGCAGCCCAGGGACCCACTAATGAGCAACGACCGGAGTAATTAGCGTAACACTGAACGTTTAAAAAAACTGCGTAGACGATGAGAATATTCTTTGCGACAAAAACTGTTTCATCACACAAACGTGAATATTTTATTATGTGTTAAATTACAGTAAGAACAATGTTCTATAAGGTTACAAATGGCTAATCTTACATCTTAATTGATGATAATAAACGGGTATGAAAGAAAAAAGAATTACAAGGTGCAAGAGGCAGCGTGTATGCAAAAAGTGTAGCTCGCGAGTGATGTTACCATATTTAGGCGGAAGCTAGATCTGGCCAATGATTGTATGGCATCAGCTGATGCGGTACGACCGAGCCGATACATCATGCGCGGTGCGACCATGTAAGGCGGCGCGAGCATAACTCTGATGATGTCATACACGTCACTCGCGGCGGCCGGCATTAGGCACTACAGACCCCAGCACTCGCACAGCAACTAATATAATAACAATCACGCATATTGTAGTGTGAATCTCATACTTGAATGAAATAACATGAGAAATTATCTACACAATGAAAGACCAACAAAGCGAGCATAAGCGCATAAGTTACTCGTAGATTAGATTACCCTCTCCCGATAGGATGAAATATCTCCAACCCAATAAATCCGTTCAGTATTGAATAGTCTAAGCTAGACGGCGGCTCGTGAATCACGATCACATTGTGTGAACGAAATGTTTCATCTATGAATCGCGTGCAAGAACTAGGTCCACATAATTACACACAAACAAAAGCAGACGCCGAGTCTCAGCTCTATCGTGATATGAGCAGACCAAATTGTGATCGCCACGCAACCGCGTAGGAAGGTAATAAGATAACTAATAGCCACGGAGCGAGCTTTAATGCCGGCTAACCCGATAACTCCTCCAGCAAGTATTACGACGGACATGCTTTAATCCTAACTGACGCACTCATATCAATCCATTAATCAAAATCTCAGCCGCATCCAACTGTAATTTTTACATAATAACACATGTGGAATTTCCTAATTATTTGCCACTCAATGTAAAGGTCAAGTCTGCAGACAAGTAACCGTGTTTAATATTGCAAAGATGCCTTAATTGTGATAAATCATCTCCGTAAATGATAATTGCGTCGAGCACAGTCATAGTCAAAGTGCGATATAAATCAAGTCCGATTTAGAGAACCTAGATAATAATTGTAGTAAATCACAAGAGTGTGCAATCAGGCCTTCGCGCCACAGAGGTGGGTGTTGCATGGATTACTAAAATAATTATATCTTATCCCTAAATCCGGCGACGTGGAAACAGTTCGTGAGATACGACTTCTAATATTTCACCGCAGCTGTTCAACGCGTGGAACAATCAATGTCTTAGATGTCACTAGCGCGATGGCGGCGGCAAAAAAACGCAACATGTGTACTCCGGCGACAGCAAATGAGCACGAGCGGTGGACACTTCGTGACGGGTTCATTTTATTAATGGTAAAGTCTCAGCACGACGGTCCCTCGCGGGGTTTTACATCACATTAGAACCTGTGAATAATTCTGAGAGATATTTCCGCTTGGCTCGGTTACGAGTGTAACGCAGAGACGAACCGCCTCTCCGTCGGATATAATGAAGGTTACCGGCAGCACCCCGAGCGTTTAAATCAAGATTTGTCCGAGATTGGAAGGCGGGAGATAGTGTGACGGTTGCGGAGCGGCGAACTATTCACCGGAGTCAATGGCGTGTGACGCCGCCGGAGGACACCTCGGCCGCAGCTCACGATGGCATTCGAGACCCATGTCTTGCTTCTTTTTGTTTGAGGAAGGCGAGTCGTTGAGCACGTCGAGATATACCTTTAGCTACCGTCACTTATACCTAAACAGCTTTTATCAATCGCTCTGGCTAGCCGCTTCGAGGGAGCTACAAATTTAATCAATATGGTCCGACGAACCTATCAATGAAGACGGCTATCCACGAGATAATACAAGAAATATTCAAGTCATCAATTTCCATGTAATGGAAGCGATAAACCCGTCTCAGTGGCTGTCGATCCGTGAAGCGGCGAGTGAAATAAGGCTCGGTGCACTCATTGACGCGCGTCGCCGATCGATGGGGTAATGTCGCGGTCATCCCGGCGTCGTCTGTGCATAGGGCCTCGGGAGCGGCATGAAATTATCTGGGCATTAGCGGCCGAGAGCGGGGTGTCCGCAGCCCGCGGCCCACAGCCCGGGGACCATTTGTCATCGCAGGCGAGGCGGAGGGGGGCGGGAAGAAAGTGCCGGCGACTCGGGGCTGCAGACGCGACCACAAAAACAAGACTCGGAGAGCAGGGGCGGGCCTCGCCACCGCGCCGCGCCTGCTACCGCCACCCGCAGGGCTGCCACTACACTTTATGTTGGGATTGTTAGGGCTGTGTTAATGCGCACTCTATTGTTGAACAATGTTGTTCTCAAACACATCATCAACTTTACGACATCGTCTGTGGCGAATATAAAGATGTCTTCACTAAAACTTTTTAGAACTTCTCCTACCCGCCCAACTTTTTCAAACACTGCAACTACAATGCAAATTGGCGATATTGTTTGAAATTGGCATGACCAATAGAGATCTAACATTCAAGAATCCATATTCAAAACAAATAACGGTTCAAAAATATGATGTTGAAAACCTTGCCAGGGAGAGTTGACAGCGTCCCTAATCAAAACTATAAGGGTACTAGTTTGTGTCCGAAAAATCCCTCAGTCATAAAAGGGTCAAGCGGGCGCGTCACGTCGCGTCGCCGCCGCGGCAAAAACAGCCGACTACAAACTATATTGGATATTAGAACAGCAGCGCGTGCCAGCTACTACTTTTTGTACCGGGGACCGACTGGACGGGGCATAGCTTATTTAATTTGCTAAATTCCTGCTCACTAATACAAGCAGAGAGTTGGCTAGGGGTTAGATAACCATTCTGGACGCTAGAGACAAAGGATTCTACGTTTTTGTTGCTGTGTTATAGGCGATTTCCTGAAAAGCATAGAGTCCTTACCGTAGGTATGTCAATGATAAAATTTGTTTTTGGGTTAGGGTTTAAATGGATATATATGATATCTTTTGATATCCAAAAAAGCAAAATCCCTATTTTGCCTACACCCTTGTAGGTCCGTTTGCACTACGATTATTAGCGTAGCGTAACATAATGGTTATTATGTGAAAAAATTGCTAAATGTGTTCAAATGTCGTCAAGAGCTAAATAAGTAAGTTTCCGAACGTAGACCCCGTCCAGTATAATAGTATGATATGTTTTTACATAGTCTGTATCTGTATAATAAGTAAAGCAGCGGGAGGTGCGTGCTGCCGCGGACTGCAGATGACAAGTTTTTGCACGAAGTGAGTGGACATTCGACGACATTGCTCATCCTGGTCATACTATACTAGTTCGGGATAATGTTGTAAGCATTATCACATGTTTGCAATTACATACGTGTACAAGTTTGAATATTAGGCTCTAATTTATCTTCAACTAGCGGCTTCGCTCGCGTTAAAAAGTAAGACTTGCATCCCCTATTTCACCCATTTAAAAGTGGCATTTCCAAAAATCCTTTCTTAGCGGATGCCTACGCCATAACATCTATCTGCATGCCAAATTTCAGCCTGATCCGTCCAGTGGTTTGGGCAGTGCGTTGATAGATCACTATTTCAGTCAGTCAGTCACCTTTGAGTTTCATATATTTAGATTAGTTTCCTACTGACTAAGTAAGTTCGTATGAGACTGGATAGCTCTGGTGTCAGAGTTTTCAAACCACCCCAGGGCCTCTGATATAGCTTAACGACTGCCTACAAATCTCAAAAATAAGCAATCAAGTACATTACTTTTAAACGCAGCTAATATTATTAAGTAGGTTGATAATTTAATGCGCTGTGAATTGAAAATTGAAATTAATTGCCGGTTTGAAAAAATATAACAGTGAGATCATCAGCGATCGTGGCATGACTATGAGTTACGCTTATCAATTTATCGACACCACTGAGGTGCTGATTTAATACACGATATAACCTCTCATTAAAAATTCCGTTATAACAAATTTTAAAGGATTTCACGTAAGCACAATTCAATACAATAAAAGTGCTTTATTACGCTTCAGAGTGAATTTTATTCCTGCATTGTTTCATATTTATGAACAATTATACCACATAATAAATGATTATACCAAAAATTTTTTTTTATTACCAAAATCGATAAAAAATCTGACAGCAACAGATACTGCTACCAATACTATTATATTTACCGATTATTTATTAACAAAACAGTGTAAAATAAAATGTGGCCGACACTAGATTACTATCAAAAAGTTAAAAGATGTCCAAGAGGAGCCAGTTTCTAACTTGATAAATAGTTAAGCTCTAACTAAACAAATTCTACACCTCAGGATCCACTAATTTCAGACATAAATAAAAATACATTATTATTTTATATACTCTAAAGTAGGCATCCACTTTTAAAGGGTGAATTAGGGGATGCGAATATTACTTCTTAATGCAAACGAAGCCGCAAGCACCCTCTAGTAGAGTATATAAACAAACAGAACTAAACTTCGACTTCTAAACCAACCTGATCACAGTGTGATGAAATGAATGCAGGAATCAAACTCTTCAACCAAAATCACCACTGCAAACAATTCACTCGTAATACTGGGAAGAATGAAACTTTTTTGAGTCTATTTTCAATCAGGTCATTCATACTGGTAGGTACAGTTTTTATGTGACTAGCTGAATGTGCACCTGATGACTTCATCATTAGAAATGATCTGAGTGGTTACAACTTCATTTGGACTGTAAGTATAAATCGATATTACTTGTCGACCTATGTATTGTAGGTACTCCTTCGAATCATTCGTGACTAAACGAGTTTTTTTTAATTCGGAATAGGCTTACGTTTGACTAGAGCCCGATGCTAAGCACCGCTGGTGTCAAAGTGTAGTCACGCTGGTGATTGTTACAAAGTTTTTTTCATCGTGAATTTTCATCGATATCGTAGGTTGATACAGACTAATCAAAAGTATAATTGAAAATATATTATCTCGATGATTTTCAATATTCGATGACACGATCATATCAAGTTCCGTTTGCCTGTGTCTTTATACATATGAATAGAACAATATAGAACCAAATCGAAATCAGATATGCAAGAAGAGATACGCTGGGACTGGACACGATAATTTGACAAACTCTACACGACCAAACCAAAGTAAAGCAATTCACTCAGCAAACTGTCTTTTACTGGCAGGAAGTGTAAATGCAAATACACCTAAAGTACACATTACATATACACAGGGCAATACTGCTTCTAATACACATGCGACGGGACATGCAAAACCTCCACTGTTTAACACTTTCCTAGCAACTGCGGATGATTTGCCATTTTGCTTGCTAAATGGTTTCAGCGTTTCAGTGCAACGACGCGTACAATAGTATGTAATATGTATGCATACAAACAAAGGCATTTAAAGGTTTGAGTAATTTTCACATAGCATCTAAAATAAAGCTCACGGTTGCACAAAAGGTTTCTAAGACATCTTTATCGAGTATCAGAAAGTCCACTAGATTCGTTATGGTAAATCCACTAACCACAAAAATATTGATATAACTAACTATCTAAGAAACATCTACAGACTTTATCAACGAAACACGTAACCAAAAAGATTAACAAGTGTGGCGAACCACAGATCAGTTAGAGAACTTAAGAGAACACTATAGCGAACCCTCACGCCAGAGTTCGCAACACTCATACGAACTTACTCACTTACCTTCAAGTGAATAGACTCAGAAACTCAGATACAGAACACTAGGTACGTATATATGACACAGAATCATTAGCGGCACTCGGTCGTTTGTTAGGGGCGTCCGCGAAGAGACGAGTTTTTGTCCCGCGGCCAAATTGCATCCGCAACAATACGCGCCGCCACTAAATTGATTCCCATTTAATTGTGAGGGATAATGCTGTCGCATGGGAAGGCAGAACGCATTACGGAGGATGCAAATGGAAACCGAATGGGAGAAAAGTTGGAAAGAATAATATGAAACGAATGGAGACAATATGATAGAGTGAGTGCATGAAAATGTGTCTTTGATTTTTACGAAAAACACTGAATATCAAACGCGTATAACTTAGAGACTAATAACTTTCATCAAAATACATGTTATTAGACAAACATCAAAAATATTATTAAAACGAAACCTCCTCGAAACAGTTGATTAAAGAGACAATTAGACTACAATACAAGTAATCGGTTTCTAACGTCTACAAAACAGGTGCTGAGAAGCCATTCATGCTTGACGGAAGTCAGACAAACAATATGATGCTAATAGATCCAGGCAAAACCAGCGAACGCGATCAAATGCCAAGCGATGCACTGAATACTAAAGCATTAGAACTAAGTGATGTGGGAACTCGTAGACTACTCTTTCTCGCCAAGGTTGATGGGTAAATCAATATATGCACATATGGGAAGTAGATAATCGTACAAGCCATTGTATTCGATCGGCAAGCGGATGTAGAAGACCATGGCGCACCATTGTCTTACGGAGTTGCTTTGGGATCGATACATTTTAATCACTTCCCTACTGGTTCTGTCTGTACAGGTGAATTAACCATACGAGACTGAAGGCGACATAGATAACGTCTATCACACTATTTGAAATGATTTAACTTTGAATATGACCATTATTCAATGCAACAAAATACATATACCTAGTAAATCGTAAATCAATGCTAAAACCAGCTTCAACTACAACGTGGAGCTTTTCCGTTGCCGTCCGTTGTTCTTTGTTCAATCTCCCGATGCAATTGGTTTCGCAGTTATTGCAAAGCCATTAGAGGTGTGAGGCCCGCGGATAATTTGGCGAGATCTCGAGAGTGCGAGAAATGGAGTGTAGCTCTTTAGTGGTTTGGCGGAAGCTGGTCGTTTGGACGCGGTCTCAGGGACGGGTGTCTTTTGGGTTCCTTGTGTGATTGATACAATACTGCTGTTTTTGATACAGATGTCGAGATTAGTTACCAAAATATAATTAAGCGAGATCTCAAGAGGTTCTCGCAATGGAGTGTAGCTCATTAGCGGATTGGCAGAAGCTGGTCGTTTGGACGCGGTCTCAGGGACGGGTGTCTTTTGAGGTTCGTTGCGCGATTGATATATAATTATTTATTAGTTTTGATGCAGATGTCAAGATTATTTGTCAAAACGTGCAACGTGTGTAATTTCTTATTATTTTTCCCAAACTCTGTTATTAGAAGTTCGTTTGTACAAGAATAATAAACTCTAGTGTCTAGAATGTTCCTCTTTTTTACTAATTCGGGTTTGCACTTGGCCATAGTTTGCCTGATGGTAAGCAAAGGCAAATTATACGAGAAAACTAGTGGCTACCAAATATTTTAAGTTGAATCCGTAAGTCCACGTTATTCATAGTCAAAAAATATGCATTCAAATTCAAATTCGTCTATTAATTGAACAGTAAAAGTTAAAACAACATTACATAAGTTATTGATATGATAAATACTATGGTAGATGGTAAATTTGTTTTAAGGTTTTATTGCAAAATTAATTTTACATAATATTTAGCTACGGAACCATGCTAGCATCTCAAACATTTAGACAGTTTTTTTCACGCTAGCATATGGCCAGTCTTCCACCGAGGTGCTGCCGGTGTAAGCTAAACTAAAATCGATGTTTCACGCCTTCTGCTCCTGCCTGGTCATTGTATTAGCGGATTTTATTTTATATTGTGATGTCTTTTAGGTTGATAAGATGTTAACCTACATACTTAAGATTAGGTTGTACAACCGAAAGCTCTTTACAAGAACAAGAAATATGGCCATCTCATGAAAACGTCATAAAATATAATAGTATTCTTTTCAATTTGTTAACTATTTGGATAGTCGTTCTTGTCTCTAAGTAAATCTACTTTATTTTCAATAATTCTTGTGACCATATTAATAAATCGGAAACTTTAAGCTTTGCAGTAAAGCTTTGCACCTACTATTAAAAGTCTGGGGAAATCCATGTTCGTGAGAGATTGTGTAATTATCCTAAATTTAAGTTAGTAAATGCCACCGGAAGCTGTTAGAATCAAGTTGTATCCATTATTACAGACACTGGACGGCTGAGCTAGGCATTGGGTAATCTAACAAATTATTGCGTCTTACTCGTCATAGTTTAGGTGTTTCTTTTTTTATTTGGAACCCTCGTCAAGCCACGACTAAAGAATGATGATATTTAAGGATGGCTATTATGCATTAAACAATTTAGCCCGTATAAGAAATTTCATAAAAACTTTGATCATAACCGGATATATAGTAAACTAGTAGGTGCTCGCGGCTTCGCTCGTATTAAGAAGTAAAACTTGCATCCCCTATTTCACCCCTTTAAAAGTGGCATTTCCAAAAATCCTTTCTTAGCGGATGCCTACGTCATAACATCTACCTGCATGCCAAATTTCACCCCGATCCGTCCAATGGTTTGTGCTGTGCGTTGATAGATCACTATGTCAGTCGGTCAATCACCTTTTGAGTTTCATATATTTAGATATATTTTCGTTCATTATGCCGAAGCACTAGCACGATCAGTCAATATCTATAACTACCAGTGTACTGGCCAAGTAATAGCTAAAGAGATAAGCAGTATTGTTGTTTCCTCATGTTACTACATGATTTATCCTCGCAACCGTACCTACTCGCATACGGCTAAAGAGGGCTGTGAGTAATAGCCCAGCCAATGCGATCTCAGAAGGGAATCACTAATGACATGCAAATACTAACCGAATGTCATTAATTTAACTAAAATTAATGTAAATGTATCTGTAATTAATGTAAATATAATTACCCACGCCGATCTGTAATAACACGGTGTCAAATATGATTTAATCGCGCGATGGGGAATATTGGAATGCCTAAATTAATGCTAACTTTGTAAAGTGAGTGGAGGTCGATGGGTATGGATTAAATCATACAATTATTCTGTGGGTTTCTGTTTAATATTAGATTAGATCTTAGGAAGATAATTGTGAGGGATGCTGAATACTATCGCAGGCGCATACGTTGCATGTGATAATTTACCTACCTATATATTTGGTGTAAATATAAATTAGAGGAAGGCCATTGCTTTAGTATGCCAATAAATGGTTGGTCAAAATTTGAAATAATTTTCACTGTGACACTGATTATTGGTGGTAGTCATAATTTCTTAGCAGAGTACTTACATTACTTTAGATTTTAACGCATGTCTACACGTCTACTCCCTATATTTTTTCTTTGAAAAAATTCAAACAAAATGGGTTAATTGACTGCAAAAAACTCCACTATCAGTCACGGTCGCTCCCGCCATATCTATGAAGAGCAAACTCGTGCAACCGATACTTCAAATCCATAATAAAAAATCTCATTACTGATAACTTTTTCTTTATAGCTTCGTGTGTCGTTAATTTCCTTCTACGACATCTTATATATTTGCAACGTATGACGTGTATTACAAATTACAACACACGCTCTATTCATTATAAATTTTAAACTTATTTATATGGATAAGCGAGTGTGGCTCGGCGGTTTAAGCGTCTAATTTTATCCTGATGCACCCTGGTTTGAATCCGGTCCCACACCAATGGCTTGTTTGTCAACTAACGTATGGATTTGCACTCGCTTAGCGGTGAAAGAAAACATCATGAGAAAACGAACACAAAACCCGAAGACATGGTGTCTTCCGTGGAAAAATCTGGGTGCCCACCACGATGTGTTTGCCCAAGGGAACTCCCTAATGAATTAATTTCGTGGGACAATCACGAACCTCAGTTATAAGGATTATGAGGAAATACTACTCAAAGAGAGAAGAAGAGATATGGATACCAAAAATTATAAATGGAGACCTGCAGACATAATAAATAGCCTGTAGCTTTGCGTTGGAAATTGGTAACGCTTGTAGTAGGTACCACATTAATGTTACACAATACAAAATGTCCAGGCAGACATGGAATAATAGGTCTTTACCTATGAAATTGCCGTTTTTTTCTTACATTTTAATCTGTTTGTAACTTTTACGTACAGCTATATTTTTTCCAAATACAATTTTTATTGTATCAATTGTTGAATTATGTACCTTTTAGATAAAAAATTGTGTACACTTTATTATTCTATTTATTCAATACACATTCGTATATAGTTTCTTGATCACTGTCCGTCAAAAATGTATTACAAGTGCATATTACTTATAGGGAAGTCATTGAAAACATCTCTTTCAATGTGTCGTCGGTTTCACTACTTTAACTAGGTATATTTTTATCATATACTCTGTTTTTAGAAATTGATATACGCAGTGCATAGCTTTTTTTCCATCTCACTATAGTTATCAATTGCATCTAAATCTGTTCAGACATTTCCATACAAACATTAAAAATGTTTGTATGGAAATATCATTTTTCTCAATTTCGTCATACAAATCGTCAATTTCATAGGTAAAGACCTAATATATTGTAAGGACCTTTATAGCACAGATAACTAATATTCCTCAGTCTATTTTTTATGATCTGTCTGTCTTTTCAAGAGCAACAGGATACTGGGTTCTTTACAAATTAACAAAACTTCAATATATTGAGATAAAATGTATTAAATTCAATTTGATGATATATTGTAATTTGTGTAATTTATGATTAAATAAAAAAAAATTTGTGTGTGTGTTGCATCTTTACAGTATCAATAATAAAAAGTTAAAGAAACTTCTATATCTTTGTACTCTCTACTTCTAACATTGGATGCTGCAGAAGCTGATAAAGAAAGTTTAAGTGGAAGGTATCTAAAACTACAATCTGTTATGTGTTTTATAAGTTTACCAAGATGCCTGTCACACAATTTAATAGAAATAATACTTTATTAATAGATCTTTGTATTCTATTTGTTAATATTGTGTATCAATTAACTAAGTATGTTGGCAGATGCATTTTTTTGACAAATATACTAATACCTGGCTGCTCAAGTTATAATTAATTCAGTTTGATTTTTTTTTTTACAGCAGCAGGCTGGCATTGTTTATATAATGTACATTGTTCATGTTATACGATAAAATTTTAGTTTACTTTAAATGATGGCTTTGATGTATATTATTACTTACCTAACAAATAACTGTTCCTGATTATTTACTCTCCATGACACCACTGTAGCACCTGTGGAATTAAATAAAGAAGTAACAATCACAGCTAGAAAATAAAATACAGAAGAAAATAAAGTAGGGATTGACATACTTATGACATCATATCTTATATCCAGGCTAATTATGAGTTAATTACAGTTCCCACACTGTCATAATTATAATTAAAACTAAAGTTTGTACAGATATTTCTGATACTGTTTGGATATACAAAGCAGTTTCTAAGATTTTACATTGGGTTTTATTGTTTTTACTATATATTTTTTACATTACTGATCACTAAGTAATCCCTACTATTGGTATGGTATGAGATGATACTCAAAATAAATAGATCTAGATGTATACCTAATTATTTATTGCAACACACTCTAAATAAATTATGAGGATAAAATACCTCATTTCAGTAGCACAAGAGGCAGCCTTATTATATAGCTGTACCTAGTATATTTTCAACAGCATTTATTTCGGGTACATTGGGCTAGCTATACTTATGTATGAGCATCATCAATTCTAACACAGGAATTTGATAATGCAAAGGTATGCAACATAAATATACATTTCAAATTATATTACATTGCCGAAATAAAATTGGCCACGAAAATTCAAAATCATCCTTATCCGGAAGTATATAAGTAGCCTATGCATTGAAACAAATGTAGCCTGTAAAAGTACAGGATATTTGAATCATGTTATACTAAAACTCTTTTCCATAATTATTTTAAAAGTTATTTCATTCAGGCCTGGCATACATGTAGCCACTTCAAACACATTGGAAGTAATTAATATTGGCTAAAGTATGACTTATAACTTTTTGTGAGTAGGTACATCAAATACCAACCTACAATTTAAAAGCAAGTATCTACAATTTACTTCCTACAATCCAAGAGCCAAGGTCACACAAGCCGCAGACAACTTATTCTATTCATTCAAAAAAAACCTCGCAGCCTCTCGGCTAACTACCTAACTAACACTTCAACATCCGCATTATAACAGTCACACACGACCAACTTTAACTCTCGCTATTTATTAAGCCTGCATAAATACCTACTTTATTTACCAAACACTAAACTTGAGCACTTTTAAGTTACGCGCGTCGGTCTCAAAAATAAATAAAGACGTAAGGTTATGCGGCAGATTCATAATATGGGCAATATGAGGAAACATAGAATTTTCTTTTTCATTTGCTGTTACTATAATTTCAATATATATAAAATTGTACTCACCGAATAGGTTTACGGTACAAGTTGTGTTGTTGCCTCTATCCAAAACGACAACACTCGTCGCTGCCATTTTTCGTTTGACAGCGAAGCCAACTGACAAAAAGCAGCGCGCGGCTACTAATGCTGCCAGATGTAACAAAATTCTACTATAGTCAATCCATCGTTTTGCTGTTAGACGTTGGAAATTCATGGATGTGAAAATATTGCGTCTCCAAATTTAGTATTCGTTTATTCAGCAAAGTCAAAACAGACATTTAACACATATTTTTTTATATTACTCATTGACAAGCCATTTTAAACCGATAGTGAGTTTCGTTGGTTGCGTTGGGTTGTGCCATCGTCACACAGCAAAATCTGTGCAACGAATTATTTTGATATGGCTTGTCTTGTGATGAATTTTACCCTAATAACTGTAAGTATTTAATTTTGTTGGTCCCAAGACTTATATGCTTTTCACCTCGATTTGCCTCTAGGTTTAGCTTCCGCCCTGACTGCAATATTTACATGGCGTATTACAAACATAAACTATGACAAGACATTTGACACCTTCGCGTTTTTTTAAATATACCTAAGTACAAAACACACACTAGAAACCTGGAACAAGGCACATATTTAGACATATTTAGTCCTTAAATTAGTTTAAATGTGTTGCAAGCAATAAATTAAATACTTAACTCTAGACAGATTGTATAATTTATTGTTTTTAGGGTTCCGTACCTCAAAAGGAAAAAACGGAACCCTTATAGGATCACTTTGTTGTCCGTCTGTCCGTCCGTCCGTCCGTCTGTCAAGACCCTTTTTCTCAGGAACGCGTAGAGGTGTGAAGCTGAAATTTATATCAATTACTCAGGTCTACTGTCCCTTGAAGCTGTGAAAAAATCAAACTTCTAAGCCAACGCAATCAAAAGATACAGCCATTTATGCCGCAAATTTTCGACACTTGCAAGGGAATCAAAACCTACAGGGTGCTTCCCGTGAACTCAGAATCTTGAAATTTGGTACGAAGCAACGTCTTATAGCATAGATAAAGGAAAAATTACGAAAACCATAAATTTTTAGTTACATCACAAAATATTTTTTTTTTAATAATCTTAAACTTACTACCCATTTCCTCATAAACGCGTAGAGGTATTAAATTGAAATTCATACCAAATACTCAGGTCTATAATACCTTTAAGCTGTAGCAAAATCAAACTTCTATGTCAACGCAATCAAAAGAAACAGCAATTTAAGCTGCATATTTTGAAACTCGCAAGTACTTGCAAGGGAATCAAAACCTAAAGGGTACTTCCAGTCGACCTTGAATCTTGAAATTTGGCATGAAGCAACGTTTTATACCACAGATAAAGGAAAAATTCCGAAAACCTTAAATTTTTAGTTACATTACAAAATATATATTTTGTAAACCTTGCAGGTTTGTACGGAACCCTCGGTGCGCGAGTCCGACTCGCACTTGGCCGGTTTTTTTTTATATAGAAAGACGGAAAACCTCATGCGCATGCATGTTGCGTTTTGTCTGAGTGTGTATTCATCTATTTATTTATTTATATCTGGATTTTATTCAGAAAAAAGTGTGACACATGTAAAATAGAACAGATTGGATGCCTGGAAGCTCTTAGCGATAAGGCCGCCAATTAAGACGTTTATTTTAATTTCTATGTATTTGTATTGTTTTTATATTTATATGTTATATTTACATATTGAAATGTGATACATGATAATGAAATGTAAATGTATAGTGTGTATTAACTTCATATTACGTAGACTTTTTTTTTAAATATTCTTTATTTACAATAATAAAATATAAAAACAAGGGAAGAAAAATTAAACATACTACTTCTAGATACAACATAAAAAGGGGCACTTAGAAAGACAGGCACATACCTTTACGTTTTGGAACAGGTGTCAGAGTTGTCAAACTTATAGCTCCCCACTTTATGAACGCCTAAGTTATAGTAATTTTTTCATTTATTTGGCGGCAGCACCAGTTTTAGATCTGTCAGCCAACTGACAATTCAGTTTGATGCAATACAACCGCAAGCAATTAATTACCCTATTGCATTGTAATACAGTCTACTTTGGTACACGGTGTGAAAGCTGCATTCCAAATAATTTTCCGTGTATAACTTTTGTTTATTATGATATAAATTTATTTATACATAATTAAGCTACTCAAAATTTTATATATTTTAAGTTATTTCATAACTAAAGACACTTATTTGATATAAAATAACGTCACAATTATTAATTACCATTTTTTTCAAACGCATCTTATATCGACCAATCAGAAAAAGCCAACGCTGTGCCGGCATCTGTCAAATTGCGGCATCATCATACGACATACGTGTATTTTTCCGGTTTTGTCTTTTCTTTTATCGCTTTCAGCTAGAGATCGGCGGTGAAGACTTACGCACGGATTTATTGAAGTGCACAATTTAAAATGTTAGGTTCACTTAAACTCGTGTTACTTCTAGGCGTAATTTATTTGTGTAGAGCCGCCGAAGAAGATGTGGTCGACCTCACGGATTCCGATTGGGCTTCATCGATAGCCAGCTATGATACCGCTCTAGTCATGTTTTACGCACCATGGTAAGTCATTCACCATTTATGGGAAGTACTTTGGCATTCACGCGTGGCTAATTAGTTTTACTATAGATTGAAAACGTTAATTGTGCAGGTGCGGCCATTGTAAAAGACTGAAGCCCGAGTTCGCCTCCGCGGCCGGCGTGCTGAAGAACGACGACAACCCCGTCGTTCTGGCCAAGGTAGACTGTACCGAGGGTGGCAAGTCCACCTGTGAACAGTTTGGTGTGTCAGGATACCCCACCCTGAAGATCTTCAGGAAAGGAGAGGTCTCGCAAGAGTACAACGGCCCCAGGGAATCAAGTAAGTACTGAATGCCATGTCATCACTTGTAAACTTGTATATGTAATAATAGAGGGTAGAATAAGATACCTCAATGAATCTTCGTAATTTAGAAGTTCCAGTCATTAAAAAATTATCTTACCATTTAGGAAACTATCATTGAAATAGTTGTAAAAACTATTACTGTAGCACCTCTGGAGTTGCAAGTGTCCATAGGCGACGATGATTGCTTACCATCAGGCAGATCGTTTGCATTTTTGCCACTTTTTTATAAAAAAAAAAAACATCAAGTTAGGATCATGTTGGCTCTGAATATTTTTGCATAATAACATCTTAACCATATCACTATAAAAATACTCATATTCCCCCTTCATACTTTCCTCCTCAGATGGCATTGTCAAGTACATGCGCGCCCAAGTGGGTCCTTCTTCCAAGGAGCTGCTCACGGTGGCCGACTATGAAGCCTTCCTGGCCAAGGATGATGTGGTCATCGTGGGCTTCTTTGAGAAGGAGACCGACCTGAAGGGAGAGTTCCTGAAGACTGCCGACAAGCTGCGTGAGGAAGCCACCTTCGCACACACCTCTGCTAAGGAGGTGCTGGACAAGGCTAAGTACAAGTAAGTTTGATTTACATATATCCTATCTCTCTCTTCACTTGTATTTCCTCATGACTGAGGATCACCGCAGAATAAATTTGTTAGGGTAGTTCTCTTGGGCACATATACATTGTGTTGGGTGCCCAGGTCCAGCCACAGTAGACATGTTTTTTTTTATGTGGGATAGGTTTACGTTTCACTACAGCCTGCTTGATGTTAAGCATTGCTGCAGCCTAGGGTGTAACTCGCTTACCTAGAAGATACCTATTAACTCTAGATTTGAAGAATGCGTTCATGTCCTCAATATATATGTGTAGGTATATGATATATGACTCATTTATATCCTACTAAGATTATAAAGGCGAAAATTTGAGTATTATGTTTATTACTGCTTAAAAAAAAATTATTATTAACACATAACGCTTATTTCTTGTTGCAAAATATATAATTTTCAATTTCAAATGTCTGGACCAATGTGGATAAAAATTAATAAATGTAGAAGTATGTTAGGCCCGGGATTCTTTCAAAGGTGCTTTTTATCCTGCTGGATGATGCTTGTTTATAACACCGGGTTCATAGACTGTTTCTACTTATATAATTTTAATATGCACTGTAAAAAAATTCTTAAAAGTATTTTGATGATGGCCAATGATGAGACAGAAAGCAAATTGCTATCCAGTATTGTCCAGAAAAGTTTTACCTCTATCTATAACACAGTGGTAAATATTGCTGCCACCAATTTTCAATCTTTGCTAGGTTTGCTATGTACTATGGAGAAGGAAAATATTAGATTCTAAATTATGAATATTTGATTAGTATGATTCATTTCCATGAACCATGAGTGAATAATACAAACATTAACTTAAACACTTTTAAATATGCATACTATTTAGAATAATTTAAAATTTGTTTATTCAATTTGTTATATTCAATATTGGCCTAGTATTACAGTGGTAATATTCTGTGTATGTATGTACTTACTGTTACAAGGACTCAGTAAATATTTTATACATATTTTCGTATCCTGCCACATAATTGGCATTGCATGACTTATTCAATTTACAGATAACCAGATTTTAGTACCTGTTTTACTTTTTTTATGGCAGAATATTCCATGCTTAAATATTTTTAACATATTTACCTAAATATTAAGCTTTCATATTATCTAAATATTCTTAGTTATCTGATGCTTTATGAGCTACTTTAATTTGTATTTCTATATTACATAGAGAGACATAAGCTTGATTTTTTTATATAGGGTATCCTAAAAAGCTACAGTACTGATAGAATTACTGGGCATAATATGTATACCTTTATTAAAACATTTAACTAATGTAATTTTTCCCTTATCAAAAATATTTTAATCAGGTTAAAAATCCAACTAAACTTATCACAGAAGTTTTTATAACTACTCATTAACAGTTTTGTCAACTATGGTAAATTGGTAATTAGCCAATGTTTGAACAGTTGTAGTGGTTTAACAGTTGCCTAATTATTTTTATCGCCTATCCAATTTAATAACTGTGTTCATAAGGAATAGGCTAAATAGAGAACTTTGCAAATTTTCGAAAGTATTTCATGGAAGATACATACTTAGCCTATCTTTTTTTGCATATTGTACTATAATTATATATTATAATATATAATACTAGCAAACCCGGCGAACTCCGTTTCGCCACCAGATGGATTCGTTTTTTTATAAACCTCACGGAGCCCAAGACCTTTCTAACGAAAGCAAAACCGTGGAAATCAGTTCGTGCGTTCTGAAGTTATGGCGTCCGGAAGGAAAACCCGACTTATTTTTATAAAGTAGATCATATAAAGTTTGCTGCTCATGAAAGCTTGTTACAATAGCAAAGAAGAAATACAAATAACTTCAATTCTTTTTGCTCATATATAAAAAACTTGATTGTGTTTTTATGATATTTATGATGTATGTTCATGTTCATTAACAATACTTTCTCATTTGTTCAAATAGTAATACAATACACATTTTTGTTGTCACTAATGTGAAAAAAAATACCTTTTTATATTTACGAGCAGCCCATTAATCAGACTGAAAAGCCTAAGTTATAGCATATTGCAACATAACTAATATCCAGTAGAAATCAGTTTAAAACTACTTCATGGCTACTTGTTTAAAATAGTAAGTACATATTGTTTTGTTTGAGAAATCGGCCGTGACGCGGTCGGATAAGCCTCGTTATTCTACTGCCCAATGAGTGCAATTTTACGCAGTTTCTAAAGTTTTCACAATATGTAATTTCTTGTACTGCAAGTAGGAATGTACATTAGTTAATGTTTATGGTAATTTGACACCACATATCTAATAACATATAAAACTACACATTTACGTTAGCATAGTGGACAATAATTATTGAATTTATCATACAATCTATATACAATATATAAAAGAAAGTGGTGTTAGTTACACCATTTAAAACTCAAGAATGGCTGAACGGATTTAGCTGAAAATTGGTGGGGAGGTAGCTTAGAAACAGGAGACAGACACAGGATACTTTTATTTTTATTTTTCTTTAATTGAATTTAATAAAATTTGCTTATTTATTGCCTCTTATGTGGAACTAGAGTTCGGGTCATGAACATGAACATAGGTACCGCACCCAGCCAGGACAAGCCTGCTCCGGTCAAACCGGCATACCGGGGGGCACGAGGTTGTGGAGCGTGGTTTTGTGCTAACGCTCCGGGATGGTAGTCGACCGGCTATGCAGCCAGACGCCGATTTGGAGAAGGTTGTTTGTTATTAAGGATAGGGATAAGTGTTAGTAAAAAATGGTGTTCGTTGATTATTGAGTTGACCCATCTTGGGGTTTGTTAGTGTTTGGCTTTGCAAGCACTATCTTAATACGTTCACTGTGTAATGTTGGTTCTATTGTGAGTAATCATAACCGCGTCGGGTGTAGTAGGTGGATCTTTAATGTGGGTCGAATAGATCCTATGTCGCTAAGGGATTGTTCTTGTGTCATCTGACGGCCTTTCCTGGGGTATGGTTGGTGCCTGCCTGTTGGTATGTCGTTCTGTTTCCTCATCAGATTCGCTGTCGGTTTCTGCCATCTTATAGATCTCCCTGGCAGCTCTTATAAAGTCTCCTTTGTTTTTCGCCATGTCCTGCCAGTCAGATGTTTTCCTGGGGTCCGTATCATGAGATAAAGAATCCTTCCACGTATAGTTAGGTCTACCAACTTTAAGATCTTCCGTTGCTTCGATCTCTTGCAAACGGCGCCGGCACTCTTTAAGTGTATTTCTAGCTTCTATATCTTGAGGGTGATGCTTCTAATGGAACTTCGCCTTCTGTAGGTTTGTAATTGCCTCTTCTCTAGCCTTAGAGTACCTTCTTTCATGTTTGATAGTCTTATTGGCCGCCATCTTCATGACGTTTGTTATCACTTCCCACGATAGCGGCTCTTTTCGGTTTTCGCCGTTCCTGCTCTTTTTGGTTTCCTCTAATAAAGTTTCTTGGTTTTTTTTTTCCGCGTGGTGTTACTTTGAAGCATCTCGTAGTTTAGGGTTTTGTAGTCAAACTCGTTCGCAACGTTGGCCCTGGTTAGTCTTATTGGAGGTCTCGTAGAGTCCCTATTGGAATTTAACGTGAGGGCAGGGGGCGACCTAACTTTGAACAAAAACGCGCCACGCTATCAAAATACGTTCGCAGCGTACGTTCGTAACCTACGCGCAAGCCAAATTGATATTTAACGTTTCGATTTACGGTTCATATTTCACTGCATACAGTTCGAGTCTCTCAAAGTTATCATGGTTGCCATTAGGAATGTAGATTTAGTACAATAATAAAATTGTATTATTTTAGTGTTTATACTTAATCATCAGTGAATTATATTTCCAAAAAATAATACTTTATCAGTAATTATTTTTTATGTGTTATTATAACAAAGTATGTATTTACAATTTTTTTTTTCTAAAATGTTTACTAAATTAATCCTGTTTTTCTCGAATTCAACTATAAATTGCTTATTAAAGTAGCTAGATATAGTTACCTATTGATACAATACAAACAAATTTTTCATACTTTGGGGAGTGATGTGCCGTTTGATCCACGACTGTCGATCGTACTTTACTGTGCCCTCCGCTCGCTGCGTGTTCGGAACAGGGAGATAGGTTTCTGTTGTATTATTTATTCTGTGGTGAGGGGCTTCAGGTTTCCCCATATGATTCTATGGTCAGATAGGATTGTTTTTTCACCTTTGATGTTATTAAAAATCTGGTTGTTTTTGGCATCTGTCATTATATGGTATATTTGTGATGTTTTGTTTCCCGACGTCCAAGTCAGTTTACAGCTGCGCCGGCCGAATGATTTGTCCAATCGGAGATTTTCCCGTTTCGTTACTTGTTTGGTGTGGGAGATTTTTGCCTCTTTGATTTTTATCGCGAAGTTCATGTGTATCTGTGAGTCCTATGTGGGCGTTGAGGTCACCTCGTATGATTGTTATTGAGTTTCTTGGTTTATTCTTGGTCAGTTGTAGTAGCCGAGTCGCGTCGTTTGCTGCTGATGACGTTGAATTGGACCTGTGTGTTGTAGTAATGAATAGAGAGGCTCCACTGCTTGTATCTATTGAAGCAACCATATTGTTTGTGTTTGCTTTAGTCCAGTTCAGCCTTAGGCCGCTGCTTTTTCTTATGAGAATAGCTTGGCCTCTTCTGTTGTTGTTTCCGCTTAGGTGCCATGTATAGTGACTAGATTCGTAGGTCCCGGATTTTAAGTGAGTTTCCTGTAGGCAGGCAATATGGATAGATTTTCCGTCTAGAAACTCGTCAATCTCTCGTTTTTTAGTCAACGTTGCGGCGCCTCTAACATTCCATGTGGCAATGTTTATGTTTTCATTTACTACCTGTTTTTGTTGTTTGGTGTTGCCTGGGGCGGGCAAGTTTGTATCCGGACTCATCTGGTATTCTCCTCTGGGGTGCTAGTTCCAAGAGTTAGACTAAGGTCATTTTGCGTGGTGCTTGTACTTATTACTCCTAGGTGATTTTCATAGCAATCAAAGTGGTTCCCCGTAATTATTAGACCTATGCTACCTGCGGTGTCGTTTGGTGCCTTAGGAGAGAAACATACTGTTTCTTGTAGCGGGGTATTTTTTTTTTTGAGAGATTTTGACGTTAATACTATAATATTCCGCTGCCGCTATAAGTATGTCTGTGCCGCCCCATGTGCCATCTTGGTATTGTGATAGAATGTAGTTCCTGATTTGTTCGCTTTGTGCTGAACTATCTAGATTACTTCTGTTCGCTAGGTACATTTGTGGATCGTTTTGGTTTTCCTCAACGTGGCGTGCGAGGTCTCGTCGAATGTGTTGGTGGTCAAAGGTTAGGCCATACAAGTCGTTAATTTGGTGGGCTATAAGCGCGATACAAGCAGTTGCCGTCTCCTGGTATTTTTACGATAGGGTCCCTATTTTCATATCGGTTTTGTGCCTTACCGTGGCGGTATCGCAGAGGACGGGTTGTCGTGGCTAGCTCGTGATATCTTTCAGGTATGCGCGTGCTTGAGGCTGTGAAGGAAGCTTATATACTATGTATTACTTATTAGTTAACTGGTGTATCATGCACTATACTAGTTCCCTTTTGCCTTTAACGGAAAAGGGGAGTAAGTAGCACTCGAGTGAGTACTTGGGTCTCGTCTAGCAACTCTAAGTACGAGTCATTTGGAATAAGTCTATTAATTACGCTTTATGTACTAGTGTGTTATGTGTATAAAACAAACGTCTGGGCTTTATTGTACGTAGAAAAAATGACTACAATTAGAAGTAAATTTTGAGCTATGTTTAACAAAGGATGACCCACCCGACAATAGAGCCTTGCAGCTGTGGCGGAAATTTGCAGATGATTTTAAGAAGGGTTTTTTTTTTTTGGTTGTATTGTTAATGGTCTGATTTATTGCTTAGTTTTACGCGTCGGTATTTGTTTTGGGAATGGATAGCGTAATATTTCACGCGCCTTTTTAAAATCTTAAGTTATTGTCCAAACGGGCCTGCAGATGTGTGTAGTTTTTACTCGTATTTAGGCTTTTGTGTTTGCCTTGGGAAAGTAGATTGTCTGTGTTTTCGCATACGTTACGAGTAGTTACGTCCGTGGTATGAGGTCGTGTAATCTAGTCTACCCTTGTAAATTTAGCAGGTTTTTACTGCAGTTTGTGTAAATATGTATTTTGAAATCGGATAAGCTAGTTACGCGTAGGTTTGATCTAGGTATAAGTAACCGATGTGACCGTACGGTGTTGGTTGCTGGTATGGGCTGCTTGAAAACAGACTTGTCCCTCGTGGCAGACGTCTAGACAATATCCTAGGATATTGAGGAAGGAGAGACCGAAGAAAAGGGGTTTAGACCACGTGTGGCTAATATGGAACAAGCTCACCGAGTTTTCCTTTTGTTGGAGTGGGTTTCCCCGCGCTGGGCGCTGGTACCGCTGTTACCCGTGGCCTCTGGTGGCGGGTCACGTACACTGGTTGTCACTCACTGATACATGTAAAGATTATAAACACGCGTTGCACGGCACTTGATTATAGTCACTTTTCGCGGGGCCAGGGAATTTACCTAAGCTAGAAACCGTCAAGCTTTGCTCGCAGCCATTGCGCTAGCCGCTGGCAGATGTTGTGCCTATTGTTTACTGGATCAATTGTATTGACGAGGCTCTATTGACCGTTCCCGAAAGCGACCGCTCGTCACGGCGTCCAAGACGAGACTCATGTGGAACTAGAGTTCGGGTCAGCTAGTTTATTATAAAACATGTAGTTTAATTTCAATATGTACTTGGAAGGAGTTGAGTCAGAGTTGCAAAAATAAGTATGTACAGTGTACATATTACTCTTTTAACAGTCATTCTCAACAGCTGCAAAATGTAGTTATTCTAGTTTATAAACTGGGTCATTTATAGCTAGTAGCAAATAGTTTTAGTCAGTCTTTTACTTGCTCAAAATTGATCCTTTCCTGTTTTAGATAATCTTGTATTTCTTACTAATCAAAAAATTGTATATACAGATCCTATATATTATGTATATGATAGTTTCCTATCATTTATGTTTAGATATTCCTTTTCGAAGAACATGATTCCCACGACACAGGGAAACCTAGTGTGGGGATCACAGTCAACATCATTTACCCATTTATTTTTATATAGCCTTTCTGTTCCAATTTTCTTTAAGTACAAATAATGTATACTAGTCTAAGGATTTTTGTGTAAATAAAGTAAATATTATAATTAAATATATTATTATTATTATTTGCTATAGAAGACAATTGAATTACTTTATCAATGAGTATTATGTCAGTATCTTAACAGCTCTTACATAAATGATATCAGCTCCAACTGGCTCTGACCTTTCAATATCAGTATGTCTTTTAAACTTCATCCAGTTGTTTCTCTTGTGTGACTAACCTAACCTAACCTAATATTTTTAAATGCCTCAACGTTTGAATGTTGTGTAGATTGTATTAAGTTTTTTACTATTATAATAATACAACTATTAATTGCAATTATTAAAAAAAAAAGGAATTTTGCGCGACTAAAAATGATTGAATGATTTATATAAATAAGTTTTCCTAATGATTTTTCATTTCAATCAATTTCTTGACTTCTTGTTTATCACAATTTTATTATTTAGACACTTTACATTGATTAAGTGTAAAAAAACTTTTGAAGAAGACAGGTTTTTAAGTACCTAATAAGGAAAATGTTTATCGAGAATTGAGATAGTAGATCCATGGCGCCAATGCAATACAGAACCGCTGAACACATCAGAGTAAATTGTAGTACGTCAATAAAAAATATAATAAATAAACCCCCTTGTCGCCCGAAGCATGTTCTGGTCGATCCGGATGACCCAATCGCCGTCATGGTCTCGGCAGCGTTGGGCTCCCCTCTTTCCACCACCCCAGCAGGCGGTGTCCCAGCCAGTAGGCCCTCCGTCTTCGGCATTGGTCCAGGTTACCAACGCCCCTCTCCCAGTGTAGGCTCCAGTGCACGTCCCCGATTCCGTCCTCGCAGGCGAGGCGGTAGACCCCGACCCCTCAGGTCAACTCGTTTATCTCCAAATAATCACCCAGACACAACCACTGATAGGGCCCTAGCTCACTCCCTTCAGGGATGAACAGGGCAACCCGGTCTCCCCCTTCTGGCGACGGTCCAAGCCGAGGTTCGTGCCTCAGAGGCGCCCTTGTGCCAGTCGCCCCTAACTAGTACATAGGCCCGGGCACCATCAGTGCCCAGCCATCGTCCGGTGAAGCAGCAAAGGTAGCTCATAGCAACCAGCAACATAGTCCTTTAAAAAAAACTATAAATTAAAAAGTCAAACTTATATAACTCGAAATTCTCGACACTTATCCTACAATAGAATAGATAAATGCATAATGTCAATCATCTCGTCATACAAATACAAAATTATTTATTTGCCAAAGAAATTTTGTCACATAATGTTTCGAATCCTCTGACCTCTTGGTAGCCGTTAGGCTGTGTTACGAGGCCAAAGTCATCTCCCAGTATGTTTCTAATTTAATTATAATTACGTCTTAGGAGCTAGGTTACACGAACAATGTTTTTTTATATTTAACTACACTCAATTTGTGTACAAATTCAAGTGGTATGACAACAAACAGTGTAGGCAAGCAATGTAGGCAGTCACTCACACACGCACAGTCGTACATCTTGCTCGCACCATCGACTTCATAATCAACTGACGCATAATGTGAACACTAGTTTGAGATTCATGTGTCAATACATGTATACAATTATTAAATTTCCGATAAAAAAAACATATTTAATAACCATACATGTTTTGTCACCAGAGACAACGTAGTGCTGTACCGGCCCAAGAAGCTGGAGAACAAGTTCGAGGACTCGTCCGTGGAGTACAACGGAGACGTGGCCAAGTACTCGCTGAAGGCCTTCATCAAGGAGAACTTGTGAGTAACCTGATTTGTACTAGCTAGCTATTGTTTCAGGTGGTGCTGATGCGGTTCTAGTGTAACCAGTTGATCCTCGTTTTGTAGGACGTGTTGCCGACATTCGTAAGTAACAGGCAGTACTCAGATAAGTAGATAGAAACAAATATTAGTTACTTGTTGTAGCACTTTTTATTGTAGGGTGAAAATCTCTAACACGAACAAGAAGTAGTGCTACAATGAACAATTAATAATTATCTCTGTCACTTGTTGGTGGTAGTTGCCGCCACAAATGGTAACCACACGAAAATAAAATTTCCACACGAAAAGTATGTGTCCTGTTAACTAACAGGACACATACTTTTCTAGTGTGTCATATATACCTAGGTATGTAATTATTTATATAACACACGAAGAGTGGCGTCTTCTTAACTGCAGTGAGAATGTGGCATCTCTTGAGTTTTAATTCAATTAGCACTTCAATCCATACAAATTCGGTTTACATTGTCAAAATTATTTAATGTTACATTTACCCAGAACCTTTAAATAAACTGTAGAATCATCAGACATAGTCTAGTTATAACTATATAGATCATACTTTATACAACCTTGCAACAAGCTACGTACAATGGTTATTATCTCAACAACTTATTGTGGCTTGACCATGGACTGTTCTTATGTGCTATATTTACTTAGAAACACAACTCTCTTTCTCTCGAAATCTATATATATTACTTGGCAATATGACTATGAAACAACATTTATTTACATCACGTACTTTTTTGTTTTTTTTTTATTTAAGATAAGCTCCCAATGAACTATAACTCGCCTGATGTTTATCATAACATAACTGAACTGCACCAAAATAAAACGGATATAAGCGATACGCGCGTCAAATAGCTGTATTCCATATAAAATATCGTCCGTTGGTGATAAATCACAGTTGAACCAACCCCAGATTATAGCGGAATGGTACCGGATACGTCACAATTCAAATTAATGCCGGCGATGGTTGATCGCACTTTATCGCAGCTTATTAACCGACCAGAATAAAGGAGGTTATCAGTTTGACTTGCATTTATCTGATTTGGTAGGAAATTCCAATAATTTCAGTATACATTCGAGTTGCATGCGTTGGAAATTACAACAACATTAGTCAAGTTTTTGACATAAACCGACTTGGAAATGCAATAAAGATAAAGGTACGTAGGTATTGAGGACGGTTTTTTATTTTTTCTTGACTTATGAGTAGTTTGGTTGACGTTATTGCAAACTGAATTGAAACTGATAGTTATTATGTGTTAATTATTAATGTTATTTTTGTAATATCAGCACAGCCAACATTTGATAACAACTTAAGATTCTTACGTAAAACGTATACCGAAGTACCGTTTCATCCGAATATTAAGTAATCAACCAATTTATACACCAAAACCAATGCACTAGAGTGTCAAATAAGTATTTTTTTTACCTTTTTTAAAGTTCAGTCAAATGACTGAATTATACCAACTGATAATAGTTTATGCGTCAGTACAATCAATGCCACAGTTTACATATCAGTTAGTAGCGAGGCGAGGCCTTCGCCTTGACGCTGTCATTGACCTCTTCTGGAGGATTCGACCCGAGGCTGTGTCCGCTAACTGTTCATTTGACGATATGATATATCTGGCTTTAACACTATGCTAAATGGTTACTATCCAATTATAATAATGTATGTTTTAGCTTTGATGATAATGATTCAAGCGTCAATATGTATTAGAAGTTGGTTCGAAAGTAGGTTCTGCAATAATTTGATAATCAAATAATTCATTCACTCCCACTTGCAGGATTATCGTCTAAATTCTAAAGCTACACATAAAGTCGATATTTTTTTTACGACATGATGTAGTGGAACATGCCTGTATCTAAAACTACAAACTCTGAAAACAGATATATTCTCAATATAAGAGACTTGAACAAACTAGTGTAAATAATAAGTCTTTGACTGCCTTTCAATACACAACTGATTTGTTTTCCCTATTTCATAAAATTTTGTGTATAATGATTGACAGCTTCTCCCTCGACCAAGACCTTTTAGATTTGTCTAAATGTAATCAGACATAATCTTAAATATACAAATACATTTTTAAATCTATACTAATATTATAAAGCTGAAGAGTTTATTTGTTTGTTTGAACGCGCTTATCTCAGGAACTAGTGGTGCGAATTGAAAAATGATTTTTTTTTGTATTGAATAGACATTATCGAGGAAGGCTTTAGGCTATTTAACATCACGCTGCAACTAATAGGAGCGAAGAAACAATGGAAAATGTGGAAAAAACAGGGAATATTATTCATCTTTGAGGGATTCCGTTGCGTGCGCTGCGAAAACGGTTCAAGTCGTGGCTAACAGCTATAATTTATAAACCAGAAGAGGTGGTTTACAAAAATAAATATCTTGCCCAAAATAACTATTCCACGAGGACAAAGTCGCAGGCACAGCTAGTACAATCTATAATATTATCTCGTGTATCTCTTAGTTCCTGCCAAAACCTAGTGTACCTATAAGTTAATAACTAACCTAGCCAATGTATTCCTTTAATTCCAGCCACGGCCTGGTGGGCGTGCGCCAGAAGGACAACCTGCAAGACTTCACCAACCCGCTGGTGGTGGTGTACTACGACGTCGACTACGTCAAGAACCCCAAGGGCACCAACTACTGGAGGAACCGTGTGCTCAAGGTACCAACAAAAACCATCAATCCAAAGTTATGCCATACGTAACATCAAAATAAAGATGTTTTTTTATTCAGGCAAAGATTCACATGTCATGTCAACTAGATATAATTTGTGTTCGCATGGCAATAAAGAAAAAAGAAAAGAAAAACACATTTCTATTCTATCTATACATATATTCCACCAACATTTTTTCCGTGTCTTTGAATAAAGATACCTACATCCAGTGCCATATCAACATCTGAATATGATAGCCAAATCTTACTTACTTTAGCTGGCGCTGCGACCCAACTGGATCCCGGCCTCCGATACTAGATGGCGCCACTGTCCGCGATCTTGAGCAAGAACCACTGGGTCACTTGCAGCTTGTGGAGGTCCTCCTCCACCTGATCCTTACAGCGATACTTAGGGCGCTCCACCGGCCTCTTGCCACACGGTCGCCCCAAGTACGCGCGCCTTACTGCCCGATCCTCCCCCATTCTCTCTACATGGCCGAGCCAGCGAAGTCTCTGTGCACTTATCTCGCCTATAATATTGGGCTCAGCCACTAGCTCTTCAATCTCAGCGTTTTTCCGCACCCTCAGACTACCATCCTCTCTTCGTGCAGGCCCAAGAATCTTACGGAATATCTTTCGCTCTGTCACAAGCAATTTCATCACTTCCTTTTGTGTCAATGTCCACGCTTCGCACCCGTACATTAAAATTGGACGGATGACTGTCTTGTATACACGAAGTTATACAAGACAGTCAAAAAATAGCCAAATCTATATTGGTGTTATGTATTTTTTCTTTGATTGGGCCTCCATATTCAAAGTCAAGGTTACAACACGACTAACGAGGCGATAAAATAGTATAGTTTATTTTAAACTACCAATTCATAAAGTTATTGATATGCCACCGTGATATAAGAAAAGTTATACAAAACCAATCTTATATGTGACGCTTTCACGCCGGAACGAAGCAAAGTATTAACGTATTTTTTCATAGTGATTGATAAAATATAGGACCCTCACAGATATAGTGATACTCGTTTAGCATAAACAACGTGATCTAAAAGTGATAGTTAAGGGTCCTGACAGTGACATGGGCTACTTTTTATCCCAAAACCATTATAGCGAAGCCGCAGACATTCACTAGTATAGACAATTTTATTATAATTTGACATGTACATTTTCATAATTTATCAATAAACATCTCTCTATCAATCAATTTATATATTCACTTAAGTAAATACTGAACATACACTTATGTATGTCAAAAATCTAATACACAATAAGTGTTATCAATAGACATAAACATTTTTCTCTCGTCCGCAGGTTGCCAAGCAAGTGTCGGAGGCCAACTTCGCGATCAGCGACAAGGATGACTTCACGCACGAGCTCAACGAGTACGGCATCGACATCGGCAAGGCAGACAAGCCCGTCGTGTCCGGCAAGGACGCAGACGGAAACAAGTTCGTCATGCAACAGGAGTTCAGGTAAACCATCCTCAAACTCTAGCTGTATTCCTCTATACTGAGGATCGTAACTCCCTTATTGGATTGTTTAAGTGGGAGACAGAGATGTGACTCCCTCACAAAATTTATTCATTGTAAGAGTTCATTGTGCTGTGCGCCCAGATCATTTCGCGAAAATTTGCAATAAAACATACCGATATCATAATTAGAGCAACAGATTAACGTAATTTTAGATATGGTGATACTATAAGGTCCTGAGAATGACAAAGGTTTTTTATTCGAAACAATGCAAGCAAAGGCTGGGGCATTCACTAGTAGTATAGTAATTGTATTGTATCTTACATAGCAAAATGTGCGTAGAAAGATTAAGCCACTACCATGACATTGCTCAAGAATGCTTCCATAGAATGATTCAGCAGAGCGCCACGACTCTCAGTTATGAGCAATACGTATGTATTGCTCATTCGAATAGTATACATTACATACATAGGAAGTAGTTTTTATTATGTAAAGTACAATGACTTTGATGTTAAAAATCCTATACTCATTAATCATACCTTGTCAAGCTAGACTGCTTAGATAAGTGTTGTAGCTGATGTGAGGTCTTGTTAATCAAGTGAGTTTATCTACGAGTTGAAATTAATTATTAGACAGATTTTAATAAATATTTCCCACAGCGTCATCTAGCCCGATACTAATTATTTTGTTTTGAGTACTAGATAGCTTTTATTGTTTTGTCATGGTAATACCTAACACAACGTCTAAAGGGCACAATCAAGTTGGCTAGGAGCCAATAGATCAGTCAATTTACAAATATCTAGCAAAAGTCAACCTGGTTCCATTCCACATATAAAATCTTAAAATAATTATTTACTGCAATTTGGTTCAATAACACCGTAACTGATTAATTAAATATGCATCTGTAAGTTAATTCGATTGTTTTTATATGTTAAGTTCCACATGAACTGCTTTATGGCATCATTTCATGGTCCAATAAAGTAATTGTAATTACCTATACAGTTCTTGATAATGGTTGCTTGATTGGAATGTTTAGATAACAGCTGCATTTGCATAATTATGTTGCCGCGTTAAGACGACGCAGTGGCGAACTATAAATCTGAAATTGTAGGTCCAAGCGCCCTGCACCGCCGAACTGGCGCGGGTGGCAAGTATCGCTAAAACCCCACTTATTCCGAAAGGGCGCAAGCGACAAAATGGTTTTGGTCGTTTATTTCAAAAACTACGAATTTGTTTCAAATAATCTATTCACAAATCAAAGTGATTGTGTTAATTAACATGTGTGGAAAATTTTAATGCTCTAATCCAAAACCAACGCCGACAAAATCGATATACTCAACTTTATAGAGATCTTTTTGATTAATTATTTTGTGTTACAAAAATTGACCGTTGGTGTTATGATATTCGTAAAATATAGTAATTGAAATGATGAATCTTGAACATAAAATTTTAGTTTAGTTGCTTTTGTCCATGTCGAGTAAAATACGAATTCTTGCTACCAAATTCTCAGGGCGTCCTCTTAAATGCAAATAAAGATTTCAAGGTCACTAGTGTCACTACCACAACATGTAAAATATCGTCTGCAATCAATTAATTTGTCGTAAAAATTACGAGTCTCGAATAAAGCTAGATGGTTGATACTTAAAATTTTAACATTTACAGTAGACTATATTTAATTACCACAAAATGATTACAATTTAATTATAATTTTTATATAAAGTTAGTCATTAAGCTTAAACCACGTTAGAGTATTTTTCATTTACACTTTTACTAATAACATAAAATAAATAGTCAATTATTTTTACTTCACTTCTAAAATTAATTGATTATTATCACATTTATTTTTAGTCACAGACAATAAGCTATAAATATATATATGTACCTACTAAACACTTTTAAGAATAATATTAAACTAAGAGTCCAATTACGACTATACATATTGTTGTTAAATGATAATAAACACTAAGTAATATTTGTTTTAAACAATTTTTAGCATATATACTATTACATACATCAGAATAATATAATAAGATTTTAACCATATATCTATCTCCACAGCATCGACAACCTGCTGGCGTTCTCCAAGGACCTGCTGGACGGCAAGCTGGAGGCGTTCGTGAAGTCGGAGGCGGTGCCGGCCGACAACAGCGGCCCCGTCAAGGTGGCCGTCGGCAAGAACTTCCAGCAGCTGGTGACTGACAGCGGCCGCGACGCGCTCGTCGAGTTCTACGCGCCCTGGTGCGGACACTGCCAGAAACTGGCGCCCGTCTGGGAGGAGCTGGGAGACAAGGTCAGTTAGGATGTACATCCTCCTCTTTTAGATGTTTTTCCTCATTACTGAGAGTCGTCCTAGAGAATTATGTTTTACACAAGCCTAGCCTACAAATACCACTAAAAGCTGGCAAAGCTCAGTAATAATTTTGTATTTACAGTATAAATATGTTTATATGAAAATGTATATTAGTCGAAACACTAATAGCTAACATATGTAATTTAATCTACCATATCATCATCAGATACGAATTATATCAACCACTACCTATTTACTGATACCACCATTTTATTTTATCTTATAAGAATCTAGAAAAATTTTGGTAGTACCAGTACAACTTACAAATTCAAATTATAGGTGTATTACATAGCTTCATCTTGTCTTCAAATAAATATTACCTAGCTACTACTTAACATTTTAAAATAAAACACAGTTGTTGATAAAGGAAATATTATAATAGTAGTCAGTCCCTTGAGTGAAATATTGTGAACACATCAGACCTCAGTTACATAAATGTATATGCATGCTATGGAAATCATCTCACATTAATAAAATAATGATGATGATAGTAATGTATATGCTTCTACATATACTAACAAACAATAAAAAAACGTTTGACCAACAGCAGATGACCAAAATACTGCAATAGAAACAAATACTAATCAAACATGTTATCCTTCACCAGCTGAAGAACGAAGAAGTGGACATCATCAAGATCGACGCGACCGCCAACGACTGGCCCAAGTCGCAGTTCGACGTGTCCGGGTTCCCCACCATCTTCTGGAAGCCCAAGGATGGAGGCAAGCCTGTGAGATACAATGTGAGTATTGAACCTTTAAAATATCTAGTTTTACATACATGTATACCTGAAGCACTCAGAGACAATATCAATGCAAAGTAAGATCATACACATGTATACCTGAAGCATTAAGTTACAAACTTACATCAATGCAGAGTAGGATAAAAACTTATATTATGGTCTCTAGTGGAGACAAAGTTGCTAAAAGTGGTCTCCAGGCAATCATTGATTAGATTAGTTGATTGGTGACTTGTCCTTTTCACTTTTTTTTTACATGATATAGGCTTACACTTGACTACAACTTGCCTGATGTTAATAATAATAATATCTATTACATTTTTTCTTTTTTTTTTCGTTCTCTGTAATGCTTTATTTACAATAATAAAATATAAAAACAAGTGAAGGAAAACTAAACATACTACTTCTAACTACTACAAAAAGGGGCACTTAGAAAATCTTTAGAAAAGCCTAAAGATAATCTAAGTGCTCCAGCCCACTACCAGAGGGCCACTACCACTACCTTTTTTTCTTACATCAAATTACGATCTACGATTATCAGATACGATTCAGTTTTGATAATTAAATCACATATTTGGTGATGCTCAAAAGCTGAGAAATTTATATATCATAAGATTAAGGAAATTCGCCTACCTTGGCTTGAAACAATGAAGAAATGAACAACTGAAATAGTCTTAGGTACAACAAATATGTGACCTAATGATCAAAACTGAATCGTTGTAGTATAGTATCACATTCATCATATTAATTGAAATGGTAATATTACCCATGATACAAGCTAAGCTTAGTATGGGGTTAGATGGCGCTGTGTGATATGACCTGAAATATTTATTTATTTATTTTACAAGAACGAGTCAAACTTTACAATTATATTATTTATTGTGTTCAAGTCTTTTAATTTCACCATGCACTTGTTTACAGGGCGGGCGCGCTTTCGAAGACTTCCTCAAGTACGTGTCGGAGCACGCCACCAACGAGCTGAAGGGCTGGGACAGGAAGGGCAACGCCAAGAAGGAGGAGCTTTAAAACTAAGTGTCACTTTAAATGAAAGATCTGTGAGTGAATGGTGGTGTGGGCTGCACCTAACATAATGTGACTTGCCATATACAACAGAAAATTAATTAATAATATATTCACCGTAAGCTAGCGCTGTGAGGTGTGAATTATCCATGCCGTTATGTGCTGTAATAAAATGTTATCATTGATATAGACAAGGCTCTATAACTTAATTTAATATCGCACAAGGCGCTGATTAATTTTATAGTTGACTATTGAATATGATAGTCTGAAACAGCAATACTGGATCTTTCTTTTATAAGATCTTATAATTAATCTGTGAGAAATCTCCCAAGCCCCATATCGTCTGAGTGCAGCCAATCTTCTAGAAAGCTAGGTGGCTCGGTTTCCTTCACAAATTAGATAAGCGTCTATCAAAGCCGGGTACACAGATGCCAGTTTCTTAATGTAGGTGGAACTAAAATACAGTAATATTGAATGCATTTCTTATTTTATGTCAGTGGAATAAACTAGGTTGTATTTATAATATATGGTTGTTTTATTTTATTCCTATTGTAAGTCTTACTCACAGAAAAAAGATAAGTACCTGTGTTCATTTGGTAGCTTGTGTCAATATTAGCTGTGTTATTCTTCATACGTTAGTCTCTCAGTTACAGTAGCACTAGCTTCTACAAATTCTGTTTTTATGAAAAGTCAAGAGGGAAAATGAATTCAATATATTTTACTGGTGATACTGCTGCTTGCCACACAAAGGTTCATTTATTCATCCTAAAACTTAATAGTCCTGACCTAGGCTAGCAAATTTCCATCTTTTATCACTAAAGCAGGCAAGCTAGGCACTATGTATATTTATAAGACAATTTGAGTAAATGATAGCCACATATTTGTACAAAACATTTACTATAAATGCTCCTCCGTCCACCTCTCTATCCACTGTAGAATGGTCTCCACATTCTTCTCCATCTGGTCTTCAGTATCATTCTGCAGTTCATGGACTATCTCCTCCTTGTAAGAGGACTTGGCCTCATCAAGCAAGGTCTCAAATATTTCACACTGGATGTTGTCTTCAAGTTTCTTTCCTGTGTAACCTCTGAAATGAAGTTATTTAACTTAGTAATATAGATGGTACTCAATATATGCATAAATAATTAAACTTGACAATATTGTTATGCTAAAAGTAATCATGATTTTAAAATGTCACTCAAATTGGGTAGGTAGGTATAATACAATCTAACAAACAAATCTACACCTGATCAGTTAGTTTTAGTACATATGTTTCCTTTGCACCTTTTTGTTTTTAGTAGATTTGAGAGATCACACTAATATTATCAAATTAATGTTGTAAGTATGTTTGTTCTTACTTTATGTATCAAGATTGGAGATATAAGCTACTTTTTATCTAAGATTTTTGAATGTGTGTTTCCACTTGCTAGGGATCACAAAGAGCAGTCACCTGGCTACCAGTCTATCAAAGAGAGCAGTATTGTTGGTCCTGATCACAAAGACACCGTCAAACCATCTCTCCGGGAAGAACTCACAGCCATGGTAGTCCACTATGTTGCCACCTTTGGCCATTAAACCTTCCATTATGTCTAGTAACTGAAACATAACATACAAAATATTTTAGAACATGCTCCTGGTAGGTTTTATGTACTTCTATATTCTGTGCTTGAAGTATCTCAAAATAGTAATAGTGGATAGACAATATTTATAATAATGATAACAATTTTTTTTGTTCAAGTCACATAAGGCTACCCACAAAATACCAGTAGAATAAAATATATAAATTACTCAGACATTTTAAAATATAAATTGGGCCCACCTGTATGTACAGTTCTCCTGTTAATATGTAATTTCTATAACACTGAAAGAGTTGTGAGTTAACCAGATATTGCAATACATAGTGTGGTGTTGATTCAGCTTCTTAGTCCATAACTTGACTGAAGAAAATTGCAATTCCTTTTTCATACATTTATAAAAAAATTACTCATTAGATACCTATGTAACATATTATACCTTATCTTCATTGAGAAATGGGCACTGATACTCAGGGTCATATTCATCCAAGCAGTTGTATTCCTCAGCAAGTTTAGATACTTCTCGCCATGTGTATTTAGTTCTTTCTGCAAGAATTCGCGATAATGTAGACTTTCCTACTCCAGGAGTGCCTGAAAAAAACACGAATTTATGAAAATAATATTAGGTACATTCAAGGAGCAAGAGGTTATTTTACCGCTTTTGTTTTGAGTGTTCTACCTGTAATTAAAATGTTTGGCACATTTCTTGGTATAGACGGCATGGCAAAATAAATGTGCGGTAATGTAGCGAGAATGTAAGACAAAATGCGATTATCGTATTGTACTCTAAACTAATGCAAACGGCAAAATCGAAATGGAACAATTTATTGTTTGAAAAATGGATGCTCGAAGTTTGAATTGAAATGATGTAGATTTGACATTTGATAATATTTGACGTCAATTTCCAATAATTGACATAGACATTTTGAATAAATGTGGCGTAATTGCAAATTAATGTCATTATCGCTATCAAACATGAAGATATTTCAATGTCATTCTTGTACATATAAAAAAAATGGCATTTTTACAAAATACATAAAAAAATCAAATGGATGGATGAGCACTTTTCTATGATGTAATTAGAGGTGATTCAGCTGGTTCTAACAATTAAATTCAGCAATATCAATTCCAAATTTCATATTTATCAACTTGCTCTGGATTTGCAGGTCACACGCTTCCTAACCTAGCCATATCAAGTGAACATGCGCATCAGAAAACCCAGAGGAATTACCAAGAGCCAGTTAGTTTTGGTATCTGTTCTGGGTGTATTCAGCGGAGTTTACATTTGGAAACCGCTATTTGACGAGTATTTTGGAGTAAAGAGGCCAGTAATAACGTCTGCAGTAGCACCACTTGAGCCTGAAAAGACTGAAGGATGAATCCTATCAGCAGATTTTTGTCCACGGCTTCTCTTCCTGTCAAAGCTTTCATGGCAATTGGCGTGATATCTGGCATTGCAGTAATTAATAGAACAGTGGTCTCACCTTACTTCAATAGGCAGAGGTACAAACGAGCACAGGAATGGGCTGATATGATCTTTGAACAAGAAGAGAAAGACAGAGAAACTGGTACAACAACCCCTAATAATATTGTCTCATTTTGAATGTAAATATGTGATTAGCTATTGTTATTTAGTAACTAAAATACCTACTGTAGAATAATACTAGTAATAAAATGCCACTTAACTATTGCAAAATGTTTTGATTCAATTTTTGCTATACCTACCTATTTGCTGTAATATATGGTGCAACACAAATTAATGAACATGCTGAAACCTTTGTAGGTGTGAGTAATTTTGCACAATATATTACCTATACATATATTGTGCAATAATAATTTGATAATTGCAAGAAAGCCAAGTGTTGAATTCTTCCAAAAATAAATAAATATATATATATTATGACCTATACTATAAGATTAATAAATACTATTGTTTATTCATACAGATATAAGTGACAAAATAGTGACTAAAAATAGTTTCACAAGTTATCACTCATTAAGCTTTTATTCTTTTCATAAACATTATTTACCTATCAAAAATGTTACCTGAATAGAACCTTATTTATTTATAACGGTACACATAACAGAATGAGTTCATATATAAGCCAAATACACATTCAAAACTGGTTTTGAAAAAAGGTAGGTACCTAATGAACATGGGATTTCCACAATTAATGGATTCTGTGATTCACTTCTTTCTGAAAATATATGACAAAAATTGTTCCTATTGATTCCTATCAGATCTTGATGAAAAAGTACTATAAGTACAGATAGATAATGAAGATAAGAAATATTTTGGAAAATAAAGTATGTCATTCCAATCTCCCCTATTTTTAAATATTAAGTTCTTAGGTACCACCCATATCAGTACATCAGTGGGGTCTGCACAATAAACTATGTATATATTATCTAGAGGTCATATGGGTACTCTTAGGTACATAAGAGATTTTATAACTTTGTTGAAATCATGAGAGATACATGTGATGAGCATGATACTACATGCAATATCACTAACTGGGTAGGTACCTAGATACATACATAAATCCTAAGTTTTTATTTAGGTCAATTTTATTAAACTACCTACCCCATTTACATATATAAAATAATCATAATACATAGGTACAATGAACAATATCTTTATTTATCTCCATACCAAATTTTACTTCAATGGGTTCAGTGGTTTGGTACATAAATATACCTAACATTATTAGAATACATAGGTACAGGCAAATCTAAAATTATGCATGTCTAGGTAGGTATATTACACACTACTCTCCAATGTGTTAATCTATCTCTCCATTTCGTGTTACACACTGTTCTTAGAAAATTGGTTGCCCTGGCGGGTATTACCTACGCCAACATCCGTGAAAAAGTCACTAGGAAGGGATTTTATTTGTTGCCCGTAATATTGCAATACTTATAAATTAAAAAATGTCCATAAATGAAATTTGTGATTTTATTTTCTATACCTACCGACCTAAATATATAGTCCTTGACTGTCTATTATGGCGAACCTGGATAAGCTCGGCCTTTCTAACACGTGTTTTTACGCTAAATCGTTAATCATGCTGAAGTTCAGCGACCTATATAGGTCAATGAACTCTTCTAATCCATGCGACATGCCTATCCAGCTAACTGGATGCTACCTGTGCTAGGTATTTGCCAAAATTTTGACCAACTTCATCAGTACCTACCTAATAAACATTACCAACAAAATTTGTATAAACCTAAATTATTTTATTCAACATTTCTAATACATTGCATAGGCCATTCAATGACATGGAAATTAATTTCTAACAAGATTTCTTAAGATCAATGAAACTTACCAGAATCTATGATTACCTATTCCATTTTTAGGATTAGCTAGCTACCTACCTAACAGCTAATTTAGATAGCTTATCATACTGATAATTGGAAAGTTGGTTGGAAAAAAATAAAAGTAAAGTTTGATTTTTTACTGGAGGCTACCTTTATTCTATGAATTTACATGTGGAAGTCATAACAAAATAGTTCAGATAATATGTATAATGTATAACCTTACATAAATTAAAATAACGTTACATTATAAGCCTTGTAAAAAATATAGAAAAGGAATGAGTTTGTAGCCCTTCTTTCCTTCGGAACACCTTGCGGTGTATGAAGTAACGCAGCTGAATAAAAAATTGTGCCATTAACAGCGCTAGCTACTTCTTGCCCTTGCCGGCCTTCTCAGCAGCCTTGGTGACCTTGCCGCCCGCGCCTTCCTTGAAGTTGACGGACTTGATGACTCCGACGGCGACCGTCTGTCTCATGTCACGCACGGCGAAACGACCGAGGGGAGGGAACTCCTGGAAGGACTCCACACACAGAGGCTTGGAGGGGACCAGGTTGACGATGGCGGCGTCACCGGATTTGATAGATTTAGGGTTGTCTTCAGTGGATTTACCAGTACGACGGTCAACCTTCTCTTTGATTTCAGCGAATTTGCAGGCAATGTGAGCTGTGTGGCAATCGAGTACAGGTGTGTAACCGTTTGAGATTTGTCCGGGGTGGTTGAGTACGATGACCTGTGCAGTGAAGTCTGAAGCGCCCTTGGGGGGGTTGTTCTTGGAGTCTCCGGCGACGTAACCACGACGCAGTTCCTTGACGGACACGTTCTTTACGTTGAAACCGACGTTGTCTCCGGGTACGGCCTCCTGGAGGGCTTCGTGGTGCATCTCCACGGACTTAACTTCAGTGGTGATGTTGGCGGGCGCGAACACGACGATGGTACCGGGCTTCAGGACACCAGTCTCCACACGGCCTACGGGCACCGTACCAATACCGCCGATTTTGTATACGTCCTGGAGGGGCAGACGCAGGGCCTTGTCTGTGGGACGAGCAGGGGGCAGGATGGCGTCGAGGGCCTCAATGAGGCACTTGCCTTCAGCCTTGCCTTCCTTGCGCTCAACGTTCCATCCCTTGAACCAGGGCATTTTGGTGGAGGCCTCCAACATGTTGTCTCCGTGCCATCCAGAGATGGGTACGAAGGCAACAGCAGCGGGGTTGTAACCGATCTTCTTGATGTATGAGGAGACTTCCTTCTTGATTTCCTCGAAACGGGGTTCGCTGTATGGGGGCTCGGTGGAGTCCATTTTGTTGACTCCTACGATCAGCTGCTTGACTCCCAGGGTGAAGGCGAGCAGGGCGTGCTCGCGGGTCTGTCCGTTCTTCGAGATACCAGCCTCGAACTCACCGGTACCGGCGGCGACGATCAGCACGGCGCAGTCAGCCTGCGAGGTTCCCGTGATCATGTTCTTGATGAAATCTCTGTGTCCGGGGGCATCGATGATGGTGACGTAGTATTTGGCGGTTTCGAACTTCCACAGAGCGATGTCAATGGTGATACCACGCTCGCGCTCAGCCTTCAGTTTGTCCAACACCCACGCGTACTTGAAGGAACCCTTACCCATTTCCTGGGCTTCCTTCTCGAACTTCTCGATGGTTCTCTTGTCGATACCACCGCATTTGTAGATCAAGTGACCGGTGGTGGTGGACTTGCCGGAGTCGACGTGTCCAATGACGACGATGTTGATGTGAATCTTTTCCTTTCCCATTTTGGATAGTCTAAAACAAAACAAATAGCAAAAACTGTAGTTATTGTTTAATCAGGGGGGCGAGAGTGCGTTAGCTAGAAATGAGCCGGCATCTGCAAGGTCGCGAGCTCATGCCGCGCGGCCGGCAATATGGCGGCCGCATGGTCGCCTCGCCCTATCTTGACATTTCACAATGGATGACGGCCATTGCGAATAATATCGTGCATTAAGCGATTGAGTTGGTGATTTTCCAGCACATTTAACCTGTAGTTGTCTATATTTAGGGGACATGATCGTGGCACAACGTGAAAAAAGTAAAACAAGTTGTCTTCGAACACGTGGTGACAATAGCCGGCCAGTAGCAAGTGTGACGCGTAAGCATGATAGATAACTTTCAAAATGAGAAAAACTAATGACAAGGACGGTTAATTAAAACAAAATAGGGCAACGTTGCAGATAATTACACGAGGGTGAAGAAGACAACTTGTGATCCCTGGATGAGAATATTACACCACTACAGATAATACCGGGCACGCTAGTTACAATATCTAGTAAATAGGCCTCAAAACACTATTTAAACGCTTACTGCTAATTTAAACACTATCACTTCACTAAAATTCTTCTTGACACTCACCACGGATTACTACGTGTAATATCCGAGATAGACTCCAACAGAATGGACGAGAAATGGGTTTTGATTCAGCTGGATAAAAGAAAGAATCGTCACTTCCGGTCTTATTTTCAGTGTGGCAATTGCAAAATTTAAATTACCTTATTTCAATTTGCTGGCTATGGAAACTAAGGAGAACAAAATAACTATTATGCTCATTCGTTACAGTACTTTGATTTCAATCAACTCGTGTAATTGATAATATAATATATTGGTTAAAAAAACAATATTCACACAATTATATCCCGGATTGATGGATTGATTTTGATAGCTTGTATAAGAAAAACAGAACTAACTAGAATTGATACTTTTTTATTTCATTTAATTCTTTGTTTATGGGTAGAGGTCAAAATAATCGTACATGCCTAAAAAAAACGTATGTCGGCTACATTTTTTATTTATTTAAAAGAAGAAGAATTTAATTAAGTATATTGACACAATTTTTCTGGTTCTCACATTAAAGATCTATTAGAAATAACTCATTTTAGTAATTTCAGCTAACAAATATAAAAGAAAAAAGCCGATAAAAGATCTTATAATTTTCAGTTCCATACAAAATTCATATGTCGGCTACCCCTGGCACAAATTTAAAAACTGAAAATATCTCATAAAATTACATTTATCGCTTTATTTATTTAATTAGCGAGAAAACCAAAGTTTCCATTTTATGTTTTCTTGCATTAAAAGCGATATTTGCTATTAAAATCAAGAGAAATTTTTATTTATATTATTGTCGCCATCATCTTTTCTGTTAGTAACTATATGTATGTGAGTAACGGTCATTTTGGATACTTTTGTTACGAAATTCTGCCCTATCGGACTTTAATTCTACTCTGGAAACATTTGTTTAGCATACCACGTGACAATCACATCGCCATCTTGTTGCATCATTTTGTTATTGTCAAAAGAGTCTCCGCACTGAAAAAATATTCCAAATTTTTCCTGTGATTAACGCGTGAATTGTCTGAAAATCTGAAGCGATAGAGCCGATAAATTTATACAGTAGTTAAAGTATCTATCGGTGAATACAACACACGATACAGCTACTTCCAAGGTAAGTCTTTTATATTTTTTTTACCAATTTAGATGCTTTAAAATGGTTGTTTTTCGTTCCTGTGTATAGCGTTACGGGACTAAGGATAAATTCACACTGTTAATAGTTACTCACAGGACTCGATTCCTGTGAGTGACGACTTGTATGAGTAACACGCGTAACAAATCAGGTTTTAAGTAATAACATTTTAAAGTTTTTTTCATGTGTTTAGAGTTCGGTATTTCAGGAACCGTAAAATATAGCATGCAAAAAATTTATAACATAAAAAATACGATTTCTTTGATAGACCTCAATCTGAATACATCCTTATGTTCCTGTTAGTAACAGTTTCATAGCATGTGAGTTACGTTACTACCCGGATGTCCTGTGAGTTGCGGTCGATTATTTTGACCTCTACCCTTATATATAATTGCATAAAATAACGTATTGTTTCCAAATTAAAAATGAAGCTGAAAAACGCGCGGACTCAGTATGAGTCCGCGCGCAGTGTTGAGCGAGCGCATTAAGTTTATGAGTCTTCTATTTTTTTTTTAATTTTCATTAGTTTGAGCAGAAAGCCGTAAAAACATCTTTATCATAATCTAACTCTAAAATAAATTTTATTAGAGTGTACAACCGGCATATATATAATATTTCATTATTTTACTTTTCACATGGAAAATTTAAAGGGAGTATCTTTGGATGCTGGCAATATATGCACAAATCGGAAATTACATCAACTTCAAGATGGTACGATTGTGTTCAAATATACATGATCACCTTCATATAACATCATTTATTATATCATTCAATTTTAAAACGATATGAATATCAAAATAAACTATAGTATTTTATATTTGTTATGTTTAAAAATAAATAAAGTTTTGAAATTTGCACATAATATATCTGAATTATTTTATTTGTGATTTTTATATTTTAGTATTGATTTCGGAACGCAACTTGTAATGTCATTTCGATTCCTTCCCCTCCCACGCCCCAAGTTTAGGCTGCACCCCCTCCGCACCCTGTTTCTGCCTGGAATTCTGAAATCGAAACATGAAACAAAATGCGAACATAATTTATATTTTAAGGAATTGATGATACAGGGCATGAAGCGTTAAATATAATGATGAATTAGTGCATTTTCCACAGTATAGTGTTAAAGTATATCCGCCAGCATGTTTAGGAGTCGCGGTGATGTTGTTTATAAATGCACAGTGCGACTTTTGGAGGATACAGAAATATTAGAATGCGAATTTCACGTGAGTTTTAACCATTATTTCAAGCCAGACTTTAGCAGCAATTTATATTGCGAATATACCTTAGAATGTACTGTAGCCTTGGTTGGCATTTTAATTCGTGTCAGTGCATTAATAATTTAGTATGTTTTATAAGTAGGTAGGTACTATAGACTTTGATGGACTGTTATTTTTCCAGCCCAGCTACAAAGGTAAATTTTTACTGGAGCATGTGTGCACGCAGTTGAATGTGACAGAAACTGACTACTTTGGTCTAAGATATGTGGATGCCAATGGTCAAAGGGTAAGTAATATATGTGTTGTGTGCTGAGTTGATCTACATTAATCAATTTAAGTAAGAACATGTTGAACTTATTAGACAAGCATATATCCAAAATTCTGTATACAATTTCGATGGCAATTAATGCAAAGAATAAAATATACCTACCTACTATTTTATCAATCTTATAACATAATAACTTAAATAAATACACTAAAATGTTTTTTATTATTGAAATATACTATTATTTTACTATTGATTTAGTAAAAACTGGCTATTCAATGCCATTTAAGTGATGTTCTATTTTTAAATGTTTACAGCACTGGCTGCATCTGGCAAAGGTGATACTGAAACAAGTGAAAGGTGATTAATTTATATTTTTGAAATTTAGTTTTTGAATAATAATCATGGTGTTATGGTATGATCATACTATTTTATATAAGTATTACCATTATATAATTGAAATTCTGTCTGTTCCTTTCATAGGATTCTCATCTATTTACCTAGGTCCTATCCTGTTATATATCCTATCCTGTATAAAATAAATAAATATTCCAAGAAATTGCACATAGCCCCATCTAATGAGTAGCTGAACAAAATTCTAATTCTGTCAATTGTCTCACAAGCCATCTAATGACCGACCTATAGCTATAAGCGAGTGTGGCTCAGCGGTTCCAGTGTCTGCTTTTCATCCAGACGCACCCTGGTTCGAATCCGCCCTACACCAATGTATTTTTCAAGTTATGTGTAGATTTGCACTCGCTTAGCGGTGAAGGAAAACATCGTGAGGAAACCGACATGTTTGAGGACCACAATATCCGAGGACATGCGTCTTCCGTGGAAGGACCTGGGCGCCCACCACGATGTATCTGCCCAAGAAAACTCCCCTAACGAATTAATTCTGCGGGGGAGTCACGACCCTCAGTCATGAGGAAATACGACTCAAAGAGAGAGAGAGAGAGATAGCTATGTTGGTAGAATGACTGCCACCTGTTCTAAGTTTCAGGTCTGATTTCTGCACAACCCAAATACATAATTGTTAAATTTCAATTTGTAACTATTTTTGTTTAGTCTGGTTATTTCTATGTATAATATATACATGTATTTATGGTTTCTTAGTATACTTAACCATTATATAGTGACACAAACATTTGCTGAGTATGGAGATAGACAGTGCTGTGTGGAATGTGCCGGTATATTTATTTGTTAATTACTTCCAGATGCATCTCCGATCCTGTTCAGTTTCCGGGTGAAGTTCTACCCGCCCAACCCGCTGCTGCTGAAGGAAGACACCACCAGGTTCCAGATCTACCTCCAGCTGAAGAGGGACCTGCTCCACGGCCGCCTGTACTGCACTCCTAATGAGGCTGCCATGCTTGGAGCTTTGATTATACAGAGTAAGGAAGCTAGAGATATATCATTTTAGATTTAAATTATAATTATTAAATTTGAATAAGTTATCTATATATGTACAAATAGAGCTCTACAAAAATCTAAAAGATACAAAAAAACCAATTTTCCCCGTTTCTTCTACATTTTCTATTTTTTCTTCGCTCCTATTAGTTGCAGCGTGATGTTATATAGCCTACAGCCTTCCTCGATAATTAGTCTCTTCAACACAAAAATATTTTTTCAAATCGGACCAGTAGTTCCCGAGATTAGCGCGTTCAAACAAACAAACAAACTCTTCAGCTTTATAATATTAGTATAGATTACATTACAAATGTTGAAGAAAAGAAGAGATACCTAAAATAATAAATATAACATGTCTATTTATGTGCTGTGAATATATTTTTTCTAATGTCTGTTTTAAATTCTTCTTCTTCTCTGAGGCCCATTGGTACAATTACTCTAAACAATATTTAGCATTTTTGTTTTACTGGATAATTTTTTCGCGACAAGCGCGTATGAATCGTTATAGTGGGCCTTATTGCTTATGGCACAGAGTATATTTTCCAGTTGAGCTCGGCGACTACGACCCGAGCATCCACGTGGGGAACTACGTGACGGAGATGAGGCTGCTGCTCAGACAAACTGACGTCATCGAGGCCAGGATACAGGTGATATGATGATATTAATAAACTAGCTGTGCCAACGACTTCGTCCGCGTGGAATAGTTATTATCGTAAAAATGATTCTAGTAAGTTAATCTTAAAAGTTAGAAATATACTGTCGCGGACATTTTGCTAGATCATTTCAAGAGGAATATTTTTTTGAAAGTAAGACATATTTTTTTGATATCTTGAACCGTTTTCGCAGCGCACGCAACGGAATCGCTCAAAGATGAATATTTTTACCCGTTTTTTCCACATTTTCCATTGTTTCTTCGCTCCTAGTAGTTGCAGCGTGATGTTATATAGCCTAAAGCATTCCTCGATAAACGGTCTATTCAACCCAAAAATATTTTTTCAATTCGCACCAGTAGTTCCTGAGATTAGCGCGTCAAACAAACAAACTCTTCAGCTTTATAATATTAGTATAGATACATAGAGTATTTGGATTATTTTGGATAATTACACCGATTTTTTTAAATACTAAAAATATTCGCGTTTGCAAAACATCCAGTAATTGTTTGATAATACTGTACTTGTTGTGTCTCTGAGTTGTAATAAAATAAATTTTAAAAATAAAATACAAATGTGTTACATTTCGAATTGTTTCTTCGCCTTGATGGTTGGTTTTGATCATGAGACAAATACCTAGCTAAGCCTTTGTTTTTTAGGAATCAACATTGTTTGCATCATAATCTTTGCCCCTTGTTGATACACTGCTGAGTATAGTCTTCCCTTAGGTGTCAACGGTGCCGGCGTCGTTATATAATCAAATATGAAATGTATTTATTAAAAAAATATCTGGTTATTTATTATTCATTATACTGTAACGTAAATATTTTGTTGTTTTGCGCAGGAGTTGCACAGATCGCCGGTAGAGGGCACGCCGGGCGGCAGCGGCGGCGTGAAGGGCATGTCGACGCAGGAGGCCGAGCGCTCCTTCCTCAAGATCGCCTGCCAGCTCGACACGTACGGCGTGGACCCACACCCTGTCAAGGTGACTAGCACGTAGTACTTGCATAGATCGCTAGTACAGGGTAAAATCTAGAAATCAGGTCTTGAATTTTTTTTCCCAAAGTTTGACTGCTCTGTTAGCTTAGTTGGTAGTGGCTCTGCCTTCCAATCTAGGGGTGCGGGTTCGATTCCCGCATGAAACACAAATAATTATGAATATTATAATTTGTAATTATTTGTGTTGAGTCTGGTCGTTTATATGTATAATAAGTATGTATTTACAAAAGAAAAGTATATAATTATGTATATATCCGTTACCTAGTACCCATGATACAAGCGTAAGCTTTGTATGGGGCTAAATGGCGCTGTGTTATGTCCTTTTGGAATAATACAATGGATTTCCGCAATGTTACCTTTTCCTCAGTATCCCCATGTTTACTCATACCTTCACACCATGCCACATATCGTACTACCTTACATTTTTATAATCTTCTAATTGCATTTCCTTTTTGCTTCTGCATATCAAACTGCCTACCCATAGATATAATATATTGTAACTAAGAAACTATCACCACCAAACTGTCACCATCCAACAAGGTCGCACTGAGATAAGTACCCGCAAACTCAAGCTCGACAATAGCTGTTCTGTCTACCAAGCAGAATTACTAGCCCTAGCAGAAGCCACAGATAAAGCCAGTAAAATTAAAACGAACAGCTGCAATATATATTGTGACTCGCGATCAGCTTTGGAAACTCTGACAAATGCAACTTCTCCCCATCCCCTCGCGGTAAGAATTAGAAATAATATCAAAGTGCTCGCTGACCAACGCAAAATACTGAGATTATTTTGGATTAAGGCACATGCGGGGATGGAAGGGAACGAAAGAGCAGACGAGCTGGCGAAACATGCTGCGCTGCGACTTAGAGTGAGGCCTCACTACGATTGTTGTCCAGTATCGTTTGCAAAGCGAGAAATAAGGAAAGCGTCGCTCATCGAATGGAACGAACGCTATAAAAGCGAAAAACAGGGCTCGGTGACTAAAGCATTTTTTCCTGACGCGATTAGATCTTACCACGTAATAAAGAAGATAGAGCTGGACCACATCAAAGTGCAGCTTTTCACCGGACATGGAGGATTCCTGGCCTACCTGTACAAGTTCAAACGCAAGCCAAGTCCGGCCTGCGTTTGTGATCCTGATGTAGAAGAGAGCTCCCTGCACTTAATTACAGAATGTCCGGTGTACGGTAGATATAGATATGACACAGAAAATGAGCTAGACATAGATATTAAAGTATGTAATCTGCAAAAAATTATGGAAAATAAACACATTAGAAATAAATTTTTGGAATACTGTAAAAACATTGTAGTAAAAGTTGTAAATAAAAACAAATAGTAATTAAGATACGGTACAACTGCATAATTCAGTTTATGTAGTATGTGCCTATAAGTTTATGTTGTATGTATATAATTATAAGTAGGATTAATAAAGCATCCCCAGACTCCCATATTCCCTATCTGTGTATAGTTAAGATCATCAATTTATTAAACACATGCATAGGACAAACAAAAGTAAGAAAGATGAAGGATGAAAGGAAAAATAGTATGAAGCGCGAAAGTGCGAGAAGCATAAAAGTGAGAAGTAGAATGAATGAGTCAGAAAATAAGGCCCCTGATATTGTCCGGGATCAGTACAAAAAAAAAAAAAAAAAAAAACTAAGAAACTATGTTACATAATTGTATAACCTCCACCGTGTATTCAAATATATCAACTAGATAAATAGAAGCTAAAAGCTACTTTCCTTCCATTCCTTTCTATGTGTGCTAGTTGTTTGAGTCATTTTCTTTATTGTTCGTTCTTTACTTTTGTATGTGCGTTGCAGTAAAGAGTACATATAAATAATAAATAAAATAAAATAGGTTTATTTTGCATAATTCTGTGTAACAAAAAGATATTGTAGTCCAAAGCCTCCCGAACTAGTTTCCACTGTGTCTCGGGAGCCGATGGCTTCTCCTGCTTACAATCAACACACAAATAAACAGAGTGCCAAAATATTAATAAAAAAATGGTAGCATTTAAATAAAAACATAGCAAACATTACAAAACAAACTCCCCCCGTGGTTGCAGTGCATCGACCTGCAGGAGCACCGCGGCTCGCAGCTGTACCTGGGCATCAACTACAACGGCGTGCTGACGTTCCAGGGCAGTCGCAAGACGCACCACTTCAAGTGGAGCGAGGTGCACAAGATCAACTTCGAGGGACGCATGTTTATTGTGCATCTCAATTATCCAGAGGTGACAAACATATTTCAATTTTATATTGAACTAGTGGGTGCTCGCGGCTTCGCTCGCATTAAGAAGTAAAACTTAGTTAAGCATTAGGGGATGCAAGTTTTACTTCTTAATGCGAGCGAAGCCGTTTAAAAGTGGCATTTCCAAAAATCATAACATAAAACAACATCATAACATCTACCTTCATTCCAAATTTCAACCCGATCCGTCCAGTGGTTTGGGCTGTGCGTTGATAGATCACTATATCAGTCAGTCAATCAGTCAGTCACCTTTGAGTTTTATATATTTAGATTTAAAATTACGCATACTCCGACGGTGAACAGAAGTAAATCTGAGCCATTTGATACAAGAAACAGTCTCTGATGGTAATCTTGCACCACTACCCATTTGTCACCAACTGGAAATACGTTAAAATTATAATTTTAAAAACACCTAGGTACCTACCTGTTTCTGATAATTGCAAAAGAGACTTACGTATATTGAGGATTGTGAGCTTATTCTACAATGACGATTTTACTCATAACATCCAGATATTTTCAGTCAGTGCTTTTGCAGTCAGTGCAAAAGCACTGACTGCTAAAAATATCAGTTTATTCATCAATTTTGGAAACATGTTAACGTTGCGTGACCCATAGACCTACTCTTCGCACCATGTACCATGGAAATTGAAACAGCAAAAAATAACCATAATGACTAAATTCCGTTTGACATATTTTATATCACCGTAATAAATAATAACTCTCCCTTTATTTCAGAAGAAGCACACGGTGGGGTTCAAGTGCCCGAACGGCGCCGCGTGCCGTCACGTGTGGTGCTGCGCTATCGAACAGATGCTCTTCTTCACGTAAATATCACCTTTAATGACTATTGTAGCTCAAACATTCCTACAACAACAAAAAAACGTCGTCTTTATTTTGTACTAGTCGACGTCCGCGGCTACGCTCGCATTATTTTGAAAAAGTAGCCTATGACACTTAAGACCTCATAGTACCTATCTATCTTGCTTTATGAGCGTTTAAATAAAAGACAAACGGATAAACAGAGACACAGATAAACAGACAAAATTTCTAGAAATTGTTGGAACGTGTTCTGCTACCAATTTGAAGTATCTCCATACTTTTTTTCAGACTCAGAATCTCCAAGTTCAGACTTTCGAACCTCTTTAGCTTTATTATATGTATAGATGATGAGTGAACACTGTCAAAAAGTCATACATTCTTTTGTAAAGCTAAACTAATCTTCTGTCTATACAAAAGCTGTAACTTCACAAATTCTATGTCAAAGTAAATGCTTGCGATGCTTTTTTATGGCAAAAAATTTTACTTGAGAACTGGCACAATACAAAGTTATAGCCAAATAATAAAAAAAAATATGCAAAAAAAGTTACTAACACATAGAGGTGAACATGATTTTACAGACATACTAGATACTAAGTATAAATGCATATGCATGTATTCATAAAATCCGCTGTAGATAATTTTATAACCAATACATAAATTTTAGCTGCATCACATTTTATATTGCTTCTAAGAACATTTGCCTCCAACAGCTAACAATTAACCCATAAAGACGGCTCGTTGTAAATTATCACATGAATATGAGCTCCATGCGCGCGCGCATCGTTTAAACAGTTTATATCGCTAATAGACGGCTGCATAAATATTTGCGTTATAAAGCTGCCAGATTGACTCATCGCGTTGAGTGTTCACATTGGGACGATGAATAATGGGATAAAAATTAATTCTGCGGGACGCTGCTAGATTTTAAGATTAGTCAAACTTTTTAAACAAATCCATTTAATCGAAGTTATATTTTGAATCTTTGAAATATAATATATGTTAGATATTTGTGTAGTATTTTATTTTGTACTAGTGGGTGCTCGCGGCTTCGCTCGCATTAAGAAGTAAAACTGGCATCCCCTATTTCAGCCCTTTAAAAGCAGCGTTTCCAAAAATCCTTTCTTTATCCTTTTTTTAGCGGATGCCTTTGTCATAATATCTACCTGCCAAATTTCAGCCCGATCCGTCCAGTAGTTTGGGCTGTGCGTTGATAGATCACTATATCAGTCAGCCAGTCACTTTTGAGTTTTATATATGTAGATGTATACTCTTTCGCAAGTGCGCGTAAATACCTACCTAACTTTATCAACATTTAGAAGAGGGTTTACTTAGCAAAAATATATTTTATTTTGAGTGGGTGTTTCGAGGAGAGTGTAATTTTGTGTATCTATTAAATCCTGAACTATTTGGCGAAGCTCTACTGTTTACAGTTTTAAACCTCCATCGAAACCCTGATCAGGCTATAAATTGCGAAAACACGCGATACACGGAAGCGCTCAGATTAAAGGTCTACTTGCATAGCGATTATACACATTTCGCGTCAAAATTACCTAGAAAAGATGTCTAAATGTTTTAAGGGTCGTTGTGCAAGCGAGCCTAGATTTAGGTCATATGTAAGATCTAAACTTACGGCTGCTTATACTTAGGGCCGTCTGTCTTCAAAATAGTAAGAAACTCTATCTCCCCATAAATCTGATATCTACTAATTTCCCTGGCCCAATATGAAACGAATGAACTGGGCGTTTTGCTAGTCGCTGTAACCTTTATCTAATCTGTGGCGCAAGAACGATTGCAGATTAGTGAAAAACAGATCATTTTATTTACTAGTGGGTGCTCGCGGCTTCGCTCGTATTAAGGAGTAAAACTTGCATCCCCTATTTTACCCCTTTAAAAGTGGCATTTCCAAAAATCCTTTCTTAGCTGATGCCTACGTCATAACATCTACTTTCATTCCAAATTTTAGCCCAAGCCGTCCAGTGGTTTGGGCTGTGCGTTGATAGATCACTATATTAGTCAGTCAGACTCCTTTGAGTTTCATATATATGTATAGATTTTTTAAGTATGTAAATGTTCCCATTCCAGCCTCCCGTCTTCTTCAGACGCGTGCGTGTACTCGGGGGGCGGGTTGTTCTCGTGGGGCACCAAGTTCAAGTACTTCGGGCGCACGGAGCGCGAGATACTGGAGCGGGACGGGCTGCTCGCGCCGCGGGACCCGCCAGATGGCGCCACCACCGGCAAGAGGAAAGCATCCAGCGTGCCCGCCACGCCCTCCACGCCCATGACTGGGGACTTCGGTAAGGATATAGGAGTCATTGTGGAATATGTCTGACTGGGACTTTGGTATAGGCACAACATTATGATTTATATGTATGTAGTTCATACCTTTGAAAGGTATCATCATCACGATCATCCACAGTCTTTGAAATCTCACTGCTGGGCATAGGCCTCTCCTTGTAAGTGTTATCTCTCCGACCTGTGCAGACTCGTACAGGTCGAACCCCAGACTTTTACAATGTCGTCGACCCATCTCACAGCAGGACGACACGACCACCACTATTTTGCTCGATCTATTGCCAGTCCTAATGTTCAAAAAATATTAATGTAATAATATTATATAATTATTTCCCCAGGCTACAGCAGCTTGCCCCGGTCGACGCACAGCGCCCCGCTGGACGAGGCGGGGCTGGGCGCGTGCAACGGCGGCTGCCTGCTGTCCGGCCCCACCGTCGACATCGCGCTGTCGTGCTGCGACCCGCTGCACGCCGACGACAAGCCGCGTGAGTACATGCAAGGGAGAGAGGGATGTGACGCGGCACGAGTGCGAGCGAGACTGCACGCTCCACGAGGCCGGGTTCAGCGTGGTCGGTCCTACTTTCTACATCGTTATCAAAACTGATGAACCTGGTTCTTTAAACGTGACTTTTATAAAGAGATGTGAAAATTATTTCTTTCGTTTTGCACAGCATAGTTTCTCAATTAGTGGGAAAAGGAAGGCAAGATACTCGCCGCGCTAAAATTCTAACTTTTTTATGCTGACGCTAGCATAAGTAGGATTGCGTTTAGTTCAAAATCATTATATTATTTTCAGCATGCGACGCGGCCGACTACAGCATGCGCGACTCGTTTGAGCACTCGTCGTCCGAGTCGGGCGTGACGTCGCACACGGCGCACCTCCCCGCGCCCGAGGAGTGGCGCCCCCCGCCCCCCGCGCTGCAGCCCCCGCCGCGCCCCTTCAGCCTGCTGCGCGCCTTCGTGCCCTCCTTCATCTTCGTGTGGGTGTCCCTGGGCCTGCTCGCGCTGCTAGTCTTCGAGACCGACTGGCCGCCCTTCAGACTCCTCAAGAGGAAGCCCGAGCTGGTGGCTCTGAGAAGGCACTACTACGCTCCTCTCAAGGAGTACTTGAAGAGAAAGGTGATAGAACTGTTCTGAGGTGTGTTGAAGTGAAGTGATATTTTTGTGACGTTCGAACGCTGGGGCTCCGTGGAGTGGGATCGAATTTTGATGTTTATATTTAAAAAAATATATATGAAAGCTATGGAATGTTTTAAATTATTCTTGAACGCTTTGTTTTTTGTTGGAAAATGTTTAAAATTAGATTTATTGGTCTCATTTCAAAGAAGTAATCCAAAGATTTTCGGTAGGTTCATAAATGAAAATCCGATCTCACTCCAACAGAAGTCCACCCCACATGATTCCGAAGTGTCAAATTTTTGGACACGTTTTAAATCTGTAAGCATTTTTAGCGCAATGGCGGCGTTACCAGACACAAACTCACTGTAAATAAATGTTGTTAAAATTGTTAATATAGGCTACAAGTTTTAGCAGAAAACTATTGAAATCTAGGAAAATTGGTGACTTGCAATTTGCGGACATAGTCAATTTTCAAAGACATAACTTACTCGGTTTCTGTTAAAGGTTTCTAAAAGTATCTTACCTCTAAAGTTTGCATGGAAATTGAGCTTATGATTAGATAGATAATCTAGAGTAAATAGGTTTCTTCTAGGCAAGCGTGCTACATATTAGACTATAGCGGTGCTTAACATCAGGCAGACTATAGTCAAACGTAAGCCTATTTCGTGTAAAAAAAAGATATTAGAAGGTGCTCGTTTATTTAGACAATGACAGATTCAAACTCTACAATGGTCTCAAACTGAGTTGGTCAAAGTTGATGAATTAAACAATTATTGCTACTTATAAAGTCTTAAATTTTAAAATAATAGTAGGAAATAATAATTAACATCTGTGTCTGGTAAGGCTGGCAATATTTTAACGTATAAACTAACTGCTGATAGAGGTAAGGCACTGCTATACGCTTTCTATAGTACAATTATCTGTAAGCGTACCTTGGATACGAGCACCGCACAATGGATTTGTGATGTTTCTACTACTATGGCGTAGCTAGGATTCATTTATTATTCAGGAATTACTTTATATCGTATTTATTTTTGTGAAAAAAATACTCAAGATTTTGTTTCCGAAAACTTGTAACACTCACCAAACAAAATACTTTTACTGGCCTGTTAGCTTAGTTGGCCTTCTAATCTAGGGGTTGCGGGTTCGATTTCCGCGTGACACAAGTATTTATGCATTTAAAAATGTATAACCCTACTTGTGTTGAGTCTGGTCGTTTGTATGTATAATAAGAATGTATTTACAAAAGAAAAGTATATAAGTATTATATCCGTTATCTAGTACCCACGACACAAGCGTTTGCTTGGTGTGGGGCTGGATGGCGATGTGTGCAATGTCCCGGAATATTTATTTATTTTATTTTTAAAATACTTGATCAACGGTACATGTAAATCAAACTACATTTTAACATAACAAGTGTCTTACTTATTTTTTATCAGATGCTCCAATAAATAAAGCAAATGAAGCTAAAAATTAACTATTCTTAAAATGCTACCAAATTTCAATAATAAATATTTTTTTTTGTGTTTCTTTGATGGGCGGATTCTTTTTTGGGCCATAAATAAATGAAATAATAAATGAACAAATCCAGCTAAATTTAGTACATCTTTTCATTGTATATGGACAGTAAAAGAACTGGTCCACGTTCAAAAGAATCTCTCTCTTGAGTAGTATTCCCCATGACTGAGGGTCGTGACTCCCCCGCAGAATTAATTCGTTAGGGGAGTTTTCTTGTGCAGATACATCGTGGTGGGCACCCAGTTCCTTCCGCGGAGGTCGTATCCTCGGAAAATAATAGTCAAAAGAATAGTCGAGCGTTATTTGAATCAGCGCAAATTTGTTTAAAGATTCTTGTTTTTCTGGTCACATTTATTCTGTATCTAAATTAAAATAGGTGGTCTAGAATATATGTATGGACTATCATCATCATCATCGGGTGCCATCTTCATAATGAAGTTTGGAGGTCAATTGGCAAAATTTTCTGCGATCCCATGCTGCTTCTTTTAGATGCGGATAGCTCAGTTTTGTCCACTTTTTAGTGTCGTCTAGCCACTTCATTCTCTGACGTCCTGGGCTTCTTTTCCCTGGAATCTTGCCTTCGAGAATGAACCTTGGAAAATCATAGAAGGATCCTCTCTGCATATGTCTAAAGAAAGCGAGTTTGCGTCTCATGATAGTCGACATCAGCTCCCTTTTGCGGTTGGCCATTTGGAGTACCTTGATGTTCGATGTGAAACTAGTCCAAGGGATCTTGAACATTTTACGTAGTATCCACATTTCAAACGCCTGTATTCCTATATTACGTATGGACTATGGACATCCATTATACTATGTATTTAATCCTAACTACGCCAATGGTTGTGTATTTCCTATTAGTTGTTATTAATAACATTTGAAAATAATCATTCCTTTAAAAGGTTTTATAATGAAATATTTATTTTTAACAAATTTATTAATTTGTTGGTGCACGCGTTTTAGTAATCTCGCAATTATTATATTTTTCTAGACGGCTGGACTGTTTTTATTACATTTTTAGAATAAATTAGGATATTTTGGTTAAGTTGTTTCAGTATGTTCATGAAAAGTTTTCGATTGAAAATATGGTGAACTTGAAGTTGTTTAATTGTATTTTATGATCATTACTTCTAAACATAATGGAGAAGGTGCATACGGAGATACCTACCGAATACTATTAAAAACTTAACAGAAAAATCTCCTTTTCAGGTACTTAAATAATGATAGTTTCTTTCTACAGCTTTAATTGAATCTTTATTAACCAAAACTTTTTTATTTATTTGACACAATCGATATTTCTTATACATTCCACTACGCATTTTAGTCTTCCAAACATTATTTTATTTTCCTGTCACATACTGTATCACAATCAAAAAAAAAAATATATAATTAGTACTTATATTACATTGAATCAACTACTGATTAATTGATTAGTGTTTCTTTTTATACATTTTAAAACCATTAATATGGGAAAGAATTAAATGACTATTCAACTAATTTTATTTAGGTTTATAAGTTTTATTTTTATTTATGGATTTATATTTGTATGTAGGTATTACTATTATATATACTGTAACACGCACACCTAGTTGTTTATATAATGTACAATTTAGCAAATGCACAATATTTTTGGTTGTGCCATTTTATTACCTAGTCAGAATTATTATTTTTAGATTAAATTATAATTATGTTTTTAAGAAACAACGAATATTTTTGTTTTAGAATTGAATTGATAATTTTATCCGCCTTTATTTGTTTTGCACATGAATTTTAATCGATGCATCTTTGTGTATTTCAGGTTTTTTTTATATATAAGAATAACATAATATTTTTTTTTTCAAATAAATTAAATATGATATATTCGGATTATGTTATATTCTCTTATTGGGTTGATAGCCTCGGTCACCACGGTCTCTCCTGTGCAAAGAGCGCAGGACGCATTGCTCGCCATAATACGCTGAATGACGTCATTCGTCGGGCATTTGTCACTGCAAACGTCGCAGCAATTTTAGAGCCGAATGGTTTGTTTCGCGACGACGGCAAAAGACCAGATGGGATGACGCTTATTCCCTGGAAGTTGGGTCGTTCGCTGGTGTGGGATGCAACTTGTGTCGACACATTGGCGCCCTCCCATCTTGAAAAATCTTCCAAACAGGCTGGCGGTGCTGCTTCATCTGCAGAGCTTCTCAAACAGCGCAAATATTCTAAGTTAGACAAGGGCTATTTATTTGTACCGTTTGGGGTAGAAACTCTTGGGCCGTGGGGTCAGAGCGCACTTGACCTCTACCAAGATCTGTCGGGGCGTTTGAAACAGGCTTCGCGTGACCAAAATGCTGGCTTGTACTTTGCCCAAAAGTTTAGTCTAGCTATTCAACGGGGAAATGCAGCCAGCATTTTGGGTACGCTACCTTTTGAAAATGTAGATTAGTTTTTTTTTTTTTTTTTAATATGTATATATAATGTTTATTTTTTTATTATTATTTGGAAGTGTTACTATTAATTTTTGTTGTTTTGAAATAAATATAATTTTGAACAATAAATCAAATTGTTCTCATACATATAGTTACTATTTGTATTAAATAATTTATTTTAAAATAGTTTGGACACAGTTTTGCCTTATAAACAAGTGAGTGATTAGGGTGAGCTTTAAAATGGGCATTATTTGAACTCGAATAATACTGACTATGCCAATCCAATAATTTAATGTCAACAACTGCAATAGGTATTAAAATTGTAACTAAAATATTTCGACCGATATTTGTTCAGTCTGGAATGATTTTGAATCTTTGGTACTGATGAAATCTCATAAAAATTATTGTAAATTACTCAAATAAATGTTTACATTCCGTGATATTTCATTGAACTGTTGAGTAAAAAGTTACACATGTATTACTAGGAACAAGTCACATGAGATTTCGTGAGTAAAGATTTACACTTATGTACTTACGTGTATACTTTAACTATTGTTTTAATAAATATGTCATTTCCTGCCATGCTCTCTGCTAATTTAACATACAAACTGACACGTGCTATTATTATTAACATATTTTTAATGACGTGTTAAATATTCAATATTGAAACAGATTTATTTTCCGTTAGTTTATCTTGTTTCAGTATGGATGCTAATCTCACATAGGAATTAGAAAATGGACTGTATTTCAACGGACTAAAGTCTATAATTGCTTAGCTTGCCATGTAGACTTTGAAATAAATACTACTACTAACCTCAGACTGGGAAATTGCAGACCGAGCACAAAACTAAAAAATAATCTATAGTATCATGACTAGCCAAGTACAGTCCCGGGATTTTCGGGGCCAGAAAACGGTCGGGATCCCGGGATACCGAGATTCGGGATCCCGGAATTGTATTCTCTAATCATGACTCAAGATATAATTAAAATATACGATTTATTTTACTGACTTAATTTTCTTTACCATGAAATTGATTCATGTAATTGCTTTGTTTCAGTTATAAGTAAAAATTTATCTGCTTTTTAATTTTAGTACTTAATGGTTAGTGAGAAATAAATTAACAAAGCACAAAGACGTAGTTACAAACTAGGTTAGTAAGTACATAATTAATTACTGTATTAAATCACTAAGTTTCTTCATAAAATATGAGTATTATGGCTTCAGTGCGTGGTTTGCAATCGGTCTGCAATATTCCTGGTCCCAGATAGCAAACTGAACATTGAGTAATGTTTGTGTTGATGGACCAACAAGCCAGCGTCGTGTGACCTTAACAATTACAAACAGAACTTTATTTTTGTAACATTATGGCTTTTCCAATTAATTGTCGCGCTTAGAAATAAGGTCTGTGAAATCTGTATATCTTGCACAGATGCCAAAGTAAATTGTAATTTAAAAACTGTGATTGTTTATTTGGACGTCGTGGCTACATTTCGGGTTTATGTGCTCATTAAAAATACATTTATATAGGTACTAGAAATTTGCCAAACATACATTGTGACCGAAAAACTGTAAATCTAGTTTAATAAGCAATGGATGATACACAAATTTACTTAGTCCATCCTTTCAGTACCTAGCCTGTAGCTACAATTTCTAACGGCCAACTTGAACTTTTGATAAAACTGACAGTTATAAACATGTCAGAATAGGGTTTGTGGGTACTTATATAGAGCGAGTCAAACTTATACTCGTACTACGTATGTTGATATATTATATTGTTGATTGATTTCTAGCCCGGCATGTAGCTACGACATGGAAGGCTCAACTGCACAGGCGAATTTTCATACTAACTTTAGGATAGGTACTTAGTAGGTAATGATAAAAAGTGTGGGTAAAAGACAAGATTGTAAAGAGTTGGTTTATTTGTATAGTTAGTATGAAAACCCGGCCGCGCTCGCGGGCCTTCCAATCCCCGTGCCGGAACAGTACCTACTCGACAACTTCAACATTGTAACAGTACCTAGACTAAGAACTAGCTTTTAGTTTTTTGGAAATTCATAGAGGTTTTAATAAAAACATCCTGCCGAAAGTTTAATATTTTTTATTATTAAAAATACTTCCAAAATAAGCAACAAACAAATAACAATGTAATAAGAACATATAGAGGTCGTTACATACACCTGCTACAATATACTCAACACTGCAATGATATAGTCGACTCACGCGGCTGCGCTCACGTCGCGATATGGCACTTAGCTAGTTAGGAGCAAGCCTTCAGGCTCACATTGCTGGGCAATGTTACTGTACGTGTTGTGTACATACGAGAAGAACAAAAACACGACAATCAAAGGTGGTCGATCTGATTGGCGGATGCTTTTCTTGTCTATAGATTTTTCTCAACTAGAGTTTACTCTTGCATAAGTATAAAGTATGTCTACAGGCTGTTACAATAACATTTGCCGCAGCAAACCTGGTGCTGAAGTATAGTTTAGTTGCATTAGAGTCGAGTGCACAATACAAGTTGTAGCTGACGAGAGAGCCTCGCGTTCTCCTCTCGAGTCCAATAGAAAAAATAATATTAGCTACAGTTCAATCACATATCATAAGGTGAATTATTCAGAACTCGATACATTCGTTTTATTACCTCTCTCGGGTATAAAATTTACTCTAAATACAAATGTCATTTCGTAGTTAAAGCGGAGCGGCCTTCGGAGGGCGCTCGAGTCGATTACAGCGTTCCGAAGTAAAGCGGCGAAATTGACACTTACCATCACAAAATAATATTCAGATTCACCCTTAACATATAACATACATTTGAGCTATACAACGTCTGCAGGCGAGCGCGGCTCGGGCGCCGGTCCGACGGTCGAGCGCCAGGCGCGGGCGCAGGGGACTTACATAAACGGTAAATAATATAGTAACTAAAATAAATCCATATCCACCCATATAATACGTAGGTATCTAAGCGTAACATAGTGTAGCGCGGGGTTCAGTCGACGATGGAGATCTGCGCGAAGCCGATCAGGCTGGCCTTGTCGGGCGTGTCGGCCGGGTCTACTGCGTCCAGCGGGAAGGTGAGCGAGGGCGGCGCCGGCGCGGCCTGCGTGGCGGCCAGGCGCGCCTGCACCAGCGCGTGCAGGTTGCGTGCGATGCAGGGCGCGTCGCGCGCCGCCACCAGCCCGGCGCCCACCAGCTCGGCCGCGATGCCGTCGGCAGAGTCCTTGCCGGCCGCGAACTCGAAGCGGATGTCGTTGAGCTCGCGGCGCTCGTTGCGCAGGCGCAGCACCAGGTCCACCTGCGGCGCGCCCGCCTCCTCCTCCTCCTCCTCGTCGGAGGAGGGCGCGCGCGGCAGCGTGTTCATGGGCCGGTCGGTCGGGCGCTCCGCCTCGTCCACCTCTTCCTCGTCGGACTCCCACACCCACTCGCCGGTCTCCATGCGGTGCAGGCGGCCGGACGCGCCGGGCTGGCGGCGCGACGCCTTGTGCACGCGCGTCTCCATGGACGGACCGATGCTGACCAGCGTCTGCACCAGGTACTTGCGGTCCTTGGCCTTCTTGAAGAAGGAGTGCTTGAGCAGCTCGGGCGCCGAGGGCCGCTTAGCGGGGTCCTTCTGCAGGCACTCGGAGATCATCTTGCGGAAGGTCTTGCCGTAGGCGCGGTACTGGTCGCGCTCCTCGGCGCCCGTGTCCAGCGTGGGCGGCTCGTTCTGCAGCGTCAGCATCAGCACTTTCATGGGCGGGTACTTGTGGTAGGGCGCCGTGCCCGTCGCCATCTCGATGGCCGTGATGCCGAAGGACCAGATGTCGGCCTTGAAGTCGTACCCGTGGTTCTGCTCCATGACCTCGGGCGCCATCCAGCAGGGCGTGCCCACGAAGGTGTGGCGCACCTTCTGGCGCGAGATGTCGCGGCCGGTGGCGAGCCATGCCGACACGCCGAAGTCTGCGATCTGCACGGCGCCGTCGTCGCCGAGCAGGATGTTGCCGGCCTTGACGTCGCGGTGGATCTGTCCGTTCTGGTGGAAGTACTCCAGCCCCTTGAGCACCTCGCGCAGCACGGTGGCGATGGTGGCCTCGTCGAACACGCCGTGCTTGCAGTTGGCAGCGCGCATGCGGTGCTTGATGATGTCGAGCAGCGAGCCGCCCTCCAGCAGCCGCAGCACCAGCCACAGCTCCTCCCGCACCACGAACGACGTGTAGTAGGTGACCACGTTCTCGTGGTTGCACGAGGACATCGCCTGGATCTCTTTGAGCAGCTCGTCCATGCTGGTGTTCCACTTCTCCAGGTTGATGCGCTTGATGGCGCACTTCTCCTGGCGCGGCTTGCAGTAGGCGGCGTGCACCACGGCGGTGGCCCCGCAGCCGATCACCTCCAGCAGCTCGTAGTCTTCCTGGCTGTTGGGCCACGTGTGCCCCGATCCCGCCATCTCGCTGCGGCTGCTGCTAGTGGGGCCCGACAGTGACACTGCTGACATGCGATCAATGCACCACGACGTTGGCCGGGATGGCTCTATCGCCCATATTGAGATGGTTTTTGGGTTTGTAGTTTCTTAGCACGAACTGCTTGGCTTCCGTGTGTTCGAGTCTGTGGATTATTTTACTGCTCTCTCTTAGTTCTTCTACTGATTTATCCAAAGATTTTACCGATTTATCTTCGTAGTCTACACTAGAAGGATAGAGCTCATCACCTGTGAACAAACAAAAAATAATTTTAGGAAATTCTTTTTTTTTATATTTATCAAGAAGATTTCTTGAACAAATTTTTAGGTACATGTCAATAAGAATCGGCAGATTTGAAGAACATGTAATACCTGGCAGCAAGTGCACAGTCCCATCAATGGCCTTGACGAGGACGGGATACAGCAGCTCCTCACCATAACAACTACGTTGCTTAGCGAACTTCACAAGTTCTTCTATGTGTGGGACACAACACAGTCTATTCAGTTCATATACTTGGGGCGGGTATACAACCAATTTGCGGTTCTCTAGTACATCGCCAGGGCTCGACCACTGGAAAAACATCAATAAATCAAATTAAATACTCCATATATTATTCCTAAATTTATATATTCAGATAAATGTTGCAGGTATTGAAGGGTCTAGAACACAAGAAAATCAAAATCAGGGTCTAGTGGCATACCTTGGGAGAGGCCTTTTCTTTATTTCTAAAAGTGTAACAGTAGGTAAATACCTGCACATCAACCACTTCAGAGCTGCTCTTCAAGCTGGGCTTGTTCTCCAAGGCAGTGATGAAGAAGGCGGTGGAGAACCTCTTCGGCAGGTGCACGGGGCTAAGCCAGTTGCTCCAGTAGTGCAGCGACCAGATGTCCGGGTAGCAGCCCAGCTCCTTGCACAGGGACAGCAGCTCTTCTGGATGCTCGCTCACCTGGGAAACATTTGTTGTTGAAAATACACAATATTTATTACAATTATTAAAACGTTATTCTATAGGTATAAATGTACCTAATATATTTCACTAGCTGACCCGGCAAACTCTGTTCCGCAATTTAAAAAAAAACGGGATAAAGAGTATCCTATGTCCCTCTCTTGGTTCTAAGCTACCTCCGCACCAATTTGCAGGTAAATCCGTTTAGCCGTTCTTGAGTTATAAACGAGTGTAACTAATATTATAGATATTGATTTAAAATAGTAATAAATGGCAAATAAACTATTTGACGCAGTATCTGCATTTTATACAGTAGGTACATAATAATCAAGTTTGGCCACAGCTTGTTTGATAAATGATTGGCAAAATCTAAACGGAACCTTTTATATGTACATACATTCCATTATAATATGTAAGTGATTTTTAGAGTTAGCTGGTGATAAGGGAATGACATAAATATTAGCTGGCATATAGCTAAATAAAGCTAAGCTTCATATAGGATCCATGATATTAATGTCATTATGCAACACTTATAAATAATACTACACTACTAACAATAATTACAAAAGAAGGGGATGGATAAATATGTAGTAAGTATATTTATTTCTTTTATTTTATTAGGCACACAACACAATACCCAGAAAATAAACGAGTGACAGCATAACATTTTAAAGGTAGTTATGTTTCATGTTTCATTTTTGGGAATCCCTGCCTCACCAGCTAGGCTGTACCGTGCCAACCATGTCTAGGTATTGATCCGTTCTGTGCATCAAAAACATTAAAACACATGATTATAACATGATTATAAACAGATCCAATGTTCAGTAAGTTAAACTAAAGTGAAACAATTAAAATAATACATTATGCAGAGCTATAAAAATTAAAACAATCTGAATTACATATATAAGGAACATTGTCATAAAGGGAGATATAAAGAAGAGAACCACTTACTCTCTGCTGCCAAAGTTTGATATCAACATCTGATATGACGCTGGCAAAGTTACCGCTCCGATCTTTCTTGTGAGCGCGGCTGCACAACAACAGGCCCAGCTCTTCAAAAGTCTCTCGGATTGCAGTTATACGCAATGATATGTGTCTGTGAACAAACAACACATATTATACATTGTTTTAGTCAAAGTAGTCTCAATATATGTTTTCGACAGTTAATAACTTGACTGGATAGGTTAGGTTAGTCAATAAAAAAACATTGATTTTTTTTAAATATAAAATTTTCAGATATTTATTACTTTACTGATTACTACAAAATTTATGCTTAATAGTTATTTGTTGTACAAGAGTGCAAAGTTGCTTTTTAACCGCGTGCTCAATTTTGATGACCGAGCAAGCGAAGGATTCTGAGCGTTAGCGAGGGAATTAAAAGAGCATGAGGTGAAAAATCTTTGCACTCGAGTGCAACACGTAACTTTTCATTCTACCTCAGTGAGGAAATGACTAAATGCAAAACGCGTGATTGTTGAGGGAGAAAGCTCATTTGCGCATTATTAATAGTTACAGTACATTCTGTTGGCGTCAAACAAACTTCCTCATCGCTAGAATCACTCATTTTAGTTTAACACTGGTTTTCAAGTTTCTTGTTTTTAAAATAAGGTTTAACAATGACGTGAAAATATGCCGCGTAAAGAACCGCATACAAAGCAAATTGAAAAAAAGAACACCAAGAAGGTTCCGAGTCTGAGTTTTTAACAAATTTAAAAAAAGTTGTATGATATATTCGGCACCATAGAGGTAGCAGTAAATAGGTTTAATGATTTTTTTAATTCAAAAACTTGTACAGTCAAGAAGGCGTAAGCTGAGCTTTGCATTTGTGTGGGTGAAGTATGGCAGGTGGGCGGGGGAGTGAGATGGCGCTATCGCACGATGGAGAAGCCGATTGTCTCACCTACACTATTTATGTACACCCACACAAATGCAAAGCTCAGCTTACGCCTTCTTGACTGTAACACACGATGTTCGAAATTCAATTTACTTTATCCTCTAGAGAATAAAAACGGCTTTTGCACTCAGATATTAAAGAGGAAAAATAATGTTTCCGAGATGGTGGGATGAAAATAAATATTTTACATCGAAAATAAAAAAAAAAGCTTTAACTTTTTAATTACTTATATTATTGTTGATTTAATGATAACCAGTGACATGATATTGTGGAATTATTAATGAATTATTGTATTGTAGCTGCAGTATCTTGAAAAAAAATGAGCATGTGCATAAGTTGTTTTTTTACATTCAAGGAATAGGTTTGCACTTGACTGTAATCGCCTGATGGTAAGCAATCATTACAGTCTAGGATGATGCAGGTAGCAGGTGCTTACCCAGTAAGAACCGATTCACTCTCGCTTACTCAAAGAAATACATAAATACAACATACTTGAGTAAAAATGTCTAGCTATCCTAAAGCATTTAAAGTAGGTATACTGCAGTACTACAAGTATTGCAGTAGATATTTTCAAGGTTTTAGAGAATGTGTGCTGTAATCAATAAAGAGAAGGCAGTAGGTTAATAACTGGCTATCACAGCCTACTATCATGTGTAAAGATCACAAACATGGGTAGGTTTAATTATATGGCTTTAAGTAACAACAGTGCAAGGCTGTATAGACCGTAATATATATCTACTAGTTTTAATCTAGTTTATGAATTGATACTATTGTTATATTACATAGTAGCTTATCTTTATATACTGCAATAAACTAACTAGTGTCTAGTTCTCAATTTCCTTTAGACAATTTGTTTTTTTTAAAGATATGTTGTTCAGTATGTTTCAACTGATGGTGCCTATGCTATTAATAGACAAATTCATTCACAAGAATTCAATTATATGTATGGTTGCTAAGTTAAATAGTGTTTTATCTTGTTTTCTAATTTTCAGAAACATCAAGGAGCCAAATTAAAAAAAAAACATTATTTAAAAGCACTTATTGAGGTACTAGACAGTTTTATTTAAAAGTAAAGTAGTTATTGTGTGATATTTGTAAGTCCAAGGTGAAGATTGTACCTAGTACTGACTACTCTACACTTCAAGCTCCTATTTCACTTAGTTAATGAAACACAAAACCCAATGTGTGAATCAATATACAAGTGTATGAGAACTTCAGCACACATACTAACAATACTTGTACCAATTCAATGCAAAGTATACATCCAGATGTGTTAGCTATATTAAAAGTACCTTGATAAAAAGGCGAGTACTATCTTGCCTCAGTTAGGGAGTAAATATAGGCACCGGCGCAATTTATCAGGAATTGGTCGTCGGTCAAGGCCTGCCTCTAAATATAGACCATAATGATTCCAACAGTTTGCAGTCACTCTACTTGTGTTAACAATGTGATTTATGGTCTGTCACAAAAATGATAAGTAGCTTTTTATTGTGAATGACAGTGGTCTACATTTCTATATTTTAAATGTTGTACATAGAAATTATGACTCAATGTTGCTATGCTTCATTTGTTATTATTATGAATCAGATAGTAGTCATTGATTTAATATGAATTAATTAAGTGATACAACTAAATATATAATCTATTGAATACAAAAGAATTAACAGTTTGTTCAAAACAAATAGGTAGGTGTTTTTTGCATTTCAATTTATTTAAAAATATGTATGCAGTGACTGGAACTCCCTGTGTATCAGTAGAATTAAATTACTGTTGCATAAATTGTATGATGATTACTCCATCCAATTTATGTCAGAAAGTATTGGAATTTTGAAATACAGGCATTCTAAGTGACACACATACAATATGCTTACAAAGTGAAACTTGACACTTCAAGTCCCCTATTCATATCATGTTTGTATTCAGCAAATATTTGCTACAGTTAGGTACCACACCTTAATAAGTAAGCTATCATATTATACAATCATGCTCAGTTATAATTATGTATATATTTATGAATAATTTTGATACACCTCTACTGGCACAAAAAATAAGTTAAAAACCAGTCTTTCTACAAACAGTCAATGTTAATGAATTCAGGCATAAATAACAATTTAGTTAGCAAATTAAATGGATTCCATTAGCATCACCAGTTTTAAGATATTAGAGATAAAAATATTTGAGAGTCAAAGTACAAAATGGAGTTGATAAGAGTTTGTCATTATCATTAGAATGTTTTTGTTGAACTCAACTTTGGTAATAGTATAAGTATATGTATTTCTAGAACTCTAAAACTCATTCTATAGTTTTAATGGATCAAACTGCAAAGTTAATGACTTATTTAAAAGTAATAGTAATCAACCACTTTGCCAGAATAACATTTATATGAAGTAATTTATTCATACAAACATTGACAAGGCAGTTACCGCTTCTTTTGTAAATCAAGTAAAATATGAATAAAGTTACCTTTGTACAGGATCGTCTTGGAATATGGGGATGACAGTAGATGCAGGGTGGTGCAGAGTGCTGAAGTCAGCAGGTGTGAAGCCGAAGGAGGCGAGGTGGACGCGCCAGGAGTGCGCGCCGTCCGCGGGCTCGCTCACTCCGCCGGGGAACACCACGCTGTTGGGGAACGAGGCGCTGCGCGTCCGCGTCTGCAACCAGATGTCGTAGTTTACACCGGCCGCTCGAGCGCGCTCCGCCGCCCGCGCACCCACTACTATCAACGACGCGGAGTCACGCCAACTTTTCCCGACCGCCTGCATACTTCGCTCGCCCCGCACTGCACTGAAAACCGAGACCGGACTTGTAACTCCTAAGGTTATTATGCGACAAGGTCAACTTACGAATCCTCCGACGGAGACCGATGCGATTGCGACTATTTAGTTTGGTCTTATCTATCGTAGTGATTTTGTTTTCAAGATAGAACAAGATGGAATTGTAAATACAAAAATAGCACAAAATTGACATTCACTTCCAACATACTTTTTGTGTCAGCTAGACGGGTTTTGGTCGGTGTTGTCAGACGCACATATTTGGTGTATTCGAAGCTTTTGCATTTAAAATGTCACCTGAATCTTAGCAAAACTGTTACGGATAAAAGAAAATAGAATAAAATATTACCAAATAATGAAAATAAACTAATTTTCGTTAAATTCATGAAATAAAGTTGCAGCGACGATCACTGCGACGATGCGACTTTGACAGCATTATTTTTCTGGCAGTGACATGACAACAACAACAAATGAGAGAAAACATTAGTTGTCATTTTATGATCACAGGCTAAAAAGCTAAAAACTACTTCACTTTACTGGCACTGCACCATTTGTGTGTTAAGCCATTTAATAAAATCTTATCATGAACGATAATGTTCATGAAATCACTAAAAAATATGTACAAAGTTAAATTGCTTTGCTTGCTTGTTGGTATTCTTGTTACTTTTAGCTACATAAATCCTTCTACCGACATGTTCTTTTGGGGGATGCTCACGGTTTCTTTCGCATTATATCGGGGTAAAGTAGTCACTCCTTCCTATATCTGTTGTGACCTAAAGAAGATAGAAATATACCGAACAACCAATCAACAAACTCATTTTCGCTATGATATCTCTCTCTTGAGTCGTATTTCCTCATGACTGAGGGCAGATACATCGTTGTGGGCACTCAGGTGCTTCCATGACTATGATAAATGAAATGCAACTGCATATTATATATGTATATTAAAAGCAGCACATAACGATTAATAATGAACGAGTCTCTTATAAATTTATAGCACTTAGTGCGACTATCACTCGATACACAACATTTGTAATGAATAGCTCGATGTAATTGCTGCATCGTGCTCAAAGTGCGATTTTCCAATAGGTACCTACCTAACAAGTTTATTGTAGTAACTTCTGTAGCTAAGAGATGGCGCCAAATAAGATAGGCTTTTTATAAAGTGCAATATGGCATGGAATATACAGAAAACTGATTTTTATAAATGCATATATAATCACAATTTGAAATTTGAATTTGAATTAAAATACCATAAATTTTTGTTTTCTCTTAGATTACGACCACCGTGTTAGTAGCGTTTTTGATCTACTATTTTATTTTTGTTTTTTGTCTGACATTTGAAAGTCGCTTAATCCTGAAGCTGTTAGTGTGAGTTGCATTGGGTTGTTTGTGTCGCGCAACAAGTGCGGCGCAGCTGAGGGCGGGGGCAGGGGTGGTTCATTGATCAGCACCCGGCTAGCACTGCTGGGTACACTGTGTCCCGGGAGGCAGGCGGGCAGGGCTGGAGGAAGGGTAAAGGGACCAAAATAAAATAAAAGTCATCATCATCCTCAGCCCTTGTCGACCCGTTGGTGGGTAGGTATAGGCTTCCTCCTTTGGGACGGGAATTGCGGAGGAGTATTTGCTCGCTTGCCTGCGAAACCCGTCCTTGCCGAGGTGAAGGGACATCGTGGTAAGTTTTAGTCGGTAGTGGAGTCCCATTAGCTCCGAGCCCGACATACCCCGCTGAACCCCGGGGAGAGTGCGGGGATGCGTAAATGCATTTCATCCACGAAAAAAAAGGCTTCCTCCCTTAGAAGCTATAGGTGCTAAAATAGTCTCAAGTTCATAGTATATTTACCAAAAAATAGCTCTAGCTATAATGGTGAGTGATGTATTTAACGAGTGTAAGTTTATATCCCTCTGTATCCTCCTAGCAGCGTTCCTCACTGCTGAGGGTCGTGACTCCTTTTCCTCATAAAAGTCCTCCAAATTTTACTCATTGGGGAATTCTTGGCTAGTTTATTTATCACTACCCTCATCGGACAGCAGTCTTAACGATATTTTTTACTTATAAGCTAGTTCATAATTTTAGTTTAGATACGTGTTTACTTAGTAATGCTGTAAAAGAAAACTAATAAAAAGTGCAGCTTCTTAGTACTTAATAAATATTATACTTAAGCCGTAGGTTATGATATCTATTGACTTCATAATAACAGCGCAAGTCGTAATAAAACAACTGTGAGTGTAAAACCGAAAAGTCCTTAATCCGAGGCGGTTTATACCTCTAGGTCGTTAGCTTTAAGAGTAAATTGTTTAGTTACTTGCTTGACAAATGTTATTATAAATCAATCGACTTTTTGAAAAAAAATGTATACCTAACTATAACACTAACCCATAGAGATAGAGTAGGTAAGTAGGTAGTTATATGTACCTCTATGCACTAACCATATTTGTATGCCAATCGGCAGAATATTTGCACTAATTTTAAGTTTTGTTTGGTTCATTGTGTTTTCTCCTGTTTGTTGGTGTTTATGATAAATGTATTTCATTTCATTTAGCGTCAAGTCCCGCCCTGCTCGCGCCTGTTGCTCGCCGTGACCTGGCATCGATGTGTGATCAAGTGGACGAAGTACACCGCTGTAACACGTCATACGCACGTCATCGCGGCACTACATTATTCAATACGTCGCCGTCGGTGGAATTGCTTGCACGCTATACCATTACATGGGTAAATACTTACACTGTAGGTACTTATGTATATGTATGTACATATACTGATGAAGTGGGTTATGGTTTCTGCTCATTATACTTTTCCTTGCTCCTCTTCTTTTCAGTCATACCTATTACTCATTTTTGAGTGAGATTATAATAATCATAATAGCTTATAGAACCCATCTGCGTTTGTGAAGGAAATTACCACTTGATAGATAAATAGATAGATAGATAATTGTTTAATGTCACGCGTTATTATCTCTGTTCTGTGGTCACACGAATATGAAACAAAAATAATAAAATTACATACAAAAACTACTCTGCGACAAGTGGCGGCCTTATAGCTAGAAGCAATCTCTTTTAGGCAACCGTTGTATGGAGGGAGAGGAATAAATAAAAGATTGACACTTGATCAGGTACGTCGTGGTAGGACCATTTTCCACGGAAAATATTTAAAATCTTTAGAATTTGTGGTCATTAAAGCAACTCGATTTCCTTATAATGTTTTCTTTCGAATTTAAAGAAGAAAGAAAGAAAGAAAGAAAAACATTTATTGTAGCAAATAATAATCAAATAAGTACAAGCAAGAAATATATAAATGTAAAAATAAACCTATACTTAAAACTACTTAAATAAAATACATATTTGCCACAATACAACCCCAACTCAGCATAATGCTGGCTGCATAGCAATTGAGATTGCACCTGTGGATGGCAACTTTTACATCCGACAGTTTCACACAAAGCCACAGCTAGCTTTCAACTCTCTCAGCAATAAAACTAATCTGAAAACCTAACGTCCAATAAAGAGCAGATTTACTTAGAAACAAACATTTTCATAACTCATCGTGGTAGCCACAGATAAGACCGGGGGCTGTATTCTGATATGTCATTTCTATTTACGTTGTGAAAAATATATGCGCAGATGTCAGTAGCATCTTATGCATTATTCTGATGTATGATTTTCTGTCGGAGTATATCTGTATCAAGTATATGTGCTCATGTATTTAGTATGTGCCTGCATTAGTGTATGTAAGTACTTTGAGTAAGAATTTCTACAAGGAATAGATTACTTGCTGAGCATTTATTTACCTGTCTCACAAATATGCAGATATACATTTTCGAGTAAAAGCCGTGATTTTAAAAGGCACTCAAAAATAATCAAAGAGCTTCGTTAACTCAGGATAAAATCTATTCTATATCTCTTATATGCTTTTTGACCGTTGTTCTGCAGTGGCACGAAAGAGGTGCAAACACCAACAAATCAACAAACTCTAGCAAATAGAAGATGTTCTTAACTAAGTTTAATGGAAATTAAAACATAATATAGGGTAATTTTTTTATTATGAGTTAATTTATTAAGTTCTAAACCCGCACAATGGTTGTTTAACTTAAACTTTTATTGGAAAATGAGCGAAAATAATCACGACCGGCAGGATTCGAACCTGCGTAATTTCTGCTACGGTCAAAACGCCTAAAAGCTTAAGTTCAGCACTTGACAAAAAACAACTCATAATATAGGATGTTATGGGTCTAGAAAGATGCTAGTACCACCCAGGTCCTGGACAGATAGCGGGATGAGCGGCATAAATTATCACAGCCACAAGTGGTCAGGCGATATGATGAATAATACCCCAGGCTCAGCTTTAATCCAAGCCTATTATGAAGTAAGCTCCTGGCTATCTATCTTCCCACTTAATCCTTGTTTGGATTAACCTTTCATACCATTGTAAAAAGACAGGTGCGGGGCTGCGGTTTTACTTGCGATATAAGACATAGATTGTAGCTATATTGCTAAAGTGAAGAAAATATTACAAACCTGAAAACATGCTAAGTATGTCATAAGTTATTACTAATAAAAACCAATAGTTGTTACTAACTATCTCCTCCTAAAATCGTAAAAATTTCTTCGTCTATAATAGACCTAAAGTGTAGTAATCTAAAAAGGCTTATCTTAAATTCATTCATTCTTAAAAAATCATTACCTTTTATGTGTTTTGTTGTTAATCATGTATTTTCTGTGTATTGTGTTGTGTGCCTAGTAAATAAATAAATAAATAAAGGCTAGGCATTCTGGCTGGTAACCAGAAATACGCAGGTTCGAATCCTGCTACTCATGATTATATTCGCTAATTTTCCAATAAAAACTTTAAACTTAAACAAAAGATGATTCTTTGAGGCTTCAACAAAAACGATTACAATTAAGTAAGAATAAATTTAATTTTGAACACGCATTACAACGCAATTTGTCGTTGTAGATCTTTCACAACACACATATTTGCATAGGATTTCACCTCAAATTCCCCATCATACCAAATTTCCATGGAAATTCCTCCCATCCTCTTTTCATAGCGTGTTGTTCTAGTGGGAGAACCCCCCTTATATCGACATAGATTACTAAAGGACAGGCTTTACCAATACATTTATCTGAATAAGTTTTATTAATATAATTTATCTGAATAAGCACTTAATTGGTAACACGTGATAAATGAAGAATTTATGATTGCATGGACGATAGCACGGTGGTAGGGTTTAATCTGATACTCACTTAGCTACAATTGTCAAAATGTAAAATCTGTCGCCAAGCTCCCAACAATGTGTTCTTGCAGCCTCCAGCCGGTTCCAATTAAGTACAGGTATGCTCCACCTTGGGCCAAAATATTTACAAGTCGGGTATCGCTTCAAATAACCTGGTGGCATGACTATACTGTATGACCAGGTTATTTAGCATGGAATAGGCTTGCGTTTGAAGTCCACTTGATGTCAAGCACCGCTACCGTCTAAGATTTAGCACGCTTGCTTAAAATATATTTATTTAGATTTGAAGATCTCTGGCTTGTAATTATCAGGACTCCAGGTATCAGGTACGCTACGCGCGTTAGCAATATTTTGCAAGCTGTGTAGGTACTCAGGCCAGTCTGTTAGTTCTATGTCGATTCCTCCCTCGGTTTTGCATAATCCCTGGCCGGTACTGGGAATATTCATAACTAGTGCTTCATCGCTGACGGATTTAAAAACCGGTACTTATTGTACTTTATATTTATTTTTAGCGTTGAAGAGATTCAGTGGATTATAACGGCGTGAATTTATTTACATTGTGTAGCATTCAATGTTTTTTAGGTTTAAAATCCTCTGGAAAATCATGATCATTCAGTGGAAAAGAAACTAAAGTTGTAATTGAATTTAAGTGAGTCGTGTGAAGATAAAATGAATTCGATTTTAGTAGAGTCTACGGACTCTCAAATTTATTCTATTATATATTATAGCCAAAGTATTAACATCTTCATATAGCTCGTGTCTGGCAAGATCGTAAGTAATAAACAGAGCTTTGTTTTTGTTTGGTGCGAGATATTACAGACACCTAATTAAGATTAATTAGTAATTAGTCCATGTGTGCTAAGCTTTTGTTTACTCGTATACCATACATTGGGGTAGATGAAGCGGTCGTATATTTGTTAAATATTTAAAATAATAACTACGGATGACTTTAGGACGGCTTGAAAAGTCTCGACACCAGAGTTAGCCACTCACTCACTCATAAAGAGTTTTCTACAAATAATGAATATCTTCTTTGACAAAAAGACGGTTAAGAAGCCACTCAAGTGAATTTTAAAACACACGCACTGAGTGTTTAAATTTTGTAATCGTTATGTCACAGTTAAAACCCGTTTTTCGTTATAACTCGTTTTCCCTAGTTAAAACTAGTTTTTACTAAATGCCTTTGTTAAAACTAGAAATACCTAGTCAAAACTAGAATTGACCACTGATATATTTGATTTTCAGTTAAAACTAGTTGTCACTCCGAGCTTTAGTTAAAACTAGCGCTAGAGAAACTAATTTGGGATTGAAAATAAGATATAGTTTTTAAAATATTTATTAAAAAGATCTAGGACATAGAGTCATGTACCTATTAAAGTCACTTGTCTGTGACAGGAGTTAAGATTAGGTTCGTTAGGTTGCTTTCTACCACGCACATGCGACGACGAGCGAAGCGAGGAGGAGCCAAGCGGTCGTCACAGTTTTAACCGAGTCGCTTCGGAAAAACGCGTTTTGTCTAGTAAGAACTAGTTTTAACTAATATTCTTTTTTGAGCATTAGTTAATTCTAGTTTTAACAAAGGCATTTAGTAAAAACTAGTTCTAACTAGTGAAAACGCGTTCTATCTGAAAACTGGTTTTAACTGTAACAGTTACATAGCACATGCGATTGTAGACCTTCAGATAATGTTCTACGCGTTTGCTACGCCGTAGACGAGTGACCGCCTACAAATGTTTGAGAACAAAATATCCATTAGGAAAAAGCACTTTTTTTTAGTTTAATTTTAATATGGAATTTTAGGTTACTATTAGTGAGTTATTGATAGGGAAATACTGGAAGATTAAAGCCTAGAATGGGTCACTTTTTCTTCATATTAATAGCACAACATTATAATCTACTTACTTTATCTACATGAACTCTGCAGTCGGTCAATGTGTGGGATTATGTTGGTCCTGGTAATAAATATGATCGTGTAACGATGAGATAATGAGCTATTATTAACTCGCTTTGTTTGGGGAGGAATGACCAACGATATGTGAGATTGTTTTGGAGAGAAGAGTAGGAATGTTGGAAATGTGAGCGTGGCTTGGGTGAAGTATTCTTTCGTGATCGTTAAAATTACATATAACGATTTTAACGTCGAAGTCATCACTAAAGCCTTATCTCATTTTATTTAGTTGATCAACATTTTTATTTTTACACCAATGTTCGACAAGGTTGTAAAACGTAACATAACAAGAACCCTTCCTATCTGGTCCCTCCAACCACCTGCTTCGTCCCGTAACTTTCCTTCATACATAATGTCTATGAAAGGTCACCGTTTTTATCGCGCGCCTGAACTTATATGAATTAGTTCATCCATTATTTAGGACGGCTATATTTTATGACATACATTAAATGTGGAACTACGATATAGTACACATGTTCTACATCCTTTAGTTTGTGTATAATAATGTACGTGATAGTGATAGTGATAGTTGATTTAATATCACTCAAAAACAACAATGATATGGTAAAGCTTATTTTTAAAGCTAAGATAGGAATCTAAAGTGCTATAGCGATGCCTTGAATAGTAAAATTTTTGGCTGAAAATTGTGGTAGCCAAGGTCAAAATCAGCTGGGAATAATAATCAAGAATTGTCGTAAAGTTTTGTAAGGAAATAACTTGAGTGACACATTTATTTACTAGAAGTAAATAGATAGATTAACGCTTTATTGGACACACAAATAAAATAGAACACAACACAAACAAGAAAAATTTTAAATCTTATGCCACAAATGGCGGCCTTATCGCTAAAAGCGATCTCTTCCAGGCAATGATAAATACAGAGAGTTAGACAAACCTTTTCATAAAACATATTACATTCATAGATATATAGTGATATGAAGACCTTTACTGTATAGATATCTTCACTGAAGATACATTTGTAAGCTGCAAATGCACTTTACGATATGACATGAGAGCAAGTCTCTAGCAGAGCTTAGCTAAGATTAGTTCCCGAGAATTGCTAGATGTACGAGAAAATACCACATTTTAAATGACACCATTTTATTTTTCTCGAGAAAATCCGGGAAGGTTGTACACATATAAATCTTATGCCTAACTGCTCGATGTTATGAATAGGGAAATAAAAATGGCTTTATATTATGGCCGTAATAATTTCCTTTTTATGTCGTGATTATTTTAAGGAATAGCACGCGTTAAATGTGGTAATAAATATGTACATCTTGTTGTTAGTATTCTGCTTATGGCTATAATAATAAATGCGATGTGTAATGTAATTTCTAAACTAGCATCATTCCGTTACATCAACATATCAATCAACATCGACTGGCCTGTTAGCTTAGTTGGTAGTGGCTCTGCCTTCTAATCTAGGGGTTGCGGGTTCGATTCCCGCTTGGCACAAGTATTTATGAAATTTAAAATTTATAATTACTTGTGTTGAGTCTATCGTTTGTATGTATAATAAGTATGTATTTACAAAAGAAAACTTTATAAGTATTATATCCGTTATCTAGTACCCACGACACAAGCGTTTGCTTAGTGTGGGGCTAGATGGCGCTGTGATGTGTGAAGCAATGTCCCGGAATATTTATTTATTTATATGTTTTTTTAATTCCCTATTTTGTTATACCAAATGATTGCACCTAAAGTAGTAGTAGTACCTATGAACATGAAATGTAAACTCAAAATATAACAACAGATAGATGTATCATTTATTTAAAAAAACTGATTAGTAGATAATACAACCCCGACCAGTAATGGCAGGTATTTAACACCTTTTAGTAATCGTCATTACTTCTTTCCATATTGGCCCTTCCGAACTGGTAATTTAACTTCCTAAGCCGGCGTTGCATAGTCATGCTGTTAACATCATTATATTGTTGTACATATCTTGGCTGCAATGGCCCAGTCCCAGGGTATCTGTATCTGTTCCACAAGAGAGTATTAAGCAAATATGGGTCTTCATATCGTTGCGTTATACTCGGCCGTGCAATTAGATGCTGGTTACCATAGTTACCAAATCTCTGAAGTCTTGGGTCCTCGTAACTTAACAGTACTCTAGGACGAATATTGGGGGAAAAATAAGCACTCCTCTGTAAATCATCGCCGTTTTCCGGTTGTATTATGTTACGGCGCAAGTCTGGGTCTTCGCTGTTTAGTTGCATGCGGCCATCGCGTAGACTCTGCTCTGAATCGCTCAGTTCACTACGCTCTCTAACTTGGTTGCCTAAAATTCGTGGTAATAAGTCTCCTATATCTCTTAAAAGATTTCTGCGTCCATTTCCTTCTATATTGATCATGTCGTCAGCATTTTCTTCTGGAGGTACGTCAGTATTCGATTCATTACCCGGGTCGTTATCCATGTCGGTCGCAGACGCGGCTCCGATGATTAAAACTGTAAAAATATTTTTAAATAAGTACACAATATATTTATAATAATACTATATTTATTAATAATAATATATATATTTTTTTAAGTCTTTTGTGTTTCTGTTTGTCTTTTTTTTTGTCAATGTGTGTTACAATAAAGAGTTTATCTATCTATCAATACTCTTTTTAGTGTAAGTTTTCTTACTTATGGTAATATAGAGATACAATAGAGTTTAATACAAACTATGTTATTCGTGTAAAACATAATTAAACTATGACTTACTCAAAAAGTGTATGTTTCTGGCTACTTTCATTTTGGTGAATATACTGAGAACTCATACAGAGCTGCAGCACCATTTATATAATTCCACATTCACAGTATTAATCTATTTGACACTAGCTAATACGTTTTGTGATCAATTTCAAGCAAGTTTATACACAGCGTGTTTTATTTGAATTGAAATAATCGCAATTATTTTTAATATTATGTCCTGTGTGGCATGGCCTAACTTATGATTAACTGAGCATTATACGACATTTTTTAACTGTAGATGTTTTTTAAAATTGGTATGACGAAGCATTTACAAAAATGCTGTATGCGCAGCGAGAGCAGGGCAATGGGAGCCTACTAAGGGAAAGTTTTAATAAAAACCACGTTAGTCAAAATTCTTGTAATATTTTAATATACACTCTTACCTTAATTATAAGACAACACTTTAATCAACTACAGACACGTATTAAGGTACAATCACAGTTTTACAAAAAAAGTCAGCCGCTCTTATTACCCGACAAATGCGGCAAATGAGAGCCCATTTCACGATCATGCGGGAAATGAGAGCCATTATATTTACTCTCAAAAACGAAATTAACAAAACGTATTATAAATGAGATCTAAATTTTTCTACACCACAAATAAAACATTTAGCATCACATTTCGAAGCCTCGAGACATAATTATATTTACAAACTCGCAACACAATATATTGTGAAACACTCTGTTAATTTAACAAATGTGTATTCTCAAGTAATTTATTCAAAATTTTGCGTTCGTGATCCACAAAATGATTTTATTTTATTATTTTCAGCGAAGGCAATCGAAGGTAACATGGTTTCAATTTATTTTGTTGTTACACGCGTGTCTAGGTCGGTGACTTATTTTGTAGCGTCAAATTATATTCGATACGGATCTGTTCTGGGTCAAACACACCAATACATATGTACCTACCATGTAAAATCTAGAAGAAAACTGTAGTGTGTTCAGATATAGGGAATGTGAAAGTATCTTATCCGTATCATGAAAATAATAAAACAAAATTAATGCAGGTAAGGAAAGAGAAAACTAGCTATGTATCTTATACATGAATATTTAGGTATATTAGTATGCCATATGTTATATTAATAATAATAATAATAATTTTTTTTAAAACACATTTCATGAACACAGTATTCAAATTATGTTATGTCATAATGCAATGCTGCTATTAAAAATTTACATTTACACAATTTAATTTAGGCTGCACAGAGTATTTACATTGTGTTTCCTGACTACTGCTGTAGGATTCCCTGTGTTGCAGTAGCCAGGGTTCTTCCGTTGAGACTAATTTTGTTAGGAGAGTAATTATATCTATCTATACAACACAATACAGAATGACTTTTATAATAATTACATATGTTTTTATTCTATTCTATTCTCTATATTCTATATACATAGCAGTACAGTATGTCAGAAAATATAAACCACGTTCCCTTAGAAAATTCATAATTGCCTAAGCTCGACAGTAAGTTTATATTGCAAACCCCTAACACACTATAGTGAACCATCACATAATAATTACCCAACACGTCTACTAATATATGCAAAGAGGTATCACGTATCAAGCTGTCATTTGTGGCGCCACACACAAGTACATGGCATAGATAATAGCCTTCATACATCCTCTCGTGGAATAGATAACCCCGTGCCTTCCTGGCTTCCCTTTTATACATAGACTAAATAGCACATAAACACCTAATACTTACTTATTTTCGTCTTATCATTAAATAGCTGCGCCTGCGACTTCGTCCGCGTGGAATAGTTATTTTGGGCAGTGTATTTTTTACAAACAACATCTTCAGCTTTATAAATTATAGTTTTTACCCACGACTTGAACCGTTTTCGCAGCGCACGCAACGGAATCCCTCAAAGATGAAAAAAATTCCCGGTTTTTTTCCAGATTTTCCATTGTTTCTTAGCTCCTATTGCAGCGTAATGTAATATAACCTAAAGCCTTCCTCGATAAATGGTCTATTCAACACAAAAATAATTTTTCAATTCGCACCAGTAGTTCCTGAGATTAGCGCGTTCAAACAAACAAACTCTTCAGCTTTATAATATTAGTATACATATAGCACAATTCACTCCGCTGACATTAGCTATCATAGATTAAGGACTAATTATGAAATCATATCCTATAATCCTAGTATGTGTTCATTGGCTATGGCTGTTTGCTTAGTACGCCAGTCGTTAAGCCATGTCGGAGGCCCTTAGGGCGGCTTGATAAACTCTCGACACCAGAGTTGGCTACTCTCATTCGATATGAAGAAGAAGAAGTACATACGTGTTCATGACCATGACCATACCAATCAGCGTGCCGATTTACTTCGTGATATTTGTAACAGACGTTTTTGGCATTAATTTTGCATATCCCTGAATTTTATAATTTTAAGGTTGTTCCATATCCATACATGTTTTCAGTTACGAACATAATGTACTTATTACAAGAAAAACTAGTTTTTATTTTTTTACAATAAGACGTAAACTGGTTGCTTTGTCTTTGTTCTCGTTGCCTTCCCTACTGCGAAGTTTTCAGGACGTCACCTCGTGTATCCAAGACGAATGTTACCTATCACAAAGCGTCGTGCATAAATCATTTCATGCGCAACACGAATATTTGCCTACAACTTTGGTTTGTATACTGAGTTACTGTTCAACAATACGCATTCGTTTAGGGACAACTGGTATTATGAATACATAAGAAAACGAATGGACGGATTTGGAAAATTCCCTATGACACGCTCATGTCATGAGTATATTAAGTGTGTGTGTATGTCTTGTAGTCTGTCACAATAAATGTTTTTCTTTCTTCTTTCTTTAAGTTTTTACACGAAATTGTTGATACATCTACCCAATTAAAAAAAAATGTTCTTGCTCAGCCTTTATGAACTAAAAAAACTCTTAGGAGGTGGCTTATTAGTTTCCTGAACCCTGAATAAAGTTTGTAACCCAATTCCAACCCCCATAGCTCCAGATTTCCTTTTACCCGCCATTATCGAGGGATGCTCCGGACAATGCTCTATTTATATGGTCTTAAATATTACTTAAAGACGGGCAATTTAGACAAAAGGAAACAATTGCACGTCCGGGAGTTAGGGCCAATTACGGGCCAGAATGACGGGGCAAACCCTTTCCCAGCTACTTGAGACGTTGCCCCTTTATTTACTACCATATGTGGAAGAGATAAGATCTAAATTAGAAAGATCTGTGCTTTGTTCCTACGCAGCACATACATATACCTAGAATGTAAAGTGTGTTTAGTGATATATGGAGTAAACAGTCGAAGCAGTCGGTTCTCATCTCAGGTTGAAAATAAAGGTATAAGGTGGAGGATAGAGGTGAGAATCCATTACAAGTAGTGGAGCGTGTGATACGTGTGTATATTTTATAGCGCTATCAAGACACAGTAGAGAATCATGACGTATATTCAGTATTTTATTAAAAAAAAACTAAGCGCACTACTCTGATGCTTAGAATGAGGCTAGTTTTCAAGAGAGGCACACTCTTGACCACATCTTGCATTAAAAAATTGATAATAAGTAAGGCGTTTTATCCAGACACGTTTGTTGGTTGGGATTAAGGTACTGTGCTAATGTTCTGTAGTATTTTTTTATCTGTTCGATTGTATGAGGAAGGCGCGCCGCGCGGCTTATTTAAAAAAAAGTTTTAAACTATGCCATTGACTGTACTCTATAAAAAAACGATTATGTTCAATTGCGACCGATAAGGTAGGTAGTAGTTATAGTGGACAATAAGCAAAGGTCTACGTGGCCAGTTCTTGGATGGGTGACCGAGAAGTGGCATTCCGTTTTGGCTTCCGTGGGTCAGATGACACGTCCTTGCAGTCGTAAAGCCGTGAGAGGCTTGATAACTTTTGACACCAGAGTAGGCCATTGATAAGAAGAAGAAGGAGACCTTACTGGGCGCTGCCGTAGATTCTTATTTCAAAGTGTATATACTGCATACACTGTATTTACTGTGTCTAACGTAGGTACATAAGCTTCATCCCCCGGTTTCGATGCAAGTATCGAGGCCATAACTTTCGCCGATGCTCTTCACCTGTAATCTGAAAATCATATCAATACAAGTATGTGAACTTAATATTGTACAATATTTTCAGTGAAAGCTCAAAGAAGACGAAGAAGTGAAAGCTCAATTTTCATTCAGATACTTATTCTAAGCCTTAACTAATTTCAAACTCTAATACTTATAGTTCTTTTTAATGATGGTGACAATGCGCTCTAAGACAAAGGTTATTGATGCATCCTCATAAGATTAAACAAACAATTTTAGCCATTAATGGTTTGGAAAGTTGCTATAATTGTGAAAATGCTATTTACATAATTATTGTTTACTGTAGAAAATATACAAGATAGGTACTTAGGCATTCTTTTACTTTAAAATCATTTGTCAGGAAGAAGGCCCGCTTAGTCTTTAGTTAGGTACTATATTACTTATACTCGTATTTGAAATTAAAAAGTAAGGGAGGATAAAGTATCCATTTTACTTTTTAAGTATTAACTTGATTCTTAGAGTTCTCATTGGCCCAACAGTCATTATTAACTTCTGAACCTTCTGAAGGGTCTTTCAGGTGTCAAATGATTCGCTTTCGTTGATTTATTAAAATGAGCCACTAAATAGAGAGGAAAAACTCCGCGATCTAAATCAAAAGCCATTTTTGATCGGCTGATTTATAGATTGAGCAGCAATATGAATAATAAAATTCAAAGTATAATAATATCAACCAAATTAACAACTTTAAAATCGAAATTATATAGGTATACATCACAGATTATAAATACAAATAAATGTTGTTGGTAAACTGAAACACTTAAAAATAATCAGTTAATGCCATGTAAAATTACAACAGTAAAATTGCATCCGGTTTTATAATATTTAAAATTGTATCAGGCTTGCAACCTAGTCTTAGTTCTTGAAGGTCATATTAGTGGGTTCAATGCTCGCTTCAATTTTTCGGTAAGTTATGGAATCTGATCAGAAACAGATTCTAAAACATATTTAAGAAGAAAAAAATAATATTCACAATTGTATGTCTTTTATTTTTTAGCTTTTTTTACATGCGATTGGTTTACGTTTGACTACAGCCTGCTTGATGTTTAGCATTGCTGCAGCTTAGGGTACAACATGCTTACCTAGAATATACCAAAATACAAATGGCTGACCAAATATACGTCAGCAAAAAAGATACACATTGCTGACCAATTAATGTGTACTGGATATAAATTAGTGGTGGCGCCTCTGTCGACACTCCATTCATAATGAAAGCAGCCAAGTGTGAACACTGTCGCCACTCGAGGGTTCTTTCCATTTTAATGGCGCCTCTGTCGCGGGAAATTGAAAATGTTTTGTCTATTCAGTCTATTTTGGCAGTTTAATAAACGGTGACCCGGATTTTAACCTCACTATGACGGCATTAATTTATTTCTGTGACGCCAGTGACAACATGACATAATTAATTTGACAGGTCGCAAACTAACAATGTCACTTTATAGATGGTATGTTTTAGAAATATTATATGGGTGGTAGTAACATCGAGAATCAAATAAAAAAAAACCTGTTTATATTTATATAAAGGTGTTTCATATGTGTTTTTGGTACGGGCTTGGATACCGCCACGACATTTCTTCAACTCCCATGCACACATCATCTAAAAGTATATAACTCTAGATATACGTATGTACATAGAACCGTGTTATCGGAACCGACTGAAATAAAAATTAAACTGTAGGTACAAAGAAAATGAGAATCACGTCATTAGAGCCCGGACAAAGCAGTTTTTCCATTTGATAGAGCTTGAGATAAGGATCCCATTATATTATGTTGTCAGTTCCATATATCTATTGAGACACACAAAGGAGGTCGGAAGCGAGGCTTTATGGGAGAAAATGTACGGGAATTTATACATTTATATCATTCGCTATTGAAAAGGAAAAGTTATTCTTGCTGTTGACGTTTCTGGGACATATCTCTTCTGTCCATACCACGTATGACATACATAACATAAACCATATTGTATTATTAGTTACATAAGTCTATAAATAGTAACGAAGTTGTGAGAGTTTGGTGTATCAGAAATATAAAAATATAATCTATTTTGGTAATGTCTTCATCACTATGGGGAAGTGGTGACTCTGAGATACAAGCCTAGCTTAGTTAAGAGGCACCAGTTCATAATTAAATTGTAGCACTTAAATTATTTTAGTTGTATATTTCATTATCTTAGTCTTAAACTACAAATTTTATAAATAGGTATATTTAAGTTCAATAAAAAAAAATTGAGTTGATTTGATTTGACTATATGTGAGTAAGCCTGTAGTTTTTTTTAATAATTTATTATATATCACAATGTAAAGATTCATCGATCTTTTAGGATTCAACTTATGCTTTAACCGATTCCAAAAAAATAAGGAAGTAGCTTCGAACTCTTAGATAGACAAATTTGAAACAATATTAAACTTCCAGACTTAGTTTATTACTAAGCTCACAGCACTAATTGGATTAAAGTAATCCTTTCCGCTACAGATACATCAGAACTAGACACAAAAACTGCTCCGTCACCCATTTACGCGTCAAAATGAATGCCAAAGGGGATAAAAAAGAAAATAAAAGCCTACATTGAGCATTATTGCCTAATAAATATTAAAATACATGTACCCTCACTTCGGCCGGTTTTACGGCGACGTTATGCTTAACCTTTTGAAGCAAAGTACTTCTGAAATATAACGAGAGCAAGGTTCTAACAATGAAGGTGTCTTGTTCTGGTATTTCGCTTTTCTTTAGTGGCCATTTTGATATTAGATCGTATATGGGAGGGTAGTAAGAGCGTGTGATAGGTTTTTCGTGCCATACGTGAAGTGTAACGTAAGTTTGTTAATTCCTATTGTCTTCCCGTGTCCTCCGCTTGTGTATCCCTGACTTCAACCATTCCAACCTTGTCTACCACTCTTCTTTCACCATGCAAGCTATTCGCTTATGGAATGACCTGCCACTTCATATTAGGCAGGCCAAATCCCTTCCTATTTTTCAGAGCTTGGTTCATAATTATTATATGCATGACTAATTTGTGGACTCAGGTTTTTTTCCTTTTTTTTGAGAGAGGTTTATTATGTGTGGTTATCCTTTCTCTGTTTGTATAGATATGAATGTAGGCATTTTACATGTTTTTAGGTTTTTAGTTGTTCCATTTGTTAAATTATTATTAAGTTGTATTAGTTTTAGTAGGTACGCCAGCTTTACTGTTTTCCTATCGTTGTCTTCCAAACTAGGTTGCCTGGAAGAGATCACTCTAAGTGATAAGGCCGCCCTCTGTCCCAATATTATGGTTTACATTTTTTTCTTTATACTTGTGTTCTCTTGATATATTGGTGTACAATAAAGAATTTTTGATTGATTGATTGATTGATTGTCTCAAAAGTATTTTGGTTGTGTGCACCATGAAAACAGGATGACATTTCAACTTTACAGGCATAGAATAAACGATTTCTTGTAGTCAAGTTATCGTAGTTAAGGGATGTTTTTTTTACCATGAATAAGGTCTTTATGGAAAACTAACCCATCAGTTAAAAAACTAATGATAGCGTTATACTACCTGAGGATGGATTTTTGCAATTCTGTGTCTTCGGAAATATATAGGTAAGTCGTCATTCCCGACAAAATAAAATACGAAAGTGTAACTAAGTCAATAAAGAATATTATTTATCTCAGGCGCAAGTAATCGACAAAAACTGCCTAACCTTACAAATTTTATAACACAATTTGTCTGTAGCCAGCATAAAAATATTTCATATTTGCAAGGGCTATCTCGATTTCATATTTTTATCGTCCACTAAACTGTTGCTGCATCATTTAGGGTTTATGTTCGTGGTGCAGGTCAGTCTGCAGGTTGTCTGGGACGTTCGGACGCACTTCAAGGGCGGAGGTACTAGACCAAGTAGTAAGTATAACTTTGCCACGCAACAGTTTGCAGCACTTCTGCTATGTAATGACTGGAGCATTATAAAAAACTCACAACTTTTTATAAAACATAAAATAAAGGAAGAAAAACTAAATAAGTAAGTACTTCTTACTTTTTATGACTTATTTTGACAAGTGAACCCGTACTATGCTTGTTTAATTTAAACTTATTGGAAAATGAGCGAAAATAATCACGACGGCAGGGTCCGAACCTGTGTATTTCTGCTACGGTCAGAACGGCTTGGGCTACGGTCTACTGCCAGGCGCGAAAATCCACACTCATTTCCAAACACTTAGACTTAGCAACTGATGGCACCACTTGTGCTGTCAGAATATGTCTAACAACTTTTTAGCGTAAGTTTAATGCATACGTAGATTTATTTCAGGTGAATTGAATGATTTCAGTGATTTCAGAACATAACTTGACTCATTTACTCTTTAATTAGATCAGATGCTAAAATATTTAGATAATATTCTAACTTTAATTTTATACTAATTCATTTATTATGGGACTGATAGTTTTTATACTTTACCATTATTTTATTGTGTTCTTGGAGCGAAAGACCTGCATTTCCACTAACTATAATAAAATAAAATGTATAGAACAAATACAGCACTCTTTGTACTCAACACAAAAGAAAATCTTGGAGTGCTTTTCCAAAGACACTCCCCTACCAATCCATCTACTTCAATAAGATATTATTGCTTCAGGCTAAAGCTTTACAATTTTGATTTACACAATTTGTATGATGACATTATAATCCCTGGATTAACCTCAACAACGTTCTTACTAACAGATTAATATTAATGGCGGTACTAGAATTGCAAACCAATTTCAGCATGTTCTAGCTAAATTGAAATAGTTGGAATGTTCAATCCAAAGTAATTACTATAGGCACAGATGCCGTAGTAGGTATTTGTACATGTTGATACTTAGTTCTTTACTTTTATGTGAAACTATAAAAATGGACGTTTAAGTTAATTGTTTTCAGCGGTGCGAGCTGTAATTGCACTTTGAAAAGATTTTATTACTTTTTTATTAAAATGATGTTATAAATTAAACTTCATAATAGGTCTTTGGTGTTATTTCAAAAAGTTAGAACTCAATTCAAACACTTTCCATATCGTCCTACTTAGCACATTCATAGGTACATATGTAGGTACCTGACCCACATATTATATAATAAATGAAACAATAAATTAACAATTTCATTTAAAAAACCCAGCAAAAATTCCTTTGTTCATTCTCGGCTGAAATAGCTGAAATCTAACCATTGAAACCAACCGCAGTAATTCTACATACGCGTAAACGCGTGATCACGAATTTTAATCCAATTTTATTTTCCTTTATTGGATGGGCGGCGGGCAAAGTGGGCAAGCAATCGGAGCCTCTAATAATTTCATCAATGCCTAAAATAAAACCATACGGGTCACGTAGTAGCCACGGGTGTCGGTGCCTCTACATTTGTATTGAACTTTGGAACAAAACATTTAACCCCCTTTCAATAGGGAGGGTAGAGGGTAGCTTACACTGGGAGAATTATTACTAGGTCTAGATTCATAGGTTTATTTGGACACGTAGATGAGAAATCAGAACAGATATGTTATTCAACAGCTGTGTCTTGTTTATTGTACCTTACCTTCTTGTGCGTGAGTGACGTCACAACCAACCCCGACAAAACATTAGCAGTTTGCTTTCATGCAATTAGTACCTACATATTATGCTGAGTTGTGGCTGTGTTGTACGCAATTCAAAATCTGTCATAATGAATTGCATTTTTCCTTTACGTCAACAGAAGCAACTTACTCCTATATGATCAATACCAAAACAAAGAATTCGCAAATATAATGCTCCTCGTAATTAAGTGCCACCTCAGATCATAACATGTGTGTCCTCTTTATAAAATAGCTTGATGAAGTGGACTTCATGGTCTTATTACAAAACGTGGCTTAAATATAAGTCTAGACCAAGTCCGTTTTAGTTGTTCTAAAATTGTCTGTTTACTGTCATAATTATCAAACTGTCAAAATGTACCAATGTTAAATCAAAGTTCCAATTTTTGTTGACATTTTGATTGCTTGTATGTGATGTTTGAACAACAAGAACACATTTTTTTATTTTCAAAGTCCTGGACTAATATTTAAACCGCGTTTTGTAATAAGACTGCAAATGTTTGCTCAGACATTTTGTTTCTAGACGAAATCTATATATATAAAACTCAAAGGTGACTGACTGATTGACTGACTGACTGATATAGTGATCTATCAACGCACAGCCCAAACCACTGGACGGATTGGGCTGAAATTTGGAATGAAGGTAGATGTTATGACGTAGGCATCCGTTAAGAAAGAATTTTTGGAAATGCCACTTTTAAAGGAGTGAAATAAGGGAAGCAAGTTTTACTTCTTAATGCGAGCGAAGCCGCAGGCACCCACTAGTCATTTCATATGTTCCTACTACGAGTATTCTCCTCAAGCCATATCAACGATTAGTAAGCTATTTCACTTGTAAGAATCACCAATTTTGTGTTTAATAGTGGCGTTGGCAATAGTTGGCATACAAATAGGGTTGTATTGGGACGAGTGGGGCGAGTGGGACCACTTGTGGCAAACTCGGCCCGCGAGGGAATTACTAGTACATCCCGCAGTAATATATGCGAACCGGCGTCGTGAGGGTGAGGAACGTTTAGACTCTAGTACCTACTTGTCTTTTTAGTCACATAGAAAAAATAGGCGACATGGCTAAGAAAGTTCTTTGTGTTGTCATTGATCTAAATATAAACATGTTTTTTTATTTATCAATTACAAAAAGTTTTTTATATATATATACTATTTTCCTGTATGAGCATGATACAAATTGGAACCACTTAAAAAGCTAGAGAAAAAAATAAGATTAAGGAATAAAAATTTAACAAATAAATAAATAAAAAAATCGAAGCTTTGTACCTTAGCTCGACATAAGGATCTCTTTATTACTAGCAATATCTTACTTAGGCTTTGGTTTAAGCCGTTTGTATGTACGCCAATAAAACGTCATTGCAAAACATGGTACTAACTACAATCCATCCGCCGTCCGTTGTGCAGATTTCCATATTTCCATCTGGCCATGTTGACCGAGCAAACCGACGTACCTACGTACGTCGGTTTGCTCGCGCTAATGGGGTGAGATTTTTCCGACCCTTCGCTAAATATGTATGGCCGAGATTAAAGCACACACCCATTATTTTTCAAAATGACGGTAATAAATGACTCGTCAAGTTTTGGGGCCGTATTTTATGCTGGTATCTGTTTCTTTTATACATGGAGGTTTATCTTTGCCATAAAATAACACATTGAACATTATAAAACAAAAATAAAGGAATTATAACTACACACAAATTTTCTTCAGCTGTTATAAACATGCACACAGTAGTAAGAAAATCTCCTGCAACAAAAACTCTTTACAATAAATTGTATCTAAATGTAATACACAATATTCTATAAATTACTATAAAATACTGTACATTTATGTACTTATTCAGTCTGAAGGGCCACTTTGCGTTGCCCTCTCAGCTGTGAGATATTGCCGGCGCTGGTTGCAGCAGTTTGTAACCCTCGCACGTAAGCACACTATGCGACTTATTCTCGAGGCAACCATGGGTTTTTGCTTGTGTAGTTGTAACAATTTTCTATGATGTCTCGCCTAAAAGCCTGAACAATGTGTGATTAGTAGTTATGTTAACTTTTCTCACATAGATATGTTGGAAATCAAATGAAAAATATTTTTATTGCAATTTTCTTGTATATAGTCAGTGTTTTTATGAACAGTGTTTTGACACTATGTACCTTAACATTTGTTGAATGATAGTTTTTTGGCTTTTAAATTGCTAACCAGATGAAGTGATGTATAATAGTCGATAATGTTACAACACTTAATTGTCGTTTTATGTGTTTATGTATGTATATTACCCAAATTTATCACTCGCGATATTAGACCCGCGTTAATCTCTTCTTTGATTTTTGATTTTTATATTTTTGGTTTATGATATTCGGACACTTTTGATTCTAGTCTTTCTGTAGTTTTGATAACTGTAAGAACCCGTGGTAGCTCCCAGGAGCTCTACTCAAGTCTCGGCTCAGTGAGGGCGAATGGAAGAAAATGACGGCCACTAATAGGACTCTAATACCCGTTTAAGGAGGAATAAACCATGTTGTGATACTCAATTACTGCGTACTGGGCTGAGAAATTGGAGAGAAAAAAGTTTAAAGTTGTATGAAATGCCAGTGAATGCCAAAGGCTTCGTCCTTGTTGTTTTGGGATAAAAAAAACCTATGTCACTTTCAGAAAATTATGATGGTTTGTTATCGTCTGATTAAATATTTATGGTTGATATTGCAATAATCATCTTAACTTTTTAACGTTATAGAAGTCGATATTCTTACTTCTAGGCAAGGGTATTACACTCAAGGAAAGTATACAGTAGTATACAAATTATCTCCTTTTTTTACTTTTATAGCTTCATTTTTCAAAAGGTTAGTATGCCAATCTAACTCTGTGAGTGATGTTTTATTTTACTGTCACAACAGCTCTGTTTTGTAGACAAATGGATGTTTTTCCAGGAAACTGCTTGTTGTTTGTTTGTCGATATGAATCCGGATATACTCGGACGAGGGAGCTGTGATAGTTTCAAACACAATATGAATAAACTGAACGTTATTGTTGCGTCGTGTCATGTCAACTTGGCAGACAACTTTTAGGGTACGTGACCAGTTTATTAGACATTATTATTAACACGATCAAAGCTTACTTGCACAACATTCATAAATGCATTTAATGCCAATAATTGGTTAAATGTTAAACTTGTAAAACAAAACATAGAAAAACTACACTTATTTTAAATTTTAATCATTAAACGATGACAATAGATTTCAACCCTTAACACAATCTCTTATACTTTAAAAAGGCTAATAGATGGATAAAAATAATCTGGCTAAGATTTAAAAAGATTTTAACTGAAAGAAACTACGTCTGGGAGATTAAATTTCACTTAGATATCTCTCGTAGCTAGCCTCGCCCTGATTTCAAAGAAATCTATTCAGAACGACATCCCCTGTCCAGACTTTGATTGACGGTCTCATACTTAGCCTAATATTAATTTAAATTTTTATTCACGCTCCAAAAACGGGGACGTAAAGTAAAAAACTTCGGGGTGACTACGCGTGTTCAACTTCTGCTATCTTCGAAATTAATTTTGTGCGAGTCCCGAAGTAAATTACTCAGAAAAATGGATACAGTTATAAAGTACCACCCGGGAAAGTTGACGTCCGAAAAAAATAATTAAAGCACTTCCAAACGATTCCAAGTTCGTAGCAAGTTTTCCTTAGTAACAAGTATCTTGATACTTGAGTTGTTTTCGGTATTTAAAAATTATGATTCCAAAGACAAAAGTTCTCGCATTTCTTCCCAGTAACGAAGTCTGAAAATAGCACAAAAGAGGGTAGAAAAACATTAATAGCTTCCTCTGCGATAGGAAGCGTGGATTAAAATTCATAAAAGCCATCCAAAGGAGGGAAGCGAGAATGGATCACACCAAACTTATAATATTAGCTACGTACAATTTCTTGCGCAGTTTTATTTAGTTTTCGATTTAAACGTCTTCAGAGATATGATAATACTTGCAGAACTAAATAAAAACTGTGTCATGAAAAGATTTATGTGAAAAACACAAAACTATACGTTTCTTCCGTGATTTTATCTGACTATAGGAAATGGGAAGCGAGATTATGTTACCAGGCGTCTAAAATACGAGCCGAGTTATGTTTTGCACGAAGAATGCGACATTTTTGGTATTTAGTACAAAGTAAGGCCACACAAAGTCGAGGGTCCAACCTGGATGAGGTCTGCACAAGATCGACGCAGATGGCACATACAAAGGGAGGTCTATACCCAGCAGTGGGATCCCAAGGGCTGTGGATGATGATGATGGCCACACAAATGATCAAGCTAAAACCAATAATTTGGCTTTAAAAAAGTAAGCTTTACATGGGAATAATATTTTAGCTATTTATTAGTTCGTAAAATCGTCATATATCACGACTTTATACTAATCAATACTGCTACTACTTCATTAAGCAGTTGAAATAGTCTATAAATTTCAGAGAGTCCATTTGCAGGCTATCTATTACACGCCATCCATTGTAGGAGACGAGGTAATTTTCTTCGTCGGTCAATATACAGTAATTTCAGTTGGTGTAGAGAACAGATGTGTACAGTTCGTGACAAGTTTTACTGTGTTTTGGTATATTTTTCTAAGATCGTACCTATACTTTATTCAGACTTAAAAACAAAGAAAACATTAAATAATATCATATTTTAAAATAAGCTCTATCTAGTAAAAATCAAAACAGTTATTTTCCTTGCAAAAGCAAAATATAATAGAGTTATTATATTTTATAATGTAAAGAGAACGAAAGACGCTTCATTAACTTTTCTTTCCCAAATGTCCTACTGTGTCTATCATATTCTCATTTTTACTTAAAAATATTGCCATAAAAGTATTTTTCATAAATGATATTGGCGAAAAGAAAACCACACTAAAACCTTCCTTAATCTAAATAAAATGAAAGCTTACTCAGGTAACAAAAAACGAGGTGGTAATAAACTTTGTCACAGACATTGGTAAGCAACATAAAGCCAGACATCGTTTACTACATGTGACACTAAGCACATGATCTTTGACGAGAGACATCAGACAAACAACACTTTTATAGCCCAAGTAACAACTGGAGAATATCTTTATGGAATGTCTTTCTGACTTTATGAATTATTGAAACTTGATACATGTTAGTAGACATGAGGTTCTTGTGTCGTTTTATGAATCGTTGTACGAACACATGAATCAACAGGCGTTTTATCGCATTAGTAATAAAGAAAAATGACTTTATTTCAAGTTAATTATTTATTTTGTCGTACGGCGTCAGAGTTTGGGTAAACTGAAGCACTTTCTCTATAGGTTAATATTTAAGTCTATCAGCCACTTTTTGGTTAATACACACATTTTTTTTTACATGATATAGGCTTACGCTTGACTACAACTTGCCTGATGGTAAGCAACGTTATAGTCTACGATATAGCGCGCTTGCCTAGAAGAAACCGGTTTACTCTCGACTTGAAGACCGACAAATTATAGTTCAAGGGGAATAGAGATTCGGGCGAGTAGTTCCACATTTGGGCTGTTCGCACGATGAAAGTCGAAGCAAAGAAACATTACACGAATAAAACTATTTTAATATTAAAACTTTCGTGAGACATTTTATCAATATGTAAACTAAAAGGTTTTCACTCACGTGTAATTCGCGTAAATTGTTTGCGCGTTTCGTTTGTAAAATTATTATTGTGAAAAATTAAAAATTTACATCATTATAAATTTGAAATAAGTACCTAATTACATTTCACAATTTAATTTCAAATAACAGTATTGCGTAGCAAGTTATTCGTAGCACTATTGCTACGTCGTAGCAATGTCACTTCGGGATTCTGTATTTGAAAATTGTTCCTATATATTTTACACAAGTTGCATTTAATTAGATTTATCCATTTGTTTTATTAACCACACTAATATTTAATCCAAAAAGCATTTCTAACCATACAATTTCCAATTAATATATATTCAACTTCGTCTATAATCCTGTGCTAAATCAAGACGTTGTTCACATCACAGTGCAATATACGTACTCGTACATTGTCTGTCACTCAATCAGAACACAATGCCACTCTCGAATTGAATCGATGTCATCAACCTATTGAATATGTATACATACATCGGTAAGTAATAATGAATGTATGTACATTGTATAGGGAGCGGATACATCGGACAGCATCCGACGTTGTCATTTGAACCGAACACGACACAAGCTTTTGTAATACTGATGTGCAGGGGTGGAGTCAGGGGTTTGGCTTATAGTGTCTGGTAAAAACAATGAAATAAGGGTGCGGAACTAAATCTTATAGTCTATTGACTTCCTGTATTATTAAGTTGAAGAAAGATCGTTACAAAGACTTAATTTATATTGGTTTAGGTGAATCTAAATATATAAAACTCAAAGGTGACTAAATGACTGGCTGACTGATATAGTGATCTATCAACGCACAGCCTAAACCGCTGGACGGATTTGGCTGAAATTTGGAATGGAGGTAGATGTTATGAAGTAGGCATCCGCTAAGAAAGGATTTTCGGAAATGCCACCTTTAAAGGGGTGAAATAGGGGATGCAAGTTTTACTTCTTAATGCGAGCGAAGCCGCGAGCATCCACTAGTAAAACCTATATTTATATTCGCATGATCTAAGTTAATTATGATTGTCCTTTTAAGATTAACTTGAAAAGAGCATGCGCATTTTATTAGTCTTATCAGCTGATTACACTAAATAAAGTAAATCAGACTAATTTAGCCAACCGAGCGAAAATTTTGCAAAAAGGTACGTTTTCCTGGATCCGCTTCTGTTCCTTTGTTACAAACAGTATTCAAACTACACAATAGAAACGACATACAGCTCGTTACTGGTAGGGCCGTTCACGTAACTTTACTGCCTCCATGTAAAAGTGCCAGGAAATGTTCACTTACTGTAACTTTGTAACATGTACTCATATGATATTGAATTCACAGTGTCATTTGTTGTTCTAAGTCAAAGGTGACTGACTGACTGACATAGCTATTAACGCAGAGCCCAATACTCTGGACGGATTGGGCTGAAATTTGGCATGCAGGAAGATGTTATGTTATTATAACCACTAAGAAAGGATTTTTGGTAATGTTTCTTTTAAAAGGGTGAAAAAGAGGATGCAAGTTTTACTTTGTGTTTAAGTTTTTTGTATTTAAGTTTTATAGGTTTAAAACTAACAATTACTAAAATTTAAACAAAACATTGAAAGGGTTGCTCTTTCTTGCGTGCGTTTGAATGCCATACCTACAATTTGAAGACACGTTAATTCTCTATCAAATCTTTCTTAGTTTTTGGGTCTTACAACGATTTGTATGAAAATAAGAAAGATGAAGTATACTTGAAATCATTCTTATATGTATCACGCGGTAAGAAAAAATGTAGGAGTCGTAAATAAGACAAGCATAAAGGAAAGTCATCGTTCCATTGTGCACAGCTTTATAACGGCATAAATAAGACGTAAACATTGTTTATTGTATTTTTATTGCACCCTAGATAATGCTTCCTTTCATGAATCGTAATTAGTAAAGGAATTATGATGTTTTTAAGGAAATTATTTTGTGTTTTTTAAGATTTGTGATGTTTGCACTAAATTGGTGGTCTACAATGAGCTCTTGTGCTAAATAAATTTGTTTTAATTGTTTGAATAAAGTTCAATCAGAATACGATTAGAAATGTTGATGCCTTAAGATATCGGATATGGGTAAACTAGTACTTACATTAATGGACAATGTTTTACTATTATATTACTACATTAATACATACGAAGTTAAAAAAATGAAAATTTATTTAATTTAATAAAGATAAAGAATCTTTATTGATACTGTAAAGTTGTAACATACAGAGGTATAAGTAATATTATAGAATATGCTACACAAATTACAATATCTCGTCATATTGAATTTATAACATTTAGTTTTAATAAAATTTTAGAAGTTACAATCTGTATTATTAATACAATAATGAAATTTTTTGTTCTTAAAATCATGTCAAACATAATAGGTATGTAATCATACAATGTGTCAACTTATATATTTTTATATATAAATATATAATATTTTTAGTTACTTGGATATTACAATCTTATTTGAACAACAGCGATATTTCAAACATTTAACCATTGGTCGTGGTTTATAGAATCAACAATTCATACTTCTCTCTACTTTGAAATAAAACGAGTCGAACCTGGTATTGAAATATGCTAAGTCGGATAAATGGCGCGATGGGATCACAAATGCAACCATATTTTGCATGGATGCCGGTTTTGTTCCCTTGAGTATTAAAGTATTGAAGCCGAACAACAAATATCTCGATTTTCAGAGTCTATGTACATTGTACATACATATATCGGTTGCTAAAAGCTTTGGACCTTTGTAAATATACTACTGTGAGTTTTTTTTTATTTCAAACGGGATAAAATGGCGTCTACGAATAACTTTTAAATGTACGAAGATAATAATTCTAATGTTCTAAATAAGATAGCGGTGACGATTTACGATCATTATAATATCTTTCAAAGAAAATAATTCTATGTAGGTTTTGTTAAAAACATTAAAATCTTTATGATGATAGACATACATAATTTATATAATTTTTTTTATCTCATAAATGTCTTTTATTTACAATAATAAAATATAAAAACAAGAAGGAAGAAAAACTAAACATACTACTTCTAACTACTACAAAAAAGGGGCACTTAGAAAATCTTTAGAAATTTATTTTATTTTATTTTATCTTTTGATATAATACTTATTTACATAATATATGTATTTATTACCCTTACGTCCTGTAAATACAGCCCTTTTCACTAAAACATACAACATGGATTACTAAAAGAGATATGTATGAATACACAAACCAGCCATAGATCTATATAATACGTAGACGCTACATGTATAGGTTACTCTCGTGCGAGTGTAAGTTCATGCATTATTGAAAGCGATCGCTGCCGATAAGCTTACTTTTATATGGAACGGGTGTATGCGGTGTAGAAGCGAGAGGTGATAATGCAATATCGCTTGAATATTACTTGGAAGAAATAAGGCATTATTTATCAAACATTTTGGCTTTAGGCTAAGCCTAAAATGGACGGTTGATTTCGATGGCATTTCTCATCGGAAGCGCCTAATTGAGGTGTTACAATACAATACGTAAGTAATGTACGTAAGATTGCAAAATTCAACATCTGTATATAATTGTGATGAATTGAATGTTTCGGTTCCATATATCCCATATCACAGATGCTGTCATTTTTGTTAAAAACAAATGATTATACCCTCTTATTTGCTTTTGCTATTTTCTAAAAGAAGGTCTATTTTCCAATATCAACTCCACGGATAATAAACTATTATTGCCTCCGATAGTTTCCTTCCTAATTCAGCCGCGGTCCCCGGTTAGCGAGGGATAATACGAGCAGATACAATTATTCAAGCAGCCGTTTCAGAGACAGATGGTCTTCGGATAGTTGGCATCACTTTGTCTATCCATTTATTAGGTCTATGGTAATTTAGTGGAGTGTAATAAATGGTTGATTAATATTGGTAATCTAGTAGTTAAGTAATGAGAATTGATATTATGGTTTATGTTACTAAGTAGTAGGTATGTTTAGCATTGTTATTTAACCAGAAATGTATTAGATATTTGAATTAACATATTTGTAACTAGTGAACGCCCGCGGCTTTACTCGCATTATTTTGAGATAAAAAGTAGCTTATGACACTTCTTAGACCTCATACTACCTACATACCAAAAATCATGATGATCCGTTCAGCAGTTTTTGCGTATTGAGCGATAAATAAACAGACAAAAATTCTAAAAGTATCGTGTTCTGCTTTGGATTTAAGGTATACCCAAACATTTTTTTTAAATATCTTTTGTGTTTGATTGATGACCCTCTTAAGCTTTATTATAAGTACATATGTATAAGATATGTATGTATAAGGTAGCCTGATTTTGTTTATCTAACTAGTTTTCTGTTAACTTCAAGCGCATAAGAACTCGATCGAAATATCTAAAGTTTTTGAAAACACACAACAAAAACTTCTCACCCCATACACATATACCGTCTTCGTACCATTGCAAATTAAATGTGTTTTTTTGTATAATTTTATGAGTATAAATAGCAATTCCGTTTGTTACCTACATTTTGATTAGCAGGGAAAGGGATGCACATTATCTACGCTACTAAATTTGTTAAAACCAAAAAGTAAATTTCGTGCAAATATGCTGTCAATATAAAACTATGCCTATTTGGCTTTTATAAATAAATATTGTGGAAAATATAAAACGAAACCCAAACTATTTTATAAGCCGAGCTAAGCCAAGGCCTAGATTTGCAGCTGCAATTGCCTGTCCTAGGCCAGTAGCACCCACTGCGTCGTATAAATCGATAGGCTGCGTTCACAAAGCCACCCTCTCGATTGAGGCTGTACTGGGCAGAGCTAGATTTATCTACCGGGTTATGTAGAAACTTAGGAAACCAGTGAAATTTTGATTTATATGTAAAACATTGCCTTTTTTTCCACATGTTAAATAGATATTTTAAAGTGTCATTTCAATTTATTTTTTAAATGATTTATTATGAAACCAGTTTTCATACTTATGTATGCACGAAGTACCTAAATTTGTGTTCAAATATCCTGCATGAATAATTGTTTTCACTTCGTGTAAACCAGTCAAAAGTGAGTTAAATCTAGATAGGTCTGTTCACACACAACTGTCATTTCATAAAACTGTAATACCAACCTCATTTTTTTCAAATTAATTAAATCATAGCGTACATCTTCTTCTTATCGAATAAGAGTGGCCAATTCTAATGTCGAGAGTTTATCATGGCGCCCTAAGGGTTTCTGACATGTCTTAACGACTGCCGTAGACTAGATTAGACAAACAGCGTTCTAGTAATACTAGTATTGTTTTTTAAGGTCAGTGCTTGTAACCCTGTAGATATAGACACCAAGCACAATCTATGTACAGTAACACACAGTGTATGAGCTAGGCAGCCTGCAGGCTCTGCTTCTATCTAGAATAGAATACATACATACATGATTAAAATACATGTCTGTCATATAGTCTTCTCTTGATTGCCTGTGCAGAGTACAAAAGCTACTGTATGAAGGATACTTGTACACAAAATAACATTTTTAGAAGATACAGTTTTGTACACGATAATGCTCACCATAAAATTCCATTACCCCTAACATTACTGTCATTTCATCAAACAAGCTTGTAACCATATCTTGTAACTCTGTTGCCAGATTGGAAAGACACAAAGCACTATCTGTATCTAGGTTCTGTCACATAGTTAGGCAGCCTGCAGGCTCTGCCGCCTCTGTCTAGAATACAACAACATACATACATACATGAGCACAATACAGTCTATGATATTGTGTCTCTTGATTGCCTGCAGAGCACAAAAGCCACTGTGTGAAGGATATGCCTATTTGGAAAGGAGTAAGGAGTATTTAATTCTACTTAGAAGGGTTATATATAAAATATCTTAAGATTTTTGGGATAGAATAAAAAACTGTTTTCAGTACGTAACTTTCATGAAACTGCTAGCTAATTTCTAGTTTTTTATATTTTTCAAAAAGTCACAATGTTTTACTCTCAAAACCTTACCTAAATAATAAAATAATTCTTTGTCATCTTATCGTCAAATCCATCATTTTAATTAAAATTTATTTGGCTTCTCCATTATTTTTCACTTAAAATTTTTATATTATTTTTCTTATCAGATTATTGAATTTTTCATCAGTAACCAACCCTGTCGATTGGTTTTATAAATTGTTTTAAAAGTTTTTCTAGTGCGAAGTGAGCAAGATGGATGGATTCATGATCGATCACCAGTTTGTTGGAAAATGAAAAACATTGCAAATTATGTTTACAAAACTTTATGAGTATAATCATTGTACATGTTTCATGCATATTTTTTCTTTTCTAAGGTTAAATACAGAGTTTTTTTAATTATGTATTTAATCAGTACAACTTTTCCTGGAGGTTTTTATTCGTCTCTAAAATACTCTGAAAAGCATCTGCTGCTTTATGCGTTTTGTAGTTAACCAAACGTAAAGATTTGACCCATCAAATCAACATGAACATAGGTACCGCACCCAGCCAGGACAAGCCTGCTCCGGTCAAACCGGCATACCGGGGGGCACGAGGTTGTGGAGCGTGGTTTTGTGCTAACGCTCCGGGATGGTAGTCGACCGGCTATGCAGCCAGACGCCGATTTGGAGAAGGTTGTTATTAAGGATAGGGATAAGCGTTAGTAAAAAATGGTGTTCGTTGATTATTGAGTTGACCCATCTTGGGGTTTGTTAGTGTTTGGCTTTGCAAGCACTATCTTAATACGTTCGCTGTGTAATGTTGGTACTATTGTGTGTAATCATAACCACGTCGGGTGTAGTAGGTGGATCTTAAATGTGGGTCGAATAGATCCTATGTCGCTAAGGGATTGTTCTTGTGTCATCTGACGGCCTTTCCTGGGGTATGGTTGGTGCCTGCCTGTTGGTATGTCGTTCTGTTTCCTCATCAGATTCGCTGTCGGTTTCTGCCATCTTATAGATCTCCCTGGCAGCTCTTATAAAGTCTCCTTTGTTTTTCGCCATGTCCTGCCAGTCAGATGTTTTCCTGGGGTCCATATCATGAGATAAAGAATCCTTCCACGTATAGTTAGGTCTACCAACTTTAAGATCTTCCGTTGCTTCGATCTCTTGCAAACGGCGCCGGCACTCTTTAAGTGTATTTCTAGCCTCTATATCTTGAGGGTGATGCTTATAATGGAACTTCGCCTTCTGTAGGTTTGTAATTGCCTCTTCTCTAGCCTTAGAGTACCTTCTTTCATGTTTGATAGTCTTATTGGCCGCCATCTTTATGACGTTTGTTATCACTTCCCACGATAGCGGCTCTTTTCGGTTTTCGCCGTTCCTGCTCTTTTTGGTTTCCTCTAATAAAGTTTCTTGTTTTTTTTTTTTTTTTTTTTTTCGAGTGGTGTTACTTTGAAGCATCTCGTAGTTTAGGGTTTTGTAGTCAAACTCGTTCGCAACGTTGGCCCTGGTTAGTCTTATTGGAGGTCTCGTAGAGTCCCTATTGGAGTTTCACGTGAGGGCAGGGCGACCTAACTTTGAACAAAAACGCGCCACGCTATCAAAATACGTTCGCAGCGCAGCGTACGTTCGTAACCTACGCGCAAGCCAAATTGGTATTTAACGTTTCGATTTACGGTTCATATTTCACTGCATACAGTTCGAGTCTCTCAAAGTTATCATGGTTGCCATTAGGAATGTAGATTTAGTACAATAATAAAATTGTATTATTTTAGTGTTTATACTTAATCATCAGTGAATTATATTTCGATAAATTAATACTTTATCAGTAATTATTTTTTATGTGTTATTATAACAAAGTATGTATTAACAATTTTTTTTTTCTAAAATGTTTACTAAATTAATCCTGTTTTTCTCGAATTCAACTATAAATTGCTTATTTAAGTAGCTATATATACCTATTGATAAAATACAAACAAATTTTTCATACTTTGGGGAGTGATGTGCCGTTTGACCCACGACTGTCGATCGTACTTTACTGTGCCCTCCGCTCGCTGCGTGTTCGGAACAGGGAGATAGGTTTCTGTTGTATTATTTATTCTGTGGTGAGGGGCTTCAGGTTTCCCCATATGATTCTATGGTCAGATAGGATTGTTTTTTCACCTTTGATGTAATTAAAAATCTGGTTGTTTTTGGCATCTGTCATTATATGTTATATTTGCGATGTTTTGTTTCCCAACGTCCAAGTCAGTTTACAGCTGCGCCGGCCGAATGATGTGTCCAATCGGAGATTTTCCCGTTTCGTTACTTGTTTGGTGTGGGAGATTTTTGCCTCTTTGATTTTTATCGCGAAGTTCATGTGTATCTGTGAGTCCTACGTGGGCGTTGAAGTCACCTAGTATGATTGTTATTGAGTTTCTTGGTTTGTTCTTGGTCAGTTGTAGTAGCCGAGTCGCGTCGTTTGCTGCTGGTGACGTTGAATTGGACCTGTGCGTTGTAGTAATGAATAGAGAGGCTCCACTGCTTGTATCTATTGAAGCAACCATATTGTTTGTGTTTGCTTTAGTCCAGTTCAGCCTTAGGCCGCTGCTTTTTCTTATGAGAATAGCTTGGCCTCTTCTGTTGTTGTTTCCGCTTAGGTGCCACGTATAGTAACTAGATTCGTAGGTCCCGGATTTGAAGTGAGTTTGCTGTAGGCAGGCAATATGGATAGATTTTCCGTCTAGAAACTCGTCAATCTCTCGTTTTTTAGTCAACGTTGCGGCGCCTCTAACATTCCATGTGGCAATGTTTATGTTTTCATTTACTACCTGTTTTTGTTGTTTGGTGTGGCCTGGGGCGGGCAAGTCTGTATCCGGACTCATCTGGTATTCTCCTCTGGGGTGCTGGTTCCAAGACTAAGGTCATTTTGCGTGGTGCTTGTACTTATTACTCCTAGGTGGTTTTCAAAGCAATCAAAGTGGTTCCCCGTAATTATTAGACCTATGCTATATATCGTCGAATGTGTTGGTGGTCAAAGGTAAGGCCATACAAGTCGTTAATTTGGTGGGCTATAAGCGCGATACAAGCAGTTGCCGTCTCCTGGTATTTTTACGATAGGGTCCCTATTTCCATATCGGCTTTGTGCCTTACCGTGGCGGTATCGCAGAGGACGGGTTGTCGTGGCTAGCTCGTGATATCTTTCAGGTATGCGCGTGCTTGAGGCTGTGAAGGAAGCTTATATACTATGTATTACTTATTAGTTAACTGGTATATCATGCACTATACTAGTTCCCTTTTGTCTTTAACGGAAAAGGGGAGTAAGTAGCACTCGAGTGAGTACTTGGGTCTCGTCTAACAACTCTAAGTACTTGCACTTAATACCTGCTGTTTATTTGGAATAAGTCTATTAATTACGTTTTATGTACTAGTGTGTTATGTGTATAAAACAAACGTCTGGGCTCTATTGTACGTAGAAAAAATGACTACAATTAGAAGCAGATTTTGAGCTATGTTTAACAAAGGATGACCCACCCGACAATAGAGTCTCCCAGCTTTGGCGGAAATTAGCAGATGATTTTAAGAAGGGTTTTTTTGGTTGTATTGTTAATGGTCTGATTTATTGCTTAGTTTTACGACTCGGTATTTGTTTTGGGAATGGATAGCGTAATATTTCACGCGCCTTTTTAAAATCTTAAGTTATTGTCCAAACGGGCCTGCAGATGTGTGTAGTTTTTACTCGTATTTAGGCTTTTGTGTTTGCCTTGGGAAAGTAGATTGTCTGTGTTTTCGCATACGTTACGAGTAATTACGTCCGTGGTATGAGATCGCGTAATCTAGTATACCCTTGTAAATTTAGCAGGTTTTTACTGCAGTTTGTGTAAATATGTATTTTGAAATCGGATAAGCTAGTTACGCGTAGGTTTGATCTATAAGTAACCGATGTGACCGTACGGTGTTGGTTGCTGGTATGGGCTGCTTGAAAACAGACTTGTCCCTCGTGGCAGACGTCTAGACAATATCCTAGGATATTGAGGAAGGAGAGACCGAAGAAAAGGGGTTTAGACCACGTGTGGCTAATATGGAACAAGCTCACCGCGTTTTCCTTTTGTTGGAGTGGGTTTCCCCGCGCTGGGCGCTGGTACCGGTGGCCTCTGATGACGGGTCACGTACACTGGTTGTCACTCACTGATACATGTAAAGATTATAAACACGCGTTGCACGGCACTTGATTATAGTCACTTTTCGCGGGGCCAGGGAATTGATTTGCTCGCAGCCATTGCGCTAGCCGCTGGCAGATGTTGTGCCTATTGTTTACTGGATCAATTGTATTGACGAGGCTCTATTGACCGTTCCCGAAAGCGACCGCTCGTCACGGCGTCCAAGACGAGACTCAAGATTTGACCCATCAAATCAATGGGAAAAATCTCTTCTTTTCTCTCAGTCATCTGTTTAGACCCGATAAAGTCATACAAAGTAAAAATAGATGGAAACCTACGCTGTTTATTCGTTCGTAAATAGATGGGAAGGTCGAAACAACAACAACAAGCGATAATGTAGAATAGTTTGAACGAGTTTGTATTGCGTCGGCGGGTATTTATTCACTCGTCTAATATTGTTTGTGAGGACGTCCTGGCATTGGCTACAGGTGGCTCAGTTTACTAAGATATTTTTTTCATTTAAGTATGAATGAAATTATTTTGGTTAAAATGCTTGATTTGTTTAGGAAATATTAACTACGTCAATAATTATGTCGAAAACTAGCTCGACAAGTTTCGGAAAAATGAGGTTTCCATCATCATCATCATCATGAAGTCCTCCTGATGATGGAAACCTTAGTTTTCCGAAACTTGTCGAGCTAATTTTCGACATAATTATTGACGTAAGTGCTAGCCGGTTATTACAACTAAATTTAATATTTTACTAGTTTTTTTGTGTAGAGTGTGGACAATGGACATATTAGTAATTATATATGTATGATTTTTATTAATTATTATTCCTTCATAAGCATATTTGAAAACTCAAACGCTAGAGTTGGCCAGTCCTATTGATCGAACGGGCAACGTGCCTCTACTGATAAGATAATTCTGAGTTATTTTATTAAGTGCTAAACCTGCACTATGGTTGATTAAATTAAACTTTTATTGGAAAATGAGCGAAAATAATCACGACCGGCAGGATTCGAACCTGCGTATTTCCGATCACCGTCCGGAACGCCTTAACCATTAGGCTACGGTCTACTAACTGCTAGGCGCGAAAATCCACACAAATACGCAGGTTCGAATCCTGCCGGTCGTGATAATTTTCGCTCATTTTCCAATAAAAGATAATTCTGCCCACTATCTTTTGACTTACATATCTGCTACCATAGTTCAGCCAGGTATTTATTGGAAGGGCTCTGGTAAGTTCCCAGCGGAGTACCCTAAACCCTCCTTCAGGGACTGAGGCTGGCCAAAGAGGATTTATAACTGGCTTCAGTGGATAAACATACTACTTAATTCGATTGCAATGTTGTATGTACTCATATTAATCATTATGTTTAAAAAATAAATATTATATCAAAGGAGAAGTGATTTTTGAAATCGAATGGGTCAAATTGTATTTTACTTCAAACTTGACGTTGGTAGAATAAATCTATGCTACTTGGAATTTAGTATAAAGAAAATTAAAATAAGATAAATATGAGAGAAAATAAATATTAACACGTAATATTTCACCAAACAAATATTTTTGAAAGTTAACTACTTACATCAAAAATAATAGTTCCGTATATAATGCACTTATCCACCTATAGCAGCTTCATTCCCCCATATAAGTATGTGGTATGTTACTTGTATGATTGCCTCCAGTCAGTCGAGCTTTGATTGAATTTTTCCGATCTCTAGTGGAGGGAAGTAGACCGCAGCTTTCAAGCGACATAATGGGAAAAAGCTCTGGGACTTCACAAAGAATGCGAGCTTTAATACAACTTTACTTGCTTTTTATCTGAGAAATTAATAGGTTGCTATGAGCGCACGCACTACGGCTAAGTTGATGATATTTTAATGAATATACATTACATTTAACGAAGATATTAATTTAAAGAATATAACAAATCTACATTTAACTAAATAAATAAAAATAAATAAATATTTCAGGACATATCACACATCGCCATCTAGCACCATACTAAGCTTACGCTTGTATCATGGGTACTAGATAACTGATATAATACATAATTACTTTTCTTTTGTAAATACATACTTATTATACATAGAAACGACCAGACTCAACACAAGTAATTACAAATTTTAATATTCATAATTACTTGTGTTATGTGGGAATCGAACCCGCACCCCTAATTTAGAAGGCAGAGCCACTACCAACTAAGCTAACGGAGCAGTAATTAAGGCAGCATTATAAATAATGATATTATTTTATTTATTAGCAACTTCATTTTATAAGTGTGTATTTTAATATTGTCAGAAGGTGAAGCTTTATTATGACGCTATACGTTATGATATCAGCAGATTTATTCTCTCTTATCTGTATTTATATACTTTCTATACTTTGAACAATTGTGGTAAAAGAAATAATTAATAAAAACATTTCTTACAGTATTTCAAAGCCGTATGTACCTAAGTACATACACACGAAACGTGGATATTCTTATGGTTTGCTGTCAGCTGTATTTATTCCAAATATTTCATGGTTAATACCTAGAAAAGACAAAATGTAGTGTAGTGCGTACACGCTAGGTCTACTCTTCCTTTCTAGGCTAAGCAGCTTGGAGTAATGCAGATTAATGGCAAAAAGATCCCAAGTTAAGATGAACGTTTAGAAAGAAAGAAGTATGATAGACGAGCATCCCAGGAGTAGGTAATTGAAGCGAAATCACTTATTCAATAGTTTATGGAAGTTTGTAGACGGCATGAATAATATAACAAGTGACTCACTTTGTGCGAATAATATTTATTGTTCCCGATTGTTGCGGATTGGGTCAGAAAGATGAGCAGAAGATTAATATATATTTATATAGAGAAGAAATTATAGCGGGATTAAAATAAGTATAATAATATGCGTATGCTATGTGCAATTGCGTATCAGAAAAGGTACATTGCTCACAGCAGTTTGTTGATTTGTTTATTCCTCTTTCATGAAGTAACGTAGCGATGAATCATCATGATTTGTGGTATAGTGATAGTTTAGGGTTACAAAAATCATATAAACTACGAATACTTATCGAATGAGAGTGGCCAACTCTGGTGTCGAGAGTTTTCAAACCACCCTAAGGGCCCCTGACATGGCTTAACGACTGCCAAAAACTACTGTTAACCCTACTTAAAATTTATAAATTAACGCATTGTACACTTTTAATAAGTGCATTAATATTTTTAATTCAATTGCAACTATGCACACTCATGATAAAATTATTATTAATATAGTGTACCTAGATGTAAGTATTTTTGAACCCAATAAACGTTTTTTGTATTGTATTGTAATTATTATTATATTTAAAGTGTGTGCAAGCTTCTGCATAAGGTAACTAACTTACTGACTCCTTCCGATACTTTAGTACTTCCATACTTAGTGGAAACTGTTTATAATAAAGTAAACAGACATGCTGTGGTGAAGTGTGGCCGCTGCAAGATAACTAGAGTTAAAATAAAGTTTTTACTACTGTTCTTATCTTTATGCGACGCTGCGGCTTCGGAATGAGGGCAACGTTATATTTACCTTTGTCATTTCAGACCTTACGATCCACTACCGACCCTTCCTGCAAATGTGTGAGGTTTGCCGATTATAAGAACACTAGCTTTTGCCTGCGGCTTCGCACGCTTTATTATACATAAACCTTCCTCTTGAATTACTCTATTTATTAAAAAACTGCATCAAAATCCATTGTGTAGTTGTAAAGATCTAAGCATAGGTACATACAGATATAGGGACGGATGCGAGAGGCGACTTTGCGTTATGTTATGTAGTATGTAGATGATAGACCTCATGATAGCTTTTGCCAGTTTAGGTCTTTGATTCGTTATGTATATAAGACAATATGTAAGTATATAATTATAAACTTTTTCTACGCAATGAATACACATATTTTTTCTATTTTCGCGTGTGCAAATATTAAGGACGAACCTGCAACAAGCTTTCAGAGTACATGGCTTAACGACAACTAAAATGTGATATGATATTTTCATTTTGATATGGTAAAATGTGATGCTTAAAATATATGTAAATAAATGCATGGTAACATACTAAAGCAGAAAGAATCGTTTGCATTTTTATTCAAGCTAGCAAAATGTTTTATTACGCAAAAAAATCTCGAGTTATTCAAGTAAAAAAACGTTCAATGTATGCAAAGCCGTAGATTTCCATGCATGGTGTGTTGATGTGAACACAAAGGCATGGTTTCATGGTTTGTTGATGTTCTCCCTTACTTGCCATAACCGAGATATACCAAGTTTGGGCAAGATAGAGATACTTTGTCAATAGAGTTTGGCTAAGGGAGGTCGGGTGATGATATGGGGTAACTGATTTGTGAAATTATACAGAGCGCATAGTTTCGTAATACTAGATGTTTTAATACTAACCTACTCATTTTATCAAGTTTTTTTTTACGTGGGATAGGCTTACTTTTGACTACTTGCCCGCCTGATGTTATTAAGCATTGCTGCAGCCTAGTGTGTAACACGCTTACCTAGAAAATACCTTATAACTCTAGAAGTATTGCTGTATGTTTGTTCCATGTTTTTTGTGTAACTAATTTGAGGAAAAAGAAATCAAATACTATGTAGGTATGTATATCTCACATGTGTGGTAAGTACTACAATAATATGTTATTTTTTTTTAAAATGTGACTTCTTGACTAAGCAACGAGTAAAAGTTGTGTATGTCTGTTGATTTACATCTGAAATTATCTAACAAATTTAGAAAAGTACAATTAACTGACCACTTAATTACTTGTTCATCCACTGAGTAAGACAGCCATTTAGTATTATCATGTATTTTTTAATATTACCTAAAGCCGTAGTATATTTTTGTTCTCCTTCTATCCCTATATAAAACTTCCTTGATCGCATAACACATTATCAATGTAAGTGAGCCTAGATATAAGTTTCAAAGTTTCCTTTCCTCTGATAATTTCGTTAGTCAGTGGCGTGTTATATCGGGGAACTATTTCGGCATGATGCTGGTATTAGGCCCTTTGTAGAGTTGACTCACTTTGCTCCGCGTGTTGACTAAACTAATAGACAAAGTTGAGCTGTTCAACTGCCAGGGGGTTTCAAAACAGGATTAGGATTTGTATGTTTGTTTTAATTTATCAAGTAGCAGGTAATATTGGTATATAATTTATTACGGACATGTCAGAGGCCCCTTGGGCGGCTTGAATACTCTCGACACCAGAGTTTATCATTTTTAATTAACATTCACGGACTCGGTCACTGACATAGTAGTTCTCCAGAAAGGAGTCTAAAAACGAATAAATGATGTTTTAGATGGTTCGCTTAATGTCACAGCAAGTGCCGTATTTTCAAAGGTTTTTTCGAGACATTTCTCCTTCCGACATCAAATAAATTAAACTAATATAGCATTACCAAGCTAAATTATACAACAAAATTCCACTGTACATAACAACAAAATGTTCAAAATTAATTTACGTTGTAAGAAAACCTCACTATCTGGATTTAATTAAATCTCAAGAATGTTTAATCTTTAATAATTCTCTTAGAAAATGTAAGGTTATATCAAAGAAACTCTGTGAACATTGAAAGTGGAGTCTGTGAAAGCTCCACATGTGGATTAAAACGGTACTAAAATGTTCAGGATATGGTCTGAATCAGTATTTAATACATAATATGTGCGTACGTGGCATAAGTGCTGCTGCTAGACTCGCGCAGAAGTAAATTGCTCGAACTCTAGTAAGGATCGTATCACAGAAAATAATGGCAATATAGAAGGTTCTTGTAAGTTTAACGCTTAATTTCATACAAATTGCGCTTCATAGTTCATTTAAGTTAACTAACTCTGGGCGTGACCATCTGTCATTTACCTTAACGTAGAGGTAGATACTTATATAGGTACACATATAGATATTAAGGGAAATTAATACGTACGGTACTGTATCCATCACCATAGTTATTCGTAGCTTACGAAAAATACTATTGCATAAAGATATACTCGTATTTTATAGAATAAACGCTGCATTAGCAAATAAGATAATTTTAATTCGTTAAATGGTAGGTCTCTGCGTACGGCAGTCGTTATACCATGTCAGAGGGCCTTAGGGGGGCTTGATAAACTCTCGACACCAAAATGACTAATTTCATTCGATAAGAAAACGAATCCGTCAGATTAGCCCAACTAACACTGCTGGATACCACTAAGGTTCAAATAGCACGGTAGTAAATTATAGCGAGGGAAATGTTTCTAAAACATAAAATAATCAGACGGCCAGGGGAGGGACTATTTCCGGGGTCATAAATTCTGAAGTTAGGATGCGTTTAACTTAGAAACATGTCACTTTTATGTAAAGAGCGTTTAATCAAAGTCACAGACTGGCGTAATGCGTAGGACGCACTGAAGATGCTGCGAACGTTAAGAGGTGGACCACTCGATTATTTTTATTTCTGTAAAGAAATAAGGTAAAACATCCTAGGTAAACTACGACTATGCAGAGTAAGATATTAACAGTTAAGATTCCACCTGATGGGACCAATATAGTACAAGGATAAAAGCCAATGCGCAGCACCGATAATGTTTTTTTATAAACTTAGTTAAAAAAACTAAATCTTTTAACAATACCTACATGAACATACAATACCACTTCATACAAAGAAGGAAATAAAATATAATTCAAATTTAATTCAGTCCAGAGTAAAAATTCCCCCGTTCCTGACCGTCTAATCAAGCAATTATCGTGGTTTTCCCTAATTTCAGGGAAACCGGATGTCGTTCGGCGGCCAAATGTCAACCGCCAAACATTTCGCCCGTAATGTTTGCCACATTTTTACTGGCCTGTTAGCTTAGTTGGTAGTGGCTCTGCCTTCTAATCTAGGGGTTGCGGGTTCGATTCCCGCGTGACACAAGTATTTATGCATTTTAAAATTAATGATTACTTGTGTTGAGTCTGGTCGTTTGTATGTATAATAAGTATGTATTTACAAAAAAAAAAGTATATAAGTATTATATCCGTTATCTAGTACCCACGACACAAGCGTTAGCTTAGTGTGGGGCTAGATGGCGCTGTGTGCAATGTCCCGGAATATTTATTTATTTATTTATTTATTTATTGGCTAATTTAATTTTTACCCCTCGTAAAACGAACCTTTTCCTTCGACCGCGGAAAAAGGTCTCACAAGATTACTTCTTTCACCCTCACTCTTACAAAAAAGTGATGCAACAAATAGTGACAGAAGATATACCATCAACTAAGGAATTTTAGTGAACTATAAAACAAAATTAAAAATAATAATAATAATATTACTCTTCTTATTATTATTAGTAATATTACTCTTCTATAATTTTAGAAGCGGTCCGCATTATTAGATGAATAAAAAAAGGTATTTTTTAAAGTGAACTTTCTTTGTAAGATATAATTTCATGATTAATTTTATGTGTATCAAAATTCTAAAACCAACAGTATTTTAGTGTCCACAAATTTTTATAAATAGTTCAGACTTCTAGCTATTTCATTGGAAACCACTTTTGGGTAGCGATATGGAAATAACTGGCAATTTAATAACAATGGATCCAAATTCTAGGTCTATTGTGTGGGTTCTGATGTCTACGTAAACTGTATACAGTGTTATTGGTTACACAGGTACACAAATCTAGATTAATTAAGTAGGTCTTCCTCTTAGACTTTCTCTCTTTGAGTCATATTTCCTCATGACTGAGGGCCGTGACTACCCTGCAGAATTAAACTGTTAGGGGAGTTTTTAGGTAGATACATCGGGGCGGGCGCACAGGTGAAGGACACGTGTCATTTCAGATTACAATGGTGATAAACATCAGGAGGGCTTTAATCAAACGCAAGCCGTGTTGAAAAAAAATCTCGTAACTTTTGAATGTCTTTAAATGCAAGGTTACTTATTACTTTTGCTTAATTAATATTGTAAGTTCACGAGAAAATAATCAGTTTCCATTAGCCTATTGTCACCTCTTGGCAAAATACATGGAGCAAAATTTGCTTCCCATATTCCCAAAAGACAATGTACTAAAATACTTTTAAATAAAAATGCTTTAGTCATACTTATTTTTTTTAGTGTTTATCAGTTACTCTGTAGGTATTTTAGGCTGTCCGTGCAATTTACTCCAGCGCTCAATATGGGGTTTTAGATAGCCTACAGTAATCAAGCTTTAGGGTTATTTCAATAGATAAGCTATCTGTGTCACGGCTGAATTTCTATCCATACGATATCTATACAGAATGTAGTATAATAATTTGGTTAGTAACGTGAGTTAGTATGTCCTGTCCTGTTATCGATTTTCAAGTATGATTGAAGTTCATTTATATTACTAGTGGGACGCCCGCGTCTTAGATCGCGTTATTTCGGCATAAAAAGTAGCCTATGACACTTCCGAAACCTCATACTCCCTACATATAAAAATCATGAGTTCAGCCGCTTTTGCGTGATGAGCGTTTAAATAAACACAGAAACAGAGAAATTTTCTAGAAATCGTTGGAACGTGTTCTGCTGTCAATTCGAGGTATCATTTTATTTCTAACAAAATTTGGCCAAACCCTGCGTGATATTGCCATGTAGAAGACATACCTAGTTTATATTAAAACATATCTATATACTTTTTGAGTAGTTTTCACTTCGTAGCACCTCTACAGAAAAATCCGTAGCAATGCTACGTGTATGCTACGAGCTACAAGTTTGATGCTACATTATACTACCAGTAACCAAACGTAGGGACAAAGTATAAAATGCTCATAACGCAGGCATTCCTCGCGGTTTCATACAATAGTGCTTCAATGTGCTCATAACCTAGAATAAAATACTAAATAGGTCAGAGACTCCTCACTTCTATCCATTTTTTCTGTCACTTGTTAAGGGTCATATTAAAGGCTTAATGGACTCGAATTGGGGGTCACGACCCTCAGAAGTGAGGAAAACGACGCGAGGAGGAGGAGGAGGAGGACTCGAATCTTCCACAAACAGGATTAAAATCCACATCTTCAATGTATTTGTGATGAACGAGAATGATTGAACCACCAAGTCGAGTCAAAGCCAGACATGAAACTTGATTGTTTCTTGTTGCAAGAGGGACATTTAGTTAAAATGATATGATTTAAAAATACTAGCGTGTTTTACCACTGGTTGGTATATAAATCAAACCAAACAGCAACAAGTAGAAATTTTTGATCTATTATATGCGTCATTTTTGACACATATGTTGTAGGAATCTTATTAGTGTAAGGTAATGTCTAACAGGTATAGTGTAGTTGCCTAGAACAAATTTCGTGGACTATAAACGTTGAATGTGGTACGCCTCACTCGTTTCTACGTCAAATGTACAGAATATGACACAAGTTTATGTGCGAATCGACTTAGTGTGGCGGGAGTAGGTCTTAAATTTAATATTATACTATTGTTATTTATGTTAATACGGTAGTTACGTGGTCATTATTATGCTCGTAGGTACCGGCTGTTTGTCATAGTAAGGCAGTCATTAGGCCGTGTCAGAAGCCCTTAGGGCGGTTTCAAACCACCAGACTTGGTCACTCTCATATGAACTTAGTATTATGATTAACAATATTTATTTTGTTTTACACTTGATAGACTCACGCTTGATTACACTTCGTCTGATGTTAAGTTAACTTAAGATTGTTAAGTTGTATTCAGTCTGAGAGTGTATTGAGTGTAATTGTGTTAATCCAGGGTAAAACACAAAACACAACCGATCTGCCAATCCATGATCTGCTTTATCTTTACACTAGACATTATTAAAATAATTTGTTCGTAGTTAATTAATTGGATTTGTCCCACACGCTAATAAACTTTCGATATAAGTGAAAGGTATCATATTTTTGTAGAATGAATTTTTGTAGCTCTTATTTTTAAACGACTGGGCTCATGTTGCTATTAGACCTCACACGTATAATTTTCATTGTTTCTTCTACATATCATTGGTTATCCGATATATTCGGCAGCTTTTTAGTACAGACGCCTTTTCATAATAAAATGGCCATCATAAAACAATATAAAAAATATGTTATACTTTATATTGAAGCACATAAAAGAAATATCCATTGTTTTATTCAGACAAAGAAAAAATGGAAAATGGTATATCATTTTTCGTTGTACGTGCTTCGAGATATATTTCTATGAAACATTTCAATTGTAGATTGAAAATTATCGACTAATAGAGTGCTATTATTTGCAAAATGGATGCAGAGGTCGACAAACACTGCAGAGTTTATTATTAAAAATAACAAACTGTGGATGCAAGAACGTGGCAAAGTTTTATATTATTTGTGTGAAGTTGTGAATTGCTTAGTTGAGTTTGAAAGGGTGGCAACCTCTTCTCGCCGTTTCACAGATGGTGTTGAAATCAAAAGTTTGTTGTTATTTTACAATCATCACTTGTGTTATGTATGTATGTGTAAAATGAAACTTGAGTGTTTTTGTTCTCTTAGAATTAATATAATCACTTACACAAGGACACATACATGTCATAGTTACCGCGGTTGTATAAATATATTATAACGATATTAACTTCGATTTTTATTTAAGTTACATCTCTTTCTCTTTGAGTTGTATTTCCTCATGACTGAGGGTCGTGACTCCCCCGCAGAATTAATTCGTTAGATGAGTTACATCGTGGTGGGCGCCCAGTTCCTTCCACGGAAGACGCATGTCCTCGAATATTCTAGTCCTCAAACATGTCGGTTTCCTTACGATGTTTTCCTTCACCGTTAAGCGAGTGCAAATCCACACATAACTTGAAAATACAAGTCATTGGTGTAGGGCCGGATTCAAAATCAGGGTGCGTCTGGATGAAAAGCAGACATCGGACCGCTCAGCTACACTCGCTTAAGTTACATAAGTACGATCATTTTAAGCCCCATAAAACGCATAACATAAAGGTTTACAACTTGTTCTAAAGCTTTAAGAATTTCTCTCTTATCCCTGCAGATAAAGCACGAACACCTTCCCAGTATCTTATTATGATTTATGGTGTTCCCGGCGCTGCATTACCGCTTACCCCCGTTTAATTTGAACCTGCAATTAACCCTTGTGGGTAACGTCTGGGCAAACACTCTTTTAACAGATATAAACTTATGCAATAAAGTAGTGCTTTGGCGACCAAATATTATATTTGTTTTTGTTGTTGTTGTTATGTTGATTTAAAATGTAACAATGTTTACGGGCATCGAGCCATCTTGTGTTTGGGAACTAAAAACTCAAGAGTATCTAGTGAGTAGCAGGGATAATTGCAATGTTACAAATCAACCAAGTCTTGCTTATCATCACATCATACTTTCATACTAATACTAGTGGATGCTCGCGGCTTCGCTCGCATTAACAAGTAAAAGTTGCATCCCCTATTTCACCCCTTTAAAACCGGCTTTTCCAAAAATCCTTTCTTAGCGGATGCCTACGTTATAACATCTACCTGCATACCAAATTTCAGCCCGATCCATTCAGTGGTTTGGGCTGTGCGTTGATAGATCACTATATCAGCCAGTCAATCAGTCAGTCACCTTTGAGTTTTATATATTTAGATTATAGACGCATAAATTTTAGAGTAGGTAGAGTAGGTATAACAGCGCTTATGGCCCTGTGCCACCAGCATTAGGCTGAGTTGCGGCTGTATTCAAGTCAAGTCAAATATATTTATTTACCATGGAAACACTAAATACATTGGTGCACTTATAAGTAAAATATGAAAGAATTATTCAGGTTATTGATTAGTTATAGTATTGCGGCATCAGAATCTTAACATAAGTTTAGTAGGTTTGTGTCTCAATAGAGATAAAGCTTTTTTTCTTTGTATGCAAGTATGTACGTAAGTGTCTTTAAGTTAAGGAAGTAGGTAAATAAGTTACTGGGTTTGATGTTTTTGCTAGTCTGTATCTTTGTTTCATCTCTACGCACAAACGACAGCGCTAATTTCCATGATATTTGGTTTGCAGATAGATTACACCCTAAAATAACAAATAGGTTTCTTTTGACATAGGAGGCCGCTAGTTAATCAAAATTATATTATAAAAGCTCTCTCATTATGATGTGAAGCGTACCTCCGTATAATTTGAAGCTGCAATTAACCTTCACAGGATTTCCGCATTATTTATTTAGCGCACTAGTTCTCGCGTCCGGTCCTCGCAGTGTTTATTCGAGTAAGATTGCATTAACCTCCGAGGACTTTCGGCTTAATTGGACAAAAAATAAACTGAAAGCCAGTAATTGCGTTCGTTATTCGTGTTTACAAAGGTTTTTCACGTGAATGGTAAAATAAATCATATGTTAAAATCTGTATATAGATTTAGAAACATGAGTGAGTGTGTGTGGACAACAAATAAGGTGTACAATAAGTTGGTGTGGTGTAAATACGACTATACACAGCAGCAAAGCAACCGATAAAAATATTCAAATTCACTAAGAACTTCTGACATGGTATAAAACCTCTCGACACCAAAGCCACTCATATTAACTTACATTATTACTTTCTCACTATCAAGATTTTTAAATGAAACTCACGAAAAAAGTGGTTGAAAAGTACAGTTGAAATGACATACAATATTTTTCAAAATGTGACATTAATTTAATTAAATAATAATAATAATCCATGAGTAAAGACGGGGTTAAAAATTATTGTGTTACGAGAACGTGGGAAGGACATGTTGTTTATTTGTATAGGTTGTTATGAAAATATAGGAAAAATGGTTAGCGATTAGGGAAAACCTTTGGCCTACAAAGGTTTGAGAATTCGCTTTGATTTCTTTTGAATTGTGTTACCTTTGATAAAAGAGCGTCGGGGGTTTTCAAGTCGTATTTACTGAATTATGTTTAACAGGAAATTAATATAAATAACATTTGATAGGGATACAGTAGACACATTTTACTAGTTGTTGCCTGCGGCATTGCTTGCGTTTTTTCATGATAATTTTTTCGCCACAAAACCATGCTTGGAAACTAAAAGTTCATTTAAGATTTGACAGCGAAGCTTCGAGTCCATGAAAGAAAAACATACATTCCTACAAATTTAAGATCACTGTTATTATATTTTTTAGAGCTTATTTTTTATTAAGTAGGCAATCACGAATTAAAAATATTTTTCCTTTGACGAAATTATATGTATTTTATATTTGAGTACTTACATACTCAAGTACTCTGTGAAATATTTTTCTTTGCTCCTCTCAAACGTTACTTAATGGCAAAATTAATTAGCAAAACATAATAATATCCCTGGGTCGGGTCGTTAATTGCTTAATTAAGTCAGGCGGGAGGAAACGGCTCTCATTATGGTGGCAATACTCGGTTTGGATGTAAAAGAACTTGATTATACATAGTAACAAAGGGTTGATTAATAAGTGTTAATTAACAATTCATTATGTAGATCGTTATGGAAGTAATAAATGCGTATAAGGGCCTAGTTGTGCCAATCTAGTTTTGTTAGTAGTTTTATCATTAGATTTACATATACAGTTTATTAGCATACCAATATATAATTATTTATTCATAACTTATAAAACATAAAGTATAGTAGTTAAATAGTAGTAAATATTATATAGTAGTTCTTAGAAACAACATTGATTGTTATTTTAGATGACTAGGTAGTTCATAGACATCGCGTCAGTTATTGTTTGGATAAAAAAAGCTGTATGGTGAACGTACAACAATATTGATAGGCGCGCTAGTCTTAGACTAAATAAATAGTTATTAAAATAAGGTTGTAGTAAAATATAAGTTCTTTTGTAAGTAACCTTTTTCCAACCTGGATGAGGTCTGCACAAAATCGACGCAGATGGCTCATAGAAAGGGAGGCCTATACCCAGCAATGGGATCCCAAGGCCTGTGGATGATAATGATGATGACGATTTGTTAGTAAAAAATAAATTAAAAGAACTGGTACATAAATGTAGCTTTATATCATTTAGGTATATTTCCAGAGCTCTCCGGAATAGTTGCGTGGTAACTGAAATCCGACGTATTCAGGATTAATATTGAAGCTGGCAGCGGCCACAATACATAGGTTGAGCGTATTTGTACATATTATATGTATGTAGGTATATGTATGCTCGTTGCCCGCAGTAGAGAGGGTATGTGGTTTTGCTATAAGGCTACTTGTATATTATATAATGTACACTGGTTTAGAAATGTGTCGGATAATGTATGTTGTTTTATGGAACGATAGAATGAAATCTAGATTTAATAACTAATCTAGAATATGTATGTGAGTTATTTTTCTGTGAAAACGTTATACGTAAATTTAGGCAAGTAAACTCTATTATCTGATTTTAAGTTTTCGCATCTGTCAGTGACTAAATTAAGCCCTTGAAACACATTTCTATGAAGAAACAAAATCAAACCGTTATACAGTTGAGGTTCCAAAGACTCGCACCAAGCAGTTTGCTTCGACTTTCATCGTGCGAACAGCCAAACTGTGGAACTCCTTGCCTGAATCTCTATTCCCCTTGAACTATAATTTGTCGGTCTTCAAGTCGAGAGTAAACGGGTTTCTTCTAGGCAAGCGCGCTAGATCGTAGATTATAAAGTTGCTTAACATCAGGCAAGTTGTAGTCAAGCGTGAGCCTATCTAATGTAAAAAAAAAACGCATAATCGCGCACCAACAAATTCTATTGCTTACAAAATCTCTTTCGATTACTCTAATTTACCATCCTAGACCGTAATGATTGCTTACCATCAGGAATTATGGTCAAGTGCAAACCCATTCCTTGTAAAAAAGAGATTTCATCAGATTAATTTCTAACTCCATATTCCATGCTGTCGTGTCGCAAGTACCGACACAGTACAAGGATAATCAAGATAATGCGGTGTGAATATCAGTACAAATATCAGCACAAATAGCTGAGATGTCGACATGGATTTGCCATCCGCCACACAAAGGGGTGACATGCTGTATAGTGTATACCACACTATTAGCATGAACATTCTATTGTGTCTTAATACACTAGTATTAAGATATAAATAATATGTTACTTGTCGATCTGGGCTCAGCTCAATGTTTTTTTGAAGGAAAATGAATGAAAAAATCTTTAAAATCTTCGTTATTTATAAAAATCGATAATTTATTTACTACTAGTGAACGATCTTCTATGTTCAAAATTTCGACCCTCTTCAGCTTTATTGTTATGTATAGATTGCTGCTGTGCACCTTTTTTCTCACGAGAGTGTTGATAAAAACAGCAATACTCTTTGTTTTCTTATGAAATTGATTCAAACTTTTTCATTTACCAAGTTTGCGACTAATCCATAATAAAGAAAATTGTATTAAAGAAATATTTTATAACCTTTTGCTTGGCAACATTTGTTAGGAGTTTGCGACCCTTATTTGTCAGTGTTAGCATTGTAGAGGCGAAGTTGGTTATGTTTAGGACAAATCTTTTGTTTGTTTACTTAGGCAAAGTTGTGACGGAGGGAAAACATGTTGTGATTTAGAAGGCTTATAAAGAAAATGTGATGAAATTATAAGTTTAAGTAGGTATACGTAATAGTTATACAGAAAATTGAAACAATATATAACGATATATCGAGATTAAAATATAATTCGAAATAAGTCAAACATTTCGTAGCGTTAATTATCGCTATATACTCGCATGATTGTGAGTGCTACGAACAGCTATGAACTCTATACATGGAATACTCTGGTTGTTTTGTGCTCGTTTTTGCACAAGTTATATCATATCTACTTATAAGACATACTGATACATAAAAAACATGTATTTACTAATTTATATATTATTTTTCCAAAAGAAATAAAACATTACTCGGACTTTATAGCTGTGGTTATAAATATATCTCCCCAATTGTTACACACGAGTACCCGATATGGAAGTTCAAGCGGTATCAACTTTTCACACATTCGTGCGAGACCACAACGAAATTCAAAAAGTTTTACATTGAATAATATAGAACCTCCGAGGTAGAAGTTAATTCGATTTACATTTTATTATGAACGTTGAATCGAGGATATAAAATGTAGAAAGATACTATTTTCGTTGTTAGTATGCACGTATACGTATGCACCCAAGAGAACTCCCGTAATTTATTTATTTCTATAAATTACAACAGTACTTATGCTCCTTTGATACACAATTGGTACACATCAGCTTTTGTTTAAAATATGAAAATATTTTTTGATTTCAAAACGTCAAGCAGTCGTGTCTAGATATTTCTAGATTTCATTAGTTATCTTTGTCAAAACCGGCATATTATAATATACAAAAATCTAATACACCATATCAGTTTCAAAATATAACTTAATAGTACTACCTTTCTAGAGACTTTTTACTCTAGTAGCGAGTAGGTATGTGAAGACGTGACGTGGGACCAGATTAAGATGAACTTTTTCAACTGTGATGGAGTAGGGCGCAGTGGAATATGGCAGGGCTACTCCCTACTATGTAGCGGAGATGGTTGTGTGGCTCAAGATTTACTCATGTTCATGTTGGTTGAGATGGGTTTTTAGTGGTAAGGTAAACTATAAGATGTAATGTACGATTTCCATACAATTGATTTTTTCCGAATACAGTAAAAGTAAAAAAAAAAGATTGCTTACCATTGGGTGAATTATGGTCAAGTGCAAACCCATTCATTGTAAAAATACGACAAAATATCAACGGATTGCAGATATTCAGGCCTGTTGTATAATATTCGCTAGTAAATAATAAGCGTCGCGATTAAAAATAAAATCCGTTTGAAACAAAAAACCCACCACAATTTTGTTAAATGTTATTGGGACATATCAACGGTTTTAATATGGAGTCAGTTATCTAGCAAACTCTGTACATACTTACAATTTAAGTCATAAATTGTCTTTCTACCTTTCTTAGTTATTCAGTCTGACTATCTATTCTGATATTATATAGAAGAAGAGTTTGTTTGTTTGTTTGAACTCGCTAATCTCAGGACCTACCGGTCCGAATTGAAAAAATATTTTTGTGTTGAATAGACCTTTTATCGAGAAAGGCTTTAGGCTATATAATATCACGAAGCAACTAATAGGAGCGAAGAAACAATGAAAAATGTGGAAAAAACGGGGAAAATTATTCATCTTTGAGGGCTTACGTTGCGTTCGCTGCGAAAACGGTTCAAAATTCAAAGAATTAATGCCCAAAATAACTATTCCACGCGGACGAAGTCGCAGGCACAGCTAGTTCAACAATATATAAAAATGCATTCACACTACTGCACTTTAAACACCCTAAGAAACGTTGCATACGCGTAAACCTGCCTACTAAATTCCACAAGAGAGTCCAGCTCTTAAATTTACCTAAGCTACTAAGTTAAACATCAAGCTGTCCTTTTCATGTTTGCCTGACGTCCCTCGACGCAAGTTACACTTGACACTTGTTACTGATGCTAAGACGCCGCTTGTGAAAGCTATTATGGAAATTCTGTACTTCAAGTTATCTGCGGCCTTTGGGAATAATTAACAAGTTTTTAGATAAAAAAAGGAAAATAAAATTGGACATGAGATTAGATGAGGAAATTTCGTGTTAGCGATTTTCCGTTTCGCATTTGATAAATGTCGACGTTTTATATTTTCAATGGCTTAAAGCTTAACTTGACTTTGTCTGTATCTTTCTTACAATATCAGAATGATTTGATGTTAACGTCAATAGATTTTTAGGCTGTTTTACCTATTTTATCAGCCTTTCAGGCCAAATTTCATCACTTTACGTCAGTTTATTAATTTTTCTACCCTAATCTAAGTTACATAGAACGTTACTTACTCGTAAAGCAATCTTTTTCCTGATTAAAAATGTAAGGTCAGCTTCCTCAAACTTTATACTTACTTCCACAATTTCATAGAGATTTCTGTTTATTTTCCTGTTCCCGAAATATTGCCAAAGTAAATATGTGTGTAATGATATATGACACGAGTAAGATTAATAAGAAAATGGGAAAAAGCAATTTATATTTTTTTTAAGTTAAAGAGATAAAGTTACTAATTATATATGTTTTTGTAGTATAAATATCTTATCTATATTTTTTTTAAAACCTGCCAAATACACCACAAAAAATCAAAGAAAATTACAGACCGTCGGTCGGCTAACTGGGTTGGTTATGAAAATCTAGCATAAAACGGTTTATTATTGTTTTCTATTTATATATAAACTTTCGGTTTTCAATTTATAACTGTACACGACTGGTGTGTCACTTAATAAGGAACAAAAAATATTGTTTCGTGTCAAATCTACCAGATTATTTTAGTAAAAACTAAAGATAGTAACAAAACAAGCGCTGTTTTCAGCATTTTCATCTAGATTTTACTATTTTATTGTAGAAACTAGTATCCGAAACATAATCCTTCGTTAGTCGTGGGCCCTCGACCGTGGAGGCTGGCTAGAATAGTACTTGCTTCTAGGTCTCTTTGTGCGCTCAGGCATGAATGGAATTTGAATTTCAGACAGTAATGAAAATACCTTGAAAATTGGGAAATAAATTCAGATAGGTATTGCTGTATTGGAATGTAAAATTGAAATATAATATATAAGTACTCGGCTGATCATATTTTATAAGTATTTAATTATTTTTTTGCCATCTGCATCGAGATATGAGATCGAATTTTAATGTCAGTCTAAAATTATCTACAGGTTATACATGTACTAACAAAAAGCGATGTAGATGAACATATATCTGTATTTTTACAAATTCATATGTGATAGACAGACAGCATTGTGATAATCTTGTATGTATTTCTATATATCTCCCACAAATCCCCATTTCCATACAATCTGTCCCATGCATCTACTTGTTGCCTCACAGAGGTCCTAGGCTATCGATTTACAAACTCCAGTTACAAGTACAGCTCTATTTATATCCAACAAGTGACCTATTCTAGTCCAAGTGGCAACAATGCTGGCAGCTAATGTTCCAGAAAATGTGTATAATGCTACTTTTTTTTCTGGCGCGTTTGCATCGGGCGAGTGAAAACGTTTTTTTTCTGTTCTCTTTTTTCCGCGCGTTTGGAACGGACGAGTAGCGTAGCGTTCATCCGGTGGCGAGTCTTCCGGCAATGGCCGTATTGCCCGTTCCACAATCTCGCTTCCCCCTTCTTCCCGGGGCAGGTCGCAGGGGTCCGGGACGGGAAGCTGGGCTGCCAGGATCGGAGCCAATTTCGCCGGTGGCTAGGGTAATTTGTTACGTTTTTGATGTTACAAAGAGACTTTTGAGTTAGAGTTTTTATGGTAATGTTGTCGTAAGTAGGTTTTTGTCAAATTTGCCCTTAAAATAGAATAAAAAAAAATTACCTAATGAAATCCCTAATTAAAGATTTCAAAAATGTATCGTAATTTACTAAGTCTTGACAACTATAACTTTTAGTCTGGCATAAATAGCACAAAGGTACAATGTATTTACTGTAAGGTGTAGTCGTGTCGGTGCGTGTGGCGGGCGGCGGCGGCGGCGCGGCGCGCGGCAGCCCCGGGGGCGGGCGCCAGTCCGCGAGTAGCGGCGCGGCTGGCCTGTCGTCGCTCCGAGGCGCTCCCGGCCCGCCACAAGGTAGGCCGCGCCACAGTCCCGCGCCACACGCCACGCGCCACGCACCCTCCTGTTGCTGCACTACGATGTTTATCTTCAATAACTTCACTCTTCCTAATTCAAATTTTAATTCGTTGGCGCGTCTTTCTCTTTCAGCTTTGTTTGCGTTTCCGAATTCAATTTAGATGGAATTGAATGCGGGACCTCTTCTCGTAGGTAAACGTCACCTTTATGTCTCTATTAAATTTTGGTTTACGCACCGTTTTATTTTTAGGCACTTTCGATTTAACACTTCGCTGGCTTTTTATTTCCCGAACGATGACAGTGAGTTTGAAAAAGTTGACGGTAGTTCTCGGGATAGCCTAGCCAGAGCGGAAGGCAGGAAAATATCTCAAGTGAAAAAAAGTAAGTGAGAATTTTGATGTATCTATCTTCAAACTACACTTTCAACTTAAACTCACTTTACTTGAAAATCTTTTTAATAATCCATCCTTCTCAAAATATCAAAAACATCTGCAACAAAATACAAATAAGAAAGTATTACTCCAATATCTCAGGAGAGGGAGTAAAATATCCAGCGAGGTAATTACGTTCGTTTTCCCGCCTCCGAGGAAGACAAAGGCCTCGTTTCGTCGGGACATTTCTTATTCCCTTGTTATTGAGGCATTAATGGTCGCCATCGATTTTCCCATCAGATTCTTTTCACTCGTGATTTCCATGAATTTTTATGAGGCTTGTGATCATTTGCGATTGAAGTGTAAAAGATTTGTCAATGTTTTGTTGCCCGGGCTTTACGATCAAGCTGGTATCGTAAATTACTACACAATTTTGTTTTCATATGCTTATGATTTAAGATTAATTAGTAATAGTTTCGAAGGTATTTAATTTTGTAGAACTGTTAGTAAATTTTTTTTCTTCAATTTGGTCGGTAACATACATATAAAATATAGTGACGCGTTATTGCGATAAGTTAAAACAATTCAAAATAACAACTCACTAAACATTTTGGAACTTTAAGTAAATAATGACTATTTGTTTTAAACATTCCCATTTACATCAATGTAGCAAAATGATGATTCCCATCATGTTTAAATGCTCCTCTTAACACAATTTCTTGCTTGGCCGTAGTTTGTTGGAAATGGCCGCAGTTCTACACCAAGTTGGCTGGAGTTTGCTTCAGTTAGTCTTAGCTTTGAAGCTCGCTTTGCTTAGTTGTGGGGGTTACAATAATATCAGATAAGAGATAAAGTAATATGAATAAATATTGTCGCGGTGTTGTATTGAAATAACGCGTACACGCCGTACACCCGAGTGATAACAAAAGTGGTTGGAGTGAGGCGAATGGAAGCCAATCACCATTTTTTTAATTTTGCTAATTTGTTCCTTTTTCTCGCTCAAACGTATAAACCAGTTGAGATGAGGTTTTGGTGGATAGATACACTACACCTCGAACATAGACCATTCATGGGTGGTGCTGGTTTCACTGATGTTTATGTAAAAAAAAACTATTATATTCCATTAGTATAATTACTATATTACAATTTAGTTCACATTGTTACCTCCTAGCTTTCCGTAGTTCCCAGATGTAAGACTTAACTGGTACATGGAATCTGTGTAGTTTGCTTAATTTGACTTGAAAACAACTCTGCACTACCAGCTCTATTGGAATAAGCCAATTAAACTATTAAGTATGTATTTACAAAAGAAAAGTATATAAGTATTATATCCGTTATCTAGTACCCACGATACAAGCGTTTGCTTAGTGTGGGGCTAGATGGCGCTGTGTGCAATGTCCCGGAATATTTATTTATTTATATTTATTTATTTACTATTGGAAATCTATAGTATCAGATGTTAATCATGAATAGAAATGTGTCAATAAAACCAAGATAAAAGCAAGCCCATTTTTTTCGTAGTAGCTTTAGAGTGTAGCGTGGAAGACTCTGGGAAATAGATCGTGGTGGGCACCACGACGTATTTGCTCAAGAGAACTCCCCTAACGAATTAATTCTGCGGGGGAGTCACGACCCTCACAAAAATAAAATAAAATAAATAAAAAAGCCTTTATTTCTATTACTCATTAAGGAATAGGTACAAAATAAGTAGGTAATGTACATTATATTGAGTCACGACCCTCAGTCATGAGGAAATACGACTCAAGCGAGAGAGCTTTAAAATAGCTTAGTCGGTAAAACTAATTTTATAATCGTTTATTATATTTATAATCTATCGTAAATAATCCGTTTTATTTCAAAGTATGCTCAAAATTTATTGGCGCTCTTGGAAAATCGCACACTCAGGATTTAATTCAGAAAAGTTAGCACAAATGCGTTAGAATATAAAAAAATGTGGCTAAAAATAACTACGAAAAGTGGGTATAATACTGCGTGCTCAGCAGCCGTATAATTTTGAAAATTCATTCGCTGCTCCGTGTTTGTAGATTTAACTTGAAATTTTACCAACGCTTCAGCTTTTACTGCACTAGGTATTTAGGTAACTTTTCTACCGACAGCGTAAAGAATATAGTGGGTATAAGGGGAAAAAAGTTATCTATTACACTTAATCATCATCCATACTCTTTTTTTAACCTTTAATTTGCTCTTTGTTGTTTTTTTATGGAACATTTGTTTTGTTTTTAACTTAATGCAAAAAATAGTATTTATTGTTGTCGTTTGTAGGACTATCTACGCACAGTCACTACAAAAATTGTAAATACTTAGGCACTTGCAAATTTTGTGTGTGTAATTTTCTTTAGTAAAATTCACAGAGCTTTGAAGTCCATGCTTGTCGCCGGGGGGGCGCGCGCGGGGGCGATGTGACCCGATCGTTGTTCTGTGGTAAAATTAGTGTTTTACAAATAACACACATAAACCAGCATAGTAGGCAATTGAAATTCAAAACTGTCACCAATAACTGTTGAAAGCATTTCAACGCGAGCAATACTACAACGGCTTTATTTTAACTTCACCGCCGACCGTAATCAATAACCATTATGTAGAAACATGATTGATTACTGTTTAATTGTTCTCCATTTGTATTCCAGTTGTTGTGAGTTCACGTCACTGAATAAATAATAGTGCGGGCTCGTGTTGAATTCATAACCTGCGATTATGAACTCCTTGTCGAGTTTCGAGGAGGTTATATGCTAACTGGATGAAAAGTTTACTATGTGTTCATTTAGTTATGATACTTTTTGTCTTATTTGCTGTATAGCAACAAGAATACAAGAATGTATAATTATTCGATATTCAGGTAAATTTAAAATACTATTCCGTAGATTTGAGTCGTAGAGGGCGGGTCTGTGAGTATTTGTAGAGCTGCTACGCTTCGTAGGTACTACGAGTATTTGTTTCAATTGCTACGACAAATTACTGGATCAGGTACATTTCGTTTTAAATGTTGTAATCCATATCATTAAATATTTGAAATTGATGCACGATGCTACTGATATGAGAAACATTTTTGTCAATGTAATCCACTTCTCAAAATATCTTCATTGTATAAATTAATATAAAATGTAGTAATTTTTTCATTATTCTGTATTTAAGTATATATTGACAGTTCATTAAAATCCGGAAACACTTTCCGTGTATACTTGGCAGGTGGTTGGAGCATAAAAATCGCTTCGAACAACATGGGCTGAATAAACAGCCGTACACAAACAAAAAACACTCACATATGACCATTGGATAAAACAGGAATCATATACCACTATATGAGGACTGGCTCAATACATAGTTATTCCTGGTTTACTATATTACTCTATGCACAGTTGTATTAAAATTACTATTACATACATACAATTCAAAGTAAATTTGTTACTTTGTTAGTGTTGCGCCTCTTTCAAGCCGCAACAAAACATAAAACATAAGTGTTTTTTTAGTTTAGAAGAACCAATCCAAAAGTGATTTTTAGTATACTTAGAAGAATCAATTCAAATATCTTCAAATATAGTGTTGATAGGTACGTTCTAGGTAATGCGTTTTACACCACAAGCTGCAGCAAACGCAAACCTATTCCACCTAAAAAAGAATAAGATGTCGATTATAATTAAAGCTAATATTATTATGCTTTCTTTGAAAAAAGTTAAGTCACTTATGTACATATATTATTTCCATAGCAGTATAAAGGTTGCTTTTCAGTATTTACACGCGTCATATTAATCTCTGCCAGTTATTTCAGCCTATGATTAATAGTGAAACCGTTTTATACGAATGTTTATACCTACTTTATGGAATAATCGTTACCTCTAGTTAGTAGTAGGTCGTGCATTGCGTGATTCAGCTTGTTTTTATGTATTTTATGGAGTTTAGGTGATTATTACTCGGAAATTATGACCAATTATGGAAATACTCGGTTTTATCAGATTTCACTTAACTACTTAGCTCCCAAAATAAAATTTCTGTGATGTAGAAATACTTTAAAATTTTGTACAAGTAATCTTTAGTCACCCAAACAATTTAATTTCTACTTTCACAAAGCGACAAAGCTTACGTGTCAAACATAATTATCGTTTTACAGTCTTTTTCCATCAGAAAACTAAATTTATCATTTAAACATAGTGTTAAAATATTTAAAATTATGAGTATATAGAGTACCTAATGAATATTTTTTCTGTCAAGCGTAGATCGTGTTCAGTATTAATGATATTGTAATATTTTATAAAAGATATAGAACTGTGTGTTTTAAACTGTGTAAAATGAATTAAGTTTTTATAGAGATTTGTACATATTTTTTATAAAGCATTAACTTCAACCAAGCTTGTGTGCCTATTGAAAATAAATTATTAATCTTAAAAATATAAATAAAATGAATTATAGAAATGGTTGGCGGTTTAGAGGATTAATAATTTGATCTTGGGTCCAAGGCACGTGGGATTAGGGCCGTACCGTCCTGAGTGGGCTTCACTTATTGAGAACCAATCGTCTAGAGTACATATACACTTCAAACCTCGGCTTTTAGTTCATAAACTCTAGGTACATTTATAATATAGTAGAAAATATATGAGAGTACACGGGGCTAAAAATATCCTAACGTAGGTACTATTTTCAATATTTATTTAAAAATATTAAATAATTTTATTCAATAATAAGAAACAACATTTACACATATTAACACTAATAGAACTAAAAAAGAGTATTTACATCTAAACTAAATTTAAACAATCTACATGTGGTATGGAGCCAAGAACGCTGGCTGCATTCCCACGCTGGATTGATTAAATATTAAATTATTTTATGAAAAAACAAGTAAAATGTTAGATAAAATAAGAGTACATATGATTATGTACTTTTTGGTATATATAACAGTCTAACATGTTTCTTACAAATCATGATTATTTAATCCTTTAATCAGGGTTATGCTGATTATTTTAGTTGATTTATTTTTGTTCTGGTCTCCAGGGATCACAGATCAAAACAGAATTTTGGAAAAAAAAATCGCACTAACAGCACTGTAAGTTCATAATTACAAATGAATGCCTTTAAATTACCAAGGACCATATAATAATAGTGATTTAGTTTATTTTAAAAGTTTTCTTTTCATATCGACCTCATATTTTCGATGCTAACAATATTTCAAAGACATTATTCACAACAAAGCCATCTGCTCCACCTGTTGTTTGAAATTTCTATGTAAATACAATGTTGTTAGAGCTTCAATTTCCATTAACTTACATACTGTTAAAGTTTTCATCTCAGCAGCTTTCCAGAACAAATGAAAAGTAGCTTCGTGTTCACTGTTGGATTTTAACCAATGTTTTCTCATTAAAATCTTATTTTTAAATCAGCACAACAAAGCGTTTTATACGAAACGTTTTTAATTCAATTCGAATTAAATAATTTATAATCTACTGATACCAAGGATTTTCATCCCTCTCTTTACCAATACACGTCCATTATAAATTATGAAGTCAAGAAAAGAAAAAAGATCACGTTCATACTACAGTCTCATTAAAAAAAAAGAATGTCATCAAAATTTATCAAATACAAATGAAAACAATACTCACTGCCATTACCCGCAATTGTTATTCTATCCCAGTAGTGCAGTGTAGTCGCGACAGTGCCTTCAGCTACTATAGAAGAATGAACGTAGTCACTATAAATAAATAAATATCTCAGGCCATGTCACACAGCGCCATCTAGCCCCATACTAAGCTTACGCTTGTATCATGGGTACTAGATAACGGATATAATACATACATACTTTTCTTTTGTAAATACATACTTATTATACATAGAAACGACCAGACTCAACACAAGTAATTACAAATTTTAATATTCATAATTACTTGTGTCATGCGGGAATCGAACCCGCACCCCTTGATTAGAAGGCAGAGCCACTACCAACTAAGCTAACGGAGCAGTCTAAACTACTATAGTTAGGCAATTAAAACTATTAATAATTGTTAATCTGTAACCCAGTATAGTATAGATATGCTATAATTCAAATTCCTCCTCCGTCGCTCCGTAGGTGGAGTTTAAATTCCTCGTGCGAGCTATCTCCGCGCGGTGATCCATCAGGTCGAGTACTCGTTCAATTAAGCAGGAAGCATCTCGGCGTTTTCCATCCAAAGCTCAATAATTTCCGAATATTCCGCTAGATTTATTACACGTTCAATCAACGACGTGATAGATATCCAATAGACGCGTATTTTTCTATCTCTGTTTCATAACTTTGTATTTTTAGTTACTGAGCACTTACTAAATTACTTTCACATTATTTCCTTGCAATCGGTAGCTTGGGTAATATATATATCTATTTATATAAAACTCAAAGGTGACTGACTGACTGATATAGTGATCTATCAACACACAGCCAAACCACTGGACGGATTGGGCTGAAATTTGGAATGAAGGTAGATTTTAAGATGTAGGCATCCGCTAAATAAGGATTTTTGGAAATGCCACTTTAAAAAGGGGTGAAATAGGGGATGCAAGTTTACTTCTTAATGCGAGCGAAGGCGCGGGCACCCACGAGTAAAAGTTACTGATTTTGTATTCTTCGCATTCATTTTACTACCGAGGCTTGCTGTGCCCCTGCAGAAAGTCCATCCATCCGTTAATATTCGTTTATGTATGATTAGCAACATAATTTTGACTTACTTATGCCAAATAATACCATCTGGGTAATATATCACGTTATATCGATCATGTGACTCATTTACATAGTAACTGACCCGCAACCACATATGCGTAATAGGCCCGAGTATCAAACACGATAAGATAAAAGATAGTCATTTATTGACATACCTGCAATTCAGTGGAAAGTTTACACTCGGAAACAAAACTTATAAAAATAATGTAATAGTAATGATTGGCAGGTATCATTATCATGGTCATTGTCGATTTAGGGGTATTTGATTGGTGCCTAGTTTTTCAAATATCTATTTTGAATCTTGGAAAATTCACACAAACAACGCCAATATCAAAGCCTAAAGCCGAAAGGGTACATAGACTTTCAGAATGAGATCCAGAATTCTTTATTAATATAACAATATACTTATCATGACATATATTAGGATTTATTTTTCTTACATGGTAACAATAATTAATTTAACCTTAAATATGTTGTTAGCAGTATGTTAGGAGTCTCATGTCAATTTAGTGTATGCATACGTGTACCTCAGTTGACCTGAATCCCTAATTTCCTGTGATTGGAGTCGGCGCGAACTTCAATGATCGATACATACTGGCTGCGTGTCAATCTACGGGAGATTTGTAGCTGCTGCTATGTTGAACATGTGGGCTTGTGGTTTTATTACGTAGATAAGCCATATCAGAGGCCCTTAGAGCGGCTTTGATAAACTCTCGACATTAGAGTTGGCCACTATCATTCGATTAGAAGAAGATGTATGTAGGTATATGGTATCTATGCATTATATACCCTCACTTGTTAGGAAATATAATGCATAGATAGAGCTCTCTTGTAAATGACGGTTTTTTCTTACGTTGGCTAGTCAAGCCTAATAACGTTCAGACATTAACAATTAATTGAATTTTAAAATGTCTAAATAATATAAAAAATAAGTAAGTGTATGTGATTGTTCTTGATCCTAATAACATTAAACCTGACTTTTATTATCACATTGTTTTTTTTGGGTTTTCCAATTTAGCAAAATTATAGTATTTAGACAGTTATTTACAAACATAAATCTATTAACTATGGAATCATTATACATTTTTACATAACAAGTAAAATATGCGTAAGTCGGTATTTTCCCTGAAACCACCAACGCAATCACGTTGATTTGTCGTTTCTTTTGTGATGTAATATAGAAACAAAAATAACTATAAGAAGTTTTATAAACTGCACATCTATACTAATATTATAAAGCTGAAGAGTTTGTTTGTTTGAACGCGCTAATCTCAGGAACTACTGGTGCGATTAGAAAAATTATTTTTGTGTTGGATAGACCAGTTATCGAGGAAAGTTTAAGGCTATACAACATCACGCTGCAACTAATAGGAGCAAAGAAACAATGTAAAATGTGGAAAAAACGGGGAAAATTATTCATCGTTGAGGGCTTCCGTCTCGTGCGCTGCGAAAACTGTTCAAGATAATGAAAAAAATATGTATGAAAGAATTAATGCCCAAAATAACTATTCCACGCGGACGAAGTCGCAGGCACAGCTAGTAATAGATATAATTAATCAGCTATTGTGTAAAGTTGGATTTCAGTGTAAGACTTCTTGAAAAGTTTCAGTGAATGAAAGTGCTGAAGGCATCTAAAACAAATTATACAGAAGATATCTAAACGTAAAAACTTCTTGAATGTCTAAAATTGTTCCAACTTTTGTCGAAAAGTTTTAATTTAATAATACCTAGTTTAATTTGTTTGTAACTTAAGTCTTTTGTGATACTTTGTTTGTGGAGTGGAAAAAAGTACCATAATCTGAAAAAAAGAACTATTCTCACCGCGTTTGACAAAACCAAACGGAACGTAATACAGTCATTCCTCAAATAATAAGATACATGTTGTAAAACAATTAATCTTTGTACTGGCAACACTTTATGTTGAAATAATTTTCCTCCTCAAGCCTAAAGTATGTTTTACTCACAGCCCTCGTTTGCCAACATAAAGTACAAAATGTCACTTAGTTCAGACTCACTCGGGACGAGGCTCGTAATGTTAAACTACACATGTAAGATTAAGACTGCTTGGCTGGATGTATGTGTCTGTTTAGGACACATTTTTCAGTCTGGTTTACTTGCTTTCAGTGAATGTGACATGTTTGATAGATATATTTGTTTACTCTGCACTGTAAAGGTAGGGATACTCAGTATTAAAGTATCAGTGTGCATCCAACAAGAATTTTGTTATCATTAACATTCACGGCTTTAATACTATCCATTGTGTGTTATACAGAAGATGATATACAAGGTGTAACAGAAGGGTGTGACAATATTAAAGAGTATACATATATATCATGTAAGGAGTCATATACCAAAATATGAAAAATTAAATCGCATATATTTTTTACCATACAAAAATTAGATAATATTTTTCACTTGATTTCGTGGCAGCCCTAGCGAGTGACGAAACCGAAATAAGCACACATTCTTTCATCCCGTTCTAGCATTAGTTTTAACGCAACGTATTCTCTCTCTCTCGCGCTCTCAGAGAGACACCACCGCCCCGTGTCATTTGTCAATGAAAGAAAAGTCAATGAACGCTCAAAATGATAAGATGTAGGGTTGCAAGTCTTAAAGTTTTAATGAAAGTTCAACTTATGATTACTCGAAATCTATGACACTTAGAATTCCGAAACCTAGTGGGCTGTATTCTATATATACATAGGTATGTATAGTATAAGTATTGTCACACCCTTCTGTTACACCTTGTATGATATTGATACAAAAAAATTATGAAAATTTGATTGTTAAATTTTACACGCTTTGACATTAATAGCACATTATGCTTTTATATCTGAATCATTATAACAACAATTAACCTCGGCCGAGGTTACATCTTTGAGCCTTTAGGAGTCGAGACTTTGGGGCCGTGGGGTCCGGGAGCCCATACTATTTTCCAAAACCTCTCGGAGCGCTTGGTTGGCGCGACGCGTGATCAAAATGCTGGCCTTTTTCTGGCTCAACGTATCAGCATTGCCATCCAGCGTGGTAATGCGGCCAGCATGCTGGGTACGCTGCCCTCTGGTAGTGGGCTTAGATTATCTTTAGGCTTTTCTAAAGATTTTCTAAGTGCCCCTTTTTGTAGTAGTTAGAAGTAGTATGTTTAGTTTTCCTTCACTTGTTTTTATATTTTATTATTACAATTACAATATAAAATATACAAACATCTTTCTCCGAATATTCACAATCATTATAAAAGTACATACTTGTGAAGAAAAGAAATCATAGAATTGCCACACATGTATAAGTATGTACTTATGTCACACGATAAAATAAGTGTATATTTTCGTTTATTATTATTCGATATTACTTTGGTACTCATATAACTTAAAAGTATTTGTATATATATGTATGTATAACATAAAAATCTTGAGTAAAATTCCAGCACAATTCCAATTTCCAATGAACTCTAGAATGTAGGTACCTACTTAATTGAGTGACATTATTACATTTTATTGTTATGTTATGTTTTGATATCACACTTACGATCACAAGATTATAGTGTAGTATTAAAAAGTGTTTGTATTTATTTGTATGAAATTCGATGCGGATATTGAGATGGTGATCATAGTATTCTATATCCTACCAACTTTGTTTTTACTCAACTTATACAGTCCCACTTTTTGGAAGAGATCTCTTTAATTTTTTTCTAATTCTACCTATCATGGCTAGTTCCTTTCAGTTAGGTATTATGGAAATCCACCATTACGAGTAATATACAATTATGTACAATATCATCTTAGTCTATGATAATATGTATTAGAATGTATGTCTTTATGTTTATGTACATTATAATTATATTTGTATATATTATTCATCCTATCGCATCTATTTCTGTTGTACACCACGTCCTTTATAATCCTGTATTTATTCCTCTCCATCCAATGGTTGCCTGGAAGAGATTGCTTTTAGCAATAAGGCCGCCACTTGTGGCACTAGAGTAATTTATGTAAGTATTTTTTATTAATTTTGTTTTATATGTGTGTGACAATAAAGAATTATGTATCTATCTATCTATCTATCTATACATACATGTTTGCCGTCGTGTAATAAACAAGATAATAAACAAAAAAAACACGCACTAAATAATTTAAATCGGAAAGTAATTATGATCGTTGATTCATCACTTGGAATCGATTAAAATATGAATAAAATCTAAAAATATATGTAATACATAACATTATTATATTGATTATGCCTCGTGGCGACTGTCCGTCGGATGTTTGTTCTGAAGTAAAGATTAATGAGGCCAACATGAAGTGGAAAAGTCAGGTAACATTGATACTAAATGAACACGGGGAAGTTATTAATGTTTCGCTACAGACCAGCGGACTGGCAAACAACCCTGGCCTACGAAATAGGAAAAAAATATATCTAACTGTCATATACCTATATATGGAATCGATGTGATCTATTTATATATTGTAGTTGTTTTTATGTAGTGTGTTCATAAATATAGAAAAGAAAGAAAGAAAATATATTTATTAAGACACACACAAAACTTTAACCTATTTACTTACTAAACTAACATGCCAAGAATGTGATGCCCCAATACAGCCGCAACTCAGCCTAATGCTGGCGGCACACACAGGGGGCCACCAGCGCTGATATTCTGTTGCGGCTGGCGGCGATGTCACACACACCAAGTGAACATAAAAACGAAATACTATAGCTAATCTGAGGCACAAGTACAGAAAGAAAAATAACTACAGCAAAGCAACCACAAGTAAATACTAAAATAACCATAATAGTCTATATAAACAAACAAATAGATAATAATATGTACATATGTTTATAATATTAAACTATGATTGTAAGTCGTTCAAGTTGTAACGAGCTTTTGAATTCGTAAGGTACAAGACTTACTAACATTGCCATAGGTTTTGACATGTATTTGATGTTACAACTTTTTTCGGTAGGTAAATACAATGTTGACGATTCCATAAATCTAAATTATTGAAACCTGGGAGTCACGTACATTATTCTAATGGTGTAACTTAAAATCTTCACCGTATTTACTCTTTGAATTTAAATTTGAAACGAATTGTTCCTTTCCAGAAAATTCTCTCTCCGTTTCATGAAATGTTAGAACACAATAAATCCAGTTGAAAGCTGCAAATAAAATCAGAGATTGTTCGTGTCGAAGATATTTGCAATAGAAATCGAGACTAGACACTGGAAGGAACTCGAGTTTCCACTTACGTCACTACATAGAGAACTTGACGCTATTCTTTGCAAGTAAAGCTTGCACTGAAGACACATTCTTACCTTATACCACATAAACTGCTTTGTAAGAATTGTACAGATTATCCGATACAGCTACAGAATTGTTCAATTGTTGATATTGGTTGGTAACATAATATTCAGTACACATCTTACCAAGACATCATTCAGAAGTTGTTGTATTAAATTTTATATATTTATTTACATTTGTATCGTTTGATAATCGTGTAACGCAACACAATTTATCAGGTACTTTTTTATGTTAAATAATATATTTTAATTTCACCAAACGCACAAAGAATAATATTGTCTAAAATATTTATAGTCAAAGAAGGAATCCACTACGCATTTCTAATTTTTCAACAAGTCTTTGATCCGTAAACAAATACCCGCATTTTCCAGGAAACTTTTCCCACCAAAGTACATAATATATCCTTGACAACGTCTCCTCCTTTACCACCCTACTTATTTCCCTATAAAAAGGGATTTCGAAAACGTCGTTTCCTCTTAAAGGAATACTTTTCTTTCTAACGCAAATTAATGCAAAAGATTATGGGCGAGTGAAGAGATTTGGTTATATACCAAGGACATAAAGGTATTTGGTATAGACAATATAATTCAGACATACCTCACTAGTTCTCCATCTTGTTTGTTTTCATATCTTTGTTATTTTAACGTAATTTTAATTAACTTGGCGCCCCTTTACAGTGTCCAAATTAGTTTTAGTAACTGTGAGTCAAGCCTGAAATAAAGGTCTTTTATTTATTTTTATATCGTCTCCAAACAATTATCTTATTTCGATTTACCTTCTTCGTGAACTAACCGGCATGTAGTCTTATCATGCGTAATGAACGACCCATCAAATATAGTATCTTCAAATCTAGAGTTAATAGGTACCTTCTAGGTAAGCGTGTTACAAACAGGCTGTAATGCTCAACTTCAGGCGAGCTGTACTCAAACGCAAACATATTCAATTTTTAACAAACACATCCAACAGAACTGTACAATATTGATTCATATGAACTTAGTTCGAAAAAAAAGGATTTTATTATTTATTTAAAAAATATTAAAAAATATCGTGGTTTTGTGTCTGATTTTACCGCAATGAGGCGTCTAATAGCATGTTGTGGGAGCAGGCGTTTAATGTCATTCCGCCTCATCCAGCCCCGTCTGTAATCAGTCGTGTCGATTATACCTCCCGTGCGTTACGACCCACCTAAATCGTATTAACGTTTAGATTATGGCAACTTTGAATTTTAAGTATCGCTTTGTTCAAAAGCCCGCTCATGACTGATTTCAGACAAGCTATAAAAATTGATAAACGTGTTTTATGGCAATTGGTTATAAAACCCTTGAATCTTTACTATGTTATTATTAGGCACGCTTGTGCTGCCACTCTAAACACATAGTAACTCGGTAGTTTTGTTCGCTAAAGCGTTTAAAATCCCTTCTACGAGTGAAAAGTTAACCATTGTTAGTTGTTTTCCTATGAACTCAATTTAGAAGCTTGGTTTTGTTTAAATACCATTTTTATAAAATTACTGTTATACTAACTCAATTATTAAAAACAAACTCTGGTATTCTCTGGTAAAGCTCAGTAGACAAACAGCGTAAGTCTGTGCGTTAAATCAGTCACGCTCCCGCGGATTATGAGGAATTTGAGCGAAATGAAAGCAATAACTTACTCAGAAACCTGTAAACATCTTTTAATCAATATTTATGACCACTAGGAGAAGGACCAAGCTTTATGAATCTATAATTTAGGCCAAGGAGACTTCGTAATAAGTATATTGTGTGATTGGGTCCAAATAATGGTGAATGGAACGACTAATCAAGAATGATTGTGGTTGATTATTCATCTAACATGCTGTATATTATATGCTCATTAAAATGTAACTACGTGTAATTTTTACTATGCCTAATTATTACTATTCAACATTGCTTGCCTATTGAGTAGAATACTGAATCTTTAAATCTCAGCACTTATGATCGTTAGGGTAATACGCTCTTTTTTTGGAAAAAATAAAAATTAATTCTGCTGTAAGACTCTAATGCGTCTAAGATGCCAAGTAATTAACAACAAAAATGACTAGGCACCTGCTACACGCATACCTACGGACTCTCATTAATTTTAATTCAAAAGGACAAGTAATTAAAGCGACGGACACATCAAAAGGGCGAGCAGAGACCATAAACCCTTCACACATGTAAAGACGGCCTAACGAACGGCATGCGATACTTTCTCACCCTTAAATATTTAATAAAGACTCCTTCGTCGGGACCGCACTTTACATTCGCGTAGAAAAGAGTTAAAAAGTTAGCTGCCCATTATTTTCGGGACTTTCATGTGGACGTAAAGAGGTCCCTTTAATTAGACGGGAAGGTCGTAGGTATACCATTTTTATGTAAAGAGTGGATGAAAGTGTAGCGGAGGTGGGCGTGCTTGAAGTTATTAATTATAAAATGTAAAAGTAGCGTACGTTGAAAGTTTTGAGCCTGCTTTGGGCACAGTTTTGTAGTTATGTACGTAACCTAATCAGAATCATAATTGAACTGGTAATTTGTTACGTACGTTGTCTAGAAGAGTTACATATTATTTTAAAATAAGTGTGGACACAAATCATGAATTTATTTGAAAACCCTTCGCAGGACGTATTATCATCCTCATTCTGTTATCTTTCTCTGCTGAGCATAGAACTTCTCTTTTTGTAGACCACTCGTCCCAGGCCACTCGTTCCAGCCTTACCTAGATCTAATCCTGGTCCTGCCTGTGGTTTTACGTAGCTAACTATACATGTATAATCTTCAACTTATATACTTCATAACTTTCCTAAGAAAAAGAAAACATAATTACTTAACATTTTCTTACACATAAGTTCTTATATAACAGCGTTCTCGGACCCTAAAGCAGGCGTCAGTCAGTGCGTCTGTATTTCACTCACTAATTAGAAGCTGTTACAACGCTTTCTGGAAATCTGTTTACGAGACATTTAACGGCGGTGTTTCGTTTAAACGCGTTTACTTCAAAAATTACTTCCTACATTGTATTTTCTGCGTAAATGAGAGTACGTGTACTAACTTAATATTATGTGGCAGCGCTTGGAATCATGTTATGGGTTATTAGATAAGATTAAAAGGTTGCTAAAGTGTTATGGACGCTGTTAAAGTGTTAACTTTGAAATATACAAATACAATACAAATATTTTTATTTATCAAAAAAACAGTGCGAGCGCATAAGTTATTGAATATTCTTAAATACAGCTTACCTACTTTCTTTATGTTGGCGTAGGAAATATACCTGTAAACAGAAAACACATCAGAAAAAAAGCTAGCCCTGTAAAATAGTCAGTATTCACGTGAAGTAGTGTTTTATGAAACGTACGAAACTACCTTTACAAAATAGCGAAACCATCTACGCAGGTACTTAGCATCATGAAATCGTTCTTTGTTTTGCTTTTGTCCCTGCGGATGTTTTCATTCCTAAAACACATTCTGTGTTTTCAGAAGGTGCCAAAACTTTGAGGAAAGCCGTTTTCCCGTAGATTGATGTTGTAGGAACGTGTTTCTAATATTTAATCGTAATACGGGGTGTTACATAATAAAAACTTTGTCACTGCGATTTCTTTTACGGTTTTTGGTAATGTATTTTTGCAGGCTTGGTAATGTTTAAGTACTTTTTAGCCGGGAAACTTGATAGATTTTTAAATCTGTATGGGGTACACCTAGTTCCATAAATCTAGATATAAAGCTTTCCATATCTAGAATCTAAATTTCTGACAATGTTTTTTAATTGTTTGATTTATATAATCAGCAATAGATTCGGAATATGTATGGTAATCTATACCCATATGCTTTCATGTAAGCACCATTTATATTATAGGCTACATTACGTAGTTATTACTAACCCGGGCCATGTTTGTGTTTGTTTACCCTTGACGTGATTCAACTTCGTGGTAAATAATCGGTTTTAGCTGTTAGATTACTATCTGGCTTATGTAAACGAGGGGTTAACATGGGCTGGTTACGTAAATAAGCGTTTATTTTCTGGTACTTTCTATGTGTCATTTAATTCACTTCTATCTTTAAACAACTTTCCTTTCTAGTTTACAGACCTAAAAAAACAAAATATTGTATAAAGCACTAACTGTTTGTGGTAACCCCTTAAATCGATTTGGAGCTAAAACTACGTTACCGCATTAGGTTTAAAACCACATCAAGCTCTGAGTGTGGTTTGTGCTAGAATTTCCCGGAAAATATTTTCCAGCTTATCCGTTGTACTTTTGTCTAATCTATGGCTCAGCTACAAGTAAAAGGTATACTTTACTGCTAACAGACGTTACGGGGCAGATTTTTCTCCGGCCCTCAGTTTTCTAATACCACTGTGTTGCTTTCAAGTCGAGACAAATTAAATCTCATACTTATGTATCAGTCCCCAAGATATTATTTTCCCTTAGTGGCTGATTTTTTCTGTGAAAATCTCAGATATTATTTATGATTACATTATATGTACCTAGGTACATATATATTTTTTTGTAGTCTTGTCTAGTCTAAAATGATCTGATGCCTAAAAGGTTTCTCAATAATATCAGTGTCTTTTCAATCTCGCCCGATTCATAGAATATTGTATTTGATAAAATTATCTATCATTTATACTATTCTAGGCAAGTCTAAAACTTCGTGTATAATATTTTAAGTGAATCCTGATTTTATTTCTCGAACAAACAATGTCACATGCCGGTTGTAGTATATTAATGGAGAGAGCAAAATAATTGAATGTTGTATGTATTGTGTGCGCAGGCGCTCAGGCAGGCGGGGCCGGGCGTGCGTGCGACGCGCATGGCTCTGCTGTACCGCGCCACGCGGCTCAAGGACCGCGCCGACACCCACGTCTTCACCTTCGTGGTGACGCGCTCCGCCACGCGCGAGCCAGACCGGGACGTCACCTCCAAGGACTTCTGCTGCGCGCACCAGCGATGGGCCGTCGCCTTCAGCCGCACAGATGCCTCGCTCGGTACGTGCGACTCTCATCGGTGCTCGTTCTTGCAGCGACTGTAACTAACCACACATTCCTCTTCGACAGGGGTTTACCTGGTGTGGCGAGGCTCGTGCGAGGGCATGCGCGTGTACGTAGACTTCACTTTCACACTACTGAGCCGGGACCACTTCACGGCAAATGAGGGCTTCTCGGGCAAGCAGGTGCGCTTCAACGCGGGATGCGCGGCGCAGGGCCGTGGGCGCTGCGTGTCACTCGCCGAGCTCAACACCAAGTTCGCAGACGCACGAGGCGAGTTCCAGCTGGAGCTGAGCATGTCGCGTGTGCGCACGCTGTACTCGTGCGAGCTGCGCGCGCCGCGCCTCGACACGCCGCCCATCGCCTTCGCCGGCTTCGACTGGCAGGTGTCAGCCAGCGGAGGCGGAGCCACTAAAGAGCCGCTGGCTCTGCGCCTGGTGCGGCTGTCGGGCGAGGGCCAGCAGTGCCGCGTGCGGTACGCGCTGGCGCTGGGCGAGGGGGAGCGGCGCCTGCACTCGGGCCCGCTGGAGTACGTGTCAGACGCCGAGGGCCGCACGCCACCCTGGAGCCCGCGCCCGCCCGCGCGCCTCGCACACAAGGGCACGCGCGTCACGCTGGAGCTGGTGTGGGCGCGCCTGCTGGCCGAGCTGGCGGTGTGCGCGGGTGGACGCGCCGCCACCTGCTACGACCGCGACAAGCAGGCGTGGGCCGTGCGCTGCGACACGCACTCGGAGACCGTGCGCCTGCACATGCTGTACCGCGACGTGCACCACGTGCCGCGCAACCACCTGCGCTACGTGAGCTGGTCTGCGTGGCTGGTGCGCGCCACGCCTGCGCCTGGCGAGCCCGACGCCGAGCAGCTGCCCGGCGCGCCCTTCGAGCACTACTATGCGCAGGACAGCGCTGACGAGGGGCTCATGATGGAGACGGCGCTGCGCGTGGAGGACGTATCACGCTCCACGTGCGCCTTCATGCACCCCGGCGGCGAGATGCGCGTGCGCCTCGAGTGGGGCGACACCTACCTTCTCTTCCAGGCGACCTACCACGTCTACGACGACCTGTGCCGCCTCCACGCTCATCAGATGAGGTAACTCTCTATCCTCCCTGTGTTTCCTGTGGCCGTTGACTCGGAATGATGCTCTGATGTTGTTGCAGGCGCGAAATCGCCGTGCTGCAGTCGGAGAACTACTCGCTGGAGCGACAGCTGTTCAGTTACCAGAAGAGCCTGGCGTACGCGCAGGCGCAGGCGGGCGAGGGGGCGGCGGAGGGCGGGCGGCGCTCGCCGGCCGAGCGCTCGCTGTCCACGGACACGGAGTACGCGTGAGAGCGCGGGCCGCGGCCGGCCGCGCTGTCGCCGCGGTGCCCGCTGTCCCCGCCGCTGTCTCCACTGCGGGGGTTGGCGCCGCTGTCCCCGCCCCCCTCCCCGCTGCCGGGGCAGGCGCGGCTGTCTCCTCCGCCCGCCGCCTGCCCGCGACTGCAGCGCCTGGCGAGCTCGGTGCTTGGCGCGGCGAGCTCTACATTCTTCTCTCTTTTCGACTGATTCTGACGTTTTTGAGCGATTTATCTATTTTTCTAGACGTTTTATGGCGAGGTGCGCCTCGTCCGCACCGCTTCCCGCCGGTCGCCTGCACTCTCGCCGCTCTAATCTATCGATAGCCGATTTATTAGGTATACTCGACTACTTTTCTATTTATCTGTACATAAGATATATTTAGATAAAATTATATATTATGTATATTTCTTAACTTAAAACTCGATTTCATATACTGCAACAGTCGATTTATGAATAAAAGTCCGTAATATTTAAATGATATGAAAGATGGTGTTTTATTTTATATTCACCTACGCAATACGTAAGTAATTAAATTTATCTGATTACCTAATGTAATGCGAGGATTTAGATACACTTGCCCATGAGAATCTACATTTTTTTTTTAAATTTGGAATGGGTTTGTATTTCCATATACACACATAACTCGCTTGATGGTAAGCGATCATTATGGTCTAGGATAAACTGTACTTACCCAGGACGAACTGATTCAGTTAAACTTCATGTTACGTAATGTAGTTGTTTCTAATTTGCTTCTGAGGGCATTTATTATAATCGATCACATAATTAATGCTCGACTTATACATACATTTTTTACGTAATGGTCCTGGGGAGAATAGGTAGTAAGCAATATAATATCAAACAATTAATTTATTCTTATTCAAGAAGTAAAACTAACTCCTATCAGTTCATTTACATATCAAAGAATTTTTTTTGAGACTGCCGGGCTGTTTTTCCGCCGATTCGTAAAGTTTAGTAATGTCAGTGTCACTGTCAAAGCAAAGATTGTCTCTACATTGTCAAGAACATTCTCATGGATGACAGCTGTCATAACAAAACCACATTTCGAAGTTTCTGTTTTTGTAGTTTTGGATTGAGATTTTATATAGAAAAATGGCACAAGGAAAGCTAAAAGTCAAGAGTAAATTACCTTCTGGTACTAAATCGAAGAAGGGTAAAGGAAAAGCGGTGACCAGGCGGCCGAACGCCCCCGCAAAGAGCAAAAAGAACTCCGTCATCGAGAAGAATAAGATGAAGGCAAATGTTACTAAAATGGTGAATGCTGCAGCTGAGCAGCAGTTGCGAGCGCTAGCCACCACCACGCCGCAGCTGTCGGCGGCCCAGCAGCGTGCAGCCGCGGCACCCACCGCGCCAGTTCCAGCTAAATAAAGTATCCGAAAACTAACCTATAAAGTTGTGATTTGTTGAGAATGAACTCGTGTTTATTACCACAAATGTGCAGTAATGGTGTAATTTTAATATGTATATATGTTTGTGCACATTAAGCTAAAAGTGGCGTTATGACAATGGGTGCCAACCATTGCTATTTACATGTAAGTGTATTTGCTACTATTGTACATAGGTACTTGTAATTAATGTGATTAAAGAAATTTGATTAAAATGCATATATTTCGTTTTACTTATTAAACATACAAATTTACTAACTCCTAAAGACTTCATTCACACATTAGGATATTATGTTTTCAAAAACACCACACTGTAAGAAGGTCCCTACTTAATTGTCAGATGTTGGTCGCATAATTTACTATTATTCATGTTTAGAATTTTATATATGAAAAAGTCCAGTTTATAGTTTTCAAGAAAATTCTCATGGTTATTGGCATAGAGTTGGTGAGGTAAGAGTGAAATAATACTAAACATTTCTGCAAAGCTCATCTAGATAGTACTTTATTAGAATATCTATCATCTTCATATATGTATCTCTAGTCGAGTTCTAATCGAATACAGTATAATGTAGTTTGTTTGATTTGGTTGTGAGATATTATTAGATTAATAGTTTAGCTAAAGGCAACAATAGTGTCCATACAATATGAGCACAATTTAAGATATACCTAAGGCGGCTATAATCATTAGATTTATGTACAAGCATTGAATTATAAATATTTTCTTGAATAATAAAATGTTTCAATAGGCAGTCCAATGTGACAAATAACTTATTTTCATTGATAGGGAAACAAACAGCTTCAATACATGACTAAAACAAAAACTTAGACTACTGCAGAAATGAATATACCTACATATACCATATGCTCATATATTACCTCTACTAATTATAATTTGATAAATTCAATTGAAAATTACAACTTATTTGTGCATTAATTATGTATGTGTTAAATGTCAACATATAATATTTATTTGCATGATATTATGGTGCTTCTGTCTGGCTAGCTACCATCTTCAAAATAAAAATGAAAATTGTCACAGTGTGACTGACAACATTCCAGCAGTTTCAATGAGTTAGATTGCAGTGTAGTAATATTTTTTATCTACACTAATGTTGTAACTTTCTCCTTATGTTTCCAATACTTGACTTATAATTACTACTGTTATAGCACAGACAACAAAACACTCAATTTAAGCAATTTCACATGATGTTATAATATCCACATCGGTATCGTAATAGCTCATTATAACATCAAAAAAGCGTGACCAACCTGATTGCAAGGCCAATCAGGTTGGTCGCGCTGCACTCTCGTTGGTTAGATTTTAATGGCCGCAAAATCACTGTGACAATACACGTACGCGTGAATTTAATGTTTCGCAATGTGTTTTGTTTTTTAAATACAAATTAAAAGTTAAAAATGGATAGCGACGTTGATATTTGTACGCCTCCGGATATTCTAGAATTGGCAACAAAAGTAACTCACAATCTTTTGCCAGAAAAATCTAGAAAATTGTATGAAAAATTAACTATTGTCAGCTTTTACTCTTGTTGTTTGATTAATTGCATTATTGAAGATAAAGTAGTGTATGCAACTGCATATAACACGGGTATTAAAACACTCGTTACTATTATGAAACTCGCTGCGCTCGTTTCATAAACTCACACTCGTGTTTTAATACCCTTCATTATATGACAGTTGCATAAACTTCTATTTGTTTATAGATTTGTGTTTGACTATAACCCGCCTGAATTGTAGTGAAGGTTAGGGGTACTGCACTGCATGCTAACTGCTTGGGACATATTCTACTTAGCCCTGTCTCACGGAATTCTTATTCAAGGAATCTGGATTGCTGATTCTGTAAACACATGTTCCCAAATTTTGCTGTCTGTACAATAAATGTAGAAGCAAATCCCTTTGTTTGACACTTTTCCCCTTTGTTAACACATTAAATTGTAAGTCCTGGCTGTTCACCATAGTATAGCTGTCATTCTACCAGAATGAAAGAAAACATTATAACAGACAATGCATACACAATAATCTACAATGCAACCCCAACTCAGCATATCACTGTTTGTATAAAAGCAATCAGCTGGTCTTCCGTTTACCACATGGTTTCTGACATTAGAGTACTTCCAAATGAAAGTCTTACATTAGTTAGAAAAACTTTCAACAACCGACTTTGACACTAAAATACAAACCTACTGGCTAATTTTCATCATCATTATCAACATTAAATATGACCACAGGTAGCACTAACGTAAGTACTAATATACGTCGAAATTAGCTCAACATTTTTTTATACTAGGTAGGTACATGTTCAAAAGCAGATTATGTAACTTACCTGTACATATATCTGTATAAGAAACTGTATGTGAAGGTATGTAAGTAAATAGTAGACCTATCACATCATGAGTAAAGATTTGCTAGGTACATGTTAAAAACCTATCACCACAAGTTTCATACAACTTGTTCGAAAGCAGCTTGTTACTACCTGTATAAGAAACTGTACATGTATGTGGGTAAGGAGCGGCGGCGAGTTTATAATGTATTGAATTGATTCAAGGATGTCGCACGGTGACTGAACGGACGTACCGGACACTCGGACGCCATGATTCTGGTAAAATAGGAGACTTAAAAAGTAAAAAAAAAACAGAGTTTAAATTAAGTAATATCTAAACTTTCTTAATCACATATATTTAGTAGGTACCTATAAAGTTAAATTTAACTCACATTGAAACCCCCTTCTTATTTAAAAATATTAATTTACCCCGCTTGTAAAATGATGAAACGCTACATATCGAATTGATTAAATTCTGCGGTGTGTTTCACAATGAGTCGGATACGGATCCGATTCGATTGAGACCGAAATCAATTGGCACGGAAAGGATTTTTCCAAATCACAATGATTCCATGCGAATCTTTTAACAAATTTATTCATCAGAAAAATCGGAACCGTTCCGTGAGCCAAAAGCTAGCGGATTCGTTTCCGTTGATGATAAGTTCGATTTTGTTTTTTCATGATATTTAACCCGATTTACACTTAATTATTCATTGATTCATTTCTATATATAATTATTCATATGAAATCTACAGTAAAAATGGTAAAATTAGCCTTAAAACTTATATTTTAAATTTCTACCATTATATTTAATTTCTACCATTTTTACTACGAGCGGATCGGATCATATCCGACTCATTGTGAAACACCATGCTGACCTAAATTTGCCTATTTGATGGTCCGTAATACGAGTAAGTTTGTACCTAACGTTTGTAAATATACCTACAGTACCTACCTGCTAGCCTGTAAAATAACTAAACATGTGTTTACTTAGGCTTGCTCTAAACACATTTAGCCATTTTTTACTTAGTAGTTTTGACAGTAAATCTATTTACGACTTGTTATGCAAGTGGACAATAAATTTTACGTATTATGACTTGTATTGTCCTACGAAACACCTTATCACTGGTCACCCTCGGCGGCGGGTCTCGCGGCCGGTCGTGTGATGCGTCGATTTCTCGGAATAAGATTAATAAATGCACGGGATCAGGGGCGCGGGAGGGGGAGGGGGAAGGCTAATGACACGCGCCGCTGCACATACTTTTTTATCGCGAATTTAAAACATAAACTGGTTGCTGCTACCAGCGCGCTCGCGAGCTGCCGAATGATGGGACATGTTCTCTGCGACCCACCGTACCTACTCTGTTGGCCCCTTAGCGCGATCGTGCTTTGTTTCATTATATTGTACTTATTATTTTTATTATTCGTTGTGTGTATATATAGCCATCTTTCTTTCTATGTGTTGGTATGTAACAGTCACAATAGATAGGTTTAAGTAAAAATATAACGTATAATTTCAGAAGCTTTTAAGTATTGTTAGTTGCTTATTTAAAAAGTTTGTACTTGATAATAATTTGCCTGATGGTAAATCATTGTGGTCTAGGATGGAGCGTGCTTGCCTAGTCAAAACCGAAAGCATGCTACATATTTTAGAAAGATGATTGAACTGTCATCCTGTGACTAGAAATATAACGCCACCCATTAACTTAGCTTATTCGTGGCTGTACTATGGCTAACAAGATATAAAGTACCTATGTAAGTAGATACAATAAACAACAGTTTCCACAAGTCAACCAAAGCCGTGGGAGTACAACAGTTATGCATAAACAAGTGGAAATAATGCGCTCCAGATTTAGCAGATAATCCCATTATTTACACTCGCCTAACTGTCATCAGCTGTTAGAAGGCTCGCATGTATATATCTAAGACCGTTTTGCTACCAGTTTTTATAATATAAACCTATTAGACCGAGCGAGCTATCTCTGCATACGATATTTGATATCTGCGTGTAGGTATGAGAATTTATTTATCATTGTAATAAGATTTATTTAAGATATTTTTTTGTGATTTATTTAATATTTTGATAAGTACGCTAGCTTTACGGATTTCCTCTAGTGTTGTCCAAACTAGGTTACCTGGAAGAAATCACTTTAGTTTTAAGGTGGCTCAATGTCCCTGATTACCTTCCACCTCTATGTTAATTATGTTCTTTTTTGGTGTACAATAAAGTATATTTGATTGATTGATTGAGAATTTGTAGGTACGTTTTACCTTAAAACGAATAATGTAGCAATAATATTATTTGGTACACTTCTAATGTTGAACCATTCTACGTTATTTGGATCGGGAGGTAAATCGTTCGGTAAGTTCCTAAGTAAGTAGGTCCTCAAAAAAATCATAGTTGTCATATCTATGTCATAACTAGAGCAAACCCGGCGAACTTCGTTTCGCCAGCTTGGTTTTTTTTATATAAACCTCACAGAGCCCAAGACCTTTTCAACGAATGCAAAACCGTGGAAATCGGTTCGTGCGTTCTGGAGTTATAGCGTCAGGAAGGAAAACCCGACTTATTTTTATATTGTAGATTACTTTAGGCTATTGAAAGTTCTATTCGTTAACAAAAGGTAACTTAACGTGTAACATTTTATAGATACCACACAGTCTTTTTTCATCGTTTTATTCTGTTACAAAATGATATGCTTAGCTACCCATTCTTTGTAACTCTCGAGTTGTGGCTCAGAATACTAGCCCGAACCGAATACCTATCATCGTCACCATCATCCACAGCCTTCTCTATCCCACTGCTGGGCATAGGCCTCTTTTTGAATGTGACAGCTGCGTCGATCTCGTGCAGACCTCATCCATTAAGAACCCGCGACTCGTACAATGTCGTCGACCGATAATACCTATAGCAAGCTGTATTCACCATGGAAATATGAGTAGGTATAAAACGTAACTGTATGGAACCAGTCTGCCTAATTACTAGATGTAACTAACAACCGGTGTAACTGTGTCAGCCATGACGCGGCTGACGGACTCCAGTGACAGTTTATAAGGAAAAGAAGAGAGGTCTCATTATGCGTATTTATATTATAAGTGTTGGTGCCATTTCTAGCTCACTTAGGTACTTTTAAAGCGACATCTAAATAAAAGGAGAAGACTGTTCTCAATTTGACTCCTTCTTATCGAATGAGAGTAGCCAAGTGTCGAGAGTTTATCAAGCTGCTCTAAGGGCCTCTGACATGGCTTAAATACTGCCGATTGACATGATTGATTCGACTCAATTTGAATGATAGTTTTTTTCCTTTTTGTAAGTAAAAGAAGAAGTTTTATGATATGATTGTCATTACATAATTTCAAAATTTAATATTAAAAGTCAATTGACTTGTGACTTAGTCTAACTTATCCCATCATATCCATCATTATCCAATTCCAAAACAAGTTTTTCTGATTAAATAATATGTTCAAGGATCAAAAGTAAATGAAATGTAATTTATGTAAGGAATATAGTGCAAAATTGAATAAGATGGCGCGCGCGTTGATGTCTCTTGTTCGATCTATGTGCGCGAGACTCACGCGCAGGCGCAGGTCGCGTCTTGTGTGACGCATTCATAGTAGGTACAATGTAGGTTCTTTATTCAATATTACAATTATTTTATTTACTTTAAATATAGTCCTGTGGTGACATCTTTAGCCGATTAGTAACAAAGGATGAGGTTCTCAAATCACCAGTTGCTATGACTACTACAGTTCTATACCTACTAACTTATTTTTTAATCAAGTAATATTTTTCATTTCAAAAGCCAATTTAATTATTAAAATGCATATATTAACTCAACAAGTGTACCTACTAAAAATTGTGCGCAAGCTCGGAAGTTGTTGAAAACTGATTCATCGGTCATGAACGATCGTGTTGCTTCAAGTCATATACAAATGCTAGTTAGATGAATGGCGGCTATGAGGCTGTGACCGGTTGTGCGTAACGCTCGGCTCTGGCGGATTTCTCACCAGTTCCCACTGATATCGAGTGGCAGCAGACAATAAATCCGGTTCGCTGCAGCCGCTGCAATTAAACTAGTGTCGCGGCCGCACCCCGCCCGCACCGACCTCACTTCGCAGACCGTGCGAAAGTGAAGCACGCAACACGCCACCACCCAATACAACCTCTATACCAACCTAATAAGGCTTCAATTTCAATAACAGCTTGCACACAACATTTTTAGGTGACTGACTTGTAAGACTCTAATTCGAAAACCTCTCATTGTCGAGATGCAGATAGTTATAGGGATAAAAAGTAAAAGTATAAAATGGACTAAAGAAAGCTCCTTGGCCGGGTGCGCGGTCGTAAGTCATCGGTTTCAGATTTACGAGGGGAACAGAGGCAATGTCCTTACACGGGGCGGTTTGTAAAAAGTGTGCGGCTGTTTATTTTGGTGCGTGGTGGAGTGGTGTGGGTGGCGCGGGTGCGCGGGCACAGGCGGCGGGCGCAGGCGGCACACGCGGCAGTACGCGCGCAGCCGCCGGCGCCGACGCACGCGTTCTCGCTGCGCTCGCGGCGCGCGCCCATGGTGTACCCGGACACGGCCCGCTGCTGGGGCGCGCCCGACGCCGCGCTAGCCCCGCTCTACGATGACGTATACAGAGGTCAGCTTGCCTCCGCCTAGCGAATGTGCACTCCTTTGTCTCGGTGCTGCGAACCTGTCCCTCCCTTATTTATACGCCGCCGACTGCATCCGACCCCCTTTCGTGTCCTTTGCTCGCTTCACTTTGCATATCCCCGTGACCGCCTCCGCCGCGGACTGCCTTCCTGCCGATATTCTATTAGTGTCAATTGTACCCCCATTAGCTCGTTGTATGTATACTATTTTTCCATACATGTCTATTAAGTGTTATTAGTTATTAACGAGCCGGTCGAACCTCTCGGAGCCCCGAGATGTTCAAGAATGCCGCTCTATAAGTTAAAGTGCCGACATGTACATTTATTTAGCAAAGTATGACAAACCCCGCAGTGAAAGGTAGGTTTGATTGTTAATCTACAATTCTAGAGAATTCCAGTTCGCATAATGATTTTAATGCTGAAACTTTCTGTATTATTAGTACTGAGCGGCAATTAGAGGCAAACTAGATCCGATATCTGCAATTCAAATAAGATTTCAATAAGAAAATGCCGCGCCTAGGCCGCGCTCTGCCGCACGATTTTAGAACGTTGCCTTATTAGAAAAGTTTCATGTTTTCCCTTTGTGAAGTATTGTTTGTATTTGTTGGTGTGTTATGGTACAAAAATCAGCTGATCCGACCCCCTCCTGCCGGCGGCGCGGCGCGCGGGCGGGCTCCGGCCGCCATGACTTGCATGTTCCCAACCTCTGCCTGCTTCACAGCTTCATATTGCCGACTCGTAACATTAAATTATAATGTAATTACTAATATAGCGTAAGTTATGCTCTATATGTTTTATAATTTTGCCATTATCGTGTCGAGTTTCGTTTTATGCGTAGCTATCGCGTTACGAGAATATTCTAAGTCGGATCCCCGCTGGGTTTGGTAGCTTTATCTCAATGTTTAACGTCGATTACGTTTAAATTAATTATTAATTTAAGGTGAGATGACTTATTTTGTTTATTAATTGCTTAATTTATGAATAGGACTATTGATCTTCTCATTAAATTCCGCAGTTTGGGTCAATAGTCGTAAATTCAGATCATAAAAGCTATGCTTTGATGGGGATTATGAACTGTAGTGCGTTATATATTAGATACATACATATACTTATATCTGTGGGAAGTAGCACGCTCGAATGAAACCAGGTGATACTCTGTATTTAATCTCTGGTCGAATAAAGTTTTTATAATGACATTACGGTTATCTCCATACAATGGATGTCTTCATACTCGCTGTAATACAAGTAGAACCTCCAAACGGTTGTTTTATTGATAATTGAGGAGCTGCTCACGTCGGTTTAAAGCTCAATTATAGTTTGAAAATTGAACTGTCTTTAGGATATTCAAATTGTAATTTTATAGGAGGGAGTGCGGGGAGCTGGTTTACGATGCACATAAAGTTGTACAGCCAGCGTCGGTCGGGTCTAGCCTCGCCTTGTGCTCCTATACTGCCTAGTGCCTCCATAGTGCCTACATAGCGCTACACTTTCCTAGCGACCTAGCTTTCGATACAGCGTCCTGTGTCGTAAAACAGAATTTAATTTGCCCGCTAGTTTTATATTCTAATTCACCGAAAGTCCATCAGAAGCCTATGTTTATGTTTTTAATTATGAGTAGTTAAATAAGGCATAATTTTAACGGTGGCAGTAAAGTCGATATTCAATGTTCGATTAGCACTTTCCGAACGGTTGTAAAAAGCGACTTGCATTTAGTGTTTATTGAAATAATAAAATATTTATATTAGAGCTTTCTGGTCTTCACACGATAAAAAGCTCGTTTAGTGCGCGTTTCTCATTGGTTGTAAGGATTTATTTTTTATTACTAGCAATGCTTTTTTAATGAAATATATACAGGCAGTAAGGAACTTGTTTAATTGTTTTTACATAATTTTGATCTCTTCGATTAGCCATATATATTTTGTAAAGAGTTGCTCGTCATATCTCTATATTATGAAAAAGTGATAGCACATAGTAAGGTAGGTACTTTTATTAATCGTCTTGAAACTTAAAAAAGGAGATTCTCAATTCTCCTGAATATTTTTTCATTTAATAGGAAACGGAAAACACAGAACACTAACGAAACAAAACAAAATTTTGTGACCACTCTATTGCCAGATATGTTCTTCAAATATTGTATCTACCATTTACTCGTATAACTTTCCAAACAATTTCTCTTTAGTAAAATAATTACCGAGTTCGCAGCATCCCAGTATTAGCTCGTCGCATCTGTGTCGAGATGCAGTGTGCCGTTAGGATGTGCGTGCACTTGCTATCCGAGAGATATTTGCACATTCTCCGGTAAAACTGCACATTGTTTCTTTAGTGAAAAGCACGGGTTAGCAAAGTGCTTATTGTGTTTAGTGGTACGGGCATTGTTGGTAGGGGCCGATTGTCTATCTTACTCAAGCTTGCCTTAGGTTTGCCTATTTTGTGTCCGTTTGTTTCCAACTTTAACCGAGCCGGTACTTTTTTACAAAAAAACTCACAATCTCAGCGACAGCATACTCTGTAATTCTTTTTTTTTAAACTATATAGCCTCACGCTTGACTACCACTCACCTGATGTTGAGCAACGTTATAATCTACGATCTAGCGCGCTTGCCTAGAAAAAAACCGATTCACTGTAGTCAGCTATGACCAACCTGATCGATAGCAGAGTCTGCCAATCTTATAACATGTTTCTATTTGGTAATAGTACTCATTGAAAGAAAACAATACCAGTTTCAAACCATCAAAACGACGAACAAAAACATTTGAACCGATTGTCCTTTCCCCAAACTCCAATAAAATATAACTACATCGTTATTTGTTTGACAAAACACCCAATTTGAGGCGCTTATATCGTTTAATTTAAACACAAAAGCCTGTAATAAGTAACATCGTTGTAATTATTGTAAAATATCGTCTCCCTGATTACATCGCTGGCAGCACCCCCTGGCGGTTGGTTCCATAACTCCTGCTTTGTTTGCCATTATGTGAGCCTTGCTCTCCATGATGTATATTTAAAGGACAAGATAGATTAAGTTTCAAGTTGAAAGGACGCAGTAGAACGATGACACATTTCGATTCAATCGAAACGCTTGAAGTTAAGCTAGTTAGTTTTTTGCAGATATAACAGACTACCATCAGCATTATCATCCCTCCAGTATAGTTCGAGTAGCAATTCAATATACCACTGTAACTACACTAATTACCTATTTTAATGTAATCCTCTTATATATAAAAATGAATCGCAAAATGTGTTGGTAAGCGCATAACTCAACAACGCCTGGACTGATTCGGCTAATTCTTTATTTTTAATATTCATTGAAGTTCAAGGATGGTTTTTACGGCGAGAAATGAAATAATAATTCAATTAAAATTTTAATACTTACTTAAATATGCAGCAGGCGGTGTACGGGCGGCCCTTACATTCTTCGATCTCCAAAACTACGCAACGGGGTTATTGTGGTTTTTTAACAGATAGTGTTTTAAGAGGACGGGTTTTAAGTATATAACGCGTGACCGAGCGAAGCCGGGCAGAGCAGCTAGTTTAATATAAACAAATATTTGGATTTTCTCATTAATAGTTTTAAAGAATGAAAAGAAACAATTATGAATTTTATAAGTCAGGCGGCTGCTTCGTTATTTGCAAACATTTCATTACCTATTAAGTTTATATACGTATATCTAACTTAGCTATGAAATGTTTAAGTTTAAACTTTTAATAAATGCTTATCACACATTTGTGCACCGGTTTATTCGTACCTTTATCAAACGTATTCTACTGAGAGTATATTAATATGACATTGTCGTAAATATTATGGTAATCCAGTTTGTGACTTTGAAGTTAAACTGTTGTTATTATGGCTCCGTGCCACCGGGCCAGAAGCAACTGTGTGTAATGTTTACTAACCATCTTAATATATATTAGATACTCCACACATTCAAGTGGTAAAAAGATCGATTTGTATACATAGACTGATAACATCGCTCCTATTTGTGAATTGATTAAACTAAGCATGTAGCTATTAACTAATCACATATTGACTTATTAACAAAGTGATTTTTTTTCATTAAAAGCCGACTAGGGCAGCCATTCCTTTTAGAAAAGAAAATACCAGTCGCAACGTTCCTCTTCATTTTTGGAATCGGCCAAATTCACAATCACTCACACATAAATTACATTCGTAAATCTAAACCAAAGCAACTAACTTCACATCAATCGTTTGTGAATCATTCAGTTTAATGATCAATCTATGAATGTGGATGAGTCGAGAGATCAATAAGCCGCTAAAATTTGTGAAAGTAGCATAATTAACGTCGTTTTTGCCCGAGTTTCTGCGTGGGCTGCTGTTTGTATCGAAATTTGGTACAAGTGGTTAGTTTTGCTAGTCACTGAGAAACTAGTCTTTGATTAAAAACTCTTTAGACTTGATTTATTTCAGCAGATTTTTAGTCTGTGAGCATAATGATGGTACGCTGTTGTACAAGTATGTATATGATGTGTAGGTACTTTAATAGTTCAAAAACTAATAGATACAATAGAAATACATATTTCGTAACTTACACCCATAAAAAAGTCAGATATACAAATTCATAGCCTGTGAATATATTTTTTTGTCCACGAAGTAAAACAGACCTACATAGATTAAACTGTCATCTACTGGTTTGTACGAAGCAGATAACTAAAGATTATTCAGTGAGTAACTGTATTAACTTATCAAAGAATTATTACAAAGGTAACATTGATCTGCGAGTTCATTGTATTCTGTATTTATAATCGTGTTTTTGACATTTTAATTTAAAATTAATACACCGACGGAAAGTCCGAACGGCGTTGACTCATTCCAACTTTCGGAAAAGGGCTTTTGGGACCTAATTTTGTAAACATGATTCAAATTGCTTTGTTAAAAGACTGGTTAAATAAAGATATAATATAACTACTATTCCAACATTGGCTAGTCTATTTTCTAAATGGGTTTTAGTTTGTATTTTGAATTCAACTAGTAGTTTATATTATTATTATTATCATAAAAAATACATCATTATCCACAGCCCTTGGGATCCCACTGCTGGGTATAGGCCTCCCTTTGTATGTGCCATCTGCGTCGATCTTGTGCAGACCTCATCCAGTTTGGACCCTCGACTTTGACGATGTCGTCGACCCATCTCGCGACCGGACGACCCACTCCTCGCCTGCCAGTTCTAGGCCACCACTCTGTAACTGCCTTACTCCATCTGTCTTCAAAGCGTGAAAAACATAAATATGTATCAAACAGAAAAGTTTTTTTTCTATATTATTATTCATTCATACATGCGATTTACATCCGTTGTAGGTTCCTATCTATATATGCCCTCAAGTCTTACTGAAGACCAAACAAGACCAAGTCCCGTTAACAGCCTGCACTAATGACAGCCCCTTTACTTCAACTCAGCATTCGTAAAGAGAAACAAGTATTAATACTGTCTCATAAAACAACATTAGCTGAAGCGGCGAGGTTGCAGCGCACAGGATTTACAAGTTGTCAATATTTAAATGCATTTACAAGTTTACTCTCGCGGGTACATATACTCACAGCCTTCTTGACTTTATTACTTAGTTTCAGAATGTGTTGATACTTTATACAAAACAAAATATTAATGTTTTTTTTTAAACTAAAACATATTTGCACTTGATCATGCTTGGTTTTTTTCTAACACGAAATAAGCTTAGGTTTGACTACAGCCTGCCTGATGTTAAGTACCACTATAGTCTAAGATGTAGCACGCTTGCCTAGAAGAAACCTATTTACTCTAGATTTAAAGACCACTAATAATAATAGTTTCGGAGTAATGTATGATTTGTATCATATCTTTTTTACACTGTTATTGTACATACAAGAATTTAATCACCAGGTGATCTGACACAAGCAAATACTGTAGTTTAAGGTGGACCATGCCTGTACTAGAATCTAATAGGCTCTTAGATGAGGCTCCTGAAATGCACTGTTAAATACTAAATAGGTAGATAGAATATTCTTTATTGTACACACGAAATAAAAATAAAATACAAAGAAATAGATTAAACATAACTTATACTAGTGCCACAAGTGGAGGCCTTATCGCTAAAAGCAATCCTACACATGAAAATATCATGATGATATGCATGATGTATTAAAACATGACTTTATCTGTTCATCTCTCTTGTTTGCTCTAAACACTGTTGTACTTTGTTATGAATTTGCTCCATCAGCCCTGTAGTCGTATCAAGTACTCGTAGGTCTCGTCATGCTATTTATAGCGCCCAGCGCAGCCTGCGCGGCTGACTCATGCGCCCGCGCATGCTTTATTGTGCGTCGCGCGCCGAGCACACGGCATAAACCTCGCTGACTTGTGGCTGAGATAGTGCGAACATTGTCTACTTTGTTGCAAGATTGAGGCTAGCTTTCAATCCATCTTGGAGAAGTTTATCAAATTCATGATGTCCATGACGCGCCCACACAGTATTGGATTAAAAAGTAGACCCGATATATGTGACTGTTAAACCAAAAATGACCGTTATAGAATTGATGTCGTTAAATCGTGCATAATTACGTTAGGTTGTTGTCGAAAACTCACAATACCAAAGTTTGCCATACTCTGACGAACTTACTTGGCTCGGAGCAAACTGAACTATGATACAGACATCAATTAAAGCCTTTTCGCTTAATTCTTATTTTATTATGTATTATTAGCATTAAGCTTGTCAAGCACATAATTGTATCGTACGCACCCTAGATCTAAAATAGATCAGTGAAATTTGGTTACTAGGGGCGGTTATAAACTATTTTTACCCGTTCTAAAAATCCTTTTTCGAATATGTCTACGGACTTGCATGCAAGTAACTTGGAAACAACATTTTATATATATAGTTATAAATCCTTCTTAATATTGCCTTACCTGGCCTGTGTCATTGATAGAACATTCAAACGTCCTCTGAAAAGAAAATGTTTTCTTTTATTTTTTTTACATGATATAGGCTTACGCTTGACTACAACTTGCCTGATGGTAAGCAATGTTATAGTCTACGATATAGCGCGCTTGCCTAGAAGAAACCGGTTTACTCTCGACTTGAAGACCGATGTATCTCCCAAATCAATTGGCTTGCCGACATGTTAACTGATACGCCTAAAGCTCAATGATGGCCCATAACCTAATGTTAGTTATACGTGTTTACGATTTGATACGTCTCTATTAGACTTCGCCGACGAGTCACCTCTGATATTCAAAAATATACCTTAAATGTATGAGGATAGAGTGTAAGAGAAAACTTTGTGTATGAATATGGATGGTTATGTCCAGTCCCAACGAGCATCGACTAGAGGTAAATGCCAAATTAACATTTATGAAGCATCAATATCGTTAGTATTTTGTATGTTAGGGCTGCTCTAAAACTGCTGGGTTTTTTCTGGAAATGGAATGATTCACTTTGAAGTATAGTCATTGACCGTTTAGTGTGAACTTTATAGACATTTTTAAGTAATTTACCATACGATTTTAGGCTATATATTTAGGCTGATAATTGATTTATTCGATTTTTGGTTTTCTTTTCTTCCATATAGTAAACGATGTACTGCTTGCTAGCTTAGGAAAATAAAAATATATTATTAAAAAGTACTAATATCCGAATAAACATTAACAAAATGCAAATAGTTCATAGCTGCTATACAGTTCAAACAAATATCACGCGTCTAGTGTAAATGAGTACAATTTTGTCATGATTATCTCGCCGCAACCTACATAAATCCACAAAGTTTACTCGTTACATACAGATTAGTTTATCTCACAGTTAATTAGTGTTAGAAATTAAGTGGCTTAATAAATCGGAATCTTTTGAATAGTAAAATTTAAATTGCTTAAATCTAAACTAGAGGTAATGAGGTAAACAAAGGCATATTCGTTTTGCAAATCTAAATAATAACTAACCTTTACTGCTATGAGTGAAAATACTGTTGCAGTTGAGTGTTTGGCATGCTCCAAGTAGGCAATTTTCTACTAAATAACACCTAAATCAAACTTTTAATTTGAAATAGGGAGCGTACTTTAAAGTTGGTAAATTTTTCACAATAGAAATATTTCCCCATTAAAAAAGTTATAAATTACGTGCAGTGGCTTCCCCTCGCTGCCTTTGCGAAGATTCACGCCAAAGAAAACAACTCGACTGAAAATTCGCTCAAAATATATTTTAAACAATCTTTACGTAATATTCTTTACATATTTTTACTACTTTTTCCTTCTTGAAAGACTTTCCTTTTGAAATGGACTTGGAGATCTATTCAATTTGTCGCTGAGAGTGTTTTTAATGTGAAAATAGACGTCGTTTTCAGCAATATTTTCGTAGAATTCGTAAATAAATTGTTAGTTCAGGTTTGATTTGATATTTGGTATCATTTTAACATTCGCGACTCAAAAGGTTTTTGTTGTTGTTTGTTTTATTTGTACATATATACTAAGCCACGAACGTTTCTATACTGAAAGAGCTTACAATAGACAAAACTCAGCGCCTGTCCACTATCTGTTTGAAAAGGATCGTACAGTATTTTGGCCACATTGCTCGCAGAGAACCCAATAATTTGGAGCGCCTTATAGTGACCGGGAAAGTTGAAGGAAAGAGACCCAGAGGCAGGAGTCACATACGGTGGTCTGACCAAATAACTAAAGAGTTGGAGATGCCAATAAATGTTGCAATGCACCAAGCAACAAAACGAAACCGATGGCGACAACTAGTCCACAGTATCAGAAGGAGTCACGATCCTCAGCAGTGAGGGACACGACTAAGAAGAGAGGGAGATCCTAAGCCACAATTTGTAGTCTAGTATACATATAATAGCGACAGCGATTCGTTTTTCATATAGTTTAGTTTTTAGTACAGAATTAAATTACAGTTCCAATTGTTACGGCGTGTGAGTTTGGGGATAGGAAATAAACCCGACTTTTATAGTTTGATGCCTTTATTCACCACAGTATTCCCTTCACTTGTTTGCTTCACATAAATTTCTGGGGCTTTTCTGCCACTGGTGAGCGCCCACCCCGCAGCCCTGGCCTGCTCTAGTTTTCCTGTGGGTGCTCCGACGTCGACACTGCCGCATCTCCGCTTTGGGCATTCAAATCGTATGTGTCCCCTTTCTCCGCAGCTGTAGCACACGACACGGCTATTCGGTGCACGTTGCCTCTCGGTATCCACCGCCACGACCTCCCGCACCTTTGCGGAACGGGAATCATAGCGCACAGCTTCCACCTCCAGAGCATGTGCCACCGCTTCCTTTAGTGTTGTGTGATGTTCCAGTCGAACAGCTGCTCTAATGTCAGAGTCGCGAATCCCGTCAATGAAAACTTGCAGGAGCAATTCCTCCACCACGGTTGGCGACGACTGATACGCTTTCCGCACCAACCTTTCCACCTCCACTGACCACTGTTGTATGTTTTCTCCAGCTCGTTGGCAACGGTCCTTGAGTTGCGCCCGGTACACGTACTCCAAATGACTATCGCCGTACCAGGCCTCCAGAGCGTTGACCAGGTCTTCATAGGTCACCTCTCTCACGCCGGCGCCAAGTGCTTCTAGCACGGAGAGAGCATCATCTCGCAGGGCCAAAGTTAACGCTGACTGCGCTTCCTGCTCGCTCCAACAACTGGCTCTTCTGACCGTCTCTAACTGTAGCTTAAAAGCAGCCCAAGAAGACTTCCCGTCGTACGGCGGCACCTTAAGGTTTTTCGTAGGAAGGGCCACACCGTAGCCTACTGTCGAGCCACTGGCTTTAATGATTCGGAACTCCTTGCCAAGCTGCTCAACGGTCTGCTCCAATTGCTGGCCTATCTTGTCCCATTCCGCTAACTTCTTCTCCACTACCTCTACTCGGACGAGATTGGCCTGCACCGCTGTAAGCACGTCCTTGGAGAGACGGTCTTGTAGTTCTTCAAGTTTCTCCTTCTGGCGGCGAGTTTGCTCACGCAGCTGCTCTTCCTGTCGACGGGCTTGCTCCTCTTGTCGACGGGCTTGCTCCTCTTGGCGGTGGGCTTGCTCACGCAGCTGCTCTTCCTGTCGACGGGCTTGTTCCTCTAAACGGCGGGTTTGATCCTGCATCATGGCTGTCATTTGTTGGAGCAAAGCACTCATGTCCACTGGCGCCGGTTGAAGAACAGAGGTCGATGGATCACCTTCAGAGCTAGGCTCCCCATGCGGATGTTCCGCTGCTGCCACAGCACCCGCCCGGGTCGTTACTCCTCTGGGCACGAAAGGCATTTTTTTCCATTTCCTTGCGGTGTTTCCCATTTGCGGCAAAGCAGTCCATCTTGAAGTACTAAACTGTCCCACTGTGCCCACAGACTCTTGGTCGCCGTACTGTGCTTAGCTACTTCAGACCACGCTGGCCTAGTACCATCTTCCAGCCAATTCATTAATGGTCGAAGATCCTTGTCGTCCTCTTGGGCCTTCTTCATGGCGTCGTTAGCCCAATTCTCGTCGATGGAGTCTGTTCTTATCACCCTGATTTTGATGTTCTCCTTCTCCTCCTGCCGGTTGCAATGCTTGCATTCATCTGGACACGGTCTTCTAGACAGAGCATCTGCGTTACCATGAGTCTTTCCTCCACGATGCTCAATTTCAAACTCATACTCCTGGAGTTGCTCTATCCACCTGGCCACCTGCCCTTCCGGATTTTTGAACTCTAGCAACCATTTCAATGCAGCGTGGTCTGTTCGATGGAAAAAGACCTGACGGTATGACTCTTGTGCCCTGGAAGTTGGGTCGGCCCCTTGTGTGGGACGCAACTTGCGTCGACACATTGGCACCGTCTCATCTGTCTATGACACGGTGTCGGGCTGGAGCGGCGGCTATTATTGCCGAGCATCACAAGAGACGCAAATATGCTAACCTCGGCCGAGGTTACATCTTTGAGCCTTTTGGAGTCGAGACTTTGGGGCCGTGGGGTCCGGGAGCCCATACTATTTTCCAAAACCTCTCGGAGCGCTTGGTTGACGCGACGCGTGACCAAAATGCTGGCCTTTTTCTGGCTCAACGTATCAGCATTGCCATCCAGCGTGGTAATGCGGCCAGCATGCTGGGTACGCTGCCCTCTGGTAGTGAGCTGGAGCACTTAGATTATCTTTAGGCTTTTCTAAAGATTTTCTAAGTGCCCCTTTTTGTAGTAGTTAGAAGTAGTATGTTTAGTTTTCCTTCACTTGTTTTTATATTTTATTATTGTAAATAAAGTATGTTAGTTTTTAGTAAGTTTTTTTTAGTTTGTTTTTCTCGATGATTGATCTAGGTATTTCAAATCTAGTCTACACGGACTGAATAATCAATTTCATAGTTTTATCTAATTACCTATGCACCCATGAGAACAGACGATTAAACAAATGTTACCCTTTAAAGATAAAATAGACATAATCCAGGGCTTCTCACATTAAACTCATTTTACAGCAACTTACACGCAAACAATAAAATGGGTCCGTTTTATAAACTTTCTTATGGGAGAATGATTTCATGTCGGTCGATCTCGAACGGTTGCCTGATTGTTTTACAATAGCGAAACTACACCGTGTGAATGTTTGTGTCCATAGACCATGAAATATGTCTCTTCACTTAGACAGGTCTTTGGATGAACGTGTTATTCGTGTAGTGCAGCATGAACCTGCTAGGTACGTTTATTATTGTTTGTACTTGAATTTAATCTACGTTACTGCGTAATTATTTTTTATAAAAACCATCTAGTATTTTTGTGTTTTTTACTACACATTTTTATTGGTCACTAACATTTTTATTATTAGTAAGTAGGTATAAAGTAGTGAATTTTTTGCTCCTGACAGTTAAGTTACGTTATAAACCACATTAGTGGTTAAAATCTAGAAAGCTGTGGTAAATGTTACCGTTAGTTTTACGTTATTTTATACTAAAACATCCTAATTAGTTACCGTTAAAGGATTTCTTACATGGTCTGATCTATATTTTATTTCCCAATACAAAATATATTTACTGTCGTAATAAAATTTACATTATGTTTCGTGAAACCTTGGCCTTGTGCTAGTCCAAGATTTGTAACAAATCTTTGACTCTTGCAAACGATGCTTAACATAGTTTTTACACGCAGTTCGCTCGGTTATTGTTCTTTGGGAAGCGGCGATTGAACAAACAACCGGTTAATTGCCACGATCAACTATCGCTAGTTTTTCCTCTGATTATGGTAAAAGTTTCCGTTTGAATTGAGAAGTTTTAATTGAGAGATTGATTGGACGATTAGAAATATTTTTAATTTTTGTGATGGTTGAGATTGTCGTTCATTGACGAGTCTCATTCAATAAATGTTAGTTGAAATTTGCATTTTTTACTGACACGGCTTACAACCAGAAAATGGCAATCGAGATAATTGAGCGTCGATATTTTAAAAATTATGAAGAACCTATCCTAACACATTTTTTTAATAGTTTTTTTTTATGTCAAGTGTTTGCATGCTATTTAGGCTTACTTATGAGCGCATTTTACACCTTGTGTTGTTGAATAAATATCGGTATATACCATAAATGCATAAATAAATGAATTTAATTTAATTATCGTTATTATGTAATATATATTCGAACACGTACTGAAACTGTTTTATTAAAACAACAAAAACGGTGTCTACAGTACAAAAGCTCTCACAATATTGTCGAGAAAAAAATGAGCCTTTTCACCCCAAGCACCTTTTAAGGGAAGGAGCAAAATGCAATTTCATAGAAATATCATAAATGTTTAACGCAAAGAATATTTTCCTAACAGTACATCTAATAAAGCGGGTGAAGTGATTTCCTACGAGCTCAGCATATTTTGTCATAGGTCATATAACCTAGAGACATCTAAGTACTCTTTTCATAAACAGTTTCATTGACCATAGTCGGTCCATAGCATAGCATAGAATGGTGGTAAGGGACTTACTGGTACCCTTTTCGATAGTTACACCACAAATGTAAAATCTGTCATTAAGGGTAGTGTCATCAGGCAGCTTCGTTTGAGAGCCATTTCTATTCAGCGGACATTCTCCTTATTACACTATAGTGTTCGCTTGAACGCTTCAGATAACTTGACGGTCTGTCAGATGCAACTGAAAGATCGAAAGAAAAGTCTAAACGTTGTGGTTTTGGTATAGGCGGTATATATATATATATATATTTTTTAACATGAAATAGGCTTACGCTTGACTACAACTTGCCTGATGTTAAGCAACGTTATAGTCTACGATGTAGCGCGCTTGCCTAGAAGAAACCGGTTTACTCTCGACTTGAAGACCGACAAATTATATATCGCTAGTGGAATCTGCTTAGTATAAAGACTCGTCTTTTATGTGTGGTGGCGTTGTATGTCGCTTATCCGTACTTTTATTATGTACTGAACTGCTCATTATTTATTTAGCGAGTCGGAAAGAAAAACGCTACAAAGCTTGCAGAATAAAGCAGAAACTAAGCGCTTTAGTGAGCAACGACTGTTTTTAAAAAGCTCTTGTCATTTGCTCCCTGTCTTTGACGCGTCATACTACACCGTCCTTTCCTTTGTGTGTGACATTAATTTAGTTTTTATAATATTTTTAAAAGCTGTAGGCAAAAGAGATAATAAAGCTGAGTTCAAACCTAATTAGTAACAAAGAAACCACCACAATCCAGTTAGTTTTGTGGTGGCGAATATCAAGAAATCGGTACGAAGAGTACTAGAAAGTAAAATATTTTGTTTTGAAAAATTATATTACTTTGTTACATTATTCCATATCACACTATACCATACTAAATATATCATCAACATCATAATCATCATCAGCCTGTTATCGCCCACTGCTGAGCATAGGCCTCTCTTTTTGTACGTCACTCGTCCCGATCCTGCGCAGATTGAATCCAGGTGCTCCCTGCGGTTATTCTAATGTCGTATTATGATTATGTTTTTTTTTTATATCAGTCTCATATCGCATTTTTTAATTTATGTGTTACAATAAAGAATATTCTATCTATCTGATGCTTGTTGTGATTATTGTGTTGCTATACATATGTACTTGGAAAGTACAAAAGAGAAGCAACAAGCGGTGCTGGTTGTTGTGGTGAATTCACAGGACATCCCACAACATCCATCAAGGCACCGAGGGATGGCGAGGGGGTTTTAGTGAGTAGAAATCTCACATACCCCGGCTGGACCCCCTGTACAGACGGGGATCTATGAAGATTTCCCCCTCAGGAAAAAAAAAATACGTATGTACTTCAGTAAGAAACAGACAGAAATAGTCAAAAATATCGTAGAAATAGTACCAAACTCGATACAATATCAACCACTGAAAGAGCTTCCAACAGACCGCCTCCGAGGTGAATATCGATTACTGCCTCTTTGTTTCTCAAACTTGGCCCACCTCATAATGAAATTTCTTCACAACTTTTTCAATTAATCTTACTTTGTATTGTGTAATTTTGGTGCTATTTACAGAGCATTGTGACTACATTTTTATTTCTCAATAAATTTACTACTAAAATTATTTATTTGTGACCATTTGGATTTTAAATAACTTTATGTCTCACAAAACATTACAAAGTAACCAATTTTACTTGTGCTATTATAAGAGAATCACGTAACGTTCTAACTACTTATACGGATGCAGCACTCAAGTTAAGCCCCAAATTGTACATGCTAAAAACCAGGCAACATAAAATTATTATTTCCAGAATAATGCTCGAAAAAATGTAACGAAAATGTTCTAAAAGAGATGTCAAGTTCATACCGGAGGGTACTTCCTGTCTCCATTTTCATTTAGCCATTTTCCTCTTTCATTTATCCGTCTCCGTTTCACACCCATTATGATGTAGTGACAAGGATGGCTGCCGGCCTGGCTCGCGTAGATCTCAAATATAAGGTAGATAAGGTGGAACATTTTACTCCAAAACAAACACCTAAGTTGTGTCCGGTAATAATAATAAGCGCTCGTGGCTTAAAAAGCTGATATGTGATATCTGACGATATATGACTTGTGACAATTAAATATTTTGGCAAGAAAAAGCGATTTTCGCAGTGTTTCCTACGTAAGGACATACTCGTAGGCATTAAAGCACAAATGTATTTAACCAAAATTGTTTCTCTAGTCATATACAATACAATACAATACAATACAATATAACTTTATTATACCAAAAATAAATTACAATATGAAATGAGCTTAAACTATAAAAGAATGCACAAGTGGGCGGCCTTATCACCTTGAGTGATCTCTTCCAGGCAACCTTAGCAAGAAAACGGTGACAGAAATCAGTTTGGTCGGTGGCGTACAAATAAATACAATACTTAAAAATTAAACCTATAACTAAACAGAGAAAATAAAAGAAAATCAAACTAATTTACATGTTACAAATAATAATAAATTAATAAACTATGAACACATATCGCAACATACGAACGAATCAGTTAAGAATTGCTTTTTCGGTATAGAGATACAATAAGATCTCAATAGTGAATATGACTACCTTTACATCGCATAAAAAATACCAGGTGAGGCTTCTTCACGTTTGACTTCTATACTTTTACATATCGTTTATGTTTTCAGTAGTTTATGGCATTTTAAATAGAAACCATACTGTCTACCAAAAGATGATTAAAATTTACCAAAAGACACCAATTGCATCAAGTATTCTGCTCATACATTTATCTCCCAGGCCATTCTCTTCAACCCAACCAACTAATTCCCCTCTCCTGCTCGTCGAACAATGCCCATCCAAGGGGTTCCACAAAAAGTGTCTAAGATGTTCCAGAGAGTCATTGTGTGGTAATAACGCTTCAAGCACACTACTCACCGGCGGACCCTTGTTGCTTATTATGTTTTGTACGACCTACGTCTACGTGGATTATATTAGGTTTTTCTGGTTTAACGGGTGTAATTATATAGAATTTTGGTTATTTGGTTTATGTAAGTAGTGTAGAGTTTCTGTTTAAGCAATTTCTTAAATTCGCGTCAAGTAAAATTTCTTAAATTTCAATTAAAATTAAAATTTCTTAAACTTAAATTTGCAATTTCTTAAATTCGCGCCAGTATTAAATTTTTGGGTGATTATAGCCTGCGGATTTTTAAAAAACTATTTGAAATGTCTAAAGCTTTTTTATAATAAATAATCTACTCGGTATTTATTCTATATTTCAATCTATTGCTGTACGAGATATTTATTTTTATCGCGTTTAAAATCTTTCTTCACAAAACGAAACGAAACGACAGACATAGAGCGAAATTATCGCCATTACGAATGCCGTTCGCTATCTTCCGAGTCTTGGAAGCGGAACTGAAAAAGCAAATTTTCCTCCTTCCCTATTCAATTTCTCTCGATCAAAATATCTAAATCGTGTCCGGCATTATTATTAATAGCAGACACCTTATAAAAAAAAGGTTTAATTTTGTATTTAGATCAAATTTTATTATGCGAAAGGCGCTGATTGTTTACCGTGTGAAACAGATTATGGTACATCAATTACTTATCAAATTTTAAAGAATAGTTGGATCGCAAAACACAAATAGTATTTGAATGTCTGGCGGCCGCGATCGCACCGATGCAATTGCACAACTGCTCGTGAGTACCTACCTAATTATGACAACAATATAAAATATGACGACAAATTCATACTAGTTAGTGACCAAACATCAGACGTTTGCATATGATAACTGTTACATAATATGGTTCGTATTAAAGATCTTCTTCTACTTATCGAATGAGAGTGGCCAGCTCTGTTGTCGAGAGTTCATCAAGCCGCCCTAAGGGCCTCTGACATGGCTTAGCGACAGCCATAACAGCCGGGACCTACAATTTAACGAGTAATCCGACCCTCAAAAGCGCCCAAAATGGAATGCCACTTTTCGGTCACCCATCCAAAGACTGACCGCGTCGACCTTTGCTTAATATTGGTAATTGCATAGGTACGCTGAGGAATTATAAACAGAAATTATAGATCAATTAATACGAGTCTGAGGGTAATTTTATCTACGAATTAGTCCAAGTGGGTAAAGGACTGGCACCGGGTCGGCGACACAATGGCAATCTCTTATTAAACTGATATGAATGGAAATTATATTAATGCGTGTAATGGCATAATGAACCTGTTTCCAGTTGCTTTGTTAAGCTTGTAAAGGCTATGTTTGATTGTTTGAGCTTCGTGTTGGATTTTACAGAGTGAATGCCTGTTTTCTGAACGATCTTTTAAGCTAGAGTGAACTGGTTTTTATTGCGTAAGTACGATCCATCTTAGACGTATTGCTTACCATCAGGCAAACTATGGTCTAGTGCAAACCTGTTTTAGTTAAAATAGAAGGGAGTCGTGTTTTTGTGGTGGGGTTCGTTTGATTGTTGTATTTAATATTATCTGTAATTAGGTAAATAGCTTAATTTTATTAGTATTTGTACAAATAAACGTATTAAAGCCTTTTTCATCACATAAACCTAGTATGTAGCGTATCTGTAAAAGTTTTATGAGAGTGACATAGTATGTAACGACAAAGTTTTCATAAAATATTTTAAAAAAAAATTTATACATACTTTCTTACCAAATCTTATCAAATGTCCATGCAGCTTCATAAGAAACTTGATTAAATAGTTCTGCCAGATTTAATAAAGGAAGTTTATGATATTCGTCTCCGAACTACTTTACTCTTTGTTTCTTTCTACAAACATTCCCAAAATGTATTTCCTCCATTCCTCAGACATCCAATTCATAAATATCGATTTGATTTCTGTCAGGAAATGGAGTTCTCGGCGCCAAGGGTCGATGTTACTACCTACTTACTGTCTTACTTGTGTACATAGTTTATCTCACGAAGTTATTTACTCTAACAGCAAGTTTTTTTTTTAATTTGGAATAAAATTATACCTAAAGTCGCAATTCTAAGTAATCACTTTACCATACAACAAGGCTATTATATTGGTTCATGTTATACATAATGAAATAGACAAGTAAGTTAGTTTGTTATTATTTTATATTAAACTAGTGATTGCTTGCGGCTTCGCTCGCATTAAGAATCAAAACTTACATCCCCCCCTATTTCACCCCTTTAAAAGTGACATTTCCAAAAATCCTTAGCGGATGCCGACGTCATAACATCTCCCTGCATTCCAAATTTCAGCCCAATCCGTCCAGTGGTTTGGGCTGTGCGTTGATAGATCACTATATCAGTCAGTCAGTCAGTCACCTCCTGACTTGTTATTTAATCTAAAGTTGCCGTCGCCTGTAAAATTGTTAGCATTTGGTAATATTGTAATCTCCTGCACGTCGTTTTATGAAAATTTTATGAAAGTCGCATGCACTGCACGAATGCAGAGTGTTTGTGTGCCTATTTTTTGTACTATTCATGGGAACAGACATACTAAATATTTGCCTAATACTTAGCACGATTAAACGCTTATTGTATGTGATAAATAGAATTGTTTTAGAAACGTCTGCCAATATACTGTAGATCAAACCGAAAATATTCCGTGACATAAAATAGCTGTAACAGGATATAAGTACATATTTGACTGCCTCCTTGTACCTTCGTACAGGTTTGGGACAGATGGGAGCCATATTATTACATACATATGTACATAGGGCTCTGAATTACGATCCAACTTAGTATGATAACTTACTTGTTGAAGTAAAGGTGTTTTACTTACTGATTAAAGTTCTTAGCACTTGGATTTACTGTATATATTTATGTGGCTTCTTAAGAAAAAACATTTTTTTGTTCGTGAAAGTAATTTTTTGACTATTCTGTCATTTTCACATAAAAATATAAATTAAAGAATTTATATATGTATATGAAAGTGAGCTAAAATATATCGTGTCATCCATCCACAGAAGCATGCTTCAATCACTAATTGCATAAGTTTATTGAGGTTACATAACCATGATTGTAATTGCTTAGTTTTGGAAATCGTGAATAAATACTGAAGTCTGCTGAGCCATATGCATATGTAATTCAACTATGAAGTACATATCTACAATACCAAATATAGTAGGAAACGTGTCAGTAGTGCCTTAGCAAAATATTCTCTCTGTAAAATGAATTACGTAGCTGCAAGTTTAAATTTGAGTTGGTTTCAGGCAGCGGTGGAGCTTTGTTCAGCTTGGCTAAGCTTTAGCGAGAACTTTGCGTAATACACATCGAGTATAGGTGCTTTATAAAAGAATTGGAGTAAAATCTTTGTTTGAAATACGATTACAATTAAATTGTGGTTTGTTAGTGTTATAGGCTGACGATATGTCATTATTTAACTCTCATTAATACAGTTTTGAGTGAGGAGGTGCCAATTAAACATAATGATAATGACATAGTGTAGTTTGATTGAACAAAGCATAACTACTACAAATTAATATTATATTACTATAGTAGAGAGGCCTTTAGCCAGCAGTGGGATAACAAAAGCTATAGACACGGTGATTTTATAAGTCATCCGTTTGATTATTTCTTTGTTTTTTAGGATTTTCCAATTAGCCTATAGAAGTATGATGTCCTTTTGGACTTAATTTTTATGACTTTTATTATTTGTGTATTTCTATATTTTACAGATCATTTCCCAGCAATAAGTTAAAACAGTGCCACTGCGTTGTATCTACTTAATACCTTTATTAATATATTTCTCATGATACTGCCCGCTAAACAAATAGCTCTTTCAATAATTGAGATACTTATTCTGTATGTATGTTCCTCCAGCGGACGGCGTGCTGTCGACGGTGAACGTGGTGGAGGCTCTGCAGGAGTTCTGGCAGGTGAAGGCGGCGCGCGGCGGAGGCGGGGCGGCGGGCGGCGCGGCGGCCGCGCTCGTCATCTACGAGTCCGTGCCAGCCGCGCACCCGCCCTACGTCTGCTACGTCACGCTGCCTGGCGGAGCCTGCTTCGGCAGCTTTCAGGTACATTAGTTCTTCTTCTTCCTCTATTTATATTAGAGTATAATTAAAACTAATTTTATCGGTCTTCATGTCGAGAGTGAATTGGTTTCTTCTAGCGCATCGTAGATTATAACTTTGAAAGAAAGAAAATATATTTATTGAGACACACAAACTTTAACCTACACCTTACTTTTGCTCAACATCAGGTGAGTTGTAGTCAAGCGTCAACCTATCAAGTTTAAAAAAAGTGTGTTTTGAGACAGAAACGAGAGTTACTTTAAAGGGTGACTGATAGTCTTTTATTCGTATTAATTTAGCCGGCTCTAGTGACGATGAAAGTTGTCAAGCAACTATTCTAGGCCTCCGACATAGTTTAACAAATGTCAGATGTCTGATTTACTGTCAGACTGCATAAGTGAATCCATATGCATCTAACTATGTGTATTATTTTTTTATTCGATGCACTAAATAATTAAGTTTCTACAGATTTTTTCAACTACGCTAGGCATCTCTGAAACTGCGCAATAACTGCATCCAAACCGATAACGCTACTTAACATCATCCATATAACATGAGCCATAATGAAATTGATAAATCGCATTAACGTCGAGCATGCAGCCACGCTACGTGCTACGTCACGGTCCGTAGCGCCTACGGAGGGCCTACGTGGGAGCTACGCAGGGCGGCTACGGCCGGGCGGGCGTGCTACGAATTACTCACATTATTCTCCATACTATTAATAATTTTTCTTTAATGAACGTGAAGGGAATTTTATTGGTATGGTACCTATAAATAAGTATAGATTTAATTTTTTTTAATCCTATCTATTTATATGCTAAGTAACTGGATAAAAGAAATAGACTCAAGTCTTCTCCCATAAAAGTCTAAGCTCCTGAAACTTTAATAAGAAAGTCCTTTTTCAACTAAAAATATAAAACTGGAAACTTTCTCCTATCCGGGTTATAAAATTTGCAATTAACACAAATGAACCAGATTTCCCCGCGGACTGACTTTACCGCTAGCTTCCCTACTGTACATTTTATTTTATTAGAAATTATATAATTTTAGATATAGCTATGTATATTCAATTGAAATATATGCACGAAAATAAAATGAGTAAACGCGTATTTCTTCAATATAAAGATACCATTTGTGATGGTCATACATATCTAGTCATACATTGTCGCTAAAAGCAATCCCTTCTGAAGCAACCTTTGATTTTTGAATAAAGTTAAACAGAGGGTCATTTAAAAATCATTTGTAAGTTTTTCCCATTTACCTCTTTTACGAAAATGCACAACACCATTTTCGCTAAAGTGATTTTATACGAGCGACGCAACATATGGGCTGAAAAATCAAAATCATGAAATTTAATGGCACAATAAAAATGCAGAATCACGCACTCTCGAGCGCGTAAGCTGTGAGTTGCACTCTTGTATGTACATTTACATTTTTTACGAGATAAAAGTACACTCGTGCGATGATGGGTTAAAATTAAAATAATACTTTTATGACCTTAAAATATCACTTTTACATACCAGTTCCAACCAATCCATAACATATAAGTAAAATGCTGTCATGCTGTTATTATTGGATATCTAGTTTGTAACTTTCAAAGAATGCTTCAGTGACTAACGTGTTGTGTTGATTAATTGTATAAAACATAGAAATATAATAACTGCCGTACATATACATGTTAAGCAAAGGTCGACGCGGTCAGTCCTGGGATGGGTGACCGAAAAGTGGCATTCCATTTGGGGCACTTTCGTGGGTCGGATAACACGTTAAATTGTAGATCCTGGCGGTTTGTCTAGTAAGGCAGTCGTTAAGCCATGTCAGAGGCCCTTAGGGCGGCTTGATAAACTTTCGACACCCGAGTTAGCCACTCTCATTCGATAAGAAAAAGACATACATGTATCTAGTTTTAATAAGTTAAAGAACAGTTCAGGAGACTAGACATAGCTTAAACAATAATAAGCTTAAATGGCTACACTAAGAACAATGTAGACACAATGCTTATTTCAACTTAAATGGATTTGATTTTGACCACTATTTGACTGACAAATTCAACGTTTTGTTTATTTGTGGTGGAGCATGATGAATGTCACTATCTAGTACCTACCGGTACATTATCAAAAACTTTTTTTAAACTTTACTGTCATACTGCTGGGTTAAAGTGTTGCTTATTATACAAATGTCTTACTTTAAAAAAAATATATATTTTCAATATGTTTACGAATTCGTCTCTCAACACGAAATATCCTTCAAGTTTATCTCAAGCCTACATCTCTCGCTCAGTGCTTTCAAGACGTATTTTCATTTCCCGTATTTTATCATAAAAATTCCAGTCCCCAATTTCAAGACACGGGAGGAATCCCATATTACGGGGAATAGACATAAAATTTCCTGCCACCTTAGAATTTTTTTATTGCCCCGAAGGGTTCCCTTAACCGACCCCTTGGGATCTTATAGTGAGCACTTTCTCATGTGAAAATTGATGACAAACTACTTTGCTAATATACGTTGCTTACATAACGTCCTTATCCCACTAAACATAGACAAAAGATGGGAGCATCATTTTGAGCTCCATTGATTGGTAAATCCGTTTCTAGGCGATTAGTACCTACCAATACTTTCCTGGATGGTAATTCTCACGATTTGAGGCTTAGAACTCGAGAAGGAAAAAGAGTTTTGTGATCATAAACTCATTCTTTGTTTTGTAGCTTTGGTTTCAGGGTGCAATAAAAAAGTTTTAACAGCCCTCATTCACTCATATGGCCCCAAATGCTCCTAACAGCGGATAAAAGTCCCAAAAAACAACCGCCTCTTGTCATAAAAAGAAACATTATCCAGTTTTCAGTGGGGCTACGATGATATGTTAACTTTGCTGATTGATAAAGAACATTTAGCTCAACTAGCAGTGAAATTTGTACGTACTTGTAGCAACAGTTGGCTACTTCGGCAGTTTAGGTTGTCCCCCAGAAGTGGCATTAACATTTGAACGCTGTCGTGGGTAGAATGTCACTTTTAATATTGAGTATAAAATACTAATAGGATTTGTATTTTAGCAGTCACGATGCCTGAAACTCGATGATTAGCATCAAAGCTGGTATATGGATGTTTATATGGCTTAATAATACAATTACTAAAGTTATTTTGTTAAAAATCTCTTTTATTTTGGTACATACATAACTTTTTCTATTCCGTATAGTTTTATAACATCAATTCCACAATGTTTTGTTTGCCAAAGTAATCCCACAGGTAGAAGCGATTTCCATGTGCCGATCATAAACTGTGTCGTTAACTCTTTATTGTCTTCTCTCAAGTGGAAGTATGTAAAGGTAATCGTTAGTCAATGATTACTGTTTGCAAAATTGGAAGGAACCTTAGACTTCCCAATTCTTGCTAAGAACAAATAGGAAAAATGTTTATATAAAATTGTGTTTATTTAGACATAGATTAGACTTATCTATCATGAAAGCTATAAAATAATTAGTTTATATTGTCTGTTCTTACATTTTTACTACTTTGCATCCATTAAAAATGATCACCACCTATCTAGCTTAAATTTGAAACATCAATTTATAATAAAAAATTGATTCAAGTTTGTTTATTTTAATCGCAAGAAACCTCAGTAGGTACGTGTTTAGTTAGCAATTAGCAAAATTAATAAAAATAACAGGAATTCAACCTAAATTGCTTTTACTGAAAACTGTTCTGGCACAGTTAGTCCGGGACTCCTAGTGGCACGTTATCGTCATGTGTACGGGACATTACCGGGAGCTGGCGAGTCAAGGTCACTCGAATACCTGTGGACGGAGTCTCACTGCTTATTATATTTGTGACAAGTCAGAAGAACATCATTCATTTTTAGAGAAATTAGGTAGATAACCAACTATCATAATCATAATCATCATTTATTCATAAAGCCATTTTACACGTCACATTGTATAGTTGTAAATACTAGATAATAATTACAGTACTATTTAATATTTGTAAATTTACAAGTCAAAAACTAAATTGTATTACTTAAGAGTAAGTATAAATATACAATTCAAATCATAATTAAATTAATAAATAATAACTTTGTTACATTCAAAATTGTCAGGTGAACTTCATGAACTCCTCGATAGAACAGAAGGAGTGCTCCAACAGCCACCGCTGTAGGCGGGTTTTAAAGTTATTGACACTGGGTGCGCTGGTTATTGATACTGGTAACTTATTGTTTACGTCTGGACCCATGACATGAGTGAGTTTAGCAGACTTAGCCAACGAGCACTGTAACAATTTGAGTTTTTGGCCATTTCGTGTGCTGTATGTATGAGTGGCATTACGTGTAGTGTATGATGCCAGGTTGTTCCTCATGTACATGGCTACTTGCAATAGTACTATTGCAGGCAGGGTGAGGATCCCCAATTTTTTGAAGAGTGGCTGCGCGGGTGTGTCATACGGTACTTGCATAATTGCTCGGATGGCTCATTTTTGGAGCTGGAACACTCTCTTCCATTCCGAACACTGGCCCCAGATCTCTGCCCCATTCTGGAGTAGGGAGTGAATGGTAGCGAAATAGCAGGTTCTTGCCACTTCGACCGACACCAGGCGGGAGACGCGTCGCAGTGCGAAACACGCTCCACTTAATTTCCCACAGATCTTGTACACATGCTGGTCCCACACTAAGGCGGAGTCCAGCTCGAACCCTAGGAAGGTGGTGCACAGGGTTTGTTCAAGTTCTGTATCTTGAATTCGTACCCTTAAGGGTCTGCGATTTCTGCCAGAGAGATCAAAATGGAGATAGTGCGTTTTTTGCAGATTCAGTGCCAGACCATGCGTAGTAAACCATGTCGCCAACTGCTGATCTGATCTGTATTTTTTTTAATTACTTATGTGTCTAAAAATTATATATTCATTAAAAATATTAAATTACATAGTTATGTACATACGTAGATATCAGAAACATTAAATAATCGAAATGCAAAAAAAAATCTTATTTGCTGGTAATAAGTTTTTTTTTGCGGGTTAAACCAATAGTTAGGCCAGTTAACTAGGCGCTATTTTCTAGGGTTTCTTTGTTTATACGCCTACATTCAAATCTGTGTATATATAAATTATTATTTTTCCTACTTTTTTTTATTTTGAAATAATTGACAATCCAGTCTCAATAAATAAAGCAGCCTTAGTTTACTTCGTCACCGCCAGCCCAATTGTATAACTGCGTTTTTTTTCAACAATACATAATAAATCTACAATAACCAACACAAATTTTCCCAATTCTTTACAAAATACCAAGATATGTACATGTTATAGAATCACTATACAAAGATTCATCTACATATATATCTTTGTACAGTGATTGTCGCGCGACCGAATTTCCATCATAATAGGGAATCCAGGTAGAATCCATTATTAATGTCGTTGTAGAATCCACGCCCTCATTCGTCTCTATTCGAGTATTTTACGCACGTGGCGAGATACGTTTTATTTTCCACCCAGTTTATGCGAGGTACAAGGTGCTTTGAACCTGTTTGTGTTAGTTCAGCACAAGCATTCTTGCTAAGTTCAGAAGAACCGGTTATATTCATTGCACAAATAAAAATGTACTTTACACATATTTTCTAATATTATATTATAGGCTACTATTGTATATATTAAAATGCTGTTTGTGTCAATAAATGATTTTATTTTTATTATTATTTATTCTTCAAGCAGTTAAAGCAACCTAGTGATTGTAGAGTTACGGTTTGGCTGGATTTTTATGGGGATCTTAATTTTTTTTATTTACTTTAATGCGCTGAAATATGGTAATTTCTATTGATATTTTTCCGTCCTACCTAATGCACTAAGACAAGCCAGCTGGCTTTATAAAAATCAATTAAATATCCACGATAATGCTAAACATAACAACTTTTTTCCATGTTTACTTATATATAATACTAGCTGTGCCTGCGACTTCGTCCGCGTGGAATAGTTATTTTGGGCAAGCCCTCAAAGATCAATAATTTCCCCCGTTTTTTCCAGATTTTCCATTATTTCGTGATGTTATATAGCCTAAAGCCTTCCTCGATAAATGGTCTATTCAACACAAAAAGAATTTTTCAATTCGCTCCAGTGGTTCCTGAGATTATCGCGTTCAAACAAACAAACAAACTCTTCAGCTTTATTATATTAGTATAGATGATTGCATTACCTTTCGACTGATGGCAGGACTAATTCAACGTTTGTAAAATAAACAAAATTGACCAATTTGACTTTATTCTCCCAATTATGACTTTCATCATCAACAATGAAATTTTACTAGTTTGTTAAAAAACACTAAACTTTCTTATTTCCCAAAACATATTATAGTAATTGAAAAAAAATGTTACAACTATTCACCTTGTATCCCGCGTGATACGAGATATTGTCGGGACAGATTTTGACAGATAGCTGTGTGAGGGTAATCTGTCTCTCGCCCAACTTTGTCAATAAACTTTCTTCTTGTTCGAAAGATAAATAGAGTTTTCTGTTTTCTCTGCCATTGAAATAAGTAAATGGAATAAGAATAAATCAGGTCACGACTATGAAACGTAAAGCGTAATTACATTTGTTTTACATTTCCTTGTGCGAGACGGCTTTTGAATATGAAAATAATGGATTTAAATAAAGTGCTTTGGGCGAGGTATTTTTAATGTTAATACAGAAATATAATACATACGCCGCAAAACCTTGCTTAGAGACATATTTTTTCTGTTGATTTGAACTCAAGCAAGTTTAAAGTAATTGGCACGCTTTATGAACCACTTCTGTATAATGAGTGAGTAATTTGAGTTTACTTTTACAATTTTGCATTTGTTTGTTTCATAAGTACATAATTTAATATTAGAAATGTATGACAATCAAACACAAATTGCCTATTTCGTACATAGGTATTACCTACACCTGAAAGTATAAATGCAACCACTTTACTGGTTCTAACGAGAGCTATTGAATCTAATACGCAATTTCTGCACCATGTTTCAACAAATTCGCTAAGCATATCCGCAGACTTTGTTGCATCAATTTACTGCAGATATTTTGTAGTGACCGTGAGAAACTAATTTCTGTGCGTATCGGAGCCGAGACGGTCGGAATGAGATATGTCCCGTCGAGCCTAGATCGTAATTATGCAAATCCGCTGCCTCTTCGTATATTGAGCTTGATTGAAATTTATATCGGGCTGGTTATTCTTAGTGGTTTTATTTACACAGCCACGCCCATATCTTAGGTAACTAATATACTGAAGCAATTGATGACACAGTTAGATATAAGATTGGTCCGAAACTGATATTTACACTCTGATGGTTTAATAACAAATTAAGTTGCAGTTTGAAAAGTTTGGCTATAGGGCAGCAGAAGAAGAAAATAATCATAATCATGTAATGCATAAAAAAATACATATCGATTGTACAAATGAACCGCCTAAAAAGTTAAATTACCAAAAAAATATCTAATCAGAAAACAAATTTTACATTTGTGTCAAATATCTGTGTATTTCAATCGTAAGGTACATCGTAACACCAGCAGGGCAAGCACGGCACGAATACTAATAGTCTTTCCACCATTTTATCCACCTGTCACCATACACCAAGTGGATAAAAATGGTGGAAAGACTAAGTCATCGTGCCGTGCTTGCCCAGCTGAATCCGCCACTTTCATACGAGCGTACCAATTAACCTTACTTCTCTCGTCCTCCAGAACTGCCCGACGAAGGCGGAGGCTCGCCGCAGCGCCGCCAAGATAGCGCTCATGAACAGCGTGTTCAACGAGCACGAGTCGCGCCGCATCTCCGACCATTTCATCGAGAAGGCGGTGGCGGAGGCGCGCGCTTCCTTCGCGGGGGACGCCACCTCGCACCAGGACCCCAGCGCGGGGATTGCTGCATTTAGGTAAGCACCTTTATTGCTTCGATAAGTTAGGGTAGTCGAAGTGATGCTTCTCCAAGACGTATTTCCTTATAGAAACTTACACCTTTTTTTTTACACGTATAATCTGCCACAAGGGAGCCCAGCATAATGCTGATAGCGCTGGTCTTCCATTGGCTGTGATATCACGCATACACGAAAGTAGGGTCCATATAAGAAGAATATTAATGACACTAAACATTGTCGGCAGGTTTATGCTGGAGGCGAACAAGGGTCGCACGATGCTGGAGTTCCAGGAGTTGATGACGGTGTTCCAGCTGCTGCACTGGAACGGGTCGCTGCGAGCCATGCGCGAGCGCCAGTGCTCGCGGCAGGAGGTGGTCGCGCACTACTCAGCACGGGCGCTCGACGACGCCATGCGGGAGCAGATGGCGCGCGAGTGGGCCACCAGGGAGCGCGACGCGGGCGCAGGAGCCGGTACTGACTTTACTTTCTTATTGAATGACAGCCGTACTTATATACTAGACCAATAAATTGTCAATGAATCAGTCTTTGTTTTCGTCTAACATTCTTGGAGAGTGCGTATACATACATTTTATACCGAATCTTGTAAACTAGTCCCGTCTATAGATTCTTTCTATTTTACTCGAAAAGGACGAAATAATCATCAATTACCGATTTTCGGCGGTAGTATAAAAAAATGCTCTCCAAAATAAAAGCATCTTGTTTGTTTTTATTTGAGACTCAGGCCGGGAGAAACCCATCATATTATAAGACAAAGAACCTAAAAAAGACTAATACAAAAAAAATAACAGTACATTATCTGTGCAGGAGTGATCCGCGCCGAGCTGGCGCGAGCGGAGCGCGAGCTGCGCGCGGCCAGGCTCGCGGCGCGCGAGCTGCGCTTCCCCAAAGAGAAGCGCGACATCCTGCAGGTGGCCGCGCGCCTGGCGCCCGCCGCACAGTGATCTCACGCACCCGCCAAGCGCACGCGTATTGTTATTTAAGTATAGTTATATAGACTAAGAATGCGTGTGTTTTATTTGCAACTCCTTGCCCTAATCTTTATTCCCCCTAAACTAAAATTTGTCAGTCTTCAAGTCGAGAGTAAACCGGTTTCTTCTAGAAAAGCGCGCTAGATCGTAGATTATAATGTTGCTTAGCATCAGGCAAGTTGTAGTCAAGCGTGAGCCTATATCATGTAAAAAAAACTCCTCTAGATTAGATCCCAAATAGTTTGGTGAGCGAGAACCCCAAATCAGCTATCTTCACTCCAAGACCTCTTACATCGAATTAACACGTTGCTCATTTCCTTAGATAGAAGAGGTAGTCCTAAAGTATGTGTAGAGATAATGTGTGTATGTTACCTATGTTTTTTATTCAAACATCAAATGAATTTATTTGCTTGGTACATAGTAAATAAGTAGATTTTTTTGTATTATTTAGTATTTGTTTGACTACAACTTGCTTGATGTTATGTTGTGTGAATTTAAAGACCGATAAATTTTATAATATTTAATTGGTTTTTAGATTAGTTCTGAATGCTAAATAGCTCATTAAAAGAATAGCTTTTCTCACTTCTGTAGGCCTAATAGCTAATTAAATAGATACAATTAAAACTACATACTTGTATTCCTATCTCTATATGCACGTCACAGCTATTCGTCATACTTTGCAGTCGTTAAGCCATGCCAGAGGCCCTTAGGGTTTAAAAACTCTGAAATCAGAGTTGGTCACTCAGATACGACTTATACTAACTTATCTCAACCTGTATAGGCTAAATAGCTGATTAAAAAGATATAAATAATTATAAGTTTAAATTTATTTTATTTTAATGTAATTTTAATTAGTATTTTTTTTTTGACGAAACATTACTGATGGCAACACTTATTATCATTGTAATAAGTTAGTTGTAATTCTGTATGTTCATAAATTATATCTATCTATCTATCAATAATTAATGCTACATATTCCTAATAACTCATATATAAACCTCAAGTAAGTGCTATGTTGCATCCTAAATAATAAAAACTGGATGTCACAACACAGGAATAGACCAAGTGTGATATCCAGTAGTAGATAATACACAAAAATCTAGTTTATACAATATCATGTTAAACCTACATATTGTTATCTTACTGTAAACACCTTATAAATGAAGAAATAAATGCTTTTTATGTTTATGTTATGTTAACTGCCATACTTCGTTTACCGCCTGTCCTAATCCGTGCGTCACAGTCACAAGTAATCTGTGGAGAACCGAATCGATCGACAGTTACTGCACAGTATACAGGGCTGCTGTTTACAAAAGAAATGTCAAAATTTAATCATCTTACGATAAAATTACGTATTTGAGTATTTTTGAAATATTGAGTAAATTTTCTTTTCATATATGAACAAGATTACACATATTACAATATCAATAGTTGTCGATAGTTTCTGAAAGTAGGCGCATTGTTTGGGCTGCGCAGTACCTATAGTAAACATGACCACTTCTTCCTTGGAGTTTTACGCAGGATCCCACACAAAAAGTTGCTTAGTTCTGTAAGTGAAGACGGAACAATTTTAGAGAAAAGGAAAAAAATTTTTCTGGTATTTATTGGTCTTGCTATCTGAATAACAACACAACAATGCACTTGAAGTGGTTACTGCTCCCTTGGATTGGACTAAAAGGCAGTTAAAGTGGCTATATAAATAAATTTAAAAATCTAAAATTCTTTGGGTTATCAACTTTATATAAGGCTTTAGTATACAAAAAACTTAATTTGTACTACCCGTGTACAGTGTAGGCTCTCAAGGGATGCACTCGTTGGAGTGCGTCTCGCTGCAAACACTGCATGCTAGCTTGATGTAAGTCCTATGTACAATTACGTTAGCTCGGATTTGACTATGTGCATACCTATACACATGATGAAACAGTTTTTTAGATATCTACGATATCTATCTATACCTCCACCATATACTATAACCTCCAATCCAAAGTGTCCAAGAGAGTATTAGATTGCCACCAAAACAAGAGTAGAAACAACAAAAAATAATAAACTTTAACTTATCTTTACTTATATTAATTAACTGTATAATGTGAACGTGAGAGTGGACGTGCTCTGCGCTTCAGGCTCGTTTAGAGACCTACTGCAGAGCACAACACATCACAATAGCACGATGTATTTTACAATGATTATGGCATGTTATTCATGGAAAATTCATTATGGTGCAATTTATGTAAAAAATCTTGTGTAATTCTTGTGTTAAAATAAAGATTGATTGATTGAATACATATAATAAAGCTGAAGAGGGTCAACAATCTGAACATAGAAGATATTAGAAACAAATGTTTGGTTATAGGTAGGTACTTTAAATCTGCAATAAAACATGTTTCAGCAGTTTTTTATCATTTTTGACTGTCTGTCTGTTTATAAAAACACCTGAACAAACCATCATGATTTTTGGTGTGTAGGTAGTACAACATTTTAGGAGTGTCACAAGCTACTTTATATTCTGAAATATTGCGAGCGAAGCCGCGGGCGTCCACTGGTAAGTAAATAAAAAAGTCATACAAAATTAATTATGCTGTTGATAAGGACGTAGGGAAGAAATAAACATTACCAACTTACTTAAAAACGTCAAACTTTCTCAGTTTACGTATATATGATTGTTAGAGCTGTAGCACGGTTCCTCCAGCAGCTGTGACGGGTGGGACGCTAATGAGACGCTCGCGACCGCGGCCGAGTGAGCCCAATACTATATACAGGGCGATATACAAAAAGATCTATTTTTTTAAGCGTTTACGCACGTTCGAATGATATTATCTACTACTACTACATGTATCACGAATGAAATCAAAATTGTTGTTTCGTTGGTCTGTTTATTCCGTTTTCAGCAACAAAGGAGCGACGTATTGGACCCTGAGAGTGACAAAGGCTTCAGACCACCTTTTTCCACCCGATTTGGTTTTGGAGTTAAGCGGATTTTGTTAGTTAGTAGACCGTAGCCTACCGCTTAAGGCGTTCTGACAGTATCAGAAATACGCAGGTTCGAATCCTGCCGGTTATGTTTGGAACTGCTCTGTGTGGTCATATATTATATATCTAGTAATATAATAGTCAAACTACTATGATATAACGTGTTTTCTGTAACACACAATCGCACAAATATGTGAAACTTAAGTTGTGCCATACAGTCATACAATGTCAGGTATCGATTCTGGTCTAATGACGTAGACGTAGTTAGGTTAGGTGCTGACAATGATGATGATGATGTAATGAACAACCTGTATAATGATATGGTTTAAGAGTGGTGCGGGTGCATTTACCTTCCAGTGTTTACTGTGTAGAAAACCTCTGCCGTGCTCGTATACAGGCTGATGTCTGAACAAAAAGAACGGATTGGTATTTTTTTTCATTATGCTACTAAGTAGGTACTTACTAATATTACACTAAAAATATACCGTTACTATGAACGAACACTTATCACACAAAAGAACACCAGTTTTATACAAGATTACTTCTAGCTAAATTTTATGCGCCGTTTTATTTTTGTTTATATTTTTTTGACATGTTATTATCAATAAAGGAATAAGTAACCACAAAAGAAGAGATATATTTCCTTACAAACATTGTTTCTATTTTCAAAATAAGTAACACCCTGGGCCGGTGCGTCGGCATTATGTGATCAGCTGCGTTTCCGTCGACTGCGCGCGCGCACCGCAAATATTGACGCGACCTCCCGCCACCGCCTCGTTATACTACTTGTTCTATGAACTGTATTGTTGTCACAACTAATGTTAAGGAAAACTATGTATTTGTACACATCATAGAACAGGTGGTTAATTGTTGGCGGTAGAAAGTTACTAGGTATGTGAAGATATGTATTTATCAACAAGTATTAAGGAATCTTCAGCATTCAAAATACATATTTATAACCACGCGATCTTCCGCGCCACTTGAAGGGTTCAAAGAATCTTGTGCACATTACAAAAACATCAATTATAAGAAGTAACTGCATCCTCTATTTCACCTCTTTAAAAAAGGCATTTCCATAATCCTTTCTTAGCGAATGCTTACGTCATAACATCCCCCTATGTGCCAAGTTTCAGCACGACCGGTCCAGTGGTTTGGGCTGTGCGTTGATGGATCACTACGTCACTCAGTCACCTTTATTTTTATATGTCATACTAGTTGAAGCTCGCGGCTTCACTCGCGTTAAGAATTCAAATTCAAATTCAAATTGTTTATTTACAAAAGACTTAATACGTACATTCTTTAGGTACAGTTTACAGGTGCAGCGAATTATCTGGTACGCGAGGAAACCCTGAAACTTGCACTAGGTACCGAAATGGTCCTGTAAAGCAAGGTTTCAGAAATAACCACAGCAGCACAATTTTTAATTTCACTTACAAAACATAAAGAACATAATATAGTTTGTACTTATAGTGGTATGCGGTGATGTTATGCGTGGTTGTATTAATCGTTAAGTATTTTTGTGTGCGTTTGTGTATGTGTGTGTGTGTGTGTGTGTGTGTGTGTGTGGGTGTGATAAGGTGTATTGGGCTTACAAGATGTGTAATCAGTGACATGTTAAGTATATCAAATTAATTTGTGTTCCAATTAAACTTACATCCCCTATTTCACCCCTTTGAAAGCGGCTTTTCCAAAAATCCTTTCTTAGCGGATGCCTACATCATAACATCTACCTGCATGCCAAATTTCAGCCTGATCCGTCCAGTGGTTTGGGCTGTGCGTTGATAGATCACTATATCAGTCAGTCAATCAGTCAGTCAGTTACCTTTGAGTTTTATATATTTAGATATTTAGATTCAGCCGCTAATGCTTTTTCATCAAACTGCGCGTAAATATCAACCCAGTAGTTCGTTTAGTCGTACTAGTTTTAAAAAAAGGTAGAAATAATTTACAAACACAAATAATAGATACGAAAAATCATACTTATACATACATGAAGTCTCGCCTCTGCAGTATTGAGTGTGATAATGAAGTCGTATCTTCATTGCCAGTCTGTGAAACAACTATTAATTTAAACTGCAAATTTCGCCTCCAGGTACTGAATACGTTATACTCAGTACATGCTGAAATACTGGGTATTGTAGTTAGTCAGTTATTCCGTTGTAATTTTATTGGCCACTTGTAGCGCTGGCTGCTTGCCAGTTTTGTAGTCAGTACTTTTCAAAGACGCCTAATCTATCTTGTCTGTGTTTAAACTGTTCTGTAAACTTGCTCTGCCTGAAATAAATTAAATCCCCATATATCATGCGTCCATAGCCATCTATACGACATATGAACCACTATCAGGTATTATTCGGTAGTTTATTTGCGTCTACAGAATCTCGGCCTCAAACCCAGTTATTATTAATCACGAGGATTTTTTGGTGCTAGTGTATGTCAGCAACTTAGTTCGAGTAATGCAGATAAGAGATGTACTACTCGTACTCGTGTTCGTGTGTTATATGTGTTTATTGTGTTATTGTTTTACGTAGTTCGAGTCGTCACCCGTCGGTCTCAACGGAAGACCAGCGCTGACTGTTCGCAGTCAGCGCAGTTGAGGCCGGCTTGTGACAGGAAATTGTGTATGTGCAAAATGTGTTTGACTTACTTTCCTGAATGTGTTCGTATTTAATTTCTTGCCACAAAATAAATAATTTTCATTTCATTTTCATTTCATTTACTACTTCCATTCCAAAAATCATGAAGACACGCCGCTCTGTTGATGCGCGAAAGAGGAATACACGTCGAAAACCTACAGATATTCATGCTGTTACTATTGTTATGAAAGTATGTGTATCGCCATAATAGACATGTCTATTGTCTGGTATGTCGTCTGCCGTTCCAGCTAGTATAGTAAATACAATACTCCGAGGGATCTGAGGATTACAACAATAGAGCTTCATTTGCTAAACGCGCAATTACTGTTTGTTGTGAATGACACTTTCCACACAAGTTCTTCTATGTAAGTAATTTATATTTAAATTTACAATCTATAAATTTGACGATGCTTGACGTGAAGATGATATGAGGCTGGGATCTAATATTTTACTTAACATCCTGTTTTAATATTGTAGATTGCAACGAAACCATCTCAATAAAACTGCATGACGAATGGGCGTCAAACGATTGTTGGAACTTTTGGAAATATGCATATTCAATACAATATAATTAATGGTTGGAAAAACGAAGAGGTGATATTACATTTAGCAAATAAAATAGATACTTGCGTAGGTATCTGTTTTGGTGTGTTAATATTTATTGGGTTTACGATCTAAGAATAAGAAGAAACCTTAAGCTTAGAAAGACAAAATGAAATCTGCTCATTTACTTTTATACACGTTTCCATTTACGTATTTCATTTCCGAAGGCTTCAGAAAGGTTTTACATAAATCTTTTTACCCTTGATTTTGTGAATACGGTCACGATTCGCTAAGGAAATTATAATGAGAGTTGTGCTCTGCGTTTTTAGGAGCGGCTTGATGGGTAATACAGGTTTACAGGTACTCTCCTATGGGACCACGGTGTAGTGTGGGACAAGTTTTATGGTAAGCGGAGGGCAAGCACAACTGTTGGTATTAAAAATTAATTATTGAAACTTACCATTTACTCAACAGTATACATAAAACTTATCCTTATCCTAATGAGCCTAGTTGCTGTATTCTGAAGTCCACAGTTAAGAGAAACCTCGGAACATTTTTGTGTTCAGTCTAATCGTTTCTATACATAATAAGTATGTATTAACAAAAAAGTATATAAGTATTATATCCGTTATCTAGTACCCACGACACAAGGTTTGCTTAGTGTGGGGCTAGATGGCGCCGTGTGCAATGTCCCGGAATATATATTTATTATTATTGTTTATTTGCCCTGAACTAAACAAAAATTTCGTAGAATGAATTCACTTATTAGGTATATGATGTAGAAATAGCTACATGATGATAAGAAAGCAATGAGAGCTACGTATGAGAGCGGCAAACTCTGGTTTCAGAGTTTTCAAGCACAGTTTACTTTAAACGATGTCCTGCAGTGTACTCCTGAATGTGTTGCGTTGTGTCTCCGCGCCACAATTACCCCGACATGTCAGCCGTCGCCGGCGTCATTTCGGGGTGCGCAAAAAATTGCATCGACTCCGCGAAAATTGCAACCGCGATATTCCGGCCGATTACCACTTTTTACTCTTTACACTGTAACTGGATTTTTGGGGCCAAAAAAGGCTTGATATTTGCCCGCAATCAGGCTGTAATGAGCTAATGCGACCGCTTTAGTGCAGACACATTAATGCAGTTTGTTACGTGCTTTATTTTTTAAGGAAAGGATTTCATTATGTTATGTAATGAAGTGTATATAAAAAATAACGTAATAAATCTTACTAAGATTTATTACATTATTTATTACCTATTTATTACTGCTGCCCCATAGCTTTTACGTTCTTACTGTAGTCTGAATATCCGTCAAATACAACAATTATTTTGGAACCGTAATGCCTTTGTAAACCACGCGCTCTCCACCCTCTATCTCAAAAAGGTTCACCGTTTAAAAAAAAGTTAACAAAATTTGTAGAGAATTTTATATACTACAATATTGATAATAAATACAAATAGCAAAAAACCAATAGGGAATGAGATATTTACAAAAAAACCGATTTTTGTGACCTTTAACCTTTGAAATAGTCGCGTACACCCTACCATATGTAGGTTTTGAGACAACTTTTAGGGTGACAGTATGCAAGTATTTACAGACTTACAGCTGGGTATCTCGAATTCCGAGGTAAACTTACTATTAACTGGACTATTTCCTTATTGTTATAGTACTTATGTATCTCCGTCTTACAAGAAAAAGCTAGATCGTAGATTATAACGTTGCTTAGCATCAGGCAAGTTGTAGTCAAGCGTGAGCCTATCTAATGTAAAAAAAAAGCAAGAAAAAAATATAATAACCAGTTTTTAGTAAGGAAATGTCTATTCTGTGATCAAATTATCCAACACATCAATTACATTGTCTCTTAAGTGACGCATCAGATGTCTTAGATATCAAATGCCCCCCGCAAGTGAAAAAATCCTAGTTGTACAGTAACATGACTAAAGCACAGAATAAGGCTAAAAGGAGACTACAAGTTCAGGTAGCTATTTACCTCGAATGAAGCTATTAAATGCGTATACGGGAATGGTACTTATTTATAAATAAACCTAGCCTTTCCCGTTCTATCAAGAAGTACCTGTATTTGTGGTCTGAGGTATTATACAGGCTTATATATAACATAATATATGTAAGTATTTAAATAGGTAAATTAAATCAACTTAGTTTGTTAAAATTTAATAGTGATCCAAGCTTCTATAAAGCTCGGTATTGTAAATAAGTGTATAAGTTCTAACATACTGTGCGTTTTGGTGTAAGCTGTTAGCATTGTATGTAACTGAATTTAAAATAAATAAATGGTGGTTTTTGATGATTAAAAAACGATACCAACCGGAACACATGGAGAGATGGGAAAGACCTTTGCCCAGAATTGGGACAAAATATATTAAAATTAAATAAATAAATAAATATTCCGGGACATTGCACACAGCGCCATCTAGCCCCACACTAAGCAAACGCTTGTGTCGTGGGTACTAGATATTTAATTATATATAATTTTATATAATTAAATTGTTAATCTGGACTGACACCAGATACCACTCTTATATAGGCTATTTCAAATAAGTACATAATGAACTGGGTAATTTCGTTTAATTTGCCTAATTTCTAAGTACCTCCTGAGAATTACAAATATGTAGTATCCGACTATTTCTCTAACTTTTTTGTACTTATATTGTACACTAGTGGACGCCCGCGGCTACGCTCGCATTAATTTGAGATTGCGTGTTCAGCCGTTTTTGCGTTATGGACGTTTATATAAACAGACAAAAATTCTAAATACTGCTGAAACGTGTTCTGTTATCGAATTAAAGTATACCCAAACATTTTTTTTAATATCTTGTAAGTTCAGATTTTTGACCCTCTTCAGCTTTATTATGTGTATAGATAGATATATGTAGATATAGCATAAGACTGGTTCCTTCAAAACTAAAAGCTGTCAATATAAAATTGCACTAAACCCCCCTTCATGGTGTTGCGTTGACAGTAGCTAAGGTTGTATGGCTACATTTCTAAGTTAACGATAAACCTATTACATATAAACCGCACACATAAAAACAGTTTAATATCGAATTGCAAGAGATTTGATTTAGAAACTACAGTGCTATAAACACACACTGGTTCCCGTGCAAAAGTATGGTGACCATGTGTTTGTGAGTTAGAATATTTTTTGTGTTTTTTTTAAACCAATGATGTAGGTATTAGACTGTAACTCGTTTCATTACTTAATATTATAATTTTATTCAAATTTGGTTAAAAAGCACGGAGTTTACAATACAATAATCAAAGTGGACAACATGTGGACTGATATTTTGAGCTTGTGATAGCGATATTTCAATCAAGACACATAATTAATTTTATTTGATTCAGGCGTTATGAATAAAAAAATAGTTAGATTTGAATATGTAACGTACAATGTTGTGTTCTTTCTAATCGCACGAAAACGTAAAAACTAATAAAGTAAATAGGTATACAGTGTGCGACAAAGTGTACATACAGCACAGAAATTCTTATTCTATAATACTGCTATGTACTTACGCAATATATGTTATAAACACAAAAGAAACAAACTATTCAAGTGTATTATACTATTGTCGAACAATAAATAACATTTGACTTATTTTTACTTTGTATATCACGTACTTTATAATATCCTACAAAATCCTCTCACATGGTCCACCGAGTAGCAAATAACAGGTTTGGTATGAAAGTGTGGATGCGGTGGAAGTGTGTCGCATAGTGCATGTGCAGGCTGCACCGGACCTACCTCGCGGAGAGAGGGGCATGCAACTTTGACATGTTCTTAGCATGTTGGAAGAAGTTCCAAATGCAAATGCAATACTAATCATTTATTATTTACACCATACAAGGCAATTTGTTGTTTACAAAAGTAAAAAAAAAAATAGTTATCATTTACATATGTGATTTGCTTAAAATAATAATATATTCCAATTAGAAACTGATAGATTGTAACGCGCAGCATTTATGTACATCTGCCATAATTTTAATGATTTACTATGTAAGAAATAACTTGGAATAATACAAGTAAACTAATCATTTTCATTACAGTGATTGTACATAATTAAGTAGGTATTATTTACCATAAGGAAGTAAAGTATCTTTACACATCATTTTAGATTTATAATTAACCTTTGTAGGTCATTTATGTGAAATCCATTAAAGAACTGTAGCCTTAGCTATAGCTTACATAGCCTTTGCTTACCATCAGGCAAACTTTGGTCAAGAGCAAACCAAATTTAGTTAAAAAAGGAAAAAAAAATCGTTTATTAAAAGCTTTGCAAGGTAAGTCTTATAACTCCTTAGATTTTTTCAAATTCAAAATTTAACCCACTTGTCTGCTTGTTTTGGCCAACTTGTATATTTTTTCTCTCTTTTGTTCTCAAGGCTCCAGAGCTTTATCTTTTTAATTTTATTATTTGATCGCAGGTCGTACAATGTCCTCTGGATGACGAAAATTTTCCACTGTGTGCAGTTTATTCACGTGGCTTAGTTTATTGGATGCAGTCAGGATTTTGGCATAGAAGATAAAGAAGAAAGTATTACAAAGAAGTTATATTTTGTAGCATTTTCAATTCAATTCAAAATACTTTTTTGTACCTACAGTACACCAATAATAAAAAAAACATAAGTACAATTGTACTAAAATAAAATAAACGCACTTGTATTAACTTAAGTTAATACAAGTGTAAAATGTAAAAGTAAGAATCAACCTCGATTTTATCCACACATTTGAATGCATGTAACTTTTTTACTATTTTAGTTTTCGTTAGTCACAAATCAAAATACAAATGTCAATCTAAACTTATTAATAAATATCTTAGAATCCATAAAAAATGATTCATTATAATAGCTAATACATTATCTTGGTTTATGAGTCAGTCAGTGGCTAGATCAAGGATACTATTCCGGTTCTAATAAAACCTAAGATTTGAGGAGTCATTGACATCTGCGCTATAAATAGTCTAGACACTCATTTATCATCAATTAAATTCTATTTTATTCAACAATACGATTAAATTGAGATAATTTATTTGTTCTGTAATTTTGTATGAGAGTGGCTAACACTGGTGTCGAGATTTTTCCTACTAATAGGACTTTGGTTTAATGACTAAATTACTTGAAATTATTTAGTACTCTAGGGTCTCTGATATGTCTTAACAATTGTTGTACAATCACAAACAGCCGAGGCACACAATTAAACGGGTCATCCGGCCTACGGAAACGCTCTTTTTAGTGAATAACAGCCAGGATCAACAACTTAAGTCATCTAACCCACAGATTTAGTTCAACAGCTACAGACCTCTGTTTCACTCCTGCATTAACAGGAGCCTTCACAAGAAGCTGCCCTGTCCGCTCGCCAAATAAGAACAAACATTATATCAAGCTGCGACAACCCGACTGGTTCCCGATAATTCCATAACGAGGTATCAAAAACACGCGCTACATAAATGGGACGTCGTAATCGGGCTGACGCATGGATTATTGCGGATAGATATAGTTTGGTGGACATCAGAAAAGACGTTGCATCCGCCCGCCATGTTGTTTCTGACTTGATTCATGAATAAGTAGTTACAGCTACATATTTTTTCAGCTGTTGTTCATCTGCTAAATATTTGTATGACTGTGATCCGGTTTGAAATATATTGGTGTCGGTCAAAATACGTACATGAAATGCATGTTTACGATGTGACGCACAATGCTATTACAATCTTGCTGTGATTGCTGTGTGGAGAGTGCTAAAAACATATTGCTTGCTTATGAAATGTATCCATTTATAGTTTCTACATATAATTTGTGCGAGTTTTCAGTGTAGCTACATCTTATTTTAGAATAAATTTTATTTCGTGTGATATCATAAAAAACAACAGTCTGAATCTACCGTACGCAGTCTGCGGCTTGCAACCTGCCTCAGTACCTGCGTGTGCGCAGTCGGTGCAAAAACGTCTGCCGCTCCCACGCTGCCGGCTCCGGCGGGCGGCGGCCGAACGCGGTCGACGACCCACGGCGCTACCATCGCATCTAACGCAAGTAATCTTGTCAAACATTACATTTGCAAAGTTTAGGTGGTTGTTGGTAATGTTATGACTGCACCAATGGCTTGGATACTCTTAACAGAATTTACCAAAATTCAAACAAAAACAACATAGTTAGCTAATCCTTATAAGTCCCACAATAACTATTTTAACCAGCCAGATCACACCAATAGCGATTACTAAACTGCAGATTCCAGACATAATACCTACACGTTACGCAATTCTAAGACATAAATATAATCAATCAATACTTATCTATGGTAAAAACAATTGCTCCATTTCAAATAGCCGCTATAGCAAAATTTTATGCAGGAGATTTAGAAAAGATAGTGGTACATCTACTTACAACTTCCACTAGACTTACCAGCTTCCATATCACAGCTCTCAAAACAACACCTATCCCACAATACCCCCGCCCGCGGTAGTCCCCGGGCCTTGCATCGATGCTAATTTGATGAATATTCCCCGTAATGGCCGCCCAGTTTCGCCAGATTAGACGCGCCTCTCGCAGTCGCCACTCGGTCACCAATTTCAGACAGGTTTGGTTTTGGTAGCCGACAAGTGGGCCTTTAACCACCTACCAAAAAAGGAAGTTGTCTTTTATCGTTATGGGTGAGATTCAATTATTATCAGGTCACAAATTGATTCCTATTATATTTTATTTGATTGTATTAAGCCTATATTAGGCGCGCACTTACCGATCGATTTCAGACAGGTTTTATTTTGGTATCCAACAAGTGGGCTTCTAACTATCTATCAACCAAAAAAGGAAATTGTCTTTGCCATATAACTAAAGTACCTGAACGTCGCCTGAGGTAATTTAAAAATCAACACCCGAAGTTACCACTGTCGAACGAACTGTGTTATGATATAAATCAGCGAAACACGCAAATGTAAACAACAATATATTATTTAATGTACTTGTTTTAAAGAGAACTGCTTGCCTGATGGCAAAAAATTGAAATGATAGCTTGATAGCTACCATTTCATTCACAAATGTTTTACTTGACTATACTAGATTAGCGTTTCGTATTCGATTAGTGTTTTCACCAGTCTTTACTATTTGACCAATCACAGAACACACTGACAGGTTTTGTAGGAAGGAGACAAGTACATGAATCTTTTAACTGACTGCCAAAAAAGGAATTATCTTTTAATCGGCCATTTAACTGCTGTTACGTACGTGTGAGGAAGTGTTTACTATGGCTTACTATCAAGTTAAAAATAGCTTCATCTCATCTCTTAAAATAGTATCTTGACAAGTTGACAATAGAAAGCACCTAACTTTTACCGGACTCCAACAAAAAGCTTTTTTAGAACTGACTTGTTAGAAGTAATGATTTAATATGATTTACTAAGTTGCGGTTTCTTTCCCGCCAAGTAATATCGTATGCTTTCTCTTTGCAATATAATTTAATGGCTGTTTTTTACTTACAATCCGCAAGACAAAGCCTCGTCTGAAGTTTGTTACACAAAGCTTAATTGTAGCAAATCCTTAGAGTCAATTATAAAAGCTCTTTCCTTTCCTAGACCACGGCTATATTAAATTACCTCTAGCCAAGAGCCACAGTTTCCGCAGATTCATCATATTTTATTACTCTAGGTATACAGATATACATAATATTATAATAAGAGAATTTGCATTTTTATAGATCCTACCGCAACGAAATGCTATAAAATTGCGGTGCATTTTCGTGATCGTTTAGGATGGGTTGTTTATTCGGCGTACATGGGAAGAAAACAACATTAAGGGGGAAAATTGAGGGATAAGGAAGAAATTTTCGGAAGATATTATGTTTCGAATCTGAACATGTGTTTGGGAGTATAAAAAACCTGTTTATATCTTAGTTTCAAAACATTACTAAAAAAAACAATAGTTTTTTAATTATTAATAGATTTCGTCTCACTTGAGTTGTATTCGTGTCACCCATTCCAATCGTAATCCACCAGATTATATTCCGTAATTAGTGAACTTAATTACAAGCGGATATTAATTTATTCAGCAGGTGTAAGTAGTACGGTAGTTAAATTAAACGTAAAGTTAATTACACAGTTTCAACATTTACCTCATCAGTCGTGAAAATGTCACAGAGATATAAAATGAAATAGCGGCCTCTTTCATTAATAACTTATTTTTTATTAATATACAGATACAAAAAATAAGAATATCAGAATAGCAAAGGTCTTAATATCTCATTGGAAAGAAGACGAATTAATCTTTTACGTTTTATAGTGAACTTATACACGTAAATTTTCAGATTAAAATTAACAAAACAATAGAAATTATTTCAATTTTACAGTCAATTGTTAATAGTACTGAATTTTATTGAAAGAAGTATTTGTTAGTTTTGTTGCATCAAAGAGTAATAAAAACCTTATGTCGCGCGAATAATTTTACTAATTTGTTTGGAAATCAGACTCAGGACTCGGAAATGGATTTATCCATCACACATTCGAGTACTTATTTCTGTATTTGTTTCAACTGTAGTTAGTTTTACTTATTTTAAGTTAGTGACTAAAACCACAAATACTAATTATTATGTTGTTTGAATAACAGTAATGTTCTAAACAATTTAAAAAACGCCATTATATTTCAATTTTATTTCAATTTCTTTATTAGCATACTTAAATGTACCTTTTTACATTTACCCTGTTCAGAGGGGAATTAGGGCGTTGCTAAGATTAAAACTAAATATATTTTATATGTACAGCTTTGTAGCTGATAATAACTTATTCTTGATGCCTACTCACAGAGATATACGGTATTTTTCTACAAAAATGATTCTATCCGTATCTTGACCCTGCAAGTCAGAAACTCATGGAAAAGTCAAAAAACCTATTAATGATTTGTATCGGTTTCGCGCCTCATAGCTATTACTACGATTTATTTATATCGTTCGAGTTAGATATGCTCGCTTACTTCATTCTAGCCGGATATTGTATCAAAGAGCTTTATGGTATAGGATAGAAAAAATATGTTCACAAATAAATTTTCAACTACAACCTTCAAGTAAGAAAGAGGTCATTTTTAATGCAATAAGATAGTTTTTTTTACAAATTGATGGCATACAAAAATTTTGAATTTTTGAGTTTATAATTGCTCACAAAATTAAAAAACATGAAAACGTGATTGTGGAGCTTATAATTATCTAAAGGAAGATATACTTATGTTACGTTACTTAGTGTTAAGTAATTCCGAGTATTTTGAGTAACTTGATATTATTATCCAGGGACGAATATATACTAATATTATAAAGCTGAAGAGTTTGTTTGTTTATTTCTTTGTTCTAACGCGCTAATCTCTGGAACTACTGGGCCGAATTGAAAAAATATTTTTGTGTTGAATAGATCATTTATCGAGGAAGGCTTTAGGCTATATAACATCACGCTGCAACTAAAAGGAGCGAAGAAACAATGAAAAATGTGGAAAAAAACGGGGAAAGTTATTCATCTTTGAGGGCTTCCATTGCGTGCGCTGCGCTAACGGTTCAAGTCGTGGGTAACAGCTATAATTTATAAATTTGAAGAGGTTTGCAATAATAAATATGATGCCTAAAATAACTATTCCACGCGGACGAAGTCGCGAGCACAGCTAGTAAATATATAAACGTATCCAGATTTATCCGAACATTTGATATCACATTCTCATCCCTATCTGTTACTGTGAATCATCATCAACAGAGTTTGTCCGTAACAATCGTATATCCATATGGGATATTGACTGACCGTGACAAAAATACAAGATGGCCGCCATTGCATCGTGAGAGGCCTTTTCTGGTTTGTAAATTGGATTTACTTATACTAGCTCTTCTTCTTTTTAGTTCGCGATATATGTAGTTATTTTTATAATACCTTCAGATGATATGAGCAAAACACTTTACGGCCTTTGCTTACTATCAGGCAAACTATGGTCAAGAGCAAACCCATTTAATTGAAAAAAAAACACTGCCTAAAAGAGGAGGATAAGTAACTAACATAAGTCTGATATTTCCCCGCACAGCCTGCATTTATAACGATTACGACTAGAATAAAAAAACTTTTAGAAAAATATTAAACTTCCTGTTTTGAAGTCAGTTAAAAAAATTAAAACAAATGATTTTTTGTTAAATCGCAGCTTTGTTTCTTTTTATTTGTTTGGAAGGGAAGTATTATTTCTATGCAAGTAAAGTACCACGGTCGATCATGTACAGACGTCTTCGTTAAGATTAAGTAATTGAATTATAAACTTTTTTTAACAGGCTTATGTTTGACTACAGCCTGCCTGATGTTATGCACCACTGTAGTCTAAGATGTAGCACGCTTGCCTAGAAGAAACTTATGTACTCTGGATTTGAAGACCCCTAGGTTATAATTTTTTAACAAAGTAAGGATGCTACAGAAACGCAAATCAAATTAATCAATAAACCACATTACGTTGTTAACAGGACACACAAATGTGAATGAAATGGTCCCAATCGAAATAATGGGTGGTCTTGTTGAAGCTTTAATTGATTTGCATCACTTAAACAGTCACTGAATGAGATTGTAAAATAGCACTACATGTAAAATAGCACTACAAATGCTACAATCTTTTTAAGTTAATAACTAAGTAAATAAGTTTATGTGCAAGCGGCCAAGTCTGATGTCAGTTAGTAATTTATTTGTTAATAATACAGAAAATCCATGTTTTGGAAATATGCTTTGATTGTAGGATACTTTATATAATATATCAAATGGTTGACTTTAGGTAGTAACATAATACCTGTTTTAAGAAGTAACATTAAACTACATACATTTAACCCACAGCCTAGGTCACAATGTGTATTCAGAAGTCTACAGATAGACATAATAAACTCAGCTGACATCTCACGTGGATACCTAACACAGTCACAGAAAGCTGAAAGAAGCGACATTTCAGTACTTTGTGCATAAAATTCCCTGTCTAAGGTACTTATTCAAAAAACTTCCGTCGCCGCCGCCTGTATCCGTTTCCGCAGCTTTTTGCTGTGCTTTAATACTCTCTCAGTAGGCAATATTTGAGCTTTTTCTCTTTTACAATTCTTTTTTATCACACACCTGGAGTTTCTCTAAATATGTTCATGTGGTAAAAAGATTTTAATTGTAACGTAAGTCTCATAATTTAATTGTAGTTATTTACTTACAAATAAACGCAGATAACATATGTATATATTTTTGCATCATCAGCCTCTCTCCGCAGATTGCGAAATTTTCTTCCCATATCTACTAAAACTGCGCTTGTTAAGTCACTTCTCTTACCTCTTCTTGATTACGCTGACGTTTGTTATTTCGATTTAACCGAAGAGCAGCTAAACAAACTTGAGCGTCTCCAAAATTTTTGCATACGTTTCATATTTGGTTTGCGGAAATATGATCGTATTTCAGAGTCACGCAAGAAGCTCAAATGGTTACCGATTCGCTTTCGCCGCAATACTCATGTTCTTTCCTTTCTCTACAAAATTCTCTTCCATCCTGTCACCCCTCATTACTTAAAAGAATATTTCAGTTTTGTGACTCCCACACATTCTGTCTCCTTACGTCCTAGTCGATCTCTCCTTCTGTCATTTCCATCATCTTCCTCTACTCAGGCTAATATGTACTTTCATAAGTCGTTTGCAGTACATGCTGTAGCCTTATGGAATGCTTTGCCTCTTTCTATACGTAAGTCTAAATCCTTATTAATTTTTCAAAATCAAATTTTCCACCATTTTTGAACTTTGGCAAATCTGTAATTTATTATCCTGTATGTAAGTAGTGTATGTGTTATAATTACTTGATTGTGTAGGTATTTGTTGTTGTAGTTAGGATTTTTTTTGTATGTATTTATAAATTCCTTATATTTGTTTTAGTACACCTCTGACCCTTTTCTTCTCAGCTAATCGTGTCCATCCAAAGGTTGCCTGGAAGAAATCGCTTAAGGCGATAAGGCCGCCCATATGTACGTCATCATAAATTTATCCTTTCATGTATTTCTTTCATGTTGGTGTGCAATAAAGACATATTATTATTATTATTATATGTATCACCTATTAAACATACCTTTCGTAGGTTAGTTGGCGCTACCTTCCTAAGAAAAAATTGCAAATAATAGCAATCAATACCAAACATAGTAACCTAGTAATCTAAACACTAAATTATTTGTAACCCGTATGTTATTACTAGCCGTACCTTGCGATGTTACATTAATTATATTGTACAAAAAGCAGCTCATGTACTAATTCAGGGTTATATCTACCTCCATACCAAATTACATTCAAATTGGTTTTACCGTTTACGTCTGAAGAAGAAGCAAACACACACCATATTAAACTAACTTTTTAACTCTTTTAATATTAGCTTTTCTTATACTGCATACAAGATACAAGTTCTAAAGCTCCACACACTTAGAAGGCTGCAAGTAACCAATAAGGTTGCATGCATGTCACGTAGCAAGTCTGAATGCCTGTGATTAGGTATTACGGGGCTGAAGCGATGATGCTGCCAGTCCTTGCACTCATATGCTGAAGGTATTGGCTGAAATAGAAAGCAATTTCAATAGTTCAAATGACAAGAATATTGTTAGAATGAATACTTATTTATTGTACGTAAATCTTCACATCTCTATTTATAAAGAAGGCCATCGCGTTGCATTATTGTATACTTTGTTTATAGATATGTAAATTTTAAGTGACCTGATTTTTAGTAAGTACGCAATAATTTCACGTTTCCTTTACAGCCTGCCCAACACCGAGTCATATATGCTGGATTTGAAGACCCTTGGATTGTATTGTAATTTTTAGGAAACACAAAACCAAGCAATTAATATCAATGCACAGATCACTAAATTCATAATTATCAAGTAGGCTTTTCTATAGTTTTCTAAGTGCAACAAAAAAGATTTTATTTTTGTTATAGTTAGAAATATGTTTAGTCTTTCTTTCCATTTTATGTATAATAATTCTCAATAAATTATTTAATATTTATCATCGGCAAATTACAAAATTAAAATTCGTGACTAGAAAAAACTTAGTTGTCAGTTTTCTCTAATAATAAACACCAAATGCTCACCACCATAAGTCCAGGACGATAAAAGCAATTCTCTTAGTCCCGTCCGTTATGTAGGTAATCCTATAGCAACAGGCTAAAAAGGAGTTGTTATCTAAGCCCCAGGATCGCGCCCGTCAGCGGATTTCACCACTTCGATCCATTTTCCTGTCCCCATGGGCTTAGCTAAGTGACGTCATACAGATCTGCCCGGATGAAAAGCTTGCGCGCTGCACTTAGGACAATTTGATTCTGAATGGTTTTAGTTACAATTTGGTAATATTAGGTTAGGACGGGAATGGTGGATTTAGATTCAAAATTTCGATAGGAAAGATTATAAGTATGGTTATGATATGGTTGTTTTATCGTGTGTATGTAGTGGTTCATCTTTAGTAACAATTTTTCATATTAACTAATAGCTTCGTAGGATAAGAAAGTAATAAGTTTTCATAATATCTGTAGTGAGTAGTAATCATTATCGATACATTTTTTAATTAAAAATGTATTTCGAACATAAGTTAGCACAGACTGTTTAGTCTAGCAAAAAGCTGTAAACACCTTACAAAATTTTACCCATTTCAAAGTCACTGTTTGTTTTCGTTATTACTTGTTTGTCACAATTATGTCTTTTATTCCAATTTCAAACCGTACAAACAATACAAAATTCATTAATCCAAAAGCCATTGTTAATTTCTCCCAACATTCACTGAAAAGTTACTTCCCAAAAGCTTTCGCTCTTGTCATAACATCATTGTCAATTTGAGGAGTACCCTAAATCTTAGAAATAATAATAGAGAGACCCCCAATTGCAGTTAGTACAGTTGAAATTAAAAGTTCTCAGTGGGATCTTGAAGGTTAAAACTTGATATCAGCGATGGCATTACCTATAATTAAAGTCGCGCGCAGGAGTAAGTAGTTAGAACGATTTGTTAAGCAGTTGAGAATTCCGGGCCTAACGAATCACAGTCACTAGCTGTTAAAATAGTGTTTTTCATGTATGCAGTATATCCACTACGTGGAATAGTTTGATTTAGTTTTAAAGATTTTTTTTTATTTTTGTCATAATAAGACGTCTTTTCGAGTATTGTTATTGAACCAAACAGGGATAACGAGTAGGAACCGGCCAAAGAATGGCAATTTCACAGCTATTAACCAACGGCCTGATAAGTTTCTCGTTCGCGGACAAATTTGGCGAAAAGCTCACAGAGATTAAAAGCTTAGGAAAGCTTGATCCACTTTTGTGGGGCGAAATAGAGTTGTGTTATTTGAAGCTAGAGGGAAACTTTGTTAGTATGTTTTTAATGAAGTTCATGTCCAAGAAGTCAAACAGGAAACAGATTACAAGTTAATTAGTTAACCTTCGTCTTTGAAGAGCAGGAAGAATTACACTAGAATTCACTAGAAATGCTTATATTTCTTATTATAGGTAATTGGCCATTCACATAGTATATAAATAAGCTAGTGAGCATTGGATGCGTAAAGCAGGAGACAGTGCAGTGTGGCGACCATTAGGAGAGGCCTATGTTCAACAGTGGATGAATACAAGGTTGATGATGATGATGACTCATAATACATTGAAATAATGGGCCCTCATCTTGGCTGAAACCTCTAAACTCTGTGGTCCTAGTAAGCTCGTTACTCAGGCTGTCATTACGCAATGTGTCCACGCCGCAGGTTCGAGGGGCTCCGGGCGCCGCACAGGGCCTCATTAGGGGCCAATAGAACAGGTATACTTCACCTGTAATCACAGTGATGCTTGACCGCTTTTGACAATACGTTGGTTTTCGTAGTGTTGTGATGTATGTAATTTAACTTCGTTCCGTCCTTCGTACATGAACAAACCGTAGATGACATAAATTTGTAAATTCAGGATTCATGTGTCCTGTGTGTTGGTAGGAGCTGGGTTAGATAGACTGGAAACCGTACCATGTGGCGCACTGGAGAATAGGCCTATACTCAGCAGTGAATGGACACGAGCTGTTATGATGATGATGATGTGTGTTGATCTCAAATTTATCTACCTTCTTACCTAATGCCATCCAAATTGATGCAACTGTTGGAGCTTTAAAAATGAACTAATATACACAAACTTCTGCATACATCTAAATAATAATTAGTCACTGTATTATAGTTCCCGTAAGGCATGATTTAATTTAGTTGTAATAACCGGTAATAATAATAATTTTGACGTAAGTGCTAGCCGGTTATTACAACTAAAATAATTGGTCACTTCACATTTTACTTTATTTACAATACAATAGTTTGAATGTAGTGTTTCTAGTGTATCAATTCTAGTAAGTCACTTGATACATTCCCTGTGGGCAGACAAAGGGCGACAGGTTGGTATGTTTGCCCTCGCCTGCCCAAACACCACCACGACATGTTTCACATACTACTTAGCTTTTTACCTCGCTTTTTATGGTGATGAGCCGCTTAGACCCGTGGCCTAGCGAGATATGAGCTTTACCTATTTGTGCCTGTAAAAACTTGACTGGACTGACTTAGGATTGCCTCAAACGTAATGTTTATGGTGATTGTCATTGAAATTTTGTATTGACGTGTAAATAATTTACGAAATAAAATGATTATGATTATGATTATGAAATAATATATTCTGGCTGTTTTTATAATTGTGAAGAACTTCCTGTATAAAATAATAGTCACTTACGAATTTACGCCTGTATTATAATAGACTATTTGAATAAATGGAAAAATTGTTCATTGATGATATTTTTATTGCAGTTGAAGCATGCATATAGATAGAGCTCTGTCGGTCTGTTTATTTTAATTCGATTTTCGTTATTAGTTTATTAGGCATTCACACAAATTGTTATATCATCAGACTTCTTCCCAAATCAAAAAGTTTGATTCTTTTTTATTATGTACACTGAAATTAAAAAACTTATGACTGGGGCTATGATAATTCCGTCCAATACATCTCAGCCCTAATCCAATAGTCGGCACCGTCAGTGGCGGCAGGAGTCTCGGTGTGTGGCCACTCTTCACACTCAGAAGCTGAACAAATGGACGCTTTTAACCTGCGCCTGTTGAGCCTATACACCACTTCATGATATACTTATAACCAAGGCTAAGAAAAAAGACCGTCTATTTCAGCTATCTTCCTAGAGTCTAAGCTTGAATCGGTTCTTAATAGGTAAGCACGCTCCAGCTTAAGCCAATGTAGGTATTTCTTGACATCAAGCAAGCAATAGTTAAGTGTAAACCCGTTTAAGTAAAAAAAAACAAGCCTTACATAGTAGCCTAAAGTTGTTACAGCAATGTCAGAGAAAATTGTCGACACCAAAGCTAGCCACTCTCATATGAACTGACTTATGTACTTTCTTACAAGTCTATATAATGTGATTCTATCAGATCCATGATGATGATTGGCAAATAAATTTGCTTTTTTCTGATGATAAGTTTCTATAGGCGTAACAATTAAGTAGTCTTTGTCTCAACAATGACACCTTTGGCACTAATACAATAAATAAATGAATATCTGATCAGATTAGCGTATGCTATGACTGTTCATAGTTATTTCATAAAAAAACGATGAAAAGCTATAAAATGTAACTTTTCCAGTACTTTACTCAAATAAGTAAGTACGAGTACGTGTTTGAGTACCCAAAACTAGTGACAAGTGTTTTCTTACCACCTTATAAGCCTCTTACCGGAGTTAAACACTATCGTACTATGCCAAACGACCGTTTTTTTAATTATCTCTTACGTTTTTTTCCTATTTTCTCGCATATCGTCTCATCTATTGGCCACCCATCCTTACTCACCGTTTAGCTCGAACCCCGGCCGAGTAAACCCGTGTAAGGAATGTTTGCTTACTTCGTTACGAAATTCGATTTGTAGGAACACGTTTACCCAGAAATCAATTTCGTATTCAAAAGATCGTGGAGACGTTGACTTGATCGAATTATTTCTCAAAAAAGACTTTCCACTTAATTTAGGCAAATTAAGTTGTCTTGACTGAAAATTAATATTGTATTTTTTTACCAATTTTGGAAGAATTAAAATAATATTTAATAACTGAATACATTTAGGCTAACGTTAACGTTAGTTATACTTACATTTCTGTTTTACCTAAGTACAGATTGAAGGGTACAATATCTAACTGACCATAGGACAAAACAAATGTTCAATAACTTCTTAGAAAACAATATAGTATTTAACATAACTGTTTGTACACTGTTTGAACATTTTTACTTAAACAAGCAAAATACTATGAAATTTGAGCCTTTTAATATTAACCTATGTATAGTAAGATTTAATAGATAAAGATAAAGATAAAGATAAAGATAAAAATAATTTTATTTGAACTAAAGTATGTTGTCATTTTTACAGTTACAAAAGTACATAATTTATCTAGATTATAATTAGGATCTATTATTAAATAAGAACATTTTTTTTTTTTTTTAATGACAATTAAAAACAATTTTGTGTATGGGGATGTCTACTGCTGAGTTGCAGTAGACAGGGTTCTTCCAGTGTTTTACATATTTATATGATTCAAACTCGGTGTATGCAATATATATGAAAACATTAAACTAGTGTACATACATAACATTTTTTTCTCAAATAAATTTGGAGCAAAAGCGAATTTTAAATATTTTATACATAGTTTATAACCTTTTTTTTTAACATTTCTAGTAAGTCTGAGGTCCCTAGTTCTCGCACTAGGATTCCCTGTGTTGCGAGAACTAGTTCTCTTCCAGGGTGTATAGAATAGAATATATTAAAGTATGTATGTACATTGCTATATTTCTTATCTCACCCATTCCTCGTCCAACACGTTATGCTCTATCTGTCTATCTTTATATCTATCCTCCGAATGACGTAGGGCAGCATCGGACGGAGGCTGTATTTATGGAGTCCTGGTAATACACATTTATGATATATTGCGCCTCCAGAGTTCCCTCGGGACTCCTGCTGTTTACTATCGGGTCGAAAACTTTCAGGGAAATAGTTCAGTGTTGTTGTTTGTGTTTAACCATGTTATACAAGATAAGCATGTGTTATACAAACTTAGGAACAGTTTCTATTGAATAGCTTGGGGATATATTTACTTGTGTTAAAACTGCTCTGGGGCTGATTAAGGACACTGAAAATATTTCAATACAAATTACTAAAGTGCAGTTCTATTAATACAGAAGCAATAAATTAGATGTGAAAACCAAAGTCAAGTCAAGGCAAAGCTATCTAAATAAGTAACATATTTCATAGTATTATGTAACTGATATTATTATTGGCTGTTTTTCAGCCACCTCGTCTCTTTGCATCTATCTGAAGCATTGAAAACCAAGCTTATCTAATGAGTCTTGAGACTAAATGGATTCTTCAAGTTTCATTAGAGATAAACCAGAAACAACAACATATAAATATGGAGTCACATAAAATAAATACTTAATAACACGCCAAAAAATCGCATACAATAGCCGCCTCGGCATCGCAAATTCATTTCACATCACCGACTCAATTATGAGCAAGAAAGCACATCAAGGCAGGCCCATCAACTACCTCACAATCAACTGGGAACCAATTCAGCGGCCATCTTTAATTTTTTAGCGACGTCGTCGAATCTGGATTCTTGGCAAACTTGACCGTATCAATCAAAATCGGGCGGTTTTTGCGATGACGCCGTGCGCTGCGTACACGCAGGCGGGCGGGCGGAGGGGGCGGGGGGGTGTCACTGTGCAAATGCACTCGTAAAGCGGCCGAGGTCAACGCACCCCCTCCCCGCAGCCGCTCCTCCCCGCGCCTATAAAGCGTTTACCGCTACGATATATTTTATTTGAGAGGCTGCATAGACGTCCGCGAACTGCATCCTACGAGTATCTGCAGCGAGAGCCCCGTAATAACAGTTCCGCTGGATAAAGTTAAGCCGGAGATGGAAGAAACAAAACTTATAAAGGCTTGCTCTCGGCGCTACCTGTAACTATATAGCTAGGTATACATCTGACGTAGTAAGCTTTTAAGCTCGTGACGTAGCCAAACAGGTAAAGTTTGTCTGGACTTGGCAACAGACGACTTTGCCAAATCGATAAGGTGCCCGCTAACACACTGACGACCGTTTAATCTGTCTAGTTTAAACTATTCATGATTTACGTCTTTCAAGTATTATGATAGCTATAACAGGGTCTCATTTTGGCAATATTTTACACATTTTTGGAGAGACACATATATAGATGATATAGTAAAGTCTGTATATTTATTTAAGAACTTAGGTAATGATAAATATGAAGTGTTCCATTCAATTACACAATTTCAAACATTCAGCAAGTCATAACGTGTAAAATAACGGGTATAGTATTATACATATTATATAAAATCATTGAATATACGAGTATTAAACTCATATTTTCAATTCAGATTCAAAGCACACATTTGAAAATATCATTCATACATAAAGTAAGTGTAGGAAGGATCATTATTATTGCAACATTTCCCGGCCGTGACTCAGGTGGATAAATCGTAGCGAGTTCATATACAGGGTAATTGTTAACTAGGAATGTAAGATTGGAAACTTGATATGAAACAGAAAAACCATCAGAAGAATTGATAAATACTTTTTTTGTAAACTGTTAAAAATATATATGAATGTTCATTGTTCATCCAATAAAGACAATAGTGATTGTTTAAAAAGTTGCCTTTTTTACAAGCTGGGACTTAATTATGTCAGTCTAGCTGTGGCTTCATAAAGACTACATAGAAGTCACACCTTAGTGGATTTGGTTATTTATTCTTACAGTGGTCAGAGTTGTACTTCGTACATACATCTTGAACTTAGCTGCAATATACGAAAACCTCTCGGAGCCCTTGGTTGACGCGACGCATGAGCAAAATGCTGGCCTTTTTCTGGCTCAACGTATCAGCATTGCCATCCAGCGTGGTAATGTGGCCAGTATGCTGGGCACGCTGCCTTCTGGTAGTGGGCTGGAGCACTTAGATTATCTTTAGGCTTTTCCAAAGATTTTCTAAGTGCCCCTTTTTATGTAGTAGTTAGAAGTAGTATGTTTAGTTTTCTTCCCTTGTTTTAATATTATTAATATACGAAAATATGACATAAGTTAGATGAGGATAATGATGATATTGATACAACTAGTGTACAGTAACCCTGTATATGTGGAGCAGCATGCGGCTGACAGGAGCGGTGCGAGCATTAGAACCGGCGCCACGCTGCGTCTTTGTACCACCAAGCAAGCTTGCATTCAATATTACAGCTATACCTAGTATCTGACCTGGAAATATATGGTTTCGTGGGTTAAACTTAAATTTTACATAAGAATCACAATAATTTATATTGTAATATAGATTACATGAATGTAGATATCAACCTTAATAGCTCCATCACCATTGAAAATTCTAATGTCAGCCCTCAAGCCTAATAAACATAAAATTTCCGTTTAATTATTTTGTTTTATTTTCGAACTATTAAAATTAAAAAAAAACGTGCGTAAGCTCATACTCGTTTTGTACATGTGTAATATTTGTATTTCTTTAAATTCGTTCGATTCGTAACTATTTTCCAGAAAAAGTGTTCGCTACAACAGAGAGACAATATCTACCGGATTAACTTTAATGGATGTCGCTCGAATATAATAATACTATCTAATAATCCCATAATATTCAAATACTACTATTAACTTCCTATATATATTTATTTGACTGCTCTGTTAGTTTAGCTGGTAGTGGCTCTGCCTTCTAATCTAGGGGTGCGGGTTCGATTCCCACATAACACGAGGCATTTTGAACATTAAAAATTCATAATTACTCGTGGTTCGTCTGGTCGTCTGGTGTTATATGAATGTATTTACAAAAGAAAAGTATGTATGTATTATATCTGTTATCTAGTGTATCTAGTACCCATGACACAAGCGTCAGCTTAGTATGGGGTTAGATGGCGCTGTGTGATATGTCCTGAAATATTTATTAATTTATTTTTAATATTTATATGAATAGGCTCTAAACAACACGCCCTCTGTAGCCGGACCTAAGTAATAAACGACGTCGGCATCTCAGTAGCATCTGTCTAAAGGCAAATTACTCTAATTTATCAACAGAATAATTAATCTCGCCTCCTCGGTAACAGGCGCGTAACCAAACTATGTCCTGACCTTGACCTTCTGACTTGTGAATATTTTACAAGACTGGGAACCTTCGGATGGAACAATCGTATGCTTTTGTATTGACGGATTTAACTGAATGTTTGAGTGGAGGTGACAATATGGAGACTGTGAATTTGTTTATGCTTTACATTCACCAAACTATTTATTTATTTACTATTTAATTAAAACGGCGTGAGCCTATTACATTAATTAATAAATTATGATATTATAATTACAATACAAAATTATTAATTAAAATTGAGATTAAAGGTCATATTCTGAATTATAATCCCCAATAAACTTGCCTTTTGTCTGAAAGTTAAGGATATGAATGCACGTGTTGAGAGTTTGTAAAATGAGCTTTTTTGATTATTAAAGCATTACTTACAGTATGAATTATTCATTTCAGTGGATTAATGCTGTGTGTGCATTGTTAAAGTTAAAAAAAAAACAATATCTAATCTCTTTAAACATCTAATATAAAAATAAATTAAAATCCTTATTATGTTATTCTAAGTACATCGTGAATTTGAAAACTTATCTCATTTACAATCTTTATAGAAAAGTAAATATAAGTATACTTTAGACGAGGTAACCAAACGAAGCTTTTATTAGTTAAAGCAAGTTAGACTTAGTTATGTACATATTTTATTAACACTTATCCTAAAAGTCTGAAACTGAAATACACCGAATAAATCCTAGTTCTAGTAATCCTAAAGTACTAAAAAGCTTTAGACGTGTCAAGATTAGGTATGTAGGATTAGGTACGACTCGTGTGTGAGAACATACATGGCTAACTCAATCCAAATATGTATCTTAAAAACAGAGCTCAAACATCACGAAACAGAATATGGATAAGATATAGCTTATAGCATCTCATAATTATTTTGTTTTGTGCTTGTGCGAGTGTCGCTATATTAATGTCAAAAAAATAACACTACATATAGATAGATAGATAGATAAAACTCTTTATTGTAACACACATTGAATAAAAGGAGGAACACACAAGACTTCAAAAATAGTGCCACAACTGGCGGCCTTATCGCTAATAGCGATTTCTTCCAGGCAACCGTAAGTCTTATGCCTGACTAAACTATTTTTTTACCATAATGAATCCTTGAGGAACTTACATAAAATTCAAAGGTCATATAAATAAATGGTCGTGCATGATGACGATCCTTTGAAATCCATCAGCCGCTAGTAAACTTGCGAACGGCAATCAGAAATACGCAGGTTCGAATCCTGTCGGTCATGATTATTTTCGCTCATTTTCTAATAAAAGTTTAAGTTAAATAATCATAGTGCGGGTTCAGCACTTGACAAAATAGCTCATGATCCTTTCAAATGTTAGAGAAAGTTTAAAATTGCATTTTGAAATAGGCGCAAAAAGGTGGATGCCCGTTAATTTCAATTTTTTTTTAATTACCTAAAACCCCGTACACATCAACTGAAAACTTGGAACCAAAAAGTAGATTTGGTTTATGTTCTTATAATACACACACAAGAGTAATGCAATTTCATAGATCTATTAATCCATGACAATATAATACAATTATTTTCATCATATACAAATGATGCAACAATGGTTACATTATTTGCACATGTATGATGGGTATTTTCTAGGTGTTACATCCTAGGCTGCAGAAATGCTTAACATCAGGCAGGCTGTAGTCAAACGTAAACCTGTCCCACGTAAAAATAATTATGAAAATAATTAATTAGTAATTTAAAAATAAAATAAAATTATTAAATTCACACTAATCATATAATATTTTCGTGACGTGTGACCAAAATGCTGGCCTTTTTCTGGGACAACGTATCAGCAATATGTTTTAGTGATAACCCAGTACACAACACCTTAGATAGAACACCTCAGATCAGGTTCCTCGCGGCTTCCCCTTTCATCACCGCTTTTCTATTTGACAAGAAATTTCCCGCCTGCTGCTACCTGGTAGTACGATTTCTCGAGGAAACATTTATCAAGTGTAAACTGGATTTAATAAGGTATTATAATATTGATAGAGATCGAGAAAGTAGATCTGGAGATTTATATTATGTAGTTGAGTGGCAGTTTTCTGCCGGTATTCCATAAGTAAGTATAGATTATGTAGGTACATATATATAGTATTAGTGAATTTATTACCTCCTTTTTTATTATATAGAAGTACTAAGTTTATTTTACTTCATATTTTTACATTTTGTTACAAAAGTGTGTTCATGTTCTATTGAAAATACAATATCATACATCCTACTAAATTTGGAGAGATGGAACTTCAAATACCGTATTTTCAGGTATTTTTCATAACAAAACATGGAGCAGACCATAATTACTGAAACCTAATTAATTTTATTGATTCCCCTAAAGCATCAACAACAACAAGCTTCCACCGTCAATAAAAGAAGCTAACTCACTTGGTGTGTTTAAGAATAGACTCAAATCATTTTTATTAGATAAGGTCTACTACTCAATAAAAGACAATTTAAAACTTATTTTATTTTTATTTTTTAATTTGCACGATAAGACAATTTGAAATGTGTGTAGTATTTTTATTGACATATTTAAATAATTGATATAAGTGTTTTATTCTAAAAACTAAATTGTTAATTATAATTTGCACACCCTGTGGGTGGAAATATAGCGCACTCTTATGTACATAATACCACCTTTGTATACCTACCTATATTTCGCAATGAATAAATGAATTTGAAATTACCAGTAAGTTTAGACAGGCAAGATCCGTGGTCTCAAAGAGTTTTTCTAATTCACTTAGCGCTTTAATACTTACTTATTAGTTTAGTCACTACTAGCTTTTGCCCACGGCTTCGCACGCACTATTATTATACATATAAACTTTGCTCTTTAATTGCTATATCTTTGTAAAAAACTATGTACATAAAAATCCGTTGAGTAGTTTGCAAGATGTAAACATACATAGATACAGATACGGATAGACGCGGGAGCCGACTTTGCTTTATTCTCTGTACCTAGTGATAGTGATATTCTGCAACAAAATTTTGTGAGTAAAATAAACAGATGTTTTCTCAGAAACGTATACAAGGTGTAACAGAAGGGTGTGACAATATTAAAGAGTATACATATATATCATGTAAGGAGTCATATACCAAAATATGAAAAATTAAATCGCATATATTTTTTACCATACAAAAATTAGATAATATGTTGCACTTGATTTCGTGGCAGCCCTAGCGAGTGACGAAACCGAAATAAGCACACATTCTTTCATCCCGTTCTAGCATTAGTTTTAACGCAACGTATTCTCTCTCTCTCGCGCTCTCAGAGAGACACCGCCGCGCCGTGTCATTTGTCAATGCAAGAAAAGTCAATGAACGCTCAAAATGAAAAGATGTAAGGTTGCAAGTCTTAAAGTTTTAATGAAAGTTCAACTTATGATTACTCGAAATCCATGACACTTAGAATTCTGAAACCTAGTGGGCTGTATCCTATATATACATAGGTATGTATAGTATAAGTATTGTCACACCCTTGTGTTACACCTTGTATAAAAAGCAGATGTAGTCAGTGGCAACTAACAAGACACTTCCAAGCAGGTCCTTGCTTCGAATAAATTAATATTGTATGACATTTGCACAGACCTTCTTGCTTGTTAGTTGTTACTTAACATAAGAAGTACACTTAACATATTTATCATATTTATTGTGAAACATTATAGCGCGAAAATCAATGCTCTGTCATATAAACTCTCTCAAACCAGAGTTGACCACTCTCATTCGATAAGAAGAAAAAGTATATTGATAGAGGTCTAGCTTATGAAAACGGATTTATTATTTGGTAACAAAGGAGATTTTTGTAAATTATAAACTCTAAAAACACTAAGCAATAGTTGACAGGTGTCATTACCCCGTGCACTGGTTCATGCCCCGCGCCACACAATTGATCGTTGACCTGTACTCCGTGTTAACGCACCTTTACTCACATTGTCGTGTGTTGCAGCTCTACAGGAGGACTAACGTATGAAGAATCAATAACAAAAATAGCGAAGGTTTGATAAATAACAGATTATCCTCTTTTGACGTTGAATTGAACTACCTGTATGAAATTGTATACTAAAATAATATGGTAATAAAACGAGTTGCATCGCGAATTTCTGAGGCGGGACAGCCAATCACAATGTTTCAACCTATAGAAAATATAAGTAATAAGGTCATTGGCGGACGGTTTGGTATGATGTAATTTAAATTCAGTTTTTACATCACACTGAAATCATGTCTGGCTGTCCAGTGTAAACGAAAAATCTCGGGCAATTAGAAAATTTTCATTACTTGAGTAAAAACGTTAAACTGTAGGTCCCGGCTGTTTGTCTAGTACGAAAGTCGTTAAAAGCCATGTCAGAAGCCCTTGGCCACTCTCATTGGATAAGAAGAAGATCACACGAGTAGGCCGCTCTCACAGATTTTTTTTATGCTTTCTCATGCACTGAGCCGGCTGTAGCACCAGCATAGTGCGTTACAGATTACCGGCTAGTTGCAGCCAGGTCAGAACGGTGGTAAAATCATAAATGCATATTGTTTCTAGGGGCATTCACTCCACGCACTGAGCCCGGCTGTGACCGCACGCCACATAAATATGTACAAACATACACACAATACAACATTACTAGCATTTTTCTGTGCAAGAGTATTGAACTCTCTTTGAAAATTATTTTTTCCAATCAATATGTCGTTATTGTACACCAGAAATACAAAAATAAATTAACAATCAAAAACAAAACTACTAGTGTGGAGTTACTGACGTCGGTGTGAAGATTATTCTGGTAACCCAGACAACACCAATAACATCCCATCCACGTTAATCCGGAATAAAAAATAGCCCAGGACTACTTTTTCTCCCAGGTTAACGTCAGTAAAACTCCAGAGCGCAGCTAATATAGTCATATCAACCAATACATTATGTAATCCACTAGTATCCAGCTTTCACACATGCATTCCTAATTCCCGTTTGAACAATACCAAATAGTTGAACCAAAAGGGTCTGAAACTAACCCTAACTAACTTTCGGGCTGAAAGCTCATTGATGATTGATGACCTTTCAATCCGTTCTTTGTGTGTAAAACTTAAACAGTATTGCGTTTGGTATAGGCATACCGTATGCTTCTGATGTGGGCTAGTACTATAGCTACTCGTGTGCTTCTGATTTAGCAGTTTGGTACTAAATGGTCATGCCCATCAAACTCATGGCGATACGAGTATCAATTAATACACCAAAATCAAATCAGAATAGAAATAAAATAAAAAAACAAACCATAAAAACAAATAGAAAGGTTTGTTATTAAAAAAATGGCACTTTTATCAAAAAGTACGACACTAAATACTTCACATCAGATAAATTGTTCTTCATCTCTTATTTCTACAGAAACAAAAGGAAAACAATAATAGTTTGTTACAATGGCGTAGCATTTTATATGTTCAAACCTATTTTATCTACAGTTCTTTTAAAAATCATCAAGATGGAAAACCATTAGGTTACGGACTTGTATTACAAATAAGGAAACACTTGTTATGTAAGTAATCACAGTACTCGTTTGATTTCTGTCTCTGGATCTAAACAAAGGAACGCCGCTCGCTGCATGCACCAACCAGCTGCAAGACTTATAAGTATTATAAACTTATTCCTAGAAATTTAATCAAGCGAGCTGAATCAACGGCGCTACTAAAAGTTCATTGACCCTGTCGTTAACTCTAGGTATTAACGCTGGCTACGTATTAAGTGGTAGCCATTTACTTTTAATAGCTGTACTAGCACTTATAGTAAGCCTATAACAATAAAAAGTGAGCCAGGTGCACTTAAGTCGCTGTCCAGTGGCTTTAGATAGGGAATGTTTCCTGCCTCGTCTACTGGCCTGAAGCAGCCTCATCCATGCAACTTGTTGCAAATACGAGTATTACACTGAAAACTAGGAATTAATTCGACAGTAAAAGTAGCACGAAATGTTGCCGCGGATAAAGTTTTTGGAGTAATCCATTTACGTTGTCACAATGACAACATCACAACTAAAAAATGATATTAATAATTAATTGATGGTAAATTAATTCGGGGATGGGAAGTTTTATTTACTACACACTACTATTTCCAGATGTTCGTCTTAGAACAGATCATTGCAGGGATGCTGTGTAGACCGCAACATTAGACGAACCGCGGTCAAGCGTAAACCTATACGCTGCAAAAAATGGTATTCGGATACTTTTACGGCAGTTGGAGTTTTATACGGTTTTGTTGTAAGACATTACGAACAATTTTATCTCGTAAATACCTACCCGCTTTTGTTCCTAAGCCCTGTATCTCGCAGCAATTCGTCGAAAATCCCATGTCTCTGAACGAGATCAAAACGCGATCAAATCCCGTAGTTCCGAGAAGTCTAGCCCGTGTTGGATACAAAGCCAGGCTGTGATTTGATCAAAATGTTGAGAACAGGATTATTTTTCCCAAGCAGTGTAATGGAAGCGAGCAACAAGATTTACTCGCCTAATGAAATACAGAACTCGCAAACAATTTATTAACTGAAGACAACTTTGTAAACCACTGAGTTTTTGTACTTACATTTTCTCTCTACTATAAAATCCGAAGAAATCTAAATGGTATAAGACAGCATTATTAAAACATGTGTGATAGTTTCGCAGATGTTCTTTTTCTGATTGTATGATAGTGGCTAACTATAGTGTCGAGAATTTTCAATCTACGCACGACTTTGACATGACATAACGCCTTAACAGATTTATGTACCTACATATACCGTAGGTAAATGCATACTCATATTATGTATAAGTTTTATAAGCTGTAACAAAAAAGAAGAAAGTAAGCTAGTGCTACAAGTATCGCACTTAACGCTATAAGTGATCTAATCCAGGCAAACTATCAATGATTTTTATTTCATAACTAAGTTGGTATTCCTGGTCTTATGAATCAATATTCATTGTTATTGCCACTGCGACATAATTTATGATATCAAAACTTGGCTGATATAATTCATATCAACCAAAATAATAATAATTGAAGTAGTAAATTAATCATCATAGGTGTCAGCATTATTATATTCGCATATTTCTATTTCCTATACTGACGTGAGTAATCCAGAGAGAAAATGATGCCAGCGCACTTTTTAATTAAATATTCTATTATTTTAACACATTATGTCTATGTGCATTCATTTACCTAACGTCGTAGTATGTATATGTGTGTAAATAATCACTAGTCAACCCAAGCTTGAACTAGGTATTTTTGTAAATATTTTAAAACATAAAAGCAGTACGTTGTAAAAAAAATCTAACATTTCCAATCTAAGTCCTGAGTTTCCTGGAAAGTATAGCTCAATGGCTACAAACAAATCACAAGGAGTGAAACCCCCTTCACATACTTGGCAAAATAGTAAATCTCCTAAAAAAACCTAATATATTAAATGGTATTAATAATCGTAGTATCATATCTTACATCTTTATATTAATCTATACTATACTATAATATTATAAAGCTGAAGAGTTTGTTTGTTTGTTTGAACGCGCTAATCTCAGGAACTACTGGTGCGAATTGAAAAATTCTTTTTGTGTTTAATAGACCATTTATCGAGGAAGGCTTTAAGCTATATAACATCACACTGCAACTAATAGGAGCGAAGAAACAATGGAAAATTTGGGAAAAACGGGGAAAATTGATCATATTTGAGGGCTTCCGTTGCGCGCGCTGCGAAAACGGATCAAGTCGAGGGTAACAGCTATTATTTATAAAGCTGAGGAGGTTGTTTGCAAAAATAAATATGATGCCCAAAATAACTATTCCACGCGGACGAAGTCGCGAGCACAGCTAGTAAATAATAAAAAGTTTGTCAAGTAGATAATATTTTTTTCAGTCATCAAGCAATTGAATCATGGACTCCAAGGTTCCTTTGCCGAATTACTTATAGGTATCCGGCTTGAGAGGACACCGTCACACCCTCTGGCTTGTTGCTGATATACTTTCATTGGGAAGTTTGTTTGTAAAGCGTGTAGACGGACGTGATACAAAGTTCGGTGCAAATTGGATTACGTCTTTACTCGCCTGGACTCGTTCCGGATTCGGTCTAGTTTTTATCAAGTTTTCCAATTGAAAACTTCAAGTACTATATACCTACTTACTTGAAACCAACTTGAAACTTACCTCGTTGTTTTAAATCTTTCCTTTTCAATTAGCTTATTAGATGGTTTGGAAACTCTCGATACCAGAATTGGAAACTCTTATACGAACTATCTTAGATTTATTTACTGACTGTACATTGTATGACAATAAATCCTACATAAACAAATTATTATTTATATCTAAGTTACCGGACTAAAAAGACCAAAACAGAAACAGTTTTCTTTATTATTGTGTCAAAAAATACAGATTTCTCCAAAACATTAATTTGCTGCCGATTTCTCTTGTAACCCGATAATTATAATCACCACACAATTATTATAAAAACTCGATTTAATCTCTCGCTTCGCCGGAATATTCGTATCGTTTCATAAATAAGACGGGACGATAATGATCTTCGCACACTGATCGGAATTTAAATTATTATTTATGCGACTGATGAGGACATAGGAATTTTGAGTAGTATTTATGTTATCTAGAACACCTTGAGGTTCGGTGTGCCAATATAAATAGAGATTATTACTATTAGAAAAAATCGAATGTAAAAAACTAAATACTGTTGAAATAACACATATAAGTATCGAACACAGCGCTTTGCCTCAACGTTTATTGTACGGACGGCAAAGATTTGGAAAACTTTACCAGAAGCTGTGTTTCCTGCGAACTACAATCCAGGGGTTTTCAAATCTAGAGTTAATAGGTATCTTCTAGGTAAGCGTGTTACACCCTAGACTGCAGCAATGCTTAACATCAGGCAGGCTGTAGTCAAACGTAAGCCACGTAAAAAAAACTATGTTTAGCTGTAGGTATGACTGAGTTATATTTGAAAGAAGATTATTTTCTGTGGGACTGAAACTCCAGTGATGTTAGGTTACGTAACGACGTAAACACTTTATTCGGGTTATAGTATTATTAGTAATATAGAAGTCGTAATATATGTAACTGAAACTTCGAATAATTTAAAAAAATAGTACAACATAATGCTTAAAGCTTGAATTTATGATCCTTATTCATTGTATAGAAGGAGAAACGAGTGGATACGGCGAAAAACGGGACTAAAAGACGTAGTAGAAGTCATTACGGGAAGAAAGTGGAGATGGGCTGGCCATATTGCTCGAATGGACTGTCACCGATGGACACGAAGACTAGTAGTGTGGAGACCATGGGCAGACAGGAGACCACGAGGCCGCCCACCGTTACGATGGGTTGATGACATCCGGAAGCACGCGGGTCACAACTGGATGGCTAGAGCAGCAGATCGCGAGTTATGGAGAAAAATAGGAGAGGCCTATGTTCAGAAATGGACTCCTTAAAGGCTAAGAAAGAAGAAGAAGAAGATTCATTGTATATTTTCGTAAGTCCTATCTTGGGGGGAAAGGTAGGATTCATTGATAAATTTACTACATATTTTCTGACCATACAGGTAGCATAGATGTGAGTCACAGTGTTTCCCCCACCACGTATCTGTATTAGTATTAAGATCTTATTATAATGCATTCATATGGGATTGCTAGAAACACGATTATTTCTATCGCAGGGTTGTCGATATGGTTTTAGTTAGGTAAAAAAGCTTTTATTTTACTTAACCGTATTACAAACAGAGTTTCTACATTTGGTTAGTTATTTCAATGTTTAGGTATGTTACATTTATATAATTAGAATTTAGGGATATTTGTTTCACGGTAAGAAACCGCCCTTGGCGGTAAAAGCCTATTCCAGTTTTCCATCTTGCAGTAACTGTCCGATACGAATGTTTATATTTATATATTCCATAAAAATGGTTTTAGTTGGGTACGAGATTTTTAATTGATAGGTATTTGTCTGGCGACTGTAAGCTTTTTTTTAAGTGAAGAAACCGAAGCGATTCTATTTTTTATCTATTTCAGTTCTTTTTTTTAACGAGATTAAACGCAAAGCCAGTCTTTATAACTTGTTCGTGTGCATGATTAGGCAAGAAGGAGTTTTTCGCATTGTACCCACTCCACGTAGTCACATGAGACAATGAGAATCAAAATATACAAATCTCAAAGGTGACCGACTGACTGACATAGTGATCTATCAACGCACCGCCCAAACCACGGGACGGATCGGGCTGAAATTTGGAATGAAGGTAGATGTTATGACGTAGGCATCCACAAGGAAAGGATTTCTGTAAATGTCACTTTTAAAGGGGTGAGATAGGGGATGCATGTTTTACTTCTTAATGCGAGCGAAGCCGCACGCACCCACTAGTTAAATAAATATTCTTATAGTTTCCATCACTTGGCAACCCTGCTGAGATTCGTGCCGGTTTTTGCGAGCCGTCCGTAATGACATAATTATAGCTAAGTGAAACGGTTTCAGATCAATTTGTATTTTATGCTCTCGTCTTATTTCTGGGAGCAATGACACTGGGACCTGTCTGAGTGCCGTCTGCCTGCGAACGATTATTAATAACTATTTCTTAAAGAGTTCCTTGCTCACAATCATCATCTTCTTCGTCTACGGCCAGTTTATTTCCACTGCTGGGTATAGGCCTCTCTCTTGTCATGCCAACAGTCTCGGTCCCTACCTCTAACTTCATGCTCGGTCCTGTGCCAATCTCGTCCAGGTACGACCCGCGACATACGTCGTCAACCCATCTCGCTGTTGGACGTTCGACACTCCGTGTACCTGTTCTCGGCCACCACTCAGTCTACAACATGCTAAAATATGTCAGGGAATATCTGGGAGATCTGCAGGCGTATGCTCTGAAACTTAAGCGATAAGGTCGCTCATTGGCCTATTCTAGGGTAGTAACCATTTCTCCAGTTATTATATGTCGTTGTGGTGTACAACACGGAATATATGATTGATTGCTTACAAGTTGGCGATAACAAGCTGATAATGATGATTACTTGTTCCTCAAAGCCTATTTCTGAGGTTTCTTTTCTATTGCGCGATGAGCAAAGGATATATTTAAGTACACGTAAGTGAGAGCTTTAGTCCAGCACAGATTTTCTGGAAAGAAAAAAATCATCGCCTTGAAAACGGTTAGTTAACCAATGAAGCCCAAAGTGACGATGTTTGATCATCACAACGTCTTTGGAGTCCTTAATTGGCGAAATATATTTTCGGAATATGTAAATTATGAATAGGAGGTACCTACATGAAAAACTTCATTTTCAGAGAAAATAAATATCAAAGGTAAATAGTTATTTGTTATACAAGAGTGCAAAGTTGCTTTTTAACCGCGTGCTCAATTTTGATGACCGAGCAAGAGCAGCCAATAGTCATAGTAACAATTGCTACGTAAATTCATCCTCTCTTGAATACAGGATACAATGTTGATGATGATGATAAATATTGAAATAGGTTTGAGACGTGTTTGAGACCAAATCAATCTAAATATATAAAACTCAAAAGTGACTGACTGACTGATATAGTGATCTATCAACGCAAAGCCACTGGACGGATCGCGCTGAAATTTGGCATGCAGGTACATAGATGTTATGACGAAAGCATCCGCTAAGGAAAGATTTTTGGAAATGCCACTTTTTAAGGGGGTGAAATAGGGGATGCAAGTTTTACTTTTTAGTGCAAGCGAAGCCGCGGGCATTCACTAGTTTTATATAAGACTGAATGTGTAAATATTTTAATCTGCTTCACACTTAATGGTAGATTCGATTTTTATAAAATCTGACATGGTTATAGATCAGATTCTAGGTTTGATAACGTACCTACAGGCTACTTGTGGACCCTAACATATTGTGTATATTAACCTCGTCAGCCAGTATCTTAGCAGCTATCTTCTCATTTGCATCTTCTTTTGCTTTTAATTTGCGCGCGCGCTCTGCTAATCTGGAATGTATTATATTGATTTTATTGGTCTATAATATTTACGCGCCTGCGAGAACGTCTCCATCTCCTTCTTGAGGCGCGCCGTCATCTCGCGCTTCTGGGCTAACTCTCTGCAATACATATATTAAAAAAAATGCCAAAAAACTTGTCACAAAATGTTCCGAATCCTATGTACTGCTTGTAGTGCCTAGATTTACTAATCTAAACTAAGCTAACTTTTTTATGTTTATTTTAAACCTTTTTATATCAATATAATGCGAGCGAAGCTGCGGGCGTACACTAGCTTCAAAATAAATGTATGAAAGTAGTAAGTATAGTACCTTCTCCTTAATATCCTCCTGCGGCTGCTGCGGCGAGGCGGGCTGCGCGTCCGACTGCGCCTGCACGCGCCGCCCGAGCGTGTTCATCACAGCCATCACGTTCTCGTGCACGCGGAGCACTCTGCAGGCTCGGAGGAAGGACAAGCCTGGAGACATAGTAATAAGTTGAAGTGTGGCGCACTATCGGAACCTCTCTTTTTAATGAATGTTTTTAGTGTGCTAAAAAGAGACAACTATATACAATCTGTTCGGCCCTTTACGTTAGTGAAGCCGGTTTTTCTAGCTCGAGTAACCAATTTGGATACTAGCTGTGGATTTGGATTTTTGGCGAATATACCGTGAATCTTTGGTTAAATGAGTTTGTTTGAGAAGTGTTTTCTACTGAAGAACAAATGGCGTGCGTTGCCTATGGCTGTAAGAGCCATGCTTCGAAGAAAAGTGACGAAATCCAGAGCTTGTCATTTCACAGGTTAGAGTTTTTTATCATTTTCCACAAAACAATACAAAACTGAATCAAAATATTAAAATATAACAAATTTCTACTCTTTTAGAACCTCATTTTGGAGGAAAACAATTAAATTTTGCCATTATATGTTAAAAATACGCAAAAGTTTGGTTTATAGTGTTGTGCACAATTGTTCTGAATTCGGTTAAAATCGGGTCTCGGTTTTGCCAATAGTAGTAATTTATTCGAACAATTATTTCAACATAGTATTGATCAGTGGAATATTGATAATCATAGAAATCTACTCATAAAAGCCATAGCCGAGACATACTTAAAAACGAAAATTCATTATATGACTAAGCAACTTATACAACCACAAGATAAAGTACGTAATTTTTTAAATAAAACTGTATTGTTTAAGGGTCAGTAAATAAAAACCTACAAAAGTTATCTGAGTTATTTTATTTATTTCGAACTACACAATCTTTTTCCAGGTTTTCTCACCTAGTTCTAACTATGCCTAAAAGATCGATTTTGAAAACATGTTACAATTACGTCACTTTAATATGGTTTAGTTAGCGAAACTACTAGAATAATCGTTAACGTGACAGAACAGAATGTATGTTTCGGTTCGGTTTCGGTTTTTTATTTCGTACGTCGTAGGCACATCACTAAATTGAGGTATTAAAAAACGGCTACACTGTCATTTGAAGGTGATCTATATAGTAACTAGTTATCTCTTTCTTCCGCGTTGGTGCGCACATAAGTCGAAAGAGTGCAGACATACAGAACACGTTCAATTTATTACTATGACTCCAGGCTTGTTCTTCCTCCGAGCTCTGCAGGAAACACACGACATGTTAAAAGGCTATCGTGTGGTTTTGTGCGGCGCCACCGTCGTGTTTCACTATTAACGTATTTCATCAGGTATCAAACTATTATTCTAATAAAATTTATTTAAAAATAAAAACCGACTTTAAGTGTCACTAAAAAGTGAATAAATAATTTATTTTCATTTTTGCGAATTCAAAATTCAGAATTGGGAGTAAATAATTGGAAGCGAATTCTAAGCCTGTTGGTAATATCATCACAGTCGCGAAAACGGATTCGATCGGCCCTTTTAGTTTTTGAAATAGTAGGTAATCTATACCGTTTATCGTGTACAACTCACCTGATCAAATCAGGATGCTGGAAGAATAGTAAAAGGTTGTTGACGAGTTTCCTGAAATTAAATATAAAGTTTTAAGAGTCGAACAACAGAGACAAGCATATAAATACTAATTTATTTAAAAAGGGTATTCTCAAACACCTCTCTGAGCTGGCAAAGCGCTGCAACATCTCTAGAGTTGCATGTCCATAGGCAACGGTAGTTGCTTACCATCAAACGGGTCGTCTGCCTTTTGGCTACTTTTATAATTAAAAAAAGAAATCTCTACACGACTCAAGTATGATTTTACTCATAAATGGGTGAACGAAAAGTGACTTCCATTTTGGGCACATCCGTGGGCAAACTCTCGACACCAGAGTTGGCCACTCTCATTCCATAAGAAGAAGACTCATAGATTAAACTTACCCAAGTCTCTTCCTCATGAGTTCTTCTTCTTCCTGACTCATCTGTACCGGCAGCAGGGCTCTGATCTGACTCAACCCGACCCACATCTCGGCGACATCTTGTTTGGTCTTCGTATTTATGACGTTGGTCTTTTCAACTGATATTATTTATTTATTTATTTTATTACTTATGTACTAACAGCTTAAGCCAACACGTACATTAAGCCAACTATTATTATATATATTATAACTACCTACTATAATAATGCTAAAGCATTTGGGTAGAACATATTATAAACTACGTTACTTAAAAATTTACAACAATCACAACGAAATTTCCTATATATTTTTTTTTATTATTATTTCTACTCACCAAAACTCTTCCTCATGAGTTCCACTTCTTCCTGACTCATCTGTACCGGCAGCAGGGCTCTGATCTGACTCAACCCGACCCACATCTCGGCGACATCTTGTTTGGTCTTCGTAATTATGACGTTGGTCTTTTCAACTGATATTATTTCTACTCACCAAAGTCTCTTCCTCATGAGTTCCTCTTCTTCCTGGCTCATCTGTACGGGCAGCAGGGCTCTGATCTGACTCAACCCGACTCACATCTCGGCGACATCTTGTTTGGTCTTCGCGTTGATGACGTAGGTCTTCTCTAGAGCTCGGATCAGTTCGCCGATTGCGTCGTACTGACGGACTAGAAGACTGGAACAATGACAGTTTGGTGTTACATTTTGGTCAAAACAGAGTCACAAATGGCGACTTTGGATACAATAAGAAGTTATTCTATCCAAAAGTTTACTTTACCATAAAATAAATTTATCTGTGACCTGAATTTGAATCAAATCTTGATCTACTATATAACCTTATTGTTTTTTTACTTTACGTATACATTTACCTACGAATTTTGGAAACAATTCAGAATTATATGACCGATTTATGGAAACTGAAAATTTAGAAACCTACTTTATCGTTAAGCTTGGTTTTAAACTTGTTTTTTTTTTTTTGGGAAAATATATAAAAAAGCTTAGTTCCACAAAGTAATATGCTTACCTGAACATTTCCCTGACAAGTTTGGGTGATTCAATCTGTGACTCCTCCGCCCAGGTCACTATGGTACCGATGAGAACCTTACGGAACTCCTCTTCTGGCGTCTTCTTTGTGGGTTTTTCTATCGCCTGCAAAGAACACCTTATATCAGTAACAACCTACGGCAAATACAGCGGAAGATCAGCGATGACTGTTTGCAGTAAACATAAGCTGAGTTGACGCCGATTTGTGACTGGAAATGTTTGTATATTTCTTACGATGTTTTTTTATTGTACTTGGTTGTGATTTTCTGCCACAGGTATATAAGTGTTAGTTTACTATTAAGTAATTCGGGGAAATAAGATTAGGCTTTTGTCAAAATATCTGACTTGGCATTATTTCATACTACTTTAGAGAAAAATATAGTACCTAAAATGTTAACAACAATCTTTCAGCTAGTCAACTTCTTTGGTAGACCAAGGTAAGTAGTTCATTGTTGTTGTTGTATTGTACAAAGGATTGCAAGAGGTGAGTAGAATATAAGAAACACAAAAAATAGTAAACAAACGAAAGTTAAGTTAGTTACTGTCTTAAGTTAATTAAATTTCCAAAAAACTAGTGTGCTCATAGTAGGTATATGTAGAGTTAAACTGTAAACTTACCTTGGCTTCCTCTTCCAACTCCTTCACAGTATTGATGAGACTGTACAGCTTGCCAAACGCACCCAGCTCGGCTTCTGGCTCCGCTGACTCCTGAAAAAGTCAATAATAAATATCTAGCCCACACTAAGCAAACGCTTGTGTCGTGGGTACTAGATAACGAATAGAAATATTGTTTTAATTTTTTTTTACTAAACAATCACAGATCGTATTATTCTTTCTCTTGTCGGTTTCGTAACAAATTGTTTTTTACATGGGAGGGTCGTCAGTCCGCCGCACAACCCTCAAAATGCTGGAGGACCACACCCTACTTTGGTCAGCGAGTGCATTGGACTTAGCCGATAGCGTAGCTAGGCTGTACTTGGTTGGTCGAGGTGTTTGAAACCTGCGGAAGTGAGACAGGAAATAAGTTTGTGTAAAAGTGGGGAAGTCTATTGTCTAGTAAAGTACTCACTCAGTATAGCGTTCATCTGCTCCCTGGGCGGGCAGCGGAACTCTCTCGTCTTCTTGGCAGCCACCGCGCTCGGCAGGTCTGACTGCTTGATTTCTGTGTAACGTCTGGGAATACAACAAGTAACTAGTTATTATCTCGACACATTTTTAACGTGGGATAGGTTTACGTTTGACTACAGCCTGCCTGATGCTAAGCATTGCTGCAGTCATACTTTTATCTCGATATTCGAAAATTTATCGCATACGAAGTTGTTGATACTTAATGTTTGCAAAACGGGCCTTAACATTCTGACACTAAAGCAGTGTTTTACAGATTTGAAAAACTCGAAGACGAGACACCTATCAAGATTTCTAAACTACACTAATATTGGGCCACCAACAAAGAAATTATTTGTAATTTCTTGCTTGCTTTTATGATTATTGTTTTATTTTCAAGCATAAGCTGTATTTACCGAATTCGTAAAACAACCTGCTAACTTCCCTTACTCAGATTAAAATAAACGTTTACCTCAACTGATCAGTCTGCAGATCCCCAACAAAATCATGTGCGAAAGCAATGATAGCCTCCACCCTGTGCCTCAGTTGTATATCATTCAGATGTTGCAGAAGGTAGCACATCTGTAGCTTGGCTCCTTCCGCCATCTTCACGTGGAGAAGACCTTTGCGGTGCTCGTCTTTGCCCTCTGGGAAATCAATGCAAAATAAAATTTTATTATGACGGTCAGTTTGAGTTTACATATGAATGAGTATTTTTACTTGTCTTCATGCTTAAATCATTTGAAATGGACGTTTCAATAATCCGAAACGAATAGTAATAGAAAGATAATAGACAAAATCTATGAGCCAGTACCGTGTGCCAGTGCAGTCGTTAATCAATGACAAATAGACTGTTTGAGAACCCTCGAAATTGGCAATGAGCTGGCCATTATAACACGATTCCAACGCCTTAGAGTTCTACTTATCTACTAAGAGTTTTAATACCCTTATCAATGGTAGTGCGGATTGAAAACTCTCGGCACTATAGTATGCTATTCCCATAAGATTCTACAGTAAGCAATACTCATAGTTTTGTTACCTTTATCGAAGGTAGGGTCCCATGTCTCCGGGTTGATCATGATGAGCAGCTTCTCCACATTCTCGTCTCGCATCATGCCCACCAGCAGCAGCCGGTCCACCAACTTGATCAGGGGCCTGGAAATAAAAAGTGCAGTGGTACAAGTTACTAACCAAAATTATTATAAAATATATTGCATTTCGATTAAAGAGGGCAAAGAATGAGACTAAACTAAAAAATGATATTATGAGATTTGTAATTATTGTTCGCCAAACATGTTCGCGATTTATGTTTGACCGTGACTAACTTGTTTAAAACTGTCATGTTTTGTGTACCTTAATGAATCTAGTAAGATTTTAAATTTATTGACATTTTAAATAATTTAATGTACATATTTGCACACCCTATGGGTAAGAAGGTAGCGCTCTGTAATACCTGTTACCAACTTTATGTATCCTATGTTCTGTATATAAATGTTTTGAATTTGATAATTTTTTTGAAGAAACGCATTTTTCGTCAGTAAAATATTCTTTTGATTTTATTATGTCCTCGTATCGTGCGAAAAGAAATTGATTATATTAATGTATTCAAAGGGCAGTAGGCACTTTACAGAAAACATTACTTTTGAGTTTAAGTTCATTACCGCACAGGGGTTAAATAACTGGCAAAGTCGTTATAGGTACTCAGTCACCCTCTCCCCCTTTTACTTATACAACAAGAACTACTTTACCATAAATTATACTTACAGGAACAAGTTCTCATTAGTGCCTCCCAGAGGGTCCCTGTTATGCACCTGGTTGGTCTCCACGGCGTCTGCTAACGCTTGCATCACGAACTCACGGACTACTTCCAACGGGAAGTACGGTGAGTACAGGTTGCTTATGTCTGTTATGCTTTCCCTGGAACAGAAGGAAATAATTCATATTAAGGATATTGAATCAGGCGTTTCTATGCGGAAATCTATTGCAGATGATAATTTGAATAAATTTCGAAAGCTATCGTTCATATAATATTCGTTGGTAAATATTCTAAATGGGTCTATCAAAATGACCAAAATTTTCGATTGCGTTTTGGTTCAATCTAAAGAGATGACGAAAACTTTCGATTGGTAATATGGCTCGTAAATATGTTACGGATATTATGATATTTATGTAGTAAGTGAATTATGGTTATTACTTAGCTCTAATATATGAAGCGAGTGTTGCTCAGCGGTTCAGCGTCTGCTTTTCATCCAGACGCACCCTGGTTCGAATCCTACCCTACGCCAATGACTTGTATTTTTAAGTTATGTGTGGATTTGCACTCGCTTAGCAGTGAACGAAAACTTCTTGATGAATCCCACATGTTAGAGGACCACAATATCCGAGGACATGTCTTCCGTGGAAGGTCCTGGGCGCACACTACGATGTATCTGCACAAGAGAACTTCCCGAACGAATTATTATTATTCCGCGAGGGAGTCACGACCGTCAGTCATGAGGAAATACAATTCAATGGGAAGACTTGGTCAATATATGTCATTCTATATTTCTTTTAGTGACCTTATAATATTTTATATTACTCACGCAATATCAGTCATCTTCATCTGCGGTCGCACACTCTCAGTATTGAGCGAGCGCAGACTGTTTCTCATCTCTGGCTCCGAGTACAGAGCCTTGAGTTCAGCACCGAGCGGGATCACAAACTCGTTCTTGCAGGTTTCCCTGGAGAAAATATTATGTTAGTGTATATTGGTTATTAGCGCCATCTGGGTGCACTAAATAGAAGTAGCTCAGTAGAAAATAATTATTTAGCGCATCTTGTCTGAAATAATGTTGAAGTCTTAAATTTGTATAACGGATAAGTAGTTTTATTTGTATATGATCTTTATTCGCGTTGCGGTATTTTGCAGAAAATTACTTTAGGCTTTAGAATTTTAGATGGTATTGCTATGTCACATTTGACATAATTAACTACATGTAAATAAGTGCCACGATAGTTTCCTAATGTGTACTTTATTAATAACTAGCTGGTTCCCGCGACCTCGTCCGCGTGGAATAGTTATTACCATAAAAACGGGTCTATTGAGTTAACCTTAAAAGATATACTGTTGCGGACATTTTGTTAGATCATTTCAAGATAAATAATTCTTAAATACATATTTTTTTGATATCTTTTACCGTTTTCGCAGCGCACGCAACGGAAGCTCTCAGAGATGAATAATTTTCCCCGTTTTTTCCACTTTTTTCATTGTTTCCTCGCTCCCATTAGTTGCAGCGTGATGTTGCCTAAGGCCTTCCTCGATAAATGGTCTATTCAACACAAAAATAATTTTTCAATTCGCACCAGTAGTTCCTGAGATTAGCGCGTTCAAACAAACAAACAAACTCTTCAGCTTTATAATATCAGGATAGATTTGATCAAACTTAAGAACGAACACATGGACATATGCAAAATGATTGATTCCAGCACAAATATTGCAAATCTGCTGAACTTTTGCCCAGGAAACAATGTCATCTGATTCAATCTCAAATTTCAACTGTCGAGACTTTTCAAGCCACCCCATGAGCCTATGACTACCAGATATACTTACATAGTGGTAGCATGCGAGTCCAGGTGCAGTGCGATGAGTAGATCGTAGAAGCCCTGTCTGAGCGGCCCCGACATGTACTGAGACTGGATGGCGTACAACAGCTGTTTCTGGTCCACGTGCGTACATAGTGCGTGCGCAGCCCTGGAATAATAATGTTTTATAAATGTAACATTTTTGATAAGAACCTTTATTTATTAATTTATTTCATGTACTTATGTACTAACAGCTTAAGCCGTCGCTTCATCAAGCGTAGGCCTCAGTTAGGGTACTAGTGTAGGTATAATTACCATAATTTAACCAATAAATTTAGTGTTTAACTTTTCTTTATTGTTATATCTGAAAACGAGTAGAGGATATAAAGGCTTTTTTATCTTATTCTATAACAGACTAGTGGGTGCTCGCGGCTTCGCTCGCATTAAGAAGTAAAACTTGCATCCCCAATTTCCCCCTTTAGAAGCGGCTTTTCCAAAAATCCTTTCTTAGCGGATGCCTACGTCATAACATCTACCTGCATGCCAAATTTCAGCCCGATTCGTACAGTGGTTTGGGCTGTGTGTTGATAGATCACTATATCAGTCAGTCACCTTTGAGTATTAAATATATTTAGATTAAGCCAACACATACATGAAACCAACTACTACAACAATGCTAAAGCATGACAACCTTGCGAAATTTATAGAAAAAAAATGGCCAATTGATAGTTAATTCCTATTTCCGAAAGTCTGGAGTTTTAAGTGTTTCAATTTTACTCTATCATTAAACTCCTTCTCTACTTTGTTTCCAATAGAAAGGTAGATTGAATAATTTATTAAAAACACACAAAAAAACATATGAATTAAAATTCCATGCATAGGGTATATGCATGGAATTTTAATTTATATTGGTCTACGACAGTCTTATTTATAAACATTGACTAGTGCCGTCATAATTTTACTCCATGACTAAAACACGTATTAAGTAAAACTACTATTAATAAACCTGGAGTAGAATAGAATAGAATATATCTTTAATGTACACCAATATAAAACATAAATAACAAACAGGAAATAATCTTAAATATATTAGAGTGCTGTACATTGGGCGGCCTTATCGCCTTAGGCGATTTCTTCCAGGCAACCTTTTGGATGGACATTACTAAGAATTATAAACAGGCGGTGTACTAAAAATATAATAGTATAATATAATATATTAGATACATACATTAGTTAAAAGAACAAAAAAATACTCAAAAAATACATAAATAAATACATACATATTTCATACATATTACACAAAAATTTACGAAAAAAAAACTACTATTTTATAAGTAAACTACATAAATTAATGCTATAACAATGACAAATAATGGTGATACACTAACTTTTGGAATATGCTCAGCGACTTGGCCTGCCTGATAGGCAGGGGCAACGCGTTCCACAAGAAGATGGCCTGGATGGTGAAGGATTCAGAGTAAAGGAGGTTGGAATATTCAGAAGTAGAAGGAGTCTCTAATATCAGAGTCCGGCACGTGCGCAATGAGCTGGAGTGGGAAGCGGTGGCCAGACTGTGGTGGAAAAACTTCAGCTCGGAGACTTCTCAGCTACGGACATCAGCAGATGTCACCGTATGGGGCGCGCCGCTGCCAACAAGCCGCGGCCTTATCTCATCAAGCTTCGTGTTGTGGCCCTCCGCGACCAGATCTGGTCTTCTAAAAAGTGCCTCAAGGGTTCGGGGACCACGGTCTCCGAATTTCTAACGAAGGCACGACGTTTTTATATCCGCTCGCCAACGTTTCGGAGTTACGAAATGCTGGACGAGGGAGGGCAACGTCTTCATTTTGGATGCGGAGGGAACACGCCATCGGGTCAACACTGTTGGTGATCTTGAGGCTATACAGCCGAAGCAGGCCCCGGCCCCAGCCGCGTCGAAGGCGAAGGCTGCGAAGGCCACGTCAAGTGCTGCTGGTGAAGGAGCAAAGCCTAAAGCGAGGAAAGTCGTGAAGAAGTAACTATCATTCATTGTGTCCTGTTTACAGTGTTTGTGTTGTGTATTAAGTGAAATGTTTGTCATAGATGTAGGTATGTTTTATTCACGGTAACTTTGTTCTACATCAATTAAGGGTAGACACACTAGTTTAGTTTTTATTTCGACGAACGCTATTATATTTTGTTTGTTTATTTTTCATTTGACAGCTCTTTGAGTTTTTATATTTTTTTTCTCTTTTCTTTTTCTGTTTACATTCACTACTGTTGATAAGACCAGTGTTTGTTAATTGTACAACCCAATTTTTTCTGTTGTACTAGATAATGTACGTACATATTGATGTTATTTGTTTTGTGCATTTCTTCTAGTTGCAATACTGGCAGGTGGACATTTAAAATTATAAATAGTTTAATATTTAATTAATATTTAAAATCGTATAATATAAATACCGTACCTAACGTAATACAAATACTCATACATACAAATATATTTATGTCGTCTGATAGTGACGATAATGTGGAATATGCTACCTGTTCCTCTTTTAGTGATGCTGACAGCAGTGATAGTTTTATCAGTTTGCCTACACTGTCTGACTCTATTAATTCCTTTATTTCTGATGCCCCAAAAAACTTTAACGTGTGTATGAAATATGTATGTATTTATTTATGTATTTTTTGAGTATTTTTTTGTTCTTTTAACTAATGTATGTATCTAATATATTATATTATACTATTATATTTTTAGTACACCGCCTGTTTATAATTCTTAGTAATGTCCATCCAAAAGGTTGCCTGGAAGAAATCGCCTAAGGCGATAAGGCCGCCCAATGTACAGCACTCTAATATATTTAAGATTATTTCCTGTTTGTTATTTATGTTTTATATTGGTGTACATTAAAGATATATTCTATTCTATTCTACTCCAGGTTTATTAATAGTAGTTTTACTTAATAACGGAAAGTTTTGTATATAAATATATATTTATAAATAAATATAAACTACAAAAATATTTTAATAGTCTTTGGTATTCACGATCTCTGTAAACTATAATTAAACTATTTTAACCGGTATAATCGCGTACTTATTGATTCAATATTTTTCCTGCCAATAAAAAACCAATAAACACACGATTAATCCTGTTAGAAATCATTATTATTACTTAGGTAATTAAATATGATTGAATGGTCTTCACAACAATTAACTATTATTTTATCTCCAAATGGATTAACCCTCTTCAAAGCTTTTATCCATTCTTTTTCCCATTTTAACGTCCTTTAAACTATAAAAATCAACTTTTCCGGTGAATTGGTAGTTGTATTTTTACATTTAGACACAACACATGATTTCCTAGTATTGGAATTGGACATTTTAAAAGTATTTAGTTAAAATTTAGACGCCACGAGCGCGCGACGAGTAAGCCAGACTGAGCGTGCTGTATGATGACGTCACAGAGTCACCGGCAGCCCGCGTCGTGCGGTTACAACTTGTTTTACTTATAAGTCGGAAACTAATTGACGTATCGAAGTAATTCTTTCACTAGTATTTATTATTTTTGATAGAGAAAAAGGAGTACTAAAAATCAAAATCAATTATCGATCTTCATTGCCAACATAGTTGTGGACGCTAGGTGGCGCTGAACTCGTGCACAGAGCCAATAGTTCGACTCAAACTTTTGTTTAGATATCAATAATTTGAGATTATTCACGTTTAGTCTATTTTTATTAGTCTTGAGTCCAACTTTATACAACAGTTTGTATGGAAATTGCGCACAGGCGACAGCACCTTAAACAAGTGCTATTTAAGGTGCAGTGCTCGTGCGTAATTCAAATATGTAGTATGTGCAACCTGTTGTACTGTAAGAGAGATTTTGTGCCGAATTATACCTCAAATCGTAGGAATTCAAACAAAAATCTCGCCTCTAAAAAACTAATCGTATACATTTTTATATACATATATAAAAATGAATTGCAGTTCGTTAGTCTCACTAAAACTCGAGAACGGCTGAACGGATTTATCTTATCTTAGTCATGAAATGTTCGTGGAGGTCTAGAGAAGGTTTAAAAGGGGAAAAAAATTGAAATTAATTTATACAAAAGTTTAGGTCTTTTATTTATCGATTGAGGCAGTACGAAGTCTGCCGGGACAGCTAGTAATAACATAAAACTATTAATATTATAAAAGCTAAAGTACTTATGTACGTGAATGTGTTTATGATCGTTTCTTTTTCATATTCAAATGATTTAACCGACTTGGAAGTAATTTGGTATGGAATTAGTTTAGACTCTGACACATATGTTAACTTTGACCCTGTAAAGGCTAACGGCATCCTGGTTGCTTTTCTTTGGACACTTTCAAGGACATTAATGTCCTTCCGAAAATATGGGCTCCAGACTTGAAAGCCATACTTTAATAGTGTAGTAGTATTTAAAAATAAATGTTATCCAAAAATAAGTGCTTAGTGCATAGAATACTTCTTTAATACTGTTATTTACATACCATCGGTATAGATTGTCCCCAGCTCGACGACAGCAGTGCGTACGCGGTGCTAAACAGGTCGCTCGGTTCTGGGTCTGGATGCGGCGCGTCGTGTTGCAGGGACCAGCATATGTTGGTCGTGCGCAGGCGCAGCAGGAGCCGCCAGCACAGCTTGGCCTCCGCCGGCCTGCTGCGTTGTAGCTCACACAGGAAGGTGCCGAGGGCGAGCTGCGCCGGTAGAGATAGACCACTGGAAGAGATTCATATAAATGACAAATTATTAATATTCTTAGACATTTCAACCGACTTTATCTAGCCCAATACGAAGTGAAGAACTATTGGAATTGTGAGTTCGCTTCGTTAGAGGAAGATCTTATCAAAGATCGCATTGTGTGCGGAATTCGACAAGGCACGGTCCGGGACCGGCTGCTGCGAAGCGACTAACTCAATCTGGAAAAGGCGGTAAATATTTGTCAAGCGGAGGAAGCTTCCCAAGAAAGTGGTCGGCAAATAGTAAACAGTGGAGCGAGTACGAGCCAGGAGGTCGTACAGGTCGACACAGTGGCGGGCTCGGCGCGGCGCGGGGACGCCGGCGCGGCCCGCCCGCCAGGCGTCGGCGGCGCAGGCGCGCTGCGGCGCGAGTTGGCGGAGCGCCGCGGCCCGCCGCTTCTTACTGAGAAGGCGCAGAGCCGTCACATACTGTAGGATCGATTCACCTTCTTCCTGATTACGAGAGAAAAATTTGTATCTCGCAAGCGTGACGTTCGATTTAGTTCCAAAGTAACTATCAACCTTTTTCAATAGCACACTGACGTCATCACGTTCGTCCTCCGAGTCGAACTTGAATGTTTGATAGATATTGAATCCGTCGGATCCTATGAGATTGACGAGTAGGCTCGCTTGTACACAGGATTTCTCCGAGTGTACCCTTGACGCCTTCACAAACAGCATGAATTGTTGTCTCCACCGCTTCCAAGCCTCAGCTCGGCCCAGCGGCCCGCCGGCGGCGTCCATGTTCAGCTCGCCCGGCGGCCGCGCGTGTTCCATGTTTTTCGTTTATATTGCACTGTATTTCACCCAAATCATATTGAAAAAACACTTTGTGGGTATATCTTAACACTTTAACCACACATTTAACACTATTTCACGGGTTTATCACGACTAATACAATTTAAAACGCTGTCACCAAATGTAAGTGAAACTCGTAAGTGCAGACAACAACTGATTTATTAACTACCTTCAATACTTATACACTATTTATTATATTCAAGTACCTCCCACAACAGTTTCTTATATCGCACAGCCGAGATATTGTGATTTTTTAAGGTTTCGGCGTACCTAACAGTGCAGTATCATGAGCTTGCTGTCTTTCATCTTCGGCCTCGAGTGCCTCCATTAATAATAATGCTCGTGACATAATATAGGTACCTACTTAAAACTGTAAATATAAGACAAATGCATTTTACCGATAAAATTATATTCGAAAAGCTTCTGTAGTATGAACAACGACATTAATAATACCTACATGGACCGGCCCTCTCAGTACTTTACCATCCGGCATGCAAATATACTAGTCGACATCTGTTATATTTAAATGTTACGAAGTTCTAAGTAAACATCGTAGCATAATTGTTAAAACAAGATAGGCAATACAAAAAGTCGCAAGAGAAAACGAGAAAACAATACCTATAAACATTAATCAGTTGACACAATCGCGGCGAGCCTCTTGTCATTTATTGTCATTGCAGAATAGGGATAACCATCCGGCAAAATTTGCCGAGACAGTTATCTTTTTGCCGGATGCAGTAACTGAATAAAAAAACAACTTAAAAAATTATTCAGTTTATTTTTTAATATTTATAACATTGCTATATCAACACAGTTTGACACAGAAATGAACTAATATTACATTTGAAAATTTATGATACAACTATTATATATACAACTATTATTAACTATACGCAGTCAGGTAAAAACGTAGGTTTATAAATAAATATAAAGCTAATGTGAAAAAAAATATTCACCGTCGCCCTTAATTATAAAATACAATCCGGCCAATGTTATGGCCGGATTGCCGGATACGATCGAACTCTATAATGTTCCATTCCATGCTAAAAATGACAAGTCATGATTTCCTTGTCGCACTAACCGCAATCATATAAATCTATCTCATTTTTCATTATTTTCCTCAAAATGTCATAACAAATAATTTGTTGTAAAAATTGTTACTTAGGCTCACAATAAATAACGATAAATCGTGCAGAAATCAGTACTAACGCGTGAAATGTGATGCCTGAAGCTTTATGATGTATTTTACTGCTACTTTTACACTTCCGGAAAGCACAAGAAGGCATTTTTATTATATTTATGGATCGCGTCGCATGTCAATGAACGTCTCGCCTCATTCGTGGCCGAACACAGAATGAAGTGCCAAGTGAGAGAATTCACTTAGTTTTTGTATGCTTAAACTTTGAGCTCGGCTAGGCCGGTCCATGTAGGTATTATTAATGTCGTTGAGTATGAAAACAATCTGGTAACTTACCTACCGCAAAATAATTACGTTTTACTTAAAACGTTAATTTACTTGCTATTTATAAAATAATATCACTTTTTTATTTGTTTTCTAAATACGTATTTATAATTGATGAATGTTCATAACAATAACAGAGTTGACACATTCAATATTATTTTCCCCCTAAAAATACCCTGAAATTGTTTCTAAAAAAATCCTAAATGGGCGTAAATAATATTTTATGCTATTTATACGAATGACTAAATTAACCTTAATCCCTAAATTCTAATAAAAGCATCTCTAAGCCATATCCAAGATGATAATTTTCACCCGTTAATAGGGCAAAATCCCTAAACGTAGAAACACTACAATAAAAACAAGTAAGCAATCACTTTGCAACTCTTCGAGCATCCATCAACGGAGTTGTCATGACACCGTCAAGCAATGAGCGTGCGGACAACTATACCAAGAAAACCTAAGAGCGAAAGAGACAGGCTTAGCATTATGTCTTTGTCTAAATTTCACTTTTTGATTGGTTGGGCGCAACAGTTGGCACAAACATGGCAGTTGCGTGAAAAATATTTTTTGCTTTTATTTGGTGATAAGGAGTTCTTAGTGTGAAAAAACTTGATTTACATAGTGAATTCTTAGAGAAAATTTCATAGAACATGGTGATTTGTTATGTAAAAGGCTGTAAAAGCCGTAGTGAACGCAAAGAAGAAAATATATCCTTTCATACGAAAGTACGATATTTTTACGACAATGTGACTTGATTACGAATAATTTAGGAGCAATGAGAGCCCTGCTTTTTTGAAACGCTATTTATATGGGTCATAAATAGTAAATTAAGACTAAAAACATGAATTGTTTTTATGAAATTACTCGGCTAAATTTAAAGTATAGTAAACTATTTTACTCGCAAAGCGTTTGCCAAACATAGTTGTCATTTAGCAGTATTTTGAATTTGATCGGGTTGTGCGTTTTTGGTAATACCAGTTTCGTCTTGGTATTTTACCCAAGAAATTAAGGCAAAATATTTTTTTATAAAGATGGTTTGAGTCGAAATAGACAAAGCAACATATATCACTCTGCAAAAAGTATTACAATAAAGATAAAATAAACAATTAATTTTTTTAATTTATATTACCACATAATAATATTTTTGATTTTCTCTGTTTAGTTATAGGTTTTATTTGTAAGTAGGTATTATTTATTTATTTGCACACCACCGACCAAACCGATTTCAGTCACCGATTTCTTGCTAAGATTGCCTGGAAGAGATCACTCAAGGTGACAAGGCCGCCCACTTGCGCATTCATTTATAGTTTAAGTTCATTTCATATCGTATTTTATATTTGGTGTGCAATAAAGCTATATTGTATTGTATATTTATAATTGTTTTTATTTATAAAGATTTCCGATGGATCCAGGCGTTCGTCAAATATGGATTCATGCAACAGGGCGACATAATTGGGAATCTCAAAACATGCACGCATGTGTTCTAGACATTTTCACCAAAACAGTTTGAGAAAAACTCCAAATAATAGATTTTTTATTTAATATCTGCTGTACCCACACTGTATATTAATGAAAATGAGACAAAGGTGATAAATATATTTTTTATTAATTGAAATTAAGTAATTTAGTAAAATTTGTTTCGTAAGTTTTTTCAAATATAAATATAATATTTTGATTCAAATGTCTTAATTACCCACTTCATTAAAATTAAAGTTGAAGGGATCTATACTAATAATTTAATTTTCTACTCGTAATAATCTAGGCTGCGCTGAAATATGATGTTGCTCAAATGGAGACGTGTACGTCTCCTGTTAGGATGAATGTCCCATTCACGTCCAGACAAACCAGACGTCCAGACAAATTGACTCCATTGATTAAAGTTGTGAGTAATAAAATAAATATATGAATTTAGATATTCCAAAGGAAAATTTCGTATTCGAAAATTTCGTACAGTTTTAGTTAAGTATTTTTTGTAAATTTGTAGGTATGTTAAAGTAGTTTTTTTTAATATTCTTACTTTAATACAGAAAATTAATCAACAAATTATTTTAGTAGTTGGTTATTACTATATTCTTTGTATTTCTATGTAAAAAGTTTTCCTTGAAATAAATATGTATTTTGTTTACAAATCCTTCTGAGTATAATTTATTCCTACATAAATTTTATCGACATAGGTACTGTGTGTGTCATTTTTATTTAAGTCCCTTTTTCAGGTGATACTAATGATTACGTACAACTTTGGTACGTGTGTATGTGTAAGTATGAACAAAAGTAGGGGAATTTTTATGACTCTGGCAGCCCTGAGATTTGTCGTCGTCCCTTTCGGGTATATAATATAATATTATATAATTATACTAGCTTATTTCGGGTCCTCTGGATGGATCGTCAAAGACAATGGCGATAAATGCATTTTTAGTTGGGCATTGCTGGGCACGCTGCCCTCTGGTAGTGGGCTGGAGCACTTAGATTATCTTTAGGCTTTTCTAAAGATTTTCTAAGTGCCCCTTTTTGTAGTAGTTAGAAGTAGTATGTTTAGTTTTCCTTCACTTGTTTTTATATATTATTATTGTAAATAAAGCATTTTATTTTTAGTTTATCAGTTGCTCGACAGAGGCAGCACTATTGATTGCTGACTGCGTAGAGGGAGTATAGTACTCCCTGAGGCTGACTGTCTGCTGCATAGTATCTGTCATCTACGTTAGTATCCTTAGTAGTCTGTGGTCTGCTGTTACATAATACGAAACTGGCATTTGACAGCAGCCCCTCCTTCCACCACCTCAGCAGGCGGTGTCTCAGCCAGTAGGCTCTCCGTCTTCGGCATTGGTCCAGGTTACCAACGCCCATCTCCCAGTGTAGGTTCCAGTGCACGTCCCCGATTCCGTCCTCGCCGGCGAGGCGGTAGACCCCGACCCCTCAGGTCAACTCGTTTATCTCCAAATAATCACCCAGACACAACCACTGATAGGGCCTTAGCTCACTCCCCTTCAGGGATGAACAGGGCAACCCGGTCTCCCCCTTCTGGCGACGGTCCAAGCCGAGGTTCGTGCCTCAGAGGCGCCCTTGTGCCAGTCGCCCCTAACTAGTACATAGGCCCGGGCACCATCAGTGCCCAGCCATCGTCCGGTGACGCAGCAAAGGTAGCTACTAGCAACCAGCTGCACAGTCCTTTCAAAAAAAAAAAAAAAAAAAAAAAAAATTGACAGCAGCTATTGCACGATTTTCGGCTGTTGCTAACCGTCTGCAAGATATGTAATAACCCCGCCGGCATGATTTCTCATATTTAATCCCCATATTTGTCAACACGTAAAATCTTACAAAATACCATTTTATTATAAAATAAACTATGAAATAGCAGATACGTTTTTGTATAGACTGGCCACATTTTCTACTGTCAATAGCGTCAGTCAGCTGAGCGTCTGTCAACCGCAATCAGTCAGTTGTCAAACGATTCACGACGCGACGCGAGTGTTGTGTTGTGTTTTTTCTAGATTTCTAATTTCCGATATAAAAAAAACCGTTCGAATAAATCGGATAGTAAGCTTCATCAGGCTTAAGAACAAATGTACTAAGTAAATCTATTCATATATTAGTCTGCGTTGTGTGATTGCTTAATAAAGCAAATCGTATTGTAATAAAATAATGGTGAAAGAAATTCGTAAATAACGCTACTTCTCGGATCTAGTGGCTCAGGGGTTGTCTCGTCGTGCTCGTTGTGTGAAATGTGATCTAGTGAAGCTGTTATTAAGTATTCCTGAGCCCTTTGTAAGTATCACATGGCATTTGTTTTGTATTGATCACTGTAGCGTAACCAACCGCTATCTTCGTATCACTATCGAAACCTATGATTAAGACCTTTCTATCCAATAACGCCTTGTTTTGTTTGTAAACTCGCGTATCTCTCCGTATCTTCGACGTTCGTTATTTAATTATGATGCTTGAGTGACTCTAATGTCGCATAATCCTTTGGATTTACCTTCGTTATTTCGTAACAGATTAGCGTATCGGAAGTTTGTGAAATAGTCCTTGAAAGTTCTTTTATCCGAGATATTGCATGCTAGTGATGCTACATAATATGCATACTTACATGCATTTCAGACTAGATAATAGCTGTACTGTATTTTTAACATAGTGTAGTTAAGTATTTGGAAGAAATTTAACACAGACTAACCATCATCTACTGTATGAGTCTCGTCTCGGACGCCGTGACGAGCGTTCGCTTTCGGGAACGGTCAATAGAGCCTCGTCAGTACAATTGCTCCATTAAACAGATTCAGATGTCATTTATTCGCATGTAAAATGGGTACAGTAGATCTTAATTAATATAAAGTTTCACCATTACAACCTTACATAAGGTACACAAATATAATATTTTTTCTTAAATTCATATAGAAGGTACTTGATTAAAATTCATTGTTCTTGTGGGAGGTAGATATAGAGAGTCTTGTAGAAACCATTTCAAAGAGTTGAAGATTTTGACGTCAGTGTCACAATATATATTAGAGATTATAAAGTTTGTAAAAAGAAATCCACATTTGTTTAAACTTAAGACTTATAACTCAAATAGAACCAAGATAAACAGAGTATTGTTGAAACCAACTGTGCCTAGGCTGTGTATGACTAAGAAACTACCCACTATAATGGGAGAGAAACTGTTCAATAAACTCCCCGCACACATTCAGTCTTTCAATAATGATCAGCAATTTTGCAATAGCGTCAAACAATTATTGTTAGATCAGACACTATACAGTTTTAAAGAATACTTTGAAAATGACTACAGACAACTACCAATTGATTCTAAACTTGCTTAGAAATTATGTAATTAACTACTGAGTAAGGAGTGTGATGCCAAATTGTCATTTTAGCCCCTATACAGCTAAAGTGACAGTACCAAGATTTATTTAAGTTGACATATTGTATGATTACATACCTATTATTATGTTTGACATGATTTTAATAACAAAAATTTTCATTGTTTTATTAATAAAACTAGACATATGTAACTTTTAAAATTTTATAAAAGCCTAATGTTATAAATTCAATTTGACGAGATATTGTAATTTGTGTAGCATATTCTGTGATATTAGTACTTATACCTATGTATGTTACAATTTTACATTATCAATAAAGATTCTTTATCTTTATCATTAAATATACTAATTTTACTTATAATTTTATTATTTTTCGTGGTAAACATGAAATCTACAAGCTGTTTTGTCCAGAAACTCCTTTACTGTATAAAAACTCTCACTGATCAACCACTTTTTCAACTCCGAGTAAAATTTGCGGTTGGGTAATTCTAGTAAATGATTAGGAATGGAATTGTAAATGAGAGGCGCCATGTAAATGCAGTTTTTTCGAAACAACTCTAACGAAGGCACCGGCATTTTAAGTTGCTCCTGAGTGACAAAACGATTGCTCAGGCTAGAATAGACAGGGAACAGAGATGAATTAGTCCGCACGAATTTAGCAATTTCAAGAATGTATATTACACGGAACAGTTAAGAGACAACGAGACTTGAAAATAGGTTGGCAAGACTCAGCCCATTTCATTAGGAACATGGCCCTGACACATTTTTTCTGTGCTATAAAAACCTTTTTCACAGCGCTTGCATTCCCCCATGCTATGATACCGTACCGAATCACTGATACCACATAGGCGTGATATACAATAGGCACAACATCTGCCAGCGGCTAGTGCAATGGCTGCGAGCAAAGCTTGACGGTTCCTAGCTCAGGTCAACTCTCTGGCCCCGCGAAAAGTGACTATCAATCAGTGAGTGACAACCAGTGTACGTGACCCGCGTCGGGGTAACCCACTCCAACAAAAGGAAAACTTGGTGAGCTTGTTCCATATTAGCCACACGCGGTCTAAACCCCTTTTCTTCGGCCTCTCCTTCCTCAATATACTAGGATATTGTCTAGACGTCTGCAACGAGGGACAAGTCTGTTTTGAAGCAGCCCATACCAGCAACCAACACCGTATGGTCACATCGGTTACTTATAGATCTAACCTACGCGTAACTAGCTTATCCGATTTCAAAATACATATCTACACAAACTGCAGTAAAAACCTGCTAAATTTACAAGGTTAGACTAGATTTCGCGATCCAATACCATGGACGTTGACATTGACACTGGCTGTTGTAAGTAGGTACCTATATTATTATATAATATACATCGGGATTCCCTAAAATTTCCACGATAAATAAATAGATAACTACTTACCCTACACTATCTTAAAAGCGTTGCAAGCGGTTGCACCTACAGTTGTAGACCTTTGTAACAACATAAAAGAACCCCTAGAAACTACCAACATATGTAAGAAATAAGGTAAACCTCGCCATAAGACAATCTACTTTCCCAAGGCAAACACAAAAGCCTAAATACGAGTAAAAACTACGCACATCTGCAGGCCCGTTTGGACAATAACTTAAGAGGCTACCTATTGTCAATGACCTTGAGCGTTTGACGCCTAACTAGTATAATACGCCATCTAGTGATCAACGGTCACAGCTCGTGAACACCGAGCTAGCTGTTGTCAAGGAATAAACTAAATCAGATGGGACCTCGGAGGAAGGACAAGCCTGGAGTCATAGTAATAAATTGAACGTGTTCTGTATGTCTGCACTCTTTCGACTTATGTGCGCACCAACGCGGAAGAAAGAGATAACTAGTTACTATATAGATCACCTTCAAATGACAGTGTAGCCGTTTTTTAATACCTCAATTTAGTGATGTGCCTACGACGTACGAAATAAAAAACCGAAACCGAACCGAAACATACATTCTGTTCTGTCACGTTAACGATTATTCTAGTAGTTTCGCTAACTAAACCATATTAAAGTGACGTAATTGTAACATGTTTTCAAAATCGATCTTTTAGGCATAGTTAGAACTAGGGGAGAAAACCTGGAAAAGGATTGTGTAGTTCGAAATAAATAAAATAACTCAGATAACTTTTGTAGGTTTTTATTTACTGACCCTTAAACAATACAGTTTTATTTAAAAAATTACGTACTTTATCTTGTGGTTGTATAAGTTGCTTAGTCATATAATGAATTTTCGTTTTTAAGTATGTCTCGGCTATGGCTTTTATGAGTAGATTTCTATGATTATCAATATTCCACTGATCAATACTATGTTGAAATAATTGTTCAAATAAATTACTACTATTGGCAAAAGTTTGGATTGACTGGTTTCGAAATATAAGTTCGATTTTGAGACCTGCGGTGTGTTTCACAAAGAGTCGGATACGGATCCGATTCGATTGAGACGGAAATCAATTGGCACGGAAAGGATTTTTCCAAATCACAATGATTCCATACGAATCTTTTAACAAATTTATTCATCAGAAAAATCGGAACCGTTCCGTGAGCCAAAAGCTAGCGGATTCGTTTCCGTCGATGATAAATTCGATTTTGTTTTTTCATGATATTTAACCCGATTTACACATAATTATACATTGATTTATTTCTATTTATAATTATTCATATGAAATCTACAGTAAAAATGGTAAAATTAGCCTTAAAACTTTTATTTTAAATTTCTACCATTGTATTTAATTTCTACCATTTTTACTACGAGCGGATCGGATCATATCCGACTCATTGTGAAACACCATGCCGATTTTAACCGAATTCAGAACAATTGTGCACAACACTATAAACCAAACTTTTGCGTATTTTTAACATATAATGGCAAAATTTAATTGTTTTCCTCCAAAATGAGGTTCTAAAAGAGTAGAAATTTGTTATATTTTAATATTTTGATTCAGTTTTGTATTGTTTTGTGGAAAATGATAAAAAACTCTAACCTGTGAAATGACAAGCTCTGGATTTCGTCACTTTTCTTCGAAGCATGGCTCTTACAGCCATAGGCAACGCACGCCATTTGTTCTTCAGTAGAAAACACTTCTCAAACAAACTCATTTAACCAAATATTCCAAAGATTCACGGTATATTCGCCAAAAATCCAAATCCACAGCTAGTATCCAAATTGGTTACTCGAGCTAGAAAAACCGGCTTCACTAACGTAAAGGGCCGAACAGATTGTATTTAGTTGTCTCTTTTTAGCACACTAAAAACATTCATTAAAAAGAGAGGTTCCGATAGTGCGCCACACTTCAACTTATTACTATGTCTCCAGGCTTGTCCTTCCTCCGAGGATGGGACTGATTGAAAAACTTTCTTTGCCTACAATGTTATACTTACTAGGTGATGTTTTGTCAGTTAAATTATTATTGGTACTTGGTATTTAATTTATATGGTTTCTACCTGCTTATTTATATGGTACTTTGGTATTTTTTATTTAGTTTAATTAATAAATAAATAGTACAATATTGTTATAAAAATAACTTGTTAAAATGAATTGTAAAGAAAAAGTACATAGAGTAAAAGTGATAAACTATAAACCTGCAGGTTTGCCCAATCGAAGACATGCAAAAGTTTTATATTTATGTTTAGATATCTATTATTTATCTAACGTGTTACATACGTTGACTATAAAAAACTAAGACTTTTCTAAACTACTTAGTCTGGCCATAAATACTGTTATTATTAAAAATATTACATTTGAATTTGGAATCTGTCATTTTTATATGATTGTTTATTGTGTTTTCTCGTTATGGCGCCAATACATTGTACAATATTTTGCGATATTAAAATGGAGTGGGGTGGTAAAGAGAACCGAATCGCTGTGATTGCAAACACAAAGTAGGTCGTTATGTTCCTGGTACTCGCACACAATGGTCATAACATTCGCAGACCACCCAACGATCCTCGTACCACGCGGATCAGGTTACATGTCGCCAACTCAGCATCCGGCCGATAAGGCTCGGCTTAGGTGTTAGGTATAAAATAAGATTGCATGTTAAAATAAAGCAGTCTAAATAAAATCTTTAGTCTGAACAGACGTAGTGTTTAATTAATTAGTTTTTAAAAAGACTTTCGTGCGTTCCCGACTTTTAACTGGCGCAGCCGGGCCGGATATCAGTTGCTAGCCAGCGCGTGTGAATATTCGCGTGAATTCCGCGATCCTCGAGCGGCAGCAGTGTGCCAGCACCCTAGCATCGGAAGCTGACACCGGTATCCCCGAACCAAACAAATTTGTTAAAGCGGACTAGATGGCGCTGGGCATGTAAGTACATAGAGTAGCATCCTCTGGAGTAAAATCCTCCTGCTTACCCCATCCCCATCCACGAAAATTGTTTTCTAGTATAAGCCTATTTTATTGTGATTAAAATTGCACAATTTAAGTAAATTTAGTTATATTGTGATTAAAATTGCACAATTTAGGATAATTTAGGGTAACTGTGACTAAAACTGCACAACATAGATTAATTTAGATATATACGCGATTAAAATTGCGCAATAGGTTAAATTAGGTAAATTGTGACGAAAATTGCACAGATAATTATAATTAAGTATAAAATATTTTAATTTAGAAGGAATAGTAATAGATAGTTGTAAAAATGGTGGATGCAGCCACAGCAGCTACCATAGCACCGCCCCTTCTTAGGGACATGTTAAAACTGGTCCCTGATTACGACGGCAACACTAAAACTTTGACGCTTTTCCTTAAAAAATGCGAGTATGTCATTCAGTACTTTCAAGGTACCACCCAAAGAAATGAATTCCTTATGCAATGTCTCACCAGCAAACTCGTTGGAAAAGCTGCCGCCCTAATCAGTGAGCGGGGTGACTTCACAAGTTATGACGACCTCAGGGCATTATTGATCCAACATTTCGGAGACCCGCGTAGTGAAGAGTCAGTAGCGTTTGAACTGGAATCCCTTAAATTGAAAAGCGGAGAGTCCTATCTAGATTTCTGCGGACGTGTGCAGGACATGCGCGCAATATTATTTTCGAAAATTCACCAAAATTCGGCAAATAGCGAAGACGTGAAACAGGCGAAGAAAATAATTCATAATAACACGGCTTTGAACGTCTTTCTCTACAACCTACCTGAACACATGGTTAGGGTGATTCGGCTGAAACAACCCCTAACTCTAGAAGATGCCCTTAAACATGTCCTGGAGGAAGTCAACTTCCAGGATCAATACCAATTAAGATCAAAAATGCTACAGCACTTGACAGTACCAAAACCTCCACCTCTTCCGGTAATGCAACACCCACAATTCAAATTCGGTATCCCTAATCAAGCCCCAATGGCATTCAGACCACAGCCTATACGACCTCCATTTAATATTAACAATAATTACAGACCTCCTATGCAGTTTGGTTACAAGCCAAATTTCCCAACTCAAACAAACATACCGCGACCTCAAATGACCCCCTTTGGGTACCGCCCACCTCAGCCATTTAACCAAGGAGGGTATCGCCCTCAAGCAGGACAATTCGGATACAGGCCGCCACAGCCTCAAGGCTTTCGTCCACAACCGGGACAGTTTGGTTACCAGCAACCCCAACATCAAGGCTACAAACCACCAGTGCCATTTACCAGTGACGTCACCATGAGAACGGTACAACCAAGGCAGGTACCCCTGAATGAAATAAACATAACACAGGAACAGGCCGACGACTTCAACCCTAATTATGAGGAACAAGGTTATGGTTACTATGAGGACCCTAACTTGTATTACGACCCCATGGTTGAATACACTGAAGAACAAATCAATGAAGAAGAGACCAAGGACGATACAGTGGAAAATTTTTGCTTAACCCTGAGCTCAAAACCCCCGAGGTAATTGAGCTCAACTACGACGCCACCCGAAAACTACCCTATGTAAAATTCAACGATATAAATGCAAAATTTATGCTAGACTCAGGAAGCAGCAGATGTTTTATCAGCCCAAGGAAGGCAGACACTCATTACCAGCAATACAAAAGAAATGAACCCTTCGAGGTAACAAGTACTCACGCATCCAGTTCACATAATCATGTGGTGGACATACCCTTATTCAAAGAATTCAACGAAGAAATGGACCACAAGTTTTTCGTATACGACGTAGACCCCAAATATGATGGAGTCATTGGATGGGACCTAATGCTTAAATTGAAAGCCAAAATTGATCTAGACGACAGAACTTTCAAAACACAAAACGCAACCATCCCAATATATTATGACAAGGATCATTCGGTGACCCTAGAACCAAGGTCAGAAACCCGGGTAAAGATACCAGTGTCCGTAGAAAACGGAGATGCAATTATCGAATACAAACAATTTTGTGAAAATGTCAGGATGCCCGCCGCTATTGTGAAGTGTGAAAATTTTTATGCCACCACAGTTATCCAAAATGCATCTGAAAATGAAGTAGGCATGACTATAAAGAAACCCTTTGTTGTACGGCCAGTCCGAAACGATGACGTAATAGCATGCGACCTGAATTACATAACGGAATCTACTGAAGTAGAAATTGATCAGCTACTCAAGGAAAACCTAGCAAAGCTACGCTTAGACCACCTTAGCTCGGAAGAAAGAAAAGCTATACGTGACTTATGTATAGAATATAAAGACATATTCTACTGTGAAGACCTACCCCTTACCTTCACAAATCAGGTTAAACACCAAATCAGAACAACAAGCGACAACCCTGTATACATAAAACCGTATAGACAGGCCCCAGCCCAAGCTGAAGAAATTAAAAATCAAGTAGAAAAGCTGCTCAAGGACGACGTGGTACAAGAATCACACTCACCTTGGAGCGCTCCGGTGCACCTCGTCCCTAAAAAGCTTGACGCTTCCGGACAAGTGAAATACCGAATGGTAGTCGATTATAGGCGCCTTAACGAAATAACGACGGACGATCGCTACCCTCTACCGAATATCTGTGACCTTTTTGACAAATTAGGTAAAAGCAATTATTTCACAACCTTGGATCTTGCTTCCGGTTATCATCAGATCGAGATAGCAGAAGAAGACAGACAAAAGACAGCGTTTTCTACCCAAAATGGTCATTATGAATTCCTTCGCATGCCATTTGGCTTAAAAACGGCCCCAGCAACCTTCCAACGTGCCATGGACAACGTACTAAGAGGGCTGCAAGGTATACACTGTTTGGTATATCTAGATGATATACTTATATATTCTAACGGACTCCGCGAGCATCTGGAGAAGTTACGCGCAGTCTTTGATAGGCTCAGACTCACCAACCTCAAGGTCCAACTAGACAAATCAGAATTCCTACGGAGAGAAGTTCAATATCTTGGTCACACACTAACTAAAGACGGACTCCGACCAAATAATGACAAAATCCAAGTGGTGATTGACTACCCAATTCCAGAGACTCAGACAGAAATAAAAAGATTCCTGGGATTTATTGGCTACTATCGAAGATTTATCAAAGATTTTTCAAAAATAACACAACCGTTAACAGCTTGTTTAAGGAAAGGAAAAACTGTTGAAAAATCGGAAAAATACATCGAAGCCTTTCAAAAGTGTAAAGAGCTGTTAATCAACGCCCCGATACTTCAATACCCGGACATGAACAAGCCCTTCATATTGACCACCGACGCTTCGGAAGTGGCAATAGGAGCCGTGTTATCCCAGGGGACAATTGGCTCCGACCGACCTATTGCATACGCCAGTCGAACTTTATCGGACACAGAAAGAAAGTACAGTGCCATCGAAAGAGAGCTATTGGCAATAATTTGGGCCACAAAACACTTCCGGCCGTACTTATACGGAAGGAAATTTGACATTGTAACCGACCACAAACCCTTGCTCTGGCTATATCAACTAAAAGAGCCGGGCAGTAAGTTAACACGTTGGCGTTTACGACTTCAAGAATACGATTTTGACATAAAACACAAAAATGGACAACTAAATGCAAATGCTGACGCACTATCACGTCTCAAACTTAATGCATTGACTACAGCAGAAGAACCTGACGATATATCAATGATTGTCAATCTAGATAATCCTTCTCAGCAATCTGACACCATATCTATATCCGACTCAGAGAGAACGGCAACCAACAGTCCTATAACTATCTCAGACACAGATTCCATAGACCAAATTTTGAGTAAGGAACCCGAATATCTCGTACCATCGGAGACAAGTTCCAGCGCTACAGAAACGATTCATTCAGGCAGAGACTTAGAATCTCTAGGTATACCTATATTACATGAAGCTGTGGACACAAAACCAAACCAAATACTCGTGTTTCAAAAATTCACTGACGGACTACAAGTAACCGATATATCTACGAAACATCAAAAAATTCTAGAGGTTTTCTTACCTCACGGCAAACCAGACCTTGTATGTGAATTCCTAAAAAAATACATTAAACCCAAGAACAAATACTTCGTTTACTTCGAGACCACACAGCACCGACGAGAATTTAGCAACGTCGTGATTTCCATGTTCAAACAAGGTACTATCAATTTTCATGAATGCACCGAGAGAGTGATTAACGTTGAAAATGAAGACGAACAAAAATTGATAATCAAAAAGATACACGAAGGAAAAACATGCCACAGAGGTATAACAGAAACAATTAAAAGAATAAAGCGATCTTATTATTGGCCCGACATGCAAGAAACGGTCTCTGCAGTAATAAACTCGTGCGACCAATGCAGGATCGCCAAGTATGACCGAAAACCAATCAAACCAGTATTACAACTCACTGAAACACAGGATGCCCCATTCCAAGAATTATTCATGGATATATTTTCCATCGACTCCAAATCCTACCTCACGATAGTAGACGCGTTCAGCAAGCTAGCACAGGCAATAGAGATACCATCACGGTCAACGCCCGAGGTAGTAAGAGCACTCCTTAAATACTTCAGTTTCTATGGCATTCCGCGAAAAATTAGCTGCGACCCCGGTACCGAATTTAATAACGACCTACTCCGAGAACTTACTCAATTACACAAAATAACACTGCACATAACTACACCAAATAACCCGAATTCTGTCGGCATAGTAGAGCGTTTCCATTCCACCATAATTGAAATTTATCGCCTAGCCAAATACGAAAAGAAATACACAGACGCAGCAAATATAATGACCTATGCTATAATGGCATACAATAATACCATACATAGCGCTACAGATTTAACACCATTCGAAGTTGTATTTGGACACACAGAATTAAATTCCTCTTTTGACGTACAATTTGACAAAGCTTATAAACAACAACTGATAAAAGATCATAAGAAACGAACTAATGAATTATATAAATTCATCTCGGAAAAACTGCAAAAAGACAAAGAAAAGGTGAAGCATAAACGCGGTGGAGAAATAGTACCGCCGTTCACGGAAGGACAGGCATTATATGCGAAGGCAGTAAACAAAAGACAATCCAAGGATAAACCTAGGTACCAAAAAGCTATAATAACTGGTGAAGCTAAACAAAACGTCGTACCCATAAAAATCAAGGACAGAGACACCAAGGTCCCAATTAAAAATGTAAAACGCCCTCCGCAGGTGGTGCTTCCTCCTGGTGATGGTGACGTGCGTCCATGCCCAAGGTCTCCAGAGCCAGGGCCTTCAACTTCAAGAAATTAATGAAAATCCAGGCCTCCTCCCAGTTAAGCAAGGTCGCGCCTCGCTACAGTACGATAGTTGGTCTATTATAAAAACTATAGATTTAACAGGTATCTCCTCCGACTTGCAATTTCATTCGCAACAATATTCAAAGTTTTATAACAAGGTTATATTAGCCTCTAAAAATGTTTCCTCCCTCATTATTAAATTGAAAGACTTTCAGACTCAAATTGAATACATCCGTGATGAGGCTACAGAAAAACTACAGAAGTTAGTACCTAGCAAACGCGTAAAACGAGGTCTTATCAACCCTCTAGGTTCTTTGATCAAAGTAATAACAGGAAATCTAGATAATGATGACGCTATTCATTTCGAACAATTATTAACTGAGACACAAACCCGTGAGCAAGCCGTTTCCAATAAAATCACTATTATTACCGAAATGCTGGATCACATCGTAAACTCAAGTGAAATTGTAAATGAAAACACAAAGCTTCTGAATGATAGAGTTAATAAAATAGAATTTTACCTGAGATCACATGATAATTTCGAGGAACTTCTAACTTTCCATATTATAAATGTATTCAACCTCTTTATTAGTAATTTCCGCACTATTTCCATTAAACTCGGCGATGTAGAGACGGCTTTAGCCCTTAGTAAAGTGTCTGTACTCCATAAAACTGTAATAGATTCTGTAGAGATTATAACATTGCTGAAAGAAATAAGTACATATGGTAAGCTTATGTATCCTGTAAATAATCAAAACCTAATAAATTTAGAAGAGACATTCTCTGTTAAAGCATACCTTAAAGACAGTTATGTTAGGTTTATAATTGATGTTCCATTAGTTGAAAATGAATGTTATGTATATTATAAATTGTACCCACTGCCCATGCTTAACCATACCACCGCCGATACCTTTACCATAATTCCTGAATATCCCTATTTACTCCAGGATGAGAAAAGCTACCGCCCACTTGCCCAAAAGTGTAAAGAGATAACCGCCAAAGAGTACCTGTGCTCTGAAAGCAGCATCGCGCCTTATTTCGCAGAAACCTGTGTGGAACAGTTGATGAAATACCGAGCACATCTACCAAAATGTAGTAAGCACAAGGTCATTACAGAAGAATTGAAGACACAGAAAATCTCTGATAACGTTTGGATTATCTTCTCCAAATTTAAAAAGGTGCTTACGCAGCAATGCAGCGACGACGTCATACAGGAGCCACTGAGAGGTACATACATTCTCACTATCCAGAAACCATGCGATGTCACCATTGGCACTCTGCGACTCCGTGCAAACCGTTTCCATGAATTGGGAAATTCTTATAACCGCATACCTATTGTAAACTTACCTGATCTATCAGAAAACAAAATGGAAAATATGGAACCCATAAACCTGCAACGAGTTAACCTAGATGACGTGCAACACCTCAATTATATGTTGAAGAAAAGTGTGAAAAGTGTTCAAAATTCAAGTGAAGTGAAAAGCCTTGGCATTGCCACAATTGTGCTCTATATAATCTTATTGGTGTTTTTTGTATACACATTACAGTTAAAAATTATACCTTATATCCGGAAAATCTATGAGACACCCTCAACCCCTGTAATTGAACATGAAAATGTAAATGAAAATCCGATTTTACTTGTAAGTTAAGAATGTTATTCGCATAAGTTCGCTGCCTCTACAAACCCCTCCGAGCAGGACCTGGTATTGCAAGCAGCAATAGTCTTAAGATATAGAATAAGAAAATGTATGTATGTAAACCGAAATTCTCGGAAAATCCTTTTCCGATAATTTCGAGTCTGAGGGGGAAGGCGTTATGTTCCTGGTACTCGCACACAATGGTCATAACATTCGCAGACCACCCAACGATCCTCGTACCACGCGGATCAGGTTACATGTCGCCAACTCAGCATCCGGCCGATAAGGCTCGGCTTAGGTGTTAGGTATAAAATAAGATTGCATGTTAAAATAAAGCAGTCTAAATAAAATCTTTAGTCTGAACAGACGTAGTGTTTAATTAATTAGTTTTTAAAAAGACTTTCGTGCGTTCCCGACTTTTAACTAGGTATGCAGTCAAAAGCAATTTTTAAAACTCTCCATAAGCTTGGTAATAGTCAAATATTTATGTACCGGGCTATTAATAGGTACCGGGCTATTAATGAGACCTCCTCTGTTTGTGACAGGAAAAAACCTGGCTGTTCACGTAGTGTTAGTACGAAAAAGGTGGTCAAAGCAGTGGGGGAAAAAAATCGAAGAAATCCTGTCTGAGAGCAAAAGATTTTATTTTGGGAGATGAAGATAGCACCTAGAACCATGTCGCGTATTTTAAAAGATGACTTAGAACTTGCTGCCTATAAGAGACACACTGGTCATTTCTTAACTGATAATTTAAAAAAGAATAAGGTGGTAAAGTCAAAACCACTACTGAAGCGGTACACAAAGGAAGGTCAGAGAAAAATTTTGTTTACAGATGATTTTTTTTTACAATTCAGCAGCTTTTAACTAACAAAATGACCGTATTTATGCTCAAAGCTCTAAGGAAGCGTCCCAAGTAGTTGACAGAGTGCAATGTGGGCATTATCCGACTTCAGTGATGGTTTGGTGGGGTGTTAGCTATGAAGGAGTGACTGAGCCATATTTTTGTGAAAAAGGTATCAAAACATCGGCACAAATGTATCAAAATACCATTCTTGAGGAGGTAGTTAAGCCCCTTAACAACACAATGTTCAATAACCAAGTATGGTTCTTCCAGCAAGACTCGGCACCGGGTCATAAAGCTCGGTCCACGCAGTCTTGGTTGGAAGCAAACGTTTCGGACTTCATCAGAGCTGAAGACTGGTCGTCGTCTAGTCCCGATCTTAATCCGCTGGATTATGATTTATGGTCAGTTTTAGAAAGTAAGGCTTGCTCTAAACGCTATGATAATTTGGAGTCCCTAAGACAATCCAAACGATTGGCAGTGAAGAATTTTTCCATGGAAAGAGTGCGTGTTTCTATTGATAACTGGCCTCAACGTTTAAAGGACTGTATTTCAGCCAATGGAGACCACATCGAATAAGCTTTTTATATTTTAAATTGTTTGTACAGTGTTAGTGTACTAAAACTAATGTACTAAACTAAAACACTATAAAAGTAATAAATGTTATTTGCAATTAAAAAAATGTTTTTTTCTTCGTAACAATATTTATGGCAAGACTAGGTATATTACTTTAGTAGTTACTTCGAAAGGATTTAAAATACATTTTGGAATGGTTTAAGCAATATGTTATTTTTTATATTAAAATTGGTTTTAAAACAGTATATTTGTAACATAATATTATTTATATATTGGATAGCTATTTTAAAAAGTTACTGAACAGATTCGATTTTGGATAAAATCATGTTCAAGTGAGTTACCAAATAAAAGATAGATAGATAGTTATAGAAAACTCTTTGTTGTTTACTTTACACTAAATTAACAATCATGAAATTTCAGCCAACGACATAAACACAAACTAATGAAAAAATGGGAAACAAAGAAAGAAGGGAGAATATTCAATGCTTATGTAATAACATTATTGATAACACTACCTATGTAAAAGTACACAATATACGCTTAACGTACTCAACGATTGCAATAAAAACATATTTAAGTCAATGAAGCTAATTACCAGATATGAAAGGCATAAACATTATAAAAACCGGCCAAGAGCGAGTCGGACTCGCGCATGAAGGGTTCCATACTAACGTCTATTTTATGTACCTATTAGTTTAGGCAAAAATCTCTCACACCAGACAAGTAACGAAACGGGAAAATCTCCGATTGGACACATCATTCGGCCGGCGCAGCTGTAAACTGACTTGGACGTCGGGAAACAAAACATCGCAAATATACCATATAATGACAGATGCCAAAAACAACCAGATTTTTAATTACATCAAAGGTGAAAAAACAATCCTATCTAACCATAGAATCATATGGGGAAACCTGAAGCCCCTCACGTTAAATTCCAATAGGGACTCTACGAGACCTCCAATAAGACTAACCAAGGCCAATGTGCGAACGAGTTTGACTACAAAACCCTAAACTACGAGATGCTTCAAAGTACCACCACTCGAAAAAAAAAATACCAAGTAACTTAATTAAAGGAAGCCAAAAAGAGCAGGATCGGCGAAAACCGAAAAGAGCCGCTATCGTGGGAAGTGATAACAAACGTCATGAAGATGGCGGCCAATAAGACTATCAAACATGAAAGAAGGTACTCTAAGGCTAGAGAAGAGGCAATTACAAACCTACAGAAGGCGAAGTTCCATTATAAGCATCACCCTCAAGATATAGAGGCTAGAAATACACTTAAAGAGTGCCGGCGCCGTCTGCAAGAGATCGAAGCAACGGAAGACCTTAAAGTTGGTAGACCTAACTATACGTGGGAGAACTCGTTATCTCATGATATGGACTACTACCCTAGGAACACATCTGACTGGCAGGACATGGCGAAACACAAAGGAGACTTTATAAGAGCTGCCAGGGAGATCTATAAGATGGCAGAAACCGACAGCGAATCTGATGAGGAAACAGAACAACATACCAACAAGCAGGCACCAACCATACCCCAGGAAAGGCCGCCAGATGACACAAGAACACTCACTTAGTGACATAGGATCTATTCGACCCACATTTAAGATCCACCTACTACTCCCGACGCGGTTATGATTACTCACAATAGGACCAACATTACACAGCGAACGTGTTAAGATAGCTCTAGCAAAGCCAAACACTAACAAACCTCAAGATGGGTCAACTCAATAATCAACGAACACCAATTTTTACTAACGCTTAATTACAACCTTCTCCAAATCGGCGTCTGGCTGCATAGCCGGTCGACTACCATCCCGGAGCGTTAGCACAAAACCACGCTCCACAACCTCGTGCCCCCCGGTATGCCGGTTTGACCGGAGCAGGCTTGTCCTGGCTGGGTGCGGTACCTATGTTCATGTTCATGACTAACCATCATCTACTGTATTTCTTCTTATCAAATAAGAGTGGCCAACTCTGGTGTCTTGACACCCATGAACATGGCTTAACAACTGCCACTTTAGGATAGAATTTTACTGTAATATGAAGTCCTTAGATGAAGTTTTTGTCAATTAATTAATCTTAGTTTAAGCTATTTTTTATTAACATACTTACCTGATAATTACCTGAAAGAGACATGTTAGAGGCTGTTGGGTTAGTTTATGTTTATTTGTTTTATGTACTAATATAATGACTTGAATCTTAGTATTGCAGACAAAAAATATAATAAAAACAATATTAAGCATTAATCTTTAATCTTTTAAGTAAATGTTTATTTAGCTTTCATAGTTTAATCATCGTTATTTTGATATTTCAGGTGGGTTTATAGCCATGGCCTCAGATGAGTCCAGTGTCCGGGTTGCAGTCAGGTAATAATATTTTTTTAATGTAATTAATTGCAATTGATATACTCATGCTAATTGGCAACCTGCAAGAGATTAACACTATTAGTGATAATGTTGCTTAAAACCTGTGGTTTAAGGTTAATTAAAATTTTATGTATTGTAGGATACAATTTTAAAGTTTTTTTATAGGTACTTAATTAGTAGATGTATCATTGTAGCAATGTTTTATAAAATGTTGATCTATCTATTCAATATAATAACAGGTGCATATTCTATAATGACAGGTATAAAAAACATCTCTAACCCTTAGACCAACAATAATGGTTATTGGGTAGCACAATATACATAAAATGGCAAAGTCCTTAGGTTTTGGGAAATACTTTTTAGATGTAAGTATTTCAAGGTTGATCATTATAAAATAAAATAAAATAAATAAAATAAAATAGCCTTTATTCTACTGCCACAAAATTAATATGTTAGTTAAAAAATTCACACTTTGAGTTTTAATTTTTGTCAGCAGAAGTTGCCTGCTTGGCAAAGGCCTCCCCTATTGTTTTCCACTCATCTCTCTCTCTCGCCTTCCTCATCCAATCAGGACCGCAGACTTCTTGGAACACATCCCTCCACCTCTTCCTTGGTCTCCCCGGGTTTCTGGCTCTATCTAAGGGTATCCATTCTGTGGCTCTCTTTGTCCACCTGCTGTTTTCTTGTCTGCATAAGTGACCTGCCCACTTGAATTTAAGTAGCCGTGTCCTTACAGTCACATCAGATAATTTTGTTTTGCGTCGTACGGTTTTGTTTTCTATTCGATCTGATAGCTTTATACCGAGCATACTACGTTCCATTTTTCTTTGGCAGATGGCAATCTTTTCTTCATCTTTTTTCCGTAGTGACCATGTTTGGCAGCCGTAGGTTATGCAGGGTAATATGGCAATTTCGTAAAGTTTTCTTTTTATATCTACTTTAATTTCTTTGTTCTTCATGATCTCTTTAAAACTCCACTCCCATCTCAGTGAATGGTACAACGATCGACTATGTGGAAGAGTATGTATACCTGGGAGCTCTAGTATCTTTTAAGGATTGCACTGAAAAAAAAAAAAGAAATCAACAGAAGAGTCACCCTAGCTTGGAAGAAGTACTGGAGTTTTAAAGGTTGATCATTATAGCCTTGAAACTTTCTCACAATAAGTACTTGAGACCAGTATCTTTCAGCTGTGCAAAGTAATATTTCAGCTGATTAAAGATTAGCATATATATTTAATTTGCAGCTCTGGCTTTAGCCCAGCTGATTAAGATATTCTGCTATCCTATTAAAGTTAAACAACATATGATATGACTCAACAAAAATTACCTACATATTAACACATGTTAGATGCTGTTGGGTTAGTTTTTAATCTTCCAAAACTAAACTTTGTTATCTCACATATATATAAGAGATAGATTTAGTTAGTAAATACTTTCCTTTACTCATCAGCTTTCCTACAGCTATCTTCACAAAACCAACATTAGTATTCCATTAGTCAATTATCTCTGTTTACTCCAGGCTCCATCTGTTTTGTTCACAGATTTTAATTTATGTAAACATTGACCTAGAGACCTGCAATGTGTACACCTGTATTTGCTATGCTGAATAAATAATACAAAATATGCAAATGCATTGGTATTGAATATCACACATCCTAATAATTACTATGTAATACTAATCATAATCATAATCATAATACTATCCTTGGTTTAATATAGTAAGCATGTTAAATGTGTTATTGTATAGCATTTTAATACAAATACACTCTATACTTGTGTATGTAAATAACACTACTCTTTCTTGTCTATACTTAAGCAAGATTTTGAAGTAGGTAACTGAGAAAAATGCTTTGCCAACTTTGTTTGAATGAATGTATGAGTGAACTGTTAACATTTGACGTGACTTAACTATACACAACCTAGTTTCTCACAGGTATCAACGGTATTTATTTCCCTATACCCCCTGCATTTTGCATCTACACCCTAAATCTGTACCAGCGCACTTTACCATGCATTTGTTCCCTATTTCTATTGTTTTCCTGCCATGAAAGGGGTTGCTTTACGATCGAATGGCGTGGTTCTGTGAATTAAGGGCAAAAAACGAGGCATGTTTAGGAACCATAAGTCAGGACCTTTCAGTAAGCTTTTTACCTATCACAATGCTATGTCATTTAGTTGATAGGAAGGTATCAAATAGTTGAATGGAATCACTGACTTTCATTTATAATCATTGAGTTGTTACTTCGACGGTTGCCTGGAAGAGATCGCTTTCAGCAGATAAGGCTGCCGCTTGTGGCACTAGTTAAGATGCAATTTGTTTTTTATACTGTTTTTTTAATATGTGTCAACAATAAAGAGTTAATCTATCTATTAGTGTACCAGAAATGAATTTTAACGTTTTGCAAATGTACATTTGCGACATCGTTGGGGAATAAAAATCTGCTTAAATCACGTAGCAATCTTTAGATTTAGGCAGTCGAATTAAATTCCTTGTATTACTTGAATTTAACTTACCTACCATACTAATTGTGTAACTTATCGGAACTCGGACGCAATCTTCAGAATAAACAAACCTAAGTATCTTAGATTAAAACTTATGTACCTTATACATAATCAAGCATCAAGTGTAACTATTTCAGGCTTGACGTAACGATCGCAGCCCACGTCATTAGATACTAACGAAATAATTCCCAACACTTCTTAAAAAATGAAAAATAGAAACGTCCTCCACAGTGGGCTACAAAAATACAAGCATGGTTAGATATACCCCGCGGTGTCACGTTATCTCAGCCGAGAGCACTTGATGCACTGATTCCACGCCGGCGGCCTTGTGGCGCACTTGAAGTATCGACGTATGCGCTAGTGTGTGCCGTATTGATGCTTGTTGAGATGAAATTTAAATGTTAAAACTTCGACCAAAAATGTACATGTTTGATCGAATTGTTAAGACGTAAATAGCCATTGTCCATCACACGAGTTCGATTTTTTTAAATCGATATATTAAATAGAATATAGAAATAATTAAAAAGGAAGATAAAAAAGTTGTGAAGAAAAAATGGTTCTTATGATATGTATTGCTCGTATTTTGAAAACCACGAAAGGACGTCAAATCGTCGCTCAATCTCAACTCTTGAAAATGTCTTTCGTTCCTAATTGTTAGAACCTCATCAACCCATAAATAGTTAATTGTGTAAAAAAATACGTGTTACACCCTAGGCTGCAGCAATGCTTAACATCAGGCAGGCTGTAGTCAAACGTAAACCTATCACACGTAAAAAAAAAAATAATAATAATAATATATAGGTATAATTCTTCCACATTTTACCGTAAGTAAATATGTAATTAAATTTAAAATGTTATGAGCATAATAGAAACCACTTTTCAAGCCTCAATAACATTATTTATCATGATTTTATGGAAACCTTTTACAACGTCGTCATCGTAGCTTAGTATCATCTAATGATTGATGATTTCTGAACTCCGTGGCATCAATTTATCTTTAAAATCTTTGCCTCTTATTATACTTGTACCAGCTGGTTCCTATTATCCTAATGGTTAGTAGCAATTATCTCGACAAAGCCGTGGTTATCTTCAGACGAGGTTCAGATTATCTCTGAGAATATAATTTTTAATAATATGCGTTTCTGTCGGAGCAATCAAAACTGACGAGCAAAAAATGTAGACTAAATTCGTATCAACATTTAACTTGTGTTTAAAATGCTGTCAGTTTAATATTTGCACTAACGTGCGGTTACATCAAAGAACATGATCCACAACTTGACAGGAAATATCTCGAATTACTGATGATGATGTAGATGTGTCACGCTAGGTAAATCTATACTTCTATTATAAAGCTGAAGAGTTTGTTTGAACGCGCACTACTGGTGCGAATTGAAACATTCTTTTTGTATTGAATAGACCGTTTATCGAGGAAGGCTTTAGGCTATATAACATCACGCTGCAACTAATAGGAGCGAAGAAATAATGGAAAATATGGAAAAAACGGGGAAAATTATTTATCTTTGAGGGCTTCCGTTGCGTGCGCTGCAAAAACGGTTAAAGTCGTGGGTAACAGCTATAATTTATAAAGCTGAAGAGGCTGTTTGCAAAAATAAATATGGTGCCCAAAATAACTATTCCACGCGGACGAAGTCGCAGGCACAGCTAGTAGTAGATATTATGTATGCCTAAGTAATGCTTAGTAAACTGGTCATGTTTTTTGCAAATATTGGCTAGATTTCCACTAAGTCAAGTTCCAAATGTATTCTTGCCTTCTTGTATTAGTTTAGATGGACCTTCCTGATTAATTACACTTCGATTATTACACGGGGCATCATCCAGTAAGCGGTGCTTGCATCTACTTATATATGTTTCTTTTGCTGTAGAGCCAATTTCAATAAGTAAATGTTCGAGAATCGGCGAATCTTAAAAATTTCCCATAAATGGTAATGACCATACCACATGGCGATACTAAAACAATACAATGTTCTTAAGAGTCTGATAATCTAAGTCTAGTGTTGCAATACTCCTACCGCTGAACCAAACTGCATCGAATCGTACATAATCGCCACGAGGACGTGCCGCGACCTGCTGTCCTCGGCTTTATTACCACAATTTACTCCGTAATCCACTAATTTAAGTTCTAAGACGGACGCCGCCGGTTGAAATTACACCTGAGCTACACCTTATTATGTTGAATACAGGAAACTAACTTCTGCAGTGTGGAAGCATCTAAGTACTTATTTGTGTTTAGCTCGTGCAACCGCACTAGGTATAGTAAACCACTTAGTTACTTGTATTGGCGTATAAATTTATATAAAAAAAGATTATCTAATATCCAGTACACATATATGTACACGTACGTATGTGTGCTGATAATCAGGGCTGCTAAAAAAGCTTTCATTATAATGAACAGAGCTTTCGAAAGGAAGAGTTAATTTGTTACATACAACCTATAAGTACGCTTATGTTTTCTTATTTCTTCTTCTTTTTATCGAATGAGAGTGGCCAACTCTGGTGTCGAGAGTTTATCAAGCCGCCCTAAGGGCTTCTGAAATGACTTAACCACTGCCGTACTAGACAAACCACTTTTATCATATTTTCTTTGAATAAATAGAGTATTAGTTCGCGGCCTACAGCACCTAGTTACCCAATTCTAACCGAAACATGCAAATTATAGCATCCACTGCCGTAACGTAACGCATTACAAACATTACTCGTCTTACAATAAGAACAATTACACAATACTCAAAAAGATAAAAAAAACAATCGACCGTATTTGAAACGAATTTACAATGGTTCCTTCGGCCACAATGCCAAGGGGACAGCTACGGAAAAATCTCGATTTTCCTTTTCTTTAACTTTGAAGCGTGTTTTGATTTTTAAAACGAAAAATTTGCAAGTCAAAGGCTGTTTTACTTAACTGAAAATAATATGCTGATCTATAAAAGTGAAGGTGACCACTCGTTCCTCGTGTATCCAAATGGAATGACGGGAAACGTTGATTTTTGACATGGACATTAGTTATGTAAATACATAAGTTTACATGTTTTGTCGTAGTATTTGCGACTTTGATCTCGAAAACAAGAGAAAGTGTGTAACCTTGGACTAGAGCAGCTGCGTAAAAGAGCTAACTATTTTAACTCACAAAAAAAGCGACATGTCTACATGTTGTTAGTGTATTCCTCATTAATTCCAGCCGGCGTTTCACCCTTGCTTGGCGACTTGGAGCGAGGGAGAGGTCATGGTCGATACTCTCCCCTGGGAAGCCCTCCCCTGCGCTAGTACAAATTATTTACACTCAATCGATGACTCTATCAGCTGGAGATTATCTTGCTTGGAAATGTTTGATTCATACTTTAGTAGGAAGAGTTGATTTTTATTACATTTTTGGTACTTAGATAACAATCAGTTTTATGTACATTTACGTTTGTTATGTTGCTTAAATTCGGACTGATAGTCTAAATGTAGTTGTGTCGTACTAATTGTGGAAAACAGATATGTAGGGCAGTTATAAAATTAATAAATAAATATTTCAGGACATATCACACAGCGCCATCTAGCCCCACACTAAGCAAACGCTTGTGTCGTGGGTACTAGATAACGGATATAATACTTATATACTTTTCTTTTGTAAATACATACTTATTATACATACAAACGACCAGACTCAACACAAGTAATTATATATTTTATAGTACATAAATACTTGTGTCATGCGGGAATCGAACCCGCGACCTCTAGATTAGAAGGCAGAGCCACTACCAACTAAGCTAACAGGCCAGTCTCAACAATTATCTTAGAACTTAACTAGGTTTTTTCTCTACAGTCAATTAATTGAATTAGTAATGTATTAAATGAAGTACCATCCGTCATTGTTATCGTGTATTACTGACCATTGTGTCAGCGGCCGTCGTAATCAGTTTAAAAGTCATTAAACTATACTCGCCTTCATAGCGAGCTGTGCTTGTAGCATAGCACGTTACAATAGCAATGTATAAGCTGATTCACGGTGTGGTCCCTTAAATTAACCATGAGTATTTATACTGTGGTGTCTGATCAAAACGAGTAGAGACGAAACTGCACCTGTCGAGACATGAGCGAAAAATAGTTCATTTTACCGCACAAAGGTTCCATAACTGTCTATGTAACTATAGCATCCGTGCCTCATTCCAAATAGAATGTACGTAGGTATATGTGATTTTTGCCTAGAAGTATAAATTAGATCGGATATTTGTAATTGGCTAGTAAATCAGAGTTTTCTAAAACTCTAAAACCATATCTCGACCATGTGAGACATGTGTATGTTAGTTATAGATGCATTGACTCATAACTAGTCTAAAACAAAATGTTACCGTTGTTGATGGCTAGGACTTGGACTTATTAAAAAAAAACATTTTGAATCTGAAACATGTCCTGTAAATATATCCAGATCGCAGTATATTGTCATGTCATGCTAAACGACCACTCCTGTAATAGCGCTGTCGGCATCTAATGGCATCCCATTGTGTCATTGTCTGAGATGCAATCTTGCTAATATGATCCCAGAGGAGTGCTATTGCGGTTTTATTGAAGGTTTATGGTGGTTGGTGTTGCAGACTTTGTTGAAAAGATCGTGACCTATTTGCAGTGTTATTCATTTATCTGTGATGCCTGTTACGTTATTGGTTGCAAAATTATTAATGTAAGATGTCATCTAATATAGTAACTCTACTAAACGCCTTACCTACTAATAAAATTATTTACTCAATGATTAACAGGTGCATAATCAATAATGGCTTCTTAGTTAATTGGCCCTAAGGGTGATAAGCTGTCGACACACGAGCTGTCCTCTCTAGTACGAAAACCAGTGTACCGTTTTTTTTCTCTTAAGCTTTGATTTCCTAGGAAAGCGGTGCCTTCATATAGCGGCCGTAATACAGCGGTGTATGACGTCACTAAAACGTTGTCTATGTAAACGAAATGGCGCGGTTTCCTGGAGAGCGGTAACTTGCACCGTAATTTACTTTAATTATTTTTGCGTCCGTAATATCACGGCCGCTATACGATGGCACCGCTTTCCTAGGAAACCAAAGCTTTAGCGGCAAGCTTACGTGCAAACGTGAACACGACTTCATCGTTTCGTTATTCAGTCTCATATTAAAGCAAAAAAGTACAATTGAAACCCCTCAATTCATCAACTCATCTAAGTTACGTAGCAAAATATATAAAAGGAATTTTCCCCAGATGCATCGGTCTATATATTTTTGTGCAACTTTAATATTTTCCACTCTTATCTTAACAAAATTCCACCACACTGAACTATTTGATACGCCAAATAAATTAGCTTTGATTTGATCGTTTCCAACACAGCTGACGTGACCGCAATATCCATTGAGATAAAGACGAAGTGACGCTCAGTTGAGCAAATATTAATTACCTTTCTTAATTACTTGTACTATATGATACAATACGCAGCGCTGGGTTGCGGAATTGCCTCACTGACTCATGGTTACCACAGAATAGGAACACGTAGCTTATATCTTAGACTAAGATTATCCCTGTTATCTCTTATTTATTCCTTTCCATCCAATGGTTGCCTGGAAGAGATTGCTTTTAGCAATAAGGCCGCCACTTGTGGCACTAGTATAAGTATTTTTTTCTTCTTTCTTTTTAACTTTTATCGTGTGTTACAATAAAGAATTTTCTATCTATCTATCTATCTAAGATTAGAACAGAAACGCACGAGTGTTGTACAGAAGCAAGAGAGGCTTATGCTAAGTAGGTGATGAATAGAGTAACAAATGGACTATGGTGCTAGGCTCTCTAATGTTATGGTTTTCTATTGATATTTTTAAAAATAAACTTGTAAATATTAATGTTCAAACATCCTCAATGTAAGGTATTAGTGTAGCCTAGTATTTAAATATCCATGACTGTATGACCTACAATTTAGTAATTTCGTATCGATCACCTGCTCCATATATGTGTCTTCAGAACGTCCTTGAGAAACAAACTACGGCTCGAATTGGTCATAATTAAGCTCGCCTACTAATTTCATAAAATATATTAATACAGTAAAATATGAAATCATTAGGTCTTATGAAAGTCACTTCATTGTTTGTAAAGTTTTTTGGTGACTAACTTGTTTTGTCAATTTGTCTTTTCTCGTTTCCTGCCAGTCACATATTTGACCACACTAACACAGGTGTTAGTTATAGGCCAAAAGTAACTACTTCAAATTTGTACTAAACAGTTTATAGCTACTGCGTCTCGGAAGTCGATCTTATGCTGTTTACCTCATCGCTTACAAGGCCAATTAAAAAAAACTTCGCATCAAATAAATCGCCTAATGAATGAATCCCATTCATCTTCGGAAACTAACGTTATCGTCGATATACGGTTATTTTAATTAAATCGTTTTACACGTACAGTGAATGTTAACGGTCGTCTTTCGAGGGAATTGTCGGCGAATGCGGGTTGGGTCGATTCCTTTATTTAGTTCCTTTGGTTTTACGACACGATATATAAAGTTCACAAGATACGTCTTTAGGTAATGGAAGAAATTCCGTGTACCTATATGTATATTTTTGTTATAAGTAATCTTCATTAATAAGAAATTAGGCAGATTATTTACCGTCCAGCAATTTATGGTCAAAAATATGTAAGATATTAAAAAAAACTTACCTACCTGACCTACCTACTATTGTTAAATATTTTGTAATTGTTAGATTTCATTTTCTAACGGTTTTAACTTAGAAAGTAATGTGAGAGTTATTTGTGTGATAGAAATAAAGGCTTTTTTATTTTATTTTATAATTAAAAAAATTATTTAAAATAATAAGAAACAATATTTACACATATTATTAAAAAAAATTACTTACTTATAAAACCAATTTTCTTAAATACTCCATAACTACAAGTTATTTGCTAAACCTAATTCTTATGCTTAATTAGTTCACTGTAGCTCAACCTATAAACACAATTCAACGTGATTAGCAAACACATTATCCTTACATCATTCACAGCTAAACGCTACGAATAAAACTTACCTACGTTTTGATTGATTTACCGGAAGCTCCAATAAAGAATGCCCATTTATTCCGCGCTAGCGTGTCATAAACAAAACCTCAACTACATTAGCAATCAAAGTGCGGGCCTTCCTCACGTAATTCGACTATTCTTATGCGGCCCGTACTGACACACTGCCTCGTAACTTAATGTACGTCCGTTGAATATTCAGAACAACTGTTGCTTGGTTATAGACTGACTGACAAATCTATGGAAAGTTCTGTAATGCATTTAGGTACCTGGTAAATTATTCCCGTAGGTCTAAATGACTCCCTTACATTTTGGCCTGCGGGAAATTGCGGGAGTTCTCTATTTATTAGTCTATAATGTGTGCGAATTTATGTAATATAGAAAGTTAGAAAACATTTTTGTTAATATTTAAGTATTTAATTAATTACGTTTGACAACAGCCTGCCTTATGTTAAGATCATTAGTAGTTTAAAATGTAGCACGTTTTCCTAGAAGAAACCTATTTATATACGTCTATGATCTCTTATCAATATCGTATGTTTCATGAAAGCCGATGGTGTTGACACGTGTTTTAAGTTTTTAAACTGCCCCGGGGGCTTCTAAATTGATTGCCTCATAAACACTTTCTAAGATAAGATAATTCTTTAATGCACACCAAAAAATTACATAATGAATACGGTACGGTACGGTTTCTACGGTAGTTACATGACCTTTTTTTCCAAAATGTTTATTATTCTGTAACTATGTATTACCTCTAACTGTTCTTGTAGTTTCTGGTTTATTATACACGTATGTGGGTAGTGCAAGGCGCGGCCGCTTGTCGATCGATTGTAAAATTAAATTTGTATGGTAGAGTCTGTCATTTTAATATTGACTTTGACATGTTTATTGTAGCTATGGCGCCTGCGATTTCACCTAGTCAGTAGTCATAGAATAAATAAAACAAGCAACTATGGGTAAGTTATGGGAAAATTCTACTCAAGCTCAAGCGAACAGGGTTACTGATATAAATACTAACGCATAAATTCTTAATCTTTTTTTTGTACGTCAAAACCTACAACTTTTGATAAAGAGCTTTCGTACAACAGTTTTTATGGCGCGAATCTCAGTCGTGTAAATATTAAAAGTTGTAAGGTTTGTTGTATAAAAGCCACTAGGTTACACAAGTAGCCCTGTATATGTGCAGTTATACGACACTCAACTATAAAGAAGACTAAAATAAACGTCCACTTTGTACCGTAAGTTACAATGAAGTTATAAACTGTTATTATTACTGTGTGACAGGTCGGGCTGTCCCATAGGCTGCAATATAATTGTTTGATTATGTATATAGAACGCAATATGCATATAGAAACTGTCAAACGGTCTGTTGCTCGACTGTATCAGGGTTGGCTGTTCTTACTTATTCTTCAAAGCCGCAACGCTATGTTTTGAAAACTAAGCTGTACCACTTCAAAACTTATTCTATGTCAAATCCGAAACTTATTGAAGGTCTGGTTCAATGTTTTATCGGTAAAAAATAATTGCAAATAATTAAATGCTTTCCTAATAATACTTACGGATGAAAAGGGCTGATTTGTTCCCTCATAATTTGAAAATATTAAGAAAGAGCATATATTTCAACGTTTGCAAATGTAATGAAAAGCTGTGTGTATTGGAAAATCTACAGCCACAGCTTCTTTTATTAGTAGCAGCAGCCCTACATACAAGGGCGCTGCGTGGTTTCCAATTCGGCATATTGAAACAGACGAATGCATTTGTGAGGCAAATTATAATTCGGCCGCCTACAGCACAGGACGGCCTCAATGTCGTATTGGGCAACACGAAACAAAAAGAAAACTTAATTTCAATATGCTAATTGTAATAAGTCAAATACCTGTGCATAATATAATGTCAAGAGTCCATAAATAGTGATATTTATGCACGTTTTTTATGATCATTGCTCGCATACTTTGTTGTGGAGCCAGTCCAATATGATAAGCTATGTTAAGTCGTAAAAGTTCACTATACTAGGAGATTTGCGTCTGTATTAATTTGCTAATGATAAAGCTTTCAAATGTGTATACTGTATGTGTTATAAACGCAAAATTTGGATATTTATCTGACTTACCTTACTGAAATAACTAAGATAACTAAGTACTTATTTTTCGACGTGTCTGTTTTACAGTTATAAGTAATGATAATTTGTTGTTAGCGCCTCAAATAGACATCCCATTTTAGAATCTATGCACAGAAGTAAAATATTGTACACATCGGTTAACTTATCTGTAGACATTTCCCTAAAAACTGTCAAAGTATGTTAACTAAACGGTTTTCACTCACGTGTGATTCGTGTAAGTTGTTTACGCGTTTCGGATGTTATGACATCTATCTTCAGAACGTATGTTCTGGTACCGCGGCAGCACGCAGACACCGTTGAACCGTTTAGTTAACATATTGATAAAATGTCTCACGAAAGTTTTAATATTAAAACTGTCAAAGTGTTATAAAATTAAGTCACGCAGCGGGTCAAGGTGTGGAAAATCAATAACATCCGGGTTTTCCGCCACTTCTGCGAATCGGTAGGTACTTTAATTATTCAACGTGTTTTTATCACAGTCACAACTTTTTATGGCGCATTAGTTGGTAGTTAAGTTATTAAAGTGACTATATTATTTAATAGTATCGTTAAATTATTATCTGATGAATCTTTAAACTTTATAGAATAAGACCATTCATACTTTCGATCCACATTTTTACATAATCATTACATGTGGCCTTTTTTATAAATTTAAAGTACTTAATTCTATGAATTCAAATGAAGCGTCGAATATTTGCATTGTTTGGCCTTTTACATCCGCAGATTGTTACAAGACACGTTAAACAACATTTTTTGAATATTTTTACTCACTTAAGTACTTAATTTATAGTTTTATAAATTTGTGAGATAACTGAAAATACCTAAGTAATATTTAGTTAATCATATTTTGGACCCTTTTAAGTTTCTCCACACATTTTGGAAACTTTTGTGTCATTTCCTATTCAATCAACTTCTATCTATTCCAATGATTATGCTAAAAGGTTATAGTTTGGTGGCCGCCCACGTGGCGCTGCGGTGGGCGATGCAGGCGAAATATTTTAACTTGCTTCCTACGCACGTTCTACATCGCCTTTATGGGCCATCTAATGTAGGGTTGGTACGCCCTCTACGTACTGTAATTAAGTGTAATTGCTATATGATGTTGTCAGTTGTAGTCGTCTGTACATAGAATATGTATCGAATACATTATGTACCTATATTCTTTGTAATTCAGAAGTTTATAAAGCAGAGGCTCATGGGATGATTTGAATTTTATATATATATAAATATCCCGAATATACATAAGTGCAAATTTATTTTTTCCTGGTGCCTCACTAAACGAAGTTTGTTCAAATTTACGTGCTAAGCTACACTCTAAAAACATACAGCATAATAATGACATCCCTAAATAAAATATAGCAATTCTTACGCAAATATTACTAAAGGAAATGTTAGACGGCGCATTTGGCTATTTTACACATATTGCGATTTGTTTAGCGAATTGTTACTCAATCCATTTGATGGGCCTGTAGGCGGGTATGCAAAACAAGGCTCTAAAGGAGAACTAGGTGTTTGTTTACATGCAGTTTTCCTTACTGAGAGCAAGGTTTATGTTTAAATAATTTAGCTGTATCATTGAAAGTATGTAACTGAGGATGGTTAGTTCAACCGTTGAATTGATTTGGATAAAATCATTTGTAGCTGCGAGAATTGATATAAGTATTTGACTATTTTGTAGGTTGAAATTACCTAACTTAGACGTAGATTCCAAATAAACTTCTGTTCTGTAGTTTGTAACTAACTGATACCAATGCGGATTATACAATCTGAGTCTCGCCACTCTCCCAACTTTAGTAAAGTTATTGTGCTCTGGCCGTGTTCGTGGCGAGAGTTGGATTTAGTAGGTATTGTTTTTGACAGGACAGAAACTGCGTAATTGGATTTACTGAATTAAATAATAATAATAATAATAAAAAGGCCTGTCAGTGTTGGCTACAGCCCCACTGATGCCTTAAAATAGCGGGCGTAAGGCCCGAGAATCTGTGAAGAATAATAATAATAAAAGCGTTTATTTCAGACAGAGTCCATTCAAAACTAAACTATTAAACACATATTAATACAAATGTCCAAAATCTTATAAATGTCAAAAGAAGTAATTATTTATCTAATTCACACACACACACACACAAAATTACGCACACAACAAACAAAACATTCTAACAGCTATATAGCACATCGCTGCAAAGGAAGCACATGCAGTTTATTTATTTTAAAGCTGTACGTTTATTTTTTACTAGGTATCTAAATTAGAAGATTATCGCGTATGTAGTGGTATATAATATATTTCGTATGTGAAATCTACTTACTATATACATAATCAACTACGCATGTAAGTAAATGTGAGTTTCTTGGTACACCTTGAACTATTCACTTAAAATCTCATAGTCACGTGACCAAACAAGCCGTCCCACGTCTCATTTCCGGCGTGATTATTGCTCAATCATGTACAGGGTTAATGATAATAATTACTCAAGGTAAACTCTTTACGAATCATTATATTTTCAAGTAAGTAATTATTATTCCATTTAACATGAACATTTTGCTTATAAGTTAGTTTTATTTCATTTCGGTATCAAGAATTGACATTTATTGTTTTGCGAATTATCATAGCATTTACTTAAGTAAGCACTTTCCAGTTAAAATAAAAATGATCAATGTCCTGATACCTCCCAAAGTTAAGCGCATACATATTTGAGGTGGCTTCTCTAATGGGTTCATATGTAAAGCACATAAGTAATATTTAAACTTTAATATACGGTAGTTACCTACCCCCAAAGATGCCTAGTACCGCAGTATAATAAATCATAGATATAATCGCCCTTGAAGTTTTTATTCGGCCTTAACGATGTATAAATGGCGACCGTGCAGTAACATTGACTACTTTCGTACGATTGACACAATTTGCTTTAATATCCGGCTATTATAGACGGATGTCGTATAAATGGACTATTGTGGTAGTCATTTGTATTGTGGTTCATCATTGTTGGTAAAAGACTATTTTTGTCTACGTTTCCTTGGCCAATAGATATCTTTATTATTGCTGAGATAAACAGTGATAACAATTTTTTGTTGTAGTTAGAAGTACTTAGTATGTTTCTTTCTTCTTCTCTTGTTTTAATGTATTATTATTATAAATTAATAAATATTAAACGACACTGATGCAATATAGTATGTCAATATCACTAAGTAGGTAGGTACTTATATTACCTATGTAAGTAATGACTCACATCATGGTGTTACCTCAGGCTGTGCCTCAGGGCCTATGTTAATTTATTGAATTATTTATAGATCTGTCAAAGTTCTATAAAATTAAAAAAAAAAAAATCCGGTACTTTGCGGGATTGCAATTGTGTTCATATAATGTCGTTTAGTTACCTGCGACGCAACTTTAATAATTTTATATATGATTATGTATACGAGTTCCTAAAGATATTTAATAAGCGTTCTTTACAAACATAATTAATATCCAAGGACCATCGTAGGACATGTGTCATCCTTGGAAGGACCTGATGTATCTGCGAAGAGAACGCCCCTAGCGATCTTGATTCTAGAGGGAGTTACAACCCTCAGTAATGAAGAATACGGCTAAGAAGGAGGACAAACACAAGACGTAAACACATAATACTAAAGCCACTTTTTAAGATAAAATCAAAGATTTAAAGATATTTATTGACCTTATAACTTTGCGCTACAATAGCTTCGTCATATATATCAATATAATCATTTATGTAACTTAATACTAATTATTAAAATCCAATGTAATAACAATAGAAATTTGGATCGGTGTCTTTGCTAATGCAAAGAAATCTTGAGATCTCTGAGTCTATCTAGCGTTCTTTACAAACACCGTGCCTGTATATGTACATATAATGTAGCCACAGTAAAACAGTGTAAAGTGGAGCACAACAACGGTGCTCCCGACCAGTCCTGTCATGTATAGACAACGGTGGCCATTCCTTTTCAATCATAACGGGGAGCGTCCAGTGTCCTTCATTTTCACATTACAGTACATAGAACAAATTGCACCTTAACTAGTGCCACAAGCGGCGGCCTTATCGCTGAAAGCGATCTCTTCTCTTCTTTGATTTTTGATTGCGCCGTTTACTAGATACCTACGTAATAATAATTTATTAATAAACGCGCGTTCAAGTAATTAGTTGATTCTAAACGTTCAAGTAATTATGATTCTTAGCGTATAAGGATTTTTATTATATTTTTATTTATATGGTCTTTGTTGAGGCGTCGCTGTGGCGTGGAAATTTCATAAATCATATTAAAACGCAATATCAAGCGTAGGAAATTGCCAGTCTACGAGTCAAGTTTTTATTTATTGCTCAATTTTCCACTTCATACTGCACTAAATAAAGTAGCTGTAGGTACTTAGGTATATAATAAAACCATCTATTCAGTGAATAAAGATTTTAAAGAGACCAATATTTTACATCTTTCCGCTTTTTTATTCGACTAATAAAAAAGGAATTCAATGTCTGCCTGAATCTAAAAATAAACACCTTTACATACCCTTTGTTAGCTTAGTGTGGGGGTAGATGGCGCTGTGTGCAATGTCCCGGAATATTTATTTATTTGTATTCCAGGTTCTACTTAAGTTAAACTGAGTAACACTTATATCGGTAAATAAATTTCCCAGCGCAAGGTTCGCATAGCGCTCGGATGTGCGTGTTTGCCCATTGTGTAATTATTGCACTACAAACAGTGCAAAGCCCCTGCGTTCTGCACTACAGTGTATATACAAACAGGTATATAATATACACATAGTTATACAGTGGTACTGGTGACATACGAAGAATTTATCGTACACCTTTTTTACTGGCAGTCAAGTTTTCGAATCGAAAATGAGATGGTGGTTTATAAAGTTACTAGACTAGAGTTACTTAAGTAAGCTATCAAATTTTATAGGCTTCTGTTACAATATAAATTTTAAAAACGTTTGTTTAACCACATCACAAACATTAACAAAATGGTTTTACCGTAAATTTGGCAGAAAAACGTATTTTGTAAACACCTGCAAAAATGGCCGCCATAAGCAGTTTCACAGCTTCTTTATGCTGATTTATATAGATTTGATGTCCTAAAATTAGCATCAACCCTGTAATAAGTGAGTGTGGCAGACAGCGCGGTGCATCGCTGCACTCGCCACACGCCGCATGCGTTTTTGTCTCCTTTTGTCGGAGCCGTAAATACTCGTCCTGATGATTCAATGTGTTACGTTGCCTGTCTCCCTAAATAAACTCAACAGTTTATTTTCAGGCCTTTGTAAGCTGCAGATGTATTTAATTACCACGATATTACTTAGTAGCTTTTGTGATGTTTCTCGTATACTTATTTGTATTTGACGATATGAATGTGTAGGAGTTGCTTAGCGAACAGAAAAATTCATTGTTAACAAATAGTTGTTTGATATATTATAATTACACATTGCGTTGGTTACCAGTTATCAATAACCTTGTGTGCTTTGTGTACTTAAATGTTTTTGTGTATTGTGAGTTTTCTTTTTGGTACCTATGAGTACTGCCTACTGCAGAATAACAAGAAAAAACCGACCATGTACTTACCTACTAGATAGATAGATAAATACTTTTTTTATATGTGGTGTTTTACACCACATATAAAAAAACAATACGAAACAAAAACATAGAAATTAAAATTAGCGTCTTAATTGGCGGCCTTATCGCTAAGAGCGATCTCTTCCAGGCAACCAATCTGGCAGGTATATAAACTTCGAATAAAATGAGTACCTACTAAGTATACACCTATGATTTTCTATTAGCTTCACTATTCTTCTATTAAACTTGTACGTGACTTATAAAACTTTGCTTATTTTCCACCAGTCACGTGCATATTCTTTGTTAGCCCTCCCATTGTGGCGGCACATTAGAGCGGAGTGCTCGGCTCACAGCCGTGCTACTTCAATATTCGCGAGGAGGTAGTGGAGGTCAATGAACTGCTTAGTTCTTTGTGTGCAGTTGCATGTGCAACCGAGGAAAACATACTTTAGTGGAGCTGCGTTTGGACACTAGAGGTTGGTTCTAGTATGATATAAACATAGGTGAGTTACCTTAGATTATACTATACTAGTGGCTACCATACTTGTTGTTCGTCTTAGCAAAATTTATATGGAGTCGGCTCCTGAGGTATGTGAGTATTATTCTATTTTACTGCTTACCATTAAAAGCGGAAAGAAAATGTCTATGCATGAAGCTTTACAAATATCCATAGAACGGTGTAGACTTTTATTGGTATCGTACCTATTCGTTCATCATTAATGCAATCGTATCATTATATTTGTTTCGGTGACAAAGCAAACAAAACTGCAAAGTTTCTACAATGAAAAATGTACATAGCTAATATTTCTATGTAAGTAAGTACCTACCTACTTAAGTAAAATATTTTATGTGCAACCGAACGAAAATCTAAAATAAACTCAGCCGCTTTCGAACGGCGCTCCTAGGCCTGCTACCTCGGCTAATGTTGTGTTGTTACCAATATGGGTATAGTTGGAAAACCGAGAAGCGATTTGCCGTTTACTTATAAGTCCAGCATAATCACTTGTTGTGACTCCTGTTAGCGCAAATTGATTTACTTGTTTACCAACTTATTACATTTATTATGTTAGATAGGTGCTGATTTTACTTACGTAAGATAAACGGTCGGGACACGCAAAAGGGTGTAGCTGTAGGGTTTTCAAACCGCTATAGGTGCCTATAAACTGTGTGTAGGTACTTAATTATTTGCCCAAGATAACTTTCCAATGAATTAATTTTTGGGGGGATCATGACTATCAGTAATAAATAAATAAATATTTCAGGACATATCACACAGCGCCATCTAGCCCCATACTAAGCTTGCGCTTGTATCATGGGTACTAGAATGAAGAATACGACTCGAAGAGTGAATATAGTTGAACGATAAATTTAAAATGCCCCGGAATTGTTATTTTATTTACTACCGAAGATGTACTATTATTAGTAACTTGGCTCCATAATTTAATTTACCATCTGTCATAAAGGATCGTAAAAACGTTGATGCCGCTTAGTGGTCACCTGTCCAACTGCTGACAGCTGAGCTACTGGTTCGATACTTCGATAGTTGCAACAAAGTAACATTACAGTTACTACTTAACTCAAGCACACATGCATTTACTTGCTTGCTTAACTTACTTATAGGACGTAAGTACTAACAAGTCTAAAGGCTCAACTAATGGCACCCGTTGGTTTCTACCGCGTCAATTCAGAATAAACAGTAGCCCTTATATTACTCCAAATCATTCCAGAGTCTAACCATCTCCAACTTCATCTATATTGGTTCAATAGTTCAAACGTGAAGGAAAGAAACACATTTCACATTCATAATACCTATTAAATAAATAAATAAATATTTTAGGACACATCACACAGCGCCATCTTTTTTTTTTTTTTTTTTTTTTTTGTTGCCCAGGAAAACCTATTACAGGTACCACCCAAAAAACCCCGGGGAGGGCGGGCGGTTATGTGGGAGTCTCCGCCCCACTCTATAAGGGCGGCATACCCACTAAAAACCTGGGGCGTTCCACCTCCGCATCGTTGGTCCAGGGCCACGAGAGCGCGATGCATACATCCGCAGCCCTGGTGATGCCGGCCCGGTAACGGGCCCCGCCTCGGGGAGCTTCAGCTCAACCCTCAATGGACGACGTGTCAGAACACGGGACACGTCATGCATCCTGTGGGGACTCATTCCAGGGCAACAGGTTCCCCGACCTGCAACCCAGAGCCCCCAGGAGTCAGGCAGTCGCACGCCAAAGCGACCGCCCTCCTCCAATGCGCCCTCTGCGCACGGAGTTCGGTTCCCGTGTCGCCGCTACTCGGCCGGTACACCGAACTCCTCTCGCCTCTCGGCGACCACCTCGGGTGCTCTTAAAGAGCACCCAGCTCCACCCACACCGCGAGGTGCGGCGAGCTCCACGCCTCGGGCCCTACAACCAGCCCTCTCGAAGGGGAGGTATAGGCGAGGGCCCCCACTCGATCGAACGTTTGGACACAGGCTAGCAAGATCCACCGGAAGGTGGATGTTACTAACCTGTGGACGGGGTGCACCAGGTTTCCCCAACTAACCCCAAATCCCCATATGGAGAGATGAAATTAGTTGGGCTTACCCAACGTGAAGGTAGTCCGATCATCGCACCCCACACAGCGCCATCTAGCCCAACACTTGTTAGCTTACGCTTCTATCATGGGTAGATAACGGATATAATACATATATGCTTTTCTTATGTAAATAAATACTTATTAGGTATACATAGAAAGGACCAGACTTAACACAAGTAATTATATTTTTAAAGTTCATCAATACTTGTGACACGCGGGAATCGAACCCGCAACCCCTAGATTAAAAGGCAGAGCCACTACCAACTAAGCTAACAGGCCAGTCTATAAGTGGGTTTGCATTGTACTTGCTGCACTAAACGAAGGTCCCGTATAGTTGTCAGTCATTGGTCGTGACACCACGCGCCTTGACCCTTCGCAGCCAATTGGAGCATCCGGTATTCATTGAGTCGCGGTATGCTGTCCAATCTATGTCGCTTCTAAACATAACATTACCGTACAATCTGGTTTAGATAGATCTTGGCGTATTTTATGGGTTTGTGTTAGGGCTACATTTTATTAAGCAACTGGTCGAATGCGGTTGTGGTTTTGATTGCGTTGTTTCGGGATAGAACGCTTATTTCGCTCTCGGGATCTCAAACTATCTCCGTCTCAAAAATAATGGTGATCTGAGGCTCCGGTGCGGCGTGAAGGCAGTACAAATAAACTAAAAACCAAGAAACAGCAAGTTTCATCTTTGTATGATGTGCATTAAGCACTTCAGCTGGAGTTAAAACAACAATTAGAAAAAGTAGGTACATGCTGTGATTCAGACTGTCATTTTAACTAGTAAAGTAAATATGTAGTAGATTATATAAATGCTAGTGAGGTACAGTTAATCTCTTAAGTTTTTAAGTCACCTCTGCACTAATGTTCAATTTTAAAACACTCCTCCCATTCATAAAACCGACACATGTTCTACATACACAAACAAGCACAGGTCACACGGCTCCTGTCAACACAGCTGTCATTTCCCATCCCATGACGTCCCCATACATACCCATGGCACTAGTGACGGTAAATGAATGCATCCGTTCAATGCTGCATTGCGTCGGATGTTGGTTCCTCTCGTGTCACACTACCAAGTACAATGCACCATGTGTGGTATACATATGCGAATGATGAGACTGCAAAGTTATGAACAATTTATTGTATCTCGCACTGTACAAATACTGTACGTACATATCTCTTACTGTATATAAATTTTAATAATCTTGGATTATTTTGAGTCTAAGTACTCCATACTTTTTTACTTATTTTAGTAATCAAGAATCCAGTTTCAATCTTTCGAACTTTAATTTTAAAATATGTGAAAGTTTTAGTAACGGAAAAATATGGATAGCAAAAAGAATACAAATAGAAACAGTATACATAAGTAATTTGACTAAATCTATATCTAATGATAAGCATCGCTACTATTTTATTTATCATTATAATATTTATGATATAGTGTTCCATACTCTCCACAAGGTCCTAACCTATTTACTATAGGGTCCAATAACAGCATTCGTAATGTAACCTATCAATTTGTAGATATTTTAATTTGTGTATATTTCCTAGTCGCACCGTTGGTTTAGATTTGACCCCTACTTTTGTTCCCCATCCAGTACATTAGCCAGCTTCATCATCCACTTACCAAGTTACCACCATTGTTCATTCCATTGTTCACGATAAAAATATCTTACCACACAACGGTCGGTCTTGATTGACAAACAAATAGGATTCTTGTAAGATAGCACTAAAATGTGCCGCCAGCCAAGTGCTAGTTGGACTGACACAAGAAGGGTTCCTTACTATTTTCTTGATACAACTTATTAACTTACATACTAACTGTTTGTTGAGTAACCCTCGTAAGAACTCAAATATTAAATTTACTCATATGTTAGTGCTTGTTTTAATACCACCGAACACTACTGAAACAAGCAAGAAACAAAAGTAATGTTTAGAATTAATAACTATGTGTACGTACATCATTTGTGAAATTTCTACTGCTTATCCATCACGATCTCTTTCAGTTTTCCAGGGTTTGGTATATAATTACTATTTATCCAAGGTATGATTTGCTATCCTATATTTAATTGAGTGATATATTTATTCTTTTTTATGAGACAATGTATTTATTTTCCCTTTGCTTACATTGTTAGTTGTTTGTTTGTTTTTTTTTTTATGTGTATTCTTAGCAATAATTTAGTGTTTAGTATGTTTGTTTCTTAAGGTATCTGTTATGTTGTTGTTTGTACGCCACCGACTTTTACATGTTTCTTTCCTAGCGATCTTTACTAAGGTTGCCTGGAAGAGATCGCTCTACGCGATAAGGCCGCCCAATGTACCTAGGTTAAGTAATTTTACTATAAATTGTTTCTGTATTTTGTTTTCTGGTGTACAATAAAGTTATATTGATTGATTGATTGATTCTTTTTAATGAATAGAATAGATAGATACAGCTTACAGATAGACGGAAAGTGTAGTTGTAGTAATATATACTTAGTTCTAGTTTTCACTCTTTGACTACGGACTCCTAAAAACATACGATCTAGTTTAATTGCCAGAGAATGTTATTACAGCCATTTCTCTCGGTGAAAGTGCTCTCATTGATAGAATTGCAGTTTCCACTGTGTCGGATGTCGGATGAAATAGCAGATTGTTCGCAAGAATGTCTAGGAACATGAGATGGCCTGCCCGAGATAGCGGCGATAGACTTCGAAAGGTACAATTACCTTACGAAATATGCCATTGAACTATAGCATAAGAAATTGCACAAAAAAATATTAATAGTTTGAGCTGAAAGTTATTGAAAGTGAGCGAAAATATTCATAACCAGCAAGTACTTCTTCTTATCGAATGAGGGTGGCCAACTCTGGTGTCGAGAGTTAATCAAGCCGCCCGAAGGGCCTCTGACTTGGCTTAACGACTGCTGTACTAGACAAACAGCCGGGACCTACAATTTATTTTTCCCAGCAAGTATTGTCAGCTTAACATCTCAAAAATAATTTACACTGCCGGTCAAAAGTATGAGACCACAATGAAAAAGTATGAAAATAGCAAAAAAAGTCAGCGTATTTACAACTTTGAGAAATAAATGCTAAATTTAAATTTACACACATAAATTAAAACCTAAAAAAAAACTAAAAAGTCCTTACAAACCATATGATTACGTAGTAAATGTGATAAAATTAAACGGAGTCTCCTCCTAGTTTGTCTTATTCTTCTGTTTTATTTATTTGAATAAATCTGTTAAAGTCACAGTTGCACACAGTTCCGAATTGTTTACAATCTATTCTCGCAAATATACTTATCTTATCTCTTATCATTTCATCCTCGCAATCGATTAGTTCAGTGCCAATGCCGCTACTGTAATGATTTTGAGTGAAGTCTCTTATCACTTGTTGTGCAGGAAAGTTCTACAAAACTTTTATCATTATTAATCGAGTGGTGATATAGAAAAGAAATTGATATTCCTAAATATAGTCAAAGTTTGACATACCATAGAAACCTGAGAATGTCATAGTGGATTAAAGTTGTCTGCTATTGAGTACGAGTTCTATGTTATATCCAGAAATATCATCTCGAACCCCTGCCGACTAGCTACAACCACCCAAATTGTTGTTCCATTGGATGTCAAAGATAACATAAATGTGCTTTTTTTAAAGAGGCCTGAGTGGCCGATCGTTGTTCATATTTTTTTAATCCATTTGGATGGTATAATAATACCCACATTTTTATTAATTCCAGGATCCGCCCTCAGACTCCGGGCGAGAAGGTCGAAGGCTGCGGCATCTGCGCGCGCGCAGGCGGCGCGGCCGGCGAGGGCGGCGTGGCGCTGGGCACCGAGCGCGCCTTCACCTTCGACTACGCCTTCGAGCCCACAATCCTCCAGCAGGATGTGTACGAGACGTGTGTCAGGAAGCTGGTGGAGGCGGCGCTCGACGGGTACAATGCTACTGTACTCGCCTATGGACAGGTTAGTTTCAACTTTGCTACTATCATACCTACATGTATAGCTTAGTTGGTTTTCTCTAGGTTCTAAACTGCTCCATAGTATTAGTACTTTCTGAACTAAAAAGTTTTGTAGGATGTGTTAGTTGTTAATAAAAGTTAAAATCTTGTTCATTAACATTTTACTAGGAAAAGAAGAGTCAAGTTCCTTTCTCGATAGTTTAAAAATATAACACGTCAGTAAGTATAGTAACTTTTTTAAGCAATCCTGCACATACATGAAAATCAATCTGTTAAACCAAAACAGCGTAAAATAACCTGAAACCAATCACATCAAAGTAACCCAAAGCCCGGAAGCCAGTTGTATAATGGAAACTGGTAAATCTAAATTGGAAATGCCACACTCTCAGGGAAATACATCAAAAGACTTATCGAAGGAGGTTAATGCGGTTCCACCGTTATTGCCAGATAAGTGGGCAGCGTTTAATTTGCTCCTACATTTATACCATTGTGCTGAACATAAACGATTAGATTTCAACTGCACCCAGTTTTGATGTACAATGTTGTAGAATACTTTGGAATTCTACCACTAATGAAGAATGAAGATTACAAAATGCATTAGAAGATTAAAGTTGAAAAAATATGAGAATGCTATAAATCTCACATGGCGTGCTATTATATATACGTTCGAAGCTTTGAGTAGGTTCGAAGCGACATGGAAAAGGTTAATGGTAATGATAATATTTAATTCAATACGAAATGAAGCAATAATTCGTATTCTTTATAAATATAGGCTGTTCCGACGCTGCGTTCCGATCTTAAGTAAGCCGTAAATATTGTTTAGTTTTTCGTCTCCGTTTTCCTCCATCATTGACCCATTTTCCCTCACTTCCAAGGAGACGCATCTTAAGAGAGTGCTCAGGCTTCTCGCCACAAGCGTTGCCTCCTATTTTTAACCCGTCACAAAAACTCGCGGCTTTGTCATACTCATATACTTACTAACATACGTGAAATATGTTTCGCACTGAACAACAGAAAGACAGGCTATTTGTTTCCTTTATTCCGCGGAAACGGTTCAGTTTGGATGGTATATTGCGCGCTCCCTTTTAAAGGCTTCCTAAAAGTAAGGAAACAGGATAGTAGATCAGTATTTTCTATGTTTCGGGGAGTTTGACGCCATTTTGAATTTCGTCAATTCAAATTCAAATTCAAATTTCTTTATTAGCATACTTAAATGTATTTACATTTACCCTTTTAAGAGGGGAATTAGGGCGTAGCTAAAATTAAAACTAAATATTCTAAAATCTAAAACTTAATATAAAATTTAAAATCTTAAACTTAAACTAGTATGTATGTGTACAATATTTTCTTATAATATATATTATTAATCTACTTTACATTGAGATCATTATTATATCCTATTTCTTATTTTCGTCATTAAAATAGTCTTCTATTGTGTAGTAGCATTTCTGTATGAAATATAGTTTTAGTTTGGTATAACATGTATAAGTTATAGTTTGACTTAGTAGTTTGTTTAATTGCGTATCTCAAGCTAGTTTTGCAACACACGTGAACGTCTCGCATGCGTAACATCGCCCTTTACACAAGGTATTTTTCCAAAGGCTGAGGTAAGGCACGGCCCAGTGACCTGAACGTCCACCCTACGCTCGGTATAAAGTTACGACAACAATTCTATTAAAACACCGTGAAGGCCGCGACAGCTGGTTATAATTACACCGGCAAACATTCCTTAGACTCCGCTAGGTGTACACTGTACTGGGTTAGTGATTACCTTATAAGCTAACATCTAGAGAAGTACCTCTGTTCCAATTTGACTTGTAGAAATTTGAGAGTAAAATAAAATACTACTCCTCAGTCCACACATTTTATCGTAAGTTGACGAACTTTACAACGGATTTGTTTTCATAGCTGTCAGTTGAACAAACTTTTTTAATTTTGAAGTTTTTTGAAGATTGATTGTAGAAGAAATTTCAAACAGTATTGAAGTAGTAAAGTCTTTTTAAACATTGCCCTATATTACGAGTTGATGCATTACTAACTCTGTGTAGGTACAGGTAGGAAATATGTAGGTAAACAATAATTGGTATCGCACGGATGGTCACACACAACACACATTATTAACACTCCACTCGACATTGAGAGGGCACCTTCGGGCAACTTTTGTGGACAAATATGGGACTGTAGCTGTAATGAAGGGCACCTTGGGCATGGATATCTTCTTATACCTTTTGCTTTGCTTACTATCAGGCTAACTATGGTCAAGTGCAAACCCGTTTTGTATTAAAAAAAACATGAATATCGTGTGGGACAAGTGAATTTGTGAAGACATATGTAAGTCTCACATATAGTTGTTTGGACATTTAATAGAGTATTTTCTTTGCTGAATCTTTTTCTACAATTCCACATTTCACATTCCAAAACTTAAAAAAAAAAAAAATTGATTTAACAAAAGATTAAGTTTAGAACTTCATAATTTTTTTCTCAATACCTGATCATACTTATAAAGTTCTACACACATGTCATACATACCTATATATACTTTACCTCCTTTATTTACATTCTCACCCTTAATTATAAAGTCCCATAACTACGCCAGCAATGTTCACCTTTGTTCTGAACACCCGTTGAATATTCATCGAAGGCAGATGCGGTAGCGCCACTAGCGCCGACCAGCAAATTGAAAAGGGACGCCCAACCGTGATGGATGCTGAAGGAAGTGAGACGCTTTGATGTGGACGACATAAATAACATCTATGTGACATAAATAACATATATGACGCGTAATTTGGAGATGAGAGGACTCAGCTCGCTGACAGCTTTGTGGCTGTGCCGTTTGTAGCCCGAAGTCGTTGATACTTTGGTCAATGTATTTGGAATATATTTCTAGGAAAATGACTTAATTTTTTCTGAAGTCGTGTACCACTAGCATTAACTTAGTTAAAAAATATATTAAATCCGGTTCATTAAAGATTACTTTTATGTCCTTTTCTTTGAAGAGAATTCAATGAATTTTTAATACAAAGTATGTTCATGTAAGTAAACTGTAAAATATGAATATCACGTCACGTTTCTCGTATCGCCTACTTCATTTTCGTCGCGTGTTTCAGCCTACTTGACTGCAATAGTGTATATAATAGCTCACTTAAAACTTGTACTAACTGTACAGAATAATACCTGCCTTCTGTACGTGACCATTGTTTGATATTGATCTACAAATAATAGCTGTTTCGACAAATTTGCCCTCAATGGCGTATCAGATGTTAGAATTATTGAGACAAATAAAACTGTTTTATTTTTTAATGAGTGAAACTTGGTAGACCGGATTCTTGCTGTTCGATTTGAAACTATTTTTTATATTTAGAAAGATATTAAGTTAGGAACGTGCTCCTATCGTGCTGCTAGCTCAATTATTAAGAAATTTTGTACGTGAGGGAATTTTATTTTTTTAGAAATTTGCATATTATGCTCTTAAAATTTTACGATTTAACAAACTTTAATGTCTTATCATGATGTTACTCGGTAGTGAACATTACAAATATTTCAAGGCACACAAACATGTTTGGCAACTTAGCTAATTGTATAAATAAATTCAAATAGCACAAAAGTTATGTAATGTCTATCAATTAAACATTAAAAAATATGTGACGTAATCATGTATTACTTACCTTGAAACCACTGCACGAAAATGGTTTCAATTTAGACCCTTATTGCATGAACGTAGAGTACATCTAATTCAATATTCGACCGTCTTAAGACTTATTACTTTTTTCTCTTAGCTAGTTTGAAAGTACGTACTTATAATTCTAGCGTGTCACCGGCCATTTATCTCCGGTTTATTCGAGCATTACGCGGCCAATGATGCAAATGTGCCGGATTGCTTTACCGCCCACCGCGCTGTCTGAAGCTTGCTGAACTCAGTTGAGACTAATGACAAAATGGTAAAAATGCTGTTATAAGTGTGTATTTCCTTTCCTTCATAATTGCAAAGTCACACATCCAACATTCAAAAAGAAATCTTTTTATGGCTCATCATTTACTGTACAAGCTGTTACTTTATGGAATTCTCTGCCTATCAACATTCAAAAGGCTCCAGACATGTGATTCCTTTAAAAAACAAGTAAAGGAATTTTATCTCGCTTCCCTTCAGTGAAAATTGCTGTTATTATTTCTACTACTATCACCTTTAAATATTTTGTTGTGTTTTATATGTATTTGTATATAAACATTAATTTTATTATATTAAGTATGTGTATTGCGTACTTATATGTATATATATACATATATTAGTAAAATTTCTTTTTTCCTTTTTGTTGTACACCACATTCTTCTTTTTTTCTTTTGCTTATTTCTCTCCAGCTGAAGGTTGCCTGGAAGAGATCGCTTTCAGCGATAAGGCCGCCGCTTGTGGCACTAGTTAAGGTGCAATTTGTTCTATGTACTGTTTTTTTAATATGTGTCAACAATAAAGAGTTAATCTATCTATCTATCTATCTATCAAAGTATAACAATTTGAAGATTGTACCGTTATATTGCAATTTTTTAAAGTATGGGTTCGGTAAAGTTAAGAATAGTATTGAAATTATTTTTCTTATCGTACCTTAATATTAAAATACTTTATTTTTAAGCAACTGTGTCATATTTGTTCCATCAAATTCGCAAAGCAAAGCAATAAAAATATGATCACATTAGTCCTCAAAATCAAATACGATCTCCATTCAATTCAATCAATTCAATTCAAATGTTTTTATTAACTAAAGAAATAAAATACATGCACATACAAGGTACATGGGTAAGATATTGAATCAGGCGTTACTTTGCGGAAATCCATTGTTACTGAAACTCTGGAGAAATATGTAGTGTTTTTCCGCTGCGACTGCTCCTTAACCGACATCAAACAACAAGCAAAACAAACAACAAGGTTAAGGAGCAGTCGCAGCGGAAAATCACTACATATTTCTCCAGAGTTTCAGGTACATAGGTATTAATACAAAAATAACCTTATTTTAATTTACTTCACTTTTAATTCACCGATAGTGTTAAATAGACATCTAAGCCATAAATCTCCAAGCTGTACAACTATATTTGCCTTCTACACGAAGTAATTTCGCACTAAATAAGTTATTGTGTCAGTTACAACACCATTTGTAAAGGCTTTTGTAACTCAATGCTTTGGTATCCATTATATGCTGTAACCACCACTTTGCCGATATTAAATCGATTATTGACTTTGATTTGAATCACCTTTTTTATTGAAGTTAGTAAATAGATCTGCATTGTTCTATTGTGGGTAAGCGAAAGTTCTAAAAATATGACTCACTCACCGCTTTTTACTTTTCAACTAAAATCAGTAATTGATGTCTATTTTCGATAATGCTCGACGTAACGTGTTGAAATGATTAATATAACTGGAATCGCATCGATTAAGTTCGCATTTAATATATCAAGTTAGCTCGTTAAATCGGACAGTAACAAACGATGCACGATTTGACTCCAGCGTCAAATGATTTCGCAAAAAGTGCGATAAATATAAGCTTGATCTGACGTCATTCAGATTGGTAACAATAGTCAATTAATCTCGCCATGATACACGTGTTATGTACCATTGAAGGTATGGGTATTATGTGTGCATTATCTACATATACTAATATTATAAAGCTGAAGAGTTTGTTTGTTTGTTTGAACGCGCTAATCTCAGGAACTACTGGTGTGAAACGAAAAATTATTTTTGTGTTGAATAGACCATTTATCGAGGAAGGCTGTAGGCTATATAACATCACGCTGCAACTACTAGGAGCGAAGAAACAATGGAAAATGTGGAAAAAACGGGGAAAATTATTCATCTTTGAGAGTTAACAAAAGGTCACAGAAGGATACATTGTGACGCAACACAAGCCCATCTATGGGACTTAGCGCGGAATAATGGAAAAGATACAGTATAGTCCTAACCCCCATTTTATAGTTAAATTTCAAATGTTCACAATTAGGTACTATAAAGAACTGCATCTTTGTAAAAAAGGTCAAATTATATTATATTCAAATGTATTGTACCGAGATGTAATATTATTTAGCACAATAAAAGATTTTGTATTTGTTTGTATTTGTATTTGTTTCCGTTGCGTGCGCCGCGAAAACGGTTCAAGATATCGAAAAAATATGCGTGAAAGAGTTATTCCTCTTGAAATGATCTAACAAAATGTCCGGGACAGTATATGTCTATTTTTTAATATTAACTCACTACAACCATTTTTATGATAATAACTATTCCACGCGGACAAAGTCGCTGGCACAGATAGTGTGAGTTATAATACCATACACTTTATTTCCAGTTAGCACACAGAATAAATAAAATGTATTTCGTTATAAATCTTAAATACAATCAGGATGCTTAGACGATTTCTACAAATTATTTTTTGATCTCTTGATTACATTATATAATAAAACTATGTATTTATAAATTAATATTTATTTATATGTATTATTAGTATAAGAAAACAAAATAAAAAATTGAATACAGTACGTTTATATTTATTGCCAGAGTATAATTGCGAAAATGTATAAATTAGATAGAGACCATAAAAGTAAACCAAATTGAATCGTATCCAATAAAAAAAAATCACTTTCAAAAGCAAATGAAGCCATCAAGCCCCAGATCACTAATTACGTTAATATTGCCCCAAATTGCGTGGATGAGTCAGAAGACAGGCCAATTACTCGGAATGCCTTCACCGCCCACAACACTAATTATTTTACGTTACAAAAACGCTCAATGACAGCACCGATTATATTATCATTTGCATGAGCATAACAATCCGAATCTGAACTTGACAACAATAAAGATATAGCACTAAGATTGGAAAATACGAAGCAAAGGTAACTTAAATTTGAATGCGTAAGTCGTAATTTGTCGACTTCAAACTTAAGTAAGTTGTCTATGCTTGTACATACTTACTGCATTGGGAATGTCGTATATCACAGAATGAGTGCGCTGATGCCTATGATGGCATTGCACCAGTGCCCTCCAATTTCTTACCACCCATTATACAGTATTTCAATAAATTCGTTTAATACATAGAACTTGACGACCAGTTCGGTCGCACAGGACGTCTTATTGGTGTAGAAGCAACAGTGTCAGACATAAATGTGCTCGAAAATTCTTTACGTTCGGCGACAAGAATTCTGTAATGATAACGAAGTACCAACTCTGGTTAATATTATTACTAGATCTGCCTTCTGTACCCCGCTTGCCCGCTAACATGACAACAATAGAGTAGAACGGAACCGTGCGCAGGCGGCGATCGGGCCTTGTCGCCCACGTGGCTGCCGACCTCAGCCGTACTTTAATATACACTCATATTATCATGATGGATTTATATAAATCACGACGTAATACCCAATGGACGCTCGATTACAGCGAAAAATAAAATAGCGAAGAATTTTTTTACCTCGCCCACCAAGTTACTTGAAACGGCACAGTTGCCCAAGTTTCAGAATCATTGGTTTTTTATATTTGTGTCTCTTTGACTCCAAAACGGAGTAACGGAAGTAAAGAATCCCGAAAATAAAATGTCATAGGCTTCATTTTTATTCTAAGGTCCTGCGATCCTGACAAGCCGTATTATAGGAATAGTTTCAATAAGTAGTTGGGCTTCTATGAATTACAATGTCTGTGTGTACAATATAAGTAAGTTTATGATGTAGTCCGGTGTAAATATTTGCATTATAAACTACCTAAGTGCTGTTAATATCTCGTTTGTTTGGTAAATATTAGTTTTATGGGCTTTGGGTGGTAATGGAAACTTTAACAAATTATAGAGGAAACTGTAAGAAACTTTATTAAGTAACCTACTTTAATAAGTTCATGAACTTTAAAGTAATATTTTGTGTAATAAAATAACTGTCTTGCCGTAAAACTGCTCACTAAATATACAAACCCGTTGCATGATGCGTGTTGCACGTCAGTCGTAAAATGCCGAATAAAAAGTAAAAAGCACTCAATAAATCATCACATGGCCCTGTGCATGTGTGCATGTATGTGTGTGTGCAAGCTTTCCTCTCTGCACCCAGATGTGCGTGTTTAATGTTACTCTCGTAAAAAAGTTTAAAAAACATAAACGCGACCTCCATGCGGTAGGTGCCAACTTAAGATTTACTTAACGGCAGCGTATAAAAAAATATTCAATCGCCCCTAGTTTTCATTTTCTTTACGGAACTTTTGTTGGAATACCAGCCTGGTATTTTGCAACTGACTATTTCTTTTGAAAAAATAAATGCAAAATAGTGCAGTTAATTAGTGATACAAACATCACTATGGTATACTAACCTTAGTACCTAAGTAAGAAACACTAAGTAACTACAGATAAGTTTCTCTGGAAGCTTTTTCTCTTGACGTCTATCACTCAGTGTGTATAACAACTAATCCAACAATATCTCGCCGTGCTCGTTGTACAAAATTGCTCTTCCCGTTCGCCACCTCTCGAGATCCATTTGGCTCATAAATACACTATGACAAATCGTGCTCGATTCTGGCAGCCAGTGCATTCACCTTGCTCAATAGCTACTTACTACCTACTCATTTTCGTCTAGAAATAACTAGTAGATTATATTATTATTATCTATTTAGACTGTTTTAATTGTTAACACTTTTTGTGGGCTGAAATAAAACTTTAACGTGATTCTTCATTCCGAGTAATGCTTAGTTATTCCCATAAAACTATATTTCAGTAAAAGCTCACAATAGTAATTTGTATTTGTAGGTACTGTAATACTTAACATCAGGCTTTATGTAGTCAAACATGAACCTATCCCATGTAAAGCAAAAACAGTTTAACCACTTAATTCAAGTGAGGAGACCCTTTATTTAGATTTTTCATGGAATAATATTATTTTCTTTCAAGATATATTTTTCTCATTACGTTTACATTAGCGTAGCATTTATTTGCTTCATTGACTATCTTGTACACATTTGGAGCTATTCGTAATGAGCTTTTGCAAATATACTGAGTAAATATGGAAATGCTCCAATTAGTCCACTAACATAAACCTATCACATAAATCAGGTTCAATTAGTAATGTTGCTTCAGAGCACAGATAATAAGTACGTTAACCTTGCACTTGAACTCTACGTATTGCAAGTAATATTACATATTCGATATTATATATCTGTAGCAGTTAAATTATGTAAGGTTTATTTTGACAACATGTGTGACGAAATTATCTTTAAATCTCCTTTTACATCACACTAACTAATAATAAGTACGAGATTTGTCAGATAAGATAGAGATTCGTGCTGATTTATCGTTATAAGTTATAACTAAACCATACAGTGATTTGTTAGACCTGTAATATAAATATAACACTCATCCTATTTAGATGCGTTATTATTTTGATGCCCCCGAAATAAGGTAGGCACTTCGTCAACTCAGGTGGGCTGTAGTCAAACATAAACCTATACCACAGAATAAATAATACAGAAGTCCTATACTTTGAACAAAACCAAAAATAGTAGATACATAGCTATAAAACCATTACGCAATTTCGAGTGCTATATTTTCGTTCCTCTAAATAAACTAGTACGAAATAAGTGACCATTTGCAGTCCCGTTGCGCGTGTGTCAGGTGCTGGGTATAGAACCACTCTCCCAATTACACCGAATAGATCCGATCTAGCTGCTCGTGCGTCCAGCAGACATGATCTTGTGTTACGTGAGGTGACCTGACTACTGTCATGCCTGTGTTTTTGCTGTCAGTTGTATTTTTATTAAAGGAAAGATGTGGAGATATTTAAAAAATCATTGTTATTATCTGCAATGGATTAGAGACACTATTGAAATTACTAGCTATTACTTTGCTCTATCAGATGTAGGTAGTGTATTAAAGTAGCCTATTTATCTTCTTGTTTTAATCTTGCTTCTTTTCAACATGTATCCCTGCCTATAATAAAACGAAACCTTACAAGCAACCAATTTCTGCAGATAGGTAAGCGCTGATAATTTAAGTTTCTATTTCTGGCATTTTTCAAATCCGTATATTGTTCGTGCTTTGGGCGTAACAAGTTGGATATAAATCTTATTCTAAGGTCTTTTGCGTTGTATTTCCTCTTAAGGTAATGCAGTTATAATTGATTTTTTTATTGATATCTGACAAATTATAGCTTTTGACACTAATAACTTACACCTACGCTGGTTGAAATCGTAACAACAAAAATATGTTTTGGTGTCGCTCTTTTTACTGTCGGATATTTGGAATAGCGCAAAAAAGTCTGAGCTCATTATAAAATGCAAATTATAGGTTTTCAAGTCAGTAAAAAATGTTTAGTCTTTTGATTTATAGTCTAACGTTGATCAATTTAGTCTCGAAAATTATCTAATGCATATCATCACTTCTTTATCCTGCTGCTGGGTACATATAGGCTTTTCTTGGCAGGTACCAGTTGCATCAATTTTATGCTGACCTCATCCCATAAACCCGCGGCTTTGACTATGTCGTCGACCCATCACACTATTGGAGTACAGGACGACACAATCGGTAGCCCATGAATGGCTATTTTTGTTCATAAATATAATTACTCTAAATAAATTTAGATAATACTAGCTGGTGCGTGCGACTTCGTCCGCGTGGAATAGTCATTACCATAAGTAGTAATTTATATAACCATAGTAAGTTAACCTTAAAAGATAGACATATACTGTTGCAGACATTTTGTTAGATCATTTCAAGGGGAATAATTCTTTCATACATATTTTTTTGATATCTTGAACCGTTTTCGCAGCGCACGCAACGGAAGCCCTCAAAGAAGGATACATTTTCCCCGTTTTTTCACATTTTCCATTGTTTCTTTGCTCATATTAGTTGCAGCGTGATGTTATATAGCCTAAAGCCTTCCTCGATAAATGGTCTATCCAACACAAAAAGATTTTTTCAATTCGAATCAGTAGTTCCTGAGATTACATTATATTAGTATAGAAGTGTAGATAACGTTTATTATTTATTTATAACGACCTGGATAAACACCAACCAGACTGGAGTACAATAGCACTAGACAGAGATAAGTAGAAAGAGGGTAGGGAGGCCTTTGCCCAACTATGGGACAATACAAGCTCTCTTAATAATCTTAATAATATTACGTTTATAAATAAGCCACTGAAAGTGTAACGACCTCAAATTAAATTGTGTATCTCGATCACGTCATAACAAGCATAAAAACCATCTCTATAAAAACTTGTCACTCACACTCGTTATTGGTTTTCGTGGAATAGATAAAGGGCTGTGTTTAAGGACAGGATTTCCTTTGATAAAATCTATTGTTGTAGATAATACTTAAATACTTTTTGGGTACTTTGTAGTGTCTCAGTATTTCAAATGATTTCTATACATACATACTAACCTACATATATTAGTTATATTTATATATACTCCTTATACATACTATATCCTAAACAATATATTTAAAGACCAATAAACTTTCAAGACTAGTAGCAATTGCTTAGTCGTATCTTATCAAAATCATACGATAGTTATAAATCATTTTATTTTGTTAGGTACAAATAAAAATAATACAGTTTCCAAATCCAATTTAAGTAAGCCAATTTAATCGCGACAAAGCTTATAATCTTTCGTCGCATAAATTACCTTTTTTTTTCTCACAACCGCATATTTCTCCCTGTTTTGTAAACGGTTTGTAGCGCGAGTGTCGCCAGAAACGGTAACACGACATAGCGCCTTGTTTGAACACGTATTGTGCGTCAATATTTATACATAAACACGGGTAAAATAACGAATGGATTTTCCTTTATCTTCCTTTTGCTGTAAAATATAGATAAAAGCCTAAAAACAGTTTTTATAATTAACTGTTCAGTTATGACGGTTATTTTCAACAATAAAATTTCTTATATTGGTACCACTTTGATCATTATTAAAAAAACTTAGAAAGGTAATAAAGAAATGCCATGATTAAGTACGTGAATTGACATGAGGAATAAAGGTGGGCTACCTTTATTCCTCGTGTCAATTCACTTATGGTATCGAGAGAATTGTCATACCATGGTATAAGTCTTTTGTATTTCTACGCATTTCCATAGTTACCTGGCATTAATGAAGGAAACGGTACTAGTCAGTATGCACCCGCCGATATGGATCAGACGCGCGCCGCCCGCCCTTATACAGAGGCTAGCGGTGGCCTTACATAGCTGCAATTACATACAGGCTCGCTTTAATCAGCTGTGTATGTACTCGCACATAACAATGCAATTACTGTACCTGGCAAACAGGTTGGAAATACTTACAGATAAAACAATGTAAACAAAACATTCAAGTATACTTCCTATGTCTTCCTTTATCCTATCATCCTATGATAGTGGACGCCCTGCGGCTGGTCAAATTTATTCGAAATAAAAAGTAACGTATGTCACACCCAGGACCTCATCCTACCTATATATACAAAAAATCATGAAGAACAGCAACGCACCTACTTCTTTGAGGTAGGTGGTTCGCCAGTTTGTTTAACGCCTATTTTATGTAAAATAATATATTTGGCCATAATCCTCATAAGCTTAACGATTTAGATAAACCTACATAGTTGTGAGCATTCTAATAAAATTCCACGTATCTCTACTTCGGGTAAATCCACAGATTAAAATGCTAGTTGGTGTGTGGTGACATAGTAAATTTATCGTAGCGAAGGCGTTACTTTGAAATAATAAATAAAATAATAAATAAATAAATAAATATTCCGGGACATTGCACACAGCGCCATCTAGCCCCACACTAAGCAAACGCTTGTGTCGTGGGTACTAGATAACGGATATAATACTTATATACTTTTCTTTTGTAAATACATACTTATTATACATACCTATACAAACGACCAGACTCAACACAAGTAATTATACATTTTTTTTAAGGTGCATAAATACTTGTGTCGTGCGGGAATCGAACCCGCGACCTCTCGATTAGAAGGCAGAGCCACTACCAACTAAGCTATCAGGCCAGTCAATGATCACATTAGTTTAATCACTTCTTGTTTCTAACGGATTTGCTTGAGTTTTCAGGCAAAACATGTTTAAATCATTTTAGGGCCCATGACTACCTTTTACCATGCCTAAATCATATCATTTTTTCGTTGCGGCGTGTTAGTAAAACCAACCCAACCAACTAACACGTTTTATAAGTGTATTTAAATCTTTAGGTTTTTTAGCACGCACATCTACTACAGCTACTTGCGTCCACCCACCTGCCGCTAAAATAGCATCCAATCAATATAGCTGAGACATCGAAATGACTTCGAATCTATTCTTGAAGTAGTTCACAGATTGTGGGACATCTTATTCTGTCGCAATTATAGGCCACGATTAGATATTTATTTTGTCAGGAATCTGGGTTTGATGACTTTGATAGAAAGTCTTGATCCGGGCTGGTCTTAATAGTATGTATATTTCAATCATAGAGACCTTTTATTTCAAATTTATCCCAGGTAAAGTGTTACTGAGTACCTTGCTTGCTTTAATACACAACCTTGCTTGCTTAATAGAGGGAAGATAAATCTGTAAAGTAAAGCATAGTGTTTTTGAATTTGTAATCACAACAAAAATAGTTTCACTATCCTAATTATATAATCCTCCTTAAGGGCAGCTATAAAAAACTAGGTAAATCTATGCAAATACTCCGTTCTATTATTATGGTAAGATACGTAAAGCTAATGAGTCAGAGGCGCCAAACAAAGATAAGATCTTCAACATCACCAACGACTCTAAAATCTTCAGACCCCTAATACGAATACAGGTTCCTCCTCCTCCTATGGTATCATTTTTACAAAAATCTGTGATTCCAATTTGTAGTGGCAGCGATTCGCTTGAGGTGTATTGTGCATTTCCCCCTAACCAGACTTACTCCAACCTCAACCAAACCAAATCAAAAATATCATTAATAAAAATGCACTGTCTTGTTCTAAAATTATATCCCGTCTGCTGCGTATCATGTCTTTGATCACGATTAATCTAACTTTGATAAGCGCGGCTTGCAAACAGGTACGCGATAGCAGCGTGATAACGTTGACCACTATTGTTCTACAAATGTTTACCTTGTCGTTTTGGACTTGTAGAGGAAGGTCAGCAAATATTATGAGAGATTACTTTGACGTGGAGTTTATTATTACAACATTACATCATTTTAGCGATGTGGTCAGTAATATCTTTTAGATAAATAATTTGGGTGTTTTAAGCTGAGCAAATGTAACTAAATAACACTTCAATGTAGGGTTTTCGAGTCTCATCTTTGTAGAAAAAAGGTTGCAAAATCGTTTGTGTTCGCAACGTCTACAAGCTAGTGATTGTACTTGTACACACACGTCACAATTTGGTGAAATAAAATAAAAACTTGTGACACAATCGTAGATACATATTTGTATTCCAAAAGACGCGTCCATTACAGAATAGTATCTAGTTAAAATTATGGTTTCTTTCTTATTAATCCATTCACTCCACCTCTCAATGAGCTCACCCGAATCGAAGCAGCCATATAAGTCGAGACCAGATAAAATTTGCTTTAAGGTCCCGCATACTTCCATCGTGCGTCTGTTTCCATGTGATTTCCTGCCTCCCACGCACCGGCGTATCGATCCAAGTCTATTCGACTGTCGAGGGCTGGTGTAGGTAGACAAGGAGCAGGTAACTTAAGTTCATTACGTTGCTTACCATTAAGCTTTGATTTCCTAGGAAAGCGGTGCCTTCATATAGCGGCCGTAATACAGCGGTGAATGACGTCACTAAAACGTTTTCTATGTAAACGAAATGGCGCGGTTTCCTGGAGAGCGGTAACTTGCACCGTAATTTACTTTAATTTTTTTTGCGTCCGTAATATCACGGCCGCTATACGATGGCACCGCTTTCCTAGGAAACTAAAGCTTTTCAGAGAGTTAGTCAAGCTTGAGTCTATTAAGTAAAAAAAAAGTTCTATTAGGCAAGCTTATTTCTAGGATAACTATATGCCCTGTAGGCAAGAGGCAATTTTTTGCAAGAGTACTAAGCTAGTACTCTGACTAAAATTTGCCTCGTGTCTCTCCTCTTGCGTTAGTACTATTAATGCATACATATGGAATCGAAAGACTAATGTGTGGGATGGAAGTAACAATTTGCTTTGCGGATCGCATCGTGTTATCAATCCCATATTGGTCTTTCTATTCCATAAGTATGCGTCAGTTTGCTTACTTAAATCTGCCTCTTAAGTAAGGGGACTGGAAACTTACGTTCGTTACGTTACTTAATATAAGGAGAGTTATAGTCAAGCGTGAGCCTATCAAGTAAACAAACTTCCAATAGGGAAGCTTTGTTCGAAGTTATACCTGGTTATTAAATGAATGTCGCAATTTATTGGTATCTTGTTTTAAGTGAAACTAGCCTTTCAACTGGTCTCACACCATGCTGTCTGTTGCCATGAGTTTTCCTTCGTCCCATACAGACGGAGTATTGATCGAAAGTTCAAGTTTTGCAAGTCCTGGGCGCGCTTTGTTCGAGTACAATCCTGGTTATGGAATGAAAGGGCTTGATATGATGTTGTTTTATGTACTTTATATACTTACTAGAGGAGTACTGTAACAATCTTGACTTTTGAATTGGCGTACTTTTTGATTGGCATACCTTACCTTTCCACTTAGATCTTATATGCCCTTTATAGGGACATTTATACAAATAAAAGACAATGCTTACTTATCTAACGGTAACGCCAAGAACGTAAAGAATATAACGTTAAGTAAGTTGAATTTGTATAAAAGAAAGTGTAAAAACGTAATCACATAAGACTGTTAACACGATTTCACTAAACGAACTATTATATGTCTCTTGTTCAAAACAAACAGAAAGCTTAACAAAATAAACTAGTGCAGTAAGATAACAAAGAGTAGAACAAGATTTTTATGTTAATAACCTCTGCAATGCTTGATTATTTACATACACTTATGTGACAAGTAAAGTTTATTTATTAAGAAAAATTCAAATACTTTCACGAATTGGTACTGTACGTACTTATTTCTTTAAATATTTCATTATTCTCAGTATGAAATCTTAAAATATATGTTTTGTCCCATAATTTTGCTCTTTTGCAAATTCCATAGTACCTGTATTAAAAACTATAAAACGAATTCCAAAGCCCTTTCAAAATACCAAGTGAAATGGCATAAGGTTAGTGTATTGTCAACATCCCTTTCTAAACGATACGATAAGAAGCTCGCATGCGATCCCCACATTAGACGGAACTACTGTAACTATCATAAAGATACACAGTTCTTGGGTCACTGAAACAACATACGGAATGGAGGTCGGCGGGCATTTATCGTTCGTTTACCTCAACTGTTGACATTTCACTTATAATTGCCACCGCTACCTGCATGTGATGTTGGGTAAACTTTACCTTCTGCCTTCTTACGGTTGGGACACTTGTGAAATTGTGACATTCCGACCGCTCCAGAAAGACCAGAAAGTGTGATATACTTACTCGTATATAGTTGAAATAACCAGTTTCAAGTTAGAACTATTATTGGGACAGATTATTTAATAGATAAACAAAAACAGAGATATACTCGTAGAAGAATTTTATTCACACGCTGCGTCCATCATTCCATATTCATTTTCGCATTGTGATAAGGTTTGCATCATTCGACAATTTGTCGCAATAAATTCGTATTTGATTGTGACAAATTATTTATTAACTGACAGCAAATGTGAAGTAACATTTCTGAGATGTATAGATTGCGCAGAAAAGACCTGAGTACATACTTTTCAGTTTTTTTTAAACTAAACTGGCTGGACATGATAACTGTTAAAGCTTTTTGATTACAAAAAAGTTCACACCTACACTATTGCATTGCATAATGTGTGCTCATCTTGAGTTTCTTACAACGCAATATTAGAAGTGTACTCTTCAAATTGTCAAGTGTGATCAAATTGCGGATGAAATGTCTGTGCAAATATGGCCAAGGTCGTAGACAGAAGCAATTGTAGAGTGTACGTATGTACATACAAGTAGACATAGGTCAAGGAGCTTGTTCCACTGTTTTTCAGGTGTTTTCATAATGCAGTATTGCGACGTCTTGAATAAGATTTCAGAAGTTGTGTAGGCGTCACTTTTTGCTGATATAATTGCAATGGTTAGAATGGTATACTGAGTTATCTTACAGTATATGGTAAACTTTACACCAGCAATTCTCAGAAATATTCGCCTTAGGAGGTTTACCGGACTTGGTAACAACAATATTTGTGGCAAATTTTCTTGGTTAATAATTTTCGTCATGTTTAAAAATCCGTTATGGACATTTTTCAACAGACTTTTGATGCGGTATATATCTTTACTATGGTCGTTTGGTATCACGAAGCACTCATGTTCGTCTTAAGATCAGATTGTAATACTAATTTAAAACAGTAATCACTACAATCTAACATATAACTCGACAATGTATCCAAGTAATTATGCAGCAAGTCATAAAATCCTTTATTTATCCTTGACAACGCCATTGCGAGTCCAATAAAGGCAGCATCCATCGCTAATAAAAATTAAAATGCATCGCCATTGCTTTAGTATTCTATTCTCGACTATTGAATGCTTGTCGTTGAATTTGAAATACATCTACTTCTACAGTTGTAAGTTTCTATGCTATTCAATTTGAAGTTTCTAGACATGTTCTGGCAAATAAAAAGGCACGTAAACAAATTTTTTGAATCACCTCTTTTATGGAAAAGAAATTCACGCAAAAAAGACAACGCTCTGATTGATGCTAAGATGATTTTACATAGGTACTATTGCAAACTGATTTGTAAAAACGGTGGTAAACAAAATGTAATCAATTGGTCATCGATTGGTAAATTGTAGGTCCCGGCTGTTTGGCTAAGACGGCAGTCGTTAAGCCAGGTCAGAGGCCCCTTAGGGCGGTTTGAAAACTCTGACACCAGAGTTAGCCACTCTCATTCGATAAGAAGAAGAAGATTGGCCATCTCAGACCTAAAGATGATAGGTCGATATGAATCAAATTGTATCCTATAGTTTCTTCCATACCTTTGCCCTCTATATGATGAGTTCAACAATTTTTTTGTGCAGAGCACAAATCGACAGATTCCTTCTTGTAAACTATCCGCTCGAAGTTCAAGTGTCGTCAAGAGAAGCGATCTATGAATACCTATCTGATTTTCCTTTAATCTGTTCAACAACTATAACCGAGCAGTAAAGACAAGTGACATAAGTAGGTACGTAGTTAACTGCTTGCGTACGCGCACCTTGTTGGGCGTGATGTCATGTATGCGAAACTACGCGCGGCGGAAACGACCTTGCCGATTCATTTAGAATATCCTTAGATGAGATTAGCAAATATGCTGATGTGGGTGAGCTATGGCCGACGTAGATGGAAACTAGTTTCGTGTTATGGACATGTTACTTGAATTACTTCTGGGTATGGTGAGGTCGTGCTACAAATATTCACGTAATCAAGTAATTTTAAAGAAAGCTTATAAATAACAACATGAAAACAAGATAATCTTATCGGCGACAATCTTGCAATCTTCTCTTTGATGAAGGACGTATTTTGAATGTTAATTTAGGTATGTAGTTATTGATAATTACTAAAGTTCACACAATAGTTTACCTGTACATATGTAACGGGTAAAATTTAAGGTAGAAATAAAAGTAGTAGAAACCGCGCGCTTAGGATAAAGTCCGAATAATAAGAGAAATTTGGGCTTTGCCCAAAGTCCTCTGGTAGTGGTAGTTAGAAAACACGTTGATATTATACGTACAGTGAAATAAACTTTCCGACTCTGCTCTGCTATAATCACAGAAATCTTAATAAACAGGTACCTGTTTATTTAGATTTCTGTGGCTATAATCAATGACCTGCGTATATAACGCGCTAATGTTGGCGAGATCCGCCGCCACCTTTATGCTCCGAGTATGGCGTGTCTTTATGAGTGGAACAATCGGCTTGCGAGCGCTTATCGGACCTACCGCGTGTCTGAAGCCATTGTGTTGACACTATCGATTAGGCTGTAATTAGGCCGGGAGCTGCGGACTAAACTACTGCTATATATATCAATAAAAAAAACAGTTACATTCTTTATCTAGGTATACGGTCTTATCGCTAGATACGATCTCTTCCAAGCCAAGCTCAATTAGAATAAAAAAAAATACTGATAACAATAACATATCAAATCTTCCTCTAACAATAAAATCACCTTAATCGTTTCTTAAGATACGAGTACAATTAACTTTTATATCAACAGTCTCTATTCACGCCTCCTGCCAAATCAACGCTTAATTCGGCTCGAACCTTCTTGTAACTATCACTTGAATTTAAAGTGAATGTAATCAGTAAGTGTAGTAGTCACGTGCTCCCAAGCTAGGCAGTGCTGCAAATGTAGTAGTATTGGCGGGCGACCGCCTGTCTGCCGCTGCCAGGAGCGGCGCGTGCGCACAATACTGATGGACTCGTGACTACCAGCCTGAGGTGACTGCTTATTGGCTGGTTTGTATTTATTTACTGGCTATTTAGTGCCGTTTCGTTGTCACTCTCAGATCCACGCCACCATACCAAACATCACAATGACACCTCGCTTCGACTTGTCTTGAAAGCTAAATAAACAGACTAACAAACACACCTTTCATTATTGTATTTTTGTTTGAGTGAAAACCGCCTATTCAATAATTCTATCATAATATTGTTTTCTTCTGAAAAGCCAACATTTGAATCCCGTTATTGAGTATCCAATCAATATAAGGAAGGCTTCCGTGGGTCGGATGACACGTTAAATTGTAGGTCCCGGCTGTTTGTCTAGTACGGCAGTCGTTAAGCCATGTCAGAGGCCCTTAGGGCGGCTTGATAAACTCTCGACACCAGAGTTGGCCACTCTCATTCGATAAGAAGAAGAAGAATATAAGGAAGAGTAGATCGATATTAATACAAATACTTCATGTGACCTGAAGGGTTGAATCTTACACCCCCAAGAATAAAAAAAGGTTTAACCAATCTGCCAATACATGCTAAACGTTAATTAACCATCCGCATAATTAAGCAATGAAAGCAGTGCCTGCTCGCAGTCTAATCAGATAAGAGGCGGAACAAAGAGAAAGTAGCGCATCTAATCACACCGACCAATGCAAGACTACAATTATTTCGCACGTCACTTTATATTAGAAACGTTTACCGAGCAAATTGTTTACGAGGTTTTCGCGCTATCTTTAATTAGCAGATAGTTTTGTTTCTTTCCTCATACCGTTTGTTGTCTATATAAAAATTAACAATAGAAAACTCATTCATTCACTCGATTTCGTTGGACTCACAGATTGTTCCGTGAGCGAATCAAACTTGAGCGAATTTGTAGAGATCACATATTCATATTCATATATTTTCATAAAACCAATTTACACGTCAAAATAAAATAAAATACTCAAGCGAAACAAACCAACAAATACACTTTTGCTATAACAGTGTGAGAGAATGATTTTGTAAATCTTTCTAAAACCCGATCTGATTTCGCTTCGGCGCCATTTCTCTAAAATAAACAAACTTTCGATTTCAATAAGACATCTTCAGAATTTTTCACGTATTTGCAATGCTCTTCAATGTCATCTGATGCTTCTGAAAGGCTGTTTAGAATGAATTTGCAAAAATATTGAGTGCTGCTTTATTTACCAAGGATAAACACATTGTTTAATAATATTAGCTGTAAAAATATTTTGTTCAACGCGAGTCATTCTGCAAGTTTTTGTTTTGTATACGTTTGCCAGATTCGATTGATTCGCTGGCTCTGGGGACTTACTCGGGGTACTCTTTAGAGTCAACTGACCTTCCATTTGCTATTAAAAATAGTAAGCGGTCATTTTAGTTCTATTTGAGAATAGTTAATGCCGGGTTCTTTACGCGTCAATATCCTGGCTAAAATATCCATACCAACGGGTCAGACTGAATAATGTTTACTTAGATTTGAACTATAGTTATGGTGACGTAGCTCTACGTCTATTCCTTTTGCATGAATCGTGGTGATTTAGAAAGTGAGTTTATCCATTGACCACGTCCGTGGGAACCGCGGCGTCACGCGCGCCCCCTGCCGGCGAAATTAATACGTTACGAACCACGACGTGGCCAGAGTAAATGTACGTTAGAATCTGTGTTTTACATATACTTTATTCTAATAATTGCGGGTTATAAGAGCGGAACAATATTGTTGGAGAAATATACATATGACGGAATATGATCGGCGCAATATTATAGTATGGACAGGACATGTATTTTTGAGTCGGAATGTGGCGATGATATGCGAAATCAAGGCGATATATTTGTTATACGATTGCACCCACGTAGAAGTAATGGAACCACCAAGAAACAAGCATAGCCTGACTGTAGAATCCCGGGCCAATATTCCTTTATCTTCAAATCTAGCCTGCCACAACGTTACTCTTCACCCTAATACATCAAACAGATAACCATAACCCGGCTCTATTACCGAAGTGAGCGGTCGGTTTGCGCCACCACCGAACCAGCTCCGAATCTACGTACGTACTAATTCGACCAGAACGCTAATTGATATCCAATGCGCCGTGAAAACAGCTCGATTGAAACACGACGGCTAAGAACCTGTACTAAAATTAGCACAAGTACGTTTGTTGCGCGTGCTGTGATTGTTATGTGTGTAATTTTTAATTTGGTTGTGCGCTTTTGATCGATTGCTTTGAGATCAGCATAGATTTATTTACATACGAATTTTAAGATTAAATATTTTGCAAACACATTCAATCGATCGTTTTACTTGTTTGACATATTGTCATCTTGTATCTAACATGGACAATACACTTAGGGCTATAGTTTTGATGCATTTCAGCTGCTATGTAACTTCATAGAAAACTGCGATAAGTTTACTATAGACTAGATTTAATTGATCACTAACGTGTTTAGATAAAAAAAAACACAATCCCTTTGCCCTTAAGGTGATTTGAAAACTGACACTAGAGTTGGCTACTCTCATACGAACTTACTTACTTTTATACCTTTGCTAATGAATTATCTGAATATACCTTTGTCCACAGACCGGGTCCGGCAAGACCTACACGATGGGCAGTGGCTGGGAGGGCGAGGGCGACGGTGACGAGGAGCGCAAGGGCATCATCCCGCGCGCCATCCGAGACCTCTTCACCGGCGCAGAGGGCCGCGCGGAGGTTGCGCGCGCGCAGGGACAGCTGCCGCCGGAGTTCTCCGTCCAGGCTCAGTTCATAGAGCTGTACAACGAGGATATAGTGGACCTGCTTGATCCCGCCAAAGATCCTTTTGCTAAGGTATATTATGTGTTTTTTTTTATTTTGTTCTGGGTCTGAAGTAAAGATGTTATTCTTACGCTATCAAAGTAGATAAATCGTGTAAATTACGCGATTTTGAAAAGTGGTTGCTTTTAGGGCTAAAGTAGCCCTTAAAGGTTAATATACATTTTGTTATAAGTAGTCGTAATCCTGTAGACAGCTCATGTCTCGAGATCTGTAGAATAGACCTTATTTGATCAAACCTATTTGTCATGTCCCATCCACATCACTACATGGAAGTTTCTGGTTGAGATACAACATGCTATGACGAGCATCTATTGTTCCATAACCGAAGTCGTAAACATATTAGCGGAGCAATTCATTTGCATGCAGTCGCGAACAATACGCGATACACTTAGTTCTACCGACGTTGGTGATGAAAAAACTCTGAACTGCATGTACAGTCGTAGTCAGGAGTTTTGATATACTCTTAAAGCAGAAAAGTTCTCTATTTACACTTTTTTTGCTGGAAACTTATAACTAAAACTAACTTAAAAGAGGAACCGAAATATGTTGTGCATACATTGTTGACCTTAGCATTATAACAATACAACTCTACATCGAGAAATCATCTTCAGTTTTGACAATCATAGATAAAATAGGTTTCAAAGAAATCAAATATAAAATATTTAGTCAAGAAAAAAAAAACGTATGAGCTATCAGGTGTTCACTGCACTCCACACTATGATAACCTGTGCTGTGGAGTGCAGGTTCTTTGACTATACATATAACAGCTAACAACATTAACTATATCACTAAGCCCGTTCCGTTCCTAATTGTACCTAGGCTCCATAATTCCACCCAGCCTTCTAACTATTGAGTAAAACACTATACATGGCGTACTGTTACACAAGCAGTCCTCGACTTAATCAGCTGTTTGCACCACTTTGCATGTATCTACAGTGCATCTTAGGACAATAATAGCTTCACAATCACTACACGTAAACTTGCATATACATATGTACATATATTATATAGGTAAAGGTTTAGTGTTGTAACTTCTACTCTATTTGATTGCGATTAAATAGGAAATTGATCGATAAAAGTTAAACTGCCACGTTTGTGTGTGATTTTAACTCCACGCCATTGTCTTTACGTTGATAGTTGACTGGATGCTTAGCTGTTGTAATGTGAGAATTGAAAGACTTTGTTATGGGATTATAGTATTTACCATAAACATAATAACGGAATTGGGTAAATAAAGAATTCTTTTATTTTTGAAACCTTACATTTGAGTTAGCAAATAACTACATTTAGAGCTGGCAGACGAGGAGTAAGTCGTCAGGTCGCGAGATGGGTCGATGACATCGCCAAAGTCGAGGGTCCAACCTGGATGAGGTCTGCACTAGATCGACGCAGATGGCACCTGCAAGGGGAGGCCTATACCCAGCAGTGGGATCCCAAGGGCTGTGGATGGTGATGATGATGAGATAGATTTACCAGATTATTGTGAAAAATGCTTTTGTAATATTAATAAATTTATTTTATTGTTTTGACTAATTTCAGGGAGGCTTAAGGATAACAGAGGATGGATGCGGAGGAGTGAAAGTAGTCGGAGCCTCTATGCGACCAGTAAGAGGTAAATAAAGAGAAGGAGCAAAACTATTTTATATAACGTTATTTTTAACTAGCAACACCACGTAGTTCAGCTGCGCTTACTATAGTCTAATATCTCCTTATCAAACTTCATACAAATTGGTTCAGCCGTTTGAGAGTGAAGAAGTACCTAACAAACTTTCTGCTTATAAATAATACTATTATTATTTATATTATTTTAATAGGTATCTTCTAGGTAAGCGGGTTACACCCTAGGCTGCAGCAATGCTTAACATCAGACAGTCTGTAGTCAAAAGTAAACCTTTAAAACATAAAAAAATAAATAGGTGGATGAACATAGTTATTAATCATGTTTAAATTTAATCTATTTCCAGGAATCCAGGAAGCACTAGGAGCTCTCCGTGCCGGCGCTCTCGCTCGCACCACAGCGGCGACCAACATGAACTCATCGTCGTCTCGCTCGCACGCGGTCTTCACTCTACTACTTAGACAGAGACGGCTAGCTGCAGAGGTGGAGGGGGTGGAAAGGGATGCAGACACAGAGTCGCCTGATCAGTATGAAACGTTGACGGCTAAGTTTCATTTTGTCGACTTGGCTGGGTCGGAGAGATTGAAACGAACAGGTATTATTTAGTTGTTTTTACCTCTTCATTTTGGTTGAGTGGCTAGTATTCTTGCTAAGATAGCCCAGGTTCGATTACCACAGTAAAACAAGTCAATCAATCAATCAATACAGCTTTATTGTACACCAGAAAACAAAATTACAATGATATACAGATACATTACTTAACCTAGGTACAAATATTCGCTTAGTCTATCTCTTTTTATAAATGTGTTTGTATATGAGTGATTGTAAAATTTCTTAACATGTTTGACAAAACGCACCAACATACGAACGCATGAATGTTCGTGTGTCATATTTCTGAAATAATATCTAATATTTGATTTGTATTTTAGTGTTGCAATTTGCTAATTATTCCAGGTGCGACCGGCGAGCGTGCGAAGGAAGGTATATCAATAAACTGCGGCCTTCTCGCCCTCGGCAATGTGATCTCGGCGCTGGGAGACAAGTCCCGGAAGGTGCTGCATGTGCCTTACAGAGACTCCAAGCTTACCAGGCTACTGCAGGACTCTCTAGGAGGTGAGATTCAAAGAACATCTCTAAAAGAGTAATTTATCCTATTCATAAAAAAACTGACCGCTATTGCATATCGTATTCATTCATTTGTTTAATTCCTAAATATGATATCTTCTATATCTACTCGTACATATCTATTTGAGTCTATTGCAGCCCACTGCAGGGTATATACTTCCTTACCTTTTGTCATAATAGCCATCCCATTTTATAGACAATTCGGTTTGTCTTCATCCAAGTGTACTGTGAATCTTTATTGTCTAGGTAACAGCAACACAGTAATGATAGCGTGCGTATCTCCGAGCGACCGCGACTTCATGGAAACATTGAACACGCTTAAATACGCGAACCGAGCACGAAACATCAAGAACAGATGCGTGGTCAACCAGGACCTGAGCTCCAGGACTATACACCAGCTGCGCGCTGAGGTAGCCAGGCTGCAGTTGGAGTTGCAGGAGTTCAAACAGGTATGTTATATAGGGACATATATTAAACGTCTCTTTCGCGTCTCTTTGTTGTCATGAGTATCGCTGACAGAGACGCTATGCACGATCAAATACGCGAACCGAGCGCGAAACATCAAGAACAGATGCGTCGTGAACCAGGACCGGAGCTCGAGAACCATTCACCAGCTGCGGGCTGGAGTTGCAGGAGTTCAAACGGGTATAATAAATAGTAGAGTTTAAGTAAACGTCTCTTACGCAGTAAAAATGATGTGTCGCTTGAAGTGGAAATGGGCGGGACAACTCGCCCGCTCTACCGACGGCAGATGGAGCGAGCGCATCGTACACTGGTGCCCGCGGGACACCACTCGTACGCGCGGCCGACAGAAGAAGAGGTGGAGAGACGACATCGTGGAGGTGGCTGGAGTCACGTGGACCAGACTAGCCCAAGACCGCAATGCCTGGGCCAGCAAGGAAGAGGCCTTTACCCGCTTTTGGGTGCCCTGATACAAGAAAATATTATAACTAATCGAGAACTCAACTTAATTTTTTTTTGTAAATAAACTAAGTTACTATAATATGTAAATGAAATAATAGAATTCAGGAAATAAAGGTTATTTTATTTTTTATTAAACGTCTCTTTGTGTCATGAGTTTCGCCGACAGATACGTTTCGGAGACGGTAAACACGAGAACGCACGATTTAATTTAATTGAAGCGTCCAATGAAATTGTGAAATATAATTATTAGCTGCTATTTAAGAAACAAATTTGTGTACTTCTAGTATTTATATCAAGATGTAACAAAACTATTCTTGTTGCACAGGGTAAACGTGTGATATCAGAAAACGGCGAAGAAGGCTGGAGCGACGTGGTACAAGAGAACGCCATCCTCACAGCTGAAGTGGAATCTCTAAGGAGACGAGTGAAAGCCATGCAAGGAACCATCGAACAACTGTCGGCAAGGAACAGTGAGCTGGTGGCAGAGAAGGCGCTCGGAACCTGGGCGCCTAAAGATGGCAGTCCAGATACTAATGACTGCTCGTTGACGTCTCTTGTTCAGGTAACTACAATAACATTATTTAGAATGCTGATCTTGCTAAATAAAAGCGATTAAGGCTTATCGCAACTCTCTAAAACACCATGGGCTCTAAAAGAAACTGACCGACGCCGCGTAGACGCTTTTGAGATGTGGTGCTGGCGGCGAATGCTACGGATTCCATGGACCGCGTTTCGGACAAATGCTTCCATCCTAAAAGAGCTTAACATAAAGCAACGCATGTCCGCCGTATGTCTGAAGCGAGTACTACAGTACTTTGGGCATATCGCACGGAAACCAGCGGACAATTTGGAGAAGCTCATAGTGACTGGAAAAATGGCAGGAACGAGATCCAGAGGTCGAAGCCTTACAAGATGGTCCGTTCAGGTGGCTGAACACATTGGCGCCAAAGCAAGTGCTGCCATACACGAAGCTACCGATCGTGACAAATGGCGTCTAATGGTCCATAATTTTGGTCGGGGTCATCACGATGCTCAGCATTGAGCTATCGCCTAGAGGAGGAGGAAAACACCATTAAATTAAACGAATTAACTTATTGTTGGATTAAAATTCTTAATGTGATGTCTCCTTCTTGCTACTGCAGGCCTACCGCCTAAGAGTAAACTATAATTATTGCTATCGTTTATGACGTCATTTCAATCATGGACGTAATAATAAGCAGGACTGAATACTAAGCAAAAAATCTCAATATTTTGTTTTCATACAACAAACTTTAAAGCGTAGTATTTAAGACATAGTTTTACGCTACCAACATGTACAGGGGCACAACGGTCCGAGCAGGATGGGAAACAAACGGCCTTCGAGCTTTTTGTTCTACTCAGACCGGGTTTTGGCTGACAGTGCTCAGTCCTGCTATTACTATTACGTATGTTTGTGATGAAAATGACGTCATAAACGATAGCAATGATATAGTTTATTTTTAGGCGGTAGACCCGCTGATCTATAAATAAGTTTAACAAAAGATACAGCTTCATAACTGTCGTTTGTATGTATAATAAGTGCCTATGTATTTACAAAAAAAAAGTATATAAGTATCCGTTATCTAGTACCTACGACACAAGCGTTTGCTTAGTGTGGGGCTAGATGGCGCTGTGTGCAATCTCCCGAAATATTTATTAATATTATTATTTATAATTAGTCCACGGATTCTGGGAGTGCCACAATGTTAACTTTTAGGACCTGTGTTATTCTGCATATACATGAACGATTCTTACATTTCCTTCTCTCCAGGGCTACGTGAGTGAGATCGAAGACCTGCGAGCGCAGTTGATGGAAGCGAGCGCCATGTTGGAAGCGAGCAGGAAGCGGGAGGCAGTGGTGGCTCGCACCAGGCATGAGTCTGTCAGTGATCCCATGGCTGTCATTGATGGGGCTAAGAAGGAGCTTTATAAGGTAAGAACTATACTTGAATTGACATTAGTTTTGCAGTTAACTTTTATCATGAAAATTGTATAGCACACATTTTGTACGTAGGGCACTGTATAATAAACTTGTGAGTTTTGCAGTATTAAAACAAGACAACTGATTTTATTTCTAAAGATAGTGTTAGTGCTCCTGACCACTAGCAGAGGGCAGTGTGCCCAGCATACTGGCCGCATTACCACGCTGGATGGCAATGCTGATACGTTGTATGATTTTGAGTTGCTTGTATATCGACTCTTATAACAATACCTTTGTGCTTATATTTGTACAGGAGAAAGAGCTCCTAGCGCGCAGTATGGGCGAGCTGGAGTGCCAACGCAAGCTGACCATGAGCGAGAGCGTGACGAGTGCAGCCGAGACCATAGGAGAGAGGGAGCGCGCCGAGGGAGAGAGCGCCGACGAGACTGACCCGGAGGACGACGACTCGCACTCCGATATAGACGACGAAGAGGCTAAAGGTGAACTAGAACTCACATTTCTATAGTTTTCTTGAAAGGCAGTCAAATTTACAGCTGGTTTGGTTGGATTCAACATTCCAAAAGTAATGTGAGACGACTATAATCACAATGCTAACTTGCCAGATTTCAAATTAAGCCGTTCTTACGATTACTGCATTTCTACCCCTCTAACCTATATGAACTAAATTATTTATTCATTATTAATTTAGTTTACATGGGACATGAAAAACATAAGGTGTTCCTTATGTTTTTTTATGTCCCGAAAGATTAACCATCCTATGGGAACTAAATTAAATATGAATAAATAATTTAGTTCACCTAGCATAAATTTTGGAAATGAATTTTGTCCAACCTCCAATTGTTTCGATTTCCCTTGTTTGATGTGTGTTGGTGTGTGGTCGCAGGGCAGCGCGCGCTGACGGCGCAGCTGACGGCGTTGAGCGAGGACATCGACACGAAGGCGCGCCTCATCGAGCAGCTGGAGGCGTCGCAGCGCCGCCTGGCGGCCCTGCGCACGCACTACGAGACTCGCCTGCACACGCTGCACCACCAGATCAAGGCCACCAACGACGAGCGGGACAAGGTGCTGGCCTCGCTTGGTGAGACTACTTACATGAGTTTTATTTATTATCTGTGTGTCTTTTCAATTTATTTCGGCCAAGTTTAGGTCAATTTGTTGTCTCTCGCCGATCACATATCTCTTTCAAATTGAAATTCTAAATTTTTTTATCTATCCATTCAAGGTGTGCGTACATTTCTATTATTGTTATATTTGTACTGCTGCAATTTGTGTTGTACGCTGAGGGTTTTCTGTACACCATATCAAATCTTTCGACTCTGTATTATGATGTACAGTTTCCCCGCGCCACTGAACGTTCGTTCAGTCAACGCTCGTCCACGTTCTTTCACGCCAGAAGAAACAAGAAACGACTACTCTCAGCCTGTTGCCACCATAGAGTTTGCCCAATATCCTACTACTGTCACGAACAATTCCAAAGATCTACTATTCCTCTTTCAGCCACACAAGCATCCCCACCGAGCGAGAAGTTGAAGCGAGTCCGCGAGGAGTACGAGCGTCGTGTGTCCACCATGTCGCGGGAGCTGCGGCGGCTGCAGGCGGCCCAGCGCGAGCACGCGCGGCTGCAGCGCGCGCAGCACACCGCCGCTAACCAGCTGGCCACACTACGCTCCGAGCTCACTAACATGAAGCGAGACAAGGTACTAAACCCACCAAATTATTCAATAAAGAACAGCCCTAGGAGGGGCGACACCCCCCCCTTGCAGCGCGAGCGATGTTCAAGAACATCCGGGCATCGACTCTTCAGTAGGCCCTTATCCCTGCTAGAGGGTCTGAGATGGGGGCATTCCTTCCCTCGCCCCAGGGTTCCAGAGCCCGGGCGGCCCGCCACCGTATTCACCTAATGCAGATTGGGTGAGCGGCAGGATCTACCTCCCACTCCTGCTCTTCAAAGAAGACCTTACCAGTACATTTCTCCCAAAATTTATAGATTAATACTGTCCAAAAACAATTACTGAATAAGTAAATATTTGAAGACATATCACATACGATATTGAATAACTGATAATAAAAATAATGTGTAAAATTATCTGAATTAATTAATGTTTGTTTCAGGTGAAACTAGTACAACGAATGCGGCAAGAAGCGAAACGTCACGCGCAAGCTGAGGCCGTACGTGCCAAAGAAGTAAGAACATACACAACACACATTAACATAACATAATCAATTACATTAGATAGATAGATAGATAGATTAACTCTTTATTGTTGACACATATTAAAAAAACAGTACATAGAACAAATTGCACCTTAACTAGTGCCACAAGCGGCGGCCTTATCGCTGAAAGCGATCTCTTCCAGGCAACCTTCAGCTGGAGAGAAATAAGCAAAAGAAAAAAAAGAAGAATGTGGTGTACAACAAAAAGGAAAAACGAAATTTTACTAATATATATATATATATATAAATACGCAATACACATACTTAATATAATAAAATTAATGTTTATATACAAATACATATAAAACACAACAAAATATTTAAAGGTGATAGTAGTAGAAATAATAACAGCAATTTTCACTGAAGGGAAGCGAGATAAAATATTACAATATTTTCTTTATTCTGACTTTTTTCTTTATTTTCTAGGTTGCCCAACTACGTAAAGAATCTCGAAAGAATGCCAACATTATTAGATCTTTAGAAGCGGAGACAAGACTTAAAGAACAGGTACGTATCTTTTTTGTTGTTATATTGTTGTACCTAAGAACTAAAATAAAAAGTCCGTTATGCTTTAGGTGTTGAAGAGGAAACAAGAAGAAGTGTCACTACTAAGAAAAGGTCACAGAGACAAGTTGAGCAGTCGGGCCGCTGGCAGATTACATGGTATGTGTTAGTTTTTAGTAGTTATATGTTTAACTAATGGGTGCTCGCGGCCTCGTTGACATTGAGAAGTAAATCTGGTATTTCATCCCTTGTGAAAAAAGTAAGTAAGTTGTAAGTGGCATTTACAGAAATATTTTCTTGGCGGCTGCCTACGTCATAATATCGAACTGCATGCCAAATTTCAGCCGTTTCCATCCAATTGTTTAGGCTGTGCGTTGATAGATCGCTATGTCAGTCAGTCAGTCACCTTTGAGTTTTATATATGTATATATATATATTTTAGATTGTAGGCAAACAGACAGGACATACAATTTAACACTACATGTGTAAGACGATAAACATGATTTTGCTCATGCTCCATGATGCTTCCAATGCATTCCTAAACTCATGCAAATGTAAACATATTTACTTTACTTTGGTAATGGCTTAAGATGTACTTACTTACTACTAAAAAATGCTTTTTTTATTAATTACATATCCTCTATTCCACAGACCGGTCCCTAGGCCGCAGCCGCGCCGCGTGCCGCGAGGCGTGGTCGCACGTAGAGTGCTGGGTGTCCCGCGCCTGCGCGGCCAAGACCACTCTCGGAGACCTCGAGGCTTCATTAGAGAGGCAGCTGAAACAACGCGAGGAAGCCAGGAAGCAGGCCGAGACGGATCCGGAAGCTAGTCAGATGCTGGAGTATCTTAGAGACGCTATAGCTGATACGCAGACTCAGATTATGCAGATTGAGGTATGTTATCTTAAGATTGTTGTAGGAAAGAAGCTTCAATAGCGGGAGGAACAACTCAAGCAAGTCAAATTTGACTTTGTCTACTAGTATATGAAATAGACCAAAGTCAAAGTTTGAAAGTCATAGAACGCGCGATTAAAGTAATCAATTCTTCCATTGATCTCAATTTTTGTGGCTAGTTTTAGTTTTCGGCTGTACCGAACAAGTATTCGAAGGATTCAATCATCATCATGTTAACCCGTGTTCACCCACTGCTGAGTATAGGTCTCCTCTCCAACGTGCCACATAGTACAATCTCCAGCCTGCAGCCTGACAGCCTTGTTTAAACAAAGATGACTTCTGTGCCAATAGTACCTAGTATTAAGATTTGTCATGACTTGCAGGAGGAAAACGACGAGAACGAGCTCCCTCGCATCCTGGAGCAGATCCTGTCGGTGGAGGCGGGCAGGTTCGCGCTGGAGCGCCTCGCCGCGCTGGCGCTGCAGCACGCGCAGGACTCCGCCCGCCACAAGAACACGCTGGACGTCACTCGCGCGCAGCTGCACGAGGTACTGCCCGCTAGCATGGAGCGTGCGTGGGATGTGACAGAGAGAGTGATTGCATGAGAGCGAATGAGTGTATGTAAAAGAGAGAAATATTGAAGAGAGGAAAAGAGAGAGAAAAATAGATACTTATCTCTTAATGACGCTTGATAAATCTAAAAATATAAAACTCTAAGGTGACTGACTGATATAGTGATCTATCAACGCACAGATCACAAACCAAACCACTAGACGGATTGGTCTGAAATTTGGATTGAAGATAGATGTTATGACGTAGGCATCCGCCAAGAAAGGATTGTTGGAAATGCCACTTTCAAAGGGGTGAAATAGGGGATGCAAGTTTTACTTGTTAATGCGAGCAAAGCCGCGAGCACCCTTTAGTATATTATAAGATATTATTTGTTGTATATCTGTGTCCCCAGCTGGAAGAGACGGCGGAGCGCAACAAGCTGGCGATGCGCGCGGCGCAGGACTGCCAGAGCTCGACGTGGGGCGTGCCGCCGCCCGCGCTGGCCGCGCTGCTGGCGCACGTCTCCTCCGGCACCTCCACCAGATCCGTGTCTCCGGTGGACAGGTGGGTACTATAAACTCACGTCAGAGCCCCTTAGGGTACATGGGAAAACTTTCAACGCCAGAGTGAGCGACTCTTATTCGATAAGAAAAAGAAAATGTGTTAGTTATATATATTTTCTTTGAACGGAAAGCCAAAACAGTCCAGCTGGCAAACATGACTTTCAGAAACTATAGGCAGGTGTGCTGTATACATGACTGTTCTTTGTTTATCTTTTACTTTTGGCTGATCTTTGATGGCAATTACTTTTATGTCAATTAACAATTTGTTGTCACGGTGCCATTCTTCAAGCAATTACCTACCACACAACACCACAAAAAAATAATAACCAAAATCATGCACGGCATGTGTATGCACTCGATTATTGAAAAAAAAAGAAAAAAGAAAATTCTGATCTATGTTCACGACTGTGACTTTCTTATAGCAAATGTACTCAATGTTCACTTTCTTCACTCCTCACCTTATGCATGTGTTTCGTGCAGTTCGTTCCTGGAGTCCCGGCCACCACCGAACGGTGTCCGCGAGACCAGCACTGCGCCTACGTCACCGCCCGATGACGTCACCACGTCCCCCTTCCATAGGAACACGTAAGTGTCTGTAATCGTATTTTGTAGGCCTTTCAGGACGAATTAAGCATTTTTGTTACGAGTGAGTCGATATGTTCAGTCATAGGATGAATAACCAGAAAGATTCCGTGATTAAATTATTATATAAAACGTTAAATTGGCCAATTCTCATAAGGATAAGAAGTGGAATTAGTGAGTCTTCAATTCCTGGTAATCTGGTAAATTTGATGATCTAGTTAAGAGAAGTAATACTTTTTATAGACATTTTTAGGGTTCCGTACCTCAAAAGGAAAAAACGGAACCCTTATAGGATCACTTTGTTGTCCGTCTGTCCGTCCGTCCGTCCGTCTGTCAAGACCCTTTTTCTCAGGAACGCGTAGAGGTATGAAGCTGAAATTTATATCAATTACTCAGGTCTACTGTCCCTTGAAGCTGTGAAAAAATCAAACTTCTAAGCCAACGCAATCAAAAGATACAGCCATTTATGACGCAAATTTTCGACACTTGCAAGGGAATCAAAACCTACAGGGTGCTTCCCGTGAACTCAGAATCTTGAAATTTGGTACGAAGCAACGTCTTATAGCATAGATAAAAGAAAAATTACGAAAACCATAAATTTTTAGTTACATCACAAAATATTTTTTTTTTTAATAATCTTAAACTTACTACCCATTTCCTCATAAACTCTTTGTAAACCTTGCAGGTTTGTACGGAACCCTCGGTGCGCGAGTCCGACTCGCACTTGGCCGGTTTTTTTTCATCTCTATATCATTTTGGCAGTGGCAGATGCGGCTCGGTGCGTCTCCGCGACCTGGGTGTGTACAGCCGCGAGGAGGGCGGCGACGTGATGACGCAGTCCATGGTGGAGCCCACCTCCCCGCGCCCCATCCCGCTCAGCAGGGTGCCCAGCGCGCCCGGCAGCCTCAGGTATATAGCCAGCACTTTCATGGTCAACCCATGGTTCTTGATAAGAGCATCTAAAAATAACTGTCTAGGGCATGAGAGCAAAGATTTTTGTAACATTAGGCTAACGTTCGACTACAGCCTGCCTGATGTTACGCACCACTGTAGTCTAAGATGTTTTAGACAAATACACTGTAGTGAGCATCCAGATCCTTCCTGAGATGGCGGCTGTCATTAGATTATTTTATAAACTATTTTTTTTATCGCCAGGGTAATTACAAACGATCAACATAAGAGAGAGAGAGAGGAATAATGCAATTTTTCATAATTTTTTGTATGACGTCAATCAACATAATCGTTGCATGTTTTTAAAAAAACTATTAGGCAAATTATTAAAAGACATTCTGATGACGTCTTCTACAGGTATCCCAATTTGAAACTCACTTACAAAATACAGCCAAAACTTGTCTCAAAATACTAATTCTACAATGATATGTCCACAGAGGTATCCAACCAATCGGCGGGCCGCTGGCGTCCCCGGTGACCCCGCGCCGCCCCCCGCCCCCCGAGTCCCCGCGCGCCCCGCGCCGCCTCAACAAATCCAACAACTTGTACGTATCGCCGTACGACGTCGTGCTCAGAATCGACTGACACTCTACATACTCAAACAACTTGTGTATATTTTTTAAGCTTTTTGGAATTGTTTACCGTGAAGCTTTGTTATTTTAAAGCTTGTTTTTCTTATATATATTTTTTTCGTATTCGGTCAATTCTGATTTCTAACTAACAACTTGGTTCTACAAATTTTCTGGATCTGGATAATATCGATTTTCGATCTCGATCGAACTCAATTGGTCTTTATGTAAATTCAAAAATTTTAGAAAATAGGTCATGTATTAATTTATTCGTATCATATGAAACAAGCTTCAAAATGAAACCCCAGATTCTTATGTATATTAGCTCCCTAAGCAATGTAGTTGTAGTATTAATGCTTATGTAGTTATAGTCCTATTTCTGTCTCACTCGTACTCTGAGATATATGTCTGTCTCTTTCTGCATGCGACACTTTTGGCCTGGGTTAATGTGCTATGAACACCTTAGATGCATTTTCATAACTATGTTCCCCCTTTTTTTATTTTTTAATATTGCTTATTATGGAATTGCTTAAGAAAAAAGCAAATATATTTTATCTGTGAAGTGTGTTCGTTTTGCGAATGTGTGTTCTCAAAATTTGTATACAGACTACAGTGTGTTAAATATATGCAGTCAACAAACACCTTTCAATAGACTGTGGTGGTTTGTAAATTTTGTATCTAAGTTTTGTACTATTCTCAGTTACATAAAATAACTGATTGTGGCTCATTGTTTAAAACTATCTTAATTCTACTGGAACTAATTATCTTTAGAATGTTTCTGTAATCTCTATTTGTTGATATATTTGTAGTTTGTTTCTTTTAGTCTCATCCAATTCCTAGCAGTCATAAAATCTATAGTGAGAGCGCCATCTGTGAGAAAATAGAGGGACTATTTAAAAATTGTGTGAGCCACAATCGCTAGGTCCTTCCCTGGTGAGGGGGTGTGAGGCGCGCGGGCGGCGGGGCTCACGCTACTCTGGTTGCTTGCAGCCTGCTGACCGAACTGTCCATAGTGGAGGACTGACGACCACCGCCAGCTCACCGACACATATAACAAATATAGACTCTATTCACACGTGTCTCCATACAAGAGATGGACAATATCGCTTGACGACAGGACGCTACGCAAATACTAAACTCCAGTGATACTAACCCAACCCAGTACATGCATATTTTTTAAAAGAAAATGATAAAGATTAGTATTATAATATAATATATAATCAAACTTATTCTAGAACCCTGCAAAAGCAACGAAACGCATTGCGTTTTGAAGCAAACGTTCGTTTTTTGTGCAGGAAAAAAATATGTTTATTAAGTGTTATATGTCTGTACGTAATAATCCAAAGGTTATTCGTATAGCATAGTAGGTATAATATAATAGCTGGCATTAAGTAAATTGCATTTTTATGGTGTATTTATTTCTATGGGCTCTTAGCCAACGCTTTTAAATTGGTGCTTAAATCTTAAAAACCTTTTTAGACAAGGAATTAGTATATTTACATAATTAATTAAAATAAGGCAAACATATTACGCCGTCCATATACAATTAGAAGGCGGATAAGTGATTATAAATCACAAGTAAAGTTATTGCAGTAGACTTAGCCTTCAGAACATAAGATATGTAAACAGTGACTTGCCTATGTAGTTAATATAATAAGTAATTAACGTCACAAATGTACGTAACCTAAGCTTTAACACGGGAACCAGCAGCTAAATACAATGACTCGACTTATATTATGCGATCAGACTATTTTCATAAATGATTTTATAAACCCAACTATGGAAATTGTCTGCCTAAAAATAGCCTTATTGCAAAGATCTTCCGCCATTTTGTTCTACGATAAACATCACATAATGGCGGTGGGCCAAAATGACAGTTGGTCGAGTCCTATAGCTGTCCTAAGCAAGACCACCGTAACGGTTAATTTTGGAAAGTTTAATAAGTATTAGACAATTTATTATAATAATGCAAAATTAACATCTAAGGAAATATAATAATTAAGTGTCACTAACAATTTCTTTTCGGTTAATTAACATTTGAAACTAATAAAGTTACTGAGATCTGAATTTCTTGCGGTACTTTTGCTTAGGACAGGGTTATTTTATTTCATGGTGTATATTCGAATGTAGGGTTGAATAAATGGATTAAATCTAGTTTGTGTTTGTGTTCGCCACCCGCATGAGCCAAAAAGTCTTATCTGCTACAAATAAACGTGGGGAAAAAAATACAATACATTCAATTACAATCTTTTAAGAATCAATATTTACTACCCATTTTAAATATTTTTGTACAATTATTTGAGCAGAAAAAGACCGGTTAGATTTGCATGTTTTGCTTGGAATTTGCATTGAATTTTATATTTTATAATACCTAATTTTATTAGACTTTTCAATTGTGTTAACAAAATACACTTATTTTTACTTTATATTTGTTTTTAAATTGTTTCACAAGTTATGACTTGTTAATAGAAATAGCTACTAGGTGTTGTCACAAAATTTAATGGAATAAGACTAGATTTAGGAGTCTAGATATATGTAAGTAGAACATTGAATTATTATCACCAGGCAGGCTCGTTTTAATGTTTGCGTGATAGTTTGAAACATGTCCCGAAAATTCCAACCATTTTTAAATCCCAATTTGTTAAGTGTTCAGTTCGTCAAGTTTATGTAAGTACATGTTTTAGTTGTGTGTCATTCGGCTGTATTCCGTGTTGCTGTTGTACGCATCCATTTCCATTTATAACATGTAATATTTAGGGAGTTCAATCCCTTGCTCATATTCATATATCTATTTACTTACTTAATCCATAATCCCGTTTAATAAAATGTTCATTGAGATTGTCTGACATGTTGTAATATATCCTTCTTAAAATTTTACATTCATATACAATTTTACGCCAGATAGTTCGAATTAAAACCAGAATGTATATCATCTTTGGAATGAAAATTAATAGCATTTTTTAATTTCCCATGTATCAATTATAACAGTGTTCTATTGTTTGTATCATTCGTTTCATAGCTTTAATTAGTAAGCAACAACATTATCACATGCCTTCGTTCAAAATAAAGTGAAAGTTACTTTATTCATTCATCGTACAACACATATAAACAAATGGTGCCAATGGTTTTAACTTCAATAATTATTTTTAAATGCTTTTGAAACCTGTAAAATGCGAGACTGGTCAAATAACATCGAATAAATATGAATATAAAATTAATCATCATGGTTCCCTGGTATATCATATCACCCGATAATGTTGTTGTTTACACCCATATGTAACCCCCAACGGGTGTACCATCCGACCCGCGCTTACGTGGCACTAACACAACAGAGACTCCGGCGGCACCGGCGTCACCCCGCCCGCGTCTCCCGGCGCCACGAGACGTGCGAGAGACGACGACGTCTTCCTACGACTGGCCGGAGCTCAGCACGACAATTCACCGCAAGGAGTAGTCAAGGAACTGGCATTGAAGGTATGTTACCTTTCTTTCTATCTATTAAATAGTTATAGAAACAGTGTGAACCTGCCTACGTCTCCAGCGCTAAGAGACGTACGAGAGACGACGTCTTCCTATGACTGGCCAAAGCACAGCACACAATTTGCCGGAAGTAACCGTCAAGAAACTGGCATTGAAGGTATTTTACCTATGTTTCTATCTATTAACTAGTGATAGAAACTGTGTGAAACTGGCTGCGTCTTCAGTCCTGAGAGATGACGGCGACTTTCAACGATAGAAGCAAACCCACTTCGAAAATAAAGTAAGCAGCTACTATTTAAATTACTATTCAATAATAAGTTTGAGCGAGCATGGCAAAGTAAAAATATCATTTTAACAAGTGAATCTGTTTGATCATAACTTCTTACTGACGTCATCATTGCGTATCTGATTTAAACTAAAAGCAAAATCTAATTATAAAACGATCTCAACTCTAAACAAAACCGACAACTGTTGTACTAGTATCATTAAGACCCGTGTGACGTTGCAGCGTATCGGCGGCGGTGGCAGCGGGCCCGGCGCGGGCGGTAGCGCCTGGATCCAGTGCACGCACGTGGCGGAGGGGCACGCCGGCGCCGCGCTCGCCCTCGCCGCCACGCACCACCTTGTCTACAGCGGGGGGGTTGGTATGTATTCAGTAGGAGTTTCACTTCTATTCGTGGAACCTTACTGGCTAGATTAGCTTGATCATTATGGCATATGGAAATGACTGGTGTCCACTGGGACTCATTAAACTAAATAAACTATGAAATGTAACTCGAAAATATGTCTATCGGATATGTTTTGTATGTCGCGAGTGGCCATAATGAGCCTAAAGGTATCTAGACAATGAATGACCATAGAGCCGTGCTCTCGGAAGTTGTTGACGCGTCCTTAGACCGTTCGAACATCAGAGAGCAATGTGGATGTTTGTTTATCTTACAGATGTGTCTACACTTCTCAGCCGTGGCTTAAGGACCCGTCTGTTAGTTTTTTTGGGTTTTACATTACATTATGTTGTTTGTTTTCAGACCGCACAGTACGCGGCTGGGACCTGTCGGTTGGCTCGGAGGCGTGGCGCGGCTGGTGCGGGGGGGCCGTGACGGCACTCGGCGCGGGAGAGGGGGGCGGCGGCCGCCTGCTGCTCGCCGCCGCGGGGGCCGCCGTCAGGCTGTTTGACACCAGGAGCAGGACGCCGCTCACTACGCTGTGGTAAATAATTAGCTTCAACCAAAAACTTCTACTTTTGATTTCCAGTAAATTTATGTCTTTAACATCGTTAACCAGTCAAAATTGGGCTAAGTATCATCATCTGCACCGTGACACAAAGTTATTGCTGAAACAGTATCTTTTAATGTCACGGATTAAGTATGTTTTTAGGTTCATCTGGTCTAAAAGACGCGACGGAATGTCTAGTTTCCGGGAGCACTAAAGTGACCAAGGAATACTGTTAACTCTTAAAAACGGGTATTTTTTATTTTGAACCAGTTCAAAAAGCCTTGAAACCAAAGCTTATATATTTTTATCGTTTACAGGTCTTCAGGTGCTACGGGTCCGCTCCCGACGGGCCGCACCGCAGGCGGCGAGGTGGCAGTCACCGCACTAGCCCTCACTAACTCGCACCGACTCTACACCGCCGCGGGGGACAAGATACGACTCTGGGATCTGCGCATGTATGTAGAATGTAGATACTTTTTATTATTGTATGATGGTGTTTTCATTACGAACTGATTTCTACCGACAGGTGACGTAGGTCAAATGTCTAAGTATCAAGTGTAAAAATAACTCCAACTGTAAAACCTTTACGGCAATATGCGTCCGTGAAAAGCTTGCATTGTAAGCCACTGACCTCCATCAGTACCTACACTTGTACTGATGGAGATCAGTGATTGTAAGCGCTCAAACTGCTCAAGTCGTCAAACTAAAATACAGGAGGTCATCAAATTTTGAGTTAAAAGGTATCTTCTAAGTAAGCGTGTTACACCCTAGGCTGCTGCAATGCTTAACATCAGGCAGGTTGTAGTCAAACGTAATCCTATCCCACGTAAAAAAAACTCATGTTACGGTTTAAATACTTTGAACACCAAAGTTTGCCCTTCACATACGAACTTATTTCTAATTACTTGGTGCGTGTACATTGCAGGTTAGAATGCGTGTGCAAGGTGTGGTCGGGGCACACGGCGCCGGTGATGTGCCTGGCGGCGGGCGCCGACCTGCTCGCCACCGGCTCCAAGGACCACTACGTGCGCACGCTGGACATGCAGCCCCTAAACTCGGGTATGACACTTCACTACATATAGCGGTTCGATTCGAACCAGGGCAACCAAAGCAGACACTCTGCTTTTCATCCAGACTCACCATGGTTCGAATCTGGCTCTACACCAATGACTTGTATTTTCAAGTTAAGTGTGAATTTGTACTCACTTAACGGTGAAGGATTACATCGTGAGGAAACCGACATGTTTGAGGACCACAATATCCGAGGACATGTGTCTTCCGTGGAAGAACCTTGGCACTCACCACGATGCACCTGGCCAAGAAAACTCCCCTAACGAATTAACTCTGCGGGGAAGTCACAACCCTCAGTCATGAGGAAGACGACTCAAAAATGCCGTATCCTTTAGCAGTATTCTGAATAACTGAGGTTAGTCCCAAGAAGTAACGTAAACTGCACGCACAGCTCATTATGACCACTTCGAGAGGAGGGCGCAAACAATTCAGATGAGAGACTAGTAAGATTTATAAACATGTTTATCTTTCATAGTTGCATCGGACACTGTTAATAAGGAATAGAAACGCGACCTCTACGTACTCAGAAAAAAAACGTTAACAAGCCATCGAAAAAGTACCTAAAAGATTACCGAACGTTCGAAATCCCCTTCATACTTTATTGTTATGCGTCTGTCTGCAGGTGGTTTCGAAGCAGCCAACCGACGGCTGCTGGAACCGCCGCACTACGACGGCGTGCAGGCGCTGGCGCTGGCGGAGCCCGGCGTGCTGTACAGCGCCTCGCGCGACACCAGCCTCAAGCGCTGGGACCTGCGGGACACCGCCTTGACACACGTGAGTTTCAGAGCAACCCATGTGCTATGTTTACTTACTGGTGACTGCAGCAGCTAGCCCACCTTTTTGCTCTGTGCCTCGCCTGTTAGTGGCTATAAGTAAATGGCACTCACAAATTTCAGGCACTCCAAAGCGAGAAATGGGTATAGAATATCCAATTCAATATTGTAATGTCCAGTGTATAACAGTCATTATAAGTTGAGACCGATTTGTCAAGGGAAATATTTGTATGTGCCTATACCAAGTGTTTGATGATATAAGAAACTCATCATGATCTATTTAATGTGTGTTGCAGAGTGTAATGAACGCACACAAGGGCTGGGTGACAGGCGTGTGCGCGGTGGGGGCGGAGTCCGACCGCGTGGTGGTGTCGTGCGGGCGGGACGGAGCCCTGCGCGCGTGGTCGCCGGCGCTGCGCCCCGCGGCTCCCCCCGCGCGCCTGCCCGACGCCGCGCACGCGCTGGCCGCGCACCCGCAGCCCAGCGCCCGCGTCGTCTACACGGCCGGCAAGTCAGTATACCACTCGATAACTAATAACAACAGTAATTGCTTCCGTATTTTACCGAATATTAGTCATCGATCTCTTGGGGGTTGCGAGGATCTGATGGCAAACGATCTGTTTAAAATCCAGTACTTTTCCAAATCAGGTACACCAAGAACCGATCCCGTGAATTGGGAACTTAGCTATGAAGAACTACTAGTAATTGATCCCTTTTGGTCAATCTGAGCTCATCAAAGCTATTGGATTATGTAGTTGATAAGTGTATCAACTACATAATCCAATAGCCCCAACTGCATGCATAATGTGCAAATGCAATTTATTTTTCGGAGGAATTATTCTGCAATGTAATACATGTGTGATTCATAAAATTTCAGGGCGCTTTTCTTCACATCATGGGAATTTCATAATTAAATGTCTTCTTCAACATCTTTGTTGTATCGTTTTTATGTGTTGGTATTTGTGTTTGTTACCTTCATAATTATTAGATTAACGAGATGAAAAACAAATGTCAAGGTCCACACACATCCATATATTTCGTAGTATTAAGTGTGGAGTATGTTGCAGCGGCGGCGACGTGCGCGCGTGGCGGGTGGCGGAGCAGTGAACCAGGTGCATACCACTCCCGCCCTTGCGTGCACGCAACACGGGCTATAATGCCATCACAGCCATCGCTTACTCATGTAGCCTTTCGGGGATGATATCTGACCTTTTGTAAATAAAAAAAATTGTTAAAAATTTATCTCTATCATAGAGATGTATCTCAAGGCAACGGGAATTTTGACAAAGAGATCGTTTCTAGAAAACTCCTTATAAAGAGTTTGGCGCTAAACCTACCTTTGTGGTAGATTTTTAGCGGCGCACTCAATATTTGGATTCTATTCAGTCACGATCGTCATCACGATCTTTATAATAGATAATTTCTGAGTCTTACGTACAATATTTTTTATAAAATGTTGTACGTAAGTATATTAATTACTAATATGTATTTGGAAAAGATCGGATATTTTGCCCGTCGAGCTAGTTTAGTCGCTACGGGGTTGCGATCTTATAAGAAATTTATTTTGTTACTTGTTTTCTTTCTATTTTCCTTCGCTATTGCAGTGACTAACCATAGCATGTCCGTCTTTTGGTCCTATTTCATCAACCAGTTACTACTCTCATTTATATTTTAGAATTATCCGAAAGTAGATTTTCTTATTTTCTTCAGTCATTTCTGTCCTACACCTATGATTATATTTATAAGAACTCGTATAATTCAAACTCTGATTCTCCATTTCAACTTTAAGTTACCATTTCTCCGTTGAATTGTATCCCTAGCTCGTTCAATGTTTTAAAATATTAGGAATTTCTACAGTGATACACTGAATATAGGAAATTAGGGAACTTAGATAAGAATTTGTTCATTTTTGCAGTTATAAAGCACAGCTTTGTGTCAAAACCACGTCGCCGCCGCTTCTCTTCAACTTATATTTACGCACATCATGGCCTATTACAAAAATCTCACCTGAAAAATAACAAAAATATGCGCTAACCTCTTCTAAATATGTGTGAAAAGGACAGCGATTTATTTTTCAGCTGAAATATTTGTACCTATTCGGCCTTTTCTTTTATGGCTTTCTTTGTGCGATGTACTCAGTACACTTTGTTCATACGATACTAACCTTTATAGCTTTAAGCATAGTGACTAACATAGAATAACAACAATCATTTTCTGAAGATTTTACGAAGTTTTTGTGCGTGGTTTAACACCAGTGTGTTTGTGTTTTGCACCAAAGAACGGTCCGCAAGAAACGACCTTTTGAATAAAAAAAAGAAGGGAAAAATAATCTTATCTGTCAACATCGCACTTACTTAACATCATCGAACAACCAAATCATTGTAAATAGCACAAAATATGTATGCACTAACGATTTTTATTTTCTAAACGTCTTAAATGTTTATCCAGCGACGGCAGGATAAAGTGCTGGCGGATACGCAAGGCGAGATGACAGGTGGAAGATAGCGTGCCGGTGCGGGCTCGCAGCGTGCCGGCCAGCGACCGCAGCGTGCCGTCACGGTCGCCCGCACGCAGCGTGTCGGCGCGGGACCGCAGCGTGCCGCATTGTGCACGCAGCGTGCCCAGCTCGCCGCGCCGCGCCTGGAGGTGACACGAACCATATGCTACTATATAACTTATATGTATATGCAATGCAACTTGTAGGTATAGTATGCGCTAGGTATGTTGGTACGTGCGGAGAAAATCGGAACTATTTAATCTTAGTTTTATTGGAAGATTAGGCAAGATTTGATAAGTTCCAAAGCGCAAAGTTATCGTAATATAAAGTAATTGTTGCGAGTTTGCGCGGTATTTTAGGCTGTATAGTTGTAGATGAAATTATTAATGGAATATGATCTCTTTATCATCTCTATATCAGTTTCGAGAATCTAGAAAAGACATACAAAGACATAAATACATAAATAAAAACAGTCTTTAAAAAATTACAGATTGGCATCGGCACTGATAATAAGGCCTATTTAGTTTGGCAAAGGAATTTATTATTATTATTATAATGTTTTATGACCTTGAACATCTTATTTCTTAATGATATGCAAATAATATTAAGACAATACAATGCAATGAATAATTATAAATGAAAATCATTAATTTCAATTATGTATTTGAATCAAAAGAAGTAATAATATATGATCTTGGAATAATCTTAATTATTGTAATAAGTTAGGTGTACTAAAATATGAATCAATTATAATCGTCCTCATATTATGAATTAAAGTCGGCTAGTTCAATATTGCCTTGTTCGTGTAAGATCCAAGTTATTCTAATTTAAGAATTGTTTGCACATACTTCTACTGATGAAAATACACAATTTTACCTTTAGGAGTGATATCGCTTTATTTTGACGCTCAGTACTCAACCAGTTGAGATAGTTCATAACTCATGTGCTGGCTCGTCTAGACTGGATGATAGCATCCATGTCTCTTGAGCAAGCAATAAAAACATAAATCAAGAAAAATAACTGATCTTGTATACCCTTACATACAGGTAAGCAGCAAGATATTTGATTTGATTGTATTGAAATTAGATACCATATGAACTCTATTCACTTAAAAATATTACCAATCCGCATAAAGAAAGGTAGACAGTTCCTAAACTCCATTCACATACCTATTGACAAGGTATTTTTCCTAAAAGTTGTAGTAAAAATGCTTTAATACTAGTACTAATGTCATTTTTTTTTGGGGCTTACCTTTAAATATATTAAATATAAACAAAGACTGGCTACATTGTTTTACCAAAATGAAGTGCCAAACCATCATCAGCGCTTATGGCAACTAATTTCATATTAATTAATATTTGTTTGAATATGTGCAAATAACTCTTAAATTACTTATTAGTCGTAGTAATTAGTAATTATTTGTTATACACAGTAGTATTACAAAGTACCTATGCAGCCTTAGCTTAGCTGACCCCTGTGATTCGTTTATAAACAACACGCATAGTTTATCAAACTTAGTATTTAAAGAGGAACTTTTTCATCCTGAAGACTTGATCGAGCCTTACTTTATTCGAACGCACAAATCATTTACAGTCAATTTCATCAGTCGTTAATTAAGAGAAATATAAAATCTTTTCGAATACTCTTAAATATCAAGAAATAGAAAGTCTTTTAAATAATTGAGCTGAAAAGCTCAGTAGATACCTAATCTTTCTCTTGCAAAACTTTCCTAAAATAAATGTTAACTATAAAATCAAGTAAATTTAAACACCAGAATATATAATCCTAGGCAGCAATATAGCAACTACACATCAAAGATTTTTATAAAATTGATTAATTATTTTTATACCTGTGATTCGAACATTAGTATTTTTGTACATTCCTTGCTACGGGTAGTTTGTCGATGGGCAGAGAACAAAATGATCATTTAACTAGAAACATAGTGCCTACATATATTGAATCCTGACACATCTATTTGTCTATTATATTGTGTAAGTATAGAAGACTCAACAATTTTGTCACATTTCAAAATTAAAAATAAAATAATGTTAAAATATGCTTTTTATCGCTACCTCCAAATGTAATGAAACAAAAGCACTTTCTATTCTAAATTAATAACAGTACTTACAGTTATAAGTTAGTTAACGGTGGATAAATGTGTCACTATTCTTTCTGGATAGAATTTAGACTTTTACATGGAATTGTCCGGGGCAAACAGTAAGATATAAAACATTATGGAATAAATATTACTTTAGTGTTGTTTTGTGTCCCTGGTCGATATTATGTATTTATTTTGTAATGATTTATTCTTATTGTACCCTCTCTGAACTTATGAAATTCAGCTCTTTTGAATCTTCATCTAAGATTTAGACAGAAAATGTGAAAGTTATCTCAGTCAAATTATTTAGCTATAATTTTGTAAAAGTATACTAATTAATACCAATTAGATATAATACCAACGAGTGAATGGCTATGAATTTTTATTATTGAATTTATCTTCAGGTTTTTGTATTAATTGCAGTTTCAAAGATTTTATTTCTTGTTAATTTGTGTTTATTTCATTTCAGTATTATTGCTTTAGATTTAGGGAATTAATAAATACCGAATGTAATTAAAAACAGTGTGTTGCCTAAATGTCCTGGCGTGTATAAGAAACTCAGATTTATATTAAGTACAGTCGATCAATTGTATTATTAGCTTGCTATTCGTCGTCAAGTCTTGCTGAGCGATTTGGAGACTTAAAACAGTGTAGTAAGGACCAGAACTGCATGCTTGAGGCTACGTGCGCTTATTAACACAAAGATATTCATGTTATTGTATACTATAGCTGTTATTGAATATGTAATATTGATCTAGAGGTGGTATATATCTAGCGCGAAGCAATATAGAAGAATTTAGCTAAGATTAGAAATGATGATGATAAATAGCTTGTATACCGAGCTCGGATAAAGATAAAGTATGTTAAAGAAAGGTGTAGGAATCTAACTTGTATGAAGTGGTAGTCAAATTAACGAATAGGTGCAGGGTGTGTAACAAATTCGTAACGTTTTCGCTCGGAAACGAAACGCCAATCGTAGAACTCCTTGTAACTTCTATGATTGGTGGATGACTGTTATTGGTTAAAATAAGTTAGTTTTGACGTCTTTTATTGGCGTTTCGTTTCCGAGCGGAAACGTTCCGAATTTGGGAAACACCCTGTTGGTAGAGGTACTTGACTGGGTCATATTATATCGAGCTAAAAACTAGTTTTTCTTCTTTTTGTTGTACATTGGATTTTATTTAGCAAAGCGTTTGGTAGGAAGATATTATGTAACCGAGTGCATCATTTTAGGTATTTTTACATATTGCAAACAGGATTCTTCTGTTTACAGAGATATGCTCTCTAAGAACGTCACAAAAGATCGGCCAAATTTTACTATTTTTGAAATCATGTATTAGGAGATCAATTTAACCAATATCATGAGATTAGTTTTAATTTTTACAATGATGTGTGTATTGTTTCATTGATTTTGTGGATTTTATGTTTTAATTTGTGGTATGAAAATTGAATCGAATAAACTTTTACTAATTTATTTGTGTGTTTTTATCTTCCTCCTTTTCCTTGAGTCGTATTCCCCATCACTGAGGTTTGCGGGTCACTTAGAGGTGAATTAATTGAGTAGGGAAGTTCTCTTGGACATGCATCGTGAGCTCTTGTAAGGATCGAACCAGCGTGCGTGGGAATGTAAGTAAAGCGAGAAAAAGTTTTGAAGGAATCCATACAAAGTCTTTAACCCTCAATTGGGCGCGCCTAAAAAGTTGCATAAGCGGTCGCGTGGGGTGCTTGGCACCCCAGATTTAGAAAATTAAATAAAATACTAAATACATGCAAAATCAGACTTTTATTAATTAGAAAATTTGAACTTACATATAATCTACTTTTAAATGTATTTTTAACATAATTAACTTTCTTTTAAATATGAAAAATGTTTTTTTACTAATCCTAGTTTTAATCGTCACTATTTTGACAGGCTATATTCATATGGTCATTGCACACATGTTTTTGGCATTTCGAACATTCAGTCTATGTTTTCCTGTCCTTACTTCTTGGACATACATGGCACCTATTGTTTGATTGCGATTTGCCTGCTTCAGAAATAAATTCTTGGTCCTGTCACACAGTCACCTGGGGTGTCGTGCACCCCAAACACGCTCTCCGAGCCCAACTGTCCACAACAGAGCGTCGCTCGCAACTGAATTGTGTACGTTTTACGTGTTTACGAAGCTACCTAGAAGGCCAACGCGCTAAATTCAAATTTTAAAAAGTTGTGAGCCTGTAAAACTGCTCTGGGGTGCATGACACCCCACGCGACCAGTTAAGGGTTAAATGAAACTTTGAATTAATAAAGGTACAAATCTTAGCTAAATCAAAAGAAAATAAGAATTCTTTAGTACACAATTAATTTATTTTACATTCTTACAATACATATGTACTTGTATTTTTATGAAATCGTCAATCATGTCCAGTATAACTCCATTGTATACTCTTATTTGATAAAACACACTTCTTACGTTATTTATACAATATGAAATAAGAATTTGGCGGAAAATTTACTACCTTATTATACTACTATAGAGTATATTTAGGGGGTAAATGCAATTACGATCAGTTTAAATGAACATTTAAGACCTTACTAAAGTTTATGTATTCCATACTGTTCTAAATATGTTATGATAACGCGACTCTAATGGTCATATTATTTTCCGCCCAACTCTTATTGCAATTATATATGAGGTAGGTATCTACATATACCTAGTACTAATCATCATCATCATCAGCCCGTTATCACCCGCTGCTGGGCATATGCGTATCTCCTAGTACTTATACTTGGCATGTTTGGCATGTTTCCTGTGGTGCTGGCTAGGTGGCGTGGCAGGTGACCGGCGCCGCCTGTCGCGCTCTCTGTCCCGCTCCCTCTCGCGGTCGCGCTCTCGCTCCCTCTCCCTCTCTCGCTCGCGGTCCCGTGACCGGTCTCGCTCTCTCTCCCTCTCGCGTTCTCTGGATCTCGATCGAGATCGTGACCTCCTGAAATATAATAATTCAACAACAACTCAACTTGCAGGAAAATAAAATCTGTACGGATAAGGTCGATATATAGAAATAAGGTGTATATATTATGATGGTAGAATGTAATTTGATTCAATTATTGTGTATATGGTTTATTGATATACATTGGACGAGGCGGCCAACCGGGACGCGCGTGCTGACTCTTCCTCCTGATGATGGAAACCTCAGTTTTCCGAAACTTGTCGAGCTAATTTTCGACATAATTATTTGGAAAGTGCTAGCCAGTTATTACAACTAAATTTTTTTGACATGTAGTTTCTGAATTGAGCTGTGTATGCATATAAATAATATTAGAATGTTCTGAATGAACCTTTATTTATAAGGCGTCATACTTACACATGTCGGGACCGTTTTGGTGGCGGTGATAATGAAGGCTCTTTCGACTTCTTTGATTTCTTCGATGATGTTCTGTAAAATAGAGCAAATTTATTGACATCACACTGATCCAGATACAAGATATTTTTTTTACAGATTTCTATTGTTATTTTATGGAAATACTTACGAGTATGTATCTTCCTCGGGCGAAGCTCTTTTCCTGACGTCTGGAGATTCTAGTACTTCCTCTTTGGATTCTTTCATTTCTTTCAGCGCCTGAAATTGTAAAAGTAGACATTTGTTAACGACTGACATTTAAGATGATGATGGGTACGAAAATTGAGAGGATTTTGTATGTTAATTTGGAAGCCATATTTTCGGTGCAAATACAGAGCATTTGAATAGTTATTTTCATGGTACATAAACAATTTTTATTTTATTTATTTTGGCTTAACTTTGGTAATAACATTAATACATTTATCTTACACTAGTATTTTTATATACATATATACAAAATGTATTACCTATTAAAGCTAAGCACAGCATGCACAAATTTATTATTACTACAATAAATAAATATAATGAAATTATATTTACAAACTAATTTTAGTTGTAAACAATAGCATTGTTGTTTAGGAACTTAACAAGTTATGGATTTGAAATTTATGCAACATTAAAATATATTTAGTATGATACCAAGGGTAGGTACTTACTAGGTACATCAAGAAGCTTAATATGGAAATTTGGCTACAGTACAGCATTTAGCAAATATACAAGGAATAATCTGTTTTTATGAACAAAATAGTTTAGTTTTAGGTGTGGGGCACCGTCGAGTACCGCCAAGCAGCTAGCTGGGGTGACGAGGATGCCCACACCCAGCTTCTGAGACTGGTTATACATTTGAGCCTCGAAGTGGGATTCCACTGCAGGGCTGGGACTCACCGGCCCTTAGCGCCGAAGTCACATGCATTTTGAATTTGGATACAGAGTCACAAAATATATCTAGGTCACTTACATTACTGTGGTATCTATTGGCTAAATTAACTATTCTAGGCACTGGTGATTTGGCACCTAAGACAGTTCTACGCAGAACTGGTGCACATGGTGTCAAATTAGCAGGTTTACGCGGGTAACGGTATGGCACTCTGAGTCTAAATTTTGATAAAGAATGGGACAGTTTACTTTGTTATGTATAATTTTATGGAGAAACAATAGATCCGCCTTTATATGCCTATCAATGATCTTATCAATTTTAAAGAAATCTAAACGCTTTTCGTTTGAACGAATTTCTTGAACAATCCTAGTCCACTCGGTATAAAAAAAATAAGCTAAAATAAGTTTGAGTTATGAGTAACAAGTAACACCTTTGTTTGCTGTGAATTCAGCTTTGATCTATATACTATGTACCATGAATAACAACTGTAACCAGTAACACCTACCTATATTTGCTGAATTCATCTTTGCTCTATATACCTATAAGTGTAGGTATAAAAATGATAAAGAAATGACATTATGAAACCTACCTTCTTGATGAGTTTGTTCCGGTAGTGCGCGAGCTGCGTGGCGGGCGGCAGCGCGCGCGCGGGCCGGCGCCCCGCCTCCAGGTCGTCCGCGTACTGCAGCACCTTCACCTCGATCTCGCGCAGCCGCGCGCGCGGGACCAGGCGCTCGTCGCCCGCGCTGCTGCTGCTGCTGGGGTGGAAAAAAACATTGACAAACAAGAATTATTGCGAACCTGTTTTTTGCCAAACCATGCCTTGAACTCACGACCAATTCATCACAGTGCAGATATGTTCCACCTTAGGCTACAGCTTCGCCTTCGTGGATGTAGCTTGAGGTTACATGCTAGTCAAATACCTGATTGTCCAGTTTAAAGTTTTTTTTTATATTCACCTTGGAAACTTTTATTAAGATTTTATTTGACAAGCATAAGTGTACAGAACAATGATCATGCCCTGTTTGAACTTATATGAATAAATATATTGAATTACAAGAAAGACGCACTTCACAATATGATATTTACGAGGTTTAGGTATAGGTTTACTACCTGTCATTATGTGCCGGCGTGGTAGGCGTGGCGTCCTCTTCCTCCTTGTGGAGGGGCGGCGCGGGCGCAGACCAGGCCTCCGCGGCGGGCTCCACGCTCTCCCACTTGGAGGGCACAAAGCCGGTCGTGCGGGAGCCCTCCGGGGACCCGTCCAGCGGCACGCCGTCTATGTCCTCGTCCACTGGAAGTAGAAAGTGTATGCTTTAATTAATTTTATTAGGGATATGGAACAGAAGATATAAGAAAATGATATTTGGTTGCACTACCACAATAGTGTATTTTATATTATAAAAGCAAAAGGTAGCAAGAGTACCTATTAGGATACTTTCTGGTACCAGTCTTACTATTATCCACAAATTTATAAAAATGCGACCAACCATTTTGAGAATTTTTAAATGGAACAGCAAGCATACACAATTACAAATATACCAAATTTAAGTCCCTAGTACATTATAAGTCACCCATTCCGATAAGTCCCTGTCTTACTACGAGAGTTTTTTAGAAAACTATGACGCTCTTCTCTCCTTCTTTCTTAGCCATTAGTTGTCCATTTCTGAGCATAGGCCTCTCCTATGTGCTATCTGTATGTCGCCACTTACTGGGTACTCCGTCGATGTCCTCCGCGGCGTCAGGCGGCGGCTCGACGCGGCGCGTGGCGGCGAGGCGGCGCAGCGCGGCCCCGTCCAGCGGCCCGCGCGACCCGCCGTCCCAGGATGATGATGATGCAGACGAGTGCGCCGGGGACGCCTCGCCCGCCTCCGCCTCCGCCACCGCTGTCACCACACCCTCCTGCTGCGAGATAGTAAACACACTAATAAGTTCTCTCTCTCATTGACTCGTATTTTCTCATGACTGAGGGTCATGACTCCCCCGCAGAATTAATTCGTTAGAGGAGTTCTCTTGGGCAGATACATCGCAGTGGGCGCCCAGGTCCTTCGATGGAAGACACATGTCCTGAAAAAATAAAAAAATGTGTAGTTTGACTCACCTTATCATCCCCCCGGAAGACGTCGTTGAGGCGTAGCAGGCAGTCGGTGGGGTAGACGGCCCAGTCGGCCCAGGCCTGCAGTACGCGCGTCACTCGCGCGCGGAACCCCTCGCGCTGGAGGCGAGCTTGCAGCGCCGACCACATCACGTGCTGCGCGCGCATTATATCCACCAGGTGGATTTGGATGCTGCGGAGGAAGGGTTTCAATGTAAGCAAAGTGAGACAAAAGTAGTCGTAAATATTTGAACGAAATATGCTTAGAAATACAGGGTACTTATATTACACACAAGTACATGTACTTATATTAAATTTTAAAGTATAATAAGTTAATTTAACTCCTTAAGGTTATATTGTAATCTCTTTTTGTCTAATAAACGAATTTGAACTTGAATGTCACCATTACTAGACAATTCAAACTTTCGAAAGATTTTTTACTAGAATGGGTTAAGAAATCACTTAACCAACATTTTTTCGATAAGACAAGCAATAATCATGGACCGGTTATTCTCTCATTGAAAAACACAACATAGTGTACGAATAAAAGGTAGACCAGTCACACGTTATCAGTTTACAACACTTACCAAGATCTATAAGCGCTGGCATTGGTCAGTTTGGCTTGAGCATTATGCAGTATATCCGACAGCAGGTAGAGCCTGGCCACCCTCTTGCTGGGCTGCGTGCTGTCCCCGCACAGGGACTCCGCCAGACAGCGCACCACCTCGCTGGCCGCCTCCGCGTGCTCCAGGCACCACGCCATGGCGGCCGCCACGCTGCTGCGGGAGGGGGTCAGGCCGCGGATCAACTCCTCCAGCCGGTCGCGTTGGCTGAAACACACAAATGTACATTTAATAAAGTGTATTTAAAATAGCTAATCACTTCAGGGATTAATAGGTGGAAGAGGCATACTTCAACTATGAATGAAATAAATAAAATAAAAGACATTTATTTCAGGCTTAACCCATAGTTACTAAAACTAATTGGTGTTGCCTTAAGTGCATAAGGAATCCTTTTTCTATCACCATCATTCAGAAATTGTCTCCTGTACTGCTTGTTTACAGAATGTCAAATGACGGGTGTTAAGACTTCCAAGGGGTACAATACGAACCTGAAGCGTCCGTAGCTCTAGTCCTCCGTAGTCCGTAGACTAGCGGAGGAAATCGCTTGCGATTACCAATGTTAAGCAAAGATCGACGCAGTCAGTCCTTGGATGGGTGACCGAAAAGTGGCATTCTATTTTGGGCGCTTCCGTGGGTCAGACGACACGTTAAATTGTAGGTCCCGGCTGTTTGTCTAGTACAGCAGTCGTTAAGCCATGTCAGAAGCTCTTAGGGCGGCTTGATAAACTCTCGATACCAGAGTTTGCCACTCTCATTCGATACGAAGAAGAAGAATACGAACCTGTTAGAGAGTGTCCCGCGTATGTTTTCCTTGGCGTCCTCTTCATCTAGCAGTTCTTCCGGCATGCCCGCCGTGTACTGGTTCATGACGGGCGGCCGCCACACAGATCCGCCTGGGGAGAAAACATGATGAACGCGTGCAGAGTAAAAAAAATATATATGAAAAAGAACATTAAAAAAGTATGTCTGAAAATTGACAGTAATCCAAACAAACCAACCAATCATGAAAGTTTCAAAGGCTTCAATTTTGGAGTGAATTTTGTGAAACACCCTGTGGTCAATTTCGTCTGTACCATGGGCGCGAGTGTAAGAGGTAAATTCGTATTTAACTCCAAATTACAGTTGACTAATGTAATGTTTATTTATTAAATAAAAAGAGGTTAGTCATACAATGTAAATTTATATAACATTGTAATTGAAGCTTCGTCAACTTACCTGCAAACATGCGGAAATCCTCCAAACTCCACGCCTTAGGAGAATCGCCTTGAAGCATGGAGAACAGTTTCCATCTGCACATAAAAAAACAGTATAATAAGACAAATAAGAAGTTCCATAGTTTTCCTGTGATAAATGAATATCACTATTTATTTATTTATTTATTAGGCACACAACACAATACACAGAAAATACATGATTAACAACAAAACACATAAAAGGTAATGATCTATTCTGTGCATCAAACACATGTGTGCACAACATGATTATAAACAGTGACAAAGTTCAGTAAGTTAACTAAACTAAAACAATTAAAATAATTCATATATAACGATACTTATGGAAGTTACAGTTAATTGTAAATATTAAACAAAATTATAAAATATATATATATATATATATAAACACGGCTAAGGTACAACAGGAATTTGGGTAGCAATCAAAACAAAACAATGTGAAATACAACATTATTATTATTATTATTATATTAAAACACCTTAAATAAATTATTTCTAAAAGAACTGAGACTAATTCCGAATATGTCTAGATCTTCATCATTGTTATCCGAGGCGTTACAACTCTCAAGTTCGTTATAGGACCGACACATACGCACCATAGGGCTATTTTTAGATACATTATTTCTATAAATGTCATTAGTGTGAAATACATTACATGAGCTGCGTCTGAGATTATATTTTGAGTTTATTTTAACAGATGCAAGCAAGATAGGGCAATCTACAGTGGAGTGTATAATCCTATGTAGATATAATAGCTCAGCGACCTGTCTCCGGACGGACAGCGGACTCAGTTTGAAGTGTGTGACGCGGTCCTCGTACTCCGGGAACCTGCGCTGCAGGCCGTGGCGGCGGCACAGCGCGGTCAGGCAGCGCCGCTGGATACGCTCCACGTTACTTGTGTGAGTTTTATAGTAGGGTGGTGACCATACTACGGCTCCATATTCTGCGATGGGCCTAATCAAACTTTTGTAAAGGTAAAGTAGACTGCTTGGATTTTTAAAGGGTTTAGTGATTCTGAGAGTGAACCCTAGGAGTTGATGACATTTTTTAACAATATTGTCGTAATGTTGTCGGAATGAAATTTGCGAGTCAAATAAAACTCCTAGATCTCTGGCCTCCGTTTTACGAGCGAGGCTAGCTCCGTTTATGGAGTAACTGTAATTATGCTTGAGTTGTCTAGTCGCAAAGGAAAGGACAAAACATTTATTTATATTTAGGCTCATTCTATTCTCATGGCACCAATCATTTACAGCCTGAATGTCTGTCTGCAGTATGCAACAATCGTTTATATTTACTATAAAAAGATAAAGAATCTTTATTGATACTGTAAAGTTGTACCATACTGATATATAAGTACTAATATCATAGAATATGCTACACAAATTACAATATCTCGTCAAATTGAATTTATTACATTTAGCTTCAATAAAATTTTACAAGGTACAATGTCTAGTTTTATTAATAAAATCATGTTTATTTTTGTTATTAAAATAATGTTAAACATAATAGGTATAAATTACTTATGTATGTGTCAACTTAAATAAATCTACTGTCATTTTAGCTGTATAGTGGCTAAAATGACAATTTGGCATCACACTCCTGTACAGAACCTATACACTATACAGAAGCAAAGCAAGTTTGCGTTTTTGGGAACTACTGTGATTATTAAGTTTTTTGAAAATAAAGTATTTGTATTATTTTTATTAGCATACGTACCTGTAGTAGACATGCGCAGGCGACTGGTTCTCGAAGAGGAAGCGGAAGAAGGGGTTGTTGATCTCCTTGTTCATGATGACGGCCTCGAACATGGGGCCCTCGCGGATCACGAACTCGATCATACGGTGGATCAGCATTAAGATGTTCCTGGAAGAAGCGATATGGTTGGTAACACGATATAGGCTTACGATTGACTACAGCCTGCCTGATGTTAAGCACCACTATAGTCAAAGATGTAGCACGCTTGTCTAGAAGAAACCTATATACTCTAGATTTGCGGTACAGTAAAAAACCACTATACACACTTACGTAAATAGTAAAGGAATTTTTAAAATTAACACGAAATCGATTCTGCGGAGAAGTCCCACTCGTCAACAATGAGGAATATAACGAGAAGATAATAATAATACGGAATAGGAAAAATACACACCTTTCTGTAGGCACCACAACTTTAACTATTGATTGTGATAGAATCTGAAGCAATAAATTGAACACAGAATAGAATTGAATAGAATATAATAAATAATCAATAAATCTGGACAAAAATAACATGATATTATTATTATAATAGCAGATAAACACATAGTCAATTTGATCAAAAATAGGTATCATTATATTAAATTAAACTTTTATTGGAAAATGAGCGAAAATAATCACGACCGGCAGGATTCGAACCTGCGTATTTCCGATCACCGTCCGGAACGCCTTAACCAACTAGGCTACGGTCTATTAACTGCCAGGCGCGAAAATCCACACTCATTTCCATACACTTCAGACTGAGCGGCTGATGGCGCCACCTGTGCTGTCAGAATATGTCTATCATTATATTGTTAGAATTTGCAAAAAAAACAGCATACCGTTTCATAGCATTCCTTGTCTTCTGGATCACTCGGGTAGTGCTCTCCTGGACGCACGCGAGGTATCTATGGAATGACCAAATTAAAATGTCATGTGTGTTAGAAATATAAATCACATATGTATGTACATATCAAAGAATTCAAAATATGTAAATATAACTGCAAAACTTTTTATACTAATTAAACATTTTTATTTGGTGTAAAGTTTTGATGTTATTATATTATATACAAAGGGCTACCCGATATCAAAATTTAAAAAAAACAATCTATATTCCAAGAAACACCATACAGTTATTATATCAACAACTGAGATGAATGAGGTTGTACCCTGTTGATGAGATGCTTGGGCGGCTGCGCGTTGAAGGGCAGGCCGGAGGGCGGCGGCGGCTTGCAGGGCTGCTGCAAGGCGGGCGGGATGTAGATGGGCACGGGCGGGATCACCACCGCCTTGCCCCAGCCCAGCTTCATCTCGTAGTTCATTATCTCTTTGCCTGCAAATGTCAGTACATTATAACTTACTGTATCGGAATTATAATGCAGCTTGAGTCGAATATGTCTATTTATTATAGTAGTATTTGTTTTCAAAGTCCTGCTCAGAAATTTCAATAAAAAATATTGAATTTTCAACGAAAACGCAGCATGTCTAGCATATTACTGCATAACTAGCAAATTTCCGAAAAGAGGATGTTTGTAGCATAAATAGTTTATTTTGCGACTCGCATACAGGTTCATAATAGAAAAAGACGAAATATACCATACATGATTTTGATACTACGATCGCTATGTGCGACAAGGTCGCCAATTAGGACACTAATTTAAATTTCTACGTTTTTTTTGTATTGTTTTTTTTGCATGTGGTGTCTTAAGAAAGTATTTATCTATCTATCTAATTTTAAGTTTTGTATGCATTTTGTGTTTTTTCCTGTTTTTTGGTGTTATAGTGTGTTTTCTATGTATACTAAGAGCTTCAAGTGACATACCATTAATGTTCTTCAGCGCCCTCTCTCCGTCCTTCCTGGACATGAAGGCGACGAAGCCGCAGTTCCGGCCGCGCGCCTTCTCCTCGTCGGAGCGCGGCCACATGATCTTGATGCTCGCCAGCGGACCGTAGCGCCCGAATATCTCCATCAGCTGCTGCTCTGTTATCTGTACAGAAGATATATTATTAGTCAAAGTCATTTATTTGCGAATTGTAAAGGTTCAACCAAAAAAAACACTGAACAATCACCCTGATAGGGTATGCAAATATGTCTGAGTGAGAAGCAATTTTTTTTTATTTTCTCTTTATTAAATGTGAACAATCAATAGTGAAATTGACGTGACTATTTGAATGAAAGAATTAATGTATTTACTGTCCAAAAACTAGGTAGGTATAGTACAGATGTTAAATAATGCTAATAGAATAGACATACATCTTACATTTCTTGCAGTGAAAGAAAATTTCTCTTTGATTGTGAATATAATGCTATTCTAAGGGTTATATTTAAATCTATAAGGCATATGATTTTGAAGGCTAAATTATTTCAAGAAAAATAAATCATGCAATTAATATCGTGTCATTTTTATTTGATTAAATTGTGTATTACAAACATTAGCATGACATAATTTAACTGAATTGTTTTATTTTGAAAAAATAGCTTTATATATTACCCCATATAATAGTAACATGTTTGTAATATAATATAAATTAATATGTTACCTTAGGATTCAAATTCCCTAGATACAGGTTAGTAGTGTTGGGGTCCCCGGTGTCATAGGAGCCTATGTCGGGGATCATGTCTAGCACAGGCTCGATCCCCGGCGCGCCGCGCTCGCGGAGCACATTCTTGTATTTGTGTCGCTCGGAGCGCTCTTCTTGGATTCTGAGGAATAGTAACAAGTTGAGTAATGGCTAAAAAGTAATACTTACATAAAGTTAAAAATAAAGGAATAAGTACCAAGTAATATGAATTGGAAATTAAACAGAATCAAGCAGTTTCTGAAAAATAATGTACCTAGAATTGCAAACGAAACATGAAAATTTGTTGACTGATTTTTATGCTGATACACATTGTGGGTGAACATGAAATCAGGTATTCCTACTGCAAGACCTACCGGTACCTTAACACAATGTAATCCAAAAAACTGTTAAATAATTAAGGTCATGTTTGTAATCAGTTTTATGAATAATTTTACTCGTATTTGTATTAATACAGATTGTATTTGACTACCGCTCATATAATGGTAAGCATTGCTGTAGCCTAGGCTAACAGGTATACCTTAAAGATACCAATGTAGGTTCTCTTTTGACCCTATAAGTGTTGTTGTAATGCAACAATACACAGCGTAAGTACAACTATTTGATCTACAATTGTAGGTCCCAGCTTTTGTCTAGTACAACAGTTGAAAAAGCTATGTCAGAGGCCCTTTGGGTGGCTTGATTAACTCTTAACACCAGAGTTGGCCACTCTCATTCCATAAGAAGATGATTGTTCTACAATATAAGAATAAGAATAATTTATTTACCTTAAAAATACAGAAAACTTATACAAAACAGATATTTACAAAAAGTTCAGCACACCGTCCATGTTGTCGCTGTGCGGCAGGGAACCCAGGATGCTGGCAGTATTTCCAATGCTGTTTACCTTAACAATTAACTTAAATAACATATTTGACTTATCTAACTAGGAATACTGCATTTTTGATATCCCTGTGGGTTCTGCACTAGGAAAACCCTGTGTCACAGAAACCACGGTTGAATTAATAATAAGTATTAACACGATGCAGATACGGCTATAAATATATATCTGGGTAGTGGTTTATAGTTATACAAAGTAAATAGAATAAGTACTAAAGTCAGTAAAGCTCCTCCCCAAACTACAATACAGTAGGTAAGTCAAAATGGACTCACATAGGGCTCCGTATACAAGACGTAAAGTTTGTTCGCTTGCAGACTTTCGTAAAGCTCCCATGACGTAAATGAGTTTGCGAACTCGTTTAGCCAAGTTTGAAATATGCTCTTTAAAAGATAATTTTTCGTCAATCACTACACCAAGGTATTTTATAGAGCTTATTCGTGAAATAGGTGGGCAAGTACAAGAGGATAGGACATTACAAGAATGAATCCGCAAACTCAAACCGGGACGTGGTTCTGAAGCTTTAGTTTTATGAAAGCAGAGATATTTTGTTTTGCTTAAATTTAACGTGAGAAGATTGTTATCCAGCCATATTTTTATCAGTGCCATGCCTGCTTCTGCTTTCTCATATGCCATTTTCCATGTCTTGCTGTGAAAGAGAGCTACTGTGTCATCCGCGTAACAGATAAGCTCTGTATTGGGAGAGGGTGAGCAGCACGTGTGGATGTCGTTCATGTAGAGTATGAAGAATGTTGGACCAAGGACACTTCCCTGTGGTACGCCGAATAAAACAGGCCAAGTTTCACTCTGGGTGTCAGTTATTTTGACACATTGTCTCCTGCAAGTAAGATAGCTTTTGAACCATTCCAGCGGCTGTCCTCTGATTCCAGAATATTCCAGTTTTTTTAGAAGAATTGCTACTGAAACGGTGTCAAAAGCTTTAGCCAAATCTAGGAACACTCCGATAGTTTTTTGGCTTTGGTCTAGACTAGCTGCAACCTTCCTGGAGAGGAGATTTACAGCATCTTCAGTAGACCTGCCTCGCCTGAAGCCAAATTGCTTATCAGAAACGAGATTATTGTTTTCCAAAAAGATAACTAGCCTGTGATTAACAATCTTCTCTAGGATTTTCGAAAAAGTTCCCAATAACGAGATTGGTCTGTAGTTTTCTGGCAGATTCTTCGGGCCACTTTTATGAATCGGAGTAACACTTGCAAGTTTCCACTTATCAGGGAATATTCCAGTGGATAAACTTAGATTCATGATATGAGTAAGGGGCGTTAAAATTTGAAGCTTAATTTCTTTCACTAAGGCTGGTTTAATATTATCTATTCCTGATGCACTGTCTCTTTTAAGCTTATCAATAAATTTATTTGTGCTATTCACTTACTGTCTCAACTCTTCCTTAAACAGCTCCAGGTTACTCTTCTTCTTGTCCCCTCCTTTCTGCTTGGCTCGGATCCTGCTGGGTGTGTCAGCCTTCTGTGCCAAGTTCCTGATGATGTCTGCCTCAGAGCCTCGCTTGTCATCAAACTTTGACACTGGCTTGTACAGCTTACCTCTCTCCGAGTTGTCTTCTCCTGCAATAAGAAATGTTTTCAAGTTAGCTTACAGAATGCTGACCTACTACTTCTGAAGCCATTGACATTAAGGATGCTAAGTTGAGATGCCATGGCTATGTAGCCAAATACTTATTATACATACAAACGACCAGACTCAACACAAGTAATTATAAATTTTTAAAATGCATAAATACTTGTGTCACGCGGGAATCGAACTCGCAACCCCTAGATTAGAAGGCAGAGCCACTACCAACTAAGCTAACAGGCCAGTCTTTCAGTTCTTATGGTAATTTAGCTGTAGTGTTTTGGTAAGTTAGTATATTTTAATAAACTGAATCAATTAGGGAGATAATGCTCCACTTAATTTAATCTTCTTACAAATATTTTTCTTAAAATTCACTAACATTAAATATCATAACTTACTTCTGGCACCAGCATCATATGTGCCGGCTTTCACCCACACTTTAGCACTTGTGGGAGCCTCTTGGAATGTTTCCACAAACTCTTTGAATACCTGAAATAGAATATTTGCTGTTAGTTTATTTTTAATACATGATAGTCAGGCAACTGGAATGATTAAAACATGAGAGGTTATTGCTCACTAAATCTAACATAAAAATAATAACAACATGATAATGGGGTTATTATAAAGAAAGAGGAGTATCTCTTACAACTTTTCTATGATTTAAATAAACAATGAATCTATCTTTTAACTTTGTTTGCAACCTTTCATTTACGAATTGCATTTTATTAGTTGTGCTGATGTAGTACTCACATGAGCGGCAGCTTCTTCCTCTTCCTTCTTCCGGAGGTCTTCTAGCTCCTTCTTCGACAGACCCCTGCTACTCATCTTGTGTTAGAAATGGAAACGCAATGTAAATACAAACGGAAGAACTACTTCATGTAGGCTAGCGGTACATGGCGCAATATTGTCATTTACCGACGTGAATGATAGTAATGTTTTGTGTGTAAAATATCGTATGCTAATTATACTAAAGTTATCACAAATGACTAAAGAATTGCTTGGCTGGCCCCCCAGGCGGTCCGAAACAATTCAATTTTTATATTTTGTATGCTCCTCAATGCTCATTCGCTCAATCATGCGCTCAATCAAGCCATCAATATCCAATTTTTGACGTTGAGTTTTTTAATTTTGACGTTGACGTTTTAATTACTTTTGTTGCCAGTTTAAAATTTAGATTAAGGATTATTGCTATTCGCCTATAGATGTCGCTATTCCACAAATCATCATACAGGTGCATTCATGAAGTTAAAGTATCTTCATGGGTGCATTTTACGTTATTCGTATAATTAAAATAAAATATGTAATTTACCAAAACTTCAGAAGCATAGAACACATGCGATTGCTATTCTAAAGGCAAGATTATTTCACATTATTGATCATACTAATATTATTTCATGTTTCCTCATCGCACTCAAACAGATGAACAAATTATGTATAAAATTTTGTATGGAAGAAGATACGACCCGGATAAACACATGGTACTACTTTATTACTTTATGTCTCAATTCTAGATGGTCTTTCTAATCGATTTCGAGTAGGTATACAACGTTTAGGTATATAATTAATGTATTCTTAGTAAACCCAAGAGTACTTTAACTTTCAAATAAAGGAAATATAACAGGAAGGCGAAATAACACAAACATTATGGTTACATTTATTATTTATGTTTTATTTATTGAAAAAAGTATACATCAAAAACATTTCGATGTAAAATTAAAAAATATGTGTAGTGCGAATGGTATTCAGATAGTGGATTCACTCGTGAAAATTATTATACAAAATAATAACATCTGCTGAAAAACAAGTAAGCAAGATTTTACGTTGCATTTCTTTTGTTGGCAAATAAAATAAACCATTTCAAAGGTTGATAATTGGTTGCAGCAGATTTATTTATATCAATTTGTGCAACTTAAATCTTCAGCGCCACCTATGAATTATATTCTGTATAAATAAGTATAATTGTACTTATCTCATTGTTTCTGCATGTGCCACATTAAACTAACTGAATTTTATACACTGATCCGTCTTTTCATTGTATATCAACTATGTATTATTTTCTCAATATTACAAATCATCTATTATCCATAATACTTACTTACATTACAATACATAAATAATACAAACGTAATATTATATTAACAGCAACATCGAAATTAGTTATTAAAAAGAAAAATGACGATTAAAATAAATGGACGAGGCGACGAATTTGATTAAAATACAAGACAATAAAATTACTTACATTTTTGTGTATCATATTTTAAATGTAAGTAATCTTATAGTTGTCTTAATAGAATAGTCGTCGATGACTAAATGAATGGTACATATGTAGTATATTTTTATTGTTCTTGGTCGAGCGAACTGGCCATACATTCTGATTAGACATTAAATGATATTTGTGCACACGATAAAGCTTAGAATACAAGTAAACACGCCACATAATTTACAACTATAATAACTACACAATATACTGTACACATAGAAACAAATGTACATAGAAAGTTTATCATAAGACTGTTTGTTTGTGCATTGAATCGCGAACCATTGGGGAAGGGTTTTGTCTATTTTTGTAGGTTTCGGGATTATTTAGGCCCACATATTATATATAGGTAGATGTCTCAGAAATTAAAAAGGGAAACACTCAAATTCATCAATGGTCCTCTTCGTTGAGACTAAGCATCGAAAACCACAGAGATACACAAGATCTGATAGAGTACGTACAACATAAGACTGCGCGCGACTGGCGGCAGCACTTATGCCAAGAATTGGCCTCTGATCAAATTGCAATCAGAACATATTAGTTCAAATTATATCGCGCGCAGAGTTATCTTGCTTGAACTCTAAGATAGACTTTAGTATAATTTTTGGTAGACAAAAAACAATGCACAGACGGAATCAAACTTACATTACACCACGTAACAACAACTCTAAAGTAAAACATATCCATATCTATTAAGGATCAATACTTGAATACTTTACACATTTTGTTCAATACATAACATATATAACGTAGATATGTTAGTTCGTAACAAGCATAAGTAACTCTATTTGACTATAATATTATTGTGTATTCACGGCTCGACAAATAAAACACATCACCCATGTCAAATATTCACGCACAAAAACTGTAAACATTCTATTTATATTTATATAGCAAAGTAATCTGGTCACTACAGCTAGAGATATAGGGTTCAAATTGCATTGAGGCTAGTTAGAAATCTGTTTTTCGTGTAGCGCGATTTAGTTAAGACTCGCACTAAGCGTTTTGCTTCCACTTTTATAGTGCGAACGGCTAAATTGTGGAACTCCCTGCCTGACTCCCTGTTCCCCGCGGAATATAACCTTGCGATCTTCACAGCGAGAGTGAATCGGTTCTTACTGGGTAAGCACGTTCCATCCTAGACCGTAATGATAGCTTTCCATCAGGCGAATTACGGTCAAGTGCAAACCCATTTCTTGTAAAAAAAGAGGTGGATTCATTAATAAACACCTACATTTGTATCTTGTATTGATTGAATTCAGTTGAAGGCCACACGCCGGGCTGCCTGCAGCGGGACACACTATACTAACAACATCCACGAAACACTAGTTTACGAGACAAGCTTTCAACTGCTACTGTATCAACAATATTATCGGAAAACGATTTAAATTCCAGTCGCGATCAGGCTGGGTCTTAATCTAAATTGTACTAAAAAGGCGTGACGGCCGATCATTCATACTTTTTTTATAAAGCAAAATATATCTACAAGTATTTGAAAAAAAATTACATGAGAACTGGCACAATACAAAGTTATGATCAAAGAAAAAAATAAAGATTTTTTTTTGCATAAACGAAAAAAAACCATAGATAAATTTCTTTACATAGTAGCAAGATAGTATCTTTGACAATTCACTCAGAAATACAAATATTGATACTTATCTCATTTATAATAAGTTAAATTCATACAAAATACAAAATTAAGCTTAGAATAATGAAAACATGTATACTTAACATTCAATATGCAATCGTTCGCGATGAGTGGACAGCGTTCAAATAATCACAGTCTCAGAATAGTTACTTCAGCCGCTATAACGTAGATATGGAGGGATTAGTGTCTGACATCATATTATGACTTGAACATTTCATTATTTATACTACTTGAGCTCTAATGGAGTATTGAAGACATAACATGGAACACATATTGTCATACTTATCAATGTCTCTCAAATAGTAAGAAGACTCTTCTGACTGGCCTGTTAGCTTAGTTGGTGGTGGCTCTGCCTTCTAATCTAGGGATTGCGGGTTCAATTCCCGCGTGACACAAGTATTTATGCATTTTAATATGTATGATTACTTGTGTTGAGTCTGGTCGTTTGTATTTATAATAAGTATGTATTTACAAAAGAAAAGTATATAAGTATTATATCCGTTAACTAGTACCCACGACACAAGCGTTTGCTTAGTGTGGGGCTAGATGGCGCTGTGTGCAACGTCCCGGAATATTTATTATTTATTTATTAGAGAAACGGACCAGCCTCCGATTATTTGATCGAATTGGACATTATGAAGAGAAAAGATTTTATTACTGTCCTCAATTATTAATTGATTAGTAGAAACTCAGAATATTAGTACATACTCAAGGTAAAAATCTAGGAAGTGTAATACTTATTTTGGTCTCTCTCGTGAGATTTTAGACGTATCATACTTTACGCAGACACTAACACCTCTGGAAATCATAAGACGGTACCAACTCATGTTACACTATTAAATGCAAGTCCTCATTGTACTACACAACTACACGTTCACGTGAGTGATCCATCATTGAAGATAATTGAACTCGATTTAACCATGTGACCCCTTTTAAGTTCAGTCTATTTACAGACAAGACAATATGACATAGGTAATTCAAACATTATAATCCGTGTTTTATAGTACAACGGTTGCAATGGGAGAAATGACTTCGTCTCATCTATAATATAGACTGAACAATTATATCTGTGAAAGAAAAACAACACCTTCGCAGTTCAAAGTCATTGTGCGAAAGTAATGAACACGAAAATGCAGTGTTTCTCTCAGAATATAAACTATGGTGCCACGAAACCGAAATTGTACTCGTATATTTTGACCAATAGACAACTATTAATATAAATTACATACAATATTCATCGAATATAATATTATTATATAAAATTCTTTATTATTTTCTAACGCGCCGCGCTTCGGCATAGAAATCCCTCTAACATAGTCTGAGAACACATCGACACTCGCATACACTTTATAATTCAATCGTGAATATCAACATGTCTCTAACACTTCATTTATTTACTATTCGTATCTCGCAACGTGACATTATTTTAATAGAATGGCGGACATACCACGAATATAAAGATTCGTAGCGTTCATAGCTTATACAACGCAAAACTCGTGCGATATACATAAAATAATAAGCACTCGCCCTTTTATGCATTGTACAAATACATTGACCCCAAGTAAATAAATTCGACTGTAAGATATTATGCGGAAATCCGTTGCAAATGATAACTTTGTAAAATTTTAAAACATTTTTACAATGTTATCATCTAATTTGACCTTCCCTAAAACCATCGTATTTTTTCGACTTCGAAAAATAGCACAAATAATTCTAACCAGTCGAATTATAAAAGTTACATGGCGGCTATATTTTTAATGAGAGAAATATGTTTGTTGTGCGATGTCTTCGCATAGTCGTGGTGTCTGTGTGGCAAGAGGGTCCGACGTAGCCACAGGTATATAGTTATTACAATGTTGGTAGCGGACAAGCGGCGCCGCGTGCGTGCGCTAGTTTATGCGTCTGCGTCGGCTCCCTTGAGTCGCAAGCGCGCGAAGTCTTCGAATATTATATCGTCGTCTTGCTCTTGACCGTTCTCTTCCCTGAAATGTAGAGAAAATATTTTTACAGGTGATTTGTTATTGGTCATATTATATTATGTATATTATATTAGTAAATTGGGAAAAAAATTAAAAACGTAGCATCAAATTTATAGAGTAGGTAATAACAGAGTTTTTAGTATATTGAAAACGCAACTATGATGTTTTACAGTTCCAGCAGAACTTGCGATCGATGAAAAAAGGTACACTAATTGGCTTTACCTAATTTCCAAATATACTATTGCCACTAAATCTTTTTTTTTAATCTATAATATCTTCTTTTTTCTGCACATTTTGGTCGGGCTATAGTAGCGTAGTATGTGTAAGAAGGTAAGACAGTATATATGTGTTACTGACGGCTGCGGGTCCAGTTGTATGAGGTCGTGGTCTGCGCGCGGCGCGGCCTCCGCGAACAGGCGCGGTGGCTCCTCCTCGGGCTTCGGGTGCATCAGGATGAACGGCAGCTCCGCGCTCAGGTCGCTGCAACAATACTACACGCTACAATACACTTAAAAATAAATAAATATACATATTTCAGGACATATCACACAGCGCCATCTAACCCCACACTAAGCTTACGCTTGTATCATGGGTACTAAATTATGTATATGTATAATAGATATGTATATCCTTAGGATATACATACTTATTATACATAGAAAGAACCAGACTCAACACAAGTAATTATAAATTTTAATATTCATAATGTCTTGTGTTTGCGGGAATCGTACCCAAACTTATTTCTACCTTTAATGCGGGTCTTGTTAGCAGTTAAAAATGTCAACAAATGGACCAAAAAAATCCGAAAAACTAATGGCGAAAATCGTTATTAAAAAAGAAGATGATCAGCAGTGAAAGTAAAATTTAAGGTACACATTTTGTATCTTATTGCGTATGTATCGTATGTATGCTCTATCTTAGATACCTATCAGTTATTGCTTCCTATCAAGCAAATGCTTGCTAAATGTAAATGTTAAAAATAATAGAACAAAAAGTTTAAGTTCTTTTTCAAATATAACAGTTATTATAACTAAATTTAAAACTAAAAAACAATTTCAATAAATTTATTCATATGGGAACCAACATAAATATAGACGTAGATGAATTAAATATATGCTTACCCTCCAAGCGGGCCGAGGCATAGCTTCACTTTGACTTTGTATTGTACTATGATACCTAAGTTTTCGCGCTGCGACGGGTCAGCGATCCTGGAAATAACCATAGCATCATTACTCTGCACCATCTACTAGACAATATTTTATACAACAAGCTAAACTGCTCAAATTGAGCAAAATTGTTTGCGAGTAATGCTTTTTTATTACAAGAAACGGGTTTGCACTTGACCGTAATTCGCCTGATGGTAGCAATCATTACGGTCTAGGATGGAACGTGCTTACCCAGTAAGAACCAATTCACTCTCGCTTTGAAGATCGCAAGGTTATATTCCGCGGGGAACAGGGAGTCAGGCAGGGAGTTCCACAATGCTTGCCCTTGTTTGCATTTTAATACACCGTGGAATTGCGTGCGAAAAACCAAGTGTTTGTATTTTTCCAAGCGCAGATGTTCCTGTGTTTATGAGCGACGTCGGACGCAACTAGCTCCGAGAGAGTTTGGTACTCACAGGTTCTAGGTGCAACACTGGTGGTGATTGAGATAGACCTTGAGCGCGAGCGACCTATCCGTGTCGTTCGCCGCTTCAATATAAATAATCACCTCGGTGACACCCCCCGTCTTGCGGCACGAGCGATGCCCAGGGACATCCGATCATGGACTCTTCAGGAGGCCCTTATCCCGTGTACTCACAAGGTGCTGGAGGCGAGGTTGGTGTCCTCGTGCTTGAGCTGGCCGTCCAGCGCCAGCCCCCACTTGTCCTTGTTGTTGGCGAGCAGCGGCGTCAGCGTGAACACCTTGCTGAGCGTGAACCCTGGACCCACCGGACACCCCTCTCTGGAAAACAATGCATTGCTGGCGTTTACAAATGCTATATGTACTCGATACTGAATAGCGGGTTTCTCGAATTCGGAAAGTTTACACTGGAAACGAAATGCCAGCCATATAAAATCTTAAGGACTTTAAAAAAAAATCACAAATCATATGATTGGTGGATCACAGTCATTGGTTAAAATATGATTGTTTAGATGTCTATAGTTGGCGCCGAATTTTCGCTTTTTTTGCTTTTCGAATTTGTGAAACACCTAGCAGGTAGCGAATAGGTGACAGATAGTTCATATGTTGAGATTTAGAGAACTATACTTAAATAAGATATTGGAACAGGCGTTACTTTGCGAAAATCCATTGTAAATGAAACTCTGGACATGTATTATATAGGTAGTGTTCTTCCTCTGCGACTGTTCCTTAAAAAAGCCGGTTAAGGAGCAATCGGAGCGGAAGAATACTATATATTATATCTCAAGAGTTTCATTTAGTACTAGATTTATCTAGGGTAATAAACAGATTAAACGGAACCAAATAAACTAAAGTTCATGTATTTCATTATAGAGGATTCTGCGACTTCAATTCTATTATCAGTTCATTAATATAATTACTAAATTCTTAAGTATATTTTGATTAAAGGAGTTGTTATATACAGGAAAAAAAACAGGCACTTTAACTCTGCATTGCAATAAGAGATGCTTAGTCTATGGTGTTGGTTAGTTACAAGGTTTAAAATGTACAATTGTATCAAAAATATGATTTCAAAAGAACAACACACAAACTGTCATATTAAAATCACAAGTGCTTTGAAATGATATGTCATGACTATAAAAAAAATTGTATGTATATCAGGTAAGTATATGATATCAGGTAGGTATATTATATCAGGAAATCACGCGACTAGCAAAATGTATATATAGTCTAAAATCACTCGGTTATCATAATACATATTTGAGGAAACAAACAGCTTTTATAAGAACATATTCTAATACACTTTAACAACCGGCTGCATTTCTACACAATTATTTTTATATTTTATATATCTTTAAAAAAGATATTATAATGAGGTACAGTAAAAAATATACGAATGTCTGATAATAAACAATTTATATATTAAATACCAGGCACCCTGTATACGGTGATTTTTTTTAATAAACAATTATGTAGAAGAATCCAGCTGTTAAAGTTGAGATGGAAGGTTTATTGCATAAAACAAAACCACTTACAAAGATCGACATTTTATTCTCTTATTGAACAACCCGGAGAAAGGAAACTGAAAGATATTCTTCTTCTCCTTTATTGGATCCCTGGACAAGAAGAATATGGCAGTTCAATTATGGGGAGGTCTATGCCCAGCGCTCCTGATTTAGGCGATAAATAGGTTAAATAATTGTTGTGGCTATTATTAAATTGTGTCGAAAAATTTTCTTTGAAACAGATTTTAATTGAATTGAATGTATATAAAGAAAAAAACGAATTGTCATTAGAAAATGGGAAGTGCAGGAAAACAATAAATTTCAAAATCATCAGAAGAGGGTACACAAGCATATATATATACATATATGAAGCCAGCAACATGATTTGAGAGGAAAGGTTGATTTATGAGTGAATTTTATTACTTAAAAACATATTTACTGGTGTTTGCGATAAACCACTCAACATTCACGTTATTATTGTTTCATTATGACATCGTAATGATGTTCATCTACACTAATGTTGTAACACTCTACTTATGTTTCCAATACTTGACTTATAATTACTACTGTTATAGCACAGACAACAAAACACTCAATTTAAGCAATTTCACATGATGGTATAATATCCACATCGATATCGTAATATCTCATTATAACATCAATAAAACGCGACCAACCTGATTGCAGGGCCAATCAGGTTGGTCGCGTTTTAATGATGCGCGCAGCTGCGCTCTCATTGGTTAGATTTTAATGGCGGCAAAATCACTGTGAAAATACACGTACGCGTGAATTTAATTTAATAAATTAAAATTTAAAAATGGCTTGTTGTTTGATTAATTGCATTAGTGAAGATAAAGTAGTGTATGCAACTGCATATAACACGGGTATTAAAACACGAGTGTGCGTTTACTATTATGAAACTCGCTGCGCTAGTTTCATAGTAGTAACTTCATTATATGACAGTTGCATAAACTACTAATACAATATACATACTTTATGTTTCTGAGTAATACCCACTCACAACCATTAAAACTTTTTCTCTTTAATAATTAATGATTGAATGAATATTTATTGTCCCAAAAAACCAGTTAAAATATGAAATTATGAACATTCCAACAATTACAATGGTACGATATGTGTAGTCTCTATTTTATTCAGATACGAGTATGATGTTAGAAATTGCTGATAAAATATTAGTTTTATCCATTTCTACCTGTGCACCTCATAAGTATTAGCACCCGTATGTATAGTGCATACCCTCTTCTGACAACCAATAGACGATAAAAGACAATAGAACCCGATTCACTAAAGATGAGCTTTATAAATGGCGTATCAATCGGCTTCTCCATTTGTGGAAAAAGCTGGAATGATTTCCGACATTTATAGAGCTAGCTCGCTTAACGGTGAAGGAAAACATTGTTAAGAAAACCGACATGTTTCGGGGCCACAAAATCCAAGGACATATTGTGTCATCCGTGGAAGGACGGCGCACACCCGGGTGTATCTCAAGTCAAGAGAACTCCTCTAACGATTTGATTGTGAGAGGGAGTCACGACCTTTAGTATTTTGAAAATATGACAAAGGAGAAGGATACATGAAAAAACTAATCTTTAGTGAACCGGGTTTTAAGAAACATTGTGTCGGTGTATATGACTCACTCGCTCTCCGCCTCGGCGACGGTGCACTTGTACTGCGCGGTGGAGAACAGGCAGATGTCGGCGAACTGGCGCACGGACACCTTGATACGCTTCACGGACCGGTTCGAGTTGTTCGCTATGTGCACGTTCACGGCTATGTTCTCGCCGTGGTGGTACAGCTCCTGGAAGTGAATGACCATTTATGAATTACTAATGGATGATAGCGTCTTCGCTCGCATTAAAAAGTAAAACTTGCATCCCCTATTTCACCTCTTTAAAAGTGGTATTTCCAAAAAACCTTTCTTAGCGGATGTCTACGTCTTAACATCTACCTGCATGCCAAATTTCAGCTCGATCCGTCCAGTGCTTTGGGCGTTAATAGATCACTATGTCAGTCAGTCAGTCCTTTGAGTTTTATATATATTTAGATTTTGGAACAATTCTCGTCATCGCGAAATTAAGTAACAGCTTGTGTTGTACATATAATAGGTACTAGACAACGTATATAATAAAGTGTCTATCACTAATGCTCGAGCCTTCCAGATTTCCTCACGGTTGTATTTTACATTTTATTCAGAATTATCTTGCGCACACTGTCATTTATCGACGCACATTTTCGTTCTAAGACCATCGACCCTCGGCCTTTATTTGGCAGCAAATGCTATCACTAGTTTTTTTTTTATTCTTACCTATTATTATATGAGGCACATTTTTTAAGAGACTTTATTTCTCAGATGAGTGTTCGTAATACCTAAAGGTCAAACGAATACGAACTACGTACCGTAGTTAGGAAAACTGATAACAGATGGAGTAAAGCAGTTACAGAGTGGTGGCCTAGAACTGGCAGGCGAGGAGTGGGTCGTCCGGTCGCGAGATGGGTCGACGACATCGTCAGACAAGTCGAGGGTCCAACCAGGGATGACGTCTGCACAAGATCGACGCAAATGACACATACAAAAGAAGGTCTATACCCAGCAGTGGGATCCCAAGGGCTGTGGGTGATGATGAAAGGTTAAAAATCATTAATTATTCTGAGAACTGTATTTCTCAGATGTGTCACGTGATCGTAGTTACCTTATCGAGCGACGCTTCTAAGTAGAGCTTGTTGGGGCTCATCATGAACTCCTTGGATACTTCCACGGAGGGCTGCTCGCCTTGCTTGCTCGGCGCGTACATTATCTTCCTGATCGCCAGCCGGACTGAATTCCTGCAACGAGAAAGAAAATTAATTAAATCAAGTGCTCCGAAAATTTTACTTATTTAATTTTGATTAATCACTTTGTATGTCGGATACAAAGCTCGATAAAGTTACAACTGCTCGGTCACTGGTTCACTAGTAACAATAGCGGGGCTGGTTGAAGAAGATTCTTAAAATTGTAATTATCAAGTAGGCTCCATAGCTACATGCAACACTCATCTACAAAATATATAGATAGATAATTCTTTATTGTCGCACACATATAAAACAACATTAATAACATTATTTACATAGGCTACTCTAGTGCCACAAGTGACGGCCTTATTGCTAAAAGCAATCTCTAAATAGTAATATAACTTTATATAGCATGTAAAGTGGAACAGCGATGGCATTTATCTGGCATGTTTGTCCGAGAACTCCGCATGGTTAGCTGGTTTCACTTACAGCATCATAGACAAGCTACTATCTACATTTACTACAATAATAAAGTGGGTACTAACAGCGCGGCGTACCTCTTGTGCGGCTTGTCGTCCTGCGTGTCCGCCACGAAGGCCTTCAGCTCGTAGTCGACCCCGCATGGCTTGCCAGTGTCTCCCGGGGCCGGCTGCAGCGTCACGGAGGCGGGGCAGTGCGGGGGCAGCTCGAAGTAGAAGGGGTGCGCCGCCGGGCCCAGCTTGCGGACCAGCCGCTCCTGGAGCCGCGTTAGCGGCCGCTTCGGGGGACCCGTTACTGGGTATATCTGAGGAAGAGACAATCGGTCAGATGCAAGTCAATGATCAATGATACGTGGTGAGTTCTACCAGCAACAGTTGATAGCTAGTGTTAGAGACTTTTTAAAACAGGCCAGCTCTACCTTCGAAAACTGTGTAGCTTTAGGCGGCATAGTGGTTAAATGGTCGACTGTCACACTGTCATGTGCAAAAATAAAATTAAGAATCCTTGTATCATACTATAATATCAATTTAGATAACTATGTTGATGATGAAAAGCAACAGAAACAATACATAATTCCAAAAAATATAACAGGATCTGAATACTATAAACTAGTTCATATTTTATGAATAGTTTTATCCTTGCATAGCTATATACATACATATATTAGGTTATGTATATATCAATTTATTCTTGATCATATCGTATATCCCTACCATAAAATGCGGCTCAGTTTTTCGAAGAACACGGAAAACTACAAACCAATAATAGATGTAGCCTCTAATAAAATGAGTGGAGGGATGTTTCCGCAACCGAGTGATGTGGGCAACACAGTTAGATGCAAATATTGCACATTTCTATGCAAAACTATCGTTATGACATATTCACATTATGCACAAGAGCTACGCATGTATTATATTGGGGAAGTTTATGAATAATTCTTATTCTGGGGTTCCGTGCCTACTAAAGTAAACAAATCCTTTGTAGATCACATAGAGACAGATGAACTATACAATATACATATGTATATGACATTAGAGATTTTTAAATGGTCTGTTAATAGTAAGGTGTTGTTACAAAATTATTTTATTTTATTTCCAAATAAAGTAGGTACATATATTCCTTTTGTGGTTGCCCTGTTTGCTCTAGAGGCAAAACATATGTCTGCTGCTTATGCTCAACACACATCGTGCTCATATTGCCATTGCACCTGAAATTCTTACTACTCCTCAACTAGACTACATAAATATAATAATTTAATATTCAGAGACACACAGCGCCATCTAGCCCCATACTAAGCAAACGCTTGTGTCGTAGGTACCTACTAGATAACTGATATAATACTTACATTTTTTTCTACAATACATACTTATTATACACTAGTGGATGCTCGCGGCTAAAGAAATAAAACTGGCAGCCCTATGGCACCCCTTTAAAAGTGACATTTCCAAAAATCCTTTTTAGCGGATGCCTACGCCATAACATCTACCTGCATGTCAAATTATAACCCGATCCGTCCAATGGTTCGGGCTGTGCGTTGATAGATCACTATGTCGGTCAGTCAGACACCTTTGAGTTTTATATACATATCATCTCTGGTACCTGTTCAGCGGCGAGGTAGAGGTCCTTGCGGAAGGTGAGGCCCAGCACGTCCAGGTCCTCCCGTCCGTAGCGGAAGGCAGCCAGCACGTGCCCGAACACCTTGCGCTCCTTCACGTACTCGGGGTCGATGAGGACCACACCGTCTGGTAAAGAGAAAAATTAGTTACAACAAGAAGAATACATTATAATCCAGCGATCTTCAAAGCGGTGTCGGTTCTTATCGGGTAAGCACGCTCCATCTTAGGATTTAGATATCATAGCCTTTGCTTACCATCAGGCAAACTATGGCCAAGTGCGAACCCGTTCTAGTTAAATTATTAAAAATAAAATTACATAACAAGATCATGTAAACGTGAGAGAGTGTCTAAGACTCGCCAAGTCTCGGTCCAAATGAAGCTACTTATTTCAACGGCTAAATGTCATATTTTCGTCAGCTCTTGCGCTGGCGTTTAGTGTCGGCTGTGGTTAGCTTAGCATATTTATTTTTATCATATTTTTCATTGTATACTTTTTACGGTTAGTAATAGTTTTATGTATAACCATTTCATTATAATTTTCACTAAACACTTCATTCCCAACATTTAAAATCAGTCTTCTTAAAGTATAAATGTTGCATGTGACGTTTCTAATAGACCGATCACAAAATTCATAAATCCTAAGCAAATGTTCAGCCAGAAAATGACCTTGACTTATGTTGAGGGAAATAATGGTGGAACGACAATTTAAAAAAACCTTATTCATACATTAGGTTAGAACTAAACTTAGTATGTGGTACTACTACCAAGCGTCTGAGTCGGGTCCGGTCGCCAAGTAGTATTACTACTACTTACTTTCATCTACGGTTGTCACCTTGTTTGCATTAGAACCAAGCCGGTAAAGTTATCCAGTGTATTTTAAGATACTTATAATTTTATTTTTTGGCGTCCTTATTAAGTTCAAGATCTAAACTTAGAAATTAATTTCTTTACGTATCTCAGTTTGTGTGATATTATGAGGCATGGATCAATACTGGCCTGTTAGCTTAGTTGGTAGTGGCTCTGCCTTCTAATCTAGGGGTTGCGGGTTCGATTCCCGCGTGACACAAGTATTTATGCATTTTAAAAATGTATAATTTCTTGTGTTGAGTCTGGTTGTTTGTATGTATAATAAGTATGTATTTACAAAAGAAAAGTATATAAGTATTATATCCGTTATCTAGTACCCACGACACAAGCGTTTGCTTAGTGTGGGGCTAGATGGCGCTGTGTGCAATGTCCCGAAATATTTATTATTATTATTTATTATTAATAAAAGTATAAATTAAAAGGTTAAGTAAATTAAACAATATTAGTTCGGGATATTGAAAGAAATTGAACCATCTAGTCGAGCATCACAATTCAACGTCAATTGAAAGTATTTCAATCACAACAAAATTCCAATACGATCAACTTGTGTCGGGTAGTTTGGGCAACAATTTCAATCGAAAGTAACTTAACTTACCAATCGGGTCTACATGTGTGATGTGGTCTACGAAATCTCTTTTCCCTAAGTATACTGTGATCTGAAACAAACAATACATATTATGTTATTTATGAGACATCGAGATTACATACACAAAAACATCGTATTTCTTAAACTGGTAGTTTATCGCATCAAACTACATATTTATAACTTCTTTATAACACTAATCTCACGTCAAATAGTAGGTCTCTTATTGCTATGTTTTTGGGCGGCTTAGACACTTTTGACAGGTAATCTGACAATTTGAAATGTGTGTAGTATTTTTATTGACATATTTAAATAATTGATATAAGTGTAATATTCTAAAAACTAAATTGTTAATTATAATTTGCACACCTGTGGGTGGAAATATAGCGCACTCTTATGTACATAATACCACCTTTGTATACCTACCTATATTTCGCAATGAATGAATGAATGAATGAATGAATGAATGAATGAATGAATGAATGAATGAATCTTTAGGTGTCAATTCACAGGTGAGATAGAAAATAATTTTATCATACTATTATGCAGGAGAGACGGGTCAGTTGACTTTGTTGGTCTGTTGATGTTTGTTACTCATTCCATTCCTTATGGTTTGTATATGGAAGCAGTATATGGTATGGTCCCAAGAAAGACATTAAGTACTGCTATTTTAGTTTATCCCGATAAATCTTTTAGTAAAACAAAATATTCTGACCAACAAAGGTTTCTTTTTAGATGAGATAGGCTCACGCTGACTACAACTTGCCTGATGTTAAGCAACGTTATAATTTACGATTTAGCGCGCTTGCCTAGAAGAAACCGGTTTACTCTCGACTTGAAGACCGACAAATTATAGTTCAAGGGGAATAGAGATTCGGGCAAGGAGTTCCACAGTAACTAATTTTATGTGTTCCTCAGTGTAATAATCCTCATATGTTGATGTTTAAATAAATATTTTAGTATATCTATGTATTCAACTTGCAAAGTTAGAACTGCATCTACATCTATCCAACTTGCAGTTACGACTGTATTTACAGTCCCTCAGTTACATTTGTATCGACGTCCTCCCATCCAGCTCGGTGCTCGCGACGCACGGGCGGCTCGCACCACGTCACTTGCATTCTATTGCATAATGGGAATAAATACGTGCATACAATTAGTATCTATGTGAGAGGTTGTAGAAGTTAGTAAAATTTGTAATTTATTATGTGATTAATGGGCGAGCAGCAAATTGCTGATGTGCCCACAACACTGTGTCAAAATTGTTTTGCATAGTCCACACAAAGCTCACAATTACAGTCCACTGGGTCAATGATCACAAGTTAACACAGGTTTTGCCACTAAATGTAATGAAAAAGTTACTACCAATTTATTAGCCCAAAAATAATTCCTCAATTTGGTGAGCAATAACAGGCAAAATATGAATTTAATCAAATTTTATTACGTCTAAATACAATTGTAAGTAACGAGATGAAATGCGTAGTTTATTATGATTGGTTTTAACAAATGATTACTACAATAATTAATCGTGAAATTTATTGATTTATTTGAAGGTTATTTGTTAGAGTCCCTGTATACATAAATAAATTTCAATCAAAGAATAACGATATAAGCTTTCTTTGGGCAACTCTGGCTTTGCTCTAAGATGTCCACCTACGCAGGGACTTACATAGATTGATCAATAATTTTGTACTAGGTATAGATAGATAGATAAAAAATTATTTATTGCAACACACAATACAAATTACAAGGAAAGAAAACAAAAAAAACATATCCTAGTGGCACAAGTGGCGGCTTTATTGCTAAAAGCAATCTCTTCCAGGCAACCATTGGATGGAAAGAACCATTGAATTGTATTAATTTGTACATGTTTGAATATTTATCGTAAATTAAGTTTTTTTTTTAAACCGAGTCGTGATCAACCGTAGGCCTTCATATATGTTACAAAAAATGTGTACGAATGTGACAGTTCGAGGCATTACCATAACAGTAGTTAAGATATTGAATCAGGCGTTGTTTTGCGGCAATTCATTGGAAATGAAACTCTGGAGACATTATGTAAGAAATGTTGTTCCGTTGCGACTGCTCCTAACGAACAACAAACTTGGTGGTTTTTAGGTGTGTTCCTCAATATACCACCGCCACACCTCTCTTCCTATTTCTCCAGAGTTTCACTTAACAACAGTAGTGGTTAAGCGTAAGTTTATCTCTCTCTCTCTGTGAGTCGCATTTCCTCGTGACTGAGGGTCGTGACTCTCCCGCAGAATCAATTCGTTAGGGGAAAGCGTAAGTTTAATCTATACTAATATTATAAAGCTGAAGAGTATGTTTGTTTGTTTGTTTGAACGCGCTAATCTAAGGAACTACTGGTGCGAATTGAAAAATTATTTTTGTGTTGAATAGACCATTTATCGAGGAAGGCTATATAACATCACGCTGCAACCAAAAGGAGCAAAGAAACAATGGAAAATGTAAAAAAACGGGGAAAATTATTCATCTTTGAGGGCTTCCGTTGCTTGCGCTGCGAAAACGGTTCAAGTCGTGGGTAACAGCTATAATTTATAAAGCTGAAGAGGTTGTTTGCAAAAATAAATATGATGCCAAAAATAACTATTCCACGCGGACGAAGTCGCTGGCACAGCTAGTCGTTTATAAAAAACGTGTTCGTGTGTGTTGTACCTTGCCATTGGGCGAGCTCTTCTTGAAGACTCTGGTGGCTTGCCGCTGCTTGTTGCTGGTGTCGTCCATGGTGCAGCCACGCCCTCCGCAGCACTGCGCACACAAACCATAAAATTATACTTCAATTTAAATAAAGAAAACTGTTTCACAAAAAAATATACTTATAAGGTATGCTTTTGGATCTATCACTTTAAGTTAATCAGTTCACACAGTCGAAAGTAATGAAATTGTCGAAATAAAGAGAAGGTGGTTAAAATGACTAACTCATGTTTAACGTGGTCTCGAGAGCGTAATTTTGTCTCATTTTTTTAAGACTTGTTTCGTCCCTCGACTGGGCAAAGGTCTCTCTCGATTCCTAAGAATGATGTTTTTTATGGAAAATCGCTATACCCAGTCTTTTTTATTTCGTAGTAAAACGGTACACTATTGTAAAACAAACAAAACTCACATAAATGCATTTTATTGCACACTCTTCTATTTTATAGTCTATATCCTACGTTAAATGCGACTTAACTAGATCGATAGGCGTGTAGGTAAGTACATAATAGATATACAAATATTGATTCCAAAAACAGGTAGGTAATATAGTGTAAGCGTGAACAAAATTTAATTCCGAGCGCCCTACTTTTCATAAATGAAACGCGATTTCCGTTTCAATGCTTCATCAATGCTCTAAATTGTGTGCGAAATTGAAGGCACGTTTTGCGTTCAGCAATTGAAATAATTTCATAGAAAATATTATCATTTCGAGAATGTCAAAAAACAGTTGAAAATGAAAACAAGGGTCGAACCGACTGGGTTAGGAATCTTCTTATTATCCCACCTACTTGCTTATTCTTGAAAGGTTTTCGGCACAAAGTTGAATCGTACCTACATTCATAAGCCCATATACGCGAGGCCAATAATCTCTCAGGAAAAGTTTCGCCAAAGTCCGAGAAGGGTATGAGCGCAGAATAAATAATAACGAAAAAGTGAATTTGAGAAAATGGTAACAGATAATAAAATATCAAGATACGTTATTGGGTTTGAAGCGCGCTCGAGCGGTCGTCTCGTGGCTTTCAATAATTCCAAGGCTTTATTGGGGCAGGTCGTAAACACTGAACGACATCTAGCCTGAGTGGTTTCATGGCCCGGTCTAGCACCCATCCATATAAATTTGAGCACTCGATGGATCATGTTTTGAAGGAAACTCAATAGACTAGAACGTATCTTTTCCATTCCATTTCACATTTCCCAAGGTCGGCGTACAGTTAAAATGCCGCAGCCATCCCCTTATCAAACGGGAGGGAGTTCTTTACATTAACAACTTTATTTCCCTTTTATTACTTCGGCTGCATATAAAAGGGTTGTAGCAATAAGACATCCTTTGAATCGGATAAATTGTACTCGAGAGCGACTGAATTCGTGTTATTTGCGTAGATTCCGAAAAGAATGTATGTATGTATGCCTTTATTTGAATGTGAATATAACGAAGTAAATTGAAGTACACTTTCGTATTGTGAGGATAAATGGCATCTATCAAATCTATTTACTCCAAAATATGTACAAGTCAATATCTCTGAAAATTCCGACACCTTTATATTAGGTAGGTATATTAGTTCGCGCTCCGCACTTTTGATATATTGTCCATCCTCCTCATCCTTTACGTTACTTCACGTTTGCAGATTAGCCAAGTGAGTGAACTTACATGGCCCCCTGTAAGGCTCCAGGGTGCGCGTCACCGCTGCTCCTCACAGCTGCGCTGCCACACCGCCCTGCAACCAAACAACAAACGACACGTCAACATACTACAACTATAGCACTCTCTACAGATAGGCCAATCAATTATCTTCCGCCTGAGCCCCGGCACTCATGCAATTTTGATGATTACCAAAATACGGGAGATCAATAAAGTTTCCTACCTAAACTACGAAGTTGGCGTGAGAAACTTTATGGGTCGTCTATTACTGAATATGAGTAGGAGGTGGTATACAAGATATTCCAGTCGCAGGTGAGAACGGCATTCGATCGGATTAGGTATTAGTCATTTTTTTCAATTTTAAAGGTCTTTATTGATTCATAACTTATAAAACTAGTACAACACAAGTGTAAATTTTAATCCTAGTGGTACAATAAACTTGATTTACTTACTGTTTTTTCGTACACTGGGCACTTTTAAAACAAAAAATACTTGACAATAACATAATAAACTTATAGATAAAATACACTTAGAAACATAAATATCAAATTACGTAGGCTTTAGTATAGGCACTGCGTTTTTAAATACTAAATAGGTGATACTATTAGGTATAAGTGGTGGACAGGATAGCCTCGGGATATTGATACAGATCGGCCGCAAGCTACCTACTCCGCAGCTCGCGGTGAAACGACCGCAGTTACCTAGAAATACAATACTTCAACGCCTGCCCTACATTTATGAGGTCCTACTTAACATTTTATTTTATTTGGACAGGATGCCGGATCTAATTTATCCTACTTTGAATATCAGATATCATTTGGAATCAGCGAAATTTGGGCCTAAATTGAATAAATGGACGTCAAAGAGAAATATAAAACTCGTTTTGAAAATAAAGATATTTATTCTGAGGAAATTGGCCTGAAGTCTATTATTCTTTCGGAGTTTGAACATTTCACGCTATTGTTATTTGTCATTACTTGTTCGGAACAATTCGCTTCGAATGGAGTATAAAGAAAACTCATTAGGCGACTTTTATCGAGAGCCGGGAAACAAAATAAGGTAAAGTACCTATGATGCCGGGGCGTTCGGAGCAGATATTACTTAATGTATCGGAAGTCGTTCTTCGGAGAATAACGATACCACGTATCATGGCCGGGTAACAGGTTAACGACAGTTAAGATTTCATGATACTTTCATAATAGCAGTTCTTTTGTGGAATAACATCATGTTCCAGGATAATACCTGTCTTAATTTCTGCTAACAGTTATGACAAAACTTGTACGTGCCAGCACAGAATAAAGAAGTATGGTATAAGATTTACGAAATGTCAAGCCCTTTCCAGTTCAGTGATCTTCCTGTAAATGTAGTATATCAATCAGTTGGAGCTAGGGCCGCCAAAACATGTAGATTTGCGTGTCGAGCGTCGGAGGCGTGGGTAATAGGAATCGACGCGGGCCATGATTGCCGAGATCCGGGTTGCGATCGACTGATGACGAGGGTGCCCGTAATCGGATCACCAGCCTTCCGGCAGCCACAGGGCAGACATTCCATACAAATTTAATGGAGATCCCTTACACAAGGAAGCTAACGGCATACTAAGAAAGTCCATTATTTATGTATAGCTTCAGTAGTTCAATTTTCATCAGCACAACTTATGTAAATCTAACGTTAAAGTAGTCAAGTCTATCTCCATACAATGTTTTGATCGACTTTTATTGTTGAATATGCATGTGAAGTTAATTTGTACCACAAATCAAAATCAATGAATCCTCAAGCCCTCAAGATAGAACTAGCAATATCATCCGCATCCAGCAGAAAGGTCGTAAGTTCGTAACCCAGCACCACACGATCCCGACAAATATGAGACGTTTCCCTGCATCTTTGTCACGTTAATCTCGGCTGGCTAGGCCGTCGACTCGTGTTTACTTTCCCATTCACACACCATTCCGCCGGATTGGAAAGCGCCCTCGCGCGAGCCTTGATTAGGGTTTTTCGATCTGATCTTCCCCTTCTGATTGCGGGCCGGTGGAGGCGAGACTAACTTCATATCTTTATGAACTCAGTTTTCGATTCGTTTGTTCGATTTGATTGGATGTCTTGATTTTGGCTGTTAGATAAAGAATTTGTCATGGAGGGTTTATTTTTAAGTTACTAATTGAAACGACGAGCAAGTCACGTGCGTAATAGATAGCTATTGGCCATACTGTTATTTTTTTAATGTGTTGCCTTTGATGACATCCATATGTATTGGATGTATTCAAATTGAATATTTTTGGTTGTATTTCAATCTCCACGCAATTTTTTTGCTAGGCAGGTTCAAGGTAAGATTATGAGCAGCTATCAAAATGTGTTTACTCGGTGCGCTGTTCGAAGAGCCTCATAACTGCGTTCGTTCACACAGCTATGAGTCAGCTCAGTTTCACAGCCGCCTAGTGTTTGCCCGTGTATGGCGAATTGTGTACTCTGTCGATCAATATTCAGCCAAGTTCAGGGCTACGGCGGCGACCTAGAAAGAATGCGGCATGTCTAGATGCAGGCTGCCAAAATATACTTGAAATAGTGGGAAAACGCGATGATGGGGCATTAGTGACGTATAATTTATAAAGAAATAAAGAGCACAGTTAAAAATGAAAGATCTTTTAACTTTGAGCCGTAAGAGATTTTATGAATTTGTAGCAGACGCAGCCAATATACGAAGTGGTGCTTATACTAATATGTTGGTAGGCACTCCGGAATCGGTGTTGTATAACAAGGAAGGTGTATTGGAAGAGATTCAACCACCTTGAAGTTCGACACTTGACGCAAACACTCGCCTTGATAAAGTTCGGTTCCGACGTTTACTGGATGTGTTCCGATACTCACGTGATTTTTCACGATATATGCATACACCTACGCAATATATTTCCTTCTATTGTATGTGTGTATGTACAGCTACATTTACAAATCGAATTCGAAGAGCGCGCATGACGCTTCGCGTAACGCAAACCTAAATATTGAACTGTAAACCTGTTACATGCGTAATGTAAACAAACGAGTTACCTAGAACGTAAATACTAGTGAATGCTTATTTAAATTCTGCTAATAATATGGCACTCTGGTTAAATCTAAAATATACAGAAAACGCTAAGCGAATTTGCAGCCGGTACTAACATAAAAGAGGTTACTAATATTGGAAAGAATTTGAAGAGACAGCAGGAACGGTAAAAATATTGGGCCAAATCGCAGGTTCATCTTATTAAAATTGTAAAGAGGCACTCGAATGAGATGAACATTGTCGTCGAACCGATAATGGATCCATCGAGGGCCGACGAGATTCGAGTGTTATTGAGCGTGAGAGAGACGTATAAAAACGCGAATTCACAGAAACTTCAACATTTTATATCAAATGAAAGCTGAAATTTGAGAAGACAAGCTTATTCGAAAACAACAAAATAAAGATAATCATAAAAGATATTGCACACGCGGTGCTCACAGTAACATGGTCCAAAATAAACATGAATGGAATTTGAAGAGAGCGAGAATACAATGACTATCTTTACCTGAGCTATTATTGTGAACATCGAATCGATTCATTCCGTTAACTAAATATACACAAAGCCTACAACGACACAACAATGCTTCCTACTGATACTGTATGTAATGGGAAATCAAATACATCAATGGGCATCCCAGCAGGATTTGTTTGTGGTTCCACGCTTGTATATTTACGCCTTTATAAAACCAAGTACGAGCAGGTAAGACGTGATATACGGCTGGGAGTATTATGAGACGCCTGAAAGTGAGTAAAGGTCGCAACACATTGGCTACTTTAGCTCTAGGTGCCATTTTTAAACGATTACGAAGTAACATACGTATAGGTACGTATACACTCTGTAGTACATAAATAAACGATTTTATTATTTATTATTATATTATTAACAGCCTGGTAATAATATTGTGGTATATACATATGTACACGCGCAAAGACAAGCAGAAATCATATAAAAACATGATGAGACCGAAGAAAAGGAAGAGGTAAAACCGTCAAGCCACAAAATAAGTTGAAACATCACGAAAACTTAAAAATATTTACTTAGTGAGAAAACAAAATAGTCATCAAATTTACGAAGTTTGCTTCCATAATTTACCCTTTATTATTCATAAACACTTTGAAGAAGTCTGTTTAGGAGCTAGGAGCTCGCGCCAGGGGGCGTCCGTCTCGCGTTTTCAATAAACAGCGAATAAACAACGTTTCCCTCCACCTCCGCCATTCCGCAGACAAAGCCTCATCGGCGCGCAATAATGTCAATATCCAACACAGAGACGTGACAGATTACCCCCAGCGGCGCCCGAGCTTTTATCAATATTGAACTTGAATTATACAAGAATTTATTTTGCAGGCTTTCAGAAAAGACGCAGAGAATAACATTGAAAGAAAATTTTCATTCTTTTTTAACGAGTCTTTACCTGGACAGGTACATATCATTGTTATGCAGAGTGGAAGCAGGGGTCCAAAAGGGTCTTATTTCGGCCGTATGTAATGGTGGAGTTACAAACATAAAGGTATACGTGAGGCACAACAGGAACACTCGAGGAGGAAACAAGGGCACGGGTACAACAACAACAACATTGCAATTTGCGAGCATGTCTGTGAAACGAGGTCTAAATCCCAGAAGTGGAAACGGCTGATTACGAGGTACTTGTAACTGAGGTCGGCGCTGACGTAGCGGCTGAATGTTTAACGTCTAGCACTTGACTCGTCGGACCTTAATTATGAATACTTTATACCGTCTACTGTACAGCGCTGAACGCCGGGGAAATGAGGTGTGGAAGACATTTTATGAGGTGACAAGGCCGCAATCGCTCTTCGCATTATCCAGGCGTAAGCTGCTTACAGCGGAAAAGGTAACAGGTAATATTAGGCACGATCTTCATTTAGGAAAGGTATATGGAATGTAATAAAAGTCTTCTCGTAAAATATGTCCTTGACGCCTCTCAACCTTCTATTAGTTAGGGGTTTATGTAATATTAGGATGGCCCTTTTTACATTTGGTGCTTACTTCTCAATGTTTTTCTTCTATGGAAATAATATATGTATATATATACTATATGATATGGGGGTCAACATACTATCATACCTATTATATGAGATCAAGAGACTAATGAATAATTTCCTTTTAAAATGTCATCAAAATCAATGTAACTTATAATTTTTGGCACAAAATTGAACGGTCGACCTCTGATGAAAACGCACGCGAGGTCAATACCGATTCACCGACGATAATCCGGTCGTAAGCGGTTCCCGTATAATTATATTTCCCACTTTAAAATATTTGTACCACATCTTGATAAACTAATTACTTTATATTTATGTTTGTCGACAAGATAGCGATATCAATTTAGTTAATGGGGTAGGCCTGTCAGATAAATTTTAACCAACGGCATTCGGCCAAAATCTTAGCGTTATCTAATTATGTCTGAACAGTGTTCTTTGTAAACAGTAGTAAAGTTCTAAATAGTCTTTTATCAATGTCTCGACGTTAGCAATCATCTATGTAGTGGAAAGCCATCGCTGGAAAAACCAAGATAAAACCAAAATAACAAGTCAAGTATGGTGTGGTTACGTAGGATGAACTTATTTTTGGATAATCTAGTCTGAATTGATTAAAACTGTAAGTTTCATCAATGTGTAGCGGGCCAGGATTAAGACATCTTACATCTCAGATCATTCCACTTCGAGACGACGCACAGCAGGTCACAAAAACACAGGTCTTGGTAGCACTGATATTTTCGCAGCCAAAAAGTGAGAGCACGTATATTTCAGCAGGTGAGCTCTCGAGCTTAAACCTCACCTTGAGCGTTGCAAGTTAAGCAGGTCATGCCACTCCGGCACGACAGCCGCGAGTTGTGACACCTACGACCTAAGCATATATACTGCAAGGGATTACCGCGCTATACATGTAGATACTGATCATTTACCACCTTTTAACAGACTTCTAAAAAGTTTTGTAAAAACGTGCTTTACAGCAAAAGAGGTTTGGTTTGTATATTGTTCTTATTGTTCAGAGTAGATATAATAATATGAAATCATACGCAAAGGGGAAACATTCAAGATGAGGGGTTTCGATATCTCTTTAAAAAAGCTAAAAATTATGGCAAAGGCAAGGTACTCATAATATGTTGTTCTATGAAAATATTATGTATTACGTAGTTGAGAAATTTGGGAACTGTTATTTTAATCCCCTTTTTAATCACTTCTGGCTAAACTAAAGTACCTACTTACTTACATGTTCTATTTTCGCGACAAAACAGATTTTCGAATTGCGAGTTGAAACATCAGTACGTTTATGAGTGTATTATGTCGGTCGGTATCTATACCTACATAGTATATTATAATAAAGCTGAAGAGGGTCGAAAGTCTGAACATTGAAGATATTTAGAGAAATTTGTGGAGATACTTAGAATTGATAGCAGAACACGTTCCAACAATTTATAGAATTTTAGTTTGTTTATTTGTTTGTCTGATTCTCTGTTTATTTAAACGCTCGTCGCGCAAAAACGGCTGAACGGATCAACATGATTTTTGGTTTGTAGGTAAAATGAGGTCCCGGAAGTGTCATAAGGCTATTTACTATTCATCCCGAAATATTGCGCGCGCAGCCGCGAGCATCCAAGAGTTCTATGCATAAGAGCAAGTGGTGAGAGCTATGAGTGTAAAAGCATTTATAAATATTGCTCAATACGACTGCAGAATTTTCTTGTAGTGTACCGGGCACTGGAGCAAGATAGCGTTTAGGTCAAGCCATCTTGTGGAAAACCTAACATAAAAGCTCAGTATTATTGGTATTATGTGGGGTCTAAAAAGATAATCCACGAGCATATGGTACTGAAATAGTTGGTGAATAGAAGAAAATTAAACTCCATTTGTGTCGCGGCTGTCAGAGTTAGTAGCTGAAATCTTGAATTAATGTTGTATTTTAAAGGCAAATGCTAAATGTCGGAGGTTTTATTTTAAAAGGTTTCTTTTTTGTTATTTTCTATCTGAAGCGTTGTTCATAAGTCATTTCGCAAGGCGAAATTCACAACATAAACAAAAATAAAAAGATTTATGGAAATAAGTATTCAACGAAAATATCTTCTTTTTTTTCAATTCGCACCAGTAGTTCATGAGATTAGCGCGTTCAAACAAACAAACAAACTCTTCAGCTTTATAATATTAGTATAGATTAAATTCTTAATAATATCTCGAGAGCTGTTGGTACGAGTAAAGTAGAAGAAGTACTATTCTTATACTTAAGCAAATTTATTTATTTTTTAAGCAACACAAATTGCACAAAGTATAGTAATCGAAAAAGATATTGTAATGAAACTAAAGAAATAATCATATCTTTAAAAAAGACCTACACATTGTTTCCCAACGTAAATCACATTTTTGTATCTACAATACTTTAGCCAAATTATCGGAGGCAACTATATTTTTATTATTATCATATTTCGGGACAAAATATAGAATTAAAATGTATAACTTATTAAAAAATATACGCAGATTTATTCAGTTTTTTGCGAACAAAATAGGAAATTTAAAACAAGTTAACGTTAAAAGCGAATAAGTAATTAAAAGTACGTTCTGGAATCAGCGTTCCCTGCGTTATTTAATTAGGGAAGCCATTTTGTTTTAAAAGCCTGTACCGATGTATTCCTAAAATGGCCGCATCTAAAAGCTACAACCAATAACCGTGCCGATGAATATTTTTGAGTTTTATGTTTTGTACAATTTTGGTGGTTGGGTAATAAGTTGATAAATTATAGAGGAAGATAGTAGGATTCATACCTGTAAAATGGTCCTAAGTAAGGATACCTATCTTATTATAAGACAATCAACAACATAAAATGTATTTTATGCATGTATGCATATTGTATATTCAGGTTCGTCATAGTCATCGTTGTTTATTCACAAATTGTATTACAGTACTTACAGTAGTTATTTCGTAAATGTTTTGTGTAATATGTATGTATTTATTTATGTATATTTTGAGTATTTTTTGTTCTTTTAACTAATGTATGTATCTAATTATATTTTTAGTACACCGCCTGTTTATAATTCTTAGTAATGTCCATCCAAAAGGTTGCCTGGAAGAAATCGCCTAAGGCGATAAGGCCGCCCAATGTACAGCACTTTAATATATTTAAGATTATTTCTTGTTTTGTTTTTTATGTTTTACATTGGTGTACATTAAAGATATATTCTATTCTATTCTATTCTACATACTTTATTTTGAATGGACTGATTATTATTTTACTTTTGACAACTTATTATATATATTTTAATTATTATATGACATTGTTAAGTGATTGAGTGAGTATGAAATAGTTAATGTAATGGTTGCGACCGTTTTAATTATTATTAAATAAATAAAATAAATAAACAAAAAACTAAAATACAAAACTATAGACCAAGACACCGGAATGTGTACATTTTATACACAGCAAAAGTTTTCAGAAGGTATTTATTTTATCACTCAGCCCGACCGTTTAATATCGGCCATTCAATACTCCATCATATGTTTATGAGTCGTAAATAGTGCAAAAATAACAAAACTCTTATGGCAGAGTGTGAGCATAAAGGCGAACGTACACTAAACTGAGATTTAGGAAGAATTTTGTCGGTACGGAATTTGGAAACAAAAACTGATAATTACATAAGTAAAACACTGATCCAAGGTACAGGAAAGGTCCATTTACGGTGTAGTTATTTGGGTATTCGAGTTTATAAACAAATTAATAACTAGCATTTTAGCAAAGTCACAAACTTTTATTTCTTCCTTCTTTCTTTCCTGTTTTTATCGGCCTGATTAGATTGATATAGTGACTAGGTATACTTTCCTATGTAAAATACCTATTTATTTTTTAGTCAACGCAACTTTACTACTAGCTAGTTAAATGTACAATCACCATTGCGGTGCTACGCTTGTCTGCGTTTAATATAGCTTTTATTTTCAGATTCCACGAAGAAAGGTGAATTGGTTATAAAATACCCAGTACATAGATGAGTGAAATGTTTGTGACATACCGGTTTATAGCTTCGGCTTTGAGGTCCAAAAATAAACTGAGCTACTTACTAACTATCTCCAGTTGACTTGACCGCATAATTTTAGCACCATCATAACAAAAGTATGAATTATTAGGGTTCTACGCACAGTAGGCACTTAGTAACCAGTTCTCAGAGTTTTAGTCAGTTGTGTGATATAGTTTTTTATTTGATAAAGACAGACATCAACAACAGTTTTTATACACGTTTCAATAAGACCGATATTCGTTTAACTTCATTTTCCCGGATCCTAAACGTGGGGTGTGTGGGTCGAGTAATCAAACTTCCTCCGAAAACGGTTGATTGATATTAAAATAGCATACTATAGGAAAAATTGTTAAAAATAATTCGCGTTACTTTCAATTTTTTTTGAAGGAAATTTTAGGAAAATATTGGAACGGAACTTTCAATCTCGATAGCGTAGGTATTAATTCGTAAAAGGCAAATTGTAAAATATTGTCGTACAGTTCTTGCCAAAAGTATTTTACGCAAAACTATGAATAAAGACATCATGAACGATGGTTTATTAAGGATATTACAATCGATCTTCTTCCGTGATATTATTAAAATTCCAACTTGTATAGCAGCTACTGGATATTTATTATTCAAATCCAATTTCTTGTTTCATACAGCTTATTATTTGAAAAGTTAGGAGAGACATGAAAGGCCTATATATAAATTAAGAACACTTCGCACTTTGCTAATTAGATTGGACAGGACAGCCACCCAAAATTGAGGCTGTAAATTACAAAAACGTGGACATGAAAAGTTATAAATTAATTAACTGTAAAAAGTGGACAGCAGAAATGTGTGTGGAAACGCGAGGAAAGGTTTGAGTGACAATTTTGTACATCAAATATTAACCCGTCACTCGGGCATTGCGCGGCGCACGTGGGGACGCCTGTCACGTTAATGAAAATGTACTGATTGCCAGCGAGGGGTCGCGCTGCTGGCTGCTGGTCACCACACAGAGCATGCAGCTACCTGTATGTATCTGACCAAATAATCAGAATATCACTTGATTACCATCAGTATCCAAGCTAAATTCAGGAAGGCATACCATTATGGTTGGCAGAGTTATTACACAAATCTTTACAGGTACTAGTAGTTCTAAAAACAGTATATCTAAAAGACAATTTAGTGCTGCAAGTGCTGTGTAAAACGCACTTAAACGTAACATATGAAATTAGAAAAAACAAATAAGTAGATAAATAACCAAAATACCAAGTCTTGTTAAGTTGCTTGTCCAATATATTTTTGATCAAATTCGCCCTCTGTCCACATTTAGGTAAAATATTTCAAGGTTTAAGGTCATTCACAGAGCACATTAGGCCCGAACTCGGCATAACCGCTAAATGGGATAAAACCGCATAATGTTTATTAGCACTTCAAAAAGATACTGCAAAGGGTTCCCTTTAGCTGGTGATGAAATTTAAATTTATGATTACTTGTGTTGAGTCTGGTCGTTTGTATGTATAATAAGTATGTATTTACAAGAAAAAAAAAGTATATAAGTATTATATCCGTTATCTAGTACCCACGACACAAGCGTTAGCTTAGTGTGGGGCTAGATGGCGCTGTGTGCAACGTCCCGGAATATTTATTTATTTATTTTTAAAAAGTAACATTATCGCTGTAAAAATGTGTACAAGACTAATATGATAAGTAAAATCTGTATAATATGGTTTTCTTTTTTTATGTTCTATATCTAAGTAAGTCTGCATTAACGTAGGTTTTACTGATTTTTACAAGAGGGACAAACAAGGTAATGAGCTGTCTGGCAGTCTGATGGTGAGTGATCACCACCTCCAATCTACACTCGACCCCTCTAATAATTATGTCGGTCTATATATGTACATATAGACCGACATAATTTAAAAAAATATATTTTTGCCTGTTGGGGCACTGATATTGTATCCACTTTTGGAAGAAGTTCACAAATAGCATACATAAGGTTTATATTTGTCGCACAAGCACTTGTGCGACAAATATAAACCTTATGTCCTGGACAGATAGTTTAAGGCGATCCAATCCGGGGCGTATAACTATGTATTACATTTCACTAAAAAGAATATCTCGGCCGTCATACATATCGGTGTCTGTGTAAGTTTTAATTTATTTGACGTGAACAAATGAGTTATGCGCGGCCGCGGGCGCCTGTGAGTTTACTTTAGCCATATGTTTTTACGCGCCAGAACGTCGGATCGAGGTCAGGGAATAAAAGTGCCGTGTTTTGCTTGGAGTATAATAAAACGGGAGGTTCCCACGATTTGCGTAAATGCCCTCGAATAACATATGGTGGAGGCTGAACTGTTTGGATCCATATTTTTGATCCATATAGTTGAATAGCTGCTCAAAGAACCACTTGAATAATACAGTTAAGTCTGAAAATATGTAATACATGTGTTTACAATAAGTTTTTGAAAAGCCGGCATCGCGCAAAAACAGTGCACTCCCCCTTCTGGCGACGGTCCAAGCCGAGGTTCGTGCCTCAGAGGCGCCCTTGTGCCAGTCGCCCCTAACTAGTACAAAGGCCCGGGCACCATCAGTGCCCAGCCATCGTCCGGTGACGCAGCAAAGGTAGCTACTAGCAACCAGCTGCAAATTCCTTTCAAAAAAAAAAAAAAGCAAAAACAGTGCAGTAATGTACAGACTTTCATAAGTAATCCTACTCTTTTTAACCGACTTCAAAAAAGGAGGTTATCAAGTCTTCTGAAAGTTTTTTTTGTGGATACGTTACGCGATTACTCCGTTATTTATGAACCGATTTCAAAAATTCTTTCTCCAGATCAGAGCCATCGTGTTTGTTGCAGAAGACTGCAATTGAAAGATTGTATTTTTTAGCATATGAATGCTAAAAAAAAAAACTTTTTCGTATCGCATGATAATTTTTTTTTTCGTATCAGATGATAAAACGTCATACTTAATTGTAAATGCTCCGGACGGTTGAATAAAAATACTTATAAAATTAATAAAATAAAAAATACTTAGATCAGAGGTATTCGAGCGTCATAATACCGGCTCATACAAAATTGGCACTAGGCATTAGGTCTTCTTCTTGAGTCGTATTTCCTCATGACTGAGGGTCGTGACTCCCCTGCAGAATTAATTCGTTAGGGGAGTTCTCTTGGGCAGATACATCACAGGCATGTAGGCATTAGGTACTACAGTTTAATATAGACCATTAATTAAACCACAACTAACCACGTCAAGAGGAAATTACATAAATACATAAACAGTTATTTTTCCACATTTACAACGCATGAATTAGCTTGCTAACTTTCAATTCAATTCATTTGCGCATTTACAGTACCTATATATTTTATGTCTAACCTAACCAATATATATGTAGGTATATATGAGTTAATCTATCTCATTGATAAACAATACCACAAGTTAGTTTAATGTCAATGGACTTTTTCGTGAATTAAAAAAAACGTCGGAAAACAGGCAAAAATACTACTCACTTCCTGCCTACACTCATTAATTAAATTCACATACCTTTTCTATAATGTTTATTTACAATTTTACGTACATGTTGTTTAACCTAACCATAATTATTAACAAAGAGAGCGTGCTTGCAGCAGCGCAACCATTTGCTAATATTTAGCATTTCACGTGCAGAAGATTTTGGAAAGATCTGGGCCTGTTTTTTTTTTTATTTAGTTCGTCAACAGAATTGTACTACAAATTAAGACTTATAACTAAATACACAAATATATAACGATATGTACGCTTCCTTAAACGATGAACCTAGCTAACTTAACATTAGTGTCAAAAATGAAACCTACTACCACTGTAAAATAGACATACCTACACAAAAATATTATACAAAAAACATTAGCTAGTATTTAAATAACTTATTCAATTCCAATTTTACCGAAGATAGAGAACCTTTATTAAATTAGCATTAGCCAGGAGTACTACAATTGGTAAAAAATACTATCATTCCAATTGCTCACAGTTGGTTTTCTGACTACCTCACAAATCGAAATCAAAAAGTAAAAATAGACAATAAATTTAGTAATAATGCTGCTTGTACATATGGTGTTCCGCAAGGTTCTACACTTGGACCTACTCTATTTTTAGTGTATATTAACGAGCTTTGCACACTTAAATCAATAGATGCTGACATACTGATGTTTTGTGACGACACAGTTCTATTGTACAATGACAGAAGTTGGGAAAAAGTGTATGAAAAAGCAGAGATTGGTCTCTCGAAGGCAATTGCATGGCTTGATAGTAACCTGTTGTCTCTTAATACATCGAAGACAAAATACTTGTCGTTTAGTAAAACTAAAGCCTCAAGACCATCTCCCTCATTGACCATTAAGGCTCACTCTCACCCGTGTAATAAAGGGCCTCCCCCTAGTTCTTGTAACTGCAACACATTTTCTGATGTTGCCACAATTAGATATTTGGGAGTTATAGTAGATAATCATCTAAAATGGGGAGCTCACATACAAACTGTGTCCAAACGCACAAGAAAGCTAATACACGTTTTTAAAACTCTCAAATACGTGGCTGATAGCAAACTCCTTCTACAAACTTATAAAGCTTTAGCAGAGTGTGCTATAAGCTACTGTATAACTTCATGGGGCGGCGCTGGCAAAACCAATATGAAGGTAGTTGAGAGAGCCCAAAGAGCACTGCTTAAAGTAACGTTTAACTTACCTTTTATGTACCCAACTGACAAACTATATAAACTGTGCAATGTACTTACCGTACGTAAACTTTTTATGAGTCAATGTTTGCGTAAATATCATAGAGAAATAGTACCATACCTACCACAGACTAACAAACGTATTGATAGATGCCCAGTCCCAGAATATCATAGTGAAGTTGCTTGGCGACACTACTCCCACCTTGCGCCCATATAGTATACAATAAACTGAATGAATTCCAAGATACAAAGAAATTAACTGTACATAAGTTGAAAAATATCATGCATAAATGGCTAGCCACGTTAAATTATGATGCAATAGAGAAAATACTGGAAAAACAAATTAAGTAAATAAGACAATTACAACCAACACCTTAAGTCACACTTACAAACACACCAGTATACGCTATCTCAACACACACACCCACACGCACACGCGAACACACATATATGCAAATACACATACACACACACACACACACACACACCCACACGCACACGCGAACACACATATATGCAAATACACATACACACACACACACAAACATCCAGAACCAATCGCCAATACTCCAAGCATAACATCATTGTAAATATATAAATAGCTGTTCATATTATATTATATAAAATTTAGGATACAAATAGATTAAGTAATATCATATTCTGTATAAACAATAACTAGGCATAGATTATTTTGTAATCACTTAAAAACATATGTACCTACTACATTATTATAAGTTGTTAATATAAATTAAGTTGTAAACAAGAACCCACGGAAGAACCTGCCTCTCTACGACACAGTTTTTTACTAATGTAAGAGGCAGAGCTATTTGTACAGTGTAACATATTGTTTTGTTTTACAATAAATTTATCTTATCTTATCTTATCTTATCTTAATTTACATACAGCAGTCAATCATAATAAGTAAGCAAAAAAACCTATACTACTCCGGAACACACTTCAAAAACCCTGACAGGCCAAAAAGTTCCAAATGAGTCTAGATTGAATCTGAGCAGTGATTCTCTTACATACAGACCTACATACATATAGCTCGTTTATCCAATCAGAGCGTCCTGCCGGGACCATTTGTCATTATATCCGAGTGTGGACCCTTTTTATCAAGACTAGGTCATTCCTGATGGACAATACTGGCCGCGGGAGGCGGGTCAGACAAGCGTCTCGTCTTTATTTATTGTATGCACTTCCGAATATAATTTCTACGACTGTCATCATTTGTCATGATTTCTATTTTGTGCGAGTATATGGCAAGTTTTGGATGGTTTTGCCAGTACTTATTTTTTTTATCTCTTAGAGTTACAATAAATCTGGGGTTTAACTTCAATAATAGCTATTTCAAGCAGGTTGCGAATTATATCCGAATCTACAGTAAAAAATATTCGTTACCATGTAATCTAAACTGTACTAGACAAAATTAATAGAAAATTTTAAGAGAACGAGAAAGAGATTTCGTCTTATTTCTCATCTGTGTAAAATGTATTTTTACCAAATAAGATTAATTGAATATTCAAAAACAACAGTCGAAAATTATTTCAAAACTATCTTAGTAATTGGAAACAAACTGGCACACGTACCAAAGTCCACAAGGTAACGTATAATTTTCTACATTGTTAACATATAGCCCGGCGCCGTCGGGTAATTGTAGTGAAGTAAAACAATTAGGCCGTGTTAGGCCTTCCTACATTGCAGGCTGCTCCTATGTTGGACCGTAATGGAGTTAGCGGCGGGATGCGCGGGAAAGGTCACGGGGCACTCTGTGTAAATACAATTTACAATACTTTGTAATGGTATTGTAAGGTTCAATTATACTGGGAAGCTTGTGATCTTTGTTCCTGTTTTTCTGGTCTGAAAATGGGGTGGAATTGTCGACCAAATTTTAACCTTAAAAAATGACGACAGCTGTTTGGCGGTTACGAGCTCTTCAACTAGTCAGCCTATCAGTTTTATTATATAAACCACAAATCGTATTTTAGTCTAAATTCTATAGGTGAACAGTGAGTGCTATTGCAATAGTAAATATTCTCTAAAATACTTACAATATGTGTACTTCTAAACATTCCTTACTTAAGCGAGTGTGGCTCAGCGGTACCAGTGTCTGCTTTTCATCCAGACGCACCCTGGTTCGATTCCGGCCCTACAACAATGACTTGTATTTTCAAGTTATGTGTGGATTTGCACTCGCTTAACGGTGAAGGAAAACATCGTGAGGAAACCCACATGTTTGAGGACCACAAAATCCGAGGACATTTGTCTTCCGTGGAAGGACCTGGGCGCCAAAGAGAACTCCCCTAGCGAATTAATTCTGCGGGCGAGTACCCTCAGTCATGAGAAAATACGACTCGCAGAGAGAGAGAGAAACATTCCTTAAGTAATATAAAATATATAAATAAACGCTAGTTTTGTAAATGATCATCTTGCGCAGCATTTCCGAGTATGTACTTGTATGTGGTACGTACTGTATATGTATGTACATTATATTCGTAGCTGCAGCTCGTAAATTCCTCCGGATAACTACATAGATCAAACAACATTAACACAAGCAGTGTAATGTATGTATGCGCGAGTGTAATCCGACATCGCATCGTGTAAACCTGCCGAGAGTTCATTTCGTATTTAATTACAATCTTATTTGAACAAGAAATGCGCACAGCATTGTATAACATTACGAGACTAATGAGATTTGGGGGCGACCCATTAATATCGAAGCAAAATTCCATTTCAGTATCCGAATAAATAAATAAATAATACGCTTATGAATTTTGTAAAAAATTATTAGGCCGGAGAAATTATATCAGGGGATCTGCCGCTTATCGAAGCTATCGAATAACGTCAATGCAATAAAATAAATCATCGCGCCGAGATATGGCAATAAACCCATTGCGATAGCAGAACCATTGAACTGTTGAACGTTCATCGTGCCGGTAAACGATGAACTTGTGGTTTGTGGCGGCGTCAAACTGGATTACACAACACTTTATTCGATCATTCCTCATTTCTTTCCTCTTCTTTGACGCAAATAACGATTCAAATAGGGACAGGATATTTTAGGATTGCTATAAAACTACAACTTTACAAGCATGCATGATATTGCGTTTGGGAGAAAGAACGACGTGAACAAAAATTACATTAAGTAATTACTAACATTACATAGTTAAATAAAAAAATGCATGAAATACTTGAATTGTTTAATGGCACCTTTTGCGCTGTGTCTCTGCGTTAATTTTAGAAACAACAGAATACAGACACGTTTTAACCTTTACAGCTTAAAGACGAACAAGCTTTCACACACATACATACTCGCAAACTTTCGCAGATTCTATGCCGTGATTGCCAGATACAAAAGGACATAGTCGTGAATGCCTAGTAGGTATTCTAACGTGCCAATGTTCTGTCACTAAGTTTACAATAACCCGGCTCTATTACAAGTCGTTTCGAGCTCAGTAAATGCAATTGTTTGCAAACATCGGCACAGTTTAGATTTCTTAGCAATAGCAGCGTTATGGGAAATTGTTATGTTCTATCGAGCCTTTTCAGATGTTCTCCGATTTTAATGAAACTGGCGGGAATTTCGCGTAAGAAAAATATTCGGGAAAGGCGACCCTATTTATAGATATAGGTACCAATAAATTTTAATTTAGAACCTTGGATTGCGCTTGGAGGGAAATTGGAATAAAGTCATATTTTTATTTTAATTAAAATGTGTTCTTTAGGTATTAAAACCTATAAAAAATGATATTGGAACTGGATTTAAATCTGGTTCAACATGTTAATTCCGGTTACGTACATTCATAAGGATAATGTTATGGTCAATGCCAATTAGGCAAACAGATTGGTCTCGCTCTTATGTTTTATGGTGGAGACTAAAGAACAGAGCCAAAACAGGAAAGGCGGACGTCAGTCGTTTTCATGAAGCACGATCGAGTGTTTTGTCCGAGATAGTGTAGCGTTGCCAACAGGCCAAATGGTTTTCCTTAAATCCTTGCGATGTTCATTAATTGTTATGAAGAATTAAGTTAATTATTGTTGAAGGAATATAATTGAGACGGGGGTTTTAGAAAACCCGATATCTGTTGTCAATTTACTCGTTCGAGTAACATTAATTTACAACATAAGCATACAGGTTTATGGATTAACAATTTAAACTGCTCACGTTGGGTAAAATCCAAAATTAATAGGTAATTATTATTTACACTACTTAATTGGAGTTTCTAAAATAAAAAAATGCATTTTTGAACGGGCTACTAGACTTTTAGAGATACTAGATTTTTTTATAAATTTCACAGATAAAATCTAATGGGAGTTGCGTCCTGGACGCCGTGCCGAGCGGTCGCTTTCGGGAAATATCAGTAGAGCCTCGTAAAACCAATTGATCCGTTAAACAATAGGCACAACATCTGCCAGCGGCTAGCACAATCGCTGCGAGCAAAGCTTGACGATCCCTAGCGTAGGTCAATTCTCTGGCCCGCGAAAAGTGCCTAACAACCAAGTGCCGTGCAACGCGTGTGTGTAATCTTTACATGTATCGTATCAGTGTGGGACAATCAGTGTACGTGACCCGCGCCATTGGCATCAGAGGCCACCGATAACTGCAGTAACAACGCCCAGCGCGGGGTAACCCACTCCAGCAAAAGGAAAACTCGGTGAGCTTGTTCCATATTAGTCACACGCGGTCTAAACCCCTTTTCTTCTGTCTCTCCTACCTCAACATCCTAGGATATTGACTAGACGTCTGCCACGAGGGACAAGTCTGTCCGACAACGAAACCAACACCGTACTGTCACATCGATTACTTACAGATCAAACCTACGCGTAACTAGCTTATCCGATTCCAAAATACATTATCTACACAGACTGCAATAAAACCCCCTCACACGCGGCTTTTAGTTACCTATTTCATTTTTCTTTTACTTCCTAGGAATCACTATTAAAACTAAAAATAAATCACTCCTGAAAAGTAAAGATTATATTCGTGCATCTCGGCGACTTGCGGCACCTCGCCCAACTAAGCATGATACGTTGCTGCATGACTACTACGTTAGATCACGCAAACCTCTAGTAATACTTCGTTGTTGCTATTCCCCCTAAATAAAATCTTTCGATCTGACAAAACTCAGACAATCTGGCCAAAACATCTTGACTTCAATTGGTCCTAAAAGCAATTTCTACCACCTCTAATTACTCTTTTAGGACTTAGGATCCCGACCTAGGGCATGCTAAATCCACAAGGATAGACTAGATTACGCGACCCCATACCACGGCTGTAATTACTCATAACGAATGCGTAAACACTGGCTGTTGTAAGTAGATATAATATACATCGGGATTCCCTAAAATTTCCACGATAAATATATAGATAACTACTTACCCTACACTATCTAAAAAGCGGATAGGTTTTATTGAAAGAAGAAAGAAAGAAAGAAAACATCTATTGTTTATTTATTTTACAGTTGTAGACTTTTGTAACAACAAAAGAACCCCCAGAAATAACCCACATACAAAAAAAGCAGGTAAACCCCGCCATAAGACAATCTACGTTCCCAAAGCAAACACAAAAGCCTAAATTATACTTAAATACAAAAACTACGCACATCTGCAGGTCCGTTTGGACAATAACCTAAGACATAACTAAATAGAAATATTACTTAAACAACAGCTATTCATTCCCAAAACAAACACGAAACGTAAAACTAAACAATAAAGATGAACATTAACAATAGGTGCAGCTAAAAACCACCCGCTTATTTCCGACATCTGCGAGGCCCTATGGTCGGGTCATGATCCCTTTTTTATCTCAGTTTTGCTACGTAAAATAAAGCCCAGACGTTTATTTTATACACATAACACACTTAGTACAAAAAGCGTAGGTTTTTCATTGACTATAATCGTTGTAAAACCTGATAAATAGATTGATATTTGATAAATAGTTGTAGTTCACCAGTACCGCTATAACTTACATGTATTCTTTTAGTAGGTACCAAAATAATGGTAGTTAAGTACGATTCCAAATAATTAGCCCTAACTCACCTGGACACCACGCTAGAACTAAAGTAACGAACTTCGCCTGCCGCCGGACGAAAGGGTTCGTAAAGATCCCATAGATAGCCTAGGGAAAAACAGCAGATACTAAGTGCAAGTATCCTAACACACACCTAACAAATGCCTCGTACTTAGAGTTGATAGACGAGACCCAAGTACCCACTCGAGTACTACTTACTCCCCTTCTCCGTTAAAGGCAAAGGGGAACTAGTATAGCGCATGATACACCAGTTTTATAATACAAATACGTACATAGTATATAAGCTTCCTTCACAGCCTCGCAACAAACCTCAACAAAAAGGATCACGCGCATACCAGAAAGATACCACGAGCTAGCCACGGCACCCCGTCGTTTGTGATACCGTCACGGTAAGGCACAAAGCAGATATGGAAATAGGGAACTCTATCGTAAAAATACCAGGAGACGGCAACTGCTTGTATCGCGCTATAGCCCACCAAATTAACGACTTGTATGGCCTAACCTTCGACCACCAACACATTCGACGAGACCTCGCACGCCACGTAGAAGAAAACCAAAACGATCCACAAATGTACCTAGCGATCAGAAGTAATCTAAATAGTTCAGCACAAAGCGAACAAATCAGGAACTACATTCTATCACAATACCAAGATGGTACATGGGGCGGCACAGACATACTTATAGCGGCAGCGGAATATTATAGTATTAACGTGAAAATCTTTCAAAAAACCCCGCTACAAGAAACAGTATGCTTCTCTCCTAAGGAACCAAACGATGCCGCAGGTAGCATAGGTCTAATATTTACGGGGAACCACTTTGATTGCTTTGAAAATCACCTAGGAGTAATAAGTACAAACACCACGCAAAATGACCTTAGTCTAACCCTTGGAACTAGCACCCCAGAGGAGATACCAGATGAGTCCGGATACCGACTTGCCCGCCCCAGGCCACACCAAAAAAACAAAAAACAGGTAGTAAATGAAAACATAAACATTGCCACATGGAATGTTAGAGGCGCGGCAACGTTGACTAAAAAACGAGAGATCGACGAGTTTTTAGACGGAAAATCTATCCATATTGCCTGCCTACAGGAAACTCACTTAAAATCCGGGACCTACGAATCTAGTCACTATACGTGGCACCTAAGCGGAAACAACAACAAAAGAGGCCTAGCTATTCTCATAAGAAAAAACAGCGGCCTAAGGCTGAACTGGACTAAAGCAAACACAAACAATATGGTTGCTTCAATACATACAAGCAGTGGAGCCTCTCTATTCATTACTACAACGCACTGGTCCAATTCAACGTCATCAGCAACAAACGACGCGACTCGGCTACTACAACTGACCAAGAACAAACCAGGGAACTCAATAACAATCATACTAGGTGACTTCAACGCCCACATAGGACTCACAGATACACACGAACTTCGCGATAAAAATCAAATAGGCAAAAATCTCTTACACCAAACAAGTAACGACAACGGAGACATCTTATTAGATCTAATTGCACGGGAAAATCTCCGATTGGACACATCATTCGGCCGGCGCAGCTGTAAAACGACTTGGACGTCGGGGAACAAAACGTCGCAAATAGACCACATAATGACAGATGCCAAAAACAACCAGATTTTTAATTACATCAAAGGCGAAAAAACTATCCTATCTGACCATAGAATCATATGGGGAAACGTAAAGCCCCTCACATTAAATTCCAATAGGGACTCTACGAGACCTCCAATAAGACTAGCCAGGGCCAACGTTGCGAACGAGTTTGACTACAAAACCCTAAACTACGAGATGCTTCAAAGTACCACCACTCGAGAAAAATACCAAGAAACTTTATCAGAGGAAACCAAAAAGAGCAGGAACTGCGAAAACCGAAAAGAGCCGCTATCGTGGGAAGTGATAACAAACGTCATGAAGATGGCGGCCAATAAGACTATCAAATATGACAGAAGGTACTCTAAGGCTAGAGAAGAAGCAATTACAAACCTACAGAAGGCGAAGTACCATTATAAGCATCATCCTCAAGATATAGAGGCTAGAAACACACTTAAAGAGTGCCGGCGCCGTTTGCAAGAGACCGAAGCAACGGAAGACCAACAAGAATGCCGCAGTTTTTTCAGCGGTCTAGCAAAAACACACCCATCAAAAAGGATGAGGATCACCTATGACTTCTATAGAAGGCACAAACAGAAGGAAAGAAGACGGGTCAAAAACACATTCATTCCGATTTCCAAGTGGGAAAAAGAACTTGACCTTACAGAGGGGTCGTTTACTGACGTACTGAGCGATGAAGATCCGACAGATCTAGGGCAAGAGCCCACACTAGAGGAGATTGACAAAATAACCAGCCAAATGCGAAACGGCACGGCTCCAGGCATTGACCACGTAGTCACCGAGCTCTACAAAGCAAACACGCACGAAATTAAATGCGAAATATTAGCCCACATAAACATGGCCTGGACTAAAAATGTCCTACCGGCTACCTGGACACAGTCAATACAAGTGCCCCTACCAAAAAAGTCTAATCCGAAGACGGTCGATGACTATAGACGAATCTCCATTTGCACCACCGGCTATAGGATATACGCTAACTTCCTACTAGGTAGATTAGACACCGTTACAAAAGAACTTGGAAACTATCAAGCTGCGTTCCTAAGCAACAGATCTACCGACGATCATATGTTCACCTTAAGACGAGTTCTGGACGAAGAATGGAAGGCGGGCGAAACAACATTTGTCTTGTCAATTGACCTCGAAAAAGCGTTTGACACAGTGGACCTAAACGCCTTAAGAGACATTTTACTGTCTAGAACCAATAGGGCGCTGACCAATCGTATAGTCAAGGCGGCAATGAACGAACTTACGTGCATAAAATGGTACGGCCAACAAACTAGATGGGTTAAAAAAGGCAAAGGTGTCAAACAAGGATGCCCCCTGTCACCTAGGTTATTTACGATCCTAATGGACGACGTCTTTAAAACCCTGGAAGAAGAGCTTCCATGCGTCAAGCTCAACCAGGACGAAGAAATACGACTCCCGCTGATCCTAGCCTTCGCCGATGACGTAATCATCGTATCAAAAAATCTACAACAAATGAACGAAATATACTCCAAGGCCAAATCCCTATTTGCAACAGTAGGTCTCAAAGTAAATGACACAAAAACTAGGGTTTTAGTACGCGACCCAGTAAGAACCTATCAGGCAAACCATATGACACTCGATAATGTGACTGTAACACCTGTCAGGGAAACTAAATACCTAGGAACCTACATCACATCCAACTTATGCAGGAACAACACCGTGAACACAAGATGCAAACAGGGCATGCGTAACTCCAAAGCATTGACAAAGTTTATAAAAGAATCTCGGATGCAATGGCAGATTGTAAGATTGCTTTATAAAATGGTCATAGAGCCCACAATCACATATGGGCTCAAATGCGCAGCCCTAACCAAAGCCAACAGGTCAAAACTCAGAAGATATGAAAGAATAATACTGAGGGACATGATCAACAATTCCGGATCGTCCCCAAAACCCGGCAAGGTACATGACATACTGAAAGGCAAAACGATCACGAAAAAGATTAAGTGCCTTCGAATGTGTTACCTTGGACATATTCTAAGACGCCCAAAACCGCACCTTCTGGAAGCAGCACTCCGATACAAAGCAAAAAAACTTAAAGTTGGTAGACCTATCTATACGTGGGAGGACTCTTTATCTCATGATATGGACTACTACTCCAGGAACACATCTGACTGGCAGGACATGGCGAAAAACAAAGAAGACTTTATAAGAGCTGCCAGGGAGATCTATAAGATGGCAGAAACCGACAGCGAATCTGATGAGGAAACAGAACGACATACCAACAGGCAAGCACCAACCATACCCCAGAAAAGGCCGTCAGATGACACAAGAACACCCCCTTAGCGACATAGGATCTATTCGACCCACATTTAAGATCCACCTACTACTCCCGACGCGGTTATGATTACTCACAATAGGACCAACATTACACAGCGAACGTGTTAAGATAGCTCTTGCAAAGCCACACACTAACAAACCCCAAGATGGGTCAACTCAATAATCAACGAACACCAATTTTTACTAACGCTTATCCCTAGCCCTAATAACAACCTTCTCCAAATCGGCGTCTGGCTGCATAGCCGGTCGACTACCATCCCGGAGCGTTAGCACAAAACCACGCTCCAAAACCTCGTGCCCCCTGGTATGCCGGTTTGACCGGAGCAGGCTTGTCCTGGCTGGGTGTGGTACCTATGTTCATGTTCATGTTCAATTTCACAGATAAAATCTAATGGTCTGTAATCTAGCACGCCTACCTAGAACAAGTAGTTTATTTCAGTTCCCGCCAGTATAAAGCATGTTTACAGCATGGCTTGTGTATAGTATGTCATGAATGATGAATGGAGCATGTGTTGTTCTCGTTTCATTTAGATAGTACGAGAGCCATTGCAACATATTTGACGAGATACGGAATTCAGCACATGGTGATGTATTTTATTAAGAGTATGGTGATTGAAATAACGAATACTCCTATGAAAAAAATATACCATTACATAAAAACGAGAGCGGGTTATTGGTCTGTTTGTTCGCGCAACAACGACGGGTTCTAGTGATTTTTGGTACGCTGATAGTATAAAGTTCTTGACAGTGATTTTTTTTAAATAGGTAGGCTCACGCTTTACTACAACTTAGGCTACTATTAGGCATCTAGATCTGGCTTGGAATAATTACATAGGTAAAACTTTGTTTATCCACATACATACATATGTACAATGTACATACCTATTCTTACAAGGTAAGGTGCAAAGATTAGCATTTACTTGTGTATCATCAGCGTAGAGGTTAGAGCATTTTTATGTAAATACCTAGTGATCTCAGTTATTGACGCATGTCAACAATTTGGATAGAAAGTATGAGGTATGAGGTGGACGTGATAAAGATTAGATAGAATATCTTTTACGTGAGATTACCCCTAAGATACATGCAGGTATTGCAGGTATAAAAAAAACAATAGACATCGAAAAATACTGTTCAATAAGAAATAACACATTCAAATCGTTAATAAATTCAATAAAAATCCTAACTAGTAAAAAAGTAAAAAGTAAAAGTATGTTTATTTGCCATTTGAAAACTTAACCTACATATTACAATATTCATATTTTGTTTAACTTACAATACAAACTACGCATAAAGATTTAATCGAATTTAAAAAAGATGAAAACGTTAATCAACACTAAGAGATATTTAATTGTATAATTCCAGGTAAAGATATTCACAAAAGAGTCCCTCTAAAGGCGGCCAGTAACTGTTCCCTAAATGGCCCGAATTCAGACAAGTTTGAAGAAGGTCGAGGACTCGAGGTCAACATTAAGAAATTTCAGCCAGTTTCAATAATAGCCATTGTACTTGTAAAGGTTCCAAACGACAAACCCGAAACCTTGTTTGAAGTTTCATCTACAGTCCTACGGTTAAAGAGGTCGCAATATTTCCTACAAGGCAGAATCAATAAGTAGTCATCATCATCTTGTTCTCAAGCCCATGTCGACCCCCTATTGGCTATAGGCCTCTTCTCCTAAGTGCCACAGATGACGGTATGTCTATCAGTATTACAGGTCTTTTTATGTCAAAGCCTTGTTGTGCCTTGTTTAGCTAAACCGCGTATCGGACTAGCAACACCTAAAGTACCAAAACATTTTTTTATGTTAATTTTGAGTTGTTATTTTTTTTTTGCTATTTAGGTATTAAGGAAAGAACTTGTTATACGAGCACGGTTTTGGTGAATGATGTTTTGCGATGTTGTTGTTGAAATCAGATATTTTTATGAGTAAGTAGGTATCAGTTTAGAAAAACATCGTGAGGAAACCGACATGTTTGGGGACCACTAAATCCGATAACATGTGTCTTCCGTAGAAGGATATTCGCACCCGCCACAACGCTTAAGAAAACTTTCCCTTTGAATTAATTTTGCGGATGAGTTAATGAGGAACAGGGCGCGGTATTAATTATATTTTACTTGAAAAACTTTGTGCGACCCATAGAGTGTTCTGCAAAGAGTTCTTAAATTTGAAGGTCAAGGCTGTGCAAATGAATACGCAACGTAATTGAAATGTTGGCTTGCTCCAACTCACGTTTTCCGAGGCGGCTAGGCGGCGCGGGGCGACACTCCTCTCCTCTCCGGCCACATTCACCTGAAATTAAATAAAGGGTATTTTTAATATCTATACTAATATTATAAAGCTGAAAAGTTTGTTTGTTTGAACGCGCTAAACTCAGGAACAACTGGTGCGAATTGAATCGAAATTCTTTTTGTGTTGAATAGACCATTTATCGAGGAAGGTTTTAGGCTATATAACATCACGCTGCAACTAATAGGAGCGAAGAAACAATGGAAAATGTGGAAAGAACGGGGAAAATTATTAGACATCTTTGAGGACTTCCGTTGCGTGCGCTGCGAAAACGGTTCAAGTCGCGGGTAACAGCTATAATTTATAAAGTTGTTTGCAAAAATAAATGTGATGCCCAAAAATAACCATTCCACGCGGACGAAGTCGCGGGCACAGCTAGTAGGTACATAAAACTTGGGATGTATTCAAACCGGATAAAATATGCAGAGTTGTAAGTAAATATCTTTGAAGTATGACGAGTCATGAATAGAAATTCGCCACTGAACCAACGAATACCTAGCCAGAGCAGAATTGGGTAGTGTTTGTTTTTTAGATGAGTATAGTAAATAAGTGAGCAATGACTGAATTTCACATACTATTCGGAATTTAGCCAATATAATATTATCACCGAGCATATTATACAAGTATAAATAAGTAAACCAGGTTCTAGATTTGCAAGAAAATACTAACAGGGACATATACTTTCCACAAAATCAATCAGTTTTCAAAAATACTCTAGAACATTTAGATATTATAGGTCTTTGAGATGAATACTATCTAGAAATGATTCATCATATTGCCAGTCGCACAAACAGCGGCTTCGATAGTGTAGGTACTTCGTATCTATGAGAGAGTTTCTGTATCAATACTTAGTTATTTTATTTCACTCTGTCAGATAAACACGAATGAAGGAAGTTAATATAACGTATTTTTACAAAACACGCTTTTGCACAAACATTATGTTTACTTGTTATGCCAAGAAAAACTTAGAACAACTCTGATATTTTTCTAAGGAGAATTTTCGCACAATTTACATTTCTATCGAGGAAAATATTCTAATCGGAATGGAATAAGTTTTTGTAGGCCGAAATAAATGAGAATACGTAATTGGATGCTGAGCCAGCTTATCTTCCGCATTATAATAACGAAATACAAAAGAGATCAAAAAGAAAATAACATTAGATGCTCGCCTCGTTACAAGGTCTGTTTTGCAGAGAGATTGTCTTAGAAGTACCATTTATTAATATTTGCCCGGCGACTAAAGCAATAAGTATAATTATATTTATATTACAGGATAGGTAACAAATATAATTATACCGCCTGATGTTATTTACCATCAGTCACTAGTTAAGATATATATAAATCATAATAAAAAAGTTAATATACTTATCATTGATGTAACAGTAAAATCAGGTAAGCTATAGGTAAACACCACGCAAGTAGTTATTGTAGCAAGGTCAGTGAAATTGTTAAGACCGTGATTTATAGTGGAAACATTTTTCAAATAAACGAAGCAACGAAAAAAAAACTAGCAACATTATTTCATTTTAATTGTTCAGCGCTTTGTACATTGTCGCCATTCACGAGGAGTACAACGACTATTTTTATGTAAATGAAGTCATAACTTACGACCAGAAATTAAAAATGTAGTACGGTGTGAAGAAAGTCATTATGTTCAAGTACAGAAAATCAGAAACGCTGCTCAAAGACTAACGGCGAAGAACAGGCTCGGCAATTAATAAAGACTTTAGAACCGGGTCTCTCGGGCACGTAGTGTTCATTTATTATCCTTATGCTAATATCGCGATGGATGGAGCCGGCACATGTCTCGAAATTTTATCACAGCGCTATATTGTGAATGTTAACCTTCGGCCTGGCAACAAAGGGAGGGAAGGGTCACGAGCGCTACGAATCAATTGATGCGGGAATAGGCGTGATGTCCTGAACACTAGATTGTCCTATCTGGGACAGGAAATGAGCGCCGGCGAACCCCTGGGGAGATGGCGAACACAACATTACGTACACGTCGCTACGTACTCTATATGATGAGTAGTATGGAGCCTGTTATTAGATTCCCGTAACGTCAATATTGAGAGGCTTTCGCTCGGCACACGCCAACAGGCGACCTTTCCTGCGCGACTCTTCGATGTTTCTTCTATACATCTCTCTTACAGCCATCCCTATTTTCCTTTGCAATTTCTGTGGCAATTTACTCCGCTTTCACGCCTAAAAACCTTGGTTTATCGGCATCTCGCCTGACTCGTGACTTCTTTGTTATTTCAAATAACGTTTGTTTTCATCAACACCACAATGTTCGCGTGATATTAGATTTACTCGTGTTTCTTGTGAATTCTAAGTAAGTGATAATTAAATTTGCTTTTGTGAGTTCGTTTTATCTTATACGATACGACTATCCTAATAAACAAAATCTTTGATAAGGAGTAGGTTCTTAGTAGGAGTATCTTCTCGGTGTACCTAAACACCATGGTATTTTATGATAATTTCATAGAATTTGTCTAAGTAATTACACGAAGTATGAATGTAGATCAGATATGTACATAGAATGCCAACCAATAGCTAATACATATATTGTTTATGTAAGCACAATAAATATCACTATAGCCTGAGGTTTTCAAAGTTTGACATTCAACCGATCGCTTAAAGAAAAAACATGCTAATTTAATGATTCTTGTTTTTGTGCAAGTAAAAAGTAAACAATGCACATTGTAGAATAAAGCCAAGGAATAAGTAATACAGAAAGAAAATAAAGCCTTTGTCTCAAACAAGTCGCTCAACAGGTGGGGTTGATTGCAAAGGGCTGCTTTTGTTATTCGGACAAGTTTTTGCTAAGCAGAACTTCATGATATTTATGTACACAAATAACATATATATAAGTTATTGTATGATATATGTAGTACATATTTATTTATTGATTTAGGTACATTTTACAGAACATTATAAGTAGGAAGAGATTGGTAGGAGAAAGGAAATTAGATAGTAAAAGAGTAATAGCTAACCTAATCAGCTAAATAAAAGAAACTTGTAGACGCAACCACATACGTAATAACTAGCTATTTAAAATTCCAGTGCCGATGAAATGTCCAATAGGGCAGACCACACGTTGCCGTGACGTCGCGCGTCGCCAGGAGTAGACGGTCCCCAATATTATCCATTATCCGAAATACGCGTGTAGCGACTAGCGAGGCACTCCTCCTAATTCGATATGAATAATGAATTTATGCCAGCTAATATGGTTGTTTCCCGATCGTTCCCACCCTGTCGTCGAACGAAACTTTATTTTTCCCGCTCGTTCCCAGTGGGGACGACAGGATGGGGACGATCGGGAAACAACCCCAGCCATGAGTATTGGAAGGAAGGTTGGTTGCTTGTATAAAGCAAGTACTAACGAGTACACCTTGAATACTCTTAGTATTGAAGGTGTTTTATTTACAGTGTAATATTTGGAAGACATACCGCTCCATATTGTTTCTTAAGATGAAGAAGAATATAGTCAAATCACTATGGATTATCTATGTTACAGTTAAAACCCGTTTTCAGATAGAACGCGTTTTCCCTAGTTAAAACTAGTTTTTACTAAATGCCTTTGTTAAAACTAGAAATACCTAGTCAATAGAATTAGAAGTAGAATTGACCACTGATATATTTGATTTTCAGTTAAAACTAGTTGTCACTCCGAGCTTTAGTTAAAACTAGCGCTAGAGAAACTAATTTGGGATTGAAAATAAGATATAGTTTTTAAAATATTTATTAAAAAGATCTAGGACATAGAGTCATGTACTTAGTAAAGTCACTTGTCTGTGACAGGAGGTAAGATTAGGTTCGTTAGGTTGCTTTCTACCACGCACATGCGACGACGAGCGAAGCGAGGAGGAGCCAAGCGGTCGTCACAGTTTTAACCGAGTCGCTTCGGAAAAACGCGTTTTGTCTAGTAAGAACTAGTTTTAACTAATATTCAATTTTGAGCATTAGTTAATTCTAGTTTTAACAAAGGCATTTAGTAAAAACTAGTTTTAAATAGGCAAAACGCGTTCTTTCTGAAAACTGGTTTTAACTGTAACATCAACAAAGACGTTTGATTTTTGTATTGTAGTTCGTTATACATCGACATGGTTTGAAATGTATAGATAATACATATTTATAACTACATAGTTACTAGATTTCGATACCTTTATTCACAGAAGAACAAATAAGCTCAGTGAAGTGTTAGTACGCAGTACCTAAATAAAACAAAACGCTGACGGCATGTGTGCTGAGAAAGCTCTAAGTCCCAGCTTTTCCCCTCAAAGCTTCTTTCCTCCAACTTTACGTTTGACGCGATCTCGAGTGGATCACGATCGCGACACGAGGCGCACTTGGAATTAATTAAAATGATGTCGAATAGAATATAAATTAGCCCGACAATACATAAAACATGCTTCCCGATATATACCTACATATATACAAACAGAGAGGTGTTGGTTTTTGCTGGCAACGTTGCAGGTGCGGCTTCAACTCCAATTTGTTTAGAATTTCGAAAAGGCGGCCGCGACGTGTTAACCTAGTCAAAAGCAGCGTCTTTTCATTTCAGTTTAATTAAAATCAATGATGTCGTACCTAATGTATATTATACAGGTAAATCATTTCTTTTTTAAACTCTACAAGGTAAATCTACAGTGATAGAGTCAAATCATGCCCGAGCAATTAAACATTGTTATACGTACATCTATCTATGTATGGTTACATATTGTAAATCTGAACAGGGTCGAAAGTCTGAACATTGAAGATATACTTCGAATTGATAGCAGAACACGTTTCAACAATCTCTAGATTTTTCTTCTGTTTCTCTGTCTCTGTTCGTCTGTTTATTTAAACGCTCATCAAGCATAAACGGCTGAACGGATAATCATGATTTTTGATATGTAGGTAGTATGAGGTCTTAGGAGTGTCATAGGCTACTTTTTATCCTGAAATAGTTAATGCGAACGAAGCAGCGTGCTAGTAGTAAGTTGTATATAGTTTTCGTATAACCTTTAGCTAAAATGACACTTTAGTTAATATCATAACCGCGGGAGCTCTATAATTTACCTGTTTGGCTCACCTACTAAGTTGCCCTGAATAAATAAATTCTCGTAAATTGGAACGGACTAGAAGCCGCACCGCTTAATTATTTCTTATAATTTAACAATTAACTTTTAATTGCTCCAGAGATATGAGTCAGCGATATAATTAACACATTCTTGTGTACCAGCGCGGGCTATTAGGTTCTAATTTGTGGTTATGATACGTTATATTGAACACTACTTTTGCTGTATTGAAGTCGCTATATCTGACGATACAAACTAAGGTAAGCACGCTCCATCTTAGGCTATAGCTTAGGCCTTTGCTTACTATCAGGCAAACTATGGCCAAATGCAAACACGATCTAGTTAAAAAAAACTATTTTGTTGGGGGACTTTACCGTTATAACACAACACAGCAACACAACGGAGTGACAAAAGTTTAATTAGTAATTTTCATCATATGGTATATTATAGGTCCTGAAATGAACACATGCTTAGCACTAATAAAAAAGGTGACGCGATAACTAACAAGCTTCTATTAAATTAGCTTGCAAATATACAATAAATACACATATTTACCCAATACCTATGTATATCATACAAGCATAACCGATATCATGTCAACGATATCACACATGGCAAATACGAGTGATTGGAGCATACGCCCTATTGCACAGATAACTAACTTGCTACATTTGCGATGGAATGTTATATTTATATTTGGTAGAGTGATAGAAATGTGAAAATGTATAATACGATCTCAGAATGCAATAAGTTCTAAAGCCTTAAAAAAGAAAATACAGGCGATTCGGCTTTAAAAAAGAAACTATTTGTAACGTTTCGGTAAGCACCACGGCATGACGCAACAAATGTGATCTTCTGTTGTGTTACAATGCACATGTGCATTCGTAAATAAGTAACTCGTAAGTAAGTATTTATTTCAATATTTATAACAACCTACTTGGTGTCTAATCATAGGAATCGCGGACTTAAATATATAAATTAAAAATATACTAAAACATCAATTTTAAACTGGCTAAAGGTGAAACTCATGTCTCAGACATACCAGACATAAATAGGCCGTAAGCCCCCATCATCCCATGGCTATGGCAAATTCACAAACTATGAGATAAGCCCATGTTTACACAGGGCATAGTTTCAACGCTAAAACGTTTGCACAACTGTTAGCAGTTTATATCCCGACAAATGTTAAGATCTTTTTAATGCCTTAAAAGCCAATGAGAACGACACACACAAAAGTGAACTTTTTCGGCGGCCCCTCGGGCGGTTCGACAACTCTCGTTTACAAACTGGAATTTGTTGTTTTTCTCTCACGAAAACAAAAAGAATTGCGATTTAGTGTTGTATGACTTTTACGAGATTGACGACAAGAGGTTAAAAACAAGGTTTTTTCTAACTACAACATTTTTATCAATGATACTTAGCTTATACATTCCTACCTATGTTACTTTAAGTAAGAGTGAAAAAATCTATTTGAGTTAAAATTCACAAAACTATTGTGCACTATACAGTCAACAGATATCGCTATACATAGTTATATCCACAGGTGCGTAGGCGCAGCTTGTGACGTTCCCGACGCCAGACGTTTATGGTCAAGGTTGCCTTCATCAAATCGTAATACCATTATAACTGGCAATTATGTCGATCTTTATGATTCCTAGATTATCGCGCCAATTATGATGGTTTTCCGTTTAATTAGATTTATCGAGAAACTTGCTCACAGATATGGTGTTGGTTTTTACAACTTCGCTGTTGTCCTTGATCAACAACAACACAGCACCTGTTTTTGTAGTTAAAACAAAAATAATACTGTGTGTTCACACATAGTATGCCGTCAGTATTCCGAATTATAGGTGTCCGAAGTACATATGTATCATGGACAATAAAATTGTACATGCAAAGCAATCTGTTTGCGTAAGTGAGTAATGTAAGTACCTACATTTCCTATGTATATTACTTATATTACTAAAATTAAAAAAAGAAAAGAAAATTACAACCCAGGGTTCTTCAAATCTAGAGTAAATAGGTTTATTCTAGGCAAGTGTGCTACATTTTAGACTATAGTGGTGCTTAACATCAGGCAGGCTATAGGCAAACGTTAGCCTATTTAGTGTTAAAAAACAAATATTTTCCATTTTTTAGCAAATTTAAGTTCAGACTATAGATCGTACATTGTGTATTTATTATTTTAACTACATACCTACTCAATTCAATTCAAGTTGTCAAGTAGAAAAATGTAAGTCGTTAAAATGTATAAATAAATGATGTTCGCACAAAACACGTCGTAGGCATTTTAAACGCGCTCTTCCTCATTGCGGTTATTCACTTTTCGAGATGAATGACGAGGCCTCTTCACCGAACAGAAAGAAACCAGTTTCACAATCCTAAAATGGAATGAAACACGGTGATATATCTTTGGAAGCCGGTACGTAGTGGCTTCAATACCTAGACAGCTCGTAAGGATGGTCAAAGGAAATTGGCTTCACCAAACATGACTCTTTTGTGTCGTAAAAGGTCTACCTTTCTATTCTTTACCTCCTTTCTTTGTGCCTACATAATCACGGAGCGATGGAAAGGTGCCGAGCAATAAATCTTGCTTAGAAAATTGATTGAATATGACTTTCTGTTACACGTCAAAGAAGTCAAAATTGCTTCACTACAACCTACTTAGATGTTTGTCCTGATAAAGGAGACAAAGAAACCAATTTCGTCAATTCGTCCAACTGAAATGCGAGAGTACATTACTTATTGGGCCGTAAAAGAATCAAAATTGGCTCGCGAGCAGTAAAAGTTTTAAGAGGCGAATGAACGCGCCGTAACGCATTACGATTACGCTTTAATGTCGGCAGGGGGTGTAAAACATGTCTTTGTCTCTGCTATATCTTAGGCAAGAGATAGAGAGGCAAGGCAATAGCATTGTAGAGTTTACGACAAATGTCTTTCTGGATGACAGCACGCGAAAGCCTATCAGATTACTAAATTCAGGTAAGATGGATGAGGATGACAAGCTCAAGTGTTCTAAGCTGATTTTAGCTACGTAAAATTAATTGGTGATCACAATTATCGGTTATATCACATACATATGGGCGTGACGAACTGGCGACCCTATTTAGAATAGGAAAAGCTCAAACAGAATATTAAATACGAAATAAAATAGGACAAATTAATTGACCGAAGTTTGCAAACCCGTTTTCAGTCACATTTTTCACAAAATGACAAACAAAATGGATCGAGTTTTGTCCCACTTTTTGCACATTGATGCTCAGTCGAGTGTTCAGATGAATGGATACCAAACAACTACGTGCGTATTTTAGGCTGGGACCAAAATGTAAATATAACACAATTTCACAACAATGGTACTTACAATAAAAAGTACAATCTTTTTATATATGTGAAAATTGATAAATTATATATAAAGGAAGAAAAAAATTTTAGCAAATAAAGCCGTAACAAGGTAAAAATTTATAATGCAAAACTTTTTGAGTTATTTAGAACTCAAAAATTTTGCATTATATGTTTTACGGTTTCCTCGAAAAACCTGTAGCCAACATAAAACCTAACCACCACAAAAAGACCAAGCATCCTTTTGTTTTAGGGTTGAGTATGTGATGTAATACCGCAGATAGGGATTTAGGTATCTTGTACAACTCCTTATTTCTCGAACTCCGCTAATCCCTGGCTGGCTTGGATTTGTCTTGGAAACAATTATTTTGAAATCCCCGTGAGCTCTTATCCGACAAAAGGGTGATTAGGTTTCAATCAAGAAACGAATGCCTTCGACGTGATGAAAACCTGTGTGAGTCTGGATACACATAGAAGTACCTATAGTACCAATGTATGTACATTCCTTGTGTCTTGTATACAGGTGTATTGAACTTATTACATACATACTTATATTGGAAGAGTACGCTTCTAGATGCATGCGTCATAACACATCATGCTGGAATAGTATTAACACTGGCATCAGCAGCCCAACAATTAATGATACATATCAAAAGAATGAAAATTATATAATTAAAAATAATGGCAAACTTATTCTTGTCTATTTATTCAGGCAAAAAACTCGCCTCGGTACAAGATCGACCTCTCCACACATTATCATAAAGCTGCTAAACGAAGGCATTCGTAAAATGATATTCAGCACACAATTCTGTGAAGGGCAGAATGGGCGACCTTATTGTCATTGTACACACGCCGGCTATACAACGAATTAATTTATGAATAATAAACGTCAAATTGCTACCGACCGAGATCGCCGTATTGTCGTAAATTGTATACGACTAACGCTACCGTTGCTAGCTCCGGATAGGCGTACCGTCGACGTATAATATATTACCTGCGCTACCTGATGTTCATTGGCATTCCAATCAATCGAAGGATTCCAATGTTTCCATAGAATGGATGGTCGTGCGTCATCGGCTCCGATGTACCTCGGCTGTTCTGAAGTTGACATCGAAATATGCATGAACAAGCCAAAAGCAGTCTCAAGATATAGACACTCGTAAATTCCAGCGGCCGATGGTGATGTGTGACGTCACCGGCGTAGTGCTCGCCCATCCAGCGCTTATCTGCTTTCGGTTGGAAGCACATTCTCTAAAGTACACACCGTTTTATATTTATAGCCGCATGTTATCGTGTAGGCAGTTACAATGGATATTTTCCACGTTTAGGGCCCAGAAATAGTTCGCATGCCGAAGTAATGGCTTCCTCTTTTGAACACGCGTGCAAAGTAAAGTTTAACAGAAAACGCAGATAACGTGAGAGCTGCCAAAGAAAACTAGATCAGGAAATCTGGGTATGTAATGCTTGGAGTGGCATTGAATGTTGTATACTTTTCTTTCAAAGAGAAAAGCTACAAACAAAGAAAAAGCTATCGGGTTTGCCGTTTTATAGATGGAAAATGACGTGACAAACATAACTACACGTAGACAGATTGAAGATAGCGTCTGTAGGCGAGGGCTCATTACGATTCTTGACAAGAAACTTATTTGTAAGTTGAACAAAGCTCTATAAAAACAGCCAGCAGACAATAGCCTCGCTGCTCCACCAGTTCCGATCCGATGGAGGTGCATCGCATGCCATCAGAATAGCGGAAATAGGCGCTCATGCATACTTGATGACCCGCAGCTGACACTCCTACGATGCAACAAGCCATCTAGCATGCGAGGCTGAGCTTATGTGGGTAGCGTAGACGACCTAAAACTTGACCTTGCTAGGAACCCAGCAACAAACGCTGAAATGAAAGTGTTCACTGTTCACAAATAAATAAATAAGCAATGTTCGTCCCTAGAGTCCATCAAGAAGTCACCTGTTAATGTAGAGAGAAGGCACGATTTATGTGTTGGGTGTCCATTGTGTTAAGTCATTTACTGAGCATACGTCCCACTGGTCCCTTGCCGAGGGTACCGGGCCCGAGCAGGTGCGAACGCCATGCTGCTACGTGACCTGCATCATCACGACCGACAATAACACCTAACCTTACCTTACATACGTAAATGGGATATATCACCAGTTCACGCCGCCGCACCGCCTGACTTATAGTCTAGCTGGCATCTGTGATCTATCACAGCACATCCATTTCTTAGATGATCAAAAATAGACTTACTTAGGAAAAGTATTTATAGCCAAGACGGACACAATCTGCTACTGTTAGTGTTATTTATTCGTGATTTAATAGCGTCTATCGTGTTCCGCTTTTAAGAGGTTCGAAAATATTCCTCGGAGCTATTTGAGATCCATTTGTGGACATTCTTGAATTAACTATCATGAAAATAGTAGAATAAAAATGAAATTCATATAAAACCATCCGTTTTGTAACAGCGAAATAACAAAATACATTATGAAGCAGACAAATGTCTGTGTTTGTAACAATTTCATACACATATTCGTAAGTGTACATACATACTTACTCTTTTATACTTAGAGGAACATATTTTTGATACAATACTACAGTCTGCACCAGTCAGTGGATCCCTTTGAAAACAAAGAGCGTAAAAACAAAGCCATTTAGTAAAACTAGCCAGACTGACCGTGCGGGCGTCTCCCCGCGGGCGTGCGGAGATCAAAAGGCACAATACCGGGCGCCACTCTCGCGCCTGTTTGGATAACAATCACTGCCACCGGCCCGCGGGTCACTGCACTACCTTATATAACGACACACGAAATACTGACTCATTGTAGACTCGTATATACTATGTACATACATTGTTAACGAAAATGCCATGTATATGTGGGGAAATGTGGGCTTCCGACACAATGTAGGTCTTGGTTATCGTCACAAAAAAGCAATGGTATCCATAGTTATATGTCAGAGGCTCGTAGAAAATATTGCCGCCACCAGACTGAAGTTAACCATGCCCAGACAAAACCACACGCAACTTACTTTACCAATCTCGGCAAGGACGTTCAATAAATCATTACCATAACTTGACAAGCCTCCAAATTTCAAACAACTAATATACGATACCGATAACAAATTTGGAACGGATGACATTCTCGAGTCGGAAACTTAAACATCCGCCCGGAGCGGAGAGCTTATCGATTACAGGGTACTTTGGACATCTACATTCAACGTGAGTGCACTTGTATGGCTATCGCTGTAACATTGGCAAATAAACCGGAACAAATTGTTACGGTTGTAGTCATCGGAGTGGGGTAAGGGACCACGAGACTGGCTTAAACAAATCTGACCTATGTCATGACAAACATAAGGATTACATTGCGTCGCAGCCTCCGTGGGAAACGAGCGAACGGGATACTGTGACGTAGCGTCCGGATTCTTGCTTGGGCAGCTTTAAATACCTCCTTGGCTTCTTTAGATGTACCATTGTAATCGATTAAGGTGCTGTGAACCGAGAGTCGTCAGCCATTGGGACTTGGATGCCTCGCTTACGCACAAAATTTTTGTTTCGAGGATTTCAAAACATGTTTGCCTGGTTAGAAGATTAGCGTTTTATGTACAGTCAGGCTTTTGTCCACTTTAAATCGACACCCGCACATGTGAAACATGGTTGAAGATGGAGCATGTTATTTAAGGAATTATTTTTAGGTAGGTAAATCTTGAAGTACTTATTAACGACTCGAATGATCATTCACGCCTTATACGGTCTGGTGCAACATTCCATCGAATGACTAATCCAAGAAAATAACTAATCGTCCAGAAATCAAGAAATGCATGAGTCAGATAACTTGACCATCGATGAAGATGGGGAAGACTGAATCACTAGAACATAGGTACAAATACGTGTAATGTTCGCTGTCGTAATTTACTAGGAAGCTATACGCCATATGATTAATACCTTAGAATTATTGTTATTTGTGTTCTACTTCAACATAATGTTGTGCTTATTTCTTTAAGGTCGTGAATGACGTCAAAACACGAGAACTATATATGCTAAGGAACTTCTGGTTAGCAAGTTTTATTTCGTGTTTCCTGTGTGCATAGAAATTTAATAGATTAAATAAATTAGATTTGACTGAAATGTCTGTGTCAATGAATAAAGAGATATGTAGCATGCATAGGATATTAAATATTTTTTTTAGTTATATGGCAAAGTTTAATAATGGGTAAAGTAACATAACTATATGTACATACTTATAATTTAATTACATATTCAAAACTAGTAGACACCCTCGGTTTTTTCTAGCATTATTTTAAGATATAATTTGTAGCCAAAAAATCATGATATAAGTATAGCCATTTTTGCGTGATGAGCGTTTTAATAAACAGACAAAAATTCTAGACATTGTTGGAACATGTTCTTTTATCTATACTAAATATCCCTAAACATTTTTTGTTACAAATATCTTCGATGTTCAGACTTCCGATTCTCTACAGCTTTATTATATGTATAGAAAGCTACCTATATTATATATTTTTTGTATTATTATTTATTACAAGATATGCAGTTGCAGTATGACCATACCACATTTAGGTATGTACTTACATACTTAATTATGTTTGTATGAGGCTGGGCAACTCTGGTGTCATAAGTTTTGTCTATTTAGGTAGGTAAGTACCTACTTCAGGTCACAATTCTCACACTAACATCGTGGCACTTGATACTCAGTGCAGTTGTTAGTAGGTCCCATATGTAGTTCAGAATACCCAATACAATGGTAATTATGATCATTGCATGGTCAGAAGGTGCTGTGGAATAAATTACTGGACAATATGGCCGTGTTGCACATGCATCTATTGTGGACGTAAATAGACTTGCTGCAGTCTGCATGCAAATATGTATGTTGTATGTTACACATGTTTCAGCAGCGAGGTAGAGAATACAAGCAGATCAGTTTTCTTTTTTTAACTAAGCCAAGTCTGCACTGATAGTTTGCCCGATGGTAAGCAATAACTATGGTCTATGATGGATAGTGCCTACCCGATAAGAAACAGTTCAGTCTCGATTTGAAGATCGTTGGATTATAGTTTGTGGAGAACAGGGAGTCAGGCAGAGTTTCACAATACAGTGGTAACTACATACAATAAATGTAGACACATACCACTTCATGTGACACTTCGGGATTTGCACCACATACTGGTGCCGTGTTGCTGTACCCCTGCTTTTCCGGTGGTAAAAGGCAGTTTTAAGTAGCTTGTCTTTAATTACAATATCAAATCATGAATGCATCATTCAGCTTCTATAAGAGATGCACCAAAAGCAAAGCAATATGCCAGTTTTATTGTTTGTAAAGTTGTTTCAGATATACATATTGGTTTTGATAAATGTAATAGTACTTGCCTAGGTAAAAGATATATTTTGAGGTATAGTTTAGTTTTTATAATTATTAGTTTAATATTAGCAAAAAGTCTTGGTATGTTGTAATTGTAAGTACAATGATTCCATATTTCCTAAACCATACTGATTGCTTACCATCAGGTAAATTACCTACAGTCCATTGCAATTCTATAAAATACCCATTATATCAATAAAAAAATCCCATTCTATAAAAAAGAAAACACAACTATAAACTTAACTTTATTAAAATCTGCATTATAGGTAGGTACTAAAATTAAAATTTATTTTGATCTTTTTAAGAAACAGAATAATAACACAGTTGTAGTAGTGACCCTTTAACAACTAAAAATATATTCATATCAGCCAAGTACAGAGTGAAAGTACTTTACACTTATCAATGAAATCTGAATAGAGATAGTGTTTATCACACTTGGAACAAATAGCTTGCGACTGTACACAGATAGCACATGAGTACTCGGCCATTTTATCATGTGATAAGCTATAATAGCTCCATTACAGTGTGTATATCAGTGCTGTATTGTAGGGAAACAAAAATGCATTATGAAGACTTAGTTAGTACCCATATCATATCCTATAATACACTAGTGGACTCCTGCAGCTTCCCTCACATTATTTTGGGATAAAAAGTATCCTAAGACACTTCTGGGACCTCATACTACCTACAAACCAAGATTACATACCTACTTATTTTAGCGACAGCACCACACATAATTGTGGAATTATGAATATGTTTTTGTGTTGTATTGTGTGATTGTATTTGTACAGTACCTATTTTTGACCATCACAACAAGTAAAGACACATCTTTACATGTTGTGGTGGTCAAATGCTTGATCATTCAGGAAGAGGAATCCATTACAATCCCAGGGTACCTAGTGCAGTAGCCACTGGTAACTCTACAATAAGGTCAATTTAAATAAAATTCAAAACTCTGTTAATTAAGTTATCTTTAAGGTAAGAAATAAATAAATTCTAAATTTATTCAAAGCTTAAGGCACATAAAATTTAAAACAAAATAATTATTAAGTATATTATTATTGACTGCTCTGTTAGCTTAGTTGGCAGTGTCTCTGCCTTCTAATCTAGATGTGCGGGTTTGATTCCCGCATAACACAAGTAATTATGCATATTAAAATTTGTAATTACTTGTGTTGAGTCTGGTCATTTCTATGTATAATAAGTACCTATGTATTTAAAAAAAGTATAAATGTATTATATCCGTTATCTAGTACCCACGATACAAGCGTAAGCTTAGTATGGGGCTAGAAGGCGCTGTGTGATATATCCTGAAATATTTATTTATTATATAGAACCTATTAAACTCAAAATTATAAAAGGGGTTTTAAAACTACTAAGCTGTATATCTCCATTAGTTTAGTTTATAGGTACCTTTGAAGGTTAGATCACATAGAGCTGTAAATTAGGTCTATACAGGGTTTGGTAGTTTTTGACAGTATAGGTATGTACCTACAGTCTCAATTTGACTAAGTAACTTGGTAACCATTAAATACGACTTACTTAATAAGATCTACTGTACAAATTGTGTTATGAATGATATTTGTTTGTTTATAGTATGAATAATAGGAATAAAGAAATATACCTAACAAGATAACTATTATCATATAGCCTACATCTTTTTTTAACGGTAAGTACCTACATAACTACTAATATTTTTAAAAAAACACTCTGAACAAAAAATATTACAAACATATTAATTATTATATTGGTATTTCATATGCATTAGTAAGTAATACTATAGCAGGAATCATATTATGTCAAAATACTGTACAATGGTAAGGTAGTTTTATTTCAAAGTACTTTCAGGCCAAAAACAGCATAGGTAGCTACAAATTCTTTGCACATAAATTAGCAGATAACAGCCACTTTAAGAAGCAAATGAACTTGCCAATCCCAGGTGGCCCTACAAACAGTAGGCCGACAAGGAACTGTGTACTTACAAAGTAGATGGTGATAGCCAGCGTCCTCTTCAACTGAACAACATAAACGTCCCAACAAGTTCTGTTGTTCTGCACTAGTAGTCCCCGCTGCGAGATATTGTAACCATCAACGTCGAAAGCGTTGTAAAATGACTGGAACTCGAACACAGCACTTAGCGATCTCAACACGCTTGTAGTATCCACAACACTTCAATAACGCAGGTATAAAATCAAATTATGTATTCCACCCAAATATCACCATTTGTTGCGCACGACGGAACAATAAATTCTTCCACGGCTGTCCTTTCCGCACACATACATTTGGCTGGTTTAGCTTCGTTCGCTCACTCTCAACAAACGCTACAAAACGGAAGAGAAGTCGAACGAAAAATCTATCTCCCTGACAGATATGGAGCTGCCAGAACCTAGCATTGTTTTACCACAATATAATATATAATATACCATAAACGGCACGTGGCTGAGTGAGCAGTTTTTCTGTACTAAATTTAGTATATTATATTAGTTTGTTATTTATCGTGTAAGAAAAAAATGCTCATTGAATAAGATTAAATTAATGAAATACAGGTCTTGAGAACAACTTGTGATTGGAGAATGTCCATTAAACTTACGTAGGTATTGTTCGTATCATCATATTGATAAAAAATATATTTATTCAATAAGAAACAATATTTACACATATTAACACTAATAGAACTAAAAAAGAGTATTTACATCTAAACTAAATTTAAACAATCTACATGTGGTATGGAACCAAGAACGCTGGCTGCATTCCCACGCTGGATTGCTATAGAAATCCTTTGCGCAAGGGACCAGCCAGCGTTCTTGTCTCTAGTGATGTCAATTAACATTTTATTAATTTTTTTTATAAAAGACTTACCTAGTGCTTTTACCCCACGGACCAAAAGTTTCGAAGCCAAGCGGTACGAAAATATAATCAGTCGATAATGATGTATATTTTATTATGTATATATTCTATTTTATATGTATATTGATAAAATAATTATTAAATCAATTCTGTTACCTAGTAATAAATTACTTTTCATTTCGACAAAAGTGACAAGACCTTACTGCAAATGGCACTGCCATATTTTCTACACATATTTTATAACATTATAGGTAGGTTCAATACGTATAGATATTTTTTACCCAAAATGTGGCAAAACTCCATAATAAGGCAACATTTCATAGGGATGTAATACGAATAATCGACTGCTTACGCACAAACAATCGTGTTATTTTTGCTCAATTTATTTTTAATCTATGCAAAATACTTAACTGCCAAAATTCTTACTGTCATGTCATAATATTTGTCAACAAATCTGACGTGTACCTACTCTGGGAGTATTTTTCGTTAATTCTGTGTAGTTTTTGATAAAACGGTCGTGTTCCTGCTAATTACTTACCTACCCATATGTTCAAACAATAATGTCGGACACAGAGCGATTACCGGGTGCCAGAGAAGCGAATGATTCGGATGGAAACCATGGTGGAGACGGTGACTTGGGGCCCGCAGTATCCGAGCGCGAAGCATATTTCCAAGCTCTTCGAATATGGATCCAGCAGGCTCATATATACCAGAACTTGTCGACATGCTTTCCTTACTACATGATGACCTTCCAAGGCTTGCAGAACAATCCGACCAACGTGCCATTGTTGAACAATAACTACCAGTTCCAAGGACAACAGTTTCCTTTTCAAGTACCAACTCCGCCTCGAAACGTACCGGAGAATCAACCTCAAGCTGAATCTCTAACACCTACTGAAGGTACAGTAATGAATCAAAAGTTCTATTATACTCTATCTATACGACGATTCTACATAAATCTGAAGTGTTTAATATTTGTTTATAAACTAGAATTTAATATTTTCAGTGATTGCCCGCCATGGTGGCTACGAGTACATCATACCTCCCCTGTACAAGAGGCTGGTGGCAGAATTCATTGACTTCATGCTGCTATTTATTCTGAAACTGATAGTCACTTTCGTTGTAGTTGATATGTTTGATTTAATGTGAGTATTTTATTTTATTACTTATTGGTCGAGAATTTTCAAACCACCTTAGGGATGTAGGTTCACATACAAGTACCATACACTAAATAACAGCTGGAGCTTACAATTTAAGCTACTGTTAAATAATAAAATAAAATAATACACTTCTATGCTTTACATTGTCATAAAAATTCATGTACAAATCAAAACTGATATAAAAACTGAAATTGTTCTTTTTCTTTACAGTGACATGGAGAAGTTTGATTTCTACAAATTCAGTGAAAACTATGATGATTATAAATTTGCAATGGAATTAACATCTGATATACTATTTCTGGAAGTAATTTACAGAATACTTGTGTGCATCTATGAGGTATGTACATATGTATGTATGTACACAAGCTTGTGTTCATATTTATTCTTAAATGTATTAATTAATCCTAATAAAACATACAATTCTGTAACAACTCATGTTGAGTAAGCTTATCCAGTGTTAAAAACTACTTTCACATTGTTGGTTGACCTTTTAAATCATTTTTACCATATAGCCAAGTATTACATTTATTTTAATAAAGCAAAACATCAACTTCAAGAAAAAGAGGTTTCAATTCTTCTGAATGTTTTTTTTCATTTGTGATTACAGGCATTCTGTTTATGTGGCAGTGTTGGCCGTACTGGTGGAGCAACTCCTGGAAAAGCTCTGCTCGGCCTCAGAGTGGTCACGGCATCTGCTGTGATCCCTGTGGAAGGACGGCCCAAAGAAACAGTTCTTCTGTACCCGGGAAGATCTCTAACATTCTTCATAGCATTGGTCCGTTCTTTCATGAAGAATTTTCTAATTTCCCTGCTTTTCCCCCTGTGTGTGGTGTTGTTTGTGTTCAGACATAACCGTACAGGCTATGATTTACTTTGTGGAGTTATTGTAGTTGAAGAAAATATGTATCCTGTGAGAAGATTTGCACCCTAACTGTTTCTAATACCAAAATTGTTGAGTTTAAGTTCTTTTAGAAGTTGACTCATCCCCTTGTTGCATAAAGATTGGATTTGTACTGTTGTAAAGATGTACTATTTCTAACTAGTTAAATTTGCAGTGTATAGGTAACTAAGATACATATATTTATTGATTTGTGTAGCTTTTAATATCCTAGTTTAATGGCTTGTAAATTATACTTAAATACTTACTATGGAAGCCTATATCTTCTAAGATTTCTATGCCACATAATGAATGTAGAATCTAATAATTTCATAACATTTGTAACTAAAAATTCAAGACAGTTTGAATATTACAAGAGATTGTATGCCATAATTATTGTTGTTCTCCACTCATATTACCTGTTAGGAGTCATGATCTTATCAGTACCTAAGGGGATGATGTATTTCAAGTGTTGTTATAAATTAGTTTAATAAGTTCCGTTCAAATTTTTTTAGCCTTGTACCTAATGCATTATTTTGTGATATCATTTACAAACCTATACCTATTGTGTAAATATTTATGTATTATAATATATTTTAAAACAATATTTCGTAATTCTTTCTTCAAAATAAAAATAAAACTACAAAGTAGCAGCTCTTTGGGTTATTTGATTATAGGAAAAAAACGCTATTTTTGGAACCTACTTAGACTAGCATTTAATTAATATATTATAATTAAATAAAGCCTATATGAGACCATACCTAATTAGGGCTATCGTCAAAAAACTAGGTAAAACGTAGTAACTTCGTATGAGAGTGGCCAACTTTGGTGTAAGAATTTCAAACCAGAGGGGCTTCTGACATAGCCGCATTCGCTGCCCTCCTATTTTATATGACTATTTATATATTCCCCTTTTTGAATTTCAAATTACGAAGCGTACCTACCTATGGAAAACGCATTCTTGCGTTCCGGGCATGGCGTTAATGAAGAAAAGTACTAAATAGGTATGCCAAATCAGTCAAATCACTTGCAATTATGTCTCAGTAAGGCCTCGTACGACAAACAGCCAGGACCTACAATTTAACGTGTCCTCAAATCCAGAAAAGTTTCAAGATCAAGCCAAATGCTTAGTTGAAGGGTTAGGTACCTTTGCATTGGTAATGGGATGGGACCTATGTGATTGCCTCTGCTTAGGAATGGGCCTAGCTCGATGGCTACTCTACTATACTATTGATAGCTCGGAGGAAGGACAAATAGATTTTGAATTTGTGTGGATACGATGGACTATGGAGTCTTTTTTTAAACAATGAAGTTTATAAATTTAATTTTACTACTAGGCATTAGATGGCGTCTTCATCAATAATAAACCAAAACAGTATTAGTACTTCCGCTAGAAATCCAAATTACAAATCGAATACAAAATTGAATACGACAGTTCTTCCCTAAATAAAAATACTTGTCTGACATTGACAGCATCCAAAACTTCGTAAGCTGTCACTGTCGTAGCTTTTGAAGAATGTCGTCGAATTTTGACTAACTTTTTGGATAAAATACGATTATTGTGCTCTAGATCTCTTAAAAACCAAAAAGCTCTTAGGCATTTATAATTTCTTTAAGATCCCATTGAATTTGTATGTTAATATCGTGATACATTTTTGCTGAGTTGGCTTGCGCGTCGCTCCGTCAGTCTGCCGTAACGTGGCGGTGCTGCGCTCGTCTGTGCCGCAGGAGTGGCTCGGTGCTCGGTGTCATTGTTCATGTAGTTTTCTGTGATAAGAGTTACTGTGAAATTATAATTAAGCAAATCAATTTACACATTCACGATGTCCGCGTCGGGTGAATTTGGTAATCCTTTACGCAAGTTCAAGCTAGTGTTCCTCGGGGAGCAGAGCGGTGAGTCGATTTTATAGCCCTAAGCCATACATTTTTAATATAGAGCATTGAATTTACGGTACGTAAGTATGGATCGGTCTAGACCTTATCGAATTACTGACCTACATATGTCAGGAGGGCCGTAAGTCGCCGAATTTATGCGGCGAGAGAGCGAAGTGGATATACGCGACGGCACTTAGTCCGTGCGAAATTACGTGAGCCTGGGATGTAGGTTACACTCTCTGAGTACAACCGGCCCGCGGAAGGTTCCCAGCAGCTTGTTCTCACGACTATCTGCCGTTATCAATCACGCTTTTCTATTAGAGATTGATTTTAATGAGTAGGTTCATTAACTCCTGCATTTCTTTTCTTTTCAGTGGGGAAGACATCTCTCATCACTAGGTTCATGTATGATAGTTTTGACAACACTTATCAGGTGAGTCATTCTGTGTAACTGTTATTTTGATTGGAAACACAGCGACTCATCATGAGGAACTGGTTGATGTTACTTGTTGATTTAGGACTATCACCCACTCAACTAACTTCTTAGTTTGGTTGTAAAGAAAATATTTTGATTAAATAATAGGTCTTTTATGTGCATGTGTTAAGCTGAATCTTTGAAAATCTAAGTAAACATGCAATATTGGCCCACATTTTGTTAGATTTGTATAAGTACTCAAATAACAAGAATAGATATGTAAGTAAATATTTTTAAAATATTGTATAAAATGTACTAGAGTAACTTGAGAGCTGAAACTACACTTGACCTGAGATGTGGTATTGTAGCCAGTCTCAAATTACATCACCATTGAGTCACAGCCTCATGCATATGCATTACAACATTATAAAAGTGCTGTTTATGCAAGATTACAATCACATCTCATTTCGAATGAAAGGAAAGAGCAGTGTGGTGTGCAGATAAAATCCTACTATTGTTGTATGCACTGCTGCTTTGTTTCAAATATAAAACCATAAAATTTGTTTGACCTTAGGTTTGGTTCCTGATTGTTTGTTTCCTTTATTTAATTGCTCTGTTTTTAATTATACCTTTTGGTGTAGGTCAGGGAAATGAATAACCATATATTTACAATCTGTTGAATGCATTGCACAATAAAATTAGAAACAGACCGATAGTAAGACAATTGATACATACATTCATATTTTATATAATATATGGCATTCCTTGACTGCTAGAAACAACATGTATATATTATGTATGATACTAGTTTTACTGGCAACATGCACTACCTATAAACCTATCAGATATGAATCATTTCCTTAATTATTAAAATTAGTTTTATTGATATTATAAAACACTACTTAATATCATTAAATCAGTGTAAATAGGGTTTAAGCTAGCATCTAAATATTAAATATGGAGGGTAGGGTATAAATACAAACACCCATAACAATTAAGTATTACAAAACAACAGCATGGACTTGTAACTAAGCTCATAACCAAAATACTATAAGTAGTTGCTGCATAAACTGTGGACTCATATAGTAAATCCGCCAAATCAGTTTAGTAAATAATGTGAACCATAACTAAGTGCAAGGATAACTTAGCAATTTTATACAAAAAAAGTATTGTTCTGTTGTTTTTGTTAACACTCGTGGCTGTCATCACAGTACCAGGCAGTATTTTAAAGCAGTGATTAGTGACTTGTAGATCAGTGACTTATATTCTAAATAATAATAATAATAAATATTCCGGGACATTTCACACAGCGCCATCTAGCCCCACACTAAGCAAACGCTTGTGTCGTGGGTACTAGATAACGGATATAATACTTATATACTTTTCTTTTGTAAATACATACTTATTATACATACAAACGACCAGTAAAATAAATGCACCTTATTAAATATGTGGAAACTTCAAAATGAAGAATAATGTTGTCATATGAAATAGATAATAAACAAATGGCGACAACTAGTACACAAAATCAGAAGGAGTCACGATCCTCAGCAGTGAGGGATACGACTAAGAAGAGATGAAATAGATATAAATATCAACAACAAACTTACAGACACACAAGTCTATTATATCTTTTTTTTTTAATATGTTTATTAAAAATATTTCCAGTCATTTCACACATAAATGCATTTGCTATTTGTTCTTGTTTATACATTAGCTTTTGCTCTAAACATACCTCTTGAATCAGTTTAACTAAAAAAAACTGCATCATAAAACATTCTGTAGTTTCAAAGACGTAACATACAGACAGATGCAAATAGTGACTGCTTTATACTATGTAATGATATGTAGTGTAATATTGAAAGAAAGAAATATCTTTATTAACACTCACAAACTTACTAAACTTACATGTTAGGATTGTGATGCCCCATTTATATAATATTATTATTGTATTGTCCAGGCAACAATAGGGATAGACTTCCTCTCGAAGACCATGTACCTGGAGGACCGCACGGTGCGGCTGCAGCTGTGGGACACGGCGGGGCAGGAGCGCTTCCGCTCCCTCATCCCTTCCTACATCCGAGACTCCACAGTGGCTGTTGTTGTCTATGATATTACCAGTGAGTACTTTTATAAACCAACTTCACCGGCTTACTTGATTGATCTAAATTATTTTTTTGTATGATTTTACCTTATTACTACGCCAACAATACATGAAATAATATTAATAAGTTTACTTCAATATAGTTATGTATGTACAACATAAATTTTTACAGGAATTGGTTAAGGTTTGGTTCACTTTGCTTGATATTAAAAAAAAGCTTAATTGTTTGAGCATGACTAACTAATTAATGTACAGGATCGGAAATTCTTGTTTTTTATTTTTTAACTTACTACAAAGTAATATTTTTTAATGTTGGTAGAGACATTTCTTAACCCTGTCATTGATAAAACATTAAGTTTTTTATTGCCAATATCTTGATTTATACTCGGACGAGATAATTTATCGTCTACTCCGTGTCCTTATTCCGCGCATCTATTACATTTCAAGCCAAGTGCCTGCCAAGCCGTTAGTTTCTATTACTGAAATCAACATGAAAAGAATACGCTTAGCAACTCGCTTACGCAACGTCTCGAAGAATTCACTCTCATTTATTTGTATAGACCCGTCTGGGCTAACGAAAAACTTAGTGACAAAATAAGTACTTGAAACGTTCTGAAAGAGTCTGAAATTTGATTGTCGATTTCTCTCGGTATAATCGGTATACCTATGCAGTTCGATTGACCGATGTTTCAGGCTCGCTTTCGGGTTTTAAGATTCAGGATATCATTGTGAAAAAACTGGTCAAGAATGATAACTTTTCACGCGTCTTGTCTGTCTTGCTTATAACGACGAGTAAGTAACTAATCTATTTTTTTATATAAGTTAGGCTCGCGCTTACGTTGTTTCATCAAGCGCGCTTGCTTTAAGAACCCTTAAAAAGATATTCACAGAAAAGAAACCATTTTTTATTGTCCAACGTTCCATAAAATAAAAGTAAATTAGATCTAATGAAAATGAAGTAAACAAACGAGTGAATGAATGATTCGGGTGGAGTATGTTTTTCATACACTGTCTTCTTATATATTTGTATTTGTATTACAAAAAGTACTATCTCTATATACATACTAGCCAATACTAGGTATATATTGTTAAAAATTCTGCTGAACTGAAAACATCCAAAACTCGATATTCGATTTCAAACAGTAGAATCGATAGAGACCTTCTGAATACGCTGAAAGTGTGTCGTCGACCTCGGGGCGGCGGCCGATGCATTAGGCCTCGTACAAGTGCATCAATAGCTTTCCTACCGCCTCTTGTATAGCTCACCTACATACTACTATGTACTATGTAACGTACCTACATAACATATATCGTACTACATATAGTAATGTGTGTCTTTCTGTAATTTCCGTACCGTACACTATGTTAGGTTAGATAACAATTGATTACTGTAGTATTTACTTAAATTCGGCTTAGGTTTACTTTTGAATTCAGTTTCAGACTTAAAGAACCGCCTTAGATCGAAATTCAAGGAGGGCTAAAGTAAATTGGATTTTTAATGTAACTATAGTCATATTAAGAGTAAAATATAAATGTTATTATCAATAAATAGTGTGTTGTGAGTTGTGCGGGAGGCGCATATATAAATATAAAAGGAAAAGGATGTTACACTAACCCAATTTACAGACACTCGGGAGTCGAAATTATCTGATAAGAATGAAGTTGAGACGCAGCCTATTCATATATAAAAAAAAAACATGTCTTGAAGTGCGAATAACGCTAGAGTAATGTGTCTATACTCGTATAGAATGTGTGAGGCTGCAATCACAACAATTCGGTCATGGTGCGTGATTCAATAATGACCCATAAATCCTGCTGTCTCGACTACTGGCGTTAACTGTTAGGCGTGATAATAATAATGCTTTATTAGTGGTGGACGGTCATCTGGCAGTAGGTACAGTATGATGTGATAGCGAAGTTAGTCCTAAGGATGGGTGACCAAACCTTACCGAATTTTCCTTACCATTTTCTATGGGATATACTTTACTGTAGTTGATATTTGCTTGACTTTTATCTGGGTTGTTATTTCTTAACACCGAGAACAGATAATTAGTTTCGTGTCCTAAAGTTATTAAAAGCAGCTAGTGCTGTAAATTTACTTACAAATCTTACAATCAACATTTGAATTTATATCTCGCTGCCATAACACGTTAATATTTTTCATTGCTACAAATTTTCATCTCGTCATATTTGTCTATCGAGCCGTTAACGACTCTATTTTATAGACTCGGTATCCAAACGTAAAATATATAACAAGAGTAGGTCTATAAAAGAGTATTTGGCCGTCTTTGGAGAGAATGTACTGTATTTCAGTATTACAAACCGAAAAGTCTTAGCCGTAAAAAGAGAAACAGGACAGGGGTGGGCCATTGAATAAATATCAGACACGGTTCGGAATTCTAAATGGAGGAAGTTCCAAATAACAAACTCGGTGGCTTTGAAAATTTCAGCTCTCACATTGGTCTGTTCTCTGGTGAAGTTTTTGTACATATTTTAAGAAGGTATTGTTACCTCAACATTTAATTTTAGGTATTATTCATCGTAAAATAAACTGAACGAAAAAAACTGCACTCAAAAATTATAAATCTACCCAACAAGCAGAAAATCCACAAATCTCGTGATCAGCGTTATTACGTTAGAAAATCTCAGTTTATAAAATAAACGTAAATCTAATTAGATATCTAAGTGAAGATTAATTGGAGTCTTGTAGCCAATGTTCATCATTTGCGGGCTGTTACGTCGGTCGTCTGCGAAAAATGGGGGTCTTAATTAAATCGTTCTGCCCAGGCTAATATAGGCTGTATTTTAGGGCAGCAAAGGTTGTTTTAGGTCTGACATTGGCGGCGTCCGAGGTAAATATTTGCTTGCGTAGGGGTGGCCGGAGCCTTGGCCCAGTCTGGGCGGATTCCAATACTCACAAATTATACCGTTTGTAGGTTTACTTCGTCTAGCGTGTGTTTGATTGGGAACCCTAGATATTTAATGAACTCGACTACGATAATGCTAGTATAGTTTGTTGCTATTCCGACTTATTGATTGGGTTCAACTCCATTTGCCTTTTGCTAACTTGAATCCTGGTTTCTAAACAACTATGGAGATACAAATATTTTGTGAATTCAATCTTCCACCTACTGCTGGCATCAATTTTGCACTTTATTATAACCCTTTTGAGAGACTGAAGAATTTTGTTTGTGGTCTTTGCATACCCAGGTAGAACTTTCTAGTTTTTCATTTTGTCTGAAACTTTTACTATTTTTCTAGTTTATCGTGAACTTTGTATGAAATGTCGCTGGGAGACCTTGCAGGAGTGATATCAGAGCGAACGTGACATTGTCTTTATGGGCTCCAGACGTTAGTAGATCAATGTTGTACTCCGAGCTAACATTGCAGGTGCCTTCAACCAAGAAACACAGACATTACAGGCAGAGATTAAAATATGAAAAGGGTATTATTAGTCGTACAAAATGAACGTAATTTAGTACTTCAGTAAAGTAGTATATTTATTGCAAACTGTACAGTATAATGGTGTTAATAACATCTTCAATAGTCACAACAGTTTGCTCTTACGAACGGTTTTCAGTTGTATTATGATATGTTTAATAAAATTGATATTCGCCATATTAATAACTAGCTGGTGCGCGCGACTTCGTCCGCGTGGAATAGTTATTACCATAAAAACGGTTTTAGTGAGTTAACCTTAAAAGATAGATATATACTGTTGCGGACATTTTTTTAGATCATTTCAAGAGGAATCATTCTTTCATACACATTTTTTTGATATCTTAAACCGTTTACGCAACTATTATTCTCTGAGGGCTCCCGTTACGTGCGCTGCGAAAACGGTTCAAAATGCCCAAAATATCTATACCACGCTGACGAAGTCGCAGGCACAGCTAGTTATCTAATATTCTTGAATTCGTATTATCAAAATATAGCTTCTCACTTACTTTTTCTCCTAAATTTGTATGTTCGTCATGAGCTAGATATTTTAGCACCTATAAAACAACTTTGTAAAAACGTTATGTACAATTTATGACCTACAGCAAATTTAAATCACCAAGTCCAGTAGATAAGGCGATAAAGTATAATAATTGATCGTAAACCCACTGAAACTCGAACGATAAAAGAAACAGTGCGCTTTACTGTCGAGTTTCAAACACTTTTTGTGAATTGTCTACTGTTATTTAGTTTGCTTATGTAATATTGTATTTATATGCATACTAAACTAATGTCCGTTCGCCAAGTAAGTAGGATGAATTTGACCTTACTGTAAATTTCAAAGTTCTGGACTATAGCTAAACCACGTTTTGTAACGATGCCTGTGAGTTTATAGGCAAACTAGTGGGTGCTCGCGGCTTCGCTCGCATTAAGAAGTAAAACTAGCATAGCTATTTCACTCCTTTAAAAGTGGCATTTCCAAAAATCCTTGCTTAGCGGATGCCTACGTCATAACATCTACCTTCATTCCAAATTTCAGTTCAGCCTAATCCGCCCAGTGGTTATGCATCATGTGTGTCAAGTGGTCATGGAAATGCAATGATAGAAGTTCTCATAAAAAGTTGTGGTTGATGTTGAAGCAACAATCAAATAGAATAAATTGTTTCTGGCAAATCGCAAAAAATGTTGCATTTGGATGCCTAGTTGTGAAGTTAATGAGTGTAGTTAAATTACTAAAGTTGATTCACCATTTCCCTGATATAATTAGTTATATCCAGATGGAATGTGATAATGTGTGATTGCAAGTTCATCATTAAAAATAATTCAAAATAAGTGTACTCGTACTATAAGTATACTAGAGCATCATAAGTTCATTTTGTGTGCACAGATGTTTGTTATTACGTTGAATAAGTCACAGTTATGTATGTGTAGAATATATACTTTTTATCAACATCAAGATAATATATGTGTGAAGAAAAAGACTATAATACTTAATGCATATTGGAAAAATAGATGTAGATGTTATCATAATTTCAAAAGTATTGCAGGCTCATTTATTTGGTTGATAACGTATATATTTTATGGTTGACACGTGATATCAGAGTAGGTTAGTTTCGTGGTGTCCTCCGCGCAATAAATATTGATTATTATCATTACTATCTTTATGATCTAAAAGCCTTCTTTCACTTTTTATCACACGAAAACAAACCACTATAAATCGACCTTGCAAATACGAATATGATTAATAATAAATTGCTGTTGAATAGGCTCTAGAATTGGAAAACAAAAGTAATATATGTGATGATAATAAATTAAATTAATCTAAAGCATTTCCTACTTATCCATGCCATATAAACACTACAAGACATCATTGTCACCTCAAAGAACCCGGTGCAGAACGTCTCTTCCCTATTCGCTAATAATTATTATATTTCGCTGTTCTTGCCTGGATGTTTCCCTTTAATTTTCCTATATCGTCCAACTTACACTTAGACACTTCGCTGAATAAAACGCGGGTGGTACGAGTATTATGTGAATTAAAATATGAAACATATATTCAATCAATCAATCAATATAGCTTTATTGTCCACCAGAAAACAAAAATACAAAACACAAATATTACTTAACCTAGGTACATTGGGCGGCCTGATCGCGTAGAGCGATCTCTTCCAAACATATGTTGAGAGTAAAGAAGGGGCAGTGCGTGTGGATGTAACCCGAATATGTGCGCAGAAAGAGTGGAGAGAGTGTAAGAAATCTCTTAACATCAGGCGAGTTGCTCGAGACTATCAAGCATAAACAATAATAATGCAAATATTAAACACATCGTTCTAATTCCGTCATTCTACCTCTATCAGCCAATTACCCATGATTAAACCTCAATTGTTTCAATTGCAGACGCGAACTCGTTCCACCAGACCTCGAAGTGGATCGACGACGTGCGCACGGAGCGCGGCTCTGACGTCATCATCATGCTGGTGGGCAACAAGACCGACCTGTCCGACAAGAGGCAGGTCTCCACAGAGGACGGCGACCGCAAGGCCAAGGAGCTCAACGTCATGTTCATAGAAACTAGCGCCAAGGCGGGATACAATGTCAAGCAGGTCAGTATGACTACTCGTCATCTGACTGGATGACGTCATCATTTCTGGTTAGCAAGAAGACTGTTCAGACCAGCTATAGATGATAGCTACAAATGAATCAATGTCAGTAGTGCGTAAGTAAGTAAGCTTTGCTTACCATCAGGCAAACTATGGCCAAGTGCAAACCCATTCTAGTTAATAAAAAAAGCTTTACAGCCGGCCAGTTTATCAAAGTATTTATTAGTAAAATTTACCCAATCTATGTGCTGTCATCATTTTACAAGTAGAAGATGTGAGCTGTAGATATGGAACTTGCGTTATTTTAAAGGTTTGTGTTTTCTATTACTTTAACTTGGTCTGTTAAAAAAACAACCAGTTAATGATACTGTGAACTCTAAGCAATCACCTCTCTATATATATTTAAAATTGTTATGGTTTATAGGCTAATAAATGGTATTCTCGTCTAGATCAATAGAGTTTCTAGAGTAAGAATAAAACAAATCACATGAAAATTAAATCAGTATAACATAAATATAAATAGAAGTTTCATGTAATATATTGATACTTATTTGCAAACGCGTGTATATTTCCAGCTGTTCCGGCGAGTAGCGGCGGCCTTACCCGGCATGGACTCGGCCGAGAGCAAGCCACCCGAAGACAGTATCCTTTTACACAACATATACAAAAATATACCTGCAGTAATTCGTATACACTGTGGATCGGATATAACTTGAACGGAAACCGTCTTGTAAAAATAATAAACAATAATTTAGCAACTGTTTAATTAGACATTGTATTATCTCTGTCATAGTTTTAACAATGACGGAAAAAGACAATGTTTGACTAGTCAGTAGTTAGATTATTGGACAGTATTTTTGCAAGTGAGTGTAGACGCTACTTGTTCGCATATAGACTTTATACGCGCGTTTCTGGTGTATAGTATACTGTTGTACCTACGACGCCCATTTCGTCAGATTTGACGTTCGGCTCGAGCCTACGACGCACGACGCTGCGCTAACGTTGACGTTGTTTGCGCTAGGAATGAGTTAACGCGCGCTTAAAATCTACAAGCTGCAAGTGGTTTCACTAATATTTTTAATCATGTTTAACACTTATAAAAGTTTACTTTTTCATTTGGGTTTGAATTTGATTATTCAACTAAGTTATCCATATTTTCTTATTTATACCGAATTCACACTTTAATGGTTAAAAACTATGGCAATATCAGATGATAAGAATCTGATGTTTGTGAGTCATAGAAAAATATGATAGTTTAGTTGAAAACGGAGAATTATTGAGTGGGTAACGGTTTCAAATAACAATATTTTGCTAGAATATCATAAGAAATATATTTTAAAAGTTGCATTTATACGCTACATGTTTTCAACACGCTCCAACATACGCACAGCAACACGATATTGATCCTTATGTGTGATATATACAGAGTTCATATTTGCTAGATGTTCGTTTTGGTTTTAATCGGGTTGCGGGTGATTGGCCATTGGATGACATTTAAACACGTGCCATGTGAAGTTTGCTGCTAGTTGATAAGGAGATTGTCAGATGTAGTTTTTTATTTTACAATATACGAAGATCAACTAAATTCTCTCATCGAATCAAATGATTGTTTATTTAATTAATGATAATTTTTTCGCCAATCTCAGCGCGGTTAAATTAATTTAGTGGAAGAATTAAACTGGTCGTCGTTTTAGAAACAGACGTCAAAATTAGAACAGATAAACTATATTTATCAATAATGATATATGTATATGGGACTTCAGTCAGATGTTTTGACTATGCAGCTAACTTCACGCCATACAAAATTATTTTTATAAAACTAGTGTGGTGTCCCGGATCCGTTTGGTGATGGTTTTAACGGCTAACATCTGTGTTGTAAGTAAACTTACTAATATTTATGTCATTTGTATTATGTGTTTATGTGTATCATATTAATATTTTGTTTGTATTCATGGTATTACATTGCTTTTTATGGTGCTTGTGTCGATTTATAATAACAATGATGGTAATTATTAAAATATTTAGGGAAGTATTGTAAAATTATAAAAATCATTTATAACATTTGAGACACTCCTTTTTGATGTCGGTTAAAAAGCATTAACGTAACTGACAAAGAAATCTCACCAACTAACATAGGTACACACATTAAAATAAAATATACAGATAAGTATTAATAGTACATTGAGAATTTGTAACATTTATGTTTGAAGATTTGAATTGCATCATTGGTATAATGAATTGAATAACATAGTTATGTATTTGGTTTTTATCATTTGCGCTTTCTAATAAGTATTATATTTACATAACATTTTATCTTAAGAATACAGATCGTAACAAAAATGTAGGATTAAGCGTTTAGAAAAAAAAAAAACAATCTGATATTAGACATTTATCCTTAAACTTATAAAGCAAGGGGTAAAATTCTTGTGACTTAGATAAGACTAGTGGGTGCTCGCGGCTTCGCTCGCATTAAGAAGTAAAACTTGCATCCCCTATTTCACCCCTTTTAAAGTGGCATTTCCAAAAATTAGCGGATGCCTATGTTGTAACATCTACTTTCATTCCCAATTTCAGCCCCAATCCATCCAGTGGTTTTGGCTGTGCGTTGATAGATCACTATATCAGTCAGTCAGTCACCTTTGAGTTATATATATATATATAGATATTATTAAAACAAGGGCTCCTATTTATATATGATGCAGACTTTTTCAATCACAAGCCTTAGTAATTAAAGTAAAGACCTCCTCAGGCTAACTGTACTAAACTATATAAACAGATTACACAAATCTAAATACAAATAGCTTATAGTCGAAAATTAAAATGTAAAAAAGTACCTATTTTATGTAGGATATGCGAACCCAACAATAAGTGTGTAAAAAACAAAACCATAAAACAAGCCTACCTCTTAGGCGATAATGAGGTCCACCCGTTGCTTATAAGTTGAAGGAGCGGTATGTCCGAAGTAACATGTTTCATTGCACTTTATTATTTTCCTTAATGTATTGTCCAGTGCACGAGGTGATCTTGCGGCAGGCCCCGGGGGACAGCAAGGATCCCGACGGCGGCTGTGCGTGCTAGTTGCCGCCCCAAGCTATAATGCCGCCCTTTACCAGCGCGGCGTTAACAGGTGGTATTGCCGCCCCTTACCACAGCGCGGCGTTACCCGGCGGTATTGCCGCCCTTTACCACATCGCGGCGTTATCTCACCGTGTTGCCGCCATCGTCATGGTGCGGCATTAACCAGCGGTATTGCCGCCCCGCTGCTCTCACGGGTTGCCATGGCAACGGGCGTCATGTACGTTCGCCTCAGCATTTCTTTTTGTACCCCTCTCCTTATACTATATATGAGTTGGCGTAAATGTGGCTTCTTTGTGGTATTGGAACATGTAAAAGAACATCTTTTTACACTGTACAGCGAGCAATGAACGCTTTAAATGTGAATTATCATTCAATATCAAAGGCTTGAAATCCTAAAACATATCATTGGATATGGTAAACAGACCATTAAATAAGACATATTTTGATCTCAGACAAACACATAGCTAAGCATTAACAGTTCAGGGTCCTATCTTGTCAGAAAGTTGTAGTTCCCATTTTATCCGCTCACTAAATTCTTCATATCTTAAGTTGATTCTAATGCCATGTTTGCGTCACCTCTGCCTTAGGTCTCATTTTGTCTGGCGCCGTTTATAAATTCTTAACACTATTCTTTGCCATGTTGCCTTCTGCTAAAATTTTACTCAACATTTATTTCTAATCGTGATAAAATAACAAAATATCAGTCTATATATAATGCTGATGCTGACTTGCTGTTTCGAATTAATTTTATGCTTTGTAACGTGTTGTATAATACTATACCATGAATATGAATATTTCTACTTGACGTGAGATAATACTTTATCTTGAAATAACTCTCTTTTTGGTGTATTTTAAATCACATTTCACCGGCAAAGTTTAGTATTAAGGCGCCAGTCGTTATTTTGACGAAATTATTTTATAATGAACGAAATCTGCAATAAATAGCGATTTTAGTTGAAATAATATAATATATAAGAGCTGCTCTATATTTGTACATAGCTTGCGACTGTGGCGACACTTTTATATAGGATATTGTGATCTCTTATGCGTACTTTACATGTATGAACATTTTAATTTGTTTACTATACAAAGTAATATTAAATGATCAAGAATTTATTAGCTTAGTTTAAAAAGGGGTATTTGTGTCAAATTTTACATTTTAGGAATAAAACATTACAATTTGAAATGAAATTATTATATGAATTGTATTTCATGACATTTCTGGCACGGGATTACAACAAACTTGAGATTATTTTGTAATTAATTCCTAAATTATTCAAAAGTGTCGCCATAGTATTTTGTACATTAGTATTATTTATTTATTTAGCGCTTAAGTATTAATTACGATTCTGTAATATTAATTATTAGTGAGAACTTCACTAGCTTTCAATAATTATTTAATTGTAATTAGTAAATTAAATGTGTCGATAATGTTCCTTGGCTAGTTCCAAGTTGACTCAGTTTCATATTCATTGCATTGACATGGCTTTGTCTGACTTATATTAAAAAAAAAATTATACTTGCAAAATACTTATACGCAAGCTTTCGTTAAAAAAGTCACGCACTTCAAATGTTAAGTCTAGTGACTATATTTTTTCTACTGTACAAGAAATATCAAGATGACTGGTAGAAAGAAATAAATATAAAAAAAATATGAGTATCACAGAAACACCCAATAAGAAACAAGAGTAATTGATTTAAACCAAAAACACTATCGACATAATTAATAGGCCATATTTTACCAATCCTTATAGAAACTTAAAACATTAAAATACATTTTAGCATTCCAATGTGGCTTTGTTAATGAATGAAGTAAAATTATTCACAATTATACATTTTAATGCTTGACTGGAAGTTAACGTTAAATGTAGGGCTTATTAAGTTATTAATCAAATATTGTAACTATATTTTGTATTTGAGGTGCGTTTTACAACATTTTATACTGTATTCTCTATGTGAGAGCTACACATAATTTATACACAACAAAGTTAAAGTTAATCTTTTTGTCAGATGCTGTGAATACGTTCAATGTGTACTCTTGACGAATATTAATACATCCAGTGAATTTCGCCTTTATTTTACAGAGTATTTGAGAAGAGTGGGACGCCATCTTGAATGAGTTAATCAATATTGATTTGAAATTATACATTTTGAATTAACTTTGACACGATTCGTTGATTTTGTTTTTTAAGTACGACTAGAGGTTTTCAAATGCTGCTGCATTGTTGGCAGACGATGGCTATTGTGATTCTCATGACGTTTGTTGACCGCATAGTCGGTACCGACCGCACCGCTCACCGCATCTCACCTATCATTTGTAAATAAATATAACACGCTGATTTATTTTTAAATAAACGAAGTAAAACTAAATATGTTTTGTATTTTAATTTTCGTAGAGATGTATGAACCTTCTATATGTATATGGTTGGCGCGAGAGTTAGGTAAAACTGGTAGTTAAGATAAGGATGAACTGTCTGTTATAGGCGTTAGTTATAAATAAATAAATATACCGGGACATTGCGCACAGCGCCATCTAGCCCCACACTAAGCAAACGCTTGTGTCGTGGTTACTAGATAACGGATATTACACATTTATACTTTTCTTTTGTAAATACATAGAAGTTACACAGCATGTTTATTTAACAGGACCTAGCCTAGTTACAGAAAACTATTGAGCTTATTATTACAGAAGTTAATAACTAAGTTGCCATATGAATTTTAAGTTCTGTAGTAATACTTCAAATTTAAAGCAGTAATTACATAATGCAATCAATGATTATAATTAACGCTATTGTATTTAAAAGTAGTCGAGACCAAATAGCCTTGTCAGTGATATTTTTAACAGACTTCAAAAAAGTGTTTATCAATTCTTCTGTTTATTTTTACTAAAATTTTGCTACTAGCTGTGAGTTTCCGACAAATTTTATGTACATAGAATATAATATCAAGACCTAAACAATACAAAAAAAACTACGTTTGAGTATTCGTTGCTGTTAACGATATGCGGACATAAATTTCAACGTCATCTGAATTTATATACTTAGCAAAATAAGATATAACCTTAAAAGCGTAGGAAATATTTCAGCACCACTTGTAATACAAGTGCTTCAGCTATTAATTTATTTGCCCTTACCTTTTTTAACCGACTTCAAAAAAAGAAGGTTAACAAGTCTTCTGTATTTTTTTTGTGTGCTACACTCCTCACTAGGATGTAATGTACCTGTATCGTGGAGTGCAGGCTCTTCTTTAAGTTTGAGAAATGAACTATGTATACACAATATTGGGTCAATATCAGGTTATATTGAAATCTCTACATTATTGTTTGTGGTTTCCCTAACTCTGGTACAGCGGTGGATCTCCAGACTCAGTCGCCGATGGGCTCGGAGGCGGAGGGCGGCGAGGGCGGCTGCGTGTGCTGAGCCGCCCGCCCCCGCCCCGCCTCGCCCAGCCCCGCGCTACACGCTTGCAGCCGCCCGCCCTCACACCTCTACCTGGCTTCACGGGGACCTCGTGGCTCTGCCATTACACTACACGACCTGCAGGAATATTTATTTTTTGTTTAAATTATGATTAAGTTAGATAAGTCAAATTTTTGTGAATGAGTGAACAAAACATTCGATTGATTCGTGGCTCTATGGTTATTTACACTACACAACCCGCAAGAGTTATTTTTTAAATAGATTTATCACGTTCAGTGTTTTTGAGATGATTATGAGTGACTACAAAATTCTATTCATGGGCTCAAGTTCAACAAATAATTCAATTCAGCATGTGACCAAAGTTACCTACTGATGATAATTATTCTTATACGCTTCATGTCATGAAGTCATGAAATATAAAAAATCAGAGCCTCATAAATGTCAATGATCTGCTAAGTAATAATCTACTTTATCGTTATAGCATTTGGAATGTAGATAGGTATTAATCTAATGCATGGTTATACCAACGGGCTGAAATTGTGATTTGCCAATGATTTCTAAAACTCTTTGACGATGTGTCCGAGATATATGTATTTTTGACCTAAAATATAAATGTTTCCGCGCACGTTGAAAGACTTGGCAAGAGAGGGCGCGTCGAGCGCGGAGTGATTAATAAGGAGAGCTAATGTGATAAAAATGCTTATGTGAAATGAATTTGTATACAGGTTTTCGTGCATAATTTTTAATTGATCAACAATTTCACTCTTGGTATCAGGTACATCTTGATAAACATATTTTATAAAACTGTGAACCGGATGATGTTTAGATATGTAGGCTTTGGATTTTTAAATAAATTTCTCATCCAGTTCGAAAGATCATTATTTTGTTGACGCAATTAAGATTGATTATATGTACTTGCTTATATGTATTATATTGATTATATGTATTCTTATATTTTCTATGTTAAATAATAAGTTAAAACTGTAAAATTATGGTCAGAGAATAAAGGCTTTATTATTATTATTATATTATATGTACTTGCTTATAGATACAATTATTTGAATGGAAATTAGATACATGTATGATTCATGCAACCAGTGTACTAACAATGATTCTCGCTATCCAGATAGCATACTCTGTTAGTATGTAGTGACTATATAATATACATAAGATAGGAAACAACAATAAATTTTCTTCCTTGTAAATTATTTATTTCTCGAATAAACTAAGTGACATAGTACAGTAATATGAATTGTGTACGAAAGTATAATAATTTTTCGATCTCCTAAATATTAGGATTCTGGTTAGCTACAATTTTACGCTAATCAAATGTCTTATTTATATAAATTGCTATAAAATTAGAACAGTACATATATATCTTAAACTATTAATGTAATATGACATATTATGCCCGATTATAAATTTGTCTAATTTGACCCACTAAAGTTTTTGAGTAGGCGTTATAAATAACTGACCTCGAACAAATAAATATGCACAAATATATGTATTTCTGTATGACTGTTTGTTTCAGTTAGTAAGTGATCTACAATTGTGAGCGATAAAGCAGAAACTGACCGAGGCGGCTATTTGCACAAAGCTTCCTTGCGACGATCAAACGTAAAACCAAACGCAAAGGCTGATACTAACACAAGTTTATTAAAATGTGGATAAACATTTTTAGTGACGTTTTTGTTCGATTAAACATTAAGATATTATACAATTTGTGACTTGAAAATAAATGGATGTAAGAGTAAAACATTGTAACGAAATAATAGTGGCTCAATTTTTCTAATCTGTGGTAAGGGGTGCCGGGACTACTCAGATTGTGTGGGGGAACCATTCACAGATACTGGCAAAGATATGTAAAAGAAGTCTTGCATAAATAACCTTATGTAGAAAGAAGATGACAACGCATACTCGTATTTGGCATAGAACGAAGAATATTCACTCTATTTTGTGACAATATAGTACATGATTGAAAATTGTCTTCAATATATCCATCAAGTGATTGTAACGTCACCGCCAGCTAATCACAGCGCAGCTCGTACACATAGAGCTGTTTTAATTGGCTGACAAACTGCTGATGGAATAGAATAGAGATTTTGTTGTGCTAATTAATTAAATTTTAATATCAATGGCAGTATTGATGAGTGTTGACCCCCACACAACGTTTTTACGAAAGTGTTTTGGCTTACGCTGGTGCAATAACAACCCATTTTGTACTTTTTAACGTTCATATCGCATCACGTGGTTTAATATGCTTTATTATAGCATTTTAGAAAATAATTGTTTTGTAAAAATAAAATTTTAAATTAGCATCGTGTTCTTAATACATCATTTTGTTTGATTCTATCAAATTTGATTAGAACCCATTTGTTTTTTTTACATTAGACACTTGTTGGTATGGTATACTTAGTTTTAGTGTAGTTTGGCCAAATAGTAAGTATGTTTAGTTTGTCCAAAAATATTTAACTTAACATGTTCATGTTAAATAAATAAATATTCCGGGACATTGCACACAGCGCCATCTAGCCCCACACTAAGCAAACGCTTGTGTCGTGGGTACTAGGTAACGGATATTGATATATTAAATTAGTTGGATCTATGGATGTACTCGTACCAAAGTCATATATATATATATGTATTATGTTTTTAATACGAAAGCACTTCTTTGTTACATGTTACGGCGGCTAGAAATGGCTACTTAATAAATTATTATACACACCCGAAATAATACAGTACCCCTTTGTTCAGACACATTTACTGACAAACAAACAAACCGATAGTCTTACAAGAGGCCATTCATAAAAAACTACCTTACTTAGCTGTTTCCTTTAAATAATAATATTCTTCTTTGACAGTAACTATCTACATTCTACAGTAATTAAATTAAGGTTTCTTCTGAGTATGTCTGTTTAGTAGGTTAGGTTACTTACATCTCATTTTTAACTGACTCCCATAAAAAGGAGATTATCAATTCTTCTGAAAGATTTTTCTAATATCCCTGTCACAATTGGGAACTTTATTTATATACACATAAACTAGTGGTAATCTGGAATTAATGCTTTGGACTACATTGCTGTAGATATATATATTATTAAACTAGATCTCGTATATTTATTCATACTGATTTTGTATACTCACTGTCGCGCAACAAAATTAAAAGCCGATAAAATGTAATTCCGAAATAAATGATTTCTATTCTATTCTAAAAAACTAACATTTGTTTAGTTTCGCTGTCAAATTTATTACATCATAACATAATCATACTCAATCTGTGGATATCAAATTCTAACAATATCACATACCTAGGTAGGTAGGTACATAAAGAACTTAACTTATTAATAACTTTCTATTTTGAAGGAGTCGGTAAAAGATCGTAGACATGGTTGATACATATCTTTGTGTGCTGATAACGCGCGCAAATATCACTTCGCTGATTATATAGGTAACTAGGTAATCTATATAATAATCACAGATCTTTTGCCTTCGAGTACTTAATTCTTATCTTTTTCGATACAATAATCGAGATAATACATCCAGATATTGTGAACATGTAGGTAAAGTGCTTTGGGGTAAGTTTGAACGAATTTATGGAAAGTTGGACAGGCTTACGGTAGGTAAAGTATAGGTACCTATATACAATGATATTATATGTAAGCTCACTGCCTATATATTGTTTTGTGTTTGAGCGAGGGTGTACCACAAATAGCTATTAATATATTGGATATATAAATAAGTATTCAGAAAAATACGTTGTCTTTTTCATAACTATAAATTATTATACAACTGATTACAATGAGGACACTTCTCAAAATGTATGAAGATTGGACCTAAATGGGTCAAGTTCGATAGTTGCAAATGAATACTCTAACGCCGTATGCATAAGACTTTTATTTACTTTTTATTTTATTTACTAGTAATCCGATGGTATCCCTTAGTCACAATATTTTTTATAGCTGGAAACACTTTTGCACAATGTCCTAAACAAAAAGTTTAATTTTTTATCTAATTTTAGTCCGGTCTTCTCCCATTCTCCCATAGTATAAAATTAAAACATTATACGGTCTTACCCCAACGCACCTCACATGGCCACAGAGTATGAATCAGTTTATACAAATGTGTTTATGGACGCACATAATTATAATATAATACAATGCTTTGAATGCCTAGCCTTATCGGCACAACGGGCATAACATAGCAGGAACTTAGTATTTGCCCGGTCGGTAACGCGTTCCGTTTTACGCAGTTTATTCTTGATAACTCTATTCGGGGAAATACCGAATTGCGCTCGGGCGGATGATGACGGCATTTTTTATCTTTTTATTTTATTATTATTAGTCTCGCTCGCGGCTCGTCTCAACTCGTCTGGGCGGCGGGCTCTCCTCCACTGTTTAGAGAAAATTCAGTTTATTTGAATTTAGTGGGACGGGAAAGTTGTGTTTGGTAAATAGGTAATTCATATTCTTCGGTTTAATTGCTTGTTGTTGTTATTGTGATGTCGGCTTGATTTGGGCACAATCAATAATTAATAGGTACTTAAGTGTTTCGTGAATTTTAGAGAACCTCACAGCACAGACAAATAAGTAGGATTGAAGTTTTGGGAGTCTAGTCAGTTTACTCGGTGAGTTATTTATTAGCAATGATCTTTTAATAGATACTATTTTTATTTATTTATTTATTTATTTATTGTTCACTTGCCCACAGCACTTACAGTTTCCCAAAGCGTGCTGTGGGCCAACCTTAAAAAAAATATACTTATATTAAAATTAATCCCTATACCTAGACTTATAGTAAATTTTCCTATTATTACAAATAAATATACTACAACATTGTAATATAAATTTAAATTTCGAATGGAATATATCAAGATCTGGCATCTGTGCAAGCATGTCGTTAAGCAGACTGACAGCATGTGTTGTGGGAGCGTACCGCGCCGTGGCGGTGCGCACCACCCCGCACGGCATAGCCAGCGGGCGGCGCGGGCAGCATGCGCGCGCCGCACGCGCTCCCGCCGCCAGCGACAACCGGGATAGAACACTAGGATCGTCGATGGATCCGCGCAAGAGCTGGAAGTAATGCGATAGCAAACTGCATTTTCGCCTTACTTCCAACGCATACATACCTACCATACCATAGACGAAGAGAGACGGATACAGAAAAGGGTAGAAGCCGTATAACTTTTTGTACAAATATCTAGCAAACTTTCTTTGTACTTTTTCAATCATTTCTTTGTACTTCTCTTCATGCGGATCCCAGATTAGGGCGTTATACTCTAGTTTACTGCGCACCAAAGAGTAATACAGTACCATTATAGCCCCTCTGTCATGAAATCGTCCTGTTTGCCGTATCACAAATCCAAGAGCTTTAAAAGCACTATTGCATATATTTTCAATATGTAGATTAAATTTAAGCTCTGTATCTAATGTCACACCGAGATCTCTTATTCGTGAGACACGCTCCAGACTGACACCAGACACACAGTAGTTGTAAGTGAGGGGATCACATATTTTGTATAAACCTTCAAATACTATTGTTTTCAATATACCTTTTCGTAAGTACCTACTTATTAGGTATAACAAATCAACGTTCTTACTAATATATGCCACTTGGATCTGCGATATACCTACCTCCTACCTACCTACGTTTTACTTAGTTAGTTGTTAAAAATACTTGTTGAATGTAATTTTCCACAGACATTGGATAAAAAAACTTTTTCTTATGAATCGAGTAATCTTAGAGTTCGACTCTATAAAAATTTTAGTGATTCGCGTTAGTCGTAGGAAGTGGCATATCTTAGTAGGCGGCAGTAACTCATACCTATAGATATCTAATCATTTCGATTGTGTAGGTAATAATGATTACTATAATAAAAAATGCGTTTGTTTGTCTGTTTTTGCCGCTGTCATCGTAATTGAATAAATACCTAATATGAGATTGAAAAAAATATTTATCTACTTTCTTAGACACTCTTAGAGCTAAATTTATCGATCTTGTAGTAGAATGTAAGCCAGTTTCTTCAAGACAAGTGCTCTAGATCGTACATGACAAACGTTGAGTAATAAAACGTCAGCCTATCGAATATTTAAAAAAAACACACATTCAAATGTATTACTACACCACTACCTATCACTAACCTACTACCTTATGTTCCAGCTTACAATGGAGGCCGTGCAATTATTATCAGTGGAAGAGGGTCGGTACACCGCGCACGAGGCGGGCCTGGCGACGCTGTGTGGTGTGGCCGGCGAGCTGCCCGTCGCAGTGCTCAGCGTGGCCGGCGCCACACGCGGCGGGAAGTCATTCCTGCTCGACTTCTGTCTGAGATACTTGCGAGCTACCGTTAGTATACTATAGTTATTGTATCTCTTAGTTGTGTATGTTTCTTGAATAAAAAACAATAACATTTGCCTTGAGTACAGTTTTAGTTTTGAGTTTATCAAGCCACCTCGGTCCTCCGACATGGCTTGACGACTTGCGTACTAGACAAACAGTCGGGACCTACAATTTGACGTTTCATCCGACCCGCCCAAAATGGAATGCCACATTTTGATCACCCATCCAAGGACTGACCTCTTCGACCTTTGCTTAACATTGGTAAATGCATGGTATTTATTGCCTCCGCTAGCTGAACTACGGACGCTACAATTAAGTTAAAGATGGCTTTTAATTGTTGAGTAAACTTGTTGTAAAATAACACCATCCAACAGCGTTTAATAGTAGTTTATGCAACTGTCATGTAATTAAGGGTATTAAAACACGAGTGTGAGTTTATGAAACGAGCGCAGCGAGTTTCATAATAGTAACGAGTGTTTTAATACCCGTGTTATATGCAGTTGCATACACTACTTTATCTTCACTAATGCAATTAATCAAACAACAAAAGTAAAAGCTGACAATAGTTAATTTTTCATATAATTTTCTAGATTTTTCTGGCAAAAGATTGTGAGTTACTTTTGTTGCCAATTCTAGAATATCCGGAGGCGTACAAATATCATCGTCGCTATTCATTTTTAACTTTTAATTTGTATTTAAAAAACAAAACACATTGCGAAACATTAAATTCACGCGTACGTGTATTGTCACAGTGTTTTTGCCGCCATTAAATTCTAACCAACGAGAGTGCAGCGCGACCAACGTGATTGGCCCTGCAATCAGGTTGGTCGCGCTTTAGTGATGTACCATCATGTGAAATTGCTTAAATTGAGTGTTTTGTTGTCTGTGCTATAACAGTAGTAATTATAAGTCAAGTATTGGAAACATAAGAAGAATGTTACAACATTAGTGTAGATAAAAATGTATATGAATCAATTTATCAGCATGGAATGGATGTAAGCATCCCACATATGCGGAGTTGTGATATGAAATGTTTATCTTATTAACCATTTTTATTTAATTATTTTTTGTGTCTAATATAAATGCATTGTTTGCAAGTAAGTTGGTACATGATTCCCTCTCGCAGGAAGAGTCCCGTCGCTCCGGCTCCTGGCTGGGAGCCGAGGATGAGCCTCTGACCGGGTTCGGGTGGCGCGGGGGCTGCGACAGACATACCGAGGGCATCCTCGTGTGGCCCGAGCCTCTGCTGGTAGATATCGGCACAGATGGAGAGAAGCAGAAGGTATTAGAAAATTTTGTATTTTAAATTTATATTCACTTTCCTTTTAATTTCGACATGTATTATTTCAATATTAAAACTTGAGTGAGACATTTTATCAATATGTTAACTAAACGGTCCCAGAACACATGTTCTTATTTAGTACCTAGTCTATGAGCTGGTTTTTATGATTTTTCGGTTTCTTCTAGGCAAGCGCGCTAGATCGTTGTTGTAGACTATAACTCGCCTGATGTTAAGCAACGTAGTAAAAGCTTAACATCAGGCGAGTTTTATTTATGATGATTGTTATTAAGTTATATTTGATTATGTGTTTGTAGAATAAGTATTGTTTTAATCAATTAATGTAATTGGCTTCGGCCGTTTTGATTGTTATTAAATAAATAAATAGTCAAGCGTGAGCCTATTTTGTTTAAAAAAAACATTTTTATTTGTTTGACTGGCAGGTGGCAGTGGTCCTGCTAGACACGCAAGGCTCGTTCGACAGCAGCAGCACGGTGCGCGACTCCTCCACAGTGCTCGCCGTGTCCACGCTGCTGGCCTCCGTGCAGGTGTACAACCTGCAGCAGAACCTCAAGGAGGACGACCTGCAATACCTGCAGGTGAATGGATAGGCTAGACAAACATATATGGCTAGATAAATCTATGACTGGCCTGATAGCTTAGTATGTAGTGGCTCCTTCTAACCAAAGGGTCGCGGGTTCGATTCCCGCATATCAAGTTATTATGAATTTAAAGATTAGTCAACTTGGGTTGAGTATGGTCATTTATATGTATAAAAAGTATGTATTTACAAAAGAAAAGTTTATAAGTATTATATCTGCTGTCTAGTTACCCACGACATAAGCGTTTGGGCTAGATGGCGCTGTGTGCTATGTCCCGGAATATTTATATTTATTAAATTTATTTATACACGACTAAATAAATCTACAAGTTGTTAGATGCCCTATAAATAGCGACTAAACATACTTAACTTTACTTGTACTATGTTTTCTGTGACCTTACTGAAAAACTTACTCGCTTGTGAAAGATAAACTTAAACGAGGTTGACTACAGATTGACTTATGACTACTGTGGAGCTCACTCCGCAATAGTCTTAGAAGTAGCACGCTTAGGTAGAAAAATCCTATTCACTTCTAGAATTGAGGATTCTGGATTGTAATTCTCAGCAAACAGGGTAGTAGAGAGTTTCAAAGATTTAGTTTCTGTCTATTTTTACTATCTTAATTAACCACTCCTTATGTAGCTGTTCACAGAGTACGGCAAGCTGGCCCGAGAGGAGCAGGAGACGAAGCCGTTCCAGGAGCTGATGGTGTTGGTGCGGGACTGGGCGTGGGCGTACCAGCACTCGCTCGGGGCCGCGGGCGGCCGGGAACTGCTGGATAAGAGACTCGAGGTAGGTAATGGTACAGCTACACTACAAATTTAGATGGGGAGGTGGGAGCGGGTTGTCGATCCAGTCTGAACGAGGTGCTCGCGTGCTGACTCGTCCTCCTGATGATGGAAACCTCAGTTTTCCGAAACTTGTCGAGCTAATTTTTCGACATATTATTGACGTAAGTGCTAGCTGGTTATTACAACTAAATTTAATAATTCCTTACGGGAATTATAATACACTACAAGTTATTAGGCTAGAATAACTGGCGAGCTTGTGGTACCGATGCCGCCCAATATAGTGAAACACTGATTTTCATTAACAATAGGCTGTTTGACAATGCGAAAAATAAAGTGTCAATTGCTGACATCCGTATATAATATGAGTGTAAAAGTGGTTATTTATTACCGTTAGTTGAAAATAATAATTAAATAACTTGACCGTTATTTAAAACTTAATAAATTGAGAGTGGCAACCGTGTTTTCCGCTTCCTTTTTCCCTCTCTTTCAATCTTTGTGCACTTTTATCGTTCTGTCTCGCTCGCACACCCCCACCAACAGGCGACCGAACCATGGAGGTGGAAATGGTTCGACTTCTTTTCATTGGCGTCGAGTTTTCCGCTGCGACAAGTCGCTAGTCTTGGAGCAAAAGTGGAATATTATTTTTTTATTGAAATTCTAAATTTCAATTTGTAAGTGTGCCTTTTCCAATGGAAAGCAGTAAGTTTAATTCCACTTGACTTTATTTTATTGGTAAAGTGATTTTTAACGGTGTTACCGTTCGACTTTACCATTTGACTTGTTTCCTTTTATTATAAATAATTTTATTACCCTCAATTTTCTTGCATGATTTGCTTGACTTTAAATATTGTGTACTTGAAAACTGAATTATACAATTTTTCTTTAATATCTACCCTCAGAATATATTTAATCAATAATTTTTAACGTAATGTTCAAAATTATTTGTGGATTGCATTTCAGTAATTTTAATACTTGTATGTGTATTGTATATGTACCCCGTACATAGGACGTAGCTAATACTGTGTTTTACAAGTAAAATGATATTCACGAGTGATCAAACTAGAATTTCAATTCGATGAATCACGAATATCCGCCGTCGCTGAGGTAAAAAAAAAGGGGGGGCGAGTATGCATCATTGTTAAAAACGATCTGCTAGATAACTTCACAAGATATGAACCTCGCAGGTTCACGCAGTATTTTTCTAATGCAGATAAATGATGTTCTAATACAATAGAGTAACCGACATGTCTTTTTTTTTACATCTAAATTTAATAGTGTTAATTTACTTTGCTTACAATTCAATAATTTTATTGAGTCCATAATTTAAGAATCTGTGATAGATTCGAGTTAAATTTGTAACATTACAAAATACATATATTATGTGATAATATAGCTAAGAACCGTGAATACGGATAAAAATGGAACTTATTTTTTGTTCGATTCTTATGTTCGATTTAATTAATTCTTCGGTAGTATAGTGGTAAGTATCCCCGCCTGTCACGCGGGAGACCGGGGTTCGATTCCCCGCCGGAATTGACGTAGGAGTCTGCGCGTCGCAGACCCGGGAGTAGCGAAACTCGCGCCGTGCGCGGTGGTTGTGTCCGTGACTCTGGAAAACACCAGGAATTTATATAGCGGGACATGCGTACATAAAGACATGCTGTGGTCTGTACCCAGCCCTCGCAGGGCTGTGGTCATAACGGCCCCTATACAAAGCTTTCCCAGCCAGGGATCTTGTATAACATATTGTGCTGTGATGCACTGTAAATCTATTCGTAAGCCCTCAGGGGCTCATTATGCAGGACCCTCGCAGGGTACTCTAAAGACATGCTGTGGTCTGTACCCAGCCCTCGCAGGGCTGTGGTCATAACGGCCCCTATACAAAGCTTTCCCAGCCAGGGATCTTGTATAACATATTGTGCGGTGATGCACTGTAAAGCTATTCGTAAGCCCTCAGGGGCTCTGTTCGTAAGTCCTCAGGGGCTCTAATCGTAAGCCCTCAGGGGCTCTATTCGTAAGCCTTCAGGGGCTCTATTCGTAAGCCCTCAGGGGCCCTATTCGTAAGCCCTCAGGGGCTCATTATGTAGGACCCTCGCAGGGTACTCTAAAGACATGCTGTGGTCTGTACCCAGCCCTCGCAGGGCTGTGGTCATAACGGCCCTATACAAAGCTTTCCCACGCAGGGATCTTGTGTAACACATTGTGCTGTGATGCACTGTAAATCTATTCGTAAGCCCTCACAAAGGGAGGCTCATTATGTAGAACCCTCGCAGGGTACGTAGCCTCTAACAAAGACAAGCTAATCATACCGGACCCTCGTAGGGTATTTTGAAGACATGCTGTGGTCTGGACCAAGCCCTCGCAGGGCTGTGGTCATAACGACCCCTATGCAGAGCCATCCCTCGCAGGGATCTGGTAACAACTCAAAGTTATTCGCATTTCTAATCATATCTATTATCTATATTCAGCGCAGAGCTAAACTTCCAGCAACGTTAATTACCTATTATTGCAATACATGACAAACTGCTGGTTAAGTATAAAGATATATTATGACAATATCTTTGCAGGCCAGCTTAAATATCTTGTCAGCAGATAGCATGAAGTGGAAGCATACGCTTAACCTAGTGCTAAAATATGACATTGTTTCAAAACCCCAAGGCCTATGCCGACCAAACGATTTAAATCTATAGAATCTAAAGCAATATCGCAGAATAGTTTTGTCGTCACAAAACTGATAAAAACTGATACATGAAACATACTGATAAATGTATACGTGTAGGTACTGTCTTTACCTACCTGACAGTTACAAAGTTCTAACAGACGGTTTCTAAGGCTAATTTAGCTAATAACTAAATCTCGCAAAGCTGCCTTCCGTTTTGCTCGCAACCTGATTTTCAAAGATGTGACATCACTAATGAAATAGAACTTAATACTTATATCCGTAAAATTAAATGGCAAGTAGGTAAGTAAATTAATATTTGTGATCTGGATATACGCCTTATACGAGTAATACATAGTATTACATACGTAATAGACACCATGAACGTCAGGTGTGGCAAGCGAGGAAAATCTAATTTCGTATTCAAGTTTCTTCCTCCTGCGTTGTCTTGTATTTCTGGGAATAACCCGTAGAATATGAATATTCAAAATTAATGTTCTCTGCCTTATGGTGATATACTTGTTCAAAGAGTTTCTTAACTACCTGTTAAGCTTAGTCTTAGTCTAGACTCAGTAAATGAAACTCCTGATAAACACTCTTGTTCTCAATACTGTTTACAAGAAATATCTTTCTGCATTTTCACATTTGTCACTGAGGTTCTTCTTTTCGTAATCCTTCCCTGTCGCATTATTTGTCCTCAGAGGTGTCGATTTTGACTTTGGTCCTCGACTCAAACGTATTATCAGTCTGGACACGAGTCACGGTGTCTTCACCGCGAACAATAGAAATGGACGATAAACCGTATCCATAGGCACGATCATTGTCAAAGTTTATGTATCTGAACAGTGCTTGTAAATTGCTGTCTTAATGCAAATAAGCATACAGGCTTTTGATTCATTTGTATTCAATTGATTAAACTTGACAGTGTAATTCATCCCATGGAAACACAACAGTGCCATACAGAACACCTATAACTAGCTAGGTCATCATAATCATTATCCTGATAGCACCTATAAGGACTAAAGAGATCTAATGCTCAGTCTAAATAGTGATCATCTTTATGTCACGACTAGATCGATTTGATATTGATACCATTTGGGTAACATTGATTTGATTTGAACATTCTTGCGGACGCGAATGTACATATATCAACCCTGGTGTGGGTATATCCGTCACCCTTTTGTAGTTACGAAAATGTTTCAACCGACAACATCTCAACTTAGAGCCTAAATACTAGTTACTATCTACCTGTCAGAATACAGAATATAACGCTAGCTTGGCAAAATGTTAAGTTGATTAGACAAAATCACAACTGGAAAAACCCTGGCGTAAAATGGCACGAGGTATTTAATATGAGCTGATGATAATAACATTTTTCCATTTGTACCAAAATTGGCAGGCTTATTACTTTAATAACAGATTTATTCAAATTACTTGCTACATTTGGTTATAAATCCGTGGTACCTATATGGACTAATGTATTCATGTAACATCGTAGGCACGATATTACCGTGTCGTAGGCCCATAGAAATTGAGCTTATGTGCCAGTATGTCATCATACCCAATACATCCAACTATCGCATTATAATATAAGCTCTCTACGACACAGTTTTTTACTAATGGCAGTGCAATTTGTAAAATGTAACATATTGTCTATTTACAATAAATATATCTTATCTTAGTTTAAAAACCTCCATGACTTGGTATTGGTTTTTAAAATATTTTCGACATTAAATTCATCACAAAATCATTGCATTTATTACTTTGCTCGAGTCGCAAGAGTTAGCCTTGATAGCTGAGTACTCTTAACATTTAATCCAAGAATAACTGTTGTGTCCATACTAGTCGTAGTAAAAACTGACACAACTAAGTAGCTATAGACAATCAGGACGAGAATTGTCTTAAAATCCTACTACTTAGCTTCATCACTGTTTTTGTGTAAAGCATAACTTTTCTTCATGTAAGCCATAGTATTATGACTCATATTAGTATTATGACCAAATCTATTTATTGATTTCACAAATCAATAAGAGCAGCTTTCTGGAGAGATGTTATATCAGGTTCAAATTCATACCGTCGGAAGTAGTAGTATTCAAGTAGGTCTGACAAATTAATTCTGATTAAAGCCTGGTCAGGGTTGATTGGTCTCCATCCCAAAGTAAAGATTTAAAATAATACTTCTGTGATTATATTATTTAACTGATAAATTATTATTATTTTATAATAATAGCCTCAGTTCTCTTACAGTCAACCCGATATAAGCTGTTATTTCTAGTCTGTCTAGTACTGCTAGTACTTTTGATTACTTAGTTACTTCAACAAAAGTAGTTATATTAGCTCTGAATAAAATGTGATTACATCACTTTCTGTCTCTCGCACATTGGTTGGTTTTATGTATGTATCTAAGGTACACCTACCTTACCCTTTACCTATGTACATATACCTTCCCAGTACTTAAGTATCTATTACTTCTGTACATGTTCACATTGGCGTCTTTTACCCACCAGGCGATAACAGACACGTCTCAATTTATTAAGTTTTAAATAACGGTCAAGTTATTTAATAACGATGTTTTACCTGAAATAAAACATATATTAAATACTTACCTTATTTAAAACTTACATTTTATTTCTGCCTGGTGTAAATTTCGACTCAATGAAAAGAAGTCGAACCATTTCCACCTCCATGGTTCGGTCGCCTGTTGGTGGGGGTGTGCGAGCGAGACAGAACGATAAAAGTGCACAAAGATTGAAAGAGAGGGAAAAAGGAAGCGGAAAACACGGTTGCCACTCTCAATTTATTAAGTTTTAAATAAGGTAAGTATTTAATATATGTTTTATTTCAGGTAAAACATCGTTATTAATATATTAAAAAATCCATAAATTAAAATGCATATTTTTAAACGCTTGTCACGTGACACAAAACGCCCCTGATTGGTCGAGTTTATAATGACGTCACTAGCTTGTCAACATTGTTTGCCTACATGTGTATTATTATATTTCGAAACATATTTGATAAGATTTCATTATTTTGTGTGATTTGTTAGCGAAATTTTACAAATTCCATCAAGAACTTTTACCATAAACCACGATTTTGTAAAAACAGACAGCGGAAACCTGCCCCAAGAAGTAGACGCAATCATGGTCGGATTATATTTCAAAAATAATTACGATTATTATGCTGCGGAGCTAAAAAATTTATAAACAGCAAAGTAATAACACCTAAATGGTAACTTAAATTCTATCATAAGGAAGTGAAATGATGATAAACTTCTTGCTAAAACGCTTTTTGTACTGATAGTAATTAACCATCAAATCAAATATACTTTATTGTACCCCAAATAAAAAAGAACATATTTAACATAAAGGTGGAAGGTAACCAGGGACATTGGGCGACCTTATCACTAAAGTGATCTCTTCCAGGTAACCTAGTTTGGACAACACTAAAGGGAATCCGTAAAGCTGGCGTACTTAACACAATATTAAATAATTTAAAAATAAAACACAATATAACAAATATAACATTCAAAGTAAACAATATACAAACATACCTACTAACACACAAAACTACATATTATTGATATTTAAAGGAAATATATACATTGAAGGAAATCACACAAAAATAAAAGAAAGCAGAACATATTTCAAGTAAAAAGACTTACACACACCAACTAACATCACAAAGTAGAAATGTAATGATTAAAAACCAAGCTCTGAAATATGGGCAAGGATTTAGCCTGCTTGATATTAAGTGGCAGGTCATTCCACAAGCGAACAGCTTGCACAGTGAAAGAGGAATGATAGTAGAGATTGGGATGGCTAAACTCAGGAAATTTCAAGTGAAGGAAACGAGAAGAGCGCTGAGAATCGGAATGGGAGGCAGTGACAAAGGAAAACTTCTTTTAGGTACAGAGGAGTGTAAGGATTGAAGAGGATTTTGAACAAGAGTGAAATGATGTGTGCATTACGGCGAAGACGGATTGGTAACCATTTGAGCTTTTTTCGAAACTCAGAAATGTGGTCATATTTACGTAAACCAAATATAAACCTAATGCAGAAATTTTGAAGACGCTCGAGTTTAACGAGCTGCATGTCATTTTCCATCTGTAAAAAACAAACAATTTAGTCTGGAACCTTTAGTGCAATGCTTATTGAAATCATAAGACTGTATGTAGCTACAATTTTTAAATAATATTATGCAAAACAGCGGAAAAGAAATGAATAGAAATGTTCGAAGTGATTTAAGTGAGACATTTTGCAAACAACATAGGTATAAGTACATATTATAACCTCAAATCCATAAAAAAGATTAACATTCTAAGTGTAATACAGCATTTCAAAAGTACCTATCAATATTACGTTTACTTATGTACATCGAAATAGTCTTCATAGAAGAAAATATTTATACTATTCCCTATGTCATTGTTATCCCTCCGAGAAAGTTGCAGCCACTTTCGGTGCACTTGGACATTCTTTTGAACACTTAGAAATAGTTTGTTCGGAGTTTTTATTGACGTATTTGTACATTTTGGAAATGCACACAATTTGTAACTAATTTTGTAGCACATTAATCACTAAATTCAATCGCACTTTCGTCATTTGTTTGCGTATTGTATGTGGATGATATGTGCCACAGATCTCAATACAGGTTAGTGACGTCACCGATTCGATTGCAGCGCGATATTGACAAAGTAGCGTTTTGGCGAACTATTTAAATATAGTATTTTTAATTTGATATTTTTCCGAAAATATGTACCAGAATTTAAAAATACACTTTAGACTAGGTTTCTTAACCCCTAAATAAAAATATGAAATGGATTTTAAAACCAGTCAAGGAGTGTATTCAATATTCTTACTGGTTTTATTCCAATGGTTCGGCTACTTAATTTTTATCTTTCACCAAGCGCATAAAGGTTACACAGCTAGTTCCATTCCATTGAAGACACCTTAGAACGCAGTGTTTGCATGTGCGGATATCGCTTCACATGACCTTTAAAATGCCTGACTATAGAAAAACTCTTTGATGAAGGATTTTTTTATGTACAATACAAATAGTTTGTAGGTCAAAAATAAAAATGTACCTATTTTATGTTATGTAGGATATGCAAATCCAATGATAAATGTTTGGTAATGTTACTTTTTATATGTTATTTGTTCCAGATCCGCGGCGAGCAAGCGGCGGAGCTGCGCGAGGTGCGAGCTCACATCCGCGACGTGTTCGAGCGAGTGCGTGGGTTCCTGCTGCCGCACCCGGGGCTGGCTGCGGCCAGCGACCCCGCCTTCACCGGCAGCCTTAAAGGTCGCCTAACACATCAAATCTAAATACTTTATTGTACACCAATTACAAAAGAACACAAGTATAAGGAAATTTAGAACATAATATCGCTTCGGCAAAAAGATTCGGGCATTCCTATTTGTGCAGTTCTATTCATCGGTCCTGGATCTCTGTACACCAAAATGAATACCGCAAATGATGACTCAGAATGCAAAAACTGTGTTGTGCGTTTTCTGCATGGAACATACAGTTTATCCTGAAACTTATTAATTCTCTTTGAGTCGTATTTCCTCATGACTGAGGGTCGTGACTCCCCCGCAGAATTAATTCGTTAGGGGAGTTTTCTTGGGCAGATACATCGTGGTGGGCGCCCAGGTCCTTCCACGGAAGACGCATGTCCTCGGATATTGTGGTCCTCAAACATGTCGGTTTCCTCACGATGTTTTCCTTCACCGCTAAGCGAGTGCAAATCTACACATAACTTGAAAAATACAAGTCATTGGTGTAGGGCGGATTCGAACCAGGGTACGTCTGGATGAAAAGCAGACACTGGAACCGCTGAGCCACACTCGCTTGAAACTTATTAATTAGTCTATTACATTAACCTCGATGTTCCTCTTCCAGATCTGACCGCGGAGTTCAAGCAGGGCCTGCTAGAGCTGGTTCCCTCGCTGCTCGATCCGTCGCAACTACTCGTGAAGCGCATCAACGGGCTCGCGGTGTCGGTGCAAGACTTCGCGCATTATTTGCGGACGTACGTCGACCTGTTCAATAGTGACACGCTGCCGACACCCACCACTGTTATGCAGGTGAGATTAAAAAGAAATACTTTTGTGTAAAACCTCTCTTTGATAAATCTACTAGAAATACAAATGTATGTAAATTAGATTACATCGGCACCCAAGTTTCTCGTTTATATGTGTGCTTTGAGGTTGTTCTCGTTTATAGTAGGTACTCTTTTTCTTGAGTTTTGCTATAGATTAGTTTGTATGTAAATTTGTGCGAGGGTTGTAATGTAGTAGAAATTTAGACCGTAGATAATTTTGCTTACCATCAGGCAAGTTGTAGTCAAGCGTAAGTCTATATAATGTAAAAAAAAATATATTATGTAAAAGTTACATAAGTTAAAGTAGTTTCCAATGCACTGAATGTGTTTCCCTGTAAAGGACGATCCTTCAATCTCGTTCGTCATGATAAAATGTTGAATTTTTAACGTTTTCTTGCGCCTGTTAGTATTTTCTAATGATTTGATTGTGATGTAATCTAAGACAACCCTACCTTTAAGAAACCTGTTTAGTCTAGATTTTTATTGTTGATTAAATGAATCGGATACTGGTACTAAGTATATGACATTATGTGGTAACTGGTATCATTGTACGTACTGCACATACGTCTGTAGACTTACTTTAATTACTTACTAATGTGGCGCTGCGACCCAAAGTGGATCCCGGCCTCCGACACAAAGAGACGCCTCTCGGTTATACGCCATCTCCTGCCTCTCGGTAGCATGGAGTTGTTGCATACGACGTTTGCAGACTAATAAATATATTTTTTTTTGTTTGTTGCAGGCGAGTGTTGTTGCAAGTGTGGAAGCAGCAGTGCGGTCGTGCCGCGCCGTGTACGCGGCGCACATGCCGCGCGTTGCGTGCGTGCCGCGCGGCGCGCTGCCCCGCCGCCACGCGCGCGCCGTGCGGGCCGCGCGCGCCGCCTTCACGGCGCGACGCACCTTCGCAGCGCAGGACTCACTCAGGGAACGACTTGAAGCTTTCACGCAGGTACATAAAAACTAGATAGTGGTATCTTCTAAGATAGTTCTAAGGTAGACTAGATAGTGGTAAGCGTGTTACACCCTAGGCTGCAGCAATGCTAAATGCTTATGCATCAGGCAGGCTGTCGTCAAACGCAAACCTATCCCACGTAAAAAAACTAGATTTTACAAAAATCTTGTTTTTAGCACAACAAGTATTAAACCTAAACTAGTGCCATAAGTAGTGCTCATATTGATATAGTGCCTGTTCTAGACAACCATTAAAATCTGCGGGGAAAAAAGAAAATACACAGAATTAGTTTTGTATGTTATTATGCAAAATATTCTCACGCTGGACCGCAACTCGCCTGATGTTAAGCATAAAGTAAAGCTGAAACTCGATGTCTTATTCACTTTGCTGATATATTAAACTTTGTTTTTTAGGAGCTAGAAGCATCCCTGGCGGAGCGCGTCTCTCTCAACAACGCGCAAATCCTCGAAGCGGCTGCAGCTTGCAAGCTTACCTACGACACTCACATGGACACTGACAAGTGTTTAACATCCACTGACTTGTTAGAGAAGCATGTAACAGCCGTCGGCGAAGCAAAGACGGCATTCGAAAGCGCGTTTGCGAAAACAGAAACCGAGGTAAACGACGAGGAGCAAAGTGAGCCTGGTACAGAAGATATTGAGACAGATTGGGAAGCAGTGAAACAGGTAATGCACCGAATGCATTATATTATAACTATATTAGTTTATTTATCATTATTCTGAATGAATACATATGTGGCGATGTCCATTTTTGAATTTGGCGCGCCTTGAGCATGCGCCCCCAGCCACGCCACGGCCACAGCGTGAACTAAAGAGAGCTGCGATGGCGATGGGAATAGATCGGGAGGTTATCTGTTTGTGTGATTGTATAAAAATGTCTTGTACATAATGAGTGTATTAATTAAACCGCACACCCAGTAATGTGACTTACATTTGGTGACTAACGACGCCGCAGTGAGCGGGGCCCCATGCCCTCGCTTAGCGACACGCATTTCTGCGAACCGCTGCTGCAGTCCCCGGGCCGCCGACGCGGAGTCCCGGCCCTTGACTCGCACACGACGCACACCACCGGGCGCGGCAATCAACGACGCGCACTCCTATCTACACCTACCACCGCTGCGATCGCCGGGCCGCCAACGCGGTATCACGGTCCCCGACTCGCTCACCACGTGGCGCGGCCACCAGTGCGCACACTACGCACCAGTGCAGGCGGTCCCTAAGCCGCCCCACGCGCCTCTCGTGCCAACAGGAGCCTTCGCCTTGGCCGGTCGTGCACGCGCACGCCGCCGTCAGGTACCAAATTGGATCCGAGGTATGTGAAGAAAGTGTGGTGTAACTCATCCGTCTCAGTACAGTGATTAGCTAACGGTGACGATAACTAATAACTCTAACAAGTGGTGCCGGTTATAACAATGACACTGAGATTGTGCAACCCAATTAACCTATAACTTAATATACTTACATATTATTATATGCATACCTATGTTTATCAGTAGGATATTAACCGACATGGTGATTAAGGCTGCTTGTTTGTATTAAACATATTAACTATCTACCAGACTACCACAATCTCTGTAGACTACTTGTATGTGTTTGTATTATATTGTATTATTTTGACTTACCACAAATACCACAATGTCCACTCCGCATGAGGAAGAGCTGCAAGCCCAGCTCAAATCATTACAGGAGCAAATGGCCCGGCTAACAATGCCTCAACCTACGGTCAGTGCGGTTTCTGTGAAGTTAAATGCTTTTTGGCCGGATAAACCACACACATGGTTCACACAAGCAGAGGCACAGTTCGAGATCGCTGGGATCTCCAAAGATGCTACCAAATATGGGCACCTACTATCAATATTAGATGCACGGTTGGCTGACGAGGTAGAGGACATCATCGCTAACCCACCAACAGAAAATAAGTACGAAAACTTAAAAACGGAGCTAATCAAACGCTTTTCCTTGTCCAGGGAACAACGCATTCGCCAATTACTAAGCGAGCAGGAGATGGGGGACAGGAAGCCCTCATCATTCCTTAGACACCTCCGTTCCCTGGCAGGGAAAAGTGATGAGGGCATTGTCCGAGAACTTTGGATGAGGAGCCTACCCCACGAGGTCCAGCGCATACTTATGGCTCAGCTTGACCTCCCCTTGGACAAGGTGGCTGACCTGGCGGATGCCATACTAGAAGCATCCCCAAGCAGGTCAGTGTGTGCAGCCAGCACTAGTACACCTGACCTGGACAAAATCATGAGGTGTATTGAAGACCTTTCTAAAAAAGTAGAAGCTTTGACCAGAGACCGTTCTCGAGCTGACTACAGGGACCGTTCCCGCTCTGACTCCAGGGGTACCTCACGCTCCCGGAACAGGTCTCCATCACGTAAACTATGCTGGTACCACCACCGACATGGCGCCAAAGCCAGCAAATGCACAAAACCATGCGAATGGGCGGAAAACGAGGCGAGCAATCAGTAGCGACGGCAACTGATTGTCATATACCAAGCCGCCGTCTATTTATACTAGACAGTACATCCAGGAACAAATTTTTAATAGATTGTGGCTCAGATTTATGTTGTTTCCCACGCAGGCTCCTGCGTGGCCGATACACAGCCACTGGCTTCGACGTTCGTGCGGCCAACGGAAGCAACATAAAAACATATGGTACCAAAACCATGTCTCTCAATCTGGGTCTCCGGAGAGTTTTCACCTGGAACTTTATTATTGCTGATGTCAGTACACCCATCATTGGGGCAGACTTCCTGGCTTACTACAATCTGCTTCCAGATTGTCACAATCGCCGCCTTATTGATGGCACAACCAAGTTGTCCGTCCCTGCATCAATATCCACCATAACTCAACCTAGCATAAAAATGATCATTGCTTCATCTGATACTGCTTTTTCAAAAATATTTCAGGAGTACCCCGACATCACAAGACCACCAGGGCTCCCACGCATTGTGAAACATAACACAATTCACCATATCCTGACGACGGAAGGCCCGCCTGTCTCCAGCCGTCCTCGCCGACTCGCGCCTCAAAAGCTGCAGGTCGCAAAGGCTGTCTTCGAGGAGATGATCCGGTCAGGTACCGCCCGTCCATCTAAAAGCCCATGGTCTTCACCTTTGCAAATGGTCCTTAAAGATAAACATAACGACACACCGTTACAACCGCAGGACCGCTGGAGACCATGTGGTGACTATCGGGCAGTCAACGCCCGCACCGTGCCTGATCGTTACCCAGTCCGCCACATCGGGGACTTTGGAAACAATCTAGCCGGCTGCTGTATATACAGTAAGATAGACTTAGTTAAGGCCTACCAACAAATACCGGTAGCCACAGAGGACATACCCAAGACTGCTATAACAACACCATTTGGGCTGTTCGAATTTCCTTTCATGTCCTTCGGCCTGAGGAATGCTGGCCAGACCTTTCAACGATTTATTGACGAAGTGACAATGGGTTTGGACTTTGTGTACCCTTATGTAGACGACATATTGGTATTTTCCAGGTCGACCGAGGAACACACACGCCATCTCCGAGCGCTGTTTGAGCGCCTCTCGCAGTACGGCGTCGTGACCAACCCGTCCAAATGCCAGCTCGGCGTGGATGAGGTTATCTTCCTGGGTTACAGCATCAACAAATCTGGTACATCACCACCTTCCGACCGCATCAATGATCTGCAGAACTTCCCTCAACCTAAGACTGTCGAGGGCCTCCGCAGATTTTTGGGTATGATAAATTTTTATCGACGTTTCCTACCTAATGCGGCCGAACTTCAGGCACCGCTCATCGATGCCTACGCCTCCACCCAACTCAAAGGCTCACAGCCAGTACCATGGACTCCTGAGCTCGAGCTGGCGTTCCAGAAGTGCAAAGACCATCTCGCAAACGCGACACTTCTAGCGCATCCGATCCCGGACGCCAAAGTTGGTCTATTTACGGACGCTTCCGCCACACACGTTGGTGCTTGCCTTCAACAACACGTTGATGGCGACTGGCAGCCGTTAGCTTTCTTTAGCAAGAAATTGAACGCCCGCCAAATCACCTGGCCCGCCTACTACAGGGAATTGCTAGGGGTATACGAAGCCGTCCAGCACTTCCGTCACATCATGGAAGCTCAGCATGTCACGGTATATACCGACCACAAGCCTTTGACCTATGCCTTCTCTCAGCGAAGAGAAAAGCTGCCTCCCGTCCAACTCAACCAACTTTCATTTATTTCGCAATTTACTACAGACATAGTCCACATTCAAGGAAAAGACAACGTCGTCGCGGATGCTATGTCGCGCGTGGATTCTATCCACCTCGACAACTTCTCCGCACTCGCCGCAGACCAGGCCAACGACGACGAGCTCCGCACATCGATGACCAACCCCTCTCTTAAACTAGAGAAGGTCGTCATTCCCGGGTCCGACGTCGAGATCTTTTGTGACGTGTCCACTGGGAAACCACGCCCATACTTGACACCACCATTCCGTCGACCACATTTTGAAAAGATTCATAATCTCAGTCACCCTGGCGCGCGAGCTACCGCACGCATGGTGACTGACAGGTTCGTATGGCCAAACATTCGTAGAGACTGTCGCGACTGGGCTCAGTCTTGCATCGCGTGTCAGCGCAGCAAGGTCTCCAGACACACTTTCACGCCCGTCGGCACATTCTCCTTACCATCTCGGCGATTTTTCCAGGTCCACGTGGACATTGTTGGACCACTGCCGAGCAGCAACGGGTACCAATACTGTCTCACAGCCGTGGACAGGTTCTCCCGCTGGCCAGAGGCGTGGCCAATGGCCAACATGACTGCAGAAACATGCGCGGAAACCTTTTTCCGCGGCTGGATCTCACGTTTCGGGGTACCTTCCATCATAACTACCGACCAGGGACGCCAATTTGAATCCCATCTGTTTCAGAAACTGTTGCAGATGTGCGGTTCCAAGCGAATAAGGACGACAAGTTATCACCCGTGCTCCAACGGGCTCGTGGAGCGGATGCACAGGAGCTTGAAGGCCGCCCTGATGTGCCACGAAACAACCTGGCACGAGTCTCTACCCGTCGTCCTGCTCGGCATGCGCGCTTCCCTGAAGGAAGACCTGCAATGTTCGCCGGCGGACCTTGTGTATGGTGAGCCAATCCGCTTACCCGGGGAGTTCATAGCTCCGTCTGGTCCTAACGAGGATCGCACCGAAGACGTACAAAGCTTCGCTACTCAACTGCGACGTTATATGGCGCAACTAAGGCCTACTCCTGCCTCACGCCATGGCCAACGCCCTGTCTTCGCCGCGAAGGATCTCGCTAACGCTACACACGTTTTCTTGAGAGACGACACAGTCAGGCCATCCCTGAAACCGCCATACGCGGGACCATACAAGGTCGTTTCAAGGACAGGAAAAACAATCACAATTACTATAGGCAATAAGGACACCCAGGTCAGTTTAGATAGGGTCAAACCTGCATACATTCTGGACAACTCTCCACCATCGTCTGTAACCAGCTCGACCCCCGCTGTCCCAACTGTGCCTACTGCCAAAACAACCACACATTCAAACTCTTCATCGGACCAAACAAGTAAGCAACCCGTACAGACACGCTCAGGTCGTAAAGTCCATTTTAGAGACCGACTGGACTTGTAGCTCATTCCTCAGCTATCCTCAATTTAGTTGATAATTATGTGGTAAAGTTATATTATGTAACATTGTTTTCTTGCATTTGGTCAATATATTATAAGGTGTAAATATCCTATTTGTGTACTTAGTTAATTATGATTTTGATATTGCATATTGTGTACCCTATCCGTTTCTTTTACTTGTACTGTAACATGTCTTAGTTTAGATCTTGTGCAAATAATTGTATACCTTTTTGTTATTCTTGTGTACCGATAACTTGTGTAACTTGTAACTTTTATAACCATGTTTGTATTAAGAATGTTATCTCGGATGGGGTAATTCTCTGCCTGGGGGGGTGATGTGGCGATGTCCATTTTTGAATTTGGCGCGCCTTGAGCATGCGCCCCCAGCCACGCCACGGCCACAGCGTGAACTAAAGAGAGCTGCGATGGCGATGGGAATAGATCGGGAGGTTATCTGTTTGTGTGATTGTATAAAAATGTCTTGTACATAATGAGTGTATTAATTAAACCGCACACCCAGTAATGTGACTTACACATATTTGATGGATGGATGGATTTGAATGATAGGTACCTACTACGAAATATTTCTATGAAATAATGGTGCAAAGAAACAAAACAATATTCGTATAATGATTTGATGAAGTATTTATTTAGCTGGAACATGAAAAATTTCATAAGCACTTTTCATACTGTTGAACATAACTAAAACTGTGTTTCTTATATTGCAGGAGCTGCAAGATATATTGCCCCTGCACCGCGAGCGCAACGAGGCACGCATCTCAGCGGCCATGTCGCGCGCCTGCGAGACCTACGCCCAGCGCATGGTTGCGGGGCTGGGCGCGCACGCGTGGCACGCGCAGGCAGTGCGCGCGCTGCACCGGGCGAGCGCCGCCGCCGCCCGGGACCTGCTCCGGACCAGCTGGCTCGGGGACATCGCGCCGCAGGACACAGAACAACTGCTTAGAGCGGTGAGACAGGATAGATGTAATGTATCACTTTCTCTCTCTGTGAGTCGAATTTCCTCATGACTGAGGGTCGTGACTCCCCCGCAGAATTAATTCGTTAGGGAGTTCCCTTGGGCAGATACATCGTGGTGGGTACCCAGGTCCTTCCACGGAAGACACACATGTCCTCGGACATTGTGGTCTTCAAACATGTCGGTTTCCTCACGATGTTTTCCTTCAGCGTTAATGTGATGTTAATGTGAAGTGATGATACCTATGTATAAAAAGATTAAAAAATATTTATTTATTTATTTATTTAACTTACAAGTTGTCCAACGGACACAAACACACAATAGCAAATTATAATAGAAACACAAATCCAATTAAAGGACAACACGGGTAACAACACAATATACATACATAAACTATGAACACAAAAACACTACACCTACATCAACAATACACATACTCACAAACCTACACTTAACTTACTTAAAACAGAATAAACTATACAAATTCATACTTAATAACACTAACACACAAGTCAAACAAAGAACTCGCTGCTCAGCCGCCGCCTCAACGAAGACAAGCTAGACCCGAATGGATCCAGCCCCAACCGTTTGTCAGCAGCATTGTAACTCACACTCGCTCTCACCAGAAATGCATTCTGGGTATAGTTGGCATGTTTGGGCGGAATATATAATAGAGGATTAAAACGACCTCGAAATGGAGTACAGTTTAAGCTTTTAAGTTTTGTTGCCATATCATGCCACTATGACATTTCTCTGCCTTAGACCACAGTGATCAAATGCCTGACTGTAAAGAGTAAAAAAACCAGTCGTAAACTTCCTAATTATGTAATAGTACTTACATTGTTACCCTAGGGGTGAAAGTAACTTATTTAGTCCCGAGACGGGGTTTGGCGCCCGAACGCAGTGAGGGCGCTAATAGTTCGAGGGACTAAATAAGTCTTTAACCCGAGGTAAACACTGTGCTTTTCATTACAAATACGAGGAAATTAAAAATAAAAACATGAATTAGCTAAAGAAAATATGAGTAAATTTTATTTTACCACTCAAGTCAAAACAAAGATAGGTACCTACCTCAAATCGTATGATGATTTTCCACTACCGCTTTAGCCTCTTCTTTTATAAAATCAGGCGTTCAATTTATACTTATTAAAATCAGATGAACTCATTTTATAGGTACAAAATCTCTGCTATACGTATTGTGACGTAGAACCTCTTTGAATGTAGGTGTAAGAACTATTTGGTTAAATGTACTCCTAGGTATAAGAACCTCGGAGGAAGAACAAGCCTGGAGTCATAGTAATAAATTGAACGTGTTCTGTATGACTGCACTCTTTCGACTTATGTGCGCACCAACGCGGAAGAAAGAGATAACTAGTTACTATATAGATCACCTTCAAATGACAGTGTAGCCGTTTTTTAATACCTCAATTTAGTGATGTGCCTACGACGTACGAAATAAAAAACCGAAACCGAACCGAAACATACATTCTGTTCTGTCACGTTAACGATTATTCTAGTAGTTTCGCTAACTAAACCATATTAAAGTGACGTAATTGTAACATGTTTTCAAAATCGATCTTTTAGGCATAGTTAGAACTAGGTGAGAAAACCTGGAAAAGATTGTGTAGTTCGAAATAAATAAAATAACTCAGATAACTTTTGTAGGTTTTTATTTACTGACCCTTAAACAATACAGTTTTATTTAAAAAATTACGTACTTTATCTTGTGGTTGTATAAGTTGCTTAGTCATATAATGAATTTTCGTTTTTAAGTATGTCTCGGCTATGGCTTTTATGAGTAGATTTCTATGATTATCAATATTCCACTGATCAATACTATGTTGAAATAATTGTTCGAATAAATTACTACTATTGGCAAAACCGAGACCCGATTTTAACCGAATTCAGAACAATTGTGCACAACACTATAAACCAAACTTTTGCGTATTTTTAACATATAATGGCAAAATTTAATTGTGTTCCTCCAAAATGAGGTTCTAAAAGAGTAGAAATTTGTTATATTTTAATATTTTGATTCAGTTTTGTATTGTTTTGTGGAAAATGATAAAAAACTCTAACCTGTGAAATGACAAGCTCTGGATTTCGTCACTTTTCTTCGAAGCATGGCTCTTACAGCCATAGGCAACGCACGCCATTTGTTCTTCAGTAGAAAACACTTCTCAAACAAACTCATTTAACCAAATATTCCAAAGATTCACGGTATATTCGCCAAAAATCCAAATCCACAGCTAGTATCCAAATTGGTTACTCGAGCTAGAAAAACCGGCTTCACTAACGTAAAGGGCCGAACAGATTGTATATAGTTGTCTCTTTTTAGCACACTAAAAACATTTATTAAAAAGAGAGGTTCCGATAGTGCGCCACACTTCAACTTATTACTATGTCTCCAGGCTTGTCCTTCCTCCGAGATAAGAACTCTTTTGTTTTTGTAAATAGGTTAGTAGAGTTCAAGATAACTCTGCGCGCGGATAAAATTGGAACTAAAATGTTCTGATTGCAGAGGCCAATTCTTGGCATAAGTGCTGCCGCCAGTCGCGCGCAGAGTTTTTACATGTTAATTTGACAGCTGTCAGTTGAAAGCGATTCTCCCTAGGGATGAAAAGTATTACTTTCAACCCGCTCCTCAGGCAATTTCAGACCTACTTTCAGAGTGTGAGTAATGAAAAATAATTTAGGAACTGGGTAAGACTATGAAACAATTGAGTACTCCCTACTACTTGCACTAGGACGAATCCTGTGTGGTGAGTTTAGTGAGAGTTTCTGTGTCCCATGTTAAAAATATGAGACATTATGAATTGGTGATTTAAAAAAAACCGTTTAAATTTTCATTTATTTGTTGATTAATACAGGTAGAAATGATTATATTTTCCAGGCTATCGAGGAGCAGTACCCTGAGTTTGTGGAGACGAACGACGCTAACAACGTGCGCGCGATCGAGCTGGCGACGTCGCTGTATCGAGACATCATGACGGAGGTCTGCGAAGATGGTACGAATAAACTGAATTAATAATGTCGCAACAAGAACGTAAATAATTACTTGATCAGCATGTTTATGATAGTAAAAATGCTGAAAGAGACAGAACTGCTAGTATAGTCTGTTTGACCTTCTATAGCCGTATTAAAGAGATTCGTGACTTGTTGATTGAATTGTTTCATTGTTCTCTTTGGCAAATATATAGGAGTGGTGCGCGCCCAGGTTCAGTCATAACACAGGTGTCAAAGTTTTCAAACCGCCCCATGGTCTCTGACATGACTTAACGAATTTCGTAATATAACAAACAGCGAAGAGACAATTTATGTGTGATCCGACTTACAGAAGCGCCCAAATGGAAATGCTAACGTGATGTTTGTTCCCAGAGAGTGGTCGCTGCCTGCACCCGGCGGCGCTGCGGACGCAGCATGCGCGCGCGCAGGACGCCGCCCTCGCGCGCTTCACGGAGCAGCGCGGCCCTGCGACCAGCGCGCCCGCCGACCAGCATCACAGGACTCTCGTCTGGGTACACTGCTTACTTTATTTCATGACGATAGTCTATAATACATAATGTAAGGTCACTTTGACAAAATCTCAAAGAAACTTCAAGATTTCATGATTACAATCCAGAGATCTTGAAATCTACTAAAGTAAATCTTCTATTCAAGCGTGCTGTATAATATACGCTATGACTACAGATTTAGACTACAGTCGACCTCAAGCAAAAGGTTAGCCTATTGTTGTTGCTCTGTTTAGACGTGTCCCAATTTATGAGATCGGTTCTTGATTTACCTGCTTTGACACAATTCAGTTCAGATTGAGATTCAAATCTTTTTGTTTTACTTTTCAATAAAAAAGAACCTTTACTTCCAGGCTCTGTTGGCAGAGTACAGGAAGTTTGAGGATCACAACAACGATCTGAACGAGGCTGCAGTGAAGGACGGCCACGATTACTACACGCGTAACATCGCGCCGTTCCGCTTCGGCGGCGAGGGTGTGCTGGACCTGTTCGGGCCGCCCGACCTGGAGGTGTTCTCCAGGCACGCCGGGGTCAAGCAGGCGGCGGTGGAACACTTCTTAGGGAGGCGGACACCGGCGCAGGAGGAGGAGAAGGATGCCTTCTTAGTGGAACTCGATAAGGTATATAACCTAACAGCGGTTTAACTAGCAGCGCCTTGCGTTTTTAATAGCATTGATCCACCGCCATAACAAATTTCATGTAAATCGGTTCAACTGTTTGTGTGTGAAAAAGTAACAAATACTCACGCACACACACACACACGCGCGCACACACACACACACACGCACACACCTTACTATTATATTATTAGGTATATTACTTCCTAACCTATATGGATTTGGGCCAGTAGTTTCCCACAGCCACGCCGAGGGGCAAGGCTGTGAGCAGCTTTTCTGGTGCATGTGTTGGGACACAGTGCGCAGGGCATGAGATGGGCCATCGTTTGGTTAGCTCCGCAGCCACGTTGCGTTCCCGCCTTAGTCTATAATAGTGTGATGTGATGATTGAATAAAAATGTATTTTCTTTGTTACAGAGAATTGAAAACAGTTACTCGTGGATAGTTGCGAAGACGTTATTTAACTTGACGGCGCAGGGGCTCAGTGTTCTCTCGATGACAACCGCTATGGGGAGTTTAATGAGACGGTGAACATAGAATTAACTTGATATTAAAACTTTCGTGAAACATTTTATCAATATGTTAACTAAACGGTTTTCACTCACGTGTAATTCGCGTATGTTGTTTACGCGTTAACATATTGATAGAATTAGCTTACTTGTGTTTATGTATACATACTTTACTTATGTACTACTACTTCCCTGGTTACTTTTACCAGAGACAGGTCTAACGGCTACTATTTACGATATCTTAGCGGGTTGTCTAACAGGATAGTTAGATAGGTAGATTGTTTACGGCAGATTTCCGAAAAGTTGAAGAACTTTTCAGTCTTTTCACTCATTAAAATTGAAATTATAATGACTAAAAATACAATCGCTATTTAAAAAAAATGTTCCCATTGATAGTTATTAATATAACTTTACTAGAATTCGCCCTAAAAGATTGTTTGATAGATGCTAGCAGATGCTTGTATCACATTACTACAATATTTATTGTACAACAGTTTTATATATACATACCTGTATTTACAAAATCTGACAGTTTGTCGGAATTTTTAAATAAAGAGAGCTACCGTTTTTGACATTTCAAACCTTTTTTTTTTTTTAATCTTTATTTACTTAAAGGAGTTTTGTCATACATTGACTATGTCACTCCCGTACGGCTAGTACTTACTTCTACGGACGAACAGGGGAGTTAAAATTTTTATATGAGAAATTAAAGATTTGAGTGTTACAAATTTGATCGACTTATGAGTAAAAATAGCTACTCCTCCGTATCAATCACTGCGATCAGCTCTTAAAATATTATAATCACAAATGCGAAAATATCTGCCAGGATCAAACCAAGTTTCTGACACAATAGCTATATGTATGTATCTTTTCTTGATAAAGAAGAGTTTCAAATTCAGCTCGCTTCGGGCGGATGCTTTGTTTATTCCATTGTATTGCATTTAATTTGCAGTTTGTGTGGCTGTAATCCATAATTGCTGAATGAGGTTACAGCCAGGCTTATCCGCCATATATTGCCACACAAACGAGAGTACTCCTTCAAACACGATCCCAACACAGCTTTTGATCTTATCCTCCCACGACACGTTTGCTTCCAATAACTTGTCTTTTAGTTTCATAAATAGTACTTGCCAAGATACTTGCTCTTTCTTTTCTCGGTTGGGAATCATGCTGTCGTCACCGGTCTCCGAAGAAGATTCACAGTATATATCATTCTCTTTCTCTTTCGTAGTTCTTTTCTTTCTTTTTTTCTCCGCTTTACGCCCTTCACTTTCTTTTTTACGTGTACTGCTTCCCTCTTTTACTACGTTGGCATAAGAGGTCGCGGCGACTGTAGGGGCTAGCACAGCGAGCGGCGAGGCGGCGCGCGGCGTAGTACCGAGGCGGGTCAACGGCCGCGCTGTCGGCAAGCGCGGGAGGCGCGTGAGGTCTAATGTAGGAGTAGGTGGTGGCGGTACATAAAACGTCTGTGCCCTTTTGTACGAGCAGTTGTTCTCACTCATAATGTTACGTATGTTTCTCTCTTTTAGGTATACCGGACAAATTTTAGCCATTGCCATATGTCGACCCGTGCAGTTATTACAGCGGAATTCCGTCGTCTCGCAATTGGCATGAGGTTTGGAGCACTTTGGGCATATTACTTTCAGTGACGGGCACATTTTTATTGTGTGTCCAAAACGCCAGCATTGACTACATTGCGTTACTGAATACCTGTAACTAGTGACTATAGATTGAACGTCATAAATTTTGATATACTGCGGTAGTGATTGCCCTTCAAAACATATACGAACAGACTCACCCAGCTCCCAGCGGCTGTCAAGAGTATTTCTGCGTTTTAGTCGTTTAACAGATATAATGGCTTGTTCCGACGATAAGGCACTTATAATTTCCTCTTCGGTTAAATCTATATCTACATTTTTAATTACACCATAGGAGTAGTATACCTCCATCGTCTTTCTTGCCTTGATGACATCTGTGTTGAACACTTTTGATTGGCACAGAATATTTGCACTTTCCTCATTTTCAAACCGAACCAACACTTTGTATGGATTAACATATTTAACTTGATTTATGTTAGAGATAGGTACCTTCATTTTTAAACATTTTGGCTAAACCAAACTGCTTAGGTAGTATTTCCGTTGAAGTCAAACTGATTTCGTAGCCTTCTTTCCTGTCTGCATCACGCTTTGTAATTTTTGTTTTCCGTTCTGCTGTCACCGTCTTCCATGAATTTTCTTCTGAGCTGTTGGTGCTGACTACTTTTCTCTTCACTGACGCACTTCTTTCGTAGTTCGCGTCCAACAAACAAGTCGCCCTTACATCCTCACTGCTGATAGTCATGTCGCTTTCTTCGGCCGCGGGGTCGAGCGCAGGCTGCATGTCGGAGCGTGCGCCGCCCGCGGGGGGCACAAGTCTGTACGTGTCCGAACTTGTTCTCGCTTGATTATACTGAGCGATGCGAGAGGGAGCTTTGACGCGTCTGAAGCCGGCTTCTCACTGCGCGTGTTGACCCGCGCCACGCCGCGCCGGCACGCGCCTCGCGCAGTGTGAAGAGCTTGGCGCGGGCAGGCGCGGCGTGGCGCGACCTATCCGCTAAAAGTCGGTAACTTCAAAGGCGCGGCGCGGGCTCGCGCGTGTCGGCGCGGGCGCGCGCGGCGCGGCGCGGCGTGTACCTACCCAGACAGACGAACACGATTGAACTCGTTCATTTCATTTTGACTCGTCCTACGTTGAGGTACTGTGGTGAATATGGAGTGGCCGAATGAAACGATCGCCGAATTTTTAACTTTGTATGAAGGCGAACCCTCTCTGTGGAATTCGAAAAATGCGGAGCATAAAAACAAAAACGACCAGCATGATGCCTGGCTGCGAATTAAACAGAATTTAAAAGGTGGTACCATACCGTTACAAGAAATTAAAAAGAAAAGGGATTCTTTAATGGGAACCTATAGAAAATTAAGAAGTAAAGTTTGCCAATCAATAAAGTCTGGCAGCGGTGCTGATGAAATCTATAAGCCCGACTGGCCATTTTATAATGTGATGGCCCAATTTTTGAATGATGTGTATAATCCAAAGAAAACGAAGGATTCTGAGGTAAGTACTTTATTTACTTAAAAAATTAATAATTATTTTGCCAGGCAACCGCACCGTTTGTTATAAAATATTCTGCAAACTGGTCTCTTATATTCTTGGCGGAAAGAGGTGCTCTTCTTGGCCGATTTTGGAGTGGTAGTAGGGAAGCAACTCCATTTTGGTCATCACGCCAAGAACCGGGCTGAATCTCGCCATCATCATTTTCGGTATCAAAGGATCCAGGAGGGGTATATATAAGTCTAGACCTTTTAGACCGTCTCAAAAAATTGTGTAACAATGCACATGTCATCACAATATCAGTTACAATATCTGGTTGTAAAAGCATGGGTTTTCTTAGTACTCTAAACACCGCAGACATAATGCCAAAGACATTTTCAACAATCCTTCGAGCTCGTGAAAGGCGGTAATTAAACACGCGTTCTTTAGATCCCTTATTATGAGTTCCTGCGTATGGTTTCATCATATTTTCCGTTAGAGCAAATGCACTGTCTGCAACAAATACGTAAGGTAGAGGTGTTACTTTCAGCGGTAAGCAGTCTGGCGGTGGAAAACCCAATTCCTTTCTACAGATTTGTTTATATAAGTTGGTGTTTCTGTATACACCACCATCGCTTATTCGGCCCTGGCACCCACAATCCACAAAAATAAAATTGTAATCCGCGTCGACTAAAGCCATTAATACAACACTGAATGTTTTGTGATAGTTGATAAACTCAGATCCACTATGAATAGGACTTTGTATTAGCACATGTTTTCCGTCGATAGCTCCTAAGCAGTGAGGAAAATTCCAAATTCTGCGGAATCCTTTCTCTATCCTTAACCAGTCAGATGATGTCCGTGGCAGCTAAAACAAATAAAAATATTGTAAATTATCATGAATATTTCTTATTTTTAGGTCACTGACGACATAGAAGAAATAGAAGATAACCGTGATTTAGATGCCTCTGAAGATAGTAAACAGGATGATGAAGAATCAGTTCAATTTAAAAGACCAAAACCTCTTCCTAAAAAACGTGCTAAAAATATTGATATAGAAAATAAAATGAACGAAGCATACGACTATTTAAAACAAATGACTCAAAAACCCCAAATCCCGCAAGATGAATGTTCATTATACACACAATTATTGTGCAAAAAATTGAGAGGCTTACAAGAAAATACACGTGAAATAGCGATGTTGGAAATTGATAGATTGATTTTCAATCTGAAGCAAAAAGAACTATCGTCAAACCCACATGCACAAATACTAATCAACCCACCACAGCCCACGAATTTTGGACATTCCGGCAATCTCTACTATCAGCCATCCACATCCTACCATCCATATCCTTCTCCACAGCAATCCCCAAATTTTCGTCCATCGCCTTCTTCACAGCCATCCCCAACCTATCATCCATCGCCTTCTCCACAGCCATCCCCAACCTATCATCCATCGCCTTCTTCACAGCCATCCCCAAACTATCATCCATCGCCTTCTCCACAGCCATCCCCAACCTATCATCCATCGCCTTCTCCACAGCCATCCCCAACCTATCATCCATCGCCTTCTTCACAGCCATCCCCAAACTATCATCCAACGCCTTCTCCACAGCCATCCCCAACCTATCATTCATTATCTTCTCCACAGCCATCCCCAACCTATCATTCATTATCTTCTCCACAGCCATCCCCAACCTATCATTCATTATCTTCACCACAGCCATCCCCAAACTATCCATCTCCACAGCTGTCGCAAGTCGAAACATCAGCTTCGCAAAGTCTATTAAAAGAATTCTATGAAGAGGAGGGTAGTAATTTAGTTTAAATGGATGATGTCAATTTCTATTTGTTTACGATTTAAAAAAATAAATGCTTAATTCTACTACTTACTTTTATTTCTTGTGATAGTTCTTTTATCAATGCTTTACAAACGTCCGTGACACAACTTGAAACTGTTTGGATAGATACTTTGAAAAGATATGAAAGGCTTGTGTAACTATCTCCGGTTGCTAAAAATCTGAGAGCAATTGCAAACCGTTCTTGTACTGGAATACATTTTCTCATATGGGTATCTTGTTTTGCAATTATAGGGCCTATTTTATTCATTAGATATTCGTAATCTTCTGGTGACATTCTACAGAAGTTCTCAAATTTTCTGTTCGGTTCTTTAACAAAATCCGATAGCATATCTGATCCATTGTATCTGAAACAAAAATACAATAATTTTTACTAAATTTTCCGGCAGCAAAGTTTCATTTTAAAACGCGCCAAACTTACCAATAGATACCATCAAATATATTGATAGGATTCTTAAAAATTACGTACCTATGTAATTATCTTAAAATACAAACAATGATTACCTTGACCGGCTCTTATTGAACGTTGACATCCACCAGCGTCTCCTCTTCTTCTTTTTGTTAATTTTATTAAGTAAACGATATCCACAAAATAAGACAAAAACGGCTGATGCAACAGCCATGCCTTCTTCTTCAGTGGCATTGCTCCATGGCTGGAGGTGGCAATTCGACTCACAAGACATAGTGCGCTGCGCTAAACAGACTGAATCAAACTGAGGTGTAAAGCCAGAAGGCACGCGCCGCGACGCGCCGCACAAACGGGTGGCGCGGCGTGTCGCGTGGCGTGTTCTTGCGCGTGGAGCGGCGCGACGCGTAGTAGCACGCGTAGTGAGAAGCCACCTTGACAACGGCGAGAGTCCGCGCGCGAATGCGATTTCAAACCTTACGATCCAGTAGCGATCCTAGCGGCAAATTGGTGAGGTTTGCTTAGTATGAGAATATTTGGACCTCACGGTACACTAGCGCCTCTAGCGATGATCTTACACGCGTATCGTCAGTTTCAAGGAATGATGGCAGAATTGATAAAAACAACATTTTGTACATCAGTTATTTTATTATCAGTAACAAGTCAGATAATGATTTCTACATAATAATGTATTTCACATGCTTGGGGTCTAAATCTCAATTGACGAAATGTATGAATCGTAACAAAGTACTCTATTCTTAGTTACAATATTATAATTTCTTGTGAAAATAATAATTAAGTGTATTTGTAGACAATTATACAGCCGTCGCAGTAGTGCAGATAAAATCTTTGAAAGAGATGGCAATATGTACATTAGTTAAGGAGCAACAGAGACAGACAACGAAAGTTAGTAGACAATTCTATATTAAATTATTAAATCAACGCGACGGCAGTTTAGTTTACTAATGTTGTTATACTTATCTATTCATTTGGATAATTCTAACGGTAAAGAATAAAGAGGAAAAAGGATCGAGGCTTTTGTACAGCTTCATACAAAATATTAAAGTTCAATTAATGTTGCCTTTAGCCTTTGTACATAGCGTTACAAAGAAAACTAAGTACATAATTTTGTAAACTGGCAGAAGTGAGAACACATAATTTATACACGTTTAAAATCGGTAATATTATATTAGGGTCCTATCTATTTACATACATTTGTCACTGCCATGAACATAGGTACCGCACCCAGCCAGGACAAGCCTGCTCCGGTCAAACCGGCATACCGGGGGGCACGAGGTTGTGGAGCGTGGTTTTGTGCTAACGCTCCGGGATGGTAGTCGACCGGCTATGCAGCCAGACGCCGATTTGGAGAAGGTTGTTATTAGGGATAGGGATAAGCGTTAGTAAAAAATGGTATTCGTTGATTATTGAGTAGACCCATCTTGGGGTTTGTTAGTGTTTGGCTTTGCAAGCACTATCTTAATACGTTCGCTGTGTAATGTTGGTCCTATTGTGTGTAATCATAACCACGTCGGGTGTAGTAGGTGGATCTTAAATGTGGGTCGAATAGATCCTATGTCGCTAAGGGATTGTTCTTGTGTCATCTGACGGCCTTTCCTGGGGTATGGTTGGTGCCTGCCTGTTGGTATGTCTTTCTGTTTCCTCATCAGATTCGCTGTCGGTTTCTGCCATCTTATAGATCTCCCTGGCAGCTCTTATAAAGTCTCCTTTGTTTTTCGCCATGTCCTGCCAGTCAGATGTTTTCCTGGGGTCCATATCATGAGATAAAGAATCCTTCCACGTATAGTTAGGTCTACCAACTTTAAGATCTTCCGTTGTTTCGATCTCTTGCAAACGGCGCCGGCACTCTTTAAGTGTATTTCTAGCCTCTATATCTTGAGGGTGATGCTTATAATGGAACTTCGCCTTCTGTAGGTTTGTAATTGCCTCTTCTCTAGCCTTAGAGTACCTTCTTTCATGTTTGATAGTCTTATTGGCCGCCATCTTCATGACGTTTGTTATCACTTCCTACGATAGCGGGTCTTTTCGGTTTTCGCCGTTCCTGCTCTTTTTGGTTTCCTCTAATAAAGTTTCTTGGTTTTTTTTTTTTTTCGAGTGGTGTTACTTTGAAGCATCTCGTAGTTTAGGGTTTTGTAGTCAAACTCGTTCGCAACGTTGGCCCTGGTTAGTCTTATTGGAGGTCTCGTAGAGTCCCTATTGGAGTTTCACGTGAGGGCAGGGCGACCTAACTTTGAACAAAAACGCGCCACGCTATCAAAATACGTTCGCAGCGCAGCGTACGTTCGTAACCTACGCGCAAGCCAAATTGATATTTAACGTTTCGATTTACGGTTCATATTTCACTGCATACAGTTCGAGTCTCTCAAAGTTATCATGGTTGCCATTAGGAATGTAGATTTAGTACAATAATAAAATTGTATTATTTTAGTGTTTATACTTAATCATCAGTGAATTATATTTCCATAAATTAATACTTTATCAGTAATTATTTTTTATGTGTTATTATAACAAAGTATGTATTAACATTTTTTTTCTAAAATGTTTACTAAATTAATCCTGTTTTTCTCGAATTCAACTATAAATTGCTTATTTAAGTAGCTAGATATACCTATTGATACAATAAAAACAAATTTTTCATACTTTGGGGAGTGTTGTGCCGTTTGACCCACGACTGTCGATCGTACTTTACTGTGCCCTCCGCTCGCTGCGTGTTCGGAACAGGGAGATAGGTTTCTGTTGTATTATTTATTCTGTGGTGAGGGGCTTCAGGTTTCCCCATATGATTCTATGGTCAGATAGGATTGTTTTTTCACCTTTGATGTAATTAAAAATCTGGTTGTTTTTGGCATCTGTCATTATATGGTATATTTGCGATGTTTTGTTTCCCAACGTCCAAGTCAGTTTACAGCTGCGCCGGCCGAATGATGTGTCCAATCGGAGATTTTCCCGTTTCGTTACTTGTTTGGTGTGGGAGATTTTTGCCTCTTTGATTTTTATCGCGAAGTTCATGTGTATCTGTGAGTACTATGTGGGCGTTGAAGTCACCTAGTATGATTGTTATTGAGTTTCTTGGTTTGTTCTTGGTCAGTTGTAGTAGCCGAGTCGCGTCGTTTGCTGCTGGTGACGTTGAATTGGACCTGTTCGTTGTAGTAATGAATAGAGAGGCTCCACTGCTTGTATCTATTGAAGCAACCATATTGTTTGTGTTTGCTTTAGTCCAGTTCAGCCTTAGGCCGCTGCTTTTTCTTATGAGAATAGCTTGGCCTCTTCTGTTGTTGTTTCCGCTTAGGTGCCACGTATAGTGACTAGATTCGTAGGTCCCGGATTTTAAGTGAGTTTCCTGTAGGCAGGCAATATGGATAGATTTTCCGTCTAGAAACTCGTCAATCTCTCGTTTTTTAGTCAACGTTGCGGCGCCTCTAACATTCCATGTGGCAATGTTTATGTTTTTATTTACTACCTGTTTTTGTTGTTTGGTGTGGCCTGGGGCGGGCAAGTCTGTATCCGGACTCATCTGGTATTCTCCTCTGGGGTGCTGGTTCCAAGACTAAGGTCATTTTGCGTGGTGCTTGTACTTATTACTCCTAGGTGATTTTCAAAGCAATCAAAGTGGTTCCCCGTAATTATTAGACCTATGCTACCTGCGGTGTCGTTTGGTGCCTTAGGAGAGAAACATACTGTTTCTTGTAGCGGGGTTTTTTGAGAGATTTTGACGTTAATACTATAATATTCCGCTGCCGCTATAAGTATGTCTGTGCCGCCCCATATGCCATCTTGGTATTGTGATAGAATGTAGTTCCTGATTTGTTCGCTTTGTGCTGAACTATCTAGATTACTTCTGATCGCTAGGTACATTTGTGGATCGTTTTGGTTTTCCTCAACGTGGCGTGCGAGGTCTCGTCGAATGTGTTGGTGGTCAAAGGTTAGGCCGTTAAATACAAGTCGTTAATTTGGTAGGCTATAAGCGCGATACAAGCAGTTGCCGTCTCCTGGTATTTTTACGATAGGGTCCCTATTTCCATATCGGCTTTGTGCCTTACCGTGGCGGTATCGCAGAGGACGGGTTGTCGTGGCTAGCTCGTGATATCTTTCAGGTATGCGCGTGCTTGAGGCTGTGAAGGAAGCTTATATACTATGTATTACTTATTAGTTAACTGGTATCTCATGCACTATACTAGTTCCCTTTTATCTTTAACGGAAAAGGGGAGTAAGTAGCACTCGAGTGAGTACTTGGGTCTCGTCTAACAACTCTAAATACTTGCACTTAATACCTGCTGTTTATTTGGAATAAGTCTATTAATTACGCTTTATGTACTAGTGTGTTATGTGTATAAAACAAACGTCTGGGCTTTATTGTACGTAGAAAAAATGACTACAATTAGAAGCAAATTTTGAGCTATGTTTAACAAAGGATGACCCACCCGACAATAGAGGCTCCCAGCTGTGGCGGGAATTAGCAGATGATTTTAAGAAGGGTTTTTTTGGTTGTATTGTTAATGGTCTGATTTATTGCTTAGTTTTACGACTCGGTATTTGTTTTGGGAATGGATAGCGTAATATTTCACGCGCCTTTTTAAAATCTTAAGTTATTGTCCAAACGGGTCTGCAGATGTGTGTAGTTTTTACTCGTATTTAGGCTTTTGTGTTTGCCTTGGGAAAGTAGATTGTCTGTGTTTTCGCATACGTTACGAGTAATTACGTCCGTGGTATGAGATCGCGTAATCTAGTATACCCTTGTAAATTTAGCAGGTTTTTACTGCAGTTTGTGTAAATATGTATTTTGAAATCGGATAAGCTAGTTACGCGTAGGTTTGATCTATAAGTAACCGATGTGACCGTACGGTGTTGGTTGCTGGTATGGGCTGCTTGAAAACAGACTTGTCCCTCGTGGCAGACGTCTAGACAATATCCTAGGATATTGAGGAAGGAGAGACCGAAGAAAAGGGGTTTAGACCACGTGTGGCTAATATGGAACAAGCTCACCGAGTTTTCCTTTTGTTGGAGTGGGTTTCCCCGCGCTGGGCGCTGGTACCGGTGGCCTCTGATGACGGGTCACGTACACTGGTTGTCACTCACTGATACATGTAAAGATTATAAACACGCGTTGCACGGCACTTGATTATAGTCACTTTTCGCGGGGCCAGTGAATTGATTTGCTCGCAGCCATTGCGCTAGCCGCTGGCAGATGTTGTGCCTATTGTTTACTGGATCAATTGTATTGACGAGGCTCTATTGACCGTTCCCGAAAGCGACCGCTCGTCACGGCGTCCAAGACGAGACTCCTTACATACATTTGTCACTGCCTAAAATATATTTAATAAGTATTATAAAAAATTATTAAATATTTACTTAGTCTTATAAGTTTAGCTGCTAAGTTATTTACAACTTGGAGGACAATATATTTATGGCACAATATTTTTACGAAATTCTTTACATAAAAAGTGTATTTAAATCAGTAATTTACATTTTTTTTGCTGAGCATACATTGATTAAATTCAGCTTTCTGTAGGATTAAGTCATCAAGATTGTACTATTATTAGTTTTAATTACTATAATTAGATTATTTACCAATTATTTTACAAGATTTTTATGAACTTTTGTTAAAAATGTGAATTTAAACTCGATTTATGTTAGTACTGATATTTTAATCATGGTATATTATTTCATAGTCTGGGTAACAGCGTAACAAATTTTAAAGACAGCTATATCAAGATTAATTTACGTAAAAATATTTGAAACCTTGATTTGCAGAGATTTTATCTGTTTTTAGAATCGATATCATTATCTTCAATCTTTTGTAATAAATTGGCTTAATAATATTTACCAATTATTGTGTAATTAAAAGCATCAAAGGCACAGTATTAATAAAATAGTGCTTTGGCTCTTATTTGGTGTATTTAGCAAATTTAAATGAAAGTAAAATAATAATTACACATACTTAACAGTTAAGGGCATGTAATGTATTTAATACCTAATGCATATTGGTTTATTTATTAAAGAATTTTCTGTTTGATATAAATAAAAACAGTCAATGAATTATATTTATTCATTTTTATTAAATTATTTACTTTACAGTTATTACAGAAATAACATAGTAGATAGGTAGTGGGTATGATTATATTCATAAGCGGAGCGATTAGCGACTACCTCGACTGCATAGTTAAGACGATATTAAGAAAGGTTAAGAGATTAAAGCTATTTTGGTTTCCTTACAAACTATTACGTAATTACAAAAAGTGTTCACTTATAACTATACTAGTTATTATTATTATAGTCGATCGTTGTATAACTTCACTTTGGCTAAAACGCTAAATGTCTTCAGTTTTCCTACAGAAACTAAGTCTTATTTACTCACTTTGTAATTATTTTTATTGAAAAGATTAAATTATCAGAAGGGAAGTAAGTACTTAAGTAACTCGTGTAGAATACTCAACATACGTCGATACATACCTACACTCCCGAATATTTCGTACTTTTTACGACTAAGTTTGGTACATTTAACAACCAACCAACTAGAGTTCGAAGTCTATGGTGGTAATACGACTGCTTGTTGTCACTAACTCACTACAACGCAAGTTATCAAACTACCACAGTAAAAAACACGATACTTTTTCTTGTTACGGCACAGTACAGTCGTCACTGACTCGGTAGCATGTTACTTCAATGTTTGACTTCCAACACCGTCACAATAAAGACACATTAATTTCGCTCGTGACTACGTATAGTAGCGGAATGTGAGCGATTAAACGTCAAAAAGCAGCGCAATATTGTGCTGCGAGGCGCGTCGCTAGTAGTGGTCCTGCGGGTGTGCGCGGTAGGGCGGCGCGCGCGAGTACGTGCCGTACGCGTCCTCCGGCACGCGGCGCGCGCCCCCCGCGACCGCCACCCCCGCGCCGCCCGAGCTGTACACTGACTCGCGTCGCTCGCTCACCGCTGCGCCTGTCAATACATACACACTTTTGTTAGCATTAGTAAGTTTCGAGGAGAACTGAAGACAGTAAACAAGGTTTTTTATTCAGTTCTTCAATGAAGGTGTTGTAGATTTGTCATAGTATTTTTATCGAACTAGAATAGAGAGCTGAGAACAATGTGTGTATTATCTAATTCGCGGTTCTTATGCTCGTAGGAGAACTAAATAACTAACTGAAATTGGTAGAAATGTGATTTTATTTTGGTAATGTGTAACTATTCAACAAAACTATAGATTTTGTGGTGGTTCTTACCGGCGGGTCCAGGACGCACGCCATTGGCTGAGTAGGGCGGGTCGCGTTGCGCGTTGTGAGCATTTTGCGCGTGCGCCATCGTGTGCGCGTGCGCGTGCGGCGGTCGCAGCACCAGCGATTGCGCAAGCGCCAGACCTGCGCCCGCCGTTCCGCTAGTCGCGCCGCTTGTCACTGTGCTGCCCTTGCTGTACACTGACTGAGACCTGGAAACATCGAATATGGGATATAAAGTAAAGTGTAAAAGAATCTACGTCGCTTATCGTCGATTAATACATTTTTTTACCCTACCTGCTATAAGTCTGCAAAGATTTGTCTCTGAGTATAGTTTATAGGTATAGGCACACTTTTTTGCACGGACAGAAAGTGTGACCTTTCTCTAGTCTTACGAAGACCAGCACAGGCATATGCTCTACTGCAGCTTCATCGAATCTAGTAACAGAAATATATTTGTATGGCAAGATCCCGAGTGAGTCCAAATGACAGTTAGCGGGTCACACCTGTGCAGCGTGTGGTGCCTGGCTGGCGGCGGAGAGCGGCAGTACAGTGACTTGGTGCCGGAGTAGAGCGGCTCGGCGGTGTCGGGGCGCGGGGCCGCCGCGCAGTGACTATGGTGTATGGACCCACCTGTGCAGTGTGTGGTGCCTGGCTGGCGGCGGAGAGCGGCAGTACAGTGACTTGGTGCCGGAGTAGAGCGGCTCGGCGGTGTCGGGGCGCGGGGCCGCCGCGCAGTGACTATGGTGTATGGACCCACCTGTGCAGCGTGTGGTGCCTGGCTGGCGGCGGAGAGCGGCAGTACAGTGACTTGGTGCCGGAGTAGAGCGGCTCGGCGGTGTCGGGGCGCGGGGCCGCCGCGCAGTGACTATGGTGTATGGACCCACCTGTGCAGCGTGTGGTGCCTGGCTGGCGGCGGAGAGCGGCAGTACAGTGACTTGGTGCCGGAGTAGAGCGGCTCGGCGGTGTCGGGGCGCGGGGCCGCCTCGCAGTGACTATGGTGTATGGACCCACCTGTGCAGCGTGTGGTGCCTGGCTGGCGGCGGAGAGCGGCAGTACAGTGACTTGGTGCCGGAGTAGAGCGGCTCGGCGGTGTCGGGGCGCGGGGCCGCCGCGCAGTACGTGGGCCGGTAGCTGAACGCGGGCTTGTCCTCCTCCAGGTCGCGGGACGACGCCCGGGATGGGGCGCGCCGGCCGCACCTGCAATACAATACAGTTTATGTTGAGTCAAATATTTTATGAGATTAAAAATATACTTACCTCCAAAGAATGGCATTAGGGTCCAGTAGTTCTATAATAGGTGTATATACCTACTGTATTTTCTAGTACCTACCTATCTAGATAGATTAGTCATGGTTGGGAAAAAACAGACAGATGGGGTGGCAGAACCATGATTTTCAGCATCATTTTTGTTCCACTACAAATGTGTAGTTACCAAGAGGTTGAAAGTGAAAGGTTGCAGTTACCATGATTTAGTTTGGTTTTTATGTTTGTCATTAATAATTATATCTCATTGCATTTGCATATCCGCTACGATAACAGTGTCCAATATAATATGTACATATATGTATTGTGACTGTTCAATAAAATAATGTAGTTTATAATATGGTAGTAGGTATACGGAAGTCGTTAAGCCATGTCAGAGGCCCTTAAGGCGGCTTGATAAACTCTCTACACCAGAGTTGGCCACTCTCATTGGATAAGCAGAAGAAGTAGGTATATATACGCACCACTCCCTGGCGAGGCCGGCCAGCGCGCCTCCGCCGAGCCCGCCCACCCAGCACACCCAGTGCGCGTCCCAGCGAGACAGCACGAACGACGGGCCCAGCGAGCGCGCCGGGTTCAGAGACGGCATCTACACAGACAAACACATATCTAAATATATAAAACTCAAAGGTGACTGACTAACTGACATAGTGATCTATCAACGCACAGCCAAACAACTGGCGGATTGAAATGAAATTCGGAATTAAGGTAGGTAGATGTTATGACGTAGGCATCCGCTAAGAAAGGATTTTTGGAAATGCCACTTTGAATTTTTATTCAAACTATGACTAAACTTGCAACATACATAGTTATGTACCTTGTTGGCGACGCGCACCATTGTTTCTTTTGAGTACTACTAACTAGCGCCATCTACTGGCATAGAGCAATATTGTGTAGTAGGTAGATTTGTGCAATATTTTATGAATAAAGGAGTGAAATGCGGGTGCGCGTGACATATTTCGATGATCTGACGTAATATGAAGTAGATCTTGGCTTGCTGTCCGATCGCGCCGATGGCCGGTCGTGTGCTTAATAAATAATCCTGATTTCTCATACAAAAATAGACTCTGTAGTGTTTGTGCGCGACAAATGTGTGACCCGCGCCCGTATTCCTCACATTATGTTTATAAATCGGTGTTTTGCATTCCTATCATCTACAGTACCTATATCTATACCCGAGGCTGATTTATGCTCTTTGCGAGTTAATGTGTTCACCTACTCGTATGCAATTATACAAGCAACAATTTACAGGTAGGGAGGTAGGTATAGGTACGTGCGCCCAGAAGTTTTTTTTTATATTTCTGTTTATAGAATGATCGACATCAATACAATACTGCGTTCTCGTATCTCTATTGACCGTTGAAAGATTCGCAAAGCAGATGGCTTCGAAATCTTTTCTATGTCGTGTAGGAGGATGTTTTGTGATTCCTTCAACGGAACAGATGGAAAAGCAGCTGTCGAGATACAAAAGCAGGTAGAGACGTAATACCCATACAACGAGGACAGAGAGAGATGCCACATATCAGCCATAAACACAAAGAAAGGGACGGCATGTTCCCACAATAGGCCAGGAACTGTATTATGAGGCCATTCGATCCGCTCGAGATTTGTATAACCTTTCATGCCTCAGGTGAATGAGATCAAATCAGTTTTATGGCCAGATAAATGATGAATGGTAGGCTACTTGGCTTACAATGTACTGACTAAATAGATTCACCTAAGTAGGTGGTGTAAGAAAACTAGGCAGGTAGGTACCCATGTTCGACATTTACAAGATGGCTCAGCTAAACTGGCAGTAAGTCCAAAAAAGTTTATCATGCTATGGAATATGTAGGTACACTTAGACGAATTTTCACCTGAGTATGTAGCCAAAGCCTTTATTCTTATTCGAAGAGACTGGGCGCCCCGGAAGTTGAGTTGTTGGTGGGTAGAAATTCCAAATAAACTGACTGCACCTCACTGTGGTCGTGTACTTTGTCACACCTTTCTCGACCCTTCTTCGAAACACGGTCGATTTATGAATGAAAATACTAAGTACTTTAAAGTTACACTCTGACTTATCCTTAAGGACGTCTTGGTAAAGGCGGGGTAAAGGATGGTTTAAAGGTTTGTTTACGAATACGGGTGTTAGTTACCTCTCACAAAAAAGTAACTTACAGAGACGAAGGAGGCCGCAGTGTAGGCGGCGCCGAGCAGCGCCGGCGCGGAGCCCACCCAGCGGCGGTCGCGCGCTGCGCCGTGCGCCGCCGCCACCAGCGCCGTGAGCACCACCTCGGCGCCCAGCCGCTCCCACGCCGCGCCGCCCCCGCCCCCCGGCAGCGAGGCTGACAGGCTGCCGGCGTACCCAGGCACGCTCACACTGCACACAAACATATATACATCACATTAATTAGAGATAAGGAAATACTGGTAAATACTCTAGTACCTATGCTGCAATGTAATATGTGCATCCCTCAGTGTATATCTACAGTACTATAATTATTATTCAAATAATATATAGTACTTTTTGGTTTTGATTTGTATTTATATTTTGTATTTGTAATACATAAAACTGAGTTCTCGCATATTTCAATTCATTTATAAATCAATCTATTCATAAAGTATATCTTGCTTTTTCAGGCGTTTTTTCACGTTGCGTTAGGTACAGGGAGTTATTTGAATTTTGACCCGCTGCCTATAGATTCCTTTTTTATATCGCCCTTTAATTTTGAAATTAAAGTATACTCTAGCACATAGTAAATTGTTCTGTTGACCTTTATTTTAGCAAAAACCAATTCCTCCGGGAACTGTAACCCGACCCACGCCCACTACGTGCTGCCTCCTGACAACCTTCTGATAAACTTGATGATAAAAAGCACAATATACTATTATAGTAGCTGCACTTATGCCACTTATTCAGACTTTGAGAAGAATATGTGTACCTTCCACTCAGGAACTTTTAGTAACGATTTTGCCTGCACGTAGAATGTAGATAATATTGTGCTTCCTCTATTAATACTTCGGCTTCACTGTCTAACTTCCCGATTTAATTTATAAAAAATATACTTTATAACATGAAAACATGTTATCGTGATGGCAACCTCACAGAGCGCGCTTTAGGTTTTTTATAGCAAATAACAGTTTTATCATTAAAAAAATCTGTGCTTTCCCCTAAAAGCGGACCTTTTTGAACGTATTCAACACAATCATGCATACTAATCTGCTGATAGAAAAACGTTAGGGGCTGTAAGCTCGCTTCAAAGCTGCGTTAGAAAAACGTTAGGATTTGTTTATCTAATGAGTTTAGGGTAATATGAGCCAGGTGCAAAAATAAGCTAATTTTGTTTACAGTTTTACACCTGTGCCGTTCGCACAGAAAAGACCGCAAATAAAATTAGCTTACGTTATTTTATTAGTGTTTTCTCAAACCAAATTATATATTTTGTTTGCAGATGCCTTAACTTATGTAGTTATATCTCAATTTTATTTTATTACAAGCTGTACTTGCGACTTCGTCCGCGTGGAATAGTTATTACCATAAAACGGTTCTAGTGAGTTAATCTTAAAAGATAGACATATACTGTTGCAGACATTTTGTTGGATCATTTCAAGAGGAATAATTCTTTCATACATAACTTTTTGATATCTTGAACCATTTTCGCAGCGCACGCAACGGAAGCCCTCAAAGATGAATAATTTTCCCCGTTTTTTCCATGTTTTTCATTATTTCTTCGCTTCTATTAGTTGCAGCGTGATGTTATACAGCCTAAAGCCTTCCTCGATAAATGGTCTATTCAACACAAAAATAATTTTTCAATTCACACCAGTAGTTCCTAAGATTAGCGCGTTCAAACAAACAAACTCTTCAGCTTTATAATATTAGTATAGATTTATTACATACAGTCAAATGCATGAAAAAAAGAGACAGCTATGTTGAATGGGTAAAGGTGGCTTCTCACTACGCGTGCTACTACGCGTCGCGCCGCTCCACGCGCAAGAACACGCCACGCGACACGCCGCGCCACCCGTTTGTGCGGCGCGTCGCGGCGCGTGCCTTCTGGCTTTACACCTCAGTTTGATTCAGTCTGTTTAGCGCAGCGCACTATGTCTTGTGAGTCGAATTGCCACCTCCAGCCATGGAGCAATGCCACTGAAGAAGAAGGCATGGCTGTTGCATCAGCCGTTTTTGTCTTATTTTGTGGATATCGTTTACTTAATAAAATTAACAAAAAGAAGAAGAGGAGACGCTGGTGGATGTCAACGTTCAATAAGAGCCGGTCAAGGTAATCATTGTTTGTATTTTAAGATAATTACATAGGTACGTAATTTTTAAGAATCCTATCAATATATTTGATGGTATCTATTGGTAAGTTTGGCGCGTTTTAAAATGAAACTTTGCTGCCGGAAAATTTAGTAAAAATTATTGTATTTTTGTTTCAGATACAATGGATCAGATATGCTATCGGATTTTGTTAAAGAACCGAACAGAAAATTTGAGAACTTCTGTAGAATGTCACCAGAAGATTACGAATATCTAATGAATAAAATAGGCCCTATAATTGCAAAACAAGATACCCATATGAGAAAATGTATTCCAGTACAAGAACGGTTTGCAATTGCTCTCAGATTTTTAGCAACCGGAGATAGTTACACAAGCCTTTCATATCTTTTCAAAGTATCTATCCAAACAGTTTCAAGTTGTGTCACGGACGTTTGTAAAGCATTGATAAAAGAACTATCACAAGAAATAAAAGTAAGTAGTAGAATTAAGCATTTATTTTTTTAAATCGTAAACATATAGAAATTGACATCATCCATTTAAACTAAATTACTACCCTCCTCTTCATAGAATTCTTTTAATAGACTTTGCGAAGCTGATGTTTCGACTTGCGACAGCTGTGGAGATGGATAGTTTGGGGATGGCTGTGGTGAAGATAATGAATGATAGGTTGGGGATGGCTGTGGAGAAGATAATGAATGATAGGTTGGGGATGGCTGTGGAGAAGATAATGAATGATAGGTTGGGGATGGCTGTGGAGAAGGCGTTGGATGATAGTTTGGGGATGGCTGTGAAGAAGGCGATGGATGATAGGTTGGGGATGGCTGTGGAGAAGGCGATGGATGATAGGTTGGGGATGGCTGTGGAGAAGGCGATGGATGATAGTTTGGGGATGGCTGTGAAGAAGGCGATGGATGATAGGTTGGGGATGGCTGTGAAGAAGGCGATGGATGATAGGTTGGGGATGGCTGTGGAGAAGGCGATGGATGATAGGTTGGGGATGGCTGTGGAGAAGGCGATGGATGATAGGTTGGGGATGGCTGTGGAGAAGGCGATGGATGATAGTTTGGGGATGGCTGTGAAGAAGGCGATGGATGATAGGTTGGGGATGGCTGTGAAGAAGGCGATGGATGATAGGTTGGGGATGGCTGTGGAGAAGGCGATGGATGATAGGTTGGGGATGGCTGTGAAGAAGGCGATGGACGAAAATTTGGGGATTGCTGTGGAGAAGGATATGGATGGTAGGATGTGGATGGCTGATAGTAGAGATTGCCGGAATGTCCAAAATTCGTGGGCTGTGGTGGGTTGATTAGTATTTGTGCATGTGGGTTTGACGATAGTTCTTTTTGCTTCAGATTGAAAATCAATCTATCAATTTCCAACATCGCTATTTCACGTGTATTTTCTTGTAAGCCTCTCAATTTTTTGCACAATAATTGTGTGTATAATGAACATTCATCTTGCGGGATTTGGGGTTTTTGAGTCATTTGTTTTAAATAGTCGTATGCTTCGTTCATTTTATTTTCTATATCAATATTTTTAGCACGTTTTTTAGGAAGAGGTTTTGGTCTTTTAAATTGAACTGATTCTTCATCATCCTGTTTACTATCTTCAGAGGCATCTAAATCACGGTTATCTTCTATTTCTTCTATGTCGTCAGTGACCTAAAAATAAGAAATATTCATGATAATTTACAATATTTTTATTTGTTTTAGCTGCCACGGACATCATCTGACTGGTTAAGGATAGAGAAAGGATTCCGCAGAATTTGGAATTTTCCTCACTGCTTAGGAGCTATCGACGGAAAACATGTGCTAATACAAAGTCCTATTCATAGTGGATCTGAGTTTATCAACTATCACAAAACATTCAGTGTTGTATTAATGGCTTTAGTCGACGCGGATTACAATTTTATTTTTGTGGATTGTGGGTGCCAGGGCCGAATAAGCGATGGTGGTGTATACAGAAACACCAACTTATATAAACAAATCTGTAGAAAGGAATTGGGTTTTCCACCGCCAGACTGCTTACCGCTGAAAGTAACACCTCTACCTTACGTATTTGTTGCAGACAGTGCATTTGCTCTAACGGAAAATATGATGAAACCATACGCAGGAACTCATAATAAGGGATCTAAAGAACGCGTGTTTAATTACCGCCTTTCACGAGCTCGAAGGATTGTTGAAAATGTCTTTGGCATTATGTCTGCGGTGTTTAGAGTACTAAGAAAACCCATGCTTTTACAACCAGATATTGTAACTGATATTGTGATGACATGTGCATTGTTACACAATTTTTTGAGACGGTCTAAAAGGTCTAGACTTATATATACCCCTCCTGGATCCTTTGATACCGAAAATGATGATGGCGAGATTCAGCCCGGTTCTTGGCGTGATGACCAAAATGGAGTTGCTTCCCTACTACCACTCCAAAATCGGCCAAGAAGAGCACCTCTTTCCGCCAAGAATATAAGAGACCAGTTTGCAGAATATTTTATAACAAACGGTGCGGTTGCCTGGCAAAATAATTATTAATTTTTTAAGTAAATAAAGTACTTACCTCAGAATCCTTCGTTTTCTTTGGATTATACACATCATTCAAAAATTGGGCCATCACATTATAAAATGGCCAGTCGGGCTTATAGATTTCATCAGCACCGCTGCCAGACTTTATTGATTGGCAAACTTTACTTCTTAATTTTCTATAGGTTCCCATTAAAGAATCCCTTTTCTTTTTAATTTCTTGTAACGGTATGGTACCACCTTTTAAATTCTGTTTAATTCGCAGCCAGGCATCATGCTGGTCGTTTTTGTTTTTATGCTCCGCATTTTTCGAATTCCACAGAGAGGGTTCGCCTTCATACAAAGTTAAAAATTCGGCGATCGTTTCATTCGGCCACTCCATATTCACCACAGTACCTCAACGTAGGACGAGTCAAAATGAAATGAACGAGTTCAATCGTGTTCGTCTGTCTGGGTAGGTACACGCCGCGCCGCGCCGCGCGCGCCCGCGCCGACACGCGCGAGCCCGCGCCGCGCCTTTGAAGTTACCGACTTTTAGCGGATAGGTCGCGCCACGCCGCGCCTGCCCGCGCCAAGCTCTTCACACTGCGCGAGGCGCGTGCCGGCGCGGCGTGGCGCGGGTCAACACGCGCAGTGAGAAGCCGGCTTAAGACAACCATTCGTAATATATAAAACTAAATTTTTAAGTATCTATTTCCTATCCTTTTTTTCTACAAACGAAGCAAAACCTCAACAGCATTCTTCCTGGCGGCGTTCCTCGTTATACTTATAGTAGGTACGTCGGCCCGGTAGCCGCGATTTTCTTTCATTACTCCGCTCTGTATGCTTCGTTATTTGCTCGCGGACTCATAATGAAGCGTACCTACCTACATATATATGCAAAATATCTATGCAACAAAAGATTACTTACATAACTACAGAGGTGTAGGTATCAAATAAATTGTTGTTTTTATAAGTTAAACATTCTAAGAAGGAGATGAAGTCACTTGGACATTAGTATTTTAAGTTGTTTGAAACTCGAACTATTTCACCAATTTGTATCATGTACATTTTCCTTCGATATTATATAAAAAAATATTAAATCGACCACCATTATTACACTTTATTTACCAATCGGTTTGTATATACAAACTACTTAACAAGTTAAAACTGTTCGAAATATTGTTCCTAATATATATGTATATGTAGATATATAATAATAAGTCAGAAATGGGCGAAAAAATCATTTCCAGCAGGAATCGAACCGGTATCTTGCGACCGTGGAATGAAAATAAACAATTGATTAAATGTACAGTATCCAAACAAGTCAATAAACAATATACCAGGTCAGCTTGCCAGTCCCGCTACGTTAGTAGATCTAGTGCAATCAATACTGCAAGTGAATCACGTCGACTCAGAGCACAGTTGTAATGTGGCACATGCATCAAACAAAGCAACTTTACAGCGAGCCCCAAGCGGCGATATACCTCCTTCTATTGAGTGAAGAATACATTCTGCTACTTGATATTGACTGGCCTGTTAGTTTAGTTGGTAGTGGCTCTGCCTTCTAATCTAGGGGTTGCGGGTTCGATTCCCGCGTGACACATGTAAATATGATTTAAAAAATATAATTACCTACTTGTTCTCAGTCTGGTCGTTTGTATGTTTAATAAGTATGTATTTACAAAAGAAAAATATATAAGTATTATATCTGTAATCTAGTGCCCACGACACAAGCGTTTGCTTAGTGTGGGGCTAGATGGCGCTGTGTGCAATGTTCCGGAATATTTATTAATTATATTGATTTAAACCAGTTTTTTATTTATTTATTGAAGTATTTATGTAGGTGTTGTATTCGATTTCTACGTTATTTTGAGTGTTAACTATGTGGGTATTAATTCAGAATAAATCGTAGCTTACAATCAAATGTAAAATTTATATACAGACTGTTTTACCTTCGTCGAATGCAACAAATAGTTTTTCCAGCATTATTACTTAAGTTTTAAAATATCAATGATATCTGTACATTTTTATGCCTTTTCAAAATACATACAAGGTATCTACTGACCTGATAATTACGAATGATCAAACCATAAATACGGTCACCAAATGCTACGGGTCAATTGCAAATGACATTTGTCGCGATATGTTTTCTTTGCATAATTTGTTGGTTTATTTTTGATCCCAACCAATCTCTTGCAATGAAAAGTGGTGAATTAATATGTAAGTACTCTAACCATAATGTTACCTATAACTACGTATTTAAATGTAATCAGAGGACCAGATTACATTTGCAACTTTCAAGTGCTACTAATTTGTAGATTGTTTCCTTCGCACATTCATGTAATGTAATTATCGTGGAGCCCGTAGCAGCTCTACGTCTCGTAGCTTACATAATTAGTACGTTAGAACTCTACGTGTTCTACGCCGTAGAAACGTAGCTATTTATCTGAGAAACAGCTACTAAAGCCCACGTCTTTTCTGGCAGCACTATTCACTACGAATATAGATTTACAAGAACGTATTCTGATCAGATTCTTAGTTACAGTTTTATCACTGCGCTGTCTTATTTTGTCCGGATTATAGCAAACTCTGTTATTATCGACTCTGAACAAGTAAAATAAAACCAAAAGTGCTGGTGTATTTATTATTTTGTATTTTTAGCAACAAACATGCACATTTATAAAGCTCGTGTTAAAATATAAGTTCTTCTAATCGTTTAAGAGTTAATTCTATTGTCAAAAGTTTCAAGTCGCCTTTGGGGCATTTAAGCTAAGCGACGTTGCTTTAAAGCTGAGGCCGTCGATTAAACGAATCGTGTATCGTTTAACACTATTAGGGTCCATCATTTGAAACTTACGTTTAAACTTATAATCGATTAGCACAACATGTTGCCAGCAACTTAGGTTTTTCTAGTCAACTTTCTAGCCGTTACTTTGCGGAAATCCATTGTAAATGAAACTCTGGAGCCGTCTCCAGAGTTTCATTTACTAATACTATCAAAATCAAATCAAATCCAATTTTTTATTGAACTTCTCTCTCTTTGAGTCGTATTTCCCCATGACTGAGGGTCGTGACTCCCCCGCAGAATTAATTCGTTAGGGGAGTTTTCTTGGGCAGATACATCGTGGTGGGCGCCCAGGTCCTTCCACGGAAGACACATGTCCTCGGATATTGTGGTCCTCAAACATGTCGGTTTCCTCACGATGTTTTCCTTCACCGTTAAGCGAGTGCAAATCCACACATAACTTGAAAATACAAGTCATTGGTGTAGGGCGGATTCGAACCAGGGTGCGTCTGGATGAAAAGCAGACACTGGAACCGCTGAGCCACACTCGCTTATTGAACTTAAATCTACCTATTTACAAAATATGAGGCTTAAGACTAAGATTATCAAACTTACAACTAAATACTATAGTATTAGGAAATTTAAAACTTATACTATTATTTCATAACAAAGCGAGCAAAATAGCAGGAACCAGTAAATAATAAATTGTTACAAATGTATGCGCCACATTCCACAAATATCCTCATATCACATGCAGTGTCAATGATTATGCATAATTTATGCACATGCAGGGGTCAAGTGGGGTCCATCTTTTATCCACAATTCTGAATGGAGAGCAAATTGCCACATTGGCACCTTATGGCGTGACTGGACAAGCTGGGTAAAAAATAATAAAACAAATATGTTAGTATTGTTGTTGGACGCGGGAGGATCCTGGCCTATTTGCTTATCACCGCTGGACAATACGTCGTCAGGGGAGAAATATGTGTTTTCGTACGTTTGCGTGGAAACAAGTGGGAAGATGATTCGGCAAGTGTCATTGCTGTACGCCGATATTTGTACACGAGTGAGTGTATTTTATTGACATAAGCTTGTTTGTACGCAAATATGAGTTACAATCCTGAAAATTAAGTTTACTATAGATAGTATTATTACTAATAAGCTAAGCTACCCTAACATTAAAATATATTATTTGGGTACACTAAACTTGTGTGTATTATTTAAATTATACAATGCCACACAATTAAATATCCTATACTTACAATAGAAACATCGATATCTCTTTACTGCAAAATATTTTTACCATAATATAAATTATTTGAAACTTCATAATCTAGCCTATCTAACCATAAATTGGTAATAGAAATAGAACCGCATCCACCAAACGCATCAAATAAAAATAAAAAACCCATCGCAACTCACCCCTCGATTTGGTTAACAAGCGAACAATTACATTTAATTTACGGATGAGTTTTTTAAAGTGTCCCAATATGGCGCGACCGCCCCGGAGCTATTAAACCGCTATCATTAAACTGGCGGCTAATCCACCGCGACATTTGTTAAAAAACATATAAAACTTATCCGAGGGGTATCGCAAACTATTTCAAAAATTCAATTGTTGTAAGTGCCACTTGTCTGCTTACTCTCCAACATTGATCTACCCATATTTACATTCTCATAATCAACCCTAAGCTTCAGCTATAGAGGTTAAAATAGAACGCTCCAATTTCAATGGAGTGAAATGTAAATTGAATTTAATCCACGTAGTGTAATAGATATGGGTGGACAAGTGCAAAGCCGATATGGGAATAAAATTGCATGCGTAATTTTCTGATTTGCAGCGGTCCGCAATTTATGTGTTTGGGTATTAGTTGGGATATGAATTTTCAATACGTGTCTATTGTAACTCGAGCATTTGTGCAATTTACCACAATTTTCCTTTGTAATAAACCCAGTAACTTTACGACCACTTTGCGGCCATAAAATAAGCCCTTTCACAATAAATGGAGTTATCATAATTATTATCATAACATAATCCACTTTTCTGGCAAAAAGCGCATCCCGGCCCAGCGCGCAGCGGGCGGCGCGCGCGGCGGCGGCGGCGGGCGCGAACTTGTTACCCTTTACCCTCTGGCCTTTGTTTGTAAAACCATAAAGAAAACAGCGGTGTTCTAACCCTAGATTACCCTTTCACGCACATGTCGACAAGAGGAACCGATTGTACAATAAATACAAGTTAACAATGACGTCTCTCGCACGCCATTTTAATCTCTACTGTGGCGTCATACAGCGCCCGCGAACATTTAATAAGCCACAATATTCTTTTCGGGGAAATATGTGGAGTGTATTTTTGCGTTTATTGTGCTCCGAATGGAGTTTTTATTACGAATGTCTGCGGCATTAGTCAGATTGTCGGAGAATCCCGCATATGTTGCCATTTGCGAATGTTATGATTGTGCGACGATATACATACTCGTCCACTGGTAGCTTAGAAGCTAGCTAGCGTGGGACGATGGCGGGTATCTTAGTTGCTGATAAATCAGGTGCTACATCGGAAGATTTCCCGCGAGGCCGAGACCAGCACTCGTAGAGCACGGCAGGTTTATGACTCCGCAACTAAGAGCTTTGCGGAAAACTTGACCACACTATACCTACGCATTAACATCAAACTGTGCTAAACATGTCTAAACCTTTGACCCGAGTTACAGAATAAATCTTCCAGGAACCGCCCACGATTCTCTCGTAGAAAGAAATGCCCAGCATTTAAAGAAAAAGAAAATGCTAACCAACAAATAAATAGGCACAATAGGCTCCAGTCTCGATAAAACTGGCTGAAAGCTTTACCCAAGAAGGCTATATCACAGTTTACCTCATTTGCGTCCGGAGCGGAAACCGACCAACTTCTTCACAATACTCGGGAACTATCTTCGCAAACAGAGATTATTCAAAACTTAATCTCATCGGGGAATAACTTCGCGGATTCTCAACACGAGTAAAAGAGACAAGTTTTCGTGAGCTAGTTACGATAATAATGTTGCCAACTTGCGTGTGTTTCTGGATAATGCTGCTTAATGAGGGTTACGTTTTATTAGTTGTATTAAACTTTGCTAAAACAATTCCCCGGCATTGTTTGAATTGTATTTGTACTGACTATATTTAATTTAAGGTACTACAAAATTTAGAACCGTCTGTTTAGAGGTAATTATAGAGGTAATATTTTCAGATTTTGGTTTTTGATGCTTATATATTTAGTAATTACGGCAACGCTAAATATCTACGCCGACGTAGGTTAATAATTATTAAGCGAGTGTGGCTCAGCGGTTCCAGTGTCTGCTTTTCATCCAGACGTACCCTGGTTCGAATCCGCCCTACACCAATGACTTGTATTTTTCAAGTTATGTGTAGATTTGCACTCGCTTAGCGGTGAAGGAAAACATCGTGAGGAAACCGACATGTTTGAGGACCACAATATCCGAGGACATGCGTCTTCCGTGGAAGGACCTGGGCGCCCACCACGATGTATCTGCCCAAGAAAACTCCCCTAATTAATTCTGCGGGGGAGTCACGACCCTCAGTCAGGAGGAAATACGACTCAAAGAGAGAGAGAGGTTAATAATTAAATTACTAAAACAATATGTTTCTCACTGGCCTACAATAAAGCAAATTTCCAATTCAGTTCCAGTATTAACTGCAATATTTATTCGCACGGCGCCCACTGCCCTACGGTCCTGTTTTATGGTCACCCTGAGACCTCCCACCTATAAAAATGTCATCCTAGTCATGCAGACCAAATGAATGTGATATGGAAATTTATGGACTGCGAGGGACTTCATTGAATATACTGGATATAAATTTAATTTGTAAGTTAATATGTTCAACATTAAAATGAATACGCAAATGTTGATTGGGAATTTCTAATAACCTTAAAGTCGGTGTTTTAAGTATTGTAACATGAGTAGTATTGAACGGGTTATTAAAATCAACTCGTGTATTAGTTATTTTTATCGTTTACCACTTTAATATTAATAAAAAAATTATCATAAGTAAAAATAATTAAGCCACATAGATACTAATCATGTCTCACGAAATCAACACTAAGTATTTATTTTATTATTGGCATTAAATAACAAACCTCTCTCATATATGCTCTTGAACTTGAAGTGAATTTAAATACCCAGGCTAATAATGTCTAAATCGTCTCAACTAATTATACTTAAACTAGTGGGTGCTCGCGGCTTTGCTCGCATTAGAAAGTAAAACTTGCATCCCCTATTTCACCCCTTTAAAAGTGGCATTTCCAAAAATCCTTTCTTAGCGGATATCTACGTCATAACATCTACCTGCATGTCAAATTTCAGCACAATCCGTCCAGTGGTTTGAGGTGTGCGTTGATAGATCACTATATCAGTCAGTCAGTCAATCTGTCAGTCACCTTTGAGTTTTATATATAAAGATAGATGAATCAGACCATTCCAACAAGCCGTTGCCCGCATGCACCGCCACGACTCAGCAATCTTGCCACGAACCTTAATTGAAATATCCTGCTGAGTTATGGCTCAATAAATGAATATTAATTATAAGACATGATGGACTGCTCTGATAATCTGCAATCCAGAATCTACTTCCCACGGGGATCGCAGCAATCCCTTGTTAATCCTATTCCCTTCAGTGAAAATTGCTGTTATTATTTCTGCTACTATCACCTTTAAATATTTGTTGTGTATTATATGTATTTGTATATAAACATTAATTTTATTATATTAAGTATGTGTATTGCGTATTTATATATATATATATTAGTAAAATTTCTTTTTTCCTTTTTGTTGTACACCACATTCTTCTTTATTTCTTTTGCTTATTTCTCTCCAGCTGAAGGTTGCCTGGAAGAGATCGCTTTCAGCGATAAGGCCGCCGCTTGTGGCACTAGTTAAGGTGCAATTTGTGCTATGTACTGTTTTTTTAATATGTGTCAACAATAAAGAGTTAATCTATCTATCTATCTATCTATTAACACCCCTCGCTTAAAAAAATTGAGTTAATTGAGCTGCTAAGTTTCTAACTATCTTTTTAATACAAAATCTATACTTTATATTAATATTATAAAGCTGAAGAGTTTGTTTGTTTGTTTGAACGCACTAATCTCAGGAACTGCTGGTGCAAATTGAAAAATTATTTTTTTGTTGAATAGACCAGTTTTCGAGGAAGGCTTTAGGCTATATTACATCACGCTACAACTAATAGGAGCGAAGAAATAATGGAACATGTGAAAAAAAAACGGGGAGAATTATTCATCTTTGAGGGCTTCCGTTGCGTGCGCTGCGAAAACGGTTCAAGTCGTGGGTAGCTATAATTTATACAGCTGAAGAGGTAGTTTGCAAAAATAAATACTTTGCCCAAAATAACTATTCCACGCGGACGACGTCGCGCGCACAGCTAGTAAGATAAGATATTTTTGTAGCGTGTTTTAAGAATTTGTCGAAGAATTTTCCTCCAAGTGTAGACGTGTGGGATGTTCCAATCCATTAGATTAAGTTAGTGAGTTCCTTCCGACTTCCCTCAGGAATAAACTTCCCTTTCTGTTTTTACTTAATTCAAATTCAATTATTACGAAGACGAGTTGAAGACGAAGAGAATCCAGAATTCCATAGTAATCCGTCTGCTTGTCTATTTTTGTTATTCAGCGGTGTAAACGGTAGAAATACTTGAATTTTTAGAAACATTGTTAAATCGTGTTAGTCTTTGATATAAAAAATATATGTACTCAATAACTCACCAAAGGCTAAGGGTAGAATTGATCGATTGATTGATAAATTCTTTATTAAAACACCACATACATACAATACAAAAAAAACCATAGAAAATAAAATTTGCGTTTTAATTGAAGAATCTGCTTTAGACTAACCTGTCTTAAAAACATTTGTAGAATATAATAACTTTCTTTTATTTTATTTTTCTGACTTAGTTTGATAGGTAAATAAATATAAGCAGAATTTCTAACAACACTGTTTTTTTTTAACTTTTTTGTACCCACACATTGAGATAACAAAGTATAATAACATAGTTAGTATGTACGACATGTACGTGTCGTCAATATAGTTGCAAAGCGACGTAGGTAGGTAGGCTTGATGTGCAAATTAGCAGTTTGCGCCAGTTTGTCCGTGACATATCCGGGCCACATTACCCGGGCCTAATGCATCCGTGACGAGCTGTCAAAACTTACCCGGCTTCTATTCCACTTTCAAATTGTTAGCTATTGTTCCGCTCAAAATTGTTATTGTTCCGTTGAAACGGTTATTGTTTAGCCGGATATGATGCGGTAATATAAAGTTTTAAGTGAATGTCAGAGTTGTGCCTGGCTTTGATTGGGCGGTGCATGCTTACCTTGGTTTACTAGGTCGGGTTATTTGAAACTATGGCAAACGTGTTTAGTAATATTGTTACATTCACAGCTGAAGTATATACCCATACGATTTGTAACTTGTGACTGTGTCTATAAAATGTATTGTTACCTAAAGCTTTAATTCAGAATTTGATGCCAAGATAAGAACAATTTATCTAAGAACTTTAGCTTCGGAGTCCATTAATAAAGACAACTTCCATAAATCAACTCAAATTACATTTCGAAAGTAATTTGCTTCGGCGTTCAATTACATGAAACAACAGAATTCTACGAAAATTCTTTGTTTGCTAACTTTTTAAATTCGTCAGAATGCCTTGGAGATATTGAAAGTTTCCCGAGAAATCTGAACATTTTGCTATCCCTGTTTAGATGATTAGTACCTAGTACCTACCTGCCTAGCGATATAAAACCAAAATAACTAAATTACTTTTGACTCGTAGCAATGTACCTACTTAAGTAAGTTATGTGGATTAATTTATTGATTCGCACTTCAATAATTAACTTATTAATTTCAACCATACTATGGGCTTTTTTTTGTTTTGTTTTCTGCTTTAGTAAAATATTTTTATTATATAAATTCATATTATTCATTTATTCAGTTAGTGAAAACTGATAAAATTTAAAGCAAAAAGTGACTGTATTTTAAAAACGTTACTACAATTTATCCCCAGAGAGAAATAAATTTCGGGTACAGACAGAAAACCAACTAAGTCCAACATTTCTATAAAAGTAAAGTTTCTGTCAGCTGATGTTTAATTAATGAAGCAAAGCTAAGTACCTACTTATACATTTATACAAGTCTGGACGATGTTTTTGCCAGTCTAGTCCACAATAAGAAACTTTTGTTCAGTAAAACTACACAAAAACTAACGAGAAGTAAACAACAAACAGTATAGACGTTGTGTATTGACAAATATATTAATTAAGTAAATAAGGTTACCATTCATAATGGTGGCTTGGATTAAAATATCATAGAATATGATTTATTGATATACAATTCAGTGTGTTTTATATTAAATTTATATTCGTATATTATATTGTATGGTCCACACGTTACCCAAAAGATACATAAGAAATGTGTAGAATCTGTCACAACAATTTTTTATTTTATATCTTACAAACAAAATGTCACCAACATGCTCAGAGAGTAGGAGAAATTAGTTCCACTTGAAAGAGAACAGAGTCCCATCATTCAGTCTCCATCCATCAGTGCTATCAGTTCTGACGCTGCAACAATACATCGAGGTCTCGTACCAAACTGGGACAATGTTTCTTAGAGGTCGAGTGGGTTGAGACGAAGAAAATGTAGTGTCACAGAATACAAATAGTATGTATCACCGACTGTGTTATCAGCAAAGTTTTGCTTGGTAGATGTTACAACTTTTTATAAATTAGTAAATATATTTTATATTACTACCTTCGCTTTTTTTAAGTTCGACTACAGCCTGCCAGATTGCTGCAGCATAGGGTGTAACACGCTTACCTAGAAGATACCTATGATAATATATATCAATTTGTATATTTACGAGTGAAAACTGTGAAAAGCAAGTTTAAGGCATTATGTTGCCATAGATTGTTTTAAATGTGCATATTAGTCGTTGGTACATCGTAGAAAATAGAATAAGTAAATCATTAACTAAGGATACTATTATAGTATGTTGAATCACGTTTCAAGTCTTATATCTCTCTGCCAGACTTAAATCGTTTTTAATGAAAGTTTGCTACTATTCCCAAACTATTAATTAGTTTACTGTATCAATGCAGGTGCATTGCTTTGCATATTTTTGTGACGCAATAACGTAATACATATTCAAGTAAACAGCTAATTTTGTTACATGTTAGGTACTTGGATCAATACTACAAGTACCAAATATTTATAGCAACAAAGGCTATATTTCCTTGAACCTGTATGAGTTTAGCCACCTGCTAACTGAGCACGCATTGCGTAAAACAGGTGATACGGTGTTTGTTGTCAAGAAACATTTAAGGTAACTTTATACAAACTTCTTTAGGTGTGCCGTTATGTAAATGGCAATTTATTTTATTCTGGATATTAAAGTTCAAAGTAAAAAAATACCCTTTTATACGTTACTAGTGGGTGCTCGCACCTTCGCTCGCATTAAGAAGTAAAACTTGCATCCCCTTTTTCACCCCCTCAAAAATAGCATTTCCAAAAATCCTTTCTTAGCGGATGCCTACGTCATAACATCTTCCTTTATTCCCAATTTCAGTCCAATCCGTCCAGTGGTTTGGGCTGTGCGTTGATAGATCACTATACCAGTCAATCAGTCCTTTGAGTTTTATATATTTAGATAACTGTAGATCCACAAAAATCATGAAGAGTTAAACCCAAATGTATAGGTTAGTAGCAAATCACTCGTACATTTAAATCATCGTGATTTGTTATCCAACAATGTAGAAAGGCAATTTCTTCTTCAATAACTTCGGTCCTTTCTTACCTCTTCTAATTTAAACGGTAAAAAAACCTTACCTTTTGTTTTTTAAGCCCCGGCGCGCAGGTGGCTGGTTTTTATTCGCATTCTAACGCTTTATTATAATATCCGTAAAGGTAACCTATACGGGGTGTTACTTTTAAAATCACGTTGTCTGTTCAATTACGCAAGCAGATACTTATAATTTATTTGGCATCAACAAATTAACAGGCTGTCATATATGTGAAATAATAATGGCCCAAAGAATGATTTGTATTTTTTTTTATTCATTTCGACTAGTCAAACTGTATATTTTAGTACTCATGGATGACACTAAAATAGTGTGGTTTAATTTCTTTGCCGTTTTAGAAGGAACGAAAAAAACAGTACAAAAACACTACAGAATTTGTGAATAGTGTTAGAGGTCAGTATAAAACTTAGTTGTTTCACCTATCCATTTTAAACTTTTTAAAGGCAAGTAAATAACATGGTTAAAATAATGTTGTTTACACTATTTAATTCGAACAGCAAACACTCTGTATAGTCCCGATCATCGAGGTTGCGGTAACGATATGCTCCGAAGCGGAATTAATCCCCTAAACCAGGGTGTAGGGCAGAAATAACAGTAACACGACCACTCCATCCCTTCTAATGAAGCCCATTCCAGCCTAACGATTATTTTTACATCCATACACAAGAAATCTTATATTTATTCATAAGCCTTCACATTCCCGTCCCGACCGCAGTATTCAGGATTTCCGCAGGAAGTTTTGCATTTTCTCCGAATAAAAAGTTTATGGCAGGAAACTTTATTGGGCGGAGAAATGTTATTAGACAACTTTACTTTGTGACACAAATCTACAAGAATGTATGAAAGTAGCGTGATGAGCGCAACTTTAGAGAAGCTGTAGGTCATAAAGAAGTTCTATGGAAGACAACAGATAAACTTATCAACAACACAAAACTTTGCTTCCAACCAAAATTTATCAAACGTTTGCTCTAGGAAAAAAAAACTATTTCTCTCTATTGAAGTTTTTGAATGAAACAGATAGCAGATATATTGACGCTTTTGGGTCCTGAGTTGTGTGGCTAGTCACAAAGATGATATGTACGAGTTTTTCTAGTGCTTTTTGCTTAGTTATATAATAATGTTAATGTTTCAGACAAAATAACCAGCTGTTATAGTTTAATTTTCAAAGACCTCTGTGTATTTTATACACAAATTATCTGCCACTTTTCGTATTCATTCTAAGTTATGGCGCTGCTTATTTTTCAAGGCTTGCAGGATTATGTTCTCCAGCGCGAAGACGAAATATTCTGTCTACATGAAGTATCATTGCGCGCGTTCTATTTATCATTGCGGAGTCGCGAATTGTATGAAAAGCTTCTTTGTATGCTGTGCAAATCATATGCGACAGGCGTTTTACTTTGTGTGTGCCTATAAAAAAAGATGAAACATCTAGTTGTGAATGTAAGTTAACTGGTTAAAATGTGCTCATTAAATGCTGTTTTTATTAGTTGCAGTTTTTTTTAGGCTTAGGAATAATTCTAACCTCACATCGCAGTTAATAATGTTGTTTTTTGTTGTTATTATAACTTTAAAGACAAACGTAAGAAGAAAACCTAAACCATCTTAAACTGTATTTATAATATGTAGTTTTAAAGTGGCGAACTCTGATGTCGAGACTGTTCTAACTTCCTGAAGATCCATTTTAAACCAACTATTATTATATGTATCTTTTTTTTACGTGGGATAGGTTTACGTTTGACTACAGCTTGCCTGATGTTAAGCATGGCTGCAGCCTATGCCTCGTACCACAAACAAACACACAAGCGATGTCAGCGCCAGTGACAGCGTAATCGCAGCCGGCGATAAAAATAACGGATGGAGGCGCGTCACAGATACAACACTAGTTAGTGAGGAACAAGTGGACTAGTTAGTGTTGCAGCACACTAGGGGCTGTTATATTTCATTAAAGCGGCCATTTATCGCATGGACCGACTGATGATGGAGACTGCAGAGCTCGAGAACTTAAAGAACTTTATTTCAAATTTATAAGTTGATGTACTTGATAGTGGTAGGTACTCATAACACGAAACATTGTCAAAATACTTCAGTTCATTAAAGGGCATAATGTTATCTGAAGTGTTTGTAGCGTGCCAAGTATACATTATTCTTTAGCATGCTATCATCGATATAATTATATTAACTGATAGCATGCTAATAAGAAAAATGTGGAACAAAAATATTGCCTTAACAATTTCTGACCTTCCGTAAATAGTACCCCACAAAGAAGAAAGTATGATGCTTTAGGTGTTCTGTCGCTGAATATATGTACGTATAGAATTGATTCCTTAGTGTAACAAAGGACTTAGTAAGAAGGTCGCGGTGCTCAGATATGAGAGATTGCGCCGAAGTCCTGGGCCAGGACGAGGGTGGATCCTATATGACATGTGCACGGAGCATGGTAGTGATAGCTCACAATTATCGCTATCTGATAGACCTTTGATCTTATATTGGTATGTTACTGGAACATTTAAATATTATCTAAATTAAATATATTTATTTGGAACAATAACTAAAGAAGACGAGAGCAAATATACTACTTTTTTCTACTATAAAATAAAATAAGCACTTAAAAATCGTAAGAAAAGCCTAAGGATGGCCGAAAGCCCACTTCAGAGGGCAACGTGCCCTTAATAGTGGCCGCATTACCGCGCTTAATGGCAATTGGATTATTTGACCACTATAAGTATGTTAGTTGTTAAAATGTTGTTAATATATAATAAACGTGTAAGAAACAAAGAGCCTTGAAACGGGTCAGGTACCGACTGACGTTCACGAGCAAAATATGTACAAATACGTACGTTTTCTAGTGTTATATCACTCTGATGATCTTGTTAGTATTTTCTAGATTTAGAAATCAAATATGATGATGTACTTACTAACTTCACATTTCTTTATTATATTCAAAATTCTTTATAGTACAGTAATTACCCAATTTTATTGATTTCTCAGTCAGTCTGTAATCTGCTTTAACCGTTTGCTATACAGAAACGGTCGATAAAACTGAAATTTCAAATTAATCATTAAAATAACGTCATGAAAATTTACATAATTTCCTGTGTTTTACGAAGCCTTTGATAGCTTTAGTATGAAAATTCTGGCAATTAACCAATGAAGTCTGAACATTGAATAAATTATTCCGTTCTTATCAAATCTACATTCCAAACTGCTTAAAACATTAATTAGGGTAATTGCTAAGTTCGTTAGAGTTGTTCAGGAGAATGTTGGGGCAATTAGAATAACAATAATAAAAGGCGTTGGAGCTTAAATCTGAGGCGACCAATGGAACCGTTCTGTCGTAAAGAGAAACTTCGGGAAACTATACGACGATGGCCTTTGGATAGTTGGGTATAGTTTCTGCATTAAATACTTCGGGATCGATTCAATTTATTTCTGATAGAAAGTTTGTTTTAAATGGCAGAGGAGAAAGAAAAATCCTGAAAAAGAAGTGACAATGTAAAGAACTTGTTCCCTGCATACGGTTTTTTGGCAGTAGGTAACATGACTACTAATTTACACCGTGTTTGAGTTTAACTATCAATATCGACAGTATTTGTGGAAAATCCCGTGATATTATTACGTCAGTTATTTTAACTTCTGGGTGATCAAGTTCTAATCTATACTAATATTATAAAGCTGAAGAGTTTGTTTGTTTGTTTGAACGCGCTAATCACAGGAACTACTGGTCCGAATAGAAAAAATCTTTTTGTGTTGAATAGGGCATTTATCGAGGAAGGCTTTAGGCTATGTAATATCACACTGCAACTAATAGGAGCGAAGAAACAATGGAAAATGTGGAAAAAACCGGGAAAATTATTCATCTTTGAGGGCTTCCGTTGCGTGCGCTGCGAAAATGGTTCAAGTCGTGGGTAAAAGCAATAATTTATAAAGCTGAAGAGGTTTTTTGCAAAAATAAATATGATGCCCAAAATAACTATGCCACGCGGACGATGTCGCGAGCGTAGCTAGTGAAGTATATACTTCACACCCCCGTAATTGCTACATATATACGTACCTACCTACATAATATACGATCTTGATCCTAACTTATAAATAAACAAGTGAAGAGGCACATGCGGGCTTCAATTATCTCTTTGTGCGGAGTTGTAATTGTAATTAATCAACCTCGAGTTGTGTGTGGTAACTTGTGTGTTCTGTGCGTTGTTGTGTGTGATGTGTGTTATTTGTTGTCGAGGAACAGACGTGAGCCTGGGTCTAGTTTATTAACTTTACCCGCTGTCATCGGGTTAACAACTAATTCTAAGTAGATTACACGTATATACGAGCTATCTAGGGCACTGTTCTGTGGTTAATATAAACTCCTATCGTTTAATATTATTTACTGTTATTTTTTCAATGTTGAGTTTGTGTCTTAATATGTTGTTTTTTATAAACTTTTTGATATGATTTCATTGTTTCAAGTCACTTTAACAGAAACTCAGAATAATAAAGAATATATTTAGTCCTTGTATTTAATTTTTACTTATTTTTGTAATAAATACCTGATATTAATTATCTGTAAAATTATTTTTTGTTTATAATAAACTTGGATTTGATTCACGTCTTAGATCTGTATCAAAATATAATATTTTTTGTATACTTCGAGGCGTAAATTCATTTGTGTGTGTGATCTACCGAACGATTGGATGAGTTCACTCAATTGTACAAATAGCTTTAGAAACTCAATATTCGTCACAAAGTTAGATCGGATATAAAATTTGTATAACATTTTTGCGAAACAAAAACCAATACCAAGTTGGGAATAAATGGGAGGCAGAGCCAACTACATTTTGAAAATGTTCCATGTTCAAAATGGTGAAACAAATTCGGAGAAACTTGAACAAAGCGAACTGAGCATGGGGCTTAGGGCATAATACGGACACTTTTTCAGTGTGTAGTTCTAAGCTACATGCTCAGTTAATATGTAGTAGTGTTAGCTATTTAGACATTATACATTTATTACATACCTACAAAAATTACTTAAAAATACAGAAAAAAATACAAACCACAGATAATTTTACAAAAAACTATCTACTATTTAACAATGTAGTTCCCTTGTTATTTTTCATATTAATAATACATTTTACTTACTGAAGTTACGAGTAAACGAATTAGAAGATCAATTTCTATTATTTAAGTACATACTATTTTTGCATTTAGCGCGGATCCTGTTTTGCACATTATAATGATACCTACCTACAAGAAACCCTATATATATATAAAACTCAAAGGTGACTGACTGATTGACTGACTGACTGATATAGTGATCTATCAACATATGTATGTACCTACACACATATGTATAAAAAATCACAATTAACAGGATACCACCAATTAATCACATACCTTAAAAAAAAAAAAAACTATATTTACGACATTAAAACTGGCGTGAGTCTATCTTGCATAGCTCCGTCCAACAAGTTCCTGCTCTAATTATCTGTGCGAGAGTGACAGGTATATAGCTGTAACAATCCAAGCATACTCGACGCGATGGTTGTGTTTTTACACCTTTGCACTACACAACAGACACACACACACACATACACACACACACTACACTAACACATACACTCCCACGCTCCTTCTCCTAAATACCTCTTTATTCTTAATTATATCTCAATTATCATATATATTATATTGAATTGTATAGGTACATATGTATATGTAAATAATATTAATACTCCTACAACTGTCCCGGTAGGCATATTTATCTCTTTTATCTTTCACGTAGGTATGTATTTCTATCCAACGAAATCAAGTATCTTCACCAATTCACCACATATATTGGAAACAGATATTTCTAGTATTTACTTTAGTCTTAGTAAGTATATTACAAAATATCTATCTGTAAATAGTGATGGACGAGCAAATTTCCCCCGACACAGGGTAACCTAGTGGGGGAAATATAGTACTTATCATTTGTGAGCTAATGTTTATTCCTAAGTAATATATAAGCTATATAGTTGTAAGCAATAGTGTGCAAATAAACGATTATTATTATTATTGTCTTTATTTCTCTTCACAGATTCTCGGGCCTTACGCCCGGTATTTTTAAGGCATCAGTGGGGCCGTAGCCAACACTGAGAGGCCTTTTACAATATTATAGGTACTTAAAATTAAGTAAAAATTACAGATAGAGGATGTTAGGTATATAAAGTAACTATTTCAGACATGGTATTAATATTACAGGCTATTGTGTTGAGTTGTTCATTGACTTAATTAAACTGGTCTATTGTACGAGGAACGGCACCCACCAGTTATGCCTCATTCATAAAAATTATAGCGGGTGATGACTTGCCACTCACTAAATAGGCCCTCCACAAAAGGCAGCCTAAGATGACGCCGGAAGGGCAACATTGGTGTGAGTGGCTTAGGGTGTCGAGAGGTGTGCTGCGCGTTCTCTGAGCGGTACTAGCGGCGTTATGCCCTTTAACACTTCCACCCTGGAGCTTAGGTACTGAGCTCTTGCGTCTGCCACTCCCGGACGGCCAATCAAGGCAAGCCGGGAGGCAGGGGGTCTCATTTAGCCCCCAGGGAATCGGGGTCCGCGGTGACGCTACTCACCGACGACTCGCCATGAAGTCGCCCCTGCGGTTTTATTATTATTGTTATTATTATTGGGCCGATTGGGCTGTGCGTTGATAACAACGCACAGCCCAATCGGGCTGAAATTTGGCATGCAGGTAGATGTTATGACGTAGGCTTCTGTTAAGAAAGGATTTTTGGGAATGCCAGTTTTAAAGGGGTGAAATAGGGGATGCAAGTTTTACTTCTTAATGCGAGCAAAGCCGCGAGCACCCACTAGTAAAACATAGTTAAGAATAGTACTGAGTGTCTAAACTAGGCCCTCACGTTACTTCCATGGGCGTGTGAATATCTAAACAGTTGTTTTGAAGTTTGCTTTCACTATAATCTACAAAGATCAGGTAAACTAAGGTCAAGTGCAAACCCGTTCAAGTTAAAAAAAAAAAAAAGATGCTCGCGTGATTCGGATACTTATTCGGATTGCTTTTCCTCTTGTTTGATTATTTTCAATCTGATTACGATTTTCAATTTTCATTTTATTCTAATTGCAATACATAGAAGCTTAACATATATTAATAGAAATATTTAGGCCAGCTGGCTGGAGCACTTAGATTATTTTGAAGCCTTTCTAAAGTTTATTTTGTAGTAGTGGTATATTTTATTTCATAGTTGATAAAAGTATGATGTCAAAATTTTTACTTGTTATTTCTCTATTATTTTATCATTATAAATATAAATAAAAAGTTATTATTCCCTTCCATTCCATCCTTGTGGATTCCCATCCACCTGATTGGACACAATATCGGCTTCGACTCAAAGGAATAGCCAATATACAGTTACTCGTACGTCTCCAATAAATTAATCCCTGTATCACAAAAATAATTAATCGAATAAGAGCTTACTTTATTGCTATTCGTATTTACAGCCTTACAGCTTTGCATCTCTATTATAATATCCGGCAAAGAGAGAGAGAGAGAGAAGACAATTTAAATTTTACGTATTTTTTTAATGTTCCGTACAATTTATCCTTAAAGTCCATACAGAGTAAATATTTTATAGAATAGTTCACTTTCTTACGCTACAATAGTTCACTACGTAGAATATACGTAGCTCGTAGCTCTACGCCGTAGCAGCTCTATGAGTTGATTTACGTCAGGTAAGTTGAAGTTGGAATCACTTTAAAGAACCATTGTAGGAACATTGTCCACCTGCCCATTGTAAGTTGGCAACTTGACTCCGCTCGATATTACTCCAGGGGTTTCAATTGTAGGGTTGATACGTGTACTAATTAATATTAATGTTACTACAAAACAATATTAAAATATCATTTATGTTTCAATTGTATAGGCGTCAATATTTTTTTACAATATATCCCAGTATTGTTAAAAAATGACACAGTATTGCAATTCGTTTAACCTTTTATTACAACTTTTTGAACTCCCCGCACAACCCTGCAGGGAGTTGCAAAGTGTCTACAGTAATCTCACCTCGCCCGTAGGCAGTGTTTCCACGGGCGACTTCCACGCAAATTGGTTTAATAGCGGAACAAAACTTTTTTGTTTCCCGGAAATTATTCACGGGATCAACGTACGGAATAAAGAATTCACGCTTCGTTTTTTATGATTTCATCACAGTCGGCGTGTTTAGAGCACAGACATTTTGCTCTATTTGTTTGAAGTTGCACAGTTGGAGTCCGAATAATGTTTGTAACTGTTGGGGAAACTAAAAAACAAAGTAACATTTCCTAGCTGAAAGTAAAATGCGCAGACAAATAATTTAACTTAGTATGTCTATACCATATTATGGTTTATCATCAATATTAAGTTTTTTGATAATTTTCAGCCATTTTTTTTTCTAAACTTCTTAGAAGTGATACCTAATTACACAAGAACAAATAGTTACTAAGATCGAAACATAATAAAAAAAACCTTTCCTCTCGTTTATCACAGCTACATAAATTGTTTAAAAAGTTTCCCAAGAGTGGAGACAACCTTAGCGGCAAGGCTCAAATATTACATTTTAATTTCACTTGGAGGCGCGGCCATCTTTGAACTCACCCGAATAGTTACTTTGAAGTTTGGAAGAGTTTTCCTCCACTCCAATTAAGAAGGGACCTTCCGAGAGGATAAAAGGCGTAAGTGCTATTTATTACTTTAATACTAGCTTCAGGAAACGCAGGAAAAATCACAAAAAATAGGGGTATAAATTGTATATGTTTTTCAGCTTAAAATCGCGAATAAACTCATATTTTCCTTATTGGGTAAGCTTGTTATAGCAGAAATTCGCATTGTTTTGTTGCTAACAAATATCAGGCATGTTCTGTTCTGTGCAAAAAATCAAATGTAACAGTAATTAAAGCAAATGCTATGTTAACGAATCTTATTAACGTATACTTCAAGTTTTTATTTTTAATAGATCAATTTTAAGTTTTCAATTACACAGATCCGCACATATCCTTAGAAACTAGCTACCTACGAGACTAGACGACTAGTACAATAGTTTCGTAAGCGCTCTTAGGAGTACAATTTCAGGAATAGGTACTTCCTTTGCAACGTGGAGCTCGCTCGCCAACTTTGCAGAGTCGAGCAAATACTTGAAACAAATTGTTCATTACATTGCAATTGACTCGAACCTATATTGATAGAAAGTTACATAATACACAAAGTTTATTGTTCTTAAATTTATAAATCACTCTCCGCTTTTGTCATTGCCATTTCATGTCGAAACGAACTAATTCTAATGCATAATGCAATACTTAAAATTTATAGTCTTACTAACGCAGGTATTTTGCGTAAATTGTCTTTCATATTAATGACGTATCATATGTAATTTTAGACCTTATATACTTAATTTACTGTCTTTCAAGTTGAGTAATATATGATAATTTGATAACATCGTGGGAAAATATATTTATACCCAAGTTTGTATTAGCTATCTTACAGTAAACATTTTCAAGTGCACACGAGCTTTATTTAACCAAAACCAAAGTTGTGTTTACTTCTCCCACACATGCGATGCACATGCCTTGAGAAAATACATAATATAAGTAGCTCCAAGTTTATAATAGATAGTTTAATAAAGAAACTTTGTATAAAAACTTTATCCACAAAATAAAGAAAAAAGTTCAAATTACAAACTTTGAACATTGTGACGGCAGGTACTAATAATGAAAACCTTTGCGCTTTCAAACGCAACGCAAGCTTCGAAAGCTTTTGTGTGTGTAACAATAAATCTTTTTTGCAATACTTTTTTCTGCATTTACGTGAACATGTTGCATAAGTTATTTATGGGCCCGGGGGACTTTGCGTTGCAGATTTGAATAGTTTATGCTACAACATTTTTTAGATTTTTTGTTGTGGTTTACATATTTATTATAAATTTTTCGACCAAAATAATTAAAGCATTCCCTATACGCCTATAGCATATTCGCAGACTCAATCGGTTTGAGTTGGTTTATCCTATTCCATAATATGGTTCTTTCATTTATTGTTTTTTCTGGATGAGTTAACCGATTTTATTAGTCAAACTATAGCACATTTTTTTATTTAAAACATCGATTTTTAATCTAATAATTTGCACCCCGACTCCATCTTGTCTTGTGGTCCTAACTATAGGGATCGTTAGTTATTTTTAATCTTTATTTCATTTAAAAACAATATAATTTCCCATACAAATACTCCTCAGAATATAATATACTCAAGCTATAGAATTCAATTAGTAATTGTAACGCACACGTGTATTTTTATAAACTTTTACATTTTTATATCTCATTTACCCTTAAGTCCACGTTAGAAGGCAAGTCATATGAAATACTTCAGCCACCCTCACTGTGAAATGTTTGCCGGCTAACAAGATTAACACTCGAGGTGATGTTTTATTCATGAGATATCATAACTACATGGATTCCAGAGAGCAGACTGCGTCTTACATACTAATATTTAACATGTACTACCTACATATGAGTTTTGAAAATATACTGAGTTAATGATACTACTTGTACTCTACTTAAACCCATATTTTGCATTAAATAAGGATTCAATTAGATGAATTCACAATTTATTGTTTTACTCCGCGATGCTGTGCGTGTATATTGCTTACTATCAGGCAAACTGTGGACAAGTGCAAACCTGTTTTATTAAAAAAACTGTTTAAAAAAAATCCTAGTGAGCTAGTAAGAAAGGTGAACCGAGAAATAATTAAAATCTACATAATGTAACCGAATAATTTTTCATATCATTAAAAAAATCTAACAATCATGTTGCAACAAGTTTAATGACATTTTATAAATAACATTGAGGTGCGTAAGTACGTATTTTCCATCCAGAAACTCAACATTTCAGATGAGTTGTATAGTTACTAGTACACAATTATTCCTGTTTTATAAGTTTATGTTCGTTTAGTGTATCTTTATGTAAATTTTGTATAAATATATGCAAATAAATAAGCTTACACTATAATTATTCAACAAATCCAGGAGACGATTACTCTGTTATTAGTTTGTAAACCAATTGAGATTCAATGGTATATCTGTCCACGTCAGCTTCCGATTGGAAAGGAAATATTACAGCTTTTACGAGACTGATTGTTTCACAGATGATGCGAGAAGCGTAAAGTAGATCGATTTATACAAAGGAAAAATAATAAATATTTCTTTTTTTTTTCTTTACTGCATGTGCTAAACTTTTCGGTATTTACTGTTTTTCACAAGATATGGATTTGCTATCTTTAACAAGATAATTGACAAATAATAAGGTCACATTCAAACGAATGTGACCATTGTCATAAAACCAAAGTATATTCATCGTTCATTTATTCTGAGATGAAAAAAAACACATGCGTATAGTTCAAAAACTTTTATGCCACACTTCTTAGTAAAAGTACTAATATGGATCTTTTTGAAAGTAATTCATAGTGCAATATAAACCAAATAACTTATTGGTTTATTAAACTAGTTACAAGACACAAAATCACTGTAGGTTTCTAAGGTCTAAAAAAATAAGTTAAAATAAATGAATAAATAAGTACTTAATAAAATATCCCAAGTTCCCATGTACCGAGTTGCTTATACATAATATACCTACATGAAGTTCGTTAGCATCGCAAACTTCTGAATGTTTGATGCTCGCTCGTTTCAAACTGTTTTCCACAAATGTGCTCGTTTCTCTGTACTAATTCCTGATTCGGAGCATTTCGGAGAAAATTCGCTAAGTCTGTATCACCATCTGACTGTATACAAAAATATAATAATACTTCTTGAGAATCTCTTTACATTTTATTTTGTTTTTCATTAACCTTATGTTTTTGCAAAAATATTCTTCTATTTTCATTTTATGACATGAAAACACTCAGAAAGAAGCTTTTATGTTTCTAAGCACAGAAGTGTCTTAAAAGTTCAATTTATTTCAACATAAATTTCATAAATATGTGCAATTTGGTTGGTAAATAGTCTCCTAACTCCAACAAGTATGATAATACTAGCCAGTCACATCGCATAAATAAAACTAGCATTTTATTTAAATATTCAAGATGCAACGTTGCAAAATATTACGGTAAAGTGGAGTCAGTAACTGGTCGCGGCGGGTCGTTCAATATTCACCACCCCCGGGGTCATTATATCTCATAATTGTGGCGACTGTAGTTTGGTACTGCAACCCACAAATAAATCTACAAAAACAACAGACCAATATATGACTTGTATCGTTGTTTGCTATTGCATCATTGTTTTGTCTCTATCACTTGCTAGAAATTATAGAAACGTTAATCCACAAATCACTTTAAGATTTTATCGAAATGATTATTAAAATAAACATATTTTCATATTGCTTTATGTAGTAACTTATAGTTATGTACGAATGCGTCGGTTTCGCTTTTAAACAAAAATTTAAATTCAAATTCAAAGCATTTATTTCGACACACAGGACACAACAATATACATATACATACAAAAGTTGTCAAGAGATAGAATAGAAAGGTGACATTGATGAAAAAAAAAACTTTGAACATTGACATAAACGCGAATAAATAATTACGTCACCCACTACAGCCCAATCATCAGCTGCAATCAAACTTGGATCAAAACTAGCTTTCCTATACAAATCCATATACTACCTACATAAATACATACATAATGATAACTAGAGAGTAATTAAAGAGATATTGAGTTAATATTCACACAAACAGCGAACCGTGAAATGTATTTCTTTTTTTGTAATTTAACAGATAATAAACACTCGTAATTAATAGAATGTAAATTATAATATCTGGTGGTGTTTTGTTAATTTAATTAGACCGTCAGTATTATTGTGCATATTTTATGTTGCGCATTAAAATGAGTTAACTGTAATGATTTAATGTTTACCGGCGAGTGCGGCCGTAACACAGCGCCCATAAAATTCCACCCTCGCGCCTTCCACCTCCTTTTAGATATAATTTAGCGTACCTACCTTAAAGCTTTAGGTTTCTTAACTAAAAAAATAATGATCAAGTTTTATTCAAATTTTCATTTATTGGACACCAATGGATCCATTTTGTCTGTAGCACACAAGTAAAAAAGTAAACACAACTTAAAGACAAGTGTAAGTAAGATACATGGACATTGCACAATATATAATATATAATAAAACGCCGTTACGTGTTTCACGAGGCTAGGAATAATCAAAGAAAACACAAATCTTCTCTGACCATCGCACCGACTAGGTGTCTCTGCACTGGCGCACTCAAATCTCCCAATCTGTTTATACATTGTGTTGCATTTTTTATGCCTAATTTTATTTATTCGAAAGGTACAGACTACACTCACTAAAACAAGTAACTTCTATGTTTATAGTTTTTATAAAATTATTTCAATCCGTTATCTGTTTCGCATAAGATAAATAGCGTGGTCAAGCCAAGTCTAAAATTATCTTCAGCACAAATCTTTTTTTCGTTATTCTACAATTATACAACAGACAGAAAATAACTAGTACCTATTCTTTTCAATCCTGTCTTATTCATGGATTAAATGTGAACATCCCACATTCAGTAGCTACCTACTTGAGAACTTATTAGCGTAGGTTTCTGTTTCATGTTTCAAATAACTTGGTCTCGGTACCAAGAACTACTTGTAAAACAATATGGCTATTCGCCGTAATCTTAATAACTCTGGCTATGACTTGTAGATAGAGCTATTTTTCTGGAACTGCGATCGAAACAAAGAAGAAGTAAATTGAATACCTGGTAGGTACATCATAAGCAATTGTGGTAGCATTTCCCTACTGTAAATTGTCTGAATAACGATATTGAATGTTGTGCTTTCTTTTTTTTTAGATTCCATAATGGCATTTTTTTAAATCATTTCTAAGCACGTTGGTAAAACCGAATTAGAGAGGCTGAAGACCGTGCTGTGTGGCGTGCTGGGGAGAAAGCCTATACTCAGCCTTTGGTGGACATTAGCTGAACTGGTGATGGTAATGGCTTAAAAATGTAAATTTACTCAGCGTCAATTATACATCACACGACTATTATAGTAACGGAAGTTTCTATGTGCAAGTTTGATCTGTCTTCATGTTCAAATGACTGAACTGATTCGGATGGAGATTTTTCATTCTGTATTAACCGAATTTATCAATCCAACTGCATATAAATAAGTTTTTCTTCTCCTTTAAGGCAATAAATGCCAAGTAAGTAGAATCGAGCGAGTATCGCTCCCGGTTCAATCTCACATACATCACGCTTTATCCGAGCACTCCGTAGCGGCTGCAATATTTTACCGGCCCATCGAAGAATAATAACTATGGAATCGTAATCTGTTTCTTCTTTACATATGATAAAGCTGAAGAGGGTCGAAAGTCTGAACATTGAAGGTATTTAAAAAAAATATTTTTTTGGAATAATTAGAATTGATATATATAGATATATTCCAACAATTTATAGAATTTTTGTCGGTTTATCTGTTTCTCTATTTATCGGTTTCTTTGTTTATTTAAACGCTCATCACGCCAAAACGTCTGAACGGATCATCATGATTATTGATTTGTAGGTAGTATGAGGTCTTAGGAGTGTCATAGGCTACTTGTTATCCTGATTTAATGCGAGCGAAGCCGTGGGCGCATTTTCTTATAAATGTGGCGCCGAAAATGTTTTCACATTTCTTCTCTCTCCCACACACCACTCGCACACACAGCTGGTTATGATGCTGGAGAATGCTTGGGCGTAGTTGGTTGCACAAGGGAAGTTAACCGCGGCGGCGGCGATTGACCATCTAGTGGTCTCTCACAATTCTTGTCTCAGTTACGTTTCTATAATATCAATTATTCGTAGTGGCCGATCGACATTTCACAGAATGACACAAAGCGACCGAAAACCGTGCGAAAGGAAGCTTCAAGCTTGATGGGTCTTTGTGAGACCAACACAAAGCTTTCTGGAGGCCTTTGTACGCCTGTCTACCTGGACCATAGCTGCCAGCTTGACAGGTATCGCCGGAGCATCGACGTCAAATAAACACCAAATTTATGGCCATTTCACTGATTTGCGTTATTGAAAAAATCAATCGATATCCAGAGAAAATTGGTTAATTTGGAATCAAGGTTTCGTAACCTGCGATAATGCATCGAACTCATAAAAAACCAGTAATACTAAGAGTATGTATATTACGAGTATTATTTTTATTTAAACAATAAAGAAAAAGTCTATCTCAACGAATATACTATTCCTAACTTTGGTAAGTACTAGTACTGAAAAGACATTGCATATTTATTCCAATACATGTACTTAACGTATTTCACCACACAAACTAGTACTTAATTGATACAAACTAGTATGTGTATCAAAATGACGCCAGCGCAAACATAATTTAAAGCGCAAACATAGTTTTGGCGTGATGAAATATACCGGGGTTGTTTGTTGGTCGACGCCTTCAATAAATTACCCTCCGGCCGCCGCAGCCGGAGCCGACGCAGGGATTAGCAAATTAACTGAACCACGAGATCTGATCTGTACTGTAGGTAATAAAGTATTTACTTGCAGTGCAATTGGTCTAAACTATATTGTATAATGCCTTACTCTAGGGTGAACTCTGATATCGAGAGTTTTCAAGAGTACTACCAGGTCATGTTAAATGATCAAAGTTAATTTTATAGAGGTAATTAACAGTTCAGTAAAACCGTTACAAAGTGCAAACAAAAATAAATATTGTTCATTTTCTAGATCCCTAAACCTAAGATTTAAATTAAAACTCATTGTTGCTTACCAAATAATAAAACAGGATACACGATAAACACAATTCCACATAAAACTGAAACCAATTTAATCCAATGACATCGGAGATCGTTAATCCAACACCTACACAAAGTAATTGCTATTTTCTCCTTCAATTAAGGCGCCATTTCCTCCGCTTGAAATAAACAAAAAATCTTAAACTAATTGAATTGAAAAAGTCCTCCAATTAACAGTGAGGAACAAAAGATCGCGGTGTGGAGCGTCCTACCTACGTATAGGTACAGGGTTATTGCTAACATAAAGTAATGTTTCATCGCTTACTCAAACGTTTAATTACAAAACCACATTTAGTGTAGTGACTTACCCATTTTTTTTCAACAATAATCACTGGAAAATAAAAAGAAAATGTACTAGACATTCTGAATACTGCAAAACAAAAATGCAATTAGAAAATATTTTAAAAAAGTCTGTAGGTAGTCAACAACAATAAGTCCTCTTATCCTTTCTGCCAGAGGGCAGCGTGTCCTATTTTTTTCATATTTCCAAAAGTCGTAGAACAATAGTTGACAACTTACTGCCGCCCTCAAAATATAATGCTGTTGAACTGATTCCCTCTAAACAAGATCTGACAGTATATTTAGTATAGGATTTGCAAACTTAACATCAGGCAAGTTGTAGTCAAGCGTGAGCCTATGTAATGTAAAAAAAAAACTTTATGCTTGTACATAAAAGACATAAGTATTTCATACATATTTATTTATTTATTTTATTTATTTATATCTTCATTTGGGTTAAAACTAAACTTAGTTTTGCACACTTATGAATGTCAAAATCTAGTAAGTACATAATAAATGATGCCAAAGGCAAACTATAAAAAAAAACATTCAAATATAGATGCCAGGAACTCTGTATAGCTACCTCTATTAATTAAAACTACTTCCCGGCGAGGACCTGGATTTTAGATGTGCCTTCCAGCGCAAACTTGCGACGTGCTTAGGTATAAACAATTTACGAGATTTTATTCACTCTTTAAAGAGATTTTAGCTTTTAGCAATTTATAAATGTTGAGTTTTGAATTATGACCTACTTGTTACAACGTTGTACACTTTATCAACAGCTTTTCTTGTCTACTTCATTCTGCAGTTGTTATGAAAAAAATGCGCTCAAAGACAAAGCTGTCATTTGTGACACAATAATTTAATGTTTTCTTTTTTTTATAGTGTTATGTGTAAAATGCTCTATAGTATTTGTTTTGAGTACCTATTCAATAAAGCGTTAATATCTATACATATAGATAATTATAGTATTCAGTTTACAATGTTTCACGTGATTGGCCATTTGATATTCCTGATGTTCACGTTCTACTACTTCTTCTTCTTCTTATCGGATGAGAGTGGTCTACTCTGGTGTCGAGAGTTTAGCAAGCCGCCTTAAGAGCCTCTGAGATGACTTGACGACTGCCGTCCATAACATAACATAACATAACATCCAGGACCTACAATTAATTGACTTCAATAAATGAGGTTATTCTATATATATTTGATGGAGAATTCAAAATAGTTAGCATTTTAAGAACCATTAGTCACAGAAATGATTAGGTACATGTATCATTCTATTCTTTAATAGGGCACTACTTCAATAAAAAAAAAAGCCTGTCGACAGTTACCATTACAAAGTACATGTATGTTGTTTATGTTTCAACCGGATATGAGATATCAATTTATGTTTACGGAGCATGTAAATTAATTCCAATTAGATGATGTATGGAATAAAAGCTTCCATTACAGAAAGCTCTCTGCCAGACGCTTGGAAGCTCTCTTTGATGTTTCAATCATATGATTCAATCCGATTTCACCTGAAAGCTTACAGAACAAGTTAAATGTGTATTTTACGTGTAAGTGAAATGTTTCTGTTGCTAACTTGGCGAGCTTGCAAAAAAAGCTACCAACTAGGTAACACTGTCGTCCAAGGTTGAACAAAGCTTTTATAAGATAATTTATTTGATAACTAGTGGCTGCTCGCGGCTTCGCTTGCATTAAGAAGTAAAACTTGCAATTCCTGTCTTAACGGATGCCTACGTCATAATATCTACCTGCATCCCAAATTTCAGCTCGATCCGTCCAGTGGTTTGGGCTATGCGTTATAGATCACTGTCAGTCAGTCTACCGTTGAGTTCTAAATATTCAGATTAAATTACATATTACACTATATATAATATAATGTATATATTATATATACACACATATGTACGTTAGTATGTTGGTATCCCTAACATAATTATTTTACAAATCCAAGAATAAAAGGGAAGATCTGTAAACGTACCTACATATATTTAGTATAAATGAGCCTCGAGACCGCTACTTAGCGACTCAGCGGTGTGAGCTAAACCCGGATTATGGCCAGCCGGCCTCATCACTTATTAATAAGTATACATTTATAATAGGTACTAGGTACATAATAAGGTAATATTAAAAATTTGGTACTGCACAGTTTATAAATGTCATTTTTTCAAAAGTTAAATAAAACAAAAAATTTAAACAATTTAAAACTTGAGTTGTAAGGCTGGATGACTCTTATAATTGCAGTCGTTCAGCCATGTCAGAGGCCCTTAGGGCAGTTTGAATACTTTGACATCTGCATTGGCCAATCCCTTACAATAATCATGTACCTATTAAGACAAAAATACTTGTATTTTTTGGACTAAAAACCTCCTAAAAGGTCTTTGCAACTGTAACAGATGATTTAACAGCATTCTGGAGTTGACGTCGACTGCTCTTCTGAAATATTACGACTACCATCACTGCATATAAATGGTAATTATGATTTATGAACTTGAGCAAAAGGCTTAGCAAAAAAGAATATCGATATATTGGCGATTATAATAAATTCTCAGCACATATGATGTAGATTAATACTTTGTTAATACATTTTAGTATGTATGGGCAAATTTTTAAAATGGTTGTAAAATCCAGCCAATAAAATATAATGTAAGCTGTAGATGACGGTAGAAACTCAGCGGTGCGTGAAGCTCAAATCAATCGACATCAAAACCGATAGACATCACTTTACAGAGATAAAATCCCATACATGAACTACATGATCATTGAGTGACGAATTATTTTAATATTTTGTATGCCAAAATGTAGCACGACCTAACAGAAAAGTAACAGAAGCTATTTCTATATTTACAAATTGTGGGTGCTCGCGGCTTTTCTCGCATTAAGAAGTAAAACTTACATCCCCTATTTCACCCCTTTAAACGCGACATTGCCAAAAATCCTTTCTTAGCGGATGCCTACGTCATAGCATCTACTTACCTTAATTCCAAATTTCAGCCCAACCCATTTAGTGGTTTGGGCTGTGCGTTGATAGATCACTAAGTATATCAGTCAGTCAGTCACCTTTGAGTTTTATATATTTAGATAGCCCTGACAAAATCTGAGAAATCAATAAGATGGGAAAAAAGTTTTTGAAGCAGATACAAAATGTTTGTTTATTATCGCGTTGTAAATGATATCTTTGGCGGCTGATTGGGCTACAGAAGCGAGATAGCACGTCTCTGCAGTATATTGTCTATGTCAAGGTCCAATTTGTAAAAGCGCGCTGTGAGCATTTTTAGAACATTTCGCTTAGTGGGTGTAATACTCGCGCGCTCAACAACACCGATCTTTTCATCCAAGAATTTTTCAAATATTTTTCGATTATATAAATAAGGTAATTTAAAAAAACCAAGGTTATAGAAAGTTTTAAGTAAATCTGACTTAATTGCACCTATATACCACCAAGTTTGTTGTTTAAAACCGGTTTAGTTTCATTTACAATGGATTTCCGCAAAGTAACGCCTGATTCACTATCTTATTTAACTCAGGGTTTCTGTGATCAAATTCTTACCTAAGCACCAAACGATAACACATTAACTGCATAAGTTTATAATAACTACATTGTACTATCAAGTTACAGTGTTCAGTCGAGTGAGTTTATAAAACATCCTGCGGTGGAGTTCATCATTATTTTTTTAGTTAAGTTAGTAACTGGTAGGTATTCTGTGTTCGTGGCACCGTGGGAGCGGCCGAGAGGGCGCTAGCAGTGCCCTAAGGAATATATGGAGGATAGGAAATACTAAAGCGGAGTTTGATAATACTGAATGGGTTTGTATTATCCGATTTTTATAGGTCACATATGTTTTAATTGCGATTTTTAATTATAATGGAACCATTATGCGATAAGCAAACAGGTCAAATCAAAAATGATTTTGCTGTGTAATCTGTTCATTTATTACAAGACTTTAACAGAAAGGTATATTGAAAAACAAATGGCTTGTAATTTCGTATCAAACTTATTTATATTTTAATCGTCATTGCCTTGTTCCGAACTATCTCAAAATAGAAAATATCGTTAATTTCTCCAATAGTGTTGTCTCTCAATAGTCTTGCTTTAACCTTTTAGCTTCGCCTTAAAAAATGGTCTTTGTTTCTTATTGGGATCAACGCCACATTTTTAATCGGTCTACCAGTACTGCGTTTTAATAATAATACAAAAATATCTGTCTCCAACACTTATTTGCCATTCGATCTGGCAGTTCCACATCTCGCCTCATCCCTCCCGTATGTATGTAGAATCAATCAACACCGTCAGCTACCCAATTTGAAAATAACATGGCAACAATGTTTGCTTTCATTTAGTACGGCGCGAGTGTTTACACTTCTCGAACTGTGTACTTTTACGTGTTAAAATGAGCTTTATGATGCTCTGCTTGATAATACTAGGGTGATGTTTGCATTTGCTTAGTATATAAGAGAAAGATTAAGATAAATTTATCGTAAACAAAACAATATGTTATACTTTACAAATAGCTCTGCCTCTTACATTAGTAAAAAACTGTGTCGTAGAGAGGCAGGTTCTTCCGGGGGTTCTTGTTTACAACTTAGTATGTATTGAAGTTCATGGTTTGGAGACAATCTTGATATCTGTCTTAGAAATGCGGGGCTTACTTATTGTATATTTCGATCTACGGAAACGTCGACAAATAAAACGAACAAAACAAACTTAGACCAGTGTCGCCAAAAGTGATACTTTTGAAAAAAAAGTCGATTTTTAAATCGACTTTTTTTACGTTCAGAAGGATAAATTAGTTAGTTAGTTAGGACGTAATGTATATATTAGTTTCAATTTACTGAAATAAGAATGAGGCGTAAATAAATTGAAAGAGATTTATTATAGATAGAAGCTTTCTTTGTAACCTAGTCGCAAACCTGATAAATTTGTTGTAAATAAGTAAATCAAGCTTTGAATGCCTTAATAATTATTTAGAGGCCTTTATTGGCGCGACTGAGTTCAAATTAAACGTCAATCAGCGCTGAGCGCGGCGACTGGGGCGGCGCGCTGCGTGACGGGAATAAGGCTCAGTATTGTACGATGCCTGAGAAACTGATGCCCGGCTTCATACTGTGTTTACGAAAATAAGGGAAACTAGCGAATATAAATGAACTGACATTTCACAATCGAAATGTGAACAGGTGTCTGTGTTCGAAAGACGCACATCAATATGAATATGCTGATCCATCGCGGATAATATTATATCATAGTAAATAATACAGAAGTGTTAAATAACAGTTGAGTTTATGACGGAAAAAAAACAAGCATCGTGGTGAAATTTTGTGTTTATTATCCATACTTAACACGCATGTTTGTGATGTAATAATGTATGAAATATAAATATAAAGCATGTTCCCCGCCTCCGCATCTCTGTCAATATAATCGCATAAAATATAATATGTAGTTTCATAATACTTCTTTTTTATTACAAGATCGAGCACTTATTTCACAGCAGACTTTTCGTAAATTTTCCGCTTGAAATTTGTGTTCCCGCCCACTCGGTTTAATTTTCAGTAATTTCAGCTGTAAAAGCGACATCAATCATGTTCCAAGTCTGGAAGCACCCTTGGTAAGGGTGCAATAAAAATCACAAAATCACTGCAAAAACATTTACCCAATTATAAGTTTTGGAACTAATTTTTTTGTGTTACTAAATTTGAATTATAAGTATGTACTCGTATCATATGTATATAAGATATATAATGTAGTATAAAATGTATTACGCTTATGGCATTTCAGACTGATTTAAGATTTTTCATTATAAAGATTGGATAAAAACTTCAAAATTGTTTAAGATTAACAAAATATATTCTAAACACCAAATATGATAGGTACGAGTAAATGGCAAATACTTTAGAGAGAATTTTGTTTTAAAAACAACAACAGCACCACAGAATAAATACAGCACTTAATACAAATAGCTCCGATCTGGTAATATGTATTCCTAATATTTCATCAGATATAGCTATATCGTAGAGGTGCAATTGAGACCGTTAATGGAGGCGGGAATCCTTGATGTTCCTGTTTGTACACAACTTTGTACACAACTTGTACATTACACAAAATCAGGTTCTAAAACTTTAACTCGTTTAATGCAAGTTCTTAATTCGATAAATAAAATGGAGCGTATTTGCATCGAAAGATGTTCGACTACCTATTTGCTAGCTAACATACAGGCGGCAGTATCTAAACTTGAAATAATAAATAAGAAAAGTAACTCTTTCTCGTTTTATGTTTAACCAACCAACTGTAATCGAAATCATTTTACATAAGTACTGTCCCGGAAAATATTTTTCTTTAGCCCGTACGATTATGAATTTCGTGACTCCTTAATGTTGTTATCTGTTTACAAACTTCTATAAGTCGACCAAAATTAGTGCCTCCTTTATAGGTATAATGAGATCCAAATAAAAAAAATATATTTTTGTACATATTATATTATAATCTCGAGCTTTATAACTGTTCCCAACTGCATATAAGTTAACTAAGTACTTAGTCACTGCGATTTCAGTGACGCTGCAAGTCCTTGTCCTGAAATTAACTTTAATTACATGCCGCAAGCACTCTACTCGGCGTGACATGTCACTACGAAACCACAACCAAACGAACTAATCAAATTACAAAATAGCAAAGTGAATACCGAGTTTGACTTAGAGTTGAAATGTAGGCGTTGAAACTGATTTCAGATCATTTATTTTGACCAAATACACATACTCGTAGCTACGACAATTGTGACCGTGGCTAAGCTATCTTATCTATCATTTTTGTTAAAGCTGTAAATTTAATTTACTACTACACAAAATATACGTACTTATCTAAAGACTATAAAAAAACAAACCTATAGTTATAAAATGACACTTAAAAGCCACAAAGCGAGGACAATTAAAGTTGGAGTCGCATGAAGTTAGTTGAATTGATGGCCGAGCCAGCTGTTGCTCTATTATTTTGTGTGAATTTCTGCCCCAAAACTTGGCTGCCGTGCCAACCCTCCACTGGAGGGGATACTACTTGCAATATTGCAATATTAAAGCTATGTATTGGTGATAATGATAATCTAAGTATACAAATTTTCAGTTAGCTGTTCTGTGTGTAATGAATAAGTAACAATACTCTCAAAGCTAAGGAATATTAGACTAACTTGCAGCGGCTATCAAGAGGGCCTTTTTTTATTTAATGATTTTTGTCTCAGGAAAACCTATTACAGGTACCAACCAACCCCGGGGAGGGCGGATGGTCTTGTGGGAGTCTCCGCCCCACTACAAAGGGCGGCATACCCACTAAAAACCTGGGGTGTTCCACCTCCGCATCGTTGGTCCAGGGCCACGAGAGTGCGATGCATACGTTCACAGCCCTGGTGTATCAAGAGAGCCTGCGCGTAATAACTCTTAAATGATTTTTTTTAGCTCAACGAAACAAACACACTTAGGTTAATTGAATTAAGAAATGTTTGTTCTAAAAACAGGTCATCTCAAATAGGAAGGTATTACATAATTTGACTATTGTTTGTCGCTTGATATTACCTGAAAAGTTGTATGCCTGACTGTCGTATGCACTGACTTAATAAAATAATAAATACGATATATTTTTGCTACCTCAGTGCTAGGTATACAGTAGCCCCCTGAGTAGCGAGCTAGAGTAGTTGGACGGCTGCAACACTTCACCGCTCCACAGGTCGCACTTACAGGTATTTTAGAGGGAAGTGTTCATTAAGTTACAACATTACGAGTATATTACCTTATCAAGCGTTTTTAATTAAAGGATATAGAGCTGATATAATAGTACTTTTAGCTAGAACAGATATGAGAATCTCGGACGTAGAGTTTTATCTTCTTATCGAATGAGAGTGGCCACCTCTGCTGTCGAGAAAGCTTTATAAGTCTCGTCTTTATTATTTTAGCGTAGATATGATGTGATCTATCACATAATATTCACCCAATAGCCGAGATTTTACGCGTGTCACGACGGAACTATAGGTATAAGTTTGAACATAATTGGCAGTAATAGGTAATCTTTATATGTCACAAGCAATATATATATATACATATATATATATATATATATATTTGCTTAAATTGATATGGAGGCTAACGACGATGTAGATTAATCTGCCTGTGGTTAGCTTTTCCGATAGCTTGTGCCTCGGACTACCGAAATTAAATCAGTGGGATCTCTTTACCTGGCGAAACGGATAATCAATTATAGACTTCAATCGTAGCTAAGATGGATAAGATTGTTGATAAAGTTTTGTTTGTATTTCATGGAGCGTATTTTTAGACACCTGCCTTTGGTTTTTTTCTTAATTAAAAAATACGTAACTTGCACAACTGTGAAGTAAGCGAAAATATAATAATTGACTAGTCATGAAATGTGCCTACGTGGAATAAAATAAAACCGTACTGAAAATTTCCAATTTCAAGCATACAGCCTAAGTTTATATGAATCGTACATTTGGTACGGCCTCCCCGTAGGCTGCATATTGCATACTGCACAGGTGTCGAATTGGGCGCCCGAAACAAAGGAGCTCAAACAATGGTTATGCCTACTAAGAAACAATTCAATAAGCAGAAAATTTATTTATACGATAATAATAATAATAATCATTTATTTACACTTAATAACTAGGTACAGATCTTAATGCATATCTAATCTATATCATCATCATAGATAATCTAATTAATAAATGCAGACATATAAAATAATATAAAACAGCATAAGTCGTTGATGATTCTTTTATAAATTGATAAGCTCACGCTTACCTACAACACACCTGATATCAAGCAACGCTGTAATCTAAAATCGAGTGCTTGTCCATAGGAAATAAAAATGTTATATGCGGTGTAGATAATGCAAAACATTACGATGTAGAATGGATAAAGCTGGTTGTGAATTATTTCGTACACAATATAAGTTTTTAGCCAAAATTTGCACCGACTTACCACTAGCAGTGAAATTACTAGCCTTGCACAGGTGTCGAATTGGGCTTCGAAACAAAGGAGGTGTAGTATCGATCGACCTCTCACCTGCAGGTAGCTCTCGTTGCAATCATGACTCTGCTGACTGTACTGACGTTATTGGCTCACTACTGACATTGCTAATATCTGTCAGCAGTTAGAACGTATGAGAGTGGCCAACTCTAATGCAAGAGTTTTCAAATCACCTTAAGAATATAGGACATGGTTTAGCGAAATAAATATATTAAGTAACAAGTTTATTACTATTAGATGCTTTTGGATTTACAAAATTGATTGATTTTACAAATTGTTTTGGTTGCAAAATAAATGAAATTAAATTCTGAAATATAAATCAAATCAAATCAAATCAAAATATATTTATTGCGGAATATAGGTCAAAACAGTTGGTAACATAATTATATAATAGAACGCTATACTCCTACCCACAGGGCGTGCAACTTACAAACAACAGAATGGAAATTAAATTAAAAATATAGATATTATGTAAGGATGTCACAATAACATTATAATTGCATTGTCAACTATACTAAAAACATTTCAAAATATAACATTTGGCTCAAAGATAGACATCAGAATAACGCAAAATATAGAATAAATTGATTAATCATTATCATTTACAAACATTTTCAAAGAATAGTATGCCTTGGCTGCTAGATATTTATTAAGTTCCTTTTTAAAACTCATAACATCTTCACAATTGCGAATTTCTGCTGGTAATTTATTATAGATGGTTGGCGCGCCACCTAAGACACTTTTTCTCATTAGGGACGTTTTCATTTTACTTGGACAGGCTAATTTGTCTGTACGTCGTGTACCTAGTAGTGTAGGAAACAGATCGAAATTTTTCTTAACAAATAAAGCTGTTTCACTAATATATATGCACGGCAGAGTTAATAGACGTAGTTCTATAAAGTGTGGTTTGCAAGATTCTCTACGTCGGAGACCACAAATCGCTCTGATACACCTTTTTTGAGCTCGGAAAACAACCTCGACGTCAGTTGAATTTCCCCAGAAGATAAGGCCATATTGCAACGTGGACATAACATGACCATGATAAGCAGTTAGTAAAGTGTCCTGATCTGCAACTTGCCTTAGTTTATATAATGCAAAGGAAAACTGAATTATCTTCTTTGATACAATGTCTGTGTGAAGCTTCCAGTTCAATTTACTGTCAATATGTATACCTAAAAATTTTGTTGTACCAACTTCGTCAATTTTATGTCCAGAATAAGTGATGTCCAGATTTTCGTTCAGACTCTTAGACTGTCTTTGTCTAAAGTTAATAACATTCGTTTTATCTAAGTTAACTTTTAAGTTATTCATATCAAGCCAATTTATGATAGATTCTAATGTAGAATTAATGTCACGACAAAGACTGGCGATATTATTTTTATTTCTTATGCCATTTTTAAATAGTACTGTGCTGTCGTCAGCGAAAAGGGTTACAGCATGTGGCGTGGCCTTAGGCAAGTCGTTGATATATATCAAAAAGAGCAATGGGCCTAAGACACTGCCCTGAGGAACCCCATAAAGCACTTTTTTTAGATTGGAAGAATAAATTCGTTCACTCTTGGTTCTTAGACAAATCCCGTTAATTTGTGTCATTTGTAGCCTATCGGTAAGATAGGATTTAAAAAGTGAATTAGCCGTGCCTCTAATGCCATATTGGGACAGTTTATTTAGCAGTATTTTATAGTCCACGCGATCAAAGGCCTTCGACATATCCATAAATAGTGCGGCAGTAAGATTATTATTGTTCATACCTAATATAACTTCATTCAGGAAGTTATATATAGCCATATTAATATCTTTCTTTTTTCTAAACCCATATTGACAGTGAGAGATGATATTTTGACTTTCAAGGTAGGAATTTAATTTATCGTAGAGCACTTTTTCAAAAATCTTAGCTATAATAGGGATTAAAGCGATTGGTCTGTAGTGGTCAAGCTTATCTTTATCACCTTTTTTGAAGACAGGTTTCACGACAGATATTTTTAGTTTTTGTGGAAAAACACCTTTCAGAATGCATAGGTTAATTATATGGGATATAACAGGTGCTATTTCCTCGGCAACAAACTTAACTGATTTTGTAGTAACACCATCGTAACCAAAACTTTCTGTTGTTTTCAATGCATCAATAATATTAAGAATGTCATGAGGTATTGTAGGAGTCAAGAATATTGAATTAGATTTGTCATGATCAATTTTATAATTATTTGAATTAGACGGAAAACTGGGTGATGCAATGTCAATAAAAAAATCATTAAATTTTTGAGCTATGACTTCAGGATCTGTGATTGTTCCCCCATCTAAATTTATTTTTTTAATATAATCCTTGGGAATATTAAACTTTTGTTTATTAATAATACTCCATGTTGCTCTTGATTTACTTTTGGCATTTTTAATAAAATGGTTATTTTGAATTTTCTGAGTCAAGTTCATGATTTTTTTGTACCTAATCGAGTATTGTTTGAACAACCGTTTATTTTCTTTAGTAGGATAAAGCCTATACTTCCACAACATATCCCTTCTCCTTTTAGAACATAAAAGTATTCCCTTTGTTATCCATTTTGGACGTTTCTTTGAGAATATTTTCTTATTGTTTATAGGGAAACATAAATTGTAGAGTAGTAGAAACATTTCATAAAAATTTTCAAAAGCTGTATTCGGTTCTTCGCAATTATATACATCATAAAATGTGAGTTGTCTTAAACACTCTTTGAACTTGTTTAAATTAACTGAGCTAAAGTCACGTTTCTGTGTATACCAAAATTTTAATGTGCATGTCTTTTTAACTGGTACTGTAAATATTTGAGAGGAATGATCAGATAGAGCGTGTTCAACAATTTCACCTTTGCAGCCTCTAATATGATTATGTATTATATTATCCAGACAAGTTTTGCTCTTAGACCTAGTTATTTGTTTAAATTGAAATTTCATGTTGTAATTGTCTAACAGTTGTTCAAATTCCTTGGAAATATATATATAAATCTAATCATATATTCTAAACCATATTTGAGAATATATTGTACAATTAACTACAAACATTTTAAAGCAGTCAGCAGCTGATATATACAACTGAATACATTTCAACGTACAAGAAACTTGCTCGTTATTTCATTCTGAGCTTGCGAAATTTAAATTTGATACCAAACATTGCGCTAAGCAATACAGAAATATTTATGTCTATCTACACACAACGTTGTAGGCGTATGTTATATAGCACTGTGAATAACAAAGCGCTATTCAACGGCGCAGCAGAAATAATAGTCTCCTCGGCACGTGCGTACAATATTTTCATATTTTCACTTTATGCTCTCGTTTTGGTTATTTTTTACAAAGTTCCGTGGCGGCGTAGTACTATGGGGGTTGCAGAAATTGTTTGTTTACGAACGAAATTTAACTGTTGAATATTAATAGGTATTTTACAAGCGGGAGGCGTTGTGCTGAGCTCTCGTCACAAAAAGCCTCTGAATGAAAAATAAAGTAATTTCGCTTTAACGGATACAAATTTAGGGCCATGAATTAAGCAGTTTAATTTATTGCCGTGGGTTTCCAGATTTATTTTGTATATTTTGCTGCACACCTATCTCTTTATATTTTTAACGCTTTTAATATAAAAATAAGACATGCTTTTAAGTTTGTCTTTTTGTGACAACACTTTATTTAATCAATACTGTAAATTTATTTACATAGGTACATATTTATTTATAAAGAAATTTGAAAACATTAAGTTGTTAAAATTTAGACAACTGTTTTAATTAAAGCTCATATTTCAGTTCAGTTAATCAAAATGCCACACTATACTAATTGCATCTTTTTGAAGCCCTGTTCATTCCCAGTTGAAACAAAATCCTATCGAAATAAATTGCAACAAATTTGCTGAACAAATTCCCACCACTTGAACTGTGCGACCTCTAGAGGTCAGTCAGCACAAATAGAACAAATAATGAACAGTAATGTTCAGCAGTTAGAGCCGCTACTAGCACTATGCCACTCATCAGTATGCTGCCGCCGGCCAGCTGTATCGTCAGAACAGAGATTACCCTCGATCCAGATTTTCTACTTTTAACGTGTCCACAAAAAGAGCCTCACTGCATCACTTAAACAGAATCCTTGAACCAAGCCAACCAATGTTACGGACAAATGCAATAAAAGCCCACAATTCGTTGTAAATTTCATGAGACCTAGATCATCACTTATATTTTACATTTTTATTGCTGAAAAGTAATTGGTAATATTAGGCAGGTCATGTATATTATCTATTAAAACATAAAGTAGTCCGTGCAATGTAATGCAGCCTCCCACTACTCCCCCCCCTCTCCACCACATTCAAGTACTCTACGCTATACTTAGTATACCTATGCATGGTACTTACAGTACAGGGTTAGAAGGGATACTGGTAACTATTGGGACTGCTAATAAAGTGGTGTCAGATTTACTATTAATAAAGCTCTGTGACTTTTCAAATATACTTTCAATTATTTCTTATTGTAATTAAGATAAAACAACATACCACTACTTATAACATTTTTTACACGTCTTATAGTCATCAAAATATTTGGCCATTTATCATGTTGTGCTTTGATAGAGATAGAATCGTCTGTAGTTGACGGTTCAGGCACGCGCTTAGGTCTGAAAATCTGTTTACTTTATTTTCATTGTTTAAAGTTTTACTTATTAGTAACTTAGTATAACATCCCTTGATACTCGCATGGCTTGTCATATAGGCTGGAGAGCGGCAGTTTTATGGTTTTTAAGCTGTAATTATGAGTTTACGGATTAACTATCACTCCACTTTACAAAAGCTCGCCGTGTGTACACACGAGAACTTTTGGAGCAAACGATGTGTTTACAAAATAGACACATGTCTGTAGTAAATCAAATACTAAGCAAATATAGGACATCAGTGTTATATTTGAATACTATTTCTAAAACCATACCAGAAATAAAATATTATAATTGTATTTAAATTCTACACTTTGCAATGTTTCGTAAGATATGATCTAAATTAAGACTATATCACGGTGGCAGCTTACATATCAACAACAAAGACATCATAATACTATATTATTTATGATAATATTATTTTTTTATGATTATATTAGCAAAGACATGATGATTAGATATTTTGAGTAATTATTTTATTAACGACTTATTTCAATACATCACAGTGAGTCTTACAACAACTGCATGTTTTTTATCTCACGAAACACCTGTCTACGCTACGCCGACCCTACCTATCTCTAAATAGATCAAATGCCCTCCCCCGTAACTAGGGGCCCCCATTGCTGGGGTTTGCATATATTCCGAGCAATCCCACTGAGAAGTAACGACGCCCGCACCGCTGCAAATTCAACTAAATAACAACTCTACGTGACTGTAATGGAAAACAGCTGTAAATAAGAATATTTCTCAGCTTTTTGCGCGGCCATATCTGCCAACGAGTGAAAAAACTCCAGAAAACATTCCACTTTACAAGATTTTTTAGGTTCTTGAAGTTAATTGCGATCCGTAAAGTTTTATATCTAACAATTTTTTTTATATAAGCCTAAGCTTCGGTAATAATATTGAACATGGCAGATCTAATAACAATATGAAAAGACCTACTGGCTCGAATATCACCGTTTTCTTCTTTTCTTCCGTGTCATTAAAATCATCTTCAGGCGTGACCAAGTACTTAACGTAAACAAATATTTCGTTTTATAGTATAAAAAGCTGGAGCATTCCCTATGCAATTTTCATTTATAAAATTAGTTTTTCTTTTCGTATAAAATAACGAAAATTATGTGCAGACCGATTTATGGAAGAGGGTTCAACGGCTGTCTGTATTCTACGTGACCTCTTGAATCAGACTTGCACTATGCTTTAGTTATCTGTAGATTTTGAAATTATATTGAAACGTGCATGTATTTTGTCAAAAATAATGTTATTTAGAAAAAGGAGCGCTTTGTGAATAGGAATGTCAGTTAGGCAACGCGTTGAAATCTTTCCCTAAAGTAATTCTAAAAAACCTATTCAAGAAAATACGTAGTATGTATTTAAAATACGTACTTAGGTACGTTTTCGTATTTTAGTCTGTGCATCTTTATTGTAAAGGTGAGTTTCAATTACCTCTTTTTATAGAAAAGTGTAAAACTTGTTTTAAAATTTAAAACTAGTTAATAGACAACTGATAATTATAATCCTAATGAAATGTTTCCATTGTAGAATATGGAGGTTATAACAGCTCCTGTTCTTCTATCAAATAAGAAATAACGTACACATACGAAATGTAAAAGCCTACTAAAGCCTCCATTTTCCCATACCCTACACGTTATTCGGAATCTAACCAGGCGGCCGCCCATTTATCGAGACTAATCGCTTATTTAATAGCAACATTAACAAAAGAAAGGCCCGTGACGAAGGTGAGAATGTATATGTATACATAATATACGTATGTAGGTACGATTCCATTGGCTTCAGAAACACGTCCCAATCATGTATGAATTCAACAAGTAACGAGTCCTTTGTAAGTTGGAATAATTTACCATCTCATGCAGAAATATTTACACATTTTTGTTTGTGCTTGGGTAGCGCTTGAAAATTAAATTTTCTGTAATAAATCCGCATTTAATGGAAGCTAGGAGATTCAGTCGAAGTTGGTTCAAACTACAATAGGGTTATTGACTAATTTTCGTAAACTACTCCAAAATGTTATTAGTCACTAAAAGAAACGCTTTACGACTGTTTTTCTTAAATTTTGAGCCATTTTAATAACTATAAGGCAGTTTTAACAAATACATCTCGTATATCCCGCTAAAACGCTAGGTCACGTGATAAGTCAGAGGCGTGACGTCACAACGTAAAAAGCAAACAAACAAAACTATACGATAGGGCTACGCGTAGATAGGTATTGGTTAATTCGTTACGTTCTTTGTTCAAGATTTATGTAAAAATGGATTCAAATCTTATAAAATATGTAAGTAATAGCACAGCATAGTCTATTCATGTATACTTGCAAAAAATAGTAAACAAACCGCCATCTCTCACAAAATCACAAAATTTTCGATGAAATCACTCCACTTCGTTATTTTTAATAGTTCTTTTACACAAACGGTACATGTATGCTACTATTTACACACGTATAACACTTTGATTCAACATAATTACGCTGTATTTCACTAAAATACGAAGACGTTATCAAAACAACAAAAATCTTTTGACAAACACTCTATGACAGACTTTACCGTCACTCAAACATCATTTTAGTGATGGGAATGGTATTAAAAGAATGAACGTAAAATAAGACTAGGAGAATGAATGCGTTCATTTGCAACATACTATCAAAATACTGTTATGGTAATACATTTTATAAAAAGTTTCTTTTTTATTTAATTGTTTAGAAACTTTTACACACACACATTTAGATTTTAGCACATTTAGATTATTATTTATTAAATCTATAATATGTCAAAATAAACTAATAACCTTTTTACAAAAACAAAAGAGTTCTTACACTTACATTCAAAGAGGTTCTACGTCACAATATCCATAATGTTGTTCTTGCACACTCGTATCATAATATATATTAATATTCAGTACAAGCTTAATGAATCCACCACTTTTTATGAACCGCGAGCAAACATTTTATTAAAAGTTTGTTTATCCTTGTAAATTAAATAAATATATTATAAGAGATTAGATTCATATGTTCATTCCCTAAATTCAAATTGCCGTTCATTCGACCTAACCACATCACTATTTTGAATGACAAGACATTTTGTTTGTTACTTTGTGACGTAACGGGCTCTGATTGGTCGCTGAGACGTTTCGTTTCAATGATGTACAGATTAAAAAATCTTATTTCTATTTAGGAAAATAAAATATTAAATAATTTTTATTCGTAATTTAAGTCAAATATTCTTAATTAGGACCTTTAATTCTATAATATTCAATAGAAAACTTATTTATTTGTTAACTATGGAGAATACTCTATTGTGGAAGCACTTATATCACGGCACTTTCGACTTCAGACCTAAATTGTACATATCTTTTTAGTTCTAATAAAATCCGTGGTTAGTGTGATATTGTTCTTCAGAATGTAGGTTATACTTGTTTATCTCTTGTTACATCTCGCTTACTTCTGTGTAAAACTAAACAGGTGAGTAACAGCTCTGTGTAGTGTTCTAATGTCTGTAAATAGTGCTTCACCAGATGCTAAGGTGCTCGTAAGTACTTATAATATACATATATAGGTTGTATAAAAATAGCAAATCTGGGTTACAGTACTTCTGATCCATTCTAAAATACGAGTAACAAGGTTATTGAATATATTCTGATGACATAACTGAATTTTGGAGAAAATATTGCTCGTCAAACTTAGAGCTTACATGACGATTTTTAAACCGCAATTATTTATAAAATTACTCAGTAAAGCGGTTAATGTGTTTTAAAGTTAATTATTTAATGCAAGTTAATCAATTTTTAGGTGTATTATACAAAAAATATATTTTTTTAATTGTTATGTCTGTCAGACAATACATGCTCTCGTATGTAGATTTCAGTTAAAATTCAAACGCTACGTACGATATCTCAAGCTCGCTGGCAGATTCCTGATCGATCACGCTCGCTCTGCATTCCAGCCCGATATCGCAAACAGTATCTGTTCGGAATGTTTTCAATCCATTTGCATATGAATTATTGGCAAAAAGTTACCCGCAGCCTTATCTCGAATTGCTGAAGAGGAGAACAAAAGAGATTTGCACAAAAATGGATTTTCGTTTTGAATCGTAAATCATGGACGCCTTTGGAGTTTCCTCCTCCTCGCGTCGTCTTCCTCACTGCTGAGGGTCGTGACTCCGGTCATTTGCCGTGTGAATGGCTTCATGAACTTTCGTTTCGAGTGTGGTGCGATCTGGTCAGTCTAACGCATCGGGCTTCGTCCCCGCGGTCTTATCATCATTCATCGGCGGTCGGCGGTCATTGGAGTTTAGTGATCGATTTATTGATCGTCAGATAATGTTTTTTTATATTCTTGATTTTAATATACAAGTTAAAGATTTCCATTATCTCATTAACTTTTGTGAATTGCTCAGTTAATTCACCATGACGTCATCAACGGAGAGACCTCACAGCATGCCTAATCCTGTAACCCTTATAGTCTACAGGAAACATAGGCGAATATCCCTCTCAATTAATAATAAACCCACAGAGCAAAGCACTGGCTGACAACTGGCTTCCTTCACAGAAAAAATACCATCTTCACTAACACTTTTGCTAATACATTGTCCACCTTATCTAGTGTTAATAAGATTGGTTATGTACCGTGCGCGTGGGCAGCTGTAAAGACGCATCTACACGTGCACGTGCATGTGCAGAGACATCTGTCGAGGGTTCACTGCACTACACGCCTCAAGTTTAAGGATAAACCGGTTGATAATCATGCCCTTGTAATGAATGCAACTTATTAAAGTGGTGGAATGCAACTGGCAATTTAATTTTGCACAGTTTATGCAGTGCGATGTAGTGACCGTTATTATTTATGCTTGGTTCGTAACAAGCTGTGTAAACACGAATTTATCAATACCAAAATAAATCACAATGTATAGGCAAAAAGATAGGTTTTGATGCTAGGAACGAATTTTTCTAGATATAGGTACCTACATTTTTGTACGTATATTATTTGTAAGTTTAGCTATTCAATGGCGCAATACAGAAAAAAACTGACTTAGTTATGTTAGCTATTTCCTATAAATAATAATAAACAATACATATGACACAACTCTCGACACCAGAGTTGGCCACTCTTATTCGATAAGAAGAAGAAGAATACATATGATAAGTATGTACTTGGGTCACATTTCGTAACCAAAAAAGCAATTTTCTAATGACAACAAAGACCATTAACTGGCCACCAGGAAACATTGAAAATGGCACTATTTACGATCCAGGTAAACGCAATAAATTACGCCTTCACTAAAAGAAAGGATCTCACCAAAAATTGTGTGAGAGAAGCGACCCTATTCTATTTCTAAGTTATATTATATTTATTGAAAGCCACCTGCAAGGTTTGGGGGTGTCGTTATTATGTTTTTTCTACATTATTGGGACCAGGTAGAAATACATGTGTATTGTGTTCTTTGCAAGAATGAGCACATTGTTACATTATACATTGTGGAACTGGTAAGATGGCTCATTGTTCGGCTTGATGTGTGCAATCGGGTAGGAACAGGAAGAAATATGTTGACATATTGAAAATTGTGAAGGATGATTGGTATTTTCAGAATCTGCCACTTTTTAACAATCGCAGAAAATATTGGATAGTTTGTTTTGTTACGAAACTTTTCAGCAAATCTAAAAACAATATTTATAGCGATGTTTCCATTTGCAGCTAGTACATATAGATATCGTTCAAATAGAAGCTGACTAAAAGCAATTAATTTGTTCCCTATTACCAACTAAAATCTGTTCGACTACCGGAACTTCAGACGCAAGCTGCGCTTATTATTTACAGGGCTACTACGGAATTGTAATCATTTTTAGGGTTCCGTACCTCAAAAGGAAAAAACGGAACCCTTATAGGATCACTTTGTTGTCCGTCTGTCCGTCCGTCCGTCCGTCTGTTAAGACCCTTTTTCTCAGGAACGCGTAGAGGTATGAAGCTGAAATTTATATCAATTACCAGGTCTACTGTCCCTTGAAGCTGTGAAAAAATCAAACTTCTAAGCCAACGCAATCAAAAGATACAGCCATTTATGCCGCAAATTTTCGACACTTGCAAGGGAATCAAAACCTACAGGGTGCTTCCCGTGAACTCAGAATCTTGAAATTTGGTACGAAGCAACGTCTTATAGCATAGATAAAGGAAAAATTACGAAAACCATAAATTTTACGGAACCCTCGGTGCGCGAGTCCGACTCGCACATGGCCGGTTTTTTTTTTATTGCATGGAAGAAGCGTAATATTTTTTTCTAAGCAAAAAGATGTATTCATAAATAAGTTATAATTTGAAAGAGAGTTGTATTAATCTTCGTTTTGGTAACAGATTTTTAAAATTGTATGTATGGTATACTATGGGAATATACCTTAAGGGTACGAAATTTGACAGTGTCTTTTCAATTTTCTGCTGGTATTCCCTAAAAATACTTCTTTATTTATATTCTTTTTTATGTAACAACCAATTCTCGAATTGATTACATGATTTTTACGTAAAACCCTATGGGTGACAGTTGACACCCCATGGCTCCTTTGATTTTTTTCACTTACGGTCAAAGTAACCCAGTATAAATACCCAACTTTGCTGTTACTGCACGACCAGTAACTTGGCAGTTAGGAAACCAAACACTATCCCAAAGTGTCTCAGAAACTGTATCAATATATCACTCGAGAACTTACCGACTCCCGAGATATCGGGGTTCACAGCAAACATGTCAAACTGCTTTTTGACAGCCAGATAAATAGGTTAGATAGGTTATTTACTTTAAAATTGAGCTACACAACGATCTTGTTAAAATGGTATAACAATTTATAAATTTTATAGCAATTATATGCCGTATTACCAAGTACAAAAGTATCACATTAAAATGCATCGTTGACTATCTCAATTTCACCGACCATGTTTCTCAAAAGAGACCATCTTTATCAATTTTTCCTGACCGTTTCTCCTTATCGAAGCCAAAAAGATAATGTTTTATAGCAAGTCTTGCTATAAATCATTTTTATGGTGCTCAAGAGCATTTCCTATTTTATAATGGCAGTTTTATGGAGTGTTATTTAGTTTTAAGTACATATCTATTGTTGTCATCTATTTTAAAATAAATCAAAAACAAACGTTATGATTAGTAAAAAAACTTAAGTCCTTCCTTAGGTCAAACAATCGTAAACTTATAACTCAGATCAAATAACAGTGCCAGGAATGTAGGCGCAGGTGTATGTATTATAACAACAATCTGTAATTGAAATTCACGTGGATTTTAAGTCTCAACTAAAAATGAACAAAATCAGGCAGTAAATCAAGTTAAGCTTTGCCTTGATATTTTATTTATTAAAAATTGCACGTATTGAACAAATCTGGGTGAAACAACATTCGTTAAAAATAATTGGCACGGACTGGATTAACGCCGTGAAATGTGAGATGGAAAATTTCAAATATGTACGATATAGGCATGTAGATGCTCAAGGAAAATGAGTATGCTCACTTTTTTTGTAGTAGTTAGTAGTAGTAGTAGGTATGTTTAGTTTTTTTCCCTTGTTTTTTATATTTTATTATAGGAAAATTGTATTGGACAAATATGTAACCACATAATAGTAAAGTTATGACACCCTGAGGCGAGTTTTATACATTCAAATAGTGTGGAGTAGATATATAACTCTTTTCTTGTGTACAACATTTTGAAACAAAGAACTAACTTTTTGTGCTTAGGTAGGTATGTACATATTATTTTATGAATGACCAATTAGATCAATCATGCTGTACCTACCCGTGTTATTCTGTTTCATCGTTAATTAAAATCGTAAAACCGAATCGTAGCACCGTAACATAAAGAAACGATATAGATACGCACAAGCTTACAAAGAAAACACAAAATGGAATTGCGTTATGTCGAGATTTCGATCCTGAGACCGTGTTATTAGCTCGTATCCTTTTTGGTAATCTCCAGAATTACCTCGCAGCGTATTGAATGTTGCGTTGAATGAAACGAAAGGATCTTAAAAATAGCGTCAAGCCTTTAGGAGATCCTTTGGGAAAGTTGGAAGTGAAATGGGATGCGGTCGCAGTTCAAGCTCAAGGAGTTGCCAAGTCAGCGCAGTCAGGAAATTATGTAAAATGCGCTTTAGACACTTTGGCGGCGCAACTATTTTTCACAAGATAAACGACGCACTTTACATATATTTTATTGAAATGGCTTACACATCCTTATACTAGAATCTATGCATATATGCACGCTTTGTTAATATAGTGAGAGTCTAACTAGCAAGTCGACTAGAGTCTAGCAAACGCCTACTTGCACAAGCGTTGACTTGGGCGTTTGCTAAATGCACAAGCTGTTTACTTAAGGTTTATGCGGTTGAAAGTGTTTATATGGACAAGCTTGTCTTACCAATGTATTATCTGTCTTTCCAGTTAGTATTAGATAAGATTTAGTTCAGTTAATGGAGTATAGGTACATACCCGTAGACCGCGGCGGCGCCGGCGATGCCCCCGCCGCACTGCGCCGCGATGTAGAGCGCGGCCCGCAGCGGAGACACCACCCGCCGCACGCACAGCGCCGCAGACACCGCCGGGTTCACGTGCGCACCTGCAACAAGGACAAGCTTGTAAACTCGATACAGCAAGCTGCTCGGTAAGATATTTAATCCGACTACCAAAGAAAAGGTTTATTTTTAAGGGTGTTTAATGTGTTTTCAGTATGTATTATGACGGACAACCAAGACCTGCTATTAAACATGCTATCCCACCCACGTAAGCGCCCATATGTTAATGTAACACTGCCTTTTTGTCATGATTGCTCATCCAATAAAAGCTTGTGACAAATAGAAAACATATAGAAATTGGTTAAATCGTTTCATAATCATAATCATAATCAATTTATTGGTAAAGCCGATTTACACGTCATATTGGTACATATTCATATGCAATTGTTACATAATAACAAAGAACATAATTACTTATGAAGAAACATAAAAATTACATGTCAAAGTGTGTATATAAATGTCAAAATTAAAAATATTGATATAATAATTTTATTCCAATAAGTTAATAATTTAAAAAATAATATTAAACGATCAAAAGTTGAAATAAATTACAACTATTCTTCATCATTTGATATTTTAAAATTCATGAATTCCTTAATATTTTAGTTTCAACGAAAAGAGATGATAATCTTACCTAAGATATTGAATCAGGCATTGCTTTGCGGAAATCCATTGTTACTGAAACTCTGGAGAAATATGTAGTGTTTTTCCGCTGCGACTGCTCCCTAACCGACATCAAACAACAAGGCTTTTTTTGAGCTGAACCCGCTAAAAATGCCATAGTATATCGACATACGCAACATTAAGAAACGCTGAGCATAGGCCAAAATTCCAACGAGAACACACTCGAGAGAAGCACTCCTAGACCTCCATAAAATTAAGCTTATTGACTTTAAAGAGGATTTTCTTCTCTGTACCGCACTAAATATCCTCACACCTAGACAGCCGTTAGATTGAGACTTTATTACTGTAACGTGAGTATAAAACATAATAGAGATGGTAAAATTTTACGAGACAGTTTGCTTTCACGGATACCCTCGGCCGCACACCACCCGCGCGGTAAACAATACATACCTACTTATGATGTGCTTCAGAACGTTAGGAAGCCACAATGTGCTACCTCTGTTAGGACTATCGATGGTAGTTAGAAGGTAGGAGAGCTGACAATTTGAGAGGGCGTTTATCAATGTATGTACATACATTTGGTTTGAAATTGCACTAAGTATTAGACTCGGAAGTCAGTAATTGGGTTAATATAGGTAGGTACATATATATATATATATTAAAAACAGGAGGAATGGAATAGAGAGACTTATACTCAGCAAACGAAAATACATATGTCAATAGGTAATGATATTTAAGCATTCTTTAATAGACTGCTATACCAAACAATCTTATACATATTGTGGGTAAGACAGCAGACAGCTAGGTAGGTGACCTCTCGGGTTTCGCGGGCCCTTCATCAGATATTCCACAGATCAGTTTCCAACACGAACAAAACCAGCGGACAGATGGCGCCGCCACATTGGTAAAACATCGTAAAAATCGCGCGTAAAACAGTCTCGACTTTTTCTTCCAAAACCGGATTCCTATCGGACCGGGACCGGCCAGCTGTTGTAGTTGTACTAACTTCAATCATTCGTTTAGAACAAATCCCTAAGACAAGAAACCAATAGACGCCTTACACCAACGAATAAACATTTTACATAGATATTTATTACATTTGTATTGTTATAGGCTTCCAGTGATAAGAAAACTTACAAATAAAACCATCTTGTATAACAAACAGAAATATAAAAAATAAAGTATCCTCAGCTCCACCTACATAATCAATGCCAGCATAAGGAAGTCGTATTTTCCATCAACCAGATTATTTTCGAGGTAAGAAGGAACTGTCAAAATGCGGACGCTCCTTTAGTTTACTATCCATAAAAAAGTGTTCCCCGCAGGCATGAGAATTTTTATGACACGTCATTACTTTCATACCGAGTGTACACCGAGCTAAGCCAGCTTTTACTGTAGTCTTAAAATCTCAAAATGTAAACAGTAAAGTGGTTGTTAAAATACGCCCAGCCACGCGTGCGACTTGAATTAGGTACCATACGTTTTAAACCTGCGCTCGACTCTACCTATTCCGAAGAGAAAATTCTTTGCCCATATCCTATAGAATCAGTGCAGGGCCCGCTTAGTATTCGAGCTGGATAGCCCACGTGAACAGAATAAGGAACGGGAGTATAAAATAGTGTTTACTGGCTGCATGATACCGATACTCTTGTTCCATTACAGAAACTACGGACGCTAACGGAATCAGGACAACCCGGGCCCGTTGTCGGGTTAAAGAGATTAGGGGATCGAGGAGACTTTTTTGTACGCATCAAATTAGGGTCATTAGGGAATTGTAGGGATCATTTCTTTTGGCTACAGGTAAGATACCATATAATATGAACCGGTGATATAAGAAATAACTACCTATTCACCAAGATATGAATCATTTGCTGAATATCCACGAAACTGAAAAGATGAAAGATTTGCAGTAGGTCCCCCGGGAAGCCTACGTAAACACATAATATTTTATAAAGGATCATATTTTTATCAAAATGAACCCAAGCCGAACCCATATCAATTACTATGCGAAGGTCGAAGGTCGGCCGCGAGAAAAATAACCAGGGTTTATGTAGCGAGGCATATTCACGGTTTCTACCCCGACACGTAGCTTTACACTCGAGGAAATCTCATCATCTTATCGTCTTTATTTCAATTCCAAAAGGCTTATAATACCTTGTGAACATAGCAGCGTTCCGTCGTCTGCACTTCCTGGCACTGACAAATGAATGTGCCGCCGATTCGAAATAAAAAGCCTCAAAAAACATGTAAAACTTGAAGCGGTCCTTGATTAAAATGCATCATAGTGAACGGAGCCAGCTTTGGCAGAATGGGCTATTGCGTCCTTTGTGCGCCGACTGCACAGGAAATACCGTTTTGTATCAGCTTTTTCGCTTTCCTGCTGAATAAATTCCGCATCCATGGGAAACGCTCTGATACTATTGCGTAAAATCAATCAGTTTGTTTGCTGAGTTCCCATTTCACTAGTATAAAACTATAAAGAACATTGATATATTTAAAATAACAATATACCTAGTTACTGGTGTACAGCCTAAACAAAAAAATATTTTGTAAATAACCACCCGTAGTGTATTGTAAATATTTTAAAATAGAATGCCTCGTTCCCATCCAGATGAGCAGATCGATACGTGCAGTCCACATTTAGTCCAGCGACTCTCGGAATAGGGTTCCGCCAGCTATTAGTAAAATTAGGGCGTCCGGAGGCGACACACTTTAAAATTCATCACGGCTATCTGCGGACATTGTCGCCAGAATTAAAGCTGCATTAAGGCGCGATTGTCAACCCACAGATCCATAACTTATTATTAGACGCTATGATATAATTTTAAATGTCATTGTCCCCCTGTAAAGTTATAACGAAGGGACAAGGGTGAAGGGTGAAGCACGTGTTGTATCGATTCTGATATTCCGGCTTAATGTCCTAAGTTTTTTATAGGCCGTGTCTTGTGGAACGGCCTGATTATCTGCTGGAATAATAAATGGAGTCGATAAGTTGGCGAGTATCGCCACCTGCGCTGTCTCGGAGGAAAGTGGGAAGCTTAGCAAATAAAGCGATAGCGATTACTATCTTTGGAGATTTGAATATTCTGATACCGTATTTAGGTCAGGCGAGAAAAATAAAACCGAAACTGGAAATACTGCAATACCGGAAATCGTTATTTGTAAACGCGTTTGTATTAAAATAAAATGGAGTCTTACTTACATAAGTATGTTATGATATGAAATTAGTAAATTATCTTTGGTACCTTTTTTGTTATTATCTAATAATGTGAAGGCATCATTATGAGCGAAATAATTATGATTAAGATAAGCAGATGTCTATTCCTAGACGTGTGTGGGTTGCTCACAGAGCTATCATCTCTCGAGAGGCGTCAGAAAAACTTGCATAAAAAGAAAGCCACACTTTCGCCTCCTGTCTCAGGCGCGGCACAAAAAGCTGGTAATTGTGAACATCTGCGCGCAGGGACCGCGGCGGGTCGGGGCCGATTAATTACTGGATAGCGGGGGTTAATTGCCCAGAGGTGGATGGACTGGAGGAACTATCCGGTGAGCCGGGCAGCAGGCAGTCTGCCTCATTACATCCCTGGCCGGGGTGATGTTGGAGGCAATTAATAGAGTACGTAAGTGATGTAGGTCCTAGAACTAGTCCTAGGATATGTGGGTGGAGGTTGTTGAGCATGACATGTGAGTTTGAAGGTATTTTTTTTTATAATTTAGAGTATAGTATTAAACTATTCCATGTTTTTAAGTTTATTATTTATATGTAAGTAGTTATGGGGACAATAAAATATGTCGAGTAAATAAGCTCTAGCGTTTATAGCTTTCGTTTATTCAAGCTGTCCGTTGAATTACCAGTTCGAATCCTTTGATGGACCTAAGATCAGATGCAGTTTCACAAGAATGGGAATATATGCACTTTTCTGTTTAGATATTGTTTTACTTTTACTAAAATCTTTGGAGCGATCGACCTATGCATCTCTACATAGTACTTACTTATTTTTTTCTACTGACAGATAAGAAAGGTCCAGCATATTTTACGGATCTCCTGATAAAGTTCGGACTCTAGCAAGGTATTGGTGTATAACGAGATAAATTGCCCTTGATAAATGTACCGTGTCAGGTAAGCAAAGGCCCGGGGTGCCTAATCTACTGTCTCACCTGACACCCTCTGCAGTGATGACCAGGAGCCTACCAAGGTATAAGCAGTATTGAAACTGCGTTATTTGGTAACAACACGTAAAGTTTACAGGCATAAGCTGCTCACGTGTCCGCAGCATAAAATTGGACAAATACCTTTATCAAATTCTGTGGCCCGCTGCATAAAATAACATACTGCATAAAATAAATGCAACAAAGGCAGTATTGCTATGTGGTGAAACAAAATGCTTCTATACCTATAGTAAGATTGCTTGGGGAAAGAATGTAGTAAAAGATCAATATTACTTTGGCGGTGGAACGAAATGCTACTACAACGGAAATGGAAATAGATTGTAGTAGGGACCCTGGTCACAACTGCTAAATTGTGTAAGTAATTAAAACTGAGTATTGGCTTAGTGATGTTGATGTTATAAATACATCCTAATTAAAACAATTAGTGAATTTGCAGCTGGAGATATTTGTCTGATGTCGTGTTGGAAACTGTGAAGGGAAACGATTACTTAAGTACCTACTATGTTTTAACCTGACGTAGAATCAACGCTTTTGAAGATTTTATTGTTACAATAAATTCATATTGCGCGTTTCCGTGGCTCGGATATCACATCCAAAAGTCCCGGTTATTTTTCATAGTACATCAGTCTTTGAGCTTCCTCAGCGGTTCCCAAGGCTGGTTTAAAATCTCTTGACACCAGCATTGGCCACTCTCGTAGGAACTTACTTTAGTGCACGGACATATGAATCGAAGCTTTAGTGACAATAAATTAATATTGATAATGGTAATGTACCTACTGATCAACAAAAGAGATTAAAATAATATCAAAAAGTTTAAGGTTGGATAATGTAAAGCCTTTTTTTATTCAAACAATAAATTACTTTGAATTTTTTTACAAGTTAAATTAAAATATTAAACGAAGACTCAAACAGAATCCGTAATTCCGAACGTTAAAAGCTTCAGGATTTTTTACGTATAAGGTTGGTAAAAGCGAAATGGAATGACTCATCAAGGAGGACTTATCCAGGCAAAAATCTGGCTAAATTTGAGTAGACATCTGCTATCCAGGGTTCAGTACAAAATTATTTTAAGAGCAATCAAGTACAATAAATAAATACTTAATTCGTCCAATTTTTTTAAAGAAAATCTAATTATTTTGTATGACATAAGTTCATGTATCTAAATACCTCTACCTATAAACAAGCTATAAACATACACGTTAGTACATAATTATGTAGAATTGTATATAAGCTCTAGGTTCTAATTATTTCTTCCATTACACACATACCTTTATTACCTACCTATCTTCTGTGGACTCACATATAAGCTCCTATGAATTTTGTAAACATCCCTACCTCGAGGCACCAACCCTTAAAATGCGCCATATAAAAAACCAGGTAACTATGAGGACTTTATTTTTAACTTCCATTTTACCGCTGCGCATTCCATACTATAGTGCCAAAGCAAGACTTGTCAGGTAGATACTAATTTCTCGGAGTAAATTGTTATTTTATTTTGCGCGAAAGATACTGGTTTGCTGTTGTAGGAGTTGAGTTTTTGTTTCTCTGGATTCAAGTTCAATATAAACATTATTGAGGCTTTTAGGGGAAAGGGAAAGCAAAGTCTGTTATTTTTTTTCAGTAGTTCCCGCAGTAATGGGCAGGCGTGACTTTTCCTTGTTCGAGATAGAAGCGCCTTATTATTGAAATCTTAGGAAGGTTTAAAAACTTAAGGAGTATCTTGTTCGATCTATTTAATAATTTCCTCAAAAAAAGAGGTGCAATAAAAAAACGTTTAGCTGTTAGTTTTCTAGTAAAAACGAAATTAACTTTTTTAACCCTATCACTATAATTACAATCTACCTACATCATCTCTCTATACCTCCAATATCTACAGTTAAAAGCAGCCAAACTTCCGAAATCTTACCAGATATCTTAGCGAAGCACATGGTGAGTGTGGCGATGGCGCAGCCGGAAGCCAGCGCCGTGGTGAGCAGCACGGCGGAGGCGGAGGCCCCGACGCCCGCGCCCCCCGCCGCGCCGCACACTATGAACACGTACAGGAAGGAGGCCACACACTCCGCCACCACCGCTTTCCACAACGAAAGAGTCCTCAGCTCTAACCTCGCGGGCATTTTTCCCGCCAACTCCTCGCATTGCGACGCCTTCGCCTCCTTGCGCATACATTCCAACTTCTCGAACAAAGTCACTATGTGCTGCTCCAAGTTCTCGTCCGATATGTTAAACGATGTCTCACCCATTTTTTTTGTTTATTAAAGAAGCATTTTCTAAAAAATCCTCACTTAAAAAACTTATGCGATTTTTTTTCTAACAAAATATATTTTTGAAACTATTTAGTGATAAGCGCGGCGAATGTCGAGAAACGTTGCGATGTTTTCGAGTCAACGCGCGAACGAGACCACTGAAAGCGGGGGCAACGCGACGACAGACGCTCGCGACGGGCGCCGTCGAATGAATGGCAAACAAAGCTGGGTGAATGGCAGCCGCCCGTGCCGCTGTGCCCGGGACACTTGTTACTCCGCAGTCCGCCCCCTTGCACGGACCTGCAGCCCTACTCACTGCCACACAATCTGCGCCACTTCTGCAGCCCCGTAGCACCACAGAATAAATTGCAGCTACTATTATATTATTACTCTTTCAAGTGTTATGCTTACTACGATGTATTCTGCCCTCAGTAAGTGCAATGTAGGAGGGTGTAATCAAATCGACAGCTCGCCACTTTGTGCTGCTACAATAGACTTTAATTGGATACAGAAGTTTTGCATACAGATACTTGTTGCTTCTTATTATTTTTTAATCTTCCGACCACATGGAGCTGGCGGAAGTGTAGGTAATTGGAGATTGAAAGAATGGGATTTCTCAAACAATCATTATTTTAAAGTTACTTGTATCAAATGTGCATATTTACGTTATCATTTTATCATACCTATCGACATTAAGTACATGTACTTACACACATAGTTACTGGATCATTAGATACCGCATACTTTAATGTTAACACTTAAAAAACGTAGGTACCTATTAGGTATTCGATTTTTTACGATAAAAGGTGTTACTCTTACATACTCGTATGTACATGAACAACTCTTTATTAATTTGCTAAGAAACTTTTTTCAGTTCAGAGAAAGTGTGTGAAATAGTAAAATTTGATGACTTGTTAGTTCACTTTATGTAAGTGACGAAGAGAAAGAGAGGGATGAAAATCTTTGGTGACGAATCTATGACTAGAATTAGCATGTAGTTTGAAAGGAGGTCAATGTCCATCGAGCCCTGCACCGCTGAGCGGTCACCTCGGCCCAGTGCACCGCACACCCGGTCACGTTAATTAAGCTACATTGCCTAGTTTATGGTCGCCAGAGCCAAAAATACTAACTCCAAATACCTACCTAGAACTTGAGTAAACACTTTTACGTTTCCATATTGTTAGTACTTATGTACCTACATTAATTTCACGTTAATCAGAGCAATGCAAAAATGCTGACATTTTTGGCATGGCTATTTACGATAAGAAAGCTCATAAATTATATTCCGTCGTTAAAATAGGAGCCAGGCGGAATAATAGATTTGGAAAACTGGTATCTTTTTTTAAAAAAAATGAGTTAGTTTTCAAACCGCCCAAATAAGTACAGTATTCTTTTTATGTAAAAAATTTCATAAACCTGAACGTTTTAAACTAAGAGAAAAGCGTAAGGTGCTACTATAATATGGACTGACCATTACAACTTATTAGTATACGAGAAAGATATTATATTCCAGCACATATATCCGAGGAGAGATAAAAAATAGAAGTAAGAATACACAGCCATAGAAAACATGCAAGCACGCACGATGAATCAAGTTTATATATTGAGGATAATGATGATACATGATGGCTAAATCTTGTAATCGCTATACCTACGCATAAAAAAGCAAAAAATTGACACTTGACGTTAAACATTTTAATTACAATAGTGCTTCCATAATTTACTCGATTAGATAATACCTATTTAAATTATGACAGCATATGAAAAAGTATATAAAAAAAGTTATGGAATTAATAACCAACTAAAACATGAACTACAGTAAAACGAAAGAGTGCCTAAATGGAACTCATTATTTTTCTAGATCAGCTCTAAAAACGTTATGTAATAAAAACTGACACTAGACGTGTGCTCATAGCTAGGTAAACAATAACATAATATAACTAAAATTGTTTTATTTTAATTTTTACAGCATTTGAAAACAATTCATATAATTGTATCGCATGCTTTAAGCTTACCTAAAGCTAGCATCATTTCTTAGCAACATTTTTTTTCAATTATCTTGACATCGCAGGAATCAGTCGTCACGATGTCATAATATTCTGCAAAAAACGATTTTCAGACGTAAGATAAAAAAAGAAGTACAAATACACTACGTACACGCTGTAAGTCCGAAAGAATAAATCAATAAAATAAATATATATTCCAGGACATTGCTTGCACACAGCGCCATCTAGCCCCACACCACACCCACACAAATCAAACGCGTGTGTAGTGGATACTAGATTATGGACATATTCTTTTCTTTTGTAAATACATACTTATTAATACAAATGACCAGACTCAGTACAAGTACCTACCTACTTAATGAAGATCGATAATTGATTTTGATTTCAATTACTCCTTTTTCTCTATTAAAAATAATAAATACTAGTGAAAGAATTACTTCGATACGTCAATTAGTTTCCGACTTATAAGTAAAACAAGTTGTAACCGCACGACGCGGGCTGCCGGTGACTCTGTGACGTCATCATACAGCACGCTCAGTCTGGCTCACTCGTCGCGCGCTCGTGGCGTCTAAATTTTAACTAAATACTTTTAAAATGTCCAATTCCAATACTAGGAAATCATGTGTTGTGCCTAAATGTAAAAATACAACTACTAATTCGCCGGAAAAGTAGTTTTTTTTATAGTTTAACGTTAAACGTTAAAATGGGAAAAAGAATGGATAAAAGCTATGAAGGGGGTTAATCCATTTGGAGATAAAAGAATAGTTAATTGTTGTGAAGACCATTCAATCATATTTAATTACCTAAGTAATAATAATGATTTCTAACAGGATTAATCGTGTGTTTATTGATTTTATATTGGCAGGAAAAATATTGAATCAATAAGTACGCGAATATACCGGTTAAAATAGTTGAATTATAGTTTACAGAGATCGTGAATACCTAAGACTATTAAACAGCCAGCCCCAACGAAAGACCAGCGCTGGTTGCTTCCATACAACCAGCATTATGCTGAGTTGGGGCTGTGTTGTGGCAGATTTTATGTTTGATTTTTATGTTTTTACTCCTGTGTGTTCTTAAAATCTGTCACAATAAATGTTTTCTTTCTTTCTTTCTTTCTTTCAAAATATTTTTGTAGTTTATATTTATTTATAAATATATATTTATATACAGAACTTTCCGTTACGTTTTTACATTGTATTACAGTTATAATATCTTGAGAAACATGTAGCTGTTTTGTGTAATCCTTTATTTTCTATATATTAATAAGTTAAAATCACTGTGCCTACTCGCGTAGACTAGGTGTAGATGGCTTGTCAGAATTTTCTTGTTTTTTCAGTGTCTACCTGTTACCGTTTTTAATGCGGAGCAAAAAATATGAAAAAAAAACACGTTTTTGTAAAGTAATAATAATATTTACTTTATTGTTATTAAATTATTTATTTCGAAAGGTAATATATCGTACAAGTAAATATTCCTTGAAAGTTTGAAGCATCTACCTGTACGCGTTTTTAATACTGAGCAAAAAAATACGAATAAAACACGATTATTGTATGGGGATCCCCTTAATGTATAGATTTTTTTTAAATTTTTAGTAATTTTTGTTATAGCGGCGACGGAAATACATCATTTGTGAAAATTTCAGCTTTATAGCTATCACGGTTTATGAGATACTGCCTGGAGATAAACTGACAGCGGAGGCTTAGTAATAGGGTCCCGTTTTATCCTTTGGGTACGGAACCCGAAAAAGGCAAAAAGAATAGTAGTACCTATAATATACATATATACTTACGTATCTACCTATAGCTACAAAACTAATAGGTACATATTTTGTTCTGGTTAACGTAAAAAATATGGTAGGTAGGTTAGGTACTTCTACTATTTGAGTCGCATTCTTTCATTGTGACATAAGTTGGGTAGGTATCTTGTTTTGATAAAACAATATTCAGATCACATAAACTAACTAAGCACAAGTAGTAAGGAATGTTTACTTAACCTTGCATTTTTATTCCTCGCAATTTGGCGGCATATAAATATTTGTTAGTAAATAATGCGTATTAATAATTAATCCATCTATTTTATGTAAATTATCCGATTCCCCTGTTTAAATCCTTCATAAATTTAATGAATTGAATAATATTTTTTATTACGCGAAAGAAAACACATCAAAATACTAGCTTTTACACCTACTATCACCACTGGTGACTTGATACTAAGCGCGCCGCGCCACGGCGCGCTGTAGTATGACGTCACAAGCGGTTACGGGGCTCTCCGTCGGATTGGATATTTTTGGAAACTTTGAATGCCTATAAAATCAAAACTACTAAGTATTTTTAATTGCAACAAAAACTAGCGTATTTGTATACATACAGGCCTTACAGACATAATTGCAAGTGATTTGGCATACCTAGTACTTTTCTTCATTATTTATTTTTTTAAGTACATAAATTGACATGCGGGAATCAAACCAGCAACCACTACTACCACTAGATTAGAAGGCAGAGCCTCTACCAATTAAGCTAACAGGTCAAACAACTACCTACGCTAACAGGTCAAGAATGAACCGATAAAATATTTAATTTTAAATGTTTCGTATAATGTAGTAAGTCATAATAAAACTAAGATTGCTGATATTTTTAAGTTGTTAGTTATAGTAAAAAGCTGGTGCCATTACTTAGTATAATAATATGATGTTATACTGATAAATCGCCTGATTATGACACTATAATATTTAATCGGTAATCGAGTTACAACGTGGATGTCCCCTCACTAATCCTGAAAAAAAACACTTAAACTGACAGCTTTGATTTGTATGTTCTGTGGACGTAATGGTGGATCGAAAAACTCGAGAAACTATTGACTGATCGTTTAGCTTTTATTTGTGATAAATTAATCATTTAATTAAGTGCTAAGCGTAAAATTAGTATCGTGGCTACGGCCATATCATGCAATCATATGTCGGGTTTAGCTAAAACGTCCGTTTTGGCCGAGGAAGGTGGTAATCAGACGAGAAAACGTAGCCTTCCCACAAGCGAGCAAAATAGCAAAAGAATAAAATCGGACGAGATGAGTGCCAACGAGAAGAAATCTAATTTCTCCTTGATCAATCCGAGCTCCAACGGGTCAGTGAAGCTGACCTCGTCGTCTATGAACAAGCCGGGAGCGACGACGAAGAAGCTGGTCATCAAGAATTTCAAAAGTATGTTTACATTTTGGTGGTGCGTATTTAACCTCTCGAGAGAGAGCGTGACGAGCGTGTGGTGTTGCAGGCAAGCCGAACCTGCCGGAGAACTACCAGGAGACGACATGGTGCAAGCTGCGCGAGGCGGTGGTGGCCATCCAGACCTCGAAGTCCATCGCCTACTCCCTGGAGGAGCTGTACCAGGCTGTCGAGAACATGTGCAGCCACAAGGTACATCTTTTACACCTCTTTTATACTCGTAATGTTAAACAAAACTAATAAAAAATAAAATTTCTTTCATGATATTCATATACCAGCTGTCATAAGTAAGGTAAATAATGTGAGGATATTAATATGAACAGATAAATTTTCTTAGGATTTTTAGCTAAATAATTCTGAGAAAGTATGAAAGTATAGCCTTCTGCATGTACTGGTGTATCCTTTATTATAGGGAGGGCTGTTATTGTCGGTCAAAATTAGTTTTTACTAAGCACCTTTATCAATTGTAGTTTTGACTGACACATTCCAAATATAATTATTTGATATAAGGCATTCCCATCAGCCAACTGCAAATTTTTTGACGAATAATTTTCTGCTCATTAACATGATTGTTTTTGTAATAAAAGAGATAAACATGTTTATGGGATGTCATCCAGGCCAGTGACCTGGGTATATGGAACATTCTAGAAACAAATGTTGGTGTGCTTACTTGATACATATTTAGTTTGAGTAGGTATTGGACAATGGTGAATATAATCTTGTTTACATTAACCTGAAAGTCATGCAATGCCACAGTACTAGGTTTCCATCTTTTGTTATTGCAGTCAACTGATAACAATCACTGTTATCATTACAATTGAAGCAAAGATCTATGCTTCCCATTCATATTGCACATGTTCATGGTGAGTAAGATAAAGTGACCAACACAAGTGAGATTTATTGTCAGCAGTTTACCCACAAAACCTACAATTAATAAATATAAAAGACACATATATATTATTTGTGTACTCAGGTTTTTATGCTCTATGCTAAATCTAGTACTTTTATAGATTGTTATATACCTAGTCAGGTCATAAATTCTGTCACATGTTTAATATAAAATAATTGAACATGAACATGAACATAGGTACCGCACCCAGCCAGGACAAGCCTGCTCCGGTCAAACCGGCATACCAGGGGGCACGAGGTTGTGGAGCGTGGTTTTGTGCTAACGCTCCGGGATGGTAGTCGACCGGCTATGCAGCCAGACGCCGATTTGGAGAAGGTTGTTATTAAGGATAGGGATAAGCGTTAGTAAAAAATGGTGTTCGTTGATTATTGAGTTGACCCATCTTGGGGTTTGTTAGTGTTTGGCTTTGCAAGCACTATCTTAATACGTTCGCTGTGTAATGTTGGTCCTATTGTGTGTAATCATAACCACGTCGGATGTAGTAGGTGGATCTTAAATGTGGGGCGAATAGATCCTATGTCGCTAAGGGATTGTTCTTGTGTCATCTGACAGCCTTTCCTGGGGTATGGTTGGTGCCTGCCTGTTGGTATGTCGTTCTGTTTCCTCATCAGATTCGCTGTCGGTTTCCGCCATCTTATAGATCTCCCTGGCAGCTCTTATAAAGTCTCCTTTGTTTTTCGCCATGTCCTGCCAGTCAGATGTTTTCCTGGGGTCCATATCATGAGATAAAGAATCCTTCCACGTATAGTTAGGTCTACCAACTTTAAGATCTTCCGTTGCTTCGATCTCTTGCAAACGGCGCCGGCACTCTTTAAGTGTATTTCTAGCCTCTATATCTTGAGGGTGATGCTTATAATGGAACTTCGCCTTCTGTAGGTTTGTAATTGCCTCTTCTCTAGCCTTAGAGTACCTTCTTTCATGTTTGATAGTCTTATTGGCCGCCATCTTCATGACGTTTGTTATCACTTCCCACGATAGCGGCTCTTTTCGGTTTTCGCCGTTCCTGCTCTTTTTGGTTTCCTCTAATAAAGTTTCTTGGTTTTTTTTTTTTTTTTTTCGTGTGGTGTTACTTTGAAGCATCTCGTAGTTTAGGGTTTTGTAGTCAAACTCGTTCGCAACGTTGGCCCTGGTTAGTCTTATTGGAGGTCTCGTAGAGTCCCTATTGGAATTTAACGTGAGGGCAGGGCGACCTAACTTTGAACAAAAACGCGCCACGCTATCAAAATACGTTCGCAGCGCAGCGTACGTTCGTAACCTACGCGCAAGCCAAATTGATATTTAACGTTTCGATTTACGGTTCATATTTCACTGCATACAGTTCGAGTCTCTCAAAGTTATCATGGTTGCCATTAGGAATGTAGATTTAGTACAATAATAAAATTGTATTATTTTAGTGTTTATACTTAATCATCAGTGAATTATATTTCCATAAATTAATACTTTATCAGTAATTATTTTTTATGTGTTATTATAACAAAGTATGTATTAACAATTTTTTTTTTCTAAAATGTTTACTAAATTAATCCTGTTTTTCTCGAATTCAACTATAAATTGCTTATTTAAGTAGCTAGATATACCTATTGATACAATACAAACAAATTTTTCATACTTTGGGGAGTGATGTGCCGTTTGACCCACGACTGTCGATCGTACTTTACTGTGCCCTCCGCTCGCTGCGTGTTCGGAACAGGGAGATAGGTTTCTGTTGTATTATTTATTCTGTGGTGAGGGGCTTCAGGTTTCCCCATATGATTCTATGGTCAGATAGGATTGTTTTTTCACCTTTGATGTAATTAAAAATCTGGTTGTTTTTGGCATCTGTCATTATATGGTATATTTGCGATGTTTTGTTTCCCAACGTCCAAGTCAGTTTACAGCTGCGCCGGCCGAATGATGTGTCCAATCGGAGATTTTCCCGTTTCGTTACTTGTTTGGTGTGGGAGATTTTTGCCTCTTTGAATTTTATCGCGAAGTTCATGTGTATCTGTGAGTCCTATGTGGGCGTTGAAGTCACCTAGTATGATTGTTATTGAGTTTCTTGGTTTGTTCTTGATCAGTTGTAGTAGCCGAGTCGTGTCGTTTGCTGCTGGTGACGTTGAATTGGACCTGTGCGTTGTAGTAATGAATAGAGAGGCTCCACTGCTTGTATCTATTGAAGCAACCATATTGTTTGTGTTTGCTTTAGTCCAGTTCAGCCTTAGGCCGCTGCTTTTTCTTATGAGAATAGCTTGGCCTCTTCTGTTGTTGTTTCCGCTTAGGTGCCACGTATAGTGACTAGATTCGTAGGTCCCGGATTTTAAGTGAGTTTCCTGTAGGCAGGCAATATGGATAGATTTTCCGTCTAGAAACTCGTCAATCTCTCGTTTTTTAGTCAACGTTGCGGCGCCTCTAACATTCCATGTGGCAATGTTTATGTTTTCATTTACTACCTGTTTTTGTTGTTTGGTGTGGCCTGGGGCGGGCAAGTCTGTATCCGGACTCATCTGGTATTCTCCTCTGGGGTGCTGGTTCCAAGACTAAGGTCATTTTGCGTGGTGCTTGTACTTATTACTCCTAGGTGATTTTCAAAGCAATCAAAGTGGTTCCCCGTAATTATTAGACCTATGCTACCTGCGGTGTCGTTTGGTGCCTTAGGAGAGAAACATACTGTTTCTTGTAGCGGGGTTTTTTGAGAGATTTTGACGTTAATACTATAATATTCCGCTGCCGCTATAAGTATGTCTGTGCCGCCCCATGTGCCATCTTGGTATTGTGATAGAATGTAGTTCCTGATTTGTTCGCTTTGTGCTGAACTATCTAGATTACTTCTGATCGCTAGGTACATTTGTGGATCGTTTTGGTTTTCCTCAACGTGGCGTGCGAGGTCTCGTCGAATGTGTTGGTGGTCAAAGGTTAGGCCATACAAGTCGTTAATTTGGTGGGCTATAAGCGCGATACAAGCAGTTGCCGTCTCCTTGTATTTTTATATATAGGGTCCCTATTTCCATATCGGCTTTGTGCCTTACCGTGGCGGTATCGCAGAGGACGGGTTGTCGTGGCTAGCTCGTGATATCTTTCAGGTATGCGCGTGCTTGAGGCTGTGAAGGAAGCTTATATACTATGTATTACTTATTAGTTAACTGGTATATCATGCACTATACTAGTTCCCTTTTGCCTTTAACGGAAAAGGGGAGTAAGTAGCACTCGAGTGAGTACTTGGGTCTCGTCTAACAACTCTTAAGTGCTTGCACTTAATACCTGCTGTTTATTTGGAATAAGTCTATTAATTACGCTTTATGTACTAGTGTGTTATGTGTATAAAACAAACGTCTGGGCTTTATTGTACGTAGAAAAAATGACTACAATTAGAAGTAAATTTTGAGCTATGTTTAACAAAGGATGACCCACCCGACAATAGAGCCTCGCAGCTGTGGAAATTAGCAGATGATTTTAAGAAGGGTTTTTTTTTGGTTGTATTGTTAATGGTCTGATTTATTGCTTTGTTTTACGTGTCGGTATTTGTTTTGGGAATGGATAGCGTAATATTTCACGCGCCTTTTTAAAATCTTAAGTTTTTGTCCAAACGGGCCTGCAGATGTGTGTAGTTTTTACTCGTATTTAGGCTTTTGTGTTTGCCTTGGGAAAGTAGATTGTCTGTGTTTTCGCATACGTTACGAGTAATTACGTCCGTGGTATGAGATCGCGTAATCTAGTCTACCCTTGTAAATTTAGCAGGTTTTTACTGCAGTTTGTGTAAATATGTATTTTGAAATCGGATAAGCTAGTTACGCGTAGGTTTGATCTATAAGTAACCGATGTGACCGTACGGTGTTGGTTGCTGGTATGGGCTGCTTGAAAACAGACTTGTCCCTCGTGGCAGACGTCTAGACAATATCCTAGCTAGGATATTGAGGAAGGAGAGACCGTAGAAAAGGGGTTTAGACCACGTGTGGCTAATATGGAACAAGCTCACCGAGTTTACACTGGTTGTCACTCACTGATACATGTAAAGATTATAAACACGCGTTGCACGGCACTTGATTATAGTCACTTTTCGCGGGGCCAGGGAATTGATTTGCTCGCAGCCATTGCGCTAGCCGCTGGCAGATGTTGTGCCTATTGTTTACTGGATCAATTGTATTGACGAGGCTCTATTGACCGTTCCCGAAAGCGACCGCTCGTCACGGCGTCCAAGACGAGATTCTGTTTAATATAAAATAATTGAAACAACTTTATTCTTTATATAACCATTTATATACCGAAATGAACTTAACAAAACATAGATTCTTATGACAATAAAGTTTATTCAAAATGACCTCCATGATTTTGAATACAGGCCTTCAATCTGTGCGGCCAGTCGTCTATCGCTGCACGAACGAGGTCCATGTCAATATCGGCGGCTGCCTTAATCAAGGATGTCTTGAGTGACTCCAAATTGGGATGAGGCTTTGAGCACGCCTTTTCCTCCAAGTGTTGCCATATCTTGTAATCTAACGGATTCAGATCTGGACTGGAGGAGGGCCAGTCTTCATGCCGGATGAAGTCGATTTCACGCGCCACCAGCCAGTCTTGTGTGCTCTTCGCTCTATGAGCTTGTTGGAATACCCAGTGCTTGTTATTGAACATGATATGAGAAACAGGTTCCACAAGGTTCGTCAGGACTGTATTTTGATACACAACTGCATTCGTTTTTACACCTTTCTCACAAAAATGTACCTCTGTTAAGCCCCAATAAGAAACTCCCAACCATACCATGAGCGAGGATGGAAAATGACCTCGTTGGACACGCGGAATACGTTTGCTCGCTTCTTCACTACTGTGTGCATACCTAATCATTTTGTTTGTTTTTCTTTTCAAAAAATTTTTTCATCCGGAAAAAGAATTTCCCAATATTTTTTCCCGCGTACCGCTTCAACAAAGCGCGGCATCTCTTCAGTCTCAGGTCCATTAGACGAGCATTCAAACGATGTCCTGTTTTTCTTCGATATGCCCGAAGCCCTAAGTCTTCATTTAACACCCTTTTCACTGTGGTTCTGCATAACCCCATCTGAAGGGCCAACAGTTTCTGCTTACGTTTGGGATTTCTTTGAATTCGCGCCTTCACAGCTTTTATCACTGCTGGAGTCCTAACAGACCGAGGGCGACCACTTCTTGACCTGTCATCTACACTAGAGTCTTCATTGTATCGTTTGATGGTATGATAAACGAATCTTTTGGTTATATTCAAATTTTTCAGTATGTCATAAATTTGAATTGGCGCGTAACCGCAACGATGCAATGCAATAACTGCAACACGGTCTTCTTTAAGCGTCCACTCCATATTTAAAAATGAGTAAAATTCTAAAAAGTATACATTTTTATTTTCATGAACAATTCGAAATTCGAATTCAATAAACTTTTTTGTTGCCAGCATTCTAAAAGAAAAGTTTTTACTGTGTGACAATACTTATGACCTGACTAGGTATAAATATTCTAACATATTTGAACAAAACAGATCAAACAACAACATGTTTACACCACAGATAACATATAACACACCCATGATATGTGTTATGAGTTCCAGAAGCTCTTACTCGCACCACACACACCTCCCAAAACAACTACTTTGAAAATAAATTCTATGGGCAAGGATCACTCCTTAGTACTGATGTATACAAAAAGGAATATACACATCAGTTAAAAGCCAAATACATGATAATATATCTATAGAAGACTTATTTCATAACGTAAATGTGTTCCCAGATGGCGTCTCAACTGTATGTGAACCTCACAAACCTGGTGGAAGCTCATGTGAAGGCCAATATAGAACAGTTCCTGTCGGAGAGCATGGACCGGCAGGTGTTCCTGAAGCGTATGGATGACTGCTGGCGAGCACACTGCCGCCAGATGATCATGATTCGGAGCATCTTCCTTTACCTCGACCGCACATATGTGCTGCAGAATCCTAGTATACATTCTATTTGGTGAGTTTAACTAACATGGTCTTTAGAATTGTAATTAAAACAAATTTGGTGTGAATTCAGTCTATATTCATGCTGAACCGATTAAATTGACATATGTATGTCATAAATAAATTCATGTTAATTCCGACATACCCTCCAAACATCATCATTTCAGATAAATTGTGCATGTTCTAACTATTTATCTCTCTTTTAGTTTTAGTAACTCACACTTAGGTTTTATTAATAAACATGGTCTGAGATCTTGAAAAAGTGTGTGGATTTTCACAACAGGCTGTAAGGCGACCATGACTGAAATATTAAGTGTATCCTGGTGTTTATATAGATGCAGTTTCAAATCCTGCTAGTTATAATAAATTTTCATCCTGAATATTTTTTTTTAACACTAAATAGGCTTACGTTTGACTATAGCCTGCCTGATGTTAAGCACCACTATAGTCTAAGATGTAGCGCACTTGCCTAGAAGAAACCTATTTACTCTAGATTTGAAGACACCTGGGTTATAATTTTCTGGGAACAGGGCTCCAGGTAGAGAGTTCCATAGTCTCGCTGTCCTTACTATGAAGGTAGAAGCAAAGCACTTCGTGCAAGTCTTTGGAACTTCCACCATAAACCGGTAACGCCCCGCTGACTTTCTGCTTGCTGCTTTACAATTCTTACTTTCTTTTCCCAGGGACATGGGCTTGGACCTGTTCCGGCACCACATAGCAATGAACACGCTGGTGCAGACGCGGACGGTGGATGGTCTGCTGCTGCTCATAGAGCGGGAGCGCGGCGGGGACGCCGTCGACATCTCACTGCTCAAGACACTGCTCAGGATGCTGTCCGATCTACAGATCTATAAGGACGCTTTTGAACACAAGTGAGTATAAAGTCTTATTATGTTGTTTTTCTCGAAATAAACTGTTTTTTTTCAGGCAAATAGATAGATAGATAGATAGATAATACTTTATTGTCGCACACTTATAAAACAAAATTAACTAAAAATACTTTCATAAATTAATCTAGTGCCACAAGTGGCGGCCTTATTGCTAAAAGCAATCTCTTCCAGGCAACCATTGGATGGAGAGGAATAAATAAAGGATTATAAAGGACGTGGTGTACAACAGAAATAGATGCGATAGAATAAATAATATACACAAATATAATTATAATGTACATAAACATAAAGACATACATCCTAATACATATTATACATAATTAGTACAAACATAAACTAATATATAGTGTTAAAATATATATAATATAAAACATATACATGTAGATAATACGTAGAGACAGCAGTTATATTATAGCATTTACATATGTATATCAGCATAATGACAACAGATACCAATTTTTTACTTGACTCTTGAAGCTATCAATTGACTGAGCTTTTTTGATGTCAAGTGGCAGGGCATTCCAGAGTAGAACAGCCTGCGCGGTGAACGACTTGCCATAGACTGCTTTCTTGCATGTAGGATGCTGTAAAGTAAGCCTGTCTGATGACCGAAGAGCAAGGGAGTGGGAAGAATGGATGTATTTGAACCGGGAAACTAAGTAGCGAGGAGAAGAAATATATAAATAAAATGTATTTATCGAAATATTTGTAGACTCTATTTTTAATCACATCAGTTATTTGAGTTGGTAAGTTTGCGCTCATTGTCTTATTTGTTTTCAGTATGAGCCCAATTGTTGAAATAGTATTAAGAATGTGTGAATGTAGTTGTAAGTCTACATTTTTGTTGAACTCTGACATAAAAAAGTATTTATAGTTACAAACTCCTTGTACTTTAGATAAATAAATAAGTAATACACGGTTAAGATATAAATCTAGTCTCAAGGCATAATAATTGGTGAAATGTATTGAACATAGTAAAGCCGGCCTCTGGGGTGTTGCTGTGTGGAAACTATTACAAACAACTCCTTGCTGGTTCCAGATTCCTGCAGGCGACGGAGCGGCTGTACGCGGCGGAGGGGCAGCGCCTGATGCGCGAGCTGGCGGTGCCGGAGTACCTGGCGCACGTGGAGAAGCGCCTGCGCGAGGAGAACGAGCGCCTGCTGCACTACCTCGACCCCTCCACCAAGTAAGGCACCTTCTTACTGACCTCTCTCTATCTGATAAATTAACTTACATAGTAAGTACCCTATAGCATAACTACATATGTCATAGAGGCATCTCAGTACATAGAGTATATAGTAGAGTCATGCAATAGGTGCATAACATAGAGGCGTCTCAGTACACAGCATCGTGGCTTGCTAATAGCTTTCATTCGAAATTCTAAAAATTGGTACTGTAATACAAATAATTTGTTGTACTATACTCGCAAACCTCTGAAAAGTTAGATATATGTAACACCAAATGGATGTTTAAATTAATCTTGCTTGTCGCTTATCAACACGACAAGTAAAATCCTTTCTACTTCAAATAAATATGTTAATATTTGCAGATGGCAGCTGATCCACACGATCGAGCGGCAGCTGCTGAGCGAGCACCTGGCCGGCATCCTGGGCAAGGGGCTGGAGGCGCTCATGGACGGGCCGCGGCTCGCCGACCTCGCCACGCTCTACAACCTGTTCAGCCGCGTCAAGGACGGGCTCGTGGAGCTCTGCACGCACTTCAACGGGTATATTAAGGTACAGTCAAGAAGGCTTAAGCTGAGCTTTGCATTTGTGTGGGTTTACATAGATAGTGTAGGTGTGATGCCCGGCTTACGGCGCGGCGCCACCTTAGTTTGGTTTAAACCGGTTTTTACTGTTTTTTGTCAACCGGCTTACGGCGCGGCGCCGTTTTACTCCCCCGCCCACCTGCCACACTTCACCTCTTGTACTGATAGCAGCGTTACGTGTTTCATTTAGAATATTTAAAAAAAAAATCTAAAAAATATACATTCAATACGTAGCGAAAAAAAACGTATCCATGAATATGGATAAAATAATGAGGTTATAGTAGATCCAACCGTTTATTTTCTATTTGACAGCAGCAATAGAACGTAACTGCATCATGTTACGCAAAAGTTCACTTTTAAATGCGAGGTCTTAAAAATATGGCAACTGCCTAAGTTTGCTCCTTGATCCCGTATAATCCCGTATAATAATCATCTTTAACAAATTGAGTCCATAAGAGTAGTAGTTTTTTTTATAAATTACATGAAATAACAAACGTTTTTAAAAATTTACGTTCTATGGCTATCAACATAGTGATGTTACGATTGAGATATCGATATATTGTTTAGTAACCATTTTTACACGGGTATAATGTAGCATTCTAATGTAGTATAAATATAGATTTGTATGAAATGATATGGAACAATTATTGTGACTTATTTTTATTTATTTATTAATCAAAATCGGATTCATCGTCGCTGTCACGCGAGCTATCGCCGACATTTATGATTAATTGTTGATTCGTATTATCTATCGCACGTGTTTATCCCACTCTGCCATTGTAGTTTCTTGTGTTTTTTTAATTACATTTTGCCAGTTTTCCGCAGTTACTTCCACACATGCATTTTTTAATAAATCAGGCATTTTGTATGCCATGAATGGGCATTGTTGCCATGAATGTTTTGTGTTATTTCGAGCAGCGTGTCCTTTTACTTGAGCCTATATTAATTCAATGGCATTGTATTGACAATAATAGGGTGGAAGTCTAAGAACCCCATGACCATGTTCTGCAGCTATTTCGTTGATCACATATCGAAATGGATCGATATCGTGTCCACTATAATCACTTGGTCACAACACTATTACTGACAAATTAGATCTGTCAAAAAGAAAATAAATGGTTGGAACTACTATAGCGAAAAAAAAATGAAACTATCACTGTAGAATGGAAATATGTATGTGACCACGCAATAAAAGAAGGAATAAAAGTTTCATGGATACGACGCCGCTGTTGATAATAATAATAAAACGATTCATTATTAACACAAACGACATATAAGACGAGAGTGAAAATTAAAACGAGAGTGACAAGGAAAATTATGACGGTGCAATGTCCGCTGTAAAAGATTTTGTAATATTTTTTTTATTTGTGAATTTCATATTAAAAAATATAAATAAAATTTGTTTTAGGATTTTATTGTCTTACTGTACTTTTGGTGATCACTCACACAAATGCAAAGCTCAGCTTAGACCTCGCGGCCTATACGTGAAATAATCAAAAATATTTCTACCATCAAACTACTACTCTGGCTGGCCTGTTAGCTTAGTTGGTAGTGGCTCTGCCTTCTGATCTAGAGGCTGCGGGTTCGATTCCCGCATGACACAAGTATTTATGAACTTTAAAAATGTATAATTGTGTTGAGTCTGATCGTTCCTATGCATATTAATTACATATGTATTTACAAAAAAAAAGTATGTAAGTATTATATCCGTTATCTAGTACCCGCGACAAGCGTTTGCTTAGTGCGGGGCTAGATGGCGCTGTGTGCAATGTCCCGGAATATTTATTTATTTTATTTATTTACTCTAATCCAAAATATCCATGACATAGAAACTAATCATTTTACATCGACAATATCTCTTTTGACGATTGGACAGTTATAAATAGCGTATTTGATGCATATTCTCTCACAATTTATTGATATGGTGTAATCAAAATAAAACAAGTAATTCCACAGCTGATCGGCTATTATATACAAACAGGATGTAGCTTAAAAGAAATCACTTCATTACATCATTTTCCAATCATATACTCACCTATGCTTGTCTCTTTCTTCCAGAAAAAAGGTAGAACGATAGTGATAGAGCCGGAGCGAGACAAGACGATGGTGGGCGAGCTGCTGGAGTTCAAGGAGCAGCTCGACCACGTGGTGACCACCTGCTTCCAGAGGAACGACAAGTTCCTGTACTCCATGCGGGAGGCCTTCGAGTTCTTCATCAACCAGCGGCAGAACAAGCCCGCGGAGCTCATAGGTGGGTGGTAGTGGGGACACATTACTACGCGCACAATGCAAGTGCCCTTATAACTACTTAGTACGGTTACCGGTGTCGCCAAACACACATATAAGTAAAACAAATTATACATCTCCATTTGATAAGTTATTCATCCTGCTTTCATTTGACACATTAAAATTGCACAACAAGGCATGCATTATTTTTTAACATGTTTTATGTGCGAGTGCGGGACGTCTTTCTATCTCACGTAGCAAAGCACGACTAATCATGGCCGTCGCGAATGTTGTGATATTCTGCGTGATTGTGGCACAGGCAGGAGATACGAGCACCACTTTCATTGTTTTCTCTCTTCTGTTATAATAACAATAATACATTTCCCACAGCGCCATCTAGCCCCCTACTAAGCAAAAGCTTGTGTCAGCAATGCTAGATACCTTTGTGGTATGTCCTAAAAAAACATACAAATACCGTAAGCTGGGTAAAAAGTAAATGTGCAGTAAAAATCCTGTAACACACGTGACTCCGAAGTAAACAGCTCAGTAGCTTTTTGCCATGTAATTAAATAATGCCTAACGTTAGTGTGATTGCATAGTTCCTGCTTGTATAATACGAAAAAGATTATTTTTCTTTAGTTGGGGTCGACAAAGCATGTATCTTGTTTCCGTTTTGGTCGTATCACTCGTCGATATATATATGAATGTCTAATTACTAAAAGGGCACACATCCACTATATTTGACATTTATAAAAATTTTACAGGAGAGAGATAAAACTAAATATTTCCTTAATGGAATGGAAGTACATGTTGATTTAGTTTTCTTTTTGGTTTCTTATTTAGGTGTTTAGGTATTTTAACACAAAAACTTTATATATTTTTCAATATATCAAGAGAAATAACATAAAAAAAACCATGGACATATGCCCTTTTAGTACCTACTAAGAAGAAGACTCAAAAAATAAAAAACAATAAATTGCGTATATTACTTTTATTTAGCACTTAAAATAATTAATTTTACTCCACAGGCCAACTGTAAATGGTTTCCCAGTAGTCTGTATGCTCAGCAGGGATGTATTCTTTCAAAGTTTTTAAATCAGCCATTTTTTACTAGATATAGGAACTGGACCTGTATATTTTTTTTGAATAGGCAGAGTGATAGGCTGTTTGTTCGTTTTTCGCAACTCAAATGTTGCTAACGTAAATCCATCAATAAATTCTCTGGCTACAACACAGTGCGGAGCTTCTGCACTGAATTGAAAGTGATGGTATTTCGAGATTATGATTTTTTCCTTCAGTTCTCCACGCTGTGCAGTTTTTGATAATTTTGTTTTATAATAATACTGTGGAAACCAGTCCTGAAAGTTGTAGACAACCTCTTGTTGTGGAGTATAAACTACAAATTTTTCTTTTATTTCTGTACACTTCATAATAACGGACTGGATGTACTCATCCACTGTATACACTCTCTCAATTTTCTTCAGCTTTCTTTAAATTAACCCAAAACTTCTGTCACAGGGAAGAAAGGAGTGACCACGAAAAGGGAAATACAAATTTATTTTTTTAAACATCTTTTTCTCAGTTAGAGCCATGAGGAAGCGTACCATAGCATGGTTTTTATTTTGGCCTGCACAATTATCACAGAATAGATTCAGCTCATCAAACTCTGTTGAGACAAAGTTTTGCAAATAATGTAACTAAAATGAACACACATCATCCGGTGATTTATGTGCTATGCCTTCATGGTACACATAAGTATGTACTCTATTATTAGCCATATTATATATTCCAAAAGTGTAAAGTGAAGTAAAGTGCCCGGGAGGCGCTAAATTGTAAATAAAAATAACATTGACGATTTGTAGGGTGCGTTCAAAAATTACTTGTTAAAAAGGCTCATGTCCATGGACAAGTGCCCGTTTAGGACTAAACAGTATATTTATAGGTATGTAACTCTATGGGCAAAGATCGGACTTGAGCCGTTCTGACACAAAACGATGTGTTTAGGTCTTGCCAAACCATATAGAACATTAAAAAAAAATGATTAAAAATGTGACATGTGCCCTTTTAGTAATTAGACATTCATATACAAGGTGTAACAGAAGGGTGTGACAATATTAAAGAGTATACATATATATCATATACCAAAATATGAAAAATTAAATCGCATATATTTTTTACCATACAAAAATTAGATAATATTTTTCACTTGATTTCGTGGCAGCCCTAGCGAGTGATCACTGACCGAACGAAACCGAAATAAACACACATTCTTTCATCCCGTTCTAGCATTAGTTTTAACGCAACGTATTCTCTCTCTCTCGCGCTCTCAGAGAGACACCGCCGCGCCGTGTCATTTGATAGCGTCAAAAGTCAATGAACGCTCAAAATGATAAGATGTAGGGTTGCAAGTCTAAAAGTTTTAATGAAAGTTCAACTTATGATTACTCGAAATCTATGACACTTAGAATTCTGAAACCTAGTGGGCTGTATTCTATATATACATAGGTATGTATAGTATAAGTATTGTCACACCCTTCTGTTACACCTTGTATATATTGTATATAAAACTCAAAGGTGACTGACTGACTGATATAGTGATCTATCATCGCACAGCCCAAACCACTGGACGGATTGGGCTGAAATTTGGAATGAAATTAGATGTTATGACGTAGGCATCCACTAAGAAAGTATATTGGAAATGCCACTTTTAAAGGGGTGAAATAAGGGAAGCAAGTTTTACTTGTTAATGCGAGCGAAGCCGCGAGCACTCACTAGTTCATAAATATATCCTTACACAGACATCCACACAGTATAATGAAATGATTGTTTCTGTTTGTCCGCAGCCAAGTTCGTGGACGTGAAGCTGCGCGCGGGCAACAAGGAGGCGACGGAGGAGGAGCTGGAGCGACTGCTCGACAAGATCATGGTGCTGTTCCGCTTCATACACGGGAAGGATGTGTTCGAGGCCTTCTACAAGAAGGTACGATACAATGGCATGGATACTACCCTTCAAACTATATATCCTCATTACTGACACAAAATTAAATGAAGTTTTCTAGGGTGAATACATTGTGGTAGCCAAATCCATCAACAAAAGACATATGGACACATCTCAGATACTAAAAAAATAAGACATCGGTCTAAAAGTGTGCTTACCTGGTAAACACCTATATTCTGTCGCCTTGAAGATCGCTAGATTTATAGTTTGCGTGTAACAGAAACTCAGTCAAGTAGTTTTTTTTAAATATTTTCATTTCATTTCATTTGTGCATAAACACAATATGGGTTTATTAATATCGTCTTAAACTATTACAATGTAGACTCCATATTGTAATTTCGAGTGCTAATTTTATACACTTTTTGCTCACAAATTCTTTTCCACACAGGATCTGGCGAAACGGTTGCTAGTGGGCAAGTCTGCGTCCGTGGACGCTGAGAAGTCTATGCTCAGCAAGCTGAAGCAGGAGTGCGGCGGGGGCTTCACCTGCAAGCTGGAGGGCATGTTCAAAGACATGGAGCTCTCCAAGGACATCAACATCACGTACAAACAGGTGACCAGCACCAGCAATCTCTATGATTTATTTATTATCATAATCAGAACCGCTTAAAAACGAATTACTTATTGATTGTTATAAATTAAATTCTACTAGTAATATAAAAAAAAGTCAAAATTAAATCAATAAATAATGATATACTAAATTAACCAAGAACAGATTAGTTAGATTAATGATTATTAGATCACAATTTTTTAGTTTACCTCTTAATTATATCCCTAGAAGAGATTTATTGTACATATTATTATTGTTGATTTATACGCATTCCTGAGTTGACAACAATTCCATTGAAATATAGTTCATAAGAGGAAATCTAGGTAAAAAGCTAATAGTTAGGTCCGATCCAGTACGGGTATGTTCCATCTTGCACCGCAGAGTCGCTTCAGGTGACGTTTAGTAAGTTTATGTGTCTGAATAAAGATATTTCTTTCTTTCTTTTTTTTTGTCGTGGTGGTCAAATGCCTGACTATATGTTTAAATAAAGTTTTCATAATGAATGTCGTGTGTTGCAGCACCTGTCCGCCTCGTCGGAGAGCAGTTCCCTGGAGCTGTCGGTGTACATCTTGACGGCTGGCTTTTGGCCCACCTACCCCGCCGTGGACGTGCGTCTGCCGCACGAGCTCACCTCGCACCAGGTACACATGAGTCAAGGACGTTTTCTGGCTGAACATTCGCTGAGGCGTCATGAATTTTATGATCGGTCTATTAGAAACGTCACGTGCAAAATTAATAATCGTATATGAAAACTGAACCTGACCGATTACATTTTCACTAAATTCCCAACATTTACTATGTTGGGAATTTAGTGAAAATGTAATGAAATGGTTATACATAAATACTACACTATATACATAGTCTCGTTAAAGGGTCAGTGAATTAGTTTCTAAAGTCAAGAAAGGTCAAGTCAAGCAAGCATTTGACCATTGGCATAATTTGTTTGAGAAAAGCACGTTCCAGTCCAGATCGCTTAAGCTTTGGTTTCCTAGGAAAGCATGGTAATATTACGGACGCAAATACACGGCCGTTTTTACGGTGATGACACGTGGAAAGTTCCACGGCCGTTTTAACACACCGTCAGTATTTTTTTTTAAATAAACGTCAATCGAAATGTATCATATATGTAGTATGTTTTATTTAATATTTCTCCTATTTCACGCTACCAATCCGTTTTACTTGACTTTTCTATAATCTCATTATATTATATATTGCTTCGTGGTTACGAACGAAATCTATTAAAATTTCGTCGTCCTCGCTTTTTTGTCGACAATACACAATTAAAAAACTTATTTGCCATAGAATTGTAGCGATGTTACATGTGTGTTGCAGGAGCACTTCGCCAAGTTCTACCTGGCGAAGCACTCGGGCCGCAAGCTGCAGTGGCAGCCCACGCTCGGACACTGCGTGCTGCGCGCGCACTTCTCACAGGTACACATATACATAACATGTTCCGGGTGTGATTCATACCCATTCCTCACTACATAAAAAACTGCTTTTGTTTGCATAGATACGCCTTTGAAATCCGTTAAATTTCTATAAAAAAGACTTTTCAGAAAACTTGATAACCTCCTTTTTTTGAAGTAGGTAAAAAATGTAGTTACTAAAAGAACACAGCACCGCTTTTCAATATGACTAGAGTCTAGACTAATGCCCCATGTTTGTATTGCAGGGTAAAAAAGAGCTGCAAGTGTCGCTGTTCCAAGCACTGGTGCTGCTGCTCTTCAACGACGGAGACAACCTCTCTTTTGAGGACATTAAGACTGCTACTAATATTGAGGTAATTACATTTTTCAGCATATTCAAAGGTGAAGTTTGCCAGTACTGGAATACAATTGATTTACAAACCAGACTAATGGATCTCATTACTAGATATAAGGCGATCTAAAAACAGCCAACCTACTATTTTTGAATTATTTCAGTACCTACCATATATGATGACATAAAAAAATCGTGTGTTGTTTGCAATCAAAAGCTTGTGGTTGTACGTAGAAAAATGTTTTTTTTATTTATTTAATACTAGGGGGCGGCCGCGGTTTCCCTCACATTATTTCAGGATAAACAGTACACTCCTAAGACCTCATACTACCTACCTACGTACCAAAAATCGTGATGATCTATTCAGGCGTTTTTGCGTTATGAGCGTTTAAATCAACAGATAAAAGAGGCACAGATAAACAGACAAAAACTCGAAAATTTTTGGAACGTGTTCTGTTATCAATTCTTAGTACCTATCTCCAAACATTTTCTTTAAATATTGTTAATGTTCAGACTTTCGAACATCTTCAGCTTTATTATATGTATAGATTTAGAGACTCATACATAACAGTTTTTTTTATCTCATCCTGGTCCCCCTAGGAGGGCGAGCTGCGTCGCACGCTGCAGTCCCTGGCGTGCGGCAAGGCGCGCGTGCTAAGCAAGGCGCCGCGCGGCCGCGAGGTGCAGGACGCAGACCACTTCGCATTCAACGGCGACTTCACCAACAAGCTGTTCCGGATCAAGATCAACCAGATACAGATGAAGGAGACGGTAACCACCTGCCGCTATATCTCTCACATTATCAATATGCTAACTAAACGGTTTTCCCTCACGCGTAATTCGCGTATGTTGTTTCTTATTATGTGTATGAGTGAAGTTAAGAAGTGAAACATATTGATAAAATATTGTCTCACGAAAGTTTTAATCTCTCATTATTTCTTTACATGTTTATTTCTCTTCATGCATTTCGCTTTTACAGATATACGAGCTAATTGTTAATTTTATTGATAAGTGGTGTAGTTTTGAAGCGAACTGTAACAGCACAATAGGCTCTTTGACAATGCGAAAAATAAAGTGTCAATTGCTGACATCAGTATATAATATGAGTGTAAAAGTGGTTATTTATTACCGTTAGTTGAAAATAATAATTATTATATTAAAAAATCCATAAATTAAAATGCATATTTTTAAACGCTTGTCACGTGACTCAAAACGCTCCTGATTGGTCGAGTTTATAATGACGTCACTAGTTTGTAAACATTGTTTGCCTACATGTGTATTATTATATTTCGAAACATATTTGATAAGATTTCATTATTTTGTGTGATTTGTTAGCGAAATTTTACAAATTCCATCAAGAACTTTTACCATGGACCACGATTTTGTAAAAACAGACAGCGGAAACCTGCCCCAAGTAGACGCAATCATGTTCGGATTATATTTCAAAAATAATAACGATTATTATGCTTCGGAGCTAAAAAAATATAAACAGCAAAGTAAGTAATAACACCTAAATGGTAACTTAAGGAAGTGAAATGATGATAAACTTCTTGCTAAAACGCTTTTTGTAATTTGTAATTAATCATGTCATTTTCCATCTGTAAAAAACAAACAAGTTAGTCTGAAACCTTTAGTGCAATGCTTATTGAAATCATAAGACTGTATGTACCTAGCTACAATTTTTAAATAATATTATGGAAAACAGTGGAATAGAAATGAATAGAAATGTTCGAAGTGATTTGAGTGAGACATTTTGCAAACAACATATAAGTACATATTATTATTACCTCAAATCCATAAAAAAGATTAACATTCTAAGTGTAATACAGCATTTCAAAAGTACCTATCAATATTACGTTTACTTATGTACATCGAAATGGTCTTCATAGAAGAAAATATTTGTACTATTCGCTATGTCATTGTTATCCCTCCGAGAAAGTTGCAGCCACTTTCGGCGCACTTGGTCATTCTTTTGAACACTTAGAAATAGTTTGCTCGGAGTTTTTACTGTCGTATTTGTACATTTTGGAACTGCACACCATTTGTAACTAATTTTGTAGGACATTAATCACTAAATTCAATCACACTTTCGTTATTTGTTTGCATATTGTATGTGGATGATATGTGCCACAGATCTCAATACCGGCTAGTGACGTCACCGATTCGATTGCAGCGCCATATTGACAAAGTAGCGTTTTGGTGAACTATTTGAATATATAATTTTTAATTTGATATTTTTCCGAAAATATGTACCAGAATTTTAAAATACACTTTAGACTAGGTTTCTTAACCCCTAAATAAAAATATAAAATGGATTTTAAAACCAGTCAAGGAGCGTATTCTAAAACAACAAAGATAGGCCGAAAATTAAAAACAGACACAATTATCTTAACCGTTACTCATAAATAAATAAATAATTCAGCTCATACTACAGCGCCATCTAGCTCCATACTAAACAAACGCTTGTGTCATTATACTATATTTGTGCTATTTTTAACTAGTACATAATATTCGCTTCACCAACAATGAGTAATTAATTCTCAGGACCCTCTATTCATTCTACCCCAAAAATGATGACGATCCTTTGCTTATATATGTGATATGAAACAGTGGACTTATATTTTCTTTTTATCCGCTACTCCATACACTCACTAGGTCGATTTAGTTTTGTATGGAACAGGTGAATTCACTGACCTCCATTACTACAAGTACGTGTAGGAATTGAAGTCAGTGGGTGAATTAAACAAAAAAATGTAGTTGCCAAGGAATTATACATACTGATGTATTATAATAATAATAAGTTTAAACAATAAAGAATTTATTATTATTATATTATTATTAAAATCACCTTTAAAATATATTGAACTCTAAAATACAAGTACCATACCATACCAAAAATTACAATTACTTACACTTCGCTGCATGAAAGAATAAACATTTAAAAATACTCTCGCTTTTACAACTACTTGCATTATTGTTTACTTAAATCTCTCTCCCTACATTTCACAGAGCGAAGAGCAGAAGGCGACAGAAGAGCGCGTGTTCCAAGACCGTCAGTATCAGATCGACGCAGCCGTGGTGCGGGTGATGAAGATGAGGAAGGCGCTCTCGCACAACCTGCTCATCTCAGAGCTATATAACCAACTCAAGTTCCCCGTCAAGGTAATATTTATTCTACCAGCAGAACGGTCTTATCGGCGTCATTCCGGGATAAAAAGTGGTCTACTTACATTTAAAATATTCATTGAGCTAGGATTATACAGAGCCACTCAAACTAAAAAGCTCAGCAAAGTGTCCGAACGCTAACATCGTCAGCGAGACATTTTTTTCAAGCGTTTGTGACTCTGTATAATCTTAGCTCGATGAAAATATCACTTAAAAGTTTAAGCATGAAAAAGTAACAAACATGCATCCTCAGTAAGCGCAATCTTTCAGCTTTATAATATTATACTATAGTCAAAAGACTCGCTGCCCGCGGGGCCATAAATCATCGGTGGGCTAGGGATAAGCGCTTGCGGTGCATCACTTATCAAGAACTCCTTACCGCTCCGTAGAAGTATGAAGAATAGTATGCGCTGGCGCGCAGTAGTTTATTAATGAGTTCGGGTAATTTAAGAAATGGTTTATACAAGGCTTATTTTAATAGTAGATTAGTAGCCGAGGGCTGTAAGGCATCAATTGCAGCCCGAGATAGTTAGGCGCACGAGCGCAGCGAGGGCGCCTATAGTTCGAGGGTGCAATTGATGCTTACACCCGAGCTAACTACTCTGCTTTACATCTCGATTGTGAGGTAAGAAGAAAAGACCCGTATTACAAGAATAAAACATTTTAATGGTAAACATTTATAGTGAAATGAGAAATTTTAAAATTTTAGGAACAGGTGTTTTATGGGTACGCTAAAAGTTTGAGATTGTGATATTTGCTGGTCACGGACAAAATCAGAACTTACTCGTTTTTCTTTTCGCCAATTCATGAACTCGTCGTAAATTTTCAAATATCTCTCTTTAGAACTTTCAAGCAAAATATTGTTAAATGCTGCTTCAGCTTCCATTTTCATTGAATCAGGAGTGCAGCTTACATAATATATCGTTATCACTTGCAGAACTCATGTTTTTTTCCTAATTAGCACGTATTTATAAAAAAAATCCCAAAACAAACAACATTTAAAATGAAAGTTTTCTATTCCCGCCATTTTTCATCTTTTTTTGTCAGGAACGAAATTGAGCATCGCCGTTTGATATTTAAAATTGATGACTATTATACTCATACGAAGAAGTTTGAGTTTGAATAGCGAAGCGACCTCCTTTGTCTACTACTTAAACTTTTTAAAGAGTGAACAGTTTTGTTTTAATTACTTACCGCCCTAGGGCTTTTCTAGCTACATTATTACCCTAGAGCGCTAATTGGTTACTTACAAGCCCCATTTGGGGGTAATAAGGACCTACTTACCGAACATGAGATATGTAAAATTTATTATTTACGTTTAGAAGGTATAAATACGTGTTTTAATACTTCAATTGTCATTTGACATTTGGACGTTGCCGATCAATCATTTAACTAGATTGCTTAACATCAGGCAGGCCAAACTATCCCACGTAAAAAAAAATATCAATAACATACAGTAATAAAAATGTCAAAGAAAAACCAATCGACAATAAACATCGACACTTCAGTGGTGCATCACTAAGGCCCGTAAGTGTGACAGAGAGAGCAGCAGAGTGCGTCCTGTTCCCACATTTAATTACCCCGTGGGCAGCGAGTCTTTGACTTTAGTATTGTGTGCTGTAATATATGGCAAACGCCCAATTCCAATGATTTGTAGTAATTACAACAGAGCTACAAGGAACTACTTCCCGAGACACAGGTGCTCCGGCACCTTTGGAAATAACAATATTATAATGTGTTTGTTTACTATGATCTTCTCAAGTTACTTGCAAATTAAAATACTACTATTACTTACCAACAATATCAAGCGCTCAGAAAAAATAAACAATAAAAAAAACTTTCAGAAGACTTGATAACCTCCTTTTTTTGGAAGTCGGTTAAAAACCGGTTTCTTCTAGGCAAGCGCGCTAGATTGTAGATTATAACGTTGCTTAACATCAGGCAAGTTGTAGTCGAGAGTGATATCATGTAAAAAATCCCTATAAATGATGTGTTATTGCAGCCCGCGGACCTGAAGAAGCGCATCGAGTCTCTGATCGACCGCGACTACATGGAGCGGGACAAGGACAACCCCAACCAGTACAACTACGTCGCGTAACTAGCACCTGGCACCCACCCGGGCCTGGCACCGGCACCCGGCCGAGCACGCCGCAACATACCTGCCTTCTCATCCACTACTCTGCCGTCGAGGGATTATCAACGGTCTCTGACGTTAACGACTGTCACTCAAACAGCTGCTACAATTTTACATGTCATCCGATACACGAAAGCGCCGAACATGGAATGCCACTTTCTGGTCACCCATCCAAGGACCGACCTGTGTACGCAGCATACTTACACAAGCGACATATTTCGCTAAGCTATAGTAGGTAGCTCTAAGTACACTGTACTTTATCTGTACTACTTCTATTGCACTGAGTCGTATACTGAGTTACAAGAATTATACATGAAGTCGTCATAATAAATTTATGGCAATTATAATAATGAGATTATGTTTAATGTCGTAATTTCTATGATAGAACAACATAAAGGTTAGATCGTTGCCACCATATTGAAATTTAATTACAATAATTATTGACTTGTCACATTGAAAACTGTTATTGTTAACTAGTACCTATGACACGAGCGTTTGCCTAGTGTGGGGCTAGATGGCGCTGTGTGCAATGTCCCGGAATATTTATTTATTTCTCATATTGCATTGTACTTTAAATGACTTTCTTGTAACTCGGTGTATCTACTCGTGTACTGCCCCTTTTATGGTTATTTCACCAAAACCATACTAAATCTGAAACATCTGCTTTGCAAAGAGCGCCTGGAAGGAAAATACAATTATTCTTTTATAGGATTATCTCATTGAAAACGTTTTGGAAATGTTTTTGGTAGAACAACAATAAAATGTGACCCGAAAGTTACTTCTGAAAATACTTATAACTTACACTAAAGTAAAGATAATAGTGTTTTGCATCACAGTTTGCTCAAAACAAGATTCAATATATGAAAGATTTAACAATAATAAAATCTGTTGTTTATAAAGTCAAGTAAATAACAGGTTTATCAGTGTATTATGGATGGCATTGTGTACATAATGTTCTCTATTATAATTTTAATAAATGATTCTTATTTTATTTCCGAAACTTCCGACAATGTGTTAGGCGAGTAATAGGAACTATTAAATAACTGACTAGTAGTATCTGAAGACTTGGGATATATACATAATTGTTGTTGGCTGAAGTATGAATAAAACATGCTATTCTTAGACAACCGAGATTTCACGTTTACTCTTATAATATATAGCAAGATAATATAACAAGGTATAAGACGCCACGGCCTACGGATGAAATGAAATTATATACGATGCAAAGTGAATATCGATTGTGTAAAAATAGCGCCTTATGTATAAGTACGCAATAAGACATAGTTAGGTGACCCTAGAGAATAATGTGTGATATTAGTACGTGTAGGGACCCTCCCTGAAACAACGCCGCTTTCTGGACACATGTGTCTAATCATCTATTTTATTCATTCGACACTTTAACACAGACATAGGTATATCAATAGTTGACATAAGGCATCAGATGTTATTGTTTTAATGCATTTAATAGTAGTTTATGCAACTGTCATACAATGAAGGGTATTAAAATACGAGTGTAAGTTTATGAAACGAGCGCAGCGAGTTTCATTATAGAAACGAGTGTTTTAATACCCGTGTTATATGCAGTTGCATACACTACTTTATCTTCACTAATGCAATTAATCAAACAACAAGAGTAAAAGCTGACAATAGTTAATTTTTCATATAATTTTCTAGATTTTTCTGGCAAAAGATTGTGAGTTACTTTTGTTGCCAATTCTAGAATATCCGGAGGCGTACAAATATCATCGTCGCTATCCATTTTTAACTTTTAATTTGTAATTAAAAAACAAACACATTGCGAAACATTAAATTCACGCGTACGTGTATTGTCACAGTGATTTTGCCGCCATTAAAATCTAACCAACGAGAGTGCATCGCGACCAACCTGATTGGCCTGCAATCAGGTTGGTCACGCTTTTCCGATGTTATAATTAGCTATTACGATATCGATGTGGATATTATAACATCATGTGAAATTGCTTAAATTGAGTGTTTTGTTGTCTGTGCTATAACAGTAGTAATTATAAGTCAAGTATTGGAAACATAAGTAGAATGTTACAACATTAGTGTAGATAAACGTTATTACATGATTGTTATAAAATTAGGACGAAAGAAGGAAATATAAACCAACGTTTTTATTTAAGGTTAACTTCTAAGAAGTAAATCATATTGTAACGTTTTTAGTGAGGATGACCGTTTATTTAAAAACTTGAATCAACGACTGATTACCTATTCTGGTTTTTTCTTAGTAAGAAGTAATACATACATATGTATTTACTAACGAGTTCAGATTTATTTGGTGGTATTTTAAGAAAGTCATATTTAGTTCGGGTTGTGTTGTGGTCTGTTTCTGGAGGGATTCACTAATAAAAAGCTATTTATAATTTTGAGGCATTGTTTTATTTTGATATAAATAATATAGACTATATTTAACATTATCTAAAACTATACATCACATGAGCTAAAACTAAACAACCCACAATGGTGGTCAAAATTAACAAGTTATTTACAAAAATCTTAAGGGATGAACAAACTGCTTACAATATAAACATTAAGCAAAAATATAAACAAATTGTTATCTAGTTACATTTGGAGCAAATCTAAAATGTAAATACATATATGTGATAAATGCTGCGTTTGTAAAACTAAAATATATTTTTTAATCTAAATATATCGTTTAACTAAAACTAAGAGACTCAAATTATACAGTAAAGTTTATAGAATTGTTTTAAGTGTCACGTCTAAAAAAAGGAACTACTGCAGTGTGCTACAAACATTATTAACGGCGGTTCATCCATGAGAAGATTACCTCTCCTATTTACAGTCACGAAGTGCTGCATGACTACTGTACTGTACGAATCTTGCACCTACCTATTATATATGTATATTTATCTGTCTATATATGCATTTTATTACGAGTGAGATAGGTAGGTATAGTGAAAATGCTCGCGCGCCGCCCCGCGATATATATTCACAACAGAATATTATATCTGTCTAGGTACCACCCACCCGCAGCTTAGGGGGTGGTTTCCGTCCGAAATCCGCCAGTTAATACCGTGTTATTCAGCGGCCCATAGCGGGACCTACAAAACACGATAGCAACATTATCCTGGTACTGTTACGCCCTCGAAGTGGAGAGAAGCTAAGTATTCCTCCATGATACCCTCATCTGCTGTTCAACCAAATGTAGGGAAAAAAACGTCCGGCTGAGCCGCTGGAGGAAACTCGTAGCGGCCCGTACCTTAAGAAAGGGGAGTACTAAATAAAAAATATATATATTATAACATGAGAACTAGCTTTATGCAGTACACAATTATGGCGGAGTTCATGGAAAAGTAAGTCGGGGAAGTTTTATTTAACTTATTAATTATGTACAGTTTCGTGGTGGTGTGAAGTGAAACTTATTGGATCTTTTCTTCCAGAAATGGAGATTTGTCAAAGCCAAGCGGTGGCCCATGAGGTCGAAACTTTATTCAAACAAAATGGAAAGAGCTAGTTAGTAGATTGAACGGTGATGGCACAGGAGACCCTAGGTCCGAGCAAAAATGGCGCAAGGTATGTTGTCTCAAGTGTCTTTTTTGCTGTTTGGGGTTCGGGGTGTTAAATTATTGATAGTGTATTGATGTCATAGTGTGAATGTCTACGGTGTACATTATTTTGTTTGCTACTTCTCTATGGTTTTGCTCTATACTTCCTTGTCTATTCCTTCTTGCTCTCTGGTCTCACATTGTGAATACACGAAGAATATTATAATTTAATTTATCCATTTGCATCTGATACTATAATAATAATAATTAAATGTGATTAGAAGTTTATTTATTGAATAAATAAACTTGAATTGCAGTGAACTTAAAGTATTTCATTTCTACAATCTGCAATCTATCGAACCACGCATATAACCTCTCAACACGGGGCACTTAACATACCGACTCTACGCTTTCGGTACTTCATTCTAATATGTATTTGCTTGTTTAACTAGCTTTCAGAAGGTCTTATCATATGTTTTTTCTTTGCTTTTCAAGGTGTAGAGTGACTTTAAAAATAATTGTAAAAAGAAGTGCGCCAAAATAAATAAGGCTGCTCACGGCACTGGTGGTGGACCAGCACTGCAATTATCTCTAACAGATCTTGAAAATAGGGTTATGCAGATAATTGGAGTGCAAGCAGCAACGGGTATGGGGATAGAAGAAGCTGGATTTGATTTGGTTACAATGGTTTGCATTTTATATGTGCTGGATATGTAATTGTATAATGCCTAGTTGTCAATATTTTATTATTATTGCAGGGCAACATGTCTGTGGTACAAGAAGCGTCTGCTGAGCCAGTTCTAGTTGAATACAATGTTTGTGAAGAAGGTAACTATTACAGGCAAATTGCCAATTATTCTTAATACCTATATTACACCATGTTCAAATAATAACACTAGATAAATCACAGATCACAAAGGATCTATAATTTGATTAGTGTGCCAATATATTAATAACATAAGACAATTAATGTCAGATATATAATCAGCCCAGTAATTAGGGACCTTGACTAATGTGGCAAGGAGAGTAGAGGCTCACCTAGGGCAAGTATTTGTGATTAGGATTACCTTAGGTGGTTGCTCTGTGTCTGGATTAAATTCTTATCCTTACTAATTATATAAATCTGAAAGTGAAACAAACGAACTATTACTTATTCCATGTCTTCACGCAGTTTACTACATTGATAAAAACCTAAACACATTGACAGATTTTCCACTCACACATAGAAAATTTTATATTTTTTTAAAGAAAATGGACATTGCCAGAATACAGAAAATATTATCGTTCAATCAAATTAAAGACGTGTTCACGTGATGACGTGTCGTGTGATTCACGTGTTTCGACTTCTATGGAAATAGTAGTACCTACAGATGACAAATATTTTCATTGATTTCTTGTTAGAATGAACCAAACCGTATATTTGTTGTCTGTGTAGAATGACAAAATGAACGTTGTTATGAACACGTTCATTCGCGAATGTACGATACTGCGTATGAATAACCGCGCCGCAAATATTTTATATCATTTTAGATGGACGAACCGGTTCCTAAAAAGAAAAGAACATGGAATCCCATGGACATGGAGACAGCTTTAGAAGCAATACGTAGTGGCGTGATGATCAAGGCAGCAGCTAGAAATTTTAATGTACCTGAATCCCTTAGAGACCGTATCAAGGAAGGCAATTCTGAAAACCCACCAATGGGTCGAAAAGCGACGTTTACCCCAGAAGAAGAAAAAGAGATATGAAGTACCTCACCACAATGGCGAAAAATTTTTATGGCGTAACCCAACAACAATTAAGAAAGCTAGTGTATGTGTAAAAAACATATTTTCACGTGAAACAGGAATGGCAGGTAAATGTTGGGTCTATTCTTTTTTAAAAAGAAATCCTGGAATTATTTTGAGGCTTCCAGAGCCAAAAAGCCTAAATAGAGTGTTGGGTTTCAACAAACAGGAAATAAATATTTTTTTAATAACCTAGAAACACTATTGGAAAAGCACCATTTTCCAGCAAATCGCATAATGTCGACGAAACTCCAGTTTCGCACTGTCCGGACAGTGCGAATACTGCGAATAAATCGCTAAACACCACCTATTTGAATTTAATTTGAGTAAATATATGAGTAGAAACAGGTTATTATGAATGTTATATTTTAAATTAGACAATGATTGCGATTCTATTTATGATAAGGTGGATTATTTGATCGATTTCTTTAATTCTACCATGAGAAACACGGTGTAATCGACACATCAGTCGATGGTGCTTTTTCGAAGACGACTCTTGATAAAACAATATATTAAAAATAAACACCATCCGTCTTATTATAAAAAGAGGTCTAACTGATAATACCGGGTTAAGTCAATGCTAAGTCTGGTACCAAATAATTTCTTATTACAAAACGACGACTAACGCGATAGTTCGGACTTCCGATGATCCAAACTTAGTTTGCGCGACACCTATTTTAACTATGGTTTAACTCAGTTCTAAACTGGATTTGAAGTATGGAACAATTCTGACGTTTAGTTTGAGGTTGGAGTTGGATTCGTTTTCAATATTTTGTTATTGTGTTCTAATAATCGTTTAATATATAAAGCTGGATGTGTTTGAATCGTCTCGGTGCCCAGATAGATACCAAATATCGTCTGAATCCATTTCATCTAGGGGAAGAAGAGTTTCGGTATAAATGATGACACCTGTTTATTCTACTTTGGTCCAAATATCCATGAAATTATTAAACATGCTCAACGTGATTTAGATATTATCTTCGATTGGCTTCAACATAACCTGCTTACTATAAATATTTCGAAAACTTGCTACATTATCTTTAAAGCTAAAAATAAACCTGTACCCACTCATTCACCTTTAATAATAAATAATATTCCCTTACAACTTAAAACACACGAAAAATATTTAGGCCTATATATGGATACTCAATTAACTTGGCATATACACATGAAACACATTAAAAGTAAACTTATTTCTCTTCTCGGCACTCTTCGAAACAGCATACGATGTATACCGCGTTCACACCGCCTTAAAATATATAATGCACTAATTAAACCACATCTGTTATATCTTCTCGAAATATGGGGCAGCTCAGCCAAAACACGTTTAAAAGAACTGCAAATTTTACAAAATAAAATAATAAAAATGCTTTTTAACTATCACTATTTGACAGAAACTAAAACAATTTACCAGGAAACAAAATTAATGAACATCAAACAATTATATAAATACAATATTTGCATATTTGTACGCAAAACACTGGACAATAAACTTCATACGAATTTGCGATTCACACGTAAAAAAGTTGGGCACCCCTGTACTCGACGCGCAAGCTATCTCGTTCTCCCGAAGTCCCGCACTAACTACGGTAAAACAATGGTCACTACCGAAGGTTCGAAAATGTTCAACCAGCTACCATCAGATTTAAAGTGTGTAAGCCCGTTCACCGCATTCAAAAATAGGCTTTATCAACACGTTTTAAGAGACACCTCACTGCTATGAATGCGGTGGACGGACAGCGTCATACTTGTCTGTAGGGTAGTAACAAAAATATTTTTACTTGACGACGAACGTAATATATGTTTATAATTTAAGTTATGTTTCACGCGTAAGTGATAAATGTACCTATCTTAGTGTGAAATAAAGTTCTTTAAACCTAAACCTATATAGGTTTAACAAACGTTTCGGGGAAAAAATAGTGGATCTTTTGCGTGAAGAGCTGGCTCATGATCTTCGGGGATCCCCTTCGAGTCCAGAAATACAAGTGGTATGCGCCTTACGCAACTCTGGGCTCGCCATCAAGTAAGTACCTATAATATTTGTGTAATAGTTTTATAACATTCATTGGGAAGACGGCTTACAGGGACAAACAGTTACAAAACTGTTTGTTCCTCTAAGCAGCAGTTTCTGAGTGTTAAATGTATTAATGTGCCCCATTTTCACAACCCAAAGCTATACCAATTTAGATGATTAGTGTGAATATATATATTAAACCCACACTAAGGGCAGGTGATTATACATAATTAGTTTAATTCACAGAATTAGGATGATACAGCTTATTTAGGTACATGGTGTGTCCCAACCAACCATAAGCATATAACATGCAAAAAAGTTGCAGTTTAATCAGTCTTCTTAAAAACTAAAAATAGTGCTAGTTTCATCAAATTTCAACAAATTGGTAAATAGATTCAAAATCTATATCGCCAACGATCTAGTAGATACTCTTATAATCTCTTTATAATATGTACCTAACTGCCATAGGCAACATAGGCTTTAAAGATTAAAAAACGACCCGAATACCTATATGTAAGGTAGGTTCGCCTAAAAAGGCCAGGTGCCTAAAAAGCCCACTTTTAATATTTTGAAAGTGGCAAGTTCGAATGAGTTCAAATTGCGCGCCAATGTTCAGTTAGAACCATAGACAAAACTGCAACTTCATGTCGAATGGAAAGTGACGCCATGTTTTCAGTGTTTGACAGTTTGTCAGTAGAGTTGCAAATGGCGTACGGTTTATAACCTCATACTCACAAACTTTTAACTATTTCCTGAGACAAACATGCCGATTTCGTAATTCTGTTTACATACAACGTTACTGAATCTTGTGGGCACTACTGGCAAGGTAAGTATTGTTTGAATTCTTTGATAGTTTTAAATTTAAAGAAGTAGTTACATATATCGGATAAAGTCCCTATCAAGGCCCACGACATGGGCTTCTAATAAGGCCCGGGCCTTTATTGGTCTATGGAAAATCATAGTTGTTTTGGAATCTTAAAGATATTTTAGTTATTTTGGCAAGTTTTTTTTAATATATTGAAGGTAAGGTACTAGTAGCTATCTACCTAACTTAACTTAGTTCAGATCATATTTTTTTTTAATTTAATAAAGTTACATTAAAGTCATTCTATTTTTTGTTTAACTGAACCAGTTTAGAAGTATCTTAAAAATAAAAATTTAACTATTATTTCAGATTTTACGAGATGGTATCAACTGCTAAGCAAAAACGTGGTCAATGGACTGAAGAACAGCTTAAATCAGCTATTGAATCAGTCAAAAGCAAGCAAATGTCACAACGAAATGCAGCAGAGACCTTCAAAATCCCAAGAAGAACTTTACGAAACCATTTGAAATCTGGCAACATAGAAAAGAGCATTGGACGAAAAACTGTACTAACTAAAGATCAAGAAAAAGGTTTAGCAAAACGAATAATACGACTGGCTCAAGTAGGCGTGCCGTTGACTCGCAAGATTGTTAGGAAACAAGCCTACTTATTTTGTGAAGCCCAACGTATACCAAATACCTTCAATGACAAAAAATGCATTGCTGGCAGAAAATGGCTGAACAATTTTTTGAAGAGAAACCCTGAAATTTCTATTCACAAAGCTCAGTTTATGAACCCTGCAAGGGCTCAGAAATTGAACAAGCACATTGTGCAACAGCATTTTCAAGCAGTAAAAAATCTGTATGACGAGTTAGACATTCCCCATCATCCAGAAAGATATATAGATATCGACGAGAAAGGATGTCGGTAACGTTGCACCACCAGCAACAAGTTCTTGCAGGGAAGCAAGAGAGTACATTTCATAGCACAGGAACATGCTGAAAACGTCACAATCGCAATGTGTGTGAACGCTTCTGGTAATTCAGTTCCACCTATGATTATATTTAAAGGAAAAAGACTACGCCCAGAATTTCACGACAATTTGCCTAATGGCACTATGGTCAAGATGGCACCAAAGGGTAGTATGACTACCGAATTGTTTGTAGACTTCACCCATCATCTTGGCAATTACAAGTCTCCTGGGAAATGTCTGCTTGTTTTCGATGGAGCTGCTTCGCATTTAGATGCAAGAATTGTAGATGCCGCAGACGAAAACAATATCGTACTATATTGTTTACCATCCAACACAACTCATGAGTTGCAGCCACTGGATAAATCTGTCAATAAATCTTACGAACACCACTGGGATGAGGAAGTATTATCGTACGCCTATCGTCATCCAGAACGCAAACTCACGAAGGCAAGATTTAATAAAATTTTCTCCAGGGTATGGCCTAAGTGCATAACCCCAGAAAATATAAAAAACGGGTTTAGAGCAACAGGACTCCATCCTTACAATCCGAATGCAGTTCCCGAAGAAGCATTTGCACCTTCTATCCTCTCAGAACGGCCTACTTTGCATGAAACTGCTTCTGATTCACTTGCTTCACTTGACTTTCAACACAACAGCTCTGACACAGATTGTGAAGAAAATGATTGCATATCGCCATCGTTATTAACTGAAGATGTAGCTGACTGTAGCTCTATGTCTCAAAGATTACAGCCTTTGGCTCTGCCTTTGCTTAAAAGTTCATCGCCATCTAATCTGCAGTCAAAAAATCAAAAGCCAGCTAATGCAGTTAAGAAATTGGTTGACTACAGTTCTTCCTGTGAATCTGATGCTGAAGATATTATAGAACAATCAGACATTAATATTTGCGATAGGGAACTACAATATCATTCTCCGATTCCAAGCACGTCTGGGCTAGGACACCATTTACAACGAAGACCAGTGATTCATTCATCTACATCAGATTCAAACAATGAAACTATTATTGATATAAACAGATTACAAAAACCCATTCAAAAGTCTGCTTATTACCATAAGATTTAAGAATTTGAAGATGTTCTCTTATTACAGAGAGATGTGGATCTAATTAGCCAATGGTGTGCTCGTAATAAGATGTCATTAAATGCATCAAAATGTTTTTTTATTAGATTCTCACGCAAACGATCTCCGCACCCAGGTCAGTATTCTATTGACCATGTCCCCCTTACTGAACTCAACTCAATCCGAGATCTCGGTGTCACTATGGACAAAAAGCTGGACTTTAGGGAACATATTGATAATGTCGTCAAATCTGCCTCTAAAATGGGTGGATTCGTGGTTAGACAAACAAAAATCTTCAAGGACCCTTCTCTATCCATTACGCTCTATTATAGTTTAGTTAGGAGTATTTTGGAATACTGTAGTGTAGTATGGAGTCCCAGTTATAAATCCCACTCTGAACGTCTTGAGTCAGTTCAAAAACGTTTCTTATATCATATAACGTTTATGGACTTTAAATGTAAGGTATTGCATTCGTACAAGTCGCGCCTGAAACACTATCGGATCATGTCGCTCTCCAAGCGCCGTGAAATCGCTGACATTGTAACTCTCTTCAAGTGTATCAATGGTTACACAGATTCACCCGAAACATTGAATAAGTTGTCACTTAGAGTTCCGAGAACCGGAAGCACTTTAATAAACCGCGACACATTTGTTTTGCCCAAATTCAGGACAAATCTACTAAGGCATTCACCGGTTTACAGAATGTGTAAATCATACAATAAAATTAAAGACGATATCGATATATTCTTAAAATCGTCTTTATTTTCTTTCAAAAAGTCAGTTACAAAAATCATTAAGTAGTTTGCTATAAATTTATTATTTTATTTGTATAAGTTAGTGTCAATGGGATTATTATTATAGAATCATTATTAATTTTTGTTTGTTGTATGTTTTGGTTATCTTATTATGATTATTATTTTTTTTATAAGCTTAGATAGGTATATAGTTATAATAATATGCATGGTGTACTCTTTATTTATGTAATTTTTGTTTCTTAATTGTTTAAAGTAGCATGTAATATATGTATTCATTTGTAAGTAATTATCTTAAAATTGTAAGTTAGGTCTACATCTAGAGGGCATTAAGTGCTAGTATTTTTTTTTTCTATTCAATAAGTTTGTTATGTGTGTTTTAACTTAGTGCCTGTTTTGCAGACTATAAATAAATAAATAAAAAAAATAAATAAATAAATTTATACGTCATCAGAATCAGAAGATAAGGGAGTGGAGCCACCTCAAATAGAGCCAGATCGAATAGAGACTCGGGACATCCAAAAAGACGACCGTGATTCCGATGATTCTGACATTGTGCCATTATCAAATTTAAAACGAAGCATTAATCAGAAATTAGAGATCTCCGTTTCACGAATTTATACCGACACCTAACTTTGCAACAGTCAAAAAGAAACCAAGGCGAAAAGCAATTAATTACATTGGTCAAAAAGTAACCAAAGATCTGTTTGGTGCTGTTCAAGAAAAGATATAAAAAAAAGCAAAACAGAGATAGTAATAAGCTTCAAGAAAAAATAGATCAGTTGGAGAAAAAAGTTCGAAAATATAAGAAGAGATTGCACAGAAAAACAAAAAAAAGACGAAAACAAGGATGAAACGAATAATCAGCATACAAAGAAGTAAACCGTTCTTTCTAATGCTATTAAAGAACGTTACAAAACTGTTAAAAGTCGGGAAGAAAAACGCCTCATGATTGGATGAGGCGTTTTTCTTCCCGAACTTCAAAGTACTTCAAACTCGTATTGTAAAACAGTCCAGAATGCAGATCGAATTGGTAAGAGACACATTAGGAGTAGACCGACCTTTAACATACAAGAGCGCTCTACCAAAACCGACTGAGCTTGTACGGAAGATTCGTCAGCTGGTAAGAAAGAACCGGTCACTCACAAAAAAAAAGAAAGTACAGAAAAGATTTTTGTTGGACTCTATGAAAAACCTGTACAAAGCCTTTTTGAAAGAAAATAGTGGCCTTAAATGCCACTACTTCACTAAACATAGGCCATTTTATATGAAGCCACCTACTGTAGATGGAAGAGATACCTGCTTATGCAAGTTACATGCAAATGTTACCTATTTAGTTAATACATTACATAAGAATAAAGTAATTGTGCAGAAGGATACGAATGCAGTCTTAGAATCATTCGTTTGTTCTGTGGATTCGGTATCCTGTATGAAAGGAGTTTGTTCGGAGTGCAAGAACCGGTGCATAGATTACAATAAAAGTTACCAAACAGAGGACAGTGGATAAGAAAAAGTGAAGTTATAGAAAAGGCAGGGAAATAGGTAAGAAATAAAAAAAAATTACCTGTCACTGAAAAGCTCACAATTGAAGAGGTGATCTATAGACTTGAGAGCGAGTTGCAAAACTTCAAAACACACATCCACAATATTAGACACCAATACAGGGCTTATCGGCAGTGCATTGACGGGCTGACGGAGACTGAAGTAGCATTACATATAGATCTTAGTGAGAATTACTCCTGCAAGTATCACTCTGAAGTCCAGTCTCACCATTTTGGTGGTTCTCGTAATCAAGTCACCTTGCATACGGCAGTGATGTACCATTTTTCACCAGAAGCACAGACAAAACAGGTAACGTCATACTGAACAGTGTCATCCAATCAAAACCATGGACCTGCTGCGATTTGGGCTCACCTTCATCCAATCCTGTCGCAATTAAAAGAAGAACACCCTGCTGTAACAACTGTTCACTTCTTTTCTGATGGACCTGCAACCCACTATAAGCAAAAAATAAACTTTTACCTAATGGCAAACAGGTTTTTCGAAGAATACGGGTTCCGCAAAATATCCTGGAATTTATTTGAATCAGGGCACGGAAAAGGAGCGGCTGATGGTATTGGCGGTACAATGAAACGCCAAGCTGATGCGATAGTAGCTAGAGGAAATGACATTGCTGATGTGTTCCAATTCTTTTCAGCACTTCAACATGCTAACAAAATTAAACTGTTCATGGTGACAGATGAAGACGTAGAAAATGTAGCAGCTAAGATCCCAAACAACATTGTACCTTTGAAAGGAACAATGCAAGTTCACCAGATGTTCACAAAAACTCGTGGAATCTTAAACCACAGAGTATTAAGTTGTTTTTGTGCAAAGTTCTGTTCTTGTCACGTTCCTAAAACTTATCGGCCTTCCTCTGGGCTTCGAAATCAGGAAAAACATTGCTATCCTTAAGACCAGAGGATGTGACTTGCGGTTATTCTGGGTGAAGGCTCACGTGGGCGTACCCGGAAACAAGCGTGCCGACAAACTAGCAAAAGAAGCAGCACTCAATGCAAAGCGCTTCGAGCACTACGACAAATGTCCCGTGTCGTACGCAATGAGCGAGATAAGACTGGACACAAAAAATACATGGAACGAGCGTTACAAAACTGGTGAAACGGCTGGGATAACTAAAATCTTCTTCCCAGATGCCACAAAAGCCTATAGCATAATCAAGAAGATAAATTTAGTGCCACTTCTGACGCAAGTACTTACTGGACACGGAGGCTTCTCCGAATATCTTTACAGATTTAAGTGTAAGGAGAGCCCCCAATGCATATGCGACGAAGACACAGAAGAGACGATACTTCACCTGCTGTTAAAGTGCCCAAAGTACGAACCGGACAGATGCGATCTGGAGATCGCAACTCAATCAAAGTTGACGGCTGACTCAATCTGTGAATTGATGGCTATGAAAGACTCCAGACCGCATCTGATCGCATTCTGCACCAAAGTCGCAGGTGACGCCATGGGTAGGACTAGGAATAGTACGCGGGGACTCTGAGAGTCACAACGAACTATTCCACATAAATAACCTGTAAAAAATGCCTTAATATGTATGTTCTAAGAGATGATTGTTTTGCGTTGCAGATAATAATAAAAAAGATGCCCAGAAATTACAAAATGAAAACTGACCGTATATGTTCGCCTGAACCACTGAAGGAAGCCATAAATGATGTACGTGTAAATAATTTGAGTATTAGGAAGAGTGCTGCTAAATATGGTATTAGCAAATCAAGACTTTGATTATTTTAAACAGACCAAAAATCAGGATAACGTCGAGTCTGAGGATTGTACAACGAATTTCAGAAAAAGCCAAGTTTTTCCTCCACCCATGGAAGCTGCTTTGGCTGAATATTTAATTAAATGCTCAACAATGTTTCATGGCCTCACATCTAAAGCTACAAAACGTTTAGCTTATGAATTTGCTGAGAAAAATGGTCTAAAGTATCCACAAAAATGGAAAGACACTAAATCTGCAGGACCTGATTGGTTGTCATCGTTTTTAAAACGTAATCCTAATCTTTCAATACGGACACCTGAAGCGACGAGTCTCGCACGAATGACGAGTTTTAATAGAGCAACTGTAACAGAATTCCAAAACAAGCTTCATGATGTTTTATCACGATATAACTTCACACCATCCCAGATTTACAACCTGGATGAAACTGGAGTAACCACAGTGCAGCGTGTTCCAAAAGTCATAGCTCAGAAAGGACAGCACCAAGGAGGTCAAGACACCTCACGAGAAAGAGGAGAGCTGGTAACACAGGTAGGAATCATAAGCGCAGCTGGTCATGCCTTACCACCTGTTTGGGTTTTTCCTCGTCACCGCTTCGATAAAAAAAGATGATGCAAGGAATTCCAGATACTGCAGGTCTTGGTTTGGTTAACCCTTCCGGCTGGATGACAAGTGAGAACTTCTTAAAGGTGTTAGAATACTTTGCACAGAATGTCCGTTGTTCTATAGAAAACAAGGTCTTGTTAATCATGGACAACCATGAATCCCATTTATCTGTGGATGGACTGAATTTTTGCAAAGCAAATGGGATTGTTATCCTCACGCTGCCACCACACACGTCAAATAAGCTTCAACCGTTGGATAAAACAGTTTTTGGTCCATTCAAAATTTTTTACAACAGTGGCCTGGATTCGTGGATGTTAGCACACCCAGGTCAAACTGTCAGCATTTATGACATAGGTACCAAGAATTTGTCTTTCAGGTTGGGACAGAGCTGCTAACCCTTCAAATATAAAATCTGGATTTAAATGTACAGGTATCTGGCCCTTTGATAAAAATATATTCAGGGATGATGAATTTTTATCATCCTATGTGACAGATCGACCGGAGAACTCACCTAATAATTCTCAAAATGGTGATGAATGTATCTCGCCTTCACTGATTGGACCACAGTTTGCATCAGATCGACTGAATGATAATGACAATGATGCACAAACATCAGCAGATCGACTGAATGATAATGACGATGATGCACAAACACCAGCAGATCAACTGAATGATAATGACAATAATGCACAAACATCAGCACATCCACTGAATAATAATGACAACTAAGTATCCATTGACAATGCGAAAGATGCTTACGACACAGAGAATTTTGGCCATCAGAAAAGTTATTTGTTTGGCTATAAAACAGCATAAAAATGATACTGCCAATAGTGATGCTCAAATGGAAGAGCGAATAAATAACCTTTTCGTAGACATTTCCAATTCATACAATCATGCTTTTGGGCATCATGACGATTGCCAACAACATTATTGTCGCAGTGAAAAACAAAACGAGGACCTTGTGGTAAAAGTCAGTACTTCTGCATTTTGGGCTAGAGTGCAATACATTGTTGGCTTGGTTGCGTCACATTCACGAAGCTTAATAAATGACTGTGACAGCAATGCTGTTGAGCAATTTACATAATAGCTAAATAAATAAATTCGTAGGTGGCAAAAGAACTAACTTAGTTCAAAGAAAGGACAGCTACATATAACCAAAAAAAATAAATGTCTATTTGCAGTTTGGTCCGGTGAAAACCAAAAAGTTAAGGTTGAAGTAATTGACCGTGATAAAAACTTTTGGAACAAAAAAATGATTGATAAACAGAATTTTATATAGACCATATATTGCCAGAGTTAGTTGATGCACGAAAAACAAGGAACATGCCACTGCGACAACCATCATCTATAAAACAAAAAGTGACAAAATCACCAGAAGCGCAATGTTGCTTAGATGTTTCAGATGTTTTAGGTACCTACTCCTACAACTTCAAAGGAAGAATACAAAATTTTATCAGTAGATGAATTCTAATATGTATAACTGTTCAGATAAAGATTAATATGACATGTTGTGTAATATATATTTAATAGACTTAAAAAATCGGTGATGAAAATGCGACATGTATGTATGTATGTTAGATTGTCAGAATTTACCGACATGTTTTGTATAGCACCCACGTCAATGGCATTTTTTGACTAGTGCTGTGCCGATATAATATTATAATAGGTTTTGGAAACGGAACCGAACTTTCCCAGGCAACTTTATTACCTGCAGATAAAGCAACTATTTTCTCCAGATAACTTTATTAGTTTACAACACAATTACGTAGGTAGTTACGGTTAGTCTTATGGGCTTATGACATAATTGTAAAGCTATAAAAAAAGGATACCATAACGGTACGTTGCCATCGGTGCTGTCGTTAGAGAAAGGTTACGAAGTTACGAAACCTTGAATGTTTAAAAAAAATATTTCCAAGTTGTTACTCAAAATTATCTAGTTTAAGTACCTTTGTCTTACTTTTAGAGCGTAATAAAATAACCTTGTAAGTATCGATCTCGTTTTTTTCATTTGTTTGTGTCAACATCACTAGACCCAGTATACAATGCAAATCGTTATCCACAGTCTTCAGTGCGCTACGAAGACTAATTTAGTCAGAGATTAATAATAGCCATAGCTTCTAACAGATTGACCTATACTGTGCCTGCTCATTTAGGTAAACAGTAGCTAATATCGTTAAAATGTAGTTTAGTTATTAAGATTCTTATTTTACTAACATTTTAAAAATATCAATGAAATCAATCTTCATTCTGAATTAAATTGAATAAACTGTTTATGTGAATAAACCTTATGTAATAATATGTCTAAACACGTTTGTTTCTAATTATGAAGTATAATTATGTGATTTATCTGAATATAAAACGTATACTGTGCTTAGCGCCGCGACAATTTTGAGTTAGCCGGGCTCGTGTCTACAGCGCTGCGCTGGTGGCAGTTGTTGGCACTAGAGCGGGGTATGCGCGACGCGCGGGTGAAATGTGATTATTATCTAGCATTAGGCGCATTCTTAAAACAGAATCTGCCATGATCAATGCATTATATTTTGTACATGCAAGGTCACTCTGGTAGAAGGAAACCACACAGAAGTTTCAGATTGCGATTAGGTCGATCGATGATCGACTCTTTTTCCAGTAGGACAAGAAGGCCACCAGTATTCAAAAGCCATAAATATAAAAATGCCCGTCTGTCACTGTGTAACTGACAGAAACACCACAAAAATACACGTTGACCCAAACATTCCTCGTGAAATTTAAGAGGAGAAATGGTCCCAATATTAGGGAACATGCTCAGGTCAACGAACGTGACGTTGAAAAAAGAAAGAAAAAAAATGAAAGAAAAAATAAATTAAAGGCGAAGAAGAAAAATAACTCAAAACAGAAATTAGTTTCAAATATTAAAAAACGGAAAAAGGAAACACTGAAGAAAAAATACTCGTCGGATGAAACCAGTGAAAGTGAGAATAATGTGATGTTGAGTGACTCTGATTCAAACCAAAACTGGGATACATATTGTGAAAACATAATTCAGTTAGCTGAAAAACAGGGCAGTAAAAGTGACGATACATTCACTGAATCAAGTCTAACGTCCAATCATTTTAATTGCATACAACATTTAATTGACACTGAAAATGAACCAGATTCCAGCCAAAGACGTCCACAAGTTGGTGACTGGATTATTGTAAAATTTGCGACAAAGACAACCGTGAAACACTATATTGGAAATATAATCTCAATGAATCTTGACACTTCAAAAGTAAAGTATTTGAGAATAAATAAGAATAGCAAAATGGTGTCATTTCACTACCCTGATGTTGACGACGTAGCGGAACTCCGCCATGATACTGATATTGTGAAGTTTCTTGAGAACCCTATAATAACTCGAAGAGGGAAAATTGTTTTCAAAGAAAATGTTAAAGAATTTAATATCCAATAATAATAGTATTGTTTATTTTCATTGATAAGACATTACATATTTTTATTCTCGGAATGTGCAGAAACTATAAAGATATCTATTATGTTTTCATATAAAATATTTTATGTTCGGAAGAAATTTGATGTTGATTGATATGTGTGCTATAATATTTATAAAGATTTATGTTATTAAAAAGTGAGATTTTTAAGTGTGGGTAAAATGACTAGAACTTTGTTAGCAGATTTACTTTTAATCAGTGTAAGTACTAAGCACTTCTTTATACTAGGTATATTGTTTGTAACAAAAATGGGATATCAAACACACTAACAGTATTAAAAACAACTTTTATCATCACACTGTTTCATTCGTCTCATTAGCTGTGTGTCGCTTTGATAGCATTGACCCCGTACATTTGCCCACATTATGGCGATAACTTGAAGTGTTTGAGAAATATGACGCAATTGCCCCGGTTGACCTCATATAAAGAAGAAGATAAATTTTGAAAAACAAGATTCCAGAAATTATGGAGAAGACTGTAGTAGATGAAGACATGATTTTAAAGCCAAAAGAAGCGTTTTTGCAAAATTTGCAAGAGTCTCGAAGAAAGAGAAAGAATAGCTCGGGAAACTGTTCTACAAAGTGGATCTAGCGAGTGGCTGGAATTACGTCGTAATATATTAATCTGCGTCTAATTTTGGGCGCGTTATAAAAAAACAATTAGACACAAGTTGTCAAAATATTGTAAAGGATATTTTGTACAAAAGGTCCATCGAACATGTTCCATCAATTAAACACGGAAAAGATAGTAAGAGGTTAGCACTGGAGCAATTATCGCCACAAGAAGATGTTAAAATATTACCATGCGGAGTGTATATTGATCCAGATGTTCCATATTTTGGAGCATCACCGGATAGAATAGCCGACGAAGGAATTTTAGTGGAAATAAAATGCCCCAAAACTTCGTTTAATCTCGGTTTAGAGGCAGCGGTCGATAATAAAAAGATAAAATTTTATAAAAAAGATTGTGATGGAAATCTTAAAATAAACCAAGAACATCAATGGTACTATCAAGTGCAAGAGGACAGCTACATGTCACAAGACAAAGAGATGCCTTTTTGCAATTTGGTCAGGCGAAAATTTTCCAGTTAAAACAGAAATCATTGAAAGAGATGACCTGTTTTGGTCCAAAAAAATGAAAAAAAAAACTAAAAGACTTTTATTTAGATTGCTTACTTCCGGAGCTAATAGATCCTAGGTTCCCAAGAAAAATGCCTATTAGGGACCCAAAATATATAACAGATGCAATCAAGGCGAAAAATGAAAAACAAGAAAAAAAAACGAAAAGCAGAGCCAATTGTTTTAGAAGCTAAGAAAACAAAATTATAAAAATGTACGACGTAATAACTTGTTTGTTTAATCATTTGCCCACGTGATGTAGTTTTATTTATTTATTTATCATTCAGTAATTGAGGCTATGAAAAAACATTGTAACAAGTAAGAATTCAAATCGTTTTTTTAATTACATCCATAATAATATAAATTCGCATTATTTTTCCCTCTCCTTTAAATAAAATAAATTTAAAAACATTTTTACCAAGTATGTTTTTTGTGATTATGTGGAAATTTTCATAGGAATTTACATTATTTTCTTATTTCCTATTCCTTTGCAAAACTTATAATAATCTATACTAATAATATAAAGAAAATGTTTTTAACGAATTCATGTCTATTCCAACGAAAAAACATACTTAAGAAGTAAATGGTGTGCTCTCTGTTTTTCACTACTCTGCAATCGAGCTAGCGCCACAGATTAGTTAAAGGTTACTACGACTAGCGCACTCGTACGAGCTAATGCACGATATTTTCGATAGATGGCGCGTGTATAGCCGCGAAACGAACAATGTTTCGTATCCCGCTTTAATGCTAAATATAAAATAGTTTAAGTAGTTTAAAATTATAAGAAACTTATAAATAAAACATATTTACACGTATTTTATACTCTTTTTCTTTAAAAACCTTAAGTGTCTGGTTCTCGGGGGACTCCCCCTAAACAATACGTCCTATCAGAACAAAATAAATCGATGGAGTGCCGATGTCATCACTAACTTCACAGTGTCACTGCCAGAAACTTTACAAAAATACACGTTGACCCAAACATTCCTCGTGAAATATAAGAGGAGAAATAGCCCCAATATTAGGGACCATGCTTAGGACAACGTGGAAATATAACAAAGAGAGAGAGAGTCCGTCACTGTGTAATTGACAGAAACACCACAAAAATACACGTTGACCCAAACATTCCTCGTGAAATATAAGAGGAGAAATAGCCCAATATTAGGGACCATGCTCAGGTCAACGTGGAAATTATAACAAAAAATATAAGAATGCCTGTCTGCCACTGTGTAATTGACAGAAACACCACAAGAATACACGTTGACCCAAACATTCCTCGTGAAATATAAGAGGAGAAATAGCCCCAATATTAGGGACCATGCTCAGGTCAACGTGTAAATATAACAAAAAATATAAGAATGCCTGTCTGTCACTGTGTAACTGACAGAAACACCACAAAAATACACGTTGACCCAAACATTCCTCGTGAAATATAAGAGGAGAAATAGCCCCAATATTAGGGACCATGCTCAGGTCAACGTGGAAATATAACAAAAAATATAAGAATGCCTGTCTGTCACTGTGTAATTGACAGAAACACCACAAAAACACACGTTGACCCAAACATTCCACGTGAAATTAAGGAGGAGAAATAGTCCCAATATTAGGGACCATGCTCAGGTCAACGTGGAAATATAACAAGAAGTATAAGAATGCCTGTCTGTCACTGTGTACTTAATTGACAGAAACACCACAAAAATACATGTTGACCCAAACATTCCTCGTGAAATTAAAAAGGAGAAATAGCCCCAATATTAGGGGCCATGCTCAGGTCAACGTGGAAGTTAATATGAGCATCCCATTAAGTATGCCAGTCGGTTGTTTACATCAGTTGACAGGAACTATAGTACCACAGAACGTGAAGCCTTAGCTGTAGTGTGAGCAGTTGACCAGCAGAGAGATCATTTGTAAAATGTAAGTGTCATAAATATACCTAGATGGAGCACTGCAGTGTTCCGTTATTATAGATCTGCCAACTGGAGTTGTTTAAGTAAAGCCCCATCTAGTGACCACGGTATAACGGTGTAACACGGGGGACGCTGCGACGGCAGAGAAACGGCGCGGGGGCGCGGCAGCACGACGCGTGTGTAATTATTATACCTTACTGTAACTCTGTTTGTCTAGTTGGCGTTGTTTCCCTCTGTATGTAGAGCCTGCTACTAGCCTTACCGCTAAAACACAAACTACAACTCGTACGAATCAACTGTGCACTCCGCTGGAATGCGACCCCTCTCCCGCTTCCCCGCGCGGCGCCCCACATTCGCCGTAAGCGCTCAGCGGTGCAAGTGCGGAACTTTTATCCTATCGACGTCGATAAGATTAATTCGATAACTTTTGTCAACAATCGCAAGTGCCGAAGTATGTTTAGAGATAGATAAATTGATCGATAAGTCTCGGTAAGCTTTAGTACAGATAATGAAAAAAAATCGGAATCGTTCACTCTGCTAAGATAAAATTTCAAAATGATTCTATAAGTCAATGTCAAAAACACGAAATTGCTTTTATCAATGTCAAATGTTTTTCGTACGTCACTGGCAAAATCGCAGAAGCCATTAAAAAGAAAAACGCTCAAACAAAAAGGAAACAAATTCTTACCAAGTTCCTTCTCATCTATTGTTATCAAGTTCCTTTCCTTGTCATCTCATAGCTTCTCATATAAATCTACATAACTTATTATCATATTTCCACAATATTTACAGAGTTTATCAGACAAAAAATGTCGGAACCTCCGAGGTTAGTGAAATAAAACTAAACTACATATTATAGCACCATCACTTAAACTTCCCGCGCGTCCTGTGAACGCGCCGAATGAAAGCAACGATTTGAATGGTCCAATGACAGCGACTCCCGCGGCGTCGCTTGTAAATTCACCGGACCCCGCGCGAGTCGAGTCAGTTATGTTAGAGTCAGAACGCCAAGCACGCAAGCGCATGGTAAAAAAACCCATGCGCTTTGCTGATTATATTATATAGTTTAGTGATAAGATTCGGGCCAAGAGGCCCTGGCGCCCAAGTTTGTAATTATAGTGTGTGTGAATAAACATTAAGAATGTATCTACTACATTGTGTTTTCATTCATTCATAGTTGCTAAAGTGGCTGCCCAACTTTGGGGCATGTGTTTGTTGTGCAGTGAAGTATAGTATAATCGTCAATAATGCCGCGTGCACGACGCCAAACACGCCGTCAATCTGAGTTTTACGATGCCGACGAGGCGGACGAGTCCGCCCCGGCGTCGGCCTCCGCCGGCGTGCCCTTGAGCGACGTTGCCTCGCTTATGGCGTCGCTCCAGCAGTCTCAGACTGAGGCCCTCGAACGCATAATGACTCGTGTGCTCGGGCCTCGTCTCGACTCACCGCATGAATTCAACCAGACCTTCTCCGCGCCCTCGGGACACTTCGCTGCGTGCAAGGCGCGCTTCAGCGGAGCGTCGGGCGAGGCGGTCGAGGTATTCATCGACGCCATGCAAGCGTACCGGGAGTGCAGTAACATCTCTGAAGAGAACGCGATGCGCGGCCTCTCGATGCTGCTGACGGGAGACGCGGCAGTATGGTGGCAAGGCACCAGGCATGACGTAACCAGTTTCGACGAAGCTATCGTAGCGCTTCAAAATGCATTCGGGGAACGACGCCCTCCGCATAAGCTATACAGAGAGCTTTTTAACAATCCACAACAACACGACCAGAAAACTGAGATTTTCACGGCTAGAGCTAGAGCCTTACTGGCGAAGTTACCGAGGGGTGATATAAGTGAGAGAGCAGAGCTTGATATGATCTTTGGCCTCCTTCATCACAAAATCAGGTCACGTCTTCGGCGCGATGAATTTAATACCTACGGTGAATTACTGTCAAAAGTACGAGAGATTGAAGAAACCTATGAGGATGAATTCAAGCATCAGAAGCGAAGTATGCCACCTGCTGCCTCCGCCGCCATTGCGCGCGCCCCGGCCGCTGCCGTGCACGCTCTACCGACCGCCGCCGCGCACGCTCTGCCGACCGCCGCCGCGCACGCGTCGCCCGCTGCCGCGCACGCTTCGCCCGCCGCCGGCGCTTATGCATCTACCGCGCGTGCTGCACCTGCCGCCGCACGCTCTGCTGTCGCCGCGCATCAACATGTTCAAGCCGAACCGAAGCTGTACTGCCTCTACTGCCGCTCCCGCGGCCATACTAGAGACACTTGCATTAAGTTAAAGAATAAGGCTAATATTGGCAATGATATTGTACCATCATGTTATCAATGTGGAGAAAAGGGTGTCACTCGTAGTCAGTGCTCTAAGTGCGCTAATACATGTGTAATGTCATTGGATCTTTCTCACTCGGTTGCATTGGTTGACAGCTGTATAGATTCATACCCACAGAAACACCACAATGACAATGATGGTAAGGTTGAGACGGCAACTCCCACGCCTAATCCCACGGACTACCAGTTTGAAGCGGACAACTCCAGCGTGGTATCTGCAGCCTGCCTTCGTGACGATGAGGGGCTGATGTTGAGTGGAGAGCAGAGACAGCAGCTGGCCGACCTTCTGTGGAAGAACCAAGACATCTTCCAAGCAGGGGGAGAGCCTACTCCTTTTGCGCAACATCACATTGATACCGTCGACTTCCCGCACACCACTGCCGCTGACCTCCGAGCTGCCCAGATGGAAGACTCAGACGTGCGCAAAATCATCGAGGCTCTTGAGGGTGCTGAGCAACTTCCAGTCGCCCAATGGTCAGAGCGCGGATATATCGTATCACAGGGAGTACTGTATCGATATGACCCTGACGGTGAGTTCGAGGAGGTACAGCTGGTGTTGCCATCATCTATGAGAGGGGAAGTAATGAGACAATTACATGATTCATCCACGGCTGGTCACCAAGGTATCGAGAGAACGTTATATCGGCTGCGAGAGCGGTACTATTTCCCCGGCATGCGGCGGTTTGTTACCGAATATTTGAAACAATGCGCTGACTGCCTTAGATATAAGCCATCCAACCAAAAGCCAGCAGGTCTCTTGCAGACTCCTGTATTGCAGCAGAGAGGAGAGGTTCTAGCTATCGACCTTTTTGGCCCTCTGCCACCAGGAGATCAGGGGGAGCGCTGGGTACTTCTCGTGGAGGACGTCGCCACCAGGTGGGTCGAGCTGTTTAGTCTCGCCGACGCCACTTCCGAGGCATGCGCGCGTAAGCTACTAGAAGAATACTTCCTAAGATCACTCCTTATTTGAAGTCCTTCGTGAACACACTACGTGATATCAGGGAGAGCGTTGAACAGCAGCAGGACCGGCGCAAGGCTACCGCCGACGACGCCCGTCGCCCCTTTCCTGTACTTCAACCGGGAGACGCAGTCCTTGTTAGCGTGAAAAATATTAGCGATGCAAGCAAGGGAATAACGTCAAAATTCATGCCCAAACGGGACGGCCCTTACTTTATCCAAAAGGTTGTTAGTCCTACTACTTTCTTATTGGTTGACTCCAAGGGCCATCCAATAGGAAAGTATCACAGTACGGATCTTACTCCAGTCAATAATAATTTTAATACCGGCCCTCCCGTTTTACCAAAACGACCCCGAGGTAGACCTTGCAATCCCAGGTCGGAAACGAGACGTTCTTCCAACCTGGAGGGGGAGTATATAGCACCATCACTTAAACTTCCCGCGCGTCCTGTGAACGCGCCGAATGAAAGCAACGATTTGAATGGTCCAATGACAGCGACTCCCGCGGCGTCGCTTGTAAATTCACCGGACCCCGCGCGAGTCGAGTCAGTTATGTTAGAGTCAGAACGCCAAGCACGCAAGCGCATGGTAAAAAAACCCATGCGCTTTGCTGATTATATTATATAGTTTAGTGATAAGATTCGGGCCAAGAGGCCCTGGCGCCCAAGTTTGTAATTATAGTGTGTGTGAATAAACATTAAGAATGTATCTACTACATTGTGTTTTCATTCATTCATAGTTGCTAAAATATTATTATTATTGTATTCATCTTAAGACTATATTTTTTTCATTCATGTTTTCTCTTACAGAAAAAAAATACGCGCTAACACTTCACAAACGGACTACATGATCAACTACATGGCTCGAAATCGGCAATTCGCGCTTGGAGTATTTGCTACGCCAAATGGCCTACAATGTCAAAATGCGCAGTGGCAATCTCTAGCGGAAGAATTAGCCGAGATCGGGCCGGCTAAGACTGTAGATCAGTGGAAAACTGTAAGCATTTTAAGTTTATTCTATTTTTATCTATACTCTTAGGACATTAGCTGCTGTAGCTTTTGTATCCCGAGTGTATTATAAATATAGTATGAGCCAATACTTTAAGTCACATTATGTTTTACTAACAACTTATTATTGTATTTTTCAGTCATGGCGCGATTTAAAAAGCCGGGCTAAAACGAACAATGCCAAAGCCAATAGGGCTATCAGTGCAACAGGGAACGTAACGGAAGTGCCCTCATTGTCCACACAAGATAAATTAATTCTTGGGACAATCGGGAAAGTTACTTCCCAAGGGTTACCTGTTGTCCCTGAAAGTAAGTATAATAATATGTTTATTGTATATAGGTATTTTACTACTTATAGTGAATAGATAAATACATTATTTAGTAAACAACTAGTATTAAACTGTAATTATAACACTATAAGGTATTGTAAGTATCAATATTGTTAATGTAATTATGGGATAATATATGCACCATGAATGTAATTAATCTCAGATAATATCAATTAAGCATATCATTGTAATATAATATACATATTGTATCTATCAGCCAATGTAAACTAAATCTAATATGCTTAGGTCCAGCTGGTGAAGCTGCATCACCTACTAATCCGGAGACATTGCGAAGTGAAAATGTCTCCAATGTAGATGATGCACAAGTTTACGAACCACTGCCCTCAGTACCACCTACTTTACCAGGGCTCAGTGGCCTTCGCCGTCCTGACCCCACAGATGGGGGTGCATCATCATATGAGGTACCACTGCAGTTACCCTTCGGTACACCAAGCCAGCCACGAGCAGGGCCCAGTGCATCATTATATGAGGCACCACCACAGTCACCCTTACGTACACCAAGCCAGCCCCGGGCAGGGCCCAGTGGACTTGGTCGTCCACGGCTCCGCCCGGGGAATGTGGCTGATATATATAGTGCTCACTCTGAGGAGCAAACTACTATACTGAAGGTACATTTCATTTCAAATTAACTATGTGACCCTACAGTTTATAAGATTTTACTAATTTCATTTCTATTCTAGGAAATAGCTAGTCATTTAAAGGAAAGAAACTCCATCGAAAAAGAAAGAAACAAAATTCTTCAAGAGAAAAATCAAATCCTTACATTGTAAGATTTTTAATGATCTTTGTGTGTATGTATGTAGGTAGATAATTGAGTAGTGGTAGTAGTAGATAGCTTAATTGATATGTAGTGTTACTATTAAGGTAAATTAGGTAATTGATATATCTTGTTTCTAATAATTAATGTATTTATTACAGAATTCTAATCATCTTAATATGTAAGTACCGTAAAATGCTGCAACTTTGCCTAGATTTTAAAGTTTTTTCTCATTGGCTCCTTAGAACTAAAGAGTATCATCAGAAAGTAGGCAATGTTGCAACAGCTTCTCTTGGATTTGCCTATAAAAGATAGGGTTGCCTCTTACAGTAAACAAAAAAAGGCATTAGTAGGTGCTTACTTTTTAATATGAGGTAAGTACTAGGTTTTTATTCAATAGGTAGTAAAAGCTTACTTTTTTAATTCTTATATCTAATTCTTTGTGATAGGTACAGGTAACAATTCAATAAAACGTTTGGAGAATAACAATCTTATAAATAAATAATTTAAAAAAATATTTAAAAAAAATCTTAATATAGGTAACAGGGTAGGTTTTAATAATGTAAAACTTTTATTATTTTTTAAAAATAACTACTTGTCTTATCTTTCAGCATTCTTACTTATCTTCATCATTCAGCAGCTGGTATTGTGTTGGGCTCCCAGATATGGGTAAAATGTCTATTGCTTTTACAACAGAGTCTTCCGGCACATCATCTTTATCTGTTAAACGCACCTTATGGCTGTTACCCATCTTCTTAAGCTGTGGGAAAAATATTAATAACATGGGTCAGTTTTGCAAGTATTAGAATTGCAATATTTACAGGTATTAGTAATTGTTGAAAGAGTTGACATTTTTTATTACCATTTAGACCTTTAAAGATTGCTAATAAATGTAACCATGGATTCTTGCCGCCGCAATGCTGCTACGCGTGATCTTTCACTAATGACTACATTAGGTTCAGTTGCTGATTCATAATCTTCTGCTTCTTCTGGGTCCGGTAAGGGAAACCTGAAACAATATGTTTAAATCTCAATTTGATATTATGAAGAACTTTGTATTGAATAAATAAAATTGAATTAAAAAAACATCTTAAATTTAGTAGCTATATACATATATTTTTTTATGAATATATAGGTTTATAAATATTTACCTGTAATGATGCATCATGTTGTAAATAACACAACATGAAATGATGATAAATGATGCTGCTTCTGGCTGGTAATGGAGCACCCGGTCTTTCCGAAGACACCTGAACAAAGATTTCAGTACTCCATTTGTGCGCTCAATGCAATTGCGCACCTTTGTGATTTTTTTATTGTAAATTTGTTCTCTTGTATTTTCAGACGGCGCTGGCAAAATAGGAGTTAGCATGAACTCCTCCTTGGCATAGCCAGAATCCCCTGCAATAGTACACATAGTTTAAGATTTTAGTATTGGTTATATTCGCTATTTAATTTGACGCCTAACAGCATGATTAAGACTTAGGTATACAGATTTTCACTAAAAAAACCAGTGCTAGCTAACGTTGAACTAACATTATTAGATTATTTACCCATTAGATAGAAATGAATGGTATGTAGTTAGTTTATTTTTGTTCCATCTCCTTGATGAGAATTACAATTTCATTAATAAAACTTTTTTTGTCTAGATTACTACAACAATGACGACCAGAATCAGGCGGAGATTTTTTTTTTGTGGCTGCAGAAGATGATAATGATTAATAAAGTGACTTGTTGTAAAATTGGTATTTATTTAATCCATTTAGGTAACTATTATGAAGACGATAATAGCAATAGTAAACATTGATACTTACCTATTAAATAATATTCACCAATCCTTTCGGAGACCAATCTGGCCATTTCCAACTTCACATTTGAGTTATTAAAAATGTGCTGGTCATGTGTTGATCCTGGATAGCGGGCATTGACATTAAGTAACTTCAGGTTTGCATCACATATCTGCAAGGAATTATTTAAGATGCATATTAATTTTTTATACAATTAGTTTAGGTATCTGATTACATAATCTAAATGACATTTCCAAAATAGGTATACCTAACAATTTTAGTGTATTAGGATTATGTTATTAATTTACAAGATAAATGAAAGATGTATTTATCTGATAACAATATCAATTATACCTACATAATATTCTAATATTAGACATGCTAAAGTTTGTGATTGTTGCTTCTTCACACCATCAATACCAGACCAATTTGACAATATTTCATAATTTTTAATGAAAAGGTGGAACCTAGACTCTTCCAAGAAAAATCTTTGCAAGATAAAGCACAGATGAAAAATTTGTGTGTATTATGGTATAGATAACTACTTACAAGTTGTGTATTGATGGTATAGTTTCCTTTGCGGTTCTTGTAGCCAATTGGAGGGTCTTCTGGATTATTGGCATATGGGGTTACTATTGATATATGGGTCCCGTCAATGCAGCCCAAACAATCGGGAATAGAGTGCTTCTCGTTGAACCCATTTGAAACGGCCCTCCTCTCTTCAGCACTGCTGGGAAAGCGGATATAAACCGCTAGCAATCGCTTAACAATAGCCCGGCTCACCTCTGACACCACTTTGCTAACAGATTTTTGAGACAGGGCTAAATTGTACTCCTGGCCTATACACCGTTGGTAACTACCAACAGCGTAAAATCTGACCGCAGTAAGAACCTAAAATATAACAATCATAATAAATACACATAGGTAGAATAGGTACTTCCAATCAGGTAAGTTTCTAATCATAATTACCTAATCTACTTACAATAACGTGCACTGGTAAACCGTGTGCTCGTGTTCTCCGTACATCAGCCTCAATTGCCTGTATTAGTGCTAGAGCAATCTCCTTGGAAATACGGAAGAGTGTTGTAAAGCGTTCTTCGGAAAGCTCCAAGGGATTGTTAGCGTCTCTCAATCGCCGTCGGTGCATCATTAAAGAGCCACATGTATTGCGATTAACCCGCTCTTCTTCCTCCTCTAGCGCCAACGCAATCACAAAATCCATTATACCAATATTAAACGAGTAGATAGCAAGTATGTTTACTATCTAAGAAAACCAAACATTTGTAGTTATCGAGGCCTATCGTCGTCAATTTGAAACCTGATAAAATTTACCGACTTAAACAACTTCAAATGTCAAGTGTACCGATTTCGTTCGGTCTTGACGATAAATTTATCATAGTTACCGAACCATAGACAAGGTGTCGATAAGGGATGACAGTGTCGATAATATTCGACAATATCGAGTATTACCGAATTTAACGACTCGATAAAAGTTCCGCACTTGCACCGCAGTAGCGATAGCATCTTTGATACCGTTGCGCGCGACTCGTTTTAATAATCTAAATACATTATGAGTTAATCCAAGTTAGTTAGTTTCCAATAAAAGTTTAATCTAAATACAGTTTAAAACCCCTGTTGTTATTACTGTTTCTGTTGATATCTTTGTTAAGTTTGTTTTTGTTTGGACATTTTCGCGTTAGTGAAGCCTGTTGGTTGCACCAACATTATGGGCAAGACAATTCATAGTGAGGCAAGGACTCTTATATTAAAGGTGTTAAAATTATTTGAAAATGTGAAAGCAAATAAACATTTTATAATACCTGTGACCAAGTTATAAAACGAACTTGTACATCTACTGGTATATCAAAAAGAACACTGATAAAAATTAAAAATAACTCTGATGATGACGAATCTAATACCATGTCGGGAGTTGAAGAAATTAATTATAGTAGCGAAAACGATTGATTAAAATAAATGTATTTATACCTTATTTGGTTTTTTATTTTCAAATATTTTGGTGTTTTAATTTCAAATTGCAAAACGTTATGAGTCAAATGACCTAGTAATCATCAAAACGACCTTTTATCGTCATAAAAAACAAGTGAATTAGGTAAATTAAAAATTTTAAAAATTTGTGTTTTTTCTTAACATAATTCTCTTTTTTTGCAAACGGTACCGTTCGGATGACGTCACAGAGCGAGGTGCACAGTTAATTCGTACGAGTTGTAGTCACGATTACAATCAATCAAAATCATCAGTCATGGATACTGATTTATAATTAAATGATTTCTTTACATATAAGGGAGGGTGATATGGTCAATAAATTATTCGCCACTGTAAAACATCGTTCCGTGCCTTCCACAACTGGCTGCGAAGCCACGACCTCTGGCATCGGCAGCAATAGCTGCCTTATTGTACCTGGAGGAGCTTTAACCCGGGTGTAGTTCACTTGTTGGCGACCTTGAAGACGGTGTCGATGTGATCCTTGTGGTAGTCCAGCTCCTCGATCAGCGCCATGGCGAGGGTCTGAGGAGTTATCTCGGTGTCCAGGTACTCGCGGAGCAGTTTCTAGAAATGATGTACGTTATATGTCACTTCTACGTCAAGGTGCAATATGGTACAAAAGTAAAACAACCCTCATTTATTTAACTATCTAATCAAATAAAAAAATGCGCAGGCAGTATCAAATTTTAAAATTCAGTTTTTAATACACAAACGACAGTGATAATCAGTTGATTTGATAGAAGAATTGAATTGATCGTCGTTTTAGAAACAGGTAGTTATCCGTAACGTCAAACAAAAATAAAAGCCATATGCCTACAAACATCAATTAAATATGTAGTACAAACGTGTTTATAACGTAAGTTTATAGCATAGAACACGCACACTTGCCATTTTGTCTCTTTTTTCCATGTTAGTTTGCACTATATCCTGCAAATATATGTTTATGGTGTAGTGTACCTGCGGAGGCTGCGCCCCCCCGTGTCGCAGCAGGCCGCGCCGCAGCCCCTCCCCGGCGGCGCGCGCGAGGGGCTCCGCTGAGAAGTGCTTGTTCCACACGCTCCACGCGATGCCGCGCGAGATCAGGTACGAGTAGTACTTCGCCCCGTAGCCGATCAGGTGGCTGAACCTGTGCTGCCACGCCTGGAATAATAATAGGAATATGAACTGAAAGGTTGTGTATAAATGTTTATCTTCGATCAAAAATGGTGTTTATATACTACTATCAATCGGGCAACAAGACATTGACTAGCAAATCGCCTGAAGAGACACCCGTACAAGCGATTACATGATTCACAAAGAATAAGATTGATTAACTAGTATTTGCAGGAATAAATAAATGATTCTTCTACTTGTAAGTGCTATAACTAGCATACCTTCGCTTCTGGCATAAACAAATAAACCCAGAGCGTACTCTTTTTACAATGTCAGGTTATAGAAGCATTTAGATATATCTAAATATATAAAATTTTAAGGTGACTGACTGACATAGTGATCTATCAATGCACAGCCCAAACCACTGGACGGATCGGGCTGAAATTTGGCATGCAGGTAGATGTTATGACGTAAGCATCCTGCTAAGAATGGTTTTTTATTAATGCCACTTCTATAGGGGTGAAATATATAAGTTTTACTTCTTATTGCGAGCTAAGCTGCGAGCACCCACTAGTTGTAATATATACGAGGGTGGCAGCGCTCACCGTGTTCTCGACGTAGGGCAGGCCGTAGTAGTGTTTCTGCACGTCCTGCAGCACCTGCGTGGTGCCGCGCGACGCAGCGCCGCCGTGGTAGCGCTGGTCCAGCGCCGAGTAGAACACCTACATAGCATACGAGACATGAAGCTTATGACATGATAGTTATCTATACATGCCATAAAGTCGAGAGTTAACCGGTTTCTTCTAGGCAAGCGCGCTAGATCGTACATTACAACGTAGCTTAACATCAGGCAAGTTGTAGTCAAGCGTGAGCCTATCTAATGTAAAAAAAAAGCTAAACAGAGTCGAAACTCTTTGGAATTATTTAGAACCAGCCGCAACAAAACATCAGCGCTGGTGGGCCTGTGCCATCAGCATTAGGCTGAGTTGCGACTGTATTGGGGCATCACATTCTTAACATTAAAGTTTAGTAAGTAAATAACTTTAAGTTTGTGTTTTGTCTCAATACAGATATTTCTTTCTTTCTTTAGAATTGATAGCAGAACACGTCCCAACAATTTAGATAACTTTTGTCTGTTTATTTAAACGCACATCACGCAACAACGGCCGAATGGATCATCGTGATATACCTATGGTATGTAGGAAGTATGTGATCCTGGGCGTAACACAGACTACTTTTTATCCCGTAACGACGCGAACGAAGGTAACGGGCGTCCACTAGTATAAAATAAATAAATATTTTACGTCATACCGCACGAAACCGCGAAGAGACAATTTCAACTTATGTATTTAAAAAAATCAAGTCAGTTTTATATTATAAAAGCGACAAATGAGTCTTGAGTGGTCACGAAGGGGAGTACAACCCGGCCACACTATCTCGAGACCATATCAGAGCGTCGACGCGACGTGACGTGTCGACGCGTCTCGAGATAATGTGACCGGGTTGTAGTATCAGTAGTGTCCAGTGTTCACCTGCAGCTGCATCTCGCTGGCACCGAACAGGTGCTTGGAGGCGCACAGCCGCTGCAGCATGTGCTCCGGCATGGGCTCGCGCGTCTGGAAGTGCCGCGCGAACCGGCGCACCACCTGCACCACAACATACTCATGTTATAGCATTAAAGTTCCCAAGACTCGCACTAAGCATTTTGCTTCCACTTTTATAGTGCGAACTGCTAAATTATGGAACTCCCTGCCTGACTCCCTGTTCCCCGCGGAATATAACCTTGCGATCTTCACAGCGAGAGTGAATCGGTTCTTACTGTAAGTAAGTAAGCACGTTCCATCCTAGACCGTAATGATTGCTTACCATCAGGCGAATTACGGTCAAGTGCAAACCCATTCCATGTAAAAAAAAGTTTTGTTGTTTTATATAAGGTATTTATTTATCTATCTATCTAATAAAGGTCGGATAGAGTGCAGGGTGAAGCCTATGCCAACAATACAGACTGTCCTCTCTAGATGGAGCGAGGACTCCCGTCTATCTTTTGAGATGTTCTATAGGCAGCACAATTAAGTTTTAAACTTAAATGCTATTTCTGTTCGACCCAAGAAACTTGTTTGCAACAAGCCACTTTGTACATTAGATGATCTCTTTATGTCCTGTGTATGGTTTTATTAACGTAAAGATACCAGTCTGGACGAGGCGGCCAACCGGGACGTGCGTGCTTACTCATCCTCCTGATGATGGAAACCTCATTTTTCCGAAACTTGTCGAGCCAATTTTCGACATAATTATTGACGTAAGTGCTAGCCGGTGATTACAACTAAACGCAAAGACAGTACCTGCGGGCACTGCGCGAAGCACTCCATGAGCACGGAAGGCACCTCGGCCAGGTCGGTGGGGCAGCGCGTGCCAGCCACGTGCTGGTGGCGCGCGCGGCCCAGCATGGAGTGGAGCGCGTGCCCGAACTCGTGGAACAGGTTGTCCACCGCGCCCGCCGACAGCAGCGCCGGCCCCGAGCGGTGCCCGCCGCCCAGCGACAGCATCACCACCACCACCGGGTTCTGGAACAAGGGACTATAGTTACATGCTGCACTCTCCTGTTAGCTTACTTTTTGGTGAGTCTGCTTTCTAATCTAGAGATAGCGAGTTCGATTCCATTATAGCGCAAGTAATTATGATTTTTTAATTTAAGCACTTGCTTAGCATGAGGCTAAATGGTGCTATTTGATAGAATAAAATATAACTTTAATTAGGCGATTTCTTCCAGGCAACCTTGATTTGCCTTGCAACCCTAATATGTCCTGAAATATTTATCAATTATTTAGAGTGACCATCAAGCTCTGTAGTAACTTAAGGCGTTGGGCAACAACTAGTTGCAAGATATAGGTCGCGTCGCGCAGGAATAATAATGAGCACGATGCCATTATACACAGCGTGTGTTAGTTGATTGAAAACTTCGCGGCTATGCTCGCGTGTTTTGAGATAAAATGTTGCCTATGTTATTTTCCGGGAACTATACGTGACTATACAGTTATCTCTGTTCACATGGACCAGAACAAAAAATGACTCATGCATATTTTTGTGTAATTTTTATTTTTAGTATCTTAGACGTCATTTTAGTAACTTGGCTTTCACAGTGTCCAAATTAGTTTTAGTAACTATGGGTGAAGCCTGAAATAAATGTCTTTTTTTATTTGTTATATTCCTCTACACCTAAAAATTCTCGATGATCTGTCACTCTGTTGAGGTGTGAAAGCCGAACTAACAACATGGTTAAAGTGAGGCGAGCTGTAGTCAAAGGTAACCCTATCCTAGGAAAAAAAACATTTGCTTTCGCTTTTACATAATAGATAGATAACACTGGATTTAAAACACCAGCATATAAGAATAAATAGGCAATTAAACAAACAAAACTTAAAATTAGGGTCCTAATTGGCGACCTTGTCGCTAAAAGCGATCACTAATATTTGAAATGTAAGTTTTGCTTGCCGTGAGGCAGAATATGTATGTAACCATTTAGTCTTCCATTTGATGTTATCTTACAATTTGTGCATATTCGTAAAATAAATGATTTGATTTGACTTCCAGATAAACAATCTGCGATCATGGTTCAATTAGAATGGTGTATAACATTGTAAATCTATACTATATACTATAATATTAAAAAAGAAAAGAAAAAACCAAAAAGCTTGTTGCTGAAGAGTTTGTTTGTTTGAACGCGCTAATCTCAGGAACTACTGGAGCGAATTGAAAAATTATTTTTGTGTTGAATAGACCATTTATCAAGGAAGGCTTTAAGCTATACATATAGCATCACGCTGCAACTAATAGGAGCGGAGAAACAATGGAAAATGTGGAAAAAACGGGGAAAATTATTTATCTTTGAGGGTTTCCGTTGCGTGCGCTGCGAAAACTGTTCAAGTCGTGGGTAACAGCTATAATTTATAAAGCTAAAGAGGTTGTTTGCAAAAATAAATATGATGCCCAAAACAATTATGCCACACGGACGAAGTCGCGCGCACAGCTAGTACCTGATAAGATCCATCGGGCAGCTCCTTCCCCCCCTGTATGGTAAAGTGGCAGTCCTGGTGCGGCTTGCCGGGCCTCTCGTACAGGTCGCAGTACATGTGGCCCAGCAGGCCCTCGCTCTCGTGCACCACGGCCAGCTTGTACACGTCGGGGGACCACGACTCACCTGGGACAGGGTCACTCTGTTATTGTTTATCTTTTGTGGAATTATGCTTATAATTACTGAAACGATTACCAGCCGAAAACTTTCTTCTAGCAGAGGTAGACTAACAGTAACTTTAAAAGTTGTCTTTTCAGATTATAATTTTCACTTATGGCTGTATTTGCATAATTTGTATTTGGTATTGACCTCAAGTTTGACTGTAAATGCAACATTGTATTCTACAAACAAAGAAGGATAATGGAAATTAGAAACATGCAGGAACTGAGTATAAAACAGTACAATAGTTAGTATTCATCAACTTAAAAAATAGGTTTGGAGATTGCAAAACATATACTAAAGGTTCAAAGTAAAATATTTTAGCTTACTGTTAATAAAAGCCACAAACCTGGCAACATCTGTTCAGATTTCAAACTGATCCCGTACAACTCTTGACATAACATATTCAGTCCTTCCATACAACCACCAAGAGAAAAGTATGGACTAAAATCTGAGTTCTTGACATCAAGTAGATGTGTTTTAGCTTTATGTGTGAAGTATGGTGTGTCCCAGCACATGAGGTCGTTCTGGTAGGGGGTTTCTTGTTTCTTCATCTTCAGCATAGCATCAAAGTCCATCTGAGCTCGGTCATAGAGGTTGTCTGAGAGGATGTCCAGGAACTGCTGCACATTGGCTGCTGTCTCCATGGTGCTGGCTTTTATTGCTCTAGAATAAAAAAAAATATTTTTAACATATTTTTAGGAATATAAAAACACTAGCTGGTTTACGCGACGCGACGCGTGGAATAGTTATTACCATAAAAACGGGTTTATTGAGTTAACCTTAAAAGATAGACATATACTGTTGCAGACATTTTGTTATATCATTTCAAGAGAAATATTTCTTTGATACATATTTTATGATATCTTGAACCGTTTTCGCAAAAGACGCCCTCAAAGATGAATAATTTTCCCCGTTTTTTCCACATTTTCCATAATTTCTTCGCTCGTATTAGTTGCAGCGTGATGTTATATAGCCTCAAGCTTTCCTCAATAAATGGTCTACTAAACACAAAAATAATTTTTCAATTCGCACCAGTAGTTCCTGAGATTAGCGCGTTCAAACAAACAAACAAACTCTTCAGCTTTATAATATTAGTATAGATTAGTATAGATTTTATCTCCACTAAGGGTGGAATTTATCAAAATCTTTTTATAACAAGCGCCTACGTCATATTAGCTTTATGCATGAAAAGTCTCAGCCCGATCGGTTTAAAATTGACAAAGTTTCATACAAATTTTCATCCCCTATTTTATCCCTTTAGGGGTGGAATTTATTAAAATCATTTCATAGCGAGCGCCTACGTCATAGTAGCTTTATCCCTTTAGGGGTAGAATTTATTAAAATCTTTTCATAGCGAGCGCCTACGTCATAGTAGCTTTATGCATGCATAGTCTCAGCCCGATCGGTTTAAAATTGACAAAGTTTCATACAAACTTTCATCCCCTTAGGGGTAGAATTCATCAAAATCCTTTCTTAGCGGATGCCTACGTCATAACATCTACCTTCATTCCAAACTTCAGCCCGATCCATCCAGTGGTTTGGGCTGTGTATTGATAGATCACTATATCAGTCAGTCAATCAGTCACCTTTGAGTTTTATATATATAGATTTGAGGTATTTGCATGCATTAACCAACGTTAAAGAACTGTTGATGTTTTTAATTTTTGGATAGGCCAAATAACAATTTCAACAATAGGGACTTTTACTTGTGTCTTTCCTAGCGATCTTTACTAAGGTTGCCTGGAAGAGATCGCTCTACGCGATAAGGCCGCCCAATGTACCTAGGTTAAGTAATTTTACTGTAAATTGTTTTTGTATTTTGTGTTCTGGTGTACAATAAAACTACATTGATTGATTGATTGAAACCCTACTTACTACTCTTTGTATATGAAGCAGCATACACAAAGATAAACATTAAAATGAAACTCTAGTATAGGTCAGTATATGTTACCTGTCAGCATAGCAGTTGAAGCCGGTGACAGTGGCCATCTCATGTCGGGCCTCCAGCGTGGCGTTGAGCAGCCTGTCCTGAGTGCTGTCCGGAGCCAGGTACAGACGGTATGCAGCCTCCCTTGCAGCCGCCTCACCACACTCCGCATACACTCCACTCACTATTATGTCCTCACCTTCTGTGCTGAAGCTGAAATATTGCACTAGTTTGTAAAATTCTTGCAACACTAAAACTCTTTAAACAGAACTCGGAAATGTGCACATATAAAGAAGTATTATATGATATTGTTATAAATTTGTTTCCAAACTAAGAAACATTATAGCTGTTTAAATAAATAAAAAATGAGACTGGCTAAAAATATATGAAAACTTTTTATAAAATTATTATACACCTACATTAATTATTAGGTCACAAGTAAGAGACCTAAAAAGGTCCCCTACAACATAGAGGGATTTATACTTGTGGAGGAGGAATAATAAAAATATATAAGTCATTTACTGTGACATGTTACAAAGATCTCTGCACTCAGCATATAGCACTCAAATTAATAACTTAATTATATGAAGTTGAAAAAAGTTGATGAAAGAAAATACATACTAGCCAATACTAAAATCTAAAAAGTCAAATACAATAAGTACTACTACTACCGGCAGGATTCAAACCTGTGTATTTCTGCTACCGTCAGAACGCCTTAACCACTAGGCTAGGTAGCCTGTTCGAATCCTGCCGGTCGTGATTATTTTCGCTCATTTTCCAATAAAAGTTTAATTTAAAACAACCATAGTGCAGGTTAGCACTTAATAAATTAACTCAATAAGTACTACTTCTAAAGAACAACTTTAATCTAGTAAAATAACCAACTTACAACTGTCTAACATTCTGTGGCACAGCAGTCCTCTTCACCCTCCTTGGTTTGGCGGCACCAGCCATGAACCTCTGTCCCGTCTGCAGAATCACATCATTGAGAGCCACCACCTTCCTCCTTGGACCCTCAGGCAGGTGGATGCCACTCTGCTCAAAGTCAAAAAGGAATAACTCTGCTAAATGTTGGTCCCCTGATGTGCCATTTTTCACTGAATTCTTCAGAGCTTCATAGAGACCTTTGTGAGTGTTTAGCCTGCGAATATTGTCACAAAATATTGATTTGTTAATTTTATAATGCAACTAAGTGTCAACTAATCAGTGTAAACAGGTAATATTACATAGATGAGGGTAGAAACTACTCATTTTAATTAAAATATTTTTTTCTAAATGCTTACTTTTCCACAACTCCACTGACAGATATGCAAGCATCTTCTGCAGCGCTGGCAAAGTGTGACTGTGGGTGTGCTATGCGTACAAACTCTGCCAAGTCTGCCACTTTACATAATGTATCCGACAGCTCATCAAATATCTCCACCATTGGTCGACTCGGGTTGGATGTCGCCTCTTCTATGAGGCGATCTGTAGCTGATATAGCTTGCTCTTTTAGCACTTGAAAGCCTTCAAATGAAACCAGTTCAGGCTTATTGAATAGACCCTGAGAACAAATACACAATTGCTAGAAAATGTGGTGAATCTCATTATTAGCATTTAAACTTGTCATACACTGATAATACTAGTATCTAAGAAACTTGTATTGGGGATTTTAGGACAATGATACTCACAGTCCTCTCCCTCAGGTTGTCAAACATAGGTCTGGAGCTGGGGCGCGTGTTGAATGCAGTTGCAAGAGGCGACCATGTGCTGACGCAACACCCGGCCTTCTTCTGACCACTCTGCCGGAGCACCCATAGCGGTTTGAAGGACTTCATTGCGGGCCCTGTGAATAATTTATATGATCACACCAAATCAAACAGTTATGCAATTTGGGCACAGGAGAAGATTTTTATTTCGTGCAATGTAAATCATTTCAAAAGCCATTTCTTTGCATGTTAGACATCAGGAATAGTTCCTGAATCGGAACTATTTCTTTTCATTTGCAACATCGCCATCTTCTTGTTAAAGAACCCTGGAGTGGAGCTGCAAAGAAGTACTCTGATGACCTACCTTCTTTCTGTGATCTTCTGATTCTATATTTGTAGCGGCTTTCAAGTTACGCATAGAATATATCCACTTTAACTTGAATTAAATATAGTGATAATTCGTACAATAAAACATATTTTAATTAAAAACAAGAGTAGATTCTAAAACACCATGGATCAAAGAAAAGAAAAGAAAGGATCAAAAGATCAACTTTTTATTTTACTGATTTTTTTCAACATGGCTGCCGAGAGTGCGGGAGTGCCGCTTCTTTCTGTACAATATCACTTGTATGAATATGGCAGTTGGCAGCAATTAAGTTATTTTACCATTTTGTTATAGGATGGATATCTATGAATAATAAAATAATTCATATAAATATGATTTTAAAAAGAAATGTTGGTACAGCATATCCTTGCCGGTTAAGTACAAATAAATAGGAATTTACATAGAACCCACGATTAAAAGTAAAGTTAACGATAAAACTGGTTAAAAGCGTGAAACTTGTATAAATATCACAAAAAAAGTTGCGCCACAGTTTTTATGTTGTCAAAGTCAATTTATATGCAATTGCTGTGTATTTCTTCCAGTTCAAACTCAAACATTACAAATTTTCGCATATATTATATGTATTATTTTTTATTTATATACCTATGTACGAAGGCATGTTTGTTCGATTTACATATTGTTGATTACTTTAGTTACAATGTCAATCATATAACGAATAACTGCTGTTCCAGCTGAAATTAGTTCGTGAAATTCATTCCAGCAATGGTGAGCTTTTCAAATTCTGTCGTTGTGTTCAGAGGTTGTTTGAACTTTGTATTCATGTTGCTGATGATGGTTGCAGTCCACACCGACCCCTCAGCCACCAGCCGGTGGTCGGCGCTCCGCCGGCGAGTCCAAGAAAGTAACACCTACATCATCCAACATTGTGACCAGGAATGGTGCTCGCAAAGCCAAGATTCAAACCCGTGCCATGTCAGCTGGTGTTAAAGTGAGCTAGTTTTCATATTTTTGTCTAGAGTTGTGTATAAAACATAATTCATGTTTGTCATTGGTTAAACAAATTCCTAACCTGTATATTTATGCAGTAAGTATATAAACTTAGTCCATGTGGAGGTTAAAGCTATATGTGTTAAATAATTCTTAAAATGTTACAAATAAAACACACATACTAATTAACTTAATCATACAAAATAATGGTCATTATGATTTAAATGTTTTCATTCAGCCTGTCTTTGTTTTTATTTATTTTTTTAATTGTACAATCACAAAAAAGTAAAATCTTGGTAAAATATATGATTTAGTAAAAGATGTGCTTACATCTCTACATAATGAAACTATGACAACCCAAGAAATATATGAACAAGGATTTAATTACTCTCCTACACAGGTACATACATATGTATATGCATAATATTTAATCTTTTTTGTGTATTATCTTCAAACTAACACATATAATATATGACCCTATACATTTCTAAACACAAAGGTCTAGTTGTATATATCTCAGTTCAGAAATCTTTATTACAAGATAACTAGAGTAAATAGAACTCAAATCATCTCTATCTTATCTAAAAGAGAGCATTTGAACATAATCCATCAAATTATCTGTTGTATATGTGGCATACATAGTTCACATACATACTTTGTCACATAGCTTTTCTTAGAAATCCAAGCAAGCAAAAAATACACAATAAATATACCTACTCCTATTTGTACATAGTGTATTAGCTACATTGTAAACCTCTTTACAATTCAGCTTTGAGAGGGCATGAATGCATATAAAAACTCTTTTGTGTGCCTTTCGTATGTTTATTAGGTACACTCTGTTTTAAACAAAGACTTACAAACTTCACTACCATTACTTGTAATGTAGGTGAGAAAGTAAACATGTGATGGAATACATATGTGTGCTCATTCCATCTCTGCTTATATCAATGCATTAAAATGAGATAGAGGTATGTGAATAATTATTTAATTTTACTAAGGCTTCATAATTCATATCTTGTGTTTGTTTACAAGTTCTGTATTCTTTCTAGGTGTCACAACCTTTGCCAGCTGCCAAGAAAAAGACTCAGCTGAAGAAGAGATCTTTCAATTCAGATATTGGAGATCCTTACCAGATTGTGAGTATATGTAACTCATTAAAAAATATTTTTATATTTTTTGATATTATATGATATGTGGTTCACATTGAGTAATGGCATTATTGTAGAGTGCATCAACATTACCCCTTGTTTAGTTACTGAATGTCTTTACCATTTTTAACAGACTTCAAAAAAGGAGGTTATCAAGACTTCAAAAAGTTTTTTTCATATAAATTTGAAATACAAAATCATCTGTGGTCATTATGGTCACATAATTTTCCCAAAACTACTTTTCACATAAATATCTATATTAATGCAATGTGGATAGTTTGTCTTTTATTTTGTGTGTAGTGATTATACATTTAGCTTGGTCTCATTTACTGATAGCTATGGTTAACTAGTATAAGATTGTTTCTGTACTCATTCAATCATAATTTAGGTCTGTATTTTATTTAAGATGTCATTGGAATATTATACATATGGGAAAGATTTCCTTAAATTTTCCTGAATGTTATATTTTGTTCTAAATATTAGAAGTTTTCCTTTATTACATATTAAGCAATGGTGTAGTTTAGGATCAGTAAGACATGTTATATATGTATATACATACATATATAACTGTATATATCTATTTCAGGCAATGGATACTAAAGGCCAGGTGCGAGGCCGTACGGGATTTGTGACGGAGCCCAGAATGGCAGAGCATAGGTGCCTGTGGGACGACAACTACCCAGAGTGCCCCGAAAGACTTGTCAGGGTTATAGACAGGTATGTAGTCAAATATCATAATAAACATTTGCTTAGTATGGGGCTAGTTAGCACAGTGTGGAATATTTATTTAGTATTACTATATGAAGTCAAGTATATTTATGTATATGAACATTGAGAATGTTTTTAGCAATGAAATTTTATTATCAACATTTTATCTGGTGTGCAGTGTACATAATTTATTATGAATAGTTTGTTTATTTTCCTCTGCAGCTTCGCCCATTTTTTATCAGGATAAAAAGTAGCCTAGAAAAAAGTGCATAAAATGATAAAAAAGGGGGAAAATGTCTAATACAATTTTATCTTGTTATTTTTTATTCTTGGCATGCAATCATGAAAGAAATAGCTGATTTATCTATGTTTTAATCTCTTAATGGGTAGTTGGTTTGAAGATAAAATCATGTCTCAGCAACCTTGAATTAATAAGTGATGTTCTATTGACTGACACAATACAATGTATTTTAATGAATGCATAGATACAATATACTGATAGGTGTATTATGGTAGCCATCTTGAATTCTCGAATATATCAAGATGAGCAAACAAAATTATGAAATTTTCAGGAATGAAAAATGACTGTAATTCTCGAATTGTATTGTATATAAATGCATCGTCAGTTCACATCGCTATTGCGGCTGTTTGAATTCCTTTCGAAATTCTATATTTTAATTAGTAAATTGTTATTATTTATTTTCGATTGAAATTACAGTGGCATTTCATTTTGGCCGCTTCCGTGGGTCGGATGGCACGTTAAATTGTAGATCCCGGCTGTTTGCCTAATTCAGCAGTCATAAAGCCATGACAGAGGCCCTTAGTGCCGCTTGATAATCTCTCGACGCCAGAGTTGGCCACCTTCATTCGATAAGAAGAAGAAGATTGAGATCACACAATTTATGTGTGCCAATATATTTTCTTTTTGGCTCTGGCCTCATAACGAGTTCAATTCAATTCAATTTTAAAGGTCTTTATTGATTCATAACTTATAAAACTAGTACAACTCAAGTGTAAATTTTAATCCTAGTGGTACAATAAACTTGATTTACTTACTGGTTTTTCGTACACTGGGCACTTTTAAAACAAAACATACTTGACAATAAGTAACATAATAAACTTACAGATGTACTTAATACACTTTGAAACATGAATATGTATCAAATTACGTAGGCTTTAGTGTAGGCACTGCGTTTTTAAATATGTACTAAATAGGTGAACGTATGTGAGGTGAGGTATAATTTATCGAACTACCCCAGGAATTTGGGTTATATCATAACCCAAATTCCTGGGGTAGTTCGATAAATTATTAAATTCGCGCCGGCCGAACTGTCACTAGAAGTCGGAATCCGCCGCATACGGCTTAGTCACGCACACATGCGCGCGCGCCGGAACTGCGTCCGCCCACGCCACTCCAGCCTCTATACACGCGGTAATAAGACTGAAAGTGGCGCGGGCGACCACACGCACCACGCACACACGCCTATGCCAGTGACGCGGGATGTTCATGTACACAGCAGTCTAAGAACAAGTGGTAAGTGAGCTTATATCGATTATAACTATCGATAAAAGTTAAGTTTTAGCGTCTTGTTTTGCAAATGTATTGAATGAGTTTATTTGAATTACGAAAGTTGGTAAATATAGACATCTATTTTTGGGAGACCAATTTTTAGATGCAGTTTTTGCAAGTTGGTACGAAATGGAGTAGAGTAAGCGTATTTAAGAGCATTATTTTGGACAGTTTGTAGTTTTTTTATGTTAGTCTGGCATGTGCTGCTCCAGACAGGACTAGCGTAAGTAAAGCATGGCCGTACTAGCGTGCAGTACGTGCGCAGCTTGGTGCGGCTAGATAGGCAGGATCGCCTGTTTAAGATTGCATGTAGGGCATTTAATGCTCTCATTCCCTTGAGGTGAAATTGTTTTGTGTTATCAGTCCAGTTTAGTTCGTAACGAGTTGCCTAATGGCTACCACGAGGTCAGAGGATTCGAAACATTTTGTGACAAAGTTTTTTGGCAAATAAATAAATTCAAAATCATTTATTGCACTCATGGGTTGCTTTGTGCATATGGTAAAAACATAAAAACACAGAAACAAAAAAATCAAAAAAATAATTTTGTTTTGTGTGCTGTGCTATTTTCTATTGCAGATGCCAAGAGCTCCAGTTGGTGGAGCAGTGCGTGCAGTTCGCGCCGCGCGCCGCCTCCGAGGCGGAGCTGCGCGCGCTGCACGCGCCCTCCGTGTACTGGATGCTGGAGACCACGCACCACAACCAGGACCTGGAGTACCTGGAGGAACTGTCCGCCAAGTATGATGCTGTCTATATACATCCGGTAAGTGAACTATTACAAGCTTACTCTCTACACTCCACCTATGAGCAAAGTGTTAAACCTGTATTTAAGAGATTGCAACATATTCCCATGAACTGATTCCCTCAGCTCCCTTCTATAACCGAACAAGCAGAAAGTCCGCAGGTAGACACCGTTTTATGGTGGAAGTGCCGAAGTATCGAACACAGCGCTTTGCTTCAACGTTTATTGTACGGACGGCAGAGCTTTGGAACACTTTACCAGAAGCTGTGTTTCCTGCGTACTACAATCCAGGGGTTTTCAAATCTAGAGTTAATAGGTATCTTCTAGGTAAACGTGTTACACCCTAGGCTGCAGCAATGCTTAACATCAGGCAGGCTGTAGTCAAACGTAAACCTATCCCAGGTAAAAAAGATATATATTCTTAGCTATAAAAATGCCTCCAAAGGTTATGTGTTAAATAACTCAAAAATATGATTGTATCTCATGTCATCTGTGGACAAAAATACAGAATATGCGCTTACATATTTATATGGTTCCAATTTATTTAATGAATTTTAATTTGGCACACATGTTTGGAAGACATAGTCATCTAAAAAAGTCTTCATCCCCAAATTAGTCCAATTTTAAAATTTTAATTTAATTATTTATACAATGTGAATTGAAAAAGGTTATCAATATTCAGTTATGTCTTGAAGGATCTGTTTAAAAGTTCAATGATTTATTGTTCTTTATTCCCAGAGCACCCACGAGCTTGCCCTGCTGGCGGCGGGCTCCACCATCGAGCTGGTGGACCGCATAGTGTCGGGCGAGGTGCAGAACGGCGCAGCTTTCGTGCGCCCGCCGGGCCACCACGCCATGCGCGCCGAGCCGTGCGGGTACTGCTTCTACAACAACGTGGCGCTCGCCGCCAGACACGCCATCGACAAGCGAGGCCTGTCTAGGTGAGTTCTACAGTGGATGAGCGTCAAAAAGTTGCTCCATTTTATTTTAATCAATCCTTTAAACTCTGTTAATATCGTATTTGGGATTAGGTACTTTACTTACAAATTTTCGAATAGTCATACATTTTGTAACTAGGTATGTCATGCGGTTCGCATGACAGAATGTAAATTCAAAACCGTAATCATTGTTTTGTGTTTGGTTTCAGGATTCTGATAGTGGATTGGGACGTGCATCATGGTCAAGCGACTCAACAAATGTTTTACAATGACCCCAGGTATGTATAATCACATTTCAATATATTTACTTACGGATACGATTTGTTGAGTATGTCATGTTTTAGTGGTAGTCTTTTGTTAGGTTAAAAAATAAACAAAATGTTGCTATAACGCCTGCAGAAAAAAGTAAGCAACAAATATTAAGCACATCGTTACAGTCACTACATATTATTTGAATTACCTACTGTTTTTACGGAAATGTGCCTGTTTAGTTATTTTTATACGGCCACATTCCCAGGGTGCTATACTTCTCGATCCACCGCTACGAGCACGGCGCGTTCTGGCCCAACCTGCGGCAGTCCAACTTCCAGTACACGGGCGCGGGGCGCGGGGCGGGGTACACGTGCAACGTGCCGCTCAACCAGACAGGCATGCAGGACGCGGACTATCTCGCCATATGGCATCAACTGCTGCTGCCTATGGCGTTTGAGGTACGTTGAGTTAAAAAAAAACGTTTTGTGTTGAGTTAAAAAAAATTAATAGGCAAAAATGTGTGACTGAGTAGGTATGTTTGTTCGTATCTTTCACGATTAAGAGCTGACACAATTTAGAAAGTCTTTGGCGTGGAGATGGATAAGACGCTGTATTGTTACACAATTATGATAATTATAAAAATGTTGACGAAGAAATCTTGAAATGGGCTTTCCCTCCAATATATTAATTAGAGTTATGAGAATGTAACGTGACATGATTTCGAATAAATTATTTCATTTTATTAATGTTAATCTCTGATGCGTGATAATTTGCACGTAACACCGCGGAGTATTGATAAATTAGAATTATTGTTACTTTACTTTTACACAGCTTTAAAAATGTATCCAATTGAAGTAGTTCAATGAATTAATCGACACAAAACCGTGTTAGTTACATCACGATGTTTTCCTTCACCTTTAGGTTGCCGTTAGTTATTATAATCACATATTGTATATTCATTTTGAATGTACAATAGAAATAGAAAAACATTAATTGAGACAGATTTACCAAATATACACACACATGTACATACATACAATATAATACTATAACTACTATACTATAATATAATACTTGGCATAATGCTGGTTACTGGAAGCAATCAGCGCTGGTCTTCCGTTGGGGCTGACTTGACTTGTTGATTTTGTTGGAGAAGAGGTGTATACTCAGCAGTGGATGAACACATACTGATGAAGAAGAAAGAAGCGCCCGATGCTCAGCTAGCTGAGGCAATCGCATGCGATTACCAATGTGTAGCAAAGGTCGACGCGGTCAGTCCTTGGATAGGTGACCGAAAAGTGGCATTCTATTTCTGGCGCTTCCGGATGACATGTTAAATTGTAAGTCCCGGCTGTTTGTCTAGTGCGGCAGTACGACACAATACAATGTATTTTAATGAATGCATAGATACAATGTACTGATAGGTGTATTATGGTAGCCATCTCGAATTCTCGAATATATCAAGACGAGCAAAAAAAATTATGAAATTTTCAGGAATGAAAAATGACTGTAATTCTCGAACTGTATATTGTATATAAATGCATCGTCAGTTCACATCGCTATTGCGGCTGTTTAAATTCCTTTCGAAATTCTATATTTTAATTAGTAATTTGTTATTATTTATTTTTGATTGAGATCACAAAGTGGCATTCCATTTTGAGCGCTTCCGTGGGTCGGATGACACGTTAAATTGTAGATCCCGGCTGTTTGCCTAGTTCGGCAGTCGTAAAGCCATGTCAGAGTCCCTTAGGGCGGCTTGATAAACTCTCGACACCAGAGTTGGCCACTCTCATTCGATAAGAAGAGGAAGACGGACTGATGATGATGATGATTGTATATTGATAGTCTGTCCCGTGTCTGCCCGCAGTACCGGCCGCAGCTTACCATCATCAGCGCGGGCTACGACGCGGCGCTCGGCTGTCCAGAGGTACTGCGTCTCACTCACTCTCGCGCACGCACTCTATCTCTGTCCCTTTCAGTTCTTGCCGCAGCTGGTCCTAGTGTCCGCCGGGTACGACGCCGCTCTGGGAGATGAGAAGGTACTATAGAACATTAAACATTTAAGAATAATTAGGCTAATCTAAGAAGTTAAATCTCGTCGCTATAAACTCGTAAACGTTATACAGTCTGGAGTCGTAAAAATTGGTAATTTGTGGACTTGTGTCTTAATACTATTAATATAATCTCTACTTGAGCAGATACATAGAAGTAGGCGCCCTGGTCTTACCACGGAACGGAAGACACAATATGTCCTCGGATATTGTGGTCCTCAAATATCTCGGTTTTCTCACGATGTTTTCCTTATAAATAAATTCCTTATTAAATACAAGTCATTGGTGTAGGGCAGGATTCGAACTAGAGTGCATCTGGATGTAAAGCAGACATTGGAACCGCTGAGCCACACTCGCATACATAAAATCGTAATTATATAAAATCAAAGGTGACTGACTGACTGGATGACTGATATAGTGATCTATCAACGCACAGTCCAAACCACTGGGCGGATTGCGTTGAAATTTGGAATGAAGGTAGACGTTCTGACGTAGGCATCCGCTTAGAAAGAATTTTTGGAAATTCCACTTTTAAAAGGATTAAATAGGGGATGCAAGTTTTACTTCTTAATGCGAGCGAAGCCGCAAGCACTCACTAGTATCATAATATGTGTCCAGGGTGAGATGGAGCTGACGCCTGCTTGCTACGCGTCCCTGCTGCACATGTTGGAGGCGGCGTGCAGTAAGGTGTGCGTGGTGCTGGAGGGCGGGTACTGCGTGCCCTCGCTGGCGGAGGGCGCCGCGCACACGCTGCGCGCGCTGCTGCACGCCGCGCCGCCCGCCCTGCCGCCCGCCCAGCCCAGTGACGCGTGAGCAATACATACTTACATACAGATTTTCATTGACCAATCGCAGCGAACTTTCAGGCTATATTCCCGCTAAAAGGCAAGAATAATAATTAATTTAATTTAGATAATAACCGTAAGCAATTTTTTGCTTACGGTTGTATATTCACGGCATATCTACCTAGAAACTATACCTATCAAAATATGTAACGAAATTTGTCTCGAGTGTCCTTGGAAAAATATCGAGTTGTTTCATCACATAGGCAATACGCTAGCAAAACCTTTTTTTTTATTTTAATATAATGTTTTTCGTTCTTCCCGACAGTATCCGCGACACGATCCTGGACTGCATATACGTGCAGAGGCGGCACTGGTCGTGCTTCAAGCAGCACCCGACCTACTCCACCGCCGGCGCCAACGTCAGCGACCACGGGAAACAGAAACACGCCGTCTCGGTGAGGTAAACCAATAATACATGCCATTGTGGAGATATTCATAAACTAGGTGTTGTTAAACATGTTTTTTTTAACTAGAACGCGTCTGCATTTGGCCATAGTTTGCGTGATGGTAAGTAAAGGCTATGGCTATTTAATAAATATGTAAACCTTCCTCTTGAATCACTCTATCTATTATAAAAAAACTGCATCAAAATCCCTTGTGTAATTTTAAAGATCTAAGCATACATACATATTAACCTACAGACAGACTTGAGAAGCGACTTTACATTATACTATGTAATGATTTATTGCAGCTATAACCGTACTACAGCTGATATATATGTCTATGACATATGGTTTAGTAAAGCAGGAAGAATACGTAACTTTCTATTTCTAGCTGTTTACGAGCTGAATCTTAAATGTATCAAAAAAAGTTTGGCTCTAAAGACTGTTCTCTAAATTTGCCAGTCTGGCCAGCAAGGGAAACTTAAACACGCCGTCTCGGTGAGATAAACTAACAATAGGTACTACACTTTAGTAATACCATTAGTATGGTTGCAGAGCTGGTTTTTTTTTGCAATATTGGCAATATTGCATGTTGTGCTTAACTTTAATAGGTAATACATCTAGTATATAGATACCATCATTAGCGTAACATAAATGTATGGATGTAATTACTAATGTTAAGCCTAAATAAATAAATAATATAAGAGCATACCAACATCCTTAATGTTCTAAAACTAGACAAGGCTACTCCGCTATGACTATTTTGTCAGACGATTTGCTTGATATTACGCTACGAATTAAATAAAATTGATCATCTAGCATAACCTAAAGCCACTACAAAGTTTTAAGATGAACTATAAATGTAACGGTACACATGTAGGTCTGTTTTAAGCATTTTTTTTTAAATATAAAATCTGGCAGTAAGATTTATTAAGTCAAGGTGAAAGCCCGTCAGACTATTGTCAGACTCTTCAGTCATACGAAAATAATAAGATTTAGATTATTTTTCGTGTAATAAAGTTTGTCTTCAGCACATCACGCGACATTGGCAAAATTGCGGCCATACCGCAGAGGCCATAACCAAGATTAGATTAGATTAGACTGGAATCTAGCAAATTGCTGGAACGCAGTGACAAATGGGTTTCTGTATAAGGTACTTAATAAAGTCACTCAATCTAAAGGCTACATACCTTAGCAGTCTCACAAGATATAAGTAATGTATAGTGGTAAATAATATAATATAATAGTAAATTCTCTGGCTAGATAAAGCCTAGTCATTCTCTCTTGCCACGCCCCAATACCTCGGAGCATATGTAATTTTTTTTAAAATTGTATTTGTGCAAATATAAATAAATGAATAAAGAGTTCACTTCACAAGAGGTTGGTCACTAATTGGTTCTCTTCAACACCAAATCTTACCCAAACTTTGGCAAACTATAAAATATATAATCATCATTATCGAAAGCGTGTGTAGCTTTGATTGGTCTGCTTTGACGGAACAGAATAGCGGATCATTGTGATTTTTGGTAGGGAGTGAGGAATACTATCCAGGTTCTCAAAGATACGACATGTTTACCTCGACGCAATACAAAACCGCGGTAACTTACTAAGACTTGTTATATATTTTTTACATAACCGGACGAAGAGGTCGATTCTTGATTCCCAGTTACCAGGCGGGGGCAGTGGCAGTATGCTTGAAATGCCCCTGAATATGTAACATCATTAATAATTATTATACTTTTTAGTATACAAAACAAAAACTATTATATAATTTGACTTGTAATATGTACCCACCCAATACACACCAATAAATGGTTTATCTTGTTAATATCATTTGCGGCGCCTCGATCAGGGCAGGTGTTTAGATCTGTCTTGCAAATTTTAAATAAATATTTGTGATTGTGTGCAGGTGGTTGGGCGACGAGACGCGGCCGGAGCGGTTCGCGACGAGAGACTGCTACCCGCTGCAGGATGATCAGACGAAGAGGACCCTGCTGGAACGACTCAACCACTTGAGGATAGGTAAGAATATTCTTTTCTGTTCATTGTGTTTCTGAACAACTAGAAACGTAAATGTATTTAAAAACGCGTCGTTTAAAGACTTCACTTCAAAAAGGGAAGTAAAAATAATTTAAAAAAGCAGTGAAAAGCGTCGTCGATTAATTGGATATACTTGGGCATGAAACATTTTCTTTTAGTTTTATATCAAGGGCAGAATTTTCTTGAAATAATGAGTCATTATTCATGTTTATGACCTTAGAATTAGGCTCCTATTCACTTCGATTAATAATGTACCCTATTCACATTAGATTTATCTATGTAAGAAGTGTTCTGTATCTTTGATTTCAGCTGTGCTCACAATCAAATATGTTTACTTATTTCCAAACAAGTAGGTAAGAGATGGATCAGACAGGCTGGAGACCATACTATGTGGCACGTTGGAGAGGTGGCCTATACTCAGCAGTGGGTGAACACGGGATGACACGATGATGATGATTTTAACGAAAAAATGCTCGATTTTAAAATTATATGTATTTTAGTACTTCTCTCATAAGCGTTTTATAATTGCAGTAACGGAGCTGAGTGTCCCGCAGCACGCCGTGTGCTACGTGTATGACCTGGCGATGCTCAAACACAAGAACGTGTGTGAACCGTAAGTATCACGACAATCAAATGCATTCCACTAAATAATCTAAAAAATTAAAAAAAAAAAACAAGAACTGACTTCGAGTCTGCTGTCACTAAACTAGTTTTTCAGTTATTATAATTGAGTATTGCATGGGAGGCGAAGCATGGGTCGTCCAGTCGACGACATTGTTAATAGAGGTCTTCAGAAGCGTGTACAGATTGTTGTGTGTGTGTGTGTCAGCGGGCACCCCGAGCACCCGGCGCGCATCATGCGCATCCACGAGCGACACCGCGACTTCGGCCTGCTGGCGCGCCTGCACCAGCTGCCGGGCCGCGCCGCCAGCGACGCGGAGATACTCGCCGTGCACACCGAGGGACATCTCCGCAGGTAACCAGCCTTATAATACTCACATATAGATAAGATAGATAATATATAAATAATAATGAAAGAAATTTAAAAACTAATTTAATGCAAATTAGGCGGCCTTATCGCCTTAGGCGATGTCTTGCAGACAACCTTTAGATGGACAGGATTTAGAATTATAAATTATAGGTATATAGGTGGGAATTAAGAATAGATAAACGATGATTTGACTATTCTAATTTTATTTATTCGTAATAAATCTTTAAATTACATCTTTTCTTTAGGTTAACCTTCGAGGTTAACAATCTTTATCTGCTATCTGACACTTTCTTAATTGACAGTTCCTAACATTTTGACACATGGTAACAAACTTCAAAAAATTAACTAGCTAATGCTGTTAAGACCATTCAACATATGTATATGTATTCTAGCGATCCAGCAGTTTGGACTGTCCGTTGATACATCTGTCAGTCATCTTTACGTTTTATATCAAAATATATAAGACGCAAAACACTGCGGTCGTATACTTGCGGTGTGTCCACGAATGAGAGCGCATGCAACAGCTTCTGGGACACACTGCGAATGAAGCAGAGATATTGGATATACACACGAAGGAACACCTTGATAGGTAGCTTACAGACCTAGACTGTGTTGGATAACATTAACTATTTTCTACGATATTTTATTACCAAAATATGATTATGTGCCAAGTCGATAGCCAGATACATAGTTACATAACTGCCGGCTTGGCTTAGAATAGTGAAAGACCAGGAGATGTGGATATCATTGGAGTAGGGCTTATAGTGACAGACCAGCTGTCATTCCTAATTTAATATACATACATCATCATCATCATCATAAATTTAAGGGCCGGGCCCTTGTCTGTGGAGTATGCGCCATCCTTTCCGGTCTTCTGCCAATTCCTTGACCTCCTTATACGACATGACACCCGCCTTTTCTTTTATTTGGTCCATGTATGATCTTCTCGGCCTTCCTCTTCCTCTTCGGGCTTCCAATTTTCCTTCCATGATGTTTCTTATAAATTCGTCATGTCGTATAAGGTGGCCAACCATCTTCCCTCTTCTGTTTTCAATAGTTGCCAGTATTGTACGGTGTTCTTGGACCATGCTCAGCACTTCTTCATTGGTCTTTCTTTCTGTCCAACTAATTTTCTCCATCCGCCGCCAGCACCACATTTCAAAAGCTTCTATTTGTTCTCTATCTCTTTGAGTCATGGTCCAAGTTTCGCTTCCATAAAGAGCAATACTCCATATGTAAGATTTTATGTATGTATCAGCTCAGCTCATACATACATGTAAAGGGGTAAATTTATTTTATAACTTTTTATTCCTTACATTTAGATCTGTTTTAGAACTTGCATTTCTGAAACTAAATTATGATTTTATCTATTCCAGGCTAAAAGAAATGGCGACAACGAAGCAAAAACATTTGAACAATAAGATGGAATCTTATGATTCAGTTTATTTTCACCCCAACACGCTAGAGAGCGCTTCTGTCGCAGCCGGGTGTGTGCTACAGGTAAATAAATATACTACATTTTACGTACTTGATTATCTAAGGATACAAGTAATTCTACTTTTATCATCCCTTGACTTGAAAAAATTTTAGTGTCAAGAAATCCAATAATTTTGTGAAGATTTTCCGTGATTGTTCTGAGTCTATGACCAATTAGAAACTACTTTTTAAAATTCGTATTCATTTACAAAGAACACGGGATATTTTGAGATCTCTGGCTGTCCGACTAGAAAATAACGTGAGTCTCAAAAATCAATGAAGAGATTTAATGTGATCGCAAATTTGGTGACTTTTTTTTTAAATCTAATGTAAAATAAACCTTATTCCAACAGGCAATAGACTCGGTCCTGACCCGCGAGTCAGGCTCGGGTGTGTGCGTGGTGCGGCCGCCCGGACACCACGCCGACGACGAGACGCCCTCTGGGTTCTGTCTCCTGAACAACGTGGCTATAGCGGCCAGGTACGCGCTGGACACGCACGGACTCAGGCGCGTGCTGATCGTAGACTGGGACGTGCACCACGGGAACGGGACGCAGAGGATCACGTATGAAGACGATAGGGTGAGAATATTATTGTTTTTTTGTTGCTTTTTTATTGAGGGATATATATGTAGATGTCTGCAGCTTTTATCGTATTTTATCGGGATAAAAGTAGCTCTGTTGCAATGTAAAAGCGGAACAAACAGACCATCAAACGCACATGTATTTGGCATTGAGCCCCGCGGCGTTTCTGCTTGTTGAACAACGGAAGTTGAAACAATACCTATGTTGAACTTCCAATCACATACTTGATTATGTAGGTATACCTGAGCAATTGTACCGACATATGTGGCACCAAGGAGAGCAAGCAGTTCGTCGAAATATTTAATACATTTATTGACCTCATAAGATTGCGTTACAATATGTACAGAATATTAATTTAAAAAATAGTTCTATATGATATACAACTCTTGGTTGTGATTTATAAACAGATCCTATACATGTCCATCCACCGCTACGACAACGCGACGTTCTTCCCGTTCTCGTGCGACGCTGACTACACGGCGGTGGGGCGCGGCCGGGGGGAGGGGTACAACGTCAACATACCGTGGAATAAGGTGACTTAACATTCTACATTTTATAATTGTACCTACCTAAAATATAATACTAAAATTTACAAATATGGCATGGTTTAGAGAATGCTCGCTTGCACAACTACGCTTAAACACATTTAGCCATTATATACTAGGTATTTTTTGCATCGTACGAGTTCTTAGTACATGACAAAACTTTATGTCATAGATTTCTCGATCAGTTTGAAAACTTTGATACTTCTCAACCATCACCAGTGTAAATTATGTGTGCAGCGTGACATGGGTGACACGGAGTACCTGGCCGCCTTCACGCGGGTGGTGCTCCCCATCGCGTACGAGTACAGCCCGGAGCTGGTGCTAGTGTCGGCCGGGTTCGACGCGTGCGTCGGGGACCCACTTGGAGGTAACCTTAATTCATCTTATACATACATGCAGGATACTAACTTATAACCTTTTCACAGACCTTAATTAACATCATCATGACTATAAATTTAAGGGCGCGTCCCTTGTATGTGGAATGTACGAGTTGCCTTAATTCAATATTCCCAAAAAATACGCTATTCCATACAAAAAATACATGGCCCCAATTGCATCGAGAACGATTTTTATGCGAATTTCCAAAAGACGCAGAACAATAGTTGTTACTTTACCACGTATTAAAGCCACCCGTAATAGGTTACGAGTCCGTTTGATTTACCGTTAAGGGCACGTGTCACACATTGGTGTTTTCCCCATACTTACAAACAAACACACCTACATGAACCACAAGTTCACATCATGTCCAATGAGCACTAGTTCCCAGCACGCCACTGTTGCAGGTTGCAAGGTGACCCCCGAGTGCTTCGGGCGCATGACGCACCTACTGCGGGGGCTGGCGGGGGGCAGGGTGGTGCTGTGCCTGGAGGGGGGGTACAACGTCACCAGCATCTCTTACGCCATGACCATGTGCACCAAGGCACTGCTGGGGGACCCCTCGCTCTACCAGCGAGACCCGTACGCACATACACACTGGTCAGTATTTGGTTTTAACTAAAACGTGTTTTGCACTTGACCACATTTTCATTATGGTCTAAAAATGTTTACATGCATTACTCGAAATTATTCCAACATAACTTTTATTTCGATTATCAACCTACCCACTAGAACATACAATATTATAGGTTCATTTATTTCTGTTACAATGAAGGATTATGTATATTGTTTCCAGGTCCGCCGTCGACACCATCACAGACGTCATAAAAACGCAACAAAAGTACTGGAAAAGCCTCAAATTTCACGTCGCTGTCCCCGCAGAAGACGTCCTAGGACCTCCACTGCCATCCAGAGGACTAATAACTGAGGATATTAAACCAGACGAGTCTATATCCAGTCTAGATGATTCGACAAATAGCGCATCACAACGCTTACACTCCCTAGAAGAAAACCTAGCTAATATGTCCCTAAAAAAATGTGAAGACGGAATCCATTGCGGAACTGACGACGAAGACGACTCGAAAAGCAAACGAACGGACAAAGACGGAGATATATCCGCGGACACGAGTGACAAAGACAAAACGAAAAGTGATACAACAAATGAAGGGAGTTCTGCTCAAGCGTCGAGCGAGCAACGACCCGCGGCTGAGGAAAAGAAGACGCTAGTAGAATATCTAGCAGAGAATATGCATGCAATAGTGGACGGAGAGATGTATGCAGTCATACCGTTACCATGGTGTCCACATCTGGAGACATTGTTCGCGATACCTAGTGATGTGAAGTTCGAGCAAGGCGTCAAGTGCGTGGACTGCGAACATACGGAGGAGAACTGGGTGTGCCTGCATTGTTATATTGTAAGTACTGTTATACTATGTGTGCCAAATAAGAATAGGATCGCGTTTGCTGGCAACTTCACACCTTAACTGTCAAAATAGTAGTGCCAGCAAAAAAATTCATAATATATTTTATATTCATATTGTGCAATAATTTATTGTTCATAGATAGGTAAAGATTAAGATTAATAAGGTAGTATTAATAATTATTGTATAATCATTTTATTCATTTAAAAATACTATTCTTGAATTTTACTAATGAATAATATTTGAAAAATTGATTCTATAGGTATGAACATAATATATTACATAGTTAATGCTTCTAATAATCTATACTAATATAATAAAGCTGAAGAGTTTGTTTGATTGAACGCGCTAATCTCAGGAACTACTGGTGCGAATTGAAAAAATATTTTTGTGTTGGATAGACCATTAAAATTTATCGAGGAAGGCTTTAGGCTATATAACATCACGCTGCAACTAAGAGGAGCGAAGAAACAATGAAAAATCTGGAAAAAACGGCGAACATTATTCATCTTTGAGGGCTTCCGTTGCGTGCGCTGCGAAAACGGTTCAAGTCGTGGGTAACAGCTATAATGTATAAAGCTGAAGAGGCTGCCCAAAATAACTATTCCACGCGGACGAAGTCGCAGGCACAGCTGGTATTATATTTAATGCTTTTTCTTTTAAATCCTACTCATTTTTAATTAACTAGTAGCGCTACACGGTTTCACCCGCGTCAATCCAGGATTTAAAGTTTAATCCGGGATAAAAAGTACCCCATGTTTGTCAGGGTGAATGTAGGATTCCAATGGTGAAAGAATTTATCAAATCGGCCCAGTAGTTTCGGAGCCTATTCAATTCAAACAAACAAACAAACAAAATAATCAAATCTTTCCTCTTTAAAATAATAATTTAAAAAAATTAAAAAAAAATCTTATACATTTTGAATTTAAATTAAAATGTATAAGATTTACTAAAACAACGTACATTAAAGATTCAAACGGAATAAAATTTATGTAGGTTATTATTTTTTTGCACACCCTACACTTTGGGTATTAAGTTGGCGTATATTGCTGAACAAAATGGCGTCTTGACAGTCCTATTCTTATTTGGAACGCTTAGTACTATTTATTACCTACTTTAAAAAAGGTACTTATTTTTATATGAACTGGCTGACATAGGAAAATTCCAGTTCATTAAACGTGACTTCTATAACGGGCAGCGAAAATCATGGTTACTTTTCACACTAATCGAGGATTGTACAAAATGATGGAATGACTTTCACCGCTCGTTGACTGATTTACATTATATTTGGTTTCAATTGATCATTAGAAATAACAGGATAAATTACTTTTCATACCAATTTATCAGAGTCTTACTTTCTGTTGATTACGAAGTTCTTTAACTTTTCTAATTTGTGTTTTTTTTTAGTTTAGTTTAGGGTTATACTAACAAATATTTTTCCCTTTTTCTAGACGGCGTGCGCGCGCAGCATCAACGGCCACATGCAAGCGCACTACACGTCCACGGGACATCCCCTGGTCCTCTCCCTCACAGACCTGTCCGTGTGGTGCAACGAGTGTGACGCGTACGTAGACCACGCACTCCTTTACGACGCCAAGAACAACGCGCATAGGAGCAAGTTCGGAGAGGACATGCCGTGGTGCTACGCCACAGATACCATACACATGGAGTAGGTCTACTACTCCTTTACTGCCATGAACTTGTTATAATGATGATTCTGGTAAAAGTAATTTCAAATATTGAATCAGGCGTTACTTTGCAGTAATTGTAAATGAATTCTGGAGATGTATTATAGTGTTTGTACGCTGCGACACGGTGTAGTAGTGTAGTGCGTAGTGTTATTTGTCGGAAGAACACTATATGCATCTCCAGAGTTTCATTCAAAGTAATTTCATATCATGGCTCATGCTTTGTCCATTACAGCATGATAATTTTGACAGCTGTGATATCCATATTTTCCGCGAATTTGACGCAAAATGGATGGAGGTTACAGCTGTCAAAAATGTAAAAATGGACCAAGCATAGCCACTCTCTACGACACGTAGGCGATTTCTAGTGAATCACAGTAGGTACAATGTCACCAAAGGATTTTAGGGACCATTGTGGTTGAATGTAACGGAGTTAAATAAAAAATACCATAAATGAGGAAATAATTGAAGAATCTTTAGGGATTTGTAACTATCATGCATTTAATATCCAGTGCAAGAGGCAAAAAAGACGTTTCATACTTGGATAGTACCCACATCTCGTTTCCTTAGAACGTTTGTATCCAATATTAATTAATTTGCTAAAGAGCTCACATAGTGCCTTGTTCCATCAAAAAAAATTTTCCCTTAAATGCTGATATTCCTATAACCTTAGAATAAATTTCATTTAATAGTTTGTTGAAATTACAAGAGCTCATCGAAATAATTTGATATAGGCTGAAGCGTAAACCCTGGCTGGACTAACGTATCCAATTGTTTTATCCGGGATGTACGGGATTTAGTAGATTCACCGTAATAGTTTATGTTAAATCGCTAATTTCTAAAATTTGGCCATTATTATCAAGTTTACCTGATAATTTCCTTACAAAGTACAATAAAACGGCCATTTACTATTTTTAAACTTATTTTAAAATACATTGTCTGACGTATGTAAATAACTACATATAATTACGGTACCTTGCGTATATTTTGCTTTTGATATTTATTTTTTAATTATTATTTATTGTGTGTTTGTATTGTTTTAGGATGTATATTGTTTACATTGACTCGTTTTAACGTTGTAGATAGCACAAATTAAATTGAATTTACTCTAGATGTGATGCTGATTTTGAATAATGGGGGAAAGTTAATAATTTGATATATGCAAGGCTGTTGTATTCATTATGTGGTTTACATTTACATTGTTTTTATTTATTGCAGCAACATCCGAGTGTTGTATGCATAGATGTAGTTGTGTTGTCTATTGAGACTACATATTTTACAAGTGTATTACCTACTTGGTAAATCCGTCTATCTATTTATCAACCATAATCCACATTATTACCTAGTTAGATTGTTATTATGTTTAAAAATAATCTTGGGAATGAATAAAGTCAATTTTATTTTTTATTTATTACAGTGCCACCTGACTATAGTAGAAAGCTAAATATGACATGATTAATGAATATTGTAGCACCAGTATTTCCAATATCATGTGCCAAAATAAGGAATTGTTGATAGTAAATTGTAACACAATAATAAATCATATCTTACTATTTTACTCGTTTTATTATAGCTGCTAATACAAATACAATAGCATAAAATTAAAATAGCGACAGTGAGATTCTTAAGTACAGTCAAGAAGGCGTAAGCTGAGCTTTGCATTTGTGTGGGTGTACATAGATAGTGTAGGTGTGACAATCGGCTTCTCCATCGTGCGATAGCGCCATCTCACTCCCCCGCCCACCTGCCATACTTCACCCACACAAATGCAAAGCTCAGCTTACGCCTTCTTGACTGTACCTATAGACATAAGTAGGTAAGTATACAATATTTTAATATCTGGTTTGAAAGATAGAGTATTTGTAAAGTATAATAAATACTAAAGTCATAGTTACTAAGAATCTTAATGTAAGTTATACAAAACATAAGTCTAAAACAAATAATATAAATACTTTTAAAGCTCAGATCATTCCGGTTTGGACAATTACATACCTAGGTGCTAAACATTTGAATTAAAAAAACGCATTTTGAGCAATTAATATGTAAAAAATATCTTAATTTCATAATATTACAATGTCTCAATGCAAATAAGGGATTTTTTTATTTACAAATGATTTTTATAAAATTACATGTGGTCAGTGCAATGTTCACATAAACACACAATAGCGGTGGACAATCACTTACAAACTCTTAAATAATAAAACAAATATGTGTGACATATTGCTTGAAATTATTCAAATTGACTTACACCCGATTAATGCAGAGAATACACAAATTATGAATGTGAGAATATTATTTCGATCTTAGTACCTAAAGGTATATGAATGTGTATTCTCAACAAAATAATTACAAACTATTCACATCTTTGTACTCAAAGCTTACATCTTTGTACTCAAAGCTTTAACTCTATAAACCTTAAGGCAAAAACGTTTCATAAAACATGAGATTCTCTGTAATATATTCAGGTCTATAGCGAGAGATTCGTTGTGTCGCGTGAGATTACTATCAAGGCATGATTGATCTCTATTGCTTGGGAAGTTTGGAAATGCCTCCGTACAAAAATGAGGGTAGTATGAATAGTCCTCCACTACGTCAAAGTAGTGGTATTCTCTAGCTGCCGATAAGATCTGCTTGTGTAGAGAGCAAGGGGACGCTATATAAAACCTGTACTGCTTCTTACTCTTATGTAGCAACATCTCAGCATTAGTCAAAACTTCATCAACTTTATCAAACAAGGCGTCCATTGGTAGAGAGCCATATTTATGTATAAAAGTAGTAGGAGCCAGCCTGTAGGAATGACCCGTTGCTCTGTCTTTCCAAATTTTACTGGTACTTTCGAGCTGCAGCAAGAAGGTTGGTATACTATAGCTGTGGGTAGTTATAACATGAGTATGGGCACCATAAATGCTTTTTATTTCATAATTAAGACTGTTAGCAAAGGGATAGATTCCTCCTTGATGTATGAAGCCAAAGAACAAAGTCAAAACTATGTTAAGAGTGTACCATGTATATAGAAATAGCTTTTTTAGATTCCTAATCTTTGGTCCATCACCTTCATTAGTATGGAAATGGTTACCATACAGATACACCAATGGTACAAGAACAGGGATGATGAATCGCGCCTCCTGGTGTGGGAACAGTGATAGCATGGCTACAGGTGTGACTAGAGAGAACAGCATGAGGCCTGTGATGCTCTGGATCCGAGGCAGCTTGCTGTACTGGCCTCTAATGAATCTGCAACACAAGAAAGGGGTATTTATTATCTACTTTAATGCAATTACATAGCACTTGCATTTGTAAGGTTGAGAATCTGTAGAATATTTACCTATATATGTTCACAGTTATTGTAATGATAGCAAGTATTCCCAAACTGTTGAAGAGTAGAGGCACATTCACCGCTATGTGCAGCCATCTTGGATGCAGGCCATGCTGGGTCAGGTTCTTCATGTTAGAGTTGTATCTTAGAAAGTTTAGAGGAGTCACCACCCAGTTGTCCCAGGATATCTTTATGTTTTCCACCTCAGCCAGTGTAAGGTAACCATAATACCCAGAATCTACTACAATCAGCAACAAAACTGTCGGAATGGCACACATGACCAACATAGCTATCCTTACGTGGAAATCCTTGAAACCTATAACTTTAGAACCCAGGCCACGATGGAGCCAGAAAAATACTGGGGAGAAGGCAAATCCCACAAAAGTTGGACGGTTAAATATGCCTACAACTACCACTGTAGCTATCACTATGACATGGTTCAGAGAATGTGCAGGTAAATGGGTCTTCAATTTGAAAAGTTTCACCTTTTCCACAGCTGTAGTAGCTTGCTTGTACTTTTCCCTTAGAAACTCATCATGATAGATAATTTTGTCAGATCTATTCATGCATTCTGCTACAAGCAGCAGGAGGACAGAAAAAAATATCATTTCAAAAGAATTTGAGAAGCTTCTGCAGCAGTAAACCAGTACCACATAAGAGCTTGCAAATATCTTCAGCCGATTTCTAAAGTTCTGCCCATATATTACACATATTCTGTACAAGCAGTAGTCATTTATGAGAGAAAGGAAGCAAATAAATAATCGAGGAATGACTAGAAGGTAGTATGGTGTTCTCAAGTTAATATTCAAGTAGTACTTGAAGTAGGGGTTGGCTATTCTGATGAAGTGTAGCGGAGGGCCCAGAATCATTTTAGGTACGAAAATATTTCTGATAGGGAAATTCGGGTTAAACTCCCAAGTTCTCGCGACGTCGAGGGTGAGAATGTCTCCTGAAACAATAAATTATCAATATATTTTACAAGACTAAGGTTAAGTTGCTGGAATTTATTTTGTAGGTACTATTTATTTCTGAATGGACTTACCTGCCATAACTTCCACATTTTGAAAAAACTCGTCAGGGTGAATGTAGCCCTGCTGCGGTAATAAAGTTAGTAAAAATCTTAGGCCCACCAGCATCCAATAAGAAAGAGGTAATTTCACCGGATTTCTGAATGAAATCGCTTTGAAAATATTAGCTTTGAGGAACATTGTTGTCGCCGTTGATTTGTTGAGTGTTTCGAAGATCTATTTTATCATCCTTGAGATTTATTTTGAGATTTTCCGCAATAAATTCATGTTATTGCTTGCGGAATATATGTACTATTTTGTTTTGATTTCATCAGTGTTGCCAACTCAATAACAGTAAATGTCGCTCTCACGCTGGTGAAAAGTCGCTAGATATCGCTATATGAGTAAAATTGAAAAAGTCGCTAGAACTCGCTAGATTTTTTATCAATTAATTACTTTCTTGGGTTAAAAAGGCTACCAACATTCGGTAGATTCACATTTTTAACCTTCATTCACAACCACCAATTAATGAAGGGCAAAATAAAAATGCATACTAAGTACCTAGATCTTTAATTTTAATCTCTCTTTATTCGTAAATATTAATTATTACTTAAACAATTCAACATACACAGTGATATAATATACATTAACTATAATTAGTATCTTATTCTAAATGAATACGTTTCATTCTATTAATCTTCGCCAGTATCGACTTCTGAATCATTACTTATTCTGAATATTGAGTTGCCAACAAATTAAACTAAATAAACAAAACCGGATCTTATTTCAATGAAATAGAGTACATATTAGTATGTACAGAAAAAAACGATGGATATTCGTTTATGAAGTCAGTAATACCACTATAAAAAAGTCGCTAAGAAAGTCGTTAAATTATTTTTGTCGCTAAAAGCCATCAAAATGTCGCTTTTCATGCGAAAATGTCGCTGAATCTAGTGACAAAGTCGCTAAATTGGCAACGCTGGATTTCATTGATTTGATTTTCATGTTCTCGTACTTACAATGTTTAGCAAAGTCACTTTCATTGTTAGATTAAATGCTAATGTCATGTATTTTTTTAGGTTATGTCTACATACAGCACAGCACAGCTGTTTGCAGTATTTGTTTGTTTTCTCGTATCGTATCGTCGTTTTCAGTTTCCTTGTATTATTTTATTTAAATGTAAATATGCTCGATCAAAAAGAAAATATTCGTTCCAACATAAAAAGAGCTTTAAAATTAATACGAATGTACGATTGGTTACTTGATATGTATGTTTTGGTAAGTTTTCATTCACAATCTCACTGAAATATTTTAACTGTGTCGTTACGCTACTATCACTCACATCACTTTACATTTCTTTGCAGGATTTCTTCGTCGACAACCACTGGGAAAAACTGCCGAATAGTTGGAAAGAAAGTTTTGGAAACCTAAATCCACAGGAACTTGGAAAAATATTAACTAACAAGCCAACAACACATATATTTCCATTATCCTTCTTAGCTCTAATAAATACAGTAGAAAAATTATGCATTCCGAGACAAAATACTTACGAAATATGTGAAAAAGATAGTGATGCCTATGCAGAAAAGTGTGGAAGTCATCCAAGATTAAAAAACTTATTTCTGAAACATGTGAAGTTAAAAAAGAGACATGAAATCAGTTTAATGGCAGATGTAGTTAATGAAACAGCATCAAAGTGTGGCTGTAATGCTGTTATTGACTTTGGGTCAGGATTGGGACATCTAGTTAGAATACTTGCATACAAATATGACATGCATGCTGCAGGGATAGAGTGCCAGACACAACTCACTGAGGAGGCTAGGTTGGTACTCTTGGTATGTATAAAAAGCCAGTAGTATTTGAAGTTATTGTAAATTGATTGATGGAAGCATTTATTATAAATTTAGCATTCCTCATTTTCATTATATTTAATGACAAAACAGCATTGACCATTTTCAATAAATAGTCAGACATACTACTTATGGAAATATCTGTATTTAACTAAGTATTTTTTTTTAAATATTCGTTTTACAGAAAACTTGACTCTGAACTGGAGTACACAGCAAGCAAGCATCTCTCAGCAGCAGCAATGTCTCAACTACACCAGCCTATACATATTAATAAGACTTTGAAAACTCTCGACCAAATATCTGACTTACCATTACCAGATAGCATGAAAAACTATGGCTTGATAGGTCTTCACCCTTGTGGGGATTTGGGACCTTTGTTGTTAAAGCATTTTGTTGAAAATGAGAAAGTAAAGTTCATTTGTTTGGTTGGTTGTTGTTTTATGAAGTTGAGTAAAGATGGTTATCCAATGAGTGAGTTTGTCAAAGGATTAGACAGTCATTTGTCTTTTGTAAGTCGGGAGATATCTTGCCATGCTATAGAGAGTTACTGTGAGAGACTGGTGGAGGGAAGGTATGAGGATTTGAAGGTGAGATACGAAATAAATGTTTTTTTTTGTTATTATTCAAAGCCAGCACCCACAATTAAATTCTTTTATTAATAAAAAGGTCTAAACTCGGCTAAATTATATTAAAGTGCTGTTTTATTTGTATTAAAATGTTACAATAATATAGTTGTTAGTACAAAATTTTCATCATAATTATTCAGTCTTAATTTATGTCAGTTCTGTTGTCTGATTGCAGGTGCATGCATACAGAGCTGCATTGGAGTGTATGTTGATGGAACTGGATCCTAAACTGAAACATGCACCCATCAGAAGCATAAAGCATACAGATTCCATGTCATTTGAAAGGTATTTTATTCAGCTATATTTTTACTTTGACTGAAAATTGTCACAGAGATCATAATCATCAGAATAGTCTAGTTTAATTCTAATATTTTTCGTGCATCATACTTTACTTGCTGAGTTACTTCAAGCTATTTAGCAAAGATTTTAAAGTCGTCATTTTTTAAAACTAATATTGTGTTAGTATAAAAACAACAATTTTTATTTCAGTTATTGCAGGTTAGCTCTAGAGAAGCTGGACATAGACCTGCCCACAGACCCTAAGGTTTGGTTGCGTGGTGAGCAGCTGCTAGCACAGTGGCGCCGCGTGGTGACAGTGTACACACTCAGACTTGCGCTTGCGCCACTTGTGGAGACTGTTATACTGAGGGACCGGGAGCTGTATGCGCTTGAAAAAGGTATATAGTAGACTAGAAATTTATTAGGTATTAGTACTTTTATGTTGGGGGAGACCTTAGCCCAGGAGTGGGATAGTTTAGGCATTATATAACTCTATGGTATAGGTTAACAAGAAAAATAAAGGTACTTTTATGTAGTACCAGGTAAGTACTATTAAATAATAACAATGTCAATAAAGTAGTTAAATTCCGGTTAAATGTATGCTCTTGAGTTATGAAGTTGGCTAAAATATTATTATTCCTACTTTAACTGTAACTTTCAGCAGGAGAAAGCCTGCCGCGGCAAGGATACTACAGCCCTGTAACACAGGATCCTTTGTGATACCTAGTACAGAGCTTAGTACACCTACCAACGTAGTGCATAAACTTTGTTATTGTCATTATACAATCATGTATGTACGTAACACGTAAGTTGAAACAATAAAGGATTTATTATTTATTACAATAAAGGATTTGTAATAATGTACTTTTATAGAAATGTAATGAAATTAGTTTTAAGAACATACACAGTGTTCACACATTTCAACAATAACATGATTGTTTTTTGAAGTTAGGTGTATTAGGAAGTGAGATTTCAATCAGAAGCTGTTTCCAAAACATTATTTATTGAAGTTAGGTGTATTAGGAAGTGAGATTTCAATCAGAAGCTGTTTCCAAAACATTATTTATTGAAGTTAGGTGTATTAGGAAGTGAGATTTCAATCAGAAGCTGTTTCCAAAACATTATTTATTGAAGTTAGGTGTATTAGGAAGTGAGATTTCAATCAGAAGCTGTTTCCAAAACATTATTTATTGAAGTTAGGTGTATTAGGAAGTGAGATTTCAATCAGAAGCTGTTTCCAAAACATTATTTATTGAAGTTAGGTGTATTAGGAAGTGAGATTTCAATCAGAAGCTGTTTCCAAAACATTATTTATTGAAGTTAGGTGTATTAGGAAGTGAGATTTCAATCAGAAGCTGTTTCCAAAACATTATTTATTGAAGTTAGGTGTATTAGGAAGTGAGATTTCAATCAGAAGCTGTTTCCAAAACATTATTTATTGAAGTTAGGTGTATTAGGAAGTGAGATTTCAATCAGAAGCTGTTTCCAAAACATTATTTATTGAGTGTTTTTTATTAACTTTTATATGTCAAAGAAGCACTATATACTAGTTTCGAAGTAGTAGGTTCAATTTTTGGCTTCCTATTATTTTTAGAGGAACCTTAAAATAAAATAAAATCCTACTATTTATGTTTTAAAATGTTGTTGTTTTGTATACATTTTTTCGGAAATAAAACCCAGAATTTCTTTTTAGGAGCTCACATTTAATGACAACATCACACATTTCATTTGTACAGAACAATACATAATACATTACTTACCTAATAAAACATTTAAAATTGTATAACGCTTAAAATATATAGTAATAAAAAGTTGTATACATATATTGACACAATAATTGAACATAAGCTTGAACATAAGAACATAGTTTTATATTTAATGTTTTGTATAGCAGCCTGTCAGCGACTGCTGGGTATAGGCCTCACACATGATATAAATAATATACATCCTACTGGCCACCTTTGAGAGGCACACATTTGGGCTGTGAACATTCAAACATACTATCAACATAAACCAGATTGAAGGCAAAATCTTAAATCTACATAAAAGCTAACATTGATTGTGGTCATCATTATTAAATATTTTGGCACTTTACAAACAATAAATAATTGTATTTCATTATGACTAGAACTTAGACACTTACAATAAGCTGTTTTTAATGGCTTTACAATTCCGCAAAAATGATTACAGCAAGTTTACAATTCACTGAATTAATTACTTTCTGGACTAGAAATTTCTTTAAATTTACTTACTGTTTGCCATTAAACTATGCTGTATGCATATTTTAGTATCTTTATAATTTCAATGTTTTTTTTCTCTCCTGTATATATTTAGATTTAGCTTTTAAAAATATCCAGTACTTTACTAGAGCTGGTTAGCAAAGTACATCGATTTATTTATTATAATTCGTTAATTGTTTACAACTACAGTAATACTGGGATAGTAGTGTTGATACATACATTTATCTTAATTATATTAATGTTAAAGATTTATTTTTTATTTTTTGTCTCTTTCCAGGTATGACTTGCGAGATCCGTCCAGTTTTCGACCCGAAACTATCGCCGAGAAATCATATAATGATTGCGGCACACGGTTGTGATAAAAATATAAATATATTTAACAATAAATAAAATAAATCAGAAATCATAGTTTTGTATTCTACCAACAAATTGTCCTAATAAAACAAACACCGTACATAGTTTACTGCGGAGCCTGGTTACTCAATAGAAACGGATTTGCTTGATAGTAATTTTAAACAACGCGTATTGCTGTCTTTTTCTATGTATTAAAGTGATGTGCATGAATATATTTAGTGATTGTACTGTAAAATATTACATGTAAGTATGTAATTGTAAGAACAATTTGAAATGTTAATAAATCTTGATATTTTTTATTTACATCGTGTTTTCTATCTAGAATTTACACAATTTTAAAGATATGTGTTCTAGCTACCAATAGTATATGATAGTGTTGAATATATTGGAATATTTGTAATTTACTACACGAGAAATACAGGGTTATTTACAGAAAAATAATAAATACTTATAAATTATAAAAAATATTCGTCTAATAGATTTAGGTTATAATAATGAAGGTTGGACAGCTTCTCGGACAGTGATGTATTTTGATAAAATTTCAGTTGAGTAATGTACGAAAAAGAGAAGCGCTTCAAAGTTTTTTTCATTCTTTTAAACAAAAAAATTAGGCAGTAAATCAGGACATACCTACAATTCAAAATATATGGTCATAGGTGTAAGTGTATATACCGCCGCTGGCCTACAAAGCAGGTGACGAAAAATAACCTGTATATCAAGTAGCAATGATATTAATCTATCTATCTATCTATCAATGATATAATGTTGCTTTCTTGGTGATAAAGCAAATATATTAAAGGAATAGCAAGCTTATCTCCTTCGGTACAAGCTCTTCACCGGAGTCTATGGAATCGAAACGCGTGAATAGTTGCTTCCTCAGTAGTCAGAGTTATTTCCAAGCAGTATCAAATCATTCGACAAGAGTATTAAAGAGTGTGTTAAAGTAAAAGCAAGCTTATCTCTCTCTTCACAAAGTCACAAATGCTCTGGCATCAAGCGTTAGCAGGGGGGTGCGGCAACATGGGCGCGGGTTCTTCGTCGGAGTCCTCAGAGTGCACGCGCGTGAACCGCCGACGGTCGAGCAGGCGCCGCAACTTGAACTCGCCCTGACCGTACTCCCAGCGACGCCGGGACACGCTCTTGCGACCTGGTAATAATGGATTTAGCTCTTGTATAGATGTGTCTTTTCTCCATGGTTATAAACAAAAAAAATAAATTATAATATGTTTTTAAGGTTGGCCCACAACATGCTTTGGGGAACTGTAAGTGCTGTAGGCAAGTGAACAATAAATAAACCTTTTGAACGCCAAAGACTCCTATACTTGAATAGTTCTAACAGGTTTTTTGTATTTTGAACCGTGGCGTTCAGAGCGCGATAGTGCGTTTGAGGCATCGCGTTCAGAGCGCGATAGTGCGTTTGAGGCATGGCGTTCAGAGCGCGATAGTGCGTTTGAGGCATGGCGTTCAGAAGGTTAATTAACCTACATAATAAATTATTATACTTAAAAATTAACTTGTATTTGAAACTTACTTTTTCAGCTGAATATTATTCGTAATGTTACTTACCCTTATGTACTTGTAGCAATATAAAGGAACTAGTAGTTTTATTTTGTAGTTTAAATACGAACGTTTTTACTACTGTGCCTGAGAGATTTTGAATAGAATACTTTATGTCCAGTCACGACACTCGGAGATTTTTTGACAAATGCACAACTAGGACAACAAATTGTATGCTAACTACTAAAATAAACGTTTAGTTCTAGTCTTTTTAAGTAAGTAACTAATAAATAATTTACTAACGCTAAGGACTCACGGAGCGGTTTGTTCCCGCGCTCGCCGCGGTGGCGGCACCGCAGCCTTTGTAGAATACAGATATGTACCTATGTAAAAAAATCAAGCCCATTTCACGACGCGGTTTGTTCCCGCCGCGGCAGCGATTATCGCCTGCAAACCTGGCGGTTGATTATCGCAAGAAGGACCTTCACCGGACTTAATTCCGGCTTCGTGAGTTTTGAAAATTAAACGCGGTGCCGCCGCCGCGGCGGGCGCGGGAAAGAACTGCTCCGTGAGTTCTTAGCGTACATATGTCTACCGACAGACAGCTAAAACAACTAAAGCGTTCTTGTAAAGTGCAATCATGCAAAAATAAAAACTGTAAAGTGATGGAAACAAACTGGTGTAGGACGAGGCTACAAAATAAAACAAAATAAAATCTGCTTCCAATAAATATATTTCAACACGACATATATTTAACATCACAATCTCTTATGTGAGAGTATCAAGCGTATCTGTTAGACAAAATAGGAATAAAATTCGAGTCAAAATAGTGCTATCAAAAAAGTTTAGCTGATTTTATGCCTGTATTATTTCCTCAAGGTTACGAGAAATGAAATGACTGGATTAACTAAATATATTTAATTATTATTTAAACCCTTTTTTACACAAAACTCTGAACCAGCGAATGATTTTTTTTTTAATTTCAAACAGTCACTAATCATCCAAGTGTTATAACATCAGCAAAACTTTTTTTAAGAGCCTGCAAAATAGTGCACAAATAAATAAATCAATATTGCTTGCGTAAAAATGCAATGGAATGTAACACAATAAGTCAAATAACATAAAATAAGTACTTAATCTCAGACGATAATACAATTAAGTCAGTAAATCACTTATGGGACAATCACCAACAATTTTATTTTTTGTTAAGAACTACAAAACCAAACTGACTACAACTAAGAACTCCTTCCACTTGCTGTTGGCGACTGCCCCTTAAATTGTATAAGTGTATATAATTGTGACAACAATAAATAAGGTGTGAAATCTCATAAGATCAATATAAAAGACAGATCCACATAATGTATAAGTACTACAATAACATATGAGGTACAAAGCCGCATAAGAACTTAATGTACAGAGCTTTGTGAAAAGGATATATGTACCTACTGAGGCGGGACTGTAGTTTTTTGGCCCTAATAAGTACTATATTTGTTTTGCTACCATGTCATGTTTTATAGAATGGCATATATGTACATACAAAATGAATGCTGAAGTGGGTAGAAAGTCTGAACATTGAAGATATTAAAAAAAATGTTTGGAGCTTCGAATTGATATCAGAACACGTTCCAACAATTTCTAGAAATTTATCTGTTGATTTAAACGCTTATCACGCAAAAACGGCCGAGAGGAACATCACGATTTTTGGTATGTAGGTAGTATTTTAACCTGATATAATGCGACCGAAGCCGCGGGCGTCCACTAGTATTTTATACGTGTACAAGCCACAATTACTTAGGAGGAGGGGTTATGTGCAAAAATAAAATAGATCTATCTATATATTTATATATATATATATATATATTTACAAGATTTATATATTTTTTTATGTAACCTTTTTACAGAGGAAACTACAGCGACCTCCTAGAGTAGCATACCCTTTCCATCCAGCCTAGTACATAAATGCATTAAACACTATATCAAGCTACTTGTGATTATATCGTATACGTATATTTTGCATATATTTATTTATATTTAATACATTTTCTTTAATTATAGGAATGCATCAATAATCTCGTCAGATCACTCTTTTAAGATCTTATTTAGGATATTCATAAATTAATATTGAAGTCTATAAGACAACAAGATCAGAAAACAACCATGCATTATTTTATTATGGATGGATTTACGCTTGTCCACAATTTGCCTGATATTTTTTGGTATTAGGACAATTAAGACTCATAAATAATGAGCAGAAAATTAATAATACCTTACATTGTGGTTTTCTCAGTGGTCGGGCTAGTTTCTAAACGCTCCTTTTCTTTGCCATTTTAGACCTTTCGCTACACTAGCGCCACTAATGGTGAATTTACAAGCTGTAGCATTTTTGCTTCTTTAATTATTTATTACCAGTATCTTTGGGTATTCATCTAACCGCCATACTTTTAAAACTGAATCAACCCAATTTTAACTCATATTACAAAAGAAACAAAGTTATAAAGAGGCATGTCGTTTCAGGCGATCATTGTCAAAAACTGTTGAATATATCAAGTAATAAAAGTCTATAAGTATATAATTGAGAAACATACTAAACCCTCGTTCAGTTTGAAACTCAACGTAAATCACGACATATTTTCTCATGTGAGTTCATATGTATATATATTGGTTACAATAAAACGTGTTTCTTTATTTTGCTTGTTTGTGTGCGGATAAATTAATTTAGGCATTATTTAATAGGTACCTAAGTAATTCTCGTTGATTCAGATTTCATAGTCAGACAGTATCCAACTACTCGTCAACAAGCGGCTGTGCCTCGAGCGACGTACCTTTGTTCCGCGCCTGGCGGAGCGCGGCGGCCGCGAGCGCCAGCAGCGCCGCGCCGGCCGCCCCGCCCACGCCGCCCGCCGCGCCCCACCACCACTCCCAGCCGCCCCCGGACACCGGGCCTGCTACCTCTGAAAATAACATTAAATATAATAAACAAGGGGATTAATATCGTCCACTGTTGAGTCGCGTTGCAATAGCCGCTCTGTCCCGTGAGGTTGCGTGCGCCGTTCGCCGTGCTGCTGCTCCCGAGCGGGAGGTCGACGCGCCTGCACCATATTCAGGAACCACCGCCCGCCGTCGTCCCGGCGCTATAGATAAGCGCCGTAACGGCAGGCACTTCACCAACAACATCACCACGTCGAGCAACGCCGACCGTCGCTGGTATGCCGCCGGACAGAGCGACTCGACGTGAACTTCCCCGGGGTCAGCGTGCCCCGGAGCCCAGCCCCTCTACTGGCAGACGACCCAGTGATGGAGCGGATTTATACTAACATCAGTGGCACCTAGAAATGGATATCTATTCCCAGTAGTGGGTAGGCCAGAGCTGAAAATGATGACGGGTCGTTTGTTGTATCGTAGACATATATCCAAAAATTACTCAAGACAAGTAGTTCACCACAAGTCAAAATGGTGCATGTTGAAGATATATCAGCAGAAAATAAGTACAAAAAATGTGATGTACCATTACAGTTTATAAACTTCAGCGAGTAAAGCGGCGAGTAGGTATTTGTAGGAAGCTTAGTTAGTGAGCGCCTATATTGTAAGAAATAGCACAAAAATGTAAGATGCATGTAAAATTTTAATATTAGTTTACGAAAACACATATAAAGAAATCTAGTTATTAAAACAATAAATAAAGCCGCAAACAAAACATAAAGCGACACAAACCTACTCACCGACGGTGGCGGTGGGTTTGGCCGGCACTGGCAGCGACATGTTGCGTGCTGCGGCCGCGGGAGCGCGGGGCGTGCTGCGGAGAGACTCGTCCTCGAACTTGTACACGCGGTGCGGGTTCAACTCCGCCACGTACACCTAGAATAAATACGCCGGGACATTTACTAAAAGAGATAAAATATAAAAATACTACTTAAATAAAAAACACAATATAAACTCTCTATTTACAAGTGAGAATGTATTAATTTTGATGGTGCTGCTAATGTTACATGGTTTCAATCTTAAATATTAAGCATTAAATTTTTTTGAGTATCAAATACCGGTGTTGGTGTTTTACGGCTATATATATATAATAAAACTAACCAGTCGGTGTCTGTAAATTTAAGCTAATTGAAAAAAATAAAGTTGAGGGGGTTGATGCAATAGATAGAACACAAAAATCATGATTTAAAAAAAACTGTTCGTCTGTAGGTAGTTTGTTCGTTATAGACTCGAAAACGGCTGAACCGATTTGACTACGGTTTTCACCAACATGTTGATGTGTTTTAGTGTTTATTTAATTTCAATCGGTTCATAAATAAAAAAGTTATGTTTATTTTAAACCAAGTGGTCATCGATATCCGCTGCCTACAGCCATTTTAAAGTTTCGTATTTGTAAATGGCGCTGTATTATCTCAAAATAATGCGAGCGAATCCGCGGGCGTCCACTAGTTAGTTAATATATATTTTATTGCCATCTATCTTTTTTAAAACCGTATTTTAACACTCATATATTTTCGCTGGTTGCCATTTATCAACCTTGGATCCATCAGGCGAGGCGACGACGTCGTGCGGGTTGGAGAGCCCCCCGTCGGGCGCGAAGGTCTGCAGCAGGCGGCCCGACGCCAGCTCCACCACGTACCCCCGCACCGGGACCATGTCGCGGCTCGGCCCGTTCACCATGTACAGGCGCCCGCCTGGAATATACATCATGCAACATGTATTACGAGGAATGTTTGATTCTGTTTTTTTAATCAGTCTTATAATATGGAATAGGTAATCTTAAATTCTGTTTTTTTAAGCGTAATAGTAACGTACCAAACACTTATTAATGGATTTGCATATCCTACATAACATAAAATAGGTACGTTTTTACATATGTTTTTTTGACCAATAGGTAAACTATTTTGTATATTTGTATTGTAAGTATTGTTGGACTACAGCCTGCCTTACGTTAAGCACCACTGTAGCCTATTAGCCTATGACGTCTTATCTTAGAAAACCTATTTAAATGGAAGACAACACAATTAATCAAATACAAGAATGAAGAAAAGAAAGACTCGCACCAAGCGCTTTGCTTCGACTTTCATCGTGCGAACAGCCAAACTGTGGAACTCCTTGCCCGAATCTCTATTCCCCTTGAACTATAATTTGTCGGTCTTCAAGTTGAGAGTAAACCGGTTTCTTCTAGGCAAGCGCGCTAGATCGTAGACTATAACGTTGCTTACCATCAGGCAAGTTGTAGTCAAGCGTAAGCCTATATCATGTAAAAAAAAACAATTCTCAGGGAGTTCCATTCCAAATTCCATAAGGCGAAGAAAATTATTAGTAACTACAATGTTTCCAACTTTGGCATATTAATTACCGCGGCGTTATAATAAAATTGTATAAATTGTTGGAGTCACTTGTTTAATAAGATTACTAATTCACGGAATAAACTCTGTCTTTGTTTTCATTATAATGTTGCATCATCAACGCCTACATATTAAAATGCAATGTAAACAAAACGACGATACACTGTTAAACCGCTGATTGTATGGTTTTGACTTCTAAAACTTGATATACCTGTTTGACGACCTTCAATAAAAAACTTTGTTTCACGTTTCAAGAAATTGATAAAAATTGGATTGTAAGCAAAAAGGGTTTTTCCAGGGGACACCCGGGTTTGAACCGGGGACCTCTCGATCTGCAGTCGAATGCTCTACCACTGAGCTATATCCCCGATGACGGCAGCGGTGAAAATATCGCTCGGAATATTTCCTTATCTACGCGGTACTTTATAAATAAGAGTTCGATAAGTCTACATATTTACGTAGCATAGCTTTGTTCATAGCAAGATAACGCACGTAATAAATTAAGCATGTATTGCTTCTGCTGGTTCTGTTCATTTGACCCATACATCTCAGTGTCTGTAAATGATTAATTAGAGAATCACCTGAATAAAATATATGAAATTTTCCCAGATACACATAATCACTATAAAAACATTTAGTACGTAAGTAAATACATTTATACTTGTATTCAATGCTTGCTCTGCTGAACAACAAAAATAATAGCTGCGCTATTTTTGGAAACATTAGTACCTATGTAGGTTGGATACATAGGTACCTATGTAGAAAGTTTCTGATGATGATAACGAGAATAATTACTAAGCTCACAAAAGGAGCATCTCTTGATCTCGAGCGAACATTGAATTGTTTTGAGCATTTCTATGCGACAAACAGAGATAGACACTCTACCTATCTAAATCAGAAACACAGGACAGGACTCAGGAAGATTTTTTTCTGTTGGTGAAGGATACAGAAAGAAAAACTATAAAACTGAACTCACATCTGTTTTCTGTGTCGGCGACGCATACCAAGCCACGCTCGGACGCTAGTGCAAGTGCGTGATCTTACCACATGACAGATATAGACAGATAAATGTACAAAATACAAAAAGAATACAAATACAAAATTCATTTATTTGACGTAAATATTGTACAATAACGTGTGAATCCTCTGACCTCGTGGTAACCGTTAGACTGTGTTACGAGGCCAGAGTCATCTCCCAATATAATACTAGGTACCTACTTAGGTAAATTACGTCATAGTTATTATGTAACATGAATACATGATGTACAGAGATAGAGAGAGGCACTCACCATTGACAGGAGCATAGGCCACACTGAACAGCCTGCCCCCAATGAGCCAGCTACTGTAACTCTGCACGAATGTCCCGTTGTCAGCTCGGAAGCACTCGACGCGCCCGTTCTCTCTGTCGGCGACGCACACCAAGCCGTGGGAGGGCGCTAGTGTCAGTGCGTGCGGGACGTTGAAACTGAACGGGGAGTCGCCGTGGCCTGGGGAAAAGAAGGTCTTATTAGAAAAGTATTTAAAACCGGCATCAAAAAACAAGCTCTTTGGAATGCACTATGATTGAAGCCAATGGCATACTAAGAGAGAGGCCTATACCCAGCAGTGGCACAAAACCGACTGTGGATACTGATGATAATGCACATGCACAATCTGTTTTCAATTAAATTTACAGCTAATTACAGTGTAAATTCTTTATAACGATAAACTCCCTATAACGTTGAAGTGAGCCCAACTTGTTTGGTTTGCGTTAAAACCCACATATTGAAACACTCTTTATAGCGATACGCCATTCTCTATTACGAAGAATTACGAAGAAATGTGTTCATATTTTTAGACAGTAAATATTTACTATCGGTATTATTGTTTATGTTATATGTTATCAGGTAACAAAAGACTTTGAAGCTCCGATATATCCGAGGTCGGTCTAGCTTTTGTTATCCTTACCTAATTGCCTTGAACACGTGCACTATGACGCATTGTTTTCTCGGTTGTGATTTTCTTCGACCAAGCATACTGGGTACCTATCGTATTATCAGTCGTAAACCTACTTTGAAACTGTTAACATGGCGTTTTTTTGTTCACTCCATATAACGAAATCTCTCTATAACGACAAAAAATGCTCAGTCCCTTGAGTTTTGTTACAAAGAGTTAACACTGTATGTTTATGTTTGAATACTGCGCCAACCAAATTTCTTATTTAATGTGTATTGTTATATAAGAAACTGGCATCAAAAAATGAGGGGTGGTTTTACTAAGTACGTATTTTTTATGCATATAAAGATTATTGAAATTGCCTTAAAGATAATGCTAGTGAATTTTGAAATGAATATTTAATTAAAGCACCATTTTTAAATTGTTTGAAAAAGTCATTTCAAAGTGAAACTAATTGATTTGTTTGAAATTGAATTGACTTGTATGTACTAACAAGTACTTTAATCAATGGCCTGTTGCATAGCTGAAGTACTGACTTAGTGACGGAGCAATTCATACTCTGATTACAATGGTCAAACAGATTGATCAGTTTAGATCTAGTTCTTAATAGGTTTGTTGATTAGGAGTGTTATAACTATGTACCTCTCATCAAAATTGGCTCAGCAGCTTGAAGGTTATCAGTTCTTAGACACGATATTGGGAATTTAATATTAAAAAGTTATTTTGTTTGCTAGTTCTCAAAGATCTGTATGTATTAGTACTCACTGGTCCCCCAATGCAGTATGATGGTCCCGTCGGGCGCCATCTTGAGTATGCGATGGTTGCAGTATCCGTCCGCCACGAAGAAGTCGCCAGAGGGCAGCACTGCCACCGCGCTCGGCTTGCAGAAGTGGGAGAAATCCTCGCCCGGGATGAACCTGCAGGGATAGTGTTCGTTTTGTAGATATGTTCAGGTTGTCTTATTTTTACAAAAATAATGAAGATAATTTTACTCTATATGACCTGAAGACTTTTCTGTTGTCAAAATGTAACTTTGTTTTGCCAGTTTATTTACTCTAAATTTCAAGCCAGTATTCTTCTTCTTATCGAATGAAAGTAGCCAACTTTGGTGTACAGAGTTTATCAAGCCGCCATAAGGGCCTGTGACTGAGCTTAACACCTAATTAATTTAACTTAACAACTGCCATACTAGACCTACAATGATGAAGTCTGATCGCAAATTAGCAATAATTTCGAAAATTATGGTTTTTGCAACTTCACAAGCAGCATAGAAAGAGATAAAACGTTTGGACCGGAGGTCTTTGTATAGCTAAATTCTCACAGATCCTTGATAACTACTCACTTCTCCCCGAGCACAAGTTGTGGTTGCTTCCACTGCCCGGCTGCGAACTTAAACACCTGATGCAGCGCCACATCCGTCACAAACACGTTGCCAGCGCTGTCCACTGTGATGCCATGGGGGATGTGGAACCTATAGGAAAGTCATCAGCATCAGACAAGAGCAATTTAAATTGTCTTTTCCTGATAAAATATTTTAAATAGTCTAAATAAGTACTGCTAAACTGGAATAGATCCTGATCACTTGAAAACATTATAGACTCATTTGCCACTTAGAGATGGGGGATCTCAAGCAAAACTTTATGCTGACAAAAATCAATGTGATATGAAGAGTATCTACCAGTCATAAACACTAAATAGCCTTAACTAGACTAGTTTACAGCATTTGTAAATGTCTACAACCATTATTTTTTAACACCTCTGTTTACAGTGTAATTGAATCACCTAGTTGATTGGTTTTTAGGGCCAATAAAATGTAACCAAGCTATTTAATATCCATATATTGCATGTCAATGAAAATGCTCATTTGAACACCATTTATGTAGAATGGCGACTGGTATTTGGAACTAGATTAGAGTAGCTAATAATATAAAATTAAATAAAGAAAGAGATAAATGCAGATATTTTGGCATAGCTTAGTATAGCTGAAAGAAGTCTTCATACTATAGCAATATAACTCACAGATGCTCCCCCCACTTCTCCACCAACTCCCCGGTGTCATTGAACACCAGGACCGTTGAGTATGGTATAGCTGGCTTCCCTATCCCTGTGTACACATTCCTCTCAGTGAATGTGGTCTCGTCCCAGGTGTTGCTGGCTCGGTGGAACACCAGCAGGCACCCGGAGTTGTCCAGCGCCACGCCAGACACCTGTCCCATCTGGATGGTGGGGTTTGGCCAGTCATTTACCCATTTCGGAGCTAAAATAAAATATAATGGTTAAATAAATTGCTTTGGCAGTGCCTGAGATATCTATTTCTAGTCATCTGCCTGCTGATATCTGGACTATTATTGTAGCTGAATAAATTAACATTATAATACGGATGATTATAGACCGGACCTTGAATATAATGCAAGTATGTATAATAATGATCTTTAATTTATTTATTTTACCTACCATGTTCTAATTTTTCGAGAGCCAGTTTAACTTGCTCCATCTTTCGTGCTCCATCGTAATAGTCTTGTGGATAGTAACTTGGTTCTGCAAACTGTAAAATAATTTGTCAGTAAATAACTGTACCTAATTCTTAAATAACGAAATCATTTCAAAAATCAAAATGCTAGCTTACCCTTCTCCCAGAAATGCAATTCAACATACACAATAACACAACAAATAGTTCTGAGTTAGGAATCCGAAAATCGGCTGGTAAGTTCATTTTAAATTACCGCGAGTTTACACGTGAAACTTTTGTTTTTATTATCGATCCGACTGATTCCTTTTTTTTTATCAAAATCAACAAGTACAATTTGATAAAACAAACAAATGACATTTCGTCTGTGACGTCGGCGAAATTTGACGTATTATGTATTACCATGCAGAAAAATATTTTATAAAACGCTGTTATTAAAGATACTACATATATACATACTAATATATTAGTTGGTAACCTGTTACATTTTATACCAACATAAAAAAATATTTTTTTGTATAATAAAACAAACAAAAATTAATCAAAGAGCCCACCCCGGATCGCTCCCGGCGCAAAGGTTCCCATTACGAAAAATAAAGACATATTTTGTTTTATTTTACTTCATATTTTATTTTAGGTATATTATATATTTTAATATTATGTTTAGGACTTGTAAATATTAGTCAGTTATTTTATGTTTCATAAGTTATGAATAAATGTATGAATATTTTTTTGTATGGTAACTGAACAACAACCTGTCAAATTAGCTGTCACCTCACAATGGAGATTTGAACGTGTCCGTGAAAACAAAATCCCTTTTTATTATTTACTTGAAATGCTCTCAGCACTTTAGCAGTTATCCGAAAATTACTTACGATTATGTTCGCTTTGTGTAAATTATTTTTTAGTTCAAATTCGCTGCGGAAACATGGAAGAGGTAGGTTATAAACACACCATATTTTGATCTTGTCATGATCAAAACAGCGTTTCATTACAGTACCTATGTTTATTGTGTAATTCTCATGTTTCAGGAACTTAACGAGCATGAATTGGAAGAAAGGCTTTATGCTATGCTCCATCATGTGGACGAGACACAGAATAACTTAATTGACAGCCAACAAAACAAAGATGCTTTGCAGTTTACCGAGAATGGCCCGCGCAGCACCGTGCGCCGATACTGGCGCACGGGGTCCAACACCTATCAGAGCCCCTATCAGAAAGTAAACTCAGTCAGAGAGCAGCAGCAGCGCGCTCCCACGCCTCCTGGCGGCCCCGCGCCTCCAGCCGTGCGAGCGGAACCCACGCCTGCGCGCGCCCAGCTCACCCCGACTACTGCTAAAATTACAAACGAAGCTGCCCCCAAAGAGGAAAAGAGTCCTCCGAAACCACTTTCACCTGTGGACCTGACTCTGTTGCAGTTACCAGTACCTAAAACATTGGAGAAAACCATAGTAATCTTGGATCATGAAAATAAGGTAGATATACCTGTGTTGTTGGAGTCTAGTGATGAAGATGAAGTTGTAGAAGTTGCTCTACCACCCAAACCCACCATCACTATTGATAGTTCTGATGAAGAGGAGCTTTGTGTAGCGAAGCCCAATCAAGATGCAAAGTTATCAGAAAAATCTGATTCCAAATCAAGTTCAGGGGACAGAGCAGTTTCTGCGAGCCCGGTTCCATCTGTGGTGTCATCTGTGTCAGATGAGTTCATCCGTGGTGACTGCATAGCACTCAACATATCGTCTCGCCATCCTGACAAACACAGCTTTGATTTCAGTCTTCATGGATCTGATTTACTTGGTCTAAACACGGTTACTCCATCAAAGAAAAAGAAACGAAAGAAAAATAAAGAATCCGCTACATCCACTCCCATCAATGCTACAACTGAGAAATCTAGCAATGGAGATGTTTGTTTCGCCACTCCAAAGAGCAAAGCAAAGAACAAGAAACAGAAAAACAAACTGTTGACTGAGAAATCTTTACCAAATCCTTATGCATATGATTCTGACAGTAGTCTATTTGATGCCACAAACAAAAGCAAAAGTTATATGGTTACAGAGAGAAGCTTGCCTAATCCAGATGTGTATGAGTCTGATTCAAACCAGTCAGAGATTGTAAAGGTTAACACGGACCAATCAAAGGGCAAGGAGGTGATTGAGGCGTACAGCTCAGACAGCAGTGACATACCCACCACTATAACTTCTAAAAAACCTACATCTATGCCTAACTCATCAGCAGACACTGTGGACTTGACTGGAGATGCATTTGTCACACTCGATGAGACCAGCTTTGAAGAGAGTATAGTGATGGGTAATGTCATTGGCTTCACAGAATCTACAGATTACGGAGAGAACAACCCACCATCACAGAGGGGAGACATATCCAAGTATGTCTCAAGTAAAGTGCCCTCTATATTGAATGAAGATCTGGACTTTGACAATTTGAAAGGCAAAGAGAAGGTTTGCAAGAAGCGACGCTACTCCATCACAGCACTACGAGCTGAGATGGACAAGTTTTACAACGCCAGCTGGGGCGGAGAGGAATTTGACCACATACAGATACTTAAAAACATGCCTCGTAAGTTTATATGTAACATTCCTATCTTTTAATTCATACTTATCATAAAGAAGCTAAAAAGAGTTTGTTCACACTCCAACTCAGTAATGAAACATGATTTCAGATATGGTTGTTAGTACAGTCTTGATTGACATTTGGTTAATTTTTACCCTAATACAGTAAGGCATCCATTAGTTATTTATATAGACTTGATTTCAACAGCATGTATATGTATAGAATATATTACATCTAATTATTTACGAAACCTATTTATTGTCAATTGCACAATAAAGTATCATTCAATTGTCAGACAACCTTGAAAATTCTTCAAGGTGAAGTTAACTTTTAAAAGGAATGGTTAATTGTATTAAAAACCACCCATATTAAATCATAATTAATTTAGTTTTGTTTATTTTTATTAAATGGAGTTTATAATTCTCATATTTATATTACACAATTTTAATTACATGTTTACATACTGTTTGCATCAAGTTCAATTAACACATACAGATGCATGCATAGTTTATTCAGATAAGCCGATGTGCTAAGTGTAAACTAGCTGCTCTCTGTTATATTGGATAGATATTTAGATTGATGAATACTTTAGTGGATACACAAATAAAAACCACATTACAAACAAGAGAAATACATTTTAATTAGATGTGCAAATATTGTAAGATCATGGAAAGAAGCATATATTGTTCTTCAGTTGAGCAAAAACCTATCGTGGCTGTATTGAAATTGATTTATTGTACAGCTGCAATAGCTTATTGTTTCCATTTCTAATACATGTATCATCAATGAACATTATTTTTGATGATAACTAATAGGTTTGCTATATTCTCTTGCAGGTGACAAAAGCCTTTGGGCCATTGATCCTAAGGACAGGATGCAGTCAATTGCCCAGCGGAAATCAAAGTGAGGAATTTTGACATTTCTAATAGTTCTAGATATGGTGATCAGCTATTTTCTGGTATTTAGCGTAGCAATTATTCAACATTGAAATTATGCTGGCATTTGTTAAGTACCTAGTATAGGTGTTTGATATAGTACAGCAGCTGCTAAGGCATGTCAGAAGCCCCTATGGTGGTTTGAAAGCTCTAGACACCGGAATTGGCCACTCTCACACAAACTTAATTTTGTGTAATGATGTATTCTGGTCATCTTGTTTGAGCGCGTGTAAGTTTCCTCTCTATCGCTACGTCAACCCCCTAATGCTATTGATTCTATATATTAACGCTTAGCAAACTTTGTCACATGATATTGATAACTAAAAAATTGATACCATATTTTTTTTTATTGTGGCTGCTATTATAAAAAAATAAATGCACATGAAATTGACCTGTAACTATGGAGTTATTCATAAATGATTTGTATTTGTTTATGTGTGAAGGGGCAGATTAAAGGGGCAAAATAATTTACATATCATCCTATATTATATTCATGGCAGATGATTATATTACACTCCTTTTATTCTTTTCTAAATAAAAAAATATATGGTTTTTGGTGTACAAAATGATTACTTATGGCTAATCATAAAAATTATAACTAAATTAGCCTTAAAAATAATGCGACGGATTTCAGAATGTACATTTAATTGAAATGGTATGATGTTGTCACTCCAGGTGCGGTTACTGCAACCGCGTGGGTCACCGCGCGGACACGTGCCGGCTGCGGCCGCCCGTGTGCTACATGTGCGGCAACCAGGGACACTTCGAGCCGCGCTGCCCCGACAAGATCTGTGTTAATGTATGTACCTGAGTTTTAAATTTATTTATTTACTTAATTAAAATTAAATTATGAATTGTAGCTGAGTAATATATTTATTTATTTATGTACTTTTGTTTAGTGTGCATTAACATTTCTAACCCATTAGTTAGAATGTGTCGCCAATACAATAGTATCCTAGCGAACCACCATCAGTCACTGGATGTATTTAATTGTGTGTTATCCACATTCAAGCGTAATGTTCTAGCTATTTTAATGCAAAGCTATGCATGATCACTAATTGTAAGATAAAATTTAGTCTGTAATTATGTTGTCCTTGTTTATCGTTGTTGTTTGTGTGTCAGGTTTTTGAAATTATTAATCTCATTCATATTGTTCAAGCTGTGTACACTCACCTTAGGAATTTGTTCTGGTTCAAAACCAGTTTTGAATGTGTATTTGGCTTATTTATGAACTCATTCTGTTTTGTGTACTGTTATTAATAATTAAATTAAAGACATACCTTATCTTAAAACAGTACACAACCAAATACATGAATTAAGAAATGAATTATCAACACACTATGTTTGTATCTGGGTAAGCACATTACATCATAGACCATAATGATCAACAGCCGAATTATGGTGAAGTGCAAAACCACTTCGTTGAAAAAATGTAATATGCGCACATATTTATTAAGTACCTACAGAATAAAATTTATTTAGTCTATCAATTAACATTAATAACATAACGCGTGTCATAGACGCGAGCGCCATCTGATGAAGCTACAGTAAAACAGTGGTTGCATAATACAGAATAAAGCAGATGTATGCTACGCAATCCTGTTCATAGTATACAAATTAGATTTTCCTACAAACTTACAACTATTATTGTTCTAGTTGAGTGTCCTAGTAGTTGCCCTGTATGATATACTGTATCTATACCAAAAATTACGTTTATGTGTCTTAAAGAAAGAATAAACTAACTAGTTTTTATTATTAATCACAACAGTGGTACGATATTCCCTTTGAACTTGCAGTGTGGCTCCCCCAATCGCATGTACTCGTCGATGTGCGGCGCGTGCGCCGGCTGGGGGCGCGTGCAGTGCGCGGAGTGCGGGCGCGCCGGGCACCCCGCCACGCACTGCCCCGACACCTGGCGCCGGTACCACAACACGGTCAGTACACCTGTACCACTGTATCTGTCTGTTAGTTGCTCTATACTACCGCTAGATACCGCTCTGCAAACTTTCCAGCAATTTATAAGTCACTGGATGACAAAAGTAACATGTCATTCTCATGAGATCTCTCAAAGATCGTTTTCATTGATAAGGCTGCCATTTGTGGCAGTATTTTGCAATGTGTTTTGTTTAGTGATCATCTATCTATCTATGGATATACCGTTCTATATTTCAATGACATATTCCTTAACTCCAGATCTCCCTGGAGGAGGCTCCCGAGTACATAATGCTGAAGCGGCAGCAGCTGCTGTTCTGCAGCGGCTGCGCGCGGCGCGGCCACCTGGTGCACGCGTGCCGTACCACGCTGCCCTTCTCCGACCTGCCCCTCCTCCCCCCGCACGTCAGCAACTACCGCCCCCTCTACCCCCTCGCACACACCCCCCGGGAGAGGAGCAAGAGCTTCACAGAAGACAGTAGGAACAAAAACAACAATAATAACCAGAAGCGTTTATCCAAGTCCCCCACGGTCCACGAAACGCACGTCTCCAAAAAGCGACATCTATCCACAGAAGATGATGCCCACAAAAACGATGGGCAAAGAACACCGGTCGTTGCGCAGAAGACCACGCCCAAAGTCGACAATAATAAGAATAAACGCAAGAGCTCGGAAACGACTGCTCCGGTGCCTTCAGTGGAAAAGACGCCGGATCTTATCCCTATTGGGAACAGCAGCTCCAACCACGACAACAAGGGGCGCGTGATACAGGACAACGAAGTGTCTGACACCAGCGACGCCATCTCTACCTCGAGGATATTCGTCACAGATGATGTCGTCTCTAAGCTGCGGACCAGGGAGGGCGAGGAGTGGGTGCAGGCGGCCAGCGCCGCACACCACGTCACGGTGGGACACTCGGAACTCGCCTCCTTCCTCCACATCAAGGGCAAGCTCGCCGACCAGGAGCTGTTCCAGTCCACGCTGCGGGAATGGGCGCGCGCCGCCACACACGCACCCAGCAACACCAACACCACCGTCGAAGAAGACAAGTCCGAGGACTCCAACGCTGTTCAAAACATACCAAAGAACAGAAACAACCTCCTGAGACAGATCACCAACGCCCTCGAGCTGCTCAAGTTCGACCACGGAGACCCCATGCGGCTGTACAGGGAGCTGCGCTACTCGCAGACACAACACGACAAGATGTTGAAACAGAAGGACATCAGTCCGAAGAAGCTCTCGCACAGTCGGACGCACATCAACGACGTTCTCAAGAAGCTGAACATAATCCTGCTGGGTCAGGCGGGGCTGGCTGACGGGTCCGACCACATCCACGAACTCGTCTCCTTGCAAAAGAAACTGATGCGGTCTCAGAGCAAAAATATTCCAGTGGAACTCCGCAAAGAGGTCGGACAACATTACCATATTGTGTTCTCGCCGACCGCACGCAGCGACTACGCCGTGCTCATGAAGAAATATTACGTATCGAATAAACATACTAAGATCAACAAGAAGAAGAAGAAGAAACGTTCACCAGCAGTGAATGTGCCTCTGGATAAATCGAGCATTCCAGCACTGAGTAACGTGACTCCTGCGCGCGAGCCCGAGCAAGCAGCGGTATTATCGAGCCCCGACAATATCGCCGCAGCTAAGAAAAATTCTCAGGAAAAAGAGAATAGGAAAGCTCCGAACCAACCGAACTATCTTCCGAAGCTGATGTTCTACCAGAAGAGGCTGAGGGACATCAAGGGCGGCAGCCAGGTCGCCAAGCAGGAGGTCCTGCGGCTGCAGCGCAGGGTGCACTGCTTCATATCCATGCTATACCGGGGGAGCGCCATCAACTCCAAGAATGTCAAGAAGGTCAAGAAACTGAACTCGCAAGTCGAACATTTCTTGGCGCAGTCGGAGAAATAGGGTGACGATGTATTATAAGCATATAAGAAATATTTTATGTTCTGGCACCGAATCGAGGTCGCCGACACGCTACCGGCAATGCAACGTGGAATATGAACCCCGAGATGGGACGTGAGATATTCTGGATTGCCGGTACAATATTGCACTTCAGTGCGCGTGTGAGTTAATAAACTTCTTAGTGTAAAGCATAACATTTCTTTTATTTCCCTCGTCACTGATCTTATATCTACTTTATCTGAAATCTGGGCGCGGTTAACTGCCACATTTTGGCTGTAGAGATTAACATATTTTTATTAGTTCGGATTTTATACAGCTACACCACTACCTATAAATAGATACACGAAAGAAATGAAACAATACATGTTCCTTATATATTAATTTATTTAAATGGTCAATATCACAAATATTAATACATACAATTTGGTTGCTTCGACTTTACACTTTTATAAATTTTTAGTGTGATGTGAACGATGTAAGTAATTCAATTACGAAAATGTTGAAATCGTAAAAAACTTTATTTTCCGTTATCATATTTATATCCTTGCCCCAATATTAAGAAAAAAATCAAGAATAATTCTCGTTATATCAGCCTTTTTCTTATACTTACATAATGTTATGATTACTATTAATATTACAATACCTAAACTAATAAAATTAGTACCTTGAACAGTGAAACAGTGGGTACAGTCTTAAGTAGAACTTCGTATGCGGAGAAATATTTGATACGAGTAACTAAAGATGCTTAGATATTATTAAACTGTACCTCCACCTACTATAGAAGCCATCACGTAATTATCTTGAGCCACCTGTAGAGGTACTCCCCCACTGTGTGAGCTGCATTCCTGAAAAAAAACAGATATTTCAAGTTTATTCAAACGCCTTAGCGAATATTAGTAGCAATTTACACTTTGTATATTGTAAAAGTATTACACTATGTATATTGTAAAAGTATTTTCGCAGTGCAACACGTGAATTAATCTGTAAAAGCCTTTATCAAAATATGAACTACAATAATAAATCTAACACATAGAAGTCTAAATAAAATCGTAAAGGTTCAATCGGCTGCCAAGTGACACCAATACCTAGTGGATAGACAAGAACTTAAAATATACTAGAAGGTGCCTTTAGAACATTTAGTTACATTGAAAACCTCCTTTTTGGAAATCATAAAAAATATTTTAAGGAATTCTTACCTTACAGAAAACCAGGCAGCGTCCTGTGTGTGTGCGTTGAGAAGCGCAGCGACGAGCGAGTCCGCCGCGCGCTCGGCGCTCGCACCGCGGCCCACCCACACCGGCACGCACTGGAATCTGTCGACAAACACTCGTGGTTTGCTCAAAATAAGGCGTAAGCCTAGATTTTATTAGTCTTTTGACCTGTAGACCGTATGAAGCTCTATCGCTATAAACCAGTAGGTACACCAAAAGAGAAGCGTGTCTGCAATAGAATGGAATTGAAGGAGGCTGCCGGAACACAGTATGAGTTTGAACTCAGTATAGACTATGTGAAAGATTCCTTAAGGCGTTAGTTAGTCAGTTCTAAAAGTGACCTTTATTCGATAATTTGTTAGTTTTGAAGCTTTTCCATACACTTGTAATACCTACTTACACTTTGGCTACATGCATGAGACTGGCTTGTAGGACGGCGTCGAAAGCGTCCGTCGTGTTGCCGAAGGAACCAGGCGATTTGATCGCTCCCGCGCACGCCCATGCTATGCACCCGCCTTTATGCACGCGTGACGATAGGTTCTCTAGTAACTGGAAAGAATAACTTTATTTTGGTAGTTATTTTACTTGAATTACCTTAACCAAATAAAATAAATTCCTATTAGATTAGAATGGCGAATGTCTTTTTGCGCATAACGAAATCGGTTTCACTTCTGCCAAAACGGCTACATTGTTTAGATAATAGGTAGTAGGTAACCCATTCTCTAAATAATGTATAGTCGTTAGATAATTAAGTCAAGTAAGTAATAGGTATCACAAATGATAGGTACTAATAAAACCTAGCAGTCATTTAATTATAACACATCAAATAATATCAATTAGCATTATCCTATCGCCGCTATGTCACCTGTATGTTATTATAAACGTCTTCTGTGACCAAACCCGTGATCCCGTTCAAGTCTTCCTCCTTGGGTGAACCTCCGACGACTACCAGCGCGTCATACTGTCCGCTGCCCGCTCCGCTTGTCGCGTCGCTCGTCAACTCGCTCACAGTACAGCCGTGAGCTTCGAGACGAGCTTTCAGGATCTTTCCCAGTTCATTAGTCGTGTTTGTGAGCTGAAATGAGAATAGAGCCACGTTTAAATATTACCAAATCAATCCTTATTGTTTTAAAAAAGTGCTGTTTTTTTTAATACAACAAAAAGTGAAAATAGTACAAAAGGTGTAAGAGATTACTAATTCTAATGAACTTATGTACATACTATAACATTGAGAAATAAAATAAATATGTATGTGGTAATGTGTCTCTTCCTACAGCGAACATCCTATACCTAATACTTTATATATAGATACATATACTCATTATGTACACATACATGTTCTAAAGAATTCAATAGTTATCTATGCAGTTTATCGTACGTACAAGACTACAAATTTGTATTATAGTCGTATCTAGCTTCTAAAAAACGTTCCCATGCAATTGAATAGATATAGTAGGAACGGAACCTACTAGTTATCGCAAGAGCCTTGAACGCGCGATCTTGTCTATTGATTTAGGTACAACCAATACTCGTACAGCCTAGACCACGATTTTTACGAAATATCTACCAGAAAATACCTACGCAGCATATTAAAATTAAAAGCATAGAGATAATTAAAGTTTTGCAAGATGTGTGAAGAGCGAATATTGGAAAGATGATCGATCGATTTTGTTTCATCACTTTTATACGAGTAACAAGTTGTTTACGACGCACAGGGTGTACATTAATAAAATAGATAATTCTAGTTAAGTGTGCGGTTATTTGTGTATTTTCCTAATAGCTTGAGTAATGCAGAGGGTTAGAGATTTACAATGATTACCTATTGTGGATCGAATAAATGGATAGATACTTAATTCCTGATATACGAGAAATACTTACCTATAGTGCTATAGTTACGGAAAAAAAACCAGCGCTATTTACAAATAAGGTTGATTAGATTAGAAGAGCTACTAACTACTATTACGTTTTATCACACATTAAATAAAACACAACACAGCTACTTACAGTCTCTGGACGGGGTTAATGCTCCCATAAAGGACAAAACATGAAAGAGGTCCAGGATGTGTGTGTGTGTGTGTGTGTGTGAGTGTGTGTGTGTGCACAGTTTGAGTAGCAATAAATAAAAGACACAAAACAACTAGACCATTTTAGCATGACTTGCGTTTACCACATCATCACGTCAATAAACTTTTAATATTCATTAACATAATACAATAAACATAATTATGGAATTATCAATAAGTGATTGTGTTGTGTTGTAACATAAGTGTTCCTTTAGATATACCTACCTACTGAAACTGTCCATATATGGTTATTCGATAGTTACCTACCAATATCCATGTGTAAAATGTAGGTACCTATCAAGTTTAAGATTATTATGTAGGTAAATTGTAAAGGAAACAAAAGTAGGTAATACAAGGATAGAGAAAGTATCATCCTAGTCATACACATTTGTAACTCTATATCCTGCATTGTGCAGGTTTTTAATTAGAACCTACTTAGTAATTATTGTTCGTCAGGTGGGTGCTAATTTACACACGTGTGGCTTAGTAATTCGATAATTGAGGATGTAAGTTTTAATAGGCGTGCAATAGGTGACTACTGGACAAGACTTTGCAATACTGTGACGAATGGGTAGATAAATGATACCTCCTAGGTACTTGTAATTTGTTCAAAAGCGACGATATTTTTGGTAAGTTGTTTATATTAGCACATAAAATAATTGATGGCGTTGATGCCCATATCAACGCCTACAATAGTCAGTCATTTTTGTTTTTTACGAATCATAGCTGTGCGCATCAGGGCAAGATTCAGATGCTAATCAAGTATCATTATTAAAATAAAATCATTTATCCTCAGGCTAATAAATGTCCACAGCAAGTTTTATAATAAAAAAAACAACACATCATATGATGTAAAATTTTATTTATTAATACTTAACTAAAAAAATATTATATTGTGTTACTTACCGCGACAGTGTCGACGGGCGGCCGAGCTTGCTGCGCCGGCCGGCCGCGCGCCGTGTAGGCCAGCAGCGCGCAGCCAGCTAGCACCAGCGACCCGCCCTCTAGCGTCGCCAGCAGGCGCCACGCCAGCGACCCGCCAGCGTCGGCAGACTCGCCCATACTGGCTAGAATTAAATCAGACATTTTTGTCAGGACTTAAAAATAGTAAGTATCAAAGAAATAATGATTGAAATCGGTTCATAAATAACGGAGTAATCGCGTAACATACCAAAAAAATAAGAAAAAAACCTTTAAGTAAAATTGATAACCTCCTTTTTTGAAATCGGTTAAAAATTACAAACTCTTATTGTATATGCAAATTCATAAGCTGGCTAAAAGCGGTGCGTTTGTTAGTTTTGACGGTAAAATGTCTGTGTAATATTTTCCGCCAGTAGTTAGGTAAGTATCTACTTAAAATTCTTCAGAGCCGGGGCTTTTGAACTCGTGAGGCACAAATCCAGTTCTGTATCGTGATCGAAAAGTAACTTCCGCGTACTTTTCAAATTCAGCCTTGCTTTCGATAAACCAGAGCAAAACAAAAAGCACAACCGATCGTTTACAGGTTCAGTGGTATGCAATTATTTAAATGATAATTTAAAAAAAAATTAACTCGATGCCTACACGTATAATAGAATAATCATAGAAATTTATTCACCTTATAACATCTCGTTACATTGGGCAAGTCAATTTACATTTTTCTTAATTATATGGTACATACCTACTTAAATTAAATTAGTAAACTTATCAAACAATTTGGTAATACACAAATGATGATTCTGTCAAAGGCAATCTCATGTATTCGTTTAGTGTATAAAATGGGTTGTTAATAAAGAAGTTTTTAATAATGTTCTTAAAAGCGTTTGGAGGCAAGTTAATTAATCTATGTGGCAGTTTATTAAACATACAGACTTTATTATAGATCCCTTGTTTTTGTACTTTCTTTAATCTGGTTTTCGTATACATTGCAATGGTAAATTTATATGAATCTGAAAAGCTGTAGGAACTTTTTCCTACCTCGATATAAATGCAGTATAATTTAATCAACTACAATTATTTCTAAAGTTCGATTATTGCATAAAAACACAATGAGTAAAGACATGAATGTAAAAGCTATTCTTCAACCTTTTTGTAAATGTACAAAATGACAGACCTTTTATTATCAGGATAGAGACATAAATACTAGCGATCATAGCCATTGCTTACCATCAGGCATGCTATGGTCAAGTGCAAAAGCGTTTCAGTTCAAAAAAATTTGAAAGATACGAGTATATCAGATTAAATTTACGTGTATCCCTGTATAAAGTAAGTAGATGTATGTAGTTACTGCCAATGACCGAGTGAAGGTGACCTGTTTGTTATTCAAAGCTCTTAGAGCTTTTGGGGACAAGTTTTATAAATTATTGGACGTTATGACGCAGAGATTTCAGTTTCGAGTTTTCTGTATGTAAAAATATGTGACTATTGGTACATACATATGTATATATAAATTCGAGGTTCGAGTTAAGAAGCTCATTGGTAAATAAACTGTGCCGAGCGAAACTTCAAAATTTTGAACACCGTCGCAAGGTTGCCAGTTTGTCGGTTTTCTATTGGTTGCATTTCGGAGAGTGTGCCGTGAAGGTGCACGAACTTTGTAATTCCGCCCGCGCCCTTCTTCCACCGAGCGAGCAGAGATACGGCAGGACGACACCGGTTTTTTGGTGGAAGTTCCTAAGACCCGCACAAAGTGGTACGCTTCCACCTTTATTTTACGTACCGCAAAGTTGAGGAACTCCCGGTCTGATTCCCTGTTCTACGTTCTGTAATCCAGTGATCTTCAAAGCGAGCGTAAATCGGTTCTTATTGGGTAAGCACGCCCCATCTTAGGCCATAGCCTCTGCTTACCATCAGGCTAACTTTTGTTAAGTGTAAACCCGTTTTAATTGAAAAAAGGACTTATGTACATACGTGAAATGATATTTGATCAGGCTATTACAAAATACATAAATTACTTACAACTCCTAAGTCCTATGATACTTTTCACCATAGATAAATATGAGTTCCGCGGCCCACTATAATTACATAATTCAATAAACAAGTTTCAAAATCAGCATATCTGGGCTGACCTTGGGTCGACCCTGGCCCTTGTTACATCACGGTCATGTAATCCAACCTACTTCAATGTCAACAACACTATAAACTAACTAGGTGCACCTACATACAGAGGTAGCCATATTAAGGCTTAGAAATAGACAATAAGCACAAATTACAAGGAAATGGGCGAAAGTTTAAGGTCCGATTGTTGTAATTATTTTGTTTTGGTGTAGGTATGTCAAATTAAAAATAATCATTATAATGTATTTTACATATTTTGTACCTACCTTCTTTATTCGATTACGTACCTACCTTGTTATTATTCATTATTCTATTGTCTTTTCCAAAGTTTATCTCATCTTAAGTTTTGGTTTCGTATAATACCCATGCAGTTAACTTAGCATATAAAATAAATAACTTTTCCGGTATATTCATATGTACCTAACTAATAAATAATAGTAAATTTGTGTGGGAGAACTCTGTTCTGGTACTCGCAATAAAATTAATAGGTGCTTGACCGAACTCTGTTATGTTAAAGTAAATAAAATTCATATTAGATTTTACAAAAAGCAATCATAGAAGTCTAGAAAATTAGAATCAATAACCCAGTACAGCGGTTAAGTTTGAAAATCATGGCCACTAATAAATATCTGTTACCTAATCGCATCGAATAAATAAAATCCAGTTTTAAAATCACGGTCACACAAAACGTGGACGGAATTTACATAATGCACTTAGACAACAAGTTTGAAGGACAAAAACATATTGACTTATCTATTTTGGTGTTATTATGTAAATTTCATGCAAAAGAAAAATAACGATCTTGATGGTAAAATGGAATAAATAAGTTAAATTTTATTGCGCTGCGCGATTAATCTACTCATTTACTCTTTTTTAGTTCTATTAGTGTTAATATGTGTAAATATTGTTTCTTATTATTGAATAAATATGTATCTACTCATTTTATATTTTAAAGTTCACATTTTGGCATTTCATTTGATTTTGCCTGCATGTGCATGCAGGGTTTATACCTGCATCTACACCAAAATGTCAACAAGGAAAAATATCTATTGCAATTCAATCTGCATTTAAATTGAATGAAAGCTATACAATATATTTTAGTTAATTTTCCGCAATTCTACAATCCTTTGTACATATGTACGTATGTATTTACTATATCACCAGAATAATAATTACTGTAATCCTAACTTTATGGACGTTAATTGAATAGTTTCAGTCTTTATAAGTGCAGACATTACAAACTTTTACAAAAAACAGAACGTGCGCGTTAAACTCTTTCGTATGGAAAAATACTAGTGAAGAAAATCCGCAACAAAAACTATGAAAATGGTTCTAGCTAACCACTTGCCAGTTTTTAACTAATCTTAATGAAATCAGTTCAACACACTAAGATTTTACTTATCCAATAAACTCTTATCGAATACCTACTTAATCATCTACCTAGCAATTTATTACTGAGATCTTATTGTGTTTGTTTCCGCAAAGCCAAGATCAAAATATGTTTTTATTTTTATTTTTTGTTGCTCGATTACCTAATCCTATGTAGGTAGGCATGTAGGTATGCAACGTCGTTTGCAATAAATTTATCCTCGAACCGTTTTTTTTTCCGTGTTTTCGCGTTTTGGGGTTTTCTTAATTCTGGTCGAAGTTTTTGTGCCATGACTGACGTGATATTTCAATAGAGGTTTTTTACCTGTCGCTTTATAAAGACGCGAAATTGCTGTGACCTAGAGCAAACACAAAGTTCATTTGGTCAAAGTTTTGGTTTTAAATTATTCGGTCCGTCGAAGTTTCTGGCATGATATCATGGTAATATGAATTGGTACGACAAATGCCAAATCAGGAACTGACAACTGACATTTCACATGCATAAAAATACCTACTTGCATAGATTTTCGACCCTATTCAGCTTTATTATATGTATAGATGTCTCATGTATTTAAGTAAAATGTTTATTAATTGTGGCTAACAAAAATTAATAATAGCACTTACAAATAAAAAATATATAAAAACCTAGTCTACTTTTTCAAAAGGCAGCGTACCCAAAATGCTGGCTGCATTTCCCCGTTGAATAGCTAGATTAATCTTTTGTGCAAAGTACAAGCCAGCATTTTGGTCACGCGAAGCCTGTTATAAACGCCCGACAGATCTTGGTAGAGGTCAAGAGCGCTATGACCCCACGGCCCAAGATTTCTACCCCTAAACGGTACAAATAAATAGCCCTTGTCTAGTTTAGAATATTTCCGTCGTTTGAGGAGCTCTGCAGATGAAGCAGCACCGCCAGCCTGCTTGGAAGATGTTTCAAGATGAGAGGGCGCCAATGTGTCGACACAGGTTGCATCCCACACCAGCGGCCGACCCAACTTCCAGGGAATAAGCGTCATCCCATCGGGTCTTTTTCAGTTGTCGCGAAACAAACCATTCAGCTCTAAAATTGCTGCGACGTTTGCGGTGACAAATGCCCGACGAATGACGTCATTAGATATTATTTCATCTAAGTATAGATTATGTTCATTAACCCCTCTAAAATGTTCAGACACACGCACCAATGCTCCATCTCAAGCTGAACTTTGTAAGATAAATTAGAGTTAGATGGTACAATTTGCACAGAATTAGATTGAGTGTAAAATGTAGATGGGCTCTAATGCTGCGGTCTAGAGGTAATGACATTGTGGTTATCCGCCGAGCTTGCGACAGATTAATCTGCTGATCTTGATACTTCTGCCGGGAAATAATATAACGAGATTATAAACTGTAAGTGCTAGAACGTGCCTTTTGAAATTGTATACAGAATCAAGAGTAAAATCTTGACTCCGTTACACTGTGAGAGGATCGTCAATATAGCGTTGATTTATCAATCAAAATCATTATTACAACGGTTAGAGTTTAAAAAAGGTGTTTCCTATTGTTGTGTTTTCAACCTGTCATTTTTAACTTGTGAGATTTAGTTAGATATAATATCTATACTAATATTATAAAGCTGAAGAGTTTGTTTGTTTGTTTGAACGCGCTAATCTCAGGAACTACTGCGAATTGAAAAAAATCTTTTTGTGTCGAATAGAACATTTATCGAGGAAGGTTTTAGGCTATCTAACATAAAGCTGCAACTAATAGAAGCGAAGAAACAATGGAAAATGTGGAAAAAATGGGGAAAATTATTCATCTTTGTGAGCTTCCGTTGCGTGCGCTTCGAAAACGGTTCAAGATATCATAAAAATATGTATGAAATAATTATTTCTCTTGAAATGATCTAACAAAATATCCGCAACATATATGTCTATCTTTTAAGATTAACTCACTAGAACCGTTTTTATGGTAATAACTATTCCACACGGACGAAGTCGCTGGCACAGCTAGTATTAGATATACGATCTCTATGTTAGTAGATTGTTACTAATAATTAATAGTAATTAGGAACTTTGTTAAGTACATAAACAAGTGAATAATCTAGTATTTCTTGGATAGTCCTCTCACCTCATACATTTTAAATATCAGAAACCCTGTAGAAAGGTAACCTATTCAGTATGTATAACTTTATACCAGCTGTCATGGCCGATGACATTTCACTTGACCAACGCCGTTTATACTTTATTGTGCATTAGATAACTCGTTTTATTGTCTCGCTGTTTTAATTTCAAACATAAAAGATAACATTGAACGTGACGTTGTTAGTACTTACTTACTTATAATACTTATTACATTGTAAGTGGTTATTAAATAACTTATTTAACGAGCGAATGTAGTTTTATAAAATTACGACAGCAAAGTGGATGGCTACTAACAGTAATAATATTACTTAGTAGACGGCTGCTAAATTACTTTATAACGTTATTAAGTACTAAAAGACTAGAATAAGGTTCATCAATGTGTCCGTACTGAATATATTCTATAATAAAATCAAAAGGTCACGTTGTCGATCAGACATTAAACACGCAATCCTCATAAGAGATACTGTTTTAAGTAAACTTAGTAAGCATCTAAAGCACGTTATAAGTCCTTACTTAGATTTCAGATTGGGTGAAATAGTTGTAAAGCTCAAAGTAAACTCTTAAAAGTGAGCCCGTTTGGGACCGCTAGTCTAATATGGGTTAAACTTGTAAGCTCTCTAAAAGTGTGCAACGGGGATAAAAAAGCTTTTAAAGTACCTACCTACATATGTACATGGATCCGTATTGAAGCCGACTAAGTTTAGATAGATATGTGTACGACGAATAAAATGTGCAAAAGGTGAACATAAATAGAAATAAGTAGTGAAAAAGTTAATTGTAAATTATAGTCTAGTGGTAGTAGCAGGTTATTGTCTGTTTAAAAGTAACAGTGTACACACCTCAGTGTATACAAAACTCAAAGGTGACTGACTGACTGACTGACATAGTGATCTGTCGACGCACAGCCCAAACCACTGGACGGATCAGGCTGAAATTTGGCCAGCAGGTATATGTTGTGACGAAGGCATCCGTTAAGAGAGGATTTCGATAAACTCTACCTCCTAGGGAATAAAATAGGGCATGAAAGTTTGTATGAAATTAACGCGAGTATAATCGCGGCCCACTGCTAGTTCTTTATATATAATAGTTATCTAGAACAGCTAAGTTTTGCACATAAATCAAATCAAGAGTACCTATGTTACATCACAGTGACGCACAATAACCATTTCCTGTCTTACTGATACTTAAAAGATACTCAAGTTCAAAACCATGCAAAATTACGCACTAGTCCATTTATTTCCATACAAGCAGGTACTTAACTAGGCATAGAGGCTATTGTAGCTTTGACATTGACCATTACTCATCTCAAGACCTCCGTAATTATTTCGCAACTTTGACTTTGAACACGTGTGTTACGTACAGGAAGTATCTACCATACTTACAGACTACTTACCAAGTTAATGACTTGCAAAATTAAGCTCAAGATGTTGTTATTTTCGTTTGATTCTTATTTTCAAACTTTTTTATTGAGTTCAGCCTTACTTACATTATTTTAATGCGTTATTGGTAATGATATTAAAACAATCTTTACTTACTTCTCAGATTTTTTTAACATATTATTGATACAGACTTTGTCTGCTTCCTATGTAATATTATTTTATAGATACAGTAGGCAATGAAAACACCCGTATTATTTGTATACCTTACCTTACAAAAATATTGACCTTGTATATCGAATCCATAGAATGGCCGTGTCATTCATGTATTAATTAGCATCCTAATTAAGAATATAAAAGAATAAATGTAAAAGGTGTATTTAAACAAAAAAAAATGTTTGCTGATAAATGTTGTCAGGTATGCCGCTAAATTATATGATGTCACATGAACCCAAAATGTTCTTGACACAATAAAGATTTTCATTTCATCCCTCTCTTTCTCTCTAATTCCATGTCTTGACATAAACGACATTTGATATCTATGGAGATATAATTTATAATATATATAGATATAATTGTCTGAAGTTTGTACCTACTATGCAGAAGATTTTTACGAAGTGACGTCTGATTTGATTGATAACTTGTAAATTTTATATATTTAATCACGTATAACGTAGATGCTGCTATATTAGAAACTAACAGGTCCGGTGTTGCCAGTTAATCCAGGGTCTAACATATGTCTAAATGTCCGTACTAAATTTCATCCAATTACTACTAGGTACTAAAATTCCGTATTAATGCGAAGAAAGAATAAATAAACACAAATACTTTCGCCTTTGTAATATTAGTGACATATTTGTAGGCGTTTGCGGAAAATTATTTCTTCATTTGTCAGGTAAATACCATGTTAATAAGGTATTATGTACTGTCTGAATGTCAAGTGACATTGATAACAAAAAACTTGCATATCTTATAGTACCATACTATTGTCTTAAACACAATATAGTGGTACGTAGCCTATTACAGAGGCAGATATAGGAGATATTTGCTAGAATAAGGCGGTGCCTGACTGTTAACATAGTTAAAATTCTTTGTGCAATTATTTTATTTAATAATTAATAAGTCACAATTATGCGTTTTAAGGTCCGTTAAGTATTATACAGATATCAACTAACTTTGATGATAATGATGGGTGTAAACCAGTTTTGATAGGACGTTTTTCACATTAAATATTATATATATTCCGGATTCTAAGAGGAAGAATCATTTAGAGAACTTTAGGCGTCAAGGTGACCAAATTCTAAAAAAGTATTTTAAAAAAACATACTTATGTTATCTGTTCCAAACGAACGATATACATAATAAGTACCTAAGTACTTTAAATTCTAATTACTAGTTCTTTTACGACGAATTAGACCATTTCTAATCATTGTATGCTGGTCAAAGCCCCACTTCCAAAACCCTTTATACGTCCCTGGATACATGTGTCAGTTATGGCCGATTGCTTAGGAAATGAATTGTCTTGTTTCTCATACTAAACAGTATTAACTGATTGGTTAATTAACTAGCATTGTTAAAGGCTTCGAGTATCCGTTCGTTGCAGGATTTTGCTTCATGCTTGAGTGAAACTGTACACAATTGAAATCGTAGAGTTTATTGTTGTTATTCAGGAAGCGTGTACTAACTTAAGAATATTAGAAATTTGGTTGCTGCCTCTATTTTACTGTAGCATAGCAAGCAATAGGCATATATACAAACTCTTTTTTGACACAATAAAAAAGCATGTAACGCCACACACATAGTGTCACATTTTTTTCGTAACTATGCTAGTGCTGTCTTTTCGCCAGGAGCAATCTAATCCAGACAACCTTTAGACAGTTTGTACGAACAAACTATTTATCTTAAAAAGTAGGCTCTACAAATATGTATCTATGATATTAATGTCATTATACTTAGGTGAATTAGTAGTGTACATTATGTCCTTAATTTTTCCTTCAAGCTTATAGGTACTTTCTATTTACATAAATCATTCACTTTTAGCTAATCATTGTAATCTCTACCAAAAATACATAGCTCGAATTATATATAGCTATGACAAAAAACGAAAGCAATTAATTTTACATAATGGGCCTTATTACAAAATGTGGTTTAAATATTAGTCTAGACCAAGTCCGTTTTAGTTGTTCGAAAATTGACTGTCTACAGTCATAATTATCAAACTGACAAAATAAACCAATGTTAAATCAAAGTTCCAATTTAAAGTTGATATTTTGATTGCTTGTATGTGATGTCTGAACAACAAGAACCCACTTTTTATTTTCAAAGTCCTGGACTAAATTTAAATCGCCTTTTGTAATAAAACAGATTATGTATAAACCTCTAAAGTGCATATTTAGTATTTATTACATACAAATGCCAAGAAGCAATATATTTTGTGATAATTTAGGATCTTTCTGTCTCAGGTACCTATGCAAGGCAATCGATTTTATTAGCTAAGTTACGAATAAGGTAATATTAATTTCAGGTTAAAAAGAAACTCAAAAGACCGAATCAATAATAAAACAGATTGTTATATAGAGACGGCTTTTTATACATAGACATAATAATATGAAATAATTCTAATAATTAAATATTTTTTTCTTATTTTATCTTGTTATCCCTAAAAATACATCGGAGTACAAATCTATTTGAAAATAGACGTCATTTCCTAAAATATGTGTTTACCCCACAAAATTATCATATAAATATAGTAAGATTGTAACTAAAATAATTTAATTAACCTACAATCATTTTTGTAACATATGCCTACCTGTAAAGAACATATACATTACTGCAATGAACCTGTTACTATAAAACAATGATCTTCTATATAAACCTCATTGCTATAAAACTACCAAATTGCTACTATTACATACTCTATGGTCCTACTAGTGTTGCAACAAGTTACTCGCTAGGTCCTTTGGCATCGGAAATCCGCGTCTTATAAAACGAATTGCCCACATCGAGTCGAGTAAGAGGAAATTAATGCAGAAGGACACGTGTCACTCACTAATGTAGAATAAGTAAATGTTGGTATGATAATATTGTTGATTTTACATGGAAATTCGGCTAAAATAATGTAGTAGGTATATGAATAAGAATCCATTAGGAATTTAATAATCGACATGTCTATTTGTCGTTAACATTATGTATTTTTATTAATATAAATGTGTTTCATAGTTTTTTCCATATCCGCAATGAATGTATATTACAATCGATTGCAAAATTAGCATTTGTTTTCACGTATCAAATAGCGCCAGTAAGTGAAGCGTTTAAAGTTTTCAGCGTAGCGATTGCTTTGATACGAATAAATAAACAATCGATGATTTCCGAAAAACGAAAAAAAAAACGAAGTGGGTAGATGATTCACTTCAAATTATGTTTCCACGTACAATTATCGTCAAACTGTGAAATAAAATCTTATTAGAGTAGGTACTTCTAATGAATATTTCCGCTTCCGGTGGTATCCGTACCTTTAATTTTTTTCTTAATGTTATGTTAATTAGACATTGTTCTTAGCTATGCCCTTAAATTTAAACTAGAGAAGATTTACATTTACGGTAAAGGTGCATCTGTAAAAGGATTCATACCTATTTATTAAATATATTCATATTAAAGTAATTAAAAACATTATTAACACAGTTTTACTGAAATCATTATTAGCACATAATTAAAATTTAAAGTGCAATTTACTGCCACAATTTTTTAAAATATTCATTTTCATACTAACATAAGTTATCAAAACGCAAAAGTAAGTATATATAATTGAATTATATAATATCTCTTCATTAATGTAAGTAGGTAGGTATTACGACGATTAAGGTACTGAACTTCTAATTTCGTTAGTAGTTTACTACTTAGTATATAATATTACTTATTATATGTATATTATCCTGTCACCCGAGCTGTATTTTATGCCTAATACATTATCTACATTCTAGGTCTCTGAACCTTTGCCTTGGAAAGTGAGAGAGTTTATACCTGCACCTAATAAGGTCGTGTGGAACTCCTGTGCTTTATTTTATAAGTGCTAAGTTTCAAAATCTAATTTACAATCTTGATATTTTTTTTTCTATTAAAGACAATAATCCATAATAAATAAATATTTCAGGACATATCTAACAGCGCTATCTACACATAAATATTTTTATTATTAATTAATTAATTTAGAAGCTATGAAAACGACTTAAATGATTGTTAAAAACCCATCAGCTCAATTGATAACTATTTGTTTTTAGATAATTACAGATATTTTTAGAGAGAGAACAGATTAACCATGGAAAAAGTTTATGTTCAGTTCAAATTTTCACAGGTCAATAAACTTAAATTTTTAAGCTATAGTATAATTACCAAGACAACAAATATTAGTTTTATCTGCTCGATACAGAGCAACGTGAATTAATTCTGCGGGGATTCACTACACGACCCTCATTAACGAGGAATACGACTCAAGGAGGATGCGATGCGATGAAGAATTACCAGCAGCCATTATTATACTACTTAGATAAAATTGCTTTTCAGTCTATAGGTATAACATAATGATAGGTACTTTAAATAATTTATGGTTTTTCTTGCCTGAATCACGATAACGAGAATAATGGCGGGACAAAGGTCGCCTCATCAGGGCTCTGACACGGCTCTGACGTGAAAAGGATGTCGCTTCTGACTTGACATGAAAATTGTATAATAGGGATAAAAATTACTTAGAGGTAAGTAATGTTTATTTCCCGTTTCTAATAATATAAAATCAAATTACCGTAATTTATATGCGATAATTTAATTACATTCTTATCTTCTCAATAATTTGAACCTAGCGATGTTGAAAAGTTTGCCTGGGGTGTGTTCATTCGAAACGTATTGTATTTTATTAAGTAAAATTTTATTATTAACTAAAATATTTTTTCAAAACATTTGCAGCGTATAAAATCGCAACAGTAATAGGCAACTAATCAGTAACAATTACACACCTGCAATCCCGGGCTCCTTGCCAATAATCACCGGCATCACACACTGACCAATATTATTTGAACAATTTTGCTGTAAATAGTCATTTTCAATTCATTCGATTCCGCAAAAAACAAAACAAATAATATCCAACACTAGTGCTTGTCAAATCACGATAAAAAACAAAAAGGAAGCGTTCCAATTTCGACAGCAGTTTGTCGCGTCGCGGTGCGTTCCGTTTCGCGTCCGAGGCACGAATGCACGCGCCTAGGTTTTCTTTTGATTGGAATGGTTATAGCAAAACATGCAGTTGTTTACCTTGATTTTCCGGTGGCGGATTCACAGATTTATCTCCTGCTACTGCAGATTTTAATTGCAACTGCGTGATCGTTAAGCAGGTGGTATACTTATGCATTTTGGTTTTTTTGTAATGAAAGTAGGTACTTAATCTGTCGACTATAAATTGTAGTGGAATGTCACTTAAATTGATTAATTGTCTGGGATAAATTAAGTGTTCGCCTAATCCAGAATCTTCTCCCATCTTTGTAATCTTTTTTATACGTGTAATAACACAAGTAGGTAGGTACATACATTACCTATAGTGTGTTGCCACTTCTAACTGAGCATATCTAATTGATTTGATTATTATGTTTTGTCGTCGATTTTATGGTAAAAGGATCATTTTGCTGTTTTGATACATCAGTATACACCTACATATTATCCTACCTATATATATCTTTATTAATCCCCACGCAATAAAATTTTGCTCTTCAACGCCGACGGTTTTCATTGTTTATTTTTATGTGAATACCTGTTTTGAAATGAGGTTTTATTTAACAAGAGGTCTGCTTGATTCGTTAAAAGTGGTTTCTGGTTTGAAGACAAAACTTGGTGCATACTTATCTCATATAAAAAAGTAGTCTAAGACTCGCTTACACAATGACATTCAAACACATTTCTTAAACACAGCGTTTTAGTTTAGTTTTACAAGTGGGTCTAGATAAACTTATAGATAAAGAGGTTTTATAACATACAATCCTGAGGAAGCAAATATCATAGGTAGGTATTTCGAGAGAGTTTGCGACTACTTTCGTCACTAGCATGGATATCTAGCGACCATAACAGGCAATGTAGGTACTTTCTGTGTGTACTGATACAACTTACTAAACTGACCAACATTTACTTACTTAAACCGTCGTATTTTATTACGATTTAAACGTGGCGGTTTTTTTTTGCTTAGGCTTAGTAAGAGATAACTTTACCTTTTGGGTTTTTTCTTGTTGCTCGAATTCCAAAGTAAATCCGGTTTAAAAGCAGGCGTTACATTTTTCCTTTGGTACCTTTATAAAAATAACTTTAACCTACGGATCTGGGGTATATTTTGCGGCCAAACGACCGAACGAACCAAATGTAAGCTGTTACTGGCGGAGTCACAGTTTAAATATGCCACGAAACAATGCCTGGTATACCAGCCAGAATGTAGGAATACGAATGTCTTTTACAGTATAATTGTATGTATTCAACAAATTAAATTATATTTTATTAATACATTCAATTAAATAACTAATAAATTATTTATAATCTCTGCAAATTAAAGTCGATTTTGCATAAAATTTTATATTTCCTTAACAAATTCTGTTTATTCGCAAACACTGGTATGGGCCATTACATACCTAACATAAAATAGATACATCTTTTAACATTTTCATACTACCATACGCCATGAGACATGTACCTAAATTTTCCATAAATTGTATACGTCAAAAAGCAGCTGTCACATATAAAAATTGCGTCAACCAGAAACGAAACGCCAACTGTTTTTTCTAGCTTTTCCGCTCGTGAAAACTCTTTCTTAGACCTAGACAAGACCTAGTTTCGCCAGTGCCAAGAGTTACGTGTAATCGAAAACAGGAATCTCTCCTTACGTAACGAACTAGTTGGCTCACTGCAGGACCAGGAATTTGCAACTGCAAGTGGATGGGAAATTACACTCAATTCTATCTTATTCTAAAAGTTCAGGGCACCATAAGGCCTTATCTTTCCAACTCATTGTCCTAGTAATGGAAACCGTAGTGCTCGCTCCGATGATGACCTAAATTAGAAAGATTGGGAAATATCACTAAATCCTGTTGTATTGTATGAAAAGTACCGTTATTTTTGCGAACACGTCGTCATGACAAAAGCACCCGTAGTGCTCCGAAACATGCTGAGCTTTTCGTTTTATAAATTAGGTACTTAGGAATGATTGAAAAGCTATTAAGCAATTTATGTTTTCCAGTGAGCTGCATTTCATTCAATCGATTCAATGATAGACAAAGACTAATATTTTTTTTTCTACAGACTACTTTCTTCTTATTGTCTAAAGATGGCTCTCATATTGAGAGTTTAAGAACCGCCATTAAGGTTTCGGAAATAGCTTAGGTACAAAACAAAACTAAAAAAACTGTGGCTGTAGAGTATTTTTAAATGGTAAGTTCAATAATCTCTGAGACTTATTTTTAGATATTTTTATTTAAACACAGGCAAAGGTCGTGGTTTACGTTTTTGTGAATTTCCATGCGAACAACCTTCATTACTTTTTTCCGTGAAAAAGCCAAAATACACAACACCACTAGATTATACTAATTAGTAATATGTATAACATTTCAGGAAATAAGAATACCTATTTATATAATTACATCATTTCAGTGTAGGTACCTACTTATTTCCGAGTACAAATGCGGAAATGACTCAAGAAGATATGCTTATATAGTTTTCCTTGCTCTCTGGTTTTCCAGTAAAATCTAAATATGGACAGTTGCGCAAATAATTTTTCATTGTTCCTTAACTTATATGCAATCTACTTTTGCAAACACATAAATGAGTGCAAGATACAATTTAAAACATGAACTGGAATTATTAAATTTATATAAACACCATTATATGATGTCAGAGTTGCAGCTTATTAAAAGAAGTAAAAATGTATACTCGTAGATTGATAAAATCTAGATTTATCTTTTAGAATATTTTTTCGATACGTTATTAAAATCATGACATTTGGCCTCAATATATACTACATTATGTAAGTGAGTACACATAAAGAAGTCTTGTGAAAAAGACACGCAGAGGGTATAGGTATGAGAAGTTTAGGCAAGTCTATATTTAGTGTACTGGCCACTTTATGTTCTTATCTCAAGTATTTGAGGATTATTTAGTAACATAACATTTTTTACAAATGGCACTTGTCCGTTTAAATAAGATAAAAAAATGACGGCATGAGATGTACGTGTCCGTGATAACAACACTAAAGTAAGTATACGACCTCGTTTTAAAACCTTTGAGAATATTTTAAACTGAATTAATTAAATTGTGCGTTGGATATTGTGTAAAGAGTGAATAAACAGGTTGGTTGCAAGCCTAGTTCAGTCTGCAAGCCTAGGTAGTAAAGCCACAAAATTCACAAGGTTTTACAACACAGTTTTCTATGAATATTTCAGAATAGTACTAATTATGCTGTTAATGTTTGATCTTGACCAAGAATAAGATTATCCGTTCAAGGTTTTCGAATTTAAGTTGTTAGTCTTATTTAGGCTCAAGTTATTTTTTAGAAAGAAAGAAAGAAAGAAAAACATTTATTGTAGCAAATAATAATGAAACAAGTACAAACAAGAAATATATAAATTTAAAAATAAACCTATACTTAAAACTACTTAAATAAAATACATATTTGCCACAATACAACCCCAACTCAGCATAATGCTGGCTGCATAGCAACCAGCGCTGGTCTTCCGTTTTTAACTAGGTCGATATTAATTTAATCTAAAATACGACTATAATTAGGTACATAGAAATACAATTTCTACCTTTTGGGTTAAGAATTTGCTGTGGTCTAGTCTAAATTCTCAATCAGTGATTACGAGTAGATACCATTTAAAAAAAACTAGTGAAAAATTATGTATGTATAAATTGGCATTTACTCGGGTTTGACAGTTTATCTTATCATAAAACAAAGGCCTTCAAAAACAGTGCACCGCTGCGTTGCATCCTATAAGTTAATTGCTTGCAATTATTGCACAAACTGTAAGAAATTACTATAATTATAACAGTTCTCTAAGATTATAGCCTTGGTATAATAAAGCGCTAAAATTAAGATATGATAATCGTTGAATTATTAGATCGACGTTCTGCTGGTGCTGGTGCCTACGACCCGATATTCTGTCTTGGCTGACTATTTTATTAAATGGGTCCGCCAACCAAACAAATAAAAATATTTACTCTATCTCTTGAGTCGTATTTGTCATGATTGAGGGCGTGACTCCCCGCAGAATTAATTTGTTAGGGGAGTTTTCTTGGGCAGATATGTACATCGTGGTGGGCGCCCAGGTCCTTCCACGGAAGACACATGTCCTCGGATATTGTGGTCCTCAAACATATCGGGTTCCTCGCGATGTTTTTCTTCACCGTTAAGCAAGTGCAAATCCACACATAACGTTGAAAATACATGTCATTGGTGTAGAGCCGGATTCGAACCAGCGTGCGTCTGGATGAAAAGCAGGCACAAGAACCGCCCTCGCTATTTAAAACATGTTATCAGTGATGAATTGATGTCATTTTAGGTCTCTCTGATTGGTGGGTTCTTTTGCTGGCGATAAGATTTTGTCGTAAAAACAACACGTTTACGAAATGTTGTGAAGCAATTGCACTCGTACAAAAGACATCAACGCGTGCCCCTCTTTTCGTGAAAATTTGTTTTAGTCAAATTAACATTCGTATCACGTATGTAAATTCTGTGTACGTTATTAGTAGATGGAAATAGTAAAAAATATGATTGAATTGTATAAGTACGTATCATTTGTAATCATACAGTTTTTTATTATTATTATTACATTTTTTGAAAGAAAGAAAGAAAGAAAAACATTTATTGTAGCAAATATTAATGAAATAAGTACAAACAAGAAATATATAAATTTAAAAATAAACCTATACTTAAAACATAACATTTTTCTGTTTCATAAGAAATAATGAAATACATTTTATTAGTCAGTCGTAACTAAAAATATGCACCGCTACTACGAACTACAACGTATTCTACAATAGCTAGGTATGTCCGTTTAGGTATAAGTTTTAAATCAAACCACTCCAAGGTCTTTTCTAGCTCCTGTCTTGTACATAATTATACTGTTGTTTTTTCCATGGCATTTAATCTACTTTTGAAAGTATATTGACCTTGCAGATAGCAAAAGATATTAAATAATTATAATCTATGCATTGCAATCGTGCGCGGTGCGTGGACTGTGCGAATATATTGAAGCTCAGGGTTGAATTTACGCGGTTTTTTTATTGCGCATGAGAAAACAACCGCGGAAAAAACCGAAACACTTGTTGCACGACCGTTAAGCGGTATCCACATATATATATGGTATATATGTACGTTTATTTATCGTTAAACAAGTTTTCCACTCGATCTCTACATAACTGATGGTAAGGGATCTTTTCGGGCCACTTGTTACCAATTAAAAATCGATTCAGCTTTGCTTTGGAGATCGTTATATTGTATACTTGGTACCAATATGTGGGACCCGCATCTCAATAGGTCCTGATTTAAAGACTCAGCACTAGATAAACCTGTAACTAGAATCATGATTTCAGGAGTGATATTTCGTGTGACAAACACTCCTAAACAAAGATTTAGAAAAAACTTGCCTTTAACATATATACCGTATTACCTGTACGGTAAGATCTCTGATTTCAAACAATATAAGGACCAAGTTAACCTATCTGTATTTGGACCTACCTCACTGCTATCAGTGAATAGATCTTGTTATTCTTTACATATGTATCTGTAAAAACGATATACATTATGTTTAACATTTTTGAAAGGATAGTAATAATTATTTAGCCATGAAAGTACGAGTAACTAAATGAGTATAAGTAAATTAGTGTTTAAGGAGATTTTGTAAGAAAAGTGCTATGCCCTAAACTTCAAACAAGCAATAGGGTCACACAATTCAATTTTTTTTTTAATAAGTTCTAATATGTAATTTTGTATTGTGTACATACAGCATAAATAAATTATAGCTCACAGACAAATAATCTGTAACAGCTTCTATTTGCTAGTAGATGAAAATCACACACTAATAATAAAATTATAAAGGCGAAAGTTTATGCGTCAATGAGTAAATGAATACAACCAATTTGAATGAAATTTGGTATGGAAGTAGACTAGGTCCTGGATTAACACAAGGTTTATTTTTTTAAGCCGCGAGGCGCTGCTAGTCATAAATATGCACATAGCGACACTGGTCACGGCAGCCAAGTGGTGCATCAGATATAATTATCAACAAAGTGGTTAAGTCCCGCTATCTACACTAATTACTTAGGTATATAATTAGTGGTGCATTAGAAACGGGGATCGATGTTGTGATAGGAGCTCAACACACGCACATCAAAGTCGAAAATAGGATAATTGCCGAGTCCAAGATACTAAATAAAATTTCTATAAAATAATGTACAGCTGTGACTCATTAAAGAAATTTTCCAATACAAGCTCATAAACTAATTAAAAGTGGAAATATACATGTAATGTAAATATAAAAAATAACAAACGTTGACGCGTCTGGTTTTCTTATGACGTCGCTCGTTATAACTTTTAAGGCATTAACTAGATAATAGTTTACCAAACTTAAATAAAATGGACAGAATGAATCATTTTGTTTGCGTATTTTACACAAATTCCAAGAAAAACAGTTGTGGTAGGAAAATCAATGCCACGGTATATTATATAGTTGTAGGTTATATGTACATACCTATATGTAGTAGATGTATGAATGAATATTATAAATGTAAAACCACTCTGAAACTGTCGATATTTTATCCAAATCATAGAAATTTTGCAATTAAAAACAGTTTGTGGTTGCCACTTTCATTACCGATTCGTTATGCCTACACCATGTCGTTAATATTTTCCTATGTCTATAAAATCCGATACACCATAAGTAACATCGGAATCGACATAGCATGATATGTCAGACTTTTAGACCAGCCGGGCACGCACTCGCGCTGTTATCCGTTTTGCAATTTTAATGCAAAACCAAAGGAAGCCAGCGTGTTTATAAAACATACCAGCTAGTGTATTGATCACTATGATTGCTATTATTAGCAAGATAGAAAAAAAACATGATGTATGACTAAATAATTGGACATTACGTGTACAACTTATAGTTATCACCGTGTAATAAACACCAAGTAAGTGTTGTTTGTAGTTTAATTGGAAGATGAATTAACTATGTTTTTTCAACTATCTTGGTAAATAACTAATCTACCAAAGACAGTAATTTAATTACATATCAATTACAAAACATCAGTAACTCTATGAAAATTAATGAAGAATATTTATGATTTTTCAAAAAGTATGTATAATTTATTTATTTTTGACGCATCAAATAGGTTGTCCTATATGTTTGTATCGCTGAGAATCGGATAAAATATGGTGCATACTCCACACAAAAGGATATCGGCCATACAATTTCAATGAAAATAAAAAAATCATATCGTCTGTTGGTAAACTTAGTTTAAGTTTAAAGAAAACTACATTCAGTCAAATTGAGAACGTCCTTTTTTGAAGTGAGCTGATAAACGTCAATTTATGTTTATGATTATGAAATATGCTCTGACACACAGTCCGTTTATTTTTGCATAAATTCTGGCTGCGTTAAAACGTGCGTATTTATAATCGTTATTGCGAAATGCGCAAAGGATTTTATATCGTGCCGCTCTAATACACCAATACAAGGTAGGTCGGTTAAAAGTAGACCTACATTAATTCTGCAAATCTATTCTAAAAGCTCCGCGGCCTTTGCCGAGGTCGAAATATTATATTACTTATGGGCTAATGTTGAGGTTGTGAAAGAATATACATTAAAATGGATGTTAATGTGTAACTCAACCATGGGATTTTTTTGCAAGTTTACTACAAGCAGTCATCTGAAACGTAACAACTGCTAGGAAGTACGAACACATAATTCGCGTAATAATTAAATATGTGTTGTACAAAAAACTTTAACAACGATATTAATTGTAATCACCGTTACCATAGGTCAGTAATAACCATCCAATTATTTGGCCGATACATAACTATCTATCTATTATTTATAGAAAATATATTGTACTCTATTGGTATCACAGAAATCTAAATAAACCTGTTTATTTAGATTTCTGTGATTGGTATAGTGTTATTTTCAATATCCGTCCATATCTTCTGCCTATGTTTTACTTACATGTAGGTATCATTAGTATTTGGTGTGCAAGAGCTAAGTAGGTATGTACATATGTAGGTACCTATAGATAGATATAAAAAAGCTAGTAGTCCTCAGCAGTTCCAGTGTCTGCTTTACATTCAGACGCAACCTGGTTCGAATCCAGCCCTACACCAATGACCTGTATTTTCTAGTTATGTGTGGATTTGCACACGCATAACGGTAAAGGAAAACATCGTGACGAAACCGAAATGTTTGAGGACCACAATATCCGAGAATATGTGTCGTCTGTAGAAGGACCTGGGCGTTCACCACGATGTATCTGCCCAAGAAAACTCCCTTAACGAATTAATTCTGCGGGGGAGTCACGACCCTCAGTCATGAGGAAATACGACTCAAGAGAGATCAATTTGAGATGATGCAAAGAAACTATGAGCTTTCCTGGCCTCTGACTGAGGTCACGCATTTTTTGCTTCTGGTCTGAGTACCAAATAGTATATAATCAAATATCTATCTAAAAGTACGCCTAGCTGAAATAATGACACTGTGTGCAGACCAATTTTATGATGGCGTACGTGTCTGGCCTTAATTTATTGAACAAACTAGTGGACGCGCGCGGCTTCCCTCGCATTATTTTGAAATAAAAAGTAGCCTAAAAACACTTCTAAGATTTTATACTACCTGCTAAAAATCATGATGATCCGTTCAGCCGTTTTTTGCGTAATGAGCGTTTAAATAAAGAGATAAACAGAGACACAGATGTACAGCCATATTATAAAAACTGCTGAAACGTGTTTATATTCCCAAACATGTTGAGATTTTTGACCCTCTTCAGCTATAGATTGTTGGTCAGCTACTTACAGTGGTGAACTAGACGTATGTTAGTATTTTCATAGACCTAGTATTAGTAGAAGCCTAGTGACTGCATCCAACACTGAAATAATTAGAGTAACTGTTAGATAACGCCTACATACGAATCTTGTTTTGGAGAAGCATTTACTATTAAGATACATACATATCATGTTGCAACACTGTATTATTTAGTATTTTTAATTGCACTTACTAGGAAAAATTTAATAGAAAAAAGTATTGGTAGGTAGTAGGTTTTTTAAACACATAATGTCCTATATATTTTCTTTGTAGTCGATCCTCTCGTTGCATTTATGATTTTGGATGAATTTTACAACATCTACATACTGAAGTCGTTTCATTTCATCTATTCGTTTATATTTCATGGTGTTTGCAAACAATCATTTTATTGTAAGTATTTGTGATGACAAAGGGAAAAACTAAACTCAAGCTATATATCTAAAAACAATAAAAGCCATAGCGCCACCGACCCATCCCATCTTTAATATTTTTCCAAGAACACGCACTCAATATTTTAAGCAATTGTTTGTTCAACGGCTTTAAATAAATGTTTAGCGTGCCGGTTCCCTTTCGTTAAGTATTTCGAAATTTCTCACTTTAATTTCTTAATTTTTTTAAACAAATGACATAAGTGATGCGTACTTGACCTAATACTTGCTGGTACATAAATTTTCTTGTAGAGTCAGTGTATTTACTGAGTAGAAGCCATTAAATATTTGTTCGGATGTTTGACCGCAAGGATCTTCGTATTGAGCTGCTAACTAAAAGTAATAATACGTACTTTAATTCATAGCACACGAAAACTGTATTTGTAAGGTTACTATGAACTAGGTACTTGCAGTGACAAGGACTCCAAATAATAAAGTATGTATACATGCACATACTCGTACGCATAAATACATTTCACACCACACATAGATCTGCTGATTGGGGATACGTGATTACTAAAAAATAATCAGACTTTAAGTGACTGAATTTTGGCATTTGCATCTGGTCGATTCCGTGAGTTGGGATGACTGCCAGTTTATCTTTGTATAGCAGTGGTTACGTCACTTACAAAACATCTAAATTGGCTTAAAATTATCCACAGTTGAGCTTAATAGCTTAGAGCTTGTAGGATATATCGCTCCCATATATATATGAGAAGAACCAAGCTATTTCTTTGCCTATTTTATTTTTAACATTACCTCTTTTACTCAAAGTGAGATTACTGACAATGAAAAAGCATAGGACCTAAACCTAATCTTAGTCTATGTTTAAAATTCACTCGCACAAAGCTGGCTTTGTTCTGCTAAATGCCAGTAAGTTAGACTGAGGTTAACCAGTCCAATATTTGTGGTTTAAGTTATAGGTGGGATCTATCGGGTGTCATGGCAGGTTGCACAAGGTTGATGGTGGCGGCCTCTAGTGTTCACTGAGCCATAGCTTTAATAAACTAGATCTATTTATTTGAAGATGGATTTATAATATTTTGATGTAACGTTTGCCATTCCAGTACAGGCATGCTTCATCTTCTGGCACAGCGTTGCTCAGGCGAGTGTCGCTTCAAGTAACCAAAGGGACTTTGGGCTAAATTAAAAATAAATTAAAAATATTAACCATGCTATTTAAACAAACATTCAACAGACTACGTACAGTCGATACACATAAACTTATAATTTTAATATTTAATATAAATGATATATATGTACATAAATAATCGCAGATCCGTCTATTCATGTTGAAACTAGAAGGGTTACATATTTTATCTACACTAATGTTGTAACATTCTACTTATGTTTCCAATACTTGACTTATAATTACTACTTTTATAGCACAGACAACAAAACACTCAATATAAGCAATTTCACATGATGTTATAATATCCACATCGATATCGTAATAGCTCATTATAACATCTAAAAAGCGTGACCAACCTGATTACAGAGCCAATCAGGTTGGTCGCGCTGCACTCTTGTTGGTTAGATTTTAATGGCGGCAAAATCACTGTGACAATACACGTACGCGTGAATTTAATTTAATAAATTATCAATGCATTAGTGAAGATAAAGTAGTGTATACAACTGCATATAACACGGGTATTAAAACACTAATACCCTTAATTATATGACAGTTGCATAAACTACTATATTGTACCTAAAATTACAACACAGGATGTTATAAAACATACATTTCAAACTAACTAAAGCATTAACTAGTCAGCAATCCAACTCAGACTTAGGTTATTCTGTAACGATTCTAGAAACACTTCTTGCATATTCAACTAGGGAAGTTTCACATTGATTGTATGGTTTTCGCTAAAATAACACATCTCAATGCGAAATTACCCAATATTTAGAAACCACTTAAATGTGCTTGCGTGCCAAACTATGATTATTTATTTGCCTGGGCACTAAGTATACGCTGGATTACTTAGGCCGGATGGTAAATAGCCTAAAGTTACTATTGGTATGCAAGGCCTAAGTAAAATAAATGTTAGATATAAGTTCCAAGTTATGTACTACCTGCTTGTTCCACGAATTATCTATGTATATATAATATAGCCGAAGAGGGTCGAATGTCTGAACATTGAAGATATTAAAAAAAATATTGGAGATATTTCGAATTGATAGCAGAACACGTTCCACTAATTTCTAGAAATTTTGTCTGTTTCTCTGTGTCTCTTTTTGTCTGTTTATTCAAACGTCTCTTACTAAAACTGTGAAATTTTGTCTGTTTCTCTGTTTATCTGTGTGTCTTTTTGTCTGTTTATTCAAACGTCTCTTACTAAAACTGTGTGAAATTTTGTCTGTTTCTCTGTTTATCTGTGTGTCTTTTTGTCTGTTTATTCGAACGTCTCTTACTAAAACTGTGTGAAATTTTGTCTGTTTCTCTGTTTATCTGTGTGTCTTTTTGTCTGTTTATTCAAACGTCTCTTACTAAAACTGTGTGAAATTTTGTCTGTTTCTCTGTTTATCTGTGTGTCTTTTTGTCTGTTTATTCAAACGTCTCTTACTAAAACTGTGTGAAATTTTGTCTGTTTCTCTGTTTATCTGTGTGTCTTTTTGGCTGTTTATTCAAATGTCTCTTACTAAAACTGTGTGTAATTGTGTCTGTTTCTCTATTTATCTGTGTGTCTTTTTGTCTGTTTATTTAAACGCTCATCGCGTATCGGCTGAACTGATCATCATGATTTTTGGTACATATCTATCAAAAATCAGTAGTATGAGGTCTTAGGAGTGTCATAAGCAAATTTTTGACCATAAATAATGCGAGGGAAGCCGCGGGCGTCCACAAGAATAAAATATGTATGCTGTCATGCTGCTTCGTAAAACAAAGTATTCTGACCATTCTGTTGAGTATCTAAGAAAGTATCTACCTATTTGGTATCTCTACCCAGGGCATAGTACCAGAGTAAGTCCCTATCCTATATTTATACCTTTCTAGTCCTTAATTGATCGAAACAACGAAATTGTATTTGTATTACCTATATTCTTTATATTATATTATTTTTTTCTCTATATTTACTTTTGTGTAAATGATTGACCCCCACGAATAGATTCCATTAAACCACGAGTTCAACAACAATTTGTCATTGAACTAAATTTAAATTAAATTAGAAACCATACCAATGTCTTGGCCGACTGCGTTTTTATGCTAATTCATTCAAATTATATGTTTTAAAGGTTTTCCGTTGTCTCGTTCATATTAGTTGTTTACTTACTTACCTAATAAACACCACGTGTAGGCTAATCTTAGCCATGTGATATAAAATCACGTGTTTATGCTTACGTTGCTTACGTGAAACAGGTTCGCGTTGCTGCAGCTTAGGGTGTAACACGTAACTCTAGGTTTGAAGACTAAATCTAGATTCGTTTTTCTATTAAACAATTATGAACAAAGAAAAAATAAAAGTATGTAAGTAGGTAGTACCGAAACGAACCAGACCCTGGTAACTCAAACTAATGTCTGATTTCAAAAGCTTTAATTTTTTTTTATATCGTCGATCATAACTTCAAGTTGGGATCATATTAGCTCGGCGATATAAAATATGTTGTGTATCTTGGATTGGTATCTGGTGAGCTGACATTGATTGGTACTACATGTTAAGATTTTTAATTAAAATAAATTTAGAATTTCAAAAATAATCGATTCATGTTATACATGAAATTCCGAAGCCTTGTATATACTTACCTATATTATTTAATAGGTACTTAGTTTTTATCTAAACATCATTTTTTTCACAAGCGTATAAAAGTAGCTTTTAACTTCTTAAACGGTAATGTCTTTTTTAGCCAGCTTTATTAAAACCTTGCATAACTTTTATCAGTAGGAAGTAGGTGAGTTTTTCGTACCTGTTTTTATTTTATTTTAGTTAAGGTGAATGGACTTTCATAATGAGTTCGGAAGCTACGCAATTTGTATTGACAAGGTAGGTGAGTACCAACTAGTTGCAGTTTCTTGCGTTTCTAAATTCTGGTGCAATTTGTCCAAAACGAACTGGATTGCGTGCCAATAATGGATCGTTCAATGAGATGCTATAAATATGCCTCATTTAAAACAAGTTAAATTGCTGTAATATTAGGAAAACAGAAAGGTTGGATCTTGTAACTCAAATGCAAAGTTGTTTATGGCTATCTACTACAAGAAAGCAATGAAACGGGTTTCTAGGTGTGAGTAAACTGATATCTGCCAGGCAAACAGGCTAACAGGCCGCGACAGAGATAACCTCAAGCAGCCTGTGGTTAAGCGAAGTCTATATTTTTATGCTTATGCTATAAAAATATAGACTTCGTAAAAAATACCAATAAATCACAGTAGCAAGATGGGTGTCACACCCGACTTATCTATCTACATACCTATTTAAATGCAAATTTTGCGTGCATTATAGCTTTAATCATTCATTAAAATTAATCCAAATCTTAATCGTGTCTAGATTGCAGATGTCAGTCATTCTATTTTTATTTCATGCCATATTTCTTAACCCTAGATCGTCTAGGCGTCTAGGTTTTGGCAGATTAGCCGTTTTGAAACGTTTGCACATTTTAACCTTGCCTTCAAAATATGCACAAGACGAGTTTCACTAGGCCGCTCATTTGAGTTACTTTAAAAGCGATGTTTGGACATTTTATTAAATATGCGATAATATTTTCTAATTAATGAATGCGTTTGCACTGAAAAATACTGAGTAGCTATGATTATGAATTAAGTACCTATACCCGATAGAAATTTATGAAAAAGTTAACATTTTTATTTCGTGGTGTTGCAGATTTTTTCAAACATAACTTATATCCAATGGCCATGGCAGCGCATTGTTGAACTCGATCTTACCTAACTCTTTTTAGTTATTCTTTCTATATTTCTTCAAACATCGACTACCTTGGTAAGATATCCATTAGGTATATATGCACCTAGGGACTAAAAAGAAAACAAAATGTAATTCTTATCAATATACGAAGGCCAACAAAACAGTATATATAAAATTGACACAGCTGAATATACCTAATAAGAAATTTGGAACTTTCCCAGAACTAACAAACATAAACAAATGAGATACTTAGTGTTTATTATCTCAACCATGTCAGAGGCCCTAAGCCATCGCAGATGCCCTTAGAGCGGCTTGATAATTACTCGACACCAGAGTTGGCCACTCTCATTCGATAAGAAGAAGATCTCAACCATGACGAGTGAGGAGCTGGTAATCTCAAGCTATTGTTTCGCAAAGTATTTAGACCACAGTACACTAAACACTAATCGAAATATCGCTTTTAAGTTAAGAGCATCGATCCATGAAGGTCTCAAGTAAAGCAACATGAAGATTCTGTCATCACACCAAAATAATAAATCTGAAAGTTTGTTAGTATGTGTAATAAGTAATTTCTTATTTTTTTGTTGCTGTACAGTTGAACCAATTCTGCTGAAATTAGGACAGAATATCCATTAGGCCCTTTAAACACACTAGCAGCGCCTCGTGATGTTATCCATGTTATTACGGGATAAAAAGTAGCCTTAGTTAGTTTTAATTTAATCCGGAGTCTAATCTACCGTCATATCCAATTTTATCCAAATCGATACAGCTGTTTGAGTTTGAAGGATTAATAAAAGAACGTTATAAATAAAAACACACGCGCGACTAGCAATATACACCTATTATAATATATTACTGGGCAAGGCAATATAACTGTTAGTAGGTACCTATTCCCGCATTTACACGAGTGACATCACGGGCCATCGCTAGTCGCGAGTTAAGTAACATTACGTGTATGTGGAGGGTATGTCACGTAACCAAGTGACAAGTGCAGAACAAACTGTGTTACTGCTTATGGACTGTACAGCTTTAACCTCGCGCGGTGTGAAGGTGACGCTGCAGACTCAGTAGAGTATGTGGTTTCCCGCCTATTTCATTATTCTCTATTCTTATGGTATGTACAAGGAATTGTATGCCTCTGTTTCTCTAAACAATAAATGATATTCTGATTCTTGATGGTATGTACCTACCTACTACTTATTTAGTCTGTACATCTGTTATCCAGGAGAAGGTTTAAAGCAGCTGTTGTACGTAAAAATTAAGATTTCAGGATTTAATTTCATCTTCAGATTCGTATTTTATCTATGGTGCCTACTACTGCTACTACATGCATATATTGAAATAAAATATTATTAATATAGGTACAAGAAAGGGCCATACTACATGTCTATACGAATATACAATAAACTACCAAACTACGAGTACATAAAAAAGAACAAAATATTAAAACTTTCCAAACCAAACAAAAACTATATTTCATACAGAAATGCTACTACACAATAGAGGACTATTTTAATGTCGAAAATAAGGAATAGGATATACCTAATAATGATCTCAATGTAAAATAGATTATTATTAGATAATATAAAAAAATATTGTACGCATACATACCTACTAGTTTAAGTTTTAGATTTTAAATTTTATATTAAGGTTTAGATTATAGAATATTTAGTTTTATTTTTAGCAACGCCCTAATTCCCCTCGTAACAGTGTAAATGTAAATAGGTACATTTACTTAAGTATGCCAATAAAGAAATTTGAATTTGAAAAAAAAATCGTATGTGAAAATAACAAGCCCTCCTGTCGAAAATAAATGAGTGCTTTGCTTTTACTTCGATAAAAATAAGAGTCGACTATACATAACCACAACACGAACGATTTTTTCTGTCACAGCACAGTAGCGCCATCTACACGGTGAATCATAAACTAACTCATAGATAGTGCTATACTTGTTTGTCTCACAACATTACTGCGAACAAGGAATTGGTTTCATATCAAATCATTAGATGTCTCTGAAATATTTTCTATATAATAATATCTCATCTGTTATACTTTTATAATGCATAATTTGGGGATTAGACTAAAACTTTTGTACACCAACCAAAATGGGTAAAAAATTTGGATGCACCATTATACCTACTAATAGTTCAGTTCATTATGTCATTTTTCTGATGATTGCAATGATGTGATCACAATACTATTCCACAATAAATTTTGATAAACCTTCTTTATAAAAGTAGGTACACAAGCTTTTTATCATATTTCAATATGAGTAAAATAGTTTTTAAATAGCCAGTGTTTTAGTAAAATGCATCAAATGTATTTCATTATTTATTGGAATGTTTATAATATTAGGGTTATTGGTTTACATTTAATTCCAACTCGTTACTATTTGATTACACTCACTTAATAAAAAAAATACATATTTGAATAGGTACATATTTGATCAGATTTTATCTATATTGGAATTACAAGTATGTTATTCAATCTACATTAATATATAGGTCAAATTTATGTGTCAAAACATATTATATGAACAAGGCAATTTTTTTGTAACTTACATAAAAAACTACAGAATCATTTTTGAGAAATAGCCTTATCACATACACAATCCGAGCAGGTACATACATGCTTCATTATAAAGGCAACAATTAACTTTTTAGTTCTAGGTCACCAAATCTTTACAAATAAGGAGTATTCCACAATATTATACACTGTCCTAATATAGGTATTTAATATAGGACCTAATATAGGACTTGTGATTGGAATTCATAAGAAGCATGTAGGCTAATTAATTTAGCATACAATTACATGAGTTTACGTATATTACTGCATGTCTATTTGTTTCAAACCTAACAAAAGTATGCATATACCTACACACACTTGGCAGAAGTCTGACAGCACTCTTTATAAACACCAAGATAGCAGTTGGTGGGCAGTTGGATATCTGGTTACTGAGTGTGTGTAAGGCGCATTACATTTCTTAACCTATTATTAAATACTAAGCTTTATTTATGCAAATGTACTTGTCTGCACAAACGTCAGTTTTTTTCAGCGCTGCTGGAAGACTCTTCAGAACTCTCCTCCTCGCTGGATTCCTCACTGGACTCGTCGTCCGAATGACCTTGTTTTGCCGCCTTTTTCGCCATGAGCTCTTTATACTGTCTAACAGTTATCTTTCTGGGCACAATTTCTCTAAGGAAGTCCAATGTGTCATCTTCTTGTACCACTTCTGCTATGTGTTTGTACTCTAAAAGACTGGACTTGCTATTCTTGAAAGCTCTTTTGGCTAAATCAATCACGAACAGCTCCTGAAAGGTTAGGAAATAAAATGTTGTTGTTATTTACATTATTATGAAAGCTGAAATGCATCGATATAATATCATAATAACTGTATATTCTTTTACTTTAATTAATGCTACTTTAATTAAAAATAAGAACATGTTTTATCAGTAAAATGCCGGTATAACTTACAGTGACTTTGGTGACCAAATAAAGAGGTTCCGGGCCAACTGCTTCGACGTCCGGAGAGCTTTTCATTATAGTTTTAACTCTAGATAGTGGTAAATGCAAATCCTTCTCACTTTTAGGAGTAGCCATGGCTTTAAAAATAACTTATTAGCGTAGAGGGAGGATCTTATTAGCGTTACTAATTGAAAATACCGACAGAACGAACAGAAAATACAGAAATAAAACAACACCTCCGCAATTATGGTAAGATTGACACTTGACTTGACAGTGACTGCTCTGCTAACGGTTGTCATTGAAACTTTAACTTTTTAAAATGGCTTCGGCAATGCTACAATTTTACCAGTAAAACGACCTTACACGATTTCTTTTGAGGGCTACCAAAGTTTACTTGACCCTGGCTGGTACTTATTTATTGCATTTTATTGTAATGTGCAGGCAAGAATTTAAAATGTATTTTTTTTATTTTAATCATTAATTTTAAAAGAAAAATAGTGTAGTACTACCTAGATATTTTATGAAATGTGCTATGCCCTAAACTTCAAACAAGCAACAGGGCACACAATTCAATCTTTTTTTTTAGAATTAGTTCTAAAATGTAACTTTGTATTGTGTACAGCATTAATTTATTTATTTTTATACTTTCTCGTTCTCTATAATTTTTGACTAAAACTCGACTCATAACTCGTAACCATAGAACCTAGTAACAACGATCGTAGAGTTACGGATATACTATTCTATTTCGATGCCTATGATCTAGCTTACCAAGACGAAACCGGTTCACTCTCGGCTTGAAGAACGATATTAATTCCTTATGGAACTGTTTTCGATAATCCTTATCGAAAATATGTAGGTAGGTACATATGCTAATAAACTATAAAGAATTATAATAGCAATATTTTATGTATTTAATCAACAATACTTACCTATTTATCAGGCGTCCTTTATTTCATTTGAACTGTTTTCTTTCTTGTTTTTGTTTCTAAAATCTTCAGAAACGCGCAAACATATAGGTACCTAAATCTAAATAATAAATCCACCGAGATAGGTACAGGCCTGGCCTAGTTCGGGACCCGTTGGAAGCGCACATAATCTAGTTCTGTATATTTTATAATACTGTTTTGATCTGATTATATAAATGTATATAATAAACTGTACTGTAAATAAATTTATATTTGATTTGAGTATTAGTAGGTATAATTATTACAGGGTCTAAGGATCTGTTGCTAAATGATATATTTAAACTAAGTCAAATAAAACTGCAAACATGGTCTTAACGCTAGCTGTCTTTATTTTCCATTTCCTTATAGAAAATACTTTACGATACAAGATCGGGCCGACGGCGGCCGGACGTCCTCCTGGGCGTCGCTGACTAGTGTAACCCGCCAGCCCGAGCCGGCCACATCCAATCGTCACCTTTCAAAACGATAAATAATACAAAAAATACTGTTAGTGCGAGATCGTTACATTTACAGCGACTTCTCGACCTTGATGAGCTCCGCGATGCCGTCGTACATCTCCTTGACGGCCTCGTACTCGGTGAGCCCCATGCGGCGCTTGTTGGAGATGTCGTACACGCCGCCCTCGGCCTCGGTGTGCTCACCGCGGGTGCCGCGCACCTGCAGGTGGTACTTGGAGGCTACCTCCTCCAGGCGCGCCTTGTCGGCGGCCAGCTTGGGCACCTTGATGTGCACGGAGGCGCGCACGGTGGTTCCCAGGTTGGTTGGGCAGAAGGTGAGGAAGCCCAGCCTGTCGTGGTGCGAGAAGGGGATGCGCTTCTCGATATCGTTGACGGCGTTGACCAGGCGCTTGTACACGGCCTTCAGGTCACCGCCCATCTGCATTGAAATGAGGCGGAGGTGGTCCTCCTCGTTGCACCACACCAGGAAGGTCTTGTTCTCGTTGTGGTAGATACCACGGCCGGTGGGCCAGAAACGGCAAGCGTTGGCAGCCTGCAGGAAACGGTCACCCTCCTTGAACAGGAAGTGGTCGTCAATCAGCTGCTGCTGGGTCTCTTTGGACATGCCGGTCAAGGGGTAGAAGGTGCCCTTGAGCTCACCCTCGAGGCCGGACAGGGTGGAGGCGACCTTGTCCTCCATCTCCTTGTACTGGGCCTCGGTCAGGCAGGGGTTGAAGGGGTAGCCCTCCATGGAGCGGCCGCAGCGCACGCGGGTGGATACTACGTACTCGCCAGCGGGGTCCAGGTTGCCGAGGGTCTCCACATCACCCCAGTTCTTGGGGGGGTGCTTGTCAGAGGACTTGAAGCCAGTGTGGTAGTCCTCGATGATGGGGTCGAACAGTTCAGCGAACACGGAGTAAGCCTCAGCGTCCGGGGCGTAGATTCCTACACCGGAGTCCAAGTTCTCCACACCTGTAAAAGTATAAGCAATGTCAAAATGTAACATGGTCTATAAATTAATCTTACACATACCTACTCAAAATAGCAAGTTCTTATTCGGTTAAGCCCTGGGTATAGTTAGGTACAACTATACATTATTCTGTGGTATAGTTACAGTTACCTACCTAAGTAGCCTTATGTAACTCTAGATTCAATCGCCGGCCGGCGACGCCACCGCGCCGGTGACGCAGGTTTATTGAACATATTGCTTCTGATAACTATGATTATATTACTGGGCTAGGTGTGTCGTTTATCGCGGACTTTCTACTTTTTAATGTGATTGTCAAAATTATCAGTAAATCATTAAGGATTGATAAGAAAGACTAAGAATTCAATTTACCATTTTTAATAATTTAATGTACCTATTTATAATTTACAATATCATATGGTCCTACATGCTCATAAAAACTAAGTAAGTAAGTACTGTAAGTAACTAGGTACCTACTGAGGTAAATATAACTTCAATGCATCATGTTGGTCACGTCCATCGCGAATTATGACGGTAATTCGTTTTCCAACATGATGTTTTTCTTTTGACATGTTTTTATCAGTACCTACCTAACTAAATATCTACTAGACGGAAGGCATAGGTGACTAGTGTGTTTGTGAGTGACTCACCAGACTGGATGCAGTCCAGAAGGGTCGAGCCGAACGAGGTCTTCTTGTTCTTCAGGCTGTCGAACACTTCCCTGGTGAGGTACTTCTTCAGCAGCGACTTGGAGTCGGAGGCGGCCAGCTTGCTGAAGCCAGCCTCCAGCTTCTCGAGGGTTGCGGCGTCCACCATTGCTGCGGCTTTCCTGCAACCAACAATACGCTGAGTCAAACACATGTTACAACGCTGTTCTCACGAGTAATAATGAAAAAAATACGATTCTAACGCTTTCAACGCTGCACAAGTAGCTCGGGTACACATATTTGCAACTTTTACGAGAAATTGGAAAAAAATGATGAAATAAAATTCAAAATTTCCGTGCAACACGACGCTATGGCAAAATCTGTCAAACTGTTTCAATTTTCAAATCAATCAAAAACGACTTCCGTTATTCTCAACTTCCTGTCAATTTATTTTTTTAATGGATGTAAATAGGGACGTACCCGTTGTTTCCAAAATCGACCGGAAGTAGCGAAAACCTATATGATAACACGAAAACAATTTGTTATTCTGTATTTGCGTTTTAGTAAAACGATGATACTACATACAATATATTTTATAATTGTACAGTCCAAAGAATTATAGACAAAATCACAGAGCGCATTTACATGACATTTCATTGGTATAAAATAAACAAATGTTTACGAGTATTATATGTAAGGTGGCTAACATCGCACAAACAAAATGTACAAACCGCCTGATGAGGTAATACGCGAGAACAGCTCCACCGCAAACGACCACTGGAATTGTTACTTTTAGCTTATAATTCATAGCGAAAGAACGATCCCGTTACGTAAGTAAATTCTCTTAAGTTTTCAGTATGAAACGGATAGAAAGTCGAACGCGAACTGTCGGAGAAGTGTTTTCCGAACACACCCTGGAATACTCGATTTTGTGTGGAATTACGTAATTTAGCTAGAGGTCGCCTTGACCGACACGCGCAAGTCGAACGGGGATGTGTCAGCTCACTGCGCACCGGTGCTTCTCCGTGCCGCGCAGCCGTACCTCCCACTCGCCACCAGCCAACCAACGTGTTATCGCGAGTTTCTTGTTACTTTGCATTCATTTCTATACGAGCCGGCAATGCAACAATTAACGGTAGTCAGATTACGGAATCCGCTTTATTCTTCCATGAATCATATCAACCCGTGATATGCGATATCGTTGGATAATATCCACGTCGTACCTTCTAGAATGCTACAGGTAGGTACATACAAAAACTACGTGATAGGTATGTGAAGGTACCGCAATATTGAATAATAATGTATAATATCTTTTATATCATACATTTGGCTCTAAAGATTATACATAGTTTTAGGAATCCGGAATAAAAGTGAAACTTGTATTATATTTGTTATTTAAAAACGTTTCTATCATTATTATATTATGCCCACGGAAATGCCATCATAATGACACATCCCGTTTAGGTTCACTGGCCGTCACGGATCCACACACCTCATCAGTATTCAGTGGACAACATAGTATTATTTCTCAAATTCACATCAACAAACGTATTATTTAACAAGATAATATGAAATTGAATTAATTTTAACATAAATACATTTTTGGCACCACATCAGCGCGCAAAATATAAGTGTAAGCCGGCTGCCAGAGCGTAGCCATAATACACACCCGTCAGTATCTTGTGCCGGTTTGTTTTCCTTATTTTCTTTTGTTGCACAGCCACCCATTTTCACAAATTTATATCTAACCGCTAATTCATGCACTATATCACTTAAAACTACAGTAAAAAAACCAAATTAATTTGGAATTCTAAATGCAATGATGGAATGATATTTTGCCAGAATGAATGTATCAGTGCCGGGAGTGGCAAGAAGAGGGCGAGGGGTGGCCCGATCGATGCGCCGCACGCAGCACGCACGCGGCTGTTCGCTTCCCGCCCTTCGGGATCAACTTCAAAAGTTTTCGGAGGGAAAGTTCCCTCGAGTCAATTCGCACCGGTTACCTTCTTGCACCGTATTATTTGAATGCAACTTCGATTTCTTGCCGCGCGATAAACATCTTATCGCTGAAGCAGCACTCCACGTTATCGAGCACAATCATCTTCAATCGCTTTAACTTGTCACACGAATGATACGATCGGTTCTTAAGATGTCGCGGCAATGAAGCACAATGGTGGCAGAGACGTATCGACGATAGATAAATTATAAGTGGCCACTGCTTACCTGGCACTAGTACAACCGTCAGAGTCGACTGCGAGGTGCAGAATGGCTGGTGCGGGACCGCGCCGAGCGTTAAGCCCGCGGGCGCCCCGCGCCCCCCTTCCCTGTCAACCTTGGCCTTGCTGCTGTGCTTCTTGCTTGGCAGATTGCTCGTTGGTATAGCATCAATAGACGAATTGTGATTACAGCTACTATTGTCATCGAGGTTCTTCTTGAAATATACCAACTGCAGAGTTCTTGATTTCCATATTGTGTAAAAGCACTATCTTTAATACCAGTAAACAAATTTCTGTTGCGAATTCGGCATGTGCATCATGACTGAAAGTAAAATTATCTCGCACCTAATATGTTATCTGATATGATAGGCGCAGACTTTATGTGATCTAATCAGAATGGATCAATAACTTTTAAAACTTTTTCCTAGTTCCTAGAAAAGTCAAAACAAATACTTTTTGAATACATTGCACATTGATGTTGGTCACGATTACATTCGATCGATTTTGAAATAATATACTTCCCAACACTATTTCCAAAATGTATATGGAGGGAAATTTAAAATCAGTTTTATTGGAATCAAAATTAATCAAATAAAATCCTAACAACTCGAATTTTATGAAATAAACAAAATATATGCAAACCTGCACCATCCAGAAATAATAATTATTTATATCATACATTATTGTAATGTTTAAAACAAACAAATAAGTACATGTGTATTTTAATGTAATTTTAGCTCATAATTTCATAATTCCAGCAGTTGTATAAGTACCTACAAACTTTTCGACTTCATTCATAAGTTGGAGGGTGGTTGAAAAATGTGAAGCCCGAGGGTTTACGTAACGTGTCCTTGGCGAGTCCTTGACCTGACCCTGCGAGGGCCGGGAAGCCGTAAAACCGCCCCAGCTGAGCCGAGTAGGCCTGCTTTGTAAACCAGCATGTTTGCTTCAATATTACGTTAATAGGTAATGTTTAGTTACCTATGTGTGATGTGTGTATGAGACCTAGTAAGATGGTGGTGATATAATATTATAATATAGTAATTTTGCGATAGCGTCAAAAATTATTGTAAGATCAGACACTATACAGTTTTTAAGTATATAGTTTTAAAGAATACTTGTAAAATGACTACAGTCAAGTATCAATTGATTCTAATCTTGCTTAGAAATTAAGTACTCGTAATTAACTACTAGGTAAGGAGTGTGATGCCAAATTGTCATTTTAGCCCCTATACAGCTAAAATGACCGTAGATTTTATTTAAGTTGACACAGTGTAGGTATGATTACATACCTATTATGTTTGACATGATTTTAGGAACAAAAATTTTCATTATTTTATTAATAATACCTACAGATTTTGTAACTTCTAAAATTTTATTAAAACTAAATGTTATAAATTCAATTTGACGAGATATTGTAATTTGTGTAGCATATTCTGTGATATTAGTAGGTACTTATACCTATGTATGTTACAATTTTACATTATCAATAAAGATTCTTTATGTTTTATCTTTATCTTTAGGTACTTATACTCTTTCCTGTAAATTTATGCCTCTACCTATAAAAAATTATTTGAGTGTAGTGATTAAGTAGGTACTTACCTATTGTACCAACAACAAAGTCTGCAGGAAAAAGCTAAACGAAGAGCTTTTTGGTAAACTGCTTTGCATATTATACCTACAATCATACCTACTTATTTACATATAACATATGTAGATAATAGATACCCAAACAAATTGTTACATAAAATGGAAACTCGACATCCTAACCTTTTACTTCCTGATACTATTGGCAAAGTTCATTGAATAGGTTGTAAAAACACATGAATTATAGGTATATATTATATCCGTGGGTCGCGGGAAGCTTCTCGAAGACCTTGGCAATGACAACGTGGCCTTGTGGTAACGGTGCCGCCAAATAAAAACGTACGCATGCCAATAAGCCCGTGTATTTGAAGCTCCTAGCTCAAATGAGGATTATTTTAAATTGATCTTGTATATATGGAGCTTTACAAGTTCCTACATTTTAGGTTGTATAAGAACCTAGTCTCATGATTTCTAATAGAGTACCCATGGCTGAATTGGTGCTTCCTGCTTACCTACTCGTACCTCCTAACAAAAAATAATCTATAGGTCTATACTACCTACATAATATACCCTCAGCATGTATCTACTTAACTAAGCCGCTCTTTAGTGATAAAAGGACAAAAAGAAGGTAGAGGTAGGTATCCAAAAAAACTTGGTAAAAATTAACGCACACTCATTCTAAAAATATAATTTCATGCCGTCAAAAATACCGGGTGTAGGCGATAGAAGTTTAGTAGGTACTTCGTTGTTATTAGGCCTCACTTCGATGAGCCAATATGCCGTTTATTGGTAAAAATTTGCTAAAATTTTAAATAACAGCGACATGTAGTCAGTCACCTTTGATGAGTAGGTACCTAGTCATTTGTTTAGGATTAAGATAATTTAATGTCCCTTCAGTGGGCAAAGTTGAGCTGTTTCAGAGACATCGCAGGGCGATACTGCACGCAATATACCTAAGTATATAATTAATTGTCACTTTTAAAATCGCCGTGAGTATCAGCAGAACTTATAGTTAACTTATACCTACCTCCTTCTCATGAAAGACACACACTTCTTTCTTAGTTTTATGTAAACGTCGTCTTTTAACTATAAGCCAGGCTTAATAATCTTATGAGTTTGTGGGATGAAAGAAATATATTAAGTACAAAATAGAAATCACAAACAATAGCATCCGTTGTTCAATCCATATGTTCCCAATATACAATGTGCTCGTTAAATATTGATTTGTTTACTGTAACATCTTGTATGACTGTCACATGGGATGGCTCATCATATGCTTGTAGTTTGTTAGGTCTCACAACAATATGACTATGCTTTGATAGGTAGATGGCCCATATTTTAATTTTAATAAATCATATTACTTTACCTAAGTATAATACCAACCTACCTACTATTATTGTATAAATGCGAAACTTGTGAATGTGGATGTCAGGGACCTTATTAGTTGCTTAGACAACTAAGTAAAATCGATTAGAATGAAATTTGGTAGGAAGGTAGAACCGACTACCATGCTAGTTTTTATCCCGGATTAAAGTGGCTCACCGCAGGGCGTATACCAACCCATATGGTATGAAATTTGTATGCTTACATGATCATAGGTATGGTTAGCAGGTAGCTGTAGGTACAAATGATAAAGTTTTTACGTAGGACAAATTTTGTGAGCCTGTGTTTTCTCACGCTTATTTTAAATCGAGCCTGTCCGAAGACACACAACACATCAATCACAACACGTCCAGCCTCGCATGCGTCGCCTTCAGCTCGGTCGTTGTCCGCTTTCTCATCAATACGCCTGTCAAATGATATAAGAGGAGAGCTGGCCTGGCCCGACCTTGCCCTATTTTAGGAGGCCTCCGCCGGGCAATGTCAGTGCCACAGCCGGCTGGGAGGCCAACTCTTGGCAACCACGCTCAGCTCTGAAAAAAGCGAGGTATAACTCCGTCTTCTAATTGTGGCACATCGATAAATATATCAAAACGGTCTTGGTATAAGTATGAAGTGGGTTTGAAGAAATGCTCGGAGGAAAACTGCCATATCTTATTGTACCATTTGGATCAGTACCTTATTTCCGAGATTAAGTATAAAATTTCACTATTGGTAATTTTAATAAACTAATATTTATTTATTATTACTTTGTAACCATAATTTTCCGTTCAATTCATGCCAATTTTTACGAGTTCGTGGTAATACAATATTAAAACAGGAGAAGAAAAACTAAACATACTACTTGTGCACTTAACTAAACATACTACAGTTTGTATAATTTATATATTTACTCGAAGATACCTAATCGTGATAAACTGTTAAAAGACAAATATTTTCACCTTAATATTTTAACTTTTTTCCGATTTGTATTATTTTGTCCTGAAACTGTATTATTCTTATGGCCAGAATAAACTACTAACAACGATGGTAAGAGTTTTGTTTTTGATGAGACTGTGACGTCAGCGCCTGTGTTTGCTCCCAAAGCTTTTGCTCCCGCCTCCAGAGCTTTTTTTACGATTTACATCTTCAGTGTTATGTAAACGAAGGTCAATTTTCACGTGTATGTACATATGTAGGTACTTGTAGTTTTTCATTCATAATTTAGCTAATGGCTTGTCGAAGACTGACATACATTATTTATCTTTATCTTTTACCTGAAAATTGGCACGTAAAAGTGGCTGGCTTAATGCAAATTACTGAAACTCTGGAGAAATATGTAGTGTTTTTCCGCTGCGACTGCTCCTTAACCGACATCAAACAACAAACTTGATGGTTTTTTGGTTTTGGTCTTGTTTGATGTCGGTTAAGGAGCAGTCGCAGCGGAAAAACACTACATATTTCTCCAGAGTTTCAGTAACAATGGATTTCCGCAAAGTAACGCCTGATTCAATATCTTATTTAATGCAAATTATTTTTGAACCTTACCTATGTGTCCCTATTAGAGTATTAAGAAAGTGCGTCAATATTGGTATCACCTGATGTAATCGCGAAGCTGTTTGCGTAGATTTAGAGCCACAGATTATCTGCCTTATCGCTGCGTAAATCATTGATGTTTGTTTGCTATTATCTATGTATGTACTGTACTTGTCATTTATTACACAGAACATAGGCAATATGAATTTCAACCTAAATCTTAGGTTACTTATCGATAAACAATGTATGTAGGTACTTATCAGCAAAAGTTTTTTAGTTTGTTTTAGACATTGGTACAAAGTAAAGTGATTTCTTTCTCAATAGAACATTCAACTATGTACCTATCTTATTGATCCTTGATACTCGGAACCGAATCATACTGATTCACAACATCAGACCATCTTATCACTAGATAAAAACTGACTGACTGTGCTGGTGACAAGTTGACAACCAATGCGCAAGCACCTCGTCACCGGTGGCCGCTTCGTAGCCTACTTGCCATGCCATGTAGAACTGTTGCAAGTAACAAAAATACTAAACTGTGACATTTCATCATCATAATTTAGTATCAAAATGGTGTACCTACGCCAGAACAAGTTTAATTTCCGTTGTACTTATACTTTATTTACAAAGTATACCTGCTGCCTAGAAACCTTAGTATTTGACAACTTTTCTTCGGATCTTACTTACCTTCCTTGCGTACGATATAATTTATTATTTAGTGTAGACACACTAAAGACAGAAAAAAATGGTTTACTAAACTTACCATCAGCAAAATGAAAGACTTACCTATAGTAAGATACTTTAGCGAGCAGGCAGACCAACAGTACCAAAAGGAAGATGGCGTAAATCCGCATCCATTTTCGTAAAACCACTTTGACGAGTGAAATTATTGGCATCGAACTTTCACGAACGCGGCACGATGTCAAGTACTGATAACTGTCGATACCCGATAGTGATGGAGATAATGAACTTGTTCACTTTATTATCTGACGATAGCCCGATAGCGAGTTTGGTTTTGCAACTCTTGCGGAACATTGTCGCTAAGGCAGCGTTTATCGTCTTTTTTGCAGTTCAGCGAATCTACAATTTGCAAGAAACCAGTGAGTTTTATGCATGCCTATTCCATTATGAGCTAATGACCAGTTTTACGTGTTAGCTGTAGTTATCAGCCAACACACACATTGTATACCTACTTACTGGTATGGGTATAAGATTTTAACGCCTATTTTAGCCTTTTTTGATAAGAGGATGGTTCAAGCGCGCTAAATCGTAGGTTATAACGTTGCTTAACATCAGGCGAGTTGTGAAAAAAAAGGTTGTAGTAAGGTACCAGGGCGGCAGCAGTGCGTGGCGGTCGTCTCTCAGTGTCTCATGCACATCCCGAGGGGCTCGGCCACTGAGTGGATGACGAGCTGCTTCCGGCCTCGCCCGCGGCCCGCGCCACACAACCAATTTATGGAAATTATACTCGCAGCACAAACATGGGAGCACATCTGCGCACAATCGCACCACATGCAACTTGTTACACTAAATGATGGTAATCATTGGTCATTTTATAGAGTGAAAAGCTATGATAACTGGAAAGTGAAGCAGTCTTACCGCCTAAGATGAGCACTCAAGACTACTTGTGCTTCTGAATTCTGTAATACTGTTTACTTCATCATAAAATACTTTACCTTTAAGCGAAGTTACGGGTAACTAAAGGAGGATCTTTAGTATAATCATAACAAATAAACTTATCAAAAAAATTATTTCTGATATTGAAGATTTGATTTATAACGTAGCAGGAAGACGCCCTGAGATAAATGTTATAGTTACTAGCAGCCCTGTATGGAATGGATATCTTATTTTTATTTAGAGTTGACGGTTTTGAGCACACAAAGCTACTTATGATACAAAGTAACATGTTTACAATATTGTTATCAACCTGCATCACATTTTTCAATCTAGGTTCTCCTAAACGACCTAGTTTCTTTATCAGTTAAGGACGCACTATGCTAATAGAGCCTATTCTTAGTTACCTAATTAGCACTTGTTATGAAGTAATAGCTAAATACATAGGTCATACTCAAGCACTGAGGCTACTATGTATGGGAAACTAAAATTATACTCATAAAAACAACTGTTTAATAATACATTAATAATCAAGCCTAAACTTTGGTAAAATAAATGTAGGAGACTCCACAGACAACAACCTCACTCTAAAAGTTTGAATGAACTTATTGTGCAAGAATATTCTCCGAATCCATAAAACTACAAAGTAACGAATAAATAAGTATGCACAAACATCCTCGTTATTGCATTCATTGAATAAAACTCATAATTACTTACTCGATAAGTTTTTTATTTAGCACTTGTATACCTATTTCTGGAAGCGAGACTGTTCTTTGATGTCCTCTCAGATGCGCCTTGTTCGCGTATTCTGGAAAACAAACAAACACAACATCTCTTTTATACAAATTTTATTATGTCAGTTCAGATAAAATTTAGTTAAGTAGGTATAATTTTAATCAATGACGGGCAGATATAACATCCGTACCTATCTTGTTTTGCGGGTTTCCCCAGGAATGGGGAAGATAATATTATATAATGTTTTCAGAATAAAAAACGAACGTGGCTTTATTTTTTTTTATATTTGATGTAGATTGATACTCGGCACTCGATTAGAGGTTAAGAAAAACCAAAGTTTATTGACTTCCCCTCCTGAAGACTCGATCGCCCACATAAATAATATTAGTTTTATTTCTAAAATCACAAGTTAAATAATAAAATACACAAACCACCACTCAAAAGACAGAACAGGATATTCATAAAGACAAAGATAAAAGATAAATATATTTATTATTGATATAAAATGAATACTACAATATACCTATGTACAGTGTGTATCCTATTATAAAATCTCGTCAGTAATATAATTCATAAGTAATTCCTTATCAATAGATATATAGATATCATAGATATAATAAAAGTGCTACATTAAGCACTAGATACTAAAAAGACACTAGATATTAAAACAAGGCACCCAGCATCAGAGATAGGTCATCGACTCGGCTGGCAGTGAACATCGGCTCCCTCTGACAAATACCATCCCAAAATACCGGTACCGTTAGACACGACCAAAGGTATACTCAGGTACCTAACGATGGTTATATATGGTAACTCTGCCCACACATAATTTTTCTGTCTACCTTTTTGACTAACTTACCCATTTTAAAAAGTTTTGCGATATGCGAAAGGTGTTCATTTGTTTTTACCTCAGTACATTGAAATGTTTTAGATTTCATAGACTTTTTCTGGCAATGATCTTTTGGTTTTCCATCGTGTGAAATGAGAATTTAAATACACATTTACTGCTACTAAGGAATCATAGTTTCTATTCTGTAAACTATTATGTATGTACACAATAGATGAGTATATTATATAGGTATGTAAGTACGTATACACCTAAAAAGTAAAACGTGCGTTAGTGTTTATGACAAATACCTACCTAATGAATGAATCAAAAATTTATAGGATTTCGTATGAGACGATTGTATTTCATTATTCAGGAATTAATTATTTTCCTTGTATTGTTTATGTTGATTTATTTGTTATATTGTTTTGTTTATTTCCTTAGAACAATTTAAATATTTTCGTAATATTGCATGTATTCATCTAATAGAATCATTCGTGGTTGGTAGTTCGCGGGAAATATGTACAAACTATGTAGGTACCTACATATGCCCATTGTAAAAGCTTGTTTTTTCCTTGTTAGATGTACTTAGCGAAGTGATGGAAATACTGGCACATAGTAAGAACGGAAACTTCAACCAAATAGATAGAGCTAGTATCTAAAATGTAATGTAGTAAGTAGGTACTTCCCTATCTAGGCAACTTATCATTTTGCCCAAAATTACACCAATGTCTGTGGTTTCTGATAAACAAAGTCTCACACCGCAAAAAGTAGATATCTACTAAATAGTGCAAAAAATATACCTAGTATAGCTAATATACCAAATATTAGGTATATTTTTGTGAGGCAGGTATTTACAAATGTATGTCCCACGCGCAGTTTCAAAGTACCAAAAGTAGTATGTTTCATAAAGTCAGGACAGGACATCAGAAATACGCCAGCAGTCTATATATATATATAGTTACCACGAAATCAGAGATCAAAAACAATACACGTACTAACGAAAAAAAAAACCTGCTCATACTATAAAAACGAAAATTTGTGTGTGACTTAATTAATGAGTAACACAAAGTTACATAAGGACATGTTTTAAAATATGTTATACTATTCATCATACAACAACACTCCTATGAACATGATGTAAAGAGAAACCATTCGGCCATAGAATACAAAAGCCTTCGTTCGACTAAAAATACAGGAATACAAACTTCCTGTTTCGCCACTTCCATACAAACTAAGGTATTGGATAGGTTCTTTCGACAATGCTCATACTACAATTCCTCCTACAGCCTCTCTATAAAGTTGCATCATTGCACCGTGCAGGAGAGTGAGTCAGTGCAGCGAGGTCGTTGCCCCCTTGCACTGGCTTGCAGCGCCATCTGTGATCTGGCCGCGGCCAGTGTCCACGGTGCCACGGCGACGCCTTGCCAACTGCATGGACAACATAACATCACCGACGTCACTGACTTCATTCAACTTGGCTTGATTTAGATACCTACACAATTATCCGGCCAAAAATTGTAGTAAAGAGTATCATCTCTGGAAATTACAGACAATCTTGAAATTGCCGATGTGATATTCGTATCTACTGATGACACGAGACTTAGTTAACTCAGGACGAACCATCAGGACGGGCCCATAGTGTGGCAGCTTCATTGGAAAACACAATGGCGGCCAAAATCATTCGATCCTTTTTGCACAAACCTTTATTTGACTAACCGAGTGCTAGTATCGATAAAATTATTCGTAGTGTAGCGCCCCCAGCAGGGCAAGCACGGCACGGGGACTAAAAGTCTTTCCACCAGTTTTATCTACTTGTTGAATGGTGTCAGTTAGATAAAATGATGGAAATATTATGAGTTCTCGTGCTGTGCTTGCCCTGCTGTTGGGTGATATAGACCCAGCTGCAAAGAAGTAACTAGCTCAATGTATCCTTACTTCAATGCCCGGTTGTCACGCCTCTGTCGCTATGTACAACGAGACCGCGCGCCGCTCCGCCCAAACCGCATTCTGCGCCCCTGCGCCGGCGCAGCATCGGCGAAAGTCTCTACTATCTAACCGACAATTTTACGGACACCACTCGATCAACAACTTGACGCTTATGCCATTGAAATAAGCCTCATTTTTCTGTAGTAGTTTAATTAATTTTTTTTGGTTAAGGGCGCCCTTTCTAACTTAAATAGAATAGTTCGCGGAATTTCTATTAGCTCCAGTCACGGATTTCATGAAAATACTTACTGCTCTTTGTTGAATGAACAAATTTCACTTAGGCTTTGACTGCACTTTCTAAAAGTAGGCACCACTACTTTCTGTCACCAAAACTTTTCTTTATATGGAAATTGAAAAATGCACATATTGGATACAAATTTATTTATATTTTTATTTTGTATAATTTTAAATTACAATAAATATGATAACTACATAAATAAATAGTTTATGAAATTGTTTCTGCTGTTTCAAATCACAGTAAAATATAGGATATAAGTACCTAGAGTGTGCCTAGAGTTAGCTTAAGTGTCGAAATGATTCACCCAATATCGTCAAGAGTCACAAAAAGATGAAATGTAATAGCCGTCATGGTCTACTTTACGGAACAAAAACACATAAAAACGAACGCTTTGTAAAGAATCATATTTTGACAACATACTTTTTTATTGAGCAACTAAAGTAACTGTGAAACTGAGACAAACAAAAAAGGAAGCATATTCAACTTGATGAAAGTTTTTCCAACACAATTGAATTTATTGTACTGACAGGTCTCGTCTTGGACGCCGTGACGAGCGGTCGCTTTCGGGAACGGTCAATAGAGCCTCGTCAATACAATTGATCCAGTAAACAATAGGCACAACATCTGCCAGCGGCTAGCGCAATGGCTGCGAGCAAATCAATTCACTGGCCCCGCGAAAAGTGACTATAATCAAGTGCCGTGCAACGCGTGTTTATAATCTTTACATGTATCAGTGAGTGACAACCAGTGTACGTGACCCGTCATCAGAGGCCACCGGTACCAGCGCCCAGCGCGGGGAAACCCACTCCAACAAAAGGAAAACTCGGTGAGCTTGTTCCATATTAGCCACACGTGGTCTAAACCCCTTTTCTTCGGTCTCTCCTTCCTCAATATCCTAGGATATTGTCTAGACGTCTGCCACGAGGGACAAGTCTGTTTTCAAGCAGCCCATACCAGCAACCAACACCGTACGGTCACATCGGTTACTTATAGATCAAACCTACGCGTAACTAGCTTATCCGATTTCAAAATACATATTTACACAAACTGCAGTAAAAACCTGCTAAATTTACAAGGGTATACTAGATTACGCGATCTCATACTAATTACTCGTAACGTATGCGAAAACACAGACAATCTACTTTCCCAAGGCAAACACAAAAGCCTAAATACGAGTAAAAACTACACACATCTGCAGACCCGTTTGGACAATAACTTAAGATTTTAAAAAGGCGCGTGAAATATTACGCTATCCATTCCCAAAACAAATACCGAGTCGTAAAACTAAGCAATAAATCAGACCATTAACAATACAACCAAAAAAACCCTTCTTAAAATCATCTGCTAATTCCCGCCACAGCTGGGAGCCTCTATTGTCGGGTGGGTCATCCTTTGTTAAACATAGCTCAAAATTTGCTTCTAATTGTAGTCATTTTTTCTACGTACAATAAAGCCCAGACGTTTGTTTTATACACATAACACACTAGTACATAAAGCGTAATTAATAGACTTATTCCAAATAAACAGCAGGTATTAAGTGCAAGTATTTAGAGTTGTTAGACGAGACCCAAGTACTCACTCGAGTGCTACTTACTCCCCTTTTCCGTTAAAGATAAAAGGGAACTAGTATAGTGCATGATATACCAGTTAACTAATAAGTAATACATAGTATATAAGCTTCCTTCACAGCCTCAAGCACGCGCATACCTGAAAGATATCACGAGCTAGCCACGACAACCCGTCCTCTGCGATACCGCCACGGTAAGGCACAAAGCCGATATGGAAATAGGGACCCTATCGTAAAAATACCAGGAGACGGCAACTGCTTGTATCGCGCTTATAGCCTACCAAATTAACGACTTGTATTTAACGGCCTAACCTTTGACCACCAACACATTCGACGAGACCTCGCACGCCACGTTGAGGAAAACCAAAACGATCCACAAATGTACCTAGCGATCAGAAGTAATCTAGATAGTTCAGCACAAAGCGAACAAATCAGGAACTACATTCTATCACAATACCAAGATGGCATATGGGGCGGCACAGACATACTTATAGCGGCAGCGGAATATTATAGTATTAACGTCAAAATCTCTCAAAAAACCCCGCTACAAGAAACAGTATGTTTCTCTCCTAAGGCACCAAACGACACCGCAGGTAGCATAGGTCTAATAATTACGGGGAACCACTTTGATTGCTTTGAAAATCACCTAGGAGTAATAAGTACAAGCACCACGCAAAATGACCTTAGTCTTGGAACCAGCACCCCAGAGGAGAATACCAGATGAGTCCGGATACAGACTTGCCCGCCCCAGGCCACACCAAACAACAAAAACAGGTAGTAAATAAAAACATAAACATTGCCACATGGAATGTTAGAGGCGCCGCAACGTTGACTAAAAAACGAGAGATTGACGAGTTTCTAGACGGAAAATCTATCCATATTGCCTGCCTACAGGAAACTCACTTAAAATCCGGGACCTACGAATCTAGTCACTATACGTGGCACCTAAGCGGAAACAACAACAGAAGAGGCCAAGCTATTCTCATAAGAAAAAGCAGCGGCCTAAGGCTGAACTGGACTAAAGCAAACACAAACAATATGGTTGCTTCAATAGATACAAGCAGTGGAGCCTCTCTATTCATTACTACAACGAACAGGTCCAATTCAACGTCACCAGCAGCAAACGACGCGACTCGGCTACTACAACTGACCAAGAACAAACCAAGAAACTCAATAACAATCATACTAGGTGACTTCAACGCCCACATAGTACTCACAGATACACATGAACTTCGCGATAAAAATCAAAGAGGCAAAAATCTCCCACACCAAACAAGTAACGAAACGGGAAAATCTCCGATTGGACACATCATTCGGCCGGCGCAGCTGTAAACTGACTTGGACGTTGGGAAACAAAACATCGCAAATATACCATATAATGACAGATGCCAAAAACAACCAGATTTTTAATTACATCAAAGGTGAAAAAACAATCCTATCTGACCATAGAATCATATGGGGAAACCTGAAGCCCCTCACCACAGAATAAATAATACAACAGAAACCTATCTCCCTGTTCCGAACACGCAGCGAGCGGAGGGCACAGTAAAGTACGATCGACAGTCGTGGGTCAAACGGCACAACACTCCCCAAAGTATGAAAAATTTGTTTTTATTGTATCAATAGGTATATCTAGCTACTTAAATAAGCAATTTATAGTTGAATTCGAGAAAAACAGGATTAATTTAGTAAACATTTTAGAAAAAAAAAAATGTTAATACATACTTTGTTATAATGACACATAAAAAATAATTACTGATAAAGTATTAATTTATGGAAATATAATTCACTGATGATTAAGTATAAACACTAAAATAATACAATTTTATTATTGTACTAAATCTACATTCCTAATGGCAACCATGATAACTTTGAGAGACTCGAACTGTATGCAGTGAAATATGAACCGTAAATCGAAACGTTAAATATCAATTTGGCTTGCGCGTAGGTTACGAACGTACGCTGCGCTGCGAACGTATTTTGATAGCGTGGCGCGTTTTTGTTCAAAGTTAGGTCGCCCTGCCCTCACGTGAAACTCCAATAGGGACTCTACGAGACCTCCAATAAGACTAACCAGGGCCAACGTTGCGAACGAGTTTGACTACAAAACCCTAAACTACGAGATGCTTCAAAGTAACACCACTCGAAAAAAAAAAAAAACCAAGAAACTTTATTAGAGGAAACCAAAAAGAGCAGGAACGGCGAAAACCGAAAAGACCCGCTATCGTAGGAAGTGATAACAAACGTCATGAAGATGGCGGCCAATAAGACTATCAAACATGAAAGAAGGTACTCTAAGGCTAGAGAAGAGGCAATTACAAACCTACAGAAGGCGAAGTTCCATTATAAGCATCACCCTCAAGATATAGAGGCTAGAAATACACTTAAAGAGTGCCGGCGCCGTTTGCAAGAGATCGAAACAACGGAAGATCTTAAAGTTGGTAGACCTAACTATACGTGGAAGGATTCTTTATCTCATGATATGGACCCCAGGAAAACATCTGACTGGCAGGACATGGCGAAAAACAAAGGAGACTTTATAAGAGCTGCCAGGGAGATCTATAAGATGGCAGAAACCGACAGCGAATCTGATGAGGAAACAGAAAGACATACCAACAGGCAGGCACCAACCATACCCCAGGAAAGGCCGTCAGATGACACAAGAACAATCCCTTAGCGACATAGGATCTATTCGACCCACATTTAATATCCACCTACTACACCCGACGTGGTTATGATTACACACAATAGGACCAACATTACACAGCGAACGTATTAAGATAGTGCTTGCAAAGCCAAACACTAACAAACCCCAAGATGGGTCTACTCAATAATCAACGAATACCATTTTTTACTAACGCTTATCCCTATCCCTAATAACAACCTTCTCCAAATCGGCGTCTGGCTGCATAGCCGGTCGACTACCATCCCGGAGCGTTAGCACAAAACCACGCTCCACAACCTCGTGCCCCCCGGTATGCCGGTTTGACCGGAGCAGGCTTGTCCTGGCTGGGTGCGGTACCTATGTTCATGTTCACAATTGAATTTATTGTACTCAAAGTTCGATGGCTCGTTTGTTACGCTTTCTTTTCTATTAGGAAAGATGATGGTTGGATTCATATTTTTTTTGTAATTAGTTACCTACGTATTATAAAAAAAACGTTATTTTATACATACCTATTCTACAAAATCTACACCTAGGTAAACACGAATAGATAAACAAAATATTTTCTTTAGGTATGATTTATACACAACGAAAATTAAGTAGTACAAGTATTTTGTTACGTAAACTTAACGTTTAAACGTATCCAACGGAATAAACATAGTTTTCATAATATGCAGAAAACTATTAAGTAAACTTGCAACTATGAAGCTATTTTAATTTTCCAGCAGATTTTCCGCCATTCTATTTCCGACTTTATCTTCGAGTATGAAAGCTCTTTCAGAAATGAAGTATATTATTATTATAAATAATTATTTATAAATTCTTCGGCCGGGACGCATGGAGGGAGTTGGGGGAGACATTTGCCCAGGAGTGGAACAGTATAGGTTAACAAAAAAAAACTTAGAAGCACCCGCGGGTAAGGTATATACATATGTACTGAGCGATTAAGCTATATAATACACAATGTATGTAAGTATGTACCTATACTCGTGTGCGTCACGACGGACTGCGCCGGCGCAGGTATCGGAAGCTGTTGGCAACCATGTTGTTTACTACTCTATTTCTATTCAGATTACATTGTCAATTTATTGTATTCACATATGTAGTTCTATTTATTTAATGTGTTAGCGCAAGCTGTGATTTTCAGTATATAAGATTCTACATATTTTTGTCACTGCATAGGTGCTCCTTAAAATAAAAAAAAGATATCTTTTTGTTTTACTGGTACACCATCAAACTCACTCACCATCTCGCGATTTCGTCCAAATTACGTTGCGCCATAATTTTCTATCATCGATGATCAATTTTTATCATTTTCTTCGTAGTTCCAAGGTTGCCTCTATTTTGCCTGTATAAACGAAATAAAACCAGTGTAAAGTCTTAGTATTAAGCTATATGTATATGTCTTATAGTCAGTCGACTACTTCCCTATCATAGAATATGTGTCAAAGAAGTAAATGTAGGTACATTAAAGTAAAAAAGATTTAACTAAGATACATAGATCGAAGTAAGCAGATACGCTAAGAAACTGTGGTGGTTGGAGCGAAGAGTTATGCGATTGTCATATCTAAGTATTGAATGTAAACACATAAGTATCGTCGGATTTATAAATATAATCATGATCACCATTTGAGAGCTAGATCAATTTCTGTGGTCCAAGGTGGAGCATGCCAGTACTGTATATGACAGTCTAGTGTATGAGACTTAGATCAAGTGTAATCTGTACTCACAGGTGGTGCAGCAGGCGGCGGCGGCGGGGCCGCGGGTGCAGCCCCGGCGGGCTGTGCCGCGGGGTTTGCAGCTGCCGCCGCACGCGCAGCTCGCTCGCGCTCCTCCGCCTGCCTGAACTCCTCGCTCGGCAGGTAGCCCCTGGCCAAGAGAAGGACAAAAAAATAATAAGAAAAAACATAAAACAAAATTAAAAAAACATTGTCTTTCGTAGATTGATTGGCTAAAATAAGCAATGGAAAAAAAGAAAGGCAGTTTTTAAATCCGAGGCCTATTTGGACTATCTTCTCCGCTCCCTAAGTTAAGACCCGATAGTAGCCTTGCTGTAACTTAAATTTTATTAGTACTTTTTTTTAATAAATAACGAAGTTATAAGTTACTTAAGAAATAAATTTAACCTAAGAATTTTCAAGAATTCAATGATAAGTACATAGCATTTACAAAAAAATCTTACCTTATCTACAAACAGAAAAGCATTGCAAAAATATCGACAGATTCGCGAGATGTACCTATTCATGAGTCAGTCTATCATTTCGCGGCTGGCAGGTATTTGCATTTAGCATTGAACTTGACTTGTTTGATGAATGTCGGTCTGAAGGCCGTTGGACATTAGCACCTCTGAGGCACTGATTGATAGAGAAACGCATTATCTCGTGTATTCAGGGAATCACGACTAGAGGAATTGTTTGAAATTTAACATTTTTCATGACTTTCCCCATATGTATTAAACAGAAGATAGAACTTGTTGTCTACCATTAGCTAGGGACTGTGATTTATTATTTAGTTCTGACCATAAAAAACACAACGCTGCAGGCCATTAGCCAGAATGCCAGTAATCTAAAAGCTTACAATACAAAGTTACAAATTTACTACATCTGGCTGCACTTCAAACGGAACTAACGAAATAATATTACTGGTGTACTGTTGCATTCTATATATTCTAAAACTCCGCCAAATGTCTGCCATAATGAAAATTATCGTACAAATTGGAAAGAAGAGTACCATTAATAAAAGTATCGTAAAAATTGAATTTATCATAGTCATAGAAACAAAATTATTCTAAAAGTGTAAGTATTAGGTATGTCTAATATTGCAGATATTCATTTGAAGTCAATTTGACATTGTAGTTTTTCAGTATATGTCAGTTATTCCTCTTCAGCAGCAGGTTCTTCGGCGGGTTCTGGTTCGGGAGCTGCCTCCGGTTCGCGAGCTGCCTCCGGTTCGGGAGCTGCCTCCGGTTCAGGTTCTGGTACCGGTTCCGGTTCCGAGGCTTGTTCTGGTTCAACAGTCACCTCCAGGATTGGTTCACCTTCCTCTACTTTCTCAGCCACATCTTTGGCAACGTCCAAGGCCTTCTCTAGAATCGTCTGGCTGTTTGCATTGCTCGGCGGACAAATACATGAATCGCCATCTTTGCACACCCCAAGAGTGCCGCTGTAACAATATGACAAATATTCACCACTTCCAAAATATACCTAAAGTTTGTGTATAACATGTGTAAAAATAATTGCTTTTATCTAAGTTGGATTCGAAAGTAATAAAAATAAAACAAAAAATAAACATACCGTTGTTGCAAATCTGATGACACGAACACAAATAAATAAATTGATTACAATCTCACTACACGGAAAATATTCCCTTTTCCTATTCCCTTTTCCCTAGTAATAGATTGAAGTAAATGAATAAATAGCCACTGTTCTTAAATCAACATATAACAATATGTTTATTTCCAAATTATATCTGCAATAAACTTAATATTCAATACATAAATTAAAAAAATAAATAAACGCTAAAAAGTAAAAACGAAATATTATAAAAACACATCATTCCGCGTCTTCTTCAGCTGGTTCTGGTGCCATGAAGTCGTTGTTTTCTTCCTCCGGTTGTTCTGAGTCTCCAATACCAGTTTCTATGATCACGGCCCCATCACCAAGGTCTACTGCTACTTCATAATCCTGTACGAGCTGTTCTACTTCTTTGGTAGCTGGTGGCAGATCATCAACAATATCCAACTCTTCTAATACACTAGGTGGTTTGGGCAACGACGTGGAAGAGTCTTTTGCCGTCGGCGCTTCTTTGCTTCCCTTTTTATCATAGTAGTCTCTGAAACAATACAAAACACATATCAATAAATTAGGACCTCTATAAATAGTAATAATTCATAATGTATTCTATACGAAAAAATATTTTGGAAGTTTCTAAACAAGATCAGTGAAGTGAAGAACAAAAATAAATATAAACATACCGTGGAAACTGAAGTCCTTGATATCACAGCTGATACGCTAAATAACATCAATTTTATAACAGCAGCGAAATCCCTTTGGTCAAAAATAACTTGTTTACACCATGAGGTGGCTATATTATGCATAGAGGTGCCAAATAGCATTGGAATTGGCATTGGTAAGACAATTATCTTCTCGTATATTGGCCTAGCAACAATCAACGCATTCTTGCGTCATCGAGATAATATTATTGGAAGAAATCCAAACTTCTTAGAGACGATATACTCGAACATTATCGAGAGTTAAGGCCGCTTCTAATCGCTGCAGTTGGCTTGCCTGTTGCTTTCATATCAGTTGGTCTTTGTATAATACATGTTTTAATTGACTGGCCACTTTGATACACATACCTATAATGTACTTATGGTTCGTGAGCAGTGTAGGTTAAAAAACACTACTATTTCTTCAGGTATAAGAGTTACTACTCTATCAGCTATAAAATTTTATTTCAACTCCCATGAACTGGCAACCACTTTAATATTTACTTACGAAAGTGTATTATTTTTGGACGGTCACAGATTAGTCTGCCAAAAATAATATGGATAGAAGAATTGCTTTCGAAATTTGAAATCTCAGTAGAAAATGTGACAAAAATCTATGAAAGATGTGACATTCAAACCTAAACTTGTGTCAAAAAAACCTGAAGAATGCACCGCACATCGCTACAGCAGACGGAAATATTCTAATCTAGGATATTGTACCCAATCTATGTATCCAGTCTAGATGTAGGTTCAGTAATCAGCCGGTTTCCTGCCTGCGTCTGCGTGGGACGAGCCTCGGGTAATATAGATCGCTCCGTATTTTATCCCGGACTGGTTTATTGGTGCTTATTGGCTGGAACGCATCGCTGTCCGCGATTTATTACCAACTGGGATTTAGCTGCATTCAACTAATGGATAATGATCGGTTATTAAATTGCATTTACATTTACCAGTAGGTAGGTATACATATTTAATTATTTATTAGTGATCCGGTTGTTTTACAAAATCCTAGAAAGGAGATGATAACATTTCTTCATACTGTTTAGGCTTTTAGGTTCCCATTAAATTCAATAATAAATCGGTGATGTTGACAAGCCGGGAAACCCTCTACTTATCCCAGTTCTGTTTTTTTTTGGTAAATACCTTCCGAATAGATGGTCAAATCGTGCGCAGTCTAAGTAAAAAACAAGTTGGTTTATCTGATTGTTTTGTTACCGTTGGCCTCGGGCCAGGTCCACTGTGTGGTTAGTCTATTCGCGGCACATAGCGTGTTTTTCTATCGCTATGTAGGTACTCGAGGAAAACGTAATAAAACTCTTGAAGATGGCTTCAGTTTTATTTTAATTTTGTTGTTCAGATAAAAACTAGGGGTGTTCTGATGTAAACAAGGTCTACTGGAGTCACACCTTGAGCTTTAAGATTTAATTCGGAACAGCACAAATTATATTTTTTTCTGCTAGAGTAAAAGATTTTTAAATCATTTTTCAAGCTATCTTTCAAATATCAGTCTTCGATACTCGTGGATAAAAACCGTCATGAGCTTTAACTTCTCAGTACATATCTCTCTCTCTCTCTCTCTTGAGTCATTTTTCCTCATGACTGAGGGTCGTGACTCCCTCGCAGCGTTAATTCGCTAGGGGAGTTCTCTTGGGCAGATACATCGTGGTGGGCTCAGGTCCTTCCACGGAAGACACATGTCCTCGGATACGTGGTTCTCAAACATGTCGATTTCCTCACTATGATTTCCTTCACCGTTAAGCGAGTGCAAATCCACACCTAACTTGAAAAAAGAGAACCTAGGAGTAAACAAATAGATAAACAAGAAATATCTTTCACTATGTAGCTATCTGCAATATACACTAAATATAGTCGAGTGGAGACCCTCCCGTGGCGAGTATTATTTCGGTGGCATTCCCGCGGCGGTGCATCAACCTCTGCTCTATGCGCCAAGTGCACGACTACTACCCGCTCGCGCGCTATTTCTATAATACCCGGTGTCGGATGTGCACTGCTATCTATGCTCTGCTACTATATATCTAGCTATGCTGCCGGATATTTGTTTAAAAATTAAATTGCAATGCAAGGATCTGGTGTTGATATAGATACATATTATATCTCCGTAGATGCTTGCTGCAGGAAACGGAAAATTTGCAATCATCCGAGTGGCAGCCATCTTGTCTCCAGTTACGGGAAGTGTAGTAACAGGAGGATGGACGGAGGGAACATGATTTATCTGGCAATATTATTCATCTCAGACATGTTTGGATTCGGTCGCAAGCTCATTATGAACCTTTGAAGATCGGATGTGAAGAGAACAGAAAATACACCTCCTTGGGTGTTTTTGCTTCTGGAGAGATATATTTTTTTTTACAAGGAATGGGTTTGCACTTGATCGTAATTCGCCTGATGGTAAGCAATCATTACGGTCTAGGGTAGAAAGTGCTTACCCAGTATTATTCACTCTCGACTCTCGTTGTGAAGATCGCAAGGTTAAATTCCGCGGGGAACAGGGAGTCAGGCAGGGAGTTCACAAATTTAGCAGTTCGCACTATAAAAGTGACGGGAACTTGGACTAGTAAATAATTAAATACGATGAAAGAAGTTATTAGTCTGATCCTGACAAACGAGATGATTATAAAACAACGTTTATAGATTCAAATTGCACTGAAACCAATCTATACTAATATTATAAAGCTGAAGAGTTTGTTTGTTTGAACGTGCTAATCTCAGGAACTACTGGTGCGAATTGAAAAATTCCTTTTGTGTTGGATAGACCATTTATCTAGGAAGGCTTTAGGCTATATAACATCACGCTGCAATTAATAGGAGCGAAGAAACAATGGAAAATGTGGAAAAAACGGGGAAAATTATTCATCTTTGCGGGCTTCCTTTGCGTGCGCTGCGAAAACGGTTCAAGATATAAAAAAAAATGTGTATGAAAGAATTATTTCTCTTGAAATGATCTAACAAAATGTCCGCAACAGTAGGTATATGTCTATCTTTTAAGGTTAACTCACTAGAAACGTTTTTATGGTAATACTTATTCCACGCGTAGGAAGTCGCGCGCACCAGCTAGTATTAGAATGTTTATCAAACCGCATGCACTGAGAGATAACATTGACGAAGGTGAAAACTCTCAATATCCAGTGTATGATAGCCAGCCGGCAGTGCTAACTCGCTAAACGTTACTTACAATATTGACATCATCGGTGACTGCGCAACAAATTGCTTGTTGCGATGCAAAAATTAGTTCACTTTTTACGGTTTTACTGGTACACAATAAAAAAAATAGTGATTTAAACAACATAACAATTACCTTGTGACTTTTCCTCAAAGCGGTAGATTACTAGAACACGATTGTGAAATCGATAGAAAAAATGTAAGTACCGATTATAATACTTAGTGGGATTTGTATTTACGATTATGTCCGTGGAACCGGCATATGTAAAAAAAGAGGCCATACCAATTACTATGTTTAACTATTTATAGAAAAATATTTAATCCAATGATTGTGATGGGAATACTTAAACCAAAAGAAATATAAACTGGAATACAAAAATGTTACACGTGCCTAAATAAATACAAATTAGGTACGTCATTCCTCTACAGACGACGCTTGTTCGAGCTGATAAACAAGATCATCCAAAAACTAATTATATTCCAACACATTCTGACGCTAACATAGTGACAGAAAGTGGACACAAAATAACACTATTGATGTGTTTCAGACAGTTTGACGAATGGCGGCGAGTCGCTAAGCGAGTGAGTTATTGTGTGGCCAAACAACGCACGTCATTGGTCACGCGTTCGACATAATGAGCTTCGTTTTCGTAAATTGTGAATAACTGAAGTTTCCTTGGAAATATTTTGATGTACCTAGCTCTGATTTTAGTAAAGGAATTTAAAACTAAAAATCACCGAACATTTTTATTTTACTAAGCACCAAACCAGTATTAACCTAATCGGACATATAATCTCTATCACATATCTTGAGAAAAGCGTCACACAAGGCAGTGTTCTGAGTCACATAAGTTTTAAATATCTATACCTAATATTGTTGAAATTAGACATATCTATGTATATATAAGAAAGAAAACTCCCCTAATGAATTAATTCTGCAGGGAGTCACGACCCTCAGTCATGAGGAAATACGACTCGAAGAGAGAGATGTATATATAAGTATGTACAGAATCTTTCTAGATTATTTTAGTTGCTTCGTGTGCACCACGTTGGCATTTAAAATGAAAGCACTGCAGGAGCGCAGGGCAACAAAGGGCTCTAGCTCTATATCTGTTGTGACCATTTAAGGAAGCGCTCCGGGTTGTCCTGGAATAGAGTAGGATGGCTCCGCACAGGGCTGACATATGACATGACATATGACATATGACATATGACATATGACATATGACATATGACATATGACATATGACATACCTATTCCAAAATATTAATTTCTTCTATGAATAGGTAAGTAGAAAAGACAAAACGGTGGTCCGATACATAACAAAGCCAGTCTTTAAAAATACAATTAATTACCGAAGGTCTCTTGATGATCAGATCGATCAGCTAGTTAATATAGACACGTCTAGAATAACATATTTTAATGAATGTATCTATAGAAGAATTAGTAAGCACAAGTTCAGTTGGAATTTTAAAGAAAAACTTCATCGAAACATTTGTAACTTATTGGCATTTGCAAGGAAACCTTCAAAGGATCACCAAACCAAAAATATAGACTTGTCTGCGACAGCCCTGTTGCAATAATAGGCAGCAAATAGAGTAAAAGCACCCCAGCGGCGGTGCGCGTCTGATGGCCTGCGCCCGCGCCGCCGCCTCGGCAAAGTTAGCCACGCCTGCACTAATGCTCGTGGCCTGAGCGCGGATGTTCCGTGAAAACATTATTCTAATTTGACAACCATTACATGGTTATTATGTTACAGGTTCTCTAAAAAGGCTATACGCATAAAATATAGATTAAGGACCGGATATAGAACTTTGCGTCTGAGCCAGCGCTAGTCTAGTACGATTTACCTACATAAAATTTATTGATTTTTTTTCATAATTTCAACATGAAAGGCGTATATGCGATAACATACATGTAAAAAATAGACAAGTGGTGTATGTATACCCTGTAAATTGTATCCACCATATTAGATTTATTAACATAATTTTTCATTTCTCTAAACAATGTATATGTATATAACTAGTTAAGTATAAGATTATAAGATACTACAGCTTCTTGAATTTCCTAACATTATTTACATTCAGTGTAAATTACGCCCAATATAATATAAAGATTTAAATCATGCCCCCACTGATATTTGAATTATCGATCGAGCCCAATATAGATTTATGTGCGTCATTGAAGGTAATCAATCAGGGCTTTCTTTTCAAGGGCGTTTTTCAAATAGTGTACTTAACTATGATTAACATTACCACGAAAGCTGAAGCCTTGAACACTGAACAGATGTCGGTAATTCCCATACGAACGAGCATGTGAACACTATTTCTTTATTAATAACACCAAGAGTTGAAAAAGAAACAAAGAGTAGGTATAACGTTACTTGATAATGCGGTTCCTAGTATTCAAGATATTCTGAAATAGGGATAAAGTAAGTGTTTTTTAAGAAATACTCGTAACACAAAATAGTTTCTTTTGTATCAATATTGTTCCTCATCATGACAGGGTCATAGATACCTTATGTCATCACTGATCAAGATTTCAGTGAAATAGAAACCGTTGCCTGTTGTTTTTCTTTAAATAAATAATTCTTGTTTATCTATCGTAAATAAGAGAAAGATAATTTTGAAATTAAATTTTTAGTTTAGAGTGTCTGTGATGGCTACAAATAAAAACTTTGCACCAAACAGCTCAAGCGCTATTTTTTATATACTGCACTGTACAGCCAGGCATTTGATTAGGCCACCTGAAGCGATACCCGCACAAGCGTAATTATTTGCAATATATCCTATCCAATTTGCAGTTAACAAAGTTTCATGCAAATTCCATCGAGCCACAATGCATGGTACGGTCACGGTAGCTACTTTTTCCCACGCGGCGTGGACTGGGTGCGACCAGCATATGTCATACAAACATCCATATGCCACATACAAGGACACGTAATATGACAATGAAATTATTTACATTTGACTACACACACATTCATGTAAATATCGAGCCCAATACAACAAAGCAAGGTCAATGTTAGATGTATTTTTCGACAACAATGTCAAGGATGCGGCCAGCCAACCTTTAAATGATTAGGTTAAGTACATAATATTCAGTTTTACAAAATTATGTGGGTATAAAGAATCTTGCAAAGAATGTGAACTTATTGTAAATTAAGACATTATAGTCAGTATTTTTTTTTGTTAGGAATTGCCACTTATAATAATTTACCTGCATGTAATGTAATGAATAAATATGGTTTATATCTTCATTTAAAAACTCAATTGTTTTGCTTTATTTTTGTGCAGCATCTTAGACTACAGTAGTGCATAACATCAGACAGGCTGTAGCCAAACGTTGGCATATTTCGTGTAAAAAAATCGATACATTTTTTCTGAAATGAGCAAGACCACATTCACAAAAGACCAAAGATATGCAGATACCAGATATCAAGTCCGACTGACAAGCTTACAGGTAGAATTGTGAAATAGATAAGTAGTAGGATAGGGCAGTATTTATCTGTCCAGATAAATCCATCAATTATTATCTGAATCATGATGACAACGTAGGTGTCAGATAGAATACAAACATAAAAATAGCAGAACTAAGAAAAACCCATCATAGTAGTTTATGCAACTGTCATATAATTAAGGGTATTAAAACACGAGTGTGAGAATAATAGTAACGAGTGTTTTAATACCCGTGTTATATGCAGTTGCATACACTGCTTTATCTTCACTAATGCAATTAATCAAACAACAAGAGTAAAAGCTGACAATAGTTAATTTTTCATATAATTTTCTAGATTTTTCTGGCAAAAGATTGTGAGTTACTTTTGTTGCCAATTCTAGAATATCCGGAGGCGTACAAATATCATCGTCGCTATCCATTTTTAACTTTTAATTTGTATTTAAAAAACAAAACACATTGCGAAACATTAAATTCACGCGTACGTGTATTGTCACAGTGATTTTGCCGCCATTAAAATCTAACCAACGAGAGTGCAGCGCGACCAACCTGATTGGCCCTGCAATCAGATTGGTCACGCTTTTCCGGTGTTATAATGAGCTATTACGATATCGATGTGGATATTATAACATCATGTGAAATTGCTTAAATTGAGTGTTTTGTTGTCTGTGCTATAACAGTAGTAATTATAAGTCAAGTATTGGAAACATAAGTAGAATGTTACAACATTAGTGTAGATAAAAGTTATAACGAAACGACAACAAACACACAAGATTTTTGGAAAAACCAAGAACCAAGAACCAATTGTAAGTTTCAGTACTTAGCAGTCGGATGACACGTTACATTGTAGGTCCCGGCTGTTTGTCTAGTACGGCAGCCGTTGAGCCATGTCAGAGACCCTTAGGGCGGTTTGAAAACTCTCGACACCAGAGTTGGCCACTCTCATTCGATAAGAAGAAGAAGTACTTAACAAATGCAGTTCAACAATTTAGATAAAAAGGAACCTCACATACAACATTATACAAATCTGAATGAAGAATCAAAATTAGGTACTGCTGACTATAGTACTTGATGACTAAACGACCTTGATGATGTGACGTAGATATACCTCTAATACCTAGACCTACCTCTAATAATGGTAAGGTACAGACAATTCATAGACGATCACAGTTCAGCGTAGCGAATACCAAACAATAGTTTACGATGATGTTTGTTAACAAGCCTTGTGCAGAGCCATATCCGCCGTTTGTTGCTACTTTGTCAACAATCGCCTTTGAAGTACCTCCGTCAAAATGTACCTATTTCCAGTTTTAGTCAAACTAGAACATTCTACAAGTACCTACATCACAGAATACATAATCCTACACACAGATAAGTTTAGGTTTTGGTTGCAAAGAATTGAGTCAGGCATTCGTCACTACCGATTTCTTACACAATAAAAATAGTTTGATCGTCATAAGGTGAGTAATGTTGTGATTTGGTGAATGGAAAACTTTGAAATGGAACGTGAATTATGGAAAGCATAAACCAGTTTTATGCGTTAACAAAAAAAACCTAGTCGTTGTTTTGTAAAAAGTATTTGCTGCTAAGCAAGTCCTTATAAAACTACAAGAAATGCCAATTTTAATTTGAACAAAAAGGCCCAAGATGACCCCGCTGTTTCGACTCGCATAACAATTGTGGTGAGATTAGCGACGGCAGCGATTAGTTCAACAGTGTCCGTCGTGACTCACTCCCAGGCACTTAGCGGATTTCCGCCGAGGCCAGACAGGTCCCAAGTATCGTGCTAGTAAGCTGGATTTGAAGGGATTTTGAGACTTGCGACGTTACTTCGGTCAAGTGAAAGATAAGCCATTTACTGGAAGTCAATTTATTGTTACGAAATCACGAAGACTTATGGGCGCGTTGTTGTACTAAAAATTATAGTGTGATAATGACCTAATGACATCTTAATTTCGATGAACACATGTTACTTAAAAGATTTGGCAAAATAAAAGTCTATAAGTATGAAAATTAAAAAGAACTGCGTCAGCATACAGCTAAGCACGATAAAAAAGGTTCAAATAAAACACAGAGTGAGTTATTTTTATTAGGATCTAAATATAATAATATCAACAAAAATATTTAACTAAGTTACACTGCCAAATAAAAGAAACTAAATAAAAAGTAGCTAGCGATCGGAAACGATCAAAATCTAGATCTCGTAGGATGGGGCGAATAAAGCAGTGCACACATATGCAATCTGTCTTCATTGCGTTTAGTCATCTCGTAATGGAACCTTCCGCCTGTCTGCTGCGGCGGACCGACATTCTTGCACTCTGACTCAAAAACTGCGGGATTCTTCCATTATCTGATCATTCAACTGTTTTGACAGGAGTTCAAAACATATATTAAACCATTATCTAGTACCCACGACACAAGCGTTGGCTTAGTGTGGGGCTAGATGGCGCTGTGTGCAATGTCCCGGAATATTAATTTATTCTTTTCATAAGTATAATGTGTAACATCAAATTTATAACGATGGAGAAGAGGATGATGAAATTATTTCAATCCTTATGATGTAAGTATCGCTATAGTGGTGTAAATTGGAAGCCAGTATTGGTAATGTCTGCGGTTTGCAGTTTGTTATCGCCAGCGAGGCGATAAATTCGATTTCTTTGATCATAATGGTTGGTCTGACAGCAGAATTTTACAATGTAATGAAGTCGAAGAAATCAATTTACTTGTATGTTTGCGACCGACTGTTTGTTTTACTTTTCTCTTCATTAGGATGACTTACCAATACTCCCGTCTCCATAGCAATTCACACAGTAGGTATTCGGATAAATATTTGGGTCTGTAATGATTGCGTGGGATTCATGTTTGGCAATAGATTCGCCTCGAATTACGCAAAATACGCAAATATCGTGTAAGCAACGTTTATATTAGGTTCTGCAGTGTAAATATGGAGCATTTAGTATTATGATTTCATTAAATTTAATGGAGTAATGTTAGTTTTAAAAGCGTAGAGAAACCAAGCCAAATTATAGGTATACATAAATGTATTACAAGGTGGTCATTTAGTTCTCAGATCTTTTAGTATTACATCAATTAATACATGCATACGAGCCGGATATAACAAGTCATTTAGTAAAGGTACTCATAAATTGTAAGAGGTACTTATTTGCTGAAATGTATCTTCTATGCCAAACGACTTGGCCAGCCAAATCAATTAGCTTCCTATCAAGATAATAATGCGACAAACGTAACGTCATTCCAATTCACGCATTGCGTTTGATATATTTTGATGCATCGATTGTTTTATTATGATAGTGTCAATTTTACTTGGAAAATAATTAAAAAATGCGGTTTTATTAGGTTCCTATAGGGGAACAAGGTGACGTATTTTTTTATTTTAAAGTGAGATGACCGAGAATATTTATTCCGATAACCGTCACAAATTCACGCGAATCAGACACAGATTTTCAGAAGACTATGGCTTTAGTACCGACATGTTTCCAAGGTTACCTCATGCTTGTTTCGGCTTACCATCAAACGATCGAAATAGCATCGTAATATGACGCGAGGCCGATGGTAAATCTTCGCGCTGTCGACGGCAGTCGGCACGAGGGACATACCGCTGAAACGAGTGCCTCGTAAACATCAACATCGTGAGGTTCCATAGGTTCTTACAGTGAATCCGTTGGACTCCTAAACCTACTTAGTATATGGTCACAAAACAAAAGTGAGAAATGAGTACATTGAATGGAAGAGTGGATGAGATGAGACAAAGGAAGAGATTTCTTTATTCGTCAAGACCATTGAGATATTACTACTACGTATAGAGGAGTTAACGCGTTGCATGATTTTGCGCCACGCTTTGCTGTACGCTGTACAGCAACTATCCAGTGAGTATCCAACGCCCGTGGAGAATAGTTGTATTTGGCTCGCATAAATAACATCATCAAATGCCTGGTTGTGTTCTTAAAGACTGCCGTATACACTCCAGAATATAAAAAAGTGATGGTTTAATATTTTCATCGGTAAGTAGACATTTAAACGCTGAAAACTCTTTGATTTAAACTTTTCCGCGATGTAACAATACTCACGAGAATCGGGCTGCAGGGCGCCGCCATTTTGCAAATACACGGCGCTTAAGTCGTTTTGGTCGCGAGAAAACTGTACTCAGTACGCTTTTAAGTGCTGCGTATTTTAATAGTTTGGTTAGACGACATAACTATGTTTTCGCGCTGCAGCTAATTTTAGTTCAATCTCTTTCCAAAATGAAGCAAAGCTTTGGTTCGGGTGTCTGTTCTATACGCTAGTAAATATAGTTCAATGGTCAAGACATAATAGTGTTACAAGATCAAGTTGATCGATCAATTGCTACTTATTTTAGACACAAAAAAATCGTAAACGAACAGAATATATACCAAATTTAAGCTCATGGCAAAATGTGGCATCAATAAATTAATAATTACTTATTAAAAAAACAAGATCATTATTAAGAAATTCGTGCGACAATGGAGACCCACATATCAATAAAACAAATAATCGTGCGTTTTGGCAACGAACGCTTGTCGTCTACCTCGTCGTCCTATGTAAATTCTGCGATATAAACCAACTGAAAGGGGCGATCGCTAACAACATCTTATAGAGTAGGTACCTGTATAAATACTTCGGCTAATATTTTACAAAATGGTGAATTTATCGAACATTCACATAAACGTACCATTAATAAAGCGAGTGTGTGATGGTTGATCGGTTTTCACACCGTTACGAAGCAGCAGAGCATCACGATTCTTGGCGTTGTTATAGTATAGGATTCTAAGAGTGACATGAAGGTGCGTGTATCCACTAAAAAGTTCAACGCCAATGCTCTAAAATATTATCGATCATTGAAACCGTTCAAAAATAAAATACAACATGCTTATGGTACTTCAGATATTAAGTTACAAAAAGTGTGTTCATCATTTTTTATCAAAACATTTACATTTTAATTTAGTTGTATTAACCGGCTAGCACTTACGTCAAAAATTACGTCGAAAAATTAGCTCGACAAGTTTCGGAAATCTGAGGTTTCCATCATCAGGAGGACGAGTCAGCACGCCAACCGGGACGCGCGTGCTGACTCGTCCTCCTGATGATGGAAACCTCAGATTTCCGAAACTTGTCGAGCTAATTTTTCGACGTAATTTTTGGCGTAAGTGCTAGCCGGTTAATACAACTAAATTAAATCATGCCTTACGGGAACTATAATACAGTGATTTACATTTTATTTGTACTAACATCAAAGACCCCAAATAAAAATTATTATGGTTTAATTTTATGAAGGAGTCTCTTCAATTAAGTTTAAGTACCAATTTATATATGCGGGTGAAATGATCATATTTACTGGTCTCAAAGTTAACTAATATTAAAAAAAACTTCAGCCTAAATTGTGCGGCTTCTTATAAGCGTGACTCATTTGGGATAATAGAATTAAAGTCTTATTACTTGCGTGCCTTTGTTGTCTCGTAAACCGACTTCGGCATAGCCACGGATTATCATAAACCTGCAACAGTACTGGATACATTCTTCGTACGGATATATTCAGAACTAGTAAAACATGGGCCTCGGTTCCGATTATTAATTGGTATTGAAGGCAAAGCGTGGCAGAAGTGGTGCCATCAGTTGAGTTCATGTACTCGTAGTTTTGAGCATGAATCAAAATCGTGGCCTTGTTTCATCTATCTGAGGTTTATATTGTGGAGTTATAGGACTTTGCCAAATTATTAGCTAAAAGGTTTATGAAGGCATTCAGTTAGTAAATACACCTTCATTCCTTCTGGAGTACGTAATAGTTATCAAAAGGTTTACTAAAAAATATTAGGAATAAGAAATCTTTGTAGTTAATCACAATCAATTATATTAGGTATGCTAGGTCAATAAAATTAAGAGCTGGAGTAACAATATTGAAGTAATGATTAGTTTACAATAGTACAGCGTTTTATAACGTTTTTATGCAAAACTTACTCCCCGTGAAAGTGCTTGAACGGTGCATGTAATTGCATTTATACGGGTGATAAAAATACAACCATAGCGAATGACAAAACTGGAAATAAACGCAAGTTTAGTGAAAAAATAGAATTATTGCTACGTATAAGGGTCGGCAACTAACTCTAGCGGTGACCGTTATTGCGCAGAAGTACAAAATAAGGTACCTGAGGGGGGCTAGCGGCATGAAGGGCGGGCGTGCGGGGCGCTGATTGGCTCTCCAGTCGCTTGCCGTTCGCCGCGTACATACGCCACCCCGCGCACATCCCGTGGTAATTGCATCCATTGAATAATAAAATTAATAACGCGACTGTCGCGTTATTAATTTTATTATTCAATAGCTTTTTTTGTTACGTATGAATTTATTTGTTGAATTTAAACTTTTAAGTTTGTTTGTGACTTAAGTAAATATGCATAAAACAAATAAATATTTCAAGACATATCACTCAGCGCCATCATGCCCCATACTAAGCTAACGCTTTTATCATGGGTACTACATAACGGATATAATACGTAAATACTTTTTTTGTAAATACATACTTATTATACATAGAAACGACCAGACACAAAAGAAATACCTAATTACAAATTTTAATATGCATAATTTCTTGTGTTATGCGGGAATCGAACCAGCAACAGCAGCAGCAAGAACCTTGATTAGAAGAACAAATACTATTTTGAAAAGTCAGGCAAGGAAAATGTTTAATGACGTGATTTTTTTGAAAAAGTGTATCTATCTAATTAATTGATTCTCCGAAACAAATCAAAATTGAGATTCACGAAGTTACAAATACTTTACTCGGTCATTCGGACAGCAACACTGTAAATTTGAGTTTTGATTAAGAGTTTATTTTTTATTTATTTTGCATAATTCTATTTAACAAAAAGATAATATTGGAGTCCAAAATAATAGTTACATATAATGTATTGTGTGCGCGACAGTACACATGCTCAGCAATCCCCTCCACGTACCGGCCAGCGCTACAGTTATGTGCCTACCCCTATACTCGGTTTTACTGATACATTTTATTGATTGGCAGGACTGTATCAAAACGACCGCTTTAAACGTTTAAACTAGGGCACTGCGTCTATCGAAAATAGGTGTGCCTTGAATTTCTGGAAAGTGTATATATGAATTTTGTTTAGCTGAAATAACACAAATAAAAATCCTCCACGCAAATTCCACGAACCAAACTTTGGAGAACATTTAAATGAAAACATGTTGTGATGAACATTTCCTACATCCGAGAATCGAATAAACATTTGCATTAAAATCGAATAATCCCGCCCAATCAGGCAGATAATATTCTCCTGTTTACATTCGAAACGGTGAATATATCGAGGAAAATGTACGATATGAGTCCAGTTTTCATGAACGTTTTTTCTCGATTTATAGCCTGTTTATTTGTTAGAGATAGGTTGATAACAATGTTGCTAAACTAAATGTGTGGTATAAGTTAAAAGATATGGCGATTTCAACAATAATAGTCCAAATAGTTTTAAATATATGCAATAGTGCTTTTAAAGCTCTTGGATTTGTGATACGGCAAACAGGACGATTTCATGACAGAGGGGCTATAATGGTACTGTATTACTCTTTGGTGCGCAGTAAACTAGAGTATAACGCCCTAATCTGGGATCCGCATGAAGAGAAGTACAAAGAAATGATTGAAAAAGTACAAAGAAAGTTTGCTAGATATTTGTACAAAAAGTTATACGGCTTCTACCCTTTTTTGTATCCGTCTCTCTTCGTCTATGGTATGGTAGGTATGTATGCGTTGGAAGTAAGGCGAAAATGCAGTTTGCTATCGCATTACTTCCAGCTTTTGCGCGGATCCATCGACGATCCTAGTGTTCTATCCCGGTTGTCGCTGGCGGCGGGAGCGCGTGCGGCGCGCGCATGCTGCCCGCGCCGCCCGCTGGCTATGCCGTGCGGGGTGGTGCGCACCGCCACGGCGCGGTACGCTCCCACAACACATGCTGTCAGTCTGCTTAACGACATGCTTGCACAGATGCCAGATCTTGATATATTCCATTCGAAATTTAAATTTATATTACAATGTTGTAGTATATTTATTTGTAATAATAGGAAAATTTACTATAAGTCTAGGTATAGGGATTAATTTTAATATAAGTATATTTTTTTAAGGTTGGCCCACAGCACGCTTTGGGAAACTGTAAGTGCTGTGGGCAAGTGAACAATAAATAAATAAATAGCTGTAAGTAAATTTAAAGTTGCTTCCTACATTGATGTTATACCAACAAAACATAAAATAACAAATATCAACTCAAGATAGTCATATCTCCGGAACCCATTTCGGTATCACCTCTATCCATGTAACTAAATCCATAACATTGTAGTCACTAGATATCATATTTCAATTTCCTTTTAATCTGAAACATTGTCAGCATTACTGCTAAGGCGGCAGGATGTTTGTGTCAACCTTCTTAGAAAATAGTCTGGATGGATAAGAATTGTAATTCTATTAATATAACTACCTCCATAGAATTAGGTCACTGTGTATTTAACTTCGTTTACTTGGCTTGACTGGCCTGTTAGCTTAGTTGGTAGTGGCTCAATAAACGAAATAAAACAAAGGCATAAATAAACGTTAAACTTTAGCCACAAAATCATCTTTCTCTGCATCTGCTAATACACGCTACTTTCCCTAATTTTAAACCATCACCAAAGCATCTGAATCCCAGCTTGTTTCGTGTCTGGTTCGAGCCGTGGCCGTAAACATACAGCGGGCAGAGCTGGAGGCTCGCCAAACTACGCGGGAATGTTGATCGGGACGGGACTTGGGACTTAGTGGCATGTCTGGTAGTCGTTAATAGGTAGATGAGTCGAAGCATGACTTTTTCAGGTATAAACTGAAGCTTTGGGCTACTAAAGCTTACAGCCGAAAGAAAAAGATTGTTGGTTGAATGACCTAGTCGTATTAGCAGCCTTGCTAAAAACACTTTCGCGGCTTTATTATAAAAACTTTCGATGAATTAAATAAAAAATCATTTCAACATGAATATTTTAGGTAATGCGAAATTCTATCGAGATTCTACAATATAATTCGTAATCAAGTAAATCCCTACATGTTGGTCCCATAATCTAATCATCATTCATACCGTTACGACAAATAACCTTCCGTTCATATTCATATTCAATCAATCAACCCTTGGCTGTATAAATCGCAAAGTCAAGGTCCTGATATTGATCCAGTGGCAGTACCAAACGGCACGCGATTCAACGAACACATAGGGCTTTCTTCCGAAAACAACGTATTGATAACCATCAAGCCCCCTAATACTTGGAGTAAATTTAGTTCTGGTGATTTTTTTGAATGAAATATTACTAGAGGCTGAACGTATAGAGTAAGAAAATAGTGCCTTGGTTTTATGTATGGGCATGGGCACGCAATAGAAATGTCGATATATCCTACATACATTACACATACATGACCAACGTAGAAGCAGACTTCCATAATAAATAACTACCTACTCGTACATTACGGTCAAATCTGGAAGTCAATCAAGAATGATTGACTTGAGCTTGTAAGATTACAAGTTCTCATATAATCCCATGAACGAACACATGCCCCTGTTTGATACTATACATACTACGAAAACACTACCTATATCTAGATTTAATTTTGATGTTAAATCTTAATTATAAAATTTTAATTAATTAAAGTCAAAGTTATTTAAATTTTTACATGTCATTTTCGTCTCATTTTCATGTCATACATGTCATTATTTTATTTATTGTATATCGACAAGTTATTTTTCTGCGGTAACAGTGGTGGATATTGACACTTTGTAGCTTCACGCCCCAGTTTGCAATAAACATGGCAATGAATAGGCCGGCTTTATCATTCATGCACGCCACTTCAACCTTATTACCTTTTCAATAGCCATTGAAATGATAGAAAGAGTGGAATGAATTAGAAAAGACTTTTCCCAGCAATGGGACACAACAGATTAATAAAATAATAACCAGCCAAGTGCTAGTCGATTTATGCCAACATAGCTTTGTGCTTAGTGACATACTGACAGTCGACAAAGTCTTAGTATATGTTTTTGTTTAGGTATCCAACCACAGTAACCATAGGTACAAAACTACATAAATCTGAATAATATACACACAAACAGCACTAAAACAGCTATTGAGAATAATACTAATATATGAAGACTATGAAGGAACTTGGCTGCGATGATGTCTCGTCTGGTTAATGAGGAGTGCACAGCACCAAGTCTCGCACTCCTCACATCCCCTGCAGGTGCCAACTCATATACCATTAGTGCAATGGCCCGTACAATGGCAATATACGTCAGCTAGTTGACTTACTTTGCAATTATTTTTTGAATAGATATTACAAAGAATAAGTCCAAACGTAGGTATGTAAAATAATATATCATTAAACAATGCTTTACAGTATGTTCAGTGCAAAGTGAAAAATAAGTGCATCCATATCATATAGGTACATATGAAATATTAGTTTTAATTACCCCACCGAGTACCATGCCCATAAATTAATTCTATCTATCAAGATTCTAATTACGAAGACATGCGTCATGGACTAGCTTGAACAATGAATATTATTATTATGTACCCATTACTCAGCCGAACAATGAACATACTCATTAACAGCATGGAAGATTTTATGAAAATTCTAAAAAGACCTTAAGCTATGACAACACTCTCTTGAGCCAACAAAAATTTTAGAACCTTTCAATAGTTCAAAATCAACAAATCAAACTAAAGAACCACATTAAAGTTCGTACCACCCCCGATTAAAACTGCGCACGTACGTGTATAACTGGATATGAATGAAGTAGGTAGGCATTGTAGCTCCAGATTCAGGTCACTCGCTATCGACCGGGGGAGGCTGTTGCATAACGTCAGGGCAACCTAGTATAGGTACCGATATAAACTGTAAGTTGGTATACAAACCAGACCTTGGGGAGCGAGGACGCTGCGACTGAGATGGATTTTTGAAGCGGGTAGTTGAAAAGATGAATTAATGAAGTCATAAGTTTAACGAATAGGTTCCAATTCTTTTATGTATAACTGTATAACTGTACAAATTGAAAGTAATCAGCTTAAAATAAAACTGGAGAATAATACTATACTATACTAGGCCTTAATTGAATATAACGTAAGTCTTCAGAAGTTTCTTAGTTACTGATTTGTCTATATATAATATTTTATCAAGGAAATCAAAGGTTGAGAAACTGTGCACTATTGTGCCTTCAGAAACCTATACTAAACGTTTCGTAAATGTAACCTATACCGAATCCTTACAACTGACCTATCACCATACATCACGATAGATTTATATGTTACAAGTTAGAACATCAGAATAGCCGTGCAGGTATATTTATCTCTGCTTTTACTTTAGTTTATTATTTTAAAAATTATAGCTTATAATTACGTGCCGTCTTTAAATTTAAATCTAACGGAAAGAGCCTACATTTCACGACACAAGTCTCGGACTTAGTGTGGAATGTAGTGCACCCAGTGTTTAATATCTATGTTGTACCAATGTAACCTATCTCGTAAACCATGTTAAATATTTTTAAGTATACTATATAGAATTAACATATGTTACTAGTTTTTAAGTGCTAAATTAATAAATTATTATTATTAAATTATTATTATCTATATCGTGAGCTAAAAATTAGACTGCTTAGCAGAATTGAAAAAAAAAACAGCGACAATAGTTGTGTTTTAGTTATAAATCACTCAGGATACCCTGCTAGGATAGGAGGATAGGATGCTTTCGGGCAGCCGAAAAGTAAGATAATCGACCCAATGATACCTAAATATTAATTTTATTAGACACGACAGGGAAATATATAAGATTTATTAAATTATTCCCGATGCATTACGTTCCTACCTACCCAATATAATTTCTCAACAACATCACATATCCGTCCATTGAAATTATCGCCAGCACAATGTAATCGTTGTTGGCGTAGGTTGGCAAAACGTATGTATTTATAGCTCGAGGTGATGCAAATGCTCTTGTATGGTTCTATGGAGGCCAAGTTCAAGCGGCTATTACTCCCGCAAGGCCTGGACGTAATACCCATGGAATAGCTATGGGTAGTTTGGTTATAAATTGTTGATTTCCATAACGCGTATGAAATAATTGCTTTGGAAAATTATAAAGTATATACGGAGTTATTTAGGTAGAGAGATGCGTATTTACCTAATTGAGAAGTAGGAATAAATAAATAAGGCTAGTGTTTTTGCATGGGAGAGGCGAACTCTTTTGTTTTAAGTCGTTTTGGGTGTCACATGCTGTAACTAGCTAATGCTGACTGTTCAGTTGACTGTTACATAAATTTGTTAAAGCAACATTTATCTTAAATATATAAATCGTGTTAAAATTATGCTCTCAATAATTGAAGTATTAACTTTGCTAGCTGGAACTTTGATTTTGGTTTAGGAACTATTCAGACTAAATTCTGCGGCCAGATTATTATCGTCTTGGGGTTTAGAAGACATTTCATGCAAATACCAGGCATTATACAAATGTCGGATAAATGTTAACGATAACGACTAAAGGCGATAAAGACAAGCCATTTTCATATTTTACAATTTCCTACGATGGTTCAAGCTAGTAAAACATCAAAACCATAAAGGAAATATACCCTAAACTGGTAAAAAATACGAAAATTAATATTTTAGAGTCTAAGCGACAAATTTATATGTAAATAAAATGATATAAATCCAGATTAATATATTTTAGTGCGTGATGATTTTCCATGAGACAGGTTCAGAGCAAGAAATCATAGCAACCAGAAGGATGGTTCAGCAATTGCTTATTATTGATTATCAGTCACCGAAATCTCTTCAATATTGGTTAATTACTTCTCCTATATTTTATTTCAATATCAACGGATCCCGAAAAATGGCTGTACATTAAACGAAATAGTACTTTCGAGGTCGTTCATCAATTTGATACCAAACAGCTGCGCATTTTCAATCGGAAATGTAGTCATACCTATAGGTATAGATATTAAGCGTGTCAGGAGGTTCATAACGGAGCTCAATAGACAACTACAGACAAACACAAACCCATTTTTTTTTAATTTTTTGAGCCCGCACTAGGTATCTCGAGCATCCTGTTTTACAGGACTACAAGTCTTCCCGTCATTGTTAATTTTTGGGTATTGGTCAAATGCCGATGTCATGCGATATGTCTGCGCCCTGATTGGTCAAGTGGAGTAATATGGAAGCATCAGGCCTGGGTGCTCATTGGGCTGCACAGGACATTAATTTTGATCAAACATTTAATATAGAAGATGGACAGGCCATTCGGAGTCTTTGGATAATGTAGCCTTTGAAGAAGCTAAAGCCAGCGAGAAAAGGTCACCTCCTACCACTAGGGGTGGCAACTCCCAGTTCCCACCATTACGTAACTGAGGGGTGACCTAGATCCCGCTGAATAAGTGCCAGCCCTGACTACGTAGTACTTATATTTTGTGGAGCTGGGGCCGTACTATGGACTGGCTTAGACTTTCAGACCCTGGCAGGCAGTGATTGCAAGTATGAACTTTATGGCTCTGTAATAAAGTTGATACTAGCTAAGCATTTCGCATTAAGTGTAAGACAACTTGTGATGGTGATGGTAGATTGAGGGGTTGAAAGAGAGACTCGGCGTTTTGAGAGCTGTGTTGGCGGAAATGAAATTCTTCGAACATTTCGCGACCGGATGGAGGAGGAAAAGGTTAATTTGCGGACTATTCATGTGTCATTGGTACGTTTTGTTGGTACTCAATTCTTATGTAGTGGGAAAAGGGTATTAATATGATAACTGTCTCTTTGTGAGTCGTCGTGAAAGATAACTGTACGTGTCTAATAAAACCTACACAATGAAAGGATAATGTGATACTGAGGATTAGGAAAGAAGATTAATTATGATGAGGTTTATGAGACTCGCAAAATGGAGGAAGAAATATTGTACATTCCAACTACAAGCACCTCACGGTGTACTCCAGTAGCCTTATTTGAGACCCATTTCTATTCCATATACGTATCTAATTGTTCATATACTCCCTTTGTAGCGTCAGTGTCAAATGCATGTCAGTTAATTGTATACACATCTGAGAATATAAAGTGTGCCTAAATAAATAAAACCGGTTTGATTTCGGTATCTGGCTGAAAATCACAAAAGTTATTTTAATTGCTGCCCACTAATTAGTTACCTTGACGAATCCCCATCGTGGCAGGCTGAAAAGCGTAGGTACAACGGACAAAGTGGAGTAGCTTTAAGAGAAAGTTGTTTGATTACTTGCTTGACAAATGTTATTATAAAATAATTGACTTTTAGAAGAAAAAATATAATTGTATACCTAATAACTATCACACTAACCATAATATTTGTACGCCCATCGGCAGAATATTTGATTCAATATTATAATTTAAATATCAATGTATGACAATATTCGAGCAAATAAATATATTTCATTTCATTTCACATGGACAGACAGGTTCTACATAAATCATTCTAAGAACACAACAATACAATACTGTTTTTCAGACTATGAGGATTTCCGGCAGCTTTGTTTAAAAGAATCTTGAAATAGATGATTTAACGTGTAGTTTGAAAGCAATGGATTTAAAATGAAGAAAATAATTGTTTACTCGTAGTGTCTGCCTTTTAGTCGCAATTCTTGCCGACAGAATTAATGATTCATCTCCTGATTGTCTTACTTACAAAATCAATTGCTGTAATATGTTAAAATCATTAATTTCATAGCCATGGAATAATACGTTCACGCAGAAAGCAATGAGCAGAATAAGAGTCCAGTACAATGACGCGTACCGGGCTCTTATGCGGCTCCCGCGGTGCTGTAGCGCTTCGGGCATGTTCGCGGACGCGGGGGTCCCTGATTTCTTCGCTGTGATAAGAACTCGCGTAGCCTCGTTTTGGCGGAGAATGCGCCGTTCCAACAACGAAATTCTCATGGCTGTGTCTGACGACTTTCGGAGTCCAGTGTATAGACGCTGGATCTCTGTCCACATGGACAAGAACAAGAAATGACCCACATGCACAATCTTGTGCATGCTATTTGTATATCTTTAAGTTATAATATTTTTTTTTAAATTGACTACACCCCTTTACAGTGTTCTATTAGTATTAAGTTCTGGGTTGAATATGCCTGAAATAAATGACTTTTATTTATTTATTTATTATTTAATACTTTAACATGTTAGATGAGTTTATGTGGAGCACTTATTTAAGTAAGTAATCGTAACTGTTGTTAACAGTAAAATTTAACGACATAAATTTAATGGGTATAAATTCCACCAATAGCATTTAAGAGCGTTATAAAATGTACTTCGTATAGGTAAATATAAACACAGTAAAATATGCAAGTATCCCCTGTGGCCTGCTATTTACGGTGAAGCAGGTAAGATATACCTACTAGGTTATATGTAAGGACAAAATATTTGTGAGTTTTTTTTTTATCTTGGTACGCACTTGACCATAATATCTTGATGACGCGCGATCATGCTCAAGAACGGAACGAAGTAAGAACGGAGGGAACCTAGTAAGAATCGATTCACTTTAGCTTTGTGGAACACTACATCGTAATTTGCAGGCAAAAGGGTTTCATATTTAATTGATAATATTAAATGAAAACGAGATAGAATCTGCTCTATATGTTAGAGACGACATTATATAAAATAACGATAAATATTTAAATTATGATGCAGTAGAAAATAAACAGAACATTTCTCGATACGCTATTAAGTTGAAAAGAAACCCTGTATTAAACGGCTTGTTAAAAATAGCCCGACGTGTGGATTGTTTGTATGATCGATATTTGACTACACGCAGTTGAAAGACACACACATATTGTGATAAATAGAATGTCGTAACTGGGCAGAGAGGTACTTTGAATGCGGATAATTCGATATAAAACCATAATGCAAAAGCACAGAATAAATAATTAAATATAATTGAAAGAAAAAACGCAATAAAAATAAGTAGGTACTTACCTAGAATTCGCAACACAATATATGTACAAAGGATAACATCAAAGCATGTAGGTAGGTATATTTATATGACCTTATTTATCATAAGCTTACCTACATTATTTTCAGAATTTTATGTCAGCATTCTATGTCATTTGTAATTTATCTTAATATTAAATATATAAGCATAATATGAGACAATTCGTTTCACTTGGCTTCGGCCGCTTTGATTATTATTAAATAAATAAAATAAATAATAAATAAAATAACGTGAATGGTACTGAAAACTGACAGTATTAAGAATATGGCAGAGTACTGACTTGGCGAATGCGATGGCGATGCCGATGTACCAGAGCGTGAAGACGAGAATGCCGGCCGTCTCCATGCCTCGAGGACGACAGCACTTCTGGAAGCAACATGTCTCCACACTCATCACTGATACACCATTACAATAATCTTGAATACAATATAATATTAATCGGGTAAGCACGCTCCTTCTTAGGCCGTAGCCTTTGCACCAAGGCCAAGTGGAAACACGCCTTAGTTAAAAAATATTCTAATTGAATTCTACAGTCTGCTTCTGCACTAAATTACAGTCGTAATTACACTAACGAAAATACAATTTATTTATTGTCCTCTTAATTTTGCCAAATTCGTGGTAGCTTTGTAGTATGCTTCTACAAATGTACATATATTTATCTACTACAGAGCAAGAAGCATTAAGTTACAAGATTGTATTTCTATTCTAATTCTATCAAATGCAGCTTACTGGTTCCGTGTCCGGGGGCATGTCTATTTTAGTCCTAGATTTTATTCAAGACGGGGAAAAGCATGGCGGAATGCATTCTATATCACAGACATTAAATAAACTAAAAAAACATGATGAATTTTATTTAAATTTTTAGTTTGTTTACAAAAATAAACGAAATTGATTGAAAATGACGTTGGATTGATAGATAATTTGGATACATTCATGTCTGAGGCTTTGGTGAGTTACAAACTTATTTGTATATTTACCACCTACATGTTATAAGACAGAGACAGCGCAACTATAGTTTAACTTGATTAAATCTCGTATCTATACTAATATTATAAAGCTGAAGAGTTTGTTTGTTTGATCGCACTAATCTCAGGAACTACTGATACGAATTGAAAAAATATTTTTGTGTTAAATAGACCATTTATCGAGGAAGGCTTTAGGCTATAATTACGCTGCAACTAATATGAGCGAAGAAACAATGGAAAATTTGGAAAAAACGGGGAAAATTATTCTTCTTGAGGGCTTCCGTTGCGTGCTCTGCGAAAACGGTTCAAGTCGTGGGTAACAGCTATAATTTATAAAGTTGAAGAGGTTGTTTGCAAAAATAAATATGATGCCCAAAATACCTATTCAACGCGGACGAAGTCACAGCTAGTATTTCAATTTTCAATTATCTTTATTAAGGCATAAATTATTTACAATATATGTATATACAAGCACCAGTGTTAATGTATCCTAGTGGTATATACTTAATAATAGTTTAGTTTATAGTTGAATAATAGTTAGTCACAGCTAGTAAAAAATATATATTCGACTATAGCTTGCGTTCTCTGGAGCTCAGGTATTGAAGTCCACATTGAGTCCGCCTACGAAAATCGATGATGTTGATGAGGAGTAGAATACCAACGCTCCTATAATCGCCAACCTTCTACAAAGCACAACTACCGCATACCTTCAGGCTTCTACGACTACTCGTATATATCTACATAAATATAAATTTTACCTTATTATTTTATTTCGGTGTATTTCCCGTGTATGTCAGTGGATGGTGTGAGATTTTGTACATAATCTACTTGCCCGTGCATGTCATTGGAACAAATTGATCGAAGTTTTCAATTGTAGGCGCTTGCTCCGTCACGAAGTCTAAATCAATTATTTTTTTATTCTTCGTTTCGTTTTTCTTACTAAAATCTTCAACAACTCCGCAACAGAGGATCTATTCGATATTTTTTTCTTCATTTTTACAGCCATTAAAACGCATTGATATTGGCCATTCGTAAAAGCGAACAAAACAGAAAAGATTTAACTATATTAGTCACCACACAAAAAATATTTACCTTAAGCACCTATATCATATTCTCTGCCTATAGGTAGTACCATAGGTACTAGGTTTAAATATTTTATGTGTTAAGATTTAATACTCATAACATGGAATAGAATGCTGACATAAACACAATAAACCATTTGACAACCAAACTTAAAATAAGACACCTTCATATTCAGGCATTCCTGTAATAATATATGCATGCCTGACCACATAATAATTGATAGATAGAAAGAAAGATATATAAGTAATGCACTGACTTGGCGAATGCGATGGCGATGCCGAGGTACCAGAGCGCGAACACGAGGATGCCTGCGGAGCCCGAGCCGTGCTTAGGGCAGATGCAGTCCTGGAACACCACACCACTTCAAACTTACTTACATTCTCTCTTTGAGTCGTATTCCCTCATGACTGAGGGTCGTGACTCCCCAGCAGAATTAGTTCGTTAGGGGAGTTCTCTTGGATAGGGTCCTTCCACGGAAGACACATGTCCTCGGATATTGTGGTCCTCAAACATGTCGGTTTCCTCACGATGTTTTTTCCTTCACCGTTAAGCGATTGCATACAAGTCATTGGTGTAGGGCCGGATTTGAACCAGGGTGCGTCTGGATGAAAAGCATACACTGGAACCGGTGAGCCACAATCGCTTAACTTACATTACCTACATTAGTAATAAAATTAACAGAAGGGCGACCGACTCATGTTATAAAAAAATCGCTTTGCTTCTCCCTTTATAGTAGAAACGACAAAACTATGCAACTATTTTCCAAGCAACCTACTTCATGAGATTGCAACTTCAAAAAAGCTGTGATGGAATGAAAGCATGTAGCATGTATTAGTGTTAAAAACGGCGTTGGGTAGGTACATATATTAGTACTTATATAGTATATCTGCATAAATGGTAGGTACTATTCGAATCTTCTTAGGCCTTTGGTGAGTCAAACTAAGTACTTTTACAAATGTAAGAGTTTTTGTATACATTCTTAAAATTTTCTGTGATTTAGCTAATAAATATGTCAGGGCTAAACGAATGTTACAACAAGAAGATATCTTACTTTTTCTGGTTCCTTTTTCTTGGGAGGAGGCGGGTCCACGCAGTCCTTCTGTTTCCAGATAGGCAGCGTCGGGAGGATGGTGCGAAGAGTAAAGTAAAATGTTCTCCATAGTCTCACCGAGTCCCACATTCTACTTCACCAACACTAGGCAGGTAAATAACATTGTAAATTTTATTCCAATTTTTTTTACTTTGTTTACTGAATGGCCGAAATATGACTGGAAATGACGTGATTGATGGATGATAGAAGAGAGTTTGGACAGATGTCCAGAGTTTTGGTTAGCTTAGCTTAGTTAGCATGTGTATGTTGACTTTTTGCTAAACCTATTAACTATTAACCTTTTTATTATTACCTATTTACCTTTCGCTAAGCCATGTCAGAGGCCTTTAGGGCAGCTTGATAAACTCTAGACACTAGAGTTGACCACCCTCATTCGATAAGAAGCTAAACCTACATATTTTAAAATATTATTAATTGTATAAATAAAGAATATATTTTACGCATCAAATAAAGTTTCCAAATTTATATTTAAATAGATATTAATCAAAATAGACGAATACCTATACAACTTAACAAGTTAAATCAGAAAAATCGCTTTCTTGGCCAACTATTCCAACTTCCAAAGTTCCAACATTTAAACTTACTCATATTCATTTCTGTTTTCACGCATTTGTAAAAAAAATAAGCTTCTGATTGTAATAATATTTATTCAAACATTTCTTGTAAAATAACAATTTGGTAATATAATAATAAGGATAATTAGTATCTGTTGCATGCTAGTATATTAGTGATATAGGTTTATTAGGACTTGTAATAATCTAGGTGTAATATTAACAAGCCTGCGCCGCCTGCACGCGCTGCACGTACTGGCCCCGGCACGGCATGGCGTCCGCGCCGGGCCGCGTGTAGGAGCGCCACGCCGGCTCGCCCATGTGGAAGCGACGCAGCTTCACGTAGTGCTGGAAGTATTCATCATGGACATTAGAAAGTATACAGAGGAAGTTACAGTTCGGTAACACCAGGCAAGTTGTAATCAAGCGTGAGCCTATATCATGTAAAAAAAAAACTTTCAGTTAAATTTTATCTAAAACCATTAAGATAAAGGTAGGTATAGCAAAAATAGTTTGATTGCAGCCTGACTGAAGTTAGGGAAAAACATTTTATTCTGGAGTATCGTAATACCTTCTGAGGATATATAATGGTAGTAGCGATGCTTTTTTGCTTTGTTTAATGGTTATATAAGTAAATAAAATGAAAGCGTCAGTAGGTACGTCATTTTATCTATAACTATCCATCCACTTTCCATCTTAGGCCATAGCCTTGCTTGCTATCAGGTAAACTATGGTCAAGTAAAAACCCGTTCAAGTTAAAAAACAAAAAAAAACTAGTGAGTGCTCGTGGCTTTGCTTGCATCAAGATTTAGAACTTGTAATAACTGGTAAATAGGGTGCCACGTGATTAGATCTTATGATTGTGAGATACTGTTCTAAATATCCAACTTACATGCGAGTCGAGCGTGAACCGGTGGTAGCAGCCGCTGGGCAGCACCAGCAGGTCGCCCGGCTCCAGCTGGATGCGCACCCAGCGCTCCAGCTCGTCGCGCACGTCGAAGTACGCCGACCCCTCCAGCACTAACCTGCAATATTGGAAACAACATGGTGTCAATAAACGTAAGGTATGATGATATATCAAGATATCAGCACCAAATATTTAATCTTGAGGTGTTTTGTCCGATTTTATTATCGGTTGTTCATAAGCATTCCTACATAACTTTATTTCAGATTAGAACGTAGATATTTAGCTAAGTTTATTGACCTGAGATAGTCTTAAAATCTACGACTTGGCAGGTTCATTTTAATTACTAAAATAATAAAGTGACTACTTATAATGTTATTTTGATACTGCTGTATCTTCAATATATTCATGCTACAGCCAGAGTAGTTATAAGCAATAATATCGATATCAGTTAAAATAGTACTTTAGATTAGCTCCACCAACTTGTGATAAACTATATTCCCTATTCGATATATAAGCAACAGTTTAAATTTTTAACAAAAGTTTTTCGTTTATGAAAATTTAATAAACAGATGGTATAAATGTACCGTATCTCCTCATCAGTGTGCAGGTGTTCCTTCCAGAAGTGCTGCATCATATCCTGGCCCAGGTCTCGGGAGCATGTGATCTCATCCTCGAAGGAGAAGCTGCGGCCAGAGCGGAATGCATCCAGGCTGCCGTCCTGCTGGTAGGTGGCCACGTTCATCTGCAATACAGTGTTAGCACATGCTTAGGGATATTTGCAATAATGGAACAATTACAATCCAGTAAATAAGGGTCAATGAGCAAATTTCTTATCGTTTTAAATTTTACCGAGCGCATAAGTTTCCGAATCAGTTTTGGATCAAAATTAGGCACGAACTATATTCACAGTATCTTTTGCTTTTGTAATTTTAGTGCTACACAAAACTTTGTCTCTCCTAGCATGCAGTTACTATGCCATGTAAGAGGCTCTTAGGGCAGCTTGAAAAACTCTCGACCCCAAAGCTAGGCACTCTCGATAAGAAAAAATATATTAATTTGTAATAAATAAAAAACAACATAGTACCTGATAATAGTTGACTCCAGTTTTCTTACAGAGCTCGTCTAAGCTGATGTATTCCGGAGGGATCTTGTGATTCGTAGCATGCTTGTCTTCACTATCAACCATATACCACGCTTGCACCATTGTATGTTCTAATAATTTATTTATACGATAGTAAAATTAGAATATAATATGTGAATATAAAGAATAATGTGAAAAAATATGTAAAAGCGAAAGAACAGTCACCGTGGACTGACCAGATGTAACTAAAACTTCATAAATAAACAATTTATATCAGTAGGTAATATGTACTTGTTTTGGTAACCGGTTTGATAACATTTATGCATAAGAGTCTTGTTTTGCTTATATATTGCAGCGATAAGAGATAGAAAGAGGCACAGTTTAGGTGATTTACATAAAGTTAAGATCAGTGTCAGATAAGTGAAAGCAAAAACAATTTGAGCCCCGCGGTTTTATTTAAGTATTCAAGCAAAAAGAACTCTAAAATCGTAATATACACAATTGATAGTGGCACATGCGTTTGCTTTGTATGGGGCTAGATGTGCTGTGTGTAATTTATTATTATTTATTTATTAGAGGCAACTAACTGGTTTTGTACATTAAATAACAAACATTTTTTTTCAAACTAGGACGTGTTTTGCCCTTGACCACCATTTGCCTAATAGAAAGCAATAATACCTACATAGCTGAAGAATTTGCTTTTGCAGTATGATTTGATATAGTCTACTTTTCAATTATTTCTTAACTAAGATACCTCATCAAATAAATACAAAGTTTAATTATACTAACTTTTACTGCAACAATCATAATATTACATATACTTATACATTCTTAACAATAATAACATATCACGTTTTATATGTTATATATTTAATCATTTATACATAGGAATGGCATTTTCACTTACAATGTAAATTCATTAGCTGTCAATGAGTATGTATATATATAATATATCTTTAATTTACACTATACTATCTTTAATTATATTATTTAGTTTGTAAGATATAACATCTTTGAGCAAACTTTATTTTTTCAAGTGTGTTATTTTTATATTTACGATTTATAGTAAACACAGTAAAGAGCTGCTTCATGGAGCTAGTAGAAGTGTAAATAATCATAATCCATAGAGTAGGTATACAAAATTACAAAAGGGCTAATAATTTTTCCCTTTACTATATAGTATCAAAGATCTCACACAATCCTCATAGCAAAATTTTATTGGAGAAAAAAAACTGTTACAGGTCAAACACTACTTAGGGCGTTTTATTTTAGCTTCTTGCCCTCATGAGCAGAATTTCCCATATAAATATCTGTCTAAATCTTCCTAACTCTGTTAGTACTTTACTTTTACTAACTGGGACTATATAGTACTTATAGAGTTGTTTTCTGACTGTCTGATTATATATGTTATATTATTAACAAGCCTGCTCCGTGAACCCTTGGTGCAGCTTGTCGACGTATTCCTTCCGGCAAGCCATGTCGTCGGCGGGCCGGTTGTAGGGCAGCCACACCGGCTCGCCGATGAAGAACCGCTTCGCTTTTATGTAGTTCTGGAAAATATAAATTAATAATAAAGAATACAAATGAAATTAATCCGGTAAGTACTCCACACCATCCTATGTGAGTTACAAGCACATAATCATTTTATTATATAAAAGCTGTATTTATTGATAACGCGCGAAGCGAACCTCGGCTACAGTATCTACATACTATTCTGTGGCGCGACGCCTGCTACTGCATTCACTCGACTGCCTACCTGCCGCTACTTTCACACGTGATGACATCACTCAAGCGTACTCCGCCTTCAACTCCATTGCGCAATATGAACTATTCATCATCCGCGTCTGCGCCTGACATTTCGGATGTATTATCGAAAGAACATGCCGCTAGTGACAGTAATATTAATTTATCGCTTAAGCGTAAAAGAGAAGAGTTTACACGAGAAGAAATGTTAAATATGATATCAGATATGCAAAATACACATGACAAAAAATTACAGAACTTACAAGAGGAGCAAAACAAAAAATTTGAGGCATTAATGACTTTAGTACAAAAAGGTATAGAAACGAATACGCAAGAAAATAACAACATCGCTAACTCGATTGATTTCCTAGCCCAAAAGTACGACGAAATGTCCACGAGAGTTACCAAATTAGAGCAGGAAAAATCAGATAGCACGAAGTATATTCGTTTACTAGAAAACAGGATTGAATATATGGAGCGTCACGCGCGTAGTTCTAGTTTTGAGGTGCGAAACGCTCCAAAAAAAGAAGGTGAAACAAAAGACGACTTATTAACTACACTAAATAATATTGGCGCGGCCCTAAACGTTCCCATTCAAGCCTCAGATGTCCGCGATGTTTACCGAGTAAACTCGATGAATGAAAAAAACCAGCCAATTATAGCGGAGTTAAGCTCTGTTGGGTTAAGAGATAAAATAATTAGCTCAGTAAAAACATACAATAAAAAATACCCAACGTGCAAGTTCAGTACGAGCAATCTCAAGTTGGCAGGACCGACCAAACCAATATTTATTTCGGAAAGTCTTACTATACAGGCGAAGAAACTTTTCTTCTTGGCAAGAGAATTTGGAAAAGAAAACGGTTTTAAATATTGTTGGGCAACACATGGCAAGATTTATATGAGGAAATCAGATGGAGCACCACTCGTTAAAATAAACAGCGAAGAAGATATAAATAACCTAAAATCTAAATGACTAGATATGTATATATTATTTGTAATCTGTATAGTAATATATATGTTAATTTTAATAATTTACCTAACGGAATATTATCATGGATGTATCATTATCAAATACACCTACATGTCACACAAACTGCACATACACACCAAAACATACTTACACATTGAACAAAACATTCAAACACCTTACACAACATTTTTAGTACTCATATTGCTACTTTTTGTACAATTACACGTAAAAATGCTTACAACTATGTTTTTATTGGCGTTTCAACATGTCAGTTATTTTTTCTATTTATATAAAAGTAACTATGACGGCACCAACAGTACACGGGCATACAAGCTTCATGTATGGCTGCTTGCACTCAAAACGTTCACTATTACTTTTGTTGACCTAAATGGATGATAATACATTTATAATATCGGAAGTTGACCTAACAGATTCTGTTCATTGTCACCTACTGAATAGTGTTCGTGAGTGTAAATCAACGCTACACTCAAAGGACTCGAATAACAGTAATACACTTAATATTTATACAGTTAATATTAGGAGCATTAACTTTAATTTTGATAAATTCGTTGCTTCTGTATCACATCTTGATATATTGGTTGACATCTTTGTGCTTACAGAATGTTGGACAAATATTAATAATGTACCACCAAACTTAAATGGATATTGCATGTTCTGGACGCAAAAATTTTACAACCAAAACGACGGAGTTGTTGTCTACGTCAAAGATAGTTTAAAAGTGAATATATATGAACCTGAGTGTGATGAAGGCAATTGTCTAGTCGTAGATATGAATGACTATACAATTATATGTAGCTACCGTCCACATTGTTTTGGCAATCCCACAAAATATATACATTCTTTAGATAAAATACTTAATAATATAACTAGTCCTAATATAATCTTAACTGGAGATATCAACATAAATACATTTGGCACTGATCTATCAAATTATGCTCAGGCTTACTTGAATATGCTAGCAATACATGGTCTAAGGCAGGGTATCACCCGACCAACGCACGGAAAAACGTGTTTAGACCATTTTATGGTGAAATGTCTGCAGATCTGGAAAACTATAGTATTCGGTGACAAAATTACAGATCACAACTCTATATTGCTTTTTATAGACAACGTTAAAGTGCGTAAAACACCCAAACAGTTTAATAAAGTAATAATAGAACACAACGGTTTATCTAATTGCTTAAGTAACGAGAAATGGATTGATATTTTTGAGACACAAGATGTTAACCTAGCTGCTGAACTATTTACTAATAAATTAATTACATATATAGACATGAACACACAAATAAAACTAATTGCTAAAAAAAACCAACCACTAAAACCCTGGTTAACTAAAGGAGTTGTTAAATGTATAAGAAAAAGAGACGGCTTACATAAAAAATCTAAACTAAATCCTAATGATGAACAAAAAAGACTAAAATACATTAACTACAGAAACATTTGTAACAAAATCATAAAAAAACTTAAAAACGAATTTTATCAAAATAAATTACATAAAGCTAAAGGAAATATAAAAGACACTTGGAAAGTAATAAAAGAAGTTTGCGATTTTAAAACAACTAATGTAACATCTAGTGACTTGCTCCAAATTAATAACAATCCGGTAGCTGCCCTCAACAAAGTTAATACTTACTTCACAACTGTTGGCAGTACACTAGCGTCTTCTATCTTAACTAGGACTAATACAACTGAATCTGAACTAGCAAACCTTGCTGTAGATAGTAATTCACCATCATACTCAATGTCTTTTGTACCTACTGATTTCTATGAAGTTAAATCTATGATATTTAATCTAAAGACACATAGTGCACCTGGCTGGGACAAAATTACTACAATCATACTCAAAAAGAATCTTTATTCACTAATAGAACCTATAACATATATTATTAATTGCAGTCTCGAAAGTGGTGTCTTCCCTGTAATCTTCAAGGGAGCAGTAGTTTGCCCGATACACAAGACCGGCGATAAGAAAAGCCCCTCAAATTATAGGCCAATTTCACTCTTATCTACCCTCTCTAAAATCCTAGAAAAAATTGTAAAAATACGTCTAATGAAGTACCTGGAAAAAAACAATCTAATTAGCACAAATCAGTATGGGTTTCGGGAACGAAGGTCAACTGAAGATGCAGTACTATTACTTACCTCTGCAATCACAAAGTACATGGATGGAAGAAATAAATGTGTGGGTATTTTTCTGGATCTTCAGAAGGCCTTTGACACTGTTTCTGTACCTATACTGCTTGTGAGACTAGAAAATGTAGGTATTAGGGGGTTGCCGTTAAAATGGTTCACAGACTATATGTCAAATAGGTCACAGCGAGTCCGGGTGAATGGTATAGTTAGTGATGATGCATGGTGCTCGTTTGGAGTACCACAGGGGAGTACTCTTGGTCCAACCCTATTTCTCATATACATTAACGCACTGTGTGGGCTGCAGTTGAAAGGAACTGACTTGATAATGTTCGCTGACGACACAGTATTACTGTGCCATGCTAAAACATGGCCTAAAGTCAAACAAGTAGCAGAAACCTCTCTATCACATGTTACTAGTTGGTTAGACAAGAACCTATTAACGTTAAACACCTCTAAAACCAAATATCTTTGTTTTTCTAAGAGAATGACAGGGGCTCCCCAGAATGATTTCAAAATTATAATTCACACGTTCCCTTGTAACCAAAAAGAAGGTACATTTAATTCTGACAACTGTTTCTGTCTACCACTGGATCGTGTTGAAGTAATAAAATATCTAGGAGTACAGTTAGATGACAATCTTAAGTGGGATAAACATATAAATTCGTTATCTTCTCGTATTCGGCGACTTATTTATATCTTTAAGACACTCAGACATGTGGCAGATCTGCCCCTTATAGTACAAACGTATAAGGCAATGTGCCAATGTCTAATAAGATACTGTATTTGTGTTTGGGGTAGTGCCGATAAAACACATCTTATGGCTGCAGAGCGTGCACAGCGTGCTGTGCTAAAAGTAATGATGTTTTTACCGTACAGACACCCTACTACCGAAGTATATGACAAAGCAAAGGTTCTATCAGTGCGAAAACTCTTTATTTATGAGTGTATACGTAGGGTTCATAGAAATACTAGACCTTATAATGTGTGTACAATAGAAAGAAGAAGGCCAAAGACACTCTCTGCCCCTTTTGCACATAGAAGATATGCACAAAAACAATTTAATATAGTCTCTGTAACACTGTACAATGAGATAAACAAATCTAAAAAAATAGATTTTCTTACAGATAGAGAAGTCAAAAAGAAAGTAATTGAATGGCTTACTGATTTTAATTATAATGAAGTAGAAAAAATGTTAGAAAGCTTTTATTTTTGAATTACTCTTAATCATTATTTTAAACTAGTCTGTAGAAGTAATTTGTTGTACTAGCTTAGTCACACATAACAAAACACTCTCTCTCACACACACACACACACACACACACACACACACACACACACACACACACACACACACACACACACACATGTATGCTTAACATAAAGTTATTAACATCCATCCTGAAATAAAATATTGTTAAATACATATTCATAAATAAATTAAATTAAAATACTAAAAAAATACTATTAAGTTATATGAATAATTAGAGAAAATTTAATTTTTTTAAAACCTTTATTAAATTTATAAACATAACTTTAATTTCATAAAAATATGCAAGGTTAAGAAAACTTATTATGTTTGATAAATCTTAATGTTTGTAATGTTTTTATTTAAATGTTACCATTTCTTAGTAAATTTTTTGGCATTCTGTTTATTTTGTGTGTTAATTGTAAGCAGGGAGAAGCCATCGGCTCCCGAGACACAGTGAAAACTAGTTCGGGAGGCTTTGGATTCCAATATCTTTTTGTGAAACTAAATTATGCAAAAATAAACAAATTTTATTTTTATTGATCTGTTTGTCACAATAGAGTGGCAAAACATTACATACATTTTATCCCAAAACACATGTTGTATTACATAATAAGTTAAACCAAAGAGTAATATATAGTTAAACCAATTGTTTATAATCACAATCAATAAAATGGACAAAACGTTGAGTGTGTATTTGTACTACTTCAAGATAAAACTACTCATATTATGTTAATGGAAATGTTAATGGAATGGTATTGTGGTGTCTATATAAGATATTTGCTAACCATGTATATGATTAGATATTATTATTTGTTATTATAATTAGATTATTTATCATTAGAGTAATTCGCTTTAAGCGGTTCTAATTGTGAGAATAAATAAATAAATAATAAATGTATTCATTACTAATTAATTCAGTCTAAAAGTTATTTTTCATATGTTACTTGTTTCATTACCTTGGTATCAAGTGTGAACCTGTGATAGATCCCGCTGGGGATGATGATCATGTCTCCGGCCACCACCTGGATCCTGATCCAGTCGTCGGAGCAGTCACGTACGTCGAAGTAACCTGACCCATCCACCACAAACCTGGAACATAATATATAAGCATTAAAGTAAAAAAAAAGTATGTAAGTATTATAACTGTAATCCAGTACCCATGACACAAGTGTGTATAATCCAGAATATTTATTTATTTCATTTCATATTCCTGTATCATATAATAATTTAAATACTGATTGGTCATCCACTTGGATTGAAAGTTTAAGGTGTCCATGATGATGATGATGTATTCCAAGCCGATTTCGGCGGTAAATTACTGATGCATCCTCACATGACTAATATACCCCATTTTAGCGGTGAATGTTCTAGAACAGTTGCTACATGTGAGGCGATGCCATTTACATTGTTATAGGTGATGTTCGAAGGCTGTTTAGTTTTGAGAGGGGTCCATAGATGTTCGCTCATAGGTATAGCCCAGTCTTGTAGTTAGAGCATCCAGATCATATCAGACAGATGCAAGTTTGAATATTTCAGGTAATAATGACAACCAACAAAATTTACACCTGTATCTTTCTGATGAACATGTGATATGCTTTAACTCAATAAAACTACCTTTAAAATTGATAGAACAGGCATTATAGGTACTTACTATTATATTTATATAATTATGGCAGATAAATATAGGAGGAAGAGCTTTTTACATAATATATGTATCCTTTGCATTAGTTTGGGTGGATATTAGTGACACAGGCAATGGCAGGGCCAATACTAGTCATGCTATTCTTGTTATTGTAATATTGGAAGGAATATTGTTTATATTACAACTTTCCCATACCAATAAACATTCTTCATATGAATACCTAATTTCTTCATCAGTATGCAGGTGCTCCATGTAGAAGGACTTGAGTTTCTCCTCGTAGTTCTGCAGACACTCCTTAGAGCAGGTGATCTCATCCTCATAGGTGTAGCCTCGCTCCGCCTTCAACTTGCCCAGGACTCCATCTGTTGTGTATGTTTCTACATTTATCTGGAAAATTTCACAAACAACCAATAGTTCAGTGATATTTATAATGCTAGTTAGGTATTTTATGGTTGGTGAGAATCTTGTGTTAGGTCAGAGACTATTTGTGAGGGGGGGGGGGGGGGGGGGAAGTGTTAGGGTGTCTCTATAGCCCCTGAGAAATTATAACCTATTCAATCATGTTTTTTATACCTTAGCAACATGGTTAGCAAGTGTTTCTCATGGTTAGCAAGCATTCAACATTTAACGCTCGAATGTTAAGAACACTTCACTGTAAATGACAATAGTGTATCACAAGTACTCTTTTTGGTGCTTATGCACCACACAGTAGTTTCTACACATGGTCATTAGTTATCATTATTAGTACCTAGTTTGAATAACAGACATAAGCTACATTTTATTTAACTACCATTACAAGAAAGATAAGTCAAAATAATTAATAGAATGACAAAGCAGAATGCTTATCTGCAATGATGTAAGGAAAGGTCACGACATTCATTTTAGCAGATATTAAGTAAGATTCTAGTAAAAAAAAATATACCAGGAAATTTAGGATGTTGAAGCGTCTCTGTGGCTTTGCTCATGATAAATTAAGTCTTAGTAAATTGGTTCACAGATGATAATGTGGTCAGTTAAATCGAAAGTAGCAATCTTTTGCGGTGGTTGTAAGCAGCTGATGGTCTGTCTAGCCGCTCTATTTAAGCGGAGAGCTTGCTAATCAGACCTATAAGGATAAAAAGTGTATGAATTCACCTTGAAATATTCCACTCCTGTTTTCTTGAACAGGTCTTCTAAGCTGATATATTCAGGGGGATTCCTGTGGTGCTCTAAACGTTGGTCACTAGTCTCATTATCCATATACCATGCTAGTACCATTTTGCAGTCCAGATCCAGATATAGCTAAAAAGAAAATAGGTAAATAAAATAATAATCAAAACAACAACACGACTGCGCAAACTCACAGCGCAAACTAAACTAGGCTTATTTGACAGTGACATTTAATCAGACCGCAGCAAATGTAAGATTTCGCTGCAACTTCACACTACATTATGACGGTAAAACAGACTTTTAATATGGTTTCTCCAATTTATGATAGATGGCAGTGTTTAAAAGGTGTAACTTTTAAATTAAAAAAGGAAACCTATGTATTTATTTTATAGTTCCCATAAAAGGGTACCTAATAGTTCTTTGCCCCGGCTCCTAGGCACCCTTAGTAATAACTGCCACGTAGGTTTACATTCTAAAATAGTATTTAGAATGCTTTCTTCCTATAGTAATGAACTTCTAATAATAAATTAAATACTTTGTTGCTCCTACTGTCAGGCAAATTGTGGTCTATTAAATAAAAGCAGTTAATTATGAGTTTGTTACCTATTCCCAGCAAAGGTTTAATAACGTAATAGGTATGTATAGTATCTCATCTATATGTATAGTAGGTAGCCGTGGGTATGTTAGTTTTAAAAGTTGTGAAATACATGTTAGGCAAGATAAGGGGCTAAACAAAATTAATAAATAATAAAAGGCCAGGTTCAAGTAAAAATAGATATAATTAGGTATTTAAATTATTGTTAATTATTACAATAGGTACTCACAAACTATTTTACCTACGCTACACAACTAAAGGGGCTCATTTTCAAAATCCATGTCGTTTCTACATTTGTGGCACTTTGTACCTAAACAGAAAAAAATGTTTAAAAATTATATTGGGGAAACTAGGCAAGAATCAATTTCATTGTAAGAAAATTATATGTTTGAATATTTCTTTCTTCAATAGTAATTATATTAATATTGTCCTTGATTTCAGTTTAGTGCACATATTATGTGAAATGTAACTACACACATTGACTGATATGAATTACTTGTGTGCATTGAGAGAAAAAAATGTATTAAATATATTTGCGTTAAAATAAAATAAAACCCTACTGAAACTTTGTTCACAGTTAAATGATACCATTGATATGACACATATATATACACATATTTGTTATTATGTTAGACGTTTGGGGCACATTTAATAAATAACATTATGCTACTCTAATTCTGGTATGCGAATCATCTCTTTTCGATGTTGTATTTAAATTTTAGAATTATCTCTGATGGCATATCAGAATTAGTGTTATAAAATTGAAGTAAAAAGCAACAATAAAAGAGTAAATAATCGTTTTGGACGGAGAAAATCACAACATGAAACAAATAATTAAAAATGCAGTAAGAAGTACTGATTGTCACAAAAAAAACCAACACAAATATTTTTTTTCTAAAATACATTGAAACAAAATAAGTCAGTAAATCTCAAATGTCAAAGAGAGTTATGTGACTTTAAAGCTAAACACACATTTATATACTAAAATGGAAGTATAAGCGACATTAAGGCTAGAAAAATAGGTACACAAGTATGATATGCAAATTAAACTTTAAAAGGATGTATTTTGTTGAAAAAAAAACTAGTTGATATCGTTAACCTACTTGCATAACCTCTCATAACACATTCAGCCCTTTTTACTAGATATTTTTGTCACTAAATGCGTTTGGGAATCGTTGCGCAAGTAAGCTTTATCTAGTTTCAATTTGATTATTATTTTTTAAATAATGTCGCTTAAACTTCATTCATTCACTCGCACTGTCGTCATACTGAGATCACATTCTTAATACAACTCGAACCATTTACTTATCATTAGTTACATATATACTTCTTTACTGGACATACATTCGTCATGAAATTGATGAAGACGTAATGAAAATTATGTTATACATAACGGTTTTCTGATAAATCTGTTTTTTTTTTACGGCGGAAAGTTATCATTGGTAGGTATACCTACCAATGATAATTGTTATATTTCCTTATTGTCAACGCAAGACAACTTCGCGAGCGAGTTTGATCGCAGCACTTTTGCTACGGCTTATAAGAACACAGTCAGAAGTTAATAGTTCTGACTTTATCCGGTTGTAAAGTTATCCTGCGCGGAATGTATTGCATAGTAAAAGAATGAATGTACTTGTAATGTTACATAGTTCAGTTTAGTACAATTATATACACAAACATACTAATAATATAGTCCATAATAAGTAGTAGTATATAATTTAATTACCCTTCATAACTTACCTACTTACTTACTATGTATTTATGGAACAAAATCCAAGTTTTAACAATTAACACATAAATTAGTGCAAAATTAAGTATCATATATTCTATTTTCTACTAAATCTCATCAATATACAATAAAGATACACAAAATACCTACTATAAATTATTTTCAAGTCTACAGAAAAGTAAATCTTTAGACTATAACACAATAAAGATAAACTTAAGCAATCTCTGTCCAAATGAAACTAACACAAAAAAGTCATTACAAAATAAGTACCTATTATTCTTGGATTCAATATTTGCTACAAAAATAGTTCCACTTATTCATCAGAATAAATGTTAGCCTATTTTACATATTAACTTAGATGGTTTAAGTTACTGGTAACTCATAAAAGCATTTATAGGACAGCAACTGTTAAATCAATAATGTAATTGCTTTTATTCTAAATTTGCGCAAAACACACACACACATAATAATATACTTACATAGATTGGTATTAGAAATTTAGATTTTATCAAATTCTAGGTACCTCTGTAGTTTCATATATCTTATCGAAACGAAACTGGAGAACTTTAGAGTTTTTACTTACAGTTGATAATCAAATCAATCAATCACATTTTATAAATAAAATATAATATATTTAAGCCATCTATGCAATTACCAGTAGCTTGAATTTTAATGTACTTACTTGCAAAAACTCAAATACATACTTTATCCTATTCAACTAAGGTGTAATGTAATATTTATTCAGAAGACATTGTTGATGACAGATATTTTGGCCACATTTGGTGATTGGTTATCATTTGGCCCCTAATACATAGCTTCCACGTACATATATTCTATTTAATACACATATATTACTAAGCAAATACATCAGTATTTACTCTCATAATATATCTACTGATAATTGTTTGTACTTACAAAATGTTACTAAGTACTTATAGTTATGTAAACAATGTCTTCTGAATAAAATCTTGTTGTAATTATGATTAGACACAACACACAGATTTTTGTCAATATATATTTGATTTTCTCGGCATACACATAGCTGAGAAAATAATTAGCCAGTCAGAGAAGTCAGATATGACGTCACCAATCAGAGATATTCTTTTTCAAGATTCAACAATCTTCTGAATGTATGGATACAAAAATCTAGTTAATTCAAGTATGATCACATAATTTACTAGTTTTTATGTAAAAATACACATTGATTCATAGGATAGTTAAGATATACGTAATAAATTTTTACTTATTATGTGTTTACTGAAGTAAGACACAGAAATTATCAGTAATTTATGAAGACTTGCATTTAGTAGTCACACACACAATGTTAAGAGTCTCTGATATATTAAAAATTCACTACACATACACAAAAGGTCTTCACAGTTGTTTCCATCATGTTTTTGAACTGTTTTTTGAAGGCTATTATTTTTAGGTTGTTTAGAAAAGTTTTTATAAATTCACAAGTAGTATATATGCTTTGTCGAAATACTTTTTCCCTATTATTAAACTTTATCCCACAGAGAGGATGTCTTCTTTGAAGATTCTCAGTCATATTTCATTGAACATTTTTGATATCTGATCATTTATATCGAATCTAGAAGATTTACTTAGAAAATCCAGTTTCACTACGAAAGTTCCCGTTTCACAACACGAAGTAAGTAAATAAGACGTTTATCATTTATATGGTACCCGTCAAGAAGAATTTGACGCTAGCAAGACATTTTTGAGTGGCCGGTTCCCAAAATCTTCGTGAACGCAGTAAAATTGGGACACAAATGTATGCTTGTTTTTAACATTTAATTGTTTATGTGTAGTTGCATTACAACTTGGTATGTTTGACGGTGTCGGTCCAGTAGTTCTGGATAGTCATGGCCTCCAGAGAGTTCAGGAACGAGTCGTTGTCCAGACTGTACATCTCCTCCGAATTGTCCTGGAATTTTAAAACAGGGTTGTGTTAGTATCAATAATAATTAAGAGACATGACATGCTCAACGAAGTTTGTGGTATTTTAAAATCTAGATGTCACTGAATTACTTATCTAAATGTCACACCAATCATGAAGTGGTTTATAAATAGAAGAAAAGAAATGCCAAAATTGAACACCGCGAAACAGTAGGTAATTTTCAAGAAATACCAGACTGTAGAGTTCATTTGCTATGTTTGTGTATTTGTCTAGCGTTTACTTAGTCCTGTTAATCAAATCGCCCCGAATTGCATTCACGACCAATCACCATGTATGGACTATACGTGTAACTGTGAGGGCAACACAAGGTACAAACTAGATAAGGACGTTATTAATAAAATTGGGTATTTTGCTAATATATGAATGAACACGTACCCTGATAGTGCTATCATCCAGGTATCCACTCGAGTCTGGGTTGGAGCACTTGTCGTTGAGCGTCTGTGGCTTGTTGAGGTACCTCCGGCGGTACATGACGAAGGCCGTGCTGCCCGCCAGCGCCACCAGCACCAGCGCCGCGAACGAAATACCGGCGATAGCCCCCGTATCCATGCCTCCTTCGTCGGGGTCTATCACCCGCCTAGAAGACTCTATGCTCGGCGGTATGCGAGTCTGTAAGAACGTCGTCTCTAAAGACAAGGGCTTCTCCGTCACGATGCGGCTCTCCGCCACACCGTCGACATCGTCTTTGACGAAATCTGGTCGAGTTAGGTTCCTCTTCTTCGTAGCGAAGGTTGCGTTCTGCGCTTCGGTGACGTTTGAGATGGTTTCATTTGAGGTTGTGAAGTTGGTGAGTAGGTCTGTAGCGTTGATTGGAGTCCATATGACTGAGGGGTGGACTATATCGGTCACGTTGGCCACTTCAGGCGCCTGTGTGTGGGTTGTTGTCGCTTGTGGTTGAGGTGTGTCTGTGTGGTTGTCTGTGATGTTGGGAGGTAGGGGCGTGGTGGGGGGAGGGGTCTTGGTGTAGTACATGGCTCGGCTCTGCCTGTCTGAGTGTCTGGTGTCCACCTGCGTGTCGGTGGTGATGTGCTGGAGTTCTTCCGACTGCGGCGCCGCGCTGCCGGGACACGCTGGAAAATAAACAAAACAAAAGTTAGATGGTTAGTCTTAGACTATAGTGGTGCTTAACATCAGGCAGGCTATAGTCAAACGTAAGCCTATTTAATGTAAAAATAATAATAAAAAAAAATTAACTTTTTGAACGTTGTGTCACATGTTTTAAATACATATTAATAATAGTATGTATGAATATAATAAAATAACGACAAAACATCATGAGTATTTGAGGAACCGTTTACATAAGAGGAACACCTACCTATACCTACTGAATAAACTATGTTATGCTATTTAATTTAGTTACAGTTCATGGAAAATTATGGGGAAATTTGTATCAACATATGACAGTAACTAAACAAGCAGGATAAACTTTCTTTTGTGTGTTATATTATCACAATAAGAGTTTAAGCGGCAATTAATTATATAATGTTTATAATGACATTCATTTATTACCAAATAAAATCATACATAAGTCATTTGTTGTTCCTCATAATTTTGCTCTGATCATTATATTGGATTTACCAGCAAAATTACCTTATATAATGATGTGTATTATCAGCCAGTTAAATAAACAAGCTTTAAACGTTCTCAGAACGAAGCTACCAACGCGCTGTAAACACGAGCTACGTTTTCAGTTCAATTACATTTGAAATTCATGCAACTTGACTCGATTCATAATAATTCAAGTGAGCGAACTTAATATTAGGTATAAGATGTATGTATGTATTTAATGCTATTAGTCATACAAAATCTCATACATACATATACTCGTATGTACTAGAATTTAATAATATGTATTATGCTATTTGTAATCATTACAACGATTTTATGTTTGGTTCGATCTTATGAGAGGGGCATCAGTCCCGTCAGTTGGTATACTTATATAAAATTCTGGTTCCGTGAACAAGCTAAGCCAAGACTTCTATGAAAAGTAAAAAGAACTGCCACAGAATAAAGAAATAGTACATAGTACTGTCTAACATAATAATGAAGCTATTTTCCTATTCCCTAGGTATTTAATTCTCTATGTATTGCCGTCACGGTGCAAATGTAAAAGTAACTAATACATAATGCATTAAGTTTTGCGAGCATCGAGCGACCATCTGACTAAAATCTAAAATGTAAAGTCATATGCTAAATAAGTACGTTCTAATATTACACCATTAAAATGCAGTTTCATGAATATTAACTTTATTTACATTAGTGCATCTGCATATTGTTGGATTTCTTTATTAGTACGAAATCGCGTGTTTTAGCTGCTTCAAGGTTAACCCTTTGTTTATATATGAACCCGATTAAGATGTTTATGCATGTATATTATTAGTTGGTTAACGCTTAATTCAAATAGTCGACTATAAAAAATACACTTGCATAAACCTCCTTAGTTAAAATTAAATGCATACAAGATTACGTATATATATGTACATCCACATTTTTAGCTGTTATACAACACATACTTTTATGAAAGTTTCAAAGAAATCAACGAACTGCGTCACACGCTATCTCCACAAAAAATGCAAAAAATCCAATTGGTGTAAAAGCCTCGTATGAAATAATTAAAATGATCACATTGCAGAGGATAACTAAAAAACTATGACATTGTTTGAAGTATACCAGGCCAAACTCAGGCCGAGGCCAAGAATAAACTCGCTGAAAAACAGGACGATTTTATTTTCAACGCTTAGATAGAATATATAGAGCTTTAGATATTGTCTATCGTAAACTAGTTAGCGAGCGAAGTTTAGGGATAAACTTTTGTTCAAATAGAGGAATAAACTCTCTCTTTTGCTCTGAATAAATAATGAAATGCCGTTTGCAGGTGTGATGAAGGAAATTTTAGACCCTTTTAAACGTTTACGACTTAATGCAAACTAATTTCATGAAAGTTTTTTATATCAGTGGTTTTAATAGATTTCCATATTTTTTCTTCACTATAGCATCGCATAACATGCATAATTAACTCATATCGAAGCGAACTTTTTCCTAGGTATAGTAAAATGTGATAGTATGAAATTCCATTGCAAGTCTATGCATTAAGAAGAGGGAATATCCGCAATCTCTCGCCATCCTTTCTCTAGTCTGCTTTGATTTTCCATTGCATTATGGAAATGGGCACCATCGCCATACCAGCTGTGTCCGGCGGACCCGCCTGTCTCAACCTTATTGCGAGGCTATTTCAATGCTGAGAAACCTAATACGCTGTCTTATTATAGCATCACAGAATATTTAGTGTTATAAGAAAGAGGACGAAGGCTTTTTGGTTACTATTTGTATGATTTTCTGAAATTCGATATGACTTTCAAATTTATCTGACAACAAAACTTATGCTACATGATAATAATAACGTAGTTTATTCAGCAAAAGATGTACCAGGGTGGTAGGGCAGTTAAAATACCAGGAGCCCCCAGCCAAGGGTCCGATAAATTTTGTACATCGACTGGTCATTAGACCTTCCCATAGCTTGTATATGCTTGCGCACGAAAACGATAGTAGGTACATAGGCAGGTACAAGATAATGACGATGTTCCGCCTATACGACCGCTTACATGCAAGTTAATTCGGCTTTATACGTTGTTATTTATGCGGAAACTAACAATGGGTGCGCGCCAGATTAGGGACACTCGGCCAATTATCTACAAGTAGCTCCCAATAGGCCTTGGATATTGTTCGGCCATGAGTTGTGGCCTCAAGAACATATAACAATGGATAGTATATATGGATAGTGTTAGAGCAAAAAGGTGTTATTAATGATCTTACCAATGTAATATGGGAATACTAAAGACAGAGGTTATAGGTCTTCGCAATATAATTAACCAGCGTCCTAAATTTAAGAGAAAAAACTTTTTATTACTTTAGTTGAATTATAAAATGTATTGTGCTATGTACGTACAACCTTTGACTAGATGTAACAGTCGGCAAACATAACAAAATTTCAGATGCAACTAACCCACAGTCAAGCACACAAATCTATAACCGGAGCAACACAGGTTTCTGTTGGGAAATATTTACATTTTATTACGAGTGCCTGCAGCAATTCATTGATAACCCACCACCACCCACGCTACCTTCAGTACTCCTACATAAAAAACATAAATAGCAATACATCTCCGTATTTAAATGTAAAACAAACTGGGGGAATACAAACATCCCTTAAGTGTTATTAAACAAGCTGCGGCGTGGGCGCGCTGACGTCAGCACGAACCTACGAGAATAGTACGTAGGTAATCCGGTTAAAAGCACTACTGCATGCACTAACTTGATTGAATAACTGAACAGCACCCCTGTGCGTGACAGAAAACGCGTCTGACCTTGAAAATAGTCATCTAGGATACGGAAATAGAGAGGGACACGGATGGGGATATGAAAAATTTTACCTTTACATGGTAAGGTAGTGAGTTTGAAAAAATATTATTTTGGTCGTTTTACGGAACGATACATGCTCCTTTTTTGAATTGCATATATACCTTATATTGTCTTTATTATCGTGTATACCGCACAGAATCAATGTATTCTGGAGTTTTACTTGGGCTAGTATATCGGGGTGAGTGCCTAGGTCTTCACGGATGTAAAATCCGTCCGTAAAACATGTCGGTGTCCTCGTCATGTTCCTCTAGGTCTATATTTTATTCATTAAAGTCAACAACCCACACGTAAGACTACACACACGAAGAACAAGAAATCTCATCAAATGCCACCCATCTTGTTACAACATTTCAGCGTCGAGAGAGTGGTCATGTCACTCACTACGTGCTCCACGATAAAGCATTCATATTAACGTGTGTTTGTATGTTGTACTACCCGCTATACTACGCAGTCGTGTCAAGGTTGGAAAACACGCAGCCAGGAATTTTGCAGGGGTTGGTGTTATCTGCGTAATAAGCGACCGGAGTAGATCAGTGGAGTAGATGTACTTTACTCCTTTTTAACCGACTTCCAAAAAAGTATATTATCAAGTCTTCCGAAAGATTTTTTGTGGGTATGTTACGCAATTACTCCGTTATTTATGAACCAATTTCGAAAATTCGTTTTTTTGTATTATTCATTCATTGCTTGGATTTCGTGTGATTTTTAATGATGCAGGGAATATGGATTCTATTCGATTATTATTTAAATTAAAACAACAGTTTTTACAACTAGAACATCTAAATCTTATTTGTAGAGTGTAGCTTAAACACAAGGAATTATCACAGAAACTGCAACGACAAGACCGTTTTACTAACAAGAAGAAGAAAGGACATTAAAATCTGCCTTTTCATGTCGTTATTTTTTTTTCTCACAAAGTTTGTGTCGGTACCTTAAAAGATTTGTCTTGCTCTCCAAAGTTTTGAACTTTTTCTGGGTGAAATAAAAGTCCGGTTCGGTTTCTCTCTCGAGTGCGCTTAGTTTCGTAAAGTGGCGGTCGGCGGAGAGTGCTTTTGTGGATCGGACTGTTTGTCACATAGGTAGCTATGTACATATGTATGTATATAGAACTAGGTAACGCTATTGTGAGTTTAAGCTAGTTGAATACTAAATTACAAAAAATAAATTATACAAATAAATAAATAAAATTAAATGTATAAATAGGATTGTAGGTAGATATATATGTAAATCAATCTTGTTCTGAACCCAACTCGTGCAGTTTAATTCCTTACAGCTATATTGGTAAACGAGTCTTTTCACACTATTCCAGGAACTTATAAAAGGAAAATACACGTTTAAATGGGATTTACCCAGTAAGGGTACTGTTACCTGGTATATAGTTGGAAGCATTATTTATTGAAATGCTAAATATTAATATTGACACAGATTATATAAACAGAATTTGAAACAAACTATACCTATAAGAAGTGAATGAAATGTTATATTTTAATTAACAAGGGTAATAAAGTCTATTTTATTTATTTATTTAAATATTAATATTATTTTATCTATGTTTTGTAATATCATATGCAATATGTATATTGAGCGCAGCCATATTCCAATTTCATCGAACTAAATGTAATCGAATCGTCGCAATATGAGAAAAAAAGTGTGCAAAATATCGCAGTCAAAACATTTTCAACATTGCACTGTCGTTAGTAACTGCTGATGTGAAAAAAAGTTTAAAAACATTGGCGGGTACAATCAGTTGCCGTGTGATTGAGTGATTGTGATTGATGCAAAATGCATTTTTTGCTGGTTGCAACCAGCAAAAAATGCATTTTACTAAAATACACAACATGGAAAGATTTTTATTTTCAGCATTAAATTCTCATTTGATATCTCTTCATATTAAAATAATAAATAAATAAATATTACGGGACATTGCACACATCGCCATCTAGCCCCCCACTAAGCAAACGCTTGTGTCGTGGGTACTAGATAACGGATATAATACTTATATACTTTTTTTTTGTAAATACATACTTATTATACATACAGACGACCAGACTCAACACAAAATTATAATTTTTAAAATTCATAAATACTTGTGTCACGCGGGAATCGAACCCGCGACTCCTAGATAAGAAGGCAGAGCCACTACCAACTAAGCTAACAGGCCAGTCAAATCAAGTTATTTGAAACGTGCCAATGTATCATACACTTCCACCTTTATTGTTCGTACCGCTAGGTTGTGGAACTCCCTGCCTGGCTCTCTGTTCCCCACGCACTATAATCCAGCGATCTTCAAAGCGAGAGTGAATCGGTTCTTATCGGGTAAGCACGCTCCATCTTAGGCCATAGCCTTACTTGCTATCAGGTAAACTATGGTCAAGTGAAACCCGTTCAAGTTAAAAAAAAAAAAAAAACATATCAAAATGAGTAACTACATAATATTTGTAGTAGTTTCATAATGAACGACATTGTGTATAACTGAATACATACTCAGTTATTAGTAGTAGATAATATATGTATGTGCATATGTATGTATATCGCTATATCTAGAACTGCAACTCTAGTATAGCTGGTAAATTTGCCCACGCATACATCGACAAGTCTATAAATCTAGGATACCTATAGCTTGTACCTAGGACACGACACGTTGACATTAGCATACCGTGACTCGGGTGTTGTGCGCTGGGATTAAGAAATCACTTGAGACTATTGTGTTCAACGACTATACACAGTATAGACGCCTTACTTTGAATGAGCTTGGAAGATCACCTAAGTTGATATGTTCGTCATGTGTACTTAGACCTATTATTTATTATTAAGCTATTTTATAATTTATCTACTGCTTCAAGTGTTCACTGTACAATACAGAAATATTAGTTGACTGATCGACAGTGAATAATATACGACACTCATTTGTCAAATGCAATCATAACGCCATACATCTGCGCGCTCATTGCTCTAACGACATGGACGCTTGATAGGTCTGGATGTTGAATAGAAAGTCTAGGACATATAAATAATTGATGGATTAGATAGGTTTTTTTTTACATTAAATAGGCTTACGTTTGACTATAGCCTGCCTGATGTTAAGCACCACTATAGTCTAAGATGTAGCGCGCTTGCCTAGAAGAAACCTATAGGTAGATAGATAGATAGATACTTTATAAAAACACCGCACATAAAAAAAAACAATACAAAAAAACATATATATTAAAGTTATCGTATTAATTAGCGGCCTTAGCTTGGCTGTGAGGTCAAGGTCAACCAAGGTCATATTTTTACTTTCTGTGATGATACTGCGCTAATATTCCACGGAAAAGATTGGCCAGAGGTCATAAACGTAGCTCAACAAGGACTTGCCCTAATTTCAGACTGGTTGAGTAACAACCTACTTACACTCAACACTGACAAAACTAAATTTGTGACCTTTCAATCAACCAACAAAACGTTGCCTAGAAATATAGATATAACACTTCATTCTTGTGGAATCCATTCAAATGAAAGCTGCTCATGTCCCAAACTAGAACGAATAAGCAAGATTAAGTACCTTGGAATAACCCTAGATCACACACTTAAATTCGATTCACACATATTATCACTAAAAACCCGTCTCCGCAAAATGCTACACGTCTTCAAGAGATTAAGTTCAGTAGCTGACCCACAAACTGTGCGAACCGTGTACATGGCATTGTGTCAATCAGTCCTCAGCTACTGCATCACATGTTGGGGGTCAGCCGCTAAAAAACACTTAAAAAAGGTCGAAGTAGCCCAAAGAGCAGTGCTAAAGGTTGCCTATAAGAAGCCATTCAGACACCCGACCCATGAGCTTTATCAAGAGACAAAATTTTTGACGGTTAGGCAATTATACATTTTGTTCGTGATCCTTCGGTTCCATAAAACTGCCCCAGTCACAGCTCTCACTACGAAACCAACATCGCGCCGCAACACCTGGAACATCCCCGCCACCAACACACGACTAGCACAACGTGCGTACTATTACAAAGGCCCTGCTTTATACTCCAAATTCGAATGTGAACTTAATCTACTTAATACTACCAGATTTGTCTGTAAAAAGAAAATCACCACCTGGATACAAACATTAAACTACCGGGACACGGAATCATTATTACAGTTCGTATCTTAACTACCACCAACTACTATTTGATAACACTCATATATCTCAACACACACTACATCACATACACAGACATCAAACACCACCGCGTATTTTAGAGACTTCTAATTAAAACAAACTGTATAATTTAAAAATGTAATACTTAATTAAGATACTGTACCTATATTTTTCAAAATTGCTTGGGAGGTGCCAATAATCAAATCAAAATGCACATACCACTAGTGTGGCTCAGACTGACCAAGTCTTACAACACAGGCTTAGCCTAGTGTAGGACGTGGAATGCCTGCGCCAGTCACAGCGATTATCTTAAAGAGGTATCTTAGCCTGCAACATAAGTACATAATCATTGAAATAATAGATCAATGACATAATCTCTCTCTTGGCGCCTACCAATCATAAACACACGAAAAATTGATTTTATGTTTTTAACTGTAAATCAATGTATTACCTATAATCTGTATACCCTAAGGAAGAGCCTACACTCCACAATACAGGTACATTACATCCTAGTGTGGAGTGTAGCGATAAAAATTGTATTAGAACCTAAGTTTTTGATCAATAAAGTTATCTTATCTTATCTTATCACTAAGAGCGATCTCTTCCAGACAACCAATCTGGCAGGGATATAATCTTCAAATTAAATGGGTAGGACGAGGTGTTTAAGATATATACTTATATTATTACTTTGTATAGAGTAAATATATAGGTATATAGTTATTTCTGAGATATATTGTCTATTGTGGTACTGATTTAATTATCGTGTGAACTAGCTATTGGAATTGCTAAACGATTTGATAACAAAGCTGATTATGTCGCAACTGGCAAGTTCCGTGATGATACAAATTAAGTTTCAAGGATAATTTCTTATTGACAATCTTGAGATTAATAATATAAAAAAAACATTGTAGAAGCAACGAAAGCGTATAGTCTATGCTGTTACTCACTGTGTAGTTTTTGTGTTTCATTTTGCATAGATGTTTTACTAATATTTTTACAGATAAGTAAATGTTTAACACCTATGAAATATTTTGTTACAGCAGAAATAGGTAAATTGTGTATTATCAGTATTTGTCAGTTATATGAGTACTGTAACTGGGAATATTCATTAAGAGTTACATTTCAATTATTTTAATTCAAAGCAGCTTTCAAACAAGCTTCTAAACAGTTATACAAGAGATATATAATCCCATGTAATTTCCGGTACAAAGCCATTAACTTCTTTCAGCGGATATTATGGTGTCTTTACATTAATCTCCTGCAACGGTGTATGTCATAACACTGGCTATAATCGACTTTTTTAATCAATAACGGTACTTAAACTTAGAAGTTTGTATTACAGATATATATAATATAAAGAAAATTTACACAAACTTTATCTGTTAATTGTGAATGATATCGAATATTAGGTTTGTTTAACAGTATCGAACTGTTTGTTATTGCTTCGTTGATTTGTAAGTTTTGAGAGTAAAACGTAAGAAAGCACTTTTCACCATTTTGAGAATTTTGATATCTTATGCCTACTAACTTTATCATGAGACTCATGTGACATCTTTTTCAAACAAATCCACTTACAAGTGTCTCTGTACATTGTGATTGACACCTGTGTTTCAGGTCACCTCTGCATGCTGAAGTAATAATCAAGTGATGTCTAATGATGGTAACACTAAGTGCTAACTTGAAAGTCACATGTGGTGCACGGTAAATAAATACAGTAATGATGCTAATTCGATGGACTGCAGGCGTATGCGTATAGGTATATGTTAAGTTACACATGTATTTTGTGTTGTAGCACATACATATATAATATACATACGAGTGTGTACAGTTTTTTAAAAGACATATTTGTAATACCTTCATTATGCATTATTTTTACAGTTAATACATAATGGAGGCATTATGTTTGTGTTGTGGCTGTTGAAGAGTTAGAGAAATGTTTATGCGTTTTCTTTATTGATACTTAAATGTAATGAGCCTGAAAAATTGTATTTTCACACAATAATAAGACTTTTTGTTTTACATCAAGTTATGAAAATTGGTGCAATTTTTTTTACACTTCATGTATTGCACCTTTGCAAGGACACGCTGAGATAACATAGGAAACACGTAACTTTTCACTTCTTTTTATTGCGTACGTGTGCCATGGTTTTTTGTCTAGACCTTCGTGATAGATAGTAGTTAAAGGAATTTCTTTAATTTCCCTAATTTTTAATTTCAGTTACATAAAAATATGTCATAATTACCTTCTAACAGTTATCGTAATAAATAAAACCAATCTCTAAATTTACGCACTATAGCTACCCTATATGATCCGCATACGTAGAAAGCACCGCCTTCTTATTCTATGAAAGACTTAAAAAGGACTAAAAGCGCGTTTTTCTTTCTTGAAACCTTTTGTGATTAAGTGGCTATTTATAAGGGAAAAAATACGCGAACACGACAAGTTTATAATTTACGACAGCGGGGGTGGAAACACGTTGCTTTTACGCTTACATAAAATATGCAAGAAAATGCTTATGGAGGCAATAAGTACTGGAGTTGACTTCAAAATTTATTGGCAAAAAAATGTATACTCTAATTGTTTTATAACCAAGATACAGGCTAACGCCTAGTTTGGGGTCTACAGTTAACAAAAAAAAAATGCATACTTGAACTTTAGTTATAATGAATTTGTTAAGATCTACAAGTCCCGACACTTAACAGAAAAATTTTGCTGTTTGCTGTAAAGCTTGCCCGTTTTTTTAACAAAGCGATGTTGACAACACAATACCGGTGCTATATAGAAACTCTTCCTTTTTCGCGACCGGACTGTAGGGGTAGTTCTACCACTATCTTATGAAATAAATCAATATTTTCTTAGACATACGACGTATATTAATTTTATATATATCCTCGTATATCTAAGAAAATATTCATTTATTACATACATACATACTCGTATGTATATAGTTTATTGTTGTACGCGTGTAAAACCAACCACTCAATATGCTCCACTTTACATACTACAGACAAATTAATTACAAGTTGTGATTGGTAATTAAAGCTTTCGTCGAGACTGTTGATTACCGCATTACATGTCTGGCCACTTGACCTAATTAATGTTATAGTAACTAATTGATCCACAGTGGCCTAGTATTATGACTGCGGTTATATCACCTAGGTATATTGTATATCATATATATGGTCTTGAGACAAGCTTAGCTTCGAGCCTAATAATAACAAGCATACATTATGTATATGTACATAATTTTATGTTTCCATATATTTTTTAGGGTTTCCTATCGACATAAGGATATATTACAATTTTTTGCATGTTTGTTACGCTACAATGTAGCTGGAACGATACGATCCGGAAAGCGACATACACTTTTCACCTTAAATCATTGCAAACGAAATCGTGGGCATCAAATTTGATTATGTGTACAGGTTAACTCACCATATAGGGTGATGAGCGTCGTCACCCAGAACCAGTGCATCCACCAGTGCAGCGTCATGATGCCAGCGCGGAGGAGCCTCGCCTGCGCGCGCCTGGGGACAAGGGGAATACACTCGTAAGTTCATGTGATAGGGTGCATTTTCACATTTCACGGGCTACGAGAAAAATATAATACAATCTTGGCTTTCATTTACACATACATAGATAATAGGTTCACATGTGGAGTTCAATGTTGTCAAAGATGAAATGACATTTTATCATAAGAGTAAATCGAACCGTATCGTAATATCATTCTGATTGAATAAATAAATTTGAATCTAGGGGTCACAGTGATTATACCAGGGAACAAGAAGACTTTACTTTCGAAAGTAATTAATGGTCATGCTATTTTAAGCTCCATATTCATAAAACCTCTGCGATCATGATACTTTTTATAACAAAAATAAGAATATTCTATCCCTCGACCTAAAGCTCGCCACTCTGTCCTCACATTTTAATATTCCTTTGAAAAGTCTAACAAAATGACCCTTTAGATTGACCCTCGTCACGTCTTCTTATTTCTTATTCAGCATAATGAATCGATGGTCCTCTGCGAGAGAACAAGGGGCTCTCGGCCGCGGCGCGACCTGACGACCACTGTTTCTTAATTAGTTTCTACCATCAAGGCTAGGTTGCTTCCGAGGACGGAGCAGAGTGGCTTTCTAGCTTTTTTGCTTAGAAGCGCTGGTAGAATTGGGTACAAAAATAATTTGAAGTTAACCTTTATGTGTTTTATTTGTTTTGGTTATTGATTGAAAAGTAACTTAATTATTTTAAATCAAAAGTTAGTGAAATACTGTTTATTCTACACTTCGATATAACCTTTCAAAACTTATAATCAAAATTTGGTAATTTTACTCGGAGCGCTACTTATTATCTAAATTGCGGTTGTAGCTGGAATATCCGAAACAAGTTATCGGGATTCCTGGAATAACTCAGATTGGCAAAATATGTCGAGAAAATGTTTCAGTTTCAGGTAAACTCTCTAAAGCCGAGTTTCATGTTCACGGGTAAGTTTTGTGAGCGATGTTATTAGTCGATGTAATCCATTTTGGTTCGCATTAGGTAATTTGACACAATTCTGAGAATTCTTGACGACTTATTTGTAGTTTATGGTTTGATTGATGATCTATTATTACAACTTTGGTAATGGTAATTATGTGCCTCGATTACGTAACAAAACCACAAGTAGATACGAGTGTAACTGTAAAAGGAAAAACTGTAATATTTCGCTGTTTCGTTTCACCACCGTTTCGACAAAGCAATTCATCACTCGAATCACATGAAGTCGATAAATCGTCCAATTCGTATATCGTTCACTCGATTACAATCGATACAACCAGATCTACAATTATATCGGGAAGCCAGCGTGCGGCGTTACACAAGCCGTTTGGTCTCCGAAAATTCGCTCCAATAGCTTCATGAATTTGTAACTGTTAAAACGGACTAGTGATTTAATTGTTCTCGGACACGCAATGGTTCGTAACTCACACTTTGCACGCTGTTGTGCTAATTTGATAAACTTTTACTTATGGCACCCGAGGGAGTAATGACACAGTGTTTATTGTATCAAAGCGCACACGAGGTTAATTAGGTAATTATTTTTCACACTACAGTTTTATAGAAAATCAACAAGCTACGAAATTAATAAAATGTTTTACTGTTCGCTGTATTTATTAATCTTTTGAAAGCCACGGAGTAATCTAGTAAACAAATACTTGCATAGTTTGCATACCCGCACATAATATCATTACCCCAGGTGGGTAAATATTCTCTTTAGTAAAATACATTCTAAGCAAATTGCGACGTGTACGCTCGGATATCGTGTTAATTCCAGACGAAACAGCGGAAAATTACGCGGCGATGAGGTGCTTTATTACACTTTATGAGATGGAGAAGATCCAGTATTAAACTAGGTAAGCTATATTATGTACACTTGTCTTCACTATTCGCAGTATCGTTAAGATTAATAATTCACTAATGATCTGAACTTTGATGTTTTGATGTATTCATTTTGTTTCATAATATCAAACAACATAAAATGATAAATTTTTTCTTCCCTGTATTTTACATAAAATTATATTATAAGAAAATGCTTGGAACCAAAATGTACGTTGGATGTAAGAGTAAACACAATCATTCTTGAAAACAATTTTCTTTTCATCGCATCGTCTGGAGCTCAAAGGCTATATAATTTATTTAATAAAAATGCGGCTACTGCAATAAAATCAAGTGAGCTCTTGAGAGGCGATGAGGCGTGGGTGGCGTGGAGCCAGCCAACAATATAACAAATTTAATCAGAAGAAAAACTTGATGCGTTATGGTCAACTCTGTTATGGTAATCTATACATATAATAAAGCTGAAGAGGGTCAAAAATCTGTCTGTACATTAAACCCATAACAGAATACAGCAGTTCTTAGAATTTTTGTCTGTTTATGTGTTTATTTAAACGCTCATAACGCAAAACGGCTGAACGGATCATAATGATTTTTAGTATTTACATATGTAGGTAGTATGAGGTCTTAGACGTATTATATTTTTATCACAACATAATGCGAACGAAGCCGCGGGCATCAACTAGTGATGAATAAAGCTAAAACTAGGTAACATGCAAAAGCACAACAAGAATAAGGTAATGTTTGTAGGAGCAATACTAAAACAAACTAATAAGTACGTATACCAACGCCAGGATAAAATCAAAAGAGATAAATTTAAAAGAGACTAGCTACATTGAGAACAAGTTTAATTATACCAAACAATAAATTTAAAGCATCTTTCCTTATAATTAAGATCAATAAGAACCTGTATTCGTTGAAGCTAAAGGTCGCGGTATCTATAAATGGAAGAACACAGCGTTAATTAATAATTAAAATCACAAAGACCTAAAGCTTATAATACAAGAATAGGACGAATTAATGAACTTGACCTATAAGTTGCCGACATAGCTCTATTTTGGGCGCCGTTTTATTGCTTGTTATTTGTTTCAAATCAAGAAAATTATAGATACCACAACATGACGGATCACACGGATAAGATTTACGCAAGAATTAAAAAAAAAACTATATAACTATTAAATGGGGAAGTAGGTACATAATGTTTAGTGTACCCGCCTGCCCCGCCTGGCTACCACCTCAATATACAAATAGATCGCCAAGCACGTAACGATGTCTCAACAGCTACAACACCATTTCAGGCCAAGTTTGTTCTCTTCACCTTAAACCACAGAGTCGTTTCCGGCGACTAATTCATTAAAACATGACTGTCAAGTGTAAAAATAATATCGTGCCTTACAATATAATGTATGACTTGATCTGTGCACGGTCTTGTTCTTGTTATAATGATGTACCGTGAACCGTGATCGTCATGGTTTCTGATTTGAACTCTGCCCATTATCATTGTCTGCCTGCCAAAACTAAGAATAGAAATCAGTTCTGACTAAAATGCACTGTCATTAATAAACAAAATATTGCCGTAATTATATTTTGGTCCAAATCCAGATCAGATCCTGACTTTCTTTTTCTCAAAAGACAGAACTTTTTAAAACATAAACATTATTGGCAACATATTTTTTAAGTTATATTGTAGTTACTTGTAACTTAAGGACCTGGGCGCCCACCACGATGTATCTGCCCAAGAAAACTCCCCTGACGAATTAATTCTGCGCGGGAGTCACGACCCTTAGTCATGAGGAAATGCGACTCTGGAGAGTAGTTACTTGTATATCTATACTGACATGATAAATCTAGCATGAGCCTGCAGGCATAGACTGCATTCGAGGGAGAGAGCACTCATTAATCATTTAAATACTTATAAAGTAGGCGCTTTTGCCTACTTTATATAAGTCTACACTATATTCTTTTTATTAACAGTTTATGAGTCTTCAGAACCCTTTTGGGGCCATTAAGCAATGATATCACACAATGCTCTGAAATATAGATAAGCCCGTCCCTAAAATTCGATAAAGCGCCCAAGAGGCTAATTTCTCACTCAGTTTTCTAGATGGTTAAACTTGGACTGTATCCTTCGTAAAGAGGTCGAAGAACACTCGATTGTTCAGTATTTAAAGAGGCTCATTGTGTGGGGTCTGAAGCGTGAAGCCATTGTGCATTTCGGGTGTGTAAGTCGTGGTTCGATACACTTGACATGTTGGACGGCACAAAGAGAACGGAAGAAAGTGACCCTGATGGTTATTGGTTTACGATAATCATATTTGAATTAATAAACAACGAATGCTTGCAAAATGAATGAGAGCTAAATAGGTTTCTAATAAATTCATCTAGCTTTTCGGCAATTGAGCTATTCCTAATTTTCCTTTTTCAAAAGACGTCTGGCATACCGACAGCGGATGAATAGCAGACCTATAAAGACAGATAGCCAATAGAGGCAGCCTTCGTTAGGCGTGTCGCTGTCAGTCGCCAAGGAATCTAAATCACCGCCGCGGCGCCGACGTATCTCTCAAGGCCCAAACAAAGGAGCCCGTCGTCAAAGACCTCAAAGGCGCAAAAATAGAGCGGCCCATTCATATGTCACCGCAAAAAGCAAATACTACATCGCTACCTTATACGTTCGTAGGAGAGGGGCTTGAGAGAACGTGAGAGGAAACTTGGGAAGGCGAAGCAGGTACGGACGAAGTTTTTCGAATTATTTACTTAATGAACTTCAAGAACGGCTGGATCATCTAAATTTTAAAGAGCAGATTGTGAGAACTTTATGGTGTTAAAACGTTTAAAATTAATTTTTAAATGAATTCAAATTATCGAATAATGATGCATAATAACGTCTCAATATAATAAATAACAAGGACACGCACCAAGAGAACGTTTCACAGTTTCATAATAATATGCGTTACAAAAAAAAAGATATAAGCAGAAGCATGCCTTCCGTTGACACAAAACATTTCGCTATTAGCGCAATACAAAACCGCAGAAAGCGAATTGCTAATGAAGCGAGTGAAGCAACCCTGTTGACAGCCATGAGTTCATAGATAAAGCACGTAATAGACCAGCCATGGACGAAAGCGAAGCCATTCGTAACGCACGTAACAGAACATGAGCTCTCCATTAATTGCTTTCTCTGTGACGTGACCGTGAAATTACAATTGGTTTTAGAAATGTAACTAACTGTCTTTCTAATGTTTAACAAGATGATATGAGAGTGAAAAGGAGAGTTTCATGCACTACACACACACTCATTGGTGTGCGTTTGCACGCTTTTATTTATAAAAAAAGAGAACTGTGTGTGTACTTTGGCGTAGAGATTAATAGGTACAATTTTCACGCACCTCGAATACATAGTTATATATAAAATTTACTCATACATATATATTTGAATACTGTTTTAGAAACATTTCTATGGAGATTGTATATTTTCATTAAGTATCAATACGGATTTAGGATTAGTGCCAAATCAAACACCCGGCTCAAGAAAATAACTAATTTAAATTTGTGGCCAATTCAAATGGTTCAAAGGAACGTTAGATATCATTTAGAGTCAACGGTTATTAAAAAAATAAGACAAACGAAAGATTTCGTTATAGTTTCAAAGAGTATCAAAAAGTAACAAAAGCCAATTTTGCTACCAGGAATATATAAGAAGGTAATAGTAATGCGTCATGGTAAGGGATACCATTGTTTGTACAGAACAGACAGTAAGTACTATTGTCTCGCGAACAACACACTCATTATCTTCAAGAAGCTTACAAGACGTGTGTACGTGTTGTGGATAGACTATAGATAGGTATAAAACCAAACATTACATAAATGCATATCTATAATACCTCGCTAAAGTTATATTATAGGCTTCAATTACCTACTGTTGGGAGTTACATATATTTTCTAATCTATTCAATAACTCTTCACACAACCCCATCTCATTTTAGTGCCATAAGAGGATCGTGGCAAATATCATTATCATAATCTCCTACTAAAGGAGGTTGAAGCAGTTTCGGTACAATAATACACCAACATCTATTCATATACCGATATAGACCATTAGTAGTCTACACGGCAGAAGAAATCACATTCCTTTCTAGGTCCATAATTAGAGGTGAAGCACAAAAGGCGGCAAAATATCGATATAAATTGGACACGACTATTTCTCTAGAGTCTAGACGGTAATGAACCTGACGTTTAGCGAGAAGCTACATTGTAGAGGCTAGTGTCTAGTACCTACGGAGGCAGACTAGATGTTAGCTTTACATTACAACCCACAATTTGTTGCCAAGTAAAACAACAAACATCATTATTTTACACTCTTTGACCATCAAAATGAAAGTTAATATTGTATGTTCATCAAATATTCCAAGTACATAACTATAAACTAGTTAGTAGTTACGAGTATTGACTTTGATATCAACTAGGTACTATCATTTTATATATCCGCCAAAACTATAAAAAATTACTGTTCTGATGTGACGACGATAAAATGAACATATCACTTGCAATCAGGGATGTTAAATTAAATTGTTGGCAATCGTCCAAGTGGCAACGAACTACTGGATAGCAAAAAGATGGTTTCGAGTAAAATGATGAATATTTTATGGTTCGACGTAGACCGAAGCAAACGGTACATAAATACCAATCGAGAGCTAACGCTTGATCTGCATTTGTACAACAAACTCTATAGAAAACAAAACCGGTTGATGGAACTTTATCTTCTCCAAAAGGAAGCTTTCTGAAAACGTGGGAGTGGATCCAAAAGTTACAGCCATCGGCTTTCTGACGTGCTCACTCAACTGGTACAGGAACCGACGTAAACATATTATATTAATAGGTGAACACACTCACAGGCTCAAACAAAACTGAATAGCGACTGTTATAGTCGCAACTTAAACTATAAGGGAATATTGAAAATGATAAAATAATTACCTAACCCTGAAGATCAAGTGCTGCTACCTCTGTCAATGTCGTATAGGGTGATGCATTACACCTGAAATAAAAACAAAAATATTCAATTAGTTAAACTCAAATATAACGGCTGCAAAGGTCAGTCATATCGATCGAGAGGCATTGCGCGCTAAAATCATGAATAATGAACACATTATCATGGCAACACTCATTTAGTCCGAACAATAAAGTTTCCAAAAGCTTTTTTATGAGCCGTTGTAGTTTATTAGCGTTCAAATGGTAGCTATCACATTTTTAAACCCTAAAAGCGAATGGCCGAGAGGATCGTAGTGGAATACACAAAGACGAGTCTTATTGCGTATTGCGTACTACAATAAGTTTTCCGAGCGTTGTTTGGGTGGCTCGAGTAAGGCGAACCAAATCAAATATTGACTTGCGTCGTTGGATGCTACTACATATTTGTAGAGCATTAACATTCACAATAGCACCTTGCAACCTTGGTGTGGCCAAGGTCGACTTCTCTGCAGTGTTAGTGCTGTCCTAGGAAACATAATTCAAATCGTCTCGTGCAGAATAACATTATGTTGTGTGACATGTGATATGTGAGCGCAGTTCTCGACGACTTATTTATAGGATTATGGATGTTGTAGAACAGGTTTCAAGATAAACCACAGATAGAAAAGCATAAAAGTTAGCCTTACTAGGTGTCACCTTGGACATGGGCATGGCAGTGAACTTTACTCCACAGCAATTAAAAAATTACGTTATTATGTTTATAATGAAATTTAATTTGTTAATTCATTCGTAAATATTACATTTAGTCATGTATAACTCCACAAAATTGGCCCACCCACGTATCGCATCGCTCGTTCAGTGTCACATAAAAACCTCTTAGCATATCTAGCTTTTAGGCATTAAGTAATTTCATATAAAATATCTCAAGTAATTAACTTTTACTACTGAGAAGCGAATTCTATTACTTTATTTCTGTGCAAATCTTAGCGTAATAAATTCAATATACCAATTTTGCGATGTTCGAAATCGTGTCCGAAGAGAGATAACGAAGTTGTCCGCTCCATAAGATAGTTATAAAGTTGTCTGATGTTATTTCAAAGACCGTGAAGGGAATAGTAGGCTTCTGATGTTGCTACTAATAGATAAACTATGACGAGTTTGAGTTTCTACGTCTCTGTTGAAAAAACGATTTAAGTAACTTATCTTCGGAAGTAGAAAAAAATACTACCAATGTAAAATCAATTAAATATACATCAATATAATGTATCTTGTCAGATAATCATGGTGAGTCAAACGATTTGTTTATTTTTTAGCCTCTTATTAAATCTCGCTTTAGATCCACAATAGATATGAGACTAGCAAACTATCTAGTATCTCTCTATGAGTCAGATGTGCAGTGAGTCAATGTATTCAATTCCATATGCGATCGAAATAACACTCGTAACTTGATCGATATAAATAGAGATGGGAATGCGAATGGGACAGTTACTGCAAATGCCAATTGACAAGTAAAGGCAGATGATGTTGAAGAACAAACAAGGCTAGCCACTTCAAATGTTATTCGAAGATGTCGACAATTATCTCATAATTGAATACGGTCTTATATATACTAATCAAGTTTGGTAAGATGTTGAAAATATGTAGTTCACGTCATTAACGGCGAAATTGCTAAACGCGCATCCCACATATAGATACGCGGAATTTCCATCGAGCAGCGATATAAGATAGAATGCGCCATAAAAGAAGCTTAGGGTTTACGAAAGAGAAAACATAAATCATAGAAACAGCCCCGATGGCATAATAAAACCCGATCATTACATCAGATCGTAAGATATCTAAGGTTTATGTGTTCCCTGGAGAGGAATGTTCATTTGAAGGCTCGCACGTTTGGGTACATCATGAACGGCGAGGGTCGTAAGCAGTCGGAACCCTCGGAGGGCTCTGACCGGGGAATGTACCTGTCTGTTGGACGCCTGATTGTGGACAACTGATACTAACGGAAGATGACGTCAGCCGACGGGAACATTTGAAGGCCATTGACACCTGACACGTCTTTGTAAGGAAGCCAGTTACCAGTTAAAAAGACACAAAAGCTTCAAAAACCAGTTCAAAAGAGTCCATGCCGTGATTGAACAGTTCCTCTTTTAACCTTTGCATCTCTCAAAGTAATATGTTTACGCTTTGGAATATTTACCTGAATCGATCACGTGTTTACCTCGCACGAGTTTATCTGTGCATGAATCACTATAGCAAACTATAGCAAGTATTTGTCGTGTCGTCAAATTCTTCAGTATAAAGGAGACGGAGGGAGAAATTAATACAACTGATACCATAAGATAGATACTTACTGTAAATTAATGTTACACACGACATAAGGCTGATAATAATCAAAGGAAAAATTACAGGAAGTCCTTACAAAGCAACAAGAACATCTTATTTTAAAAAACAAAAAATAGAATCTTAAATTCATAGTCACTGCCGCAGGATATACTGACCACCAAAGTGGTTTGCCTATTACCAACAAACGAAAGGAATGGTCGAAAAAAAGAATTTGTAAGCCACCTCACTATTACGCACTTCAAACAAACCGAACCTCGCTGAGTCAGTCCGTGACGCAGATTATTTAAAAGGCGATTTGGTGAGTCCTTCGCATTGCGCTACTTCGCCGTACTTTCCATTGTTGTCGCCAAGAACCTTCGGCGACTGCGGTTTGCGACATTGGCCCACAGCACACGCTGCGGTCGATAATATTGCCTTAGGTACTGTTATATCTTATTTATTGCCCAAATAAATTAGTGTAGTCCACTTCTATACTGGCGTAAATTAAGGGCAATTAAAGAACATAATTTGATTGAAACCATAATCTAAATAAATAAATCTAAAAGCTGAAAAACGACTGATTTTATCTATACTAATATTATAAAGCTGAAGAGTTTGTTTGTTTGAACGCATCAATCTCAGAAAGTACTGGTCCGAATTGAAAAAATAATTTTGTGTTGAATAGACTATTTATCGAGGAAGGCTTCTATAACATCACGCTGTAGCTAATAGGTGCGAAGAAACAATGGAAAATCTGGAAAAAACGGGGAAAATTATTCATCTTTTAGGGCTTACGTTGCGTGCGCTGCGGAAACGGTGTAAGATATCATAATAATATGTATGAAAGAATTAATGCCCAAAACAACTATTCCACGCGGACGAAGTCGCAGGCAGCAGCTAGTATTTTATAAAATGCAACTTAAAGTATGAAATAGCTTTTTAGATATCCTCTCTTGAGCATCGCAAACTTGTAAGTCGGAGCGCTCAGGAGCGAGAAGTTGAGAGTGCAGCTTCTGAAAGTACTTCGGAAACTCGTAACGATCAAACGATAGCTCCGCGTTGTTATTTACTCATAAAAATTACGGGTTTGGTAGAAAATTGCAATTGTATAACAAACTCAGAAGCGAAACAATACCAAGCTGTGTTTATATCATGTGAGGACGGAAATCCTGCAGTCAGTTTAAATACACATCGTGGGTCCCTTCCTGTGCTACATGGCGGCTACAAGCCAAATCCCGGCTAAACCAAATTGGTTCATTATCTACGGAAGATAACACTCGGCAACTTCACTTTAATCCTATTAACATCTACCGTCGCTACACATGACTCACGAGAAGGCGGACCGAGAGATGAGGTGATGCCACAACATGATTCACGGAGTTTACTTAGACTCAAAAGTTCTTGGAGCATATTATAGGTACGTATACAGTTATACAAGGAGATGGAATAATATAAGTAAAGAGTATTGACCAAAATACCGAATTAGCCACACCCAATCAATTGCAAATGGCCGACACGTGGGACAAGACCATATAGACCATTCAATCAATAAATTAGATGACCACAAAAGGCATACAAACGGCTCTTCACAATGCGATTGATTCGATATACGAAACGCGGTTCATGGGTCATTTGGCTGTGAACGGAATGAGCCTAAATGCTGTGAATCATCAACCTGTTCTATTTTTATCATAATTTTTCCGAATGAATGCCTCCCGCTCTATTGACAGCGTCTTTTATTCTAACAAAGGGCTCGCTCCATTTCGTAAACCGGTTTCCGAGGTACTCGACACGAGCCGACCTTTACTCTAAGAGCCAGTTTGGATTCATTTCTATCGGCACGTGCATTGGCAGAATGTTTCCCTTCTTTGGTCAGATGTAGTTTTATAATCAAGCGAGCAATTTTTTTTTATATAGCGCATTAACTAGAGATATGCTTTACTTTCATAAGATTTTTTTTACAAGAAAATTCATAGCGAATATAAGAAGCTTAGGTAAGTTATGAACTCGAGATCTTTAAATGATCTAGCGAATTCTTGGAAGATAAGTATTAGGTATATTCAAAGAAATACTTGAGCAGATATTAAAGTTCGCAACATGAGAAATTGTACTTCCACAACTTCTCAGAAATGAAAATGTTTTCAGAACACCCAAAAAGGGTATGTAACATTAAGTTTTTTTCCTATTTCGCCTTTGAACTGCGTTCTTGAATATATTTCCATTTTGTTTACGTAATATCGAGTAAGTGGATTATCGTTCGCTGTGGTTATTCCAGGAATTTTCCTAACACTTTTTTGTGTAGGATTTAAATAAATGAAATTGTTTCTCACGTCTTTAAGTCACGGCAGAGACTCACAACCTATAACGTCGTTCGAAGTAATACCGTTGGTGGCCGATCGCTTATCTCTATGATTCAATACGGGTCGTAAGTTGTTTGTTTTTAGCCCAGTGGCCTGATTAGTTCGTAATGTAAAACTCGGTATTTTATTGGTTGAACCAGTTAGAGCGATACAGCGCGGTATATCTGGTATTGTGTATGCTGCGCTTGCAATAGTCGCGATTGTTTTAACGCAACTTTAGCATGACGACAAGTACGCCGCGCTCGCGGCGCCGACAATTTTGTTGTTTTACTCTACGAGCTGAAATTCAATGCATTCTAGATCTTATGGCTGTTAGCAACAGTCTCGCTGTATACAATATCATAGGCATAGTTTGTGGTCGTAAAAGAAGCGGTGTCGATGTCAGCACTCGAACACAGCCGGCCATTGTGTGGGACGACCAACATTACTTGCCAGTTCTCAGTAAAGTTTAGCAAATGTCAAGAAGCTAACAAATAACTAGCGTGAAGTTCAGCTCATTCCTCGGAGGTTAGAGCAAATAGCATTTCTAAACTGCAACCTAGCAATGGCTCACATTCGCGGTGTTGCAAACTCTGTCACAACGTTGCTCTAAGGTGAACAAATCACATTTATATCGCGAGAACAATGTTATAGCCGTTTCGAATGAGGACGGCCATAAAGAACCGTAAATACTGCAATGATCATTACGGTTTCTTTATCAGGGCAATATAAATCTACCGCCCTAGGCGGAGATGCCCTTTGACACCGTGGAGTATAAATCGTAATAGCTGTTGCAGCTGGAATCACGCTCGCCTATTGCTCTGTCAGCCGCAAATAGCAATGAGAACAGTGACCTAGCTGGAAATATGCATACATGTGTACATGTGCCGCTTGCCTGAAACTATGGAACCGGCTCGCACTATTTTACACGACGTGTGACACATCTGTCATTTACAATAAATTTAAGTGGAACTATGCATTCTTTAATTGGAAAATAGAACTTCCCAGAATAATATGAGGGACATTTGTATTTCTCTGTGCTACTTATATGATTAACATTATGTATTACTATTAGTTGTACCACAAACAAGATTAAATCAATACACGATTATCAGTAAAACTTTAACAAAATTACATCGTAAAAGGAACAAATCGACAGCAATGAAGACCCCTCTTCTTTTATACGCTTCACTTTACTTTAGTTGTGCGGTGGGGATTCAGAGTAATTACTAATTTCCCCTTGACACAACCAGTTGGTATCGTAGTTGTGCCGTTGGGAACTAGTTGTGCCTAAAGGAAATCAGTTGTGCCGAAGGGAATTAAAATTCCCATCGGCACAACCAGTTGTACGGAGCAGTTGTGCGCCGGGGAAGTCACGAGATAAACTAGTGAAGCCAGGATAATACGAGTATACGGTGAAGTAACAAAATAGATGTAACAGTAGTGATTCACGCCCACGCCTAAGCCTTCCATGGGCAAATTGGATTTCGTCGCGGTACAGTTAAAAATAGCGTTTCGCAACTCAGCCTCATATAGGATTACGTGGTCAGCGGTCATAGCATGGTCATTTGGTCATAGTTAATGAATAAGAAGCTAGACACCTAATTACCGCTTTTTTTACAAGGAATGGGTTTGCACCTGACCGTAATTCGCCTGCTGGTAAGCAATCTTCTTCAAACGATTTCTTTGAAGAGGATTGCTTACCATATTAAACAACCAACTCAGGCAAGGAATCTTTGATGCTAATTGATTTGATAAATCAGCAGCGATGTCAGAATCCGTTTATTACACTGAGGTGTCCATTAGGTTTTTGGCTTCGTGCTCGGTCATAGCAAATCACACCTACATGTAACCGATGACAGATTATGATGCAATGTTTCACGGACAACTTTGTAGAGCCTCTGTATGTTATTGTAAGCCAAAGAACGCTGTATTTGGAAATACAAGGAGCTTTTTTGCTCGAGTTTTTGTGAATAAGTCATAGGCGACAATGAAGGTTTTAAAAGGTTTTTGGAGTTCCTGTTTTTAGTCTATTTTGTCACAAAGTATCTTTGAATAGCAAATAATACTTATATTTTGATGCTAGCATGAAAATGTTATAACTTAGAAATGAACATACGAGTAAATTGTTCGACTAATTGTAGCTGATTTTAAATTGTAGAATCAGATGTAATGTTAGAAAGAAATTCGCAATTAAAATTGAGCTCATAAAATAAATACTAAAGATAGCAATAATAACGTACAAGATGAAGTTAGAACTATAATATCAGCATTACAAAGGTGGTACAAGCTACATGATACCCCGGCGGGTAGATTTAACCTTATTTCGCGAGCTTGCGTGGGATTACAGCTAGTGGCCGACCACAGAAATCTAAATAAAAAGGTACCTGTTTATTTAGATTTCTGTGTGGCCGACCATGTAATCAGAAACATGATATTGTTCGCAAGAACATGGAAAAATATCGCAAATAAATGTAATTAAATGTTATGAGGGACTAGCAATATCATCGTTGCAGTCTATGTTTATTGGGTCTTCACAGATTCTCGGGCCTTACGCCCGGTATTTTTAAGGCATCAGTGGGGCCGTAGCCAACACTGAGAGGCCTTTTACAATATTATAGGTACTTAAAATTAAGTAAAAATTACAGATAGAGGATGTTAGGTATATAAAGTAACTATTGCAGTCATGGTATTAATATTACAGGCTATTGTGTTGAGTTGTTCATTGACTTAATTATATTGGGTCTTATTATTACAAAACGTAGGTAAACTATTAGTCCAGAACTTTGAAAATATGCAGTCCGTTTTTCTAGGTCAATATATTTTATGAAACAAATATCCTCTATTCGTAAAGAAAACAGAGATAAAACGAAGTATCTGACGAAAAAAAAAATGATCGAAAGAAGAGATAAAATACTAAGATGTAAATTAAAACCCATTCAGTCATGTTTTTCCCCATTCAGTAAGGATTTGTAAGGCTTTACGAGCCACAGGAGAATATATCGGCCGCCCACTCAACCCACGCAAAACGTCAATATAAACAAAACCAATACTTATTGCTGTTTGTTGGTTTCTCTAATAAAAGTCATAATACATTTCAGGAGCCGGCCGCAAAAAAATGAACATCATTCAGAACAACAACACTTTTCCAATCTCCGTAGAATATAGCGAATACGCTCATATAAAACAATGAATACATTTGTTTTGCTTTCACCTTTTCAATTAAACGTTGGCAAAGAGAGTAATTACGGTCGAGGCTGGGCCCGTTCATTAATTTACGTGTCCGGCGACAGCGGCTTTTGCGCCCGCAAAAAAATTAAGAAAAAAAGGTGTAAATCTACTACTTCGTGACACTTTTTATTTTCCAAGAAGGAATTTTATATTCCAAAAAGTGTCATTTTAACGATTGAGAGATTGTTCTTTATTGGTTTTGATTACTTAGAGGCATGCTTAGTGCATTGATTGACATTGACATGCTTGACCTATAATTATTTCAGGATGCAATCAAATGCATTCAAGATTATTTTTCTTGTTATTCCCATCATTGTTGATTGTATGAAGGCTCATATTTTAACAATGACATCAACTACCACATATTTTATTTAGACAACCTCGTCAAAACAAATATCAAACATAAACAGTTCAAAATGATTAGTTAAACAGCAAAAGGTTATTCAAATAGGCACAAACTAAGGCTGCGGAAATTTGCCTAATCGTCCCCACGTGCGATAGCGATAAGGCGAGCAAGCATGCTTGTAATAACCACATTTGCAATGGTAATACTATTCCGATGGTAATTAGGTGACAATGCCACCGCGAGCTTCCACTGCCAGTTTCTTTTGATACTGACTCTGATTAGCAGTGGGTAACGAATATTCAACCTTATTTAAACGGAATAAGAGCTATGGTTTGTTGATTTTCATAAGGCATAAGTTTATGAGCATCAAGAGTGAGATGTTATATTATGAAGACAGAATAATTGAGATGTTGTGTCATTCTTGATGGACATTGGCTGCAAGCGCGGTTATTTTGAGTGTGTCGATCATTATGGCACGACTGTTGCATTCTTTAGGGCACATTCTGATACAATACAATGGACGGTCGATGAGTTATAGGGAGCGTGATAAGGTATCATGATTTCAACACGTATAACTTATTTACCTATTGTTAAAATACGAAAATTATACATATATATATAACGATCCTGGATTACAGAGTACTTCAAAACACACGTGTATATAATATGGATATAATAATGAATAAACTCTCAGGCTAGTCATATATTTATCAGGTTGTATTGTCCACTAGGATAAAAATATAATATTCAGATGCCTACATATTCCTACGTTGAGAATTTTATAACGTAAGGAAAAGCTAACACGTGTCTTCCGTATTTCAAATAGACTGATCAATAGTGTGAAAGTCTGAAACACTAAACAAACATACAATGATAAAGTTAAGATACATGCGATATATCAATTATCATGCATAAATTATTCCAGAGCCAATGAACAAAAAATACATAATACATATGTACATAACCCCCAAAGTAATTCAGACAGGTAGTTCAAAGCACACAACAGTAAATGATTATAAAATAAAATCACAAGTTTTCAAATAACTGTATACGTAAATTAATTCCAAGCTTAGTCCGGTCTATTCTACTTTACAATCCCGGGAACTGAAACTGTTGTGTGAAAACAAATTCCTGAAAGGGCAGCGATGTGGAACGCACAAGGGCGGATTAGAATCCCGCCCCGATCCCGGGTAGAATTACTTATACCAGGGCGCTAGACTGTGAACATGCCTTTATAATAAACAGACAAACTATACATTTTACTAATACTTTCTATAGGTACTGGACTGGCAGTGTCGAATTATGTTGTTTGTTCTTTGAAAGTCTTGTAGTCGTTGTTTGTTAGTAAATGATAGTGCAACAGTTAAAAAACTTGATGAATCTGAAAATAAGGAAATTAGTACTGATTTGTACTGAGGAAAAGAACCACATCTTGTTATGTAGTTAGGCAGAAAACCGATATTTTTTTCCTAATTTTACATCATCATTAGCAGAATTTTAGCAGTGAAGCTACAGATGCAAATAAAATTTATAATGAGAATTTTCGTATGTGGCTTTTCATAACAAATCGGAAACTTATAAAAATTGCTGCTTCATCGCGGACGAATATAGAAAAGTTTATTGGTTGTATATCATCGAACTACGCGTTTCGCACATAATATACTTTACGGCTAACAGAGAAGGAATGTGGTAGTCATTCTTGGAAGTTAACAAAAACTATACCTACCTTAAAAAAAATATAAACTTTTTTAAATATGCACACACTTACTTCAAACGCCCTTGTAAGTTGTTTTGAAGACCAATTCCCACAGTCTTGCTTATCTGAGTACCTTAATACACCAACACAAAAATAGCCTCAATAAACAAGATCCGATGCAAACATTTATAACACTAAACAAGGAGTTCGTTTAATTATATTTACTTTAGGAAAACAAGCGGTTCAAAGGTTTTGTTGATCCAACCCTTCAGATTGGTTACAGCGAGGCGTCCAAACAGTTTTTTTCTCTATTTTTTTAGACAAACAAGACCAAGGCTATCACTTTTACCAAATAACAATAGTTGACATTGAATATAATGCCTGTTTCACTAAAGAGTTCTTTCAGATAAGGCGCCATTACCGCGTGATAAGAACATCTATCATCTGAAAATGTTAGTTACAAACTTTTCCGAACTATCTTTAGGAACAATGTACACAGGCAGACAGTATCGACGGAAACACTGAAGGTTTGGACCTCATTCTGAGAAGACAAGAGGATATACGATGTAACAGACAAACATATTATTATGTATTGTTAACATAAGAAACGAAAATAGACATGACAAGATATTAATATGAGATAAACGTGGGAATCTTGTAAATATCTACTATAACATTATATTCTCAAATACCTCTCTGAGCTTGCAAAGCACTGCTATGCCTGTGCAACATGCCATAGGCGACGGTGACTGCTTACCAATAGGCCGTCCACTTCGATCAATTATAACCTAGATCACGCGAAAGCGCGCTAAAAGTAACCAAACTAAACAGTGCTTAAATTCACACTAAGCACTGTTTTGCCGTCAGTGACGCGCCGACCGTCATGTGAAACAATGCCGAAGTGTGCTGTGAAAAGTTGCAAAAATAACACGCTTACAAAGAGAAAACAACATGGGATTTCTTATTTTCGATAAGTTTTATACTTTTTACAAATACTTACAGTAATTAATATTCGAAATAGTCCAGTTATCATCTCCAAATTAGTATTTCTAGAATTTAAATTCTTTTGTATTTGATTCGCAGTTGTCTCTTTCGCACGCATAATAGATTTAACACGCGAGACAAGAACAAATTAAGCCTGATTTAGAACAAGTCTAATGGAGTCGCCGCATTCTTTTATTTTTCTTAGACTGTAAAATGGATGTAGTTTAAATATATATAATAGTTTAAATATATAAAAATATTTAATATCTTTAATTTATTGTGTTAAAATATCATGCAAGATTTAGGTAATTCTGTTTTAATAAAATAATACTATAATCAAATTTATTTTTTAGTTTTATAAGAAAAAAAAATGTTTGTTATACCTATACTAGCAGCACTCTGCAGTTTTACCCGCATTAATCCGGGATATAAAGTTGTACATGTAATATAATTCGGAAAACAAAATATCAATTCTTTCCTCTTTCTTATTTTTTTTAAAGTGCGAGTCTTTGGAACTTCCACCATAAACCGGTGATATTAGTGTAGAAGTGTAAAAGAATTATCCACCTTTTTATTAACAAAGCGACTCTATGAATTCTATGTTCTATTATATCATGGTAAGTTAAATACCGTCACACGGCCTTACGACGGTTAGAATTTAAGCGTTATCGCTATAGCAATACGGTTGAATTTTCTAACGCTCACTGCGTATGGTCATAAAATTTTATGAGCACTAGTTGTTATCGCGGAGCAAGATGACTTATGATGTATACGACATTAGTCAAAACTCAACCTTATGATGCAGTAGTAAGATTGACTTTCATATAAATATTTTTTGTGATATAGTCATATTTTGTATTTCTGTGTATATAGTAAACTCATGCCACTTTTTTGAGCCGTGTTGGTAAGCAATGCTGAATCTAGAGCATTATTGATCGAAGGCCGTCCATTAGCGTGTTGGGCACTTGATTAATAAAATATGAAACAATTGATGTTTTATGATTAATTGACATTTTATAAGAACGGGACAAGATTTTGTTCATTCAAGCTTCTGATGAGCACGTAAGAATCCACTCAACGCACATAACCTGTATGTCGCTTGTAATAAAGGCAATTAGCAGTAATTAGTGTATCAACAATCAATGCGATGACACACGAAATCACGACATGCGAAATGGTCGTCACAGCGGGACAGCTTCTTTAGCATGCTCACATTAGCGATATTAAATCTGAATTGCTGCGTATAAAATACACAATACAGATGTAGTTGCATTAGTGAATCAGATGGGCTTGATGAAATTCTCTCTAAGATAATCTAACTCAATTTTGCTGAAATATTTCCAAAAAGAAAAATAGAATTTTTTACATTTATTTGCCCTTTTCCTGTCGATTACGATAATTATCACAAGAAATTGTTTAAAAATAAATTGTGAAGACACACATACTTATGTTAGGTGCAAATTTATTAAAAGAAATAACTTCTAATTCTAGACAATTTGGTAACAATATTAGTACATTTGTGGTCATTTACATAACTAGATTGTCACTGAGAGTGGCTGATGGACATCAGAGTGAATCAGATTGTTTATTGCGATGGTGATGTATTTGTAACCACGCCAAGAGGCTAGGTTCAATGCGCTTTCATTCACATGTCGTTGGCTTTGCGAGTATGTAAACTAAAGTTACATACATACTATATGTATGTATACAAATTTACACATATGTGTTTCGCTAAGCAGGACTGTCCACAACTCATGATTGTTTTTCATTAGAGACTGTAGGCGAAAATTGCAAAAAACATGTGCGAATTTGCAACATACTGCGAATTTTTAAATACAAAGATTAAGTTAGTATTTTATGCATGCCATAGCTATTATCTTCAGGAAACACATTATGCTAAATTATATCTTGCGCAAGGGTATGAATAAGTTTGCATAGTCAATGGAGTAGGTACATAATTGAAAATTGCCACCATTATCTTACGTAATTAGGACAAATGGATAATAATTTTAATTAAAAACAAATGTGTATTGAGTAAATTATTGATATTGGCTAACCCATGCAAAAAATAAATAATGAGTAATATGATTCAATGAACATTGTACGAAAGAAAATAATATAATAGGAAAGAAATAGCCTCTTGCATTACCATCCGATTGTTTTGGTGTTGTTGGTACATCTAGTTTGTTCCGGTTGACACATCAAGATACATTCTAAGTGGTAGAACCTCAGAACAAACAGATGCAATGCTCCATGTACCAACTTGGTGCGACATCAATCGGATTGCATCGGTTTCTTTCTGCCACTTAAGAGTAGTGAAGATTCACCAGGAACGACAGAGTTCGTTTGTTAAGTTTATCTTGTGATTTCTGCAAATTTAGGGATTTTAGGTAAAACAACAGTTTGTTTTTGATTTCTGAGGAAAGCATTTAGATATTCGTTACTCAAGTAATAATAGTTTAAGACAGCTTTAACTTGCATTGAAGAGTTGCATGACATGACACGCGACTCAAGATTAGAGAACGTCCAAATCTCGGGTGTCGCATGAGATGTGTATCATTCGGCATTAATTTCACTTTCCAAGTTAGAATTTTGGCAAAACGGCAGTGCAATATGCACGCAAGTGGCATAGGTGAAAGCGTGCCCGATTTATTAGCCAGAACTAATGGCGTTAGCTCATATTCATTACTCTCCAGCTTGCCATCTGTGGCTCGCGTAGAATCTGCAGCATACATTTACTATTAATAGAATGCAGCTAATAAAATAATGATAACTGTTATGTAGTTATTTTTAGAAAGGGTTTATGTTTTAACTACAATCAAGGGGTTTTCAAATCTAGAGTTAATAGGTATCTTCTAGGAAACGTGTTACACCCTAGGCTGCAGCGATGCTTAACATCAGGCAGGCTGTAGTCAAACGTAAACTTATCCCACGTAAAAAAATATAGAAATATTTAACAAAATAAAATGTTAATTATTGACAAAAGGAGCTGTATAGAAATGTATTAATTGAGGTGGAATACATACAGAATCTTAATATTTAATTTTATTAGAATGTACAGAAACAATAGATTAATATGCATAGGCACAGTATACATATTTTGGGGGACTCGTACAAAAAACGTGACACAATAAGGTCAATTTACATAACTGATAAATCTAAGGCATGCTTTGTAGCTCTAAAAGAACACAGCACATAGGTATATTATTAAGCTAGCTGTGCCTGCGACTTCGTCTGCGTGGAATAGTTATTTTAGGCATTAATTCTTTAAATTGTGAACCGTTTTCGCAGCGCACGCAACAGAAGCCCTCATTGATGAATAATTTTCCCCGTTTTTTCCACATTTTCCATTGTTTCTTCGCTCCTATTAGTTGCAGCGTGATGTTATATAGCCTAAAGCCTTCACCGATAATTGGTCTATACAACACAAAAATAATTTTTCAATTCGCATCAGTAGTTCCTGAGATTAGCGCGTTCAAACAAACAAACAAACAAAATCTTCAGCTTTATAATATTATAGTATAGATATATAGTATAAGTATTATTAACCAACTCAATACTGACAATTGACAAACGAACTGTGGTATCAAATCCTCAGGCAATAAGAGTTAAATTGCTTTAAACGGGTTATTTACGGGATATATATGTCGTAGGATAATTCGATACTTCGAATCTTCGCGGAAATCCTAGGGGTTTTGCGAAAACGCGGATAATTAGACATAGGCGAAAAATTATCTGTCCTGTTGTAGTGCTAGTGTTGGACTCGAAGTCACTTGTCTGTGACAGAAGGTAGATTAGGTTCGTTAGGTTGCTTTCTACCACGCACATGCGACGACGAGCGAAGCGAGGAGGAGCCAAGTCCTGTTGTAGTGCAAGTGGTGGGGCAAAAATCCTGACTTTGTCCAGTAAGATTTGATAATTTTTCGCCTATGTCTAATTATCCGCGTTTTCGCAAAACCCCTAGGATTTCCGCGAAGATTCGAAGTATCGAATTATCCTACGACATATACAATATTGAGTAGGAAAACGTTTGTAAATCACGTAGTCAGTCGCCTTCTACGCATCCGTAGTCTTAGGTCTTTTCATTTTCTAGAGGCAGAAAAAAGGCTTACAATCAAATTAGTCTGTTCTAGGACACGTGCTATCTTATTTATATTGCACGGAACGGTCGAGTACTGTTACTTCTACAAAAGAAACCTATCAAAAATCTTGGACAACGGACCGTCCACTTTTTGATATAGATAAACAAAGTAAAGCTAGTTTCTTTTAAGATGGTGATATCATAAATCTTATAGTACATCGATATAACAAAGTTCTGTTTAAACGTGAGTTTTAGACAAATTGAATGCTTTGAAAGAAATAACTGACACGGTGCGTCATATAAAGCCGCAGAGAAACTGTATGGTCAGTAAACATGTAATAAGTCGATGATATATATAACGAAGAAGACGTGACGCCATAATTCGTGAAACCTATAGCTGTTAGAGATGGTGGTAGATGTAGCTTGAATAATAATTGGAATTAATGTATCTTAATCTAGAGGCAGATTAGCGATTGTTTTCCGTTTTAGATTCAGACTATATTGTACGACAGATAAAAACGTTGTCAAACAAATGAATCCAATTTCCCATTGCATCTATATCCACGCATGGAAAACTAGTTTTGATAATGTTATGTCCATGCACTTAGTATGGCAGTTCGCCAGCATCACTTGCATTAGAGCAGGGGTCGACCATAACCAAGCCAATACCATCAGTTTTACTAGTCGTCTGCCAAACTACTTGCATTTCCGGGGGCGTACCCTTGACCTTAACGTTTTGCTGAATTTTATCCAGTATCCTTTTATTAATTTTATTTTAGACGCAGATCTTAAATCAGACCTCAAGGTTTTCATATCCTGTTTGTGTCTTGGTGAAGGGCGGTAGTTACGTGTCTCGGCACTTTAGCAGGAGACTTTGGATACTACTTAAATGTACTTTACAACAGAATTTTAAAGGTGGTTTTATTCAGTTTTATTGTACGAGTATTTTCTTTCACACATTTGGGAGTACCTACATTCTTTCGTCCGGAAATTTCGGAAAATAGGCACGCCTCATGGAACACATTTGTACAAGCAGAACGGAACAAAAAAACATAGTCAGGCAATAAATCTATGAAGTACTTAACCCTCAGGTTACAATATTTTAGACCCACCGTCGTACACCGACCGAGCTTCTGTCGGATTTCCACAAAACCATACAACTTCAATCAATGACCGAACAAAAACTTGTAAATACCTTGTAGTTGTAACACGAAACAGTGATTAGGTGAGTAGCACGCAATACAGCAGTCAAATATCCACAGAACTCACAAAAAATAATCCAATGTTAGAAGCCACGAGGATGCTACCGCGGGAGTGGCAGACGCGGCGACACACGTCCGGCCAGTTTGCGCGCCAAACCGCGACTGACGCCTGACGGACGCGGCCGACGAACAGCGGCTCGAGCAGGCTTTGCCGGGAACTTGCCCAATACTACTTGTCTGAACGACTCAACTTAGATTTTCCTCATCCATTACGGCTTCATTAGTCCCGCGATTGCTCATGTTCTACCAAGTAACTGCAATGAAAGTAAACAACTCTTTACCATTTTTTTACTTTGAAGCAGCATCCATCCGAATATGTCTAATTAAGTTATTGGCAAACTCTGCAATGGCAATGAGGAAGCTGGTTACTATTACGATACGCATCAGTTTCGCAGCTTCAGAGATTTTCTTAATGCACGATGATATAATTGTTTTCTACAAACAATGGGTCGTAGAACACGAATCCTTGATGGACTTGAGACAATGGTAGTACAATGCTTCGCTCTTTAGGTAAACATCTATAAATAGGTAATTACACAAATATACATGCAAAGGTTCTCGTTTAGACTTTTATGTTAATTCAGCAAGATGCATTCACGTCTGGCAACGTCATAGTATGCAGGTTTCATTAAATGCAGTTCACGAAAGTAATGTAGCTGTAATCTGCTGTTATTTTGTAACACAATTCAATTAACCGTTTTCTTTTCATGCATGTTACGGTCAGGTTTTTTATTGGAAACTCTAAATTCTAAGGAAACTAACAAAGAGTGATTGCGCGGTCATTGAATTTGTTTTGGTGAATAAGTTTACGGGCTAGTTAGATTGCGCTTGTCGAGGAGTTTTGGCTGAATGCGGTGTCCCTGACCCGGCAGCCTTCAGGCGCATCATGCTTGCCTGGTACTTCATGCGGCATTAAAGAAACTTTTTAATGAGTTTATTTATTTATTTATTTATGAGTTATGTTATATACACACACAGTTAAAGAGCTTTTTTAGGTTTCGTTAACCTCGTTTCAGGTTTGAATGCGTTGAGGCTTTTCAAACGTTGAGAAGAGTTTAAATTTAAAAGCAAAAGTAGGTAAGTCGTTTATTTTTGATGAAATAGACTTCAGAATGTTTTCCTCATTTAGGAACGTGATCAAATAATCAACAGTAGTGGATAGTGCTGATACACGATTTATTTCAGTCACACAAATATTAATATGACGCACGACCTACCTTTTCATATCATACGAAAGAAAAATGTTAGGATGGAATTTTTGGTTTCATCTTTATTTATCTTTCTTACCTACAAATAGTACTAACTATTCAAACGCAATTACCATCGAACACATCATAACCATTCGCATTCAATTAACGTAATTATGCGTAAAATTATAATGGGCTGTTGTAAACATCATGGTTCGAGAGACCGTGCTTAAGGCTATCACGAATAAACTTGTGAATATTATTATAAGTGGAAAACGGAGAAGAGAAAAACATAGCGTTTTCGGTTCACATCGAATTGGTTGGGCCAATTTGTGTGGCATTTAGTATGGAGATAGGCTAGACTGGATTAACACAGATGCTACTTTTGGAAGCTCTTATCTGAATCTGGCAATAATCTCAGCCCATCGACAGGCACAATAACTCATCCAACTCCAGAGCGCAGGCTATAAAGAAAGATTTTATCTGTGATAATTTTGGACCGTTACAGAAAACACCAGAGGCGTCTCTACTATAAATTAGCGCAGTGAATAATAGTTGTATGATGGCAAGTTCTAGTGATCTGACCATGTTTTGACGCTTCAATTGCCACCGAACTGTTTGGTTATCGGACCGAGCGAAAGTTATGCCAGTTTTGTTGCTCTTCCTACTTACTTTGTTGGATTTACTATGTAATGGGACCGATGTAACTGTTTGTAGTAATATTGCTGTACAATGGATGGTTGAGATCAGATTATTATGGAATTGTAGCGCGCATATCAAATGTTGGCCCTCGCCCCGCCCCCGCTAAGGAAGGCACGCGGCGCTCCGAAAGAATAAAGAATCAGAAACATTAATAGTTGCACGGAAACTCCTGAGCGCGCCGCCTGCGCTCTCCGCGGCTCAAAAATAATGTATCGTGACGCTTCCGAAAATAAATAATTTGTAGTGGGACCCAGTGACTTTTCTTTTATCATGGACATCCCCGCTATAATGGCGCCTAACGTGAAGCAGAACTCTAAATATCAGTGTTAAAATTATTCGCGAAAGTGAGCGCGTGTAGGTATGTTGCGTATTTTACCGCAGTGAACTGTGATGTGTACTTACTATGTGTGTGTGAGTATATGGGCAAACGCACGTGGCGCAATACAAAACTTCGGGAAGTATATTTGTTAATAGACCCGTGTATCGGAAGGCGCCACGCTAGTACCTATACCGCTCCTTCGTTAGTCGTTCGTTCGTTCATACATTCACTCAAAATTCTCGGAAATCGAGATAGTGTTGTGTGAACTGTGAACTCAGTCGAATGTTGTCCGTGCAGTTTTAGAGAAAAACGATAATATTCTCTCGCCGCGTAATTACGTTGAAGTACCTGTGTATATTGGTGTTGAACTCTCAGCGTAATAATATCGGTAGTAAACACGTAGGTATTGGGGACCTATTGTTTCGTGTTTATATGAGAATAAAGTCGGTTGTCTTTTGTCTAGTTGGACAGTGTTAGTGCGTACCAAGTGAACCTGGATGAACACGTAGGTATCCTAGACTGTGATTGGGACCTATTGTTTCGTGTTTTATGTGACTATACAGTGTTTTATTTTGGTTTTCTATGCACATTGGTACCTATGTCGTTAGGTTACCTAGACTTTTTATGAACCCAGTTTACGCGTGTGTGTGTAGAAAGTAAACGAACGTTTCGTTTTCGTTATACCTATGATGGACTGTGATTGCTATTTATTAGACGTTTATACCTATTATGAACGGTGAATGTTAGTTAAACTCCCGTGTAAGAGTTAACCAACGTTTAGGTATATCGTGTACTGTGTTTGTGGACTTTTGCGGACAATGGTGTTAACGCGTGCCGGTGCCTCGTCCGAGGACTCGCCGCCGCCGCCCGCGCCGGTTGTTCTGGACGGCCTGGAGGCCGAACCACCGCGCGAGTATCGTGTGCACCAGGTGACGCTAGGACTGGGTCCGAGCGTTGGCTGTGATGGTGTCACGGCGGCGCCTGTGGCCGCGCCGGCCCTAGCGGCCGAGGCGTGCGCTGCGCCGCCGCCGCCTCCTGCACCTGCGTCGGCTGGCGCCCCCGTCCCGGCGGGCGTGGCCGCCGCTCCTAACATCGTCTTGAGCGCCGACCAACTTATGCTTCTACTAAATCAGCTAAGTCACGGACCACAAGGTACGAACATGCCTTCTAATAACTTATTGAAATGCACCGCTCGATTTAGTGGTGACAAATCGTCCGATGTAATGGCATTTTTGGACGCCGTACAAACCTATAAGGAATGCGCTGCCGTCAGTGATGACGTTGCCCTCCGGGGGCTCTCCATGCTGCTTACGGATATGGCAGCAACGTGGTGGCAAGGAGTTAAAGCTACCACGGCCACCTGGAAGGACGCAGTCGAAGCGTTGAAGAACACTTTTGGACCCCGACTGCCACCGCATCTCATCTATAGGAAAATATTTGAACGTGAGCAGGGTCAGCACGAGGCCACTGACCTTTTCATATGCCACGTGCGTGCCCTGTATGCCCAGCTTCCTCCGTCGTCGTTGTCACAAGTGACCCAGCTGGATATGCTGTACGGATTGCTGCATCTTCGAATTAGAGAGAAAATTCCGCGCTCGTCTTTCGATACTTTTGACGAACTGATACGGAGCGCCCGGCGAGTTGAGGATCTTCTGAGCGAAAGTGGTCAACCAGTTATCTCGCCGTCGTCTTCGTCGTCTAATGATGCTGCCAGATCCAGCGTGACACGCGCTCTTAAGTCACGACCTCAATGCAGTTATTGTAAACAGTTTGGTCATTTGAAGGACGCCTGTAGACGGCTGAAGGAAAAGAAACCTGCAGAAAACAATGATGTTACCCAGTCGGAGAATCGTCCTAGTATCACGTGCTTTGGATGCGGAGCACCAGGTGTTATACGGTCTAAATGTGAAACGTGTAAAAAACCGAAAAGTGACGCGGTAAAAGTGGCCTTTCAGGCAGTTTCCGTAACGTCTATGATCAGCGATGATCTCGACTCGCGACCTAGGCCGATTATTGAAGTGCGTATCTGTGATTCTGTAGGCAATTTATTGCTAGATTGTGGCGCTAAGCATTGTGTAGGTAGTAAAAGCCTTCGTGAGCACTTAGTTAATAATGGTCATGTCTTCTCACAAAAGTTTGTAAAATTGAAATATGCTGATGGGCGAGTGTGCTTCCAAAATGTTGACGTAGCACGGGTCAAAATTGTCGTGCGAGGGTTAACGTTTGTCGTTAAATTCATAATGCTCCCGGATGCAACCTAGAGTCTGTTAGGTATGAATTTCATTCGTGCAGCTGGTGTGGTACTTGACTTTGATGTTGGGGTATGGTACATGCGACATGATAGGACACCTCAACCTATGCGTTATGAAGCTATGGACGTTCAAGCTCTGACCTGCGCTTCGGTGGAGCTTCGGGAAGATGAAGGCACTCATCTTAATGTCGAGGATCGTGAGCGATTATCCCAAGTCCTGAATGTCAACGAGGACATTTTTGCTGCAGGAGGGGAACCGACAGAATTTGCAGTGCATCGTATTGACACCGGAGACGCTACACCTATAGCTAGTCCACCATATCGCTGTTCTCCTGCGAAGAAGGAAATTATTCGAAAGGAGTTAGATAAGATGCTCGAAGAAGGAGTTATTGAAGAAGCTGAATCTGAGTGGGCAGCTCCAGTAGTACTAGTACCTAAGAGGAATGGAGAGGTTCGTTTCTGTGTGGATTACAGAAAATTAAATAAAGTGACTAAAACTGATCGTTATCCGATTCCTGTCATTGATGAGCTGTTGAAGAGTACACGGCCGAATGCTGTAATGTCTACGATTGACTTAAAATCGGGGTACTGGCAGACGATGGTAGTGCCAGAGGACCGACACAAGACAGCGTTCACTACGCCGTTCGGAAACTTCCAATTTTGCCGTATGCCGTTCGGTTTGAAGAATGCGCCGGTTACGTTCCAACGGTTAATGGATAGGATGAGATCAGGACTCAAGGACATCTGTGTTCTTACTTATCTGGATGATATTTTGGTGATCTCGGAAGACCTGGAACACCACCTGGAAGACCTAAAACAGGTCTTTGATCGTCTTCGCTTGTTTAAGTTGTATGCTAACAGGGAAAAATGTGTGTTTGCAAGAGAGAAGGTAACTTATCTGGGACACGTCATTTCAGCCCAAGGAATTGAACCGGACCCTTCAAAGGTAGAAGCTGTGATGAGTATGAAGCCACCTACCAATTTGAAGGAGCTGAAAACTTTTCTCCAGACTTGCTCATGGTTTCGCAAGTTCATCATGCAATTTTCAGAGATCGCACGGCCCTTGACTGATTTAACGAAGAAGGACAGACGCTGGCAGTGGGGGGAGGAGCAGAACATCGCGTTTGAAGAACTCAAGAAGCGACTCTCCTCCAGCTCGATTCTGCGCCAGCCAGATTTCGACGAACCTTTTATATTGCGGACTGATGCCAGTTCGTACGCACTAGGAGCCGTACTTCTACAAGGTTCGTGTCCGACAGAGGAGAGACCAATTGTGTACGCTAGCCGACTGCTTAACTCGGCTGAGCGCAATTATCATACTACCGAGCGAGAAGCTCTAGCGGTTGTTTGGGCTTTAGATAAGTTTCGTGACTATGTAGAAGGAGCCCAAGTCTTAGTGGCAACCGACCATCAGCCTTTGAAGTGGCTGCTGACTCTAAAGACACCGAGTGGAAGATTAGCACGTTGGGCTATGAAGCTACAAGCGCATAATTTGAATGTCGAGTATACTCCGGGACGAGTTAATCTGGTTGCTGATACGCTGAGCCGCCCCGTCACTGAAGAAGTAGAGGAGCCGGCTACCGAACTTTGTCCGGTTGTAGTAGACTTACCACATCGTAGCCCATTGGATATCCGTAGTGCTCAGCTTGCTGATCCGGAAGTCAGCAAGATCATCTCCGACTTTGAAGACCAGACCAGTACAGCAGACCGATGGTCTGATAGAGGTTATTACATGTCACAAGGAGTCTTATATAGATGTGACCAAGATAATGAATCTGAGGAACCTCAACTAGTTGTACCAGAATCTCTTCGCGAAGATCTCATGAAGCAAATTCATGATGCGCCGACTGCTGGTCATCTAGGTTTGGAGAGGACACTAAAGAAGATAAAAGAACGTTACTTCTTTAAAAATATGAGGACTTATGTAGCCCAGTATTTAAAAGCATGTGATGCATGTCAGAAATATAAACCAACTAACATGAAACCGGCAGGACTACTCCAGACACCGATAATGAATCAGCGATTTGAAGTGTTGGCCATGGACCTTTTTGGCCCATTACCTGAAGGCGACAACGCAGAGAAGTGGATTCTTCTTGTTGAAGACACTGCCAGTCGTTGGGTAGAGCTGTTTGCGCTTCAGGATACCACAGCGGAGACCTGTGCCAAGGTTCTTGTCGAAGAGGTTTTCTTGCGTTACGGCTTGCCTCGTCGTATCATTTCGGATAATGGTACGCAGTTTGTTTCGGCAGTAATGCAAAAAGTAATGTATGTCATGGGGGTAGAACAAGCCCTTACTCCAGTTTACCACCCGGAAGCTAATCCCGCTGAGCGGAAGAATCGCGAATTAAAACAACTTCTGGCGATATTGGTAGGTTCTGAGCATCGTAATTGGCCGAAGGTTCTACCTACAGTAAGATTTTCATTGAATAATGCAATCAACATGACCACGGGTCATTCTGCGTCGTATTTGACGTTTGCCCGCGAAATGCGTACTCCTCTAGATGTCAACAATGACATTCGGGCAATAGTTTCACAAGAAAATTTTGTGCCACAAATTACGCCGTATCTGAACGAGTTTGGGCGTATTCTCGTTGATGTCAAACGCCATATCGAAGACCACCAAGATAGAAGGAAGGCGGATGGAGATCAGCGGCGTAGAGACTTTGTACCATACAACGTTGGGGATTTGGTACTGGTGGATACACACTTGCACAGTAATGCAGCCAAAGGATTCACCAAGAAGTTCGCGCCAAAGCGAGAGGGGCCCTATCAGGTTGCTAGGGTCATTTCTCCCACGTCTTTTGAGGTTGTCGATTCAACTGGGGACATCCGAGGGAAGTACCATGCCAGCGCCCTAACTCCTTACATTGGAGATGTTGTTACTATCAGACATCCTCGCCGTCGTGGACGTCCAGCCAAGTCACAGTCGGGTCGATCATGTGACTTGGAGGGGGAGGTTGTAGCGCGCATATCAAATGTTGGCCCTCGCCCCGCCCCCGCTAAGGAAGGCACGCGGCGCTCCGAAAGAATAAAGAATCAGAAACATTAATAGTTGCACGGAAACTCCTGAGCGCGCCGCCTGCGCTCTCCGCGGCTCAAAAATAATGTATCGTGACGCTTCCGAAAATAAATAATTTGTAGTGGGACCCAGTGACTTTTCTTTTATCATGGACATCCCCGCTATAGAATATTGGATCATAGATCATTAGAGTAGTGATGTAGCTATATGTTTGGGATAAATTAAAGGAGATTTGTATAAATTTTTCAGTTTGTGATAGTTTACGAAGTTAAAAGTATTATTAACGAAGAACAAAGTATGTGAGCAAAGATTGCAAGAGTTTAAAGGTTTTATAAGCTATTACATTTTCATAACTTTCTTACACTTTCTTATAAGCCTCATAAAAACGACTCACTCGAGAATTCTACTATACTTCAACTCTTCAAACATTTTAGAGACTTGATTTAATTTCTTTGTTTTTTTTCATTATTATGTTAAAAGAACTAGCAAGTCCTGGGCGAAACCACGTCCAAGTTGCATAGCGGTGTCTCGCGCGAAGAAAGGCACGTGTCATCGATAGAATACATTTGCATACATGAATGTAAAGCAGAAGAGTGAAACTGTTTACTGTCTGACAGTGTACTATTGATATAAGGTCCTTAGTTTTATATCTACTAGAGTAGAGGAAAAACACCGTATTGCAAGCGATGCACCGTTTAGTGCTCTATTTGTTATCCACAAAATTCTTGTTTCAAAGCTTCATTAATTTTATTAGGTCACATAGAAATAATGCATGAATTCAGTTCTAAGGTCACCAGCCAATCTATTGAGGTCTGCATTTATCATCCAAAACTGCAGCTTTATGATCATAAGTAATCACGACATGACCCAGCAGCTCTTGCGACCTCCCGCAGGGAACGATACTGATCTGGATTACTTCTCATATCTAGCAAAGATAAAGATTAAAGAGAGCAGTTTTATCTCTTTTATCAGGTAAATTTATAAAATGTGTAGGGCTCATATTTTATCTGGTTTTTGGTCTAAACTAGGTAAAGCTAAGACCAAAAACCAGATAAAATATTAATTATTGCCAGACACAATAATTAGAAATTTGCGCATAGCGATAGCCAAGAACAGTATTGCCTACTTCAAATCTAGTGATCTATTTTTTCATCACGAAATAGGCTTAAGTTTTACTACAGTTTAATCTAGACCTAGAAAATTAATTTCTGATAAAAACGTAGGGCTTCGCAGAAAGTAACTGGGTGACTAGTTCAGTCCAGCATGTGCATAATTAGATAAGTGTTTCATTTAGTTAAATATAGTTTTCATAGTCGTATTTTCTTTCTTTAGTTTTTATGAATCCAAACAGTGATATTCATCAGGATGTGAAAGGAAGGAAAGGCCCTCGTGATTCGATTCCATTTAAGTTGTAGAATCGATGTGACAGTCCCGTGCTCACGGCACAGGACTGTCACATCGATTCACATCCAGGCTCTGAACAAGGAGGTAGCCGTCGTAAGGATGGTTTGTGATTGGAGGGCGCGTGGGAGTCACGTTGCCTGAATTTTAACTTGCAAGTTATTATTTGATGTGTTCAAAATTTGTTACAAAAAACGCTAAAATTAATTTTATTATGTGACATATTTTAAAAATGTTTACAGGGATTAGTTGTTATTAATGAATCAAATAAATTATTAACCCTTGGACGTTTTAAGATTATACAACAAAGGCAAGCCATATATTTTACTTATAAATAGGGTAAAGGTACAACGTATAACAGGGTGTATAAGATAAAACTTCAACTAGAACAAGTAATTTTCGATACATTCGTTTTTAAAACGTTTACGAAAATAGTAGGATAACAACCTGGCTATCCACAAAAGTAACAGTGAAAAGTTGCGTTTAAAAATAAAGTTGACAACCGAATGAAAACGGCGTTAAGTTTGAAAAATGTAAGCCGGAGATAAAATGGAAATGGTAAAGTTAGAGCCAGCACAAAGGCATATTTACATTCCAATTTTACACCGGACAGAAAATGAAACTCACTTATTTCACTAACGAACTGGCGAGGCTTTTAAGTTCGTTTGCATGTTATTTTCAGCTTCATTTCGAATAGTACAGTCTGTATTTTCAGATTTACAGTAACCTATTTAACTACTAAAATAAACAGTCATATTAATCGATCAGCTACGTCGATCTTGTGCAGACCGCATCCATAAAGAACCCGCGACTCGTACAATGTCGTCGACCCATCTCGCTGCCGGGCGACCTAATCTTCGTCTGCCTTCTTGGCCACCACTCAGTAACAGTTTTGCTCCACCTATTGTCGTTTCGTCTAGCCACATGTCCCGCCCAACTCCATTTATCTAACTATGTATCAGTATGCTTAAAATGTGTGCGATATTATCTTAGAAGATAGACCGTAAGATTTTGTTTTAAAAACTCTTAATAGCCAACAATTTGCATAACCATAAATCTTTCCCGTCAGTTGGCATACATTTTTAATTTCAGTAAAGCGTTTCAGGCCGCATTGTTCCAAACTGCCACGACCTGGAATCCAGCTACGATTCTTCACAAATGCCCTTTGTCTGCCGCGTTAAGTTTTTTTATATGCACAGATATCGGGCGTGTCAGATACGTGTTGTGGCATACAAAAAATCTTCTATAGAGAGTGAAAAAAAATATCTCCTATACACCACCACCCAAGATGTTTTTTTTTACAAGGAATGGGTTTGCACTTTGCCGTAATTCGCCTGATGGTAAGCAATCAATGTATTCCAAGCACTGTAATTTTTAGACCACAAGAGATGTGTCTTTTATTGAACAAAAGCACACGATTTGTGGCAGTTAGTACACTTACAAAAAAGTAAACAAATCAAAGTATGTACGTATTTTGCTGCTTTTAGGTAAGTATAAGATAAAGAAGACGTGCAAATGCAGCCGAGAAAAAAATATTACGACTCGTTCGGCCACGCTCGATGTCTGTAGATATAAATTGACCTTTATGGTTTCGGACTGTTCCACAGTTATCCCGGCCATTTCAATGAACGTTTACGTGATTTATAATCTATTCTATTTTAAGCCATAGCCATTGTAGTGGCTGAAAGCGAACTATAAAAGCCTGAAGTTAACGTTAAACGGCTAATAAATTATGATCTCTTTCTGGGGTTTCAGCTTAATACAATAAAGAATTATGTATCTATCTATCTATGTTATTTACTTTAGAAGAATCGCATTTACATAATTAATCGATGGCTTTTATGTATGTATTTAGACTTGATTTGAACTAGTTATCGAGCAAAACAAAGGTAAGATTAGAAATAGGTGTAATTAAACAATACGCCAAAATTAAATAACATCAAGCAGGGAAGTTGGTGAAGTAAATGCGTTTAAGTACCGTTTACTTTTCCAAAATGTGGACCATTAGTTAGGAACATACGTCATACGCGGGTGCTCTTTATTACGGTGCTGGCAAATTACGCAACGGATACCATATACATAATATACGACCCTACTCGGCTCGGGTACTCTTTGATAAATCTTTGTCTGTATAGTAATAGTATACATAATACAAATACAAATAATTTATTGGAACCACAAAAAAAGGTAATATCATAGGTAAAATTATGTGTATATAGGACAGACTAGAAATATAAAACAACAAATATATATACGTACAAGTACTAAACAAAATCTGATCTGACTTGCAGTTACAGTTTTTTTCTTGTGTTTACCTTTTTTTTACAAGAAATGAGTTTGCACTTGATCGTAATTCGCCTGATGGTAAGCAATCATTACGGTCTAGGATGGAACGTGCTTACCCAGTAAGAACCGATTCACTCTCGCTTTGAAGAATGTGTTTATCTTAATCAACGCAATCAAACAGATCTATTTTTAATTCCTTGTGGAAGCACAAATATAAAAAACTCTGGAAAAAGTTATTTGCTTTGTGCTCGATATGGTATCAGTTACAATTGCACGCATGCAAATTATACAATCAGAAGCTGACCTGTTCCAATTCAAGACCTTTATACAACGAGTGTACATAGCACTAAACATGTTCGTTTCTCGTCCGTTTCTAGAATAACAATAGGAAATAAAGCGGCCGTAAAAGTGAAAGAAGTAAATACTGTGCATACAATCGGGCTACATTCGTTAACTACTGTTGCATTTACAATTGTAGCATGAACTTACATGCACATAATTAGCGAATTAATAATGTATATATCCGCCGTTCGACGCCCGGATCTGAAGATGGACATGACGGCTTTATTGTAGGGCCAAGAACTTTGGATCACTCAACAGGAAACTGCGAACTACAATCCAGCAGGGCTAGCACGGCGCGGATACTAAAATATTTTACACCATATTATCCATCTGACACCATACATCAGGAGGAATAAATGGTTGAAAAGACTATTAGGCCCCGTTAACGTAAACCTGAAGTAAAAAAATAACAGGTTGCACGATATATGAAGGTTGATGTCTCTATTAGGAGTGTCAATGTTAGTTCTAAGCAGACGATGCCCTTATAAAGCAGGTAATTATGTTGCTAAGATGCGAAGGATGATCTCAAACCGGAACCGTAGAGAGGAATTTCACAACTAATCAGTTGAACACCTGATAATAGAGCGTAAAATGTATGGTCTAGTCTAAGTAATGGGGGATCGACAAACTGTATTAGAATGCAGTAGTAATAAAATGCCTGGTGCACGGAGGTACAAGTATACCTAGGGGCTATGCATCGTTTCCATTAACAAAGTTACAAACGACGATATCGCAGATTTATCAACTTTTTTCTGTGTGTAAAATAAGAAGAAAAAAAAATGCAATCATTTATAGCCCACGGACAATCTCTTGCGCTTGTTGCAAGTGTATGTAAAAGAAAGGCACTTTTCAGTCAAGTGCTTAGACCTTGTGGGCTCGTGTTACGCCGGTCACCTACTTGCCAGGCAGCTGTCAACTAGTTCACTACTCAGTAACGAAGGTAGAGCAAGATAAATCTGCGAGTGAATAAAATCGAAACTAAAAACTTATGCCTACATCATCGATACGTGTAGAAAGTGCTGCCAATTGGACACTGAGTTAACTTGCCCAGTCTCTAGGTGGTAACAGCAACAGGCCGAATCGCTGGGAAAGTTAGTAAACATCGCCGCACTACTTTCAAAATACGCACTGAGCTAATCATAATACACAAATGGCGTTTGGACAGCTGATGTTATGCCTAAATACGTGTGCTAGAACGTGTGTGTCTTTGTCAGCAACTGCGACGAGAGTTCGTGCGGAAACCTAGATGGTCTAGCTGAAATGGGCACGAATAGAAAATGTCTTATATGTATAAGAAAATTAAATGCTTGAGGTCGAGGTTATCTGTCTCAGAGCCACTAGACTAGATTTATGGGCCGGATGACACGTTCAATTGTGTTTTCCATAAGGCAATCATTCAGCCATGGCAGAGGTCCTTCGGGCGGTTTGAACTCTTATACCAGAGTTGGCCACTCTCATGCAAATTCACTACAGTAATACTCGCTACAATCCAGCACACGGCATCGTCTTGTTCTTAGTTGTAAATACATACAAACGAGTATAACATAATTAAAAGCGAAAGTATCCAACTAATAGCAGACATAAACATTGCGCTAATTCAGAAACGCTGCATTCGAACCGAATCCAAACAAATAAACTGAAGCTAACTAAAACTAGTTTACGTTTACGCTGCCTGTATCGAATTTACACCGTTTTTGCTGTAATAATGTAATATTGACACACGTGCTCGCGTTTCCGTTTTGCATAACATTGATACTGACATCGATATTTCATTACATGCTATAACTATTTGTCTGGCGACATTATTTGCAATGTTTTTGCACCATTTCATGACACATTTAATGAAATGCGGCTATTATTTTAGCAGGTAATCGGCCGGTTAATTTTGATTTGTAATTATCAACTCTGTTGCTTAAGATAAATGACAATATTTATGTGTGTTTTAAAATAACATTGCATAAAACAAGAAATCAACATTTCATCGTATCAATGAGTAATCGATTGTATTGAAATCCAATTGAAATATATATATCTATTAATAAACAACAGGTAATTCGGTAGATTTTATTATTTTACTTATATCTTGATAAAAGGGCACTAACTATCATGTGGTTAAGCGTCTATATTAATATATTGCTTTACATCAGGCGGGCATCAGTCAAATGATAATCTGTAAAAATATCTGATCTACAATAATAAATACATTATGCAATAATCTAATTTAGTTACGAAGGTGGCCGATGCAAGTGACATTGTCGTATGTCATGTTAATTTAGCTCAGAACATAATGAGATATTATTTAATGGCGTTGGATAACTGAACGCGTTACCCCACATTTGGTCTACTTCCTGTATTATGATGGACCGAATGACCCTATCACAGATGTTACGTGTCAATCTGGAGTTATTGCACAAGGTTATTAGGAAAGTGGGTGTGCATATTAGCATTATAATGCATTACGGTAATGATATTTACATATACGCGAGTATGTAAGCAAGTAAAGTACCGATACCACAACATAAAATATATATTTTTTACTATCACATTTCACACTTATTCTTATAGCAGGTTTGGGAGTGATCAACTTTAGTGTCCATAGTTTTCAAAACTGCTAAGTATGCGAAAAAGTTAGAAGCAATATCTAACCATTTGAGCGTCATGAATATATATAATATATATGTACACTTGAACAAAACAATACTTTCCATGATAAGAACACGATTTTCGCAGTTTCTTGCAGTGGTTTTATCATAAAGAGGCGATTTTTCTATATTCCAAAAATATTGAGTCATGTAAAAAATCTCATGAAAAGAGATAACCAATCCAAGTTTAATCGTTATTACAAAACTTGGTAGACATAATAAGTCTCCTCTATCAGACAGGTTTGCGATTTTGTTAGCCGATCACTCTAGTTAATTTTGATAACATTTTACATCTAGTGTAATATCGTAGATATTATGTACTTTAACTTATATGCTGTCATTATTACTTTACTTGTTTACTTATATGTTGTTCATTATTTTTAACAATTTGGTCTTTTCACAAAAAAAAAATGTTGAACTCTCAGAGTCCACAATGAGTGTTGAGTACGGACTTAATTGAACTGTAGGTTTAGTCTTATGCGTCACAGTGTTATTTGTTTGTAACCTTTTAGCCTGCATTTTGTGTCTGTACCTTTTCTAAATAAATAAATAAATTATTGGATTACTAGGCCATATACTTATTGTTTACTCTAGATTAGTAACTGTAGTACGGATAATAATTACCTGGTTTATTTAAGTGTATTTGTAGAACTAATAAACAACACCAGCAGCAAAAATACATCGATGGTGGATATCTTGAGATTTTTTAAAGAAATTTAAATAGGATACTGGGTAATTATGTACAAATATGTTTATACACACAGCAAGTGAAACCGCATTGTAATTAAGTAAAACTTCTAGCTAAGCGAAGTGGGCGCCTGCGATACAAGTGTATACTTAGTGCAGGGCTCACAAGAACACAAACAAAGAAAACAAACCTTATAAGTAAAAAAACTGTAACTCCATATCTATGTTTATATTACTTTATAAGGTTTTATGTAATTATTTCAGTGAATAAATAATTTTGTATTGTATTGTGTTGTATTGTATTGGGTACAGAGTTTTGCAATGACTAGATAGCATTCATAGTCAAAGACATACCAAGTGCATAGGAGATTTAAACACTGTGTGTTGTCTAGGGCAATTTACTCTATCTCAAATAGTATTTAAAGTGTTGGTTTATCTGTTCTATTGTAAGCGGAGTGTGTCCAGACATGTAGGTTGATTAGCAGCAGTCAGCAGGGCGATGAAAGTAAATCACTTCTCGTTACTAGCTTTATCACTTTCATCGTCAGATACAGTCAGCATGGAGTGGTTAGTAATAATGTTTTAGTTTCTTATACATCTTAGGTTTCTTATATCACCGTCTCAGAGAAGGCTAAACATCAATTTTTTTGCGCGTGAAGCGAAGCAGTGCCATCTATATGTTTACTAATCTTGCTTTATGTCTTTATGTGTTATATTTAATACTTTTGTAAAACAATAAATGTTTTTTTTTCGATCATCATCATCATCCGTAACCGATCTAAGCTACCAGCCATGCAACAGTGCACCTCTCTTTCGCCGGTTAATTAGACATGAACACCGTTTGTGTTGATTATAGGTATATTAACAAGCACAAATGCAAACAATAGCAGGCAAAAACGCAGGACGATATGACTAGACACAAATTTAGTATGCTGCAGGTAGCATGGTGGTCAAACACCTGAATTTGATGTGTAATAACACAAACGCATGACAAATTTGAATGTGAATCTGCATCGGTGGATGTTTGTCCCATAGTCTATAGGACATGTAGTGAGAACTGGGCCACCACGGACAATGGTGATGTGAAGCTGTGACGACACACCTATATATAATAGGTATAGCCATTACGGCATCGTGTGGGATCAATTTAACCATTCAAGTTTTGCAACGAGAGAGATTGTTACTTTTATCCGCAAGCCTACGTAGAGTAATCAGGCATTAGAGCGGATAGGTTATGGAACAGATAAAGATTTTCTTAACTAATAGGAAAAATAAGGGGTTGTGGAAGACGATTCAGATAGATATAGGTAGTTAAATGTTACATAGAAAATATTAAATGGAATACACATGAAATATTAATTGTAGCACTTAGCTACTCCGTAATAAATACTGTTTTGGTTTGGCAATATGAAACAAACAAACATTTTGAAAACAATTAAAGTTTAAACTATACATCCAAAGGAATTCGTTTTATTTACAATTTCAAACTTAAATTACTTGGGTAACCCGTGTAAAATTTCCTTCAAAAGATTTCAAATTGAGTTAAAATCTGCGAAAACAGATTCAGAACCTTTCAGATTTCTAAATTGGGCATCCTTTGCGAATTAAATCTTGTCCGTAACGAGCAAAGTTGTGCTTCGGCTTTGATTCTAAATGAATGAGCGAGATTGCGCTTCCAAGCTTTTCCTGTATTTAAATCCGAATAAACGACGACTTGGAACGTAGCTCGGGTTTTCATTACTAATGATATAGCTTCAAACAGGAATAGGATTATTATAAGTATGTATATCTGTAACATAACGTTCTCACTATCGTAATATTTTGTGAACAACATAAACAACTCCATATATTTTTTAAGCAAAGCAAAGAAATTATATCAAAAGGGAAGTTAGAAACGACAGTAAAAAAAGTTATCCAACATTTTATGAAATATAATTGCGTAAATCGTGAAAATAGCAGAGGAGCCGTGGCTAGTTGGCCGGCTCTCAGCACGACTTCCCCACAGCCAGTCGATCTCACGGACGCACGATCTCTTACAAATATCACCAGTTTTGCACAAAACACTATCCAACGATTCGTGATTCATTTCGTAGAAAAACACTTCAAAAAACTCCCCCACAGAACATACTTCGTTCACGTTTTGTTCGGTAAGTTTTTTTCATCAAGAAACGAAATATTGCCACAACTTAAAATTGGGATTGTTTACGGTTTCAGCCTTTCAGCCTACGCGGTTGTTATGAAATTCTCGAGAAGTTTTACAAATATAATTCTTACAATTTCAAAGGAGAAGAAAACGAATAACAAGTTTCACGGGCCAAAAGTTTGATTAGAAATGTTGCCATTATGTGGGTCGAAACTAAACAAATAATGTCTTAAAATATAATTAAAACTTAGTACCTATACATACATATTTATTGTAATCGATAGAAACCTTATAACGGTTTGTAACAGGGATTAAGAAGCCAACAATATGTCTGATCAAGCGATGCTATTCAACTTTGGCCGACCACAGTTGACCCTTAGACAGTAATACTTATTCAAATAACGTGGAATTGAAAAGGGTCTACTTATGTTTGTTAGTTAACTATTGAATACAAATAACAATGTGGAAACTGAGAACAATATCTATGCCTTTATTGATGCAAAGTTGCGTTTAGAGGTATATTTCCAAATGAGATATTTGTTGATATTTTCTCTATTGTTGCATAGATACCATTAATACCGACACGTGAGTAAAGTGGCGTACTTATAGTAAGGAAAATCAATACAAATAGTATAAAAGATGTCAAAAACGCTTTGCAGCGTACAATTTAAGATAACTAAAAAATACCTTTAGATATGCAGGGACAGGAATGTGATGAAAAAACGATCCCCTCTGCGTTTTCCTGAAAGCCACAAAAATATGATATTACTATACAATAAGTAGATAGATAGGAATATATAGAACAGGCAGACGAGGAGTAGGCCGTCTGGCAGCGAGATGGGTCGACGACATTGTACAAGTCGCGGGTTCTTTATGGATGAGGTCTGCACGAGATGGACGCAGCTGGCACATACAAAAAAAGAATGTTGTTATGGAGGTATAGACGGTACCCAAGTATTGAGAATAGAAATGTTTTTAAAAATTACGCTAAACGGCTAAAACATATAATGAATTTAACACAAAAATCTAGGAATAACTATGAAATTCAAACTGCATCCAACAAGTCAAAGGCTACTTGGAATGTAATAAATAAGAATACAAATGTAAAACCTCCTAATGTGGACATACAAAATATAAAATGTAATAATGAAATTCTGACAGATCCCAATGACATTGCGCAAGCTTTTAATGACTTTTACATAAATCAAGTACAATTAAATAATTTAAATAGAAATAAGGCTAAATTGTCTCATGTTAATAGATCAAACTCTATGTATATGCCTCATTCTACTCCAAACGATATTCTAAAAATTGTTATGTCACTGAAATCCACGGAAAGTACGGGATATGACGATATATCAACTAAAGTAATAAAGAATGTCTCACTCATTATATCTCCAGTGTTGAATCACATTAACAATTTATGTATAGATACTGGTATTTTTCCCGATAAACTGAAATTAACAGTTATAAAGCCAGTATATAAAAAAGAGGATAGGGATAACATTGCCAACTACAGACCTATAGCATTAGTCCCAGTTTTCTCAAAGATATTTGAGAAGTATATCCATTCAAAAATCTATGCGTATTTAGAGAAATATGATATACTAATTGAAGAACAACTTGGTTTCCAGAAAAATAAATCTATAAATTTAGCTATTTATAACTTTTTACAAAAAATAATACTGGGATGTGAAAAAAAGGAATCAGTTGTAGCTTTGTTTACTGATTTAAAAAAAGCTTTTGATTTTGTGGACCATGGTATTTTATTAAATAAATTAGAATCTTATGGAATCAGAGGTAATATATTAAAACGTATAAAATCATATATGAATGACAGAGTACAGAGAACCCAAATTATACGAATTTGCCCTAAATCAAATAATGAAAGAAAGTACACTTCTACCGATGAATATGTCAAATGTGGTGTGCCGCAGGGCAGCGTGCTGGGACCACTTCTATTTATATTGTATATAAATGATTTGCCTAGTGTTATACACCATCCTATGGTACTATTCGCCGATGACAGTACAGCAATATTTGTAAATAAAAAAAACGAGATTCCGGAACTAGAAATTAACTCAGGTTTAAATAGAATAATCAAATGGCTGACATGTAATAATCTATTAATTAATTTAAGTAAAACCAATATTATGACATTCTATAAATATAAGAAACTGACATCTAAAATACATTATAATGATATTGACATAGAGAATATTGACATAACTAAATTTTTAGGTCTGTACATAGATAGTGAATTAAAGTGGACGAAACAGGCTGAAGCAATATGCACCAAATTGAGTAGTTTCGCATATGCTTTGTATAGGTTGTCCAAAGTAGCAAATCAACAAGCTGTACTTGTGTCTTACCATGCGTATGTTACGTCTACTTTACGATATGGTGTTATATTCTGGGGGAATTGTTCAAAGAGGAATGCTATTTTTATTGCACAGAAAAAATGTCTAAGATCAGTTTGTCATTTGCGGCCAATGGACTCATGTAAACTATACTTTTCCAAACTAAAAATTTTGCCATTTCCGTGTCTGTATTTATTTGAGACTGCAATCTTTGTAAAGAAAAATTTGCATATGTATAAACTTGCAAAGAGTAAACGATTGAATACCAAAGTATGTATACCACAACATAAAACCGCTCTTTTTATGAAAAGTATTTTAGGTATGGGACCAAAAATTTTTAATCATCTGCCGAAATCAATCCGTCAAATTCATAATTTGTCAATATTTAAAAGGGAATTGTTTAATTTTTTAGTGTCTAAATGTTATTATTCTATTAAGCTATTTTTCAATGATAAAATTACTAATTTATAACATCACTAATATTATCTCAATTGACATCTAAGTATTTTTGTTCCAGACATAATTTTTTTTTTTGCATACCAGTAATGGTTAAGATGTATGATTCCAAATTTTAGCACTTACACAACATCTGTATTATCAAACTACACCTTGCAAATAAACATATCTTTATCTTTATCTTTATCTTTACAAAGAGAGGCCTATGCCCAGCAGTGGGATAGAGAAGGCTGTGGATGATGATGATGATGATACAAGAAGTATGACGCTCAACAATCAATATTTATTAGATTTTGATATCAAAATTAAGAAAAATGATAAGAAGAATAACACCGTGAATTGAAACCAATTTCAAAACAGTTGCGTACAAACTATAAGACATGAATGCATACGAATAAAAACATTAAGCTATAAATTCTGAACAATTTTTGTGTCAGTTGGATTTTAATTGCAATATCGAGAACAATTTGGGATCATCGGAGCGTTCAAAATTGAGTGCATTGTGAAAACATCAATGATACAGATACATAACATTAACTAGCATTTTTTGTTGCTACTGCTTCTCTCTTTGAGTCGTATTTCCTCATGACTGAGGGTCGTGACTCCCCCGCAGAATTAATTCGTTAGGGGAGTTTTCTTGGGCAGATACATCGTGGTGGGCGCCCAGGTCCTTCCACGGAAGACGCATGTCCTCGGATATTGTGGTCCTCAAACATGTCGGTTTCCTCACGATGTTTTCCTTCACCGCTAAGCGAGTGCAAATCTACACATAACTTGAAAAATACAAGTCATTGGTGTAGGGCGGATTCGAACCAGGGTACGTCTGGATGAAAAGCAGACACTGGAACCGCTGAGCCACACTCGCTTAAGGATTTGATATTGATACTTACTTAGTTACATTAATTCTTATCATATGTAAGTAACGAGTACGTAAGTATATAATATTACAGGCTAAAGATTAGTATTTACATAAAATGTTCACAAAAAAAGCCTATGGGGTACATGTACCGGAACACGTAAATCTATTCCTAAATTTAAAACCAAAATGAAAGGACGAGGACAAAGGAAAGCGAGAGATATGATAAAATTGCTAGATCATGTATACAAATTAAACAATATTTTTAAACATTCTCTTCATAGACTACTGTCATCCAGGGCGTGGAGCGGTATCAGAACCATCAAGAGGCAAAAACGTGATTATAGCAAAAGGGCAAAGACCGTCAATAAATCAAATTGTTAGCAACAAGGAAGACAGCGACGTAAATAAACGGGAGCCGGGACTTTATTCAATTACGGCGACAGGCCCAAGACCTTGGCTGACATTATGCGGCCTTAAATGTCACGTTCTGGTCTTAACACTAATTTATCGAAGTCGTTTCGACTAACCATAATATAAAAACACATAATGTATAGAAATATTAATACCAACAATTGTCAAGATCAGATAAATTCTAAATACCTACTGATATTGGTAGAAACTAATAAAGTAGAAAAGACACATTTAATAAATAAATAAATAAAATAAAATAAATATATATTTCAGGATAATAATATAATAGTGACAAATGAATGACAGTATAAAAACACCTGTCATGGCCAAGGACATTATCCGACAGCATGATGACGAGAAACACATTTTCCTGTAGCTATTGTTCGTATGTGATGTGGCAGACATTAAAGTATTGGTTTCACATCCATTACTGTGTCAGATGCTATGAATTTGGCCACGAACGAGGTAAACAGAAATCACATAACGACCCATTAAGATCTCGAGTTACACTAGCCCGAATACAAAACTCGGCCTAAAGGTCCAAATAAAACTTCGTTAACGGGGTCACTTTGACTAAGATCTATGAAACGCTTTCTATAAATTTAGAAAAAATAGGTTTACGACAAAATCTTTTCTCACCAGAGCGGTAAAGACAAAAGGTTTTTTGCTATATCATCCTAAATAGCTAAATGTGGCAATCCGTTACTAATTGTTGTGATTAGTCGGTTTCTTCCGATCACGGTTGATCGCGCCGAGTCAAGGGCGGTCTGTTGCGAGCTGGCTTCCATTCCTCGGTTAGGTACTCGAGATATTGTGTCGCTTTGTGTTTGCAGATACTTCGTGTCAAGGGTATGGGACTAATGACTATTCTTTGAGATGATGTTGTTTGATCAGATAAGTATAGCCACCTAAAAACCTCATTTCGCAGTAACATGGTTAGTATTCAAAATATTCGTTTTCAGTTTTATGATGTGTGCATATGAATAAACCGTAAATAGATCCTAAAATGTTTCATGGAGACACTTGAGGTAAATTGGCTGCAATAAGAGCTGATCTGTTTTTAATTGTGGTCATTCAAAAGAAATTAGCGCCTACAATGTGCCGCAGTTTCTTAATGATTTGTTTCTGTCTGTATTGATTTAACGCGGGGTTTTCACAGTTAGCCAACACATTTTTTTATTGCGTAACCACTTATCTAAAGGTGATTTCAATTGATCGAATGTGTCAAGGCGAGAGAAATAAAGCGGGAGCTATCAGTCAGTTACATACATACGGGCTTTAGAAAGTTGGTGACGTTTGTACTCAAAACAAAGAGGGCAAAATTACAAGTAAACATTGCTACACTGTGAATGAGTTTCGGACTTACTGAAGCGTAAATTTCCTCGTTAAAATGGTAATATAGCTTACAAGAAGTCATCTTAACTTTGTTTATTTTGCGTCTTCTTTAGTAAAGCCTTTTGTGTTTTGCTTGTTTCTCTTTTAAAGTTTCTCGTTCTTTAGCACAACTTTTACAGCACAACTGAGTACCAATACTTATGAGATAGAAACAATATCAAACATTACATATTATATACTTATCTAGTTGTATTGTTGTGACATCCCATTATACCTTAATAGCACTAGTAGGACAATTTGCGTACGTTTCTGGCCTTGTTTTGTAATAGTTTTTGTTCTCGTTTCGATTGTAGTTTTCTTACAGATCGCGATAGTTAGGGCAATCATACTCACAAGAAAAACTATGTGTGTAGGTAGTACACCGCTGGCAGGCACAATGTAAATCGAATTTAAAATTACCGACTTCTGTGTAACTTGTAATTGCTTCCCGTTCAAAGCAATTCAGACTGCCTCAAACTGATTAGTGGTTTGATAAGTTTTTCTGTCAACCAAACTTGCAAAACTTTTCTAAATCTTGATGTCAGGTATTTTTCATCTATGCTAATATTATAAAGCTGAAGAGTTTGTTTGTTTGAACGCGCTAATCTCACGAACTACTGGTGCGAATTGAAAAAATATTTTTGTGTTGGATAGACCAGTTATCAAGGAAGGCTTTAGGCTATATAACATCACGCTGCAACTAATAGGAGCGAAGAAACAATAGAAAATGTGGAAAAAACGAGGAAAATTATTCATCTTTGAGGGCTTCCGTTGCATGCGCTGCGAAAACGGTTCAAGATATCAAAAAAATGTGTATGAAAGAATTATTTCTCTTGAAATAATCTAACAAAATGTCTGCAACAGTATATGTCTATCTTTTAAGATTAACTCACTAGAACCGTTTTATGGTAATAACTATTCTATGCGGACGAACTCGCGCGCATCAGCTAGTTAAATATAACGCTTGACAACAACTCGTCTAACTAAGCGACATTGTGGTGTACAATAGAGCGCCTACTTCACATTGCTCAGAACCTCTTCAAATATTGATATTGTGCCCGCAAATCCGTCGAGCGTAATTGGTTTTAGAGGGTAGCATTAATTGAATGATCCGAGCGCTGTTGTTGTTTCTAATTCCCAATTTGAGGTTAGGACAATCACAGGCGCTGCTGGGAGGCGAAGGTCATTGATTGAATATCGCGTTGATTAATTTTACAAATAAAGAGAAACAGAGACAAACGCTTTTGTTTGAGTGAGCTGTTCTAGGCTTAGGCAATATATTAACATATGATTGAGATTATATTTCGGGACATGGCTATTGGCTGTGCATAAATTTTGCTGTTTTAGAGCAATCAACGATGCTCGAAATAATATGCCAGGATATAACTCGTTTTTATTTCTATTAGGAACTTTTATTTAACCGAACCTAACTTAGATACTCCGAACAATATTACAAACTAGCTGTGCCAACGACTTCGTCCGCGTGGAATAGTTATTATCATAAAAATGGTTCTAGTGAGTCAGTCTTAAAAGATACACATATATTGTTGAAAACATTTTGTTAGATAATTTCAAGATGAATAATTAAAAATATGAGAAATGTACATAAAATGATTTAAACAAACCATAGCATAAGACTACACAAACGAAGAATATTTATAAGAAAGGTAAAATTGTTGACCTATTGAGTAATTTAATCATGTAACAATAGTGACATTTTAGGCATTTACCAAAACAGTTTGTTTTATTGAATCATTAATACACGCGCCCTCGATGACATAATGCATAGGAAAAACACATAATCTATTGATTGAACATAAGGATTCACCTTTTGTTTATGTGCTTACAATTACCTTCGACTCATTGTTATTAATGTACCAATAGTAAATACAAACTATTAATCGTCATAATATTTAGACACTAGCTGTACCAGCGACTTCGTCTGCATGGAATAGTTATATACCATAAAAACGGTTCTAGTGAGTTAATCTTAAATAGACATATACTGTTGCAGACATTTTGTTAGATCATTTCAAGAGGAATAATTCTTTTATACATTTTATTTATATCTTGAACCGTTTTCGCAGCACACGCAACGGAAGCTCTCAAAGATGAATATTTTTCCCCGATTTTTTACATTTTCCATTGTTTCTTCGCTCATATAAGTTGCAGCGTGATGTTATATAGCCTAACCTAAAGCATTCCTCGATAAATGGTATATCCAACACAAAAAGATTTTTTCAATTCGCACCAGTAGTTCCTGAGATTAGCGCGTTCAAACAAACTCTTCAGCTTTATAATATTAGTATCGATAAACTTATACTCGAATGATAAGGTGCAGTTAGGTTGAACCCTACGCTAAACACAATATTCTGATAGTTTCCTCATTAGTAAATTAGCACTGACAGATTGCACTAACAAGATATCGAGATATAAGCAAAATTAATACAGTCGTGCGACCAAATTAATCTTAGGCATTGGTTAAATCACAGATGTCCCAAGATAACTCTACAACTATGTGAAACTCGTAAACCATATTGTTTTCAAAGGTTATCTGTTCTTTAAAGATCGTTAAATGAGACAAAGTGAAATACAATGGGCTTCTTTCTCAGAGTTTATGGGATCTTGAATGTAGTTTTACGATCGAAATTATCCACTTGCTTACATTGAAGATATACGGTAGCAAGTTTATAAAGGTACACATTCTCGTCAGTTGATTAAGAAGTCGATGGTGGGGCGAGTTGTACGATTGTGCGTGTGTGAGTGACTGCCTACATTGCTTGCCTACACTGTTTGTTGCCATACCACTTGAATTTATACACAAATTGAGGGTAGTTAGATATTAAAACAAAATAAAAAAATTGTTTGTGTAACCTAGCTCATAAGACGTTATTATAATTAAATTATGAACATACTGGGAGATGACTATGGCCTCGTAACACAGCCTAACGGCTACCACGAGGTCAGAGGATTCAAAAACATTTTGTGAAAAATATCTTTAAAAAAATAAATGATTTTGTATTTGTATTTGTATTTTGTATTCTAGACGAGATCCCGGTAGTGGATCACAAGATTGTATTCAATCGAAGACGATATATCACAGGGCAGAGGTTTGTCAAAAATTGCAGTTCTATAAACATGTTTTTAGACTAATAAGCGTTTGTGTACAAATTATTCGCTTTATAGTATATTATTTTAACGTCTACATACAATGAAACATACTTTACTAGGTAGTGTACTACAACTATAAGATGCGGTGTAGACGCAGTATGTGGTAATACGTTTTGTTTAATGCGACAATCTTTTAAACAAATACTAAAGATATTCTTGGCGTCGTTTTTATTTTTCTCTCAACGTTCAGAAGACAGCCAACAAACACTCGATTCGAGTTACATTTCGGAGCAATCCAGTCGATTTTTACGCGGCGCAGAATAAATTATAAGACGGCGTCTAAACAAGGCAAACACTCTCTCATTAATTTTTACTGGCGGAGGAAAAAGGACCTGAAAAAGAAAATTGCTCCTCGCTGAAGTAGGCTCGCCTGAGAAATTCGTGAAAGCATTAAACACCTGTCGCACTTAAATACAGGGTTTTATTTTTACGGTTTGGTTTTTATTGGGATAGTTTTTCAAATCAATCGTAAACGCTGAAAAGAATGCTTTGATTTCCTATAAGTTTGTAGGTAAGGTAGCAGTAATCAGAATCACAAAAAGTTTAAGTAGTCGAAGTGGTTTCTTATCCAATTAGTAGGTGAGTTTGTATGATAAACTGTGATGACAGAATTTGTCACACCACGCTAGGATCTGATGTAGAGTATAGTAATTACACTATTCGACACACAATTTTGAGATAGTAAACATAAATTGTATAACTTTAAAAATTATGCATGTATAACTTCAAAGGGAAATAAAGGCTATTTTAATTCTATTTATTTAAACATAAATCAAATTATTGCATAAAGTTTAGCTTGCTAATAGATAAAAACTCCCAGAACAAAAGAAGATAAATCACGACACATAGACACACATATGTATGTATGTACTTACTTTATTTATATATTTACTTCTAGCTGGGCACATAAGTAACTCTGTAATCATAGAGAGAATATTATGTATTTGGAAAAGGCGAAGAGATGGGAAAAGTGCGTGGGCTTGTGAGACGTAAATCTTCAAGTTGAATATAGCGAGACTCGACTTGCTCTCGCTACGGATGACAAATGCCCCGAGGGTGTCTGTCTGTTCAATTTGACCTCTAGTGAACTTTAACCGTAGAGTAATTAATATGTCATTTAGTCCTTAGACGCAACGTATATTATATAGAACCTCAATAAGGGCGCGCGCGGTTACAGGCAGCGGCTAACCTATCTCCGAACCAAATATAAGAACTGAAATCATCAACATTCAAATACGTACGGTAAGGTACGGTCGTTTGTGCATGGAATGAGGAACAAACACACACAAAAACTTTCATTGTCTTTGTAAATTTACCATTTGATTTTTGATTTGATGTAAATTGTATTTGTCTCAGCTAGTTATGGGATTATATTTGATTTGAAGTCGGCCTCCGATCTGTCCGCTTGCTTGAACGTAAGAAGACGAAAGATAATTTTACACAGCGAATGATTAAAGTTACTCTAAGTACGTAAGTTACTTAAAGCAAACAAGAGCTAAACAAGTTTCAATATCTGCAATGTGCAGTTATCAAAGGAAAGTTTATCGGAACTGTGAAATACCAAACTGTCCCTTATACACGGCAGAGAGCCAGGCTTGGGCTTTATAAGGCAAGTCGGTACTTGTATAAGGCAAGTCGGTGGCGACAAACGACACGCCGCTAACAATCACTTCCGTCCGACACAACGGAACTTGTAGTTGCTACTGAATCTACCGATCTAGCCTTTATACTGAGTTACTGGTAAGGTTTGAGCATCAGGTCACCTGAAGCGACATTATACTTCAAATCTGTACTGCCCCCTTAGACAAGAAGCGTATTTTAGTGAGCGTACTGACGCTCGCTTATGGAATAGAAAGAGCAATGTATGGGAGTGACATCGCGACGTGCTCCGCGGGGGGAAACAATACGGCACTCCCATACATTGCTCTTTCTATTCTATAAGCGAGCGTCAGTACGCTCACTAAAATACGCCTCTTGTCTAAGGCGGCAGCAGTGTACAGGACTGAAAATTGAAAAAAATGAATGCGCGGGAAAGCTATTATATTACATAAAAATAAATAATTCTAAAAAAGCTGTCGGTTGTCTTGATGGATAAAAACCATCTTTTATAAGAATTGTATGAATCATCAGTAACACAGTATTTTAATTACCTATATGTAAGAATATGTATATCATACTCATGTACTATTTCCATAGAGTACCTACATCTAAGGTGGTGATAAACATAAGGAAGTAAGTAAGTACTCATGCCCGGCGGTCAGTGCTCTTAGATACCAGACACAGTCTGTGTTTATACAGACACGACACTGGAGCGGATATTGGACCACAAAGTAACGTAGCTAGATCATTTAAAGAATCTGTAACAGAGGTATCTATGTATATTGTGTGTTGTTAATTTTAAGAAAGAAAAGTCTTGTGAAATATAGCATGCGCAATAAAATGCTTACCTAAAATGAAATAATTGAGATTCATTGTATAAAAAACAATGTTCATAACTAGCTATCAAAAGAACAATGTGCCTACCAACAGCACCAATTTTGAAGGTCTAGTATTAATACTACTAAGAAACTACACAGTTTATGCGTTCAGTTTCTGCTTTTTTTCTCTCCTCAAATTACACGTAATTTTCGTAATATCCCGCAACGAGGCTTTGTGTGGCATTGCGCCGACAAATCTATAGCCCATTGTTGCCAGTAAATTGTTACCCGTTTATATCAGTCTAGAATCAAATGGTAAAATTCGGAGTGGGATTTCAAAGGTATCAAAAATAAAAGCTCTATAAATGCGCCGTAAGATTAAATGGAAAGCTACAATTTCCATTTTAAAGAAAAGCTGAATGGCATTTTGACTTCTTTCATCTTGAAAATATCTAAAGTTTAAGAGTTATAACATTTCTACGCGAGTAATTTTGTATATCGTGACCTTTTAAAACAGCATTTTGAAAGTTACAGTGCTCATATGAAGGGATGTAATGGCTTTGTAATATCTTGGTAAAGCTACAGCACTACTAGAAATTATCCTAGAATAATTTCTAGTCATTTCAGGTCATTGTACATTATGTAAACAAAGGCTTATATACCCAAGACTCATTATGATCATCAGACGGAACACCGTCTAAGTTAATGTCCCTAACTACTACTTTATCTGATCTAAGACTGTCTACCTTCTGATGTGAGCGAGATGGATATATCTATGGCTGGTGTTAGATAGAGACGCGTGTAGTAATTGCATGTACCCGGATGCAGTAATGGGAGGACGTTGGACCGAAGGATGCACCTGCCAGAGACAAAAACATGAAGCTGGTTTGATTGCTGGAGACTCTTTAGATAAGGCTGCTTAAGTTTGCTTTAAGGAGATTCAGTTTCATATTTTTTAAAGATTTATAGTGACGTCTTGTGGTGTTATCTGCATTAATATGGGATAAGGACAAGTAATGTAATATGTGTTAATTCAGGATCTGATAATATATCTATCTCCACGGCAAAAATTATCAAACCGGTATATCTATTTAATGAAAAGGGTGAAAAATCATAGTCACCACACCACACTTACACACGTTTGCCTTTATACTAATTAGTAGTTAAGTAGGTAGTTATAATTAGAAAACTAGTGCGTTGTATTAGGGTAAACAAAATGCAAATTCTAAACGAAAGCAAAGTATAGATTCTAAAGCTAAGATTCAAAAAAGCAATTTAGCTCCAAATTTCTTTATGCAATATTTGGAGTACAGCGGTGTACTAACTAAGGTAGGTAAATCAAACCTGGACACGATCCTTGACCGGCTCAGCCAGCGCGCGGCCAAATATCTAGGTCACGTGGGATTACTAGAATGACTAGGCTAATATTAGGTTTATTAGGTCTTTTAGTATTTGAATGTAACCATAGATGATACTGAGTTATTCCGCTTGGCAGAACACTGGGACAAATGCGATGATCTGATGTTCTATTAACCTAATAGGGAAGTCACAGGAAGATGATTAGTTTATTATTATTATCATTATTTGTACAAAGTAAAGATAAACAAATTGTGTAAAACTAGATGCAAAGTAGGTAAAGATATTGTGTAAAAAAAATTGTGTAAAATTTATGTGACACTGGGACTGACATTGGGATGAATACTGTGGCTCTACAAACACAAGTTCCGTATGGGACTTAGCGTGGAGCTCAGGGTTTATGTCGAACGTACGCCAACATAAAGAATGTACCTAAGCCTATTTTAGAAAATTCTTATTATGTACTGTCACTGTGTTTCGATAAATAAAATATTTGTATTTATTTGTATATTTGTATTTATTAGTGATACGAACTATATTTAGTTAGTACGATCCCCGAGCTGTGTAAACTAATTCCAATCACTTAACAATCGAAGTATTTATAATATGACGATATTTGAGATTTCTGCAACGGGCGGTAGTTAAACCTATTCTTAAAAATCTTCAGACAAACGCGGTAAACAAAGTAACAAACATAAGCACCTAATATATGATTAAACGAACTTACAAAGTGAAGTTCGATCAGTATTATATGAGTAAGTTTCATGCGAAGATATATACTCCCAGCCCTCCCAAGATACCCCTGACTATAGGTACATTTTGTGTGCTTGTTTCTGTAAAGAATGAGGACGACAGCCTCACATTGAAATTAACTTCGTATTGGTAATTTTATTAACAATTGTGTTATTTTTTTCTAAAATTGTTTGTAAAATAAACACTTGGAACTTTTTTGAATATACGAGTACATATATAAAATTTTGGACGAGTTCAACACAATATTTTTCCATCATTGCTAATGACATGAACAGGGCCCATTAAAAAGCAATACTTAATTTAGCGTTGCAGGCATATAAAAACAGCATCTTTCATTAATTTGTATAATGTCTGCTCTTTGATTATAAAAAAATTACGCTCACATTGTTTATTTTTATTATTATTTTCATTTTGTTGCATTTTAGGGCTATACAAGCTGAAGAACAACTATTTAAATATTTATTGAGCAAAGTCGGGTATTGCACTCATGGTATGTCTTAAGAAGCGTAAGTATTACCTCTGTAATACTCTATTAGATATGCTTTTAAGAAACATCATCGAAATTGAATTATCAATTTTTATACAAAAATCATTTAATTATTAAAGCCAAATATCTTAACGCGATAGATGTAATTTTACAAACTTACAATACAATTATTTATAAAAAGGTAAGGTAATTTAACATAAAAAACAGCAGCGTACTTTTACGTGATTTGCATACCGCAAACGACACGATCGGACTGCTGCGCAGAGTTAAAAATTTTTGCAGGTAGATACGAAAATATTTCGACCTCACCCAGATTATCTTCGGTATCGCATGACGAATGCACAATTAAATTCCAAAACGTTGAGTCCATTGTAACTTGTGATTTAAAAATTAACGAATTTCATTCCAAAATCTTTAATCCGTTATAACTTATGATTTTACAAATTTACTTTTATCCCGGTATGGGAGTATTATATCACTTAAATACTTGAGCACAATTTTCTTTCGAAAAGTCGGTAACATTTTTTGCACGAAGGTAGAACGGTATACGAAATTATTATTTCGACTCACCCAGATTATCTTCGGCATCTCATGACGATTTAAAAATGAACGAATTTTATTCCAAAATGTTGAATCCGTTAAAACTTGTGACTTTTTAAAAAAATTACGTATATATTTTATTTAAATTTTGAAGTTGCGCTTGACGCGTGCGTTGGTTACCGTGCACGAAAAAAGAATGAGGACGACAGCCAAGATGGTTACCAAGATGGCTTCCAAGTGAAGTTAGAAGGACTTTATTTTACTTGTATTGACTATAGTCAAATCCAGTCTCTAAATACGTGCAAATGTTGCCTGTGGGATAAAAGTACTACCATGTTCATTATATCTGAAGCATGAAATTTACGAAATATAATATGTATATATATATATTACTTCAATCCTACACATATGTTAATATGAATGGATACAGTATAAATGATACTAGGTTCCAGCTTAATCATAAACCTTGCGAGCTTTAGTTTATTATTAGGCGAATGCCAATTAATATAAGTACTTATTTCTATAGCTTATACCAATTACAGCATGAATTTGCATCTCAAACTGTAACACGAGTTTAACTATCAGGTGCAACAGTTTGGTTCGTGCTGCTGAGTTAAAGTTGAACTTAAGTCACTGTAGTTAGTCGTAGTTACAACGTTTGGCACTTAAAAACTGTAACTTACACGGTAACTGCGGAGTATGACTGCGCAGTAAGACTAGATGCAACTCAAAGCAACGTTGTTATAAGAGGTGAAACGTAATGTATATCTGACTGAGATAAAGTTCATAATTTTTTTTTTTTTTTTACGTGTGATAGGTTTACGTTTGACTACAGCCTGCCTGATGTTAAGCATTGCTGCAGCCTAGGGTGTAACACGTTTACCTAGAAGATACCTATTAACTCTAGATTTGAAAACCCCTGGATTGTAGTTCGCAGGAAACACAGCTAATAAACATGTATTATCACTGCCAAATTAAAAAAATGAATTTTATAAAGAAGTAAGTACATATCTAAAAATACCTTTGAAAGAAGTGCAGGAATGATCGTGGAAGGAAAGAAGACATCGTAGGTAAATGCTTGATAATAAGATTAGGGTCGACTAGCTCCTGGATTATGTAAAATGGTAACAATGGTTTGGTAGCATTGTTAGTTATCTGTGTAAGTAATTGTATGTCAGCACCGAAACAGTTTTCTAGACTTGAGTGTTCGCAACTTTCTAATGTAAGAATGATTTAAATACTTGTCAATAGCAGCTATTGGGTGATTGAAGTGGTTAAATAATGAATATCACAGCAATTACGTCCCCTTCACCGAACGACAGATTATAAATTGAAACCCTTTCTAAAACTTAACTAGCTATGGCATGCGACTGTTGCTGGTTATATCAACTTTTTATCATATTTTTATGTCTTTTATTCCTATACTCGTACTTTGGGTGTTTTTGAAACTTACCCTGAGCACTGGCGCTAATCGATTGAAGATGCAGAGATAATTTCTTCCAGTAAATCGGTTAACGAGATTGTTTCGTTATCGCAATAGTGCAAATTCCTACACCGTCAGACTTCATTAATTTTTAAAAACATTTCCGTTAGTGTTGCCATGTTTGATAAAAAAATCCTTTTTAACTATTAAGAATGCTATAGGCTAATGACATATATGTATGTAAGTAAACGGAAATCTATAGTAAACCAAAAAGTGAAGAAATGAAACTAATTTCTTAATTCTTTTCATTTTCTTTCTAATTTCTTATCATTAGTGTAAATCGTGTACGGAGCTAATTGGAATAAATGAATTTGAATACACCAATTTTTTCATAGTCCTATCTATTTGTCAAAGCATTATTTTTTACTCTCGCGATTACGATAGTGTAATGGGTAATGGTCAGGACAAGGACAAATGAATTGAACAAGCTAAGTATTTTAGTAACCCTGTTTTTTTAAACGGTTTTTGTATTTCATTATTTACTATCCGATAAAAAAAATACTTCTATAGCTATATTAGGTATATTCAGAATGGTGGTCGCGGCATAAAGCTATCTGGAGTTTAAGGGATACACCTACTATTTCGAGTTAGGGTATCTTATTTCGATGCTGGAGTATGAATGAATGTCCATCGAGGCGTGCAAACTGTCGCGGTCGCGTCCGAAGAGTCTTAAAACGTCCGCGGACGTCCGACAGCGGACCACAGCATATGTACATAATGCAACATGACCGAACTGGCGCTTTGGATGATTTGGGACAGTGTAATGTGCATACCTTTGAGTTGCGGCTATAAGTCGCGTCCGAACAGTACATTTGTGGAGCTTAAGGTACCTGCGAAGTAAATGGGATACTATCTACGTTGGTAGGGCCATATCCGGTCGGGTACAAGGTCCGTTACTGGCCCCATACCAGTCCGGCCGCTGCTTAGGATAACTAGTGATTGTGCTAACTTACTTGTCTGTACTTAGAATATGTTTAGAAGGGTAGTGAAGGAAACGTGGGTTGCAACATAGCGGTATTTGGGTGTTGGGCTGCATCGAACGTGACACGATCGAGAGGATAATAACGGTAGGTAATGTAAACCCATGACTAACCAGTGGCGATTTAAAACAAGTAACATTTAAAAAAAACTAACTGTTTCCTTCTCATACGTTTTCAGTCCAGTATGCGTAGATAACTAAGTATATATCAAATACGGCAGAAACGAATTTGAAGCAACTTCTTTCCTTCAATGAAACATGAGTAACTACCCAATTTACTAAGTGGCATTTCATTTTGAGCACTTCCGTGGATCGGATGACACGTAAAATTGTAGGTCTCGGCTGTTTGTCAAGTACCATAGTCGTTAAGCCATGTCAGAGGCCTTCAGGGTGGCTTGATAGTCTCTCAATATTATTCAAAACATATATACATACATGCATGAAATGTAGCACACATGTTAAGACGTCCAGATACAAGTAGATCATGATATGTACTCAAATTTTATCATATACCTACAGGGTAAATTCATACTATCCTTTCTAGAAGAAGTTGGCTATCAAATAACTGCCACAACTAATAAGAAGTAGCTTGGTTCAAGGAATTAAATTTGCTACAGGGCTAGCACAACTCAGGACAAATAATATTTCCACCATTTTTTTGGTAGCATTGAGAAAGACTTATACAGAGACACAATCTCAAACTAAAAAGTGCAGGAACATGTCCAAACGATTATCGAACCACCATCAGCAAGCACAAAAAAGAATGTGCATATTTTAAGAATGTGCAGAAGAGATAGGTAATCTAAAAGTCTGTCTAATGAGTAGCGAGGGATTTTTAGAGTGTTTGTGACTCTGCATAATTCTGGCTCAATATTTGGTAGGTGACAGGCGGATAAAAATGGTGAAATAACTATTAGTCCCCAAGCCATGCTAGCCCTGCACAGATGGTAACCAAAAGCACCCCATCATCATGCTGTGAACTGCTTCACATGCTTACACATTGTGTTATTACATAAAGTCCTCTATTACTCATACAGGTAGTTTTGCATCATGTAGGTACATACTGATACATGATAACAAAGTTGAATTGCAACATATTATTACTTTGATAAGATAGGTGCTTACATGATATGAATATTTTGATACTTTCTGTAAGCTCGAATGGGAGTAAAAAAAAGTAACATACCTAGTACCTATTGCTATCCAGCATGTGCTAGATGACATTGTTAAGGCACCCTAAATAGGGTGCATGTTCATACATATTATTTAGATTCTAAATTAGTTTAAGTACCATGTTTTGCAAGTAGGTAAATAATAAATAAATAGGTATATGATTTATTAGATAAAATGGGTAAGCATTAAGACCACAATTCACCCAACAGTGAGCAATTATTATAGTCAGTAATACTAATGGGTTCACTGTCGCTTTAAATAAAACAAACATGTTTGACATCATGCTTTGAATAGATAGGTAGTGCATTTAACTTTAAGTAAGGTAAGTGTTGTTGTTTGTTATTACTTAATTTTCTTTAGATAGTAACTAACTATAAGAAGCGTAAACTGTGTCTTATAAATATATACAAGTTATGAAGACCTATCTTAAATGCTTTACAATCAAATTGTGAGTCCTGAAGAAGAAACAGTATTATTGTGGGACCAAGTTGTTTTGAGAATTTTCATTTCAAATTATCATTCATGCTACTTGTAAAATTGTATACAATGTTATTTAAGCCAGTAATAAGTTAGGTTAGGTTGTGTATTTATATTAAGCAGGAACTGAAATGTAGCCCTAATTTGCGTAAGAACTACAATAATGATATGATACGACTTACAGATATAGCAAGGTCGGCAGATAATCCAATTGAAACACTTTCTGTAAAGGCACTAGAACTCTCACTCAGTCACTAAGCTTTTTAATTGACTTAGTAATAATACACAATTTAAAGTTTTGGTCTAAAAAATGTTTACAGCAACAATGCAAAGAAATATTTCCTTTTGTTGTGGTTTTCAGATTTAAGTTTGACCAGTTGACTTGACAGCGGATTCCCCAAATTTTTTATGACATTGACAGCTCTTGCCTGTAGGACTCGGAGTAACTTCACTCCAAACTAGTGTCGGTAAAGCAGTTAGACCCAAAATTTTGTTGCCACCAAAATTTTAATAGGTGGCGCTGATATTATTTAATTTAAATATATATGACAGATGGCGCTTTTTCTAATATATTTTAAAGTTATAGCTTGGTACTAGATAGGTAGCGCTTAAATTAATAATCTTTGATAGTGCAGAACCTAAACACTAGATGGCAGGGTAGCACAATTATTACATTAGTTCACGTATTCATCGCTAGGTGGCGTTAAGATAACCTATCTACTCACTGATCTCCATCAGTACAAGCGTACCTGTAGTACTGATGGAGGTCAGTGTATCTACTGTACATTTTGGTATGCCATGTACAGTTCGCGCAAAACTTTATGAGCTCTCTGAAGTTAGGCCCGAGTACGTAACCGCGCATGTACAGTTGAGCGCACAATCATTATTGTAAGATTTAAAAAAAACATAGTACATTTATGCCTATCACAAAGTATTTCGATTTTAGGTATTTTTACGTGCAGTAAGATATTAAAACAAACCGGTAGGTATTTATTTAAGTAAATTGAAAACTTTAATATAAAACTTGTGCATTTATTTATTTATGTTTGGCGACGTAGCACATTACAGCGTCCGCGAGGCATATTTAATTAAACCAAAAAGTTCGATAACAGTAAGAAACCGCAGTAATAGAACAAACAAATACAATATAACGGTGACAAAACTTAACAACAACAATAACAGAAACAAATAACAGTAAAAAAAATTACAATAGGAATGAAAATTAATTGTTGCACTCGACTGTACTTTCGTCTACAACGCGCGCAAGTGTTGTGTACGAACGTAGCACTCACACTAAGGCACGGCGCAACGGGACGCGAGCGGGGATACGGTGCGGGGCGCGGGGGCCGGTGCCCTCCCCGACGCCCTGTCCCGTCCCTCGGATACCTATAATATGCGTACTGCGCAGCCACTAGCGTGCGTGTTCCGAGAGCTCATAAAGTTTTGCGCGAACTGTACTAGGAGTGCGTGAGGCACCTAGATACCTTTAGTTTTGTACTACTGGGCAGCTAGTTTATGTGATAGGTATTGGTTTTACTGCAGAAGCGGTTGGCAGTTGGAACTATCACATGAGTAGCACCAATGAATGTAACACCGTTTTTGTACAATTAAATATTCTATGTTTTATGACTCCAATTAATTTAGCTGAAACATTTTCGCAATTTAAAATACATATGTAAGTATATAATATATGCTGTGAGGGCATTAGACTAGTATTAAAATCTATACTAATATTATAATAAAGCTGAAAAGTTTGTTTGTTTGTTTGAACGCGCTAATCTCAGGAACTACAATTGAAAAATTATTTTTGTGTTGAATAGACCGTTTATCGAGGAAGGCTTTAGGCTATATAACATCACGTTGCAACAACTAGGAGCGAAGAAACAATGGAAAATGTAGAAAAAACGGGTAAAATTATTCATCTTTGAGAGCTTCCGTTGCGTGCGCTGCGATAACGGTTCAAGATATCAAAAATATATATATGAAAGAATTATTCCTCTTGAAATGATCTAACAAAATGTATATATGTCTATCTTTTAAGATTACTCACTAGAACCGTTTTTATGATAATAACTATTCCACGCGCACGAAGTCGCTGGCACAGCTAGGTAGTATTCAATGAATAGGTACAGATGTACGCTCATTCATGACTCAGCAGATTTTATATTATAAGCATACACAGAAATCTAAATAAACAGGTACTATTTAGATTTATGTGTAAGCATAAGTAAATGATACGATTATAAGCAAGTTGCTATCTTATTCACTTGTTTAACGAATTTGGTAAGTAGAAACAGCTTGCTGGATTAAAAATCTTCACTATAAAAATGGCATTCGAGGATGATGATGGTGATTATAAATAAGTTTGCTACTACGTATGTTTGCAACCATCTTGTTGATGACTTATTTTTCTCAACATATGTACGTACAATGTACATAGGTAAACACTATTTAGGGTGGCTTCTTATGTCTAGGTTTAAAAGCCATATGCGTAAATTTAATACAAATACAAATACAAATTATTTATTAATAATACCACAAATTACATGTCATAACTATTCTTATAATATCTATGTATTACACGTCAACTTTTATGAGAATATAGGCTTGGTTAGGTCACCGCGTATTATTTTACCCATTCTAGTGTCTAAATACCGTGGCAGATTCTACTAGACTTATTTTCTATTTAGAACAAAACTTTAAGTAAGAAAGTACGTAAAAATCTTTAGGGTGTGTAACATTATAGGTAATATATTCTGTTTGTGTGTGTTTTATTTTTGTGTCGTGTAATTTTATTTATAATTTTAACTGTACCTATTTGATTTTATTTGGTAAACTATTTGCTTAAAATAGACAATCTATCTGTTCTTATGTTTATGTTAGCTTTGTAAATGAGGTACCAGGTAATTATTATCAATTATCTCATTAATAAGATTGAGTAACGACATTCCTTATATGTATGTATACTCGTGCCTACTACATTACCTGAAATCAATTTATAAGATAGACAGGTGTAAAGCTATGAGTACCTACTATATCTAATGTAAGCCTCGAAGCCACGTTTTCAGTGACCTCCAGCACAATAGCCCCTCGTGTCACCCACCAAGCTCGCTACCCCCGAACTGGTATCCTGGCAACGGTCTCCAGTCGATAGCACACCGCGCTACGCACCAACGTACCAAAAACCACAATAAATCATATGTAATGTGTATGTGTGTGTGTTGAGCCACAATAAACCACAGGTCAGTACGTACGTAGTTTGTTGTACGTAGAATGTTGTTGCTTTTAACTCTGCCGAATGTAGGGCGCGCAAGGGCGGCGCTAGGGCGGCGTCAGGGCGGCCCGAGGCGGCTGAAGCGGGCGGTTGTGTAATCATTAATGATGCTATCAGTGCCGTGATTGCATGTTGCAGTCTTTGCTTCCACTTCGATTGTATCAGTCATTGCTTGCGGGGAATACACTTTCTGTAGGAAAATCAGATATAATTGATAGTTGTCATTGAGAATGCCTGATTTTAATTTTTCAGTCAGTTTTGTCCCTCCAATTGCCTATTTTTTTTCTAACCCTATGCTGCTTTTGTGAATAATAATAGAGTTGTACTACAATCAGTTCCTACTGGCAACCTCTGAGTTAAGAGTTAGGCATCTTCCTTTTTATCAAAACGGTCTACATATGCATAGGCAATTTGATAAAATATACATATCTTCAACTTGCACTATACAAGTGCAAATTTAACTTTTTGAATTTGCTTGTGAGTGGACTTGAACTACGTTTATGAGCAGTCTAATCGTTAGGGTTTAAAACAATACCAAAATAAGAACAAATTATTTCATGTTTTTATACTAGACATAGCAATTTCCTATTATTTTGTTATCTAGAAATTGTTGTTCGCATTTCTCGCGTATTTTATCACAATCTTTTTTATTTAACTAAGTATAGCTTGCAAAATGTAATGTTTCTCTGTCAGCCCTGGTAATTCCTCACAGTCATACATCATAGATGATTGGTAAAAAAGCAAAGAAAAGCAACCCTTTACCCAAATGAGACCATTTTTATTCCAAAAGAATTTCCAAATACAAATTGTACGATATATCCACACAATACGAGCATGTGAGGTCGCGTGCCATTTACCATCATTTAGATTCTGCTGCAGCACATGCCATTTTTTTTTTTTTTTTTTTTTTTTTTTTAACTTGAACGGGTTTGCACTTGACCATAGTTTACCTGATAGCAAGTAAGGCTATGGCCTAAGATGGAGCGTGCTTACCCGATAAGAACCGATTCACTCTCGCTTTGAAGATCGCTGGATTATAGTGCGTGGGGAACAGAGAGCCAGGCAGGGAGTTCCACAACCTAGCGGTACGAACAATAAAGTTGGAAGCGTACCGTTTCGTGCGGGTCTTAGGAACTTCCACCATAAACCGGTGTCGTCCTGCCGTACCTCTACTCGTCCGGTGAAAGAAGGGCGCGGGCGGAATTAGTCCGTGCAATTCCGCGGCACACTCTCCGAAATGCAACCGATAGAAAACCGACAAACTGGCGACTTTGCGACGGTGTTCAAGACTTTGAAGTTTCGCTCGGCACAGTTTATTATTACCAATGATCTTCTTGGCTCGACTCTCAATGGCCTCTAGTGCCTCAAGTTGGTACTTGGCTGATCCATCCCAAAGATGCGAACAGTACTCCATGCACGACCGAACTTGTGCTTGATACAAAGTGAGCAGCTGTTCCGGCTTGAAGTACTTTCGCACCTTCGAGAGGATACCCAACTTTTTGGCTGCAACTTCGGCCATGCATGGGACATCAAATGTTACCAATTCACAGGATAAGTATATTAAACTTATATTTTACGGCAGGTGTTCAAACGCTCACATTACAGGTCAAGTGGAATTAAAATGGGGTCAATATCAAGGTACATATTTCCAGAGTGAAAAGTTTAGCTTCTTTGATGGACGAAATTGTTTATGAATTATATTTTCCACTGCCTATAAAATCTTTCTACGCTTAGCGATTTTGCTCATAATATACCGGCTTTCTTGCTCATCTTGTATTAATAGTTAAATATTTTACAGTCAAGCAATTTTCGAGATAGAACATTCTAGAGCTACGCACATTTACATAAAAATTACAAAAAAAGACTAGAATTAACTTGTCGAGCGATTACTAACAACTAAACCATATTTAGAAGACCCGTACCTCGCACGACTAATTTCCAAGGTACGTAAGTTTCACAACTTTCAGGGCTTTTAATTGCTTTCAGCGGCTAGATAAGTCATTCCGTAAGTGTATTCCAGTTTAGTTTCCGATATCACATTACTATCATAAGTGCGAAAGTTTGTTTGTATAGGTATATGTATATGAGTTGATCCCTTCTGTACGATTTAAGGTTTGCTTAGATTAAAATTAAATATTAAATGAAAATGGATACAATTTGAAACTACCATATTACGGTTATTTTATCCCAGTTTAATGCGGGTAGCATTGAATAGCTTTACTAGTTTTACCATTTATCAGTGAGGAACAAACTCCGTTAACTTTTTAATTACGGTATTGCGTGCTACGATCCTGTGTAATTTAGTGTAGCAAGTCGCTGATTTAAATTTAATTATTGCAGTTTGGCTCCGGTACCGTTTTGGAATTTATGGTAATATAATTTTAATAGAAATTTGTTTATGTGAATGCAAGTTAACTCCTACTGTCACTGCTTATTTTTTGATCGGCATAATTTCATTATTTAGCTATTAGTAATTTTACTATATATTAGGGCTGAAAATTATGCACATATATTGTCTAGTAGGTGCTCGCGGCTTCGCTCGCATTAAGAAGTAAAACTTGCAACCCCTATTTTATGTCATAACGTCTACCTTCATTCCAAATTTCAGCCCAATCCATCCAGTGGTTTGAGCAGTGCGTTGATAGATCACTATGTCAGTCAGTCAGTCACCTTTGAGTTTTATGTATTTAGATGATTAATTTCTTCGTGATTATCAATCCATAACGCAAAACCAGACTGGATTAATTATACTTGGAAGATTATTTACAGATGTGTGTTTCTCTCTCACATATCAAACTAGCTCTGAGGTTTTAGAAATCAAAAGACGCAGACGATGCAGGTTTGTGTTGGTAATAAAATACAAATTTACCGTTAATCGTTATAAACAAAATAAAATATAACAACCTCCATTTAAAATATGATCGTGCTCCAGTTAGAAGTATATTACAAATTCATTGTTTTATTAGAGTTTTGTAAAATTCCATTGCGTGCTCTATACCCAGTACGCGCCATGAAAAAAGCAATTTATTGATGTTCAGACACATCACCGTCACGCTATTTGATGGTTCCTCGTAAAAATATCATTACATAAATGACAGTTATAAATGCTATTCTTTTGTCTATGTATATGAAACTTGTACATACAATTAAGTAGTTAAATCATGTACTATTAAAACGTTCTGTGTACTTACAAGTATTCACTTATTAAGTATCACATAAAAACCGAATCAGGTCATCGCTGATGGTATACTAAAACTAAACTTTTATAGTAGTTTATGCAACTGTCATATTATAATGAAGGTACACTCGTTACTATTATGAAACTCGCTGCGCTCGTTTCATAAACTCACACTCGTGTTTTAATACCCGTGTTATATGCAGTTGCATACACTACTTTATCTTCACTAATGCAATTCATCAAACAACAAGAGTTAAAGCTGACAATAGTTAATTATTCATATAATTTTCTAGATTTTTCTGGCAAATGATTGTGAGTTACTTTTGTTGCCAATTCTAGAATATCCGGAGGCGTACAAATATCATCGTCGCTATCCATTTTTAACTTTTAATTTGTATTTAAAAAACAAAACACATTGCGAAATATTAAATTCACGCGTACCTACGTGTATTATCACAGTAATTTTGCCGCCATTAAAATCTAACTATCTCTAAAGCGCGACCAACCTGATTGGCCCTGCAATCAGGTTGGTCGCGCTTTACCGATGTTATATTGAGCTATTACGATATCGATGTGGATATTATAGCATCATGTAAAATTGCTTAAATTGAGTGTTTTGTTGTCTGTGCTATAACAGTAGTAATTATAAGTCAAGTATTGGAAACATAAGTAGAATGTTACACCATTAGTGTAGATAAAAAATACAATAGAATTGACACAATTCAGATAAGTTGCTTATTTCAATTCTAGTTGTTCAAAAAGTTGATAAAAATCTTTCAAGAGAAGATACTTAACACATTTCTTTAGAGACAATATTGTCGCTCAGTGCAACCGACCATATGTAGGTTGTAATGGTAGAAAGACTTGGAACTGGTCTTTTTATGGGAGTTGGAGTTTATATCTTGTATCTACTTACTATTTCACAGACATGGCAGACAACAAGCAGATCAGCATGGCAGCGAGTGCCATCGCGCTCCGCGGCGTCCGCATCTTCCTGACAGCTGGGCGGGCGGCGGCCGAGCGCAGTCGCCCTAACGCTGCCCAGCATCAGACCAAAGCCAAACCTAAGCCCAAGCCGCTGGTCATCGGCGCCCGCCCTCCGCAGAAGGTTTTCGACTTACTGTTTAGAACTACCAGATTTAATAGGTGAGTGGTTTTAACTTAGAATTTTATAAGAAGTATTATATAATATGCTAATATTTTTTATTAATCTAATACCAAATTGTTTTGATCACAATTTGCTCTATAGTAATGTATGCGTTTTATTCTGTATGGTTCTGTTTTTTTTATTTAGATTATTGTGATATGGAAGTAGGTAAAGTAATAAATTAGTAGTATATAGTAGCAATCAAACTTGATTTTCATTATAAAAATGCTACCGTATCCGCCCCTTTGAAAAGCTCATTCTAATTGATTGGCCCATTTAAAAAGCTTTTATAAGGAGCTTTTGTGCTGAATAATATTAATTTAAGGCTGCCCTTCGTGTCATGGATGCGCTTATCTAATGGGAATCTTAATCGTTGCCGTTTGCATTAGGAAGATACCTTTATGATTATTGCCTTTTTATTTTTTTAATATTGCTTTTAGACACAATAAAAAAATATGTAAACAGTAAAGTAAAATTTGTTTAGCAACTATAGTTACTACTATGTAGATGGAAATAATAATGTAGTTTCATATACATATTATATATACTCTTATTAAGAATTTAACAAGTTATATAAATAAAAAACGTGTTTGTTCCTCTTTTGAGCCACAAAAAGGTAACCTTAAAACCTATTACTTACAGTATTATATTAAAAACATTTATATACATACGCATGATACAACATTTAACTCAAAGCTATTTCCGACGACCAATAATGAACGTAGAGCTCGTCATTACGCCATGAACGCAATAAATCTCCATAGTAAACAAGTAGCTAGAAACAGGGAAGTCACGGTATTCACCGGAAGTCTACCAATAATATATATTCTGTACCGGAAATACATTTCTTGGTTTCGCCTAGATAGAGCCATCCTTCATTGTTTCGTGGAAAAAAGCCACAAACCGATATCGTGGCCTTTTGGAATATATAGTTTTAAAAATATATAGTTCACTCTTTATTACCTAGTTGCAATTGCATGTTAACAGAATTTAAAATGTACCTAATACAATTGATTGCCATATAAATAAAACAAATTTATTATAGTAAACTAAGAAAGTAAAATGATAAAAATAGTGAATGATGTGTGTCCGTCTATTGTATTTATTTTTATCTACATGAAAAGAAGAATATTAAATTCTTTAAACACAATCGATTAGAAACAACTTGATAAATGATTGATTCTATTACCTCCTGTCATCATTGTGCTACGCCGTAGCAAGCTAACCCTCTACGGAAGTGCTACGGCATATAACTGAAAGTAATGATTGATAACAATTGTATATAGTTATCAATCATAAACAGAATCTTATTTCTTTGGCTGACTTTGTTGTTGGTGTCTGTAGAATATTTGATGTGATTTTGTATATAGCACCCATGAATCGAATCCAATCAAAGTCGACTTATTCAGGAACTTCTCCAGCTACGAGTATATTTCAAAGAATTACAATTCTTGTCACTCTAAAGTTTAAAGTTTAGTGTCCTCGATTGAAGCACTAAACACTGATGTTAACTTCCGTAAACCATTAAACGGCTCAATCGTTACAGTTGTATGTTTTGGTAGTAACTACAGAGCCCGTAGTACGTATATATACGTAGGCATGGCCGTAGTATTACGCTCAGTGTAACGCTCGCCGCGGGCCGCGGCGGAGGCGCGATGCCAACCCGAAAACTTAAAGAAAAACATCTCGAAGCACTTTATAAAATCACACACTTTACTAAGTGAGTTCAATTTGAATGAATAATGAGTCATTATTAAATTAATTTATATAACGTATGCTAAAATTTAATTTAATTTGGTATTATAAATAATGTACACTTCAGAAGTTAAACTTTTCAGTTTTTTTTGTTGAGATATGAGATAGTTTACGAGTATGTTTATTGTGATGGGAAACGCTCAATTACCTAGGTTGTGAAAATAAAAACGTTGAAAGGAAGTACTAATTGGCATTAGTGTGTAAATTTTTAGTTCGCTATTTTAGACTTGATACTACATTATGACTTGTATTTGAGAATATCAATTTTTGATAAAGCCATATTTATTTAGTGATAAACTCATTATATGACTGTATTACTGAATTACTCATTGGCATCCATCACTTGGGACAGTTACTAATAGTCATAGATATGGAAACCTTATCTTTGTGAAATGCATTGAGTCTGGAGTAATAATAACGTGATATGAGAATGGAACTCGGGAGCCGAGAGTTTAGAAATCGACATGCGTTGCGTCTAACAGGAATATTTTTTTAAACAATAGATATTAAAGCACTTTTGTTTATCACTTTGTGTGTTCCCCAGGGCGGAGCTGGAGGCTCTATACAGTATGTACCGGCGGCTGGTGACAGCGGCGCAGGCAGCCGCGCCCGCCTCCGGCATCGGCACGCCGCCCAAAATTGATGTGAGTATGATATGCATATCTACATTTGCATATGTTTATGATAGACGTGAGACTATACACAGGAAAGGTCGAGTCTCACAAGGGTAGTGCTTAATAGTTGCTGCATAGCAACAACATTTCGTAAAAAATCTGCTTAAAAAATATTTTAAGCCTCTTGCGCGTACTTTCCAGAATGCACAAAATTTTCTCAGAATTTTACGTAAAGTTCATTTTGATACAAAACTGCAAGTAATTGCAATGATGCGACAAGAAAAAAAATATATAACAACAAATAATATTCTAGGTCTTTTCATAGATTACTTAACCTATCGATATTTCCAAGAACTTAAGTAAATTGTTTTCTCAGAAAAAAAACAAACCAAATATTACTTCCCAATGTTAACCCCTTCAGTCTAGCCCATGTCTAGTCTAGGCCAGGTAAGGTTCAGGTCATAAAGCACCGTACAAGCACTAGAAAGTTCTCAGCGACGGTTCACGAGCGGGCCGTAAACTGCCAGCTTTACAGAGCTGGATTGTAGAAATCGTGGCGGTTTTTTTACCACGAGCCTTGTAAAAACTTGCTTTGGAAGTGTTGACATAGTACTGCCATAGACTAGCCTTAAGATACTATATTGTAAGCGCACGAACCTTACTGAGTTTTTAACAAACTGAGAACAACTTACCTTACGTGATACTTTCGACGAAACTTAAACGAAATTTGGTATACAATATACCTACATAAGAATTTTGTCGTTAAATGCGTTTATGTTATTGCAAGCGGGCCTGAAATGTGTATCACTCTCACTTATGCTATATCAGGTACCGTGTTCCAATACTGCTACTGGACTTATTATTTTATTTGTTTTTAAAAGCCTGTCTTTTAATACATTATGTCGATGTTTGGAAGCCTTAAAACGATCTGTTTGTATACTTTATCACTACTTCAGGCTCGATAAGAGATGGTGGTGTTGTAAAAACTGCCGCAAAGTAAACTGGAGTAGGTAATGTTTTGCTTTCATTATTGATTTCACTGTTAGATATAAAAAAATATTACTTGGTTTTGAGCATTAAAAATCTTTTATATTTATTATGTATTCTGTCTTGGCAGAATTCCTTCCATCCAATGAAATCCTATGTAAACTAATATACTATTGTAAAAACGCTTAGGATAATTTAACTAAGCTTGGAAAAAAATATGTTGCACGTGTTGGTAATCCTTTTCTATAAAAACTAACCCAGTAAAGTTCTCATACCAACCCTCTATAACATAAGAGCTACATTATGTGTACGCACGCAATCCATATTCATCCATAATACCTATATAAAAATGTTGTACTTGTGTGTTTGTCTGACTGTCAATCTGTTTGTCTAATAAGAGTACAAAATAATAGCAGAATACAGACAAGCTAATTGGTAAACATTCAATATACGATGTATACGCTCTAACAAATTATGAAAAGCTCTGTGTTTAGAGTTTTCATATACAGACCTTTTAGTCAAAGTTGTACAATGCACAGCCTCATTGTGAATATATAGTTTCTAATATTATGTAATTTGATTAAAATTACTAATAATTACAGTAGCATATTGCTGATCATGGCTTCTTGCCAGATCTTGTTACTCCACGTTCATCATAGCATAACATTAAAATTGAATATTTTTTAATGTGCAACCGAAGCCACAAGAAAAAATAAGCCAAATACCCATCGGTAGTATCACTACAAGTATAAAAAATTGCCTCCATTTGTCGTAACCTCTCCGCCAGCCATTCTGTCATCAAAGTAGTCGTTACGGGAACAACACGACGTTGACGTGCTAAATCACGAGGCACCAATCTAACTTGGGACTTTTGGCAATTTGTTACAAATTGAGAGGACGGAATAAGGTTGTTTTCAAAGAATTACTGTCAGTTAATGATTTGCTTCGTTTTGGATTTTCTAGCTACGTTTAGTCGTAACGTACCTCACAAAATAGGCCGTAAGATACTAACAATTTTTAACGTAATTTAGAGCATTCGTATACACTAAGTACATGTAGGTATTATTTTGCGAAAATTTTGCCAACTGGCTTTTAACTTTAATATGAAGATGGCACCCACGATAGTACTTATATTAAAGTAATACAATTCTCGTAGTTACAGCCGAGCTTTGACATAATTACTTTTTCATTTTACAGCTATATCTATATATATAAAACTCAAAGGTGACTGACTGATTGACTGACTGACTGATACAGTTATCTATCAACACACAGCCCAAACCAATGGACGGATCGGGCTGAAATTTGGCATGCAGGTAGATGTTATGACGTAGGTATCCGCTAAGAAAGGCTTTTCGGAAAAGCCGCTTTTAAAGGGGTGAAATAGGGGATGCAAGTTTTACTTCTTAATGCGAGCGAAGCCGCAAGCATCCACTAGTTGTTCATATTTTTTTTAATAAAATTTTATTTTTTGCAATCTAATGAGTTGGTTAATGGTTGGTTAGTTGGTTTAAAATCTACCTTAATAATCCGTCCAGGGCATCGACCAGAGCACGTTCCGGGACGTGATGCACAACACCCTGGACCTGGTGACCGAGGAGGCCATCCTGGAGCGCCTCTGGGTGACGTGGGAGCGCGGCGCCTCCGGGGGCGAGGGCTCCCTGCGCTTCGAGGCCTGGGTGCGCGGGCTCAGCGTCTTGCTGAAGGGAACCCTCGAGGAGAGAAGGATACACTGCTTCAATGTGTACGATCTGAACGCTGATGGGTTTATTACGAAGGATGAGATGTTTGTGTTGCTCAGGTGAGGTTATTTGAGAAGCTACTTTGTACATTATGCGATTAAAATATCTTTGGATATGAATGTGTTACAACTTGAAGATCAGTTTGTTGTTGATTTGTTTCGTTAAAATATTTAAAAATAGATATTGAATTAGATGCGGTTAAAAGGAACAAGTTTTATTTTGCTGTTGATTGTAGTGTTGTGAATTTGTACAATAGAATCTCTCATGAATTAGACTCTTTCGTTTCCAGGAACTCTCTCCTGAAGCAGCCAGGAGACGAAGACCCCGACGAAGGAGTGCGGGACCTGGTGGAGCTGGTGCTGCGGAAGCTGGACATTGACAAGGATGGGAAGGTTTCTCTTGAGGACTACAGGTATGACTTAATCAATCCATACTTATATTCTGCAAATTTCACTACCATTAATTTGTCAGTTTTGATTTCAAGATAAGAAGTAGGTTTACAATATTTCTGAGACTTTGTAAACGCTAATATAATCAAAATTGCAAAGAAAGGGTAACAAACAGCAAACAAATCAGCAAACATGCATTGTTGTCTGTGCTGTCGTGAGGGTTAGTGACGGTAATTTTGTCTGTCTTATACTAATTTACTGTGTACAATCAACACCATTACTAACTTCCCAGACAAGCCGTGGATCAAGAGCCTCTCCTGCTGGAAGCCTTCGGCCAGTGCCTCCCCACCAAGCGGCACTCGGCCACCTTCCTCAAGACTCTCGTCACCAAGAACTCTGCCTAATGTCATGTAGCTTTAGGCAGTAAATGAAGAAACCTTTACATCGAATAGTCGAAGTACATTGTAAGAAAAAGGGGTTGTTCATTATCCATACCTAGTACTGTTATAGTACGTAACACAAAATGTGGCTGTGGATGCTTAGAATACAGTACCTAATAATAAGATTCCCGTCCGGTTTCTAAAACGAATCCATCATACATAAGTAACATAAGTAATTTGTTTGGGGAAGTTGTTGTGTGAAAATTGTTTAATCAAGCACTGAAAATCTGTTAATGCTGGTTTTTAGTGATCGTCGATCTAGAATAATGAGTGAGTGATGTAAAATAACATTAAGGATAAGTAATTAGGTAATCTTTTTGGTATATGAGTAACTACTGGGGCTGTGTACAATGTCCCGGTATATTTATTTATTTAGTAACAAAAGTGGCATCTAAATTACGTTACACTTTTGTGGATGTCTTGTGAGATAAGACGCTAACAGTAATCTATAATTTTATTAGGTTAGGTGTTAACAAATGTACAAAAATGGAACATAAAACTAGTCAAAATAAAATACCTACAATAACATACAAATTTAAATATAAATTATTTTACCTTAAAGATAGGTAAGTAGGTGAAGGAAAATAGCAATCTTATTTTTACATTTTTGTTTTATTTCTTATTATCATTATAATTATGTATCTTATCTAATTATTAATGTAAGGACATGTTGTGATACTAGTCGAGTGACCTTGAATAAATAATAATGTTTTACACTTTTGTATTTTAAAATTTAGGTTTTGATTAGGTGTTTGAATTTAAAGTGTAACTGATTAGGTTGTAAATTTTACACAACTTCAAAATTTAATCATCCCCTAAAATATATTCTTGGTTGCGTAGCATGAAGACTCTAGCCTAAAGGCAGCCAGCGTAATCCAAAATAAATAAAATATTTCTGAAATATCTAAGTGAATACTTACCTATTATATTATTTAATGGAGTCTTTTCTCTTTACTTACAATAGACCTACAACGAGTATCTATGAGACAAAACTTTTTCGTCAGGGGTAAACATCTTTGGGGCTATATTCTCATCAGCCAGAACAGCCTAGTAGTACAGCTTAGTTGGTTTGTATGCCATCCAATAGTAGTAATGACTGTGATAATATCTATTATTATTTTACTTTGCTGCACAGTGTGGATGATACATTAATTACAGATGTATAAATTAGTCGTGAGCGTCGAGCCCGGTCTGCACGAAGTCCAGGATCACTTTGCCGGCTTCGAAAGGCAGGATACCGAAGAACTGGAAATATAGAGAATTTGTAAGTAAGACCAGTTATAAAAACCCTAACAAAATCAGTCTTATATGCTTTGAAGTAAGTATATGTTAATAGCCAGGCGCTTTAATTTACACACATGCTGACTGAAGTAATTTGCACATAACAACTTTTACCAACAGAGATATACTCGTACCTCTGTTCCTAGCTAATACAGAATTGGTTAGTATTTCATCAACATTTCTGATAAGCAACAACTGTAGCTTTCTTATTTTTAATATCTGGTAAGTACAGGTCTGGTATCAAACAGACTACACGAATAAACTATATGAAATCATGGGGCAAAGGTCTTACTAGTTGGGTGACAAGTGTATAAAGTTTATTGAACACGGTATGGGTTTGAGCATAATTTGCCTGATAGTAAGGGATCATTACGGTCGATGGATCAATTATGAAGATGATGGTTAGATGAAGTTCTGATGGTTCTAACCTTATTCTCATAAAGCAAGTCGCTAGGGATGGTGATCTCGAAGTACTCTCTCCTGACTGCGTCCACGATCTGGTCAGCAGCTTCTCCGGGAGACACCGGCTTCATCAGGCCCCCGAAGCGAATATTGGGCTTGTGGCACAGACCTGTGTCCACGATGTATGGGTACACGGTTGTGAACTTGATCTGGAAGATAGATAACACTTTGTGATTAGTTTTGTAGGATAAAAGTTGATATCTTGCCTAGCAAATTTACTTAAAGATTATCATTCATTCAAAATTTAAGAGCTCGGCTCTTGTTGGTGGATTATGCGCCATTCTTCACGGTTTCCTGCAAATATCTTTGACTTCCTTATACGACATAACACCTGTTTTCTCTTTAAGATTATCAATTTACATGAAACCTTTAGTAGGGATTACCTAGCTACTAAAGATACAATTCATTATTCACTGCAACGATTTATAGATTGTTGATGATGACAATCTTTGTTGTTGAGAGAATCAGAGCTTACACCAAAAAAAAAAAACAATGGTATTAGAGAGAAGGCCTAAAAAATTGCCAATGAAAAAATACTCACTCCATCAGTAGGCCGGGGGTCTTCGTGCAGTTCAATAGCCAGTGACTCCATGATGCCTCTGACTGCGAACTTGGTCCCGCAGTACGGCACGAGGTTGCGGAGCCCCATGCGGCCCGCCATGGACGACATGGCCACGATGTGACCCTTGTTGGCTTCCAGCATCGCGGGCAGGAACGCTTGGAGCATCTGGGATAAATAAAAAACCAAGGATAAAAACACTATGTAATAGTCATAGCGTTTTTCATATGAAATATTGATGTTTGCGGTCAAAAACAAATGAAAATTGAGGGGAAACACTCCAATGACCTAAAGAGCGTATTGTTTTACACATTTCAGTTCGGCATTTTATTTGGCAGACTATTAGACAGATTTTGTAACTGTAAGCAGATTTATTTTTCGATTAGCGAGTGTTTGAAATTGGCCATTGCCATTGGGTAATAGCATTATAAAGATTTCCGGATTCGTAATAATGTATCAGTGACTGATAAATCGATGATAAATAGATGGTGATATAGGTACCACCACAATCATCAAAGTTCTACTGACAGTATGTCAGTTTGGATTCAATACGTGTTTATATGAATTCAATACATATGTATTGTATATATACCTTTTATGTTTGACATTTTAATAACAAAAAATACATAGTTTTATTAATAAAACTAAACAATGCACCTTCTAAATTTTGTTAAAGGTTAGTGTGATAAATTCTATTTGACGAGATATTGTGATTTGTGTAGCATAGTATTACAGTATCAATAAAGATTAATTGTCTTTTATATTTATCTTTTATAGTTCTCACCCAGAGGTTCCCCAGCACATTGATGTCCATCTCAGCTCGGATCTCCTTCTCGGAGTGCCTCAGCAGCGGCTTGCAGGGCATGATGCCGGCGTTGTTCACCAGGATTGTGACGTCACCCACCGCCTTCTTCACCGTCTCCGCCAGGCTGAACACTCCCTCGCGGCTTGTGACGTCACATCTGGGATACAGAGGTTTTCTTATAATAGTGACTTAATGGCGACTTAGTGGCGTAATGCTCTTTTAGCTTTTGTTCTACATTTTATGGAAATTTGTAAGCAAAAAAACAACAGTTGTATACAAAAACCTGAGACACGCATAAGACAATACGCAAAGAAGTGATTTATTCTGGATGTAAAGGATTAACTGTAGTTTATTTTACTTAAATAAGTTTAAATTTTTTTTTTCAATACGCCTTAACCGGTTTGTGAGTACCTACATACATGACACGAAGCATATAAAACTACAAATATAATTTTAAAAAATCTTCAATTTATAGATTTTTTATGTAGACAAGTTCGACTCACTCATATTTGAACACTTTGCCCTTCTCCTCTTTGATCATGTTGAATGTCTCTTGGTTGCCTGCCGGGTTGATGTCCACACACACCACGGTAGCGCCCAGTTTGCTGAACCGCAGCGCCATCTCACGACCCATGCCATGGCCTGCGCCTGTGATCTAAGGAAATATGTATATATAAATACATATACCTATATAATTACATAAATAAATGACGTCATACTACTAATATTATACAGTCACACGATTCATATAATATTCTCTTGCAATTTTTTTGACTAGAACTTGTGGATTCAATTCCCGCAGTAAGAGTGATGTAATGTTCAGAAAAAAAATTGTATTATGGTAACAAACCGATGGCGAGTACTTTATGGCACCCGTCTAAACTATTGTCACGTCACGTAGTACGACGTAGTCGTGTAGTACGTCAGAAACTATAGTTTCTGTAAAGCATTAAAGCAGAGTTTACACGAAGCCAGTAATGCTGGCGCTAGTCTGCAGACAAGCCAGCGTTGGCCTGGCCCTTGTTGTTTAGACGCGGCCAATCACACACGGATTTTTTCTTCTGGTGTGCACAAGTTTGGAAAAAATAATGAATACGCGGCAAAGGCTGTTGAAAAAGAAATGTTTAAGGAATATCTCTGCACTATTAAGAGAAGAGTTGATTGATATATTACAAAAAAAGGGAGCGAAACGACTTTGGATAAGAAAATGGTTAAGCGATAGACCTGTAACTGGAGCTTCTGCCTTGTTGCTGAAACAACTAAGATTAGAAGATCCTTCTGAGTACAGGTTGGCGTTGCGGGTTACTGCTGAAAACTTTGATGAGTTGCTTTTGCTTATACAGAGCTCGATTCAGCGCCAAGACACTCTGATGAGAGATGCATTACCAGCAAAAATAAAATTAGAAGTAACGTTATCGAGAGTCAGTTCTTCTATATTCATTCCTACACGAAGTTGTTCTAGTGCCGAAGCGCGCATTTCTTTATTTTTGTATGCATCGCAACGCTTATCCCACAAGCATTCGTGCTCTCTATAAAGTTGTAAGAAATTCAAAGTATCCTCTTCGTTGAATTTTCTCGGCATTTTGTCGCAGAAATTCCAAATAAAACAACAAAGAACACACACCGTACGGACGTTCGCCAGTGACTGGCGAGACTCGTCTACACGTGTCCGCAACGCTGGCGCGGGGGTCGAAGGGTATGCGGGCGGAGGTCACTGGCTAGAAAAATAGACGGTCGCTCTATTCTCGCCAGTGTTGGCAGCACTGGCTGCCAGTCTTATTGGCAGCCAGTGTTGGCTCCGTGTAAACTATGCTTTAGACCAGTTAGACGGGAATTCTTTATTGTCACACACTACATATTATAACAAAAAATTATATAATGACATACCTACAGAAATTAATCTAGTGCCAAAAATGGCGGCCTTATTGCTAAAACCAATCTCTTATACAACAGAAATATAACTTATTGTAATGAAGTATGTACATACATATATCTAGTTTACCCATATTTATCTAGTTTCAAACTCGTAGGTACTCGTAGCACTATCAATATGATCGATTTTCTTTAAGCAGTATATCATAATTTTGGTTGATTATACGCATTTTTATAGGTATTATTTGATAACTATGATATTACATAGGTATATAAAATAATTTACTATTAATATATGACTTTTATTTCCCCGTTTTTACTTGAGAACTGGCACAATACAAAGTTATGGCCAAAAAAAAATATGACTTTTAGTTGAACCAGACAAAAATTAACAATCTCCTTCACATTGTTAAGTTTTTTTACAATGAATAGATAAATTTGCGTTTGTCAGACAACTGACACTCAGATAAATTAATATTGTTTTAATAGCTGCTTTTAAATATTTTGTTTCCTTGTCCCTAAAAATAGGTAGTTACATGTATTTTTTATGAATAACCATACCATATTGCTTATATATCTTAATAATTACAACAGTTTTCTCAGTGATTTAATTGTTATATTTTATTTTAAAGTCTGTGTGAATAAGTAACATTTTATTGTCATATACATATTCCTACAAAAGGTTAAATATTAAACTAATTAAGTTAAGTTTATTTTATTTTAGGTTATACGATTTTGACATCGACAATTGTATCTATTTGACAATAAATTGTCATCTTATTAAAATATTTTAATCTCTAAGAAATATAAAGTTAATGATTAAGTAATAATGCTCGTATCTGAGTATAAAAGGAGCAGTGATAGGTGACCTTTTATCTCTCTAGTCACAGAAGTAACACCGACTCTTCGATGTGTTGAAATTATTTTGTCAACTTACAAAAGATATTATTTATTTATGATGGGATCTTCGGTTAAAAGAAAACTAAAATGTGATTATTTTTTTGCACATGTTGTCTAATTAAACCTCTTTGGAATTTAAATTAAAATATTTTAGCGAGTTACATTTTCATTGTTTTTAAACATTCAGAGTAGGTAATTAATATACGTAAATGTGCTCATAATGATAAGACAAGATGTTAATGTCTGGTAGGAATCACCTGTTTATTGTTTATTTTTAATGCCTTACTTATAAACTTGAATCAATAGATGACATTATTTGATCAGTGTTTGGTCTCTTTGGTAGCAAAACTTAGATGTAACAAGCAAGCAACGACTATTTAACTAATCACTCATATAATATTATGTTACTGTAAGAGCCCGAACTATTTCCAGGTTTTAAGTAAGATGAGGGTTTGATTTGGTAAATCTTAGGATTTACCCGGAATTACAGAAGTAGGTACTATGATTTACCACATTTCGGGCTTTTATAGTAACATAATATAATTATATATATCTACGGATTTGCAAATTTTAGTGGACTTCCGCGGTATCGCTCGGTTTGCATCCGAATAATAAGTCAGCTTAGCTTATTGCTCCGGGGACCCTATATTACCTCCATACCAAGAATCATGATGATTTGACCCTCCGTTGAGACGTGAAAGAGAAACAAACAAACCAACAAACACACTTTTACTTTAATGCATAAAAGCAAATTTTGCTTTTATGTGTTTTCTTATGACAAATATTCATAGTTAAACTCACAAGTATAATTTCCTTGGAGACGTCCTTGGGCTCCTGCGGCAGGAAGAACCGGTAGATAGCCTTCAGGATCTGGAAGTCCACGCGGAGGAGCATCCAGATGAACTCGAAGATGATCTGCAGCACGTTGAGGATCTGGTTCTCCGCCCTGGAAGATGGTTTGTAAAGGAATGATGTTATTGTTGGTACTCTTGAAATACATGATTTCGTGGAATATTGGTTTATTTATACACATAGTGTTGCCATTAGATCTCCGCAACCCCGAAGAGACGCATATGCGGTTTCTAAGAAAGGATTAACATATGTATTTAGATATTCTATTCAGCCGTTTCAACGAGAATTAATATCGAATGTATGTATGTTACTAATACATACATTTTTTGGCTCTGTAATTTTGTACGTAAATTGAAACACAAATTTTAAATATGAATTTGATGTTATTTTGAAGACTATAGGCCTGTTCAAATTCTAATAATTATGACTTTTTCTGATTAATTATGATTAATGAACCAGTCTGTCTATTTGTTTTTCACACGATATAAATACTAAAACTAAGATTATTATTTTATTATTAATAGCATTATAATGCATTATAATAAGGCAATATCAAATGGCCTCAATGAGTATAATACACGGACATTATATACCAATGAGCTTAGGTACAGAACATTTAAAATTTTGGAAATTAATCCGGTTTTATGACTACACTAGAACCAATATCAGTCTTTGAATGATTGCCTTATAATCTTTTTTAATTTTGACTAACAGCGTGTTATTATATCCGTTATCTAGTACCCGCTACACAAGCGTTAGCTTAGTGTGGGGCTAGATGGCGCGGTGTGCAATGTGCCGGAATATTATTTATTATTTAAGTATTTATTTGTATGTAATTCTTGATATATGTACGTACAGCCCGTTTGTAGAAGGTAAATAATATAAATATTTTCAGAACCAAGTTTCCTACCTGTGATGACAGTTGCAGAGGACTTCATTTAGTTCTTTTTGTATTATGTGCTACAGCCTGGAGGCTAGGGTATCTAAATAAGGATTAAAAAGAGTGTAAAAACTCACATTTTGTCTGTCCTTCGCTCCGGTCACCGACTTACTACACCACCTTCTATATTCGCATAAACAATCCTTATATCACTGCTTATCTACGATATCAGTGATAATGACCCTATCTACGCCCGCGACTAATTATTATTACAATACGTTATAAAATACAAATATAATTCACTCCACTGTTCTGCACAAAAATGTAAGAATGAAATGACTGAGAATATTAACCGACCTCCTTGTTTACATTTTAAGATAAAATGATAATCGAGTCAATAATTCTTGGGTACACTGAACTGTGATAAGAGAAGAAAGAACTGTTGTTAACTGTGTACAAATAGTATTATAGAAGTCGATATGTATGGTACTTGTTCTTTTATGTATTCTTTCATTCAGGGTTACTTTAAGATTCCCATGGAAATCATTTGAAAGTAGGCTTTTTAGATTAGTTTTTAATTAAATCTCGCCTGTTGCTGGGTATCCTGTCTAGAATGTACTTACCTGTACTATTAGATATATAATTAACTGAAGAAAAACTAACATCCTCTAGTTATATCGCCTAAGTATAAAAGACAAGAACTATCCATTAATTTCGAGTTAAAAAATATTGATTGGATAGAAACTACGATTCCTAAATATTTTATCAGAGTTCATAGTAGACTGATGTTGGCAAACGGTGGAGCACTTTAGTCTGTATGTTACGTACATTGCCCTTTGAGAGAACACGGAAATTGGACGTGCTAGTAATAATCACACTGATACCCTCTTGGATAGTTCTTTTTCTAAGGGAAATAACGAAACTTGACAGATAAGAGAACGAAACTAGAGGTTTGGATGCCCGAGTCAACAAACATAATTAATGTTACGTACCCGAGTAACTATATCAACAAGCCTTAATAGTAGATTAGTAGCCGAGGGCTGTAAGGCATCAATTGCAGCCCGAGATAGTTAGGCGCACGAGCGCAGCGAGGGCGCAATTGATGCTCACCCGAGCTAACTACTCTGCTTTACATCTCGATTGTGAGGTAAGAGAAAGATTTTAAAATTTTAGATTCAGGTGTTTTTTGGGTATGTTAATAGTTTGAGATTGTGATATTTGCTAGTCACAGACAAAATCAGAACTTGCTCGTTTTTCTTTTCGTCAATTCATGAACTCGTCGTAAGTTTTCAAATATCTCTCTTTAGAACTTTCAAGTAAAATATTGTTAATTGCTACTTCAGCTTCCATTTTCATTGAATCAGGAGTGCAGCTTACATAATATATCGTCATCACTTGCAGAACTCATGTTTTTTTCCTAATTAGCACGCATTTATAAAAAAATCCCAAAAACAAACAACATTTAAAATGAAAGTTTTCTTTTCCCGCCTTTTTTCATCTTTTTTTGTCAGGAACGAAATTGAGCATCGCCGTTCGATATTTAAAATTGCTGACTATTATACTCATTCGAAGAAGTTTGAATTTGAATTTGAATAGCGAAGCGACCTCCTTTGTCTACTACTTGAACTTTTTGAAGGAGTGAAAAGTTTTTTTTAATTACTAGGGCCCTAGGGCTTTTCTTGCTACATTATTACCCTAGGGCGCTAATTGGTTACTGACAAGCCTCATTCGGGGGTAATATGGACCTACTTACCGAGCATGAGATATGTAAACAAAATTAATGTGTTGGGATTGATCAAAGTATAGGATTAATAACCCTGTATATTGTGTTAAATAATATAATAGTTTATTTTTTACTGAATTATACTATATATAAATTATTATGAATTAACATTCACAACCCATCCTTTAACTAAATAAATAAATTTTGAATCGAAGTTCTCAGGCCAGTTTTTATGTTTTATTATAACTACCAGAATGTTTACAACGCAAATAATCTGATAGCAGGTATAGGATCGCATTATCTTAAGCTAGTAAAGATAATCACAAACTCTAGCTAGTAGAGTTTGTGAGTTTGATTCCCATAGTGGCTAAGATACCCTGATTGGTAACTAAAATTAATTCGTATATGTATATGTTAAGCAAAAATTCAGTTTTCGTTCTGCAGTAGGTAAAGTGTCAAGACATTTACTAAATATTTTTATGGGATTTGTGTTTTTTCATGCGATTGTTTTCTTCTTATCGAATGAGAGTGGCTAAATATGGTGTCGAGACGAGAGTTTATCAAGCCGCCCTAAAGGCAAATATGAATTGTAGAACTTTTATCCTTTTGGTATTGTAATTTTAAAATTATATTTTATATGTATAATAATTAGTTGTTGTCTGTAGTGTCATAGTTGGCTGCATGTGCCTAGATTCTTAATGTATTGTCAGTGTATCAATTGTATCAGTAAATTAGTATTTTATCGCCATAAAAACATAATTAGCTGTCTATGTCTGGTAGTGTAATACTATAGAAAACATATCGACGGCATGGAGCTAGTGCAGCAGTGGCTATTTGAAACTAAGAAGATTTAAGGCAAGACCTGGACAATAAAAAGTTTCTTGTAGAAATTGAAGCAAGGAATGACTGATATTGGTTTGAAAAATGAACGCCCTTATTTTTTTTAATTATTGTTCCTATTAGCATTGGTTCCAACTGAAATACATCCTTTATTGAGGATGAAAATATCCTTGCGAAATGATATACCTACTAGGTATGTAAAAGTAAGTAAGTAGTGTAAGTTCAGTAGCCAGAGTGTGAAGACAAAAAAAAACATATCTCATGATTTTTATGTATCCACATAGTTCATTAACAGTATTAATAGTTTAAACTAGGCAAGACAATTTTAGGACAAACAGAAAATGTAACTTAAGAAATAAATTGATATACTTCAAATGCGTCGTGAATTATTGCGCCTGAAAGTTTTAAGTTATTCACGCATATCTGAATATAATTTCAGGCGTTTTACGAAATAACTGACGCATCATCGCGCATTTTGTTCAATGTTTATCTTCCTAACACCACTAGTATATATTTATTTACTGGTTGACGCCCGCGGCTTCGCTCGCATTGTTTCACGATAAAAAGTAGCTTATGACACTCCACTCTTAAGACTCATACTACCTACATAACAAAAATCATGATGATCCGTTCAGCTGTTTTTGCGTGATGAGCGTTTATACAAACAAAAACAAAAACACAGGTAAACGGTTAAAAATTATAGAAAAAAAATTATGAAACATGTTTCATTATGGATTTAAAGTATACCCAAACATTTTTTTCTTATATATATGTACAGATTTTTGACCCTCTGCAGCTTTATTATATGTATAGATAGATTCTGTGACATTAACATTAGATGAACTTATAATACTGAGCAATTATTGCCCAACAGCCGTATGGAACTTGCCTACGTTTAACCTCAAGATGCAAGATAGGAAAGTTGCAAAATAATATAACCGGTAAGTACTTGCAGTTGCCAAATATACGAACTAAATTCCAGAGAATGACCTCTACGGACTATACATAGGTATTTGTTGTGGAAGGGCTTCAAGGTCGTCCTATCGAAAGCTTGAGTTTTCTTTTATCATTGGGAAATGGATTTTTATGACCGTGCAACATTTAATTTAAATAATAGGCTTCCGTTGATTTTAAAAGCAAGAATGAAGGTATTTATAGTGAGAATCTGCATATGGCAGTAAGGCAGCAAAAAAAAAAAATGGAAACTGGAAATTTGCACATATAGCAATTAGGCAGTACCTAAAATGAATACCTGGTAACATATATTTATTTTAGTTTTGACACCTGAGTTTGATAAGAAGAGATGAATATCTACTTCAAAATGTAAAACCTTCCTACTAGCTTATTTTATGTACATAGGCTATGAACATTGGTCCACACCCATCGAGATGATTTCAGTCGTTTCAACAACTTTCAACTCTCATCGTTGAGGTATCAAAACTCCAATTACAATTATTTACCAATTGTTGCAATTTTATTTTTACCTATTGAAATATTCATAATTTTATGACAGATTAGCATATCAATAATGATCCTTAAGTTTTATCAAAGTAAATGCCACTCCGTGCCATGGACTCTCCAAAATTCTCGACACTATACATTGCCACTTTCATACGCACTTTCTTACTTACACCTCTCTTACCACGGCACTTAAGAGCCGGTCTGCAAGCCCAAGCTACTACAGCACTGCAATATACAACCAAGGTCAAAAATACCATTTCCTCATGCTGTGACGCAAACAAGAGAGCATCGCCCACAACCCACCAGCGTCTGTGAAAGTATACCTATAACTAGCTAAAACTACATACATGTAGAATTGGCTGCGTTGACATTTCGGAGACAGCTTGAGTGGGCACGTACGTCATACGTCAGTGCTGCAAACGTCATTTTTTATAATTACGCAGATATGTACTTATATTAATACAACTGTAGTGCTTAAAACTACTATAATTTCCTACAGTTATAATGGCATATAATTTAATTGTCATGTTTTAAAAACACTATAATTTAGTTATAATTGCCAAGCAGTAGGTAGTGTGTCAGCTATCACATGTAAATGAAGGAAATGAAACTTCCTGCTCTCAATAAAGTAAAACTTTGTGTAATAATATCAACGTTTTGTGAGCTGTTTCCTTGCTGGCTGTAATAAAAACCTTATTAAAGTACTTACTAAGCTACGTAGGTACTTCATTTGCATAAAAAATTCTACCTACGCAATAAATTAAAGACAGAGCATCGACTTCTGAAGGACAGGTACCTACTAAAATTATTTCAAACCTCACTATTATCAATATAATATTAATTTCACTTCCTGAAAAAATCTTAACAATAAATTATGTTTTTAGTTTTACACCTAAACACCAGCAGTATAGGTACATATCGTTTAGGTACCCTCTCTTAAACACTAAATGCCGATTCACGCCGCTCGTACTATATAAATTTGTCTATTGCTCGACCTTGGACTAGAAAGCTGATGTTTCTTTCCTTCAAAATATATCGAAATGTTCGATATAAGATATCAAACAAATTGAGTAAAAGCTATTAATTATAAAATACAAACTAATAAATCGCTGCGTCTTAAATAATACATATCAAAATTCAATTGTATTACCATCAATATAGTTGAAACCAACACGGCCAACTAAACAATGGATGTAATTAATTAAAAACGAATAAAATGTATGGAGTTAGTCTTTGATTATTTACTTGTAATAAAAGGGAGTATATTTTTTGTTTATGTACCTACTATGATTTTGACTTTCTCTAGACCTAAAATCATAGCTCATGACAAAAGATAGATCTTAGATGTTTTTTATAATGTTTGGCCATTAATCCAAAAATTAACAATATTTTAAGTCTTCCAATAAGGTTTAAAATTTTCAGTAATAGTACTACCACTGTTAAAAAAGTTGTTAAGCACTGTTAAGTTCAAGTTCAAGTTCAAGTTCAAGTTCATTTATTCATAATATTAATTACATGTCACAAACTTAACATAAATAATTGCTAGTACATTTGATGTACGCAAAATATACAAGTACATTATGTTATCATAATCTTTATAAGATAAATAAACACCATAATCAAATCTTTCTTCTATTAATCAATTAAAATTAATAAATCAATAAATAATCAAACAATTAATAATACAATAACAAATTCACACATCATCAAAATTAATACATTTCAGAGATAAATCACCGAATATTGGGAATGAATTCATCAAACTTATAAAAAGCTTGGTCAATAAGCCATTTTTTCAATTTTCTTTTGAACCCTTGAAGACTTACAGCCTCAATAATTTCACTGGGTAGCTTATTATATACTGTTATACTGTTAAGCAAAGGTCGATGCGATCAGTTCTTGGATGGGTGACCGAAAAGTGGCATTCCATTGAAGGCGCTTCCGTGGTTCGGACGACACGTTAAATTGTGGGTCCTGGCTTTTGGGTAGTACGCGCAGTCGTAAAGCCATGTTAGAGGCCCTTAGGGCGGCTTTATAAACTCTCGACACCAGAGTTGGCCACTCTCATTCGATAAGAAGAAAAAGAAGAGACCAATAAGTAGCAATTAATTTAAAATCTTCTAATACTACATAAATTGAACCAGTATCTAAAATGTAACACTACCAAGGATGTATATGCAATTATGCACATTTTTTTGTGACGTCGATGTTGTTCTTCCTTATTCTCAGAAATTATACTTGTATGTTGTTTTTATATTTTAGCATTGACTTTTAAATTAAGTAGTATACGTAAGAGGACAAAAAAGGAGTTTCGTGTTGTATATAAAACACTTCAGCAAGAAGTCAGAACTTTACCGCATAAACGTAATTAGATACAAAAACTAATAAAGTTAATTAATGTCAACTAAATATGACATGTAAAAGTATATAAAGTATTCTCTTCAGTTACTACAAAACACTCGTATAAAGATTGTATATATGTATGTACTTACATTATGTATTATATTTATGTTTTCTCAAATGTGAAAAGTTTAAATGCGTTTATATTTGTCACTAAAGATGCACTTTGGCAAACCATCTACATACTGCGAAAAATGTTATCACACTTTTTATCATGTGTAGGTGATAAACCTATAGTAGTCATTGAACTATATTACTAACGTATAGAACAAACACCCCGAACCAAAGCTTTGCTTCATTTTGGAGAGTTTGGACTAAAATTCGCTGCAGCGCGAAAACATAGTTAGGTCGTCTAACCAAACTATTAATATATGCAGCGCTTAAAAGCGTACAGAGTACAGTTATCTCGCGACCAAAACGACTTAAGCGCCGTGTATTTGCAAAATGGCGTCGCCCGGCAGCTCGATTCTCGTAAGCATTATTACATCGCGAAAAAAATTAATCAAAGAGTTTTCACCGTTTATATGTCTACTTACCGATGAAATGTTAAACCATCAGTTTTTTTTGATGTTCTGGAGTGGATACGGCAGTCTTTAAGAACACAACCAGGCATTCGAAGTTGTTATTTATGCGAGCCAAACACAACTACTCTCTACGGGCGTTGGATAGGTACCTACTTACTCACTGGATAATTGCTGTAAAAAGCTTACCGCAAAGCGTGGCGCAAAATCATGCAACGCGTTGACTTCTCTATTAGTAGTAGTAATATATCAATGATAGTAGTAGCAGGTAGTTAGGAAGCTTCCATCAAGAATTTGATTTTTGACACTTAAAATATTCTTAAGAACGCATCAACATTGGAATTATTTCGATGTCTTTAGGCGGCGTTAGCCACAGTCTATCAAGTACCTTGATTGCTTGTATACTTCTTTAAATTTAAATAAGACCTTATATTAGGGCTAAATAACACGATTTTATTTTCCATTATATTATATTGAAGAAACAGTTATTGTTGTCTCTGACATCACGAGCTTAGTTTAGGCCAATCAAAAAAGCATCGTCACACATTTTTAGCTACAAATTATAATTAATAAAAACAAACAAACATCGCTTGTTTACCGGCGGGTGCGTGCGGCCCTACTCGCATACTATGGAATTCTACGTACATTATCATTCTAGTATCGGTAGTATTTCTGTATTCTGTGGTACCGGTACCGACTGGTCGGTGACAGTATCTGGTTTACTGCTGTAGGTCTGACAGTAACTCGTGAAATCTGCTCGCCGTCGCACGCGTGTCGACATCGTGTCAAACACGCTGACATTTCGCGCATCTTCCGATTTCAAACTTGAATTTATTGTCTTCATTTCGTAAGTATTTGTTGATTGCCAGATTCATTTGTTAAATGAAGCTTTTTAGGAGGTTTTAAGGAATAGTGTGTGAGGAAATCAATTATTGTTGTCTAGATTTATATGACACTGGAATAGATTTAGTTTATAGAATGAACTGTGTTACATTTCAATCATCACGCCCACGGAATTTGAAAGGACTTCAAAGTACACATGTCTTTAAACTTTGCCCGCCTATTTACACTGTTGTTTTTCATTTAATTTAATGTACTAAATAAGTATATTATCATCATTCGTGTATCATTTATTAACTTACATAGATACCTACATATTGTACTTATTTTTTATATTTATGCGGGTAGTTATACGTATTGCCAATACGTATTAACATGCACATAATAAAAAGTAAATGTTTATTATAAATGCCATATATTTATGTCTATTCATATGTTTCAACAAAAATGTAGATATGTCAGGTTCTGAATATTTACTTTACACTATTGAACCGATGCGAACACTATTAATTGAAAAGATTATTTGATTGTTTATTTTTATAAAAATTCTTCTGTGTTTTGTGGCAATGCATAAATCATAACCTAAGCTTTTTATTTTTATTAAATTAGTATTGAATATTCAATTCGATAATAGGTACGTGAGCATACAGGACGCTATTCAATTCATTCAATTAAAATTTAAAGTCTAGCCCTAGTCAGTGACTCCACTAACAGTACTAGTAGGTACCTACTATTTGCCTTTATTCCCTGTTCTCAGCTAATTTATTGAAATCCTTGGCCTTCCTATATACTTACCTTACCTATATCACTTGCTGACTGTATGGTAGCTTATAATAAAAGCTCAGAGCTTAATAACAGATTGTGCGAAACAACTGTACCTACATAGCTAAAAACTATAGATTTATTCTGATTTCTATTTTTGAAAGCATTCATAGTTCTTTGCTCAGCACCACAGCTTTACTTGTCATTTCTGTTCAATTATGATATTTTACGTATGACAATAAAATATATTATAAAAAAATATGGAGCTCTTCAAGTTTGATGCTACGCAAGTGATGTCGTGAACCACTCGTATTATTCCGTTCCAAACAGTTCTATATACAGACATTAATTTCGACGTGACATATAGTTACCTACCTAAAGTAAAGTTAATACAATTGTATTAGCAAATACGTATTTCAAATGGATTATCAGCAATCGCGATGGTCTAATTTGAATTGTAAATCTCCAAATTCAATGTACTTGAGTGCTAATTAGATTTGCAGTCGTAAATGTTTTATTTGTATATTTTGTACGTTTGATGTAAACAGTTGATGTGAGAATTTCGGATCTTTGGTCATTCATTCTCATTGGTCAAAATCAACGTAATATTCACTTAGCCTGTGGCTTTTGTATAAAAATATAATATAAGATTTTAATATGAAATTTAAAGTCTGATTATAGTAACAAGGTGCTTACACGTGTCAAAATGTTAACTAAACAATTAATTTATTGATACAATTCAATATATCACAAATTAATATCAATGGTGATAATCCTGATTTAAATAATAGTATAAGATGAATACACTGTGCGTAGCTCAAGGCACAAATACCCGACTCGCAGTGGTAGCAAACTAGGAGCTGTTGAAAGACATTTAGTAAAGGCTGACAAATTAACGCATTCTATGGGCCCGACAGTGTACAACATGCTGCCGGACAAAATCATCGCAGCCACCAGTTTACTTTCTTTGAAACACATGTTGAAAGCCTGGCTTATCGAGCAAGCCTTTTACGACTTTGACTTGTTTAAACTTAGGACACATGATTGTTAATTAATATATGTACATACGGTATTATTTATTCTCTTTGTTATCATAATGTTTTACATTGAGACGTTTTCAAGTACGTTGTACTTGTTTATTGTATTTTTTAATTTATTTTTGAATTTTTGAAATGGTAATTGATCATGTAAATTTAAGTGAATTTTAATTGAATTGTATAATGAACATGAACATGATTATATGTAAAGAAATTGACGTATTTATGAATAAATGAATATTTTGATTATGTTAATTATGATTAAGATTACAATACATGTCGTTTCTGTTATTCATTAATTGTACATACATAGTTATGTTAATGATGATCTGCTCAATTTACACAATGATTTACGGTGGAGCCCGATTTAATTGGTAAATTTTTCAAAAAAGTTATGTGCGCAAGAGACGAACCGAATAATAATATACCTACTTAATACATATGTATGTACATATATTGATTGTGAAATTATTCTCAAGAATACATACCAATTGTTATTGAATGCACCTATTACCCTGGTTTCCTATAAACAATTTTTTTTTTCGTTTCCAGGCGAGATGACTTCAGTAGAAAACAAGAATGGCGCCACGCCGAGTCTGGTTGAAAAAGCACCTTGGTAAGTAAACCGATTTCAAATCAAATATAAATTTATTTACAGTACAGTTATACATGGTAGCACATTTATATAATAAGATCAATACATTATAAATACAGAACATGATTATGTGCACTTCCAACGAGCCCCGAACTAGGCCAGGCCTGTATCTCGGAGGCCCAAAACATAATTAGTATTATTTAGATTTAGGTATATGTTCGCGCGTTTTTGAAGATTTTAGACACAAAAACAAGATTTATTGCACAATTTATTTAGATATTTTTTTAGATAAAGCATCCAGTATAGTCATTCTCTGGAGAATACAAACACAATTTCTCTTACTTACATGTACAAAGGTAAATAATTAAACCTAATTACCTTACGCAATAAGTAATTATATAAGATACACATTAAGATCGACATAGTAGCTTTTTTATTTTGTGCAAACCCACCGGAAACCTTATAAAACTTAACTGCTTCCTATAACAAAGTAAATACGTAACAAAGCAACAAAGCAGCACTAAACTAATCACAGGCAACATTTAGTTAATAAGGTATCTATAGACTCGGAAGTGCTGAAGCTAATGCTGATGATATCGACCTTGGAGCTAAATCCCATAGCCGCGCGAAGCTAAACGTTTTCAATGTCAGCGTATCGTCGCGGTTGTTAGGTCAATGGTCGGGACGTGGTGCGCGCTGTGTTGTAACCACGGACAGCGCATGCGCGTGTAAACTTGTATTGAATATCGCATGTGTTGTGCGCCCGCGCAGCGCCGCAGGAAACTAGCTGGGAGTTAAGATTAACCACAAATTTACTGGAATGTAATATTGTAAATGTACACGTATACTGATAGAATTTATTTATAAATGATTAATTATGAGTTGTAGTCAATTTCAAACCTAATTCTTCAAAAATGATACTCACTCAACAATGTTATAAGCAATTGTATGCAATTAAAAATAGTTAATCCTTACCTTCATGGTTATCATCGTCAGCATGAACTTACTGTTGTAGATAAGTACTCGCCTACTTATTTTATCCTACTCTTTTACATCAAACAAGTAGGTAATACCTATGTATATGTAAATGTGATTCGTTTCACGCACATTGGTTCTGTTTGTATCGGCCATGTGGTCTAAATATGTGCTATCTATGCAGAATATGTTCGGTGGCGTAACAACTCGACCGCAGTAGAAGGATATCCTTCCGTGGGACACCTAAGAATGCCTTAATAGTGGCTAAAACTGACTTCAAACGAATTCCGATTCAAAAATCTACTTCTAAAATCATGAACGACGGCAAAGATTTAGCAAGTCACCGCGTCGAGTGGGTTACACTTTTTAATTTGCTACTATAATAATACAGAAAAACAAAGGGAAAACACAAAACACACTTATACTTCTAACTAGTACAAAATAATAAAAAGGGCACTTAGAAAATCTTTAGACAAAACCTAAAGATACTTAATAATATAATAATAAAGCCTTTATTCTCTGACCATAATTTTACAGTTTTAACTTATTATTTAACATAGAAAATATAAGAATATGATAAAATAAAAACTTAAATATAATTCATCAGCAACCAGTTTGTTGGTCAGGTTGTCCTTTGACATAGGCCTCCCCCTTTCTCTTCCACTCTTCTCTATTCCGAGCTAATCTTCTCCATCCTTTCGGTAAATCATCCTCCCATCTTTTAATTTGACGACCTTTAAGCCGTGTCCTATTTCTAGGGTACCACTCCATTACATCCTTCGTCCATTTCTCTTTGTTAGTTCTTATGATGTGACCAGTCCAGTTCCATTTGAGTTTTCTTATTTTTTGTAAGACGTCGCTCACCTTTGTTCTTTTCCTAAAGATACTTAGTACCTACTAATTAATCGCTACTTGTTATAAGTGAAGTTAGTTGGCATCGCATAATTGACTTATACGAAACAGATTCAAAACAGAAGTCCAAAAAATGTGAAGCTGCACCTTATTTGCAACAATATTTTCCCTTACTAATGAAACAATAACAAAATAACAAACAAATGATGACATGTTTGTCCCAAACTCATTAAAACAATGTTTACTTCACGCTCAGAGAAATCCGGTATACCTATATTTTTCTTGTTTAAAGAATGTACTTATTTGGAAGGGTAAGGATTCTTTGTTCTTTTACGATGACTAAGAGCAATAAAATACTATAGGTTTCTTGCCGATACGTAATATACATTGCCTACCTACAAATGATATTCATTTATACCTACGTAATTAATAATGAATCAACACAACATACTCATTTTTCAACACAAAAGATCATAATTGAAAGGGAATATTTCTTATGAGATATCAAGAACTTGATTAATAAATAAAAAAAATGCAACAAAATATTATGAAATGCTTCATTGTGTAACAAAATAAGATAGATTTTTTGATGTAATAAATTAATTATTAATAAATGATTGCGTTACATAATAAGGAAAATGATACCGTTTAAAAATAGATATGCAAGTTGTATTCAATACTATAGTATACTCATAGAATTACTTGTTCATAGAATCACGTAGCTACGTAAATGTTAGCAATCTATGACATTAAATATCTGAGAAGGTGCAACACTCAGGTGAAATACGATAACGACGCTGTTCCAGCGTGCTTACATAATGTACTTACGTATTATCAAATTAGCAATTCATTACATTAAATAATTATTTGATAATTAGTGTTCATAATCTATAACTCTTTATAGTCGATAGTGAAATTTCTATGAAATTGCATCATAACTTGCTTTCATCATTTACAAAATATCAATGAATCGCTTCAATAAGTTTCGAACAAGTGGATGCATATACCCAGCAATGAGTCCACTACGGATGAAGATGATGATGATGATGAAGTCTGAAAGTATTGCAACCAACCAGTTCAATACATAACACAAATACATACGTTTAGCCGCATCTCAAGGCAACGCATCTACCGTCTACAGATTAACTAATAGCTGCAATCATTCGCTGCGAAGTGCAGTCTCGGTAGAGCGCTCACAGGATGCAGGGCAGGATACCTCGTCATTGCACGTTATGCCAATTTTCAACACGTTTCCTGCAATTTACTGTAACTAGAAGCGCTAGAAAGTCAGTGCGCGCGCGGCAGCCACGCTGCCCGTCCAGTTACTCGACCCAGCTACTAGAACATCCAAATCCCATGCAAACGGTCCTTACCCTCACTTGCAAAATAAGTGATTTATATGAGTGGACGTGAGTGAATATCTCGGATATTCGCGGTGTATTATGTGGTTCAACGTATCGTTTGTCGGTAAAAGCGGCAGAGAAAAGAGCCTGTTTTTCTTCGAGTGAGTATTGCGCTTATGCGAGTCGCTTTCACAAAACTTATTAATACTATATGCAACTAAACATTACAAGATTATATAAGGATTCGTATCATTATTTTTGTCCAATAAAAAAAATCATCATTTTTTGTTAACCTCCACCCACCTACTCCCGGGCAAAAGGTTCCCCCAACTCCCTCCATGTGTCCGATCGAAGGCTTCCTCACGCCAGCCATCCCTGAGCCGCTCAAAAACCATAAATATAGATCCAGGAAAAAAACATCAATAGATCAAATTATTTGCAATAATTATAATTATTATTCTTTTTGTGTGTTCAATAACTGCTGAATTGTGGTTATCTACCAAACTGTCAAAAATAAGTTTATATAAGTAGACTTATTGAAACACACAATAACCATGTTATTCATATCTTTATTATTGAAATTAAATATTTCCTTACAAAGACTTCAACGCGATCGAATTTTGGTACATTTACGGGTTTAATTTAGCAATCTTTGTGTTTATGCAACAACGATTTTGTTTCCTACTTAAACGACTATTACATAGGAAATGCTAGCAGTACTTACATGACACATGACTATAAGTTAACAATGCATGAAATTATGCGACCCTCCTTGTGTATCCTAACTGCAGTGTATTAGACTAATTAAGGTTAATTAAATTCCAGCCTTAATGAGGTCAGCCCTGCAATTATACTCTTATGATATAATGACATAATATACCTACAAGATGCAGATACAATAGTACAAATGTTTTATTCCATAATGGGTAAGCTTATAAAAATGTATTTTTAATGTCTGTCTTTCACAAACTTAAAGACAGCAATTTGCTATGTAAATATTAAATAAATACACAATTTAATTTCTGTATTATATGCACCACAGACTATTTAACCAACCTCTGATTATACACAAAATACATAAAATAATCTGCTGAGAAACAGAACACTGCATTAATAGTCAATACGACACCAAACAGGTTGTGTTTAAGAGCGCATAACACCGGACGACCAGTTATGCAACACCAGACACTACCTAATCAGATACAAAGTACTAACCAGTCCTTAGGCACTGAACACGAGTTAGGTTCCAACCTCATACTCGGTGTTAATAAACCAATGATAGGCTTTAGAAGTGTAAGTTGTCCACCAATGCGGTGGGTCGATTAGTTACCTCTTTCTAGTTCCCCACTAGAAAAGAGGCCTGTGCTTTGCAGTGGGAGATAACAGGATAATGATGATTAATGAATAAATTTCGTAATTCTTATCTTGCGCCCATACGGTTTACGATTTCCAATGCTTAAATAGTTGTCAACGCGGTCAAACTTCGGATGGGTAACCAAAAACTGATATTTCGTTTGGGCACTTCCGTAGGTTGGATGACATGTTGAATTATATACCTCAGTTATTTGTGAGGGAGTCGATGAACCATGTTAGTGGCCTTTAAGACAGTTTGAATACTGGACACCAGAGCTGGCCACTATCATCGAACTTACTTCTGCAGTGGCCGCTAACTGGTTAACAATGAAGATGAATAAAATTAACCAGATAACTACCAATACAGTTATTTAATATAGGTACTACTAGTTAGGTACAGCCGCCCGGATATGCCTCGGCCTCGCATTCAGTGCAGTAGATATATTTACAAGCATTACACCGCTATGTTTTCTAGTTTCACTTGGTAAAAGATTTACATTTTACATGTTTTGTTCGGAAATCAACGTTAAAATTATATTTGATTGATTTAGGTAAACTAGATTACAGGATATCAAAATTACACATTGCAGTTTTCTATTTTTAAGGTTCAAAGTACAATTTTGACAAAGTAATATTGAAACCAACATTTTTGTTTACTTATGTTGCAACTACTGTTTACGTGTTTGAATTAGTTTAGTACAACACTTAATACTTAGTAATAAACATTATGTAATTAATACATATAGACGTTCCTGTTTTCTGAACATACAGTACCTATATTATCATCATGTTTCATACTTCAACAGCATCAAAACAAAAGGTTCCATCTGACGGAAGCAATGGCATGCCCCTTTCACCTTGAACTTGTATACGCACTACGCAGAGAAACCGCTGCATGTCGCAACCGCACCCGCCGCGGCCGCAACTGACCGATGTATTTCAACACCTAGTGTCAAAATGCCTCTGTTAATCAAGAGTAAATAGGCTCAGGGTTGTTTATTTTGATCGTAAATTTCACCGATAGAAAGTACATTTACGTTGTGCATTATTTTGCTTTAATTTTGAAAAATTATGATCAGTTTTAGATCAGTTAATTAAGTATTCCATGGAATATAAGGTGATAATTATTTTTGGGTTTTTATTGTGGCATTTTTATTTGCTACTTTTAGCAAATCGGTTTACTCATGTATTATCGCCTTTTTTACCCGTTATTTAATTGACGTAACGGCTAATTAAATACAGTGTTAATTGTCTATCAATCACGCTGCAGGCTTGAATGATAAATCTTCCATTGAAGGCTAGCGTTAATCGCGCCGATTTTCCGCGCCAGTGCGTGCGGACCGTGTTACCGCATCCAATCCTGCGCAGGTTTCATGTATTTAATTAATTTGCTACCATAAATTTATGTATCTAGTTGAACGTTCAGGGTCGTGAAGTTTCATTAATGAAATTATTGATACCAAATATTCAGAATAATAAGTACTAAAATAATAATGTATTGTTATATCTTAATTATATTATAAATTGACAGGTCTATTGGAAAATATAGGCCAAAAGCACAACAATAAAATTACAATATAAAAATTTTGATTCGAATTACTTAAGCGTGTATTGAATATCGCATCTATTCTGTCATTCCGACAGTTCCCAAATACCTAGTACCTCTTCAAACTATAAATAGACCCTTGACGCCAATGCTAACAATGTTTAAAAATTCACATCATGGGTTTAGTTTATGATCAGTTCCAAATTAGACAAATATTGTCATCATCACTTGTCAATATTGTGATGTATTTGGAAGCACTATTCGTTATTCTTTGATCAATAAATTACATAACCTTTTAGACTGCTATCGTCATCCAACATTATCGAAATTAAAACTATTTTTATTGAGGTGAAACATACAATGTCTCATATTTTCCAGATTAACATTAGATTTTCTTATCCGTACCTGTGATGTGTAAGTACAGGAAGTTGATCTCTAGAGAGCCCGAAGCCTGGCATATTGTATTACTCCATGGCCCGAAGCGCAAGGACATTGAGTTGGCTACAAAGTTGGCTAAGTATAAACATCCCCATATAGGCGCTAAGCGAGTATGCGAGCTAAAGATGTCTGTACAGACAGCTTACAGAAAAGACAGATTTAAAACATATTTTTTTACCATAAATGCAGGAAATTAAAACATCATACTATTTATAACTATGATTTCCAAAGCAGACGTCCTTGTCGTTATTAGATCAGAGAAATGTTTATGAATAATTTTAATATTAACTTTATGTCCCAACTTCCTTTATTTAGGAAACATTTTTAAATTTATACATATTAATATTATATGATTTTAAGTCTCCGTAATATTTAAATGCAGAAGCTGATATTTGTTTTATATGCATTAAAACACAAACTTTTTTTTTAATCTTCTTTATTTAAGGGGGTTTTTTCAAAGAGAAAATGTCACCCCCGAAAAAACAAAACACAAACTTATTCTGATATTTATGAATGCTCAAAGATTAACATATTTAGTATAGCTATTGTGAGCTAAAACCTATTTATTTGTTATGATAATTCTACAGTTATATAGTTACTAGATTATATTATTAAGTTTATAAAACCATTTTCTCCAACTTTTATCTTTAAATCTAATAAAATTCCGTATTTTACATCTATAAGCATTTATTGTATGATTATATATATAATCATACAATTATCGATTCATTATATGTATAAGGCTTGTGAAAGGTTGTTAATATGTGTAATGACATAAAAAAAATTACAGCTACAATTTAACAAATTCAATTTTACTTTGTATAAATTTAATTATGTCATATAAGAATAATCATAACAAATTAAATTACATTCTCGAACACATGACACTTCCACTACCCGAACGCTACCATTCACCGGTAGAATATTATTGCAATTGCAAATTTCAACAAGCACTAAATCGAATAGCGTATTGTGCTCGATCGCCTATCTTTCTCCCCGCTTCATAATATCGTCGATATATCGAAATATTATTGTGTGAGTAGGTACATGGAGTCTGTGCATTAGTAACATGTTTGCCTTCGTTTCGCCACAGCTGGAGGCTCTATCTACTGCAAGTTGCACCACTCTGAGGAATGGACTGCTCTTGCCAAATTGAAAGCTCAATGTCAGAAAATCTGCTGGGAGGCAACGGTAGATTAGTGATAGTATAGATGAACTCTGCAGCCTACGAATGGTAACGCGAGATAAAAAGGAACCCTATTTATCAGAATTCCTCTATCAGTACTACTAGGTAATAAACGGAATTGTAATTTTCCAAACTCATCAACCAAAATTTTACTTGGAATTGCGCTGCGTAAATTCGTGATAAATAAAATATTTCTAGGGCAAGCCTGTATCATAAAATAAGAATACGATATAAAATAAAACAAATATAGTTTAATAGTAGTTTAATACCCATGTTATATGCAGTTGCATACACTACTTTATCTTCACTAATGCATTGATAATTTATTAAATTAAATTCACGCGTACGTGTATTGTCAAAGTGATTTTGCCGCCATTAAAATCTAACCAACGAGAGTGCAGCGCGACCAACCTGATTGGCCCTGCAATCAGGTTGGTCACGCTTTTTCGATGTTATAATGAGCTATTACGATATCGATGTGGATATTATAACATCATGTGAAATTGCTTAAATTGAGTGTTTTGTTGTCTGTGCTATAACAGTAGTAATTATAAGTCAAGTATTGGAAACATAAGTAGAAAGTTAAAACATTAGTGTAGATAATAGTAGTTTATGCAACTGTCATGTAATGAAGAGAAGAAACACTCGTTACTATTATGAAACTCGCTGCGCTCGTTTCATAAACTCACACTCGTGTTTTAATAACTGTGCTATATGCAGTTGCATACACTACTTTATCTTCACTAATGCAATTAATCAAACAACAAGAGTAAAAGCTGACAATAGTTTATTTTTAATATAATTTTCTAGATTAAAAAAAAACTAACCAATGAGAGCGCAGCTGCGCGCATCAATAAAACGCGACCAACCTGATTGGCCCTGCAATCAGGTTGGTCGCGTTTTATTGATGTTATAATGAGGTTTTACGATATCGATGTGGATATTATACCATCATGTGAAATTGCTTAAATTGAGTGTTTTGTTGTCTGTGCTATAACAGTAGTAATTATAAGTCAAGTATTGGAAACATAAGAAGAATGTTACAACATTAGTGTAGATAAAACTATTATAAGTGCTAACTACTTTGGAAATAAAATTTACTGAAATCGATGTACAAATAGATCGATTTCATTAAACAATGAGTATACCATAACCTTATTAGAACTTTATACCTATATAATCTCATATAACGTTTGTCGTTAAACATAAGTAAGTCTATGTACATATGTATCAGCCATACGACTATAAACCAGTTAGACCAGCCTGAGTCTTGAAACTAGATCAGTTTTTTTTTTTTTTTTTAAATAAAATTTGTTTATTTTTGCATAATTTAGTTTAACAAAAAGATATTGGAATCCAAAGCCTCCCGAACTAGTTTACACTGTGTCTCGGGAGCCGATGGCTTCTCCCTGCTTACAATTAACACACAAAATAAACAGAATGCCAAAAAATTTACTAAGAAATGGTAACATTTAAATAAAAACATTTTGTAATGTTTTAAACATTAAGATTTATCAAACATAATAAGTTTTCTTAACCTTGCATATTTTTATGAAATTAAAGTTATGTTTATAAATTTAATAAAGATTTTAAAAAATTAAAATTTTCTCTAATTATTCATATAACTTAATAGTATTTTTTTAGTATTTTAATTTAATTTATTTAAGAATATGTATTTAACAATATTTTATTTCAGGATGGATGTTAATAACTTTATGTTAAGCATACATATGTGTGTGTGTGTGTTTGTGTGTGTGTGTGAGAGAGAGAGTGTTTTGTTATGTGTGACTAAGCTAGTACAACAAATTACTACTATAGACTAGTTTAAAATAATGATTAAGAGTAATTCAAAAATAAAAGCTTTCTAACATTTTTTCTACTTCATTATAATTAAAATCAGTAAGCCATTCAATTACTTTCTTTTTGACTTCTCTATCTGTAAGAAAATCTATTTTTTTAGATTTGTTTATCTCATTGTACAGTGTTACAGAGACTATATTAAATTGTTTTAGTGCATATCTTCTATGTGCAAAAGGGGCAGAGAGTGTCTTTGGCCTTCTTCTTTCTATTGTACACACATTATTAGGTCTAGTATTTCTATGAACCCTACGTATACACTCATAAATAAAGAGTTTTCGCACTGATAGAACCTTTGCTTTGTCATATACTTCGGTAGTAGGGTGTCTGTACGGTAAAAACATCATTACTTTTAGCACAGCACGCTGTGCACGCTCTGCAGCCATAAGATGTGTTTTATCGGCACTACCCCAAACACAAATACAGTATCTTATTAGACATTGGCACATTGCCTTATACGTTTGTACTATAAGGGGCAGATCTGCCACATGTCTGAGTGTCTTAAAGATATAAATAAGTCGCCGAATACGAGAAGATAACGAATTTATATGTTTATCCCACTTAAGATTGTCATCTAACTGTACTCCTAGATATTTTATTACTTCAACACGATCCAGTGGTAGACAGAAACAGTTGTCAGAATTAAATGTACCTTCTTTTTGGTTACAAGGGAACGTGTGAATTATAATTTTGAAATCATTCTGGGGAGCCCCTGTCGTTCTCTTAGAAAAACAAAGATATTTGGTTTTAGAGGTGTTTAACGTTAATAGGTTCTTGTCTAACCAACTAGTAACATGTGATAGAGAGGTTTCTGCTACTTGTTTGACTTTAGGCCATGTTTTAGCATGGCACAGTAATACTGTGTCGTCAGCGAACATTATCAAGTCAGTTCCTTTCAACTGCAGCCCACACAGTGCGTTAATGTATATGAGAAATAGGGTTGGACCAAGAATACTCCCCTGTGGTACTCCAAACGAGCACCATGCATCATCACTAACTATACCATTCACCCGGACTCGCTGTGTTCAAGATCACTCCTTGCAAGGAATCTAGCCTCTTTATGCACTCAATAATACAGGGTTACTAGTAATATATGTTAACAAGGTTTTTATGGGCGGCTACCGTATATCAAAGCACTCTCTCTTGTGTCGTATATCCTCATGACTAAGGGTCGTGACTCCCCCGCAGAATTAATTCGTTAGGGAAGTTTTCTTGGGCAGACACATCGTGAATTTATGTTTTTTTTCATGAGTTAAATTATTTTGACCTTAAACGAAATTTAGGCGAAAACGGTGCTTTTGTGAGTTAACCGTAGTTATGTTTAATTCGTAGAATTTGCGTACAAAGTAGGTACGTTCCTACACTCCATAGATTTAGTTATAGCAAACTAGACAACCTAAAGTTTCCGTGGGTAACAGTTGCAAGTATCTAAAAAGCAAATACAATATGTAATATATTTGAAGTTCCTTATGTCTGTCAAATAGGTAACGTGGATATACAAATGTGGATATGGGTAGGTAACGTAAGGCATAATTAAAAACATTTTGCGCGACTCACACAAGGAAATCCAGACTAATGAGATACTTAGTCTTAATTGAGGATTTGGTTGGCCTCCGCAGTTTTATATTTTAATGTTTTCCTCCTACAGTAGTTTAAACGTGTATAAGAAAACAAGTAAGTATGTGTGTAACGTGCTGCAGGTTTTATTTTGCTAATAGGCATCTACATTACATAGGTCTGTCTATCCAAATAAAATTCCGTCAGAGTCAGATTAAGGCAAGCCGTATACACTCGGTTTCCTGATTAGGTATTAAATATTGAGTATTTGCAATGTAGTGCTTCCACGGCTAATAAGTAAATAGTTTATAATATAGGCCTCAAATATCCATGGCAATACTTTAGTCGTTACCTAGTCATTATGAAAGTTAATTAAGCCTTTCTTATGTATAATTTTATGTATCGTCTCGTTATCTAAATAAAAAAAAACTTAACATTATTTATTTCTGTATTATAGTTCCCGTAAGGCATGATTAAATTTAGTTGTATTAACCGGCTAGCACTTACGTCAAAAATTACGTCGAAAAATTAGCTCGACAAGTTTCGGAAATCTGAGGTTTCCATCATCAGGAGGACGAGTCAGCACGCGCGTCCCGGTTGGCCGCCTCGTCCAGACTGGTTCGCCGACTCACTGCCGCACCCCCCCGCTTCTGCGCCCGCTCCGCTCTCGCAACCGCTCGCGCACCGCGACGGGTGAGGATAGGCGATCGAGGCGCCACCGGCGGATCGTGTATTTCTTCCTCATCGCTTGAGATCCGTTGCACCAAGATATTTGGGTCCGCGCACACTATGCTGACCGTGTCTAGTGGCAGATGTTCAGCTACATCGTCCTCCCGGCCAGAGTTTAAAACAGGTCTCCACGCAGGTGCCAATGTCCATCCTCGGTCACGATTAAAGTTTGGATGTCGACCTATTTCTATTGCTTCCCGAACTTTCCTTGGTACTAGGAACTTCTCCTTGGCCAAGACCGACACCTTATCGAAACGTAGGAAATGGTTCACCCCTTCAGCATGTTCTGCCAACGCGGATTTAACAGTCTCCCTGTCTTTAACACACCGTATGTGTTCCGCCACCCTCGTGTAATTTTTGACGTAAGTGCTAGCCGGTTAATACAACTAAATTTATTTATTTCTAGTTTATACTTGTTCTGTGCATACAATTTACCGATTAAGCTGTTAGTATATTTTTTTGTAGAATGTGCCACATTTGCATATACAAATTTATAATAATGGCTTTATCTAAAATTCAAATCTAGAGTTAATAGGTATCTTCTAGGTAAACGTGTTACACCCTAGGCTGCAGCAATGCTTAACATCAGGCAGGCTGTAGTCAAACGTAAACCTATCACACGTAAAAAAAAAAAACTTGTTAAGCATACTGTTGGAGTGAATGAACTCTCTTAAATTCAAGCTGCAAAATGATGTCCAACCTTTTTTTATATATTTTACGAATAAATTAACACTTGGTGAAGTTGACAACAACATTGTTTATGAATATACAATTACAAAAATGGATATTCAAAGCTTGATACAGTTTACTGTCTCGTAAATAAGACTATAATTTATTAATTACTTAAAAATCCGGGTATTACCATCTAGGGATACAAGAGCAAATATTGCAAATGTAAAATTAATGAATAGCCGCTGTCAATGATAAGTCTTATGTACCTATGTATTTTAAATTCCGTTAATTACTGAGCACATAGTCTAGCTCGTTAATTTTTACCTAAAATAACATTTGTTGTTTCAAGACCTAAACTTAGACTAACTTAATTAACGTAATAAATTTACATTATACCTACATAACAAAGTATATGTATATTCAGCTACGTACTCTCCATTAATGTGTGAAAGCATCCATGAAAAACAACGTGAACGTTTTTACCCCGAATTACCGCGAGTATAAACGTAGACACTTGTAGTAAGTAGGCTTCGCGTTATTTACCTATATAGGGCTAGATAGATAGATAGATAAAACTGTTTATTGCAACACACACAGAAAAGAAACAAACATATGTACAGAAACACAAAAAAAAAATTTAAGCCACAACTGGCGGCTAGGTGGCGCTGTTTGAAATGTCCTGAAATTTTTATTTTTTTACATGTTTTTGTTCCCATTCCAGGACTGACGAGCAAGGCATAGCGATGAAGGTGTACAATGGCGTGGCGCTGGCGCTGGAGTGCCTGGTGCTGTACATCAAGATGACGGTGTGCTGGTTGCACTGCCTCTACCAGCTGGCCGTGCCGCCGGAGCCCAAGGATGTCAAGGGGGAGCTCATACTTGTAAGGATACTCTTATCTTCTTATCGAATGAGAGGGGCCACCTCTGGTGTCGAGAGTTTTCCAACCACTCCAAGGAGCCTCTGACCTGGCTGCCGTACTAGACAAGCCGGAACCTATAATATAACGTGTCATCCGACCCACGGAAGCGCCCAAAATGGAATGCGTCGACCTTAGCTTAACCTTCTTAGTTCTTATACCTAATAATTCAACAATACGTTGCTTAACATCTGGCAAGTTGTAGTCTAGAGTGAGCCTTTTTTTTTTTTTTGACCCAGGAAAACCTTTTAAAAGTACCACTCGACCCCGGGGAGGGCGAGTGGTTATGTGGGAGTCTCCGCCAGAAGTCCGGCATACCCACTAAAAACCTGGGGTGTTCCACCTCTGCATCGCGATCAGGGCCCCGAGGGTGCGATGCATGCGTCCGCAGCCCTGGCGATGCTGGCCCGGAATCAGGCCCTCTCGGGGAGCTTTTGCTCGACCCTCTAATGGACGACGTGTCGGAACACGGGACACGTCGTGCATCCTGTGGGGACACAGTCCTAAGGGCAACAGGTTCCCCGACCTGCCGCCCGGAGTCCCCTTTACGGAGGTCGGCGGTCGTGCGCCAAGCGCCGCCCTCCAATCTAGAGTGAGCCTATCTCATGTAAAAAACCGGCCAAGTGCGAGTCGGACTCGCGCACCGAGGGTTCCGTACAAACCTGCAAGGTTTACAAAATATATATTTTGTAATGTAACTAAAAATTTAAGGTTTTCGGAATTTTTCCTTTATGTGTGGTATAAAACGTTGCTTCATGCCAAATTTCAAGATTCAAGGTCAACTGGAAGTACCCTTTAGGTTTTGATTCCCTTGCAAGTACTTGCGAGTTTCAAAATATGCAGCTTAAATTGCTGTTTCTTTTGATTGCGTTGACATAGAAGTTTGATTTTGCTACAGCTTAAAGGTATTATAGACCTGAGTATTTGGTATGAATTTCAATTTAATACCTCTACGCGTTTATGAGGAAATGGGTAGTAAGTTTAAGATTATTAAAAAAAAAATATTTTGTGATGTAACTAAAAATTTATGGTTTTCGTAATTTTTCCTTTATCTATGCTATAAGACGTTGCTTCGTACGAAATTTCAAGATTCTGAGTTCACGGGAAGCACCCTGTAGGTTTTGATTCCCTTGCAAGTGTCGAAAATTTGCGGCATAAATGGCTGTATCTTTTGATTGCGTTGGCTTAGAAGTTTGATTTTTTCACAGCTTCAAGGGACAGTAGACCTGAGTAATTGATATAAATTTCAGCTTCATACCTCTACGCGTTCCTGAGAAAAAGGGTCTTGACAGACGGACGGACGGACGGACAGACGGACAACAAAGTGATCCTATAAGGGTTCCGTTTTTTCCTTTTGAGGTACGGAACCCTAAAAAATAAAAATAGCTTTAGAATATTATGTTAAATATTAACTAACCGACCGGAGGCACTGAAGCCTTGCTTGCTGCTGGAGCTCACACAGAAGCCCGAAAAACAGTTCAAAAAATTACGCACTAGAAGTTTTTTTATAAATACGTGTAAACGTGTTTTTATTTATGAAAAAAAAAAAACATTTAACCTAACAAAAATCTGACTTAAAAACGGTCGTTATAATTTACCTAGTTACTTAGTGTAGATATGCATAATAAATGTACCGAATAAGGTTTAAAAAAATTAGAATTTACTTCCTGGTACGCTAAATGTACCATAATAACAACAATATTCAAAATAAGAAGCAAAGCAAAATACAAGTACCTACCTATATTGGACATAATATGCGAACGCAAGGTAAAGTCAGTTTATTTTTAAATTCTTGCAGAAATAACGTAAAAAATATTAACTCAAGGAATTTCACAAAGAGGACAAACTAAATATAACAGCATCCAAGGTCATGACAGTAGTTTCCTTGTATGCGCAAATAAATAATAAATATATTATGACTAAAGTAGGTATCACAAATGTCGTTCAAAATGCATTTCGAAAGGTGAACGACCTTCGCTCGTGTGTGGCATATTAACATATCCTGTACCTTATCGACATCCTGATAAAAACTGTTCACAATACACAACAATGCGTTTAACGAACACAAGCCGTGTCAGATGGTTATAGTAGATTAAAATGGTACATACCTACGGGTATATGCTTGTATTGACGCGTGAACGTAGCATTAGAAGCAATAATTAGACAAATAGGTAGACCTATTTTCTCACCACGATAACAAAATTTTATTTTAAATTCTCGGAACAGAAGACCGAATTTGTTTTTATCTTTTTTATTCTAGCGGATGACCCTGCGTTCGTCTACATTTCATCTGAATAAAAAGAAGTCCGTGTTACTTATTGCTCTATACTACACTATTTCCATGCCAAATATTAATATCTTATCGATAATCTTTCCCTCCGATATGGAGCGACAGACGAACAGATAGACCAAGCGAATTGAATCTGTAACTACAGACATTTCAATCTTCAACTGATAATAGCAACAAAATGTATAAATTAATTTTGTTCAACGGAAGAACCCTGGCACCGCGACACAGGGAATCCTACAGCGGTTGCCAGGGACATCAACAATGTATACAAATGCAAAATAAAACTATTTTATCTTTATCTTATCTTCCTTGCCTGAGACTTGTAAGATCGGGAACACTGGCGTGACGATGAAGAGAAATTAATGAATTACCTTTTTATTATTTGTCCATAGATAACGGGCGCCGGCCACGGCATGGGTCGCGAGACAGCCATGCGGTTTGCCAAGCTGGGCGGCGTCATCGTGTGCGTGGACATCAACCCCAAGGGCAACCAGGAGACCATAGACATCATACACGACTTGAAGGGCAAGGCACATCGATATGAGTGAGTATACAGTATGTTACGCTTATAAATAAACTAGTGGGTGCTCGCGGCTTCGCTCGCATTAAGAAGTAAAACTTGCATCCCCTATTTCATCCCTTTTAAAGTGGCGTTTCCAAAAATCCTTTCTTAGCGGATGCCTACGTCATAATAATTTCCTGCATGCTAAATTTCAGCCCGATCTGTCCAGTAGTTTGGGCTGTGCGTTGATAGATCACTATATCAGTCAGTCAGTCAGTCAGTTACCTTTGAGTTTATATTATATTGAGATAAATATAAATATTTCAGGACATATCACACAGCGCCATCTAGCCCCATACTAAGCTTACGCTTGTATCATGGGTACTAGGTAACGGATATAATACATAATACATACTTTTTTGTATATACATAAGTATACATACAAAGTATATGGTTAGTTCAAAAACAACAGATATTTTTTTTCCGATTACGAACGTCTTTTAGCTGCTACTCATCAAGTTATATACATACTAGTGGATGCCCGCAGCTTCGTTCGCATTATTTTAGGATAAAAAGAGGCCTAAAACACTTCTCAGAGCTCATACTACCTACTCACCAAAAATTATGATGATCCATCAGCCGATTTTGAGCTGAGCGTTTAAGTAAACAGACTAACAGAGGCACAGATTAACAGAGAAACAGATAAACAGAAAAAATATAAAAACTGCAGAAACGTGTTTTATCGATTACAATATTTTTTCTAGTTTCTTCTATGTTCATATTTTTGACCCTCTTCAGCTTTATTATACATATGTATGTATAGATAGATAGATAGATTTATATATATCTAACGGAGCAACCCGGTGATAAAAATTTTGCAAACCGTCTTGAAGGCTTATGTCATGTTTTGATGACTATGACTATTACAGCGTACTGACTGGATGTTTTAAAACTGACCGATGGAAACGCCTAGACATACCTACCTAAGTGCCAAAAGTTTGCTTAAAAAGAGCAAATATTTATTTGAATTTTGATTAATATGTAAAATTGCGAATGAATTCGTACCTTACCATTTTATATGATCAAAGCTAAGCTAATTAGTAAGTAAATAGATAGACTAGGCGCTAGATAAAATAATATTTGAATAACGTATTTAAATTCACAGTTTATACGACTCGTTTCTAAACTGGCTTTATGATTCTAGAAAAATATATATTGCTAAAGTTGTTTATAAAGTTTTTTGATAAGTCCATAAAGCTTGATAAAGCCGTCATGGCTTTTTGCTAGTGTATTGAAGGTCAAAATGACCGGATTTTTCATAAGCACAGCTCAAACTACCTAGGTGTACCTACATTATATACCTAAGTATATTATGAGTAGCAATTTGTGTGAGCTACCGTGACCTTCAGCAAATGATTGGTTATTAAGGAGATTATAGTATACCCACATTAGGTACCTACGCAGATGAGTCTGTCGGTTTCCGCATAAAAACATACTGAAAAATATATACAGAGATAAATAATCTGATCAACTAATGATCAACGCTGCTTTTGTAATTGTTATTTCTGATAATGGACAGAGATAAGTTGTGTTAAAACGGTAGTTTTTTCCGTTTAGATAAGCAATTACTATTATTAATTTAAATAGATAGATAATCCTTTATTGTCACACACTTATAAAACAAAATTAACTAAAAATACTTTCATAAACTACTCTAGTGCCACAAGTGGCGGCCTTATTGCTAAAAGCAATCTCTTCTAGTCAACCATTGGATGGAGAGGAATAATAAAGGATTAAAAAGGACGTGGTGTAACAGAAATAGATGCGATAGGATAAATAATATACACAAATATAATTATAATGTACATAAACATAAAGACATACATCCTAATACATAAGTAATTATATATTCGATTAATCATCGTCTGCGTCCATGTCTCCGAAGCGTATTCGCCATTATTGAGGAGTTTGTCTTCCCCGCGGAATAGTTATCTGAAGCACTCAATAAATAATAGTAGATGCTTTTACCACAGTGAGTTATATATTAGCATTTATCCATGTGGCTTTAAAATATCCGATGTACAGTTGTGTTGTGGCCAGGTTTATTAAGCCCCATTACCGATGATGGAGATGACAACCGCAGTGGTATCTGCAAGGACAAATCTATGAATTTTAAATGTGTCTTCGAATGACGCGGAAATATTACGATGATATGAACACGATACCATCATTTGTTGTGACAAAGGACAAATATTTACATCTGCTTCGCGTGAATTCAAGTGTTTGTTAAAACGATTACATGGACATAATCTGTGTTTAATGATATGTGCTTAGTCAATACAAAGGTACTTTATTTGGAATCACTTTGAAGTGACGGATACTGCTTTTTTAAAACAAGTTGGTATTTCATTAAACGAGTGACAAAGCAGGGGTAAAGAAATAACTTTGGTACACATTCGACATAAATGTACAAATTCAATATACATAACTTTATTAAATATAATTAAATATTCTTCTCTTCAGTAATGTAAGTTTATGTAATTAGCACTTTTTATTCATGTAATTTATCAGCCATATCAGAATAAAGTTCAATAAAGTAATGTGTGCTGCGACGAAGCCTCTAATTAAACAGGTGTCCAACATGCTTCAAATTGTTTGCTCATATTTTTTCTTAACAAAAATTCATTGATTAATAAATTTATTCCAAATTTATATAGTAATAATACTCATGTGTACTGATTCATTTAGGTACATAGTGCATACATACTGATTCATATAGATCATATGACACGTGTACCAACCATATGTTTTGTGATTGTGAAGTTTACTTCGAAAACCATATAATGTTTTGTGTTATCTATTCAATTTCAAAACCTACACAGTCCATATTTTAGAGGCGAACTCTCTGTATGAAATTATGATAGTGGCACTGTATTTTAATTATGGTTTCAATAGTCAATTTTATCAGTATATCCAACACATATTATAAAGAATAAATGTAAATTGACATGTTGTATCCTGTTTTTTTATAAAATGTTTTAACTTGTGCCTTGTTCCAGATGCGACGTAACAGACCGCGAGGCAGTGATCGCGCTGGCTGAGAAGATCCGCCGCGAGGTCGGTGAGGTCACCATGCTGGTGAACAACGCCGGCATCATGCCCTGCAAGCCGCTCCTCAACACCAGCGAGAAGGAGATCCGAGCTGCCTTCGATGTCAACGTGCTGTCGCATATGTGGGTTAGTAGTATCGAATCAGGCAACTTTGATAGGTAGTGTACCAGCTCAGTTACATTGCTACTACAGCCAGTCGGAAGTTCTGTGTACCAACTCACGATTAAAGATAAACGCTAAGGAACGTAAACACACCTTCAAATACATACTCGCATATAGTAAACACGACATCTCGTGTCATGTCAGTTAATTTCTTATTGCCTCAATGAGCAATTTAGAACTAATGCTTACCACTTTACTCTTAGCAAACGATATACATCATTTGAATATAACATCTATTATCATAACTTATATAACTGTTCCAGCTGCTCCAAAGCTTCCTCCCGTCGATGATGGAGCGCAACCATGGCCACATCGTCGCCATGTCGTCCATGGCCGGAGTGGTGGGGCTGAGGAACCTGGTGCCGTACTGCGGGACCAAGTGGGCCGTGCGGGGGTACATGGAGGCGCTGCATGAGGAACTCAGGGAGGATGCCAAGGATTATAGCGGGGTAAGACATTTTAATTGTATTTTTTAGACTGCAGCAACGCTTTACCTCAGGTAAGCTGTAGTCAAACGCAAACTTATCACACATAATAATTAAGCCTTGAGCACCGCCGTAAGGTGGCCAGTCTTTCGGTTTTTTACAGGTTGCATTTCGGAGAGTGTGCGGAGGAATTGCATAATATAATTCCTGCAGCCCCATTTTACCATCGTACGAGTAGAGGTACGGCAAGAAGGCACCGTTATACAGTTGAGGTTCCAAAGACTCGCACCAAGCGGTTCGCTTCGACTTTTATCGTGCGAACAGCCAAACTGTGGAACTCCTTGCCCGAATCTCTATTCCCCTTGAACTATAATTTGTCGGTCTTCAAGTCGAGAGTAAACCGGTTTCTTCTAGGCAAGCGCGCTAGATCGTAGATTATAACGTTGCTTAACATCAGGCAAGTTGTAGTCAAGCGTGAGCCTATCTAATGTAAAAAAAAAAAAAAAAAAAAAACATAAATAAAATTAACCAGCATGGTCTAGAAACTAAATAAATAATAATAAACGTTTATTTGGCCTTTTTAGAAAGACTGACTAAACTGATGTAGGTAAGTAATAGTTGGCAACGATATAGACAAAAGAAGACGATATAGACAAAAAATATGGCGTAAGACTAAATGTTACTAAGCAGAGAGTAAACGACAAAAAAAAAGACTTTCAGAAGACTTGATAACCTTTTTTTTTGAAGTCGGTTAAGAGCAATGTTTTCTTGTCTCGACTATGATCCTTCGTGGCGATCTCCATGGCTGTAATAGTGGGTCTGAATAAAATTATTGTCACTATGTTACTAAGCAGTTAAATAAATCGTTTCAATCGTCGTAATTTTTTATTTACATCTCTCATGTTCGGTAAGTAGGTCCTTATTACCCCCAAATGGGGCTTGTAAGTAACCAATTAGCGCTCTAGGGTAATAATGTAGCTAGAAAAGCCCTAGGGCGGTAAGTAATTAAAAAAAACTTTTCACTCTTTCAAAGAGTTTAAGTAGTAGACAAAGGAGGTCGCTTCGCTATTCAAACTCAAACTTCTTCGTATGACTATAATAGTCATCAATTTTAAATATCGAACAGCAATGCTCCATTTCGTTCCTGACAAAAAAGATGAAAAAAGGCGGGAATAGAAAACTTTCATTTTAAATGTTGTTTGTTTTTGGGATTTTTTTATAAATACGTGCTAATTAGGAAAAATACATGAGTTCTGCAAAGTGATGACGATATACATATTATGTAAGCTGCACTCCTGATTCAATGAAAACGGAAGCTGAAGTAGCAATTAACAATATTTTGCTTGAAAGTTCTAAAGAGAGATATTTGAAAACTTACGACGAATTCATGAAGTGGCGAAAAGAAAAATGAGTAAGTTCTGATTTTGTCCGTGACCAGCAAATATCACAATCTCAAACTTTTAACATACCCATAAAACACCTGTCCCTAAAATTTTAAAATTGTTCTCATTTCACTATAAATTTTAACCATTAAAATGTTTTATTCTTGTACCTAATACGGGTTTTTTTCTACTTACCTCACAATCGAGATGTAAAGCATAGTAGTTAGCTCGGGTGTAAGCATCAATTGCACCCTCGAACTATAGGCGCCCTCGCTGCGCTCGTGCGCCTAACTATCTCGGGCTGCAATTGATGCCTTACAGCCCTCGGCTACTAATCTACTATTAATTCACTTTATTTAATTAAACTTTTCTTTTCCACTGTAGTGTCTATCAATCATTAGATATAGGGTTATTAATTAGCCGAGAAAATGAAGACCTTCTTTTGGTTCAGTATTATCTACATTTGTAACATTTAGTAACTTTGTCTACCGACAAAGTTACTAAATGTTACAAATAATGACAATACAATTAAGAGCCTTGAATGTATTAGTTGTATATTAACAAGTTTTTATTTCATTTTATGATTAGTTACGTGTCTTGTAAATCAATTCTAGTTGTGATTTATTTTCCTGCCTTGTTAACATTTAATTTAATGTCAAGGTCATATTTAATCACTCACCTACATAATTACTCGTAGTTGCAATGCATATTTATTTTAGAATAGCTATTAATGTATCTAATTTTTGCTTGCCGTAAGGCAGAATATGTTATATGTAATCTAATAATTGTACATATTCGCAAAATAAATTATTTGATTTGATTTAATAATTGCATTGCTTATACATGTGTTGTTGGTTAATGCATTGCGAGTTCTGTTGGTAAAACACTGTACTCTGTAGGTAAAATAACAGACAACACTTTAGCAGTTTCATTCTAGGTTGATGAGTTACCTACTTTTTAGGATACTAGCGACCTCATGCGATGTAAATTAAAGATAAAGGTAGCCTTTATATTAATTTCAATTTCAATTTATTTATTTGTGCAAAACATGGGTATCACAATAGATGTTATATACATAATAAATTAATGTTAGGCGCGCCACGTTTTAACCTGCTAAGGTATGCACAAATTATCTGTGTAAACTAGATTAAAAAAGAAACATATAAACATAAATGACATTATAAATTTGAGGGTGATCACACATGCATGTGTAATGTAACGATTAATCTTTTCTACATGGCTAAAGGAGCCCTTTGCTTCTAAATTAGAAGCTGGCTCTTGTCTATGAAGTATACCTACGCCTTTTTCCTGGCTTCAGCCAATTAACCTCATTTTTTTTTCTAATTTGTTGTTTACATTTTGACCCTTTTCAGCTTTATTATATGTATAGATAGATATGTATTCATAGAAATATTGTGTAATCTTTATTAACGTATGCTCCTCTCTCGTCCAGATCAAGATGACAGTGATCTGCCCGTACATCGTAGACACCGGCCTGTGCAAGAACCCCAAGATCAAGTTCCCCTCGCTGATGAAGATCCTGACTCCTCAGGAGGCAGCCGACAACATCGTGGACGCAGTCAGGAGGAACATGTTCGAAGTCACCATCCCTGGCTCGCTCTACTATGTCAACTGGGTAAGCTGATATTTTTTAATATTTTTATTCTTTTCAATTAAAATGGGTTGGTACATGAACAAGATTTGGCTGATGTTAAGCTATATTTTAAGTCTACGATGAAGCGTGCTTCTTATCCAGTAAGAACTTGTTCACTCTTGCTTTAAAGATCGCTAGATTGTAGGTCCTAACGTACAGTATACCTAATCCATGGGTAACATAAAACAACAGGCAAGAGGTTCCGTATCTCACGTAAACCTTGTCTAGCCTTACAAGCTTACAACGGATATTATTTTTTACCCTATTGAAAGTAGACATTGACATATTAAATTCAAATATAAAATATAAAAAAAACTATACACAGCGTCATAAACATCAATGTCAAAAATAATAATAAGGTCGACAGACTTGTACAGTAAAAGTTGTATTTGTACTGCATTTAATGCGACACTTGTCGTTTTAACTGATCGTACTAGTTCAAAGTGCAACCCTGAGTATTTATTACTTACACTATTTATTAATGTTAATTGTGTCATAAATAATATTTTATACATATACTTATTACCTACTTGGTAAATACCTGCTAATTGGTTAGGTGTAATTTTGTTACCTCGGTTACTTACCTACCTAGGTATATGAGAATTATAAAAAGTTGAGGAAAAATGATTAGGCATTGTAAGTGTTTCTCTGCTTATATTTTGAATAATAAAATAAAAGTAATCTACCTACACATATAATAAAGCTGAAGAGACTTTCGACCCAAAAATCTGAACAATGCACATATTTAAAAAAAAGTTTAGCGATACTTAGAATTGATAACAGAACACGTTTCAACAATTTACAGGCTTTTTGTCTGTTTTTCTGTGTCTCTGTTTATTCAAACGCTCATCACACAAAAACGGCTGAACGGATCGTCATAATTATTGTTATGTAGGTAGCATGAGGTCCTTGAAGTGTCATAAGCTACTTTTTATTCCGAAATAACGCGAGCAAAACGAGTAAAAATATATATGTAATAACTATAAAGGTGCAAAGATTACGAGGCAGGCCATTTTATTTGCTTTCTTGAATGAATTATTTTTGTATGGTATCCACGGCAGTCAATAATGAAGAATATGCCTCAAGTAGCAGACAGTAAAATATGTGTCTAATTAATTATCTTAAAACGTTAATCACTGCTTGTTATTTCCAGATCTGCAGAATGTTCCCGCGCCAAGTCCCGATCTATCTGAAAGATTTCCTGGATTCAGGCCTGGAAGCTCAATAAATACGTGCAGTTTTACACTCCTTCAGGTATTCTAATATTTTGATGTTTCGGTAAAATGACTCGAAACACCAGATTATTTTCTAAAGGTCCAAGTAGTCATTTCGCAAATATGATCATTTGCTCAGTCAAATTTTTGTTCTCTTTACATTAATCTATAGGTACATATAATAAAGCTGAAGAGGGTAAAAAATCTTTACTTAGAAGAAATAAGAAAAAAAAGTTTGGATATACGTTAAATCAATAACAGAACACATTTCAGCAGTTTGTCTGTTCATTTAAACGGTTATCACGTAAAAACAGCTTAACGGATCATCATGATTTTTGAAATATACTCGTACGTAGCATGAAGTCTTAAGAGTGTCATAGGCTCCTTATTCCAAAATAATGCGAGTGAAGCCGCGGGCATCCGCTAGTTAATTAATATAATACGAGTTTTTCAGCGTGTGCTAATATTATGAAAGCTGTCAATTATAATCATATACAGTCTATTACATTTTGAACACGCTCTAGAAGACAAACGTAATTCAAAACTAAATATTGATTTATTGCTAAATACTGAAGCTAAATATTAAAAATTAAAAATAAGTATTGATTCATGCACTGACTTCTTGGACCGTTCTTATCGTAGGAAATCACCAGAAATAAACGTTTCTTTCGACAGATTTGCTATAAATTAGATGCCTTATAGTGAATGCGTTACATTACATATAAAGAATGGGATAAATTTGTAGTTTTTCGCAGCCTCCCTCGTAAGCTTTCCCTGAGATGGGAATTTAGCTTAGAGATGGGACGCTACGAAACACAATGTGTTAAGTAAGTGTCTCCACTATTTACTATTGCAATGTTTGCTACCTTTTTATAGTTTATTTTTCGATTTGTGCTCCACGAGTTCTTATAAATTTTACATATAACTTATAGTGTGAATTTAAACCAAGTTCGTACGTTATATTGAATGATGAATCCGTATGTAGAAATACAGAGCTTTGTAGGACGTGTAACTATGATCAAATCCTAGTCTATACAAATGAAACTCACTATATTTTTCCTGCTAGAATTTTGTAACATTGCAAATCGTAAATAGTGAAAGAACGCAAAAGTTGAAAAAAAATTGTGTGTCAAGATTGATTGCCAATAAGAATAAATAAATTAGAATTTTAATTGATAAGTACTTATACTAGTTTTTTAGGAGGAAGAATCTTTGTATACAAAAGAATCTGGAAAAATGATGAAAAAAATGTGTCACATTATACTTTTATATATAGAGTTTTATAGTGCCATTACTTTTAAAAGAGTAACGAGTACATCCCGACGAGAGATCGATTCAACAAACGAGAAAACTAACCACGAATAGGTACCCGACCCACTTGCATAGCAACTGTTAAACACGTTTAACTATTTCTCTACCACAAATGTGTTGCTTGATGTGGTAATAAATCGTGGTGCAAGTGGACCTAACTATTTTATCGTACAACCAAAAATAAGTAAAAAACAATTTGTAATGATTTTGATAGGTATATTCGAGATACATAATTTTGGAAAGATATTGTTTTAATTTGTTTAAGAGCGTACTTAGGGATAAGGTTGTGAAATGTGATGTAAGTAGGTAGGTATATTATAAGAATGTTTTATAAATGTGATGTAAGTGTTAAAAAGAGAACTGAAAGATATTCTTTGTTTTATTGCTTATATCCATAGAAATAAAAGTCCCACTCACGTTCTCCCTATTTATTGATAAATTACATTTTGGATTATTACTTTATTCACATACAATACAATTAATGGATCTACGAACAAAGGCTATTATATTTGGCTTTATTTTCTAGTTTCATTTGTGTTTTGGTATCCTACCTTGAAACTATATATCACATTTGAAAAGATATATTTTTTTACTACATTTCCAATTCCAATTTAATTTAGCTTGGCCAAACAAAAGATAATATCTGTACAGATACATTTATTTTTCATCGGTATCTCGATCGGTACAAGTAAAATATGTACAATGTTTGCTATAATTAATGCATAATTTATGTAAATTAATTCTGCATACATCTGTTGTACTTACATGACGCTGTTTGTAACCGTATAGCCAAATATTACGTTAGTAACAAAGAATTATATTATATTTTCTTTTACCTACATAATAAATGCATCATTAACTTAATTAGTAATATATTGAAATTATTGTCTTTAGTGACAACAACATCAACAAATGAAAAACGTTTTCAAGCTTACATCACTATTGTATGATAATCAAGTTGCAAAATAGTATTAAATACATTAAATGCTACATAATATATTATATAGTATACTACACATCTCTTAAAATTACCAGTGTAGTAGTAATTGACATTGACATTCACAAGTTAAATATTAAAATAATTGAATGTTGACTAGAAAATCAAAAGTTGCATGAATAAATTAATACATGATATACATACATCTTGATGATCGAGATTAGAAAGAAATCGGTTAAGAGTCTTTACCACTAAGGAACTAAAATGAGATGAAAAATGGTTTTAAAAATTGCATCAACACAATTATCTAATCTTTATCAAGAGAAGTATGAAGTAATAACATATCGTAAAAATGGTAGCAGATGCGTCCAGCATAATTATACCATTGTATACCATCTCTTGTAACTGGAAGCTTAAAAAAATTGTGCGTATATCAACACTAGCTGAATCATACCTACTTATAACGCATTATAGCAAAATTCAAACAACACCTAAATAATAAAAAATGGCTGCGAAAAATATAAAAAGGCAAATGATACATTCCTAATAATAATATCATTAATTTTACTCAAAATATGGAATGAATTACTGAAATGAACCAGCTTAATTAAGTTTACAATACAATTATACATAACCTAGAGTACATAAGACGAGCTACCGAATATATATATAGTCACTAATAACACTGAAATTATTTATTTTCAGCAATAGACGCGTATCATATTACAAACAAACAAAAAAAAAAAAAAAAAAAATATAGGATACAGACACCCACTTTATAACAAAGCAGCTTTTTTTGCGCCATCTCTAATTACAATATTATACATACACTATGTTATCAAACAAATAAGTATTTCCTCTAATGAATAAACCAACATTTGCAATTCTACTAATGAATAGTTATTTACAATACATTAAAATATGTCGATATCTTTGAGATGTTGATAGTTTCTGTCCCAGTAGCCGCCGTTGTAGAGCCAATCTTCTTGCTTCGTGTACGGGTTGGTGCCTTGACTGAACCACCTGGAAACGGAGATAGTCATAGTTTGAAAAAGAGACAATTTTTTTGCTGTTTTATCTATTTCCACATGGGTGGTGATTTTGGAATCAATTTCATCGTGGTTAAATGTTTGACCTTGTTATTTGTAGTCCTTAAAACGTTTAGTGCCAAAGAAATCAGAATGTTTTCCCCTGAAATGCCATTTCTATTGATTATTATTTTTCTGAGATCTTAAGAATAATGCAAGAGGAAACGCCTTTGCTAACAATTTAACTCATTAGGTACGTGCTATTCCCAGAGTCGAGTTTCAACAGGCCTGGGTTTTCATTATTAAAATGATCATTATTCAATTCTTGAAAGCCAAAAATCTCATAAATGAAAACCGCAGAATATAGATGGGAATTAACTATTCAATAGTTATAGTTAAAGTTGCATTAGTCTTCTGTACCTGGGTTGCCAAGGTTCCGAAGACTTCTTCAACGCCTTCCTGCTCGTCCTCTGCTTCTCCTCGAGGCGTGTCTTCTCAGCAGCAGCGCCATCTATGTCACCTTGCTCCAACATCCTCACGTCAGGTCGCAGGCGGCTGTCGGTAGGACACAGTTGGCCCTTCATGCCAGTTTCCAGCTCGTTAAGTGACATCGCGAACTCGGTGAATTGGTAGTACTGGAACGATATTTTAAAAAAAACATGAAGGACAATAAAACTGGAATTGACTTGTGGTATTCTTTCAACCTTATTTTTTTAAAGTAATAGTACTAAATACCTCGAAGGCAAGATTCCAGGAAAAAAAAGCCCTGGCCGTCAAAGGATGAAATGGCTAGACGACATCAAGAAATGAACAAAGCTAAGCTACCCGCAACTAAAAGAAGCAGCATGGGATCGCAAGAAGTTTTGCCAACTGACCTCCGAACTTCAATATGAAGATGGCACCCGATGATGATGATGATGAGTACTAATTCAATTTTGTAAGGAAAAGGTTTTTAAATTGACTAATGTGGCAAACTAAAGCACAACAGTGACCAGAGCTCACCAACACATTTTACAAAATGATATGAAAGGTGTGATTTGCGTGTATTCTTCCACAGAACATACATTCTACAAAAACAATAATATGAAATTTTGATATTAAGTAATTTTCGCTACTACATTAGTTTCTTATATTGCAAGTACGAGTATATACATACTTGTGCGCTATTGGGCGGCCTGGCCCGAGCCTCCCACAGCGTGACGGACCCAGGGATGTCGATGTTGTAACTCTCGTCCGGCTTCGGCACGTCCTCGGAACCCTCGGGCTCGTCGTTCTGAAAATAAATATAACTGATATATACATTTTCCGTTATAAATAAATATTCTGGAAGCTACGTGAAGTTTTATAGTCCAGTCTACAATTAAACGAATTAATAGATGTTTTATGAGATTACATAATTTTATTAGGTACCACTAAACATGCGTCCATCAAGTCAAGCGCTTCTATGTGGATGAATGTATATTTATGTTCGTAAATGAGCGGAAGATCGTTGATATATTATGAGGGCCATCTTGGATCGTTTTTTTTGTATGTAATTTATACGTTCTGTCAGACATTTTAAACATCTGCACAAACACTGCTGTATTCCAAGGAACCTGCCTAATTCCTGTACTGGATTGAACTGGTACATACAAACAACATTACTCACATCTTGTATGGACATGGAGCGTAGCGCGCCCACCTTGAAGCTGTTCAGCTTGGCGAGTACTTTCTTGGGCGTGTGCGCGGGGGTGTGCGCGGCCGCCTCCTCGCCGCGCTCGCGCGCCCACTGCTCGTGCTGCGCCGCGCTGCACGCCTTGATCAGCTCCGTCCACTTGCCGTACAGGAAGCGGACACGCTTCTTACTGGAATACACAAGAAAATTTTTAGATTAGATAGAGATTTTTGAGAAATTACCTCGCATTAATGGCACAACGTCTTCGAAATAGCAAATGTTCTCATATTCAACAAAAGTCGCTAATATGCCGCTAGAATCGCTAGAGTAATGTCTGAAATGTCAAATATCAGAATCAGAACGGTATCCCTTTGTAGCTTTGAAGAATCTGTCTTATTTAATCCCAAAACCTCGTAGTCTTCTTGGAGCATAGGACTGAGGACTAACTGGTAGAATTCGTTGGTTTACTTACTGAGCGTCCACAATGAACCCGTCGACCCGGTGCAGGTCCCGGTTGTTGAAGCCAGCGGGCTTGAACACCAGGTTGGCTCGCAGTCCGGCACCGCCGTGGCAGACCACCTCCATGACGCCGTGCTGCTCTATCCACAGCTTGCCAACGATCACGTTGTGGACGCAGCAGTTCACGTTGGTCCACGTGTATGCTTCACCCCATCTGGAAATCACAAATCACTGTAAAATTAAAAGTCTTTTTATAAAAAAGTTAATAGTATAAAGTCTTAAGATTGGAGCTCGCAGACGAAAATTCGAGTAGCCACTAGTAAGATATATAAGTAAATGATTTACATACCTGGGCAGTTCAACAGTGACGTGCCCCTTGGGTTGTATCTCGACGCTCTTCCCGCAGAACTTGAGCTTAGGGTGCACGGAGCCGTGGAACACGAAGTGCTGGCTGTCCGCGTGGAACGCAGACACTGGCGGGTGGTGCGACACCTGCATACCATGGACATAAAACATCACATATTATTAAGTGATTGAAAACTATCATTCTATTAGTCTATAAGTCAAGGTTAGTTTTATTGAAGCACAATATATGCGATTTGGAAAATAATTTTCTGTCTTAAACACTATGCATAAAGCAATTTAAACTAGTCAAGTTTGGTGCATAAAGATATTCAAACTGCCCAAAAGGATACATAGACTGCTGGACTGTGGAAAACAGCTAAAAACCAAATTCTAAAGTAATCTATTGAATCGAGGACATCTTCTTTTTTGTTCAAATTCACCAGAATCAGAACAAAACCAGTTAGATTTCCATTGTAGCAATCCATGTTTTACATTTCAAATAACTCATTCACCGAACAAATTGAAAAGCGGATTGTTGAATGTAATGAAATGGCTTAGCCACAAATTGGAACCGACGAACGATTTGTGATCACGTACATCGAATCCAATCGTTACAAAATTATACCTATACTTTACAAAATACGGTAGGTATACGGGGCTTGGTAACATACATTTCTTGTGATTGGTTATATGACATTAACTGTACCCAGAATATATAATCTTGTATGTACTTGTATACTCGTATCACCTGCGTCGATATGGAGTAAAAAAGCGTGTCAAAAGTAGCATCATTTGTTAATCCAGTTTCAACCAAATCAATAATATTCAGCAATGAAAATGTGACGTAGCGTAATAAGTGCCCAATTGACAAATGAGAGTTTCCATACCTTCTATGTGAGGAAAGAAATATTCTTTGAACCATTTTCCATCAATGACTGACCTGTTCGCACACAGCTCGGAACTCAGTTCGCTCCAGCTCGTATGTCTCGCCCAGCAGAGGGTTGAAGGGCTTGCCCAGCCGCTCCCAGTTCGACGCCAGAGCACTCACTGCGAACGCTGGAAATAACACCACCTATTTAGTAAACCTACGCATGATCACACCTTATGAGATGTTAACTGCTCTTGCCTAGAAATATACTGGATTTCTCGAGGCGAGCGTATTATGAACAATAAAAAAACTGACGAAATACTAAGTTGTTTCGCTAAGTCCACTTTTTCTAACTAGATGGTATCATATCGAATGTCAGAATTTGGTCGTGAAAATTTTACGCACGTTTCATTAAATTAAGCTTCTATTTCTAAAGCGCTTGATTGACGAGGGTCGTCCTTTCAAAATGTATGACGTGTCACATCTCTGGAATATATCATGTTTGGTAGGTACGTAGGTATCACTTATGCGTATGTAGGTATACCTACTAAATACGTTTCAATGTCACTAATTTATTGGTGACATATAAAAAGTATACGTATTTCGCTCTCAATTATCTCGGAGCAACGTAGGTACTCAGTAGAATAACTATAATTTATCGGTCTTTAAGTGTAAGAGTGAATCGGTTTCTTCTAAGCAAGCGCGCTAGATCGTACCTAGATTACAATGTTGCTTAACATCAGGCGAGTTGTAGTCAAGCGTGAGCCTATCTTCTATAAAAAAAATATCGCGCGTGGTATGATCATTAGAAGCTTTCTACTTCTTTCCAAAACAGAAAATCCAACCACTGTTCCAGTTCGATCCTAATTTATGCCTATGATTCCCACAGCTTCTCAACAATCACCATCATTATCATCTCACCTGCGATGTACTCCATCCTGGAAACAGGGTCGGTCTGCTCAGACGCCATACGCAGCAGGTGTGCGTACTCCAGGTACTCCAGCATGCGCTGGAGGAAGGACAGCGGCTCGTTGAACACCACCGGCATGGTGATCTTGGATAGCTCCTTGCCAACGCAGTTCTTCAGCACAGACCACAGGGAGAAGTCGCCGCGGCTGAATTGAGCGACGGGAAGTGAGGTCCTGGAAATAAATGTTGAATTGGTATTAGAAATGCTGAATGCCCAAAGACAATTGACGCTGACGCAACATCCCAAAATATAGTGTGCATTGAATTGGGATAAAAACTATCCTACTTATATCACTCTCAGGACCTTTTACCTACTATCATACCAAAAAAATGTGATTTCCTGTTTTTTTGCGACATGAAAGCGGAACGCAATTTTGACGCTTTGATATGTATGATATTATTGTATGCCTACACGGGTATTTGTAGCTACACATATTGGTAATCACTCATTAGTAACAAAACGGCTAGAAAACATTTTTAATTAAATGTCTCTAATTACTCCACTTCATTACAAGCAACTCTTTTTAGGTCGTATTTAAAAACTCCAGCGACTGGAAGCGAGAGAGACACTAAGTCTGTGATAACGAGTTAGCTCCAAGTAGGGTACCAACTTTCTCTTTGTTACACGACACTTTGACGATAAACCTAACGACGCTTTAGCGACTAAACTTATTAAAAAGGTACCTTTTCCTACCTACATATACAAAAGTACAAAATAATTGCTACAGCGACACTTTTAAACACTTTTTAGAACGAAAAGTTTAATTGTAAAGCCTAGTCTATTAAACAATATAACTTCTCAGTTAGTGAAAAAAGAATGGAGTTATTTTTACTCTCTCTTTGAGTCGTATTTCCTCATGACTGAGGGTCGTGACTCCCCCGCAGAACTAATTCGTTAAGGGAGATGTTCGGATATTGTGGTCCTCAAACATGTCGGTTTCCTCACGATGTTTTCCTTCACCGTTAAGTGAGTGCAAATCCACACATAACTTGAAAATACAAGTCATTGGTGTAGGGCCAGATTCGAACCAGGGTGCGTCTGGTTGAAAAGCAGACACTGGAACCGCTGAGCCACACTCGCTTATATTTTTATTTTTACTAACGTGAGTTTTATGAACAACACTCACGTTTAATGAACTGTGTTTTCATCATATTTACCTAGTCTTAGATATCTCAAACAATCTTAAAAGTTTTATATCTGACCAACTCCGTACTTTTCCACCCAATTTTATTATGAAAACTTCAAGAAGACAAGTCATAATCTTTTAATAAAAACTTCAAACGATAAGATCTCTAATATTCCATTTCATAATGGAAATAAGTACATCAAAGAACGGAGGCCACTTCTCTAACTTCATTAGTCGAATAACCTAGTTAGGGATATCTGCTGAATTATTCATATTGAGAGCAATAATAAAGGTTCGTGAAAGCCAATGTTTCTGAAAAGGACTGAACAATTATGTAGAAGAATGCAAATAAATAAAATATAATAAAAATTGCCTTCATTTCCCTATTTAAAAAGTTTTAAATTACAGTTTTTGATGTCATTTTGTTCATTAAAATATTATTAAGTATTCAAATTTTTATAATATTTCTTTATACATTATAATGCCCAAAAATTTTAATGTCAGATAGAATTTACAATGTCAAAATAGTAATGTATTGATGTCAAATTTAAATTTTAACTAAACTTTCTTCAATTATCTCGGGATCGTCCAACTTTGGACGTAGACCTCCTCCAGCTCTTGCCATGTGCTCTTCGTCAATGCAGTTCTAGTCCATAATTTTCCCGCCAGAAGAATGCAGCCAACCAGATAATATTGAGTTATTGTTATAATTTAACCCGGCGTCAATGACGCTGGGTCATATTGACCCGAAGCGTTTTCAAACGTTAATAATTATTTGTTGTGACCATTTAGTGCTTTGAGCGTTCGTGTAGCAGGAGATACAGCCTCCCTCTATCCGTTTCGCTGGCATGGTCAGTGCGACGCCACCTGCGCAGCGAGATACACGTGCGTCAAATTAATTCGGGTAAGTATGACCCAGCGTCATTGGTGGTGTGGTGATTTCGTGGCTTAATTTTTTTCGCTTATTTAGTGTTTATTGTTAATTAATGATTTTCTTTTGTAGGTTTTTTAGACAAAATGTCTTTGAAAAACGACAAAGCAATAGTTTTGGCATTGCTAGAAGAGTCTGATTCCAAAAATGAAGATTTCCAGGCAGCTTCAGACATTGACATTGAGGATAACTTATCAGGACGTAGTAATGACAGTGAAAGTGAACAAGAGGCAAGTGATGCGGAGTCAGGTTCATCGGATAATCTCGACCTTGAATCAGTTTAACGGCAATGATAAAAAACAACTCAAACTTGTTCAGCATGCCACATTTACATATGCCCTGACCATGTGATTCCATACTGCAATAATTGCAGTAGTTCCATGGCTCTGAATGAGGAAGTAGAAGACTGATCTCATTGTATTTGCATGATAAGAAGTTGATTTGATCTCTTTATAACTAGAGAAGACTGTTGATTTCTATTATAAAAAAAAATATTTACCAAAAATTAAAAATATAGATACGTTGTGTTTTTATAGATGATTTTGCATGTGTTGTTAAATAATTAATAAAAAATGGATTAATGTAATGTATTCGTTTTATTTTTGTTTAATTACCTTAATAAAGAACCCTTTATACATAGAAACTAAATAAATATGAGATGACTCAATAAATTTACAAAAAAAAAGAAAAATAAATTCGGGTCAATATGACCCGAGGTCATCGTCTTTGAAATTATTTTCACGTCATTGGCGCCGGGTTAAAATAAATATTTTGTATCATTATTCTATTGCAAGATCGACAAATTATAGAAATGGAAAACAGATTACTTATTAACCCACTTAACTCTTATTATGAAAAACCTGTACGAAAACCAGGTAAAAAGGTATATAAACCGTTTCGTACCGTCTGTTCACATTAGGTCAACTTTTACAGCATTCAGGCAGGTCAACCTTTACAGGTCGCGTGACCGCCACACTCATTACTACCACCTACCCTACAGGGTTCGCTAAGTGGCTATAAACTAGTGTTACTTACTTTTATACAAATGGGCCAGTTATTAGCCTTGAACCTAGCAAAGATTTTACTGAAAATTAACGACACGAATAAAAGCATTTTTATCGAATCAAAGTAAGTAATTCCAATAATAATAATTGTACTTTTTATTCTGTGGTTACGTATATTTTTAATGTTTGTAATAAATTTTAATGTAATAAATTTTATCCAAATCGGTTCAGCGATTCAGCGTAAACGAGGAACGTTTGAAAATATTTGTTCTATTGTAATTTTTGTAAAGTGTGAGAAATAAAGGCATAGGCTCGCCTCTAGATAGACTATAACTCGCCAGATTTAAATATAACTATTACAAATTTAAATTTGAAATGTTGCCACAACAGTTTTAATTTCCGCAGTTTCTCAGTCGGAAAGCTCTCAAGGGCACAAAATGTAGGCAACTTTTAGCAAAAAGCTGGAATTTCTTGACGGCCAATGAAAGCAGCATCCGGTTTCCGGTGCCGCGACAATAGCTCTACGACATACATCATAAATAGAGCATAAAATACATGTGTATACCTGTGTGTTATGCTCTAGATTTAAAATAGAGTATGAATGTATAAGTCATGAAGATGGCTGAAAAAAATCACATTATAACAAAGGTACATAAAACTCAGAAAATATACATTTTGAGCTTTTGAGATTTTCTGATATCTGAGACTACTGTATTTTCTAGTATAATAAAGAAAGTAGACAAAAAATAATTATACTCAATGTTGATAAAATAATATACCTAGATAATATCGATAATAATATAGCTATAGTTTTATCGGATCGTGAAGGGCCTCACATTACGTCATGATCCCACTGATGTCGTCTAACATGCCGGGTTTTAGACCAGAGAGTCTGTAGACGCTATGGTTTATTTTTTCTCAGCGTTGCCTTGGACAATCCTATTATTTCCTACTTTACAAAAAAATATTTCACTCAAATTCCTAGCGGTCCCCGTAAGGAGGCCAAGGGCACGTTGAGATCCCTCTACCCCCGGGTGTACCCCCCTAGGGGCGCTGGCCGCAATCCCTCGCATGGCACTCGCGTGAAGTGCCCGTCGCGTCGGTTCGTGCTATATGAGCAATATCCAACAACCGAGCTTTTGTTTTGCAGCTTCGGGGTTTTAGTTTGAGCTGAGCTTTATAAAAGTTGGGACCTAGATACTGTGTGCGGGGATTGCTGTTATGTTCATAATTTAACAATTGTATTTATATCCATGAAATCTTAACTATAATAAAAAATAAAATGGAATATCTATCTTCTTTAATCAAATAGATTTTTGAATATATTAATAACTCAAATATGTATTTTACTGTTTTAATACCCACAAATTATAAAACGACAAGTTATAAAAAAAACATCAAAAATTCTATTTTAAGCTCATTCAATTCATTATAACGGCCATGTCAGCCAAAAATACAGCAAAATATATTTCCAGGCGTCATAAATGTCATTATCATTAGGAAGGCGACCTTCGTACCTTTATTATCCACTTGTCCTAATCCAGGTCGGACTAAATCCAACTCATTATTCTGATAGCGTTTCGAGAAAGGTTCATTATTAATTAGGCACACTTTTTGATTAAAAGCCCATTAAAGTACTCGAAGTACTTGCAGGACCTCTGGTAAATTACTTTTCCAAGAGATTGAGTTTGATGAATTCACGGAATGGTCTAACTTTTGTCTCTATATAAGCTGTCCATCATCAATTTTGTATCAAAAGTAGGTAAGTTCTTTTCTAATTAACAAAAGAGTAATGATATGTAGTAAGATTGTATGGCTGTGGCCAACGCTGATAATGTAATAATAATGATATTTGTTTATGGCATTCAAGTAATGATTCTATAAAAAGCACAATTTTTATAAAATCATTACTTGAAGACATTTAAAAAAGCATATTCTATTTATGCGTAAAATTTTTTTTTGAAGTATTTATTCATTGTTTCCAACCAACACGGCTTCTCTTTGTTCATTTTAGTTAGTGAGTTATGTAAACAATGTCTGGAGCCATGGAAAAAGGTTTAGTGAACAATTTTAACGCTTTCATGTTTTTTGGAGGTTTTTTTGCAAACTGAAATTAGATATATTTTCTCTAGGTACAAAGTCGACATCCCATAGAATTAAACACAAACGCTGTGCTAGAGTTCCGTTGCCATAACTTGTTATATGATTTTATCAATAACATTTGCATATGTATACATACATAGCAGACATCAATTTTTAGCGTCACTGAGCTGTGCTATGTTTCTTACAACCTAGTTTCTTCATATAAACCGTCGTATTTTTCTTTGTATGCATTATTTCTAACATAAACAACAAGGAAAAATGGCAAGTATTTTTAATAATACCCGCTTGCATTGAAGGCAAAAGCAACAACATAATTTCGGGCAAACTTAGCAAACACTCTCATTTTATATTCTGCATTCGCGTCGAAGTTTCCAACTCGATGAAAGAAGTATAAAAGTGTTACAAGGTTTATCTACTTCAAGTACTTTCACACCCCAGAACTCCCCAAAGCGGCGGGTAGTCTCAGAAATATATATAATCCAGCTATTTGTATCGAGCCAGTAGCGAGGCGAGTAGACTGACGAGTGGTCTTTCAAGTGCGCTGGTTCAAGGGCGCAAGTAGCTGCGCGATCAATATACCTGCACCACAGATTACGTTACAGTTAGTATTTAGCGAGCATTGATGAAGCCACACATAATAATACAGTTACAGTACAGTTCTTATAATCATGGTATAGAGTATAGACGTACCTATATACTGCTAGGTATTCAATGCCCAGGCTCGGCCTCAGCTGTTTGCTCGAGGGACCGGGGACTAATGGACCATAAATAAAGGCTGAAATCGAAATACTTTCAGTATTTTTTTCCATTTTGCCACGGAATTTTTTTCTCAGTTTAGGGATTGGCAATTTGGCTTCGTGTCGAGGAATTATTTAGGCCCGAAATGCGGTGAGGCGGTGATGCGAGCGCTATTTGTGTCCTTGGGGAGCTTTTTGTTCGATCGTCTGGAAGTCTTCATTTTTTGCCGAAATCCGATTTTGATAATAAATCAAAATACACTCGTATTCATCATCATCATCATTAAGTTCACCCACTGCTGAGTATAGGCCTCCTCTCCAACGCGCCACATAGTACGGATTATTAGAGTAAATATTTGTATTTCTTTCTTCACGTTCAAACCGTTGCACCTATTTCAATAACATTCTTTACGGAGGTAGATTAAGCAATCAGATTAACATATCGGCTATATTTTATCCTGGAACGAAGGTAATTTTTCGGGGTGCTATTTTATACATTGTTAGACGTGTTTCTGTAATCTAATTCTTTAATCATGACAGATGTCTGCAACAATTGTATTCATCAATGTTAAGTGTCCACATATATTTAAATTTACCCCAAGAAATACCTACCTTTAAACGATAATTTCAATCAACATTTAAACAACAAAACCTTACCTAAAAAAGGACAGACAGACAAAACTACTTTAATAACAAACAACAAGGGGAATAACTTAACGTCTTATATTAATACCATAAGATATTCTAAAGGTCTGACAAGGGTCCGCTAAGATGGACTGGAAGAGCCAAGGTCCCGGCGAAAAGACCCCAAGCCTAAAAAGAACCTTGAATTTGAAAAGTGGATCAATATGGACCCTTGCAACCTTGGTCTCACGGCCGGAGGCAGCATTTCGATCAATTGCATATTGTTGCGGAAATCAGAGTGGAAATTTTAATCTGATTTTAATACAAAGAACTTTTGGTGAATGATTTCAATTTGATGGTTGTGGGCATGTAAGGCTGAAAACTGTATTAAAAATAATGTGTCCTATATATAAGATGAGAAAAAAAGTATATATGTAACTATATGTGCTTTGTTATATGCACTCGTATATTGATCTTATAAGAGACTAGTGGGTGCTCGCGGCTTCGCTCGCGTTAAGTAAAACTTGCATACCCTATTTCACCCCTTTAAATGTGGCATTTCCAAAAATCCTTTCTTAGCGGATGCCTACGTCATAACATCTACCTTCATTCAAAATTTCAGCCCAATCCGTCCAGTGGTTTAGGCTGTGCGTTAATAGATCACTATATCAGTCAGTCAATCAGTCAGTCAGTCACCTTTGAGTTTTATAGGTATATTTAGATTTATTAAAAATATTTCACTGGCCAATCAATTATTTTATTTAAAATGGCGTCTCTGAAGTAACCTAAGGCTCCACAATTAATTAAAAGCTTGAAAAACTTTCAAACAATCTAAAACATTGCTCCCGATGGATTTGTTAATTAATATTCCATGGAGAATAATAAAAGCCTTTGTATTGTTCACACCAAGCTAAGTAATTAGCGGGGTTCAGTGTGATACAAATTGTAAGTACCTTACAATTACTTTTTTGTGATGTATTTAACATGAACAAATAGCTTTTGGTATCGCGGTTAAAAATAACGGTTACATTAGAAACTTATTTAAGGGACAGTTTTCTTTATTTAATTACCTAATTACATTGAAGAATCATGCAAGCATGTAGATACTTTTAAACAATCTTCTTCTTCTTCTTGTCGAATGAGAGTGGCCAACTCTAATGTCGAGAGTTTATTAAGCCGCCCTAAGGGCCTCTGACATGGCTTAACGACTGCCGTACTAGACAAATAATGCAAAATTTAGACGTATTAATACGCAAGGTGACAAATTTACATGCACGATTTTTAAGCACGTAATGTAGTTATCATACCTATTCCACTATCCTTTAGCTATTATACCAGAACAATAACAGAAAACACTTCCACAAGGTAATGAAATTAGCGCTTATGTCCGATATAAACCCGCTGGCTGTAGGTACTGTATTTCGGCCACGTAGTTAGTAGATATCACTTGGTAGGTTTCCATAAGGAAAGTATTAATGACTCCACTCTGGAGGCCGAGCCTTTATTAGGTAATGGCTCTACTCACATTACAATAAGAAATTAATGGCTACTTGTACATATATACGTATGTGGACGCTGTTTACTTGCTACTAGTATATAGGGCAGAGTTTTGTATGAAACACGAGTGAATGTAACAAAATGGTTAAGAAAAGTATTTTAATAGAATAAGTAACTATAAGTACTATGGTTTTAGCGTTTTAGCTAGACAATACTTAATACGAAACCACAACCTATACATACACCTATTCCTACCAAAAAATAATTACCTTTATCTGGGGTTTTTTGCAAAATTGTGAAATTATCACTACAACCATAAGCCTTAATAAGTACTACATCAAAACCACTGAATAGTAAATAAAACTACTTTGTTAATTACGTTACGTAAGTCTCAAGTAAAAATAGCCTCCACCATCTATTCCTGTTTATTTATTAACCTGCCATATTCTACTTGTAAAATATTCTCTCTGTAGGAAATAAACACACCAGCTGTACCGCCCCCGGCGTGATACAACCTTGTAAATATACCGCCTTGATCAAATTACCGCCTGAAGAAATTGAGGTGAGGAATATACGCCAGTTACGGATATATATTTTTTGAGAACATCTGCGGTGTTTGGAATGATACAGAAGATTAATATATTATTGTATGCAATATTTTGGATATTTCTTGTGGCCTGACGACTCATCCCAACATAACGATAAGACTGTTTATAGGCATATGCAGCTATGCTGCTAGTGGTAATTTATAAGTATTGGCGATTGTTGTTTCATTGTTTTGCGATTGTCCACAACCACTCTTATTCATTTTGGGGAAGTACATTAAAACTCAAGTAAATAAAAAATCAATACATAAAATAGCTCGTAGAAGAAACCTATCCATTCTGTAAGGTTTATAACCAGACAAGATTTCTGTTTGAAAATCACCTTTCCACTCTCCGTACTGTAATCTAATACACCCACCATTTCCACAGAGTTATATCTGAGTATCTACTTGCTGAGGTAGAGGAAATGAAATTTAATTTGCAACCGGGCGGCGGCGCGGGACCAATCAGAGCGAGATTGCCTGCTTGCTTCAAACACGCCGAGCGTATGGGAATCAGTGTGTCATGACAAGTAAAGCCAAGTAAATGGTGTTAATGTCTATTTTGTGGTATGATCAGTAATAAAATGATTAATGTATAATAATCAGTGGTTTCGAAATGTGTCAAAAACGTTTTACTTCGAAAATAATATATTAATTAAATCACTAATCACTGAGTTTAGCTATTCGCTATGCTAATTAGAGATTAAACTTATACTTATATTGGGGGCTGATATGTGATGCTATTATTCTATTAAAATCTATAAATATTGAACGAATTGATAAGTAAGAAACACTCTAGCAAGCACATAAAAATGAGATAGCTATGAGCAACATATAATACCAAATATTTCGTAGACCGAAAAGCAAATATTTCGTAGACCGCCTACGACTGAGGGCGTAGCTAGAGCTACGAACACGCTCGAAACCTCTACAAGGTGACCTTAAAACTTTTCAGTTTTCGAAGTCATTATAAAACCCTTCGGGCCTCTAGACTCTTATACATTTAAAAGGAGTCTCATAAATATTCCACAATCTGCATAAACATAAACTGTTGAATGGCGTCTGTTGTTCTCTAATGCTATAGCGCCCTCAATAGACCCGTGAGTGACATAGCAGAGTAAAGACAGCTCATTTTATTACTTGGGATAAAGTAGATTTTGCATTTGACTACAGTCTGTCTGATATAAAGCATTGTAGCAGTCTAGAGTGTAACACTCTTACCCATAAGATAGCTATTAACTCTAGATTTGAAGATCCCTGTATTGTAGTTCGCAGGAAACACCGCCTGCTTGCCACTACATGTTACTCAAATATAATAATAAGTCAATCAACTCGCAGCACAGTCATTGACACTTTCATAAGACAGCTAGCGAATGAAACATAGGTACTCATTTATTTTGGTAAAGTATAAAAATTTCGTTGTAAGTTTTATATACTCTCTTATTTTGTGTAAAACAGAATGCTTTATAATATTTTTATTGCGTTTACAAAATGGATGAAGCCAGTCTATCAGTGTAATGTCGCCAGCCCTCGCCCTTCGCCCGAGGTCCCGCCTGGGATCGATACCCGCGACCTTGAGCCTTCGCCCCGCTCCAATGTAAAAAGGTCCTATACGCCTGGATCAAACCATTTTTGAGGGTTGAATGGGCGAACCTGATCATGTTATAAAATGTAGCCTTTTGTTGAGGTGAATGGATATAACTTTTTTGTTTCAAATGTAAAAAGGGTTTGTTTTTTATATATTAAGAGGTATTTTTTAATTTCAAATATGTATAGATTGTATAGGCATTATATTTGGCTATTCAGTACCAGCATATGAAGGTACTCTACTCGCTGTTAAAACACAAAGTAAGTACGTATATAATTTTAGGTTCAAAATTGTAAATGAAAAGATTTTTCGTACCATACAGCTATTAATTTTGGTTACTTACGTATTGCTTTATTCTTATTGAAATGATAAAATACAGCCTGTATTTAATTATATTACTAATGTTATTGCTAAACAGATTTTCAATGTACAAAGATTTCAAGTAAGAAGCAGCTTATTTTCCAGACTCAGGTGTTACAAGAGAGCCAAGGCTTAAGTTAAATGAAATCGTTTTAAACCAGTTTACTCAGAGTAAATGTATGCGTCAGGTGATCATATAATTTGAGTAATTATATTTGTAATACGGGCGTGCTTAATTATATCTATTTTAAGCTTTGAAATTAATTCTATTCTATTTCAGGACTGCTTAAAATATTCAATTGAGAATATATTTCTTGGAATACAAACTCTCAAACGTACGCGTAGGTCAAACTTAGAAATCTAAAAACGTTGAATTAAAATTTAATTCTTAGCATCCCACTGATATTAATGTCGAAATACATGTACATATGTATGTGTGTTACTTCTTCATGCTAAAAACTGATTTGAAAGAGATCTGGCTCAGGGAAGCCCTTTACTTATTTACAAATGTGGCGCTGCGACCCAAAGTGGATCCTGGCCTCCGACACAAAGAGACGCCACTCCACTCGGTTCTGCGCCATCTCCTGCCACTCGGTAGCATGCATCTCTACTTTTGAATTAATTTAATTACCAAGGGTAAAATCACAGGGCAATACATGTATTACATAGCATAACTGTATCGTGAATGTATTCATTTTGGTAGTATTATAATATAAGACTCCTTTTCACCAATAAATACAATTCATCGCCATTTTACCTGCTCAATATATTCAAACTACAAACATTACCCGACCAAATGTTTACAAAACAATTTACATTTCAAAGGATAAACGTTACTGAGGTGGCTTATTCAAGCTTCAGATTAAGGTACACTTCCGTGGCCTAAATAAACACAATAAGTAAACTTACTCCCACAACAGCTAATGTTACTAAAAGCTAGCGTGGTTGGAAAACATTGCAGATTGTATCAAAAAGGTGCTTATTAAGTTACTGTTATTACTTAAAAACTGACCTATAAAGAGCCACAAAATAAGGTTTTATTTATTGTAATAGTAGAGTACAAGTAGTAAAGTAGTAGTAAAAGTATGAATGTGCTTTCCAACAGCAACGAATAAGATTAGTTAAAATTTAGGTAACGATGTAAGCATGATCCATTAGAAATCTTACATTGCGTCGACACAAATAATATTTATAAAACCAGACGTAACAGAATACAATAAATTAAACTCTCCAGAGCGTAGAGTAAAATTTCTCCAGAGTTTCATTTACAATGGATTTCCGCATAGAAACGCCTAAAACAACATCTTAAAAACAATGAAGAAAAACATCGCGAGGAGAGAAGAGTTTTTTTAAACATTTAATAGGCTTACGTTTGACTATAGCCTGCCTGATGTTAAGCACTACTATAGTCTAAGATGTAGCACGCTTGCCTAGAAGAAACCTATTTACTCTAGGTAGGTAGGTAGGTTTTAGTATTGAAAGTCTCGGCTGTACGTCATTGTACGTCAGTCGTTAAGCCATGTCATTTAGGGCGGTTTGACTAACTCGCGGCACAAGAGTTGGCCACTCTCATTCGATAAGAAAGAGAAAAAGAGGAAGATAGCAAAATGCGTAATACAAATACAGCTATGCTCTTTGTTAGGTGCAGACGAGATCTGAGTCAGTATATGACGTCATATTTGCACATTCTGTTTAAAACAAACCCAGCAAAACTACATTCGTAATAGGAGCTGTTGTAGTTTTGTTTTCATACATCACTTTTTAAATTCGGACACGAAACGTTTACACGTGTTACCCACATACATACAATGTACCTATACTTTTTTATTGATGAACCATTTTTACCGATATACAAAATTTAATCTAATTTTATAAAGGTACAATTAGATTAAATAAAAAATAAATAAATAAATAAAAATATATTGGCCAGTAAATTATTGGCTTGTTGGTAAGCATATTGATAGAAATAAATCTAATAAAATAACTTAAAGTTTAAAAAATGATTAATACAAAGCTTTATTTTGTTTGCCATTTTAAAACTAGTGTACATAAGTGGCTTATAATGAACCAATGAAAAGTCCAACTTATCGCTCACCTATTGAAAACTTTTACCACTATATTAATGTACCATCGTCTTTTGCTGCACTCGGCAAATAAATGCTTTGACTTTGACTTAGAACTATTTATGTCCTACAAAAAGGAAATTAAATGAGATGATTTATTTTGGAACAAGAAATTAGGTACGACAAAATTTATAAATAAAAGATAAAAAAAAGACAAACACATTACGTACATACAACATTTCTGTCTCGCCATCTTATCTTGTAACTCGGAATGAAAAAATAAAACAAAATCATAAAAGTATTCTCACCTGAATGTTTTCTGAGCAGCATTATCTTCCATCTTACTCCAGCAGACCTCCCCGCCCTGGCTCGGCGCCGCTTCGCTTCTCTTCCACGCTTATATCTTCTCTTTCAGTTTAGTTCAAAAACACTGATCAAATTATCCTCTAAAAGTTCGCAAGTCAATGTGAGTTATGTTTGAATGTTTATTTGATATCCATTATTATATTGTATGAAATGGTTGGCTAGAAGTAGTGTTGAATTAACGTATTGACACTGATTTACTGAGAATGTTAAGTGTTACAAAAGTAATTAAAAAAGTTTATATGTAAGTACATAATATGTTGATTCAGTGTGGCAGCTTTTATTAAGCTCGCATAACTAGTTCACACTTACGTATATAAAACGGTGTAAGCTCTGTAGAGCTATTAGGCATATGGGTTTTAAAATAACATTTTACAACGAGTATTAACCTACTTATTCAGTACTAGTGGACGCCTGCGGCTTCGGTCGCTTTAGTTTGAGATAAAAAGTAGCCTAGGAGATTTCTAAGACTTCATACTACAGTTTATAAAAGTTTTTACGATATGAGTGCTTAAATAACAGTCAGACAAAAATTATCAAAACTCCTGAAACGAGTTCTGTTATGGATTTAAAGTATACCCAAACATGTTTTTTCTAATGTCTTCTGTGTTTAGATTTTTGAGTATATGTATGTTCCTATAGATAATAGAAGTACGAGTAATTGCGCATTAAATAAATAAATATTCCGGGACATTGCACACAGCGCCATCTAGCCCCACACTAAGCAAACGCTTGTGTCGTGAGTACTAGATAACGGATATAATACTTATATACTTTTCTTTTGTAAAATACATACTTATAATACATACAAACGACCAGACTCAACACAAGTATAAAATTATAAAATTTTAGAGTACATAATTACTTGTGTCATGCGGGAATCGAACCCGCAACCTCTAGATTAGAAGGCAGAGCCACTACCAACTAAGCTAACAGGCCAGTCAGTCAGTCTTGATAACAGTTAAGTTATCAAGTAACAAAACACTTAGGTACGTTTTCCTTGATAACACAAAAGCTACCTTACTTTGGCCTAACTTTGCCCATAATTATATGAGTAAATTTGTAAACCTTCTTACTATGGACCAACTTCGCTGAAATAATGAACGCTTCCAAAGTTTTACCGAAAATAAGGTTATGATAACACATCCTACAGGGTAAGTAATTGTGAGTAGGAGATAACTTTTACAGACGAAAATATTTGTCGTAAATTACAATAGAAGTGCTATTGTAGTAAATTATTCTAACATTTTTGAGAAGTAGGTATTAGCCATCAGTAGCTCTATATACTGTATGCTATAGGTAAGTTTACATTTGTGGCACAAAAACGATTTCTAAAAGAATTCCAACTTCACTTAATTCAAAGTGATGTTTATTAAATCGCTCAAAACCATTACAAAGCATTTTATATTATAAATAATTCATTTTTCGATCTGTACTACGTGACGATGTAGTATAAGATAACCACGAAAACTATTATCCAATGAATTAAATAGACATATTATATAATTTTATATATTTTTTCCATGAATATTTTTAACTACATACGTTAAAAAGTTATGGTTTCTCTTTTGATTCGTATTTCGTCATGACTGAGGGTCGTGACTCTCCCGCAGAACTAATTTTCTAGGGGCATACACATACAGCCTTTATATAACAGCAATATGCGTCCTAAGTAAACAAACAGCTTCAATGTGGACACCTACATTATTTACCAATCAGCGCCATCTATGTTATCATATTAAACCAATCACAGCCATGTATTCATAACACGTAGCTCAGATATGGTCCAGAGGCGACTTACAGTAAAGCAGAAATATTATTACTAGAGCCTAACAAAGCATTTCAGGATTTGTAAGGAAATGTCGGCGGCACAATCCCTCGGCGAAAGTAGAAAGCCTAAGTAGGTTATGAATGTGTACCTTTTGTATTGTGTACGTGACATATACATGTATGTTAAGGTAGACTGTAGGTAGATAATGTACATCAAGGTGTAGGTGTATTGATTGGTTCTAGAAAGACGGTAGCTTCGATGTCATTGAATATTGTAAGAACTTGAACTTTTAGGAAATCTTCTGAAGTTACATATGAATACTAAAGATCTGAAGGCCAAAGGTTATGCTGAATAACTAAAGATTTACCTTGGCTATTATAATGAATCGTGACCCGAGAACATGTTATCTGTGAATGGATCTTGGCACACACCACGAAGCTCTAGCTCAAGAGAATTTCTCCAAAGAATAATTCTGCCGGGAGTCACGAGACTCCGTAATGAGGAATACGAGAGAGAGTTTATTACGGACTATTACGGAAATAGAAAGTATATAATTATATCAAAAATTGCTGTTAATGTTACTGCGGAACAAAAGAAAATCTCTACAATACATACGTACTCATCAATTCAGAAATTAGATAAAAATTGCAATAAACTATTCTGTCTATAAAATCGAATATCACCACAACCAAACCACTAAAACCACGTATCCCATATACTATCAAAACTGGACTCCTTTTTCATTTCCACCATTGAAATCCAGCTCACATTGTTGAAATATGTAACGAGCTCAATATAATATTATTTAGTACATTTCAAAAAGCAATATTTTGAATATTGCTAAAAAACCTTGTATTAATCTCTCTCTAGAGTATAGAAATGGTACAAAGTTTAATGGCGCCGCAGTGTGTCTCAGAGACTACTAAGGCAATACTACGTATGTCTGTCTCCAAGCTGGCGCGGCGCCAGGTGCCCTGCAGACGCTGACCTGCGGGTACCAGCTGACTGACAGATGCTGGTTGGGGTTGTATTAAAAAAATAGAAGGTTGGTTTTAGGTGAAATTTAAAGAAAGAGTTCGTTGAAATGTAATACAGTTTCAAATCAAAGGACAAACATTTCGATACTTAATCTCCAAACTAGAAAGGCTTCAATCATAACAATCATTTTAGCTAACCACAGGCAATCGATTTACTGAAATCAAAGCTGATTTGTTTTGCCCGCAGGACACCGCACTTTGACAAACGCGTGTTATTGTCCAATCAATACAAACAACCTATAAGACTGTATTCGCAAACGAGCATCGAACAAAACACCGTACGTACTCTGCCCCGGGGCGTCGCAACATCGACCCAAGCTGGGCAACAAGCCAGGTATATTATAACGGGTTACTGTTAAGCTAGCGCATTATCTTTTATTTTATAATATCTTTAGTACGTAATAGCAACTTTAAAGGTTCTACTAGTTTGGGAATTCACAAGAAACGACAAAAACTTGCTGTTACTCAGACAAAGTTTAGAAAAAGTGTCAGAAGCGAAATATGTTCTAGAGAACTTTCAAGAGTCGTAGAACACATGTAGTTGTTGGTTTGATGTACTAAAAACCTTTTAAAATATACAATAGTTGTTTACAGTCCCACGATTAGCTACCAGAGGATTCAGGATTCCAACATGTAGTGATGTAAACTTATTACGTCAGTAAATATATTTTTTGTTAGTTAATTTGTTTGGGCTTGCTTTAATAGGTGTAGTTTCACAGGAAACTACTTAATGATTTGAAAAAAATCTTCATTTGCAAAAATCTTACACTTTACGTAAAACGTAAGTTCTATGGCCTAAAAATAAAAAAAATATTAAGTATCTAGTAACCTTGTATACGAAGCTATATTCAAAATAACTTGACTCATGCCTTACCTGGCTGACCCCTTGTGATGGTCGGATTAAACCTGACAAGATTGGAGGTAATTTGCTTTGATCGAGCCTGTACTGCTACTTTGCGGATTTGGCTCGGGTCGGTGCAAACGTGTGACAAAATTTATACATTTTATTTTAAACTAGTGGACGCCCGCGTCTTCGCTCGCATTATTTTGAGATAAAAAGGTTTCAAATGAACATAACTTTTTTATTTACGAACCGATTGAATGCACCAAAATGTTAGTGAAAACCGTAGACAAATCTGTTCAGCCGTTTACGAGTCTATAACGAACAAACATACCTACGGACAAACAAATAAACAGTTTGTTTTAAACATATGAAGTAGAGCTAGAAAAAATAGATCTACTGAAATATCTGCCACTCATGTCACCTGTTTGCAGAATTGGATTTCGTTAGTTTTCCGAATTCATAGAAATGTAACTATCTGGGTCTTTTTGACAGAGTTACAGAGCCCATTTGGAAAATTACGTGACTCGAATAAAGATTACTTGATTTAAAGGAATATAAGGAAGGTACCTACGCATAACTATACTAAAGAAACGTAACTGAGCCAAAATAATAATTGCACGAAAAGGTCAACCGCCTCCACCGCGGATGAGTTGGTTGGCGGGGCTTAACCTTTTCTGTATTCATTAACAATTGGCTATTTCCGACATCGTAACCAATAAGAGAAACAATAAGGTGAGAATAAAAGGTGCAAGCATTTTCGACGCGATATTTGTATGGAATTACCGTTCTATAACATCGTTATTTGTAACAAGGTAGATATTTGAAGGTTCATTCTCATATCAAAGACGCGCTTCGTTACCTTTTCGTTTTGGCGATATGAAATTGGAATCGTTAGTCATAATTGCTTTTCGAATGGATATTTCTGGCGTTGGATATAATTTAATGTCGAATAAAATAATAATGGTCTCTTCTTTGAGTTACGGGGAGAAATCTGATGTTCTTGATATATGATATTCACATTTGTATAACCATAGCACATAGAAAGTATATATTGCGAGCTAAACCAAGTTACGCTATTAATTCGTTATATTTTTTAAACTAAAGAGGTTAATATTAGTCACTTAAATCTAAATTATTTCCAAATCAATAAAACAAGTACTGTCTCACACTGACCGGTACTTCCAAAACATTTCAATCCAAGAAAGCTTACTAAGAAATTGAATAGGTAATTATTTATTCATGCCGCCAAGGCCTGAGGAAAAGGCCGCAGAGCCCGATTGCTTTACTAATAACTAATGTAAGTTATTTCTTGCGATTGTAAGATTTATTACTTACATCAAGCAGGCTGTAGTCAAACATGTACACTTTAAAAAAATATGCTGGTTTCTTATTACTGATCTACCAATATGCAAATTTAAACATATAAAACTTAACACACAGCACAAACAACAGGACGGATCAGGCTGAAATTTGGCATGCAGATAGATGTTATGATGCCACCATCCGCTAATAAAGGATTTTTGGAAATGCCACTTTTAAAGGGTTGAAAAAGGGGATGCAAGTTTTACTTCTTAATGCGAGCGAAGCCGCGAGCACCCACTAAGAAGTGATAAAAGCAAAATCAAGATGTATTGTACATTTGTCACCAAATGTTGTTGTAGTTCAATAATAACATCTTCAAAAACAAAAGAAATTCTTTGTTGAAAACATATTATTCGTAGCAGCGTAGCCCTTTCCCCCTACGCCGTAGGCCGCGTAGGCGTCTACGAACTTTGACATTCACATGATGTGTTTTCCCTTTACCGACACAACGACCGCGACGCTTTATTTCGACAGTGATCGAGGATTTTCTTAACATTTTTCTCTTTTTATCGCCGTAGTTTGAAAGATGTCTTTATTTTCCAGACACGGAAAAATCTTAACAAAACTTATTCTTACCAGCACAAATTGCTCTTTTTGAAGTTGGTGGAAATGAAGACACACAATTTTATTCATAAAAGAAAACGGTTGTCAAAACCAGAAGGCTGCAATGAATGGCAGTGAGTGAATTAATTGTGCTCCTCAATTAACTAGCAGCCTCTTACAAAGAAACGCCTCCGACTGTTGTTCGGGAAACTTTCTCCGTGTCCATTATCAAACAAAGGAATGGACTAGGTCAAGTACTAGTTGCTTTAATTAGTTATAACAATGAAATGATGTTGTGGAAAATATTTATTAATGTGTATAAATAGTATATCTATTGTTAAGTCACCTGCTGTCACAAACATATAAAATTTAAAAAATGAGTTTTCAAACCACCTTTGGTGCCTGTGGTATATAGCCTAGCCACTTCTGAACTGTGACAAAAAGCTAATGTAAATATAATACCCCCATTGAGATAAACACATTATATTGAAATAAAATAATTATAAATTCCACAAATCAATTTAAATTTTTGTTTGATAATTCACGTTTTTTTTAACTAAGCATTATTTTGTTTGTCACTAGTTTTTAACAAGGCTTCAAACTAATTTACAGCAGTTTAAATAAATATGTAATTTTTAAAACTAAAACAGGTTTGCACTTGAACACAGTTTGCCAAAAGGTAAGCATTAGCTGTGATCTAAGATGGATCGTGATCAGTAGGTACACAGAGTATCAAAATAATCATGAATACGACATAATAGAATAATAGAAATTTATTCACCTTATAACCTCGTTACATTGGGCAAGTCAATTTACATTTTTCTTAATTATATGGTACATACTTAAATTAAATTAGTAAACTTATCAACCAATTTGGTCATACACAAATGATGATTCTGTCAAAGGCAATCTCATGTATTCGTTTAGTGTATAAAATGGGTTGTTAATAAAGAAGTTTTTAATAATGTTCTTAAAAGCGTTTGGAGGCAAGTTAATTAATCTATGTGGCAATTTATTAAACATACAGACTTTATTATAGTTAATAAATAAATAAAATGTATGTTTAGTAAAATTTAACGTGTCGGTATCGTGGGCGGAGTTCATTAATCATTAGGTTTCAATCGCATGATGGATGTTTGAGCATCACTCATTCATCAAACTGAATATCAATCAAACTGGTAACTGCCCATATCAGTATTTAGCTTTTTGTATGGAAGGAAGTAAATTTATCAAACTCAAAGAGCAAAAAGTTGGAATTTTTAACAAATGTTTTTAAACTTTAGATACGGTGTACGATAAACAAACCTGCTAACTAATTCTTGAAATAGTTTTTTCATAAATCTTGTAAAAAATAAATGAAATACATATGAACTACTATTTTCATTAGGAAGCAAGTAGAACCCCGACTTTGCCCGCAATATTGCCGCATAAAAAGTATTAAGACCCTTCTGGGACTCATGCTAACTACATACGAGTACATACCAATGATTGATGATTACATAAACAATAACTCTAAACTAATACTCAAATAATGTAAAAAAAAAACTATAGTCAAGTCTATATTTATGCCAACAATAGGCTGTAGCTTCAATTTAGGCCTGCTCGCTCTACTTGGTCTGAGGCTTTGGGAAACACGATACTCTTGCAACCAGGCTGCCCCTTCACCCGATCAAGAAGAATTGGATATCAACCTTCTCCCTTCCCACGCACTACTCAGGCATGGAGTAGGTCGCTAATGGATATTGGAGAGGCCAAATTAAATATTGATACGGACTCTGATTAACTATATGGAAGACCAGCGCTGACTATTCGCAGTCAGCACATGCTGAGTTGAGGCCGGCTTGTGACAGGAAATTGTGTACTTATGTGTAAAATGTATTTGTCTTACTTTCTTGAATGTGTTCGTATGTAATTTCTTGTCACAAAATAAATAATTTTCATTTCATATGGAAAAAGAGATAGTTACCTGCAAGAGGATTATATATTGAAGCAAACAGCATCGTTCTTAGGGGTGGTAACTTAAGCTATTACATCTAACATAGACATCAAAATAAGCGAGTGTGGCTCAGCGGTTCCAGCTTCTGCTTTTCATCCAGACGTACCCTGGTTCGAGTCCAACCCTACACCAATGACTTGTATTTGCACTCGCTTAACGATAAAGGAAAACATCGTGAAGAAACCGACATTTTTGAGGACCACGATATCCGAGGATATGTGTCTTTTTTTTACATTATATAGGCTTACGCTTGACTACAACTTGCCTTTCCTGGGCGCCCACCATTTACCTGCTCAAGAGAACTCCCCAACGAATTAATTCTGCGGGGAGTCATGACCCTCGGTCATGAGGAAATACGACTCAAGAAGAAGAAGACATCAAACATCTAATGTACATACGTGTCTACATTTAATGGGGATAAGAGTGTAAGCTGTAGATTGGAACGAAAATAACGATGACTTCTTTTCACTGTCAAAACCAGAATCATTATCCGTGAGTACAATCCCAAAGCTCTATCAAGTATTTCAATATCACTTACTTGCTATTAGCCTTTCCGTAATACCAGCACAAAATCTTTAATACCCGATTAGTAAAATAAATGATACAACAAGTAGAAGTGGCAGCTACTTGACGACTGGTTCATCAGGAACCAGGCTGAGCACTGTGACTACTGTGTGATCGTAATGTTGCTTTTACGACGGACCTTCGCAGGCTTTACGTCGTCTGCTAGGAAACGTATATTCTACTTATAGAACTAACATAAATAACAATCTTTAATGTATAGTTACGTAAGAACAGAAAAAGGTGATAGTTGCCAAGCTAAGTTGTAAGTAAGGCTAAACATACTAATGTACCTACCTATCTACCTACATACAGCAAACTAAAAGATATTGTCAAAGCAAAAGGTTTTATCATGATGAGTCGTTAAGCTATGTCTGAGATCCTAAATCGGATTGCGAGTCCTCGATAACACAGTTAGCCACTTTTATTAGAATAATATAAAAACACTACTAGTTTATACCGTACTTGTAAATCCTGGGTAAGATTCTCTCTCTTTGAGTCGTATTTCCTCATGACCGAGGGTCGTGACTCCCCCGCAGAACTAATTCATTAGGGGAGTTCTCTTGGGCAGATACATCGTGGAGGGCGCCCAGGTCCTTCCACGGAAGACACATGTCCTCGGATATTGTGGTCCTCAAACATGTCGGTTTCCTCACGATGTTTTCCTTCACCGTTAAGCGAGTGCAAATCCAGATATAACTTGAAAATACAAGTCATTGGTGTAGGGCCGGATTCGAACCAGAGTGCGCCTGGTTGAAAAGCAGACACTGGAACCGCTGAGCCACACTCGCTTACAAGCGAGCTGCTTGGATAAGATTATGTAATAGCAAATTTCAGAACGCTTCAAATAGAAGACTACACGACACGCAAAAAAAATATTTCGTACAGATCATCCCGTCTCATGTTTTGGTAAATATACGAACAGGCTAAAGAAGAATGTTGTTAAAATAAATGTACGGGTAAAGCAAGATAAATGACAACAGTTTGTCTCGCTCAAGAAAAAACGTGGAAAAGCCTGCGGCTAGAGCTACTTGCGTGGGGGAGTTATGAAACATTGCAAACAGATCCGGAAAGCTGTTACAGAATACATATTTTGGTAATGTATATTTTAATGAGGATAAGATTAGCAACGTTTTTGTTAATCTACGTTGCTATTTATATTTTCTTTATTGTATTCTCAGTTATGTAATTGGAAAAGAAATTACTTGGAAATTATCTCAATAACTTGTCCGGTTTAAAACGAAACTTTCAAAACACACTTTTCAGGTGTTTCTGAAGCCAAAAGAAAGAGGAATAAATGAATAATACTGTTAGGTAAGAGGGCACTTTCAATCATACTGCAGAGGGGTCGATGCTCGAATGATGCGCAACTAGTAGCAGCAAATAAGTCGCAATTGCGGTTTCAAGCAATCGACTAGAGCACCGAGTTAGAACCTTTTTAAACCAGAAAGAATAAAGAGAACAAAGAAGGGAAAAAATACAGCTACAATACTAATTAATATATAAAAATATACAAGCTGTATTTTTTCATTCGAGATGGATACATGAATCTAGTTTTAGTTCTAGGGTTCCCGTTATCAGTCTTTGGATACGGTACCCAAAGATGAAGAAATGCCTACTTCTGTATTTTTACAAAGATAAAAGTCTCTTTATGTAATATAACATACGTTTTCTAGCAGGCATTACAAATTAACGATCATATTAACGACTTAAGACCGAAAGAAGTTGTCAGTTTAAGTTAACATTTTTTAGGGCTGCTTTATTTACATTTCCTAGAGCGCTCAGTAAATCGAAAACAAAAAACTGCATCATATCACAGACCCTACGTTACTTATGAAATAAAACATATTTTGACCTACGTACTACAAATCTTGTCGACTTCATTATGTGGCTAGATCTAGATGTCCACCGCGCCGGTGTTCATTAGCCATCATGATAGTCAGAAAGGGATAGAACTATATGCACTATTTCTTGTTACTCTCTAGGGATTACCGAATAGTATTTCTGAGCTGTGATTTATTGATTGAAGTTTGGATTTTAGAATGCAATGGAAGCATTCGTTTTTTTTAATCTATTTTATAAATAAGTATATTCAGACTACAGGTAACATCAGCGCAGAATATTATTTAAAAGTAAGATCTTACCCAGACATCGCGCATAGTACGTAAGTGTGAAATAGTTACATAAGCGTCGAAATGTGACTCACAAATAAATCAGTGTCAGTGTCATGTGTGGGCGAGAGTTCGCGGGCGCGGCGCAGACGAGTGCTCGCGGCAGACGTCGCGGCGCAACTGGCGGTAGCGCGCCAGACTGGCTGGCGGCCGCCCCCCTCCACGCCCCGCGGCCTCCGCTGGCGCCCAACGTGGGGCAGCAGCTATACAGTGTACCTTGTACGTGTGTACCTTTTAGTGCTTCTAAGTGTACCTACATACATATAATTAGTGAATACAGCTAATACAGCAAACTTATATTTTTTGTAACGATACTTCAAAAAATAACACGCTTAGAAATCTATTACAAAAGCAGGCTAATTCGTCATTCGATTTCACACTGAATTTAATTACTCGATGACTATTAATTCAAAACTCAAATGACTTATCTGCCCAATCTGGAACCCATTGTATAGATATCTCATTATACGTCTGTCGATGTAATTACCAGTTTTTGACTATACCTAAATTTAAATGCGCCTCCGGAGAGAAATGCGAATTGTAAAACATCTGACTCTAACCATTTATACATAATATAAAAGGTTTTTAAAAGCAGAATTGTCTAAACCTCTCCAAATAGAATGTATGGCGAATCGTGTAAATATTATTAGGAATTTTCTTCGGTCAATATATCGTTGGATTTGAAATGGCTGAGGTATTTGTGGGAACTTTGACACTTGACATTTACGTAGAATCGGAGTTAATTATGATTTTAAACATTAGAACTCGGGTGAAGTATCCTATGTATACATCATACTATACGTAAAGAAATGTGGAAATGAAAGGTCATGGGAGTTCGACGGGATTAAAACAGATAAGTAAAAAATTAATACTTTAATGAGAAAATAATAGTCACAAAATTATGCTTAATTAAATTGATATACACAAAGTGGGTACAATTATCACAATTAGATATCACGTTTAGTTAACGATTCAATAGCGTTAAATATTAAAATTTGGTTATCTGAGATTCAATTAACTAATTTAGTTTGATCTATTTGATCAATTTAAATGCTATAAAGCTTTTGTAAATAACTTCTATCACCAACACCTCACTTAAAAGATGGTTAATATTATGTTCACCAAAATTGTTAATTTAAGGAATGCAAGCTTTGTTCGTCTCTTTTGTACTAATTAATACTAAACAATATAATCTAGATCATTTTAATATATAATTAAAGCAATTAGTTAGGACGCTTGTTAAAACATAACAAATATACTCCGATGATGCAATACTTAGGTACAAATATTTTAATCGAATTGGTAATATTTATGGCACATATCTTCAAAAGACACTAATTCTCAATAAGGCACTAACTATCTTTAGAGAAAATTCGTATTCAAATTGTAGGCAGATTATTTAAATTTATGCATTTTTTAACTTTAATAACATAGACATGGAATACGAAGAAAGAAGATAAACCGTATTAGATTGCATTTATACCAGAATAATAAATAATCAAAATTACCTATAATTATACGCGATTCTGTGCTAAATCTTACTACTGCTACATAATACCAAGTGTAAGTAAATGTAACACTAGTATAGAATGCATTATTTGCGCTGTGTGTGTGCGCTCGTCTAAATGTGTTAAAATAATCGTGCAGTTGCTTACTAACCAGAAATAATACTTTAAAACGACCACTCTGAACTGAAACAAAACAAAATAAAACAAATTAATTCACGAAATCAATAAAAAGGGAAATAATTTTAATGAATTACCAAAATCTGGGTTTGAAGGGAATAATGTAAGGTTAAGTTGGTAATTGGAATGAATTCCTTTATTTTACACTTGTGGCAACATTTCTAACATGGATTTTTACCTCAAGACCAAAGTGACTTGACTTGTATTAAAAAAGCGCTAATTCGGTTCTTGAACTTACAAACTTAGTCTAGGTGTCTTTATGACCGGTACCTAATTGAAAGAGATACATATAACAATACATAGGTACCTAAATTTAGCAGCACTGGAGTCTGCAAACTGTCTCTTCTGTGTTCTTTATTAAAGATCGAAATAGTAGGTATCGGCCGTCCGGTATGGTTCTGAGGCCTTTGAGCAGTTTCATAACAGAGTTCGATACACTCAAAGTTCATTTTAGAGGTTAGAATAGAACAAGGGACAGTCTCTTCTGTTTTTGTCTAGTATACAAGTATAGATATACATACCTAGGGAGTACAGTAGTGAGACAGGTCTTCTGTCTGTCTAGTATACAAGTATAGTACATACCTATGTCTGGTGTTGTTGGCGTACGGCCTCGCGTTCCTGTACACGTGTCCCCCCTGCGAGACCAGCGTGCCGCGCGAGCTGGCCGCCGAGAGGGCGGACTGCAGGGAGCGCTCCGAGCCCCACGCGCCGCTCGACACCAGGGAGAGGCGCTTCGCGTCTGGGGACGGCGGCTCCGCCTCCTCGTTGGTGGGGGTCTTGTCGCCTGGGGAGACAATTGTTTAGCTTTACCATCAGTACGATAAATTTAAATTTGTCCAGTTTTCTGAGAAATCAGGCAATGGATGCAATCAAGTGACCAATTCAGTTCAGTTTTCAAACATCTTTATTTCACTATAAAATATATACAATTGGGTAACTATGCTAGTGAACTTTTAAGAAATCCTAACAGAGCACGTCATAAGTATTACTTACGTGTTGTTTTGGAGTATTCAACTCTAATAAAACACTCTCGGCAAGTGAACAATTAATCGGCCATTTGATTGTGTTCCGACGTGAAAAAGTGATTAAACAGACCGATAAACACACTATCGCGTGAAAGCAATGCAATTCCCTTGCAATTAAATAGTGGATCGAAGACACTTTTGCATTATATAACAAAAATATCTTAGATCGATTCGATGGATAGATTGGAGATGGCTCATCTTGATGACTAGAAACACAACATTCCAATAAGGTTGTACGTACGATACCAGTGTACATGTCAATGTTAATATTAGTGGCTCTTTTATAACAGAGAAACAGTATATCACCAGTCTGACAAAATAAGAAAGAAAGAAAGAAATATATATTAAAATCATAAACATTACAAAATAAATAAATAATTTTATGCATTATGCAACACTATGTTTTCTAGTCATACAAACAGCTGAAGGTGAATATACAGAGAGCTGCTTACCATCTACGGGGCGGAGTGTGTCTGGCAGCGTGGCCAGGTCGGGGCTGCTGCCCCACGGAGAGAGCGCGCCCAGCGGGCTGGACAGCCCCGCCGTCACCAGCGTGTCGTCTTCATCTGATGATTCTAGGGACAAAGATTATAATCAACCTTTCAAGCATGTCTATACACTATCTCTATAGACGTGTCTTTATATATCTATGTTTAGTGAAGGAACAACAGAGTTGTAAAAAAAATGCCATGTAAAGATGAAGAATAGACTATTTTTTATGCAGCAATAATGCAGTCGAAGCCGTGGGCATATAGTATAGTACTTAATATTTACCTTCAAATACATCGAAGAAGTTTTCTTTGGAGTCGTTTATCGTGGACGATGATTTTGATTTCTTCTTTCTTTTACTCTGGAAAATAATTAAATATTGACCAACTCAATGAGAATATTTCGTTTCGACTTGGAACTAATGACTAGTTTTACGATATTCTAAATATCATGGTGTGTCACATATTTAAATAGTTTTTACTTGAAAACTAAACGTCAATAAAAACTGTATTTTTTTAGGCAAGCACGCTACATTGTAACCACAGCGTATGTGCGTAACATAGAGTTGTAGTCAAGCGTAAAATCTATAATCTTTATAGTTTAAAATAAGCGAGTGAAGTTTATAAGCGATTGTGGCTTGGCGGTTACAGTGTCTGGTTTTCACCCTAACACACCCTGGTTCGAATCCGGCACGAAACATCAATGAATTGTATTTTCAAGTTCTGCGCGGATTTGCACTCGCTTAGCGGTGAAGGAAAACATCGTGAGGAAACCGACAGTTTGAGGAGTACAATATCCGAGGACATGTGTTTTCCATAGACATGGGCGCCCGCCACGATGTATTTGCCCAAAAGAACTCCCCTAGCGAATTTATTCTGCGGGGGAGTCACAGCACTCAGTCATGAGGAAAAATTACTCAAAAGGGAGAAAGTTTAAAACTCTCCTCGTTACCTTGGTGAGTTCCTCTGCGACAGACATCTCTAGCGCGTGGTGCGTGCGAGCGAGCGCCGCCAGCGCCTCCTCTAACACGCGGTTACGTTCCAACTGAAATTAAACATTTATTTACAGTCAGATTTAAGCCCGCTTGTATCTACAATGATTTGTATATATATGAGACGCATTTGGCGAAAAATATCTGTGATTTTGTCGTTAATGCCCGAGAGACTAAGCTAGGATATCAAACTAGTGCTAGTAGTTAGCAAACTAAAGGAAAGTGCTAATTTTGTCTTTGAAAATGAATGTACATAGTATTGATAATACGATAGAAATGATATAGTTTTGTTAATTAGCAAATGTCTTCTGTGGATGGATCTTGGCGCCCATCTCGATGTACTTCCCCAAAAAACTTCCCGTAAAAGTAAAAGATTGCGGGGGAGTCACGACCCTCAGTAATGAGGACACGACTCGAGGAGGATTTGTCAATGTGCTGGAACCTCTGCACGCAACACACACACATACCTCCCGCGTGAGCCTGGCCGCGTCCCCGTCCCTGGCCTGCGCCACAAGCGCCGCGCAGTGCTTCAGGGAGGACAGCGCGTCCTGCCCCGTGCCGCACGCATGCTGGAACCTCTGTAAACAACATACAGACATAAATATAAGTATGACATACATATATTTGTGAATAATTATTATAGAAATAGCACAAACATGTACATAGAATACAAAAAAAATCTATATTACTATACCATTGTTAGTCAGTTTGCTGGTCTGTTCCGCTTTCACGCCGTAACGGAACGACGAATCATTGTGATTTTGACATAGATACTATAATATACTGGAGCGACATAAGCTACTTTAATCTCGGAAAAACGCTAGCAAAGATAAAAAGTAAGTTAATTAGTATGAGAGTGGCCAACTATGGTGTCAGATTTCTAACCACCTGAAGGGCCTCTGCCATGATTATTCTCACTCACCATGTACGCGGAGTGGTGCAGTGAGTTCCCCACGTTGGCACTCTTGTCGAGCGCGGCGACGATGGCGCTGCACTCGCGCAGCTGGGTCTCAAGCAGCGCCAGGTGGTTCGTGGCCGCCGTGATCGCGTCCTGCATCGATCCTGCACATAAAGACGCGGAAGTGTGTTCATATTCAGAAGTCAAACAGCAATAATGATGTTTTTGTGTTTTTATTGATGCCTTTAACATGTTGCATGACCAGGAACTGATGGATTAACATGATTTTTTGGTATAACAGAAGTGATATAGGGTACTTTTTTATCCAAAAATAACGCATGACAATAGTACCCCATAAGTGATATAGGGTAATTTTTATCAAAATTAACGCATTTGGACGCTCATGGACACAACAAATAACGTTCTTGTGTAACACTGAGCACAGATTATCATATCACAAGTCAAACAAGTTCAACGATATAAAGGAGATACGATAATGCACGAACATGAGCGTAGAACAAAGTGGTATATGAAAACAAAAAAATATGTTAATAAAAACAGCATACCTAATGGTTTAGTTTCTTCCTCCATGTCCTCGGTGGCCTCCCTGGCTCTGTCCGGAGACGCCCCGGCCCACAGGTAGTGCCCCGAGTACGCGATGTGCTCGTTCAGGGCCGTTATCCACGACTGGAAGACGAAATTAAAGATTATATAAACTATGCAAGGCATTATTAGTACAAAATTGAGTTTCGCCTTTACTTCTCACATTCGCAGAGGCAGAGCTCACGAATCAAATAAGAGTAGCACCATGCATCAACTACAGTATGCTTGCATACAGGCTACTGACTGGTTTTATATTCATTTTACGCAGGAGGCATGACAAGTTCAGTATACGTGTCTCTAAGTGCATAACAGATGGCGCTGTTTTGAAGCATACCTGTCTACACGCTATAGGTTCCTTCTCAGCAGGTGGCATGGCCAGTCTGTGAGTGTCTCCGTCACTGAAGTGTATGGCCAGCAAGCCAGGCTCGGTGGTAGATGGCGCCAAGGTGGCTGCGTCGAGGTACTTCCTGCCGCGCCACCTGCCGGAGCCGCGCGCGGCCTCCGCGCGGGACCCGTAGTAGAGGAGCACGCCGCGCTGCAGGACTGCCTGCGAGTTAACAAGTGGTGATGTTAGGGTACTGATGATGTTAATGTTACTTGGTGGTGATGAAAAAATGATGGAAATGATGTAGAAGAATAAAAAAAAACATGATGACTAACATTTATTTCATGGGCTTTAGAGTGCGCTAGTCGACTTTTTTGCCATACAATTACTGTTCTCAAATGTTGACTCTTTTTTTTTTTTTTTTTTATCTTTATTTATTAAAAGGAGTTTTGTCATACATTGACTATGTCACACCCGTACGGCTAGTAGCTAGTACTTACTTCTACGGACGAACAGGGGAGTTAAAATATTTATATGAGAAATGACATTGTTAAAGATTTGAGTGTTACAAATTTGATCGACTTATGAGTAAAAATAGCTACTCCTCCGTATCAATCACTGCGATCAGCTCTTACAATATTATAATCACAAATGCGAAAATAACTGCCAGGATCAAACCAAGTATCTGACACAATAGCTATATGTATGTATCTTTTCTTGATAAAGAAGAGTTTCAAATTCAGCTCGCTTCGGGCGGATGCTTTGTTCATTCCATTGTATTGCATTTAATTTGCAGTTTGTGTGGCTGTAATCCATAATTGCTGAATGAGGTTACAGCCAGGCTTATCCGCCATATATTGCCACACAAACAAAAGTACTCCTTCAAACACGATCCCAACACAGCTTTTGATCTTATCCTCCAACGACACGTTTGCTTCCAATAACTTGTCTTTTAGTTTCTTAAATAGTACTTGCCAAGATACTTGCTCTTTCTTTTCTCGGTTGGGAATCCTGCTGTCGTCACCGGTCTCCGAAGAAGATTCACAGTATATATCATTCTCTTTCTCTTTCGTAGTTCTTTTCTTTCTTTTTTTCTCCGCTTTACGCCCTTCACTTTCTTTTTTACGTGTACTGCTTCCCTATTTTACTACGTTGGCATAAGAGGTCGCGGCGACTGTAGGGGCTAGCACAGCGAGCGGCGAGGCGGCGCGCGGTGTAGTACCGAGGCTGGTCAACAGCCGCGCTGTCGGCAAGCGCGGGAGGCGCGTGAGGTCTAATGTAGGAGTAGGTGGTGGCGGTACATAAAACGTCTGTGCCCTTTTGTACGAACAGTTGTTCTCACTCATAATGTTACGTATGTTTCTCTCTTTTAGGTATACCGGACAAATTTTAGCCATTGCCATATGTCGACCCGTGCAGTTATTACAGCGGAATTCCGTCGTCTCGCAATTGGCATGATGTTTGGAGCACTTTGGGCATATTACTTTCAGTGACGGGCACATTTTTATTGTGTGTCCAAAACGCCAGCATTGACTACATTGCGTTACTGGATATCTGTAGCTAGTGACTATAGATTGAACGTCATAAATTTTGATATACTGCGGTAGTGATGGCCCTTCAAAACATATACGAACAGACTCACCCAGCTCCCAGCGGCCGTCAAGAGTATTTCTGCGTTTTAGTCGTTTAACAGATATAATGGCTTGTTCCGACGATAAGGCACTCATAATTTCCTCTTCGGTTAAATCTATATCTACATTTTTAATTACACCATAGGAGTAGTATACCTCCATCGTCTTTCTTGCCTTGATGACGTCTGTGTTGAACACTTTTGATTGGCACAGAATATTTGCACTTTTCTCATTTTCAAACCGAACCAACACTTTGTATGGATTAACATATTTAACTTGATTTATGTTAGAGATACCTTCATTTTTAAACATTTTGGCTAAACCAAACTGCTTAGGTAGTATTTCCGTTGAAGTCAAACTGATTTCGTAGCCTTCTTTCCTGTCTGCATCACGCTTTGTAATTTTTGTTTTCCGTTTTGCTGTCACCGTCTTCCATGAATTTTCTTCTGAGCTGTTGGTGCTGACTACTTTTCTCTTCACTGACGCACTTCTTTCGTAGTTCGCGTCCAACAAACAAGTCGCCCTTACATCCTCACTGCTGATAGTCATGTCGCTTTCTTCGGCCGCGGGGTCGAGCGCAGGCTGCATGTCGGAGCGTGCGCCGCCCGCGGGGGGCACAAGTCTGTCAATGTTGACTCTGTTGTTTGATAATATACATTTAAAGTTGAGCGTATTATCGATTTTTTGGTGATATCTATGTCTGTAGCTGCTATAATTAAAAAATAACATGGTATTTAAAAGGTGATGAGGCCCAAAATATTACGTGATTTTAACACAATTTTCGGCACAATTATTTACTAGACGGAGTATGAAGTTCCGAAAAAAATATAGCCACAGACATAGTTTGGTTCTTCAAAAGTTTAAATACCTTTATTTTAAATTACAATTTTTGGAATTGTTTTCAAGAGAACTTGAATTCTAACTGCCTAATCGTAATTTTTAAGCGCTCGTTTCAACCAGAATTGCATTTGTATCTCACTTTAAATTTACAATTCGTGAGGGCAGTGGGCAGTCGATCAGTTACGCATACAGTCATACTCGCATATGCCTTTCTTGTAAAAATAGCAAGCAAATTACCTACGCCCACTAACGAGTTCGAGTCGGCGACTAGCGGAACCTTAAGAGATCGTTTTTTGAAAACTAGGCTAACAATAACAAAAAACATTTTAGAACGACTTCACGCTCAAGTATAGCGTAGCCGATCCGTTAAGTTGTTAACTCTAAACTAGAATACATTTTTCAAGGCTTCACAATAAATACAAAATTTAAAGAGGAGGGTAGACTGTAGTTGGTCGATAGTGAAGTATTAGAACGCACCCAGACGGGCCGCCAGCCCAGGAAGCGGCTGCGCTTGAGAAGCGGCCCCTCGAAGTAGGCGGCGGTGCGCTGCAGGCGCTGCACGGGCCGCACGCTCAGCACCTCGCGCATGTCGCCGTCTCGAGCCAGGTCGATGGCCAGCTGACCTGCAGGGACATATACCAGTTTCTTTAAAAACACTGAAAAAATCTATTATTGCGTCGTGTCCTATCCAAGTTACGCTCAAACTATTATTGTGTTGTGTCTTATCTAAATGAAGGTCACAATAACAAAACACATAGGTGTACTAAAAAATTAATCTGGAAGGAGGAGAATTAAATTTTCAATTTTTCCATGATTATGATGATTCACGATTAGTTTGGAAAACACTCATTAAAGTTTGAAGTCCATGCTTGTCGCCCTGTGACTAGAGGCGAATTCTTTCTTTATTCAGTACAAAACAGGTGTCACCATTTACTAAAACTAACACACTTTCAGCACGCACACTACGACGCACGAGATGTTCATGTACACAGTACGCTTCAACTTCATCGGCTGTGCAATGTCGATATATTTTTATCGATTATTTACACATTTACTTCGAAGATGGAAATATATGTCTTAAGTATAACTATATTATTTAAGTACAAATTATAGTTAACTAGCTTTGGCCCGCGGTGTTATACGCTGTAAAAACGTTTTTATCCCGTGGGATAAAAACTATCCTTGTTTCTCTATCTATGTCCTTACCGGGGACTGAAACTATCTCTATACCAAATTTCATTAAAATCGGTTCAGCGGTTTAAGCGTGAAGAGGTAACAGACAGACAGACAGAATGACAGACAGACATACTTTCGCATTTATAATATTAGTATGGAAGTATAGATTAGCATGGATTTATCATGAAATAAAATAATATTCAGGCATTAACTCTTGTATTTGTATATTAAATTAAAAAGTAAACACTTTAATATTGGAAAACCGAAAAAATTAAAAAGCTGTTCTAAATTATCAATTTCAAGAACAAGATCAAAACTTGAAGACAGAACACATTCGCAGATATAGCCTACTGCTACAGATTGTGTGCTATTGTCCGGAGAACAGGATAGTTTTGTTGTAATGAGTGTGAAGAGATTTTTGCTCAGTTTTCTTTTTACTCAGATATGATAATCTAATGTCTGCGTATTTTTCCATGACAGCTTTAATCAAATTTATTGAATGATTTTCAAGTGGCGATTGGTCAAACTGGTGAGAATCTAAATTTTTAAATATTTCTAATCCAATACAACAACACTGGGCGCAGTGAAGTAAACATTGATTTCGAGACGTTCCGTAAAGTAAATTAAAATAAATTGCTTTTTCTCAAGTCAAAGTTATAAAAAGTGTTTTTTCAGCAAAATAAAAGAAAAAAACAAGTGCAGATTACATAATCTTGGTGGAACAGTGGCAATTTACTCAAAGATCAAGACAAAACCACTCAGAGATTAAAAGCGAATTTTAGAATCAAATAACCCACTAAACTAGTGAAAGTGTTCTTAAACCAAGATTAACAGGCTAAAGGATTAAGCATGTAGAAAGTTTAGTGGAGAAAGCAGTGAATTGGAAATTTTGTGATTAAAAATAGCCTCAAAAATACAAATCATTCACTGATTGCCACTACAACATTCATAAAAGCGCCATCTAGTCTAAAAGCCGATAAACACGGCTAGTACAGCTATTCACCAACAGAGGGCGCTAATATGAAGAACATGGAACAATTGCTACAAGCTCTAAGAATTGATATCAACAAAGACCAGGAAAAATCACTTACTGGCCTGGAAGCTAGAATTACAAGTAATATTAATGAACATACTGATAAAAAACTTGGTATAATATGCGAAGAGCTAGAAAAATTAAAAAATACTGCGTTAGACCATAACAGAAGAATTTTAATGTTAGAAAAACAAGCCCGTTTGAAAAACATTATTTTTTTCGCTGTACAAGAAAGTGAAAAATCATATGAAGATCTGGAAAACATAATTATTAATATGATACAGAATGACCTTAAAGTAAAGTGTCAAAAATATGATTTAGAATTTGTAAGAAGGTTGGACAGAAAAATTGAAGGAAAATTAAGACCAATTGTTGTAACTTTCACAACATTTGGTAAAAAATTAACTGACCTGAAAAATAAACATTTATTAAAAAACCAGGACGTATATGTAAAAAAGATTATCCTCCCCAAATTTTAGAAAAACGAAAACAACTACAGGAACAACTCCAAAAAGAAAGAAAAGAAGGCAAAAGAGCGTTTATTAAATACGATCGTTGAATAGTACATGAGACCACGACTACCACAGAAGTTACACAACAAGATCTACCGCGGGACAGAAAAAAACGAGAGCTAGAAATAACTCCACCTAATCAAACTGGAAGTCTATACAAAACTGAAGAATACTCCAAGTCAGTGTCAAATATCCAGGAGGCGAAAAAAAGTAAAACTAAGAAAAGCAAGAAAAATACCAGCTCTCACAATTCCATAGCTAAATATCTAAGCCAACGAACAGAACACTCGGTTCCTACGACCAGCATTTTGTCGGGAGAGTCGTCGGGAGAATAGTAACTAGCTCCGCCCCTTCAAACCCATACAACGATCACTGTGCCATCAACAATACTATAAAAGAAGAAATAACTATACAGTATCCCCCCCAGAACGGTTGGTCACCGCGGAGGGGTTGTTGACCACCACCCTCCAACATAATCGAAAATTTAAACTTGATATGTATACAACTGGCGATCGAAATAGTATATTTAGATTAATATGCCAAGAAAAATAATAATTCAACAATAGCATGGTATATCTCTCATTTAATTGTAAAATATCTCACTATTTATTTTCAAGGATGAGAATAATTTTCATGGATACGCAGCTTCAGCGCCATCTCTGAGAGAGTAAAAGAACTACAAATACAAAGTACAATGGTAACAGAGAGAAATCATTGAAGTTTTATAGGCACAACCACGTCTGAAAAAATACCATTTTGATGGAATATATAAATAAACACTCGGATCGGACAGTTACTGCAAGATAAAAAAATTGGAGGAGGCTTCTACCGCCAAGGGCGGTACTTCACCGTGAAAGATAAAAATAACTCTAAATTCTAAGTAAGGCAGCGTTCCCACTACGCCGGACCGGCAGATCTGCCGGTCCGGCGTAGTGGGAACCCGGCCTAATATAAATCTAGCAAGCAATAAGCATTGAAGTAACAAACTAAATACAGAAACTCTGTTTGCAATACTGTTAAGTAAAATAAAAGCTTTTTTATTTTATTTTATAATCCAATGCAATATGTATGCAAGGCTTGATTTACTAAGTACTGCTTGGTGTGTTTTGATTTAATATATCCATAGCTTAGAATATTTTTAAAGATTTTTTCAACTTTTTCGCAAATCAGGATCACATCTTTAGATGGTGTAGTAAGGCCAGTTTGCTTCTTTATTTCTATTAGTCTGTGAGCCGGATTTAAATCTTCTGAATGCAGCTCATTTAAACAGTCTGTAAGTGACAAGATCATCATATTCTGGCATTTTTATGAGGAAACCAGTTGTATCTTCCGGTCGCCAATATCCATTTATTTTTTAACACTGGATTTTTTGGAAATCTTTAAATTAAGTAAGTATGTGTTATATAAAAACCGTAATCCAGAAACATTTCCATACAAAGCCGTCCATACAAATACATTATATCGATTATCGATAATTTGCTAGGTTCCATTTACACATCACTTTGCTATCGAGAAGTAGCGTCGTCAAGACAACAAATGTGTTAATGCCATTCAAAATGTCTAAAGTTTTTTTATTAAAATTACGAAATTTTACTACTTACCGATGGTATTTCACGCCGGTAACACTGGAACTATTGTTCTTACAATTTTTAACTTGACACCAAGACATATTTAATAGTTTATCATGCTGTAAAACCGAGTAAAACGACCGAAAACTCTCTCTCGCTCGGACTATGTTCGACAACAGACTGACAAGCGCTGTCCTAGGTTAGGTTGGCCTGTTTACTGGTCCAAACGAGAACCACGTGCACGGGGCGCGCGCGGGGGCGATGTGGCCCGATCGTTGTTCTGTGGTCTAAATGTTGTAAAAACGAAAATTGGGTACTTTTTAAGCTAGAATGGTCTAATTTAATTATAACTAATACGTCATAACCAACGTACGTTTCAGTACATGGTTTTGACGTGAAAACGTCTTATAAATTGGTTTGCCGGGTGACACTTCAAGAAACTGCGTTACGCTCCGCTCACGTTATGCGCTCACAATGAGAGCGAGTGAGAGGCACGCGTCCCTTCCACTCGGGCATGGTTAGCCCGCCTAAGAGCGAGAGAGACAGACATAAAAGTCGTTGTCACGTAAAACTTTCGCCCGTATACCGACTTTACAGGCAACCAATTTTTTTAAGTTTTAAAAAGTATTACAATGACTTACTATAGTTTTCAAAGTGTTAAATAAGCAGTAAATGGATTTTACCACTATGATTCTTCAGCGTGGTATCCACCCCGTTCTGCAGCAGCAGCACTGCGAGCCTAGCGTGCCCTCTGTACGCGGCGCAGTGCAGGCAGGAGTTGCCCTGCGCGTCCACACAGTTGATGTTCGGCGGGTTCGGACTGCTTAGCTGGAATAATATAAAGTACAATATAAGTAGTATAAAAGTGAAAGTGTATTTGTTCGTTAGTTTGTTCTTTTACCAGGTCTATGAAATATCGTAAATTTATTTTGGTAAAAAGTCTGGAAAGTGAAATAGGTTGTTATTAGCTACTTTTTACCCAGAAATGCTAAACTACACTAGTAAAACTGGCATCCAAAATAAAATATTAATTAACTAAATCTGAAAATCATTCACTATAATATAGACACTTGTTAAACAACAAGTTTTCTTTTTTTCACACAAGAAATGATATGATTTTTCTCTCAAACACAACATACAAAATTAACTATTCCAATGAATAAACTTTTTTCCCCATGAACAAACTGACCAACTCCTGTATCTCCTCCACCCGGCCCTCTTTGGCAGCGGTGAGCAGCTTCCTCTCCCTCTCGTTCCTCTCGGAGCGCTGTGCTGCATCCAGCAGTCGCTGTACATCCTTGGTCTTGGACACGTCGCACGCTGTCCGACCCTCGCCGTTCATGATGTGGACGTCGGCCTTGTGGCCTAGGAGAAGCATTACTAGCTCCTGGAATAATAAGTAATCTAAATAAATAAAATTCAAAAATGACTGACTGCGCCAAAAATGGAATCGCTACATTTGATCACCCATCCAAGGGATGACTGTGTCAAAGAGAGACAGCCCCCTAATGTTACGTAAAACTGCAGCCTAGGGTGTAACAAACACACCTTAAAGGTACCTTTTTACTTCAACTTTAATGATATATACGGATATATCTGAATGTAAATATGTATTATATTGGTTCCACAACATGTCTGTTATTTTCCTCACATTACATTGTACACACAGGTTTTTCATATCATAAATGAGTTCATTCACCTACATTATTGTATCACCTACCAAAATTAGATAAACTAGGATTTGACCTCTTGTATTCAATACATAAACTACAGTTATTATTTAATCAGTCATTGAACTTATAAGTGATTTCAATCAACCAGAATCACATTACATATTTGCAAAAAAATAGCACTAACTTATGTAATCTAGGTAAAGTAAAAACTTAAACACTAAACAAATAAATTTAAATATTTATGAGCCTCAATCACCCAGTTTTTAAACCTCAACCAATGATAATTGTAGTTGTAATAGTTCATATATTCAATTAAATAATAATAATAATAAATAATTCAGGACATATCACACAGCGCCATCTAGCCCCATACTAAGCTTACGCTTGTATCATGGATACTAGATAACGGATATAATACATATGTACTTTTCTTTTGTAAATACATACTTATTATACATAGAAACGACCAGACTCAACACAAATAATTACAAATTTAAATGTTCGTAATTATTTGTGTCATGCGGGAATCGAACCCGCATCCCTAGATTAGAAGGCAGAGCCACTACCAACTAAGCTAACAGAGCAGTCATAAATAAGTCAGCTCTCTTAAAACTTAGGTACCTAATCATTAATTTATTCTGGTCACATTGATTTACTGTCTCATTTTCATAGTATGTATTTGAAATTTATTATATTTCATTGTATTGTCAGTGTCTTCTAATACTTATGATAACTTATATCTATAAATAGCTCAATAAGTTTTGTTTTTTTAATAAATATATGTATATGATTTCTTACCTCATTGCCAATAAAAGAAGCTTTATGCAGAGCAGTGTCTCCGGTCTCATTGACCTCGTCCACATTGGCTCCGGCATCCAGGAGTACATCTACCACATCTACATGGCCAAAGTAAGTGGCCAGGTGCAGCGCTGTCCAGCCCAGGTTACTCTTACTTTGACCTGCAAGATTTTTTAATATAAATCAATGAATCAACATAGAGATCTGTTAGTTTTTGAAATTAACATAAGATACTGTTATCTAACTATTGACTTGTTTGAAAATTGTTTTCTAATTTACTTAGATATGAAAAAACATGTATGTAAGTGTTGTCCGTAAATAAATAATTAAAAGGTTTTCATATCGCTTATCAGCAGAGTGTTTCACAAATTCGGAATGTTTTTCGCTCGGAAATGAAATGCCAATTAAAGACGTCAAAACTGACTTATTTTAATCCAATAACAGTCATCTACCAATCATAGAAGTTACAAGAAGTTCTACGATTGGCGTTTCGTTTCCGAGCAGAAACGTTCCGAATTTGTAAAACACCCTGCAGGTGTCTGACATGGCTTAATCATTCCTATACTATATACATCTTCGAGCATCCATCAACGGAGTTGTCATGACACTGTCAAGTAATGAGCGTGTGGGACAACTATACCAAGAAAACCTAAGAGCGAAAGAGACAGGCTTAGCATTATGTCTTTGTCTAAATTTCACTTTATGAATCGTTGGGCACCACAGTTGGCACAAACAAGGCAGTTGCGTGAAAAATATTTTTTTCTTTTATTTGGTGATAACAAGTGCTAAGTGTGAAAAAACTTGATTTACAAAGTGAATTATTAAATCAAATTTCATATAACATGGTGATTTGTTATGTAAAAGCCTGTATGAGCCGTAGTGAACGGAAAGATGTGAATATATCCTTTCATACGTAAGTACGATATTTTTACGTTAATGTGACTTGAATATGACTAATTTAGTAGCAATGAGAGCCCTGCTTTATTGAAACGCTATTTATATGGATTATAAATAGTAAATTAAGACTAAAAACATGAATTGTTTTTATGAAATTACTCGGCTAAATTTAAAGTATAGTAAACTATTTTACTCGCAAAGCGTTTGTCAAACATAGTTGACACTTTGCAGTATTTTGAATTTGATCGGGTTAAGCGGTTTTTGGTGATACCAGTTTCGTTTTGGCAATTTACCCAAAAAATTAAGGCAAAATATTTTTTTATCAAGATGATTTGAGTCGAAATAGGCATAGCAACATATAGGCATATCATTCTGCGAATGATAAAAGATTTAAAAAAACAATTAGATATTAATTCAATTAAGATTTAAAAAAACAATTAGATATTTTATTTATACCACATATATTTATTATTTTTATTTATAAAGATTTCCGATGGATCCAAGTGTTCGTCAAATATGGATTCATGCAACAGGGTGACATAACTGGGAATCTCCAAAACATGCACGCATGTGTTCTAGACATTTCGACCAAAACTGTTTGAGAAAAAACTCCAAATAATATATTTTTCTTATTTAATATTCTGCTGTATATTAATGAAAATGTGACAAAAGTGATAAATATATTTTTTATTAATTAAAATTAATTTAGTAAAATTTGTTTTCTAATTTGTTTCAAATATAATATATATAATAGGTATTTTGATTCAAATAACGTAATTAGATAGATAGATAGATAGATTAACTCTTTATTGTTGACACATATTAAAAAAAAACAGTACATAGAACAAATTGCACCTTAACTAGTGCCACAAGCGGCGGCCTTATCGCTGAAAGCGATCTCTTCCAGGCAACCTTCAGCTGGAGAGAAATAAGCAAAAGAAAAAAAAGAAGAATGTGGTGTACAACAAAAAGGAAAAAAGAAATTTTACTAATATACCTATATATATATACATAAAAATACGCAATACACATACTTAATATAATAAAATTAATGTTTATATACAAATACATATAATACACAACAAAATATTTAAAGGTGATAGTAGTAGAAATAATAACAGCAATTTTCACTGAAGGGAAGCGAGATAAAATTCCTTTACTTGTTTTTTAAAGGAATCAATTGTCTGAGCGTTTTGAATGTTGATAGGCAGAGAATTCCATAAAGTAACAGCTAATACCACACCAAATAATTACCTACTTTAATAAAATTAAATTTGAAGTGATCTATACTAATAATTTAATTTTCTACTCGTAATAATCGTTAGCTTAGTGTGGGGCTAGATGGCGCTGTGTGCAATGTCCCGGAATATTTATTTATTTTATTTATTTTAATCTAGGCTGCGCTGAAATATGATGTTGCTCAAATGGAGATGTGTACGTCTCCCGTTAGGATGAATGTGCCATCCACGTCCAGACAATTGACTCAATTGATTAAAGTTGTGAGTAATAAAATAAATATATTATGAATTTAGATATTACAAAGGAATATTTCTGTTATAGTTAAGTATTTTTTGTAAATTTGTAGGTATGTTTCAGTAGTTTTTTTTTATATTCTTACTTTAATCCAGAAACTTAATCAACAAATTATTTTAGTAGTTGGTTATTACTATATTCTTTGTATTTCTATGTAAAAAGTTTTCCTTGAAATAAATATGTAGGCATTTTGTTTACAAACCAACTGAGTAAAATTTATTCCTACTTAAATTTTATCGACATGGGCACTGTGTGTGTCATTTTTATTTGAGTCCCTTTTTCAGATGATACTAATGATTACGTACAACTTTGGTACATGTAAGTATGAACAAAAGTAGAAGAATTTTTATGACTCTGGCAGCCCTGGGATTTGTCGTCGTCCCTTTCGGGTATACTAGCTTATTTCGGGTCCTCAGGATGGATCGTCAAAGATATACATTGACTTTAATGTTTCATCAGATACTAAGAAGCACCCAAGCATGAGACCATTTTAAATGTTCTAAATGAGTAAATTTAGTGATTTTTTATTTAAGAATTTCCAAATTTTATAATCAGTCTTTTACCCAACAATTTCTTAGGCAGTATGAGTCATCATAGTATAAATCATAATTACCCACTCATCACAGTATTCAAATACAAACACATGAGTCATTTTAGACAAAAACTAGTATTTAATAAGTAATTTATTTGTCACAAGTAGGTACCTACATAGCTACTTAGCATCACTATGATTAAATATTTCTCTAAACCAGTTTATAATGACAATGAATATTTAATGTATGAAACTGTTATGGCAAAAAATATGATATCATTGACCAGAATAATAAACAGCTTCTTTTTTATTTTTTAAGAGCTGAAAGGTATTTTTTCTAGATAAGCACTGAGATAATGATGATAACTCCTTAACTATATGTGGAATCAAAGTTGATAATCAAAGACAATAATAATAAACCACACAGGTTATTAGATATCCTGAAATAATATTGGACACACACCAATACAGATACAAACAGATTGATTTTAAATTTTATAATTTACATTTGCAAAGTAGGTACCTACTCAGGTGCATATATATACATAAGTATTTACCTTTGCAATTAATATCCAAAGTTAGTTCTCCTTTTTCTCGAGCCAGAAGAAGAGCCTTCACCACAGAGAGTTCTCCGTGACGCGCGGAATAAAGCAGAGACTCCTGAGCTTCTTGCTCTGAAGACTGGTCTTTGGACATCTTTACAGCTTGTTCACCACCAACTCCGACAACTACCCAGCAGGGAATAATATGAGCGAATCGTACTACATTCGCGTGTGTAGTAGAGTCAGTTATCTGGTTACACACTTGATATTAAAAGTTGAAAAGTTTTTCGCTAAACAAGGAGTGGTGTTTTTGTGCGAGCTTATGCGTTTATAATTTTACACCTGTGGCAAATAGGATTCAATAAGACACAATCGCCATTAGTCAATATTCCTTGCCTTAAATATTTTCCGATCAAATAAATTTAAATGCCGTTTTAATTTTTTCCAAAGATTTTTTCACTGTAAGTACTCGTATTTCTGATTTCCACCGTATTCCACAAAATGCAGATTGCAATTTGCATTTGCAAGACAACAAACGAAATTTCAAAAATGGCAGTGACAAAGACATCACTCATGAAAATTTAAATAATTTTGTTACAAAATTTTATTTAAATACGGATCATCACATTTTCTAATTCTTTTGTACATAGCATGATAAAGCGAGACATAGCATAGCTATGCTTCCGTTACGGGGTCCGTATGTCATTCGATCAATTATGTTTATGTCATTGTCAGTCAAATGAAGTTTGTTATTATCTGAGTCGTTGAGTTTTTTTCATATTTTCATAAATCATAAATTTTTACTTCAATTCAATTTAAAAGTCTAAAAATGTGTGAAGAAATTAAGAACCGTTGCCGCATATGTCTCGACATAGAAACCTTTCACGTTTCAATTCTCAGAGACCCTACCATTAGCCTTCACCTGAGAGCTTGTCTTGCGATAGTCGTGTCTCCAAATGACCAGCTCCCGAAAGACATTTGTGTGTCCTGTGTATCGCAACTGAGTCAGTTTTACAGTTTCCAAACAAACGCACGCTGCTCTCAAGACTGGCTCGAATCTACAATACAATATAAGTCGAAAAAAGGTATGGAAACTAAAACTCCCATACAGCCCTTACCAGACTCTGAATATAACTCAGATTCTCTCCTGGAGTTCCTAAATAACACAGCCAATATCGAAGACTACCTGAACAATCTAGGCAAAGAAGATATTCCGTCCATTGTTAACATGTTAGACAGAAATGAACACAATATGGAGCTAGCAAAGGCTTCCACTTTCAAAGCTATAAAACAGCCTAGTCCAAAGAAGAAGGAGATGAAACCTAGTAAAAAAATGGACATGGAAATTGATGTTCTTGATTCCGATGTAGAAATAGTGAAAGAGATAGTGATGAAAGAAGTAGAGACAGATAAGCCTACTGCACCAAAAGTTGATAAAAACTTTACTACTTGCTACGGGTGCAAACTGAAATTTGACAGCATACAGAAGCTGTGCCAGCACGTCAGTGTGTGTGACAATGCCACTAGAACTTGTGTGAAGTGTGACACTTTGTTTGATTCTCGGCAGAAGATGATTGAGCATTCTGCGGTGCACTCTACTGTCCCACTCACATGTATCTGTGGAATACAATTCACCACCAAGGAGTTACTGACTCAGCATCAAAAGACTTGCCGAGCTGACTTTGGATCAACTCTGGGCTGTATATTCAAGTGTAAGGAATGTGGAGACACATTCAAAGACAGGTTTCAACTGTATAGACACGCCAGACAACATGTTATCAAGAGTGAAGAGAAGACATGTGATGTATGTGGACATATCTTTATGGGAGGTGATGCACTGATCAAACATAGAAAGAAAGAACACCAAATATCAGATGATAATTTGTACAGGTAACTATTGTATATTTCTTTTTATAGTTTTTATATAATCTAGTTTATGTGTAAGTATGTCCTATATCCCTTTTTAATATTATCTATAAGCAAATAATTGAACTAGCAAGCAAAGCTTTTCTGCAACTGCTAATTTATCTAGAAAAATATTAAGAGTGATACAAGTTTATTTCTCTTTCAGATGCAAAGTCTGTGGCCTGACCCTGGCCAGTCACCAGCAAATGTATCAGCATGTTCAGACTCACACAACATACCTCAAACCTGAGCCATCCCGCCACCTCTGTGAGTCCTGTGGTAAAAGCTTTGCCACCCGAGCCATCCTAGCTCGCCACTCACTACAACATAATGACAAGAATAAGTGCAATGTGTGTGAGAAGAGGTTTAAGGGTGAGAAGGAGAAAGACGATCATGCTAAAGAACATGAAGCAGTGATATGTGAGAGGTGTGGTAGTGCTGTCAATTGTTTTCAACTGAATGGACATTCCTGTGTATAATGCACATACTATGATACTACTAGTAATAGAGGCAGGTGATTTTGTGTGATATTTTGAAATGCTTCAAGTTCAAGTTTGGTGAGGTAGGTCAATTCAAGTAAGTTGAGAGCAAAACAGTTTGTATGTATGTATTTGCCTTATTATGTCAAATATTTTGTGATTGTAGCTAAGATATTCTGTGATCAGTAGATTTAATAAATTAATTTGTTATATTTGTAATAAGTTTGTACCATAAATGAAAGTCATTTTCTAGTTTGATTTTTAATAACATTAATATCATTCCTAAAGTCTTAACAAGCTTAAAATATCAAAGTAAATTAATATGGATACAACATACACTAGAATTTAACATTAAAAATAACTTAGGTTTTCTAAATAATCTCTTAACAAAAACAGAACCAGCCTCTGTGTCCAAAGTTGAAGAAATCTGTGTAAATGATCCTTATTCTCTCGGGCATAAGGTTGCTAATATCTATGAGGGTCTTCATGAATGACGGAATAGAGATTGTTCGGTGGTTTTTACGTATTCCTGTAATAAAAAAAAATTGATATGAAGAAATGCTGGTTAGTGATGCAGTAAAGTGCTGATAGGCAGATAACTTTTTATTACATACTAGTAGATGCTTCTGCTTTATCTGTGTTGAATCAATTTCACTGTCAGGATTAAGAAGTCAGTGAGTGGTTTCGGAGAAGCGGCGGGCGCGCAGGAGGTGCGCCCCGCCGAAGTGACGACCGGCAGCGACGCCAGCGTGATCACACCGGCGCCACCATCACCGCCGGCTCCAGCTTCACGAACACCATCACCGGAGCAGCCGCTACTACCACCCCCGCTGCCGTCAGCCCCACCACATTCAAACAGGCAACGTACGCTATCGCAGCCCGCGCTGCCCCTATCGCGACAATGTAAATTGAAGCCTTGTTTAACATTCTCTCACCAAAACATCCGCTGTATTACCAATAAAACGAAACAACTCGAGGTATTATTGACAAAGGGTCTTTCCTGCGACTTGATAATGGTTACCGAACACTGGCTTCGCAAACATGAGTTGATTTCTGTTACACTCTGTAATTTTGATTTGTTATCATATAGCTGTAGACATAAAATAGTACACGGTGGGAGTTGCATCTTCGTACGGTCTGGTATGTTAGCCGTTAACAGGCAAGACTATTGCGACTTGTCAGTTGAACAAATGTTCGATGTGTGCGCGGTGCACTTACTGGAGGAAAACATTCTAGCTGTAGGGGTGTATCACTCGAATGCAACGAGCCACAAGGACTATCTCGACTTATTCGAATTGCTTCTGGACAAGATATCGGCTGAGGGTATAGATTGCGTAATAATGGGAGACACTAACATCGATCTACTGGCAATCTCTGACGAACAAAAGCAGCTAGTAGACTTGCTCGATAGTTTTAGATTTAAGCAACTCATAGATCACCACACGCGTACTGATGTACGTGGCCGTAAATCGTTACTAGACCACGTGTATACTAATGTACATGCGAAACGTGTAACTGAGGTTGCAAATATAGACACGCGCCCGCTCAGCGACCACAAAGCGCAACGCCTTGTACTGGCGAGTCATGTCGCACCCGCGCCCGCGCCCGCCCACCGCATGAGCAGGACGTTCTCTGAGGCAAACAAGGTGAATTTCGCTAACACACTTGAATCTGTGGACTGGCTAAGTATAATAAACAAAACAAACGGCTGTTGCATGTCCTTAGCTGAAATGACAACCAATATTATAGCCAATACATTCAACATATGTTTCCCTTTGAGAAAAGTGTTAAGTCGGAATTTATATTGGGTAGACGCAGACATCCACGACTTCAAGCATCTTCTCAACGATGCCCTCCGTCTGAGGAAAACGTTTCCCGCGGATGACGCACTGTGTACGCGATGCGACGAGCTCTCAGTTAAGTATCACTCTCTGCTAAAAGAAAAACGGGTTGACTACTACTCGAACATAATACGAGACAACCCACGACGCATGTGGAGTGTTATTAACAGTGAGCTCGGCCGCGGTACCCGCGATAGGCTAGACTTTACAGAGTTGGTCCGAGATGCTAACGGTCAACCATTTGTCACCAAGAAAGAAGTTGTGGACGCCCTGAACTACGAGTTTGTGACTGCTGCGAGCAAGTGTGGAGCGCCCACCGCCAATAGTGCTACCGCGATGGCGGTGCTTAGTAGTGGGATGCAGGCTAGCGACGTCTCTCTTAGACTGGAACCTTTTACCCCATTCGAGGTATTCACAATAGGGACCAAGCGAATTGCTGCGAAAAAGAGCACCGACATATACGGCTTATCGGCAAGCACACTGAGGTTAGCAATTGGACCAGTGGCGCACGTTATTGCTCACCTGTTCAACTGTTGTATGAGGGAAAACGTGTACCCTACAGCTCTAAAAAAAGTTAAGATAAGTCCACTGTACAAAGGGAAAGGCAAAAAAGCCGATCCCAAGTCGTACCGCCCTATCTCATTAGTCCCTGCTGTCAGCAAGGTTTTTGAAGTCGGATTGAATAGGAGACTCCTGAATTTTGTGGTAGAGCGCAACATACTCTCAGAGAGGCAGTATGCGTATAGGGCCGGTCGCGCCACCACTGATTTGGTGCGTGAGGTGTTGTGGCAAATACTAAGTGCGCGTGAGTCGAAGCAGCAGGTGGCTCTACTTTGCTGCGACCTCTCCCGCGCGTTCGACACAGCTGACCACAGCCTTATAGCTAATAAATTGGAACTCTACGGTATCTGCGGCCCGGCTCTATCCATCCTGACCTCCTTCATGTCAAAACGAACGCAGGTTGTCGTGGGTGACAAAGGTCGCGCCGTATCTACGGAAATAGAGAATGTTATAGGTGTTCCCCAGGGCTCCTGTCTCTCCAACACCTTGTTCAGCCTCCTCCTGAACGACCTGCCCAGCTCTATCGAGGGAGCCGAGATCTACATGTATGCAGATGACGTCGCGAGCGTAGTGAGCGCCCCGACTCATGCTCTACTCGAGATAAAGCTCAACTCGATAGCTAACAAGCTGGACGGATGGTTTAGGTCGAACGGGCTGGCGCTGAACAAGGACAAAACAAACTTCATGGCGTTCTCTCTAAACGGCCATGCGACAAAAAAGCATTCAGTAGTAATCGGCCAGACCGCGCTCCAGCAGGTCCCTTGTACAAAATTATTAGGTTTCCACATTGACAGTGCATTGACATGGGAGACGCATATAGAAGGGCTGTGCAGCAAGCTATCTAGCGCGTGTTACGCCCTTCGGAGGCTAGCGAGCACCGCTACTCGCAGCGTGGTGCGCTCCTGTTATTTTGCCACTGTACACAGTGTGATCACATACGGACTAGAGCTGTGGGGCCGAGCTGGTGATCGTGATAGAGTCTTTGTCCTGCAAAAACGAGCCGTCAGAGCCATTTTTGGGAAATCAGATATCGTGTCGTGCGTCGATATGTTCCGAGAGAGTCAGATATTGCCTCTACCTTGTGAATTAATCTACCGGATTGCACTGTTCACACACGAGCATCTGGAGATTTACCAACGCAGGGGTGTCCAGGGAACATGGGGATTGCGTAGCGACGTAAAAGCCGACCTACTTGTAACGCCGTCACATCGACTAGTGAAATCAGAGAGGATGGTATACATACTAGGGCCCGCGGTGTATAACCGGCTGCCCGCCACCGTGAGAGATGCACCCTCCACCGCATGCTTCAAAACCAGGATAAAAAAGTGGCTGTTCGAGAAATTATTTTATGACTTAGACGACTACCTCAAACTTGACATTACATTAGTAACTAAACATACCTAATTCTTACAGCACGGACATATGAATAAGTTAAAGATTCTTTTGACATATATTTGATATTATTGACATTTATAATTTTGACATAATCTTTATTGCATTGTATCTCATAATGAATTTTTCTTTATATAAGTACAATACTTTTAAACTTAAATTATTAAGTTTACTATTGTAAACAATACATGTACATGACGTATTCTGACTTGTAACTATGGAGTTATAAATAAATAATTTGTATTTGTATTTGTATTATTAGTAATAATTTATTACTACCACCATTTCAAAAATTACGATGATTTGTCGAACTTTTATAGTGTAATATCGGAAGAAACTGATCAACAAAACATTCTGTCGTTATTTAATGGTATGATTTGTACAGCAACCATTGTCGTATCTCATAATAAATTAGCAATTATTTTGCCGGCTAAGGTGGGTAGTATGTACCTTCTATAATAATCCTCGCAGCGTCCTCGGGCGCGAGCTCCGCGTGCCAGGCGCGGAAGCGGTGCGAGGGCGGCGGGTACAGGCCCGTGGACACTGCGGCGAGGTACACTGACGTCACGTGGATGCTCTTGGTCCACGTGTCCAGGCGGAGCTCCTCCGCTACCGAGTCCATTAGACCTGGAGAAAATATAGATCGTTTGTTGTGACTTCCATTGTTTCTCTCAGCCATGGTCCTGTATTGTTATTCTCTGGCAGATTGTTCTGTTCCCTTTAAACTAACTATTATTATAATAATTCTACGTGTCTATAGTTTATCGGTTTGTTGTAAATAATAATAATAAAAATATTTCATGACATACATATATCACACAGCGCCATTTAGCCCTATACCAAGCTTACGCTCGCATCATGGGTACCAAAACACGGAAATAATACATAATATACTTTTCTTTCGTAAATACATATCTACTTATTATACCTACCTACATAGAAACGACCAGACTCAACACAAGCAAAAAAATAAGCCAGTACAAATTTGAAAATTCAAATTTACTTGTCTTATGCGGGAATCGAACCCGCGCCCCTAGATTAGAAGGCAGAGCCACTACCAACTAATCTAACAGGGCAGTCAAGTTGTTGGGTTGTGACTTTTAGTCAGCATGAACTTTCACAAATAATTAAGAAAAATCTAAAGACACTTAAATCCATGCACCACTATATGTGAATGAAGTGTCAATATCGCTGCAGTTAATGATGACACGTGCCTCTGAGTCCATATTTGGCGGCGCAGTAAGGTATCATGTCGGAGCACGGCATGAGTCCCGCGCTGGAGTTGATGGCCACGATGTGTCCGTAGCGCCGCTCCACCATCGCGGGCAGGAAGGCTTGGATTATCTGGCGAGTGAGAATAGAGGTTCTATTACTGGTACCAAATAACGGCTATATGGACAGAAAAATAATTATTATTAACTATTACTAAAAAATTCTACAAGTAAGTACATTAATATTTGTCAGTCTGTCTGTCCAAGAAACAATTTGTAGATTTTTCGATTATGTATTTTTTATGGCTTTTAAAACCTTATTCCTTTCATATTTCTCATTACTAAGTTAAACTTCGTGCTTTATCCACAGCTATTTTCTTCCCACTGGTGGGTTTTCTTCCAACTATACCTACCTACCTACATGCAATGTTGAATCAGTGATTCACATTCAGCCAGTTAAAATAATAAGTATACCTACTTATATTAATAGGAATCTTTGCTTTGTTAACATTATATTATAGGCTACAACTGTTGTATATTTTAAAATGTTATTTGTGTCAATAAATCATTTTATTATTATAATTCTTTATTAACACTTTTATGATCTCTCCGGTGTAGGAAGTACCTACATTATTATTATATTATTATGCTTACCCAAAAATGCGCCAGCAGGTTGACCTCGATATGGCTGAGTATGGTCTCCGGGCGCAGGTGCGCGAGCGGCGCGCAGCACAGTGCGCCTGCGTTGCTGACCACCATGGACACGTCGCACAGCTGCCGGCGCATGCGCGCGGCCAGCGAGCGCACTTGCTCGCGCGCGCACACGTCCACCGTGAAACCGAACGACTGCAACAGGCAAGTGAGTAACAAACAGATCTCTCTTGAGTCGTATTTCCTCATGACTGAGGGTCGTGACTCCCCCGTAGAATTAATTCATTAGGAGAGTTCTCTTGGGTAGATACATCGTGGCGGGCGCCCAGGTCTTTCCACGGAAGATATGTCCTCAGATACTTGTGGTCCTCAAACATGTCGGTTTCCTCACGCTGTTTTCCTTATCTCCACCGTTTCACAAACAGATATAGGTAGGTAGGTACTTACCTACTTTTTTGACATAAAACATTCCGAATAACACTTATTACCTACATAAAGCCAAACCCATAACTAGCGATTCCGTTGCTTAAAAAGATATCTTCCAGACCGCAGAATTGATAAATAGTCACTAATATCAACGACGCTGCGCCGAATACGAAAACAACTCCCGTGCCCCTGGGCGCAAGTTCGAATTCAAGCTTAAATTTGGTAGGACTGATAGATCTTACAACATTTTTAATATAAAATGTCAAATTACATCTCCTCCCTTCTTGACAATCTCTGCGACGACGGAGTTGTTCCGGTGGGTGTCCTTGTCCCAGCAGATGACGGTGGCGCCCAGCTCTGCCATCTGGAGGGCCAGCTCGCGACCGATGCCGTTAGCTGCGCCAGTGATCTGGCAAGTCATGATTAAAACACATTATCAACATGCATCAATATTTTTTTTTACCGTAAAGCATAACTACATTTCATTTTCTATGCATTTCATAAAGGTAGGTAACTCATCTCACAGCGCTCTAACATTATTAGGTAGGTATTAGTTATTTATTTACTAACGCAATATAAAATAGATACAATGTTATACCGTAACACAATAAAATGTAACATTATAACATCATTGCTAATTTGAAGATGTTACCAACGACATTAATAATACCTAAAGGTATTTTATTTTATGTTTATTATTTTATTTTATTAATAATACCTTTAGGTATTATTAATGTCGTTGGATGTTACTTTGAAGCCAATAGCCGGTAATGTAAACAAGCTAACCAAAACAGTTTCCCCGTGTAAGCTCTTCATAACCGGTGGTATGAGGACCCTGCAAGCCGCAGCCGTGCACGAGGAGCACAACTTGACCACCAGGACCAAGATATCGACGGCCCAGAGTGGAACCGCGGCGAACCGCCCGTCTCCCCACCACGGCAAGATCCATACTTCTTGAAGCACCCTAAACTTACGCGCAGCACTGCCTATCAACCGCACGATAATATTCTTCCTAGTCATCTGAATGCATCCACTGTTCTATTCATAAAAATAAAAACTTATAAATACGAGCCATGAAACGTTTTGCAAATGACAAACGTCCGCCATTTAATTTGTTTAATGACAATATTGGAAAAGTTTTTACTAAATTGGCATTTGGCTATGGTGCAAAAGCAAGGAGTTCTGGTATTAATGATACCTCCGTAGTGATTTATAAAGAGGTAAAACCAACAAGTTTGACTTGGTTTAAATTGAGCAAAGAGACCGGGCGCTATTAGGCTAAAACCTCTTTTCTAAAGCGGTGCCACAAAAGAGTTCAACTGCTCTCGAAGAGGTCTCACTCAAGTAGAACTCATCTTATCAATTAGACACTGACTTTTTAAATCAAGCGATTGTCCTTTCATATTCGATGTTTGTTTGTTGCTTCGGTTTGTTGTGATGATTGTAAAATCTATTTCTAATAATACCTATAATTGGCCAATTTTACATATTATGCTTCGAAACTAGCTAGCTTTCGACCTCAAATTATAATCTATCGAAGTAGCCATGGCAAAACCATTACAAAAGGAGCGAGACAACCGCTCGGCTGAGAAAAAGGACTTGACTTTCCATCCATACAATATCACACCGGAGACGGCTCATACTTCGATCTTACTTCTCGAGTCACAAGAACCTGAAATATTATGCCAGGTACCTACAATTTTTTTTGGGCTAAGTAGGTAATGTTTAAAGCCGGGTCCAGACATGTATCACTTGCCCGATCCTACACCGTATCCGATAACCGTATCCGTATCTGCGTATTGTATCAATCCCCGTATCAAGTTGTGGACGCCTCCGATTTGTTCCGTATCCGTATCTTCACAATAGTCATGATCGCGTATCAAATTGCCCAGTTCAGTTTCTGCTCTCGATCAAACATGTCGTCGCAGTTGGTTGAAGTGTACCTACGAGAATTTAGCAATTTCATGTGCCTGTTTTATTGCCATTCACAATATTCTAATGGTCCCATAATACTTGCTTTTCTTTATAGGCCTCGATAAATTTAATAACACTTTCATTGTTCCAATTGTTTCATTGTTTTTACTTCACGAGGACTGAAAATAAAGCGCACGTGCAAACGACCGAGAGTTGCGAGTGAAGCGTTCAGACTGACCCACGTCCGTATCTGTATCACCTTTGATGATCGGACAAAAACCGACACGACATGGGACGGGCCGTATCATAACGGCGTATCGCGTATCATGATACGCGTATCATTACCCGTCCACATATGCGATCATGATACGCGTCGACGATACGGATACGGTGATCGGATCGGGCAAATGATACATGTCTGGACCCGGCTTAAAGCTAGCAGAATAGAGCTACTTACTTAGGTAGATACCTACTCGTGAACATGAAAGTATCTTCCAAAGCAGTTTAAAAAGTACTCATACCTAATAGCAATTTCATAAGGAACCAATTCCTGAAAGCCAAGTTGTCCGCAGACCCTCCGTGCTATAACGAAATTTGCAGCCCAGGACATGCAGAACCGCTACGTGCTGTTCAACCTGGATGCCATCAAGTACATCCTGCTGCATGTCGACCATCCCGAGATGAATATCAAGAGGTTCGTTCATTTATTCATGCACTAGTGGATGCCCGCGACTTCGGCTCGTGTTGTTTCGAGATATAAAGTTACCAATTTTACGTCACCAAAAATCACATCGACCCATGCTCCATTACGAAGAGCAAGGGGAATACATACTAAATATTTAACTAAGTATACCTACATGAAGCACTTAGCTTTTATACGGAGTAACTGGTAAGTAAGTCTTGAAAATTCATGGAAAAAATGCTGCGTTAGTCACTAATATATAATATATTTAATATTTTTTTTTTAATAAATAAATGAATATTTCGGGACACAGCACACAGCGCCATCTAGCCCCGCACTAAGCAAACGCTTGTGTCGCGGGTACTAGATAACGGATATAATACTTATATAATAACTAATAACCATGTAAAATGGTTCGATTAATATTGAATGATTCTAGCCAAAACATACATAATTGTAGGTTTGCCTTGAAGGCGCTGGCTCAGCTCTGCCAGCTGCCGCGGGGGCCGGAGCAGGTGCTTGACAACATGCAGAACCTGAGGAGGATCGCGTTTTTATTGCAGAAGGTCGGTCTGAACTTGCCGTATTCCATTCCTTACTATTTTTTAAGTCTTACGGCAAAATCACATTTTGACATTAAATTATATTGGTATTTTCTAAATAAGTACCCGAATCTTTCCATACCTACTAAATAATTAAAAAAAACAAGGAATAAATTTATACATACCTACTTACTATTTCAAACCTCTAAATATAAAATCATATGGAAAATCTTTAGGAAAATGTATTAGGTACTCTAAGCAAGTGGTATAGTCATTACTACGTTACTTCTAAAATTGTTAGATTGTGTTGTGTACTGCATAAATAAATAAATAGACCTAGGTATCAGCACACATTTTATTGGTGTTACCCCATCCCAGGTAGAAGACGTGTTCGTCCTGGAGTTCGCGTCCCTGTGCCTGGCGGAGCTGACGAAGGAGCCGGTGGGGTGCGAGCAGCTGGTCTCCGCCAACATCCTCAGCAGCCTCTTCAACCGGATGAAGAACAGCCTCGACCCTGATGTGCAGAAGAACTGCTTGCAGGTACTCGAAGTAATGGACTAAAGGTTTTCTGTGTTATTCACATTAATTTGGAATAAAATGTCATTACATATGTATGTATATAGGTATTTATACTTGGTGCGTACATGTATGGTAACAATAAGTTACTAATAACCTCTGCATCGTGTTCTATCCGAATTGGTACAACATCTGCTTACGTACCTATACGTATGTTTTTATTTTGTCCTGTAATATATAGATAACAATTGTAGTTCCGAATGGAAAATATCGCCAGCTCCAAAATGAATATTTGTCATAGTACCTACTGTCAGTAAACCATGTCTGAAGCCCCTTAGGTGGATCAAATACTCGACCCCAAAGTTCACTACTCTCACCAGACTTGCTTATTGCCTCTGACCCTTAACTGTTACCACTTTCCCCAGTCCCTCAGCAACCTGCTAGACGACCCCCCCTCCGCGTCGGAAGTGACCAGGAACCAGCAGTTCAGCTGGCCGTCCCTCCTGGCGCTGATGCAGAGCAAGTACCTGGCCATCCAGCACGCAGCCATCCGCACCGTGGACCAGCTCATCTGCCGGTACAAGGACCAGGTCGTGCAGAAGACGTTCAGGGCTTCCACGGGGGTGCTGGACTTGTGTGATATTTTGGAGGTGAGATGACTACCAAATGGACGTAGACGTAGCTAATTTCAGCCGTCGAAGCCATGTCCTTACATGTAAAGCAACAATTTGCATTGCTCGCAAATCATTATGTCAACATTATCAACACCTAATAATATTTGCTACATCACTTACCATATTTTGACAAAGACCTTTACAGCTGCTTTATTATAAGATTTCTTACTAATGTATAAAAATGATTAATTAATAAATGTGGTGTAGTATACGTGTGTAACTCGACGCGTCGTTTTACAATATTAATTATTTGTAAAGTACTTGTAATACAACATACTGAACTGACAATAAACGTATCTGAATCTAGGTACATTATTGTCCCACTGCTAGGCACAGGCTTTATCTTATGCCATTAATTTCGACCTTGTGTCAGCCCATCATTGCGTACCATTCCATTGCTGCTGCTTCAACTGCCCTTCAGCAACACCTCACATTACTTTCGCTTCGTCCTAATTCCGTCCAGAGGCCCTCCTATTCCAGTCGTACGAGTTCCGCGACGTGCACACGATGGTACTGGGCGTGCTCCGCAACTACGTGGAGACGGAGGAGAACGCCTCGCACCTGTACCAGTCGGGCTGCATCCTGCGCCTGCTGGCCTACCTGGAGATGGCGCTGCCGGCCATGAAGCCGCACTGCCTCGCCGTGCTCACTAAGATGTCCTTTACTCTGAACGGGAGAGACGTGAGTGCTCTTGCTACATATTTTTTTTCTAGTAGTCACGACACAAGCGTTTGCTTAGTGTGGGGCTAGGTCGCGCTGTGTGCAATGTTCCGGAATATTTCTAAATATATATATTAATTTAGGAAACAGTATACACATGTATCCACAACCTAACTCAGTTCGTTCGTAATTTCCATTTGTGGCATTAAACTTCGAAATAGATCAACTGTTAATCCGTTATACAATCTAAAACCATTTTTTCAGGAAAATATGACTAAGACTTCGCTAGCATTGTTTGGGCATAGAAAATAACCTATGACACTATCAGAACCCTATTCTGTGATCATATAAAAATGTACTCTGTTGCGGTATAAAATCGGCACAACCAAACACAGTTTCGCTTTTATGTAGGTACTTAGTACTTCTCACACCACAACACGGGTGAAGCCGCGGGAATCCACTATGTAAGTAAGGTAATATATATGTAAGTACCTAATGATTTTGGTGTGGTTCCTTCCAGGCTCTATTCGAGACGGGTACAGATCTGGTGTTCTGCCACCAGCTGCTGAGTTCCAACGTGGAGCTGCTGGCGGACGCGGCGCTCGGCGTCGCCAACATGACCAAACTAATGGCCTCCGCCGTGCGCATGTCTGATACCAACATTATAGAGGCGCTATGTGGTTAGTACACACTTTGGATAGAGAAACTGAAATAGGACATACTGCGTGTGAGTGTCACCACTTGAGACACTAGTGTAGTGTGTGGTCAAATATTTTCACGACTAGAAATCGGAATCGAAATGACGCTGAGGCCCTAGCTGACACATATACATATGTATCTTTTTACTCATTTTATTATACAGTAATAGCGAGTGTGGCTCAGTGGTTCCAGTGTCTGCTTTTCATTTAGACGCACCCTGGTTCGAATCCGACCCTACACCAATGACTTGTATTTTCAAGTTATGTGTGGATTTGCACTCGCATAACGGTGAAGGAAAACATCGTGAGGAAACCGACATGTTTGAGGACCACAATATCCGAGGACATGTGTCTTCCGTGGAAGGACCTGGGCGCCCACCACGATGTATCTGCCCAAGAAAACTCCCCTAACGAATTAATTCTGCGGGGGAGTCACGACCCTCAGTCATGAGGAAATACGACTCAAGAAGAAGATTATACAGTAGCGGACCCGACAGACTTCGCCCTGTCCGTTGACTCTTTAGTTAGTAAGAAAACGTTTGTATAGGAAAAAGAAAAGGGTGGTTTTTAGGGGTTTTCCGGCATTTTTTAGAATTTTTCGCGCGGTGAAAAACATCCTTGAACTTCAAAATCGGTCCAGGCGTTGTTGAGTTATGCGCTTACCAACACATTTTGCGATTCATTTTTATATATTATAAGAAGATAAGTACAAAGTTTATATCGTGTCATAAAGTTCAAATCTAGCAATACGTTCTGCTTTTCCAGCCATTCTGAGTGACGACGCGGCCGCGTGGTTCTACATCAGGATCAACTCCCTGAAGGCGCTCGCGGAGCTCTGCCGCATCATACCCAAGGCAGCCTTCAGTCTGGTGGAGCCGAAGACATTTTCCGCGCTCAGAAATATCAATAAGAAATGTAAGTGTATAACGTTAATCTTGCCATGTCATTAAAATTTTAATTCAAATTCAAAGCATTTATTTGGACACACAGGACACAACAATATATAAACACATAACATTATCAAAACACTTTATTATTAAAGTGCAATAAATATGTAAGCATAAGCATGATATATCCATGTTCATGTCCTCTGTTTTCCACAGGATATAGCAAAGAATTGTAAAATAATTGGCTTAAAAAAAAACTACGCTTAGGTAGCTATAATTGGTTACTAAGCTATTATTTTATAATTACTCTTCGAATATGTGATCGGTTATTTCTTTTACCTCAACTCACTCACATCACCGTTATTTCGTTGTGGTACGAAAAAGACCAACAAACATACCTACTTACTTTGACATTTACATAATATCCTGACTTGGTTTGATTTTCCAGTCAAAGACACGCCCATCGAAGCACAGCGGCTGGCTATCCAGTGCTACATCAACCTGGAGAACTACCACGTCAGCACGCGCGCCATGCTCACCGGGGACTTCGTGCAGGACCTCATCAATGTGCTGCAGGTACTGTGTTGTATGAACTGGACCGCCATCTTGATCCGGCTCGAAGGACCAATTGTGGTTTCGTTTAGTAGCGGTAGTAGAAGTATTTGAAGACCTTTCTAATATATCTATACAATCGGCACAAGGTTCACACTATTTAACAGCTGATTAGATCGTGTTTATTTTTGTTTTTTCCTCATCATATTATTTAGTTAGTAATTTGTTACAGCGTATCGATATAAACCTCAAGATAATGGCGTGCACCGCACTGACTGGCCTCATGCGGGAAGAGATTGGGAAAGATCTGTTCACCGCCAAGAAAGGAGAAGAGGTATGAGAATTCATTATATTGCCCAAAAATAAGAAATACATGTTTTGGCTACTTTTAAAATGCTCATAAAGAATTTCACTCTATAATGTTATTCAATGTTATTTATTAATTATGAATCAATGTATTTTAATATTAAAACTTTCGTGAGACTTTTTATCAATATGTTAACTAAACGCAACGAAACAGAACGGAACAGTTCTGAAGATGCATGTCATTACATCCGAAACGCGTAAACAACATACGCGAATTACACGTGAGTGAAAACCGTTTAGCTAACATATTGAAGAATCGATGTAATTTATGAATGAATCATTTTCTATCTATATGCTAATTATTTTTACTGTTCCTGAATCTCGCAGGCCGTGATGAGCAACCTGAGCATCGAGCACGTGGGTCTGCGCACGGCGCTGTGTGTGCTCGTCACCGCCAGCGTCACGGACGATGGAGCCAACGTGTACCTCGAGATCGGGACTATACACTAGTAAGCACATCATCATCACCATCATCCACAGCCCTTGGGATCCCACTGCTGGGTATAGGCCTCCCTTTGTATGTGCCATCTGCGTCGATCTTGTGCAGACCTCATCCAGGTCGGACCCTCGACTTTGACTAGTAAGCACAACCATCATTCAGATAACTGGCTTGAATGTATGCCTCAGTTCAAGTTCTAGTCAATCTTAGAGGTTCATAAAGATATGTAGGGTAGGATCTTACACAAATTTTGCCATATTTACACACATTGAGCGAACGATAAAAGCAGACACTTTTTAATATACACATTTATGAGCACCTAGCAGTAATAAGTGATCTACTTACCTACATTTCCTTTTTATGTGACGCTAACTTTTAATAGTTTGGATCCAAGGGACATAAAAAACCGGTGCAGGGTACCTAGATTAAAATTCAAACAAATGTTTATATTATTTCTCCCCGCAGCATGGTGCAGAACACAGCAGCTCGCTACGTGGTGAGCGCGTGGGAGGTGGCGCTGGAGGCCATCTTCCGACACCATCCCTCCGCCAAGTTCGCGTACACCGGCCGACTCGATATCAACGACTTTACTTCGGTAAGTTATTTATTACACATATTTGTGAATACTATACATAATAGAAAATACCTACAAACAATGTGCATTCCATAAAATATCGAGAGACTGCCCAGTGGCCACCTTGCTGTGAATTCGCGATCATCCATACAAAATAAAAATTAAATCTTGCGTTCCAATAGATTTGAGAGATTAGAGAATAATGCCTCTAGCTGGTATCATAATCATAACAGGGATCACTTCCACTGTTAATCTAGTTTAGTTAACATTAAGGGGCCTGCTTCTGTACTGACGATTATTGACTCCTATTTTGTAGGTAGTTGACGCAGTATAGAATGCAGGTCCCTAACTTAACTGAGTCACTCTTGCATAACTCCTGCCAAACACGTAACCTGTCTTATCTTCGCTACAAAGCCGTGGCGGAGCGGTCGGCCGATGTTTATATTCGCTGTCGTTTTCTTCCTAGCTATTACGTAGCCCTCGCAGACTTAGTTGCACATGATTTGACTCGATAAAGAATTACTCGGACTCGACTAAGAATAAATCGCGATTATTAATAACAGTCTGTTGTTTTGAAAGAAAAAATAATAATAATAAATAAATCATTAACATTTTACTTTCTGTTGTTTTGAACGAAAAAAAAAAATTAATAAATAAATAATTAACATTTTACTTTTACACAATTTTACCATCACATGTTTTTTATGGATATTTTTTATTATTTAAATATATTTATATACATCACATTAATTATCTATTATTTAAGTAAGTATCACATGACAATTAATCACACAAGTACACATCTTTCTCATCTCTTTTCTTACATCAACCCCTCCCCTCAATTCTCATTCCCGGGACAGTTTCCTCCGTTAACTAACATATTTTATTGAAAACTTTTTGTTAAATGTACATAGATTATTATCTGAAATCCAGAAGGATGAGCGCGTTTCCCCACGACACAGGGGAACCTAGTGTGGGGAACATAGATCACATCATTTGTAATCGATCCTAACATAGTAATATAAATATAGTACTAACAAACAAAATGTTGTAACTTAGTTATAAGGTTTTTGCTGTCCAATAAATAAACATTATTATTATTATTTCTATTAGTTTTATACTTTATGGTTTTTGTTTTGTTGGAAGCCTAAGATTTATACAAATTGAGTACAAGAGTATCCGTCTCAAACCTCCTTTCTGTGCCGAGCATAACGAAATCATCCCTCACCAATTAACACATAAAACATGAACATTGTATGTATCCAGGAGGGTTTCTACGTGCAGCAGCGTCTGGGCGAGCGCTTTCAGGCCATGTCGGAGCTGGTGGCGGCGGTCCCGCCCTACCAGCACGCCGTGTACGTGGCCATGTTCCGTCCGCCGCCCTACGGACCTGCCTCCAGCATGGACATACGATCACCGTGTAAGTAATAATCTAACATATCATTTATTCTTCGTAGGAGAAATGTGATATAATTCACATAGGAAATTTTCTTTTATTTTTGAAATTTAAGGAAAAACCCATTGGACCTTTTTTATATCTAACTCACTAATAAAATATCAACTCACCAATAATACCTAAATATAAGGCGTCAACTAGACGTAGGTACATACTATAATATGTATTTTTGTTATCTTTAATGGTTAATGTGATTACCCACGCCACCTTTTTTTATGAGAAATAAATAAATATGATAAATAAATTACATTCCAGTCACCCGGTCGGAGTCCGTGGTACCGTCCCCGTCCGGTCGGCTCCGGTTCCCGCGCGCGCCGGACGACCACAACCTGCGGGACTACCTGCTGCGCCTGCGGCTGTGGTTCGGAGACCCGTTAGTGAACTATACTTACTGTTTTGCATTAATTCTATCGCGTACGGTCAAATTTTAATGATTATTGTCGATTTTCCTGATATGCCTTGTGGATCTGTAAACTGAAATAGAATTTTGCTTTTACGCTCACGATTATTAAGGGAGAGGATTCTACGTGCGATTCTACGAGCACATGCTTGACCGTCTATGTATTCCAAAAATATAATTACATACTTTGTTTGTTCACAGAGCAAAATCTATACACTATTTTGAGATTGAAGATGCGCACTATGAAGTTAGGTGAGCGTTTTGTTTTTTATTCGACCATTTATTTTTCTTTGGGTGACGTCTTTGAAGTCTTTTTCCAATGCGGTGGGTTGACGACATTAGAACAACCGCAGGGAGCACCAGGATTCAATCTGCGCAGGACCGGGACGAGTGGCGTACAAGAAGAGAGGTCTATGCTCAGTAAGATAAGATAAGATAAGATATGTCTTTAATGCACATTGCACACCAAAGAAATTACATAATAAAAAGAAATTTAAAAACTAATTGAATGTACATTGGGCGGGCAGTAGTGGGCGATAGCAGGCTGATGATGATGATGACGTCTTTGGCCCTCTCTACGTTTCTTTAAAAGGTATGTCGTGGCTATGTGTAAGATTTTGTATATGTATGTTCTTCAAGCTATAGGTATTAGTTTAGGCCTCTTCAATGTAAGGTCCCATGTGATGGCAGGTATCGTGACAAGTGCGACGAGGTGTCCTCCTCGCTGAAGCACCGCGCGGCGCTGCTGGGGGAGTTCGTGGCGGAGCAGATGTCGGGGCTGGCGCAGGAGCGGGACTGCTCTATGCCCAGCGTCGACTTGCACGTGCAGGACCTCATGGTACACTGGACATTCTAGTCTACACGAAATAAACAAGAATATTTTTGTGTCGTTTAACACGATACTCTTTTCGAAGCGAGCTGTGTTTCTTCTTGGATATTTACGTATCAACATAAATTTGAAACGTGCCTTGGTCTGCTGACATGTACTAGCCATTCGTTTGTTATTTGTGCCTTTATAACAGAAATCGGCTATAAATTTCCCTTCGTTTAAAGTTCCTAATATACCGTTTTCAATTCTAGTAAATAAATAATCGGGTAAGCACGCTCCATCTTAGGCCATAGCCTTACTTGCTATCAGGTAAACTATGGTCAAGTGCAAACCCGTTCAAGTTAAAAAAAAAAAAGAAATCGTTTAATCATGTAAAAACTTAATGTCTACGTATATACCTACCTACATAAATACAGGGTTTTTGTTTCTTTTGGCTACTCCAGGCAGGATTTACTGGGCTTTGCGCTAGGTATCCTGGGATCCTATGATGCAAAGCCGCAGTATCTCCTGCCGCGGCAAGCAACAGCTTACTTGTTTACACTCACTATAGTATTATATCAAATAAAAACAATAGCAACTGTACATAAGCAGTAACAGTAGGTAAAACATTAACTTCCTTTTTTCTGGCTTCCAGGCGGAGCTGGGTTCGTGCGTGGTGGGTCTGGGCTGGGTGCGCTGCGGCGGGGCGCTGGAGCGCGCCGTGCTGTACAAGTGCCTCGCAGACCGCGCCGGCATCCCGTGCGCGTTGCACCGCACCTGCAGCGCGCACGCCTGGGTCGAGGTGGCCGTGCCGGACCTACACCCGGTCAGTAGTGTACGGTTTCAATATACGCGAGATATTCATGTCATTCTTATTATACACAAACGTAGTGAACTGACAGAGAACTTTTTGAGATATAGGTAGGTAGGTACATGAGTTTATATAGGTACCAATAATATCTCACATTATTTGGAAATGCTACTTCCTTCATCAGATGAATAGTTGGAAAAAGGGGTGTAGACTTTCGCATCCAGCTATTTATATGTATTAGGCAACCGTGGCCAAATGGTTAAGGCACTTTGGCGTTTCCAGAAAAATGCAAATTTATTTCGCCTTCCTTTGCTTGCCAATCGTGATTATTATCATTCCCAACGTTTTTCGCCGCATATCATTCAACGCTCCACAGAGACCAAGACTATTTGTTAATTAAGTTCTTTTCCCCCAGGATACAAGCGAAGTAGAGAACTACCCAGCCGGCCTGCTCCGCGCTAACTACGTGGTGGACCTGACGCTGGCCCCGGGGCGGCTCATAGCGCGGGGCGCGGCGGAGGCGGCGCGCGTGTGCGGGCCCGCCTGCCTCGCGCGGTACACGCCCGGCGCGCTGCCTGCCGTGTGCCGCTGCAGGCCGCCCGGGGACGGGGACGACCAGTCCTACTGACCCGTGCCATGGTGGACCAGTCCTATTGACCTCAGTACCATGGTGGACCAGGGTAACCGACCTCAGTACCATGGTGGACCAGGGTTACTAACCTCAGTACCGTGGTGGACCAGGGTTACTGACCTCAGTACCATGGTGGACCAGTCTTACTGACCTCAGTACCATGGTGGACCAGGGTTCCTGACCTCAGTACTATGGTGGACCAAGGTTACTGACCTCAGTACCATGGTGAATCGGGGTTATTAACCTTAGTTGCATAGTAAAAGGGTATTTGGTACTCTGAAACTCACCAGGCTAACTACACTGGGTATGCTCTGGTAGCCTCTTTTGTAAAGCCCTGTGCCAAGTACTTGAAGGTGCGTATCGTCAGCCTAGTGTGTAGTGCCATAGGGCTTAAAATCTGTGGTAATTATATGATAGTAATCAATAAACATGTTGATAGTTTAAACATTGTTTTTTAATGAGACACTTAATTATTTACTAAAGCTCTACTGCTTATACAGTCACCTACATGTTTCCGTTACGATTATACATTGTTTGTGAGAAAGACTCAAATGCATGGTCTGTTCTTTCGACACTTGATCTTTGTAAGAATGTGTGTACACTTGTACAGTTACAAATACAAAATCATTTATTTGCCAAAGAAATTTTGTCACAAAATGTTTCGAATCCTCTGACCTCGTGGTAGCCGTTAGGCTGTGTTACGAGGCCAGAGTCATCTCCCAGTATGTTTCTAATTCAATTATAATTACGTCTTATGAGCTAGGTTACACAAACAATGCGTTAAAGGTTTCATTACAAATAAGAAATAAAAAACAAGTTATGATTCAAAATTGTTTGTTTAATTCATTATTTTGTAAGTGTTTGTAAATAAATAGCTATCAAAATTCCTTGAAGGCACATAGTAAAGACATTGCACATCAAAAACTGGACGGACACAATTCACATAATAGGCCAAGATCACACTGACAACTCTTGATTATTTTATCTCTTGTAAATTGACGTACTTATTCAAGTACTACCAAATCAAACACTATAGTCCATTTCCAACAACAACGTTAGTGTGACATTGGCCTAATAATACTAAGATTTTATTACACAACATTCACTAGGATGTAAAACTTACAATATAAAAATAAAATTATAAAATAGTGCTGATATATTCAAGAAACTGATATAAATATCTAGATTAGCTGCCATTTACTAAAATACATGTTCAGGGAATGTATTTTTACTCTATGCTACAATTAAGTTCAAAGTGCAACCTGTACTATAAACTTTTAATACTAAATTATTTTACTTATCATGCCCTAAATCTAAACATGAAAATATTACGTGTTATTACGCTTTCATTTCTTAAATTAAGTTCACATTAAAAATTAAAACCTTTGAGGTAACAAAATAGTCATTTTAATACAAGTAGGTAATTTTGTTCAAATAAATGACTTCTTTCGCATTATCTTCGATGAATTTATCGTGTTAGTATTGCAAACAAGAATCACTTTTTACCTTAAACCTAAAATTCTAAAATACTAAACTATGATAATTTTATTTGATATAGAAATACTTCAGTCTAAAATCTGTAAATGGCAGTATATTTTAGCATCACAAATACTAGTTTTTTACCATAACATGCACAAAAACATATCTCGAAAAGTTTACAGCACTCAGTTTACATTACGGTGGTATTTGTTTACAGAGATCTACCACAGTTCAGTAAATATAGGAATGTAAAATGGACGTATTCTTTTTTATGATCCTATAAAGAATGTAAAATAACCGAATGACAAATTTTATAGTAATACATTACTGGTTCTTTATAGCAAGCAGAACACAAATAACACGATGTTATGTGGTTTATACTTATATGTACTTTGAAATATGCTAACATATTTATGCACGAACGCCTAAAAATATAGCTGCGTTAAAAACAACGCTGGATTCCTGAGACAAAATCTGTCGTCCGGTTGTACCGATGCGTTTGCACATATAAGAGCGAGAAAAAAAACATCATGCCCTTAAAAAATCGACGGAACCACTACAAGACGGGATATGTAAAACTAGGAAAAGCACCGCTTCAAATCAACAAGGAGACATCACTCAAGGGTTTTTTACTTTACACTCACTTTCTGTTTTATCTGTGCATCGGATTTTTACGCAAGCTACCAGCGGGGTGTTTCACAATGAGTCGGATATGGATCCGATTCGATTGAGACGGAAATCAATCGGCACGGAAAGGATTTTTCCTAATCACAATGCTTCCATACGATTTCTTTCACAAATTTATTTTACCGAAAAATCGGAAACGTTCCCTGGGCCAAAAGCTAGCGGATACGTTTCCGTCGATAATAAATTCAATTTAGTTTTTTCATGATATTAAACCCGATTTACATTTAAATATATATTTATTTATTTATATATATAATTATTCATATAAAATCGTCAGCAAAAATGGTCAAATTAGCATTTTTTTAAATTTGTACCATTGTATTGTATAATTTCTACCATTTCTACTACGAGTCGATCGATTCATATCCGACTCATTGTGAAGCATCATGCAGCATGGTTCACCTGTAGCGACATCCACGCAAGCGACACTGTGGCCTTAGTTGGTTGTTAGACGGTAGTCTGTGGCACGCCATGCACCATCTGCGTGCGCGACCTGGCGCGCGGCACGGGCTGCGGCTCGCGGGACACCACGGACTCTTTCAGGGAGAGCGCGGAGCCCGTGGACGCTTCGGACGGAGGCCGGGAGGACTGCAGGGTGGCCGGCTGACTGATCTGGGGATGGAGAAAAAACTAATATAACGCACTAACCATAAAAATAATTATGGCTTCGCTTCGGAAGTACCAATACTGAACAAAATCTTATAAGAATTAGACTAGTAATCATTTATTTGTCTCAAGCATCTTGCCTAAATAGACTGGTGAATTTGCGCGGCTTCGCTTAGTTTGTTTTAGAATCAAAAGTAGCCTATCTCACTCGCCAGATCGTATTCTACCGACATACATAGGCCCTCAGGGCGGCTTGATAAACTTTCGACAACAGAGTTGGCCACTCTGTCTGGTCTGTGGGAACACACGATCCTTCACTGACTGCGGACGCATGTGACGGTTGATCATCATGAGACTAAGCAACTATTAAAGTTCTGAGAGAGTATCGATGACAGATATATTTACCGTGCGTGAGAGCGGCTGCGGCGTGACGGGCCGCTTGACGGGCACGTCCCGGTACTCGTAGATGTTGTCCCGGGAGCGCGTCGTGTTGTCCACCCCCAGCGCCGCCGCCTCGCTCTCGCCCAGCGTGAATATGTCGCCGTCGAAGTAGCGGTCCGTCTCACTGACGAACATAATTAATTGGTTAAATTTCCAGTTTACTTAGGACTTTTACACAAATGACATTCAAGCATTAGACGAAAAGATCGAAGCAACCAGAATTATATCTACAGGCGTCAAACATCGAAAGTAGGACATAGAACATTTTTAACTGACACGAATATTAAAGTAGGAACTTTTCGGAAAATTCATTCGCCACCTTTATCTTGAATAAAATGCATAAGAGAGCTACAATATAAACATAGTGAATACAAAAACACACCAATATCATGCAAACACACAAACAATTTGTGAACAAACATACATGTAAAACACACACCTTTATACCCGAAAAGCTTGCACAGACTACACTGTTATCAATTTAATCCAATCAGCAATTTTGTTTTACTTGGGATAGGTTTGTATTTGACTGCAACCTGCCTGATGTTAAGCGTTACTGCAACCTCAACAGATAAATTAGTTTCACTAAAACCTCAAGATTAATGTAGTTTAGTCTGTGCAAGCCTCAAAATGTTAATAGTATTGTTAGTACACGTACATTGCCGGTATCATTTTCCATTTTGGAGGTATAGACCTGTCAGAGAGTGTCTGCAATTAGTCAAACAATCACCACATCGCACCGTTATACAGTATATAGGATTTTTAACTAATAAGGTAAAAAACGTTAGTACAAATGCTAGGTATTGTGAAGAAATGTTATGAGAAGTGATATTAAATTAGTGAAATAATTTTATGTACTGTTATTTCACTAATTTAATATCACTATTAAATTAGTGAAATAACAGTACATAAAATTAAGATTAGTCAGATTGAATTCATAGCAGTATTTTTGTGTTAATTGGGCACACATTCTGTTCTTAGAATAGTAGGCTGTATTACATTAGCTTTTATTTAGATTAATATAAGTACTTCGATAGGGTCACGGTATAGTTTATAGCAAAGATAATGAGCCCCTGACTGAATTCACTACCAACTTAAGAGTATATTGCGCATTTCTCATTTGATATTGCACTTCAAAATTTATCTAAAAATAATTAATAGTTATAAGCCATATGGGAGTTGCATAGTCAGTGTTTGGTAAAACTCCATTAAATAAGGAAAGATTTAAAAATCTAGCGAGTTATCGCAACAAAACTTCAAATAAACCCTACGTCGTTGGAGAAACAGTATGTTACCGTTTAGCGTTCCTCCACAGCATGCAGCACAGCACGAGCAGCACTATCAGCATGAGGCAAGCGCTGCACACCGACCAGAACGCGATCTGAAGGGGCTGCTTGGGCTCCCACCAGTACTGGAATAAACAAAACAAATTAATATTCCGGGACATTTCAGTATAAATAGAAATTCATAGTGACCAAATCACTGCAGTATAATATTATGGTACTCGCTTATTTTTGTCAGGCGTTGATCGCTTGTTTCCATCAGGCGTTACAGCGTATTCATCTATGCGTTCTTCAATCAAAACTTTTGATCATAGTATGCGTTACACTTTTACCGCGGTGGAGGTCGGTATATTTTGATTGAAAATAGCGAGGAAAACCAAGTGAGCGCACTTGGTTTTGCTCGCTATTTTCAATCAGGCATTACAGTATTTTCGTTTTTAATATCAGAGTTATTATATCTCTTACCTCAGTGAAGGGTGGGTATGTGGGCACGAGGCGGCCGATGACGCTGGGCAGGTACACGGTCCAGAAGGCCAGCTCTGTCTGCCGGTAGTTGAGCAGGATGCTGGAGTTGAATGTCGTGTTCAGGTTCAAGTAGCGCAGCTGGCCCTCCTCGGCCAGCTCGAAGTGCACGCCCAGGATGCGGGAGCGGGTCGGGTTTCTGGTACAAAAGAATTTCTAAGAAAAAAGGTCAAATAACATGTTAAGAACGACTCTTGATAAATTTCCGAGCCAAAAATAAGCTCACACACAAAGCTGGATTTGAGAATCTGTATCTATCTTATGCAAAACCGTTTTCTAGAATCATAATATTTTACAAATTGTATTATATTTTGTCATAACTACATTTTATATTTCAATGTCTAGTGTAATACAAAAGTTTGACCAAAGGCAATTGGACAGTAGAAAAATACTTACCCATATCTTGCAAAATCAGAATAAGCTTTCATAAAAAAGTGGCTCATATTTCTGTCGTTGCCGGTCCACGCTTGCCGTTCTATTCGGTATCTGAAAAATGAAAAGTATAAAAATTAAAAACGTGCGATTTATAAAAAAATTAGGTACTTCACAAAAACGGAGAGTTTAGTTTGTGATACAAATCTACTAACCTGCTACAATAAGGGTCAAAAAATTCTGAAAGTAGTCACATAATTCTTATACGAGTCTTAAAGGATCTTTTTTCTTGGACAAGAAAAACTCCCCTAACAGATTAATTCTGCGGGGGGAGCCATGACTCTCAGTCATGAGGAAATACGACTCAAAGAAAGAGAGAAAGGATCTTTTTTGACTCACCTCCTCGGAAAGAACTCCTGGTCCATAAACGGCGCCCCGGTCAGGAAGAAGTGCTCAGTGTCGTGCGAATACTGCCGCCACTCGGGCCAGCGGAACGCTTCCACGGTGGTGTTGAGTACGTACATGTACACCGGGACCTTCTGCTCCAGGAGCAACTTGACCAGCTTGTCTGTTGGCGCGCGGTACAGGAAATCTGAGAGCATCTGGGAAAAGGAGTAATAAAATTAGAAGATAATCATAATAAAACATATTTTGTACATATAATACAATACTGTTGTAGCAGTAAGAGCTGCCATTTAAACTATATAATTCAGGTGTAGTTTAAAGCTTGTTAAGATTGTGAATAGAAATTAAGGGCATGTGAAATGCATGGTGAACTTCAGTCCACAGATAATTGCTGTTTTTGGATACTAAGTCATGCTGAAACCAAATTGTATGGTTTATAATTGTATTTTGGAACGGGTAAACTCTAAGCGAGCAAATAAGTGACGAGCAGTTTTTGTCTGTAAAGTTAAAATCTAGAAGTGTTTAACCGCAATTTAGCTCATATCGAAATATAAGTAGTTGTTCGTGATGGGAACGATTGTTGAAACTATTATTTTTATAAGTTCTCTGTAACACAGTTGAACAAATATATCATATCACGCCAGAGGCCGCAATAAAATACACGTCCATGGGTTCAGCTTACGTGTACTTTTAGCTCAACTACCACTCCATGTCATGTTTTTTTTTTTTTTTTTTTTTTTACGTGTGATAGGTTTACGTTTGACTACAGCCTGCCTGATGTTAAGCATTGCTGCAGCCTAGGGTGTAACACGTTTACCTAGAAGATACCTATTAACTCTAGATTTGAAAACCCCTGGATTATAGTTCGCAGGAAACACAGCTTCTGGTAAAGTGTTCCAGAGCTTTGCCGTCCGTACAATAAACGTAGAAGCAAAGCGCTGCGTTCGACACTTCGGCACTTTCACCATAAAACGATGTCTACCTGCGGACTTTCTGCTTGTTCGGTTATAAAAGGGAGCTGAGGGAATCAGTTTATGTAGCTCCTCTGCACACTCTCCGAAGTGTATTCGATAAAAGACCGGCCACCTTGCGGCGATGTTCCAAACTTTGGAGTTTTGCCTTCTTAATGGTGGTTTTACCTACTAACCTCTTAGCTCGCGTTTCAATCGAATCCAACGCCTCTAGCTGGTATTTTGCTGATCCATCCCAAAGATGCGAGCAGTACTCCATGCACGACCGAACTTGTGCTTTATACAAGGTAAGCAACTGTTCCGGATGGAAGTACCGACGCACCTTCGAGAGGATACCAAGCTTTTTGGCAGCCAATTGAGCCTTTGACTCAATATAGGACCCAAAATTTAATGACGAGGTAAGGGAGACTCCAAGTAGGTCCAGCTGGTTTGTGATTGGAATCGAGACATTCCGGAAAGTAGGGGCCAGGTGGAACGGCCTCTTTTTGGCGGAGAAAAGACACGCCTGCGTCTTAGTGGCATTGAATCTGACCAGGTTGGCATCGCCCCAATCGGAGACTGCCTGAAGAGAAAGATTCATGCGTTCGACCATCGCCTCTCTGAGTGTTTGGATTTCGGCCGCACTAGTTCGTGCAGTGGACACATAACTCTCTACAACCGTGCTGTCGTCTGCATACCCAAAGATACCGGGTTTGAGCAGATCGTTAATATGCAGCAAAAATAGGGTTGCAGACAGTACTGACCCTTGGGGGACTCCGGCATTAACAGCCATCCGGTCAGACGAGCAGCCATCAACGACCACCAGAATAGACCGATCCCTCAAAAAGTCTGAAATCCACGTACAGAAACCAGAGGGCAAACCGTACGAGGAAAGCTTACTAATAAAGCCATCGTGCCATACCCTGTCAAAGGCTTTTGAAATGTCAAGAGAAACCGCCAGTGCTTCTCCGAATTTCTCCATTGCCTCACTCCAGATGTGAGTGGCATACGCTAGAAGATCCCCAGTTGAACGATTCCGGCGAAAGCCATATTGTCGATCACTGAGGAGGTCATTCGATTCTAGGTACGCCAGGAACCTGCCGTTCAGGACGCGTTCCATACTCTTACAGAGAATGGACGTGACTGAAATGGGCCTGTAGTATGCAGGGTCAGCACGACTACCTTTTTTGGGCACAGGCTGCACGTTAGCAAGCTTCCACGAACTCGGTACTATACCAGTCTCAAGAGAGAGCCTGAAGAGACGTGTCAATACAGGAGACAACTCAGGCGCACACGTCCTCAGTACTATTGCAGGAATACCTTATTCACATCCAAATTGCGTAGTGTTCTGCGAACCTCCATTTGGCGAATCCGGATTTCAGGCATAGCCACAGAACTGCCGGGTAAGACTGGAGATGTCGCACTACCAGCATCTAGACGCGAAGACTCCACAAACAGAGACGCAAGCAAGTTTGCTTTCTCTTTGGCGGTGTGAGCCAAAGACCCATCTGGTTTCTGCAGTGGAGGCAGCGAGGGACGGCAGAAGTTAGCTTCAACCGCCTTGGCTAGAGACCAAAACGCTTTACTACCCGCTGGGTACGAAGCAAGTTTAGTCCCTATTCGGCCAACGTGGTCGAAACGAGCCTTCTGTAACACCTTCTTGCAGGACTTGGCTGTCTTGTTAAAAATTTTCTTCTTTTCACGTATGTCAGAAGCCTTTTGCAGTCGAGCGTCAACCCATGCAAGGTATGCCTGATGTTTGCTCGCCTCAGCGCGCGCACATTTAGGTCCAAACCATGGGCGAGCTGTGCTTGTCGATGGTACATCTGAATATGGAATAAAGTATTCCATTCCTTGACGCAACACATCAGAAATAGCTTCAGCGCAGGCGCTGGGATCGCTCGAAGAAAAACAAATTGACTGCCAAGGGAAAGATGCAAAGAATGTCGGTTAAATAGACGATGCGTATGCTAACATGTATGTATATGGACATGAGTCTTCCGTGAAAGGATGAAGGAAGGAAGGCGCCTATCACGATGTATCTGCCCAAGAGAATTCCCCTAACAAATTAATTCTGCGGGGAAGTCACGACCCTCAGTCATGAGGAAATACGACTCAAGAGAGATACTAACATGTATGTACTGGTCCCGGATGGCGCTGACGTTGGTCGGCTGCGGGTGGTAGGTGTACATGTATTTGACAGCGTTGTACACTCCCAGCGGGTTCAGCGTGTAGTTGTAGCGCATCACTAGCTCCCACACCTTCTGGTCGAACCAGGGGGACGAGATCTCGTAGTTGGGGGCTAGGGAGTCGTTGTTATCTGCGGACAAGGGAAAAAACGGGGTCAGAATTTTAGTAAATATAAAAATATTTTCAGCTTTTGATACACAATTTACATTGCGATATATAGATAAATAATATATTCATTCTTTATACGTTTTTAATTCATATACGACACCACTTTTTGGAAAAAGTGGCATTCCATTTTGGGCGCTTTCGTAGTTCAGATGACACGTTAAATTGTAGATCCCGGCTGTTTGTCTAGTACGGTAGTCGTTAAGCTATGTCAGAGGCCCTTAGGGCGGCTTAATAATCTACCGAAACCAGAGGTAGCCACTCTCATTCGATAAGAAAAAGGATTAATATACTATTGTAAACTTACCAGTGTGTTCCTAGTTATGTTGAGATTGCCTTATGCTTCTATTAACTGACTTTAGTATACTATCAAAATATTTCTATCGTCTCCAAAAAATGTGTCGCTTCCCAAAGCTCCAAATATTGACAACGTATCTTTGGTGTCATAACTGTAGTACTTCTACCCTCTACCAAGAACTAAACTACTAAATTCACAATCTCTACTCACACAGTACATAGGCGGCCTCCTGCGCGGTGACCCCGGCCATGTACCGCAGCGCCGGGTTGAAGGCCCTCCGCCGCACCAGCTCCTCCGCCTCCACGTCCAGGAAGCGCCAGTCCCGCGAGCGCCACCCCTCGTACCACTCGTCCCCGGGGAACGTGAAGTTGTTCTCCAGGACCGGACCCCAGGGGATGAAACCTACGTGCGGCTGGAAGTAATACATTTCAAAAATAATAATAAATAAATATTTCAGGACATATCACACAGCGCCATATAGCCTCATACTAAGCTTACGCCTGTATGATGGGTAACGGATATAATACATAATATATATTTTTAAAGCGTAATTAATTATGTAGCTGCTGCTAGTAGCAAACTTATGAATATTTATACTAATACGCGTATATAATTCTGATTCAAAGTGAGAGTGCCTTGCATGACCGCTTGGGACTTGTAATTTGCATTGGGACAACTTTCTTATTAATCTAAGTACATATAGTAGAACTATAGAATATAGCGGATCACAGTCTTCTATGGCTCTCATAAATGGTTGTTTTTCTTTTAAGTTTGAGTCTATAACGTAATAAACATAGATAAATTACGAAAAAAAAGGTAATATTCTTAGTCTATAAATTGGTAGGAATAGCAAAGATATTGTTTGTGTGTTGACGACATAAGTCAAATAATTTTTGGACAAATAGAGCATGCGTTTGCAGGAATAGAACTGATTCAAAGTTCAAAGTTCATTTATTCATATAACTTAATAATACACGTCAAAATAACAAAAGTTATTATGTATAAATAAAAAAACAATGCTCCATCGAGGATATCGTAACTATGGCTAGTTTACCTTATCCTTGAGTTATCTTTGACCATTACATGTTTCCATTTTTTTTCTTATAAATTTATCAGTCTTCAAGTCGAGAGTGAATCGGTTTCTTCTAGGCAAGCGCGCTAAATCGTAGTTTACAGCGTTGCTTAACATCAGGCGAGTTGTAGACAAGCGTGAGCCTACCTAGTTAAAAAAAAGACCCGCACGGAAAACGAATGATTAAATTCAGTGTGGGAGTTCTGTTGGGCAGTTATACAGTGGTGTCCAGGTCCTTCTAAGTGCTGTTACCTGAAACTCCGCGTTCCCCAGCTCGTAGAAGCTGCGTCCCTGGCGCAGGCAGTTGAGCAGCTTCCAGGAGGAGTCCGTGGGGCAGCCCAGCAGCCGCCCGAACACCAGCGACGTGTTCTGCACGCGGAACTTGTCCGGGATCAGCGCCCAGTCCGCCAGCGCAGACCCGCTCTGCGAGACAAGGACTAAATATACTCTTGAGCTTTGAGTTTGAGATGAATTGATTCTAAATTGTTAGGAAAATTACGATAAAATCTGTTAATCCATTAATGTTCCTCATTGTAATGAGGAAACATGTTTATTACTGAGGGTCATGGATCTCTTGGCGTTCTCTAGGGCAGATAGGTACATCGTGGTGAGTTCCCAGATTCTTCATCGGAAGGCAAATATGTATGTTTACTCTCAATCAATGTTTTCCGTTACCGCAAAGCGAGTGTAAATCGGCATAATATAGGTAAACAAGTTATTGATTCCGCCAACCATTAATCATACCCACACCCATATAATATTAGGCTCGTCTCTACAACTTCTAATGAAACTGCATAATATTACCTGAGCAATGACTCTGGTGACCAGATCCCTAGTCTGCGGCGCCACCATGAGCAGGCCGGCGGAGGCGGCGCCCGCGCCGGGCCCGAACAGCGTGATGGAGGCGGGGTCTCCGTTGAAGGGCGCGATGTTCTCGTGCACCCAGCGCAGCGCCATCACCTGGTCCAGCGCACCGTAGTTGCCGGGGGAGTTCTCGTCGCCTGTGGACAGGAAACCTGGAAGAAGACATTTAAATTAATAAGACGAGGAACAGAATATGCAAAGACCTATAGATGAGATGCAAGCGTATTATTTTACAGATGTCATTTTTTTTTACCTCGATCGGGTTTGTACTTGGCCATAGTTTGCTTGATAGTAAGCAAAGGCTTTGAAGGCTTAAGATGGAGCTTCCCCGATAAGAACCGATTCACTCTCGCTTTGAAGATAGCTGGATTATAGTGTGTGGGGAACAGAAACCTCCCCATTTGCTCTTTATATAAATCATTTTATTTTAATGACCATAAAATTCTATCCAGTCATTAATACCGTGTTTTATCTTTTGCCTACTCGTAAATCCACATTTTATAAATAAATGTACATTGAACTGGTAACAGCTGCTACAAGCACTCACCCAGCGCCCCGAGCCTGTAGTTGAAGGACACCACCACCACGTTGTAGAAGGCGGCCAGCATGTGCGCGGGGAACAGGTTGGACGCGCCCGACATGAACTGCCCGCCGTGGATGTACACCATCACCGGGTAGCGCTGCGCCGTGGAGCCCGCTTCCGTCTGCAACGCGCAATGGATGGGGATGACGAAACAGTTGTACCTATGTAACCCGTGTTTAGCCCAAATGAGCAAACATTTTCAAGCACAACAAAATAAATAATTTTAATTTCACATTTTTATTGTTTCTTCCTATATGTGTCCGAAAAAGCCAACAGCAACAAAAACTATCGCTTGTATATTTTCTGAAATGAAATGATATTTATTTGCTCTTGAATACAGGTAGGTGATGCTGTAATTTATAATAGAAGACCTGTGTATTCTACCATTCTAGGTGTGCAAATATTATAATCTATGTATTAACTATGCTTAATCTAGGTGTTAATTGTATTAGTCAATTTTACAAACTGGGATGCCGCAATATATACCTAGATACTTATCAACACTGTAGTAACACTTCTCAATTAGCCAGTTATGCAATTTGTATTTGAATCTAGTGGAAGGCAGTTCTTTAATGTCCTGTGGCAGAGCGTTGTAAATAGTTACAGCCATATGGAAAGCCTTATTCTTACTCAATGCAAGTCGAGAGCCAGGCTCATGAAGCCTGTCTCCGTGTTGTGTTCTAAGATGCCTCCTACTAAGCGCTTGATTTGTTTTAAAGAACTCTGGGTATGATCTTACAAATAGTGCTGCCTTTTCAATGTACATGCACGGTAGTGTTAAGTTGTTCTGTCTTATGTATTTGAAACATAATAAAAATTACAAATCGGTTGAACACTATGTGTTACACAGTGTTTACACTATGAATCAAATTGGCATAATCTCCTGTGTTAGATTTGGTTCAAGATGTATTATATACTCGTATTGCATCACGTGGCATCATATTGTATGTTAATTAGTGGTGACCATTTTTGCACCAAAGTCAGTCTTAATGGTTGTGTGTTTTATTGGATAGGATTTTCCTATAGGAATCTAAGTTATCGTAAGCAAGCACTAACTATTATAGTACAAATTAATATCTCATAAAAACTTATCCAGTAAAAATTACGAACGTGCAATCACACGTAGTCATTACATAAGCCCCGTGTAGGTAAGTGGGTCAGTCCGCTTGTCCCCGGCGAATTAAATCTAGTCCATCTGATAATGAGTGGAATAATCATTCTGTTCGCTTTGCATACTCATTTGCGGGGGAAATATTGATGCGAATCTGTGGCTTGCGGAATGGTTTATGTAGGTGTGTCATAATGTGAATGTTACTTATATCTAATGTTTTTAGATTATCTATACTAATATTATAAAGCTGAAGAGTTTGTTTGTCTGTTTGTTTGAACGCCCTAATCTCAGGAACTACTGGTGCGAATTGAAAAAATATGTTTGTGTTGAATTGACCATTTATCGAGGAAGGCTATAGGCTATATAACATCACGCTGCAACTAATAGGAACGAAGAAACAATGGAAAATGTGGAAAAAACAGGGAAAATTATTCAGCTTTGAGGGCTTCCGTTTGCAAAAATAACTATGATGCCCAAATTAATTATTCCACGCGAACGAAGTAGCGCGCACAGCTAGTATTATTATGTTTTTGATGTTCTTTAGATATGCTTTAGTGGTTATAAAGAAAAGTAATAGTTAAACCTAGTCAGTCTGGTAGTATTCTTAGTTTCTGTGCCATAGGCGCTATAATATATATCAGAGTGTTATATAAAAGAACACATGAGTTTGGTGTTGTTTCTTGACACTTGTTCACCGTTGTACACCGGAACGGAGCAACAGACTATCGTGATTTTCATATGGAGATAGTAGGTATAGAGTTATATCGTAACAACGGAGAGCAGTTTTAAGTATTAATGAATTAAGTTTTATGTAATTTTTAGGGTAGGTTCAGAATAACATTTAGCGATAAAATTACATAATAAAAATTAAATAAATTTAAGAGTCGTTATGCAAGCGGGCCTAAAACTTAGTACTGTTAATTTATATTGTTGTTATTTATCATTTAATATAATGGTAGGGAAATTAGATTGACACAACTAGCTCTATATATATGTACGTAGTGTGACATTACGGTCAGCTGCATCCAATTACCGCGCGAGGGCACCACCGGACAGCGCTCATTAACGAGTTTAACCGAGTTAAATACCTTCATTAACAATAACCAATCATTGCTGCTCGCTCGTCTAGCCGAAACAAGCGTTTGCTTAAATAATTTCACATATACATATATTCCGTATGTAACTACGAGGTATACTTTACTTATTATACTATAAATGGCAAAACTACATGGCAGAGAAAGGCGAAAGTTAGCCAGTTAAAATTTATAATCACACTCAAATTTCAATAAAAGTAATATGTAAATAGACCAATTTAGGTAGTTGCGTAATCTGGATTTTAATAATAGTTTTATACAGTTTAGAATTAACTGACTACTTTCTCTTGATCCCTTATACCTACCATCTGGTATAAAAAATCTAGATTCTCCTCTTGCACTCATTAGTTTACCGTGAGCTGTAAGTTTGTTACTTGCATAAGTAGCGTATTTTATGTCGACATATCTGTTGATTGTGTGTGTGGATTCCATGGGTGTAAGCACCCATGGAATCCACAGATATGTATGGCTTAGTTCCCTAACTAAATAGCATAATGTTCACCTCCAACACTGATCTTAACCTATTTTATATACTATATACCTACCTACCTATTTATTTGTTTATGTTTGGTAAAAAGTGTATTGCTGGTGTCAAATCAAACGACAAAGGTCACAAGGTTTGTTACATTAGTAAGTTGTGTTTACTGATTTCTAATTACAAACGACAAAGGTCACAAGGTTTGTTACATTAGTAAGTTGTGTTTACTGATTTCTAATTAACATTCTGAAAGTTTTATATAATATTATTGTTGAATTAAAAAGGATTTAAATTTGTTACTGTGTGACTGCTATGTCATCCATTTACCTCTGCATTAAAGATATTTTAAAATTGTGTTTTCCCGGTGCATCACAGTGACACATCATTGATTTGATTGCTCTCTACAATTGGTGCAATGTCGCTAATTAAGCCTGTCCCAGTTAATTCCCGATGGACAACTTCAAAGCTTTAATTAACAGAAATCGTTGACCTTTGCATTCTTAATGACTGCATAAAGCTAATATGCCGGCTAATATCAGAGAATGTCAAAGTGTGACTGAATGAGTGTTATTATTTCTGCCTGGGATGGGAATAGTATTTGAATAATTTCAGTTTGAAGTTTATATGTGGCTTCAAAAACATTGTATGTGGTCCCTGATTTGATGCAGCAGACAAAGTAATTAATGGAATGAGGTCTGTGATGTTTATTAACTACTACTGGAAAAATCGAAGTCACTGTTTCTTTGCCAAACTACTTTACAGAAAAAAAATGTTATTGTGGCTGTGACTCAGATCCAGGCAACTTATTTGAAAACATTAGTAAATAGTACTGTTATACTCACATTGGGCGCGAATATGTTCAAGTAGAGACAGTCCTCGTCCATGTCTCGGACACCCTTGGTGGCGCCGGTGAACCTGACGGGCTGCGGGCACGCCGGGCCCCAGTCCACCGCCTGCAGCAGCTGCCAGCCCGGGTGCTGCCGAGGGGGCTGTGAACATAGATGATAAAATTCAATAGTCATAGTCATTTATTTATATCAGATATTTTGATACACGTCACAGAAAAACAAATAAAATAAATAAATTAAAAATAATAGTACAGTACTCAATACAGTACTAGTGGTAATTTGGAAAGAAACAGACTTCATAGCCTTGGTACTTATATCTAACTAGTTACTAGCAGTATCACACATGCTTTAATACAGGTTAAAAATTAGAGCATATCTCAGTCTAGGGTATAATCTAGGTTTACATAAAATTGCAATACAAATTGGTTCAGTTATTTGTGAATAAATAAGGAACCAAATCACACACAAATCATGGCCTATAAAACTAATATTAGTGTACACCAACATAATAAAGTATATGAATGTGTAATGTGTAGGTAAAGGCATGTGTTGTGCAACAAACACTAGTTATTTTCAGCAAGTTGATAATGCAATATTGTGTCTAAAGAATTAACTAGCAGTAAACTACATAATGTATAGGTATAGCTACCTTAAATCTCCCTTCCAACACTGGTGGTCTAGCGTATGGGATGCCGAGGAACACAGAGGCCTCTCCCTGTATCCTCTCCACGGGAGTCAGCCACGGACGGTAGCCAGAGTCCGGGTCTGGGTTGTCATACAAATACACCTGGAATGTAAATAAATTATGTTACACTGGAACCATGACATTATGGTCTTCACAGATATTATTTAAGCTACCTTTAACTACAAAATTGTATGAAAAAGGTAGTGGTAGCTCAAATTGTTTGTGTAATTTGATGAAGTATTTTATTTAAGAACTAAGAGAACTTTAGTTTTGAATATTTGCTTATACATTTTTGTTAGACCAATGATGTTTATGTACTTACACATACCTTTACTCAAATAATTATTAAAATATGTTTCCATTTACCAAAATTCCTTATGTATAACAATCATTATGGTCTAGGGAAAAACACACCTGACCATATTAAGAACTTATTTTAAATTATGAATTTCATATTAGTATAGTTCTCAATATTATTAAAATGTAGCTTGTAAGTAAATGTTGTTTATAAAAAAATTATGATCATACATAAAATATATCATCCACATCACAAACCTTAAACCCCTGCACTTGTCCATAGTTGGTGGTGACAAAGATGTCTCTCTTCAGCTGCCGAGAGTCCCTCCGCTCCCTCCCTTGCAGGTCCTCTCTCCAGCCTCCCAGCACTCCGGGAAACAGGGCATCCGGGTTGTTGGGGTCTCGATTCTATATACATAATGTAATTAGTTTAAATCTAAAGTAATATTAACTTAATACAGTTATCATATGTGGACAGTGAATAAAAGGAAATAACCTTTTGTTGTTTTAAATATTGAATAAGGCCTATGTAGAATGATAAGGACTGTTTGCAGAAAATTCATACTCCTGAAGTGAAAATACATACTTAAAATACAAAAAAGTTTATCAGGTATTTAACTTCATATTATTATAAGTGATTAGCTGACAGCTAAGCAGTAGTAATATAAAAATACATTTAGAGCCACATGTATTGGTACTAGAGAATACTTTACATAGGCACTAAATGTTTTACTTACAGTTACAAATTTATATTGATCATCCAATGGGTTTGTGTACAGAGGTTTGTATGGGAACCCTCCCGGTTGGTTTATGTTGGGATTGTATGGGTTATACCGAGTAGGGTCCATGCCATATCTCCTGTTGTTGTACACATAGGTCCGGTAGTCGCTGTCTCCAGGGCTCGGCAGCCTGGTATTCCGAGCACTGTCTGGGGTTCCTCCATAGAACTCATTGTTCACTTGACCATTGTACAAATCCTTGTTAGATTGTCCATTTACGTAAATACACAGCAATAGCGTTAATAAAGAGCACTTAAACATGATAATTTCACATGAAAATCACTTCATCATTACTTTAGCAAGAAGTTTGGCGTGAGTCACCATAGTTTTCTGCGAACTTTTTTAACTATTTAATTGCGCATTGTATTCAAATTTCGTGAATTAAAAGACGTAATTGATGCCTTATTAAGTGCTAACAAAGCCTTTTGAACCCGGAATTTCGGTAAAAAATGTTCGTAATAACTATATCATGAAGTCAAACAATGCTCTTGACACAAAACTACTGACACGGAAACATAAGCGGATTTATCTGTAAAAGCCCTAATTTTTTATCTAGTTCAACATTGTGTATGTACGCTAGGGCTTATCTAGTTCTAATCAGAAAATTATCAGCAATCAGCAACACAAGATACGGCAACGCCCTTTCAAATCGGTTTGTTTTGTTTCGATTCAATTTCACAATTTTTTCGTTTGGCTTCTCTTCAACTGACACTGGCGCATTGTCAAAAGTGTTGAGATGTCACTATCAAAGTCATGCTTGACATATTGCGTTCCAGATCTAACCGTGATTTGAATATGAGCAAAGCATTATTTTTGTGCTATCTTCTTCTTACAATCGGAAAATGTTTTATGGGATGGAAAATTAAATAGATAGGTATGTGTGGATCATGGAAGTAATATATAGGGAAATATTACTGCTGATCCAATATGAGCAGAGCGAGGCGAAGTATGAAAGGCAGTTGTCTTTTTCTAACTAGGGTGACAATAAATTATGTAGGTAATTAGGATTATATCAATTCATCTTCTTACCAAATCGGGAGCAGTCTCTTTTGCGGTCCTATTTTACCTGCATCTTGCCAATCATGATAATCCTTAGCTCTATTGACGCGTTAAGTAACAAACACCAACAAACTTACTTACAAATTAAAATGCACTTTAGTTTGTAACTTATAATAGTATCGATTCGGTAATTGACAGGGAGGCAATGTGATCAAAATCATAAACATTTTGCAGTAATTACAATATTTATTTACAAGTTCACATTTGAATTGCATGTAGGTAGTTGGCTATATCCTATATTTTTTACACTATCGATTTCCTTGTGTTTCAAATTCTAACTGAAACGAGTGATGGTTTAAACTATGTACACCAATATAAAGCAAACTGTATACAATACTAAGGAATCGTATGTGAAACCATGGTATAAGAATATATGACTTGGCTACTTTTTATCAGCACTACTACTAATAGCTACAAATCAATTAATAAATTTTTCTCACCACGGCAGGAATTGGGATAGCGTCTTTTTTTTTAACAAACAGAGAGAATTTGGAGTATTAAAAGATTTTGGATCAAAGTGTAGGTAGACTGCAAACTTTGGAGAATTTTGTAATAGGTCGTGTAATATTTAAGTTCTTTTGCCAATTTATTTTGATGTTTTCATTTTTAGGAAAACTGAAAAAATATCATATTGCACAAATTATTTCAAGCACGAGAAAATATGGTCACCTTAGTCCCAATAATGTAATCTTACTTAAACTTTAGCATACCTGTAGAAAGATAGGTATATTGCAACCACTATAAGATTCATTTCTGCATCCCGGAACACTACAAGTTCTTACCATTTTGTTATTTTTATAAAATACATTTAAATTATTTTTACAAATTACATATGAAATTATTTTTTTCCCGCCATCTTTTGTCATATAATGTCATCATAATTTAATGTTGCCTGTGTGAAAAATAATATAATATTAATTGGTTACTTATTTTATTTTGTGTTAATTCCACAAATTAATTCAGATTTCTATGTGTCAAGTAAGATTTATAATAAATAAAATTAAATAATATTATTTATTGCTAAATATCTCAAAACTTAAGTTGACAGTGACATTTATCACACATTATTTTTTAAACTGGCAAGCTGTTGAAGCAAGACAACAGCCTTCTCTATATGCCTTTCATTTTTGACCGATTTCACCCCCGATTTACCATTTATATAAAATGAACTTTAAGTGTAAGAACATAAGGTTTCTATTCATATAAATTTATTTCACAAAACCAAAGAGAGAACAATCCAGAGGGAAAGAGAGGGATGATATAAAAAATCCTTGGTGTGGATTTATGGGATTTGCCAAGGAATTTCATCTTTACCTTTCTCTCAGATTGGCGTCGCTCAACGAGAAAGAAAAAAATATGAAGAAATAAAAATAGGTAATTGTTTCTCAGCCTTGTTCGCGTGTTGTCACCATTAGCATGAAAATCTCTGGTGGTCACATTACTATGTTTTAACATCGCGTTAATAATCATCATCACTAGCTTAACATTGCTCACTGTTGGACATAAATCTCATGTATTACGCCAATAATCCTATATCCTATATTGCTATTATACCTAATAGCAACGAGTTGGTATTCTCTAATTTTATTGGCCTGTGGTTTAATCATATTATTACGAAAACGAATTGTCTCGGAGACAGATAACTAAGTAGGTACCTACTTGTTTGATGATAGCGCACGAAAGGCATTTTAAGCATAGCCAAGTCATGGTTTCCTCATAGCACAGAATAAATAAGTAGTACTCATAGTCACATTTTACGTGATAGGTATTAACTTTCGTTGACGTCAACATTACTTAATTCCTTATTTTATGATTAGTAGGTACCTACTTTAGCTACCGCCAGTGGCTACAATAATTGGATAGGCATTACGCCCTAAAAATAATTAAGAACCATTATCAACACCCTTTCCTTGAACCTATCAACCTACTTATAAGTATTTATACCGCATCAGAAGCCGTTATTCAAACCTACGTTTGTATTCAGCTTAATTATTGGGCAAAATGCTTGGCTGCTACAATATTTGACCCAATTATTCTTATTTGCATTTCCATTAGCAAGGGTCGGTGGTCGCGACCAACGTTAGTACAATGTTGGAGCTTTGCAGAAATATTTTAATCATCCTTGATATTGTGGCAGCGGAACAAGAGACCGTTTTGCGTCGCTTATTTTGCTTAACAACTTTACCTACTTGTATCACAGACTAGATAACTTAGAGATATATACCTACAACTGCTGTAGGTAGGTACCTAGTTAAGTACCCACCTCTCTCTAATGTATTAGGCTAAATACCTAGAAGCTGCCGCAGCGTCAGCAGTCTATGTAATTTGACTCTGCTTACACTGCGTCTGGTAGCGTGATGCCACCCAGGTAGCGTAGTTAATATAAGGGTATCGATAAGGCCGGCTCAGGCAGTTAGTTTAAGCTCTCTGTATCGAGCACACGTACTTTAAGTTAGTCCTAGGTCCTCAGTATCGGACAACCTTAGTTATTAAAGCCTCAAAATTGGCAAAGTGTTTAATTAAAGTAGTTTTTAAAAACATAGCTTCCTGTCCCGTAAGCTTGTCTGGCGCAGACGGTAGGATCTCGCGAGTGCTGTGCAAGTTCCAGGTGCCCCAGGTGTTCCAGGTGGTCCTCATAGAACCACGGTGCTGTCGGCGAGATTCCGCAAACAAACAAATAAGTCAAGCGGACCCCGAGCGGCATGGGAACGAGCGGTTGGTGAGTACGACTTTTCGCCAATTTCCCTCATTTCCTCCCTGCCATCTTCGAGTTATGTTATCGTTATAGACGAGATTAATCCTCGCTCGCTATAGCTTAGTTAGTTAGAAGGCCGACTGTAACATAAAACTTTGTTTAGTCTAGCCGATAAGAATCAACCATAGACTTATAATACTGCATAGAACGGATTAGTAACTTAGTAGAGTAAGAGCAAAAGTAAGAGCATATATCTCCAAATCGATAGTGCTTAGTATTAAGTAATTGTGTGTTATATTGTGTGTATTGTATAACTGTGTTAATTTTAAGATAAATAGTGTAAATATAAACCAAGGAAATGTCAAGACCAGTCGAAATTACACCTATCCCCCGCGAAATTTTAAGCTTAATTCCCCAATACAATGGCGACAAAAGTACACTAAATCTTTTTATCCGTAAAGCAGAATATGTCATTGATAAATTTAAAGGAATAGAAAATCCGGCACAACAATTGTTAGTATATCACTCAATCACAAGTCGACTAGTCGACAAGGCCGCGTCATTGTTATCAGAACGTGAGGACATTCAAACGTGGCCAGACTTAAAAACTGTACTAATACAACATTTTGGCGACCCGCGAACCGAACAATGCATTGCAATAGAATTGGAAGGCGTAAAAATCAAACAAAACGAAAGTTATTTGGAATTATGCAATAGAATTCAAGGAATAAGATCTTCACTCCTGTCAAAAGTAAACGAATTACCCGACCAAAATATGAAACTCGCGAAGGCAATAATCTACAACAATCTAGCGCTTAACACGTTCCTATATAACCTACCTGAAGACATGGTGCGAATAGTACGCCTAAAAGACCCAAAATCAATCGAAGACGCGTTAAGTGTTGTGTTAGAGGAGGTAAATTTCCATGATCAATACAATATGCGTAGGCGCGCGCACGCACAATTACGGCCAATAACATCTAGCGCCCCTTTGCCGCTAAATAACTTCAAATTCGGCATGACACCGGCAAATGTACTACCAGTACAGCAAAAATTTAATTTTGGAATACCAAATTCGACGCCTCAACAACCGACAGGTTACCGTCCACCAGCCGTGCAACCAAATCAACCAACAGGCTACCGCCCTCAGTTAGGTTACAGACCACAGTTAAACAACAACCCTCAGTTAGGTTACAGACCACAGTTAAATAACAACCCACAATTTGGCTATAGGCCACAACTAGGATACCGTCCCCAACTCGGTTATCGACCAAATAATTTTATGCAACCACAACAATTCGGTTACAAACCCCCGCAAATTAATCCCCCACACTTCCAAAAGACTGACGTGTCCATGAGGACGCAACAAAAACCACGCGACGGTTTTAAACTCAATGAACTCACGACCCACGACTCGGACCCTCAACAAGACTTCGAGTACGACTATGACGTATACGAACAAAATGACAATTTAGAGACAGTGGAGTACCCTTATCACACTGACATCCCTGACGAACAAGAATTCGAAAATTTTATCCCGGAGGCCTCCAACCGAGACCCCGAGTGACCACAATAACAATTAATTGCGACCCTCGACTTAAACTACCTTACATAATAATACCAGAAATTGACGCCAAATTTATGATTGACTCAGGAAGCCAAAGGTCCTTCCTGAACCCTGAAAAAGCCTACCAACTGTATCAGCAATTCATACAGTACGAACCCTTCAAGGTCACCAGCACACACGCTTCAAGCCTCCATGACCAAGTCATAGACATACCACTCCCACCTTCATTCAAAACCGACATGTCACACAAGTTTTACTTGTACACGGTTGACCCTGACTATGACGGCGTGATAGGTAACGACCTACTCCAACAATTGAAAGCGACCATAGACCTAGGCAGGTCTATACTGACAACAGAAAGCACACGCTTCAAAATCATTAACACCGATTTAAACTACGAAGTAGAGCTGAAGCCCCGGACAGAGACAAGAGTAAAGCTCCCTGTTAACTACCACACAGGCGACGCTATACTTGACTATAGAGAGTTCAGTACAGGCGTTCGAATGCCTAGCGCCCTTGTAAGGTGTGACAATGGCTACGCCACCACTGTTATACAGAACGCTTCGGACGAGACAATGATTATGACTGTATCACGACCACTACAAGTGACAAGACACAGCGAGACTGACTGTAAAGTAAACTTTACCAAGGACAAAACAGATAACGGGACAATTGACAAAATATTAGAAAAGAACCTACAAAAACTTAGACTCGACCACATGAATGAGGAAGAGCGCAACAAGATCTACAACTTGTGCAAGGAATACAAGGACATCTTCCACTCTGATGACTTACCCTTGACCTTCACTAATCACGTAAAACACCGAATTCGAACCAAAAACGAAGACCCAATCTATGTTAAACCTTATCGACAAGCCCCTATTCAGACCCAAGAGATAAACAGACAAGTTCAAAAAATGTTAGACGATGACATAATACAGGAGTCGCATTCCCCTTGGAATGCACCGGTACACTTAGTACCCAAAAAACTAGACGCGACAGGACAACCAAAATACAGAATGGTGATTGACTATAGACGACTGAATGACATCACAGTAGACGACAAATATCCGCTACCAAATATTAATGACCTGTTTGACAAGCTAGGTAAAAGTACATACTTTACTACCATCGACCTAGCAAGCGGATATCATCAGATTGAGGTAGAAGAAAACGACCGGCAAAAGACAGCGTTCAGCACGCAAAACGGGCACTTTGAATTCTTAAGAATGCCCTTCGGACTAAAGACCGCGCCCGCAACCTTTCAAAGGACAATGGATAACATCCTGCGCGGCCTCCAAGGACTACACTGCATGGTTTACCTAGACGACGTTATTATCTACTCGTCTAGCCTGGAGGAACACATACAAAAACTGAGACTTGTCTTCGACAGACTTAGACAAACGAACTTAAAGGTACAATTGGACAAATCTGAGTTCTTACGCAAAGAAGTTTTGTACCTCGGGCATACCATCACGAAAAACGGCCTGAAACCCAATAATGACAAGATCAAAGCGGTGATGAATTTTCCGATTCCACGAACTGTTACCGAAATTAAGAGCTTCCTAGGCCTCGTCGGCTATTACCGACGTTTCATCCCAAATTTTGCCAAGGTCACGCAACCATTGACCTCCTGTCTAAAAAAACGCAATAAAGTAATAGTTGACCAAAACTTCATTGACGCATGCAACTGTTGCAAGGAAATGCTTACCAACGCACCGCTACTACAATACCCCGATTTCGACAAGCCGTTCATCTTAACGACCGACGCATCAAACGTTGCTCTAGGAGCAGTCCTGTCACAAGGACAAGTCGGTAGTGATAAACCGATAGCGTACGCAAGCCGCACGCTTAGCGACACCGAATCTAGGTACAGTACGATTGAGCGCGAACTACTCGCTATCGTCTGGGCGACTAAACACTTCCGCCCCTACCTATATGGCAGGAAATTCTACATATACACGGATCAACGACCCTTAGCTTGGCTGAATTCCCTGAAAGACCCAAATAGCAAGCTCACACGATGGAGGTTACGTCTACAAGACTTTAACTTCGAAATTCTGTACAAAAAGGGAAAACAGAACACCAATGCCGACGCTTTAAGCCGAATTAAGGTTAACGCCTTACATTCAGACGACGACGCCGACTCAATGGCTGTAAACGTACAAGATAGGAAGAAAGATAAGAAGCTTCAGAAGGAAATGGACAACGTGGTAAAGAAGATTGTAAAACTCTCAGCAAGGAAGGAAGCAAGACAAGATTCGTCCACGATAACAATATCGGACTCAAGTGAGACAGCAACAGCTAGCCACATCAGCTTATCGGACTCAGACGACACTATGAGATTAGATGAACTAGAACGACCGGTTATACCATCCGAAAGTAGCAGGTCACAAACTATACATTCAGTTGAAGACTTAGAGCCTACAGGCATACCGATATTACACGAAGCAATCGACAGCAAGCCTAATCAAATCCTGGTACATCCATGGTTCAGAAATGAAATGCAAGTAAAAGACATTTCCATCGGAAAACACAAAATTTTAGAGGTGTTTTTACCCAAAAACAACCCGGAACTAGTGAAAGACTTCCTGAAGGAATACATCCGACCAAAAACCAAGTACTTCATCTATTTCGAGGAAAAAGACCACCGACGTCAGTTTAATGCTGTAGTTATAGCGCTGTTTAAGAAAGACATGATTAACATCCACGAATGCACTGAGAGAGTAGTACTTGTGATAGACGAGAATGAACAACGAGACATAGTCCTTAAATACCATCAAGGCAAGACATGCCATAGAGGCATCAAAGAGACACTGGTTAGACTACGACGAAGTTACTGTTGGGAGAAAATGGAAGAAACAGTAGCCGCCGTTATCAACGCCTGCGAAGACTGTAGAAAAATGAAATACGACAGACACCCTATAAAGCCATTCTTACAACTCACGCAGACACAAGATGCACCCTTTCAAGAGTTGTTTATCGATATATTCACCATCGAAGGTAAATACTACCTGACCTTAGTCGACGCTTTCAGCAAGCTAGGTCAAGCCATCGAAATTCCGAACAAGTCAACACCGGAAGTAGTAAAAGCTTTAACGAAGTATTTCTCATTTTACGGAATCCCACGAAAAATTAGTTCAGACCCAGGCATGGAATTCAACAACGAACTGATGAAAGAATTTTTAAGCCTTCATAAAATAAATCGACACATTGGCACAATAAATAATCCAAACTCAATGGGCGTTGTAGAGCGCTTTCATTCAACTATAATAGAAATCTACAGACTAGGCAAACAGGAGCAACATTGCACCGACCCCGCAACGATTATGACCTACACACTTATGGCATATAATAACACAATACACTCAGCAACAGGCCTCACCCCTTTCGAGGTAGTATTCGGACACACGGACACAGACAGCCCCTTCAACATAGATTTCCAAAAAGTCTATCTCCAAAAACTAGTCAAAGACCACGCAAAACGAATAAAATACTTGTATAAACACATCGCAGAAAAATTGACAAAAACCAAAGAACAAACAAGAAAACAAAAAGGCGGAGAAAATCAAATCGAGTTTTCGCCCGGAGAGACAGTCTATGTCAAGGACATAAACAAACGAAAGAGCAAAGATAAGGCGCGATACAAAAAGGCAAAAGTGATAGGCGAAACATCCCGAAACGTAGTGCCTATTAACGTAGAGACAGAGAGACGAGACACAAAGGCGCCGATTAAAAATATCAAACGCCCTCCACAGGTGGCGCGTGGCAATGCTGGCCACAGCAGTAGCAGCGCTTCAGCTGAAACAGATTGAAGACAACCCTGGTATACTCCCAGTGAAAAAGGGCCAAGCATTTATGCAAAACGACCAATGGACAATCCTAAAGACACTCAACCTTGACAACATACAAACCGACCTAGAGCTAGTTATAAAAAAGTACAGCGAATTTGAAACCCTGATAAAAAACAAAACATTCCCGCACGAATTCATAAGTATACTCATGCATACAGACCACCTCCGCGAGATAACAATTAATAAATTTCGGCAACTAATGCCTCAGCGTTTTAAGCGAGGTATCCTCAACCCTATGGGCTCTATAATAAAAATTATCACTGGTAACTTAGATCACGATGACGCGATTAGATACGACAAAATCATTTCCGAAATCTCTCATGATCAAACAATCTATTCGAAGAAGCTCACAGTGACCTCTAAAATGTTGGACAGCCTTGTAAATATCACCGAATTACTTCACCAAAATTCTCTCACTCTTGATAGCCGTGTTAAACAAATTGAGACTTCCCTCAAGGCCTCTCTCGAAAAAGAAAACAATATAGCCACAGCTTCATACATACTTGGTTTGTATAGCCTCTTTATGAATAACTTCCGCTCTATATTTATAAGATTAAGTGAAATTGAAACCGCACTAGCTCTAAGCAAAAGCTCTGTTCTACATCAATCAATTGTAAACTCTACCGAGTTATTACATCATCTCCAACTCATAGCTAAAGTAGGTAAACTAGTATACGAGCCTACTGAAATAAATTTAGTACAAATAGAGGAAACTATTTCTGTAAAATCTTATGTAAAGAAAAATCAAGTAACATTTATTTTAGAAATTCCACTCATAGATAACTCTACGTATAGTTATTACAAATTGTACATGCTCCCTATATTCCATGAACCCTTGAACCAAACCTTGGCCATTTTTCCTAAGTATCCCTACCTATTGGCGAAAGGTACAGCGTACTTACCGATCGTGACACAATGCCACGCTCTTGGTGCCGGAGACCAGTTCCTGTGCACAGACGACAACCGAGCACCGTACAGCGGTCCTACCTGCGAAGAACAACTCCTCAGCTATGACACGCACCTGACCAGCTGCAAGCAGTTTCCTGTACACCTGGAAGCCGTTAAGCTTCAGCGGATTGATGATGACAGCTGGATCCTGTTCACACGCGCGCCCACGGTGCTGACGAAGCGATGTAACGATGAGACCTCCAAGCATCCTGTGTTCGGCACCTACGTAATGACCATCGACGAACCTTGTGACGTCACGGTGGCTGAGCAGACCGCCCGACACCACCACGCTTACCACGAGCTGGACGAGACGGCCCCGCTACCCATCATAAGCTTGCCGCCGTTCCCGACGACGGAGAATCTATCCGGTGCACGCGCACTCAACATGCACGAGATCAACTTCGATGACGTCAAGTACATGGCGTACGCGCAGCGTAACAGTGAAGTGTATGAAAGTGAATTAAACAGAGAAAAAGACTCTAGCCTCAGTGCCATAGTTTATATGTGTTTAGGTATAGTGATTTTTGTAATGATAACGATAATATGTTATATTTCATGTGTAATTTGGAGAAATTATCGTAAGCGCCCTCAAAATCGTGCGCCCGATAATTCCTCTCTTAGGGAGGGAGGAGTTAAGTTCCCACCTCTCTCTAATGTATTAGGCTAAATACCTAGAAGCTGCCGCAGCGTCAGCAGTCTATGTAATTTGACTCTGCTTACACTGCGTCTGGTGGCGTGATGCCACCCAGGTAGCGTAGTTAATATAAGGGTATCGATAAGGCCGGCTCAGGCAGTTAGTTTAAGCTCTCTGTATCGAGCACACGTACTTTAAGTTAGTCCTAGGTCCTCAGTATCGGACAACCTTAGTTATTAAAGCCTCAAAATTGGCAAAGTGTTTAATTAAAGTAGTTTTTAAAAACATAGCTTCCTGTCCCGTAAGCTTGTCTACCTACCTACATGTTTGCGTGACACTAAGTTAAATGCCCAATACAAATCTCGACATTACATTTTGTGTTAGTCCTTGTCTTTTTAAAGATGTTTCCTGCAGCAGAAGGTACACCTCTTACTTTACATTTCATTTTGTAGAGTATATTTCGGCAGGATTGGTATCCTGGCAGAGATCGCTCTTAGCGATAAGGCCGCCAATTAAGACGCAAATTGTATTGTATAGTTATGTGTGGAGATTTCATTAAGTATGTATTTATCTCATCTATCTAGTAAGTAATTAATAAATTAGTAGGTACATCCCATTGCTCAGCTCTAGGTATTAGGTAGGCGGGCACATAGGCCCTTAACTACTATTCTCAAGATACCCAACTATACCAACAACCAATCGAGGTAGGTAGAAAACCCTGCCTACGTATGAAAACAAAACGTAAACATCCAACTGGAGCGAATAAGCTCTTAAAAACATTTCGCTCATTTTATTAAAAGCAGCCGCTGCCTATTCACATTTTAGAGTTTGGATTTCCGATACGGAATTCGCACGTTTCAATTAGCCAAATGCATTTCCATTTTCCCGGCGAAAGTTCGGCCTCGTGCCGGGCTAGCTCGCGATACGGTACGTATTAGGTACTCAGTACTTACTTACTTACCTAGTTTTTACCTAAAGCTGTATTTTTGTGTGAGATATTTGGTAAGATATGAACTTACTTAAATTATATTTTAAGTACTTAGGTACTTACTTATGTAGTAATTAACAGAAAGAAAGTGATTTTTTGTCGTATTTGTCCTCCTTCACCGCACATACAATTGTTAGACTTTTTTTTTACAAGAAATGGATTTGCACTTTACCGTAATTCGCCTGATGGAAAGCTATCATTACGGTCTAGGATGGAACGTCCTTACCCAGTGAGAACCGATTCACTCTCGCTTTTTTCACTTGTAGATCATTTTGATTTTTGTGTACCTATGGAGTTGACTTTTATTAGGTATTCCTTACTACGATTTCTAAAATGGTCAAAACTAGTTATAAATGTGAATATACATACGTACGAAGCCGTAGGCAGCCACTAGACCACAATTTACTACAACACACAGTATTTATTAAAGTTTGAACGAACTATAGTAATCAGCGCATTCCCATGGGGCGCGGTTATTGATAGGGGCTTGATAAACCTAACGTACCAACTACTCAAACTAGCTACCATTAACCATGAGTTTGGAAAACACATTAGTTCCAACCATCATTACATAGACATGTAGGTGCTCGTGCGTAACCATATATGTAGATCATATACCTACCTACTTTTTTATATAAACATGTAACACCTACCTACTGCCACTTCCGTGATCTACTTAACATACTTACCGTAAGTAAAAACTCGTTGGCGGTACCAATAGCGCGTCTCTACCTAAATTTCCGAAAGACGCGCAAGTTTTCCCAAGTAGGCGTGTAATATGCGATGAAACACTTGGAGCCCCATCTCTACATTTCCACGCGATGAACGCGGTGTATGCATTTGTGGAATTAGTATTTTTCCGCAACTCCCCTTTGAAATTATTTTTCTGGAGGCTGGGCGAGAGACCGGAGCCGAGTTTTTTATTCATAACTTCTTGACATTGCTACGCGGATATTTTCAGGAAATGGCTCGGCGCTCGTTGCTCGAATTAAATTGAATTCGAGTGTTTCTTTCAAAGCGACAAGTTTTCTTTCGTATTTTTCTTTAAAATTAGTTACCTAGGTAGTACTTACTTACCTTATGTTATAGTACAGAGGACAAATGGCTGTAATTCTGTGGCAATGTTTATTCGACAGACAATACTGGCGAGCTTCTTTATTTGTTTACTTCCGGTAGTCTTTGTGCAGTTTGTTTGCTTGTGTAGGTACCTGCGGACGTACACAAAAGAATTGTGTATCCGCCGAGTACTGAGCATTGAGCTGTATCCGAGGTAAAAAGCTTCGGGTAACAGTAGCACTCTAGTGGTTTTGCTCTCACACGATAACACTACGGCATCGGGACATGAATTGATTCAGTGCGCGTTCGTAGAGCTCCCTATATTTCCATCGTGTAGCGTCGAGCGGGCCAGTCTGTCCGGCGCGGCCTTATCTGGCCGGCCAGTGTCCGTGCCTGCCTTCCGACAATGGACCAAATCCGCATAACTAAACTCAGCCGGAATCGTCAGAATTCCATCTGACAATGTCAGGCCGCCGAGACCGGAGTAAAATTACAAAATTGATGCTTTCACAAATTCACATTCTGGGTCGGGATTTGAAAGTTCAATTCGTGGCCCCGCGGCGACTGGGTTGATACATTCTGGAACAAGCTTGTGGAATATTCTCGATCTCACTTTGAATTTTAGGTTTCTCTCCGCATGAGAGCTTCTATCTATTTAGATTGGACGGATTTTCAAAACGATTGGAGATATGCTTTAGCGCATAAAACTTGGACATACAATCATACGTGATTTATACGTTTACGTTACGAGTGTTTGATACAGGTTTTGTTTTCCTCGTATAATTTAGCTAAGCAGCACAAGTTGGCGCGGAGGTATAAATGGGCGGGTATAACTCGCTTAAGTCACCCACTTCCCTGTCGAGACCTTTGTAATCCTTCAAAGGGTCGGTATATTATGTTATCTAACATGGAAACATACGGACTGTCTTACGCAACAAATTAAGAAAGTTTCTGTGATATTTGTTTTCCAGCTGTTAATCATAATATTCAAGAAGCGTCAGCGAAACGTAGCAAAATTATTATTGCGTCATTTTATTTCTGGGACGACTAACATTATAAGTGTAAAAAAAATCACAAAAAAGTCTGCCACTGTTGTATATAAGATACCTACCATACCATAACCTACCTACCTACATAAGACGCATTCTACAGTCATTAATTTTATGAATGCAAGCTTAAATTAAAGTTGGCCCTGTGTCAAAGATAATCCCGTATGTTTTTAATTTTTATAACGCCCTTTCTAGTAAAATACTTACGGGCGCAGTTTAGAATTATAAAGGCAATGTTCAGAAATAAGATGAGGGCATAAATCCGGGCATTTGAAGAGGGCGCCTGTGTCAACTACTGGATCACGGTTTTTAGAAAGGGTAGGTATTCAATAAAGATTCTACGTATAATCTACTTTTTTTACGTGGGATAGGTTTACGTTTGACTACAGCCTACCTAATGTTAAGCATGGTTGCAAGGTGTAACACGTATATACCTTATGGCAATATCTGTTTATAACGTTTTGATAACATTATGCACTTATAATATTTGACGAAGTCATACCGATCAGTATTTATAATTGACCGTTTACCGGCATAGTCGAATCTCGTCATAAAAAAATAAAGAATTAAAAAAAAATTGACCGTTTGTTAGTCATTTCCATACATTTTTTACAAATTTGTAGTTTAAAATTGACGTACGCTATATTAGTCATGATGTAAAACATAACATACTTGTTTATTATAGTGAAAAGCGAAACAGCTTACAGCAAACTTCAACTTTTCTTGAGTTTATCTCATTTTTAGTCCTGACATTTTGAAAGTTAGGTCTTCCGCAATTTGAAGTAACCGAGTGGCTTAACTGGCGCCATCTTACCAAAATCTCAAAAGAAACTTAAGTACGACTTCTAAACCGGCAAACTTGGGCTTTGTTTATTATGAAATCATCCCTTAAGTGCGTCGGAGGGAAATGTTGGAAGTTGCGAGAGCCATCGGCTAATCTGTCAAATTCCGCCTTCCTATGCGCCTCTTTACTAACTACGTGCTTATACCTAACTAGGGATTTAGTACAAGTTCGATCGTTTACTTGTTTACTATTTTTAAGGGTATACTTAATAATGATTTTACTTATATTTGATTTGTTGTAAAGAAAAACATTTGAACCTTTTATCGGATTTTGTCAAAGTTTTCATTAATAGTAACGAATTTTCTTGACAAAAATTTCATGTATTGAATTTACTTTCTTCCATGGAAACCGAGCGTGTTTCAGCAGTAGGTAATTTTACAAAGGAACAATATTGTAGGCGTAGTTATTATACGCGAATGAAATACTCGACAGCGAATCTATGTTTTTGACATTCCATTTGAAATAGAGCCTACATTTAAACCAGCGCATGCTAGCATGAAAAGCGGCTGAATATTAATCAATTGAAAGACAATCTCAATTATACAGAGATAATAGTTACTATTTGTTAGTTTGGGCATAGACAAGTTTGGAATAGGATTCTGAGATGCTAAGATTTACATAAGTACTATGTACTTATAAATTGAAGAGGGTTAGGTTAACTAAGTAAACTAGCCCTACTTAATTTATAAGTGAATGTCTAATATCTAAGTAGAAAGGTCTTTTATGATTTGATTTTACAGTTTCAGATAAATTCTTTGTATTACATCCAGACGATATTATTTATTTTACTATCAACTTTATCATATTATTCGACTTATCGAGGAATAATTAATTATAAATTTTGCCTAATTACACAATTATATTCAGTCAATATCGTTTTTTTTATATAATATATACTAATATTATAAAGCTAAAGAGTGTGTTTGTTTGTTTGAACGCGCTAATCTCAGGAACTACTGGTGCGAATTGAAAAATTATTTTTGTGGTGAATAGACCATTTATCGAGGAAGGCTTTGAGGTATAAAACATCACGCTGCAACCAATAAGAGCGAAGAAACAATGGAAAATGTGGAAAAAACGGGGAAAATTATTCATCTTTGAGGGCTTCCGTTGCGTGCGCTGCGAAAACTGTTCAATATATCAAAAAATATGTATGAAAGAATTAATGCCCAAAATAACTATTCCACGCAGACGAAGTCGCAGACACAGCTAGTATTTGTTATAAACATTTAAATTTTTAAAATTATTAACCACTTCCCCAAACAAAGTTAACTTGCATACAAATGAGTACACAATTCAAAGCGAGTTGATGAAACATTGAAGCGTCAAATCGCTCGTACCAACCTCGTACTAGTCTAATGACGGGTTTATGTGTTAACTGGACAAGGAGAGGAGGTCGTATTATTTCTGGTAAATGAAGTTGATACCAAACATATCTTATCATTTTTTCTAAAGATTTTCTAAGTGCCCCTTTTTGTAGTAGTTAGAAGTAGTATGTTTAGTTTTTCTTCCCTTGTTTTTCTATTTTATTATTATAAATGAACCTGGCAAATCATATTGCAATGTATGTACACATAGTTACAAAATGTTTGGGTAATTTCTTATCAATGCTATAAACATATGAATATAACACACCCCTTTGACCACTGAACACATAATGATACTACGTGCATTGACGACAACATTAAAATTGAAAAAGAAACGACCCCAAACAAATGAGTACACAATCAAAGCGAGTTGATGAAACATTGAAGCGTCAAACCGCTCGTATCAGCCAAATGTCGGGTCGGTGTGTAAACAGGACAAAGAGAAGAGGTCGTATTATCTCTGGCCGGTGAATGAAGTCGGTAGCGATCTGTTTGTATCGACGGAGCCCGCATACCGACAGGCCGCGACGAGGTAAGAGGCGGATGTGGTAATTGAAATCACATGATAACTGAGCAAACGTTGGATCTAGTCAACCAAACAGCCGTTGTGCTAAGGTATATACGATCTTAATACGGCATACAAGTGAAATTTACTTTACATATCGGGGTAACGTAAATGCGAGATAACAAAATACCTATCCAAATGTAGTTATCACAGTAAAATGAGTACTACTTAATTTTATTCTCACTTTACTTAAAAAAGCTTAGCATAGTGACATACAGACACTATACTCGTAACGCTCTACAAAATCTACACTTTTGTCTACGGCTACCTACGCTGCTACGTCAACTTACGCTACGCTACCTTCTACATAGCTACGAAACGTACATAAAAGAATATGTATAATATTTAATTGGGATCGGTAAAATTTTGTGTATTATTAAGTTTATTTATATAAGTATAAAAAAATATTATTTATTCACATTGGCTTCTAAAATAGATGGCGCTGTGAGAAATATGTCGTAACTTTTTATACATACAAATATTAAAAATGTGACATCCAAAGTCCTTCATGGCTGAGCGACCTCTGGCCAGTGTCCAGCTGACTCCAGTTGGAAGCCTGGCATTGCAGAGTTCCCGACCTATTGTTTAATTAACTGCCTTTACCTCATCCGAGCTTTGGGAGTCTGTAGGACACTAGGTGTGTGCTGGGAGGTCTGACGGACGGTTTGTTTGTTAAATCGACCCGATCGAAGCACTAAATATGTGTGGATGTTGTTTTAGTAGGTATAGAGATTTGATCTATAAAGAGAAATGAAACGTGATCAAACGGATGTTATATCTCGATACGTACACGAATTGGATTAGGGATAATAAGGAAAATTTTAATGTTTAAATTACAGAAATATTAGTAAATTTTTCCTAAACCTTTAATAAACAACGGCTTCCTTAGTTTAAAATATTTTAAGCAATGATGATCCAAACTAACCAAGAAGTTACCAACAGAATAACGCATATCCGAAATAATAAGTTATTAGACAGTAGAAACACATATTGCCCATGTATTCCTATTCACCAGCAGCTTACGCGGTAAAGAATGTACTTTACCTGCTTAGAAGGTTTCCTCCATTTAAAGCCACTGAAGCGGATTTTAACTAAAACCGCGATATCTAGTCCGGTGGAGCTGAGAAACTTTGTAAAGAACACTAAGTACTAGGTTTCCTAGGAAAGGAACAGTAATACAGAACTTGCTTTCAACTTCCGAGAAAATACGAGGTTTCTAGTTCTTAGAACTTAGGACAGCAATATACAAACAGTATTAAATTGACTCTGTATATCATGTTTTATTTCAATTGTATAAAGTAGATTGTGTGAAAAGTACTATGCTATTTCAAACCCTCAAAATAATCAAAAAAAATCCTTGCCCATTTCAACTCTTCACGTTTCCACCTAAAAAATTAATTACTTTAATTTTGTTAATATTACAAGTTCAGTGAACTCGTTGTAATTTTTCCTCAGTGCAAAATTACAGGAGTAGGTATCTGTTTTAATTAGAAACTCTACACTTCGGTGGGACGTCGTTACAGCTTTCAGAGGGCAAATTAAGAGCTTAAAAAAGCTACTTAGCCGCCTCCGGTACGCCGGTATTTGGCCTGAGTGCGACTTTACAATTGCAGTGTTGGGCGAGGTTGTTTAGTAGTTTTTATTTATAATTGTACATAAAATTGTAAGAGTTTATTTTTGAACCTAGGTATAAAAAAATATTTTTTTCGAAACAAACTTATTTCTTTTCAAACCGTGTAACTTACAATTTGGGCGCCCACCACGATGTATCTGCCTTAGAACTCCCCTAACGAATTAATTCACGACCTTCAGTCATGAGGAAATACGACTCAATAGAGAGAGAACTTACAATTATTTTATATGATCTTCTAAAATCGACTTCAATAAAGGATCTTTAAAAATAACGATTATTTTTATATTATTATAGTTAGCCACTCTCATTCTCAACGGTCTCAGAACGATTGCAAAGTGGCTTCAATATAATCTCTTGACACATAACGTTTCCAAAACCAAATTTTTAGCCTTCAGAGTATCTTGTCGTTCTGCACCTCCCTTAACTCCACACCTGCTGTATATCTGCTCATACCTTTAGCCTCTGCCACTGCCCTGAACTAGAACAAGTACCAGACATAAAATATCTCGGAATATATATTGACGAGCTGTTGTCATGGACTAAACAAATACAGACGCTTTGTAGCAGAGTGAAGAAACTCATCTTTGTTTTCAAGAAACTACGATCTGTTGCAAATATCAGGCTCATAAACATGATCTATACAGCTCTTTGTGTTCCAATACTGAGTTACTGTATTACTTCCTGGGGATGTGCAAATGTATCACACTTTATCAAATTAGAACGAACACAAAGGTTAGTTCTTAAAGTAGCCCACAAAAAACATTATAGACATCCAACTGATGCGCTATATAGCGAAACTAAACAACTCAGGGTTCGACAATTATATATAGAAGCTTGCACACTAAGATATCACAAATCTGTATCATGTGACATAACACAAAAACGAACACTTAGATGGACTATACCAGCCTTAAAAACAGATATGGGAAGGAAATGCTATAGAATAATGGGACCTCTCCTTTACCGACGTCTTAATAATATACTGACTATTGTTAACTGCAAGAAATATGTATGTAAAAAACTTGTCAAGGCACATCTGGCTACCCTAAATTACAAGGATACGGAGGATTTACTCCGATTTGTTTCCTAGTCAATAACAAATGCGTGATAACCACACACCCCAGGAATTACACTCTCCCACGCATATAAGATCTCACTCACGTGTAGGGTCTGTCTTCCCAGCTTAAATGCCTGGTGGTACACAGACCCCCACCATAGTTATATGTAGGTAAATGTACCCACATTAGTCAATCTAATAATTCAGTTAAAACAAAACAAGCATAACTTATTCACAACAAACACACACACTTGGTGGTGGGATCCTCAATCTCGCCATCTTTCATCACTTATACACTCAGAACACTTTACTCTCACTTTAATTATAATGCACCTTGGAAGAGAACTAGCTCCCACAAACACAGGGAATCCTACTGTGGGAACTAGGGACTCATATGTATCTAGAAATGGTATTATATCGCACTCTCTAACTCATTATTATGGAATGTATTGCTCATTACAATTAGCCCTAAGTTTTATAAGTATATTATAATGCATGATAGTTCTAAGACCAATTTTCTAATAATCTGTAGCCTACCATTTAAGTTTTGAACAGTAAATAAACGAAATTATTATTATTATTATTATTCGATAAGAAGAAGATAAATTATTATACTAACAGCAAATGAAGCAATCTAGTCCTACTTTATCAAGAAAAGCATTTATTGTTAAGACACGTTTTCCACAAACAATAACTAGGGCCTAAATTATTCTGCGCCTGTACCTCTCAAGGCCTCAAAAGGAACGGAATAAAATAATCAACGTCGGCACAATGGCTCAAATTACTGGCAGTCCCTACAATTTGTACCTTGAGACAATCGAGCCCTATTACGTCGTCCCTTATCCCTTATTCGGCTCGTTTTAAATCATCCCTTTCATAACTTTCATGTCTTTAAATTTTACTTTTTCCATGCTTTCGGATTTGGGAGGAATAATAAGTATCTCTTGACTGTATCCACCTAAATTCACTTATGTAGGCATACATTTAGGCGACCTAGTTGTATGTTCTGTTTTGATTCTTAATTTTATAGTGACATTTAAATAAACTTTAATTATTTTCTTATTAAAATATAAGTTTAACATTTACATTTCATTGCTTTCATATTGTAATTACGTTGTTCGTAACTGAGTAGACATCACACGGCAACATAGCTGAGATCGCCGGTACACGCTCAAATTGAATCATCAGAATATGATCGAGTACAAGATTTATCACGTAGTAAACGTATAGATTAGTAGTCGAATTGCTTTATTTTGTACTATAGCAAAAGCAATACGTTTCGGACGGCAAAGCTTTGGAACACTTTACCAGCAGCTGTGTTTCCTGCGAAGTACACTCCTGGGGCTTTCAGATCTAGAGTTAATATGTATTTTCTAGGTAAGCGTGTTACACCCTAGGCTGCAGCATTGCTTAACAACAGGCAGTCTGTAGTCAAACGTAAGTCTATCACACGTAAAAAAAAGGTATCGAGGTGCTATCATCGATTTGATCGCATATATGTAGCTAGTATAGATCCTTAGTATCAATCATAGCAGCGTCCGTCCAAACTCGCCAGATCAGTCGCAGGGCGCATAATTGTAGCGGCAGTCGACAGCCATTGCAACTCTATCAGCGAATCAACGCGCAGATATGTGTACTGGATGTGGTTATTAATAATAAAATTTTGAATTTGATTTTCAGTTTGTTGCAAAAGAAAGTGTTTCCTCAAGGTGATTTTTTTGGCTATTTTAGTACATAAGTCCGTGGTTTATATTTTCGTTATTCTATAGTACATGCTAGTAATTGTGTATTATTTGAAACAAAGATTTCTTAATTAAATTTATCTACACTAATGTTGTAACATTCTACTTATGTTTCCAATACTTGACTTATAATTACTACTGTTATAGCACAGACAACCAAACACTAAATTTAAGCAATTTCACATGATGTTATAATATCCACATCGATATCGTAATAGCTCATTATAACATCGAAAAAGCGTGACCAACCTGATTGCAGGGCTAATCAGGTTGGTTGCGCTGCGCTCTCGTTGGTTAGATTTTAATGGCGGCAAAATCACTGTGACAATACACGTACGCGTGAATTTAATGTTTTGCAATGTGTTTTGTTTTTTAAATACAAATTAAAAGTTAAAAATGGATAGCGACGATGATATTTGTACGCCTCCGGATATTCTAGAATTGGCAACAAAAGTAACTCACAATCTTTATGAAAAATTAACTATTGTAAAACACTCGTTACTATTATGAAACTCGCTGCGCTCGTTTCATAAACTCACACTCGTGTTTTAATACCATTAGTTATATGACAGTTGCATAAACTACTATTATATTTATATATAACTTTATTCACATAGCACGTTGTACGCTGCCGTACGAATGTAGACTTTATTAGGCGTTTTAAAAACACAATGATTTTATGTTACGTTTTAAGCACATACTCGTTACATCTTTGTTGAAAATAAAATTAAAAAATAGAACCCTAAGTGCAATAGACCTCTGCTAAAGAGTAGCGTGCCTAGCATTCTGGCCGCATCACCTGGCCAGCATTCTAGCCAGCATGTTGTTGCAAGCGCTCCGAGAAGTTTAGGAAAATTCTTAACGTGGACTCCAGCTCCATCTCTGTTAAACTCTAATTCTATTGACACATACTTATCCAATTTGTCGATGTCCTTTCTATTGAATTTGCCCCGTTCTGACGTCACATCCGGCCGTCCATCCCAATTAGCCCAGGGTGGGCTCATAAAATAACGAAATTACTTATATCGACGTTTGGTGGACCGCTCCGAATTAATGTTATTTACAGCAATCATGACTTTAATAATGATTGCTTTAATTTCTTTGAGTTTATGATCCCTTTGCTGATATAGGGCAGGTATTTTGTTTGGTCAATTGGACTGTTGAAGCATAATATCTGAGTAAGTATGTAATAATTGTGAGTGTCAAGTTAATAGTAGTACCTAATATGGAAGCATTATGAGAATATTGGAGATTGGAAGTCGTGTTTAAAAATGAAAATAAAACATTTTTTTTTTTTTCAAATTAAAACACGAAATTACTACAATGCAGTGATGATATATTACTGTGAGATAGTGACTGAAAACAAACTTATACTCTTAACGTTTTTAAAGTAAGTAATCAATATTAACTTGTCATAAAAAACAGGTACCTACGCAAACTTACATTTTAATTTAAATTCCCCATCGTTTAGTAAAATTAACCCTCAACAAAGTACTTACAAGCGCTTGCTTATTCCCCAGCATGTTTTCAGTTACCGCCAACTCTTTAAAGCGCCAGTTTTCAAAGATTCATGCACTTTAACCCAGTTTCTTCCGATTATATCGGTTTAAGTGTTTAGTGGGTAATTTATGGGGCGCTTAGCGAGCTAGGTACTGCCTGTACTGAGCAGTCAGTACTCTGTGATGCAGATTATTGGAGGTAGCAGATGAGCAACATTGTGCTTAGTAATATAAAAGATAAGATAACGATAAAAATAATTTATTTCCAAAACATTAATTCATGGTTTGCACAAATTGATACATACTTAATAATTAAATAGCTCATTACATTTTTGTTTGATAAAATTTAATGATTAATTATCTTAAATTATAAATGACGTGATTACTAGTACAGAGTATAAACGCAAACTTGGTATGTAGCGTAAAGAAATTATAAAATTTAACTAATTATGTGCATAACAACGGACCCCGAACCAGGCCTAGACCTGTATCTCGGTAATCCAAATTTGAATTTAATTCCATACTTGAAATTCGCGCTTTTCCAGTAGAATAAAATTATTATGATATTTTAACAATTAATTTTGATTTAAAAAAAATGACAATTATGAGAGCACAGGATTCTGAACATATCAGATACTCCACTGAAAGTGACATAAAACAAATTTAATTTCTATAAAATCTCCCAGCGTCACGTTGTTGGCCGCGGCGGGTCATTCGTTTGAAGACTGCGCAGTTGCAATACCAAAACGTTTATTGACGTTAGGACTTTAGGCTGTGTACAAACCTAAAACTCGTAAATACACGCGATGGATCGCTATTAATGTGATTAAGTACTAATCCTTATTATATTTCATTGAGAATGTATCAAAGGCTTAATAATTATAGTCGAATTATAGAATTCGTAACAATCATATTCGATACCTATAGAGTTGTTACTCTGTACATGACCATGCAGTTCCGCGGACTGATTTATGTGTGCAGATAAGTCGTGCGATGTTCGTGCCGTGTACTGCACAATGGAACACCGATTCTGTGGTTTAGGATGTACTAGGATACCTAACAACATAGCACAGGACACGACTGGTATTATCATTTGCTTAAAATTTTAGTCAATTAAGTTAGAACACCGTTACTAGAATAATATTTGTGGAAAGACCTAGGTACCACCATCTACCTAAGAAACTCCCATAGTAAATAAACCTATAAAACTCCCATACTGAATCAAATCTGCGGGATAAAGTCCTTAATAATAAGTAAAGCGAAATACGGAGAAAGAGAGGCACAAAAAATCCTTACTAATGCAACAAAGGAGAGAAGAGAATATCACGGAAAACAGTATCCATTGAAGGATGTTGCTTTGTTGTGGCTTAGCTTTAAACTAAGCAACGCTCCAAGCGATAACAAAATGGTAAGTAGGTACACTTGTGCCAGTCCATATCATTATTCTATGTCATTAAGAGTACCTACATGCTACCTATTTGTAGAATATATGCTAGAACATAATGATAAGCGAAAATGTATTGCTTTTTCGCACTGGGAAATCTTTTGTGCTTAGCAGTACCAAAAAATACTTACTTATTACCTATTTCAAATACGTTTATCTTTGTTAAATATATATTATATACTTGCCAGTTTCAGTATAAATAATCTACAAATAATTTGATACAATAAATTTAACTATTTCATTGTGTATTAAATACTAGTGCAATATAAATATAAACATAAAAAGCGTTTATTTAAACTTTCAAAAGGGTTGTACAGTAAAGTGGATTGAACATAGAGGATTACATAAACTAGGGCTTTGTGAATTACTGTTTACTAATAGGTAAACCTTAATATAATATGCAACTATTTAGCAAAGTTCCTACTATAAACGTTTATTGGAAAATGAGCAAAAATGATGGTAGCAGAAATACTCTGGTTCGAATCCTGCTGGTCGTGATTACTTTCCCTCATTTTTCAATAAAAATCTAAGTTAAACAACCACAGTGCGGGTTTAGCACAGCAGTTTTGACAAAATAACTCATGATTCCTACCATCATAAACAAGAAAGAAAATTAAACATACTTACTAACTACTTTAAAACAGACGATATTCAAATGTTAACAACAGTAATACAAATAAAATAAAATAAATAAATATTCCGGGACATTGCACACAGCGCCATCTAGCACCACACTAAGCGTACGCTTATGTCGCGGGTACTAGATAACGGGTATAATACATGTATACTTTTCTATTGTAAATACATACTTAATATACATAGAAACTACCAGACTCAACACAAGTAATTATAGATTTTTAAATTCATAATTACTTGTGTCATGCGGGAATCGAACCCGCAACACTAGATTAGGAGGCAGATCCACTACCAACTAAGCTAACAGGCCAGTCAAACAATACAAGTCCTTAAAATGATGATTCAATTCCCAGTGGCTCAGGTCTGTCCGGTTGTCTCCACATTCCTCCAGGTCGGTTCGGGACATTTTCGTCGAGTCCCGGTCTGAAATGAAATTCTTTGGATATGAACTGCTCCTTGGATTCGAAGGTTACGACTGCATGTTCTGTGAAAGATATATTTATCAGCAGTAACATGATAATTGTTGATTTTGTTGGAAAAACCTGATAAAATATTATCACTTTCATGGAAGTTATAAAAATAAAAGATACCAAAATCTCAAAATGTCTAGGTATAAAAGACAAGAAAATCTAAATAACAGATATAGCAATAAGAATAACAACTTGTCTGTAAAGTAAGGATTTATCTTTGAGTAGCAGGTAATAACAGGCCAGTTAAGAATAACAACTTGTCTGTAAAGTAAGGATTTATCTTTGAGTAGCAGGTAATAACAGGCCAGTTAAGAATAACAACTTGTCTGTAAAGTAAGGATTTATCTTTGAGTAGCAGGTCATAACAGGCCAGTTAAGAATTACAACTTGTCTGTAAAGTAAGGATTTATCTTTGAGTAGCAGGTCATAACAGGCCAGTTAAGAATTACAACTTGTCTGTAAAGTAAGGATTTATCTTTGAGTAGCAGGTCATAACAGGCCAGTTAAGAATTACAACTTGTCTGTAAAGTAAGGATTTATCTTTGAGTAGCAGGTCATAACAGGCCAGTTAAGAATTACAACTTGTCTGTAAAGTAAGGATTTATCTTTGAGTAGCAGGTCATAACAGGCCAGTTAAGAATTACAACTTGTCTGTAAAGTAAGGATTTATCTTTGAGTAGCAGGTCATAACAGGCCAGTTAAGAATTACAACTTGTCTGTAAAGTAAGGATTTATCTTTGAGTAGCAGGTAATAACAGGCCAGTTAAGAATTACAACTTGTCTGTAAAGTAAGGATTTATCTTTGAGTAGCAGGTAATAACAGGCCAGTTAAGAATAACAACTTGTCTGTAAAGTAAGGATTTATCTTTGAGTAGCAGGTAATAACAGGCCAGTTAAGAATAACAACTTGTCTGTAAAGTAAGGATTTATCTTTGAGTAGCAGGTCATAACAGGCCAGTTAAGAATTACAACTTGTCTGTAAAGTAAGGATTTATCTTTGAGTAGCAGGTCATAACAGGCCAGTTAAGAATTACAACTTGTCTGTAAAGTAAGGATTTATCTTTGAGCAGCAGGTCATAACAGGCCAGTTAAGAATTACAACTTGTCTGTAAAGTAAGGATTTATCTTTGAGTAGCAGGTAATAACAGGCCAGTTAAGAATTACAACTTGTCTGTAAAGTAAGGATTTATCTTTGAGTAGCAGGTCATAACAGGCCAGTTAAGAATTACAACTTGTCTGTAAAGTAAGGATTTATCTTTGAGTAGCAGGTCATAACAGGCCAGTTAAGAATTACAACTTGTCTGTAAAGTAAGGATTTATCTTTGAGTAGCAGGTCATAACAGGCCAGTTAAGAATAACAACTTGTCTGTAAAGTAAGGATTTATCTTTGAGTAGCAGGTCATAACAGGCCAGTTAAGAATAACAACTTGTCTGTAAAGTAAGGATTTATCTTTGAGTAGCAGGTCATAACAGGCCAGTTAAGAATTACAACTTGTCTGTAAAGTAAGGATTTATCTTTGAGTAGCAGGTCATAACAGGCCAGTTTTTTATTTACCTATTATTCGATAAAGTCACCGCACCTGTGACTCGCGTTAGGTACAAGTGGCGTATCTTTAACCGACCGACATAATAAAAAATAATGTATTGATAGTAACTTTATTATTCAATCAAATAGGTAGTCCATATTTGTAATTACTTGTGTCGAGTCTGGTCGTTTCTATACATAATAAGTATGTATTTACAAAAAAAAAAGTATATAAGTATATCCGTTATCTAGTACCCACGACACAAGCGTTTGCTTAGTGTGGGGCTAGATGGCGCTGTGTGCAATGTCCCGGAATATTTATTTTTTTATTATTTTATTTTATATTATGTAAAAATATATAATTTCTTTCAAATTACCGAAATAACCTACTTTGCATAGACAAAATCTGTCGTACATGTTATTACAGTCAGAGCCGATTGGATTTTGAAAAATCAGGCCGATATAACTGATATCTAATACTGTAGAATAAATTTTTGGCAACAATAGTATAAACTTATTTTTAGCATTAAACGTTTATTGTTACATGAAATTATATGATATATATATATATATATATATATATATATATATATATATATATATATATATATATACATATGTACATGTAAATCAAAATGTAGATACTGGCCTCACATAGGCAAGCATCCAGCACTGGTCTTTGATTGGAATTGGCAGATCACGCCACGCACGCGGTCTCAAACAAGTATTTATTAATAAGTTAGCGGTGTTATTATATACAGTCTCTGATTTGACAACATATTAGATAGGAGCGGACCCGAAGTAAGCCTTCTACGGAAGTATTTGGCAACGTTTTTCTCGTATTAAGCTGTATAACTCAATATCGCAGGGAGGCATAGGGCTTAGGACGCCCATCTATCTCGATTACTGGCGCCCTTACACGGGGCTGGAATAAGGTACAACGACATTTAATAGTAAATTAAACTTTTGTGATAAAACAAATTGTAAAATAATAGGCTCTCAAAAAAGATTTTAATAGAAATTGACAAATCTTAATAAAACACAAGCGTAGACCAATAGTTCTGTATCTCTTCTATGGAGTAGACACGGTAGTATTCAAATAACTTTTTTATTTTTTTATCAGGCCTTCTTATTATATTAGGCCTATTAAATAATAAGATAAAAGGATATTTGTACCTTGGTTTGTCCGACTAAACGACGAATCATCGTATTTTATGGTACCTAATGGATGCCATCAGTATTATGATTGTAAAAGTAACATAGCCTATTGTTATATAAAGTAGCCCGATTGTCAGCACGAGAAGTCACTAATTAGAAAAGTCAGTTGCCTCTCAGAAAAGAAAAGTCCCTTCCCTTCAGCTGTTCCTGAACAACCTTTGTATTTTACGGCAGGCACGCGCGGCAAATGTGAGTTACGGCATCGCTGAGAAACGGCTAGTTTACGGCACTTTCATTTACGAAACTATCTGGGGAATGAAATGATCTATGAACACTTTTCATGCATGGGATATTCATACAAGCTTGGATAATATTGCTAGAACGGTTTTGGGTATATTGTAATCGTGGGTAGTAGATTTTTCCTGAAAAATAAGTCGGTTTGGTATAAGTATATAAAAATTAGTATTATGTATAAATCATATGGGCTAAATTTTAACCAAAAAAAATGCAAGTCGCGGGCAGCCACTTTATATACACACAATTTATATATTTAAGAATCTATATATAATTGCAGTAAATAATATTTGCAATTAAAAATAGGTATTCTTAGCAGCTTTTGTAAATTTAAAGTCAATTTTCGTCATGCATAATAAAAGATCGTTTCATTAATAAGGGGCTAAAATAAAAACGTCATCTAGACTTTATGAATTCATAAAACGCCCCTTGTGCGCCTATTTCATTTGCCTCAAGCTTATTTTCTTTTAATTGTAACTTTACGGGTTGTTATTTCGGTCGATATTCAAACGGACTGTAAAACGTTGAATGAACGCATTCTTCTAAACGGTTGGTCGAATAAGTTTTAATTACAGCGAGGCCTTTGGGTGGTATAAGTACTTATTTAATAGCTTGAATGGCTTAATGCACCAGCCAGTTAAATAAAATAGGGTCACTTAGTGAACAGCTGACCCATCTCATGTAATGGACAGTTAAAATATGTTCAATGCTAAATTGTACATAATTGTATATATGTTCAATGCTAAATTGTACATAGGTTTTGATAAGATTTGTCAATTTTAACACCCATTTGTGTATGTGTAGACCATAGACAATTTTTCAAAACAGATAAAAATCTGTTTGGACTGTATTCTCAGTTATTGAAAAACGTTAGAAAAGCGTGAAATTTTTGGTACTCATCACATAAGAACAAATATCAAACACTTATTTTGCTTTTTTTGAAATGATATCGGGAAACTTAGTATATAATATATTTAAAATAATTAGATAATATTATCACTGAAAAATATAGCTAAAATACTGTTGTATATATTTTACAATCCACATTCCCCACTCGTATGTTTCCAGCTGTATTTTATTTTGCAAAGGTAGCGTTTTACATCTGTCAAAAGTGGAGTCGTATTTGCCGCGTGCTCATAAGTATCAAACATTTTCACATTGAGTGCTTTCCTTTCCTACCTCCAGCTAGATTTGTTATTGTAATTTGTACCATAAACAGTCATGTTACAGTCTATTTTCTAGTGTATGGAATACGTGCCATTTTATTTAATGCATGGAAATTGTTCTTGGATATTTGATCGTAGTTTCTAATTCCAGCTAATAACTTTCACCAAACTATATAGACCTATTAAGGTACAAAGCCCGAAGCTATCATTGATATTTTTTTTATGAATAGAGTAAAAAAGCAGCATTTAATTGTACTTACTTTAGTCAATTATTTTGTTATGTCATAATCAACCTGATATCATAATAGGAAGCATCAGACTGATAAATATAATAGCGTATTTATGAATGTGGATGTGTGTAAATACTTTTGTTCCTTCTTTACTTTTCTGAAGGCAAAACCGATGTTGTTGAAATTTTGTAAGTGATAAATTAGACCCTGGATTAATAGGGCCTTACAAAACATGATTTAAATATAAGTCTGTCTACTGTCATAATTATCAAACTGTCAAAATGTACCAATGTTAATCAAAGTTCCAATATTTGTTGACATTTTGATTACTTGTTTATGATGCCTGAACAACAAGAACCCACTTTTAAATTTTCAAAGTCCTAGACTAATATTTAAACCGCGTTTTGTAATAAGTCGGTGCGTCACGTACCTAGATTATTTTTTTATTCTCGGCAAACGCGGGTATATCTGCGGCACGCTGCTAGTAAACATACAATATTTATTAAGGATTATGATAAATCTTTTAAAATAAAAAACTGTACCTTATCGTAGAAAGTATTACTTACGCCATAAATATTAATGAAACTTGTATCTTATAATTAAATTGGATTAAAAATAGATATATGAATACAAACGTGAGAGATAATGTGCTTTAGCCGGAAATAGGCTTAAAATGCAGTAATATACTCAACCGCTGTTAATAAAAACTTAATAAATAAAAAAACCTTTATTTTGGGTAACTTATGATTTTATTATATTATACATATATACGAATCAACGCTGCTGCCCCTATCCTAATCCTGGATATAGGCTTCTCTCCATTAATGTTAACTACCATATGTCAGCCATAGTCCATACATTTGTAGATATACATACTATATAGCAATGAAATGAACATGTATTGTACTTATGAAATGTTTTTTTTTAATTTTTCTATTTTAACATAATCTCATAGAGGGCGCAAAACAACAAAAAAACTGTTTCTCATTGAGTAGTAGTAGATATGTCCTCATGACTGAGGGTCATGACTCCCCCGTAGTATTAATGCGTTTAGGGAGTTTTCTTGAGCAGATACATCGTTGATCGTTGATACTCTTGTGGAACACGTTGCCCCTGCCTATTAGGCAGGCCAAGTCGCTGAGTATATTCCAAAGGTTAGTGTATAACCAATATTTGTCATTGTTATAGCATTAGTTTATGTATGTAGTTTACTTATAAAATAGTAGCTTATTTCGTAAATGTTTTGTGTAATATGTATGAAATATTTATGTATATATTGAGTATGTTTTGGTCTTTTAACTAATGTATGTATCTAATTATATTTTTAGTACACCGCCTGTTTATAATTCTTAGAAATGTCCATCCAAAAAGTTGCCTGGAAGAAATCGCCTAAGGCGATAAGGCCGCCCAATGTACAGCACTTTAATATATTTAAGCTTATTTCCTGTTTTGTTATTTCTATGTTTTATGGTGTAAATTAAAGATATTTATATTCTATTCTATTCTATCGTTGTGGGCGGCCATGTCTTTTTCTACCAGATGCTTTAAATCAGATTAAGACCATCTTACAACTTACATAGGTTCGTAGAGGGTGCATATACACAGAGTTAATACGATAAGCAAGTAAAGTTCAAGTTATGAACACGCAAGCCACCCTTGGCAGTAATAAGAAGTAGAGCTATTTCGCAAAATTACCAGCGTCTTGAAACTTCAGCTGTTCAAAGGAGAATCAGGGAAAACACGTACTGCGGATAACTTGGTAAACGATTTAGTTTTACTGGAGCACTTTTAGTTTTAACCCTGCAACTTGAATATGTAATCTGTAGCATGAATTATAAGGCAGTCCTATGTGTAATTGTTGTGACGAAATAACTGATTGGCTGAGATATCTGAAATAGTTTTGGAAGATAGTTTTCCGTATCAGCATTGCCATCCAGCGTGGTAATGTGGCTAGTGTGCTGGTCACGCCGCGCTCTGGCAGTAGGCTGGAGCACTAAGACTATCTTTAGGCTTTTCTAAACATTTTTTAAGTGCCCCCTTCCCCTTCTTATGTTGTAGTTAGAAGTAATATGTTTAGCTTATCTTCTCTTGTTTCTTTGTATTATTATTGTAAATAAGGATAATTTTGTTCAGTATTAATGTTACTAACTTACTGAGTATCGTTGGTGATTTGTTGTAGAATAGAAATAATTTTTAATGTGTACTAAAGCAAAGATATTGTTTAAAAAAATATAATAATGGTGCGGAAAATTCACGTTGGGTCCATAGTAAACCTTAACTTGAATCTAGGAATGTCGCCATCTACAACTTTTTATTGTGAGTTCAGTTATAACTTATTACTTGTGTTGAGTCTGGTCGTTTGTATGTATAATAAGTATGTATTTACAAAAGAAAAGTATAAAAGTATTATATCCGTTACCTAGTACCCACGACACAAGCGTTTGCTTAGTGTGGAGCTAGATGGCACTGTGTGCAATGTCCCGGAATATATATTTATATTTAACTTGTTAAGAGCGTAGGTTTCAGGGCTTCTAAATAAACACAAGTTGATATCTTGTTGATAACAGAGTAAAATAAAGCGATTACTATTAGTGCAATATAATCGGATGTAATAAAACTAGGGATCACGAGTTTGTTAACCGAGCAACATTTCCCGTCTTCGTGATTGAGTATATTTTTGTGTTGCAAAGTAGATAACTATTATACATATAGGTACTTATTAAGAAGATTATTAGTAGATTTTGTTTACTGTAAAACTTGGACATTAATAACTAGTTGACGCCCGCGGCTTCCCGCGCATTATTTCAGGATAAAAAGTAGCCTATGACACTCCTAAGACCTCATACTACCTAGGTACTATATACCAAAAATCGTTCAGACGTTTTTGCGTGATGAGCGTTTAAAAAAACAGAGACACAGATAAACAGACAATTTTTCTAGGAATTGTTGGAAAGTGTTCTGCTATCAATTCGAAGTATCTTCAAACATTTTTGTTATATATCTTCAATGTTCAGACTGTCGACCCTCTTCAGGTTTATTATATGTATGTATAGATTGCATTGAGAATGACTTCACGGACATGTGCATATCATTATGTTCATACAAGGAAAACGTTTGTTTTCGAACTAAGGACTAGATTTTCTTGAATTAAATTGGCTAAAACTACATTTTTGCCAAATGTTATATGAGGTGCGTACTGTTATTATTGTTAAAATATTTCCAGAGTTTATTTACTTCATTTATTCATACCCGCACACATACAAATTAAAAAAAAAATTACATGATCCCTGATTTTACTTGCAATGGAAACAATTAACGTTGTCAACTTTGCATTAGCCCATAAAAAAATCTATGTTGCTTGGAATAAAAAGTAAATCATCGTCATCATCTTCAACCCTTGCCGACACACTGCTGGGTAAAGGTCTCCTCCCCTAGGTGCCATTGGAGTCGGTCTTGTGCTTCTCTTAATTTCTTTCTTATAAGTTAATTGAAAACAATGTTGTCCAAATTTTGATTTTTATAGTTCCTCATAAAAATATTATTTATCTACCTATTCATTTACATTCACGTTGAGTTCAGTTATAAATATGTCATTAAAGCATTATCTAATCAAGTAAAGTTAACGTTTAATTTTATTGCTAGCACTCGCACCATACATATACATATTTTATTTATATTTGATATATAGCTTAAATGGACGTCATTTTCTTTTCGCAGCCATAAAAGTTGTGCATAACATGATAAGCAACTGTAAATTTCCTAATCTTCACGATTACAATCGATCAATTTGTTAATCCAATCTAAAAATTTCGTGGCCGAAAGTAAATCTTATCATAATAAGGGATTAAACGCAATTAACATTATCTGTTAGCGTTAATCTAAACTCGAATACCACAGTGCATCATGTATAAATAGGATATACATTTTCCAATGGACATAGTTTGTACAACAACCACAAACACAAAACAGGTAAGAAAGTACTAGATTTGGAATTAATATTTACGTGCAAAAAATCGAAAAGTTTTTTAATGACCCTTATAATCTTACAAATTGTTCTACCAATACCACTAATTCTCAATAGATTATTTACTGACCATTCAATCAAACTGTTACTTAAATTATTCTTTGTCCTTTACAGCGAAAATGAAATCCATGTTCCTGATAGCTTCCCTGATCGCTGTAGCCGTGGCTGGCCCCATCACGCCCGGCCCCGCAGGCCCCACTCCCGTCGTGGACGAGAGCCTCGTCGCCGTGGGCCCCGCCATCATCGGTGGCTTCGAAACTCCCATCTCTGTGGGACCCGCCATCGTTGAAGGCATCGTGCCCGCTCCCATCATCGTCCCCGGACCCGACGGCAAGCCCCTCGTGCAGATCATTATCAACATCAACCAAGACGCCACCGCTGAGGTCATCGCCCCCTCTCCCGCTGAAACTCCCGTCGTCCCCGAGGTGATCGTTCCCGGTCCCGTGAACATTGTCGATGGCGTCGCTGTTAATCCCATCGGCGTGGACACCCCCGTCATTCCCGGACCCGTGAACATTGTCGAGGGCATTGCTGTCGAGCCCGTCATCATTGGAGTCCCCTCGGTCGTCGACCCCGTCGTGGTCGGTACCCCCATTGTCCCTGGCCCTGTTAACATTGTCGAAGGTATCGCCGTGGAGCCCGTCATTGTTGGAATCCCCTCTGTCGTCGAGCCCATCGTCGTCGGCACCCCCGTCGCCCCCGGCCCCGTCAACGTGGTGGAGGGTATCGCCGTTGAGCCCGTCATTGTCGGAGCCCCCTCCGTCGTCGAGCCCATCGTCGTCGGCACTCCCGTCGCCCCCGGCCCCGTCAACGTGGTGGAAGGTATCGCTGTGGAGCCCGTCATTGTTGGAGTCCCCTCCGTCGTCGAGCCCATCGTCGTCGGCACCCCCGTCGCCCCCGGCCCCGTCAACGTGGTGGAGGGTATCGCCGTGGAGCCCGTCCTGGTTGGAGCCCCCTCCGTCATCGAGCCCGTCGTTGTCGGCGCCCCCATCGCCCCCGGCCCCGTCAACATCGTGAACGCTTAAGAACCTTTATAACTTGAATAACACCATCACCAGAGGAACTGTAACACTCAGTGCAGCCAGCGTGCGGTAACATGTTCTGTAAACTTTACTGAAGATATGCAATAAACACAGTTCCAAAATAATTTTTGACACGCTTTTAATTTACTTTAAACAAAAGATCACAGTTGTTTTCTAATACCTAAGTGAAACACAGCAACCTACCTCTATGCAATAACAAATATCTTTGATTATTATGAATAGAATGTCGAGCCCTTTATCACTGCCTTTTCTTCATTACGAGTCTATTCTCCTTAATTGGCCAGTAATAGCCAATAGGCTTTAGGCTTCCTATAATGCTCTTAAGAGCTCATATAGCGGCAATCGCGCCGGAGTAGCAAATGTATTGTGTTGATTTATTAGCCGCCACCTAATACAGCTAGTTAAGGTCTGCCACAGTGATGAATGGAGCTCGTGCGTGCACTAAGCGCGAATTATTGTCAACACATGGCCAGTTATGAAGAGTGATTGTACTATATGAGTAGATATTATTTTGCAACTTCTAGTGGTTTAGGCATTATCCCTAGTTGAATCAAATTTATTGGTAACTAATGTAATGTCTAAGCACATTTAAATTTAGTTGATTCTTTCATAATCTGAAAATCTGAAAAAATATGAAAAATGGAAAATAACGCTTCCACGTAAATTATAGAAGTCATTAGTTAAATCCACATCCTTAGGTCTAAAGGTCATTGTAACACATTATATTAGTATAAAAAGTAGAGTAGGTACATATGTACAAATATCAGATTTCGTTTGATTTCTGTTACCAATTCAATGCCAGAACGAACCCGCGTAACCTAAGTACCAAACTGGATTATTGCTACTCTCCTTATTTAAGCCAGCTCCAACATAATTCACAAACAATCGAATTGTACAAGTAATTCATTCGAATCTTATCGTCCGATTTGAAATCTGCCGATTCGCTCGAATAGTTCGATTGTTCAGGCCATTGTAGGTTTTCATATAAAACCGTTCGAGTGGCGATTTTGGGATCCTAATGCTGTAAAAGGAGCGAAGGTAGCTCAGTGGCTTAGGATCGAGAACAAACCCATTCTAAATGTGTAAGGCAATTTAGAAATTTACTTTAGCCACTTAAGTTCACCAAAGAAGAGGAATAAGAATATTTGAGTGTCGTATTATTATATCTTTTTATTAAAACGATAATTATTTTTCTCATGAGTCCCACTGGTTTTGATAAATTATTAAAACATCGGGTATACGAAATTTCAAAGAGAACAACACACTTAAGGTTGCTGTTCGTCTCGTCACTCGATGTAAATGTCTAAAGGCAATGTTTTATTATACGTATAATACTCAGCTACAAATAATTATTTATTTTAGTCGATAATGATGGTGTTGTCAGGCTTTGTAATTTTTTAACGCTCAATTTTATATCTCACAGCTATAGTCTAGTAATCTAGCATGCTTGCAGAAACCTATTTACGTACGCATTTCATGATCCTTGGCTTGCAATTCATAGGATCACCTTCGCTGTTTCCTGAATATCGGTATTCGATATCATCCTTAGCATATACATAGATGGATAGAGCTACGACAGTACCGGTCTACAACTATGTACATATATACCATTAGACTAGACTGTATAGACCATTGGCATTGGTACTAGGTAGTTACATGAAACATATGGACATACGTCCGACATAGCCGCGTGCATAGTTGGGTCGTGCGGCGACATGCGACATACCGCGACATGCGACATACATGTGGACATACCGCGACATATCTGCGCGCTGGCGAGCTGGCAGGTAGGTGTCGGCCGCGGACCACCGCGCCCACGGAATGCACACCTGACAGGCCTGGGAATTTCTGAGTAGACATGTACGTACGTATGTACATATGTACATAATATAGGTAAGTAGACAGTTGCGTATCTGCAAACTGCCTTTTTTAACACGGTAGTAGTAGATAGACTACCACTGTAGTCTAATAAAAATATATATACCTATATCTAATCTAGCCTATTGTGGAAATAACTTAAGTAGTTACTTAGTAGGTACCTAGTAAGTTAGTCTTGTAGGGGAACATTGTTTATTTCAAAACAACAAAAATTAATAGTAGCACTTCCAAATAATAATAAAAAATAAACATTATACATCATAAAAAAAAGGTAGGTATATCAAGTATTTGCTCATCTTTTGTCCACTAAATTTTAATAAATCTTTATTTTTATAATAAACTAGTGGATGCTTGCGGCTTCGCTCGCATTAAGAAGTAAAACTTGAATCCCCTATTTCACCCCTTTAAAAGCGGCTTTCCCAAAAATCCTTTCTTAGCGGATGCCTACGTCATAGCATCTACCTGCATGCCAAATTTCAGCCCGATCCGTCCAGTGGTTTGGGCTGTGCGTTGATAGATCACTATATCACTATATCAGTCAATCAGTCAGTCACCTTTGAGTTTTGTATATATAGATTAAAAATGAGCAGTACAGACCACTTAACTTACCTGACCGACCACTACTTTTTTTTAGCTTGTACGGGTTTGCACTTGACCATAGTTCGACATATTTTTTGGTAGTACAAAATCAGATTCTTATCATCTTCTTCAAGCAAGATTTTGTTTATTAAGAGCTGTTTGCCGGATTTTTTTTCAGAATTTGGTAAAATTGGAGGTATTTATCTAGTATTTACAATACATGTTTAACTAGGTGTGTAAGTAGTAAAATTTATTTTTAATCAATCTTTGATAACAAGACAATCCAAATAAACTGTGTTCGTCTTTTAAGCTGTTGAAAACGCTAGAAACCAACAACAGAACTGTGCACGCTAATTTGAATATCGTTTATTGTTTGCACGGCTCTCTAAGTAGGTAACAGTGTAATACAACCTCTAACCAAGTATGGCGGACAAATGGAAGATTTTAAAACCTTAACTGCAGACTAATGCGATTACGTATTTAAAACACTAAGTCTATGAAGTAGAGGTTTAAAAAAATGCCATACTATAAATAATAGTGTAATCGTGATATTACAACCTATATATAACCGGTTGCGGTTGATATAGACATACCTGGGGTGCGATGATCGGACTACCTTCACGTTTACCCAACGTGAAGGTAGTCCGATCATCGATAGCTCAACTAATTTCATCTCTCCATATGGGGATTTGGGGTTAGTTGGGGAAACCTGGTGCACCCCGTCCACAGGTTAGTAACTTCCACCTTCCGGTGGATCTTGCTAGCCTGTGTCCAAACGTTCGATCGAGTGGGGGCCCTCGCCTATACCTCCCCTTCGAGAGGGCTGGTTGTAGGGTCCGAGGCGTGGAGCTCGCTGCACCTCGCGGTGTAGGTGGAGCTGGGTGCTCTTTAAAAGCACCCGAGGTGGTCGCCGAGAGGCGAGAGGAGTTCGGTGTACCGGCCGAGTAGCGGCGACCCGGGAACCGAACTCCGTGCGCAGAGGGCGCATTGGAGGAGGGCGGTCGCTTTGGCGTGCGACTGCCTGACTCCTGGGGGCTCTGGGTGGCAGGTCGGGGAACCTGTTGCCCTGGAATGAGTCCCCACAGGATGCACGACGTGTCCCGTGTTCTGACACGTCGTCCATTGAGGGTTGAGCTGCAGCTCCCCGAGGCGGGGCCCGTTACCGGGCCAGCATCACCAGGGCTGCGGATGTATGCATCGCGCTCTCGTGGCCCTGGACCAACGATGCGGAGATGGAACACCCCAGGTTTTTAGTGGGTATGCCGCCCTTATAGAGTGGGGCGGAGACTCCCACATAACCACCCGCCCTCCGGGGTTTTTTGGGTGGTACCTGTAATAGGTTTTCCTGGGCAACAAAAAAAAAAAATGATATAGACATACCTACACATACACAGACATACGTGTGTCTTGAGATATATGTGTGACTACTCTAACTGGACTTGTAAAACACTATATTGTAAAGCACCATGTTTCTGTGGTGCCGACAACCTGGAAGATTTCACTTCCCGATTGTCGCCAGTACAAAATGCAGGTCCCACATAAATAAATAAACGAAATCCTAACTACCTAATATCCGATAATTAACCGTTATTAACTTGCTTTTGATTTAATTATTTCAGCTTAATACTTAAACAACAATAATAAATAGCTTTCAAAAACAAACAAAACACCAAAAAAAAAAAAAAAAAAAACGCTATCCCGAAACAAGGGTGAGTTGATCTTGCATAACTCGCTCCTATTGTCGGACTCCACACGGAGCAAACTTCACTCGTAACTACAGCTGAACGCAAGCTCCATCCATGGGTGCGCGCGGGAAACGTTTGAACCGGACTTGACAAATACCACAACAAAATGGTATAGTGTATGTATGCACGTAGGTACATAATTACACAAAGCTTAAATTCCAACTTTCAACTGTTCACTTCAACCACAGTTTAACATATACCTATACATACAAGCACTTATACGTGTTGTACCTACACTACTTATACTACTTATACTACTTATACTACTTATACTACTTATACTACTTATACTACTTATACTACTTATACTACTTATACTACTTATACTACTTATACTACTTATACTACTTATACTACTTATACTACTTATACCTACACTATTCATAAATACACAATATTTATTACTTAGCAACAATAATAATGATCTCCCTACCATCTCTTCCTATCCCATCCTCGAGACAGCCTTAGTTTTATCTTTTTATCTTGTTATAATGTTTTAGTTATCCTGAATATTTTTCGAAGCCATATAGGTATCAAAATAATATTAATACTTAGATTAAGATTTTATAGCTAGTAGCATATAGTTTTAGTCAGTCTTTTACTTGCTCGGAATTGATCCTTTCCGGTTTTAGATAATCTTGTATTTCTTACTAATCAAAAATTGTATATACAGATCCTTATGTATATGATAGTTTCCTATCATTTATGCTTAGATATTCCTTTTCGAAGAGCATGATTCCCACGACACAGGGAAACCTAGTGTGGGGATCACAGTCAACATCATTTACCCATTTATTTGTATATAGCCTTTCTGATCCAATTTTCTTTAAATACAAATGATGTATACTAGTCTAAGGATTTTTGTGTAAATAAAGTAAATATTATTATTATTATTATTATTATGTAAAACCATTCCCCTAACAAATTGCATTAGTCCGGTACAAGAGGAATTATTTAAATGTTGAAAGATGTTCGCACCGTGTAAAGGATATGCAGATGTTGAGCCAATAGCGCGCAGATGGCGCTGCGAACCTATTTGCTTGCTTCTAGCTAACTGTGGAGAGGCGGCGGTGGAGAATTCTCTTGTGGGTTTTCTCTTTTCTTTTCAATGTTTTTTTATGGTAAAAAATGTAGGTATATTAGGAAATAAATATGTCAGTTAAATAATTTTCCGATTTAGCTTTGTCAATTAAAGCATGAAATTTTACATCTGTACCTAGTATTTTTTTTGAAAGAATTAGAATCCGTGTATGTAAAACTATTTTATTATCATTTTGAGAGCCCCCGTTTATTCTATTCACTCATAAACCAAACCACTAGTCCCTCAGTACATGTATCCGATGAACTATAAATGCAAATCAAGTTTGACATACGCATTTTATCTTGTTAGGTAGGTATAGTAAAATATCTTTACGACAGTTATCTTTCGTGGAGTAGTCATGCAAGCAGTCTCCTGGCCCTGGGATAGAATAACTCAAGAGGTACCTAGCCGTATTACCTGCACCAGTCCCGAGCAAGGTTCGATTCCATTCTGAATTGAATCCCGACAACAGCTTGCCTGCGCCAGTACACTCTCACCACGGTGTAGGTATTGCTTGCAGTAATTTATCTTCATGGAAATAGTCGAAATATGAATGAGTTACCTAGTAAGTACTAATTCAGCGTTTGTTGGTTGCTGAACAACATCTACGTGTTGGAGGACTGATCAAACATTCATTAAAAGTAGGTGCCTACTAATTGAGGTACTGCAAAAAGCATACAATCTGACGCCATTGTTTTTAGATCATGGTGAAACCGCACAAGGATGTGTTGTTTGCAATCTTAACATTCAATGTGATCTTACCAAGAGATGGACAAAGACTACAAAAATAAAAATACTGGAAAAACGCGATCATCAATTTAAATAAAAAGCAAAGTTTCATTAATTTGTGCAATGAATAGATAGATAGATAAAACTCTTTATTGTAACACAGATTGAAAAAAGACAAACAGAAACACAAAATACTTAAAAAAATAGTGCCACAACTAGCGCTAATAGCGATTTCTTCCAGGCAACCGTAGCACGGATAGGAGTCGAAAGAAAAATAAAGGATGGGGTGTTCAAAAAAGAGAAAATATATACTAACACACGACTACAACAGCAGATTATTGAGCTAATGAGTTTAGGTACCAATTTTAAACCATAGGGCATATGCAAATTTAATATTTTCTTTGCCGTAAAAACGCTAAGTTGCATAAATATGAGTAATGCTGCACTGCAGCGCAGTCTCGTCTAATCCAGGTGTCTAACTTTTTAATTAAATCCCCCTTAGAAAGAGATATCGCTCAGGTATTTTAATTAGCGAGTAACTTTGTTTCTTTTGCTAGCTGAGTGAAATGTAATTTCAGTGACCGTAAATTAACCAAGTTCGTAACATTTTTTCTCTTTTAAAGGAGCTGAAAGAATAGCTTAAAATGTTATTTCCTTGGAACTAATGTATTAATAAATAAAGGTGTTATGATAATGAGATAAAAAAATACGTTCTACATACATGCAGAATAATATTTTGTAACATTACCTCTTAAATGAATTAAGGTTAATAACAGTTTAGTAGTACAGCGTCGCTAACAAATAAACTGTTAATATTTAAGTGTAAAATATAATTTGTTGATGTTCCTTCGTCTACTCTGCGAGCTAGCAGTGAAGTCCCGTGCCTATTGAATGGTAGGGTATTTATTATTATTATTATTTTTTATAACTCTCCTTAAAAGAGGAGAGTTTTCCAAAAAATCTTTCAGATTAGTCTTTATGATGAAGATGTCGTCATACAATTATATAATTAAACGATCCCAGTTTCAATGAACGCAAATCTTAGAATTTGTGTGATGTAAGAGCATACAGCGCCATCTAGTTTTTGCTACATTAACTACAGATATTTCAAGATTAACTTTTTATTTTTACAAACGTGTCCGTGAACTGAGTAACTGAGGATTAAAAAATGTTGATTAGTTTAGTGATTTAAACCTATTTTATTATGCTTTATGTACAGTAAAATAGTAATTTTATTGACCAAAGTGATCCAGTATTAAACAAATAGTCATGGAATAGAATAAGCGCTAATTTGTGAATTCGCGAATTTACAAAAGCTAACTTAATGAAATTTTAAAATTGAATTTGCCTTTTAATTAAACAAAAATTTAATGCCATATAGACATGAATTACACCCATAATTTTTCTAGGCAAATAAACTACCTAAATCATTATGAATTATATTTATATTTCAACATAGCATATTTCAACGATCACGACAAAATTATATGTTTACAGTAAGTAGCTTATCTTGGATATTCATTAATCACCATAAAATAATCATCACGGACGGATATGTTATTTTACTACTTATCTTAATTATTTTTAAATCTAGTATTTAAATGCAATAAATTTGTTTTGTTACTTGATAAATTCCTTTGTGATATTATACTGCAACGTGTTTTGATGGATTAATTTTTGCGTCTGTAAGTACCTGTCTACGTAGATTTTGGCTTTTGCAGTGGGTTTTCAATTTATGGATGACTGTAAGTTAAATCCATAACATGTTTTGAGGAATTCGTTTCCACGAGACCACGGTAGCTACACATATTTTGGATCTTGTAGTTTATAGTAACTAATTGGGCCTTATTACAAAACGTTGTTTAAATATAAGCCTGGACTAAGTCCGTTTTAGTTGTTCGAAAATTGACTGTCTTTTGTCATAATTATCAAACTGTCAAAATGTACCAATGTTAAATCAAAGTTCCAATTTTTGTTGACTTTTTGATTGCTTGTATGTGATGTTTGAACAACAAGAACACATTTTTCTATTTTCAAAGCCCTGGACTAATATTTAAACCACGTTTCGTAATAAGACGGTTATGTTTATATATTGACGCGATCTATTTGTACGTCATAGTACAACTGTCGTAATATACGGGGGGATTAATGTGATCTGAAAAGTCTCGATAGTTGGAGTCACTATTAATTTTAAGTTATTTTTTTTACGATAACTGAATATACCCACACACAACTTCTACTTCTAGCATGAAGTTGTAGCCAAGCGTGAGCCTATGTTTAAAAAATATAGTAAAGAAGTCAGTGACTTGACCTGTAGCTATAAATTGGGGCAGGTAATGGTGTGTCACAGGCGCCTGGTAACAAGATTTAGAAGTGGCGCCATCTACCTCGAAGCTTCACGTGCGACACCAAATTAAACTGACCTACTGCTGACTTGCTTGTTGTATCTAACTATGCAGGTCAGATTATGAAGCCCTGTGGTTTGAAAACACTCGACACTAAAGTTGACCACTCTCATACGATAACAAGAAGGATATTCATTGTTGCAAAATTATACTCTATCCGTAATAGGATGATTGTTTTTTTCATTGTCATTTTTATGTATTTTGTTAAATTCTCGGTAATGTATGGAAATGAGCAGCTGTCAAAATTACCATCTCATCAGCAACTAATGCTTTGAAATTGCAATTGTAATCCCGGTTTTACTACTACAAATTAACTAAGTAAGTTTGAATACGTTTCCAAACGTAATAAGGCAATTATGTAGAGTATGTTAAAATTCTTTGATCTTGTAAATGCTTAGATACATTTTAATTAGCTCTTAACCCAATTTTTAATTATAAATTACGTTGCCCGCCAGATAAAATAGCATAAAATGATGGCAAACTAATGAAACTATAAATAAAGTCTTAAATAGGCTTTAAACTTTACAATTCCAGTTCTCTTTCAACAATAAATAGCCAACTTTAATTCACGCAGCTATTTCATTTCAAATCCCTTCGTGGCACTAGAATTACAAGAGTAAATTAATATACCGAGCGTATTGTAAAAGAGGTAACTACTATTTTATTTGTATAAAAAGTGATACAAGGATCGACCTTATCGTCGCTCTTCATCAGGCAAGGTGCAGACAAACACTAGCCCAAATAATTGCAAATTATCGTAAGACATTTTCATTATTTTATAACATAATCTAGCTGTGCCAGCGACTTCGTCCGCATGGAATAGTTATTACCATAAAACGGTTTTAGTGAGTTAATCTTAAAAAATAGACATATACTATTGCAGACGTTTTGTTAGATCATTTCAAGAAGAATAATTCTTTTTTACATATTTTTTTGATATCTTGAACCGTTTTCGCAGCACACGCAACGGAAGCCCTCAAAGATGAATAATTTTCCCCGTTTTGTTTTACATTTTTCATTGTTTCTTCGCTCCTATTAGTTGCAGCGTGATGTTATATAGCCTAAAGCCTTCCTCGATAAATGGTCTATCCAACACAAAAATATTTTTTCAATTCGCATCAGTAGTTCCTGAGATTAGCGCGTTTAAACAAACAAACAAACTCTTCAGCTTTATAATATTAGTATAAATTACGGTTCAATTAATATCCGTAGTTCAGTTTCATAAGTTTTAGTGCTCACAAAAAATAAAGTGATAGTATAGTACAAATTCACTTTCACATGACTTTTGATGATTTAGGCTTGATTTGGACATACCATATGCTGTAAATAAATCAGTTTGCCCAACAAAGTAAAGCCTGTAATAAAGGTAATACTAAAACATTAAAACAAGTTTGAAGTTCACCAACGCGCATGATCAGTCCTTTACAAAAAACTAGAACAAAGGCGAGCACTAACTACCCTCATTTATCTAGCGGCTGCAAATTATTATGTTAATTCGGGACTTGGAGTAAAAACGGTACATTCCGTGCAATAAATAAGGTTCTTAGACTTTACGGGGGCGAATTTAGGACTACTGACGCGGGGGACTAAAATAAAATCTTTAGTCTTGTGTCGTATAAGGTAATGGCTCGTAGTTGCCATTATTGTATTTGTAGAAAATAACGATTTTTTTGCGACTTTTCCCAGTCTGCAAAGATAGACAGACGTTCCTGGACGTTGTAATCTTCTCTGTACTTCGGTACATGAAGTTTTAAATGAGAAAAGAAATGCATTTTTATTGACATTTTATCGAATTATACACATTTTTTTTAAACTTAAGCCTTAGGTGTCATGTGAGAATAAGTAACATAAATATCATCATCAGCCTGTGTTCGCCTACTGCTGAGTATAGGCCTCTTCTCCAACGTGCCTTGCGTACGATCTCCTGCCTGTCTGTAATATGTACAAAGATAATATAATTAAGTACAAGTATATTTTATGTATACGAGTACTTAATGCTTCTTACATTATTACCTACTTGCAATAAAAAAATAAGGTTTTCCATCCTGAAGTATCAATACTTGCGCTAAAGCAAACGTTATCGGTCTACGTACTTACTCTTTTGATATTCAAAACTTTGAATAACCTACCCAAGTACTTGGAAATTTACTGTAACACTTACAGTGAAAGAAAAAGCTTGGCCCTAGATATTTAGGCGCCATCCCTGTGGAGTGACTGCGACTAACCACGGAACTCTGTTTGCGGGCTGCGTATTGCAATTTAAAATTTTAAGTACATCTATTTATCAGAGTAAGTCCCTCGGTTACGTTCCAAGTGTTTATTTGCGTCACCTTAAAACCCTGAAAAGTGGCGGCAATGTTTTAATTTCATTAAGCTGCTGAAAAAATATAACACGCAGATTAAAGAGGTAAAAATGTGTACCTAATTATTATTGACGACTGTTTGCGTAACAAAGTATTATAAAAATCAATATAAACATGTAACGTGCCATATAGTTATGGTTACAAATTACAGTTGTTATGTTGCCCAATGTGCATTAAATTAGTTTTTATATTTCTTTTTATATTGTAATTTCTTTGGTGTGCATTAAAGACATATCTTATCTTATCTTGTTAAAAGTACATCGTCCGCAGAGCGGTCAGCATGTTATGAAATTCATAATAACCACCAGACTCACGATAGCTCAATTTTCAGATGGTCGCGTATTCATCCAAAGGTTGCCTGGAAGTGATCCCTTTCAGTGATAAGGCCGCTACTTGTGGCACTAGTATAAGTTATGTTTTAATGTCTTTGTTTGTATTTTATTTCGTGTGTTACAATAAAGAATTTTCCATCTATCTATCAATCTATAGGTATAGTCTGTTTTTTTTTGTTTTGATACAAGTCGTAATAAAGCAAGTAGCTTGAGGGTACCCTATACAGCTAAAGTGACAGTAGGTACCTAGATTTATTTAAGTTGACATAGTGTATGATTACATACCTATTATTATGTTTGACATGATTTTAATAACAAAAATTTCATTATGTCATTAATAAAATTGATATTGTAATTTCTAAAATTTTATTAAAACTACTTAAATGTTATAAATTCAATTTGACGAGATATTGTAATTTGTGTAGCATATTTTATGATATTAGTACTTATACCTATGTTACAACTTTACATTATCAATAAAGATTCTTTATCTTTTTTATCTTTACTGATACATTATAACCAATAACAACAGCCAGGCGTTTAACCAATATTTGAAGTAACTGCACAACACACGGGACTAAGGCAAAGTATGTATATCTGACATTGAATGGAACTTAACAGAATTAATTCATTAGGTAAGTTTTCTTGGGCAGATACATCGTGGTAGGCTTCCAGGTCCTTCCACGGAAGACACATCGCACCCTTCGTGGAAGAAAGCAGTATCTTGTTGAGACCAACTTTACAGGAGACGAAAAAAACTATCCTGTAATTTTGTTATAGGAGCTAAAAATCCCTAACAAATGACACCTAAAAGCTTAAAATAGCCTGGAGTTGCTAACGTTTCTTATATTTGAATTCGTACAGTATACTAAGAGATAAACTTAAAATAGAGTGTTACTGCAATATTTCACGAAGTAAAAAGAATACTTGCAGAAGTAACTACAGATATTGTCTTACTACTTGCTAATATAATCCACACTGACTGATGTTATTCCACTTACGACTTTGTTCACTTCTAAATTTATTTCTAATCTGGAGTTGTAAGTGTCAGATACGCAGTTATTCCACGAGCAATCCATTTTTGTAATACGTGTAATAAGTGTTACGTACTTCTTACCAGCGAAAACAATTTATCAGGTTAATCGTTACTTTAGTTACATGTTTTTTTAGCAGAAAAACATTTAAATATTTTGGTGCTTCTCTTTATAAGTACTTTTTAAACCATGTAATCGAGTATGTGTTAGTGTGTATGTAATATTTTTGTAATGTCAAATAATCAAAATAGGCGTTATATTAAAAATACGCTAATTTAAAACTTACATAATATTATAAGAGTAAAGTAACTTACTTACTTAAATATTATTTATTGATTTGGTCTTGATTGTTGATCAATTTTGGACTGTAAGAAATCATTTTGTAAATTTAATAAAATGTTTTTATTGCATGCTGAATCAATCAAAAGTAAGTACTTACGTACATAGATATTTATAGTAAGTGCTTTTAACTATTTGAATTCCTAATATGGAATGAACTTACGAGTACGTACACTAATTACTCAATAATATGATATTTTTTAATTTTAATTAGCAGTGTTGTTTTCGTCTTCGGAATTTGACAAATTCGTTTCAGATACACATAGCACGTCAGTTCTTGTAAAACATATTTTGATAATGTGGTGGTATATATATTTTATTTACAAAGGCTCATCAAGTCTTGATATAAATTTACCGATAATGTGGTGGTATATTTTTTTTACAAAGGCTCATCAAGTCTTGATAAAAAATTATCTTGATGATTGCGAGTTGTAAAATTGCAGCAAGGCAGCCGATCTTTCTGTAGTTTTGACTTCTCCAGTTTTTCTCCTAATCACAGCTTTACCACCGTTTCAAATCGGGTCAACAACAAGAGTAGTCATCAAAATTCAAACTAACAAAGATAACTTACGTCAAATCACTACTCGTGTGTAAACTTAACAAAATAAAACAAAGTCATCTAGTTTAGTTATAGTTACCTAACTAAGCAAATACTTAATATGGACGACATAAAAGAAGATACGTTTGTTACTTCTTCTACATTCATTTTTACCTACTATTTATGGACTAAGTACTTAGGTATTTGCTTAACTCAAGCATATTTTACCCTTACTCATGAAAGACGATGACGTTTTTTTGTTAACTTAAATGCACTTGACTATAGTTTGCCTAATGTTAAGCAAAGATAGAGCGTGCTTAACTACCTAAGAACCGATTCACTCTCGCTTCGAAGATCGCTGGATTATAGTGCGTAGGAATTTGTTTGGGTATCAATGTCAGAAAGCCCATGAACTCGGCACTTTCCCGGTCTCAACAAAAAAACCGAAAGAGGCGCATCAACACAGGAGCCAGCTCAGGCGCACAAGTCTTCAGTACTATAGCTGGAATATCGTGAGGACCACTGGCCTTGTTCACGTCTAGATCACGTAGCATTTTACGGAGCTCTTGAAGTCTAATATGGCAGTCAGATAGTCAAGAGAAGGAGGAACCAAAGCACCACCAGCACCAAGACTTGTAATTTCCGCAAATAGAGAAGCAAATAAATTAGCTTTCTAAGCTGCACAGTGAGCCAGCGAACCGTTAGGCTTCAGCAGTGGAGGAAATGAGGGGTGGTAGAAGTTACCTTCGATCAACTTTGCCAGGAACCAAAAGGCTTTGCTACACGCGGGGTACGAATAAATTTATTCCCTACTCGGCCAATGTGATCGAAGCGTGCCTTTTGAAGAACCAGTGGCTTTGTTTGCCATCTTCTTCTTACTGATAATCCTAACCTAGCTGTGGCGAGCATCAACCCATGCATCCAAACCATGTATGAACTTTCCCAGACTGGAATACATTTGAGTAAGGTATGAAATATTCCATAACTAGAAGAATAGTATCCATTACGACATCCGCACAGACTGAAGGGTCTTCAGAAGAGAAACAGACAGGCTGCCAAGGATAGATGCATAAAAAGACCGCATCTCATCCCAATTCACTGACTTGTATCTCCACATCCGCTGACTGCGCTTAGGGCTAGGATCGGATGGGTTATATACGGAGACAGACTTCACCAGACAATGGGATTGTCACTCAGTACCAGTCTGGATCTATTGTCAGCAGAAGGTCCATGCAGTCAGGTGTGTGAGTTTCAACATCAGGTACCCTAGTAATGCCTTAAGCCAACCTGGTGAGATCTAACGCTAAAGCAAGCTTATGCGTCTCTCTCCCAGCATTTTCAGTGATCTGGTATGGTTATAGCCACTCTGGGTGGCGTCCATTGAAAACCCCCTGGGAACTCTAACTGGGCTGTAGGGTATATAGCCTTATCCGCCGCTTCACTGAAGTATTCAATGAGCCTGGTTATCACACAATCACACAGCGGCAACCAAGAGTTGCCGCTGTGTGATTCGTAAATAAATAACAATAATGAAGCACACTCCAGCTCCAGCTTTGAGGACGGATGTTTGATCTGCGTCTCCGTCAAGAGATTGGAGTGGAATCCTCGGACGTTTACGAGGCACTTTAAGCGATAGGGCAGACTGTCGTTGTGGTACGCTTTCCCTTTTTCTCTTTGCGTTCATGATACTGCGAAAGTGGAGGTCGGTGAGGAAATGGCACCAGGGTAATATTTTGCGTATCTACCTAGTCACACACGAACAATTCAAGATATCGAAGTAGGACTTAGTCCGGAGATCGCGGGCACGCCCGTGCCCCCCATAAGAGTCCAACGTGCATTTTCATACGGTCGCCAACTGGCACGTTGGCACAACCTCAGGATTTTTGCACGTTGGCGGAATAACCTTTCACGAATGGCTAATTCGCTACATGGGTCGCCCCTACCAACTGTGGCCAGCGACGAACCGTGCCACGGATCCCGCTACCATACTAGCCCGATGTCCAATATCTCGATATGCATGCGTGTGGAAACAAGAAACTGCTACGAACAAACAACTATCCTGACCCATCTCCTCGGACGTATACAATAATTGACAATTATTGTCATTAATCGTCTTCCGTCACAGTTTGTATTTATATTTGCATTTCCTAAAAAAAACTTCACGCGTAAGTAAATGTACTTACGACGTGAGTAACGCAAAATGTTTCGCGGAAGAAGTAAGTATCTGCAGCTACACGCCAGATATAATAGATTTGCTTGCTGGTAAAAGTACATAACAGTACTTACAAAAAAGGCTATAACATAAATGTCGTGGAAGAATGTCGTATCTGATTTTACACAATTTTTATTTTCTGTAATGTTCTGGAAAAGTTATGTAAGTATGATTATGCTCTTATTATAAAGGAAATTTGTTAAGTAAGCAAGTGTATGTGTATGTATTTCCTTCTTGCGATGGAATAAAATATTTATCAATGTTGCAAAATAATCGTTTTTTTGCGTTTATTTCCTGAATTTTGCCCCTAAATTCGTGAAAAAAATTGAGGAGGTGTATTCCTTTACGCTTGATTTTTTGATGCAATAAAAAAAAATTGTCGCAAGTGTACTTACTGCTTTCTTCCAGGAAGGGTGCGAATGTCCACAGATATTGTGGTCTTCAAACATGTCGGTTTCCTCACGATGTTTTCCTTCGCCGCTAAGCGAGTGCAAATCCACACATAACTTGAAAATACAAGTCATTGGTGTAGGGCCGGATTCGAACCAGGATGCGCCTGGATGAAAAGCAAACATTGGCAATCGCTATGCCACACTCACTTTATATTCTTACTCGTATTTAGCTATATATCAATTCAGACATACACCATCTTTGACTACAGTATCCCTTGTCGCTAATCACAAATTAATGTTAAATTTCGTTGAAAATTATATTAGCGAACAATAAACAAATTATGCTAGCCTAACACCCACAACATATATTAAAAGCAATATGAAATAATGAAATTTGGTAACGTGAAACATTATTAAGAAATTAATTACAAATGATATCAGAGTGGTGGTTAATTAGACCATTAACTGGCGGCGAAGATATAACGTTGAGATTACATCTTAACAATGAATGTGTTTACGTTAATTAACGCACTTTATTACCCGTAATTAAACAGAAAATTTTATATTAATTTTAGGTTTCTTGTATTTTTTTAGCGGACATAATGGTAGAAATTGGTATGTTCGTAAACAATTAAAAAAAAATGCGTTCAGCTTTACTGATGGTGGATTGTTATTGTAAACTTTCGTGGAAAAGCTTGATCTCTGATATAATATTTTTTAAAATTATTTTAGAATATACGATATAAGCATGAAATCGCTGTCAGCGTCTTAAATTGGTCGTATTACAAGATTATTAACCGTCCCAGAAAAACATAGAACCAGATCTGTGTATTTATTATCTAGAAAATACATTAATTATGTATCTCGTCTAGTGTAATTATTGTAGGAGTAAAAGCCAGGCATCTCATTCGCCGCACTGTGACTCTCGTACTGAACTAACTGAACCAGCTCCATACAACTTATTCAAATAAGCTACGCTTCATTCCTCAGTCCTTTGTTTTCTATGAAAATAATATTCGAACACAGCCGCAGATAGCTGAATGTTGTTGAGACTTGGCTTGCTCTTTTTAGAAGAAACTTATTTAGCAAAAATAGTAAGTACCTTACATCACAATACATAACTATAATTGTCACAGGAAAGATATCCGATTGAATCTATACAATTTTTGTTCATAATCGAGACTTATTTTAATAAGTGATAACTTTATGTTATATGTAAAGATTTATTTACATACTAGTTGACGCCCGCGGCTTCGCTCGCATTATTTGAGATAAAAAGGTTTAAAATGTACATAACTTTTCTATTTACGAACCGATCAATTTATAATAAACACTAAATGTTAAGTTAAATATGCACCAACATGTTAGTGAAAACCGTAGAAAATTCGGTTCACCCGTTTCCGAGTCTATAACGAACAAACATACCGACAGACACACAGACAAACAGTTTTTTTAACATGTTTTTTGTGTTCTATTGCAGCAATGTTCAACTATTTTTTGTTCAATTATCTTCAATGTACAGACACCGATCGGTTACAGCTTTATTATATGTATGGATATTCTAGTAGCTTATAAAAACCTATTTATCTACTCTGGATTTATTGGACGTCTCGACAATCTAGCCAATAACATTCAGCCGCGTCAACAAACGCCATATCTATTGATCTTTTTGTGTATTATTATTATTTTACATTAATCTAGTATTTTTTAAAGTCTATGAGAACAGACTTCTCTCAGTAAGTTTGTCTATTGAAGGGAGTTAATTGTGGGAGGACGGATGGAAGATGGAAATGAAACGTTACATTATTTCACTTTGTTGTTGTGCTGTTTGTGTTGTATAGAACATTTAGAGAATAGTAAAACTTTATGCAGACTTTTTACTGAGGGATTAGACAAGTATCACTGACCGACCGATGTAAGTTCTCGTAGGTAAGAGCAAGAACACCAACCTAAATAAAATATTATACTTTTGTTTTCTGATAAGATAAAAACAATTAGATTTATAGAACAGTAAGTTTACGCTTCCCCTATTCATGACTAAAATTATGATGACAGCTGTGATATTATGTTCCATTCGTTCCTGCATGTCATCAATAAATATAATAATTGCAAACACACCCTACTTATATTTAATCAGTCAAATTTCGCTTTGGAGTGTGGCTCTGCATAAAGCAATATTGTTTCCAATATGGCTCATGTAAACACGAGTATATTATTTCAAAAGCAAAAATATGAGGACATGTAATTCATTTTCAGTTGTGAGGTCAGAAAGACCCAAGCGGCCCCTTTAAAAATACGGCCTAAAAGCAATTCCCTCTCGGTGACACAATTTAAGCTCTTTAATCCGTACAACAGAAGAATACATTACCTATCTAATACCCGACATCAAAGGCGGTGGGCTTATGTCTTAGCTAATTTCCCACGGGGCCGGTTAGATCGAAATATACTTACTTTGGTTTAACCCGGCGGCCGCTCATGCAAAGCTAGACGGACTTAGCATGGGTGCAGAAACAGTTCTCTTTCAAGCCAAGTGTAGCCACAATTTAGCAAGAAGCCTGCATCGAATAGCAACTAAATTGAAACCAAAACGCTACATTGTAATGCTACAATTTTACTAAGATCCAACGATAATTATCAATTGCCGGGGAAATGCATAATTTTACATATCATTAATTGTCAATTTTGGCTTTCTTCATTAGAGGATTCTATTTAGGTGATAAATGTTCACTTCTTCTTCTTATCGAATGAGAGTGGCCAACTCTGGTTTCGAGAAATGTTATTTTATGCTTATGTTCACTGCAATAACCGTATGGCCAGCCAAATAAAACTTTGTTGTAATTGAAGTGACAAAATGGTTTAAAATATTGCTACAGTAAGCATGCTTAGCGCTCTGTTATAAGGTTTGTAAAATTGATCTGCTGTTGAACTGAACGTTCCAAACTTACAAAGAGATGTAAGTTTGAGTGGAACTGCATACAAAGGGTAAAGTTACTCGGAAATTTCAGAGAGCTTCTGAATGCGTCAATCTATTGAGCAGTCTCTCAAATACCGTGACAAACGTTATTGTTACAATAACTTTGTCAAACAGATTCCCGGTAAAAGATTTTGTAGATGGAATTGGTTGTACGATTTGTTAAGAATTTTCAACACTAGTCAAATCCCTCACACTAGATGATAAATTCCTGAAGGTCTCACAATCATGAAATAACATGGGGTATATCTTTTATTAAAACACACAAAATTAAACTATACATGACTATACTGAAGGTCTTAAGTTTGATTCCGGCCACATTTGCCACTTTACATTTAATCATGGAAAATAATTGTGCTGAATATTAAAATATTATGATATTATATTTGAATGATATATTTACGTTAGTCTCAAGTTTAATATAAAATAAACTAAGTAAAGTGGCTCCATCTAGAAATCTGAGCTAACCACTACTTACTACTTAGTAGTAATGGAGGTCAGTGGAGCTAACTAATAAAATAATAAAGACAACATTGATCCATTTACGAACTTTCCAGCACTCAAGCTGGAGTTCTAACTTTGGTACCTAGCGGAGTCATTATGCGAGTTGGGCGCCCCCTGGCGTGCACCGGGCCTAATTAATTCATCGCAGGTCCACCGCTCGATTACTGGCGCATTTGTCTTCATTACAGGCAGAGCGGTGAAACGGCGAAAAACTCGCGCCCAGATAATGGCGGTCAGAGATACCTAATTGTTTCGTTTATGTCTTGGATGTGTGTCTCTGCTTGATAGGTGACATTAATCGCTTTTGTAGGTTAATTTATTTGTCATTGTGGTTTCAGTTACACTATAATCGAGGCGTGCCTAAACAGGGAATTATTTTAACCTGATACACTAAAGTTCCTACAGTTATATACAACAAGTATTTGAAACCCAATAGTTCGTAGTCACTATATACATTGTACATGTATAATGAGTACATAACTAGATAAATCTTGATGCAATATCCAACCTGTTAGGTAGGTACATTATATGTTTTACACTATTGGTTTTTTAAAAAATCATTCAGACGTATTGAGACCGTCTTCTTTTTTTGAAGTTGGTTGAAAAAATGGTAAATCTACTTTTGTGTTCTTATAGAAAATTTGTTACATAGCGTGCTCGATTATACATATTGGTTGAAAGTAAATTCCCATCCGAAGGACAAATAATGAAACGTGATACTCAAGTGGCCGCCGAGATTTATCGAAATAGGTCATAAGGAAACAATGTTGTTTGCAGCCTGTTAATGATTTGAACAGTAGTAATACAGACAAGAGGAGGACTAGTTTTTATAATATAAAAAAAAAACCAATTCATTAATTATTTAAAATAACATAATTTTATTGTTTCAAAATGTGTTAGTTTTGCATTAATTCTGTTATAAAATGTGTTAAACATCGATGATTTTCTTGACTCTGTACATTTTTATATTTGACAAACTGTCAACAGGATAAATCCGTTACATCGATTTTTAAACAAAAACTTAATTACTTTTACAATTTTCAAAGAACGTACATAACTTCCACAACCCGTTTTCACTCCAAATTCTAAAGCAAACCTATTTACCTGAAATTACCATATTGAGAAGCAATTTGGGCCAATGTTGCCAGGTGAAGAAACTAATTTTCCGGGCAGTAACGTCAACAATAAAATGAAACCTGTAGTGGGTTGAATAGCGGCCTCCGATGGGAAATCAGCCTGTAGAGCCAATAAATAGGGAATTCTACGCCAAACATAAAGAAAACTGGCCCGTTGTTGGCAATACTGGAGTGAATACTAAATGGGGGTAGTCAGTCACTTGTGGCACCACTAAATAACGCTTTGTCGAACTATTTCATGAACATAATGTTTGATATTTTTGAAAGTCTTGGTAAAATGTTGTCAAATGATGAAGGTCTGTCAAACCGTTTAAAGATATCATCAAGACTCTATTTCTGATGTACGTAAACCAATATCTATAGGTGGTTAAAAATCTATTGAGCTTTTTCTCACGATAAAAAAGTTTCATCTCATTGGCTTCATTTGATATCTTATTTAACAACAAAATGTTCAAGTAAATTATGATAAACTGTACTAAAATGGATTCGTGAAAGCGTTCTTTAAAACTCCCGCGCTATTATGATCGATGGTAGATATTATGTGAGTATGAAGAAACGATCATTGATGTAAGATAAATAATAAATGGATAGGTTTAAAATGGATATGCAATAAATTAAAATCTGCTCAGAATATAGTTATGGGCAAAGTAATTTCCATACGATAGTTTTATTTGGCTATTTTAAATATTTATGCGTCATCAGTAAGTCAGATGTTGTTAGAGGAGGTTTTTACTCGGAGGTGAGTTGAAGTCAATAGCATTATCTCTTTCTCTTTACAGACAGACAGAGTCAAAAGTCCATAGTGTGAATTTTACTGCCAATTTTAAGTAGCTATAGCACAACATATAACTATAGTAGGACCACTTCGAAAATATATATTTTACTCATGTACCTATTCAAAAATATTGTAATAACTCCGACACCAGAGTTGGTCACATAACTCATTTATTGGTAAAAAATTAAAATAAAGTTTACACGTCAATTATTCACAGTATACAAAATACGATTAGCGTACTTATTTTATCCATATAAAAAATAATAAGTTAAATAAAAACTTCATAATTAATGATATTAAATTTAAATTATAGTTCATAAAATTCTTTATAGCTGTAAAACGATTGCTCGATCAACCAGCGCTTGAGGCGAGACTTAAAGCTGCCTAGTGACGGAGCAGTGGTGACCTGCTCGGGAAGCTTGTTGTAAACACTCGGTCCCATCACGTGCGTGGACTTGCTACTCCGCGCCAGGCTGCGGGACTCCTCCGCGAGCTTGCCCCTCCTGCTCGTGTTGTACGAGTGGTTGCCGCCCACAACTCGGTACGAGGCTAGGTTTAATCGAACGTATACTGCGACCTGGTATATCACCAGCGATGGTAACGTCAAAATCCCCAGCTTCACAAAGTGTGGACGAGCAGACTCATCCTGTGATATTTTTGCGATAGATCGAACGGCTCTTTTTTGCAGTCTAAACGCTCGCTCCCACTCCGCAGCCCTGCCGTATAGTTCCGCGCCGTACTGCAGCACGGAGTGCACGGTGGCAAAGTAGCACGTCCTCACTGCTTCGGCGGATACTACTTTGGCGACTCTGCTAAGAGCAAAGCAAGCGCTGCTCAACTTACCACACACCTTGTCTATATGGTTTTCCCAGGTTAGGGTTCGGTCTATTTCAAACCCGAGGAAGGTTGTAGCGACCACTTGTTCCAATCTTCTTCCCTCAACCGTCACAGATAAAGGTCACTCTCATATTAATTGACTGTATATATTTATAGAATTTGATTATAAGTTTACGACAAGCCACATCCATTTTTGGCAATCAAATTCATCCAACATCCTAGTTACTTAACCTACTACTTACTCTCGCAAACTATCAATCAATCGTGATTTTATATCGGTGGCGTGAACGATGCGAGTTGAATATTGTGCTTACTCACCTAGTTGTTGTCGCCCGGCCTTTGTGAGGCGTTTATGGCACCGTATTTTTTTAACTGGGTGTGGCCTGTTATAGTGGGAAGTGAATGTTTGCGACGGATTTACTATTCATTCGAATGTTATTTATTATTCACGGCTTATAATTGAACAACGGAATATGTATGTATATACTATGAATTCTCATAATCAGAAATATTCATCATTACATTAGGCACTCAGACACCTGAAACGACAGCCGCACAACAGACGTTCTGGCTCGACGTAGACCCTAAAAGCACTGAAATGGAACTGCGCACGGATGAAGCTGCCTAACACATCGTAAAGCGCTTGACGCTAGATATTACTTTAAAGAAACACTTACTAACACTTACAACAATAGGCTTACGAATTTAATTAATCCCAAATACTCACATCATTAAACTTGTCTTGGAAAAGTAAATATATTTTCCTTTAAAACATTTAAAGCCAAAACCAAATTAAATATGACTCTGTTACCGACATCAATACTTATAATCCGAGGCCATTTAAGCCAGTGAATTCGCACAAGCTCCCTCCAAAATTATTAAAACAATATCTTCAGTCTGAACAGAAGCCTTTTGTTTAACATCCAAGTTGTTTCAAGGCAAAATTTGAATGATAATAGTCGAATAACATTGCTGCTGCTTACATTTCTTCAAAATGTATAGAATGTATAAGTAAACTTCTCAGTTTACTAATTCCAATATGTATTTTTTGTACATCACAGTATGAACATTACAATATTACATTTATTAAATTAAAAATTGTTATAAGACTTACATTACAAATACACTTTCTACAAAATGCACGGTTTTTTGGAAACATACTGAAAACAAAATGTTTCGTTGAGTAGATAAATTAATAAAGACAACATTTTTCAACAAAAACTCAGTCTTGTTTGCTCTGTACGAATTAACTTACCCAAGAAAACAAACCATTTAAATATTTTGTGAAAGTAAACATCTACTGCCACGACTGAAACTCTCTGATTTGCTGAAACGCTGACATCGCAGTGGGCAAAATTTCGTTCTATCTTTTTAAACATTTCTCCACAAAGTAAGTTTGAGCCTTCGTTACGATAAATCTCACCATTTCAGCCTGTTTTTTCGCAAAAAAAACAAAATGGTGTCTGAGGACCAAATGAGAGAGGCTTAAGTGCCTAAATAAAGTCATTTAGCATGAAACAAAACCGGCAAAAACAAATCCCGGGGTAATAAATCTTTACCATGAATAAGCTATTTTGTTTTACTGTAACTGTTATTGTGAGGAAAACTGCTTTTTGCTTGCCACCGGACACTAGCGGGAAAGCTTTTAATAAAGCTCTATATCAGCTTTAGATGTGAAACCAGAACCACTATAAGCTTTTTTATTTTGATTCTATTTTACGTAGTAAAGCAATCTTTATATTTGATTTAGTTGTTTTTTGTGGGTACTTTTTGGTTATTGTTTTGTATTATTGTGTGCGATTCTTTGAAATATTGTATGTTAAAAAAAAATGTAGTTTTGTATAAACTCAATGCTTCTTTTACAACAAAACTAAGACATAAATATAAGTCTAGTATAATATAAAGACCTCTTTCTTAGTAATAAAAGTACAATGTTCCCATTCTATTTCCCGTCCCATGCCACAATATTTGAAACGTACTTTTTCCTTATATTTCTAGCTCTCGTTCGCACAAATATTGTGAGTTAGAAAGCAAGCAGCATTTTACAAACGTTGCTTCTAATTGCATCCATTCTATTCCTGCGTTGCGAAACAGGCTCCTAACAAGGTTTTACCATAATAAAAGCCCACCAGTTTCTCGGAAAAACTTTGAGTTTAAAGAAAATAAATGGCTTTGGTAAGGTAAGTATCTTTCAGAATAGTAAAAGCCAACAATGCAATCATGAGCTAAAAAAATATGTTTTTATGGGTAACCGGAAATCAGGATTTCCAAATCAACCCCGATCTGTACAGCGTAAGAAAAATATGATTATCTTAATAAATCTTTATATATGACGTGAGATTACTTCAACATATTCTTATGTTCATTTGAGGTAATTTCTTATGGTTATGTTAAAGTATTTTTTCTTTACTTATTTTAACTGTACCTTATAAGCAATCCTTAGATCCGTCCATGGAAAGTCAAGCCGTCAAGCCAGATCATGGAAAAACTGTGAGTTCCGGCGCAAGACCTCAATATCATTTATCTGGCGGTACGAGTCACGAGTCCAAATGGTTTTTAATGCACAAAAACTTCAAGCAAGATGAATGGTCGAGCTTTGAACTGCACTCCCTGCACATTGCTAGGATAAATCTTTGGAAGCAAGTCGTTAAGGGAAATGACTTTATTTGGAATCTAGGGAAGGACATAAATCGGGTTCCCTTCTTATTCTACTTTATTTCTACTCTTATTGTGAATTTCTTTATATGTATGTAATATAAGCATTCTGACAATTAGTTTGTTTTCAATGTTCAGGTTTTTTGGACGAACATGACACGAAAGTAAGATATAATTCCACTTTCTGCAAAAAAAAATGCTATAATATCTACTATTGGCAGCGAACTTCTTAACGAAAAATACTAGGCAACTTATTACCAAGAATAAAACTGATTTATGTAGTGAATAAAAATCACTTAAATCAATTAGTGTCACTAAAACAAAACAAAACAAATACTTTCACATTTTACTTTTGCTACTTTACAGTTTTTAAATCAAACACGATACTGTTCTTGAAACTTGATCACTGACGTTCAGACTTTTGTTGTCCTCTTCGTTAAGCTCGCTTGTGTTTCGGAAAAATCTGTTCTCCCAAATAATGTACATGTACTTGTATAGTCTACTTGCGGCAGTTTTTCCTTTGTTAAAACGAAGAAGAGGAAAACTGTGATTATAGCTAGTGGTTTACCGCTCCCAGACACATCCTTTATATATTATAATATACATAAGTAGCTTTCCTCTTGCATCTGGAAATAACAGAAAATAAATCAGTAGCTGTTTCAGATACCAGCGCTAATAGTCCGGTCAAGTTAGTATCAAAAATAGGGGTAAGGTTACATTAATTCGCACCTGGCTAAAAATTGGCATGAATGTTGGGAACCCTATTATACACAATTTGTCAATTGTCCACATCAATCCGAAGTGTGGAAAAAAAATATTCAGGGTCAAAGTTAGCAAAAATCAGTTTTTTGAGTTTTCCAGCTAAACGGTAAGTTTAATAAGAAAAATAGGTGATAAAAAATTATTCATCATGCAATTATCTATAAAAATTGTTCATACACGTTTTTTTTCCTAAGAATCACCATTTCGGAGATACAGCGATGCAAAATGTTGAAAAAGTTGGGATTGATGTGGATAATTGACAAATTGTGTATAATAGGGTTCCTAACATTCATGCCAATTTTTAGCAAGGTGCGAATTAATGTAACCTTCAATGTCTATTTTGACCGGACTATAAAGGCTTATTTTCAACAATGGATAAGGACTACTGATAATGATGATAATTTCTGATAAAGACCAAGGAGACACAATTAACTTACGAAAATACCTACCTATTTCAGATGTTACATTTTATATCATGTCAAAGTATTTTACTTTATTAAGATTTTTTTTTATATTTATAGAAAAAGTATTATTTTTGTTCAAATGTTTAGGAGTCAATCTTAATTTGTTAAATAAGTAAATAAACTTTATTCTGAGAGTACTTCCTTCACGATCTCTCTCATTTATTATGTCTAAACTGTGACCAGGAAAAGAGAGAAGAAATTAAATTTAAAAGAAACTCAATTACCTCATGTCTGCTTGAAACATTTTTTGCTGACACAAAAGTCAACCTCAATGCCTTAACACAAATCCAAAACAGCCTTCGGGTACACGTACACATTAATTAAAAGCAAAATAAATACTCAGCAATACGGTCGAACGTTCAAGCAAATATAGCCTTTAATTACATGTGGTAAGATCGTGTTTCCCGCGGCGAGTAGAATGTGCTAATCGCGTAAATAATTAAACGTGATTAAATGGTTTCGCAAGCTTTTAATTTGCTCCCCTTGTTTGTGTAACTGTTAGCTTATATACATCGGTAAATAGCGGCGGAACCTTGGTCGTTAGTGGGCTTGTGTCTGATTGTATTACTATAATATCTGTTTAAAAGAACTCGGTAATTATAATCATAATCATAATCATCATTTATTCATAAAGCCATTTTACACGTCACATTGTATAGTTGTAAATACTAGATAATAATTACAGTACTATTTAAGATATGTAAATTTACAAGTCAAAAACTAAATTGTATTACTTAAGAGTAAGTATAAATATACAATTCAAATCATAATTAAATTAATAAATAATAACTTTGTTACATTCAAAATTGTCAGGTGAACTTCATGAACTCCTCGATAGAACAGAAGGAGTGCTCCAACAGCCACCGCTGTAGGCGGGTTTTAAAGTTATTGACACTGGGTGCGCTGGTTATTGATACTGGTAACTTATTGTATACGGCTGGACCCATGACATGAGTGAGTTTAGCAGACTTAGCCAACGAGCACTGTAACAATTTGAGTTTTTGGCCATTTCGTGTGCTGTATGTATGAGTGGCATTACGTGTAGTGTATGATTCCAGGTTGTTCCTCATGTACATGGCTACTTGCAATAGTACTATTGCAGGCAGGGTGAGGATCCCTAATTTTTTGAAGAGTGGCTGTGCGGGTGTGTCATACGGTACTTGCATAATTGCTCGGATGGCTCGTTTTTGGAGCTGGAACACTCTCTTCCATTCCGAACACTGGCCCCAGATCTCTGCCCCATACTGGAGTAGGGAGTGAATGGTAGCGAAATAGCAGGTTCTTGCCACTTCGACCGACACCAGGCGGGAGACGCGTCGCAGTGCGAAACACGCTCCACTTAATTTCCCACAGATCTTGTACACATGCTTGTCCCACACTAAGGCGGAGTCAGCTCGAACCCTAGGAAGGTGGTGCACAGGGTTTGTTCAAGTTCTGTATCTTGAATTCGTACCCTTAAGGGTCTGCGATTTCTGCCAGAGAGATCAAAATGGAGATAGTGCGTTTTTTGCAGATTCAGTGCCAGACCATTCGTAGTAAACCATGTCGCCAACTGCTGAGCCGTCTCGTTGAGCTGCCGTTCAAGGTCATCAACTGACCTAGAGGTCACTATGGCGGCGACGTCATCGGCATACATTAGTAAGTCTGCCGCTGGCACCGCAGCAGGTAAGTCGTTCAGCAGTAACGAAAACAGCAGATTGGAGACGGAGGACCCCTGAGCAACGCCCATGGTGGACTCCAAAGGTTCAGACCTAACTTTGCTGTCATTTCCGACTACAACTTGGGACCGATTCCTCAAGAAGCTGTTAAGTACACTATTTGCGGCACCAGTGACGCCATAATGACTCAGCTTACCAACGAGGACATCATGGTCACAGAGGTCAAAGGCTTTTGAAAGGTCACAGCACAAAATGGCGACTTGTTTTTTATCTCTGCCGTCTCGGGCGGCAACTACCCGGCGGAGCAGCTCTCTCGTCAACGACGTGGTCGACCTACCCTCTCGGTAGGCATACTGTTTGTCTGAGAGTGCCTCCGTGTCAGCTAGGTAAGTAACTAGGCGTCTGCTGAATCCGTTCTCGAAAATCTTCGATAATGCTGGTATGATCGACACCGGTCTGTACGCGTTCATATCGGCTTTCTTACCTTTACCTTTAAAAATAGGGGCAATTTTGCTTATTTTCAAAGGACTCGGGAAGGTACCTTCGGTCAAGCAGCGATTGAACAAATTCGCGAGTACAGCAGCTAAAGGTATACCAGCAGTTCTTATGAGCTTCATGCTAATACCGTATACATCCTTTGAAGCCTTAGGAGGTATTTTAGCAGAGATGATGTGGTACACCTCGTCAGCTGTGAATGGCAGTAGGCGAAGCGAGCGGTCGGCGGGCGGGCGAGTCGCGCGCAGCACGGCGAGCGCACCCGTGACGTCCGCTCGCGGCGCACCACAGGCCGCTGCTGCACCTAAAAACCTAGCGTTCAGTGTGTCCACAGCTTGTTTTTTTGAGCGAAACATGTTCCCATCTTCATCACGAATAACGTCACTAAAATCAATAATGGGTGAATTTTGTTTGCCCCGTTCCTTATTGACAACATTCCACATAGCCTTCGAGCGATTTTTGCTAGTCTTTATAGTGTCAGAATAGAATTTAGATTTTTTACTTAATAGCAAGGAGTTGTATCTATTTTTAATATCTACTACCATGTCATTTATAATATTATTACCAGGATTCCGATTACCAATTTCTACAATGTCAAACATTAATGATTTAAACAATTTTACGTCCTGGGTTATCCAGGACGAGTCCTTCTTAAAACTAGCTATTTGTTTTCGTAGAGGAAAACATATATCATACTTATTATTTATTATGCTAATCACAGCCGTGGCTAGGTCAGTGCTCAATGAATATTTAGCAAATATCTCGCTCCAGTCAACGCTACCAATAGCAGCTACAAAATTTCTCTGATTCGACACAGTGAAGTTTCTTGTATAATTCATAGTATTATTTAAGTTCGACGATGGACCATTGCGTAATAATATTTCACCTCTGACGGCATAGTGGTCAGACAGGACGGCATCAACGGCGCGCACCTGTACCGCGTCCGAAGCTAGGTTCGAGAACAAGTGGTCTAGGCAGGATTTACTCCCAGTCTTAGGGCAAACCCGAGTGTAAAAATCTACCAAATTCACCATGCCATGAGTCGATACCAATTCATGTAGTTTTCTGAAATCTGACTCATCCGTATCTAAATAGTCAACATTAAAGTCACCCACAGTAACGCAGTTAAGATTTAATTGACTTATCCTATCCAGCACTGGTTCTAATCCATCAAGGAAGTCCTTGATACTGGCTTTACCAGTACGGTAAATACATATTATTGTTAAATTATAATCTAATAAATCTACAGCTGAAACTTCGCATACTCTTATACGAGATAATCGTGTAATGTCAGAATTTTCTATACATTTAACTTTGTCCTTAGTATAAATACATGAACCGCCGTGTTCAGTTACCGCATTCCTACAACTACTGGAGGCAAGTTTGAATCCGTCAATTGAGACGCATTGTAGTTCAGTCGTCGATAACCAGTGTTCCGTCATCGCTAGAATATCATGAATATACAACGATAACGTACATGATTATAATTGTGGGAAGTTAAAAGTTAGTTGTGTTTAAAGTTCTAGGAAAAAATACACTGTCTGAAAAACAAGGTGGGTAAAATCCCACCTTATAGATCACCTTATTAGAGCAAAAGCTCTTCAATTTTATTTATAATACTATTATTTCAACTTGTTTACGGTTGTTAACTCGTTAACCTGGTAACAAACTAGTAAAAAACGTTATAAAACTTAAACATCTAATTTTATGTCACAACTAAAGGGTCTGCCTGGCCATTTAATTGAATAACGAGAAAATTATTTAAAGATCACATTTTGCTGTTATATGTGTCAGGCAGCAACTACTTATTAACTCGTACCTGTAACAAGAAGTAGATTTTAGTGACGTTTATACGATAGCTTTATGCGACACAAAGTAGTTGACACTTTACACACACCATCCCATGCCTTGCTCATTTTACATCGGCGTTTATAAAATGTGACTGGAAAGTTATAAACTTATCATGAAAATCAACTTTATCTCATAAGAAAAGAAAAAATAGGTGAAATTTCTTCATCACAATTTTCATTTGCAACTTTAAAAATTTCAAATTTTTCAAAAAATTTAAAAATTTACATTTCTATACAAACCAATTGTCTAACTCTTCGATTGCTTATTCCGCCCGTTTTACAGCAAGTATTTATGGAGTCGAGCACAATGGCTGACCCTTGCTGTGTCGCAAGGAAGGGGGTCATTTTGACCCTTTGCCCGTTTCATTGTAATAGGGGCTACATTCTAGTGGATAATGAGGATCATGCAGCGTGGACGTGATCGCACTTGCGAGCTGGTTGTAGATTGGAGAACATTTTATATGGCATTCTTGAATGTTCACTAATAACAGGCCAAAGTATATTTGGAAGAATTTGTCCAGTTTCCTAGTTTTACTAATACTGTTTTCGCTGGAGTCTTAAATTTAAGACATATACCATGATTGAAATATATGATAAATACACCAATTTTAAATTAATTCATATATGTACTTTATAACTTGTATTTACAAGTCAATTGAAGTTCAATAAGCATATAAAGGAGGTGTGCGCTAAGGCTTACAAATCATCCGGGTTTGTGATGCGTCAAGCTGCCAGATTCCAAGACCGAAATGCGATAATTATGCTCTTCTATGCTTTTGTTCGCAGTAAGTTGGAGTATAACTCTATTATCTGGGACCCGCACGAGAAAAAGTATACTCTTATGGTGGAGCGTGTCCAGCGGAAATTTGCCAGATACTTGTATAAGAAGTTGTACGGATATTATCCCTTTTTGTATCCCTCTCTGTTTGTCTCGGGTATGGTGGGCATCGACACTTTAGTTTTAAGGCGTAAATGTGCACTTTTACTCCATTTTTATCAGCTGCTGAACGGTCAGATACATAATCCCGATGCGCTGGCTCGCCTCGCCTTGCTGGCGCCGACTCGGCAGCGGCCGCCGCGAGAGTGTGGTGTGCGTCCGTTGTTCGCTGCGCTGCGCGCGCGCACATGTACCTCGCAGTACGCGCCGTCTGCTCAAGCCATTAGCTTGCTCAATGCAATGATTGCTCAGAACAGAGACATAGATGTGTTCTGTTCTAAATATAGGAAATTTCGTTGTGATTGTTGTAAATTTTTAAGTAACGTAGTTTATAATATGTTCTACCCAAATGCTTTAGCATTATTATAGTAGGTAGTTATAATATATATAATAATAGTTGGCTTAATGTACGTGTTGGCTTAAGCTGTTAGTACATAAGTAATAAAATAAATAAATAAAAACTCGAGCTAAGTAATTTTCACTTGCTAACATTTTTAAGGGTCAACCTGGATTAGGTCTGCACAAGATCGACGCAGATGGCACATACAAAGGGAGGCTTATACCCAGCAATTGGATCCCAAGGGCTGTGTATGATGATGATGTACATTTTTACTTCGTTTTTTTATACAAGTAAGCATGAAATACCTTTTTGGTTTTGCATGAAAACAAAAAATACCTAATACACAATATTAGAATCGTAGATGACTTCGTAGATGACTCGAACGTAGTACTATGTAATGCCGTAGCTCGTAGCGCCTTGCTACGATGCTTGTTTTTGTTGTTTCGGTGTTTGTCATGAGGTAGATGAACTTATTTTACTAGCAATTTCAAGATTTATGTTTCATAACGTTAAAACATTTAATGAAAAAAAAGTATAAATAAATAAATTGTGAAATGGGACGCTGGCTTTCGTTCTGTATGAGAACTTGGCTCTTGTTTCATAGAGGTGTTTGATGGACTTGACATACTGTTATTATGTTATTAAGGCCGATTTTTAAATTCGAAGAAAATACAAATATTTTTGCAGTGTGAAACATAAAATGAAAATAAAAAAATATTAGAACAAAAAACATCAAAATTAAAAACCCAGAAAAACGTTAAAAAGAGCATTCAGTTATAATAATGTCCGAACCATTTTTACCATAAACCGTTAAAACAAAGGGGTAAGTTAACGACCCGTAACGACGGTTATTTACCCGTTATTTACCGTTTACAATAACCAGGCGAAGGCTCTGGATTAGCAACGATCACAGGGAAATTGCGGCCGTTGACCCGCCGTTATACGCCGTTACTTGCGGACGTAGCGCGTAAATATTGTTGATTGCTTTGCCACTTACTTACGGATAAAGGCTCTCATCAACTATAATATTTCTTAGCCGGAAATTTCCCAAATTACCCACTCCTTTCTCTCAGACAAAGGATTTCCAATCAATGGTTTGGCGAGAACGAAAATTGAGGTCATTAGTTTTTTCTTGCCAACATTTTTTGCTCGGTGATATTAACATTGCCTTTGTTACTAAAAAAATAAAGTTTTTGTTTACTTCGCATTCTATGATGGAATGAACTAAGTTTCAGACACTATAATTTTTTTTTAATCAAATGAGATTATGTTGTCCTCCCAATACGTTGGCAGCATTATCACCTTTAAAATCAATGCTTTTATAAACAAACAAACAAAAGTTTTTTTTAATGAAAGGTGTCTTTCATTAAAAAAAACTACACATACGTGGAAATTGACGTAGTCAGGCTAAATGCGACGGCATCATGCATTATACGGGTGCAGTTCATTCCTTAAAACCATAACTTTAATGACTTTTATGACGTTTTATAAAGTACTTACTTTAACCAAAGAAAATATTATGGCTAAGCAGGGAAATACTGTACTTACGATTGGACATAAATTGAATGGTTTAGGTGTAATTATCAATACAAAATTGTTATTTAAAACCATCTGCTAATTTAATTAGTAGCCCAAAAATATTCATAAATTTATAGTAAATTGTAGGGGAATAGATAGACTACAGTGGTGCTTAACATCAGGCAGGCTGTAGTTGGCCTATTAAGTGTTATAAAAATATACTGACTAAAAAGGTAAACATACAGGATGTAAACAAATAGCTTCACACATGTAACAGGGAATGTCCAAAAAGCCTAAACTTCAAAGGTGTCGACGGCTGCGCACGGCACCACACGGTACACCAGTCAAAAGTCCCCAAATCCATGTAAATCAAAGCCGCCTGTTTTCGCCTTAAATAAAGTGTTTCCAGCAAAAAACGTAATTACACAAGTTAATTTGAAACTTGGCTCTTAATTTTTCGGCTTTACAGCGAGTTTCAAGGCAACCGTTCATTTTTCCGTTCCAATTTCGGGCACAAGAGTTTTCTCAATTATTTAATTAAACACCTATTTAAAAGTAAAAAGGTATTTTGTTTTTAATTAACAATCTGTAATAAGTACGCAGTATCTTTAAACAAAAAAATACGCGCTTAAATTTAACCGGTTTTGAGATTAGCACAATATAAACAGACAAACGGACACACAAACAAACAGAGAAAACAAAATTGATTGATATATGTTCTGTGAAATTAATAAAAACTTCTATTATTATTATTTTTTAAACTTTCATGTACATACACTGATGAGTAAAATTTTTATTATATGTATAGAGGTACACATATTTGTTATGACAAAACAGTTATATTCATAAGCTGAATTTATAATTTTAATCTTTAATTAACTACCTACTATATTAACACTAATAGAACTAAAAAAGAGTATTTACATCTAAACTAAATTTAAACAATCTACATGTGGTATGGAGCCAAGAACGCTGGCTGCATTCCCACGCTGGATTGCTATAGAAATCCTTTGCGCAAGGAACCAGCCAGCGTTCTTGTCTCTAGTGATGTCAATCAACATTTTATTTAATTTTTTTATAAAAGACTTCGTGCTTTTACCCCACGGACCAAAAGTTTCGAAGCCAAGCGGTACGAAAATATAATCAGACGATAATGATGTATATTTTCGCCGCTTGGCTTCTTCTGCTGCGTCCGCTGCGGCTCCTGCCGCTTGTACTGTTCCACTGAGGCGAGAAGGAGCTAGTGTATCGACGCAAGTTGCGTCCCATACAAGAGCTTTTCCCTTTTATGTATAGATGTATATGCATGGAATATTGTACATATAAGTAGGTACTAATAACTTAAATTTTGCTCGAGAAAATTTGAATTTAATTTATTAACTACATACAAAAATAGAATAAGTCCTTACTTATAAAAACTGATCGATATTAATACAGCTATTTGGCTTGTTTTATCTATTTCTTATTTTTAAATGAAATTTATCAATGAGAGATGAATAGCAGAGATATAAAAACTTAAATAGGAAAATATGAAAGATTTTTATTTTTATAATGAAAGAGATTAATATTACTTCGACGACTAATGCAAACAGTAGTCATGTTTTAGTGTTGGTGACAAAACACAAAGCTTTGACCTCGAGGTTTCAGGACACGTGTAGGCAAGTCCATCCATCTTGTAATATTACCTCGTACCATCTCTTTTATAAGCTTTTTTCTTTTAGCAAAAACAACATTGATTTTTATTGTATATCTGATCCTGGTTTTATCAAAAGTTACAAAAAACATATCATAGGCATATCCAGCTAGTAATATATGTATAATCTTACACAATTATTTTATTTATCCTAACTGACTTTGTTGGTTTATAGACTCTGCTATGTACTCGTAGAAACATGTTCTTAGGATGTCAGATGTCATGTTCTTATGGAAAAAAAACATTTAAAAATAAAGGTTGTAACTAGGAAAAGCAGTAGGTATCGAATACTGCGTTTATCGCAAGATCATTATAATATGTTTAGCTTTAACAAAAAAGTAGATATTAGATGTTTTTATAGCAATTTATGTGACAAGTCATCACTTTTAATTATTAAGCAATGAAGTACCTACAAAAAGCTTCAACAGCTCTATAAATACAGGTTGAGCACGATGGTGGCGTGCAAAGACAGCAGCGCCCTCTGGCACGAGTCAGTCGCGCGGAGTGAGGCGTGCGGCCGCGCTTCAGGAGGCCTCTACAAAGGGACATCCACCCGGCGCGCGGCGGGGTGACCACGCCGCGTCACTACTGTTAAACTAAAATGAGTAAAATTAGTTACAGAAGAATGTTTTTAATTTAGCTTCATGTATCAAGTGTATCTGCCCAAGAGAACTCCCCTTAAGAATTAATTCTGCGGGGGAGTCACGACCCTCAGTCAGGAGGAAATACGACTCAAGAGGGAGGGAGAGGGTATCAAAATACGCTGAAATATTTATCTAAATAATAACCTTATTATGAGCAAATATATGAATGATTAATAAGTTTACTTACTATGTTTTATTTACGTCTAGCTTCCGCTAGTGTGCAAATTGTGTTTAAAAAATGTAAGGAATCTTTTGAAATATGAAAACATGGAACTAACTGTACTGTATCAACTTTGCCTTTAATAACATGCAAAGTAAGATATAACTCAAGTGAGCATATACAACAAGTTTATATTCGAAATAAAAACAATCGATGCGCTCAAGAGAGTACCAAAGCGTGCATTTCGAAGATTTTCGTTTATATAATATGCTATAAAATATAAAGGCCACAAAAACATTATCCCTAACTACTAAAGCCATGGCCACCCTACATGTTCGTGGTATTGACATTGCGTGGTCTCGTCACAAAATTGGGCTATCGCTGCGTTTTGCCGACCGTACCACGTACTGGCGCGGAAGCCTTTCAAACTACACCACTCTGAGGCCCCGGGACACACCTATTTGGCCCCGGGACATATCTATTAGGCCCCAGGACCTATTTTCAGGGGCCTTGGGAGATAATTACCAGGCTTCGGGACATACTTTTGGGTCCTGGACCTAAACCTTTAACACCCAGGGACTTTTATACCTTTTAGTCCCCGGGACATATCCATTGATCTCTGAACCTATTGAGCTATCAGGAACACTACCCAGAGAAATACCACCATAAAGCGTAGTAAAGCGCAGATTGACAGATGGATCGAAATGATGGCTGATAGAAGCTGGCGCTTTGAGCTTTGAATACGCATAGTGAATGTGAAGCAAGCAGGTTAAATGCATGGTTTACAGGGTTGGATCAAAATTATGGGCATTCTCTAGTAAGATATTACAATAGAAGATTATTTTGTATACATTTTTGTACATGCACACATACATGCAACATACACTTAAAAATTACACAACGCAACCTAATTTAGCATTGATTTCATGAAAGCAGTCAGCATTGTTCTTGGTTTATTTCAATCACAACTCACAATTTATAGATAAACAGCTTACAATTGCCAATCCTAAACTTTAAAAAGAAAAGCTATATTTCGTGCCATGAAATCCAAAACTAAAATAAAAAATACAGCAATTTGATCGTGCAGCGGAGGCGGTCGCGAGGAATCCAATTTTTCAGTACTTAAAGGAATAGATGTAACTGAAGGCGCATCGACACGGAACGCTGGTCACGCCATCTAGTGAGCTGATTTATAGCCAGTTATCGTGCACTACACTCATATCGCCCGGTGGACTTTTGTAGTGATGGGTATTGGGAGTTTTCTATTGAAGGGCAATTTTTTTTACAAATTAAAACAATACACATATATTTTTTACGCTGTTATTTATTGCGTTTATATGGTTTCAAATTATCCAACAGATTTGCCTTGATGTTAGTTAAAATACTGATACAAATCAACAATTAAGTTTGTAATCAACGTATTATATTTTTGTAATATAATTCAACCTAAATGTTTAAGATTGCTCAAATAAAAGAAATAACAAACGATAAGTTACAAAAACATGCCATTCAGAGCGTGTAGTGGAGTTGTTTAAGCGACATTTGTATGATCAAAGCGGCACATTTCAACCTGCCATCTGTTACCACAACCATTTGCTGCTCGTTACAAAAGTCAACAAGAAGAAAAGGCTGCACGCCACTAGAAAATAAATTGCAAAATAGATTAAAAGCGCCAGTGTGAAAGCTACACAGAACGCTCAAATGAAATTCTGCGGTAACCATTTAAACCTTCTCCGCTTAAAAATAAATTACTTAAGTTTTTCGTGTTTTTTTTGTTCGTGTTTATCGAGTTTCTTGGAAGCGAAACGAATATTAATTCCCATTGACGTGACAAGTCGGGCGGTGTAGGCCGCGACAGGTTTCGGCCGTTCAACGAATTTCATTTTGGTTTATTGGTAAGTAAAACAAATGCCAAGTTATTTTTGACAGGTTAAAGTCGAGATTTGATCGTTGTGGGAGAAACAGGATTAACGTTATCAAACGTTGTTGGTGGCAAATATATGGTAATTGAAAGCAATGGATGACAGTACTTACTTGATTAGGTTTGTTGTGAGATACCTATTGAATAAATCGTTTTGTACCTACAATGTTAAGATTTTTTGTCCAAAATGTTATCTGACTGCTTTCAAAGTTATATTTTTTCGTACAGAATGCTCGTAACATTTATCGATCGTTCGAAACTTGACCACATTAAAACAGTTTCTGATCAAAATATTTTGTTTATTAGCAACTTTAATAGCACTATGAATACTAATGGAGCAGGCAAATGCAGCGCAACTTCGCGGCGACGTCAGAACTGCGGTATTTCATAACGACTTATGTAAACAGGCCCTAGGAAACGTTATTCACTGTCTCTGGAACGGAGACTTTATAACAAGCAATTTGATACATATATGTTTTTTTATTATTTAGATGTCATCAATATGATTGCTATATAAGTATCGTAATTCAAACAACTAGTGTATGCACTCGGTCTGCCTCGAATCAAGTTGATATCAAACGTAGTGTATGTCAGAATATCTCATTATAAACCCCTACTTTAACTTTAGTACATCTACTCGTACATACTATGTAAATATTGCCTGAGCATATTGAGGTGCTTTCACTTCAAAACAGGCTGTAAATGACTCGCGCGTCAAGGGAGGCTACCGAAAATATCGCGGAAGGGTGTCATCCATCTGTTTTATAACTCCACGGTCTCAAGAGTCTAAATTGAGATTAGGTTGTTCCTTTCTGTACGTAATTGAGTTTGCCTCGTAGACTGGCCGGTGCTGGGAAATGCAAGGCGATTTTAATTGCTGTTCTACCTCTAAATAGAAAGCTTTATAGAGAAAGTGGCGGAGAAAATGTTGTTACAAAAGATAGGCTGCTTAAGTACTACAAAATATAGCGAACTACATTTTATAGTTTATTTTGACTGTGGCAGATGTTAGATTTACAATTTTATGCTAATAGAGCCTATTTCTCCTTTGATACAGACGTTCTGACACTATTACTAAGGTTGAGAAAATATTAACGTTGCAAATACAAGCCCTCACACAGGCACTGTTATCGCTCAAGACTGTATGCATTAAATTTTCGATTGTAGCTGTTCTTGTAGAATGGATATCGTTTGATCATGTCTGACATATTCAATGCGGTATAAAAACAGTGAAAATAGAATTCACCACATTCATGCAAAACGAATCTACGCCAAAGATGTGTCCTTATGTGAGAACTTTTTCACCTTAATCTGAGACTTACAACATTTTTATTCCAAAGCAATACATTTCATTTTGCTGTTTTGTTATTGAAAGTCCTTGTAAACAACGCGAAAATAAATAATTGACAGCTGACATGAGCCTATTTTACGAGTGCGCATAAAATTCGACAAGTTTATCAGTGCAAAATTTATCTATCACTTTAAAAAAGTTATTTGCAAACACGTTGCAAAGAGTAATAAAATCTATCTGGAGTATTACATAGAAGTTTTTATGAGCCGATGTCTGGGACTGCTCACAGCGACCTCTCAATGTGAACACTACAATTATACTCATATACTGTCTTGACGTGGTTATGACACGTATTGTATTGTTTATGACGATACAGATTATAGTACTTTATGACTTGTTATTTTATTTACGAAAATAGCTAACTAATATACATTTATTCCACAAGTATATACAAAAATGACTTAAACATACAGAAAAACTTACAAAAAAAAGATATTTACAAAAAACTCAGCACACCGTCCATATTGTCGCTGTGCGGCAGGATCCCAGGATGCTGGCAGTATTTCCTCTTTGAATGGATAGACTCAATCGTTGAGAAAAACAGCTGCCAGCCCTGAGATCTGATTATGACTAGTTAAGTATTTCTGTATTAAGATGTGTAAACCAAAATATCTATAAACAAATAATATGGCACGCATGTACATGATATAAACCTACTGGCATCAGGCATGCTCTACTTTAGACCACACTGGTAACTTTGCAAGGGGTTTATATGTAATATAGCTTTAGTGCTTAACCCCAGAGTTTATTTTATTAAATTTTAGTTATTGAAGGACAATACCCTAACTTATCACGTAAAAGGAAATATACTTCAGGATATACACACAGTGCCATCTGATCTAGCCCCTTACTAAGCAAAAACTAATTTGAATGCCTAATATCTAGACACTGGCATGTCAAATATCAGGGCTGACATTTCACTTTCGCACGAGATCATTGACCCCGCTTGAATAGACTTGACTTATATTTAGAGACAGAGAAAGGTACCCAAGTATACCTCTGTTATAATTAGATTAAACGCGATTGTAAAACTAATTGAGGACTGCTATTTCTATTGGCAGCCATTCATGAAACTTATTCAATGAACTTTGAGCTATCTCTGTAATGAGTTTGTGGCTAAATTTGGAATTAAAACACATTTGAGCTCCTATTTAGTACTTTGGTAACGTCCAACTGAAATTAAATTTCCAATTTTAGGGTCCATATTGCATGTTTCTTATTTCACTTAGAGGTTTGGTATTTATGGAAATAAATGTAAACGTAATTAAATAAGTATTATAACGTTACATCGGATATACTTCAGCTAAAAATGTTAACACACATGCATATATGTCGAATGAAATTTTAGTCCAAAACGTTAATAAAATAAAAACCTTAAATAAAACAAAGCATCTTACTTATTCGTATATTTCCAAGACCCACTGTGAAGAAAACCAAAGCAATTTTTCTTTTAAAATCCGAGGGAAGAATTTGTAAAGATAATTAACAGTCTTTTGCAAAAAATTATATATATCTGCGGAGTTCCTTATAATGTATATTTAAATTATGATAAATATGTAATAAATTGTAAAAACATTACTCGTACTTATTACAGAAGTATCAAGGATGGCTTTTGAACGAAATCGGTTTTACCTACACTTTTGAGATTTACAAAGAATCATCCATTATTTACTTTGATCGGTATGTGATAGGACAAGAACCAGTAGGTGAGTTATTCCAAGTCGGACGTTCTACAACTAAACCACAACTTTTAGTATTTTTTACATATTTTTAATACACTAGCGATCCATTTACCTCTAACTTACTCAGCACTGCATTTACAAAAAATAAGAAAAAGTTAACCACGCTCCTTCCTGAAAGTTACACTGCACTGGTGATCTAAAACGGACGGCCCTGAAATTACATTATACTTACTACGACTAATTACAATTTCGGAGGTTTTAAAATCAGAGATGGTGTCTATCGCAATTATTGTGAAATGTTGTCAAAATATTTTTATTTATTTTTCTTAATTGTATCTAAATGTTCATCACAGCAATTATAACCTTAGAAGGTTAAAAGTTTTTACTTTCACTAAGACTTTTCATTGCCTTAAAATTATGACTAAGCATTTTTTATATCTATTTGGTCAAAAAAGTTAAATTAATTACATAATTATTTTGTTTGGTCATTATTCAACTTTTTGACAGAATATTTAACAAAAGTTTTTGTAGTTTTATATATGGCCCACAATTTCGTTTTAATTGCTTAAACTGGCCATTTTAGTCTTCCATAAAGCCACGAACGCTTGCTACTGACGACGGCTCATACTCGGGCAATTTATCACGCTTTATAATATTAAATTCAAGGAACATTGTTATTGATAGCCGACAGCGGAGTGCGTTTGAAGGGCCTTGATAAGATGAAAGGGCCATTGCTATAAAATTGCAGGACTCAGTGTCAATATCTTTGTATGAGAAATGATGTCTATAGAGATAAAAAAAATTGGTTCGGAATAAATCATCCAGTATGAATAGGGTCATAAGCAGGTATGGGTCATAGAAGGTTATAGTGCAGCAATATATAGATATAAAATTACAAAATATACCCTTTTTATCTAAATATAGTAGCACTTTTTAGTAAGCGCATCTTGAAGTGGGCGCCTGCGATACAGGTTTCGTACCCAGTGCAGGGCTCACCAGAACAAGTTAATGTAAATAGGTTTAATATACAATTAAGTTAGCTTAAGGTTTGTAACTGCTTTTGTTTAATAAATAAATTTGAATTTGAGTTATAAACGAAATATTCAATTAATTCTAGAAAAGGTTTTATTTTCGTTTTTCTACTAATTAGCAAATACCATCTTTGATCGACGATTCTCGTTCCATGGGTTCTACAATGAGTCTAAACCATCTTTGATCGAACCAACTGAAAGAGACAGATTCTGGATGCTGTTTAAGAGTAAAAGAGAGAACATCAAAATAGCTCATTAAGTCGTTCTCAATAACTGGTACCTGAGAGGTTACACTGAAACAGAACCCATTACGGGAAAGATATTACTTTCGATTCTGCGTCTCGCTCTAACAACATCTACCAGAAGGACATGAAAGAGGACAAAATATAAGCGATAGTTATGTCATAATAGTTACGGTTGTTGTAAATTTCCTGATAATATCTCGGAGTGCCATCGAAATATTAATTAGCGTTGTATTGGAACAGAAAGAGGAGCACAAAGAGAGAGCAGGGTATTGAAACATAACAACCAAAGTACTCGCAGTTGAAAGCGTCTAGAAGCTTACGAGCTTTGCACTTGTTCGAGAGTTTGGACATGCTCACGAAAAGAGCTTTAAGAAGTAAATAATAAGAATACAGTGTCGTTTCAATGTTCAGTGACTGGACATTTGCAGATTTTACATTTTATTGCTTGGTGATAGGATTTGAATTTAAAAATTTCAAGGCAATATCTATACTAAAGCAACAATGTTATTTGTCCAATTCCATTTACATGCACGCTGTTAATGTGCATTGTGCATATTAGGACTTCTAATTCAAGCAATTCTAAACGTAAAACGAATGTAAGCATATAAACCTTTATAAGCTTACATTCGTTTTAGTAACCACCTGGTTACTTTAAAACTAAATATCTAAATTTGGATTTTGCGCGTTTTATGGTACGCAGAATTATGTTTTGTTGGATAAAATATTTTTAGGCTGGAAAACCGCGATATAAGCTTACCTTGAAATCTATACTTAATATTATAAAGGTGGTTTGTTTGTTTGTTTGAACGCGCTAATTTCAGGAACTACTGATGCGAATCGAAAAATTTCTTTAGTGTTGAATAGACCATTTATCGAGGAAGGCTTATAACATCCCGCTACAACTAATAGGATCGAAGAAACTATGGAAAATACGTAAAAAACGGGAAAATGATTCATCTTTGAAGGTTTCCGTTGCGTGCGCTGCGAAAACGGTTCAAGTCGTGGGTAACAGCTATTCCACGCGGACGAAGCCGCAGGCACAGCTAGTATTAGATAATTCTAATGTGCTTTATAATAATTACAAAAAAGATAACTACTTATCGTTAATTTAAAAAAAAAACTTCTTTATTATTTCCTTACAAATAGAGCGATCTAGTAAGTGCAAACTTTGAATGCTAACCGCAAGACTGCAGTGTCGGCTAACACCTGCGCTTACACTCTGTAGTGTGGCTTGTACCTACTTGAAGTAATGCTGCTTGTGGTAATGTGGTAAGTTTTGCTACTAATGTACTGTGCACTGGACGTACTGCAAGAAAGTTATTGGTGTGTCCTGTTGAGGCCTATGCTCAGTAATTAACAATATAATGATTTAAAAAAATATAGTTAATTAAATACATTTCTTCCTGTTATGCTGCTGTATGAGGAGGCTGCCTGCTTGTAGTAATGTGGTAAGTTAAGCTACTATATTATGATGGTTCTTAGCACTGGACTCGTTGGAAATGTCTTTTTGTTGTTGTTCTTTTTTGTGCTATCAAAAACTACATATACATTTATATGAGTTTTGTTCTAACAATAATTGTAAATATGCTACTATCGTATCTCACGAGTATAATAGTCTGCGTTTTCTTGGATTTATTGGGTATCTAAGTAATAGAACCTACCAATTCATTATACAAATAAATAAAAAAAATTGACGGAAAGAAAAAACGTGCTAAAATAAGTAGTTATAATCAAATTCTAGAATTTTCTTTTAAAAGATACCATATTATACACCAAACATTACCAAAAACGTCTAATTTCATTCATTAAAACGAAGTTTGCAGATTTCCAGTCCAGTGTCGAGCTGTAACTTTCGCCGCTGAAATGAAAGCCTACATTAGAGCTGAGCTGAGCCGGGCACATTCCAGCCTTCAGGGATATTTACATCGAGGCTGGAGGCAATATTACACAGCCTGGACACAGCGCTAGGGGCGGTGGGGAAACTTAGTCTAAAAAATAAATTAAAGAAAACAAACTTATGATAAGTATGATCTTTAATACTTGCACGAATTAGTTTTCTAGATAAATTTGTCAAATTATTTACTAAACATTGTCATAATAAAAGTAACATATTAAATATTGGATTGTATTATTAATTTTATTATGCGAATGATAACAATTTTTTTTAAACAATACATTTATGAAGTTTATTATTGTAAACAATACATGTACATGTACCTAACATTTCTATATATAATATCTGACTTGTAACTATGGAGTTATGAATAAATAATTTGTAAAGCAACATTCACATAAGAGACACTGAGGTAATACAAATACAAAATCATTTATTTGCCAAAGAAATTTTGACACAAAATGTTTCGAATCCTCGTGGTAGCCGTTAGGCTGTGTTACAAGGCCAGAGTCATCTCCCAGTATGTTTCTAATTTAATTATAATTACGTCTTATGAGCTAGATTGCACAAACAATGCTTTGGATTATGCCATGCTGGGATGGAGATATCTCTCGATCAAAGCTGCCAAACACACAGTTACGTGCTTAGCTAAGGATTTTTATATTTGATTGTTATGTTTCAACAGCACTGTAGCGCCCGTAACTCTGCTTGCGGAGGCAATCGCATGCGATTACCAATGTTAAACAAATATCGACGCGGTCAGTCCTTGGATAGGTGACCGGATAGTGGCATTCCATTTTGGGCACGTTAATTGTAGGTCCCGGCTATTTGTCTAGTACAGCAGTCGTTAAGCCATGTCAGAGGCCCTTAGGGCGGCTTGATAAACCCTCGACACCAGAGTTGGCCAATCTCATTCAATCATTCGATAAGAAAAGGAAGAAGAAAAGTTGGAAATAAATATTATGTAATTTTTTTTTAAATAATAGGATTTTTTGTGACAGAACAGTACAATACTCGTATTAGTAGTACCTACGTTAATTTAAAAAACGCTATTTTAGTATAATCACACTTTGATTTCTGTAACATCGATGCTCTGCGCCCACAAGCCGCGCCTCCAACACAAGGTGTTCGTGCTCGGATATTAAACTCTGCTGTTTTATCATACTTAATTTGAATTGAGCGCAGCTGGATCATGGAAGTAATGTCTTCGAGAGAAAGAGATAAACATACCTCTCAATTCCAAGACAGAACGAGACGAGGCTAAAACAAATTGATAATGAATTGTCTGCGCGAAAATATTTATGTGCATAAAAGTAATTTTGGAACTGATTAAGTGGTCGTCGAAGGGTTGTCTTTGTAATAATATTAAAATCCTTTATTTTTTTTGTTTGGCTTGATATTAAAGTCGTTATAATAATAGTTTATTGTTACAAGTTACTTTAATTACGTTAATTGCTTAATTATGTTACTTTTTTTACATGAAATGGGTTTGCCCTTGACCGTAATTCGCCTGATGGTAAGCAATCATTACTATGTGAGTGTTGTGATTTTCTTTTGAAAAATGGAAACAAAGATTATCTAGTCACGGTTACGTAAAGTTTTTTTTTATATATTATTCCAGTTTTTATAAATATACATGAATCTTTGTGGTTTTAAAATAGGATATTTTCAATACATGTTTTCTTTTCTATTTTCCGAAAGATGGCAGTACTGTATTCTTATAGAGTTGTATTGACTTATTTTCTGACTCATATAATCTAGACATAAATACAACATCTAATATTAACCACATCTACCAATGCACATTTAATTATCTAGATGTGATACAGAAATCAACCACCAAAATGTTTACGCCTCCATTTTAATATACCACCAATTTCCATCGCAGTTCTCGCCTCGTATCTCATTTCATCTCTCAATTCATCGTGTCAGTTTCTTGTGCCCGTATCATTTGTTCAGTCGATGATGCTTGCCTGTAATCGCGGCGCAGTTTAAGCCCTATTTGGATCCCGAGGGGCATTAAATATACTAACTTGTTGCCGTTGGAAGGCTGCCAGGAGAGTAAATCCGGTGATAGTAACTAAGAGGTATTCTGTGGAGGGTCCATTGAGGATCTTATGTCATTGGACAGCCCATTGAGGGCGGAAGGAATACTGGTTTTTCATGCAACCTGTTAGACTAAAATGTAAATCTGTTTAATAATAAACTTTTATTACAAAAAATAAGAGGTTTTTCTTTTTTTTTTGGTTGGCAAAAGGTTTTATTGACTTTTTTCAAATTAAATTTCATCCCCCCCCCAATATTTGTATGTCCCGGAATATTTATTTATTTCATATATTTATTTATCATCATCATCCAAACATCAAGAATTGACAAAATGCCTTTTTACGATGGCTAAACATTCAAAATGGCCGAGCATAATGTATAATTTGTCGCATATCTTTAGGAATCAAAACAAAGTGATCGGCAATTTCGTAATGCACGCAAACCACTAAGCCAATAAAGCGATTTAATATAAGTGATGAAGAGTGATCGCATTTTCCATTAAGTTAGCTCCCACTTTGTTGAAAACTAATAAAGCTACTTTACCTATAGTTTCTCCATTATTCTTTCACTTTTTCATTCTATTATAAAACTTTTGTGGAAGTTAACTCGAGATAAATGCTAATTTGCTCCTTTGCTTCTGCAGCACAGCTATTGGAAACCTTAAATAAGTACTGATGAGTGAAAAAAATTGCACACTTCTTGTACTTACGTATATTGCACTTCCAAGTGACACATTTCTCTATAACAGATGTACCTGTACCTACTCATATAAATGATAAAGGTGATATGATACAAATATCACACAGCAACAATTTACGATGTAATCTATTTAAAAAGTAAGCCTGGAATTATCGAATTTCAGATAACATTGTCTATCAAGTAATTATCAAATCAAGTAATCTATTTTGGTGTCATAAATGTCTAAATCGCTAAAGTTTAAATACTCTTGCCACGAAAGTACACCCTGGAGCCACTTCTTCTTCTTATCGAATGAGAGTGGCCAACTCTGGTGTCGAGATTTCAAACCACTAACGCCACTGACATGGTGTAACTACTGCTCTTATAAGACGAAACAAATTATAAAACTAGTAGACGTCTGTGGTTTCGCTCGCATTATTTCAGGATAAAAAGTAGCTTATGACACTTCCAAAACCTCATACACTACCTATATACCAAAAATTATGATAATCTGTTCAGCCGTTTTTGCGTGATGGAAGTTTAAATAAACAGGCAAACAGAGACACAGAAACAGACAAAATTATATAAATTGTTGGAACGTGTTCTGTTATAAATTTTAAGTCTCTGTAAACAATTTTCTTTTAAAATATCTTTTGACCCTCTTCAGCTTATATGTGAAGAAGATATTGAATCTCTTTAACAGATTATTTCTATTCTTTTTCCTGAGAACTGCAATCTAGGGTCCTCAAATCTAGAGTTAATAGGTATCTTCTAAATAAGCGTGTTACAACCCAGTTAATAGGTATCTTCTAAAGCGTGCTACATCTTAGACTATAGTCAAACGTAAGCCTATTCCGTGTAAAAAAAGCGTGTTACACGCTAAGTAGTCAAACGTAAACCTTATCACACGTAAAAAAAGATGTAACATTTCTACTAACTGGATTGCTTTTTTTCGAAACTTTTGGTCCGTGGGGTAAAAGCACGAAGTCTTATACAAAAAAACTAGCTGTGCCAGCGACTTCGTCCGCGTGGAATAGTTATTAACGGAAGCCCTCAAAGATGAATAATTTTCCCCATTTTTTCCACATTTTCCATGGTTTCTTCGCTCCTATTAGTTGCAGCGTGATGTTATATAGCTTAAAGCCTTTCTCGATAAATGATCTATTCAACACAAAAATATTTTTTCAAATCGCACCAGTAGTTCCTTAGATTAGCGCGTTCAAAGAAACAGACAAACAAACTCTTCAGCTATATAATATTATAGTATATAGTATAGATTAAATAAAAGGTTGAATGACATCACTAGAGACAAGAACGCTGGCTGGTTCCTTGCGCAAAGGATTTCTATAGCAATCCAGCGTGGGAATGCAGCCAGCGTTCTTGGCTCCATACCACATGTGGATGTTTTAAATTTAGTTTAAATGTACATACTCTTTTTTAGTTTTATTAGTGTATATATGTGTATAATTTATACATTATATATATTAGAATTTTTAAATACCAATAAAAGAAGCTACCTGAACATTAATAGTAGAATATGTGTGAAATAAGTGTTAATATTATATTTTAAATCACAATAATTATTATTATAATTATTTTAAATTGACATGTAATTGTACAAATTATTAATAAATTGTTTATCTTGTTTTATCTTGTTATATACTATTTTCCTATTTAATCAGTTAACTTTATGTTTTGTATGTGTTCTCAAATAAAAGCCTGGTTTACTCCAATTATACGTACATATATATAACGTTAAAAACTGTTGCACAGATATAGCTTCATCACGTCCCGTAGCCAATATGTCCCGTGCTGGTGCGAATCCGATACATCCGCTGCTTAGCTGCGTCGAGCATGCTGGTCACGTGCTCGCTGCTGGCCGGCTACTCCCGGCTACGGGGAATAGTGAGGACCTTCACACATTGAGATGTCACTAAAACTTTTTTAAACAACTTCAGAAAAGAAGGTTTGTAATTCTAATGTTTTTTTTGTGCTATGTTACGCAATTCTCCCTTATATATGAACCGATTTCAATCATTCTTTTTTCACTTTTACTGTACTAAAACCGTCTTTTTTTACTTATTAGTGGCCAACTCTGGTGACGAGAGTTTATCAAGCAGCCCTAAGGGCCTCTGACATGGTTTTGACGCCGTACTGGACAAACAGACGGGACCTACAATGTAAGTGTCATCCAACCTACGGACACGCCCAAAATGAAATGCCATTTTTGTATTAGGTATTATTAAGGATTATTAAATCTAGGTATTATATTTTATTGGCTAGCACTTACGTCAAGATTATGTTGATAATCATGTCGAGCTAAATTCGATATTTTGAAAATGTTTTGACGTAAGTGCTAGCCGGTATTATATCTGGATTTTCTTTACTCTGAAATCAGTAACTATTGATATTTTATTACATGCACAATATTTACTCCTAATGTTTGATTTAGATGATAGTGTTTGGAACAAAACAGCTGCATTAAAGAAACTCAATGTGCAAAGTCTTTAAATACCAGCTACGAATAGGTACTTGGAAGCGGCTTGATATAGCACTTTGTCACTCGCACACTTCATTTACAGAAATATACGCGGCAAGGAAGTAGCGAAATGAAATGTTCAAACTTATTGCACCCGTTTTAAACATAAATTTATACAAAAATTGCCATTGAAATACTGTTATCTATACCCTTGAAAATGGTTTTATGGAGAATATGGATTATCTCTAAGATAACTATCACAGTCTCAAAAAGCTTATCATATCCATTTAGGGGGATTAATTTTATTATTGATTTTTGTGTTATGTTTATAGAAAGATTGTATCATTGCTAAGATACATAAAATGCATTGCATGGTTTCTTTCTTTTGATTTATAAACCAAGACGTAATATTTTTCTAGAATAATACCTTCATACCTTACTCTGACCTCGTTACTCGCCACTACCATTGCAAAATTAAAAGAAGCATAAAACCGTAACGAGGTTTTAAAAATTAACAACCATTTTTTTGCCGGAACATGGCATAAAGGTGCAAACCTATTGCGAACCTTTTTGAATGCAAGTCACGACCGATGGTCGGCCACCTAATGAAACCCAGTATGGCTTCTTGTTCACTTTTTAATGGCTACCCTCGTTCAAAAACACTTTGACACACTTTATTATGCAGGTGGGGAAATTCGGAACTAATAACACGTCCCACGTTGTGATAGCTACTGTTGTATGAATGATTAAGTTTGTCGGACCCAAAGTTTTAGCTTTACCAAACCTTTTATACCTTTTTGTCCTCTGATGATGACGAGCGTGTTACTGGGTGGCTTTATGTAAAGTAAAAGTAAAGTAAAGTAAAGTAATATATTTATTGCAAACTGTACAGTATATCTAATGGTGTTACAATATCTTCTATACCTAGTCACAACAGTTTTGCTCTTCCGAACATGCAATAATGAAACTTAAAACTAACATTTAAATCATAATAAAATTAATTTAATACACGTAACTATATACACATTCATATTGTTCAAATTATTTGCCAGCATTTATATACATAATAACGGATATCATAAGTTACTTATATCATCTTCAAAAAAGGATTTATGTGTGAGTTTGATGTGCTTTAGGAATAATATTCAGAGTTCTATATTTCAATACGTGTACTATATTTCAAGTACGTTTCCGTGGAAGGACCTGGGCGCCCACCACGATGTATCTGCCCAAGAGAACTCCCCTAACGAATTAGTTCAGCGGGGGCTGTGGCGGAGGAATCACGACCCTCACGAGTCACGAGGAAATACGACTCAAGAGAGAGAGAGAGAGAGATATTTCGATACAATTTCCAGAATAATTATTCACTTTTATTTTATTTAGATTTATAACATTTTATATAATATAGGCGTTTGTGTATATAAGATACATTTGAACACTGTTACTATCTAAAACATAAATAAATAAAATAAAATAAAATAGCCATTTATTCATCCACTTTCGATAAAAATTTCATTACAATGTTCATACTTATATAAACTTTATGTCAAATGAAAATAAAAATGTTAATGTTTTTGTAAATATGCTTATGCTTAATGTCAAATAAAATAAATATTAATGTCAAACATTGTTTTAGGTCCCTGTGTTACAGCTTAATTTAAGTAGACGTCGCCTCTTTGGCGTAGGCCTCCCCCAGTTGCGACCATAGCTTTCTGTCCTTCGCCATCCGCCTCCACTCCTGTCCATATTTGTGAGTAAAAACATCATCTAAAACATAGGTTGTACACAATATCGTGATAAGTTCCTACTAACAAAATGCTTGCCAAACTTTTCTAATAATCTACTCAATCGCAAACTACAATTACAGTTACCTCAAAACGGTCTTCCAACAAATCCCTACTAACCTTTGTGTTAGTAAAACTATTGCAACCTCTACAAAACTCTGCTTCCCAATTCTGCCATGTTTACCAATCCGTTCGGATCTAAGGTGGCCAATAAAAGCGTTATATTGGTTTTTCGGTTAAAACGTAAAAGTTTTATATCGCCATTAAACACAAATTGCCCAGGACAGGTTCGAGGGTGGATTTGTTTTACAAAGGATGGATGGATTGGGTGCAGTGCTCTTGAAAACAGTAAACAGTACTGTGATTTTGTTTCGGTTCTTTCTCTTAGTTGTACTTATCTTTGGATATCTGGAGACCCGGGATCGAAGCCCGCTGTGAAGCAGATTTTTGCAAAATGGTTTTTGTCTGATTGACTTTACTATCTATGACTATCTGCTTACTTTTACATATTACGTAGGTGCCTCTCAAGCACCGTTTTAGGAATATCGGTTGATTTGTAAATAAAATAATATATTATATTGATAGAAGTCGATACACTAGCGAGTGTTGAAAACCGATTATAGCTAAGCGCGATCTATTCCAGGTGTCTATACTAGTCTGCGAGTAGAAATGGTAGATGAGGCGTGTAATAGCTTCATGTATTTAGTAAGATTCCGTCTATCAGTGCAAGGCCATGCGACCTCTCTCTCTACGTTAAATCATCCCTGTGTCAACCAGACTCTTACTACGACCTTTAAAAGTACATTTACCATAGATTTGTCAAATGGTAGAGTAGGCCGTCCAGTGTAGTGAATAATAATCTTTGTGAGGTACATTGTTTTGTATGTACGTGAATCGAATGCATGCTTTGCACATAGTACTTTGTGACTTACCTAAGCATAATACTAACTTTATAAATAATATTGATTTAGTACTATTTATGTTTACTTTATAAGCAGGTTTTTCTTTTAATTTTCAAGATTGCATATAAAACGGATGATTGGTTAGGAAACAATTTAGACAGTATGATAAAATTAAACCAAAACAACCAACAGGCCATTCTACGGTAAAATTTCTCCTCTCTCATATTTTTGGTAAACAGCCTCCGGGAAAAAAAACATCCAGAGAAAATTGGCCTTTTTATCGATTAAGGTGATTTGTTGTATCTTCATTTTAGCAAGGGTTTATTTTGTATGCGCGAGTTGAGCTCTTTGGAGCAACTTGTTGGTTCCGGAAACCCTTTTTTTACTGTGAGTCATTTGAATGAAAGGTTTTTTCTTGCTCTTCTTGTTTAAAATACTAGGGATTAACATTTAGACTTTGAGATTGTATACTTCAGAAAAATATGTAATATAATGTTCCTTATTTTTTGAAGTAATTTACTTTTGTAATACACGAATCAGCTTATATTATTATTAGTCAAAACATTTAATACTTTTGTATTCACATAGGTTCATTTTTTTCCTTTTCTCTATTCACCCTTTTCTCTATTCACCTCTGATTATGTCAGAGACCTTATGGAACTTTTATATTTGTTTACAATTTTGTTTATTTAAACATTGTAAAATAAAATGTCACTATGTACGAAATATCTACTATTTCCTTATGTTTATGACTATTTTTTCATCTTATTAAGGTATGCTATTTTCTCAATTTTTATGTTGTAATAGTCATAGTGAATAAAACCAATAATGAATTAGCAAAAAATACATCATATTATTAATTATCTTTATACTAACACGAACCTATAATGTTACTAAATCGTTTCATACATAGTAATTATCCGGTATCTCGACATTCCAATCTCATACAGCATCAGAATGTAAACAGAGGTCCGCTCGACTCCCCAGAGTCTCTCGCTGGATGGAAATGTCCCGTAATCGGCGCCATAAATGTTAAATACTCACGATAACGCACCTTAATGTGAACTGCATGTTTCGCAATAATTGGCGACGTTAATCAAATATTTTAATATGTATGTATATCGAGTTTTACCCGCCCAAGTTATAATTAATGTGCTGTATGGGGCTTTATAATGCTTTTCCGGTGTACGCATGACACCTGGTGCTGTGTTATTGCTTGTTTGTGGATTACATACGATAGTGGAAGGACATTAAACACCACTCGCTAAATAAAATATGATTGCTATTAAACTCTTGAAGGGATCGAGACACACTGGTTTTAGGGACTAAGGTGCTCGCGAATTCTCTCGCATAAAGAAGTAAAACTTGCATCCTCTATTTCGCTCCCTTAAAAGTGGCATTTCAAAAAATCCTTAACGGATGCCTACATCATTACATCTGATCTACCTGCATGCTAAATTTCAGCCCGATCCGTCTAGTGATTTGGGCTGTGCGTTAATAGATCACTATGTCAGTCACTTTTGAGTGTCTTAAATGTATTTAGATTTTACTAGCAAACCCCGCGAACTCCGTTTCGCCATCAGATGGCTTCGTTTTTTTTCTAAACCTTACGGAGCCCTAGACCTTTCCAACGAATGCAAAACCGTGGAAATCAGTTCGTGCTTTCTGGAGTTATAGCGTCAGGAAAGAAAACCCGACTTATTTTTATAAAGAAGATTACACGCCTTGACACGCAACTTGATCGATATTTTACATTTAAGATAGTAGGAGATTTTCCATTTTCAACTCAAATATACGAACAATTTCGTTAAATACTCTTTTATGAATTGCGTGGCTCGGTCAAAATGTTCAAAAAGAGCAACAAACCATACTACGAACAAAAACTTTTCATAAGTTACTTAAGTACCTAAATCGAATTTTATATCTTTTATTTGGAAAGATATTCGAGTGTTTCTGAAATGAAATGATTGTGATTCCGAGCACGCGTGGGAGCACTAGTCGTAATATTGAATATCTGGCCGGTGGCACTTGATTTATCGGCTTGTTTGTAGAACGCCTCAAAAACAGGAGCAACGTCCAATGCAAGCTTGGAACCAGTCCAGTGTAAGGGAGAAAATTACACGTCAAATTGTACAGGTTTTGAAATGTTGCTAAAGATCTACGAATACTGAATTCTACTCTTAGGATTTTAATGTATGTACATGTGTTAAAGCTTGGTCTGGAAAATTTCGTCTTCGATGATTCGTGAAAATTATTTTTTATTACTTATTAGTCGATTTTGATTTCACTTTTTAAATCGTCGTCGTATTTCTTGTACGTAAGATATTTCTGTCTAAAATATCGTTTCTAAATATCTGTCTGTATTTAAATTAAGGCGAGCACTTCCCTACTTAAGTCAATTGGAGTTAGCAATGAAAGGGTTCAAACGACGGGCGAGACAAGAGGCAACTCTGCTCAGCAGCCAGCTGTTCCCAGTAACCTTGCCTTAAGATTTATTACTTAATTTAAGCAGTGTTTTCCACCCGCGGGACTTACAATTGATTAAATTTAAGTGGGAGTGGAACTTTGTCGCAGAGGTGCCTATTTAGCTCAAGGATAAAGGAACAGATGGGAGCAACTTGTACTGGAGATAGAAACGTATTGAGACCTATTTATTAGTACTTTAGTTCTATTGAACTAAAGAACTGTAGCGTGTATTTAACGGTTCGGAAGATTCTAAAATGTGTTTTTTTTACTAACCTATACTGTCCTATTCCTGGGCAAAAGTCTCCCCCAACTCCCTCCATGCGTCCCGGTCGAAGGCTAATACCAAACAATAAAAATAAAAATCGTTTTTCAGGAATAAAAATGAATTAACTTCTACCTATTACTGGTATTTTTTTCAAAGCTGAACTGTACAGTACTTTGTTACTTTAATTCTCGTACAAATTTTTTTTCGTTAAAGGGTTTTTTATTTGTGCAAGCCGATCGTCGCCAAATAAACATCATTGCTGATATTTTTCATAGAATGCCGCATAGAGTACACGCACAATAAAATGTTGTGTTTCTTTTACAGGTATCTGTGACCAAGGACCAAGTCCTGCCAGTCAATGTAACAGCTATATTTACACAAAATCATTCAACTGAATGTCGGCCATCAAAAATATTTGCTCTAAAACTTACAAAGTTGGAAAACATCTGCTAGCACATAAAACACAGGATTGTTTTCGACTGTGAAATTGTAGGAAATGTATAAAGTTGTTGAAGTAAGATGGAACATGCGAGCGCGCGGCAGCAGATGCAGTATATTGCTATTTTACTGACGCTCTCTGATGGCTTTTTTGTTAACAAGGAATTCGCCTGATGGTAAGCAATCATTACGATAAAGGATGAAGCGTGCTCACCCAGCAAGAACTGACTCACTCTCGCTTTAAATATCGCAAGATTATATTCCGCGAGGAACAAGGACCTGCCTGACGCAGGGAGTTCCACAATTTTTAATGTAATGATAGTGTTATATGACTAACCGTCTTATTATATCACAAAGGTACACGATATACGATCAGAAGTAAATTACTTTTTAATTTATTTCTGGCCTAGTACTATTAGGTACGAATCTACTGGTGATTTGTAAATGTTGCAAAATAAACAAATGGATGTACAATTAATTATGTGTTGATTTAAGTTGATGAGTAGGTAAGACGTACCTACGACTGCTATGAAGTAAATATTATGAAGAATAAATTATTATTAAGTATCACTTTAAGCGATTTTTTACAGATTACAAGACTAAGTTTCAGGGCAACCACATCACTACAAAACTAACATACCATATGTAGTGTGTTTGTATAAAATAACATTTTACAATCTCTCGAGTGAGACGGTGTTGTCGCTTACAAGTTAGAAGTTATCTCGGCGACACTTTGACACTTTAAGAACTGGCGGAGTACACAAAGAGGTCCCTGCCTCTACAACTAGCGTAAACAACACTCTGAGCCTGCAAGTATTGATTTTTATCTTAGTTTCAGTCATTTGTTATACGTTTTATTGTTCTAGATAAAGTAAATATAAATAATAAATAAATATTTCGGGACATTGCACACAGCGCCATCTAGCCCCACACTAAGCAAACGCTTGTGTCGTGGGTACTAGGTAACGGATATAATACTTATATACTTTTCTTTTGTAAATACATACTTATTATACATACAAACAACCAGACTCAACACAAGAAATTATACATTTTTAAAATGCATAAATACTTGTGTCAGGCGGGAATCGAACCCGCAACCCCTAGATCAGAAGGCAGAGCCACTACCAACTAAGCTAACAGGCCAGTCAAAGTCAAAGTACTCGAGTACTTGCTCGTAAGTAGGTATATACTTATATACAAAAAGAAGAAGGAAGAATGGAAGGCATACCATACCGTATGTACGAGTCGTAACAGTCTGCACAACAATAAGTTATGGAACATGCCAATTAGACCATTTTTTGCCAATTCGTTAACCAGAAAATTATTTATTGTTGTTTAGTTTTAAATGCTATTTTAAATTTAATATGCTGCTTTCGTACCTGCACAATATTTTGAAGCAAAGATATACACAACAAGCATGCACGTGAATGTTCTCTGCGGCAGAGTGTCACATTGAGTAACGACGTGGTAAGAAAACTTCATATTTCCAACGTCAACATTTTCCAGAGGAACTATGAACCCCACTGTTCAAGACATAAAACGTTTTAAGGCCACTATGACGTTGAGCTCCAAAACTTTGCATTTGAGATGCCATCCGGGACGGTTTATAGAAAACGCTCATAAAGTCAGCAGGATTTTGCATACTCACACATTGTAGCATGAAGATGGAGGAAGGATAGTTTATAATGTAATCATTTTTCAGAGAGATTTTCATGTAAGATATTAAGTGAAATGAAAGGTATGACCAAGGTATGAGTAAATTGTTAAAACTATGTATATGTTCATGTATGTCTTATGTTTTTAGTAAGGGTTGAAAATACATTTGTATAATGTGATGCCTTCACAATAGCGTTAAACACAATTATAAAAGTATTATTTATTTATAGAAATAACTTGTTCATAAAACCTATTATGGTTTTTTTTCATGATTCAATGTTTCGAAGTGCATGCAGAAAGTTTCCAGTCAACTTGAGTAAAATTTGAATAAAGTTAGTGAAGTACGGGATACTTCTCTATGAGACGGTGATAGCATACTTCAAAGATAGCAAGAGCAAATGTTTTTTTCTTCCCATAAAGTCTCAGGACAAAAATATATCCATATATTTTATATGCACTAAATAACTTAAAACATTGCTCTTGAAAGTTTACCATTAAGCTAAAACAGCTGGATCACGGAATTACTTTGCTTTAGGCTTGAGGGAGAATATTATATTAAGCATATCAAAGAGAAAAACAACTAATATTCACGCAGGTTTCACTCAAAAATCCCTAATCTGCGTCTTCAAAAATCCGCTTTCTTGAGTGAGTACATAAAATAAGAAACTTGTTTATCAAAAACTTGAGGCAGAATTTCTCTAAAGACGCCATATAAAAATACAAATATCTTATCTGAAAAAACGTTAAACTGATAAATGTAATTGGTTTTCTTCACATAAAAGATAGTGGCCGTAGATAAATACTGAGATTTTCATAATGGCGTGACCTTAAAGAGTTATTGACTGGTTAATGGCCTGCCCAGACGAACGGAAAGGACGCAAAAATATCTTTGAATTTGCAAAATGCAGAGTTGTAAAATTGTGATTTTTTTATGGTAGTAAGATAAAGCTTACCCATACAAAATATTTTTAAATCTTTTATTATTTTATTTTATTTGTTTTGGCTAAACATTGGTAATAAAATTGATACATTTATGTTACACTAGTATTTTTTATAAATATAAAATGTATTACCTATTAAAGCTAAGCACAGCATGCACACATTTATGATTACTACAATAAATAAAGATAATGAAAGTATTTTTTTACAAACTAATCCTCTCTCTTTGAGTCGTATTTCCTCATGACTGAGGGTCGTGACTCCCCCGCAGAATTAATTCGTTAGGGGAGTTTTCTTGGGCAGATACATCGTGGTGGGCGCCCAGGTCCTTCCACGGAAGACGCATGTCCTCGGATATTGTGGTCCTCAAACATGTCGGTTTCCTCACGATGTTTTCCTTCACCGCTAAGCGAGTGCAAATCTACACATAACTAGAAAATACAAGTCATTGGTGTAGGGCGGATTCGAACCAGGGTGCGTCTGGATGAAAAGCAGACACTGGAACCGCTGAGCCACACTCGCTTAAACTAATCCTAGTTGGAACCAATAGCATTGTTATTTAGGAACTTCACAAGATTTGGATTTGAAATTTATGCAATATTAAAATATATGAATCAAGGATTTTCATATCATCCCTCTCTTATGATATGAATATATATATGTCACAAGTATTTATGAACTTAAAAAATATATTATTACTTGTGTTGAGTCTGGTCGTTTATGTGTATATAGAGTATGTATTAACAAAAAAAGGTATATATGTATTGTATCAGTATCTAGTACCCGCGACACAAACAATTGCTTAGTGCGGGGCTAGATGGCGCTGTGTGCAATGTCCCGAAATATTTATTTATTTAATTTAGTATGATACGAAGAAATTTGGCTGTGATTAGTTAGTATCAAAAGAAGTAATTGTGGTTATAAATAAATTTAAGATTAAGACAAACGTATTTTTTACGTTTTTCTAGGTGTATAATGTATACCAAATAAATGTCAGGATTACTCGGATATCAATGGTTTTATGTCATTATGCTTATCTAATGTTAATAAATATTTCGATAAATTATCTTCTTTACTTAATTCGACTTAAACTTATCATTTCAACGGGCTTTGTTTACAACGTAAACGAACACAAACTTCAACCTTCCTACCAGAATGTGTTATCGGTTATTTTAGTAGTAACTAAAACTCAAACAGCATTTAATTAAAATCCCATCACCTGTATCGCATATCCGGCTGACTTCACCAGCTGCCTGACTGAACATTTTGGATGAAAGGATAAAACCTGGTTCGAATTGAAAACGAACGATCAGAGATTCCGCGCGACTGCGCCTGATAGACGGAGCCTATATTTTTGGCTTCGATAAATGCTCTGCTGTGGACTTGTTTCTGTCTATGTCAGATGAAACGCGGGATTAAGTCGCCTGGAAGATTAGTTAGTAAAGCTGAGGCACACTTGTCAGTGTCGGGCGCTTGGAATAATTGAGCTTCAATGGCATTTGTAAGATGTAAATTGTTGTAAAATCATGGTTTAGTAAATGGTGTGTCCATTTAAAAAAAAAACAGATTTTAAATTCATATATTTTGGGATTTGTTGCTAAATCCTACTCTTGTAAATAAGTGTTCATTTTAAAAAGTTTCTAAGCACATAATATTCTGGTGTGGTACTCTGTATAAACGAAAAAGGTGTCTTTATATGCAAAATATTATTGTAGGGACTAAAATCACAAAAAAAAAACAGCTAGAACCTGCAGAAATTTTACAAACAACAAAAAAATATTGGTCAAGAAATGTACATAAAAAACAATAACACTCAAAATCACCATACTGGACGCCCAGCGCGTCTGTGTCACGGAGTTTAGGTCCTTCCAGAGCCTGCACTTAACAATACTCAGTACGAAATGTATGTGATTATGATTATATATGTAATAGGACATTTTCTGAGAAATAAATACAATACATACAGTTAATAAATTAATTTTATTCTTTGAACAGTTCAGTTATCAATAGACATGGTGATGGTGGTGGGGTCGGGGTCGTACGTGTAGTCGATGGTGCGCGAGCGCAGGATCTCCTTGTACACGAAGGCAGACTTGCGTGGAGTGCGTGTGCGCGCTGGGTCGGAGTAGTCCACCTCGTACAGGCCGAAACGCTCACTGGAAACATAGATATAATTAGTTGAATAGATGGATAGTTAAATTTACCTGCTCATAAAATCAAATTAACTTGGCTATTTTTTATTTATATATTTATCAATGTCGGTTGCAATAAAAAATAAAATGTGTAACAACCAATATTATTAAGAGCTTCAGAAGCCAAGTAGTTAATTTGTTTTGCACTCTAACCGACATTTTTTTAAACAAGATAGGCTCACGCTTGTCTACAACTCAGCTGATGTTAAGCAACGTTGCAATCTACGTTCTAGCGGACTTGCCTAGAAGAAACCGATTCACTCTCGACTTGAAGACTAATAAATTATAGTTCGAGGGAAATAGGGAATCCGGCAAGGAGTTCCACAGTTTGGCAGTTCAAAAGTATTTTTTTGAGTACGCACGATGAAAGTCGAAGCTAAACGCCGACATCAAAAAGGAGGAAGTTATCAATTAGACTGTTTTTTTTTGCTTTGCCATTACAATATGCTCTGTATCCTTCACTTCAAATAATGTTTATTTACGTGTATCCAGCGCCCCACTCGAAGTTGTCCATAATACTCCAGGCAGTATAGGCTTTCACGTCGCATCCCTCGTCCATGGCGTCCAACATGGCGTCCAGGTAGAGCCGGTAGTTCATCACACGGTCGTTATCCACGAGACTTGGAGGCGTAGGCAGGCCGTTCTCGGTGACGTATACTGGTGGGTTGTCGTACGAGTCTTTGATGTAGGATAGTAGCTTGTAGAAGCCCCATGGTACTGACTGAAAGAATGACATGAGATTTTAATAGATGTTGATGCCTGAAGAGTTTTCTTACCAACTGAAAAGAAATAACCACAAGTTCATCTGAAGTTACATAAGCAGCACTGTCTGGGATAGAGCATGAGCATGTGTGAATAAGAATGGAACTGGATCCCAATCAAGGCTGTGAAAACACACTATTGGGTAGGCAATCTAATCAGGCAGGTAATAAAAAGTACCTTACCATACAAATAAGAATCAAGGGTGAGCATTGGATCATAATAACGTGGAAGTTATTTTTGTGGGTCTGAATAGAGCTAATGGTTTGTTAATTACTCTTAAAAAATTGTTAAATAAACTTATGTCTATGGTGCTTACCTTCATATAATCAGACTCTCCAATTTTCCACTCATTAAGCTGGTACATGATGATTTCAGCGTCATCATCTAAAGACGGCACATTGTGGTACCCTACGACAGATTCATTTCTGTACACGTAGTAGGACATGTAGTGGTTCAAACCAAACGCGTCTGAAGTTCCCTTGATGTAATCCACCTCTTCGGGGGTGAACTCAATGAGTCTAGAGCGAGGGTAGCCTTGTTCTTTACTCTTGGCTGCTACTCTTTCTTTAATAACGGCAGGATAGTCACCAGAGGCCGCGAATATTGGGTGAGTGTAGATGGCCCACTGAAAAAAAAGCAATTACAATTTACTCTTTTATTTTTATACTATTGACAGCAGGAGACTTTTGTAATAATAACTAGTGGGTGCTCGCGGCTTCGCTCGCATTAAGAAGTAAAACTTGCATCGCCTATTTCACCCCTTTAAAAGTGGCATTTCCTAAAATCCTTTCTTAGCGGATGCCTACGTCATAACATCTACCTCCATTCTAAATTTCAGTCCGATCCGTCCAGTGGTTTGGGCTGTGTGTTGATAGATCACTATATCAGTCAGTCAGTCAGTCAGTCAGTCACCTTTGAGTTTTATATATATAGATATTATTAAAAAAATAACTTACATGGAACTGATTAGCAGCATGAGCAGCTTCAAGTTCGTATTCATTGGCTGGTTCGTACCACTGAGCGCTGATGGCAATGAACACCATACCACCGTACTGTGGCTTGAACTCCTCCTCGTAGATGTGGTATGCTTTAGCGTGAGCCAGGAGAATGTTTCTCACGCACATATAATCAGCTTCTCCTCTCATAGTCATCATGGGAGCCACGAAGGCTTCAGAGTAGCCATAGTAACACACCACTTGAGGTTCGTTCATAGTGATCCAGTACTTTACTCGGTCACCAAAAAGTGAGAAGGCAATTCGCGCGTAGTCAGCGAACCAGTCTACAATAAAAGGGTTGGTCCAACCGCCGAGTTCCTGGAGTTTCTGAGGCAGATCCCAGTGGAATAGAGTCACCATTGGCTCGATGTTGTATTTCAGCATCTCATCGATGAGGTTGTTGTAATATTCAACGCCTTTAGGGTTGATCTCGTGGCCGAAGCTCTTTGGCAGGAGTCTGGGCCACGAGAGAGAGAACCTGTAGTAGTCTAGGCCGAGTTCGCGCATCATTTCCACGTCCCTCTTGTATTGGTGGTAGGAGTCATCTGCGATGTCTCCGTTGGACTGGTCTAAGATTGCAGACGGGTTGGTGTGGACGAGGTGGTCCCAGATGCTCTCCGCTTTGCCTGAAAATTGGGATCCCGTTACAACAAGTTTTTTTTTACAAGGAATGGGTTTGCACTTGTCCGTGATTTGCCTGATAGTAAGCAATAATTATGGTCTAGGATGGAACGTGTTTACCCAGTAAGAACCGATTCACTCTCGCTTTGAAGAATAGTAATGATGGGACATTTCAAAAGCGTATTTTTTTTATTTTGCTTACCATCTTCATCCCACGCGCCTTCTACCTGGTAAGAGGCTGTGGCGGCTCCAAAGAGGAAACCTTCGGGGAATGATCTCACATCATTGCGACTGGTCTTTGGGATCGCCCCGCTGCAGAGAGCAGCTCCAAACAGAAGCCTGGTAACAAGTATAATTTAATTAGTTTAAAATATTTATGACATAATATGTATATTGGATTTGAAAAAAAAAATTTTTCCTTAAAATATTTAATTTGCTTTTTTTTTACTATTTTAAGAGGAACTTAATTTTTTTTTATTGAATTTAGGCAGATATGTAATTTCAGTTTAATAAACTTACACCAAAATTCGAAACATAGTGATCCCGACTGACTAGGTCCGTGAAAATTAATACTTTATATACCGAGCCATGAAAGATGAAAACTTATCTTTATCGTACTGCCTGACTATTAAAACAAAAATATTCCACGTGGCACTAAATGCCACCTGCTTTCTTTCCCTTTGCAACATTGGTTGATACGTGACATTTGAAACATACCAATCTTGAAAAAGTACACAAGTATGTAGGTAGGTACCTTCGTAAATTTTCCCAAAATCTTATGATATATTTGTGTCGTTTTATCTCTATCAGAAGATTAAAGTATTATCTTCGCTAAACTTTTGAATGAAGTGGTTGATATGTTTTTCAAGTTATTTAACTTCGGGTGTGGTATTTATTATATTTTCTTAAGGGTATCATCACCAGATTCATAATAATTATTTTTCTATCCCATGCTAAAAAAACTTATTGTGTCACGAAATGAAAGTGCAAAGGACAAAAATCTCCAGAGAAAGAAACTTGAGATTTTAAAAGCCTTAAATCATATGAAGTGTTCTTGTTATAATTTCCCACGCCACCTGCAGCTGCGCTCATAATATCTCCATGGTATCTAATCTATACCTACTAATATTATTAAGCTGAAGAGTTTATTTATTTGTTTGTTTGACCGCGCTAATCTCAGGAACTACTGGTGCGATTTGAATAATTCTTTTTGTGTTTAATAGACCATTTATCGAGGAAGGCTTTAGGCTTTAATAACATCATGCTGCAACTAATAGGAGCGAAGAAACCATGAAAATGTGGAAAAATTGGGAAAATTATTCATCTTTGAGGGCTTCTGTTAATATCTATTCCACGCGGACGAAGTCGCTGGCACAGCTAGAGTATAATAAATCGCGGAGATCATAATCAAAAAATCTGATAAAATTGGAATGTTGCGGTGTATTATCGGTGTATGTCAGAAACTTATCCTTCTCTCATCATGTGTAGTTTCTATGGCTTGGTTGAAATCAAAATACTTATTGAAAATTTCACTATTTTTTTTTATTCAACTGAAAGAACTCCTCGCCTTAAATGAAATTCAACAAATTGATCATAATCTGACATGTTTTTATCTTCTCATGAGTAATGTGCTCTCAGATACAAGATGTTATTTCGAGTGTTTTCTAAGTGTGCACACGGAGCTGCTTATCAGTTATCAGGTGACATTGCACTACCTTCAAGCACTTTGTTGTGCCTATCACGTCAGATAATCTGATTTGAATATGTGAAAGAAAAAGTTTGTGTTATGTAAGATACTTGTAGTTGGAAGTTAGACCTGAGATATTGTTTATGTGAGTATTTTTAAAACATATCATTTTTTTTGTTAGAGATAACTTAAGTACCTATTAATTAACTAAAGTTAAATTAAATCAATAAATAAATGGTAACATGTGTATATATTTAAGCGGGTTCATAAGATAGAGAGAACGTCAAATATCTTGTGTCACATAATCATTATTTCGTGCCAGTGATGAAACTGATTACCATGTCGCAGTTTCAGTAATTTTCCGCGGTAAAAATATGTAAGTATTTCCCCTCACAATAAAAGCTCTAAATATAATATTTTCTCTGTATATTGTAATCCTCTTAGAGCTCACCTTGAATAATCAGCCTGGGTCTGTACTACTACGTGTTCAACAATATACAATTATATACTTCGTTTGCGTTTATGAAACTTGCTTACTCTGGTGTCGAGAGTTTTCTAACTTTTTTAACACAGTTTTCACGTTTGATTTGGTTGTATTATGAGAAACTTCATTTAAATTTACAATCATTATATCAAAACAACGGAAGCACCCAAATATTAAATTGAGTGAAACGCCCATGTGTTCATTATTTTTCCAATTAAATTCCCTCCCAAAGCTTTATGATACGATTTAACTAAAGTAGAAAAGTTACTTATTATATTATGCTGAGCACAGCCTGCTTGATGTTTAGTTAATTCTGCATTCTAGAGTACAAAAAGATACACGAATAATTTAATACATTTAAATTTAGATAAGCTTATGCTTAGTATACGGCTAGATGGCGCTCTGTGAAATGATCCTGAATATTTTTATTATATTAAGTCCAGAACACCTAGCACCAGTTAATAGTACAGTCTCTAAGCCTACGCAGAGATTATTATACTATCTCCTACTATAATAATTATTTTTATTGGCGATTACGGGGCCTAGAACAAAGGGCCATTGTAAGGGTTAAGTCATTAACCCTTAGCATAATAGTGTAATGTATTTGGTGAGTTATAGACATAGAACCGCCGTCGGGTCCGGGCTAGATTGGGATAATTAAGTATTTTAAATTAGTACCACGAGGAAATATTGAAATTGACTTTAGCGCTGTCAACAATTTTAATGATGATTGCATCCTGCACCTATTTTTTTTTTGTTAATAGATCAGTGGCTTTAAATTCATGTACTACCCTTTAATTGTTGTACGGAAAATTAATACATCTAAAAATACCTCAGAGGTCTTATTTATAAATTCGTTATGTGATTTATTTTTTCGTACCTACTTTTGTTATGTATTAACGTCAGCTTAGTGTGGCATTGTGTTATATGCACATTATTGCACATGCACACATTTTGGACGTAATGTTTAAGGAAAGACCAACAAAAACTGTTCTTATTAAATACACCCAAAAAGCAATAACTTAATGGCTTCATAAAGTTTGTACAAAATTAATGTTTTGTTGCAAAAGAAAATCTAAACTTCATATTGTTTTAGCTATAGATATTACAAAAAAATATTGTAATACAGAAAAACTATATTGTGTAGTAGAAAATGTCTGTTCCTAGCAGACAGTGAGCATTGTTTCACTATGTACGACATAAATAAAACCTCCCTCCGCGGGTACCTACTGTGCTATGATAGGTCCTGAGCGTCCATAAAACATTTCGTTTAGAAAAAACAGTGGCTACCAAACTGTAAGCTAGAAAATAACATTTTGAAAAAATAGATACATAGAAAGATAAACTCTTTATTGTTGACACATATTAAAAACGAACTGTACATAAAAAAATATTATCTTAACTAATGCCACAAGCGGCGGCCTTATCGCTGAAAGCGATCTCTTCCAGGCAACCTTTAAATATATAAATGAATAAAAATTTACTCCATGTACATGAGTGAACCTTTAATCGTTCTGTTAGTTTGTAATTATCACTTTTATTTTCACTTATTAAAACTAATTCAATCCAATGTCGTTTGGTTGGTAGCAACAGTTAAAAACCAATGTTTTTTTAATATTTAAGAAGATATAGTATTTATTAGCCGAAGTTACTTTCACACCATTTTTTTTTTACTTTTTTGTTTTATCTGTAGAGATATTTGAATGCCGTAAAAGTACCAGTACTACGAAATAAGAATAGAGAATACGTCCCTATCTACTTTTGAATGAAATATCACACAACATGTTGTGGCAATAAGACGTTTTTTATAGATTACTAGTGGACGCCCGCAACTTTGCTCACATTATTTTGAGATAAAAAATAGCCTATGCCACTCTAAAACCTCACACTACGTACATGCCAAAAATCATTATGCTATTCAGCAGTTTTTGGGTTATAAGCGATAAAATAAACAGACAAAAATTCTAACAAACTGAAACGTGTTTTGTTTTGAATTTAAAGCATACAAAAATATATTATTTCTAATATTTTTTATGTTCAGACTTTCAAACCTCTACCGCTTTATTGTATGCATGGAATAAATGATGGTCATATAGTTGCCCAGCCTCAGCTTGAGAGCCGCTGGTCTCCAGATATAAAACGTTTCGCCTTTGTTTCCGCGTATACTTCCGCCGTGCCGTGACAGTGACAAATACATTTAATTTCTTGTTGTTGCTCTTCTGAGATTAATATTTTCTGTATCAATCATCTCGAGGGCAAGTTTGTTTCGGGAAAAGCACTTAGAATTTTTGAATTCATTTTCTGAAAAATTGCTGCGCTGTAAAGTAATCTAATAAATAAATATAAAGACATCGTTTGAAATATTTTTCAACAGGAATCATCACCATTAGAACATTCATAGGATCCATAGATAAATCCATAGGATAGAAAAGAATAGAAATTGTACCTAAATGTAAACCTAGACTGTTGGTCGTGACTCCCCGCAGAATTAATGTGTTATCCCTAACACACGATGAACTCCCGTTCTCTTGTGCAGATACATCGTGGTGGGCGCCCAGGTCCTTCCACGGAAGACAATGTTCTCGGATATTGTAGTCCTCAAACATGTCGGTTTCCTCACGATGTTTTCCTTTAAATATCAAAAACTTTTTTCAATTACAACATTTGGAATTTGACGAGTGGTAGATTTCTATTACGCAATCGAGTGAGATTGCCACTAATCCATTGCTCTATGCACTAATTACTATTATATTTTTTATGTAAAAGTAAAATTATGTAATTATTAATATCTCTCTCTACACATTGTTACATCAAAGTTAGCGAGTAGTAGCAAAATAAACAATATGTACCTACTGTACATAAGACAGTGGTACAGATGTGAAGTACTGGGAACAGCTGCCGCAATATGTATGAGCCATCTCGTTGAAACGTAGCTCTAAGTACCAGGAGCATAGATTTGGGGAGGAGGTAATTAAATTATGAAGAAAGACATTATAATCAAAGTTTTGTACGCCAATAGCCACTCAACGTATGATAGTTCATAAACAGCGTCTATTTCATGGCTCACGCAATAGATTTTTGGCCTAAACTGATAATAAGAACGGCACGCGGCCTCCACCACCCATAGCTCATTGCATCCGCTTACAGGGCCATGAAACACGGGCTTGGAAATAATATAGATTAGAAGAAAAATTTAGGTATAACATATGTCTTTAATAAATAAGTAAGAAGTTAATTTTACACAAAAAATTACCCGTACAATTTTTTGTGTAAAACTAACTTCATCAAAATAAGGCGCAGTGCCTGCGCTTATTGACAGTATTAATATAAGTTGTATTTGCATCATCCGCAATTAATTTAAGATTAGTCTTAGTACTTGTTACTTACTCTAGTGATTGATGTAGAATTAACTACTTTTAAGAGTTAGTAAAATATTGTTCATTTCACAGGTTTTGAGTGCAAACTATACAAATTCATAATTTAGATCATTCACTCAGCAACATCATTATTACGTACACGATATAAAATTTTTAAAATTTAAATATTACGACCAATAACATTGTTAACGAGCTTTGTTTGTTACAAAAGTTGGTACACGCGTCCGCCATTACCGAACAAAATTATATGTTACGGGAATTAATTGTATTCTATCTGTATAATCGTAATATAAGGTATCTCGAGGTTAAATAGGGTTTATATATGAATGACAATTAAAACATTATTTTGACGCTACTATGAATAAACTGTGATAATTACCTAATATTCAATCAAAAATATGTTGTATGTCTAAGTATTGTCCATTACAAAAAAAACCTTCAGAAGACTTGATAACCTCCTTTTTTTGGAAGTCGGTTAAAAATGATCACAGTTTTTTGAAATTTTGACATTTTGAAATATTGCGTTGTTCAGTCTTAGTTTTCAGACTATATCAACATTACCGACAACATTTGTTATTGCAACAATTGCTTTAATATCTACGAGTATACCTAATTTTAAATGTTGCTTCTCTTTGTATACGTTTCATCTTGTCTGTTTGTTTACCTGCCTTCTTGTACGTGCGTGACGTCACAGCCCCAACGGAAGACCAGCGCTGGTTGCTTCCACACAACCAGCATTGTGCTGAGTTGGGGCTGTGTTGTAGCAGATTTTGTTTGTTTATTATATACTTACTCGTGTTTTTTTTTCTATTAAATCTGTTACAACAAATGTTTTCTGTCTTTCTTTCTTTCAATACCGCCAGACACCATGCCTAGAATTAACTCCAATTAATTTAACATTTTACAAGTTTTTGGTTAGCTGATTAAATATGCACCATCCACAGGTTCCCGACTCCTGGTCCCGGACGCTCCCAAGACTAATGAGTCAAGTTTTCCGTCGTGTGTACAAGTATTTGTCAAGGTCTGTCGGCACTTAATCTCGACAACCTCACTGCAGTAAATAAGCGAAAATAACTAAACGAACTCCGCTGTCTTGGGAGAGAAATGCTTGAGGGCTGCAGCGCCCTCTGCAGTTTGTATACGTCTACGTCTGCGAGCTTGCTGCTGACTGTAATCAGAGTGCCAGTAAAGATTGCTTAATTCGCAACAAGAACATTACTATCCAAGCTAACTAAAAATAACACAAATAACGACTTGAGTTATCATGTAATTTTAACGATAATTTTAATTATCGAAGATTTTCAAAGTGACTTTAAACATAATATTACATGTGAAAACGCTATACTGCGTAGTATAAATAGTAAGATAAGAAAAGAACTAAGATCTATTGAATTTTCGTCAAATAATTCGTAAGTAAATACATTTGTTGGGATTGATTGTCTGTTTTATGTATTTTTCTTGGCAATGTTGTTTAAATTACAAAAAATGAAGCAGCATGATAGTAAAGTTTGATTGGTTTTATTCGAAGCTGCAGCAACACAATCCAAATCTAGATCTAAATCTTAGCTAAATCATTAGGTACACTGCCAAACGCATATAGACAGCCATATACCTTCGAGTATATGTGATTGGAGTCAAAGTCCCCGAAATATAGTAGTATTGCATATCTCGTACATTTCACTGCAGCTACGATTTCTGCACCAACTGCGGTCACCGGAGCAAACGTGTTACTTCACATGTCTGTGTAGGGCTGGCAGGGCTGAGTATTGAACACTGATTTAAAAATGTAACAAAAATAACTATTTTTGTTACATTTTTAAATCAGTGTTCAATACTCAGCCCTGCCAGCCCTACACAGACATGTATATAACTCACCTTCTAAAACTATAGCAATTTTTGTATAACCATATGAAATAGGCCGTACATGTATAAATTGAATAAAAAGTAAGTATCGCAAATATAGTTTCGTTTTAATTTCTATATTTCTTTTTTTATTATGTTTGTTGGTCTGTTTGTTTTTCTTTCACAGTATTAGCTGTAGGATCAGCGTACTTTGCTAATGATTAATTTTATCAAAGACACGGTCATCTTTCATTGAAAAAACTTCTTTTGTTGTTTATATTATCGACTAAAAAATAAACTTTAGCAACCCTGCGTCACCAAACGTGTTGTATAGAAGCCACGAACGAATCCAGTGAATGTGGCGGCAGCGGTGAGATGTCGGATGAAATCTATCAAGCCTGTAACAATAGTTCGGATGGACGATGGGACTTGCCGATACAATACTTAGCTATAGCTACGTAGGTATAGCTGCTAGCTTGATTGTTTATTTGTTTCCACCAGCTTGGGAGATACCTCGATATCTGGTTAATCTTACTTGCTATCTTACTACTATTGAAAAAGCGCAAATTCTGGTGTGCTGGTGTATGTTTATAACTTCTGCACACTCAAACGGAATTAAACACAATTTGTTGAAAGAACAGAAGGAAAGGACTAAACCAGTCAAAGTCAAAATATACATATTTGCAATGAAAAATATGAACTATTCATATCTAAAATTCAAATTCAAAGCATTTATTTCGACGCACAATATACATATACATATTATACATACAAAAGTTGACAACAGATAGAATAGAAAGGTGAAATTACGTTACATTGATGTATCCCGTGCGACAAAAAAGGTCATACCTCAGCAAGTACGAGTACTTTCCAATAACTTGCAATGAAAAATGATAAAATCATATCTACATACAATGTAAACAACAACCGTGTATATCGGTTACAATAGCAATCTATTTGATCTACGATAAACATCGCACATAAAAAGTGTAGTAAAAGCATTTTACTGGCATCCAAACTTTTTTACTTAGGAAAATATATCGAGAACAAGTTGTAGGCAATTTCGTAGTTTAGTTTTAGGTCGAAGTCGTAAAGTTACTTACATGTGTTTGTACTTACCCACTTTCTTATTCCTACCTACTTAACTATTTAATGTGAGATGTACTTTTCATTAGTGGTCAATGATGTCATTGACCACTAATGAAAAGTACATCTCACACTAATTCACTAATTGTGTTTTTACATGTTTTGGTACTTCTTTGTGAAATTTGACAATGGAGAGAGAGACTGAATTAATCTTATCTTACTTGTTGAATTAACAAATGTATCTTACTTTAAACTGTCACTGCTGCTGTCAAAACAACATGTAAATCCATATATATAGGAAAACCAATAAAATTGTATTGAATCACCGCAATAGAGCGACGGATTATGGTATTTTTTGGTGCAATGATAGATTGTATTAAGTCCATAATGAAAATTAGTGGGTGCTCGCTGTTCTGCTCGCATTAAGTAGTAAAATAAGTTGTAACTTGCATCCCCAATTTCACCCCTTTAAAAATGGTATTTCTAAAAATCCTTGTCATAGCAATTGCCTACGACATAACACAGCGTCTACCTGCAAGCCAAATTTCAGCCTGATCCGTACAGTGGTTTGGGCTGTGCGTTGATAGATTACTATGTCAGTCAGTCACCTTTGAGTTTTATATATGTATTTAGATACAAACATATAGATTTATTTATAAACAGTTTTTTTTTTTTCGAATTAATGCAAGCGGAGCTGCAACATCCGCCAGTCGTATAATATTGTGTTTTATTATGTCTATAACAAACGAGTCTTATAACGATGCTCAAATTGTGCTATCCTAATTGAATCTAATATACATACAAGTCTGTATACCGCTGTCCACACGAGATTTAGCCTCGCAACTAATGGTCGGGCTTAAACGCTTCAGTACTGTAGTTCTACTAATACAGGTACTTAGGGGATGCAATAGAGGACAGAGCTAAATCGGTATTTATGTTAAAGGGAACTTAAATACATTTTTTTTATGTTACTTATAAATGAAAAAAAAACCTATCATTTAATTATATAAAATGCTAACAATATAATATTATAAAGCTGAAGAGTTTGTTTGTTTGAACGCGCTAATCTCAGGAACTACTGGTGCGAAAAAAATCCTTTTGTGTTGTATAGACCATTTATCGAGGAAGGTTTAAGGCTATATAACATCACGCTGCAGCTAAAAGGAGCGAATAAACAATGGAAAATGTGGAAAAAACGGGGAAAATTATTCATCATTGAGGGCTTCCGTTGCGTGCGCTGCGAAAACGGTTGAAATCGTGGGTAAAAGCTATAATTTATAAAGCTAAAGAGGATGTTTGCAAAACATAAATATGATGCCCAAAATAACTATTCCACGCGGACGAAGTCACAGGCACAGCTAATTCATAAGTAGCTTGCATTTTTTGTGTTCGAAATTTTGATATACCTAATGAAATGAATTTTGTAATCCAAATATAATTGGAGTTTCGAGATAAGATAGCTGTAAGATTTGCTTAGATACGTTCTGCCGTCATGGGACACTAATAGATCACAGATTATGAATAAATACTTATTTGTTGGATTACATTATCCAGTTTCTCATTTTTCCTATCTTTTATAATTTTATTATTATTTATATCAGATAAAATAAATCAAATAGTATTTTGTAGATAATATATAGTTATGTATGTACAATGTACCTACATACCTATATACTGTATAGATTTTATTTGTATATATTTATAGATAAGAAAGATTACAATACCTGCGATAGGTAATCGTTTATCGCCATTCGAAGCTAAGAGAAAGTGATCCCGAGGCAAGGCGCCAAGGGGTTGTTTGTGCACCGTGATTTACTGGCTGGAGAGCTGGCTGCATGCCCTCGCTGATCAGAGCTACTCACAGATATTAAAAACTGTTTATTAAAGTTTTTAACTGATGATTTATGTACTTAAAAACTACAACGTACAGTTAGCACAAGAAATGTATTACCACTATGGCATAATCTCAAAGATAAATTGGGTGAGTAATGATCAAGGCTAATTTATAAATAAATGAAAAATAAAAGAAATCACTTAATTTATCTTATATTTCATTACTTGAATTATTTGAATCAATATTGTAAAAATAAATATTTTCTTTGAAAGTTTTAAATATGGAAAACATGGCTATAAAGAACAAAACAATAACATATTTATTGCAGAAAAATGTAAAACAATATTCCCAATACAAATAAACAAAAATATCAGCATCCAAAAATTGCACATTTTTATTCGATACCATAACAATACTCGTACAAGCGAATGTTTCCAATTAGGTTTTGATAGCGCGACTCTGTGTTGGAAAAACGGTGAAAAACGTTTAAGATGATTCTTTAAACCGCTGGTGGTAGCACTTTCGCTATTATCACATTATTTAAAAACAACATTTTTAGTTCAGTTTATATCGGTAATGTTGGTTGAATCTTATCAGGTGCCTTCAGTCAGTGGCGCGAGGAGATAAAGCCAGGTGTGCGGGGGAGAGATTAAGGAGGGGGAATTCTAGCAGAAACGTGCCAAATAGTATATTATTTAAAAATATTTATTGTCTGGGTTTCCGAAATAGTTCAAATTAAACTTTTATTGGAAAATGAGCGAAAATAATCACGACCGGCAGTTCAAATTCGTTAAGAAGATTCTATTCAAAAAACATGACTTCAGTAAAATTCAAGATGTGTTAAAATAAGATACCAATGAAAGTGTGTCATTATACGATTTTTGCCATATTTCTGACAGTGGTTGGCTTACAATGTCGTAGCAGCATCAACAATATCTCGTAGCAATCGCTACGAGGGTCAAAATTATTCGTAGCAAGTCCTACAAAATGTTATCTACAAATAAATTTCCGCGGCTGTGTTTTTCCAGGCTACATAATCCAATGTAAAATAAACATCTAACTTACCACAGTTTATCTAATCAGTCGATTGCAATATTCACACCGCGTAAACAAAAAAAAATAAACACATTTTTTAAATAATATTTCTATGACAGTGATTGCGCGTCCCATCACAGGCGAGCGTTTGCAAAGCAATTAAATGCGTAAAAACCGCCATTAAAATTAATAATCACGCGACCATAAACAGCAATTTGAGCTGCGAGTAAAATCCGCCTGCATTTAGTTAGTTGGATCCCGTGTAAAGTTTAATCTGGCCAAATTAAATTTCCCTTCGTGATATTTCCATTTAACTACCATATTGCACGGTTGCAGGTTTTCAATTTGGTTGCTTGTTGGAATTTTAAGTTTAAGAGTTTGATTTATTCATTTCTTTGTTTAATGATTTTTTTCTATATGTATACTTTTATATGAACAGGATTACAGGTGACTAGAGCATAACCTTTTAAGGGCGGCTTAAGTATGGCAAAAGTAAAAATTTTTGGAAATATAATTTATTTATTAAAAATATGTTTTCCATTTATTTTGTTAGGGAGCGTGAACTTTTTATTTGGAACAGCTGATTTTGATTTCTTGAATTTCTAAAATATTTGAAGAATACTTGTTGCTTGTGACTTACTCAATCTGCTCTTAAATAGATTAATGAGTCAGTAACCAGCGACTCTGTAGTTTTAATTGAATACAATTTCTTCTTCAAATATATTCTGTATGGAAACTGGTAAGTAAGACTTTTGCTATATTTACTATTTCCGCTTAAACAATTTTCCCACGAACGATTTCAATATGCCCGTATTTAAATATAAACTGTTCATTCATATTCATAGAGATTACAAACATTTGTAGTGTAATAACACTTGCACCGCTCCCGTCCCGACACGATCCCAAATGATTTGCACTTCTAATAGACGCCGTCACGACCAACAGTATGCTCAACTAGAAACCGAATAGCATTGATAAAATTACTTGAGACTCCTAACTACCTACGTACCACATTATGAAATTTAAATTTATATTTACTTATGAGTTAATTTATTAAGTGCTAAACCTGCACCATGGTTGTTTATCAGCCGCTCAGTCTGAATGTGTATGGAAATGAGTGTGGAATTTCGCGCCTGGCAGTTAGTAGACCGTAGCCTAGTGGTAAAGACGTTCCGGACGGTGATCGGAAATACGCAGGTTCGAATCCTGCCAGTCGTGATTATTTTCGCTCATTTTCCAATAAAAGTTTAATTTATATTTACTTGTGTTGAGTCTGGTCGTTTTTATGTATAATATGTATGTATTTACAAAAGAAAAATATACCTATATAAGTATTATATCCGTTATCTAGTGTTCACGACACAAGCGTTTGCTTAGTGTGGAGCTAGATGGCGCTGTGTGCAATGTATTTATTTACATATAAAACGTTATTTGGAATTGCAAATGAAACTATTTTCTACCATAAACTAAATATTTACTAGTTAGATTTCTGTAAGTCGAAGACATGGTTACATCGGACGGATTAATTATTATACTAATCTAGCTAGCACTATCGTCCTAATGTCGGGCGTTTTAGTATGAAAATGAAACACATACTTTTACGTAATAATTGTGACAAAATTTTATTTAATAGATTCTTCAACAATCTAAAATCGATCAAAGGAAGCATTTTCATTTATATAACTAGATTGTAAGCACATTTAATTGGACAAGAAACTTCGTCAACATCCAATTTAAATATAAAAAAAATCTGCCAAGCTGGATATATTTGGCATATGTCCGTTAAAATATTTTCACTACAAACAACCGTCCATTATTTATTTCACCGCTACTTACCCAACCAGAAACCGAATACAGAAACAGTTATCCAAACGTGATCGGAATGTTCTGGCAACACTCTCCAACTTATTGCATTTAAATTGGCAACAATCGCAGCTTGTGCACTTGACGTACTGTTATTGCTCGAACAATGTAGCCGTTTTAATAATACCGCTTTTATTGTTGCAGATTTGTGGCCGATGATACCTGTCTATGGTTTATTACTACAATGGCTAGTAATGTTTGAGAATGTAAAGTCTTGCCTTAGATTTCTATTCTAATTTACAACCTTATACAATTCATCGTTTATTTGGTAAAATTATACCATTTTTGAAAACGAAAGTGTGTTTGTTTCTTTGTTAAAATTTGGTGTATTGGTAGAACTATATGGTATAGAACGCCAAGAGTGACAGAGGTTACTTTTTTGGTTGCAAAACATCAAACCCTTTTTATTGTTTTTTTTTTATCTCCATATAACTTTTACACCGATTATAAACCCATTAATTATCTGTTTCATTCAGTGAATCTTTTAACACAACGACAGTAAATGAAAATTATTACGATAAACTCCAAGTCGTTTGTCAAAGTAAGAGTTCTTTTGACTTTCAATAACTTGATTATTTATCTTATTTGTTCTGTTCTAAAACGTTGGTAAAAATGAAAGTCTAAGTAACGAAATAAATAAAACATGAAAGTTTTTGCAACTAAAAACACAGTTATTATAATACGCAAAAAGTATTTTGATTTATCGTCACATTATTTATGAGTACGTGACCTTTAAAATTAACTAATTTAGCTGAAGTACTTGGAAACGAGTGTAGATTTTCGCGCCTAGCAGTTAGTAGACCTTAGCCGTTGTGGACGAGGATCAGAAATACGCAGGTTCGAATCCTGCCGGTCATGATTATCTTCGCTCATTTTCCAATAAAAGTTTAAGTTAACCTTTTATATGTATCAGAAAGAAAAAGAGTTTGTTAGAGAGTCGTAAATAGAGGTTTCTTACCTTCCCTGAAAATTCTGACATGTAACGACTACTATAGGTACAATAATTGACAAACGTGATAACATATCACGCGAAGTACGTAAACACTAACACCTATTTTCTTACTCATCCTACTTACTTTTTTCAAGATTAAGTATGCTTAGTTAAAGTCAAAGTCAGAGACCGCCAACTAGGGTCATTTGTAAGGGTCCAAAACGTTAGCCATTTACGGAAAGTGGCCACGGGAGCTTTCTTGTTTCTCGCCCAAAAAGCTAATCCTGAACCGTATTATTCTTTAAAACTTATTCCAGCACCTTTACACCCCTGTGTCCTTATTTCGCCAGTTTTACAAGTGGGCAAGTCTGTGAAATCGGTGTCCCATCTAAACTTGTTAGTTAATAGGGAGGTTGGGCTCCGACCTGAGCGGTGTCAATAAAACCCACAACTTTTTGGGGATATAAGTGATCGCCACTTTTTAGTATCGGATGGCATTGAATCTGGTTTGAGATTTTTTTATTAGAAAGGTTGAATTGGCGCTTTATATAAACCCATACAATGTCATCCCACTTAAAAATTTGATTAATCCTATACGTTTGTGTGTATAGGTATTATATTAGTTATGTAACCACTCACAAACGACTAAACTGATTCGTATAAATTTTATTTATATACAGTTACGAGTACCTTAAGGGCTAGTTCAGTTAACACTAAGCTACTTTTTATTTTGCATATTCGCGAATGAAACCGCAGAGCGTCGCTAGTTTAATGTACTTAATTATTGTATATCTAACATTTTTTTTTGGAAAGTTTTTTGTCTGACAAAACAAAATGTTTTCACAAACAAGACATATTTCATAAACGTGGCTTACGTTTATGACTTTATTATTACCCATCGTATCGAAATGGTATGTAAACAGAAAGCGCAACCATTCGGTACACTCCAAGTAGAAGTAACTTTCCATTCTCATGAAATACGGCGTCGGTTCGCGTCACTGACGTAAACTGAATATCTGAAGATTCGATCTTCGGTTCGAAGCCCTGTATGGTGACTATGAGTCAACGTTATTTTAGGACATTAAAAATATTACAGTACAATAAAAAACAATGATACAATATTTTACTCTAAATATATAGAAAAACTTGCATATAACAGAAGAAGATAATTGCAGAGCACTGTGGCTAGTTATATTATATTTTATTACGTACTTACTGATAGCTTTTATACTATATCCATAACATATTCTCCGTTTACAGGATTAAAAGTTAATCTTGTCACTATTCCGACTCATGACTAACTTGATATCTAACATTATAATGAAAACTTAAACCAATGAGGAGGTACTGGGCATGGTTCAAGAACAAAAAACAATACTGACCACAATATAGAGAACAGAAGAGGGAAGATGTTTAGCCACCTTATACGACATGACAACTTTATGAAAACCATTGTCGAGGGGAAGCTAGAGGCACGAAGAGGAAGAGGAAGGCCGAGAAGGACATTATATTGATAAAATCAAAGAGAAAGCAAGCGTCATGTCGTATAAGGAGGTTAAGGAATTGACCGAAAATCGAAGAGAATGGCGCATACACCACAGACAAGAGCATCGCTCTTAAATTTCGAATGAAATAATGACTCATTTAAGCATTGCAGTTTTAAAAATCAATCATTTAGTCAATAGACACACACAATGTTACTTGTATCTGAAATAAATATGATATTATTGCTAGACTGCCTGGCCACCCTACTTCCGTGGAGTATAAGCGAAACAGCGATGTGTCCTGCGCTTCATAAATCACAAGGACATGTCGTTACAGAGATACTGCTATGTATACTTACTATACATTTAGATAACATACATACAATAGCTATAACAAAAGGATGCTAGTTTTACTGTTCTATTTTCGGAGACAGACACAAATATAGGGTATGTGTTGTGTAATATTATGGACTTATCTACTCTCTCACTAATATATATATATATATATATATATTTGTTTTAGTTACATTTGAAACTGTTTTTCACAATATCATGCATTTTTAATTTTGCTGATGTTAATATGGAAGACCTCGTCATCACTAGAGATTTTTAAAGAAATATCAAAATCAACATATGAATTGCTTTGAATCTATACTGCAATAGCATTATGAAAGTTCAAGTCAATCTAGTTTAATAAAACTAGAAGAAAAATTGACCGAGTACTATAATCTCTCTCTCGTCAGACTTATTCCACGAAACAAAATACACAAGGAATAGACAGTGTTTCCAGACTTCCGCCAAACATAAAGCTCAAAAAATTACATCCGAATAAACGCAGAATTACGAGCACATTTATGAAATATTCAGAGAAATAATATATCACCATATCGCTCAGTGACAGCAAATCGGCACATTTGCGCCACAACTCTACGAAATGAGAATTTAACTGCCGTATAAATATGGCAAAAACGCCACAGACGCGACGGAGGCTCGCCTTAGAACCGACAAGACGTATGTACACTAGGTATGAGCTGTATTCTAGTTACCTAAGCATTTCAAGTGCTTTGTTGTGTTGATAACTTTTAAAGGCAAGTTTTATAGATCTATTCAAATAACAAGGAATTGCAGGAACGAGACTCAAAAAGATAATAAACTTAATTCGACATTTCTTTTGAAATCGTGACAACCGTGATAAGACTATTTTACTGCCTGAGCGTAACATACTATATTGTACATACTAATTGAATACATTTTTCGAGCATATCCGTTCCTCAAAATGTTGTCAACACGACAACCGTACCGGCGGTATGCGGAGCAAACTTTTGTTTTTGCTTCCATTGTATCTGAGAAGTTGTAAAGATAATTTAGTGGCAAGGGGAGTCGTACTCGATGTGCTGTTATTTGGGAACCAACCTCGGATAACATTATTTGTAAGGAAAAAATGTGGATGTTTTTTGTGTGTCTGGGATGACGTGTGAGTCTATTAGCATTATTGATGTTTTACTGGCTGACTATTCTTGATCATACTATCGGGAGACGAGTAAGTCCATTCTATGATAAACTACGATAAAGAGGCTTGCGCACAATACATAATCATGGAGGTTTTACAATTATTTGTGAAAATCAATAAACGATACCATAATTGTAAGGAAAAAATCCACGTTTGCCTCTTCCGACCACTTCAACTTCCCAAAATACACATAACAAACTTCATTCAAACTTATTACAAACGTTTTCTAATCCGAAAAAGTTGACCCTTCTCATTTCTGAGGCATCTCACGTTCTCCCGCCACTTTAAATCGTAAAAATACAAGTGGCTCATGCAGGGGTCCCTGAGACCCCGCGCTGGGCCCAGATACCCCTGAAAGGGCCTGTCAGACCCCTGCTCAAGATCTGCCGCCTCGATAGCTGAGACAAGAGATCTGTTCACTGAATATGTCTACAGTTCCGTGTTTGTATCACTTTATAGTTGTGTATTTATTAGGTAAATATGTGGTTTGGAATGAGTATTGAGTTTTGATATTAAAAAATCATAGCTAAGAACGTAGAAATATTAGTTACTGTATGTACCTACGTATGATTCATAATTTGTTTATAAATCTGATTTGTTGACATATTGTTTTTTTACCTTCAATTTTGCTATTGAACCTACAAAACCTGAAAATGAATGGTTCACATATGTACATATTATGTAGGTATAAACAACAAGATATATTATGACTTATTTTATCAAGTGTTAAACCCTTAGTATGGTTATCTAACTTGAACTTTTATTGAAAAATGACCGAAAATAATCACGACCGGCTGGATTCGGACCTGGGTTGGTTAAATCGTTCTGGTTTCATCAATCATTTTCCAATAAAAGTTCGTGTAAGATATAATTAGCTTTAGTTATATAGTCCCACGATTCTCCACAGAACGAACTCGTACTTACCTATGTAATTTTCAAAGGACGGAAGTTGTGATGAGAAAGCGAACTCGTATTTAGTTGGCGAGAAGTCCGCGCGCCGGGAAATGAGCAGTCGTGCTACAGAAGTGTATGTATATGTAGATGTATGCAGGACTAACTGGTACTATAGGGCGCTGGGATTAGTGTTCTGCTGTTGCTTCTGGCGAGTGATTAAACAGAGCTAATACACTTCTTACAAGTTTACCTATTACTATATTAACAATTAGCTCGTATTTCTGTAAAAGTGATATGCATATTTTTTTTACAGAAATAAACGTCTAAAACTATGAAACTATTTTTTAATTTTACTAAAAACTAGGTCCAGCTTTGCACGATTACGATACATATTCATTATATTATGTATGTTGCCTACATAAATACTTTTTCTCTTAAAATACTGTATCTGGTAAAAAACATCACATCAAAATCCGTTATGTAGTTTTATAGATCAAAACATGTAAAAAGACAGCGGAAGTCGGTTTCGTATAATAATGTTACTATATAGCGAAGATAAACATGCATGTAATACCAAACCAGTCACCGCAACCTATTCATACCTCAAACACTTACGTGAATTGCTAAGTTTTGCAGATCTAACGCATGAGTGGGTTCAATTTATTTTATTATCTGTTGCATTTATTTCGCACTGTATGCCAACAACCCCCAAGGGAAGATCAGCGCTGGTTGCTTCCACACAAACAACATCATGCTGAGTTGGGGCTGTGTTGTGGCAGATTTTACGTTTGTTTTCTTGTGTACTTCATTGTGTTTAATTTTCTTTTAAATCTACCTTAATACATGTTTATGTCCTCTTCTTTTTATGCGTAATTTTGGGATTGAAGAATAAGTATTTCTGAATAATCCCAGCGCAAATAGCAGCACATGTTTGGTTAGCGCGAGTGCATGGTGCCGCGGCCTAGTTGATGCGACCTTGGCTGCGTCGCCATGGAGACGGCCGGGCGAGCTGAGCACAGACGCAGGGCTCAATGGAGTGTCACGGCTGTTAAGTAGATAGGTGGAAAATATGAGAAGAAATTAATTAATACATTAATTAGGTGCTAATAAATATATTGGGAGGATTATAGTAAGTTATAGACAGGTATAGTATTGGCGTAAGAGGGAGAAGCCCTATACCCTGCAATGGGGCCCATTAGGCTGATTATGATGATGAAATATATTGGGTCTCAAATGGAGCTGTGTACGTAGCCTCAAATTAATCAATTTATACTTAAAGTTACCGGAGTAACAATCCACAGTATTGTAGAAGTCACAGCTGCAAAGTAGGTAATTGTAAAACATTGACCCAACTACATTTTTTGTATATCAACTATACAAAATTGAGTAAAATGCTCAATGTAATAATATAAATTTGAATTCTAACGATATCTAATATATGAACTTATGAATATAAAATACACAAATACGGCTTAATATGTGTCTCATTACACCATATTAACTACACCCCATTATCAAGACAATGGCGTCATAAAATTTTGTTAGATCCCTCTTCCTATGGCATCCTTGTCGGAGGGTAATGGGGCATCTCCATGGCAACTTAAACCCCCTGCATACTCTAAATAAAGCCATGGTATCAACTGTCGGTACACACTTCAAAGATCCTTTGAAAGTGTCTGGTAAAGTATGTATTTTTTCTACAATGTCATAGTTCTACTGTACTCAAAATGTTTTATTTGTAATCAGCATCAAAAAGATCAAAAAATCTCTAAACGTAAAACATCGGTTCCATTTCTTTTCTCCATAAAGAACCTCCAAAATTGCAATTAGTTAAATGACTCTTAAGTTTCAGGCTTAAAGATTTCTCGCCAAAGAAAAAGTTCCGAAAAATTGCTAAGAAAATTAAGTAAGTAGGTAAATGGCCAATCATTCGCGCGATCCTTTCCCCAAACTCACAAAGAATCTGATTGGTTGCCATGGCGACGCCTTAAGCTATAAAAGAAGCGTGAGATTGCGTTTCTGAATCGTAATTTTTAGTCCCACTTCATAATCAGACTCCTCTTCATAAAGTGGGAGAGAACGACAATGGTCCGGGCCGTTGCCATGGCGACCGGCTCCGGCCTCCCAAGGTCGACTGATGTGTGCCGCCTTGCAATTTTTAGGGGTATTTTGGAAAATTGCCTAGTTCGTAAGAACAACTTCCAACTCCCAAATTGCTCTATCTTCGTACGTCGCTTATTCGATTTGTTTTTCTTTTCTCCTCAGATTTTATCGACGCGGCGGAAATAAAGAGACATGATTTATCTTTGTGCGTAGCGATACATCGCAGGCTGCCGCGGATGGAGGCTGCTCCGCGGGAAAATAACCTCTCGCGAGAATTTACTGAACAATCACAATTGATTTTTTCACCTGAAAGACTGAGTAAACAGCTATTATTTCATTCTGTGAAATCTGTCTATTTATCTCTATAGGGGCTGAGATTTATTTGTCCCATTTCTAAGTTAAATTAAAATATAGAGTTATTCGTAGCAAACTGTATAGATATAGCTGTACATAGGTAAGTATCTTGCCGGACTTCAGACGACGGACGACAGAGGGCGCCGCTTGAATTTTAACGAGATTCACAACTTTTCCCGTAATATTCTGCTTCGGAACTTTGAAAACTGGCAATTTAAAAGGTAAAAAAATATTTAGAACGTTAAATGTTTGAAGCTTTCCTTCCGAGATTAGAATACGAGCTGAGAAAATGCTTTTGTTACCTACGGGACATAAAAAATCAATTGTGTAAACTGAACACTTTTACTTACAAAAACTAACACTTCATTACAATAACAATTCCTATGTCTTATTTCAGTGTTCATTGGTATACATAGATATCATATTAGGCCTACACATTCAAAATTTAATGCTTTCACTGGACAGATGACGTATGAAATTGTAAGCATTGACTGAAAATACAACTCTTTGTGTCATCATAGTAATCTCTATTTGTTTAAAAATTGAATGATCCTGAAAAAATAACTTTTTTACATCACTTTACCGACCAAAAGCAAAACATCGACTATGTTTTTCTATAACCTAAACTTTCTAAAGCAAAACCACATTCACTGAGAACTAGTAGAAAAACATCACAAAGGGCGGAGGCACTAGGCAAGAAGCAGCCGGCGGGGGGTGCGGGGCGCGGGGCGGGGGCAAGATGTCCACACAACATTCAGAGGCCGCACCGCAGCCTCAATTTAAACTTTTTAATTTGCCTTCTCGTTGTTTACACAGCCAACTTCCCTCCAGCAACAAGTCGCGAAAACAGGTTAATTAGTGCTAAAAAGTTTAACGGATTCCGCAATTTTATTTATAAGGTCTCTTTTCACTCCGGCGAGATATTGATAAAGTTAAAGTTTGAACTACTGCTTGGAGTTCGCGTCCGTTGTTGACATTTTTTCCTGATTTTTTTCTTGTTTTCGCAAGTTACTTGCTTTTGTCTTACTTCTATTTAAGCTTTGTTTATTATGTGAGGTAGCACAAGTTAAGTGTTTTAAATAGTAGTCTTCTCTATTTATATAGTTTTTTTTATGTTATGATAAAGATTTAAAACAATATTATACATACTTAAACTAAGTAATCATACCTACAGTGTTAAAAAAAACACTGTAGGTATGATTACTTAATACTCTAAAGGTTAGGAATATAATTATACCAATAACGCCGGCAGCAGTCCCACGCTTCATTACTATTGTATGTATATTTTACTTACCTAGTCAAATATTGGAACATTGTTAGCATATTCTAGTACTGCCTGCCACAATAGAGCCGCCTAAAAATAGTTGCTTTTTCTTCTTATCGAATGAAAGTGGCCAACTCTAATGTCGAGAGTTTTTCGATCCGCCTTAATCTTTTTTTTGTTATTTTTAATAATAGCTCATAATAAGTAATAATAATACTCCTTTATTGTTTTAACTGATGTGTTATAAGCAAAGAAGAAAAAATAAATGACAACACCATGCACTTTAGTTTCATTCTACTTGTTCTCGAAGTGTCTATGATACTTCAGTAATATATAACACTGTAGGAATTACTACAGTAAACACTATGATATTCAGAAAAATATAGACATGAATATAAATAAGTATTAAATATGTATGGGCTGTGTTTGGCAGACTTATTTATTTATTTATTGTTTGCACATATGTGTGTGTGTGTGTATATTTGGTAAATCTGTCTCAATAAATGTTTTTCTATTTCCATATTGATTGAACTTTAACATCTCAAGTTAAAATGTAATGTGTATGTTTGTTGTGTAATGTTACTTATACAGAAATGAACTAGGTATGTTTTTATTTTTCAGTTTACGAAATATTTTTAATGACTTAATTGAACAATTACATCGCGCGCGCAACTATTTGCTCATTTTTTTTACATGATATAGGCGTACGCTTGACTACAACTCGCCTGATGGTAAGCGACGTTATAGTCTACGATGTAGCGCGCTTGCCTAGAAGAAACCGGAAAAAAACAACTTTATGTGAAATGGAGTCCTATTAAATTTTATTTTATATCCTACACGTTTTTCAAACTCTAAAAAGTAAATTACAAGGATGAAATATCTCAAGGCTAGCTGGGATAATTATCAGGATAGGTTGGTACCTGCCAATCAGGCTTCTCCCTTATTACAAGGAATCTCGAAGAAACGGGAAAAGGGAACAGTTGAATCAATTAAGCCGTAAATAACTAGGCTCGGCTAATGTAAGCAGGAGTTGGAGAGGAAAGTTACGCGGGGTAATTCTGAAGACATCGAAAGGAAAAGAACCGCACGAATTTATCATTTGTTGTTTGAAATTTAGATGTTTATTTAAAGTCATAGAATGGTTGTTTCTACATATGAGAAAAACGTATTTAGCATGTAATTTACGAAATAGCGTTGCGGAAAGACTGTTAGAAATAAATATCTGTAATTAAATAGTCTGTACATTATGTAATTTATATTCGTTTATCTAATCAAACAATTTGAGACAAGTTTTTAATATACAGAAAAATTTAAATACCTTAAATGTTTTTCCGTTACCGTAAAATCACTAGCATTATTTTGGAAGTACATTTGGGCCAGTTAATATATTTTATGCTTATAAAATATATTGGTATGTTCAGAATAAGATCCCGAGGTTCGCCTACTTAATCTGTTTAGTATCTTCGGCCGGCGTGAGCGCTCACAGTGTGACGAGCTCGCTGTTAGGCATTATGCCTAGTTGAATCAAATTTATTGGTAACTAATGTAATGTCTAAGAACATTTAAATTTAGTTGATTCTTTCATAATCTGAAAATCTTAAAAAATATGAAAAATGGAAAATAACGCTTCCACGTAAATTATAGAAGTCATTAGTTAAATCCACATCCTTAGGTCTAAAGGTCATTGTAACACATTATATTAGTATAAAAGTAGAGTAGGTACATATGTACAAATATCAGATTTCGTTTGATTTCTGTTACCAATTCAATGCCAGAACGAACCCGCGTAACCTAAGTACCAAACTGGATTATTGCTACTCTCCTTATTTAAGCCAGCTCCAACATAATTCACAAACAATCGAATTGTACAAGTAATTCATTCGGATCTTACCGTCCGATTTGAAATCTGCCGATTCGCTCGAATAGTTCTATTGTTCAGGCCATTGTAGGTTTTCATATAAAACCGTTCGAGTGGCGATTTTGGGATCGTAATGCTGTAAAAGGAGCGAAGGTAGCTCAGTGGCTTAGGATCGAGAACAAACCCATTCTAAATGTGTAAGGCAATTTAGAAATTTACTTTAGCCACTTAAGTTCAACAAAGAAGAGGAATAAGAATATTTGAGTGTCGTATTATTATATCTTGTTATTAAAACGATAATTATTTTTCTCATGAGTCCCACTGGTTTTGATAAATTATTAAAACATCGGGTATACGAAATTTCAAAGAGAACAACACACTTAAGGTTGCTGTTCGTCTCGTCACTCGATGTTAATGTCTAAAGGCAATGTTTTATTATACGTATAATACTCAGCTACAAATAATTATTTATTTTAGTCGATAATGGTGGTGTTGTCAGGCTTTGTAATTTTTTAACGCTCAATGTTATATCTCACAGCTATAGTCTAGTAATCTAGCATGCTTGCAGAAACCTATTTACGTACGCATTTCATGATCCTTGGCTTGCAATTCATAGGATCACCTTCGCTGTTTCCTGAATATCGGTATTCGATATCATCCTTAGCATATACATAGATGGATAGAGCTACGACAGTACCGGTCTACTACTATGTACATATATACCATTAGACTAGACTGTATAGACCATGAAGTTAGAGGTAGAATGGAGTGAGCGGCGCTAATACCTACTTGATTTAAATACATACGCATTGCTATCCCACTCTAAGTGGTGGGAAGTCTCTTTCTAATAGGGTGACCCAACATGTATGCATAAAAGCAGGACACATCATAAATTAATCTTAATGACAATGAAACCAAATAGCTAACTGTATTATTTTTTGTAAATATATCTTTTCTAGATTGATCTGATTTATGATAAAAACAAATGACCCTGCGAACTTCGTTCTGCCTAACAATAGTACCTAAAGTATAGCAAAACCATTAGAACTAAAGCAAACTGCCCGAAAATTAGTAGAGCAAAAAAAATCATTTGCTTTATCTGGGTACTATGATTATTATCTTTGAACATTCGTGGTCCAATCTATGACGTTATTTGGATTTATATCAGTTTACATTAGCTAGTTAACTTCTAAAATGTTTAAGAGAAAGAATAAAATAAATAACACAGTTGAGGGACATGTTCCGTTTTACTATTCAAAGTACGAGGAAGCCAGCATCTAACAATACATAATCTACAAATTATTTACAGAAAATAACTTATACATAAATTCACACGATACAATTATATTCGTCGGTCCCATTTTCACTGTAGTATGGCACAGCCGTTGCCTTCAATCTCTTACTTGGTAAGTCATAATCAGATGCTTTAAAGTGTAGGCTACATATCTAAGCACTTTCAAAAAACTTTAATTTCAATGGTATAACTGCAATCCACAAAGTTCTTTGTAAGTATATTGTTCTTGGGAAATCTGAAAGCAGAGCACAGTTTTACAATAGGAATAATAATAGCACAACATGTTATGACATTAAAAAGAGTCAATACAATAACATATTTTCAAGTATATTTTTTAAAATAGAGATTCAATTATTTTGTTATCTAACAGGTTAACAGAGTACCTAGGTATATCTAATAAGAAATATAAGTGCTTTGTGATTTAGTGAACATGGCATTAATTATACCTACGAGAGATATCCGCAAAAAATATTTTATGGTCACTGTACTCCATTTTTACGATTTATTCATAACTTTGATAAAACATTAAATATATGTGTTACATCAATTAGAAATCATTTAACATGCTAATTTAGACTAGTTAAAGGCCAAATCACACTAGTAATCATAATGTTTTCCAGATATTTTCATGAAATCGGTCGATAGACTTAGTGTTTATAAAAATCCAATTTAAGGACTTACGTGTGTAATATATGTGTGTTCTTGGATATCACTCGCTTCCACAACCACACACAATTCATCGTTGCACCCTTTTTCATACCTTTTAAAGGCTTTTAAGCTTAGTTTTTAGGTTCAAAAGCGCGAGTCGACGAATGTTTTTGTTGTTTTTCTGCCATGACAGTTCAATTGACAGCATTGTTTGATGGCGGATAGATCAAGTGTTGCCACATGAAGAAACTCCCAAAATATTTGGTAATCTTTTGATTTACTTCAATTGCAACATACACTTTAGTAATTGTTTTCGTAATGATTTTCAATTAATTGTTGTAACATTTTATAATAAGAATTTGCTACTGGTATATATTGTCTTCATAACATATGTGTTCCGTTTGTATTTTCTGCTTTTATATAATATAATATTAATTGTTAAAGTATATTATACTTTAACAATTTATATTATATTCCTTTTTAAACTGCAAACACCAGAAACTCATATAAATAACAATTTGATGATAGATGAACTTTAAACTTTATAGGTTAATTTACCCAGTTTTGGGAGTTTTGAGTATTTATATAAAAATACCGAACACCACACTAGAAAGAGACTTCCCACCACTTAGAGTAAGATAGCAATGCGTAGGTATTTGAATCAAGTAGGTATTAGGAGTGTTTTCTCCATTCTACCTCTAACTTCATGGTATAGACCATTGGCATTGGTACTAGGTAGTTACATGAAACATATGGACATACGTAGACATACGTCCGACATAGCCGCGTGCATAGTTGGGTCGTGCGGCGACATGCGACATACCGCGACATGCGACATATGCCGCCTCTACACATAGGCCAGCGCATTCGCCGACGCGCTGGCGGTGCGCTTGCCAACGCGCTTGTGAGTGATCCACACATTGGAAGGTTGTTCCAGGTCGTTCAGTATGGTTTGGTTCGGGCCAATGTGCGGACGGATTCAAATTGGATGTTGAGTCGCTAACAGCTGCAGCTGTATATTTATTCACAGCTTATAACTACTTTGTAAATGTGTACAAGAAAAGGGTGATAAAAAAGAAATGGCAAAAAAGAAGGTGGTGGATGTTATCAATACATCGAAACAGAACAATGTAAAATCGCTGCTCCGGGCAAACTAATCGCGCGGCCAATGTGTGGATGGTGCGCCAAGCTTGCGACAAGTGTCCTTTGATGTTGCCGACACCGCGCGGCTAGCTCGCAAGCGCGCCAGCCAACGTTCAAATACCTACCGCCAATGCGACAACGTCCGTTCTACACATTGGGCCAGTGGCTGGGCCAGCGCGCTTGCCAACTCGTTGGCCTATGTGTAGAGCCGCCATTACATGTGGACATACCGCGACATATCTGCGCGCTGGCGAGCTGGCATGGCAGGTAGGTGTCGGCCGCGGACCACCGCGCCCACTGAATGCACGCCTGACATGCTTGGGAATTTCTGAGTAGACATGTACGTACGTATGTACATATGTACATATTATAGGTAAGTAGGCAGTTGCGTATCTGCAAACTGCCTTTTTTAACACGGTAGTAGTAGATAGACTACCACTGTAGTCTAATAAAAATATATATACCTATATATATCTAATCTAGCCTATTGTGGAAATAACTTAAGTAGTTACTTAGTAGGTACCTAGTAAGTAGTCTTGTAGGTATATCAAGTATTTGCTCATCTTTTGTCCACAAAATTTTAATAAATCTTTATTTTTATAATAAACTAGTGGATGCTTGCGGCTTCGCTCGCATTAAGAAGTAAAACTTGAATCCCCTATTTCACCCCTTTAAAAGCAGCTTTCCCAAAAATCCTTTCTTAGCGGATGCCTACGTCATAACATCTACCTGCATGCCAAATTTCAGCCCGATCCGTCCAGTGATTCGTTGATAGATCACTATATCAGTCAGTCAATCAGTCAGTCACCTTAGAGTTTTGTATATATAGATTAAAAATGAGCAGTACAGACCACTTAACTTACCTGACCGACCACTACTTTTTTTTTAGCTTGTACGGGTTTGCACTTGACCATAGTTCGACATATTTTTTGGTAGTTCAAAATCAGATTCTTATCATCTCCTTCAAGCAAGATTTTGTTTATTAAGAGCTGTTTGCCGGATTTTTTTTCAGAATTTGGTAAAATTGGAGGTATTTATCTAGTATTTACAATACATGTTTAACTAGGTGTGTAAGTAGTAAAATTTATTTTTAATCAATCTTTGATAACAAGACAATCCAAATAAACTGTGTTCGTCTTTTAAGCTGTTGAAAACGCTAGAAACCAACAACAGAACTGTGCACGCTAATTTGAATATCGTTTATTGTTTGCACGGCTCTCTAATTAGGTAACAGTGTAACCTCTAACCAAGTATGGCGGACAAATGGAAGATTTTAAAACCTTAACTGCAGACTAGTGCAGATGCAATTACGTATTTAAAACACTAAGTCTATGAAGTAGAGGTTTAAAAAAATGCCATACTATAAATAACAGTGTAATCGTGATATTACAACCTAAGTATATATAACCGGTTGCGATTCACACAACCGGTTGCGGTTGATATAGACATACCTACACATACACAGACATACGTGTGTCTTGAGATATATGTGTGACTACTCTTACTGGACTTGTAAAACACTATATTGTAAAGCACCATGTAAAACCATTCCCCGAACAAATTGCATTAGTCCGGTACAAGAGGAATTATTTAAATGTTGAAAGATGTTCGCGCCGTGTAAAGGGTATGCAGATGTTGAGCCAATAGCGCGCAGATGGCGCTGCGAGCCTATTTGCTTGCTTCTAGCTAACTGTGGAGAGGCGGCGGTGGAGAATTCTCTTGTGGGTTTTCTCTTTTCTTTTCAATGTTTTTTTATGGTAAAAAATGTATATTAGGAAATAAATATGTCAGTTAAATAATTTTCCGATTTAGCTTTGTCAATTAAAGCATGAAATTTTACATCTGTAGGTAGTATTTTTTTTTAAAGAATTAGAATCCGTGTATGTAAAACTATTTTATTATCATTTTAAGAGCCCTCGTTTATTCTATTCACTCATAAACCAAACTACTAGTCCCTCAGTACATGTATCCGATGAACTATAAATGCAAATCAAGTTTGACATTCGCATTTTATCTTGTTAGGTAGGTATAGTAAAATATCTTTACGACAGTTATCTTTCGTGGAGTAGTCATGCAAAGCAGTCTCCTGGCCCTGGGATAGAATAACTCAAGAGGTACCTAGTCGTATTACCTGCACCAGTCCCGAGCAAGGTTCGATTCCATTCTGAATTGAATCCCGACAACAGCTGCATTTGCATAGCGGACTTGTCTCCCGCTTGCCTGCGCCAGTACACTCTCACCACGGTGTAGGTATTGCTTACAGTAATTTATCTTCATGGAAATAGTCGAAATATGAATGAGTTACCTAGTAAGTACTAATTCAGCGTTTGTTGGTTGCTGAACAACATCTACGTGTTGGAGGACTGATCAAACATTCATTAAAAGTAGGTGCCTACTAATTGAGGTACTGCAAAAAGCATACAATCTGACGCCATTGTTATTAGATCATGGTGAAACCGCACAAGGATGTGTTGTTTGCAATCTTAACATTCAATGTGATCTTACCAAGAGATGGACAAAGACTACAAAAATAAAAATACTGGAAAAACGCGATCATCAATTTAAATAAAAAGCAAAGTTTCATTAATTTGTGCAATGAATAGATAGATAGATAAAACTCTTTATTGTAACACAGATTGAAAAAAGACAAACAGAAACACAAAATACTTAAAAAAATAGTGCCACAACTAGCGCTAATAGCAATTTCTTCCAGGCAACCGTAGGATGGATAGGAGTCGAAAGTAAAATAAAGGATGGGGTGTTCAAAAAAGAGAAAATACCTAAATACTAACAACCATATACTAACACACGACTACAACAGCAGATTATTGAGCTAATGAGTTTAGGTACCAATTTTAAACCATAGGGCATATGCCAATTTAATATTTTCTTTGCCATAAAAACGCTAAGTTGCATAAATATGAGTAATGCTGCACTGCAGCACAGTCTCGTCTAATCCAGGTGTCTAACTTTTTAATTAAATCCCCCTTAGAAAGAGATATCGCTCAGGTATTTTAATTAGCGAGTAACTTTGTTTCTTTTGCTAGCTGAGTGAAAGGTAATTTCAGTGACCGTAAATTAACCAAGTTCGTAACATTTTTTATCTTTTAAAGGAGCTGAAAGAATAGCTTAAAAATGTTATTTCCTTGGAACTAATGTATTAATAAATAAAGGTGTTATGATAATGAGATAAAAAAATACGTTCTACATACATGCAGAATAATATTTTGTAACATTACCTCTTAAATGAATTTAGGTTAATAACAGTTTTAGTAGTACAGCGTCGCTAACAAATAACTGTTAATATTTAAGTGTAAAATATAATTTGATGATGTCGATTTGTCGATGTTCCTTCGTCTATTCTGCGAGCTAGCAGTGAAGTCCCGTGCCTATTGTATGGTAGGGTATTTATTATTATTTATTTATAACTCTCCTTAAAAGAGGAGAGTTTTCCAAAAGTTTTTTTGAATTTTCTTTTTTATCGAAAATTTCGGAATATAATTAAATAATTAAACGATCCCAGTTTCACTGAACGCAAATCTTAGAATTTGTGTGATGTAAGAGCATACAGCGCCATCTAGTTTTTGCTACAATAACTACAGATATTTCAAGATTAACTTTTTATTTTTACAAACGTGTCCGTGAACTGAGTAACTGAGGATTATAAAATGTTGATTAGTTTAGTGATTTAAACCTATTTTTTTATGCTTTATGTACAGTAAAATAGTAATTTTATTGACCAAAGTGATCCAGTATTAAACAAATAGTCATGGAATAGAATAAGCGCTAATTTGTGAATTCGCGAATTTACAAAAGCTAATTTAATGAAATTTTAAAATTGAATTTGCCTTTTAATTTAACAAAAATTTAATGCCATATAGACATGAATTACACCCATAATGTTTCTAGGCAAATAAACTACCTAAATCATTATTAATTATATTTATATTTCAACATAGCATATTTCAACGATCACGACAAAATTATATGTTTACAGTAAGTAGCTTATCTTGGATATTCATTAATCACCATAAAATAATTATCACGGACGGATATGTAATTTTACTACTTATCTTAATTATTTTTAAATCTAGTATTTAAATGCAATAAATTTGTTTTGTTACTTGATAAATTCCTTTGTGACATTATACTGCAACGTGTTTTGATGGATTAATTGCAAAAGCCAAAATCTACGTAGACAGGTACTTACAGACGCATAGTCTGTAAGTACCTGTCTACGTAGATTTTGGCTTTTGCAGTGGGTTTTCAATTTATGGATGACTTTATTATGTTAAATCCATAACATGTTTTGAGGAGTTCGTTTCCACGAGACCGCGGTAGGAATATGTAAATAAATAATCATTTCTATTTATCTAATTATTTACATTTACATTTATTTTATATCTTTCATTTTCATCGATGCTACGACTACTCTGTATACTTAGAAAATAGCTACGTTGAACGCCCGAAAGTGACGGTTTACTTACCATCAGGCGTCTCTTTGCCATTTTTGCCATCATCCGATCCGAAAAACTTCGTATCAAGCAGTCTAAATCCTTACCCATATTTCAGAGCTTGGTTTTTAATTATTACATTTCTACTTTGTGATGTTAATAGTTTTTGTTTAAGAATGTTTATATGTATTATGTTCTGTTTTCTTTTTTATCGTAGGTGTGATTTCCTTAAATGTGTAAATTTCATTTAAATCAACTTAGCTTTTCATATTATTTTAACTGTACTTTTTTTTTTATAATGACGCATCAGCTACTTTTATCCAATACTTATTCAAATCATAATTTGCGTGCAAACATGTTCATTTGAAGGTAACAGAACGAGCGGCTCCAGCCAGAGTGATCCGGCGGTGGCTCGAGTGTTCCGTCAATTTCGCAAATGGACCGCGTCTAATTGGAGAGGCATCGAGAGGCTTAAGGTGGCCTCTACCTACCTACAGGCGTCTACATACCTCTTGTACAAGGTGTAACTAGGGACTGATATTTTATGAGTGTATACAGAGCACGATGAACACTTTTTACAATGAAGATACCTTAAATTGTAATCTATGATCGAGAGTGCTTGCCTAGAAGAAACCAGACACCATTCATAAGCAAACCCGCAATATTATACAGATAAGATAAGATAAGATAACTTTATTGGTCAAAAACTTAGGTTCTAATACAATTTTGATCACTACACTCCACACTAGGATGTAATGTACCTGTATTGTGGAGTGTAGGCTCTTCCTTAGGCTAATACATTAATTTATATAGTTAAAACATAATAAGATCAGTTTTTCGTGTGTTTCTGACTGGTAGGCGCCAAGAAAGAGATCATGTACTTATGTTGCAGGCTAAGATACCTATTTAAGATAATCGCTGTGTGTGGCGCAGGCATTCCACATCCTACACTAGGCTAAGCCTGTGTTGTAAGACTTGGTCAGTCTGAGCCACACTAGTGACATGTGTAACTTGGTTTGATTATTGGCAGTATTGGCACCTCCCATACAAGTTTGAAAATAAAACAGTATCTTAATTAAGTACTTGTTACATTTTAAATTATACAGTACGTTTTAATTAGTAGTCTCTAGAATACGCGGTGGTGTTTGATGTCTGTGTGTGTGATGTAGTGTGTGTTGTGAAGTATTTGTATATTTGAGTGTTATCAAACGGTAGTTGGTGCTAGTTAAGATACGAACTGTAATAATGATTCCGTGTCCCGGTAGTTTAATGTTTGTAGCCAGGTGTTGATTTTCTTTTTACAGACAAATCTGGTAGTATTAAGTAGATTAAGTTCACATTCGAATTTGGAGTATAAAGCAGGGCCTTTGTAATAGTACGCACGTTGTGCTAGTCGTGTGTTGGTGGCGGGGATGTTCCAGGTGTTGCGGCGCGATGTTGGTTTCGTAGTGAGAGCTGTGACTGGGGCAGTTTTATGGAACCGAAGGATCACGAACAATATGTATAATTGCCTAACCGTCAAAAATTTTGTCTCTTGGTAAAGCTCATGGGTCGGGTGTCTGAATGGCTTCTTATAGGCAACCTTTAGCACTGCTCTTTGGGCTACTTCGACCTTTTTTAAGTGTTTTTTAGCGGCTGACCCCCAACATGTGATGCAGTAGCTGAGGACTGATTGACACAATGCCATGTACACGGTTCGCATAGTTTGTGGGTCAGCTACTGAACTTAATCTTTTGAAGACGTGTAGCATTTTGCGGAGACGGATACACACTTTGGTTTTGTTTTGCAATATCTAGAATAGGTGAAGTAAATGTGCTCTTATCTAGGTCAGTAAGTTACTTTTGTCATGCTGAATATGTTTTCAATCAGAAGGCATTATTTTATGTAACACCTTGTAGATATCTACATAGGTAGATAGTAGTATAGGACTATGTACGATTGGACGTCGTAGCGGTAGGTACGTACCATTGATGGGCTCTTGGCTTATTCTCAGATATTTAGTACTCATTAAACATGAACTGATCTTAATTGAGGATGGCTAGGTACTGAACATATTTTATCTACGCTAATGTTGTAACAGTCTACTTATGTTTCCAATACTTGACTTATAATTACTACTGTTATAGCACAGACAACAAAACACTCAATTTAAGCAATTTCACATGATGCTATAATATCCACATCGATATCGTAATAGCTCATTATAACATCGGTAAAGCGCGACCAACCTGATTGCAGGGCCAATCAGGTTAGTCGCGCTTTAGAGATAGTTAGATTTTAATGGCGGCAAAATTACTGTGGCAATATACGTACGCGTGAATTTAATGTTTCGCAATGTGTTTTGTTTTTTAAATACAAATTAAAAGTTAATAATGGATAGCGACGATGATATTTCTACGCCTCCGGATATTCTAGAATTGGCAACAAAAGTAACTCACAATCTTTTGCCAGAAAAATCTAGAAAATTATATGAAAAATTAACCATTGTCAGCTTTTACTCTTGTTGTTTGATCAATTGCATTAGTGAAGATAAAGTAGTGTATGCAACTGCATATAACACGGGTATTAAAACTACTAATTTGATGCCGATTTAGGTAATGTAATGAAATATGGTTCTTTCATAATGATTTGTAATAAGTGAACTTCCGTGGCTTCGCTCGCATTATTTCAGAATTAAAAGTAGCCTATGACACTCCTAATTCCTTTAACTTCATAATACCTACGTAACACACCAAGAATCATGATAATCCGTACAGCCGTTTTTGCGTGATGAGTGTTTAAATAAACAGACAAACAGCGACACTTATCAACAGACAAAACTTATAAAATTACCGAAACGTTGTTGTATCGATTTAAGGTATACAAAAACACACCAAATATTTCTTTTTTTAATATCTTTAATGTTAAGATTTTTGATGACCCTCTTCAGCTATATTATATGTGAAGTAAGTAAATTACCTACGCAAGATAACTGGATCAAAGCTCTAATTTAATGATAAAAGTTGACAAAGTTACTTTTCAATTAAGCACATAGTTTTTGGGTGACCTAAAATCTCGGACACTATAGCAAGTTAGTAATCTGTTCCACATAACTTCCATAATTTATATTAACTTACTACCGTAACTGAGAGCAAAACTAGATCATCTATAAAAATGACAAAGAGAAGCCTCCATTCAATAAAACTTGGTACATTTAATGCTCCATTGGCAGCCGCTGGTTTTTTCCGACGCCTGTATCTGGCAACATTAGGGACATTATCCGGAACTATCTGGGACTTTTATGGCAGCACTGGTTGCTGTCGATTAAGGGCCACTTGTCTAGACAACACTTTATACATACGTTTGACACGTTTTGTTGGTAAATTTAGCAACAAAGATTTGAATTATGTTCTTTAGATCGTATGTTACAAAAGGTGGATTTCGATTTGTCAAGCTCAGTTTTGTTCATTTCAAAAATACATTTTACATGATACGTAACAACCCTCATGCGACGCTTTATGATCTAGCTGTTAGTGTTTCAGGATAAGAAGGTTTAGGGTTTTTCTTGTCGAGCTAATTTTCGAAATAATTATTGATGTAAGTGGTTATTACAACTAAATTTAATTTATTGTGTAAAATTTTGTATGACAATCGGCCTTTGCAACTGCACCTTAACCCGAGCATGCTAGTCGTCGTTTTGGCTTGCACGTCACTAATGGTACTTAAATGCTTGTAGATTAGGTGCTAAGATGGGTGCCGTTTCAACTAAATGAGGTGCCATTTTCATACTCAAGTTATGACATTGTTACTAATATTATACTAGCAATTGTTATATAGGCCGTAAGGTTTTTCAACGTTCTTATGATGTGTGGATTAGAAAGTTTATCAATACTAATTTCATGACTTAGACGTGGGAAATAATATTTAATCAATATTTTATCAATTTACGATGCCTCCTTACCTACCTATACCTACCTATAAGAAAGTGGGTGCCCTTATATATTTTTTACGTAGGATAGGTTAACGTTTTACTACAGCCTGCATGATGTTCAGCATTGCTGCAGCCTAGGATGTAAGACGCTTACCTAGAAGATACCTATTAACTCTAGATTTGAAGACCCCTGGATTTTAGTTCGCAGAAAAACACAGTTTCTGCAGTTTAATTTATCAAGAAGTAACGTGAAATATATTTTCTTCAATTCTATTCATAAATCTGCAATGCTAATTATTTTTCCTCATCAAAGCAATACGTCCAGAAATCTACGAAACAGACATTTTAAAGATTATGCTGGTTTTTCATACGTATACTTGATTTCAAGTTTTAACATGTCTAATTTATATCAATAAATAAATATTCCGGGACATTGCACACAACGCCATCTAGCCCCACACTATGCAAACGCTTGTGTCGTGGGTACTAGATAACGGATATAATACTTACATAATATAGTTTTCTTTTGTAATACACATACTTATTATACATAGAAACGACCAGACTTTTCACAAGTAATAACAGATGGGTGTCTAACATGTCCTCATACAACTGTTCGCAGCTTCTCGCCCAATGAAACTGTGGAATCTGGGAAGGAACACGATCCTCGGAGGCCGCCGCCGGTATAAAGCAGCCCTCCAAATTAAATTCCTGCAAGATTAACTTCGGTTATTAGTGATTTTCTGTTGGTTTCATTACTTTTATAGCTTTAACCTTGGACGTGAACACGACCCTACCATGCCTGGAGGATTACTTAGTTCAAGAAAAAGATAAATCAGACTTAATGTAACGGGCGAATTTCAGTTCGTTTACTCTTATTCAGTGTGTTACTTTTGTTAACATTTGGATAATGTAAAATATGATACGTGGACTTTATAATATCTAACTAACTAATTACTAACTTAGCGATCATTGTCGTATCAATGGACTATATTTCTTGACATTAGACTGGCTTGATCGATCAATCAGCGCCCTTATTGGACACCAGAAATATAAAAATAACACAATCACTAACAAGTACATTGGAATAAATCATATCATAGAGAGGTTATTAAAAAAACATATTTTATAAATGCAACGCCACTACAATAAACTATACTCAGACGCAGTAATATAATATGAGCACATACATACATATATGAACAGCACACACATTTTTTCTCACCTGCCATCGCTAAAAACATATAGCCCTCTTGGAAGACAGTGTGAGAAACACGCGAGACAGTTATAATTTAAAACTATTTTGTAGTCATAGAGAACTGAATTTGTGACCGTGGGATCTGCATAAACATGACTACTGTCTCGTCATGGGGCTTAAAAAAGTTGGCTCAGGGCTTTCGCAACTACAACAAAGTATACTAAGTATCGTGAAATGTAACTTAACAATTTATTGTAGCTGCACACACATTTTTGTCTATTTATAATCTGAAGCTGACAAAAGTAGTAAGTAAAGCCAAATAAAATAAAATGTTTATGCATGTTTATTTTTTTATTATAAAAAGCTAATTACTTACGCCAGCCGTGGCACAGAAAACATAATACAAGCCGTGGGTTGAAACCCATACGCTTGAAAAGACTTATATTTGCAGTCCATGTGAGAAAATAACGTACAGACGTTATCGACCTGTGGCGCAAGAATGTTCAGCCGGCTAAATTTTTCCTTCCTCCCATCTCGAGCCCAAATTTAAATATCAATAAAAAGTTCACTTTGTCCACAATTACAGGCTCGGGCAGCCCTACACACATGTGCAAACGTGACGATATTATTCATTTCAAGCTTCACAATTCACTCGCCTTTAACTTCGTACAAATAAAGTCTACTTTCGTCTAGCAATGTGGGTGTTAGTGTCGCATGTCACCGAAACTCATGAATAGATATTGCAGCGTCAAAACCGCGGAAAATTGGACTTTCAGCTTTCGAATAATTTGACATTATTGTTTATGGGTGTGGAATGGGCGGTTGAATTAACACGTTTATAAAATTAAGTAACTACAGTTGTGTAAAGTTTGTATTTTACTGTCGGATGTTACAGAGAATCTTACGACGAGAATATAATCGTGGCAAATGTTATTTCATATGACAGACACACACAAATTAATAATCCATATTTTGAGAGTGGTTAAATTTCACAGCTTCTGAGTTATTATAATGAACGCAATAGACAAAACAGAATTTCCATACAAATTGAACTAATCAAGAGGAGCATGAAAGCCTCAGCTCCTGAGCCAACAAAATACAAGTAAATACAAACCGACCGTTTAAAGCAAAGCTGCTCACTAAGCTCGCGCCAACGAGCTCAATCTCAAAAAACACTTCAAGATATTTCATCGCTGTCTTCAAAGTTAACCCTTGGAAGGCTTGCTTCAAATTCACCGCGAGGTAGGTCGGCGGGTGGATATTACCCGTGAAGGATGACGTCATAATTAATAATTCGCTCACTTGCGGCCCTGAGTTCATCAAGGGGCCGTGAATTAGTGATGGCGCCCCAGTCGCTCCTGTCGTGTGAATAATAGGGCCGGCCAAGAAGCGGCCGCGAGCGGTCAAAATGGCCCAGATTAGTTTTTCTGGTGGTGGGTTAATGCGCGTTATTTTAGGCGCGCCCGCGGCCAGGGCGGCCACGGGGAAGTTTACTGAGGACGTGTCGAGGGGCATCTTTTGTTCCGAAACTCGGTTTTTGGACCATCTCGTCGGCGTGCCAGGGTTATGAATGTTTAATTCGTGTAAGTACTTTATCCGCATTGATAATGCTTTTAACTTTTTGGATTAAATCGCGTACTAAATTGTACTTTTAACAACTAACTAATCATTGAATAGACAAATGAATGTCGTAGCAAGCAGGTAGGTTATTAATAACGTACCTAATGATATCCTAATTAAATTAGCATAATTGAGACCAGGTTTGTATACCTGCTCTAGAATCAAGCAAATTAGCTGCTAATGTCTCTATAAGATAATTATACCAAGATATATCCGAGAAATATGTGTGCATATAAATAAATTATGTGTCATAAATACTAAAAACCTTATTAAGTACATATATATTGAATGTTGATGGTATTTTAATGCTATTTGTACTTACTGAATAAGAATAAATCATGACAATATGATCAATGTTTGTTTTCGAGAAAATTGTGCGCACATAAAAACACACACACTCATGAGCTTAGCACGTGTGATTATAGATCTAATTGAAAATACTATTGATTAATATCACAACATGTACGTCAATTTAATAGACTCTTTTTTTCAAGATGTTTAAATCTCTAAAAAACTTGCCACCACCTTGCCTCTGGGTTAGACGTAACCTTTCGACTCTGTGAAATACATCCCGTACTATGTGTAGTGACTTCCTTCCAGCGAAGCAATATTGCGATGCGACCCTACACAGGTATATAAGTTCCCAGCGGCCTTTCAACAAACAATCGCATCACGCTACACGGATTCCAAGTGTCAAACATTGGCGCAACTCTATTAAATAAAACATTTGTATTGTTCTCTAACCCTTCAGATTTAGGGTCAGAGTCGACCTTTCTATTGTGTGATCCGATTGAACTGTTACTTATCTCTTATACAAAGGCACCTGCGGGGACTACTGAGGTTTCAAAATTCGGATATGTTACTATATAGGCAGGCATTTTGACTAAACTTGCCTGATACTAAACAACGTTATTTATATGTGATGAATTATAATCCAGGGATCTTCAAATATAAAGTAAGTAAGTATTTTCTAGGCAAACGTGTTACATTGTAGACACAACTGGTTCACATCAGGCAAGTTATCGAGTAAAAAACATAATTATCTACCTGTTCGGAGTTCATATCGATCAAATTATAGTTCAACTATTGAAAAACGAAATATCTGAGTATTTATATGAAAAGGTTATCTGCATTTATAATTTACGTTCATTTTATAATCAGTTTTTTTTAAATCAGATAAATGTCAAAAAACAATATTTAAACCATAATAGTTGTACAATGGTTAGTAGCCAAATAGAGTAGCGATAGGGCAAGTTTCGTTCTAGCCGTAACTCTGAGAGTATTGGCCGCCCTTTGTGTTGCCACTTCTACTATATTTCAGAGGGCTATAGTTCGGTAATAAATTAGTATCAATAGTAGAATCAAAGTAATATAAGCGATAAAAATTGGAGATATAGGTTTGGTACTTAGATTAGATAATTTATTTGTGATTCTATCAATTAATTATGTATAAAAATAAGAAAATTAAACATAAAATATGGTAGTTCTTATAAGCGATAAGAATTGGAAATATAGGCTTGGTACTATAGCGGGGATGTCCATGATAAAAGAAAAGTCACTGGGTCCCACTACAAATTATTTATTTTCGGAAGCGTCACGATACATTATTTTTGAGCCGCGGAGAGCGCAGGCGGCGCGCTCAGGAGTTTCCGTGCAACTATTAATGTTTCTGATTCTTTATTCTTTCGGAGCGCCGCGTGCCTTCCTTAGCGGGGGCGGGGCGAGGGCCAACATTTGATATGCGCGCTACAACCTCCCCCTCCAAGTCACATGATCGACCCGACTGTGACTTGGCTGGACGTCCACGACGGCGAGGATGTCTGATAGTAACAACATCTCCAATGTAAGGAGTTAGGGCGCTGGCATGGTACTTCCCTCGGATGTCCCCAGTTGAATCGACAACCTCAAAAGACGTGGGAGAAATGACCCTAGCAACTTGATAGGGCCCCTCTCGCTTTGGCGCGAACTTCTTGGTGAATCCTTTGGCTGCATTACTGTACAAGTGTGTATCCACCAGTACCAAATCCCCAACGTTGTATGGTACAAAGTCTCTACGCCGCTGATCTCCATCCGCCTTCCTTCTATCTTGGTGGTCTTCGATATGGCGTTTGACATCAACGAGAATACGCCCAAACTCGTTCAGATACGGCGTAATTTGTGGCACAAAATTTTCTTGTGAAACTATTGCCCGAATGTCATTGTTGACATCTAGAGGAGTACGCATTTCGCGGGCAAACGTCAAATACGACGCAGAATGACCCGTGGTCATGTTGATTGCATTATTCAATGAAAATCTTACTGTAGGTAGAACCTTCGGCCAATTACGATGCTCAGAACCTACCAATATCGCCAGAAGTTGTTTTAATTCGCGATTCTTCCGCTCAGCGGGATTAGCTTCCGGGTGGTAAACTGAAGTAAGGGCTTGTTCCACCCCCATGACATACATTACTTTTTGCATTACTGCCGAAACAAACTGCGTACCATTATCCGAAATGATACGACGAGGCAAGCCGTAACGCAAGAAAACCTCTTCGACAAGAACCTTGGCACAGGTCTCCGCTGTGGTATCCTGAAGCGCAAACAGCTCTACCCAACGACTGGCAGTGTCTTCAACAAGAAGAATCCACTTCTCTGCGTTGTCGCCTTCAGGTAATGGGCCAAAAAGGTCCATGGCCAACACTTCAAATCGCTGATTCATTATCGGTGTCTGGAGTAGTCCTGCCGGTTTCATGTTAGTTGGTTTGTATTTCTGACATGCATCACATGCTTTTAAATACTGGGCTACATAAGTCCTCATATTTTTAAAGAAGTAACGTTCTTTTATCTTCTTTAGTGTCCTCTCTAAGCCTAGATGACCAGCAGTCGGCGCATCATGAATTTGCTTCATGAGATCTTCGCGAAGAGATTCTGGTACAACTAGTTGAGGTTCCTCAGATTCATTATCTTGGTCACATCTATATAAGACTCCTTGTGACATGTAATAACCTCTATCAGACCATCGGTCTGCTGTACTGGTCTGGTCTTCAAAGTCGGAGATGATCTTGCTGACTTCCGGATCAGCAAGCTGAGCACTACGGATATCCAATGGGCTACGATGTGGTAAGTCTACTACAACCGGACAAAGTTCAGTAGCCGGCTCCTCTACTTCTTCAGTGACGGGGCGGCTCAGCGTATCAGCAACCAGATTAACTCGTCCCGGAGTATACTCGACATTCAAATTATGCGCTTGTAGCTTCATAGCCCAACGTGCTAATCTTCCACTCGGTGTCTTTAGAGTCAGCAGCCACTTCAAAGGCTGATGGTCGGTTGCCACTAAGACTTGGGCTCCTTCTACATAGTCACGAAACTTATCTAAAGCCCAAACAACCGCTAGAGCTTCTCGCTCGGTAGTATGATAATTGCGCTCAGCCGAGTTAAGCAGTCGGCTAGCGTACACAATTGGTCTCTCCTCTGTCGGACACGAACCTTGTAGAAGTACGGCTCCTAGTGCGTACGAACTGGCATCAGTCCGCAATATAAAAGGTTCGTCGAAATCTGGCTGGCGCAGAATCGAGCTGGAGGAGAGTCGCTTCTTGAGTTCTTCAAACGCGATGTTCTGCTCCTCCCCCCACTGCCAGCGTCTGTCCTTCTTCGTTAAATCAGTCAAGGGCCGTGCGATCTCTGAAAATTGCATGATGAACTTGCGAAACCATGAGCAAGTCTGGAGAAAAGTTTTCAGCTCCTTCAAATTGGTAGGTGGCTTCATACTCATCACAGCTTCTACCTTTGAAGGGTCCGGTTCAATTCCTTGGGCTGAAATGACGTGTCCCAGATAAGTTACCTTCTCTCTTGCAAACACACATTTTTCCCTGTTAGCATACAACTTAAACAAGCGAAGACGATCAAAGACCTGTTTTAGGTCTTCCAGGTGGTGATCCAGGTCTTCCGAGATCACCAAAATATCATCCAGATAAGTAAGAACACAGATGTCCTTGAGTCCTGATCTCATCCTATCCATTAACCGTTGGAACGTAGCCGGCGCATTCTTCAAACCGAACGGCATACGGCAAAATTGGAAGTTTCCGAACGGCGTAGTGAACGCTGTCTTGTGTCGGTCCTCTGGCACTACCATCGTCTGCCAGTACCCCGATTTTAAGTCAATCGTAGACATTACAGCATTCGGCCGTGTACTCTTCAACAGCTCATCAATGACAGGAATCGGATAACGATCAGTTTTAGTCACTTTATTTAATTTTCTGTAATCCACACAGAAACGAACCTCTCCGTTCCTCTTAGGTACTAGTACTACTGGAGCTGCCCACTCAGATTCAGCTTCTTCAATAACTCCTTCTTCGAGCATCTTATCTAACTCCTTTCGAATAATTTCCTTCTTCGCAGGAGAACAGCGATATGGTGGACTAGCTATAGGTGTAGCGTCTCCGGTGTCAATACGATGCACTGCAAATTCTGTCGGTTCCCCTCCTGCAGCAAAAATGTCCTCGTTGACATTCAGGACTTGGGATAATCGCTCACGATCCTCGACATTAAGATGAGTGCCTTCATCTTCCCTAAGCTCCACCGAAGCGCAGGTCAGAGCTTGAACGTCCATAGCTTCATAACGCATAGGTTGAGGTGTCCTATCATGTCGCATGTACCATACCCCAACATCAAAGTCAAGTACCACACCAGCTGCACGAATGAAATTCATACCTAACAGACTCTCGGTTGCATCCGGGAGCATTATGAATTTAACGACAAACGTTAACCCTCGCACGACAATTTTGACCCGTGCTACGTCAACATTTTGGAAGCACACTCGCCCATCAGCATATTTCAATTTTACAAACTTTTGTGAGAAGACATGACCATTATTAACTAAGTGTTCACGAAGGCTTTTACTACCTACACAATGCTTAGCGCCACAATCTAGCAATAAATTGCCTACAGAATCACAGATACGCACTTCAATAATCGGCCTAGGTCGCGAGTCGAGATCATCGCTGATCATAGACGTTACGGAAACTGCCTGAAAGGCCACTTTTACCGCGTCACTTTTCGCTTTTTTACACGTTTCACATTTAGACCGTATAACACCTGGTGCTCCGCATCCAAAGCACGTGATACTAGGACGATTCTCCGACTGGGTAACATCATTGTTTTCTGCAGGTTTCTTTTCCTTCAGCCGTCTACAGGCGTCCTTCAAATGACCAAACTGTTTACAATAACTGCATTGAGGTCGTGACTTAAGAGCGCGTGTCACGCTGGATCTGGCAGCATCATTAGACGACGAAGACGACGGCGAGTTAACAGGTTGACTACTTTCGCTCAGAAGATCCTCAACTCGCCGGGCGCGCCGTATCAGTTCGTCAAAAGTATCGAAAGACGAGCGCGGAATTTTCTCTCTAATTCGAAGATGCAGCAATCCGTACAGCATATCCAGCTGGGTCGCTTGTGACAACGACGACGGAGGAAGCTGGGCATACAGGGCACGCACGTGGCATATGAAAAGGTCAGTGGCCTCGTGCTGACCCTGCTCACGTTCAAATATTTTCCTATAGATGAGATGCGGTGGCAGTCGGGGTCCAAAAGTGTTCTTCAACGCTTCGACTGCGTCCTTCCAGGTGGCCGTGGTAGCTTTAACTCCTTGCCACCACGTTGCTGCCATATCCGTAAGCAGCATGGAGAGCCCTCGGAGGGCAACGTCATCACTGACGGCAGCGCATTCCTTATAGGTTTGTACGGCGTCCAAAAATGCCATTACATCGGACGATTTGTCACCACTAAATCGAGCGGTGCATTTCAATAAGTTATTAGAGGGCATGTTCGTACCTTGTGGTCCGTGACTTAGCTGATTTAGTAGAAGCATAAGTTGGTCGGCGCTCAAGACGATGTTAGGAGCGGCGGCCACGCCCGCCGGGACGGGGGCGCCAGCCGACGCAGGTGCAGGAGGCGGCGGCGGCGCAGCGCACGCCTCGGCCGCTAGGGCCGGCGCGGCCACAGGCGCCGCCGTGACACCATCACAGCCAACGCTCGGACCCAGTCCTAGCGTCACCTGGTGCACACGATACTCGCGCGGTGGTTCGGCCTCCAGGCCGTCCAGAACAACCGGCGCGGGCGGCGGCGGCGAGTCCTCGGACGAGGCACCGGCACGCGTTAACACCATTGTCCGCAAAAGTACACAAACACAGTACACGATATACCTAAACGTTGGTTAACTCGTACACGGGAGTTTAACTAACATTCACCGTTCATAATAGGTATAAACGTCTAATAAATAGCAATCACAGTCCATCATAGGTATAACGAAAACGAAACGTTCGTTTACTTTTCTAAACACACACGCGTAAACTGGGTTCATAAAAAGTCTAGGTAACCTAACGACATAGGTACTAATGTGCATAGAAAACCAAAATAAAACACTGTATAGTCACATAAAACACGAAACAATAGGTCCCAATCAAAGTCTAGGATACCTACGTGTTCATCCAGGTTCACTTGGTACGCACTAACACTGTCCAACTAGACAAAAGACAACCGACTTTATTCTCATATAAACACGAAACAATAGGTCCCCAATACCTACGTGTTTACTACCGATATTATTACGCTGAGAGTTCAACACCAATAAACACAGGTACTTCAACGTAATTACGTGGCGAGAGAATATTATCGTTTTCTCTAAAACTGCACGGACAACATTCGACTGAGTTCACAGTTCACACAACACTATCTCGATTTCCGAGAATTTTGAGTGAATGTATGAACGAACGAACGACTAACGAAGGAGCGGTATAGGTACTAGCGTGGCGCCTTCCGATACACGGGTCTATTAACAAATATACTTCCCGAAGTTTTGTATTGCGCCACGTGCGTTTGCCCATATACTCACACACACATAGTAAGTACACATCACAGTTCACTGCGGTAAAATACGCAACATACCTACACGCGCTCACTTTCGCGAATAATTTTAACACTGATATTTAGAGTTCTGCTTCACGTTAGGCGCCATTATAGCGGGGATGTCCATGATAAAAGAAAAGTCACTGGGTCCCACTACAAATTATTTATTTTCGGAAGCGTCACGATACATTATTTTTGAGCCGCGGAGAGCGCAGGCGGCGCGCTCAGGAGTTTCCGTGCAACTATTAATGTTTCTGATTCTTTATTCTTTCGGAGCGCCGCGTGCCTTCCTTAGCGGGGGCGGGGCGAGGGCCAACATTTGATATGCGCGCTACAGTACTTAGATTAGATAATTATTTGTGATTCTATCATGTGTAATACATATAAGAAAATTAAACTTAAAAAATGGTAATCACGAAATTCACTTGTTCAACAGCAATAGCTTCTAATATAATCGGAAGAAAACTTAGAATAGAATAGATGTATTTTGGATTATACATATATGATCGAATATATAATTAAAAAGGTTTCATTAAATAGTTCTGCCTAACAGTTCTTTGAATAGACTGTTGAAACTAAGCTAAAAAAAATGAAACCTAAACTTCCCCCCAATATTGTACTACCTATGACCTAACAGAGGTATTTGTTATTTCATTAGCAGCAGAGCTGAAATCGTGTCGAAGCAGAATATACGAGCGCAACCGAAATGGGATCTCGAAGCCAAGCACGATAAAAGATTTATATATTGTGGTGAGTCTTCAATATCTTCAATATCCTCTATTTACTGGTGTGTCGGCAAATCCATTAATACAACGATGTTGCCAGACCAATGAATCCAAATAATGTAATATGTGACGAATTTAAGATGGAGTTCTTGAAGATAGAGGTTGTGATGGGTTCTGTTTCGATATCAAGTTCACCTTATACTTGTAAGCGATTCTAATTTTTGTGCTACATTTGTCTTTACAATCCAGATGTCCATACGATATATGTATGTAGGTATTTAATATTGTAAACACGGATGTATTTTAAAGAATCAGTAGATATCACTTCCTGCACACAGAAATTACTTTCAGTGATCTTCTTCTCGAGAGTTTATCAAGCCGCCTTAAGGGCTTCTGATAAAGCTGCCAAATATGGCACCAGTTTCTATTTTTTCTGATTTTGTATACTTAGGATTATAATCATAAATCTTTTGTAGCTTTTACACCCGGCTTTTTTTTTGTTATGACTTTTGCGCAGATATGACTTCGCAATTCTGCAAATACACCCCGGTTATTTTTCTGTGAGGTAAGTTATGAAACCTTTTTTCATAACCAAATTGAAAAGTTGGTGCAAAATTGTGCAACCAATTATTCGATTCCTTGCATCCATTGCACCACAATCGAAGCCGGACAAAGGAGACCGTTTAATCTGTCCGCTTAATATGTCACCTGGTATTTAAATTTAATTCACCTGTGAGAGGTATAAATGGAAGTTTCACGGATCGGAAACAATGCCAGTGGTTCTGATGAATGGACATTGCACGCGGCTGTAATACTGTAACTTCAGCTATTTTTCACAAGTCATATTGACGAGCGAGCGGACTTTTGTGGTCCAGAAAAAAAAAATGCCTATTGATAGTCGATGCTAGCGGTTTTGCTCGCGTTTTCACAATAAAGGTTACTTGTATCACCTGAAAGACTCTCTGTAATTTTTATCAGTTATCACTATGTCGATGTTTATGACAATCACAATACGTTGTGACGAAACAAACACAACATTTTCGCTTTTATAATATAATAAATAGGTAAGATTTAAAAAGAATTTTTTTTTTCATTTTCCATCTAAACATCTTTTACCAAAATCTAAAAGTTTACAAATGGATTTCTTAATCCTAACTCTCAAGCCCAAGATTTAATAGCAACATTACGTAGTTTATATAATGCCTGAATATGTTTAAGAGTAGTTGTGCAAGCGTGCCTAAAACTGTTTACTGAAAGGTAGAATTTCACACCTCATGTATGTGACACACATAGATATTATGTAAGTGCCTTCACATAGAGGTGTATCGTAAATTTTATCGCGGCGTTCTTTTGTTTCCTTAGATTTCCTCATTTCCAATTCCACGTATCGCACGACTTCATCTAACACGCCGTAAAGGGGCTTGGGACGGAAAAGCTAAGGAATTGTATTGTGTAAGGTCAGCTGATTTAAAGTTGATGGTTTTTTACCATTGTATTTAATAAACTTTTCTCTATTTTATTATTAAAAGTTTAGGGAAACATTATTATCAAACCGAAACGTAACCGTAATAGTTATATATTTAGTTTTTTTTGTCATGAATGCAGCTAAGATACTTTTGGATGTAAATTAGTGTACTAGTGGCTTAATAGCTACAACAATTTGGTTCAACTATATTATATTTGCTACACAATACATATTTAAACTATGTATAAACATGTTCACTGTTCGGGCGCTGTAAAAATAAATTTTGGCTGTAAAACAATAATAGAAGTTGTATCAGACAAATAAGGTTTTATAAAAAGGTATTTATTGCTCAAAAAGGTTTCGATACTTACCAAAAAACACGTTAAAATGATCAACGTTGTTTTGTCCAACAATTTTTTTATACACTTTTCTTACCAGTCCAAGATAAGTAAGTCGTCACGTCATATTTAGGCGCGTCTCGCCGCCGACGCGTGACGTCACTCATACCTACTGAGCCGAGTGTCATGGCAAATGGCCCATACAAAGGTTAGGTTTGATCTTTGATAGAAAACACTTTATTTATTTTGCAAATGATTATGATAGAATTATTTACTGCATTTTTAATTTTTAATTGATCTGAAATTGAAAATAACGACAAATTTATTTTTGATTATGAACTACAATACCCTATTTAAATTTAGATAATAACATTTAAATTCAGATAATTCATCAATGTAAATAGATCCAATGATATTCTATATAAACTGAGGTAGATGCGTTTATACCCCGTTCTGTGTAGCGAACTCAAATCAGGCTACGTAGCATGATTCGGCTCAGTCGCCTCGAAGCAACGCGCGGCGACGCACGTTGACGGCGCGACTTTTTATCAGTAAAAAATATTCACAATGCCATCGTATGTGTTTAGAAAGTGCAATAATTACACTGGGACGAGTGCCAAAAGCAAGAAGAACGTGTCGTTTCATTTGTAATTATTGTTTATCCTTTTAAAATGAAAATACAAATATTTAATAATTCTATAAATCAACCAGTGACGCGATCTCCACGAAAGAGACAAATAGCGACTCGAATTCACGATTGACGGCGGACGTAGCTGTAAACATACGTTTATCTCTTTCTCACAACGGGGCTTTATATATCTCTGACCACTTTTACTTTCCTGAATAACGTAAACAAAGCTGCGTATATTCTACCTAAGTAGCTATAGCATAATTTCGCCACGCGCTAGGGCGATTTTGAATGAGTGTAACATCTCTATTTGTAAAATCTCATTGGATAGATCTCTGAATTTAAACGTCTTAACACGAACACTGATTATGCGTTACTATAATATTTTTTTATCATATCTTGAGGCGTAACATTGTTATGATACGATTTTCTCAAAGTCCCTCTAATCCTTGAATAAATAGAAGGTTACCAGAACTTATCAACGCAAAACACTGTCTGTTTTATGAAAACAATTTGTAGCTGAGCTTGCGAGTTATTTGCGCGCCCTTTGACTCATCCGCTGCCATCTTCCAGAGGAAATTGCTTTTGTAAGTGGATCCATGATAACCCTTAAGTTTGGCGAAAAAACTTGAAAAGTTCGCCAAAAGTTCCTGACAAAAGGGGAGAAGTTGGCAACTTAGATCGGTTATGGATGAGACCACGGCGCCGGAAATTTAAAGTTTTTAAACTTTCACGAATAATTGTTAAAGAGTTGAATAATGAGATCCCACGATAAGGTTTGATTTAAAGGGTTAAAAGTATTTGGGTTTTCATTTATTTATATTTTATTATTATTTGCTAGGTTTCTCAATTCGTTTGTTTTAACTATTTGATCAAACTAGTTCGGTGTGATACATATTTTGAGGTTTTTTTATTTACTAATGACTGTATTAGAAACTAGCATTTTTTCATTGAGTTGTTTCAATCATCTAGAACTGCATCGGATCTTTTAAGTTCAAAATATTTACTTTTGTAGTTACCCCACCATCTCAAATAAATTTAATAAGTAAGTTTATTTAGAAACCCTTTTTTAAGTTTTGATTAAAAAAGGGTTATTAATTAATTATTTTAATTTTATTTATTATTTCAATAGACCTTCCTCCATTTAATAAACCCAGCAACAACACTAGTACATAGTACGTACAGTAGGCGAGGCTAACACGGCGCGACGCAATTACGACGTCAAATGAACTGACGGAGGTATGCTAATCCTGCCCGACTGCCAGTGATACTGGCGAGCTGCTGTTGTAGTATTTACTTATTAGTATGTAAATATATGTATAGTAGTAAGAATAATGTTTAGTTCATCTATGTATAAATAAAATAAATAAAAAAAAAACCTTCACCTTCCTACAACTTCCAATTACTATAAACAACATTTAAAAAAAATGTATATAGTTGATTTTACAAGTAAATTATAAGTATTAGTCAGTAAGTAAGTTAAGTAGTTACCGTTAACCATTTATATTTAATTTTCTAGTTTAGTGGCTCAATTAAAACATAAAAAGGTATATCTGGATACAAACACTCGTTGCATTGCATTGCAAATTCATTTTCAACCAAAAATCCCGCTATCTATACCTCCAGAGTGTCGATTGCGCGTGATTCATATTTCGCAGTAATCCGAGCAATGTCATAACTTGGCAACTATTATGAAATCCGCACAAATGTCCGGAAATTGAAACTGTCCCCGCATGTGTATGTATCGACTCGTTACGCGGATTATTTCCAATACTCCAGATTAAGGCTCAGTATGCTGCGAGCGAGTATTGGCTTGCTTGCACAATTTGAACAATGAAAGGCAAGGAATTTTATCTAATATTTGGTGACTTTTTGTGTTATTACGCTCTTGTACTTCGTGTTAAAAATATATACGAATTGCGAGCTTTATGTCTGCAGAGGAAGAAGCAATGCATTCAAAATAAAACAATCATTATATTATATGTTATCATGGATAAATGGATCTACTTTTTTTATATACATACCTGTATACACCTACATATCTATGTTTGTAATAATAATTACATAATAATATATTTGCGGACATATATAAAATACCAGCAGCATACTAGGGACTAAATGGCGCTGTGTTATATGTATATGTCCTGAAATATTTATTTGTTAATTTACTTTAAAAAATAACTTTTTTGTACGATAACCTGTACAGGACGTTCTGATCCTACAAACGTTTTGTTGCCGGTTTCAATTTATAACTTCAGATGTGTGACGCGAGGGTAATAGGTAATCCGTGTTTAGGACTCAAAACCACTTGTTTCATGTTGCCGGACCTCTTAGAAGAGGCAAATGCTGAAAGTTAAACTAAATGACCAAAAAAATGAACAAACGTGTATCCTGTCCTTTTAGTTACTGATTTTAATATTCCAATTTATATATTTGAAATCGAATAAAAAAGTATGTAGCAGTTTCGTGGCAAAATGTAAAAATATCAGTTATTCCGTGACGTTGCAATGAAGCATTAATTTGACTTAAGTCTATAGAGAAGACTGCAAATTGAATGCGTGAATAAAATAAAATACGAGGACAACCGTAATTCACTATGAATGATTGGAGCTGTATGCTTTATAATAAGTACGTTAGCTTAAAATAAAATAATATATATAACGAAAATGTTAAAAATGAGGCGTTGTTTTAAGATTTTTGAATTATAATTATCAGGGAATAGTATAACTAGTACAGAGCTTAAAGTTTTGACATGATTACTGTAAGGTCTTATGCAAGTTTACATAAACAAACCCCGTTGTCAACAAGTATTTTTGCAACCCTCAAACGCGGTCGCTTCGAGCAGTCTTCAGTCAAGTGGAATAGCGTCGTAACGGAGTAACGGCGTAACGGTTATAGCCGTTATAGCGCTGCACCTGCGGATGAGTGGTGGGAGCGATTCGTTATAACGACGGGAACATGGAGCGGCGAGATAAGATGTTGTTTGTTAGAAAATTTTGAGATTTGACGTTTGTTATTACAAAAAATCTAGAGCTTATTGTACTAATTCTGACGAAATGATAGTAAGCGTAAGTCTGAAAAATCATTAATAAATATATCATAAATAAATCATTTTCTTTTCTTTCTTTATTTCTAAAATTTTGAACATTAATTCCGGTTCCACAATATTTAAGCAATTATTTATCAGAATAATTAATTTTCTTAAAATTAGAACATGTGTAACATTTGTAATTAAATCTTCAATCTAACGTTTTAATATAAGTAAATCAATTTGAATCTAAGTTCGGGTGTAATACGTTATTGTATGCATAACTAAATAATATTAGTCACAATAAATACATAACAGTCCATCCTACACTAGCTCCGAGAGTGCAGTGAGCGAAGCGAGAGTAGCGGCAGTGCTCGCTGTGACTACATACCGATCCATCGCCACTGGAATGTGATCATCCATAATAAATGTCGCGCCCACTGTACTGGAGGTGGGCGGGGTTAGAAGGTACAGTAGACGAGGTGTGAGCATAATGTAAAAAAACGTTTATTTGCAACTTATAAAGGAATTTGTAAAGTATGATTACTTGTGTTGAGTCTGGTCGTTTGTATGTATAATAAGTATGTATTTACAAAAAAAGAAAAAGTATATAAGTATTATATCCGTTACCTAGTACCCACGACACAAGCGTTTGCTTAGTGTGGGGCTAGATGGCGCTGTGTGCAATGTCCTGGAATATTTATTTATTTATTTATTTTATTTACAAACAAAAACATAAATCTAGAAGTATAGTAGGCAACTAACTCAAGTGCTATTCAAGTATGATGTATAATATATCAATGTATGATCATCTTATGTAGAGATAAGTATTTTCAGATTTTTTGGTAAAGCTAACGAATCAGTGAAAAAATATCTCTACTAGGTATAACAACCTATGATAAGTTAAAATGACTTTTTCTGTACATAATACACAGTCATACGTTTTATAAAAATCAGGTTACAATATGACAAAAGGTTAGATATATTTATTACACAAAGAAACAATACCTAACCTGACTAAATTATGTACTGAATCGACTATCATAAGTGTACTTTTATGTACCTATATTGATGAATAAATGAAATGAAACCTTTCAATATCAGTTAATATTCTCTGGCCGCGCCGAATTCCAGTGATTGAATGCACCGGCGGCAGCCGAAATGTGGGCTCGCATTTCAAATATTTAATTACATGCCGGATGTAAATTACATCGCTACGGGAATACCGCGTCAAGCATTGCTTACTGCGACTGGTGTCTCGACAAACAGATGTCATTCAAATTAAAATAGTTCAAAACCAGGTTTGGTGTGCGTGCGTTTCGTAGGTATAGGTATTATGCCTATTCATACATATCATTAACTGCCACGCAAACAAACTAGTAAACAATATGATAGTTTCTCAAATGTGATCCTGATTCACGTAACTATGTCTTAGCTCAAGTCTTTGCAATAATATTTTATATTATGTCATTATAGTATTATATACGCTAAGCTTATGCATACCATACCTGCCATAAAAGTCTTTGCCGTAATATTTTTATTTCAGGTGAAATTTTAGTATTTAGAAAAATAAAAATCTACCATATGACTTCCATTCGGTTTGAAAGTAAATTTATGTATTCTTCTTAAGTAGTTCGATAAGAATAAGAAAGTAAATGTAATAAGCAACAAATTCTGACTACCCTCATAATAATATTATTACTTAAAACGACAATGTTTTATTCATTAGGTACTACAATTATTATGACGGCGCTCAATCTCATCAGAATCAATCAATTTTGCACAAAACCTTCACAAAGTATTCTTAAATCATAAGAAACTGGTTTATAATATCCAATTTACCATCCCCGATGTTTCTTCTGTTGCAACTTTCCAAAGTTCCTTGTCAATTCAACCGGTAAATAGCGAGGGTCCGGGAAGCCCTCCTGATCACACATACTTGGCTGAGGACACTTGTGACCAGTGAGAGCTCAGGGAATTATACTCAGGTAAAGAAGAAAATACAAATAGATGTTTGAGATAATAATATGTCTTTTTTTACAGTTTTTTTTATGTACTCTGGTTTTGTGCAACTACTTCAGTGAGAAAATTAATAACGCCGTTATATATAGATAGATATATAAGCACTTTATTAGACAATTAAACACAATACCAAACATGAAACATATTCTATATCTAGTACTGCAAATAGCGGCCTTAACGCTAGTTACCAGAAGATGCTGGATAGCACCGTGCTGTTCATTTGTAATAAATTGATCAGCAATTTTGCAATAGCGTCAAACAATTATTGTTAGATCAGACACTATACAGTTTTAAAGAATACTTTGAAAATGACTACAGTCAACTACCAATTGATTCTAAACTTGCTTAGAAATTATGTAATTAACTACTGAGTAAGGAGTGTGATGCCAAATTGTCATTTTAGCCCCTATACAGCTAAAGTGACAGTACCAAGATTTATTTAAGTTGACATATTGTATGATTACATACCTATTATTATGTTTGACATGATTTTAATAACAAAAATTTTCATTGTTTTATTAATAAAACTAGACATATGTAACTTCTAAAATTTTATAAAAGCCTAATGTTATAAATTCAATTTGACGAGATATTGTAATTTGTGTAGCATATTCTGTGATATTAGTACTTATACCTATGTATGTTACAATTTTACATTATCAATAAAGATTCTTTATCTTTATCTTTATCTTTAATTTATATAAATTTGAAAAGAGTGCCTAGACCGACTAGCACTTAGTCAGATAAAATGTCCAGTAAATACAAAAATGCTTCAGCTAATATGTTTATGTCATTTTAATTAAAATACAGCTGAATGCGGTCTCAAATGAAATATTTAACGCCACAATACGTGTGCCTAATCCCGGCTCCTCAGCTAGGCCATCATAACCATAATATTAAAACGGCGCGCCATAAAAAGCAATCTCGAGCGTTACGACAAAAGTACAAAGTACCACAAAAGGCGCACGGTTCGGTATTTTGTTTGCGACAACGCCCCCTGGCGGACACACATAAAGCTTTCTGCGTAAAAACTTGCCAACTTCGCTAACTTGGCTGAAGAATTACAGAGATTTGATAAAGCAACAATACATGAATAAGTTATTTAGCAATACAAATACGGCTGTTTTCATATAAACGAAAATTCTTATTTAATGAAGCTTAATCGTTGAATTGCGATCTTTTTTGAAAACAAAATCTACACGAGTTTATGAATATTTTCTACCAATGAAAATAAACTGAAGGAAATGATAAAAACCTATCCTTTCTTGCATCTCTAGTGTTCTAACACTAACAGATAGATGTGAACTCCTTCGTCTCCTCCGTTGCTTCAACAATACACCAATTACGTAATTCTGCACTCGGCTAAGTTCCCAGCTCACCTCGAAACATAAACTCTGGAAGTTAGTTTGTTAAGTTGTACATAGAAGCAAAACAAACTTAAACAGTAGCATATCACGCTCGTCTAAACGCGCCTTAATAATTGAAAATTTTCTCGTGTGACGTGAACTTTGACGCATAAATCCAAGTGTTTACGTTGCCGGCGTTGGAACGGTGACAGAGTTTACGTTCGCGTAGTTTGAATGGAAGTTAGTGTACATCTAGATTTTTGTTTATATGAATAGAAAGAAAAATAGTATAAGATGTATAAAATCAAGATAAAACGATACAAAAAACGATATTGGCTCAAACAAATCAATGCCAAGATTACAAAGGTCGATCATTATCTTTTCGCCTTTTCTCAATACTATCAATTTGCCAGTACTAATCGCAGCACTAGTCATACTTCAGCCACATCCATAAACCACTGCGCGCCCGGCGTGACCCGTGTCCAAACATCGGAGGTCCCTAATAGAAATGAAATCTCCTAAACTCGTCATAAATCCGCGGAACCATTGATAGGAAGCGCCAGAATTGCTTATAAATCCGACAGAATGGTTATTGGGTGAAAAATGAACGGAATTCGGAATATTGCTCGGTTAATTTAACATTTAGGCCCGAGCATAAATCTGCAATGAATCACATTCCTCGTGCAAATTCATTCTGATTTGAAGGCGTTATTTATTTTTATTCGTAGGTAAGAAATGGTGAAATGAAACAGACAAATTAATTTTAGATGAAGTCAAAAATAGTTGTTAGTTGATAAATTAAATAATAACAGAAAGTGATTAAACATTATTTAATAATTAAAACACATTTACTTTATTAATTATTGCACCTATCTTGTCATATATAGGGAAAAACACTATTTACATTACGTACTTGACAAAAATAATTCTGGTAAATATGTTTGTACTCGTAGTAAAATTAAGTTTGCACAGCACTCATCCGTTAAACGTTAACATTGCATCTACTTTGTATAATGCTGGCAGCATCTTGAATGTCTGTCAAAAATGGCTGTTACGGCGCTGCACGTCAGCTCGTGCAGCGTTAAGGCGCCGACAGCATTTCGCAACTCAATTAAGGCCCTTCCGCATTTTGTAATTGCAGTGGAGTGTATGCTGGGTAGGGCTGTCCCGCGCCGCGCGGCCATTACTGCTCCAATTGGATACGATGTTGATTGGAAACGCCTTTTTGCTTGTTTTTTTGACCCTCTGATGACATAGGTTCGGATTTTAAGGTTGACTTGGTTGAACGAGATTTTATGCGAACTGTTATAAAATTGTACCTCTCCCAGGTACATCTTTATATTAAGCTATATTAACCTTTTATTCAAAGATTTGTTATTGAAAAAACATGGTGCTTACTACAATTTTTATTATATCCATGAAAAAAAAAACAATAAATGAAATGCTCCTACGATTATTACGATTCTTAGTAATGAAGAAATCGACAGTTTATACATATTACCTATTATATTATATAGGTTAGTTTATACCCTCATAAATTATTGGTTTTGTGTTTAATTTCTTCAAGTTTGGAAAGTTTTCTACTTGTGACATAAAACGTTATGGTTGTATATTCCTAATCAGTTTTATAGCGTGTAATAAACATGATAATTCTAATCATACCAATACTTTACGAGGACATAAATTAATCGGTTTTATTTATAGAGACATGCGATTCTTGTTCTACTTATATTAAGTTAGACGTTACCGAAAGCAAGTTTTATTCCTTAAAATCAGTTCATAATAAACTTCGCTACAGGTAGAGTTAAGTTTTACTTTGGGAACATTTTGATCGAAACTAATGTAATAAATCACACTTACCTATGTTGTAAAGGGGAAAGAAGAATTTGTAGTTTGCTTGTTGGTTATTTCAATATTTTTACTGGAGGATGCCCTCTGCTATGCTGTCATTGATTCAATTTTTAAAGAAGTTCCGTAAAAGTGGAACAAATAGAATAACTATTATTTCATGTAATATTAAACGTTATTATATGATACTAGGTCAGATTGAACCCTTATTTACTAGCTAGCTATGTATGTTTCAACTTGAATTTAAGGCAAACAAATCTACGAAGCACTTCTAGTACAATATATATTATATACATATGTATGTAGTGAAATGAAGTTAGAATCAGTAGAGCGGCAGCCCTGCCACTCCCATCGTGTACGGTAAATTTTAGTTTGTTAAAAGTTGCTGACAGTTTGTGAAATTTGATCGTATTTTCGCGAAATTCTAATTGGTAACTATTGTTGGTACTTCCGCTCAGAAAGCTCCGGGAAAGTCAGGGCCAGGTGAGAAATGGTTTCACTCGAAAATACGGTTACATTTCAGTGGTTTTAATGATTTAGGTGGATTAGAGTTGCAATCTTTGAGATGGCATTTCTTTGATTGCATTTTCAATAATAATATTTGTGTGGGTGTGTGTGTTCTCCGCGTCCATATCAAGTTTTTAAACTGTCGAAAGTATAATTTAACGATTTGTTTGTAGGATGATCTTTAATTATTTGTTTCAATGTCATTTTGTTGGTAATTTTTTACTTGGATTTCCTTGTACTCGTGTTATTAATTTTGTTCTAATAGTCATGTATCAGTCAAGTATGTAGAAGGGCAAAAAAACGTATAATCTTTTATTCTAAAGCAGATGCAAAAAATAAAGAAAAACGCTAAGCTCATATGAGCCAAGCTCAAAGCTTAAATCCCAAGTAAAATATATCGCCTGAAAGCAGAGATCTCTGCTAAGATGTATAAGATACCCTATACAAAGTATCTGAAATACAAGATGCAAGATACTTAAAAAAAAAGTATTTCAGATCCAAATACAAATACTTTTCTAAAAAGGTATCTGAAATACAAGATACAAAATACCTATCTTTCAAATACTTTTTAAAGATAAAATACTTTTGTAAGAAAACAACATTTATTTTAACTGCAAAGTTTATTTATTTAAAGAATAATGTAGGAAGGGTTTACAAATCTTCGAAAATGTTATAAATTGTTTTTTTTAATATATTTTTTTATATATATATTATATTGTTTTATTTCAACATGACACCAAACACAACTTAGCTCTCTGAACATCAATAAATTGCTATAATGTACAATGCAATAGAGATTAGTTCACATATTAAGAAAGGAATGAATTAAGAAAGGAAGAAAGGATTTTTTTATGTAAATATTGCATTTCAAGTGTGAAAATGTTTATGATTTGAAAGTCTGGACATATTGTGAGTGATTATAATGTGTTTGTTTTGTCAGTGTGTAATTGTGTGATGTGTTATTGTTATCAAAATATCATGTAGAAAAGTAATCAGAGTAGTGAAAAACATCACAACCGCAATTTATAATCATCAAAAAATCTTAATGTGAGTATATCTCATTATTTTAGCATTTGCGAGCGAGAGTTCAGAAATTTGATGATGAGAATGATGTGCGAATTATGTATCGTTAACTGTAAAACATAGCTTTAAATAGTAGTTTTCTATGAAGATACCTACAAGCTACAAGTCTTAGTCTGATCGTTTACAAAGTGGGCGGACATTTTGGAAACTTTTTCCTATAGTGTGCGTATTTCCACCTTAGGCGGGGACATTTTGAGAAAGATAGTGCTGCCATCTGTCATTTGGTTTTCGGCAATATTGTCAAAATGTTTAGACGATGTTTGGTTGGTGGTTTGTATAGTTGCGTTCGGAAAGAAAAAATGACATTTATTTTAGCAAAAGTATCTTGGGGAAAAAAGTATCTTCAAAATACTAAGATACCAGGAAAATGTATCTAGATATAAGATACAAGATAAAATATATAAAAAGTATTTCAAATACAAGATATAAATACGTATTTTGTATCTTGTATCTGTATTTCAAATACTTTTATCTAAGATACTTTACATCTCTGCCTGAAAGCATATAAATAAAGCCTTAAGTATTTAAATAGTTGAATAATGTAAGGGGTTTAAATACGTTACCCTCTAAAAGCCTAGTAGGTAAATTATTCAAGCAGCGAAGTGGGTGCCACTCGAATAAATAATCGATTTGAATCGATATTGAAGTCATGTTAACCCCATCCAGCCCTATCACGGCGTTAGCATGGTTTCAGTGCACAAGGATTATACGTATATAATAATATAAAGCAGATTCATTTTCATAGTAGTAAATCAACTTGTCACGTTTAAAATTAAGGTACACATACATTTCTATACATTTCGTAACAAATTTGAAAAAAAATAAAAAATATTTATCTGTAACGTTTGTTACATATAAAAAAATTGATACGAAAACGATCGATTGACGATTTGATAAGTGAAGTTTTGTCTTGAAACTTAATTGTTTAATTAATTATCAAGACAAATTTCACGGATATGAAAAAAATTCAACTATCAAAACAGTCCAAATATACGTACCTGTATAAAAATAAAATAACATAACTGAATAATTATTCAATTCAAGTAATAAAATATACTAAGGATAATTTGTTACTAATGTGACCATTTCAAAATGCAATCACAAAGTAAGCTTTCACAAAGATACAAACAAGTTTGTGTCATTAACTTGCTTAAATACGCGTAAACTTGCTGCAGGATTATGAACTTTATTGGCTTGTAGTAAGGAAGAAAATTGAGTTAATCTTGAGACAAGCTTTATTAACTGAACTGGTATGTGTAATATAAAAATGTATTCCTTTGTTTTACCTAGAGTTATACAGGGTGGTTTTAAGAAGGACCTAATTGATAATATATTTGTCAAAGATTGTATGATTTGAAAGTGTGCTTGACTGATAATAAAAAAGTTAGATAAATATTATACCAACAAGACGCGTTTTCCAACTAATATGGAAGAAATAAGAATTTGTTTATAATCTTAAAAACGGATGCACCTTGCCACAACTAATACAGAATGTGAAAATGGCGTAATTAATGAGAACAGAGTTTTGTTATTGGACTAACTCACTCTGTATGAGTGTAACCAAAATGTATATTCAAGATTTTTTCTTACTAGTCATATTCTTATTTTTTACGTTGGAGGCTTGCGTTTGACTTTGCCTGCCTGATGTTAAGCATCACCTGGATGTAGCTGTACAAAATGGGTTTATTTTAAGAAGCACCCTGTACAATGTATGCGCCGCATAAATGTAAACGTCGGCGACATATTCACAAATATTTCCACGAAGATGTTCTCTTTAATTCCACTGCCTTCATAGTTTCGTAAGATAACCATGTGTTTGTGAATAACAGGATATTTTGTTGATAATGTAACAATATATAACAATATTATATAAGCTCTTTGAATTCAGTACATTTTATAATTCAATTTGATTTGATCAAAATTCTTTTTACTCACTATATTTTATAAAAAGAACTTTAAGCTAAGCAGTAAAAATTCAGATTTTCTGAGCTATAATACAGCGATGTAGATAAGTGGTGATCTCTGACCGGCGGCGACGGTGAGAGAGATAGCACACGTTTAGATGTTTTAGCCAATATTTATTAGCTGATTGTATTGATTTCTGTTAGTATTCGGACTTTTTAAAGACATTTAAGTTTAATTTTGATTTTATAAGATGAAAAATGTTCTGTGCTATAATATTACAAAATTACAAAATACAGCCACTTTTAGGTCCGTGACTCCCACGACTACATGTGTGTGTGTACAATATTTAACCTAACTTAATATGTTAATGACTGACTACTGACTGTTTCTTCTGACAGTATAATTATAAATTTAAAAAATGAATGACAATAATCTTGCATTACCGCTTTCTTGACCTCGTTAACTAAAACCATGGTTACCCTATAATCTGGTAACATAAAAATTTCATAACCAAAATTGAGAATAAGTTGTGTGTGTTGAAAATACAAAGAAGCTAGTTTACTTACATCGGCTTATCTGGGCTATGTGTTAAATGACTGCGGTAAATAGTTAAATGTCTTTTACGGTGAAGAATAAAAATATTTTATTTGTTTCTATAATATTGGCTTTTATATCTATACAATATTCTATTTTATACCTTCTATTTTATAAATAGCACACGATTTGTTTAATATTGTCTTGTAATAATAAAGTAATGGTAGACCTTTAAACTTTCCGCAGCAACGCGTAGAAACCACACTTATGTCAGTCATTCAGCAATCAAGCAGTGGTGCGTATTACCACAAATTTTCTGCCTTCTGAGAGTGATTGTTAACAAGGAAGAATTGTAACTAAACAGATCTTCATATTTAAAATCTCTGTAGAATTATAAACCCAATAAAATAAAAGAAAAAATCCCACAGAAAATAATCAAACCAGCCATTCTCGAATAGAATTCGTAATCTATAACACAGTTTCCTTTTTCCCGTAGCTATTGAATAAAAGGAATGCATGGAACAAGCCACAAAAGTAAAATAAACAGGGACATGACCCCAAATAAATTAAGGCCATAACCAGGAAGAGCAGAGGTTCCGCGGCAGTCGGGGCCTTAACGTGGCGGTGGTGTCATCAAGGAAATAAAAATGTGTGCTGGAATCATAGATGTAGCAATTATTATAGAATGGTTGTAAAATAAGAAGATCAAATAAAGTGTGTTGTGAAACTTTTCTATGAAAAAATAAGTACATTTTTTCTCGCAACACAACCCATCTATGAGACTTAACGCAGGACAATGGTATACCACCTTGTACTGTTACATGTAATATTTAAACGACTATACACAAATCTAAGTACGAGTACTAACTGTGTTTATTCTGACATAACAATATAATTTGTATCTGTATATACATTTCATCGAAAAACTAACGAACATGTCTACAAGCTATTTATCTATTATTTTTAATAATATTTTAAAGATACTTGAAAATTAGGCAAAAAAGGGAAATTTTATATAGGAGAAAAATAAAAATAATGTGGTAATGTCTAAACACATCACATTATTTGTTATTTTTCCTTCTAGTTTAAATTGTTTTATGTTGCTTAAAAAAATAGAAGTGGTTTTCATATAACAAGAATTAATTGCATTCAATGACTTCAATTACAAAACTAAACATATTAAGTACATATTACAACAATATTTCACCCGCCCAGCTGCGTCTAACTTAAGGCTATTCTGCTCGTTCCTAACTCCCCTGCGTGTATGTGTGAGTGCGCGCGCGCGCCCGCCATTACACCGCGTTATTGGCCTTTACTTTGACAAACGGGCCTGGCTTCGTGATATGGCTCGCGAATGTAGCCTCTACATGCTTAGCACTTACTGGGTACAAGCTAAACAGCTACGATTGGTAAACGGTTATGAAGATATCTAAGGCAGATCAATACAAAACAAGATTCTAGTAAATACACATATTATTGATTCATAATCAGGATGTCTAATCTCGCACAAACGTTCCCTGCCTTGTGGTTGACCTGAGGCTCAACTAACTTTTTGTATGTAGGTATCAACTTTTTGCAAACCCAGAGCTAAAGTTGTTGGTGTTAGTAATAAATAATAAATAAAATAAAATTTCTTTATTGTCCGACACATAAACCATGAAAATAACTACGGATTTCTCCGAAACTATAGTTACATACATATTTTTCTAATGAATGATTAAATAGCATATTCTAGTAGACAGTGTTAGTTTCATTACAATTAGTTCAGCAGAATTTACATGGGTTATGGATATGTTGTCAAAAATCAAAATTCAAAGTAGGTTTGGACAACTGATGCCTAAACTAGTAATAAAACTGTATCTTAGGCATCAGTGCCTGCCAGAGTAAAAGGATTCCAGTGTTGTTATTACACATGTAGTAAAGTGCTTGTCATAATGTACATTCAATACTTAGACGTAAAAAATAAAATAAAAATAACTATAATTACAATTTGCAGCAATGCTGTTAACGTTACAAATATTATTTATACAGTTCAAATCAAGGACACTAATGATATTTAAATTTAAATAATTGTGCGAATGTAAGGTGTTAATGAAATGTGTATAGGAATGTTGTGTAAAAATAAACATGAGATGTGTGTAGAAATGTATAATTTACTACAGAGTTTTACCTGTATAAGTATAGTCTTCCTACTATTATCAAAAATAATGGCTTTTAATACTAGTGTGAGCTAATGTGACGTATGAACGATCAAACTAACCTCCAACAACTGACCAGTCAATAAACAAGCAAAGCAGAAACGTCCTCTGTACTCGATATAACAGTCCCTCATTAAATCGTTCCGATTGGTCGATACTTTGATTAGCAGACCGACTGGTTTCTACGAAAACTATCATTCCGAATCATCCTTTGAAAATTATGGTATAACTCACTACCAATAGCAATGCTGCAATTAAAATTCATACATACATACAAAGTCACAATTCATTTGATGTTATAAGCAATTAGCTAAGTGCTAAGCCCGCACTAAGGTTTTATTCACAAACCACCGTGTTTGAGTCGTTAAGCGTCCTAGCGTGCTATGCAGATTATCGCAGGTTTGAATCCTGCCGGTCGTTTATATTGATTATTTTTGTTCATTTCCAATGAAGTTCATCCATATTACACAGTACTAGAAAACTATTAAGGTAAATTGTCTTTGACTAGAGAAAGAAATAACGAGCCAACATAAATCACTAAAACATTAGCTAAGTATATTTGAATTGATGTCCTGTTCGAGATCTTAGTACATATTAGCTTTTCCGCTTGCATGATAGGTTTAGTAAAAAAGCGGAAAGAAAGTCTAGCCTCTTCAATCTAACAACTTAACACAGTGTTTGACTCCATCTAATGAAAACAGTAAAACCAAATCTCATTCGGCACTAAAATGGGAATCTCATTCCGTATAAGAGCCTGAAACTAAGACAACATAAATGGGAGACTCCTAATCGCAACAAGAGCATTTAAAGTCAATCATAAATTATCTACATATGTATATATACAATGAAACCGTTCCATCACATTACAACGTTGCTTAACATCAGGCAAGTTGTAGTCAAGCGTGAGCCTATCTTGTTTAAAAATTCACTAAAAACGTCTACACAATAAATCAATCAATTGAAATTCATCATTTGTTTATATTGGCGTACAAAAATATGTTTTATATAATTAGACGTCTATCGGGTGAATCGCCAACAGCCAGGAACATTGTATGAGAGCACAAAGACAAGCTTGTTCCTACAGATTTCACGATGACTTTGTTCTGATTTTACGATGAAACTATAAAACTTGGAGCCAAATTGAGTGAGACTTGAAGGTGTTTTTAAGGAGGGCAACTCTTGTGAGCGGTGGAGACGGATGGAGATATTTTCGAGTTTCTAAGTAAATTTTTGAGTATGTAGTTGTGTCTATATTTTGGTAGGTATAATATACTACTACTATGTGAAAGTCATTCGATGTAGGCAAAGGATTTTATTAGTGGTTGGTTCTGTTAGATGGTAATATATGTTTGGTTGATTGAAAGAATAGAATAGTTGAACTACTGTTGTAGTTCTGTGTAATTACCAATGTAAAATATTTTTTATTTAGGTAAAAAACTAATTTATTTATAGTTAAATAAATTGAATAAATTGCCTCAAATGTTTTGAACAACTTTGTATTTAGGTATTGGAGTCAATTTGTATGTAGTAAAAATGAAAATTCATGTTATGCTGACTTAATGAATATTGAACTGAAAAACTAAGTAAAATAGGAGTTTACATCTCCCTATTATTTAATGTTTGATTTGGTAAATACGAGTATACTTCTATTTCGATCCACAAAACATAGCTTCATTTCTTCAAGTAAGTATTGAAAAAATGAACATGGTTTTTATAGACATAACACACAATGTAACTTAGATTGTAATGGAAGTAAATAACTTACTTTAGTAGTGTTTAATTTGGTTTCTTGACCTATGCTCCACAAACAAGATCGTTAATTACAAAGTAACTTTGAACAACCGCAGTGGTCGTAAAAGTTTTTCATCGGACTAGACTACATTTTTTGTAAATAATTAAGTACTTACCTACTAATTTTAAGGTGTAACTTAACTTGTGACCAAATTTTATATATCTAAAGTCTTTAGCAGCTTTCAAAATAAAACAACCACCAAACATTACACAAATAGATGTTACGAAAAAGGTTGTAAAGAGACGAGAACACAAAATTGAGCTGAGTAGGGTTCGAGAGGCCTATGTCCAGAAATGGCTGGACACAGGCTGATGATGATGATGAAACCAGGTAATAACACAAAAACCCCAATAGTTTCGTTTTATTTTTATAACCTTGGTATTTCCTCTTTGCAGGTCAGAATCTCCTCGTCCTTTAACAATTTTCAATCATATATTATACTATTCAAATTTTATGCCTCTTCTATGTTTGTGAGCTACAATATCATATACACCCAGAGCTTGTTTTGTCCTCGGATTTTAAAAACAACATAACCACGGTTTCTTTGTCCCAAGTGTAGCACGTGGAGTACATTCAGTAAGTTTGCCCCAAGAAGCCATTTCCTAGACATTGCCAGCATCTGCTGCGAGTTAGGGCGACATGCTGGATGCTCGTTAAATGTTTGCTCAACTTTTACAATCAATTTTTGGCGGTTTATCACTGATCGATTACACAACGTTTTAAACAATATGCAGTAGCGTAGTGCTGTTGTATAGCGTCATATATTTGGGAGGAGCAAACATAATGCTATGAAAAACTGAGGGAATACCAAATCAATTAGATAAGTAATACCAAACCGTTAATACGCTATATAAAACAAGTTTTGTTTTGTTAATATTACTAAATTTTAAAACTGCTTATTACATACGTATTATGTATAAAGATACTCCAATCAACTTAACTCCATTATGGAAATTGCTGGTGTCTCTATCTAAATTCTTAGTTGTAAAACTATGTACTTTTTATATGTTACAGACAGGCAACAAATGATGAAGTATGTAATTTTTTAATACAGTAATTTACCGTACCTATTTTCTCAAAAATCTGTCTTTCATCTATCCGGTGATACCAATTTAATCTTCTATTGGGAAAACATCTACATTTATCGAACAAACAAGCTCCTTCAGCGTGCAGATATCGGAAAACGCTTTGCTGAGGTTCCGAATAGTTCACATTCTCGAATATCAATGAAATAAGAATTTTAGAGTTTTCCATGCATTTTAGAGCTACGGAGCCAGATTTAATCCATATACCTACAGTAAATATTCCTTCTTTTCCATGCACAATAACTATGATGCACATAATATCCACTTTAAGATAATACAATATAGTTGCTAGCCACAAAAATAAATAAATCGTGAAATGAATGGCTAACAATATTGTCGTAGTTTTTTTTGCTTGCTTTTCAACCTGTGTTATTCTTGGCCTGATTTTTAGTTTTCTTACGTTTTGTATTGGTATTTGTATTAGTGGGATACATTTTTACATTGAAAACCATATTTACATTCAACAACGGCCTGCCTGAACCAAAAAGCAAATATAAATACTTGATTTACTTCGTAGCACGCTAGTTATACAAACTATAGTATTAAATTAGAAGATTCCTTGATTTGTTATATTTTTGTTTTTAAATTTGCTGGTACTATTATAAAAATAAAAGCAAAACACTGTAAGCCTTGACACTTGTGGCCTGTTAGCTTAGTTGGTAGTGGCTCTGCCTTCTAATCTAGGGGTGCGGGTTCGATTCCCGCGTGACACAAGTATTTATGCATTATAAAAATATATAATTACTTGTGTTGAGTCTGGTCGTTTGTTTGTATAATAAGTATGTATTTACAAAAGAAAAGTATATAAGTATTATATCCGTTATCTAGTACCCACGATACAAGCGTTTGCTTAGTGTGGGGCTAGAAGGCGTTGTGTGCATTGTCCCGGAAATTTATTTATTTACTTCTATATTGTTGTTACCTTATTTATGAGATAATAAACATCTGCACGTAACGCCTACGTTAGCTACGGCGTAGAAGACTCGTAGAGATCACGCATAATATTTCGCATCAAATAGATAAAATCGTGTTATAAACATAGAGTAAGCTAGCAGAACGAACTGCGAATAAAAGTAATATAAATAAAAACAAAGATGTTACCGCAAATGCATACTTACAAGAATGCTTTCACACCAACTCGACCAAACAGAAATCTTTCTTAAGATCAAAGAACAAAGTCTAAAATTGTATAATTAGTAATTTCGTTTTGAAATGCGGTGTAGCGTGCTTGGAAGAAGTTAAACTAAATCTAGTGCTTTGTAGGAGGCCTGTGTTTCCGCTAGTAGTTGCTATGTAGTAAGCTGTGGCGGAGGTTTTCTTATCTGTGGTGATAGATGCAAGCTTAGCACGCGATGGTGGGCTGTCGTGGACATCCATCAAATGACTTGCTTTACTGCTTAGATAACAAAGCCTGGCTGAATCCGCAGGAAAATATTAATCAGAGGCCTCACTAGGCTAGGTTTTTTGTCGAGAAAAATATTAAATATTTATTAAATATAAACAACCTGTGTTTTTTTGTGGAATAATTGCGCCATTGCTCATAATGTTAAGTTAAAATAAGATTGAAAGATAAAACAAGACTGAAGGCTAGAATTATAAAACTTATTTTTTTTTGAACTTTTAGTGTGAGGGTTTTTTCCTGTATGTGCTCAGTATGTCAGCTTTTGACCACCCTGTATGCATGATTTGTTACTGCCTGTGTATTATTATACAAATGTTGCTTAAAGATGTCATCATCATCTTATCATATCATGAAATGAAGAAAAGACAATAGCCACCGAAATATTCAGAGATTGATGAGGTGAGATATTCGTGGTGTTTTTTTTTACATTAAATAGGCTTACGTTAGCCTATAGCCTGCCTGATGCACCACTATAGTCTAAGATGTAGCGCGCTTGCCTAGAAGAAACCTATTTACTCTAGATTTGAAGACCCCTGGGTTATAATTTTCTGGGAACAGGGCTCCAGGTAGAGAGTTCCAAAGTCTCGCTGTCCTTACTATGAAGGTAGAATCAAAGCGCTTCGCGCGAGTCTTTGGAACTTCCACCATAAACTGGTGACGCCCCGCTGACTTCCTGCTTGTTCGACGGTGGAATGTAGACGGAGAAATTATATTGTGAAGCTCCGTTGCACACTCACCGAAATATAACCGATAGAAGACCGACAGGCTAGCAACCTTGCGACGATGTTCCAAGCTTTGGAGTTTCTCTTTAGCAACGGTGGCTTCTCCAATGATCTTCTTAGCTCGCCTCTCAATCGACTCCAACGCCTCAAGCTGGTATTGGGCTGATCCGCCCCAAAGGTGCGAACAGTATTCCATACACAGCACCATTTAATCCCATGCCTCAAGTCTATACTCCGCAAACGCCTGTATATTGACCTACCTTCATACCTACCAGGGTACTAATTGCACTACCGCATAAACACATAAACTAACGATCTAAAACAATCAACTATGTCTCATTATATGGTACACTTTTTTTGTAAAATAAAATCTATGAATGTAAAACAGTAAATTCAAGTCTGACCCACATCACGTCAATATAACTTTGAGATCGATTCTGAAAGTTTAAATGTTGTTCTCTCATGTAGGTCCCTGAAGAGCCCTCGTGCTGAAAACTGGCCAACTTTCCGCCTCATAAAACTCTCAAGTATTATTTCAAACGCTTTCTACTAAACGATTTTGCTGGAATTTAACTTTATAAATAGTAATAATAATCTAATGTTTGTTATTCTTATTAACCTACTTCCTACTTATATACGCAACAGTTGGTGTGTTTATGTATTTTTATAATTTCTTTGCGCTCAAACGGCTGTATCAGTTTGGAAGTAATTTGGTATGTAGGTAAATTAGATCTTGTATTTAAACATAGGCTAATTTTTATTTCAGATTGACGCAGGTATCGTTGCGAGGCACTGCTAGTACCCAATATGCGTAAAATACAGCTATATATCTATATTAAAGACGTGTATTTACATACTCACATTGTTGGTATAAATAGAAATTGAAAAACAAAAAATTACTTAATCAACCCACTTTTATAGTTTGATCATAACAAATTTTGTAGATCAGACATGAATGAAAATCGCATTTTTTCCTTGCAATCTTTGACTATTTTAGACCACATGAATTCATTTTTGGTCTTAATTTAGTTTCACTCAAGCAATGTTTGATGTACCAAATCTCTATTATTTGGTTTACAAATGAACTAAAACCGGTTCTTACGAGTTCTTGCACCTGCCGTCGCAACCTTCGCAGTACTTGTTGTACTTGGGGTCATGTTTGAAGAACCTGCAGCAGCAGCAATGCCACTTCCACCAGCCGAGGCAGTTTTTCCAGCATCTGCTGAGAGAATGTTTCCGTCTTCTTGGCAATCTGGAGCCACTACTGCTTACGCGGACAACCGTCACAGCCATGCTGGCGGATGCGCTCGAAGCTCACCTGCTCATACCTAGTGCTGGGCCTCTGGCTGGGCTTGCGGATGCACGGGCAGCAGAATATCGTCTTGCAAAACTTCTCGCAGTAGTAAAAGCAGTAGCAGTACCGGCAGCAGCGACAGCCGCAGCAGAGGTAGCGAAGTTTGCGACAAAAGCACGCGCAACACTGTTTGCAACCCATCCCCGCGCCTTCATTATCGGTGATTTAATAATGACGTCATGAGTGACATCCTCACGATCAATTTGGTTTTACTGCATTTTTTACAGGTTTATTTCTATTATTTATCTAAGCTAAAATGCCACGGGCATTTGATAGACATCTTTGATCGCGGTGTTTGACTTTTACATGACAGAAATACAACAGATTTCATAGATTAGAAATACAACATTTTTAAGTCTGAGCTAAATACTCTTTCATGCATTATGATAAGCATATTAACCTCAATTCTCGATCAGAAATACATCATCAGAATATTTAGAAATTATATCCAACGTTACAATAGGTATACAACGAATCATATGCACTTAAATCAATAAAAACCGATTATATTTAGAAGCTTGCACTGAATGTCATGTCACGTATGTATATGAAATCTAATCACGCATCAGTACAAAAAATTAGCTTTGATAGAGTGAGAAAACATCTTCGTATTCCACTACTGCCTTCTGCTACATTTTTTTTTACCTGAAATAGGCTCGCGCTTGACTACAACTTGCCTGATGTTAAACAACGTATTAACATATTGGAATTTAAAAATAAAAACAATCTATACAACATTTCAAAAACAAATTTTAATGTCACAAAACACTTATCACTTACGAAACAGCAAAAATGTTAAATACATTTATAATAATAATACATTTCTAAATAGATAAAACAAAGTAGAGTGTTGGTATTCTATAAAATTTTAACAACAAGGAAAGCTGCTGAAGAAACCGTTGAAAAGTTATGCAAAGTCACGGAAGGTCAAAGTTTTCTCCGAAAGGATGGATCTAGAACCTTAGGCTTTTATGAGACTTTTTGATTAATAGACTTCTAGGAGCGATAGACCTTTTATGATAACTTCCAATCGATTAAAATATGTGAGCTTGTAGAATTTTATTTTAATATTGGTGGCATTCAGTTAATTCTTGTCAAAAGAGGTTAAAATGTGATGCAAGGCTAAAAAATAGAAAAGAAATAATCTTGCTAATTGACTTCGTCTTCAGGACAGAGTGCTTCAAACTCCACCAGGTCCTGTCCAGACCTGGCGAAGCTCAGATACAAGTAGTTCTTGGACACTCTGAAGGACATTAGTTTCAGTGTCGGAGACAGTTTGAGTTTGGCCAGTTTCACGTCATAATATGGAGGGTAGAATTCTGCTGACTCCAAACTCTGGGCCTCGCACTTCCGACCAACACCTGGCCACCTGAAACTGTAAGTGTTGCATATAATTAGTGAATTCTGATATTGACAGTTTTAGAACTGCTTTAGATGCCTCTGTCTAAAACTGGTGAAAGTGTTTAGAAAACATATATACTTAAGTGAAATTACATGTATGAGAAATGGTGTTGTTAAAATTTTTATATTCAGAAAGCAATATAAGTCAATGTGTTTTGCCTCTTGCTAAACTGTTATTTCCATGTTATAATCCTATCAAAATTATACTAATTAAAAAATAATAAACAGTCTACCATGGCTGTTGAAAAAAAGTTGCCAAATATGTGTTTCTACATAATCGCCACACATACTTTCGGCGCAAATATTGTCAACAAACAGAAAGCCAGAGCCCCCGACGAGCTGAGAACTTGTTTTATTTGCTTCCCTACTTTCCTTTACCCATATGAAAATCGTGCCAACAAATCCGACGATCACTGAACTTACCGCATAACTTTCGACGTCTGTTGGCGGACTGGACATGTTTACCTGTGTGTGCCTTTTGCTAAGTTAAAGTATCTCGGGGGTAAGCGAACAAACTTCGATCCCTGTTATTGATGTTTTCTATGTACATATATACCTATATACCTGCCTTCTTGTACGTGCGTGACGTCACAGCCAGCCCCAACGGAAGACCAGCGCTGGTTGCTTCCATACAACCAGCATTATGCTGAGTTGGGGCTGTGTTGTGGCAGATTTTATGTTTGTTTATTATGTTTTTACTCCCGTGTGTTCTTCTGTTAAATCCGTCACAATAAATGTTTTCTTTATTTCTATATGCATCTGTAGCTCTCGTATTGGCTTATTTAGCCACGAACGCAGTTGCAAAAATTGTATGGACGCTACATAAATCATCTCTCGTAGATGGAATAAGGCCAATGATGATGATAATGATGATGATATTTCCATCGTGATCATGTTTTGCGGTAAAACTACGCTGTGCTGCCTCTTTATTGTTTTTTTTTTGCTTATGCTACTGATTACAGATAGATAGATTTTTTATCTAACATCTTTCTATTCTATTTTTTGGTTGAATCAACCTATCTCCCTAGTTTGGCTGATAATGTCATATGTTATATCTGTAAAATAGGGTAAGGGTGACCTATCAATGATATTCTATGACCTATTCATAATATGGATTAACTTACCAGAACGTACAGAGTTTCTTCACAGCCGCGGCAATTTTGATGGTCATTATTATTGTTTTATTACTACGACTAACTTAACTACTAATTAATTTATTGGAGAGATCGTCTAATTTAACATTCTTGTGGTTGGCAGCCTTTTAAAAAAAATATACACTATTTTAATAAAACCGAAATACTCTCACAAACACTACATAGGTGCTCATAAATCCAAAGAGAAGGTTTTTGACATTTACATTTTATATCCATGAAAACTCATGTAGAGAAACTTTTTTGAAAGACTCAAAAAAGGAACTAATTCGACCCAAATAGGTATTTCTAGTGGTAGTGGTAGCCTGCGGCTTCGCTCGCATTATTTCAGGATAAAAAGTAGCCTATGACACTCCTAAGACTTCATACTACCTACTTATTAGAATTAATGATGATCCCTTCAGCCGTTTTGCTTGATGAACGTTTGAATAAACAGACAAATAGAGACACAGATAAACAGACAAACAGACAAATTTTCTAGAAATTGTTGGAATGTATTCTACTATCATATTCAATGTTCATACTTACGTCTCTCTTAAGCTTTATTAAAATGTATAGAAGATAGATAGATAGAAGATTAGAATATGTTTTTCCTTTGATTTGTCGAAAATAATACTTGATTAGAATATGTTCATATTTTTCGCTGTAATATGATTGTTGTTGGGAATATTTGCTTCAAGTCTGACCTTCTTTTTTTCTAAACCTGATGACAAGTATATAAGTACTTTTTTAGCTTATCACGTTTTACGTTACAACACAATTTTCTTCAGTATAAGTTTGATAGTGAATAAAATACAGGTGTGTATAGGTGGCTATCAAATTGTCAGAATACTTGTGTTATACTCGTAAGATTATACCTCCACTATGCTTTGATGTATTATTTAATGAGAGTGACCAACTCTGGTGTCTAGAGTTTATCAAGCCACCCTAAACGCCTAGCTCTGACATGCTATGACGTACAATAAACAAAAAATAGATATTTATGTCAATATATATATCCTCTAGAGAAAGCAAGACTCAAGCGCATTTATTTTCACCCTGAATTCATAACCGAGGCCTTAGCAGTCTTATTTACAGATTTGAAATTTTTCCACAACTTTTTAAGTGGTTGGATTTAAAAGTTTCCCCGAGCTGTGGCGTAGGTTTTTTTGTCTCTCGACTCACTTTAATAATTCATCACGGCTCCGGGGAACTTGTATAATTCTATTTTGCGCGGTTGGGTATACAATGTGGTTCTTACGATGTTAGTATGTCTGGTTTTTAGCAATAGTGACTGACATAACCTAAGACTCTTCATTGGCCAAAACAGTAAACAGATTCATAAATTTGGTCACTACAAGATCATGAATTGTCTTAGTAAAAAATAAATATTTCAAAGCATTACATCAACAATATATTGGTTAGTAAACATTTGTAAGTAAGTAAAGGGTTGTTTATAGTTATAGTTTGATTGTGAAACATTAACACGTTGCATGGTCGAACTAGCAATAAAATATTATAATAAATCCAGCTCAGTCATAAACAATGCGCGCGAGGTTGTGGTGCGCGTTTGCGTGGGGCATAGTGTGCGCGTGCGCAGTAGCGAGCGCGCAGCCCCTGCAGGACCTATGGGAGCTCAGCAAGGTGGGACAGAACGACACGGACAGGGCAGTGAATCACCTGCTGGCGCGCAAGGTGTGGTGGCTCATGTGGGCGGGCAGCACGGCGCCCGACGCGCCGCCCACCAAGCAGATGTGCGTGCGCGTCACCGTCACCGCCACCGAGCGCACCTGCCTCTGCGTCATCAACACCTTCAACCACACCGTGCACGAGGTGAAGATCTACAAGTTGGTGGGGCTAGACAAGGACAACAACACCGAGCTGTACACGCTGGCGCCCGCGCACGGCCGCTATGGCGTCCCCATGAATACGGGCCGCCTGACCGCGCCCTCTGTCATCAAGGGAGCTGCCTGCTGGATCAAAGGCACGCGCCGGCTCTGGCCCTTCCACTACATGGTGTGGACTATGGACCTCAACCCAGAGGGAGTAAAACAGACCAAGGATTGGGAGAAACATAAGAACTACAACTACGCGTATTTAGTGGGCATCAACACGCGCAAGCCCATGCCCGAGTACCACACCGCCTTCCTGGCCCCCTACAACCCGCAAGAGTTCTTGGATTACACTTTCATTGTGCATTGGGAAAATTTTCATAGACATTTCCATACTCCATTTCTACCCATTCCAGTACCTACATGTTATTATGTTTCTAAAACATAAGTAGCAAAAAATAAAACTTACTGTATTTCTGCTTATTCGTGTAATTCAACTAAATCAAACTTGAAAATGAAATTTACATGGCTAATATGCAGGTATATTATTAGTTTGTAGTATAATAATTTATTGAGTGTAGCACCACCATTATCTAATTTATTATAATCTATGCATATGTGCACAGTGCGCATTTCGATAGCGTCTTACCAAAACTATATTTCAGTTACCAGTGTAAATAATTGCCAGCACAAGGGAATCAAATCTAGGTTCCAATTGCATCAATAATTGCTAAGCCCTAATTGGCCACTCCACATATCTAGTTACGTATATACTCCTACCTATGTATATAGTTTATAATACCTACACACATGGACTTACCACATTGTCTTTAATTAATCGTGTCTAGTTTATATTAACTTTTATAGATTACATTTCTGGGAGTGTGCGGGGGAATTGTTTGATTTAATTCCTGCAGCCCCATTTCAACATCGCACGAGTGAGGAACGGCAAGAAGACTTTTGAGGTGGGAAGTTTTTTTTTCAATGAGGTTAACTGTCAAGTCATTATATTTACATCATAAAGTACCTACGCCCCTAAGGTTCACTAAAACCGTGCAATTTAATGAGCCAGTACAGGCAAGAACTCTCAATCACTCTTGAAGCTTCGATACCTGAACCAATTGGATTATTAATCTGTTATTGTTATCCGTCAAAGGAAGGAACTTCGGTTCAAAGCTGTTACAAATGTATCCGGGGGTTTCGACTTGACATTTAATCTGCAGAATAGATATTACTTTCTTTGTGAGGCGAAATTAACCGTCTTCTACTTACTATATGATATCCAAGTAAGAGTTTTCCGACCGCTCTGATGGCCTCTGACATGATTACGCGACTGCTGTATACTATTTCAGGTGTAATCCCTTATTGATACACTGATGATAAGGATATCATGATGGTCTTTTAGACGATTTTAAAATTCTCGACACCAGTGATATAAATACAACATAATAAGTATAAATGCAACGGGTGATTTTTTTTATTTTCTATGATCAGAGGATTTGTAAGATTTCGTACCCTAAGATTTATGGAAAATAAATCAATTTTGTATGTTTGTATGCTGTTAGGAAAACATCGTAGCATATTTTACCTAAAACATAATCTACCATATTTCATGTTTTATAGTACGGCCCCAATTCGATGGAATTGTATCTGGTGTTTGAACATCGATACTGCTTTGAGAATATTCGGTTCAATTCAGGAAGTTGGAGTTTGATATTTAATACCTTATGTTATTCAAAGAAAATTAATGACTTGTCTCTGGAATAGGTTAGCTTAGATCTTATAACATAGTTTTACAATATCCACCTAACACAATCTTTACATTATTTCTTTGGTGACATAATTAATTACACAAAATTCTGTGAGGTTTTCTTCAACTTACAATATGACAGACATAACATTAAATTAATGTTACATACTTGACGTGTTAAAAGTATAATATATTGGAAAATAGTTTTACCTATAAAATTATTGTGGCTTAATTCTTTATCTCTTATTTAACAAATAAGTTAACTAAAAAATAATTATTATACTTAAATAAAAGATTAAACCATACAAAATAATTAAATGTATGAGAGACTATAAAATATTTAGAAAATATGTGAAACTGTCTACAGAGATTATTTACAGAAAGTTTAGTGATACGAGTACCTAAATAAATATATATGTATCACAAGAACGGATGATTCTTCGCCAAGAAAAATCTCAGCTGTCACTGTCAGGCAGTTTTTCCTTCACCTACTCAGTACAGATACAAAAACTACGCTGAGAGGCTACTAACAAGTGCAAACATAATTGTATTAGTATTACCTTTTTAAATTGAAATAATCTAAGATGTAAAACTCGCAATTACGAGTACATGTTTACTACATTATATTTACAAATGCATCCCATTAGAAATAATGTAATTAATACATTAAAGAAACGAAAATTTAACCCACGTGAAAATAATGTAAGACAATTTCTGAAGTTTGTTGGAAAATTTCTACTTTTTGAGAAAAAAACAATAATCCAACAAATTTATAAAGTGTATGCTAACCAATTTTACCTATATTTCTAAAACGAATACTCGAATTTTGATACAGTTTTCTGTGGTGTGTTAAAATTTGATTGGTAAATTTTTCTAGCTATATGTTACGGTAACAACCCGCCAGGGGGCACTGCTGTTTAAGTATACAGTATATCTTCTAAATAACTAGCCCGATTTTGATGCAGTTTTCTTTGACAGATTTTTTTTAATAGTGATTATTTCAAAGAATTTTAATATATTTTTAATTTACTGTCAGTTGTTAAAATAAGTTAAACGGCGTCTTTGATTGCCATTTCGTCATAATCTTTTCACTATCGTTCGATAGGGATCTGAGAAACGGGCTGTTGAGTGTTGATATATATTTGTAGTAACACCCCAGTGACAAAAGAGCAAATATTCGTAAATAGCAGCATCTGCTCTGACCTCCGCTGAAGAAAAACTACAACACATATTTTATTTACCAACTTGACTTGCCTTCTAAGAAACTAGCAGACTCTAGTTTCAAGTGTTTTAAAAAGAAACAATACTTACCAATAATAACATTGGATTTTTCAGGAGAAAACTTTGACGATTGAATGCAATATACAGCCTTATATTAATAAATTTACTGAAGTTTTTACTATTGTATGTTTAATGTTGCTTTATAATTCTTTTAGAGATTACAAAGACAGTGAAATTTTCAGCTTATTATATTTTTAGTAGTAAATCTTGTAACAATGAATAGCACTCATAAAAGTTCAATATAATTCTCTGGTTCTATTCTATAAACTAGATTTTGATTCTACAAAGCAAAGTCTATAACGTCTCCCTCGGCCCATATCGAAGAAAGACAATGCTAATATCTTTTATTTAGGCACATTGTGTGGCAAAGGCAACTACTGTATTCAGCCGCGGGCTTTCTAAAATATTCACACGCCCAACCGTACTGAATCAATCCCAGAACAAAGGTCCCCGGATTTACTAGGGTCGCCATTTTTTCCTAATTGGACCACCTTTGGGGCCTGACATGTTAGTTAGGGCCTCTCGTAATTCCCGTATGTTTCTCTTGAAATTTTTATTCTGTTTGAAAGAATTGTTTTAAGAAATACTTTATTTCAACTCTTGTAACTTTGAGAGTGATGAGTGAACTTTGATTATGCATAGGTTCGATTAGACAGGCAGCGACACAACATGCTCGTATCAAATTAACAGAAAAATCTACTACTGAAGTAAATAAGCATGCATAACTTATTTAAAATTTATACTAGACCAAATATCAGTAAAAAATATACTCTTAACCACATGTAGTTCTCGATAGAGCATAAATATATTAAATGAATTATTTCTCTACCCGTTTTGTATTGCATTATTATATTAATTACCAATAGAAATCATGAAAAAGCTGAAAACGTTGGTGCCCATTTTTCTTAACCGTAAGCAATAAGTTTTAAGACTCTAAAGGTTAGAATACACCGAAACATTATAGATACCTTATAATACAATTATGTAACTTGAAAATGTTGTGAGTTGTCTTCGAGACATTATTGTATACAGATGTGACCTTAAAAGTTCTACATTCCGTAAGATATTTCTAAATAAAAGTAGTTTTTTACAGTATATGGTAAGACTGTCCAATATCTAATAACCTTAACATATTGACTTGATTCAGCGACGCATCGCTCATGAAAACTATTAAAGGAACAATCATTTTAACCGATTTCCAAAAAAAAAAGGTTATCAGACTTCTGAAAGTTTTTTTTTTTGTGGGGATGTGACGCGATTACTCTGTTGTTTATAAACCGATTTCAAAAATTCTTATTTTATTCAATGAGGATAGTTTCCGAGATGGTCCCATAAAAATTGTTTTTCATTCGGTTCAATACTTTTTGAGAAAAATACCCGGTCCCAGTGTAGTAGGTCCTGGTTGATGGTCATTGAACGGCAGTCGTTAACCATGTCGCTATATCAGAAGCCCTTCGGGTGGTTTCGAGACTGATACCAGACTCTCTGATACTAACATACTTACTAGTCTCAGTAAAAGCTCGCGCTCGCTATATATGTGTCAGTGTATACTAAACTTTACTCTCGTCGGAATATATCACGCTAGAGTAACATTAACAGGAAAATAAAATGCAATTCCGGTTCCTGAAAGAAACAAAAAATCTTTATGAAATTTTCCTTCCCCAAAGGAAGGAAAATTCCGATTTCTCTTTTGTTTTCCTTTAAATATTTAGGCGTAGATGGTATGTTAAATTTCTTGTAATATTTATTTTAAAATTTAACACAAAGCTACCGTTGCGATTTGTAACTAAATCTTTCGTAAATACTGAACGCAACTCACTCAAATCACAAAGACTAGTTCATGTGAGAATTAAGAGACATTGCTGAAACTACAGTCGCATATTGAGATTGTAAGTTTAGTTAGCAGAGATCCAAACAAAACATCCAATAAACGAAGTTGAGTGCAAAGTCCTACGTCTGATGAACCGGCGAATGGCACAAAGCATGATAATTTTAATATACTTTTCCATGGAATGTATGATCATTGAGCACATAATTGTAAATATCAATTTTAACTTTACATTTTCTTTCGATTAGGAAAATAATTCGTATCCGTTTTATTTATTGAGGGCCAGATATCACTATTATATATAAAATATTAAGATAGTGCATATAGTAAGTATGATGAGTTTTCCCTTCTTATTTTGTCTCCATGTAAAAGAAAATATACAAAACAAAACACGCTTTTGCTTATAAGTAATGGTCGTAATATTATATGTTCGGCGGTAGTGGTATCAAAATGACATGAAATGATAATATTATAGTTTGATATGATTCAAGCCAAGATATATCTTCCTATGAATTGCACCGTCGGTCTCTCGTAAACCGATTTCTGTCGCTGTCTGAGCGTGGCGCTAAGTTAGTTAGCTCATGTGAGCCGGAGCCGGGAGCGGCCGCTAACTTGCACCATCTTGCTCGTAGTCCCACCTACATACTGTCCTTGCTAGATAGGCTTACATACTCAACAGTGTCTGTATATCACATCTGATCCCACTTTACACTTTCTAATAATTGTGTTTTATATCAACTACCACAGAGAATGAGTCGAAATAGATGTAATATAACTAAGTAAACACTTCAATCGTAAAATGTGCCGCTTTTGTGGCTTGTGGGTTAAATAATTGTCAGTTAAAATAAGTACGGCAAGATTATAATGCCTTGGACAACGTCCGAGGTAAAGAACAATGATAAAAAAATAAAAAATACGTGGGACAGACTTGAGTTTGACTTACAGCCCGCCTAATGTTAAACATTGCTTAGATTAAAACATTATTCTAACTTCGTGTCGTTGCCAGGGTTTCGTCTCATTAGAAATGACCGCATTGGTCAGAAGGGTGGTGGCGTGGCTATTTATTTGCGTTCAGATATTCCTTTCTCCGTTCTTAGCACTTCAGCTCAGCCACCCCCAATAAATGCCGGTGAACATCTATTCATAGACGTTACTCTGCAACACTCCAAACTTCTCTTAGGAGTATATTATCCACATTCCCGTGATGTCAATTACTTTTTGTCTCTCGAAAAACTTTTAGAAGATTTGTCTACACCTTACGAACATAGGATTATTATGGGTGATTTTAATACATGTTTATTGAAACAAGACTATAGAACGTCTAAACTTTTGTCACTTGTAACTTCGTGCAATTTAACTATCCTCCCACTTAATGCTACCCACAATCCGCCACACTATGAACCATCTCTTCTTGACCTCATACTTGTTTCCTCTCCTCAGCGTGTTGCGAGACATGGTCAGTGTGCGGCGGATGCTATTTCTCATCATGATCTTATCTATATGTCTTATAAAATTCGTCCCCCTAAAATCAAACCCAAAGTTCTCTTTCAGCGTAGTTTTGGTAGTATGAATGTAGATAAATTGCGCAAGGATGCTGGGGAATTAGATTGGTCTTCAGTAGTCAGTGGTAGTGATATGGATGTCAAAGTTGAAGAATTCAATCGTACCTTGACTAAGCTTTTCGACATTCATGCCCCTATTCGTGCCGTTAAGATGAAGCATGCTCCTGCACCTTGGCTGAATAACGAAATTCGTTCGCTGATTCGAGACAAATTAGTAGCAAAGGTTAAGTTGAAGTGTGCTGAATCTGAAGACAATATTCAGAAGTATATACTGCGACGTAACGTCTGTAATAGAGCGTGTAGGGACGCACAACGCCGACATATCTATAATTCTGTACAAGACGAAGACCCAGCAAAAGTCTGGAAGTTTCTTCGGTCAATGGGAGTTGGCAAGTCCCGTCAGGACGCCATTCCAAATAATCTAAATCTTAATCAATTAAATTATCATTTTTCCTCTTCTTCAAAATTTGATGGTCCAATTAAAGCCAGTACTCTTCGAATGCTTTCTTCTATTACTCCCCCCGATACCAACATTTTTGATTTCAATGAATTTGCCGCTGGTGATATTAGGAAGTGTATATTGGCCGTGACATCCAATGCTGTCGGCAGTGACAGTATTAGTAGAAAGATGATTATACCTATCCTAGATGAAATCCTTCCCATCATCCAGTATTTGCTAAACTACTCAATATCCTCTGGAGTCTTTCCCACAGCGTGGAAAGAAGCTCAAGTAACGCCACTTCCCAAAAAACCCAATCCCTCCTCTTTTTCCGAATTCCGTCCTATTTCCATTCTTCCCTTCCTTTCCAAAATCTTAGAAAAACTTGTTTACACGCAATTGTCTTCCTATTTCGGTAATAACTCCCTCCTAAACCCATTCCAATCTGGTTTTCGCTCTGGGCATAGTACCGTTACTGCGTTGACTAAAATTACTGACGACATCAGAGTTGGTTTGGGGAACTGTCATCTTACTGTGCTGTCACTGCTAGATTTCAGTAACGCTTTTAATAACGTCGATTTTGAAGTACTGTTAGGTTTACTACGCTCACTTAATTTGTCTCCAGCGGCAATTGCATGGTTTCAAAGTTACCTGTTTGGTCGCCGGCAGAGAATACGCGTAGATGATAATTTTTCGTCTTGGTGTAATATCTCTGCTGGTGTGCCACAGGGCGGCGTGCTATCCCCTCTTCTTTTTGCCATATTTATTAATTCCATCTCTTCTAATTTGACTTCTTCCTACCACCTCTATGCAGACGATTTGCAAATATACACCCAATCTCCGTTGGAAGAATTACATGATGCAATAGCTCGTACAAACTCCGACCTACAACGCATTCGAGACTGGAGCCGATCATTTGGTCTGACCATAAACCCTGCTAAGACACAAACTATTATAATAGGCAGCTCCCGGATGGTCTCCAAGATTGACTGGTTTCGATTGCCACAAGTTATTTTTGATGGAATTCCAATAAGCATCAGCGATACCGTCAAAAATCTCGGCATTATTTTCGACAAGCAATTCTCCTGGGGTCCACAGATTGCGGAAGTAAGCAGAAAGATTTTTGCTTCCTCTGCATCTCTTAGGCGCCTTCGTAACTTTCTTCCGATTACTACCAAAACTGCGCTTGTCCAATCTCTTCTGTTTCCTATATTAGACTACGCTGACGCTTGTTATCTCGACTTAACCGAGGAGCAGCTTGACAAACTCGAGCGACTTCAAAACTTCTGTGTACGTTTTATTTTTGGACTGCGCAAATACGATCACGTTTCCGAATATCGGCAGAAGCTCAAATGGTTGCCCATCCGTCTTCGCCGCAATTCTCATATCCTAACCCTTCTTTACAAAGTCCTATTCTTTCCGTCCACTCCATGTTACTTAAAAGAACGTTTTGCATTTGTGACCGCCTCCCACTCCAGCTCCCTGCGCTCGTCCCGGACCCTTCTCCTCGAGTTTCCTTCTTCATCGTACTCCAACTTAATGTACAGAAATTCCTTCACCATCCAAGCCATCCAGTTGTGGAACATGTTGCCCTTGCCTGTTAGGCAAGCTAAGTCCTTAAGCATATTCCAAAAGCTAGTGTATCATCATTACTTATCATCCATATAGTATTATGTATTGTATTGTTTATTATTATTTATTAGTGTATTATCTGAGTTTGTATTGTGTTCTTTCACTTATTTATTTAATTTACGTATTCTTGTACACCGCCTATTTATAATTCTAAATCCTGTCCATCCAAAGGTTGCCTGGAAGAAATCGCCTAAGGCGATAAGGCCGCCCAATGTACATTAGATTAGTTTTTAAATTTCTTTCATTATGTAATTTTTTGGTGTGCATTAAAGAAATATCTTATCTTATCTTATCTTATCTTATTATTAGGTATTTATCTCTAATATTATAAAAAAGCTTTTTTTAACACCCAAATAACAGATTTAATTTGGTTGAAATTTGTTATGAACGCAGATCAGTTATCTGAAGTTGCACTAAACCTCGGATAACTTTCTATAACACCTATTTTATGTCATATTAACGCGCGTAACACCACTTGCATATTCTTAGGCAGCGCGTCTTTAAAATAACCGTCGTATTTAATCTGAATCAATCAGTAATTAGTAGATTTGAAATCCATTTTTTATTAATAAAATAAAAATAAACCAAACAAACAAATAATATGCCAAACCACTGATATATTAAGTCACCATCACATATGGACACTTTTAATCCCAGAGGCGTTGTAGCGCTTTTATAAATACATTGCATTAATATGGCCATTTAATTTCATCATCGGTAAAGCCGCTATTAATGTGCTCATAGATTTGCGCAGTAATTCAATTATCCAGCTTACCACCTCCAGCCATCCCGCGCAGTAGCTGGAGGCGTGACTTGCTCGTTCATTGAATATATTTAAATATTATAATTGTTTACTCTTTTGATTCTATGTGATTCTATGAGCACTTGAGCTATTAATAGTACAGACGTAAGAAAAAACTAACGCGTAGCTGATTGATAACTTAGATCAACTGATATTGCTACAAGAATAACAAAAGGCAGTGATGTGTGTGTATGTGTATGTCAAGTGCCTCCAGAGTTATACAATTCTTAACGTGAAAACAATGTGAAATTGACAGAATTCAGCATAAGAACAATAAAAAATTCAAGTTTCTTGGCTAACGTTTACTTGTATTGTCTATTTTTTTATCAACCATAATTTGTGTCACTCCCATCTCTGGTTTCTTCTACCAACTGGTTCTATGTTGAATCTTACCTTCTGTGTACGTCCCTCATACAAACTACTACCTTTCTACGTCCCTGTCACGTAGCACCTGCTACGCTATCTGCGTCCCGCCCGCACGCGGGTCACGTCGGCGCGCGTGCTCGCGGGACATGTCCGTTTTGTTCGCGCGCAAATTATTCATATTGTGCGGATTCCAACGTGACGCGGTGCGGCTTACACGCTAATACATTTTTTGGATTATGCTTTATTTGAGCCGGCTTTTTGAGCCGTCGGTTTAATATAATAGTGATATATAAACTGGATACAAATGGCTGGGAAATGGATTCTGATACTCTGCCCACGCAATATTACTGTTTGATAGATGAACGTCTATAAATTACAACCTAAGGGTCTTCAAATCCAGAATAAATAGTTTGTTAAGGCAATTGTCCTTAATCTTAGACTACAGTGTTACTTTACCTCAGGCGGGCTGTAGTCAAACGTAAGCCTATCTCGTGAAAAAGAACGTGATGGCAGATTCATAGATACTTTATGATAGGTTCTACTCGGAATGTAATACTGTCATCACTATATGAATTGTCAAAAGGAATAACAATCGTGGACAGAGTATATACCTGTTCAATATAACATTTTTTTTTATTCCTATTTTCATGAACATCACTGAAACACAATTTACACAGTAAGCATTTCCTCGGATATCAACATTTAGTACTTCAGTAAGTGCAAAGCTTGGTAAGCCAGATAAAATGTATGTAAGCTTCATGCTAGAACATAGGCAATAAAACCCATATACACCTAGACGCTACTTTTTATCCTGAAATAATGAGAGCGAAGCAGCGGGCGTCCACTAACATAAAATAATTTAACAATATGAAGTTGCTCATACCCTCATACAATGGATGCTTCAAATATCAATTATTAGTTTTATTTTGTCATTCAATCACAATACAAAATATTTATGCCATGTAGGCATAAATATTTTGTTGATGATGTCGACTGATAACACAGTCTTGATATATAATACAAAAAAAGTATAATCCATCCGTATATCCTTTGTAATGTTGCCATTACACTAATGAATCTGCAGATTTCCAATAAGTAGTTTCTTCGCAAAAATACATTTTTGGAGTATTTCCACAATATCAAAGTTTCGTATAAGTCAAGGTTAACGAAGTGGTTTTCCTTCCTCCGAACTACAAAGGCGTTCAATGAAGACCTTCTATGGATATTCTTTACCTCTGTAATATGTAAGTTTTAATGATTTACTTTATATGAAAAATATATTAAATAGGTAGGTACATAGTTTTGCGTAAGTACCGGAGTGAAATAAATTTAATGCAATTCAGTTATTTATGCATTTATAGGTTGGTAAATAGGTCATGCTTCTTTTCTTATTTTAACTGACATTAACTACAACAAATTCAAGAGATTAATCTTTTTACATAAGCAATTTCATTTAAATCAGCCCTGCTTTTTTACGCCAAATGATTAAATAATTATGCACTTACTCGTAGTATATGTATTTTTTTTCGTGTTTTTGTTTAAAGTAAATCGTAATAATTGTATCAACCCTTTTCCTAGCAAATAAATGACAATTGAATCTGTGTCTACTAAAGAAACTACTCCGTAGAACATCTCTAAAGTAAACCAATGGAATCTAAAAATCAAGGCGCGTACCATCCAAAACTTTAAAACTGTGAAGCTTCTCTAACCTGCCAATGCAATATCAACTTTACTCCTTGTTCATAAGGTCTATCTTATTGTATCTCATCGTGAGGTCTATGATAAATGCTGTAAAAGTAAAAGGGGTGTGTTTATGGTCGTAAACAGACCGCCGGCGGTCGCGGTGTGATGCTGGTCGTTTCACGGGTGAGGGACGTATCCTAGTGGTGCTAGTCACATTTTTTTGCCTTATAACTTCATTTTATTAATTATTGCGCTACTTTGAAAGTAATGTGGTGAGCCAGGGTTACCTTTGGTGGCGTTCGTCTAATTATGGGACAAAAACAAACAAATCACCCTCATAAATGTTGTATTTTATTAATCATAGGATCTCACATACACTTGGGATTGTAAAATTGTTGTTTTTTAGAAGCGTACAAGTGGAACAAACATCAATTCATATTCTGTTTTATATACATATTTATGAACTTAAAGTTCATTTAAATTACATTTAGTACCATTTACTTTCTTAGTATATTTATTCATAATCATTTATTTGCAGAATATAGGTTTTACAGAGTTGTTCAAAATAAGATTGATATTTTGGATATATATCTGAGTTCAGAAGAAATAAAACACAAAGAAGCATTTTCACGTCTAGTAGTGAAAGTAAATAGAATGTAAATGTAAGTTTTTTTTGTAATAGAAGAAGGCAATTCTTTTTTCCACTAAATAGGTATCATAAAATTGTAAAAAAAAAAATTGTTCACGTTCTTCAACAAATTGTATAACAATTTGTTGAAGAACATGTCGTATTAACCTTATAAATAACTGTAAATGTCTTGTTCAAATCGTGGTTAGTGCTTGAAAGTGTTTTGCTTGTGAGACAGAGACAAGATATAAATCTGCAGCCGAACAAGCTGGAATTAGCAGCAAGTGGCTCGCACGTACGTACTAAATCACTTGCTACAGAGCTCATATATAGGATTAACTGTTTCTGTATCAGTTTTTTACATATTTTTTACACGTTCTTACTCGCACGAAGCGCTTTCCTTCTACCTTCGTAGTAAGGACGGCGAGACTATGGAACTCTCTACCTGGAGCCCTGTTCCCAGTTAATTATAACCCAGGGTCTTCAAATCTAGAGTAAATAGGTTTCTTCTAGGCAAGCGTGCTACATCTTAGACTATAGCGGTGCTTAACAAGCGTTTGCTTAGTGTGGGGCTGTGTGCAATGTCCCGGAATATTTATTTATTTATTTTAACATCAGGCAGGCTATAGTCAAACATCAGCATATTTCGTGTAAAAAAAACGCGTGTGTGGTATACACAATAGTATTTCCAGTTAATTTATGCTAAATATTTAAATTGCTATCTTTTTCTGAAGCGATTCACTTCAACCACGTAAAAATTTTCTATTGGTAGGTTTTTCAAATCAGATATATTTAAACATACAACGAATTCCGCAGATGTATCTAAAAGCCTTTTTTACCACTTTTCCTCCACTATGATCGTAATTACGTAGTTTTCGCAACCACAAGCTAGTACAGACCTAATTAATTCTAACATTAATTAGTTTTACGGTTATCTTGCTATTTTTTATACTAAAACTTGTTAGCAATGTACCATAGTATGCCTGATGGTAAGCAAAGGCTATCTAAGATGAAAAAATTACTGGTATTGCAGTATCATTGTATGTATGTACATGTAAGTAGGTACCCTGTAGGAGGTCGGCAAGTGTGCGAGTACCGCGGAAATTCAATTTGATGCCGTAATGAGAAAATGTAATCAGAGCATAACGACGTATCCCGGGACTGTGGCCGGGCTGTACGGAGTACACGTGCTATCGATCTGGCCAGATATCCTGGGACTTATGGTCTAGGACATCTTACTAATTCTAAATATTGGTTTATGCAGTTTTCAAGCGCGCTAACTGTAGATTACAGGTTAACATCAGGCTAGGCGTAGTAAAGCCAGAGACTATCGAGTATAAAAAATGCAAGAATTTTTATAAATAAAACACTGTACCCAAGTATCTACATATATAGGCTAGTATTAGGTAAATGAATTTAAGGCTCCATGGAGTCGCGTTAAGGTATTAATGTCACCTTGTCAGCTTCATAGAAGTCCCATGTGCATAAGCTAACAGACATACTACCTCATCTCCTGCTTTTTAATTTCCTATGAATCTGAAATAGCTTTCAGCTGAATGTGTTGTTATAAACCGATCACAAACAAATGCAAGAGCCAATCGTTTTTATGCAAATTGGATTCATTAATAATAAATAAATAAATAAATAAATATTTCAGGACATATCACACAGCGCCATCTAGCCCCATACTAAGCTTACGCTTGTATCATGAGTACTAGATAACGGATATAATACATATATACTTTTCTTTTGTAAATACATACTTATTATACATAGGAACGACCAGACTCAACACAAATAATTACAAATTTTAAATATTCATAATTATTTGTGTCATGCGGGAATCGAACCCGCACCCCTGGATTAGAAGGCAGAGCCCCTACCAACTATGCTAACAGAGCAGTCAATGAAGTGATCAATGATCATTGAAGTGATCAAATACCGATTCCACTCGGCGTCTGACAAACAATTTCGATAATGCTTTCAACCCACGCTACTTACCAAATGCAAACACGATCTACTTTGCCAAAGAAATTGGCTCAGCCAGAGACGCAGGAAAATTCAGAGTCAAAACAAATAAAATATATATATATAAACTGTAAATATGTATAAATACGTTTTACCTGGCGGTATTGTTTTATATCAAATCAAAACAAATAATTTATTAGAGACAACCGTCCATTCCGAATGAACTAAATACATAATATCAATAACAAACTGGCAGTGGTCTTCAAAATACTGCAAAAGATTGTTACCAAAACCAAAAGTATAATATGTAGTAATATTCATTATTTTTCAAAAGTAATCGAAGTATGGACATAGTTTAATTAGACCTGAATATTATTGTAAGAACCTATACATGTTATCACGCGCTGTCAATTTTTTATACGAGAACGATAGTGCTACGAGCTTCTGTAGTACAGTGCCTACGTAGCCGTAGCAATGCCACGCTACGCTACTACTTCTAAGTAAGTATTCGTAGCCTAAGATATGACCTGTAATACCTATTATTATGAATAAATTGAACTTAAACTACGTGATACTATGGATTATATTAGTGCAGGAAAAGTAGGTAATTTCGCAGCAAAAATTTGTACTTGAATGAAACTTTTTCGCACAGAATCCAGTACTTTCAGAATTACTTTTCTCGCGGTAATATGCTGCGTAGTGTACAACGTACTGATTAAGCGTGTATTTTCAGATTCTGGCTTCAATCAAATTTTCGGCATATCTTGTCTTAGCAATATGTCTGCCTAAAAGCTTATCCGTTGAACAGCAATTATGGTAATTTGTAATATGTTGAGTGGAGTGTGTCGAACAGAGATCACCGTGTTTGGACTGCCATTAGTACCCATTGACAAAGTATCAACACAGTAATTGTGTATATTTTGGAAAAATATAGGACACCTTTCGAAAATGATGATTTCCTTTCGAGTTTGAAACGACTTTGAAGTTAAGAAAAAGAAGCTGTTTTTAGTTTGTATGTGAGACGCTTTTTGACGCTAAGATTACTGATTCGAATAATATGAAATAACCATCTTCAATCTTCTCAATATATCTTTACCTACAAACTCGAATTAGATATCAAACAACTAATCGCAGAGAGTTACTAGCAACAATATAAGCCTTTTAAAAATAGTTAAATACTTTCTAAGCATTTTCCTGCTACCCACTTGAAAAGCCAACACGTGCTAAATTCCACAGCCATAAGAATAAACTACGCGGCGATCTGAGTGGAGGTAACAAACTAGTTGGAAGTTTAACTTAGTTCCGGTTAAATTAAACCAGTTTTAACTAAAAAACGTCGGAACTGCGAGCTTGGTGCGCGGATGAAATGTGTGATACGGTACATTTGTGGAAGAACTACAGAGACTTGTCAAACTACAAGTACGAAGGATCATGTGATTGATTTAAAACAAGCGTTGTACTACAATCTTTTCCATATTAATCGTAGATAGAAAGTAATTAGTACAATGTCTATTGTTTGCTTCAAAAAAATATACGTGTCCTATTACAACAGAAAAACTTTGTTAAATGTTTATTTTTTCAGCTAAGCTTGCAGTATAAAACAAAGTAATAACTGTTTACTTACAGTATCAATTTACTATGTTGCCTACTTGCGTAATAAAAACGTAAATTTTAATACTCCTCCAACTCAAAAATCTGAGCACTGACTCTCCACGTTTACGTACCTCGTCAGCCAGAATGTCGGCAACGAGGTCGAGGGTCAAAACTAGCGGCTCCCAGTTAAATATTAAATTTAATGACCTGCTTTTGTCACCTGCATAGAGCACCCGCCGGAATCCAGCTGTGATTACTATTTCAACGTTAATTTACCCTGACCTCACCCACTGACCTCTGGGACTCGTAACTTTGCATCTTTCGGCTGTCTTGACCCGTTGTTAAAGTACCTTTATTATGATATGCATATTTGACAATTAAGTTGAATAGAAATATTAACATCAGGCTAAGCCAAATACGATGTATCGAAAGTAAAAGCGCAGGACTGGAAAGAGTGACTATTTTTGTGGCTTGTGGTTGCTTCTGATAGCATAGCTTCAATGAAAATTAACATTTTTAGTAGCTATTTGACACATATTGTAGACAGGTTTCTCTGTGTTATCTGTATCGTATCCATACTGTTGTATAGTGCATTTTGTATTTGTCTTTATTAGTAATACAGTGAATACATCAAAAAACAAAAATCTCAAATAATAATTCCAAGCACTTAGCTTCTTATAAACTAAATACACCATGTAACCAGCCACTCAAATATCGCCCTTATTTCTAACATGAAACTTGAAAGCGGCACAAGAAATAGCTAATACACAACTTAACAATTCAGCCGAAACTTTTTGTTTATCTGCTTTATTTACTTCCTTTCAGAGAGCTTTAAGCCTTAATAAATTAGTGTTAGAGACTGAACAAAGACGCTCTGCTTGTGGCTGGAGGCAGCACTTACACTTTCTTAGAGTTTAGTGTCAAGTATTTTCATGTCCTAAAAGATTCTGCCGTAGCTTGTAGACTGTCATATTTACTACAAAAAACAGCCAACATCAGTATTGAAGAATTATAACTATAATTTAACAAGGATGACTACTTCTTGACCACCCATCCAATGACTTATAATAATTAACAAATACAACAGCCATCTAAGACACATTTTTATAGACTTAGAAGATAAAATCTTATTAATAGCTTTTTAGTTCCAATTATTACCGCTGGGAGGGTTATCTTGTCCGTTCTCAAATTCTGTCGTGACCCGCAGGATGATAAGCGCAAATCTCGCTTTCGGAAGTTCCTCCATCAAGGCTGGAAATTAATTGGGGACATTACCGACAGTTTACAAGTCGACACTCAATAAACAAGTTTACATCTCGAGGAGGCTTTCAGCGATCTTTGGATGCTTTCTCTATGCTGAAAATAATGGTACTAAAGGCAAAAGAAAATGAATAAAAATAACGATATTTCGTACGATGTTTAGACAGTGTTAATAAATACAGAGTGAAAAAAATACCGTATTTTGTATTTCACTGAAGAATATTTGCTATGATACAATGATTTTTAGGATAATTTAATAGGATTTGGATAGAACTTGCTCACAATATAGACCCTGAATTAGTACAAAGTCTCCTCATCTCAAATTGCCGAAGACAAAATGGCGTCTGCTAGCACAAAAATAAATAATAGTTCCAATCAAGCTATACCAACCAAACTCAAACCAAGAAAACATCTCAGCCCGTCTCTAACGTACAAGACGAGATAGCGATGCAATAAATTATTCATTTACTTCAATCTCGATGGGGCTTCATTAGCATACGGTACGTATTACGTATTAACCTACAGATATAACTCCGGGTAACAAGATTCGGGATTGGCTGGGAGGGTACAACACTACGGGTTATTTAAATGCATGCCCTTTAACTACCTACAACCTTGCCGCTAACAGTAAGTGAAAATTCATCCATACAAGTGAGTTGAGTTTATAACAAAAATACACCTTTAAACTCAAATAGCTGTAGCGATTTGGATGAAGTTTATTGTGAAGAAAAAATAAACCCATGATTACCATACGGGTAACTTATCCTGCATCCCGCAAGGCGCGAGGAGCCATTAGTAGCTTGTAATACTGAAATTACACAACCAAGTACTATGTGTCGCGATAACAATAAATACAGACACTCCACGTTTGAGTATTTATCAAACGTGGAGTGTCACATGTTCTGTTATTGTTATGTTTTTTTTTAGGTATAAAAAAGGTATAAAAACATAGATTGACACGAAATATTTTCTAAAAGTCAATTCTGCAACCCTATTGCAATCTATATTATATAAAACTCAAAGGTGACTGACTGACTGACTGATATAGTGATCTTTCAACGCACAGCCCAAGCCACTGGAAGGATTGGGCTGAAATTTGGAATGAAGGTAGATTTTAAGATGTAGGCATCCACTAAGAAAGGATTTTTGGAAATGCAACTTTTAACGGGGTGAAATAGGGGATGCAAGTTTTACTTCTTAATGCGAGCGAAGCCGCGAGAACCCACTAGTGAATTATAAATTACTTTAACCGATAACACCATCTAATTGAAAATTCCATTCAGGTTTTGAATTCTATTTTCACATTTATTCATTCATTGTTTTATTTATTAATCTAGGCGATTCGTGGCATCACCTAACATTTACGTTTTAGTAGAAATAAAAATAAAGCGTACATTTGTACGGAAGAGTGTACCTAATATTTTAGGCCACAAATGTCATTCAAAATTTCCGTAGCACATTTCGGCCAAATTCAATCCGAACGTTGATAGTTTTTGCGTCCAATTTCCCGGCAAATCGATGACAATGTGTCATTTTTGACATTTCTTGCGGCGGCATAAAGTTTGTATTTCATACTATGCGTTCATAGTATCATTACTACGTAACCAATTGTGTTACTTATAAATGTAATTAAATAATAGCTGATACATTTTTTATCATTTTATCGCGAAACAGCTAAATACGCAGATTATTGAATTGAAAAACAAAAGCTTTAATATTTAGTGGACAATTTCTAGAATTGGTTAAACGACTCTCTTATTTTGGGTCTGTTGTCACCATTTCAGAAGCCATTTAACAAGCACTATTAGAAAGCTCATGAAAATAGAGTAGTAAAGTGTTCAAAGCTCACTAATTTCTTACAAAAATAATTTTATCTTGACCATCCAATACATTTTGTCGACGGATGAACAATAACTAAACAAATGCATATCGTTGCAAAACAGCTAAGATTCTTGCCTTGGTTTCGATGTTTTTTTGTTAAGTTTGAAAAAAAATATATTTTTTCAAAAATCCATGTTGAAACATAAGAAACCAGAAATATATTAGTAGATAATGATCACCCCTTCAGATCCCGTGCACGATTTTACCAGAGTATTTGTTCTGCACCACACTACACCCATTCCCCGAAGCCGCAAGAGGCAGAGTAAGCACTTTAATGGATGTTCTAACTATTAGAGTATAGGTGCGTTTAAGGAGATACGTATTAAGACGCATTAATCCGTAGTAATTAAGATGCTTGATAATAAGAGATTGCTATAGGATTCGTGGTGTATTTTATATATATATGTTACGGTAAATGTAGATAATCGGGAATTATGCATAATATATAATTACCATACCCGTTTGGTTAATGTACAAAATAATGAAATCAAACATTAGAATCAATATGTTTATGAGAAAAAATACATGTACAAATAAAATAAATGAATCGCACGTGTAGAGGATCAAGAGCTCAAACCTTCTGTTTGGTGTGTTTGGTGGCAAAACATAAAATAAAGTAAAGTAGAGTAGAGTAGAGTAGAGTAGAGTAGGGTAGAGTAGAGTAGAGTAGAGTAGAGTAGAGTAGAGTAGAGTAGAGTAGAGTAGAGTAGAGTAGAGTAGAGTAGAGTAGAGTAGAGTAGAGTAGAGTAGAGTAGAGTAGAGTAGAGTAGAGTAGAGTAGAGTAGAGTAGAGTAGAGTAGAGTAGAGTAGAGTAGAGTAGAGTAGAGTAGAGTAGAGTAGAGTAGAGTAGAGTAGAGTAGAGTAGAGTAGAGTAGAGTAGAGTAGAGTAGAGTAGAGTAGAGTAGAGTAGAGTAGAGTAGAGTAGAGTAGAGTAGAGTAGAGTAGAGTAGAGTAGAGTAGAGTAGAGTAGAGTAGAGTAGAGTAGAGTAGAGTAGAGTAGAGTAGAGTAGAGTAGAGTAGAGTAGAGTAGAGTAGAGTAGAGTAGAGTAGAGTAGAGTAGAGTAGAGTAGAGTAGAGTAGAGTAGAGTAGAGTAGAGTAGAGTAGAGTAGAGTAGAGTAGAGTAGAGTAGAGTAGAGTAGAGTAGAGTAGAGTAGAGTAGAGTAGAGTAGAGCCTCCTTGCCTGTTTTGTTTTTTGCCATGTTTGATTTCATTATTTTCAACATTTACCAAAGGGGTATGGTTATTATGTATAATTACCGGTAAATGTGATTAATTCGAATGTTTTTCTCACTTTTACCAAGAGCACTGGTAATTATGCATAATTCCCGGGAATTATGCATAATTCCCGCATTATCCACATTTACCGTAACATTTATATATATTTTAACTTATGTATACTGTAATGTAACCATGGTTTTCGTTGCCTTAAAGAACAATTGAACAATACAATAAAATTATTTAAAAAAAGCAAAAGTTACAGTCAGCTTAATGTAGCTGCAGGCTGATTTCCCGATTTAACTTTAATTACATCATTCAAGATAACATTAATAAATTTTCCTTAATCTCATTTTAAAAAGCACCTGCGCTGCATCCCAACATTGTGTCTGTCAAACTTTATGATTTGTGAGAGAATCTTTAAATCATGTTCCCGAAAGTGTCGTAAAAAGATGGATGGATTGAACTTTGTGACCTCACTGAGGGCCTGTTTTGACGTCTCACAGCGTTGAAATCATTAAAGTGCCGGGAATTAAGTGAAAAACTTGAGTAAACTTAATAATTAATGCGTTATTACATGATGGCTGTTATGTTTCACTTACGTACTACATTGAGAAGAAAATGTATTTAATCACAATTCCATTATACTACTAAATGTCTATAACAAACACATTGACTTGCTTATATTGCCGAAAATTATCCCAATTTCATTTTAAACGAAAAGACGTGTAATTTTTCCTTCCTTACAATAAAACTTCAAAAAATTCATGAGTATTTAGTACTTACAAAACAAAGGCCAACAAAACAAAAGCAAGGTCATAATCACGTCTCTTAGTTTCATTTTTGATCACATTCCACAGCTACGTACATACATATATGCTATAGTGCCGATGGGACAGGAATAAAAGGCTCTGATTGTCGCCTCCCCGCGGGGAGCCTTTGCTGAAACGAACAATAATCGAAACAATACAAGTGTCAGGGGAACACGTAGCTCTCACAAGCAACCTGATTGTCGGAACAAATCAACATTGATAAGTCTGTTTGTGATTTTTTGCGCAACTGCGTCGTTACGTGGTGGTGCTGAGCGTTTTTGTTGAAGTAGATAAGTAGTAAGTTTCATATGGAAACGGTAAATACAAAACTTTCAGTTCAGTCGCTATGTAAAAGCTTCCGATTTCAAAATTCTTAACAGTACTTAGAGACTAACCTTTATATTATGTATACTACGAAACATCATCAGGATTTACTTACAATTAAGAAACAGCTTTCTCTGTATCATGTTATGCATACAGGCCTTTGTTAGCCATTTTAATTACTTTTTATTGAAAAATAATCAGTAATACACTGATACGCCTTCTGCTTATTGATTTAAAAGATATCGGCCATTTAAATCTAGAATCCAGATTAATTGCTTGAATCTAGAATCCAGATTCAAGCAATTAAACATATAATAGATATGTACAAAACTAAAATCAGTAAGAATTAGGATTGAAGCTTTGCGTTCAGTTTTTAAAGGCAGTGCTAGCTCACGTCAAATTTAGCGGCATAGCCTGCAAGCTCCGTGCAAGTTTGTGATGGGCGTTCGGCAAATTGGCAGGCTTTTGGCAGACGGAAGTTAGCTGCATGCTAGTTGGAATCAGGGAGTTTCTTTTTGTTCACTAAAATGGACTAGTGAAGCTTGGACGGAATGAGTGGGCATGTTTGAATATAGGATTGTGTTCACATTGGTGGTTATACAATTGTGATTGAAATCTGGACAACAAATTGATGTTGTACGAGTAAGTCACGGAATTAGTAGGGAAGTAAATTGTTAAATGACAAAATTAATATTTTGTACATAAGTAGGTAACTGTTGTCACGGAAAAAATGGACATTCAATAAAAGTACTCATTACAATATGTACTACTATTAGCCCATTATTCAATGGTATTTATCCACTGTAATCTATATAAAATCAAGGACGATAAGATGAAACCAATTCAAAGTACAGGCTCGGCTAAATCCCGTATTTGGGGTCGGTCGCGTTGTCACATTCAATAAAAAAGTTTGCTAACTCGATAACTGCGATTGGTTTGAACGTGAAATGTGGAAAATTTCACTGATTTCCCGAAAATTGCTTTCTCTGGAAGTTTTTCATTTAACGTGCGAAGTGTGATTGGGATAAGAATTATGTTGAACGAATTTTCTACTAAATAGATAGCATATTATAATATTATGTAGACAGTACTTATAGTGAATTATATCTTATTATCTGGATTGTACATTTTTTATCAGTTACACGAATGAAACAATTAAAATATTTTTCAAGATTTATCTGGTTGCTGGCTGACAATTCAAAACAAATATAAAATTACGTACTTTGCTAGCTGAAGCATGCAGTTTCTTTCACGTAGTTTCAAAAAAACAAGGAAGTTATGAACTTTATATACCCTATTTTCTTTCCACTCCAAAATTAATCACATTAAATTATGTCGTCAAAGACTTGATAAAGTAGCAAACAAATCAATGAACTAACACGTGTGTAAATATTATGTTCAGTTAAATATACCTATCTACCTACCTACCATATTGAATCCATCTCTATTTTCTATTGCAAGTTATTATAATTTTGGCACTAAAGGTAAGCTTATTCACCTACTACGTCTATTCCCAACGATCACGAAGATAATCTAATATCGCTGGAAGAATTTGAATTTCGATTTCTAAATTTAAATTTGAATCCCGAACATTACCATGAAAACGCGATTGAACAGCCGTTACTGCATTTAAATTTTGTTTGCTCTGTGTGATGGGAAATTGGCTTGCCAAGAGAATCTATACACACATAACATATGTATGTAACATTGTAATAGTTTTAGAAAGCACAATGTAAGTCTGTAGTTATTTTTAGGTAACCGTGCTACTTTACTTTGCAGTGCAGTTATTCTTTAATAATATTTTTTCGCATGATAATTTTACTAAACACTAATTGCTTACTATTATTTTACAGACAAATGTCACGTTTTAGTCTTGACAATAAGAGAACGTAGAAAATAAATACCAAGTTAACTGATTAGCTATCTTAGCTGCAATATGGACTTCATGAGAATGAATACATTTATTGAATTGACAATTAAACTAAGCACTACTTACCTGTATATCTACTTACATCTCCAATACGATCCTGCCTGCTAGCGATCCTTCTAGCTCACCTGGCGGGTCCTTTATCAGGCCCTTCTCAGCCGGCCCCAGCTGGCTGCGACGGCTACCAGCTACCTGCCCACTTTATATTACAACCCTTATTTGTCACTTGATAAATTAAATAGAGAAGGCATGTTGAATAGTTCGTAAATCTGTTTCAAATGATCGTAGAAAGAGGTGATTGCATTGTAAGAAATTTAAACATTATCATGTATTATTTTAAGTACATTAAAGCCCACTTGCACAATGATCTTCATCTTAAACGCATTTAGTGACTAAATTATCTAGTAAAATAATGGTTAAATGTGCTTATGAGTCATTGTGCTAGTTGGGACCAAAACTGAGTAAGCAGAATGTCTTTTAAAGTTTAAATGCTTTTAAAGTACCTGGACTATGTGTTTATTGCAATACCTAACCATTTTATATACCTACTAGTAGTATAGAAGTAACTGGAATAAAACAACATCATAGTATAAATCAGATTGCTTTAATTTATTTTAGTTTTATACAAATCGAATACTACTTACGATAGTCAATTTAACGAATAAACATGTTACCCGTCGCGTCGCGTATTTTATATTTTACAAATTTACCTTTGTATTTTATTCTTTTATTATTTTTTTCTATTATAAAAACCTCCATAGGGGCTTTTGATTATAAACTTACGTTACACTGTGTTGTATTAAATCAGTTAACTGCAGTCGTTTTTAATAAATATTTTATTTAACTAAATAATTGATCTATGGTTATGCCACAGGAACACAATGTGGATCTTTAAAGTATACCTCGTCGATACTAACTGTGTGTGCGTGACTGTGCATGTATGTATGTATGTGTGAGTAACGTGAAGAAAATAGTGACTCAGTGTTTTAGATGTACTTTAATGCTTTGAAAATGATTACCGACTCGTTTAAAATTTGATCAACAACAGTTATTTAAATTCACACAAGTACTGTAGTGTGATATTGTAAACATAAACAATGAAACAGGTAGGCGGCAATTTCAATGATTTTAAATTTAATGATAATTCTAGTAAGATAGATAAATAATAACATCAGACAAGTAGTATAATAAGTGGCCAACAATGACTGAACTCAACTTGCAGCATAGAAAAGACATTGTTGTTTTGTATGGCTTGCTCCGAAAACTAGGAGACAAGCAATACGTAACACAAAAACAGTGTCTATTCCATAATGTGTTAAGTGTCACTGTCAACCCCCGGTGAAGATAATTTTTCGATGTAAGTAATAGATCTAATTTTGTGTTGAGAGATTAAAATATTCTACAAAAGCATTTTGTTTAAATACGCGATAGTGGTCGTAGCTTTATAATCTATTTTAAATATTTAACATATTATACGAGACTTTGAGCCAACCAGAACTAATGAAGCTCGAAAATTTTTGTACATAAATTATATACAAAATATCATTTTATCATTGTAAATGCGCTGAGAGTTCATGAAAGCTGCTATGTTTGTCATGAATGCGTTTAACCTATAAGTATATATTTTTTATACCAATGAACGAAAAGTTGTCAAATTTTTCCTTCAACTTGGTCAACATATTTTATTATATTGACCAGATGACTCATAAATATTGTGTTCGATAAAATTTAGTGATTTTCTTACCACTAAAAAAATATTATAAAATCATATTAGAGTAAATAGATGACAGTAGAAATAGATAAAATCTTACATTACAGCGTTCAGAAGTAGAAATGTACATGAAATCCAAAATACCTGTTTTACGATTAAAGCATTCAGTTGCAGTTGTGCAGAGTGTGAATGTATGGAGTATATTGAACGCCTTGACTATATACTGTGTAGTTAAAATATGGTGTACAATTTTATAGTGTCTAGTTGTTCTTACGTAGTGGGAAGTTAAGCTTAGTTAGCTGTTTTAAATATTTACGGACATTTGTACCTCAATCTTGGTACATAACCTTTAAGCTTTTTGCTCAATTAGGTAAGCTTTTGTGTACAAAAAGCACATTTCAGTGCTGCAACTTTTAATTTAGATAAACAGTGTAAGTTGTGTCTTGGGAAGACATAGTAAGTGAATCATAGAGTAGATCATACAAGAACTGAACTGAAGGTTAGTATGTAATGTCAGTTCAGTAATACTTCGCGCGTTACGTTTTAGTTCAATCAGCAGGTTTAGAGTCGGCCCGGGCCCGAGCAGGCATTTTATTATTCAGTTTTATTTAATAGGTTTCATTCTACGTATTTAATTGTGTATATTTATTTAACATTAAGCCGCTACTGCGAGTGTACAATCGTTATTCACAACCTCTCATTTATTTTTTAAACAAAACAAGTTATTAAAATTGGCTGATTCAACTCGCAGGCGCGGCGCAACGCTTCGTTACTCGTTAACAAACGCCCTACTTCGTTTATAATCGTAATTTACAATAAAATTCCCTTCTTTATCATTTATTTATATACCTATAAATCAACTTATTCATAAACCCTATGTTTGGCACTAACAAATCTAATTAAATTTATTCAATTAATTTTCATAATTTAAACATCATCTTCCAATGGATAGACTTAAACCGATCAGTAGAATAGAATACAACGAACGATAGGGCAACACAACGATAACTCGTTCAAATAAATAGGATCTATTTTGATATCATTTTGAGCACCACACGGTATTCTTGAACCAAACTCACGCAACAGTACAATAACGAACACAAACATTTTTAAAATTTAAAGATATCAAAACTTATGATTACATTAAAGTCTACATATTTTTATCGATTAAATATTTTACAAAACGCTGTATTTTCGTCCAAGACTAGAATCTTTTAAATAGTAAACTATTGCGCAACCTCTCACTCGTAGACTCCGTAGATAATACAGCGTCGATAAAATCTCACCCCGATATCTTCAAAAGTTTCCATTTATCAAACAAAATAAAATCGTATTCGACAGTTTTACAAGTAACACACACAGACGCGTAACTTTAAATTTATTTTATTCACTATTATTAGTGAGCCTCCTTATTAAATATGTTTAAGTTATAATCGTATGCTATGGGGCGGGCGGCAGCGGCGGCAGGCTCCCGAGGGCGCCGCCCGCCGCCGCTGGCCGGGCCGCCGCGCTATATATACGGACACGACACCCACTAGTCTATCACGACACCTATAAGAGTGAAATCGAGGAACGGACATAGAATAAGACTTGAATTTATAATTGTTCATTAAATGATAGGACTATTTACGATATATTCGCTACAGTAGTGCTAAGGGTATACTATCGAGGACTGCCGCGCGGGGGCTCGGCCGGTCGTAGTCGAGCTCGCTGTCGGCTCGTACGATGCCCGCCGAGGGCGCTCAACGTCTTTTTGGACTTCGACGTAATCTAAGAATTTAATTGAATAGATCTCCAATAAGAAGATGAAGAGTTTTCCAAAAAGACAAGTTGTTATAGTGACTAAAGTGAAGAATTAACGTTAGTCTTTTTTCCGATTTTCTAAGTTTATATACAAATACACATCGCGAATTAACCTTATTTACATCTTGAATATGATTAATTATAGCAATATTGGTTAGTTGGTATGTTAGCTGTTTCTCTATGCATGTGAGTAAATGTGTATAATAATTTTATCTAATTTTGCGTCAAAAACTTTCTCTACTATTTCAATTCGTAACGCAACGTGTCGTGGCTTCTCTCCTGTATATTTCTCTAGCCCTATAATAATATAACACTAGTGAATGTTATATTAACAGCAGGATCACCTCTTATTCGTTTATTTCTTCGCTATTTATTCGTTCTTCTATAGCTAGTCTACCGTTTACTTGGTTCCTTTATTTTGGTTTCTTATCAATTCCACAACTTAACAATTCCTGCAATTTCTTCACTTTAGTTCTTAAATATAAATTTAATTTTCATTCGTTAGTTATCCTAATTTTGTTCTGAATTCACTGTTTCTTTGGTTATTTTATTTGTGTAAATGTAGATGCCCGGCGTGAATATAGTCGTGTTTAAGCTTCAGGCAAACTTATGGGTACAACTTTGCTTCTGGATAACAGACGATGTGTAGCTTAGTACGACTGTGTAAGCTATTTTACTCTAACATTATATTTGATCCATTAGTTATATACACTAACTCCCTAAGCTTCCGATTGTGATCCCACAATTTACTTTTAAGGATACTGAAATCAATTACTTCTATGCCAATATACGTCGTCGCCACTTCCATCTACAGATGTACTGAGTCCATTCACAAACGAAACGCCATTGAATCGTTACACGAGTGCCGTTCTTTTAAAGTAATTCAACTTTACCAATTATACACAATTACATTTTTAACAAATCATCGTCAACATTCTGTTTAACACACTAGTAAACATCACAATTGTTAATGTCGGACTTAACTTAGGTATTCTTTTTTTATTTTAAATGATTTAATGTCTTTCGACGTTAGTTTTACACGACGTGTGCGTTAGAACCACGTTGTTTATAATTACATGGTGTGGGAAGTAGATTAGTCTCTCTCTCGGGTCGTGGGCCGTGTCCCCGTGTCCCCGTGTCCCCGGGTCCCCCGTGTCCCCTGTGCCGCCGCGCGGGCGCAGCGCGGGGTGCTTAGGGTCACTGCACGATGATGTGCGGCGCTGACAGCAGCACGGCCACCGTCGCGATGATCGTGAACAACGTGAACACGAACAGACAAAACCTGCGACAAGGATGCACTTTAGTCTCGAGTCATTGTCTCTTACAAAGTGAGAAAACAATCAGAGAACAAAAGTAGTGGTAAACAATGAGTGATAAACCAAATAGAAAAAGTAAGTAAGTTAACCAAATAAGGATAAAAGTCAGCAACTTATCCACAATTTTTCTGCATTATATTCATAGAAATATTTACGAAACAGTTAATTCATAAACTCGACATTCTAGTCTTGTTCAGTGCTCACCTGTCAACCACCATCGCAGCGAACTTCCAGTCGCTGATGAGCTCGGCCTCCTCGTCGGCCTTCTTCATGCGCGCCGTGATGAACTGCAGCTCGCGCAGGATGAGGTGCAGCTCGCGGTGGTGGCCCAGTCCGCCCACGTCCTCCATCGTGGACGGACGCACGAACGAGCGCCGCAGGTCCGTGCGGAATATTGAACACCTACACAAACGGAATGTATTAGACTAGTAGACGCCCGCGGCTTCGCTCGCGTTATATTGAGATAAAAAGTAACGTATGACAATTCTAAGACCTCATACTACCTACATACAAAAATCATGAAGATCCGTACAGCCGTTTATGCGTTATGAGCTTTTAAATAAACAGACAAAATATCTAAAAACTGCTGAAACGTGTTCTGTTATAGATTAATTATAAATTAACGTATACCCAAACAATTCTTTTTCTAATATTTCTTATATATGTAGAGATAGATAACGAAACGCATTGTGTAGAGATGAGAAGCTCAAAGTTGAGCCGAGTTGCATTCTCTGGGAGAGATGTATGTCCAAAAGTGAATGAATAATTATGGTGTAGGCCAAACTTTGGGATGATGATATTATCTACATCCTATGCTGATCAGTTTTTTTGTGGTCCTACGCGTGGCCTGTCGGTCAAATGCTTGAGGTAAGTAATACCATAATATAAACACTTTACGCTGCAACGAAACTGAAAACCATCGTGATTATGGTATGGTGGTAATGTAAGCTTCAGGCTGTGCTAGGCTACTTTCATTACAAACTAACGCAAGCGAAACCGCGGGTATTAACATTCCAAAATCCAATATTGACTTAAAAGAGCGTTCTTTCTAGTATTTTACGAATGTCCTTACCCTGGTCCCAAGTTCCCAGTAGAGGCAGTGCTATTAGGAGGTGGCGGCGCGTGTCTGAAGTCATCGTCTATGTCCAGCACGTTGGCCAGGAGTGACTTGGAAGACCTCTCCTTCAGCTCCAGCTCTCGCATCCGGTTGGACATCATGATGGTCTTCCGCGTGATCTTCTTGCCTGGCCGAGACATGCGCAGGATCCACGGCAGCCATTGCAGGAATACTGTTTTTATCTGGAGGGAGATAAAATGGTGAGTTTAAGATTGTAAAGGAAGTTTGGTTGACAGATTGAATTTTAGTAGAAAACAAGTCTACGTACCAAAAAATTTAATGCCGTAGGACGTGTTATTTCATTCACTATTTTGAAAAGAATTATGCTACCAAATGTCATGCATGTTTTCATAGATGTACCTATTAGCCTGTGTATCTGTTTCCCTTTTACGCCACGGCGGCACGATATCATGTCTTTACTATGGTGGTAGTATAAAATCCCAAAAAGACATTGTCTATTCGTATTTTAATATCAGCAAGTACCAATATTTGTAAGTAAGTTGGCTTAAAATTAAATACGTACCCATTGTGGCATCTCATGTATGTCTGCTGTCCGGTGGTGGTAGTTGAGCACCACGACAGTGAGCACCACGGAGGAGGCCACCATGAACATGATGCAGTTGAAGTACGTCCCTGCGTCACACAATATACGTTACACTGAACTTATAATATAATGGAAGAATAGTAGATGCTTTGAGCACTCGGATAATAGCCACAAGTCAACTGTGCTGCCTTAAATAAGAGACAATTTTCGGTAAGCGTAAAAACGTATACTGATTGAATAAAAACAGTAAGAACTATTTAATCGGCGTTTGTGACTTGCGCGAATATCTGAATGCTCATAAATATTGACAAACTAAAGTATTGAAAGTAATGGAAATAAACCAATAATGTTTCGGTAAATATTAACTTACAATATTTAATTTAATTACTTTTTCAAGTATTTTTTTCAAGTTCACAATTTCATGACTTTTTCATATGATTTCGATCAATTAAAATATTTACAACACGAAAAAAGTTAACAGATATAATAATAAGTAAATCAATTGATACGTTATATTTCAGATTTTAACTAAAATGTAGTATTTTATAATAAAAACTCTGTTTTTCTATTTTAGCAATTAAACTAATGGACAGTGGATTGAATGAATTATGATGATTGATATTAAGGAGAAAATTATGTACGAATTCACACATATTTAATGTTTACACATTTAACGTTAATTTAGTGGTTTCAGGAAGAATCGTGCTTGCAAGGTGACTTAGCATGCAAGCAAATTTTAATCTACTACCATTTAATATTATTATAATCTACTAAAAGCCGATTAATTTATTATGAACTGTTAATGCATTTTATTTTGACGTGTTCATGGTCAATTAATTAATTACTTAATGAGATTAAAAGTTATCGTTTTTATTTTGAAAGCAATATTCTACATCGAAAAATAAGTTTCGTAATGGGCAGTTTTGTATAAACATGGTTTGCATATCTCTAGCATAAATAAACAAATACTTAGCCAAGAAATAATTGCATATGTATGTACATAAACACGCCAAATAAAACGACTTAAAAGTGAAACATTTAAAGGTCACAGAGTTATAAATATACCTCCATTAACAATTCACGTATAATGTAGCAGTCAAAGGCGACGTAAGCTGGTTACAGCAAACTTGTGTCGTGTCGCTCGACCGACATCAACACACTTACTACTTAAACCAACTCGCCCTTTGAACGTAACATCATCATGTAACTTGTTAAAAGAGGTTCGCAACATTGACAAAGGAGAAGCGAGTTGAGGCCAAGTTTCATCGCAGAATAACAATTAGTTAGCGACAATAGTGTTACGTTATCGCCTCCTTTGCCAACGCCCCGAGACAGGCGGCAATGAAAGGGACGAAACAGACCAGAAAGTGGCGACCAGTCGTTCTCGAGATACTTGGAGGCTGGCTACCCGCATCCGCTTTGTGGTACCCCGCCATACTTTAAACTCCTGCTTTTAAACAACTACAAGCGATCTATTTAAACGGGCCGGCGGTTTAAAACACGTACGTTAGGAGAGTTGTGCTTAAATTCGTTCAATAAAAATATTCTTCATGCTTACTCAAAATTAGACGTCGGAAGTCGCATCAAATCTACATCGACATCGAAATCGAAAATCAAATCATAAAAATTGAGAAACCAGAGAAAGGAAATTTTGATGAGCGGGAAAGAGTTCATTTTAACACATTACAAGAAGATTGGATGCCAATAAATTGCAAAGTTACCTTAGAAAGGGAGCTTGTTAGGCATAGCTAGGTATTTGGTCTAGCACGAGTGTAAAGTGCAATAACTCTATTCAAGTGTCGAGAGAGCCGGCGACAGCTGTAGAAGCATAGAGGGGGCTCCACAGACCAGAGCCTAGAATGCGAGTTCAGGCAGAAGTAAGGAATCTATGCTCGCCTCAACTTTACAGTCAAAAAGCAACACAATCGTATTCTATTTAGATCTTTGTTAGGCGGTGTTTCAACGATGCGGCGAGAAACATTTCTACTCGAACACACTTTCAACTGATTTCAAAATATTTCTCGGATCACATCTTCATTTAAAAAAAACTAATCATAGATTCTCTGTTTAGTTATCGTTATTTATGTTGTGGGTATTTAACAGGAAAGCCGCGTAGTTGTTTCTTCTCACCTATTAGGGGGATCGCCTCTGAGGTTTTAGTGATGACGTGCCCCACCAATAGGGAGAATACAGTTTGCGACAGGAGAATTGTAACACCTGCAAAGATCAATATACGCTATGAAAATAAAGTGTTCTATTTACATGATTCATAGTACCATAGAGGCTAGCTCCTGTATCGAGGGACCATAACCTGTGTGTGCAGTCGGTATCGGGGGCTCAAATCATAAACTCAAAATATAAGAGACATGCAAACTCTAGTTAGTCGAAGGTTTATCGCTAGCTTTATTCATCCAGTTGTTTACTTTAGGTTTAATTTAGAAGGGCTCGTGCTGAGACGGCCATGTTTCTCGTACCACCCTCCAAGTATCCATACCACGGCAGTTGAACACCATGGTAACAATATCAATGAGTTCTATGAAAACCTTGCAACGATTACATAGAGAAAAACATCCAAACACAAAAATATAAAATCATGGAATCGATTACGCGTAGACAAGTGAAAAGCTGAAGAATTAATGACGTTAAAAATCAGACAACAAGAAATTACGACTTACCTTACGTGTCCTTTAAAATTCCACAAAAATATTTGCGTTCAGTTTAGACAAAGTCGCATGCCATGCCACTTAAATATAATAAGTGTAGGTAATGTGATAACAGAGTCATTAATACTAAAGAGTAACTTTAAGTAGGCAGAAAACAAACGAGATTGAAAGTGAGCAAGCGTAAGCGGAGAATCACGAAATCGATTCCAAGTTATATCAGTGAGAAAACAAATGAAAACCAATCCAAAAATAATCATACGATTTAGTTTAGTTAGTATCTCTTTACTAATTTAGCCGAAGCTTCAAAATAAAACAACATTATAGCTGCAAAGCTTATTTCTTTACCCAACAAAAACATTGAACAATGAAACTAAAGCTTTAAACCACTTAATATCAACATGTAAGCGTCACATTTCGAAACAAATTTACGACCACAATTAAAATGTACGTAATTAACTCCTTGTAATGTTTTAAAACAACTCTTAATTAATGCAGTATTTTTAATGAGAACGAACAAAACATAACTAAAACTAGTGAGAATAAATATGAAACGGAAATTAAATAGGAGTTAATGAGAGTGGAGGTGGAAACAAACAAATGCGGGGATCAAGTGGGATCAGAGAGAACTGGGCAAGGTGTGGGTAGTGTACCTAACAGGGGGATAGCATCTGACACCTGCGGCAGGGTCTCGGCCACCAGGTTGAGGAACACCGTCAGCGACAGGAGGATAGTGACTCCTGCAAGCAAACACAGCGTTAGCAGCCCCGCGCCCCGCGCCCGGCGACTCCGCGGCACAACTCTCCGGCCCCGGCGCCCACAACACTCTAATGGAAGTGATCACTACTCCCACCAATACTCACCGTCTGCAGACCTGGAGCCGGGCTACTAGCACACATACACAGTCATACCACGGTCTAGAAACAATCTAATATTCATATCGAGCGCACGCTGCTCTCAAACTTCGCTAAAAGTTTTATGACTCGCAAGAAGTTACATCGACTTTAATATTAAGCTGTGTAACTAGAGACGGGAGCGTACGTATGTGTCTATAACCGCATACGTTTGGAAAACATTAAGTATTCAGTTGAAATAGTGAGGGTCCCAAGATGTTCGCCGAGGGGGTTGTAAACGCGTTTAGGAAGCAGCGTGCGTTCTGTCGTCGGCTGTAGTGTAGGTGGTACCTATGAGCGGCACTGCGTCAGATGTCGATGGCATCTTTTCCGCCACCAGGTTCAGAAACACGGTCAATGATAGTAAGATGGTCACACCTGCATGCAAACCCGCATCAAAATCTATATTATCATTAGTTTTCAACAAATCAAATATCTAAGCAAATCAAATATACTTTTTCATTTCAGTCTTTAGTTATGTTTGCAAATTTCGGGTGGTAAATTAAATAACTTCATCTAAAATGTTGAAGCTAAACTCAGAGTAAATTGCTCAGCTCTTAGCAGCATGAACGACGAACGTTCAACGTCTTGAAACCAAGATTTGTGTAATGTTTCTGAACAAGCCAATTTCTAAGACAACGTAATAATTCGCGTCTCCTTCAGACTATTGGTGTTTAAATTTAAGTACGTTCTCAGATCCAGAGCTGTTACAAACACTGCGGTCTCGCCGTTGACATAATTAAATTGTAAAAGTGTGCTTTATGACGCATAAATCTTTCAGTAAAAACCCTAAGAAGAAATTATATCATAATGTAATTAATGCTGTAGAATTTGGAATGCTTTTAGAGCTAAATTGTTTCGGAAAACCAAGCAAAGTGCGGAGCGGAAGTAGATATTGTAGATTGGTGTTGTTTTGCTAACAAAATTGAATTTTGTATTAGAGCAGTGTAGGTAGGTAGCGACATGGCAGTGTATGTACGTGAGTAGTTAGTTTTCGCTAACAGTGTTAGTTCTGGGGCAGTTTTCGGCGAATATTGTATGAGAGTGTGCAGATAGTTTGTTTGGTGGACACGACGGACAAACAACGCGCGGAAATACAATTGCTGTGATGACTGTGTTCTCTGAAAATTAAATGAAATTAAGGAGTTTGTGTGCAGTTACTCAGCCAAGTACTTAATTATATATGTATGTATATAAATTTACTGTATGAAGTACGTAGAATTTTCCAAGCGATTGTTTTGTTAATCGTTGCGCTAAGTTTTCTTACTATGCTTTATCCCCTCATATATAATATATTATTGACGAGATAAGGACGCGAGTGTGTACATATGTATGTGTATGTGTGTGTGTACTGACCGAGTGTAAGCTTCTCCCCCGAGTCAGGCGGCAGTGTGAACCCGAGCAGTGCCATGGAGGAGATGAGCACGCAAGGCACGATGAGGTTGAAGAAGTAGTAAAGGGTCCTCCGCCGGATCATGATGGTGAAGGTCACATCCACGTAGGGCTCCGGACAGCACGCGTATGTGATCGTGTTCTTCTTGCCCGGCATGCCTGCGGAATTAAAACAATTTTGACCCAACGAAAGAGGTCTGTATTAAATTTATTGCTCTAAATTAATATCGCTGTTTTACTTTTGTATTATGTTTGTACTTTTTACTAGAATATATAACCAACATAGTTATAATTTACCCACCAAAATTATCAATTTCTGAGACTTGAAGCTTATGAGCAAGGAGATTAAGATTCACTACTCTGTGTATGAGCGACTTAAGTGAGTTAGTGGGCACTGTAATCCACGCTAGAAAAACCTGTGTCATGGAAAGGAGGTACCTTCTTTGTATATCAAATGTAGGTACAAAAGGTTAAGATATAAACGTATTTTAGTGGAAACTGTTTCCCACACTAGGTAAGCCTGTTTCGTGGGATCCAGGCCTTCTTCATTTTCTTTATTATTTTGGTTTCATATCTGTGCTATAAAGAGTTATCTATCTATCTTTCCTTGCCAGTTCACAATAGCTACAAATAAGAAAGTAAAGCAGCTCACCTATGAGATACCACTCCCCGTTGGTGATGAAGTCCGACAGGTCCCCTCCCGCCTCGTCCTTCAGCACCAGGTCGAGCTGCAAGCAAGGTCACTGACGCATGGCACTAGCTAACCATGCCACTCACATGCCCGCCTGTCTAGCTGCTGGCAATACTCTGTACTACTCCATTTTTTTGTTCTCTATGTTTTGCTACCTCTCGTTGTTTATGTTGCAATAGATTTGTTTTATTTTAATTCTTATTGGTAGTTTGTTTGTTAAAACTGAAATTTTCTTTATTTGGAATGGTTGTCACAAAGCTATAATTTCTTTTTGCAATTTAAAGCATTTGTTGTTTAGTTACGATTTTAAAACTCTAAACTCAGTAATCTCATTATTTTATTGACTTAGTATGTAGATGTTTACATATGTTATCAAAATGGCAAAACCATAACAATTTTTTTAATAACTGCTTGCTTAAATTTGTAAAAAATACTACACTGTAAACAAGACCCACAGATATTACCAGGCTAGACAAGCACACGTATAGTAGAGTCGGTCCGATCAAAGGGAGATGTGAGAAACGATCCAAGCACAGTCATGGATGCAGCATGCTGAGGAACAACTGGTACTGCCATACGGTATACGCTCCCACAACGCACGGGATTACATGCAAGTATATACTTATAGGTATATAAGGTATAGGTGCGAAAACTACGTGTGGCTTATACATAAAATGAATAAATGTAAATTACAAGACATACAGTTTATATAGATATTAAAGAAACAATATTAAAAACTGGATAAATATACTGCTAAATACGCAATAATACTAAGATGCAACATAAATGATATTAACCAGTAAAAAAAATGTAAAGAATCATGAAGAACATACCACACGGAAACGTATGAAAGTCGAGCTCATTATCGAAATAAATTGAAGATAAAAACATGCATCTATTAATGATTCTCTTTTCCCATCTCATGCGAATAAAATATGAACGTCGAAAATGTTTCAGTCCGTTAATTAATAGGATTGGACAGCGAAAACAAAAACCCTCGTAATAAACTGAAAGTTCAATAATTATTTCTCGATCGGAGTTTTCATTTCGGAGTTCAATAAGACGTCTGCTTAATGAGAAGTTTGAGGACAGACAGAGTCGGGGCAATTAGTGTTTGTAGTTAGGTGCAGTTGCCAGCCATACAAACTGTAGTAAAGTAAGATTTCAAAATTAAGAAAAATTTATAAAATGACTATTTGAATAGTAGGTATTTAAAGAGCTCACCTGGAATAAACAACTATGATCATGTACTTTTCGCTAAAAACTTTTTGAGTGTGAATATAATTTTAATTTCATTCAAATGAATGGTTGTTTTTTTAGAGACTAGGCCTTTTCTGGTCCCTTTTAATATTAGATACAATCCATCATTTATTTTTTTACTAATCTTAGACTGACTGACTAGCTTTGCAGACAACAGTTGCCGTAGCCGAAATCAGCAAGGAAGGTTAATCTTATTACTAGTTCTTGACTCTTACTTTACATCAGTTTGCATGGAAATGCAGCCTGGGCACAGCACGTTAAGGGGCCAGTGGCAGCGGCGGGCAAAGTTAGATTAGATGGGAGCAACACGTGCTGAGCTCGTCTCGAGGTTCCGGCGGAATGAGCTGCGGGACCGAGCATCAATGTTGCACGGAGACGGGAATTATAGCTGAGTTCGATGACTGCTGAATGATACGGATTTTAATATAAAGGCCATTGGGAATTTATTCAAATACGAGTAAGTTATCATAGAGGGAAGGTATTCATACAGATATTTTAATCACTAAAGTCTGAACGTGTATTTACATATTTCAACGCTCTATGTGGGGTTGTTTATTTTTTCAATTTTATTAAGATATCTGGGTAAGATTGAAAATTGGGAATTGACTTGATTTTTTGCCGTTTTCTTTGCCACAATAATAACTAGTAAACCTTTTCAAAAATTAAACCAACATATTATAATGGCCAATTTTGACAAAATATGTCAAAAAATATGTATATCAAAGCACTATTCTAAACTAAAATATAATAAAAACTACACAACATTTTGTATCATAGTAATTACTCTGCAATACGCATCACTGAATCTAGGAACCAATTAATACGTCAGGGTTTTATGAAAATCCAACCAAATATTTAAAATTAAAGCAGCAACATGCGTTCTACAACATTAAAACATGCAGTAAATTTTGGATCTGTGCATAAACTCTTCAAAAGAGGCCAATTACCAGCGGCTTTCTGGTACATTTATAATTACTACATATAATAAGAATAGATCTACAAATAACAAAGTTGGCTTTCTTTTAATAAAAACATATGTTTTCAGGCTCAAAATTTTAAATTTCACGTAATAATTTATAGTGAAATTCTATGTAGAGCTGAAGTGGCAAAAGATTCAGAATTTAAAATAAATTCAGTAAATATTTTCCCAGAGACCCGCTAGTAATGACCTGAAATATTTTGAAAACATTATCATGAAATGATAAAGTTTTCAAACAATTTCGGCGATTTGTAAATGTTTCAGGGATTTTTACAGAAAAAAATTAAGGCACCTCTGAGATTTTGTGGCGACTTTACATGTTATGTTAGATTGCACACACCTTATGTAATTACTTTTGATCTATAGATAATATATTGAATCAGACATTTTTATTAAAATTACTACCTACTGTATTTCAATAGTTTCAAGTTATATTGTCCAAAATATTTCATAAAGGATTTTTTATGCAAAATGTTTATGAGATTTATTTGTTTTTAATCTTTTTGGGAATATTTACGAAAGCCGGGACAATATCTCATATTGGACGCCAACATTCACAAATCGCGTTTCTGATTAAAAGTTATTTAAATGTTTCGATGCAATAAATGTTTGCCCGACAGAGTTTACTTCACTCATATATCGCTCGAATGTCGTTAGTATACGCACAGAATATAATTTATCTACCTATTAATCGCTAGTTTATTTTATTTTAAAGCTATAGCGTATCCGTATGGCAGTTTTTGTCGTGATTTTTGTTTTTATTTGACAGTGCTTTTGTGTTTGCTCCATGCAAAATAGTACATACAAAACGTTTGGGATATGTAACATATCCTTCTGGTTTCTCACATGGTTCCCTTCATTGGTTCCCTGCCTAGCTTTTAATAGATTTTTTGTTGATTTTAAATTTACATCAATTTGGGATTTTTAAGCCTAGCCTAATTCACGTAAAAGCTACAGCGATTGTTAATCGAATAATCGATTGGTTACTACTGCAATTGTGTAAAGTGATTGTAATTTTGTATAAAAAGTTGAATAATAGTGAATCGAATCGATTATCGTTGTCAACCGCGTCGCGAAGGTCCGATGCTCCTACCTGGTTGCCGTCGTAAGTCCAGCTACCGAACTTCATGTCACAGTGTTGGTCGTCGAAGGGGAACCACGTGATGTCTATCTTGCATGTGCTCTTGAATATGCCAGGAGGCACGTACAGGCAACTGCCGTTGTTTCTGACCACCACGTTCGTTTGGTACGTCCCGTCAAAACCTTCGTCAGCACTACACCAATAACACATGTGTCAGTCAGTTTCAAACCAATTTCAATCTTATTGAATAGACTCGGAGTTGGTTGAATTCGACGCGCTTGCAAAAATGGGATATATTTCAGATGTATAAAGCGAAACGAGTGAATCGGGCGGATTTTGGGAGATAAATTAGCAACCTACTGACCCTCATCAAGCCCCTAACAATTTACAATGGCCATCAAAATGCTGCCTAAAAGCGTTCTTTGATCAATCCGACGTTGATTCGACTAAAAACTTTCTTATTTTGCCTTAATGGTGTCAGGAAGTAACTTCTACGGTTGAATTATACATTACAGAAAGTTATTGCTTTAGATAATAGTGAAAGCTTCAGTCGTGTTATATCAGAAATAAGATTGCACGTAGACAGGTTTTATTTTAGGCGATAGATTTTTAGTCTATTTACAGTAGATTTAGTTTAATATTAGAAGCTTTAAAGCGTTTAAGATTTTAGTAAAGACATATTAGTATTTTAGTTAAATGTGTGCTTTAGATTCTTCTGGGACTTTTTAAAACTGCACCGTCATTGTTAAATAAATGTCTGAATATTTTTATTTATTTATCAATGGCGACTACAGTCATCATCCTCTCGCTTGATCAGTTGATTGAAACGTACATCGTAAAAGTTCGTTCTTTTGGAAGAAAGAATTCGATGTGGCAACATTTGTAAATAAATGTTCTGATAAGCGAGACGACGATTGTGGTGTCTCAAATCAGCGTCTAGCGTGCCATGTACGTTTATCTTTGTTTTAAGTGTGGCAACACCGAGTAGGAGATAGAGTGAACATATCCACGCGAGCGATTGTTACTTGGCAACACCAAACAAAAAATCTGAACTAAAAATAAAAAAGTACCAATCGCCACATTCGGGTATATCTCCTACTTTGTTGTCACGGTATTCTGAAAACGCTATTAAACACTATATTTAATGTAATAAAAACAGTGAAAATAATATTACAGTGAAAGAAGAAAGAAATTTATGAAATTGGCCAACAAACTACTTAAATGAAAGTTGGGATAATAAAGGAAGTTTTAATATTATCGCTTGGCTAACTTAGGCTAGGAAGCTTAATTTTACGCGCTGAATTTTTTTACGCTCTTACCAAAATTATTGTTTACATAAATGGCCATAAAATGATAAAATAGCGGTTTTAGATGTAAATCATATTAATTATTATTACTTAATATGAAAGTTCAACATTACATGTACCTACTTTTAGTTTTTTTACAGGATTTGATTTAATTTAGCAACTATCATTCTAGTCGGTACACTTTTGGATTTATGTCATTGTGCGTCAACGACGAGTACAGTTGCAGACTATACTCATATCAAAAAAATCCTAAATAGGCTTAAAATTCGTTGAGCAAGTGGGTCACATACATATCTTTACAAGTTCCAAAGTTCCGCTGTCAAAAGAAAATTGTGATGTTCACGGGCGCCATTTTGAAATTGCAAAGCCCTCTGGATTTATGGACACGAGAGCCAATCGGAGCCCGTTAATCCCCGGTACCAGCCCATTCGAATTTCGAAAATTGTTAACGGCCATTTACTATATTGGCACGAAGGCTTAGTTTCAATCAAGCGGACTGGTTTCAGAGACAGGGAATGTAACCCTTCGTAAAACTGTATCGGGGAGCTACATGGTTTCACATTTAAGTTGTATTATGTATTCTTTGATTTAAGTTACGGTTGTTTGATTGTATAACTAATTATAGTTAATAGTTACCAATATGTGTACAAGTCACATATAGCTTGAAAATTACGGTCTATCTAAGCATTTAAAAGATGACGTTTTAAATTAAAAAAAGATAAGTTAAGTACTTACAGTTGAATAACCAAATACAAGTATAATTTACACTATACCGTGCAAACCACAACTGCCAGTATAAATTCCTCAACCTTGTAGATACCTTTCTACAAAAAGTTGGCGCACGTAACAGCATCCTAAAAGTGAATATTCTGTATTCAGCTCACAAATCAGAAACTTTGCACATATTGGGCGAAAACCTTTTAGCGGAAGATTGTACCATTTGGTTATTACACCGACGCTGGCGCGGGTCCAAGCTCGAATTCACTCGATTATGGAACGCTCGCGGATCAGTTACGTGACGGTGTGAAGAGACCTTGTTTACTGTTGCTGCTGTTTACTCTTGATCGTTTGTAGTTTTAGACTTAAGTGTAACGAAGGCTTAAATTGTATTTTTAGTAAAAAGATTTTTAGTAAGAAAGTAATATCAATTCAGGCAAATTTCTTTTACATCTCCCAGATTTATAAAAACTATTGAATTTTATAAAATTAAAAAAAAACCGCCACAGCCTTAAAGTCTGTATCGTTAAACAATCAAAATTGGATTTATAATAAATTACACAGACTACAACAGTAGTACGTTACATCAGACGGGCTGTAGTCAAACTCAACGGGTTATAGTATGCTATAGATGTTACAATAAAAAAACTCTTTGTTAATAAAGAACAATCTATACAATAAAGCCCACTGCAAGTGAGTGTGAACAACAATTACAATACAGTGTGACCGCGGTCAGCAGTAATACAGATCTGTTGGCGCCGAGCCAGCTACTACCATTCAAGGGCCAGGAGAGAGTACTTACATCTGTAGTGTTATGTACTACGATGCACTGAATATATTAATTATCATAATTATTGAATGACATGTTGAATATAAAATCTATAAGAATTATTAATCAAAAGTAGCTAGATACTTGGTACAGTTAAATCATTATGTTAACCTAGTAAATGAGTGCGCAAATTAAAAAATAATATAAATAATTTAACGCTACTTTTCAAAGTATAATCTTACATTATGTTACTGAGGGTCGTAACCCCCCACAGAAATATTAATTAGAAGAGTTCTATTAGGCATGGTGGGCGTCCACTGCGTCCAGATGCTTCCAGTGAAGACACACATATCCTCGTATTTTACGTTCCTCAAACAAGTCGGTTCCTTCGCGAAAATAAATACTTCTACATATAAAGTTCTCTGTATAAAGCTCATCGCATGTAAACGTCTCGGCGGCTTTATCTTGTACCGCGCGTGGTGGGATGTAGTCTGCAGTGACATGTAGAGTGGATGGCAGGAGAGAGACACAGGGCTTTACTGGTGTAGAAACAGTGCAATTTATATTATGGTACCTATGTACTGTATGACATTTTTTTTGTGGTAGCTACAAATATCAAGGTGCTTTAAACTTGTGTGCGTGTCGCTTTAAACGGTCGGACTCGAATGCCCGACTGTCATTTCCAAAACAATTTTTAATTTATTAGAATTCACTACAGACATATTGATATAGTGTCTAACTTAAAATTACAATGAATTATATTGCATTCAAGCAAAGTTGAGCTTAAATAAAGTTAATTCAACTAAAAAAAGAAATCCCGTACGGCGCCAACTTTACCATTTGACCGGAAACAAGAGCAACATTCAGTTAGCTTCTAACCACGTCTGTATTTTACCCGCTATTATGGCAACATTACACTTGTATTTTCTTCTATGGTATCTTTATGCCCGTGTTTAAGGAAAACATGACGAAAATAACAAAAGTAAGGGAAAATGAAAAACCATGTAGCTCACAAAGATCCCTCGAATTTTATCCTTCAAAGGGTCTCTATTAGGGAAATATTCAAAAGGAATTTATGCCTACGAATATCCCTTTATTTTCATCATAATAAAATGGATCAGGTAATCAGCAGTAAAAGCCGGCTCCGACTCTGAAAGGAACTTATGTGTGATGAACCTCTCTAATGATGCCATCAGTTCATGATGGAATTAATCTGTTTATAACCGAACCTTTATAATATATTACATGAAAATCCAATATGTGTGGCCCAAATTGCAAACAAACGTTAAAATTTTTCATAACGCAATATATTCGATTAAAAAATCCGCCCAAAACCAAAAGTACTGTAACCAAAAATGATAAAACTCCTAAATAAACTTGAAGGCTTAAAAGCTTTAAAGATAAACGTCAAATTGAATCTTGCGCGGCTCGGGCGGCATTGACGGCCATGGGCGGGCGCCAAACTTGGGCGAGCGGCCGCAAAAAGCTAATTTACAAAGTAAAGTGACTGCCGAAGTATGATATATCTCTTTTTGTCCCGAGGCTACGCGGACATGGTGAGTTAATGGAACGCCACACTAAATCTATCTATACGTACACAAGAGCGAATTGTGAAAAAATTGCTCTTAAAATATTAATGTCTTCTTATTCAAAATATTTTAGTTTTTGTTTTTGACCATTTTTTCTCTTGTTTAATTGTTTTTTTTTTTTGTGTATTTTAATGAATTGCGCTTCATTCCATTGACAACTTAGATATTTTCAATGTTGTTACAGTAGTCATAACTGTTTAACTTTTCATCATAAAACATTTGTATCCAGAGCTGTTCTAAAATTTAAGTAACAATAATTAATTCCGTAAGATTTCCAAGTAACAATATAATTAATCTAGCAGAGATGCATTTCTCTCGGCTAACCGCGACACAAGTTAACTCATATTTCATCCCCAACGGCTACAAAGGAAGGATTACACAACTTTAAAGCGCTGACACAAAATCTTAAAAGACCCGTCCTTTGAAACTACACAAACCGAGGCACATTATAGTTATTGCTTGGCCTAATACGAATAGTAGACCTTGCAAGATCGAACTTTAGAATGAAAGAAAGAAATTTGATGTTTTTTTTAATTTTGCGAATGTATATCTATGAATCCCACACATTGTAAACTATTCATCAAATCTGATTTAATACTGTACTACCCCACTTTCTTATAATTCACATCCAATGGAAAATCAAATTATAAAGTTTCGTCAGAACTGTTTGACAGCTAGGTATGACGTATAAAAAATTCATGACAAATAGAGACGCCATTGGTTGTCGTGACACATCGCTTGCTTCACTCACTCGATCAATTAAAAGGAAACGAGAAACAAATCAGTGCGTGACTCGAATTTATTCTGTTTTGAAACCGTTTGCAAGTTATTTTCAAAGATAGTTTTCACGGGTTGGCGGGCGGCCAGCGGCCCGCTTAGTTCCGACTTTTAACTGTATCCTTTGCCATTTAAATCCGTTTTGCAATTTCTGTGAAAGGCTTTATGTGTGATAAACTGTAGAGGGAGAGGATGTGCATTAACGTCGCGAACATTTCACCAGATAGAGGCCCTAATGAGCAAGCGCGGGCTCGCGACACTTTAATAGACAAACATATTTAAGTGCTAAACGAATTTCACACGATTTTATTTTTGTTTATATTCGTTTGACATAATTTTCTAATTTGACTAATGCCTGTCGTGAACTCAAACATGGTATGTGCCCATATGTGTAAGTAACATCCGTTTGAAATTTATCTCTTTTTTTGTGAATAGAATGAATCGACATTAGTTTGGTCTAAGTAGAATTTTCCATCGATTTTGTAATTGTAATCCAAAAATCAGACAGATTATCTTAAGTGACGTTAGATATTCATTTTGACCCATAGTTACGGAATAAAATGAAGCAAAACCTATTATGCATGCATTTAAGTTATCGCTCGACTTCGTTATAAAACTGTACGACTGGTACTGCAGGTACGCGAAAACACATTTCCTTTTAAGTGCATTTGTAGGTCGATTTATATCGCGTTTCGAAAAGTAATGAATAAAATAAATTGGCGAGTTGCCAGATCGCGCGCGGCCGCGGGGCAGCGCTAGTTTGCGGCGATTGTTTGCCGCCATAACGATGTTGGAACTATAAACTGCCGTATTAACAGTTCACTTCTAAATAAACTTCGCGTTTTTAGCTCGCTTGCTCCAATCCGTTTGTTTTCAAGCCGACCATTTCCACAACCTATTTATTTTTAACAAACAACTGATCTGACTCGATATTAACGCGAATTTATACATGAACTCGGTTTATTTATTTTCAAAGAATAAATTTTCCATTTTCGTTTGAGCCGTAACAAGTTTGTTTTTGCGAATTCGAGTGAAACTGTGCTCGCAAATGGGGTTTCTTGGCATTTCGTGTCAGCGCTTCTCAGAAATGAATATTAAAACAACGGGCTATAAAGGCTTGGAAATAAGGGCGTTTTATTCAAGGCCCTTATCACAGGGTATTTACGCTCGCACCAATTGTGGGATGCGTCTTTATTTACGCGCGTTAATTTTACGCTCTCGCCTCATTACGCATTATCCTAAACAGGTCGAGACGGAGCGCGGGCCTACACGGGCCGAGCTAAAATTGTGTGGCACAGTATTAAAAACAAATTTCTATATATATTTACTATTCATGGGCTCATCGAATAACTTATTAATGACTTCGATGTCTTGGCAAAATAAAACAAATCTATGAACAAAAAAAGCAGTTACGACGGTCTGACCGCGTTGGTGTAGGTTTTTATCGCCAATTATATCATATTCCAAGAAATATGAAGAAAATAGCTTTGTCGTTACCTATGTACATATGCTTTACCTTTGATTGTAAATGCAAATTGAAACATTTGTGTCCACATTTTTTCTGTTTCAAAGGCATTACGTGAACTCATTTTCTTTTATGGTCTTCGCATTTTCGTGAATAAAAATAAATCCATCCTTACGAATACATAGGTAAAACGTGGAAAAATTTACTCCTCAGATCAAAAATATTATTACTCTTCATCTGATCCAATTTCATTTCATTTTTATGAAAGCGGCCACTTGTAATACCACTGTTTTGGTAACTACTTTTTGTTTTAAATTTCGTGAGATTTGAATGAACCGATGACTTATATTTGCTTTATTTTCTAACAGGAAACAAGCCACTTGATTTTGACAGTCCATAAACAACTTTATTTCTGCCATAAGTACCTTTTTTATTTTGAAATATAATTTTAAGTACAAATGGCAAGTGTAATATTACAGAAAACAATTGGACCGCTTTTGACCTCATCGTGACTCAAAAACTATTCCACGGAGAGTGTCAAGTTTGGTTCATCTATTAATATAATACCAGCAACCTGTTGAGTTAGGTCAATATTTAAACATTTTAAAAAAATATGTCTCCTTCTTACAAGAATGTACTCATCTATTTGTGATTGTCATACGCATGTGGTTAGCGTGTGCGCAGACTTCCACAAGACGTAATACAAAAAAAAAATTGTTGTACTAAAGCCTCTCTAGAGGTAATATCGAGTAAAGGAAGTTTTCATATCTTTTCTTTTCAGTAGGTATAGTGTTATTTCTAGTCGTATTAGTTTTTTTTGTATTGTCCCCCGTCCGCTACATTCTCACCTATTGTACATGAGGACGTCAGGTTTCCACAGTTTGTTGGGCGTTATCCTGAGGTCCTTGACGCCGCCGTATTCGCTGTCGTTCCACCTCAGGTTGTAGTCGTTCCATTCCTGTCACACGCACAACACACATCAGTGGAGAGAAAGACACAAAAGATGAGGCGGAAGAAATAAATTGGTGATGGAAAATTGATTGGCTTTACGTGAATTCGGTGTATGTACGAAGATGAGTTTACTTGTTTCTTTTTGTGATATAGAATTGTTAAAAATATTTATTTTTATAATTATGACAGTAAGATGACGTAGAAAAAATCGTAGCGCCCCAATTACATTGGAGTACAGGCACTTCTCCCGTTGAAAACCAAAATGCGGTCTAAATTTCTCGCAGTAACATTTTTACAGCGGCCGCTATTCTTTACGGCTGATTTCAACTGCCAGTAAAGATAATTTCCTTTGTCATAATTTCCCCGGGCCCAGAAGGGGATTACCCTTTCAAAGCACGTCTATTATACCAGATACCCTTCCATTATTAATTAATGTGTCACATTTTAATACTTTCCGGCACGTTTTATGGTGGTCCTTTATAACTAACGTTTGTCATAACGAGCATTAGTAGAACCCCTAGAACATGTTTGGTTTAGCCATAATAATGTTTGCTTTATATGATTATAGGAGCATTATAATTGTTTTGGGAGCAAATAATGGGGCGCAGAGATATTATATTATAAACAATAGTGCGGAACATTGGTTCGTTCTGATTGGGATTTAGTAATCTGTTGACAGTTGGGATAATTACTATATTGTGATTGATTACTATTGTTGGCGCGGTGTTTAGGATATACATTACTCCTTGATGTGTGAAATGAGTAATTATGTGGCCCAACGACTGACATAACTAAACAAAACATACGCGAGTTGGATCCCACAACAACTAGAAAATGTGGAGACCTAAATCACTTAAACATTCCAGCCAATACTAATCCGCCAATAAGTTATTCATGAGCCGTCCAACTATGACTAAACAGCAATAGATTGAATCTGTGGCCAACACAACGGCCAACTATCACCCATTAGACGTTGGAATAAATCAAGTGGTCTGTGTAATGAAAGGCGGAGCCAACAAGCCAACAGCAGCAATAACATCTCAAATATGCGCCAAGTTAATATCGCAGATTTGAAACAATACGCGGGCCCTTGGCAAGTTGGGCCAAGCTCTCCACTAATATTGCGAAAGTTGGGCCAACTTAGGGCGCCTACGCCGCGGATACTGACTTTATTACTTGCCGGTTAGATATTACTGGAATGTGGCTTGTCATATTGCCTAATGCTCGGTTATGTCTTAGTGTGGGAGAACTTGCTGTTATGATCTTTGAGTGGATCTGGATTATTATTTATTAATACTACGCAACAAAAACCTTTATTGTTACAATGCAACGTTTGTATCGAATATAATCGTAGGTAATATTTAAACAGAAGACTAACTGTCGCTGCTTTGTCAAACACACATTCTCTTTCTTGAGTCGTATTTCCTCATGTCTGAGGGTCGTAACTCCCTCACAGAATTAATTAGTTAGGGGAGTTCTCTTGAGTAGATGTGGTGGGCGACCGGTACTTTCACGGAAGAGACATGACCTCGGATACTGTGGTTCTCAAACATGACTGTTTCTTCACAATGTTTTCCTTCATAGCAAATCGAGTGCAAATCCACACAACTTGAAAAATCAAGTCATCATCAAGGGCCGGAAACGAACTAAGGTGCGTCTGGATGAAAAGTAGACGCTTCAAACGGCCGAACTGGATTAAAAATCCATATTTTATGTTACCTTTATGAACAAAACTTGATTGTTTTAACATGCCTTTCGATCAGCTTCAGGTCAAAAAATAACCTAATATTATTTTTCCTACAACGCACCATCTAGCGAAGTTATATGAAAACTATCCACATAACATCCCACAAAAGTAATCATATGGGAAACGGTGGCTATAAAACAGATAATACGGTTCCATAGTTTGAATTAACGTTCGCCGATGATAACTTTACTTACTTAGTTTAGATGATAACTGCGTAATTTGGAATTCATGATACGTCTTACAGTTACTGTAACTAACGCTCTTAAACTAATAAAATAATTTCAGCCGACATCTTGTAGGGCTTAAGATTATGAAACTGTCAGCGACTGGCGTTATTTAGATAGCAAGTGTGAGAGAGACAGTTGTCTCTTGTTTAAAGTGTATGATAGGTGCGAGCGGGACAGCGAGATGTCCTCCTGAGGGTGGTAAGGGTTAGTTGTCTATCACTTTAAGCATAATCACATTGCGTTTCACGGGTCTACAACTGCGAGCTTTACTAAATGAGGGGTTTACTAAATTCAGCAATTCAATATCGTTAGGTTTTTGTTATTTTGTGAAGGTAAACTCATTTTCGTATCACTCATGTGTTCAGAGATAGCAAAAGTTGAAGTTAATGAAGGATTTTGTTTGTAGAAAATAATAAGTGCGTAATTTACTGATTGCATTAGTAGCTACACTCGTCAAATTAGTGGATGAGTGACCACGGAATTAAAAAAAAATAGTGGATAGATATGCTTTAGAGATGTGGCATCTTTATTCCTTGACAAAAATATTCTGAAGTTTCTGTGGGGAAATTAATCAATTACTAAAGTAAGGAAACTTAAAACTAGTTCACAAACACAAAACAGCACAAGAACAAATACACAAACCACCACTTACCTTAAAATGAAGAAAAATAGATCATAGATAGAGTAGAAGCGAAGATACCAAATAATATCGAATAATGCATGCAGAAGTAGATAGTTATAGTTGGATGTAAACATGCAGAACAATCCAATACTAGTCGACAATACGATAAATATATTCACAGACGTCCTAAAAAGCATCATTTCTCTAAATTCTATATTTTGTCTAATCATGTCCAGGGTTCAGTCTATTTCTCATTTCCGTAACAAGACCAGGATCGAGGGTCACTACGTCTCAGGGATCAACTAAGCTGCCGTATTGGTAAATGCTAAGTAATTTCAGTTTAACAGCTCAATATACATACCTTTATTGCCGGAAAAAGAAAGTCAAAGCTACTCATTCTGATACAAATATTTACTCAATGCTCCTCGTGTTACAGCCAACATCAAAAGTATGCATATCAAACATATTTTTTATTCATATTTTTTTATTATAAAAAACTAAAACGTAATAAATTCGAATGTAAAATATTGGGAACTCAAGCAAACATAAAATGTTAATCTATCTGGATGTAAATAAATGTTGTCTAAGTAGCGGTAATGTGTACTCCAGTTTCACGTACACGCGTAGTTAGAGTCTCGTTAGTGAGCAAAGACAGAAAATTACACTTATAAAATGTTTATAGTTGAGTTTAGTATAGATCGATTCGTTAGAGTTTTGAATCCAGGCATCTAGTCGGAGCCAACCATGGTACGACGCGTCCGCTCCATACAAGAGAATATAACATTCCATGGCCATGCAGATTATCAAAATGCTACCACCTCATCTTCACAGGAACAAAACAAAACAAAACAGCGGGACCCAGGAGGTGCATAATCAATTTACAGTGTACACAGAACACATCGGCAATCATTGTGCTTATCGACGACAAATATCACGCACGTAACCAACACGTTACAGCAATCGAATATTCCTTTCCTAATAACGTTAGCCCTTATTTAATTAGTTTTTATTTAATTAATAATTTGCCATCGATAGGTTAAGTTGATTGTGTTCAATGAGTATATTAATATGTAAATTATTGTCAGCCATTAGTACATATTGTTTTATTGTGAGCATTGTGACTTACACGGCAGTCAATGAAGCCAAGCGTGAGTCTACGGACTGTATCTATGATCACTAGACTAACTAACTATTATTTCGTATTGAATGTGATGTTATGATCGACTTCTATTTAAGACGCTCGTTGTTATTATAAATGCTAGTTGAAACGGTATCGAGATATGACAGCTACATGATGTCGGGACCTGGCGGGGACTACAGCTACTCTCAGTTCAGCAGGCACGAGAGCGACACAAGTCCAACAAGTAGTAAGCGACTCATACGGGACAGACACACAGACCGCCGCATAACTCACAATGCTATGCAATTTTCAAAACAGTCCAAAGTTCAGAAGAAACGAACCGAAATAGATAACAAAATGAAGATAAATAGAACATACAAACATAATATAGAAAGAAGAAAAAGATTCAAACGAAAAATGAGAAATTTTAGTGTTAAGTTTTAGATCGATCGTTTAATCACACTTACCAATGACAGCCATATATTGGTTATAAGTAGTTGATTCTTCTCGTCCTATTGGGTTAGACGATGTCAACAAAACAGAAAGGGCGCAGTCAGTATGGTATCTAGACAGGGTCCGCGGCGCCCGGGCAGTACGCAGGGAGGCGGCGCGCGACTACCTTCCCTCATGCGTGCGACAGAGTATTCGCGCCTCGCCGGACACACAATCTAATATATAGATACCGTAAATGTTACAACAATTTAACACCGATAGTCCATGCGACATATCTGCCGCGGAGGTGGCGCCGCCCGCCGCCCGCGCCCGCCACCTTGCTTGGTGCTGGAACGTCAAACGTGCTCAAAGTGCGGAGAGTCAGTGCTACCGTTGTGCGCGGGGGCGGCGCGGCGGAGGCGCCAGGCTCGGCTCCTACCACTTACCAAGTTGAGCCAGACGTTCGTAGTCAGGATTTGATTTTTCTCATCCTTATTTTGTAAAATGAACGGACGCCGTCGCAAGAAAGGAACGAAAAAAGTTGGTGAACATCAATAGGCGAGGCGACAGCTGGACGGGACCTCGGAGCTTATTCTATCACCTGCAGCGGCTCGTTGGGGATACACTCATGCAATCGCGCCGGGGGCGTTCAACTACGCTTAATGTGTGAAGGTATGTGCACTGTGCGGGCGCGGAGCAATCTTGATAAATGCTTTCCCATCATGAACTTATCGCCAACAAAGTCCGCACATTCTGCGCAAAGTTACGCTTCAAGTTTTACCATATACGCAACATTTCTTATTGCATAACATTGTGGAATGTTATGCAAAATATAAATCAAACAAAAGTTTTATATAAATTTGAAGACGAGTAATTTTGCGCAAAAATATATCATAAAACACGATACTTCATTTTCACAGCATTAATCAAACAAAATGAAGTGATCCGACGTTAACTTCGGTTAAACTTTTTAATTCAACATTTAAGAATCTTGAACGAAAGCCTCAAAGTCGTTTTAATCGGCGCCCTCGATAATTTTACTGACTCTCAATCCGTTTTATTCCAGAGTCGTTAAGGCGAGCAATCAAACGAATATTCTAGAGAATTACAGCGTTTTTATGAGCCATTTAATATGTTCCACGGATTCACTACTTAGTAATAATGAGTGCTGCAAGACCGAGCTATCTAATACTGAAATTAAACCAGCTTGCCAGAACTTTAATACCAATTTTAGTACGTGAGTCTTAACTTTGTAGGGATTTCATCTCTAAGGACGTGGTTACTAGGGGAACATGAGATATAAAAGATTCTGTCGATTTACATACTTGTACGTTTTATGGCTTGTCTAATTGTACCTTGTATTGATCACGATTTTACGAGCATAAAATATCATCAAAACGTTCTGCAAATGTTACATTTCATTTAATAAAATATGAAGACCTAGCAAAGTCAAAAGCAGGGATCAATAAGTACGTACATGTTAAAAAGACTGCGAAAAAGAAATGGTTCTTTTTATGCGATCAAATTTCATTGAAGACAAGTTCAAAGGTAAGGAAAATCTCAGCGCGTTCTCAAGTCACAGGAAAAATACGGAATATGAAATGAACTTTTGTTCTAGTTCCTATTTTATTACCAGTACGGAGGAATAAAAGTAAAATAATAGTAAGACCTTAATACACTGTTTTTAGTTAGCTTATGTTTTGTACCTTTTCCATTTTGATTTTTACTGAAATAATGATACACAAATTAAATATACGTGACGATCACAGAAATCTAAATAAACACTGTTTATTTAGATTTCTGTGGTGACGATGGTTCACGTAAACACGTTGAACATACAAATATTTAAACTACTCACAATGTTAGCTGCCTACGAAATATTCTTTTGTTTGAATATTTCATGAAAGATTTTAAAACCAGACACCAGAAAAGATCCCTTTCAGCACTTGGTTAGGCAAGTTTCAGTCCTAGACATACAGACTTATAAGCAAACCAGCAAACTTCTTAAAAAATCTTAGTCGAATAGTAAGTAGAAAATTTCCTACGAGAGTCAAGGTAATTTCTTTAAACCTTTATACTAGGCTCACGCCTGACCAAAATTCGAATTAAAATTTTAGTAACATACTTATAATATTATGAACTATTACTTTTATGAATCCCGAAAAAGGAAACAAAATGTACGAGTTAAGAGATTATATTGACTAATGGCTTGACCAGCGTTTGGTTGAGCTAACAAAATATTCCACTTTGTGGATTTCATATATGTTTTTCATGTTTGATGATAAATAAATAATATATGAGTTCAAAATTAATTTCAAATTATTTTGGTTAGTTTGTCCCCTGTACAACTCTACGTTTCGTCCTCCCCGTTGCCTGCAGGCACAGTCGCGTCGCTCTCTGTCCACCACTTTTACCACTCTTTGCTCCATTTTTCAGACTCTTCTCTCTGCACTTTTGTTACCGTGAACTCGACTAACCAAATATAGCCGAATATAACCGGATAAAGCCGAACACTTGTCGTGCACGCCACAAAACAATCGCTTCCAAATTTATTACCGCTTTGTAGAAGATACTTTACTGGCAATTTTTAGGTACCTAACTTAATTTGGATCTGTTTGTTTTTAATTTCTTTTGTTTAATTACTAGGCAGGTTTGATAGATATTTTATTTATTGAAAAATATATGACCTGTTACACTTACAATGAACTTGTTTGTCAAACAAAATTATTTAGTCGTGGTTTTATCAAACCACGATCCACCACCACCACATATCGGCTTTTAAAAATCTTGTACAATATATAGCTTGCAATAAAGTTCAACTAACATTTAGATTGCTTTGTTAAATAATACCAAGGAAACCCGATGTCACGTATTCTCGCCACAAAACGTAGCTTCAAATAGCCACATTTTCTGTAGCCTGCGCCTTGTACGAAGCAGCACTAACCAGATATAACTAGATTTCCACCGACGTTTCAATTCCGGCGGTAATTTCAGTTTTCTGAGCTGAGAACGCAGTGGATACCTAAAGGCGAAAAATCGTGCCATCGGACCACAAAGGATAGCTCTCTAGCATTCGAATTAATTTTTGTGGTTTGAATCACAGGTTGCACGTTTGAGGTGCAAGGGTACAAAAAAAATTGAAAATTTCTGTTTTACTACTACACGTCCAAGCTATCCTCGTCCATTAGTAATATTCACGTGGTGATTAGAAATTCTATTTTAAACAATAATACTTATCAAATAATTTAGCTATATGTACAGCGAGAGCCAACCGATACTTGTTGAGTAATCACGTTCCATCGTAGGACACAACAATTGTTCACGGGCAAACTGTGGTCAAGTGCAAACCTGCTTTATTTAAAAAAAAATCTTCATTCTATCGAACAACTATGAAATAACAAAACGAATCTCTCACACCGTACGCGTTAGAAATTGTGAAGAGAAAGGATTCGTTTTTTGCTCAGCATTTCATTACTAGTATGAACAGAAAATCCGGCCTCGGTCCTTACATCGTAAAACCGCAGTCTCATCTCAATTGACACGCATCGACCAAATTCAGTCTGAAGGTAAGAGCTCATGTTATATAGGTGTTCGAATATTTGGCACAAAACACGCATCGCTCGCAGACGTGACGCGATTCGAGATGTCTTCGCCTACGCTAGCTTTAGTACGGACAGGGGAAATGGAGCTCCGATTCTAGGTGTGATTCAGATTTGGAATATGTGGATTAATATTTTTTATTGGTCTTATGTATGTGTCAAAATGTTTTGTAACACCTATTAGTCTAACTGGTTGAGTTTTTTTTTATAAATACGAAATTATTTTTACATGTATTGCAATTAGTAAAAAAATAAGTTTAATTGACTAAGGAACCTTACTTACTTTATTTTGCAAAGCATAAAAACTGTTATGCATGTTTTAACGATAATAAAAATCCAAAATTTTAAAAATGATTTTGTTTTGTTAAATATTAGTTGTAATGAAGCATACCTAAGTATGTACTTTTATGTGAATTGTTATTTAAAGAAATGATTCATACCATGTATTAGTTGGTGAAACACCAGTCACGTGTGCATAGTTCACAGATGTAGAACGTAATTCAGTGTGTCCCGAGGTAGGGCGGAGGTGTTTCAGAATTAGCTTCCATTGTATTGTATTGAGGTGTTTCTTCAAAAGGATTTTAGGTATAGCTTTTTATAATTTAGGTCATCAATGATAGAAGTTTTGTTGAAAAAATCTGATGTAAAGTTCTCTTCTTAGTCAATCTCAAATCAATATAATTTATTTTTTTTATGGTTGTATTGTTTTGTGTTTATGGTTGTATTGTATGCATTGTTTTCTATATTGTATGGTCTATTTCTGTCACTTTCATAAGAGAAAAAAACGTTCAACAAACTCACCAAATATCTCAAACAAAGTTCCTGAGTTAATTACTAGAAGGCAATCATTACAGTAGTCGAGTGAACACACAACATTACCCACGCGTCTCACCTCTATAAATAACATCGATACAAGTATCGATATTCGATATCGAATACAAATAAATACCGACTCAAATCGCTCGAAAACCGTTCCCAGCGAAACAATATCATCAAATTAAACATACAGTTTCTATTGTAATTTTATGCAAACTTCTCGAAACTTCTGATTCTATTAATCCGGCGCGTTTAAACTTCAAATTTATACAACGAAACAAAACAACTTTTATTTGTATATAAACTCTGTAATTCTGTAAAATATTCGTTTTCGACTGAAACGATAGAATAGAGATGTCATTCGTATATTGTATCGAGTAATCGAATGACTCGAAACAATTAGAGATTTGCTGACGATATTCGTTTCAAATGTCACCAGACTTATTTTGAGATCGTTATTATTAAGGTTCATTTATACGTTGAGAAAAGAAACACAAAGAGATTTGCATTTGTGTCCGGGCTTTAGCCAGCACATCAAGACAATTAATTACTGATATACTCCATCCTATTAATACTAATTTCTATAGAGTAATTAGTTTTAATTGTAAATACAGACATTATACCTACTGCTAAACGATGTTGAGATTCAAATAAAATTAAAAAATCGATTTCATTATTGTCCCAAATGCAAAACTATTCAGTTTAATCAATTTTAAACTAGATTTAAATTTATTGTTCACTAAATATGTATATAAAATGAATCTCAACATCTTAAATCATAACGATTACTTCTACTTTGGAGAACAAATAATATCAAAGTTATTTGAATATGTACAGGAAAATATTTTGTATTTTTTTGTAATTTTACTCGTTATGAAAATATATAAAACTATATTACTCGAGCATCATTAATGCATCATACTTATACTTGTAAAACACGAACGGAAACAACTTCTATTATAATCTTGGTTTTGGCCTCTGCGGCATGGCGGAAACCACTTATAATGTGTACCTACTTGCTACAAATCATTAGCTGCCCCATAGAAGTCCTCACAGCTACGTTTGACAGTTGTCAAAATCTTTGCACCAAGTAACCTCGTCATTAAAGTAAGAAGTAACCGTCCTTTACACATCTCCTTCCCTCTCCGTACTCCTGCGCAAGTGAGAGCAGGCCAACTCACCACGTCGATGATCTGCTGCAGCGTGAGGCCGAAGCGCACCTCGAGCGGCTCGCTCTCGTTGGCCACGGGCCGCTCCAGCGTGTTGTAAGACGCCAGCAGCGCGTTCAGGAGACGCTTCTCGTGCGGACCTTGCTCCGATACTGCGGAGATGATATGAAACTAGTTAGCTTAGTTTTATTTTATAGCTATAAAGGCAGGCATTTATATGGTCGGTGCTGTTGACTAAAAGACTGAATATATAATAATAGGTACGGTATGATTAGTAGATACAGGTATGATATATACCTGCCACAAAAAGAACAAACTATTACTAAACGGTTTGAACTGAGGTGTTGTGACTTGTACTATCACTTTATCTTCTATATCATTAAGCTCACATTAAAACTAAACGCTCAGGCACTGATAAAATATCGAATATCCTACGTTCTGAACCCCGTAATTTTTCCCAACAAATTGTACAAATCCTCATAAGTTTCGTCGGCAGAAGCTGCTACAAGAGTAACGGCTGGATAAGCCGGCTCGGCGAGCACCTGAACCTGTCCGGATAGCTCATCAATAACTCTTATTGCAACGACAGAAGGTAGGTATTCCCTCGAGCGAGCAGAGTCCGGTAAGGATCAGCAATAAACACTCGTTCCAAGGGCTTACCGAGCTCTTATTCTACTGATGTATGAAAGCTAGATTGTGACGGCTCTGACCGTACACGGGACTCACACTAAACTGGGAGTGCGACGCACTGCACCAGATTTGTAAACAATGCCAAATGTATAAAATCAGAGCAAATATGACTAAATGGCTGTACTAAGCCATTCATAGGCGCTTAGGGCGATTTGATAACTCTGACACCAGAGTCTGTATTTAAATACCCTAAACGCGTCACCAGAAATATTTAGTTCACGCGAGAACTTACTGGTTCACGAATCACGAAAATTTTCATTATAATATAATACCTACATCAAAATAGTTGGAACAATATTAGCAACATGATACGTACTAGTGCTAATGAATGTATAAATAAAGTAAAAATAGTTCCAAGAAAAAAGTGGTTGACGTAAGATATAATAACCCTCATGCTTGACCGCAGGAAGCTGAAAAATAAAACTGATGCTACAAGTGTAAGCAAATATAAAACTTTAACCAACAAAATAACTTAAGCTTATGTAATGAAGCCAAAGAAAATGCAATTAAAGAAAAGTAGATAAAGCATTTAGTCTTATTAAGAAAATTGACCTTAAACACAAGACAAAAAGCACAGCAATCCTCGACTCAGATGGAAAAATGCTACTGGACAGAAAAAAAATAGTACAACGATGGAAAAACTACATAGAAACATTATACAACGGAGCAGGACTGGATGATGAAGATCTAGAAGAAGAAAATTCAATAGATTGTGATGATTTAGGCCCACCAATAGTACGAGAAAAATTTGATAGAGCTCTACTCAATATACAAAATGGAAAAGCAGCAAGAGTAGACCAAATTCACATAGAACTTATCAAATATGCGGTATGCGACCCTCTCTTAGATGAAATATTTAAACTGACCCAAGAAATGTACTTAACAGGTAACATTCCTAATGATTTTCAAACCACTAAAACAGTACTTCTACCTAAAAAACTTACACCCACAATGCGAAGAACATAGAACATTAAGTCTTATATCACATGCTTCAAAAATACTCATACAAATTATTCACAATAGACCCATTGCCGAAGAAAATATTACCAAAGACCAATATGGATTTAGACGAGGAAAAGAAACACGCAAAGCAATACTGGCTCTAAGACTGATCACTAACAAGCGATTAGATCTGGGTAAAGATACACATATTGCATTCATTGACCTGGAAAAAGCTTTTGACAAAGTAAATTGGAAAAAGATGCTTACGATTTTAAAAAACATAGGAGTAGACTATAGATACAGAAGAATAATATACAACCTTTATAAAAATCAGCAAACCACAATAGACATAGGAACTGAAACCACAACAGCAAAAATACGACAAGGAGTAAGACAAGGATGCCCACTTTCACCAACTATTTTCAACATATTTATTGAAAATGCAATTAGCGAAATCATAGAATCAGAAAACGGTGGAATTAAAGTGAATGGAGAGCGGATTTTCTTTACACGTTACGCAGATGACATTGCAGCTTTAGCCGACAATAGAAATGAACTGGAAAAACTTATCAAACAAATGGACGAAGCTTTTCAAGAAATAGGACTCAAAATTAACTCAAACAAGACCAAAACCATGACAATCACCAGAAACCAAATCTACAATAGAAATCCCATTAAACTGCACAATAACCCAAAAGAACAAGTACATTCATTCAAATATTTAGGAAGCGTAATAACAGAAGACTCAAGATGCACTCAAGACATAATAACCCGAATAGCAAAAACAGCATTCAACCGGAAGAAACATTTACTTACTAAAATCCAAAATTACAAAACACGTAAGAAAACATTAGCTCATAAAATCTTACATATGGAGTATTGCTCTTTATGGAAGCGAAACTTGGACCATGACTCTTTTAGCTATAGTACTCAATCCTAACTTAAATAATGCATTGTAACAGAGTCAGCGTCGGTGTAGGTGTCGCTGCGTCAGTAACGCCGCGACACCTACACCGACGCTGACTCTTGGATCGAAAGTTCACCTTTAAAGTATACACCTACCTTTATAATGCTTTTACGTTACGTAACATAAACTTCTAAAAGGGGTAACGTAAGAGTAACAGAAAAGTAACAGAAAAGCAACGGAAAAGTAACAGAAAAAGCTTCTGTCTTCTTCTTCTGCCTTACAATAATTTATAAGAAAATGGCGAGGAATTGTTAGCTGCGGCTGTTTTCGTACAAATCTTACGTTCTCAAACGTTAATCGTACATAAACAAGTAGAAAAATAACTTGAACTTACTTTGTAAATCGCAGGTACAAGTTCAATAGTTTTTTATCACGAAAACACATCGCCGATTCACTTGTTCTATGACAAACAAAACAAAATGGTTGACGGCTAGAATTCTGACAGCAACAGATGTTATAAGTGTTGCTAGTGTAAAAAAACGAACTACTACGATTCGTTCAGAAATTTTATAGAAATTTAGTAACGTAAAAGCGCGACAATCAAAGACAACACAATAAAAAATGCTCATTTACTTTGAATCTTAAAGTTTATGTAATAAAATCGACATTCCAGTAACCTCGCACTAAATTATGAATCAGAAAAATAAGTATAAATGCTATAGAAATTTCACTAGGGTACTCGACATATTTGGGTAGCAAAAAAGAACATTCCTTTTTGTATGAAATTTTTTGTAGTTGTTAATTTGTCTTTCAATTTTTATAAACAAAATAAACGTATACGTTTGAAATTGATATTTACATAATTAGTAAATACATCAATGTTACAATCGGAAACAAAAACTCGTCATGTTACTCAATATATTTCTTTATTTATCATAAGACGCAAATAAAAATCTAAAAGTGTAATAAAATTTTGGCTTTACCCTCAAAGAGATAGAGAACGAATAGAAGCTTTTGAAATGTGGTGCTGGCGGCGGATGGAGAAAATTAGTTGGACAGAAAGAAAGACCAATGAAGAAGTGCTGAGCATGGTCCAAGAACACCGTACAATACTGGCAACTATTGAAAACAGAACAGGGAAGATGGTTGGCCACCTGACATGACGAATTTATGAAAAACATCATGGAAGGAAAATTGGAAGCCCGAAGAGGAAGAGGAAGACCGAGAAGGTCATATATGGACCAAATAAAAGAAAAGGCGGGTGTCATGTCGTATAAGGAGGTCAAGGAATTGGCAGAAGATCGGGAAGGATGGCGCATACTCAGACAAGGGCCCTGCCCTTTAATTTATGATGATGATGATGATCAAAATAGTTACTTTGTGCACTAGCTTTGTTTTAATCTATGTTTGTCTAGTGTTTTTTCTTCAATTACCACACGTAGTGCGTACACAGTCGCCTGCCCGGAGACTGATACACAATGTTTAAGACTCGCTGACAGAGGCTGGTCATTTATTCCCGAAGAAATCTGCAGCTCTCTAGAGAGCCTTAGCGCGCTCTAATAGTTTTCTGAGCCAAATAAATATATTTGATGTCGTTTTTCTTTGAGCTTCGAAGTTCACTGCACGAATTATTCGCTGATGTTTGAAGCTTTTTGCGAGCTTTTGTGATGTGACCGAAAACATGTTGCTATTGTTTGTATATTAAACTTGTTTTTGTACTTATATTGCTTGTTATTTCGGTGTGTGGACTGTTACTCTGCGGTTCATGGCTAGTTTCGGAGCAAAAATATTTTTGTTATTTTCTGTCGAAAATTCAAGGAATATATACAACAGGTAATTCAGGCATTTGTTTAATTTCTATATTCAATTTATTCTATATATATATATATATATATATATATATTCTATATTCAATCACTGAAAACATACTTAGAACCGAACAGAATGTCTCAAGAAAGAATAATTAATTAATGGCAGCTTTGATATATCTTTTGTAACTGTACCAATATATAAAAGTAATAATTACGTACTCTCCATTTACTCGTATGTTGATATTATATAATAAAGTGTATACTTATTGATCTACTCTCAAATTAATGTAAAATGGTCACAAGCATGCAAGCTCCAGCCACAAATATTCCCTCGACCAACTATTTGCGCATTAATCAATCATTTACCGACTCCCACGGGAAGTAATCCCGTTTGCGTGGTCTTACACACAGTTCCCGGACTAAATTGGGCAAACTGAAGAACTTGACACTGGATATTAGAATCGTAAATATAGAAAACCCAGTTTTAAGCCCGGCTCTCAGTTTCAAAATGTATGTCAAGAATAGTCTTGGCATGTTGTAAATGCTAGATTTAGTAATTACGGGAACTTCAGTTCAGTGATGATAATATCTAATATTGAGTCTAAAATGCAAACCGCCAAGTGAAGCCATAGTAAAGGCAGGCATTATCCTAATATTCCCAATCACATGCGATCCCCGGCCATGAGGCTCAGATAAGTAGATATATCAAATGCGTTGAGCCGGTATTAAAGTTTAGTCATTACCGGGCCCTATCAGTAATCTGCGCCTCTAACACCGGCAGCGCACGCAATCTAAACACGCCCGGACCGGATCCAGGGGGGCATAACCATGGCTACCCCCTTGACTTTCTATTTAATTCACAGACTATACATGCGGTGAAAATCGCTAAATTTCATTGTAGATTATCACACAATGATGCTGACGCTCAGTATAAATGTGAATAAGCGTTTATAGCTTACTTGTATTGGGGGACTGGTTGTTTTTCTTTTGGTCCCCGTGTTTAGGTAATTGTCACACATTTTTTTTAAATTACCAACAAGAGAGATATAGTACTATGAAGAAACTAATATGAAGACTTTTTGCCACGGGATTAAAATTTCTCTAAAAAATATTTCCTTATTAGACGAAAAAAAACAAGCAAGCTGAATTCAACAAAAAACCTTAGTGCAGCTTTATAGAAGCAAATGAGCCACTTCTCTCTGAATAAGGAACTCGGAGGAAGGAAGTTCCCTCGAAGATTTACCAATTTTTAACCATTTTCCTCCAAGATAACGATGTGTTTCGGAGTACTAAGTCAGAGATTACACCTAATGAGATCTAGATTACAATCTGGAATATTCTTTTATGAACCCTTGATAAATCCACGTGTGTTGCTTGACTTTGAGACCTAATCTTTGCGAATATACGTAATTATAATAATGTTACTAATATGACTTCTTAGAGTACTTTCTTGAGAATTAGAAGTTGGAACAATTTCGCTGAAATGACTTGACGAAGTTGGTTTTATGATCTTGTGGGTAAATTAACATGAGTTTCTCTTGGTTGATAAAAGTATTGCAGTAGTAATTATGTAGACTAAATACTTCAATTTTTTTAACAAAATGTTATGTAAATAAAATAAATATTTCAGGACATATCTCACAGCGCCTATCTATCCCCACACTGAGCTTACTCTTGTATCGTAGGTACTAGATAACGGATATATACTTTTCTTTTGTAAATAAATACTTATTATATCTACATAGAAACGACCACACTCAACACTAGTAATTACAAATTTTAATATTCACAATTACTTGTGTCATGCGGGAATCAAACCCGCGCCCTTAAATTAGAAGGCAGAGCCACTTCCAGCGCTTTAAGCTAACAGAGCAGTACTTAGTAAAACTGTTAAACAGTTAAGAATAATATTAAGAAATCAGAAAATGGCAATCATGAAATCATCTCAAGCAACTTAAACTGTTCAAACAAAATTACTGCTTTGTTAAATTTATTAATTAAAAACTACACGCACTGATTACGTCCCATACTATCATTTGCGGTACACAGTGCTTCCCTCTATAGTCACTACATGTACAAGATAAGGCTGCATTTACACTCATGTATGGCGCCACTAGAGGTGGTAATGAGCAGGTTACAGGCGCCCTAATGTCGTTACTTGTCACGTGGTAATGTGGAATAGGATCTACATATGGATGGATATAATATGTTGGTGTTAATTAAGAATAATAAGTATAAGAATAAAATAAATTTATTGTCACATGAAACATTAAATAGACACACAATAAAAACAAGAGTATAAATAAGGAGTTTCATGTCACAATCCGGCCCCAACTCAGCATGTGCTGCATGCAAGCATCCAGCGCTGATCTTCCGTTGGGACCGGCGGGTAACGTCACGCACGTAGATATATCATAATACTCGTAATAACATAATAACATAAACATAATACAGCGAAGTAGAAATAATACACATACAATATAAAGAATACAGAAAAATATCACAAACAGGCAATGGATTATAGTAGGTAACTAACTACATATAAGTATATTAAGTACATTAACAAATAAACGTATCAAAACAATAGATTAAAACACGTTAACTAAAGAAAAAAACTAAAACATTATTATATCTAACTAAACAATCTACAAACTGACTATCCAAGTAATAATAATAATTAACTAGAAATTTAGTTCCACAAAATACATAATTCAACTATTATGTGCAGGATACGTTGCCAACATGACAACACTCTCGCCATAGTACAAGCATATTGTAATATTATTCAGTAAAAACTAACATATTTAACATAACCAAATATTAATTAACAAATTGTAAAATGGCCTCCAAAGAAACACTAAATACTAAGTGCAGATTAGGTAACAAAAATACCGATGAACACACTCTAAAGAATATACCTATATATTATAGTATAGTAGGTATAATACACGCATATATGTGCACCAAATAGACTAAAACTAATTACTTATGTGCGCTCACGGGACGACGTAAATAGTAACATTTTATGTAGTGATACTGCGGCCAGCCTCCGCACCAAATATCTCTATAAGATCTAGCTCAGATCGCACGCGCAGAGCAGGAGTCCCAGTGTCCCGGCGAACGAAAATAAGTCCTCGTCGGGTCCAGACGTATTTGTATCCTTGAGATGGAGCCGCTTCGCGCGCTTTGAATAAATATTTTTGTTGTATCTCGACAAGCGTTCGTGTACGTGGAACTTGACAGGCGGCGCGGCGAGGCCCATGCCATCCGTAGTCAGGCCGCGGCGAACGCGCGCAGCTTGAAGAAGCGAGTCGCGAACCTGCTGGCGGGATACTCTCAGTATCAAAGGTCGCGGGCGCGGGCGCATTGCCGCCGCTGATGCTTCCTTCTCGTTCGTGGCGGCGGTGATAGATGGCGCGCGTTTAAAACCAGCTCTTTCCACAGAAATAATTTCATGTTCCGCTAACGACACGCCCAACTTAGAAGCAATCAATTTGACGAGCCGACCCACGTTCTCACCCTGCTCCTCCGGTACACCCGATATCTCGAGGTTATTTGCATATGACACCTGATCGCGATCATTCAGCTCCAATTTTAGATTATCGACTGTGGCGCGCAGCTGATCTTTGATTGTATTATCACACTGCTCTGGAGTCGGCTCAGCCTCCAAAATCGACAACCTGGATTCTACTGCGTCCAAGCGGCTACCAAACGCAGCGAATTCAGCACGTAATGTTTGTGTTTCTGCTCGGTGCAGACGGACCTCCCGCAACACTTCTCTTATCTCCGCCGACACATCGGGGGCTCCAGGTGAATGGATAAAACCCGCCCCGTCCCCTCGCACTGGTTCCTCTGTGTTGTCCTTTCGCGGAGTGTGCACCTTGCACTCGGGGCACTGCGATGACGTTGAAATTTAAGCATCCTTGGATATGTTGACACAGGCTCGGTGATAAACAGAGGCACATTTTGTACATTTTGCGTTATCTTCACTGCTGGTGAAGCGGCGACGGCAGGCTCTGCACTTAACACTCATTTTATCGATTGTAATTAATGGCGCACTAAGTTCAGTGATACGAGGATTGTTTATGTAGAAATGCGAATGATATCTACCCTCATCTTGCTTTGGTAGTGAAAAAAAATTACTGATAAACACTACGTATTTTGGTCACGAATTTAAAGTTTTATATGCACTAAAATAGCACTATTGATCGACAAAACAATGCCACACCATGTCAACAACGTTCTAGTTTACGTGCACTAACTGATCCAGGTATGTAAACAAAGTTATAGAATTAAATTGACGGAGCACAAAAATATGCGTACTACGATATTGTCGTCCGTGACGTCACTCAATTATACATATGTAAGCGTTGTTATTGTAAGTAGGTATGAAACTACGAAAACTTAGATATTTTCAGATAATGCAACCTTACAATACAGCCAATGGAACAATATCAGTACTTCGTTTAACATTTCAAATGAAAATACTTAAAATCTATCCCGAAAATTTGACTACTAGTTTTACCGTTTCATTCTGACTGTATAAACACATGGCTTTCTTTGAGCTGTTTTAACAACAGATTAGTGTTAGATTAAGTAAAATATTACAATTAAATTGATTAAAAATGGGCTTACACACACTTTTGAACCCTTAGCATGACTAGCATAGCCCACAACCCACACAACCCTACGTTACTGTACCCCTGCCCTGACAGTGGTCAGGTCGTTTTGCGTTCATTGGTCAGCCAGCAGTCGGTGTGGTAACTATTCTCTAAAGCCACACTACTAAGCAACTTTTAGTTCGAATGTTTCGCTAAACCTTGTTAGTGATGCGTATTTGTTTATTTATAAAAGATAAATTATGAATGTATATCACAAGTAGGTAAATATTGAGACTCTTAATTAAAAGCTTTAGGTTTTGTAAAGCTAAAAAAATAACTTCAAGCAGTATTATGTTTTGCGTTACTTGAGAGAGTCAAATGAGAGAGCGAGTCACTATACGCAATTTTTTTAATAATGTTATCTGCAATTGTATTACACACGTGCAAAAATATTTTTTTCAACATATCTCGTTTATTTTATATTTATTTATTTATATTAATGAATCACTTATATTTTGTACTATCCTAGACTATGACAATGCTTACCTTCTCCACTGGCACATAATATAGACCTCAGTAGGTATAACGTACAAGTGGTTTTGAGCCAAATGCGTTTGTCCAGCCAACGCGGCTGTTTGTGCACATTGCCAATCAAACGATCACATTACACACTAGCTGATATATGCAGCTAAGGACTAGACACACAAATTTTATATTGTAACTTTATAAATCTAGTCCTGATAATCTTTATTTACAATAAACATAAAAACAAGGGAAGATAATAAAACATACTACTTCTACCTACAACATAAAAAGGGGGCACTTACAAAATCTTTAGAAAAGCCTAAAGATAATCTAAGTGCTCCTGTCCACTGCCAGTGGGCAGCATGCCCAGCGTACTGGCCGCATTATTACGCTGGATGGCAATGCTGATACGTTGAGAAAGAAAAAAGCCAGCATTTTGGTCATGCGTCGCGTCAACAAAGCGCTCCGAGAGGTTCCTAGGAGAGGCGCTCTTAGTCCTTAGCTGTTACAGTTAGGTGATTTTCGTAAGATAGTCTTGCAGAAGGTATAGGATACTGATTTAAGTCTTTAAAATATTTTAGAAACGTCATAGTGTCAAAACAAAAGACAGAGTGACACCTTTGAGGCCTGCTTCGTTTTTTGCTCAGAAAATCAATTTTGAGAACTACTGATTTTCTATAGAACAAAAAACAACTCTTTAAACATTTATCGTACAAAAATGTATACAGTGTCACTACAACTACACTCCATCATAACACAAATTGGCGACATATTTCATCGCAAAATAGAGCTATAAGAAAACTCTAAAAAAATCCGCCTAAAATTATCATAAATCCACAAAGGTCCCTTAGGAACGGGGCTTTTGTTTGCGCAACACCATTTAAATGTAAATAAACAAGGGATAAAACTCTCCCGCAATAATTATACCAGTTTTATTGAACAAAAACAAAGGTTTTTCGGAACAATTCGCTGTTTTTTTTTCTCTGCTTTCAACGGTAGGTAGGTACGATCGAATATATCAGCTTGAACAAAGGTCTGTTGTAAAATACGTGCTTCTATTCGTTGAATTCTGTCCGGGACTTTTATCAGGTGTGGTTTACTGAATTACTTACTAATCTTTCATTTCTTTTAAAGACATAAGGTACACTTGTAATTACTAAGAATAAGAATAAAATACATTTATTGGGACACGAAACAAGACATACAGAACAATACAACTACAACAAATCAAATAATTATTTTTACTCCTGTTTTATTTTTTATTTCGTTACTATGTAGCTAATTTTCATAATGGATTGTTTTCAAATAAAAAAAAATAATGCTTCGGTCCCATCAAACACCGGATTTGGTTCTACAGTTATAAAAATCAGCCAACTATTGTAATACATACGCGTTAAACATATGCTCACTCAAACTAACGAATAATAATTGAGTACAATTAACAAAATCCATACTGTAGCAGAACTGTGTAACTCACTTTTCGTCAGATATAGTACGAAGTAGGAAGTGAGTAACTTCTCTTATTTACGTTGATTAGTGTTTCCGAGAGATCGCTAACTTTTAATCTAATCAGTGATAGAGTATTGTCTTACTAGCTATGGTGTAACCTGTGGCAGCTACGGAAGTCTACGCGGGCGCTACGAACTTCTACGCGGCTACGAATCAAGCCTCTACGAAGTAGGCCTCCACGAAGTTTTAGGGAACATGATGTAACACTAAACTTGTTAGGTTCAGTCAACAGACAACTTATCAGAAGGAGCTCTGTTACTAAGTTCAGTTGTTGAAAGACAGTTGTTCAGTTGTTCAAATCAAATCTAGAAAAAGACAATTACTATGTTGGTTTTTAATGCATTAATTATTTTATCTAAAACCCCACTTGTTGCCACATGGTTTTGGTCTGGCCAAACGTTAAATTATAACAATTTATGATCTTATATAGCTTTTGTCTCACACTCAATCTAAGCCACTCATACATACGCACTATACAGGGTTCCGTAAATCCAATTTGGCGAAGGTTCACAGACAACACACAACTACACACACAAACTCAATTTGTGCCCAAATTACATTGAATTCTCGTCGGAATTACAGATTCCCATTAAAATTTTGCGCTTAGGGCCATCCGTCGCGTATAGAAACGGTATTTTTTGTGCGCTATGTGTGTTTTGTCTAATAACAACGTGGAAATCATTATCAAAGCAACATGAGAAAGTTTGTCAATTACGTCTTTAACTATATTGTTCTGAGTATTCGAAGGATATACTCTGTGTATTTGCATGATGTGCTAGCACTTATTTTTCTATTTGATTCGACCGCTTCGATGCATTTCAATGCTTGTGTGAAACAGCCATCTTTTTTGTTTTGAACCTTATTCATATATTATCTATCTATATATATAAAACTCAAAGGTGACTGACTGATTGACTGACTGATATAGTGATCTATCAAACCAAACCACTGGACGTATCGGGCTGAAATTTGTCATCCAGGTAGATGTTATGACGTAGGCATACGCTAAGAAAGAATTTTTGGAAATGCCACTCCTAAAGGGGTGAAATAGGGAATGCAAGTTTTACTTCTTAATGCGAGCGAAGCCGCGAGCATCCACTAGTTATGTATATGAATGTATGTATCTACGAGCGAAGTGTACGAAAATCAATATAGCGCTGCACTAATCTACATGCTGCAGCGCTGTAGTGCTGTCAGTGCCTATAGAGGCTTCGTAATATTGCAACTAAAATACATGTAGTCTGCACAAGATAACTGCGTACTAATAACATAGGAACTAAAATCAATTAAAATTGTTGTTTGACAAAATCAGTCGATGCTAATTTTCTCATAGGGTTTTATAGGGACTGGCCTGTTAGCTTAGTTGGTAGTGGCTCTGCCTTCTAATCTAGAGGTCGCGGGTTCGATTCCCGCATGACACAAGTATTTATGTACTTTAAAAATTAATAATTACTTGTGTTGAGTCTGGTCGTTTGTATGTATAATAAGTATGTATTTACAAAAGAATGTGTCCAATCTGGAAGTCTTCTCTACGAAATTCCCGACGGACCACAGACTTGTAAGAATGACTTATAAATTTAACAACATTCCCAAAACGCGTAGTAAAATCGTACATAGAAATAGAAATTACACACCGATTGAAGAAGAGTCACTGAAAAACCTCATAGCTCTACAACTACCGGACATGCAAAACAAAACCACCAACGATTTCTATGACGCTACTATAACAGCAATAAAATCGTGCGTTACAAAGCTGCCACAAATAAATAAAGAGCCTGATGGTGAAATAATTACTCCGACATTGAAAGTGTTAATAACGGAACGAGAGACATTAAAAAATGTTTATCCAAGAACGAAAGTACAGAAAAAACGACTCAAGCAACTCTACAAAAAAATCAGTAAAACAATTATAGAAAATAAAAAGAAACTTAAACAAAAAAGTCTTGAAATAGAAATAGAAAACCGGAGCTCTATAAAACAAACAAGGAAAAAGTTTGACCAAAACAAAGAATGGATCAAAACTATAAACAACTGTTTGAATGAAAAACTTACAAATAGGAGAGACATATTACAATCTGCAACCGAATTTTATTCAAACCTTTACTCAAATCACGATAAAGAGAGCATATCATACTTCACAAGCGAAGGAAATGACGAAACAATACCGCCCCTTCTGAATTCGGAGGTAGAGCGAGCAATTCGCCGTTTAAAAAGAAATAAGGCTCCTGGCGAAGACGGTGTTACTAATGACACAATTCAGGCTATGCTAGAACCATTAGTATCTCCACTAACAATTCTGTTTAACCAAATCATCGAAACAGAAGAGATCCCAACGGACTGGGAGTACTCTATTATAACTCTATTATACAAAAAGGGGGACGCTAAAAATATGGATAACTACAGACCTATAAGTCTATTGCCGACTCTCTACAAATTGTTTTCGTCTATAATACTATATAGAGTCACCAGAGCGTTAGACGAACAACAGCCCCGTGAGCAAGCTGGCTTTAGAACAGGGTACTCTACGGTCGACCATATGTTTACACTCATGCAATGTATAGAGCGATGCAAAGAGTATAACAAAATTCTATATCTGGCTTACGTCGATTATACCAAAGCTTTTGACTCTATATCACACAATCATTTATGGATAAGTTTGAGAGAGCAAGGTATAAATAATAATAAATACATATCTATACTCAGAATAATATACAGCAGATATAAGGCAAAAATAAGAACAGAAGCCATTGGACCACCGTTTAACATAAAAAGAGGAGTAAAACAAGGGGATCCAGTGTCCCCAAAAATGTTTGCAGCCATCTTAGAGTCCATGTTCCGCAAACTTGATTGGTCTATGTATGGTTTGAACATAAACGGAGAGAAGCTCACACATCTACGGTTTGCGGATGATATTATAATCATGGCTGAAACACCGGAAATCCTAGAGCATATGCTGAATAAATTGGATAGCGAGAGCAAAAATATTGGTCTTCATATGAACTTTTCTAAAACAAAAATAATGACAAACGGTACTCAGACTCCTATAAAACTTCAAGACACATTCATCGAGTATGTAAGCGAATACATATACCTGGGACGTATTATTTCCTTTCAAGATGCAGATAGCAAAGAAATTGACAGAAGGATAGCCACAGCATGGAGAAAATACTGGGCTAACAAGGATGTCTTCAAGAGCCGTATGCCTATATACTTGAAAAAACGACTAATGGACAATACAATCCTGCCTTCTTTGCTGTATGGATGCCAAACATGGGCGCTAACACAAGACTCTGTTGACAAAATTGCCAAGTTCCAAAGAGCAGCCGAGCGTTCTATGCTTGGACTCACCCTCATGGACAAAGTAAGGAACACAGAAATAAGACAGCGGACCAAAGTTATAGACGCAGTGACGATGTTGTGCCGCTTAAAATGGAAGTGGGCGGGACACCTAGCCCGCTCTACCGACGGCAGATGGAGCGAGCGCATCGTGCACTGGTGCCCGCGGGACGCCACGCGCACGCGCGGCCGACAGAAGAAGAGGTGGAGAGACGACATCGTGGAGGTGGCTGGAGTCACGTGGACCAGACTAGCCCAGGACCGCAACGCCTGGGCCAGCAAGGAGGAGGCCTTTACCCGCTTTTGGGTGCCCTAATATCAACTATAAAAATCTTCATAATTAAAATTCAATATTAAACAGAATTTGAAACAACCTAATTAAGAAGTGAATGAAATGTAATTTTATAAAGAACGAGGGAAATAAAGGCTATTTTATTTTATTTTATTTTATTTTATTTATTTTATTATTTACAAAAGAAAGGTATATAAGTATTATATCCGTATCTAGTACCCACGACACAAGCGTTTGCGTAGTGTGGGGCTAGATGGCGCTGTGTGCAATGTCCCGGAATATTTATTTTTATTTTTTTGAATTGTTAGTTAATGTCTGTCGAGTATATAGTTTGTTCATATTAATAATTATTTACTTGGTAATGATAATTGAAATGTATATACATACATGTTACAGACAATTATTTGCCTATCAAGTCGCCTGTAGTGACACCCACACTATTAACACTGTTTTTGAAACTAAAACATTCAGTACCGTAAAAGACTGAAGTAATTATAGAGCCATACTTGTGAATTAATAATTTATTGGCGTCAAATTAAGCTTTAAGGAGTATTGGTAGTCATTGCTAAAGCAAGAAACATTTAAGTGAACAAAATCATAAATTTTCACCTGATAGCCTTACAAACTTTACCACTGCTCCTATATGTTACAATATTTCACGGTCCATGTACAGCGAAGCTTTAGTGCGAATATAGTGGTAGCTTTTAACATTGTCGTCGCTTTAGAACGCAATAACCACAGTTTAGCGGAGGCTGTAAAATGGCGAGAAGATTGGCCTCGGCAAATGGCGGCCACATTTAACCGCAGGAATCGTTCGCAATTGGCTTTACAATTAGATACCAGACATTAAGCCAATGGCTTCTGGTCTTTAGCGATACAGTGAGAAACGTCTTTTCATTTAGTAAACAATGGATGAAATTTAACTGAGATTAATGTTGGCGCGTTAATAAATACAAAATACAAATGCTTTTGATTACCTTGTCGTTTTTTATCTTTTGAATTGCTAATTTTATACGCTTCTTATGAATTTTTGATACATTTTTATTAAATCATATTCTTACATAATTAGTTTTAGTGAAGAAAATATAATTTTGTAACTTGCAAAACAAATATGCTTTACAAACAATTTGACCCAACGCTTGAAACCGGTAGAAAATTTTAGGGGCACGCGAGGTATATTTTGAGCCATCATTTTAAGCGTGATACGCGCCCCAGTGTTCAGATAAGCAACAAAAATAGAATGAAATTATCGATCATCATACACTCGCCAGTTCAATGGAAGCCTTCTATTAAAAATATAGGTGCGGAGGCACTGATGCATCCTAATAAGTATAAGTAGGTATATTTACATTTTGTTACTGGCGTTTACTCGCTAAATGACGCTATCTGACACGTGACTTTATATGAAATGTTCTGAATTCGGAATAAAGAAGTATCTAGATATACATATATATGTAACTATGTTCATTTATGTAATACAGGGCATAGTAAAAACTGATAGAGTCGTATTTTCCTTGACTGTGATGATAATTTAAACTTAATTTCATGAAATTAAACAACAATAAAAAAACAATTTCTGCATACTCTAGTTTTCATCTTTTAGACTGCAATCTAGATATTTTTGAAACGAAAGTAAATCGGTTGTTCTTGAATGATCACGCTTTCTTAGACCTTCTTATTGCTTACCATCAGGCAAATCGAGGTCTAACGCAAAGCCATTCTAGTTAAAAAATAACTACACTCTATTCTACCTGGCAACAAGTACGTACCCAAGTACCTACACTACACAGCTACCTTTAATCCTGCCCATTCATGCCGCTTCCCGCCCCTCTCGAGCCGGCTCCCCCCGCCGCCCCCGCCCACGGTGGACGAAAATTCCTGAGTGGGTACACAATAACATTTTTATAGACGACTTTTTAATGTCGAATAGTCCGGTGCCCATACTCTCCTCTAATTATTTTTAAGCGATTTTTTTGTGTGTGTTTATTACTTCGTCAGCTATCGGTTACAGTTTTAGCGAGCTGATTGACGCGTGTCATCATGAACATTTGCCGACTGGATGCGATAATAGCCGTCATAGAACATGAAAGAACGGAATAGTTTTCCATGTCTCTATTATAACGTTCAGTAAACAGTAGCCGCCTCGATTATTAATGTAGACAACCATGTTCTTACAGTAACCATGCCTTACAAAATGAGAGCGTAGCAACAAAGAAACAATAGGTGTCTATTAATATAGTCTTTGGTTTCACGTATTCGGTCGTAATAATTATAATGTGGCGTATAATTTGAGAATGTATACGAGATGAGGGCTCTCGCGGGTTGATGCTTGATTTTCGGCAAGAGTTCATTCATCAAAGTTGAAAAAAAGCGTAAGGCGTGTGTAAATGTTGCTTTTTGGAAGTTAATCCAATACTTAACTGCTGGCTACATATCTGATTATTTCATACAATTGACAGAAGAAAAAAATGGTTTTATAATAACGATGAATATAGCAAAAAATGGTGCTATGATATTCAGCTACAAGTTATGTCAGAATACAGTCATAACAGTGTTTTACACTAATAATCTTTGTCCCGTATCATCTTGGCCCAAAAAACTTTTGACCAAAGATATCTAAAATATAAATCAGACTTTACAAACTCCAAATTTATATAAAAAAATAGGTTTCACAAACACAACATTCGGTTTTTGTTTTGTTTCTGCTAGTATTTGCTTTCAGGTACCAGAAAGCTATAAAAAAGTTAAAAATGTATTATCACAACCATATGTATTTGTAAACCTACTTACCATCTATGTATTCGCACCCTTATCTTTTATCCCCAAACATGTTTGGATTGTGAACGCACGTTTATGTTTGAAATTATTTAGATGGTCCTTTGGTTTTCACATTTCAACTTTTCGGCGCCGCCGGTAATAAATGAAAAAGTGTCCGAATTCACGCCCATCCGGGCAATGTGTGCTAGCAAACTTGCCCGGGGTTTTACGATTCTTTACTCATGTATTGTATATTTCAATAGTAGGTCATGTTTAACAATTAATCTACAAGTTTAAGGAATGAGTTTGAGTTTGAGTTTAAGGAATACTAACAGCTTAAATGACTGATCCGCAGATTATCACGTTTTGGGAATTTAAATTGAATTCATTAAGTCATGATACTTGACACAATACAATTAAGCATATAACGTTTCGATTGAATTAATCCAGCTTACTTTTTGGAAATTCTACAGGTAAATTTAGTGTCATTCGATTTGTCCATCACAACAACACTAAATATTTTGGCAAAGTTGTCTAAAATTTACTAAATTACCTATCCTTGCACATCTGAAAAGCTTTTACAATCTTATAGAAACTTGAACCCTGCATAACACAGGCTCACATCCAACACAAGGCTTCTCTTTATCTGGAGTCTGCCTCCGTATCAGTGGGTCGAGCCGCGGAAGTGCCCGCATAAAACAATTTCCTCCCCCTCCCGTCCCTCTGCTGCCTACCCCTCCCCCGCACTTGAATAAGCATTGCGAGCAGTTAGCGAGAACCAACGCAATATTGCTGTATTGCTTCGAGTGGGTGAGAAAAGTATGAGCAGTCTTATTTTTTGCTAATAGTGGAAAGAATACGAACGTACCCTATAAAGATATAACGCGGAAACACAATACTTAATTATTTTAATTTTTACTTAATTATTTTAGTCTTCCTTTTATTCGTTAAACTTCTATCTGCAAATTTATTTATTTATTTATTTAAATGACGCCAGAAGAGTAGACATGTAAGATTTTTTCAAGAACTTAAATTAGATCATATACGACACGCTAATCTATTAGCGTTCTATCTCAACATGGTGGACTCATTATCAGGACCTCTTACTGTTGTCATAGCAACCAATGAGAGAGAAAACAAAAATATATTAATTAATACTCTTTCAATTCATTGTTAAGTAAAACTGATAGTGGCTACTCTATCTCTCTAGCTCATTCTACTTCGCCGGCAGCGGCAAGTAGGCGAGCGTTTTAATTAGTCCTTTCTAGCGAGTAGTGAGTGAAACAGCCCGGATCGAACCGACAATGTTGTGCTTTCAAACCATCTTAGCTATTCAAGTATTCAGTGGAGAAGCAGCGAGGAAAGATGGGAAGATAACGTATCAGTAGAATAAAAGAAAGATAAAATTACGTAGTCAAAAATATACGAATAGTTACAGCGGTGCTTTTTAGTTATGGTTATAGAAATATATTTCTAATAAGAAATTCAACAATTCCTTTCCTTAGAAATAAAGGTCATTTTGTTAGTTGCTTATTAAGTTACTTAGTAAGGTATTACCTTCTTCAGCTTCAGCTAGCTTATACAAATTGTTTATTGATACCACCGATGAAAATGGTGTAAAAATGTATGTGATTAATATGGTGTAAATATGAAAGCAAGGTAGGCCAAATCACGGGCTATTTGAAAATTACTAAGTGCTTTTTTTGTTATAGTTAGAGACATAAGCATGTAAACATTCTTCTTCAATTCAAGCGCTTAAAAAGACTTTAGCTGTTTCTAGTTTGTTGTATTTTTACTGTTTTGCTGATGTGATTTCATTTGCTAACCAAGAAACAAAGCACTATCATAACACTCCACCATCCAAGAAGGCCAAATAGCAACTACATAGCATGTAAATCCTAAGTCAACGAACAAGTTCAATAACGTATCGGTAGGCCTCTCGACTACAACTTCATTATCCGAGCCTGCAGGTGTAGGGCCTTGGAGGCCTAGTGGCCTTGAACAGGCGGAGCAGCTACTTATTCATGGGTAGAACGTAAACTTCGTATAAATCGTTGAGAAGGAAGTGAAAAGTTTCATGTTTTGATGAGCTGATTGATTGATATAATTATTTTTAATGGGCTGTATTTTGCTTTGTTAATGCGACACTTGTTTTTAACAATAATAATAATAATAACTATAACTATAACTCTCTCATCTAGCTAACGGCGAGTATTTGCACCGGCATAACCTAGTAGCCAGGATCATCCACCAGCAACTTGCTCTTCGATATGGCCTTGTTGAGTCTCAGCTACCGTACTACCAGTATGTACCAGAGCCAGTTCTCGAAAATGGTCGTGCATTGCTCTACTGGGACCGATCCATTATCACGGACAGGACTATTGCTTGCAATAAGCCTGATATCGTGATAGTGGACCGGCCCCAGCGCCGGGCAGTTATTGTTGACATCACCATCACCATACCACATGACGAGAATCTCGTGAAGGCCGAGAAGGACAAAGTCAGCAAGTACCTTGACTTGGCACATGAGATTACCGCCATGTGGGATGTTGATTCGACGATAATTGTCCCGATAGTTGTTTCGGTGAACGGTCTTATAGCGAAGAGCCTCGATCAACACCTTAAGAGGCTCTCCTTGGAAGGTTGGGTTAAGGGACAGATACAGAAGGCAGTAATTCTTGATACGGCGCGTATTGTCCGGAGGTTCCTTTCTTTGTAGCCTCTACCACCGGTTGCTTGGGTCCTGCCCCGTTGCCGGCGGCATCACTAGTTTTAAGTTTTTTATGATATTTGTTATTTTTTTTATACATATATTGTAAAAAAATTAAAAATAGTTGTTAATAAATAAATAACTCAAAATAATAATAATAAAACCGCAGGGGCGACTTCATGGCGAGTCGTCGGTGAGTGGCGTCACCGCGGACCCCGATTCCCTGGGGGCTAAATGAGACCCCCTGCCTCCCGGCTTGCCTTGATTGGCCGTCCGGGAGTGGCAGACGCAAGAGCTCAGTACCGAAGCTCCAGGGTGGAAGTGTTAAAGGGCATAACGCCGCTAGTACCGCTCAGAGAACGCGCAGCACACCTCTCGACACCCTAAGCCACTCACACCAATGTTGCCCTTCCGGTGTCATCTTAGGCTGCCCTTTGTAGAGGGCCCATTTAGTGAGTGGTAAGTCATCACCCGCTATAATTTTTATGAATGAGGCATAACTGGCGGGTGCCGTTCCTCGTACAATAGACCAGTTTAATTAAGTCAATGAACAACTCAACACAATAGCCTGTAATATTAATACCATGTCTGCAATAGTTACTTTATATACCTAACATCCTCTATCTGTAATTTTTACTTAATTTTAAGTACCTATAATATTGTAAAAGGCCTCTCAGTGTTGGCTACGGCCCCACTGATGCCTTAAAAATACCGGGCGTAAGGCCCGAGAATCTGTGAAGAGAAATAAAGACATAATAATAATACATGACGATGCAAAAAGCAGCAGTGTTGAATACTTGCAGGATCGTGAGGAAGTTCTTGCAGGACGATGCTTCTGAAAATAACACTCAAAGTGATCTCCACTTGGCCTAGGCCCATGGTTTTCATTTAAATGACCGAAATTCTTAAAATTTCGAGAAAAACAAACGATTTTTAAAAAATAATAATAATAAAGCCTTTATTCTCTGACCATAATTTTACAGTTTTAACGTATTATATAAGAATATGATAAAATAAAAACTTAAATATAATTTATCAGCAACCAGTTTGTTGGTCAGGTTGTCCTTTGACATAGGCCTCCCCCTTTCTCTTCCACTCTTCTCTATTCCGAGCTAATCTTCTCCATCCTTTCGGTAAATCATCCTCCCATCTTTTAATTTGACGCCCTTTAAGCCGTGTCCTATTTCTAGGGTACCACTCCATTACATCCTTCGTCCATTTCTCTTTGTTGGTTCTTATGATGTGACCAGTCCAGTTCCATTTGAGTTTTCTTATTTTTTTGTAAGACGTCGCTCACCTTTGTTCTTTTCCTTATTTTTGAAGTCGTCCATTTGTCCTTTAGCCTTATGTTTAGCATGCTTCGTTCCATATTGCGTTGGCAAACTGCTAGTTCTTGGTTGTTTTTGCTCGTAGAAGGCCAAGGGTGTCTCAAACTTGGCCTTCTACGAGAAAAAACAACCAAAAACTAGCAGTTTTTAATAATACGAGTATGTAAATGGAAATTTTCCATGATGTATGTTTGATTTACTGTATAACTTATATAATTATTATCTCTGACTTACATGTTCGTCTGGATCTTTGTACATAGAACATCATCTTAAACAAATGTATGATTAAAAATAATTAAGTGAAAAATATTGTTTCTTTATTGAGTCCGTGGTTTAGTTAACGTGATCAATCACTAGGTTCAAGTGCTGTCAAACAGATTAACATTTTGTTAATAATTTGATGAATTATAAGTTAAGAAAATATATAATGTGTTGCTCCACCTCTCAAGTCCCTTTGCGTTGCCAGTCCGTTTGTTCGTGAGGCAAACATTGTAAGGCTCACGAACATTTTTTGATTAAACGGAAGGAAGTGACGACTTCACCCGAGAGGTAGACGAGAGGGGTCGCAGGCTTTAGAGGTGAAATTAATGTGTAATGGGAATTTGTACGCCAAATCTTATAATTTACGCGTAAGAAATGGTGGAAAATGTTTTGATGTTATAATCAGGTACGAAAAAATCAACGGTTATTAATTTGTTATTTCAAAATTTAAGATTTAGATAATGTAATAACTGTACTAAAGTTCCCGAATGATTTAAATTAGGTTTAACACCGGCTTACACTTACGACTTACTGAAGTTCCGCTAGAGGGCGCGACATGTAAACATCAGCTCCGCGTCAAATATATCGCAAAAATAAAAATATTGGACTAATTAGTGCGCAAATAGTGTTGTTTAGTGTAAAAAGTGATAATAAACATTATATTGTGTAGACAAGACATTAAAACAGCGCAATAAAAAGAAATTTGTGAACTTTGTAGACAATATAAGTCATACAAATAAGGACCCAAAAGCAAGTATTTGGACAGAATTGACACTAAAATATCCCGTGCAAACGGAACAGCGAACCAATAGTGCATAAAAATTAAACTAAAATAGAAAAACAAGTGAAATAAATCCAAAAACAGTGAAAACAATAGACACTTTATAGTGATTTCATTCTACGGTCATTCCTGCAAATCAATGAAAATGATAATAAATACTACCCACTTTCAACCAGCAAATGAATAAAAATAATTTAAAGACGCCTGCTAAATTAGAATCAACCGTCAAGAGCCGCGGTAGCGTAGTGGCACAAGGCACGACTCCGGAACCGGCGGATTACAATCAAGGTGGAACGAATCCCAGTTATAGTTTTTGCTACTTTAATTTTGAAAACATCGTAAATTAATATATTTGGACATATATATAAGCACCCAATTTTGCCATTAAAATAATTTCTGTCTAATTTAAAGGACATTTTGGTAGCAATTTTTCACAAAAAAGATTTTAATAATCAGTCAATATGTCAGAACAATGCAATATGATGCAAATGCTTCAGAACTTGAGAGTACAAATTAATGAGGACGGTCAAAACAATTTAAAAAATGTAGAAGACAGGATTTATAAGAAAATAGACGATGAGTTTAAAACAGTAAGGAAAGACCTCAGAAATATACAAGAAACTCAAGAAACACACGAAAGAAGACTGGATGAATTTGATAGAAGACTTAGGAGCAGAAATTTAATATTTTTTGGCATACCTGAGAATGAACACAGTTACATAGATTTGGAAAATTTTGTAGTAAACATTGTCACAGAATTAGGGGTTGAGTGTGAAAAGCGAGACTTGGAGTATGTGGGCCGAATAGGCCAAAATAACAATAAGACTAGACCCAAAAGAGTAACTTTAACTACATTTGGAAAAAAGTTACCATACTACAAAACAAAAATAACGATCAAACATGGTACATCAAAGAAGCCTACCCACCGAAAGTTCTAGAGAAAAGAAAATCACTACAAGATGAGCTAAAGAAGATGAAGGATCAGGGAATAAGCGCGGTTTTAAAATATGATAAAATAGTTACACTGAAAAAACATCACACATATTCAACGTCACATAATCAAAAATCCACAACAAATAGCTACAAAAGACAACATTCCAAGACGCCAGAGCAAAAAGAACAAAATAAAGACCAGAAGACACCAGACCAAGAAAAACAAGCCTACAAATGACATAACCTCATATCTATCTGGTGCCAGCCAAACTGTGGAACTCCTTGCCCGAATCTCTATTCCCCTTGAACTATAATTTGTCGGTCTTCAAGTCGAGAGTAAACCGGTTTCTTCTAGGCAAGCGCGCTAGATCGTAGATTACAACGTTGCTTAACATCAGGCAAGTTGTAGTCAAGCGTGAGTCTATCTAATGTAAAAAAAAAAAAAAAAAAAAAGATATCATCACCAAAACAAACGGAAACACATAGCCCAGGAACCGGCAAGAAAATAAGAACCAGTTCAAAAAACTAATTAATAATAGTCTTCCTCCGAGCCGGCTGGTCACCGTGGAGGAGTAGACCAACACCCGCCAGGCTCACAATAACATTGAACTAAATAATGTACCCTGACTGTCATTAGTGATACAGTGTCTGGAGGAGGCCTACGCGACGCTATTCCAGCGACTATTACTCAAATATATTTAACAGTACCTACCTTAAAATTTTATTTTATTTGTGTATTTTGGAATTGTACTTAGATATAATAATATTTGTAGGTATGTACTCAGGTCGTAAGTTCATATTTAAATGTATATTATCATGTATTTTATTATATTAGTTTATCTATCTTTCCATACCATACAACTGTAACATTCAAAAATAAATTGGTAATATAAACATATATAAGCATTGTGGGTAAAATATACCAGATATAGTGTATGTGCATGATTAAGTCTACTTTCTCTTTTTGTTTTTATTATATAGCAATTGTAAAGTTATCATTTGTATATTTCTTATATTCATTCCATATAAAACATAGACACAAGTAATAATAGTAAGGCAAACAAAAATGAAGTAATTCTTATAAAACTTTGACTACATAAAATAAATGGTTACCCATATGATTATCATAGTTGTGTTGAAATGCATTTGTACATTGTTAAGAAAATATAATCGGAATGCAGAATTAAAATATGAAAAACCTAAGACTGTACTTACTTTGCTAATGTAATGTGTGTCATAATAAAATCAGAAGTATTGTATTTACTTAGTTACCTATATAAATTATTTTATGTGTATAATATGTACTATGCTGGTAAATATATGTCTGCTATCAATAAAATCTAAATTTTTGTACTTACCTAAACTTAAACAAAAACTTGTAGATAAATTCTTAAATACACATTATATAATATGTCATAAAGAATATACTTACTCAAATGGTTCTCAATATAATGTACGTTACCTACTTATTTTGTAACTATTCCTTAACGAGTAATAGAAATAAAGGCTTTTTTATTTTATTTTTATTTTATTTAACACTTACGACAATACGTTCAAAACTTAAGTAAACAAATAATGTGATAACTGTTCTAAAGTTCCCGTAAGGTGTGATTACAATGAAGTCTAGCACCAGCTAGCACTTAGGTACAAAATATGTCGAAAATTAACTCGACTTCCAACTGCGTGGTTTATGAAAGAGGGGCAACACATCATTCTCGTATGTTGTCATTCCTACATAATATAAACGTTTCCAAACCTTATGTTTGGCAATTTATCATCCGCAACTTCGCATTGTAAAGTAATACCAATTATGTGTGTAACATCACTCAGTTTTAAGTTTCAATCCACTCAACTAAATAAATAGGTACGTACAATCCGCGCAAAAAGCGTGAATACGAGTATTAATTGTAAACCAGCAAACAAACCATACAAATGATAGTCTCGCGTGTCGGGAACTAATACCACAGCCAATACCCAGTATTGTATTTATCCCGGGTAGGTTTGTTTTTATCTCGGGCAGTATCTATATATAGGTATATAATAAAGCTGAGGAGGGTAAAAAATCTTTACATAGAAAAAAATAAAAAATATGTTTTGATACAGGTACTTTAAATCGAAAGCAGAACACGTTTTCACGATCACGAAAGCAGTATTTGGTTTTTTTCTGTTTATCTGTTTGTTTGTTTATTTAAATTAAACGCCTATCACGCAATAACGGCTTAATAGATCATCATGATTTTTGGTGTGTGGGTAGTATAAAGTTTTTGGAGTGTCATAGGCTACTGTTTATCTCGAAATAATGCAAGCGAAGCCGCGGGCGCCCACTACTAGTATATATCCCGGGCAACTCGAGGCGATCTTTAATTACGCATCGACTCGGCGGGCGGTGTCTGAAGCAACAGTGGTGGCTCATATGTACCCAGAGACAGTTAATAAGAGTTAGATTTTTTTTTTAGTTATTTGTCGTTGGAAAAACTTTTATGTATACATTAATAATCAAGATGCTAGCAATACTATCACGTAAACTTATCTTATCCTTATTCCAATCTAAATCAGATTTGTTTTTGAAATGTGTGTTTTGGTAGACGTGTACCACAAAATACAATAACCAGCTGAGTATTTGAATTTCGATTGTTTAATGTATGAATATTTCGCTATACTCTTAGTAATGATTTTTAAAGATCTGTGAATTTGATTCAAATTATGATATTTCCACGGAAATGTTGAAAAATCAGAGGTACCAACCACAAATAAATCCACATTGTTTTTGCATCAAGTTATTTAGCAAAAACCCTTCAACTTTCCAGTTAACAACGAACTCTTTATCCAAAGCATATCTCAAAAACCTACGAGTTATCTAACTGTCTCCACAATCTACAACGCAGGAGGCTCGCGGGCGGGTGGAGACGCGCGGGGGGAGGGTACGCGTTGCCATGGCGACGGTGCGAGCTCAGTTTTTGCCCCAGTTCCCACCGATTGAGACACAAAGCTTTGTACCCGGCCACGGCGACCTCTGGAGGATTCCACTCTCTCGCCTGATCGAGGTGTTACTGTACCGCTGCGGTCAGGGACGCGTAATAAAAATGTCACACGAGAAATAAGGACCACTGTGGACAGACGAATGAATGCTTGCTTTTAATTTCCGTGTAAACTTACTGTATTTAATCTTCGAGATAACAATTTAGTGTTGCGCACGCATGTTTGTTGACTTGATGATGTACTAAATATTATTATGGATTTCAGTTGGTTTCATTTTTTAAAGCAAATGCAAACGGAATTTTTTTTATTACTGCACGTACAAACAAAACATTTCAATCCCATAAACAAAAGAAAAAACAAGCAAAAAGTTGGAAACAAGTAACAAGCAACCATTTACAATTTGGCCGCCTCTTGCGAGTGTACATGGCAACTGGCTAGCACTCAGGAAGTTGGCAAATTGGCTTAAAAACTGTAGTTAAGGCAAGTTGCGTCGTTTACAAGTTTCTACCAAACCAAAGATTCTGGGAACTGGCAGCTCTGCGCGACTGATGCGCGAAGGAGTTTAGGATATACTTAGCCGATTTCGCTTATGTATCTGTTACAATGGATATCACAAAAATATTGCAATAAAGATACTTTAAGTGTCTTTGGGCACGGTAAAGGGTCATTTTTATATGAGGGATATATGCTAAGACAAATTTTAAATCTAGTGCTAATTCAAGCCTGTTTCGCATGATTTGCCATGAGTATTGAATACACAGTTATTTAAATATCTGAAGACCCCTAATCTAGTTTGAAAACCCTAAACACTAGAATGGTCCATTTTCATACTATAACAAAAAGAAGAAAAATAAATAATTTCTAGTAAAACATTCCCCGTGTATGATTCACAAGCCAATCAAGTGACCTGTATGTAAGCGGAGCCGTTGATTGGTGCCCGTTGCAATCGCGGCACGATGCGAGGGATTGACAACGCTTCATCGACCTAGGTCTACTGCTACACTAGCAGGGCTTTTATACCAGTAAAAAGTAATCATTTTCTAGTACCTAGAAAAAAAACAAATCTATTGCATATGTATGTTCGTATGAAAACAGTTAACTCTTAAAGTACAGTTTTCCAGAGTTATCAAACCGCCCCATAGGAGTCTGTGACATTGTTTAACGATTGAATCATCTATAAATATAAAACTCAAAGGTGACTGACTGATTGACTGACTAACTGACTGATATAGTAATCTATCAACGCACAGCCCAAACCACTGGACGGTTTGGGCTGCAATTTGGAATGAAGGTTGATGTTATGACGTAAGCATCCGCTAAGTAAGGATTTTTGGAAATGCCACTTTTAAAGGGGTGAAATAGGGGATACCAGTTTTAATTTTTAATGCGAGTAAAGCCGCGAGCACGCACTAGTTACACAACATTTTGATTTTTAAGAATTACATATAAAGTACCTAAATGTGATCATTACTGTTAGTCTTAAATCACACATATTGTTCTGAACTTTAATTAAAAATGTATTGATGAAGGTCAAAAATGATGATGAATACAGTTAATCCCAAACTTTGTGTAAGAATTGGTTGAGGGATCGACATAAGCCATGACCGCAGACCGCAGCCCAAAATTTTCCTTTCCTCTAGGATGGGAGTAACTAAGTACATTCTAACCCTTGTATTAAAGTTACCCGAGCTGTGGCTGCTGTCAACGATGAAACATTATTTTAAATCTAACTTAGTAGGTATCTAAGTTAGTTTAACAAGTTAGTTTAGGATTAACTTTAATCTTGGATAATAAGTTCTTATATAAAATGAGCATCTGCTCATTTGGTATTATCAATGACACTTAAAACCATTGAAAAACGATATGGCCACACAAGAGTTTAAAACTTTTAGGACGTTATTGCAAGCAGAACAACAATGAAATTAAGGAAGAGTTTAAAAAACTTTCAGAAGACTTGATAACCTTGATGACTTGATTTTTTGAAGTCGGTTAAAATTGTGAAAGTGATTTAGTTTGCTATTTCACCATAAATAAAGCAGACATTTTAAGAGAACCAATATAACCCTACTACGACAAGAGGCAACAATCTCTCTCACTGTAAATAACCCTTACTTCCTCACGTGTTTTTCGATCAAGTCACGTCACTTTATAAAACGGGTTTTCTCTGGAGCGGAAAATTTCCGCATCGTCCTATATCTTTATTTGCTTGTACCCGAGAGGGTTCAAGCAAACGATGGACAATGTGGAATAGGTGTTGAATTCGAAAAAGATTTAATTATAGTAGACAAAACAATACTTAGTAATATTTGTATAAGCTCGGTGGACTTTGATACATATCTATATTATATGAATTTTAAAGCTTATCATTAGAATTTTTAACTCATGATATGTTTTATTAATTAATTTTATGTACTTACTTTAATTATTAATCTAAAAACTGAACTTTAATACAGTAATAACTCATTTATTTTCTCCCAAGCAATACTGCGGTCAAAGGTTTACTTGACAGTACTGAAATAACACTTATAACCTAATATTATATAAAGTAATTTTATCTATGAAGATAATGCCTGTCCAAGAATATGCTATCCTCATCGTAACCCCCTAGGGCTGTATTGTTACGTGATTTCACTTTATATCAGTATTCTGACCAGCGCCGGATGTAGCGGAGGCTGCGATTGGCTTATTTATGAATGAGATGTATAACAAGGATTGGGTAAAATATGGCCGCCGTTTAGTGAAATCAAGTGTGGGTAAAGAAAAATTACACGTATTTTACTCATGTATGGGACTTGAATTTGATTGCATTTTTTCCATCGTATTCTAATTGTATTTTCTCACTAAAGACGAGGGTCATCAAAACACATATAATCAGTCAATAAAGTATGGATTCATGAAAAGAATGTTTTGAACACATAACATAAAGAAACAATACCAATATTGTTGAAACAAAAACTCGTTCCGTGATTTAAAAAAAAAGCAAAATAACAAAGAAAACCAAGAAACATCGCCTTGTATATCATAAAACGGAACCGTAATGTTTTCGCCTGAAAGCCGTGTTGTCTTCAGTTATCGAAGGCCGTTTATCTACAAGACAGATTGCGCGCATCAATCTTCGTCGCGACTTCAATGGGCCAGGACAAAGGTAGCGACCACCGCGTGCCGTCACTATCTATTATACAATCTGGGTGACACGAAGCAAATTCTATAAAAACATGTTTGTAGGCAAAGCATTATGTATATATGTAGGTATGTATACTATGCTAACGAGCGATTATCTTGCTGCTCTTGCGAGAAAGAAGTTCATATGTATGTTCCCGGACCATCTCAGCGATATTACAAAACTCGAAGCTATGTTTGATGATAAATATTTCTATGTTTTTAGATAAATTTTCGTGAAAACGAAATGATCGAAACCATCTCAATGCTAATATAAAGGACACGAAGACAAATCGACTCTTAATTGGACATCGTTTTGAGTCAAAATACCAATGTCGATCTTCTCAAAAGAATTCGCTAACAAGAAACATGTTTCGCCATCGTAAAATATTAATAAAAACATGGAAAAATAGCGGCCAAGCCAAAAATTACATGAAAACCGAAAACATCCAATTACTCTCGCTGTCGGGATCGCCATGTTATCGAAAAACAACAGTCAAGTGATCCGTGGAATAAAACACAACATCACGACGCACTGGATATTCAATCAGTAACTGAGTTTGCCATATTAGATAAGAATGACATCAATTTTGAACGCAGGTTTGATTGAGTACCAAAGGTATAGAAACGTTCCAAAACAAACGAATAAACATTCCTGTAATTCGGTATTCCATGATTAAATTGAAGCATCGCAACTTGATTTATTATACTAAGAAGACTTCTTTCCAACCTGTATCTACCCACTGCTTATTATCGACCTCCTCTCCAGATCATCGCCATGTTCCCAGATAATATAAACAATCATTATTTTCATTGAAAACTCGCAATCTGCACGCTGAGTTTTAGATGAATCTTTCCTACTGTATTCCATCACGTCCCATCCGGACACGACGTCACGCGCGGCCGAGCTCGACCGCTGCCGACCACACTCCTCACATCGTTTATATGTTTTTTGTCCACTGTCCACGACTGGCCTATATCTAGGTTGATGGAAACAGCTACGTGCTTTGCTTTGAGCTATGACGCGGCTAGTTTAGATATACGGATGTCAGAACCAAAAATTGTGATTTATCGTTTTTTTTATCATTGAATTGAAAAAATACCTTAATATATGATATGCTACAAGCCTTAATTTAGCCATGATTTCGTCTGAATGTAGCCTATATCATTTATCATAATGCAAAGCAAGAATATTTATATTTGAAAACTGAGAGAACTTAGAGCCGCATTTCTAAAACGCGTTTAAATGTGTTGTGCTAACCACGCGTTACAACTGTAAGTTTAAAAAAGAATTAAGCTCCCATGAATCTGCTTCTGATGTTCCCCAGCACCCTGCTCCAGTAACCTTGCCAGCTACTGAAATATGTAGACATCCACAGACTACTAAGAAGATACTACGCACCTCCACGGTGGATAAAAGAGGCCAGTATTTATCCAGGTGGAGGCAAACTTGACACATTTCAAGCCATGTCAGGGACGCCACACTACACCTGCCAGGGTGTTGTGGATGTAGAATGGACGTGCGGAGTATGAGCATGAATTATTGGTGATAAGTGAGCGTAAAAATCTCTTTAACATTATAAATAAAAGTAGGTACATACCTGTAATGTATAGAGTTAAAACAAAAAAACATTCATTGAACTTAATTTTATGTTGTACATTAACTTAAAGATAAAATATTAAGAGTGAGTAAGAGTGTATGTTTCCGTAAAAGACATTCAAATGAATGCAATCATACTAAATTTGTAAAAAATTGCTCGTTAAGTTCATCACACCTATAACACAACCACCATTTTCAGAAATTTAATTAAATTATTTGAGACATTTCACTACTATTCTTCAAAATCCTAATTTACTTAGATTCCACTTATCATCTCTACGATTCGTTGCTTTAATTTACGAGTATTATAAGAGCTGGTTGAGTTGGGCCAATATTTAGTCTATTATAGAACTTCAGATCTACCAGCTTCTAATCTCTTGGACGTGGTTAGACGCTGAGAGCTTCACGAAGGCGAGCGGGGTGCGGAAGGCGGGGTGCGGGGCGCGGGAGGACATCTTTGTATGGTCTTTTACAAAAGGTTGATGACTTCCTTGTTATTTCTCGCCAAATGTGGGTTTCGAGAACACTCCTTAACTCCATTGTTACCTCGACATTGATACAGATTATTTTGTATTTTCAACAGAAGTGCTCGGATTACGTGAGAGCTGTTGATGGCTCTTGATGACGCCGACGGAAATAAATCATTTTACATTTCAGTTTGTATCTGGTTTTTCATTTCTTTTCGTGATGGAGAGAGGGATGGAGAGATTATTTGATTAGTGAGGAATAATTCAATATTTTTTTGCGATGTTAATGTTAGTTAATTGTTGGTTAAGTGTTGAGTTACAGCGTTACAACAGGTTTAAGTTACTTATCACTCTTATACCTATATTCGGGATATCCAACTTAGACATAAATTACATTTTGTCTGATTACTCTATGAAACTCCGCAAAACAGTACCTAACATTAGTATGCGTTTGCAATAAAGACTTTTTAAACTAATTAAATATTTACTCACACGTATAAAAGGCTACACATTTACGCTGATTTATATGCGTGTATGTATGTGTGCGTGTGGTTGATATTTTCCCGCCGATTATTCAAACATGGAAGCATTGACGCGGACATGACACTCGCGATGGAACCGTGACGTTGACGAATCGATATAAAAACTCCATTTTGTTGAAACTCTTTTGACGTGGAAGGGTCGGTTGGTTGGCTAAAATAGCTACCTACGGGCTATTTACATAAATTAATGCTACTGAATTATGTAACGATATTTTGGACTAGAAATGCAGTGTGAAGCCAACGTTTTTATAACAATGAACGTGTATTGCTCAAAATTAGAGATACTTGAACTTTTATTCTATCATTTTACTTTTTAGTTCATTATTTATGTATTATATTAGAATATAGGACTTAATAGTCAAAACTCATGAAAGCACCGTAAGTGCAATGACTGTAAGTCCACCTCTAGTTGTTATTTCTGCATAAGCCGGGCAAGTTTGTAACAATCACGAAAAAGCAGGCATTAGAGGCAGCCAGCGCAATCCAGCGGTAATCCATAGACAATGCTAGCACTGCGCTCCGCTGCCGACACACTAATCTCTGGCGGGTGTAGTATGCTCGTGATAAATGTATATGTGATTCACATAGTAATTCATATTTGCGATCATAACATAAATCACATTTGAGGAAAGAGTAATTCGTGAGTAATCGTGTTAGTTTATTTTCTGACGATGCATAAACGCTCAGCGCTGATATCAAATTTAAGACTCTGTCTGACATATAAGCAACGTTTTTTTATGTTAAAGATAGATACTTCCTGAATTAGGGAAGCTATGTTTTTTGATAGGTGGAGACGAGAAGCACAAAATTGGGCTGAGTGGCGTGCCTTGGGAGAGGCCTATGTTCAGAAGCGGACGACCGTGGGCTAATGATGATGTTTTTTGATACAAAAGGAACCACAAATAGCTTTGTTTCGAAGTTTTACATGATAATAATAACATAGCCTAAACGTGATTCATCGTATCCATACAATGATCGCTAGCTTCACTTTTCATGTTGAGTTTTGATCGAATAACAGATAATTTGGAATGTGGACTCTATTTAGCGCTAATTTGGTTTAGTTTTGCTTGTACTGTTTATGAGTGTTTTGGAAACCGTGCACCAGTTCGGATAACTTTCTGGCGCAATAACTGTTAAGTAGAATAGAAACTACTAGAAACAACTAATTAAACGGCTCGATTGAAACTAAGTTTGGCATTTTATAAGGATTTTTAATGTTTTCATGTTATGTTGTTATTTTATAAACGTATTTCTTATATATACATACAGTTTAACACAATATTTAACTTACATTTGTTTACATAGCGTTAAAATTATATTTTCCTAGAAAACGCGCTGGAGTTTCTATCACGCTCAGTTAATGACGAAAATAAAATAACAAGCTGTCGATAAAGTTTTAAGAGCTTCCGTGCTAGTGGCACGACAACGACGCGACGACGCAGTAAAAATTAAAAATACTACTTTTCAGACATCAAGCGAACAAGTATATAGTATGAAAAATTTATGTATATATAAAAAAATAAAATAAAATGTTGATTGACATCACTAGAGACAATAACGCTGGCTGGTTCCTTGCGCAAAGGATTTCTATAGCAATCCAGCGTGGGAATGCAGCCAGCGTTCTTGGCTCCATACCACATGTAGATTGTTTAAATTTAGTTTAGATGTAAATACTCTTTTTAGTTCTATTAGTGTTAATATGTGTAAATATTGTTTCTTATTATTGAATAAAGTACAGTATATAGTTTAAAATATTTCATATTTTTTTGCATAACATATCGTTTTCAGCTAAACACGCAGAGAACAAGAAGTTGGTTTTACCTTAAATTTGTTAAGAGGATAACATGTGTAGTTGAATTTAGAGAGGAAGTGAAACAAACATACAAACAAACACAACTTTGCTTTTATATAATTGTATGCCTATATTTTGCGCACATTACACAGTTATGCACTCAAAATTGCAGGCATCATCTGTAGCAACAGCCTGTCACCCCTTGTCGCGAGCTTATTAATTATTTTTACCACCCCCTGCTGCTCGCCACCCCCTGAGCCAGTAACATACTTCACTGTAAAGTAACAGAACTCTGATGTAAGCCAACTTGAGGGGAGTGCAGAGGTGGTTGATATATTTAATACAACTTATATGTGGACTTGTGTAGTGGGTGCTCGCGGCTTCACCCGAGTTGTTTAGAGATAAAAGAGATGAAAGGTCCTTTTTAAAAAAAATAAACTTTTATTGAATAAAAATATTATAAGATTTTACCACGAAACAAAAATCTACCTAACTAAATCTCATTTTAAACAGAGAACATTAGGTTTCAATATGCAATAATACAATCGAGTCCCAAAAATTAATAACTTAGCACCTGGTTTTTAAAGTGGATATATTTCATTCCACTTCACAGCAGTTCGAAAAGCAATTTCCGAAACAAATTGAAATCGCAAAAATAAATTTGCCATCGTTTTTCGGCCTACTCCACAGGGTGGGAACGGGCTTTATTTTTTCAGGTGCAGCCGAAAAATTCTAAAACCTATACAAGTATTCCCACCTCGTATTTCAGCGGGGAATAAAAATAAAGGTAAAATATTCGAGCATACGCGTGCATACATACTGGGGGAGTATAAAATAAAAAGCGAAGTGAAAGCTGACGCTTGCCAGCGCTGAAACTAATCAACAGTAAAAGATAACGAGCGCCGCGGACAGCCTTAGCGACGGATGCATGAATACTATCGCGCACTATACCACCGACCACTGTATTGCTTCTCACTCTCCTCTCAATCTACAGCGAAATAGAACGACCGACCACATGGCTCATGAAAATATTTCTAGCTATTGTTGTGTAGGTAGCGAATGAACCGATATTTGAAGTTGTCATTGAAGTAAAGTGCATCTCCTAAGCTATCTACTATATCTACTATAACCACTGCAAAAATATAATTACGATTTATTCCATCACTGTACGATTACATGCTACGCGTCGTAGTTTTCTAAGACGTTCTCAAGTGCTACGTTTTATATATGCTACGCCGGCCTAAATAAAATCAGGTGCAAATGGGTCACATAAAAAAATCTATGCAAGGAAAATATTAATAAACAGTTAAATATGCATAATGCGCTATTAAAATGCATAACAAGCCAGCTCCCACTAAAACTTTATTATATTTAAACACGAGCCATATTCACACAGTCATATTTAGAGCATTGTCTGCTTTCAAACGAGATACTCAAATGCGCATAAAATCCTGCAATAGCTGCATTAAAAATGCAAAGGCAGAGCTCACAAAAGCCAATTATCGCGCGTAGACATCCGAGCCGAGTGCTGGTCTAGTGGTTAAACCAGAAAATAATTGCAAGCTTTCGGGACTGGAATCTAACTGCTGCGGGATAAAGGAGACAGCTCCTGAATCAATTCACTTACTCCAGACACTTAGTTGTGAAGCGAGAAACGTCGAGAGCATTCTAGAAAGAAAAATCTTTTTTGAAAAAAGATAAAATAACATGACTCTGTTGAATACTTGCCTCAAAGGACGGATAAAAAGCGGGAATCTAGAAAGAATTCACTTACACTGCAATTGGATGTGGCTACAGAAGAATAGTGTGGTTTTAATGCTGCGCTGCTTTTAATATAAACTTGAATTAGTTGAATACTGCCACAGAGAAAGAGTTAGAAGTCCTTACTTATTTTATGATTTAATATCTTCGTCAAATCACTATTTATCAAACAATTTTCGTCTCTTCGCCAAGCTAGCAAACCCTCCAAATATTTTATTTTGTCTCGAGATCACGTTCTTGAAGTTATTTTTATTCAAGACCCAGGTTGCTTCATCTGTTATTTAGCACCAGAAGCCAAGCCTTCATGCTGTTCTTACGATATCAGATCTATGGATCAAAGTGTAAAGACTCAAAACTAATCAAACACATAAATACATACTTTTAAGGTGTAATTAAACTACTATTGGTAAATCTTATAAAATGTATTAAAAATAATAAGACATACATAAAACATACGACATGCACAATAAAGTAGCCAATTGCAGCAATAATTTCAATTTAGTTTCAGTTGGTTTGTTCCATAAAACAATATCTACGATATAAGTATCTATTCCAGACAAAATGCTACCTAATATGTAATGATGGCTTACCATCAGAAGAATTACGGTCAAGTGCAAACCTATTTCTTCTATAAAAAATAAAAAAAAAAGACGTGTGGATAAATTTCTCGCCTCGCTCGATCGAGTAAGATATTTGTTGTCTAGGTTTGTTATTTGGACACGAAAAGAACGAAGGCGTGGAAACTGGATAAAATACATCTTTCCAACGACTAGGTTTATTATTTATGGAAAAGAGTGGAGGATTGTGATTATGTCACGTTTTTTTTATAGTAACTTGTTTATCTCAAATATATATGTACAAATACAAAGCTATGTAATAGCCATATTCCCATGAGATACTACAGTTCCGCTCTCGCACGTACGGTAAGCATGGTTGTTTTGCTTAACTTATATTTTATTTTCGCAAAGTCTTTAGCTTCCGCCTTTAAACTTATAAATACCTCTTTCATTGCGAAACCAAAAGCAGCAGCCAAAAGATTCAAAACACCCAAACGGGCGAGATAAAAGTAACTCCAGCCATAAATATACGTATAAACAAGCCGGTACGTTGCACGTTCGTATTTTGACTTGTTTAATGTGTACGTGGCACGTCCATTTCTTACGTTTATCGCCTCTCAATTCGCCGCAACACGATAAAATAGAGTACCTACACTCCCACGGCCACTCTTGCCAAGAAGGTTGGACAAAGTAGTACCCGGCGTAGTGTGACCATTCTTTACACGCACCAAGCATGTTGTGTAAGACAACAAGGACATAAATTGCTGAAGAGTGTCGTAAGATGCAGTGCACGAAATTTGTGCTTTTATTTTGTTTTTACAACTGTATTATGATATTAAGCTGCGTGTTTTGCTAGGCAACTGTTTGTTTTACATTCTCATATAAAAGCATACTTTTTTTTAAACCAATACTCAAGATAAAATCTAACATATCTTATTTTTCAAGTCCTACTATACAACAATTTGTGAAAATATTTACCCCACGACCTATCTCAATTATCCACTTTAAAAATCTATTAGTTTTCAATATTCATTCAAAAGTAGTACCACCACAGGCACGACGACTAGTCCATATATCGTCAATATAGAGAGTGAAGTATGAGTAACACAGTGTATCGCCGAATTCCCGCAAATATTTTCCCGGCGAGTCCCATATTGTTCACTTATATGGCCCATAAACTTATTCGCCTCTATTCGGACATTTTCGTCAGGTACCGAACCGGATCACAACAGTTTTACGCACCTACAAGATATTGAATTATGGTTATTTATTTTGGCGCGTAGGTTTTGCTGTCGTCAAGTACTAGGAAAGCAATTAAATATGTAAGCGTTATAAATGGTACTCAACTATGGCTGTATATATTGTTGTCTGGATCATTTGGTAAATAAATAGGTTACAAGTTACAGTTTTTTAAGGCTGATGTGGTGTTTTGCATGTTACACGAGTATCACAAAACCTTGTTTTATCATTAAACTGTACCATATATGTAGACGTAGATAGGTACTATAAAATTACTGGTAGATATTTGACTATAAGTTTTAAGCCATTTTTCCTGAATAAAACCGAACAAAATGCACTAGAAGTACCGCAACCTATCGTATATAGTTCTCTATTTATACAAGCTACCTACTTACATATACTATGTGTTCGTGCCCCGGTACACGCTCGCTCGCGAATTTTCTTAAAGAATTTCTTAGAAGCGCGCTTGAATGGCAGTTCATTAGGCGCCTCATTTATCATGCACTTATTTGTGAAGTTAATTGCTAAATTTGTACCCGTTGTTGGTAAGAAGCCAACGGTATTCCTACTAAGAGACGCCTCATTTGAACAAAATATATACAGATGAACCTTTAATTCTCTTACAATTTGAAGATCCATACACCTTTTAAACTGTTTTATAAAATATTTATGTTAATGACTAATGGGAAAAAACGCCAATTAATCCGTGTAAAAATTACAAATAACACGAATCATATCGGACTGATTGTGTGATAGGATCGCCGCGATGTACCTAATAGCCCTAGATACAAAACGTTTTTTTTTTGTTTCTACTTCTAACTCCCCAGGTTGTTTATGGGGGAACCTAATCTACGCTTTCTTACTAACTACTTTACAATTTTTCTTACAACCTACTTGTTTAATTTAATTTACTGACTATTTACATTTTCCTTTAAATTTCTGATTAACATTGTTTTGGACACTTTCTAATATAAACTTAATTATACAGAAGTATATAATATTATACAACACGATACAATACGATTGGTAACGTTCAGTAACGAAACAAAAAAAAATTCAAGTCTTTCTTGATGACTTGAACACTGACTTTAAACTTTAATTTTATAGGTGTCTCCAGTTTGTATTGTCTGTGGTAAGAAGGCAACTCTTTGAATTATGTACCATTATAATTAACTTTCTGATGTATGGGGATTGCTTTCCAAGGGAATTAGGGCAGACTTTTTAATTCCCTCTATGAATATGATTTATTGGACACTTTAGCGATATTAATGGAGGTTTTATAACAACAGCTTGCTTAGAGTAATGGGTAAGTTAAAGTAGTTATCAAAACAACTTTATTTCTCGTAAATAAATCATTATACGTGGCTAGTTAGTGCAGTTTTTATATTTTTTGTCTGTTTATCTGTTTCTCTGTTTATTTAAACGCTCAACACGTTAAAACGGCTGAGCGGATCATCATCATTTTTAGTATGTAGGTAGTATGAGGCCTTAGAGTAAAGCCGCGGGCGTCAACTAGTCCTATATAAAAAAAATAAAGCAATATTTTTTCCCGATCGCTGACAAATTGGAATGTAATCGGACTTAAATCAGCTAAACTGATAAACACGATATCCGCTTGCATACTTTAAGAATTTGAAATAAATAATTTCTAAAACTAGCTTCAATTCATATTCTGAAAACCCAATTGCTCATTAACATAACCTTTCCTAATACCATCTTAACTATTTTTCCCCGACGTTTCTAAAACCTCTTTATTACTCCTACCTCGCTGTTACCGTTGGCACCTCGGCTTATCTCCCGGGGCTTAACCTGCAGATCACTTGTCATGATATGGCACCCTCGGCCGCGAGGGCCTCGAAAGGGTCGCCGGAAAAATACAGCGAATCTCTGCACGTAACTGTCAGATTTCACCTTAGCTGACGTTCCGGATTGCGCGCTTTATATATGTAAGGGATTCTTATTGTAACGCGTGAGCGTTTTGAAGACTTTGAGCTTTGCTAGCCGACATTTTGAAACATCTTCGAAATTAGAAAATTATTCTTATATTCTCGATACTTGACTTTTTTAATAGCACCATACGAGTACATCCGCTGTTCGCGATAGGTAAAGTAAAATAAATCAAATAATTCGATTAAAGAAAGACCAGCGACAGCTTAGACCTAAGTAATTTCTATCAATTCGTCTCTTGAGTCGCATAAATTTACCATTTCTTCCGCATTAAAATCTCATACATAATACTAAGGATGACAAATAGTCATAGAAGTCGTTAGTCAATTTAACTGTGCGGTGCGCGGCGCGGCGGGCGGCGGTCTGTTAAGCCCCGTCACGGTTACTTGCGGTCTAGCACAGTTTGGTTATAATTCATTAACGCCACGGCCCAACGGTTAGCGGAACAAACACTGCCACTGACGGGATAAATTGTTGTTCGGATTTACAAAAGTTTTTGGGACACGGCGCGTGAGGTAAATAATATCGAGTAATTCTGTAGCCCCGCGCCCCTATCGAATACTGATTGAAAACGGCGCCGCCAAATGTTTCCACTGATTTAATGAAATTTGTTTCACGATTTCGAATTTCATATTCTGGTAACTAAAGTTGTTCGCTTGTTTTGATTAATCCCAACAGTATTGTGATAGACGTTTCCCGAATAGTAAATAAACACTATTTTATGGTTCATATTAAATAAACAAGGCGATTAAATAAAACGTCTCAGGCTGGCTGGAGACGGTATCTCATTTGCAATCTCATGCCCCTATCCAGTTACTTTATAGCTTTGAAGCGCATTCTGCCAGAACAGCGCTATGAAAACTTAAACAGCGCCGGCATTTGTCGCGTCCCGTTGCAAAGAAAACATAAACCGAGTCTCGCGACAGCCTTTTCAAGTATTGCATTCACAATCAGTTCGCCCGCGGCTCCGTCCGCAAACGTCTTACTAATATAAATAAACAAAGGCCGACGCGACATACAAGATGCATGTGCCGTTCCGGACTGCATAATGAATAATTTATACGGTTGCAGTGACTGCAGCGCTGAGCTATGTCGGCCGGATTAGATTTATTTACCGGCAGCTCGACGTTAGTTGGAGTTTTTGGTGGCCACGGCCCGCGCCACCGGCGACGGGTTAACGCGCACTTACTAAATCATTGCATAAATGAATTTAGATTGAGGATTTGTACATTGCTTGCTGACTCGTAGTGTTAACTACGTAATGGATAGCTGAACTTCTAAATTAATCTGGGCAATAGAACAAAACTTTTGTCACTCGTTCGTCGTACATATTTCTAGAACGAAAACTCAATGTACAACTGATATTTCGGTAAACCAAAAGATATAATCAACATCTGTGATTTCAATCCCCGGTCGGTCCAGTATTGTTTACGTCCGATATCGGTCGGTACATTCTATAATTCATTTGAAAGGCTGAGCAGGGCCTCATTGTAGCGAGATATCGATCCGAAACTCTTTATCCAGCTTGTGGGTCTCGCGGCGCTGTTTTAAATTGAAAATTGTTGCTCCGTTGAAATCTCAGTGTTGCCAGATCATTGAAATGGAGATTTTATTTTTCTCAAGTTGGCCAACTCGTCGCGGTAATGTTTTAGTTTCAGTTCGAGCGTAAACTTGGGAATGTTCTCTGCAATTGAATTCCTTTTGTTTTTGGAATAAATGTAGGAATGTTTTGGTCAAAGTTACGGAAATGTGTTGTGGTTTTCATATAGTGAAGAGACGGTTCACTATACTTATTAGACAGCACAATCTCTTAATTTCACTATTATGTGGTTCTGTGTCCATGATCACGTAATACAATCGTAAAAACATATCAAATGAAAAGCAAATTGTAAAAAGATAAGTGAAAAAGATCCTTACAAAAAACCTTTTATTTCTAACACAAAATTCGCCAATTCCAAACAATATCTTTCCAAAACCATTCGAACGTGGTTTCTTTGTTTAAACGGGAAAAATCTGTGCGCAAGGAACAAGAAATTGTTCTTTGCTCAGAGATTGTATCTGGAAGAGCAATAGAAGCACAATAGAGGCTTTGTTGTGTATTACTCGAGTAATGCCATATTACCGGAGTGAACCGCACGCGTGGTGCCAACCTATAGCATGTACTGGTAGATGCTCAAGTAAGGCTTAAGCTTATATAAATGGGAAAACAGGTCCAAATTTGTGGAAAATTGTAAAATCAACCTAGTATTTACAATTTTAAAATTTTATTGGTAACAATGGAGCGTAAACAAATCGTTTCGTGTTTATGATAAAACTGGTGGCATTTGTAGTCTGCATTTAAATAGCCTAGAATAAATAATAGCTTTTATTACGTTATTATGCTTAAACCTAATTTAAACTATTTTGTAACAAAATTTATTCAAAACCGGAACGAGCAAAATAGAAAAAAAATTGCACCTATATACGATCATGTAACATTGTAATGTTATAATGAGAAACAGAACCCGCGATTCCACTATGTTAAGGGACACAAATGTCTTTCACAATTCACCATAATCATCAACAATTATCAAATTCCATCTATGAGAGATAATAACACTTACATATTAATCTCATTAAACCTAAACACCTAAGATGTGTATTTGTGTAAGTGATACGCTATTATACCGCCTGTCAGCTTATCGGTCTAATCTCGCGAAGTGCTGCTACATGTTGCATGCAGTTGATGCACGCTGCTGTGTTGCACTTCTGATACATTTCTCTTAACGTGAGAAGCCATTTTTCTATGTGTTCTAATGTAAGCGTAATAATGTTACACTGAGAATCTGTACCCAAAACCGCTTTACAAAAGAACATAAATGTAATCTATTACAAGCTAATGAAATCTAATTACCTTTGTATGTTTTGTTTAAGTGATACGCTAATCGATTGCCTATCAAAAACTTAGATCTAGAACTGGACTAGTTACTAAATATGTAATTGCTTTACAAAAAATATCATAACAATATTTTTTTAAATATGCTTAGTTTCTTGACATGTGATTTTAATAAATTCTATTGATACTAAGTTCTGTTTGTCTGATAGCTAATTGTTGTAATTTCAGCGAGTGCAGCTGAATGTTGCACTGCGGTCGATGCATGCTGCTAGATTGCACTCCTGTAACATTTCTCTTAACACACAAGTATACACTATCACATTTGAAGTAAATGGACTGAGTTATATGAACAAATGAACTTCATGTTAATCATACTTATTATTTAAAGTAAACCAGAAAACGTTTATTAAGATATTTGATATTTATTTCTTTCACAGATGTTTAAACTACGTTGTCTGGAAGAAAACATTTGAGTGAACAAGACCTCTCGATTTTAAAATTAAATTTGTCTTTGTCTCTTTGCATATGACATATTTTGCTCATGCTCCATAAAAAAATTGTAGAAAATGCCACTATTAACAACACAATTATTCGTTCAGTTATGTCAGTGAGTTGCACAAAGCTGCTCGTAATGCAATGTGGGATTGTTCTGCTAATTAATTCCTATGGAACGCATTGTGACGCGCTTCCAATTATTTCACTTACATACCGAGTTATGGTGGAAAATGTGGAGTTGGAAGGTGTCGATGGTGCTATTGTTTGTTATTAAATCCTGATATTGAATATTTGGACTCAGGTAACTAATTGGATACTGAGTACCGGTTGTATCGTATTTTTATATTGGTAAGACTACGGTGTTCAACACTTGTTTATTTGCTGAAACAAACAATTTAGTCTACCCAGCTAAGACTACATATCTTTTTATATGTACATCTATGGATCGAAAAGACAAGAAAGCATATTGCATGTACTGTAAATTTATTGGTGGCTAAGTAACGGATTAATTCCGCCCGCGCCCTTCTTTCACCGGACGAGTAGAGGTACGGCAGGACGACACCGGTTTATGGTGGAAGTTCCTAAGACCCGCACGAAACGGTACGCTTCCACCTTTATTGTTCGTACCGCTAGGTTGTGGAACTCCCTGCCTGGCTCTCTGTTCCCCACGCACTATAATCCAGCGATCTTCAAAGCGAGAGTGAATCGGTTCTTATCGGGTAAGCACGCTCCATCTTAGGCCATAGCCTTACTTGCTATCAGGTAAACTATGGTCAAGTGCAAACCCGTTCAAGTTAAAAAAAAAAAAAAAAAAAAAAAATTCTATTTTGAAGACGTTTTCCTTCTCAAAAATCTTCAAAATGTATAAGGTGTGTAATGTAATCTTTAAAATGTATAATTATATAACTTACTAAAAAAACGATAACTCAACTAACACAAACAAGCTACAAGTCACTAAATCCTATCCAAACTTGATCTATTTTATATGATTTTGTTTTCTCCCGACATACTTGGTCGGCGTTCAACAGAAGTGCGCAAGCATGTAAAATAATACTTGAAGGACATAAAGTGGATGTTACACGGAGCTTGGGCCTCAAGTGCTTCGAGGGGACGAGCTTTCAAAGCTCGTTTGGACAAGACATCTAAGAGATATGGAGAATAGATAAATCTGAGAGGTTGAAGTAAGATTTGACGAGGAAATTCATCAAATTTTCAATTTCACAGCCCTCTGTTACTTTGTAATTTATAGTCAATGTGTTTATTTGTTAATGTATGCTTTGTTGTGTATTGGAGCCGAACTATTTCATTAGTTAACTACTTACATAACCAACCCCTGTTATTAGAGAAAATAAAATCTTTACACATACCATTCCACATAGTAAAATTTCATTAAATAAAAGAAATGTATTGCAATACGTAAGTAATAATAATCGTTATGGTGTGTAATTCTACTTTATAAAATAGCTTTTTGCTACGAAACAGCTACGCCACTTCCGTAGCACATCTACGGTGCTACGACAGTTTGCTGCAGCGAAAAATTAAACCGGACCGTAATATAAAAGTAAGCTTCATTTTAGCGAGAAAATTCATAACTTCATAAAGAACAACAAAACGGGCAGGTATTTTATAGTAGAAAAAATCCCGGTGAAGCGTTCATCCCCACTTCAGTACACACTTGAGCCAGGGCCGGATTCAGTTTGCGTTAATATTGCTCGGCGACCGAGCGGCCACGGAGCGGACCAGCCGGGCTTTCTTTTATCATATTTAACTTTATTACCGCCTGGCAGTCCTACACAGTTTATGCTGATCAAACTGTTATGATTATTATTGGCAGTAAATGTAATGCGCCGCTGATGAAACGTTACCGAATTCAATTTGGTAAACTAGGATGTAATTTTGTGAATGAAGTAGGTCGTTAATGCATATTACCGAATTGGAATATGTGAAATTGATTGCGAGTTAGTAGCGATCAGCCTATTTTATAATCGTATTACAGCACATCACACTATAAGAGAATGTTCCTGTTGAATGTTGTTTAAGTAATTGTGTTGTATAGATATATTATTTTATGGTATTTTCTAAAATATACTGCTTCACAAATTAACCGTACAACTCGATTTCAAATACTAATAATGAATGAGACTACTTGAAAAAAGGTTTTTGTTTTTAAAATGTCATTTACATTTATTAATAGCACGACAAATACTTTCTTAAAGAACCAAGTCACTCTCAAGAAAAACCGCCTACACAGTTCGAAAACCGAGCAGCGACTGATAATAAATTTACAATTTGTAAAAGCGACATAAAAATCTATAGCGCCAGCAACAAAAGCCTCGGCAGCTGTTCCGAAATTCCGCTAAATCTTTAACTTAGCTCCAAAATACGTCGGCTGTTTTTCAGATAAGACACTCACCGCCGAAAAAAGGGAGCGGCCATTTTTCTTATTACAATCGGCGACAAAACGACTAAACTCCGGCTCGCCCAACAAAACGCTCCCCGGACGTGCCGCATAAATAACCTTGCAAAAGTGGCTGCCGCTAAAATCGCTGTCATAAAAAAATCCCAAACGAGCTATATTGGAACAACAAGAAATATATCGCCAACAAGATACATCGGTACCCAGCGATTGTTTTTTGTTTGCCGGGAAATTGAAAATGTAGGAGTTGGGGCCAAATCAAGTTGTCGTGCCTTTTGGGACACAGTTTTTGTTTTCTAAATGATTATTATGGGTTTATGATAAACCAATCCTTCTAGATAATGACTTTGCTATAGATATTTTTTTAAGTTTCTTACATGGTTATATAAACTGTAACTACTTATAATTTCCAGAGAAAGAACATTATAGTGAAAACCAGTGAGAATCTGTCACAAATTTATTCTGAAATAACATTCGAATAGAAATACGATTCGAGTGATTGAAAACAGTACCTAATCTTTGATTATTTTTGGCTTATTTTGAGAAGTATTTCGAGCCAGCAAGGGGCCAATATATCCAGAAAATATATAGCTACCAATATACCATTGGAATTGTTTCATTCGACGTCTAAATTGAATGTGTCTGAGTGCCGACAACCATCTTGGATTTAAAACGGTATTGCTACACGAGTGCGATATCGTTGTCTGATTCTAAACAGTTCTGACAACAACTTTACTACTTTTAGACAGCGCATTTAAAAAAGTAGCTCTCAAATAATACACGGAATTTGATATAAGATCGTTTAACACGTTTTTTCACATTATGCCCACCTATTGCTTTCACGCTCTTTTTGTGGAGTTGCTAGACGGTAGTTACAAAACTTTGGATACTAGATTGTGCAACTCAGATGCACTGTCAGTGTTTTTTTATATTTTTTTTAGTCCCTGAGTAAATATAAAAAAATGAATGCTGCAAGCACATGAAAATTGAGCACTGTAAGAATGCTATTTAAATTTGTTCAAGATATTGTAGTGGGAATGAAACGTATTAGTAAGTAATAAAGTGTCTTTAGATAACATTGTCTATCATTTGTACTTGGTGGAATGTTTGGGAATAAACAGGATTTGTTGGCGATGCCAACTGGAATACCAAATTTCTATTATCGCGTGTGAGATCTTAAAAATGGGACAATACAATGTCTTGTTATTTGCATAATTTGCCTGCAAAAGCAATGTAAACATTTTTTTAGTTTGTTTCAAAAGCACATGACCACAAAATGCAAGAACATGTGTCTTCAGTGGAAGGATCTGGGCGCCCACCACGATGTACTTGCCCAATTTTTTTTCTCCAGTGGATAAAATCTGCGGGGGAGTCACGACCCTTTCTAATGAGAAACACGACGCGATGAGGAGGAGTTTCAAAAAGGAAGTATAAAAAAACATAGCTAGTTATATTATTGACATAGTATAGATTAGTATAAAACAATGTATACAATTATATAATAATATTTCGTTCTGTAGTTGTAACAAAAACTAGCATCGATGTTGCCAATGACAACCAACTTTCTACTCACGAGCTGTTAATGACTACAAATAGAAGGCAGCGGTACTGAGATACCATTGTATTAGAGCCACCATACATAGAGATACAAATCGCTTAATGGTGTTAGTTTTTTTTGTTTCTCCGTCTGAATTCCCCCCGCATTGCGGAGGCCCTTTGTTAGGGATGTTTCTCGTATTATTTTAATGATAATAAGTGTCCTGTATTTTAATGTTAATGGTCAGGTGACGTATTAGATTTGTTACTCTTGGATTATTAAAATTAATACTGAGAAGACTTTGTATGAAGAATATATTTTTGTTTAGATTTTAGTAAACATAGAAAAGCTGTTTTTCAGGTAAAATCATAAAATTAGATAACTAGTTATGAACGTAGACGTATAGACGTGAACTTTTCGAACGCTATAATCTATTCAACCGACTTCAAAAAAGAAGGTTATGAAGTCTTCTGTTTATGGATCATTTTTAAGTCTTTGGTACTCTTTGTAAATTATGGACTTTATATATCAAAAAGTCATCTAGTAAATTAAATTAAAACACCACGTATTATTTAGTAGCACCTTAGTAAATCTTCTAACGATCGTTAGAACATGGAATTACTAACCTATATCTCTATATATGTATATTCTAAACGACACATCAATAGCACCGTGTGCACCGACACTAACCTGCTAGTTGCTATCTAGGTATGACCGGTCACTATAATAGCACTTTTTGCAGCTCCAAAGAAACGCCGGCGAGATGGGAAAACCATTAGCGGTGGCGAATTCATTACAAAATGGTAAGTACGGCTGTCAGTGTTGCTAGGAAATAAGATAGCTTTTATAGTAAGATGGTATTAAAATTGTAAACGTGATACCTAATTGTCTTCATTATTTTCAAACAAATGTTATTTGGTTAATCTTTCCCAAAAACAATATCCATCTAAACTAAAATGATATTATTAGTTATTGAATTAAATAGATACAAAAACATTTTGTAACAAAATATATTCAGGATTTCATTCATTATTTCATGCCAAAGATTTTTTACTTTTGAATTCCCGATTAGTGTTTCAGCGAAAAAGCGAGAAACAATTAGCGGCAAAAGTCCTTATCTTCCAATATCCGAAGGTTGACAAAAAGGCGCAATTTGATTTTAATCTTCTTCAGAAAAGTCTCAGGTAAGTTCAAATCCTCGTTATCCAATACCGGGCGCGACAACTTTTTAATTTGTATGCGCCGTTTCTCAAATTGAATAGTCTCCGATGGAAAAACGAGTTTGTGCAACTCAAGAACGCTTTTGTGGAATAAACCCGCGATACTTCTGTTAGTAATTCGATATTTATACTGGATTATTGAGTGAGGATCAAATAGGCTAACTCTATTGAAAGCTTGAATCGAACCGAAATTATGCTTCGTTTCCGATGAATCATGCTTATTTAAGGATTTTGAAAAGCCGATATGCTGTACTTGGTCGTTAAACAACTGTTAACTAGATTGTTGGTTCGTTTGTTTGGTGCTGTTACTTATTTCAAGCCAAATGTGTAAGTGTGCATTCTAGCAAATAATGTCTTTAGATTTTTAGCCTGGTTTTTTTGTGTGGAATACAAATAGAGTTTAGCTGGATATTCAAATAACGAAGTCACTCAATCGATATTATTTTAACAATTTATTCACATATCAATGGCCATAACTCGGCCAAGGTTCTTCCTCAAACAAAGGCAGGCAAAAAATAAATCTAATTGGCGCTTCCCAAAAACTTGTCGGTCTTTTCGTACAGTATTCAAATTGACTATTATTATGCCGCGGCCCCGCCCGCTCTCCAACCCACCGCTTTGAAGTCTAAAGCATTAATAGAATACCAAATGTCTGAATAATATCCAATGTTTCATGCAAATTTCAGCCTACCGGGAGTCGTTCGCTCCAACTAGTGACGAACACTGCTTGGAGCTGTGACTACTCGAATATGCTCCGAATATTCGCTTACAAACTAAACATTTATCAAACTTCATATTCGTGATGAGGAAAATGTATGTAAAAGTAAGAACATATGCATGCTTTGGTAGAAATTAAAATAATATCACATTACACTAGTAAATGTGTTATTTATGTGAAAATATGCGTTTGAGTGTGTATGCTTGTTTCTTCTTCTAAAAAGTTACGAATTTAGATCAAATATTTTGTTTCAAACCTCAATATTTTACTTACTATTTATTTATTTTTTATTCAATTTTATACAATGTTTACAGTTTACACCAAAACGCACAGTATGTTATAACTTACACTTACTTATTTGATACAATAAAGAAATTTATTTATTTACAAGGTTTAGATGCGCGTTTGACTACAGCCCGCTTGATGTTAATTTCTGTAGCCAGTGTAACATATTTATCTAGTTAGTTTAATTGAACCTTATTTACAATAATAAAATATAAAAACAAGTAAAGGAAAACTAAACATACTACTTCTAACTACTACAAAAAGGGGCACTTAGAAAATCTTTAGAAAAGCCTAAAGATAATCTAAGATAATCTATTGAACCTTAATTAAATAAAACAATTAAGATAAATACGATAAGGTAACTAAACTAACTCCAGCCTGTATATTTTTACATTTCTTTTAAATTGCTTTACTTTTCGCAACTTCGTTTGCTTCGAAATATTCGAGCTGAAAATCTTAAGTCTCTTGAAATTGTCTCATCCGTATTTAGCCTTCCTTAGTGCCTGATTAAAATTGTATCCCTCTAGTAGGTGTTTACTTGTTAAATAGATTGCTAATTACCTGCTTAAGCTCCCACTTTGTTAGTATCGGGAATCGACACGGGCGGAATTACTTATTCCATTTACTGGATGTTTGCCTTCACTGTTTGTGTTGAGAGTGAACTCTGTCTCGCAAACACTTTACTGGGTTTATGTTTGTAACGTTCTATAAGTAACTATATTATTATGGAACCTGGCAGGATATAAACTAGGAGATGGGAAAGATGTGGGTTCAAACTCCGCTGATCTAGATGATTTTAGCTCAATTTCAAGTTAGTACCTACATTAGTGTAAGCTTAGCAGTAGCAATAATAATAAAGTATTGACCATCATTACCAGTGATCCTGCGTACTTATTTATAACAGGCGTTTGAAGAGCCGTGTAAATATATTATACATTGAAATAATGAAAATAAAAAACGAAATTGTATAACTTTTCGTTTAAGAAAAATAATCGTTAAATATATTTTGAAAGCTCTATCGTTGCAAAATAATCGAATAAATATTTGGTCTCTATTTTTATTTAGCTGGATTATATCTAAATAGATTTATGAAGCTACACAAGATATTTTGGCAGATTTAGTTCGAGTCAAGTAGGTAATATCCGACCTAGTGTTTTCCGCCATATTTTCCTTTTCACGTGATAAATAAATACAAATATGTTGATATACATCACGCGGAAGGAAACGGATGATATATGTGGACAGAATAATTAGGAAAAACAAGAATATGTTTCTTTATTTGTTGTTCATATATAAGTAGTATAAACTTTTTGATCTTTTTTCATTTAATATCTTAAACACCTTGTCCTACTCACTTATTTTGAAGAATATATCCCTGCCAGATTGGTTGCCTGGAAGAGATTGCTCTTAGCGACAAGGCCGCCAATTAAAACGCAAATTTTATTTTCTATGTTTTTTGTATTGTTTTTGATGTATGTGGTGTTTTAATAAAGAATTTATCTATCTATCTATTTGAGGAAATGCTGGAAACAAAAGAATTCAGCCCGAAAATGGTAGTTACACTATTGCCAGGTGCATAATCATGTTCTGTTTGAAATATTTTAGTTCCGAATATATCCGCTGGCATAATTATGTTATGTGGGTACTTCCAAGAAAATAACAATGCAAGTAAATTTCATAGAGAACCCAAAGTATGAGCTAGTTTTGGATAACTAACAAAACGCATGAACGTTAACATTGCCGTACTAAAACTCTGTGGTATCAGAGTTCCCCGTTTAACCGTTTTACGAGCAAGTTGAAGTAAGTATAATTTATGAGATGCATTGATTGGCTTCATCATGTAGTTTTTTTGGGCGTATCTGAAATAGTTGTTTTTACAGAAACATTTTTACTCTTAACTTGAACTGAACACCATGGAATGTCGTACTTTTATTATATAATTGACTAGCTTTTGCCAGCGCCTTTGCACACGTTATTATACAATACATTTTCCCTTGAATCACTCTATCTCTTAAAAAAACTGCAACAATCCAAATTCGTTGTGCGTTTTAAGATCTAAGCACACATACAATAGTGAGAGACGCAAAAGGGGCTTTTGCTTTATACCATGTAGTGATAGAGATGAAGCAAACTTTATCCTTTCTACCTCTATCTTATACATCGTCTATTGTCCGAAACCTCACGTTTTGTTAGAAGCAGTAGTATTTCTCTGGCGACGTATTATCCGGATGAGATGTTATTCTTCTTTCCCGATACAGTAATGGAAAGATAACAGATCTCATAAGCTGCTTTTGTTGCTGGGCTCTTGTTGGATATTTGTTGCGTAAACTATTATAGGTATTTATTGTACCTAGTAAGTACAAATAAAGTATGAAACCAAATTTACAATAACTTCTTATATTTTAGAACTACTTTCCGTCGGGAATATTATGCCTATATTCAATAATAATAACTGAACCTTGTGAATAAAATTATGAACCCGACCCGAATCAACTAGTGATTGGTTGGATGCCTTGTATGGTTAATATATTATCTCTTTCTAAATTTAACACTTTTTGACACGAGTGCATAAGACAAAACCAGATAGACATGAATTAGTTACTTGTTAATTTGGCCCTACAAGACGGATAAATAATATACCTTTACTAACATTTTTTGAGGTATTTTACAGATCTGATAATATCGTGAACTCTATTAGTCTAGTAGGAGATTAGCCATAAACTCAGAACGTGAAAAATATAACACAGAATCAAGCTCTTAGCTTTATTGCCGCCCAATTTGCTAAAAGCAAAGAGCGCTCATTAATTTCAATATGCCGAAAGGCCACAGTCAACCGTTCATACATTCATTCATTCACTCGTTCGTTCACTCGGTCACTTCTCACGTGACTCATTCATTACAAGTTTGACTTTGTGAATGTCCAACTTTAGTATCTCGGGGACGGAATAATGCGCTGTTTGCAATTGCTTTTGCAATTTCTGCTATTTTGCTTAAATAACGTAATATTCGTAACTGTTGAGTATTCACTTTAATGTTTTGGTAACATTTATGTACTGGATGATGGAATAACATTTAATTTTTATATGTTAAGATCATAATCTCAAAAGATTAACGGTTTCTTGATGATTGAGAGATTGCATCACGTCACCGAAAAAGTTATGAATATATATAAATAATACAAGTGCATTTTCTTAAAATGTATATATCTTCTCTCAACAGTATTCATCCTACAATACCTCATTTTATCCATATACTAAGAAAATACTATAAAATACCTATATAACGCCAAATAACATAAACTTAGTAAATCTTTCACACAAAGCAATTAAGCGGCCGTTTGATCCAGTAAGCCGCCTCGAGTAAAGCGGCTGTATCAATATTTTGTCACAAAACAGAGATCATTCCTAATCCCTTACGTGCGACCTTTTGCCCTCTCTTTGAGAGAATAAAAGCCCCCGTACACACTACACTCCAAGGTGCGATATTACATTCTGTAGACACCTCAAGATATACGTATATTTATATTATCTGATGTTTCAATGCTGCACTGAAAGACAAGACAACATAATGTTGCGTTTACCTTTACCAAATGCCCAAATACGCATGACATAGTTGTTGGACATGAAAAAAATAAGTACTTAGGTAGATAATCAAGTTTATTTTCTAAATGCGGCAGTCAAGAATGTGATCACGAAAAGATGTCTGCAGAAGAAAAGAGTTCCTACTGGTATCTCTCTGATCAAAAGTGAAGCATATTATGATATGAATGGTAATTCGAATAGAGGATAAATTTATTTGAATAAACTTACTTGATATTATTTTTTATATGAAACTAGTGGGTGCTCACGACTTCGCTCACATTAAGAAGTAAAACTTGCATTGCCTATTTCACCCCTTTAAAAGTAGCATTTCTAAGAATCCTTTCTTAGCGTATGCCTACGTCGTAACATCTACCTTCATTCCAAATTTCAGCCCAATCCGTCCAGTGGTTTGGGCTGTGCGTTGATAGATCACTATATCAGTCAGTCAGTCAGTCAATCAGTCAGTCACACAGTTGAGTTTTATATATATAGATGAGGCTTCAAAACAGTTTTTTAATAACTCTTGTAGAAATTTATCCAACATACAGCAGGAAATGAAGTAATATTGTCTCTGTGCTACAAAGTCTATGAGTGTTCCCCCACCCCCTCCACTTACCTACTCGCACACACAAGCGTTCTAATTCCCTAGTAATTAATTTAGAGAACCTGCGAGCTGCGTTGCCCGGCGCTCCTCTTTGTGTCATACCCTTAACTCTGCACCAGGAAATTGAGCCTTAATACGAACGTAATAAAGTTAATTTCAGCGGAACGGATGGGGTTATAGGAATTCGATATTAATTCGGTCTCCACATACTTGTACTTGTTATATTAAATTTTGTAAAGGAAGACGATTTTATTGTGGAAGTATTTGTGTAATTATTTTGTAAGGCAGTGTTTTCTATAGTTATTAATAACGATGTTTTACCAGAAATAAAACATATATTAAATACTTACCTTATTTAAAACTTAATAAATTGAGAGTGGCAACCGTGTTTTCCGCTTCCTTTTTCCCTCTCTTTCGAACTTTGTGCACTTTTATCGTTCTGTCTCGCTCGCACACCCCCACCAACAGGCGACCGAACCATGGAGGTGGAAATGGTTCGACCTCTTTTCATTGAGTCGAAATTTACACCAGGCAGAAATAAAATGTAAGTTTTAAATAAGGTAAGTATTTAATATATGTTTTATTTCTGGTAAAACATCGTTATTAAATAACTTGACCGTTATTTAAAACTTAATAAATTGAGACGTGTCTGTTATCGCCTGGTGGGTAAAAGACGCCAATGTGAACATGTACAGAAGTAATAGATACTTAAGTACTGGGAAGGTATATGTACATAGGTAAAGGGTAAGGTAGGTGTACCTTAGATACATACATAAAACCAACCAATGTGCGAGAGACAGAAAGTGATGTAATCACATTTTATTCAGAGCTAATATAACTACTTTTGTTGAAGTAGCTAAGTAATCAAAAGTACTAGCAGTACTAGACAGACTAGAAATAACAGCTTATATCGGGTTGACTGTAAGAGAACTGAGGCTATTATTATAAAATAATAATAATTTATCAGTTAAATAATATAATCACAGAAGTATTATTTTAAATCTTTACTTTGGGATGGAGACCAATCAACCCTGACCAGGCTTTAATCAGAAGTAATTTGTCGGACCTACTTGAATACTACTACTTCCGACGGTATGAATTTGAACCTGATATAACATCTCTCCAGAAAGCTGCTCTTATTGATTTGTGAAATCAATAAATAGATTTGGTCATTATACTAATATGAGTCATAATACTATGGCTTACATGAAGAAAAGTTATGCTTTACACAAAAAAAGTGATGAAGCTAAGTAGTAGGATTTTAAGACAATTCTCGTCCTGATTGTCTATAGCTACTTAGTTGTGTCAGTTTTTACTACGACTAGTATGGACACAACAGTTATTCTTGGATTAAATGTTAAGAGTACTCAGCTATCAAGGCTAACTCTTGCGACTCGAGCAAAGTAATAAATGCAATGATTTTGTGATGAATGTAATGTCGAAAATATTTTAAAAACCAATACCAAGTCATGGAGGTTTTCAAACTAAGATAAGATAAATTTATTGTAAATAGACAATATGTTACATTTTACAAATTGCACTGCCATTAGTAAAAAACTGTGTCGTAGAGAGTCTATATTGTAATGCGATAGTTGGGTGTATTGGGTATGATGACATACTGGTAAATAAGCTCAATTTCTATGGGCCTACGACACGGTAATATCGTGCCTACGATGTTACATGAATACATTAGTCCATATAGGTACCACGGATTTATAACAAAATGTAGCATGTAATTTGAATAAATCTGTTATTAAAGTAATAAGCCTGCCAATTTTGGTACAAATGGAAAAATGTTATTATCATCAGCTCATATTAAATACCTCGTGCCATTTTACGCCAGGTTTTTTCCAGTTGTGATTTTGTCTAATCAACTTAACATTTTGCCAAGCTAGCGTTATATTCTGTATTCTGACAGGTAGATAGTAATTAGTATTTAGGCTCTAAGTTGAGATGTTGTCGGTTGAAACATTTTCGTAACTACAAAAGGGTGACGGATATACCCAAACCAGGGTTGATATATGTACATTCGCGTCCGCAAGAATGTTCAAATCAAATCAAATGTTACCCAAATGGTATCAATATCAAATCGATCTAGTCCGGTGACATAAAGATGATCACTATTTAGACTGAGCATTAGATCTCTTTAGTCCTTTTTGGATATAGGTGCTATCAGGATAATGATTATGATGACCTAGCTAGTTATAGGTGATCTGTATGGCACTGTTGTGTTTCCATGGAATGAATTACACTGTCAAGTTTAATACAAATGAATCAAAAGCCTGTATGTTTATTTGCATTAAGGCAGCAATTTACAAGCACTGTTCAGATACATAAACTTTGACGATGATCGTGCCTATGGATACGGTTTATCGTCCATTTCTATTGTTCGCGGTGAAGACACCGTGACTCGTGTCCAGACTGATAATACGTTTGAGTCGAGGACCCAAGTCAAAATCGACACCTCTGAGGACAAATAATGCGACAGGGAAGGATTACGAAAAGAAGAACCTCAGTGACAAATGTGAAAACGCAGAAAGATATTTCTTGTAAACAGTATTGAGAACAAGAGTGTTTATCAGGAGTTTCATTTACTGAGTCTAGACTAAGACTAAGCTTAACAGGTAGTTAAGAAACTCTTTGAACAATTATATCACCATAAGGCAGAGAACATTAATTTTGAATATTCATATTCTACGGGTTATTCCCAGAAATACAAGACAACGCAGGAGGAAGAAACTTGAATACGAAATTAGATTTTCCTCGCTTGCCACACCTGACGTTCATGGTGTCTATTACGTATGTAATACTATGTATTACTCGTATAAGGTGTATATCCAGGTCTCAAATATAAATTTACTTACCTTCTTGCCATTTAATTTTACGGATATATGTATTAAGTTCTATTTCATTAGTGATGTCACATCTTTGAAAATCAGGTTGAGAGCAAAACGGAAGGCAGCTTTGCGAGATTTAGTTATTAGCTAAATTAGCCTTAGAAACCGTCTGTTAGATCTTTGTAACTGTCAGGTAGGTAAAGACAGTACCTACACGTATACATTTATCAGTATGTTTCATGTATCAGTATTTATCAGTTTTGTGACGACAAAACTATTCAGCGATATTGCTTTAGATTCTATAGATTTAAATCGTTTGGTCAGCATAGGCCTTTGGGGTTTTGAAACAATGTCATATTTTAGCACTAGGTTAAGCGTATGCTTCCACTTCATGCTATCGGCTGACAAGATATTTAAGCTGGCCTGCAAAGATATTGTCATAATATATCTTTATACTTAACCAGCAGTTTGTCATGTATTGCAATAATAGGTAATTAACGTTGCTAGAAGTTTAGCTCTGCGCTGAATATAGATAATAGATATGATTAGAAATGCGAATAACTTTGAGTTGTTACCAGATCCCTGCGAGGGATGGCTCTGCATAGGGGTCGTTATGACCACAGCCCTGCGAGGGCTAGGTCCAGACCACAGCATGTCTTCAAAATACCCTACGAGGGTCCGGTATGATTAGCTTGTCTTTGTTAGAGGCTACGTACCCTGCGAGGGTTCTACATAATGAGTCTCCCTTTGTGAGGGCTTACGAATAGATTTACAGTGCATCACAGCACAATGTGTTACACAAGATCCCTGCGTGGGAAAGCTTTGTATAGGGCCGTTATGACCACAGCCCTGCGAGGGCTGGGTACAGACCACAGCATGTCTTTAGAGTACCCTGCGAGGGTCAATGAGCCCCTGAGGGCTTACGAATAGAGCCCCTGAGGGCTTACGAATAGAGCCCCTGAGGGCTTACGATAAGAGCCCCTGAGGGCTTACGAACAGAGCCCCTGAGGGCTTACGAATAGATTTACAGTGCATCACAGCACAAGATGTTATACAAGATCCCTGGCTGGGAAAGCTTTGTATAGGGGCCGTTATGACCACAGCCCTGCGAGGGCTGGGTACAGACCACAGCATGTCTTTAGGGTACCCTGCGAGGGTCCTACATAATGAGCCCCTGAGGGCTTACGAATAGATTTACAGTGCATCACAGCACAATATGTTATACAAGATCCCTGGCTGGGAAAGCTTTGTATAGGGGCCGTTATGACCACAGCCCTGCGAGGGCTGGGTACAGACCACAGCAAGTCTTTAGGGTACCCTGCGAGGGTCCTACATAATGAGCCCCTGAGGGCTTACGAATAGATATACAGTGCATCACAGCACAATATGTTATACAAGATCCCTGGCTGGGAAAGCTTTGTATAGGGGCCGTTATGACCACAGCCCTGCGAGGGCTGGGTACAGACCACAGCATGTTGGCTCTCCGGCGGGGAATCGAACTCCGGTCTCCCGCGTGACAGGCGGGGATACTTACCACTATAATACCGAAGATTTTATGTACGCATGTCCCGCTATATAAATTCCTGGTGTTTTCCAGAGTCACGGACTCTGAAGTATTGGGTGTCACGGACACTACCGACGCGCACGGCGCGACCTTGGTACTTGGAGAAGTTCTGGTGTGCCACGGACACATCCACCGCGCACGGCGCGATCTTTACAACTCCTCGAGTGCTGGTTTGTCACGGACACAACCACCGCGCACGGCGCGAGTTTCGCTACTCCCGGGTCTGCGACGCGCAGACTCCTGAGTCAATTGATATAATAACGTAAACTATTAATTAAATCGAACATAAGAATCGAACAAAAAAATAAGAGAGACAAAACCATTGGTTCCATTTTTATCCGTATTCACGGTTCTTAGCTATATTATCACATAATAGGTATATGTATTTTGTAATGTTACAAATTTAACTCGTATCTATCACAGATTCTTAAATTATGGACTCAATAAAATTATTGAATTGTAAGCAAAGTAAATTAACACTATTAAATTTAGATGTAAAAAAAAAGACATGTCGGTTACTCTATTGTATTAGAACATCATTTATCTGCATTAGGAAAATACTGCGTGAACCTGCGAGGTTCATATCTTGTGAAGTTATCTAGCAGATCGTTTTTAACAATGATGCATACTCGCCCCCCCTTTTTTTTACCTCAGCGACGGCGCATATTCGTGATTCATCGAATTGAAATTCTAGTTTGATCACTCGTGAATATCATTTTACTTGTAAAACACAGTATTAGCTACGTCCTATGTACGGGGTACATACACAATACACATACAAGTATTAAAATAACTGAAATGCAATCCACAAATAATTTTGAACATTACGTTAAAAATTATTGATTAAATATATTCTGAGGGTAGATATTAAAGAAAATTGTATAATTCAGTTTCCAAGTACACAATATTAAAGTCAAGCAAAAGAAATAGATCATGCAAGAAAATTGAGGGTAATAAAATTATTTATAATAAAAGGAAACAAGTCAAATGGTAAAGTCGAACGGTAACACCGTTAAAAATCACTTTACCAATAAAATAAAGTCAAGTGGAATTAAACTTACTGCTTTCCATTGGAAAAGGCACACTTACAAATTGAAATTTAGAATTTCAATAAAAAATTAATATTCCACTTTTGCTCCAAGACTAGCGACTTGTCGCAGCGGAAAACTCGACGCCAATGAAAAGAGGTCGAACCATTTCCACCTCCATGGTTCGGTCGCCTGTTGGTGGGGGTGTGCGAGCGAGACAGAACGATAAAAGTGCACAAAGTTCGAAAGAGAGGGAAAAAGGAAGCGGAAAACACGGTTGCCACTCTCAATTTATTAAGTTTTAAATAACGGTCAAGTTATTTAATATTTAATTTTTTTGGTTGTAGTTAGAAGTAGTGTGATTAGTATTTCATCCCTTGTTTTTGTTTTAATTTATATATATTTGATGAAGAATGTAACATAAGCATTTCTGTAAAATAAAGCTTATTTATATGCTACAAATTGTGCCGACGACATTTCGACAAATACGTAACATTTTGGTCGATGGAAGAACCCTGCAACACAGGGAATCCTACAGTGGTAGCCAGGGACATGTATGTAATTATTTTCACTTTTCTCATTGATATTGCTCAACTGTTCAAATTAAGTGTGCTGATAATATTTTGTGGGTAGGCTATGAGCAGAAATAAATCTTTTTTAACAAATTGTATTATGACACCCGCCCTCGTTTTTTAAAAGTAACCGCAATTTATTTATCCTGAAATAAAACTTGGCTTGAAACAATTGGATACAATTAGGTTTGGTGTTTGGTGTGGGTGAGTGAAATAAGTAAACACCAAATAACTATTTAACAGTCTATTCAATATCCACAGTTAATAAATCAACAAGAAAACACAATTACAAAGGCGAGAAATACGGAATGCGAAATGTGAAGGCAGCGCGAGTGTGCTTCGGAACAATCTGTGAGGCACTGGTGGCCGGGCGGCGGGCGCGGCGGCCGCTGGCCGGCGCCCGCGTCGAAACCGGTTTCGCGACACAGCCGCGAGCGAACAATAGCGATTGCAAAACAAGAGTTTACTCGCGGCTATGCTTGTGTAAATAATATTTAATAGGTTTAGTGTGATTTATGAATGTTTGTGGAATGTAAGTGAGTAATGAATGTGGAGTGTCAATATACTATGTAAATAAATATAGAAATAAATATTTTATATTGAAAATGTTTAGAATAAAATATATAATAGTAAAATATATTACATAGTGATAAATAAATGTGGAGTTACCTACATTAGGTACCCGAAGCAATGTAAGAGCTCCCACGCGCGCCTGTCTCTGGGACGCCAGATGTCCAGTTATACTGGGTTACTCAGAAATACTACATTTTACAGGCGATTTTCGTAAAATAAGTCAACGATGATTCTATTTATATTATATCTTGTATTACTTTTACAAATAGTTCACTACTTGCCTAACCATTATGATATAAATGTAATAAACAAATTATATGTTTCATAGGTTTTATAGCTTCCCAGAATGGCTTGAGACTAATATGTCTATATGATGTTTATTCATTATCCAAGTCATTACTTAATCTCAATTGTAGTATTTTTTTTTGTACACATTTGTTCAGTTTTTACGTCAAAAACAAAGAAACACGTAGCATGAACACACATTTGATGTTGACTACACAATATTAAATTATTATTACGATACGAATACGATATACAAATATCTTTGACACATGACACGCTTGTATCTATCTTTGTTAATAGACATATAGGTATGTATATTATTCGTACGTATTTCACGTTTGGTTAGTGGCAGAGAAGGTAGAGGACGCCCTCGAAAGACATGGATGCATTGTATGAATGAGGATGTGTGTGCGAGAGGACAGAATGCGGAGATGACGAGTGACAGAATGAAATAGAAGCAGGAACATGCTGTGCTGACCACACATAGTGGGAATAGGTAAAGATAAAGAAAGAAACTCGTAACTAACCCATGTACCCTAACCTGATAGTTACTTGTACCTATCCATGATAATAAACAAATATCATACATGTGAGAAAAAGAGGGACAAATATATGATTATTTTCTCGTAATTCAGCCACACTGCCCATGTCCTCCCTCATCAGTCAATGCCCGCCCTCCTAATTAGGCCCACAGCATTTATTAGCAGAATACAAGCTCATTAGGCATCCACCTGATTTGTTATCGCGAGATTACGCACAAAGGCTGCCGTAAATGAAGGTAATATATTTTTCTTCGCCTCAAACCATTATGATTGATCGATGGGGAGGACGGATTCAGTGATGGGTGCAGTAAGGGTGGAATTATTACAAATTTTTAGCTGTTATCTGTATCAAATTAAGAATCAGTTCTGTAGTAATTGTAACGATTTAACGGTAATAGCCCAAACTTAATAATTTGAAAACTATTGTGTAACAAAATGATGTTTCACTAATACCTGTGGTAAAGTCTAATGTCTCTCGGCTTAAACTGATTTAGATGAAATGAGAAAAATTAGCAATCGGATTAACTTGTACGATATATTCACGTGAATAACGCTACAAAGCGATGTTGTAAATAGTAGTAACTACAGAAACTACAACCACGTATCCTGATAAATACCTACAAAAATGAACATTCCATCCGTCCCTGGCCAAGGAACAGATCGCAAGCGAATTGCGTCCTCGATTGAGTACCTCGGGAGGTTTTTACGCCGCACATAAATGTTTTATGAGCCGATAGGTGCTTCGGAATCAACATGCGACGGGCACCGAGAAAACAAACTTGGGTAAGGTTCTGATGAGTATTTCATTATACCTACCTTGTACTTATAAATTACCTGCCCTATGTATACCTTGTATATAAATTATTAACTATACATAAATGGCTCTCTAGTCTGAATGCTTTTATCGTGGGTACGAATTGGTGCTTATTCCATTTTAATGAAAAAGTCAACCCGGTGCATAAACTGTTATTTATGACAAATGTAACCCTGTTCATGCTGATTGAACTCAGGCTGTACAGTCACTATATTTTTTATATTATCAATAACTAGCTGATGCGCGCGACTTCGCGTGGAATAGTTATTACTTACCATAAAAACGGTTCTAGAGAGTTAATCTTAAAAGATAGACATATACTGTCAGGGACATTTTGTTAGATCATTTTAAGATAAATAACTCTTTGATATTTTTTTTGATATCTTGAACTGTTTTTGCAACGCACGCAACGGAAGCCCTCAAAGATGAATAATTTTCCCCGTTTCTTCCATATTTTCCATTGTTTCTTCGCTCCTATTAGTGGCAGTGTAATGTTGTACAGCCGAAATGGCCTAAAGCCTTCCTCGATAAATGGTCTATTCAACACAAAAAGAATTTTTCAATTCGCACCAGTAGTTCCTGAGATTAGCGCGTTCAATCAAACAAACTCTTCAGCTTTATAATATTAGTATAGATATATGTAAAAGTCATAGCAACATGAACTTTAATTAGCGCTACTTCGTTCTAAAAACCTATACATTTTTATCAATATCATAACAACACATAAGCCATCGAGATAATAACATAGAGATAGTCATAAAAAGGTTTATTAAACCAAACAGTTGCTAACCGAAAGACATAACATTTTGCCAAAACTTTACTCAGCATTTTACTATCTTTGATATACTACGAGTATATCTCACTCGTACATCAAGTTAGTGCCACAAGTGAAACCTATAAATCTAGACCTCCATGAATTGTGTCCATAAAATAGGGCATAAACAAACTGATAGGCTAATACGCTTTTATAAGGCTAAAGAGAGTCGTAAATGCTACTTTTTCTTTCCTAAATTGATAATAACTGTTCCTTATCAAGCGTTGAATAAGGATTGTATCGTTTTTCAAAGAATGAGCGCAAATTTATGCTTAAAATGAGCTATAAAATCTTCTCTCAGTATACGAAATTCGTTCAAATATGGAAATGAATTTGTGCGCCTTGGCTCTTTAAAAGTTTAAGATATCATTAAAACAAATTGGAGTCTTCTGTTTAACCTTACTGTCATATGCAAAAAGCAGTGTACCTTCAGAGCTAATAGTCAGCAGTATCATAGAAATCTGTGGATGATAATGATTAGGAACCAAAATATTTTAGGATTATTACAATTTTATTGGTAGAAATAAGTCATGCTTTCCCGCGACCATCAAAACGAAGATTTATAGCGTCTCACTTCTCACTCACGAGAGTGGAGCCAGGTCTGCTTTTTACACTGAAACGTGCCTTGAATCACTCACACGAAATGAAAAATCTAAGCTCTGTATACGAAATAGTTATTTTTTCTTGCAATTTCATGATATTTCTTTACTTCAACCTCAGCCTAAAATACTACAGATAAAAATATAGGTAACTCGAAATCTCAACCATTTTTTATTTAACTTACCCATTTACTTACATATATTAAAAAAATATTGAACGAATTGTTCGTTTATCGTTATTTTGTATTTTTACTCACATTGATAGTTTCTAAAACGTGTAAAAAAGGTAATACAACTGATCAGAATAACTCGTCTCATATTTCTGTATGCCGACAATTTTCAACTCGGAAAACCATGCAAAAAGCAACAGTAGCTATAATGCGGATAAAGCCCCACATGCACAGCTCTGTAAACACAGTGCGTAAAAAGGAACGCAACAGCTTCATCCCTTGATCCCCGCGTTTACTAAAACACGGAATACATTGAAAAGCACCCTCCACATCTCCGTATAAACCACGGCTGAACCATAAACCCCAAGAACACACGTAAAAGATTTTGCACACCCGAAGAGTAAATAAACTGCTAGTGGTTTTAATACGGGCCTTTACGAATTTATACGGAGCGCACACGCTGAAATATTCATGCAAGTGCGAAGTACACACATTTTTCCCTTGCCTCTTATTTTTACGTAGAGCTGCGGTGCTCAAAGTATGGGCTTGAGGTGGTGTCAATGGGGCTGAGTTTTGAATGCTGTCACAGTGGCATTGCCTTTTGGCGAACAAATCTTTCTAATAAAAACGTATGAGTGTAACACCGCGGGGCACCACTAGTTCTTACACAAATATAATAAATATTCCGGGACATTGCACACACAATAATACAAAAATGCTAATTCATTCGGGTAGAAAGCAATAAAAATTAATTAAGCAAAGAATTATCTACGCTATAAATTTACTCAATACTAAACTATTTTAACGTTACACTGTTGACAACCTTATTTCCGAGTAATAAATTTAACATTAATTAATTCTCAGTATCTACTATGTTTGTTCTCTGCCCTGTCCTCACAGGGCAGAACAGAGCTAAGTAGCACAACAGAGCTATGTTACCTTACCCGTAAGACTGGGTAATATCATTACGGCTCAAGTAATAGATTCCGACTGATTTACTCCGGGTAAGTACTCTATTTACTTAGTCGGGCTTATTTCAGTCTGGAGCTTGTTAACATAAAACTCCAATACACTTTCAGGGACTGAATGCGTGTTGTGAAAGGCTTTGATATGAAATGCGGTCGAAAAATAAGTTTTTGTATGTATGTGGATTTGGTGAATGGTATTTTTTATATTTGCTGTGTACGCGCAATGAAAATGTATGTTACGATGATCCGTTCATCCGTTTTTGCGTGATGAGCGTTTAAATAAACTGAGACACAGACAAGCAAATAAACAGAAAAAAGTCTAGAAATGGTTGGAACGTGTTCTGCTATCGATTCGAAGTATCTCCAAACTATTTTATTTTTCAATATCTTCAATGACTTTCGACCCTCTTCAGCTTTATTATATGTATAGATAAGAGGCGGTCACCTCATCCATCTATATTTTTTTTCGTGAAAGTTTATTATTCTTTACTAGTAATACTATTCCAAATTGAAAAAGATTACAACATTTCATTCCATAAAACAATTCATAACTAAAGGTAGTCTATTAGCTAAATATTCAGAGAGTAAATTACAAGAATTAACAATTTCTCTGTGCAGTTGTAACAGTAAAGAATACTGGGAAACTTCCTTCTTATTGTGAAACAGCTTCCTCATACAATATGATTAATAAATTGATACCTTTTTTTACATGGCTTACGCTTGACTACAACTTGCCTGATGGTAAACAACGTTATAGTCTACGGTCTAGCGCGCTTGCCTAAAAGAAACCTACTCTTTATTTACAACAACAAAATATAAAAACAAGGAAATAAAAACAAACCATACTACTTCTAACTACAACAAATTAATAGCATATCAAAGGCAGTTTTAATTAATAAATCTATCTGAATTTCGTCTTTAAAAAAAATCGGTATATGGCATTAGAGTTCAATCCAACGTCTAAATAGAGCAATGAAACCTTTATTTTTGACTCGACGAGAGTTACATACATTATTGCAGTTTAAATGGAAGATCATAGAAGCTCACAAGAGACCTCTGCTAATCTATACAAAGTCAAAGTAATAACAGATCAGCTGCTTTACCCTTCTGAAGCAGTTAATAAGCCCGCCGCGAGTCTCCGCCAATTATCTGGCGGGAACTTAGAGATTCTCTTTCATCCACTGGACTCGACTATACCACCTACAATCTATATAATGACAGGACTGCAGAATAACGGTGCTTGGTGACTACAGTGGAATTTTTAGTAGGTATACCTATACCTATATACCTATGTAAGTTCGTATCTGGGTATCGGTTTTTAGTATCTGGAATTTCCAAATCGAAAACGCAAGCAATAGCTAATATAACGTTATATTATTTATTGAATGTGGGTATGGATTCGCTGCTAGTAGTGCTAGTGCAGCTTCAGATCTCCGAGGATAATTATATGCTTGCTATCTGTGGTTGGCTCATATTTTGATATATCAGCTCGCGATGTAACGGGTACATCATGATACCCTTGCATTTTTTTAACTGCCCAACTTATGCCGGGCATATCGTTTGACAAATTGACTACAAAAAAGGAAAAGGTTTAAAAAATATCACATTAGTGGCGTCGTAATCAGTTGTTTAAAATGTGTAGCATCTTGTTTTAGGTTCTTGTAATTAATCAAAGATGGGCAAGAACTACGCTTGACAGGGAGTATTGGCGTAAGAGGGAGGAGGCCTATGCCCTGCAGTGGGTCTCATTAGGCTGATGATGATGATGAATTAATCAAAATACGGTAATCACAATTCTCATGGTTCCTTATACCCTACTATCGAGTGTTACAGTCAAGTACTATGAAGCAGGCTCGAGTCCCGCCCCATTTGGCGCGAGCCCGACTCTGCCTCCCAGCTCCTCCTGTTGCATGTTTACACACAACGTGTCATTGTAACTGAGACGTACTGAATGTTCAACATTTTAGGTACCCTGTTATTGATTAATTCCTTTTCAGTTTCTTCAAAAAAATACTATATAAAATCGGACATTTGTAGTTTTTGAACGCCTACTATAAATAACAAATTTGTAATATTTAATGTTTATCACTTCATTTCTTTAGCTCCTTTTTTCTATTTGATCCCAATTTACTTTAAACGACACACACAAATATAATGTATTAAAATTAAAATATACCTATGTTAATCAAATCTCAAAAAAATCAATGATAAATCGAATATTAACATTTTTCTATACATTCTATAACATTAAGATATTAATAAATTCTATGGGAGTATAAAATAACCATCACCCTATTTTAGCAATTCAACATAAATTTCCATTTTCCTTTCATTTCCGTACGCGTGCATTCTCAACATATCTGTACGTCGCAGGTTGCAAATAAGTAAAGCGTACAAGAGGAAGGTGAATACGCACTCGTCAGTCGACTGAGGGAAATTGTGACGGTTTCTCACACAGGGCCGTAAACAATGGCGTTGGGAGCAGATTATTGGGTTTATGGATACTGCATTTAGGCACTTGTGTAGAAAGTATCCATATTTTTATATATCACGTATAAATCTATTCAAAATGGTATTAACTTTTACTTATGTTTTTGTGACATTCATATAAACACATTCTGACATGCACTTATTTTCATACAAAGTTAAATGTCACATCGCTTTAAAATCGCTGTTTCACATCATGTATAAAAATGAACTTTTGCAAAAAAAACAATTGCACAAAACTTACAAATGGATACAGAATCTACCCCACTAGACAATCTTCGGCTCCCAAAAGAATATCTTCGCGGGAATAAGCTACGAGCGTCCGACAGCGAGGAATTAACCGCCATGAAATGAAATGAAATGAAATGAAATAATTTATTCAAAATCATGTCACGTTACATTCACCTAGGGAAAGCACATTTCAAGATTTATTTCGTCAAAATTATTATAATTAAGTATTACATTTTATTAGGTTCCTACCATAGAAATAAAAAAAAAATACAATTTTAGGTAGTGCCTATTTTAAAGGTTAATTAATTACGTATTTAAAATAAAATCTTTGTTTTACTATCAGCTGTAAAGAGGCATCGTCAAGTAGTGTCATAGAAATTGTTCAACTAGAAATTACAATACATTATATAATATACGATAGAGCTGTATAGAGGCTACGTCAAAAAATATAAGTAGATAAACTAAACTTTGTACATGATACGGCGAGTAGGTGGGATCAGGCAGACATTGATTTAATATCAATACACACCAATAGATATAGCAATAGTTATTTCTAATAACGTGTGTATTGTTAGTCAAACTCTCAAGAGCTACATAGTTATATACTCATAGCATAGCATAGCAAAGTTTCTCAAATATACAAAAAATTGTTCAACACCATGTAACCAAAATTTTCAAACTATCATTCGCTCATTTACTTTTTAAAATCCCAACACATCTTATTTAGTGCGTTGTAGAATCTACCCCACCGCCACATAATCTTCGGCTTCCAAAAGAATATCTCCCCGGGAATAAGGAATGAGCGTCTGACAGCGGAGGAAATAACCGCCATGACACGGCGAGTAGGCGGGATCAGGCAGAAGATCTAATAACTATACACTTGCCATGCCGAGCTTGCGGCTTTATCTAGGAACGTGCCGGATGTAGGCCAGAGACTACTAAATACGAGGTACATAGCCTCCTATATTATCAAATACTATACTATCATAATATTGTACTAAGAAGTGTTTTTCAGCAGTTTCATTTGAGAGAATACAATATGATGTGATCATACAAAGCAAGAGGGAATCACTTGCATGAGCTTGGTACCGCTTAGACTGTTATTTACTATTAGGCAAGTCGTGTTCAGGTGAAAATCCGTTCTAGTTACATGTCAATACCTATATAAAAAAAATTTAGAATTTTGACTGTACTACCACACTTGCGGGTGTTGCTTTTAACGCCCCGGTAGCTTGTAATATGTTTTACAAATAGTTGATTTGTTTGCCACATATTTTTTTTCATAATGCGGCGTCCATTGCATTTTATGTCGTTGTCTAGAACAGAAACATCGGTATTTCTATTATCTCTTCATATTTTGTTTTTTTGGGACGTGAGTTTCGTGCTTGCCTATATGTTACATTTACATGTTTGCTATCTCTAGTTCCTTATATTAATAGTTTGTTGCTGTCATTCTATGGATGATAGAAAAAAATAATTAACTAAAAAATATGGCGCACCCATTATGCCATTTCTAAAACATACAAATCAGTAAATAGGAGATGACAAACCTGATTACTTAGCATAACCTAGGCACATAAGTATTGTATCAATATATAAAACATACAATACCTACACACAACAATACCTACCCTCACTATGATATACATAATATATGTACATACTATGTTATGAATCAGTTATAACAGTATATTGAAAAAGGTACATGCCAACGCAAAAATTCGTAGCACTGCTACGACTTTGCTACACAAAAACTAAAACAAAAGTATTCCGAACATATTTACACGGAATAACCTTTTTAATTCACTTCCTACTTCATAATTTATTAGTCTTGCGTTCAAGAAAGGAAGGAGGTTGCTTTCTTCGCCATTCCTCCAAATATTAAGATACTATATAATACTAAACATAGAGTTTATACCTAAAGGGTACAGTAACAACTGAGCCGTACATTCTAACTCCACAAGAGGCAAGTGTCGCGAGTGTGTGGTGTTTGTTAACAACGTTACAGTGCTGTCACACAACACTGGCGACACAATTTGTCTCGTTCTTCGGACTCAGTATAGTCTACTACAGCTATATTAGCTATCTGCCTGTCTAGAGCAGTAATGGAATAATGCTATGCTTTTTAAAACACGATGTATTGCACTTGACCATAATTTGCCTGATAGTAAGCAATCAATTTGATCTAGAATGGAGCGTACTTACCCAATAAGAAACGATTCACTCTTGCTTTAACGATTGTAAGCTTTATAATAGATATTTATTTAGTCCTCGTGAAAAATTTGCTTCATTTGGGCTACAGTTTCACTTGTTTGGGTGTCGATTCAAGTAAGACCTTGTTGTCAAATGCCAAGTGTTAAGAGTAAAAATCAGTAAATTAAAGACTGTATATGAGACATTCGTCCAAACACTATGAGCTCCTTCCTAAGCTCATAGGTTAACTTTCGTTTCAACAATATACAGAAGCACAACAGAACTACAACTAGAGGCAAGTGTTTAGTAACAACGTTACAGTGCTGTCACGCAGCACTGACGACACAATTTGTCTCGTACTTCGGACTCACTATCACCTACTGAGACACCTAGGACTCTGTCTGTCTACCATGGTTAGGGAGGGTGCACAAAGAGCGAAGAAATGTAGCTCTTTAAAATGGAGTTTGTAGTTAAATTATTGATAAAGTACTTGCTTTATGGTGCAAAATGCAGAATAGAAATACTGAGTGACTCTGGTTTTTACATACTATTTTGTGATGTTAAAGAGAGACTTTGTAACAAAATGATGACATTCATTACAACTATGTATCACAATGATAAATGACTAGAGAACTCAAAATAAATCGTTTCAGTAACAATAAGAGACAGAATATCAGTAAAATAGTTCTATAAAAACTTCGAATACAACATACAGTGGTTCGACTTATAGGCTAAGAAATAATTTCAATATGATGTACAGCCTCAGGTGTCACCTACCGTCCAGTTACAGATCGTATACAAGCCCCAAACGGACAGCAGTACAAGTTACAGGCGGAGTAACGACTTGACAACTACTGTGAGAGGACGGGGCAGTTTGGGAGAACTTGCTCATGTGGGGGGTTGCTAGTGGAGAGAAAGAGATGGATGATTGATATCATAACAATAGATGATCATATTATTATCCACAGACCAATAATAGGCTATTAAAAAAAGAATTCGTGCTTGCTCATCAGTATGATCTTTTTTAAAACAAGGGCTAAAGAGCTGCTACTACAATATCCAAAATACTACTCACGATAAGTTAAATAACAAACGTTTTTTAAAATATAATATAAAAACTACCTGACAGCTTTACAAATTACTGATATCAATTGAAGTATAAAATTAAATTAATCAAATTAGATACGAATTTTCAGAATTGTAAGCAGATATTCGTTGTAATGCAATTAAATTAAATACAAAATCGGGCATCAATTCGAAATTAAACTTGACAACAAATTAAGCCTAATTCCCAGTAATTGCGTTTCAGTTCTCATTTGTTCCGCATTTCAATAAATTTTAATACGACATGGCAGCCATTTGGAACCACAAATTAGGTGCATAAAATCAGATCGGTATCCGGCGTCGCCACTCTACCGTGATTTATTGGCACTAAATTTGTACAACATTTTGAATCATATGCATAATAACGATTAACAGTACCTACACTTAATCTACATGAAAGATGATTTCCATGGACACAAGTAAGTCCAACACCTGCCATTAAAAACTTGAAGTCTATCCAAAGAACTGGAAATTGTGAATATTGCCGTGAAAAGGAAAACTTTGCACTACTGCAGGCTCTTTGTGCAAATCACGACGATGATAAAGTACAATTTACAGGCTGGTTAAAAGAAATAACTTTGACTTTCATATTGGTAGATTTTTACGGAGCACGAGGGACAAAAATGTTTGAAAACTACAACGAAACGAACTACAACGAACAATGGGTCCAACCTAGATGAGGTCTGCACAAGATCGACTCAGATGGCACATGCAAAGGGAGGCTTATTATTACCCAGCAGTGGGATCCCAAGGGCAGTGGATGATGATGATGATGAACGAACTACACCATGATTAAGCAATCACATAATAATTAGTTACCTGAAAATCAATTACATACTGATGTTTGTCATTTATGGTTGCAATTGTTCAAATTAATAACATTTTTGCTTTAACTTACTCTAAACAGGTTCCCATTTGACCACACCTCACTTCAAATTAGCCAATTCAACCCCATCCAATGAAACTCAAACTTATCTATGAGTTGAATATTGTAGTTGTTTTTGCCGAGTCGGCAGCTAATTGTTATTGGCGTAGATTTATTCCGGCGATAGTGGAGCGTGCTCTGCGGCGGCCGCTGTCCGCTGCTGGCTTTATTTATTGCACCTCGTGGCTGAACGGTTTGTATCCATGGGCTTTATTGGGAAAAAAGTCGGTGGATGAAACCTTATGGGGATTATTGCCGGCCAAGTTGTGTGGTTCAAACGCTTGTGAATGTGATTTATAGGCACAATAGATTGACTACAGAAATTTAGTACACTGAGATAAACGGTGTATTGATAAACTAAATTTTGTTGCAGAACTGAATGAAGAATCTACATTACTATTTTTCAACATATTATTATCACAATAAAATTGGAAAGGCATATTTTTGAACTTTTAGATATTTTCTTCTAAAAAAACATAAAATAGCACAATACAGATATTTTGCTTTTATAAGGCTCACAGAGGGAGAAAATTACACTCATCGATGAGATAGGCTAAGGCTGAAGATGATGATGATCATAGGTACATGTAATTGAGATGCACGTATATTTAAGTTATCACAAAAGTTTGGTATAATTAGTCAAATCCTTTGAATCTTTTTCGTTTTATTCGTCCTTAAATCTACATCAAATTGATACCCCGAATGTGTGTCTCCAATAAAACTGTACCTAATGATATTTTCGCGCAAATTAATTTCATCAGTTAGCACACACGTAGTGAATATATTAACAATGATGATTTACATCCGAATGTGCGTATATTAGGTATGTCATATTCCACGCAGGAACAATTTGTAATACGTCCTCGTGTTAAAATTCAATTAATTTTGCCTAAAATATACCCGGAGGAGTATTACCTACCTACCTACATGGTCGCAGAATTACCTGCTCGGGTATGAATAATTATGGCTTGTTTGCGAATTAACTTTTACGTACAGAGTTATCTTAAGATCTTAAGAGTTTTGATTTTCCACAACAATAAATTTAAAATAAAATATGTCGTCTACGAACTGTATAGGTTTTTGTACCAATACGAAAAGTCACAGTGTTAAAATAAAGTTATCAATGCGATTTTTTTATACATACAAACATACATTTGATATAATGAGACATATGTAAACATAACTTACATGTTTATACGAAAACAAGAAATGTACACTTTGGTTGCCTTTTATATAAATCAGTGTTTTTAAGCCTCCTTCCCTTATTAATCTAAATACATATATAAAACTCATAGGTGACTGGCTGACTGATTGACTGACTGACTGATATAGTGATCTATCAATGCACAGCCCAAACCACTGGACGGATCTGGCTGAAATTTGGCATGCAGGTACATAGATGTTATGACGTAAGCATCCGCTATTAATCTTTAATCTAAATATTTAAAGCTCAAAGGTGACTGACTGACTGATTTACTGACTGACTGATATATATGAAAAGCTGCTTTTAAAGGGGTGAAGTAGGGGATACAAGTTTTACTTTTTAATGCGAGCGAAGCCGTGAGCATCCACTAGTGCAATATATGTAGGTAGTTTCGGTTGGCAACCGCCAGCCTCCGACCAATTAACGCTCGCCTGCGTGTATCAAACACAACCTTATTGATACTATAAAGCAAGTTGGAAGGCTATAAGGCACGTTGTAATCACAATATGGCTAAATGGATCGCTTTACGGTGTACTTGTAGGGCTACTCTGACTGCTATATTTAGGACTGAGGCTATAAACTACAAAGGTAAATATACTATACTAATATGCACGAGCTTTTAAGCTAAGAACATAATATTATTATGCAATTTATACTCACACTTGAATACAATTCGTCTGATATTAAGCATCATTATATGAGGATGTATGATCAGACACGCTTAAAAGAAATCGAATTAAAGAGAGAGACAAAAAAAAATAGGATTTAATATGTCTTTATTGCAATCACAAATGTTTGGATGCATGTATGTATGTGTACCCTGTGCTCAAATATATAGAGTTTACGCTAAGACGCTATAGTGCTAAACATTATATATAGTATTATAGTGAAACGCTTATGAAAGATAGCACAGGAGAGAAACGAAAACATTATACAAAGGAACATGCAACATCTCCAGATCGATCCAACTCTTTGGCAAACTATTGTAAAAGAGCTCGCAGAGAGATTCCACAATAGATATCGGCCTATCTAACCTCAACTATGAGAGCTCTACGATAAGTAGTTGGAGATTATAATGTTCTTACGTCAAAAGCCGGCGTCTTATACAAGGAGTCGAGGAGAGCCTCTTGGAAACTGTTCGAGGGAGTTTAGTGGTTCAATTCGATTTAAACTTCTTTTGTGTGGATTAGCTACGTTATAGTTAAAGTAGAGTAGCTATGACGTGCTTCGCAAACGACTTGTTCGTATGGCTTCACCTTTTCGGATGAGAAACATGTTTGCATTACTCATACGTTATTTAAAAGTTCTTTATACTAGTGTATACTTAATCTAGCAAAACTCAATATTATTAAAACAATGTACTTATTTTGATTATATTATGTATATGCGGACTGATACAAAAGTATACTATCGAATGTTTTCCATTGAATTATGTTAAATTAAGGGAGTAGTTGGCAGATGTATCGCGACATTAATTGACTTAATTCAGTCTGTCTGTCACATTGTACTGTGACCTTTCTAAATTCTCTTTATTCGGAGAAAGGTTTGAAATTTGGTGAAAAGAAAAACATTTTTTAATGTTAGAAGCTTTTTACACAGACAGCTTTAACTGACACTTTTAGGATTGAATGCAACGTTTTTATATTGTTGAGAGAACATAGACATAAAACACCAAATAAAATCGTCGACCAGCTCGGGCACCACGGCCTCTCATGTTCGAGGAGTGCTGGTAGAATTATTAGCCGCCACGCTAGTCTGAACGACATCATTCGACGGGCTTTTTCCACTGCCAATGTTGCAGCTATGCTCGAACCGAGCGGCCTAGCACGTGACGATGGAAAAAGACCTGACGGTATGACTCTTGTGCCATGGAAGTTGGGTCGGCCCCTTGTGTGGGACGCAACTTGCGTCGACACATTGGCGCCGTCTCATCTGTCTATGACACGGTGTCGGGCTGGAGCGGCGGCTATTATTGCCGAGCATAACAAGAGACGCAAATATGCTAACCTCGGCCGAGGTTACATCTTTGAGCCTTTTGGAGTCGAGACTTTGGGGCCGTGGGGTCCGGGAGCCCATACTATTTTCCAAAACCTCTCGGAGCGCTTGGTTGACGCGACGCGTGACCAAAATGCTGGCCTTTTTCTGGCTCAACGTATCAGCATTGCCATCCAGCGTGGTAATGCGGCCAGCATGCTGGGTACGCTGCCCTCTGGTAGTGGGCTGGAGCACTTAGATTATCTTTAGGCTTTTCTAAAGATTTTCTAAGTGCCCCTTTTTGTAGTAGTTAGAAGTAGTATGTTTAGTTTTCCTTCACTTGTTTTTATATTTTATTATTGTAAATAAATACTTTATTATATTAAAAAAATAAAATCAGATTTATTTCATTCCACTATATCAATTGTAATTTTGAACTGATCAAAGAAATACTGTATAGTCCCTACGGCTAAATTTATATGTATGCGTATATAATGATGGTTGTTAGTAGCTACACTCTTTACAAATTATCAATTTTGTTGCGGTATCAAAAACAAGAAGTTAGACTTTACAAAAACATTAGGATTTCCTATCTAAGAGCACAAAGTTTCTAAAAAGAATAGAATCATAAATATATAATATATGTAAAACTAAACTTTTATTGGAAAATGAGCGAAAATAATCACGACCGGCAGGATTCGAACCTGCGTATTTCTGCTACCGTCAGAACGCCTTAACCACTAGGCTACGGTCTACTAACTGCCAGGCGCGAAAATCCACACTCATTTCCATACACTTCAGACTGAGCGGCTGATGGCGCCACTTGTGCTGTCAGAATATGTCTAACAAGCACTCATATCGATGTACTATGGACACTTGATATGACGAGAAATGTAGTGTGTAATGAAGTGTATGGAAATGAGTGTGGATTTTCGCGCCTGGCAGTTAGTAGACCGTAGCCTAGTGGTTAAGGCGTTCTGACGGTAGCAGAAATACGCAGGTTCGAATCCTGCCGGTCGTGATTATTTTCGCTCATTTTCCAATAAAAGTTCAATTTAAAACAACCATAGTGCAGGTTAGCACTTAATAAATTAACTCATAATATGTAAAACTCTCAGAATCCAACATGAGTGTTGAGTACGGACTTAATTGAACTGTAGGTTTAGTATCTTATGCGTCACAGTGTTATTTGATGGAACATTTTAGCCTGCATTTTGTGTCTGTACCTTTTGGAAAGAAATAAATAATTGCACACATATAAAGCGATATCTGCATGAGGATTACAACGCGGTTCACGAAAAAGATTAATGAATGTCAGTTTGTGTGAGTCCAGCGGAGCGCACGTATTGTGTTCCCATGACATTGCTTATCACACTCGCCTGGTCGCCTTGTGCCGCCTTTTCCTTCCCTTATGAAAGGGAAGCATTGACCAAAGTCTCGGGTCACTACTATCACACAAATGATAAGGAAGGACAGAGGACAGATTGTCATCAGCATTAGTGTGCGAGAGATTAGGTATATTTGTTTTTGGTTAGATTGGGATTAAATGCTTTTGGTAATAAAATCTATTTATATCATGTGGCTTAAAACTTATCTAATTCATTTAAAGTAAGTAAGTTAGTATGAGAGTGGCCACCTCTGGTGTCGGAGTGATGATAGTAATTAAGTTAATGATTTGTGAACTATGATAGACATAAATAATTCCTAATTTTTGGAATTGCAAACCAGGGCTTCTAAAGTTAGAGTAAATAAGTTCTAAGCAAGCGTGCTCCACCTTAGAGTACACAATTGTCATGAACAGCACATTTGTATGGGAACATAAATAAATACAAAACCAACTTTAGCTACAAATTCTATTTCGGTTCAAAAAATGGATCCTCCCACGCTCAATCTACCCCACCCGAACCCTAGCAAAACTGATGTATGCCGTCCCAACCACAGCACAAATATGACCCAAATCGAGCATAAATAAGAGCGCGAATGCTGCCAGCCCACTACAGCCTAAACGTGTATAAATGGCGCGCTATCAATACTGTAGTACTAGCGGGGGGGGGGGGGGGGGGGACGGTAATGGCACGAAGATGATAGATGGTCGCCAGACGAGGCGCAGAAAACCTGTACATAAATCTACTTGCGGTAAAATCGAGCTTTCGCTTTTGAGGTGGAACTACACTTATGGGTCGGCTTTAGTTTTTAATTCAAGTTCTAGTGTTACTTTTCAAGTTTAGTGTTTATTTATTTATTTATTATCATTCTTTTCTTTTTTGTCATTCGTTTCTTCTCATTCTTAAAGATCTTGGCTTTTCTAGGAGGTGGAGTTTATTACATAATTCGGCTTAATAAATATTGATGTACACTACAACGTACGAGTGACCATTTCCTACATCAAAGAAAAGTTGTTAACATTTTCTGTATTAAAATCACAGACATAGTCATTTCTTCTTATACTAAGCTCACACGAATAAGAGAACATTATCACCAAATGGGATGAAAATGCATGAGATACATAAATCAACCTACGTTTATTGAACACTTACATAACGTCGATTTTTTTTAAATTACTGTATCTCTCACTGTTTCTAATTATTTGTTTATTTTATAATGGCACACAAATGAATATGTAAGGTGCTACAGAAAAACCAATGTTAGATACTATTATTATAGCAGTGTGGTACCACGTCGGTCTCTGGATTCATCTTGTACACGTGACGGGCACACTCGAGCGACGTCACTCCCTCAGGATTGGACGCTTTCGGTTATAGATTGGCCAATGATATACGGACGAAGATATTGGTTAGCACCTCTAGTGACAGGAAATGTTGGTTAGTGTCGTTAGGATCTATGAGGGAAACTATGTCATTGAAACAAAAATTAGATAGGGAGAGAAAGATCATTTTTTGGAATAATTGTGGTAAAATTTCACATGTTCAGGAGAGCTTTATCTAAAAGGAATCCTAATATTTTATTACTTATGCTCGTATTCTCAGTGACAATTATGTGAATCCGAAAAACACTAAGCAACAATCATCAATGATCATTTTTCACGAGTAAGGTGGTAAATATATCTAGTCACCTACAATGTTTACATTCTCTCCATAATTGGAAAAGTTCAATCTGTGCGGTTTAGGCCACTGGGCTTAGGATAGGCTTAGAAGTAGGATTTACTTTCGATTTTCTAAATATATTTTTGGTAAATCAACATCTTTACAGTGTAAGCGCTTAATTAGTTTCCCAACTTTGGGAGTTCAAAATGTTTCAGAACTAAATTAGTTTCTTTGCCAGAGCTACTTTATTATTCACTTAGACTTTCGCTATTATTAAAATTAAACAACTTTTTAAATATCTTTGTTAAATAAGTAAATATACAAAGCAGATCAACTAGGCTTCATATTTAAAACATCTCCGTAGATTGAAGAAATTGAAACCTTGAGATGAAAATGTATACTGTAAGCCTCACTAAAGACAGTAAAAGTCCCCAGAACGCTGATAGCTTTGCCACATTGTATGGCGATTCTCAATCATCATGTTATAAATTTCATTAGGTCCAATTTAAAAAAGTATGAGTAAAGTATACTATTTAAAAATAAAAGTATACTATTTAAACATGTAGTAAATTGGTCACAAAAATGACTGAATGAATCCTCATCGCTGGGGATTATTATATGGAAATTCAAGATATCTTTGTAAAAACATAAATGCAGCCGCAACTACAACTAAAACATAGAACCAAAGTCGAAATTATTCTGAGTAACATTTTCATTAAAATATTTTTATCAAGTAACAACAAATGCTTTGTTCAATTGCAAATGGCACCAACCTAAGCACTGCTGAGTCGAGCTAGCCTCGATGAGAAGGTGTTAATGTCCCCATCAATAGTAACTGTGCCTACTCCGGACGAGGCAATCCAGCCAATGTGGCCGTTATTCCATCGATTCAGCTCTGATGAGATCAATGGGATTTGGTTTTATTGCTTACGGTGTATGTACCTATCTGTGTGTGCTAGTTGGAGATACATTTTAATAGCCTGTAGTGGTAGATTAGCAGTCAATTTCAATTTCAAAATATCTTAATTTAATAAAAATATTATATCTACATACAGTCACTAGTGTACATTTTATCCTAGTAATGCCTAATCATAAAACATTCGTTCGTTTAACAAGCTAAGGCTTATTTATAAACTTTTGATATTCAATTTTATAGATAACTTTTACTAATTACCAAAATTATAAATTTGCGGTTTCAAATAAAAAAGCACAATTATATTTTCCAGTAGGAGTTTAACTAAGGGATGATTTGAGCCCACAAATATGAATTTTGGTAATGTTAAATTTTTCTACTGTAACAATAGTTAAATAATTTCAGACTTAGATACAAGTTATATTCGCAAAGAAATATCAAAATCAACTCTATTTGCTCACAGTAAAAGCACCGTCTGCCAACAAAATTAATTGAGTTTTAACTTTACTTTTTCCACACAATTTCTCGCGTAAAACAATTACGTTCTCACCCTTTGGGCTGAAATTCAAAATGGTGTCTCACGATGATGTACGTCGGACAGGCTTTAACACGAGTCGTGTAGTCGCAAACAACTAGTCATGCTACAAGAACCCTTCAGATACACGCAGACCTAATTTACTGTGATATAAACCGGTGCTTAGAAACATCTTTATAGAAGCTAGTTAGTCTGTAGTGTGAAATGAGTCTTGTTCTTTTAAGTGACAGTGGGAAATGTTAATTTCTGAATTTTGTGTCATATTTGTATTAAGAATCCATTTTCATAACGAGAGAAAGAATTAGAAGAAATAAAGGACTGTGTTTTAAATTTGATCTTTTCAAATCAAGCGCTATAATTTTTCTATGCCTACATACTGGAAATGCTCCAACGAGCATGTTAAAAGGAGATAACTCTAATCAAAATCAATTTAGTCACATTCGCATATCGCAAAAATCCTAAAACAATGAAATTACTATGCAAGATCCAGTCATAAAACTCCATTTCATATCTACCGCCTACTTATCCATCCGTGAAGGGTTGCCCACTTTGTATCGTAAATAATAAAAGTAGAGTTCTCGTCACGTAGCGAGAGTATATTTGAGAAGATCTATAACGGTGTCGGCAGATAGAGGTCAATCGATTCTATGAGTTGTAGGTACGTTAGTACCAGGGGAGTAGGGTAGAGGCTGGAACAAAGAGTGCGAATGAGGGCTCCAATTAAACGGGGATCTTTCACGTGGGACTTTTAAATTGTTTGTTTTAGACTGATAACATTTTAAAGTAGATAGATTTATTGTAAAATGTAAGGTTTAAAATTACGGACAGACAGAAGTAAGAAAATGATATCTAAGAACAGTCTCCTTTATCGGGTAGAGTAAAATACAGGGTAGATAGAATACAAATGATCGAAATGAATCAATTCAGACACAAATAACATACCTAACGTAAGTAAACCGAAGTACCCTCAGATATAAACCACACGTTTTTCATATTCAGTACCCAAAACAAATTGGAGCAAGATATCCAACAGCCTGTAGGTAGCTATTTAGGATTCAAACGTCGCGTGCAGAATTGAAAGCCGAGTAAGCCGGAGTCAGACGTGGCCGTAAAATTCCCGCGTCCCGGGGCCAAGTCATTACCATTACGGTAAGTAAGTACAGATTCCCTCGTAAAACCTGACTTTTTCCTCTTTATAGCCTCATATCCCGCGCCGGGAACACATCGCGTGCTCGCCTAGCGTTTCATTAATACGACGTACTGTCTCGGAGTGTGTTCTCCCCGCGTGGCCTGCCTAGCTCGTGCCCGAGCGTTACCTGACCGCCGCGTGCCGGCGTCCCGGGCTGGCTCCGGCGTCCGGGATCCTCACACTCACAACACCTCAGCTCGCACCATGAATCGATCCCCTCGGGGTAAACAAACGCGGGGGCGCGGCGGCCGCCTGTTGCTTCAGGCGGCGCGCGCTCACTCACCGGGCAGGAAAGCGAGCAGCGCTAAGGCCGCCAGCGTGGGGCCCATGGCGGCTCCGCGCGGGCATACCACACCCGCGCTCGCTGCGCTAGCACGGTGGCGCGCTCATGCGGCCTGCGAAACAGCACCGGCCCCAGCGGCGCCGCGCGCGGGACTGCCGCCGCCCTGCGCACCTGCGCGCCGGCTCCGCGCCCCCGCCCCCGCCCCACTCGATACATCTCCGATCGCCGACTTATAACTCACTCTCGGCTGGAGCTGGGTCGATGCTGGCCGCGGGAACTGGGCCAGCGGCCCCAAGGTCGCCCGGAGCCCTACGGCCCTCCGTCTCCGCAGCACCCTCCCGGCCCCGGCTGACATTATCTGCGCGACGCCGACGGATCGTTTACACTTGAATAATCATGAATCACCCATAGTCGCATTTAAAAGTGTAATCAGCGTAGAGACTGAGCTTCGATTTTAGGAGACCCAAGTACTTTAGTCAATACGATATTATGTTGATTTTTAAATATTTTCCACTAAGAATAAAGAAACTATAAATAAAGATATCAATAGGGCTTGTCGCTACATTGTTGCTGGCTCGTGCGAAGAGTCCCGTTATTCCGAGCGGGCGCGTTGGTGACCTTCCAACCGCCGCCCGGGCTGAGCTGGGCGGGCGGGCGAGTCAGGGTGGGTGGCTGCAAGGGCGGCCCTATGCAAGGGCACTGCTCTCTGTGTCCTTTTAGACGCACAATAACTTGTCAGAAAATTATGCAACGTATTGTTTACTACTTAAGTACTTGCTTACACAGACAATATATATCGCGTAAATGCTAAGCCCGAATATAAAGCTATTTTTAGTAGGCGTTACCTTAATAAAGTCTTTGTAATCATATTTTTTTATAAATCTAGCAAAAGGATTGTTTACCATATAAATAAAAACATTTTGATAGAAAAACGTCGGAATATATTTTAGGAATTACGAATAGAATAATTGGGATCCCATAAACATCTTACTCATCTTATTAATAATATTTGAGTGAGTCCATTAAAGTATCTTGTAATTACCAAGCCTGCAGTTAATAAAATGTTAGTCTTCAAAGAAAACATTTTCAAATAAATTACATTCTATAATAAAATTAGTAAACGGAGAACAAAGGGCTCTCTTGTTCGCATTATTTTTTTATTTATGCCTTTTTTATGCAACTACAAGCCGCTCCGAGAACTGATCAAAGTTTTATCGCATATTTGTTTATATAATAAATATTAGATTTGAAACTGGCCTATTTGATTTGGGGCCGTGGGGTCCGGGAGCCCATACTATTTTCCAAACCTCTCGGAGCGCTTGGTTGACGCGACTCATGACCAAAATGCTGGCCTTTTTCAGGCTCAACGTATCAGCATTGCCATCCAGCGTGGTAATGCAACCAGTATGTTGGGCACGCTGCCTTCTGGTAGTGGGCTGGAGTACTTAGATTATCTTAAGGCTTTTCTAAAGATTTTCTAAGTGCCCCTTTTTTGTAGTAGTTAGAAGTAGTATGTTTAGTTTTTCTATCTTTGTTTTTATATTTTATTATTGTAGATTTGAAACTTGATATCAAAATTACAAAAATCTGAATCGCGAAATGCCAGAGTAAATTGAGTGAACGTTTGTACAAATCAGTAAACGTTTGATAGATGCTTGCTTGACTTAAATGTACCTAATATTTTGCAACGTTGCAGTTAATTATCTAATTTGCTTGCCTAGAATAAGATACTAATATAATAACTACAATAAAACCAGTGTAAGTCATCATTGTCATCTTGTTGGAATTAAATTTCTTCAAAACCTTTAGGTTGTATAATATTAATTGTTAATTTGTCTATAGTGCTGATGTGTGTTCGTATGTACAGCCAAACTGTGGAACTCCTTGCCCGAATCTCTATTCCCCTTGAACTATAATTTGTCGGTCTTCAAGTCGAAAGTAAACCGGTTTCTTCTAGGCAAGCGCGCTAGATCGTAGATTACAACGTTGCTTAACATCAGGCAAGTTGTAGTCAAGCGTGAGTCTATCTAATGAACTAAAAAAATGTACATATGTATACTAATATAGCTAAACTAGTTTAGGTAAAATTTGATTTGGGGGTAAATTAGATCCGGGCTGAGCACGTAGGTTACTTTTTATCCGGAATTAGTGTGAATAACAGGCTCTAAATAATTGATCCCTATATACTTATTACATTTACCAGATTACAAGGCATGTACAAACGTATTCCTACATTTTATTAATTCATTAATTTATAATAATAATTATAAATTAATTATATTTATGCATACCTATTATATATTTTTTGCATACCAGTTAGGGTTAAGATGTATATCTAATGGTTAGGTAATTCTAATTAGTAGGTATAATAAGATATAAAAATCCTAAAATCTGTAATAACTACATCTAACAAACAAATATTTATTTACTTTATCTTTGCACCTCGGTATCTTATTCACCAAAGCACATTTGAATATCTCGCAGTAGTAACAATGTACTAACCACGGCTCTGTCTAGACATCTAGATATTTGCAAGCTGGGAACAGACACCCCCCTTGATGTTGTAGTCTAATACTAGGAGGTAGTGCTCAGCAGATTCTACCTTAGACTTAGTTAGACTTAGTTTAGTCTAGCTCTATTTTTAAAAGTGAAAATAAGATTACAAATATGCTTATTATGTTCAAAAAACTTACAGCTTTGATTGTTGATAGGTTAGTGTTTGTTTATACCTTCTTCATAGAGAGAATATTCATGATTTTACTGTAGAGGTCACCATCAATTTATCATCAATGCCGATTTCAGACACAGCAACCGCCTTCTCCTTCATAAATATAAAATCTTAGTTATGGAGGCATAGTCTTATAAAACAGGAGTTATATTATTTTACCATGTTATGGAGGTAACGACATGACCTCTAAAGTAATAGGTTGTTTACATTATTATTTATGTTTATATAATACAAATATACAAATATTTTATTCATCGAAACACAGTGACAGTACATATTATATTCTAAAATAAGCTTACATTCTTAAGCGTACGTTCGATATAAACCCTGAGCTCCACGCTAAGGCCCATGCGGAACTTGTGTTTGTGGAGCCACAGTATTCATGCCAATCACTACGTCGTTTACACACAGAAAGATAATTAAACAGGCAGTGTCACATAATTTTACACAATTTCTTTACTTTGCATCTAATTTAAAATTTGACACAATTTGTTTTTTTTTTAATTATTCATTTATTCATACTTTCTGTACATGTCATTATTTGACAATAGTCATATTACATGTTCATAAAATTAATTTCATTAATTATCATTAAAAAACAAAATAAACATTAATAAATTAAATATAATAATTTTACTCTGTATCTAATACAGAATTAACTTTACGAAGTAGCAGTTCCACAAATTGTTTAAAGCTTTCGAACGCCTGGTCAACAAGCCAGCGCTTGAGTCTTACTTTAAATATGGGTACACTTGGTGCATTAACAATATCTTCAGGGAGTCTGTTGTATACAGTTACACTCGTGGCATGCGTCAACTTGCCAGACTTCACCGGAGAATGATTCGCGGTGGCCAGGATACCTCTCCGTCTGGTTGGGTATGTATGACGTTCACCAACTATAATTATACGTACACTGACTAATATTTGTCCGCGCTAAGTTTATCTTTAATTTGTACAGAACAAACACAGACGATTTCTAAACCTCAATACGCTCCATTATTATTAAAATAATATCGACATAAACTAGCCTCTTGCAATTGTAAAGAAAAATGCGGCCAAAAATTTTACAAACAAATTAAACTGCATGCAATATTGTTGAATTTACGTACAACAATAGAAAACTATTAGAAAAGGGATCACAGAAAAGGAAAACGACAGAATGTGCCATGACAAAATCTTTATTATGATTTGTTGATATCAAGCCGCTCTGTTGATATAAAGGAAAGCGGTGCCTTCATATAGCGGCCGTAATACAGCGGTGAATGACGTCACTATAACGTTGTCTATGTAAACGAAATGGCGCGGTTTCCTGGAGACCGGTAACTTGCACCGTAATTTACTTTAAATATTTTTGCGTCCGTAATATCACGGCCGCTATACAATGGCACCGCTTTCCTAGGAAACCAAAGCTTTAGGGCTTATAAGTTTTCTATGTAATAGCGTCTGTTGAAAAAATCCCGATATAGTATAAAGCCGACTCACGTCTTAAACTCAAATAGAATACAATATGAAAGTAAAATATTGTTGGCATCTGGCAGCCTATAAGATTGGCTCGACACATCCGGTTCGCTTCCCGTCGTTAAACGGCGCAACAAGTAACGAGTAACGACGTAGCGGCCGCTAGCTGGCCTTCGAACATCAATGTATTATTAATGGAGGCTACAGGGTAATTTGGTAACAGCTCACGCGAAAGTTTGGCATTTGTAGGTAGGTAGCTGATTTGTAAAGGTTAAACTTTTTTTACAACTTCAGTCCTGGATAAAAAGAAAATATAAAGATAAGATAGATAAATAGATATTTTTAGTACCACCAAACTTACCTATATATGTATGTATAAACATAAGGAAGAGCCTACACTCCACAATACAGGTACATTACATCCTAGTGTGGAGTGTAGCGATCAAAATTGTATTAGAACCTAAGTTTTTGCTAAACAAAGTTATCTTAAAGTTATCTAATTATTTATTTTATTTTATTTTAATCTATTAAGTAACTCGTTCCAGTGTATTCAGGCAGCTTTGTTTTACATTCAGCTATAAATTATAGGCATTCATTAATTTCAACAGTGATATCGAGTTTGTCGGTGTAAAAAAACTGCAACAGTTGAGTGATCTGTATTCATGTTATTCCTCATAGCCTCAGCCGTGTTCATATCACCATTAGCTTACCAACACACTACAAAAAAATAAAAAAATAGATTTATTGCCACATGAAACATACAAATAGATAAAAATTTTAAAAAGCATAAAAGAAATTATGAACACAGTAGATCTTTTACGTTTTATGTGTATTACCTTATTTGGCCAAACCGTTTCAAACAAACATACCTGTACTACCTACCTACTTGCATTGTCAATGTAGGTACTAATTACTTCTTACATTAATCCTCTAATTAGTTTAGTATGCAAGGTGCTGAAGCCATTTCGGTCCTCATTTCTCTCAGATTGCCTGCGAGATTTTCAAGCGGGCGGCGTAAATTCAACGCATGCTGCGTTTACTCTACATTCTACAGGATGCAGCCACAAAATTAATTTACCTCTACATGGCAGTACGCATCTGTTGCACTATACAATTATTATTATGCTGCGATGTGTATAAAAGCTAGAGTGGCTCGGCGGTTTAGTATACATCCTGACGCACCCTGCTTCGAATTCGGCCCTACACCAATGACTAGAACGAATTGAAATAAGAATGAATTGAATGAATTTACTTGTTTTACGAGTCCTGTCTGGATTTGCGCTCGCTAAACTGTGAAGTAAAACATTGTGAGGAAACCGACATGTGTGAGGACCACCAAATCCGAGGACATCTGTCTTGACTTTTGGATATGGGCGCCCACCACGATGTATCTGCTCAATAGAACTCTTCGAACGAAGTAATTCTGTTGGGGAGTTACGACCCTCAGTCATGAGGAAATGTGACTCTAAGAGAAAGTGTATAAAAGCAGTGCAAGGATGTTTTATGAAAACAGTGCTACGGACGCTTGTGATTGTCTACGATTAGCTACGCTACGATGAGTGACGTTCATGTTCGTAGGCGATGCTATGCGCGTCGAATAAAACAAGAAACGTAGAATGGCCTTTATAAATGCAATACAATACAATTTTATTGTATTGTACACTGTACACCAGAGCTTTCTATTAAACAACTTACACAGAAAACATGAATACAAATACAAAAGCTTTTATTGGGCCAAAACAATATTACATCTAGGTACTTAGCTACAATAAATATGTCTTAAAGATACAAAAAGTTTAATTATACGTACCTGTGTTGTGTTTGCACCTTGCAAGAGCCTGAAGCGCAAGTAGAAGAATAGGTTCACTAAGTTGTATATTAGTAGGTGCAATTCATTATTTTAGTGAAATCAATATTCATTACATAAAGCACATTAAAATCCATGATACATTTAAAAATTTGGCGGTCTTATAAATATCACAAACAATTTCGTCCAAGCGTCCTTGATAATGAATGATATAGACAATTTGTTTATTAAATTTGATGCTAATAGAATCCGGCGTTACATATCATTAAAAAGTCAAAAGTATAAACAACAAATTAGGAGCTAAAGCTAGTTCTTAGTAGTAGAGGTAAGAATCAGATGAAGGACGAGCGAGCGTCAACCCCGCCATAGCCTGCGCAAGACAACTTTACACGTGACTGGTGGCGGCACCTCTTCGGGATATTCGGGGATATTGGACTTAAAGACCAGAAGGTGTTAGTTCTGATTTTATCCGCTTGTTGAATAATTTTATACGGGCACTCGCCCAGCCTACGTCTACGTCAGCGTCTTATTCTCCCGCCATAGACCCAGTATTCGGTGGGTTAAACGTATCCTTCAGCTAAGCACCAATGCCGAGAGATTTCCCATCTTGCAATATCAGTAGGTACCTATACCTATTTAATTATTGAAACTGGAGCAAATTAAGACTAGTTTAAGTGTATCGTTCTTCCGTGTTGTGTTCTCGTTCTTCTTCTTTCGTTTATTTTATCAAATTATATGGTTAAACTTTCCAAAGCCGCCAATCAAGGGGGGGAGGGGGTAAGCCCCCCCCTAAAAGGGGGGGGTGCGGAGATCAATAGTTTTCGAGATATGACCATTTTTGTATTTTGAGGTTAAGTACTACGATTTCACTATGGGGTACTTAACTACCTAACTCAACACTTGCACTACAACAGGACTTGGCTCCTCCTCGCTTCGCTCGTCGTCGCATGTGCGTGGTAGAAAGCAACCTAACGAACCTAATCTACCTTCTGTCACAGACAAGTAACTTCGAGTCCAACACTTGCACTACAACAGGACTTGGCTCCTCCTCGCTTCGCTCGTCGTCACATGTGCGTGGTAGAAAGCAACCTAACGAACCTAATCTACCTTCTGTCACAGACAAGTGACTTCGAGTCCAACACTTGTACTACAACAGGTTAAGTTAGGTTTAGCGTCCCGGGGTGCGATGATCGGACTACCTTCACGTTGGGTTAGCCCAACTAATTTCATCTCTCCATATGGGGATTTGGGGTTAGTTGGGGAAACCTGGTGCACCCCGTCCACAGGTTAGTAACTTCCACCTTCCGGTGGATCTTGCTAGCCTGTGTCCAAACGTTCGATCGAGTGGGGGCCCTCGCCTATACCTCCCCTTCGAGAGGGCTGGTTGTAGGGCCCGAGGCGAAGAGCTCGCCGCACCTCGCGGTGTAGGTGGAGCTGGGTGCTCTTTAAGAGCACCCGAGGTGGTCGCCGAGAGGCGAGAGGAGTTCGGTGTACCGGCCGAGTAGCGGCGACACGGGAACCGAACTCCGTGCGCAGAGGGCGCATTGGAGAAGGGCGGTCGCTTTGGCGTGCGACTGCCTGACTCCTGGGGGCTCTGGGTGGCAGGTCGGGGAACCTGTTGCCCTGGAATGAGTCCCCACAGGATGCATGACGTGTCCCGTGTTCTGACACGTCGTCCATTGAGGGTTGAGCTGAAGCTCCCCGAGGCGGGGCCCGTTACCGGGCCAGCATCACCAGGGCTGCGGATGTATGCATCGCGCTCTCGTGGCCCTGGACCAACGATGCGGAGATGGAACACCCCAGGTTTTTAGTGGGTATGCCGCCCTTATAGAGTGGGGCGGAGACTCCCACATAACCACCCGCCCTCCCCGGGGTTTTTTGGGTGGTACCTCTAATAGGTTTTCCTGGGCAAAAAAAAAAAAAAAAAAAAAAAAAAAAAAAAGGTTTAGCGTCCCGTAAAGTACACCCCAACCCGCTACGCTCGCTCACTCGACCCCGCCATCCCCTTCAATTCTAACCTAACCTCAAGCATGCATCGAAGAAGAAAGAAAATTACTTGACACTGGCAAATACGCGAAGAGTGTGACGCCAATACTAAAAAAAAACAATGGCGTCACGTTTCGTTCATCAAGTTACAAGTTACACACAAAATATTATAACTACGTAAAAATTTGCGATCAAATAATAAATAAAATTACGTATTATATGTATTTTTCATCAATATATACGTAATTGTGACAAAAACTAAACATTACATACACATTAGCAAATAAATATAATAGTTTGATAAGTCGCACGCTTGTATGTAATAGCAATCCGTAAAACGAAACGCTAATGGCCGTCATAGTGTCAAGAAACTGTCAAAACGAAGGACTATTTTTCGATTTTAAAAAATTAATATCTCGTAAACTAAGCATCTCCGCCATCTCCGCACTTAAATATTTAACGTGTAGCCTTGTGTAAATATTATCTACTTCTTAAAAAATTATGGACCTCCAACGCGATTGGCGGCTTTGGAAAGTTGAGCCAATTATATTATCATAATTTGATGATAATTATACCCTAAGAGTAAATTTTCACCGCAGAGCAGAATGAATATCGAGCATTACTAATTTTTTTTAGTATTAGCAGGTGTTGTAATGGTAGAAGCCTTAAAAAGTAATAATGACACTGACATATTTAGCTCTATCTGAAAACGTCAATGTCAACATTCATTGTTTACGTTTGGTGCTGGCTGGCTAGTGGCTTTGCATTTCAATAAATCTTTAGTTTAGATTCGTTTGTTCATCAGCACCAGCAAAATGAATCAAACTATTAATGTGGAGCAGTTAAATTCAGCTCTAAACTCGCTGAGGACACTGCGATCCAGTGTGATCCACGTCTTTGAAACACTACAGGATGGCGTGCGTGCTGACCACGGTCAAGATGGGAACCAAAAGTTTGTTCTGGAGCTCCAGGAGCTACTCAGCAATGTAAATAACAATCTACGAGACTTGGACCAAACCGTAAGCAGCCTGCCTATACCTACAGCGCCTTTCAATCTCGGCAACACAACGTATCTCAGCCAGGAGACCACTTCAGATCGCCAAGCTCTGTACACACAGCTCGTAAACAGCTACAAGTGGACCGACAAGATCCACGAGTACAGTTCCTTCGCCCACACACTACTCAGCCAAAACTCACTCAAGAGGTCCTACATAAACTCCGGTAGCACGAAGAGACGCGGCAAACTTCAGAGCAACCATAACGTAGCTCCTCTCCAGGTCGACACGGTCATAAACAACATTGACAGATCATACAATGATATGAAAATCACAATATCAAGACCATTTGCGAGCAATGCAGTTGTACAGATCAACCTGAGCCATGTACTGAAAGCTGTTGTAGCATTCAAAGGTTTGCTGATGGAATGGGTGATGGTGAAAGGGTACGGTGAGACTTTAGATCTGTGGACTGAGTCCCGGCACCATGTGTTCAGGAAAGTGACTGAGAATGCTCACGCTGCTATGCTCCACTTCTACTCTCCGACCCTGCCGGAGCTGGCTGTGCGGTCCTTCATGACATGGTTGCACAGCTATGTCAACCTGTTCAGTGAGCAGTGCAAGCGCTGCGGCTGCCACCTCCACCACACATCACTCTTACCACCCGCATGGAGAGACTTCCGAACTCTTGAACCATTCCATGATGAGTGTAAACAATAGACATTATTTTGTTGTAAATGTGGTCGAGTGGTGTTAAAAGAAACTGACTGTTTACTATATGACTATGATACCATCTTAACTGTAAAACAGTGTGAGTAGTTTCTTAAATTCTTAGTATAATCTAAGACAGTTTCTAGCTAGTTTGTAAGATAAAAATAAATGAATTTATACTGCAATATATGCTATTATTCTAGTTGACTTGTAAACAATATTTATAACACTGTTTATAGAGCCTATACTAAGAAATTCAAATGGAAACACTTGTGAATATTTATATAACAAAGGATTAAGTACCTAAGTTTCAATAAATGCAAAAACTTTCTCAATAATAACAATTTATTAAACTTAACAGTCTTTACAAAACTTAACAGTATGATTACATAAATGGCTTGCAAATAGCAACAGAATGGTCTACACTACATTGGACTTGTAATACATGGGCTCCTATAGACACCCTCAGAGGGAAATGCTGGTCTTTGGCATGTCCTATACCAAGACAACCATGTCTATTCCGACCCCACATATACAAATCACCATTATTTGTGATGGCTGCTAAATGTGAGATTCCAGAGGATACTTTCTCCACAGTACATTCAGGGTTGAATTCATTTCTTCCAAACAGGGGTGGAGGAATCAGCTTTGGTTTAGCACAATGCTGCACATTTGGACCCAGACCAAGCAGGCCATATCCCCAGACAAACACATCTCCTTGTTCTGAAAAATAAAACATTATTTTATAAAAAGGAGGTCCCAAATTAAAATAAGAGTTTATGTAACTGATAAAGGAAGTCAAAGAGCAAGAATTAATCTAGAAAGTATGTCTTCCAGAACATTTGAGTGATATACTTGTGGCAGATTATATGCAATCAGGACCAAGATGGTTTTTGTCATACAATATTTTTTTTATTCTGCTAGTTTAGTTACTTTATACTTGTCATTGGAATTCCAATTATATATTCAAAATTACCATTAACAATCAAGCAGAAAGATCCACCAGAAGCAATATCCTTGATCTGACCTAGGCCTTTAGTTAAATTGAGTAAGGCATATGACATGTTCACTTGCTGCTGAGGAGTAGCCATAGGCACTTGGCCATATTCTGAGTTGCCCCAACCAAACAGCTCACCTCTGTCTGTAAAGTAAAAGTATATTGAGTAAATAAGTACTTATGTACACATCATATTGCAGCCTTCAAATTATAACTAAGTAAGAAAGTTATGTGAGTCTCAGACTCTAAAGGTGGCTTTTAAGTAATGCTTATTTTCTTCTACATTGTGCTAGGAGAATTTTGCCAGCCACAGGTAAAAACTTAAAATCAAAAAACAAAAATACTGGTTAAACTATTATGGTAAAATCAAGGTGTCTAAGGTTCTTTTAGATTTTGAGTTATGAATATACTACCTATTAGAAACATAAGGTTGATCTTTAAAAGATTTCAAAGGTCTTACCATTCAAAGCCAATACACAATCTCCAGTAGAAGCCAGCTTCACAATCTTCTCTGAGGTGATGTCTCCCTTGACAGAGGATGGTATGGCTTGGTTCTCAAAGGTACCAAGACCAGTCTGTCCATCGGCGCCCCAGCCACATGAATACACCTTGCCAGACTCTGTGAGGAACAGCCTGAAACATGATATAATAAAGTAACTAAGGATAGAAATTCATTGTCATTGTGCTAAAAGTAGATTAAAATTATGAAAATCAGCTTTGGATAAGAGCAGAGTAAAAATATTATAATATCTTAATTGTAAAGTGGAAATTGATTAGTAAAAAAATGTATATTGCAACAAGCAAACAAATTATATTATATTGGAACAGGATCTATAGACCTGTAATGTTTTGGTTAAGGTACCTCACCAACAGGTTTCATACAAATACAATCACTGACCAAAGTGCATAAAAACTACCTACGTGTGATCCTGTCCACAGCACACATCAGCTATTTTTTCTTTTCCAAGCTTCTTAATATTATGTGACACCATGCTGCCCCTGTATTCTTCTGTCGGGTTGATCTTCCTGCCACACTGGCCGTAAGCATTGTTGCCCAGAGTGAAGGCACCTTCATTGTCTGTCAGGATTACTGTGTGTGCTCGGCCTGCATCTATAGCAATCACCTGAAATAGTATGATAATAAATAATGTTGATAGTATTTTTAATTAAAAGTAAATTTTGTTATAATATTAACATAAGATATACCTACAGTGCTTACAGAGCTTAATGCCTCATTTGATTAAATTAACACATTTTAATTTTTTCATAAAATTGCCCAAACAAATTTAACAAAATATGTAGGACACCAGGTTTATGGCAATTCTTTGAATATTATGTATATAATTTTAGAACATAGTACTATATAAGTTGATCAATCTCATAGCAACAATATATATTTTACACATTTAAAATTACCTTAGTCTCCAAGCTCTTGTAAGGTATATAAATAGGTGCCGGGCTGACCAGCAGCTCCAATGGATGACCTATCCTCGGAGCATGGTACCCGATCTGAGAGTCAGTGTTGATGCCAGTTCCAAACACTTTGTGCTGTTCGTCAGTCTTGATTGCAGACACAGTGAAGCCATAGCCACATGCTACTTGTGTTACCTGGAATTGAGCATATTTTCTTGTTATTATTTTAGGTACTACTATATCAACTGAAGTGATAATGGGACTGAAATGTTGGCTAGTGATATCTATGTTCTTTACAAACAAACAAGCCAATATGTATGAGTTATGGTATAAGGAGTAAATGAAGTGGTAGCAAGTTATGAGGCAATATAAAGTTAGTTTTTTTCCTAAAACAACACTTAATAATCTATAACTATGTTCTAATTACTAGATATATTCATTACTCTAACTATTTCTAATAATAGATAAAATCTTTAGTGCGTAGTTATAAAAAGTAACTCAAACCCACATCAAATCTTTCAGCAAAGCTGGACCTCATGGGATGCCATGCAAGTGTGAAGTCATTCTTGTAAGCCTTCCGTCCTCGCTTGCTGCGTGGCTGGTGTATGCCGAGGGCGCCTGTCTCAGCCAGGCCCCACACATACACCCGCCGGTCTGAGCTCTTGCTTACTGGGTACTTGAAGACTGAAATATTACAAATTTTAAATCGAAAATCTCAACCTAGAAGTATTACTTAGATATGATAGTATGTTATGTAGTATATAGCTATTGTACGAAATAAATTAATGTTATTCATTTTGGCTAAATAAAATAATTTGAACCCTTACGTAGCTAGTAAGTAGCGTAGTAGTTCAAATGATATTCATTTGAAGGGTCAAAAGGACAAGTCATGAAATTTTTTCACATAAAAAATTAAGTATATATGTGGTAGATTATAAGGCTTGTTAGTTTGAATCATTATTTGGGCGATAAATAAAAGGAATGATATCCAAAAGGTGTATTTACTTGGTAGTTTTTCATCTTCATCGGCTTCAGGTATTTTCTTCTTTGTAGTTGCGTAGGCACGGCTAGACACTATATTAGGTAGTCTTCTAAATACTTTTTTGAGATTATTCATTTTCGTTAATATTTTATTACAGCATATTAATATTGTTTACTTTTATGATCAGTTTTGAATGATTTTGTTGACTGTTGAGGTTATATTTCAAAAAACACAGGTACAACACGTCTGACACTGACGTTTAGTTGTTTTAAATTGTAGCTTCATTTTTTATGGCTAACTTGGCTAAAACAGAAGAGTATGTAGCCAAAATAGTTATCTGCTTCTGGAGGCTTCTGCCCTATTATTGCTGGTTTCGTGGCGGATTCCATAGAAAACTATTACCCAGGGATTTCGGATTCTACGAATAAGCGGTACTGACTATTAATTTCAAAGTACTGAGTCCAGAGAGAAAACGTCAAGTGTTCTTAGTAAGAAACTCAAAATAAAACAACACTGCAATACAAAACAACAAAACACTTTATTACTTTTTAAATTATACAATGTTATGAGTATGAAGTATAAGACTATACAAACTATTTAATTTTAGAGAGTAGGTTGGCGCGAATCTGCGTGTTTTGGAAGAGTGCTTTGATGAGGTTGCGGAGTTCCTCCGTGCGGAAGTGGACGGCGAGCGGGCCGGCGCCCTCGTTCCAGTGGGTCTCGATGTCGCGCAGGGAGCCGCCCAGGATGAAGATCAGCTCTTGCAGCTTGATCCACGACGCCACGTGGCTTTGCATCTCCTCTGTCGACTAAAAGATACAAGAAGCAACGTTAAATATCAATCAGATTCAATAGGGTATCATAAGCCTGATTGAATTAAGAGTAACTAAATAAGTTATTCTTAATTTAATCAGTAGTATAATAGCGATTGCCTTTTAGTATAGAGGGAGTGCTGCATGAGAGCATTGAGCTTCATTGAGTACAAGCTTCTTTTAGCGGTGGGGAATGAGGGAAATCATTCCATCCTTTTCACACAAATGGAGAAACTATATTGTGCAAAAAGGGTGGAATGATTTGGCCACATTTTAAAACCAATTTCTAATGAACCTGGTCTCTAGCTATTGTTCATAGTTTCAGTCTAGCCAAGCATGCCATACGTCATACACATAGTAGGTATATAAACGTACCAGCGTTCTCTCCTGCGACTGGCTCCCTGTATGCGCGTGCGCAGGCGGCGCGGGGAGCAGCGCGGGCGCCTTGTGCACGACGAGCTCGTACATGTCTGCGAGCTGCGCCGCCATCTCCATGGAGATGTCCTCCGCCGAGCACACGCGGTGCACCAGCTCCTCCACCAGCATGTGCACCAGCGTCGACATCAGCCTGCCCGCAGGGACCAGATTATAAATAAATAAATGACATTTATTTCGAACTTTTAGTCCATACACTAAACATACACAACTTGCATCTATAGAGAAAATGATTAAACATAATGGAAGCAATTAGAAAATAAATAAAATAATAATGTCTTCTTGATATTTATATAGTGATGGTTAGAGGCCAAGGGTACATTATTGTCTATCACATACATAGTTTTTTTTTAAATTCACGTGTTTTTTTATGTTTGTCAAAGATTGTTTAGCAATCATGAATAAACGCGTAAATAATATATACGCGTAAGAAGCATGCACATGCACATACACCAAGGTACCGTAGGGCACTACAAGTACAAAGGAACATTTTTCGATAACCTGTGTATTAATTGTTCAAGTTTTCATTTTGTTATATCAATATTATGTATTAATAGTGAATGCACCTAATAAGTATGTGTTTACCAAAGAAAAGTATCTACTTATGTTTGTATTATATGCATTATCTAGTACCCATGATACAATGTTAGCTTAGTATTGGGCTAGCTAGCTAATATTTATTTATTGTTATTTTACCTGGTATACACGTTGGGTGGAAAGACCGAGATCCACACGTTCCGGAGCACATGTAGCTGGCGCAGACACTGCCTGATGGCTGCCTCCGCGTTGTCTCCCAGCACGTCCTTCACCACTATGCAGTTCAGGTCTGGAAACATACAACATAGACCCATAAAATCTTTATTCATCAACATTAGGTCTCTTATATGAATATGTGTTACATTGGATATGTCTAGTTAATTAATTTTCTCCCTAAAAAATACGAGACTGCTTTAAGCATAAAATGCTGCATTAGATAGACAAACAAAATTGACAAATGCTTTTTTTAATACATATTATAATAACACAATCAATTAAGTCCATATATATTTTGTTATACTGCATAGGTTTACACTTCACCATAGTTCACCTGAATGATGGGTGTCATTACATCCGAAACGCGTAAACAACATACACGAGTAACACGAGAGTGAAAAACGTTACAAGTAACCCTGACAGTAAAATTGACCATACAATCTTTTCTTAGTATTCCTTACCAGAAGACCTAATATTATCAAGTATCTGCTTCCTCTGCTGCTGCATGTGCATGGTGAGGTGCTTGTAGCCGAGCTCCCGGAGCTTCTGCACGAGGTCCACGAAGCTGACGGGGTATTGCACCGGCCGGCCCTCCAACAGGCACAGCCACTTGTCTCCGAAGGTCTGCAGGTTGTGTGCCAGGAACATGCAGTTGTTGTGGAACAGCGCTGGAAGATGGAAAACAGGGATTTTATCAATGTATGCTTCCAGCTCTTTCAAGTCTTAAATGTTATGTAAAGTAAGTTTTATTTATTTATTTGAATAATGGGCGAGCAGCAAATTGCTGATGTGCCCATATCACACTGTGTCAAAATTGTTTTATATAGTCTACACAAAGATAAAAAATTAAACAGTAATTTTAAAGCAACTTGCAAGAAATTGTTTGCATAATAATGCAGGTGCTACAATTGTACCATTTTTTAATAACTTTGTAACACTTCAGATAAGCTTTTCTAATTCATGACTGTCATTAATAAAAATATAGAACTGGTAGGTACTTTATGCCCAAAAAACATTTTTCAACTTACCTACATACTGAGGAATGGTCTGCAAATACTTCTCATGATGATAAGGCACCACTGCATTATACAGTTCGAACACCAGCCTCGTGGTGGTGTACAGCTTCTTGCAGACCACATCGGGGCACTGCACCGCCTGCTCCATCATCATGTGCACCAAGTCCAGCAGCTCCTGAGCAGACTTTGATATCATACACCTCGGGAAGTAGAACAAACTCTTTGGAATTGTTCTATCCAATATATCTAAAGCTTCATTATCATTTGTGCTTGAACCAGTCTCTTTGGGAACATTCTCCACACCAATAGACATAGTATCACTCAGGTCTTTGAGCAGTATTGTCCTAGCTTGCTCCAGTAGGTGCCGGCTGGCTTTGTCAGCAAACAAATCATCAATATCATCTATGTACTTTAGTATAGATATACTGTCATCTGAAGGGAAGAATTTAACACTGACTAGAAAACGCTGAAACTCTTCTATCTCCATTGTAATGCGACCATAGGTTTGCAAATCTGATATATTGTTTGGGATCGTGTCTATAAGACATTCTTCCATCAAAATGCTTGCAAATTCACTTCTCCTCTGCTTGCCCAGCTTTGTCATGGGAGTGACCAATGTAGTACCTTTGTAATTCACATCCAGCTTTTTGTTCAGGAACTTGAATAGCACCTTGAAGTTACCTATGACATCATCATAAGATGGTCTAATGTTTGCATTTGGTTGATGTGCCACAGTAATTGAGACCATTTCATCTGTCTCTTCCACAACTCTACACTCATTCTGCAGGACTAGCTTGATGACATCTTTGAAGAGAAAATCTGCAAACTCACTGATTTTTCCTGACAAGTTGTCACTTACTTCTAGTGCTTTCAGCATGTCACAGCAGAGAGGAGACTCATCAAACTTAATAGTTATATTTACTACTGTTTTTCTATTGGAAGGTTTAATTTCCCAGTGTAGGAGCCTGCTCCATTCTGCATACAGTTCTTGGATCAAATTGTCTAATATAAGCTGAGCTATCTCAGTGGTTTTAGTTGCAATATCCAGGTGGTCAAACCCGTCAGTGGGCAGTTTTAAATATTGTACTAGATCACAGACTGCCTCCACTGATCTTGTGAAGCTCTGTTGCTTCCTTCCCTCATCAAATTCTTTAACATACCTCCCACATTGAATCACATCACCCGCCAAACTGGTTGCAAAAGACACACATTGAAGTTCCTTAGACAAAGTATCATAGTTTTCTATAGACTTTACTATTTCAGCCATTGTTTCCTCTTCTATTTCCTTCTTACAATTCTCGAGGCGATCAACTAATAAATTACTCTCTGAGCACAGCTCTTCACTCTCAGATATAATATTTTGTATATCATAATCACTATTAACTAAAAAAGTTTTCAATTCACCCTTACATAATTCTAATTCTTTAATTATTAGTGGTATTTTATCTGAAGGTTTCCAGGTAGCATCTTCATCATTAAAAATACCTTTTAAAACCTCTTCTACATCATAAGTTGCCATTTTTATTTTCTTTTACTTCTCTCCTTCTTGATGGTGGGTTCTGGTCGTCTCTCGCGCTTCGGCGACCTCCTGCTCGATGTGCGATGTTCTCGCGAGTATCGATACTTGTTGGAGCTTACTGCATTTCTTATTGTATTTACCAGGAATCGTTTGTTGGCTTTATTTGCGTTAGATTTGACCCAACCGGATGGCCCGACTATTTCTGCTCTAGCAGCGCCCTGAACTGCTTCCCGCATGAGTTCCTCTACGGCTAGTCTGTAAACAAACAACACAATATATTCATGTAAAGAAATATTTGGTCAATAGATCATACAGGAACATAGAAAATATGGATCACTTACTTTTCGAGAGCTTCGTCATCTAATGTTTCATTTGCCGGTTTTTTGGTACCGTCTTCTTTCTCTGTCATAGTTCACAGTAAAGTAAGTCACTAAATTACTGCGCTACCACTGTTCGAAGTATTTTTATAATATTTCTCTGTGAAATCCCATTTTTCTGAATATTCTGTGCAAAAAACAAACACGAATTATTCGCATTTGACATTTACATTTTATTTGATACCCAGTTGTTTTCATTTTTTAGAGTTGTTCCAGGATAAGCAGGAAATAATCGAATAATTTAAATAAGCGATGATTTGCCATATTTACGAGTTTGACGGGGTCCATGGTCCATAGTGACTAGTGACGCAATGAAAGGCTGGCAGATTCGAGCCATACCCGCAATGAATGATACTGAAACATCTTCTCAAACTTACTTTGCTCACTCATCTTCTTCTTATCCAATGGGAGTGTCTAGGCTTTATCAAGCCGCCTTAAAGGCTTCAGACATCAGTGACCTACCTGAAACCTTGTTTAGTTGTATGTGCCGAATGTTTTATTTTCAACAATTTGGCGAAAGCTTTCAAACCACCCAAAAGTTCCCTGGCAGGTTATTTCGATTGCATATTCTATATTGGATATCGAGCTACTATTTTACAAACGGACGAAAAGCATGCCAACAGAATGCTCGGCAATAAATGCCCAACAATAACAAAGGTTTAATTTGTGAACTATTGTTTAATTTTTTTTTGCTATTATTGCCGAGCATCACAAGAGACGCAAATATGCTAACCTCTGCCGAGGTTACATCTTTGAGCCTTTTGGAGTCGAGACTTTGGGGCCGTGGGGTCCGGGAGCCCATACTATTTTCTAAAACCTCTCGGAGCGCTTGGTTGACGCGACGCATGACCAAAATGCTGGCCTTTTTCTGGCTCAACGTATCAACATTGCCATCCAGCGTGGTAATGCGGCCAGCATGCTGGGCACGCTGCCCTCTGGTAGTGGGCTGGAGCACTTAGATTATCTTTAGGCTTTTCTAAAGATTTTCTAAGTGCCCCTTTTTGTAGTAGTTAGAAGTAGTATGTTTAGTTTTCCTTCACTTGTTTTTATATTTTATTATTGTAAATAAAGCATTTATTTATTTATTTGTGAACGCAACTTTTTTTTACAGGCAACATCGACGTTTGCGTGGAGTGAAACGTCAGCCACGTACATCGACTTGTCAAATTCGAGTTAGGACTTTCGCTGGATTGTCCGTGAGACTAAAACTTTATTTACTGAAAATATTCATTCGTACAGGTACATAAAATAATCTTGCTATAAGTTTAATCAAATCGTTACTATAATTCCCCATTGAAATCTTAGTACAATACCATGAATTTCATTCAGATAACTGTATCAAAAAGCTTTCACTTCCATAGCCTATTTTTCATTTCAATATTTTCGGGATTTCAGACAGAATGGCTGCGAAACTATTGTCCGTAATCCTCATCCTCGCCGCTGCGGTGTCTGCGGACGACGAGCCGGCAATCGCTCGGCTTTTGGTGTCGAAACAAGTGCTGAACAAATACCTAGTAGAGAACATGGACATCTTGATCAAATACACTCTGTACAACGTGGGGACTGCGCCCGCTGTTGACGTGAAGCTCGTAGACAACGGCTTCCACCCGGAGGTGTTCGCGGTGGCGGGCGGCCAGCTGTCTGCCGAGATCGACCGTATCGCGCCTCAGACCAACGCGACACACGTCGTCACCGTGCGATCCAACAGATACGGCTACTTCAACTTCACATCTGCTGAGGTTCAGTACAGGCCCAGCGAAGAAGCCACTGAGGTGAGCACAGTTTTGTACATAAACACACTCATAATGATTCTGTTATCTCTGCCATATTACTACTACTACTACTACTACTCCGCTGGCGCAGCGACCCAAAGTGAGTCTTGGCCTCCGATACAAGAGATCGCCACCGGTCCCGGTCTTGAGCCGCTTCCCGCCAGTCAGCTACTTGAAGCACGCGTAGATCTGACTCCACAACGTCCTTCCAGCGGTACCTCGGCCGACCAACGGGACGACGGCCACTCGGGACACCGAGTAAGGCTCTCTTGACACTACGATCGTCTCCCATTCTCACCAAGTGACCCAGCCAGCGAAGTCTATAGGCTTTTGTCTCACCCATTATATTTGGTTCCCCAACCAGCTCTTCAATTTCAAGGTTCTTCTTTATTCTCCAACTTCCATCTTGCCTCCGGGTTGGACCCAAAATCTTGCTCATGATCTTCCTTTCAGCTACTAGCAATTTCTCTTCCTCTTTAAGAGTTAACGTCCATGCCTCACACCCATACATTAAAATTGGTCTAATTACAGTTTTGTAGATCCTAATTTTTGTCTTCCGGCTTAAAAGCTTGGACACTAAAACCTTATGTAGGGCTGCACTACACCGGAGGGCATTATGGATCCGAATGTCGATTTCCTCTTCCCTAGTATTTCTATCCGTAATAGTGCATCCTAGATATCTGAAGCTTGCCGTACCTTTGAAATAGCTATCCCCCACTTGAAGATCCATTCGCTGCTGTCTGCAGTCTCTGTAGCGTTTCATGTGGAGATACTCTGTCTTATCGTGGTTAATTCTAAGCCCTACCCTCGCGGCTTCCAGAGATAGAGTCTGAACAGATCTTGCTACTTCAATCCCTGTCTGTCCTAATATGGCTAGATCGTCTGCATAACCAATAACCCTGTGCTGTCCATTTAACTCGATACCAAAGTTTAGTTCCATAACTTTCCGGATCACATGTTCTAAAGCTAAATTGAACAGCATCGGGGATAATGCGTCTCCCTGCTTCAGGCCAGTAACTACGTCAAATTCCTCAGTAAGTTCGTGACCAACTCTAACCCGCATTCTGCTCTCCTTGGTAGCCATCTTGATTAGGGTGACAAGCTTGCGCGGAATGCTAAAATTGGATAGTATCGCGTAGAGGGCGTTTCTGTCTATGCTATCATAGGCCTTGCTGAAGTCCACAAAAAGGGAATGAATGCTCTGTGCGTACTCCCATTTCTTCTCCATCAACTGCTTCAGGAGGAAAATTTGGTCTACAGTGCTGCGATTGCGTCGGAACCCACATTGGTAATCACCGATGATCCTTTCCGCATGTGGTTCAAGTCTATCAAGCAGCACGTAGGACAAAACTTTGTACGCCGTTGGTAAGAGAGCAATTCCTCTGTAGTTTATACACTTCTTCCTACACCCCTTTTTGTGTACAGGACAGATGACCCCCACATTCCACTCACGCGGCTGTTGCTCTAACGTCCAAATCCTACGGAGAAGTTCGTACAGCCTCATTTGCATGTAGCCACCACCATATTTCCAAATCTCGGCATGTAAACTATCTATGCCAGGAGCTTTGTTGTTCTTAAGCCTCATTATTGCTCTCCTCACTTCTTCAAAAGTCAATGGGTCATCGTCAACATCATCAACATTTTCGGAGTTTGGCGTCACGGGGTGCTCCGGCTCAGCGCAATTCAGCAATCCCTGGAAATATTCTCTCCACTTCCTCTTTAGGTCTTCTGAGTCCGTAACAAGGTTGCCGTCATCATCAGTCAGAAATTGCGTAGATGGCTGATACCCCTTTTTCATGGACCGGACTTCTTGGAAAAATTTCCGCGTTTCGTTGGCTCTGATCAAAGTCTCCATATCTGTTACAATGGTCTCCATTTGCTTCCTCTTAGCCCTTCTAATAGTTCTTTTGGACTGCAATTTAAGATCGTTATACTGCTGTTTCCATTGTGAATCCTGTTCAGCCAGAATGCGGTATTTCCTAGTATCCTCAACCACCTTGTCACATTCTTCTGTCCACCATTTTCTCCTTTTACTACGCTTTTTCTTACCAATCGTCCTGAGACCCACTTCTTTTATTGTTTCTTTCATTGAATCCCAAAGAACATCTACCTCTACCTCTTCTACTTCAAGATCCCTGAATCTGTTACTAATCTCCTGTTGGAACTCCGTGCGCGTAATTGGATCTTTTAGTTTTTCCACATCAATGATGTCTTCAGCACGCCCCCATGCCCTCTTCTTAGTCCGGACCTTCATTTTCATCTTGATTCTTTGCATATAATGATCACTGTCACAGTCTGCTCCCCTATAAACTCGGATATCCTGAACAATGCTCTTATGCCTATCATCAATGAGTACGTGATCTATCTGGTTAATTGTACTGCCATCCGGAGACTTCCAAGTACCCTTATAAATGTCTTTGTGAGGGTACATGGTACTTTTAATTACAAGCGATTTTGAGGCTGCGAATGTAATTAACCTTAACCCATTGTCATTTGAAACATCATGTTTACTATGTCGACCAATCGTAGGCACATATGCTTCTTCTCGCCCAACTTTCGCATTAAAGTCACCAAGCAACACTTTGACGTCATAACTGCTTATCCGGTCAAATATGGTTTCCAATTCCTCGTAAAACTGGTCTTTAGCTATATCGCTATCAGTTTCCGTTGGTGCATATGCATTAACTATGGTGATATTTGAAAATTGGCTCCTGAGACGAAGCACAGAGAGCCTATCGGAGACAGCATCGAAACGGATAACATTTCCTAGGAGATTATTCTTTATCAAAAAGCCAGTTCCGTTCACATGGTGTCCAGTATTAGAGCCGCTGTAAAAGAGGGTCACTTCGTTATCGACGTTACACTCTCCTTCTCCAGGCCATCTAACTTCTTGGAGAGCCGCTATTCCTATACCATAGGTGCGCATTTCCTTCATAACTTTGTAGATGGTCCCCGGTCTGTATAAGCTCCGTACATTCCATGTGGCTAATCGGGTGTCCGTTGTGCCTCGCCAGTGTTCGTTAAGTTTGGGATCAGATCGTATTATTCTTTCTCTTGTCGGTTTCGTAACAAACTGTTTTTTACGTGGGAGGGTCGTCAGCCCGCCGCACAACCCCCATATTGCTGGAGGACCACACCCTACTTTGGTCAACGAGTCCATCGGACTTAGCCGGTAGCGTAGCTAGGCTGTACTACCGACCACTCCCCCATCCGCCACCCGGGGGACGCTCCCTATACGCCGTGAGGGCCAGCATTACGGGAAACAAAAATCTTACTGTGGCACAAGCTGAACTAGGCATTATTTACCAGCCAGATATGAGTTAGTAATATCTACAATTACAATTATCATATCTTAGTTAATTTGTACACACTGTTTTATTTACTCTGTAGTGATTACCTGAGTGACCGACTTGAATTTTTCATGGTGTTTAGAAGTGATTCTCATAGATGGACCATAAACTACACCATTTAAAATATTTTGTTTTCATAAAAAATACATTTTATCTATCAATAAGAGAAGTATAATGTAAATGAAAAACAAATCTACTTTATTATCCATAATATCAAGTCATTGATATGAGATGAAATAATCTTATCTATTTCAAGAAACATTGCCTTTTATCCTACTTTGGAGACTCATTGAGAAATATTTACTTGCCTCAAAGGACATTGACCTACATAACATCTGATAGAAACAAACATAGGTATTTGTTTTCATGATATTTACTTCACACATTGTTTTACATATTGTACTTACCATTACTTCAGAATAATATACAATATGCATTTTTAGTACTTTATACAAATTCAAAAGTTTCACTTTAAGTATCCAAATTAAATACCAACCATAGGTAGCCCTTGGAACTTCTATGATGTTTTTACACTGTTGGTGATTATAGTATGTCAGTTTAGATGTCTCTGATTGCTGTTTCCTTCTCAAGGGACTTTTATAAACCTTATATATTGAACACAGTACTAGTTCAATGATTATATGTGTAGAATTATGTATAAGTACAAACCCATTCCTTGTTAAAAAAAAGACATATTAATTGCTACAGTTACTATAACTGATAAGAACACCTAAATAAGTTTTTAGCATTCATAAGACAAAATACAAAAATAATGAAAAACATAATGTAATCAGTACATTCACAAATAATTACCAAACTCCTGTATTGGAATGCAGATACATAACTATTATTTCCTTGACTTGCAGGTGCAGTTTGCATACAGCTCATCCCCGGGTGAGGGTGCCATCGTGGCGTTCAAGGACTATGACCGCAAGTTCTCCTCCCACATCCTGGACTGGGCCGCCTTCGCAGTTATGACTTTGCCCTCCCTCGCCATCCCCTTCGGACTCTGGTTCTCCTCCAAGAGCAAATATGAGAAACTCACCAAACCCAAGAAGTCCCATTAGATAAATAGCTAGGTTAGTTAGTCTAACACTGATAGTGGTTTATGCTATGTTCAATTTTTATTTTTGTTACAATATAAATTATAGACAATAGTTATAGTGTATCTGGGAAGATTTTAAGAAAGGATTGATTGAAAAAATAGTTGTGTAATGTAGTATAAATCATTGTCAGTGAATGAATTCTCGTTTTTCATAAGTCCATCTTTGTTAATAGTAATTTATGAACAATACAAAAATTCTTTATAAAATTATACAGTATTTTATTTGGCTAAAGCTTAATGTTATGATTTGTTGCCACAATGTTTAAGTGGGTTTTACTTTACTTTCCAGTTCAAAACCATATCATATTCCATGAGCCTTACTTTTTTGTGATATCATCAAATCATAGGCATCGCTAACTACCTTTAATTGCTAATTAGTTAACTATGAATAGGTGTTAGGCACGGGCGGTCGTTAGCAGTCAACTCTGTGATAAAACAAATAGGTCAGGTCACTGAACTCTAAAATGAGCTACAGAATCAAAATAATATGAAAAGAATACAACAAAATATGTAAAAAATAAAGAAACATAAATAACCTAGTTCATAGCGTATGTGTAAAATTATGTACTTAGCGCCTGTTCATTTATTTTATTGTTTGGTATGTATTACTTGTCAATGTAGAATTAACGCCTAAAATTATTATTATAGCAAACTGGACTTCAACCAATCTACATGGGACGTACAAAAACAAATTTTATATGTTGTAGAAAGTGGTATTTTAATTGGGAGCTTCCGTGGGTCGCATGGATGACATATTAATAACAGGTTTCAGGAACTAACACGATTCTCTAACTAGATATAAGTAACAACAATTCTAATTTACTTGAGCATCTTCAAACTCTCACTCGGTTGGGTTTCTTGTCATCTACGTCACTCCACAGATATTTGATGGCACTAATATAATTATTCTATGCCACCATCCAACCAGTGAGTCACGATAGCACCCACACAAGTAGGTTCCTACTGTGGTGTGGTTTCAAACTCGTACAAGTCCACACGCGGCGAGGCAAGCACAACTTCCGGATCTTTGTCATACAGAGCGTAAACGTTACGTTATACGGTATTACGTTAGTAAATGATACTGATACTTTTTTTAAATACTTCGACTGTGAATAATTGGGTTGTGGTTATTATTTATGTAGGTTCCCTCTTTTAGATGGCTTCTTTGTATAGGTAAATAGTATTTAGGCAGTACTAAGTTTAGTAGGTAAGTATTCTATCTATTAATCGCGGTATACTGCAGTAGGTAGTTTTAATTACTATGATTCCATGTCTTATTTACTTCTCTGACGTAACGACCGAAGTGAGTCTTGACTTGTTTTGTAATTTCGTAGTTCTGTACATAGTCATTCTTATATCCTCTTCTTCAAGGAAAAAAGACGTCAGCGTAGTATTCAGTAGAATTTTGAATATTTTTCCTACTACCGTACGCAATGAATGCAATTACTTATGTGAATTCACGTAGGATATATATGTACCTACATAAAATTAAAATAATCAACAATCATTTTCAATTACTTACTTGAATATTTCAATAAAAAGAAACAATGTAGGTACCTACATATGTAACAAGGCCACCCCTCATTACTAGATTGGGTTCAATAGATGTATTTCCAGATCGTAGAAACATGTCCGTTTGCATTCCTATTTGAAGTTGTCTCAGGGTCATTGAGATTCTATAATCTTTAACATAATCACGCAAGAAGTCATTTGTAAGTCAAATTAGATTGTAAGTAGACATTCACTTTCACAACTTCTTTAAAATTTATGAAGTGTGTAGGTAATGTGAGGACCTATGCTTACCAGGGTGCATAGTGCAGCGTATATTTTCTATTAGGCGCGCGTCTAGCTAGTTTCATTATTCGATATTATGAAAAAAAATGCTGAACCCTAATCAATTTTATCTTATCTTATCAATTTATGACAAATCTTTTAAGCGGGGCAACAGGTAGGCTTTCTGTATTCTGAGCAGGTAGGTACCTTATCGGCGAAATATTTTCAATTAAGTAGGTAAGTACTTACTATATCTTTTATAATCAACTCCCATATTAATTTCCCAAACGGGTCGAGTTTCTTTTATTCGTTATCCTGACCTAGGTAACTAACAAGACGAACTATTGAGTATCACGGCTAAGCCTTTGATGACAGATAATTTAGAAATGACACGTCTGAAGGTTCATTACCTAGGTAGGTAGGTATTGTCTGATGACGCAGCGCCAGGTGAATGCTCGCCAGCTGATTAGACGCGGCCGTGGCAAAACTGTCGACTTACTTACAGTGGGCTAAATCTGCTGCTCTATTCTGTATTGGACAATAGACTTGCAACGAGTAAAAGTTTTTTCTAACAGACTTATTTAAAAGGAGGTTATAGAATAGTATGATGACTACTCAGGCTTTTTGAACATGTATTCATGAGTGTAGACGTTTGTCCACGATTTTCCACGAAACTATAAGTGGTACTAATGGTCTTTTCTTTGTATTTGGTATATTTTAACTTAGGAACAGAGTAAGTTTCTTGAAAATAGGTTCAGTAGTTTTATAGACATGAGCCAAGGCTAATTACCACTACTTTAGTTAAAGTGATGAGTTCTGAAAACGAAACCTGGTAGGTATCTCTGTCCTAAGTTAACAAATTATTTAGCAAAACAATTTTCATTTACGAAAAAGCCGCCGTTATCACCCGTTTTTACAGATTAGCAGATATAATGTTTATTATTTTATTGATAAGTATTACTCATTTTACTACCTATGTATTTGACGAAAATAGATAACAAGGCTCATTTTTTCGCACAGTCGTCTAGGAAATTTAAATAAGTCCACCAGAATAATTAAGTCCATTTAGGTAAAATTCTACCACAGGGTTTTTTTAACTACAGCAGGAGGCAGAGCATTTGTTACCTATATAGGTATGAACATTGTTCATTATATACAATAAACTTTTACTTTACAATCAGTAGGTATTTGATAGCCCTTATATGTAACTAGCCACGTCCTATAAATAGTTTCTCTATAGGATGCAAGTTTAGAACTACTATGACGAGTATGTTAAGTATTTGCAGCCCTTTGTTTCGATCGATCATTAGGTATAGATCCAAAGGTGCAAGAGACCTAAGTAGGTACCTAGATACAGCTGCGTTGCATTCTGTCATACCTGAGCTCGTGCCATAAGCATTTAACGTTTTAATTAAACCTTGACTAATTAGTAGTCACTGGTGTTTTACTAGATGCCTGTAGAGAGCTAAACAACATTAATTCGAGAGCGCTTATAGGTAGTTTATAGGCAAATAAGTAATGTATATGGTACCTATGTAATATGTATGACCTTTTACTAGTGCTTACATAGGTATATGACGTGTTATCTTAGAGCATCTAGTGTTCAAAGCTTGGCTCTTCATAAGATGTAATAATTTTATGATGAGTGGTCAAAAAAAAGTTATTGACATTAACAATTAGTAGGTATTTAAGTTGTATAAATGATTATTGCAATATATGATGTACCTATTATACCTAGTCAGGTCATAAATTCTGTCACATGATTAATATAAAATAATTGAAACAACTTCATTCTTTATGTAACCATTTATATACTAAAATGAACTTGAAAAGGATGTCTTGAGTGACTCCAAATTGGGATGAGGCTTTGAGCACGCCTTTTCCTCCAAGTGTTGCCATATCTTGTAATCTAACGGATTCAAATCTGGACTGGAGGAGGGCCAGTCTTCGTGCCGGATGAAGTCGATTTCACGCGCCGCCGCCAGTCTTGTGTGCTCTTCGCTCTATGAGCTGGCGCCGAATCTTGTTGGAATACCGAGTGCTTGTTATTGAACATGATATGAGAAACAGGTTCCAAAAGGTTCGTCAGGACTGTATTTTGATACACAACTGCATTCGTTTTTACACCTATCTCACAAAAATGTACCTCTGTTAAGCCCCAATAAGAAACTCCCAACCATACCATGAGCGAGGATGGAAAATGACCTCGTTGGACACGCGGAATACGTTTGCTCGCTTCTTCACTACTGTGTGCGTACACCTTATCATTTTGTTTGTTGTAGCTCTCTTCTACAGTAAATTTTTTTTCATCCGGAAAAAGAATTTCCAGATATTTTTTTCCCGCGTACCGCTTCAACAAAGCGCGGCATCTCTTCAGTCTCAGGTCCATTAGACGAGCATTCAAACGATGTCCTGTTTTTCTTCGATATGCCCGAAGTCCTAAGTCTTCATTTAACACCCTTTTCACCGTGGTTCTGCTTAACCCCATCTGAAGGGCCAACAGTTTCTGCTTACGTTTGGGATTTCTTTGAATTCGCGCCTTCACAGCTTTTATCACTGCTGGAGTCCTAACAGACCGAGGGCGACCACTTCTTGACCTGTCATCTACACTAGAGTCTTCATTGTATCGTTTGATGGTACGATAAACGAATCTTTTGGTTATATTAAAATTTTTAAGTATGTCAAAAATTTGAATTGGCGCGTAACCGCAACGATGCAATGCAATAACTGCAACACAGTCTTCTTTAAGCGTCCACTTCATATTTAAAAATGAGTAAAATTCTAAAAAGTACTTATACATTTTTATTTTCATGAACAATTCGAATTCAATAAAAAAATTTGTGGCCAACATTCTAAAAGAAAGGTTTTTATTGTGTGATAATACTTATGACCTGACTAGGTAGTATTATAGCGCAATGTTATAAGGTCAATAAATATATTTGAATCTTTGAAAAGTTAGCTGCGATATCGTCTTGGCAACGTTTAGGTACATGATAATGTTTGTGCATGCTGTTTACAAAATTCTGGTTTTCTAATACCGTGACTCATAGAGTCATAAGTCATTACACTGCTAAGATATTTTATGGACAAACACGCAATTTAATACATGACGTCACCAAATCACGATCTTATCTTATAGGACTCTAATGCACTTGAATATTAACATATATCTAAGTATAGACATACTTATCAAGCTAAGTAGGTACATGTATTAACATCTACGAATAAGAATATACTTACATACTTATCGACCTAGTATCTGTATGGTAGAATATTAATTTCAAACATGAAGTTAGATTCTACTTCTAACTTCATGATTTCAAATGACTCACAAAAGTCGGCCTGATTGCAACAGAACTATCTGGAATCGCAACATTCAGTCACTGACTATGTAATGTTCAACGCATATAGCTCCTGAAGCATGAAAAATGTGCTAAAGTGTAAGACACGTAGCTTAGTGGAGACTGGTATATCGGGTAACCGGTTAAAACTGGTCTAGCTTACATAAATAACCCATTTTAATTGATTAGACAAACAAAAAAATATAACTACCAGTTTAGCATTATTTTCTGTGTAACAACTATCCATGTTATTTAATATTCATTGGTCTTTTCAAATTAAATATATTTAGCCAATATCCGTCTTGACATTTTGACTCATTAGAAGGCTGTCGATACCTTAACAACATTCTATCAGCAGGTCCAACCAATTTCGCGTCTGGGGAGCTTTTCATAGGTCCTCAATCGTCATCACAAAACAAGGGTCGCTATTTTTTTTTAATTTAACTAGTTCGTTTTGCTTCTGCTTATAGTGAAAGCACTGATTGTGGATAGAATCCAGATGAGAAAAATGAAAACTAGTTCGTTTTAAAACCTGGTTTAATTTAACAAATACCCTTCACACAAAGACAATTCAGTCAGTTTTAATTTTTAATGTAAATGAGTCGTGAATTTCTTTGAACTTGATATCTTGATTAGGACGGATAAAGCCCATAGCTATCGCACAGACACGAACTGGCGGTAAGTTAATAAATATAGGACAAGAGGCTGATGGAAATCCAATAAAAAGGTTTACAAAAACAGGTGGCTACGTCATTACACTATGATATGGCTTCTCTCCAGTTTCGATCCTGTAAATAAATTCGTCGACTCGATACAGACTCGTGGAATATCCCATAAAATTGATTAACATCCTAATGTTTAATGTATGTTATAATGTTGACAGAACATACATGGGCATGATGTCGCACCTATTAGATATGACTACACGTGTGTGTGTGTGTGTAGGTCGCACACAAGCATGTATATATAACAGCAATGGCCTTCTGGTGTAACTACTTGCGAAGTGTTGTTTACATAGCCGTGCCAATTAAAGAGTTTACGCTCCTTTTAGACATTTTTGAAGACTGCCTCCGCTAAACAATCTAAAGAGCAACTACAAAATAAACACCAAAATATGTATAGAAAATTTATTCAATAGCTGATGACTCTCCTAAAATAAATACATTACGAAATATCACATTATATACAACAGAGTCTGTTCATGTATAATTAACGTCCATATTATTTACTAAAAGTAAGTAGGCAAACAAATCGACAGCCATAAAACAATCACAAAATAATGCTTGATATCTTATGCCCAGTACAGTTCCACTGATGCATGCATACAATAATAGTTTCGATACGCAAGATAGACCTTACATTAATTTTACCTAATGTTATACAATCTCGTATAATAATACTTAGCTGCTGCTATGTAAATAAATATAGCTACTAACAATACATAAATATAATATTTTTCGAAAACAAAGTACAACAACGAAAAGTAACTGGTGAATGTGTGTAAAGGCACTTGCTGAAGTCTTCCGAAACAATTATACAATTGTCTCTAGATGCTACAAAATGTTTGGTATTCAGGTTCCAGGAAGAGTTTTCCAAAAACCAGCCCTTTAAAGTTAGTGATAACGTATCAAGGAAGTACATAGAAAAACGCACAATGCAGTTCTAGAGAGACAAGCGTTTTGAGAAATAGCGCACAAGATCCAAACTTGATGGTGGCACAAATTACTAAAATATAACGATGGGACGTAAGAAGGCCATGTGTGTGGCGAGCCCGGCGTATCTCATGTATACGACAATGTCATCGATTTAGCATTCTGTCTGCCCCATGGGCGCGCATGGACAGGCTCTGTTCGTCGTCCCTGCTTGAGTTCTCACATCCATACAAACATACATTTGGGAGCTGTTTTCTTAGGATGTAGTAGCAATCGCCCACTGAACATAAGATCTCAGCGTAATTACTTATTAGCGCTCAATTAAAATAGTTAATGAACTAGCGTATTATCGTAAATAATATTATTGCGTTACTTATTTACACTAAATCGCTAAAAAACTTCTAAATCCTGCTGATATCGCGCGCGGACAAACCCATTATCCGTCAATTTTTGGTTTATCTCTCGCAGTTATCGCGTCGCTTCACGACGTCACGGAGAAAGGGTTCACGTCTGTACACCTAGATAACAGGCTGGCAAGGGGCGGAGCGCTTATATGTTGATGGGATCTGGACTGTAGTCGTACGAGTGCTGCGTGACGGGCGAGGAGGCACCGTAGTCGGGCGTGGCGGGCGGAGACGCGGGCGAATCCAGCGGCTTGGCTAGCACGGGCGCTACGTACTCTGTGAAGCGCACGGCGGACTCAGCCTGCAGCGGCGCGGGCGGCGTGCAGCTGGGGAACGGACTCAGCAGCACTAGCGTGCCGAAAGCAACGATGGACGCCATGATGAGGATGATAGTGCGTGCCTCGAAGCCGGCTCGCAGCCCCGCCCACGCCGCCATGTTGACGAGCAGCAGCAGCACGGACACACGCACGAGGCGCACGGCCGTGGCGTGAATGCGGCCGCCGCCCACGCCCGACATGTCACACGGCCCGTACGCGAAGTAAAGGTTGTGCTTGTCACCCACATGCTTCAGCATCATGTACAGCAGGCCGAAGGGCGCAATGAGCGGGCACGCGAGGCTGTACACCATCGTGATGGAGAAGATGGCCAGGCTCCACGCGTAATGCACGCCAAATGGAAACTCGTACAGGATGGCCTTTTTCACATAGCTCTTTTCCGCCTTCGACTTGGATTGGACCAGGTACCACACATACAGGAACAGCTCAGGGAAGCGAATCAGCTCTAGTGCAGTACCGATAAAGCCAGAGGTTATGACATAGTTAACAAAGAATGCTCCCTTGTCAGGCAAAAACACACAATCCCAGCGCATTGTGTCATTCTCATGATGGAATGTCCACCTGAGGAATGCTTCAGCACTAGCCAGACCGAGGGAGGGTAGAATGAGGGTCATGAGCAGCAGGAATGATACAGTTTTAGTCATGATTGAGTAGTTTTGCTGAGATTTGGTCCAGTGGGAGAGAAATTTGTCTGAGAAAGAAACAATTGCTGGCATGACAGCAGCCATTGTCCAGAGCAAAAGGGTTGGCAGAAATTCAAATATAACAGCACTCAATTTGTTGCTGAATGTATCAGGTTTAGCTACCACGGTATTAAAAATGTTCACCACATAAGTTGGAGTAGTAAGGAAAAACAGAACAATGAACAGGCAGAAGTTAACAACAATGGCCTTTACATACCATACACCAGGCTGAACACTTAAATTCTCCCAAATGATGTCTGATGGGTTTGTAGCGTGAGACAGCACCCAGCCTCGGTGCAGACTGAAGTGGTTTATTACATGCTCCGCTAGCTGATATGAAGGCAGAGTGAGGAATGCAACACCAAGGGGATCATTCAACACTATGGCTCTACATCTCTTAGCTTCATCTTTCAGTCTTTTTTCTTCAGCAGTGTAGAAGTCTAGAGCATCTACTTCTGGGCCGCACCATGTAGGCTTTACAGTAATTCGCTTGCCAGTTTTTCTGAAATAAGTATTAGTGTAGATGAGGGCCTCAGTCACCATCTCCCTCTGCTCCTGCACACTCTGCAGCTTGTTGATGTTGTACGCGAGGCGGAGATCTACTATCTGTATGTGTGGGAAGTTGTGTGCAAAGTAGGCCCTTATAGTGGACTCATTTCTGTCTGCCTTTGATATGTTGGTAATCATAATGGTTCCTGTCATGGATTTTGGTACAGGTTTCCGGCCAGTGCACCTTCTCATTATTAGCACTGACACTGGCAGGAATGCTATGCTGATGATAGTATGCACCCAGAGCCACAAAGAGCGCCCTGTCAGGTTGGACAGGGTGGTTCTACTAAAGGTGCTGGCGTCCACCTGCAGGTTGGTACCCTGGAAGTTGATGGGCAGGATCATGCCAATGGAGACCAGTGTGACAATGAACATCAGCGTGATGGCGTGGCGCTGGAAGGACAGGTAGTGCACGGCGTCGGGCCCGCACTTGGCCAGCACCTGCTCGCGCGTGACACGGAACACGGCCGGCAGCCACGTGAAGAAGCCCTCGTCTATGTTGAGGGACTCGTCGTTGCTGCGACGTCGCTCCACCAGCGAGTCTCCGTCGCCGCCGCGGTAGAACAGGTTGGTCCACCGGCTCTTGGAGCGCTGCACGAGCGCCATGCGTCCGTAATTCCATGCCGTCCGCCTCAGCACGGAGAACAATAGGATCAGAAACGTCCATGCTATCAAGTTCAAAATCAGCGTTTGTGGGATACCGTTGTAAGCTCCGGTTATGATCACATTCTGCGAGGGGTTTATTAGCATGCAACCTTCATCGTCCGTTCCGTTGGATGTGTTCGCACTGTTCGCAGCCATGGAGAACGATAATATTTCGTTTGTTTTACGATTCATTTTCGATGTCGCAACACGGTCACTCGGGCGATAAAAGAGAAAGTATGCACATAATGCGATTCCCACCAAGAGCACGAACGCACACTTCACGTAAAACTTATTGGTATACAGTTTCGCGACGAAAATTCGACACCATCTGGAAAATCTATTGTTATTTTCAGAAGTCACGATAACAAAATCGCGGATGACGTCTACTCGGTCAGCGACAGACAGAAAACTAAAGGGATGGGCTAAATCACATCACATGCGTGATATGAGTGAACTCGATAGCAGAAAAAAAATAACACTATTTATACAATCGATTGATACACAATGCTTCTCCTACCCCATTGTGTGTGTTTATGTTTGTCAATTCTTGATTTTAATGAAATTTGGTACTGTAGTAGATTAGACCCTGGATAAACACGTTAGTAAATTTATGTATCCCGTATCAACGCAAGTAACACCGCGGGGCACTTCTAGTATAATATAAGATAAAAAACACATAGTTATCGGTGATAGTCATAATATTCCTCTAAGCCATTTTTCGGCTACGGCGACCACATTTAATATGGTCGCCGTTGTCGTATGTTGTCAGAAATAAAAAAGAATTAGCGACGCGACAGCGACGCTCTTACTTTTTTTTATTTACGTGGGATAGGTTTACGTTTGCCTTCAACCTGCCTGATGTTAAGCATTGCTGCTAGAGGATACCTATTAACACTAGATTTGAAGACCCTAGATTGTACTTTACTCACATAGGTACTTAACCAATATTGGCCGTAAATGTCATATTTATCGGTATGAAATTACTTACAATTTACAAATGTAAGCGTACCTATATTACTAATTTTTTTTTCAATCAATCGGGTTATAATACTTACTAATAAAAAAATATTCCAGAACATTTGACATTCATGGAATACTATTATTATTAAAAGATTAACTAAACGGTTTTCACTCACGTACGTTTTTTTTACTATTATTATTCATTGCCACACTAAAATTATAGGTACCTATTAGGCGAAAGTGAGTGTTTGTGCGAATGTGTATGTTTTTTACCTCTTCATGCTAAAATGGCTGAGCAGATTAGGATGAAATTTGGTAGGGAGGAAAATCATACCCTGGAGTAACACATTATATTATGATATTACTATTTACTAGGTATGTCTTATATTTACGTGCATGCATTAGAGATTATTATGCAAAGAGATTAAACTTAGTTAGAATAAGATAAAGAAGAAGTAGAAAATAATGGCACGAAGTAGGATATCGATTCCCTAAATAGAAAATCGATTAAAGACAGAGAACATCACTATAGCATAGACGACAAAATTTCTTGATTGATGTTAAATGTTAACATTTATGACATTAAAAAGTAACGTTTCGATTAGCTTAAAAAGCTATATTGTAATAAGGACTGTTTTGTGAAAAATAATATTTGTATGAAAAATTGAAATATCCATTTACAATTTTTACAATGATTTAACTTATATTTGTACGATTTTACCTTTGTATAAAAATATAATAAAATCCTCTGACAAAATAAAAAATGAGATCTTAAATTAAGCTTGTTTAAAGCTCAAACTGAGTTACTCTTTTTACGTTTTAAGAAATGTATACCAAGATGAGATAGACATATTTAAGTACACGCAAGTTAGAAAGAGATAAAACTAGGTGAGACAAATTGAATAGATGTTGAATAGTATGAAAAGCGATTTCAGAAATTCGTAAAGTTCGGCCGTTCGATTAACTTGTTTCCTATTTTAATACAAATTAAATGATTTTCCACATCGTGCAACGTTGAAATTATGGCTGATTTCGATTGGAACAATTATTTAGAAACAATTAAAGGTGTTGCAGTGCCCGAAGAATTATTTTTACATGTAAGTTACAAGATTTTAAATCTGTCGCGTTGTATAATATTGTTTTAGTTATCGCTTATTTTTATTAATAAGATATTAATGAAGCAGTTACTAAAGCAATTCGCCAATTATAATTAATAGAGATTATTTTTATATATTAGAACAAAGTTAGGTAAAATATAGACACCTCAGCAAGTGAGGATATTGTTTTTATTTCTATTTTTATCCTCATATCGCAGTCATTTAATTACAGTATACTTTTCACGCCACTTTTGGCATAACATACGTGAGAATAATTTCAAGGATATCTTTTCAAACAGTTTTACACAGTTTCTTAAAAATAATGGTGACCATATGGAAAAGGTTACTTGAGTACCTATATGTGGTAATATTGCATTGTCTTGTATTGTTGCAATAATTCTGAGATCAATGGCACTGAAAGATCAAAATGACGACCTCTATAAAGTAAATAATACTTGCTATGATACTTAATGAAAAACAAATGAATTCTTACAGAAAATAAGAGTTAGCATCATATTATCTCTCAGTTAAATTTTTTAAACTTCTTATATTTTTATTAATAGATAACTGCATATGTAATTAAGTAAGTTACATATGCAGTTATCTACTGTTACTGAAATCCTTAAAATATATTAACCTTGTTGCAAAGTTTGTTAGAACAGGGTCATCAGTATTTCTAGGTCATGCCACTTGTACATGACCTATATTTATAATTTAATAGGTACTTGGGTGGTTCAGCTTACACTTCTACACACAGTCCAAAGATTTATAATGTACTTAATTGTATCTAGGAATATTATTAACAAATATAAGAATTATGCTTAATAGGTTTAAGCAAAATTAGAACTACAAGAACTCAGTATAACACTGTTTTGATACATGATCATTTCATTAAATAAACATATTTTAAGATATTTTATATATGTGATAGCACACATACATTACAATGATATACACAGGAGATGTAAAAATGAGGTTAGCTTGTAAAAAATTGCTCAGATATAGATCAAGACTCATAAATATATTTTTAACAGTTAGTACTTTATATAATATAAATAATATAAGCATATTTAATTACATGTTGATATGAATCTGAAGATATTATGTTTTTGAGAAATTTTCCATTCACATAAGCTAGGCAAGTACATGTTATAGTAAAATTTGAGCATGTATTGTTTGTTTATTATATATAGTATAATATATTATTATATAGTAATAAGCATGTTTTAACCTAAATTGATTAATGCCAAATCTTATAATTATTGTAGATAATAAGTTTGTTGTAATTATCTATGATATCTATCTATCTATCCTTGTGTTGTGCAGGTGGAAGCCAGCCTCAACAATGGCATCAAGCAGGGCATGCTCCTGGAGGTGGCTCACAAGAACAACCCTGACGTGTACTGGATCGCTGAGATCACCATGGTCTGCGGCCACCTCCTCAGGATCAAGTTCATCGGAGCAGACACCGACTTTTGGTGTGACATATCTACCACTAAAGTCCATCCACTGGGCTGGTGTGGAAAGTATGATGAGCTGATTGAACCACCAGACGAGGTCAATGAGAAGTATGGAGATACAATCATAGAAATCATGAAGAGTGCCCTCTTGGACGGCCAGTCAGTCTCTATTGAGGCTCTGAATAACAAAGGCCTGTCACCAATAGATAGAATCAAAGTTGGCATGAAGGTGGAGGTGCAGAATATACTGGATCCTTATAAATATTGGATTGCTACTGTAAGTTATGATAATCAATTACCCTGTGTAAATGGAATAATATTATTTTACATTTATTTATTTATTCATTAACTTCAATTTTATTGAAGATATCCAATGTGAGAGATAAACTATAGTATTTTTTCAATATTCATGTTTCAGTTACAAATATAATGGCATTTTTAGAATAAGAATAAAATAAATTTATTGTCACATGAAACATTAAATAGACACACAATAAAAAACAAGAGTACAAATAAGAAGTTTCATGTCACAATCTGGCCCCAACTCAGCATATGCTGGATGCAAGCATCCAGCGCTGATCTTCCGTTGGGACCGGCGGGTGACGTCACGCACGTAGATATATCATAATACACGTAATAAAATAAACATAATACAGCGAAGTAGTAATACATACACAATATAATGAATACAGAAAAATATCACAAACAGGCAATGGATTATAGTAGGTAACTAACTATATAGGTATTTAGTGCATTAACAAATAAACGTATGAAAACAATAGATTAAAACACATAGTATAATACACACATATTAACACAACAAATAAAATTTTTATGCTTTCTTATTTTATAAATTTAATTAAAATTATATCTTAAACATAGAATAATATTAAAGCATTCAGTATTTTTTTTAATTTAAGTTTATTTATTTATTTATTTACGCTTACCTCAATTAGTTTCAAATAAAATAATGTAGGAGTGTTTCTTCATACATCATCAATTTTATTTGTTGTGTAAATATTAATTTATGTTTTCTTTTTGAATGAAATTCCTATTTCTCTTCACAGGTATCAGAGAACGTAGGAGGTCGCCTGCTGCTGCGCTACGATGGCGCTGATGATGACTTGGAAAAGATCTGGATCTTCTTCTCCAATCCACGTCTCAGCAGCTTTGGCTTTGTCACCAACAAGGTCAGTTCAAGGTTCTGCTAAATAACTATTATTATAACAGAAACTAAACTAACTTTTTCTAAAGATGGATGGGCTTTCCACTTGATCAAAACTAATCTAATGTTACAGTTCCCTCGCTTCAAAGATGAATTATTTTTAATATTAAATAATCTTTTTCATTCTGCTAGGTCGTGAAAGCCATAGTTCACTTTATCAAATTCTGTTAAACAAAATACAGTGTAAACTCTTTGTAACGAAACTCAAGGGACTGAGCATTTTTTGTCGTTATAGAGAGTTATCGTTATATGGAGTGTTAACGCCATGTTAACAGTTTCAAAGTAGTTTTACGACTGATAATAGGATAGGTACCCAGTATGCTGCACGTGTTCAAGGCAATTAAGGATAACAAAAGCTAGACCGACCCCGGATGTTTCGGAGCTTCAAAGTCTTTTGTTACCTGATAACATAACATAAACAATAATAAATATTTACTGTCTAAAAATATGAACACATTTCTTCGTAATAGAGAATGGCGTATCGTTATAAAGAGTGTTTCAATATGTGGGTTTTAACGCAAACCAACCTTGGGCTCACTTCAACGTTATAGGGAGTTTATCGTTACAATAGATTACGTTATAAAGAGTTTACACTGTAATGCAATGATTACAAATTCCTAACTTATCTATACTAATGTATACTAATATTATAAAGCTGAAGAGTTTGTTTGTTTAAACGCGCTAATCTCAGAAACTACTGGTGCGAATTGAAAAATTCTTTTTGTGTTGGATAGACCAGTTATCGAGGAAGGCTTTAGGCTATATAACATCACGCTGCAACTAAAATGAGCGAAGAAACAATGGAAAATGTGAAAAAAAAACGGGAAAAATTATTCATCTTTGAGCGCTTCCGTTGCGTGTGCTGCGAAAACGGTTCAAGATATCAAAAAAATATGTATATATTCCTCTTGAAATTATCTAACAAAATTTCTGCAACAGTATATGTCTATCTTTTAAGACTAAATCACTAAAACCGTTTTTATGGTAATAACTATTCCATGCGGACGAAGTCACTCTTTATAATGGTGGATACAACAACTATTCCAGAAAAAATAATTATGTTATACATAACACAATTAGTAATATTTGATGTATAATATAAACTATATACACACTATCATGTTCATGTCATCCTACAGTACCCTACTCACTTTGCAAGCAAGTTGATAGCTCTACAGTAGGTACTTATTTATTTTTCTCTACATAACATGTTACTATTAACTATCTGTACATCTTTATAGCCACATCTGTATTTTATACTCGCCATTAAATAAAACATGATTTTAATGACAGAAATGTTCCTTGTGCAGAACTCACAATTCCACATATAAAATGCAAGCAGTACTTTAGTCAATTTTTTTAATATGTTTTTTATAAGTGGCTGTGAACATATATTTAGGTACGTTACCATTTTGCCTGAGTTCTACGCCAATGATTTTTGACTCTGTCTGTATTATGTAATTGTACACAATTAAATATACCTACCTAATATCAATAGCTAAAACACAAGTTATATACCTAAGTGCAAACATGCTCTATATTAAGTTAATAGGTAAGGTAAATAAATTTGTTCAAAACATGTTGCATAAGTATTACTCCAATCAATAAGTAAATAAATGATTATTTCCTCTCTACTATCATCATCATCAGCCTGGTATCGCCCACTGCAGGGTAAACACTATTAGTCCTCATGCCGTGCTTGCCCTGCTTAGCATAGGCCTCTCTACTAAAATGCTACATCGTCGCGCAGGGCTCGCCGTGGCAGCTGAAGTACCCGGGCAAGGTGAACAGGTTCTCCTGCAAGAACAAGCTGAGCACGCAGCTTCGACTCAGCAACGAGGAGTCCATCATTGAGCCCACGCCCGCTGACTTGTTTCAGGTATTTTCCTAGACTTAGGCTGTACATTTTTTTTTTACACGAAATATGCTTACGTTTGACTATAGCCTGCCTGATGTTAAGCACCGCTATAGTCTAAGATGTAACAAGCTTGCCTAGATGAAACGTATTTACTCTAGATTTGAAGACCCCTGAGTTATAATTAACTGAGAACAGGGCATCCAGGTTATATCTTTTGGCTTTTTTACACTTTAAATTATATAATATTTGCGGCTTAGCTCGCGTTGCTATGGGATAAAATAATAAAAAATAATGTATCTGTCCAAGAAAACTCCCCTAACGAATTATTTCTGCGGGGGAGTCACGACCCTCAGTCATGAGGAAATACGACTAAAGAGAGAGGCTGTAGATTTTAGTTAAGTACATACATATTTTGACACCTAAAAATATATTTGCGACTTAGCTCGCGTTGCTTTGGGATACATGTGTCATTCTCAAGACTACACCACCATGATTCTAAAATTCACCATGGCACGTCGCTCTGTTGTGGACCATACCAATAAACACACTTTCAATTGCATTAAATTGGTATTTTTTCTAATTATACCATTTACATTGAGTTTTTTTATAGACAGATGATTATTTATCTATCTAATTATACAGGTGTAACAGAAGGGTGTGACAATATTAAAGAGTATACATATATATCATGTAAGGAGTCATATACCAAAGTATGAAAAATTAAATCGCATATATTTTTTACCATACAAAAATTAGATAATATTTTTCACTTGATTTCGTGGCAGCCCTAGCGAGTGACGAAACCGAAATAAGCACACATTCTTTCATCCCGTTCTAGCATAAGTTTTAACGCAACGTATTCTCTCTCTCTCGCGCTCTCAGAGAGACGCCGCCGCGCCGTGTCATTTGTCAATGAAAGAAAAGTCAATGAACGCTCAAAATGATAAGATGTAGGGTTGCAAGTCTTAAAGTTTTAATGAAAGTTCAACTTATGATTACTCGAAATCTATGACACTTAGAATTCTGAAACCTAGTGGGCTGTATTCTATATATACATAGGTATGTATAGTATAAGTATTGTCACACCCTTCTGTTACACCTTGTGGATCAATTGAATTCTAGCACGTTAGAAAATTAATAAAACATTCATTCAAGTTTCAGAATTTATTCCATAAGATAAGATAGTTTACCCTAATGTTTTCTCTCCACAGCCCACCCAGAACCTAGAAGCGCACAGTTTCGTGACGGGCATGAAGCTGGAGACCCTGGACCCGCACGACATGAAGTGCATCCGCCCCGCCACCGTCGCCAAGGTAAATTAAATAATCCTCTTTTTGAATAACAGTGGCTAACTCTAAACTCAGGAGTTTTAAACCACTCTAGGGGCCTCTGTATAAATATATGGGCATACCATAAAAACTGTGATAGTGCTACTATGACAAACAACTGGAAGCTACATAATGTCACACAAACAGTTTACAATTTTGTGGCCAAGTTTACTCCCGTAGCTCACCGAACAGGCATTATATAAGTATTTAATGCCTGTTGGGTGAGTAACGGGATATCTTTAAAAAATAATAAAATTTGATAGTTACTTACCCTATTTAAACAAAATTCCTTATATTTGCAGGTATTCAACAACTTCCACTTCCTAGTAACACTGGACGACCACCAAGAAAATTATGAAGAGTCCAAGATGGGGTGGCTGTGCGACTCGAGCCACCCCTACATCTACCCCATAGGCTGGGCCGACCGACACAAGTTCCCCATTAAACCACCCAACATATGGAAAGAGGGGAACTTCGACTGGGATGAGTATCTCTCCATGACGTCATCGGTCCCAGCACCGGACTACTGCTTCTCGACGAAACTTCCCTTAGAAAGTGTCGAAGTCAATATGAAATTAGAAGCAGCCAACCCACAAAATCACGAGGAAATCCACGTGGCGTCAATAGATGCGATCGTAGAACACATGCTCTGCATAGAGCTGTTACCTATTGGAGAGAAGTTCTGGTGCTCTCAAGACAGCGACTTACTGTTCCCCGCCGGCTGGTGCGACAGCAATAACTACGCGCTACACATTCCAGACCTCACTAACAAGAATAAGAATAATACGGAAACTACGAAGGACCAAAACAAGGAACCGAAGCCCAGAGCCAAAGTTGCCAAGGAAGAGGGGAAATCTTCTGAAGAGTGGTGTGATAGGATATACTTCAACTACAAGTGTTACGCTGGACCCTCGATCAGTCGCAACAAGTTGTCTCAGCTGCCCAAGCACGTCGGGCCGGGGCCGCTGTCGCTGGTGCTCAAAGAAGTGCTCAATAAGACCATATCTGCGTCGTACAAGCCAGCTAAACTGCTGAAGGACTGGGAGACGGAGGGGCCGCCCGAGGAGGGGATGAGACTCGAGATGTTGCGCGCTAAGTGAGTATATTTTATTTGATAATGTATATAGAATATTTGAAACTACTTTGGCTAATTAAACGTTTGTAACGTAAGAAAAGTTTGTAGTAATAAAGTTACCTACTTATAATTACCAACTTTATTTGTTAGATATTTATGTACCTATACAAATATTTTAACACATACCTACGATTTAACCTACCTACTTCATCTAAATTTGACTTAAGCTAGTTTTAAGATCTAATGAGGCGTCTAATGGTCCATAATTTTGGTCGGGGTCATCACGATGCTCAGCATTGAGCTATCGCCTAGAGGAGGAGGAGTTTTAAGATCCCTATATTTGAATTCTAGTTAAAACAGATGTTTGTTTAGCGTTCTCAAATTCTAACGCTATTTTTTAACTCATCAACCGATGATCAACTTTGATCACTGCTTATCTTACATTTAGATAAAAACAGATAATAACATGTTACATTGTTCTTGTTCAGACTAAAGTCGAGCACGTACCACGCGTATGTGCCGATAGTGTGCGGCGCGGCGCGCGTGGCCGCCTTCTGCCGCGGGGTGTGCGCGCGCCTGCAGGCCTGCCCCAGCCTGTTCGGGCCCACCGAGTACCCCGAGCGGTGCCCCGACAACTGCCAGCTGGTCGGCAAGTCCACCTTCCGTGAGTATACACTTACTATAACCATGCTATAACTTGATGCACTACCACTCGCCTGATGAGGACTTAATTAATATGTAATTAGCACAATATAATACCATAATAACGGCCTCCCATGTTATTAATACTCGCATAAATATGGGATAGCAAGCAACATACGAGTATGTATTTGTCCTGGTTCTAATCCACCTCCATGGCGGGTTTCATCCAATTTGAGTCATTTAAATCAACTAAACTAAATAAGATCGTGTAACAATTAGGTATATGCACACGCATTTAGAAAACCGCAATAGTAAAAGAACATTATTACTCTATATTATAATGAATGTGTGCTCTTATTTTAACGTAATTTATTTATGATTTTCCAGATAACGGTACAGAGCGTCGCGGTAGACCTAAGGGCAGCCTGAACGGGCGGAGGAGGAAAAGAAAGTGTGTCGCCGAGAAACGTGAGAAGGAACCTGTCCAGGAGGTGGAGAACAAGGACTGCGAGTCTGCCGAGAGCTCCCTCTCAGCGCCGCCCTCCGAGCCCGGCACGCGGCCCGCCTCGCCAGACTCCACCGACGACAAGAAGCGGCGCCGCGACAAACACCACTACCCCAAACTGGAGATGAAGACCCGCGGCGCCAAGCTGCCCAACTTCGCGCTGCAGATGAAGGAGGCGCACTGGAACAAGAAGGACGTAGAGACCATCTACAACAACTCCTGCGCCAACAAGAAGCAGAGCTCCAACTCGCACTACAGCGATACGGAAAACGAGACCAACGAGAGCAGTACCAACTCGCGAGACAAAAATATATCAGACGTCTCGGACAGTGAGGAGCCGGAGCTCAAGAAACTCAAGTTCAGCAGCTACGACCCGCTGCCGACGGACAACAAGATGTTCGAGAAGGACGTGGCCACGACCTGGACCCACGGCAAGCTCAAACTGTCCCAGAACCCTCTCGAGTGGTCCGTGGACGATGTGTACGCTTACCTGAGCAACACTGAAGACTGCAAGCTGATAGCCGACAGGATGAAGCAGGAAGAGATCGACGGGCCCGCCTTCATAATGCTGGACCTGCAAGTCATCAGGGAGTTCCTGCACATGAAGAAAGAGTTCGCCTTGCAACTCAGCAAGCATATAGAAATGATCAGGTGGTATTCCGCCAATTATGAAAATGGAGAATCATGAATTTAATTAGTATTAACTAGATTTAAGCGAGTATTACGACATCCGATGCATTCTTTATCTAGTCCAGAATAAAATATATTGACATTTAATTGGTTTATTTTAATAATGTATAAATAAAAATATTACAAACGCAAGCAGTCTACACAGTTACACAACGGTACTCTTGCGGAATTTGCGGCACAGTTGGTTACACAACCTGGACAGGAATGACTTGGGACTCTCGTTGGATTCAGCGCTGCGAGTGAAATCCTCGTTCAAATATATGTTTTTCTTAGCGAATGATACTTTGACAGGTATATCTCTGTCGGGCGCGCCGCGGCCGGGCGCCTCGTACTCGTGTTTCATGTGTTTCTCCAGCTCTATCTTCTTTGCGGCGACCTTCCTCAAATTATCCGCCGATGCGATAGAATCGGTAGTTTTATGACTCTTCGCTTCCTTTAAGTTGAACTCTGAGAGCATGTTGCGGCCGATCAAGTTGATTTCCAAGCGCGGAGATCCAGAGAGGAAGAAAATGTTGAATTTCTCTTCTATGTCCGATATCTTTTTCGTTTGGGTGCTGTTTCCGTCTGTGGAGTCTGTTTGGTAGTTTTCGTTCTTGAAAGCTTCCAAGAACGCGGTGCTGGAAGTGTCCTGCGCGGCGGAGTCTCCACAGCTGCTGATGCATATTTTAGCATTATCCACATCGCTGATCATGTCGGAGTGACGACTGCCTTTAGTCAGCGAATTTTCCGACGACATAATGTGCTCGAACATGTCCTTGATAAATTCCTCCATGTCGTCGACGGATCCCTCTTTGCTCTTGTTGAGTATTTCATGGAACCTCTTCTTGTAGTGTTCGAAGTCGCTCATGCACGAGTAGAAGTTGTCGAATATTTTTTCCACGGTGTTCTTGAAGAACTTGATGTTGGACTCGAGGCTGCTGAGCGAGCCGTCGTCGGTCTGCAGCTCCTGGGACACGTTCTGGAATATTCTTCGTTCGAGGGACTCGAGGTCGGAGTTAGTTAAGCTCTTGGGTCGTTCGTTGTGGAAGGCGTTGTCGGAGTCCTTGACGGGCAGTTCGTCGTGTTCGTAGTTCTTGTAGTACTCGGCGCTGTCGAGCAGGCGGCTGCAGCCGGTGGTGGTGCGCGTGTCCTCGGAGTGCTGCGAGCTGCGCGGCGCCGTGGACGAGGCGACAGACACGCTGCAGTTCGACTCCGACTTGATCTTAAAGAACTTGTCCCCGAGAGGTGCCTTCGCAGATATGGATGTGTGGTAGCTCTGGCTGACCTGCACCCTATCATCGTCACCTGGAAGTACACAGCTCAGTTAGTATCTACTAGTGCTTCATATTACATACATATTAATTGGGTTCATGCGGCGAGCGAGAATAGTCGGTATGTATAAAACTGGCATTTATTAATATTTTTTGTTATACCATGTATAGAAAGATAGTAAGCTGAAACTTATATCATATTACTGACTAAATTATTTCTAACTACAATATTCCATTTTCATAGTAACAGTTCTTTGATGAATACTTAGTTCAATCGTAATAATACAAAATTGTCTTACACATATTTTAGACGTGGACTTGGAGACTAAAGGAAATATCTAAAATGTATATCACTAACGTCTGAAACAAGGTATGGCTTTTATTTTCATTGGTTTGTACGGTTACACAAATATAATATAAAAATAAATACCTATACCTATAAAATTTTAAAAAGAATAATGTTTTTTCATATGTTTTCAAAATTCGCGCCCTTAAATTAGTTGCGTTCTCAATCAATAAAAACTATAGAAACACTTTCAGAAAGCATTTCTAGTAAATAATATAACCCGAAATTTCGATTCTCTTATTATAAAATAGCACAATTATTTGAGCCACATTAAAAAAAACGTTGAAAGACTACCTAAAATTAATATCTGTGCTGATTTTGGAAAGATACACAACTGCATTATTTTCTGTATTCAACTTTTGTTTAAATCTCAATTGGTATTGAAACGCATTTTCTAACCAACGTTCTTTGTGAAAACAAAAATTTGATACTGCTAGAAAGAGGTAACAGATGTTAAATTTTATAAGAGTAAACGAGACAAAGGATAACGAGCACAAACGAGGCAAAGCATGGCCATGAGCTAAATTGTCTATGGTACAGTCAATGAACTACACTGTATTGTCGCCTTCAATTATTTTGTGCTATAAAAGCTATTTTGGCTTGAATTATATCCAATAGAATTTTAATGAAAATACCAAATAATAGGATAATTTGTGAAAATCTGTAACCTAATTTCCTATACTATGTTAAATGCCACCCGAAAGGGTACAACAACACTAGCACATAAGTAACGTTTAGTCTATGGGTTATGTGCCTGATAATAAATAATTTTATTATTATTAGTTAGTTAACATGAGTTTTTCCCCTTGTTTTTAAGTATAATAATTGTAAATAAAGAAATAAAGGGGTTATCAGTGGATAAACGTAAGTAACTCCAATTTAACACTATTTTGGTACAATAAAATATTTATATTCCATTTATTTCTAGCTACCTGGCCTGCCTGATGTTAGCTCTAACTCATTAGACCTAGTGTGGCAACACAGGCCGTCAACTGCCGAACGAAACGACAGCGAAACCGAGGCCCCGCCTTTAAATCCGAGAATTACAATAATTCAGTTGGATTTCGCGATGTTATTATAATAATTAAAACATCTAGGTAATCTATAAAAGTGTTAAGTTGTGTAAAATACATTGCCGTCGCACTTATTTCCATAAATTTGCAGTGAAACGTCTACTATCGATTTGCCGTGTACAGCAACAAATTGTTGATTTCTACTGTTTTCTCGTATTATACAGTGTTCAAATTGTAATAATAGAAAATTTAAAAACACCTTGCTATCTCTATAATTCACGAAACAACTTTTTGTGTCATAACAAAGCGACAATTTAGTGATTTTGTTGTTAGCAGTTGTTACTATTTTTAGTGGGTGTTGTCATTGTGGTACAAGCTTTATTCGGATTAGGTCATCAAGTGCCGTGAACATGTGTGCCGGAGAAATGTGATTGAGTTCTAAAGTGGTCTGTTTGGTTTCTTGTTAGATATACGAACACAACACTGGAGAACAACCACCATGGGGACAAGTCGAGTTTTATGTTTAGTGGCGCTAGTCGCCCAAGCCTCAGCGCTTTGTAAGTATAAACACCGCCTATTTATTTAACTTACCTGAAAACTAGGCATAATTTATCTATTTCAGTGTTTACAGTCCTCAAAAAGTTGCTAATCAATAAACATGCATATTTCTTCTTTTATCTGCATTGTTTATAATCTCTGTTTATTGTGAAAAGATAGACATAGTTCAATCAACTTACTTTTCTGTTCTTTCTTGGTTTGTAAATGGTTAAAGTACCTAAAGACTTATACCTACTCTGGTTTTTAAAAGAGGATATTTTTAATCTGACTGAATGTATTTCATAAATATTAAGTACTTAATTAGTCTTGTAATATATTAAAGCTTATTTTCTTATGTAGTTCTTGGTATATCGTTCACTTGAATGTTTATAACACCTACTTGAAGTGAGTACTTACATGTAGGTCTCAAAAACACAATATTTTATTAAAAAATATCTTCTGTAACCATTTAGGTATGTCTTAGATATAGAAGTGTCAAGACACTTAGTTTTATAATTAAATTTGCATTAAGTAGGTAAGTTATATGTGTGTAGATCTAAACTTAAGGTAATTTATTGCCAATAACTAACTAATATTTACATATATTTCACAAGTATATACAAAAAAGACTTAAACATATAAATCATACTTAGATCTAAACTTTTATTAAATATCACTGTTACCAATGTTTGATAACTATCTATAATTAAAAACACATGTTTTCCAATTTACAATATTTAAATAAGTACCTGATTGACAAAATATCTCATGAAAACCTTTATGAAATAAAATCTGATGGCATATTAATTAATAGAGTAATAGACCAATTAGTTGTCTGAATCAGTTCTGAGTGTACCGGGCAAGCAGGTAATTGAGGAGATTGTCTCATCCTTGGCCGGGTCACAACTAGACTTGATGTCATACTTATTAACATATTTAGGAAATACTATGTTGGTCCTACACAGCCATATTCCAGAATCTAGACTTCTAAATAGCAGAATTGTAGTAAGTACCTGGTTGTGTACTATAAAAAGTTTTGTTAGGTATGTTATTTTATATGCCTGTCCCCTTTGCTTCATCATTGGATTTGAATTTCCTCCTGTGTCTTTGTATACTTAAATAGATAATAAGTTATTGTTGACATAAAACAAAGAAATCCTTGAAGTAGTGCCATAATAATTGACACTTGGCACTTGGGTTTACTCTTAACATTTTAAGTACCTACCTACCTAAATCAATTAATTTATTTCACTACTTTCTTTCTTTACAATTTTTTTTGCAAAAAATATGTATTATTTTACTATTAATTTTAATTGATTTAATCTATTTGTTTTTCTGTGATGTGCATCAAATATCTGATATTAATAAATGACTATGACTTTTCCTACTTTCTTTGACAAAAAATATAAGAAATGTGATAGAAATAAATTGATTTACTTTGATACTGTAATAAAAGCAGATTGGAGACAAACTGGACAAAGTAGCAAAAGTAGCTACTTAAATGTCTAAAGCTGTGTTTCACCAGCCCCATTTGAGATCAAACCAGTACCATATCTACCTATACTTGCAGCAACCTGGAACAAAAAGTAGCCATAGTCTTTGTTCAATCTGATTTCATAAAAAAAGATGAAGCTTTAAGAGAGAAAATTCTTATCTGTCTACTCTTACCTGATGCAAATTAAAGTAAAATAAATTACCTATATACATGTAAGTATTATATAATTAAATTACTGATGGGTAAATAAATTACCTCAGGTTTTGTAAAGTGTAACTGTAGTGTTATTTATATGGTCATAAGTCATTTCAAAAACATAGCATACTTACCTAGTCAATAGCCTTTTTAGCCAAGTCAATAGCCAAGTTTTGATATCAGAATATTTATTTTTCTATCACATACCAAGGTCAACTTGCACAATGATTCTTAAATACATTTACTTAGCTACAATATTTTCTAATCATTTTGTCTCTAAATGTATTAAAGAATTTTATAGTACAAGCAGGCCTAAGACATGTCTAGCTTCGATAGTCTTGCCTTACCTTCTTTCTCAAAGCAATCTCCGTACAAAATGAACATCATGATTCCTTTGCCCCCAGTAACATCACCACCGAAGATAGTGAAGCAGCCCACACAAGAGGAGATCCTGTTCCAAGTGGCCCAGACAGGGGAGGTGGACAAACCATTCATCATCGAGTGTGAGGCCGAGGGAGAACCTGCACCTAAGTAATTTGTTTTATTTATTCTATTTTCTATAGCTCTGTGAATGTTTATTCATTTATTTACAAAATGTTTCTAAAAGTAATAAAAAAAAAATTGTTACCAATATAATAATACAAATTTCATAATTTCTAAATTCATTTAAGTACTTGCTTAAATAAAAACTATAAACTATTAAAAAAAACAATTCTAGTTCTAAATTTAATCATTCATTTAATGGAAAAAACTATTTCCTGTAAAGAAGTACACACTAACTCAGAGAAATTAAAATGATACCTGATTTGACAAGATTACATAAATCAGCACATGACTAATGAGTTGTAACTTGGCTAGAGGTCCCCAGACATACTAGCTAGTCTGTCAGCCACTTTGCTGAATTAAAATGTGTTGTAATTGTTATTCAAAAGTTTACCACCAAAAGGCTCAGCTCAGAAAAGTTTATTATAAACATTTGTTAAAAATAGCTTTTAGTTTTATCACAAAAGTCGTTAGACAAGCCACCACATGGTCTCGAGAATAATAAAAGTGTACCTAAACTGGATTATAACATAGTTGTGTTATACATATAGTTATATGTATGTAGGTAACAGGAAGCTGGCTGAATATTTTAACGGACCGCGTATGGTCCATTAAGACGCGAGTATGCATGTTTGGCCTCCAAATGTAGGTATCGTAATATTATGTGGTATTCAGAAGCCATTAAATAAGTTGGCTGTAAAAATTTTGACAGAAATATGATTGTGTACACACATTTTTGCCAGCGTGATCCTATCTCACATAAAAAAATTGACACGTTAGCAGTCATTCGTGGCTAGTAATCTAATAAAAATACAGCCTCGAAATTAGTAAATGCATTTATTTTTGGTAATATTTTAACTGATCATAATCAACTAGAAGTTTTGAAACCAGTGGAAATTATTTTTCTTAGTAAGGACTTAAATTCGTCGTCAGTGTGAAATGCTATTCATATTACCTTGCCATTTTTCGGATATTTTTTTGTATCTAAGTTGTTATAACTACTTTACTATTAAAATCGCGTTGCTAATCCCCAGAAGGCTGAAGTGGTCTAAAATCCAATTAAACCATAGCAGGTTGTCGGGCGCTTTGCGCTAGGAAATAACGAGTTCCCAGGGGAGCCGGTGTTGTGTGCAACCTAACAACGCATGCACCGACTTACAGACTTACTTAACAGACGCCCATAGACTTGGGAAACTGCAGACCATTGGGAAAATCGATTAAACTTTAAATAAGTACTTGCCCAGTATCAGATATCGTTTCGTCACGTTATCGTACGCGTAATTCCTAATGAACTAAGTATTCTATTACCCATTTTCTCTTGGCATATAATGACATTCGGATAGTATTAAAACAATAATATAGGCCGTACATAATATCGCATGATATATTCTATTATTATTACTCGCAACACAACCAGTCTTGATCTAGATATATTCCAATCCAAATAGGGCTTCCAAGCACACGTTTTCCACGGTCTGGTACAAACAGCCTTTGACTAAAGTCTAGAGTATTTCCTTACATAGGATTTGAAAGGCTAAAACATCCCCTGCGGTTTCAACCCCTCCGCCGTATAGAGTTGTTTATTTTCTTGCTCGTTAATATTAAACGGGAACTTGTAAATTAAATTGTTCGAACTCGTGACGTAAAGAGCAATCAAGATATTAATTATGAATTAAATCTCTTCATTGTACAGTTATTTACTCAGGGGAGAATATTAAATGAAGTTTTGTGATGTGGCTAAGTATTATGCTAGTTTGCTAAGTATTATACGTAACGTAACTGATCAAGTAAAGACTAATTCTCGGTTATATTCGTACGTAATGATGACAAGTACTAGTCCTAGTCATGCCGTATTTTTGTTTTTCAATTATTTAAGCAAACAAATACAAAAGCAGGGAAACCACATCCTCGCAAAATCAATTGACCACAAATTAATTGCTCACATTATTCCGATCACAGATCCAATAATTCCCTTTTATTTCTGCGACTCGACTCACTACTTAGCATTGAGTACAAGTGGATTAGTTGTCAATAGCAAACATTATGAATAATTCATGGCATGAATCAACCTTGCGGGCCCTGCATCATCTCGCAGGGGCGCCGTATTATGTCATTCTATGAATATAGCTGACAATATACATAACTATTATGTACACGACTGGTGGCAGCACTTCCTATACAAATTGGCTTTCAAAATCATATCCCAGTCAGAGTTTTATAGTTCTGATTATATCTGTTCGCAGAATTTATCGAACTCTAGTCAATAACAGCGTTGACTGCAGAGCATGCTCTGCCAGTGAATCTGTCTAGGCAAGACACGAGGTGAAAGGGTGCGGAGATCGACAAATGATCTGATGGAAATATGACAGGTCTTTAGTGGAAAATCTGTAGGGAGTAACAATGTAATATTTTGTAGGGATTTTTTTCATCAAAAAGCTTATGCCTGATGTATTAAGCAAATAGGTACATATACAGTTTTTCTTTGTTTCTTACAGTTTTGTGTATTTGCAAGTCTCAAGTTGTAATGTAACATGTTTATTGGAAGGAAGTTTAAAGTTCTTCGTTTGTAAGGTTTCACGTGATCGTGGCTTGTCTAGACACATTTTGTGTTCGGCTTAGGTGAATGGATTTTCACTTTCTTTGTCTTTTATTAAAAGACAGAAATCGAAAAAATATGGTTACAGTTCTGTAGTATTTTAACTGACTCCATATATTTATTATATACTACTTAAGTAATAACTTATTCCGAGTATGTCCCAGTTCACTTTTTCTAAGCCATAGGTTAATTCAGTTAGTCTACTTTCTGCTAATAGTGTTTGTACGTTTAAACTTGCTATGTATAGTCTAGATGTTATCTGTCTTTCGCCGGGGGGTAATTGGTCATACTCCTCCGCGATGACCAGCCGTCTTGGAGGAGGAGTTCCGTTTTTCAGTTTTTTGTCGTATTATCCTTTTGGTTGCTCACTCCGGGGCTATGTGTATGTACGTTAATTGTTTTCGTTTGTTGAGTTTTTGCCCTATTTAGGTATGATGTCATACCTTGCGACTTTACTTTTTTTGCCTTCTGTTCAAGACTCCCTTCTTTCTTCTTACTTTTGGAAACATGTTCAGGAGTTTTTGACAGCTGTCTCTTATTTCCTTGGTTCACGCTTGTGGTGGCCTTCTGACTTGGAGAACCATTATTGTTCAAAGTAATGATTTTATCGTATTTTATCACTGCTTTTATACCCTGTTCCCTTAATTCGTTTACTTCAACTTGCAGCTCTTTTCTTTTCTGTAAAACTTCAGGGGGGTAGTCCTCTTTGATATACCACTGCACCTTGTTATCTTTTGGTCTCATTTTCAAAATAGCCAATTTCTTTCCGAATGTCGTCAGTGTTAGTCTGATAGGACGTGGATTACTATTCTTTTTACCTATTCTTCCTACGTACTGTATGTCCCTGTGGTCGAAATCTATGTCTAGATTTAGATTTATTATTTGTACTATGATTTCTTCCAATTCTTTATAGCTACGTTCTTCTTCAGCGATTCCATTCCGTAATAGAGTGGACACCAAGAGCCAACAAGCGAAGCAGAGGACGACCGCACCGAAGATGGGCAGATACTTTTACAAAAAGACACGGACAGACATGGACAAGGGTAGCCCGCGATAGGAAACTATGGACTAAGCTGGGGGAGGCCTACGCCAATGAGGCGACAATTACACACGACGAATAAATTATATCATGACGCTAAACAACACTCAAGTGGATATCAATACGACATATCATGGACTATAAATAATTTGACATAATTTTTCTACTGACATTAACATTCTCGACATATTATACATAAGTGGTTGACATGAGATATTTAAAGTGGTGAAATTAATGTGTGCAATTTATATAATATCAAATGTGTAATTGAATAAAGGCTTTTTTACTTTTTTACTTTTACTTTTACTTTTACTTTACTTAAGTAATAAATGTATGTACCTATGTAATATATGTATGTGTTATATACCTACTAAGTAAATAAGTAAAGACATATTTTTTGCACAATCACTTTTTACTACATGATTTAGCAATGTGATTATTAAATGTGATTATCTCCCTCCACTTCCTGATGGTCCCGTTACTTTTAAAGCGCGATTATTTTTCTAGCAACTAAGAAAATACTTAAACAGTGCTACCATACCTGTCTAATGTATGTACCTAGAGTACTAACAACGGATGACAGAAAACTAGGTACTAACATTAGTACTAAAATACCAACTGCGATAGACCGCGCTCTCCACTCTATTTATGGCTCGGTACTTTTATTGTTATCGTACATCCAGCAAAAACCACACATGCGTGCAAATAAAGTGTAGGCAAAAACTAACATCATGGGCAATTCGCTAATATACTCTACTTAGTTTTTATGAGCTTTTAATGGGAATAGCTATATTGCTTGTGTACCTAGTAATGGGCGTGTAAACAAATAAGTTCCCATTATTAGTTTAAATTAAACAATATTAATAAAGACAAATAGAAAAATCTAAATCTGTTATAAAAAGATACAGTCTTATGAATTAACGATTACTTAATTAGGAAATAAACGTAGATAAACTGCTAAAAAGTTCATCGATCCTTTAGTCAAAGCTATTACAGAACCTATGACTAAGTTGGTTTCGATCAGCAATTCCGTGAGTTAATTGCCAATTTAAAGAGCCAGAGAGATCAAAAGGTCTATAGATCGCGTAAATAATTCACAACCAATAAAGAGGAAATCGTTTTCCGACTTCAAACGGAAAGCTAAAGTCAAGTTTGAATATTAAAGTACTTCACACCCGACGAATCTCTTCCAAATTATGCAAACTCATTTAATTAGGTAGACGATGAAATAGTACCTCGGAGTGCGCTCGGGGGTCGGGGCTCAGCAATCTTGATGAAATACCTGAGCGCTGGATCTTGGAATACCGATGGGAAATCAATACTCTCGTTGCCGCAGCCTTTCCCAAGCACGCCAGACGGGGTTTATTTCTACCGGAGAGCTGTACTAATAGATTTCGTATGTGTAGGAGTATATTACAAATGGATTAGTAAGCTTAAATGACTACGAGAGTAGGTCATAATGAATACATATCTGATTGGGTTCTAATGACATGCTTGCCATACTGATAGCTAATTTTTCGTTCACGCATTGTCACGCTCCACCTTAGACTAGAGGACTTAGTGTGGGCATCGCTTTAGGCTACCTGGTGGTCAAATGACAGACTATCATCTAGGTATACATATAATAAAGCTGAAAAGGATCGAAAGTCGTATAAACATTCAACATTCCAACAGTTTCTCGAAATTTCGTCTGTTTATCTTTTTCTCCGTTTATTTGTGCCTCTGTTTGTCTGTTTATTTATAAGCTCATCACGCAAAAACGGCTGAACGGATAATCATGATTTTTGGTATGTAGATAAGTAGTATGAAATCTTACAAGTTATCTTATCTTAGTATGAAATCTTATAGGCCACTTTTTATCCTGAAATAATGCGAGCAAAACCGCGGCTATGTCCACTAGCAAGAAATAAGAAGTAGAATCTATAGACCGGTAGTCTATTATTTGCACCCGCACTCGCTCAAGTTGCATGTTAGCAGAGTAGACGTTAGTTTTGCATACATGCAAGTAAGTTGGGTGTGAGTGGTGCAATTTGGGCAGTGGTCACGTTCGTTCACCTGGCACCGCGAGACGCGCGCCTGGGAGGTAACTCCTTGGACCGTGACCGACGGTCGAGTGCTATGTACTGATATATGGTACTGTCGAGTGGTATGTATATTATAGGTTTTGTAAATTATATTATGTACGCATATGTAAGTGCGGCAATGGAAAAAGTAAACGCCAATTATCAATCAATCAATCAATCAATCAGTTCTTTATTGACAAAAATATACACAAGACACAAAATGTTTCAAGTCTCTGGCTTCCGATCTAGAAAATTATCTGTGTCTCGGAAACCAGCTCCTTCTCTATTAAGGATCACAAAATGTCAATAAGACAGAGATAAGACTTACAATTAAAAAGTTTATAATAGCGTGATGACAAAACATTGTAAAAAAAATATTTACGAAGCTAATTAGTTACACTTAGTTAAGAAAATTACAGAATCAAAAAAATTTTGATAGTTAGGTAATATTATATATTATAAGTTAGGCACACCTATTATCGGGCAACGGAAGAATGTCATATGAATGTAGGAGTAAATATATTTGACATACATAGGTAAATTATGGTATTACCACTAATAAAAAATATGTATCTCATTGGAAAGTATATGATAAAGATAGTTAGGTAAAAACATTAATGAAAGCGATGAAATACAACGAACGAATACCTAGGTACTTACTTGAAAAAAAAACCAAGCAAGTTGGGGGTTTTTAATATGCTATTAGGTAGTCTATAAACCAATATTTTATTTACTTTTTTCTCACTAAATAAGCGTAGGTATTGGTTAAATTTCGAGCATAGTCTAATATTAGAAAATTTGGAATGTCACAAGAAACGGAAATAGCAAGTTTAATTTTGTCCTACCTTTGCCCTTTACACTTCAATGTTTATAAATGCACCGAAACTCAACTTCAAGGCTATCAAGAAATATTTGGACAAATGTAGCTAATTGTCTTTGTGACCTATTAACATTTACTTTAAAGCAGTAAATGGTTGTTTTCAACCATGAGCCCAATTTCAGGATATATTACATTTGAGCTAAAAACTGTTGTAAGTGTCAAATTAAAAATCAAAATAAATCAATGGGCGACCATGTTGAGGCTTGTAGTCCCAATACACTCTGTTATTGAATAATGTGTTGTGTACACACATACACAGGACACTATAACAGAGCCTAGTTTTAAAAAACCCATGAAAATCGTCCAACTATTTCCCCACACATTATCGCTTGTTTTTCCGCACGTGTCCGCGAAGTTATTTAGATGGCTGCCCCTGATAGGTTTACGTAACGTTCATTGTACAAGAGTATGGGCCAAGTGCTTGCCCCACTTGGCAAGGGGTGGTTGAGTTATGCGTACGTTGACCAGACAGCCTCTGTAACCTAGTAACACTAGAGCTAGACTAGAGACTTCTATGTGCTTAGCTCATCTACTTACGATCTGGTAAGCTGGTAAGATGAGCTAAGCACATAGAAGTCTATATATAATAACGGAAATAATTTTCATGATTTTAGTTGGTCGACTCATTTCCTCTTGAGTAATTGATCTGCCAATTGTTCTAGTATTTTGTGTGATCGTCACATTTTTTGCTGGTGACAAGTTTTCGTTACACCACATCTCTCAGTAAATTCTATCGTCAGAAAATTCTATCGTAGTAATGTGCACAAGTACACAGTACAAGTAGAAGAACGGCATGAAAGCACTGATATACAGTTGAGGTACTGAAGACTCGCACCAAGCGTTTTGCGTCAACTTTCATCGTGCAAACAGCCAAACTCGACTTGAAGACCGATAAATTCGAGGGGAACTATATTATATCGGTCGTCAAGTCGAGAGTGAATTGGCTTCTTTTCGGCAAGCGCGCTAGATCGTAGGTTATAACGTTGCTTAACATCAGACAAGTTTTAGTTAAGTGTGAGCCTATCTAGCTAAAAAAAATATAACCATAATAACTGCAATTCATTATTTTAACGGAACGGAGAATAATTCTGGATAGGTAAGGTAAACAGACAAATAAATTAGGAAGTGGGCCGCTATCAATAAATCGTTACCGTTGGATCAATAAAATTATTTATACATCCCAATAAATATCCAGCAGCGTATAACGAAAATGGTTTCTGGCGAAACGATTCGTCTTCGACTTCCCATTAGGTCAAACATCCGCCTCCAATCCAATGGAAACCTAACTCGGACCTAGACGTAACTAGCGGCCTCATTCTAATAAACAGACCAGAAATAACGGAATTAGTAATTGACAATTAATGTAAAATACAGATAGGTATTCGCTTTATTCATGTTTTTATAGATGAATTATTGAAGAAATCTTAAATTCATTGGTATAGTTCGCTATTTTGAAGGCTATATGGATAGTTATTAGTGTAGTCTAGACTTTTAAGCGTTCTCATTTTCTATGGTAGCGACAATAAATTGTAATACCCATTCATTCACATTGTAAAAAATCAATAACCTAACCATTAATTCCGACCAGACACCCACTAGGAAACACGGCGATTAATCTGAAAACTTTGTTATTTGTTGTTATTTGTCTACAAAGTCTAGCGAAAAACAATAGTTGTATAGGCTTTAGTAAAATGACAGGAATCCAACTTCCAATCGTTTGCAGCTCGTTCGTAATGGAAATAATGACGCTTTCAATTTTTAAAGAGCTACTCGACACTGTAATTGCTTTTTATGTTATTTCTCTGAATGTAATCCTACCTAAGATTTAATGATAGCCCTTATTTTTTGTTACGTGTGGTTTGGTCAAATTATCATTCCGAAACGGTAAAATCGTTAGTAGTTCCGTGGAATCTCCCATTAATTTTTAAGTTTTTGTATTATATTTGAAGGTCGTCATTTTGTTAATCATTTTACAGTTAAATACATGAACAGCTTCTAGCCAAGTTGTGCCCGACATTACTTTTATTCTTTGCTAACAAATACTTTCTTCCGCAGATACCGATGGATAAAGAACGGCAAGCCCTTCGAGTACACCAGCTACGACAACCGTATCTCCCAGCAATCAGGGCGCGGGACCCTCGTCATCAGCCAGCCTCGAGACGAGGACCTCGGGCAGTACCAGTGCTTCGCAGACAACGAGTGGGGCACGGCCGCCTCCAACTCGGTGTTCGTGCGACGAGCCGAGCTCAACTCCTTCAAAGAAACCGACGGACAGAAAGTGGTATCCGCCGAAGAAGGCAAACCGTTCAAATTGACCTGCGAACCCCCAGACGGCCACCCTAAACCCAAAGTATACTGGATGTTGCAAGGAGACCAGGGACAGCTGAAGACCATCAACAACTCGCGCATGACGCTCGATCCTGAGGGCAACCTGTGGTTCTCGAACGTGACCCGCAACGACGCGAGCGAGGACTACGCGTACATCTGCACAGCCAACTCCATCTTCAGGAACGAGTACAAGTTTGGTAACAAGATCTACTTGGATGTGACGCGGAATGGGATCTCGCCGTTGTTGAACAAGCACGCGCCTGAAAGGCAGTATACTACCAGGAAGGTCGAGAAGGCGCTCAAAGGGAAGAGGGTGGAGCTGTATTGCATCTACGGTGGAACGTAAGTATTCTCTCTTTACTAGACAAAATGTTTCTATGAGATTTGTAGTTATACATTATTTACAGGCAAAAAAGTTCACTAATTTACTTAATTATGCTCTTACATTACAATCGATAAAAATAATCATTAATGTTCGTTTTATAAAGTTAACAACATAATCTCAGCACACAGTTACAAGTTGCAGTTGAGCTATTGGTCTTAAATTACACCTCGACAGAGACTTTTCCATTGGGAAAGTTGGCCGACATTCTGCAGATCCATTTCCAGTTTGCTTCATAGTTTTTTACTTGAACTTAATTGAAATAGCTCGAGTGTGTCTGTCTATTTTGTTAAAGAAGGGTTTATTAGCAATTTTTATGTTATGGGAAAACTATGGTATAAATTAAGTAATTAGTTTCAGCTTTTAATTTACTTTAAAAATAATTTGTCGTAGATAATTAATAGCGTGTCCTTGGTTAGATGCCTACGCTTTTAATTGAATGAGTGATGAGCGACTTTATATGTTATTTTACTGTTCGTGTCAATTTACAAATTTTAAACAAAGAAATATGTAGAGGTACCTATGAAAAAAGTAGCTTTTGTCATTTTCCAGACCTTACATTATTATGCCAAAAAAATAAAAGGCGCTCCGCTGTGCCGAGAAATAGGAACAACCAGATAGATAAACTAATACAGTTGAGTTTATATACTGGTGCCGTTTTATGCATTAGATGTGCTGTCTAGGTACATACATATACAGCTTACCGCGTAATGTCATACGTGATTTTGCGTTAACACTGTACGATATTCTATCAAAATCTACTCAAAATTTTATTCATAATCTAAATGTCAGTAACGGTAAAGGAATTAGCATTATAATATTAATATATTTGCCACCAGGCCTCTACCGCAAGTAGTGTGGAAGAAGAACGGACAAAGCATCCCCTCAACGCAGGACGTGACGCAGGACAACTACGGCAAGACGCTGGTCATCAAGCACCCGACCATCAAGGACGAGGGCACCTACACCTGCGAGGTCAGCAACGGGGTCGGAGCGGCGCAGTCCTACTCCATACAACTCAGTATTGAAGGTTAGATATCTTGTAACCCTACTAGTAACTGATGGACTTGATTCCTCCGCTGAATTAAGGAAAAGCTGTCGCCCTTTTAAGGCCTTGCTCATCCGGTGGTATAAGGGCGCGGGTAGAATTATCCCACCCGCCTTATACCACCGGGCAAGCAGGTCCTCAAAAGAACGTCGGCTTTTCCTGGTCCAAGTTCCGAAGACCTGCAGTAATCGATTTGCTTCCACTTTTATAGTGCGATCTATGAAATTGTGGTCGCTTCAGGCGAATTTAAGTTCTCCAAACATAGAGCTACTATTGGAAAACTAACATTCTAGCTAGAGCAAATGAATGAAAGTAAAAGTGCGATACAAATCGTAGTCCTTTCCTTTTCAACTGTCTTCTATTCATCTTTATACACCACGCCTCCGCAAAGTATCTGTGTAAAGCCACAAAGTATCTGCTTGAAGACTGCTGGCTGTCTGCAATGTATGCGTGTCGTCTGCCACAGAGCCAGCATTGTGCCAAATAAAGGGACGGCTGGTTAGGGCACGGCGCCGACTATGTGACTCGCTTCCTGCCGCGGAGAATTCATAAATGATTGATTGATTTTAATTAATTTTACCATGGTTTTTTAATGTAAGGTGTTTCAACTCAAATTAATTAATAAATAAACTCTTAGCCACATAAGGTGGGAAAATAATAATATTTTTTTTATTAAAAGATGTATGTGTGTCAAGTATACATGTAAATATCAAAAACCGAACTATTCGATGTAGAAAATAAAACAGGTTTACGACACATGTTGTACCCAACTTTATCAAAACAAACCATTTCGATATTTACAGCATCTCTAAAACTCCAAACCAATAGCCAAATCGATCTACATAAGAAATCCGTCTTTGCACTCCATAAAACTCCCCTCTCTAATTTGGGGATTACCTTCCTCTCTACCGGAATTTCAGCTCATATTTTTACAGCACCATAACGTAGCTATATAAAACTAGGGTCTACAATAAAAGGGTACTAAAGTAAGGACACTACTGTAATTATTCAAATTCGGCACATTTTGAAGTCCTTTTGCGTTGAGGAAGTATTAACATTCGCTTTCTTGCTCGTTTAGTTGTCATTAAGTTTTACACTTCCTATTCGATACGTGATGTTTGTTGCGATGCTATTTCTGCATAGGTAGGTTATGAGCAATGCGATGTATTGTGAATATTTGGACTAGTGTGACAAAATTATCATCACTGTGTGACGAATTAATATTGAATGTTTTACAGAAGTAGAAAACAATATTTTAGTTGGTTTTCTAAAATTGTTAGATTAAGTACTAATCATAGACCATTTGTATAACTTTTTATGTAGTGTCACTAGTTGTGATATTTTCTTTTCACATTATTATTCATACAAATCTATTTGTTGTTGATAGATCAATATATTCACAACGTAATCCAATCATAACTTAGTTACATCGATTCACCAGGCAGTACCTATAATTTTAAATCGAGATTAGTGAATTAATCCCGTATGATTCACGGGAAACACCCGGAGGGATGTTTGGGCTTCCCAAACAGGGCGTTGTTTTGAAATCTCCGGCACGTTGCGTCGCGCCAATCTCTTCCTAATGCTATTCTTAGATAGCGCTCTGATTGTTTACATATTCACGCGCGAAGATAGCTTTACATATTTATCGTTTATATTTCCTCGTACAATCGCCATGATTTAGATGGGGCGAGATTGATTAGATTGATTTCGTGTAGGTCGAATGAAACAAAGCGAGAGACACAGTTTCGCTCGTGCGTGTGTATTTTCATGTAACCTGGTGATCAATTTCTTTACTGTTCAATGTATAAATTCTATTTTAGTTGACTTTTAGTACCTTAGATGACATCTTACTCTTTAACTTATAGCTTAGGCGCCAGTCGGGTCTAGTGGTAGTTGAATAATGTCGTTTTTGAGATAGATCGTGTTTAAATTGATGTAGGCTCTACTCTAATCTCATAATAATTAAACAAAGATTTACATGAAAACACAGATATATTTCTTATGTTCCATATCATTGATATCACAGTACAATTCTTTTTCAGTCTACTATTTCCAATGGCATCGATAATAATAATCTAAAACTGTCAATCTTGCAACTGTCATTGGTTTTCTTTTTAAAAGTCTCTCGTTACCGAAGAGTTTTATATTATCAGGTTTGATTATTATTACTCTTTTATTCATTAATAAGGTTTGCTTATACTATATCCAGGAGATGGAAAATAGTGTAAATGTTTCCTGAGTCATGTATATAAAGCCATACCGCGGTGTTAGCGCGTGACGCAATGCACCCGGTGTCACGCAAATAGCCTGCTGACCGGGTCGCTTCAGGCGCCACTCCTTCCCAAACTTTCACATAAGATTATATAATATATTCCAGTAAATAATTACCTAGATACATTATTATCTGTATAAAACCAAATAGGGTGTAGTTATTCACCTCTTTCCGAAGATATAATATGACAATTTTCGACAAAAAGGCGAACAGGTTTTTTGGTAAAGCAGGTATGCTGTGTTCTTTCTTAGTATATGAATACTATAGCGTCTTATCAGGCGCGGTGAAATATACGGAAAATCTATCTGTTGTAAAATGTGTTTATTATTATGTGTTTAATGCCCAATTTCTTCCAAATCGGTTCAGCCGTTTGGCATGAACATCGGACACGAATATACTTAAACAAACTTTCTCATACAGTATTAGGTATAGGGTCCTTGTCTCATATATACATAAGTTTGAGTATCTCTGTGTATCCAACCACGTGTGGTGGTAGGGCGCTCGGGACGCGTGTCTCGGACCTTTATGATGCCGTACACTAACGCCCTCGAGCGTGCCATCACAGCGTGGTGGCTATAAACCTGCTGTGGAGAAAAATGTGGCGCTGGTAGGTAGATGTTCTCTGTTTTGCAAAAAAGCTGGAAAAGCCACACTTATGGAAGGAAAAGGTACAACATTTAGAATCACGTAGATAAATGCCGTATAGAGATATATAGTGATTTGATTACTATAATATGTTTCACCCACGCTTTAAGGATCAAAATATCCTAGTTCGCAGGAAACGAGACCTATTTCAATTTCAAGTTATCGTTAAGTGCTAAACGGGCACTAAGATTAGGGCAGAAGAAGCGAAACGTGGTAGATGCAGGTTAAATTTTAGCCAATCGTGATTATTTTGCTCCTTCATATATAATTTTACGTATGTATTTTATGATGTAAAGATTTCTCTAATCACTTATTTCCATTCCAGCGGCACCATTCTTTACTGTGGAGCCCGAGATCCAGAACAAGGCGGAGGGCGAGACGGCGGAGATCCGCTGCGAGGCGAGCGGCACGCCCGAGCCCAAGATCACCTGGATACACAACGGGAAACCCATCGAGCAGGCCGACCCCAACCCACGCAGACAGGTGAGTTGGGACTTTATATCTCTCTACTGCGGCACTTATCGACGGATTGGGCTAACCTTGTAGAATCGTAGATCAAATATGTAGTATATCGAGCAGGCGACTCTAGATCTCGAGCTACGCAGACAGGTAGGACAGACTAGATTTACATATACATGTACTCATCTTTTTGCCGTATTACTCATTCATTACCGAGGGTCGTAACTCCTCTATGCTTTGCATAGACATATTTTTACCAGAAAATTATAACTTAATTACGTCAGAGCTATTACAGTTTTCGACGTACGATAATGAACACTAAACCAACTAGATAAGGACTCACATATAATTTAAACATCAGCTTAACCATTTGTCTGTCTGTCTGTCTCGCAGGTGACCTCCAACAAGATCATAATCACGGAGCTAGTGAAGAAGGACACCGGCAACTACGGGTGTAACGCCACCAGCTCCATCGGATACGTGTACAAGGATGTCTACATCAACGTGCAATGTGAGTACTTGAAATAAAGCTATTTTACTTTTTTGGCTGCTGCAATGCTTGACGTCACAGGAATCTGTGTTTCCTGCCAACTACATTACAGAGCTCTTCAAATCTAAAGTTAGTAGGTATCTTCTAGGTAAGCGTGTAACATCCCAGGCTGCAGCAATTTATTTATTAACATCAGACAGGCTGTAGTGAAACGCAAACCTAGGTATCCCACGTAAAAAGGAGTTAGGCGTGAATATATAGTTTATAAAAAAATAGATGTAGGAATTTCCTAATAACAGCTACATATTTAACGCAATACGGTAATTTGATTATATTTGTATCTTGTCTCTCTCAGAGCGCCCGTCATTAACTTAAAATCACGATAAAAGTATGATGATCCTAAATTTCTATCATATAATAATTGTATACTTACTGAGAATCGCTTACAATATGACGTGTAAAATCCCGAGCAGCGAAATAAGATTTACGATATTACGGAACTTGTGTGATAATATGCTAAAACTCCCTCAGACTGCCTTCATTTCTTATTTTACGTAAAGCGACAGTCTGGATATGTCCCCTTCATGAAAAAAGTTGGAAGCGCCAGAAGGCTTTCCGATCGCTTTGCCCCTTTTTCTGACGCTACAAAAAAGGTTTGCAAAAGTTGCCCTTCGCAACTCTGTCGCTAAAACGAAATTGTATTTTGAAGTGAAACCTAAAACCTGGGCACTGTTTTTGATGAATTGTAAATGACATGCGACATTTATTTTTGTTTAAACTTTATTTTTTTTATACTATTCATATCAAATATTCCATTGGCGGCTACATATTGCAAAAGTACGTTGCTCCGTCGCGGTGTCCTTTATTAGGAGGAACAAAAATCAAATTAACAAACTTACTTTCGCTTTTCTATACTGGAAATGCCAACTTATTCTCATTAGTGACCTAATATTTATTACGAGTACTATAAAACAAAGATATTAATGTCTCTTACAGCCGAGTTAATGCGAGCTGTCTTCAAGCTTCATATCCTCAGAGCTTGCCAAATGCTCTCAATGCATAAACCACTTATTTTTTTATGCTGCTGAGAACATTACTCTTGTTATAATCATAATAATGCTGGCTCTTTTCAACTGTAATATTGGTGACAAAATACTGAGAAATTAAATAACACATAAAGTTCATAATCTGAAATCCATAGGATGTAGTTGCCTCAGACAATGTAATTTGACACAGAGTAAATTAATAAAGGAGGAGTAATTAACAACAACGTTTGTTACAAGTACTTAATTAACATTTTTAATGTATGATATAATTTGCAGGCTTAACTAAAGTCACTAAAACTTAAAAACTGTTGACCACGGAGACTGCCACTCCCATTGTAACTCTAAACTATTTTTATCGACTCCAAGAAAACAGAAATATTTAATATTCCGTGTTCTAGACTGAATCATAACTAATGTATCCTACTGCACAATGCTGTATACGCTCTTTCTATTCTTCCTTCGTCCCGCAGACCGCGAATTGATTCCTTCCTTCCAAAGACCTGCCTGTTGTCCACCTCTACTAACTACAAGTTGCAATTTAATTTCTATGCTTCACGAAATAAGGCAGAAATTTCATCTACAAGTTTTTATAGCAATATCAAAGTATTGTAGTAGCACAAAGGGAGTTATAAACTAGGTCAATGGGTATAGGTGACATCACAGATTGCGGGCGGCAACACTACGCGGGAACTTTCATTGGAAATTCATGGCTGAAAGTGGACGGTCATAATTAAAAGCCATGATTGATGGATATATCGTGAAAATTAATTTAAAATCAAAACCATATTATACCTGCTAAATAAATCACATGATGGAAAACGTATATTATAGATACTTTGTACACTTTTACATAACTTACGTGTTGCCCGCTCACCGTTACCAATTTTATACAATAGGCTAAATAATAGGACACGTCAGTTGTAGAAAAATAAACTCATGCTCGTAAATGATGATACATTCCACACTCAACCGTGCTTGAACATGTAATATCAAGAAGATAAATAGATATGTTTGGCCAAAATGTTAAGTAAAGTATGTAAAGTACCTAAGTTAAAATAAATTTAATGTTTGTTACGCAAAGCCACCATTTCTTTCTTCAAATAATAATCGTATCTCTAGCAAATCCGTCAATCTCCGATCCCTACAGAAGCAAATCAGCCGGAATGACATGACAAAAGTTACGCCGGAGGCATGGCAAGGGATCCAAAAAAACCCGGTACAAATAATTAAACCATTGTGTCCTTTTTAGATCAAAGTTTTTTTGCGGTTTACAATGTTACTTTTGAAGAAAAAATGTTTGTTGCGTGATCTTATTGAATTTGATTCTTTTCTGCTTATTTTTGCTTTACTCTGGCTTCAAGTAATTCTGCCCTTGAGTACAACATAACGCTTTACATTCTTGGCTCCCTGTAAATTCCCTTATCGTCTTCGTGCTTTAGGTTTATGATTGCAAACATTTTTCAAACATACTAAATGAATGTCACCAAACACAAGTCACCTTCAACGTTGTGCTCAACTAAAATCCATTTTCTGAATCATAAATAAACCCTTTAATCCAATTAAAGCATCCCTCGCTTAATCCCGACTTGTCAGAAGAACGTCAGTTACAATATTATAACCAACATTTATTCAACGTTTATGAGGAAATTATACGCAGCTCCGGTCAGCTCGAACATAACTGTCACTCTTAGTTAATTATCACCACAATGGGAAATGCATAGTGACCCCATGCTGGCTCCTCATACATGCGACATTGACCTCTAAATACTGTACTATACAGTTTATATTACCTCGTTAAACAAGCCTTGATATTCAATAGTAACTCTTTGCTAAACTGGGACCAAAATGCCTAGTTTATGTATTTGTTAGTATATAGTAATTTCGACAAGCGTGGTGGATGTATATGTGTTTGTTTGACATTGCTCTTGTCACTTGAAGATGGACACGCTTAGCAAATATTATGTGAAGGAATTCCAGTTGTTTGTTGTAACCTAGTGTTACTATACTTGGCTACTCCTTATAGAAATGTCTTGCAACGCCAGTTTTTATGATTGTCGTTTTTGTCACGCATAAATCTGCATGGCTTGAAAGAATCATTTTATAGTTTATTGTTCTTCTTAGCCTCGTTCCCGAATTATGGGGTCAGAGCTTGATCTACCTTGATTTCATAGATTTTTTTTGAAACACCATAATGAAGAAAATTAAAAATAAATGCCTTTTTGTTACCAAGTGGTTCTATTTGACTACAATTTTTCTTTATTGCTATTTTGTAACCTTTATTTTGCGAGCAACCAACATGCATTTTATTTCTTCTATACAATGTATTCTGTGCTACTCTAAATCTCAAGTGTTAAGACTACTAGCCCTGTACAGCAGCAATAGTAGTACTGCCCGAGTGCAGGCGAACTTGCGGCGCGAGCGGGGCCCTGACCGGCTTGTGGAGATCGCTTACACGACGAGAAGGCGCTCCGAGCTCGGGATCTAATACAGCCAATGAAATAGTGAACAACCGAAACGATTCATTAACATTTTTTACTCAGACATGCAAATTTCAACGGTAAATAAGCATGATAGTTAAAAAGATTTTCCAATTTGTCTGACCTAACGAATTGAGATGACGGAAACGTAAACATGAGGGAAATGGTTCCTGATAGACAAACATGTTCAAATTTAGATCGCTTCCTCATTTTCCATCAGGTTAAATTTAAACATGTTTCTTTGTTTTCTAAAAAAACCATGCCTACATGTTCTAAGATGATTTCAGATTAGGTGTAATAAATGCTTAATAGAATTGATCAACAGTTGCATTCATATCCGACATCGTATCTACGTATTTACCTTGAATGACACCAACCTAAACGCGCCAAAAACGTGTTTCTTCTCAATCGAATATGACATAAGCTGCGTGATAGGTGCGCTCGCGCATTATTGAATGATATTTCGAGGACGGTGATGTCACCGTGTCATATAGACGTGCGTAATTGGTCACAGGCTGGTCACCGGTTCACTGTCACGATACGTAGTAACTGGTGAACTAACTGGGGCTATACTGTCCAAAATTGATATTGATAAAACTGAAAGAAGATTGAGCATCTTTAGTATTTCTCCAAACTAACAAAAGAAAGAGCCTCTACTCTAGAGAGGTTCTGCTATGGACTTGTTTTTAGTCTATTTTCATACATCTGAAGCATATAAGAAAGCTAGTTATTCTGTAGTAAATGATCACCACAGCCTAAATAAGTCAAATGCCATAGGTCTTGTGTAAAATGGCTTAACTATTCCATCTAGACGCAACTTGTTGTTTGCATCTCGTGTATGATTTTGGTCGTCAAGGCTATCAATCGCAGGACGCTTCCGGTCAACTATTAATATAAAGTTCTACAAACCCAAACGCCAATCAATCAATGGATCGCAGATAACCATTAAAATCATTCAGGATTTTTCGTTCATTAGGTTCAGAGATCGTACGTTATAGTTTGGCTGTGCTATAACTGGTGCGGATTGCGTACGAATATCGACATGACCTAGATATGATCCAGGTCGTCCAGGCTGGCTCGTGACCCCACGACGACCCGCGGGATAGTTGTAATTGCCATCATACATATAATACTGCTATTACTAGCACTAGGCGAGAGCAAGTTTCACACGCGTATTGCAAAAAAAATGCTTTAGAGGGTTTTGTCCACTCTTCGATCAAATTCTGGCTGACAGACGGAGCTATCAAAGATTGAAAAGGCCACGTAAGCAGAAAAGCAATCTTCTTATGATTAGATAACGGGTATAGCACGTCTTATATATATATGAAATCACCATGTCGTGTCACCTTCATCTCGAACTAGCTCGAACAGCAGTTTCCCAAAAACTCGCATTACATCTCGTAAGACGACCGACGACACCCCTTATAGTTGCCCTCTGTAATAAAATAGATTATTCAATGGGTTTCCTTTCCACTACGATAGCCGTTTTTTATATCTCCGGCTTGTAAATTTGGCGGAATAAGAAGTATTTTTAAAGATCACGCATTATTTCTTGGAGAATTCAAGATAAACACAAACACATAGTTGCAAAAAGCTTCGCGCCGTCAGTGTGTGATGTCATGGCCGACCTCATTCGTCCAAACTTGGCGACTACGAACACAACCATACGTACAAGCTTAGGAATGCAGCTGCGTTTGCTTTTTGCTTTAAACGATTTACAAACTATCGATTGGGAGGAAACAAGAGGCTTTTTAAAAGCAACTCCCAGTCTCTGTCTTTATTTGTTTCACGACATAATATAAGTTTAGACTAGTTTTTTTACCAATAGTCATATTTTGCTCGAAATTGCAAAAAAATACGGCACATATAGCGGTACGGTAGATACAGCATAGTCATAGAAATAGTAAATAAAAGTCCGGTCCCTCTACAATAGTGCAGCTGCAATCATACAATGGCTTTATAGCGTGTTCGCGTGACGTCAGCAATCTACCTGAAGGAGCAGGGTGCCAGGATGGGGTGTGGAAGGAAGTAATCGGTTTGCCGAGACACCCCGTTATAGATGCGCTCTGTGATCTGCTTTGTCATCAAATTGGATCGAGCCGCTATTTGCTGGGAGAGACACTTTACTGCTGATTGTTTGTTTTTGTTACTGAATCTAGCAACTGGTGACACAGTTGGATGTATTCTAGCTTTACATTGGGTTTGCAATGTGCAGAGGGCTAATGGATCTAATCCAATGCACTCGCTGACTACGCTGACTACAAAAACTCAAAACTGGATGTGTGTTCACGATACTGTATGTCAATCTCTAATATTGTATTGATCCAAGTACTACAATAAACCATTGAATCTACCATTTATGTGTCTCTGGCTCATTCTTCAAACAATATCTTGTTCTTTATCCACATCTGGCAAAATTAAGTTTTTATTTTCCCCAATGAATATAAATAAAATAAAATAAAATAAAAAAGCTTTTATTTCTATTACTCGTTAAGGAATAGTTACAAAATAAGTAAGTTTTTTGTTTTGTTTTTCAAATTTCTTTATTGATAATAACTTACAAAACATTTGTGGTAATAGTGTACATTATCCTATCACAACAATATTGATATTGTTGTGAAATAAGTAAGTAATGTACATTATATTGAGAACCATTTGAGTAAGTATATTCTTTATGACATATTATACAATGTGTATTTAAGAATTTATATAAGTTTTATATACAAGTTTTTGTTTAAGTTTAGGTAAGTACAAAAATTTAGATTTTATTGATAGCAGACATATATTTACCAGCATAGTACATATTATACACATAAAATAATGTATATAGGTAACTAAGTAAATACAATACTTCTGATTTTATTATGACACACATTATATTATATGTGATGAATATAGAACCATGTAATTCAGCGCGCGATCTCCGTGCAATCAGTGTGAAGAGCCTCATCGCCTCGCCTCGTCACGTCGTTCCCTAATCCCGCCGAATTCAGCTCGAGCCCGGACGTGCTCCTGTCTAATGTTCCGTAGTTAATACAACCGAGCGCTATGTATTGAAAACACTGATTACTCGTACATTCTTATAGATAACGCAATGATTTAGATCCGTTTCTAGTTTGAAAGTGGTCGTATTTGCTTTAAAATTGATGGGAAATATTGAGAACGCTTTAGGTGGTTAGCTCGTTGAGTAGAGACTATTATGTTGCACAATTACCTACCCTTAATATGTATGTCATTACGTATCAAATGTTTGCTAAATGATTAGAAAAATGTTTCAAAAGTGACTGCAAAAAAATTATGTGCCTAATCTATTTCCGTAAGTCGTATCTAAAGGAAGCAGCCTGTAGATGTGTGTATCGGCATACCCTCGCGTCCAGGGGTGTGCGACCGCGCGAATAAGGGTGTAACCTTATATAGCTTTTTTTGGGAAAGTTCGATAACCCAGGGTGAGTCAGAAGTCCACAAATGTTTACCGAGCACAATGAGGGCCCGCACGACGGCGGATATCTTATTTCTTTATTGGATTTGTATTGTAATATCGAGATGGGTGAATGTGCCAGTTTTCCGTGGCCAACGGTCTGTGACCTCGTTGTGTGGACGGACTTATAGTAAAAGTTGCATAATATTTATGGAGACTCCCATAAAACCGCGTCTAGTCCCGGATTTTATACCGCACCGTTTCCATAATGCAAACGACGACTATTATACAACGGAACTGTTTCTTATTCTGCGTCTTGCTTTACATAACAGGAAGATGCACTATACAGATGCAAAGACTGACACATACATTAATAACATGTACATACATATGTACCTATATACTGGTACAGGTAAGTTCCCAGCTGGGGTCCTTTCAGCAATCAGCGGGCTGCCTCCGCGCGGCTATTGGCCGCATCCTGGCCGCCGGCACACATTCGCACGCCCACACCAGATCTACCAAACGTTTGGGAACTGTAGGGGTGCTACTTAGATATATCTTATTCCAATATTCGTTTAAACGGGTGATATTTTATGTCGAAAATTCTCAAATCACCGTAAAGACATCAGACACAATGCAAATGCCATTACATCTGGAAAAAATCTCAATCCATCTAATTATAATAATCTAATTTAGCAGAGACGAAACTATTATCACGGCAGAGGAAACACAAAATACAAAATGTGCGATCAGAACCTAATTTTGACATCCATTAATTTGAAGTAACCTACTCACTTTATTCTGTTTTTAAGTTTTCTTTTTTCTGTAATCACAATATTGAATACATAAAAATATTACCTCTCTATGTATACAGGAAACTTGATACTATTTTTACCAGAAAATATAATCCAACAAACCCTTGTCTCGAGACGTGGGAGGAAAATGTTATGACATTGAGCTTCATTATGTGATTATACACAACAAAAATAGCACCAACATCCAGATAATCGTGTTATTTTCCCGATCTTGCTCTTTGTCTGCTTCAGATTTTTCTATTCAAATTCAAATTTATTCAGTTAGTGAAAACTAGGTACATAAGATCTAAAAGTATAATAATAACTAAAATTGTTCCACTAGTTCCTACCCTATGAGGGTTTACTAACATTTCGTAAATATTGCTCCTACGAAATTACAAACGCAATGTTTTCGAGTTTCTTTCCTCAACTCACATAACTCACCAATGTTTTTCAGACTGTCAGTGCTTATCAGCTTGACAGTCATTATATATCATCACTAAAATTGGTTCAACCTTCAACAACCTTCCTTTGAAATACATTTTATAGTCATTAAAATAACATATACATAATACGAAATGTTCCTGAAATAAATTAAAGATACCCAGAATACTCTGAGATATCTAGTTCTCATGGAGATAGTCTTGTTGCAACCCTACACCCGAAGGATACATTAAGCAATCAAGCTGGCCACGTAGTGATTTACGCTTATTTTGAGCGCAATCGAGACTCTAATGCTCATTTAGGACAGAATGCCGGCGATGAGTGCGTTACCCCACTCTATTCCACTAATAGAGGGATTTGGGACAGATTGCATTACTTTAGGGACAATATTTGTACAGGTAAGGGTGTAATGTAAAGTTTGGTTATACCTACGTAAAGATGGGACATCAATTTGGCTGTGATATTGTTGTTTAGTCGTTAGTGTTTGTAGCTAAACATAGTTCACGTAGTCTTTGGTCTGGAAAAATAAGGATATTCTGAATTCCAATTTAATTTTCATAAAAAAATACATATTTTAAAATTCTCATCACTATCACATAATTAAAACACTGTTTGATGATTGTAGGATCTAAATCTAGAACTCGAAGAAATTCCAGATTTGTGCCCTTTCCCTCTCCTTACAATTTAAGTCCATCTTCAATTTCCAGTCTCTCGATACCGTAGATCACTGCTTGTTTCAATTTCCAGACACTATTCCACCAGTAAGTACTAGTAGTATTACTGTCCTGCCGAGGGCGCTAGGTGTGACATAACACGCCTGCTCTATGTGTGTCTGTGCGTTTGTCCAATCGATACGGAGCTAGTGTTGTTGTCACGCAACCTTTTACTTGTTTTACTATGAACACGCGTTCACACGTCTCTTTTATTTATATTTTAGTTGTAAATGTTGTGGTTTCTAAAGCTTGATAGGGGGTTTCAGGCCGATTGAAATATTTGCACCATTTGCGAACATCGGAAACCATTGTTCAAATAACCACTACTCTTAAACTTACTCAATGCCTAAAATGTCATCCCAAGCACATTTAGCACATAAAGCCAAATTTATAAAAAAGTAAATCGTGAATTTATCAATGCGACCAACTGGTGTAACACAGATGCGTTCCCTTATAGACATTTTGTAAAAGCCTTTCACAAATAAAGCACCCACTTGTAGCTGTATTTTCTGCAAATGTTTGCAATAAATTGCTTTTCAATCAATCTTCCTCCCCTAATAGCACCGCCACCGCGCATCTTTTAGCCCCTTTCAGAAGTAATCGAAAGAAAACAGTTGTTGGAAAAATATGGACACATGAGTAATAGATAAATCTAACGTGTGAACTGTGAGTAAAGTAGGATTCTTTTAACATTATTAACGCGAACGCCTTCTTTTAAACCATTAAGGGACAGTTAAATATAATAATTTAACTACGAACCACTATAAAACGCGTTTATACTGACATAAAGTAGCAACGGTGGCCGTGCGTCCCACGGGACAATCTCGTGGAGATTCTTGGCTTGATTACATTTGTGACTTACGAGGTACACGCGTGTGATTGAAATTAATGATACTGATTTTGTACTATTAAGATTATGACTTGTGGGAAAAGGTTACGTTACTGCAGCACAATTACGTAACTTATTTATTCTGGCGTAACTTCTCAATTACCAATCTTCTATCATATTCCTACGGCTCCGGCATGGGGTGCAGGTACCTACATATTGCAAGCTTTATCTGAAAAGACATGAATTCTTAATATTGGCTTCTCGAGAATGATACCCTCGTTCATGACATAGTCTAATCTACATAAGTCACACGATATTTTATATAAATCGGTTCAATCATTTTAGCGTAATTAAGAAACAAATAAAAACATAAACCTTCTATGTTCCTTACATTACAGGACCATTTCGGTATCCATTCGTACATGGTAAACATGGTAATGTGCGATGTTGTTTTGGCAATTTATAAAGTGTATTTGTATTGTTAAGCTACAATATCCTAAGCAGTTGATATACCACGCAGAATACAACTTGGCACTTGCGTGAAAGCAATTTATAGGCAGTGCTTTTAAGTTAACATTACCATGTTTTACTGACTTTTGTTTTGTATCGTTCCAGCGATCCCCCCTGAGATCAAGGAGGGTCCCGAGAACCTGACGAAGGTGGAAGGCTCCGAGGCGGTGCTGCGCTGCCGCGTGTTCGGCGCGCCCAAGCCGCTCGTCAAGTGGATGAAGAACAACGTCGACGTCACCGGCGGCAAGTGAGTACACTTCTTGAAAATAATTAAGTTTCGATTTGATTAGATACTAAGCACCGTTACACTCTTCAAACAGATCCTCCTCTTTGATGTGGAAGTCCTTGCCAAAATATCTATTTCCATAGAACTATAACATACATTTCTTTATGCTTGGGTTCTTTTGCTATTGGTGTACAATAAAGAATAATTGATTGATTGAACTATAATTTATCGGTCTTCAAGTGGAGAGTGAACCGTTTTTTTTTCTACAACGTTGCTTAACATTAGGCGAGATGTATTCAAGCGTGAGCCTATAAAGTATGACAAAAAAGGAAAATTAGGATCCCTCTCGCGCAAGCAACTAAACGCTTGATGGATCGGCGTAGTTCACACTCAATCTTGGCTTTCCACGCAATTTAGCGCAAAATACTGAACGTTAATTTAGTCGCATTGCTCGTCTTTGCAGCCACAGTTCCGACTCGCACAGTTTCTGATTACTAATAAAGATTTGTGGTTTGCATTCGACAGGTCTGCGTGAAAAACTTTGTTCTTTTAAAACTTAAAAATCTTAAATAATTAACGAGTTCTGGTAAATACTGACTGATCTACACAATACTCTCTAATGCAATGTCTCGGTCAATTTTATTCTCCCTCAATCCCAACATAATTCAATAACATCCCATTTTGACATAACAATGTTCAGTGACCTTTCGAGATCTTTCCCCCATTCTATTCCTATAACGAGCGACGTAATAATAGAATATTATTCAATGAATTACTTTATATCTAAAGGTCAGAAGTGATTCATTATTATGAATCACGACTAAAATGAATTAATTGTTATTTTCATAGGAACTGGGATGCATGTAGTTTATTTTCAATATGAATGAATCAAGCTGATAGCACATGTATGTACATGGTAGAGGTACTTTTGTATGACACGACTTGTATGGCTTCAAATGAGAGAATAATTGTTGGCAAAACAATAACAAAGCTCTGGGATTTTCAAGCTTTACGAACTTTCTGTTCATGAAATGTTTGGTCTGTTATAAGCAGCTTTTCTAAGCCTTGTCGAGTAAATTTGAATAACATACAAACGTTCTCGATATTCAAGCTCTGGAAAATGTTCATAAATTGTTATTAAAATTATTTCTTATTTATTTATTTAATCGAAATGGAAAAACAAGAAGTTGTACCTGTATTTAAAGTGTTGTCTTCAATATTTGATAAATGCGTAAGTCGTGGCCAGATACGATTAACTTTGGAAACAATTTAGTGTTGCTCTGCTGTTACTCTTGCACGCTGGCCTAAGACATCGAACGGTTTTTGTTAATTTTTTGAAAATATTTTCTATACCTAGGTAGTTCGGACAAGCCCTTCAAACTTATTTGTTTGGAATTTCGTTTCCTAGTGAAAACTTTCCAAATTTTACATATAACTTGTGTCCCTATTTAATAACTAGTAGGATTAGGTAAAGAAAAAGAAGAACTTGTTATCCATTTAATATATATCATCTATATTAAATAACGTGACCTGTCTTATCTTCGCTACGTACAAAGCGGAGCGGTCGGCCGTTGTTTATATTGCTTACCTACTTTTTCGTACTAGCCATTACGTAGCTCAAGCGTACTTAGAATAAATTTGCGATTATCAATAATAAACAGTCTGTTGTTTTGAACGTAAATATAAATAAATAAATAATAACATTTTACTCTTACTTGATATCACCATCACCTGTACTTAATGGATATTTTTTATTATTTAAATATATTTTATACATCACATTATTTATTTATTATTGACATTCACAGGACAATTAATCACACAACTACACATCGCTATCCTCATTTCTTACATCACCCCCCCCCCTCACTTCCCATTTCCGAGACAGTTAAGTAAATTATTTCCTCTGTTAACCAACATATATATTAGTGAAAAAAAAAATGTATTGTTTAAATGTACATAATTATAGTAATTTGCAATCCAGAAGGAAGAGCGCGTTCCCCACGACACAGGGGTACCTAGTGTGGGGAACATAGAACACATCATTTGTAACCAATCCTAACATGGTAATGTAAATATAGTACTAACAAACAAATGTTGCAAATTAGCTATAAGGTTTTTGATTCTGAATAAATATTTTTATTATTTTATTATTATTATTTTATCATTAAATAAATGATTGCTTGCTTCCAGATACAACATCACATCGGACGGTGACCTGGTGATACGCGATGTATCGTACACCGACGTGGGCACCTACCAGTGCTACGCCAAGAACAAGTTCGGAGAGAAGTCCGCCTTCGGCTCGCTTACTGTTAGGAGTGAGTACTGATTATTTACTTTTATTAGCTTTGAATGTCTTATGATATGTGTGATAAAGTAAGGAATAGTTTTTTTCACTAATACGGGTTTGCACTTGGCCATAGTTGATGTGGCATCTTAGTTTCCAAATTGAATGACGAATTTGGTTTTGGATTTTCATATATAGATAAAAAGATCGCCTAATAGTATAGATCACCGCCTTAAGTCCAAAGTAAAAATTGAAAACCTAGAAAACAGGAAATCAAACTTTTAAAGGTTTGATTTTCTTTTTTACCAACTTCAAAAAGGTGGTGGTTCTCAATTCGATAGATTGTTTTTGAATAAAAAATATGGTTCTTCGATTTTCTACAAGCTAGAATATTTAATCTATCTCTTACAACTGTTCATATATAATCTTTATCATTCAGAGCGTACCGTGATCACGGACAAGCCGGAGCACTACGAGGTGGCCGCGGGTTCGTCCGCCACCTTCCGCTGCAACGCCAACACTGACGAACTACTGCACCTGGAAATGATCTGGTTGAATGACGGACAGGTGTGTACTTACTTAAATATGTATTTCTAATACACTAGTTAGTCGAGCTTATGTCCTGTAGTCGCTTGAAGTGATAGCCGTCCAAGAATAGTCTAGTCATGCCCGTACTGGAATAGATAGTCTGCATTTTATATACATACAACACTAGAAAAATACAAATCTTTAATAGTGTCATGTTTTGGTAATCGCTGAAAAGATTTCTGCCAAACTGCGGTAGGATGAAGATAACAATCAATTCAATTACAAATGACAGCTATATCCAGCTGGTTATGATCTCATGTCTCATACATCAACACTGCGACAAAAGGAAGTCTGAACTAAAATGTAGCTTGCTCCCAAATTATGTAGCTAATCAAGCGGGTATTTAAAAGTAAAATCGAGAAGCATCATAAATAAAGTAATTGTTAACACGTTTGTTGTCCCGCAGGTGATCGACTTCGAGAACCAGCCCCGGTTCCGTATGACGGACGACTACTCGCTGTACATCTCGGACACGTCGGAGCTGGACTCGGGCGAGTACACGTGCATCGCGCGCACCGAGATCGACGAGGCGCGCGCGCAGGCCACGCTCACTGTGCAAGGTAACATACACTCATATCGGGATATAAACTAGGGATAGTTTGGATTCGGGATAGAAACAACCATCTTATCTAAAATTAAGATGATTGCGGGAAGAATGAATAAATACCATAAATAAAGAGTTTTCGCTTATTTGTCAAAAGATAATATGTACCTACTTAGTATAAATTTAGTTGTAATAACCGGCTAGCACGACGCAATTGAGGCGTAATTACGTCGTGTTTGACGTAGTTATACAAGCCTTACGGGAACTATAATACAGTGATGTACTAAGTAGTTCTCTTGTAACGTGAATCTACTATGGCACCATATAAAGTGATCTCTCCTCCGCAGACAAGCCTAACCCCCCGCAGCTGGACGGCGTGGAGTGCAACGAGCGCACCGCCACGCTGCGCTGGCGCTCCATGGGCGACAACCGCGCACCCATCCTGCGCTTCAGCCTGCAGTACAACACCACCTTCACGCCCGACACGTGGGAGCTGGCCAGCGACAACGTGCCCGCCATCGACAACTCGTGGGCCGTGCAGCTCACGCCCTGGGCCAACTATACCTTCAGGTGACTTAGATAGATGATGATGATGAGGCGTGCTACATCTTACATCACACTATACTTATTACTTAACATCAAACTCAACTCAAACTCAAATAATTTATTCGCAAGAACATGGGTAGTTGTGGTACAAAAGATGATACATTGTTGCTGATGTCCGCCATATTCTAAGCAACATACAATGCATGCATGCAAATATTATAGTGAAACTAGCAGCCCATCCCGGCTTCGCACGGGCGTAATAATATAATAAAAGATAATTATTTTAAGCAAAAGCAAAAACCGACTTCAACTCTACTGTCACGTTACTGTACAAATCTAAGCCTCTCAAAAAAAAAACTACAACATAAATTCATTTGATAAACAAATCTAAGCCTATCAGAGACAACCGCGTCAAAATCGGGCTGATAATTCAGAAGATATAGTGTATACAGCAGCGCCCCCTGGTGAGTTGTCATTGTAATACATAGCTAAAAAGATGCACCCATTAAACCTCAACACAACACATTACAGAAAACTGTATCAAAATCCGACTAGTAGTTTTGGAAATATGGGTAAAATTGGTTTGCATAAACTTTATCAATTTGTTGGTTTATTGGTTTTTTCTCAAAAAGTACTGAACCAAATGAAAAACAATTTTTATGGGACCATCTCGGAAACTATCCTCATCAAATAAAAAAAGAATTTTTGAAATCGTTTGATAACCAACTGAGTATTCGCGTAACATCCCCACAAAAAAAACTTTCAGAAGACGACCTACTTTTTTTTTAAAGTCGGTTAAAAATACACAATGTTTTACAGTGAGTTTTTTGATTTTCCCTGTTTTCCCGTTTTTCTGTTGAATTTTTTCCTGAATTTTCTTTGCTATAAACCTCACGGAGCCCGAGACCTTTCCAACGAATGCAAAACCGTGGAAATCGGCTCCTGCGTTTTGGAGTTATAGTCAGGAAGGAAAACCCGACTTATTTTTATATAGTAGATTAATTAAGATTTATAACTTATTTATCAGATGGACTGTCGTCAAACGCAAGCCTATTTTGTATTTTTACTTCTATTTTATTTCTATTTTGTATATAAGGTCAGGTCTTCCTCAGCAATCAAACAAAACTGTGATTTTGTTGCTAAAAACAAGATTTTATTAATTAATAAGGGTAACAATTTTGATTAAAACTATTGTTATTTACTACATTACCTAATTAGTTGAATTACTTACCTAAAAACAAAATCAACAAATAATGTTCATGCTTTAGTTGTTACTTTAGTTACTTTAAATAATTTATACAATATTTCAGTTTCACATTTCAGTACAGTATTTTTATAGGTTATCGTAGCTGTCAATGTCTATCCAATAATACATCAAAGCTGTCAAAGCTTACATCTCCCCCCCTTGAAAAAACAATTTTTCCCACATTATTATGATAGGTAAAAATTTTCATGAAATCTAAATATTATTAAGCATTGGTATAAGTTTTGTAACATGATATAATCCAATAGATTTCGTTCCACGACCGGTGTTTATTTTAAAAACTGTATCTGATAGTTTCTCTTCAATTTCAAAGGGACCAATTCTAATTTCATCCATTTTCCTTTTGTTTAATTTATTTGCATAGTCAACATATACCTTGTCCCCTTCCTTAAATTCATGTTGTATTCTATTCTTGGAAAATAAAGTTTTATTGTATTCATGTGATTTTATTGACCTTTGTAGCGCTATTTTTCTATTTTCTTCCAAATTCTTTGTTAATGGCTGTTTTTCTTTCAATTCCATGGGTAACAAATCAGTAGACTCACCAGATAGCAAATATTTGGGAGAAAAACCTGTTACAGAATGGTTTGTTTCATTGTATTTACATCTGCATTCCTCTGCTATTTTTGACCAATTTGTTTTTCCTTTTGATTCATTCATTTTGCACCTTATTTTATTTACAATAGTTTGGTTTAGCCTCTCGTTTAAACCATTCGAGAATGGTGCATCTACTGCTGTAAGTATTAATTGGATACTCTTGTTTCGAAGGTAATTTTTAAATTCAATGGAATTCAAAGCTGGATACTGATCACAAAGTAAGATGCTTATTGTTTCTTCTTTAGGAATTTTCTCTAAAAGTTTGATGAAATCTCGGGCATTTTGATTCTTGGAACATAAGATATATGAGTACCTGGTGAAATGGTCCACTAGTAGATGTAAATATCGTTTTGTTGATCTTTGTCCACCAAATCCTCCTATTGTGTCCAGCGACATTATTTGGAAAGGTCTAGTAGCTGGGCCCAATTGTGACATAAATCCATATTTTCTATTTAACCTTGTTTTATTCTTTATGCATATCTCACAGTTTTTACATATATTTTTAATATTCCCTGATAAATTTGGGGCAGTATAAAAAGGCTTTATCTTTGATTCTGTCTGATTAATTCCTGTATGACAATATTCTTCATGTGTCTTTTTTATTAAAGTTTTGCTGTAAGCTTCACTCAGAACAATCTTCTTCTTATTTTTTCCACATTTTCTGTAGTATACCCCATCTTCAAAAACAATTTTCTTATCCAAATTTTTCAATCCCAAATTTTTCTCTTGGTCGTATCTTATATCTTGAATATCAATAATATTTACTGTTCTTAAATTATCTTCATCATTAACATCAACGTCCAATACCGGGTTTCTGCTGAGGCAGTCTGCTTCAGTATTATTCTTCCCAGGGTTATATTTTATTTCACAATTGTATTGTGACAGATAATGTAACATGTCCCCTAATTCATCATCAGGTCGGTTTCTAACATTTAACTTCTCCAGGGGTTTATGATCTGTATATATAGTGAAATGGTTTCCAATTAACCAATGTTGCCAAAACTTTATGCTCTCTTTTATGGCTAAACATTCTAAAAATATAGCTTTTTTTTTCTTTTGAGATTCATTTATTTTTTTAGAAAAATATGCAATCGGTTTTTCTTCGCCATTGCTTTGAATTTGTTTTAAAACTGCGCCTATTCCTATGGCACTGGCGTCTGTATAAATTAATATTGGTGCTTGTGGATCATATATAGCTAGTATTGGTTTGGAACAGAGATAGTTCTTGATTTTTTTAAATGCCCCTTCACACTGTTCTGTCCAATTAAATATCTGGTCTTTTCTCAACAAATTATGCAAAGGATCAAGAACTATAGAGACATTTGGAATGTATTTTCCATAGAAATTAATTTTCCCCAAAAACTGACGTATCTGCTTTCTGTTCTGAGGAGTAGGGAATTCTTTTATTGAAATCAAATTGTCTTTTAGAGGTCTAATTGTATTCCTTTGCAAAATATGACCTAAATACTTAACAGAATCACATGCAAACTTACATTTTGTGAATTTAAGTCTGAAACCTTCTTCTCGAATAGCATCCAGTAATTTTTTTAAGTGTGTGATATGTTCATCAAATGTTTTAGAGAAAATCAGTATGTCATCGATGAAATTCACTGCAAATCCTGTGAGGTCATATTTTCTTATGATATTCCCCAAAATCCGTTGAAATATAGCCGGTGATGTCTTAAGACCAAAGGGTAGACAAGTCCATTGGTAATGACCTTCTTGTGTTACAAAACTAGTTTTATGTCGGTCAGTAATTTTCAATGGAATTGACCAAAAAGCTGAGTTTATATCCAGTGTTGTAAAATAATTACAATTAATTGTTTTTGTTATCATGTCTTCTATAAGTGGAAATGGTTGTGATTGAGGTATGATTATTTTATTTAAATCTCTGAAATCTATGCATAATCTACTTTTTTTTCCTTCGTCCCTTTTAAAAGCTAAGGTAACAGGTGCCGCAAAGGGACTGTAAGATTCCTCAATCAATTCATGTTTCAATAGTTGTGAGATCTGATTTTCTATTTCTATTTTATCTTGAACAGAACACCTATATGGTCTCTTATAACAATATTTGTCAACTTCCAAATCTATGCAGGCTTCATACTTTTTCACTCTTCCAGTATCATATTTATGTTTAGCAAAAATATCTGTGTAACTATCCAATAATATATTTATCTGTTTTCTTTGATCAGAATCTAAGTATTCTGTCTGTATCTGAAACTTATTTGTATCTATACCTTCATTAAAGTTTATTGAGTAGCCTTTTTCTTCTCTTATTATTTCCAGATTTTCAGTTTGTTTTTCTTCAAAAATGTTTGTATTTTTTATTTTTGTACTATCTGTTTTTTTTATTTGGATATTTAAATTCTCATCATGAGTCAATCCAAATGTATATATTGAATCTAATCCTAGTATTAGATCATACTCAAAGTTTTCATTCTCATAAATAAATGCATTTATTCTATTTTTTTTATGCAAGATTTCTGCATCCAATGTAATTAACCCTTTAGTTTTGCCTCCTCCACATATTGTCTTTATTGTGTCATAACAATAATTTGACTTCTCATTTGTCACCTGAACTAATTTTGAATTTATTAAAGTTACTCGTGAACCAGGGTCATACAAACCCTTGGCTTGCAGTGTATTATTTAACAACACTGTTATATCAATTAGTGGAGGGAGGTCTAGTTTTTTGGATCTTCATTACTCAGTTCAACTTTTAATATTGAATTGGAATTTAAGTTTTTGTCATCTACTGTTTTCCTATCATAGTTGTACCAGCAAACATTCTCCGGATGAAATCTATTTAATTTTCCTTTATTCTCACAAATCTTACATGATTTTTTTTCAGTCAGTTTTATTTCTTGTTTAGTGAATTTATTTACTGTGTTTGAGTATTTCTTTGTATCATATTTCCTTGTTAAACTTTCTAGTCCTCTTATGAAATTAAACAAGTCATTTACTTCTTTAAGACTTTCTCTGTCTATCCTATCCATTATAAAGTTTGGTAGACCGGTGGCAATCATATAAATTAAGGTTTGTGTATCAATTGATTTGTTTATCTCTAGTAACAATCTCTCTTTTTTAAGAGCATAGTCCAACACAGATCCTTGGATATATTTAAAATTCATAGCATACCTGATCGGTGACCAGCCTTTATCAGCAAATGTTTCACATAAACTTTTTTTCCATACAGACCAATCCGAATCAATAGTATGTTTGATAATCATTGAGGTGTACCAATCTATACAAGTATCTTCCAATAGTAACCTTAAAATTTCTACTTTTTGTAAATCTGTTTCTATTTGTAAGCGCACACATTCACTTTCAAAAGTTTCTAACCACTGTCTAACATTTGTTGTATGTCTAGAAAACTTCTCTATTGAAAATTCAGCCACTAATCTTGTCTTATTTTCAGTCTTCTTTAACAATGTTGGTTCAGCCGATGATAACTCCTGACCTTGTTCCAATTTTTCAAGAAAAAACCCATCAATTTGTATGTTGTCATCATCCAAATATGTTGATTTCATTTCCTTCGTTAAAGTGATCCAAACCTGTCTCTTATCATGCCTTTTTTGTAGAGATTTTTTTATCTTGATAAAGATTTCATGTTTCAATATCTCTTTGTGGAAATGTATTGGTTGATACTCTTTGGGTACAATATAAGTTTGGCTATTTGAGTCCATAATTGAGGTTATGGCTATCATGTTCGTTTTTGCGTCATCAGGTTTGGCTTTTATGATGAATTCAAAGCGTAACTTCTCCATGTTTATTCACTTCACATGTAGACATCCAATTTGTTGATTTATAAGGTCAGGTCTTCCTCAGCAATCAAACAAAACTGTGATTTTGTTGCTAAAAACAAGATTTTATTAATTAATAAGGGTAACAATTTTGATTAAAACTATTGTTATTTACTACATTACCTAATTAGTTGAATTACTTACCTAAAAACAAAATCAACAAATAATGTTCATGCTTTAGTTGTTACTTTAGTTACTTTAAATAATTTATACAATATTTCAGTTTCACATTTCAGTACAGTATTTTTATAGGTTATCGTAGCTGTCAATGTCTATCCAATAATACATCAAAGCTGTCAAAGCTTACATGTATATTTGTATTATATTGTTTATTTTATTCTGTGTTAAAAAGGAAAAATACCTCACATTTCTCCTACTGTGCAGTTTTTCATTTATCTCGTCGGGTGACATCTGCTTATCGATTTGAATGGTGGTTGTCAATACCAGCGAGAAAATGACCAAAGATTACTAATATTTTGCCTGACGATGATCATTGTCTGTGATGTCGTCACCCCCCATCACGTCACCGATGTTGTCGGCAACTAAAACAAACTAAAAGTCCAAAATGTAGCGTCCAAAAACCCTATTCACACTTTTCTTGAAGCCGTCAAGATTAGACGACAGACTAAATACGAAACTTTAATTTACCAATGTAATAATATTAACCGGTGTTATATTCGCAGAGTGATCGCATGGAACAAGATCGGTCCGTCCACCCCGTCGGGTCACTCCGAGGTGTGCACGACGCAGCCCGACGTGCCCTACAAGAACCCGGACGATGTGAAGGGAGAGGGCACCGCGCCCAACAACATGCTCATCTCCTGGTCGGTACGTACCAAACTACCACTAGACATGGTTCTATAATACTGCGAACAGCCAGCTGCTTTCCACAGCAAAAACTTATAGCGCCAAAATTTAAACTCTGTTGGGCCAGTGATGTATCCGGTTATTGAAGGTGGAGAATTTTCAATAAGTGTAGAATACCAGCTAGAGGCGTTGAATTCGATTCAGACGCGACCTAAGGTGGCCAGTCTGTCGGTCTTTTATTGAATTCATTTCGGAGAGTGTGCTGAGGAGCTACATGAACTGATTCCCTCAGCTCCTTTCTATAACCGAACAAGCAGAAAGTCCGCAGGTAGACACCGTTTTATGGTGGAAGTGCCGAAGTATCGAACACAGCGCTTTGCTTCAACGTGTATAGTGCGAACGGCAAAGCTTTGGAACACTTTACCAGAAGCTGTGTTTCCTGCGAACTACAATCCAAGGGTTTTCAAGTCTAGAGTTAATAGGTATCTTCTAGGTAAACGTGTTACACCCTAGGCTGCAGCAATGCTTAACATCAGGCAGGCTGTAGTCAAATATAAACCTATCCCACGTAAAAAAAGTGTGGTTTAAAAGTGTTGAATATGCAACCGAATTTTTTAGAATTTATGCCCTAAAGGTGTTCGGAGATCGGTGACAACTAGCGAAAGCTGTATTCTCTGTAGTGTCTCAGAATGCAGGACATGCGCTTATATCTTCTCGAATTGTTTTGCTGGATTTTTGGACTCTGCTAATTTCGGATTCGTATTGACTAACTTGTTGTTGTGTCCTGCAGAAAATGCCTCAGATCGAGCACAACGGGCCCGGGTTCCAGTACGTGGTGCAGTGGAGACGCGACATCCCCGGCCAGCAGTGGAACGAGCACCAGATCAGGGACTGGCAGGTCAACGAGTTCCTCGTCGCCAACACGCCCACCTTCCAGCCTTACAAGATCAAGGTAAAGTAACTTTAGGAGATTGATAAAGCATTGTGATAGTATGTAATAGTGCACTAACTAACCTAGGTACGTGTGACGTTTATGACTTTTTGTGCGCGACAGAACTGATCACTGTGCCAAGCCAATTATTATATTAGTGGTCTCTCAAACTCATATGAATCTGCACAACTGCAGGTTGTTTCACAAATTCGCCAATCGTAGAACTCCTTGTAACCTCTATGATTGGTATATGACTGTTATTGGTTAAAATAAGTCAATTTTGTCGTCTTTGATTGGCGTTTCGCTTCCGAGCGGAAACGTTCCGAAATTGTGAAACACCCTGCTGAACTATTTACAGTACTAAAGCCAAATATGTTTTCAGGTGACCGCAGTGAACTCGAAGGGCACGTCGAACGTGACGCCGGTGGAGGTGACGGGGTGGTCGGGCGAGGACATGCCGCGCCTGGCGCCCGCCAACTTCACGCTGGAGCAGGTGACGTCGGGCACCACCGCGCTGCTCAACTGGTCGCCCGTGCCGCCCGACTCCGTGCAGGGACACTTCAAGGGGTGAGTGCTCAGGGGAGGAGACACTCCCACAACACCCCAGGGGAGGTGACGGGGTGGTCACTTGAAGATACCATCCTTTGTATTTAGACCATTTTGTGCAAAACAAGTCTTGAATCAATCGAAATCTGACTCTTATATATCTTCTGTTAGCATCTGAATCATTTCTATTGCCTTTAAAACCAAGTTGCATTTGATATAATTATTTTAAAAAGAAAAGCAAAATCTAATAATCATTTCTCTTCTCAGCTACAAGATTCAAACCTGGACGGACGGCGAGGAAGACCGGCTCCGCGAGATCCTAGTGAAGGCAGACGCGACCAGCGCTCTCGTATCCAAGTTCAAGCCCTTCAAGAAGAACAACGCTCGCATCCTGGTGTACAACGGCAGGTTCAACGGACCTCCCAGTGAGATCCTCAGCTTCGTCACTCCGGAGGGCAAGCCCGGGACCGTGAAGTCCTTCGAAGTGTATCCTATTGGTTCGTCGGCTATGCTGCTCAAGTGGGACAAGCCTGTTGATGAAAACGGGGTGCTGACCGGATACAAGGTGTACTACCAGGTATGTCAATATATCTGAAGTTTGCATAATTTTAGTAGTCGTGTGATGGTGTTGGTTAATTACGGCATAAAAGCGAAACAGTTATTTTTACATAGCTAGCTATTTTCATTAAAAATCAATGAAATATTCCAACCATAGTATTTAACATAACGCCCTAACCTTTCCAGAAAGTGACGGGCACTCAGCTCGGTCCGCTCCAGGAGCGCAAGAAGGAGATCGACCCGAAGTTCGACCGCGCCAAGCTGGCCGGCCTCGAGCCCAACACCAAGTACCGCGTGGAGATCCGAGCCAAGACCAAGGCGGGGGAGGGGGACAAGTTCTACGTGGAGCAAAGCACGGGCAGGGTGGCCTCCGCCATGCCGGATGTACCCATGTTCGAGACGCAGACCATCCCGGCACCAGCCAAGGAAGGTAACAAATCTCTATTGTTGGTAATCTAGGTCCGTCTGCTCAAATCTGCTCAGAGCGAAAATCTGGCATCTGTTTAAGATATAGTTAACGACTGCCGCCTCTACACTCCCCGGCGGTGGTCGTCGAAACCTACTCCATTACTTGTGTAGTCTGCAATGTCAGGAGTATAACTATTTGAGTCTCAATTGAGTAGTCTTTCGCAGTTATAACATTTTTATATCGGGATATGAGTTGTGATCTTGGAACTGATCAATTTTTTATTATGTTTATTAACTCATTATCCATGTTTCGTCCAGGCACCGCCAACATCCTGGTCCGCTGGCTGCCCGCGCTGGACGGGCACGCGGGCACTCACTTCGTGGCGTGGTACCGCCTCAAGGGCCGGCCTGAGTGGATGCGCACCAACGACGTCACGGACGACGACTACGTCATACTGCACGGCCTGGAGCCTTCCAGCGTGTACGAGGTCAAACTGACCGCGCACGACGGGGAGTACTTCAGCACCAGCGAGGTCAAATATGTCGATACTACTATCGGTGAGTTCTTGCTTTAACTGTACGATGACGTTACAGATGACGACTACATAATACTGCGTTTAGTGTCGTGTAAAGTATATGAAGTCAAAATGGCCGCACATGAAGAATTGAGCACAGATTTGTATAGCTCGCACACGTACTCGGGTTATACTCGGTTTGTCGGGGTCCTTAAATAATTCGAAAGGATGTTTTAGACTCGAATTTAGACGAATTAAAATAAAAAAAAAACAGCTTGCGATCATTTCAAACAGTTCATCCACGATCAGAAATTATATTACAGCAATAATTAGGACACCGTGTGAAAAACTGTAGCCGATACTTGTTATTTCAATCGTTACACGTGTGCCTTCCAGACGGTCCCCTCATAAAGCCGGACGACACGATGGCGACGGCGGGCTGGTTCATCGGCGTGATGGTGGCGCTCGCCTTCCTGCTGCTGGTGCTGGTGCTGGTGTGCGTGGCGCGACGCAACCGCGGCGGCAAGTACGACGTGCACGACCGCGAGCTGCAGCACGGCCGCCGCGACTACCCCGACCAGGGCTTCCACGAGTACACGCACCCGTGAGTACAACACTGTGTGACAGCAACATGACTGCAGCACGGCCGCCGCGACTACCCCGACCAGGGCTTCCACGAGTACACGCACCCGTGAGTACAACACTGTGTGACAGCGACATGACTGCAGCACGGCCGCCGCGACTACCCCGACCAGGGCTTCCACGAGTACACGCACCCGTGAGTACAACACTGTGCGACAGCGACATCTAGTGGCCAACTAGACAAAACGTGAGTTACGGTTCGATCACACCATGATCATTTTGACGATGACTTAGTTAAACTTTTATTGGAAAATGAGCGAAAACTATCACGACCGGCAGGATTCGAACCTGCGTATTTCCGATCACCGTCCGGAACGCCTTAACCATTAGGCTACGGTCTACTAACTGCCAGGCGCGAAAATCCACACTCATTTCCATACACTTTAGACTCGTCATATCTGGTGTCCATTGTACATCGATATGAGTGCTTGTTAGACATATTCTGACAGCACAAGTGGCGCCATCAGCCGCTCAGTCTTTCATCTCTTTTTGGGACCTAAACTACGAAGCGTAAAAACGAACAAATAGTCCATCGAACATATTTTCGTTTCATATAATGGTATGATGTATTCATTCCAGGATGGACACGAAGTCCCGTCACTCGATGAGCAGCGGCACCAAGCCCGGCCCCGAGAGCGACACCGACTCCATGGCGGAGTACGGCGAAGGAGAAACCGGTATGTACACATAGCACTTATATTGCTTTTCTATACAATTTATGGAGTTTTTTCATAAAAAGTTTACATTGTTTTATTAATGCTAATATAATTTTAAATGTACGAGACCTTTGGAAACTGATTCGATCTCTAAAACTTGTAACATTGTAAAGGGGGCAAAACAATTGAAACTTTTTAAAAATACATAACTTGTTTAATATTTTTGTTCTGAATTGAACATGAAAATTAACTAGAATTTACTTAGTTAGACTTAGACAGTTATGAGAATGAAGCATGTCTTGCTTTTGATAAGCTTTGTTTTGTTATTTTCAAGTATATAAGTATATACTTTAAGTTGTACACTGTGGGTTCGAATCCTACAAAAGCCATAATTTTGTATTGTTTTTTTTCTTCGTTCTTTTATAATTTGACCTATTTTGAATGCTAATGTTTCAACATTTTTTTTCAATTTCGTTTGTTTTGAATGCCAGTTTTGTCTAACACATTTTGTTTCTATCTACTTCTGCTGGCTTATGTATGTAAGTGCGTGTGTGTGTGTGCTAGCCAAGTATTGCTTGCAGCGGGCATGAACGAGGACGGCTCGTTCATTGGCCAGTACGGGCGCAAGCGGCGCCAGCCCGCCTCGCACGGCGGCGACTCCGCCAGCCAGGCCTTCGCCACGCTCGTCTGAGACCGCCCCCGCCATCACCACCTGATTGTATCCCATACCCCATCCTCTCTTGATCGTTTCATATATTCTGTTTCTATACGAGTTTTTTTTAATGTACAGTGATCTGGCAGATCAAAATGTCTTGAGTCAAAGAGGTTTTCACACTTTTTACTTGAATATATTCAATAAAACGTTCACTGACATTTTTAAAACGACGTTGCCGCAATTTTATCTGTGTCGTATATGGTACGTATAAGTCGTGTATACGTACCAAACGTATAAGCTAATGTTAAACATTGCTAAGTTTTATTTCGACTATCGACATTTTGATGTGTCAAATCGTATCGCGGTATAAAAAAACTGGACTGTATGCATTAGAGTAACTTTAAATAACACTATACGTGACTTGTCTCTTCAGACAGTACTTTATCCTGCCTTACTATATCTTTGTATAGCAGAAACTTAATTTGTGTTTATCTGTCTTGCATTGGAATGTTCTGGTAACATTTATTGGCAGATTCTGATTCTCTCTAAATTTCTATAAACTCGCTTGTTTGTGAATTTGAATTTCGATTCGAATCTTGCTCATATCTCTATTCGTGTACACTTACATATAATTATGTAGGCAAATTGTGTGTTTGACAGAAGATTTTATGAAAAATAACTGGTCTAAGATTATTTTCAATGCAACAACTCGTTAGAGTTAACAAAGCAGCTGTCTTATTATGATTTTATTACGTTGTCGGTAAAAAGTTGATATAACTTTTTAAATATCTCTTTAATAACAAGTAGCGTTATTCCCCTCTCTCACACACAGAGCTACGCTATCCCTGTATCTGTAGTAGTGCCATTACATCACATTTCCAAATGTACAAGTCTACTGCCGACCAATCACCGCAGGCCGTTTCTCTGATCTTCGATCTGATTGGTCCACCTCTTCACGTCGAAACCGCCCGCCAAAATTATATTCTAACCCAAGTGCTTTAGGTTTAAATTTGATCTGAGAAATTATTAGTTGTGAATTATATTTAGCGGTTTATTTACCGCCTAATTAGGTACTAATATTTCGGGCGTTCGGTCTTTATCGTACTATTTCAGAAATAGTTCTGGTAAAGACTAGTTCACGTGTTTCTCGAATTTTTTTCTACTTATTTTTTATTTTCTACAACCTCTTAATCATGGAATCTCCTTTTTACTATTATTTCGTAGGTTTAGTTATATTTAAGTACACTTTAATTAATGTTAGCGAACTAGGTTGTAAACAATTGATATTATACTTAGAGTGAGTTGCAGTGTATGTTTGTCCTGATTTTTTTTATATTTTATATACATTACACGTTGCTTTGTTGGTTTTGCATTTAATTATGTTAGTTATTGTATTGATTATATTCCTGTTTCCGTCCTTTATTCCTCCCTTGCATTGCACGAGCGACGATTGCCTTGTTTTATTTTATTTGAGGTATGTTTTTTATTTATTTTCTTTACGTTTTTACCTTACTTGATTTTTCGCATGATTTTTAAATAGTTTGTTTACTTAATATTTTGAATTAATTTATGTGTGTAAAATTAACATGATATTTTTAGCCGCAACTTCAGTATCTATAGTTGTCGCAAATCGAGTCCTCGCATGTTCGTGTGAATTAAGATTTGTTATACTCGTCCCTAAAAGATTATCATTATATTAAATTATAAGGGCCATTCTGAGGGTACATAATGATTTCCTAACTACATTCATTCACTTGTTATATATTAGTATACTGACTGTACGTTCTCGCAGGTCGTTTCACGGAGGACGGCTCGTTCATCGGCCAGTACGTGCCGGGCGCGCGCGTGCTGCCCCCGCCCGCACCCCCCGCCGCGCCCGCCTCCCCTCGCGCGCCCAACAACCCTCCCACTTACGTGTAAGGGGCTCATCTGAACGAGACCTAGCGGGCAGAGGAACTAGGCTGGAATGGACATATGTTGCTTCGAACTATTACAACTACTGTGTGGATGTCGGTAACTACAACTCTGGATTTCTACGTGAGGTGTGAACATCACATACTTAATATATGTGTGTGAGAACTGTTTGTGAAAATCTTCTTCGTCAAAAGTGCATAGCGATGTTATTAAGTCTATGTGACGTAGTTGTAGTTATTACACGGATGTGTTGATATACGAAGAAGACCATCTCAAAATTGTAACATTTGTTGAAAAGAGAGAGATGTTCGTAAAGTCAATGTACGTAACTCTATAGATATCTGTAGCTAGCTAGAGATATGTATAGAGTACCCTCACTCTAGTTCCTCCGCCTACAAATGTGCTGTCTATGTGACTCCTCCAGTCGGATGTGGTGTTATGTCGACATACTAACGCAAGCCATTGACTGTTGTAACGTCTCTCATCTCTTTCTTTCTCATCGTAATGTGCTAACTGAAAACAGCGACAACACTACTTAGATTGTAATATTTGAGAACGTTCGATATGGAAAAGTGTTTCGTATGACGGCAGCTTTAGGTGTTGAGCTTTATTTCGTAAAGTTGCCTCGACATCGGCTGACTTGAGAATATTTTGGCAATTTAAAGTGTAATATAAGAATGGGACATGTTTGCAACGTTTAGGCGTTTATTGCAATGTTGCAAGTATGGACATTATACACGAATGTAAGATTACGTTGGGGCTAGATTTTGGTCAGTAAATGGACACGTATTTTAAGAAAAAAATAACCGAACAACAGTATAAAAGCTTTTGATTGAACTTAAATCTAGTCTCATCGTAATAAATATGTGCGCTTAAAAGTTTTAAAGCTAATTCGACTTGGGAGTACCCAAAAATGTGTAAATTAGAGATATATTCGTCATTGTCAAAGTCCAAAGTGGACGTAATTTTTTGCAATCTCTCTTATATCAAACAAATTATACGAAGGCAGCGATTATTTTAGTTAAAATTTATTAGGATAAGGGCCAATTTAGACTAAGCTGACGGAGCCTACTTTTACATTATTTTGGCCCGAGTTTAAAAACTACACTTGTAGGTATATTTATTACAGTTTTGACGAAATATTTGCATTCTGTTTAGAAATGTCACACTGCGAGTGATTTGTTTTGTTATGAGACTGATTTTACGTAATGGGGTAGATGTCATCTGACACTTTCTTGAAATCCATATACCCATGTAAAAGTACCCGTAGAAAAGTCCAACTTCAATGTTTACTATTCAATATTTGTGTAGATTAGTAGTTACACATAATTCATAATAGACACGAATATCGCCTACTATCAGGCGAGTTATAGTCAAGTGCAAACCCACTTTAAAAAAGTTAAATATCTGTGTCTCGTGGCAGTATGGAAAGGTAGGCAGTCAGCTCGATATCAATTACGCGTTAACTTAAGGTATTGGTGAAGATTCGAATTGTAAGAGAAGCTATTTTTGTCAAAGAGAATAAAGTAATTTAGCTCTGGTATCCGGTGGTCGGACTAGCGTAGACTTCTTCAGGCTCTCGAATACTTCACGGAGATGTCATATCATCGCACCTATAGATAAGTGAAGCTAGCACAGGTATAAATGAAATAATGTGTGCGTATTTATACGTCAGCCAATCACAGTCATGTCGCTCGCGCGTGCTGAGCTGTGATTGGCTTACAAACCGCGTAAAGAAGCACTTTCGATATTGCTAGTATATCTATGCTAACTACACAGTTAAAATATCAAAAAGTCAATAATTCGAAGTATGTATTTGCGAGTCTCGAAATTATTTCCACGTATTGCTAAGTTTATTTTTGTAAGCTGATAAATCTATTCTTCTACACGAGTACCTTGACCCCCGTGGACCATTAAATGACATTATTTTCAGACACGCGCGGTTAACTTTACCTCCTCACTTGAAATTCCTATTCCTACAACATAGTTTAGGCTTGTTTTGTTTACTCGCATTCCGTCGCGTGGAGTTTCGAGTGCCATATTTTTGTATCGCTTCTTCGACGTTCACTTTTAACTTGAAACTCTGACGCGCCGCAATGGAGATTGGCTAAAGTTACTCGCACACTTGAGGACGGAAGGAAACGGAAATCTATTTCTTTAGATAGAAATTAATCGTGAAGTTGTTCCCTTGTCAAGTGTGCAGAGGAGTATAAAAGAGAGTATTTTTGTATGTAGTAGTGTCCGACCACCGGCGGTCGTTGGTGCTTGCGAGACAGAGGGACGCCGAGCATGCGGCGTAGTGATGGTTAGCGACGCAGGATAGTTGCGTGTACGCGCGTCTTTACCCACCTCACGCAGTCAGATATTTGGTAAGATAAAGGAAAAATAACTTATCACATGGTATAAAGAAACAACAGAAATGTTCACTAACATATTCACATTTTGTCGTCCGACACTGTTTCCATATGACGTGAAAGAGTGTCTGGCTGCGTAGTTTAGAGTTATATTGATATTGTGTGTAGAATCTCACGAGGTCTGGGTTGGAATGGTTCTCGTGGCCGGTCAATACAAGTGCCTCACTAACTACTATATATTCATCATCTAACTAACACTCGCTCCACAACCCAGATCATCCAATAAACTAATAACGAAGTTTTAATCTCTATTTCATCTCGATCCCGGTACTAATGTCTCTCTCTTGTGTAGCTGTAAGACCTTGTATGTATAGGCTTTTTGTATTATTAAACGTATTCGATATTATTAAAATTTTATGAAGTTTGTTCGCACCCTCACATTGACAAGTTGTGTATCGATGTTTCGTTTGTTCGCGTGGAGGTGGCAGCGGGCAGAGTGTGCCCCCGCCGCCACACACGCAAGTATCTCAGACGTACGTTAGTTGTAAGGCTAGGGGTCTCGTGTTAACTATTGTTAGGCAGCTACCTTGCTTCCGCGTCTCCTTCGGTTCGCGTCGGATGTACACGAGCGCACTGCCATTTCGGATCACGCACAGTATGCTACGTTTCCTTCGACAGTGTTCTCTCGATTCCATTTATTTGTGTATATTTATTTCTTCTCCTGAAAGGTGTCGGGTCCTGAACAATACATTCCACGCGGTCAAACCATGTTGATTTTGAAAATATGTAAGTATCGTTTATTTATTGAAGGAGCGCGCGCCTCGGCCGTCAGATGTAATCTGGACACTGTTTGTAAAACTGGACTGCCGCGTGTCGGCGCGCGCTGCCCACTGATATTACTTTATTTATTTTACCGGAAACATGATGTACATCGTCGACGTGTCGCGCCTAGGTTTCGATCGTTCTGTTCTAGAGCTTACTGTAACTATTGGTACCTATACATTGCATATTTTATATTTGATGGCACTGTTATAATATCCCCTTTGAGTTATTTGTTAAGGAGTCTTTATCATGTCTATTGTCTAGTAAGAATTTAATATATATTAATATAAAGTAAAGTAGGAGCCTCGTTCGATTCTAGTATGTTTTCGTCGCTTTTTACGCCGTGCTGTTGACTATTGCGAAATTCTGAGTGTGGATACTTGTTAGGGTTCATACTCCTGTTACTCCCGCCTCGACGGCCGGGAGCTCTACAACACTGCCTTTCCTCCAAAATTCTTAGAATTGTACAGTTGTGTGTTCATTTACTTATTAACTCGTACCTAGGTAATACTTGCCTTACTCGTAAACACGTTTTTTGGAATGAAAATGTAATTTTCATAAGAAATGATTGAGCACAACATATGCATTTACAAATAGTGTCACAACGTTGTCATGTAGTGGAATAAAGCATGTTGGTAACACTGGTGCGTCATTGCTCATTCAGCGGCCGCGTACAAGTAGCGAGCTAGTATTACGTATTGGATGTACTAAGCGTATGAAACAGCCGACGCATCGTTATTCGTATTGTTATAAGGTACTTTCTCTCAGTGTTATTGTAACGAGCAGCAAATGTGTCTCTCACAGGCCTCCGATCATAGCTTCATTTCATTATTTCAATATCTGCTAAGCTCGGGATCAAGTGAGATACAACGTTTGCCGTTCGTTTTGCTAAGCAAGCTTTTATAATCGATATTGGAAGATATTTTGTTAAATTAGATAAATAGGTTGCATTTAATTAAAATTTAACGATCATGACAAGAGTGTAAAACGTTTCTTTGAACAGTTCGAATGTTTCTGATCTGACCTCGTGCGAACATATTTTGTTCACGAATTATAATAATTTACGTTTTAGTTTGCATTAAGTAACTGTAATTTATTGTAACTATGATGGATATTTTTTTATGTTGCATAGAAAATAAAACTTTTAAGAAATAATGGTGTTATCCTTTCATTATTCCCTTAAATTAATTTATTTTAATTTATAACAAAGGTTTACATTTAAAACAGTCACAAAACAGTAGGTACTAGGTAAAAACTGAGGCATACACATTTCAGCTAATGAGCAATTTAGTTTAGTGTTCCTAAGACTAGATATGACATTTGTTATCGTATTAGATACAGGGAGTAATAAAACCAAAGTTCGGTAGGTAATATATCATCCTCTTTATGCTTCTGTGCAAAGTCTATTCACAGAATACCTACTATTACTTACTCTTTAATTCCGTCTATAACCATCAGCGTCAGTAAGTTTTGTGCTATTATATTATCCAACATAATATTTTTTTGTCTAGATAGATGCAGTACTAAGTAATATTTTTCTTTTTCCCTTTACTAAATTCTTTCACACTCGTATTTACATACACTCTTAATTTTATCTAAGTAAATAAATCACCCATGAATCATTGCTTACAATGAACTTTTGGTGCTGTCATAAAACTATAGGTACATAACTACCTAAGTGTACAAATATACTTTATTTGCTGAAAACTTAAAGTAACATCCTTATAAACTAAATTAAATAGACTTACATGTTATACATAAATCATACAAAAACATACTGTGACGTGAGATGGCTGTTGACGCCCACTAGTATATCTAGTATGTGAACATATGACGAATATTATTAAACTACAAATTATTTATTGATAATAGGTACCACAAATTGCCGTATTTATTCTTATAATATCTATGTATTACATGTCAACTCTGATGAAAAACTAATATAATTAAGTATGTATGCTATGCACTACAATACATTACTTAAATGTAATTAAATTATATTTGAATTTTTAAATATTTATCAAAATCATAAAAAGATTGTGTCAACAAGCAAGCTCTAAGCTTGGTCTTGAAGCACGCGGTCGAGGCTGCATCACGAACGGAGATGGGTATGCGGTTGTATACCGCGGGCCCTACTACATAGACGGACCTCTCCAATTTATACTTCTTCCTTCCTTCCTCACCTTCTCAATTTTATTTCAGGCTAAAAAGTTGATTATGACACTCCTAATACCTCAAACTACCTACATACTAAAAACCATGAGGATCCGTTCAGCCGTTTTTACGTGACAACAAACAGACACAAAGATAAACAGACAAAAATAATAGAAATCGTTGGAACGTGTATCACCAAACTATTTCTTTTAAATATGTATCTTCAATGTTCAAACTTTCAAACCTCTCCAGCTCTATTATAAGTGTGTATAGATTTACTTAGGTATACCTACTTACAAAATATTGGATAGCGCGTTGCATCCTAGACTGCAGTGAAATAAATATCGGCGGGACTTAAGAGACAATATTTTATAAGCAAAATATCTAGTTTTCAAGTTTCTTTAAGTCTAGTAATATTTTGGTGTGCATTAAAGATATGTAGGTATACTGCGCTTGACCGCTCCACATCCTTAGCACTTTTTATAGCACCTCTGCGCAGTCGCGAATAACAATAAAACAGCAACAACAGCACCGCAAGAGGGCGGTTAGACTAAACAATGGTCGCAGGTAGAGTGGAATTAAACGGTGATAATGGACCATTCATTCACACACAATGGACAAGGAGTCAACCTGCTGCCGGACCACTGGCGCCCACGCAATTACAGATTATATTAGTTTAATAATAATTACACAATTATAATAATTTATGTCAGTACCGATGTGATTAATCTAATTCGAGCACAACCTTTGCCCGTTTGGGATTTATGCATAAGGATCTAAACCTTGGTGAAGAAACATTGAAAATAGTGTCGAAAATCCAATAATACCTACTTGAGTGGTAAAAAACAGAGCTTTAATTCATAAGCAAATAAAAAAACTCATAATGATGACGAGAGTCAACGAGTTAACCCTTTTGCGACAAACTGAAACGAAATGTCCTATTGCAGGACAAATTGATAACACGCAAAAACATAATTGTTGATACAAACACCCACGGACAGTGGAATTACGAGAGATGAGTCGTAATCCGGCGACAGAGGGTGTATGGGAGCGCAAGATAAGCTTGTTGGAATGAGCTTTGCCAGACGCACAGAATCCACAGAATGCCTTCAGTTAGTCTGAGCCCGACCGCCGAACAAGTCGGCGCGATCTCGACCGTCTCCGCTAACTACGACAAAGTTCGCGAATCGTGCCGTGAACCGATAAATTATGACCGTGTGTGCTGTGAACGTTACACCTCAACTTTGATTGGAAACCCACTGACAGGTAACTAAATTTACTAATATTTTATCGATATATATTGCGAATTATAGGTATAGCTGATCGGATCGCGATAAATAAAAGATCGGTGATCCCACTTTAAAGTTAATTGACTGATCGATTTGGCATTTAAGTGCATTGTTTTCTCAGAATCGCCATTTAATTTTATAAGGCTTGTTAACTTTTAGGTATTTCTGTCGGTGTTGAGTGCTACTTCAACATGGCTTATGAGCGTGGATAAAAAAAATGTTTATTAGATTTTAAAGTGAATGAGCATGATTATGTCCTAATGAATAAATATCAGATAAGTATATATTGAGTAGGACGTTGAAACTTTTCCTGTAATGAAGGTACCATGAATAGGCCCATTGGAAGTGGAGATTAAAGTATAAAAAACGTAAACATTGCTATCTGGTTGTGTAAACAGAGGGTTATTATTAGCAGCCCTGACTATGGGATCATATGTTTGAAGTGCGCTGCACAGAGCGAGGCGAGACTTGTTGATTTGAGAGTAAACGGAAACACTTGCCATATGCATTAGGGAAGTACTTAGACAGATACCTACTAGTAATAGATACTAACGATTACTTATGCAGGTTGACAGGAAAGGATATTAGAATATTCTGAAAGTTGAGCTTAAATTATCTAGGTATCGTGTGGTATGTAAATTCCGAGTAGCCAATAGGTACTAAACTTTCATGAATCTTCAGTAAAATGAAGATGTCATTCTTCGATATGTTACGTATACCTGAAAAAGTACGGGCATTCGATTGAGACAGCCGTATTGCTTAGCCAGCATAAGAAATGCACAGCATTTTCCACACGTAGATAATACAACTTTAGAAACCTAATATCATGAAAGATAACGATAGAGATTATGCTTAGCGTGCTATATCAATGTTAGTCGTTAGCCATCGTTGACCGTAATGTCAATAAGAGGAGGCCGGACGGTGCGACCGCGGCAGCCGGACTGGCTTTATTTCTTTTTGTCTCGGTTACCTGTTTCCAACGGGCCTCGCGTCCACGCCGATAGCTAGGTTAACAAGTGCACCAGACAGGGGTGTGCAACCTTTTTCCACTTCACTCATATATTTATTTTTATGGCCAATAAAGTTTGGCCTAGATTGCGACTTGCCTGACGGACTTTCGCAACTTACTTGAGGACCGAAAAGAACTATTTGTTTACAATAACGTACGCATCTACCTAAGTAACTGCGTCTTAAATGTAATGACATAGGTACACATCAGTCAAAATGTTAACGATACATAAAAAATTAAAAACTATATGACATACTTAGGTCTACAAATGCTTTGTCATTCCGTACCTACCTGGCTGGTCAAACATGGAAAACCTCGTTATCGTGAGGCTTTATAGCACATAAAGAATATTAGCTTTACTGTTTGTTACCACGTACGCTTTGTATTTTTCTGTGACAAATATAGAATTCCCTGACCGATGCGTGTTTCCATGTAAATAGAGAAATAAGCCACACTTGACTTTAAGCACAGAAAACGATAGCATTTGCGTAAAGCGTTGATATTTCAGGTCCTGCGGTGAGCGTGCGGGGTAGGGCCGGCGACAGGCTATAAATACTTATATTCGGTTAGGTAGGACACAGAATAGCCAGCAGTACCTGGGACTTGCAAAGCTGCACGCGGTCATTCGCACGAGATATCGGCCAGGATGCGCGAGCGCCGCTGGTTCTGCTCTCACCCAAACACAAGGGAAGCCACATTTTGCACATTCGCACACGTTATCTCGCAAGCCCACTCGTTTGCCCAAAACGAGAACATTCCAGTCTAGGTCTAAATATAGATGGAACATATACCCAATATGGTAATCGAATCGTCAAGCAGAGAAGTCGTTAAGTGGCGAGCTGTTTACCACACCACATAGGTAGGTATATCAGGTTCAGGAGACTTAATTACTACTATCTAGTTCTTCTGTAGCCTACCTAAATACACTTGAATATTTCTTTAATACTAGGATTCATTATCTACTAGGAGCTAAATGATATAAATCATAACTACGCACGTTCATAAAACATAACCATATTGATGATTATCAGATAAATCTCGTAATAAATAGGCTAACTTGATGTGTAAGTAGCGTTCTCATTAGACACTTAGGCAATTGCTATAAATCTTCATTTATCGGGCCCTGTCTTTATGATGTGGACAGGGTACTGGGTAACTGAGGGTTACTGAGGGCTGCTACTGCTGATAAGTACATATCTACCCATATTAGTTTAGTTTAGAGGTAAACGCAACAAAATGTTGTATTAAACTTCTGGAATTTCCAGAAGTCCAACGAGTTCTGCAATTCAGTAAAAGTTTAATGTAAAGATTGCGAGTAACTCTTAGGTGCCTTTATGTTTTCTCAATACCATTTTTTAACCCATGTTTTTTTTATCCCATTATCCCATGTTAAAAATAGGTATATCGTGTTATTCATCTGTAACTCTGTATACAACAAGAGTTATAGTTATAATTACATCAAATTGTAGATAAATGCGATACGAAGCATACATTGATCGACCCGTGGACCCGTGCTAATTCCGGGTTATCAGCTTTGACACCGCGCAGGGGCAGGCGGGGTAGGCACCTATACAATGAAAAGAAGCGCCACATAAAACAGTTTTTGTGGTATCACTATCATTATCTAAAAAAGATTATATACTGAATCAGGCGTTACTTTGCGGAAATCCATTGTAAGTGAAACTCTGGAGAAATATGTAGTGTTTTTCCGGTGCGAGTGCTCCTTAGCCGACATCAAACAACTCGTTGTTTGCAGCAGTCGCAGCGGAAAAAACACTACATATTTCTCCAGAGTTTCAGTAACAATGAATTTCCGCAAAGTAACGTCCGATTCAATATCTTAAAATTCTAGAACGCGATAAATTAATTACGATGCAATTTCAGTTCATGTATTTATTTACTAACAAAAAACTGATAAGGTGGGTAAGTGGTCCTCTGTTAGTCGTAGTATACTTGTCTTGTTGTTTGTTGGTACGCAAAATTCTTATTTGAGATAAATCGTGCCGACATATACCTAAATACGTCAATTTGATATTTATATAATTTAATAGGTCGTTAATATTTGTTTCATTTTATGAAATAAGCCGACTAGATAAACGGTTGGCGATCCCACCGCGAGGTGCCAGTGCAGGTTTTTTTATCAACACCTTTTGTACGTATAATTTGACATCGGGAGCGCGTAGAAAAAAACTAGTATACACGTTACTTTATGACAGGGGATATTTAATGAAGTCTTCGGTTTTTTACGTGCGCCGGACGATTCTCACGATGATTTCATTGTGGGAGCACGTCCCGAACGGGCCCAATCAATTATGTTAACTGTGATAATTTTGTTACTTTTCACCTTTTTTGTTGGCCCCAAGCGGGCTCTGTATGATCGTCAAACAAATTATACGCCGGTTAAGCGCTTGTTATTGGACTGTCGTTATGTGGCTGAAGAAGATTTTTTTAGCATTCTTAGATTTTTTGGATGTAATTATGCATATTTGATCGTTTGTGCGACAGTATAAGCAAATAAATTTTGAGATTTTTTAAAGTCGTAAAACATAACTGTGTTAGCAAGATAGCAATAAATAGCTATCTTAAAAAAGCGCGCATCTATGCATATTCACATAGCCATGTACTAAACTGTAAATTGAAACTACCACTCACTTATTACAAATGAATCAAAACGTTTGCCTTACTACAAATCAATGCGAAAAACGTTAAACAGGTATAATATAAGAAATAGCATAATTTTAAAAATTGCATAATTTAAATAGGTATGCATTATTATCCACTGCTGAGCATAGGCCTCTCTTCTTGTACGTCACTCGTCCCGGTTCTGCGCTCAGCAGTGGGCGATAACAGGTTGATGATGATTATTATCCAGGTGTTGTACTCTGTTTGGCAGGTGCAGGATGTGGCGCGGCTGCGGGCTGGGCGCGCGCGTGGCGCTGGGGCTGCTGGCCGCGTCGCTGGCGCTGGGCGCGGGCCGCCGCGACTACAAGGACGACGCCAAGCAGCACGACATCTCGCTGTGGATCGACGAACGGCAAGTGCGCATGTTCAGCGGTGAGGAACAACACCATTCAAATCTCCTTCTCCTCATATTCTTCACTAGTGGGTGCTCGCGGCTTCGCTCGCATTAAAAAGTAAAACTTGCATCCCCTATGACGTTTCCAAAAATCGTCTCTTAGCAGATGCTTACGTCATATCATCTACCTGCATGCCAAATTTTCGATCCGTCCAGTGGTTTGGGCTGTGCGTTGATAGATCACTATATCAGTCAGTCAACCACCTTTGGCATATTGTATATACTTACATAATAAATGTATATATAGATTATTGACGGTTATTTCCCCACAGAATTCATTCATTGGAGAAGCTCTCTTGGGCAAGTTCATCCTTAGACGAAACTGCTATACGTATAGGTACTTACTTAACGTATGTGACTATTATGATGTGTCACAGGCAGCTTTTTTAAAAAGAAGCACAGATTTATTTATATCTAAAGAAATTGAAAGATCTTGTATATCATCAATGCATGTATGAAATTATATTATTTTCTCTTCCGCAGGAATCTCGATGCAAGTGTTCGCAATACGTAACGGCAACGTGTACCCCTACGTGCTGGACCCGAACTTCTCCAACAAGCTCCCCACCATCCCCTCCGAGGTGGGCTACGTCAACTTCACGTGGCAGTCGCGCAAGAAGTACTTCTACAACTTCGACATATTAACGTCCTCAGACCCCAATATACTGAAACCGCCGATATTGTCTATCAAAACGCAAGGACGGGTGCCTAAAACTCCTAAAGGTGAGCAAGAAACCAACGATTTCATAGTATTTCAACTGCATCAATGATATACTTACACCAGACTTTATATAGCAAATAATATAAATTTACCCACGGTACAAGTGTTTGCTTAGTGTGAGGCTAGATGGCGCTGTGTGCAAAGTCCCGGAATATAAATTTATATTGCTTGCATTTCTGCATTGTCCGCTAAACTCCACTATTCCTAATCATACTATACCTAATATGTCTTTGTTAAACTGATGATGTGTCTTCTGTAACATTGCTAATGCAAGCAATGATATTGTTAGGTACCCGATCAGCTATTTGCCAAGCATAGGTACATTGAGTACGTACAACACCAATATTTCACTTACTTAAATTATTATTTTCCCACAGAGTTCAGTGTGGTATTGCCCTGCGTCGGGAGTTCCAACGGCGTGGTGACGTTCGAAGTAGGCTTGGTTCTCAAGAACGGCCGAGGGCTACCACTGAAAGGCACCCCCCTAAGGTTACACTTAAAGAAGGAATGCGCACAGAGAGGTGTGTATTTAGAAAGGACAGGTATTGTATCGCCAACGCATTTTTAACACTTACATGCCTGTGTTTTTGTCGATGTAACTCCAGAAAGACAACAGCCATATCGATAACGATACCCTTTGAATAACATTAAACGCTTAAACAACTTCAAAAACACAGACATAACGCTTCTACTTTATGATATCGTATATCTTTACAACTTAACAATATCCCGAGTTTTAATGGATTTGATCCCAATCAGGCGAGCTCGTCGGGGCATTAATTGCTCGTGTGCCGCTAACTAGCCCCGCACCGACCACGGCCGTGGCGGCCCCATGCTCAGCAATAAACCTATCAACGACTACATCGCATCTCATCTCTCGCAGGCCATCTGAGCATGCTTACTGCAGCAATACTCAATGTGAATCCTATCCCTGTTCCGTAACAAAACCATACCAGACCATGCCTTGCTGTGATTGAATGACAGCTCACAGCTAGATTCATAATGTGTATTGTTATAGTAACCGTGCTAAGGGCAAAGCTGTGCTTGCTACTAAAGTACTAATTCCCCCGAGTTGCATAGTGACACGTCCCTCGTGTTTTCTTTTAGAACAATACGCTCGTTGTCACTTTACTGCGGTTTTGTTTCGCGATTTCAACGTAACTGTATTGTCGGTTAGCAGTCTTAAATGGTTTTGTATGTTCCAATAAGTCAATAGCAAAACCTCAGTACAATGTCAACCAGAACTGTAAAATAAGTCGAAATAATATGCTCAGTAGAAGGTTCTGCATTCTGTACGTCGAGAGACAAAGTATTACTTATAGATCATTGCTTGTTTCCGCTTTCTCCGATTTGACAGTTGCATCTGGCATTGTCCCGACCAGAAACAGAGCGTTCTCCTGTCTGTCCCAACTAATGTTTGCCGCCGCTGGCTGCAGAGGTCCCCCGACCGCGGGCCCCTGCAGTCGGTGGTCGGAACTAACCTGCGTGCCTTGTTTCCGGGCCCACCGCCGCGCTGGCCGGATGCTTCGCGGTGCCTCTGCTCACAGCATTTGCGTTTTTAGGTTGGTATCATTCGCTTGCTCATTCCATCGTCATCTCTCTTCTATCAATAACAAACCATACCTACAACAACCCACCTAGTAATTTCGTTTTTACACTTGAAGCATAAAATACAATACCCACTGTAAACAAATTAATCATCAACCACAACTCGATTACGCATTTGAGCTAATAAACTAACAAGTAACACGCCCTACGCTCGCCAGTGGATATCTCTGTCCTACACCCACAAACATTTTCGAAGTAATATATTTTATACAAATTGATGAAGACAGCATTGACCTGTCAGATTGAATATAAAAAATTACCTATCTATCAAAATTGTGTTGCGGTAAAGAGTAGGTTATATTGGGTTCATGTTCCAGGGCCGGACCCGGAGTGCGACAAGAAGTGCGCCAACCAGGGGTGGTGCAACAGCGATAAGATCTGCCAGTGCCGGGAGGGGTACATGGGGCAGGACTGCCGCACGGCGCTGTGCTACCCGCAGTGCATGAACGGGGGCAACTGCACCGCGCCCGGCCTCTGCTCCTGCCCGCCCGGCTACCAGGGCAGGAACTGCGAGGGAGGTGCGTACTACTCGCGGGAATACATATCAGAAGTGATATACCCTGTTAACATGCAACCCCTGCCGCTGCCACTCGTGCTGCCGGCAATATTTCCCTTGATGCTGCCGTGGCAGGATCGAGAGAATTATAGTGTTTACATACTGCCCTACCCCTCACTACGCTTTCGACTTTCGGCAATGACAGACGTCGAAATATTTACTGCGTCCGCGCTTTGTCTTCTCGCAATACACAATTGCTAGAATTTTAAAAAGATTTCAAGTAAAAAAATAAAGAATACTCAACATTCAGGCATTCTTATTATATGCGTATGTAATTAAATAATTTACTTTAGCAGACGTAATGACACTTCTTGAGATAATATTTACGGTCACGGGCAGTTGCAGAACGTACCTACACCCGACGTTTTTAGAACAACGATGATGGATAAATCATTAGTGTTAGTGCTACACCTGACTGCTCAAACACTCAACTGATTTAGTTAATCTCGAAGCTTTATCTGAGGCGCACATACCTACGATGTTTTTGCGTTTGTACAAGTCCACGAATACTTACACTAAAAGGCAATGCCTAAATGCTGTGGTATATAAAAGTAATCTTAATGTAAATGGATAGTACTTGAAACATCATACACCGTCTAAATTAGAAATACCTATTTTATTAAAAAATAATCACTACATAATACATACTGAGGTAATTACACTTTACTATTTACAACAAGTCTGTGGTAAACAATCTCGTCACCGCGATCTTCACTTAAATTCGATATCGAATATCTTATAGGGACAATTTGATACAAGAATATTTTGGCACTGAATATTAAAAAAAATCTATAGCTGTCTATCTTTTTATGATAAACTATGACCTTGCTAAAGCGAACAAGCAAGGAAGTTGCATATAAAAAAATGCAATAGTTTAATTGCATGGTAAATAGTATTAGGAGCAGTTACTTTCACTCCGAGTTTAAAATTCAAAAACTTGTCGTGAGAAACTGCATTTTACTTTTTTATTTTGATCTGATTAATGTAATAATCTGCAACTCAAGGGTAGAATATCACTTTCAGCTACAGAGACACTTGAGCAAGTATCGCATCGCGACCCAGTGATGTCAAGTGTTATAGGAACTGTCTTGCGGTCAAAATATACCTTTCATCACTGTCAACACTCCCGTGCCAAAAACATTCTCGTACCGTCCACGCATCAACTACGACAACTAGCGCACTACACCCGCTTGGAGAGCTCGATGGCTACCTTGCAGCCCGCCTTGATGGCCTGCGTGAGCGCCTGGTACAGCGGCGCCTGCTCCGCGCCCTGCTGCAGCCCCGTGTCGTGGTGCTCTTGCTCCTGGAGACCAATGGGAAGCAGTTCTCTCTTGACTCGTATTCCTTATGAGTGAGGGTCGTGCGTGACTCCCCCGCAGAATTAAAATTCGTTAGGGGAGTTTTCTTGGGCAGATACATCGTGGTGGGCGCCCAGGTCCTTCCACGGAAGACACATGTCCTCGGATATTGTGGTCCTCGAACATGTCGGTTTCCTCAGGCATCCAATCAAAAAATCTTTCACATACCATTTTGAGTGACATGCCTAGTTTTAGGTAGCCAGGCAGGGGCATCATTAATAATTTACCAAAAAAAGTTGCTTGTTGTTTCCCCTTGATTACTATCTGGTAGTAAAAATCTAATGATGATGATTTACTATGTAAATATGCAATCAAAGTGTCAAAACAAAAAAAAACTTCACTAAACCAAATGGACATTAAGACTACCTCTTCCTTGTTGAAAGACACATAAAATATAGTGTATAATAAATATGTATTTACAAAAGAAAAGTATATATGTATTATATCCGTTACCTAGTACCCATGATACAAGCGTAAGCTTAGTATGGGGCTAGATGGCGCTGCGGGATATGTCCAGAAAGATTTATTTATTTTTTTACAAAGTTTTCCTCACCTCATCCCGGAACTTGGTGATGGTGTTGAGTATGTCGGGGTCCACCGCGGGGTCCTCCATGAGCGTGCGCAGCTGGTCGTTGTAGTGCTCCACGATCACCGTCTCCACCGCCACCGTGCACGCCATGGCCGCCTCCTTGCCGAGCAGGGCCGTGCCTGGGGAACAGAAAACATCTCTCTTACAGATTATGTTGACTTAGGTTGATTCCTAACCAGCCACCCAATGTAGGAACACTGTTGCCGGGTGGGAATAATTTCTACGTTGTAGTGCAACCGGTATAACCATATACCTATATATGTATATACGAGTACCTACTAAACTTATCTGGATCACTACATCTAGGGTAGGAAGTTGCTCATAAATTACATTTAACTTCACCTTTCATCAAAGTCGCATCAAATCATTTATCGAAACAGAAACAAATAAAAATCAGCGCTGAAGAAGCTGAGTATGCAAACACTGTTGATATGTGCTAATATTTTTTTTAGCAAGGAATGGGTTTGGATTTGCCCGTGATTCGCCTGATGGTAAGCAATCATTACTAAACTACATTAATCATATTCTCTAGGAAGGATGTACCGTGCTTTAGGTATTACGTAGGAACACACACTAAATACGTTTTTTTACAATGAATGTGTTTGCACTTGACCGTAATTCGCCTGATGATGGTAAGCAATTATTACGGTCATAAAATTATTCAATCTTACGTAGTTTTAAGTACGTAGATGACACTACTCACCAGCTCCCAGCACGAAGCCCGCCACGTTCCACACGGGCGTGAGCACGGTGGGTCGCACGCGGTACTCGTTGATGAGCTCCTCGAACCTGGCCCTGTGCGCCTTCTCCTGCTCCCACATGTGCTGGATGAGCGGGCCGGACTCGGAGCGGCCCAGCACCGCCATCTGGCCCGCGTATATGCGGTCCGCGCCGAGCTCGCCGGCGTGGTTCACGCGGATCATTTTGTCTAGCTGGCGAGAAAAATGCAAGATTTTTAAAATGCTTTAGATTTTGGAAGCTATAGAAAAAGTATTTCGACAATAAAATATTATGATTATATTCGTTGTCTACACATCCAATTCCAGCTGACTATCTCTAAGACAAGCAAGCATGTGTTGCTATAACTTCATCTACAGCCTATCCATCTCTTCGTGCATTAAATACCTTTTTGTATGTATATAAGCGTAAATCACGATATATTTTATAGATAGTGTAGATTATCTGCAATACATACATGTGGGTTCTTCTTCCAATACGGGCGGCTGCCGTCGCCTGTCTTGGTGCTCGCTCGCCGGACATGCTGCAGCACCGTGGGACGCAGCATCATTGCTGCAACAAACAAACAAACAGTCTAGTGTCGCGAAATATGTATTTATTTATTTTGTATTGTAAAGTATAAGAGTCACTTGTAAAATAAGAAGATAGAGCTTGAAAAACAAGAGAATTGAATTCTGTAATTTTGATAGATTTTAAATGAAAGCTAACATAATAACTCTTCCGTTGCAGGGATCTGCTCCCAGAAGTGCCTGAACGGTGGCAAGTGCATACAGAAGGACACGTGCGAGTGCTCCAAGGGCTACTTCGGCCTGCGCTGCGAGTTCTGTACGTATCAACTAGCTTCTTCTAGCTACTATCTCAATCACAGAAATCTAAATAAACTGTTTATTTAGATTTCTGTGATCTCATTTCATTGAAATTCACTGGAGCTAGCAGTACCTACAGCTTTTACAGGACAGTTCTGATCCTCTATATCAGAACTGTCCTGTAAAAACTGTAAAAGATGTCTGATGAGTAAAAGTAAATATGTATAGTAAATTACGAAAGTTAAAAAGTTAAATTATTGTCTCTGGGCAACAAAGTCATAACTGATTAATTAAATAGGCACAATATGCGTATGTACATATACCGATTCTTGATACGTATAATAGCATTGTAAAGTATAGCCTATGCTTGCAGCGAAGTGCGTGATTCCATGCCTGAATGGCGGGCGCTGCAAGGGCGTGAACAAGTGCCGCTGCCCGGCCGGGCTCGGCGGCAACCACTGCGAGATGGGGCGGCGCGGGGGCGAGTGCGCGCGCGCCTGCCGCCACGGCGTGTGCCGCGGCGGCGCCTGCGTGTGCGAGCCCGGCTGGCGCGGGCGGCTCTGCCATCGCATCTCAGGTATGTATAGTTAAATTTTATGTCTCTTGCTACCTTCCATGTCTATTTCCTGGCCCTTTAGTATATACTTGTATAGTACTATAACTACCATACCATTTGACAAGTAGGTACAACAGACGAAAACAGAAAAGTCATATATTTGACTAATAGGTAGCACAATGCTAATTACTATGTCTTATTTTATCACACTACGTCAAAATGCCTTTATTAGTCACAATACTATAACACTAGACCAAGTGGTTACACTGAAATATCATAACCAATGCTTTGTGGGTAGGAGGTCTTTCTGGTACTCAACTAGCGAGCTTCAAAATATAAATCTTTTGCCTTGTATTTTTTTTTCTAGAATCCTCATTTGGGAATCGGTTTCGTTCAAGTATAGCAATACTTCTCGTTAGGCTAGTGTCTCTAGCTAGGTGTCGGGCAAATGCCTAACTGTCTGTGTCCTGTGCAAATAGGCACACGTATTTTTTTTTGGAAAATTGTATGTGTGCAAGTATGAATAAATAAATAGAAGTAGGTGTAACCACATTTGCCATGACACAGCATGATTATATTGAACTGTTGTATTTGTTTCAGGGTCTTCGGAAGAGTCTGGTGAGTTCAAGAGGCCTCGGTGAACAGATCATAACACAATACATTGAATGAACAGAAATACTTAATATTGTGATTATTATTTTTAAAATAAAGATTTTATATTAAGGTTTTCATAAATTAGTCATTTAGAATAAGTGTTCAAGCCATTTAGTTTTAGTACTATGGTATGTAATTTGATCTTGCAATATTATAAATCAATAGAGATTATAACTAATTACTTAATCGGTTTTGTTTTATTTCCAAGTACCTATATGTCCGAGTACTATAACAATTTATAAGATGGAATGGTTGGGCCTAGTAGTTTTAAATTGACAATAAGCAAATCAAGGGATTTAATAATCCATAATTTCTTAGAAAATTCCATGCCCACAGAAAAGGATGTTATTAAGTATTTAGCCATGTAAGCAACTAAATTAGTATGAGTAAAATATTGTTTAAGTTGATATTGTAAGAAAAGTGCAATGCCCTAAACTTCAAACAAGCAACAGGGTCACACAATTAAATTTTTTTAGAATAAGTTCTAAAATGTAATTTTGTATTGTGTACAGCATATATATATAAATAAAGCATATACTCTAGCACACACTAAACTATGATAAGAAGTAATAGGGGCACAATAAAGTAACAAGTCATTCAATACAATACTGGTTAAACGTAGGCTCTACTTAACCTACAAAATTGTGCAGTGGGAAAAACAAGTAATTAGAATATGAGATACATTTCAGTCATTGTCAATAGTATGAAGAACAATGATACGATCTTAAATGTTGTAACAATTAAGTACAAATCCAAAACTCTACGAAATTTGCGCAAAAATGGAATTCACAATATTCACATTCACATCTAAATTAAATCTGTTGAATAAGTGTGTAACCGAAATACTGTTTCCTTACCTCTGGAATTACTCTGAATTTGTAACTTAACAAATTTTCAACACCGATCACTATCCGTAAATTTATGTAATATCTTTGGAAAGTTTGGAAAAACCAAAATATTTTCGTTTTTCACAATCAGCCGGAAGTTTGTTTACATTTATAAAATGTCAAAATCGAACGTCATAGCTGAAAATAGTTCAGGAAAAGTGCAATAGATGACGCCACTTGTTGACATTATTGATCATTTTCCAAAATAAACTAGGGATTTTTCCTGGACGTCGGCCACCGCAACTCGTTGAAATATTTTTTACTGATAATTGGAACCATAATCTGGTAAGTACATTGCTTTTCTAATTTATTTACTTACAAAATAAAATTCCGTTCCCCCCTCGCACCGAGGGGCGGTTTCCCTTTCCATGCGAAAACTCCAACGCGCAGACTCGGACAAAATGGCCTCCTCAAAATATGGGGTCGATAATGCCCTCGTACTCCTCTTGCCGATCGATATCAATGGAGGACTCGGGATTTTCGGGGTCTCCTATCCTCTCAGTGAATTTTATAAATTCAGTGTTCGTCGGGCTGTAAAAGTCTCCAAAAGTGTTGTTTTGAACCGGTTACATCACAGGCAGCCTGGTGAACTTGCAATTGGACTGCAATATGAGCTTCAAATCACGCAGGTGCGTACGCAGCCGTAGTCTTCCTATGCTGTCTGGGCCTGCTCGAACGCCCCTTCATGATGGCCATTCATTTAGGCTTATCCTTTACGCCGCCGCAAAGAAGCGACATGCGTCTTCGCTATTGCCCCCTCGGTCCCATGCACCACATAAACAAAACAAAATGCGTCACATCGGTGCATTACTATTTCATACGAAGCTACAATATTCTCATTCAGACTAGGTATATTCTTATTGGGAATATCTAATGCATTTAGTTTTAAAATGCATTTCATTGATTGCATTCATAAAATGAACATGCAAGTCTTGGGAATAGCATGTTTAGTGATAATCAAAGGATTGTTCTGGCTGGCTGACTAATAGTTTTGAGTGGGAAGCATAAGTATTGATTTTTCCTAGCTTGCCTACACAATGGCAAAGGCAATCTCAGCATAGCTTGAACATTTTAGATGCTTAATTCAATAGAGGACTAATGTTTTGTTTAAATTTTAGGCCCTGTTTAGATTGAATTTGTAAAAATGCTAGTCAGCCAGAATTGATAGGAATAGTATGTAGGTATAATAGATACACATCCCAGCTTCATCCATCTTAGGGTGCTGTGAGATGAAACTAATCAATAATGTTACATGAATGCCCTATTTGCCTATCTGCTTGCTCTAATTTCAAGATTAGATTGAGGAAACAAATATTTTAGCTGTACAATGTGATTGATATAAGATGTGAATAAAAATATGAGGGTGAAAATATGTTAACCTTGTAAGACTTGGTTGGTTTCTGCACATTGATTCAAGTATAAAATTTATAGGTGATTTGTTTTACATCTGGATAAGTGTTTACCCTAAAATGAAATAACACTCTTATATAAATAAGAATGATAACTAACCCAAAGCATGAACACAAATGTATTATATGTATTTAAATTTGTAGTAAATCATAGAAGAATAATGTTAACCTGCTAAGACACTTTTATACTCCAGAGCTTTGTAAATAGTGTTATATAGTTTTAAATCAGTATATAAGACTTAGTAATGTCCCTTGCTTCGGCAGGGGGAGTTAAATGTGAGGAATCTCAAAAAAAAAAATTTACACTCTTGGCTACTTACAAACTTATCTAATTTTCTGACATAGTTACCTAGTTACTCTCTAAGCATGAAACTAGGTACAATAATTAAGTTTTTAATTGAAAATGAAAATTTATTTATTAACTAAATAGATTTACTTGTTAAAGACATATCTATTGATTGCTTCACTTGGCTAGAAGCGGTATAGAAAATTGTATGTGTGCCGGTATGAATATTAAATAAAAGGTAACTAGGGATGTCATACTAAGCTTGTAATTTTATTAAAGTGCAAAAAACTCATCCCCGCAAAAAATAAAACTAAAATAAATCATCTGAATACTGAAAAATAAAACCCATCATCAGAACATAATAAACTATAAGTGTACTTAATACAAGTGATATAATAATTTTCCTGTTGCAATGCTATAATGGTACAATTACAATTCAATTTCATGATTCCTAAAATATTATGTGTCATGTGTGTTTGTGACTGTATCATCATAATAAGATAGATAGATATATAGATAAATACTTTATTAAAACACCACAAATGAAACAATACAAAAAAACATACAAATTAGAATCAGCATCTTAAATGGCGGCCTTATCACTAATAAGAGTGATCTATATTTCAAATAAAAGTAAGTCTTTATTTTTTTTAATTACTTTCTTTTAATGATATTGTGCATTGATACAGCTTAAGATATACCCTCTTGCCTTGAAAGAAGTTATATATTTGATATTGATTGTAGTTTGTAAGAAACAAAAGTTCCAGATGAGTGTTCAAAGTTAGTGTGCCATAGTTTGCCTGATAGCAAAAAAAAGCTATGGCCTAAGATGGAGTGTGCTTACCCGATAAGAACCAATTCACTCTCACTTTGAAGTTGAGCTGTCCTTAGAATAAACATATAAAAAAAAATTGCTTTGGTTGACCCAGCCATTTATATAATTCCAGGAAGTGAGAGGCAGTGAGGCACACAGCTCGGCACCACACACAGTGGGGCTGTGATTCAATGGTCCTGATATTCCAGCAGGAAGACCACAACATGAACTCAGCAGTCAGCACTGAGTCCATGGACATGGCCGACGAGGTGATCATTATTATTATTATTTGAGCCGGTTCCGTCCCACTGCCGGGCACAGGCCGCCCTATCCTCTTGATCATCAGGTGATCATTACTAATTTTTATTACATGGGGCATAATTAATTAATGAATCATGTTTTCCTAATAGCAGAGCAAAGAAATATTGTAGTTGTCTTAATGAGGTCAATCACATGCAAGGTTGTCTCAAGAGACGCTTGTTTAACATGGGATTTGTGAATACCAAATGTTCTTATATTTAGCATCACCTATTTGCCCTTAAATAATCCTTTTAACATAAGATCTGAAATTTCAATAATTTGTTTGTCTCCTCTTTAGTCATATCATGCTTTACTTATCAGAATAATACATATAAGTAAGTAGGTAAAGTAAAAGACTACTTGTTTTAACTTAAACAATGTTTTTCTTTGTGTTTGTTGTGTAGGACATGTCCCAGGTAGAGGGGTGTGGGCTGAGCGGCGCGTCGGAGGACGAGGACGAGTGTGTGTCCTCCCCGGCCGCCTCCACGTACGAGGACAGCGCGGACATCATCAAGAATGCCATGAGCGACGAGGTCACCAAGCAGCTTGCAGCCGCAGGTCACTACTGTCCATAATTATAGCCAGTATATGTCCAGTAAAGGCAGTGTCACTTGACTGGGTGTCCTTTCAGGTGACCTAGCCTAGCTCAATGCCTGATGGTCCATTAGTGTCCATGGGAAAGAATAATCAAGAGAGGTGGAGGAATGTGTTACCTTTGTGAGGTTTCACATTGATCAGTTTTGAATATGGATGAAATTAAATTATTGAGAAAGTTTAGTGTTGCTTGTTCGTTTCTTGGATAATTATTCAGCTAATACAACTATTAATGAAAGAAACAAATTTCGTCTAGTTCGGCAGTCATAAAGCCATGTCAGAGGCCCTTAGGGCAGCTTGATAAACTCTCGACAACAGAGTTGGCCACTCTCATTCGATAAGAAGAAGATAAAGACAAGTCAAATCAAAGAAGCTTGTTTAAAAGTGTTTTTCGTACACCAGGGCCAGTAGGCATGGCGGCGGCGGCTGCCATCGCGTCCTCCAAGAAGCGCAAGCGCCCGCACTCCTTCGAAACCAACCCCTCCGTCAGGAAGCGCCACCAGAACAGACTGCTCAGGAAGCTGCGGGTGAGTGCTTCTCTATACAGCATCACTGTACGTCACTTGAATGGAAGTTGTACACTAAATTGTTTACACTGGATTTAACATAACATAATAGCTGTCCCCGGATAGTATCAGAATAGCCCCAGCCAGTTGATTTCCAGAAATTAGAATTCTTAGGCCATAGCCTTACTTGCTATCAGGTAAACTATGGTCAAGTGCAAGTTCAAGTTAAAAAAAAAAAAATTGATAACCCAATACATAATTATATGAAAATGTTATAGTCATAATACCATTACATAAAAAGCTAAAGTCATAGAGGTATGTACCTACATATAACTACGTATAGAGTGCTAGTGATCGAAGAAGAACCGTATGATCAGATGGGAACATAACTTCGCGACGCCTGCTCGCGTCATTATTCGTTCGAATAGAAGCGCTGTGAGTAGACGCGAGTGAGATCTTGGCAAGTATTTAGATGTTTCAACGGCAAATGATTGTTTCTGTCGTCGTCCAGCAAACAATAGAGGAGTTCGCGACGCGCGTGGGGCAGCAGGCGGTGGTGCTGGTGGCGACGCCCGGCAAGCCCAACACGTCGTACCGCGTGTTCGGCGCCAAGCCGCTGGAGGACGTGGTGCGCAACCTGCGCTGCATGATCATGGAGGAACTCGAGAACGCGCTCGCGCAGCAGGTAACCCACGCGCACCATCATACAGAGTTTACATCAAATTAACAATATGAGATACAGTATGTGGACAGAAAATAGATGTGAACTATATCTGTCCGTCCTGTTTATGAACTGTCATAAAATGTTTTGTAATATGGAATACCTACGGTAGTTGCTGGCTCACATAGTTCTTGTCCAACTGATAAGTAGTGATAACCGATGATGTCAAGACTAGCAAATTCGAAGTAGCATCACTTCTTGTATAACTGCTTTTTCATACATAGACAAAATTAAAGTCGAACAAAACTTAGCCCAGCTGAATGTTGAGTGTCCAAATATGATATTGCAAGAGCATCACATTGGTAGTACAGTCAGAGAGTAGTATGTTTGCCCCCGTGGCGCGCGGTGGTGGCGCCTCGGGGGCGTGTCAGTGCCCTTAACGACCCCAGTTCGGTGTGGGCGGGTGCCCGCAGGCGCCGCCGCCGCCGGCCGAGGACCCCTCGCTGTTCGAGCTGCCGCCCCTCATCATCGACGGCATCCCCACGCCCGTCGAGAAGATGACGCAGGCGCAGCTGCGCGCCTTCATACCGCTCATGCTCAAGTACTCCATGGGTGAGTTAGTCACATTAACATTTATACATACTTACACATTTTTTTTATTAACCTATACTGTCCCACTCTTGGGCGCTGGTCTCCCCCAACTCCCTCCATGCGTCCCGGTCTCCGCCTCCTCCCGCCAGGCACCCCGACACCGGTCGAAGCCAGCGGGTCTTAGCTTTGGTTTCCTAGGAAAGCGGTGCCATCGTATAGCGGCCGTGATATTACGGACGCAAAAATAATTAAAGTAAATTACGGTGCAAGTTACCGCTCTCCAGGAAACCGCGCCATTTCGTTTACATAGACAACGTTTTAGTGACGTCATTCACCGCTGTGTTACGGCCGCTATATGAAGGCACCGCTTTCCTAGGAAATCAAAGCTTTAGGCCTTCTTCTACCACGTCGCCCTTGAGGTTTCCACATATCATTATAAATTAGCCGCTAACTACAATCTAGTTATCTTCAAAGCTAAGCTGAATCGGCTCTTACTGGATATACCTAGTCTTGCCATAAATATTGTTACGAAGAAAAAATCATTTTTTTAATTGCGAATAACATTTATTACTTTTACAGTGTTTTATTTTAATACATAAATATAAAACAATTTAAAATATAAAAAGCTTATTCGAAGTGGTCTCCATTGGCTGCAATACAGTCCTTTAAAAGTTGAGGCCAGTTATCAATAGAAGCACGCACTCTTTCCATGGGAAAATTCTTCACTGCCAATCGTATGGATTGTCTTAGGGATTCCAAATTATCATGGCGTTTAGAGCAAGCCGTACTATCTAAAACTGACCAAAAATCATAATCCAGCGGATTAAGATCGGGACTAGACGACGGCCAGTCTTCAGCTCTGATGAAGTCCGAAACGTTCACTTCCAACCAAGACTGCGTGGACCGAGCTTTATGACCCGGTGCCGAGTCTTGCTGGAAGGACCATACTTGGTTATTGAACATTGTGTTGTTAAGGGGCTTAACTAACTCCTCAAGAATGGTATTTTGATACACTTGTGCCGATGTTTTGATACCTTTTTTACAAAAATATGGCTCAGTCACTCCTTCATAGCTAACACCCCACCAAACCATCACTGAAGTCGTATAATGCCCACGTTGCACTCTGTCGACTGATATGGACGCTTCCTTAGAGCTTTGAGCATAAATACGGTCATTTTGTTTGTTAAAATGTTGCTCAATTGTAAAAAAAAACATCTGTAAACAAAATTTTTCTCTGACCTCCCTTTGTGTACCGCTTCAGTAGTTGTTTCGATTTTACCACACTATTCTTTTTTAAATTATCAGTTAAGAAATGACCAGTGCGTCTCTTATAGGCAGCAAGTTCTAAGTCATCTTTTAAAATACGCGACATGGTTCTAGGAGCTATCTTCATCTCCCGAGATAAAATCTTTTTCTTTCGGACAGGATTTCTTCGATTTTTTTCCCTTATGACCACCTTTTTCGTACTAACACTACGTGAACGGCCAGGTTTTTTTCTGTCACAAACAGAGGAGGTCTCATTGTACCTATTAATAGCCCGGTACACAAATATTTGACTAATACCAAGCTTATGGAGAGTTTTAAAAATTGCTTTTGGCTCTATACCTACTTTGTGTTTGCAATCACATTGATTCGGTTCTCTTTATCACCCCACTCCATTTTAATATCGCAAAATATTGTACAATGTATTGGCGCCATAACGAGAAAACACAATAAACAATCGTATAAAAATGATAGATTCCAAATTCAAATGTAATATTTTTAACAATAACAGTATATATGGCCAGACTAAGTATAACTAACCGAAAATTCTGTCAAATATCCTTGTAACATTTTTTTAAACTTTGAAATCAGCTCTTAGTACGTAGGTAAGTTTTAAACCGTGCACTCTTGTATTCTGAGCCATCAGGAGAACTATGATCCAGTGTAAATCTATTTCTAGTATACATAAGTACTTTTATACTTAGAAATACACACTAAAATAGACAGAGTTATGCTTACTAATGTAATTTTATTCAACCTCTAAATATTAGCTTCAGTTGGTATAATGTGTGTGTGTCAGTGCGCGGCAAGCCGGGCTGGGGCCGCGAGTCGACGCGGCCGCCGTGGTGGCCCAAGGACCTGCCCTGGGCCAACGTGCGCATGGACGCGCGCACGGAGGACGAGAAACAGAAGGTACTTACTTACAATACATTGATAGATACATCCCACCGCAAACATTGTCATGGCAAAATGATATTAAAACCAGTCTACGTAGCCCTTACCATCTGAAAAACTTATCAGATCTCGTATAAAGCCATGAAGCTACTATGGCCAAGTGCAAACCCGTATTAGTTATAAAAAAGCCAAAGCTTCACATACAAACTTACAAGTGCTAACTTTCTAACACTATGTCAACATGCACGAAAAAGTGTTCCGAAACTAATGATTAATGTTAGTATGAATATAAGAAAAAATAAGTGTTCGTAATGTAACGTGTGTGTGTGGTGCAGATGTCGTGGACGCACGCGCTGCGGCAGATCGTGGTCAACTGCTACAAGTACCACGGGCGGGAGGACCTGCTGCCCGCCTTCACCGACGACGACGAGAAGGGACCCGCGCCCACCTCGGTCAGTGCCTACTCTACTCTATACAGGCCAGAACTTAAGAGGACGTCATTTGTATTCTCCGTAAAAAAAGAAACAATGTTTCATTCAACATGTTATAATCCATCGGCTGTTTTGAGAACTTGCACCAAAGTAGGCTACACTCACACAAATTTACTTACTTTGAAACTCTGGACAGTTTCATTTGCGCGAAGTAACATCTGATTAGATATCTTATTTACTTACGTTTACAAAGGTTTTTTTTAACATTACGAATATACCATATTTCCGCTTTGGAATATGATAGTTATGAAATTAATTTAATACGTAAAGTAGATACTAACCTCCTATTTATTATAAAAAAATAGTTTTTCTTAAAATCAACAGTCATCGAATATGGCAAAATAAAGCACTGTAACAACCCTACAACACCCTCAAATTGGGTGTAAAATTCGTCTTTTAAATGTATTACCTAATTAACCTACTATAACTAACATTTTTCTTTATCTAACAAATGCGAATCATTCGGAATGCCGCCTGGATCTGGTAACGTTACTAACACCTCTATACATATATCTCCACAAACCCAACTGTCTCTTACATCCACCTTGGCGCACTACTCCCGCCCTGCAGCTGTCCCTGGGCGGGCACGGCTGCGACGAGGAGTCGAGCGAGGCGCGCGGGCAGCAGGCCGTGCTCACCACGCAGCAAGTCTGCATCGACCAGATGCACCTCACTGACGTAGATGTATATATCGAGCTGACACTTCTTACTAACTTACTTAATTGTTAACAGTTTTTTTGTATTACATTGTATTGAGGTACAGGTAGGTCCTGCACTATACATAACAAACTTTCAGAGGACTATAACCTCCTTTTTATGAAGTCTGTTAAAAAAAAATGCATGCACACACAGGACACAAAAATAACAATATTTACGTAAAAAATTGAAAGAGAGACATTTCACATCCAGCGTTTAAAAAGGTCTCAAAATTACAGCTGCAGATATCTCTACAGCACTGATTGTTACTATTTGTTTTTTTATATACTAAATATGCATGACTACAACTCACCCGATGTTAACAACGTTGCAGCCTCCGATCAGCTCGCCTAGGGAACTTGAATAACAATTGACTTGAAGAAAATAGCTCAAGGGAAACAGAGAATCCTGCAAGGAGTTCCACAATTTGGTGTATTTAGTTCAAAGCCATTTCAGACAGATTGAGATAGTCACTTTCAGGCAGTGCAATGGATGGACTAATCATACGTCGAGTTGTATTATCAGATGCAGTACACGCCAGCAGTGCTGCACTCCATCGCCAACCCTGACGGCTCCATGTCCATCATCAACCTGGACCCCAACAACCCCATCATCACCCTCCCCGACGGCACCACGGCGCAGGTGGTGAGTGTTAGTACTGTTTTATGTTCGTCCTCTTAACTGCCATCACCACCATCACTAACCATCATCGTCCAATGGTAACGCAGCAATGGTAGCATTTGGCAACCAGCTGCACAGACATTCCCAAAAAAAAAACATCAGCAACCTACTTTTTAAGCAGGAACCGTCTCTCACATACTTGCCGAAAAACCTCAAATGCGACGCACGGTTCTTACTTAAAAAACTTTCTTATTAAAATCACTTACTTACTATAGTTTTCTAAGTGTATCAGCAACCTAGTCATCATCTGCATGTTTGTTGTGATAGTGCTAAATCTAAATAATATACAGCATCACAAAAACGCTTTTGTTGTCTGATTGTTCCGAACCGCTTTTTGTGGCAGCTTAATGGCTGCCTGGTGTGAGATCATGTCTAGATGCGTACCTCACGGTACACTATACCGTGAGGTCCAAATGTTATCTTAATTAACGAACCTGACCACTTATCTGCTAGGTTTGTTAGTGGGTCGTAAAGTTTGATATTTCCAATATCGAACGGTAAGATAGCCCACATTGTGATTGATGTGATCAACACGACAGGTGTAATTTAAAAACATTACTCTTGCCAATATTGTGACCGCATCTGTAGCTCTCCCATTGGTTTATATAGCCACGAGCGCAGCTGCAAAAATAGTATGCAGGTATAAATCATCTTTTTTTTTTTACTTGAGATAGGCTCACGCTTTACTACAACTTCCCTGATGTTAAGCAACGTCTACGATCTAGCGCGCTTGCCTACAAGAAATCGGTTTATTCTCGACTTGAAGACTAAAAAGCCAATGATGATGATGATAGGTGTATTGTATGTAGTGTGTAAGTAACATGGCGGTAGTGTGATTGTAACGCTGGTGTGTAGATCCACACGGGCGAGGTGGGCGCGGGCAGCGTGGTGCAGACGCTGGACGCGGACGGCAACGCGGTGGCGCTCGACATCAACTCCGTGGAGTCGCTCGCGGACACGCAGATAGTCATCACGGGGGAGGACGGGGAGTGTACGTATATTACACCATTTTTGACAAATTCTCCTTCTTTAAGCGATAGCTTATTGCTGAGCATTGTGATGATATCATCATCTTCAGTTCATTAAAACTTATTGCAGGGTATCCGCATACAAATTTTTCGAAATGTCAAAAACAAAATCAAAAGTCATAATCATTTATTGCATATAATGTGTGAAACAAACCAACAGGTCTGTTTGTTGTCGCAACGGAGCGACAGACATCATTAGGTACGATTACCATCAGACTTATAAATATTTTACGACTTGCGTTTCTCCAGGATCAAATCTATCTCCATATTCCATACTAAATTTCATCCAAATCCGTAATCACTACTTTTGCATTTTAGTATTAGAACTACTTTTTGTTTTATTTATTAGAACTAACTCGATCGAGTTATGTTTACTCAATTGTTATGTATTGTGTGTCAGGTCGTCCGCTGTCGTCGGTGATGACGCTGCCCATGTACCAGCAGATGATGGCGCAGATGGCGGCGCAGGAGGGCGGCGTGTGCGTCACCCCGCTCGTGCAGGTGCGGCCTCTGCGCATCAAGCAGGAGCTCTACTAGACACACTCTACACTATACATTTATTGAAACACATTTACACACACACACACACACATACATACATACAACAAATAAATAAGTCTGCCCCAACTCAGCATAATGCTGATTACCGAAAGCAATCAGCGCTGGTCTTCGTTGGGGCTGGCTGTGACGTCACTGACTCTCAGACAAAGGGCAAAATTATTTCCGGCTTAAAACAGAATTGGTGTACGTTGAACTACAGCCTGCTTGAGCACTCGTGTAGTCTGAGATGAAACCGTAGAAATCTTTTTTACTCTGGATTTCAAGGCCACTGTGTTATAATTTCTTATTCTTAAATTGACGCAATGATATGCTCCGTAATGCGGATTGGCATTTAACTTTAAATTTTTGCCACTTCCTGAGGGTGTAGGAGCCGCGACCTCAGCTTCTTTTTACAGCATTCTCTGGTTAGGTGATAGTCGGAGTGTAGATGATATTATACAGGTTGAGTGGCAAAAGGAAAAGGTCTCAATTCGACTGATAGCAATTTTTATATGAATGTGACCCGATGTTTGCAACATTTTAATTAAATACATATGTTGCTTAGGTAATCATGTTTTAAATTGGACCTAAAAAAAATGAAGGGCCCTGTGTTCAGCCGTTGAGTAAGATAGCATACTACATTAGGATAAATTTGATTATCATATTTACATAATTAGGTTGGTTACATTTATATAATTCGTTTGGTTGTCCATTGAAACTAAACTGTTTAAAAGCATTGCACTAACGAGGTTGCAGGCCGGTTGTACTGAGTGATGCAGATTTCAAACTTAAACTAAACAACATAGACACATACTGCATAGTTAATTTTATATTTTGCTTTGTATAACAAAGTGACCAAACACTTTAGTTTTTAATTGAGTAACGTGGAATTGATAGTAATTGTGCCAAATACTTGCATTAATCCCAAATATTGATTTATTTACAAAAGCGCTAATTTTATTTTTAGTAGGTAAGTTTATTAGATATTATAGCTTTTACCGAGTCCTAGAATAATTTACTTGAGTTTTACCGTCATCTCGTTTTGCTAGAAGTAGTCATTGCCATAATATAAGCATAATCTGGAACTTGTTCTCTCGTGGAGGGAACACTTGTTGCCATGTTGTAGTACTCGCCGCCAGTGAGGCTGTGATACTTTATTTTATTGTTAAAAATAAAAGATCTCTTCTGCGTGCTTCGAAGCTCACTAAAATACTAATTTACTACAGACTAGAGTCAATATTTATTAAATTTACTCCATAATGTGCCAAACTAATATACCAACATTAAAATATCAGAAATATTAGGACATAGTTCTAATGTTTAATAACAATCATTTCCTTGCTTTAGGGAAAATAATTGAGACTGTATTATGAATACTAAATAAGTACATATATGACCTCTATTCAATTAGATTTAAGATTTTTTTATTTCAAAGAAATATTATATTTTTAGACAAGTTAAAATATATCTGTTATGTTTGCTGCATGTTACTTTGTGTAAATAATTGCGTACAGTATTTGAAATTGTTAGTTGTTCGTTTGAAGAGTTTGTTTTACTTCTCTTGTTGTAGTTCCCTGACGTATTATACAATGTATAATACGTTACCTACTTTGTGAATTTTAAGTAACATTTTTTTTAATCTTGTTCATGCATAAGGCAAGTTAGACATGAGAAACTGGACACGAAATAGAACACATTTTTATTTATTTGAATGGTTCCCGCTAAAAACTTTAGTACATAAGAGAAAATTATGGTATTAAAGAAATATAGCGCAGTCTTATATATTTACTAGTGTCATCGCAAACTTGATATTAGTAATGTGTACTATTTTAAGTGTCGTAATTTAGTCATTCAATCATACAAATAGAGGCTAGATGATTTATTTTTCATACATATTGTGTTGCCATTATTGTTTAGAAGACCAAATTTTAAAAATTATAATTTTGTTTAATTTTAGTTTTATTGTTTTGCATGAGTGTTACAGTTGTATGTAAACAGATGACAACATGCTCAATGAGAACGAGTTTTGAAGAAATATAGAGCTTTATTAGATATTTAAAGATGGTTTTATGTAAAATTATGTTAGTCAGAGGCTACAAGTGAGGTGTTGTGATCTGTTACATAGTTCCTATTTATTGTGTTTCCTTGTGTCAGTAGTTGAGTGACGCTTGTAATAAACTGTGAATGTGTAAGTTTTGTTTTTATTTGTAGTATTGCACGACTCACTTTGCACTGCGTCGCTGCCAGCCAGGTGTGTATACATTTACATTATTAGCTTCGTTTTGTTTAAAAATGTGTTTGCTTGCTGCTATTTTTTTTTTGGTTTAGTGTCTTTTTAAAAGTTGTTTTGGTTATCATGACATGACTAAGAAATAGGACAATATAATAGTCATGTATAGGATTGACAGAACACTTCGCTCTGTGGACCGAATCATAATGTCAATCTCATGAAATTATTTTTTATATATTATAGTAAAGATGGTCAATTGGTGGTCTGTGTGTGTAGGTGGAGGGCGGCGGCGAGCTGTCGGAGGCGCTGTCTCTGGGCGGCGGCGTGACGCAGGTGATGCTGCAGGGCGGCGGGGACCAGGTGCTGCAGGTGCTCAGCCTCAAGGACGCCACCGTGCTCAGCAAGGCCATGGTAGGTAGCTAGCATGACCTGCTGGTGACTGTCGGAGGCGCTGTCTCTGGCCGGCGGCGTGACGTAGGTGATGCTGCAGGGCGGCGGGGACCAGGTGCTGCAGGTGCTCAACCTCAAGGACGCCACCTTGCTCAGCAAGGCCATGGTAGGTAGCTAGCACGACCTGCTGGTGATGAACTTCATGTGACTGATTGCTAATTCAGTTGTGAATAAACCATGACAGCTAAATATATGGTATAAGATAAACTATGTATGACTTGCGGTTAAAAGTTTTTAATTTTTTAAAGTTTTTTTAATCCTTTATATATGAATTGATGAATAGTGACATCCAGAATGATCGCCATCATCGTCCTACATATTTAGAGGACTATGAAACTTAACCAGTTCATTATAATTTACATGTCGTTCAATACCCGACCCGTGCAAGTCGCACACGAGAACATTAAATAATGTCGAATATACACGCTAGTGTCAGTGTCGCAATATCAATGTCGTAATGTTATATTTCCTCCTGCAGCAGAACGTGAAGTCTGAGCGCGAGAGCGTGGTGACGGACTCGTAGCTGTACGTGCTGGCGTCGGGCGCGCCCTGCTCCCCCGCGCCCTGCTCGCCGCACCAGCCCTCGCTCGCCTCGCACGCGTGAGCACCTGGAGACCTGGCTCTGCACACCTGGCTGCAGACACGAGCCTCCTTGCTGCAACATAGAACCATGGGACAGCTGGCCTGCTCTACAGAACCTCGAAGACATGAACCTGACTGCTGCAACACAGGATCTTAATGGACCTACTCCACTAGTTCACACCTAGCTGCTGTAACATAGAAGTGACTGAGCTATATGGGATGGCTGACATGTTCTACTAGACTGCATAGAGATGAAACTGTCTCCTGCAACACAGGGCCTACTCAAACCTACTGCCCACTTAGCTGAACTATTGTATGAATCTGCCTGCTGTAACAGAAAACCTATGTTATATGCTATGGGATATATGGAATAGCTCTCGTAAACTTGTTCACCTGGCAGACAAAAACCTAAGAGCTACCACACAGAACAAATAGAATTAGCTGGGACATAGATGATGTATGTACACATCAGGAGCCTTGTATCATGAGGGTCGTGGTACGAGGACAGGTATAGCTGGACCGTTAGCTACTGCAATACCTCGCTAAATAGAAGATACAAGACAAACTTCAATGTACCTGAACACTAAGCAGACTTCTAATATTTGCCGACTCTATCTACGTTGATAGTCGAATTATTTGATTGTATGCACTAGTCAGTGTAATATAAAACCTGGTCACCGCTCCGATGTTAGGCTCACATAGGAATATTTTAATACACCAAGCTAATAAAATAATAACTTAATGTTTTAGATTGAGCAAAACGAAAAAAATTCAATGAGGCGGTGTTTCTTAACTAAATAGCAGTAAAAGATTAGTTGTGGGATATTCTTGCATAGTGTGGGTTGTATGGTTTATTTTGTTGTTGATTGTGGTAGTAACGTTAGTTCGGTCTCGGTGTAAATGAAGCCTCGAGAGGCTGAACGTGTTGTGCAAAAGATACTTAAAGTGAATTTCTGAGTTTTACTATAGAAACTATCAGAAAAATAATTAGAATAGGCTAATTCGCCATGAAATGGGTATAAATTATTTTTGGTAATGTAATTATGGACTAATTTATTGGAAGGATAAGACTTGAATTAATTTATTTATATTATTTAGATATAAATGCTAAGTGGTTTCATTTTTGTGCAATATTATTTTCTTGCAATCCAATCTTGTCATTATATTTTTACTTTACATTAATTTATATTTTAACTTATGACTACTTTTTATTTGAGTCACATTAGGATTATTTCCTAGTGTTTGCCATACATTCCTTCTCTTATTTATTTGTAAAGGTTTGTTTGAGATCTTGTTGTTGTTTGTTGTATTTATTTTCGAGTTTTACTTGTTGGTTTTACCTAAATTTATTTTACATTTTCTAGTCTTTCTTTAGTCATAATCGGTTGAACACTAGTCTTGCAATGAAGGTTTTTCAATTTCATTGCATATTTAACTAAACGATCTAGGGTTAGTGAATTAGGTACCAAAACTTTTGTATGCATGTAAGTATTGTAAAATAGATAAAATATAATATTGCAATTTGAATAGTCCAGTGTTGTAAAATCGTTGAAATATAAATAAGATACATATTTATATTTACGCAGGGTTAATATTACAGTAACTAATATTAAAATTGTGTCTACATAAAAGTAATTTTGAGATCTATGTGTACCTATTAGATGTTCAAAAATGATTCTAGTCATGTGTACATTAGTTACTCGACAGACACTTTCACACCGAGTGATTGCAGCTGCAAGGTATCTCTAGTGTGTGCTGAACAATACTAGCTGCAGTCATCTGGCCACATGCTTCTTGCTGGCCACAGCATGCCAGAGTAAATTTTTGTTATTTATTGTGATGTGAGTTTGGTTTGTATTTATTGAGAGTTAACGCGAGATTTATGAGAAAGTGTCGCGATTAAAATATCTATGTCACAATTTGCAAATTCAGCATTTGATTAGGTATTCAATTACCTACATGCTAAATTTAACTTTCAGTCTAGTCAATAAGGTAGAAAGTCATAGAAAAGTACAAAATGTATGTAAATATGAAATGTAATTCTAAATTATTACTAGGTTTCTGTTTAAGGAGTTTTGCCGAAGTATTTATTTTAGTTATTTTGAGACCAAATTTTATGTTCTGTTTATTTATTTGTCACCAGTGATTGTTTTTCCTGTGTATCTATTTATACCTATGCATATAGCACAAGTATGTTGTTAAGTAGATAGTGATTTGTGATTGTAAATATATGGCATGAATGTGTGAATATTGCAATTATTAAAGTATTTACATAAAATATCTGATTTTAATTTCTCTGATCAAGATTCACCTGCCAGCTTAAGACATTATTAGTTCTGTAATGTGTGTTGATTGGTAAGCAACATTCTGTTTCAGTATTACTTCCATTTCCATGACAACACCTTACTACAGTCACCTACCTGCCTTTAGTCTATATTAACAAACAAATGGCAGTATTTTTATTAATAGTCTTAATATACAAAGAGCAGTTTTACTGTCTTATTCTTAATAATATGCAATAGAGGCTTAATACAAAGAAAACTCAATTACTCTTTAGTGTTTTATTACATTAGGTAATCACATGTTCAATTTGCAATGGTAGCTCATAAATACTTGTTTATGCTGAAAGTTGTCTTCTAGGAATAGTGAAACAAATAGTTGACAACCATACTAATATAAAATTCTCTACAGCTTCAAAACATAATTTAAATATCGAAAACACTTTCTAGGGCTAATTCAGGCTTGTCATAGCCAAGCTCTTCGGGTGTGTCAATGCCAAGTTCTACAAGTGTAGGCTTGATTTCCTGGATAATGTAGGGGTAGATCTCATTCACTTTGGGTCCACACTTGTCCTTGCAGGCCTCAATGAACCTGACGGCGAGGGCGTAGTCGTTGACTCGTCTGCACGCGTGCAGGGCTGCCCTGATGATGATTGGGTCAGGAACAAGGTCCATACCACACAGGTCATTCATGCCCTTGCGGATTTCCCACCCATCAATATCACATCTGTTAAAGAAAGCTTCGTATCTGAAAATTTATAAGAGGCATGTTATTATGTTGATAATAACAAAGTGAAGTATCTATTTGTTGCTGCAGAACAAATACGATGTTTAAAATGGGTAATAGGCCTAATATAAGAAATGTGTGGATTTAGTATTCTGTTATCTGTGGTATGGACAGTAAGTAATCCTCAGATAACCATGTTCAGTAAGAATCTGATAATATAGATTGATTAGACAATTTTAGGTTAGGCTTTATCAATAGGTCTACGGCAAATTTTATTAGACCTTCTCTCCAACTGGAAAACAACTCCATATTATGAGAAGAGATTGTGTACCGTTATAGCTTCAGAACACAAATAATAGATAAGCCACAGCTGGAAATATCGGCTTTTCAAGTTACATAACGTCAAAGTAAGGGAGTCTTACCTGCAGTCAAACTCTTCATCAGATTCGAGAGGACCGCCGTGGGACCTGCGGACGGGGACTGCGCTGGACCTCGCCACAGGGATCATGGATTTTTTAAGGGCATTAGCCAGGGCACCACCAGCTGATCTCAGCATTTTGATAGATTTTTTCAGAAACTTTACAGCAAAGATAACAAATGGCTGCGAGAAATGGCCAAGGCCATAGACAATAAAATCATTGAATGTTATTGACAGGTAGAATAAGTGTTGCCAAGAAACAATAATAGTGTTGTTCGTATTGATCGATTATTATAAACAGAAAGGTACGTTCGGAAACGAGATTTTAATTTCACAAAACATTCCTTATACTATGTAGTAAAACCTTACTATATAATCTTGAAAGGCTTCTACAATATTCTTCTTATCAAATGAGAGTGGCCAATTCTGGTGTACAAACATATCTTCATAAAAAATATGGTTTTTATGAAGATTCTAGGCTTGAAAACTAATTATAAAATAAATAAAGAGTAAATAAATAATATTATACTTCAATGGCATAATTTTATTTGTAAAGAACACACATCGTAAAACAAATTAGCTTTGTTCTATGCATGTAAATACATACAAAATAATTAGTAATACATATAACATAATATAAACCTACCAATACAAAACGGTATTACGCTTGTGTCAAATTATAATATATTATGTAAGTTCAATCATGTATACAACTTTGTCTATAATCACACTATAATGTAGATAAGGCTATTTGGTCCTATAACTTCCTTCTCCGTTTCTTTTTATGTGCAGTGATGCTTTCCTGGCCGCTGTCTTCACCAGAGCTGTCCGAGGAGCTGCTGTCGCTGTCACTGCTGGAAGAGCTGCTGTTGGAGGAGCTGTCCGAGGCCACGCCGGTGCTTTGACTCAAGTCAACGCTACTCGCTACCTTGTACAAGTCTGCCTCGTTACTCTCTAGAGCTTTCAGCCACTTCTTGGACAGCTTGGGCCGGCCGCGCACTGTCTTGTGCCACACCACAGGGAAGTTGGTGCGGCTGCAGAAGTTTTGTGTTACTGCCACAGTGTCATCCAGGTTGAGCACTACATGCCACCAGCCTCCGGGAACAAATACTGTTTCTCCTGGTTTTTGGAGTATTTCCACCTGTAAATATAATTAGTGTCACATAATAAATCACATACAAGCACCAATATATCTATTAGAGCATACAATGTAACTTACAGGTTTATACTCTGCAGGCCATGAATCTAATTGTGTTTTAGGATAAATAAGCTTAAACCAAGTAATGGCTTCATCTCTCTGTTTTCCACCCATGGCTCCCGTCACTTTTATCAGTTCTCTGGGGGTCTGTGTGGGGAACAAGCACCATCTTTTGTGACCAAACACCAGAGCATTCCAAGCACTAGTGCCGAGTGGGTCGATATGTATCCCGGTCCCGGACCGCTGTGGTCCCATCACAAACCACCGGTATGGAGGCCGACGGTCCTCCCCACAATACTTGAACAGATCATCCCTGAAGTATAAGGGGATGTCATAGTCTTCCAGGAGCTTTTTCCTCCTCAGATGTTCCCCAAAACTGCTATCAAAAATATACAGCGGACTGTCATCAGTCGTTGTCCTCATATACTCTACATAATACTTCATCTTCATCTTAACACTGTACCCCTCATTGTCCTCTCCACACTTGAATTTTTGGTTTCGATACTTTTTGGCGAGTCTATCTTGAGTCCACTTGTAGTTGGCCTTCCAGCTGGTTTGCACCTCGGAGATCACAACTGGCTTGTACACCTTCTCATACTTGTCTATGAACTCCTGGCACGACACAGCATTTTGGCTGATTCTCTCTACATTGTCCTTGCATTTGAGGAACTCTTCAAAGTTGCCAGCATACTTCAAGGCTGTCCATTGTAGTTTGTCAGCTAATTCTGAAATTTATTACATTAATTTAATTGAACTGGTCAGTGTGATGACTCATATGCATGGAATACAGTTACAAAGTCTAATTTAAGTATTTATTACTCCAGTGATTATCTTGTTAGAAAAAAGCTTGTTGGTATTGATGACTCTTTGGCAACAATATATTTATAAAACTTATCTTGACTAAGAACTCTACATATACAGCAAAATTTATTTGTTATAAATGTTATGTTGTTCCTATTTTCTATATGATTTAAATACTTTACAGAAGATGGTAGTGGAAGTTTTTTTTTGCATTATTTTATAATTATCTACACCATGATGTGAGCTCAAGAATGTTATTATTTAATTCTATTATATATTCTGATATTAAGCAATATTTAAAGATACTGAAATTAATTTACCACTATGAAATATGATTTATTTTTTACTTGAAATAAGCAAATCCATTTAATGTTGCCTAGTGTTAACTATTACTGTAGTAATCATTCTTCTCTCAATGAAAGCTATGGTATCTCATTAATTTTTATTGATATAGGTATTATGGGAAATTTAACAATATAATACATAATATCTATATTTTTGATCAGGTGGGAAACTGATAATTTGCACTCTATGATATTTTTGTTCTAATTAAGCACCACATCTTGTTTTCATAGGGACAAGGTTAGGTCTTGTACAAAGTACCACAATATTGTCAAAATTATTTAAGTAAGTAAATATTGGTTATTTATCAAGGCCGATCAACCGAATTGTCTAACATAACATCATAAGGATAAGAATGTTTATGTTGAGACTTTTCTAGAAATACCACGCTGAGCACATTTTGAGCATATATATGAATATAGATCCCAGAAGGCTTGGGGATCAATTCAGTGTTCTATATTGCGCTGCTTCAAGTGATATAGCCAAGGTAACGATGCTGCATGACCCAAATACTGAAAATTGATGGCAATTGTTGGAACACTTACCGGGTCGAGCTTTCCTTTTCACTTCTTTGATGCGTTTCTTTGTTTTATGGGACAGTTTTAATTCACTGTCCATATTACTAAAATATTATATATTTACTTTATAAATCCACTGCTAACAATTGTAAAAACAGACCATCTAATCTAATAAATTTATTTCGCCTCGATGATTCGCGTCCTCATTCATCTATCAATCAAGCGAATCGAATTGCGAAAGCAAATTTTTGTTATACTTATGACATTGATAATGACAATTTGTTAAAATTGACAATTTTACTTTTGCAAGCAGAGTTGCTAGATACGCAAATACATGTACCCTGTAAATCTTTATTTCGATATACCTACAAAACCATACTTTCTTAGGACGAAGGAATAGACGGATTAGACGGGTAGAATAGAAAGGGGTAGGGCCGTACTTTTCCGTTTTTTGAAGTCTGTAATTTTTATAGATAATTTTTCTAGTTATTTATTGTTCAAATTCACGGTTCATATCGGCTGCGTGAATTTGCGCATAGTTAGTAAACAGCACATACCGCGTTAAAAAGGGACAGCTAAAAATATTTGTGTTTACAACCGGCTTGCCGGTGAGTTCACTTCGGTCTTTATATTTTGATAACTACAAGATTGATAAGACCATGGACAAGTCAATGTCAGACAAAACGAATACTTTTTTTTTAAGTTTCCCCAGCTTCAGTTAATTACGTTTGATGTGATATAAATGTAGGTATTTTAAAAATACCAATAATTTTGTATGAGAGTGGCCAACTCTAACCACCACCACCGTAGACTCCTGGTATAGCTTAACAACTGGCGTACTATGATTAACAGCAGGGACCTACAATTAAACGTGTCATCCATCCCACGGTAGCGCCCAAAATGGGATGCCACTGTTTGGTCACCCATCCAAGGATTGACAGTGTCGACCTTTGTTTGGCATTGATAATCGCATGCGATTGCCTCTGCTAGCTGAGCTACAGGCGCTTAAAATACCAGAGTGAAAAACACAAATTGATTTACGAACAGAATCAGCCTTCCGAGTTTATTTGTATAACGTACATAAAAATATAACAAATAAACTTTTCTGCAATACATATCTATGATTCCCTACCCTAATATTGTGGTACTTCATTCAAGAACTTGGCAATTTTGCCTTACAAAAAAAATAAATTGTCTATACCCATAGTGTTGCTGGAGTATTAGACAGAAACAGAATCGATCGTTTTTACTTAATATTATTTTTGGTCGCTGGTAACATTAATCAAAACGTTTTTCAACGCATTGGCAGACTGGCAGAATTTTTTAATTTCGTGTTTTTATTAACCGAAATAATTTGAACATTTCTCGCCGTTTATCATCATAAAAATCACAAAAAAAATCGCAAAAGTCCCTTTCATTGTTTGTGCCGAAGTATTTTATCAAAAGTAGTTAATTTGATTCGTGTCGTTCAGTGAAACAATTTTATTTCAAACGTTCCAGTCTGAAGTGTGTAGCTAGCTCGATATAACTGTCAATCTGGGTGTAGAAATTTATTTTGTAATTTTCACCGGCTCTCATGTGTAATTTCCCAATGTGTTAGACTGATTTTGAACAAAGATTTGTAGTTAAATAATGTTCTATTGTGTATGTGGTGTTTAAACAAGTGCAAAAATGGATGACGGAACCGAGAAGATCCAGTCTGGTATCAACATCAACATAAAAAGAACAGATGGTAAGTTGAAGACGAGAGGAAAACCGTATTCACGAGGATTATATTACTTGTGTGGCGTGCAGTGTAGCCGCTACAAGTGGAGAACAATGACACGTCCATATGATTCACTTGCTTGCCATAGTTATGAATCAGGATGGATCAGGAACCTGAGCTGCATAGCTTCAATAACGTACATTTGCTTCCTCAAACAACGAAAGTGAAACTTATCTGTGAAGTTAATCTGATTGTGCCCAATGTCAGCTAGGAACTTTCTATTGGCTATTAATGGGTTTTTTTTAAAACTAGTTAGTATTCCAAAGTTGTAAAAAGTACACTCACATCAATTCTAGCTAGTTTCTACATTGAAAACTTTGACATCTATGTTATTCTAATGTACACTCAAAGTATCAGCCGTTATTACATGCTTTAAATATGAAATATTTTAAATATTTTCATGTGAAATCAGATCTATTTCGCCAACCTAGTATTGAGTATTTTGTTATGTATATTCTTTTTCTAGATATCTAGAATTTAGAATTTTAGAATTTAGAATTAATTTATTTCTTACCTTAAAGATAACTTAACTAACAGAGTTTTAATTTTTTTATTTCAATTGACCTTAATGTAGAGTTACCAGTGGCTACTGCACTAGGTACCCCTGTATCGCAGCAGCCACAGGTGCTTTTAAACGGTATGATTTTAATATGCAGCTACGGTTTTGGTTCATAATATTGTTGAATAATTTTACAAAAATAGATTTAAACTAAAAACAACGGATGATGTGTGTGTTTGTGTGTGTGTGTGTGTGTGTGTCTGTGTGTGTGTGTGAGTGAATATAGGTACTTCTACTTAAGGATTTTAAGCAAATCTTCCGTGTCCTCATATGATATCTGTGTTAGTAGTTTTCAGCTTATCAAATTTACTAGATTTTTTTTTTTTTTTACATGATATAGGCTTACGCTTGACTACAACTTGCCTGATGGTAAGCAATGTTATAAGTTCAAGTTCAAGTTCAATTTATTAATAATAATACGTATTACAGGTCACATCTTAAACTACGAGTACTTATAGTCTACGATGTAGCGCGCTTGCCTAGAAGAAACCGGTTTACTCTCGACTTAAAGACCGACAAATTATAGTTCAAGGGGAATAGAGATTCGGGCAAGGAGTTCCACAGTTTGGCTGTTCGCACGATGAAAGTCGAAGCAAAGCGCTTGGTACGAGTCTTTGGAACCTCAACTGTATAACGGTGCCTTCTTGCCGAACCCCTACTCGTACGATGGTGAAATGGGGCTGCAGGAATTAAATTATGCAATTCCTCCGCACACTCTCCAAAATGCAACCTGTAAAAAACCGAAAGACTGGCCACCTTACGGCGGTGCTCAAGGCTTTGTAATTTTGAGCTACAGAGTGAGTCTTTCGCGATGAGCTTTTTTGCCCGTTTCTCAATTAACTCCAACGCCTCAAGCTGGTACTTCGCAGAACCATCCCAAAGGTGCGAACAATACTCCATACACGACCGAACTTGCGCTTGATACAAGGTCAGCAGCTGTTCTGGAGTGAAGTATCGTCGCACCTTGGAGAGGATACCCAGCTTCTTGGCTGCGAGTTGAGCTTTAGACTCAATATAGGAGCCAAAGTTGAGGGTCGGAGTCAAAGTGACACCTAGCAACTCTAGATGGTCGGTGATGGGCACGGTTTCATTTCGGAAAGAAGGCGCCATTACAAATGGCCTCCTCTTTGCAGAGAAAAGACACGCTTGTGTTTTTGAGGCATTAAACTTGACCAGATTGGCATCGCCCCAATCGGAGACTGCCGTGAGGGAAAAGTTTAGGCGCTCAATCATGGTTTCTCTGCAAGACTGGATCTCGGCCGCACTAGCTCTAGCGATGGACATATAGCCTTCTACAACAGGGCTGTCGTCTGCATACCCAAAAATACCAGGCTTCAGCAGATCATTAATATGTAGCAAGAAAAGTGTTGCAGAAAGCACTGATCCCTGGGGTACTCCGGCATTAATCGCCATTAGATCAGACGAGCAGCCATCAACGACTACCCGGATAGATCTATCCCTCAGGAAATCCGATATCCACACGCAAAAACCAGCAGGCAGCCCAAACGATGAAAGCTTGCTGATTAGGCCGTCATGCCAAACCCTGTCGAAGGCTTTAGAAATATCTAGAGAAACTGCTAGGGCTTCACCGTATTTCTCGATAGCCTCACTCCAGATGTGTGTGGCGTACACTAAGAGATCCCCAGTGGACCGGTTCCGGCGGAAGCCATACTGCCGGTCACTGAGGAGATCCTTAGACTCTAGGTACGCCAGGAGCCTGCCGTTCAGGACACGCTCCATGCTCTTACAGAGCACGGAGGTAACCGAAATGGGCCTGTAGTTGGCAGGGTCAGCACGACTACCTTTCTTGGGCACAGGCTGCACGTTAGCCAGCTTCCACGTCTTCGGCACATGACCAGTTGCAAGAGAGAGCCGAAACAAGCGCGTCAACACAGGAGACAACTCAGCTGCACACGTCCTCAGAACTATAGCTGGGATACCGTCGGGGCCACTAGCTTTGTTCACATCTAGACTACGCAGTGTTTTCCGAACCTCCTTTTGGTGTATGCATATTTCCGGCATTACAACCGTCGCACTGAGTGATGTGGGAGGTATCGTACTACCAGCATCTAGACGTGAATTTTCCGCGAAAAGTGAAGCAAACAGGTTTGCCTTCTCTTCGGCGGTATGAGCCAGTGTACCGTCAGGTTTCAGCAGTGGAGGCAGTGAGGGGCGACAGAAGTTCGTTTCTACCGATTTAGCTAGGGACCAAAACGCTTTGCTACCCGCTGGGTATGAAGCTAGTTTGTTCCCTATTCGACTAATATGGTCAAAACGCGCCTTCTGCATTACCTTTTTGCATGACTTGGCAGCCTTGTTAAAAGCTTTTTTCTTTTGGCGTATGTCCCTTGCTTTGCGGCTTCGAGCATCGACCCAGGCGAGGTACGCATCGTGCTTCAGTGCTTCAGCACGTCCGCATTCAGGTCCAAACCATGGGCGAGCTTTACCAGACAGAGTCAGGTCTGAGTACGGAATGTAATACTCCATACCCAGTTTGAGGACATCTGTAACGGCATTAGCACAAGCGGTGGGATCTCCAGAAGAAAAACACACTGACTGCCAAGGGTAAGATGCAAAAAAAGAGCGCATCTCATCCCAATCTGCTGACTTGTATCGCCACATCCGCCTAGATCCCGTAGGGCTGGGATCAGACGGGGAGTAGACAGATACTGATTTCACCAGACAGTGGTCGGATTTGCCCAGAGGCGAAGAAATCGACACGGAATATCTGTCTGGTTCAGTTGTCAACAGAAGGTCCAAGCAATTAGGTGTATGCCCGTCAACATCAGGCACCCGCGTAGCACCTTGGACTAACTGGGTGAGATCTAACGATAAAGCGAGCTTTCGCGTCTCTCTCCCAGCATGGTCGGTGATCTGGTATGGGAACAGCCACTCCTGGTGGCGGCCGTTAAAATCCCCCAGGATCACTAATTGTGCAGACGGGTACTTGAGAAGAGCAGCATCCGCCGCCTCACTGAGGTATTCAGTGAGCCTAGTCGTCTCCTGGTCTCCGGTGTGCGAACGGTAGACACAGGCGTAGAGAATTTTCTCAATGCCCGTGTCCAACAGCGCCCAGAGAACTGAAAAATTGCGGTCTTCAAGATTACGGAGACGCTTAACACAGATGTCGTCCCGGACGTACATGCAAACCCCTGCCCGAGCTTTAAATTTGTGCTCAAGGGTGTAACCCGGGTATAGCAAGTACGCCGTGTCCGACGGACATCGGATCTGCGTCTCCGTGAGAAAAAGGAGAGCTGGTCTCTCGGTCTCGAGATGGTAGTGGACCGCGTTGATATTGGAGTGCAACCCCCTAATATTAGTGAGATGCACTTTCAGGGAAAGGGCGTGCTTCCGCTGTTCAACCATTTTTCTCCTGTTGACCTTTTTCATTTCGCGAGTAAAACGGTGAAGAAGTGGCAGTGGAGTGAGGTTTCACGATTCGCAAACCAGTAGACACGTAGTGCAAGACTATATCGTTGGGGAACTAGTTCGGAGGCATCGGGGTCGCCCGTGCCCCCCCAGGGGTGTCCATCGGGCCCTTTCGTCCGGTCGCCAACCGGCACGATGGCGCATCCCCGGGATTTTTCGCGAGTTGGCGGGACAGCCTTTCATGAGTGGCTATCTCACTACTTGGGTCCCCTACTAACTGCGGTCGGCCAGCGGAGAACCGTGCCACGGATCCCGCTTACCTCCAGAACTAGCTACCCGGTACAATCAAAGCGTATATGTATCCTTTACGGCCATATGCGACAGCGAAACAACTACCCCGACCCACCTATTCGAACGGTGTCACCGGACCACGCGACGGAACACGGCTAGGCCGCTTGGCGACGCGACTTAGTCTGGTGGGTGGTCACTAACCATGGCCGAAGCCTACCACCAGTGAGTTGCTGCCTGGTTTGCACCACCCAGGGACCACATGTGGGGAAACGGAATAAAGGGTGCTCTCCCACGGACGAGGGCAGCTCAGTCCCCAAAAGATCATCATAATGTACAATAGATTTATTGATCAATACAGACATACTAACCATGTAATTCCACTAAAGATAACGTGTTTGTTAACAAATATGAAACAATTATAACTATTTATGTACACTACTACTACTAAGCCTGAATTAAATGTTTTTTTCTAAACAAATACCCTTCAGGCTAGGCAAGCCTGCGGATAATTTTCCAAGATAGTTGACTGCAATATCAATATAAAACAGCATAGTTGGTGAGTAATGTCTGTGCTTAGCTTTGAATTTACATTTCCATTTGCACTCTCTGGAATCAGGAAATGCAGCTGACAATAATATTTTTCCACTTTCTATAGCATCACAGTATTTATTTATTTATTTATTTATAACGGTACACATAACAGAATGAGTTCATATATAAGCCAAATACACATTCAAAACTGGTTTTGAACCAGAACAAATTCCTCAGGTGAGTGTACACAGCTTGAACAATATGAATTTGATTATTATTTTCAAAAACCTGTGTTAACAAACAACAACGATAAACAAGGACAACATAATTACAGACTAAATTTTATCTTACAATTAGTGATCATGCATAGCTTTGCATTAAAATAGCTAGAACATTACGCTTGAATGTGGATAACACACAATTAAATACATCCAGTGACTGATGGTGGTTCGCTAGGATACTATTGTATTGGCGACACATTCTAACTAATGGGTTGTATAGAGATGTATTATTTTTATAAACACTGAGAGAGAATATATTTTGGGGCCTGCGCGAATTAGGGTTTATATTAATGTTGATGTTGATACAAGACAGGAGTGAGGGTGAGTCAATTTGGGCATGAATAATTTTAAATAAATATATGTAATCGGAGTATTTGCGTATAGCCAAAGTAAAGACTTATTGGTGCATCTGCTAAATCAGTTATACCTACTTTTAATTCATTAGTCCTGTGGTTTAATTAAGTATATTACGGAAAGGGAATTTAAAAGAAATCTATGAATGTTGAGATAAGATACGAATCGTTGTGTGAAACATATAAAAATATTGTACAAATTCATTGATTATTATATTGTCTAAAAAGTGTAAAATTAGGCTGCTCTATATTATTTCTTGTAGTGTTGGATAGTATAGAATTTTTTGCTGAGAAGTTTATACATATAATAAACTATGTACATATTATAAAACCAAGATCAGGTTTTTAGTAGATAATATTATGTATGTATGTACTTTCATATTACATACATACTAACTACTCATAATATACCTTGTTCTAAGTTTGTTTCCACAACAACCAAAAACTGACAGACCATGTAAAGTACCTAGCCAGATCACCCTCTGCATTATTGTAGTAATGTAACTGATCTACTGCAGATGGGACCTGTTCTCAGATGTTGTGATTCCAAATAGGTACTTAATGTTGGTTACCTCATGATACCTTCCTTTATAGTAACATAACTAGTACTTGTATATGTAACTAGTCATTAAGTGCAAATAAATAAATTATTATAGTTGAGTGAGTGCAAGTCCTCACATAAATGATTAATAAATAGAAATATTTAGAATTTATTGATATTATATCGTATGGCATGAAATAAATAATCAAATGAGAGGATTATAAGGTGGGCATTTTCTCATCAAGTAAATTTGCTTCGACTCTGGTTGTGATTTTGGTCTGCTTAGATTTTTCTGTACTGAATGCCGAAACAAATGCTTGGCAATCAGTCAAAAAAGTGCAAGCCCTACCAACAACAAGAGTGGATAGTCCATTTGCTGTCCCATTCTCCTGTTGGAGGAGTGAGCTATTTGTTATCTGTGCACCAAGCATGGGCATGGATCATTAAATAATAAAATTAAAATTAAAAATCCTAGGATGAAAACATCATCATCGGGTGCCATCTTCATATTGAAGTTCGGAGGTCAGTTGGTAAAACTTCTTGCAATCCAATGCTTCTTTTAGATGTGGGTAGCTTAGCTTTGTCCATTTCTTGATGTCGTCTAGCTATTTCATCCTTTGACGGCCAGGGCTTCTTTTTCCTGCAATCTTGCCTTCCAGGATCAGCCGTGGGAATTCATACAGGGATCCTCTTTGCATATGTCCAAAGAAAGCGACCTTATGTCTCATGACAATTGACATTAACTCTCTCTTGTGATTGGCTTTCTGTAGTACCTTGTCATTTGAAGTGAAGCTAGTCCAAGGAATCTTGAACATCTTATGTAAAGTCCACATTTCAAATGGCTGTATCCGGTTACAAATTTGTTTTAGCAGGACCCAGGTTTCGCATCCACATAAGAGAGTGGACCAAACATAGCATCTCATGATGTGGTGTCTTTGTTTGTAGGTAATTAATTTTGGGGTCGCATAGAACTCTGGACATTTTGTGGAAAGCAGCTTTTGCTTGTCCAATGATGATGAAAACCTGATGAAAACTAATCACTATTAGTGTCATTTGTGTGTTGAGAATTAAGAATCAATTCTTATTACAGAGGAAGGGTATATGTTATCTATACCACCACTCAGAAAACAGAAATCATTACAGATTACGGCAGACTCCTGAAACTACATTTTACTTAGGTACTTAAGGTTGCTTTGCATCTTTGTGATGGATCAGCCAAGTACCAACTTGTGGCATTAGAGGCATTTGAGAGTCGAGCCACGAAGCTCAGGTTTTCTATCGTTGCATTTCAGAGTGTGCAGCAGAATTGCAAGAACTAATCCCTAATTTGTGCTATGGATTATATACCACAAATTTGTGGAACTCTCTGCCTGTCTCCCTGGTCCCCATGCACTATAATCCAGAAGTGTGAGTGAATCGGTTCTATTTGAGTATGCACACACCCTCTTAGACCATAGCCTTTGCTTACCATCAAGCAAACTAAGGTTAAAAGCAAATCCAATAAGAAAGGTTTTATACTGGCTAACATATAATAATGTTGAATATTATAAAAAAATCTAGGTATTAAAATGGTTTGGAAACTTTAGTAATAGCAATTTCTAATTCTACTTGGATGGGTGACCAAAAAGTGGCAATCCATTTTGGGCGCTTCCGTGGGTCGGATGACACGTTAAATTGTAGGTCCCGGCTGCTTGTCTAGTAAGGCAGTTGTTAAGCCATGTCAGAGGCCCTTAGAGCGGCTTGATAAACTCTCGACACCAGAGTTGGCCACTCTCATTTGATAAGAAGCAATTATTTGATCCAAAAGCCTCTTTTAATGTGTACAGCATGTGTCAGCGGCTGGTCCTGCGCTGCCGCCTCCTCGCGGCTGCGGCCTTGTCGGCGGCGCTACCATAAACGGCAGTCGCCGAGCTTGTTTACCGCGCGATTATACCTCGTAGGCTTTATTGCCAACCAATTGCTTTTTGGGACTTTTAAATACCTTTCGAGTTAGTTTGTTACTGTAACAGTTTTACGTGACTTTATTTATTGCTCTTCAATTTTGTTGTCTATTGTAGCTGGTCGTCAGTTATTTATTCCCATTATTTCTGTATCAAATACAGCACATTTTTAAGTATCTACTATCACAAAAAAGTCATCTTATTTTTAGCATAATCGAAATTCCAATGGAAAATGATATTCTATAATCTTTATGCATGATAAAATGCACACATTTCTTATCAGAATGCTGTCTGACATCATAGTAAGTAATCTTTTGTTATGCTTTAACTCAATGGGTAGGAAGTTGAATCATGAATAGAAAGCATATGATTAGCTTAGGTTGTTAGGTAAATAATTATGTGAATGAATTTGTTTTCAGAATTAACTATTACCTAAATATAGTCCTAATAAAGCATTCTAGATGGCCAAGGTTAGATAGAGAGATGGTTTAATTAATAAATTGCATTGTGACTTCAGTACTTACTGGCTTGTATTGATATATAATTACAAAATATTTACCCAGGATTTCGTTATAGTTAACAGGTATTAAATGAATATCCTAACTGTACATGACAGGAAGCCAGCCTGGCCGGTGGCACGCGCGACAATAAACACAAGGTCGCTTCCATCCCATGCGGTTCAAGGAAGCCAGGCATCTCCTGTTTACAAAATGTATATTTTTATTGGTTGTGTCTTTAAAATAACTCTTTGTTTATGTCTTTGTATGATCTTTGATTACCAATTTTATTTAACGTTTATCGTAACACACCGTGTTTTGGGTCAAGAAACATGCACATCTGATAGAGACATTATGGCTTGTCCACTCCACCTACAATGCCATTCTTAATTTTAATTAATACTAAACATGATCTATTCCCGTATGTTTGATTAAAACTGATTCGGACGACAACAATCAACCTGTGTGATATAAATACGGCTGTAAATCCAACATGGTCATAAAAACTTGCGTTGTCTAGGCAATAAAGTAGGTAAAGTTGAATCTGAACGCACGTTCGTGTCACGAATGTGACAGCACACTTCCGGCTCGACCACGCTGGCTGCCGGCATAGTCCCACGGACAAGTTGGAAACTAACATTTTACATAAGATGTTATTATCACACGGTTATGGCGCCTCAACTGAGGGAGCTGTATCGTGGACCGGGCTCTGCCTACAATGCTGCTGGCGCCCACAAAGCTCGCTGGTCAAGGTTGCGTCATCGATTCGAGGGGCTCTCACAACCCGACACTTGCCATCGCCATAGCGAAAAAACATCAACATTCTGTAGCCACTCAAAACACAGAAATAATATATGTACCTACATAAATTATCGGTTATCTTTTTCCCATGAAACGAAAACATACTCTGCCTAACATGCTTGTCAATATTTTGTACGCCAAACTTTAATGCGGTTGTTTTCAAAAACATTTTCGTTCCTGAATGATATCCAATTTTGCTTTGACGCGGAGAAAGTCTCGCCGTATTGTATCGAACGAGATTTGTTGTTATGTAGGTATACACCTACATAAATATTTAAGTACCTAAGTAAGTAACAATTGCCTAAGCAAAATTGCATGGAGTTTTATATTAAGCATACAAACATGTAACACATGTTAGGCGACAATGTTATGCCGTGTATGAAAATTGAAATCAAGTTTGATATCGTAACTAAATTCGTTTTAAAAAAATCGTAAACTAGCCAATAGTTTATCCTAACCGTCTTTGTATCATTATCATTGGCAACGCGTGGCACAGTCGAGTCGTGGAGTGAGTCAGCGCGTGGATTCCCTCGCCCCGGCGCGGCGTCGTGTTCGAAGTGTTGTGATTATGTGATGTGACCGACATACATTGTGTCCACTAACGGACCTCTCGCCTCCACCACTCGACGACTCCGTCGCATCTTAATCCAATATCGCTGTTAGAGACATTTGTTGATAACCTTTCATTTTGTCCGACAAAATTAATGTCATTTGCTCTCTAGGAAGATAAGTGAGATTTTTTGTCTCGGGTTGTATTGTATTAGGTACTTTTTAGTATACGACTTCCAAAAATAGGAAAAGGTACTTATTATTTCTTGTCGATTGGATTTTTATAGTTGGTGAAGATATTTTTGCAGTCAGATTCTATTTAAACTAATTGAAACATGCGGGACTTATGTTAAGGCTGATGAATGAGTGACTTTCAGCTAGCTCGGAACACATTTGCGTAATTGTTTACATTTCTAGCTGAACAAACGTAGTGCAACCGTCAGTTTGCAATAGTTTGTATGCAGTTGTATGTATCGAGGTTGAACATTAGTTATAATTAAATCGATTGCTAAATCGTCCGCACACTCCTTCCTTGCCAGTGCATAAGGTTGGCTTAATAATTCATAGCCTAAGTATCTAATGATCCTATTATTGTATTAGTTCTTGTATAACGCATGTGCAGAGCATATGCAGTAGAGCTCATAACCGTTCTTGACACTGAGTTTGCCGCTAGTCAATCTTATAACCTAAGCCTATGGTAAGATGTCTTATTTCCACTTTTTCACATCATTGACATAGTACATTTACGTACAGTAAGTTCTACATTACCCTCAGAAAATTGATTCCACTTTCATAATACTTTGTTAAGTACATTAGATTAGCACTAACATGAATGTTATTCTATCTACATTTGTTTGAAGTTGAGAGTGCTACGTGCGCTTACTTACAATATTGCTTAGATTCCTCCATTTATTATCCCATGACAAAGTTTATTTTCAAGTTAATAACAGCACATAGGCAGTCGTTTCCTTATCCGCGCTGTCGATCCATGTTTGAAGCACAGAGCTGCAGAGCCAGCGCCGCCATCCGATCTTGTGAAACAGGTTTCTGCGTTTGCGGTATCGATCTTCTCCGATGTTTCTCAACTAGGGTTTCCTGCACTGTGTATTTAGTTACGGCAAAATCTCATCAGTAATATATGTATTTATACAGATTATACACACGACGAAATGTTTTAAGTCCAATTTAAGTAGAGTTGCCTATTGTAATATTTTTATATATCGCCCTTAGACGTGATATGTCTAACGACTGTCGTACTATGACGAATATTTGTGTCTTACATTTTAACATGTCACTCGTTCCACGGAAGCGCCCAAATGGAATGCAACTTTTTGGTTACTCATCCGTATTTATAATTGTTTAGCTTTAGTAATCGCGTGCAAATACCTCCACTGGCTGAGATACGGGCGCGTTGTTATTAGTACCTACCTATTAGAACTAGGTATTTAGAACTAAGTGAAGTACAAGTTTAGTAAACAGGGTGTTGTAGGTGCGTAACTGGCCAGGCTGGTCTAGTGACCTTAGATGACGTCACGACCACGTGGGCGACAACACATTGTAGAGCTGACTCTAAGCACCAGCTGGATTATGCAAACTTCATCTTACTCGCCACTGGTAATGGTCATACTTATATTGTACTTACACCGATTACTAAGGGACACACTTTATAAAAGCAAATATGCAAATAGTTATGCTTGTTCCCTTTTCAAGCTCTGAATTTGGATAAAATTTAGTACGGTGGTAGATCGGATATAAAATTTACACATATATGCTACTTTTCACCCCGGATACATGCGAGTTATTGTTTTATTGTATGCCACTAGTATGACATAATTCGCCGGAACAGTTGCGAGCAAATTTTTCGGTAATCATTGCGATTCCGTGCGAAGGAACTAGGTATTCGCCGCGAGCAGATTTCGTTTCAGTTATTTGAATGCATTAGGTAACTAGTTTTTGTTGTTGTTTTCCAACCGAACCAAGAAAAACGCTTCGAATTCGACGAACTCAAACTTGCTTGTTATTTTTTTTCCATTTGGCGGCAGGATTATTTTGTTACGTAGACTTTTTGCTTTATTGACATTTATTAATAACTTATTGGTACGAAACAATATAAATAATCACGTAACACGTTACAAGATTTTGATTATTGCAATACAGTACAAGCAGCTTTCGATTTTACTATGATGTCATCTGATGTGCGTAGGAGTGCACAGTTGTCGCGGTGTCCTTTGAAAGCCTTTATTATCTAACTATGCTAACGATGATCGTGTAAAAGTTACAACATAATAATAGACGGATATTACAGCCTATTATATTATATTATTATTATTATTATAAAATATACTGATCTGGCCTGCATTTCACCAGGTCCCCTGAAGTTACAAGCGATTCTATGGAAGTCTAAGGTAGATCACATCTAACAAATAATATAACCCTATAGTTACCTAGTTGGAGTACGTTGCTTTAAAACTTCCTTAAATGTATTGCAAATATTTGCAATTTCATAGAATTGTTATTGTAATATTGGCAACAATGTTTAGTAAGAATAGTTTATTTGTTATTGTTGAAAACGACGTTGAATTTTGCTATCATGCTGTTCAAATCCTTTTAGACTGCTACGTCATTTTGTTAGTATAAGTATCATTACATTATCGATTATACACCTATCGATGTAGGCCTAGCAAGTGAGGCTTTTGTTATCATTTATCGGTAATGGATAGGAAATTCAGGGCGAGTCGGTTTTCAGGTTAATAGGCAATAAATACCCCAGCACTGAAAGGAAACTTTGTACTCGGAACGGATTAGATTATATTAGAAAGCTATCTAGTGTTTGCTCGAACTAGTTCTAGCGTTTTGTACTAACTCGTGTTTGTTCCGTTCTCTTTTTAGTAGTGACCTGAAATGTTGACTTTATAATTCATGTCTGAATACGCCCACACAATTTGATTTATATTTACATATAAGTAAATGTGCTATGTACTTTAAGGTCATAGCTCACTTAAACGACTCTGCTCCCACCCGGCAAAAAGAATATTATTCAAATATAGTCTTTAAATATTGCTCTTTAGATATATTTTACATTGGCATCATGAATTAGCAGACAGCCCGCTGTCAGCGAGCTTACCGCCGTCAGACTGCTCGGTAGTTGATGCCTCGCTGGCCGCACGATGTAGGCGAGCGGTCGGCGCGGTGTCCGCGCGCGACGCGGTGCAAGCTGTCGCCGCGCGCGTGGACTGCTTGGTGCCTGCTAGCTGTCGCCGCGTGGACTGCGAGCAGTTACGGCAGTGTTGGGTGGGAGCGGTGTTGGAGCAGAGTCGTTTAAGTGTGCTATGACCTTTATACCTACCTACCTATTACCACAGAATATGCTATTACATAGTTACTTTACTCATTTACCCCTACATACCTACTATAGGTGCTGATAGAAAAGTATTGTGTAGTTAGAATAGTGCGCTAGCAGTATTTGTGCTTCGCTCTACAGAACTAAGCAACGCAGAAGTTTGGCTGTGTTATAAAAGTTTCACCGATTCAGCAGATTACCATGTTGTTGAAATTGGATACTTTCTAGTTGTAAACAAAATTCTCTCCCACTAATAAAGTGCCTGCGGCGACGCCGATGAAAACATGGTGTCGACTTCGTAGAGTCAGCTTGCGGTTTCAAGGTTATATCTACTTCATTTGATACGTCTTTTTATTAAACTTTAATAAATAATCACTATATCTTGCGACTTTCAAGTTTTTGCAGTCACGTTTCGCTCCAACGCAACGTCGCGTCGTTGTATGTTCAGGTTTCAGAAGACTTGTTGACTCAGGTTGTAGAATAGGAAACTGCCGCCCCCTCTGTGCTTACTCTCTAATTGATAATGACTGAGTTGGTATGGTCTGTGTAATGTCTGATGGTATCTGGGCGGTGGTACTTCGAGGAACTGAGACATGCCTGAGATCATGTTGACATTAGACACATTCATGGCTATCAATTTGAGACTAGTGGGTTGTCTTGTCATTTTAAATGATTACTGTTTGCTCAGTTACACTTAGAGATCATAGGGTCTCCTGAAAATAATGAAAGACGGTTTGATTTAATGTTTAGTTAGTTTTTAGATAATTACTCAGAAAAGTAATCTTATTACTTATGCGTACGTATTGTACATAATAAGATGAAATGGTAATGTTGTAAGAAGTATGAAACCCCACGTATTACAATTATTTTGGTCAAGTAAATAAGTAGTTGAAGACAAGCAAGAGGCTCTTCAGCCTCGCCGCCCACTGCTGGCGCTCCACAGAGCAGTAACCTTGTCAATGAGCTACCTCAGTCCAACATGAGCTTATTCCAAACATGTTTGGAGCTGTCAGAAGATTGTTTGTTTGGATTTTCCGAACGATTCTGTTATTATTATGGCCGCATTCAGTCGGTGAGTCATCATTTACATGCAATTTTGATTGACGCTTGTTTCTTTAACATTCTGGTTATCTTATTATTGGCTTTAAAACTAAACTTATCGATTATCTTATCACAGAAACTCCTCATTTATAAGATAAGACGATATTGACGACATTATTACTACTTTTACTTTTTCTAAATTATACTGAGATGCAATATTTGGCGTTTGCCCGAATTATTATGTTACGCGATGCGGTTGACCTATTTATTTCGTTGCTGCCCCGTAACCTAATAAATTCATTCAATTCGAACCAGCAGTATTAAACACTCTTGCTTGGCGGCTAAAAACTATCGATGCCTGCAGTGCTTTTCCAGACTGCCCGTACAAGAAACCTGTCTAATTGAGAAGTAAGTTTGGCCAAATTCTTGGACCAATTCCTTAAGCTCAGACATGATCAATCAGTCCTTAGATTCCAGTCGGCATGTTGAGTTCATCGTCTCGCGTCGTTATCCCCAATTGGCGACGTTTGCGGACCAATTATCGTATCGTTCAACTTTGTCGTTCATTGATGTTGAATCACCGTTTCTCGCCTTGTTAGCGCCTTATCTAACAGAGAAATGAGACTGCTGACGTGATCCAATATTTTTACGTAGTAGACAGTAAGTAGTTATCAATTTACTGCGCATTCATTGCATTCATTGCAATCGTTCAGAGCGTTTCTTATAACCGTTGTCGTTCCTACGACTGTACCTAATGGTTGATTATTCATTTGAGCAAATTAAGAGGACGCCCTGAGAATTTGGTAGCAAGAATTCGTATTTTACTCGACATGGACAAAAGCAACTAAACTAAAATTTTATGTTCAAGATTCAACATTTCAATTACTATATTTTACGAATATCATTACACCAACGGCCAATTTTTGTAACACAAAATAATTAATCAAAAAGATCTCTATAAAGTTGAGTATATCGATTTTGTCGGCGTTGGTTTTGGATTAGAGCATTAAAATTTTCCACACATGTTAATTAACACAATCACTTTGATTTGTGAATAGATTATTTGAAACAAATTCGTAGTTTTTGAAATAAACGACCAAAACCATTTTGTCGCTTGCGCCCTTTCGGAATAAGTGGGGTTTTAGCGATACTTGCCGGTTGCCACCCGCGCCTGTTCGGCGGTGCAGGGCGCTTGGACCTACAATTTCAGATTTATAGTTCGCCACTGCGTCGTCTTAATGTTTTTTTTATTTATTTTTTAGTAGGTATCTATTTTGCTTTCTTCCATGGCTTCCTATCAACATTTTCATTAGACACGCGAGCTCTCAGAGTTTTGGCAAGCACTAACTATAATGTAAATGTCACCCGCGGAATGTCCTAGATGTTTAATCTCGCCAGAGTACGTTTCGCAAAGCTCGTGCTGAGCCTGGCTTGGTTTTGCAAGGCTCTGCCGTGGGCGAGTCGTGGGCGGCCGAGTGGTTCCTACTTCTGATGTCATGCCATTGCTAGGCCACAGCGGCGTGTATGTGGCTCTAACTGCTGATATTAAAACATGTTAAGTAAGTAATTGTCTCAAAACATATTCATTAGGTTTAGAATACCGATATTGTGATAGACAGGCAGAACGAGCCAACTCCGAAAGTTAAACACGCGGCTATCAGGAACACAACACTGTCTTTGTCTTTTGTCTGTACTAGACGTAGATCTGTTGTATTGTATGTTTTTGTATGTGGGTATAAACACGATGTAATCATTAGATTATGTTGTATATTTTTAACGTGGTTATGGTAGAGTAATTTCACATGTTTGTATGAACAGTCACGAGAGTGTCAGTCGTAAAATAATAACGTGCATTTAATTTCTATAATAATAGCATTCCATAGGTCCGAAGTATCGCCTCACATAAATTGATCGCGTGTGGATTTATTTATTGGTTTAGAAATCAATACTGCTTTGGACGGTTTACGTAGGTAAGAGTTAATTTTAATGAAAAAAATACTTACTTACTATTGACACTTTGCCATGGAACGGAGTTCTAAAACGGTGTGACTAATATTTATCGAAGAGATACAGCTATGTAAAGATGACATGTCCCAGAAACCGGTTCCAATTAATTTTTTGTAGAACGTAGTGAGACCTATTTTAATCAAGCTATTGCTGCTTTGTTCAAATTATAAAAATCGATCCTAGATATTTATAAGCTCCTACTTACGTCACATTTACTTATAACGCAAAACTTTTTCACACAAGTAGGGGTAACTATTTACAATAACTCGAAAGCTTCAATAGAAAAATATAATAAAACTTCGCCGAACTACAAACAATAGACAGACAACACAAACTATCAAGCGAACATAAAACCTATTGAAATATTCATAGCTTTTCACCGAGGGCTAGCTATTCTGGGGCTCCAATTTCCATTGAGTTTCCATTGTTATCTGTGACGTCAGCGAAACAGTAAAATATCGTCTTGCATGATATGTACATTATTGATATGTGGCCGCTCACTGTGCCATCGGCTCCTGTTCGGCAGGTTGGCATTGTCTACAGGTTATAAATCTGTGTCGCTCGTATTATTAGCAATCATGACCATTTTAGAAGTATTACGCGGAGGATATAAGGACTCGAGTTTGTTGCGGCTGACGCAGATTTATTTGTGTCTCAGTTTGGCTTCTTTGTGGAGTTTTCGATGATGACATCGTTGTTTGGATTAGGTTGCGGTTGTGTATTATGTTTCAATCAAATCTTATATGTATGTTATCTAGCCAGGGACTTAACAGGCGTTGGAATTATTCCAGTCGAAATATAATTTAATTTTTAATTTATAATTTTGTTAGTTTTTTAAACTCTGGCCGGGAGGACGATGTAGCTGAACATCTGCCACTAGACACGGTCAGCATAGTGTGCGCGGACCCCAATATCTTGGTGCAACGGATCTCAAGCGATGAGGAAGAAATACACGATCCGCCGGTGGCGCCTCGATCGCCTATCCTCACCCGTCGCGGTGCGCGAGCGGTTGCGAGAGCGGAGCGGGCGCAGAAGCGGGGGGGTGCGGCAGTGAGTCGGCGAACCAGTCTGGACGAGGCGGCCAACCGGGACGCGCGTGCTGACTCGTCCTCCTGATGATGGAAACCTCAGATTTCCGAAACTTGTCGAGCTAATTTTTCGACGTAATTTTTGACGTAAGTGCTAGCCGGTTAATACAACTAAATGAAATATAATTAACTAGCTGTGCCAGCGACTTCGTCCGCATGAAATAGTTATTGCCATAATAACGGTCCTAGTGAGTTAATCTTAAAAGATAGACATATACTGTTGCAAACATTTTGTTAGATCATTTCAAGAGGAATAATTCTTTCAAACATATTTTTTTTGATATATTGAACCGTTTTCGCAGCACACGCAACGGAAGCCCTCAAAGATGAATAATTTTCCCCGTTTTTTTCCACATTTTCCATTGTTTCTTCGCTCTTATTAGTTGCAGCGTGATGTTATATAGCCTAAAGCCTTCCTCGATAAATGGTCTATCCAACACAAAAAGAATTTTCAATTCGCACCAGTAGTTCCTGAGATTAGCGCGATCAAACAAACAAACAAACAAACTCTTCAGCTTTATAATATTAGTATAGATTATATAAATATTAGGGGTTGAATTTGAGATTGCTGCTATAATGACTTCAGTGGTATGACACAGCTGCATTGGAATGTGGTTAGAGAAATGTCATTTTGTTTGTCGTCGATTAGCTCACCGTCTCAATAGATCAGACGTTTGAAGAACTCATTTATTATGCTATAGTGATGCTGGTATGTCAAATATGTTGAATTTGTTTTGCTTCTCATGTTTGGTGATTTCAGCCAATTCCACAAATTGCGATTCATTTGCAATCAATTTCAATTTTCAATGACAAGAAAATGACTCAAGATGTGATGTTTCATCAACAGCAAATCATTGTAATTCGAAGTCATTGTCTCAAATGTGCACAAGCTGGTTCTATTACTCTAAAATATCTACAATATTAAACATTACATTTATTTTGGACGTACTTTAGCAAAAAGTTTAATCAATACGATCTCAATTTAGTTAATAATGCTTGGAAATAATTCGTTATCTCGGTCTCCGATGCAGTAATCAGACCAGTGACCTAGATACCTGACCGTGGCGCCGTATACAAATAATTATATGCGAATTAATCTCTGCATACCGGTTTTACCTCTATTTGTCTTGATGTTTTCCATTTTCATCGGAATCGTTCAGTCAAGGTTGAAAGAATGATGTTTCGTAATCAATGTTAAAATTAAACAGAAGACCACATCCTTATAATCACATTACAAACTTTAATTACACCCTGTATTAGGAATAAAGTGCTCTATAAGTTATGTTATGCACAGACGTATCTAGCGTTTTGTTGAAACTCTGTTATTATAAAAAATTGCTAATTAATCATCATCATGTCACATGTAAAAAAAAAACATAAAAGTAATTCAGGAGAATCAACACCGCTTTTTAACCTAGACGTATAGTAATTGCAACAGTGCTGAAAAATTCAGATCACCGAACGTTTGATTTCAGTTACACAAAAGCTTCTAGAATGAATTTCAACGTAACTTTCTTTCGGCTACAAAGGCCGCTGTAAGCTCCTTTCTTTCGACTACCTAGTTCCGAGCGAGTAGCGAGCTTGGAGCGGTTGTCCCCTCGACGCTGCGCGGGCGCCGCTCTTGTCTGGCGAGCAGTGGCGCGGCGCTGACTCACAAACCCGTCCACGGCGACCTTCCATTTCGCTCGATGTTGTACAACAATGCAACTCTGCTGCTTTATATTATTATTTGCTTTTTGTTTGTCTTTCGATTCGATTATTTTTTTCCTTTAAATATAACCGTATTGTATGTTCTTGCTGTATCCTTTTTTAAGCTTGAGTAAATATGTACTTACATCATATAATATTATGTATTGTGGCACAGACATACGCTGCTTAATTTCTATCGGTTTTGTACACCGACAAAAATGTTATACCTACACTCATTTCGCTTTTACTTTTCCATTTGAGAACATATTTTTTTAACCGAAATGTGTGTCCTTTTTGTAATGTTGTGCAAACTTTCCTTGTTTAGATAAATGAATCCCTTGTTCGAGAATTTCGCTTCTAGTCCCTCTGGAACCAGGGCTCCATTAAAAAAATAATAAGTTATTTTTCCTGAAGCGGCTACAATCAGAACGTTTCTCTAATTAGAAAAATCTTATTGGCGTACCATTTCAAATTACTTTGACTTTGAGTACGGTAAAAGAACTCTGCTCTTGACGTCTTAGAAATGTGTGCCAACAGTAATTAAAATAGTAGGTAGTTATTCGAAGCAGGTTGGTTCGAAGAATATCTTCAGTTTGAATCGGGCTAGTATTTAAGCTTCTGACTGGCTCTGATAAGAATAAGGCCTGAGCTCGCACACCGGAACACGAGGCTATAAATAATGTTATGTTAAAGCGCGAACTGTTAGTGTAATGTGGGCCACGGCCGCTCGCGAAATCGCCTCGGGGGTTGCCAAGTTGCCACTACATTACTTTTACTTCCAAAATAAATCGATTTCTGATACTATGAAATCTATACTTTCTTTTGTAACGCCAATCAATTAGGTAATCAATAGTAGACCAATATTTCGTGCGTGAAGATCTTCAGATAATGAGAGACAGTTCTCATAATGATGGTGATAGAACTTGGAACAGCTTTACCCTGTCTTTAGATCTACATCTAGATTCAGGTCAGTTTCTCTTTATGCCTCAACCGCTAGTTAAATGGGAGGCTAAGCGAGCACGCCCATCAATCTCAGCCGGCATCCGTCGTGGGCCCTTATGCCAATTTACTTGTACCGATAGCTGATAAAGCGTATTCCAGTCGTGCATTCGTGACACTGCTGTTGACGTGGCTGCCCTGCACGCTCCATGCCATGTACCTACTTGATAGCTAACATTGTTACTGTCTGACTAGAACAATTAAATAATATAGCTAATAATACTGGCCTTGTAAAGCTGCTGGATCATAACCTAAAATATCTTGACTCCCATTCCTAATTAAGAAGCATTTGGAATTAGCACATTTCCCAAAATTTCTAGATATGTACCAGTTATTCTACCACGTGTAAATTCCTAAGTAAAACCTTATCATTATAAGTAAATATTAACACTTTATTGCTAGCATTGTTATGCTTAGTTAGTTCATTGCAAATTAAAGTCTACCCTTACGCTACTGTACAAATAGTAATTAAATATCTAGTAACCCTGTTGATTTATTCGTTATAGATGCCCCGAGATTAAATCGATATTGTACTAATACAGCGCTAACAGCCGAAGTCTCTGGTTAATAAAGATCTCAGTTCCGATAGAGTACCTTACGACTCTAATCTGATCGTACAGTTATTTGGTTTGATCGCAGTCTGATGAGGTCTGAGTACATATTTGTGGTTGGAAAGAAAGCCGCGGCTTTACCGGCTCTGTCACGAGCCTGACCTTTCCAAGCGAGACATTGTCTCTAAAGGAGGGATCTTTGAACTCTGACTTTGTTGCCTATAGGGAAGCGTCGTCTTGGCTTATTAGATTAGATGCTATTTTGTTCTTACATTATTGTTGTTTGTCTGGTTATCTCCATTTCTTTATTTTTTCTTGAATTAAGAGTTTTGTGTTCGTGATAAATGTGTAAACTATTTGGCGATAATTACAACGTTTGGTAAATTAGTCATATCATACCATTCATTATTCATGAATACTCAATGTTTTCCCTGATACACGCGTTTTACTGATAACTCACACATTATCGTAGTAAGTGCTGATTTATATGGCTCGAAAGAACTGGTCCGATAGCTAGACAGGTACGCACGGTTCAGCTGAGCTGGTAGAAGCAGGGGTTCCAAAAATGAAACATTTTTATATGAACCAAGGACGTTTATTCGCCTACATGGCTACGCTAATACTAACTTACAAAACAATACTTAAAACTAAACTTAGTTACAATACTACCTGCGTACAAAAAAGGGACAGCGTGCACATGTGTGGGTCGGGAACCGACCGCGCGGCAGGACATTGGAGCCGTCTCCAGTGTTGATAAAAAAACATTGGTTATTGCAGATGGCAGGACATAACTAGCTTGCAAAGGAAGCGGGTAATCTAGCGATGTTTACGGTGAACCAGTGTGCGTCAGTGATTGTACGACTATGTTTATTGTTTTCTCCCTTGTTGCGAGCTTGACCGTGGGAAGCGCCTCTCCAATGATCTAGTTTCTTTTCCACTTTTACCGCCAAGCCGTGCGTTTCAAAAGACTTCTTCACCAGAACATTTTCATTGTGTGTTACGTAGTAATTGATATCATTACGCGTTCTGATCTCGGCTAATTAATTGTCTGGCTAGATTCCATCGCGGCGTCATGGGCGTTTACTTAATTGCCTTATAAGGTTGGCAGCGACGGGCGGTCTGCTTCCTCAAACACGGTTTTCTTGTCCAGATGTTGACAATAACACATTATATTGCAGTGATCGTTGCTAGTTTTGCTAATTGAGGAAATGTCGCTTAACTTCGGATGTTCTGTTTGCGAAGTGGCTCGATCGAGGCGTTCAAGTAAGGAAACGAATTTATAATTAGCTCGGAGCTTATGCGTTAACGGGTCAATGACACGATCACACGGCACGTATAAAAATGCCTGAGCAATGCTATCACCAGCTAGCGCTGAGCCGGCTCATCTTTGTGTTTGATTCCTGACGCTAGGTCTTCATAGTTTGGTGTCACAGGTGCACAAATTGGCGCCGGGCCACATAACATACTCCATGGTTCAGTTAGCACTATGACTTCATGCATTCGCGTTTTGTTCTAGCGAGAGAAGCTGGAAACTATATGACTTATGTTAATGTTATTAAGTACAACAAATAACGAGATTCACAGTTCCAGTATTAATTGTTCATTAAATTAATCGTTTTGACCTACATAAATTGCAAAAGTAATTTAAAACCTCAGCCTGAAGGTGATTTTTCGCAAGTTACTTGCCTAAAATGTGCAACCTTTTGAAACGGCAATCCCTATAAATGGAGATGTTGCCAAATTCATGTTACAAAGACGAGGCACCCACTGATAGCAATCAATTTACTAAAATATTTGCAAACAACGTTACGGCAAATTTTCATATAGATTCTGTTAAATATATGATTAGTTACATGAAAATAAGACAAAAGTGCAACGATGAATCTCATTGCAAAGCGTTTAAGCAATGTAATTGGATCGTATACAAATAAGTAGTTTTGCACAATAAATCATCATTAGCGGGCTTTCTATCAGATGATATAAGCAGCGCAACAGTTTCATGGTTGTTTATTACGACAGAAACGACCATAACCACAATAAATACGAATAACACTCGAGTACTCTATTTACCATCAAGTAGGCAAACTGTTTAACTGCTCTCGGAGCACGTGACAAAGTACTGCAAACATATTTCCAATAACGGTTTCTGCCTGTTTTTCGGCGATTCGTTCCACTTTCGCGGGCACGGGCGTCGGGCACCGCGCGGCCGCGGAGCGTAGCCATGGAGACGTGATCGTATGCTCGATATATTAATGCACTATTGATGTTTGTCATATGCTGTTTTAGCTTTAAATTTACTTATAATAAAAATATTGTAGGGTTACACCTGGCCCGTGTTGATATGAAATTTATTTGCATTTAATTATCACGCGTCACATTGCTAGAGTAAATTAAAATATTATATTCATATTGAGATTATTTGCCAACAGTTACAGTTACGTTGCTATTGTTGCCGAGGATGTCGAATTTGTCTTTTTGTCATTGATAAGTATTTTGATCTTGTCAGGTGTGTTAAAAGAATAAAGCGATTGGAAATGCTTATTTAATACATTAGCATTAATTTGAATATCGACGGAGGAATACTAAACACTATTTATTTCCATTCATAAACTTATTAAATCCGGTTTACTAAAATTTAATTGGTTTGCTTCGGCACACAGTAAACCTAGGATTTTTTATTTATTATCAATATTTAAATGAATTCCTGGGATATCGTTCAAATTTGCCATACATAACTTAATGAATGTTTTTCCTGCGGTATTTCTTAACATTATAGGCATTTGGCAAAATAATAAAACAGTTAAGTAAGTAAGTTCACCAAACACTTTACTAGTTTTGGGCAAGTTTGTAAACGCAATAAAAGAGCCGCTTTTACAGTAAGACAGCATCTTCTAACTTCTAAAGGAACACTCTCACATTCAAAGCGGTAAAGAATCGTCGCTTTGCTTTCATGCTGCGCGTGAAAAATGCAGCTGGAGCCGCCTTTTCACGGAAACTTACAATACAACCGCATTCTGGCAAGTGCGACACAAATAGTCACAATCACAACATGTGCGTCTCATTTTGTTTTCCTTTCTGAATACTGTTTAGTAGCAGTTTGTATAATGTTTTTAAGATTTTTTGTTTCTTTTGACATTATTATACTTACTACTTCTCGCTAGTCAATGTTAAATTAAGCTGTAGATCCCCTTATTGCACTGTTGTTCCCTTAGTTATTGTAATAACTGTGAATAATTTCATCTGCCGTCATAAACTACAAATACAAATCAATTTGCTGAGTCTGTTACACACGAATATGTAAAGTAATTACCATAAACGAAACTAATGCTTCGCGTTAGTTTTTAAGTTACATCTTAAAGATAATTGCATAAAGTCAGTAAATATCATTCTATCAGTGGCATGTCCCAGTCATCGAGTGAAGTAACAAGTCAGCAAGATGTAGGAGAAAGGTCGCCGACCTTGCCACGTCTATAATTAGCTTTTTGTTTGACTATTCCTACCGCAACACTCGTGGAAAGGGAAAGCCGAGGTTCTGTTTATGACTCTATCACTTTGCTATGTGGGCAGGCGTAATTAGGAGCCAATGGAATTGTAGTGTTCTTAGATCGTAAATGTATGGTAGACGGTATAGTTATGATAACACACCATTCATAATACGAATAAGGATTTTATTATGATTTCCAGAGTTAGCCGCTTTTATTCGATAAGAAGAAGATAACAAGGAACAAAGGTAGTGTTCCAACGATTGTCCATTTAATTACTCGACTAGTTAAGACCAGCTTATCTCTAAGTTCAAACCGTAGCCGTAGTAATTAGATTGTTATTCTCTAAATAAAACTATTTGCATACTCGGAACTCCACAAAAACATACCGTGAAAGTACTTACCAAGTTTATGCGTCTAGTCACCCCCACTTTCGCAGACAATACCCCCTGCCCTGCCCAGTCAATATCAGTATAGTAGTAGGTATCTCTATTGAACTCAGTTTATACCTCTTCGATGAATACCTCTTTTAATTAAACTTGGATCTACTTAAGCCCGCTTGCAAACGATTCAGCGCATTTAGCAAACATTTTGGTAATCTTTTCGCTAAATCAGCATAATATGTATCCTAGCCTAGTCTAGCTTAATAAATAGTCTTGGAATTTCACTAAAAGGTTTTAACCTTAAGGTGCTGAAACTCCCCCTTGATCCATTATGCAGAAGATGTTGCGTGATACAGGCCCGTTATAGAAGCCATGAATATGCGGGACCTTGCCACTACTTTAGGCATTTTCTTTTGAACAGCTGATAAGATGATCTACTATCGGAGAGTGCCAAAAAGTTAGATATTACTGTTGAGCTTGCTTAGTGCTAGCTTCATTTCGGAAATTACTACTTTCAGTGTCTTGATGAATCTGTTTGCTCCGACTATAGACGTAACTGTTCAAATAAAGTGAAGCATTGTTCTAATGCAGTTTGTTAACGCAGTGAACTCTTAGGAAATTTTATTTGTCGTTTTGTATTTCATTTAGAGTCTAATTGGAGTCGCTGTTAATTAGAGAGTCGATTGATAGCAATTAATAAAATTAATACCTGAATGTACTATTCTCTGTCTTTCCGCCCACATCTGTTCGCTATTCAAACACTGACCTAATAATTGGACAAAGTATTGTTAGTCATCAAATACCTAGTCTTGATACTCTGAAACAAGTGTACGAAATTGATTTATGCAGGCTGTTTAGCGCCTGCACACAAGATAAATAGTCTCAAAACAACATGTAGGTACTTAGTAGTGCAATTACAAGACATTTGAAGCGACTGAACTATGAAAATCTCTGCTGCCTTTCCTAGGTGGCATAGATGTTGGTGTTGTGCCATGAGCATCCTTAGAATTGTTATTGAGGAGTCCACCATTGTGTATTCCAGGACGCATCCACTCGGCCATCGTGTCGGGCGTGAACCATGAGACGCGCTCGGTGACGGTGGAGTGGTACGAGCGCGGCGAGACCAAGGGCAAGGAGGTGGAGATCGACGCCATCCTCGCGCTCAATCCCGAGCTGGCCGGCGTGCCGCGCCACCACACCTCGCACCTGCAGCCCAGCCCCAACAAACTGGCCCGGGTATGTACACCTCTCACCGACTCATGGACTCCTGGTACCTACGCTCGTTGACTGTGGAGGAAGTTTAATGATAAACAATCTTATTATAAAACTACATTTCAGTAAATTATAAACTCACTAAATTGATAATATTGGTCGTTGAACTTTTTCGCAGTCGTGTTTGGCTTGAAAAGATGCAAGAAACAAGTCTTGGCAAGCATGATTTATTTCATCGCAGTCAATGACCATCCGCGCCGTAGTAAAACAATCTTCCAATCTATTCCTCGTCCGTTTACTGGCATCTCCCAAGGTTGCGATTATAACACAGAGACGACTGTATTCAATAACAAAAGCTCTCATTCGCTAACACATGTGCGTACAAATCCCCTACTAATTTATAATTATATATAAACGCATTGCATCATGTTTTGTTATTAATATTTACAACCAGTGAATAAGCGAGTCGGTACTGCAGTAATTTAGCATTAGCCGCGGGCTTCGCTTTCATTAAACATTAACATTAGCCGCGATAACTCCATTAAAATTGAGTGCAGCATTAAGTGCAGTTTCTTCGCAAACAGCTGCCGTCGGAGGTGGCGAGGGCTGCAGTCGGCCGCTTGCTTGCTGCTACAATGTCGTAGGGTCCGATGCCTCGCTACAAGTACACTGCGATTAAAGTTGAACGGAAGCTCGAGTAGTATCGATTAGCGGTTGTTAGTAGCGCGTACCAAGCCGCGATCACTCTCATTGTTTGCGACGCGAAGAACCAGTTGCTAATGGACGCCACGCCACAGTAGTACTCGCACACCCGGGGAATGCGAGTGTGTGCTTCGCTAATGACCACCCATCGCCGCTCAGCCCTTGGTAACGTTGTTCCCGGCATCACATTTAACCGCGGTCTCATATAGCGAGTTCAGTTGCCGAAATGACATCGTGAAGTGCGCGGATCACCCTGGCAACGTCGACGCGACTCGTCCATCTTGCCGGCTTCACAGATGACGCTACATATCGCCGAGACAATGTAGAAAATGTTCCCATACATCATCAGCTGGCAGGTGATCATTTGCATCACACAGTAGCGATCATCGCTTGATGAATAGTTATTTGTTTTACAAATTGCACCGTTACCAAGGCGACCGTCTGCTAGCACGCTAAATTTCACGTAGTCATAGATAGGCCTAGTATTACACCCTGAATTAGCGTTTTGTCGTTGTGAATGTGGACCTGCCACTGGGCAATCAAATACAGACGTAGCTAGGTGGGAGAGTGGCGCGGCAGCGTGTTCAAGGCGGGTGCGTTCGATCTGTGGATGATTGATGTCCGCCGACCTTCCACCCGCCCGAGCTTCACTCTGGCGTCGGACAGCAGTCGCATCGATTTTTCACACTCGACCATCGATGCTCGCATTCCAGTTTCACTCTCGTCTAGTAAACACCATTAGAACACTTTCACCGCGTTATATTATTGCTAAGACATGTTGGGAGATGTGGAGGCGCAGAGTAATGTAAGTTGTGTGTGTGTTGGCGGCGGGTGACGTGTGTTGTGGCGGCAGGAGCCGTCCGGGTCGTCGTCGGACGAGGGCGGGTTCGCGCCGGACGAGGGCGGCGGCGACGCGGCGCACACGCTGCCCGTGCGCAACTCCAGATCGGTACAGTGTACACCTTACTAACACCTTGCACGAGGACCCGCACCACCACCGTTTTGTTCCACCTCTTCTGATTCCGTTGCTCCACGATGTATGATTTGCACACGACCGGCTTGTTATGGTGTTGTCAGAGGCGGACTGTGCTCTTGTTACGGCGCTCGACTCCCCGTGACGCGGGCGATTCGACTCGGCGCCGCCGTACACAAAAACACAGTCCACTTTCAATGTTTTCATTGTGTAAATAGACAGAGAATTTGTACAAACTGTAGTTATCTAAGTTAAAATAAAATAAAAGGCCAAATTGCTCGGTAATTTGATTGGCTACCGGACCGTTTGTACATAATCGAGGTCTGTTTGAAATCACCTGTTTACAATAAGTTTAATTTGGGCATGGTCAGTGACATCACCACCGTGATTCATCTTCCCACGCCGTCGGTTGACAATCAACACTTTTGGCGGAAATTTTAAACTCTTACATTACTTAGTTTAATAATACATTGCCATTGCATTCCTGTTTGGGAACAATTGAATCTGCGTCCGCATATACGGCGTGTTTATGTGTATCATTACCATTTGCTGCAGAAATAACGACCAGCGCTGCTATAAGTTTGCTTAATTTGAGGACATTGTATTGCGTTATCTTTGTATGATTTTTCGTGTGATATTTTTTGCTTCTTTGAAGTTTGACAACATATCTAGCTATAAGACCGTGGTCACCTATAAATAAGTCATTAGGTACTAAAGTGTAATTGAGATGTAGATAGATAATACAGTTCGATGTCAGTACTGCGGTGGACAGTAGGGACCTGCAGTATAAGTAATAGATTATTTATATTCATTATGGACCGATACACTGAAATGCCCAGAAGTAAAATCCATTACTTATATCGCATGGTAGCCTGTTCGATGTAAAAACAAAGACTTTTATCAGCTGCAGTTGTGACTTTGTAAATCACGAACGACTACCATCGTCCACTGCCCCACGGGCGCTAGTTAGGTTACAATGCAATTATGTACATCAGAGTCGGTCGATCGGTTGCATCGCTGGACGACCATTACTCTCGACACTGAGACTCGTGTGAATCACTCGTAGTGGCTATTCACCCTGCAAGCGTGCCTACTCAATATAATTACTGCTCTTGTATGAAGGCTGGACTGTGCTAATCGGATTTTATACACTAACTTTACCTATACATAATATAAGTTTGGTAGATATCGTGTGTTAAAGAAATGCTCGTGGTCGGTATTTTATTTAGTGATTTATTTTACTTTTCCAAATGATTACTTGGATTCTAATGTAGGTCATGGCAGCAAATATTTTCTGACTTCGAAGTTAAAAATTAAAATATCTGATTATATTAGATTATTAGATTATTTACTTTAAATGCCTACCTACTTACTATACAAAATATTTTATGGTTATTTTCCTTGTACCATACAGTTAACTTAGTTCCAGCCCATATAATGTAATCAACTTGGCTTTTGTGACGTGCAAGCAAATAAAATGAGAATTAAATATACAAAACACATCAATAGTGTGCCTGTTATATACTTCATTGTGATACCTAATGAAGCGGCTTCCGCGCATTGAAGCAATTCGGCATCTATTCCAATACATACATGATGAGGTTTTTAATAGCTCAATTTGGCTAGTAGCCTGCGAATAGGCAAGTAGCGACATCTAGAGGCGAGTAGGTGAAGCTATCTATTGCTAGACTAACTAGATGGCGCTGCTAGATTTCCGCAGGAATGTAGCACTAGCAGTTTAGAAAATTATAAAAGTTACAACAATAAATGAGTTATCTGGTTAAATGGTATTAAATAAGCACATAAATTTATAATGAAAAATTAAATACCTTAATTTTTCTTTAAATGCATAAAATATGTAACTACATAAATTTGGTTATATTTCGGTCTAAGTTGCGAGGTCTTTGTGAATTTAATGTAAATGAACTAGTGAAACTATGTATAGTAATCTTTTGGGCAGAGTAAGTAGATATTATGTGCCAGAAATTACTTTCTGATGAGGCCTTCATTTCTCGGTCCCACCACCCGGCGCTAAAGGTTGCACATTGAAGTCCAGTAGCGCGGAAGAGATTAGTCAGCTAACTGCGGGGTGCTCGTGATAAATGACGCGTAAGCCACCTCGCTGCCAGATTCTGGGGAGAGTTTTGTCATATGACATAAATCTTAGCTGTCGGTTGCATATTGAATAGAATTCACTGAGCTGATAGATATGTATTTTGTCTTTTTTGTTAAGTCAAGTATGCCAATCTTATGATGATTTATTTAATATTTTTGATGTGATATCCCGCATTTCAGTATTCAAGAAGAAAAATTTCGCTGACACTTGTGAGTAGGACATAATGTACTTATCACCCTCAAATTATAAGACTCATTTTACTTTAAAAAATGTTGTGTTATACTGTAGTATGTTTTTAATGTGTTATCGCTAAGCTGATAATATTAAACTATCTCTGACAATGAATAATTTGATCAGTGAATTATTTGCCGGTCCATGCCGATGGTGCCACTGCTAATAATTTAATTTATTCTTTAGTTATGTTCGAGTTGGTTAGATTCCTTGATAAGTTGTACAGTTGGCAACTTAGTTGGAAATCTGTAGCCGCAAAATAGCTAGGGCTAAATTACTTTGCAATTTGCCAGATTGAATTGCTGAGGGTGGAAAATTTAAACTAGGAGAACTAGATTAAACTATTTAATTAGAAGCTAAACGAATCTGAATTGTTTTAGATTTGTTTTTAAAGTTTTTATGTAATTAGTTCAGCTTGGTGTTTTTATTAAGAAAGGCGCCAATATTTAAATTTTGTAATAAGTAATCTTCCTAATTTTCTAATGAGGCCAGTTGGCTTAAAATATTTAAAACCTAATTTGGGCGCTAGACAGCTAAATGAGTAATTAGGGACGACCCAAAATGTAGAGTTTATAAATTAGTCGAGTCATATCATAGGTACGTTCTGGTACATCTACATTTCAGGAATTTGAGAAACATTAGGCGGGAACGTGCCGCGAATTATGAACAAGGGCCTTCCCTTGAGTTCCTATCAAAGAGTATAGAATTTACAGAGGGGAATAGCGGATCTACCAAAATACTTAGTGCTCATCTGCGATATTCTCTAGGCTATAATATATGTAGATTGGATCGTTTATTTGCTATTTTCAAACGATTCTTATATTTCCGAAAGTTGGGAAATAACCAGTGTCGATGCATATGCAAAATATTAAGGAACTATATTCTTAACGGAGTCGTATAAAATAAATAAATAAATATTAAACCGGGACATTGCACACATCGCCATCTAGCCACACATTAAGCAAACACTTGTGTCGTGGGTACTAGATTACAGAAGTACATGAACATTTAACAATGTTTTATTAGAGCTCTAGTTACAGAGTTTGCTCCATGATCTCTCCCTGCGAGGGTGTACTTCAATTTGTGAATGTTAATGCGAACTTCGCTCCGCGGGCCTGACGCCCGGAGGGGCTTACACAACTTCTTTTACATCCAATGTAGGAGGATGCCGCGTGGAAAATGCTTTTTTAAGTATTTTCTATCGTGTCATCTGACCTTACGAAAATTCTCTACAAATATATCATAAAACTAAACTCATATCTTTAGGTTTAGAGGTCTAGTAATGTGGTCATAGCTCGGGTGAACTTAAAACTATTGACCTCATAAGTAAATGAATCCCAAGATATTATTATGTTATATGACGTTTTGTTTAATAAGTTAACATTTACTATTATCTATACTAAAATCATAAAACTGAAGAGTTTGTTTGTTTGTTTGTTTGAACGCGCAAATCTCAGGAACTACTTGTGCGAATTGAAAAAATCTTTTTGTGTTGAATAGACCATTTATCGAGGAAGGCTTTAGGCTATATAACATCACACTGCAACTAATAGGAGCGACGAAACAATGGAAAATGTGGGAAAAACGAGGAAAATTATTCATCTTTGAGGGCTTCCCTTGCGTGCGCTGCAAAAACGTTTCAAGACATGGGTAAGCTATAATTTATAAAGCTGAAGAGGTTGTTTGCACAAATAAATATGATGCCTAAAATAACTATTCCACGCGGACGAAGTCGCGCGCACAGCTAGTAATACATAATGAGATAACTATTTACATTTAAATTTTATGTTTTAAATACTTAGTTCGGATACCAGCGGTGTGTTTCACAATGAGTCGGATACGGATCCGATTCGATTGAGACGGAAATCAATTGGCACCGAAAGGATTTTTCCAAATCACAATGATTCCATACGAATCTTTTAACAAATTTATTCATCAGAAAAATCGGAACCGTTCCGTGAGCCAAAAGCTAGCGGATTCATTTCCGTCGATTATAAATTCGATTTTGTTTTTTCATGATATTTAACCTGATTTACACATAATTATGCATTGATTTATTTCTATTTATAATTATTCATATGAAATCTACAGTAAAAATGGTAAAATTAGCCTTAAAACTTATATTTTAAATTTTTACCATTGTATTTAATTTCTACCATATTTACTACGAGCGGATCGGATCATATCCGACTCATTGTGAAACACCATGCAGATCAGATTTCAATATTATATATGTTATGTTAATTAACTACTACTATTGCAAGGCGGAAGTAGTACATCAGTGCTAGAATGCATCCGCACTATTCTAGGCGGAGGCTGTTCAGGAAATTACGAACCATTAAAAATAACACCGAGAATAAGGAAATCTATTTATTATTTTTCAATTAAAATAGTTATGTAGTGTCAGAGCCACATTCTAACATTAATTTTGTACCTAGTCAGGAGACATTTATTCAAAAATGTTAGAAATTATAGAATTTAATCCATCCGTGTGACTAAGTAGATTTTACAATTTTTTTTTTAATTTATACTAATAGTGTTAAAACTCTTTTGTTATGGTATAAACAAATTACTTATATCAACATTTTTACTTACTTTCATTGGCCTTAAATTTTTTTTATAAAAAAATTGAATTAGCTTACCATTGACATAAAATGTAGGTCACAATACAGGCCACGGTTGTAATTCCCCGTATTCACTGCAAGTTACAGTGCTCTAGTGCAGGATGCATTGACTTTGATGAGGCGCTTCCTTATTACGGTGGGAAAAGTATACACGTGTATCATTTTATTAATTATTTACTTCGATTAATGTGATAAATCAGATGTGTGCAGCTGGATTCAAATCCAACTTACAATGTAACAAAACTTAGAAATGTAGAAATTTATTAGGTCTAATAAATTTAAGAGCAGACTTGGATTTTAGTGTTTTTTCGACATAAATACTTCGATTCTGTCATCGTAGCATATTTTCTAAGTAAACGTGTTTATGTGAATGAACATGAAAATGTTGTAGAGATTGGTGTACGTTATAATCAATAAATATATACATATAACGAGTAATATTTTAGCGCTATGATGAATAAGTAAACAACGAAATTAATAATTACACAAAATGTACCTATTACAAATATTGGAATTTGTTAAAATGTTTACAACAAAAGAACCTCTGCTCTGCACCATCCTTCTGATATCTTTCTAATGTACTTGTATTGTAAAGAGTACATCTTGACAGCACAACAATTTTCCAGCTCAAATCTACTCAACTACGATAACTGTATCTATTAGACAAATATTCTTGGACTAATGTAATAAACACCACCACCACCTGTACGGTGCACGGGTAAAGGATTCCACTACGAAATAACTTTAGACAATTTTAATTAGTTAAATAGCATGTCAGAATCCGAAATAGTAATAATTTTTATTGTCTATTGTAATATAGTGGCTACAGTGTATTTAGTTTCCTTTTATCCTATGCTTCTTCTCGATGGTTTATTTTGAACCTTTTTGTAATAAGAATAGAGTTCTAATTTGCATTTTCTGTTTTAGGATATGACGCGGCAATCTATACCAGTGGCGACAAAAAGTGAGTATACATAAACATTTTAGTTATATTGGCATGTCCGTTGAGTTAATGGGAAAAATATGCGAATAGATTTATTTTTGTAACAATTCCACTACTTTATAGTGACAAAACATCCAGAGCTGTTCATGAATCGCACACATTTTGTTCTAGATAGGTACGTTTCACAGAGGTTGTAATATTGAGTTGCCGTATATAACTTCTTAACATCATCAGGATATAATTCACCTGTAATGGGAGATACTTAAAAGTCTTACAACATGGACCTGAAGATTGCTCAGCAGTTCAAAATATAATGTCTAGGGACAGTTAGGACATCATTACTTTCACGTATGTTTTTTCTTGACAAAAACGGACACTCCTAAAAGTAAATCCATGTTCCTCTTATCGCACCATATTTCATTCTGCAGTCTGTTCCTAATGAGCCAAGTATAAAGCGCGCGATCACTCGTACCCACCAGCACCGGCAGCGGCAATCTAAATGACATCTTGCGCTTGAATGGCCAGTCTTTGTTCGGGTGCTTTCGGCTATTTTAGCGGACTTCGTCATTGGCGGTCCTTTGTTGGGATTAGCCTGGATTTGGAATGGGTGACGTAATAGGTTCATTTCAGTTTAGAGAAACTGTCTAGGTAGTTCCTTCTAAAGATTTATAAATTCTTCTAGAATGATTACTTTGAAATGTCAATCTCATAAACATTTAGTATGATACGAAAAGAGTAAAGCTAAAGACGGTTCATGCTTAAAAAAAATCACGTAATACCAGAAAACAGTTCAAGAGACCGCCATTTCAGTATGCTATCTTCTTATTACCCCGCAGTCGTTTACATTAGAGTTGCCTTTACAGCCTGAAATGTGAATCAGAATCTCAAAGCAACTCGACTTGAAGAGAGAATGAGGTCTTAAAAACTCTACAACACTTTCAGAATTTTATCCTACGTTATTAGTTAGCGATGTATCGAAGTGTTTCGGTAATCAAACCTCCATTTATATAAACACGCAAAAGCCTTAGCTCCGTATCTAAACATTGACGAAACCGACGAGGGCATGCACTGCCAGTAGGGTTGCAAGCAGCTTGATTCTTCCGAATATTTCATATTCTATCAGACTTATCATTTTCGACTGAAACATTGTATATGTCAGCCATTCATAATAACAAGTTTGTTCTCTTTTGAGGTTTGATTTTCTAGTCTGAGATGTTTTCTCTAGGTTTAGTTATTTATAGATACATATTATAAAAATATGAGCCAAAAATATATATGTTTTGGCAGCCCTATCAGTATCCATCACGCGATGATTCACGGCACCCATCACCGATATCGTCCTCTCTTTCCACCTGGCTTATTCTGACAGAGATGCAAGGTTGTCAGGTGGTGCAGCCTTCGGCTCCGGGTCAACGGTCGCGGTCCAAACAAGTGCCGCGCGAATATTGGAGCGAGCGCGCTCATGCATTCTGTGTGCTTTGACCATACAACACCGCTAATTGGTTAGCTGGGAGTGAAGGCAGAACAATCTCAGAACTGTACTGTTCGTCTGATCAGTATGTTTGGAAAAGAAGCCATCAGTCCGTATATTCGATTCCGTTGGCTAATAAGTTTAATAGCATAATGGCAACATTGTTTTCGGTATTACTTGACTGATTTATAAGTTTATTAATTTTGTTATATGTACTAAATCAAAATGCCTATCAGCTACTGTTATATTCATAAAGATTATTTCACTGTCGTTGACGCGTATTATTTCTATGTATTATCTAGGCCATTAACTTCGTCACAGGTCGATTGTTAGTCTAGATTACCGGCCTATATCAATTACCTCCTTACACTAATAAAGGTGTAATAAAATATTAAAGCGTATCAAGTCATAATACCGGTGTCAACTCTGTGGCGTAAATAAACCATTGATAATTGTGCCCCCGTGGCGGTGTGTTACACCTCTGTTTACTCAGATAGCGGTGTGGATAATAGCGCGGCTCTTCATCAGACTCAACTAGCGTGCGGGGTCACTGACCTCTATACAACCCCGTAATAACTGAAGTTTGATTACAACTTTGTTTATGTGAATCATTGTTTCACAAGTGTTATTAGCTTTTGGTGATTAATCGTGACCTACTAAAGCCTATGGAAAGAACAAGTCATCAAACCATTTGTAATCAATATGGCCGCATTGGTAATTAAAAAGCTCAACTCAAATAAGTATGTATTTTTTTAAAATAAATTTACAATAAGTATACAAAATGAATGTACAATTGTTATAAAACAGAATTGTACAAATTTACAGCAGTTAAATTTTATTAACAAAAACGGGATTATAATTTGGCAGTGTCAACAAAATAATTGGTACTTTGAAAGCAACGATTAACGCAATATGAGTGTTTTCATGTAACCAGTTTAAATAACCGTTAAGCTCGGCGGAAACTCGAGTTAAAGGTGGGTCGTTATGACCACGTGCCCACCAAGGACATGCTTGACCTTCTCAGGGGTGCTATTATTTGCAGAAGGTGTGCAATATGAGAATTTTGTATGGGTCTACGTACATTATCATGTGTCTATAGTTAGTGAGTACGTACCCCACGTTCCTCAGACATGAGGGATACGATTCAAGGAGGATAGTTAGTGAAATTGCTATAGGAAATACTTGAATTTCTTAGATGTTTGTTGTCTCCTCAAAGGATTTCCTCAAATTCGGCAGACAGAGAAGTAATAGGTTTTTATTGTCGGACAGGAATAATGTAAATCCATGATTGATTCCTTGTCCTTGCCAATGTTTTTGTATTGAGAGAAGAGGACATTTGTATATTCCATTAAGTATGCAAAGTTCCTGCAGAAGCTTGTAAACTTATCTGAGCTATAATAAGCCTTACATCTTATTTATGGTCTTATACAGATTTGAAATTGACTGCAGTAGGTCACAGTTCTGTATTCAATCCGTGCAGCATACTTCGGAAGCGAGTCCCGAAATGCGTCAGTCAAGTTGCGTAACGTTGATTTGGCACCCGCGGCCAATCTTGTGCTCCCATTACTACAAGTTGAACAGTCTAACGGGTTAGTTAACGAGTGGCTAAGAAACCTGGTCACTAACAGATTGAGATTGACCTATTTTCCAAAAAACTCTAGAACTTTGTCTTTCTCGAAGAAGAATGAATGTAGAGCAGTCAATTATACATATATTAGTAATGAATTTGTAAGTGGCACAAATTCTTACATTAGCATTGCGTTTGCCTTGTTATTCTATACGAAGCGAATAAATTGCAAAATATATATTTTGTTATTAATTTAAATCAACTAATTAGTATTAACATAGCCTCCGTAAGACATGCATTATTATGCATTTTTACATTAAATCGAATATTTTGCCCGAATAACGTCTAGAAGTTTAGCTCCCAGATATTTACGCAGATGTGTACAATTCATACCTAACTAGCTATGAGTACCTAGTAGCTCATTACCTAATTAACACTTATAGTAAAGTGTACGCAGTTCCTTCTGCTCTCACCCCGGGCCGAGTATGCGAGGTCACGGTCACGGACGTTACGCGCTGTGGTCTTGACATTGCTCTCTCGTGAGTTCACCACACACACCATCGCACCTCACTGGGCCATGCATATGAAGAAATTAACGATGACGACGAACTTTATAATTATGACGTGAAAACCGCTAGTCTTTGTATATACTGATATAATTAATTTAAAAAGGATTGATTTTATTAAAATTATATTCTTCAGAAATCCTCTAAAATGCTTTCAGCGTATTTATATCGGGTGTCATATTTGTTAAAATGTAAATTGCACTACGCTATAAAACATATCTGATACACATTCCTGCTTAAAGTAGAGAGCTATGAAAAAACCGTAAAGCGCAATAATTGCACGATATTGCTGTCAGTCCACACAAAAGAGGTGTCACTATAAATGAAATATTTTTCCACCGAGAACTTGTTACTGTCACCCGACGCCATGCGCAATATTCTGTGGCTCAATTAAAATGTACCTTTCTAAACAATACACGCCACTTTCGCCATTGCGTGTGGGATTCAAAACACCGTAATGCTGTTAAAAATTTAAAGCTCATTGTACATTGTTAACTGGCTTCATTAAACTAGAAATGAGTAAAACTATAAAAGTTTTGTTAGAACTTGATGCTGAACAGACAACCTTCAATGCTACATTGAAGACAAGTGATCTCGACACCCGTTGTCACGTCACTCCAGTGCAGCGAGATAGCGCCGCTCGATGGCTCTCGATGTCAAGGGTCATCTACATTTTATGTCTTCTATTTTAGAATTGACCTTTGCTTCAGCAGGCGTATCGTTTCCACATGAGTTCCGAACAGGAAAACGGATGTTCCGCTTTTTCCAAGCACCCTGACGGACGCCTTCCTACGACGTTCGTATGTGGCCATAATTTTTCCACATTATCATTAATAGACACGGTGATGGCGTGTCGCGATATGGCGGCGTGCGGCGTGCTCGGGGTAGTTGTGGTGTAACAGCAAGGGGCGGCGGCGACCGGCTCCGCTACTCGCCGCTATAAGTGTGGGTTGGAGCCCCGCGCGGGCAGTGCGCGCCCGCCCGTGCACACCACTGGCTGGCACCGGCCTCTAACACGTTCTAAATTCAATCGTCCTAATGGATCACACACGATAGTGCCGTGAACCTGACCTTGCAATTCCAATTTCCCGGTTTCGTTTAAATTTGGGAAGTCAATATGCCAGTGTTGTCAGAACGATTTGCTCAGGCGAGTCTGCAGACGCGGCGGGCGACCCTAGGCCGTAAGTCAACCCTCTTCTCTGTCTGACGGTGTTGTTCTGATCTCGCTCTTATCCTCCAGCAGTTATGTTTCGTATTGTGTTGATAAGTTCTGCAGCTGTGCTCCTGAGAGTTGATTTCCTGCATGCTGTGTCGCATACTGATGCCTCAGACGGGAAATTTTCCCTTTTCGGAAAGTGGCCGCCAAGGTACTATTTGTAATTATGTTAAACGGGGAAGTTGTTGACATTGCCATGTTGGGATCGCGTATAACCTTCTCAGGATATTAAAGGTGAAGTTACAAAGAACCGAGCTATTGTGAGCTATTTTAATACGAAGTCCATTTAAATAAAAGCAAGCACAATAGGTTTTGTGTCTTGTATGATTCATATTTCTGCTATTTCTTTTCATAATGTTGCCAAAAGCCTGCCCTTTTCGGTTACGTAGAACGAAGCTTTTACGGGCTTACTAAATAAAAGATAGCTTCATTAATTTGTATTTTTGCGATTAAGTCATAAATCTTTTAATATGATTGTCTGCTAGTGTAAGATTGTGTTCTGACGGCGTTCTGCCCACACGCACTGACTGACACAAACATTATAGTTTTTGTTTATGATGTCCAGAGGATATCGCACCGTGTGAATCAGCCCGCTGGCTGCTGTGGGCGGTGGGTAATGACCCGAGCCCCCGAGTGAGACTCCCAGGTCACACCAATGGCCAGTAGTCCATTAACACCAATATCGAAACGGTATCTCTGCTCAATCGATTCCTTGTTAAGGCAGCTAAGCTTTATTTATGAGCTTTTTATTCGTCACTTTTACACAAGATTGGTTAAAATGAAAGAGATTCTCGTTGAAATGCTATTACAATGAATTTTTGTCAACAAACATCCAGCATCTATCCTTAGGCTACTAAATCTACCTTGCTTAATAAATATTAACGTAAATATTGTTAGTTTAAACTTTAAACTAACAACAATACTTTCATTACCTCTAATTAGCGACACTAAGGTCGTGAGATCTTTAGTTAAGTCAAGATAATTTTTCACGCTCTTTAGTTCAGCTCATAAAATTTGATGCAGTCGCTTTTCATTCCGCCAGGTCGCCGGGTCAATTAATATGGACTTTTATTGCTCTCAAGAAGAGAAAGACGCGGGAGACTGACTTATGATTATTATCAAATTAATTTGCTTGTGATCAGAGAGCCTAAGTTGTGATGGAAGATAAAAAGTTTTTCAGCACCTTGTACGTTTTCTTTTATATGTCTATTAAAGCCAGCAGAAGTACCTAGTTGGTAAACATGTTTATTTAATGAATTTTGAAATATGATAAATATTTTACAATCCTAAGCTAAGTCGCACTAGAGTGCATTCCCCATGCAATAGCAGTAACCTCGTTTAGATATCCCGTGGTGTAGCGTTCGGAAGAGAGTCGTAAGTCAAGAATGCAAGTGCTGTGTTCCTGGATAATGCACTCCGATAAGCAATGCAGTGCGGTGCAGCTCGAGTTTGTAAACGTCAGTATTCCAGGTCAGAAGGGTACCATAGCTTTGGAGGTCTTAAACAATGATATCACAATTTACATGATGAAGTAGCAGAATGTGTGAACGTTTCGGTACAAAAGCTATCTAATGAAAAAAATAACAAGTGGAGAATATTTCCCATTGTAATTTGTTATGAGAAATAAGATGTCGGAAAGTTGTTTTTGAACAAGCATGGTAGGTACAGTCTGAAGTCCTTTAAAAAAGTCATTGAAAAGTTTCTTGTCTTGAAATTCTGATTGAGCAGAGATATTGTTAACTCTCTACCTGGAGCCCTGTTCTGAAAATTATAACTCAGGGGTCTTCAAATCTAGAGTAAATCGGTTTCTTCTAGGCAAGCGTGCTACATCTTAGACTATAGTGGTGCTTAACGTCAGGCAGGCTATAGTCAAACGTAAGCCTATTTAATGTAAAAAAAATAATGTATTAAGACCAACGCGATTTTACATTTTGTATGCAAACAAAATATGACACCTCTTACAATACAGGTTGGTCCGTCTGAATGGAATTATTTTAATTTTGTATGTTTTTTAATTTGATATCCCCATGTGTACTATGTAGTGATTCATCGATGACCTGAATGGATATATTGATCAGCTCGCTATCAACGGTCGTCAAGTGAACCGTTGCTAAGCGTCTGTTTCTCACTGTCTCAGTTTTCTCGCGATTTTTACCTATTTCGGTTTCTTCCTGTTGTTTTCGCTTCTATTGTACCGAATGTTGTGAACAGTTTTGATTTTTTGCGTTTAAAAGAAATGTTAATAAATTCGAATTTAATTAGATGAATGCGTTCCTTAAAGTATCGTGGGATTGTTAAGTTAGGTCATGGTTGTGCCCTGGATTATATTCTTGCCCTACTCATACCTCATGACATACGGAGTGTACATCGGTAGGTATATTTGCACTATAGGTAGCTAGAGCTCATATTTAGCGGTGCTTGCTGGGCTAGACTTCGCGTACATATGCAAATGAATTTGCAAAACTTTTTACATAAGGGCCTGACACGGAATCGTATATCAAAACTCTTATAGGTGTTTATAAAATTAGACTTTATAATTTCCATATTCTAATGAGGTTTATTTGTGTTACGTACATTATTAAGAATGTTTAATTAAGGCAAATTGCTGTCGTTGTGGTTTGTGTATTCATTTCTATTGTATTTTCGTGTGCACCAGTGTCAAGTTCGTAGGTATGATTCGGCCAGTTATGCTTTATCGATTTGGTCGGCTTCAAAGTTCGTGACGTCACATATATACATTTTTCATTAGTGAGTGTCCGGACAAAGGCACGGCCATTAAAGGGGGCGACCATTATTTAACCATTTCAGCGTATTGTCCGAGCTATCGCCGTACCTAATTGAAGCCAGTCGCGCACGTGTCGCCGACTCGAATTGACTTTCCAACTCTCTTCACCATTTTTATACGAGTGACATAAATCTAAATAAACAGTATCGCACAGACATTTAAATCCCAAATTCGTACAATGCATCTGCGGCCGTGTCCGACATACGCGCGTCACGGTTCACCGCCTTGAGTACGAAAGAGGTCCTAATATGGCGCGCGCAGATTGCCTTGCGCCGACGCACGCGTCGCCATTCCGAGCGATCACTCTACTTAGTCCACATGTCGGGTGAATAAATCTCTTGGAGATGCAAGTTTGGTGAGCATGTGTTGCTCGTGGCTGCGCTGGCGCCGCCGGGTGGCCGACTCGGCGGCCCCGGCCGGCCCGCAAGAGGCCTTCGAAAAACAGGCCTTGCCGGTGGAAATACCGCCCGTCGAACTCAAGAAGCCCAAACCACGTAAGACCTTCAAGTCTTCCACACTGAAATGTTATGTTACTGGTCTTATTTTGCTTCTTGCACTGTTTCGGTTGCCTTCGTATTGACTGATGATATCATTTTCGTTTCGTTCGTTTACTTACGTAGTCGGGCGTCGTGTGATTCATGAATTCAGCTCTTTTGTTTATCATAGATGGTTATTTTTATGAAAATTTGGCTACATTTAAGTTATTTGTTATACTAACCCATGTATAAACTTAATATTGTATAAGTATGTTTGACTACAACAAATACTAGATACATAAAGTCACACGAGTAAACCAATTTATTTGTGATCTTATTCATTGTTTGCAAATGTAGTCAGACGCATCGATTTTAATTCCGCACTCGCACTACATTATGCTAATTAGATTTGTCGTTTGTTGTAGTCGAACAGCTGATACAAATTGGATTTTAATAACTTGTGTCGAACATGAAACAAGATAATATCCTACTACGGACTAATATTACGAGTTTAGAGGCGAAAGTTTATGTATTTGTTACGTTTTCACGCTCAGACGGCTAAACGGATTTGGTATGGAACTAAATTAGATTCTGTTTTAACGGATTGGTTACTTTTATTCCAGATCAATTTGTTTTCTGATTAATAACACCGCGGGGTGTTGCTAACAACCGGATTTCCACATGCCTTTACCTATTCAATATAAGTTTGTATACTAATCCACGTAGAATGTGTACTAATCCGTTTGTCATGCAGCGTCGAACGTTACAGCGCCGGGGCGCGTGACGCGCAACAACCAGATGCGCGTGTCCAACGCGGGCGCGTACACCAACGGGCACGGCGGCGACACCACCGGCCGGCGGCAGAATGAGAACGTGCCGCCGCAGCCCGCCGCGCACCAACCCAACCCGAGGGTCACGCAGCAGGTACTATGCTTACACATCTTTCTTCTTTAGAGGTACCTCGAGAAATAGAAGAGTGGCCGATTGGACAGAATACAGTCCAGCAGGGCAAGCACGGCACGAGGGTTAATAGTCTTTCCATCATTTTTATCCACTTTGTGTATGGTGACAGGTGGATAAAATGGTGAAAAGACTATTAGTCTCCGTGCCCTGCTTGCCCTACAGTAGAGTGTTTCGCAAATTCGGATTTCCTATGAGTTTGTCAAAACAGCCTGTGCAGTTAATCCAAATAGTTAAGATAGTTTTTATCTAAATATGACTTCTGAGCAGAGTTCTGAGGGAACATCCGCTGGCTACAGTTTTACTCCTAAACGCACGGGCTAGAAATGTCATAAGTGTTGTTTCAACAGTAGAGCCAGACTGCCACAATGACGCTCATCATCCTAAACCACCATCCCATTATCCAGTTCCATCCCAAGTTCCTGATCCCTCCCCCCTCCCCCTCGCAGATCCCCACGTCGGGCGGGCGGTCGCGCGCGGGCAGCACGCCCAGCGCTGCATGCGTCTCCAACATCACGCCCTACCCCTCGCACGCGCAGCGCAGGAATCATAAGGAGGTTCTACATACCCTTGCAAACTTGCCTATATAGTAGTTCTAAAGTAGATACTTTTTTTACACTGCTGCGATTGAGACGACAAATATTCCTGGTTCGTTACCGGACTATAGCAGTAAATCATAATCGCATTGTAAGGTCTTTAAAACTGTGGGATGTTTGTGCTGTAGTATAAAAGTATGTTCTCATATCATGCATTAGATAATGTCAAGGTCCTAACTGAAACATTGTGACCAACTCAATATTTGCGATATTGTTCACTGCAGCGTGGGTTTTGGCTCCTTGAACAGTATTGCAGTAATGACTGTTTGACTGGAGAATTAGATAATAGCTAACAGGCGGTTCAGAATTCGCTTGCTCTTTGAGAAAAGACGAGCTATTGTGAGTATTGAATATAAAATATTGGATTACGAAATCATCTCAAAAATTCTAAAGCTATTGTGAAAAAGTGCCTTCGCGTTTTGTGTGTATTTACAATTTAGACTGAGTACACATGTCGTGATCCGATGATATCCTCACGACCGAACCAAGTTTGCGTCTTGGTAATATCATAATTATTTTCTACGTTCAGTCGTATAATATATCCTTGCAATGTGTCAGTTCGGCGCGGGCAGCGTGGTGGGGTCGAGCGCGCGGCCGGCGGGCTTGTCGTCCACGGTGTCGGTGCCGCACGCGGTGGCGTCGGGCGCCGTGCGCCGCTCCAACGTCGTCAAGGAGGTGGAGCGCCTCAAGGAGAACCGGGAGAAGCGGCGCCAGAGACAGGCCGAGCTTAAAGAGGAGAAGGTACGAACATGGATCTTCGATTTCTACTAACTTCTATCTATACCGCATGTGTCTTCTTGCCTCGGGTCAGACAGACAGACAGCCAATTTTTTTAAACGTAACATGTCTTTTGAGAAAGAGTTCAATAAATACTTTCAGTCTGTCTAGGCGAGAAAACTGTATTTGAGAGACATTTCGGAGACTTGAAAATACTGTAAATATACAAGATCTATGGAAAAAAGTGCAATTATGTAGATGTATCTTTTTGATTATAATTTTGCCATCCCGCCAATATACAACTAAAACTGATAATACTTTTACGTGACCTGATATACGAGGTCTGATCCAGGTAGTGGAATATTAGAGTCCACTAGAGAGTACAATTACCCAGGCCTGAAAAATTTTTTATTGTGGGTATATTTTAAATCGATAACAGAACACGTTTCTATAGTTTTATAATTTTTGTCTGTTTATTCAAACGCTCACCCCGAAATAATGCGAAGCCGCGGGCGTCCACTGCTTTCCAATAAAAGAAGATAACGAATCTTTATGGATCCTACTGTAGAGTTCCAATGCAATACACTTGGAAACTTTATAACAGAAGCGCACCCGAAATCCACTGTTGGCTCTATGTTCCAGGAAGCCCTCATGAACATGGACCCGGGCAACCCGAACTGGGAGTTCCTAGCCATGATCCGCGAGTACCAGAGCAGCATCGAGTTCAGGCCGCTCACCGGCAACGAGCCCGTGGAGGACCACCAGATCACCGTGTGCGTCAGGAAGCGGCCGCTCAACAAGAAGGAGAACAACAAGAAAGAGGTACGCAGGAAATACCTACATACTTATTTAACACTTGATAGTCGGGCCATGTGAAGAAAATAAACAGTGTGGTTGATTTCAAACATTGCTTTACATTAAACATTATGGCTGTTCCGATAGTCACAGGATGATCGACAATCTAAAAGCCACATCAAAAACCTCTAGAGCAATTTGGTTCACAACTTAATGTTAAAATTCGTCAGTTTAGTTACAAAAAATACATTTGCAAAAATACATTTGGTCCAACTGTCATGTAGTCAGTTGCATGAATGGATTATAAAAAATTGGCCGTAATCCGTAGAATAGATGACCAATTAAATTGTAACTCCTGTTTGTTCGTCATCGTACAGAGATCTCTGGACCAAATTGAATACTTTCGACAAATCTCATACTTACTTATTTCTTGTTCCAGGTGGACGTGATCAGCGTGCCCACGAAGGACCAGATGATAGTGCACGAGCCCAAGAACAAGGTGGACCTCACCAAGTACCTCGAGAACCAGAAGTTCCGCTTCGACTACGCGTTCGACGACTCCTGCACTAATGAAGTAGTTTACAAGTAAGATATGACTGTGTTTGTTGGTCGAGTTTAGTGAGTGTAGTGTAGTGCTTAAATATCCCAATCTGAATTATCCTAATTAATCAATGACTTTAGTATTCACTTAAGTTATTATTTCTTTTGCATGTCATTTAATGTCAATAAATAAACAGTATGAGATATGGTGGATAAGAAGAAAACACCGTGAGGAAATCAAAATTCTATGAGCATGTATTTGTCGCTGTAACATACAAATATGGCAAAGTTTGTGTTCTATTATGTACATGTAGTACCATATCGATAGATGGACAAAGTAATATTTGTTACAAAAATGTAAATGAATGATGTCCGTTATATCCAGATACACAGCCAAGCCGCTGGTGGCGACGATATTCGAGGGCGGCATGGCGACCTGCTTCGCGTACGGACAGACCGGCTCCGGGAAGACGCACACCATGGGAGGGGACTTCCAGGCAAGTAACAACATTTACAATAGAAAATATACAAGAAAAAACCAGTTATATATGTAAATCTAATATATGTTCTGGACATATTTTGTAGAATAGAATACAAATTATTTATTCCATAACAAAACACGAAAGAAACATAAATATGTGCTTATTATCATAGTTTGTTTTATGCCATAACCCTGTATAGTGTCCAGGCTACCACGCATCCTAATGCATAAAAAGTTTGTTTTTTTACGCACTTTGTTTTTCATTAGCAGTTTTCTGTCGTGTTGCAAACATATCCGTGATAATGCAGAAAGTCAGCAGCCTCAACAATAATCTTAATAAGTTATGTTACCTTGTGTTGTTCTTATTATCCTTACCTTTATTCGTGATGCGTTGTTCCAGGGCAAGACCCAGGACTGCAAGAAGGGTATCTACGCGATGGCGGCGCGCGACGTGTTCGCGTACCTGCGCTCGCCCAAGTACAAGCCGCTCAACCTCATCGTGTCCGCCTCCTTCTTCGAGATCTACTCCGGGAAGGTACATCATTGATAAATTAGTATTACATATTGATGAGAATATATTAACACCTCAAGATACAGGATTGATTTACTTACTTTACAACCATGTTGACATGGCAATATTATCGAGTGTTTTGCATTATTGATACAATTACGATGGACGACAAATGATATTGTATGACAAGTTGTAGTGGAATCCGATCTATAAAGAAAACTAACGGATACGTTTAGGCTAATTCTAGCTTTTAAATAGTCGGATTTAAATGTCAAACATGGCTGCGAGATGACCTCTGATGATGAGAATGTAAGTAGTAACAAATTCAACCGTTGGTTTTGGTAATAAATTTTGTGGCTTCGCAGAATAGCAACATATTATAACACTACCTACATATATGGTTGCAGGTGTTCGACCTGCTGGCAGACAAGGCCAAGCTGCGCGTGCTGGAGGACGGCAAGCAGCAGGTGCAGATCGTGGGGCTCACCGAAAAGGTGGTCGACAACGTGGACGAGGTGCTCAAGCTGATCCACCACGGGAACGCCGCCAGGACCTCGGGACAGGTGCGCGTACTAACCATGAACTATACGTAGACTTACAGCTGTGGTATCCTGTCGTTAGTCATTTATAGTAAAATGTAAGGATTCTTATTCTTGTTGTATGAAAGTGGTCATCTGTGTCGAGTGTTTCCAAACCATCCTGAAGGCCTTTGACTTGTATAAGAGACTTCCGTACTATGATAGGACTGCATAGAACAAATCGATATGTCATTCGACGAGAAACGCTTTTTTTTCGCCTGTCCAGTAATGGACTGCGTCGGAAGTGGTTTTTGTTAGTGATTGCATGCTGCCAAATGCAGCTAGCCAAAGTTCTAGGTAATATAATGGACAGATGTTTCTAACAATGTTTTTGTGCGTGTGTTGCAGACGAGTGCGAACTCGAACTCGTCCCGGTCGCACGCCGTGTTCCAGATCATCGTGCGCTCGCCCGGCATGCACCGCGTGCACGGCAAGTTCTCGCTCATCGACCTGGCCGGCAACGAGCGCGGCGCGGACACCTCCTCCGCCAACAGGCAGACACGTCAGTTGCAACATATTATAAAGATAAAGATAAAGATTTTTATTAGTAAACAGGTATATGTGATACAATTTAGTGTTGCTCTGCCTTCTACTGTAGTGTTGACTGTGTTGTAGAAGGCAGGATCTTCCAGGGGATCAATTTGTTTACAATAAAAATATGTTATTCTAAAAAATAATATGCTTTACAAAAACATGTGGCTATTCTTAAGCTAACTTAGCCTAAATATGCATTGTATCAAATACGTTTCGAAAACAAATTAAATTACATTAAATTACGCCGTTATGTGTGTATATATGTGTGTGTGTATATGTGTGTATGTGTGTATATGTGTTTGTGTGTATGTGTGTATATGTGCGTGTGTGTGTGTGTGAATGTGTGTAAGTGTGCGTGTGTGTATGTGAGTGAGCATTATTGAATAGTCAATACCGTCGAAATAATTAATGCTGTACAGTAGAACCCATTAATAAGAACCAAAAATAACAACAATAAAAAAGTTAATTATAAGTATTAATCAGGAGGTTTATCCAGCAGTTTTTCTGTATCATCATAATTTAGTGTGTCTATCCATTTGTAAATTACAATTTTCAGTTTATGTTGTGTCAATTGTCTATTTACCTGAATAGTGCCTAATTCATTATAGAACATTGGTGCAAGATGCAAATAGTGATTCCAGGCTACATCACAGTGATACATTGGAACTGGACATTTTACTATGCGTTTATTAGTCGTAGAAAGGTGAGGTACTACTTCTCGGTGGTATTTACGCAAACATTGAAAAATAAAAAGTTTACGTACGGAAAGTACATCACATAGTTTGTATAACTGATAAGTAGGGTACCGGAAAGGCAACAAAAATGTAACTTTGAGTAGTGCTCTTTGTGCTCTTTCTATCGTTTTCATATTAGTTTTACCAGCACCTCCCCAAGAACATATGCAATAACTAATTGCACACTCAGCCAGTGCTTTGTAAGTTTGTATGAGTAGTTTCTTATCGGCAACATGTCTAAGTGTTTTAAAAACATGAATTAACTTCCTCGTACGCTGAGAAACTGTGTGTATATGTGCACCCCATTTTAGATGATGATCTATCATAACACCCAAGTATCTTACTGTGTCCACACTATCTAGTGTGCTACAGGCACAGGTGCGTGGAAGAGATGTGACATTACAAGGGTAGGAGTGGGCTTTAATGTTAAGAGTATGAGGCGGTCTGGATGCCTTAGTTTTACTAAAGGACAGATATTTCGTTTTCGAGATATTGAGTGAAAGTAAGTTGTTTTCTAGCCAGGCTATAACCTTTGAAAGACCAAACTCTGCCTTGTTGAAAGCCTTATACTTGTATACATGTGTTGAGTCAGTCACAGGGTCGCCGAGACATACAGGATGCAAAGAGCATATTAATATTATCATAGCATGTTAAGCATACCAGATCAGCATATTAACAGGCGACTCGGTTGTAGTTCAACTGAAACAAGGAAGCTAGGAAACTATGAATAAATAGTTCAGGGTAAAAAAATAATCAAAATCTTGTAATGGTGACACTAGCCACTGAGTCTATCAGCGTTGGAAAATAAAAACTCGAGATTCGTGACTGAGCTGGTCAAATCATATTGTTGGCAGTTAAGTACTGTTTCTAGTACTAATTATAGTAATTTAAAACGAAGTTAATTTATTTTTGATGTGTATGAATGTTGCATGTATCCACTACCTGCTGCATGTTCCAGGCATGGAGAGCGCAGAGATCAACAAGTCGCTGCTGGCGCTGAAGGAGTGCATCCGTGCGCTCGGCATGAAGGGGAACAACCACCTGCCCTTCCGAGTGTCCAAGCTCACACAGGTCAATTTAACACTGTAGTACATATTATTATTATCTACAAAGGCTTTGTCCCACTTCACATAGCCTTCTCTCTTTTCATACCATTTCGGCCTTTTCACCCGCGACAAATACTATATTGTCCACTCATCTCGCTGCTAGACGTCTGATGCTTCGGGTATCTATTCTCGGTCACCGTCCAGTCTAATGTAAAGAATATTTGAAAATGATTCGTGAAATTGCTTGCTACTGAACTCTTAATTTACAAACACTCTTCAAGGTCGTCGAGTTTCGCTCACTTACAATTTCAAGTCGCGCCCCTTGCATCAATTTTAATGCATATAACATGATTTAAATGAATTGCAGGTGCTGCGCGACTCGTTCATCGGCGACAAGTCCCGCACGTGCATGATCGCCATGATCTCCCCCGCCATGTCGTCGTGCGAGCACTCCCTCAACACGCTGCGCTACGCAGACCGCGTCAAGGAGCTCGGCACGTCCGACCCGAGCCGCGCGCGCGCAGACTCGCCGCAGCAGGACGTGGACATGGAGGCCACGCGGGACGACCTCGCGCAACTGCGCTCGCTCAATGTGCGTGTTGATGATACTACGTATATACAGGACACGCCTCACCCCACACTCGAACGTGGCTCCCTTTCCCCCATGACGCTAGCTGAAGTACTACAATTTTTATTGTAAAAAAACTACAACATAGTTGTTCAATTAAGAACGCGGTGTTTATATGGGAGATAGACAGGTGACCGAAGCCTGCCTGTACGTCCTACAAACTCACGGAAATAAGTAAAGGAACAACATAATGTTTCCAGGAGGGCGACATGTCGGCGGAGATGTACACGTTCCACGAGGCCATCGACGAGCTGCAGCGAGCGGAGGAGGAGGTGCTCGACAACCACAAGGCCATCTCCGACTACATGCAGCACGCACTGCAGCGCACCGGGGAGCTGCTCGCGCTCACCAGGGACGTGGACTACGACCAGGACGGTACGTACTACATGCAGCACTGCAGCGCACCGGGGAGCTGCTCGCGTTCACCAGGGACGTGGACTACGACCAGGACGGTACGTACTACATGCAGCACTGCAGCGCACCGGGGAGCTGCTCGCGCTCACCAGGGACGTGGACTGCGACCAGGACGGTACGTACTACATGCAGCACTGCAGCGCACCGGGGAGCTGCTCGCGCTCACCAGGGACGTGGACTACGACCAGGACGGTACGTACTACATGCAGCACTGCAGCGCACCGGGGAGCTGCTCGCGCTCACCAGGGACGTGGACTACGACCAGGACGGTACGTACTACATGCAGCACTGCAGCGCACCGGGGAGCTGCTCGCGCTCACCAGGGACGTGAACTACGACCAGGACGGTACGTACTACATGCAGCACTGCAGCGCACCGGGGAGCTGCTCGCGCTCACCAGGGACGTGGACTACGACCAGGACGGTACGTACTACATGCAGCACTGCAGCGCACCGGGTACATTTATCATGTGACTGGAAATAAGTTAGCAATTGACAGGTTTGTTATAGTATAACTGTATGTAGAGCTGGTAAAACGCATTGACAACATAGATAATTATGCACCCATTTACCAACGACCCTTATCTCTAGGTCGTGCCTCTTACTAAGGTTACCCTAACTCGGCGAGCTTCTTAATGTAACAGACACAGGTTAAAGCTGTAGCTGTACGTAAATCCAAAAGCGAAAGAGAAGACGAGAGGTTTAAAACAAATGTGCAGTACAAGATTGAGGAATATTTGCAGGCTGGGGGTGGCGCGTGAAGAGAGTCCGGTTCCTCCCGAGCAACCGCCTTGGCAGAGAGCGACGCCTGCTAGGTACCATGCACGCTACAAACAAACAGTAACTCGTGTCATCGCTTCATAATGCCAACGCTGTCGCTCACGGGACGAACTGGGACTTATATTAATGCTATAATCGAGTTTCATTTTCAGCTTTAGGTCGAATGTTATAAGGTGCATTTAAATCAAAGATTCCTCTCGTGACATTAATGTAGCCTTTGCCCTTTCCAGCAGCTAAAGGTAGGATGGATCGTGGATAGCGGTTGGGACTAATCCTGAATCTTTCGTTTAATATCTAAAACGATAACTTATAACAAAGATTTCACAGACTCACCCGCTTCTATAATGATTCTCAAACGCGTTCAGCTTAAAAGCATTGGATATTTAGAGTTATGAGTTTAAGAATCGTTACGAAAGCGGAGTCAAATGATATTCACGCACTACCAAGGTTCGGGTAAAAGTACATAACAGCTTCAATGCTATCGTAACATTTATTGTTTTACCAAATGTTTATTAGACATTCCCATGTCCCGCGCTGACGTGTGATGTGCGTTGCAGCGTACGCGACGCAGTGGGAGGAGCTGCTGAACGAGCAGCTGGCGGTGCTGGCGCAGGCGCGCGACCTGGTGGCGGAGTTCCGCGCCAAGATGACGCAGGAGGAGCACATCTCGCGGCACATCCAGCCGCGCCACCACTAGCCCCCGCCGCCCCCGCCCCGCGCCCCGTGACCCGAGGTCCTTCGAGCCGGGTGGACCTCTTACAACCTTGTATGTAGTTCATCGTTGCGTTTGTCCACGACACCTGTCGAATGATGCGGCTTTCGAATGTAAATAATCATTGCATTTATTCAAAAAAAAAACAATGTGTTTTCAAAATTATGTTTGGCTAGTTGTACGGCGCGGGCGCGTCAGTATGCTGGCTGCGTAGCTGGCCTACCCGGCTGCACCTGCGTGCGTCCCGCTCGCACGCGCGCCGCCGCCGCAGGAACGAAAGAGACTGTTAATGTAGGATGTGTTGCACAAACAGATTACTGTCCCCGACTTATGCTCTTTTGTTACTACGCGAGGTCTAGTACTCGAATATTTTCTCACTATACTGTTGTTTGGTTAGACGTGAATGTCGCGAGTGATTGTGAATTTTGATTGTAATTTTAATTAACAGTTCTTAACACTAATTTATGATTGAGAAATGTTGAAATTTTAGTGAAAATAATACTCTTCTCCAGTATCCAACTCGATCTCGTTTAGTAATGAAAGAGCTAGTATTGACCATGTATTTCTGACCTACGTAGGTATCTGCGCTCGCTCAAAAAGTCGCAGGAGTATTGTAGCGTGCGACCAACGTTCTTGTCTTCTACTAGAATATACCTATCTATACATAAACCAATCAAATCTATTTTTCTTGTTAATCAAATATGCTGACTGCTCTGCCACAGTACTGCTCAGTATCAGATCCATCATAGGAATGTTGGTCGCCCTGCACATGATCGTGGCAGGAGAGTTATATTTGTATCAATCTATGACAAATTATGTAAAATTGTAGATCAACTAGTGTATGTAATACTGTTTTTTTTATTATTAAAACTCATTTCATTAAAATTGATAAGTGACTACGAATGCATTTAACTTCACTAATGGCCTATAACATATAAATTGTAAATATTTAGTATCGAAATGGGAGATTTTGAAGTACAAATGGGCGAGCTGGTGCTCCTTCTGTACCTTTATTTTTTGTAAATTCACTGAATATTAATTTGGATATATATATATATTGCATTCAAGACTTGCCTATTTGCCTCAACTGAATTTGTTCGGATAAAGCTAGTATTACAAACTGTTAACACTCTATTTCCACAATTAAATTTCCAAATAATTCCTTGTAGTTTGCTACCACAAATAATTTGCAATTTTAGGTACATGTAAATTGAATGAATGCTTATGTCCGTCCGTTTTACAAAATTTCACATGAATATTATATTGAGACTAATAATTAAAGCAAACTAACAGCCATCCTATGGACTTAAAAAACATTCACAAATGAATTCTTAAAAATAGCTACTGTTAGATTTTTTTCTCTTCATTAAAAAGACACCTTTTAAATGGTTTTGTTAATTATCTTGACAATTCATATTTTTCATCTCGGTCTCTTTCTTGCAGAATTATGAAACCGCCGTTTCTTTTTCTCGTCTTCACAAAGTAGCGGTATAAAAGTTACTATACTCGTATACACATGCCTGAATGTTGTGATTCACATATCGTTTGCTGTAAAATAGTAACAAGTTGCTTGTTAGCTGATGTGTGCTCTTAAATTGTTATCTCTTTTAGAATATATGCAACTGAGCTTTGAATATCTATATCGGAAATTGTGTTTTTATGCTAATATCCGGCATCAATCAATCTGCCAAAATAAATCGATGATAAGTGCAAGTTCCTACAGAAAAACCAGGTTCCCACTAGAAATGTTGTGAATGAAAGTTTTTGTGGTTAAGTAACTCGTTAAAAGCGTAATAACACACAAACATTAACGTGTCTGTTTAATGTCTTGTGCACATGTTTTTGATTTGGGCTGGACTTCGAGTTGACGCTTGAGATTATAGTTTTGATTTAGAAAAAGACGTGCTATATTAAAAACTTTTTCTATAAATCATTTGATCGTTGTGGTGTAGTATTGCGTCTGACCAGTGCGTGGTTGTTAAATTGAAATCAGTGTATCGCGTAGCTAGTAGTCATGTAATGGCTGCCGGCGCGGCGGCGCGGCGCTCAGCTCTGCGCCGGGACCTCCCCGCTAACTCACACGACACCGGTGAAGGTAAATTTCTATACGCAGATTTTGATGTAACTTTAATGATATTAAAAATCATAATCATCATCATCTAATTCTTCATCCTCATAAATATCGTAAAACGTGTTTATTGTTTAATTGTTAATAAAAATAGTAAAACTACTTAAAGACTATGTAACTATGTAAGTTTTTCAAGTCATTTAATGTTTTATGTTGTTTTTTCTTCTCATTTTGTAACGCGACTTATTTATATGTTCTGATCGATATTAGATTTTGTGACGTGGAGCCGCCGCGCTCTAACTTGAATATAATTCTGTTCCATGTTGCGTTCCAACATCTCGAGTGCGATTTATTATGATTCCACATATTTTGGTGACTATTACGATAACGTTGGAGCGAAGCGTGGAATGCAGCTGGATTTTTGAACATTTAATTCGACTTTATAGTTTACACATGGATGAGTATCGCGAGTACTTGTTGTTTTGGTGCTTGAGTAGATGTCGCTTGTATACAATCAGGTATAGCTCCCTTCATTCAAATTGTACTTGCTTGCTGAAGTATGGTTTATTTGGCGCCAGAGTCGGAGGTGGAAACTCACTTCTTAACTAGGATTGCCGCCGACTAAAGTAGCTGTATAAAACCTCCAACAAATGTCCATACTGATGAGAATCATTATATAGATGCTGAGATAGGTTGCAACTATGTATACTGTAGCTTACGGAGGAGTTTAGATAGCGCTTATTAATTAATAAAATAATGGAAGTATGGGACGTCGATCGGTACTCTGTATCAGAGCCTGCGCCGATGTACTGAAGGAAATCTCTCTTATTATAACTATTATACGTTTGTTTTTGTATTGTAATAAATATCGAGATTGTAACTTTTATTTTAGCCCAGGAATGAATTGATTTGTAAAGAGTTCGCGTAAAATGGCCAAGTGCAGGATGCGGTGGGCTCTAGTTGAAATGCTTTATTGTAATAAACATATTTTAACATCGCACATGATAATAAATTAATCGAAATTGAGATTTGGTGTTTCTTTTACATGCACTCTACCTAAATTAGGCATCAAAATATCTCTTCTATATTTGCTGTAATAAACTACATACAGTTAGAAATGTAAAACCATCTAATAAAGTAAATACCCCGAACAAAAAGTGTAGAAAACCCTGGAGAGATGTGTAGTGTTTTTCCGCTGCGACTGCTCTTTAACCGATATCAAACAACAGACTTGATGGTTTTTAGGTTTGTTCCTCCATATACCACCGCCACACCTCACCTCCTAACCAACGTGGCCTCCGTGGATCTCAGGATCTTACCAACACCGCACCTTGTGCCTTGAAGCCATGCTGTTCTCCTTCTACACATTTACCCAGAGTTTCAGTTACAATGGATTTCCGCAAAGTAACGCCTGATTCAATATTATCTTAAAAAGTGTAGAAAATATGGCGGCGCCACTTGTAGTACTTGATCAATTAATTTCTCCTTTTCCTGGCGATTAAGTGACTTGTGATCACAAATAGAAAGTGATCTTTAGTATACTTTTACACCTCTCACAGAACTACTTAACAGAACAGGTGGGAGTAAACGTCATGTTCGGTAAGTAGGTCCTTATTACCCCCAAATGGGGCATGTAAGTAACCGATTAGCGCTCTAGGGTTATAATTAAGCTAGAAAAGCCCTAGGGCGGTCAGTAATTAAAAAATAAACTTATCACTCATTCAAAAAGTTCGGTTAGTAGACAAAGGAGTTCGCTTCGCTATTCAGCCTTGTCTTCGTATGATTATAATAGTCATCAATTTTAAATATCGAACGGCAATGCTCAATTTCGTTCTTGAAAAAAAAGATGAAAATAGGCGGGAATAGAAAACTTTCACTTTAAATATTGTTTGTTTTTGGGTATTTTTTTTATAAATATGTGCTAATTAGGGAAAAAAACATGAGTTCTGCAAGTGATAAAGATATAAGCTGCACTCCTGATTTAATGAAAATGGAAGCTGAAGCAGCGATTAACAATATTTTGCCTGAAAGTTCTAAAGAGAGATATTTGAATACTTACGAGTTCATGAAGTGGCGAAAAGAAAAACGAGTAAGTTCTGATTTTGTCTCTCTCTCAAACTATTAACATACCCAAAAAATACCTGTCTCTAAAATTTGAAAATTGTTCTCATTTCACTATAAATTTTAACCATTAAAATGTTTTATTCTTGTAATACGGTTTTTTCTACTTACCTCACAATCGAGATGTTATGGCCGGTTTACACTTTGTTAAGTTAACACTGCAGGTGATTAGTGCAGGTGTTTAGTAATCAAGGTGTGAACGGAAGCGTGAAGTGATTAGTGTTAAGTATAAAGTGCGATTAGTGCTTATTGATTAGTGCGAGTGAATAGAATCAAGGTCTATTTTTGCTGTTAAGTGACCTCCCCCCTTGTACTGTTTCACTCCCCTCTCTCGCAGTTCGCCTGTACCTACTAACCAGTAGGTATGTAAACACGTGTGTGTTAGTGGACGGAACAACATACTTTAAAATTCGTACAAGAATACATAAAGTATGAATGTCTATACAATATTATATAGAATATTTTTGGCGAGAGTGCACTCCTCATAAAAGTATCTGTTTTTTTTGCGTGCGTCAGCAACTCTTTAAATTGCGCTTCTGTCATTCGCATTGATCTATAAAATTCAGCAGGATCTTCCTTAGCAATTTCTTCAAAAAGTTTATTGCTGGCCCCATACTGAGAACGTCTGGTAATCCATTTTCTTTGCCATAATCTTTTAGGCCTATTGATTTCAAAATTGAGTTCATTTTCTATATCAGATACCACAACAGATACAATCTCTTTAATTATTTGTCTCAATATTAAGCGCTGTTAATCTTCCATTTCTAGAGACACTATGCACAACGGACAGTACCACTACTTTGAGCTTTTTCCTAAACACTGTGTAAACGGAGATGGAAAAGACTACTTAACACTTGACACTTATCGCGTTAAGTTAACGCTTAACACTTATCACTTCACACTTCGCAAAGTGTAAACCGGCCTTAAAGCATAGTAAGTAGTTAGCTCGGCTGCAATTGATGCCTTGCAGCCCTCGGCTACTAATCTACTATTGTTTCTCTATAATTTAGACAACATTTGTTACAGATTATTTTAAATTTAGAAGGAGAAATAAGAAATTAGTTCCATTTCTATACTTTTTGGTTGGAGTATACAAATTTGGCCCAATTAGGTGTTAAAAAGTATGAAGACAAGAATGAAACTATATTATAATGTACAAAGTTTTATTAGATACAGGAACAGTCTAGTTTGTACTGGTATCATTGAAATGCAATAAATAATCGTCATGGAATACTGAAGGTCAAGTGGAAGACAACACGAACTACACTCAAACAAGCTGAGGAGAATGGGAAACTATTATTAAAGTGAACACAAGTAACATGACAGACAGATATTACTATTTCATACTCAAGGTATGTTATATATACATACATTCAACATCGCAACATTTGGTGTATGTTTTTATCGATTTCTGCAAATGGAATACATTTTAACTAGATGAATTATTATTTGGGCAAATGATACTTAAAATTATTATACATAACTATACAGTATGCATAGTGCATACTTACTCTCACTTTATCCATATTCAGGTTAGTTACTTTGCTAACTACCTATCTCTTGAAGTGTGAAAATAAAATAATTTAAAATTTAAATATGAATAGGCGTAATTATTATCACAGAATAATTAAAGTGGTAATGTTTTCATAATAAATTGATAAGGCCAGGAGTTAATTTCCTTATATGTTTACGATAAAATCGTAAATTATTATTATCGTTATCAATTCAATGATTGTGATTTGTCTTTGGCGTAGATTTATTTATAGTTTTCAGAGCATTAACATCGCAAAAAAATTAATAATAAATAACTGATAATTTACAGATAAATATTAACTGATAAACATTGAACTGATAATTTATAAAAAAACATAATCATTCTCAACATACTAAATGAGTAGGTACTTACAATGTGCGTCAGAAATGTTACATTACCACAATTTGGTTTCAATGTTCAACTAATACTACTTGTCTACCTGCCAGCAGGTTCATTGGAAGATTCACATAAATTAAATATTTAATCACAATTAAAGTATAAATTAAGTATTAGCTATCTAATTTAATTATGAAATTCGATTGTTAAATTTCCATTTCACTTTTAAACAAACTAGGTAATTTTTACCAAGCCTTAGTTGATAGCTTGGTTATAAGCTTTTATATTTGTCAAATATCTATAAATAAGTACTCAACTATAACATTTCCCAACATTGCCACAGTTACATAAGTTGTAAAATAGTCTCTGAGACCAACCAAAGCTGCATTTTTTCAAGTGCATCATCTTTATTTTCATGAAAACTGTTGTCAGTTAGTATGATATGAAGTAGTCTTAAATAATAGTCATATGTAATAGTAAAAAATACTATTTAACGCGACGATTGCCGACACACAGACAGATTATTTATAGTTATTATTACTAACAATACCTTCCATAGTATACACTGCATACTACACTACATTTTAGCATTTTCTCTATGAATGAAATTGTCTATGAAAATGAAATGATGCACCTGAGCTATATTTACTACAAAGACCTCGATCATGTTTATTCAATTTGTACCTAAGCAGTCTTGTTGGAAGGTTCATAACAAGTTGTCCTCTTCCTCCATGGGTTCCCCCGTGAGTATGTGTGGCTCTCCGATGGCAGGCACCATGTGGGAGAACTCACTGGTGGCCCACAGGTACAGGTTAAGGGTCCGCTCCGTGCACTGGGCTATGAATCTGAAAATATATAATAATAATGTATTAGCTTATATTTTATCAACACTCAATTATTTTACTAAATAATTTTATTTGCTTCGTACAGAGGGAATGAGTGGTAATTGAAATTATATGCTGTATGCACCCGTTTTAAATTGTGTAAGCACCTAATTAGCTTTTGATTGATGCTTATAAATAAAATGTTACCAATTGAAATCAGGATGTTTTACAACAAATCAATTGATAGGCTGTTTTGGTAAGCTTGTAACTAAAATTACTATACATTTTTGTTATGCTTGGAAATCCTGATGCCTACATGTGGGTATAAATATCACTATTAGACCTGTTGCTTTTAGTTTCAGTCAAATTTAAATATAAGTAAGTATAGTTATATTGTTGGTCTGCTTCTATCACAATGTGTGACAAATAGTCTTCAACATGAAAAAAAAGCAAGTGCTGCCACACAAGAACCTACTGATCGTGATAAATGGGGTCAAATGGTCCACAATTTTGGTTGGAGTTATCATGATGCTCATCATCATCGTCACCGGGTGCCATCTTCATATTGAAGTTCAGAGGTCAGTTGGCTTCAAAATGATGCTCAGCATTGAGCTATCACCTAGAGGAGGAGAAGTTTTCAACATGACATACCTGACAAAAGGTCTGACATCTCCCTCATTAGCAGTCTGCAGGTGTTGGTAGTAGAGGTGGCGGTGCTGCTTGGCGATGATGACGGGAGGGTACCCCGCCTGCATCAGCACCAGGTTCATGAGCAGCCGGGATGTGCGCCCGTTGCCATCGATGAACGGGTGGATGTGCACCAACTTGTAGTGGGCGAGTGCTGCATACCTGAAATGTGCAGAAGTGATGCTAATTTACTTATTTTTACTATGAATACTTTATACCAGCTTAGACTATTGAATTTTTATATGATACCAGTTTTACTGTTAGAAGATCTCTAAAGAAAATCAGTCTTGTTTCGGTATAGTCTAATTTTTTTTCCATTTTCTTTCAAATAAGTATTTCATGCTTCATCAGTTCTGTTAATCAATGATGATTGGCATAATACTGAAATATGAATGGTGAAAGCCACGAGATGATGTTGTAACGAATAATATTTCAAAACCTAATTTTCTATTTTTACATATTTTATGGATAAAATCCATAAAATTGTACTGGAGTACAAAGTTAATATTATTAGTTATAAATTATAAATTATATTAGTTAGTAAATTGACATTTATTAGCCAATAGGCTGTAACAAGAACATGATTTACAGGATAGATATACAAGGTGTAACAGAAGGGTGTGACAATATTAAAGAGTATACATATATATCATGTAAGGAGTCATATACCAAAATATGAAAAATTAAATCACATATATTTTTTACCATACAAAAATTAGATAATATTTTGCACTTGATTTCGTGGCAGTCCTAGCGAGTGACGAAACCGAAATAAGCACACATTCTTTCATCCCGCTCTAGCATTAGTTTTAACACAACATATTCTCTCCCTCTCGCGCTCTCAGAGAGACACCGCCGTGCCGTGTCATTTGTCAATGAACGCTCAAAATGATAAGATGTAGGGTTGCAAGTCTTAAAGTTTTAATGAAAGTTCAACTTATGATTACTCGATGATCTATGACACTTAGAATTCTGAAACCTAGTGGGCTGTATTCTATATATACATAGGTATGTATAGTATAAGTATTGTCACACCCTTCTGTTACACCTTTATATGTAGATAAATTGTTTTGTAGTTGTATCTTACCTCACTGGGTGGAGGTCCAATGCATCCTCAGAATTGAACCAGTCCAAGAACTGTGTCATCAGTTTGTGAATCTCTGAAGGTCCCGGAGGAATGTGGCCTCCCACATATACCTGTGTGCGCCGGAAATGACCTCCTTCTATTGGATCTACATGACCAAGCACTCTTTTGTGAATTTCTAGTATGTCACCCATTGAGATGTCTCTTAACCTGTACAGTAATGTAGAGTTAATGTACTTCATGGCTGCATCGAGGCCCAGAATCTCATTATGTTCATCTATACTCTTGCCAGAGACAGCTATCCGAGTCTCCAGAATACTCCTTGTCTGTTGAAGAGTCATTGTGTTTCCTTCTATGCCAACTGTGTGATAAATATGCTGAAAGTAAGCTTCTTTCTTAGCTCTTCTTAATGCAGAATTGTTTTCAGGTATTGACAGTAAAGCGTCACGTTTTTCGTCAATTTTTCTCAACATTTCTCTATCTAAATTCTCTACTATGCTAGCAGTGCGCTGGCGATTCATCAGTGCTCCAGTATGTTCTGGATAATTTGTTAGTGCTAGTGTATACAGTTGGTCAGCTTTGACCACATCTTTCTTGGTGTCTTCTAGGAACTCTCCATAGTGATTCAAAATGTCAGCATGTTTGGGAGACAGATTGAATGCGTGTTGGAAGAGTTTCAGGGCTTTATCAGCCTTACCGTTCTTTTTCATCTCTAGTGCTGCATTCAGAGAGCCAACAGCTTCTGCGTCACGAGCCTCATCGTGTCGTGTTGGTGTTGACGGAGCTCTGTCCAGTACTGGCTCCAAATAGTTGCCGTACAAACCAGCTGGCACGGGGGCGAAAGGTTTGGCGATTCTGCCATTGTACCCGAGCAATCTATGCAGAGATATTACTACGGCTAATGTGCATATTATACTTGAGAGAACTAACACTGATTTACACTTATCCATTACCAATTTATTGAATAAAGGTTTCTGGTCACTACACTTCATGTTTTCGATCACTTTTGGCCTACCTATGAACAACATGTTCGCTTCGATTACTAAAACATAGCTCAAGCGATAAAATCTTGGCATAAAATAATTGAAAAAAATTAGATTGCATGATTGTTTTTTCGCAATATTTTATTTCCAAACTAATGGCATAACACCACGTAAGGCCATTTTCGTTTGTTTATGAGGTTTAGTACATTTTTTTTTTTTTTTTTTTAATTGGCCATAACTTTGTATTGTGCCAGTTCTCAAGTAAAAACGGGGAAACTGTTTAGTACATTATTTTCTCTTTCTTTTTGACATTGACATTTTAGTTAAGCTTCTCTGTTTTTTTGCCAAAGTATAAAAAAATCTCCGCCTCTGATTTATATCCGCCTTCTAGGTTTTTGTTTGGATACTATAAATTTGAGATATATACCATTAGTCTATCTTTATTAGTTCGGCCGATAAACTCTCGACACCAGTGTTAGCCACTCTCATTCGATAAGAAGAAGACTCTAACTTAAATTAGTTGGTAGGTGCCTATTTAATTTATTTAAAATGTATAAAAGTACACTAACTAGTACCTACTGTTTTAAAATGTATAATCATGGAATTACTATAGGTAAGTACCTATTCTTAAATTCCTAGTACCTACCTAACTAAATTAAGTATGATACAAAGTAAAGTTTTGTTACCTACATAAAATTAAATATGTAAACTGTTTACTTTTTAATAACTTATAAATTTTGCTTGAGGACAAGTTTCTATAAACCACACATAGGACAATTATTTTAAGTATAGGCACAGAATATATAATACAACAGAAACCTATCTCCCTGAGCGGAGGGCACAATATAGTACGCTCGTCGTGTGTCAAACGGCACATCACTCGCTCGTTGGCCGCGTCGCCTAAGTATAAAAAATGAATTCGAATTATAGCAGTAACTAGGTAAGTACTTAGGTACTTAAATAAGCAATTTAGAGACGAATTCAAGAGAAACAGTCTTAATTTAGTAAAAATCTAAGAAAAAGGTTTGTAAATATTTTGTTATAATAACACATACAAAACCTAATTAATAGGTACCTAGTTAAGTTCCCGCCTCTCTCTAATGTATTAGGTTAAATACCTAGAAGCTGCCGCAGCGTCAGCAGTCTATGTAATTTGACTCTGCTTACGCTGCGTCTGGTGGCGTCATGCCACCCAGGTAGCGTAGTTAATATGTAAGTATCGATAAGGCCGGCTCGGCAGTTAGTTTAAGCTCTCCGTATCGAGCACACGTACTTTAAGTTAGTCTTAGGTCCTCAGTATCGGACAACCTTAGTTTATTAAAGTCTCAAAATTGGCCTAGTGTTTAATCAAAGTAGTTTTTAAAAACATAGCTTCACGTCCCGTAAGCTTGTCTACCTACCTAGGTACTGATGAAGTAGGTACCTATTAATTTATCGGACTCAATCTAATAATTGCATAGGTATTGAAAAAATACAATTATTTGTGTTGTGCAGGAATCGAAATTGAGACACCTGGCACTGAAGGCTATGCTTACTGGGCCAGATGACACAGATCATGTTCTATTATCCCCAGTATGGAGAGTTAAGTGGATACTTCGCTTGTCTCATAATTTGTGAAATACCTAGTAGGTACCTAATAACTACATGGAAGTCGGAAGAAAGGCGTTGATTGAACTTATACCTAAATCAAACTGCTTAGTATACAATAATCAGTTTTTATTTTAAAAAAATAATTCAAAAAGATATAGGTACTAGTCTATTTTAGGTTGAGTTTACACAAGTTGATAGCATCATTAAAAATCTTAAAAATCTATACCCCACCACAGATGTATAAGTAAATGTAATGTATATGTAAACTAATTCTTATTCTTAATTTTTATATAATGTGATTATAATCTTAATTAATGTAATTGGCTTTGGCCGTTTTAATAAATAAATAAATAAGTATGCCCAGGCTGACGTGTTGTCGGTACGAAAACTTTTTATTTTATGAATGTATAAGAAGATATCATAAAAATACTGTACCAAACGCCACATCTATAGATGACAGGAGAAGACCACAAATCCATGCTGCACCGCTGGTTCACCGAAGATATGCGCAAAAACAGAATAATGTTGTTTCCACTAATTTGTACAATGCAATTAATAAATACAAAAATATTCATATACTTTCAAATCGGGAGGTGAAAATAGTAATATTAAACTGCTTAAAAGATTTAGATTAAGTACAATGATATAGAAAAGACGCTTGAAAGCTTTTATTTTTAAAATTTGAGTAGGTAATCGTTACAAAACTTATTCTTTCTCTACAATAACTAAGTACACTTGTTGATAATGGTGTACACTTACAATTACAGGTAAAGCATAGACAGTAACAATAATTATGTACATGCACTGGGTTTGTAATACACACCCACACACACACACGCACACACACACACACGCACACACACACACACTCACATACACACCATACACACACACATACACACGCACGCACCTTACAATAACAATAGGTCTGTCATCCCATCTTAAATGTTAGGCGGTATTCAGACCTATAATAACATTATGTATTCTGTGTAATAACATAACACAGATAACAGTATACAAAAAATCACAGACTTAAAACAAAATACCCAAATAATGTTATACATCCAGACCCTCTTTCTTGTTGTTTTAAATTGGAATTCTACTTGGATTATATTAAACTAGCTGATGCGCGCGACTTCGTCCGCGTGGAATAGTTATTACCATAAAAACGGTTCTAGTGAGTTAACCTTAAAACATAGACATATACTGTTGGTGACATTTTGTTAGATTATTTCAAGAGAAATAATTCTTTCATACACATTTTTTTGATATCTTGAACCGTTTTCGCAGCGCATGCAACGGAAGCCCTCAAAGATGAATAATGTCAGATGAAGTCAGTCGTAAAATTTTTGCTTCATCTGCTTCTCTGAGGAGATTGCGTAATTTTCTGCCTAATACTACCAAGATAGCCCTTGTTCAATCCCTTCTTTTACCTATACTCGACTATGCAGACGCTTGCTACCTAGACGTAACCAATGAGCAGCTCGTTAAACTCGAGCGTCTTCAAAATTTCTGCATTAGGTTTATATTTGGTTTACGTAAATATGACCACATTTCTGAGTTTCGAAAAAAGCTCAAATGGTTACCAATCCGTCTTCGCCGTAATGCACACATCCTCTCACTCTTGTACAAAATCCTCTTCAATCCTTACACTCCTCTGTACCTAAAAGAAAGGTTTTCCTTTGTCACTGCCTCCCATTCCGATTCTCAGCGCTTTTCTCGTTTCCTTCACTTGAAATTTCCTGAGTTTAGCCATCCCAATCTCTACTATCACTCCTCTTTCACTGTGCAAGCTGTTCGCTTATGGAATGACCTGCCACTTAATATCAAGCAGGCTAAATCCTTGCCCATATTTCAGAGCTTGGTTTTTAATCATTACATTTCTACTTTGTGATGTTAGTTGGTGTGTGTAAGTCTTTTTACTTGAAATATGTTCTGCTTTCTTTTATTTTTGTGTGATTTCCTTCAATGTATATATTTCCTTTAAATATCAATAATATGTAGTTTTGTGTGTAAGTAGGTATGTTTGTATATTGTTTACTTTGAATGTTATATTTGTTATTGTGTTTTATTTTTAAATTATTTAATATTGTGTTAAGTACGCCAGCTTTACGGATTTCCTCTAGTGTTGTCCAAACTAGGTTACCTGGAAGAGATCACTTTAGTGATAAGGTCGCCCAATGTCCCTGGTTACCTTCCACCTTTATGTTAAATATGTTCTTTTTTATTTGGTGTACAATAAAGTATATTTGATTGATTGATTGATTGAATGTTCCCTGTTTTTTCCACATTTTCTATTGTTTCTTCGCTCCTATTAGTTGCAGCGTGATGTTATATAGCCTAAAGCCTTCCTTGATAACTGGTCTATCCAACACAAAAAGAATTTTTCAATCTGAGAATAGCGCGTTCAAACAAACAAACAAACAAACAAACTCTTCAGCTTTATAATATTAGTATAGATTATAAGACGTACACATTTTACATGTATATTGAAATTGTTTTTCAATATTGTAACTTTTATGCCAAAATACTACTCTGTACTCTGTTTAATTTAAGTAATTAAGTTAGTAGCGTTAAGTACTTATTTTATGTCAAGCCAAACGGGGAGAAGCCATCGGCAACCGAAACACAGGTATAAACTAGTTCGGATGCCTTTGGATTTTCATACAATGTTATGCCATAAGTACCTATAATGCAAAATAAACAAATTTTATTTTTATTTTATAGGTAAGTACTAATATTATAAAGCTGGAGAGTTTGTTTGTTTGAACGCGCTTATCTCAGGAACTAGGTACTGGTGCGAATTGAATTTTTTTTTTGTGTTCCACCACTTCATTACAACCATTCATCGAGGAAGGCTTTAGGCTATATAACATCACGCTGCAAATAGGAGCGAAGAAACAATGGAAAATGTGGAAAAAACGGGGAAAATTATTCATTTTTAAGGGCTTTCGTTGCGTGCGCTACGAAAACGGTTCAAGATATCAATAAATGTGTATGAAATCATTATTCCTCTTGAAATTATCTTACAAAATGTCCGCAACAGTATATGTCTATCTTTTAAGGTTAACTCACTAGAACCGTTTTTATGGTAAAACTTCCACGCGGACGAAGTCGCGCGCACCAGCTGGTATAACATGAGTTTAATAATAAACTTAACATTATTAAGATTATAATATTATACACCTATATACCTACTTGACATGTACTTAAATTAGATATTTTTTTCTTCTTAAAACTTAAATGTGACACAGATGTCAGGTAAGTACCTATATACATTTATGTTATAACTCAGGTTATTGACGCTTGACGAGGCATAAATACATTTATGCCACTTATTTTGTACAATATCAAAGTTAATAATTTGTGTATCTACAGAACAGAATGATTTCTCACAGCACATGAGAAAAGGCAAGTCATTTATTTAACTTAAAAGTTACACAAACACACAATAGCAAGTTATAATAAAAACACAAATCAAATTATAGGACAACATGGCTAACAACACAATATACTATACTTACATACGGGCCCGAACTTTCGGATTGACCATTTCGGAGTAGACCTCCTTATTTCTAAAGAGAAAAATAAAATTGTTTTTTATTAATTTCATAATGTGGAGAGAACTAAAATAATTAGTCTTCGGTCATGGTCCACCTGCTTATATTAATTAAGTACTTAGTATGTTTACACATATTATTACTTGAATGGTTTTTTCATTTGTGTGTTAGTTTGTGTCGTTTTAGATTTTATTGTTTCGCTTCGCCATTCTTGTGTTGTTTTGTTTGCAGTTTGAGACACTGATTTTCATCTACCTAGTATATTATATTAATAACCTCCTTTTTTGAAGTCGGCTAAAAATGCAGGTGTTGAAATTATACGTAAAAATGAATAATATTGTAAATTATGCAAGTTGATCTATTCTTGTTTTATAATTTCCATAAAGAGACAGATAATCTTTGAATCCCAAGTTCGCCACCCAGGTGGTGAACAAAATTATGTATTGACGTACCTACTCTCTCTGCACCTATAGTTACCATTTATAAGTACCTACCTAACTAAGTAACTAATAATATTGTCTAGTACCTACATACTGATTGTAATAAGGATTCAATAAATAAATACAACATTGTTTTGTTTGATACACGATTTTATTCCATAGATCTATTAAACTCTGTCCCAAATAAATACTGCGCAAAACACTCAGATCATTATAGATTGCATATCTACTATAGCAGTAGTTCTATTTCACATACATTTCAATTAAAAACTAGTATTATTGTTTATAATTTAAATTACTTCTTACAGCAAATAATCCGTTTGCCGCATTACTTGAATGGGCATTACCTAAGCTGCTTGACTGCTTATAAATTCTTCTATTTCCACAATGTATGGAAACGAAGAATTTTTAAGCCTCCATTTGAACATGACGGCGCGCGTCGCACGGTCGCGCGCATTTGTTGCTGACTAGACGGCGTCATCACAACAACAACAACTAGATCACATTCAGCGAGCACCAACAATGCAATCGATACTGGCAAGTTCAGGGAACAGCACGCATCAAACTCGTCAGTAAAAGAGATTACCAATATCTTCGACTCTAGCCCTAGTGTGAGGCGGACTAAAGTCGAGATTCCGCTGGCGCAATTCGCTGCAAAAGTTGCTAGCTTCGTAACTTCCTGCGTTCGGAGCATCTTTCGACGAAATGCGATGGCGATTATTACAACTACTTAAAATACACTTAGCACTAATACCATGGCAGTACATTTGCAGGAAATTAGAGAGCACACAACATGAGTTTCAACATCAAGCAGCTTAAGATGTGCTGGCTGCGGCCACTGGGGCCGGTTCATAGTTATTACGAGCTATCACTCGATACATTGGCAAGTATAATAACTACGAAGCACCTACAAGCGTATACAAATGCTTCGTATAAAATTATTTTATCTTGAATGCTATACAATACATTTTAATTGCTTTTCTATCTACAAGTTAGTAAACTTACGATACAATTAATTCACACATTTCCAAAATATAGAAGCGACCAGCGCATCACTCAGTCACAAAATTTTGCTAATTTTCTTATTCGATCCTAAAATTATACTTATTTAATTCGATTCATTCATAGGTCTAAGAAAGACTTCACAGCCTGACTTGGAACTTCGTAAAATCTACTGCATTATCGAAATGAACCCTTAATTCTGATTCACATTATGGTCACATAAGAATATAATTGCTTTCTTGGATTCATCAAATTGTTTTCTCAACCCCCTTAGTATTTGTAACAGTACACATACATGGGTAGTTATATTAAATAGCTATGTGATTATGGGAGTCATATAGACTTTAAGATACTCTTAGCGCTATGAAACGATTCGAGTTGAAACATGGCCTTAATACGGCATCGGAGCATTTATTTCCGGTCTCGGCTAATATAATACAGTCACATCCAGTTATGTCAGAATATTCTACAGCCGAAGATAAAACAGTGGTAGTGTTAATTTCTCAGATAATGGTTGAGACGGATTCTCAAAAACTTGGTAGGTAATATGTATACGACTTTCAGCAGAAGTCGATCTGAGAACGGTTGATTTCTCAGCAGGATTCTAGCACGGTGATCAATGGCACATGGAGTCGACGATGATCATGGTGGAGTAGAGCGAGCAGCCCAGCGTGATCATGGTGCCCATGACGATGGTAGAGTGGTAGGTGCGGAACGCCTTCAGCTCGCGGAGGTAGCGCGGGCAGTGCGCCAGCTCGCCCAGCACGAGCTTGCCCACCTGGAACAACGGAGATAATAATTAATAAATAAATCATAAATATATATTCCAGGACATTGCGCACAGCGCCATCTAGCACGACACTTATAAATAAATAAATATTCCGGGACATCGCGCACTTCGCCATCTAGCCCCACACTAAGCAAACGCTTGTGTCGTGTCTTATGTTAGTATTGTTTTGATACAAAATTAAAGAAAAAAAATTGTTTCCCGAAAATCACCAGCAATTTTGCAGGACTAGGTAGATTATAACGCATACAATTTTTACGACTTGGATATTCACGAATGGCTATCATTGTCTCTTAGTCTTGTCAGGTTGCTATTATTTTAAAATAACTCTATAATGTTAGTAAGTCATCATATATATGTAGGTATGTGTACCTAATCACCAATCCGCACAATACCTAGTTTAGTCTAGACTATGTCCTACATATCTAGGTCTAGTTCAGTAGGTAGATATAATAACTACTTTAACTTCTCAAAATAGACAGCTACAATAGTATTTGTCGAGAAAGTAAGCGGCCCGACCTTACAGCACTGTGGGACCTTTTCAACAGAAATGAAAGGATGCAGAGATATTCCGGTCGGCTTGTAGCAGATTTTGACTTTGGTATATTCGCGAGGGTAATGTGCAGTTTATTTGGAAACGCTTTCGATTTGTAGAAAGTATTTTTTTAAATGCTATCAGTTGTATTTAACAATTTTATTCTTGGCATTGTTACATAAATAAAATCGTAAGTATTTTGTGGTTTTTCCCGTACTAAATATTATAAAAAATACATATTTATGTACGACGTAGCTTCTATCACATTACATCATTCTAAGACGTCGAGACCGTACTATGTACAGTACAATGTACATACACGTTGTAGATCTATGTCAGCGTTCATACATTTTGTTTACCAGCATATACATATTATCAATGCTTCGACTTTGACCTGACACACCTTCTGCTATACACATAATACTTCAATGCTTAGTAGACAAACTGGCAGAGAAGTCGTTTCTTTAGTAATTAGGCTCCATAATTAGGTCTACATAATAAAACGGAAGATAACATACTCAACACAAGTCCTATTTAACAGTTAGATTTCAATAAATGACCTAACACAAAGAGCTCACGGTCACATGATCTCGAAATCATAACAAAATGTGACTCTAGCATGTGATATTCACTAACGTACGCTGTGATAATAGGGCACTTAATGTATTGATGATATAATAACCTACTGAACTTCTTCAACCCAAAATTTGACCCAGAATATTTATTTTTGACACTTGTTGGGGACAATTTCCACCAATTACGAGAATACGTATTCCAAAATCGAAATCGAGCAAGATTTATGTGACTGTGGTTATTCGTAGAGTTATTGAGTCGAGAGTACCCAACAGAATGTACAGATTGCAAACTGCCTATGTAGTATCTGTGCAGAACACAGAAATCTAAATGAACATTTAGACTTCTGTGGGTGCAGAATATAGTTGAGACCGTTGGTTGTGACTTGGCTTAGCGACAGATTCCCATTATTCAGCGGAGAGCCCACGTGCCAGCTCGTGAATCACCGCCCGGTGTCAAGTGCCGATTGTGTAATAATTATACATACTTTATATATCTATGTATAGGTGTTCTCAAACAAATTCTGTTTGCATTGTGCTTTCTTCACAATGTTAAATGGCGTTACGTAATATTGACACGGTGATAAGTTTAGCGTTAAAAATTGCACATACATATGTGTTCTTTGTAATTCGGAGAAATTTCATTTAGAAACCATTACTAGGAATAAAATGGAACTTACTTATTGTGATTAAGGGTTGGATCTTTTTGTTATATTCTTATTTACCTATCACTTTGCTAAGGCAGTTTTGCACTTGTGCTCATAATCTCTGATAAAGCTAGTTACCCACTCTCACATGTATAGCTAGTCTTATGCCACAAAAAATGAAAGATATAACAAAGTATATAATTTATTAATCGTATGGCATTATCAAGTAGGCTTTATGGGTATATTAAGACTGCTTAGCTGCGTCAGTATATAATAGTAATGTTATTTACCTCCTGTCCGCCGCCGGCGGTCTCCTCCATCTGCGTCTTGACGTGCTTGGCGCGCAGCATGGGCCGCACCAGGCGCACGCGTACGTAGCACTCTATGCTGAACACGGCTAGCAGCAGCGCTAGCTGGAACAACGGAATTAAGGATTTAGTTATGAGAATCAATAGAATTTCTTTAACACGAAGTAAGCTTACGTTTGACTATAGCCTGCCTGATGTTAAGCACCACTATTGTCTAAGATGTAGCACGCTTGCCTAGAAGAAACCTATTTACTCTAGATTTGAAGACCCCTGGGTTATAATTTTCTGGGAACAGGGCTCCAGGTAGAGAGTTCCATAGTCTCGCTGTCCTTACTATTATGTCCTTATATGATACTATTAGATCTGTGGCGTCTGTAAAGAAGACAGCGACAGGTTAACTTTTTTTTTGCCAAAACGTGAGATTTTGGACTACACTATGAGACAGGGATTATTAGAGAGGATCAATAAGCCTAGTTTATTTTGTAGCCATTAAATAACAACCCGTTGTTAAACTCATTAGCTTTAATCAAATATTGTACAAAGTCCCGGATTTCCGGCATCCCATAAAACCCAAAGCTTTTGACTTATACCTCTGTCGATTGCAAATTTATTTCCAAATCGACCTTTAAAATGAAACCTTGCATTTACTTTGTCCAAGATTAACAATATTAAGATACGATTTAATAAAAAGTTACGATGTGTCCAAAGAACATTGCAAGTTTAATGATTTGACGCAAGGAGTTCAAGGAGTTTCTTTTGTTAAAAAGTAATTTGCAATATATTAGTGTCTATTGAAGCATGTAATTTCTGTGTCTGTACAAATACATTTGCAAATAAGATATTACTAATTGTCTGCTAAAATCATCAATCATTTTGCACGAGTGTGTGCCAATGCTAAATGTTATAACGTACGTTGCAAAATCTTCTTCTTTTTATCGAATGAGAGTGGCCAACTCTGATGTCGACAGTTTATCAAGCCGCTCTGACATGGCTTAACGACTGACATACTAGACAAACAGCCAAAAAAGAGACCTACAATTTAACATGTCAAGCGACCCACGGTAGCGCAAAATGGTATGCCACGTTTTGGTCACCCCTCCAAGAACTGACCGCGTCGACCTTTGCTTAACATTGGTAATCACATGCGATTGCCTCCGCTAGCTGAGCTACGGGCGCTACCAATTAAATATTATATTTTATACAAAGCATTGCTGTGAACTTCTTATGCAGATGCCAAAATAAATTCGCGTTTCAGAGTTTATTTTTGGCGCCAGCATTTATGCGGCACTTAGTATAAATACCGATACAACAACTTTTTTATTAATGTCTCGTTGTAATTAATAACTGTCATTAAAGTAACCGTGAACTTTTTAAGATAAGGAGGCCGTTTAAAGAAATGCTTTAATTTTTATTTACTGTGATAGGTAATAATTAAGTGTGTTAATAACTTGGCCCTCGATGACCGTAATTTGGCACTCGAAGTGTGAAAATAAAATTGCAATTTTTATTTTATCCGAAGTGTATTGATATTGCTCATTCTTGTGCAAGAAGTTTCCGGTAAATATTTCTGTTTTAATTTTCATGTTGCCACAGCAATCCTTAATAATCACGCATAACCTATATTTAACAAAATATGAAAATGCAAGAACATTAGCTCATAGTATGATAAGCTAATGTAGCAAACTAGCTGTATAGCTATGTAGTTGTAAAATGATATATGGATGCTCTCTAGATATCTTGAAAACTTTAAACACTATTAATCTGCAGAAGACAGTTTGCAATAAATAAAAATAGGTTTATGATATAAAATCTTATAAGTTGTTTCACCTGTGTCCAGCTGGTATGCTCGAAGCGCAGCAGGCTCTGCGCGCGGTAGTAGGCCACCAGCGCCACCAGGCTCATGGCGGCGTTAAAGGCGTAGTACACGGGGAACAGCACCGTCTGCACGCGCCCGAACTCGTGCCGCGGCAGGTTGAAGTACAGGACCACGCCTGGGGACAACGAGGTACATGGTTACAAAATTGGGAAGGATTTTATTGGGCTGTTTAGTAATTCGTCGAGGACTTCCTCAAATATCCATAAAATATATATAATGTGCATGTACTTTTGCGAATCCACAATGTTCTCGTATATATAGACTAAGAGACAGTTCCATCCTAATATTACTTACTCAACTTTGAGCTGCCGTGTCGCTTGTGTGGACATCGTGTTTTGGTGGTCAAATGCCTGATGCTTTTATGCTAAAGACAAAAAATGGATGCTTAAATTTACGGTGAAGCTATTATTATCTAAACAAATATGCAAAGGTCTCTAGATAAAAGACGTACTCTTTTGTAAACTTTACACAATATTAGGTTTTTGTCGGAAGACATTAACAAAATACTTACTTCGATAAACTAAAGTATGTATGTATTATTTAAACAAGTAATTAACTACCTATTGAAGCTGGCCTAGGAGTTGAAGTGTCCATTATAATGCCAGGTTCTAACCACTCATTGTAAATAATTTAAGGTCTGATTCAAGGTAAATATTACCGACTTATTTATTTAAAATTACATACCAAGGCTGAGAAGATCGCGAATTCATCTACTGTATTTGATTAATGGCTCTAAACGTCAGATGGTATTTTCCAAACCAACCATATGTTGAATTTCCTATTACAAGTTCCGGTCATTAAGAGACTTAAGTAGCCTAAAGGTCAAATAAATAATGTAGCAACGACGGAACTTAAATTAGTATCAATAAAATAATATCTTATCTGATAGCAAAATTAATTTCCAGAAGCATTGTGGCTTTCCGGGTTTGACTCCAATAACGAGAAAAGGATTATTCCTGAGGAAGTCGTTCCTTCCTGAAAGTTAGTTATAATAACATCAGATGGTTCATGTGAACAAAATCAAGATTTTTATTGAATTTCTAAGTTCTTAAAGTAACTTAAAGTATTCTCACAATTTTTAAGTGCCACCAATAATCTCTTGCAAATAATCTTGCCACTTAAAAAGGCGCATTTACGTTTTTTAAACCAATTACAAAGAAAAGTCATGTCAGATAAAATCGAGCTTTTTAGCAGCAGAGATATTTTAAACATTTGGCGGTCAATTTTGGTAAAGAGCTGCAATAAGAAAAAAATAACTGGAATAATGAGTTGGGTACAGTAATTATGGGAAGGAACCTGCCATTTTTTGTAAAGCATGCACGAAAAGTAACAAATTAACCAACATCACGTGCTTGAAGTTTGAGCCTCATTATTCAATTTGTTAAAATAATATTTTACCTGACTGTTTTTTTAAAACATTGTTTATCTCTTTTCTTTAATCTATTAAGCAACCTTAAATATAAGTGATTACTAACAAAACTTGGATAACCATGTATTGGTTTCCCACGATACTAAAGTACGTTGACACCGCTCGATTCAAAGAAAATCGCATCCAAAATGCATCCGCATTTCAACAAGTTATTTGTCATTACGCGAAAGAATGACGTAACAATTAAAATGCAGTTACAGACTTTATTATTAAACGTCGTGGGTGATCAAGGCAAAAGGGGGGTACTAACGGTTGTAAAATCGTTAACGTTTTGGGGATTCAATATCAAACGTTTAGTAAGCATTGTTATTATTATGTTATTACCTACCTGCTATGACTTAGCAGTGGTTCATCCCTTTTGAGTTTTTTGGTGTAATGAATTATGAATTACACGTATGATTTTGGAGTATGCTATTGACTCGCTTTTTGCTCAAAATCTTGATAATTTGAAGCAGCCACTAAAACAAATTGTGCTGTCCAGACGTGCGGTTTTATTCTTGATTTTGTCAATCATGTATTTGAACTCCTGGTGGAGCATCAACCAACAAGTAACATTTTTTTAAGGTTGTTCTAGAATTGGCTTCTAAAGTATGCTTCTGGGACACAATACTCGTGTAAGATGTAAAGGTACTTTTTCTAAGTAGTGCAATACGTGCAACAATGAAGAAACCCTTATCTCCCGTAACGACATTAAAGTGTTTACTTTAGTAATATCTATCGGCGTCATAAAAGCTTTCTCTCTAAGTATGTGGAGATAATTGAAGTCTCTTTACGGAATGATTAGCTGTTTGATGTGCTCTAAAGCATGTGCTCTCTAAACAAGAATGTATAATGTATTGATGGTCTAACCATTTACGACAAGAGATAACTGGGTAGTAGGTCGTTAGAACTGGAATGCTCTACATATTTTGAAAATGACTGCATTTAAGTTTAGTAGTAGATTAGTTTTTAAATTTCTTTCATTATGTAATTTTTTGGTGTGCATTAAAGAAATATCTTATCTTATCTTATCTTAAGTAGGATATCTATATTATGGGTGCTTACATTATAATGGAAGTTTCCAATAGTATCTTATTGATATTGTTGAGGTATAACTAATAAGGAAGGATAATATTTGCTCTCGCTTTTGATGTACTCGTATATTTATCCTGAAAGGAAACCTAAGCCGGCACTTCCTTGAGGATGTTTATTAATAACACTTAACTTTCTTTCGAAATTTACCTGATATAAGCGTCATCCAGACTTGCGCCCCGAAGTGCGTGGCGACTGCTCCCACATACAGGGCTCTCCATCCTCTGACGTTGGCTGCGGAGCCAGGTCTGCTCAGCCACAGCAGCAGCACCAGCAGTCCCAGCAGGACGTGGAACGGCTGCGAGGTACGGGTAGCGATCCTGGAGACAAACATACTGCTGTTAAAAGTGGGTTCAAGGCAATAACAGTGAATGTAATGAGTTGAGACCCTTTATCTCAGATGCTGAAAGATGTGGGGTGCGATGATCGGACTACCTTCACGTTGGGTAAGCCCAACTAATTTCATCTCTCCATATGGGGATTTGGGGTTAGTTGGGGAAACCTGGTGCACCCCGTCCACAGGTTAGTAACTTCCACCTTCCGGTGGATCTTGCTAGCCTGTGTCCAAACGTTCGATCGAGTGGGGGCCCTCGCCTATACCTCCCCTTCGAGAGGGCTGGTTGTAGGGCCCGAGGCGAAGAGCTCGCCGCACCTCGCGGTGTAGGTGGAGCTGGGTGCTCTTTAAGAGCACCCGAGGTGGTCGCCGAGAGGCGAGAGGAGTTCGGTGTACCGGCCGAGTAGCGGCGACACGGGAACCGAACTCCGTGCGCAGAGGGCGCATTGGAGAAGGGCGGTCGCTTTGGCGTGCGACTGCCTGACTCCTGGGGGCTCTGGGTGGCAGGTCGGGGAACCTGTTGCCCTGGAATGAGTCCCCACAGGATGCATGACGTGTCCCGTGTTCTGACACGTCGTCCATTGAGGGTTGAGCTGAAGCTCCCCGAGGCGGGGCCCGTTACCGGGCCAGCATCACCAGGGCTGCGGATGTATGCATCGCGCTCTCGTGGCCCTGGACCAACGATGCGGAGATGGAACACCCCAGGTTTTTAGTGGGTATGCCGCCCTTATAGAGTGGGGCGGAGACTCCCACATAACCACCCGCCCTCCCCGGGGTTTTTTGGGTGGTACCTCTAATAGGTTTTCCTGGGCAACAAAAAAAAAAAAAAAAAAAAAGATGCTGAAAGATGTAGGTAACTAGGTAGTCGGAGAAAACGAGTTGCTTGGAGTCTTAGACAAATTTGACATAGATTTTTTAAAGGTCGTGGATAAGGTGAACCTTACGTAATTTATTATCTCATAATGGAATTTATTTATTAGAATTAATTTGCCTTAAAATAATGCTATCTATAAAAATAATGGTATCATAAAATCTGCTTCGGGGATATCTAATAGAAGATATATAGCGCGCAGTTTATTGTTTTATCTGAGTGATAAACACATAGATCTGACATCAGGATTACTGGCTATATTTTATATCTATTTGCTTAAGAAAAACAGTTTTGAAATCGTTGTGAAATATTTTTGATCGGCGCTATAATGTTGCAAGTGGCAGGATGTCTTTGACCCTAACATTTGATTTAGATATAGGCATAACTTTTTTAGCAAATATGTATCTAGGTTAGCAAATAAGATCTAGGTTGTTAGTAAATATGATTGAATACATCACACACATCTGAGATTTGTCTAACTATATTGGCTGACCACGATAAAACCGCAAACCATAAATAACATAATAGGTAAAGTACATAATCTAAAACAACAAACAGAGTTTATTTCTAATTTGTTTTTTTAAGTTTCTTACTGAACAATTACTCTAGCCGTGATCATAACATTATATGACAGCAACAAATGTGTTTGTAGATGTTTATTTTGCTTTCACGGAACAATAAACCGAAAGATTAAAGTAATTCAAAGCAAAGCTTCAAAGCGAGAGCGAATCGGTTCTTACCGGGTAAGCACGTTCCATCCTTGACCGTAATGATTGCTTACCATCAGGCGAATTAAAGGTCAAGTGCAAACCCATTTCTTGTAAAAAAAAAATATTGTGATCTGAGAGTGACATTTAAGGTACTTTTTATTCCAAAATAACGCGGGCGATGCCGCGCTTATACACATACACAAGTATAAAATAGTTTTTAATAACACCCGTGTATGCTCAGCCTTTCCTCTAGTCTCCTAAATATGTACCTATTGGGGCGGATCTACGTTCGCTCTACGAAGCTCTACGTCACAAGTTTGCGTTTCGATCGTGCATTTATAATCATACATCAATACTACAACATATGCTGTGGAAATCACCGATTGCTTTTGTGATAATTTCTACGTCAGCGGTGATAATTATAACTTTATACATAGAATAGTATAGTATTATGCAAACATCTTTTATTTACAAAGAAAACTTTTTATTTAAGAATGAATTTACCAATCAGTGATATTCTGTGACGTAGTTTGGTCGATTGGGCTTTTTTATTGACTGATTGCTTTACGGCAATTAGTTTTTACCGTGAAACAAACTCTGTGTAAAAGGAGCTACTAATTGCTCCCAAATCCAAATTAGGTTTTACCCTATTTATAAACAGAAGAAGGCCACGGTGCAAATATTTTTAGAAGGATCCATGAAAGTGAGTGCATTTGGCCTTAGCTGTGTTTGGCGGTCCGCCATCAAACTCATATGACTTCATCTGTATTTAGCACATTGTAGGTAGATACAATGTTTTGTTGTCCCTTGCCAACTGACAAACAAACTCACATTTTGTTATAAGACCACTCGTTCATTGTACATTATTGTTCATACAATAGACGTTTAGGTATTTACTACGGTACGGCGTGTGGAATTAGAAATTGTAATTGGGATCACACCCGTGTACTGCGTACATACTTGAATAGAACGTTATATAAACAAATAAGTTGATTATAAGTACTTTTAGATAGTCCATGATCGATTTCGCATTTTCTTTCTTTTGTTTTTGTCAATTTATAGTGATTTGTTTTTTTATTACCTTTATAAATGTCTAGTGAATGCATTTCAGTATTGAAAGTAGTTAAACCTTTATCTAGAGTTATAACAAAGAGAAACCGATAAAGGCTTTTCATCAGGAGATTGCGTTTTTACGAATGAATCTGATATTGGCTCTAAATACGAGTATTATACTTTTGGTCGTTATAAGGATTTTATTCTATCGTTTATAGCTTACATACTTTATATGCTCATTAAAATCATATAGAATTCTACTTTGAACCAGTCATATCAATACTCAACAGAACATGCTTCTGCGAGCCCTCTAATCGCATCTCTCAAGAAAACATATTATATACTTACTGCATATTACACTTATTTACTTAATTTTTTAAAAACTACGTTTTTTGCGTCAGAGTTTTCTATTTGCCGTGTAGTCGATAACAATCGATAGCTCGAGTGACGTAGCCGCTATCACAGGTGGCGACGTGCCGCGGGGCATGTTCGCACTTTCTCACGCACCGATATATGAGCCTGCTGTGACAGACTTCAAGACATTGAAGAAAATCTGCGACAGTACTAACTGTGATTTAACTTCTTCCGCTTGGCACGAGATAGGGATAAGCTCGCGGCTAACGGTCATCCTCGATTTTGAGAGACATTAAAAAAGTAAAACTATCACATATATTTTATCCTGTAGTTCTTTGATAAATGATTAGATCAAATGTATCTGCAGGCACATCGCATTTATCTGCGAGGTTAACTTTGTTTTAGATAAGCTTCTTGATGTAAATGATTCACGCATGTTTTCTAATAGCGCATGTCCTATTGAAGTTCGTTATTGTTAAAAGTTTCTACTCAAATTCAGAATTAAATTCTATAGATTTAGTAGATAAACAAAAAACATATCGTTCATTTTATCAATCACACAGAGACAAGAAAGAATTTATCTCTTTACATAATTAAATTATCTCTAGGCAGTGGTAATAAATTAGTACTTAGATACTGAACATAGAGGGCTAAAAGAATTATCATTTTGATAACGATCCGATAAAGCTGGACGTGATCTAATGAATTGATATTTAAGTATAATTTTAATTGAGTATTTTCTGTTTTTTAACATACCTACTTAAGCTAGTAAATAATAATCTCCTTAAGATTATATTCACAGTAATGATTAATGTCATTTTGTTATCATATCACGTTTTAGCGTAAAAGCTTCTAGTATAAAGACTATATGTAGAAGTACCTCTACTTAATATTACATTTGAATTATTACACGTATTTTGAAAAGAAGAAAATGGTTTTTTATGTTTTTTTTGAAGTTCATTGAAATTTAAACCAAATTCAAAAGACGCCGCGTCTGACACTTCTTGTTTGTCATTCATTGGTTTGAAACAATGATGCATTTCGAGAAAAACAATACAAATGAATTATTCAACGTGTCCGTTTCGAAGATTTACTGTCGGTTTGTTTTAAAGCATTTTAAAATTCGACATTGCACTTGAACTTGTAAAACTTTTTTTTGGGTGAAAGGAGAACGGCCCACCTACACAAAATCTACATTTCAAATTCTCATCGATAACAAATCTGTCATAGGAGCAATATAATTTGTCAGTATTTAATTAACACCAATTAACTACAGTTTCGGTGTAGTTTTAATGAGTGATCTAGTTAATTATAAATTGACGTTTTTGGGTCAAATTGCAGCTAAGTATGGAAGGTTGAAATTGTTCTTGGAACTCTGAAAATAATTAAGTGAATGTATAGAATACCCAGCTAACGATGGTATTGGTTCGTTGTTACAAATATGTACATTAAATTTTAGTATGAGTGATCATTGCAGGTGGCGTATAATATACTTAGAAGTTGAAAAACAATTTTTAGACAACACAGTTACTTGACGGCTGTCTTCGCCTGAAATATTCTTATAATTGCCATACATTTTCTAATGTAAATATGTCAAGTGGTTGGGTGCAGCGCCATAATACCTACCACCTATTGAGTTTAATTGATAAGCCCTGAATAGAAAGTAGGGCGTGAAGTGATAGTTTTCCACTTGAACGTGGACTCATGACCTAAAAACTTTTGTCATAATTATTACCTTCTATAAATAATGTCTAAAGTGTATTTTCAATTACCTTTCAGTATATAATACCTATTTACTTTTGTTGGTGTGGTATGATGGAACAAACTTTGAATGACCGTAAGTACCTAGTTTCAATAATATGTGCATTTGTGCATATGTACATACCTATATGTTAAGCTGATAAGTATATAATATATCATCAGTTCTACGAAGGAAGTAAATATCCAGCCATTTCGTGATGATGGTGATTCGTTTTGAAACATAAACTTTATTGCAAATAACTGTACTGAATATCTTTTACTTCGAGAGACAGTCACGGAATCCTATCACGCATATTAGTGTGATTTTTATATCCACCTTTGAGCATATAAAGGCGGAAATACTGTATTGAGGAACACTATACATGTTTACAAAAAAATATCATATGTATCTAATTGTAAGAAACCAGTGTTATCTATACTAATATTATAAAGCTGAAGAGTTTGTTTGTTTGAACGCGCTATTCTCAGGAATTCTCTGGTGCGAATTGAAAAATTCTTTTTGTGTTGTATAGACCAAGGAAGGCTTTAAGCTATACAACATCACGCTGCAACTTATAGGAGCGCAGAAACAATGAAAAATATGGAGAAAATTGTTCATCTTTCCGGCTTCCGTTACGTGCGCTGAAACGGTTCAAGTCGTGGGTAACAGCTATAATTTATAAAGCTGAAGAGGTAGTTTGCAAAAATAAACAAGATGCCCAAAATAACTTTTCCACGCGGACGAAGTCGCGCGCACAGCTAGTCACTTATAAGTATAATCAGAGTAAACAACTTTAGTAGTGTTAATAAGGATTATCGTCCGGTTGTCAAGCGAGATATTTAGAATTTATATTGATTATTAAGTCCGCTACGATATTATTAGAACGATTAATGAGCAGGCTTAGACTTGAGTAAGTGATATAATTGAGATAAATTATAACGAAGACCTGATAGGAGATCTGATAGATGTCTTTACACAAATTAATAAATGTAAATCTTTTAGATCGTACGATATTTTCAAATTAGAACTGGCAACATGAAGACACAGTTCTTCAAAATCTGATATTCTCATGAATGTCACAGATAATTAAAGCACCGTTCTATTAAAAGAGAAGTCGTGTTAGCATTGCTTGGATCAGGCACGCTAGTCATTGGCTTGTCGTAAAATAGGATTTGCAAACTCCGCGACGAATGTCTTTAATTAGCGAAATTCTCTACACGGTGTGTGAAAATGTCGTGTATATGCCAACTGCAGGCATAAATACAATAAATGTGGTGATTATGCATATACGGATGTGCATTATCACAGACGTATGCCAATCAATGGGTTACCAACCTCAAGTTCATGGTTTTTTTTCTGTTCAGATTTTGTCCAGAATTACTCTTTGTTGATATTACTGTTGGTTGGTCACACTCTACCATCAGATTATATTTTTATAGAGGAACTCTTTGTAAAATTAGTAATTTTATAATGATATGGAATTACAGAGTGTAATAAAGAAAATAAAAAGTTTATGTAATTGGATGAAATGTAACACTGTTTGATTTCACACTTTACTAAACTATGCACACGATACACTGGGGTCGGAAGGTTGTTTATCAAATATTTATGGTTTTGATAAGCTAAATTGGGCATACAACATCCGACAGATTTTTATGTTGATTTATCTAAAACCGGTCGTAACTGGTTAGGTTTGACAGATAAAACAACTTATTAGACAAACAATTAGGTGATTTAAAAATAAGTAATAATATTGAGAGTCAATGGCTATGTAACTAGTTAAATCATATAAAATTTTGATATGGATTCTTTTGAGGGGTTATATAAAAATAACTATAAATTAATATACAAATAAAATTTTGTTTAATTTTTAGTTTTATTTTAAATTCAGATGTATTATAAGTTTGATAACGTTATTTTTTATGACGTCACATATCGATCATTTTTATCGAGATAAATTGACAAGAGAAAACACTCAATAAATAGGATAACATATTTAAAGACAGAGGAAATATTTCAAAATGGAATTATTTGCTCTTTGGCCTTTGTGACGTTGGTATGAAGAAATGGAAAAAATAATCTTTGGAGACATTTACTTAAATAGGCAAATAATAATTATCTTTTTTACAGTACCTACTTTTTCTACAAATCTTTACAATATTAACAATCATTTTAACCTTTTTAACTATGCAGAAAACTCAAAATTGTTATTTGTACTTATTGCGCTATCACTGCCAACCACCGACATAAAATTTTATAATGTCACGAAGTAAATGATTTACGTCACCGGGAAAACATCAAGGAAATATTGCAGCTGAGTTAAAAAAAAAGAGTAAATTAAAAGTACAAATGATCAAGGCAAGATATTGTTAATTTGGCTGAAACATTCACATAAATAATACAATCCTATGTAGGCCATCGCCAGCCCAAGGCGCTTCGATACAATCGAGTTGAACAACATGAAATATCAACGGTAAATTAATATTGGAATGAAATTGTATCGTGCATGCACTTGCACATCACTAACGCAGATGAAAATGAACAGATACTTTAGTTTTAACTTTCTATATTGACTTAAGTGTCCAAGTTAAATACGGTTTTATTTAATAATGTTTTCTAAGCTTACATTAAGTCAATTTAGTATAAATGGGTTCTTGATCAAATTGATTATTTGAATTTGATATAACATATTTAGTATAGAACAATGTACAACGATATAGTTTCAGATATGTAAGAGATAGAAAAGTCACTAGAAAAATTTACTGTACAAACTACAGCGTCTGCAACATTTCATTCTGTATTACCGAGTACTGCCTTTCGTTAAAGTGAGTCGAGAAAATGAGTTAAAAATAAAAGCAATTAAGCGAGGTAGCACTGGCTTTACGAGTCATTACCTGCCGCTCTATACTAACTGTCCTGTATTCTGTGACACGCACACGTAGGCCCAAATGAGCTGGATTGAAATATTGCGTTTAATTGCTGCTCAATTATTTGTACATAAAAGGTAGACTTGATTCAAAAGTTGCATTTGTTTGGTAAGGAATAACTTTTGTTTGTTTTATAGAAAGGTGCATTTACAATATACTTGTAACGTTCTCATGTCACCAATGACAGAAAAATATGAAAACGCACCATTTAAGGTACAAATCCAAGGGGCATTTTATTGCCCTCTAAGAACAGTATACAGAGTCCCATAGTAAGAATACTAACGCGAAAAGACAAGTTTTTGGAAAAATAGGCTTTAATTTGAAGTATCTTCTAAAAAAATGATAGCAGGTGTATAGCTGGAAGTTGGATTACAGTTGCAAATGGCGCCGTCGGTTCTTTGACACTTTAATTAATTGTAGATAAGCAAAAAGTGTGTCGGAGCTGCAAAATATTGGAATCAGAATTGAGAACGAATCATTTGACTGCACATTTGTCAAGATATCGGTTATCAAAGAAATTTTGCAAATTATTTAGCACAGGGTATGAATCAAGCGCACACTTTGTGGTGTCAGCTACATTAAGACTGCCCATCTATTATAATACTGACTAATTTTATATTTCAACAGGTGTGTTTATATTTATGTGACATGGTCGTATGCAGAGGCCTGACACAGGTGTTAAAAGATAATCATATTACTCATAATGCATATCCAATTTTATCTTTTATTTCAAAGCCAATAAATATTGACTCATTACATTCTATTTGTACTTAATACTTCGTCAGATAGATAACCTGACTATCGAAGATATTTGATTTATTCGTCGTTTATTGTTGATTAGTTATTTAAAGTGTTTGATCAAAGTACTATCCAGGTAAACAGATCTAAAAAATAATTATGATTAATCTTTGATAACCATTGTTATAAAGCATCTTAATATATTTAAGTAATTCATTTAAATTAAATAATTAGCAAAACGAATAAGTCATACTCGTATTATCACCAAGTAAAAATATATAAAAATCTAGCATTCTAGTTCTAGAAGTCTGGCACTAAAATAATGACACCGACGAGAATAATTTCATTCGTACTTTCAGCGTTTATTTTTACAATCGACTCTTTTATTTCGACTTCAAACTCGACAATTTATGTTGGTGAAATATTTATTCAGAATCCGAAGATTAAACTGAGCTTTGGCGACAGTTTAAATATGTTATTATGATCACAATGACGTCGATCAGTCTGTGATGGGAAGAAAAACAATAATAGCACTTGTGCAAACTTAAGTGCTTACGTCAATAATAATTTAGCTATTAATTTACTTTGCATATACAAGTAACTATGAACGGTATGATAGATTTATCGAATAAATAGGTAAATTTAAAATAAACTTTTTTAATTATTGAAGAAAGCAAGAGAATATAAAACAAGATGGTTATTTTTTTTGTGCATCCTCAAAAGAGTTAAATCATGCATCCTCAAAAGAATTAAGTCATACATATTTGGAAACAAATGCGTAAAATGGAAATAATTTTAAATTTCCAACTGATAACATATGCTTTTGTATTTTTCAAGCAAAACTTTATCTTTACCTACAAATCTAAATAAACAACCATTTACATCGTAATTCTCTTGTAACTAAACTGAACAACATTTATTATTGTTTTCTGTTGAAAAGTAAAAACGTACTAAATAAATCAAGAAAATTCCTAGAAAATGACAGTTATTGCCAGGCATGTCTTTTTACAAAAACTACTGAAGTACCTACATACATGCTAAAAGAAAGATAAACCATTATACTATGTATGTACACATGTATGTAAACTTGGCGCGTGCACAAAGCACTGTAATTGACATAAAAAATACAGATAAGCTAAACCGCTGTTCTTTATCATTATCAAAACACATAAAAATACCTACACTTGTCACATAACTATCACTGGTCATGGTTAAAATATATATAAAAGAATACGCAGTTATTGAATATAAGTATTAGATTTTGATCTCTTTGCGATAAAACCATTTATATACCAAAATGCTTTATTTACAATAATAAAATATAAAAACAAGTGAAGGAAAACTAAACATACTACTTCTAACTACTACAAAAAGGGGCACTTCGAAAATCTTTAGAAAAGCCTAAAGATAATCTAAGTGCTCCAGCCCACTACCAGAGGGCAGCGTGCCCAGCATGCTGGCCGCATTACCACGCTGGATGGCAATGCTGATACGTTGAGCCAGAAAAAGGCCAGCATTTTGGTCATGCGTCGCGTCAACCAAGCGCTCTGAGAGGTTTTGGAAAATAGTATGGGCTCCCGGACCCCACGGCCCCAAAGTCTCGACTCCAAAAGGCTCAAAGATGTAACCTCGGCCGAGGTTAGCATATTTGCGTCTATTGTGATGCTCGGCAATAATAGCCGCCGCTCCAGCCCGACACCGTGTCATAGACAGATGAGACGGCGCCAATGTGTCGACGCAAGTTGCGTCCCACACAAGGGGCCGACCCAACTTCCAGGGCACAAGAGTCATACCGTCAGGTCTTTTTCCATCGTCACGTGCTAGGCCGCTTGGTTCGAGCATAGCTGCAACATTGGCAGTGGAAAAAGCCCGGCGAATGATGTCGTTCAGACTAGCGTGGCGGCTAATTCTACCAGCACTCCTCGAACATGAGAGGCCGTGGTGCCCGAGCTGGTCGACATCAGTACCACACTGGCAGCGATGCGGTTCACAGCTCCTCGCACCCAAGCGCAGGCTAACCGCGAGTCGAAAAGCTGTCGGATCTAAAAGGTTACCTGTATTAAAAGAGGGCATGGCCTGCAGCCAAAGACCGGATTCCCACACACTGACCGCAAGGATGCGGGCGCGATCCGCGAAACTAGTACACGTATCGCGAAGTGATTTCCGTGCTAGTTCGCTGATCGGCCGATCCCACAGTCTCTGGGAACGAGGTGTTGTAGGAAAATCGGTGTTTGGACAGGCCAGGCGCCAAGCATTTTTAGCTTCGTCCGTATGCGCAACTACAACTACGCCAGACGGGCCTAAAGCGGGTGCGAGGATTTTTTGGACCAATTCGTAAGTACCGTGGACAGAAGCCAAAAATGCTGGTAAAGCAACACTTGAAATTTTGCGGACACCCAAACCTCCTAACCGTACAGGTAGGGAAGCTTGCGACCATGTCCTGTTATCCATGTCCACATTCAAAACCGAAACTAGTGTGTCCTTTACGATGTTGTCTAAGCTCGAAAGGAGCCCATTGTGTTGCCACAATGGACAACATCGTAAATAGTAGGTGAATTTTGGAACAAACAAACAATATTTGATAATAGTAAACGCCATATGGGCGTTAATTTTGAGCAAACGGCCTAGAGTGTCCCTGAAATTTTGAATTTTGTCCTCTACGAAAGGAGAAAACGACTCATCTAGAATCGGTGAACCGAGGAGGCGAAGTGAACTTTTGTCTAGAATAGAAATACCCGGTGCCAAATCATTGAATTTAGATATGACTGAATCCTTGTCCGAACATGAATCGCAAACAAATAGTTCGCACTTTTTTGAATTTAATTCGAGACCAACATGACGAAATTCGTCTACCAAAATTTTGAAATCATCGAGGACGGTGTTCACGTCTCCTCCCAAAGTTCCGTCATCCAAGTACCAAATACCAAACTTTGCGATTGTTTTATTTTTGGAAGATTCAGTCATACGTCACGTTATCAGGTGTGGACATAGCGGAATCGACAAGATAAGTAAGTACCTACATAATGTCAAAAAGTCTGATATTATAGATTGCATGATTTTGTAGAGTAGAGCTAGAACTCTCGGTTTGTTGGAAATCCCCAAAACGACATATATTTCAATCAATTTCCTATTCTTACATGTATGAAGCATTACAAGTGCTATAATAATAGCACTTGTAATTAAGCCTTATGAGGCTCACCAGCTTTTAGAAATGTAAAAAGGAATAAATTGATATTCTTTGTCAGATTACCTAAACAATATCGAAATATATATACATAAACAGATAGTTAATATAGTAGTTATGTAACTTGATCGTCATTATTTACATGTTTCCGCAATATCATTAAACACTGACATGATAACAATGATAGCGCCATGATAGCACCATGATCGTAACGCGTGGCATTGACGTTCGTAACGGTCGTTATTTTCGCTATCGTTGTCAGCTAGAAACAACTGATTTCGCAATAATACGTGACGTAGCGTCTAACGCCGCTATCTATGAAGGATCTTTGACATTGTACAGATTGTTATCATGTTTTTGTAGAGTTCTGGCTAATTCTATACATTTTGTTAAAAACAGGTAAACTGATGTGCAATGCAATATATTTTATCCTTTTGACGGAATAAGTTTTTATATTTTATCGCCGTTATCATTGTTGAAAGGTTGGGCAAAGTGCAATGTGCAAGATCAAATTACATTGTGATGGTTATTCTTTAGACTTTTATCAAAAGATAAATCGGAAACATGTTAATCTCTGGTTGATAGGAAAAATACAATAAACACAGGTCTTGGGAAAATAAGTATTTTTACAAAAACATTCAATAAACAAAGCGGAAAGATATCCATTTGAATATTATCCAGTCAGAACGATATACAAACTTTGTATAATGTGAATTAAGGTTAATTACTCTTCACGGCCCTTTAAAGTAAACAGACATTTTACAAACAAATAAACTTCCTGCGTCTCTTGTTAACGGTTTGAGTCTAACGTCATTTTACGCGATTCTGTTCACTATCTTTTGCATTATAGATGTCAATTTCCTTTAAAAACTGTTGAAACAAAAGTCTGAAACGTCTGAAGACTTCATAACAAGCCAGGAATGGTATAAACATCAACAATAGGTACGTGTGGTTTTGCACGTACATATCTCCATCTGCTGGGTCGAAGAGATAGCCAACTAGATGGTGAGAGACCTTCGAGGGACCTACATGGATGATTGAGATCTACTCATCAGAAGAGAAACAAGTTGATATGCCATTACAATTCATATACTTGTAAAATTGACACGTGCTGAATTTGGTCGAGGCTTTACACAATGCTAATATTGGAAACTCACGAAAGCTTGTTTCTGATAAGCTTATGTAAAATCTGTCTCTGTGTGTGTATATTTCTCTGAGGTGTAATACGACAATAGTTTACATTTGCAAGCTATTTTATCCAGACACTGAATGCTCATGCATACCGGAACAGAATTTGGCAAAACATCTAGAAAAATCACATTATTTAGGTTTCCGATTTGAAACAGGAAGTTGTTATACCCTGATATGACCATATCCAGCTAAATATCAGGTAAAGGAGACGATCGTGACTTGTTGATCATTTGTTAATCTCTAGCGAATATATACATACATTGCAATTGTGCAACTTTACCGGATCACCTGTGCAAAATGAAGATAACTAAATAATTATAAATACATTTACATATATTATGGGTTTTACGTATTGAATAGTTTGCCTAAAAATGGATTATTATGAAAATATTTTCTTGTAAAAAATTTCGCCGGTATAAATAATAATAAAATCTTTATTAATACGTTAAGTTGGCTCAAATAAAATGGATTATATTTATCTCTAGTTCCTGTCTGAATTAAATTGGCCATTGACCTGTGATTTGACGTGAAATTTGGCGACTCTCCCCTCAGTAGCGGCGTGACAAGCGGACGAACGGCCCGAAATAATTCCTCATATACTTTGCTGTATATAGAACGTTATAAACAGTAATCTGTTTTATTTGAAGACGTATGTCAATTGCATTTCTTTAGATAATAGATAGGAATGTATGATTGATTCGTGGGATAACTTGTTTTTTTATGCATTTTTATACAAATTTCTTTTCAGGTAAGAACTCTTTATATATGAACGCAATAGAATTTACTGTTATTACTGTTTATATTGGGGTTTATAATGGAGTAGGTACTTATATAATTTGAGATTGGTGGTTTTCCGGAAAACTGAATGTATTTTTTACGGCAATTTGTACCAATTTCTTGCCTGGCCTGTTACAATTGCATGCACTTATGTAATTATGTTTGTTTAATTAAAGTTGAAAACATATATCACATGTATTTTAATGTGCATTGACCTTATCATATTGAAGTGATATTAAAATCACTTGCACCAAGATAATGGGGTATCTGAACGATAAATTAGAGACAATGCTATTAACATTACAATTTTTGCATCAATCTCACGTGGTCACTGATTATTTATTTACACAATTTTACGCATACATGCACTAAGTAGTATATACATAGGTATTATGTAGGTTTGTACATACATGAAACTTTCAAGAGAGTAATGCTAATTAGAAACATTTTTGTAAAACAAACAAGTAAGACTTGTGACACTTAGGAAAATAAAGATTAGATTGTTTAAAAAGTTGTAACCCCTTTCTATTACAACGGTCTTGAAAGTTATTTGACCTCTGCGATATCGAGTTCAGTTTAATTTATCTAAATAGGGGTATTTAGATAAATTGGTACATTGTAGAGGCCGAAGAGGCCTCAATGTTTCTAATCATAATGACTTGATATATTGTGACCCATTTGTTAAATAGTCGGTGATTCCTAGCAATGGTGCATAAGACTGCATTCTCTTATTGTATTTGTTACTATGCTAAAAACCAGCAAACCAATGTACGAATTATACGTACTTATTATTTTTAAAATTCACGGTTATTGTTATTATATCACGTGCCGAATATAATGTGAAATTTCAGGCTATTATAAAATACTTACATTCTTCACGTGTCGATAAAAAAACATTAATCCGTAACGCTTTTACTGTATTCCTATTCAATCTTTGGTGTACGAAACCTCTTTCTATTTCAAGATTATCTTTTGTCTTCGTATGATGTATAACTGTTAAGATTTATCTTGAGATATGCGCTGATTATTTATCTTATTGTGTTGTTCAATTCTCTCAGCTATAGGAGTCTATTTCTTCTAATGAGAAGTAAATCATATGTGTTTTTTTGCTAGAGATGCTAATGTAGCAAATATTTTAAAGCTTCTGTGTGGCATAAGCGTCAACTATCAAAAAACGAAACCCTTCATTATGTTTTAAAAAAACTAATATTACATAACAGAATGTTATCAGCTAATTACACTTATTGACATAAGATTACTTAATCGAGCTTACTGTTAAATGGTTTATTTGCTTTCTCAGCGCGAGGTTACTTGTTAACTCCGTGACAGACTGTCTGACCTCGTCATACTTCTAGATGTAGTTAGTTAAAATTTTGATAAACAAGCTGCACCTTAAGGCTCTCTAATACGGGTTATTTTTGATTGTATTTTGTGTAAAAATGTGCTCAATAAGCTAGTATCCGTGCCGGGCTGCGGTCGGAACTAATCGTTTTTTTATTGAAGAGAATGTCTTTGTTTTTACAGACAATTAGACTTCTTATCATCTGAATTTAAACATTACAGCAATTTTTATAAAAATAATCATGTTTGTTGAGCCTAATAAGAATTTTTATGTTTTATGGAGTTGATTAATTTTTCATACGTATGTTATATGTTTTCATTTCAATGTATAAAATAAATAGGTAGCGTAATAGATAGGAAGTCAAATATCAAACAGGAGTTAGTGGGTCGTTCCGAGCTCTAAAGTTACTTCACACGACTGTAAGCCGACTCGCCAGGAAATGGGAAATCATGTTCTTTGTACATCGATATGTACTTTATATAAGTACATATGAGTACGTATACACTATTTTCTCTTTCTTCGTTTGGCTAGATTACGAGATATATGGGAAATAATGTTTAAAAAATTTAGTAAATTTGCATTGTTGCGGTAATAAATATTAGCAAAATTTAAGCAAGAAAATTCTTAGTTTTGTTTTCTCTGACGTAAGAACGAACAAAAAACTAATATACAACCTGCATGATCGGTCCGAGACCATTGGGTAAATGTAAGTATGTATGTAATTTCCACGCGAGCATTAAACGTGGCTTCCATTGAATGTTATTACTACCTACCTGTGTTTTCATAACAAGAGAAATTTCTTACTAACATCTGAGTATTTTCTTCATCTGAGTATTTGTGTTTATGAAATGAAATGTCTTAAAATGTTAAAAAACATAATAAAATTAACCTTCGCTCAGATTACCTATTTATGTGAACGATCAATTTAGCATTGAACAGAAAAGACGTTTTGAGCCTCAGTTTATATAGAAGATCATTGGTTTTGAGAAAGTTTTTTGATTTTGCAATATACCTATGTAAGTCAAGATTTCCCGGAAATCTCAAAACTAATCCAACATACAGAAAATATCTGATAATCCGTGACTGATGTATGGCTACTCAAGCAGGTAATGGAAATATTTCCTAGTGCGTCGAGATAAGAAAGATTTCCACACGTCGCCGCCACTAAGCGACAGGCACTCGATCACTGAGCACTCCACCAGTCACTCAAAACATCACTAGTAAAGTACTCACGCGTATGCCTTCGTCTCTTGCAAGCTGACGAGGGAGCGCTTGAACAGGTCGTAGGCCACTTTGGAGAACTGCGTGGAGATGGCGAGGAGATCAGGCTGGTACTCTACTTCCTTCTGCTTCTCCGAGCAGGAGGGGTCGGTGACGATGTTGTGCTTCTTCTTCATCCGCTCGATGATGCGATTCTGCTTGGGCGAGGGAGGCGCGGCTTGTGGCGCAGGCGCCTCGGCGGTCAGGTTGCGGGTACACATGTTGCACATAGTCGCACGAGCACAGTCGAGTGAGGAATGACAGAGCGCGCGCGCCGTCGCCTATATAAGTCGCACAAATCGCTTCCCCCCGCCTCCCCGCGTGATGCAAGCGCCGCTGCGGCCGGCGCGGCGCACGCGCAGGTCGCGCTGGCGCCGCGATACACTTTGCCTACTCATTACTCAGACGGCGCTAAAATTTATTAATCGAGCCTACTGACGTAAACTGATTTAATTTTTTTGATTAGTAGTTTCTTATTATGTAAATTTTGGCGTTGGTTTGATTTGGACCGGTCTTTTGGAGGATTTCTTTCCGTGGTTGCTATAAGGATTATAACAGCGGCTATTATTTAATTTCTTAAATCTTCATAGACATGTTTCTAATATTTGGACTGTTTCCTAATCTGCCTGATTCGTCAGAATATCAGTCTGTACAGAACACAGAACAAGATTGCTTTCCGATTTCTGCTACTGTAAAAAATGTTTTTGTCGTTATCATAGATAATTAATTATTTTACACAAACAAACTACCATATTTGTTGTTTAATTATATTGTAATTGTATATGAAAAGTGGCACGAGACTCATAAATCATGTACTTCGGTTATCCATTCAACGTCTGGTAAACCGCAAAGCAATAACATCTAAAACAAACAAAAATGTAATCATACTAAACTATTTATTTAAGAAGACTTTATTATCCACAAAACCACAAGAATTCCATTGCTTTTTGTTTATTTTATTTTTTTATAACATGAGATAAGCAGAGTGATACATAATCGTAAATAATCATCCTTTTCCAAGAGATATAACTGAGGGTCGTAACTTCTCCGCAGAATTCATACGTTAGCGGAGTTCCCTTGCGGCAGATATAAATTATTAATTTATTAATTATTGGTTTTAATGAATACTTGTGCAGTAATTGATTACAGATATTCGCAACAACGACTACATTACTTAGAAACTAGCATGCCTTCATTTTACACAGTCATTTTATTATGGTAGGCTATATACATTACCGGTACATTCAGTATCATTTAATTTGAATTAAAAGCTAGAATTAGCATTAGTTTGATAATAATATGTACAGGAATTCAATTCGTTAGTAGTATAATAAACTTGTAGTATTATATGATTTTTACATGTTCATCTTGCGATCGATAAACATAGACTACAGGACCGCTTTCTTAAAAAGAAAGTATACAACGTCTTCTTAATCATTGATATTTTTTTAACAGCGGAAGTTTTTGTAAATTACCAACACTTGAGATTAAAAATAAGGAAATTTATTGCAGCTAAAATTGTCTGGCCTTTTGCTTTCGAGCCTTTTGACATACATACACGAGTAGTCAAGTCACCATTATAGAACATTGCTCATAAAAAAAATTGCTCATACGTTTAGCAGAAATTTGTGATAAACAAATGTGCTGCACAAAATCCTTCGAAAGAATAAACAGATTTCACCTGCGTCACAATGGGAAGAACCTACTCCGTCTTCCTCTTAGAATCAAAACTTAGTCTGGGGTTTACCTGCACTTTCTATTTGCTGTTTAATATCTTACGTATGATATTTTCCTGGGATCAATAAACGTAGATAAATGAAGAAGGGGATTTTTGACTTCCAAGCTTGAATAAAGTTTGAAGTGTACCTACTCGAAAAGATTATAATTATTTCTATTCATATCGGAACTACATTTTACTTCATCCATATAATTACAAAAACTAAGAAAAAAAAAAAAAAATTGTTCAGGCTTCGCGTGACCAAAATGCTGGCTTGTACTTTGCCCAAAAGATTAGTCTAGCTATTCAACGGGGAAATGCAGCCAGCATTTTGGGTACGCTACCTTTTGAAAATGTAGACTAGTTTTTTTTTTTTTTATGATTTATATATAATGTTTATTTTTTGTTCTACAATTATATTACAAAAACTTAACTACTTTTGATTATGAGATGTACCTTTTCTTGACACTTTTAATAAAGCTATATACCATTTAGTTACCGAAATAGCTGTTATTGTTATTATGGCAACCGTTTTGTAGTCGTACCAAGGATTTTCATCCCTCTCTCCTCTCATGGAGACAATATAGAAATATTATCTCCATGAGTCGTACAAATAAACTTAGCAAGAGTAGGTTCAATTCACTATAAAATCGTGATTTTTATTTGTTTTTTTCCCTATACTGATTTGATAGTCGTTCTACGAATATCGTGTGAAATGTGACGACTTTATTCCCAGTAGTCGGAAGAAGTAACACCCACGCTCCCTCAATCATAAGACCTGTCTTATGATTTCTCCGCCTAGTCGTACAAATCAACAAAAATAGTACACAACTAACCATGTTGACATCTGGTTACATTTAAAAAGTCACGTACGGTCTCATGTGATTAAATGCAAACTAGAAAGTTCTTCAGATCACAAGTTTTTTACTTTCCTTTCCATATTATGTTCATACCTAACATTTTTCATTCATTTGGCACTGTTTTAAGTTCGCTTAACAAGCCAGTTTCCTCATTATTGTAACTAGCTTTATTCTTTGTTTATAACAAATAACTGGACATCATCTCACAGGTGACCTAGTGTGATGTCCAGGGTCCACCAACTAGTGTATAGTCCTAAGCCCTATTTCATAGTTAGTACAATTTCCAAGTGTTCTCATTAGCTTTACCTGTTTCTTTTTATTATGGTCAATAAACGTTATTATTATTATTATTAGTTCTAGTACCTATAGCAAGAGCTTTAAAAATTTGCACGATGGCATCAGCTAAACGGATTAACTTATCTAAATCAATGAGAAACCACAAATTACTCAGTACCACGTCAAAATATCAAATATAGAGCTACAAGAACTAGAGTGGGTCCAAACAGCATCCTATTAATAAATACTAGTTATTTAGTTCCAGTGTACATTCTAAGCTGCACGTACGCATGTTACTAAGTTGCATTTCTAAATAAGGATTGGCATGGACTCCTTATCTCCAGCATTCCACTCATTCCACATTTAGAGGAAAGTTGACGATGTAAACATGTAACATATTTGTCAATATAATTGTGAACCATATTTTATTGACGTACATATACATTGTGTTAATTATGTACTAATAAACATATTACATACCTACATCATAATCTTGTTAGATTTGTTCATTTTGAGCTTTGATATTGTGTCTTACTAAATACAAATAATAATCTTTATTTTGTTAACTATCAATCAATGTCACAAAATTAAAAGCAGCAAGTAACGTAAGCTCGCCAGACCTAAATAACAATCTCACGTGATTGTATGTGCAGCCGTGACGTGAGTAATCCCTGTTAATATGTTACTACTAAAAATAAATAAATATTCCGGGACATTGCACACAGCGCCATCTAGCCCCACACTAAGCAAACGCTGGTGTCGTGGGTACTAGGTAACAGATATAATACTTATATACTTTTCTCTTGTAAATACATACTTATTATACATACAAACGACCAGACTCACTACTGTCTCTGTATAGATTAGATATTTATCTGCTCAGTTGGCCAAACCATTTGAATTGTATCAACCATTATTTTCGCCTTCGCTTTATAGGTAAAAGCTGTCAAAAATTGAAAATGTTACACGTTCAAAATAGCACTATATGCGCTCTTCTGATTTACTCGCATAATCGCTTGCAGTTTATTAATTTGGTATCAGTGCATTCAACAAAATGATTACAGATAAATCCTGAGTTCGATTCGACTATTAGTAGTAGTTATCTTAAAAGTTTGTTACGATGTTAGTTCTGAAAGATTTACACTATTATTTTCAGTGTGAAGTAGTTCCAACCTGCCTGTCTCGTCAATGTTTGACGCAATACTTGTTGTTTTGCCAGACAATGTTCGCGTGAAATGTATGATGGGATTGCACTCACTCTTGCGCTAATAAAGAAATAAAGATAAACAAAGTATGAGTAAATAGCATGTAAGTACAGGATTTTCCACACACACAGGTGCTATCTCTAGAGAGTAACTGATTATTCATAAACACTTTCATTGTATTAAAGAAATTCTTAATTGTGAATCTTGCAAGTCCAGCGTCAGTCAGAAAAACCCAACCTCAAAATACCTAAACTTTAATTGTTATTGAAATAATTAATTAGCAGTTACACAATAAACATTTTTAAGCAGCACATGTAATAAAACTGTTGGTTAACTTAAAACATGTAATTATAACAGAAGCCTAATAAACGCTAAACAAATTATACGCATTCCGTCTGTTTATTGACTGCGCAAACCGCACTGAGTACCGTTATCATTAATCATAGTTTAAACAAGATATATGAGCACACGCTTCTTGACATATGGTCTTATTTACTCTGTGACGCGGCGTCACCATGAAGGTCGCTACGTCACATCTACGTAAATAGCGTAGACAAGCTACGCAATCTACGCTCTTCTACAGACTGCCTACGTGACTAGGGAGCTTTGTCTAGTCTTAGTGCTACATATTCTGTGATCTGGGGTACTACTACTGGACGATTTTATTAGCTTCCAGCTACACGAATCTATAATGGGAATTGAAAAGGAATAGTAAAAGTAAAGTAAAAATATGTTTATTTACTAATTGAAAAACTTAACCTATATAATATTACAATTTGTTTAACTTACAATACAACAATAGTGTTAACTGTAGACCCCAAACTAGGCGTTAGCCTGTATCTTGGTGGTCCAATTATAAAAGATCCTGTTTTCCAGTAAGAAGTTGACGCTAGTCAAAGAATAATTTCAATACTATCTAGAGATGTATAAAACAATAATAATCACGGCCATGTACATAGTTTAGAATAGATAATTTGGAATAAATTAAGAGCTGCTTTTCTTTCTTTCTTTCTTTCTTTCTTTCTTTCTTTCTTGGGCATATAAAAAATAATTTAAAATATTTATATCCTTTTAAACAAGTTGATTTCATATAAATTAACTTGATTGCAGTTCCACGCTGATAGTCCAGCGCGTCACGACTCCTCAGTTATTAATAATACGACTAAGGATGAGAAGTGATGTTTTGTTTGAAAAAAAATTTCATTCTGACTACCAGAACTGCAACACAATTTTCCAGTTAAAAATACCACTGGGTTGCACTAGATCTATCATGTTTATCTGACATTCATGATTGATTTATTGGATGAAATAAGATTTTCAGGCGTCAGTCTGCTAAATGATGGTAACCCCCTGCCAATATATTTGCAGTCTCAAATCTAGAGGCCTAGCGTCCTCCTTGGCCGACTTCCAGGTAATTGGCGAAATAAAGTTGTTTGTTTGGACAATAAAATATGATGGACGAATGTTTTCCTCCTAAATCTATCAGGTAAGTATCAAAGGCTTCTTGTTATCAAAGATACCTTATTTTATTAAAATTTATTTTTATTAACTTTTTAAATCAACAAATATGTCTCTTTGCAAGTTTAATTCATAGTCACTCAGAAAAATATATTGAAATATTGGCTAATACTTAACAGTCTGTTGCTTATTAACCCAACCGTCATAAGTGTAATAAAACCGGCTAAGTGCGAGTCAGACTCGCGCACGATGGGTTCCGTACTATCATCTAAAAATCACGTTTCTAGATACTACAAAGTTTAGTTCTGTTTATAAAATAACGAGAAATCAACGAGCAACCGCCTCGCGCTCGCGCCACCACCACACCGCGGCGCGGCGCTCGCACCGCGTTTAGATGCACGGATTATTTTCATTTTGTGAGTTTTTATGTATTAGATTACGTATTTATTTTTATAGTTACTATACTTCTAAATATTTAGTTACAAATATTTAAGTTCCGAGATCAAGATCAATTAAGAAATTGTTTAAAAATTACGTTTGTTGTATGTGAGCACCCTTTAATATTTATTTTATTGTTATTTAATTAATTATTTAATTTGAAGCGTCTACCTGACTCTACCTGGTACCCTTTTTAATATTGAGCAAAAAAATACGAAAAAAAACCCGTTTATTTTATGGGGACCCCCTTAATATGTATTATTTTTAATTTTTAGTAGGTATTTGATGTTATAGCGGCAACGAAAATACATCATTTGTGAAAATTTCAGCTCTTTAGCTATCACGGTTTATGAGATACAGCCTGGAGACAGACAGCGGAGGCTTAGTATACGGTCCCGTTTTACCCTTTGGGTACGGAACCCTAAAAACAACGATAAGATAGTAAATGCAGAGCAGTTACATATTTGTGTAAACAAGTGACTGTTATGTATGAATCATCTATTTATTATTAGTAAAAATGGAAAACCTGAAGTACTGTTTGTATATTACAATCGCTGCATGGCATTTCCTGAAATATCTTTACTCCTGACGAAATAAAATTGTAAATAAATCAGTCATCTACGGCACTTAAGGATATTTCTTCACTTTTAATACACAGAAAATATCAAAATTGAATCGATAAACAGTAGGTCAATTCGTTTAAGAATGGCGAACTGTGATGTAGAGAATTTAATTCTGATAAAATTGTAACCTCTGACATGTATTAAAAACTTTAGCTTCTATTTTGCTGATAAATATTATGTACCTACTAGGTAGTGTTACCGCTGACACTTGTTAATATTTAAACATTTTCATGCAAATTGGCTAAGTTCTCAAAACGGAAAGATTTTTTTATGAAACCATGTAAAATATTTCAAAGATAAAATTAACCGTATCTGTAGATTGCACGGTTCCCAGACAATTTACCTAAGCATTTATTTAAGCATCTTTGTTTGATACAATCAGACCAAAACTGGGATTTGGGTGATATGTAGCAAGGGGGATTTATTTGTCCACTTTAGGTACTTACGGTCTATTAATAATCACGATGACGACATATTTAAAGAATTCTTCAAGTCATTGCATTAGAGTACAGTAGCAAATTGTAGTTGAAGTAGATTTGTTTGGGAGTAGACAACTATTGTGTCGAGTGTTTTCATACCACCCTAGAGGTGTCTGACATAGTTCAACAGCTGTTTTCCTATACTAATATGAAGAACAACCATTTCTATACAATAGACGATGATGCACATTTTCCTACAATTTGGAGTGGGCGTTGCAATTAATCAGAGTTAAAAAACAAATGCATTGTATTTTTGTGAAAACAACCGCTGTAAATCTAGGCCTGCTTACTGTTGTCAAGACATTTATGAGCTATGTAGGCGTATAGCTGATACATAATGGTTGTTCCGACATTAACACCTTGTTTAATACCTACGGTTTATTTTGCTTGTCGCCACGTGATAGGAACTATTGTTTTACTGTGGTAATACTATCATATGACTGCCACTGAATAGTATGTGGAACGAACTTTCTTTTGCTAGCGTATAAGTACTCAAAACAAACATAGTTACTTAGCATAATAATCTCCTTAGAAACAGTGCAGTGCATTGACAGTTTTAGATCTACCTACTATATTCTGTTGCTTATTTATTTGGTTGATTGAGGAATAATTCCTTTGTTACCAAAATAAAAAGTGGTTATTTTTTTAATATAACTCAATTTTAAACAGATATAGCTCTCTAGTCTACATAGGTACGTATCAACTGATACGCCCATTTAAACAGCGTGCAAGTATCATTTAATTTTAATCAATCTGGTAGAATATTGATCATTACAAGACTTTATCAATACAGTTTAAATGATCAAAGAATGGATTATAATGAAAGGCAAGTAATCTGATATCTTAATGAGGCCTAAAAACGAGGACTTTTCAGCTCAGTTCAATAAAGTGAGAGCGACGGCGCGGAAAAATTGCATCATCCAACACTGATGAAATTTTTGCGTCTTTTAATTACTTTTAAGGAAAATGATTGTGAATATATCTAAGTTTTCGTGAAACATTAACAACGTTTACATAAGGCTTGATAAAATCTGTTGTCTTTTAAGCCTAGCTCAATAGGTTATAATATAAGTAGGTAGCACAAATATAAAAATAGCATTAAGACGAGCAAATGCGTTAATATTAATCAAGTGTTATGGAAACATCCTCTAAAGGCTTACATTTTAAACAAATTTTATTTACAATAATAAAATATGAAAACAAGTGAAGAAAAACTAAACATACTACTTCTAATTACTTCAAAAAAGGGGCACTTAGAAAATCTTTAGAAAAGCCTAAAGAAACAAAATATACAATATATATTTAGACATGACGAGCTACGTATCGCTTTTTAGTAGTATTCATTACACATCACATTAGAATTTATTTATTACAACTCAATTTTAGGTCAAGACCAAATAAAAAGTTCCATCACTAGTCGTTTCAACAAAAACATGTTATTACCAGGAACCGCGTCATAAAATGAATAAACTTATCATTAAAACTATTTAGTTTCCCGTTTCGAACACAGTTTTGTATTTCCAAGAATCCACAAAAACTTCATGAACAGGAAACGGGATGAGAGTCCTGGGATGTAGTAAATTTTGTCCTTCCTTCCTTTTCAGTTTTTTCCCCGAAGAAAACCTTTAAAGGTAAAAAAAACATTTTTACGTAAGTTTTGAAAAACTTGATCCTCTGCTTGCTTTTACACTAGTTAGTTTTTCATAATTTCCTTTTTCTTTTATTTAGCCTCTTCTATACCATCATCGCAATCTCGGCTCATACGTACGCTTCCATCTATTGTTATTTCAAAGACAATTGACGCAGGTATTCTTGTGAACCAAGGCTTTGTATCTTATGTTCATGGTCTCTAACCACAAACCAGGAATAAATCAGAAAACGCACCTTTGCCTACGTGATGTGCGGTTGTTGCACCCGATGCGAATAATCAGAACCATTCCATATCTCTACACCAAACTTTTCTTTACATTCCACTCATTTCTACTCTTTATATGTTATATGCTAAAGTCTAGTTTTGTTTGTAATGTAATGGAGTTGGGTCGTTTAGTGTTACAGGAGAGTAGTTTGCAAATAGGAGGTTTCCCGTTGGCTCCCTCGGCTTGTTTGTCATTTGATCGTGCCGGCTTGATGAAGTTATGACCATTCCTGTGGACAGATGGATAAATATTGTAATTGCAATCACTGCTTGTTATACAGATGATAATTGCAAACGGCAGAGCTGTCAGGAAGCTGATTATATAAATCAGCGCAATATAACTGTGTTCGCTTTCAAGATTTTATTCCTGATTTTGTTCCAGCTCTATATATCACTGAATACATTAATGATATTGATTCCAAAACATGTTTATTTAACAATAATATAATAAAAATATATTCAATAATAAGAAACAATATTTACACATATTAACACTAATAGAACTAAAAAAGAGTATTTACATCTAAACTAAATTTAAACAATCTACATGTGGTATGGAGCCAAGAACGCTGGCTGCATTCCCACGCTGGATTGCTATAGAAATCCTTTGCGCAAGGAACCAGCCAGCGTTCTTGTCTCTAGTGATGTCAATCAACATTTTATTTAATTTTTTTATAAAAGACTTCGTGCTTTTACCCCACGGACCAAACGTTTCGAAGCCAAGCGGTACGAAAATATAATCAGTCGATAATGATGTATATTTTCGCCGCTTGGCTTCTTAGTTAATGAAGTTTAAAGTATTTTTTTCTTAGTTTTTTCTTTTCCTTTATGAGTTTTTAGATAACTGCATCCAATGTCAAAATTATAAAGCTGGCTTCTAAATTTATATTTAGTTTGGTTGACTGGTTCTAATGTAAAAATATAAAACAAATTATGAAGTTAATTATCTTGTTATGTATTATCCAAAACATATAATTCTTTGAATCGTGTTTCAATTAAGAAATCCCCACTAGCGTATTATGGTTTGTAGGTTACCTACGTTCGGTGTGTTTACCTCGAACTTATGATTCAACCAAATTATATAAATAAAAACTAAGGCCAATCAGATTTTAATCAATTATATTTTATTTTGCCTGTTTCCTTAGCTTTTATCTTAGTAATAGACGAATAGGTTACAACACTAAATTAGCCAATTTTTCCTATTTCTCAGGTGTGTAATATATCTGTAGGATAAGATTCGACTATTTTACTACCATAAATTACTTGTAAGGCTTAGAAGAGAGGTTTTCTTTTAAGAGCAATTTGAACAGGTTTTCTTTTCGGATAACGGAAAATTAGGACTTACCCAAAGCTATTAAAAGGGACGACGTTAAAGCTTAGGACTTTTTGAAGTTTGAAACATTAGGCCGATCGGTATTACATTATAAGTTTTCATAGCGTGAAATCTATAAAAATACAATCATTGTCGTAGCACCTGTGTATTTAATAATTAGTATATAGTTTATACAGGGGTACTCATAACTAACGTACCTTTTAAGCGTGGCTTTGGTACTTCAAAAGCTATTTCATTAATTTAACTAACAAAAGTTATTACTTTTGTTCGGAATTTCAGGAAAACCAGTATTTTCTTTAATTCCCAAAGGTCATAGAACAACAGTTTTTGCTTTTTTGTGTTTTGTTTTTGTTTCTGAGTGGAGATTATGTGTAAGTTACCAGTAAAACTGTATACTTATGTTAGCATCTGAATTTGAAAACCAATAGATATGTACATAAACACATAAATGGATTAGACATAAATTGATTTATTACGAGGATGATCGCATTACTGATAAGAAGGCACACATTATATCGCAAAATCATATTACTAAGGATAAATAAGATACCAATTTTAAGAGATGATGAAGTGTATGTGGACAAGTGACTCAATAATTTATGTGGACAAGTGACTCAATAATGTATGTGGACAAGTGACTCAATAATGTATGTGGACAAGTGACTCAATAATCGAGCAATTATATTCTTAGCATTTATCCAAACAAATAATTGATAGAGATTGGTTGCAAAGATTAATTAAATAATTAATAAGATTCTGATGATTGTATTGCTTTCAATAACGGCTAATATTTCTAAAAAAAATCAATAATTGTTAAGTGGGAGTATTTCCTTTAAAGATTTTCTTTAGAGATCTTATGATTTAGAATTGCAGTCCAGTTCAGGCAAATCTTATATCAACCTATACCACGCCTATACGTAACGTTACGAAGTTATAAGTATGTATATATACAACATACAAAATTCATTTATTTGACGTAAATATTTTACAATAACGTGAGAATCCTCTAACCTCGTGGTAGCCGTTAGACTGTGTTACGAGGCCAGAGTCATCTCCCAATATAATACTAGGTACTTAGGTAAATTACGGTATAGTTATATTATGCTACACATGATACCTGACAAAGAATAGTAAACTAACTAAAAGGTACAATACCTAAAAAGAGATATACAAAATTCCTTTTAAGCAATTCAACAGTAACTCTTTACAGTAAAACTAGTATTTATTGTTATCCATCAATATATGTAGATAGATTAAACCATACACATTTTATGTATTTTTACTTTGTAACCAAGTACCAAGACCGACACGACAAATTAACACTTTAACGATATCTTAGCAATGGTAACTAGTAGTAATCCCCCTGTGAAGTTAAAATTATAGCTGTTCGATGACTGATTGCCGGCTCTGGGAGTTGCATTGTTAAACTATGCAGGCGTTCTGATGCAAACTATCTGAATCAAATCAAAGCTAATCACAAATACAGGCATAAAAATAGTAAACACATTCAGTAAATGTGGTTTTCTTAGTAGTTTCAACATAATTATGGGTTTTTGTTTGCACCCAGATATTACAAAACGTCATTACTCCTACCTAGTATAGTATCATATCTACGTATCAACTAGATAATTCACATCAATTCACAAAATCACATCAGTGTCCTTACACTTAGTTTGTAGTTTAGCTAGGCCTTTGAAAATAATTTGGAATTTGAATACATTACATACAGCTAATCTCAAAAATTAAACACAGTTAGTTTTTCCACCGCTCTTGCAATTTTACATAAATACGTTTGCAAACCGACTGAACTTTAAAGACTGAATTATAAGTAATATCGGCTGTATTTACGATATTTATTCGGAATCTATTCATATTTTATGTATTCGCTGAGTGGTTAGTTTCTTGGCATGTGAGTACTAAAACCAAATAGGTTGGTTGCTAGGTGACCTGTGTGTTAAGGACCTGGATTGCCTACAGTTTTATGGCCCTCCTGCATAATTGATAAGGTGCTTATTGCTAAGTGTTGTTAGGAATGCTTGTAAAATATTATACAAAAATATATGCATACGAGTTTGTGATTGACAATAAGATTTTTTTCCACTAGAGGCAAATATTTGACCACTTTGTGCGTGACCAAGTGTAATTACTTATACACTTTCTACATAAAACACCTGATGGATTATTATGTAGATATTCTAATATTTTTTTTTTAATTTGAATTGAAATCACTTAAGGTACGATGTGAAATATTGCAAAGTTGCAAATTTACTATCTTACCTCATATTCTGTGCTCATACTTAGTTCATACTTACATGTCGTGAAATAGATAAAAATTATAACATATTTAAGTATATAATTTTATTATATGGTTTATAGATAATTTGAATTAAATAAGCATGTAAGATAAAAATTCTCTTCCATGGCAACTAACGAAAACTTAATTATCAATTAAAAGTATTTAGCATGGGCAAAAGTTAACTCCTTTTTTCTTTGATATTTAGTATGGAAATGAACAAGAAGACCGACACCAAGAAGAAGGCGTACCTTATAATTAACACAAAAAGTAACACATCATTGTCCATACTTATGTACATATCACTCATTATAGCTATTTATTGTGTCTTTTATAGATGTACATAGATTGGTTTAGATTAATATGATTCATTTGACGTAGGTAAAGATTTTTGTCCATAAAATAAAAATAAAAATAAAATAAAATAGCCTTTATTTCCTGAATTCAATTATTTCATTTACATATTATAGTTGTGTAAAAAGAATCAAGAACTCAACTTAATTTTTTTATGTAAATAAACTAAGATATTTACATAAAAAAATTAAGTTGAGTTCTTGATTCTTTTTGTCCATACATCTGTGCATTACAATGACATCAGGAACTACATGAAAACACAAGCATAAGTAGCAGGCAAAGAAAAATTACATAGTTATAGCTATATATATTTATTGGCACATTGTACACAGATGTATAAAAATGGTAAGTGAACAATCACCCTAGAGTATGGTAACACAATGTCGAAGGGAAGAGTGGTCCGATTTAGATGTAATAGTATTGTTTCATTCTCCTAGCATTCACCAGATCTGAACAAGATTGTGTTTACTTTCCTTTGTCGTTCAATCAGACGGCTGCCACGCCTGCAGCGTGCTAGCCTGTCTGTAATCAACATGCAGATTATTACAGATATATGTATCTGCAAGATAGTCACTATTAGTCAGCTATACTGGGCTATCTGGTACGTAAGTTGCACATTGCAAGCCATGTGAGCCGGGCTGCAGATAGCTGCGATTTGGAACAAAATACGCATACGTGAGAAGATTATGTCACTGTTTGGTTGATAAAAGTTAGTAAGTATTCAAAAGAATAAATTGTAATCCGATTCTGATTTCTAACCAATGTTGCATACGAGGGGCCTTTCCATGAGTAGCACTTTATCTTTGAAGTTTCATACAATTCAACTAACGGCTTGTGACAAAATCGCATAAATTTGGTACCATGGCCCTATCTCAATGACTGGTCTTTGAATTACTAGATCTAATCTAGTCTCTCTTTCACGGTACAGATTGAATGAATAAAAACGGTTTGCGAGTACAACTACTAACATTACGTCAATTTTTAACATAATCGCTAAACAAAACCTGACAGGAAGAAGGATATATCACGGTACGAATTTAGACAGCCAGCGTTAATTATGCAAGTATGCGAGCTAGCCAGTTACCAGCCTCAGCTAGCGTTCATAGTTAGGCTCCAATAAAGATAGATGTACATTCCTCTTATGGTGGATTTACACCAAACGAGCGAACCCTCGTTCTGTCCCCACCGCGAGAATAGGTACTGAGAGCGTTCTTACGTGTTAATACCAACTACAGAATTGACACGAATGAGCAAAAAACAGATGATGTAGCTTTTGTCTACACTGATAGATTACGAATGAATACTCTTGTTCTAGCTCTATAGTACCTACGTTAGTTTGGAAGCAAACTGGTTTTTTTCTGTACCAAGAATTCCTACCAATAAAGTTTTTAATAAATCGAAATTGAAAGCATTGCTAAACTAATCAATGCACAACTCCCTGTAACTATCATATACCATAAACACCAAAAGTAGCAAATAAATATTGTATTTACAACTATTTATTTACATTACTATAAATTATAACTTTTTATTTTTACTACAACTAATTTGTGTTATACTTTATTAATTTCAGTAAACTATTACGAAAGTGTATTTCGATTATCTCTGCTTATTTATAACTTGAGTTGGTTGTATAATATTTATAAGTTAGCCTATGATTTCGTGCTTCTCTTCAACGGTACTTTAAACTCAAGTCTCTAAAATGAACCCTAAAATTAAATAAACGATTACAATTTATAGTAATAGTTCATAATTATATTAATTTAAAATATTCCTATACTGCATTACAAAACCTTGCATCCGGTTGCCTAATCCGAGCGACGCGCGTTGAAGTCTTTTCAATGGCAAATCGAAGATGCCACAATTATTTCCAACAAATTTACCTAAACGTGGCAAAATGTACAACTAAAATGAAACAGAGTAAAATCGACTACAAAATAAAATGATCACGATAGTGGCGCCTGAACACAGCGGTATTAAAATGTTATCAGTGTAGTTGATACGAGGTTCGATATAAAGAGATGTAGTCATTATAAATGCGGCGAAATGATTGCGATTCGAGTTCTAATCGAGTGAGCGAATGGGAGCGAGCGTCTAAGGGAGATAGATGTATGTGTCCGTTGTAAGGTGAGGAGGATTGTTGGGGCAGGTCTGTTGCTACGGACAGGTGAATGTACTCAAATACGGACACTTACTGATGGTAAGAAAATAATTGTAAAATAAGATTATTAGCACATTTAAATCAAGTATATTAGGTGTACAAAATATAACGTATGAAATCCGGTAATTCCTATTTAGCACGTCCACGCGCCCCTGGAACCCCTTGCACCTATACTATACCCAAAATCTTATTAAAATGATCTGACTCCGTAAGAACTAAAGGGTATTATTAATATTAAAGTGATACTTGAAAGGTTTTACATACCTTAACTTTGTATACAAAAAACGTATGTAAAGCCGTCCGTCGCTCGCACTACCGCGCGACAATGTAGCCGCACCTTCAACTCTGGCGTACGTGCGGAGGCGCACGTTTTGCGCGCGAATCCCACAGCGCCAGCCACAGTTAGTACTTGCCTTGGACTCACATAGCTAGATATTCTAGACTTGCGTCTGGTGGCATTCCCGGCCTACATCGCCGCTGCCTAGCCATTGAACGTGTGACCCGACTTGATTTATGTATGCAGATATCAAATGTCGTGTACCATTAACTACTATGTATTGCATTATTAATTTATAACTCGGTGACTAAATGAAGGGAAAATTTAAAGTAAATGTACATACATATTTAGACATGTATATTTTGGTCAATCGATTTTAAAAAGTTGAGCGTTGGGTATAGCCGACTGATAGCCTTACTTTTATGACTATCGACTAATCGCGTAATTTTTTGTTGTTAAAAACAATACAATAATCTCTTGTTTTATGTAAAAACTGTGTAATGAGAACGAATAGTACAAACTTCATTTTGTTATTCAGGTACTTAATGCCTTACTAATCTAAGTAGTGAAATCAACAAATAAGATAACTTTTATCGAGACAATTTTTCTTTCTCACGGTGACGAATATTTTTCCTTTCATTTTGTGTCACCGTGATAAACATTTGTTTTTAGACTTTTGTTCAAAAAAACAATATGACGAATAAAATCAAATCGCAAGACAAGTATAGTGAGTGATCACAAAAGGAAAAGGCTTCCTAAATCCTAAACCTGTATTTATTGTGTATTATATACAGGTTTTAGGTTTTAAGTTTCAAATAAGATGTGCCAAATTTTCGGATTTTTATTTCAGCACAGTAACAAGCAAAACGTTATAGTAGGCTCAGTTACAATACAAGATAAAACGTGTCTTATAAGTAATGATGTTTCAGTTTTTATAATTTTCACTTGTAAAATATGATTGGTTAACTCAACTAAAGTTAACTCTTAATTTTAATGAAGTCTTAGTAATAGATGAATTATCAGTTTTTAATGTTACAGTTTTTGAACGGTACTATACTTAGTTACTACTAAAAGCTGATGATGTTGATTTCCGTACCTAGTAATGAAAGGCCACAGTGTGTTATAAACGTATCAATACAGCAGGCTGTAGATGATGATGATGTCCGTGTACGGAGGCCGCATATCAAGTTCGGTTGAAGCTATCGACCTCCGCGGAGTCAGGGGCATGGCCACGAAAACACGCACTCTCCGATTGGCCGTCGGAATCACTTACACGTCAATAATAGATAAATTACTCATTTTTTATATGTACTTACTAATATTCTCTTAGAGCATTCACTGCAAAAATGGTCGGGTAAAGATAGTCATGTGAGGAGCCATCAGTAATCATTCCACGATACGTGCCGTAGCTGCAATTGATAAGGATTTATCATCATCATCAGAGATTAATATTTTTTGTTACAATTATAAAAAAATATAAAAATCTAGATAGTTTACTTTGATATCAATAAAAAAACTCAAACAAAAGCAGATTCATGAATTTTCGCCAATTTATTTTATTAAAACTTACGAGTCAAGAGTTTACTAAAACTACGTTGATCTAAGCATCGCTACACTATATGTGTAGCATACTTGTCTAGAAAAAATCTCATAGATTTGATGATCACGAATAGTGATTCTTACGGTGGAAAGTTTTCTCAGAGAAATGAAACTTCTTAGGGTTAGTACCTAAAATAAAACCCATATAACTTCTATCAATTTTGAATACATCCAGAAAGCCCTAAGGTCACTTCCATAATGGCAAATAATACATTGTGAGACAAGGTCAATATCATAAAGAAACTTTGTGGGTAATTTCATGCAACCTTTTTCATTGTGTTGAGTTATCAAAGCTCATCAATCATATGACGCATGACGTCACAATCAAATTAAGGCCACGATGTTTTAATACACGTCATGTGAGGTTTTGAAGAATTTATTTTTTGTTTTGTATTTATATTTCAATTTTCCAACTTATGGTTATTAAACTAGAATCAGCATTTCGGGCAAAACACAAGAACAGAATAAAAGCTGACGTCATAATCCTAGGATGCACACTCCCCGGCATCGTGACCGCTCACAACCTGAAGAAGCGCTTCGGAAACTCCATCGACATCATGGTGCTGGACCTCATAGGGACAGCCAAGCGAGCCTCCAAGCTCAACGTGGCCTTCCAGGAGAATGAAGGAGACGAGGAGGAGCTCAGCTCGTCGAACCTCGCCAACCTGCAGGAGTACAACAAGACCGCGAGACAGGTCATCAACAACGTGGCGCGCTACTACCTCGCTAAATACTCTAAAGAATTTCGCATCCCTCTTCCGACCTCTATAGTAGCACCCGAACAAGTGCAGTCTCAACTCAATAAAGTTTTTCAACATGGAAACGGCAAAAAAGTCGATTGCGCCACCAACTTACATGAGTTTGAATATTTAAATTTCATGGAGAAATTCGAGCTGAAACAGTATCATAATCTACTAGATCAGAGCATGAAAATGTTGTTTCAAACTAATCTGTTCTCATTAGAGAGCGAGAGAAAGACCCTGCTGTATTACGATCAGACCACCATGGATAAGCATATCTGTGGCGCGCTGTGCTTCGGCACAACACGAGAGATCATGCGAACCACAGTGAGACTGGTATGCGGTGCGTCTGCTGACTCCGTTTCTGTGCTGTTCTACCTGCACCAGTGCTACAGGACCAGCAGCGCGAAGAACCACCTCAGCGGAGACAATACAAGATTTCGGGAGAAGCTGATAGGCTTCTGTGGGCGGAGACTGGCACACAAACTCCAGGAAAGTGTAGCCGATATAACGCAGCCCGTTAAGAGTGTCACGCAGATACGAACATGTCCTGAAGACCAAGTTATAGTAGAAACTAGAAAAGGAGACGCCACTTACGTCTGCAACCTCTTAGCGATGGCTTTGAAACCACACGAGCTACACAAAATCGACGTAGATGACGAGCTCATGTCAAAGTGTGCCGCGAAGATTACCAGTGATATGATACCGGGCCTGGCTAAGAAGTTCATCATACAATATGAGGAAAACTTTTGGAGCCGACAAGGATACAGCGGAGACATTTTGAGCATTCGAGGCCCAATCGTATGGGCCATTGAACGTCCAAAACTTTCTAATACAGGAAGTACAAATCGTTACGCAGCTCTCATTGGATACTTGATGGTGACAGACAACAACATCGATGACTATAGGGAAGCCGTCATAGAGCAGCTGGTCAAGCTGTTTGGTGAAGAAGCAGCTTACCCGGTTACCTACAGGGAGTCGAGGATTGCTGACGTTTTTGTACCCCGATGTGGAGATTACGTTGCTTTGAAGAGGATGACCTCGCAGGGCAGTCCTAAGTTTCTCGAATGGGCGTCATTGGATATTTTTGCTGAAGGTGACGTCGCGGCTGCACTAGAAGCTGGTCACACGGCATACGTCCACCTGCTGAGTTGTCTCCGTCCTCAAGCTCAGACCTACGAGGACCTGAGCGGGATGGAATGGCCCGTGTTCCTCGACGACAACCCGATGTCTCGGTGGATGTCTCAGGTAAACATTGTGTCCGGAGTGCGGTGGACAGTTATACTGACTCTCTCTGTGGTAGCGATATCTATGTTCAGATCCATGAGAAAATAAGGATGCTGTCGAGTACTCGATATAGAAATTGAATAAAATTATTTCAAAAAGAATTGACTCTTTACATTCTTGGATTGAATCTTTATACCAATTTACAATAGGTACTAGGAAAAAACTACATATTCCAGTCATTCCCTTCAGCTGGCCCTAATATAGGTCGGTGCTATCTATGAGAGGTGTGCTCTAACCCCGACCTTGGCTGAGTCAGTTGGGTGCCACTGAGTCAGTGTCACTCAGGGTCACTCAGCGTCGATCAAACAGGTCAAGTTTATTCCTATTAGGGTACCATAATTATGAACTAGGAACTGTGTCCTATGACTCCATATAAGAAAAAATTGCAGCAGCACACTAGCAAATCAAAAACCAATACACCATGATTGCTTATATTATGCTACGATAATCATAATCTTATTATTATTACTGATTTATTACAGTGGTTAAATGATCAGAAAGGTAAGTTACCGTTTAAATTGCACAGGCGTTATTGTAAAGCCTCGGTACAGTTAAGTACATAAATTATTTAGTTCAAAGGGAAATTTGTTTAGTGTAGACGGAGTTTTATTTCAATTACTTCTATGAAACTGCAAAATGCTGAACAAGCAGTTACCGTTTTGACGCTGGAGGGTCTACATTCGACTATTATAACAATGATTTATTGCCTGATTAAATGTTACGAGCAAGTCTCGTTTAGTATTATACAGGCGTTAACAATAGTGCCTGCTATTTAAATGAATTACTCAGAATACTGGTAGCTATTTGCGTTTTCAGTGAACATTATTTAATGCAACTAATAAGAACAATAATGTATAATTACTTGTGTTGAGTCTGGTCGTTTCTTTGTATAATAAGTATGTATTTACAAAAGAAAAGTATATAAGTATTATATCCGTTATCTAGTACCCACGACACAAGCGTTTGCTTAGTGTGGGGCTAGATGGCGCTGTGTGCAATGTCCCGAAATATTTATTATTATTATTTATTAATATATGAGATACTCAAACCACAGTATCTAGAGCTATTTCAAATAGGTATACTCGTATATCCAAAGCAAGACAGTTGAAAATAACAATTTTGTAGAGTTCTTTGTGCAGTATGGTAACTAGGGGGCAACATTTTTATTATTTTTGAGTAAGCATTACTTAGGTGGAGGAAGATTTCAGTAAGATATAGATTCAAATTTGTATTTAGTGCCTATTCATTTATGACATCTACCTAGATATTGATCCTAACATGTAATTACTAGTGAAAAATAATAGGATACTTACGTACTATGTAGTAGGTACTCTGAACAATAGAATTATAAACTAAGTTTAGTCAGTTGCTGCTAGCTATGCACTAGAGGCTTTTGTCTCTTAAAACAAATTTAAAACAGTTAATAACAAACATTTGTCTCAACAAAGCTGACTACTTGGATTTTTTTTTGTTATGAACCACCTGCATTTCATTATTTTATTTAATGTAACTGGCCGCTGCTGCAGACATTGAATTATCCAGGTACCTACTTCACTAACACGAGACCACAGTCGAAGGTTAAGTCGCGTCCATATTTTCTTTCTACACTTTTTCTCGTGTCATTGTATGTCTGACCTTGGCAAGGTGACGGAAGCATTTCCGTTGAAAAAACGCTGAAATGGCGACCACTAGGAAACAACTGTAACATTATTTATTCCGGCTGACCGACCACTAAGTGATTAGCTAAATCTATTTCCTATCTGAAGAAGATTGGCATTGTTTCAGGTTATCTTCCTAGTTTTAGTTACTAGGTCAGATTAAGGCAGGCGATTAAATGTTGGTGGAACTTATTTCCTACTTTTTTTGGACTGAGTTGCTTTAAACTAAACTTTTTTATAGCCCTAATTCGCCTCACCTAATTCGCAAAGTCTTTTTTATGTACAGTAGGTAGGTATATTTTGTTTCTTTGTTTTGTATTACTGGAGACCTAATTGCTTAAATTGTAGAATATCTTCTTGATTCCAACGTAAGGATGCTACAATATGCTTACGGGTATTGGAAAATAATCAGTTTGATTTTTTATATAAGTACTAATTACTCAACTATAGGTAACCTAGCCTTGAAATTCGATGTACTATATTCACTAGGTATCCCAGTTCTTGCTACACTTAAATTCAGAGCAAAAAGAACTTCCTTATCACCATAGATTACACATACCTACAGTATATGTGAACTTGTACTCGATTTATACAGATTTCTTATAATCTGCACCAGACAAAAAACAGTCACAACTTTTATTCTATGACTACGCGACTATTAGAATGTACTCAAATATCATCTAATTATCTTCTAGTACCATATAGGTATACTAAACTGTAGTACGTCAAAGTATTAGGGGAAGAAACATTTTTGATTCCAATTTCTGTAATTCTGATCACTTTTGATTACATACTCTTCCTCCTTAAGTTTTATTAGAAAATATATTCCTGTACGATTTTGGAATAAAAAGGCATTTGATTTAATTTAAAAAAAACAGGATCAACGGGGATTTTGTACCCCCCCTTTTTATTTAAAAATAAATATAAATTACATTTCCTAGTACTTTGCGACTACTGTAAACCGCTACTAAATAAAACCACCATTTTACCTAATATTAAAGTACTTATTGGAAGGTCAATTTGGCTCGTGAATTGTTTTGTTCTGGCAGTGAATCGTCTAGTAGTTTACGGACCCGTTGTGTATGTAATAACTCAAATTCTTTATCCACTTGACTGTCCAATGGCACTATAGTACCGTGTAGTATAGTATATTCAGAATGAGATAGTTTAATTATTATGATAATGAAGATAGTGTACATAATATAACGTTTTACATTAATGTTGGGCTTAAATAAATATTCCTTTAGAATTGTAATACTTTCACTCAATCATCTCTTTCATTCATCATACTGACATAGTATTAGTGTTTGCTTCCAAGTCATCAATGTCATTTTTTTGATAAAATGGAAGTTATAGGCCCCTAGCACGCCTATAACTATAGACTTCAGCCATCTTGGACAGTCTCCTAGCAAACACTAATTGTTTGAATGGGTGGAGGGCTTAGTTAAGCTTTGCACGTTAACTCGTAAGTGAGTTAACATAAAATAAAATCTATCCAAAAGACAAGAGGACACGCGGCCTATTTGTATGTCTAGTGTGTGTATGTTCCTAAGTTAGGTGATCCCAACTTTAGCATAGTCAAAGAGAGAAGTTTTGAATTTGTAAATCATAATAAAATTTATCCGTAGATAAAGATATGTTCCGATATTACACTAAGGCATTTCTCACGGTGATCTTCCGTATACGAGAAATAAAGAGATGATCTTACTCATAGCGTAATACCTTCGCATAACTAAATTCCCCATGGCTAGGTAGAATTCAAACGTAGCAGAAATTAAAGAGTTCGTCTCTCTCAGATATACTCCAGTTAGAGTCAGTGTGAATAAATGGAATTTGCATTAAGTGTATGATCTTTACACTATAAGTTTTACTGAGAGTCCCAAATGGGTAAAAGTTTTGAAGTAAACATGAGACTCTGCTCATAAATATAGGTCAAAAATATTATTCAATTGTAGCTGCATTCAAATAAATGTTGGAGGCATTGCTCAATAGGATAAGTCGTATTAGACAAGTTATTTCAATATTTGAAATAAGATAATGTAGAAAAACAGTGAAAGGACTATAGCATTTTATAATATCTTGTATCTTTACAGTTGGAGTGAGAATAAAATTGATTTGTTAGTACGTCTGTACAATTTGGAGTAGACTTATTAGTTTAAGTACACGGAAGAGTAAAATATTACCAGTTTACCTTTGCCTATACAAATACATTGTAAACGTTACAATGAAACTTAATCCTAACCAGTGCCTACTAATTAACTTACAATACTTTACCAACTTTATCTGGATCATAAACTCAGGAATCAGGAACCAACCAGGAATGACCTAACCGCTGAAATAAAAGTGCCTACAGCATTCCACACCCTAACTCATAGTAATGAGTCCTAACACAAAACCTATACAAAACCTAACATATCGTCTACCCATCCGGGCCTATTTCTCCTAACAACCAGCTAAACTACATAACCAAGCAAAACTAGAGATTCCGGAATCTCACATTTACATTTAAACGTGTTGAGAATCCTACAAGGAAATTCAGTCTAAGCAATTACCAACCGGTAATTGTCCTGACTTACATTCCGCTACTCGTGGGTCCCTACACCGAACTGGCAGGTGGGGCAACACCTTAAGACTAGTGCGCTAAAGCCCGTGTTTTGCGTGTATAAAACGCCAAGTGGATACCTACAATATATACATAAATATAATATACAATCCTCATCACATTAACCATGGCGACTTAGATGCCACAAGGCAGGGTCGACACTTCTACGTCTGTTAAATAAATCGTCATGGCAACATGAATAAGAAAGGGGACTTTTCGCCTGCTTGGTATTCCCAAGTAAACAGACCCGCAAGCGTCCACTTTGCGTCGCCCCAGCAACTCTAACTCGTCTTCGTTCACACCAGCAAAATCATACCGGTTTCCGACAAGAAAGAGCCCAGATCTATCTAGACCGTAGTCCGGACAAACCCAGTTCCCAATGAACAAATTGTGAAAGCTCTAAATTCCAGAAGACGTATCAAATACTCCCAACTAATTCGTCTTATTGGAATTCCTACGGTTTGGATATTGTTGTGTTTAGTTAAATTGTTAACAACTCCAATCGTATGTATTGTGAGTCAGATTCAGTTGCATTTCTAGTTAGGTAGCCGCAGCTAAGACCGTATTTCAGGCCCATCCTCGCAGATCAGCGTACCTCACCTTCGTACAACTTTCACTAACCACCCTATTCCAACGAAAACCAGCAGGAAGTTGTTTTATTAAGTATTGTTTGTTAACAACTCCGATTCCCCAAAAAAATGCAAAGTAACCGCAGCTAAGACCGTTAGGCCCATCCTCGCAGATCAGTTACCTCACCTACCCCCATCTAGTTAGCTGACTTGATTTTATTCCCAAAATGATTTAAAAATGTGGATCAATTTCCAAATCAATAAATAAAACTTCCCCATTAATCTCCACCACAATCAAAATCCCACAAGTGACTTTAACACAAAACTTTCACAATCGGAACATCGGTTCCCTAATCCCAACCCGGCCCTACTCCCTAGTATACCTCTTTGCAGTTTTACACACCGCTCCGAGTATCCCTAAAAATTAGCCTACACTCGCTTTTATAGTTACCCCTTCCACCCTACTTTCTTCATAGTCTGTCTTTCTCTAACCAATCCCAAATCACACTGTCTGTCCCTTACTACCCCGTTACGTCGTTTTAACATACGTCTTTTTCAGTGTGTGTTTTCTCAAGTAATAAATATTGTAATTAATAGCCCTGTCAAGTTTTTGCTGCTAACATTTGAACTGTAACTTAGTGGTGTGTTTGCCCAGTTAAGTGGTTTTTTTGTAACTATAATTTATTGCCTGCGCATGCGCATGCTATCCTGCGGATTCGCCTGTATGAATATTGGACACAAAACAAACTTTCGTTTTATATATGTATTACTATTTTATCAGGTTACGCTGCCCAGGTCATCAGTATCTGTTAAAGTCGTAATGATTTACCAACATACAAACTTTCCATTCTCATATCACCAATTTTATGATAGCTCGCGTTGCTTAGAACATCAGGAATCATTATGACATACAAACATACCTACCAACCTTCCCTCCTATACCACTAACATAGTAGATCTGTCATCGCAATATATATGTTTCGTTTATCGAAACGATTTCTGTTATCGTAGTACTCGGGTTTCGTTGAATACGACTCTTTAATAGTGCCATAGTTTCAGTTGTTTATGACATAGATGTGTTTGCTCGATGTAATTACTATGAAATACTGAGCAAGATTCGAACTCGCCGTTGTCATTGTTTGTCATAATCCTTATGGTTAAGATGATGATGATGAAAACATTAGAAAGGTTTTCCGATAGTGATGAATTTGGTGTACTTAATAGTTTGACACGTCGAAGTGACAAGCAAGGTTCGAACTTGCGGTTCCTTGTGTATTGAATATATCGATTTGTAAGGATGCAACTTGATAAATTCATTTGGTAGAAGCAAGGATCGAACTTGCTTTTAATAGTGCATAATTTAACCCATTGTCATTGTCTAATGATTCTTAAATAATAATGATGATATAATTTGGTAGTATTTTCCGATAACGATGAAATTGCTGCAGTTATTTATCCAATTTAAGTGGTAAGCAAGGATCGAACTTGCATTTAAGTAAATGGATTATTTTTAATGAGTCGATACAGATGAAATTTGCTTGATTTATTTGTTTGAAGAAAGACTCGAACTTGCTTTTAACGGCGCAATATTTAATGTATTATTTCTCAGTTTCTGATGATAATGATGATGGTTTTAACGGCCTAACCTGGACCGTTACAATTTGAGCAACCACGCGCCATGCCAATAACGCAGTATATCGTGTTGTCCGCCTGTCAGTCAGTGGGGCACTACCAGTGGTCATGCAATGTATGTCTGTATTGCATTCCAATCAGGGGCAACGCAATAGGCCTACAATATATTCATTTAATTCATATGTTGTTGTATAACGATTGCTTGGAAGGTCCTTGAAAAGGAAAGTTTGTCCTTGGTTCTAATTATTTTGTTCGAGTTTATGTACCTACATTTGATTATTTTTTTTAACCATTCCATCGCAAGCAGGAAGTTGGTTAATAGTTTTTTTGTATGATTATACCGCTAATCATTAACCTATTTTTTATAATAATTATCAGAGATAATGGATAAATAACAGTAATCTAGGCTTTTAAATTGATATATGCCTAAACTAGTAGCATAGGCATGCCATTCAAAAGGAATAGGTTAACGTAGTGTTAACAGTAAATTATTTAACTTGCGTTGGACAAATAACAATACAAAATCTCTAATGCCAATATGGTATCACCAATCTGCTCAGTTATTAGGCTACAAAACCAACTGGTTCAATCCCTCAGAGTAATGTCAGTCAACCGACTTGAAGCTAAGTTCTCAGAAGGCAAACCTTGCATTGTTTTTTGCATATAACATGATGTGCATTGTGCATGCCGACCCATGGGGTAACGAATCAATCATCTAAAAGATCTTGAAATTTGCACGGCAACGTTGATCACTTTAAGAATCTTATGTTGAACTAGTGGATGCTCGCGGCTTCGCTCGCATTAAGAAGTAAAACTTGCATCTCTTATTTCACCCCTTTGAAAGAGGCATTTCCAAAAATCCTTTTTTAGCGGATGCCTACGTCATAACATCTACCTTCATTCCAAATTGCAGCCCAATCCGTCCAGTGGTTTGGGCTGTGCGTTGATAGATCACTATATCAGTCAGTCAGTTAGTCAATCAGTCAGTCACCTTTGAGCTTTATATACTTATATATAGATTACATTAAAAAAATATGTACCTACTGAATTTTCATTTACATTGATAATACATAAGATCAACCAAAATCTACAGATTATTTAAAAATATTTTTAGTGTTGTTCTGTTGCGAATAATTTACAAGACGTAATTGACCAGAAACATTGGTTTGGTATGTATAAGTGTATAGTAAATTCATAGTTGATAGTTAGGGTGAATTTCCTCGATTTCTCAACACGCAGTGCTTAATATGATTAAGAGTATCACATAACAATAATGTTATCATTCCAGGCCATTGTGTGCGCGTGCGCAGATACTCTAACCATTTTCCCTGAAACTCCGAGGTTACTTCGACGTCGTATGTCACACTGAACATCGCGACGCGACATCAGTAATAGGTATGTTCATTGGTCAATTTAAAGCAAAAGAGGTAAAATAACTAACTGTATTAATAGTAAAAAAACACTTAAAGTAAATATATAAATAAGCATAACTTAATAATTAACTCAATTTTTTTAAATTTCTTTAACCTATATAGAAAACATATCAGTCCAAACCTAGGCTTAAGCTACGACCCAAGTCGTTAGGTTCAGACTAAGTTATAATAAACTAGTTTGAATAATTTAGTAATTGCCTTCTTTAACTACCTAGATAGTAAATAACGGGGACTTACCTTCCTCTTCAATTACCCAAGTAATTTTATATTAAGACCACGACAAACTATCTACATACCTAGATAAACCATTTCAACAAAATTAAGAGCACTAACAGCAATTTTATTTTACTATATCTTTTAATGTAAGAAGCACTTGACATTACTCAATTAACACGAGAGGTTCTGATGTGGTTAGTTATTGGTACTTATATTCTAGTGGGCTTATCAGATAAGGTGGAATGGACACTTATAAACGATCGTATGAATGTATCCTCGGAACCGGCCACTGACCTACACTTTAAATTGCCATCGAGTTGCCTGTACAGAGTGTACATAGAAAAGCAGTAAGAAGTGGTTAGAACAAGAACATCAATTGAAAGAATGGATCAAAACAGGTGAGAGAGTACCTAGACAAGTACTTCAGATTATCTGAGATTACTACATAAATCAATAAACACAGATTTTTCATGCTTGAGATTTTCTTTTCTCCTAAAGATATTAATCTGAATTAAATGAAATGAAAGTTTGATCAATTTATTTTCTTAAACTTTCCTGAAGGATAAAAGTTCTTGCTTATCAGATGCGAGGCACTGCTCGCCAGCTTGTATCCAAAGAGGTTCATAGCCACCTTACACACTTTCTGTATTTTATCAACACTTTCAAAATCCAACGACTTTTTCCACCTAAACGGCATATTTCTAGTTATCCTATACGTCGAGCTGATGCCGGGAATTTCGACTGTGCCATGGCCGTGGAGAAATTCTTTCACAGAGCTCGTAAAGTCAAGTCTCAGGAACTTAAATACTTGACGTGTTGTTTCATAAGGTTCTAGCGCCAAGTCCTCGTAACGAAGAATCATAAGTCTAGTGGGATATTTCTGCAAGAGTTGGGTAGCCGCGTGGTAGTTACTGACCATGTCTCCACACACCTGGCGCGGGTCCCAGCAGTCTGGCGCCGCGCTGCAGCTGCCCCAGTGCATCCGGGAGTGCATGAGACCACGAGGGTCACGCACCAACAGCACCACCCTCAGATTCAGCTGTATATCTTCCAGCAACTCCTCGACTAGACTCAACCTCACACGCAGAACTTTCATGCTTTGAAAAGGAAATAACTTACAGAAGTTATCTGTGAACTCTAGATTGTAGCATGGTGTCTTATCGGACTTACAGTGCTCCCAGAGCATTGTATTGTGACTAAACTGCTCCCAGTGTTTTCTTCCGTGTGTGAAATAATGCTTGGCGCCTGAAAAATTGCACTTGAACATATTTCTCAAACTGTTTACTGCTTTTGCAGCATACGGAGGTCCTTTTATCTGTTTCATCCCATAAACCAATAAGGGCTCGTAGTGATAGAAGCTGCCTGGAACAGAATTGAGAATCTCACCGAAAAATGTGGAGCCAGACCTCCAAGTGGAAACTATGAGGTTCCTTATGGGATGTCCATGTTGTTTCACCAGTAAGTCCTCTAGCTTCCGTGCTCCGGAATTTGTAAAGTTATATTTCCGGAGATCGAATTTGATCCGTTTTAGAGTGCGTTGTAGTATTTTTGAGAATTTCTGTTTTTCTTCATTCGATGCTGCATTTGATGTTCGCGATGATGATATTGAAGACGACATAAGACACGAACAGTCATTGTTGTCCTTTCTTTCTGCAGATTGATATAGTAGCTTTGTGATTCCAGCTAAAGTATATAACACCAGAAGACAGAAAACTATGCGCAGAGTATACAAACTAGTCCGATATGGCATTACTTTATTGTCACACAGTGGTATAATATCCCGAAAATAATTAAAAGTCTTCTTCATCTTGACAATGCATCACTATCTGGCATAGGATCACAACTAGTCACTACTCACAAATTAAACAAGTAACCAATTGTTAGCGTAAAATTTTGTAGATTTACATCTTTATCGCCAAATGTATCAGGAACCTACATTTAATAACCATTAAATTAATTATTACGTCGTAACAAATTTTCAATGGATCCGATTATTTTCATACAAACTTAGATAAATCTAATTTTTCAATTTTTGTATGGTTATTAGATCCAGCACAAGTTTGTTTCAATTTAGATCCTTTTTGTTTAGGAAATAAGATCTAATTTACTTTCAAATGAAAGGATTACGGAAATATCATCGTATTAAGATGCAAGTACGTATGTCATTAATTATTATTTAACTTTTTCCTTCACCGTTATATTCAGCCATTCTCATCGGAGCCGTTATCACGCTATTTGATAAATATGTGAGTGTATATTTTTATTATAGAGAGAAATGCCCGAATATATAATTCATCTGGACTTTCATTCGTCATTTATTGACATTATTTTAATAACAAAAATTTTCATTGTTTTATTAATAAAACTAGACATACGTAACTTCTAAAATTTTATAAAAGCTTACCTAATGTTATAAATTCAATTTGACGAGATATTGTAATTTGTGTAGCATATTCTGTGATATTAGTACTTATACCTATGTATGTTAAAATTTTACATTATCAATAAAGATTCTTTATCTTTATCTTATCTTTATTCATCGCAACTGGAAAATAACAGAGTCTATATTTGATGTATGCAACGACTTTATTAGCCATTAAAGTAGAAGCCAAGGATAATTTATACCGCTCTTTCTTGAAGTTGCAGAATAAAATAGTGCAGTACAAGTGTCTATGCTGACTAGATCCAAAGACACCTTAAGAGAGCCATCGATATCATCATGAATTGTATAATATCGCTGAGGAGAGAATATGTACTTACCTATACTTACTCAATTTTTAACGCTTAGGTATGCTTAACCACCACTGTAGTTGTAGCACATTTGTCGTAGAATAAACCTGGATTGTAATTCTCAGGGAACAGGATAACTGTTATGCCTCGGTTAAATAGCCTAACAGCGGGGATGATGAATGCAGTATTTATACGCATGCGTGATAATTAGTTTACAACTTAGATAAATATTTGTATGTATTTTTTTTTGTGTATGTATATTTTACCATTTCTGAAAAACCTAGCTCTGTGTCGAAGCAATTTATTCGTTGTTATAAAATCCTAGCGCAATAAATCAAATCTCGCTTTCAATAGTTATAAAACACGCCATATTGTATTCACTCTGTGTAATATTGTATTGAAACTCGGCGCACGCGCAGAGGTCAAGCGTCTAGCCTCGGGACATGTTACAGAATAGAAATTTAAAGCAAACGAACTAATCATACGTTGTTATTACAAGACTTATATTTTCGTATTAAGTACCTATAGTAAATTATATCGCCTGAAATAAAAAGTATAAATTTTACGAAATAACTAACTAGTGAAGTTTGAAGTCTCTCCTGAAAAATTTATTTGAGTAAATTTTTCAGGAGAGTCTTCAAACTTCACGCTTAGTGACCGTTACGATACAAATCACACTTAAAAATAATTTTGGTATTAAGTGGAGTTGGCTGGTTTGCCAATAAAGGTATCGATGTGCAATCGTGCTATCCTCCTAAGGCACTATTTTTTAGGAAGAGATTGCTTTTAGCGAGAAGCCTGGCTAGCAAAGTTTTATTTTCTAAGGACAGTTAGTAGGTACTATCTATAGATAGTTAATTATTTATTTGTAAAATATACTACAAATCAAAACCAAATCAAAAAATCTGATTAAATCAGGGATAAGTACACAATTTCAGGGCGACTATTTATGATAGCCCTTATATATATAGTCAGCTTTGTTTCAGCATTTGTTACGGCAGCTTTATAGCAAATTAGCAACGGATCATTACGACTGCGTAACAATTAATCTTTCTGAAGATTTTCAGGAACTATCTTGGTTCCATCCCTATTACGGAATAGGGCAATAGTTCAAGCTTACGTTTCGGTTTCCACATTGAGCAAAAAATAATCTTTTCTTTTTTTCCGGCCTTCCTATTCTTTGCTGTATTGGCGTTATTCAGCCAAATTAAATGAGCCAGTTTTTGTTTTACTTTCAAGAGGAACAGCATGCAACCGTAACGAGCCTGCCATTGTTTTGCCCATCAAACATTTGTTGGCAAAACGTTTCGTTCGCGCCTTCCCTCGTCAGTCGACGCGCGCCTTCAGCTGAGATTGACAACTAGCTTTGACGTACGGCGCGCTTTATTTGTATACGAAATGTCATCCAATTTAATTAATGAAAAATATCCAAATGATTCGAAACTGAACAGTTTTAGTGCACTTTCTGATAAGAGTTTAACTCCCTTGAATGGGAGGTACCGGTCGAAAAGTTTGTCTAGTGATAAGTTGAATAAAAGCAACGAAGACCGCGCTGCGATCTTGGAGGATGTAGAGGCCCACCATATCACGGATAAGTCTGAAACCCCGGGCTGCCTGGTCCGGAACGGAATCATGGACCAAGCACCACACATCACAATCAATGGGTGAGTCCTATCTACCACAAATAATGCCGAAATCAGCCCATGTCTCTGCCACTTGTATGTGGCCTTTTGACAGTTTCTAGACTCAATTCTTGTACCTAGTTTTTTCCTAAATGTTTAGTACCTAGGTATTCGTTTATTTTTAACGCCTTTAAACTTTATTTATTCAACCTATTTTTGAACCACTTAAGAAACATGTACCTAATAGTGCAAGTGTAATACATTATTACAATTTAGTTTTTTTTATGTCGAATAAATTCAACTCATAATAAATGCAAACACATACCACACCACATATATTTTGCGAGCTCCCATATAAGTAGCAATTGTTACCAATACAATGTCAATGTTGACTTATCCAATAAACTGTGTACCTACAAGACTTGTATGTTTCCAAATTGCTGTAATGATTTTTATTCTTAACCATTATTATTCTTGTGTAACAATTGGATTTATACAGTAGATACATGAATCAGTTAAACTACTTGCCCATGACATAAACATTTCAGCAGTTGTTTAGCCTATCAAAGAACTTACAGCAGTTATTAAGGCATGTCAGACACCTCATTTGATAAGAAGAAATTAAATAACTAAGTTCTAACTTAAGTAAGTAATATGAAATGTTTTAGTTTGTTATGTGTTAAAATATTTATTATTCATGAATTACTTAAATAGTTTAATATATTTAAGTAAGGTAATTAATTGGTTTTTAAAATTTATGGTAAATAGTAACCAGTTTGTTTTTAGTAAATGTTAAGTATAATTCCTACCTATTAGACAGTTTTGTAAATCTGTCTGACATACTTTCATACACCAAATGGTTTAAAATATCTCAAGTGTTACAACAAATTCTAATTAGCCTAATTGATGTGACACCATTGAACAAAAGTGGAAAGACCCACAAGTGAAACACACCTATAGCCCACTCTAATGGATTTCCAACCATATCACTATGCAGTAATATGACCAGATATGAATCTTGAACATAATAATATGTAAAAATCAGTTTATGGCACAATATTAACTGATTTCACCTATGTTTGTATAACATCTACAAAATCTTCTCTACTTTTAAATATAAACTCAGACTTAGTTGCATTTTACATCAACAACTTATAGATTGACTAAGTACTTAAGTAGGTACTAAGTGACTATCATAAGTGTACTTTTATGTATGTACCTATATTGATGAATAAATGAAATGAAATGAAGTAATATTGAAGTTTATTAATGTTAGATAATTTTACAAGAGCTTTCTCTTTCTTTTTTGTTTGCAATAGTTAATTATATATGAATAATTTTAAATTTATTTTGTCAATAAAGGCACTGTACAGATGAAAAAACAAGCATGAATGAAGTGCAATCCCAATAAATGTAGGTACATACAAATTACAAAAATACATTCCACCACCAATCAAGCAGCAAATCAGTAGTTAAAGTACCTACTTACCATTTCTGAGTAGAAGTAGAGATAGCTCACATGATTTGGTTGCTTCTTGCCCTCACCACCTTCATAGTGATGATAGCGCAGCTCTGGAATGTTACCCAGTGCTCTGTTTCCTGGAAATGACAATAGAGTGGTGAATTTAAGATCATTGACTATCTCACACAACAAAAATATTGCTGGTGAAACAATTCTGAAGATAACTTGGCAAGTTAATAACTAATCTTTGAGTACTATTCTGTGCTGTCCAAATACTTATATTCAAAGTGTTACTTAATAGAAGAGAAAGATAGTATAGAACCATAGAATAAAATAGTTTTAGAACCTTTTGTAGTTTTATGGAAAATACAGAGATTTTCTCAATACAAGCAATTTGATATGCTAGTCATGCATAACTCGATGAGATAGTTATACTGTTAAATTTACTTATGGTTATGTTAATGTCTATGAAAAACTCTGTCAAAATTTGTAAGCCGATGAATTGTTTATGTTAAGCCATTATTAAAAATATATCATTGTTTTCTGGGCCCAATTTGGAAATTTGAGAATTACCTACTTTAACAAAATAAAGTTCATTTAATTTTAGTTAAAATACTACTTCATACTTAATGAGCTGGCTACTAAACTTTTGTTTAAGTTGACTGACCAGACTATAAAATGATATAGGTGGATATTAGTGAAGTTTTTACTAAGGGGCTTAGAGGAAACAAACAAATTGCAGCTACATATTCATTCATCATCAATCATACTTCTTAAAATTCTTATGTGCCTCCAAAATACTGTAGGTAACCGAACAGGAACCACTATCAAATGTTTGTATTGGCTATCTGTCTGATATGGTAGCAGAGTAAATAAATAGGAAGTTGTCACGGATATAGGCTCAGGAATCAGCATAACTATAATTATACAGTATATACATGTTTTAACCAATAATTTTCTAAGATTTTGTTTGTATAATTATTCCTGTTTTCATAAGTAACTTTCATTTAAGTATGAAAAAGTTGCGAACACTGATTTAACTATTTTATTTTTCTTCAATTTACTCTGCCAGCTAACTATATGGCTCACAAACAAGCCCACATATTTACATGTAGGTACTATTGTTTGTTCTTCATATCTAAATTACTTATTAGTTCACTACTTTGTTCCTTATCATAAAACCCAAAGGACAATCTAATATTTGAAAAGTACCTATGTTACATGGTAAATTATGAGGTTGACAAGTTGACAAACAAGTCCATATGTAGCTCATATAAAAAAAATATGTCATTGGTGTAGTGCCAGGAACAAACCAAAGGGTGTCCGATCATAAGGCGGATGTTCTTTCACAGAGTCATAGTCGTTGAACACAATACACTTCACAGCTTAGATATTTCTTTACCCCAAAATACTAACTACTTACCAACTTTAGCTGACGTTGTGACCCAGCTGGTTCCTGGTCTCCGATATTATACCGCGAGTTTCGAGTATACATGATGCCTGAAAAAAATACGATACTTATCAAATAACCATAATGTTAACAATAATCCACATGAAAACACAATTAAATATGGATTCAAATCACATAAGTAAGTACCCAGGAAGTTTAAAATCGTATTAGATAATTCCTTAGTTTATACCCATACACGTAAATAGGTATATAGGAGGTGTAATTTCCAAGATAACACATATTTAATAACTAATGCAGTGCGTTTACTCCAGTATTGAGTTATCAGCGGGTACATCGTTATCTCAGACTACCTACATTAGCACAGGAGCGGCCCTCCTTCGATTGGATGGCCGCGCTGATAACTGCTAGATCCAAATTAGTATTTACACCGCTATGTGCTGAGATACACTTCCTCGACGTGTTTATTATATTTACTTGTAACTAGTGTGAGTGATATTGTTGTGGAATATGGACGAGTACAATAAAACGCCGCTGTTGCAGTAAGTTTAGATATTTTTACTTAGTGATAGGTATATGACGACCAACCTCGTGGTTCGATGGTTTTTCACTATGGTCGCATGTACTGAAATATAACTAAGTACAGGTTGGTAATGAAGTATGATTTTAGATGAATATGAAATACTGGTCTACTTACTTTGAATCTGTCTAAACGCTGAGACATTATTGATTTTAGTGAATATTTTTCGGGTTTAATTTTTGATACTGGATTCGGTCAGGAAATAATTGAGTAGTACTTATTTAGAAAAACATATTATTTACGAGTTTCTACGTCATTTGTGAAACGTTCGAAGCCACGCTGCCTTTTTCATTCATAGCGATTTGCGCTTTATCATGATTGGATTGTGCATACAGCTGCATTCGTTGCTATTTGAAGATATACTAGTATTTTTTTACACATAATATTTTATGCTACAATTACATGGCACTCAGCAAATAACGTATGGTTGTCCCAAAGTATGGTAGCGCTAGTAACATTAAACTACGCATCACCGAACAAAGCTGTAAATTAAAATATCAAAAAAAATACTTAAATAAGACCTCGTCCAATAGTTTCCAGTCACATGAGTATCTAATTACACACAAATAGCTGGTAATCTTTGCACAGCCTTGCTTTGAATAGAGCACACGGTGGCTGCACCTGATTACATAAACCAATTATTACACTACCTAGAATGGAGTGTGAAGTTGACGACTTCATTCATTTGTATCATTGTTGCTGGTGGATTTGTCCGCGCTTTTGAGTGATAACAAGTAACTAGTCTTTGTCCCTTTGATATCATTCGTAACCTTTAGTAATTATTCTGAGTTATAAAAAATTATGACAACCGTTATCGAGCACGGATAGCCAATTACTCAATCAATGAATATAGTTCTAAGTTAGGACGTTTCTTTACTTCGGATATACATATTTCCGTTGTAGTTAGCATATTAACACACCTTTAAGGCCCTGTCTTTATTTATGCAAAAAGTAATAATAAACTATCGCTCTGTCCCGTCAAGACGTTAATACAATACAAACAGATCAACGACTCAAAAAAACTTACCTACTTTAAAATACATAGTTATGTGTGATTGTGACGTGTACCTATTATTGTCATTTCTGTGTTTGCGAATAATTTTGATTATCCACGCGCTGTAATATTCGGTCGGAGAGTACGGTTTCTTCCACTGTTATTTAAGTTGTAAATATGTGAAAATATGTTTAAATGTTACATCATTGTTTGCAAATTATCGTAAAAACATCGCATCACATAAAATAACATTATCTGTTCTTACTCGTAAGCTAAGCATGTGAACCCAAAACTAAAAGAAAATAATCCAAGACATTATTTTGGACGGCAAATTTATTGTTACAATTTTATTTGTATGCCGTACGCCTTTGTTGGTAAATTTCATGATTTGCTAAAAAACACATTGAACAAAAAGATTTCTCATAATTAAAATTTTATTATACCTTTATTATAATTCATCAAATAACATAAATAAAATGTTTATTTTTAATATCTTTTACCACAACAAGTAATTACACTGAAAGCTTAAATCAGTCCCTAATTCATGTGGGAAACTTGAATCGGTCCCTAATAGTGGTGTCATATCGGTTCCAAATGGTGGTCGATTCGGTATCAAAAATACATACTAGTTGTCCCCTTGTCATATATGACAGAGACACTCACGTGAGCCCTTATCAAGGTCGACAAACCCAACCCTGGCTATAAGCTGAGTCTACATTGGACCACTACTGTATTCACTGATCGGCTATAACTAGGGATAATCGCACAATTCACTACAAATATACAAGTGCTAAAACTAATCTGGCTGTTAAAAGCATTTTAATAAGCATATTAGCAATTATTTTAAGGGAATCGTTTGTTTAGGTACCTACATAAAAAACTTTCAAAACACTAATCAAATATTCCACTTGAGCAAGAAAATAAAGCCTTTTACATACTTCCTTCAATAAAACCAAATGTAAATCTTGGGAAAAAATGCAAAGTTGCGTGAGTACCCACTAGAGATGGTTTTAGTAGTTTTATTATGGTCATAGTAAATTTATTGATAACATACTTAATTTGTTACACTCTTAAATTACAAACTGCGACATTGTAACACGTATTGTATGCTTCGAATGCTTGTAGCTATTAATATACATTAATAATCGAATTTGATACTTGGACTAGATGTATAATTTATTCAATTCCACTGTCTGTTCTTCATAATAGTGAACGAAAGCTGAAACATTCAGTACGTATTTTAAAATTGTTTTTGATTTTATCATTATATGCGTACAATTTAATTATCCAAATTAAATGTAGACCTGTCCTTATCTCTAGGTACTTGTAACTACGATTATGTGTTAGTATTACCTACTTACCGACTAATGTATACCGCTTTGATTGATAAGCCTATCGGAGTGATAAAATCCACCGGAGCCTTAAGTGCATACAGGTGTACCCACGAAAATGTTATTTGTAAACTAAAATAAACTTTTTTAACGCGCTTTTTTAAACTGAAATAATTCGATACTCGTAAGATCATTATTCTTAAGCCTACTTAGTACGATGTGTATCGATTTAAGGGTATGGTATTCTGCAGCAATGCATCAGGCGGGCTGTAGTCAAACGTAAACCTATACCACGTAAAAAAAGGGTTAAAAGTAAATGAATTTGGTTTGTGGATGTATCTCATTATTAAAATTAGTTTCTGGCCCAAAGAACTCATATCATTAAGTCAATATTACTTACTACTTTACTACATTAGCTTTGTTTTGTTTTACAGCTTTACTTTCTATTTTATATTACCTCTGTGTAAATTTAAAACTGGCCCACATTTTTAAAAGAAAAACAAAATAGAAATAATCCTTTTATCATGTTTTTATACAAAGAAATAATTACCTATTCACTTATCGCAATCCCTACCGTAGTAGTACACGAGAATAATTTGTAAATAGTCATTATACAAGGCAGTAGATGTAATCTTTTTGTCTTTACTTGTATCACAGTGATAATGTTTGAGATAACAACCGCAGACTTCATTCATAGATGTCGCCACTTTTAGTGACTTTGTTAAAAGCAAATTGTATCTTGAAACACGTGGTCTTGTTCTCATCGAATGACAGTGGCCAACTCTGGTGTCGATACTTTATCAAGCCGCCCTAAAGCCTTTGATGTGGCTTAACGACTGCTGTACTATGACATAGCCGGGACCTACAATTTAACGTGTGATCCGACCCGCGGAAGCGCCCACAATGGAAAATTTGCATTTTAGTCACCCATCCAAGTACAGACCGCGTCAAAAATTGCTAATCGCATGCGATTACCGCTTAACCGCCACCGCGCCGCTAGCTGAGCTACGGGCGAATATATACAAAAACCTGTAATCTCTTATCTGAAACCTTTAACCAGAAATATTTTAATACATTTTGTTTACATGGAAATTTCTTCACCAAATCAAATTGCTTTAATTTGCCTCTAAAATCTGTATTAGTGTTACAAATTTATTACCCTACATATTTCTAGTTAATCTAATCTGCATTAGGTATGCCTCGTAAATGTGCCAGAAAAAAGTTTTCACATCTATTCTAATTTTAATATTATCCTGTGTAGTAGCCAAGATAAGTTAGTATTAATTACCTTATCAGCTGAATAACATTAAATTGTTTAAAGTCATCATTTTATTGTGGTTCAGCGAGAGGTCAAACTATTCTAATTAATTGAAGACAGTTTATAATTTACCCCATGTTTAATGTGTTCTTAATTGAGATGAGGAATAATTTATTTTTGAAAAGGCTTTTACTGAAACTTCGCCTTTGCTTCATACACGTGGAGGATGTTATTTCCGAAGTAAAATAATGATGTCAAATCTTATGAGCTTGTTGAGTTGGGTCTCTTCTGAGTCATTCTCCCCCTGTTGAGATTGTGAGTCTAAAACCATCAAGTTTGTTGTTTGATGTCGGTTAAGGAGCAGTCGCAGCGGAAAAACACTACATATTTCTCCAGAGTTTCAGTAACAATGGATTAACCGCAAAGTAACGGCTGATTCAATATCTTATTGTGAGTCTAGCTAACTATATCATCACAATATCTGTCATTTGATGTACATACATATTGTAATTTTAATTGATATTTGATGTGTGTCCCAAAAGTCTTGCCATATTTGGTCTAACCACCATTCCTATTCTCGTCGCAAACCATCTGTATCCGAATAATGCGCAGTTATTACCTTATCCGAATAATGCGCAGTTATTACCTTAAGTATTTCCCCATCAACTAACCACCACCTATCACACTGTTTACTACTTAAAAATTAAGCCAAACAGTGAAAACGTGCGCTCACATACGAGTACACCTGGATAATCATCTAACAGTAGTTGAGTGGGTCGATAATTTGCAAGATAGTTTGTGCAAGCCAACAAGCGCAATCCACCAACAAGCACGTAAACGTGAACTCGACAATATTATCGCTATTTGCGCTAGTAATGTGTTATACTTCTATGTAATGGGACGATTTGCTCCGAGCCACTACAGTTTACTGTGCGGCGGAAATAAGATGTTTACTTTAGTTATCGGACGCGGTGCCGTGTTCCCACGTCTTGTGTTTGAATTAAATATTGTTGCTCCGTCGTTCAAAATTTGGATATTTACAGCAATCTCAATATTTTCCCCGCTTGGTAACGAGAGCCAGTCCATTCGTGACTGAACAGTATTTGCCATTAGGTAATTTTTTTCCTGAAATGCATTTTGCAATGTAGGTACTTTAACATTCGTACGCAAACCTAGGGTTTTGCGTAGATAATAATAATAATAATAATAATAATAAATCCTTTATTGTTTCAACTTACGTGTTACGTACATACATGATTTTATAATGACAATAACAAAGTTTATGCACTACGTTGGTAGGTGTACTAAGCTCTGTACTAGGTATCACAAAGGATCCTGTGTTACAGGGCTGTAGTATCCTTGCCGCGGCAGGCTTTCTCCTGCTGAAAGTTACACTTAACTAAATATCCTAAAATAGAAACATAAGAACATAACAATTTGGTAGCAAATAACACAAGAATTATGATTTGACAATGACAGTAATGAAATGACATGACAGTAAACAATAAAATTTAGTGATACCAGTATCGCTTTAAAAAAATACTATTTTCTACATGAAGGTAAGTACATACATTAGCAGGGTATTAAAGCCTACGCTATACGCTATATTTAGCTTACATGAGGCGGCTGGAAATGTGACTCAAAATAATATATGTAGCCAGACATACCTGTTAGTACTTATAAAAATATTGTATGCAATTCGTGTTATAAGAAGTGCTTTGGCGACATAGTGTATATTTGAGTCTTAGTTGTAGTTAGATGAGCGTGTATGTTATATGTGTGTGTGTGTGTGTGTGTGTGTGTGTGTACTTATGTAACTGATAGTGAAACTGTGATTATGTTACTAAACTTGTCAACCGGTGGTTTATGAGTGTTATACTTTAATTTCCATAAATTCTTCAGTTTTATCATAGTCCAGTGTGAGCAGAAATTCATGCACTCGTGTAGAGCTCTCATGCCTAGTTTGGTGTGGTATGTCCATAATTTTGCTTATCTTATTATACAGCGATGGGCCCAACTTGCTAACACACTGTCTTCCAAAATTAGTCCTCACCCTTGGAGTGTCAAATATTTGGTTCTTTCTCCTCTTGTTACATAAAGATCCAATTTTCCTTTTGTCAACTAGCCGGTGTTGTCTTAATATCAGAGTTTTAATAAAAAGTTGTCTTACTGTAAGCACTTTACACTCTTTGTATAGAGATGTGGTGGAAAATCTTCTTTTCTTAAAAGTCATGACTTTAAGAAGGGCTCTTTGTGATATCTCTAGTTTTTCCAAATAGGTTTTTGCAGCACTTCCCCAAGCACTGATGCAGTAAGTAATTAGGGACTGCGCTAAAGCAAAGTAAATCTTTTTCAAAGCCGTGAAAGGCATGATATGTCGAAGTTGACAGAAAATACTGATTAATTTTCTTACTCGTCCAGAAAGTTTCTTGATGTGATCAGTCCATTTCAGGTTTTTGTCAAGCATTATCCCTAGATATTTGATTTCATTTGTTTGTGTCAGGTTGTTACATGTACATTGGGAGTCTTGATTGCATGTTGATAGATAAGTAGATAAGTTACGTTTCACGTACTTACCTCTTGCTTAGAATACCAATTCACAGCATAAGAAGCCTGCAGAGATCATAAATGTTTTAATTTATCTCGACGACCGCTTAGAGAAGTCGGTTTAATTTTTCAAATTGCTAACTGCTACTGTTGTTACAGAATACGACACTTGATGCTACTCATAATTCACATTCATTAACACCACAGGGTTTTGAGTCAGTAGCTGAAGTACCAGCATGAGGATTTCTTTGCCTATTTCACAATACATGCCACTATTTATACAAGACATGTGTTACCCGACCTTGCTGGACATCTTCCTCCGTACGTGTTCCGGTCAGGGGGACTTGACCTAGTTGATTCTAGCCGGAAAATGTAATGGAAATTAAAATATGAGGCGTTGACAGCCTTTGTTATGAGTTGCCTGTCATTATTTGGTAGATCACTATCCTCAGTTTTGATGCTTCAATATTGTGAACTTTTCAAAAGCTATATAAGCTTGAGTTTGGCTACAACCTGCTTGATGCTAAGCACTGTTGATGTCTAGGATGTAATACTCGTCCTAGCAGAGATAAGGGCCTCCCGACTCCCGAGGAGACGATGCCTGGATATCCCTGGGCATCGCTCGCGCCCCCCGGAGAGAGTGCGGGGATGCGTAAATGCATTTCCTCCACAAAAAAAAGGATGTAATACTCGTACATTTGCGCAGAAGAAACCTAATTACTCTGAATTTGAAGTTATCCAACCACCTACAGTAGTCCAATATTCATTTATCGTATTGAGATACAGTTTATACTTATTATTGGTTTCAGATTACTTACGCCATTAATGTACAAAAAATAAACATCATTTCCATCTATCTTTTCCAGGTTTAAAGATGGCAAAGGTTCGTACGGCACGAGCGAGACGGACAGCCCGGCGCGAGGGAGACGGGTGATATTCTGCGTGCACGGCAACCCATCCACGGGGTGCTGCGCTGTCATCGAGACCAACGCGGACGGAGAGGAGATCGACAGGCGGAATGGCAGTATCAGTGACGCAGAAAGTAAGCCCCACTTCCCATTACCACTTCGCACTGTCCCACTAGTATTACTTTTAGTTTGTGTTTATATTTGTTACTACTTCACACTCAAACTAGCTGAAATAATTGAGATGGCATTTGGTCTTACTTCTAATATCTTCTTTAATATAAAAATGAATCGCAAAATGCGCATAACTCAACGCCTGGACCGATTTGGCCAATTCTTTTTTTTAATATTCGTTGAAGTTCAAGGATGGTTTTTTTCCACCGAATTCACGCATAGAATCGCATCGCAGTGCGATTCTGGTACTACTTGGAAATTTTTTGTTTAATTATCGGAACAAAAGTCAAGTTACGCTATGACGACTATTGGTAATTTTCTCCTCACCCAATAAAATAGGCAAACCAAAAAAAATAAGTACTTATTGCAATGTCTGGAGTAAGCCTTTAAAGCCAGCCACCGAACTTTTGTTGCTCTAACAAAAGATGAAGATTGAAATTTCCTGTAGCGTAAGGAAGGTACCTATCCAACTCATCAAAACACAGAATACAAGTAACAAATACACAGCAAAAAACGCAATTTAAGAGCGAGGACGATAGAATAGTTGTCGTAAATGAGAGCGTGTGATAAAAACGAGGGACAGCTCGCTTCACCAATCAATCGTAACCAATTAACAATGTTTTGTGTAGAGCAGACTCACTGCTCGGGTGTCTCAGCTGTGTGTCCTTCTGATAGCCTTCACTTACATTTTGTTAGATCTCTCTCTTGAGTCGTATTTCCTCACTGACTGATGGTCATGATTCCCCTGCAGAACTAATTCGTTAGGGGAGTTCTCATGGGCAGATACATCGTGGTGGAGGCCCAGGTCCTGCCACGGAAGACACATGATGTTTTTTTAGATAGTTCGATAGGTATATAATATGTAAACGGCTTGGAGCATCAAAATCTTAACTTGTATTGTAAGTGCTTGTAATCTCAATAAGTAAATATATTTCTATTTCTATAAATACTTGTAAAACCTTAACTTCAGCAATAGATTGGACTAATGCTCGTCTGTTTAACATCGCTGTAGACTAAGATGATGTATATGATACTACGTGCGTTCTTTCGTACTTATCAAATGAAGTATAACTAGATAAATATTGCTTAGATGTCACGGTAGCTTTTGCTTCAAAAATCACAATATCACTTGAAAACATTCCGTTATATTTATCATTCCGTTACAAATAGTAAAAGTTAAGACTTAAAATCGTTTTACCTGTAACAACTTCATAAACAAGTTACTGTATATTTGTAAGAAGCCAAGATAGCGCCCAAATCTTTATTTATTTATCGTATGGCAGATAGCACCCAAATCTTTGACGTATAGTTTCAATAACAAGGGTCATATAACATTATTTGTCATTGACATAGCGGTTATTTGATAAGGTGACAATGTGACCACTGTCACAGTATTCTAATACAGTGTACAACAGAATCCTATCTCCCTGTCCCGAACACGCAGCGGGGTATGTCGGGCTCGGAGCAAATGAGACTCCACTACCGACTCAAACCTACCACGATATCCCTGCAATACTCCTCCGCAATTCCCGTTCTAACCACAGTCCACTGTCTGAGTTGACCCGCCTCAGGAGGGGCGACACCCTCCCTCTTGCTGCGCGAGCGATGCCCGGGGACATCCGGGCATCGACTCCTCAGGAGGCCCTTATCCCTGCTAGGGGGTGTAAGATGCCCCCGCATCCCACGCCCCAGGGCCTCCTAGCGGTGACGGAGCTCGAGCACGAGCGAACTTACCTACCCCTGCCGCTGTGTAGTTTGTATTCTGTAGTATAGTTTACTATGCTCTGTTATACTTGGCCCCTATAGATAAAATATTGTACTTTCGTGGGAACATGTTGTGGTTATCTAATGCATTGGTTTTCGTGGTTAGTTTCGGTACATTTTGAAACAAAAACATTGATTCGTATGATTCAAATAATATAAAAAAAATATTCTGGGACATTGCACACAGCGCCATCTAGCCCCACACTAAGCAAAGTTTGTGTCGTGTGTAAACGATAACGGATGTAATACATATATATTTTTAGTATATAATAGTGCGTGTTGTAGATTGATTTTATGTTAGATTACGGACACCACACTTTACAAATAATTTGTCACATGATGAGAAGTTAGACTGAAATACTTTTGTTAACAGTTTTACATAAATAACATTGAAACTTATAAATATAATACTTTACTAATATTTGTGAGTGGGTGGTGAGACAACCTTCACGTGAATGTCGCCCGGCGGCGCGGGCGCTGCCTCGAACAAAAGCAACGATTGGCCGCGCATACCGTGTGGCGACGAAAAAACAAATAAAGCCTAATATACTCTTGTGTCTTCCTATTTATATATATATTCATATTTATTGTTATATCACCTTTGCTAACTAGTAAAATTTAATAATGAAGACACGTGTATGACAAAATATATGTAAGAGCAAGTAATTTGCTAATTTGTCTATAGGTACAATATATGTTAAAAATATAATAATGTACATAACATATATGTTACATTCGGATACGGCTTTAAGACAATAAAAACTGTTTTATAACTAATGTGTTCGTTTTCTGTTTTCCAGGACATTGTCACAGATCAAGGAACGAAGAAATAGACAAGAGGGCTCGAAGAAAACTCATCATAGCCAGTATACTGTGCGTTATATTTATGATAGGTGAAATTGTAGGTGAGTTGCACTATGAAGGATAACTACTATCTTTTTTTAATTTACATTGTATTGGTTTGACTCCATTTTTACTAATGGTAAATGACGCTGAAGTCGATGAATGTATTTGTGCCCAGAAAACACTTATTACTTTTTTGTCAGTTTCACAAATACATAAGTAAAGCTTAAGCATATCAGCATATAACAAGCAAACAAGCCTCAGAAACAGAGTTTTTGTTGTTGTTAATGAACTTCCGTTATTCTCAATGTCCGAAGGTATTTAGGCGCTGTTTTTGAATACAGTTCTTTTTTATAAATCAACAAATAATATACATCGTAAACATACTTACTAGTTTATTTTTGGCAAACAACAGTAACTCATGTCGTTGTTTACCACCAGCAGGGCAAGCACGGCTCGAGGACTAATAGTCTTTCCAACATTTTTATCCACTTGGTGTATGGTGACAGGTGGATAAAATGGTGGAAAGATTGCCGTGCCTGCTCTGCTGGAAGCAATTTATTTCTCCCACTATCTTATATTTTTAATGCAAAATTTGCTGTTGTATGTTTCCAGGTGGTTATTTATCAAACAGTCTGGCGATAGCGACGGATGCTGCTCACCTGCTCACAGACTTCGCCAGCTTCATGATCTCGCTGTTCTCGCTCTGGGTGGCGAGCAGGCCTGCTACTAGGAAGTAAGTAGTGTTACACTTTAACAAATATGTAGGTACCTAAGTACATTTATGCTACAAACTACCGCACCTAACTACTACCAGAATTATTGAACTCAGTTTATTGTAATTATTAGTGTATTGTATTCAGTTTTATGCCTCTTCCTTACACTGCTAAGTCAGACCATCGTTAAAATAATTAATTTGTCACATAGTGACCCGTGATTTTAAGTAAGATAATCACACGTGCACGCATGTTTTAGAAATCGTCGCATTAATTGTCATCGTCAGGAAAACTTTAATGCCAACTCTGAAACCTAATAGTTTTATCAAGCATTTGAATTTTAAATTACAAATAAGAAAAGTTATTCTGCGTAGTTTCTACGATAATATGAAATACGCCATATTGAACTATGAAATTTGCAGCATCAATTAACTAAAGCGCCATCTATTGACATCTATTATCTACTAAATATCACTACAATGAACTATATCAACTGTAACCTAGATTCTAAACCGTATATCTACACTACTAAAGTCCATTCTCGCCTGCAGAATGCCGTTCGGCTGGTACCGCGCGGAGGTGATCGGCGCGCTGACGTCGGTGCTGCTGATCTGGGTGGTGACGGGCGTGCTGGTGTACATGGCCATCCAGCGCGTCATATACAAGTCCTTCGAGATAGACGCCACTGTCATGCTGATCACATCCGCTGTGGGGGTGGCTGTTAATCTTGTGTGAGTACTCACTAGCCCCATCCACACCGGACGAACCAAAGCGCTCCGATCGCGCGCGGCATGGAACGCGCTGCACGGAGCGTGAAGTGTAGACGCGCCGCGCGCGATCCATGTGCGCGGCGGAGATCGCGCGCTCCTCGCCGCGTGCGATCCATTTCTTGTCGGTTTTTTGGTCACGCTCAAAGGGGCCTCAGTCGCTTGGCGCGCGCGGTCTGGACGGTTGCGTGATCCGCCGGTATGGATTGAATGCAACTGATTCAGTATGGATCGCCAGGAGAGCGTTGGAGCAGCGAGTCAGGATCGCAAACGATTGCTGTTGGATCGACCTAGAACGATCCACGCTCCACGCATCGCGATCTTGGATCGCGGATCGCGGGTTCGCCGATCCATTTTGGATCGTCCGGTGTGGATGCGGCTACTTATCTGACCTGATTATCTATCTTTTGCAGCCCATTACAGCCTACTGCAGGGCCAAAACTTGTTTTCCTTGTTAAGTGACACTATTCTTGACACCATGTATGCAACAACAAATACAAATATAGAAAGATACTTGGTTAATACTTAATGCACATAGCACTATACCTAATCCAGCGAACTTCAAACCGAGAGTGATCGGTCGAATCGGTTCTTATCGGGTAAGCACGCTCCATCTTAGGCGATAACCTTTGCTTACTATCAGGCAAACTATGGCCAAGTGCAAAACCGTTCTAGTTTTTTAAAAAAATCAAGTGAATTTATAAATGATTCCTTTTATTGTTTTCTAATCTACATGTTTGTGTGTTGCAGCATGGGTCTGACCCTGCACCAGCACGGGCACAGCCACGGCGGTGGTGGCGGTCACGGGCACAGCCACGGCAGCGCCAACCCACCGCTCAATAACAAGGTACTACACACCTTAGCATACAGATATATTATCTGAAATTTGACGTCATATATATTATTGAACGTGTAAATAGGCTTTACGAATATAAATGAATATGAAATATACATTATGTCTAAAAAAACATTCCCTCTAAGTGAAATATATAAACATACTTCACGTCAGATTCCCAAACGACAACTATCAAAATTATCATGATTAAATGAACAGAGATCACCTTGATAAAATGGGTGATCACGATGCTTAAAATTAAGCATACCTACTAATCGTTGTTGTATTCAATTTACCTATGTATGAATTGGATTTTTTCTAAGATTTTTTTTTGTAGGTTCTATTTAAATTTTGCACCTATGATGAGATTTGATCTGGACCTGAACCGAATCATCTTTTTGAAAACGACTATTTCAATGAAAAAGAGCCCTTGATAAATTTTGGCTGATAATATCATTTTCTTATTCCAGAAGGAGCAAACCGACTCCATATCCTCAGAGACGGGCACCCCGGCGCACTCTCACCACGCCGAGAACATCAACGTGCGCGCCGCATTCATACACGTGCTGGGAGACTTCCTGCAGAGCTTCGGTGTGTTTGTAGCTGCCATCGTCATATACTTCAAGGTACGTAGGTGGCGCTAGTTGACTCTGCAAAGTAGTTTAAAGAAGTTGCAAGAGATGGCGCTGTTCAAGAACTATGTTATGGCGCTTATGACTCAAAAGAGTTAGATATCACAGATTGCCAATTTTAGAGAGATATCTAGTGTTGTTCCACAGCAACTGTCCCTCACCGGCTTCTAAAAATGCAGTTACAGCTAAAAGGAGCTTCAGCATACCAGCTTACATGTTTCCATAACAAACTAACTATTATCACACAATAATATGCAACGGATTACCAAATACAAATTATTTATTCATAACTCCATAGCTACAAGTCAGAAGTAGATAGATGTACATGTGTTGTTTAAGATAGTAAACTTCATAAAAATTAAAATGTATTGTATAAAAAAATCCAGTTACCTATACCGGAAAGTAACACCTGATTTAATATCTTAACATCTGCGACTTTTGTCTTAACAATTAAGGCATCCTAGTGTCGATGACTGACAATGACTGACATATATTTTATGATTGCAGCCGAGTTGGAACCTGGTGGACCCGATCTGCACGTTCCTGTTCTCGGTGCTGGTGCTCATCACCACCTTCAACATCATCAAGGACACGCTGCTCGTGCTCATGGAGGGCTCGCCCCGCGGCCTCGACTTCCAGGTAACATGACCTGTTATATTTATCGTGTCATCCGACCCACGGAAGCACCCAAATGGAATAGGAATCTAATTTCACCTAGGCAAACGAAATTCATTCATATTTATCAAACTCAAATACGGCTAATGGACTTACTGACTGTCTGATCTGCTCACCCAATACCACTGGACCGATCGGGCTGTAATTTAGCACGTGATGGTTACTATGATGTAGGAATCCGTTAAGAAAAGTGTTAGCAAATTCTATATCTAAGCACTAGTCTACTAATACTGTTACTAATATATGATATTGTGCCTCCCCCAGGAGGTGGCCAACACGTTCCTGGCGCTCCCCGGCGTGGTGCGCGTGCACAACCTGCGCATGTGGGCGCTCTCGCTCGACAAGACCGCGCTCTCCGCGCATCTGGCTATACGTGAGTACACTTACATACTTGTTTTTATACCAAATTATGTGAAGCAAAAGAATCATGTAAGTACTTAATGAAAGTTTAATAACCGACTTCAAAGAAAGGAGGTTATCAAGTCTTCTGACAGCTTTTTTATCGAGAAACCTTGTTGTTTATTCTAAAAAGGCAATAAATGCTCGTCACATAATTTTGTTTTGAATTTTTATCTAAGTGTGTTGTAGCTTAGTGCCTGTTCTGTGGACTAATAACAAAATTAATAAATAACCAAGGCGCCATATATCTTGCCATGTTTTTTAAATAATAAAAAACGTATATTTACTTTCATGCTGGTTTTTCAACACTCGTCTAATTATCTCGTGAGGTCACAGGGTTTGACGACTCGGCTCTAATGAACCGCCTCAACACTCTTTTTTTAATTATTATATTTTCTCCATTCCAGGCAGCGGCGTGTCCCCCCAGAAGGTCCTAGAAGAGGCCACCCGGCTGGTGCACGACAAGTACAACTTCTTCGAGATGACGCTGCAGATAGAGGAGTTCAGCGACGGCATGGAGGCGTGCTCGCAGTGCAAGATGCCGGCGGCGTAGGGGGCGCCACCGGACTGCTACTAGTGGTGGTACTGGGTGCTGGGAGCGAGACACACTTATACAAATAGAATAGAAAAACGTTTATTGTGACAGATTTACCAAATATACACACATACATACAATAAATAAGTCTGCGCGACTCAGCATAATGCTGATTACTGGAAGCAATCAGCGCTGGTCTTCCGTTGGGGCTGGCTGTGTTCAAAAAACTTCAACTAAACTTGGTGGTGGCATCTTGATGTTTATACAAATTTACTAATAGGTATTTTTACCACCACCTTAGTGTTTATCAAATTCGAAAAATATAAACGACACGCCAATCCAAAGAAGTTGCCAGCGCTACTGTGATTGTTGTTTCGTTTTCTAGTGAAATGTTTGTGTATTTGCTGCAGGTCTGTTGGCCTTCTATTATAACTAAATACGTGGGTTTTTTTCGTAATTACCATCTATGAATAAAAGCTAACCTAAAAAAAACAATTTTATAAAATTAATCCTAATAGTGGTTGCTCGTTACCAGTAATCTTTTAAAATAGTTTTCGCTGAAACCAATGAAATAATCATATTCACAGACAGTACATTCCACTGAAACATTACCAGGTTTTAGAATACACAGTATTTATTTATCATTTAGTAAAAACCACCTTTTCGTTGTAGCTCATAGTTTACATAAATCTATTCGAATTTATGTTTAATATATATTATTTTGGTAAAGTCCGACCGGAACAAGAATATTTTAGTGCGTTGCGCCCGTTTAATGCTGTATTATTTAAAAATTGTATCGCTGAAAACGTCTGCAAATTCTTTTGCGGTACCGGACTTTAATTTTAGTTTACGTAAGTTGTTGATTCCTCACTGTAAGTTTTAAATTAATAAACTTGTATGAAACTATAACTATAAAGTAATAATTGACACTTTATAGTTCTGTATAGAAAGTAAAGTTTAGAAAATGTAGATCATTTTGATCCATTGTGTAATAAAATCACAGGAAATGAAAGCTCTAATATCAATAAAAGTTAATAATCTGTTCCTATAATATACCTGACGCAACATGATATAAATAATATGCTTTATTTTTACGCGTGGCGTATTATGTTGTAGAAATGAAAACAGAATTTTATGATTGTTAAACACATAAAATGTGTAGGTACTGATTTTGTTTCACTACCACATTGATAAATACGATATTTTATTGATATGTTCGTGGTATTTACACGGAATTCAATGTGCTATTTAAATTTCACCATGAAATTATTTCGATGGATAAGTCTCTATAATGGTACTTATGTTATAACTAAATGGTACATGAGAAGACTAAAAAAACGTAAACAATGTATTTATATTGCTCTAAAGCAAAACAATATAAAATTGTGATGAAATCAGTGCATCATCATAACTATAAATTAACTATTTTATTAAATTATGCTCTTGTCAGGGATCAAAGATGATATTCCTATTTTTGGATATTAAATAGTTTTATTTTTAGTGTAATTTATCTGTAATATAAGAAAAAGTGTCCTTTTCAATTAGTCTTCCAAATAATTGAGATAAAGCTGTTTCGATGCAAATGTATTTTTGGAAAATAAATGTTGGAAATTTAACTTTTGCCTTTCCTTTACAAGTTTGATTTAAGTTTGTTGTCTGTATTCTGTGGCTAAATTAAAGTTATGAACTAATTGAATGAATGCTCAATATAAGCCCAAAATTATTAGTAACTGACATTTAAGCTCATTGGTATCAGTTATTGTTCATAACTGAATTTTGATGTATTTGGTTAAGGTTTATGATTTAGTAGCAGTAAAATTAGTTAATGTTACAAGGGTGTCAATTCGTGTACTTATACAGTAAAGGTCGCACCCAAGTCCTGTATTTAATCCTGGATCAAGTGGTGGAAAAACCGGCAGATATAACTCGGATCTTCTTCGTATTCGTATGGGAGTGGCCAACTCTAGTGTCGAGAGTTTTCAAACCACCCAAGGGCCTCTGACAACGACTAACTCGGATGTGAAACAAACATAGATATTTTTTGTCCTAAATTAGGTAACTTGTTTAAGATATATTGCTTCTCTTATTCCGCAATAAGTTCTACTACTGGTTAAATGTCACCTACGGGAGGAGGCCTATACCCAGCAGAGGGTAGCCTAAGGCTGAAGATGATGATGACTGGTTAAACGAAACAAAGTGAAGTAGTCACTATGATCATTTATTGACTCCTTATGCATCGTAGAGCCACCCCGGCGGCAGGCAGTGCGTGCGCGCCACCTGCGAGTAGTACGCGGCCGACAGGCGCGGGGAGCGGGGGCGGGCGGCGCTCCTGTAGTCTACTTCGTAGAGGCCGAAGCGCTCGCTGGAATGAGAGGAACAAGTGTCAGTTACTATGAATTATCGTGTGTGTGTTTAGTTGTAGGACGTCCACCTATGCGTATGACGATTGACGACACACGTAAAATCGCAGAAAACATCTGTGTCAGATCTATAGAGAACCGGGACATGTGGCGTACACGAAGAGAAGCATGCTGCTAATCTCGAGTGTATGGTCGATGCTGGCTTTCATATTTATTGTATTATCAAATCCGGGATAGAGGAGACTGAATGTTCGCACATCTTTTTACTGAATCAGTATTAACAAATTACACTTATCTATAATTTATACCTTAATAAAGCAGTGTAAAATATTATGTTACAAAACTTGGGATACTTACGAATACCCCCTCATCCATTCAAAGTTATCAATCAAGCTCCAGTAAGTATACCCCAGCACCCTGCAGCCGTCCTGCAAGGCTCCCAGCAGCGACGTCAGGTAGGAGGAAATGTACTGCACACGCTTGGAGTCATACAGACCAGCTCCCAGGGACACTCCGTTCTCAGTGATCAACATGAGAGGGTTTGAGTACGTGGTGCGGATCCAGTTCAGAGCCTTGCGGAAACCCCATGGAACTATCTGGAAGAGATGGCGAAAACGACAATGTTTAAAGGATAAAGAAAAGTTGTGCAGTGTACACTGTGCTGTGGTGTACCTATATTTTCTAAATGAATCCCAACGTGGATTGTTTGCCTAACTTCGATGACTGTTTCCACTTCCTTAGTATAGCTGAGATTAAAGAATATTAACTCACTCTCAAGCAAGTAGCTACCTACATGCTTGAGAGCGAGTTGATAATCAGTTACCCACCACTATGAATTTGCACTACTTTGCGCTTTTGTTATGTATTGCACATTTCTTATCACTACCACAGCTAGAAATGTCAGCAAAGCCGGGCCGTCAAAATTATATTTTTTAATAATAATAGTAACCTACAGTCGGATATTGACACAATCTTATATAAATTCGTAACTCACTCTCAGCCAAGTGGAGTTACTCCTGGGCCACTCGTCCTTCTGCGTGAGCGTGACCCCCACGTCCTCCTCGAAGGCAGGTCGCACGGACACCCGCCCCCGCCCCGCGGTCACCATGCGGGTGGTGTAGTGGTTCACGCCCAGGAAGTCTGCTGAACCTGCAGTGAGGAGGATGGTGGAAAAAGAAGGTAAATATTATAAGAATAATTGTTATCAAGCTTAGGTTTGAAAACTCTCGGCACCAGAGTTCGCCACTCTTATATGAACTTAATTATTTCACCTTTAATGCTTATTAAGTACCTATACTCCTCGTAGACGAAGCCTAAGAAGAGCGTGTATTCAACTATTTCACGGAAGGAGAGTTTTTCGGCAAGAGAATGGAAATCTGCCAAAAAAAGAACTTGAAAGAGAAACTATGTAGTGGTATGGTATCATAAGCCAGCTTTGAATATTTACAAGTAAATAATCAAAGTAAGCCAGGTAGTTGAAGTCTTACGTAAGTACTGTCTCCGTACACACTACTCACCCTGGCTGGTACATATACCTTTTATTAGCTGGACTTCCTCCGGAGTGAAGGTAGGCAGCCTGGAGCGGCTGAAGCCCTGCCTGCGAGAGATGTCGTCGATACGCCGCCGCATCACCGTCGGGTAGTCGCCCGTTTGGGAGAAGATAGGGTTTGCGAACCAACCGAACTGGAACACAAAGTTGACACAGTTTGACAATGTTATGCCTCCTAGAATGTTGTTTACAGGGTCGGTTCCCGATAATCCCGATTCACATGATTTGGCAGAATACTATAGTGTTTCCGCAACTATAACCAATGTTTGTTAAGTTTAATACTTTATGATAAAACTAGCTTATTATGGATATAATTTGATACATACGTAAAATTGACGGGCAGTTTCTGCAGCGAGAGTGTCCGCCGGTGAGGTGGAGTTCGGCTCCAACCACGCTATGTCCAGCGTGATGCCCACGAAGCCTGTAAATCAAGAGAAAATATACATAGGCTTAAACAATATAGAATGAATACATATTTTAAACAAACAATACCTATTCTAAAATCTTTAGATACCTACTATGATATAGATGAATGCGTCAAGCTACCACTCTCGTCCACACCTCTTTTTGTGATAGTAGTAAAATTACTTAGATGAATACAGGAAGGGTATATTTATTCAAGTTGAGTTATACCTCTCTGCTTATCCCGGAACTCCCTCTGGTACACGCCATACGCCATGCCATGCGCTCGCAGCACGTTGTGCGCACACAGGTAGTCCTCGAAGCCGGACGCGCGTGCGCCGGGTGCGTCGTCCCCGCCGTACCCGTCGTGGCAGAACGAGAGCGGCTCGTTGAATGTCAACCACATGTTAACATCCTCGCCGAAATATTGGAATAGAACCTGGAAACGGTAGTAGGTACTTATGATAATTTCGCTGAAAAATTAAACTGGAGACATATGTAGTGTTTTTCGCAGCGGAAAAACACTACATATTTCTCCAGAGTTTCATTTACAATGGATTTCCGCAAAGTAACGCCTGATTAAATATCTTATAATTTAGTTTCAAAACCGTGGTCAAACGAGCGACTGTCGTACTGTGAAAAGTAAAAAGAAGTTTTTTGTAATGTTAATTCCTGTCAAGACTTATTAGGAGTAGGTGCATTATTAACCTTATCGGAATATCTCTACATAATTCCCATGTTCATAGCTCTGTCAATAGTTAAAGTAAAATGTTACCTTTAGTTGACTCTTTAGTTCTGTTATAAGGTGCAGAAAATAACATATTGGAATATGAGGAACGGTACGTGTATTTCAAGCGTAAACTAAGTGCATAATATTTGTTAGTAAAGCCATGAACCTCACCCTGGCATAGTCCACGAAGTAGTCAGCCATGATGGGGTTGGTCCACCCGCCCAGGTCCTGCAGCGGCTGTGGCAGGTCCCAGTGGTACATGGTCACCAGTGGCGCCACCTTGTGACTCTTCAGCTCTTGCAGCAGCGCGCGGTAGTAGCGGATACCGTCCTCGTTTATCTTGCTGGAAAGTAAATTAGAAAGAATAATTTTAGAAACGATAGAAGGTAAGATATTCAGGAGAATGGTTGATAGGCTGAGATTTTATCCTTATTATTGTCTAAATGATTTGAATCAATGTAGTACGATCTTCTTATCACACATATAATATACAATCTTCTACTGGAATAGCAAGGACAGTTCAGGCGATAAGCAGCTGCGCAAGTGAGTTATTGTGATTCGGATGTAGCCTGGATAGAAAGAAATCTGTATCAGCTGATGTAAAGGAGCACAAAATAAGAGACGCTTATTTCTCGCGATGTGTCCGAAATAGTGACACATTGCGTTTGAAGGTCCAAACTCGGATTGTGACTCAAGCTGAGTCGAAGAGTCAGTGACGTCACTACACATACTTGGAGAGTCCATCAGGCAGTATCCTGGACCAGGAGATGGAGAACCTGTAGAAGCCCACCCCCAGCGCCGCCAGCAGCTTCACGTCCTCCTTGAAGCGGTGGTACGAGTCATCCGTGACGTCACCGTTCTGGTGGTCGAACACTCGCTCGGGGTGCGTGTGCGTGTAGCGGTCCCATATGTTCTCGCCTTTGCCTGGAACAGTTACAATTTTAAAAATGTTAATTATTTACACAGATACTAGTGGCATCCCGCGATTTTACTAGCATTTATCTTGTATAAAAATAGCCTTTTAAAAAGTGCTAATACAGGGTTATACTATCTCCATGCCAAATTTCATGCAAATCGGTTCAGCTGTTTGTACGTGAAATAAAAATTTGTGCAAAATTTCACAGACAAAAATATATCTAAGGGTGTAATTGCAAAAAGCTCCTACTTTTAAACCGACTTCGTTGCAATATCAGTTTTAGTCAAAAAACGTTGCAAGTGAACATTCCTCGAACAGATAAAGCCGGTCTGTGAGGTATAGTCAAACCATCGGTCATCGACTTATTTTGCTAGTGAGGTGCATCTCATATCATTTGTAAATACACTGTGTCCTTCCATCTTCTATGAAGATCATTATATTAGACGATATTTCAAAATGTGTAACTCCCATTTGTTACAGACTTACGAGATATTTTGAAATGGTTTGAATTTGAGATAAAATAACAAGCAGAATAACTTAAAATAAAAATAAAATAAAATAAAAATAGCCTTTATTTCAGATGTTTCAGTTAATAATTATTAATTAATTTGGTATTCATTACAAAACAAAATTTCAAGTGTCATTAAAATGGGAATATAACAACAAGAACTCATTGCAAAATTAGTTTTTCCATGTCCGTAAAATAATCTTCGTCAGTTGATGTTTAATATATTCTTCCCATAATGTCCAACTTTGAAATAATGGTGTTATTTGTGTCAAAAGTTTCTTTGAAGTCAATGTTTTTATGTGAGTGCGTCTGTCGCCTCTCTGGCGTAGGCCTCCCCCAGTTTAGTCCACTGCATTCTGTCTCTTGCCAGTCTCTTCCACGTTTGCCCGTGTCTCTGGGTGAACACGTCCTCCCATCGTCTATGTGGTCTGCCTCTCTTGCGTAAGTCACCTCTAGGGATCCATTCTATTACTTTTTTTGTCCATTTATCATTCTTCATTCTGCAAACATGTCCTGCCCAATTCCATTTCAAAGTCCTTATGCTTTTTACTATGTCTCTTATCTTTGTCTTTTGTCTAATTTTCTTATTGCTAATTCTGTCCGATAATCTGACTCCTAGCATACTCCTCTCCATCTTTCTTTGACATATGGCTAGTTTATTTTCATCTTCTTTTCGCAACGCCCATGTCTGGCAACCATATATCAGGCAAGGTAGTATTGCGATGTCATATACTTTGCTCTTGATGGCGATGTCAATATCTTTACTTTTCATAATCTCCTTGAGACTCCAATACCTCTTCCAAGCCAATCCGATCCTTCGATCTATTTCTTTTTCTGTCAGATCTTTGAAAGCCATCGATTGGCCCAAATAGGTATATTCAGTCACGTATTCTATGTTTTCATTGTCTACCGTTATTTTAGCTCGTCTCCCGTTTGTCATTATTTTAGTTTTTGATGCGTTTAATGATAGTCCGACTTTTTTACTTTCTCTTGCAAGGTCCAGTATCATGCTTTCTATTTTTTCTGGTGTTTCAGCAAAGATTGCGATGTCGTCAGCGAAACGTAGGTGACTTAGCTGTTCTCCATTTATATTTATTCCTTCGTTTTGCCAATCTATATTTCTAAATATCATCTCCAGCACTGCACAAAATATTTTTGGTGACATTGGGTCTCCTTGTCTTACACCTTTCTTGACTGCAAATTCTGGTCCACCTTTTTCCATCCTGATCTTCGCCGAGCTTTTAGAGTATATATTATGAAGAACTTTGATATACTCTTCTTCAACTCCTTGTTCTCGTAGTGCTTGCCATATTGAATTAAACTCAAGGCTGTCGAATGCTTCAGTAAAATCTATAAAGCCTATGTACAGGATTTTGTTGTATTCTATATATCGGCTTATAATCGTGGTCACTACCTGAATGTGGTCAACTGTCGAGTACCCTTTCCGAAATCCTGCCTGCTCCTCTGCTTGGTTTTGGTCCAATGTGGGTGTTATTCTTTTTAGTATTATTTTTGAGAATATTTTGTATATATTAGACATGAGGCTGATCGGTCTGTAGTTGCCCAACTCGCTCCTATCTCCTTTTTTATGCAACAAAATCGTGGTTGATTTGCTCCATTCCTCTGGTGTAGTTCCTTTCTTCAGGATATTGTCAAAGAGCTTTTGTAGCGGGGAAAGTAATAAATTACTCAAAGCTTTTAAAAATTCGTTCGTAATGCAGTCTTCTCCTGTAGCTTTGTCATCTTGTTGAGTCATAATTGCATGTTTTATTTCGCTTGTTAGTATATTCGGTAATGTCATATGATCCAAATTATTAATGTCGAAATTTGATGTCTGTGTTGTGTTGTATAAATCTTCGTAGAATTTGGTCGCTTCTTTGATTATTATAGGTCTCTTAGTTACGATTTTATTTTTCTTCGTTCTTACATTCGCCGTCCACTCTTTCTTGTCTGTAAGTTCCTTGAACGCTTTCTTGATAGCTCCTGATTTCTTGATATGTTTTTCCAAAACTTCTCGCCTGTATTGTTTTTTGTCCTTAGCTATATTTCTATTTATTTCCTTGCTTATTCTAGTAATTTCTTTCCTGTTTTCTCTTGTATTCTCTTCTTTATACAATATTTTCCTTCTTTCTAGTAAATCTTTCGTCTGTTCACTAATACATTTCTTCGTCTTCTTCCTTTTGAGTGTCATTTCTTGCATTGTATTCGTCAAATGTTTTTGTAGATTTTTATATTGTGTATGTAAATCATCGCTATTGTCTATGGCAGTATGAAATTTTTCACTTAGCTCTTCCAATTTTTCTTCTGAATAATAAAGCAGAATAACTTAGTCTTAGTAATTAAAGTAATTAACTTAGCTTTCGTTAAGAATGTTAAACAATACCTGATACATTCCATGCTCCTTCTATTTGGTAAGCAGCTGTGGCTACACCGAAAGCAAAGTCAGGCGGGAAACATAGCTTGTCCGTACTCGCACTTGAAGCACTGAAAACAAATAATACATTTTACAATTAAATTGGCTTTTGCTGTTATTGCTAAAAATATTTAATTACCAAACATTGTGTACGAAGACCCTTGATAAGATAAAAGGGTCAACTATAACATTCATAGCTATGAAATAATTATAGCACGTAGGTACCTTTATTTCACTTTGATTTAATTCTACGGATATGGATAACGGATGACTATTTACCTACTTAATTAATTTACATATCCTTTAAAAAGAACACCTTCAAACCAGAACAGAACCGACTTTACAAATCGATTAAACACAAACAAGGACGTTCAAATTCGGTACAAACTTCAAACAAGTAAACTCAATAAGACATTATTCAAACTGATATGTTGAAGATACATAAAAAATACACATGTACAACAACAAATACATATAATTAAGTATTTAGGTACTTGCTGTGCAAATATCGCCAAAACGCCGAGGAGCAAAGGGGCGAGCATCGTCGCCGCGCGTCCAGCCCTGTGTGGCACTAGCTGGGGAGAGGGGCGCACGCAGGAAGGGCGGGGGCTGACGAATATTATGCACCTACTAAGTCGAAAAAAATATTTATTATAATAAAAAGTGATATTAACCAGAATTTTGTCAAGAAAAATTTAGCACATAATGATTCATGGTTGCTGGTGGCAAAATATACTATATTTGTTTGTAATGTTTGTGTAAATGGTGCGAAACTACGAGTAGTATAGTTCTAGTCTTCCAAAGGAACATTTCAGAATTGATTTTTTCTCTCAGTTAATTACAAACTCTATACTTCTTCATAAATTTATTTTCTTTATGGATGTTTATTAAAAAGTGTAAAAAATAATAATGGCGGACACCTCTTGCAGTAGGTACTTATTTAGTTTGTATGTATTGGATTGTCTGCAATCCCACTGTAATTATGACCACAAAATTAAATAAAGTGAACATTATTAATATTTGATTATGCTTGAGAAAAATAAATTGAAACAACATATTGCATAACCTGAGTGTTTTTTTTTAAATTTCTTTATTTTTTTAAGAAATCTTACATTTTGGCTAATTTAATATATTTTCTTTAGCCCCTCTGGTGCCTGGATCCAGCCGGGTCACTGAGACACTGAGATGCCCCTTTGTCATTGCACTGCAATAAATAATAAACAATTCACACAGTAAGTATGCAAGTACATTACCTATACATTATTAAGTTTCATATACAAGGTGTAAGAAAACCTAAAAATTTGATATATTTTCATGAGAAAAATAAAAAAAAATTTCTTTGTCCGGTGGTGATGAACTTTTGCAAAGGACAGCTGATTATTTTTACGAATTTTCAAAAGTGGTTTTTTTTAGTTAGGTATAACTACTGTAGCCATCCTTACTAGATTATGCGTTCATTACCAGCTATTAAGAGCGTTCGCTAGCAGGCAAACATTGAGAGTAAAGGCATTTGAAGAAGATATTGTACTTATTTAGTTACTAGTGGACGCCCGCGGCTTCCCGCGTATTATTTCAGGATAAAAAGTAGCCTATGTCACTCTTAAGACCTCATACTACCTTCATACCAAAAATCATGGTGATCCGTTCAGCCATTTTTGCGTGCTGAGCATTTAAATAAACAGAGACACAGATAAAGAGAGAAACAGACAACATTTTTATTAATTGTTAGATATCAAATCGAAGTAACATTTTATTTAATATCTTTAATGTTCAGACTTTCGACCCTCTTCAACTTTATTATATGTACAGATAGATGGTTAAGCTACTTAGGTATTTAAAAATAACGAAGCATACTGTAGCTTGTCGTAGATAAATGTTATCAGCGCAGTGTGGAGTCAACGACACGTCCGGTTGAATGAATAATAAAATGACGCACAATATGGGCTAGATTCAAATCTACGAGTAGGTACATGTTCTAAGGCGGACAAGTATTAGTACTACAAAAAAAATACTGTGGTATCGGTTCGTAACATAAAGCAAGTTGTGCTGTCCGTTAACCGTTAAACAGTGGCATTTGCCATTATAACGTCTGTAACATCCGGGTGCTTCCCTAAGCCGGATTAAACATACTGGATGTTAATGATGTTCAGTTTGATACCTGATTTTAAACGTTATTTCAAGCCCTGTGAATAATGCCATTCGGGTGGTATACAAATCTTGCAGACAGCTCTGAATAATAGGTATGTACCTACTTATTTAGTGCTAAAAATAAAATGCATACTTAATTAGTTTGTTAATGATCTGCGGCCAGATAAATGTCGACCATTTTTTTTTTAATAGGAATGCACTACATACTACTTACAGTAAATGTTGTGTTATAAAATTTTGTGGTACAAGATTTAGCATGCGATAGTAGCGACTCTAGTTAAAACATATCGTACTAACTTGTAAGGTCTCGTTGTATTTCTGCTACTCGACGCTAGATGGCGCCACCAGCCATATTCAATGTAATATTTTTCTAGAAAAATCTCCATTGTACGAGATGGAACTTGAACAATGACGTAGCTTCTAGCCGTAAACGTTTTTGTCTATTCTGGTAGGTGGCGCTGTTTACAACGCACTATAAATACGAGAAATGCATGCGAAGGCGACAGTACACTTTGAGATAACGCATTGAAAACTTCTGAGAGATAAAAAGCGAATCGCCAAAAAGTGCAGTGAAAATGTCGGTGCTTCCTTCTTTCTACGACTTCGAGGAGCCATTCCGGATGATGGAGCGCGAGTTCCTCAGACCAGACATGTCTCCATTCAATTGGATGCGACGAGGGATCTTCGGTCCATCCTTCTTCAAGAACTGGGATAATTCATGCCCCTGGGATCAGATCAGGAAGCCCCTGGAGAACTTGTCTCAACAAATGGGCCAGCTCACCGTCAACGACGTCGGAACTGTAAACGACGACGAAAAGTTCCAGGTTAACGTGGACGTCCAGCATTTTTCACCGGAGGAAATCAGCGTGAAAGTTGTCGAAGGGCATGTTGTTGTGGAAGGGAAGCACGAGGAAAAGCAAGATGGGCACGGGTTCGTGTCTCGACACTTCGTGAGAAGATACGCCTTGCCTCAGGGATGCTTGCCAGACACGGTGCAGTCGCAGCTATCCTCTGATGGAGTGCTGACCGTCTCAGCTCCGAAGGTGCTTCCTCTTCCTTCCATCGGCGAGAGAATAATACCAATCACTCACACAGGTCCAATCAAGAAGCAGCTTTCTTCTCCTGGACCACACGTCGAGACTGAAGGTGCTGTTGACACAAATTGAGGAATTTTACCAAATCTGTGATCTCATTATCCGACAGCAACTTTGTGTCTTTTTTAAACTTTTAATTATTTTTAAAGTCGATCTGATTGCTTGATAACGTAATGGACACTAGTGGTAGGTACTTACCTACTAACTTGTAATACAAATAAGTGTCACTATTTGATTTAACTTACTACCTACGTGTTACTGGTTTACTTATGTAATATTTTAAGACTGATAATTTAGACATTATAATTTACTTATTAAGGATTTAAATCTGTGCCATTATGTACATTAAATGTAGATAAGTACTTATCTCAGTAAACACATGTAGGTACATAATGTATTATTAAACTATGCTTGATATGTGTATTGGTGAAAATAAATAAAACAATTTCATTTACCTACCTATACATGGTTTAATTTCATTATAATTTGTTAACCCTAAAAATAATAGTGAGCTGTAGAGGTTAGGTATGTATTCTATAGGCAGGCAAAAATATGATGAAATTTAACTTATTTCTTTTGATAAAATTACAAGTTTAAAATAGGTAGGTATTAATGTATTTTTGTACTTTTAGTGCGAGTAATTGTCAAGAAAATTAGTGAAATGTACAAATAAACGCTCATAGCGCTAGTAGCGCTCCCTTTTTTAACACTTTTTTTGCCACTATGTAAATGAATAGGTACGTCATAAGGATTACAAAAGCACCTGGAAGAGATCACTTAAGGTGATAAGGCCGCCCAATTGTATATTTATTTAAAGTTTAAGTCCTTCGGATATTGTTAATTTATTTTGGTGTGCAATAAAGAGAATATCTTGAATTGAATTGAAAAGCAACGGGATTTAATAAGCCCTTTTAAATCGAGAGCATTGTTGAAGCAGGGAACCTGTCCTTTATCCCTTCATCTACCTGTGTCTATGAATTGTTCAAAGAGTTCACAGATAGCTCGAGGGTTGAAATTGGCGTACCTACCTACACTAATTTTATGAGTGAAAAAATAAAAACTTTCAGAAAACTTGATAACCTCCTTTTTTAAAGTCTGTTAATAAAATAGAACATTCAGTACGTTCCAGATGATACTGATGCATATAAAAATAATAAAGTGGCGTAGTGTTCTTTCAATACTCACAACTTTTACATTTTAGGCTAGTCGTATAAATGACTAGCGGTGACCCCAGGTTTTATTTACTTTTTAAGAAATGACCCACATGCACAATCTTGTGCATGCTATTTGTATATCTTTAAGTTATAATATTTTTTTTTTTAAATTGACAACACCCCTTTACAGTGTTCTATTAGTATTAAGTTCTGGGTTGAATATGCCTGAAATAAATGACTTTTATTTATTTTATTTATTTATTTATTTATCCGCGTTCAAAAGTAGTAAGTGTTAGTACATGTGTTAAGCCAGTTTAATTCTTTTTCCATGCCAAATCTCATACAAATCAGTTAAGACGGGGTGCTATGTGAAATCGCCATTTCATAAAATCAAATAAAATAGAAGTACCTATATAAGATACAACTACATTTTTTTTCAGTTTACATAATTTTGCTTCAGTGTTAAGACAATAAAAAACGCCAAAACACGATTACGTAAGTATATCTTCTTTGATCGAAGGTTTTATTTTTTGAAAAAATAGTTGTGTATATATTTTATACCTTTTTTTTCCAAAAGTACTTAGTACAGAAATTAAAATCAATTTAATTATATCTAAAAGGTAATGTTATTATTTAGAGGACTAGAAAACCATAAAAAGAGTATTCTGAATTTGCTTATTTTATATGAATTTATTTCGTCAAAAACGTCTGCAAAACTGCTCAAATTGTGCAAAATTGTTTATTTTCATTTTCATTTATTTTATGTTTTGCCAACCAAACACCAAACAGAAGGTTTGAGCTCTTGATCCTCTACTCGTGCGATTTATTTATTTTATTTGTACATGTATTTATTCTAATAAACATATGATTCTGATGTTTGATTTCATTATTTTCTACATTTACCAAAGGGGTATGGTAATTATATATAATTACCGGTAAATATGGATAATTCACTACATTTACCGTGTGCGTTGGGAATTATGCATAATTCCCGATTATCCACATTTACCGTAACATATCTATACATACCTACCTATAATAAAGCTGAAGAGGGTAAAAAATCTGTACCTACTTAGATAATATTAGAAAAAATAAATGGTTAGATATACCTACTTTAAATTTATGTTTCAGCAGTTTTTAGAATTTTTGTCTGTTTATCTAAACGCTCATCACGCAAAAACGGCTCATAATGATTTTTGGTTTATAGGTACCTAGTATGAGGTCTTAGAAGTGACATAGGGTAGGTACTTTTTATCCCGAAATAATGCAAGCAAAACCGCAGGTGTCCACTAGTACAATAATAAAATTAATAAACCGGGTTGCTGATTATTTACGTATTTTACAACAATGAAAAACTTAATTATCATTAATAGGTATTTATTTATATAAAAAGTGTTTTATTACAAAACCGATAACTTCATCAAAGTTATTCATACCTGCGTAAGTAATGATTCATAATAATTATAGCCACTTGCATATGATATAATTTTTCAAACATAATAACTTTGCATTAATAAAATCGATTGGAAAACTTCATAAGTACCTATTTGTAACTTCAAAGTTTTAAAACTTTTGTATATGTACTTATATTATTATAAATTCACTTTTTTATTCTTAGATACGAACTTTGGGCACTTTGGTAAGTCTTTAGACATCATAGAAGTATTATAATAACGACAGATACAGATTTTTCTGCATAACGTATTTGCTATGTGCTTACAAGATACAGGTAATTTTATAACCAGTCTCAAAATAAACTTAACATACCTACAGAAAAAAGAGTATTTTCTGCAAACATTCTCACATGTCTTCTTACAAAAGTTGTTCTTGTAATGTGTTTTACCCTGTTAGTAAAAGCTTTAATTTAACATTACAGTTGCCTTTCAAATTAAGTATGTAAATATTCATGTATGTACTTAAATTTAGACACATAGGTAATTATCTTACTGATTTTCTTATCTTATCATAGATAATTTTGAAAAACTAATATCTAAATGGCAGTGTCTTTGGCATAAACACAAACTCACATAAACACACAAATTAATCACTTTCCATAGACTCTTGCTCTGAGAAGTCATCTTCGTCACTGTCATCTTGGTCATCATCAATAGTTGGAAATGTTCTTTCAGAAATTTCGTCTATTATTTTGTCTATAGCTTTCAAGTTGTTTTCTTCGGCTTCCGCTATTCTGCATGAATCTTTCCATTCCTCTTGTGTCAGCGAATACACTTTTTCTTTGGCGATTTTAACTATAGTATCGTTGGCAAAATTTACGTCTTTGCCCACGTAGTTCGTCACAGAAGCCAGCACTGTCTTGACAGGATTCAGGTCCGGATGGTGCGGTGGCAGCCTGAGCACTGTGTGACCATGCTCACGAAGGAATGCGTCAGTCTTATATTCACCATGTTTGTCCTTGTTCATTAAAATTAATTGGTACAATTGCGGCTTGTACATATCGGTTGAGTAAGGCACATTTCTAGACGTCAAAAAGTCCATCATTTCCCGTTTCCTTGAATTCGAGTGTGGAATCGGATACGCAAGCCGGTTGTGGAAATTTGATCCACCGTCGACGACCACAATACTGCCCGGCTTCAAGTTCGGTAACAAATGAAACTTTAGCCACTTCTCATACTGTTCAAAATTTTCTCTTTTACTCTCTACTTCTTCTTTCATGTCTCTTTTATTACCGTCAAACGTAAACAGCGTATGTCTCATTGCATCGGTGGGGTCGCCTGCTAACAGTATCACAAGTTTAGATTTCGCGGGCTGTTTGAGTAGTGTGGAGCTGCCGTCGGGCTTCGGTTTCGAAGCGACTCGACTGCTCTCTATTGCCGTCTCGCCGGTGTAAACAATGAACCGGCCTTGTTGTCGATAACCTTCAATTTTGCTCAAGTATTGAATCCTCGCATAACGAAAGTCGTGCTTTTCCAATAAAATGCTATTGTTGTCAGCCTTTTCGACCCATTTAAAGCCTAATTTATTGACGTGTCGTCTGAGCGTGCACAACGATCCTTGGTAATCGAGGTCACCTTTGAGAATGAGGTATAGATCTCTCATGATAGGGAATTCTTCGTCTTTGGTGTAAAATCCGTGAATAATTCTTCTGATAGCTTGAGCGTCGTAGTCATTCGAGACGATGTTTCTCTTGCACCGCCGCTTGTTAGGTTTCGGCTCAGTTTTGACCGCAACTCCAGGTTTCTCGTTGACAACCCGCCGCAGCGCATACATCGAGATGCCGGTCGCGTGTGTGACGAGCTGCGCGGCCGTGACCGTCGAATTAGGGTCTCGTTCAATCTCCGACTCGAAATATCTATATATTTTCTGTAGCACTTCTTTAGTTTGGTTTTTCAGTGGTTTTCCACGGCCCAGCTTCGATGCTGGCGCCATGTTAGTAAACAATATTTACGAACGATTGAATTTTGTTTCGTAGGAAGGCAAGTTAGCACACAAGTGTTGTTGATAATGAAAGGCGAATGACTGACGGATGTAAAGAGCTGCGGCAGAGCGGTAGAGCGAGACAACATTATGGAGATGTGACCAAGTTAGATAGAGTAAAATAGAGTGTTCTCAGTGCCGCCTTCGTTGACTCGTGCATGTGTCCAATATCGTGTATTGTTATTTTTAGGAAGTTTTGCTGATTGCAGCTCGGAAATAAACATCATGAATGACAATGGTAGTAGTGAACAGTACCCCTAGCTCGAGTTTGAGTCCGTAAAGTAAAAGTTAGTCGTAAGTATTACTTCCGACTTTCATGCATTGGTAGCTGGAGTTAGGTCTCGATGGTAAGTAAAAGAAAGTAACATTACCGGTTGATTAACTTCGTTCATTCTTTCATTCATTCTTTTCTACGAATATTTTTATCTGCGATTCCTATGTCCTGTCAAAACAACATGGCGCGAAATAAATAAAACTAAATAAATATGTTCAAAATATGTAACTTTTAGGAGTGTTTTTAAAGATTCGAAGCTTTTATTGTACAAAAGGAAGAAAAGAAGTTGATTGTGACAGCGCATATCAATTCTTCGAAGAGATGACTGTTAGTTTGAGTGTTTGGAAGAACGCCGAGGCACGGTAAACTAATCTGCCCGATTATAGACGAGATAAAAGCAGAAAGGCTTCGCTGGCATAGCCATGTGCAGAAGATGTGCAAAACGAGTATATTCGGGGCGACCGTGTAGCTGCAAGAGACCGGTGGCGCGCTATAAATATCGCTGGAAGGATCGGGTCGAAGAGCATCTCCACAGGATTCATGATCCCAGTGATAATAGGACCTTGCTCCAGACCGCGCTGAGTGGCATCTATCTTCTAGTGCCTACCTATTGAAGGTCAGAAACCGGCTGAGTCACAGCGCCAGCCAAAGTAAAGTAAACATAAAGTTTTCATACATTAAATCCGGAACAAAGAAAGAAAGCGGGCGAGTAGGAAATACAATCGAATCTTGGAGAAGTCTTTGTAATATTTGTAAGTTGGGAAATAAATCCATTCTACATCTAGGTAGCTTCATCATAGAAATTTAGACCCATAATTCAATTAATTAACATGAATAGTTTCAGTGTTTTATAAATACTCAAATGAAGTTCTACAAATTCAATTTTACAGGTTAAGTAAAAGTTACTACAAATATAATATTTTAAAACTGGCCTTATTGAATAAATCTGCATCAAGACTGGAAGGAAACTGGCCGAATCTCTATCCAATGAACAAACAGCAAAAGGCGTGGAGAGTATAAGTACCAGAAGAAGCTGCCGTGCCATACTATGGTGCCATCCATCATACTTCTCTATACTTAGGTATGTATGACAGTGATTATACTCTATATTGAGTTTTCAAACTATCCTTAGAACCTTTGATAAGGGCATAACAGCTGCCACAATACGACAACCAGCTGGATCACTACTTTCCTTAATTTACTCAAGTTTCTGAGTGTATCAATGAAATTAAATGAAAATTATAAACTGTTACTACTTCATGCTCATATAGCTAAATGGACTTAATCGATAAATTAAGACACAAATTACCTGAAATTAAATAAATACTTTCCATTAAAGATTAATTGAAACTGAGGTGGTTCTTATATAAGTTTATTTTAAGTTGTTATGTACAAACTTTCTCTATTCTAGATAATCACAAGATTCCTATCTTCTATACTTACTTGCCTGGTATATCTGTATGAATAGTAATAATAGCTGAGGAAATTAACCTTAGCCCTGAATCTGGCATCTCATAAACTTATTGCAATTAGCTTTGCTGGCTACACAGGTACCTACCTACTTATTTTATGTGAACAAATAAAATGCAATTGTACAATAATAAGTATTTTATTTGCAGGTGCTGAATATGCCAGGGAGAGAAGACATTATTATTGGTATTTTATGTCTAAGATTATTTAAGTATTTTATCTTATTACAAAACATATAATTTTTATTTCAATGAGTTTTATTTACAAAGTTTATCCAACCTTACCAGTAACATAACTAATACATTATAATTAAACTATATAGGTAGGTACCTCTTTATGGTTACCATAAAGTTGTAAAATAAATATTCTATACAAATAACAATATCACACTCATTTTCTAGTTTTTGTAACAAACAGCAATGTATTGTGTTACATTAATTTTAGTTCATTATTTGAAAACACTAAGTATATACCTACATTTACAGATTAGACTATGGAACCTATATCTTAAGACCTCTTCAAAGCTTTATTAGTCATAATAAAATTCGGCGGGAGTTTCTCTAATTGTTTGAAGAAGTCACAGAAATCTAAACAGGTACCTGTTTATTTAGATTTCTGTGGAAGAACTATACTGGAAGTTCGAAGAAGTGTATTTTACTTCTTTATTGCACACAGTCTAACTATACATTTATGTACATTGGTACTGATATTGTTGGATACAATGGTGCAACTACAATAAATAAGGGTTATATAATTTACTGATATGAATCCAGAACTAATGCAAAGATTACTAAAATACAAGCCTAAAGTACATAGGATTGGTATATAACTTTACAAAACAATTGCAAACTTATTAGATTAACATTAAGTTGTGTATGGTTTTAAAATTTAGGTATTTATAATATATGGTTTAATTCACAATGTATATAAAATAAAAAAAACAACAACACCATAAAACAGCTTTTCATTAGTAATTTCTTGTAAATAACTATCTTGAAATCTAAAATGCAAAGGATGTGCTGTCCTTTTTGTGCATAAGAACACAAGTTTAGCCTAGTCTCTCTCTTCACTTATTCTGTAAGTAGAAGTCCGACCAAATCATAACACCGGCTGTGGAATGGATTGCAGGTATTGTAGACAGCTTCTGGACTATCTTCAACAAGGTTCCGGAATGGCATCAAGGGCTAATCTCTCTAGGAACACAATGTCCTGTAAATAAAAATATAAAGTATGTAGGTACATACTTATTGGACTTTAAGTTTTCCACTAGACTAGACAGGATAAACATTTCATGCCAAGTATGCTCCTAACATTGCTTGTGGAGGTTTTTATATGGTAACCGTTGGCTCTCAAAGACAAGGCATCAGAGTGAGACCCCCATACCTGGAATTCATGCTGGTAGTGCAATGTTTACTATCATAGTTCTTTGCAAAACCATCAATAAGTTATGCTATTCATTTGTGTAAGTTACTTTGGCAGATATTTTTAATTTTGAGTGTTACAATGTTTGTTTTAAGTATTGTAACATTAATTGTCCAAGGCAACAGGACTTTATGAGTAGGTACCTACAATATCTAGATTAATGAAGGCAGCTACAATCTAACAAAGCTGCTATTTCCAGACGGAACCTTTTGGACTGCCGACGTACCTACAGTCCATAGCTTCCTACTTACGGCAGATCTTAGGTCCGCTCAACGCATCTGTTGCGCAATATCTTTGAGAAGTCACTATGAATGTTTATTGGGGAGGCATTAAAACTAACTTTGGGTCGTGCATGGAGACTATTTTACTGTTAAATAGAGCTTGAACTAGCGTACAAACTAAATTTCCTAACTTACCAACAAACTTTGAATACTTTACCTTGAATCTGGTTCGATGTCATTTTCTTCATTGGCTTCATTAAATCTACGAGAGATGTTTTGCGGAAATTGGTTCACAGTAACAAGGAAAAAGCACAAAAACCTCGCGATTCGCGAGCTAATTTCCAAACCGCGGTCGGTTTTTAATACAAATTTGACGTTCAAACTTTTGACAATATAATAGCCATAGACAATTACAGACAATGTTTTTTTGTTAAAAATTGATTTAGAAAATAATGTTTATATAGCCTAAGCTAATTTTATAGATATTAAATTAAATATAACACAGGAAAATCGATCTCAAAAGTTGTCGTTAGTTTTCTCACTGAAAAAATGGCGGTGAACATATTTGTGACATTTTGTCGAAGGCTGGGTCTGGTATTTACGGATCACCTGTCAAATTAAAACTCCTACTCGCTAGCTACGTAAATCTCCATACATTGGTCCCGTAATTTCATCGAATCCTGCGGAGTAAGCGAGGTCGCGAGTAAAATAGTTTCGCTACTCGCCACCAGGTGCGCTGTACGATTTTGTATGAAATGCCGTTCGAGAAATTATCGTATCCTGCGATGGTAATATTCCTGCTAAGCCCACTGGTTAAAATTAACTTGTTTCATATAATCAATTTGTTAGCACGGTTGCTGTATGCTGATAACTTTATCAAATGGCTATCGGTATAAAACACAGAAATCTAAATAAACATGTTTATTTAGATTTTTGTGGTATAAAAAGTCTAGTAGCTGTACTGAATTACGTAATTAGGTTCGTGATAAAATTTAAATCCTATGCGCGGCAAATAAACTTAACACTAGGCAGGTACACCTAAAACGCATCAAAATACTTTAAGTAGGTAACAACAATAACCATTAGGTAATGTCTTTATCAAATGTTTAATTAACCTATAATTGCTATTACGATAGAAAATATTGAGCATAGAGAGATATTCAGTGAAAATAACCTAATCAAACTAATGACAAAACAAAACATTACGATAAGTATAAATACATAATCCACTTTTTTTGTTGATACGACATAACTGTCACTTCTGGAAGCATGCATGTATTAAGTGCCATCTAGCTTTGAGTAGATTTTTCTAGAAACAGATCTAAGTATGCCAACCACATTCTCAAGTAGTTTAATTACTCAACGCTAGATGGCAGGCCGAAGTACGAATTTACTGCCATCTAGTGACGAGTTAATATACGAAAGCTGTTCTGTTTTAATACATTAAAATTATAAATTATATTTTATTTTCTGATCTGGAAATATGGATACACGCTCGAATAGAACAATATTTTATTATGCTAGTTACTGCAATAGTAGAGTAATAATAATGTTGTAATAGCCACATCTATGAAGTAAGCCATCCTTTGGTTTACTTAGTTAAAATTGTTTTAACGGTAAATTTATAAAAGTTCTGTAATACTGAGTATTACTACCTATGTATTACCCTTTTTGTTCCTGTGCAGCTAATAAATAATTATTAAATTCGAACATTTAAAGAAGTGTTTTAGGCTGTTTTTTTACTTATACCTATATAATCCCTATACCTATTTTGTTTATTACCATCATCTTAGTCTTTATTCTGTGTCTGTATTCTGTTGCTGGGTATATGATTTAAAAAGATAAATACCTATAGTATATCTATAAGTGAAGTCATAAGTTATAAGATGACAGATCACAGAGAAACAAAACAAAAATGATCTTTGAACATCTGCACAACTTCCATTACTCATCGGAACTGATTCACAATAAGACAATAGGTATGTAAAATATGTAAAATAATACTTTGTCCAACAAACAAAGCTATTTATGTCAGATAGAACCAGTGTGTGCTTTGTAAGTATAGGCTGTTCTGTGGTATGGGGCATGGGGATGGATCTTATGACGCTGTATGGAATGGTCTGAAATATATCTTTTTTACCTGACTTAGGTACATCTCTTTGTTGTTAAAAAGTACCTACCTACATTTAGTTTTTTGGTGCCTGCCTCATAAAATGATGACGTGCTATTGCGTGGATGCCATTTGTGGCACTAGTATTAAATGGGTTTTCTTGTTCATGTATTTTGTTTATTCGCCTATAAAGCTTTAATCTATCTATCATTGTTTAATATTGACTCATTCTGGAATTAACTTACAAAAAGTTTATTGACGTTTGATAACAATAATACTATCAACAGCAGTATTTGTGGAATAGCAAACAATCCGCGAAAAATACGGGACAGAGCAAAACAATGTTTGGTTTGTAAAAACACTACAAAACCACTGGTAAACATTCATTATTCATTTATTCTTTTGTGAACATGAGTAGGTATTTACAAGATCTTAAATATAAAAATGAATTTAAAAAGTGCTCCACATTCCATGCAAAATTTGTTAATTTCAGAGGATTATCACATTAATTAAAACTTACTGTCCGAACTAATCTTAACTAAGTAACTAATCATAACGGATTCCAAATATCAACAAGTACATTGATTTTGACATGACTGCGTTTTTTAACTACTTAACTCAACTAACTCCCGGTTTGTAGAACCTTCGTGTAACCTTTTCGTTATTTTAGTTAGTTTACTATATTCCCCACTTAAGTAACATTCCAGTGTTATTGGTCCTAACTTCTAATCTTGTCCAGGTAGGCACTGCCCGCGGCCTCAACAATATCGTGTCGCCACCGTCTTCGTGGTCCACCTCTGGATTTTTGGTTTTACGCCGGGTACCAGTGAACCTTTACAAACACAATATTTGCTGGAATATTAGTGTTAATTAATACACGATGACTTGTTAATCATGATTACTGAGTAAACACAAGCAAAGCTCACTTATCTAGAACTGTTCCCGAGATCATTAACAAAATGCTGTTACCGCGTCTCTTTAGGGAAATTACCACAATTAATCAGCTACTTGACCGTTACTGAACTCTGCCAATCAAAAACAGCCACAATTTCCAAATAGATAAAGACCACGTAATGTGAATTCAAGAATCACGGGTCTGTTCGAAGAAGCTCGAGCTAGCTTGTGTTTGTGCAGTCCAGAATGTGCCGATAAGGGAGATAACTTTCGACCCCGAGCACGGGTATATATTGAAGTTCAAGTGGGAGCGACGCAGTTGTTCATTCACTGGCAATATGTTCGTGCTCGTGCTCGCGAGTGTCCTGGCTGCGTGCGCCGCCGCCCCGCGGTTCCCTCATGGTCCCGGGCCCTTCCACCCCCCTCCGCGGGAGTATGATATGTACGCACCCGCGCCAAGACACGACCCCTTCGGAGACGACGTGTTCGACACGAGGCAGTTCTGGGCGGAGATGGCCAACGAGCTCCGCCAGCTCGACAATGTGCTGGCACAGTTCTACGACAAGTTCCCGTCCGTGAGCTCTACGCAGGAACAGGTGGGCAACGAGTACAAGATTACCATCCCTCTGAGCGGCTTCGACGAGAAGGACATCGTGGTGAAGGCACGCGAGGGTCTGCTCATGGTACAAGCCGTGCACAAGCTGGAAGGCGTCACCGGAGAGAGGAGCTACCTGGACATCAAGACACTTCCCACCAACGTCAACGTGGCGGGCTCTTGGACCTTCAACGACAATGTTCTGAAGATCGTGTTCCCGCTCAAGGGTGACGAAGACTCAGAAAGCGCCGTGCCATCAGAGACCGAGGCGCCTGTGACTGAGGGCATCCCACACAGCCGCGAGGAGATGGACAATGAGAACGATGGCGTGGCGGGAGACGCCGACGTGGGAGCCCACGGGGACCAGGGCCTGAAGGAGAGGGAACTCTTCACCAACGAGATCCCGAGGAACACCGTGGAGGCCACCACGTATGCAGTCGACTTGAAAGATGAAGTGGAGTTCGTACCAGTTCGTTATAGATAAATGTTAGTCTAGATTTGTAATATATGTACATCTAATATTAAGATTGTTTGTCATGCACTTATCAGGTTTGGGTTACTAGCGGCTAAATTTGTACTTCGGTATGCAGTATCTGGTCACCGATAAATAGTCGTATTTTGTTGAAATGTAATAAACTACATTGCATTACAATTGAACTAATTAATGAGGAAAATGTAAAACGCAAACTGTTTAATTATCATCAATAAACCGTGATATCAGTGTCATCGCTACGCCTTTTATTTACCAGACAAATTTATACAATACATTTAGGTTTGCTACCAAAACAAGGTATAATATGTGTTGTAAAAGCAAAAGCATGTAAAATTCAAGCTAAACGGCTGAACTATACTTATTAGTTAATATTATTGATAAATGCGATAGGTGAGGCCATAATATACAAACAAAGTTTAATTTGTGTTTCTTTTTTTATTTCACGACTGGTATATAAATATATGTAATTATAACGAAAAAATAACAATACAAAGACATTTATGCTTAAAATCACTAATTATTTATGAATCAAAAATAATGCAACCACTTTAGTTTCTCTAATCGTCCCAGTCGTAATCACTGACACGTCCCATCTGATTGTTTTCCGAGTAAGTCTCCAAGGCTCTCCCCAGGTCATCGTCTCCGAACCTGACATCAATATCCGGGTCTTCAATATCGTCTTCAAACTTGGGCACCCTGTGTATCTTCCCGCTCATGACGCGACCGCAGCGACGTCTTTCGGACCTGTACGGGAACAAGATGTTTATCTGGCCGTTCTTAAAACGCCAGAACGCGCTGTTCGAGTCCACCGCATCGGGAAGAATTCTTAGAGATATAGAGTCGCAGCGGGAGTCTTTGGCTTGCACTGCGACCAGTCGTTGACCAGCTCTGACCTCTAAGCCCGCTTCACGGCACCCAGTCATGTTTGCGTACAACCTATAATGCTTCACTCCATAAGCTTCTTTCAAGGGACGTTCCGTGTAAATTTTACATAACTTCTGCATTTTCAGTTCGGCTCTGAACAGAAGATCCTTGATTTCGTTGACTTTCACTTGAGCTACGGTGCGGCCGTGGCTTTCTGGGTAGAAAAGGGAACTGAGGTCGTTGTTTCGTCTTAAGGAGAAGACATCATTGCGCTCTTTCTTCGCTCGAGGGTCCCACGGGAAATATGACTCTGCAGCGACGCACAGGAATACACTAGCGAGTATTATAAACAGCTTCATTGTTGCTATTTCGCAGTGGTCTAATATACTGAAATGTGCTTTTAATCTAATAAACCAGCGTATTTATAGGAGGAAGATGGTATTCCCTTTGTTATTTTCGTTATATGACATTATATTTGTGCAATCCAGAAATATGTTAAGGATAAAAACGTCGACTAAGAAACTGGCAAAGATTTACTCCACAGAAGAGTACTTCTCAAGTCAAGTTCAATTACAGTCTTACTGGACGAAATAATTAGGTGAATATTACAATCATTCAGGAATAAATCATACATCAATAGGTACATGGTACATCAATACATCAGTTTGTATTTACGAAAAAAACGTGTATTATATCCGTTATCTAGTACCCTTGATACAAGCGTAAACTTAGTATGGGGCTAGATGGTGCTGTGCGATATATCCTGAAATAATTATGTACTTGTTTTATTTATGGGATTAAAAGCGACTGATTGATTTAAATCTCTTTTTTACAAGGCGTTCGTTTTTCAATCTAGAATTATTTCTACAGTACATATTGCTCTGCTTTTTACCAAAGTAAATAAAGAATATCAGACGTTTAAGTATGTACCGCACCAATACAATGTAAAATATTGTCAATTTAAAAAAAAGAGCAACAAATTGTACTAAAATTACCATTTAAATGTTGGCCATAACTCTTCTATGTCAGATTTATATTCTTGCAAGTTAACCATGCCCTCAATAAGACCTGAAAAACATGTTATTCTAACGCTTTAGTTAAAATATCTACATCTTCTTCTATACATATAATAAAGCTGAAGAGGGCCGAGGGTCTGAACGTTGCAGATATTTAAAAGAAATGTCTGGAGATAATTAGTTTCTTACTTAGTTTGTTAATAACTGAACACGTTCTAATAATTTATAGTTTTTTTGTCTATTTATTAAAACGCACATCACACAGAGACGGCTGAACGGTGGTTCATGATTTTTGGTATGTAGGTAGTATGAGTTCCCGGAAATGTCATAAGCTACCTTTTATACCAAAATACCGCGAGCGAAGCCGCGGGCGTCCACTAGTCTTACATATTATATGTAAACATGCAATTAAGAGATATTTAATAAGTTAAGGTAAATCTAATTCTGGAGTTGGACTAACGCATGATGTAAGTATTACAATATATTATGAAATTTATAATGCTTCAGCATAATCAATCGGTATATTTAGAATCAAACATACATATACCGTAAAACTTACGGATCAATCGTTATTTAAAGAGAAATATAATACTGGTTAAAAAGTGGAAACTAATCCCAAAATTAATGGATTCATATAAGCATGGCGTAGTAAATAAAAGATTGAGTCTCATACTCTTCCTGTAATATAGTACCTGCTGTTAAATTCCATTCATGTTTTAATGCTAATTATCAAATTATTTAAGTAATTATGGTTACGTGCTTTATGTATAAAAGCATTTTTTTTTAACTTGAACGGGTTTGCCCTTGACCATAGTTTACCTGATAGCAAGTAAGGCTATGGCCTAAGATGGAGCGTGCTTATCCGATAAGAACCGATTCACTCTCGCTTTGAAGATCGCTGGATATTTTCAACTAGTGGACGCCCGCGGCTTTGCTTGCAATATTACAGAATAAAAAGTGCCCTATGACACTCCTAAGACCTCGCCTACATACCAAAAATCATGATGATCCGTTCAGCCTTTTTGCGTGACGAGCGTTTAAATAAACAGAGAAATAGAGACAGAGAAACAAACAAAAATTATAAAAACTGCTGAATTATGCATTGAGCTATAATGTACTTACGTACTAGAGATGACAGCACCAAGTAATAATATGCGGGGCGCCTTGCAGTCCACGTGACTGCAGTGAACTTAGTCCGGGTCAAACGCCTGTGACGCGCGAACGTGTTATACAAATACGCAATTTCAATCAAAATGCCGAACTGTGTCTTAAAAACGTGCACAAACCATTCGAGAACAAAAAACAAAGATAGCGGTGTAACATATCATCGGTAAGTAATCATTTTATTTGTTTAAGATACATTAACCTCAATGGTTTAAGATTATTGTTTGACAAAGCTTGAGTTTACATCGACGCGCCGCCATTGCGTGAACATCATAGAATATACACAAGTTGATGCAAAACATCGAACGAAACGCGTAAGCGCCTTGAAAAATCACGGCGCTTTCGACCTTTTGGTCGCAAGAAAACTAAATCTTAAAGCGTTCTAGCGCTGCGTGTTTATACTGGCTGGTTAGACGACCAATTATTGTTTCATTGCTGAAGCGAACTTTAGGTGAAATTCTTAACAAAATGGAGCATGACTTTTGGCTTGGATAGCTCCTCTAGTACGTAAGTACATTATAGCTCAATGGAATTATGTTTAATTATCGATTTAAAGTAAGTTCACCCACATTTTTTTTCTTTTATCTTCTATGTACAGATTTTTGACTCACTTCAGCTTTATTATATGTATAGAAAATATGAATACGAAATGTACTTTCAAACAACTCTTTCTTACATTATATATTCAGATTCGAGTATGTGAAGATATCTTGTAATCTCGGGAAGATGTCCTTTGGAACATGTTGTTGTGTGTTACAAACACACAAAAGGAATCTTTTCTTGTGTGTTTCCTGACGTGAAAAGGTATGCTTGTATCCTGACTAAGTATGGTCCTAGAATTATGCCACTCACACACAGGTATGGAATTAGGTACAGATATTTTGAAGAAACCGTTGCTCAATGGCTTTTTGTATTAAAATAAATAACTACATTTATACATGTTAGACTACATCGCGCCAATTTTCCATTAATACGACTTCTTGGAAAAGTGATGTGCAATTGAAAGTTTGTTCTTTCAGCCAATTTTAATTTAAACTACAATTAAAGCCTGTGGGGTAGTTTGAACAACGATAGTTTGTAGCCAAACTTGCTCCCGAGACAAGAATCAGAGATTTTTTCAAAAACCAAAATTATATATAAACCCTAATTCTCGCAGACCCCAAAATATATTCTCTCTCAGTATTTATAAAAATAATACATCTCTATACAACCCATTAGTTAGAATGTGTCGCCAATACAATAGTATCCTAGCGAACCACCATCAGTCACTGGATGTATTTAATTGTGTGTTATCCACATTCAAGCGTAATGTTCTAGCTATTTTAATGCAAAGCTATGCATGATCACTAATTGTAAGATAAAATTTAGTCTGTAATTATGTTGTCCTTGTTTATCGTTGTTGTTTGTGTGTTTGTTACAGGTTATTGAAATTATTAATCACATTCATATTGTTCAAGCTGTGTACACTCACCTGAGGAATTTGTTCTGGTTCAAAACTATGTTTTGAATGAGTATTTGGCTTATTTATGAACTCATTCTGTTATGTGTACCGTTATAAATAAATAAATAAAATATATTGGAGTATGTTTTATACCTATTTCTTTGGTTTTTTACCCCCAGTGCTATTACCTAGGTCCGTGGCAAAGGTACGCCAGATGCAAACAACACGCGCACATACGTACTCATATTTCTCGCTCCACAAAAAAGAGGAAGCTATTATTTTTGATTTAGGGTTTTATTTTCCGGGGAATTTGTGCATACATTTTTTGCCAACCTCTAGTTACCTGGTCCCGGTACAAGTATGGCTTGTTTCACCACACACTACTTAATTATTAGTCTGTTCACTGAAATAATAATGTCGGTTATCAAGAGTAAAATAATCCCCATATATGATACATGTTTTCTAGTTAACATTTTACTGAACCTGCCTTTGTTATTCGACTATGTTTGCGTACTGATGAAACATAAACTTATGTCAAAGAGTAAACAACAGAATTTTTCTAAAAATACTTTATTTACAGGACAATATTCATGTAAAATGTAAGAAATTTATTCATTCAATTTCAGTTAACACATACCGGCACATATCAATAAACCTACCTAAATCATACCTTGTCAAACCGTTCTACCATCCTCTACCGTAGCTGTATTGCTGCGACACTCCCGGCTGTATGGCCACGATGGTCGGATCCGGCGGGATGCAGACCCCCCCGCCCAGCACCGGGTCAAACTTGTACTGGAACGTGATCACCAGCTTGTCTACCTCCACAGAGTAGTACGCTCTCCGCGTGTCCACATACGCTGGCAACACCCTCACGTCCGCTACAGATCCCTCGCAGTTGGCCGCCCTGACCAGCAGAACGCGATCCCTCGCTTTGATGTCAAACACTTGAGCATCAGGGTTGGGATATATCAGTCGGTACTCCGTCGGCTTGTGGTCTTCTTTTATCGTCGGGCTTCCTTGCTGCTGGCACACGTTCTGGATATTTTTATCTGCTGCTATGAGAGCTTTGGCTACCTTGATGAAGTAGTCCTCGGCAGGTTTCGCGTCCGTCCAGTGGCATGGAGGAGCCTGGCAGCCTTCACTGAATGCAACGAAGCAGAGCAGTGCTACAATCAATGATCTATACATCTTGCTTGGTTCCCAATACTTACCTCCTCTTATTGGTAAGAGAATTGAACCTAGTTGTTAGTTCGTATATAGGTATGCGACTGCTCAGGGCGCTGCTGAGGTTTTTTGGAGGTACTAAGCCATCTGAAAGCTCCTCGTGTATTTATATGAGTTTCCGTCGTTAAATTGATAACGGGGTAAATGTCAACTCAACACGGACTAAATAATCTAGAGACTCCTATTTATCCTATAGCCTACCCGCCAACCAGCTATAGTATACAACTAGTGCATTCAATTACATCACGCGATATTTACATCAAAATATCTTATTGTTTTAAGGGCCGTGATCGGATTTATTAAATTAGGATATAGATCACACCATCTAGAACAGGCGTTATACGCACTAGATCACACATGAAGATAATACTAAAATACCTACTACATAGAAACTTAAGTAACTATACAGACCATGTACGGCTTCACATAGGGTAAGGTTACATTAAATTTCTCTAGAAAATAGTCATGTACTATACTCATGACGGGTATACATATAATATATTGTGAACACAGTTTATTGTAAAGTTGTGTTTTTTAGGGTAGTTACATTGAATATTGCCGTTAGATGCTAGATAATGGAAAAAGGTTTTAGATGTTTTCACTATTTATATTGTTGAAATAAAATAGATCACCTCAATAACAACAGAACCCGAATCTTAGAATAATATGTTCTTTTTTGTGCTTAAAACATTTATAATCGTAATATAAACGTAAAGATTTTTTGATATATTGAAATATACATTGTTTGTTTTAATTCTTTTGCTCTTTTTGAAACTTTTTCTTGCGAAATAAGACCTTAAGAATATGTTTAATTTTAGATCTTATTCAAATGAAATAAACATACTTAGTTGAAATTCGAAATGACTTATAAGGTCAGCTGTAGCTTAACGTAAGTTATTGCAAGTCGACACATTAAACGAAGCTGAGAGGCGAGGTAAAGTAGAATAAAGCTAAGTAACACCTAAGTAATGAGACTGCAGGTTACGGTTAAGTTTCCAGAACTTTAAGTTTTGTGAATATTCAAGAAAATAGGTTTTTATAAGAGATTATGATAAAAGTTTAAGAATGACGTCTTTATCATTCGATATTGCAGGATAAAAATATGTAACTCCAAGGAAAAATATTTATTTATCATAATGTAATGACTGAGCTTGCTTTACGACACTTGGTTTTTTCAATTGAGAAGAAGAAAATATTTATGTAAAACTAAAAACGATCCATCGCTCAGTTTTGATACTCTGTGGAAGAATTTATTTCCGCATTTATTATGAAAAAAAAAGGAAATCAACAAATATTTTTACGCATTTATATTTATATTCTTTAAAATTGCTTGAAGTCACCTAGCGGTTAAGTTTTTGTTACAGGATTTGCGCTCGCTTACCGGTGAAGGAAAACATTGTGTGGAAACCGACATGTTTGAGGGCCACAATATCCAAGGACATGTGTCTTCCGGAAGGACCTGGGCGCCCACCACGATGTATCTGCACAAGAGAACTCCCCTAACGAATCGACCCTCAGTCATGAGGTATTATGATTCAAGAGAGAGATAATGTGTAAATTATAAAAAATGCAGTATCCAAGTACAAGTAATCCCTGGCAAGAAGTTGCCTCTTGAATGCTTGTGCGTGCTCAATCTCCGATCTCATCTGCTGGATCTATTGCATACTGATCAGATCGATCCGGGACCAAGCCTGTAGGCTTATCCTTATCTATGATAAGCCCTAGCCTACCTAATACATGCTAATACCTAATTGAGAATGTAAATACATATCTATATTGTATCATGTTGGTATAAATAATGCAAACATATCTCAAGCTTGTTTGGTTAGAATTTAATTTGCCTTCAAATGAGATCTGAAGACTTTTTAAAGGAATAACTCTATAAGATAAAAGATAAAGAATCTTCATTGATTTGTTTATACATATACTATATACATACAAGTACTTTTATCATAGAGTATGCTACACAAATTATACACGAATATCTCGTCAAATTGAATTTAATTCATTTAGCTTATCAAAGTCAAAGATATTTATTGCGAAATATAGGTACAATTGATGGTAGTGAGATTACATAGGAACTCTATACTTCCACCCATAAGGCGTGCAAATTACAATTAAAATAATTATTATAGTCTTAATAATAAAATAATCTAGTACATGAACATGGTAGTCATTTTAGTTAAATTTTTCTTCTTGCATCAAAAAGAAGGGTGTTAAAAGTATCTGTCAGTATGTTGGTTCATCTTAATTTTTTTGTTGAATAGCGTACTGTAGGTACTCTAAGTTGTTTTTAATTTAATTTAATTACACAAGAATTATTACTTTTTTATGACCCACGAGTCAAAAGTGCGATAAGAAAAACTTATGCAATAAAAATAAGAAAAGCAGTAAATTTTGACCTCCACATGGATTTGTCTAAACGAATCTACGTATGATAGCGAATCAAAGATGCTATTTTTTTGGCTATAAACCGTAGTCACATATTCTGAGGTACTATACTGAGTTACTGGTCATGGAGTTTTATTTTCATACACCAAATCCATAACCAAATAATGCATGATAACAGTTTGATAATACATTGTTATAACACCGAAGTAGTATGGTAGATTGTATTAAAATTATTTTATGAATAAATATTAGGCAAAACGAATATCTCAAAAGTTAAAACACTCGTTCTTCTTCTTCTCAGTTGTAACACTCTTGGCAGAGTGGTCGTGGTCAACATGTAGTATTGTTCTGGGTGGCAGATGTAGCTCGCCTCACGATGTCCCGCCATCTCTCCCTGCTGCTGGTCAGTCTGGTGCACTCATGCACAGGGTCACCCACCATTGCCTTGAATAGATCGGTCAGCACTCATCAATGCAGCGAATAGTATGCTGCAGATCCTGTACATATATAGAGAATGGCATAGAGAAATTGCGGTGATATGACATACCTATTTCATAGTTCCCTGTACAAAACAATAAGATAAATAACGACAGACCCTAGTAATTAATTACTTAGATAGCCATAGCAATAAAATTATTAGCACTTGATTGTTTGACCCTAGAGATGACCGCAGTTAAAAATGAACCTAGCGATATCTTTTTAAAATAAAATCTCCTCCCGTACCTCATGAAACAACATTGTGTAATCACCAGTACACGCAGGAGCGTCTACTATATAAACTGGCGACTAACTAGTAGAAACCACTCTGGCTTTACATTAATAGCTAGCAGGGTTGTTGAAACAGTCCCACCATGAATTCCATTACCTACATTATGTTTGCCATCGTGCTGGCCAAGTCCGTAGATTCATATAACTCCTGCGACAGGAGCAAATGGAACAGAGCCGAGAGTTCATTCAACAGCCTCTCCAACCAGATCATGGACGTAGACAAGAAGGTCCAGGACACCTGCAAGTGGTTCACAAACTTCTCAGCGCGAGAAATCTTCGGAGGCAACTCGTATCGTCTCGAGATCTATCTGCCTGAATTCAGCAGCGCTACTTTCGTGGTGAAGATCAAGCATCGTGTCATATATATTAATGGGCACTATCCGAGGACGGGGCATCAAGACGGGAAGGAGATCTGCGACTTGACGTATGCGGACATCAAGGTCCTGCCCGAATTTGTTAACACTCATGGAGCAGCGTGGACGTATAATAATGGGATGTTGATAGTGGGATTCCCATACGCGCACGTGATCGGAGACTACAGCACTTCATGCGGCAACCAGTACATTGATGAGACTCTCATCCATCCACGCCGAGGGTTCCCCAATGAGAGGATTTTCACCGATTAGATTCTTAGATTAAGTAGCCGTGCTTTGATTTCTAATACTGATAAGTGTAAGTTGTATTGTGTTGATGACTAGAAAGGAATAAAGACACCTTATTGTTATTGAACGTTTTGTTTTAGAAATAAAATGCCTGATAATATACTTCATTTCTAATTCTGATTAAAGCTGTAGTATACAATTCATATTACATCACATACTAATATTCATACATACATTAGTAATCCATAAACAGCAATATCCCATAGAAAACTATTCTGGTACCATGAAGATTATCATCGTAGTAATATAGGAATATATCATTTGATTCAAAGTATGGGAATGATAGTTTTCATTATTTTTACATTTTTAACCTTTTCTCTGGTTCCAGTTTCCTATAATAATAACAATAAAAAAATGCACATACAAAAATGTAGATAACAAACACACAAAGCATTTCAAGTTGGAAATACCGAAGACCGTGGTCTCTTGTATCTTTCGTATTCATATCTACATTCACTATCTGCTTTATTTATAAACTGAGGCGCACTAGACTTGACATCAATTTACTCTCAAGCTTTGGTCTGAACGCATCATGTTTTTCTTTATAACTGTCCTGTGCTCTTTAGTTTTAGGGTTGGCAGAACCACATAATGATAAACCTAATTGGCCGTGGTACAATCAAGGCGGGCAAGGCGGGCAAGGCCCACCTAACTACGATAGTGGATTTAACCAAGGAACTGGGCGAGGCTTCGCTACTGACAGACACTGGGGTACCGACTCGTCTGACTCAGGACTGAGCTGGGGTTCCTTGAGCGACACCAACTGGGGCTCACAAATTTGTGGAGGAGCTATAAGAAGAGCTCGCTGCGCTCCTTCAGTGAATGATATAGAACAGAAACTGCTTGGAGCGGCCAAGAAGATGGAAGGATTCTGCGCGGCGTATTCTGACAGACCGCTGCGGGAGTCGTACGGTGTTGAGCATTTCAAGTTGCGTGTGAGACTTGCAGAGTTTACGTCTGATAATATAGAGGTTAGTGTACCTATCATTGTTTTATGCTGTTATGTTTTCGCTCGAAGTTGCTGCTTAATGTGCAATAATAAAGTAAGTACTTTGTAATGAAAAATTACGATAATACAGACAACTTCTCGTATGTTGATCGGCAACTGTCTTTAAGAGAAAATACATGATGTGTCTATATTGAAATGTGTCTGTCTTCTCGTTGTACTTGAAATGTCCAGAAAAGTGTAGGTCTATAGAAGATAAAATTTTCAACTGGCTCTTCCAACAGGTGCGAGTCCGGCAGAGGCTAGTGACGATCCTGGCACGGACCTGCACGGCGGAGTACGCGGCGGTCAGGGTGCTGCCGGACATCGTGGACGCCAGGCATGGCAAGTGGAGGATGCAGGCTGGAGGCAGGCTCACTGTCATGTTCCCGTACACCATCACTCCAGACACAGAGGTACGTACCAATACAACAAGGAGAACTGTCTAAAAACAATACATATAGTCTACTAATCCCAAAAGTTTACTCTTAGACTAAACTAACCTAGCTAACTAAGTGTTAAAATTGCCTTGTTTCCAGATCCAGTCACGCTGCGGTCGCGAGTTCGACCCTGACCCTATCATCGTTCCCAGGGTCGCAGACGGGACCGAGTTCCCCGAGGACTACGACCTCACCTTCAGCGACGCCAGGCTGAGGAGGGCCATCAAGCGGTACTTGGCAGAGATGCTGGATGATGATGATACTCAATATGTGGACTAGAAATAGCAGAGCTGCTTTAAGATATTGAATCCGGCGTTACTTTGCGGAAAACTATCGCAGACGAAAGCTTTGGAGAAGTATGTAGAACTTCTTTGGGAAGAAATAAGACAAAACATACCTGAAAAGTTTGCTGTTATATAAGAAGTGGATTATATAAGACTAGTGGATGCTCCGACACTTAGCTGCTGCTTGAAATTGGAACGATTAGACCAATAAACAAACTTTCGTTTTTTTTTACTAAGATAAATGGATAAAGTGTTATTATAAGTTCACAATGCTGTCGAATAAGTGTGAGCCATGCCATCATAACAGATAATGAAGTCGATATTCATTGTCTGCATTTGCATTTTCACAGTCATTTGTCACTTAGATCGCCTGAACTGACACTTGCACAAGCTATACTGGTGTCGAAGGCTAAATAAACGTTAAGTCTAGATGGTATTGTATGTATGTATACATCATGTTTTTTTTCCGCTAGAGGGCGTGTGGCAGTGAACATCGGCTCCGTATTAAATTAATGTTTAAAAATAAATAAGTGAATATTAGTGGACGAAAACGCTATAAGTGTGAACTATAAAGAGTGATTATACTGTGAAAGTGTTTTCTTCGCAAAAAATCAGTGCTCTGTGGAGAAATTTGAGAAAATACTTTCACAAGAAATTGCGTGTTAAGACAGCTTAAAACAAACAGTGAAAACAACAAAACAGACAAGTGATATCCCGTAGATCACGGAACAGTGCCAAAAAAGTGATATTCAGAACAATACAGTCAATAATAACTTCGTAGTGATTTCTGAATACAATGTAAACAAAACCAAATTAACGGCCAAAACCGCTTGTTGGACATTGAACCCGGACATCACAACAGTGACTAACAAAAATCTTGCTTGTAACGACTATTCAACCTACAAAGCAAAATACGACTAAATATTTCGAACCATTGCTTAATGTTTGAGTAGCCGAGTGGTTGTTCGTCGTGACTCAAGCGCGTGACCCCGGGTTCGGATCTCAAGTCGACAAACTATTTTTGTAGCTAAATTGAGATTTCTTAAGCAAGACACATTACTGGACACGTTCTTAACTTCGCCCAACTAAATAAAAAGAGTCACCACTAGTATACAAAATGTCGGACTCAAATTGTAATATGATACAATTAATGAACGCTTTGAGAGAACAAATAAATAAATAATAAAATAAATATTTCAGGACATATCACACAGTGCCATCTAGCCCCACACTAAGCAAACGCTTGTGTCGTGGGTACTAGATAACGGATATAATACTTATATACTTTTCTTTTGTAAATACATACTTATTATACATACAAACGACCAGACTCAACACAAGTAATTATAAATTTTAAAGTACCTACATAAATACTTGTGTCATGCGGGAATCGAACCCGCGACCTCTAGATTAGAAGGCAGAGCCACTACCAACTAAGCTAACAGGCCAGTCAAAATACGAGAAGATAATGAACGCAGCCTTAATAAAGTAGAAGGCAACTTATCAAATAAAATGGACGTGAGATTCTCTCGATTGGAAGACAGCGTAAATGGAATTATAGCTACCCAAGCCCACCACGAAAAACGTTTAGACGACTTAGAGAGAACTGTACGACAGAGAAATTTGATCTTTTTCGGTATTGCTGAAGAAGAACACAACTACTCGGAACTCGAAGACATTATTGTCAACTTAGTACAACTTACAATGGAACTGGAATGCGACAAGCGTGACATCGAATTCGTTGGTAGAATGGGCAAGAAAAATACAAAGCCTAGACCAATAAGAGTCACTTTCTCAACGTATGGAAAGAAAATCACCATTCTACAGAATAAACCCAGAGGAGTTGACCACGCATGGTATGTTAAGGAAGACTTCGCACCAAAAATTCTGCAAAAGAGAAAAGAGTTACAAGAGGAAGTAAATAATTTAAGAGACCAAGGAATTCGAGCAGTTATCAAGTATGACAAAATAGTTAGACTACACAATAACAATAAGGACTTTCATGCTGACGTCGAGAAGAATAGCAAACGTAAAAAACCCGATCAATCCCCAGAGCCTGAAACTGAAACCGAAACGCGCAGATCACAGCAGGATAAATGTAAGCAAGTGCCTAAGAAGACAAAAGCGCAAAATATCACAACTTTCATAAGTAGTCAGAAAAAACCAATCAAAAAACAAATTACGCCCACACAAGGAACCAGTAAGCATAACGAATACACCGTAACAAAATCTCCAACAAGTAGTAAGCAAAAGGACATCTTATTAATTAATTCACCAACGCCCACTCCAGGAACCAGCAAACATGACAACAATAATACATTAGTACAAAAAAACTAAACTGCAGATCTCCTCCAAGCCGGCTGGTCACCGTGGAGGAGCAAGACCAAATACCCCCCAGCAAGAAACGTAATAAAAACGAGATAAAAGACAATAACATATTTATAGCAAGTCTGAATGTCAGAACTTTACTTGGCGACAGTCGATTAACTGAGTTAATTAATAGCACTGAAAAAGTAAAATGGGACATCCTTGGTTTATGCGAAGTCAGAAGGGCAAAAGAAGTTATAGAAGAATACCCAAATTTTATCCTGTATCACAGCTACACAACGAAAGGAAGAAGAGGAGTCGGACTAATCATCAAAAAACACTTAAAAAACAACATTACCAGGTTGGAGACATTTTCTGACAGAGTAGTGGTGCTCGAGATGCAGTTTAGTAAAAACAATACTTGGACTATTATACAAGCTTACGCCCCAATGGAAAAGAGCGCACCTATAGATTTACTAACTTTCTATGAAACCTTAGAAAAAGCAGTTGCTTCCTCGACCTCTAAAAATTTAATTGTAATGGGAGATTTTAACGCTCAAATTGGCAAGAAACAATGCGGTGAAGATATAGCGTACGGAAATTTTTCTCATGGAATAAGGAGTCCTCATGGAAAGGAATTAATAAGATTTGCCCTGGAAAATAACCTAAGGATCACAAACACAATGTTCAGAAGAAAAAAGAAAAGGCTATGGACTTGGAAAACACCAAACAACATGCACTTCAACGAGATTGACTTCATTCTAACAAATAAACCAAACCAGATAAAGAAATTTGACGTGATTAACACACATTTCTATACTGACCACAGAATGATTAGATGTCGACTCGTCATCAAAACCCTGAGGAAAATAACTCGCAACCCACCACCGGCATTGAGAATAATACCAGAGCTACCAGAAGAAAAATTGGAAGAGCTAAGTAAAAAATTTCATACTGCCATAGACAATAGCGATGATTTACATACACAATATAAAAATCTACAAAAACATTTGACGAATACAATGCAAGAAATGACACTCAAAAGGAAGAAGACGAAGAAATGTATTAGTGAACAGACGAAAGATTTACTAGAAAGAAGGAAAATATTGTATAAAGAAGAGAATACAAGAGAAAACAGGAAAGAAATTACTAGAATAAGCAAGGAAATAAATAGAAATATAGCTAAGGACAAAAAACAATACAGGCGAGAAGTTTTGGAAAAACATATCAAGAAATCAGGAGCTATCAAGAAAGCGTTCAAGGAACTTACAGACAAGAAAGAGTGGACGGCGAATGTAAGAACGAAGAAAAATAAAATCGTAACTAAGAGACCTATAATAATCAAAGAAGCGACCAAATTCTACGAAGATTTATACAACACAACACAGACATCAAATTTCGACATTAATAATTTGGATCATATGACATTACCGAATATACTAACAAGCGAAATAAAACATGCAATTATGACTCAACAAGATGACAAAGCTACAGGAGAAGACTGCATTACGAACGAATTTTTAAAAGCTTTGAGTAATTTATTACTTTCCCCGCTACAAAAGCTCTTTGACAATATCCTGAAGAAAGGAACTACACCAGAGGAATGGAGCAAATCAACCACGATTTTGTTGCATAAAAAAGGAGATAGGAGCGAGTTGGGCAACTACAGACCGATCAGCCTCATGTCTAATATATACAAAATATTCTCAAAAATAATACTAAAAAGAATAACACCCACATTGGACCAAAACCAAGCAGAGGAGCAGGCAGGATTTCGGAAAGGGTACTCGACAGTTGACCACATTCAGGTAGTGACCACGATTATAAGCCGATATATAGAATACAACAAAATCCTGTACATAGGCTTTATAGATTTTACTGAAGCATTCGACAGCCTTGAGTTTAATTCAATATGGCAAGCACTACGAGAACAAGGAGTTGAAGAAGAGTATATCAAAGTTCTTCATAATATATACTCTAAAAGCTCGGCGAAGATCAGGATGGAAAAAGGTGGACCAGAATTTGCAGTCAAGAAAGGTGTAAGACAAGGAGACCCAATGTCACCAAAAATATTTTGTGCAGTGCTGGAGATGATATTTAGAAATATAGATTGGCAAAACGAAGGAATAAATATAAATGGAGAACAGCTAAGTCACCTACGTTTCGCTGACGACATCGCAATCTTTGCTGAAACACCAGAAAAAATAGAAAGCATGATACTGGACCTTGCAAGAGAAAGTAAAAAAGTCGGACTATCATTAAACGCATCAAAAACTAAAATAATGACAAACGGGAGACGAGCTAAAATAACGGTAGACAATGAAAACATAGAATACGTGACTGAATATACCTATTTGGGCCAATCGATGGCTTTCAAAGATCTGACAGAAAAAGAAATAGATCGAAGGATCGGATTGGCTTGGAAGAGGTATTGGAGTCTCAAGGAGATTATGAAAAGTAAAGATATTGACATCGCCATCAAGAGCAAAGTATATGACATCGCAATACTACCTTGCCTGATATATGGTTGCCAGACATGGGCGTTGCGAAAAGAAGATGAAAATAAACTAGCCATATGTCAAAGAAAGATGGAGAGGAGTATGCTAGGAGTCAGATTATCGGACAGAATTAGCAATAAGAAAATTAGACAAAAGACAAAGATAAGAGACATAGTAAAAAGCATAAGGACTTTGAAATGGAATTGGGCAGGACATGTTTGCAGAATGAAGAATGATAAATGGACAAAAAAAGTAATAGAATGGATCCCTAGAGGTGACTTACGCAAGAGAGGCAGACCACATAGACGATGGGAGGACGTGTTCACCCAGAGACACGGGCAAACGTGGAAGAGACTGGCAAGAGACAGAATGCAGTGGACTAAACTGGGGGAGGCCTACGCCAGAGAGGCGACAGACGCACTCACATAAAAACATTGACTTCAAAGAAACTTTTGACACAAATAACACCATTATTTCAAAGTTGGACATTATGGGAAGAATATATTAAACATCAACTGACGAAGATTATTTTACGGACATGGAAAAACTAATTTTGCAATGAGTTCTTGTTGTTATATTCCCATTTTAATGACACTTGAAATTTTGTTTTGTAATGAATACCAAATTAATTACTAATTATTAACTGAAACATCTGAAATAAAGGCTATTTTTATTTTATTTATTTTATTTATACATCATGTATACATAAGTTTATATACGGATATAATTAGACTATCTGTAATATAAGAAAAATATGTAAATATACCTATGTATTTATAAAAGTATTAAAAATAAATAAATAATTGATAAAAAGCTTTCTTTTATTGCATCGTTTATTGTAGAATCATTGTATTAACAACCTAAGAGGGTTGTTAGCTTTATCACGAGTAATTAATTAATGTTTGAATAAATGTCATACGAGCAAGAACAGCACTAACTTTGATTTTAATGGTCTGGAATAATAATGATATTATCAGCTCCAAGCCGTGGCGTGACTGACTAATGGTTATGTTAGTTTTGTACATTATCAAAATATGTCCTATGGCCCATGTGTTACTTAAATATATCTAGAAAATTAGGTTATATGTAACGGATACCTAATACATGAAGAATGGGTAGTTTGAGTAAACCTATATTTAACTAAGTACATTCAATTTTATTTCCACTTCCAGTGTCACATATGATAAAGTGTGAGGAGTGAGTATGCTTCAGAATATAGTAAGAAAATAAATCATCATAAATAATATTTTTAGTTTTAAGTTTATAGTTTACTAACACACATCTGGATCTCTTTGTTGTCCGAAATAACAGCATATTATTTATTTTAATTTTGTATAAATGAATGGATTAAACGGCGTTCATCGGCTTGAGGTATACAATATTTTCAAATACGAATTATTATACAAATAATAATTATCGGCATCGGCAGATTGAAAATGAAAAATATTTTACAGTCATCAACAGCGTTGCACAATATTATGATTTAAAAGCATAAGTATTTCCAAAAACTTGTTGTTTTTGGAAATACCGACATTTAATCAATAGATTGCTAAAAGACCTTCTGACCTCTTCACAATAACAAAGTGAAGAGCTACCTTTATCTATACTTCACGTCGGTGACCTGATATTTATACACTTGGTTGGAACAACACAAATTCATTTGTAGCTAGATTTTATTGTGCAACATACAAAGTAGGCATTTGTGAAATTAATAAGATATATAGGTACTACAAAAGGGGGTCGAAAAGTCAAAGAGAAAAATAACGTGACAAAGAACAAGACATTTCTTTTTAGAAGGCAACTTCCTTAAATCAATTCCAATTCAAACACAAACAATCCTAACCATGTTCCGGTTACTAATCCTGAGTTGCCTGGTCAGCTGGGCAGCGGCACAATGTGGACCGAATGACAACCAAGAGAGGACGAATTGGTTCTGGCCGGGCGGCAACGGAGATGACGACGATTACAACGATAGGACTTCAGAAGACGGGGCATACGGAAACAGAGGAAGTCGAAACTTAGGATTATCATTGGCAGCCATAGCTAGGAAACTGAGAAGTGCTGGAGACTTGATGGATACTTTTTGCGCAGCTCATTCCAATCGTAATTTGAGGGAAGTGTATGCAGTCGAGCATTTTAAGCTGACAGTACCACTAGCCGAGTTCTCTCCGGAAAATATTCTGGTTAGTTTTTAAACATATTTTGGTTTATTCCAACTAGTCCTACCAGTAGTTCGATAGTCGAACTGTTTGGAAGGTTTTGTTCCAAGTAGTTCGATGGTCGAACTAGTTGGTATTTTTTATTCAATTTTTTTATACTGACGGATCGAACTATTTGGAATCATGGATTTTATTCCAAATAGAACTACTGACTCCTGTGTACAGTGAAACAAAAAATAAAACATGATTAATTTATTTTTCGAGCATTTTTGATAAAATACAATATGAAATCTTTATAGGAGACTTTACCTCTGAACTTGACAGAGTTACCTGAAGGTATACCCTCGGCGTCTGCTGCTGGAACTCCGGGACGAATAGAGCTAAGTGTACCGAGTTTGGGCTCGTTTTGTTAGTTATGATGAGACCTTACCTCTGGACTTGAGGGAGTGACACGAAGGTAGGTACAGTTCTTTGATCACGACGACATCTAATTCCAGGTGAAAGTCCAGAACCGAGTAGTGCTGATCCACGCACGGGACTGCGAGTCAGAGTACGCAGCAGTCAGGATGCTGCCTGACGTGGTGGATGCAAGCCGGGCCTCGTGGGCGCTGCGGGGCGGCGTGCTGACCGTGCTGTTCCCGTATAACATCACTCCGGATACTAATGTGAGTTAGAGTAGCATTTTTTGGCTGGTAGATAGCAGTGATAGGACTTGGGATACATTAACAAAATAAATAAAGTCACGTGTAGTCTTCTAAAATATCTTCATATCAGAAAATATCTTGATAGTTGCGATGTTTTCTTTCACCGCTAAACGAGTGCGATATTGTCGTAAAATCTATACAGAATTTGTAAAAGCAAATATACCACCAAGCCACACTTCTGAAAAATACTGTCAAAAACTTGATAAACTCAAAACTCACAAGCATACCGAATACAAAGTTACAACATCTTTCTTATAGATTTTAACTTTCTAATAAAATCACTACAAACATTTCAGCTCCAATCCCGCTGCGGCCGCAAGCCCAACACCGGCGTCCTCATCGTCCCTCAGTCCTCTGCAGACACTCCTAACCAACCTGACTACGACCTGCTGCTTGGAGACCCAGAGTTCCGACGAGCCATTTTGAGGTACCTGAAGAGGCATGAGGGGAACCGGGGACCCATGGGAGGGGACACAGAAGATGGGGGAACCAACGAATATGTAGATGATGATAAAGAGTAGTATCATACGATAACTTGAATGATGGTTGTGCGTTAGTGTGTCTTCAGCTTAATTTGTAAGGTTTGGATAGCTCAAAGACATTTATAAACTCCAATCCTGCTCATATACCATAGTTATTTAAGCTTACTTCTGTATAACTTTACCAATGTAAGAAAATTCAGAACTTATCATAGTGGAAATTTATTAAATTATATTTTGTAAAGTGACAACGTTTACATCGCAAAACTGTACTCGTTTAAATTTCCCGCCACGTTCAAATCCCCCATAATTCACCTATCACTTTTAGGAATTCAATCAAAGGTTCTAAATCGAATCTACATAATCGTTTGGGAAGAACTTGAGTCCTTCAGCGAGCTTCTTGGTCGTCTCGCCTTAAACTGGATTAAATTCGGACCAAACTTTCCAGAAAGTGTAAAATTATATCTCCATTTTCACTCGCTTCGCAGAAACAAAAGCTATTGTAAAACGTTAAGAATTTGTACCGTGAATATTCGCGAATGTTACTTTATATTTTATTGCAGTTGTTCGTTATTTTACGTTTGCTTGAACATATTTTTAAACTCTTTTGTATTCATTTTCTTGTATTTTTTTAAGACAACAAGATGAAAATTCGCAAGACTTTTCATATTAGGATTTTCTATAAATAAGGTTCTAGAACAGTAGCTAACACGTGAGGATGCCATTAACATAGTTATAGGTAATGTTCGAAGGCGGTTTAGTTTTGAGATGATTCCTCTTCTCGTTTTGATCGCGCCTTCATTTGTTTTAAACGTATACACATTCTCGTGAATTATTTTCCTTCGCTAAAATAGGGTATATTAGTCATGTGAGGACGCATCTGTAACTTACCCGTAGGAAACACGTTCGCCGTAGCCGAAATCGGCTTGGAATGCATCATCATCATCATCATCAAATAAGGTTCTAGATACGACAATTATAAGTTCATAAGGACAATATAGTTTCTCCTGCCCGCTAATGTATTAGTTGATACTCTAGTAAATGGTGATTATAGAGTTTTCTTTTGAAATTATATCTTTCATCGTCAGAATAGCAAGTTTATGCTGCAATTTTGAACCAATCTTGACCAATAAAACTACAAGTTTTTATATAGCACAGTTTTTTTTAAATCTTTGCCAATTTTCAGTTTAAAAGAAATAGTCTAGTTGCTAAGTCACGTAGTCCCCTAAATGTACTCAGTACCACACAGAAACAGGAGCATAGTGTACTAACAAGTCAGTAAACAATGTTTTACTTAAAATATCTTATCTATACTAATCTATACTAATATTATAAAGCTGAAGAGTTTGTTTGTTTGTTTGATCGCGCTAATCTCAGGAACTACTGGTGCGAATTGAAAAAAACTTTTTGTATTTAGTAGACCATTTATCGAGGAAGGCTTTAACATCACGCTGCAACTAATACGAACGAAGACACAATGGAAAATGTGGAAAAAACGGGGAAAGTTATTCATCTTTTCGGGCTTCCGTTGCGTGCGCTGCGAAAACGGTTCAAGATATCAAAAAAATATGTATGAAAGAATTATTTCTCTTTAAATGATCTAACAAAATATCTGCAACAGTATATTATGTCTATCTTCTAAGGTTAACTCAATAGACCCGTTTTTATGGTAAAAACTATTCGACGCGGACGAAGTCGCGGAACCAGCTAGTTTAATAATAGTGGGGAAATATATGCATTTGAGGTGATATTGTGATTAATTGTCATAAATCGTATGTTTTTAAGAAAAAAAAAAGTATTACATTTTTTGAAAAAGCTGCTTTAAAATTCGTTACCTATGTTGTTACCGTTAGTTTGAAAGATCAAAGCATACATACAAACATAGGGAACTTCGCTTTATACTTTGTAGTGATAGTGATTTAAAAACCTGCTTAGTTTACGTAACTGAGTCATGTTTCCACTGCGATTCAAGACAAATTCTTCTGGACTCAAAATTAAGACCGTCGTTTATTGTGAACTCCGGGGGGAGGTCTGCAAATATCATTTATTTTCTGTTAGTATATATCTTTTCATCAAATTAACTAACTTGTGCCGGTTTTGAGGCAAATATTCGCGGGTACAAAATTATTAATGAAGTTAAATAGTTCAGAAGAATTTACTATTTATGAAAGACATTATAATTAGTGTTAGGTTTTTGGAACATTAATAAACATTTAAAGGCAGCCGAAACGGTAAGAACGAAGCCTTACGGGTTTACATTTTAAAGCGTGCTGTAGTGGAGGTATATTCTTGCTCTTCCTCGACTCGTATTTGCTGATAACTGAGGGTTATGACTTCTTCGCAGTACAAATTCTTTAGATGAGTCCTCTTGGCCAGATACATCGTAGTGGGCATCCAGGTCCCGTATTTAGTGCTGATGCTGTATTAGTAACAGGCTCTTAAAGTTGATAAATAAATGAGAAATCACGTAAACTTCCAATACTAAGTATTCCAATACTAAGTATTCCAATACTAAGTATTCCAATACTAAGTATTCCAATACTAAGTATTCCAATACTAAGTATTCCAATACTAAGTATTCCAATACTAAGTATTCCAATACTAAGTATTCCAATACTAAGTATTCCAATACTAAGTATTCCAATACTAAGTATTCCAATACTAAGTATTCCAATACTAAGTATTCCAATACTAAGTATTCCAATACTAAGTATTCCAATACTAAGTATTCCAATACTAAGTATTCCAATACTAAGTATTCCAATACTAAGTATTCCAATACTAAGTATTCCAATACTAAGTATTCCAATACTAAGTATTCCAATACTAAGTATTCCAATACTAAGTATTCCAATACTAAGTATTCCAATACTAAGTATTCCAATACTAAGTATTCCAATACTAAGTATTCCAATACTAAGTATTCCAATACTAAGTATTCCAATACTAAGTATTCCAATACTAAGTATTCCAATACTAAGTATTCCAATACTAAGTATTCCAATACTAAGTATTCCAATACTAAGTATTCCAATACTAAGTATTCCAATACTAGTGAAAATGATTTACGAAATAAAATGATTATGATTATTGGAAAAATGTTCAACAGTCAAACACCAGCTATAAATTGAAACCGTTAAGCGCATTCTGATATGGTTAGTATTATAAACCTACAAATGCAAACACACAAAGCATTCCGGTCCACCAGGCTTACCACTGTACGTACAGCTTGCAAACAGACTAACATAATAATTTACAATACCTAGTAGAATTTAGGTAACATTTTGGTACGTGTAGTATTAGTACATTTTACAATTTAGGCGTGATTATTTTCGTATATTTGAAAAATGAGCAAAAATAACCACGGATTTGAACCTGCATCTTTCTTTTAAGGCCGGGATGCCGTTAGTTATTTATACTTATTAGTATAGGTATTGTGCCAATCAACCATTGCAAAGAATTTACTTATACGTATATATATATATATATATATATATATATATATACACGTAATTGATTATGATTGGTCGAGAAAACGGATTGTGCTCTAATGAACTACATTTGTGGTTCCCTACCACAAAAGTGTACGTTTAGTCACGGTAATAATATCATACAGTATTGTAACTCGGCCGTGTCCTTGAAATAAGTACCTACGCGCGGTACGTAAACATGAGATAGGGCTGTCGCTGTCGCCCACCTACAGCGTTTTAATTGCATCTGGCTACTTTGAGTTTCTATCTAGTTTTGAGATTGTAAATTTATTACTTTTTATTTATTTATTAGCACAGATACTTAGTAACAATATAAAATATTAATATTACCTACATAAATTACTTTTTGGGATGTGGGTAGTTCAACAGTCCACATATAAATATTTGTAGCTCCACTTATTTTAATAATTTAAATAGTAATTTCTAGTTTTTGCAAGTGCATATTATGTTATTATAACAAGTTAAATGTGATAACCTGCCTCAGCATTTCTCCCTGCTAATTCCTGGTACTTTTCACCCTCTAAACACAATCACTCAAATCACTGTGCAAGATACTTTGTGTACAATGGAAGCTATTCTGGAGACTCAAAGCATGATGCAAAAGATTTTTGAGAAGGAAATTAATGCATTTCATTCAAAGTTGAAAGAATCTACAGCTCCCCGTGCCAGAGATGAAGGAGCTTCCTTGGCAGATGAGTTTGCAGAGTTCCGGACTTTCATGCTCACTGCACTCAAGAGCCTTCAAGAGCAAATTAACTTGCTTGCAAGAGACTCAGATGCACATGAGATGCGCTCTCGTCGCAAGATGCTGTTGCTCCATGGTGTTCCGGAGTCAGAGGAGAAGGACATTTCAGTCTGTGTGGTGGATGTTGTCACTAAACTGTTGAAGGTCAGTAATTTTCAAGCACAACACATTACTCGCTGCCATAGAATGGGTCGCTCCTCTGTGTCTGATAAGCCTAGACCTATTTTACTGAAGTTGCAACATGTTGACTTGAAGCAAAAGTTATGGTCAGCAAAAACTGCACTAAAAGGCACTGGAGTAACCCTATCTGAGTTTTTGACGAAGCCTAGGCATGACGCCTTCATGGCGGCGCGCCAACGCTTCGGAGTAAACAGATGCTGGACAAAGGATGGATTTGTTTTCATTCTTGGATCGGAAGGAAAGCGTCACCGTGTGTCTTGTGTCGCTGAGTTGGACAAAATTGAGTTGCCCGAGGTGACAGCCGACTCTGTGGCCTCCAAGACGGCACCGTCGAAGAGCAGAGCAACCAAGGTGACCAAGCCCAAAGAAACAAGGCGGAAACCAACCACCTCCAAGTAGAAAACATAGTTGCTGCTTTCTCGTGACATTGTTCTGTTCATAATGTTCTACAATAATCCTTTTGTGCAGAATGTAAACATAACGCACCTTCTTTTTTTTTAGAAAATTATTATCTATTGATTTGTCATATTTACACTGTCAATTGTCTAAGTTAATGTTATGCTTAGTAACTTTGAAGTATTTAGCACGTGTTGTACACATTGTTCATTATTTTAAATTGATGACGATGATGTTTATTTATTATTTTTGTCTCTATCTTATATTGTATTTTGCTGTCAAAGTCAACATCGCATATATATGTAATTAGCAATTGTGATTTATTTAGCCGTTTGTGCTCATGCGTTGAATGTTTAGTTAATAATTGGAAAATATTTATGTCAAAATACTACCATTGTAAAATTCACATTAGATTTAAAGTAAACTTCCAAAGTTAATGTATTGCAACTGTTATTATTTAAGTCAAAGCAACTTCAACTTTTTAATATGGCTTCTGCAGCGTTACCGCAATTTTGCCAATGTCACGTATTTGAGTCAAAGATTATGTTGAAAAGATTTATGTTGGTTAGTTACATAGTCAAAGTCAGTTTCTTTTTTTCTCTCTCTCTTTCTAAACCTACCACGTTTCTTGTATTTTGCCTTAGATTATAAATTGTTATGAATTAGCTTTTAAAGTGATTGTTATGTAATAATAAAATTGTAGTAGATGCCGGGTATATACATATTCTCTATAACTACTATCATTCCAGTGCAACCGGCGGGTGGATTGAGTTATTGTTTTTAGCTCATTCTTATTTGTGAAGTGTTTAACACTTATTATTTATTTATATTAGATATTTATTGTGTATTTGCCTTTGTTAGGTATATATTAGTATAAAGTTATGTTAAATATTTTTAATAACAGCAACAGCGGCAGTGAATACTTCACAGCCTCCTCTTCAGCTCCCTCTGAGAGTAGCGATGATAGTTGTGATAGCGTGTTACCTCTGTCTGAGTTCCTTGAGAATAGTTTTTCTGATATGTCTAAAAATTTTAATGTTGCCCACATAAACGCGCAGAGCATCTTTTCCTGGATTTATTCTTATCCGAAATGATCGCATCGGTTCCAAGGGTGGTGGTGTGGCCATTTACCTTAAGGCTAATATACCATACTCCATTATTAGTCAGTCGTGCCAACCACCCCCTGTGAATGCTGGCGAACATCTTTTCATTGAAGTTGTCCTTTCCAAAAATAAAATTCTTCTGGGTGCCTATTATAGCAACTCTTCTAAACTTAACTATTTTTCCTCTTTTGAAAGCCTTTTATGTGATTTCTGTCCCTCTTATAGTCACTCAATCATTATGGGTGACTTTAATACCTGTCTCCTTAAACAGGATTATCGTACATCTAGGCTTGAGTCTATTACTAAGTCAACCAACTTACACATCTTCCCGCTTAGTGCTACTCACCATTTTCCCAATGCAACTCCTTCTCTTCTTGATTTAATGTTAGTTAGTTCCCCTGACCATGTTGTTAAGCATGGCCAGTATAGCACAAGCGATTTTTCCTATCACGATTTAGTTTACCTTTTGCTATAAAATTCGTCCTCCTAAACTTAAGCCCCAAATCATTCTGCAGCGCAACTTTGGTGGCATGGATCATCAAGCTTTAATTAATGATGCCCTTAAAACTGATTGGTCACCTGTCATAAATGCCGTTTCCGTTGATGATCAAGTTAGTATTTTTAATGACATCATCACGAAACTGTATGACATACATGCTCCTCTTCGTGCCATCAAGCTCAAGCAGTTACCGGCTCCGTGGCTTACTGATGACATCAGAGCATTGATGCACAAAAAAGCTGTGGCCAAGACTCGTTTTAAGGTAAAGCCCACTGAGTCCAACCATGAGAAGTATGTCAAGGCCAGGAATCGTTGCAATATGGTGTGTAGGGATGCTCTGCGCCGTCATATTCACTCATCTGTTGAAAATAAAGATCCAGCAAAAGTCTGGAAGTTTCTTAATTCATTGGGAATCGGCAAAGCTAAACATAGTACTGTCTCTCATAATTTAGATATTAATTCATTAAATATTCACTTTTCTTCTTCTTCTGCTATGTCAGATGAAGATAAATCTGATACAATTAATAAACTTTCAGCCATTCCTACTCCTTTAAATTTTTCGTCTTTTGTTTTCAAATCTTTCACTGCATGTGATATTGAAAAGAGCGTGCTTGCATTCTCATCTAGAGCGGTTGGTAGTGACTCTATTAGCCGGAACATGTTATTGCCCATCCTGGATATAATCCTTCCTGTCCTGTGCGTTATCCTTAACAATTCCATTTCCAGTGGGGATTTTCCTACAATCTGGAAGGATGCGCAAATTATTCCTCTACCTAAAAAATCCAACCCTAAATCCTACTCTGAATATCGTCCTATTTCTATCCTTCCATTCCTTTCCAAAGTCCTTGAGCGGCTTGTCCATCGTCAACTTAGTCTTTTCCTTAACCGACATGATTTGCTAAATCCTTACCAATCCGGTTTCCGTCCTGGGCATAGCACTGTGTCTGCGCTCTTAAAGATCACAGACGACATACGCGAGGGTATGGACGACGGTAAGCTTACTGTTCTAACACTGTTAGACTTCAGTAATGCATTCAATACCGTTGATTTGGATATCCTGCTTGCAATGCTGCGCTCTATCAATATATCTCCATCAGTGATAGAATGGTTTCATAGTTATCTGCTGGGGCGTCGGCAGCGGGTTCGCCTTGGAAATTCCTTTTCTTCTTGGTGCAACACAATTGCTGGTGTCCCGCAGGGCGGCGTGTTATCACCACTTCTTTTCGCTATCTTTATTAACTCCATTTCGCAACATCTTTCATGTCCCTACCACCTGTATGCTGATGATTTACAGATATACTCGCAGGCTCATATTAGTCATCTTGACTCGGCTATTAGGAACACTAATGATAACCTCTCCCGTATCTCTGAATGGAGTAAATCCTTTGGTTTAAAAGTGAATCCTTCAAAAACGCAGGTCATTATCATTGGAAGCTCTCATCTGATCTCAAGGATTGACTGGGAGGGTATTCCGCCAGTTATTTTTGAAGGCATCATCGTTCCATATAGTGATACAGTCAAGAACCTTGGTCTGATAATGGATCAGTCGCTCAGTTGGGATGCTCATGTGGATTTATTAAGCTCAAGAATTTTCTCGTCTGGTGGGTCACTAAGACGTCTTCGAAACTTCTTGCCAACTGCCACTAAAATTGAGCTTGCGCAATCCCTTCTTCTTCCTATCCTGGACTATGCGGACGCCTGCTATCTCGATCTTCGGGAAGATCAGCTAGATAAGCTTGAGCGGTTACAAAATTACTGTATAAGGTTTATATTTGGTCTACGTAAGTACGATCATATATCTCAATTTCGTGTTAAGCTCAAGTGGCTGCCTATTCGACTTCGCCGGAATGCTCACATCCTCTCTCTCGTATATAACATTTTATTTAACCCTGCTACCCCGCGTTACTTAGTTTCTCGTTTTGCGTATGTCCATACTACACACTCTCTTTCTCTTTGATCTACAAATAAATTAACACTCGCACATCCAACATTCAAAAAGAAATCTTTTTATGGCTCATCATTTACTGTACAAGCTGTTACTTTATGGAATTCTCTGCCTATCAACATTCAAAAGGCTCAGACAATTGATTCCTTTAAAAAACAAGTAAAGGAATTTTATCTCGCTTCCCTTCAGTGAAAATTGCTGTTATTATTTCTACTACTATCACCTTTAAATATTTTGTTGTGTATTATATGTATTTGTATATAAACATTAATTTTATTATATTAAGTATGTGTATTGCGTATTTATATGTATATATATATATATATAAGTAAAATTTATTTTTTCCTTTTTGTTGTACACCACATTCTTCTTTATTTATTTCTTTTGCTTATTTCTCTCCAGCTGAAGGTTGCCTGGAAGAGATCGCTTTCAGCGATAAAGCCGCCGCTTGTGGCACTAGTTAAGGTGCAATTTGTTCTATGTACTGTTTTTTAATATGTGTCAACAATAAAGAGTTAATCTATCTATCTAAAAAATTACTTTGTAAATTGAATAGAAAGTGTTCAATAAAAATGCAAGTTGTTTTTTTGATTGAAAATTAACAAAACTCTCGTACACTTTTTTACGAGATTTTAACAATGACGTCTTCTATCGTTAAATGGTACACTTTTAGCTTCCGAAAGCGCTAAAAGCCCAAATGGCCAAGGTAAATGCGTAAATTTCGAACCAGAAAAAGAAATGTACGCTAGAATGACAGCTGAAAACTATACTCTAAAAATAAGGATGACTTTACTAACAACACTTAATTACTCAAAGTAGCCAGATGCAATTAAAACGCTGTAGCCTAGTAGCCCTATCTCATGCTTACGTACCGCGCGGCTGTAGGCACTTAATTCAAGGTCACGGACGAGTTACAATACTGTATGGATATTATTACCGTGGTCTGGCAGCCCTAACGTGCCGCGCGCATGCCTCGATCCGAGCGCGTAGGTATAGCTCGCGCGTCGTCCGTTTATATGAAGTTGGAATACTGTATGATATTATTACCGTGGTTTAGTATTTCTATTTGTAACAACTCTCGGTTATCTCACAACGGACGAGGGCGCCTATCTATTATTACACAGTGTCTTTTATATAAGGAAAAGGAGGTCATGACTGCAAATCCTAAGGGAATGTGCAATTAGAGTATCAAGCCACCGTCCATCAAATTACAACGATTATTAAATCACTGCAGAGAAACATTACATACAACATCCAGAGACAATTACATTATCTCTTCTATGCTTCTACTCATATTAGAATTCACATGTCAGTGCTGGCCAACCTATTTGTATCAGCGTCCATCCAGAGCGAGCGAGTTTGAGCGAGTCAACCACATGCGGAGTCAACCACAGGCGACATAATAAAGCGGCTGTATTAGACAGCTCTTTACAACAATGTTCGCATCACGCGCACATCCAGTTATATTTACTCCAGCTGCCTGCCACGGACGGAGGGTTGTCACCGGTTTTCATTTAATTTATGACACATACTTCTAAGAAGATTGTATGAAATTTGAACTGAGCAATTGTATAAATTGCTTATTATTTGCCCGTCTACTGTGCTAATGAAAGGCAAACAAATGTATTTGCACGTTGTTAATTTATTTGCACATTATATTCACAGCTGGCGATCATTCTTTTAAGAGGCGCGTGAGAGGAAATCCTTTTTCTCGAGCTATATATCTCATTACGTAGGATTATAACTGCCCTAAAGAATTACTCCACTAAGGGAGTTAGTTCTCTTGAACAAATAGGTATGTTATGATGGGCACCAAATTTCTCAAATGACATTTCCTACAGTAAACATCATCATCGTCACAAATTTAAGGGCAGGGCCCTTGTCTGTGGAGCATGTACCATCCTTCCCGGTCTTCTGCCAATTCCTTGACCTCCTTATACGACATGTCACCCGCCTTTTCTTTTACTTGGTCCATGTATGAACTTCTCGGCCTTCCTCTTACTCTTCGGGCTTCCAATTTTCCTTCCAACAGTAAACAAATTGCAAAAATACGTAAGCACGTTTTACAAATGAGTGAATTAGTCACATGTCAGCCCTAGCACGAATACTGGGTTTACGAGGGCAGGTTATGAGCGGGCGGTAAAGGTGTCGGCAAAATGACAAATTTCCCGGGTTATGTTCGCGACAACCCTGAAATAGCGAGTCACTAGGCAGCCCTGCCGTGACACGTCACAAATCTGTTTGGCTTCCAGCTGCTTCGTTTTACGACCATTTTTCTATATAAGAGTTTTAAAATTTTGCGTAACTTTTGACATTGAAAAAATGTAATAGTGCAAATAAAAAGAGTTCTTAGTAACGATTCACACAAGCGTCTCTGACATGTAATAAATTACTAGGTATATAGTTTTAATGTTCACTAAGAATGTATGACCGTAAAAAAAATTTAAATGTGCTAAAGCACATATCTAACAATAAGTTTGTTTGTAAGATAAAACGAACGAAATAGATTGGGTTAACAATTGTAAAGGAATTTGATTAGATTCTGTTTAAATTGGCCTATTACCAAGTATCGATAGATCAACGACACATGTTTATATGTTTATCTGTCACTAAAACTCAAAAACACAGTTATAAAATGCACTATTTAATTCAACAGTTCCAATCATTTTCGGCACTATGTAAAAAAACATAAAATCACAATATAAACCACGGTATATCGATTTGAAATCTCAGATGTACATTATATCAATCACGGGATCCCAGATAGCCATACTTATACTTCACTTAGTCTTGATGTTCTCGGCCATCTTCAGCAAGATGGTGCGGAGTAGATTGGCCAGCATCGGGTAGTTTTGTCCCAGGAGAGGCGAGCGTAGCTGAGGTACACACACCTGGAGTAGAACATCACCTGCGCCTGAGTGCCGACTGCTCTGCACTCAGGGCAGCCTCGAGGGACTACTTGGATATGGGAAGATAATTTACAAAGAAGCCACAGTTGGGAATAGAAGCTACTTAGCATTTTTTCAGATAAGCGGGTTCTATCAAATCTTGTCAGTTCTCAGTCGATTGATTAATAGCAATATTTTGACATTTTATGATTGGTGAATTCTTTTCCTGTTGCTTTGTTTTCGTCAAAGCAATCCTATGATAGTCTAAAATACAAAGTACCTACAGACCATCGATTTTCTCTGATTACCAATTCGTAATTACTCGATATGCAGAAATAATATATGTATGTTATTTAGGAAAAAAACTGTTTGCATTTGCATAACAGATTTTAAATTACTTTCGAAAACTCACGACACTAGAGCTTATTGACTATTAAAATTAATAGGTAAGTACTCACAACAGCGAGCAGAACGACAAGCAGCGGGCAGATGAGATTGATGAAGAGAGTGAGGATGGTGCGTACCAACCACCACAGGCCTATCACCACCAGAATGCTGGCAAACATCACCTGCAACAGTATAGAACAAAAAATAGAAAACAAATCTAGAAACAAAACAAGGGTTGCAAGGAATCCAGCGTGAGGATCGCTTGATTCCTTGCAATATGTAAGCAAGAGTGAATCGGTTCTTACTCAGCCCATTTCATCCAAGACCATAGCGTTAAGCAAATTTTGGTAACAAATAATCAATAAGAATAGTTGAAAGGCTAATATTTTTGTATTATACAGTCTACCATTTCTGGACACTGGCCTCTCCAGTACGCCACTTAGCCCGATTTTGTGCTTCTCGTCTCCTTTAAATTTGTATAATACAGAGGAATGCTGCAAGTGTATGAATAATGTACATATTATATACCTGAGCTTCTTCATGTGTTTTGAGCCAGTTCCTCAGCACAGTGACCACTGTGCCGCTCTCGCCGTACTCGCGGCAACCCGGCTGCGACACGCTGAACTGGGAGCATTAATAAAATACCGGTAATGATAACGATATACATATATAGGTATTATATTTCCCGTAAGGCATAATCTGGACGAGGCGGCCCACCGGGCGCGCGTACTGACTCGTCCTCCTGGTGATGGAACCTGCAGTGTTCCGAAACAAGTCGAGCTAACTTTCGACATAATTATTGACGTAAGTGCTAGCCGGTTAACAACTAAATTAGACAATGAATATAATAATGAAATAATAATAATAATGAAATATTATACAGTTGCATGCAAAAGTAGGTTTAGCCAACATGGACAAATAGTAATTAATGATGTAATAAATAAATAGCCCAGACACGACTTCAACGTACTCGAATGATGTTTATTTTCAGGTATATAGTTAGGACTGCTGATAATTATTTTCTCGATTTTTTTAAGTGACTCATCATAGGGCTATTTTCAATCTAAGAACAATAAAAGAACAATAATTTATATGAAAAATGATGTAACGATATACTCATATGTCAAAGAGTACATACAGAGTGTCCCAGAAAGGCGCGCCTCCACTGTTCCTGATTCATATACATGTTGGTCGCGATGTCGTCAACTACTTCTATAGAGTACAACAGCGAAGTGAATATTTTCGTATTTTTCACGCGGTCTGCGAACAAATAACCAACAAATTTAATTATCACTTTCTCTGACCAATTCCTGTGACATTACTCTTCCAACAATATTATAAGAAAAAAGTCAACAACATATTTCCTGTGCGCGTTGGATTATATTTTTATGTCGGAAGAAACGCAACGATTACTTGAAACCATTTCAGTCAATGACAAAACGCGATAATTTCGATTAAAATACAAATTGATTTCCCGCAGGTTCAATATCTGTTTTATCGAAATACGAAAACAGTAAACGTACATTTCTTTTTTTGCAAATACTTTTATAAATGAAAGCATTGTTGAACGCTACTTGCGCAACATGTGTGAAAACGCGGTTTGCTCCAGATTCGTGATGCAAAGTGCATTCTAGACAGTTGCTATAAATATGAATATACCATTAGTTTGTTTCATTTAGGCAAAATATGTCTTATTTAAAATAAGAAATAGAAAGCAGTGTCGTATAATGAGGTCAAATTTAATAATTAGTCGAAAATCGTGAAGATTGGCCCGCAACCCACAGACATAAGCTTCGTTTCACTTCTTTAGTAACTATATTTGTTTAATTATTTAAGGCGTAAAGACATATTGGCATGAAAGTCAAAGACTTATGAAGAGTTAACGTCGATTTTGTGGATATACTTTTACATAAATAGTTTTATTCAAAATCTAGATGTTTTGTCGTGACTGAGCTAATGTTATTCCTTCATTAATGAATAGCTAAGCAGTAATATATAATTATTATATATACAATATTGCGAATAATATACCTATTTATTAACACTAAGTTACACTAGACGAGTGGCATTGTTTTGCCGACTAAACCAAGAATGTATACGTACTGTTGAAGCTAATACTACCATTAACATTATATTAGTATTAATTAGCCTCTTTCAGGAAGAGGCAAATAACTTATACTTTTAACTATCACTATAATTTTCTCTTGTTTGTGTTGTGTTCTATTTTATTTGAGTGTCCAATAAAGCGTTAATCTATCTATCTATCTATCTCACCTGGTTTCCCATTATTTTACGGATTAATTTACTTCATTGTGTACTAAACATGCAAAATTGATAAAAATAAAATCTATTAGGCCACGAAATTGACAATTTACTTACCAAGTCTCCGATCTGAGGGTAACATGTCTTCACATACTTGTCACCCATTCTCAATAGTTTCTATGTGGACATAGCAAGAATCTCAGGTGAAATATACTAAACTATAATAAATATTTTAATATTATATGGTTTTCGTTTAATTTTTCTGCATGTTTTTTTGAGTGACGAGTTTTTGTCAACTTTGACAATAAACCCATTTTATTTTTTTGCAAGGCATTGACACAACCCATTTATGCGAAAAGTTTTAATCGTGTACAGAAAACAGTTAATTGCTGTTCAGTTTTGAGAAGCAGAGATGTTTCCCACTTCAGGCCTAAAATCTTAAATAGATATTTAAACTTGCTCAACCTAGGTCACTAACCTTTTTAAAGCCCGCCCAAGTATTGTAAAGTATTCTAAAGCCACGTGAATAGTTTCTAATGTTTTCTTCGTTAATTCTGCACTTTGGAAGTTTTCTTAAGTTTTCACTTTAAGTAATAATGTGTTGTAAGTCTAAGTTGGTAGACGGAGCCTAAAAGGTTGCCTTTGTGTGTTTTTAGAAGCCTTTGTTCTAGAGCCTTTGTACATCCACAGCGTACAAAGTAAAGGAATTTCAAAAATTAAAAATATTTTTTTATGATAAAAGAGTTTTAGAAACACAAACATTGATGAAGTTGAGCAAAATCTTTGTTGGTTGTTTTTGACTTTGTGTGGAAGCTGTTCCTGTTCCTTTCAGAGAATTAGTGCAACCATGAATTATAACTACCATGCTCAATTCTAGTAAAAAGTCCTGTAGTACAAGTTAAGTAACTACTTTGTACTAGTGATTAACATGCCAGTCAGCTTACAGCATAATTACACCATAAAAATATCATCTAAAATAAAGCACTTGTTTTAGCATGTTTTTTATATGGGTTTGGCTTACGTTGATGAAGTGTTTCACATATTTAAGTACACTCAACATTAACTTATCTACTCGTAACTACGCGTTTATAGTAAAGAAAGAACATAAGCCATAATATAAACAACAGCAGCTCTCTTATTGTAATTTTCACTTACTTACGAAAACACCGACCTAAAACAACTATAACCAGAACAGAAAATCTCACTTTAAACATTGGCTATGTCTTCCAAAACTTCCTAAAGGCGTAAAACAAATGCCAGCTAAGTAGTGGTCGCAGAAGGGGCCAAGAGGCTGCTAAGGACAATAAACGGCAAATAAAAGTCGATTCGAGGGAACATTTCATTTTACGACAATGTACTAAGATGGCCTTTAAGAAATGTACGCAATGACTGACTTTTACTAGACAAAGTTTATCGTGACTTTAGGTTCTGGTGATATTATCGATAGAACTTAGAATAGATGGTAACCTATGTATGTTATCAGTAATATTTTTTTTACATGAGATAGCCTCACGCTTGACTACAACGTCCCTGATGTTAAGCAACGTTATAATCTACGATCTAGCGCGCTTGCCTAGAAGAAACCGGTTTACTCTCGACTTGAAGACCGACAAATTATAGTTCAAGGGGAATAGAGATTCGGGCAAGGAGTTCCACAGTTTGGCTGTCCGCACGATGAAAGTCGAAGCAAACCGCTTGGTAAATATAAACTACAATATACACTTAGTCAGAATTAAAATAACTCACCAATCAATCTTACACTTGAATCTAATCTTAGTTATACACTCTTCGTAGCTTTTTATAAACTGAGTTTTGTAATCTCAGTTCAAACTATTGTAATAAATATGTTCATTACAGACTAAAAGGAAAACACCATTTAGCACTAAAGTTGAAGCCGTTCTATGTTATAATTCAGAAAAGTTCGGTCGTTTGGGCAGTAGTAGCCTACAGAGTTATTGCGACGAAATTTGACAAAATTCTAAACTGTAATTAATTTAGCAGTTTCGTAAATTTTAGCTGTAGTGAAAAGCGCTGTTTAATATGTACGTTTATTGTAGTAAAATGAGACTGTAACAATTTCATATACCCATGAAACTTCTGTGCGTTTTCGAGGAATTGACAATATGCCCGTAATTTGTAACTTATTAAACGCTCATCACGCAAAAACGGCTGAACGGATCATCACAAGTAAATCATAAATAGATTCATAGGCTACTTTTTTCCTGAAATAATGCGAGCAAAGCCGCGGGCGCTTAATAGTTAATCATACAAATAAACTACCGCTCATAACCAATAAAGACATTTACTCGATAAACACCTACACTTAGGTACATAACATTAACTACCTGAAAACTATTATGAGAAACGCAAATAACAGAACAAATTGCTACTACTTACTTATGCAAGTTAGTAAATTCATTTTAGTTCCAACGAAACTACGATTAAATTACGAACCCTTTTTCATAAAATATCCATAGCATATGTCCGTTGCGTCCGAATGCGGCCAACTACGACCTCTCGGTAGAAATAATTTACACTTCATAAAACCAAAACCTATTTTTTCCTCTGAATCAGACATTACTGGTGTGGCTGTAAAGTCTCCGATTAGAATTCAACACTATGTTGTCAAATAGCAATATTTTATGAGTCAGTGACAATAATTATAATTTGTTATAGGTAGACATTTAGGGAAATATCTATATGTATCTCCAATATCAAATGGAGAGGAAATTCGTTTCTGTCCAATAAGCTGACATCAGAGAGATACAAGCGGTGCCGCGCAGTGTTAAATTAACAGCGTTAAAAGAAATCTGGGATAAAAGTAACTTGTGTATATTGTAATGTTCATGTCAGGGTCTTTAAATACCGTATAGCAATAACTATGTTGCAGTAATAACTGTGTATGGTCTAGTATTGAGCATGCATTCTTATAGACTCAACCATGTGAGTGTAAAGAAAGACCATTCAAACTAAACACATACCTACTTTATATTTTCACATCATTACGTTTGATTATAAATAAACTAGTGTAAACTTGCGTCTTTACCTGCATCTCTGGATAAGAATCATTTTTGCCAAAAATCTATATAATAAATAAATAAAATATTCTGGGACATATATGGGACTTCGTTACGGCGCGACGTGAAGGCGAAATAAACGGGCCAACAAACATACTAATCTACAAAAACTAAACTAATTTTGATTAGAACTGTGTTCTCTAACTGCATGGCCCTACATAGTGGTTCACTTGTGCGTCCGGTTTGGAAGGAAGTGGCCATCAGACCGCCCCCGGGGAGCTGGCGGCCGCGGCGACGTGCTGGGGATCTGGAGGAAATAGTTCGGATTTTACAGTCGTAAACGTGTTCCTTGTGCGTGTGATATACCACATACAGGTAGGTACGTGTTAAATTAGGTTTTAATTTTAAAAGAAACTGTGATGTAGAACAATACAATATTAACACCATACGCTAATATGTTGATTTTCAATAAAATCATGGAAAATCGTTTATGGAAACATTCTTGACGCAGTTGAATAGTGTTGTTGTATAACTAGTTGTTGTTTGTTTTTATGCGAATTTCTAAAGTCTAGTTGGTTCCTACTTAGTCAACTAGACTTAGCAATACCTACAATTTGTAGGTATTGCTGTAACTACTAACTAGCTAGCCTTTGCTTGAAACTAATAAACTTCTAGTGAATAAAAACACCAACAGTTTCATAGAAACCTGACGTATAAAAACAAGTAAATAAAGTTCTATTCCACAAATAACTACTAATTTAATGAATTTATTTTCGATTCTCACAAGCAGCTTATCTATGTTTCCACGAAAACAGTTCAAGAAGACCGGAAAAGTTTCCGAGAAGTTTCTAGAAACCCAGGGGCAATGTACTCGAATCATACTCAAATGGATACCAAAACATTGATTGTAGGTACCTACGGATTTTCTCAGACAAATAGATAGTTTTTGTAACAAAACTAAAACAAAAAAAATTAAACAAGATTGAGCTCCTTTCTTTAAAGTCTGATCAACAATATATATATATGTGCTATTTTGATAACTATTAACTAGGGTTTTACTTTCACAAAGGGCATTAATCATCAATTTGACATATAATCCAAATCATAGTACTGCCCGACCATAAAGCGCGTCAATTTTAGGCGTAGCATTAGGTCTTTCATTTAGATCCAGACCAAAGCATTTAAAATAAAAATACTGCGCGTAAATCAGTTACAAAGGGGCAAAAAGCGAATGGCACAAGCCACAACAGAGCGAGCAAATATCCAATAATAAATTATAGGTAAGTGGACAAGTACAAGGGAGATTTACGGCGATTGGTACAAAGTACAGACGTTTCAGACCGCGATAAGGGTCGCAGCTTGGCCAGCTGGATGTACTGGGGAGGCGGTGGTACAAGGCATGAGCGGTACAGTGAGTACAGACACGGTATAATGTATCGTTTCTGCGAATGCTCGGCGAAATGTTCACAGCGAGTGTGCAACTAACCGGTAACATTTCGTTGTACCTTTAATTAATTTTTCCTTGAAATTGCTCGTGCAAAGGCTCTACGAAATGTTACAGCAATACGCGTGTTGATTTTTACAATGAGTGTTGTAAGAATATGGCGAGCGTGTTCGACGTCGTTCGTGAAGGGTGACACATTAGAACATATCACGGAGCGGCTTTTTGTTCTGTTACAAGTAAATGCTCTAGTCTATACTCACCTTTAACGGCCATCAATTAACAGTCGCAATTCAGCCCTATTGTTTTTTTTAATATTATTAAAACAATTATGATTCAGTTCAGTAAAACCTAGTAGTACCATAAATAACGTTCATTAGACAGTATCTTTTTGTTAGCTTTTGTACGATATGATTTGAAATTCGTAACGGTAGACACTTTCTCCTCTTACGTGTTTTTAATGGTTCGACGACAGCTATGTACTGTACCTAATTGGTCTATCCAAAATGACGCCTGGAAATACAAGTAAAATTTTCTTTTTGCATCAATCAAAGGACTGATCAACAAAGTTAGTAAGAGAGAGAATATCGTACCTACTGACCACAAGTTCCTCAATAGATAGATTAAGTCACGGCAACTAAAGAAAAGTTTCCACCGCTCAGCCTATACCTTGTTCCACAGCAGAGTCCCAATAAGCCCTATATAATGAGTCTCGAGGGAGCTATGTGGAAAATAATACCTACTTATTTGTCGCTGCCATCTTACTGATGTTCTCGGCACGCTCAACGAAGCGGGTCTATATCTAACAATATTGTGATGTATTCTGCGTTACAGATGGTCGTGACCTCTCTGAAATATCTTGAGGAGTTTACGTCAAGATAGTCAGTTCTCGATTCTAACATTAAAGATAACATTTGTAATATTTACTTTAAGATTCTGTACATTACAATATATACAATACAATATAACTTGATTGTTCAACAGAAAGTATATTTATACATAAAACAATTAAAAACATAACCGAGGTACATTGGGCGGCCTTATCGCACAGAGCGATCTCTTTCTTCTTCCACATTAAACACGAAGAAAACCTATCATTCCTTGATTTCTATTTCATTTTTCTTCATTTAAAATTTGCATATAATTAAAGCTGTTAAATAAATAAAGTAGTTAATTAATTCATAAACCCTGGGAGACGACCATAATTAAAGAAGGTTATTAGGTTGTTTAGATGGTAAGAATTATTTTTGAATAAAACACATAGGTACCTACATACGTATTACTATTACAACAAAACAATAAATGATTATACCTATCATCAGTAGTATTATACAAGACAAATGTATTTAATTCCAACCCATTGAGCAATATTGTGCTTAAATTTACCTCAGTGTCTGAAACCGTTGCGGTTAACGTTAACCAATTCAATTAATACATCTGTTCTCTTTGTCTATCTGCCCGGTTAGTACGTATTTTATCTCTGTTTGTCTACCTACATCTATCGCTTCAATGCGGCTCACTTCAAAGGAGGTAGATTGTTTCCGAGGAAGTTGTCGACAAGCGAACATGATGGATCCAGTCTCCGCATCAGATAATACTAGGAAAAGGGCTTACTTTGTGCTTTCTACAAAAGTATATCGATAATATAAAATAATTTTGCTGTCAATTTTACTTCAGTTTATGTCGGACAAAACATACCTACAACAAATTAAACAATTAATTAACATAAATACGAGTATAATAAGGAAAGTTGCAGCAAAGCCTTTTTTCTAAACTTCATCGGTTAAATAATATCCTGGATTGCAGTTGATTTTTGATTTTCTGGTCTTTGAGATAGATATCATTTTCTCTTTGTGAAAATTGCTTATATAACTTGAAATATTATTCACGTAAAAAAACAGTTAGGTACTTATTCGAGGAGCTAAAATAAAATTGTACGCTCTTCATTTTAATTTCATCTCTGCCTTCTATTCAGAGGTCTGAACGCAATCTTGATATAAGCTTAACAGGTTTTTTAAACACGTCTTCAAGGGAATCGAGAGGCGATGCCATCTATAGGAAGATCTCTTAGAAACCATTTGCATAGTAATCACTACTGGGAGCGAGATTTTGGGTGTTTGAATGTCGATCGAATGACTATGTATACCTACTGTAATAGTATATAGAGATATTATTTGTGTTGCGTTACTCGTTTTAAGCAAGTTTCCTCAAAGAAGAGAGTTCTGAGATTGACATAGGGTGGTTTTAGTACCGATACAACGCGAGAGAATCCGCGGGAATCCACTAGTATCTACATATTTACTGACAAATTTTCGCAGATTGCATCGAGGTAAACTTATACATTTAAACAAATTCTTTTTTGTTAATTTATCCAACAACATAAAGTAACAAAATGTATGAATAAGAAATACTTATGCTTGTCTTCTGAATGTGTATATTTACTTTTATTAACATCGTGCCCGAGATTGAAATTTCAATAAAGTTGTGCAGTAAAACGACAATATTATGGCACGTTTATGGATATTGCTTCTTTCAGCGGTTCTGTTTGCAAATGTAAGTTCCTTACCATATTTTATTAAATTTGTGTTTTTTACTCACTTATAAAGATGTTTCTACTAAAATTTGTTTCCATATTCAAACCTCGAATTTTTTTTTTTGAACCTCGTAAAACTTTTTACTAGTCAATGCAAACTATTAACAAAATAATTTAATTATAAAAAAACTTAATAATATAGGTTAAAACCGAGAAAAGAAAGAACACAAATTAATTAGAAACGTGCTATAGCCTGTATAGTTTAATTTCAATGTTTTAAAAACCGTCACAAAACACGTACATATCGAATGTTTTTCAGGCAGACGAAGGTAAGAAGCGTAAAGCGAGTCTGGTGTTACTTCCACCTCTGGTCATCGGTTACCAGGAGCTGTATGATGACGACCTGGAAGCTGGCAAGAAGTCTGGACGCAGCGGCCTCAATGCAGATAGTCTGAAGAACAACACTATCACTATACCTATATTTGATTTGTATGCGTAACAGTAGATAGTTGCCGACAGAAGTGGAATAACTGAAGGTGTGAATTTATAACAACTGATCTAATGCTAGCCCATTTTTAAAATACAGTCACAACTAACTATTCTTCCTAATTACGTGACTTTAATAAACGAATGAAAGAGATATTTGACGACTTCTTTGAAATATTTTCAAATCGTATTTATAAAAAAAGAAATCTCGATTAACATCATACATTAAAATACCTTATTTGACTAGCCTGTTAGCTTAGATGGTGACTCTGCCTTCTAATCTAGAGTTGTGGGTTCGATACCTGCATGGTACAAGTAATTATACATTTTCAAATATTGTAAAAACTTCTGTTGAGCCTGGTCGTTTCTATGTTAAAGAATGTATTCACAAAAGAAAAGTATACAAGTATTATATCCGTTATCTAGTAACCACGACACAAGCGTTTGCTTAGTGCGAGGCTAGATGGCGCTGTGTGCAAGATCTCGGAATGTTTATTCATTTATTCAGACATTAAACTAGGTTTCCCTTTAAAAATAATATACCTACTGTTAAGTCTTTCCCCGCAAGATACCGTCCAGTTCCATTCCTATTCTTAATTACCGGGCTAACCTCGGGGACCTTCTGATGCTAAATGATATTTTTGCACAGTAATAGCCTATTAAGCAAAACTTTCGACTTCAGCAGAACTTAGTTAATATGAATTGTTTAATAAAATACTGTTATTGTCCTTTGGAGTATAATATTGGAGCTTGAATAAGATTTTATGTGGCGCAGGAAAGTTATGATACAAGGAATTTTCAGGAGACGTAATTAACTAAGTATTGCTTATTAATAAAATACGCATTACCCACCCAAATAAGTTTTAGTTTTTTAAAGACTTCCTTATTTTATATAATAATAATGATGAACAAAGAATTCATCAAAAGGCTTATAGTAAAGGTATATGGAATACCAATATCTGACATCAAGATGGCTAAACCACTTGACATTTCTATCCAGTTTATCCTACAGTACTACAATATTCTAGGATCAGCGGTCATTCCCAGCCCTAGCCAGCTGTATTACCAGCACCTCACAATTTAGAGGCAAATTCCTGAATTCCTGAGACAAGTTTGGGCAAACGATCTCTTTGCATAATGTAAGGGTCGCATACATCAACCTTTTTGCAAGGCGACCTATCCACATATCATATTTGGACCGTGAAAGATGGCTATCTGGGATCTAGCCTCGACCGAGGCGTGTGTTAGGCTCAGGCTATACTAGACTACGTAATTAATATTCAGGAATCTTGATTTTAAAAAAAAATTCTGAATAAAAATTTGTATTATCAATTTTATCTTTCACTTATATAGGACAGACATAGGATAGAAAGGAACAGAAAAAAGTAGGTCCTATAGGAACCTACAATAAGTAATGAAAAAGTTGTTAATTAATTAATGTTTTATCTAACTCGTACTTTAAAAATCTATCCAGTTTTTTTTAAATACATGCACACAACACTTAGGTACATATGTTATACAGTAAGTAAATTTCGTTGTTTTCAATTCGTGTAGATTTTCAAAAAGAACTATTATTTAAACAACTGCAAAAGCGGGAGTTTTGTTATGAGTGAATATTAGATAAATAAACAAACAACATTTCAAACAGCGCTATCTAGCCTCATACTAAGCAAAAGATTGATGATGATCGACATAGCATCAAGTAACGATCTGAATATTTGTGACTCAGTGTACGAAGGGCCTTAGATAGGCTTAGATAAGACTGGGCTGACATGATTTTCAGCTAGATATAAGATGTAGGTCTAGGAAAAAATAGGCTTATCTGAATGGATTATTTTCCCTAACATTTTCAATGTCGCTACTAAGTTTTTCTTGGCCTACATCATACATTAATAAGAAATAAAATATTAAACTCAACATAACATTACTCATTTAGTTTATTTTTTAGCATACTGGATAAACTTGATGTAAAAGAAAAACAAAACTATTTCCTTACATTGTTTATTAAGATCAACATAGTACTCGTCTATCTGAAGACATTCTTTCATTTTACGCAATAAATTTATTTCTTTTGTAATCGTAGTTTAAATATCACTTACATAGATTTCATTATTGCAACTTATTTTATTTGAAGCAATACGTTTTTAAGTATTAAAAATTATTTACATAACATCTTAGCATTTTTATAAAACTTAGTTCGGAATTGTGGCTTCGCCTAAATTTTATAACAAATTAATGAAAACAATCTTCATTCAATAATATATATTGTAGTATCAAGTAATTAAATTTATTCTTGAAATTATACGATTTACTCTACATTTTAAAATTCATAACAAAGTATGTTTTATTTACATATATGGAAGGTAACCTAGTTTGGATAAAAACTACGCTTGCTACTTACTTTATTTACAAAGAAATTATTTACACTTAATTCAAGTGAGTTCACTAAAATGTCTTTCTTTAAATTGAATTATATTTACATTTCATGAACCGGATTTTATTCATGAATAGGAAATTGGTTAAAAAACTTCGCGAACTGTTAAATGGCTGCCACTGCACCTGACACAAACAAACGTCATTCATTCTTTCTGAAATTAACCTGTCTTGTTACTCGGCACAAAATACAGAAACTAAAATATTCATGAATTTACAAATTTTCCTGTTCACAACTCTTTTAAAAGTGGCAACCCCGCTCAGAAACTTGATAGAAACGTCGAATAACTTCAGAAACAAGTTTAAAAATGCAATCGCATGCAAGTCCATGTTAATGCGATGCCAACTTGAAAAATTCCCCAAGAAAGTTACGATATCACAAATTCTCCGGTCTACGATATACGAACTTTACCTTGCGAGCGGAGTTCAGCGAGCTAGCATTTTGTAGCATGATTTAATAAAACTCAAGCCAACACGGGTCCTGTGCAAAAATAGACCTTAAAATAAAATTTGCAATAATTTCATGATTTGTTTTTGGAAATATAGAGATTACGGAATCATCGCGATTTACCTAAAATCATTGAAAAAACCTTAAAAATGGAAATAGTATAAAACTAAATCTGTCATACACAACGTGCTCTTGTTCACTCTCAGGTCATCTATACACTCACTATCGCCACTAGAATCTCTCGAGTAAAAACGAAAATATCATAAAAAAGTTGCTCTTCTTACAATTTCAAAACAAAGACATAACCCGATAGTTAGAGCTTACAATACTTATCAATCAATAAGCGAAAGATAACCTGCTTTTAGTATTCAAATATACTAGCATTTCCATTGGAAAATCAAACACGTGCACAGAAAAGTGTTGAATTGAAATTGAAACTATTTAAAATTCTCTCAAGAAACATTCACACTCCCGAGCTCACGAGTTGATATGCATTTTCAAAACTATTAACGTTATACTAAGAATCACAGTAAGGACTAGCATTTATACGACTATTAAAACTTTATAAGTACAGTCTTACGGCACAATACTTACAGTGTAAATTGGAAAGAAGCACTAGTTTAGATTTTGGTAAGTCGGTTCGCTCAGTTTTATTTGACTCGCTATCTTTTTCTAATTAAATCAAATACATAAATACCAGCTGTTTTTTTTAAAATCAAATCAATTGTGATAAATAATTTAAAAAGCTTTAAGATCAAAGCTCTCAGTAATAATCGAGGTAACAACTTAATAAAAACATTGAGTGATATGAAGCTCATAAAATACTATAAACAGATATAAACTTATGATCGAATAAAGATAGCGAGCCCAAGCGTCTAAATAACAAATTCTGGCAATCCATCTTAATTCTACACTCGTATCCAGTAATTTACATTCGTATCATCCTCACTTACAGGTAGTATTTACACCGTGACTTCCTCCGTGAACCTGCTCTTGTCATCTAGGTTGATGACTATCGCATGCGTCCGCGCATGTCCCGACCTCACTCCGCGCACTGTCTCCGTACTACTTCCACTCGACTTCACTTCACTCTTATCACTTTTGATACCGTTCTTTATTGTCTCCGGCGGTCTGATGTCACCACAGTTCGCTTCGCCCGAGATTTTGAAGACGCCGTTTTGTTGGTCGTCTTTCTCTTCTTTCTTTTTGGGCGAGTCTGTCGTGACGTCCGTGTGGCTCTGTTCTGCTTCGACGCTCTTGGCTGGGCTGAAGGGTTTGTGCTTGTAGGCGGGTGGTGCTTCGAAGGGCAGGTCTCGGCCGCTGCTGCTGGACTCCTCTGCAGGTGTGACGGTGCACATGAGTCTGTCGGCGACGGCGCTGAACACGGTGTTGAGTTTGAGAGGAGCGGAGTCAGGCGCGGCTGGCTTGCGGTCGAGGACGGCGGCCGCGTCCTGCATGGCGCAGATGCGGCGGGTGACGCTGGTGCCGGCGCCGCAGCGCTCGCGGAGCTTGTCCAGCTGGTTGCAGATCTTGCGGAACTCCTCCTACAGAATAAAAATAAGATTATGGATCCAAGTCAGCCAGGTTTTTTTGCACTTTACAGTATTCAGTCAGCTATTCAGAGGGATCTTAAATCCTATCAATATTTTGATTTTGGACAATTAAACTTACCTCCAGCTCCCTCTCAGTCATGTTATTGCAGAACCTCGCGGTTCTGTTGGTGGTCATGGTGTAGGTGGACTCGGCAGGTCGCGAGCGGAACTTGCCCGTCTTGTCTCGCTCCTCCTTGCCGTGGCCGCGGTACACCATGTACGCCTGCAAGAATAAATAAACAAATCAGAAATAGGATAAGATGTTCTAATCCTAATCTTTTAATTGTCATGATCAATGCGTTTGGCTCATTACTGAGGGAGTTTTCTTGGATAAATAACTGCGTAGGTACATTATAGTAGAGGACTGAATAATATCTATAGGAATTTGAATTATTATAATCTATTCTTTTGTTCATAATACAGGTAATAAACGATACAGGAATTGAAATTTTCCTTTCAGTGGGAGTGTGCTGGATTTTGGACCAGAATTAGCACTATACGTGACTTCCAACTAGCACGTCGTACTCTTTAGCATTAAAGCCAGCATCACAATTAAAGTCTACACTGTCAACCATTGAAACTACTCTGTTGAAACTTGTCCCACTGTCGGCCTGCACTGTAACGCCAGTCGGGCGGCCTTCCAAGCGCAGCCATTAAGCGCAGAAACACTGGCTTATTGGCCCTTATGGCGCATTACCCATTGGCAGCTCCGACACTATAGCGCTCTACTTGTATTCACTAACTTGTTTAATCTAATATGTATTGTATTTATTATGATACAATTTTTTAAGTTTCTGTACTGTTTTTTTTCTTTTATAATTTATTTGTCTATTTATTTTAATTTAGGATAGTACTTGCCACGTGCATTATGCAAACGTAACGACAGTAATGCTAAATAGCTTATCTAGGTATCAAAGAGAACTGCGTATCTACTCGTAAACTAGTTATTACTTGCAAATCTAAAGGTGAGAAACGCATTGTATTACCACTAGCATTTTGACATGTTTGGTTCTGAAATTTGGAAACTGGCCAGACACTTCAATTAAAGATGAGGAAGCACGATTCATTTCAGGATGAACATTCGGTCACAGCCTTATCTAAATATATACAACTCAAAGGTGACTGACTGACTGACTGACTGATATAATGATCTATCAATGCGCAGCCCAAACCACTGGACGGATTGGGCTGAAATTTGGAATGAAGGTAGATATTATGACGTAGGCATCCGCTAAGATAGGATTTTTGGAAATGCCACTTTTAAAGGGTTGGAGCGAAGCCGCGACCACCCACAAGTATTTCATACTCCAATAAAAAAATAATTGAATCTGAGAACACGATACCAAGCTTAGCAAAAAACTTGAAGCAAACACTTCTTAATATTATTTCCAAGTTCAGATTTTCAATTTGCAAAGCTAACAGACCATACTCTAACTAAGTAGTCCCTAAGCTAATTTCCAAGTTATGGTTACATCAAAATTAAGCACTAGCTTAGTAAGATTAGCTTAAAGGTTACCTAGCTTTCCAAATATTGACATAGGCTCAGGTATTTCTAATCTAGCTCAGACCGACAAGCAAACTTAAGTAAATTAATATCAACTGTAGAGCTAACTTTAATATATCGTTAATATTTTATTTTCATGTAAACTGTAGAACAATAGTAATGATGATATATTTATAGCATGACTTGTGAATGGTTTGTATTATCCAACAGCTTTTCAATTTCTTGAATGATTTCTCTGTTTATTACATTTTGTACCAATTAAACTTTTATATAGAAAATAGCTTTGTATTTTTCATTCTTCGGAGTCTGACTTTAGATCAGTATGTTATAGTAAAGTGTAAGTGTGTTCCTTGTTTTAACTACATATAAAGAAATGCAAACCTTGCTTCCGAAGATGAAGCACAGGAGTAGAGTGACAGTGAGTTGCGTGTGACAGAAGAATATAACATACAGCAGGTCGGGGTTGGCGGGCGACTGGAGAAATAACCTGAAATACAAACATATTTAAAATACACTATAGCAATTCATTCTCCTTAATTTACAGATCTTTGCTGCTCTATTTAATACTGTAATGAAAGTCAGCAACTTTAAATATTGAATAACATTGTTTTTCATTTATTCTAAGCAAAAATGGATAAAGTTTTATAGGTATTAATTTTTTATGACGTAAAATGTGCATAATGTCATATTTTTTAACAATAGACTGACCGAGCGAAACTATCACCGAAAATACCGAAAATAATTAATTATCGATTCATTGACTTCACATAAAATAATGTATTTCCTAATACATATGTACATCTCACATAATATAAGTAGCCAAGCAGGTAATTTACCAGACCAATATTAACTATCTACCTATATTGCGTAAATTGCTTAAATTGATCGTATTAGCAACCTATTTGGCTACGTTTAGGGAATGCAGAACCAATCAATGAAATTAACATCGCTGATTTACCACATATCTAGTACAAGTGTTTAGTGGAGGAGGTAACGAGAAAATAAATACCTACGTATTGATAGAAATTAATTCGTGATAATAAAGCAATGTAACACTGTAGCAGTAACATAAATCACGCACATCGATTTATGTGAAACACATATGATCTGATTAGAGGCCACTGCTGGCCATAAACCTCTTCCCTTTTACGCTAATAATCCCTGTTTTGCGCTGTACTTGCCCAGATGTTTTCTTCTAGTTGTGCTATAAAGGGCTAAATTTGATGTGATTTTTTTACTGTGAACTGTGTACACCAGTATATTTTTTTTAAATTACAATCAAAGTAATTTAATGTTATAAAATTTTACAAAAATATGTTATATAAATAATAAAACAAAAGTCTATAAGATTAATATACTTATCAATTATTATAAAACTAGCTGTGCCTGCGACTTCGTCCGCGTGGAATAGTTATTTAGGGCATTAAATCTTTGAATTTTGAACCGTTTTCGCAGCGCACGCAACGGAAGCCCTTAAAGATGAATAATTTTCTCCGTTTTTTCCACATTTTCCATTGTTTCTTCAAATACAAAATACAAATACAAAATTACAACAAAATCTTTGCTCAAAATCATCGTGAAAGCCTGTTAACTGAAGCTGCTTATTTCCGTACATCAAAGCAGCTCTCAAACTACAAATGTATGTAAATTCCAACATTAGGCACTCAGGACGCGTTTCCTCGGGATGAAGTCCAATTAAGATAATAGACTGTATTAGCTCCTGACCCTCAGCACAGAATTCGTCCAACATCAATTATTTATGGACGTTATTTATTGTTTGTCCGGATTGTATCACTAATGCTGGAGATTATCCGTAAATAGCTGGTTCTTGATTTGTGGAGTACGGGGTAACTAGGTGATCTAATAGCATAAGGATGGTATTACCTAATAGGCGATAAGTATGATATCACAAATTAAGTCTATGATAAAGAATACAAACTTTCAATGATTGGCTTAATTTGTGAACGTTTATGGCTTATTTTCTTTAGAAGTTTACTTCTATCAAGACGTATGTACATAGCTCACAATGTAAACAGCTAGAAAAACGGGGCTTGAACCCAAAATAGTAAGTAAACTAGTGTGAGTGCTGTGTAGGAAATAAATTGCGTACCATTATAGTAAACTAGGCGTAGTTTAAGCTAACGTGCCGTTGCTACTGCCACTTAGATAAGGAGGGGTGAGCGGGGGATTTAAGTAGGGGTTAGTGAGGTGATTATTGTAATAGTTGTTTATAGTAGAAGGTAGTTTTAAACTGCGAGTCTTCTGAAATTACTCTTTGGGAGCTTAATTTACATTTGATCTAGGCTGCTTAAATAATAACAACTCATAACAAACAGTGTAAACATACATTATATTACCATACATTTATTGAAATGTAACTTAGAATATACTAAACGAATTAAAATATCTCATCAAATGTGACCCGTAGCTCCATTTGCATCCCTACATACATTTGGACATAAAGCAGCCTATGCTACTCTCGGGACTCTCTAACATCCAAAATCAGTATGATCCATCGCTCCGCTGCTCTGTTGTTACGCTGTAGCGTGACAAAAGAATAAAACAGACTAACAGTTTCACTTTATAGGCAACACCGCAAGGCTCTGGTAGTGTGTAAAGGCTATAATAATAGTTAGTACTCACATAGATATATTAAGGAAGACAGACAGCAGGAACTCGTTGTAGATGGCCATGGATATGAACCGACTCTCGTTGAATTCGGAGGGCGCCTTGCGCACCACTATGCACAGCCGGATGCCCCACATCAGGAATATCACCTCCACTGGAAAAGATGCGAGTTGTTAAGCTATGTCACATGCCCCCAAGGGCAGTGAGAATGTTTCAGCACTGAGTTTGACACTGCAATAACGAATAAACTGGCATTATAGTTGTAAAAACTTATTTTATGTTACAAAAAACATAAGGCTCCGCTTTTATTGCATAACCTCAAGGCACCATAGTATATAGAGTAGTAATGCTGATTAAATATTACCTAAAATAAATCGCCAGCATCAAAACTATTTACTAGATGGTATAAGAGATACAAGAATCCTACAGAGCCGCCCCTTTATTTTGGTAACTATTTATATACAGTACAGTACTGTAAGTAAGTACATAATTTCTTGACATAACCGCCTCAAGATAACCCTAAATTTCATTAATCATTTTGACTAGTACATTTTATTTGTATGGAAATGACAAGCTTAATATATAGAATTATCATATTGTTTCTGTGCTCCAAATACTTACATGTAGTAAAAGAATGGTCCCACCAGTCAGTGTTACACAGATACGCCTTCAGATCATCCTTGGTCCTGCCCACTATGACGGCCGGTGGCGCCACCAGCGTGCGAATGGACAACAGCACACAGGCGACACCTACGATGATGCCTATCCGACGCAGCAGGTACATGTCGGAGATCTTGACGGCCTTGGCTGAACGGACTTGGAAGATCACTGATATCCTGCGGAAGAGAAAGTTGAAAATGATGATTATGTTAAAAAGGTTAATACGCTAAAGAGCGTCATGATAGGTCCCACGGAAAAGTATCAAACTAACATAGAATATAGGTATTATTATCACGTAGTAATAGGAACGAAAAGAGGAAGGAAAAAAAGTAGTAGGAACTCTTTCGTGAAACTGGATTCACATAATTATCTTAGGCTTAGATTTCACTTTTATTTGTGTTTGTAAAGACAGTGTCCAGTAAAAAGCCTAAATGACTAATGTTAGTTTTAGGTCGGCTTTAGTAAATTAACAACAGCAGTATTTAGCAAAGTCTTCTACATACTAGAATGTGCCGTAACGTACGTGTTGTTATTACGACAATCGATTTTTTATATGCATCCATTATCAAAAACATTTGGCTTTGTTCCTTAGCGCCCGCGAGGAAAAGGAACAAAACCAGACCAACAATAACTTTTGGTTTTATATTCATATTGTTTGGTCTTTCTCAGGCTAACATTAAATCACTGCGAAACAATATTTCGACTACAATTGATTACCTTCTGCATTCGATTTCCGCAAAGTAACGCTTGAATTTGGATCAACAATTTAATTTCCGCTCTCATTGTACTGTTGATTTGTTTGGGAAACTGTTCTCGGAAGAACCTTAAACAGTCTTGTAAATCATAGCAGATATAAAACCTGCAACTTTTATGTGAAAAATTGTTTGCTACTTACGTTTACAAATGGTAATAGGAACTACTATACCATATATAACATATATATATAATATATATAACATACATAACATATTATGTAAAGTGTACACAAATTAACACATATAAAGCCTACGCTTAGATTTGTGTTATACATAATAGGACATCCCACATTGTAAGTTGCTTAACTTAGATTATTGCGCATCCCTCACCCACCAGAACATTGTAAAACTTATTAACATAAAGTCATTGACTTAGGCTAAATATAGAATCCAAAGCCAAAGGTCGCCGCGTTTACGCTCTACCAACCCACCTTTATTATAAAGCGGTTAGGCAGTACAATATAACTCTCGATAAATGGAATCGAGCAGCTATCAGAATTAATTAAAGCATTAATCTAACCGGAAAGCTTACTGGGGTACAGACGAAGATTTCTGTTGCCATTTGACTTGAAATTGGGTTTAGTGCTCGAATATTTAGGTTCATAAATTTATACGACATTTTTGGTAATTGTTTTGATTGTATGATAGTTTTGTTAACGACTAATCGAAAACAAACTTAATGTTCGCAGCGGAACGACACTGAATATTTTTCCAAAGTTATCATAAGTTTGAAATGTAGCATCTGTACTTGTTAGGTATAGTAAAAATATCACCCTTGGAACGTTAGTTATGATAGAAAACAGAAATAGCAAAAAACTACAGTAGCTTCATTTTCTCTTTGTCTCAGACGGAATCTAAGGTTTTCGATAATTTACTTCACCATAGCTAGCAGCTACATATGAACACGTTTCCATAACGATACATTCTATATTGTAGCATCTATAGTAATAGCTAGTACACTGTTTTATTATTAAAACCTTCGTGAGAGATTCTTATCAATATGTCACGATTACGGTTTTCACTCACGTGTAATTTCGCACGTGTAAACGACATACGCGAAATTATCGTGAAAATCGTAATAGTTACATGTATTCCTCACCTCCAGGTCTTGAGCATGAGTGCTCCGTAGGTCAGGCAGAAGCCCACCTCCCGCAGCCACACCCTGGCCGAGCAGGTGAGCACGGTGGGCCGGCCGTACATCACCAGCGTGGTGCTGTAGATGAGCAGCGCGCCCAGCACTATCACGCGGAGCAGGGCTGGACTGGCGGCGCGGACCACCTGGTAGTTAACAAGGTGATTATTATCTATGGAACTAGTGGCGTTAACTACCTGCGTTAATACAATACAAACTAGGCTAAGAAGGGCCTAAGGGCCTTGTCGTACGAAATTTAATACAAATTGGTTAAGCCGTTTTAGCGTGAAGAAGTATTAAACATACATACGCACACAGTCACTCACACACGGACGAAAAGTTTATGCCTCAAATCTAAAGTCTACGTTACTCATAGGACTTTTACATACACAATTCCGTCGTTTAAGAAAAGCATTAAAGCGTTGCCCCATTTCAATCACAATCATTCTATTTCACCTGGACTCTATTTTCATTCATTTTCATTTTACAAAAGTAGAAGCACAAACTTAAGCAGTAGCAGTAGTTACATCAAGCAGTTACTTTTCCCTTTCCCACTTACCCTGACATGTCCATACTTGATAGTGAAGTACACAATAAACGGCAGCAGCGCTATGATGAGGCAGGCGAGCGCGAAGATGCTGCTCCGGAGCACCCAGTTGAGCGCCGCCACGCAGGGCGAGCCGTCCGAGCACTGCTCGCAGCCCTCAGCGCAGGGGAGGCACTCGAAGGCTTCCGAAGCGGAGTATAGGCTGCGTTGCGTCTGCTGGGAGGAAAATACGTAGATTAGTATTTGCCTATTATAGCTGACCAGCTTTTCACACGGGTTCCCACGCATTATCATACATATAACCTATCTCATGCATCACTGTATGTATCTAAAAAAACTACATGAAAATTAGTTGTAATGTTTTAAAATTTAAGCATACAGACAAACGCGATTTTGCTTTATTCATACTATGTGGTGATATAATTTTATTTGTGACTACTACTACCCTGTAGAATTACCCTACATTTAACCTAAAATTTGCAGAAAGTTTGGAGTTACCAGCTATTAAAATAACAAAGCATAAAATCACATATTACTTGTGGTTTGATGGTTAGCCGATTACGTGTATGCAAAGAATACTATTATCGAACAGTATAACTTGCTTAGCAACAGCAACAAAAAGTTACTGAGAGATGTTTCTCAAACTCCTCCTTGATGTCGCTGCCGTTGTAAAAGGGGTGTTCTGCCGTTGTGTTAGGCAAGTATAACCCTTTTGAGAATCTCAACAGGACCAGTACCATTGCGAGCTTCTTTAAATCTATTACACACAAAGGTCATAGTTACCGAGAGATGTTTCTCAAACTCCTCCTCGAGGTCGCTGCCGTTGTAGAAGCGGTGTTCTGCCGTGGTGTTGGGGAAGTAGAACCCGCGGCGACACACGCAGCGGTAGGAGCCGCGACGGAACCCAAGACCGGGGATCGGCACGCACTGGGGAAGAATGTAGGGGTTATATTACAATGTTGTTTAAGTAGGGTAACAGTAATATGTATAATACATATTCATTCATTTCATCATCATCATCATCATCAGCCTGTTATCGCCCACTGCTGAGCAGAGTCCTCTTTTCTTGTAAGCCACTTGTCCCGTTCCTGCGCAGATCGAATCCAGGTGCTCTCTGCGGTTCTAGTATTAGTATTTCATTAAGTTTAGTGTATGATAAATAAAAATACATTTTAAAAACATTAAGGTAAATATAGGTTGCTGGCAAACTACTTATAAAATTCTCGTTCGAGTCACCTTTTTATTATATAACCGATCTAAAAACGTCTGTTTGAAAAATATTATATAATTCGTCAAACTTTTTTACTTAAGTGTTAAAACTATTCAAAAACCGATATCTCTAAGCCGTTGCTTTTAAAATAGAAACAGAATGATTGATAATCTCGAGGAAAGGTCAGCTAATGGGAAACTCAAGCTGAGGTCGCGTCAGAAACGGATTAAAAAGCATAAAATATTCAGCGGCGCCGTCAACCACTCCAATCTAGATTTAAGAATCTAGACCGACAAGGCCGCTAGCATTTCAGGGACTACTTTGTTTAAAGTGCTTATGTATTATTTATGTTTTAGAAGGAAAGTTTTCCACAAATTCAATTATTAATTAATTTATTACGTTAAGTACATAGGTATTACTTTACTTATTTAACTTTATTTATTCCTAATATCACAAATAACATAACAAAACTAGATCGTTTTTAGCGCTCCGATCGCCAGTAGGTCCATAAGTTTATATTGTTGTGTTTTTGTGAATTTATTAATAACATTTACTTTTTTGAATATGTAGGTATATTTAAATATATCTAATTATAACTGTGATGCGAGAGAGATCATAAACAAGCTGTGATATAAATTTAAGAGGAGACTTTTTCCGGTTTTTTGTTATACGTGTCAGTTAAAATATATTTTGACATCTCGATGCAAACAGATAAAACACGTTGTATAGATACGCAATCCTTTTAGCACAGAGAGGTTACTCACTTTATGTCTACCCTTTTATCGACTTAGGAATCACGCTTTCGTAACGATTTTGACATTTGACGTTATCAGAGCAATCATGGCATTAGATTGGATTTAACCGTTGTAACGTAAAAGTGGGTGTTATTTTAAGCACATTACATACAGGAATACATGAAAAACATATTTTAAAGCTTATTTTGGTTTCATGATGAATGAATCATGGGTTAGTTATCAAGATTCTAAGGATGTATTATTAAGCTTACTAAAATAGTTCAGGAAGTACTTATTTTTAGAGTTTCATTATACAACAGTTCGTATGACAATTTGGTCGCATATATACACCTTAAGTAAATTGCGGCTTTCAAATAAAAAGCTGGAGAAAAAGCCCCAAAAGCTCAGAGACATAACATGTAGGCTTCCAAATACGATGTGCCTCCACCCAGTGGAATAATAAGGGAGGTTATATCCTTACTCATGTAGGGCAGCTGTCTTAGTTTATAATAATGAGACACAGTATTACGTATTTTATTTGTTGTTATTACGTATTTTATTTATATTTACAGTGGACGCCCGCGGCTTCGCTTGCATTATTTCAGGAAATATCGATAAAAAGTAGTCTATGACACTCTTATGACCTCATACTTAACGGTTTAACCATAAAGCTGTTCTTGCGTGATGAGCGTTTAAATAAACAGACAAACAGATAATATAAATTTTATTATAATCTAGCTGGTGCGCGCGACTTCGTCCGCGTGGAATAGTTATTACCATAAAAACGGTTTTAGTGAGTTAACCTTAAAAGATAGACATAGGTATACTGTTGCGGACATTTTTTTAGACCATTTCAAGAGGAATAATTCTGTTATACTCATTTATTTGATATCTTGAACCGTTTTCGCAGCGCACGCAACGGAAGCCCTCAGATAATAATTTTCCCAGTTTCTTCTACATTTTCTATTGTTTCTTCGCTCCTATCAGTTGCAGCGTGATGTTATATAGTCTAAAGCCTTCTTCGATCAATAGTCTCTTCAACACAAAAATAATTTTTCAATTCGGACCAGTAGTTCCTGAGATTAGCGCGTTCAAACAAACAAACGCTTCAGCTTTATAATATTAGTATAGATTGTGACTGTTGAATTAATATGTGTTGATTACAAAATTTCTTATGGACGTACATTAGAATAAATAATTTGAATTGAATTATTATTACTTCAAATAAAAAATCTATTGAAAATAGCTGCTTCACATTACCAAATCCCGTTAACACTTAATTTACTGCCCCCCGGCAGAAACATCGCATATTTTTTGTTTGTCAGACAAAGTTTGTTGAAGTTGTCCAAGTTACTTTGCCTAATTGCTCCGTTGATTAGTAGCTTGGTTGTTACGATGATAGACGACAGGCGGAATTTGTGCAGCTATTATTTCGAAGCAAGGGGGCTACACGAAGACAATTAAATGATACTAAATAGTAATAGGTAAATACTAATTTAATAAATTAATGTTACTATAATTATAATGATATAATTGTTTGTTTATCTACTTATAGGTATATATGTTACGGTAAATGTAAGTAATCGGTAATTATGCATAATTACCGGTAATTATACATAATTACCAACGCACACGGTAAATGTAGTGAATTATCCACATTTACCGGTCTTTGGTAAATGTAGTGAATAATAAAATCAAACATCAGAATCAAAATGTTTATTCGAATAAATACAAGTATAAATAAAATAAATAAATTGCACGAGTAGAGGTTTGGCAAGGAGGCACCGTTATACATTTAAGGTTCCAAAGACTCCCCCTGAATTATAATTTGTCGTTCTTCAAGTCGAGAGTAAACCGGTTTCTTCTAGGCAAGCGCGCTAGATCGTAGATTATAACGTTGCTTAACATCAGGCAAGTTGTAGTCTAGCGTGGAGTTGTAAGCCACCAATGACCACTTTTTATTAAGGTGGTTTTTATCTATCAAGAACCTCTACAGGCATAGACGAGATTGTCCTTTATACAGCGATCAGGGTCCCAGAGTACACTAAATTGTAGGTTTTTTACTTAATAAAATGATAGTAGGAATGATAGTTTAAATTATGAAATTTAAAATTGCTATTAGATAATTACAATTGTGCTATTTTTAATTGACGTAAAATCTTTTGTTTACAAACCAATTGTTTATCTGTTAATGTTCTGGAAGGTTATTTCAATTTTAAAAAGTAACTAACCAACCCACCCACTACAAGTTGAATATATTAAATCGTTCAGTATAAAGAAACATATTTCATATTTACAACATAATTTCTCAATTTATATCCGTTTTGACTATTTATCTAGGTATTATATTTATTATAACGGTATGATGGTAGCCCCTAAGGTTTGTTTTGTTACAAAGTTTGCAACAATAGGTAAGGACGAATTAAAACTTGAGGAATGATAAGAATTGTTCAGCTGATTGGATGTGCCACGTGATGCCAATCTACGCAGTTCCGGCAACATTCCGAGAAATGGTGAGATTTATAAAAATACTTTTGGATTCTCTGAAAAAAGTGTATTTTTGTGACAAGTTTTTGAAAGAAAATATTGTTTATCATTTTAAATTTTCTGTGATGTCTGTGTTTTTCTAGTGAAAAGTTAATGATAGTAAAAATTATAAAAATTCAATACTTATTTAAAAATAAACAATAGGTATTTATTTATTTAGATAAAATCAATCACTGAAGAGCTTAACAGGTGTACCATTGACATTCTGAATTCCCAAAGACTTTTTTTCAGTCAATCCACTACAAACCCCCATCAACCAATCTCATAACAGCAGTTAATTAATTAAAAACTCCGTCCTAGGCCGGTCATTGTTATCGCGCGGGCATTCGCACTCGATATCAAAGCAAAAACTGAAATGTAACTTTCCCCCATCAAAGTTAAAGGCCCTCTTATCTTAACGCTGCCCAAAACTGTCTAGGACATGGCGGTTACTAAGCAATTGTTATTTATTGATTAAAAAAAATATAAACATGTGAGTGTGGCCAACTACGATGTCAGAGAATTCAAACCGCCCTAAGGGCCTCTGGTATGACCTAACGACTGCCGCACTGTAACAAACAGCCCGCGGAAGCGCCCGAAATGGAATTACACTTTTCTGTCACCCATCCAAGGACTGATGGTGTCAATATTATAATTAATTATTGGTTCTAATTATTAATGTTAGATCTCATTACACTCCTGTTTCGTACTTGTTGTTTAAGGTATTGTCTTCTGGCCGCTATTTCCATATAAACTATTGAGTACAATTACACTTAAAAATAAAGAAAGATAGACTGATGGTTTATATCTCAAATTATACGTATCTAAGCAAATATCTCGTCTCTAGAAAACCAAAGGTATAATAAAAGGCGTTTTGCGCTTTTAAAGATTTCGGCAAAAATACATTTTGCATGAAATCATTTTTATTGCTAAAACTTATACACACATGCATCGTTCAATAGCTTTAGCTTTACTGTCCACTAGAAAAACACAATACCAATTCCGTAATATTTGATATAACATCATCGTAACCACGATGGACAATAAAACCAAAAATTAATCTACAGTATGACGATTTCGGTCTGTTATTACTTTTACGAGCGCATTTGAAATCACAAAAGTTTTATTGGAGTGATCTCGAGGTACTTAGTTAAGCAAAAAAGCTGAGAAACAGAAGTTTGAGGTGTCCCTTTATTTATGCTAATCGAATACGAGTATTACTAATCGTTTTATGCGCCAGCTTTTTTGCTTGGAAAGTTGAAGATTTGTTACAATGGTGGTAATTCTTTGATCTTTCGTTTGGTTTCATATTTGGTGATTAGTAACAATTACTGAGTTGATATTGTTTCTAAAATGAAGATATTGCTAAAGTAATACTCATCTATATAATTAGGTACTTTTGTGTACTTGCTGGTACTCTTCTCGCCTAGTTGCGAGTATATACCATCGCTCTCAAAATGTAAATCAGTCGCCAAGCATGTAACGTGAGCTCCCGTTATTCGAAACTCAGTTTTATACTAACAAGCTACACCTTTACCGTCAGGTGTTGCTTTAAGCGCTTAAAGAGTCATAAGTTAAAAAAAAAGCTAAAAAACAATTAGTGCTTTTTTGCCCTACGTATGGTGACCACAATCGAAAGCTAGTTACTATGTGTCGCTCCTCAAACTACTCGTATGTCCCCACCCTAACGCCTGTTTCAAAGATTTATCTCGCACGCGTGATTCCACTATTGCTGCCCATTCAATATCTTCCCGTTGCTACACTTTTATTGCTGCTCATTCAATATCCCCAGATTGGTACACTTGCGATTTTGTTGTGTTATCGGAAATGGACTTTGTTACAAATGGCGGGTGATCTTTTTCCGGTATATGACGGCCTTTTTAGACCGGAAAAAGTGTTGTTTTTTGTTATATGTTCAATAAAGCTGCAAGAATAAAATGGAAAATGGAAGCTGTGTTATGAGATGCGTATCGTGTTTTGTTTTTGTTTTCTGAAAACAAGAACATATGTGTCCGAGAACAGTGGATCCCAATGTCAGTCCTCACCTCGCCGCGACGTGTCGGTGAGGTTTATCCCACGCTACGTCAGCCGATACGCGGTCTACATTAGGCAGTATATAAAAAGCAGACGCGTATTTGTTTGTTATTTTTTCTTCTTTCAAGCCCCATGATATAACGTCTTTTTTAGGCTAGGTACACTAAACATTAAATACTTTAATTAAATTAAAGTTTTATTATTGGACAGCATCAAATTTATACAATTTTGTTTTGTTGCTATCTTCTCTTCAAATCAAGGAATTTATTTCCTATCGAGCATTTTGTATCTATTTCTCAAAATAAAGTGACGGAAATTCCCGTAATAATGTTGGTTTAACTTTCCCGGTTTAAATCTTTATGACTTTTAGACGCGAGTTTACGGCCCAGTTTATAGCTAATACTTGTTATTTTATCGGAGAAAAGTAGGAATCTACGTAGAAAGTACCGTTTTACGAGGGAAATATCGTATTGGGCCATAGTTTTAGAAGATATTGAACTAGTATTGGGTAGGTATGTCTGGTATAACCGACAAAGTTGTTTAAAACAAAATCTAGGTTTAAAGCAAAAAAACATGTTGTAAATTTTCTTGTTTGCTCATGAACTTCCTTAAATTTCGATGTGAAATGTGACTATTTTTTTTTGAGTACGTCACACTGATCTACATACGACTCACTTCGTATAACTTTGCAAAATACATAAGTATGTATTTTTTTTCGTAAGATCTTCAAAACAAGAGATAATCGGTTCTTACTGGGTAAGCACAATCTATCCAGGCCAATTATGGTCAAGTGCAAACCCATTCCATGTCAAAAAAACAAAGCTTAGTGAGCAACAGTTTGCTAGTTACAGTGACATACCTCTGTGGTCTTCTTCTTGCATTTATCAGTTCCCGCAAAGATGTTGAGTTGCGTGGAGCCGGGCTGCAGCGGGCACTGGTCGATGTCCACTCGGCGCAGGTCTATGTCGATGCCACTTGTACCCCTGCAGGGGAAAATTACTTATCAGAAAATCGTTTTTTCGTCATGACATATAGATTGTATATTCTTGTATCTTTCTTGGTATTGCTTCCATGAGGTAGATATACATTAATGTTGTAATTGGGTTTTTTGTTCGCTTACACAAGGTCTCTTAAACACATCGAGCCTTTTATTTACGAGGTGATAATGCGTCGCTGTTTGTAACGACAGTGCCTGTAGCGAATAAGAGAAAAACAGCTATCACGGAAAATAAACACTCAAAAATCTTTACAAAAACCTAAATGAAATCAGATTCAATACAGCTAAGGTTGTCAACACGATCGTCAATTCAAAAACATTAAAATAACAGTTCCATTTACAGAGTATATTCGGAGCTTCATGATACTATCAAAATATTCAAGTTATAATTAGAGGCTGGGTAACAAACTGCTACTTTGATAGTCCTTGACAAGTTTAAGTAAACGAGGGCCTGTTTAAAATTCGTGAAACGCCGAATGCCCATCTCTTGATGGCAGACAAAAAACAGTAGGGCCTGGATAAACATGGAGCGAGGGACGGCCTTCGAGCTTAGTATAAAATACATACGACAATTCTGCTACAAAAACATGCTAACCAATTTCTCTTACCGTGTGAAAAAATATTGAAGTCTTGTAGGCAAATGATTTTGAACGTACCTTACTGTTTAGATCGAACAACAAAAAATAAACCTTATAAAATTACCAATTAACTATTCACAGTTTTTGGACTATCACAGATGGTTAACTTAAATAATAATTTGTATAAATAAATTTAACTGCTTACGAATTAAAGTAAAAGACACTTAATAAGTAAATCAAATCTAAATTTCGTATGATTTTCAATTGAATCCATTGCTACGACTGTTGGTTTCTCGTTAATCGTTCAAAAACTGTCTCACTCATAATTATTTAGTTCAAAAACAAATTTTCTTAATATCGTTCGTCCAAAAACGTAAAACTTCAATACTTTTGGCTAATACGACTGAACCTAGGGTAAATTTGTTATGGAGATATAATATATGTTAGGCTGAATTAATCCACATTTTTTTTCTAATTTAATCGCTGCCCGAATAGTATAAAAATAAACTCAGTCTGATAAAAAGTTCTTCTTCTCATTACAGTCTGTTAAAAAACCGTTAATCTTTCCTAGGTTCCCTCCCTGTTCCAGTTGTTTAGATAAGTCCTCCTGCGCCACCTGGGGGCGGTTGATAAGGCTCCGGTATGAGACCGCCAGCTGAGTCAATACCCACCTACAATGAAGGATCCACGCTTTTTGTGGAAGCTGTACTTTACAGTTGTATGGGGCATGGATGTGTGTTTTATTGATTGTGATGTTCGTATTTCTGAAACATGGTTGAATAATAGTGAGGTAGAAAATATAGCTTTTAAGGATTTCAAACATGGTAATTACTATGTGAGACAAAATTTTATTCATGGTGGGGTGTCCATATTTGTAAAAAATAAGATAAAATATAATAAATGTACTAAAATAGATGAACTTTGTCATGAATTTCATTGTGAATTAAGTTGTATAGAAATTAGCTTGAAGGACTGTAAATTGTTAATCATAGGTATGTATAGGACCGGGGCAGGTAATTTTGTAAAAATGACTAAAGTACTGGATAGACTGTTTAATTTATTGTGTGATATGACTGATACTAAAATTTTGTTCTTGGGAGATTGGAATGTTGATTTTCTAGTGGAATCCTCAGAACGGACAGCAATAAATGACATCCTAAAGACCTATAAATTTAGAAATGCTGTTAATTTTCCAACTAGATTTGATAAAGGATCTAAATCATCAATTGTCTGTGTGGTTACTAATGTACCAGAAAGTAACATTAACATTAAGCACATTGCTACAGCAACTGGGTCCGACCATGATGCTCAATTAGTATACTTGAATACTGCCAAGAAACACATACCCAAATTTATATATGTTGAAAAGCGCTTTTGTGAAAATTATCAAATAGAAGAGTTATGTAACTCAATGTTAGCTACAGACTGGGACACATTATTTAGTGTGTATGACAGCTCCACATTTGAAAAGTTTTTTAATAAATTAATATGGTACAGGGATGTGCATTTACCAATCAAAACAAGGCGTATAAGAAATAGACAAAAATGTCCTTGGATCTCTGAAGATATAATAAAATTACAATTAGACATACATGACCAAATTCAGAGACAGTACCCACAAGTAACATCCACTCAGGATATAATAGAAATAAAAACTAAGTTAAAGAATAAACTTTTAGATGAAAGTAAGAAAAAACACATTGAGGGTAGAATAAATAATGCGAAAAACCCCAAAAAGGAGGTGTGGAATGTAATTAAAGAAGAAACAAACAAAGATATAAAAGAATGGACATGGGATCTATTGGACGAAAACCAAATAAAAATAAGAAAAGAAAATATAGCAGATTACTTAAATAATCACTTTATTTCAATTGGTCAGAACTTAAAGACAAATAACCCACCAAACATACAAGAAGCAATGAGTTTACTACAAATACAGGGATCTTTTCCGTCAGATAATTTTAAATTTAAGTATGTAACTCCCCATGAACTAATGAACATAGCTAAGAGAAAGATAGACCGATCAGAGACGATGGATATATTCGATATATCCGGATCTTTTTTATATGATATAATTTTGCGTCTGGGGGACCATCTAACTTTCCTTATTAACAATATTCTGCAGTCGGATGAATATCCTAGAACACTAATAAAGAACAGAGTCACACCATTATATAAAGGCAAGGGAGAAACCACTTCTGTGAATAATTATAGACCAATAACAATAGTACCCACAGTCTCAAAAATTATAGAATCACTGATGGCAGACAATATTATGAGCCATATGAGTCAGAATAATTTGATCACCAATGCCCAATACGCATATAGAAAAAATCACTCGACTACGTCTGCGGCTCAAAAGCTAGTAGAAACGATTATTGATGGCCTTGAACATAAGAAAAAAGTGGCTGCAATATTTCTAGACTTATCAAAAGCTTTTGACTCTGTGAGTCATGACCTTGTAATAGTGAAGCTCTCAGCTTACGGAATAACTGGAAAACCTCTCCGACTTATAAAATCATTCCTTGAAGATAGAGAGCAAATTGTCGAAGTGAAAATAGACAAACAACGTCATAAATCATCGCCAAGGAATGTAGATATAGGAATTCCGCAGGGATCGTCATTGGGAAATACCTTGTTTCTGGTATTTCTCAATGATTTATGCCTTAGTGGAATTAAAGGAGAAGTCATCCAGTATGCAGACGATACGACAGTGATTATAACCGCTGACTCACATGAAGAACTTAAGAAATGTATAAATAAAACTTTAAGAGAGTTAGAAAACTGGTTTACGGTGAATGGTCTGAAACTGAATACTGATAAAACGAATATAATGTCCTTCAATGCTGTATCACCAAACTTTAAAGAAGCTCCATTAATATTAGAGAATGGAACTGAATGTATATATGCAAAGCATGTTAAGCTATTAGGATTCGATTTAGATCCCTCCTTAACATGGAAAGAACATATTAATAATACTTGTAAAAAAATGGCAAAAGGGGTTTATGCATTAAAACAGTTGAAACCAATAACAAGCCCAGAGCACCTAAAGGAAACTTATTATTCATACATACACTCTATACTTTCATACGGCATAAGTATATGGGGCAATGCGACAGACTTTGAAAGAGTGTTAATAATGCAGAAACGAGCAATAAGAGTACTTGTGGGAGGTAGATATAGAGAGTCTTGTAGAAACCATTTCAAAGAGTTGAAGATTTTGACGTCAGTGTCACAATATATATTAGAGATTATAAAGTTTGTAAAAAGAAATCCACATTTGTTTAAACTTAAGACTTATAACTCAAATAGAACCAAGATAAACAGAGTATTGTTGAAACCAACTGTGCCTAGGCTGTGTATGACTAAGAAACTACCCACTATAATGGGAGAGAAACTGTTCAATAAACTCCCCGCACACATTCAGTCTTTGAATAATGATCAGCAATTTTGCAATAGCGTCAAACAATTATTGTTAGATCAGACACTATACAGTTTTAAAGAATACTTTGAAAATGACTACAGTCAACTACCAATTGATTCTAAACTTGCTTAGAAATTATGTAATTAACTACTGAGTAAGGAGTGTGATGCCAAATTGTCATTTTAGCCCCTATACAGCTAAAGTGACAGTACCAAGATTTATTTAAGTTGACATATTGTATGATTACATACCTATTATTATGTTTGACATGATTTTAATAACAAAAATTTTCATTGTTTTATTAATAAAACTAGACATATGTAACTTCTAAAATTTTATAAAAGCCTAATGTTATAAATTCAATTTGACGAGATATTGTAATTTGTGTAGCATATTCTGTGATATTAGTACTTATACCTATGTATGTTACAATTTTACATTATCAATAAAGATTCTTTATCTTTTTTTATCTTTATGTGAAAGGCATAAAAGTTGGATTAATACACAATTTTTTTTCTTTTAAACTATGTATAAATTTGCTAACGGCTGGATAGCAAAAGGAAGTAAAGTGTTACTAAAGATATAAATATAATGCTATGAATTAAAGATGAATCATCTATTTACAAGTAGTACCTAGTGATAGTCGTTTTAATTTAAAATATTTATTTTATTTAATGTTAGACATATATTTAACAGAATTTTTAAACAATCCAAAAGAAAACTTAAAAGTAAAAACCTTTTATTTTTCAACTTCAGTAGCCTTCAATCTCATTTTCAGCTATCCACTGAAATGATCAGTCCGCGTGATTAATGCAATCACTTTAACCAATTTAACCGATTTAACGAAAAGCGATACATTATCCATCGCGTGGAGAACCACAAAACAATGTATGTCCAGTCGAATGCCATCACAGCATTCAGAATTAATTAAACACAAGTAATTTAACGAATTAACGCGATATCTGTTGTCGTTAATTTTAATTATATTATTCTAGAATTGACAGAGCAGAACTGGAAATGGTATTGTGAATTATTTAGTCCCGCAGTTAGTAATAGGAACAAAGAGTTATTTTATTTATTTGATATGTTATGCCCGGTATGAAATGTCAAATTAAATATCCATTGTTTACGTTCTCTGAATGAATGATGTTATTATCTATTGTTATTATAATTTATTTTAATTCTCCTATTAATTTTCAATTCTTTAACGTATATATAATGATTTTATTCTTATGTAGTTTATGCTACCGGAGTGACGGCACATTATTAAAAAATTATACATGTACACAAAACACATAAAACAATAAAAAATCTATTTTAAATGTTTAAGAGTTCGGAAAAACTCCTAATTTGTAAAAAAGACGAGATTCGACAAAAAATTGTAACATTATGTTTTCATCATAAAGTTTTTAGGCAATAGATAATATACGACAAAGCTGATTAAGTTAGTACTACAGTTGAAATCAGAGAACTATATGAAATATTAAAAATTTATTTTATCAAAAATCCACATCTTTTATTCTTCTTTTCTAGCCATAAGTTTGTATTGTGCCAGTTCTTAAGCTAAAACGGTGAAACTTCATTGAATATCCCCCAAAAGAGCACGCGATATAAAATTATTAAATAATCAGAAAAATAGGCCCATCATAAACCACTCTGACTATCTCTAACCATCATAATAAAACCTCAAAACTCTACCTCTTTCCCCCAGAAAGTGCGTGGAGTCCATAACAAGTAATGCATCCTCCCGGTCTAATAATACGTTCCGGCTGACGGAGCTGTGTTATCGCCGGCCCCATCTCCGAACGACCAGTTAGCTGCCTACCCACTATCACGCTATAACTTCGCAATACGGAACGGAGTACTTTCAGAAAGGGGTCAGACAATGTCGTAATAGTTTGTGATGCTTATTTATTAATTGAGTCGCTTCGAATGTAGTTGTTGAAATGTTTTTGTAGGTTGACTGACCTTACTTTTTTTAGGCTATAGGCTCACGCTTGTCTACAACTAGCCTTGTAAGATAAGATTAATAAACTTATAAGATAAATTATGTGTCTACATTTCAATATTATACGTCTTCTATATGCTACGCGGGTGTGTAGGTACATCAATTATTAAGGCTAACTTAAGTTGCAATACTCATACATATACTCCCTGCCAGATTAGTTACATGGAAGAGATAAGGTCGCCAATTAGGACACTGATTTTAAGTTTGTATGTTTCACTGTGTTTTTTCCTGTTTTTTGGTGTTTATAATAGAGTGTTTTCTATCTTTTTCTGGTCAAGTGCAAACCCGTTCAAGTTAAAAAAAAAAAAAAAAAAAAAATCTATCTATCTATCCACTTACTTGAAAAAATAACTGCCATTACTGTACCCGAAGAAGGGCACCGTGTAAGTGAGCATCCATATGTTCCCCCCGCCGCAGTCGTAGTACGGTTTGGACCACTTCCCGTCCTCGTACGTGACGGACAGGATCTCGTCTGGCTCGCGCTGCGTGTGCGCAGAGTCGTTGTACGTGTATGTGTTGTAACCTGGGGACATTGTAAAAGAATTAAATAAACAGCAAAAAGTGACAACGATTGAAAAAATCTTATTTTTCTGGCTTTTATAGTAAGTAGATAGGTAATTATGATGTGTGTCAATCTAGTGCAACATGCAAAACACAATGGTAAACATAATTATTCAATTTTTTTTTTATTTTTGTAAATAAAGAGATTATTTGTTACCTTCATAATTGAATGTCAGAAATGGTGGGCTTATCAATAAAAGCAATTGCTTCTTACCATTTGGTTTCATTAGCATAAATTGTATATTTTAAAGTATAACAGATTTTAAATGAAAATATCACAACGTAAAACCAAAACTATTTAGTGAATTTTGCCGCTTAGCCTTTATTCAAGGCCACACCGAATGGAACTTTCTACTTGAACTTGCAAGAATTTAATAAAACCTTTACCCGTATAATTGACTTTCAGCTTCTAGTCGATATAAAACCTAAAACAATCTGCGATCACTTGTGGAAATTTCTTATAAAAACTACATACAATGCAAACAACAAAAACCAATTCTGAGTATTTTTAAATATACATAATCTACATCACTAAACTTAAAATATTGACTTAGAATTTTCTACGCCTGCGAAACCAACAGATATTATAACCAACAGTACTTTGTAACTAAATAAAGGTAACAAAAACAAACTGCTCATAATTTCTAAAGTAAAGTAATAGAACTCTGTTCGCTGTTTATAAATCTCAAGTTAAGTAATAAAACTCGGTTCTCGGTTTGGAAAACCACATAAACTCGGCCCAAGTAATAAGCTATGGAGAAGTGATCCAAACTTCCGCCGCCGCCTCTGGCTTCAGACACTCACTATAGGCGGGAGACTGCTGGAGAGGTTTGTTACTAGCGCTTATACTACAGGTGATGAATTGTGTTCATATTCTAAATTTATTTTTATTCTAAATACATTTTTGAGCTTCTAAAACAGGAAGGCCTGCTCGTAAATAACACCAGCGCAATATAGATATGTATGTATATGTATATACTCTGTTCTTTTTATAGTGATATTGTTATTGCTTCTGTCGTATTATGTTTTGTTGTGTGTTTTTAACTGACTTTGATTGTAGTAATGTACCTAATTGTAATCATAGATTAGCTAAGTTCATTCTTATAAGTGTTAGTGTGTCAATTTTGTGTATAAGTATATAAGTATCTGCCATATTTTAAGGTTTATGTTTCTTGTATCTATTACTTTTTATTTTTGTTGTATCATTTCCTTTTTTAAAAACTTAATCATGTATCGTATGTGACGTCACAGCCAGCCCCAACGGAAGACCAGCGCTGGCTGATTACTTCCAGTAATCAGCATTATGCTGAGTTGGGGCTGTGTTGAGGCAGACTTATTTATATATTTATTGTATATATGTGGGTGTGTATGTTTTGTAGTCTGTTTTAATAAATGATTTTCTATTTCTATTATTCCAATTTTACTAAAATGCCAATACAATTGTGATATTCACGAAAAACATGTTCTTGTAATACTTATGAAAATGCTTTACTAGAAACATAAACTTACCACATTAACATAGATTTAAGTTAAAAGTAGGGGTTTATTAAAATACCAAACTTATGCTTTCTTGTAAAGACCCAATGAATAGCAAAACTAAATAACTATCAAGCCCAACAAAAAGATGTAATGAGTCTAATAACAAAAGGAGATAACTAATTAATTCCTCTCTCCCGGAAACCCAAACATTTCGCACAAACAAGAGCAAGTCCTACCATTAAAATAGAAAAACAATAGATACAGAGAGCACAATACAATATCCTGGCCACTTCCTGACACAAAACAATGATTGGCAAAACAACCGTGGCTCCAAAATACTTCCCGTTACAATAAAATACAAAACGAAGATAGTTTTGGTATAAGGGAAAAAAGTTAATATAAATAAGTAAATTAATTTATCAATAAAATATTGAACGATTTTGTTCTTAATTGCAAAATATTTATTGTGTTATATCATGAGCGATTAACACGCTTGACAACATAAAATGAAAAAAAACACCTCATATTGTTAAGAAATTGTAAAATAAATTGCGCGAGTGAAAAATTTGCTGAACAACTCACTCCCACCCAGACAATTCCACTCCACCAACAAAACAACAACGTTAGCCCCAACTCCCCGAGCGCCCGAACTAAAAAACAACTTGTAACGAAATTGTTCGCAACAACTTCACAAGTTGTTCACAATTAGCGCGGCTATGCGTCAAACGTTCACAAAGGCTGCACTAAGGTTTATTATCAGATTTTATCGAGGAACTTCCCCTTTGCGGTAGAAGATTTACTGATACTAAGCAATGTTTGGAAGTGGTGTGGTCAGGATTTTGCAGGCTGCGGATACTTTTTAGGAATAAGCTGTTTTTGTCTACGGCACATTTTTCTTGTACAGAAGTAAATTATATGTACAATAAAAAATTCTAGACTTTATCTTTTTAACTTACTAGATTATAAATAAATATATTTATCTTTTAAATTCCAGACATGATATTTTTTTTTACTAACTGTTTAAAACATAATAGGGGGATAAGTTTTGGTAAAATAAGAGCAAATAGACTAATAACCAAAGGGAAATATTAATTTGAAATTAAGCATTACACATAAGCTCACTATCGCAATTAATACTTGCGTAAAATGTAGTAAGTGATTGCCAACAACAAAAACTCACCTCTTCTAAACTGGTTATGATTCCGTATCACCCTCTCAGCATTTTTCCTCGCAATATAAAACCACTCGGACGTGTTGCTCAAATACTTATACTCCACAGCCAAGTCTTTCGCTAATATCGGTCCCTCTGGCAGTCTATACGCGAATGGACAGAACAACGTGTAGTCTTTATACTGGTCCTTGTCATAACAGTTTCCCGCCGCGAATATATCGTCGTCAAACTCCACCATAGAGAACACACTCGCATGTAGCAAGTACTCGTTATGCATCACCGAAGCACCCGCGTACTTCCACAATCTAGTGAGCATGTTCGCTCTGTTCACGGCTACGTCTGCTTCTATCCTAAATCGTTCTTGTGCGTATCTATCTACAACCCCTACGCCTAAGTTTAAGTGCGTGCCTGCTGTACAGTTCTCGCCTAATAAATGCTGGGTTTCGATCAGTCGAAGGAACCTTGTCACTACATCTTCTAGAACTGGTTTTGATATTGTTGCGTTTGCGATGGTCTCGTTGATTTCGTCTTTGAGGTCGTCGGCTGTGGGTCTGGTTTCGTTGTCGTAACTATGCTCTACGTTGATGAAGTGGTCTAGTAAGGACACGTCGGTGGTGGTATCTCTATGTGTGTAGTTGCCGAAGTATTTCTGGAAGTCTTCTCTTCCGTCCTCATCCTCGGGGGCGCCGTACGCGCGGAGAGCTGACACCACGGGGTCCTCGCCTGACTTGTCGATGGTTTCTGTAACAATAGACATTAACCATTAGTCGATAGAGTATTAAAGAAAAAAAAAAGACAGAATTTATATGTTTTGTCACCTTTTATCTAGAGTTCAGGTACAGAACGCGATGACTTTATTCTATGCACACCTTTTTGTCATGTTTAATTTGCATAAATAGCACTGTGAAGATCTAGCCAATTTTTATGTGATTTTAATTTTCAGGAGATACCTTCATCTGAAACCTGCATTTTTCAGCATAATACTTCTTTTCAGGCAAAACAAAATATGATTGATAAAACATTCAATAACAGAGATATTGCGTATTATTTAACCGAGCGCAATAAAAACTTTACTGCGAAACCGGCTGATGCCATAAAGTTTCAATGAACCCCTTCCAATGAAATGAAAAAGGGTGAATTATGGTTACATTTCAGTATTTTATTTACATTTATTATTTATCAATATATTTATTGATAAGCGGATGTTTTCTGAAGTATCCACAAATAAATAATATTATTAGATTTTTAATTAATTATGCGACTAGTAATAACCATAAAAGAACATGAAAAAAATTATACAGGTTATTGTTTCTATGTTTCCCTTAAACTTTAATTAATCATAATCTACTACTTACAAGTCAACGGCAAAGTCACGTAAAATTAACTATAATAATAAATAAATCGCAGTAAGGAACCTTAGACTCGGCTTAACTAATTCTAGAGATCTCATTACTTTTTAGAGATAAACAAGCAGCTCTATTGAGACTTGGCATTTTTTTACAGAATGTTTTTGGTGGGATTTATTTTACAATCCATATTAGGAATTCTGTATGCCCCATACGTATTTTGACAGATTGTTGGTAAGTTTCAGGCACTTCCGAACGTCAATTTCTATAAATTGTATCCAGTGTGAATTAAATTAAATGAGGAGCGATAGTTGAAACAAGCAAGTGCCATGCAAAGACTGATTTTATTCATCTACCTTCATTTCCAATTATCTATCAAAATATTAAATATTATAATATACTCACAACTCCCTTTTTCAATAAAATAAAATTTAACATGCTAATTGAATTTACACAAAACAAAATCGTTAGTACTTAAGTTTAATTATTGATGATGTTAGAACAATAATATTTTTTGTGATTATTTTGAAATTAGGTACATAAATGATCCTCACTATCCTCTTTTGAACAAAAGAAAATATGGTACCAATATAGAGAAAATAATAGATTATGTTATTAAAAGTTCATTATGAATTATTTAGTAGATTAGTAGCCGAGGGCTGTAAGGCATCAATTGCAGCCCGAGATAGTTAGGCGCACGAGCGCAGCGAGGGCGCCTATAGTTCGAGGGTGCAATTGATGCTTACACCCGAGCTAACTACTCTGCTTTACATCTCGATTGTGAGGTAAGTAGAAAAAACCCGTATTACAAGAATAAAACATTTTAAGGGATAAATTTATAGTGAAATGAGAACAATTTTAAAATTTTAGGGACAGGTGTTTTATGGGTATGTTAGAAGTTTGAGATTGTGATATTTGCTGGTTACAGACAAATTCAGAACTTACTCGTTTTTCTTTTCGCCACTTCATGAACTCGTCGTAAGTTTTCAAATATCTCTCTTTAGAACTTTCAAGCAAAATATTGTTAATTGCTACTTCAGCTTCCATTTTCATTGAATCAGGAGTGCAGCTTACATAATATATCGTCATCACTTGCAGAACTCATGTTTTTTTCCTAATTAGCACGTATTTATAAAAAAAAACCAAAAACAAACAACATTTAGAATTAAAGTTTTCTATTCCCGCCTTTTTTCATCTTTTTTGACAGGAACGAAATTGAACATTGCCGTTCGATATTTAAAATTGATGACTATTATACTCATACGAAGAAGTTTGAGTTTGAATAGCGAAGCGACCTCCTTTGTCTACTACTTGAACTTTTTGAAAAAGTGAAAAGTTTTTTTTTAATTACTTACCGCCCTAGGGCTTTTCTAGCTACATTATTACCCTAGAGCGCTAATTGGTTACTTACAAGCCCCATTTGGGGGTAATAAGGACCTACTTACCGAACATGAGAGATGTAAAAAAATATTATTACATCGAGCTTGTTTAAATCATTTACAAAATATCTGCACAATTGATATTCCTGAAGTTTTATTGGATCAAATATTGCTTAATACTACATAGAACAGATTTTCCTTTCAATGTAAGTAATATTTTTCTTATGTTTAATTATGTAATGTTTTGTGTTCTATGAATAACTTATGATGTGGGTATCTACTTGTCTTACATATTACTGATCAGTGCACATCCCGTGATGCGCGCCTGCGCGGACCGTAAGCCAGTATCAGGAGCTGTCACCGTCCTGCCGGAACGAGTAACATTTGCACCAGCTCCAGAGTCCAACTTAAAACCTATTTTCTTTTTATGTATTTCTAAATTCGACATCCACGGCTTGCTACTTTTACATTTACTTGTTCGACTCACCTGATTTATGGAGTTCTCCTGTACCGCATCAACACGACACACTCGCGCATAGTGATTCATACGATTAAACCGCATACATCTTTGCCCAAACGCTGGACACTTTGCTTTGCTTTTACCGTGCACTACACCGCAATACACACACATCGATCGATCGAATTGCCGTGCACGGCCTCTCGATGCCGCGAGCTGGCGCTGCTGCGACGCTGCTACCGGCCGGAAATCACTACCGGAACGTTCACCCCGGCCGCTCTCATCATGGCACTGACCGCATGGCGGCGGGCCGCCGGCGCCGCTCACTGTTGGCGCGGGCGCCGCTCGTGCTCCAGCACCGCTGCCCGGTGCCCTCGCTCGTCCGCTAGAAGTTGGCTGTCTCTGCACCCAATGCACGGCTAATTCGCTGTCTCGCTCCCTCACCTCGTCGACCTGTCTTGCATCCTGCTCTAAGCTCATGCGCGTGGCTTGTACTCGGGACATCTCTGCAACGCTGCAAATATCTAACGACTTTCTCAACGTCAAATCAAACTCTCGAAGCAAACGTTCTCTCAACGCTTCTTCCCTCAAGCCACATATCAATCTGTCCCTCACGAGACCCTCCTTCAAATCCTTAAACTCGCAGGATGCCGCTAACTTGTTGAGGTCGAACACATACTGCTCCACCGTTTCGTGTTGTTGTTGATTTCGCGTGAAAAATCTATGTCGCACAACAGTTAGATTTTTCTTTGGTGTAAAAAATCGGTCAAATTTCTTTAATAAACCGTCCACCGAGATATTTGGCTCAAGGTCAAACTGTTCGTAAACGTCACGATACTGTTCACCTATTATGTGCAATCAAATGTTCACTTGCACAGTTTTCTCTTTAACACTGAGCTGGCATGCCTCATAGTAGATGAGGAATGACTTTTTCCACCTTGTCCACTGATCACTAAGATTTCCTGAAGTTATACTAACTAAATCTTTCTCAAAAGAGAACGGCGGTGGCGGTGACAAGACCGATTCAATTTTAATAGTTCTACACCAAAACAAACACGAACTCCAACTCGATATTATCTCCCGAGTAACGCGGAATCAATCACTCACTACATAATTCCGAATAAATCCGTCTGTAAATTAAATGAGGAGCGATAGTTGAAACAAGCAAGTGCCATGCAAAGACTGATTTTATTCATCTACCTTCATTTCCAATTATCTATCAAAATATTAAATATTATAATATACCCACAACTAGAGGTTAATAAATAATGCCATGCCAGGAACTATTATAACGGAGATCTCATCTCCAACGTCAGAGACTTTTAACAGTCAAACACTATTGTATTTCTCTATACCAACTTCTAATAGTTTCAATTAAACTAATTTACTATTTATAAGTATTTTGGCACAATTTATGCAAATTCACACAAAATGACTTAAGAGAAATTTATCTCTTTATACTGTATGTAAAAGATATCCCTCGGGTACTCCTAGTACAGAATCCTCCGGTATCGAACCCGCACTCCTTTTCGCCGGGTAGGTGCGGTTTCCACACAATTAACCACTTCGCCAGCCGAGCTCACGCGAACCTTTTACCCGGGGCTATATTTTAAAATAGGAACGGCCACATTGGTCAGCTGTTCTAATTAAGTTTCAGCAAATTTGACACAGTCAAAAGACTACGTATATACTACTTGTGATGATAATGTATAATGTTTAACAATTTTTTATTGATTTTGATTACTTTGATTTATTTTTTTATCTTGTGATTTGTATCAAATATCTGATGTATGTATTATGGCATAAACTATTCCTATTACAAAAAGGTAAGGTATTATCATCATCATCATCAGCATGCTATCGCCCACTGCTAAGCATAGGCCTCTCTTCTTGTACGCCACTCGTCCCGGTCCTACGAAGATTGAATTCAGGTGCTCCGTGCGGTTATTCTGATGTCGTCAGCCCACCGCATTGGTGGGCAACCTCTGTTTCTGTGGCCAGTTATGGGTCTCAGTCCGTTAATGTTTTAGTCCATCTGCCGTCCTTCTGCCTCGCTACGTGTCCTCGCAAGGTATCTGTACTTTTTAAACAATAACCACATTGACTATAATATTATGAACATTTTCAATTGTCAAAATGTCACATGCATATTCGATCTAATAGTAATGATAGTGTTACGAAATCCCATAAGGTTATTCACAAAAGTATTTAAATTTGCTTGCCGTTCAATTGTTACCTTTTTAAAATAACTTTCAGGGTTGGATTTACGTAAAATTCGCTATTTGTTGAAGAAATTGCGGATATCGTTTTTGGATTCATTCTTTTGTGAAACGCTGAAAGGGCGTTTTAGGTTTTTGATGTAGGTAATATTTTCAGTATTTACTCTTTTACGTTTACATGAATTCTGCTCTTTCATGGCTGGATTATTTTTATGAATGAAACATACATACCTTCTGTTACAAAAGTCAAAGTGACTTTTAAGTATATTGGTATGTTGACCTGTTTGTTCATCTTCCACGCCTTTGTAGACTGACGCGTAACAAAGTTTTTTGCATGGAAGTAGTATTATTTATTATACCAAATTGAAAAGACAACCTAGTTAAGTATCTGTTAGATCGCGTCATATTTGTCTATTCTATTCTATTCGTTTGCAGTGAAACTCCGTTTTTTCCATTTCAAAAATAAACATGTTACTTATTATTTCCAATTAAGAGCTTTTATGATTAGATTCATATTGGTATTCTTTTGGCTACATTCAAGAACAGCAAACCAAAATACAGTGTTTTATTCTTTTATGCAGTTAAATAATTTACATAGAATCTATTTATTTATGCTGTACACAATACAATATTATAGTTTAGAACTTATTCTAAAAAAAGATTGAATTGTGTGACCCTGTTGCTTGTTTGAAGTTTAGGGCATAGCACTTTTCTTAATATCTACTTAAACACTATTTTCCTTTTACTAATTTAGTTACATGGCTAATGATATCTTTTAAAAATATTATAATTATAAGGCACATTATATAGTTTTATGATAAATATCTAAAATCTGTTATCAATAGAGGTTATCAAAACATTTTGTCTGATTAAAGCAAACATTTTCACAAGTCAATGTACCAACAAACATTGTATAAAGTACCTACTTATCTACAGAGGCGGTGACTTGGCAGAAAACAAGATATAAACTATGAGATTAAGGCAACGAGTCCAACTCAACTGTTGAGATCACGCCGATAGCCAGTCTTGCCAAGTTAGAGGGTATACAATAGGAAAGGAGTCCGTTTGCTTGTATGTCTTTGAAATTTTATTAAGTATGCGGGGTTTGTGTAATTAACAGTAATAAGATTTGTACCTACTGTAAAAGAGTCAAAGTACCGTGTTTAAGGTTTTATACAAAACTGGACAAAACTTTTTATTCCACACAAAGAACCTCTTCTTTGTGTCGTTCAACCAATTCGAAGATGAGTTTTTTTATTGGAATAAGGTAACACTAAAACTAGGTTATTTATTTGACTTCAATGTGATTGTATCGGAATCAGATACATATAATATTCAGGTAATTATGATAATCTATTCGACTGATTAAAGGCCGTATGCAAAATTTTATGTTGGATTAAACATAATCAGTGACAGGGTGATATGACTTTATAATAAGCAAGTTATAAGTTTAATACAAAGATAATGAATGTACATATGTGTAGAACCAACTTATCTCAAGTCCTTGTTTTTAACTTTTAATTACTTAATTAAAACGGTAACAGCCAATTACATTAGTTAAAAAATGAATTATTAACACACTTATTTTGTCTTTGACATTATGCTTACTGGGTCTAACAAAATTAAAATATAAAGTACCTTTTTCCGAAAATGTGTTAAATAAAGTTTACAGTTGACAGCACTAATGTTCTTTCCCGAATTAGAAACGAAGATAGGGCACTGAAAACGTTATAAAATGTTAAATTTGATTAGCTCGGCCCACAACTTTGGAAAGACCAACTTTCTGACGTTGAATAAATAGAACGTTCAAACTCAGGGGCTAATATTGACTCTTTGTGTTTTTAATGTAATTAACAGTAATCAAATAGTCTGATAGCCTTAATTTTTGGTTAGTGTTAAGAAAATTTGATTAAAAAAACCTAAAATTTGATTAAAACAGCCTGGAGGATTCCGCGCTCAATTAAAAAAAATGGTCATGAAATACCTCCAAAATATTTTTTCTTGTATTTTGTGAAAACTAAATTGATTAACAGTCAACAGAAAATGTCTAAGGCTCGGCACAGCAGCGCACAAAATAATGCCAGATTGAAAAAGTAATATTAAAACTATGATAGCATTAAAATTGCTGTAGCTGTCTGAAAATAAGTCACGGCTTAATAAATATTTTAAGGGAGGTAATCGCTTTATTAAACTCAAATTTTCTCACTCCTGACCTCTCAACCAACTTTACCTGACAGCCATTATGAGGTGCCAAAATTCACTTATGCTGGGGTTTAATCTAAAATTAGAAAGCTAATTAAAAATTAATGCCGTTTATTCGTGGATGGTACTGACGTAGCCGAGAAATTTGACTTTTTTTGTAGTACTTTAATATAACATGTAGTATGTTAATATTGTAAGAGAAAGGTTTTAACAAAAAATACCTAACTTACATGTAAATGCACATTTATCCTGGGATTATTGAATTTTGTTTTCGTCCCTAAAATTTTTGTTATAATTTTTTAGGTAAGTAATAATTTTATATTTATTTAAAAAGAAACACTACGTGGTATTGCTAATTAGTCCTAAGCCCCGGGATTTTCTGCATTTCACACATAAATTACGTAGTGGTCGTACCGTAAACTTGTCAGTAAAATGATACAATACGTGTTTACAGACCGCCTCCAAGGGTGAACGGAAACGAGGCTTGACGTATATTGTACGTATAGGATCTTTCATTATTATCCTTTGACATGTCTGGGAAAAGAAAATGTTAGATTGTTGAAATTAAGAGCACCAACGGACCGTGTGGTTTGCTTTACTTAGGTTTTTGATGATAATAGACTGACGATGCTCATGTATAGGAAATGCCACAGTTTGTGCTGTACGTTTGATTTTGAAAATCTTCTATCTTCAAAAGCAAAGAAAATCAATATTGTAAAGGAAAAGTTTTTGCTTGTAACTATAAGTTAACAAGTGACATTGTCTTTTTGTATTTGTTTAAAATTAACAAATGTCTTTAAATCATAAAAAAATATTATCCTACTGTAAACTTGACAAGACAAATTTTGTTTTCACTAAAGGTCACAAAATATGACCTGGAAAAGTCTTACTATGTAACATTCCCCGAAAATGTTCTCTCGAGACTTGTTTTTGACCGAAATCAAGCTAATTTTGAATATAAATTTTGTTTACAATTAATTTATCTGTATACATATAATAAAGCTGTAACAGGTCGGTGTCTGTACATTGAAGATACTTAAAAAAAATAGTTGAAGGGTCTTCATTGATGCAATAGAATACAAAAAAGAAACATGAGTTTCAAAAAAGATTCTGTTTGTCTATCGGTATGTTTGTTCGTTATAGACTCGAAAACGGCCGAACCAATTTGTATACGGTTTTCACTAACATGCTGGTGCATTTTTAACTTATTATTTAGTGTTTATTTCATTTCAATCGGTTCGTAAATAAAAAAGTAATGTTCATTTTAAACCTTTTTATCTCAAAATAATGCGAGCGAAGCCGCGGGCGTCCACTAGTTGAAAATAAACCTAAAATAGACTTTCAACAAAAGAATACATCTCCAAAATTGACTCCAAATAAGGAAAGGAAACTAAAAGTGGATTGTTGAAATACGATATCAACATCAGTGACACAGTGGCCGACCTTGTGTCTCTCGAACGAATCAACCGCGTTATTACCAATAAATGTGGCTTTCTTTGCGCTTTACCTAACGCACTCGGTTGTGAGTAACAAAGATATATTTTTAGTTTGAGGAAAATAATAGTAATGTGTATGTTACTATGCATAATTTATTTGAGTATGGTTTTAGAAAATTGATAGCAACAAATGTTGTTTTACGAGTTTTGGAAATTTACAAAAAGTCAGAAGTTACAGAACAAAAACTTTGTCCGCTTTCATAAAATGTATGGTTACTAGTCACTCTGAGTACATACCTAATTAATATTTATTACTTGTACCTACACGCAGAAATAAATAAATTAGTAAAATCTAACATTATGCTACTTTTATTACATATTGATGCCAAGCACGAATCGCACTAACACAACAGAAGTAAAAGTTAGTGAAAACGTTTGGTCTCCATTCTTGCTCAAACGCTTGAAATCAATTAAAATGTCATGTACATACCAATAGAAAAAAACAACATCACGTAGCACCACTAGAAGGATACAAAGTAAATAAAAGCAGCGTATCAACCGTAGCCAGTAGAAAAATAACGTTGTGCAATCATCCAATATAGCCGTATCTCCGAGTCGAAATACAGTAAAGTGGATTTGATGGTTGCTTGTAAAACTGGCAATATACCGTATAAAGCGGGGCCTGTTTACGAGACGACAAATCGCGCCTTTCATTATGGCAGCGGAATTGATGGGCTGCCCCGTTTGCACGGACCAATCCCGTAAGACCTACTGATGTGCTGTTTTTGGTGTTACAATTCGATGTTTAGCTTCTGTATCTACAAGGGAAAGCTAAGTGGGAAAAATCTGGTTATACTGCAAGCTTAGGGTACTCGGGGATAGGGTAGTGACAGAAATGAGGTCACTGGGTATTGGAGACCAGGAACCAAATTATTCAGCTCCAAAAAATAATCATGTATCAGCATTTACCTAATTGTGAGAAGCAGGAATTGATAACTAGCACGTGTAGAAAAATGACGCAAGCAGAAAGCCAAACCACGACGTGCTATTTTAAAGTGAGAGCACGGTAGAGGTAAAATTTTTGATTTGACGAAATAATGACCAAACGACTTTCCTGAGTATAAATTGGCTTCGTGATATAGAATACGATATAAATGTTTCATGTATTGTGGGTCTGGTAGGCATTACATTTATTTTCTTATTTATAGAAAAATCTAGGTTATCTGAGCTAGAGCAATAAACATCGTCTGATCTACACAATACGAAAATATATATAAGTAATCAGACAAAATACGTGAAAATATACATTTATATTGATTCCACAGATAAATTCTCTGAAACCGTGGCTTTATCCTCGTATGTAAGATGTAATGATGAAGGCTGCCAACATCTTCAACGTTACTGATAGCTTCTATTATATTTAAATAATTAATTTTTAACCGACATAATTATGATTTCACTAAGTCCGAAATGGCCACTGCAAGGCAGTCATAAAATAGTCTACGCGTGACCGCAATGCTGGCTTGTACTTTGCTCAAAAAATTAGTCTAGGTATTCAACGGGGCAATACAGCCAGCATTTAGGGTACGCTGCCTTTTTAAATATAATAAAAATAAAGGTTGTATATATTACGTGTTTAAGGTTTTTTGTATTTTTTTAATTCGACGTGTATTTATTATGTGATTGGGTTTTTTTTATTGAATAAAATGTTTAATCTTATTTAACCTAAACATATTTAAATGTACAACATTTTGCACATAATTAGTACCTCTGTATTATCGTCTACCTCGAGGCGTGGCTGGTATCGATCAAGCAGGATATTGATGCTCCAGCTGGCGTGACATGCTTATTATGCCGCTTTCTTTACCGACATATCTGACACGTCTAATGGGAAAATGGAATTAATGCCCCACATTAATTCCATTTTTCCATAAGAGTCACGACCCTCAGTCATGAGGAAATATGAGTCAGGGAGCAGGAGGAGCGCTTATCAAGGTTATTCCCACACTAAGTCTACTAATATCATGATTATGGAAGCAAAAGTGAGTTTGTTGCCCGTACTGATACTGATTTAGAATTAGGTTATATCTGGACAGGTAGTTTAATATAATATCCTTTTGGTACTTAGTACTCTTTTGAAATTTTTTTTCAACGTCATCTTACAAAATATGAATTTGTTGGTTTGTTCATCTGTTTGTTACGAACCTTAAACCATGGTGATTTTTAGGGTTCCGTACCTCAAAAGGAAAAAACGGAACCCTTATAGGATCACTTTGTTGTCCGTCTGTCCGTCCGTCCGTCCGTCTGTCAAGACCCTTTTTCTCAGGAACGCGTAGAGGTATGAAGCTGAAATTTATATCAATTACTCAGGTCTACTGTCCCTTGAAGCTGTGAAAAAATCAAACTTCTAAGCCAACGCAATCAAAAGATACAGCCATTTATGCCGCAAATTTTCGACACTTGCAAGGGAATCAAAACCTACAGGGTGCTTCCCGTGAACTCAGAATCTTGAAATTTGGTACGAAGCAACGTCTTATAGCATAGATAAAGGAAAAATTACGAAAACCATAAATTTTTAGTTACATCACAAAATATTTAACCTTGCAGGTTTGTACGGAACCCTCGGTGCGCGAGTCCGACTCGCACTTGGCCGGTTTTTAGTATGCAGGTTGACTATAAAAGAGTTACTTTATTTTTTTACATGTATCACACATTCTTTATCAAAAAGCTTTTCTGTGTGTGAGTTTATTCCACCATAATAGGCTGAATTATTATTTCGTGCCTTCTCGCTGTGCACGCATGGAACCCTTTAGTTTAGTGCCGGCGCTCCTTTATTTTATACAGGGTTGCTAGGTAAAGAAAAAGTCTCAAAAAAAACTTTTTTGAAAATAAGTTTAGTATTTTGATTACTGAAATAGTTTTTTAATTATTGTAATGTCTGGTTACTACGATTATTATATTTTTAATTTATTAAAAGAAGAAGTTATTAGATTATTTTTGGAGTAGTGATTCACACGTAAAGCGCAGCATAAGGCGCCCTGCCATTGGGCGGAGAAGATATGCAAAGTAGGAAGAAATAGGTGGAGACGAAAAACACAATATCGGTTTGAGTGTCATAGCTTAGTTGTATGTGCAGAAGCAGACGGCCATAGGCTGATGAAATAAATAAAAATATAAAACAAATATTTCAGAACACTTGTATACGTATACTTGGTACTAGATAACGGATATAATACATATATATTTTCTTTTGTAAATATGTACATACTTATTATACTTAGGAACGACCAGAATCAACACAAGTAATTACTTGTGTCACGCGGGAATCGAACCCGCACCCTAGATTAGAAGGTAGAGCCACTACCAATTAAAAAAGCATGAAGATAATGATGATGAGATTGCATTTTGTTTGTCATACTGTATTATGTATACAAAAAAATAATGTTTAGATGATTGTAACCAGTAACCCTGTACATAGAAGTGTGGTATATTGGCCACAACACGTCGCGTCTTGAGCCCGATTTATGGAGTTTTATAACAACGCACTGACATTATTTATTACCCAATATCGCTCCAGAATCACGTATTTATGTAATGTGAATGCTGAACCAATTAAAAGAGGACAGAGCAAAGAATTTAACGCAATTTTCAGGAGAAAATCTCATGCTAAGCAGGCATAATATTTACTACCGTATATTTTTTTAAAACTACTTTTTTTGATAGCCTTTGTTATTGACAACAGAGAAAATGCATTTCTTGTAACTCAACAAAAATTTAATCATACAAAAATGGAGTAATTTTCATAAAAAATATCTTTATTACTTGTTACATATGTGCTATAATAAAATGTTAACATTATCATTCTTATCATGTATTTTGCACTTTTTTTTGTATTTACTTCTTAAGCATATTTTCTACATCATATCTGTAAATGTTTTCTCCCTTCGGAGACATTATGTGAAGTAACAAATTTATCTGACAATATATTGCCTTTTTTGTACGATATAAAGTTGGCCGAGACAGCGTCGAGATAACGATAACTCTTGTTTCGAATGACAATGGACTTAATAAAATGCTGTTGGAGGTTTTCGAGTAAAAATTGCTATTCTGTGAATATCCAACCAGAATATTATGAACACAATTGTAATACCTACGCTTTAATTTTGATATAATAAATAGTTGGTTGTTGCAAGGTGTAGTCAAATTTTCTCTATTATTTTTAATCGATGATATTTTTTTGCTTTAAATATTTAGGTTCCTACACTTAGATTTAAAATGTGAATAAATCTTATAAATGCGTAATTTCAGATACGTAATATAACATGCTGTAAAAATATTATCTTATACAACATTTATCTATTTCTAGGTAAATAAATAGTTCAGTAACGTCAATCAAGCCCGTTTCAAATTTAATCAAAGTAAATAAACGATCTAACGGGTAGATAGAAAATAATCGCGAAGCCCATTTAGCTCTATATTGAAACTAATGGTCGGGCTACAGATTGCCAAATCCATTTTAGGGCTTCAAAAATTCATGAAATCACCTCTCTGAACATTTTGAACGTTACACGTATACAAAGTGTCACGAAAATGTGTAGGATAGTCTAAATTAAAATAGACTTTGCTAAAGCATCAGATATTACTAAAATACTAGTTGCCATTTGAAGTTTACAGTTTACCTGCGGTTTTACTCTATATCGGGAAAAAAGTAGCCACAGTCATTCTCAAATGTTATGACTCAAAAACATACATACCACCATACAAAAAAAAAATTGGTGAGCCGTTTCATTATTGCTGTATGAAATATAAACAGTCCAACAAACACGATTTCGCTTTTACATGATATGATTGTATGATTACCAGATATATATTTTAACCAGATAGGTATATAGAATGTCATTTTTTTAGCTAGATCGGGTTTGCATTGTATATAAAGATAAAGATAAAGATAAAGAATCTTTATTGATAATGTAAAATTGTAACATACATAGGTATAAGTACTAATATCACAGAATATGCTACACAAATTACAATATCTCGTCAAATTGAATTTATTACATTAGGCTTTTATAAAATTTTAGAAGTTACATATGTCTAGTTTTATTAATAAAACAATGAAAATTTTTGTTATTAAAATCATGTCAAAAATATACATACACGTTACACGAAACTGCTATTGTTATCATTCCGTTTCCAATTCAATGTTGAATAACTCTTAATAAATGACGCAGGTACCTACCCCAGAGACGTGGAGTCACTATATGAAACTAATTCGACCAGACGGGAAGTTTTCCTCCCATACAAGTGTTCTACGCACAAGCCGCGTCCACAATCACTTAACTTCTCGCCATCCCACGCTTATTTCTAAACGAATTCCCGTTGTAACCGGTTATAACTGAATATAACCAGATACAACCGGTAATTGTATTACAACGCAATAAGCTGGCCTCCGGAGGCATAGTACGGTAGCAAAAGCAATATTACTTTGAAATGACTGACTAAGTTTATATGTGAAATTTGAAGCTTCATGTAGACATAAAGGTAATTAAGGTAGGTACAAGTTTGTGCCAATATTTATTTAAGTTACAAATCTTCTCTCTCTCTTTGAGTCGTATTTCCTCATGACTGAGGGTCGTGACTCCCCCGCAGAATTAATTCGTTAGGGGAGTTTTCTTGGGCAGATACATCGTGGTGGCCGCCCAGGTCCTTCCACGGAAGACGCATGTCCTCGGATATTGTGGTCCTCAAACATGTCGGTTTCCTCACGATGTTTTCCTTCACCGCTAAGCGAGTGCAAATCTACACATACCTAACTTGAAAAATACAAGTCATTGGTGTAGGGCGGATTCGAACCAGGGTACGTCTGGATGAAAAGCAGACACTGGAACCGCTAAGCCACACTCGCTTATATTACTTTGAAATGACTGACTAAATTTATATGTGAAATTTGAAGCTTCATAAATATCATAATAAAGGTAATTAAGGTAGGTACAAGTTTGTGCCAATATTTATTTAAGTTACAAATCTTAAGATGTATTTATTAAAAATACAGATGTGTTAATGTTATATAATCGAGCAATTGAGTCTTGTTGTAAAATCGATCGAACTGTTATGAAATTTGATAATCGAATGACAAAAATATCTAATACGACTTAATTAATTTTCTATATAATTGGATCACAAAAGGCTTTATTTCCAACGGTAGTCAATCGCTGTAAGAATAACTTTGCTGATTTAAGTTCCGTTTTTCAAATAAAGATTCATATCCCTCTTAAGTCGTTTTTCCTCATGACTGAGGGTCGTGACTCCCGCACAGAATTAATTCGTTAGAGGAGTTTTCTTGGGCAGATGCATCGTGATGGGCGCCCAAGTCCTTCCGCGGAAGACACATATCCTCGGATATTGTGGTCCTCAAACACGTCGGTTTCCTCACGATGTTTTCCTTCACCGCTAAGTGAGTGCACATAAACAAATAACTTGAAAATACAAGTCATTGGTGTAGGGCCGGATTCGAACCAGAGTGCGTCTGGATGAAAAACAGACACTAGAACCGCTAAACCACACTCGCTTAAAGATTCATATATCAAGTACTAAAGCCACTGACTTTCAGATTTACAGCATTTGAACAAATTCAGCAAAGCGGCGCGAGTGTAAAGGCATTCCGTAAATCATTTCAATTTTAAAACGTGGCCGGAAATCTGGTCTGTGGTGACCGACGCGGGAAAATGAGGGAATTAAATAATGAGGCTATATTTAGTTATAGTTGTTACATCTACGTCGGGCGTGCGAATCAAACACCAGTTAGCGTTGAACTAATTTATTGTATCGCCCGAGCGGCGATCACAGCGCAACTTACAACTACCCTACAAAACATATAATTGCGCATACGTAACATCCCTCCACAACATAGTTTCAAAAGAACTTTTTGTAATTGACTTTCCTCCGACTACGCTTAGCTGTGACGGAGGGATCACTCTCCCCTTCCCCTTGAACGTTGCCGGGGATGACGCTATGAGGCGAGCTGGCTACAGACGAGGCGCTCGCGGAGCCGGCGGGGCTGCGGCGCGGCGAGCTGTCGCGGGCGGGGCTGTCGCGCGGCGGGCTGGCGGGGCCGGCGCGGGGCGAGCTGGCGGGGCCGGCGCGGGGCGGGCTGACTGAGTCAGTGCTTGTTGGGCTAGCTATGCCGGCGCGCGGAGATGCACTCGACGAGCGCGCTGTTGGCAGTGGAGACTGGCAAGGCGTGCCGAAATCAGCTTCAGTTTCGTCGTCGCATTCTACGATGTTTGGATTGAAATCCAGGGGGAATGCATCGTGCGCAACCCCTGTTTTCTCTAGCCTTGATCTTAGCTGATTCTTATGTTTTCTGACTTCAGCACGAAGCTCTGGAACCGACACCAAATATACCACCTTGCCCAACTGCTTCTTAATTATTCCTTTGATCCAATTAAATTTGCCGTTTTGTAGATTTCTCTTAACCCACACTAAGTCATTCGGGTTAAAATCGGGGCGCTTGGTGCCTCCGTAGTGCTTAGCCTGTGAGAACTGTTTACGTTTAACTTCGAGGTCGGTGGAGGTTGGCGCGATGACGTCACGCGTGCTTACAACATCGAGCCTATCTCGCAGCGGCCGACCGTACACTAACTCGGCCGGTGATTTACCGGTGGTGGAGTGTTTCGAGTTGCGATAGTCAAACAAAAATTTGAAAATTTTTTCGTCCGAGGCGTTTTTGTTTTTGCATGAGAGAACAATAGATTTTATGCCATTTTTAACCACTTTGACCATCGATTCGGCTTGTCCGTTACTAGCCGGATTGAACGGTGGGGAAAAAACTTGAGAAATGTTATTGTTTGAGCAAAAATCCCTAAACTCCCTGGACGTGAAAGAACTCCCGTTGTCACTCACTAAAACGTTAGGGACCCCTACTCGTGACATGAATTCTATTAGTTTATTTATAACTGCTCTGGATCCATAGTTCGCGTTCATATTAAAACATTCAACCCATTTTGAATAAGCATCAACTATTATCAGGTACATTTTATTGCACAATGGGCCTAAAAAATCCACGTGGATTCTATAAAAAGAATGTGGTGGGTGTGGCCAGGGCGCGAGGGGCGCGCGGGGCGGCGCGGAGCGCAGCTGCGCGCACACCGCGCACGCGGCCACGAGCTGCGTGAGGTGAGCGTCGATGCCGGGGAACCAGAACCGCGCGCGCGCTGCTGCTTTCAATTTTACTATACCGAAATGCAAACTATGCAGCTCTTCGCAAATCTTCGCACGCAACCGAGCCGGGATAGCCACTTTATGACCGCGCATAACGCAATCGTTCTCCCACGACAACTCCGAACGGCATAAATGAAAAGGTTTCAGTTCCGGGTCGCTTATTTTATTAGGCCAGCCTTTACAAATATAATATTGTACCTTCGACAGCACTGGGTCTAGCTTTGTTTCCGCTTGTAAGTCCTTTAAAGAAATCGATGGCGACCCGTCTAATACGAAATTTACGTATGTCGCTTTATCAGGTTCCGGAGCAGGCTCGCGGCGCGGGGGGAGGCACGCTCGCGACAAATAATCTGCGTTGTTATCTGCACTCTTGATGTACTCGATCGTGTAATTGTACGCAACGAGAAAGATCGCGTATCTTTGCAATCTGTTAGCAGACATCTCGGGGACGCCTTTGTGTGGACCGAATATCGATATGAGAGGTTTGTGATCGCAACGAAGGACGAACGGTTCTTGTCTGCCGTATAAATACTGCCGATAACGCTTAACCCCAAAAATTATTGCCGTTGCCTCCTTTTGAGTTTGCGAGTAGTTACGCTACGCGAGTGCACGCGTGGGTTCGAATCCCATCCTCGTCGCCAGTGTTACATCTACGTTGGGCGTGCGAATCAAACACCAGTTAGCGTTGAACTAATTTATTGTATCGCCCGAGCGGCGATCACAGCGCAACTTACAACTACCCTACAAAACATATAATTGCGCATACGTAACAATAGTCAAATCAAGTATCAAATCAAATACCTATACCTATATTTACTTACTAAAAGAAATTAATACCTACATGCACATACAAGGTACATTACATAAAAAAAACTTATTAATACCTAAATGACTCACAATAATATTTTGTTAGTTTTACATGCTATATGTGCGTTTCTAGCGGACCCCAAACTAGGCAATGCCTGTATCTCGGAGGCCAAGGAAAAAAATACTTATTTGAGGCATACATTCGCGCTTTCTATAACAAGGATTTGAAATAATTACTTCATTACATTAAATGATGTATAATTGTCATTAAAATGTAGGAATGTAAATTTCCAAATGTGGTGTCGAGGGATGTCTAACCACTATAGGGGCGTATCACATGGTGTAACGAAAGATAACTAAACTACAATGTGTCGTCTTAAACGACCCACGAATATATATCCACCACGGCCACCACTGCGAGCATCCCCCAACACCAACAACGCTGCCGCCCCTTCACCCGACGCGCGGCCGCCGCCGCATCAGGGAGCGCAGAATAGACATACTAATTGCTCTTTACGTTTAAGAAAAAAATGTAACAAGTTGATTGTATGTCATCAAAACATTCGGTCTCTATCGAAAAAAACTGGACGCATTGAAGTAGAGCTGCAAGACAACATGAAGTGTGATGTCCTAGCTATGTCAGAACACTGGCTTCCTCTCGCTAAACTGCAATGTGTTACGATAGACGGATTTAAGTTAGCTTCTAGTAGTTGTAGAGATACATCTAAAGACCATGGTGGGTCCTGCATTTATATTAAAGAGCAAGTGAAATGTTTTGAAAACCTTGATCTAACACAACTATCTGTACTAAAGACATGTGAAGTATCTGCTGTAGACTTGGTAGAGTTTAAAATTACAGTTGTATGTATATATCGCACTGGCCGAGTCAGTGTAACTGAGTTTGTTACTTGTTTAGAGCGAGTGCTTGATAAGATAAGTCAACTAGACTTGCAATGCATAATTGTCGGTGATTTTAATGTAGATTACTTGGGCCCTAGAGATGCGGATTTCAGAAATTTACACAACTTGATGTCAGCCCATGGCATGGTGAACGAAATTGATTTTTACACGAGAGTCGATGTAGTTACTGGAGCAATGTCTTGCTTAGATCACCTCTACTCTAACCTAGCGCCGGGATCAGTACATGCATCTGTTGTAGACGCACACTTGTCTGACCATTATGCTATTAAAGGCGAGATAGTAGCTCTGGACAAATGTTCCCCTACTATAGAGTTCAGTAGATCGTTCTCAGCTGCCAACAATAATAATTTTATTTCTGCAATGGATAGTATTGACTGGAATAATGTGATACTAAGAAATGCCAGTGGAGAAGAGTTAGCAAAAGCTATTATGACTATAATTACAAATACATATGACATTTGCTACCCATTGAAAAAGTCAACGAATAAGAAACGAAATAACTCTCCCTGGATTACAGAGGATGTAAAATTATATAAATCTTATATGTTTGACGTTATTAAAATTTGTAATTCTATACCTGACAATGATTTAACTCGAAATTGTGCTATTGACATTAAAAATAAGTATGACATGATGATAATGAATGAAAAATCTAGGTATTATTCCGGTACAATCAATCGAAGCTCCAATCGCTCCAAAGCAATGTGGGGAGTAGTGAATAAGGAAAGAGGCAAACAGAATACTCCAAATGTTGATTTTACTGACGTTGTCGTCAACACACATGGGAATAAATTTACATGTAAAAGAGACACGGTGAATGCGATGAACAGCAAATTTATTAGCGCAGCGGTGGCATGCGGTGCACCTAGCGCCAATGTCTCCTGTGCAATGGCTGCGCTGCGCGCTGCTCGCCTGCCTGCCGACTGCTCCCTCCGATTCCGATTCTTCACACCTGATGAAGTGTTCCGCCTTATAACCTCACGAATACCGCCTAAGGTGTCGAAAGACGTATACGGCATTAACATGAAGCTATTGAGAACAGCTGCTGTACCTCTAGCATACCCATTGGCACATTTATTTAATATTTGTCTCAGCGAAGGAACCTTTCCCGCCCCCATGAAAGTGAGCAAAGTAGCGCCCATTTTTAAAGGAAAGGGAAAGAGGGCTGATATGGATGCGTACAGACCTGTTTCAATCATCCCAGCCCTATCAAAGGTTTTTGAAAATGGCATAAGCACTCGACTTGTTAACTTTCTAACGGATACTGATGCTCTATCGGATAAACAGTATGCCTATAGAGAGGGTCGCTCAACAACTTCGCTAACGCGAGAGCTGCTTCGCCGCATTATGGAAGCTCGTGAAGGTGGTAAGAAAAAGCAAGTTGCAGTCCTGTGCTGTGACCTTTCCAAAGCTTTTGACGTCGCTGACCATAGAGTTCTGAGCCAAAAGCTTCTTCATTATGGTATTGTCGGTTCAGGCCACAGGTTGTTGAAGAGCTTTTTAGAAGACAGATCTCAAATTGTGGTCGGTGATGGAGGTAAAGCCAAATCGGATCCGCAAGGATCGACAATGGGCGTGGCACAGGGCTCATCTGTATCGAATGTACTGTTCTCGCTATTAATGAACGACCTGCCGGATGCAGTCACTGCAGCTAATGTACTTATGTATGCCGATGACGTAGCCGCCGTTATAACTGCACCATCAGTCGATGAGGTAGAGCAGAAGCTCAACGAGGTAGCGATGCAGCTGGCGAGTTGGTTCACCGCTAACGGCCTCGCCTTAAATATCACAAAAACGCACTACATTCACTTCGATTTGTCAGGCCGAAACCGCAGACCCTTAGATGTTTCAGTGGGCTCTACCAGAATCAATCAAACATACAACACAAATTTCCTCGGGTTTGAGCTAGACTCGGCTCTAGTGTGGGATAATCATGTGCATAAAGTGTGCGGAAAAATAAGCGGTGCGTGCTTTGCATTGTGGCGAGTTGCACGGTTAGTATCGAAAGAAGTAGCACGCACGTGCTACTTCGCCACCGTGCATTCGCTTATACAGTACGGTGCAGAGATTTGGGGACATTGCTCAGAATGGGAAAAAGTTTTTCGCCTCCAGAAGAGTGCCATTAGAGCCATCGTAGGAGTCTCGTACAACACTCCCGCCAGGGAATACTTCCGAAGTCTGAGGATTCTAACGTTGCCATGTATAGTTATATTGCAAGTGGCTATTTATATGAGGAAGAACCTCAACTCGTACGTGACTTATGACAGCTTGGTTCCTTATAGCATGCGGGACACTCGTAAAATTGTTGGAGTAAACAGAACTCTATCAAAGTCAAACAAGCTCACACATGTCATGGGCCCGACGGTATATAATAAACTGCCGGACTCTATCATTGATGCTCCTAGCTTCAGTAGCTTCAGATCGAGACTGCAGCGCTGGCTAATCGAGCACTCGTTTTATACGATTGATGAATTTACGAAACTTAAATTGAAACCAGTACATTAGTACTTACATCTTTGTACTAGGATAAATATTATTTATTATGACATCTAATATTAAATTGTTAATATTTTATAATTTTTGTATTGACGTGTAAATAATTTACGAAATAAAATGATTATGATTATGATTATAAAAGCATTATACGAATTTATAGATTGGGCTTTTGATCTTAATCCTAATCGACCGTTATAAACTGAAACCAGAAATAATAATATATCAGATTGATATGATTTTATTTTTTGTGAACTATTAGATTAAAGATACATATGTACATACCTATTTAATACTAACGCTTATCCCTATCCTTAATAACAACCTTCTCCAAATCGGCGTCTGGCTGCATAGCCGGTCGACTACCATCCCGGAGCGTTAGCACAAAACCACGCTCCACAACCTCGTGCCCCCCGGTATGCCGGTTTGACCGGAGCAGGCTTTAGGGCATGTAATATCGGATGATGTTTGATTCCGGTACTGAGTTTCGATATTACTGGTTCAATTTCGGAATTCCGAAATCAGTACCGGAATTACAGGATTTAAAAAAAAAAACAATAAATCGGGATGAAAATGTTTTTATACCTAAATGAAATCTTACAAGGAAAATAAGATCTCAAAATTTTAACTTAGAAAAATATTAAACAGTCTAATTAAAAAAATTAATCGACTTACAAAAATATTTTAGAAAAATCGACACGTTCTCTTTCTCCTATATCTAAAATATAGCTTATTGAATAACTGAATATACATTCTCGTAAGCATTGGATAAAGTTATGATGAATTAATGCAATATACCAACTCCCGACATCCGGGCGAGAACAGCGCGGCGAACTGGTTGGCGACTGGGCGAGTACGCGGCTACGAGGGGAAGTACCTGGCGTCGCTAGGAGCAGGGCGCGGCCCACCGGCCGGCTCCTGCAGGCGGCAGTCCTTGAGAGCGCCCGAGTGACGAGTTACAAACAAACACAAGCGTCGATGGCGGCAAATTCAAACCAAACTTCGCGCGGTAACATTTCGCAATAGAAAATTCTGTTACTGAATGTGGTTTTTTCCATCAGTAAAAAATAATAATTAAATCAGTATCGGATTGCGATATTACGATATTGACTTCAATTCCGGAATCGTAATATCGAAAAAAACAGTCCGAAATTTCGGAGTTACGAAATCTCGGAATTCCGGAATCCATGCCCTAGCAGGCTTGTCCTGGCTGGGTGCGGTACCTATGTTCATGTTCAGATGTACATACCTATTTTATCGGGCCTATCAACATTGATTTGCAAAAATACATTATAGTTATCAAGTATGTCTTTTTTAGTTAAATTTATTATATTTATATCTTAATCTTTTTAGCAAAATAACTAGGCAATAATAAATATTTTACTTCATGAAACATTTTGACACTGATTTTCTGTAGTAGGTACTGCCTAAGTACCTAATACCTTGTACTTCAAGTAGTAAGTAACTTCATCTTAAAGTAAGTGAAGGAAGGAACAATAAAGCCTTGCTTGGCAACGGAAATGTTTTTATTTTCGCCTATTTTCTTTATACGCAACAGACTTATTGGATTACCGTTAGCTTAAATGCTTCTTACTATGTATTATGTATACATAGATAGATTGGGTTACTTGTACCATATTATTTATATGTATATGACTTTAACACCTATTTGGTTCAGGTGAACACAAGCAAATGTTATATTACAGGAGTATTATAACTATATCAAAGGTCTCAAGGACGTCGGCTAAGTACTCCATTGGTTTCTATTAAAAAAAAAACATTTATATCGTGTATTATATACAAAAAAAGCAGGCATTTTGTATTATATTTTTAGAACATCCCTTCCATAACCTCTATTTAGTTAACTGATGATACAAAAACATTTTTACAAATTGTCTGTAATAAGTCAATGAATTGATTTGGCTTTCAAATACAACAAGCGACCAAAAATAACGGTTCTGGAGAGAAAAAATAATGTTTATTTAGAGCCGGCTCCTATAATATTCCCAATTACAAAGGATTTAGTCAGTATGGACGTCCTCAATATATGAGCTTATTTCATTTTCTTTTTCAATAGATGGCTTCAAACTTACTTTTCATATTATGAGCCATTATGCTTGAGGCTATTCATGTGTGCGGGTATTAGTTATTTTATAAATAGATATTTCCGTCTTTCATAAAAAGTCTTCTCAATTCATTTTCTACATAGACCTCTCCGTATCTCATAATAATATGTTAACAATTTAGATAGTAAAATATTTTACAGTCAAATAAATTGTATCGCCGTAGGTTATTGTGGTAAGTAATTGAAGATTGCCTCGGATACAAACAGAATTGTGGTATATTTGTAATTCGCTTAGCTCCAGACAAAAAGATGAAATTATATAACTTTTTGTACAAATTGTGTTCAAAAGAGAAAAAAAGACCTCACACGTTTATATTAATATTAGTAAATGAAATACATATCTTTTACAAAGGCATGGTACATTGGCTAAAACTTCACCAGATTATGATTATGATTCAGATCATGCGTTTGTAAAGCATAACATCATGTATTTCTTGTATGATATATGACATTTTTCAATGAAACATTAAAACAGAGTTTCATATAAAAACAAAAACTTTAAAAGCTTCCAAAGAAACCTTAATGTCTAAAAGCTTCTCATTTGTACACGAGGCTCTAGGACCTAACTACCCCAATTAAAAGTCATACCTTCCAGTCTCACAAAATCATTTCAAGATTTACAAACTTTCTTGATTCCTGAAACCAGCCACTAAAGAAGTAGCTAAGTTAGTAACTTATTCAGCCTTCGGCACTTAAGGTGTGAATAATCGATAAAAGCAAATAGGAAAGTTAATCTTAAATTGGTCGCAGTTAATTACAAAACAAACTCCTAACTCCGAGGATCAGTAGGTTGATTTCGGTAGGTGTTAATTGGTCTTAAGTTTGGATTTTGACACAATATTTACGGAGTCAGATTAGTAATATAAATGTTAAAGTTTTTTGAGTAAGTGTGTGTGTGTGCGTATTTAATTCGTTTTCAAGACGGATGAAAATAAGTTCGCTTCTTTATAACATATTAATTAATTAAAAGAAATCTAATGGGACCGCAGGAGGTAGCTAGTATAAAATTTAGGTTACAATATAATTTACGGTGTGTTCAAGTCGGAATTCAAAACATATTTAATCAATTACTGTTGATTGATTAAAAAAAAGAACAACATAATGTATATCATTCACGGAAGAGTCCAAGAGAAAGTGCATATTTCACGATCCATCAATGAAATGTCAGTATGTAAAATAATATATGCCAATCACGCTCAAAAATCTATCCACTAATAATATATACAGATGCTTTTATGAGAACATGGTCATGTTTAATGTACAGATTCAACCAACTCTGGTTGTGTACTCTTATGTATCCCTACTTTTACCCTTTTATACTTTATAAAAGGCTTACGTTTTCATAACCTACGCCACTAAACGTGTGAAAAGTGTGTTAAAGCCACATTTAGCGCACCTAAGCTAATATTGTGTTGGTTAATATTTTTTGTGTGCAAACGTAGAATTAATCTTCACCTTGTTTTGAATAACTTATTTTTAGTAGTTGTCATGGTGTTTTGTTTAATACATTACTGTTGTTATATTGTCATAGTTAAATTTTAATGCTTTCTACATGGATAAAAAAATAGTAATAAAAATGTTCAAAAAAGAACTGATTTCAATGACTTAATATCATTTTCAGATTTCTAGGTATCTCTTAAAAACAAGATAGTTTGAAACCTTGTTGTTTAATAAGTCCTACATTGTCGTACAAGCGCCATTAGGAACTTGACCATTATCTACTAAATGGCAGTCAGTGTGCAAAGTCGATTCGAACTTTATAAATTGGGAAACTAAGTGCCTGGAAATTTAATTTCCAGATATTTGGGAGATCAAAGCACGTCTCTAGGAGGAGTAATAAAAGGTACAAATAAGTGAAATTGCTTGGTGCAAAGGTTAAAAAAATAAATTTAAGTTATGGCTTTTAGCTGCACTTAAACATTTTTGGATTGGTGAAATGACCGTAATATGACCTATTATTTTGTTTTTGAAAATTTATTGATGGTAATTGAATAATGTTTCTTTATAGCTCTTCAGAAATAAAAAAAAACAAAATACTACAGTTTGACAGAAAAATAAAGTCATTAGGTATATAAATACTAATCCAGATACAAATAAAAAAGATCCTATTTGAAAATACAGTATAATTAGTTAATTGAATAGAGCGCGAAGAAAACACTATATTACGTAAGATAGTCGATTTTTTTTGTTATGTTATAATAAAGTCGAACCTCATTCTAAGCCTACTTCAACAAAAAAATATATCAAAAAGTCATCCAATATTTTGTTACTTAAATTCGAACCATTTTCCCAACATACGAGATATTCTATTATGAAACCAGGGAGTTTATAAACATGTGAAATCTATTAGAGTCATGGAAGTAATATATAGGGAAATATTACTGCTGATCCAATATGAGCAGAGCGAGGCGAAGTATGAAAGGCAGTTGTCTTTTTCTAACTAGGGTGACAATAAATTATATAATTAGGATATACCAATTCATCTACTTACCAAATCGGGAGCAGTCTCTTTTGCGGTCCTATTTTACCTGCATCTTGCCAGTCATGATGATCCTTAGCTCTATTGACGCGTTAAGTAACAAACACCAACAAACTTACTTACAAATTAAAATGCACTTTAGTTTGTAACTTATAATAGTATCGATTCGGTTAATTGACAGGGAGGCAATGTGATCAAAATCATAAACATTTTGCAGCAATTAATTCTGCGGAGATGGTCATCATGGTGGGCGCCCAGGTCCTTCCACGGAAGACACATGTCCTCGGATACTGTGAACCTCAAACATGTCGGTTTCCTCACGATGTTTTCTTTCAACGCTAAGCGAGTGCACATCCACACATAACTTGAAGAAAGCTTCTGAATGAAAGCTGACAATGGAACCGCTAAGCCACATTAATTAGCTAAGTTTTATCTATAAGCCGTCTGAATTAAGTAAATTTGTATGAGAGTTGGTAACTGTGTAGAAAGTTTAAAACCAAGGTAACACTGTCATTGTTTATCAACTGTTGCCTTTCTAGGTAGAGTCTGTGTTACAAACTCCAAGTCCATACGAGAGGATCAAGATTCAAATGTAGAATGTGGAGCTGTCTGCAGCAAGCGATCGCCACTCGAGATATGAACCCAATTTACTTTCGAGATAGCTTCGGCCGTTTATTTTTATATCCGATGTTTGTCTCGAGCGGTATTATTGAGCCTTCTAGATATTTTTCGACGTTACTATGTTATTTTATTATGCTATTGCGAGCACAATATCTTGAGTTTACAAAGATAAATGGATTCTTAAATTTTAACACGAAACTAAGGTTTTAAATATATAATTTAAAATCAACACAAGACATACATGCGTAATATATTACACGCATCCACTAGTATTTTTAATCATCATGGATATCCCCCATTTTTCAGATATACTCGTCAAAGGCCGGACTGATTTGTCTTTTATTTTTAGATTTAATATTATAACAATCACGAGACTGTTTATATCATGTCTTATGTCTAATCTAAGTCACTCACTTATTTTGAACTCTAAATGACAGGTCATTCTGTTTTATTATATTTTTATAGCATATTGTGATATTTAATCTTTGTGGTTTATTGTCAATTTTGGTTCCTTTGAGATTTCTTGCACAATTGGTTTGTAAATAATGCATTAAAATATAACCTGATTTTAATACCTAGATATGTATTACCTATTTAAAAAAATGATGTCTAGTTTTCTGGTTATAATACGAAATATTTATATTTACTGTATGTAATTAATTCTGGGAAGGAGTAACGATTCTCAGTTATAAGGAAATTGGCCTCAAAGAGGAGTTTAACTTCATTCACCATTAATAAAAGAACTTAATCAACATTAAATTACATAGTAGTTTACAAAATATCCTTGCTAATTACTCCCACTGCTGCCATCAAGTTAATCCAACTCCGTAAACAGAGGAATGCTCCCCCATAGTTCCATAAACAAAGATCTAAAACAATTTAATTGTTTCCAAGGAGAATCTGAGTCTGATCCCGAATTCGGAGTCAAGTAGAAATAAGGCGGGGAAAGCCACGCTACTTGCCATGCTACTTATGAAATGAGAAGTTTGTATGCTTGAAAGTGATATTCTTACTGTCGTTATATTTTAATTTGTACATATATAAATAATGTAGAATAATTTTTCTTCATTTAAATGTGAGTATTAATATTACAATTTTATTATTAAAGCTATTGATATATTCCTACCTATATTATAAAACAGTACACATATTTTGCGTACGCTTCACGTTTCAGGTGTAACAGATCCATCATCAGAACATGAGTTCTGAGAGCGCGGCTGCTGGCCGCCGGGACACAGAGTGTTGGGGGCGAAATATACATACACGTGAGTCAAAACTGTTCTATTTATATTGTGTACTAGTATTGAAAAAAAAAGATATTTTTTTTATACCAACTAGACTCATGTATATTAAACTCTTAAAATGATGCAAGAACTGCCTTGGAACCGTTAGATTTTAAATGAAATGTGGGTTTACAAAAAATTGTTAAACTATTTTTTTTATATGTAGGTGAATTGTTAAACATATTTAAAGAAGCCTTTTCGTAAATGCTAACAATAGAATGACTTGGAAAAAAATAGCAAGAGATACATATCTCGAGAGCGGAGAGCGTCCAAAACGTAGATTATCTATAACGGTGCCTAGCATCAGGCGAGTAGTAGTCAAGCGTGAGCCTATCTAGTTTAAAAAAAAAACCTCGCGCGGAGTCCTTAACCTTAACTAAACTAGCTCTATATTGTAAATGTCAGCAACACGTTGCTATTGTGACCAATGGCCACCCACTTACTTACACAGATCTCTCCTGGCCACTTCAACCTAATTAAAATACCTACTTACTTGCACCACCAACAACAGTAAGAAATGTTAGTACAATAAGTATCTATCATTTGTTTACTCCATTGAGCTATAATGTACTTACGTACTAGAGGAGCTATCCAAGCCAAAAGTCATGCTCCATTTTGTTAAGAATTTCACCTAAAGTTCGCTTCAGCAATGAAACAATAATTGGTCGTCTAACCAGCCAGTATAAACACGCAGCGCTAGAACGCTTTAAGATTTAGTTTTCTTGCGACCAAAAGGTCGAAAGCGCCGTGATTTTTCAAGGCGCTTACGCGTTTCGTTCGATGTATTGTCGATTGTCGTTTCGAATGGCGGCGCGTCGATGTAAACTCAAGCTTTGTCAAACAATAATCTTAAACCATTGAGGTTAATGTATCTTAAACAAATAAAATGATTACTTACCGATGATATGTTACACCGCTATCTTTGTTTTTTGTTCTCGAATGGTTTGTGCACGTTTTTAAGACACAGTTCGGCATTTTGATTGAAATTGCGTATTTGTATAACACGTTCGCGCGTCACAGGCGTTTGACCCGGACTAAGTTCACTGCAGTCACGTGGACTGCAAGGCGCCCCGCATATTATTACTTGGTGCTGTCATCTCTAGTACGTAAGTACATTACAGCTCAATGGTTTACTCCAAATATTTAATTCTTTCCTGGGCCTCCGAGATACAGGCATTGCCTAGTTCGGGGTCCGCTAGGAACGCACATGTACGTACTTAGTACATTGAGCTATAATGTACTTACGTACTAGAGGAGCTATCCAAGCCAAAAGTCATGCTCCATTTTGTTAAGAATTTCACCTAAAGTTCGCTTCAGCAATGAAACAATAATTGGTCGTCTAACCAGCCAGTATAAACACGCAGCGCTAGAACGCTTTAAGATTTAGTTTTCTTGCGACCAAAAGGTCGAAAGCGCCGTGATTTTTCAAGGCGCTTACGCGTTTCGTTCGATGTTTTGCATCAACTTGTGTATATTCTATGATGTTCACGCAATGGCGGCGCGTCGATGTAAACTCAAGCTTTGTCAAACAATAATCTTAAACCATTGAGGTTAATGTATCTTAAACAAATAAAATGATTACTTACCGATGATATGTTACACCGCTATCTTTGTTTTTTGTTCTCGAATGGTTTGTGCACGTTTTTAAGACACAGTTCGGCATTTTGATTGAAATTGCGTATTTGTATAACACGTTCGCGCGTCACAGGCGTTTGACCCGGACTAAGTTCACTGCAGTCACGTGGACTGCAAGGCGCCCCGCATATTATTACTTGGTGCTGTCATCTCTAGTACGTAAGTACATTATAGCTCAATGACTTAGTATGTAAAATTAAAATAAGGTTAAGTAATTTGTATTAATATGTACCTTGTATGTGCATGTACCTATGTATTTTTATTTCTTTAGTTAATAAAAAATATTTGATTTGATTTGAAATATTTGATTTGATTTGAAATTGAGTACGATTCGGTACAGAATATGTGTTTGTAAACACTAATCTTACAAATTAATCTGACAAATCAATGTATCTGTTTCGGCTTTTAACGCAGAATAAACACCAAGACTTTTTTTTACTAAAGCTAGTTTAATCGTTGCTCGTTGGTAGTAAATGAAATATCATTTGTGAAGTAATAATCAGGAGTATCATTAAATAATTTGACAAGTTTTCTTGGTTCTCTGAGCAATGATCATTTTATGGAATTGAGTCAGTACCTATAATTGATTTGGCTGAACATCGTAACCCTATGCTAAAGCTTAGAGCAACTGTCATATGCTTTAAAATATCTTTGTTTTTAATTCTTTTTATCGTCAACAAGGTCCATACTGCTATTTACTGAGGTATATTGTGGCTAACTGCGGCCGGAGCCTGGCAAATACGCACAGCCGCGGGCGAGACTTAACAATTTACCATTATTTAATTAGTACGACCCACCCGTTTGGAAGCTCGGGGTTTAATCACCAAACCAGATATATATAAGTTTAGTATGAATAGTGCATCTATCATCATCATTACAAAACATAATGAGGGAAACAATCCTATAAAAAAAAACAAAAGGAATACAACAAAGTATTGTATAGTTGTTTGTTTACTTATCCAATTATAGGCCTGAGTACATGATATGTATGAGAAAAGGACTTTTCAACAATTAGCAACTCTTTATTCAAGTTTATAATTTTATCCATGTTATGAATTTTTTTTCTATTTGTGTCTCTAACAATGTTTTGAACAAATCTTTAACGTAGAAATAGTCCGGCAGGCTACTTTAATTATTTCAAGAATCATTAATCGTAGCATATCTGGATTACTGCTTTTAGCAGCCACTTTTGACATTAATTCTCATTAACATCAAACAGTTGATAAAGGGATGCAGCTGACCACTCCAGACTGTTCTTGACTGAAAATTTACCAACTGTTCTCGAGTATTAGCGAGTATTCCTAGTACCTATTGCCGAGTAATTTCACGTAATGACCAAACTTTGCGGAAGCAATTTGTCCAGAAGAGTTAGTGCACGATTTATAGGCGAGATTTAGACTGATTTTGTTGTGTTGGGTGGGATTTTTTAAGTAACTGCATTCTGCATCAGCGATGTCAATAGTTTTTGGTACTAACAGATGATTTTTACGCCTCAATAAAATCAGAATATTTCTTATCTTCGATATGAAACGTAAATTTGTGGAACCTACTGCCCGATTCCCCGTTCGCAAGAATTATTACAGTAAATCTACCTATCTTGACTCTCGCTTCCAAATCGGTTCATATTGGATACCAGCTTTTGCCTGCAGATTGCACACATCATTATACGTATAAACCTTTTTCTTGAATAACTCTATCTAATAAAAAAAACCGCATCAAAATGCTATATAGTGAAGCACGCATTATCTTGCTTACTATCAGACCAGTTCTAGGCAAGTACACAAAAGTTTCATTTATAAATCATTCATTACTAAACTCTAGATACTCAATAAGACTTACTAGCCCACGAAGAAGACTCAGACTCAATCGATTCAATTTCAAGGAACTGTCTGTAGCAGCTTTCAGAGTATTCTAGCTTCTGTGTAGACATGAAACGTATATCACGTGTGCTGTTCCTGGTACAGACATTTCAATTTCGAGTAGTTTACCTGACAGCAAGCAAAGGTAAACTATAGGACTCAATAACAAACAAATTCAAGATATGGCTTCATATCAAAGAGTGGTCATACGTAAGCCGTTGAAAATTAAGGTTAAACTTTCCAAAGCCGCCAATCAAGGGGGGGGTTGGGGGGAGGGGGGAGGGAGGGGGGAGGGGGTAAGCCCCCCCCTAAAAGGGAGGGGGTGCGGAGATCAATAGTTTTCGAGATATGACCATTTTTGTATTTTGAGGTTAAGTACTACGATTTCACTATGGGGTACTTAACTACCTAACCCAACACTTGCACTACAACAGGACTTGGCTCCTGCTCGCTTCGCTCGTCGTCGCATGTGCGTGGTAGAAAGCAACCTAACGAACCTAATCTACCTTCTGTCACAGACAAGTAACTTCGAGTCCAACACTTGCACTACAACAGGACTTGGCTCCTCCTCGCTTCGCTCGTCGTCGCATGTGCGTGGTAGAAAGCAACCTAACGAACCTAATCTACCTTCTGACACAGACAAGTGACTTCGAGTCCAACACTAGCACTACAACAGGACTTGGCTCCTCCTCGCTTCGCTCGTCGTAGCATGTGCGTGGTAGAAAGCAACCTAACGAACCTAATCTACCTTCTGACACAGACAAGTGACTTCGAGTCCAACACTAGCACTACAACATGACTTGGCTCCTCCTCGCTTCGCTCATCGTCGCATGTGCGTGGTAGAAAGCAACCTAACGAACCTAATCTACCTTCAGACACAGACAAGTGACTTCGAGTCCAACACTTGCACTACAACAGGTTAGGTTAGGTTTAGCGTCCCGTGGGGTGCGATGATCGGACTACCTTCACGTTGGGTAAGCCCAACTAATTTCATCTCTCCATATGGGGATTTGGGGTTAGTTGGGGAAACCTGGTGCACCCCGTCCACAGGTTAGTAACTTCCACCTTCCGGTGGATCTTGCTAGCCTGTGTCCAAACGTTCGATCGAGTGGGGGCCCTCGCCTATACCTCCCCTTCGAGAGGGCTGGTTGTAGGGCCCGAGGCGAAGAGCTCGCCGCACCTCGCGGTGTAGGTGGAGCTGGGTGCTCTTTAAGAGCACCCGAGGTGGTCGCCGAGAGGCGAGAGGAGTTCGGTGTACCGGCCGAGTAGCGGCGACACGGGAACCGAACTCCGTGCGCAGAGGGCGCATTGGAGAAGGGCGGTCGCTTTGGCGTGCGACTGCCTGACTCCTGGGGGCTCTGGGTGGCAGGTCGGGGAACCTGTTGCCCTGGAATGAGTCCCCACAGGATGCATGACGTGTCCCGTGTTCTGACACGTCGTCCATTGAGGGTTGAGCTGAAGCTCCCCGAGGCGGGGCCCGTTACCGGGCCAGCATCACCAGGGCTGCGGATGTATGCATCGCGCTCTCGTGGCCCTGGACCAACGATGCGGAGATGGAACACCCCAGGTTTTTAGTGGGTATGCCGCCCTTATAGAGTGGGGCGGAGACTCCCACATAACCACCCGCCCTCCCCGGGGTTTTTTGGGTGGTACCTCTAATAGGTTTTCCTGGGCAACAAAAAAAAAAAAAAAAAAAGGTTTAGCGTCCCGTAAAGTACACCCCAACCCGCTACGCTCGCTCACTCGACCCCGCCATCCCCTTCTATTCTAACCTAACCTCAAGCATGCATCGAAGAAGAAAGAAAATTACTTGACACTGGCAAATACGCGAAGAGTGTAACGCCAATACAAAAAAAAAAACCAATGGCGTCACGTTTCGTTCATCAAGTTACAAGTATTATAACTACGTAAAAATTTGCGATCAAATAATAAATAAAATTACGTATTATATGTATTTTTCATCAATATAGGTATACGTAATTGTGACAAAAACTAAACATTACATACACATTAGCAAATAAATATAATAGTTTGATAAGTCGCACGCTTGTATGTAATAGCAGTCCGTAAAACGAAACGCTTCAAACGCTAATGGCCGTCATAGTGTCAAGAAACTGTCAAAATAAAGGATTATTTTTCGATTTTAAAAAAATATCTCGTAAACTAAGCGTCTCCGCACTTAAATATTTAATGTGTAGCCTTTTCTAAATATTATCTACTTCTTAAAAAATTGTGGACCTCCAACGCGATTGGCGGCTTTGGAAAGTTGAGCCAAAATTAATTATTAGGGTGGTATTTACCTAGTTAAAATAACGAATTATAAGTTATGAAATGAAAACAATGTAAATACACACCCGAAAACAACAAACAGCTTACAACAAAATGTTTCGATTTTACACGCAAATATGTTAGTTGTTAAAGCATGCAGTGTTTTCTTGTTTTATCGTGCGTAATTTATGTTAACTATTTCATCAAAACTGGTAAATTATAATATAGAAATACCTAGGTAAAAACAATACAGAAACAACACAATTTCTTGCGACAATAAACCACAGACAGATATACCACAGTCCACAGACTATATAGATTAATGAATGTTTGTGTGAACTGTTTGAAGCAATCACCACAGATATTAAAAATGGGGCCACGTTCGGAAGAATAATCGATGGTTTTGGTTATACAATGTGATTCGTCACTCTAATTTCTGTCAGAGGGAGCTTGATATGCAAAGGAGAAAAGATGGCGGATATTGCAAATGACAATAGAAATTATTGGGATCGAAATAAAAGTTTTTAGGTTATTTTATTAGGGACAAACTGTTCTGGAGCGTATGCAGGGATGGGCCTCCGCATACGGTGCGCGCGCTGCTTCTCGTTGCCTCCGTCCGTCGGCGCTGCTCGATGGCTTGGGGGCTGCGCCTGAACACGTGTCGCTCGGTCGGTTTAATCAAACTCATCATTTATTAATAAAGCCTTAAAAAAAAAAAAAAAAAAAAAAATTTAACACGTCACATTGTAGGTATAGTTGTAAATACTAATTAATTAAAAAATAATTACAGTAATATTTAATATACCTATGTAAATTTACAAGTCAAAAACTTACTTTAGTAAGCATGTTTATTATATCTACCTAAGTACTTACAAAGCTTTCTCAATCATTTTACCTATCTATTTAAAAATATAGGTACCTACACCAAAATCACTTAGGTAGTTTAAAAGATCTAAGCAAATATTATAAAATAAATAAATAAATATCCTGGGACATTGCACACAGCGCAATCTAGCCCCACACTAAGCAAACGCTTGTGTCGTGGGTACTAGATAACGGATATAATACTTATATACCTACAATAGGCAGGTTTTGCTTTATATATAGATACTACTTATACCATGTACCTAGTGATAAAACAGAAATAAGAGTTTCAGAAATATCTAATTACTTACCTATGTACCTACCTACTATGGAAGAAATTTTGATATGATTGTAATGTAAAAGCTGCCTAATATGTGCAAAGGTCTTACCTATCTATTTCTTCCTTTAAAATATTTAGATTAAATATATATTTACTATACCTAAATGATGTAAGTAAACAGTAATCCTTAGAATAATCTTGAAAGCAATGACACCTATTCTCTCTTTGGATTCTAAGAAGAATCTATTTTTTATTCATACCGTCTACGTAACTATAATTAGGTAGGTACTCAATAAACCTACTTATGTGATGTTCGTATGAGGCATACCTAATCAACAAATAATATTTCACAATCATTATAAATCTATAGTCAAATAGAAAATGAGAATTAAGAACTCATTAAAAGAAAAAAATCACTTGAAGCGATTGTTGATTAATTGCGAGCTGGCAACGTCGCATTTGTTATCCAAGAAGGTAAAAAGAGAGATCAAATGAAGACGAAAATGGTCGTTGCCAAGCTAATGAATACAAAATAAACTGTTAGATTAAATTGAATTAGTATTAAAGTGTCACCGCCGTATTTTATACACATTTTGGTTTTACTATATGACTATACTATAAAAGAACAGGAATAATGTATGAGAATAGTCGTAGTTTTTGGTTCAAAATGACGACAATAAACCAAGCCAATAAGCCTAGCTTAGGTGTGGCGGAGAAACACATTTAACTCTTTCAGTCACACTTTTACATGCGTGATAAAATTGAAAATTTTTCTTTCTGACATGGGCAAGGGACAAATATTGTAAAAAAAATGTTTAAATTTTTTTCAGTTAAAGGCTTTTGAGGAACAAGGTGGTTAGTTACGGTGACCACTATGACTTTCGATATAAACGAAACATACGTTAACATTAATTCTTTATTATGAATGAAAGGTGACATATATTAGAAACCTATAAAGAAAATTAAAATATTGCTACTTTTTATTAGGAAAGTCTTGAAAACACGTCTTTCCTGGGGGTACAGCACTGGACCTTACTGGTGGTACATTGCCAAACATTTGCAGCATCGTCTCGTTTACCGTTCGTGCTGATAGCGGCTACTTTCAAAGCGTATATCATCAGGTATGGTTGGTTTGTGCTTTTTACGAAAGCGGGCTTAGGAGATAGTACTCCAGAGTGCCTGCCAGTACGGCATACTGGATCAGGTCTTCGTTTGTTTACGAATGTCGGATCCAGGAGTCCTGATACACAGAACGTCTAAATTCCTTCGAAGTCAACATACTAAGATCTGGTCGGGAAAAGGCTTGAAGTTCATTGTAAGAACAATCCAAGAAATGAAAGAAAAGTCGATGCCACCATTTACTTATGAGCTTTTCTGTCGATGGCGTAACTGCCAAAGTTTGTTCAAATTTGTCACCAAAATTCATGTCGTTATTGTAGTCTTTTACTGCATTTGGGCAAAAGACAGAAATCCTTTCTCCTGTACGTTCCCTGCGAGTAACAGCACCTATATCTTTCGCGTCTAAGTAATTATAAAAGAGAGAATAAAAACTGATCTTTTGTCTTTCCATTTTAGTAAAATCCCCTTTTCGTCACTAATCCTAGTCATGTTGCCCTCTGTAATTTTTTGTCTTCCTACAATAAAATTGTGGCAAGCATTTTCTGTTGGAATTAACTGTGCCACAAGCCCATATTTGATCCTCTTTACGTGCTATTTGTAATGGATAGCTGTTAAAATAATTGTCAAAATACACTTTATGATATTTGCCTTTGAGGTACGTACAAAAAAAAATGCACAACTTTCCCACCAAGATCAGTTTCTACCTTGTCAAAACATTTTGGATAGCTTTATCATTAAGTAGACGAGGCATACTGCAAAAAAGTAAATTATCTGATTTCAATAAAACATTCAAAAATATATAACGATGTTCACAGTGGTTAGTATGGCTAACCACCGTATATTTCCCTTGATATTACACTGAAATCATAATAATCTAATTCAATTCTGCCATAATTTTATACAGATTACTATTTTCTACAAAACAAAACAAAAATAATAACAAAAACTACATTTTTACCTTTTTAAACTTATTTATTATAATTCACAAACAAAAACGAGTGCGTCCAGTAATTTGAAGTTGACATAATGTCTCAGTAATGCGTATCTGGAGAAATTTGATACTCATATTATGTCAAGTAAGATGCACAGTGACGTGTTCGTTCAATAAGTAATCGCTAGATAACGCTGAAAACTGTAAAAAAAAATCGGAATCAGGTGGTTAGTAACGCTAACCACTACGACTTTATATGTTGGAAACGAGTAGGTACCTACTCGTAGAGGAACCTCATTTTATTTGTATTTCATGTTCTAACCGAGTGATGGTTTACCTTAACTATATTTTCCTTGTTTTCAGTTGTAAAATAATTATCATATCGTACAAAAAAAAAATCAAGTACCTTGACAAGAATGTATGGTCACCTCATTTACAATATTTAAATCTTAGCTGAACTTTGTACCTGTCGAAAGATTATATTGCAGTCTCTATAAAATTCATTACTGCATCCTAGAAAGCAACGAATTAAATCTTACCATTATTAGGCATGTGACGATGCCCAGCATAAACAATGAGAGATGCGTAGACTACGTATACTTCCCTTTAGTTTCGTCCAATCAGCGCCTTCCCAGGTCTCCGCCAATTACAGGTTACCTTGTCGTCCAATCAGAGCACCTGTCACTAACTTTTCTCTTTGGTCGCCACAGAGGGTGGTGGATCACTTTCCGTCATAGTGTCGTTACTCCTCAAACTGAACGCACGTGTTTCGAGCAATTTCTATTTAATTTTCAAGTTTTAAAGATCTTTATCGGTTGTTATCCGAGCAATCTTTCTAGAGATCTTTCGGAAAGACCTAGCATGGTGATTTTTAGTGCGCGATGAAGTGTTATTCCGCAATATTTTTGAATTTTAATATAAGTGTTTTCTAAAAACCGCTTGGACTGTTTGAGTGCGCGATTTAGTGTTTTTATCGAACATTTTTAATTTTGAATATTACGGCATTTATTGAAAAGCCGTTTGAACTGTTGCAGTGCGCGATCACGTGTTATTTTGGAACATTTTTAAATTTAAATACAACAGTGTTCTCGGAGAACCACATGGACTGTCTTAGTGAGTGATTGAGTAAAAATATTCGAAAATAGCTTAAGGACCATGAGTGATTACGCGGTGCCCGGTTGCTCGACCGATAATCGGGCCTTATCAGCTAAGGATCAGGGCAGTGAGCACACTGCTTCGCCCAGATCCATGGCGGATCTGCGGCGCGGTGCCAAGCGGCCGCGGTCGTCTATCCATGGACAGTCAGATTCATCATCATCAGATGGATCACGTTTTGAGGCTGAGAGGAAGCTATCCGGTGAGTCCGATCCAATTATTTAGAACTTGATATCTCAAGTGAACGTTTTGACAGATTATTTCCAAAGTCTGCATTCGAATCAGACTAATTGTAGGTACGCTTTCATTGAACCGTCCCGTGTCAACTGCTTTGTTATTTTAGGGATCATATTAGGCGTAGGTACTATAACGACTCTGAATCCTATTACCTCGGGTATGCGTATCTTAGTCGCTCGCGGGATCTCGCTCTGGCGCCACGCGGGCTCGGGCGCTGTCAACTATCATACCTATTCGTTCATGTTGCCTTTTGTGGACGTATGAATTAATATTCGCTTCATTTTGAGAATACCTACAATTTTATCTTATGTTAATTATGATTGTGCAAATTTGTTCTTAGTAACTTAGTGCTATACTTAAGCCTAAGTAGCGGTATTTAGACTACCAATCACATTAATCTTTACTCTGTTTTCATATCATTAGTAATCAACAAGTTAAAAGGTTTATAGTGGCCTGTGTGCTTGGACAAAGTGTTATGTAAACTACTATTAAGTATATACCACTAGGATACATTAACACTGGTGCTTGTATACATATTGTAAATAATTTATGCCTGAATAAAGATAATTGAAATTGAATTGACTATATGCCAAACATTTCAAGGCTTCGTCGCTGCATTTTGTTTCTGAGCTTTTTTATATTGTCATTCTCTTTTTCACGCTCAAGAATGAACCAATTTAGATGAAATTTGGTATGGACTTAGATGAGGACCCGTTAAATTATCCCGGTTTGAAGCAGGTAACTTTGACACCACTAGTTAATTTATAAAGATCGTATTATACTTACAATGTCATCAGTAAGATACTCGGTGCTAGAATGCGTTGGTAGGTACCCCATTATTGGACAGCGTGTAGTCATAGTACACTGAGTTGCCAACCAGACCGCGCCATTCTGACCAACCAGGCCTGACCACCTTCTCAAGCTCACCACAAGCACAGGCAAAAATACGAAACTATTCATCTTCAATATATTTACAAGTCCTCAACCATACGTTCGGTACTATAACTACTAATGGTACCATCCAAGCGTTCTTTAAAACTGAAGCTCATAGTAATAAAAAGTGCAGTCGCGCACATAAACCGACAAACAAAGTAGAGCTTTAAGTTCTTGGTGATAAAGCTTCAAGTTAAGCTTAAGTTGCAAGTGCTAAGTGACTTTAGCGCATCACAGTACTTCGTTAAGTTGCTTGAAGAGCGATCTTGAACTTGATTTCGTGTTATTAAGTTTTATACTTAGTGTGATCGTGAATCTTGATCTTTTCTTAGACTTTTTATGTTATACATAAAAATGTATGTTATGTATGTTTTATCAAAATATGGGGTATGATGGAGTGTAAATTTATATAGTGATGTAAGTTATTACGAGTACCTACTTATGATCTTAATATATATAATAAAAGTTTGGGGTACTAATGAAATTCATGTAGCAAATAATAATGAGCTACAAATAAATTTAAATACTAATTTAAAAATACCCTGTTGTAAATGTTGAATCAAATAGTTTTTTTGGTAACACGGCTTATTACAAAGCCGCTGAAAAAAAAACATGACATTTATAGGTCCTCCACTCTTTGAAATTGAAAAATCATTAATTTGCAAAAGTATTAAATTAACCACAGAGTAGTAACATTATGCATTGATACTATGGCTGAACAGCCATACTATCAAGATCTATACCTACTATCAATATACTATATGAACATATAACCTGCTATTATAGTGGTATTCACTTTAAAAAACATCATACCAATATGTAATTTGCTATTTTTTGTTCAATAAGCATCATCTAAATCTACATACTGGTATCACCCATGTCACCCTTATTCATTTAGATACCTGTTTCCATTATTTAATTAATCCTGTAAATAGTGTAAAAAGCATGCTAATAGAGTACCTATCTATATCTACATCGAGTTCTAAATATTATACTATTTGTGTAAATTTTAATAAAAAGCTACTGCCATTTCATGCTATATTTTATCAACATTACACATAATCAGTACCTATGTCACATAAAACTCTTGAATAATAATCATCTTTCACAATAACAATTTATATTTTTTTACCGAATAATCCCTTTACTTCTAATCAGACCTTGTATTTGTGCATCTATACTTGTAAAATACTTCATTCGTGTTAATAATCTTGCGACTTGATTTAAATCACCATCGAAAAATGCTAGCGACAATTTCTTCTGTAAATCTTTGATCACTTCTTTATTTTCTTTGTTCAGAGCCATAATTTCTTCTTCCGTGTCTGCATTTTCTACCTCTTCGTTTTTCTCCATAATCTTCATTAGGAATTGTTGGTCAGATTCATTACTTTCCGATAACTGTTTTCCGATGAGACTTAGCATGTATATTCCTGTTAATAGAGAAAATTTCATTTTTTTAAATGATTAGTTCAAGAATGGAATTTTATAGGTTACAGGAAACCTACTGGAAAAGAATGGACTCCCTTGCTACCATCTACTGGTAGAAGGTAGCAAGGGAGTCCATTCTTTTCCATTAGGTTTCCTGTGAACCTAAAAAATTCCATTCTCGAACTAATTATTTAATTCATTTAATCTATTTACTCACTAATATTCACTTTAGTTGCCAAACTGCGATCTAATTGTACTACTAGCGACATCTATTTGCATTTCAAAGAACTAAAACTACTTTACATTTATACTGTGATTTAATATTTCCACTAGCGCCATCTATTGTCCTTTCTGAGAGCTAAAACTAGTTTATACACCTACTTATATGCAATTTAGGATTATAGAAATAATTATGGCTAGTATTATAATAGGAGCCTAAGGTTTAGTTATATGAATAAACTGTATTTTTTTGCTTTCATTATCTCAAGATGTTCTAAGATTTCTTTCATACATGACTCACACTGAGATAATGTATGGAAAAAAATATTGATATTTAAGACTCAAATTTGAGTATGATCAAAATATCTAAGTAGTTTTTTTTTAGATTATTTTCTAGTATCGAAAGATTGATGTTATGTTGCTTACTATGTTACAGTCTACTTAATACTTTGATTAGACATTTTGTAATATGGCCAGCATGCTGATTTTCTTTAGGCTTTCTTACATATATTTCAAGTAATTTAAGTGTTTTTTTTATTGTTCAAAAGTAAAAAAAAGTGTTGTGATTTTCTCAATCAAGAGTGAATTATCATCACACTCTATCCTAGACTATAATGATAACTTAGAAAATTTCCATCACATGAAATATGGTCAAGTACATGCATAGGTACTCATTCCATTTAAAAAGAGTAGTAAATTTGTTGGTTTATTTGTCTTATTTTTATTTACATTGAGGTGAAACACAGCCAACAATAGTCATTCAGTTTGGAAAAAATAATGTCAAGATACAAATAAAACATACCTCTTGCCATTGGTTCCAGCAGCGTTCTGTAAGCTTCATTTACTAAAGAAGAATACATTTCAGATATTTCTTGCTCTTCTTTTGGTCGGTAATGTATTAAGACAGAGATTAATATACACACAATTCACAAGGTCATTGAACTGTTCAAATGTATTACATATTATAATGTTGTCTTTTGGCTGAATGGCTCAGGTAATAATTTACATGGGATAAGTACTGGTTTTAGCTTTATTCTTGCCTTACAAAAAGTGGTTATGTAAACAAACTCCTTAAACATGAATATCTAACACATTTTAGTTTTAGTGTAAACTAAAACAAAACTAAAATTTGTTCAGTAAAAGTGGTGTGGAGTGCTAACATCTTTATGGATGTTAGAACTTCCATAATTAGGTACATAGATTCACACTTACCTACTTGTTACCAAATTTATCAGGATGTAAAAATTTCGGCTCACTTTCCAAAGTACCCAGTCGCGTAGATCAAATTTTTTTACATGTAGCTTACATCAGGGTTTGATTTAGGTATGTTGAAAAAGATAGAACAAAAAAATGAAAAGGATAGTATTTTACAAAAAATTATGATACACTTTCGTAATTATTAATTTAACTTATTTTGTAATCATTAAAATCAACACGGTATGGCAAAATTTACTCCTCTTCTAAGTTTATCAGTTCTTGAATATTATAACTTATTTTTTTGGGGTGCATACTCCCGATCTATCGTCATTATCATGACCATCACTGCCACTGTCCATAAATCCATAATTAAAACACTAAACACATATTATTCTACACAAATATACAAAAGCGATTGTTGTCACTTTGATTGAATTTCGAATGGAATGGAAGGAACGAGATTAGTGGAAAGAGAAGTGTACTGCGGAGGATAATCGGGGAATCCCCGACCATCGACACAGAAAACATCGCAAAATCAGAATTCACACACGATCGAAATATTTATAATAACGAATAATCTAATAAAAATTAATAAAACCTACAATTAAAAAAACCAAAGATTAGGGTTTTGAAATTACTGATTGTGCTGTTTAAATTCTTATATTTAACTAATCGTTCTGGTTAATAACATATATGTACGAGTAAGAGAGATGCATTAATTACACTAATCTTTTTCATAATAGAAAAAAAATGGAGAACAGATTTAAGCAACTAAAAAGAACTTTCTTTTTAACATTTTATCAGTGAGTGTAAAGTTACGGCTTAGAATTCCGTGTTCAAAAAGTTTGAGAAAATGAGCTTTTTTTGTTGGACAGTTTCAAAAGTTTTGACAAATTGTTGAACACTATCTTACTCTCTTCGGCCTGTTTCCTTATATATTAAAGATTGTTTAAATAATTTCCTACAATGACTTTTTAAAGCAATTGATTTGTTTTATATCTAGTCTCAGAATGACGCAGAGCTTAACACTCGACCAGATTTATGTGAAAAAAAATCAACGCTTAAAAAAGTCTGTAGTGTTACCAGCCTTCACTGATGGAGAGGCGCCATAAGGATTCAAATTCAAAAAATTCAAAATTATTTATTGATGTAGATAAATGTACATACATGAAATGGCGGCTCTAGATACCAAACTAGGCGTTAGCCTGTATCTTGGTACCTAGTCCTTCCCAGTAGAAACATTGTTTGTGTACATGTTACATAAAATTGATAATTAAAAATTAATTTATTTTAATTTATTTAATTTAGCACAGTCTACAAATTATAAAATTGAAATATTACATTGTTAATATGTGTATAATTGATGACATAATAGAAAAGTAAAAATAGTTATTTTATGAAGACCAAAGATTTCGACAACAAAAAATAAATAAATAAATAAATAATAAAGGAGAAGGAGAAGAAGAAAAGTCTGTATATTTGTCAGAGCGGAATTTCAGAAGAATTCGTTGATTGAAGTTTATTCTCTTAACACCATTGAGCTATAATGTACTTAGTACGTAAGTACATTATAGCTCAATGCTTAACACGAGCTTTTCCAGGACCCGGTAACAGTCCCAGTAGTCATTTATTCAATTTAAAATCTTTTTTACTAAAGCAATTGACAAAAACATTTTTTAATAGATACGGAACCCTAAAAGCCCAAAAAATCAGGCCTGCCTACTTCCTGGTTCGCATCAAATAAGTAGGTATCTCAACCGAAGTTGTGTGCGAAAAAAGGAATTATGTTAAAAGTGCGCCTTTGTTGTCGCTGTTACGGGCCAGTAAATAAACCCGGGAACATTGACGGTCTTGCGCCCTGGAGGAGGGAAGATGGTGAGCGATGAAAAAAAAAGATTTTAATACGCTTATAGTTTTCATAGAAAACCATAGTCACTAACACTACAACTTGTCGCTCTTATACGACACAAAGAATAAAATTAAAGAAGACAGTGTTATAAGAATACAAAATATTCAAAAAGTATTATTATTTATTACCATTCTTATAAACCAACTAATTGGTTTATAAGAATGGTAATAAATAAGATTAAACTTAATGGTTTCATGATTATACGAATTTTCTATTAATATTCTAAGAAAAATACTATATAACATAGAAGTAATGTGAGAAGACGTTTTCTTTTGAGTAATGCATACAAATTTCTACTTTATTTGGTCTTAATTTTACACGTGTACTGTATCTTTAAACAAATTTATGCAACGTACAAATATTTAAACTCACTCCCAACTGCCATAAACAATTGTTAACAAGACCGAGGAAATATAATTTACAAAACATTTCAATTTCCTCGAAAAATGGCCAAGTTTGTATCGTGTAACTACCATTGTTAATCTTAAAGACTTATCACTTCATACCAAACTTTACCAATTTATTTGACACTCCCAAAGATAAACAAAAGGCTAACAGAAGTATGAGAGTGGATGATATAATTCTGAGACATCTAATTTACTAATCTTTTTTTTATGTCAGTCGAAACTTACACTAACTTTCTCTTCGGCTCAGACGATGCCATTCGAAGCATTCGAAGCTTCTTTGACAGGTATGGGTCAGGTATTTTTTATGCATAAGCTTACATACTCTTTACCAAAACTTGCTTGTTCAAAGATTATCATGATCATGTTGTGGTCTATAATACGAGTATGTATACCGTTTGCTCGAACTAATCCGGTTGACTCGCGCCGTATAAAAACAATATACTAGGCTACCTAAAACACGAGTAACATCACAAACTAGATAGTAGCATATATAAGGACTCTTGTTCTCATCAATGTATAAATAAACAATCAGTAGGTACAATCACTCATCTAAACTGACGGGCCAATCAGCATGCAGATGTATCACGTAGTATGTGTAAATATCTGTCACGTGAATTTATCTAATATTGCATTAGTACCAAATTCGCTACATTGGGCCGTCTATAACTTGTATAGTCATTGAGAATAAGCAATGTAGAGTGAATTGGTTTCACCGTGCGGGAGCGAGACGGGTGATGCATTATTTATGTTCTCTCTTCGACTGAAACTAAACGTGAATTATTGAATTACTTTCTGAATATCGAGGCTTGCACAATGCAGAATATAAATAGAAAATCTTCTCGGATTGTACTAGAAAGATTTAATATCAACATATAAGAAGAATATCATGTTTGAAATTGATTGATAACAAACAAGTTCGTATGAGAGTGACCTACTGGAGTGCCGACTGTACTGATGAATAAAATGACGTAGTGGTGGCTATTTGCGTGCGCGCGGGTCTCGTCGGCCGCAACTGTACGCACGATGTTTAACCTTGTGTCAATGCAGATATATACTATGTATATATATAATACAGCACAGAGTCCCGCGCGCGACGACGTAGGCCACAGTAGGTAACTCATGACTAAGTCTGTAGATTCCAGCCCGCTGCTTGATGCGAACGACCGTTGACAAATTTATAGACGTACCCTCTCTTTTGGTATTAAATTATTTTATTTAATCATATTCGTAAAATGTATTGTTGTTTCTAAACTTACATTGTGCTAGTTCACTTTCAATTTAGTTTAAATTATGTACCAATGTGTAATATACAAGTACTTTTTTATAAATACTCAGCAGTGAAAAGTTTTAAAAGGTTACTAGCCACACAAACAAATTCTTACTAATATGATATTGTTGTGATAGGATAATGTACACTATTACCACAAATGTTTTGTAAGTTATTATCAATAAAGAAATTTGAAAAACAAAACAAAACTGGTGTGCCGAGAGTTTTTTAACCGCTCTAAGGGATATTGTGACTTATCGATAGTTAAACTAGCCATTTGGTTTACGGACAACTTTATCGAGACAAACTTAACAAAAGATTGATGGAACCATTAAATTGCCGATCTAAATTCTGTGGGGAAGTTTTTCAAATTCGTTTCTTGGTACTAAGTACTATACAAACAAGTTTTGAACGGAAATTTCGAAAAACTTCAAAACTTTGTTAGAATTTAAGTTAACTATTTAACAAGGAGATGTCATCAAGGAGAAGGTGCTGGGAGGTGGTGGTCACGATCCTCAGACATGAGGGATACGATTCAAGGAGGAGGATTTAACAAGGACTAAGATTTTTGCTAAATTCATTTCATTTCCGACTGCTAATCTCTAGGCCAGGCACTGAAAAAAGAAACATAAAGATTTAACATTACACAAGATAATATGAATTGGTTATTCAAGTAGAATCGTGGGCTCATATATATAATACGCCCCTAAGGCCAATTTTTGAATACCACTCAACATAAAATAACAAAGATACTGACGTTAATACAAATGGAAGTAGATATTTACTAAATTTCTTATTACATTTCGCTCAAGTCGGGCATCAAAACGCTCCGAATTTTCTGGAAAGAATTACTTTTGTATAATAAAAATGGTTCTTAATTTTTTCGGCCTCTTTGTCTCGTATAATTCCTGATCCATCAATCAAACCTATTACTCGAGTGATTCAGATTACAAAGACAGTAATTTCGCTTGTTTCTGTACAACCTTTCAAAGTTCTTGAGTAGTGAGCTTTGGAGAGAGCTTCTTGTAAATTTCTAAAGGGCTATTGTTTTTGTGATAAAAGTATTGTATTGTTTGTTTTAGTTATGATTATAAAGATTTTAAGTTAAGGCAATTATGCATTTACTTAATTGTTTGACTTGTAATGTTTATTATGTATGTAAATATTTTTGGATATATATTTTGAATCTGATTATTTCTCTAACGAAAGGTGAAAATTTATAGTAAGCGTAAAAATGGATACCTATATAAAAGTATTGATCCTATATTCAAGGCATGCATATTATTACTAAGTATAGCAGATCAAATCATCTTATTTTACTTATAATTTTAACTTGTATATATCAAATGGCCTATTTCTCGGTACACAATATACCTAGTAACGTACAAAAGCCCTAAATCCGTAGCGTCCCAAACAAGCGCTCCCGAGAATTTCCCAACAGTCTCGAATATTCTGAAAGTACAAAACATTCGATATACCCAGCGAACTAGAATACCTAGATGCCCTAACTAAACTAAAACAAATCCACAAGATGTCACAAGCGTTCACGTAGTACGGGGCTAAATGACATTGTGTGATATATCCTTATGATATATGTGATATGCTTATTTAATTATTTATGGCTAACCACCGTATCTACGGTTGAGTTAGTGAGGTTCAGTTGAGGCTTAACCTTTAAGCTACCAACTGCAACCGCTATCATCAGTGACTTTTTTGAGTATTCGGCTATTTCCATATGGTAGGTAAAGCTTGGATTTCCTAGGAAAGCGGTTCCGACATATAGCGGCCGTAATACAGCGGTGAATGAACGTTGTCTATGTAAACGTAATGGCGCGGTTTCCTAGAGAGCGGTAACTTGCACCGTAATTTACTTTAATTATTTTTGGGTCCGTAATATTACAGCCGCTATATGAAGGCACCGCTGTCCTAGGAAACCAAAGCTTTACCAGTCACAATCAACCATTGTGTGCCAGCGGTGTGCGGAAGGGAGATGAAATGTGAAAGCATTTTCGACGCCACATTTTATGAAGAGCTACAATTCTATTGCATCAATTATTCATAGCGCTATACATAAGATGTACATTAAACGCTCTGGCGATATAAATCTTATACACAATGGTGCTTGTGGGGAAGGCGGTAAATAAGTTAGCGAATAATGACTACCTGGAAACCTCGTAACATCTCACTAAAGGTTTGAGTGGTTATTTAGAATAAAAGGTCATGAGTAAGAAAGTCAAATTTCATGTTTACAAATGTTTGACATACTTGATAATCTGAATATTAATGGTTTTCCAAAAACTGCCTGAGGGCCACGTTCCTTCGTAAGACATTACACCATTAGACTATTAAAATCTAATCCATCAAGCACGGCTCTGTAATAAAAACAATCCCTATATCTAACCACATGTATAAGCGTCTATTTTCAATCCTGACTTACCCTGGTTCGAATCTGGCCATACACCAATGACGGTATGTGAACGTGAGGCTTTGCACTCGCTTAGGGGTGAAGCGTGAGGAAACCGAAATGCCAGAGGACCACATAATCCGAGCACATCACAGCCTTACGTGGAAATTACCTTGGTGCCCACCATGTTAAATCTGCCTAAGAAAACTGCAAAAACTAAAACTAACCTAAAAACCCCTAACGGCTTAATTCTGTAGGGAAGCCACCACCCTACGGCATAAGCAAATACGTCTCAAAGATACATATGTAGAGAGAACAAACGAACCAAAGCCATAAGAAAAGAAACACTCTTGTAACAGTGACAGACAGTCTAAGGCTCGTAACTCACGCTATGATGATATTGTTCTGTGTAGAGAAAGCGGCAGAATTTTCCTTATGAACAGGGCTTTAATCTCAGTGAGACGAGATCGTGAGCTATTTGGTAAACAACCGCCAAACTTGGCCTAATGGAGAGAAACGGCCGCAGTACGCTTGCGATTCGTGAATCATGAGTTTGGTACCAATATTATGTATTTTTGCAGGTTCTACCGTTTTTTGGTCTTTTTACAAACTATAGATGATTAAAGTACTACAAACCAATTTCTAGTGTAGAAAATGTATAATTGCAAATATGGCATGTATTGATTTTAACCTAAAATCGACGCAATTTTTATTATAACTGCGCTGTTATATAAAAGTGTTTGTACAAAATAAAACATTTTGTAAATGCATCACAGTGTATATCAGCACAGATCAGATAGAGTGACAACCTTTTTAAATTTTATGCCCTATAGAAAATCAAAATCAGATTGCAAATACCCCTAATTTAAAAAATGAATCACTTTTATAATACACAAAAATTAATAAGCTTAACTCTGTGCTAACGCCGTAGGGTATTCGTCTCTTTGTTTATGCCATTTTTCAAACTTGAGCAAAAGGAGGAATGTCTAAGTAAACAAATAAGCAGAAAATAAGCCTATGCTTTCACGAAGCTTTTATACAAGATGATAAAGCTTTTCACTGAACTTTTATTAAATGACAAATTCGTGTATTATTATATTATCTGGTAATACAGTATTTTTTAGATATTTCATAACTAGCTATGATTTTAAGAAAATTTAATTGTTTGTTTTAAATTGTTGCTTTCGATATATATATATATATATTAGGATAGTTTATACAAATACAAATAATTTATTAATAAACGTCAATTTACAGGTCAATGTCAGTTTAGATATTTATAATTGTTATTGTACACATTTAAGACGTTATTTACCACTTGAAACGGTATATATTATAATGGTGGTTTCGAAAACCCTACGTCTTAATAATATAATATTTAATTTCTCACTGACAGGAATAAATAACGCTCGGCCTATCTTCCTAGTACATAATAATTACATTTCATTTCTAAATAAATCACATAAGCGCTGACTTTCCAAAAAAGCCCTAAAACAAACATTAATATCACGCAGAATTCGTTATCAGCATTTTTTATTCACGAAAAATACATTTCGGTCCTAAGTAAATGAGGGTAAAATAAAATAAAAAAAATTTTCTACAAGTCGACAGAACGCGCCATTAGTATTTTCCACAGACAACATAACCTAAATACATCTCCTTCATTAAAATATTACGTCAACGATATTTCTTGCCAACCAATCAGGGTTTAGTTTTATCACGTTAGATTATGGTCCCTGACCAATCACCATATTATATACGTTTCGTGAGTCATGTGCGTGTAAAATTAACTATCAGAATTTTTCAAAACAGCATTAAGAACAGCGACAGGGATAAAATAAAATAAAACGTTAAAAAAAAGGTTATATTTAGCGTGATTGGCCATCGAACTTTAACAAGCCTGTCATGTGTTTTTTATATTATTTACTCGTATAACGTACGTTTTTTTACCATAAAGTGGCATCCATCGGGTATGACGTCATCAGTATTTTCTAATACGCACCAGCTTTTATGCCAAGTTCCGCAATTTGCCTTTGAATTGTACTTAATTCTACTTATGTAAGGAGCGAAGGAAATTATTTATATTGCGTTAAAGTATGCAAGAGAGGAAAGGATAAGGAAATAGTGATTTTTGCTAAGTATTTATATAATGGAATAGTTATTTTTGCTTAGTATTTGCATTTTATTGGGGTAACATCCCGGCCTGATTTATATACAACTCTTGTAGTTATTAGTAATTTCTTAAATTGTTGGTGTTCGAACAAACAACTTGCCTATAATTAACTTTTAAAACAATTTTTCCTCCATAGTTTCAATTAACTTCAAAGATACAATTACGTCACAATGTGAATAAATAAAAATCATATCGATAAATGTTCACCGTACCAACCAACAGATCACTTCATTGACAAAGTAAACAAGTTATTTTTAACCAAAAACGGTTGAAACAGTTCTAAGAACTACCAAAATTCAGTGAAAATTAAAACAAAATAAATATCCACGTGCCAAGGTATAATCTACATACATATATAAAACGCAAATGTGACTGACTGACTTACTGACTGACAATAGGAACTGACTGAATGAAATATAAACCACTGGACGGATCGGGATGAAATTTGGCATGCATTTAGATGTTATGACGTAGCCATCCGCTAAGAAAAGATTTTTGGAAATGTCACTTTTAAAGGGGTGGAATAGGGGATGCCAGTTTTACATCTTAATGCGACCAAAGCCGCGACCACCCACTAGTAAGTTATAAAACATTCCTTAGTATAAAACCTCTTTTCTAAGAAAAAAAGAAAACATTTCTAGGGAGGTCGTAAACAAGGGTGAAAGAGGTTTTACATCTTAATTTTATGCGGATGAACCCATGTTTAACCCACAGCGGGCAATGGCTAGCCAGAATGTATGGCTGCTGTAAACATACAACGAATGGCAAGGGAAATGCAATTACTGGGGGCTCTAGTTAAATGGAAGATATAGCACATTGCTATGTTTGTACAAATAGTTACAATACTGATATAGTAAATAATAACTATAGACTATGTTTATCAATGTTTGCTTATATTATAACAGACATTTAGACACTGTGCAGAATTATTAATAGTTATTAATTTATTTTTTTGAGACCAAAATAAAACTAAAGATATTAGTTAGGTACCGCTACATTGTGTATAATTAAAATTTAATTATAATTAAAATATTATTTCCATGAAATAAATTGTCTCTCGCTAACATGCAGTTGACCGTCAGAAACATAAGCTCTTTTTTATTTGAAATATTGCGAATGTTGGCTTAACATCAAATTGTAGGTCACTACCGCGGTGAAGGTCACTACTGTGGTGAAGGTCACTACCGTGGTGAAGGTCACTACCTGGTAAAATAAACGTTAAATAATATACAAGGCAGCAGTTTGAACACTCTTGCAAACAGAGTAAACCACTCTCCCACAGACTTACTCACGTACTTGTGATACAAATATAACATATCATTAATACAGTAATTACATCACTTCAAAATAAACCTTTAATCAAGCCACGTGTTAGATTCTACCGAGAAGGAAATGTAGGCGTTTACGCATTCCGCGCTCAAAACTCATTAATTTCTAGCTTCAGTCGAGGCAATCACATAAATTTGAGCGAGCGTTCACACAGACCGAGGTAGGTAAGATGGAGAATGTCTCAGATAATCTTTCTATCTGACTAGGTATGCACAATAACTAGAAATAAGATATTTCATATTTACAACATTACACTTCCCTCTTGAGTCGAAATTTCCTCATGACTGAGGGTAGTGACTCCCCCGCAGAATTAATTCGTTAAGGGAGTTCTCTTGGGCAGATACATCGTGGTGGGCGGCCAGGTCATTAATTTCACGGAAGAGACATATCCTCGGATATTTTAGGCCTCAAACAAGTCAGGTTTCCTTTCTTCTTTATAAAGTTCCCGTCAAACATAATGAAATCTGAGTAGGTATAGCAGTATTGCTATACTCAGATTTCATCATGTTTTACACTTAGCTTTACCTGGGTTATACACAGTCACGGAAGAGAAGAGTTACTGATCTTCAAAACAAAAGGGACTCGGTTCTTACTGGGTTGGGTAAGCACGCTCTATCCGAAACCGTAATGATCGTTTACCGTGAGAAAAAATATAATAATTAATGGCCAAGAGCAAACCCATTCCATACAGGAAAAAAACAAAAGAAACTTTAAAAAAATAACATACTTGTCTTAGTCTTATTTCTTAGACATCAATGGGCCTAAATAATACTATACATAGTCAAGTAACTTGGCGAGTAACTAGACAATCAGTTTACCAATAAGCGAGTAGCTGGATCAAGTGTGGAGATGCTAATCCAATAATGGAGTGCGATATCATACATGTTTCATTTCATTGTATATTGCATATATTATTGAATGTGTGTTATGTTTAATATGAAATATTTTATAAACTAGGAAATTTAATCACTTCAACTACTATAGTAGTAATATCACCCTATTAGACTAACTCATATATACAATATTAATTGTGAAAAGTAATAAAAAACCACAAGTGCAGGTAATCACTATTTTAATCAATTTTATAAACTACGACTTAACTTCATACTACGTGGTACCTAAATAAGTAAGTCAAGTGTTCCCTAGCGCATCACACCTCTTTTAACACACTGTTTCCGGTTGGGAAGAACTTTATAAAAAGAAGTGGCAACGAGTCACATTGGCACAGAATCATCTAAATATTTTACGTACATACGTTCATGTACGATAGTTAATGCCTATAGTTCAGATTATTACGTTTTGTGATTATAACATAATTAAAATTAAAATTTATTGTAGTTAATTATTAATGAATTATGGATAAGTACATATGCGATTTAACAAAGGTAATATTATACACTTTATACATCCACACATATAGATAGATGTATACACACACCAAAGACAACTTCCAGTTTTGAGACCAGAATTAACCACTTTTGTATTGACTTTCTTCACTACTACTACATTAGTAAAACTACATACTTACCACGTTTCAAAAACACATTTGTAAGATGGTATTGTGTTTTCAGAATTCACTTTATCCAACATGTACCCAAATGAAATGGATAGAAAAACCGACGGAATTTTAATTTGTTTGTTATTCAAAACAGTCGTTGAATTACATTTGGCTCGCAAATTATACTTTTGTAGGCCACGTTATACATTATTTCGACATTTCGACGACAAGTTCATTAATGTAAAATGCTGATTTATGCTTTTATTTAGGACGGAAGAGTAGACCTTCGGGCCAATTAGGTCAAAAGCAATTTTTGACTCAAATAACATAGTAGAATAGAATAGAATTTCTTTATTGTCCATAGTGTCATAATAATATCACAGCTATACATAACCAAGATACTTAATTTAAAACAGATTCGTCGTTATCTTACTTCTAGGTACAATCAACTTTACATTTTTAAATTTACTATTTGTGCTATATTATTAAGTATCTACATATATTAGATAAGAAAATTTATTGATAGTTATTATCAAGATTAAAACTACAATGTGTTTCATTTTGTTACAATTGCATATTGCATGAAGTTAGTCACAGAGCGAGGAATGAGAATTTTAAATTTAAATTTACCGCACCAACGCGCTTCACAGATAATGTTACATAATTAAGGTTGCCATACACATGGTAAAATTTAAAACTAGAATTGGTAGCTTATTCACATTATTTCAGAATTAGTACATAATTATTATGTAGCGGCTGTAAATGGGCCTTGTCTATATTTGAAATTTACATAAAGCAAATGTTGAAATGTTGTCTAAAACTAGTAAAGGTGATGATTGCTCAATATTGCGGCTGTAGAAAGGCCTTGTCAATTTATGAACCCATTTAACAAAGAAATTTTATACTAAGAACAATAATTCAATTTTGATATTGATTGCAATAAAATTACTTGATGATTACATTTGGTACTTTAAAATTTGAATAGTCATTTGTTAAGAACTCTGAGATCTTATATAACGTTTTTGATAAAAGTAAGTAGTAGTAGCTGAGATACATATTATGTTGACTTGTTTGGACAAATAAGTTTTCTTTTTCCTTATTATAATTTTTTTTATTAAATGATACAGGTACTTATGTACGTAAAAGCGGGTTGTAATCAAAATGTTATCAAATATGACTGTAATAACATTTTGCACACAATATGTGTATATCAAATCTTTTACAGCATTTTCAGATGTGAATTAGTGTTTGTGAGTGTACTCAGTTGTATTTTGTTTAACATTGTATTAAAAGTATGATCAAATTATATAGTAGGTGTCACCATCATTTCCAATTCAAAATAGAGTTGCATTTATCATTGAAGTTTTTTTGTTAATTAATTTAATAATAAACGAGCAGCCAGAAAAGGCAACAAAGACTTTTTCTCGTACATAAAGCTGTGTTTCTTAGTAAGTGCAGGATAAACTTGTTCCGGGCTGAGTCTAGAAACCAAACAGTAGTATAGGTACGAAATAAAACAAAATCAGCACATACTATGCACTCTTTGACTTTATAATCCAGTTGACATTGCTGCGAAAAGCGAAAAATATGCAACATATTCTTTCTTGCGGTCACACGTAAGCTTCACCGAGCAAGCTTAAAGCTGCAGAAATGTATATTTCAGCTCTGCTTTTTAAATGAAGCGCGCTATTAAAATTAACGAGACGGCGGTACGGTCCGGATTAAACGCCATAAATTTAGGCCACTGAAGTCTAATTTGTCAAATAAATTTCGGAAAGTAGCTCTCGAAGAATAATCGACCTACTTAGTCAAGTTGTAAGATGGGTGGCCAAGATTTGGGGTAAGGGTCGCTATACTAGCTATTGTTTGAAGATCAAGATTACTCTTTTTAAGTGTTGCGGCAAGCGCCCTCTTTATTATAAGCTGTTAGACATTATAACTGAAGTACATAAATCATTGTGTAAATAGTAAATGAAACATTACATTACTTATTTTGGACGGCTGTGGTATAAACGGCCAACTTCAAGAGCTTCTGTGGAGACGTAAATAATGTGTTTTGTGTTTTAAAATAAAGTATGTGATAGTGACTAAATAAAACATCTAAAATCAACTAACTGTTCGTTGCCAGCCTACGAGTTAGAATCAAAGCAAAACAAGCTAGGAACAAATCTGTCCCAAGTTGCAATCTGCTATACATTTATTGAAAAAAAAAACATAGATAGACACATATACATATATATATATACATTCGACTAATTACTTACGAAATAGGACATATTATTGTACCATCTCCAAGAGTGCACGCTGAAAACTTTTTCAAAAATGAGCGAGAATAACACTAAGACTGACAATTTTTTTTCAGTATCCATATGATAAACATAGCATACTTTTTTGCATGATATAATTATGGCCGGCACTCATGAGCTAGGCTTATTATAGCACGGAGTGAGATTACCGACGTGGTTGACCCTCATTCAAACTCCAATGTAGAAGTTAATTCGCGCTCGCGTTACAAATAAAATGGCCGGATTTTTATTTATTACTGGCAAGGTGAGGTCATACCAAGGGGGCTACCATGAGTAAACATCTATTTAGAAAACTCGTTCTTATCGTGTTGTCTTGAACATTTCGTAATAGAATTCCAATCAAGTATATTAATCTCTGAGCAATCGTTATCAGTGACTTTGGTTTACTTTTAATAGATCTCTTTAATGTAATTCATCAATTAATTATATACCACCTTATTGTACACCTGAAAATTAATAATTCGCTGTTGTTGGAGTAGTGTACTACACAAATGAATAAAACAGCGCTATATATGAGTAAAATAAATGATACAAGAAATGAAAACAATACCTTTTTATAAATAATGTTTTTTTGTGACATAGTTACCCCTCGGAGTAGCAATAAAGGATCGTACCCTTATAACTCTGTTATTCCCTTTCTGTCAAAACCTAATGCTGACCGTCTATTGTTTCGGGGTTTAGAGATGGCCGTTACACGCATCTGGAAAATGGCCGGACGGATTGTTTTAAAATTTAAATTTATAAAACTCATTGTATCTCTGTAAGATGAACCATCTTTTTTTTAATAATCTTATATATTGTGCATATTTTTTACTGTCAGAGATGATTATAAAGGAAATCGTTTCTCTTTAAAGAAAATTTATAGGTACGCAAAAATGTTATAAGTAATGTTAAATTATGACTAAGTCAGTAAAAAAGAATATTATGGATGTAAAAATATCATATCACATCAATAAAACATCTGAAACACCTCATAACCGGCTAAACCATAATCCATACATCACTATCTGTTAAACACACGATCACATAGGCTCACTCCAAGCAAATGCTATATCAATTTGAGTCTTAACTCGTAAGACATAAAGCTGGTAATTTATTGTAGCCCGTGCCATCTGCCGAGGGGCCCATTCGTTTCATATCGTGAAATGCTTAAAGTGTCGTGAAAGCAGAAAGAAAATTGAGTGCTCAGCAATGTCGCGTACTTTTGCGGCTGGAAGCGCGGTTTTACTCCGCTTTTATTGAATTTCTCGGGTGTATGGCGAGATTTTGTAATGTGTCTTTTGTTTTAGGTGAATGTTGCTTTTATCACTAAAATGTAAGTGAGGGCCTCGGACATGAGGCGATCACGACTGCAATTCCACGACGAATAGGCAGAATCTCACTTTTCAACCTGTTATCAGAGTCACAAAAGCGCTCAGATGTAAAGTACACATTGCATAGTAGTTTGAGAACTCTGATTCCGGAGTTGGAGACCCTCATATGATTTCTTTAGCAAAGATATACTAAAGTATAATAAACATACAAATACTTTAGACTTCAGCATGACTTATAGAACTCGCTTTGCTAATTTATTAATGAATTGTAATGGATTTACTGAGAAAGTGTATCTATTACAAATCTCTAGTTAAAGCATCATTAACTCTGATTACAAGAGTAACCCTATACTATTGAAGCGCTCGTAGTTCAGTTTGAACAGGTATTTGCATATAATTACCAATATTAAACTACTGTCAATGCGATTAGTATTTGGATGGATGACAAAACATTGTCACACGTGTTTAAAAGCCAAAATAGGTAAAATCTTTTACATTTTCATATGAGTCTGACATTGAAACTATTATATAAAACCTGAGGTTTGGTTGTTCAGCGTTCACGCTGCAACGGAGCACCGGATAATCGTAACTTTCAGTACAATGATATTCATTTCTGAAAGTGATATAGGTTAGTTTTTTTTAGTCACGGCATTTACTAGTATGACCTAAATCGAGTCAAAATTGTTCTCAAGAAAGTGAAAACTCTGGATAAACATGTCGTGTTTTTCCGCTGCGACTACATATTTCTCCTGAATTTCATCTGCAATAGATTTCTGCGAAGTAACGCCTGACTTATTGAAAATTCATCTTATTGAAGAAAGTGGTAAAATAACTAGGTAATATAAAAGTTCAATGAATAACAGAATATTGTAAGTGCCTTCAAGCATGTCCCAGTAACAAGCGGTCCAGTCCCTGCCAACATTGAGTTCAATAGAATAATTCCAGTTGTCCGCTCTAACGGCCCAGCATCTATAATTGGGTTGACCACCACCGATACGGAATTGGGGACGTTTCGTAACGCGATTATAAGCGATAGCGTGGGAAATTAGAATTGCTGGAGGTTGTTGAAGTTTTTATATACATATAGATAGATAGATAGTTTTTTTTATTGCAAGACATGATATAAATTACAAAAAAAAAACTTATACTAGTGCCACAAGTTTATTCCACATTAAGTGAAAAGGCGAGTATAATCACGACTGGTAGGAATCGAACCTGTATATTTCAGGTTCTAATATGAGAATGGCCCCGAATTGTCGTTATACCGTTGTCCGTATTCACATCGATTATGTGAGTGATTTTATAGACGAATTTTAACTGCAACAGTGGCGCCATTAACCACTTAACCCGAGATGCCTGGATATGAGTGTGTAACCTCACGCCTGGCTTATAAAATTGCAAGTACTTCAAGTACAATATACATCGTATCTTTCAAACTCAATTTATTTTGTTATCTACTTCCACATAAGAAAATTACGATTTTGCAATATTGCCTAAAGTGTAATGCTAACCCTTTAGCCCGGGTCCAAGCATCTGTGAGCGCAGCTGTGGGCCAACTACAGAGGATTCTGCTATTTTTAATCCTAGACGCTGAGGATCGCCTGCTTTATAGGATTAAATCGACGTCTCCATGACTCCTGGTTTAATTAGTGGATTCTGAATGGATCAAATGGACGCACTTTCGTCAAAGATTGACCAAATCATGGAATAATAGAACCAAAGAGTGACGAGAAAAGTTATGTATGGTTGTAGTTTTTTATATCCATTGCATTAAGTATGTTTTTTTCTGTCAGCGATAAAGAGTTGAACTTTATAGTTATTATTTTGCAATCTAAAAATTCATACTCTTTTACCTCTTTTTACAATATCAAATTAAGTTTAAAATAGGCATATAAAAATAGATAATCAGGTACTCGTACTACGTTTATTCTCGTTTAGCATCCTCGTTATGGCCTAAATTAATTTTACCATCTTCAAAACCTTGTAGTGTAAAATGATATTTTCTGAACTCATCCCAATTAATATTAAACCCTTGTGCCTGTAGAAAACAAAACCACTAACCTCTGCTTATAGAGTGAACGCCTCGTTAGTGGTCAAAGTTTATAGAACGGTTATGAAGGCGTAACACGAAACGTAATGTTACGGCCCAAGTAATCTGGACAGATTTTGGTTACATACTAAATGGGCTAGCATTATTTTGGTTGACGGTAAAAATTGTTGGAATTGATGGTATCATTTGTGAGCAGTATTTGACTGTAATTTGAAACTCACTTTGTTAACCTTACTAGTCAAAACTGTACGGTTGTGTCATAATCAAACTATTTATTTAGTTGTGTAATGTCACAGTTTGCATAATTTTTAAATAACTTCTCCTTTTTGCTATAAGTTATAGAAAAATGGAAATATTTCGACATGTATTTGCTGCTCAGAAAAAAATAATACTTAGTAACATTCACAACAAACTTCAGCTTTCACAGAATACCTGTACATTACTTGAATATTTTATAGTTTCACTACCTCACTTCCATGATAAAAAGGAAAATCGTAAAACAAACCCCACAATTCAATATAGGTGTACATAATATCTGGTGTCGTAAAAGGAGGTTTTTTATGAGTGAATCTTCATGCGACCTTATTATTTACGTTTCTCATGTAAAATGTATACGCGCCTGAATCCCAAGAATTTCCTTCATATTAAGGCTGGAACAGCGTATTGAATTTAGTGAGCTTGTTTTGTGCCAGAGTGGAGAGGGTGTGTCGCTTGCTCTTTATTAACTAGAAAATGTTAGACCCTCTTGAGAAAAAGTCACTCACACTCAACACTCATATAAAAGTGAGGGTATCGTTTTTGGTTTGTTTGTTTATCACTTGTCTTGATGATGTATGTTTGCATCAGGTAACTGCCACTAACTAGGTAAAGTAAGATTTGATGATATAATTTCAAACCACTTACTCTAATGAGTTCAATGCATTTCACAGGTAAACGCTTGGCTTCTGTGTGATGTAAAACAACGTTGTTCAAAGTCAATTAAAATTTATAGTCAGATTTTGGCTCGACATAATTTCACTGCACCATATTTCCATCAACAGACCGGTCGTTGAGAGAACAAAAGCTAAATAAATAAATTAATAAAAGTAATAAAAACAAATATCCGCACAAATGTCCGTCCGTTATTGGATTCCGTATAAATCGAATCAATTAACTTTTATCAAACAAAAACACCGATATCCCATTTTTATATGGAGATTTCGAATAATTTCGATACGAGAGAATAATATGAAAATCCCATGATATCAGATAATAATGAACCAATTAAATCGACACTGGGGCTGACTGAGGTTCCGTTTGCATTGAGAGCTAGAAATAAAGAGTAAACGTATTCATTCCCGACTGATGAGAACAAAGATTTGAATACATTTATTTTATTCAGAGCTTTAATCTTGTTAGTCGTTTTATAGGTTTGATTACTTTCATTCACGATTCTTAATAAACGCTAAAACTCTTCATAAGTAAAATTTATCATGTTTGGTAAAATTACTAATTACACGAATAATAATTAATGTCTTAGATATTTGAGACACTATTTTCTCACTTATGTATGAATTATCGTTGATTTAGGTACTGTTTTTTATACTATTTGCGTTTGAAAATATTTTTTAATTGAGGAACTAATAATACGACCATTGTTTTGCATCACTAGGCTGCCTGACAACAGTCTTAGTAATTCTTTTCTTTCAGTATTCTACCAACATAACTACATACATCGCTCCCGAGACTGCGTGCCTCGGAGAGTGATTTTTTTTGTCTATATGGCTGCCCCGTGCTAACACGGTGTGAAGGGCCCACTACCTCCCGACGCTGCGTAAAAGCATTTTCTTCTGGAAAACAGCGGTATACAGACATAGGATAAATTGATATTTTTAACTTTCTTCATTTTACATCTGTGTGATAATTCGAAACACGTTAAATCCATGAATTAGGGATAGTTTGATTTTAGTGCTGATATAAGGAAGATATACACATAATCATCATCATCCACAGCCCTTGGGATCCCACTGCTGGGTATAGGCCTCCCTTTGCATTTGCCATCTGCGTCGATCTTGTGCAGACCTCATCCAGATTTGGACCCTCGACTTTGACGATGTCGGCGATCCATCGCGCGACCGGACGGCCCACTCCTCGCCTGCCAGTTCTAGGCCACCACTCTGTAACTGCTTTACTCCATCTGTTATCAGTTCTCCTAACTAGGTGTCCCGCCCAGCTTCATTTTAAATATACATTAAATATTTTTTTAGATACACGCATTCATAATAAATGGATATAATGGCATGCAGAATAAGTAACAAAGGACTTGTAGGTTTGTCGATTTGAAATTTTAGAAAAATTAAATATGTTTGAATCATATAGCACTCACACTAATCAGAATAATAAGTTTTTTTGTGCTTTAAATATAAGCAATAATAGCTTATTAACTGCTTTTTCTGTACGAATCACTAAACTAGTACCAATTGATGTAGAAGAAAGCAGACATTTAGGTATGTGACGCTCGACAAATTTGCTTGTTACCGTAACAATGTCAACTACGTAAGTATTACGTTGTTTTACCTACTTGTTGGAAATGTTACAGATAACAAAATAGTAAAAAAAAATATTTAGCGCATGTAATAATTCTTCGCATCATTATTTTTGCTTAGTATTTGTATTTGCATTATGCGTTGTAATTCATGATTTATGTATAAAAAAAATATTTTATGTAGGTACATAGACTACCCAACACACTCGCAATATACTAACGGTCTTATTTATAAAAAGTTATAGAAGAGTTAAAGTGTTCTATAACATCACTATAAGAAAAATGACCATAATCGGTATTTATAAACGCACTATAGCGCTAAACAGTTCTATAAGTCTATTATAAAGTTATAGTAGCGAGGACCCTACTATAACCTTACTATAGCGGTGCTATAAGATCTAAGATGGCCGACTATCCTGTCATCTGTCAGCTGATTTGCTGTCTTTGAAGTAAAAACAAACAATCAAATTTTGTAATATAAATTAATTTTTTGATGATTTGGGGTTTTAAAACAGCGTTTTCAGTGCTTTTTGTTTGGAACGACTTGCAAATTGGAGAATATAAAGCCTACAATAATAGCACTTGCAGTATTACATAATATTGCCATTGACCAGGGGGATGCTGTGCTTGCAAGTAACTCAGATGCTCACCAGGCAAATCCAGTAGTCCAAGAGGAGCCAGGAGAAGTTGCAAGTGGACGCTCGAACGCCATCTTGCAATCATTTATTAGGTCACATCTTAGTTAGTAAGTAGTTAATATTTGTGATACTGTGGTTGAAGTTGGCATATAACTGTACTGTAATGGAACTGGCTCTCAGAGGAGGCTGCAAGAACATACTGCTAGGTGCTTGGTGACACATTTACATAATATATATACATAGAAGTGATAATCTTTATGAACATAACATGAAAGAAAGTTATGCTTTGGAGCATGTACCTACTATGATTTTACTGTTAAGCCAAAACTAAAACAAGGAAAAATGTGGAATTGTAAAACCAGATCCGGTGACATTATGTGTCTCCAATCAGAATTATATATAAAGATTAGCCCTTATTGTACACAATGACACTGCTGCTCTTGTAATAATTAATTAATAGTAGGTACAGACATGTGATAATGCTAAATGAAAGTATCTTAGTATGTGTGATTAGTGATAAACATGTTAATAAAAGTCTTTCTATGTATTTCATTCTGTTTTACTTTTATAATAAATAATTTTTAATCTCAAAAGCTCTTTTAATTTTTCAATTTCTGTTGCTCGTTGGCCATTTGGGCCTCATGTAGCTCTCGTCGGCAGGCTATTCCAGCATCGCAAATCCTCTGGGCAGCAGGAGTTTATAATAAATTATTTTGAATTACAAAAGCTCTTCTTTTAATTTTTCAATTTTTGTTGCTCGTTGGCCATTTAGGCCTCATGTAGCTCTCGCCGGCAGGCTATTTCAGCATCGCAAATCCTCTGGGCAGCAGGAGTGATGCTATTTACTTATTTTTAATTAAATTTTTGATTTTTGCGCGTCTGAATATCAACAACTTTGACGTTTCTTTGTGTCTGAGTATAGACAAAATTTTGTGTTTTATGACAAAGTTAGCATATATTTGGCACTAAGATACGTATTATCTGTGGTTAATTTCGTTCTTCTTTGATTTTTTCTTAATAATGGCAATGATTTGGCTTATTGTCGGTACCACGTGGGTACTATAGTTATAGAAGGCTTATAGAACGTTTATAAATAGTAAACTTTATAGAACACTTTAAATGCTTATTGAACACTTTAACTATAGTAAGCTTATAGCATACTATAGGCATTTTTATAAATAAGACCGTTATGTTATAGAGATACACACATCATTTGTTTATTAGACCAGTGACACAAATATCTTTCTCTGTACAGGCTATATTTTTTTAATAAATAAATTGTATCTGTTAAACACATAAAAATGTGCCAAAAAGACGTAAGCTAACAACGAAAAAGGTGATATAATAGTTTGAACTAAAATTAACTGAAAAAAAAAACACAAAGCTATTCGAAAATCTGTCACAATAACAAAATACCATCAGCCGTGTTATCGGTTCCATATCATAAAGTCCCTGTTATTAAAGCACAATATTTAGCCAAAAATCAACAGTTCATTATCGCTAAGCTTGTCAAGGGTATAATTTACAAATTTAGCTATTATTTGCCATTGTACCGCGGTATCGCTTGCACATCGACAGGTAACACGAATACTAATAAGCCTGTATTACCTTAGGCAGATATGCTATATAGTTTTCTTTACGCATGACCAAAATGCTGGCGTTTTTCTGGCTCAACGTATCAGCATTGCCATCCAGCGTGGTAATGCGGCCAGTATGCTGGGCACGCTGCCCTCTGGTAGTGGGCTGGAGCACTTAGATTATCTTTAGGCTTTTCTAAAGATTTTCTAAGTGCCCCTTTTTGTAGTAGTTAGACGTAGTATGTTTAGTTTTTCTTGTCTTGTATATTTTATTATTGTATAAAAAAATTGTTTTCTTTAATAAATATGCAATGAAAAAGCAAGATGTGTTCCTGGTGGTAAGCAAATTTCTTGCCTAATGTAGTGACACAATGAGTTTAGAATTTGACAATTACAGGGTGAATGAAAAAGATGTGATACATAATTTTGCGAAGAGATCATCATGGAAGCAACTCGTTTAAATAAAGTCTTTTATTCTCAGGGGATATAGGCAGGGCCAGTATGAATGTTCATTTTACACGCTACGTGAGTTTAATATACACACACATGTGTGGACACAAAATGACTAATTAAAAAAACGGTGGATAAAAAACATTTGCTATGTAACGCAACTTCAAAATGAAGCACCTCAAACTATAAAACAGCATAGCAACCAATTAATTTACTGCGGGAACAATGTCATTCCGCGAAACATATTTTAACGATCATCAATATTTCGTAAAGCGAATTATAATATTTTGTTTCATCAATTTTATTATAACCAACACTGCAATTAAACCGTGATTATCGGGATATAATTATGTGAAAATGAAGCTAATAATTAATTCTGGTTAATTCTCTTCAATCAGTTTCTCAGTAGGGTTTGGATTAATTTCAATTACGGATATTTGAACTGGGTCTTAGCCAAATAACAAAATATCTACCTATACATATAATAAAGCTGAAGAGGGTCTAAATCTGAACTGCATAGAAGTACAAAATTTTTTGGTAAACCAGAATAGACATTAAATTTCAATTATTATTTTATTATTTAGCAATAACATTTATGTCTGCCTACTTTAATTTTTTCGACAAATATATTATTATTATTAAACAATTAACGTACAATAAAGATTAATCATTTTCTACTTTTTAATCAATGATTATTATAACTATTTATAGGAGTAACAGAGCATGACCTGATAAGTAAATAAACTTTGCCATTAGTGATTTTTTATAAGATACTGGTGGACGCCCGCGGCTTAGCTTGCATTATTTCAGGATAAAAAGCCTATGATACTCTTAAGACCTCAAACTATCTGCATACCTAAAATCATGGTGATATGTTCTAATGTTTGTACGTGATGACCGTTTAAATAAACAGAGAATTATCAAATTAAGTATACCCGAACAATATAAGCAGCCATGCTATAGAACACCAACCACAAGTCACGACCGGAACAGAGCTATAATAAAAACCTAAGAATTATGACAAAAGGAACTAGTATCCTTCCAGAACCATCCATCATGGGACTTTGCTACATCATCTTTTCATTCTTTTTCATTATGTTTGTTTTGATTTTGATCTTGCAATTATTGTTTTTCGTTGTTGTTTTAATGATTTATATGTAAATAGTGTAGGATTTCAGTGAGGAATGTAGCAGTAGCTTACGTAATACAGGCCCACTGAGGGACCTAGCGCGTGGCACGGTCACAAACTCAAGTACAAAACTGAAATAGTAAGTAAACATCTAGACAGTAAGAAAAAAAAAAAAAAATTTGTACGCACTATCTTTTGGCATAATAAATTATTTTGATTTTGATTTGATTTGATCATCGATTCAGACAGAGATTGATTGGGCGAGCTGTGGCGACACTTTATTGAATGGTTCCTATATCATTCCATCATTCATTCTTTCTTTCATTCATTCATTCTGTGAGTCCGGTAGTTCTTCGTTCCTTTCAGACGTATCCCGTTTTCTGTACCGTCCCTTTTGTCTTGAATTTTCTGGCTATTTAGGGTGGGCGCACACTGTGATTCATTTTTACATCTGGCAAAACGTTATATATGGTTTAATATTATGCCAGTAATAAAATATTTGAAGGTCTTTTTTCAAAACCATGCTATGATTTATTATGGTTCTGTTGAACAAGTTGATGTGCTATTACTAAGGTACAGATTTACTAATAGTTGCATTCACTACCTAGGTACCTAGAAAAATGTACGAATTAGTACATGTTAAAAATACACACCCCCCGTTTTCTAGAATAACGATTAATGTAAATATTCTATCAAATCAATGTCATTGGCTGAAAATTTGATATCCACCAATGACAGCGCGTGTAAATTCATTTGCCGGGAGAATTAAACTGATCTCCGTCGTTCTAAAAATCTCGGGATTTGTACGCTATTTGTAGTAGACAATAGAAAACAAGTGGATCGCACTAAACCTTAAAAAGAGAGTCATAACTCTACTATGAAATCAGGTTTAGAATGCGAAGTGGGAGCGCCAAGTTTTGGGATCTGTTTCCAAACAAATGCAATTGAACTTGGGATATTCATGGAATTCCTTTTTACATTTGGGACTCAATTTTGTTTTAGGATGAAGGTATCTTTCTACAATAATGCTGGTACGTGACAGCGAAATTAAATTTTTAGGCGCAAAGGAAATACCTTGGAATCTTGGAAATATCGGATGTAATGAGTGACGGTTATATTAGTTGTCTTAGGTACCTTAATAATGCCTGTGATTAAATCTATTTGGGCTATATTTTTCTGCGCAATATTAAAGACGAATTTGATCTAAGATATACCAACATATGTTATGTAGGTTAACAGTTTTAAGATATTCTTAAACCATATAGACGTGTTGACAAATAACTTATTCACACACACTTGACTTGTAGGTATACCTATATGTTCCTCTGGCGTCGAAACAGGATCTTCAAATCATCGTGATTTTTAGTACGGAGATAGCAAAGGGTTTCAAATATCCATAAACAATGTGACATTATCTACTTTTCCTCCCGATTAAATACGAACATAGCCACGATCATCCGTTAGAATTATTACGATAGGGTACTGTCGTTGAGAAGTTATCCTAACTCACTGAGACCAGTTCATAAGTCCACCACGAGGGACCTCGGGTTTATCATTTACAAACGATACTGATATGGCCGAGGACCAATTAGGGCGAGGACGAAAATGTTTACATAAACTAAGCTTTAAAAAAGATGTACTATAATTTGTAAAGTTTTGTTAACAACTTTATTTTGCTTCCAATGTTTATTTTGATTTAATATATTTTGTATAGTATCAAGCTTCTCTGAAGGATTTAGTTTTATAATGTGATTATTGTTAGTTGTTTAAGCCATAGTGCCAAAAGTGGTCAAATATAACAAATAAGTAGATATTCCAGGTTACATAATTTGTAAAGACGACTATGAAATTGTTACTAAATTAAATAAATGTTAATCTTATGTAAGCGAAATAAACGTTCTCAAAACTTTTGATGACAAACATTATATAGCAACCCAATGTCTTATATCAAAGTTACACATTATATAAAAAAAATAATTATCAATCTTATCGTCTTACTGAAATAATATGTACAACAAACCACAGCAAATCAGGAATAGGTCAAATGTAACCTAATTACTAGCCCCTTCCTTCTGAAGTACAAAGTACGTCCTTCCCTCTTCAATCGAGACTGGTTGTGCTAATTTATTGAATTCCATCGCCCGGAGACACCACGGAGAGTTTGTATACGTTTACAGATGTCTGCTAGAGTATAGCTGGCTGAGTTTGGGAAGGGATTTAGGTATTGTTTTTTTAATCTAAAACGGGTTTGGACTTGGCCATAGTTTGCCTGATGGTAAGCAAAGGCTATGTTTGAAGATCGCCGGATTATAGTGGAATTCAATGGTTCTTTATCATAACTGATATACACAAATCAAACAGAAAGGAAACGGTATGCTAGTACAATAACAAACAAAACCGGAAAGATGATACATGATTTAAGTATTTGACTGAATACGAGTTGTTTGAAGAATCAATTTACACAATGTATTACTTGAGAAATGGCAAAACATTCTAAAATTAGCTTTTTGACAAGATTCCAACCAAATCTTTCAACAATAAAATTAATCTGTCGATTTATCTAATTACAAAGTCCCTGAACAACACGGCAAGGAAATATCAAAACAACAAACATAAAATTACTTCCTTGACCTTTGTTTTGTTTCCTTATTTAATAATCAAAATCGAGATATAATCCAATTTCATGAAAAACGTGTCCTTCAAACGTCAAACATTAACATTTTACAATCTATTTTATGAATCGCAAATATCATTTTTCTTTTGATGTTTTAATTGATATAACACTATTTCCATAAGTTTTCTTAAATACTGATTTAGGTTAGATACTTGTCAAAGCTCATAAAAACACGTTAAATTATTCAAAAAGACATGAAAAATATTCGTTTACCAGTAATCCATCTTACTTTCAGTCGCTATATGTCACCGTAGCCAAATGACGGCGTTCCCATCAAGTTAATTTGCAATATGGGAAAGTGTTTCGGTCTGCATGACGGCCCATTAAGATGAGCTATAATGATAGTCGGTGAATTGCTGAAACTGATTTTTAACTAAGTTTTATACAATTTCTTACTAAATTCATATAAAAATAATGGATACTTATATAATAGTTCAGTTTATAGGAAGTTTTGACTTCAAAAATTAGGGCATAAACTCAAGTCTTTTTTGGCGTTCCACCATTATTTCTTTCCCTCATTCAGAAACTCAAGATATTTGAACTATAATTATAATTTATATAGAGTTTGATGTTGTATCTGATAAAAAATAAACCTCCCCTTACTCAGAACTCCAACTAAACATAGTCTAGCTTAAACCGACGATTAAAGATATTCTTTACATGCTTGAAAAATTTTCATGAAAAATAACAACACTATTAATAGCTCAGATTTTATACCCACAGAAAGTTCAAACAACAATAATATCAAATAAATATTCAACTAACGTATTTGTATCAGTTTTGGGATATGAAAATAGCTCCAAAGATATTGAAACTAAACTCAGTTTGTTTCGCAAACAATAATATTGTCTATGATATTTCAATCAAAGAGTTTCAATTAGCATTTATCTGTAATTTTATGTACAAACTATAACAGCTATTTATGATACCTGCTTTAAAAAACCACAACAAATTTTAAACTGGTTAGGGGTCGTCCATTAATCACGTGAGGCTCGAAAGGAGGGGAGGGGTCCATAAAAAGTCACGAAATATCACAAGGGGGGAGGGGGGGTGTAGTGACATAATATATATAATATAATATAATAATCGTTTATTATGCTAAATATACAATGTATGTACATAAAAATACAATGAATCTTACATAAACTTACTTTAGGTAGTACATCTTCAGATGACTGCGCAGCACACTAAGTCTGTGGAGACCTGTGTTGTGCGGCGACAGGAATCTTTGAGACATTCTATCAATAGGTATATCACGAAATTCACAAAAGTAACACACTATAAGATTATAAAACTTTGTTTTGGATATTAATTTAATTATTACATAGGTACCAAAGATAAAGGTTACGTACAAACTTTTTTTTTTTTTTCTAGCACCACACTTAGCCTTAGCTTATTGTTACTTCACATTTGTGTTACCAGATGCTTGTTGAAATTAACCGTAGTAAAAAACAAATATAATTCGGAAAAGTGTTACATACATTGAGATATTACTATGTAGTAATATACATAGTTCAATGGTAAATATTAGTTTTAGTTTACAGTATTGGCTTTAGATTTTATTAAACTAAGAATTGCTTTAACCTAGAATGCTGTTATTTTTATTGTGTTGTTGAATGTCTGAAAGTTAATTGTATGATTATGGGAGATGGATGGAGTTTAGATATGTTTGTAGTGGAAGTGTGAGTGTGTTATGATAACGTATAGCTACAATCTACCGATTGCGCTCACGATCATATTATGTGATTTTGTGGAGTGAGCGGTGCAGGGAGGTGTGATAGTGTAACAGAGTGCTGTAGATGTAATATGTGAGTAATGGGACTGACCTTGGATTAAAATGATTACATATAACCTGAAGGGTACTATATTTTAACCAAGTAGTCATGTGTAGTGTGTGTGGCTTGCATGATGTTAGGACAGTGTAATATAGATTTAGTTATAAAGTTTTTTCATCAGTGATTCAGTAGAAACATAACTGAGGTTTAATAAGTAGTTGGTGACTATATTGATACAGGAATTGCCATTTTGATTAACCATGTCAATATTTTTGCTAAGTGTATTATACAGTCTAGGACCTAAATTTTCAACAGCGTTGATACCGAAGTTTGTGCGAGATTTAGTAATTTTGAAGATGTTATTTTGTCTTCTACGGTTCCTGTTCTGCACATCGGGAGGAACGAGGCGATGTTGTATCTTTATTATAGATTTGATGAATAATTGTCGGACATTTAGGACGCCACATTCCTTGTATAGTGTATCAGTGTTATACAATCTGGGCCTGAAGGTCATTACCTTCAATACTGCCCTCTGAGCAACCTCTAGATGTTTCAGGTGGGTCTTCGCTGCAGATCCCCATGCAGGTATGCAATAGGTGATAATTGACTGAGCAAGCGCATAATATATTTTGACTAGTTCGTTATATTTCATTACATGTCTTAGGGTTTTAAATGTAAATATTAATTTCTTAACACGACCAGATAGTTTTCTTAGATGTTCATACCATTTGAGGTTCATATCACATGTATTTATTTTTTCGACTAACGCGCGAAATGCAAAATACCTTCTGCAGGTCCTGTAACCTTTATGTTTACCGCTAGACATTATTGTAATATTTAATTTGAAAAAAATTTAATAGGTCTAAAAATACACGTAATATATGAGGGGGAGGGGGGTTAATCATAAACATCACCATGTATCACCACGGGGGAGGGGGGGGGGGGGGGGGTTAAAAATGCCAAAAAAAACATCACGTGATTTATGGACGGCCCCTTAAGTATGCGAATCGTATGAATAATGTGTATCTTTGAACGGCTGCACCAATTAAGATGAAATTAAGCCCGTAGATAGATAAAAAGATTGACACTAGTTTCTTTTAGTCGTAGATTATAATGGGTAACAATACCACACAATGATTAAATATATTTTTCTAATTACTTAGCACAAATAAAAGAACCAAACTTCTTGATTTTTGTGTTCAAGACATTTCCAAAAAGTTATGCGTTACATGGAACCCAGAATAAAAACAAATTTACTACTAACATATCTACTCATAGTTCTATATAGATGTATTTATTGATCTGTGTTTAGAACTATTATTCAGCCAGCTGTGGTGAAACAAGCCCTGTTATTAGAAAACTTTCATCCCCAAATATATTTTGACTTCAAAGCCTAGATATTTCAAAGGCCATCTGATATTCATTAATATTCACATGACATATTTTGACTTTGGCATGAATATAGAGTAACGTGACTTTTTTGTTGTTGACTTGTCGTTATATATTTCAGTCTATATTGAAATGTGAACTTTGACAACTTGAGATATAATTAATATCGTGACTATATTGTTTTGTACAAAGTTTGATTATTTTTAATGTTACGAAAGAACTACCATCTATGAAATTACATAATTTAAGTGGTCTAAAACGGTTTAAATAAAAAGGTTTTGAGTGTATTCTAGTTGACGTACTCGTTATTTAATGTTTCAAAAATAGGAATATAATTTGGATTAATTTACCATATCACTCAGTTTTTTTGTTATATATTATACTGATTATACTCAGTTTTATGTGCCATAACTAAAAAATCGAGATTAATTTTACTAATATTGTAGCCCGGCCTTTTATTAACGTAAAGTAAGCCAATCAAACTATACTTAAATTTGAACAAGCAACTCGATCCATCTTCACCTCGCTGAACTTCTTAATAGTCAATATTAAATTCTCATCAGGGAAGTTCTTTACGTTGTAAATAAAGAATGAGATAAAAACTTAAATAATATATAAAAGCACAGGTGTTCTGTATTGGCAAGAAAGCTGTAGCGGAAGGCAGTTTGATTAAATTGATACCTTCAAGACGGTAGCTTCTCGTTTTGGTACCTCTTTTACAGGTAAAACGTGCAGTGCTTAATGCCTCATTCTTCTGATACATTATTTTACTAATTTAGTCAAGAAATCGTTAATCGTTTAGTTTTTTTTCTATGATTTTGCCTGTTGTATAATTTCTCCAATGTGAAAAAGATCACTTGTTTTGTTTTTTCACTCATCTAAACTGTCAACAAGAGAAACAAAACTAACAACTTTCAACTGATTTATTATTTTTATAAGTGTCCGTAAATGCAACCTATTTCATTTACAAAAATATATCAAAAAATGCACATAAAAATCTTTCCCAAAAATCCTTATGATAAACGCTAAAGCACTCTCTATTAATCTATAGTTTAGTTCCACACAAACCGCTTCACAAATATCGTTGTCGGAAATCATTTTCCGGAGCACATGGTCGTTACTTTCACTCACAATGTTGCTACAGAATAAGCCCCCAAATTCTCGGAAATTCCCCTTAATCTTAGCTGAACGATACAGTGCTTCGTATTTTCTGGATTCTACTGGATTTTATTAGGTTCGCGATTATTTACTACTTACTAATATTATGAGAGACATGTTTATTATGTTTTTTGCCGATTAGACCACGTTCGAATATAGCAATAAGTAATACGTAAAAACAATAAAATATGGATAAGTGTTTAGAGAAACAACCGTGCTGATAAAAAAAATATTTTCATAAGGAATGTCAACCTAGTATGGGGTTTTAAATATTTTAGAAATCTCTCACCTTTGGCATGTAAAAAGCTGGAATCAATTCCTATGACAAACATTTTCCATGTTTTTTTCAAGGCGACACACATAATTTTCCTTTATTTTTTAAAATCATTTGTGTGGGGCTGAATTCAAATCAGTATACGTTAGAATGATAGGCATGCGCTCACAGCACGGAGTCAAGCTTGCTTACAGCACGGAGTCAAGCTTGCTTCTGTAACCAAAGATATCTTGTTGGCCCCTTGACTTAAGATTGATTTGCAAACTTTTTCTCGTATTTTTAGACAGTCAATATTATATCAATTGTTTTCTGTAGACAGTTCATTTTGTCAAAATTAAGTTAAGATTTCTTACAATCATTCACGTTTGACCATTTCATAACATAAAAGGATCACAACTTGAATGCTCTTTGCATACAATTCTCAAAGACAGAGTTCTAAGTTTGAGCTGCTGCTTAACTTTTATAGTTTACTTCACTTCAAGTAGAGACGACAGTAAATTAAATTTCTTGATGTTACTTGTGTCTTTGTTTTGTCAACTATCCTTAAGAAAGAACAGAATTACTTTCAATTTGTTTTCTACGAGCTTAAACTCTAGTATCTTATTTTTTGCTTCGGAGAAAAGGAAAATACTTTTGAGTTTATATGATGAAGAATCTAGTTATTTATTTCTGTTTGTGTAAAACAAAACGTGTGAAGCAGTTATAGGCTAATTGTGGCTACTTTTGAAGATTTGAGTGGCTTAGTGTCTAATCGATTATTTAAGCGGTTCAAAGATATCTAATATTACTAAAATAAAGTAGTAGTTTAGTTGTAATAATTATGTCGAAAAATTAGCTCGACAAGTTTCGGAAAACTGAGGTTTCCATCATCAGGAGGACGAGTCAGCACGCACGTCTAAATTTAATCAAGCCTTACGGGAACTATAATACAGTAAAGTAGTAGTAGTAAAATAGACTTAATCGATAAAGAGATTATGGAAAGAGAGGGGGCAACTATGGTATCAAGTTGGCTATCAAAAATGGTTTTCAAGCTAAGGGCCTCTGACATGGCTTAAGACAATCATCATACTAAGGTTTCGTATCACACATGACATATTCTGAATTAACGCCCAAACATAGCTGTTTATTTATATTTAGCTTAATCTAACTTTCCAAATTAGGTATTCTCAGGTATGATTCGACCTTAAAATAAACAAGCAAGCCCATTTATAAGCCCCACTTCATGTTAATCAAGTGCTGAAATTTTAATTGAAACCGTTTAAGTTGATAAAGGTTGCTTCCCCGAAGTGGAATAACAGTTTTTTTGGATGGGCAATTTAAAATGGCGTTTATCTCCTCGCTTTAATTGAAATTTAGTGTTGTATCTCTTTTCTGAGATGAAATTATTTGCTTGTGACTTTTTTTTCGTAGGAGTTTTAAGTTTAAAACGTTTATGAGATAAACAAACGAACAATTTAAGCTGAGTTTTATCAATAAATATAAACTAGGTCTGAGAATACTTCTTGCTATAATTGTATTTGTATCAAAACTCTTAATCCCTTTCAAACGTTCATTTAAACGTTCTAAATGCCTTTACTTAGTTTTAGTTTTTTTCGTCCCGTTTTTAGAACAGCTCTCAGGGCTATGTAAAATCACAGGAAATTCAACCAGGACATGGTCAAAATTATGCGTTTTAGGTATAACAAAAAACAAGATGATAATGTCATCAAGGCAGAGTTACGGTATTATACAATCACACTATCACATTAAAATTATAAAGGCACATGTTTGCGAACTTGTGGTCTGAATATGTGTCAATGAATGTATGTTCATAAACGGCTGAACTGATTTGGATGAAATTTGATATTGTGATAAATAAGATTTTAATTCACACCCATACTTATATTTATCCCGGATTAACAGCACTAGTTAATTAATATTTGCGTGTACCCAATATGCACTACGTTTCACAATTTCAAAGCTACATACATTCACTGCGTTAGTATCAGGATTTAATAACGTTTCTGATTTGGATTTGACGTTTGTAATTTCAAAACAAACTTAATCTAAGCTCAGGTAATATTAGCACAATTTCAAAGCATATATGGTTTTAGTTACTATTTATTTAATGAATTTTAAAATCTACAATAACTTGTGTTGAGCCTGGTCGTTTCTATGGATAATAAGTATGTATTAAGAAAATAAAAGTATATAAGCATATTATATTCGTTATCTAGTACCCACGACACAAGCATTTGCTTAGTATAGGGCTAGATAGCGCTGTGTGCAGTGTTCAGGAATATTTATTTATATATTTTATTTTAATTGAAATAGCCCGACCGTTTAAATAAAGTAAGAAATCAAATAGAACAAATTATTGTTTCAAGTAGTGGATGATTATGTGACTCAACATTCATATTGAGATGAGTTACAGTGTTTGCTAACCACATTTGGAATTAAAATAGTGTTTAATGGTTAAATTTTAAAAACTTAAACTTTGATTTTTTAATCTAGCATAATTAAAATATATACCAGTAAAGTACTTTTAAGGTCGATAAAATTAATTTTTGGTTACGTCATGCGTTTTTTTTAACTACAAACTATTAACATCAGCTTTTTGGTACATACAATTTAAGTAATTTTTTTAATATTTTGTTAACTATAATATGGCCCAAGTTTTACTACGACTTGCCTAAAGTTAAGCAACGTTTTAATCTAATCAACGGTCTAATCAATTTAAATTATCTTAGTATTTGAGTCTTGCCGTACAACAGTTTGCTACAGTACGCTCAGGATAATTAACGTTATTACACGCAAAACCACAGCCACTTAATAAGCTTGTAATTGTGTTAATTTTAATTCAAGCCAAGGTGACCTAGATGGTTCAATTTTAAGTTTTGGCTAGATAATATTATCAAAAAATGAGAAAAAAGGGCTTGAAAAATTTATTTAAAAATCCAAATTATGTAGTTGAATTAATTTACTTCTTATTTTTAGTTACTCTGCAGTAAGATTTTGGTAGTACTATGTAACTGGCAATTGCTATAGTTGTGATTATAAATTTATGAAAATAATTGTGAATTTTTGCGTGATTGATGTATTGGAAAATAGAAATCCTAATTTCATATAAATTCCTTTTAGTTTCATCACAGTTTATTTGTTTGTAAAATTGGCAACAGTTAATTTTATTCCTTATAAAACAATATTTTTTATATTAATTATATCCTGGTTTTTCTCACCGTGACCGTAACTTACCATAAATATGAAATAAATTATATAAAAAATAAACACGAAATTCTCAATATGGATCATAATTCTTCCTAAGTTATTTTTTAATCCCATTATTCCACAAGCATCATAGAGCCGAGTACGCACCGAGTTCGCCTCCTCTCTCAGCCTCTATCTGCGCGAGCAGGCCGCGCGCGCGCGCGTGCAGTCGCGCCGCCAGCACGCGCGAGCGCCCGTGCCGGAGCGCGCGCCCGTGCCTGACGCGCACATCCTTGTATGAACAGTGCACTAGCGTCGCGAAGTACATGAGAAGGAGCGCGCGCATTGTCACGGCGGCATCGCGCGCGTCCGCTCGCCGCCACGTCGCGGCCACTACTGACGGACCAAAAGATTCTTGGTGCAACTTACGATTTTCAATTTTGGAGTTTGCGGGTGCAGGCTTTGGTTTTTGTTAGTGGTATATGTAGACAGATTGAAATTTAATACTTATTAAGCAAAATATCTATTCTACGCGTCGTGATGTGGTTTTAAATAATTGTATGTCTAAATTTTAAGATATTTTAAATTTATGAACACTGTATTTTTTACCATAACCTAAAAAAATAGGTTATGATGCTCAAAATATTATTTACAGAAAATCATCATTACAAAAAACCCTTTGCCTATCATTTGGTCCCATTTCAAGTTATATGTAAGTAGTCTTGAAAAGACATTTTCTTGAAAAATGTGCAGGTTTTTCTTTTAAACGCGGTGCAGTTTTCAAGTGGAGCTTAAACTCGTAGTTTACGGTTAAACTTTGAGATAAGATTTGGGCTAAGATTGTGAAACCACTAAGAAAGGGGTGGAACTTTGTATAAGTTTAGAGGCATTATAAAGATTTCACGGACTTTATACTTTTGCTTTGTTTTTAAGCTCATTTAGTTGTGTTTTTATTTGATTGTCGTGCATACATTATACAATATATCACCCAATGAAAACAACTAGTTTATGAAGCAAGTAAACCCACAAAACAAAGCTAATGTCATGATACTAAAACCAAAATACCTAAATCGTCTCACGTAGTGCTTATAAAATATTTCGCCGCACATATTCTCATAGCGGTTGCTACGCGCTACGCTCTCGTAGACGTGCTACGCGGGGAATCTACGAGAAGCTCTACGGTATGTAATGAAGTTTGACACCTTGTTATATTGTAAGGAAGTTATGTTGCCTATGTTGTGTGTGCTTTGCTATAATGTAAGTACCTGTAGCCTGTTTCAATCGACTTTTGTATGATATAAAATTTACGTCCATTTTGGAATGTTAGCACTAGTGCGACATCTGTAAGTGTAGCAAATAATCATTTAATATATTGTGAGACACGTCTACCAATTTACTACACATAAAACATTTATAAATAATTATGGTTAATTTTGCTCCATGTGTCAACTGATTATTATTGAAAAGTCTTTAATAAACCGCATCAAGAACAAAGCGTGTAACCTCAATTAATAAAAGCATTAGTAGTAATTTATCACGAAGGTTGTATACAGAGGCCTACAAAAGCTTTCTAATTCGGGTTATGGGTCGCAGGTAGCGCTCTGGACTACCGATTGGGTTTGGTCAGTGATCATATATTTCATAGAGAGGCTTTAATACTTTATTTCAATATTCATATTCAAATAAAATAAAATTATAACCCAAACGTATTCCAAACTAGAGAGGTAGAGTTAGTTTAGGTAATTGTGCAGTATCTTGTATTCGTTTAAAGCGGTGCTCTCTTAAGTAAAAACTGTACAAGTAAACTTTTAGTAGTCAGGAGTTGCCTTAAAATATCTTTGGTTAAAAAAAATGTTAGTCCTTGCTGTTTATATAGACTTGTTACTCATGAGCCAGTTTAATTGACAAAATAGATAAAGCTTTTAAAGTAGCCGTAATTTAGTTTTATGAATCACATAAACATAATAAATACCGAATATAATAAACCATGTACGAACAACTACTTATTACAATCAAAATAACTTGTCTATGCTTATAAACATCTGTGATCCAACCCAATCCGCATTTGTGATTTGTCAATACTCACATTAACTTGATTTGATATGACGATGATATTTTACCGCATAATGTCAATATAGCGCAGTGTTGTGATTGGCTCGCTGATATAACTGAGTTTCTGTGAAATGGATGTTGCGTTTATCTATTCTAATATGTAATTTATACTGTATAAACTAAATTAAATGTACACTAACATGGACACTAAAGGAAAGAAATACAACTTGTTTTTTTTTCTGAAAAAAAAAAAACATACACCATTGTAACGATTATCAATTTTTTTATTGTTATTTAGCTCAATGTTTAGAATACCTAAATCTATTTTTTAAAACCTAAACTATATTTTTTTAAATTAGAGGGTTTTTTAAAATAATCTTCAATGGAAATAAATAGAGTACGACTTCCAACCGGAAGGGCAGTCAAAAAGCAGACTCCATTAGTTTTACCAAACCATTAGCCAACTTATAAGCCGGGTTCAGTGTAAGCCGATTGAGCATCAAATAGAATTCTAATAACTAAAAACTAACCATATTGAAATTATAAAGGTTCGAATACAATTCCCAAGCAAATACATTCATACGGATATATGTATTTACATATATTTGTACATATTATTATATACACACATGTATTTTTTTTTTTGCTAAAACGGGTTTCCGCTTGACCACAGTTTGATGATAAACAAATAGCTGTTGCCCAAAAGTTAAAAAAATGACCGTCAGTAAGGTCATCTCAATTTTTAATTAAAAAAAACCGTAAATTATATGTAATTTATGCTCTAAAGTAGCATTATATTAAGCACATTGAAGAATAACTTAAATATGCTACAGAAACAAATATCTCCTCATTATATAACCATTCAACACTAATGAAAAACTAAATGCAAGATACTAACTTTATAAACTCTACTCTAAACATTATTTGTGGGATAAAAGGACAGCATATCCATTTTACCGAAGTTTTTACAAATCCTCTCAAAAAAGCCATATTGAAAACTATCACAAAGAAAATCTTTTCGTTTGCATATTTCATCAACTTTGGCATCTATGTGGTAGCTTTTAAAGTTGATTTTAGAATAAAGTGTTGGTTTTATGGTTGGTGGATTCAATAATTCTGGGAAATGCATTGTCTGATTCCATTTGGGAATACTGAACAACGAGTGAGTGAAAATTGGATTTTTAGTATTTGATAGTAACTGAGGCGACACACTAGTTGTTATAGCTGACCGAAAGACATTTTTTTTATAATTGGTCGCTGTAGAGTAACTCTACAGCGACCAATTATAAAAAAGTTAATGTTATTAGTTTGTGGGCGGAACTTAACTGTTAAGTTCCGCCCACTAACTCGGTTGTGACGGTTGACCTTCTCATGAAATTATTTTTTTGTTCAGTTACTTTTCTATTGTATCATTATTCGTACAAAACAACTCAAAAACAGTATTTTTCAATTTTTCTTATATTCCAAAAGCTGTGTGTCATCATTATTTATCATCCATATAGCATTGTTTATTATTATTTATTAGTGTATTATCTGAGTTTGTATTGTATTATTTCACTTATTTATTTATTTTACGTATTCTTGTACACCGTCCATCCAAAGGTTGTCTGGAAGAAATCGCCTAAGGCTATTAAGTCCTCCCAAATTGCATTAAATTAGTTCGTAAATTTCGTTCATTATGTAATTTTTTTGGTTTGCATTAAAGACATCAGTAATTTAATTGAGATTTAGAAATTTAAACTGTTCACTTATCAGTTCTGATTTTACCTCACAAAATTTATAAACCTTTTAATTTTAAAATCATTGGTTAAAGTTTAAAGAACAAACTTTTAAGGCAAATGTCTATCAAGATGAATAAATTATTATCTTTAGTGCTATTCACGGTACTTTTACTTTGCACGGGATTGTTTTTGTTTTGGAGTCTTCTATATTTAGTTTAGTGTCTAAGTTTAGTTTGTGTAGACTTAATTAATCAAACTTTTGAAAGATAATTAACTATGGCCTTAGGTCTTATTTAAGTAGTGTAAAACATATTAACTGGTATTACTTATTGTTGTAGTAATCATTGTTTTATCTTTAACTCTCGTTTTTGGAACAAATACTAATTGTGACAAAAACAGGTAATTTATGTCTATAAGACTCTTGTTAGCAAGTCTTATGACGATCATCTAGTAGTAGTATTTAATAAGATAAGGCTTACTCTATCTCGCATAGATCTATCGTAGATAGATAGATAGATATCAAACATATTTAAAGGCATTGGTTGAGCTTCTGCAAAAGAAAAAAATCAGTAGACTCACTGTAATAACTCAAAACTACAATGGTGCTTAAAATCAAGCAGGCTGTAAGCCATACCTAAGCCTGTTCCGTCTAATAAATAACAAAGCCGAAACACAAACTATCATTTTTTGGACTGTCTGACACGAAACAACTTCAACCTTACTTTCATCAAAATCTAGTATAGTAAGTACCTAAAAAAGAAACAGTAAACGGAAATTACTTTTCAACAAAAACCTATTAGAAGCTAACTTAAAAAAGTTTAAAATTATCATAGCGGGTAACTTGCCAAGCTGTGCAATCAAGTGCTAAGTTATGCCTTAATTGTTTTTGTGTTCAGTATTTGCGTGGCGCTATGTGATGCCTTAACTTGAAAATAGAATTCCGTTTAGAGTTAGCTTTATAATGCTTAAGGTAAACTTACTCTTAGTGTTTCCTAACTTGATTAGCTTCTTACCGCCTACCTGACAGTCCCAGATTTAATATGTGTATAATATTGTATAGATAGGACTACCTTTTTCTAGTACTAAATTTTGTACAAATAAATTCTGCAAATAAATGCATTGACATGAATGAGTTCAATTTACTTGAATGGAGGATTAACTTCATACTAACGTTAATTTGTTACAGATGTTATATTTTTTTTTATAAATTTTAGTTTATAAGTTAGTTTTTATTTAATTAAGCATTTTATGTTTGGTAAGTTGTTTAAATGAATATTATTGTTATTCGAAAAATTATTATGAATCAGTATACGATTAACGGCTGGTTCACACATGTCTCCGTTTTACTGTTCCGTTTTACCGTATTTTTTCGTCGAGGGCGAAATTAGTTGTATGAGCGAATTCACACATGGCACAGTATTCTGTATGTACAGTAAAAAATATCGTTCCGTAAAAAAATGACGTTTCGTTTTGTCATCGAATACTAGACGACTGAACGGTATAATTATCGGATACGTAGAATTTGAACGGATAGATACTGTGTGCGTGGCGGGCGGTGTGTGCGGGTGTACTTTATGCGTTATACGGTACTTATGTGTGAACATCGCATCCAGTAATGACGTATCTGTTGTACGTTATACGGTGCCTATGTGTGAACACAGCATAAATTAAAAACTTACCATTAAAACGGACTCCATGTGTGAACGGGCCCTAAGACTTGCCAAAGTATATTTGTGATGTAATTTCAAGAGAATCAATTTTAATTTAAGACAATTTATTGCTTACATTATATACAACATTTACAAGAAATATACCTTCATATACCTTCATTTAGTAAAGTTCATTCAAAACTAATACTAAATGAACTTTACTAAGTGATGTATGATGGTAGGTTTATTAAGTAACTAGCTGATGCGCGTGACTTTACCGCGTGGAATAGTTATTACCATAAAAACGGTTCTAGTGAGTTAACCTTAAAACATTGACACATACTGTTGTGGATATTTTGTTAGAATATTTCAAGAGAAATAATTCTTTTATACACATTTTTTTGATATCTTGAACCGTTTTCGCAGCGCATGCAACGGAAGCCCTCAAAGATGAATAATTTTCCCCGTTTTTTCCACATTTTCTATTGTTTCTTCGCTCCTATTAGTTGCAGCGTGATGTTATATAGCCTAAAGCCTTCCTTGATAAATGGTGTACTAAATAAAAATTATTTTTCAATTCGCACCAGTAGTTTCTGAGATTAGCGCGTTCAAACAAACAAACTTTCAGCTTTATAATATTAGTATAGATAAGATTTATGTGAATTATAAAACATTTTACTGGTAGATTATCCACGACATGATACTCTTTGTTAACTATGTATTTACCTGCCAAGTTGTAATTTTTAAAATATTTGATCAGTCAAATTATCGTTAATTTTAGCATCTCACACGATAAGTTCTGAACAATTTTTATTTGGGCGAACAAGTATTTCTATTTATGAAATGTAACTTTTATTTATTACATCAAATAGTATTTATTCCAGAATTCCATAGGTGACATTTATTGAATGCCAGAGCAAGGTAGTTATTAAAATGTTTATTTGTTCAGCTTCACTCATGCAAAACAGAAATTCCCTAGTATGGTGACCCGAACAGTTTTACACAGCTTTGATACATAATGTACATACCAGTTCAAATATCAACTGTCGTGTGTCGTAAAACAGTTTTATTCCATTTTGGTGGGAATTTCACCAGCTTTGGCACGCTGCAACTATTTGTTCGTTCCCATGCCCCAAAAGTTAGAACACGGTATTTTTAATCAAAATTACTATTTGTGTTGTTGTTGTTACAGTAAAAAATTTTTTTGGGAAATTTTATTTATTTTGCTATTTTGTATCTTTACCAACATGTTAACTTAAGAAATCTTATAAATGTCTCTCAAGTATTTATATCAGTTTAATACGCCTGTCAATTTCTAGGCGCTTCCGTTGGCGGGTTTAAGATTTTCAGCCAATGAATTGGATTGATCTGAGAAGTAAACGAATTATCGTTCTAAGAACTGGAGGGTCTAGAAAACTAACGACAATTTCTGTAAACTTCTTTGTTGTTCAAAAAGCTTTCATTAGTGGCTAATGAAGGTAACTATTTATAAACAAGACACGTCCTTCCAGTGAGTCGGCTGATCAATCCGAAAAAGGCCGAATAAACTAATGAGGCTTCCAATTAATTATATTATCTGGTCTTGCAAAGTTTGGCAGAGTCGCTCCAACTCAGGGGTGGAGGAAGGGCGTCAAAAAAGGGGGACAAGAAGCTGAGTTTGTATGAGAAAGGCACGAGATGATGAAGTCACTTTTTTTTTGTTTATAACTTCAAAAAATTATGAGTCAACTATTTCTAAAAAACTTTTATAAAAAAAAACATCAAAACAGCCCAAAAAGGCTTTAAGCTATTGGAATTTCTTCACCTTTACCTTACTACAGCCGCGTCCGAAACTTGATGTAAGTTCGCGAACTATTTTATCCGATACTACCTGAGATCAGTGGAGGGATGAGGAGATAAAAGCTCGGAACAGGATGTGATTCTATCTGGAATCTTGTTTTACCAGACTGTTGGCTAGACCAATTTTATGGATATAATGTTTGTCTGTGAGTAAGTATAAAGTTGGCGATTAAGTCTAATTGTTTTTTTTACTAGATTGGCTTTACACTTGATAGCAATCAAAACTGGTCTAGGCAGGATTAGAAAAAACTGTTAATATAAATGTAGTTGCGTGGGTCACATCATCACAATTTAACATTAATATATTTTTTACTTAACGTTCTATACAGTGTGGTCGAAACTGGGCAGAAACAAAGTAGTATGTAAATATGTTTTTGTTTATCACAATGTTTTTTTTACTGGTAAGTGAACGTAAATTCACATATAGCTTAGATATAAATAAAATATATAATTGATAGAAATCATATACAAACTATGATATACAAATCATATACAAACTATGATATACAAATCATATACAAACTATGATATACAAATCATATACAAACTATGATATACAAATCATATACAAACTATGATATACAAATCATATACAAATTTAATTTATATCAATATTTATCATTAGAGTAATTCGCTTTAAGCGGTTCTGATTATGAGAATAATAAATAAATGATAACAGCCGCAATATTACTAAATTACACACGTATATAAAATAACAATAATATATATATATAGAAGTACGTATTGAATATCCTATTCAGTCTAGCCAGAAAATCGATTAAAGTAGATACTAAAATATATTATCATTCACTATTCAACCAGACTTAGTTATCTATTTTTCTTTGCAGATAAAATAAATGTTTGATAAAATATTTTGTATCTTATATTCAATACACCTATTATCATTCATTGAGTAAGTAATTTTTGTTCATGAAGAGTTGATCGAATAACCTCTACAAGGTACTGGCACCATACCAACTATTTGAGACAACAAAGAAAATAGGTTTTACTTTATTCAAGCTTTTTATGCTTATTGAGGTAAACCAAAGTTTATTTTTGTTAATATAGATTTATAAGATTTTTCTTTTTTGTGCAAGCCGGTTTATTACATATACATCTCAAAATATGTTAATTAAAAATGCACTTCAATGTTACCAAAGAATATTATAGCCGACGCAGTCATTTGTTGGATGGGTGACCGTGCTAATAATGAAACGTGGCATTTTACCTGTACTTAAAATAATAAAAAAGATGGCTATATTAAATCACAAAATTTAATCTAAGTTTTCGTTTGAATCTCAATGTTAACTGGATCGTGAAATATAGTTAATCAAATTAATCGTCTACGATTCTAAAGCAATTAGTGTTTTTAATCAAATCCATTAAGAGTTTCTTTAAATAATACTCAATTACACTTAGATAGAGATAAAATTATGTTTTTGATGGAACTAAAGATGAAACTTCATAAAACTAGGAGATGTTTTTGGTCTGTTTGTTATATTTTTTAAGAATGACATTTAGCCAAAGTTAAGGTATTATTGTTCGCAAGTTAGGAGTACTTTGTAGTAAGTATAACTAGAAAATAACACTATCATCAACTCCTTTTTCAGCTTAAAAAGACGAGCAAAGTTGAACGTAACAGCTACTATCTAATAATTACTAACGTTTCAAAATAAATTGAAAGAAAATGTTGAATTTCGGAACATATTTTATTAAGATCATAAGATTTGATTGATGAATCTCTTTGAGAACTTAGTTGGTATTCCAAAAGTATTTAAGATTGATTGTAAGAATATAATCAAGCTCGTATCATAGTAGCTAGTGAATGCCTGCGGCTTCATTTGCGAAGTTTTGGAATGCCAATCTCAGAAATATGTCATTTCCGTTTCTACAATTATACCAAAAATTGAGATGATTTGTCACTGTTTTGCGGTTTTAAAGCGGAACAAATACACACCTTTGCCTTTATTACAATTATGGCATAATGTTCCAAAACCATAAATTTATTATTTATCTTATGGTTTTCTTAAAAAAAAGCCAAGTTCTTTTCTTGTTTTCGTATTCTTGTTTAGTTTTAATTTGTTAAGACACATTGAATATTCTCGACGCCAGAATTAGCCACTTTCGTACTGATTTTTTTATTTATTACTTATGAATTTACTCAAAAAAATAGGAAACTTGAAAACAACAACATTTGGCAAATTATAACGCATTGAACGTGGAACAAACCGGGGCGGCTGTAACTCCAACTAGTTTCCAATAAACTTGCTCGGGCCCAAGGGAAGGGCTCTCTATTGATTTATCGAGCAACTTCCACCTAGTTTGGCCAGAAGGGATTTTATTTAATCGACGATATTGATCTTGTTGTTTGGGCATTGCTTGGGCACTGATTTTTGCTGTATTTTAAACGCCCTCAAAAAGGAGGTTACTAATTGAATCTGTAGGTTTGTAATAGTGTCAGAATTGGATTACATGAGTTAATGTTGCTGGCGTTTTAAGTGAAACACAGTTTCTTATTTTGAGGTTAGAGTGAGGAAATTGACTATGATAATTGAAATTGAATATGATAATAGTAAAAAATTTGTATCGCAATGATACATTTTTGTTAAATTTTACAACTTTCCTAAAAATATCTTATTTCTTTATGTGCACATTGGGATGCAATCATTTTAAATTATAGATTTACTTAAATCAGCAAGGTAACAGTAAAACGCCTATTATCGGTAAGTTTTATTTTATAAGAAATGTTTCATGTTATTTTTTAATAACATATACTTTATGTATAAATCAATTAAAATGTCTTACCAAATAAATTAATTTATTTTTCGATAGCTCAATTAACTTTTCGTCTTCATTTACAGTGAGTCGAGTATTTACGTCTAAATAATCCAATCAATCAAGCGCTCAAGTCAGGAAGAATACATTTAGATTGATTGAGTACTTAAAGGCCCTTGTGACGACCCACTTCCGGTCGTAGGGCCGGGAGGGAAGTGGTGTAACAACAATTGATGCCATTAATATGCCTTTCAATTATTTATTTATTAGTTTATACGCAGTTTTTAAAAATATGAAATAAATTTAATTACTTTTTTAACTCTATATATTACGTCTTATACGACATGATGACAATCTGAAAAACATAATTGGGAAACTGGAAGCACGAAAAGGCAGAGGCCTAGGAGGTCATATATGGACCAAGTAAAGAAGAAGACGGGCTTCATTTCGTGTAAGGAGGTTAAGGAATACTCCACAGACAACGGCCTCGCCCTTCAATATGTGATGATGATACTACATGTAAACAAAAATAATATAAATACATAATGACTCGATTCGTTGCAGCGTAAAGAAAAAAGCGAAAAAAAATTAATGAACAAATACTTTCGTTCTCATACAATGTTTTAATGTAAAAATAGGGAAGGCAAAGACTTTAGTGTTCATTATACAGACCAAGATAACGATGCAATTATGAACACTCATGTGTTAAAAATATATCTCGCGTGTAAGAGAAAAAACAAATAAAAATTCTATGGCGGTTGAAATAGGTAAGCGATGTTTTCTAATCTAAGCATTGCTTGTTTTTGTTCTGTTACACGTACAGAGCGTATTGGATTTTCACCCACACATACATAGAATAAAGATGACAAGCACTCAACCATTCTTATCGTCAAAAAGTTTCCTCAGACGAATCTTGCTCATATTGTTATTTTAGGATAAAACTAGAAAAGAAAAGTTTTGTTTGAGCAGAATCTTATCGTTTCAATGTTTTTCGGAGACAAATTTCGAGTTTCAACAAAGCGGATTCCATTCGGATCATCTTTCTACAAAGATACATAATATATATATGTTTAGGTATTTCAACATACGAGAAGGTATTTTGACATTTAATGACGCTTGTGTCTCAAGAATTTGGTGATTTTTTCTCTAACAGGGGTGAAATTTAACAAAGTGAAATGTTAATGAAATTTCGTAAGATAAACGAAAGAAAAACACTTGATTATTTTCAAATGTAAAATAAAACAAAAAAAGTTATAATTTTTTAACAAAATAAACTTTTTTTACAGTTTATAATGTTTTACGCTACATTATTTTTTATACTTTTTGATAAGTAAATAAAAGTTCGTAGACAGCATTGAAACATAAAACTCAACCACGTCGAAATGTCATTTCAAGACAACATGTATAAAAAGTGCAGTTTTGAACAAGATGAGAAGAACTTCAACTTTTATCAGAAAACTTTGACTTGTCAACACCGGTTTCATCCTGAAACTTCCAAGTTCAATAAACTGAAAGTCCTGTGGTCCAGCGCACGGCATTTATTCATGATTACCAAAGATAAACAACTGCCGCATGCCATCGCTGTTTGTCTTCATACAAAGTCATCAAATCAGATTTTTAACCCCTGAAAATGTTTCAAAATTCAAGAAAACAGGGTAAGTCGGCCTCATACAAAGTTGCTTCTGCGTCGTATACGAGTGGTAACTCCAGTGTCAAGAGTTTTCAAGCTCTTAGCGCTTAACAACTGACATACTATCACAAACAGATGGGACCTACAACTTGATGATATAATATCATCTAACCCACAAAACGCTCCCTAAACGCGCCAAATGGAAAAGCAAATTTGATCTCCCATCCATAGACTGACTGTATCGACAGTTGCTTTACATTGGTAATCGCATGCGATCACCTCCGCTAGCTGAGCTACGAGCGCTACGAACTTACTTCCAACACGGTTTCGCTATTACATTTGAGAAGTCCAAGTTCAACAAACTACTGACTTGCACTGTTTGTCTCAGAATATTACTTTCTTCGCTACCAATATAGGTTTCCAATAGTAATACTGGATTTCCAATAGTTGAAGAGCAAACGGAGGGAATAATTACTAATGTCACTGCTTACTGTGCGTTTGATTATATTATAACTAGGCAGCTGTTTGTTTTTTTTTAACTACAACAGGCTTGCACTTGCCCATAGTTTGCCTGATGGTAAGCAACAGACATATAACCGGTTAGTTTTTGTTTGTTTTGCTTCCTTACTTTTAAGAATCACGAGTTTCTCAGCGCTGCCTTGTTCCCAGATTCTATACGTTCTAAAGATGGTTGTTAATACATCCGAAACGCGTAAACAACTTACGCAAAATTACACGGGAGTGAAAACCGTATTAGTTACATATTTGTGAGTTTCAATCTTGACCCTTATACACGATCTAGTTTTTAATACGTATAAAATTTCTTAGTCACAAAAATTACTACACGTCACTGAAGATGTAAATATAAAAACTATAAAACTAAACTATTTACATTAAAAAAATACTCATACATTGAAAACTTTCGACCTCTGTCTCCTCTACTAAATATTTGTGCGAAGCGAGAGAAAACTGAATGCGCCAGTTTGCAATTTTACCGGAGCGGTGTTTCGCAGGCGACCGGCGAAACCCCGCCAGAGCATAGACTCAATAATTCAGACCCATAATAAATTTGTATAGAAGATACAATGTCTCTCTCTCTCTCTACGATTCCTCATGAGTGAGGGCCGTGATGCCCCCGCAGAATTAATTCGCTAGGGGAGTTATCTTGGGCAGATACATCGTGGTGGGTGCCCCTTTTCACGTGGAATCGAATTAAAAAAGGTGTTTTCTTGAGATAATGAGTCACTACTGATCACAGCGCTCTGAGAGTTAGTAGTAGAAGTATCATGTGGATTGGTTTGTTTGAATGTATAAGTTATTTTTCTTTATAATATTGTGGTGTCTAACACTTGATGTCCTTGGTAACCGGCGGACGGTGGTGAAATCCTGCTTATTGACAAGCAACGCAGGTGCATCCGCGCGCAACGCTCTGTATGCAAATACTAAATTGCATTGTACCTGCTGCTGCTGCTGTGTTGATATTGTTAACATGCTTCTTATGTTTTTTGGATATTTTTATAGCATAAAATTTGGTATAGAAATGACGAAATATGGCTTGGTAAAAGTTTAAACCACCGAAGGGGCCTCTGATATGACATACAGAGTAATTTGTGTTTTTTCTTACATTTGAAGCAAACAGCCACTGAACTTGTAAAACAACATTAAAAACCTGGACTAAACAAGGATACGTCGAATGACAAGCTGCCTATTGTTTAGTTACCTAGTTCAAGACTAGAGAACACAAGAACAAGAGTCTAGTGTCAACACTCAATTTAGTCTGTTGATAAAATAAACTCAACATATTCACAGCAAACGATTAATCATGTTCACTAATTTTGTCCATTTCTCATTTCAAACACGATTCACAGAGATGATAAATCTTCTTCTCCAAGTTTTACTCAACAATATTTTTTTAATTTAAGCAAATCTGAATTTGCTGCCAAAACCCGCCTAACCAACATTCTGAATCAACGCAAGAAAATACCTATAATATTTTTACTTGATGTTCATAAGAAACATGGATCTGTAAAACTTGTCAGAAAGGACACATTTTACTCTGACACAATTTATTCCTGAAATATATCTTACCGAAATTCGAGAAAACAGAAAGAAAATAAGAAAAATATTTATTCATAACATAACTAAGCTTTAATTAATGTTGGCTGATTTAAAGGCATTTATTATGTATATGAGAGAATTAAACCAAGACTATGATACACCGGTCTAAAAATGTATGACCAAAAACTAAATGATTTGTAACTCAAAATTATTTTAACTCCAGTGTAATTTAATGCTCTAACATTATATTACCACAAGACTCAAATCAATGGTCATTCTATGGCGTATATATAGGTATACCTATATAGTTCAATTCTCTTGTAGATGGATTCTAGGAGAATGTTGAAATATAGGTACGTACGCAGCATGAATAAATGATACGTCTGGTCTGGCCTACAGCTTCTATGTACTACATCACAGACTTACTTTCGTCTGCTTTTATTTAACGTAGGTCTGATAACTCGTGCTGGGTTCTGGCTAATTGACAGATTCTTGAGTTAACCAGTAACTTCTCTTTGGAACACTGAGTTATTACTCTGTATTTATTATAGTAGTATATTTACATTATATTTAAATAAAAAATCAAAACAAGTCCGAATTAAAGTAATAGGAAACTATTATTTTAGGGTGTTTAAGCTACTCATGAAGCGGATACGGCTTTAACATCTATTAGTTTTGAAAAAAACATGCAATCATAGCTGCAAATACCACATATACCAAGGTTTGGAAGCTGCTGCTGCTGTTTGGTTTTGGAAGTTATAATTTGAATAAATCTGTTCTTTTTTTGTTTGGTGATAGCGCACTAATAAACAACTCATCTGCTGACGATGGGTCAGCTATTATACATTTCTGTGTTTTTTATTATTTTACCTATAAAAGGTTCGTAATTTCCATACAAACACGACCTCACAAATTTACTGACATATTTTGGCTGTTTTCACGTCTATTCCGTTTTTACCGGTAGCTTTAGCTCGATAGGGATCGAATCTATACATTTTCATTCCGTAAGTGTGATGTTTTATCTCAATCACATTTCCGCTGATGAAATGTGAACTTTATTATTAGATTAATATGGTTTATTTTCGTAGTGAGGATGTATCAAAACGAGGTGTTAAGAGATTGTGGTATAGCCCCCGGAGCTGTGAGATATTTATGGCAGAATCACACTGGGTTGTGTGTGAACTGGTGTTGATTAGGTAATCAAAATAATATGAGAGCAGTGTTTCGATATATATCAATGTTAGACTGTTTCATACACAACTGGGTTTTAGCATACGAGTAAGTTGAGCTAAGGAAACAAATACAATAAGGCTTTTAGTAACGTTGCCATTTTTTTAAAGAGAATATGCATACGTTACCATATAATATTTATAAATCACTTTTTTTAAACAAAACCTTTTGTGATTTCTACATTTATTTTACTACGTTAAGTACGTACATTTTTTTTTTATTTACAACCAATAATATTTTTTAATAGTAAACCTTTCGAGACTATAAACAATTCACATACTATTACTTAAAAAAATGTTTCCGCGGGAATCAAACCTAGGCCCTACTTCAGCAGCCACAATCAATTACCACTAAGCTACAAAGATGTGGACATATCAATTTGCACTTGGACATTGTAAATGGGCTATTTTAGCGTCAGAAACGTACCGTGTTATCTCTAAGAGGAGATAAAAGGAACAAACACATTTTCTTTAAAGCTTTGGATGCATAGAACGCAGTGACAACTATCTTTTTAGTAAAATATCAGGTGAAGACGGATAAAGAATAGTTTGCTTTCGGAATTATGACACTTAACAATAATTGGCCGAATGCTAAGCGATTGATAATTATGAGTGAGATAAAAGCGCTATTAAAAAGGGTTGTTTTTTAATAATTTAAAATAAAAATGTAGTTCAGTTGTACTTATTGATGGCATAGTATTCTTGTTTTTTTTTTAAATTTCAACTGGATTATTTTTCAAAGGTCCGTTACTTTTTCTTGGTTGTAGGTGTGTAAATTACATCTTATTCTAATTAAAAACAAATCGCCAACCAAAGCAAAAATAGTCCTGAAAAGCTATCCAGTTTCTGTGTATTTCAGCCTTTATTTTGTATCCTTTCCTGCAAATTAGGTTGCTCTTATTAGTTAAGTGATATTGCTGGTGTCGCCTGTGGATTTATCAGAGTGGAAAAAATGGGTTTTCCGCCGAATTACCTAAATGTGTTCTTGGCCGAATGTTTGTTTTGCTATTTGTTATGTATTATTTTGTCTTTGTCAAGGTTTCCTTGAGAGGCTTTCTATATCAGGATTTTTTTTCAGTAAATACCATACTAGTTAATGCTAATTATATCTGCAAGAAACCGTATGTGAAGTCTATGCTCTTGCTCATTTTTTATTGTTTCAGTGTCTATGTTTTTATAAGTAAATCAATCAACAACTTTGTACAAATACACGTACAACGGTAGTTAAGATGTAACTTAGAATACTATTATATTATAAATACTATTATTTTCAATGTATTTTTGTGTAAATTGTATTAACGAAACATTGTTTCTAATGGATATACATAAATAGAGATATGAAAACTTACAAAATATGAGCAAATCATTTCTTCTCTTGAAAATCCGGTTATAAACACATTGCAGCACATTTTCTTATCCAAAATGTACAGTAACAAATACGTTACTACTAAGAAGCCTCACAGAGTGTTACTCTTATCTCGCTATACCAGAGATAGAGATAATCGAGTAATATTCTCACTGGGCCGAGAACCGAGTCGTTTCCGCTTATTTTTGGATAAATTTGCATTTAATTGAAGCTTCGTGACGGTTTGAATTTTAATTAGGTTATTAATAGGGCAAAATTGGCTGGCAAGGGATCGGACGCGACGTAAGAGCATAGACGGTGAATTATTTTTTTGTTTATAAATGATTGATGATATGATATGGTTTCGTTTAGATTTTATTTCATAAATAAATGTGGGCGGTAATTAAAAATCACCTAAGTATTACTATTATTAGTTATTTCATAAATTTGGTAGCTGAAATGGATGTTAAATACTTCGTGAGCTTCCAGTTTGTATAATTAAAAAATAACTAATTTTCTTTGAGTTTTGTAAGAAAACACACTTAAAATTGTCATTAAAAGTAAATCTACGCAATAGTTTATAAGTAAAAACACCATTTTACCAAACCAATATCCAGCATAATCCAGCACCATTATAGAGACAATAAACCTCTCTTTTCCGGTAATCGGTCGCGAGAGCCCTCAGCGCCACGTCAGCGTAATCTGCGGCTCAAGGCAAGAGGCGACAACTCTTTACTTATGCTTGTGTTTAACGTAGATATTATGCTCTTGTTGGCTGATTTTGGTACAAAAATATGTTAATTTAGGTTTAGAAGAAAGTTGCTACTTTCTGTTCTGTTTCTGTTTAGTTCTGGTATCCAATGGGCTTTAAAACCGACCAATAGGATGACACGTATAAATTACAATCTTCTTCATCTTCTTATCGAATGAGAGAGGCCAACTCCGGTATAGAGAGTTTATCAAGCCGCTTAAGGGCTTCTGTCATGGCTTAGTGACTAAAAACAAAATTAATTAAAATAAAAAACGTATCGTTAACACACTACCCCTAAGCTGGCAATATAACAACTTATTTGATGACAGAATTATAAAATTAAATTCGTCAAAGCACTCGGAAACAAGCATCAAATCATAACCTTCAACAAATAATACGTACAACATAAATTTAATGTAATTCGCAGGTTTCGCAAGTTTTAAAATAAACTTGGAAATAAAAAAAATGTAGATGGCCTATTATTTATTTATTTATTTAATCAGATTATCAGAATTCCATCTGACTGTCATGTATTTTATAGCCAATATCTTCCAGTAACGCGATTGAGCCTTCAGAGAGTTATCACAATCATTTTCATACCCTAAGCCAATTTTGATTCCCCAAGGCCTCGCTTATCACAGATAATGAGTGTAGTGTCAGCACAGATAATCGGCCCTCGTAGAGAGGTTCGTGCTCAAGCTGCTGGCCCCGTCGCCGGGTCACGAGCACGTCGATACTATACCTACTGGGAGCCCTACGTTTAGCTGGAACTACTTTTATTATCATAAAAACTTTAATTTATTGACATATCTTGTTACTCAGGACATCATTGCACTCGCCAGCTCAACAGAAATGACCACACGCACAAGGGACACTGTGGGGCAAGATAGAATCTGCCTGTTTTGCATACAAAACAGGAATAAAATTAATTTAAAAAAAAATAAACCGATTTTGGTCTCTAATGTCACTAAAAAGTTACTAAATAATTTATTTTAATTTTTGCGTCTTCAAAATTCAGAGTTGGGAGTAAAGAATCCATCAAATTATTGATACTTGCAATCCTATAGGTAAGTAGTCATTTTGAAATCCGTAGTATTTGTTGTCGGTGCTTTTTTAACCGCTTTTTTCGAAGTCGGTTAAACAAATCTGTAAGTGGGTCTCAAACAGGATCAGGGTTTGACGTCAGATTTACACGTTAAATTTACTCCCAGGTATATCATAACAAATGATTCATACTTCAGGTGAATCCCAGTTTCTCAATGTATCAAGCTTAAAGCTTGCGATACAATATGAAGTGATCCTCATCAGAATTAGCACAGGCACAAGTATCTGCGAGCTGACACGTGCCTGCATGGGCTTAGATAGTATACATGGGAACTGGGAAATAATAGCAGGCAAATCTATATTTTAGTTCAGAAAATAAGTAATTTACATATATGTATACAAAAATTACTTAAACATACAGAAAAAAACTTACATAAAACAGATATTTACAAAAAACTCAGCACATCGTTGTGCGGCAGGAGGCCAGGATGGCAGTATTTCCTCTTTCAATGGATAGACTAAAACGTTGAGAGAAATAGCTGCCATCCCTGAGATCTGTGGCAAGGATCAAACGTTTGCTAAATAGAAATAGCAGGTAAAACAATTTACTGATTATTTTTAAGACAGTTACTTATTATTATTTTTATACTTAACTTATATGTTTACGCTTGATTATTCCTGGCTTGTTGTTAAGCATAATGAACCGTTACAAGCACTGGATATAATTAAAGATAATGTGGGTAAAGTTTTTTAAATGTTTAATAATTTAAAGCTATTTTTAAAGAAATATGAAGAATTTACGTATAAGGCATCAAAATGTTATTATATTATTTTCAAATGTCAGATATCGTTAGTTATATGATAAATGATACGGTTAGCTTACGGTATAATTTTCAGCTTTATACACTTTAATTATTCTCCAAGCCAAGCAAAGATAATATTGAAAAAATGAGCAAGAGAAAAAATCAGCTTTTACCCTATCTACTACAAAAAATTATTATTTATTAGATAGTCCTGTGTACAGGGTATTATGAGATTCAGAACATATACAGGCGGATTATAAATGGTCCTCCGCTTGCACGCAGCTGAGCTACATAGCTGTCACAAGGAAATGTCAGGCTATGAAGTCAGCGGTTACATAAAAATAATTGTTCATGAAATTTTGAGCCTGTCTTGAAAAAACTTAAAACTTCTACAAGTTATACTTTATTTTATTGTTATTTCTACATCTTACTTCCCGGGTTGTTTATGGAGGAATCTAATCAACGCATAATCTATTCACCATCTTTAACTTTACTTTCTACCTCTTTACATTTACGAGTTATGCTTAGCGGTAGATTGGATTTTTTAAGAATGGTAGATAGAATATCAGATATTTTTGCAAAATAAACCCAAGCGTGCTTAACCCAAAGCTGCAACAATGTTTTACATCAGGTGGTTGTAATCAAACACAAACCTATCTCACATAAAAAAGGAGATTAATGCACCCACATATCATGATATTTCTATCTGAAAGAATATTTTGAGTAACTTTAAGTTTAGTCACATCCAATAAATATTTCAAATAGATGTAAGATCCTGGCCTTATTTTGCCGAGACAGCGGTAAAGCGCGGTACACTCGTAATCAAAACGCACCCTCTGTGACAATTAAGCTGCATATACAATGTGCGATTTAACATCGTATTTAGTGGTCAGCTAAATATTAAATTTAGCAGTTATTTGTTTTATCTAAATGAGACCAGCGATGACTGTTCACAGGCAGCACATGCTGAATAGAGACAGGAAATTTTGTATGTACATAATGTGTTTGTCTTTTCCTTTCTGTAACTTGTTAATTCTGTTCGAACCTTATTTTTTGGTATTAAATAATATATCATTATATTTCATTTCAATAATATGGCAGCTTTACCATGAAGCAGAAACCTAAAAGTAAGCTGTAACATTATTCAGCAATTTAATCAATTTTTTACTGTATAGGTACAGTATTAAATTATTCGTATTAGATTTTTCAACTTCTTAAATTTTTCCAACTCAAACGTGAACTCTATAATATCGTTTTTTTTTGCATAATCGGTCTTTTCGCGGGCGTCATTGGTTATGTATAATTGTTGAACGTAACACCTGAACTAACTCGAATATCAACTGACCAACAAACAAAGCGTATATGCTTACTCTGCATTTGGAATTAAAATTAATGGTGCACTAGAAATGCTATTTCTTGTGTTCGTCCTCGGAATGCAAGATTGTGCCTCGAGTAGGGCGGAGAGTTGAGACAACCCGCTAGCTTTGTTTTTATAAATATAACGTATTATTTTTTAATTTTAAATTAAAAACTACTGTATACATTATTTTTTCGCCATAAATGTTATCTCTGTCGAAATAGTATTTTAGGGTAAAACTCCATAATTGTATGTGGCTTGCAGTAGGAAAAAAGATTTACAAAACAAAAATGTACTTTCGATTTTATTTATGGGTATAGTTATGTTATAACTGTATGATGCAAATCATTACACGTCATGTTACATGCTATATTGTACTTAAAAAAATGATTAGATATTGTATTGATAGATTGTATTAATCACTGTATTATAGTTCCCGTAAGGCATGATTAAATTTAGTTGTATTAACCGGCTAGCACTTACGTCAAAAATTACGTCGAAAAATTAGCTCGACAAGTTTCGGAAATCTGAGGTTTCCATCATCAGGAGGACGAGTAAGCACGCGACTAATCACACTTGTCGAGCACTTGAGCACTTGTCGAGCTAATTTTTCGACGTAATTTTTGACGTAAGTGCTAGCCGGTTAATACAACTAGATTGTATTAATGTATGTAGGTACTTGAAATTTACACATAAAAATTCACAAAATAAATGTGTCATTTCATATAGTGACCTATTAGTAAGCCATTAATGTTAGTACGGGTACTAATGAATTCTTGTGACCTTTAGCCCACACTTGATTTCAGTCCAGAGGTTTTCAAAGTTCTTCCCCCTAGACCTATAGTTTTAATAAAACATAGAAATAGAACATATATGTGCATCGAACATAGTAGTATCTATTTATATTCTTATCTTGCACGTGGGTTCATCACATACTCTCGATTATAACTCCTGTTCTGGCTTTTATTTTTGCTATTACTCATGATTATAAAACAGCAGCCAAAAAACCAGATTCACTTTAGACTACAGATTCTATAGTGTGTTTCAATTCAGGTGATGTGCTGTTTAATTGTTTTGTAATATATAAAAAATATGAATATATTTTTTTATTTACTGTCAAAGTTCAACACACACTGGGTCCGGACATGTCTAGTGTAAAGTGCAGATTATTCGTCAAGTCCTCATATTCCATTCAGGGCTCTGTGACAAGTCAAAGCAAACATGTAAATAACTAATTTGAGGGTCCCTTGCTAATTAATTTTACATTACAAGGCCCGCACCCTAAACTTTTAATTTGGGATGTTTAAGTCGGTGCTGAATAGTGAGATGCAGAAGGTTATATAGTACTTAGCTTTTATAATGTACCTAGTTACAAAACACAGGTTGACTACGGTGTGATATCCTTGGTTGGGAATGGTACAAAAAATTAAGTGATACTCGTGTATCTTTTATGCTTGTTAATTGTAGAAAACTTAGTTAGTTGGTGGTAACCCTGGGTGATTTGAGACTTCTCGACTCCAGAGTTTTCATTTCTAATCAAAATCTACAATAGTTATCGTTACAAAATGGTTTATTCGACGCATATTATAGTGCATAGGGTACAAGTACTTCAGTTTGACCTGTACTAGTGTTATTTCAGTGGAAATAAAAATATACATCTCCGCTTATTTTATTCTGCGCTCGGGTCGCCTACACCCTCACGCGCAAAATTAATTTGTTCGTTGATCTCATAATTACTTGTACGTACCTAATAAATAAGCTTTACAGGGTCTAAGGGCCTCGGTCATGTGAAGCAGCTCTTGTATACGCACTTATTTACGCACTCAAATTCAAATTTTTACTTAGTATATTGTTTTTTTTGGTCTTGAGACTAAAAAGACAACCTGAACGATAAATATATACAATTATGTATCATCATTGTACTTTAGCCAACTGTAAAATATCTTCTTCTTCTTCTTCCAGTGCCTTTCCTTAATGGAGGTTGGCTGTCAGCTCAGCGAACTTGTCACTATCTTGTGCCAAGCGAAAAAGTTCTTCTACGCTGGCAATACTCGTCCATTCCCGAATATTTCTCAGCCACGATTTCTTTCTTCTTCCAACGCGTCTTTTGCCTGCGATTTTGCCCATCATTATGAGTTGGAGGAAGTCATATTTCTCGTGTCGCAAGACATGTCCTAAATAGGCGACTTTTCTCTTTTTGATGGTCTGCAAAAGCTCGCGGCTCTTGCCAACGCGTAGGAGCACTCGTTCATTGGAAACCTTCTGTGTCCAGCTAATGCGTAGTAGTAAAAGTAAAAATATACATATTAATATTAAAGATGTGCTTTTTTTAGTTTGGATTAACATCAATAATATCATAAGGAATATATTGCTTCATCAAGCGATTCCCTGTTAATCGAACCTTAAGAAAGGACATCTATAAAACTCTCATTCAACTAAATCGGTGTGTGGGTGTGGTGAACGAATACACTATGAATATTCATAAAAAACCGCTTTTATGGTATTAACTAGTTTTAATGTGATATATTAGCATTCAAGAATAATATTAACATTATAATTGCGTAGACAGGTGCTTAACCTGAGTAAGACGCCCCTGGGGCACGTGTGTGCAAGATATTGGTCCCGCCACTTCCTGAGCAAGTTTTAATCTTTTGTTGCGAACACTAATTAAAATGGAAGCGTTGCAAGTGAAGTTAAAGAACAAACTCACGTGGCAATAATATCATAGTTAATAGACACCTAATCAAGCTTACTTATAAGTACCTACATAGCAGTTACTTATGATAGTCAGATTAGCAACTCTCAAATAAACTGCTTGTTTGATTCTGCATCCTTATCACTTTTGGCAGTGGACTAATAGAAGATTGACTGGTGATGATGATGATGATATAGATAGACTATATGGTGGCTCGTAGGATATTGGTTTAAGTAAATATATTCAAAAATGTAATTTGTGCAGTCAGTAAACAAGAATAAGATACGTTTGAAGTTACTGATCTCCATGGACACGTCATAATTTTGGATGCTGAATCTATTCTAATATTATAAAGCTGAAGAGTTTGTTTGTTTGAACGCGCTAATCTCAGGAACTACTGGTGCGAATTGAAAAAAATGTTTTGTGTTGACCAGACCATTCATCGAGGAAGGCTTAAGGCTGTTAAGTTAAAATCTGTAAAAAAACGGGGTAAAATATTCATCTTTGAGGGCTTCCCGCTGCGTGCGCTGCGAAAACGGTTCAAGTTGTGGGTAACAGCTACAATTTATAAAGCTGGAGAGGTGGTTTTCAAAAATAAATATGCTGCCCAAAATAACTATTCCACGCGGACGAAGTCGCAGGCACAGTCACGATAAGAGGATAGTAATCTTTAGATTATTGCGTGGAAATTACATTGTAGTCTACTTGAAAGGTTCGGAAAAGTTTGCCGTGAGGCGAAGGTAAACCAATTACTCTTCTTTAAGATTACCTTTGAGGAAAAACTTTGAAATGGTTAGGTTTGTTTTTAGCATCAAGGTTTGTCAATATCGGGAGGTTGTTTGAAAATCAATAAAATTATGATAGAATGAATGAGCGAGTCATACATATTGTACGCAATTATTATTAATAATCATTCTAATAAAAATATATATTAGTATTTTCATTTTTTTACATGTATACCAAATAACTAAAAAACAAAAGATTAAAAAACACAGATTTTTTTTATGAATGGCCCGGCAATAGTATTATGACATTATTGCACAACGGATACTAATAAGGATAGACCATTACTTTAAGTTTAATAGCCTTTTAATACAATCTACTGCAGCTCACAGCAAGGTGAGTACTTCTAACAAACTTTAAATATGCGCTACACAAATTATAATAGTTCATCAAACAATATTTTACACAAGCAAATTTAAACTGCTTGCTTTATGACTAGCCAAATATCAAATCCATGCAAAGGTGATATTAAATCTTTAAATCTCACTCACAATATACGTATACTGGTAAATTTTGGCTTCATTCGTGTGAAAGGCACAAGTCTGCGAACTATCATCGAATAACAAAGATTGATGACTTTACTGTAATATAATGCGAGGTTATTGGCTTTAAACTTCGGTACGTAAACATTGAATGTGTTCACTAGTTGCTTGCCTAGAGAGATGTGTTTGGAAACGGAGAAAATAACCGTAGTATTGATTATTTCATATTATGTTTTCCATATCAAGTTAGAGTCATTGCATATTTCATATCTTTTACATATTAGACTACCATAAAGTCATTTGAAATATTTAAGCTGACATATTGTATGATTACATACCTATTATTATGTTTGACATGATTTTTATAACAAAAAAAATCATTATTTTATTAATAAAACTTGACATTGTAACTTCTAAAAATAAAAGTTAAATTTATTAAAATAATAAGAAACAATATTTACACATATTAACACTAATAGAACTAAAAAAGAGTATTTACATCTAAACTAAATTTAAACAATCTACATGTGGTATGGAGCCAAGAACGCTGGCTGCATTCCCACGCTGGATTGCTATAGAAATCCTTTGCGAAAGGAACCAGCCAGCGTTCTTGTCTCTAGTGATGTCAATCAACATTTTATTTAATTTTTTTATAAAAGACTTCGTGCTTTTACCCCACGGACCAAAAGTTTCGAAGCCAAGCGGTACGAAAATATAATCAGTCGATAATGATGTATATTTTCGCCGCTTGGCTTCTTCTGCTGCGTCCGCCGCGGCTCCTGCCGCTTGTACTGTTCCACTGAGGCGAGAAGGAGCTAGTGTATCGACGCAAGTTGCGTCCCATACAAGAGCTTTTCCCCGCTCCCAGGGAATTAGTGTGAGGCCATCGGGGCGCTTACCATCGTCACGGACCATGCCAATTGAAATAAATATAAAGTATAACTTCACCAGTCACTAAGTAAACGTATTTTTTTTTTGGAAATCATTTAAAAAAATTAAAAATAAAGTTACGTGATTAATTTGTTGAATATGTAGTAAATATGCCATTCTTTTATTACATCACGCGATTCGACAAGGAAACAAATTTATTTTTAAGCTGTATAATGTATTCGTTTTCAAACGTAGTCAACGTGTGTTTGTGTGGTTTGCTGAATGTAGATTTATTCGTGCAAATGTTAACGTATTAAGCACTGGTACATCAAGTTTCAGTCATATACTTAGATTGATTGGTTAAGAAAATCAGTAAAGCAAAACTAACTGATATAGTTATGGGTACACGGTTGCATAGGGTAAATTTTCAAATAAAATTTAAGCAGTTTAAATTTCAGCTTCAAAACCGAGTTAAATAAGATTTTTAAGACTAATATTCTTATACTATCATAAGATTTCCAAACATAATCATCAAAATAGTTTGGACAATGTTATTGACGTGAGGTTAAACCGAAACAAAACACATTATTTTTCTTGTAAAAAAACCATGTATGGCAACAATATGTAAAACCCTTAGTCCCACAATGTGTCTACCCTTAGCATTTTCTTAAACTAATAAGGGTTAAAAACTAACAACCAAATAGTACAAGTTCGTTATTAATTTAATCCGAGCACATCACGTCTTCTTTGTTTGCATTTTAGTGGTTAAAGTAAACGACTTTTGGCTTTTTATCAGCTCGCACACAAAACCATAATGTTTAAGTAAGTTTAGAGTAAATCCAAGTATTAAGTTTACGCATTAAGCGTTATGAGAGCTTTGTATGGGCTCATGTGGCAAAATTAATGAGAAACTAAATTTATATGAATTTTCAAATATTTGCAAAGCTTAATATTGACCACAGCAGCAATATTACTAGCTTTTTGAAGTTTTTTTACAAATTATGACGATGCCATTACATATTTTTGTACACTAGTTGTTAAATGTTGAAATATGATACTTGTATACAATATTACTCCATGCAATGAATAATGCATGCAACTTGAGTATTTGATAGATATGTAGGTATCTGAAATATCAGAATGGAGTAACAAAGATATCTAAGAAAACATTCACATAAATTTCATAGAGTTTTGACACTGGACTTACAATTAAATATTGAGTTTTAATGAACATTAATCCTCTTTTTAATTATCAAACGTCAGACTAACAGAGACTCTGCAAAGCAAAGACTAATCTCAAAACCAAGTTTTCTAATAAATTTAAACCCTTTCTTTGTCCTAGGTCTAAATGATCATCAAATTAAAGCTTGCTCTGAGGTCGGTGTTCTCTCGCAGATATTATTTAAGAACGAAATTGTATTTAAGCTTGTACTAATGCTGAGTCAAAATACTTTAATCTGGTTACCGTACAATGGTTCTCTTGAGATTTTGGGGATCTTTGTGTATGGAGGCAAAATCTTGAAAAGACATTTAAGTAAGTGTTGTCAACTCTGGTGTCAGGAATTTAGAAGTCAACGAAAGACATCATGGGTCTTTTTACAAAACGTGGTTTTACTATGAGTTCTCCAGTCTACTTTGAAAATACATATGCAGTCCGTTCGTGTTGTTCAAAATTTGCTTTTTTCTGACATAATAATCAAACTTTCAAATTGTTACCAATAAAAGATCAGCATTCTGATTTGAAGTACATATATACATTTTGATTGTTTGTATGTGATGTTTGAACAGCAAAACCCACTTTTTTATTTTAAAAGTCCGATACTAACATTTACCTAAGCCGCGTTTTGCAATAAGACGGAAATAGTATGAAAATTGTAACAAAATATGTAGCACCCTTACTTTATTTTCCCCACGGACTTGTTGCAATCTTCAAAGCAAAAGTGAATTAGTTCTAACTGGATAAGGACGTTCAATCCTTGACGTTATGATTGCTTACTATCAGGCAAATTATAGTAAAGTACTAACTCACCTTTTCTTTACTAGCTCACTCCGCATAAAAAATACATTAAGAATAGCCCATATTTATGAAACTTCATATTTACTAGTAGGTACTACTGGTTTTGGGTTTTTTCTCAGTGTGAAAAATTAAGCACAAAAAACTAGTTCTAGATTTACATATACTCCATTACTATTACATTACAAAAACTTTATTTCATATCTTGTTCATAATACCAGAGTGATTATCACATTAAAAGTCTGAAAATGAAGAAGTAAAATTTTTCAGCGGATTTTCCCAGTTTGGAAAAATACGCTAAAATGAACTCATTTAGGAACAAACCCTCTTTTGAAATAATACTTACAATTTCGTTACGGGCAAGTGAGAATTAGAGTGTTCAGAAAAAGGGTGAAAATACGAGATTTCACAATGTAGGTACACCTACTATATAATATTAGGAAATTTGTCTGTTTATCATATCAGACCACAACCAAGAAGTGGGTTTGACTATATTTCTTACCCCTTTTAATCATATTAATCTCGAGAAAAGTAGTTTTAACATTAGCTATCCTATGACACGTCTATCATAAATGAATAAAGTTTTATTAAAACAACACAAAATTAAACTATACAATAAAAACTTAAACTACATCTAAAACTAAAATACTTAATCTAAAATGCCCGTACTAGAAGGGAAGGTCCCCAAAATGCTGGCGGCATTTCCGCGTTGTATGGCAATGCTCACCTTTTGAGCAAAGTAGCAGCCAGCATTCTGGAGACCTGTCACTTCCACCAAACGCTTGGCCAGCTCCCGATACAAATCCAACGCAGCTGGACCCCATGGCCCCAATGTCTCCACCGCAAACGGCACAAACATATAAACGCGATCGAGTTTTGAATATTTATTCCGTTTGAGGTTCTCGGCTTGGGTGGCCGCGGCGCCAGCCTGAGCACAGGTGGAAGGAAGGTGAGACGGTGCCATAGTGTCCACACAAGTAGCATCCCACACTAATGGCCGCCCCATCTTCCAGGGAATTAGGGTCATACCGTCAGGTCTTTTACCGTCGTCGCGCATCAAACCATTGGGTTCTAAGACCGATGGGACGCCAGCACTGACAAAAGCCCGACGGATAACTTCATTTAAACTTGCATGACGCGGTAAACGCCCTACACTCTTCTGACATGACAGTCCGTGGTGGCCGAACCGGTCAACATTGTCACCACACATGCAACGATGTGGGACCTGGCAAGCGACACCAACTCTTAGGGATACGCCTACAGAAAAACTATTGTTATCAAGAAGTGTTCCTAAATTACGCGATGGGATTGCATGAAGCCAAAGACCCGATTCCCATCGAGCCACAGCCAGAAGGCGAGCCCGCTCTGCGGTAGATGTTGCCGTATTTACCAAATTCTGGTATTCTAAGGAGCAGAGCGGACCGTCCCACAGGCGCTGACAGGTAGGGACTTTGGGCAGTTCTTCCGAAGGGCAGGCATCTTTCCAGGCTTGCAATGCAGGGACAGAAAAAGTGATGGGTACGTTTTGAAATGACGGGGAAAGAATTGATTTTACTAAATTTTGAACGCTATATGTAGATGACAAAAAAGCCGGCAAAGCTACTGACGAAATTCTGCGTATGCCCAAACCACCAAACCTAATGGGCAATGAAGCTTGAAGCCAGCTACGGTCATCAAATGGAGCATTAAGAATGGTGGTAAGTGTGTCCCTCTGCATGTTGTCAAGCTGCTGTATAATTTCATGTTTTTTCCAGAGTTGACAACATCTGAGGACACACATAAATTTGGGCACAAACAGACAGTATTTTAAAATAGTGAAAGCTACGTGATTATTAATTTTGAGCAGATGATGGATACAAGATTGAGACTGGTTAATTTTTTCCTGAACGAAATCTGAAATTGAGTCATCTAGGATGGGTGACCCTAGGAGGTGTAAACTTCTATCGTTTAATAATTTAATATTTGGAGTGAGATTTTCAAAACGGTGTAAGATATTATTTTGAGTCGTAATTGTTGATTCAGGAATATAAATTTCGCATTTAGAAAAGTTTAAAGATAGGCCTATTTCATTAAAAGCTGGGATTATTTTGTTTAAATCGTCATAAACAGAATCTATTTGTCCTCCTATGGTCCCATCGTCTAGATACCACACGTTGAATTTCGATTGTAGTTTTTTGATAATGGGGTGTATTGCCAGGCTGAAAAGAGCCGGCTCAAGAGGGTCACCTTGTTGACAACCTAGCTCAGAAGAAATTTCATTATTTTTATATGCTAATTTTGTCGGGTCACCGTAACATTGGGAAACGAAATTAAAAATGTGTGGGACTTTTTCTTTAACTTCGTTCATAAACACAGACCTCTTTACAGAGTTAAAAGCATTTTTTACATCCACCTTCACCAGAACCTCACCTCCTTGGTGATTCAAAAAAGTTCTTAAGGCATGTACCGCTGCCTCACAACCTCCTCGTGAACCAAACCCTAGTTGTATTGGGCTAAACTCCGCAGAAAGAAACTCTTTAATATTTTTACAACAGATTTTAGCTGTGAGGCGACGGTACACTGTTCCTATCGCTATGGGTCTTACGCCCCCGTCTTTTTTGCGAAGGGCGCAAAGATTAGCCCCATATAAAACGTTTAAAACATCATGGTTAACCTTGCCTTGCAACAACAAGTTAATCAAATTCGTGAGCTCTTTTAACAAGGTATCCCCGACTGCCCCACACCCTGCACCAGTCAGATCTTTTAAATGCTGTGGTGTTAGACCGTCGAGCCCACCTGCCGACCCACTAGGGAACGTGCTGAGAGCAGTGGCAACGTCATCAGGTGTCACCACCAAGGACTCCTCCTCTGCTTCCCCTGAGTAGTGAGGTGTTGGTGAAAGCGGATGTTTGTCTTGAAGCGCCAACAAGGTGTCCTCATTGTCGGGTGCTATTGTGTCGCTAGAAAATAAAAGTCTGGCTGCACCTCGAATATCACCCTCGGCCATTTTGTTTTCTACTAGATTTAGGTTTTTAAAGTTATCATTGGATGGCCGAGTAGTCATATGAGGTGAAATTGTTAATAAGGTGCTTGTTCCTGCATTGATTTGGCAATTGCGTTTAATTTTTTTTACTAGAGACATTTGATTAATATCTTCCTTTGTAACATGTAGAATGCGGTATGGAAAAGACAAGAGATGAGACCAGGCTTGGCTTGTATTTTTTGAAAGCACTTGTTTTATGTCATTTAAGAGACATGTCGCTACTGAAATTCTTGCGCCGCGTGGTATTCTTTTCACTAAAGGTAAAGATTTTTTATATGTTGATAAAATACTACATAAACTTGAGTCATCATTAGCAGCATTACTTGAAATTGCAACAGAAGGTACAGAAATGTGGACTTTACCCTGATGAATTTTTAAACCACGAGTTCCTTTGAAAAACCGTAGGCACTGGTCACATCTCATATTATTATCCAGCGACGTATTAGAATTTTGAATTTCGATATCAGGAAGTGAAGCCGTATCCCTCGAGTGAGATGTTACACAAAAAGCTGTCTGTGATAGAAGCTGCCGCCTGCATCGCTGACCCTGCTGGGGCAGCGCGGGCAGCGCGGGCGGCGCGAGCGGGGGCGGCTGAAGTCCAGGTCCATCCGGTGGCGTTGAAAAAATATCCTGCTGGGGCAGCGCGGGCAGCGCGGGCGGCGCGAGCGGGGGCGGCTGAAGTCCAGGACCATCCGGTGGCGTTGAAAAAATATCATCTCTTGGTGATGATTGCATTCAGCAACATCAAAAGATGTAATCGTTTACAAATTCGATAATTTTTATTGTTTTGAATTCATAACTGTCACTTTGGGGCTCCCACATAATATGTTTATAAATGTTTATATCTATCTGAAATTATTTACAATAATAAAATATAAAAACAAGTGAAGGAAAACTAAACATACTACTTCTTACTACAAAAAGGAGCACTTAGAAAATCTTTAGAAAAGCCTAAAGATATTCTAAGTGCTCCAGCCCACTACCAGAGGGCAGCGTACCCAGCATGCTGGCCGCATTACCACGCTGGATGGCAATGCTGATACGTTGAGCCAGAAAAAGGCCAGCATTTTGGTCACGCGTCGCGTCAACCAAGCGCTCCGAGAGGTTTTGGAAAAAATGATTGAAATGATTTTCAAATTTGAGTCCGACATTTTGTATACTAGTGGTGACTCTTTTTATTTAGTTGGGCGAAGTTAAGAACGTGTCCAGTAATGTGTCTTGCTTAAGAAATCTCAATTTAGCTACAAAAATAGTTTGTCGACTTGAGATCCGAACCCGGGGTCACGCGCTTGAGTCACGACGAACAACCACTCGGCTACTCAAACATTAAGTATTAGTTCGAAATATTTAGTCGTATTTTGCTTTGTAGGTTGAATAGTCGTTACAAGCAAGATTTTTGTTAGTCACTGTTGTGATGTCCGGGTTCAATGTCCAACAAGCGGTTTTGGCCGTTAATTTGGTTTTGTTTACATTGTATTCAGAAATCACTACGAAGTTATTATTGACTGTATTGTTCTGAATATCACTTTTTTGGCACTGTTCCGTGATCTACGGGATATCACTTGTCTGTTTTGTTGTTTTCACTGTTTGTTTTAAGCTGTCTTAACACGCAATTTCTTGTGAAAGTATTTTCTCAAATTTCTCCACAGAGCATTGATTTTTTGCGAAGAAAACACTTTCACAGTATAATCACTCTTTATAGTTCACACTTATAGCGTTTTCGTCCACTAATATTCACTTATTTATTTTTAAAAATTAATTTAATACGGAGCCGATGTTCCCTGCCACACGCCCTCCATAAAATAAAGTTAAATGGATAAAATTTAAGGTTACTTTATTGTACATTGAATAGCAAGAAGAGCTTGAAAGTTAAAAATATTTGAAAAAAAAAAACAATAATGTATGTATTGTGACCGTTGTGGAAATAACCGCTGGGCAACACTAGTATACTCTTAGGCATATTTCAGTTATGAGAGCCTCCAAATTTTCAAGAGCCTTCAATCTGGTGGAGCTGGCATATGTTTGCTCCTAATTTTCGAGCTGAAAATAACAAAATTTCAGACTAAAATACGTTTTTACCAGACGCATGACTTTCTGAAATATTGAAGCCTGAATATGCTTGAAAGTTAATTTATTTGCTTATTATGTTGATATGAAATGGAATGCCTTAGCATATTCATCTTATAAAGGCTGAAAGGGTAGTATTGAGTTTAAAAATAGAACAAGTAAGAAAAAATCACAATGCTAGGGTGTTTCACGTTCTCATCAGATAAACAGAAAGTTCACATATTTAAAAAAAAACACTGGAAAAGAAAAAAGTAACATACATAATATATTGATCAAAACCCTTTGAATTTCTATACAATTGATGGTTCAGCTATCATTGGCAAAATATGTTAATCTTAAATTCATCAAATTTTTATAAAACCTGATGAAATCAAATCAATTTTAAACATGGAAACTATCAACACAAAATAGAAACATAACACTATCCTAGGCACCACTCCTTGATTCAATATTACAAGTAAGACAGTATTCGACAAGCAGTTTAATTAAAAACAGGGTCGGAGGAAAGGCAGTCAATTTGTGTGGAAAAACTTGGGGGATAATCAGTCCAGCCCTGGGGGAAATCTGGCCCTTTCCTGCTTGTAATGAGGAGCCCAAAAGATCTCGAGTGGGGATATAGTTTGACAAATTCGCCTGAATATTTTAGGCTTTAGATTACTACCTCTATATTGTGAATAAACTATGAGAGGGTTTTTTTGAGAACGCCAGAGTAAAAACGTAACATAGACACGCACACACACACACGCATATCTTCATGTGTGTTTATATAATAAGCAATATTTTAGAGTATATTGAGCACACTGAATAGGTTTCTTTGTCATTCGTACCTACTGAAATCGCACAATTTAGTGTGTATGAAATTTTGTCATATGATTAAACTAGTGGGTGCTCGCGGCTTCCATCGCATTAAGAAGTAAAACTTGCATCGCCTATTTCACCCCTTTTAAAGAAGCATTTCCAAAAATCCTTTCTTAGCGGATGCCTACGTCATAACATCTACCTTCATTCCAAATTTCAGGCCAATCCGTCCAGTGGTTTGGGTTGTGCGTTGATAGATCACTATATCAGTCAGACAATCAGTCAGTCACCTTTGAATTTTATAAATTTAGATTTTAATAACTGATTTAATTAAGACTCTTAACCCATTTTTACGTGGGTGCTAATTTAATTTGCACAAATTGGTTGTTACAAAATAATTGATATTAAAAATAAATAGGCATTCAATTGACGGCTCGGAAATAGTAAAGTTAATCAGAGTCTTGATTGTTTTTCCTCAGTTTCCATTCACAAGCGGGCCGGTGTAATTATAGCAGAGACTGGCCTATTAACCAACGAGCCTACTTGATAAGCTAAGCTAACACTAAGCTAATTTCTTACACTGAACAGTAAACCACATGACAAACTACACCCGCACAAGTGATATAGTGGCCCAAGGTTCCATTCCGTTGCTCATAATTTATACAAAGAACGTACGTATGCTACGGATTCACTTATTTTCTTTATGAACTCTTATGTCACTTACACAGTTAGTAAAACATAAATAAGAACTAAAATATATATAGAAGGCAGCGAGGCTTTTAAGCAACTACCTTTAGATCTTTTAATTTTATACGACCTGTACACTTATATTATGTATATCTGAACTAATTGAATTGATTGATGAGTTTTAAAAATAAATATAGTCTAAGATGTAAGTTCTTAAAAAACTGTAGCAAAAATCATTCGTTTCCCATTTTTATACGAGCTGATTTACTTATTTGCTATAAAAAATACATGTTTTGTATTCTTGAGGTAATACTGTCTCAGGATGCTGGGGTGGGCAAGGTTCCAAACTCGATAAATAGCTCTTTATCGAACGGACTTTGCTAATTAACGTACCTGTCTAGATTGTGCTGATTTTGTAGACACTGATGTTGACTGTTCTACTACCTACTTTTTAGCGACTACTAAAAATAATGTATAAATAATAATAATAATAAATAAATAATAAATATTTCAGGACATATCACACAGCGCCATCTAGCCCCACACTAAGCAAACGCTTGTGTCGTGGGTACTAGATAACGGATATAATACTTATATACTTTTCTTTTGTAAATATATACTTATTATACATACAAACGATGTACGTGATCTCATGCATGAGAAACGTCTCTTATCAAAATCAAATGTGATAAGTCTCTTATCAAAAAATGCTGAATTACATTTTTTTATATAAAAGTAAATGTAGATTTGTCATATAAAATACATATATCTGCCAAATGCTGCAAATGTTCTTAATAACAGGTTTTTTTTTTCGGGAACCCAATCTTTTGGACTCATTTAGAGCGTGGGCTAAAGAACGTGTATTATTAAAACGAAAATATTATTTATTGCTCTGTTAATCTGTTCGTTTCCCTCTGCAATTCATCGTTATCTGAATCACTGAATCTTGTTTTTTGACATACATTTAACATTAGATGAGTGTCTATAGTAACAGTTATTTTCTTCAAATAATGCATACATTTCCTACATACACGTCATTTGTACTATCAACTAGTCTCTATAATATAACTATAGCACCAAACATTAGTTTAAATGTGTTACCACGTTTACTTGCCCCAAAGGCAAGTCTTCCGAGTATTCCCTCCATACCTTTGAACTCCGTTTATGAAGTTCTAAAATTAGGTAACCAAGGAGACCCCTCCCCCCTCCTTGCCCCTATTCCCCGTGCTTATGGCCACCGAGCGCCATCTTTTTATTTTTCACACGTGACTCTTCCAACCATGAAATGTGAACGGGTGTAGAATATCCGTTTACACTAATGCTTTTTCTCTGTCTGTTTTGGCAAAAATAAGATAGAAAATATATAAAAGATAAACTTAACTTACTTTTTTTTTTAATATGTATATATAATGTTTATTTTTTTATTATTATTTGGAAGTGTTACTATTAATTTTTATTAACTTAAATAATAGAAAATAAGACAAAATTAATAGAAAAATAAAATAAAAGTACCATATATCATTTCGACATCACTCACGCATTAAACATAGAATAATTAACATTTTTGACTTTCGGACCGACACGTTCGAAGAGTCAACGCGAGTCCTGAGGATGCCTCGTGGAGAGGCGAAACACGTGTCGACTAGAATAAAGAGAACAACAAAGCTTCAAGACACAAGGTGCGGTGTTGGGAAGATCTTGAGATCCACGGAGGCCACGTTGGTTAGGAGGTGAGGTGTGGCGGTGGTATATGGAGGAACACACCTAAAAACCATCAAGTTTGTTGCTTGATGTCGGTTAAGTAACAGTCGCAGCGGAAAAACACTACATATATCTCCAGAGTTTCAGTAATTAACATTTCCGTTTGGAATATTTTCAATTTGCATGTAAACACTTAAACTATGAATAATTGACGTGTAAACTTTATTTTAATTTTTTACCAATAAATGAGTTATGAGTTATGTTTTTGGAAGTATAATTTCATTTTTCGGAAAAAGTCAATGATTTAACTCCTACATTCATTGGTATAATTCGTTGTATTAATAAGTACTGGTATTAAGATGCTTAATTTATTATATTCTGAATATATTCATTTAAATTTTAGTGCAACTTTTTTTTAAACATGTTTCAACCAACATGTTTTACCCCAAAAATCAATCTAAATAAACAAATCATAAAGTAAAGTATTAGAAACAGCCAATTCCCCACATACTTCGAATCTTTTCCTACTATACAGACTTGTGTGAAATGATAAAACCATGGCCGTCAAACCCGTCATCCAGACACCCTATATAAATCACGTGATGGCTGGAACGTTGTCTGTCGGCTGTTCGTTTAGCGGAACAAGGGACGGTGTACTGACAGTCAGGGGGTAAAAATCCTTGTATAGTTTGGTGATGTTTTAATAGGAATTGCGGGAATTTTGATGTTGCGTAAAATTCTACAGTTATCAGTTGATCAGGTGTACTTTATTAACGAAGCAAACTTACTTAAAATTTTCTCTTTTATCAAAGCTTGCAAATTTGGTTTTGTAATCATCTTGAATGCGTTAAAAACCAACCAGAAATTATTATTATTAACCAAATTTCCTTAATTTTTGGCGTCATTTTTTATTATACGACTTCGAAAGAGAGGAGGTTCCCAATACAAGTGTTTTTTATTTATTTTGTTCATAATTTTTCAGACCACGTGTTCCTACCTCCACAACCGTCCTCAGGTGCGTTATTATGTTCTTGACGTGGCCCTAATAGATTATTTTGCTATCATTCTTTTTGGCCAAATGGTGCTTATCCCATTCTAAAATATGTCTACTAGACTGAGCTAAATCATGTCACCATATATATAATAGTATAAGTCCTATTTGCGTCCTTAAACAAAAAAAAAACACTACATAGTTTAAAAAAAATTGACATAAAAAACGTCACTGTCTAACTCTAACAAACCGATTTATTGTGCGAGCATTGGTATGTAAATAAATAAAAAATGATACATTAATCATGTCATTATTTTCAAGCCTTGTGGAGCCACTGCTGGTTATAGGCCTGCTCCTCTAAGTGCCACAGGCCTTGATATCACTAATGCCTAAAATAAAAAAACCAACACAAAATTTACTTATGCTTACAAAAACAGTCACATGTAGGTTACACTGAAAATAATAAAACGTATAAAATATTCAGTATCAGCACTTCATCCATACAACACAAACAGAAGAACTCCGAAGTGAGTCTACCGGGAACTTGCTCGCGTCCTTTAATCAGGGCTCCTCCATGGAACATTCTATTGACTCTGTCTCATGTCACCAAACTTTGCCAATCAAATACGGAATGGATGATACACGTGATAACTGGTTGAGGGAAGTGAAACAAGAATTCTTCTGACTACTCAATAGATAGATAGATATATAAATACTTTATTAAAACACCACAAATGAAACAATACAAAAAAAACATACAAATTAGAATCAGCGTCTTAATTGATAGGTATTTAATTATCTTACAAATTAATGATAGTTACAGTATGTCACATAAGACCTGCACTAAACGATTTTCTTTCACTTTTATTATACTTATTGTGAGATATTAGATTCTCTTGAACAATCCTTGTTCCCCACAAACTACAAAAGTGATATTAAAAGCAAAAGATTAACATTTTTCAGTCTTCTTTTTATTGAATGAGTGTGGCCAACTCTGGTGTGGACTGTTAAACAAGCCGCCCTAAGGGCCTCTGACATGGTTTAACGACTTCCGTACTATGACAAACAGCCGGTACCTACAATTTTACGTGTCTTCCGACCCACGGAATCACCCAGAATGGAAAGCCACTTTGCTTTTTAGTCGTTACTTACGAAATACCTGAGATTTAAAAAATGATTCACATATTTTTACCCCTTTTTAATCAAACTCTGCGTTACTAGCTGATGCTTTTGGTTTCACTCATATTCACACATGATGAAAGTAACCCATGCCAACTCTTACACAAAATACTCAAATAAAAAAATCACGATGATCCGTCGCTCGAAACAGCGTTAGACCGAAACAAACTAACTAAACACACTAACATACAAATAAACATACTTTTATACAATGGTTCTAATTCAAGAACCCCTATCTACCTTCAGGCCTAAATCTGCGCCGCTACCCCCGCAAGAAAGTTGTGAAAACAAACATGGCCCAGATCGCACTCTTTACAATACAAACAAAACACTCGCTGATTTTATTCTGTCGTGTGTGTTTCGTGAACACAAGTGTTATACCTTATTCTAGAATTTCTGTAGTATCTGTACGTATAATAAAGCTGAATAGGTTCAAAACTCTGAACGTAGTAGATATAAGAAATAGTTACATTTTTGGGTATACTTTAAATCAATAACAGAACACGTTTTAGCAATTTTTGTCTGTTTATCTGTTTGCCTGTTCAGTTAGACGCCCATAAGATAAAAACGGCGGAACGGATCATAATGATTTTTAGTATGTAGGTAGGTAGTATAAGGTTTTAGAAGTGTCATAGGCTTTTTATTTCAAAATAATGCCTGCGAAGCCGCGGGCGTCCATTAGCATTGAATAAAGTGTAACCATCTCGAGTAAGAAAGATATATCTTAAGTAACATATGTGGTAAAAACAAATAACTCTTACATTTTTTTGCGTCGTGGTGTATACTATGTTCGTACCTTTAACGAAAAATATAGAATTCAATAAATTATCAAAATACTGATATTTTACATCATTTTTTTATTGTTTACAACTGCAAATCTACTAAGAATATTCATTACGAATGAAAATGAGAACAAGAACAGCATTTTTATTTTTTTCTTTTATTTTGTAATAAAATATTTCAGTATTTTGAACTTAACTCGCCATAAAGAAAGCACTTCCTACACACTGTATATAAACATATATAAATTGCACTGGGCCCTATTAGGACAGATCACGTCGGGTGAAAACCGCGGGGAATTAGGGCACCTTTTTACCTCCAGCGTGTTACAGAATGGCATACTTCACTCGGGGTTACAACTGAAGGGACCAGGGTTACGCTACACGGCGACATTTAAAAAAAAACTTTTGGAACAGATTTTTTTTTATTAAGGGATCGGAAGGGTTTTTTTGATAATAAGTGGTACTTAGTGATATCTGTCGAATCAAACAGTTGTCTAAAAGCAACAAGTAAGAAAGATAAAGTTGAGTTTGTATGAAAGTGCCCATATCTGTTGTCAAGTGTTTTCAAACCTTCTCAGGGGTCTAAATATTGCCATTGCTAAACAGCAATGGCTGTACTATTATGAACAGAACCTAAGATATAACATGTTATACCGATAAAAATACCCAAACACAGTCTTATATGAAACTATTTTTGCATAGTAACACATTCAGAATAAAGTCCAGGCATTAAACTTTGATAACAACAATCGGATACCGTAGATCAAGTGCCTGAAATAAACGTGTGAACCAACCTTTACGATCTGGGAAGTAAAGCCTTTTAGCTACAGCTCTCTAAGGTTTTCTACTTCCCTTTGGTTAAAGCCAGCTACAAACAGTAGTACATAGTCAAGTTAAAGTATTTAAATAGCGTTTCTTTTACTTGGTTTGGAACCCTTGGGGAAATGTAATTCTGCTTCGCTGGGATCGAAAAGAACTTAGGTTGGTTAAGTTATTGTTAAGGTGGGTGGTGAAGTTAGCATAAGTATCAATTCAATTGTAATTGCAGACGCATTTACTAAGTTAATAATCTCTCTCATAAAAGCTTTCAAACCATTCAATGTTTTATTTGTATACTTGTGGACGCCCGCAGCTACGCTTGCATTATTTCAGGATAAAAAGTAGCCTATAATACCCCTAAGACCTCATCTCATACTAAACACTACATACCAAAAGTCATGATGATGCCATCAGCCGTTTTTCGTGATGAGCGTTTACATAAACAGAGGAACAGAGACACGAAGAAACAGACAAAATGTCTAGAAATTATTGGAACGTGATCTAATATAATATATTTTTAAATATATTCAATGTTTAGACCTTCGACCCTCTTTAGCTTTATTATATGTACAGATTAAATCATTGTTTTCATATTTAGTCGCCTTGCTAAAGTTATGATCTTAGGTATCTCAATTTAGTAGTTCTTTTTTGAACTGAAGACATGCACTCAAGAATTTGTATAAAACGAGAACTTGCAGAAGCACCTTGAGTCGTAGGTTACTACAAATTACTCGTCACTTTGTTAGTTAAGCACGTTGTCTTACCAGTCTACCCATGTCTTCTTTAAAATACTTACGGTAAAGGACGTAATGTAGGTATTGTAGGTGTTAATCTTAGTTCGTTTTATTGTGTGTTTAACGTATTATATTAAAAAAAATATAGAGTAGACTGAATTTTTTGTATATGATAAGATATACATACATATGTGTAAGTTAAAATGTATGTTAGTAGTTACTACATGCTTGCATCTGGTTACTAACCCTAGAGCGGGCGCGCGGTTAATCTAATACTGAACATAATATGAAGTTACGCCGAGAGTATTTGGAAGAATTTGCATAGTACTTGTCAAGCAATACATGAGCAGAAGGTGTACAGATAATCTAAATATTCCTTTGAGAAACCAAATTGCGCGTTTCGTACCAGTAGAACACGCATCTTCTTCAAAGAAGGAAGGCAAATGCAGTATATGCCCCTCTAAGAAAAATTGGCGCACGAAAAAAGGGTGTTACAGATGCCCAAAGTTACTGTGCACCGAACATAGCAGATACTTGTATTTGTAAAGACTATTTCAGTAGAGTATATCCTGTAGATTTAGAAAATATATAATTTTGTTAGTTCTACTCAATTTTTTATAGTATTATAGAGTATAATGTAGGATAAGGGAAAAAAATCTGAAAAAATGTTTAATTTCCTAAAGTCTTTTGTTAACCAAAGTTTGTATAACAGATTTTAATAAATGTGTTGGTTACTTATTTCTTATAAGTGTATTATTAAAATTGTAACAAAAAAATAATATTCTATCGACATATTAATAGTTAAAATGGTCAAAGATATAAGGCGACAAAATGCTCCCGACGCGCTCACTGACGTTTCACAAAAAGGCGCGCCCACTCTAGGGTTAATAAATACGAGTATTGAGAATATTGTGTAGGTGATTTTAACCGCTTTAAAAATACATATAAGTATTCAACAAAATATTCAACATTTAACTAAATGGTCACTCACGCGTAATTCGCGTATGTTGTTTAGGCGTTTCGGTTTAGTTACATATTGATAAAATGTCTCACGAAAGTTTAAATATTTAAAGAATATTCAACGAATAAAAATAAAAATATCATATATGTTCATAGAAAACATACAAACAAACAACAAAACAACCTCCTTAACATGGAAAGAACATATTAATAATACTTGTCAAAAAATGGCAAAAGGGGTTTATGCATTAAAACAGTTGAAACCAATAACAAGCCCAGAGCACCTAAAGGAAACTTATTATTCATACATACACTCTATACTTTCATACGGCATAAGTATATGGGGCAATGCGACAGACTTTGAAAGAGTGTTAATAATGCAGAAACGAGCAATAAGAGTACTTGTGGGAGGTGGATATAGAGAGTCTTGTAGAAACCATTTCAAAGAGTTGAAGATTTTGACGTCAGTGTCACAATATATATTAGAGATTATAAAGTTTGTAAAAAGAAATCCACATTTGTTTAAACTTAAGACTTATAACTCAAATAGAACCAAGATAAACAGAGTATTGTTGAAACCAACTGTGCCTAGGCTGTGTATGACTAAGAAACTACCCACTATAATGGGAGAGAAACTGTTCAATAAACTCCCCGCACACATTCAGTCTTTGAATAATGATCAGCAATTTTGCAATAGCGTCAAACAATTATTGTTAGATCAGACACTATACAGTTTTAAAGAATACTTTGAAAATGACTACAGTCAACTACCAATTGATTCTAAACTTGCTTAGAAATTATGTAATTAACTACTGAGTAAGGAGTGTGATGCCAAATTGTCATTTTAGCCCATATACAGCTAAAGTGACAGTACCAAGATTTATTTAAGTTGACATATTGTATGATTACATACCTATTATTATGTTTGACATGATTTTAATAACAAAAATTTTCATTGTTTTATTAATAAAACTAGACATATGTAACTTCTAAAATTTTATAAAAGCCTAATGTTATAAATTAAATTTGACGAGATATTGTAATTTGTGTAGCATATTCTGTGATATTAGTACTTATACCTATGTATGTTACAATTTTACATTATCAATAAAGATTCTTTATCTTTATCTTTTAAAACATATTCATATTCTTATCATTATCCCGCCTTGGAAACAACCACTTACTACCCACATATCGCTAGCCAACGACAACATACAAACTAGCCACATTTTACACAGGTCAAAAAAATAACGCAAATATGCTCTGTACAACCAAGTATAATATATTAAAATGTGAAAATCTGCCGTCAAAAACCTGTTGTAGTGTTTCGGCATCTGCCTTTGAGAGCCAATTATATTCATTCATTCAACAACATACAACAAATGAGTATATGCAGGTGTTGCTTCTAATATTTTGCTAGTCAAATAATTTATATTTCATTCATAACATACTCTACATAAATAAACATAGATTTTTTCTAGTTTCTTTGCATTAAATACAAGGTTAAATACTTTATTTAAGATCCAGGCAGAATGTTGTACCTAACTACCATTCGCACGGCATAAAGTCTCATCAAATCTCAATATAATTGTCACTTTATATGTACCGCTATAATTTATCAATGATTGTGATTGAAATGATCTATGAGTTTGGTAGTGCGAGATATAGTATATATTATAAATTACATATAGATGAGATGCCTGTACACTATCTCACCCACTACTCTACAAATTGGCTTGCCGCTGTCTCCGTTTCACCTGAAAGGCTGAAAGCAATTTGTTCGAAGGAACCTTGTAGGCTGGCTTCATACTTATAGCAGCCTTGGAGCTATTCTGGGATCATGTGGCTGTGCTGTCTACCTATAAATTGTTTTTGTAAATAGTTCGATTCGATGATTTGTAAACGTAGTTGTAATAATTTGATTTTATTATCCTACTGTATTGTACACGAAAGCAAATACTGTACTGAAGTATATTAGTATAAGTAACCATTAAAATAAGTGTCATTTACATATTTATTTGACACAGTGTAGGTATGATTACATACCTATTATGTTTGACATGATTAAAATTTTTCATTATTTTATTAATAATACCATAGACTAAGTATACTCAAGTATACTTGAGTATACTTAGTCTATGATAATACGTACAGATTGTAACTTCTAAAATTTTATAAAAACTAAATGTTTTAAATTCAATTTGACGAGATATTGTAATTTGTGTAGCATATTCTATGATATTAGTACTTATACCTACCTATACCTATGTATGTTACAACTTTACAGTATCAATAAAGATTCTTTATCTTTATAAACGTTTGTGTAAATTTAATAACATGTCAGTAGCCGATAATCTCCTTTTTGAAGGTTTTTTGTACGTGGGATAGGTTTGCGTTTGTCTACAGCTTGCCTGATGTTAACCTACGGTTTAACACGCTAACCTAGAAGATACCTATTCACTTGGTAAATTGCATTACCTTATTACGTACTAATCTTGAGTAAATGGTTTAGCCTATAAATAGCTATCCAGTAACACAAATATTCAAAATAATAATCCCCTAGTTTGAGGGATAGGATGTTGGTTCAGTGCACTTCAGTAAATAGAGATATCTAAGTTTCTATTTAGATATCTGACATTGCTTGTTGTTGTACTGATTTGATTCGATATCTCGATTCGATATCTTGATTGATTGATCAATGGTTAAGTTGTTAATGACGCTTTTAGCTATTACATGCGTCAATTCAAGTTAAGATTTTTTTATGTGAATGACTAGTCAGTTTCATTTGAAATGTCACTCGCCACAATTTATTTTTATGAAGGAAATAAGATAAAACAACATTTGAGGCTCAAATACATTAGTTTTATAACTATAATAAAAATACACGTAAATCCTATTTTACAATTAAAATGCTTGTTAAAAGTTCCTTTTGAAATACTGTTACATTTAAAATTTTGCGTACCTATTACTTAAATGCATGTCTTTAATTAAAATAACACTGTTACTCTTTCCTTCCCCAAAACAAGTCGCTAACACATTGTTAGCAAGTAGCATCGCAAACTCGGCAAGGTGTTGATGTGTTGAAGCGTGTTACATTACCAGCGTTCATTTCACGCACAACACGAGACAGTGGGACCCGGATAACACAAGGGAAATAATTTGAAAATTACAGGACTGGGGTTAAATGAGATGACAAGGATTTTAATAAGTGTTATTTTTGAAAAGTGGGATAAGTATTAAGCAATATGTGTCAATAATTACCTACATGAAATAAAAACAAAATCATGACTGAGGGTCGTGACTCCGCCGCAGTGTTAACTCGTGGTGGGCACACAGAAGGACATTCCACGGAAGACATCTAAAGAACTTTTTTAAAGAATTTCTAACAATACTTTATAGGTGAAAAAAAAAAACGTTACATACATATGCTGGTCCCACTGTACATCGTGTAAATGCGTTCCTCGCGACGTTGTATAGAATTACCGGTAATTACTCCAATCAGTCACGACGCCTCGCACCACATACTTTAACACAAGAGTTTAATGTGTTAGTGTGTGTGCCTTTTCTTGAAAGCAAAAAAATGTTTAAGGAAAGAGAAAGAGCTTAAAATGGGTTTTAATTTAAGACTTTTATTTCACTTCAACTAGTCTAATTTTTAACACCACTGTAATCCTAAATGTCAAATATTCAATTAAAATCTTCTAGATTGAACTTTGCAGGAAACGCATGGAACCTTAGTATTTCTTATTAATGAGGGTTGTAACTTTCCACTAGAACTATTCCAAGAATATATCATTTTTAGAATCATTTTGATAAAACATATTGAATTAAAATTATATAAAATTATGTTTTATCATGTTGATAATTAAAAATAACGATCGTGGTTTATACTTCGCTTTATCTTTCTACATCTGAAAGAAGTGTAACCCTTATTTGCTCTATTACTGGGTTTATTGTTTAGTATACATACATATCTAATTTAGAACTAAATAAATTGTGTTTTTAATGTTAGTAAAACACTATTCCTGGGAAACTACACGAAATAGGCATAGCAATACTGGTAAAAAAGCATCAAGCAGGTTTGGTCCAAAAGAACACCCTCTCAGCCCCGTCTTGGTTTGATCACGAGTTTTCTTTATTAGACGCGTGCCACGCGGTAAGAATTTCTAGTAGTTTACGCACTATGCCTCATTTAAAGTTGAATGCGAGATATTTTTGAATGCGAGGTATTTATTCTGGGATATTTTTTGTGGTATTTTGAGTTTTACACAAAAAACATGAAGTGATGATTAAATTGAGCTTACATATAAACGTCGCATAATAATATTCCATCTATGTATAAGAATATCAAGGAGTCTCACCTGTAAATGTTAAAATAAATAAATAGCATAATATGATCAACGCTATATTTTATTTTGCCGCTTACGTAGTTTGGGTGATAGTTTAAATTGTCATAGAATTCAGTTATGTTTTTGTTCAAAGTTTGTTCAATGATAATAGAATTTTTATTTATTTCGTATCTAGTGCGTTTCTGTAAAGTCCCAAAATGCTCCCACGGCCCCGCGGCAGACGTTTCTTACCGAATTCTACGTTCACTGTGACATTAATGAAATAATTTGCACGAAATTCAGCGACAAAAATGAAATTAGCCTCCATGAGATGGGTTCAAAATTTTCAAATATGCGTATAATGCTTTTCAAGGAGATTTTCAAGAGAAACCGTCTGAATTTTGCTTTATTGATGGTAGAAAAGGATTTTTCGGGTGCACTCGGGCATTTTATTAAAATTTTAGGTGGGAGAAAACTGGTCATCGACCTTATTGCTTGTGTTGAATATGTTGACCCGTTTTGAAAAAAATCAAAGATAAAATTTCACAAGTTTCTTCTAAAGCAAAAGAAAATGAATAGGAAAAATAAATAAAAATAATACCATAATTCATTGTTTGTTTTGTGAATGACGTCTTTGTAATAAAGTTACGCGTCGATAAAATATGATTTATTAACACAAACAAAAGACGCACAACATCCTCTAGTACGTGCACCCATCTTCGTGCAAAAGACTCGCAAGTTGCTTCTCGACCGCCATAAAATATTACGGCTCGACCAAAAAATGGCGGCTTTTCCCCTAATTTCAGCATAATCATCATTTTTATTACAAAGGAATAAATCCTGCTGAAATATATTTTCCTCTGGGTGCAATAACTCACGTATTTTCGCATTCTATGGTTTATTGCGAGAGCCGTAAAGCTTATAATTGTTTGGAGCAGCGCCTTTAAAGGAAAATGCAAGTCAACTACGAGTAAGACCTTTTCTTGAATTTGCAAAAATATGGGTAACAAGTCACTGGAAATTAGTTTGTGATTTTTTTACAGCCACGACATGACAATGTAGCTTAGTTTTTAATCTGTCCTCCTTAAAAAATATACGAGTTCAGAACAGTAGATATTTGCGTCCACACAATTATTGCTTGGCCGCTTTACGACCAACGTAAAATATGAAACACCACAAACCAGTAAAGGTAAAATAAAAAAACAGGAAATAACCTTTAAAATAAACGTAATTTGAATCTATACATCACAAGTACTATTTTATCCCGCTAACCGTTTCCCACTTGCTCCACCTCAACTAAGACTCTCAGAGAGCTGATGATTCAGGGCTTCCAGCGATAATGGCAGATAGGCCTAATCACGAGCCTCGGCTAATTCCACCCTTCCAGATGTTGCTCCTAATTACACTTCACGCTTACTAAGTACGTAGCGCTTACCAAAAGTGTTTACGCGCGTAAATGCAGTAAGCTGGTGATGTGAATTTTGTTACAAAATTATGAAAGGATTCAAAATTGTAAAAGCAAATAAAACTTTATTTTATAATTTGAAGAAACCCGATTAGATCTCGATCATTTAGCAGACTTTTTAAAGATATCTTCGCATGAGAGTGGCTAACTCTGGTGGCAGAGTTTTCAAACTACCTCTGATATAGCATAAGAACTGACGTACGATGTCTTGATGAAAGCAAACATGGTGCGTAAATGGATCGGATTACCAACCACGATGAAGAAATCATCCAAGACAACTACCTCAAAAAATTAACTGCGGGGAGACATATGACTATGGAAAACTGCAGAGTTGTTTATGGTACTCTTATAAAGTATACATAAGGTAGGGAATAAAATGAAGAATAACTTTAAGAGGGCAATAATTTGGGTCGGGTAATATTTATGTTAATTATGCTTAACGCTTCCCTTATAAAGCTTACCAAAATTGTTTACGTCAGTGAAAGCAAGCATCAAAAGGCCTTTTTCACATTCTGTCTTTGCGTTAGGATTTAAATATTTCTACCTGAGAAATAACATCAGATTTTCTTTGTTACTTTTCAATTAAAAAAATTAAGGGTGTTTCTTATTTCTGTTGTTTCGTTGAAGTTAAGAGTTGTTATTTGGACGACATGCCAGCTTAAAATGCTTTTGTTGAATACAAGACTTTTTTAAATTATAATTTGTACGTTTATCAGTATCGTATATTTTGTTTATGGATTATGTAAATATGTATCTTTTTTGTGTTGAATATTTATTTGAAAGAACATTACCTATATATCACCCTTGCACTTATTTACATACAGGGGTGACGCTTGATTTTGCTGTTCTTGCTTTACGAACATACCTCAGAGCTCAACAAATCCCTTAACTAAATCAGTTTCAAACCCAGCCAATCTTTTAAAATAGTGTCTTTGTAAATTTCAACACATTTTTCTTACAACTTCACTACATTTTTCAGCAAATATTGAACCTCTTTTCTGTTGAAAGAGATTCCTTTATAATCCCTGAGTCTTACAACCCGCCACTGAACTTCAATAGTCCTCAAAATAAATCAACGTCTCGTACAAGCGAAGTGAAACTATTACTAGTAGTACAAGGTGACTTTTTCAACCTGATTATTAACAGTATCATTGAAGAAAAAGGTTCTTGAGTCTTTTTTTCTGATTACGTTACAAAGGAGAATTTTGCGGTTCTTAGCAACTGCTAAAGTATAATTCTTACTTATGTGTTTACTCTTCACTATCAATTCGATATTAAAAAGGGAATAAAATTATGGTAAGTCTATTATAATATCATTATTTCTAAAGAAAAAATGACAAATACTTGAACAGGCGATGCACATTGCACAATGTTACCTGTACAATATCAATGTACATTTCTTAGCTATAAACGTTAAGTCAATGTTCAGCTAAATAAATGAATACGGAATACAGTCATCTTGTACATCACTATAACGTCAAAACAAATAGAGGGAAGAACCGGGAAAAAAATCTCTAAAACACGATCGTTTGCCAAAATATCTCATATATCATCCGAGAATAGACATAGCGTGAAAAGGTTGGGCGGGACCCTGGGCTTATCTCTTGTGTGAGTTGAACCCTAAAATGTATTTGGCTTTGAGCATGACCTTACAGAAATGATACAGGATAGAAATCAGTGAGGGATGCTGGAACGAGGAATTAGATTTAGGAGATCGGTAGTGTGATAGTTTTGCTTTGACAAATAAACATGAATAATTTTAGCTGTATGATAGATGTATTGGTACGAAGAGGCAAAGTTATCCAGTGATCCATCAATAGCTGCTCATCGTATTAACGGGTTTCATAAATGTTGATTTGAAGTCTAGAGTATGATCTAATTTCTCATTCAATTGTATTAAATTTAATTTCCTATCGATGTATTTGTTAGAAGAGTAATCAAACATCTCACGCACAAAATAATTACGTTCACGACCATCATCAGTGAACAGCTCTGCTTGCAAACCGTTATGTCTAATGTGTTAACAATATGATATTCATATTCAAACTTTGTCCTGAAAAATAGAATTAATTTCGATCGTAATAAATACGAGTCGCTACATAAAATGGATGATATTTATGCTCAAATCCGATTTTTACCAGCCATTCTATTTAAAAACAGCCTTCATATCTGTGCAGACAGACTGGACCCTACTCAGCCGGTGGTCTTGTCAAATTTACTTCACTCTGGTGCCCGCATACCTCCGTCCTGCACTGCCTCTATAGCTACACCTATACCTATACTTACTATATCATATACTTTTATGTTTTACATCATAATCATCGTCATCACCCTGCAGTCGTTCACTTTGTTATTAATGAAACCATATTTTTAAATCTATTTCCGAAAAGGGAGAATCGGTTATTTTCTCGGATTGGTTTTCTTGTTACCTACTGGATTTAAATTATCTTGGATCTAAAACTGGCAGTTTATTTTTATTTTATTTTTTTTTTAACATGAAATAGGCTTACGCTTGACTACAACTTGCCTGATGTTAAGCAACGTTATAGTCTACGATGTAGCGCGCTTGCCTAGAAGAAACCGGTTTACTCTCGACTTGAAGACCGACAAATTATAGTTCAAGGGGAATAGAGATTCGGGCAAGGAGTTCCACAGTTTGGCTGTTCGCACGATGAAAGTCGAAGCAAAACGCTTGGTGCGAGTCTTTGGAACCTCAACTGAAATCATAATTTTGTATTGGACTACAAAACATAGATAACAGATTTCGAGAGGTAATTTTTAACTTAAGAAACATATTAATTGATATGATTTCATGAATGGTATAAAAAATAAACGTTTTGTTTTAAAAATAGCATGTTAAACAGAAAAAACATATTTATTGCCAAGCTTAACAAAGCTTCATAAACCATTTTAGCGAGTTTTATAAACCAAGCTAATGAGTTTGGTTTTAATAATGCTATTCAATATGCCCCTAACGAGCCGGATATAATTATTTTTAAACACAAACATTAAATGAAATACAGATTTTTTCTTGCATTTAAAAATATTTTAAAGAGCAAGCGACTTTAATCCTTCGTTAAAAAAAGAATTACAATCATAGATTTTATTGTTTTATACGTTTAAGAATAGTTTACTCTATTACGCGTTCGTGAATCTAAATAGCTTAGATTTAATTACACTCCATATTTCATACAATATAATGTTGATTTTATTTACAATGTTTAATGTTATTAAGATGTTAGTATATCCGGATAAAATACAAAACTGAATCAAAGAAATGTTTTTTTCCTTAGTATTGTCCCAATATGCTTATTTACATTTTTCTTTTATATTTATTAACTTACATACACTTATAAGTAAGCAATTTTTAATATAAGTTATTTTTATTTGTAAGAGAACAGCTAAAACGCCTTGTACTAGAGGGGTATTAATTTTGTATTTGTGAGATTGGCGAGGGTATTCCTTAATTTATTTGGCCTCTCGTAATTAATGTTAAAGAAAGGCCTCCCCTTGTGTAAGCAAGACTTTGGAAATTCCAAGATTTTTGTTAGTATTTACATGAATAAATTTGAGGGTTTTATTTGTCTAGAAGATTTTAGACTGCAGTATAATGTTAGATAATTATCTAAACTCTAAATAGCTTTGGATTAAAATTAAGCTCACTCATTATTATTGATTAATTTTGGTTAAGTGAACATAATTATGATAGGCAGCTGTGTAAATAGTTTCGATATCTTTTGTTCATCAACAAACGAATTTCCTTAGCACAAATACAATTATGAATAAAATTACTTGATAAGATTATTGTATTTTAATTAAAACCAAAAATTGAATTCGATTCATTAAATAAATATAATCAACTCTGAAAGTAATTTAATTTCTGATTGGTTTTATAAATATCACTTGTATAAAATTTTCAAATTCTGTATATTCGCAAGGTAAACGAATACGAAGGGGCCGTTGCACGTCCCCTAGGGACTCATTTGAACAAATTAAAAAGTTTGGTTAACGAAAATAGAATTTGGTTTTTGTTTTAAAATTCCAGAGAGGTTTTCAATCACTCCTGTCTGAAGCAGACTCATACAAAGTTTGGTGCAAATCAGACCGTGTTTCCAAGAAATTTTAATGCCTGATGCTTCAAAAAAGTTAATATAAACTTCGGTGTTGAATTTTCAGCATCGTTTTATTTTCTAATATATTATTTTAAACTTTATTCTTGCTTTTCTTTTGTTTTGTTGTACAGTAAGAGAAATAAAATTTAGGAAATTTTTGTTTGTTTACTTGTTAATTTGTGATCACATTCATTTTTGAAAACTTTATTTTATTTTCCTTGTTTTTTTTCATATCTGAATAAAATTTTGCATATTATAGAAAAATACTATCTTACCTTATCTACTCTACCAGTTATACCTTCTTCTGTACATAATCTCAAACAGCCACTAACAATACGCACCACTTAAGTGTCACTAATCCCGAGTATTGACATAATAAGTGGTGGAAAGTGGCACTTAAGTGCCCTTCTCTGTCGAAAAGCATCTTATTGTTTCCATAACGTGCAATAGCCTTTTTGTTAGTCTATTACAACGGTATTGTCATAGATATACTAATTTAAATGGATTCATATTATATAGACGACTCTTTTATTCCAATAAAATATGTAATAAAATCATAACACCCAACCTTAAGCTTGCTTAAACTACAGATGTTGTCCTTAAAACCTTCGGACTTAGTGATGAATTAAAAGTTTATATTTAACAGTAAAAACTCTTCATTTATTTTTGATTGTAATTTAATTAATTTGTTCCTATTACGAAAAGAGAAAACCAACAAATTATAAGCTCCATTACAACGGAACCGTGAAATAAAAAAAAACGGACACAAGCAAAAACTCTTTTTCGTCCAAATTTTTCCCGTTTTCTTAGTTATTCTTATAAAAGTAATGTAAGGAAAAGTTCCGGGAATGGTACATTTTAACCATTTTAAATAAAAATGAAGGGATAAGGAATTGGTACCATCTCTTTTTTTTTGTTTGATCTTTTTCAGCATGTTTGAATTGAAACGTCTTTGTTAATTTTTTATGTCCAGTTTTTAACTATCAATAAATTCTATTAAAATTAACTATTTATAAAGAGTGTTAGGGATTTCACATACATAATATAATATATTATGTATCTTGCATTCAAATAATAATAATCAAATTCATATTGTTCAAGCTGTGTACACTCACCTGAGGAATTTGTTCTGGTTCAAAACCAGTTTTGAATGTGTATTTGGCTTATAAATGAACTCATTCTGTTATGTGTACCGTTATAAATAAATAAATAAATAAATACCAAACTTTCTTACCCATTACCAAAAACCTCTCTCTTTTAGCGTCAGAGGATAACATAAATTTGCCTCTGCATTGCAACTATAATACCTACCTATATCTACATAATATTTGTTCAAGGACTATGAATTCTACGATAACTTTGTATAATGACTTGTAGCAGGGTTTAATTGCCTTTTATAATATGCTTCTATATTAATATATTTTAGTTCACATTTTAACCGGCCGTAGAGTTACGACATACCATGATGATCGTTGGGTCTGCCAAGCAGCCAGAGATTAATTCCCGCAGCAGAGGGCTTAGAGTGACAAATCTGGTATATCAGTGAAGATTACTCTGCTCGCCAGCATTAATGACTACCAGGAGAACAGGAAATATGGGAGGTTACATGTACAGTTAAGAAGAAAATGAAGGGTAAAGCCAAAAATGGCCTTTGATTTTGTGTTCAGTGATTGATAATTTGATTTGGTAGTCCAGAAACTGATGATATCGCCCACTTTGCTTTTTAATTTTGCAATATTACTAGGAAAATAATTTTTATTCTTATATTGTTTAAATTAATAAAAAATATATTCTTGCTTAAGAATTTAATATTCGAATTTCGTTTTATATTTTTACGATATTACTCATTGATTCTTAAATATGACACTATAACGGAGTCTAACTTGCGTGCGTTGTGCTCTAAGTGAGAATAACAGTGCGCTAGAGATAGCTCACATACTACGTGTTATAATCTTAGGCAAACATCTTGAGCCGTGACCTTGAGTGCGCAGTAGACGATTTTAAGGTATCGTTGGTGGAAAGAGAGGTGTGCGGGGGCATTCTGTCAGAACGCGTCCCCGTGATTGGCCGATCAGTTGGCCCCTGTTCCCCGCGTTGCGCGCATGTTCCGCGAGCGTCTGACTACACTTGCGTGCAGTGTCTATTTCGAGTTTAGAAGTTTTGTTGTTAAAGTTTGTTTTTTATTGTATTATTGTTACTTTGTTATATTGTGTTTTTACCTACCAAAAACTTTTTGGACAATGCCGCCAAAACGTAATACAGTTCTGAAGAAAAAAATTAAAATGATTTATTTTGTGACAAGAAATTACATACGTTTTTATGTTTATATTGTTGCGCAACTAGTGGCTAAAACTTGTCTGGTTTTACTTAAATAAACGACTTTACAGAATCTCACTTTATATTTTACAAACACCAACAATGACCAATAAAATATGTCCGGAAGTGTACATGCGCGAACTTACCCCCACTACGTCGACTTTAGCTCAAGATGTTTGCCTACCAGTATACAAAATATATTCCATACTTTATTTTATGGTCTACTAAAGAAACTACTCAACAAAATATTCCCCCAAATTACGCCACGAACAATCTCAACATGATCCAATATGGCCGCCATAAATTTGATTCCTCGAACCATCAAAAAGGCTGCAAGGGCGCATAAAGATGTAGTAAAAAGATTTTACGGCGTTTGAACGCTGCACTGATAGAGCTAGACATGATTTACTGCCGGATTTGGAGGACAAGGTATGCGCTCTCTGGCAAATTTGCAAACGTAGATCCATTTTTGTATAATTTAAAAGATAAGTACGTGTGTTACTGCTCTTGTAAGGTAACTAGTTGATGTTCATTGTATGAAAACACAACCTATGTCACTTCCATCTCACTGTTTGAGTGATGCGAAAGATGAACGAATAGAATAACAAACAAACCTAACTATAAAATTAAATCATAAAATCATATCATAAATCATAATCAAAAGATTAACTAAAACTGTTTTCACTCACGTGTAAATCGCGTAAATGGTTTACGCGTTTCGGATGTTATGACACCCATCTTCAGAACGTTCGTCCTGGGCCGCGGCAACACGCAGACTGCGCGCCGCCGCGCGAGCGGCCCGCCGGGACACGGGCGCGGGGGCCTGTGGTGGTGGGGGTGGAGGCGAGACGATGTTACTACTCCCGGCCGCTTCGTCCTCGGGTCGCTCCACTGCTTCATCAGAGACAGCACCATCGACTGATGTACCGGCGCACACAAAACTGACCGTATCTTGATCCAAAGCTCCAATGATCCTTCTCTTTGTCATCGTATTAAGAGCTGGGACCCACGCCGGAGGAAGCGCCCATCCACGGTCTCGGTTGAAATTCGGGTGGCGGTTGATCTCTATAGCCTCTCGTACTTTCCGTGGAATAAAAGACTTCTCTCTCGCCAGCACAGAAGCTTGATCAAACCGAATGTAATGCTGTACATCCGAGAGCCGCGCATGTTCCGCTATTGCTGATCTGGCCGTGTCCCCGTCCCTGAAACTCCTAATATGCTCGGACAGTCTTGTGGTAATGTTGCGGCGAGTCTCCCCTATGTAACTCTTGCCACAATCACACGGGACTCTATACACGCCTGGTACATTTAGGTGGTCTCTATCCTTGGGTGAACGCAGCAACTGTCTTATTTGCCCCGGAGAACGGAAAAACGTCCTTATACCATATTTCCGTCGTAACAGGTATCCGATTTTGTCCGTTACTCCTCTTACGAACGGCAGATATGCTGAAGCTCTTTCAACGGTTGGTTGGTTGTTGGTGAGTGAAAACCGTTTTAGTTAATCTTTTGATAAAATGTCTCACGAAAGTTTTAATATAAAAATAAATCATAATGTTTATTAACCTTACGACATCGCGCCGTACAGGCAGGGCCAGTCAAATAACATAGGTAATCCCTTCTTAACAGTAATGTCTCTTTTAAAATACTTATTGCTATACACTTATTATAATCAGTGAGCCTAAATAAAATAAAATAGGTAATTAATTTGGAAAACAAAATAAAATCAATTAATCAATTAATAGAATACAATATTGGCTTTAAACAAAACAAAACCCAAGGCAATATTTATTGAAAAAATGAAGTTTCTGAAGAATTATAGTAGTATTGGGAGCGATATAACTGACAACCCGCTTGGGACACAATATGACAGTTTGATATGGTAGCATTTTTATACTTACTCAGAAACAAAGTAAAGTTGAGTTTTAAATAAAAAAATTCTTTATTGGACAACTAAAATAGATATATTGTTTTGTCACATGTTTATATTTCTTTTTATATATACCGCCAATCTGTGATGTTAACGTTCTCTTTTAAATATCAGAAACAAATTCTGTTATAATATAATAACATTGCAACAGCTTACATCCTGTACCATGTAATTCGTCCGTTCCATCTAAAATCAGAGCCAGTTTATGGCGCCCCCTGGCGGGAAACAAATTTAACGGCAATTCACAGATTGTGAACACAATAACATCTCCTACACCGATATTGAAGTTTTGAAAGGAGCCTCTTGAAAATGATGAAACTTTTATCAAAAGCAATTTTGAAATGACTTAAGAGTAATCTATATTTTCATTAGATGCCTTTCAATTGCAATCATTTTCATATCGTAATTATTTCGAAATCAATGAGTTTAGACGAGATATTTAACGCATAAGGTTTTTCTAAAAAAATCTGTTTGAAATCATATGGAGTACTTAATTTACAATATCTACGTAAAATATAGAATGTAAATGCATAAAAATAGTTATTTTTTTATATATATTATTGAATGTTTTATTTCTCCTGATAGTTCAAGTTCACATTACAACATAAGTACACTGTTAGTAACATAAACCAGGCTTTAGGTCGGGTCAAAAAACTTAGCAAACTAAACCCCTTGCAACTATCTCGAAAGTATCAGAACTACATAAATTCCTTCTAAGCAAGTTACTTCAAGAATTTCCTCTGAAATTTAGTGGCCTTAAAGGTTATACCGCACTTTAAACAGATTTTCATAAAAAAAGTAACTTAAGATGAAAAGTTTAGCTTTGATTGTGCTATAGAATACGCAACAATCAGTTTGTGTTATAAGATTATTTTTTTTATTTATAGAAGTATCACTTAAATACACTTATAAAAATATAGACTAATTGCTAATGAAGAAAAAAAGGGGCCAAGGTTGACTATAACTTTAAGGTTGTTATGATGAGATCAAACGGGTCTGTTTTCGTATAACCAGTATAATTGATTTAATTTAGCTATTCTGTTCATGAAGTAATATCGAGAGTGGCTCAATATGTTCCACAAGTAGAATTCTAATACTAAAAGAAGGTAAGTAAGTTTGTATGAGAGTGGCCAAATCTCTAGGACAGAGTTTTCAAACCGCCCTAAGGGCCTCTAACATGACTTAACGTCTGACGTGACGACAATCAACAGGGACCCTTTTTTATGCCAGCGGGAAATCTTTATAGATCCCCTACCAACAGCTTTAATGCTATACAGCGCAAGAGGATTGCTTCTTTTATGTCCGGAGTTGACATTTGTAAAAACAGTATTATTAAGAGTCTGTCTGACCGCATGCACATGTCTGCAACATACCGGCAATGGTTGGATATTGTCACGTAATCTGTATTTCTACATAATTTAATTTATGCCTTGTTTTATGCCTTTATATTGTACCGTTGTGTGTGAACCTTTCTATGGACCCTGCTGTCTGAAATAATGACCTATTATTATTATTATTATGTCTTTATTTCTCTTCACAGATTCTCGGGCCTTACGCCCGGTATTTTTAAGGCATCAGTGGGGCCGTAGCCAACACTGAGAGGCCTTTTACAATATTATAGGTACTTAAAATTAAGTAAAAATTACAGATAGAGGATGTTAGGTATATAAAGTAACTATTGCAGACATGGTATTAATATTACCTACAGGCTATTGTGTTGAGTTGTTCATTGACTTAATTAAATTGGTCTATTGTACGAGGAACGGCACCCGCCAGTTATGCCTCATTCATAAAAATTATAGCGGGTGATGACTTGCCACTCACTAAATGGGCCCTCCACAAAAGGCAGCCTAAGATGACGCCGGAAGGGCAACATTGGTGTGAGTGGCTTAGGGTGTCGAGAGGTGTGCTGCGCGTTCTCTGAGCGGTACTAGCGGCGTTATGCCCTTTAACACTTCCACCCTGGAGCTTAGGTACTGAGCTCTTGCGTCTTCCACTCCCAGACGGCCAATCAAGGCAAGCCGGGAGGCAGGGGGTCTCATTTAGCCCCCAGGGAATCGGGGTCCGCGGTGACGCCACTCACCGACGATTCGCCATGAAGTCGCCCCTGCGGTTTTATTATTATTATTATAACCGGGACCTGCAATACTAATATACTTTAATCTTTGCTATATCACGTCTGGGCAATCGTCAACCAGTTTCGGACAAATCACGCCGCTGAGGGAATACATAAGACAAACTACACGTGTCTTTTTTGAAAATGTATAATTTAACTCTTAAATATTATATTCACATCAACGTTATTTAAATAACTGAGGTGAAGTGTATGTTCACCCTACAGCTCCCAGTGGCTCCGGTAAACCGGCCATCGATCTTGTCGGCTTAAAAACCTATTCCTTTCGGACTATTCTTTCCGTTTTATTGCCAACCATCTAATTAGCGGACTTTGGGCGGTACTTGTTCATTTTTATTGTATCTTCTTAAACGAGTGTATAGTAGGTTCACTTCGATAATTACTTCTTTAGGTAAACCAAACTGAATCCTAAATAAAGGTGACACCCAGTGCTTGTAATATGTACCTATATTTGATAAAATCTAATAAAAATTTACTCTTATTTAGTAAAAAAATACATATGCTACATTTAACTAGCATTATTTATGTTTGTCAGACATTTTAAATACACAATTAAAATAAAAACGAAATTGTAGACAAAAACGTCATTAGTAACTTATAAAAAATGAACAAATACTTTACTTATTGTTTAAATTTCAGGTTAACAGAAATTGTAACAGATATGCAAATCAGACATACTGAAGAACAATTTAATATCAGAGCATGTGCTAATACCGGATACTCTGCCCAGTATATACGAATGTTAACTTAGACTTACATCTTTATAAGTATAAGTTATCAAACAAAATAATAAAGGAACATTAATAGTAGATTAGTAGCCGAGGGCTGTAAGGCATCAATTGCAGCCCGAGATAGTTAGGCGCACGAGCACAGCGAGGGCGCCTATAGTTCGAGGGTGCAATTTGATGCTTACACCCGAGCTAACTACTCTGCTTTACATCTCGATTGTGAGATAAGTAGAAAAAAAAAACCGGCCAAGTGCGAGTCGGACTCGCGCACCGAGGGTTCCGTACAAACCTGCAAGGTTAAATATTTTGTGATGTAACTAAAAATTTATGGTTTTCGTAATTTTTCCTTTATCTATGCTATAAGACGTTGCTTCGTACCAAATTTCAAGATTCTGAGTTCACGGGAAGCACCCTGTAGGTTTTGATTCCCTTGCAAGTGTCGAAAATTTGCGGCATAAATGGCTGTATCTTTTGATTGCGTTGGCTTAGAAGTTTGATTTTTTCACAGCTTCAAGGGACAGTAGACCTGAGTAATTGATATAAATTTCAGCTTCATACCTCTACGCGTTCCTGAGAAAAAGGGTCTTGACAGACGGACGGACGGACGGACAGACGGACAACAAAGTGATCCTATAAGGGTTCCGTTTTTTCCTTTTGAGGTACGAAACCCTAAAAACCCGTAAGTATTATAAGAATAAAACATTTTAATGGTTAAAATTTATAGTGAAATGAGAACAATTTTAAAATTTTAGGGACAGGTGTTTTTTAGGGTTCCGTACCTCAAAAGGAAAAAACGGAACCCTTATAGGATCACTTTGTTGTCCGTCTGTCCGTCCGTCCGTCCGTCTGTCAAGACCCTTTTTCTCAGGAACGCGTAGAGGTATGAAGCTGAAATTTATATCAATTACTCAGGTCTACTGTCCCTTGAAGCTGTGAAAAAATCAAACTTCTAAGCCAACGCAATCAAAAGATACAGCCATTTATGCCGCAAATTTTCGACACTTGCAAGGGAATCAAAACCTACAGGGTGCTTCCCGTGAACTCAGAATCTTGAAATTTGGTACGAAGCAACGTCTTATAGCATAGATAAAGGAAAAATTACGAAAACCATAAATTTTTAGTTACGTCACAAAATATTTAACCTTGCAGGTTTGTACGGAACCCTCGGTGCGCGAGTCCGACTCGCACTTGGCCGGTTTTTGGGTATGTTAATAGTTTGAGATAGTGATATTTGCTGGTCACGGACAAAATCAGAACTTACTTGTTTTTCTTTTCGCCAATTCATGAACTCGTCGTAAGTTTTCAAATATCTCTCTTTAGAACTTTCAAGCAAAATATTGTTAATTGCTACTTCAGCTTCCATTTTCATTGAATCAGGAGTGCAGCTTACTTAGTATATCGTCATCACTTGCAGAACTCATGTTTTTTCCTAATTAGCACGTATTTATAAAAAAATCCCAAAAACAAACAACATTTAAAATGAAAGTTTTCTCTTCCCGCCTTTTTTCATATTTTTTTGTCAGGAACTAAATTGCGCATCGCCGTTCGATATTTAAAATTGATGACTATCATACGAAGAAGTTTGAGTTTGAATAGCGAAGCGACCTCCTTTATCTACTACTTGAACTTTTTAAAAGAGTGAAATGTTTTTTTTAAATTACTTACCGCCCTAGGGCTTTTCTAGCTACATTATTACCCTAGGGCGCTAATTGGTTACTTACAAGCCTCATTTGGGGGTAATAAGGACTTACTTACCGAACATGAGGTAAACCATTATTTTTTTAACTACACATCCAAAGAAGTAATACATTTTTTTACTAAATTTGCACAAAATAACATTTTAAGAAAATTATCTTCAAATATCTTTTAGTCTTACAAAACCAACTTTCCTCAATTATTTGGCATCTTTATTCTTTTTATTGCGAGCGAAATAAAACAGTTATAAAGAGTTAACACGGCCCTCGTGAAGGATAATGGCCTCCACAAAGAGGACCCAAATGTTTTAACAAAGTGGTAGAATTATCAGTTGCTTGTTTCATTAATTGATTTGTGTCTGTTTTCCATTTTAACATGTTTTTGGACACTGAGAATGTTAGTTAGTGGGCACAGTATTTATACCATTTTATAAACTTAAGCCTGGATTATAGAAGATCGACGCAGCTGGCACACAGTGGGATAGAAAAGGCTGTGGATGATGATGAAGCCTGGATTATGTCACTAACATTATATTATATTAGAAAATTCAATATGCAATAAAATGTAAAAAGAAATGATCCACAATTAAAAACTTAACGTTAACACTGTGTCATTTCGTCAAGGTTCTTATAAGAATGATTAGTGTTTTTCAATATAAACAAATAAAAACCATCCCGAAAGGCACTGGTTTTGATTAATGACAGCTATTTAAAGGATTTTTTAATTTGGTCACTTATATAAGAAGTTATTACGCTGGTAGTCCTCTAGCTTGGTGTTAATGAACGATACATCAACCAGCCGAGCTGCGAGCGCTCAAGAGAACTATCTTTTGACTACTCAAACGTAAAATATAGGCCTAACAGAAATAACTATTTTGACAGTCCTAAGATAACAAAGAAATAGTAATTTTCCAATACAGGGCCACACTTAATTGACCACTATTAATTAAGTATTAGTTAGTAAACATGAGTAGCAATGTGTTTTAAATAAATAAATTGTTGCAGTTCGTATTTTGTATTTCATTGTTTACACTAATCATAATTGTCAATAGAATCGCTACCTAATAATAAAAATATATATTTTGACTTAACTTTACATAGTACTCTAATGTATAAAACAAAACGTAAGAATAAAAACGTTTAAAAAATAGAACTCGTTCTTTATTCATTATCTATCTATATTGTAAAAAAACAGTTGTAAATTAAAAAAAAACGTTTATAAAATGTAACTCTTTAGTATCAAAAACCCTGTAAAAAAAGAAAACTTATCTGTTTGTACTTGAAACAATAATTGCTGTAATATTCTTAGCTCATTGTTTGGAAATAATTTGCCTTTGAAGACAGATTGTGTTATTGTACCATTCCGTCAAGCGTGCAAGGGCCAATCTTAGAAGAATCCAGAATAGAAATATGCGTAATGTCAACAACATAGTCAAGTAGTATGCTCCACTCTTAGTCACAGAGTTGCTTGGGCTGCTGTCGTTTCAAACAACATCTGCCAAATGCCTGCTTGTGAAATATAAAAATGTGTTTTTTATTATGGTGTATATACCAAATAGTTTAATGTATGATTACTTCAATTAAACCTGAATGAAAATATAAAACTCAAAGGTGGCTGACATAGTGATGTGGTTGCCACCTTGAAATGCCACCTTAAAAGGGGTTATGCATGTTTTATTTCTTAATGTGAGTGAAGCCGGGAGCACCCACTAGTTATTTAATAAGGTTACCGTTTATTGTTTACCGAACGTTATAGATAGCTATGTACATTCATATTGAGATATCTAAAACATGTTTATTTGAATAAACAGAAAACAAATCTGTTTTTCAATATCAAATCTATAAAGTATATTTCAAATAAAATTTCTCTCGATTCAAATAAATCCTTTGAAAGTGATTCTTATTAGAGTCATATCTCATTCATCCATCAATGTATTCAACATATATCAATATTCTAGCAAATCGTATTTTCATTAAGGAATATGAGTAACACGTAGCAGTTCATAAAATATGACTTCTCGTGATATACCTACTTGCTTATATTAAAATAGAGACTAGCTCTGCCTTATGACTTCCATTTTATGTATATTTTAACTAATAAACAAATATTATTAATAAAAAAATCTTTCAGAAGACTTGATAACCTCCTTTTTTTGAAGTCGGTTAAAATATTTATTTATTTATTTATTTATTTATTTATAACGGTACACATAACAGAATGAGTTCATATATAAGCCAAATACACATTCAAAACTGGTTTTGAACCAGAACAAATTCCTCAGGTGAGTGTACACAGCTTGAACAATATGAATTTGATTATTATTTTCAAAAACCTGTGTTAGACAGAGAATACAGTACCTAACTGGTACTGTATTCTCTGTCTAACAAACAACAACGATAAACAAGGACAACATAATTACAGACTAAATTTTATCTTACAATTAGTGATCATGCATAGCTTTGCATTAAAATAGCTAGAACATTACGCTTGAATGTGGATAACACACAATTAAATACATCCAGTGACTGATGGTGGTTCGCTAGGATACTATTGTATTGGCGACACATTCTAACTAATGGGTTGTATAGAGATGTATTATTTTTATAAACACTGAGAGAGAATATATTTTGGGGCCTGCGCGAATTAGGGTTTATATTAATGTTGATGTTGATACAAGACAGGAGTGAGGGTGAGTCAATTTGGGCATGAATAATTTTAAATAAATATATGTAATCGGAGTATTTGCGGCGATCTTCAAGAGACATTAATTTAATTCGCTTTAATCTATTGACATAGGACCGGACTTGTCGATTCCAGCCTAGTCTGAAAAAGAGCATATTTAAACATTTAGACTGAACACGTTCAATGCGGTTTATGTGCACCTTGTAATAGGGTGACCAAATGACTGAGTTGTATTCTAGAACGCTTCGAACAAGTGAAAAATATAATGTTAATAAACAGTACGGATTTTTAAAGCTTTTTGATGTTCTGGAGATAAAACCCAAAAGTTTGTTACCTCTATCTATAATGTAATCATAATGTTCACGGAAAGTTAATTTTTCGTCAAAGTATACACCCAAGTCTTTTACAACTGATTTGCGTTCTAATATATGGTTATTGAGTTTATAATCATAGATAATTTTATTATGTTTGGTAGTGAAAGAAATAATACAACATTTTTTGATATTCAGAAACATTTGGTTGTTTCGACACCAATTATCAATCATAGATAAATCAGTTTGAAGGATTTCAGAATCTTGTGTAGATTTAATGGCTGAGTATATTTTTAGGTCATCCGCATATAATAAACAAGGACTCTGGAGGTTACTAATTAGATCATTAATAAAGGAAATAAAGAGCAATGGCCCCAAGTGCGAGCCTTGGGGCACGCCAGACGTTATATTCGCCGGAGCCGATAAAAAGCCTCTGAGTGCAACCAACTGGTTTCGCCTAGATAAATATGACTCAACCCATCTCAAAAGGTTGCCATGGATGCCGTAATAATTCGATAATTTTATAATTAAGATTTTATGGCTTATTTTGTCAAAAGCCTTAGAAAAATCAGTATATAAACTGTCGACTTGAACACGTTTGGCAAATGCACTGCACAAGTAATTTTTGTATTCGAGTAGATTGGTAGTAGTAGATCTATTGCGAATAAAACCGTGCTGTCTGGTGGATAAAATCGGATATATATGAAAGTATAAAACATCATAGACCAAAGACTCAAATAATTTCGCCAAACAACTAAGTATACTTATAGGGCGGTAATTATCACATCGCGACTTGTCACCTGACTTGAATACAGGGACAATGTGCGCTGTTTTCCACTGTGTCGGGAAGATGCTTAAACGTAAAGATGTATTAAAGATAATTAGAAGAGGTGTACACAGACTTTTCCTACAATTTTTAATAACGAATGGAGGTATTTTGTCTGGCCCAGCTCCCTTGTTGACATCGAGTTTAATAATTTTGCGAAGAATATCAGCGCGTGTTATAGAAGTGTTGCTTATCACGTTATTTATTGAAGTAGAAGCACTGGTGTGGTCAACTGAAAGGTTAGCGACTTGTAGAGTTGATATATTGTCAGAAGTGGAATCTATCGGCACAAACACAGAGCTAAAGTAAGATTAAAAGAGTTCACATATTTCTTTCTGATCAGTTGTAGTTTTGCCACCAAAAGACATAGTAGACGGTACGGAGTTACTACCTTTTTTACTATTAACATAGCGCCAAAAGTGCTTAATATTATTACCTTCAATGGAAGCCTCTACCGATTTTAAGAAAGTATCATAGTCATGATCTATGAGCCTCTTGCAACGCTGGCGCAGCATGGAGTAAGTATCATAATCTCGTGGATTTTTGAACTTTTTGTACCGGTGGTGATATTTTTGTTTTTCAACAAGGGACCTTCTAAGTCCAGGCGAGAACCAGGCAGGTGTATCACCAGACATCGGTTTAGTCAATGGCGTGTGTTTGGCTAATATGTCATTGAACGTGTTATAGAACTGATTTACCATAGTGTCTATATCCTGACATTCCTGACTATTCAAAGTGTAATGCCAATCAACATTGTTCAAGTCAGAGCATATATCTGCATAATTACTTTTGTTAAAGTTCAAACGCCTCTCTTTACGTGGCTTAAATTGTTTTACAGGTTCGACCATAATCGATAGCGAAGTAATGTCAATAACAAGAGAAGGGTGGTATCTATCGAGTTTACTAAGAGGTTCCGAGCCATACACTTCCAAGGATTTTGAAGTAGAAAAAACAAGATCAAGGAATTTACCATACCTATTAGGAATATTGTTAAACTGATATAGACCACAAATAGTCATATTCTCAGTTAAAAGTTCCGCTCTCTGGCCGCGGGGTTCATCCGGTAACATTGTTATTGAATCAGTAGATTTTGACCAATTTATAAGTGGAGTATTAAAGTCGCCAATACAAAGATATTCCTCACAATCACTTTTTTGGAGCATCACCCTTTGAAAGTTATGATAAAATTCACACATTTCTACATTAGATAAATGAGACGGCAGATAACATAAACAAACATTAATTATCTTATTATTTTTACATTTTGGTTCGATACTTATCCAGATATCCTCTAATTTAGATTCCCATGAACACTTGCGAGTGAAGTTGATATCTGTTTTAACAGCTAACAGTGCCCCGCCCCCGTCGTTTTTACGAACATTAGTCGAAATATGTAATTAACATGTAGATAAGAGTATAAATGAATCATTTACAATTCTACCCACTTCGGACTATTATAAAACATCGTTATAGGTATATCTTGCATGTGGTATTTAAGTTAAAATCAAATTTTATATATAACAGTGTTGTACTAAGAATTAACCGCTCATTCTAATTACATAAATTGGTGTAAGTTTCCCCTTCTCTTACCCAAACTACTTACGTAGTGCCAGTTCCGCGTATTAATTTCTATCAATTATTAATTTACTTTAATGTGCCTTGCGGTGGCGGTAAGAACTGAGCACATACTCTAAACTTTATTTTCCATTAAAACTAGCACACATGATCCATCAAACATCTCACTAGGGAGAAGTTACGACATAGCACTATCATTGGATGAATTAAATTCTATTAGATGATTCAGTTTCTTCAGAACTTTTAGGTAGTCTGAAGCAGAATTGACTCAGTTTACCTACCGTATGCCTCTTTCGTGTTAAATAACGTGAGTAGTATTTATATATGAACAGTTTTTACTCAGAAGAAAAAAACATTCTAGAAAAACAAACAGTAGCTTTTTTGCTCAAGAAAATGTTTTTCTCGATTTTCCATTCAAAATGTACATTATGAAAACGTCTGACTAAAACTTTGAAAAAGAATTCACATTGTGGCTGTGCTATTTCTACTAGACTTTGAGTACGATACGCCATTCCTTGTGCAGTCTAAAGCACAATTTTCAATAAGCTAATAATATTTTCATATCAAAGGTAGGATAATAACGTGCAATATGGATACTGCTAGAGGAAAGACACGTGAATTTTCAAACATTCACTTTTTGTTTTGATGCTGATCAAAGGGGACAATAATGAGCTTACTGTGAAGCTTACATGTCAAGTTTTAATCTAAATTGATTTTTGTGGAACTGCTATGCAATGTTTATTTATTTTATTTATTACGTATGTAGGTAATTTTAATTTCTCATATGGGTCTCCCAGTTAACCCTAATAAATGTTTTTATTTTATTTAATGTACATAATATGTACATAATATATGTAAATTATTGTGGTTATATACTAGGTAAAAATATTTTTTTGTTTTATTTTATTGCATTATTTTATGTTGTAAATAACGAACAACAGAAACAAACGATTTTATGACGAATAAATTCACGTTCCACGAAAATCATGACCTAGATGACTATCCATCCTGAAGCAGTGATTCTCTACAGACACAAAACCCTGATAGTTAAGTAGATAATTGAAAATCAGTACAAAAGGCATGCATTACAGTGAATAATGCTATGAAACCCCAAGTATTATCACAAAGCCTTATTATTTTATTAAATTTGTGGTTTTCTTCAAAAGGACCCGCCCCCTGGGTAAAGGATTTATCTGGGAAAGCTGGAGTAAGTTTTAATGGAGTTTTGTGTTGTTTTTGTGGAAAGATGGATATGCATGGAATGATTTTTTATAATCGAAATGGGCTTACACTTGATCCTATTTCACATTAGTAAGATATGATTAAGGCGAATGCCACTAATGAAGATCTTAAAGTGCAATAAAAGAAGAAAAGCGTTATGTATGAGAGTGACCAACCTACTTAGCTTATTACACGGATACCTTCTCTTGTTTAGACTGTGAATATTTGACTATTAGTGATGCCTTTACTGAAATGAATAAATCTTTTTAAATTTGTCTTTGTTTGTTTATGTTCTTAATTGTATATTCGTGTGTTATATATGTTTATTGTGTTGTTGTCTCGTTTGTTGTACGTAGTTCGAGTCGTCACCCGTCGGTCTCAACGGAAGACCAGCGCTGACTGTTCGCAGTCAGCACATGCTGAGTTGAGGCCGGCTTGTGACAGGAAATTGTGTATGTGCAAAATGTGTTTGTCTTACTTGCTTGTTTTTTTTTTTTTTTTACATTATATAGGCTCAAGCTTGACTACAACTTGCCTGATGTTAAGCAACGTTATAATCTACGATCTAGCGCGCTTGCCAAGAAGAAACCGGTTTACTCTCGACTTGACGACCGACAAATTATAGTTCAAGGGGAATAGAGATTCGGGCAAGGAGTTCCACAGTTGCACAGAATGTGTTCGTATGTAATGTCTTGTCACAAAATAAATAATTTTCATTTTTTCATTTTCAATTTTCAAATGGTAGTTAACTCAAAACGTGAATTAGACAAGCATGTAACAACTAAGAAACTATATTTTCCGAAAATTAAAGTGGTTTTCTCAGTGAAGACTCAGCACAGATATCCCTGTACATGTACCTTCATATGTACGTGGCCTAAACTTTAGCAATACATCATTAATTCTTTTTTAGTGTTTTTGGACACGTACGATTTAGGTGATAAATCTTATTTAAAAGTACGCCAACCCGCGGTTCATGTTAAAATGTTAAAAATTCAGTAAAAAAATATATAAACTTTAGAAAAAGTTACATAATATTTTACTAGCTGCTAATTGCGTTAATCCGGGATAATCTAAATATATAAAACTCAAAGGTGACTGACTGACTGAATGGCTGACTGACTGACTGATATAGTGATCTATCAACGCACAGCCCAAACCACTGGACGTATTGGGCTGAAATTTGGCATGCAGGTAGATGTTATGACGTAGGCATCCGTTAAGAAAGGATTTTTGGAAAAGCCGCTTTTAACCCTAGATTACTAACCTTATTTTACGACTTTTACTACTAACCTTCGTCGTTTCGACTACGCTGTATAAAGGAGGTGTTTTAGGGGTTTCATACAAAAAATATATTCAAATTTATGTTTTTATTTGGAAAACAAAGTATTAATCTACATATTTAAAGATTATAATATATACTTTAATATATTTTTTAATTCAAACAGTCTTATTAATGAGACCGTAGTTCAAATGCAAACAAAACATTTTCAAAATTTTAAACACAACCGTATATATTATATATAGCATTAAATTGTTCTAAATAAACTGTTAATTATAAAAATATTATATGAATAATAAGCTGAAAACAAAATTTTGGTAATAGCTTAGGAACTAAAACATTTGTGACACACATCAAGTTTGTGTTCCCAACACAACGCTTTATTGCACTTAGTGCACCTACTCCTAGTCGTCTTTCGCTTTGCGGAGGGACATAGGCACATATTTTCTTTTATTTCGCAGTGGAAAGATATCAGCCGCATTACTTTGCTCATTATCATTTATACCACTCTCATTACTACTTCCTGGCATGTTTAAAATTTGTGTAATTGAGTCCCGCAGAGTAGTAGTTGTAGAGTTAGTATAAGCAATCTTTTTTGCATGTGTGGTTCGATCAGCTTGTGATGTCGGGCTTTTAGATATTCACGCCTCGATAGCATTTACAGGTCCAGGTCTTATATGAACTATGTTCTTTGAAGCTGTTCAGATCAGTGGCCTCGACTGTTGTGATGACCATTTGTGATTATCTTTCTCACGAAGAATGGTACGCGATGGTATAATCAAATCGCTAGGGTCTGCTGTAGTGCTAGGTGTCACGTCATCAGTAGAACGTGGTGGAGATGTGGCTCTACTTGCCTTATAATCTTCATCCGGAAGTAGCTCTTCATTCACAGTAGAAGCTTCATCATCACCCTCCGTTTCATACGCGGGATCAGCTTCAGTGTGGTCTTCGGGCTCACTCTCAGATAAATTTTCCTCCTTGCTGTCATCATCTAACAACAACGCACGAATTGTATCTTAAAAAAATAAAATATTACAGACCATTATAAAAAAGAAATGATAAAAGAACGTTATTTTAACTTAACTAAATAGTACAAAAAGTTACGTTACTACTAACCTTCGTCGATGCGACGAGCCATGGTTGCTGGAACGGCGCGTACAGGTCCCCTACGCACAAAGCACTACCTTCAGTCGCGAGAGAAACGGGTCGATAGGGATTAGGTTGAATTAGAAAACCGCACGGTCGCACGCGCAAAAGTTATCGCGATTTTTTTGGTGACGCGTCGTCGAATCGACGAAGGTAAGTTATCTAGGGATAAAGGGGTGAAATAGGGGATGCTAGTCTTACTTCTTAATGCGAGCAAAGCCGCGAGCATCCACTAGTAATTGATAAAATCAGTTTCAAAAATACAAACTCACAAAGATTTTTAAGCGATTGCTTGCTGTAAATAAAAATTGCTACCGAAATGATGACATTCGAAAGAGCTGCTTTTCTCGTAATCATGTTCTACCAATCAAAAATAGTTTAAATTGACATTCTTTGATTAAAGATGATATGATATTTTGTTCTGATAGGTGCATTGTGCAATTTTAAATGTTTTTTTTTTCTTGTGAGACATTCAAGTCTCTTGTTCGTAAATAAGAACATCAAAAGCACGGACAGTCTGAACAACTTCTTCTTACCTATGCATACCAAATACTTTCTGGAAAACTCGTATTTACCTTCCTTAGAAGCCGTCGGAATATTTTATTGATTGAAAACAGAAACTCGGCGGGAAAATTTGGTCGGTCGTTTTAATTTTATGCTCCAATGAGTTCTTGTTTATTTTGTTAGTAATATTTGGATAGCTCCGTTTTTTTGTAGCAAAGTTTGGTGTAATTTCATTCGGAATTTCGTATTCGTTTCGTATTTCGGTTCAGATACGAAGAGACGTAATGAAACGGATTATTTTAATAGATTATCTCTGATAATATTATAATTATATTTGTTGGTAACGGTATGCCAATATACAGTGAATTGAATTAATGTACTTTGGAATAACTCTATTACATTTATAAATTAATATAATTAACATAGTTACCCGCAGTCCCGCATTATATCCAAATAGAAAAGGCATTTTGAATTCAATATGGGGTTCAAAGTTGGTTAAAACAGTGATATTGTGGACTAAAACACAACATATACACTGTTTTAACCGATATCAAGAAAAAGAGGAAAACTTCTTTACTTGTTGTATCGGTAAAATACCCTTGTTTTGTAGAAACGTTGTGATGTTTTACAAAATATAGGGCGGATCAGGGATACAAGCAGCAGCAAGGGTCGACAGATAAAGTTCATCTTGTTTCAAACAACTTCGCTGAGCACTCTTTAGGGTTCGAAAGTACTTTAACATTTTTGAATTATTCAACTCATTTTAAACATACATTATAAAACTGTATCGGGGCTTCTGAGCTGGGAAAAACAATACATTTGACGAAAAATACAACAGAGCATAATAAATGGAACTGTTTAAATAAACTCGTGAGAGTGACCAACTTTATTTGAGAGTTTTCAAATCACCCTTAAGGTCTTTGACATCGTTTGCCGTAAATACAATGATAAATGAATATGAAACAATTACTTGAAACCCTCTATTTCAAAAGTCAATAAATATTTTAAAAAATGCAATTGATGTTTGTTTACTAATAGGTACCAAAGAATACAGAAAATACCTACACGTTTAATTCGAGTACAGGTTAATTTGATATAATTATAACATTTTACTTTAATTTTTTTGTAATTATTGCCTAATTAGTAACGAAGCACTAGTGTGTTATAAAAAAATCCTCACTAAAAATAACCAGTCTCATAACTTATTACGTTTTACAAAGGACCCAGCATATTTTCCAACGAGAAAAAACATGTCCTTCGTTATAATCCGTTAGCCGTTTAACGAGATCACGCAGCCTCCCGGAAGTGTGGAAGTAGGAATCAGGCTCCACGGAGGTTCTAGCGGAGCGAGTAAGCGGATGAGGCTTTCATATTATTTTCCACTTCCGGAAAATTGGGACGAGATACCCGGTGTACCTGTTGGGGTTCGGTGCGGAGTAGATCAGTTTACAGTCTAGTTAAAGAAGGAAAATTATATGATTCATGCAAGTTAAAAATTCAATACTGTCATATATGTCCTATTATAAATAATATAATCGCCTATTTATAACTCTAAATCCCATCCATCCAAAGGTTGCCTGGAAGAAATCGCCTAAGGCGATAAGGCCGCCCAATGTGCATTAAAATAGCTTTTTAAAATTCTTTCATCATGTAATTTTTTGGTGTGCATTAAAGAAATATCTTATCTTATGTTTTTAATTTTTTCATGAATAAGGATAAAAATAGTATTTGACAATTAACAAACAAAAAGTTTACGTTGCGTTCAAATAAAAGCTACACTTAGACTAGTCTCTACCGAAAAACCAAGAGAGAGTTTGTGGAGGCCAGCGTGCTTGATCGTAGATTATGACGTTGCTTAGCATCAGGCGAGTTGTAGCCAAACGTTAGCCTATCTAGTTTTATGAAAATTAAATGAACGTTACCGTAAATGAACTGTACCAAAACACCTCAAACGGTTTTCATGTTAAACTATTGTTTGCTGCTTTGATGTTTTAGTAACTGTAAATTTCATACGTGCAAAAGTATCAGTATTATATGTAGGTACCTACATGGATATGTGTATCTGTCAATATTATACTCCATACTGCAATGGCCGCAGATTAGACGAGACAGGCTTTTTTCTCGTGATAAAGAGTTCTTCCGTATGATGCTTTGACATTTGACTGTTGAAGATGAGATGAGGATAAAGAATAAAACAATTTCTTGGCAAATAAACAAAGATATTGCGTCTTTGAAGCTAGTCCAAAATTAGTATGAAGTCCGGCATGATATAATATTTCAATTTATGCGAATTATGATATATTTCTTAATCTTTAAAGTAACCTACGCTTATGCAGATTAAAGGTTGGTAATTAGTTTTTGATACTTAAATATTTAATGGTATAAATTACCCATAAAATACTAAGTAACTTCTGGACAATATTGAATTAAGGCAGGTATTTGACTACATATATGTCAGTCACACTTTGAACTAGTGTCGACTTTTATATATTTATGTTTATTGTATAGTTCTAAAAATATGCTTGCCTTCTACAATCATAATACCTAGTTAAAGGAACAATTATTGTAAGCGGTATGTAACTACCAATATTTGCGCATACTGTCAAAGCCACCGGCGCATAACACAGGCTTATAATGTACAATATCGGACATTTCGGGACCATATCGGCTGATCAGCTAGTATTACCTACTAATGAATGACAAAACCTAAAATTGTATCCGCATTTACTATGAGGCTGCTAACTTAGCGAGGTGAACATAGTTTTTAACATAATTATGTAGGTGTGCTTACAAAATTTCTTAATACAGTGAAACCTGGTTAAGTGAGACAGCAAGGGACCTGCAATGTCGTTTCACTTAAAGAGGTATTCCACTTACCCAGTGTCTCAGATATACAGGTATAAAAAATATCTGTCTCATTTACAGAGGGTTCCATTAATAGAGGTGAGAATACAAGTTATTTCAGTTATACAGGCGCGATCATTAAATAAAATAACGTGTTATGTATGTTATGTAAACAATGTTATCTCAGTTACAGAGGTTTATGCCTATAAAATTTACTCGCTGTCTCAGTTATAGAGGTAACTATGATGATAAATCGAAAGAACAAATCCCAGATATAGAGGCTTACCTCGCCCCACTAACAGAGGTAATTCAGTGCCAAAGTGTTGGGACCTCAGCATGAGTTCCACTTATGGAGGTTTCTCACTTATCCAGGTCCCACTTAACCAAGTTTCACTGTATATAAGCATAAATAACTTTTTTACTAGATATCCTCTGACGTGTGAAAAGAAAATATATGGTGAAGAATTTTCAGAACATATTTATGTTAAAAATATTCACAGATATGTACATAAACTTATTATATCATTATTTTAACCAATAAAGTAAAAATATTAATGTTTACAGAGCATTTACATAACTTCTCCATTAATTCATGTTATATTTAAGATCTCGTGCGAAACATTTTACTGTTAAATTAACTAATGTCACGTCGCGTACATGTTTTCAAGCCAACATTTTTTTTCTTTTAGTCATCTAATTTCGTGGCCTAACGAAACCACCAGTATCATTAGCCCACATGCCCATATAATGTGCACTAGAGACCGATCATTTAGCGGACATTTTACCGCACTAGGTCTGCAATATACCGCGTAATACCAGGTTAGGTGCCGAAATATCGGTCACCGGTTTTTAACGATGCAGGACCACATGGCACTAACCACCTAATTAGAATCTCTAGTGCTTCGGATTTAAGCCTTGCTTGCCTCTATTGTGGTAACCATGAAAATGACTTAGTGCCTATTTACTTTGTATGTATCCACAACCATGTGTTCTAGGTTTTGTAAAAAATTTGGAACATTAATAGAATATAACTATCAGAACTATAGTTAGGTATACGCACACTCTTTCGTTCCCAAGATCCTTAGAACCTCGATTTTCTTTGGTAAATATGTTAAGCTCTAAATCGTATAACGTAACGTTAGTAAGTTTTAAAATACGAGTACAAATTTCAATAGACGGAATTAAATTCATTCCGTACCTAAGGAAACAGACTTGTGTCAAGGTCTTATTATCTTTTGATTTCAGAGATAAAGTGTAAGGTAAGATCTTAAATCATTATCTTCTGTACATAGAAATCTGAACATAGAAGATATTAGAAAAAAATACTTAAAAAATGGCTGAACGAGTCATCATGTTTTAGTATGTAGGTAGTATGAGGTCTTAGGATTGTCAAAGGCTACTTTTAATCTCAAAATAATGCGAGTGAAACCGCGGCCATCCACTTGTATGTAATATATTGCATACAGAAAATAACGTCTTTTATGGTGATACATACACACAATGTTACTAAAACTGTAAATCCCGCCCTGAACTCTAACTGTAGCAATGAGACTGAGTAAATATTGATTCATCTCAATACAGACGTCTCGCCCAGCCGACCTGACTCGCTCTCAGTTAACCCTTTAATTAATGTTAGGTTTCAGTTTAAGGTGAACCAGCCTTAGTATACTTTCATACATATTTTTTGTATGATGCATCATTAACAAAGAAGGATTAATGATGATGACATGTAATATTTGAGTTGAAGATTTTCAAGCTCACAAATTGACAATCATTTACAATTTGTATAAAAGTTTAAGGTTACAACCTTACTTACTTTTTACAAATATACCGGTATCACAAAAAAATGATGGCTCTACTTTTTGATAAAGTTCATAAAAAACAAAACGTATACAGTAAGTTTTGTAACCGTAAAGATTTTGTTTAGATACCTAAAATTTGAAAATTAATTCGAATGGAGTATGGTTAGACTTAAAAAACTGAGGAAGATTAAGGATTCTCAGTTTTTTAAGTTTTACCATACTCCATTTTGTGGAAGGACTTGGGCACCCACCACGATGTATCTGCCCAAGAGAACTCCCCCAACGAATTAATTCTGCGGGGAAGTCCCGACCCTCAGTCATGAGGAAATACGACTCAAGAGAGAGATACTCCAGTTTGTATGAAAGTTTGGTAAGGAAACTGCCCCTTAATTAATGTTAGGTTTCAGTTTAAGCCAATTTGCTTTAACGCTTCGGAAAATAATTTGTTTCTTGGTGAATTGCTCTCAAATGTCGAGATTCACAAAAGAGAATTGGTGGGATTAAATATTGGAGTAATCTAAATTGTATCGTGTTCAAGTACCTATAAATTTTGATGAAATTTGAAATACAATATATGAATACCCTCACTACGTATGTTTCTCTAAATTTTAGTTTCCTATTTGGGAAGTGTTTGAGTAAGTAAGAAAGAAAGAAATTTAATAATTTATTGGAGCTAATAATAAACAAAATAGTACAAACAAGAGATATTCAAAACACGTAAATAAAATACATGTTTGCCACAATACAACCCCAACTTAGCTTAAGCATCAAAAACATTAAATTAACCAATTACAATTTCCTTAGCTCCTTTATTTTTATCGACTCTTCTCCATCCTGCGGTTGCCTGGAACAAATCACTGTTAGCGATAAGGCCGCCAGTTGTGGCTCTATTTTTTAAACTTTTGTGTCCCTGTTTGTCATATCTATCTGTTTTTTTATATCTATCTATCTGTATGTATTTACGGGAGATATTGGTAATTAATTTCAGTTTTCCATAAATCGATCCGTTTCTGGGTAAACCCTGGCCTGCCGCCGTTCGGTGGTTCTTGCATCAGTTGCAGAAACCACAACCGGTTCAGTGCAGAAACTCGGATAACTTGGATAGGATTATTCTTGGAAGTTAGGTAAAATATTTGTTTAATTTATTTACGAATTAAATCGGCAAAAATAAACTTAATTGAATGCAATTTAAAAAACAAACGTAATTCCCAAATTTGCTTAATCTATTGAAATAAAATATAGCTTATCCCGAGAGCTTATACTAACAACATTTTAAAGATCTGTCTCTTCTTGTTATCATTAAGGTAACAAATAAACCAATAAATATACTTTAGTCTTATATACAGGTAACTTTATATAAGTTAAATAAACCACACCGGATTCCTACTTTCCTAGTTGCAGAAATGGTATTAAAAAGTCACGTGCCATTTTTACTTCACACTTTTATGAGTTCGAAACAAAGGTTTGTAAAATGTGAGAGCAACTTGCGGAGCTCGCCCGGTCTCTCCGGACCAGATGCCGCTAACCACAACTGTCTCTGTATACAGGGCTATTTCACATTCAACTTTATTAAGAACTACTGGACGCTCGTGGCTTCGCTCGCGTTATTTCAGGATGAAAAGTACCCTATGACACTTTCGGGTACTCATACTGTCTACGTACCAAAAATCATGATGATCCGTTCTATCCTTTTTACGTGATGAGCGTTTAAATAAACAGACAAACAGATAAACAGACAAAAATTCTATAAAAGATTGAAACGTGTTCTGGTATCAATTATAAGTTTCTCCATTTTTTTTTATATATTCATTGTTCAGACTTTTAACTTTAGAGGGTCTAAGCTCTCTTCAGCGTTATTACATGTATAGATAAAAATAATATGTATAAGAGACATATTGAGACACGTAACAACATTAAATCGGAACACAACATACTACAAGTTTCGTGTACGAACATAATACCCGTCCCAACTCGGCTTGCCTCAGATGCTTGCATCCAGCGCATGTCTTTATTATATATTATACAAAAGGTTCTTTAAAATATAGTCTGGTATTATTATGTATATATCAGTGCTCAGTGCGTTAATAAAGGAGGGATCTAAAGAGGTAGTATATCCAAATTAACAACAAAAATCACGTTTCTGGGAAAATCTAAAATTATTTTAGTTCATAATTTACAATACTTGATGCTTAGTAGCCTATAATACTTACCAAATATTACTGAAGTTGTCTGCTGTAGAAACTAGGATCGATTTCAACATATCATTGGTCACACTCATACAGGCATGAGTTTGATTCTAATCAGTTTCTTGAAGTGACTTTGTTCGTAACTACATTCAATAAAATATTAAACATGTCAAAATCATTTCAAGCTTTGTAAATGTTGAAATCACAACAATGTTAAGGAAAAAACATAATTTATTGTAATTAACTTACCCATTTATATTCGTAAAAACTGTATTGCAGAGACGCAGGCTTTTCCTTGTTTACATATTAGGTCAAAATTGGTCCAAAATTTACCAACCACAGTCACTTTTTTGTGTCACAATTCTTTTGTAGTTAAAAACTCAGCATCAGAGTTATTAGCTCACATGCAAACACATTTACTCTGCTATTCTCACTAGGTTCCATTTTAAAAAATCACATTCGTGAGCGGTGCTTAACCCAAAAATATTTACAAAACTACCCACATTGCTCGTTTCGCAAATTGGAAAAATGGTTTTGATATTCGAGTTTTACTCGTATTCGGATTTAATTACGCGAAATATCCAGTTTCAGAATGCCAGAGTGTGCTTTTTACAAATGAACAAACAAATAAATGGCAAACTCAATGGGCTCAAAGTGTCGCTGGTATGCGCTGGAAATTTTATTTAATAATTTAACTAGTAGCGCCCCGCAGTGTTATACGCGCTGTTACGAAATAACAGTACTAATTTTGTACTATTTCTGCGCTGGCTAGCGTGATACTAAAATTCTTACCAATGTTGATATTTGCCACACTGGCATCTGTCTGTGATATTAATGTGACCCCAATATCCATTACTGTATTTTTTCTAGAAAATAAAAGCTAAGCAAAATTATGTATGTAAGGTATTTAGTAAAAAAGTAGCATGTAAGCTTCACAGGGAACAGAATTACGTTAAGACTTTATTGTGACTCTTATCCACTCTTATGTACGAACTTATTCACTTATTTATTTCGTATTTTTTGTGCTTTTGTTTTAAATTTACGTCACACACGTTTTTGCGAAAAAACTGCAATGTTCTGGCGTCCATTAATTTTACTTTAGAGCATATCATCGTTGTTATTTATGCGCAACATCGCTTGTTGCATCAATCTCTTTGCATATCACAGGTTTCAATGGCTATTATTATTTATAGTTAACACTGACAGTTACAAATTGTTTTTATACATAAAATTGATATATTTAAGAAACTTGGAAACAGTTTATTAATTAAATATGATTCCGATTAAGGTCTAATTTATTATTTGTACAATTGTATTTATTTTGAACAATATTACATTTGCTATTTAGTTAATATTTTTAACGTGTTCAGTAAGTTGTTTTAATCAAAGCTAAAGGGGAAAAAGCATAGGAGCTTCAATAAACACTGTTTTCTTAATTTAATTATTAGCGTATACTCCAGTCTGTAGGTGCTCCCTCCAAGATGTATCTGCCTAAATGAAGTTACCAATTTTTTTTTGGAGTAAAAACATTCCTTACTGTAATAAGGAATGGAAAAAGATATACCACAGATAAACCCAGCAGTCTAGATCTAGGTTCCAAACGACATGCAAATGAAGCTCAGTTGGTGTCAGATGCATTGGCAATTACTGGCGTCCATAAGTTTCATTAAGAAACGCTCGTGTTCAAATAGAAGCAGATGTGCAGCCTCTACCAGTTGAATGGGTTTCCATTGTGTCAGAGGTTTGCTTCAAATGTATAAACGTATTAGCGGATATGTCACTGCTATGAAGTTGCATTGACTCCATATGCTGCATAAGTTTCACGGTACATGAATGCTCCATCTTAGACCTCAACTTATCTGTTAGACAAACAAGTTTTATACATTAACATTGTATCTCTCATAAGTTACTAAGAAACACTTGCTAAAGAACATAATTTAAACGATATAATATAATTAATTTTAATTTTTGTTAAATTAAGTTTACACTTGTTTACCTGATGATACACATTGATGTATGTGGTCAAAGTTTGTTGCCACATACACAGTAAAACACAACGTTGCTGAACGTCAATAAATACTGGCAATATAATTTTTCCGGTCTTATAGTTAATTCTATCATTGTATAATGGAAACGCATTGAGTGAATTTAATCCAGATATTCTTCGACAGCGGAGCAAAAAAACGTAGCGAGTGCTTTCCTGTCTCTGTAATGTTCCATTATACGACTTTATGGACCTACCATTGTAGTATATTAGTCAACTATAATGGTAATAATAAGTTTTTTTTTCAACAAGGAATGGATTTGCACTTTACCGTAATTAATAAAAAAATAAACACTATATCAGCGTTTGTACTCGAACTTAATATAACTGCTAAATATTAATGAATACAGGTAGGTACAGACTGTCAGATTATGTGATCAAATATTAAATAGGGATTACCAGATACGGAAGGTGAACACTCAGTGTGATATAAATAGTGATTTACTGGGAATTATGTCTTTATTATGTAAAGTGCAATTTTTTTCCATGCCTTATGATAATATAAGAAACACACTACACTAAATAAAAAATAGTATTATTCCCAGTATGACCTTGAAACCACCTTGGAATCAATACCCTTTTAGCCATACCTGAAAGCTGAATGAAAAGTTTTACACAGTACCTACTTTTCTACGAAAGTACAGATTCAACTATTTCAAAGCAAAAAGTTTCTATCATATATACGCCATACATTGTGGTCATCAACATTTCGGTTTGGAAAATTCGTTGAACGTTATATTTCGTAGAGCCCTTCGTAGCACCGCTACAAAAAAGTAAAAAGTTTTTTATAGAATCATGTTACAGGATAACCTATAGTTTATTATTTATAATTTTGTCAAATAATTTAAAAAAACTAATAATTTATTGACTTGGCATATTTGATTGAAATTCACCGTTTATTTTGTTTTTTTGTGACCATCAAATACAACTTACACATAGCTTTTTACAATACAAAAAAGTTTCGTTATGAAATGAATAGGCAAATCCATTTTATTTCTAACTAGTAATACATAACAAACTCCATATTATATTGAAGGATCCGCGCTAATAAATCGCTAATGGCATCCCAGTTGATCACAGTCAAAACAAACATGTAATAAACTCAGACTAAAGAAGAAAGAAAGGACTCGGCATAACAAACAGTAGTTACTGACATATCGGCATCTCTTTTTATCTTATGAGGGCAATCATAATGTAAAAGAGCACAACAGTAGTTTTATCAATGGCTGATGACGTCACAAAATGTATCACTGCGGCCGGTCGCCATGTTTTATCACAGCCAACAACAAGTACATCAGTTGTCATCGTAACTTGTTTATTACAGAGTTTTGAAGAAAATTTAGTGATATTAAGCGAAAATTGTGCTTGTTTATAGTGTGTGAACTTGCAAAATACTGCATTTATTATGGGTAGGTGCAGTGTGTTAGGCTGCCGCATGAAAAGCAACACAAAACATCCCAAAATAACGTTGCACAGGTAAGTAAACGAATTCATTCAAAATATCTTGTCTTTTCTATTATTTTAAAATATTTTGCTGTTTGTGGGAAAGTTTATAAAGATAAACGTGCTTTTCTCTATTCATTTACTGTTTTACTAATAATATTAGGCGATTATTTAAGAAAATCATTCGTCATAGTAAATAGAGTTGCGGTACGGCATTTTCAATGTATCGATAACTTAGCGACAGGTGAATATTATCTAAACTCGATTTCTTTTATTTGATTTTAGATTGCCAACATGTAAAGAAAGAAAAGAACAGTGGCTGGATATACTTGGTATTGAAAATTTGAATACTACAACCAAACATATTTTTATTTGTTCCCTGCATTTTGAAGACAAATGTTTGAACCGAACTTTAAATGTAACAAGACTGCGCGATGATGCTTTACCTTCAAGTGAGTTGTTGGTAAGTTTTGAAAATACACCAGATAAGTTTATAGTGTTTACCTACTTACTGACAAAGTAATCGAACTAAACCAGTTGATGACAAGGGACGAGAATCATGTCAGCAGCAGTAATTCTATATTGTTGAAATACTGATAAAAAGTTTCAGATTTAAATGTACATAGAACAAAATAGATAAATGTACCTGTGTTAAAATGCAAGTTATACAAATGTGTGCATGTGTTAGTGATTAAATTGGCAATGTAAATATTATTAAACATATAAGGTTTTTTTTGTGTAGATACCAGCGCAAATAATAACAAACACACTCAATATTAAAAATTATTGTTATTTTGCTTTACAGTTACCAGCCCAATTTAATGAATGCCAGGAACATCAATTTGTTTCTCACAAAGCACTGGAAGGGGAGCCTATCTGCAGCACTTCTAGCTATTCAGATGTAAGTATCCTTTTTACAATGTTAAGTATCGTACTTCATATTATACAATCTTGATTTTTGAAAACAAACACACTCAATATTAAAAATTATTGTTATATTGCTTTACAGTTACCAGCGCAATTGAATAAATGCCAGGAACATCAGTTTGTTTCTCACAAAGCACTGGAAGAGGAGCCTAACTGCAGCACTTCTAGCTATTCAGATGTAAGTCTTCTATTTTATGTTACTATAGGTACTGCGGGCAGCATAACTGGTAATTTAAAATAATTTAGGCCAAAAAACTTGTACGAAGTTGCAAAAAACTAGAAGTCAATGTGTTTTTTTTTTTGTTTCAGGAAAAAGCGCTTGAAATTATTCAAAAATTAAAATTAAAATGTGAAAATCAGAAAAAAAAAATAAAAAGATTAAATGAAAAAGTGAGAAGACAGAGTAAGAAAATAGCAGATTTTAAAACTGTAATGAAAGATTTAAAAGACAATAATTATGTGAATGATGATCATGCGGCTGTGTTGGAGCAGTGCGCAGGCCCCAAAGATTTTCTAAAAAGGCAAATTGCGAAATCGGTAGGAATGCCTTTGGAAAGACAATACAGCGAAGAAATTCGAAAATTTGCACTGACACTCCACTTTTTATCTCCAAAGGCCTATAACTTTGTTCGTCGTACGTACAGTTCCTGTTTGCCACATCCAAGAACTTTAAGTAGGTGGTATCAGAATGTAAACGCTGAACCTGGGTTTTGTACAGAGGCTTTTAATGCTTTGAAACACAAAGTTCAAACAAGTGAAATGCCAGTGATATGTGCTATGGTTTTGGATGAAATGGCTATTAGAAAGTCTCTTTGCTGGGATCCTCAAACTAAAACCTATTATGGACGAGTTAACGTTGGGATTGATTGCGATATGGACTCATTAGAAGTAGCCAATGAGTGTCTTGTGTTACTGCTGACCTGTATAAACGGTAGTTGGAAGTTACCTGTGGGATACTTTTTCATAACGGCTTTGTCTGGGGAACAAAAAGCAGTACTAGTTAAAACATGCATCCATAAATGTGAAGAAGTCGGCGTCAAAGTTGTGAGCTTGACCTGCGATGGTCCAGCTGCAAATTTAAGCATGTTTTCAGCATTAGGCTGTGATTTCAATTCAGGCCAGGTAACATTTACTTACAGTAACAGCATCATACACGCTTTTATTGATCCCTGTCATGCTATCAAACTAGTCCGAAATGCTTTCGGTGAATTGAGGGTGTTTTACGATATGCATGGCAGGAAAATAGATTACATCTACCTGGAACATCTACTAAATTTGCAGGAAGCCGCAGGACTGCACATGGCCACAAAATTAACAAAGGCCCACATACAATATCAAAAACAAAAAATGAAGGTACGACTTGCCACGCAGCTTCTTAGCGACTCGGTGGCAGATGCCTTGGAGCATTGTGCTGATTTAAAAATCCCGGAATTTCAAGGAGGTGAAGGCACAATTAACTTCATTAGGTTAATAAACAGCGTTTTTGATGTCTTAAACAGCCGATCAATTAGACCACCGGGGTGGAAAAAGGCTATATTTTCGGGAAATGTTGGTCTGGTAGAAGCTTTATTCGAAGGTGCCACAACCTACCTTCAGAATCGGATACTGCCATCTGGGCAGAAACTCGTCGATTCCAGAAGAAGAACAGGCTTTGTAGGACTTATTGTGGACATGATCAGTGCAATTCAACTGTATAAATATTTGATTGCCGGTACCAAACTTTTACAGTACCTGCCACTGTACAAGGTCAGCCAGGACCACCTCGAGTTGTTTTTTTCTGCCATCCGAGCTCGAGGTGGCTTTAATAATAACCCTAATGCGGTTCAATTTAGGGCCGCTTTTAAAAGATTGTTAATAAGAGCTGAAATTAGGGATGCGGGCATTGGCAACTGCGTTCCTCTAGAGCAAATTAACATATTAACCTGCTCTAGTAAGACAAACCCAGTCACGGCCATAAACGAACTAACAGAAAGGAATTCATTTGTTGAATTGCCAGAGGATGATAGTGAGTTGTTCGAAGAATTTATACACTGCATGTACAATAACTTACCCAACTACTCCGAAAGCGTAGTTACTTATATTGCCGGTTTCATATCTAGAAAGTTGGCTCGCTCTGTAAAATGTGATATTTGCGCAAATTTGTTATTTGGAGATGCACAAAAAAGCTTAATAACTCTGAAAAATAGGGGTGGATTGGTTTACCCGTCAAAAGACGTGACGAATATTCTGATTAAAATTGAAAAAATCCTTAAAGGTATTTTTCAAAAGCAGCTTCGGTCTGAACAGTATTATCTGCATGCATTTCGATTTTTCATGGAACATTTTGATGAATCCAATTTGTTGAAATCGAATTCCGAACATGACACGACCCACAGACTTTTACTTATTAAATCTATAGTCCAAACTTACATGGATCTGAGGTTTAAATACTATGGTAAGAAAACCACAGAAAAGATTTCGTTTCGCAATTACTTTAACAAAATCATATTATTCCGTAATGAGTAAATTACTGGCAATTTTATTAGGGTCCGATATGCTCTTATTTGATTATTGTGTACCTATATTTGTATATAGTTTGTATTTTTAGAACTTGAAAATGACTGTGATTGAGGGTTCAACATGCTCATAGTTGATTAATGTGTATATTTGTATTTTTATTTACAACTTGAAAATGACTGTCATTGAGGGCTCAACATGGTCTTATTTGAAACACGATTTGAAACATATCCTTTGTATTTAAAAAATACAAATTTTACAGTTTTACAACTATTATAGTTTTTAATAAACCTGTGTGAAATGGTAATTTTCGTTTTATTATGAATGATCGTGCCAAGTTGTATAAATAAAGTATTAAGTAATTAATAAAATTAAGTATACTCTGCAAAACGAGAAAAAAATCTGTATTTAGTAAGTACCTATTTATTTATTCTTTTCTTTGGTAACTAATTACTTAAAGACCGTGTTGGTATTGAAGGCGTGGTATGCTGATCAGTAATAGTGATACTCAAGGCTCCTATACATATGCCCCGGCACGAGCCGCAGTAAGTGGCAGTCCGCACGAAACTCAATCTTAATTCAAATTTCGGTCGCATACTACGCCCACAGGTAAGATATAGGTACACGGCTATCACAAGGCTGCAGTTTTTATTCGTGATCGCAGCGGTGGAAACTGGGAGTAATTAATGGGATAAACATACCATAGTAAAATTCGTTTTATTCTGAACATGTACAAGTACAGAATAAAGAGGATGTTCATTAAATTGCAGTGGCATCAGTACAGTATCCACGTGCCCTGCCATAAATAAAATGTCACTGAGCGTGTGCGTTTTTATAGGTCGCATTTCCACGTAAATAAAACTGAAGAAATGTAACCGAAACTCATTTTCGACAATTTTCAATTCTGCAAACACCGTGCAATTCAACTATCGATATTATAATGCGCGCATCCCTACGGCAAGCCGCCATCTTTGTGCCAGGCTCACGTTAGGTATGCACGTTTTTTTCGTAGGTATTTCATGTCCATTCTTTTCCTATTGTCTGTGGTAATAAAGGATGACAGTGACATATAGCTGTCAGATATTTATACAGCTGTCAGTTGCTCAATATGTCAAGTGCAGTAAGCCGTGACGTGGGAGGAAAACGAACCTTTCGGGGAGATTTTGAAAGCAGAATATAACAGAGTATAGATGTCGAATTTGTATCTTGTTTCTTTCCGTCGCTTAATATAATCTTCTATTATTATTATTACGTTGTTTAACGCTATTTTAAGTGTATTATATTGTACTTACTCAACTTTAATACTTTATTTTAATCTTTCTGAAATCGTCATTTGCGAATCACTGAACAAGGCTATTTAAACTATTTAAACTGGTCGCTTAATGGTGTAAGCGTTATGAAGTTATTTATTATTCGTTATTTCGTCATCTTAAATTTGTATAAGATTTTCACAAAGGCTTTAAGTTTAATATCTACAGAAAAAACGGTATAACCAGTGCAAAATAGCATCATAAAAGCACGCTCTAATAAACCGTTTACATGACATTTCTCATAAAAAGCCCTGCACATGTAAATCTACCCATTCGTAATCCTCAAGATCAGTAATACATGCGTTCGCCCAGATTCGCGGGATAAGAAATATGGCACGCATCGCGGGTTTTTGCGACTTTTGCGTTCGTAATTGTGATTGTTTATTATATGTTGTTTGTTACGCATTTAGTCACTCAATGGAAGTCGCTTCTATTCTTCTTATGAGTATGTTAGGTAACTTTAATAACAGTTTACATAATGTGTAGGGTCTTACTACTATAAAACAAGTAAACTTTACTTCAAATGATTAATTAATCTTAACAAACCATGCAGATCCAGTTTCTGAGATAGTGTTTTATAAACGCAGCTCTTGAATCAGTCTTGTTTATGTAATCAGTTCTGATGCGAACTATCTCCTTTTAGAAAACTCAAACTAACAGACCATATTCCATTCTCATATTTTTCTTCTTTTTATCGAGAATGGCCAACTCTGGTTTTTCAAGCCTCCTAAGGCCCTCTGACATGGCTTAACGACTGCCGTACTATGAAAAACAGACAACAACTACAATTTGACATAAGTTATCCGATACACTAAAGCGTCCAAAATTCTATGCTTTTTTCTGGTCACCCATCCAAGGACTAACCGCGTCAACAATTGTATGTAATTGCATGGTAATTGCATGCGATTACCAACTCAAGCTGAGCTGAAAACGGGCGCTCCATACTTTCTCATCTATTTTAATATATGAAAAAGGTTTTTAAAAAATTAATAAGCCATCCATGTAGAGAAACGTATCATATTTCGCGCAAGAAGCAATCTCATCAATTCTCAAGTAACCCAAGTTATTCCAAAGTGAGACCGCATTTTATTCAGAAATAGTAGGCGTTCTGAAATATTCCTCATTTTTGATAGTCATTCGCATCGATTAGATATTAGCGCAGATTACTACCTCATAGATAGTCTAAAAGCATCTTTGTATTTTTGTTTTTTTTTTGCTTTTTAGCTTGAAATGTTTTTTTATTTAATTTTATTTATTTTGGCTCAACATTGGTAATGACATTGTTACATTTATGTTACACAAGTATTTTTATAAACTAAATGTACTACCTGTTTAAGTTAAGCACAGCATGCACAAATTATTATTTATGTCTATACAACTAATAAATACATTATAAGGAAAGTATTTTTACAAACTGAATCTATTGTAAACAGTAGCATTATTATTAAGGTACTAACTAGTTTTTGAGTTTGAAGTTTATACAATATAAATTAGTATGATAGGAAGGATATTATTAACTTAAAGAGGTTAATTTTTGAAAATTTGGCTTCAGTACAGCATTTACAGCATTTAGCAAATATATACAAAGGGTTTCAATAGAATTGTTTTTATGAACAAAATAGACTATTTTTAGTTGTGGGGCACCGTCGAGTACCGCCAAGCAGCTAGCTGGTGTGACGAGGGTGCCCACACCCAGGTTCTGAGACTGGTTATACATCTGAGCCTCGAAGTGGGATTCCACTGCAGGGCTGGGCCTCACCGGCCCTCAGCGCAGAAGTCACATGCATTTTGAATTTGGATACAGAGTCACAAAATATATCTAGGTCACTTACATTACTGTGGTATCTATTGGCTAAATTAACCATTCTAGGCACTGGTGAATTGGCACCTAAGACAGTTCTACGAAGGACTGGTGCAAATGATGTAAATTTAGCAGGTTTAAGAAGTATCCTCTATCGAGAATCATTAATTTTATAAACTATATTTTTTGCACGATCTAATTCCGCCCACCCCTTTTACCAGCGGACGAGCACGGATACAGCAGGTCGTCACCGCTTTCTGGTCCAAGTTCCCAAAACTCGCTCTAAGCGTTTTGCTTACTACAGGCGAATTACGGTCAAGCGCAAACCCATTCTTTGTAAAAAAAATGTATAATATTGAAGTTTTCTTTACTATTAAAACATTTTGTTGTTTTCTTGTTTTCATGCCGCAATGGCAATTTGTAGAAAGCACTTTATCCATCCTATAAGAAAGTAATTAAACAGGTAAATGTTGGTCATGTGAACATAAATTCACTTGCACTTGCACATGCTAAACACATTTTGTCGCTAAATGCGTTTTAGAATTGTTGTAAAAATGGGCCTTAGTATAATGATAATATCTAGCTAGATGTTAAGTAATCTATGTCTCTCAGTGACGAGGGCGCGATGCCAACTCGATTAACTTATCTTAACTGCAGATTGTGCAAGTGACCTTCTTTTCTTATAGAATGAACATTTCCCACATTTTTCTTCTGGTTTCGGCTTGGGGCCAAAATATCATAAATTCCCAAGCAAAAAGGCTTAGAGGCTAAGCGTTTTACAAAATTGAGAATTTTCGTTTAAGCCTCCCAAGTGTGTTTTAAACAAAAGAGTAGCATTTTTTATTCTGTTGCATAATATAAATCTTTTCATTATTTAAAACTACTTTTTTGACCAGGTTAGATGAAATTAACTTTATTTACTTTAAATGACCCGTATTGATAATTATTTCTAAAATTGTATGTTAAAAGCAGTGCATAAATTTTCATGAATCATGAATAAACATGGCATGGTCATTTTTAACATAAACTTAGTCATTGTCCATGGCTAGGACATAAACGACATTTTAATGTCAGTAAAATAACATTTCATTGTTATAAGCATTAGTAATTGTTTACGAATTCTTCTGTCAACAGCTTTCCGTGTAGTCTTAAAAGCCACACTTAATTTAGAAAAATGTCACAGAAGCTTAAAAAGTACTAAAAGAGAATGTGCAAAACTTGTTACATAACATCAATACATATAGGTATAAGTATTTGGGAAACAGCTCTCTTGAGATTAGTAGTTACCGTCCTTACTTGTAGTGTTCTTATTTACTTTTTGTTCTAGTTTGCCCTATTTTCCTTTCTGCACGTAAAAGTATTTTCGTTGAAAGGAACATGGAATTGTGTTAATTAAGTGTCAGTAATGTTTATTAAACACGAAAGCTTAGCATAATGAACAGATTAGTAGAACTGGTTTTGTTCGTTTTATTTACATGTGTACTCGTATTAATTTTATTGTACTTACATTTTGATAGATCACATTGTCCGAAATCAATTACTCATTTAATTCTTATTGCTAACGATTCTCTAGTTACATAAATGAATTACATAAATTAAAACAGATGATTCCTGAACCTACCCTGTGTTACATGTTTAAGATATTACTAGCACACGCCTAATTATTTAATAATAATAAAATAAAGCAAGCAATAATAAAGCATATTGTGTGGCTTGGTGGTTAAGCTCCTGACTTTTCATGCTGACGCACCCTGGTTCGAATCCGGACCTACACTTTTATTTGGAAGTTATGTGTGGATTTGTACTTGCTAACGTTGAAGGACGTGACGTCGAGAGGAAACCGACACAATATCCGTGGACATGTGTTTTCCGTAAAAGTATATGGGCGCCCACCGCGATGTACCGGCTCAAGAGAACTCCCCAAACGAATTATTTCTGCGGGTCAGTCACGACCCTCAGTCATGAGGAAATACGACTCAAGAGATAAAATTATAAAATAAATTATTTAATAATTCAACACGTACTAAACAAAATCGCGTAGCAAAATCTTTCCAATTTTAAGGAAAAATGTTTATGTTATGATATTGAGTGCATCGTTAAGTAAATCTATTGCCGATGATAACTTTGACAAAATACTTGGTGCTGTTCCCCTGCGACTAGGAATTACAGCCGACGAAACTTTTTATAACATCTAGATTCAAAAATTAAAGATTTGGAATATTATAAATCCTAACAGAAATGTCATAGCAAGTCACAGCGCGACCGATTGCAGTTCCGAAACGACGGCAAGTGCAGTCCAACAGCTGAATGCTAAGTAGATACTTTGCAATCTCTTAACGGACTCAAAATGAGTTTTTGAAATAGCTATCTTAATGAAACTGGGTAGATTTTTGCTCTTTATGTTTCAAAGAATTCACGTACTGAATGATAATACCTACTTGATTAGGAATGTTAAAGTAGATAGGTAATACACTGATAGGAGACTCGTCTAAAACCAGACACATTAGTCGTAGCATTTGAAGCGGTTTTACTAGCAATAAAGAAATGTACTTAACTAAAACCTGTAATCCAGCATAAAAATGATAATAAGTAAATAGTAATTTAGTTAACATGCATGATTTATTTGAAAAGCGCGTTGTTGTTTTGGTCCTATCTACCATCTTAACCTATTAAAATAGAGTGAAGCATCAAATGTATGTGTCTGGATTAACACAGTATGGGTAACTTGCGCCGCTGTTTATTTATGACGCCTAAATTCATTGCGCTGCCATTATTGTCGTAGTTCAAAATGCTCACGAGTGACGCTGGCGCATATATTTTCGGATTAAAAAAGGTTCGCTCCATAAAAACAGTTTATTACGGCTTTATAAGGGCCATGGGTGGTATGATAAAATACAATCATTCATACAGGGTTCCTGCCAACTAAAGTAAAACATTATAATTTTTTTTCAGATGGACAGTCAGGCATTTGATCACTATGCAGCTGATGTAACTTGAAGCAATTTTAACTTATCCTGTGTCTGAAGCGAAGCGAAAAATATCAATATAAAATCAATAATAATTTAATTATAATCTAGATATGTACTTTTGTAACTGTAAAAATGACAACATATTTTAGTTGAAATAAAAAATATTTTTATCTTTTAATAATAGAGCTTGATTGGTTTGATTTTCTAAGGAAGCTGACCAAAGGTATTTTCTTTACATGCCCTTTGAAGCACAAGACCTAGTTCTTACACAAATATTGCTAGAAAACCGGTTTCTTCTAGGCAAGCGCGCTACATCGTAGACTATAACGTTGCTTAACATCAGGCAAGTTGTAGTCAAGCGTAAGCCTATTTCATGTAAAAAAAAACTAATTACATGCAGTAATTATGGTGTTGGTAGAAACATCGTGAAATACTTTGTCACAAAATATTTATTGTATTCGAGAATTTCGCGTATCCTCTATGGATGAGGTTTGCACAAGATCGACGCATTTGGCGCATGAAAGTGAGGCTTATGCTTAGTGACAGAGGAAGATGTGGATGATGATGATGATTTTGTTGCTGTATGTTAAAGAAAATTGGCTGCTAATAACCCTGTATATTTACATAGGGCCATGGGTCGGGCACTGATTGAAACGTAAATAGCTTTTGGGACGCATTTCATTTTGCGATTAGGGGCCTGGATGGCAGTTATCATTTTTGAAGTGCTTTTTATTTTGATTTGCATTTTCTGTAGAAATTGATTTTTGTGTTGCACATTTTGTTATTGAATAAATTTGTTTTAAAATAGGTAATCTTTGTACAGTCAAAAATATATGGCAAATTTACAATTCCAATTTTTTCGTGAATGATGCCAAAATGTATAATGATTTCGCTTTCCAATTAGCATTTTTTCCTCAATAAATAATGCAAATATAAGACAAAATATATAAAAATATAAATAAAGTGATAACTCATTCAATAATCATATTTGTGTATCTTTACTACAAAATAGCACCTGATTTGGCACCAAAATATAAGACACATTCACCTTTCCAGGAAAGTTTCTTCGCCTTAACAAATTGGATATTCCGAAGCTCATCAAAATTCTAATATTTTTCCATTCGGAATCCTCGACGAGTCATTTTTTGACTCACGAGTGGAATCCTAAGGAGCTATTTATGGTTTGAGGAAAAATTCGATGAAATTAGCTCTCATGCTATCGAGTATCGACATTTTGATAACAGAGATATGATTCCTTGAAATGCAATTTGTGGTAACCAATTATTACAATGTTGCAAAGTGAAAAGTTATTTATACCTATAAATTACTTGTGAACGCCCGCGGCTGCGCTCTCATTATTTTAGGATATGACACATCTAAGATCTCATACTACCTACATATAAAAAAATCATGATAATCTGCTCAGCCGTTATTGCGTGATGAGTGTTAAAATAAACAGATAAACAGAGATACAGATAAACAGAGAAACAGAATAATATTCTAGAAATTATTGGAACGTGTTCAGTTATCAATAAGAAGTACCTATCTCCAACATTTTTTTTTAAATATCTTTTATGTATAAATAACTTTTTAACCCGCTTTAGCTTTATTATATGTATAGATAATCAAACTGCAACAGAGAGGCTGGCAGATACATTCTTACCTTGATCTCTATTTCCATTAATGTTGGCAGCCATATTAGTCATGTTTCACCAATAATACTATTTAGACAATTCATATATCGATTATAATGTCCACCAAAGATATAAAAGATACTACGTTTATGTATAGATATATTCCGCCCATGGAATCGGCAAGTAGGTAACTAAAAGTAATCATATCAACATTCGAAATACTGCAAAGCTTTTTTGAGCAACTACTCGTAATAAAGCCATAGGTACATTATTTTCTGACTTCTCAAACTATATTCACATTTTAACATTAAATACACACAAAATACATTTATAAAAGTAATGTACATTTGAAGACCATTGTAGTGTCGGATTCCACCTTTCCACAATTCAACGGAACGAGTTTTAAGGCCCGAAGAGAAATTACTGTCTCATTTTGGAGCCAATAATAGCCCATTAAGGCGTCACTTTTTGTGTTATTTACCGAAAAAGTGTAATCTGTTAAGCCGAGATTCGGAAAATGGACTAAATGGCAGGTAAATGTTTTATTTACATTTAGTCGCGAATTCTACATGAATATACAACAGCCAGGTTCTTATGGTAATATATATGGTATAGCAACAGCTTTGTTGTGTTCGCTATTGCCGCTTAAATAATGTACTAAATGTTTTCAAAATTTTCTATGGAGATACTCATAGATGAAATACTACTACTAAAGGCTATTTTGAGTCTATATTATTTTTGGAACTTTTTTTTTATTATTTTTATCTCATGCGAACATTTACTTTCTTGACAACAGTCGTAAGAAATAAAACTAATATATATTACTCTGAAACGCACTTGATCGGGTTCCTTCTTAAGGCCACGATATTTCACCCGAAAACGCTTATTGCGCTTGGAAAAATGCCTGCAGTTGCTTTTTCGCATGCAATTCCACGCCGTATTAGCATGAAAGCAAGGGCGAGCATCGCGCGCATAGCTCCGGCCGACGAGTCTTGTCCACACGCAAACAATTTTGCACAATTTGAGCAGTTTTGCAGACGTTTTTGACGAAATAAATTTATATAAAATCAGCAATTCAGAATATCATATTTATGGCTGTCTACTCCTCTAAATAATAACATTAAATTGGTTTAAATTTCTGTACTACTTTTGGAGAAAAAGGTGAAAAATATTTCAAAACAACTATTTTTCAAAAAAATAAAACTATGGGGCGAAGTATACGTAATCGTGTTTTGGCGTTTTTTATTGTCTTAACACTGAATCAAAATTATATAAACTGAAAAAAAATTAGCTCTATCTTTTATACTTCTATTTTATTTGATTTTTATGAAATGCCGGTTTCACATAGCACCCCGTCTTAATAAAACAAAGTATTGTTTATTCAACTTCAAAGTTCCAGGAATACCTTTTGTTTCCTGAAAATGGAAGTAGGTATCCTCGTTCATTACTCCATTCCGTGTCTATTTTATTAAATAAACAAAATTATTATTCTCAATTTCCTTCGGCGTCCTTTCCCGTTACAATATGTATGGACCTCGCAGAATATATTGACCAGCTACAGACAAACAACTTTATTTATTTGATGCAATACAGCTGTATGTTGTGTTTAGGTATGCTAATTCAAAGTAAACATTAAAAACTTATTCAAATTTAAGAAAAAAATGTTTTAACCATAATCTTTTATCTTTATTTTTTATCATTTATTTATCAAACTTCATGCCTACGTCTTTGAACCAACATGAATTCTCATGATACCTATAGATATAGTTCTTAATATGTAATTATGTCCCGACTGTTTGTCATAGTAGTGCAGTCCTCAAGTAATATCAGAGTCCTAGATGGCGGTTTGAATACTCGGACACTAGAGTTAGCCGCTCTCATACGAACTACTTACTCGGCATAAATGTACAAACAGCCTGAGTTGTCCCTCTGCCCCCATCCTGCCATAATCCATCGTATAAAAGATACTCGTGCTTTAATCTAGCAAGCTGCCAATCACCTGCCGGGAAATAACAGCGTTATTCCAAACGTTATTTAACGCCCTCTTGCGACTACGCAGCTGACTCACTGACAGATGATAGGAGTAAAAACAGTAATATTTTAGGTGGCTCAAACAGTAACAATAAAAGGATTTCAACCTTAAAGAATAATATTACGTAACTTAAAAAACAATTTGATATTAAATAAATTATTTACCTCAAATGTGCGGAAATTAAGGCTATCAAAATTATTGTTACAGGTAAACCTAACAAAAAGCGGTTTCTATCATGATTCCATAATATGCAGCCTACCTATAAGTTTAGTATAAGCCTCAAAAAACTATACTCACACAAGATTTTTTAAGTCAGCTAGCTGCAGCTCCGGGTAAAGCTGTCAAACGTTCGGCTATTTTACGTGGCGCGTTAATCTGGATATTGTTTTGAACGTCAATTGTGCGGAATGAGAGACGAACCCTGTAATGAAAATATTTCGGTCAGCTCGCTGGATCGGACTCATTGCAATGTATTGAACGAACACAATAGCGATGTGCGGTTACAGACACATGTATGTGATTTCATTCGATTGCTCATTCAAAACTGGGTAGAATTGATTGCTTGTTACTTTGCTTTTGATATGGTTTGTGTCCCCTACTCTTGATACTCATTTGTTTTCTGGTATGTTTTAGTCAGTATTTAAATTTACGTGCTTTGAACGCATATTGTTTAAAATCAGATCAAATGTTATTTATATAGACAGTCAGTCAGCAAAAGCAACCAATTCAGCTTTAAAAGATTATTCTAGACATTGAACAAAAAAATAGCACATGTGCACGTAGAGTACACTACATAAATTTATGAACATTAGTTAGAGTTACTACAAATTACAAGCTATAAAGTATTTCTACGTGACCCAGCTTTCATAGTTTATCTTTTAAACGACCTAACTTAATTTTATCAAGTCTACCTTATCTTTAGTTCAAGTCAAAATGACGAGTTTTCATAGAAACTTTTGAAAGGTAAGAATCAAAAATATCTTGAGATGGTTTTACCTGCTAAGTTGTACTAAGGGTCTCGATATTCTCAATGTTACGACTCCTAAAAACCTTTTCTACCGGGACTTAGATTTCAAAATCCCAATCTTCAACCATTTAGTTAGAAACTTTAGCAATCAATAGCCCAACATTAAACTTGTGATAACAGACTAGGTATGATAAGAACCTTATCGGATAAATTGTAAGATTTATAAGCCTTTGAAATTTATATTGAGTTAGAGTTTACATAATAAATATAATGTAATGATAATCACCAATATTTTGAAAATTGGATACTATGACAAGCACCTATCGTTCTTGAACGTGGGAAAAAGCTCGAAATATGAAATCAAAAAGCTGTTTCCAACATTTTTGTCGTCAGCGATTTATGATTAGGGGTTTCGTTTCAAAAAAGGGATGAAATTTGTCGATGCGACATTAGATACGTGGGTTGGAGATTTACTGTCTGAAAGTGATGTTTTATTTATTTGTATACTTTGTCTATAGTCATAGAAATACTACAGACAAGGACATCTAAACAGATTTCCTTGTCCGTTGTATTTGTTTTATGAGGCCACCTGATATCTCCACTTGAAACTTGAAGCATTTTGTATTACATTACATTTGAATTGGTTGAGACGAGGAAAAGTTACGAGAACGAGAGAGATATAAATTTAACTTTTTATTGCTTAGATAATAATAGAGATTTGGGTCAAAACAGTTAACCTTAGTACGCTATCTTGTTTAAAATTTGGAGACAACCCTAAAGTAATGGTTGGCGAGCATGCGAAGTGAGAGCATAGAAGTGCAAGGCAAATGTAAATCTAGGCAGGATGGTTCTTACGAGGTATGTTACCGCGAGACTGCTGTTGGAACTACGCCAGGTAGTTACTGTGCTTCTAAGGAATCTATTCTATTCTCAGGAATCATGGCTTGGATAAGTTACAGATCTTTTTACTAATTTTAGCATTTTCATTGTATATAACATTGTCATAATTTTCCTCACATTCAATGAATGAACAAAATGAAAAGAGTTTATATTTGATATGAAACAGTCATATTTCTTTTCACAAACATATATATTTAATAAACAAGACTACTTGAACTAGACTTGCTATCAGGTAAACTATGGTCAAGTGCAAACCCGTTCAAGTTAAAAAAAAAAAAAAAAATAAATAAATGAAAAGTCCTTCACATAAACTTCAATGAGATAGAGTAACAATTATTAAGTCGAGTTTATCTCAAAAAAAATCACCATATGCGTTTCCCTACAATCGATCATTGAGTTTCATATTATATCTTCTTTTATACCACCAAAGTTGTCAAAAAGTATAAAAATTTTAATACGCCATACTCTGACCTGTCATCACAAATTTATTTACCAAGTTTACTCGACCAAAGTTCGCGAAATATGCCAAAAATACACGCCTACAAAACGTAAGTAATTGGAGTCCTAAAGTCAAATAACAAACTTTTTAAATCACAAGTTTCCTGAATAAAATTGTAATAGCCTATCTGTTGCCCGGGCTTGTGTGTAGCGCTTATTTTATGTGAAAATTATAATTTTTTTTGTATCTGACTGAGTGAGCGAAGTAGGTGCATTATATGGGTCAATTTTCTGACCTGTGGTTCAAGTGTGTTTTTTAATTGCTTCGTCATTTTATGAACAATATCTTTCTGCATTTGCGCATATTCTAATCTATACATATAGTAAATCTGGAGAGGTTCGAAAGTCTGAAAATTAAATATATAAAAAAGCAGATACTAAGAGTGATTAACTCAACACATTTCAACAATTTATATGATGTTTCTCTGTTTAGCTGTGTCTCAGTTTGTCTGCTTATTTAAACGCTCATCACGAAAAAACGGACAAACAGATCATCATGATTTTTGATATGAAAGTAGTATGAGATCCCGAAAGTGTTATAGGTTATTTTTAATACTGAAATAATACGAGCAAAGCCAGGGGCATGTACTAGTAAGTACTTACTTACTTACTCCGCTGGCGCAGCGACCCGAAGTGAGTCTTGGCCTCCGATACAAGAGATCGCCACCGGTCCCGGTCTCGAGCCGCTTCCCGCCAGTCAGCTACTTGAAGTTCGCGCAGATCTGACTCCACGGCGTCCTTCCAGCGATACCTCGGCCGTCCGACAGGTCGGCGGCCACTCGGCACACCGAGATAGGCTCTCTTCACGCTACGATCATCTCCCATCCTCACTAAGTGCCCCAGCCAGCGAAGTCGATGGGCCTTCGTCTCTCCCATAATATTCGGCTCACCCACCAGCTCTTCAATCTCCAGATTCTTCCTCAACATCCAGCTACCGTCCTGCCCCTGAGTTGGACCCAGAATCTTACGCATGATCTTTCTTTCTGCCACGAGCAATTTCTCTTCTTCCTTGAGAGTCAAAGTCCAAGCCTCGCTACCATACATTAAAATCGGTCTTATTACTGTCTTGTAGATCCTGATTTTCGTTTTCCGGCTTAATAGCTTGGACACCAACACCTTATGGAGGCCTGCACTACAACGAAGGGCATTATGGATCCGGATGTTAATTTCCTCCTCCCTGGTATTTCTGTCCGTTATAGTGCACCCCAGATATTTGAAGCTTGCCGTGCCTTTGAACACAGTATCTCCCACCTGAAGATCTGTGCGCTGTTGCCTGCCGTTTCTGTACCGTTTCATGTGAAGATACTCCGTTTTTTCATGGTTGATTCTGAGTCCCACCCTGGCGGCCTCTTGAGTTAAGGTCTGCACAGCACCCACTACCTCATCTTTCGTTTGTCCTATGAGGGCTAGGTCGTCTGCATAGCCAATCACCCTATGCTGTCCATTTAGCACTACTCCGTTGTCAAGTGCAATGACTCTTCGAATTACATGCTCCAACGCTAAATTAAACAACATTGGGGACAATGCATCTCCCTGTTTGAGGCCAGTAACTACATCAAATTCCTCCGTCAGTTCTTTCCCAACCCTAACCCGCATTTTACTCTCTCCGGTGGCCATTTTAAGAAGGGCAATGAGCTTTCGCGGGATGCCAAAGTTGGTAAGTATGGCATATAGTGCACTTCTGTCAATGCTATACAAATGCTGTACTAGTAAGTAAATAACTATATTGTAAATATCGATCGAAAAACGCTGGAGCCTTCTAAGTTACCAGTTAGGTACACAGTCATTACTTATGAGTGAACTTTAACAAAAGTATATTTTCCGAGGTTTAAATATCGTAGAATTACAATTTAGCATAAATATGAAAAGAAAGACTTGTTCTATGCAGCATGAATTCCAGAGTTGCAAGCGGGAGGCTGTGGAACTAATTTCCGGGAAAGGCACAGCTTGTTCGGACGGATGTTTTCCTTTAAATTACGCTATCTGCATGCACATGCAATCATACTTACTTTTTTGGAGGACTAAATGTTTATCGTTGAAATACCTATATTTGAATATAAGAGGAAGACATTAATTTTATCTAAATCAACTGAAAGTTTGGGCAACTGTGTAGTGTATCGAAGATCCTTAATATATTTATAAGATAAACATTGCGGTTGAACCGTGTCGTTCAACTAGTATCTAATACTAAATAGGTAAATAACTGTTTACCTATTTAGTATATAATTAACAACTTTCTTCGGCCAGTTTGTTACCTTTTACAAGCTAAGTACCTTCATATATAATAAACTATTAAAATGTAGAAAACGGCCGCTGACGCTGGAATCGATATATAAAACAATTAATTTATTAAAGAAACGTTCAGAGAACCAGGGTAGTTTTAATAACTAAGATCTTTTATTGAGGTTACCACCATAATCTACCAGATTATTTATGACTCACATCAAACCCCCATGCTTATCACAGCCAACAATCACCGTTCCCTTCAATCCTTAGAACGAGTAACGGATACGACACAAGCACTGAATGAAGATAACAACCCCTTTTCAGGCAGGTCGGTAAATCATGCAAAGTGAGCGACGGCCAAGCTCCAGATAAGCGCCTTTTGGTAATTTGGGACCGCCTTTGTACAAAAATCTTGTGAACATTCTGTGTCATTTATAACGAGTCTTTAGAGTTGGAGCCGGCTTTGAAATTATGTGATGAACATATATTATTCTGCTTATGTTTCAATTGACTCAAATTTTGACTGGATTGTAGGTGGAGCTACGATATAATGAATAAAGTAAGGATAAAGGAAATAAATGTAGATCGAGTTATGGACCGTTTAGCGGTAACAGTAACAATTACTTCAAACAACATCATTGACAAAAACACTGCTGTTTTATTGGCCTTTCTTATTATAAATCAAATTATAATAAAACTCATAATTATATTTTCTACATTTCTTAACAATGAAATACGAAACCAGATTTACGTAGCCGGCGTTGTATTGATTTGTTATTTTCATATTATTTTCAAACACTTTTTTTGACATTCAGACATTTGCCCATGGGTTACCATTTATGTAAACATTAAGGTTACTGAAATATTGCAGGTTCTAAAACGATGCAAATACAGTAATGTAGTCTAAACCGCTAGTACTCACTACTCGTATATCAGGCTTGTAAGACGTAGGCAAAGCACACAAGACTCGGATCATCACGACCAACAGGCGGTTTAGGGGTTATCCTTAAGATGGTGGCATTTAACCAAATGGACGGGTTTTGGAACCGATTTTTTTATTCAAATTCAAATAATGTTTATTAGCCAAAAATGAAATGAAATTTGTTTATTTTGCATTATACTTATTGCATAACATTGTATGAAAATCCAACGGCATCCGAACTAGTTTATAACTGTGTTTCGGTTGCCGATGGCTTCTCCCCGTTTGGCTTGACATAAAAATAAGTAATTAATTCTAGTAACTTAATTAAATTAAACAGAGTATTAAAAATTATTTTGGATATATTTGGAAATTATCTTATCAAGTCGAACAGGGTGAGATGCGCTCTCGACGCAAGATTTTACTCCTCCATGGCGTCAAGGAAGCTGAAAATGAAAACACAGGTCAAGTGATAGCAAAAGTTATGGTGGAACGGCTTAAGATTTCTAGTTTTACACCTGCTGATATAAGTAGATGCCACAGAATGGGCCGCGCTGCTTCTGATAGGCCACGGCCTATATTATACAAGCTCCGAGATGTTGCCCTCCGTGACAAGATATGGGCGGGAAAGACGAGCCTCAAGGGTTCAGGCATAACTATGTCTGAATTCCTGACGAAGGCTCGTCACGACGTCTTTGTCGCGGCTCGACAGCGCTTCGGTATCTCGAAATGCTGGACGAGAGAGGGCAACATATTCGTCCTCGGGGCCGACGGTACCCGGCATCGGGTAAATTGCAAGGCTGATTTTGCTGCCATACAAGAGGTGGAAGCAACCGAGGCTCCGGCAGCCAAGATTTCTAAGCCAAGGTCTGTAGCCAAGGAACCCGTCACCCCGAAATCGAAGTCTAAGAGAACAAAGAAGTGATGCTATTCTGTCACATTTTAATTACCTTCTATTGTCTTCACATATATGTAATTTTTTTTATGATCCTACCATCTTTTTTTATTGATAAAATAACTGTACATAGGTATGTATTTCTATCTATTGTTTAGTTTTTTGGCGAATCATTTTTACTTTTGCTGTCTGTCACGTCATTGTTTGGCAGTGACATAAATTGTATTTGTGCATTTGACGGTTGATGGCTGTCGTATTTGGTAACGTACCTACAAGTCATTTAGCCATCATTCACATATTATGATTTAATAATATACTTCTATGGCTTTGTTTTTTTTTTTCTAAATGTAAATTTAAAGTTATTACTGTGGGAAGTGCAGTTATATAAATGCAGAAAATGTGTAGTTAGTAGGTATTTCTAGAACAGTATTCACTGTTTATTTAATTTTTATTCATTACTGATGTTAGTTTTTATTACTTATAATTTCATTTATGTCTTATTAAATGTGTTGAACACTGGTTAGTAGGTAGTTAGTGGTTGTAACTTTTAGTTTATTAATTAGGTTAGCTTTTTTTAACACAATAATATAACTTCATAAACATACCAACATAGACTTACTATTGAATATAAGTGTATATTTAAAGTAAACTGTAAAATTGTACTTACCTGTATGTCATGCAATAGTGATGTTGACAGCCAAGTCTCTGAATATCTTTCCTGTCCATCCTCAAGTGAGAGTCTAGATAGTTTCTGTAGTTTGCCTACCCTAGCAGATTCTATCGAAAACTTTGTATCCGATGTTCCTAAAAACTTTAATGTATTCCACACAAATGCCCAAAGCATTATGGCACACTATCCTGAAATGCTAGCGTCTTTTGCAAACCCTAATGTACACGCTATTCTAGTTTCGGAATCCTGGCTAAAACCAGCTCTTTCTTCTTCCTGCGTGTCATTGCCAGGGTTTCACTTAATTAGAAATGATCGCATCGGTCAAAGAGCTGGCGGTGTTGCAATATACCTAAGATCTCACATTCCTTTCTCGGTTATTAGTGTATCGTCGCAACCGCCTCCCTCTGACGCCGGTGAGCATCTTTTTGTCGAGTTGACCCTGCATCACACGAAAATACTTCTTGGTGTTTACTATCCCCCCAATCTTAACGTTAATTACTTTTCTTCTCTTGAAAATTTGCTTCTTAATATTTCTGCGTCACATGATCATACCATACTCATGGGCGATTTCAACACGTACCTTCTTAAGCGTGATCACCGATCTAAAAACTTGCTATCCTTAGCCAATGCGTGTAATCTAACAGTTCTTCCTTTAAGTGCTACGCATAATCCACCTAATTTTGATCCCTCTCTTCTTGACTTAATGCTCATCTCTTCGCCTCAGCACGTTGCCAAGCATGGTCAATGTGCGGCGGACCTTATCTCACATCATGACTTGATATTTCTATCGTACAAAGTCCGTCCGCCTAAAGTGAGGCCTAACATAATTTTTCAGCGCAATTTTGCTGGTCTGAAGGTTGAAAAATTGCGTAAAGATGCTCAAAATATGGACTGGTCATCTGTGATTGACGCTCGAAACATAGACGATGCAGTGGTAGAATTCAATGCCATCTTAACCAAATTGTACGACGTTCATGCCCCTATCAAAGCGGTTAAGATGAAACATACACCAGCACCCTGGCTCACAGCTGAAATCCGTGCTCTTATGCGTAAAAAGCTAGTCGCAAAAGCCAAGTATAAACGTCGTCCAAATGACGATAATAAGCAAAAATATATCTGGCATCGCAACGTCTGCAATAGAGCGTGTAGGGACGCACAGCGCCGTTACATCCATGATTCCGTAAATAATGAAGACCCGGCAAAAGTTTGGAAATTTTTAAAAACGTTAGGTATTGGTAAAACTCGTTCTGAAACTATTCCTGACAATTTAGACATTAATCAATTAAATCAACATTTCTCTTCTTCTCCTCAGTTTGATCCGTCTATGAAGTCAGCTACGTTACGGCACTTATCTAACTTATCTCCCCCTGATATTGACACTTTTGACTTCGTACCCTTTGCCGCTTGTGATGTTAAGAAGGCTTTTGAATCGATATCTTCAAATGCTGTCGGCAGTGACGGCATAAGTCGCAAAATGCTGCTACTAGTCATTGATGAGATTACCCCTGTCGTTCAGTTTATCTTTAATTTATCCGTTTCATCGGGTAGTTTCCCTACTGTATGGAAAGATGCTCAAATTATCCCTCTTCCTAAGAAATCCAATCCTAAAACCTTCACTGAGTACCGTCCTATTTCAATCCTTTCTTTCCTATCTAAGGCTCTTGAAAAGTTGATACATCAACAGCTCTCCTTCTTCCTTTCAAAAAACCATCTTTTTAATCCTCTCCAATCTGGCTTCCGACCCGGTCACAGCACCTCTACTGCCTTGATTAAAATCACGGACGATATTAGGAATGGCATGGGTAATTATCATCTCACTGATTGTTCTTTGTCTACTAGATTTCAGCAACGCATTTTTAAATGTTGATTTTGATATCCTCCTCAGCATTCTCTCCTCTCTTAACATATCTCCAACGGCAATAGGGTGGTTTCGAACATACCTGTTTGGTCGCCGGCAGCGTGTTCGCCGCGACGATCAATACTCGTCTTGGTGCAGTACTGTAGCTGGCGTACCACAGGGCGGCGTGCTATCACCTCTTCTGTTTGCTATTTTTATAAATTCAATATCTCATAACCTTTCTTCTTCCTATCACCTCTATGCAGACGATTTGCAAATATACGCCCAAGCATCTCTAGACCGCCTAGATGAAGCAATTGCAACAATTAACATTGACCTGCAACGGATTCGAGATTGGAGTCGATCTAATGGACTGCTGATAAACCCGTCTAAGACACAAGTCATAGTAATTGGTAGTTCACGCTTAGTTTCTAGAATAGACTGGTCATGCCTCCAGTCAGTTATGTTTGACGGTGTTCCCATTAAATTTAGTGACTCAGTAAAAAATCCTCGGTGTTATGTTCGATAGTCAACTTACGTGGGCACCTCAATTAGCAGAAGTCAGTCGTAAAATTTTTGCTTCATCTGCTTCTCTGAGGAGATTGCGTAATTTTCTGCCTAATACTACCAAGATAGCCCTTGTTCAATCCCTTCTTTTACCTATACTCGACTATGCAGACGCTTGCTACCTAGACGTAACCAATGAGCAGCTCGTTAAACTCGAGCGTCTTCAAAATTTCTGCATAAGGTTTATATTTGGTTTACGTAAATATGACCACATTTCTGAGTTTCGAAAAAAGCTCAAATGGTTACCAATCCGTCTTCGCCGTAATGCACACATCCTCTCACTCTTGTACAAAATCCTCTTCAATCCTTACACTCCTCTGTACCTAAAAGAAAGGTTTTCCTTTGTCACTGCCTCCCATTCCGATTCTCAGCGCTCTTCTCGTTTCCTTCACTTGAAATTTCCTGAGTTTAGCCATCCCAATATCTACTATCACTCCTCTTTCACTGTGCAAGCTGTTCGCTTGTGGAATGACCTGCCTCTTAATATCAAGCAGGCTAAATCCTTGCCCATATTTCAGAGCTTGGTTTTTAATCATTACATTTCTACTTTGTGATGTTAGTTGGTGTGTGTAAGTCTTTTTACATGAAATATGTTCTGCTTTCTTTTATTTTTGTGTGATTTCCTTCAATGTATATATTATTTCCTTTAAATATCAATAATATGTAGTTTTGTGTGTAAGTAGGTATGTTTGTATATTGTTTACTTTGAATGTTATATTTGTTATTGTGTTTTATTTTTAAATTATTTAATATTGTGTTAAGTACGCCAGCTTTAAGGATTTCCTGTAGTGTTGTCCAAACTAGGTTACCTGGAAGAGATCACTTTAGTGATAAGGTCGCCCAATGTCCCTGGTTACCTTCCACCTTTATGTTAAATATGTTCTTTTTTATTTGGTGTACAATAAAGTATATTTGATTGATTTGATTGATTGATTTGGATTAGAAGTTACAATTTTGAAAAACAATTTCAATATACATGTAAAATGTGTTCGTCTTAAAAGGAGATTACAATACATGTAACCGTAAACATTTATGTTTAGTTATTTAGTTATCTGTGCCCATAGACTTGCATTCATGTGACATATCACGTGAATGTGTGTCCTATACAGATATAACTATGCCATGTTTGGTGAAGATTATTGGTCAGTTAATTGGAGACTCAAACTTTATGTGATAGGTTCGACAGCAACATTTTACTCCTGTCCAAAGATCTTGTATCCATTGTTCTTCTGTCAAGTCTACAAACATTATTAGGGTGTTGATAGTATGTAACATCCAGTCAGAATCTGAATGAAACGATGATGTATGGAAATGCGATGTAAAGTTTATTTGTTCCAGCCCGGCATTAGACCAAATCTTTATATGAAGTGACACCTATACAAGCAAGTGCATGGAAGCATGGAACAAACATTGCACTTTTTTACGTGGGATACGGTTTTAGACGGTTGCCTGCCTGATGTTGAGCATTTTTGCAGCCTAGTATGTAACACGCTTAGGTATAGCGTGTTGTTAGTTCTAGGTAGAACTTGCTGTCAAACGAGACTAGGCTACACGGATTATAACGAGGTATGTTATGAAAGTACTATATACCTTTAATTCATCATCATTATTATCATTGGCCTTATTGTCTCTACGAGGGATGATTCATGTTGCATCCATACTATTTTTGCAACTGCGCTCGTGGCTTGATAACCCAATACGAGAGCCACAGATGTGGTCATAATATTGGCAGGAGTAATGCCGTAATCTTTAATAAGGATTCTCTTATTTATGTCATCGAAGCCTTCAGGGGTCGCGGTAATTCTGTTATCTCAGCGGACCTGGCTTTAGGCTATCCATGTCGACATTAACATGTGTTACGATATTGAGGGACGAACTTATCCCTGGGGATATCTTCACTCTTTGGTCACACGCAAGATACTCCTACCTTCAGAATTGGGTTTTATATGAGGTTATAATATGGTCACCAAATGTGAATAAATGTAATACAATAAAGTAAAAAATCTTTTAGTGCTTTAGTGTAAAATGTAACAAATGCTACAGACGTAATAAATCTTTAACAATCGACTGGTAATTTAGAATTATGCGAAGTAATAAGATTAATTTTATGTGTAGGTTCATAATATAATAATAATACATTCGAATAGTTGAAATTGTCTTGACATTAACGCAGACGTGTTGTATGCGTTTCATCAGGAACTATCACATATAGAGTATTTTGTTAACCTTTTCATGTAACGAATGTTCTAATGTTTGTCCTATCTATTGACAGAGCCACTTTGACCACAAGCGACAGCCAAGCAATATATTCAAGTAAAGGGTTTGCTTACAGAAGCCATATTTGTTGAAGGAGGTGTGCAAATATGTTGTTAACCTTTTTTGTAATAGGTATTTGAGCATCGGCTGATCAATTCTGTTTGAATCCATGATGATCATATATAAAGCTATTTAATAGCTAGTTATTGAGGAAGTTATTCTTTTGAACTAATTTTGTGTCGTTTGTAATTAAAGTTTAAACGAGATTTCTAGGTTTTATTGCTTCATTGCAGGAAAAAGAGATTGTTTGAATGAAGCAATAAAACCTAGGTAATAGAATTTTATTTATTGTGAAAAAGAACAATGAATTTAACGCTTTTCCATTTACATTAATTTATCCCCCTACCACCTACATTAATTTATTGTCTAATACATTTAAAAACAAACTGCTTTTTTCCATGACAATCTTAACCGTAAAATCATTCTCACTCGAAACAAACCTCTCTCTCCACCTCCAACCTTTTTCATACACATTTATAACCTCTTTCGTGTTTTAAATCATCGCAACTCGATTGATCCGGTCCAATCCGGTAATGCTCGGAATAAATACGTTCTTTAATGCCCCAGCCCCACATTTGGTAGACAAATAAAGGAATAAATTGCCGGACATTGTCGCTGCCAACTTTACTCAGCCCGCCTTATTTAATCTTACGGAAAATCTTATGTTTTCACTCGGGAGCGGGATTATGTGTGTTAGTCAGTTCTGTTTGTTTGGTGAATGTTGAGCATACTTAGTTCATTATCTTGTAATAATCATGTACTTATAGGCTACAAAAATGAAACTAATTTTTGTAACAATTTTTTGACAGACTTATGTTAATTAACACAGTGAAATGCATAAAACACAATGTAATTAAAGGTGTAATATTTTTAGAACAGCGTCATTTATGCTGTTATCGCAAATGGTTTTGTCAAATGTTTTTTTTTTGGCTGGTCAGTTGTAAAAGAATATAGCTGCTATGTAATTATAAACTCGCATCTCATTTATGTGACGGACTCTACAATTCAAACAGTCACGTCACATTATTTCCCTAAAGTCAACATGGTGTGAACAGCGCCACAAAATAAAATACCCCAAAGTCTACAAAACAGGGGAAAACTCCCGCAATCTAGGGAGAATATTACCGGAGCCATTCCAACCACCAACAGCGGTGTTTGAATAATTCGTATCCGTTTCCTGATTATAACGGGGGAAGTGGCAATAAACATTGATAATGGCCTGGATTAGGCAACACAGACAGCTAAACACAATTTGGGGAAAACATATCTTACCTTGCTAGTTTCATCATCAACATCGTTTGTATTGTGATAGTACTTGAGGAGGATTGTGCTAGATGAGGGACGTGCCTAGATTTGTATTTCTACGATATCTAATATTTTGGTGATGGAAACACTGTCGGAATACTGATTTGGGTACAGGTGAAGAATTAATTATCTCGTGTTGTTTTGAATGATGTCTAAGACTACCTGACCATCACTCGTTTAATAACTTACCAATTTAGGTATTGATGTGGTATTGATTCCGAGAACATACCTACTTATCTGGGGCCAGTGCCCCCGCCAAGTCGAGCGCGAAGCAAACACTGCCGTACCATCCTTTACTGGAACCATTTCGCCGCATTTTCAGGCCCCTATTTGAGAACCTCTGGATGGGACTAGAACGCTGAAATTTTCGTCATCTGGTAAACTGGTAATAAAGAAATTGCAGTACAAACCTTAGACTTGGCACGACCTTGTCTAGATTCCATTACTTTTTAGAGATGAGCAAGCAGCTCCATCGATATTTGGCTAGTTTTTTACAGAATGTTTTTGGTGGGATTTATTTTGCTCAAACAAGGATATATCTTTAAAGTTTATGCAACGTTACACACATGTTTTACAAATAGCTGGTCAAATGCGTATTTTTTACAGCTAAACAATACAGTCCTCTCTACAACTGACAAACCTTACCAACGAATTGTATTCACACGTTTAAAATTTCCCTCCTACTGCCATCGTTAATGTCACGACTTGCATATTACCTCCCCTAATCCCTCTAATAAAGTCACAAAGCAGCGCCGAATAAAAACAAAACCACTGAAATGACACTCTCCGTCACTCCCACACGGCGCTCGAAACATTGCGTATACAATTATAACAAGCAATGTAATTATAGGATGTGTCATATAACTACTCCCTGTTTGAGAGGTTGTACATAATTTACTTAGGACACGCCTGAATTTGTTCCGTAAAAAGTAGAAAGAAAATATTAATTATGCGACGCTAAATACTAGACATGAGTTACAAAATACAAATGCTAAAATTCTTATGGCAAGCCGTCTCTCACCAAGGGCTGATTGCGAACAGAACTTCAGATTCAGAGTCCCTTAAGAGTGTTTGACAACTAAAAACAAAAGAGCGATCCCATGATGATGTCTATTATCTTACCTTATGCTATTTGCGATTCTCATTTTTTTGCACTTTTATACCAAGTCACAACCACATCCATTGCAAGCTACATCTCCTCGCGTCGCGGGCATAAACGTCACGTAAAATGATAAACACTGAAATAAATAGCAGCGCTTAATCCTCGAGACGAGAATTTAAAATGGCTGTCGCAATAATGAGCGTAATGTAAAGCCGACTCACTGTTCTGCCTTAGGGTGGTAACAGACCGACGGAATTTGGTCTAGGTTGCCTTTTATTACAAAACTTTAGTTGCGATGACTAACAATGGGATACGTAAAATATAGTACACTCGCCATAAAAAAATACCTGAACATATTTGTATCTAAGACTTTTTTTGTAAGAATGTTGTTAACCATTCGGGTAATTGAAACATGCGATTAATAAATCATCGACAGTGCTTTCAAAACCCCATAACAGAGTCTTATCGTATACATTTCTGGCTTCGTTGACTAGAATTACACAAAAAATTACTTACTTATTACAGAATCTGCGACAAGTGATACATAATTTTATGTACTATATATTTTTTATTACCTTGTGTTTTATTTTAGGTAATTTTCTTATTTAATTATATAAGTATTTTTATGGGAGTTTTATTTTCTGCCCAACATATCTTTCAGGTAACTGTAGCCTCTACACAAACAACTACTCGGTCGCCAGTCTGCAGGCGGCCTTATCGCGGCTTATCCGCTGAAGTAGGGCGCGCGGAAACACCGGTCATTTATCATAAGGCAGCCAACGGCGCCCGGGGGAGGATTCTGTCGATGCCAACTGGATGCTGTACTGACTTACTGCGGAGACAGGAGTTTGGGGATACCTGGACCAGAGACTAGTTGTTCTTGAACTGGTACTTTGAGAAGGTAATCATTCTGGAATTAAATCTATTACTTAAAAGATTATTCTCTCGAATTTTCAGTTTTCGAATAGTATTTCACAAAATCTTACTATTACTAGGCTGTGTAATAACGTCTCTCTAAAATCACTTATGTTTATGAATAAGGGATCTTCGGAGCGAATATGTAGTATTGTGCTGGACGTAAAGGTTCTTCGGTAGATTCCAAGACATCGTTGGTTGAAGCAATTTCTGCATCATATACAGGTGTTCGTTGTAAATACATTATTTTCAAATGTATTTTATTATTTTAATTTAGTTGTATTAACCGGCTAGCACTTACGTCAAAAATTACGTCGAAAAATTAGCTCGACAAGTTATTTATTGTTATTACAAGTGTATTTTATTATATCAAAATGTTTATGACGTTGTGACTGATTTTAAACATAATTCTGATTTAACTCCAGTTTGAACCAATCTTGAAGTCAATCACACTTACCAAACCCACAGTCCCAAAAACCTCTCCAAATAGAGTCATCCATTGTCTCTGGTCACACGGAGCGTTATGCAAAGTTACTCCCTAAGTTATGGGAGGGTCATAGACACTCTGATACATTGTTTTCGGCCGAAGAACTTATTGAATTATGCTGAGATCGCTTCCTTTGACGGCTTGATGCCGTAAAGATTTTAATTCACCGCCCCTGGGGCCTCTCGGACCCAAGTCAAACATACTTATTGGTTTTCTGTGCAGGTTCATTTTTTATTCAAGTGCTGGTGATTTGGAACAGCTTGAAAACGTTGAATGAAATACGTAGGTACTGCTGAAGGTAGCAACTGAAAAAAACGTAAAAGATATATATATTTTGTTTCTGTGTTGTTTTGCTCAAGCAAGTTTGCTTGGTATGGGATAGGAAAGCTTTATTGGTTGGTTGGATTTACAGGAAGACAACATTTTACTTACTTAACATTTGGGTAAAACTACGGCCAACCACTAGTAGAAAATAAATAAATAAGTAAACTTTCTTCAAAAGCAATAAAAAGTTCCTAATATGTTGTTTGTAACTCTCACTTAGAACCAAAATAAGACAATATGTCTCCAGGGTCCCTTTTTCGAAGTCGTTTAGAGATAAAAATGTATATTGTTCCATGTATGGACCAAAAACTTTAGTTAAAACGCGTTACGTCTAACACTAATGTATGTGTTGGGACGTTGGGTTGGTATTGTATTCGACAGAGTTAACTACAGCAATTTATAAAACTTCTTGAGTAAGTAACATCTGAGACAAGACATCACTTGAGTGAATTGCATGGTTTTAAGTTATGCGTCCGAGATCGAGGGTAATCGATAACTGATTGTACAATATGATTTCGATGACTTTTTTACATTTTAATACAATAATGTTGAGCCGTTTCAGGGCGTTTTCGTTGTTTTGAAGTCGCTTAAAAAGAACAAAATAATCAACCATTACCTTGCAAGTATGACATATTATTATGTAAATCGTTTAAATTCAACTCCTAAGATTAACATGTTGAAACAATTAACCGATTGCTAGTTAATCAACCAACTAACAACTTTGTAGTTGCCTAATACTATTGAAGCACATTTTGATAGCTTTTACCATACTTTTACCGTGAATTCTTATGAACATCAGCATTAGTCAGTCACCTGCTTCGGTGGAAGTGCTTACAGTTGTACCAACTTTACAAAACTAATACAAAACGGGATCAAAGCGAAACTTGTCTTGTTGTTCTTATTACTTACTTCTATAGTTAGAGAGGTCTAGGCTTTGTTGTTGTATTGTCTTGTGTTAAGTGTAGCAATACACTCCTCCGATACAGTAATTGTGTGTAGTAATTACTTACATGAATAAAAAGTTTTGTTATAATTACCAAAACCCCTTTACAAGGTAAGTTGATAGTGATAATGAGCAAAAATATACATGAAACTCTGGAGAAATATAATATATAGTGTTTTTCTCCATAGTTTCATTTACAATGGATTTACGCAAAGTAATGCCTGAATCAATATCTTATCAAAATTATACAATTTAACGTGCCAATTACACTTGTATAAGTTTATGCAGATAAAATTGGAAAAGTAAGAAATTCGTATACGGTTTATAAAATCTGATATCGTGAGATTTCTAGAAATAACTATCGGGAAATTGTCGTAAACTCGCTGAAGATTTAGCTTTAGGTTTTCATACAAGGACTATCTTGCTACTACTGACAGCACTTGTTTAATTTCTTAAACTTGTTATCACGAACCAATATTGCAGACCGCTGATTTACACGTGTTTTGTAACTTAAAAAAAGCAATCAAAACCACTTAGGCGAGAATTACCCAAAATTCCTTCCCAGCTATTCGGCACTTAATTCTCCAGACTAGTAGGTACTGATTGAAAATATTAATTGAGCTCCCTTTGATCTCCGCCGGCGTGGGAATCATTAGTCAATGTGCGTGCCTTTCAGCTACACGGGTTGACAAGCAGAAGGTCGTGCTACAGTGTTTCAGGTTACAGGGGGCTGGTGAAATTTAAGGGTTAAAGCTTTAAAATGATAAAGTTGCGGGTTAGTTTAACGTTTTAATTCAGGCGTTGTGTAAATAACGAAACAACACCAGGAGGCGACGAATTATGAACTCGGCTTGACTAGCTAAATACTGTTTGTACTAATCTGGTTGGTACTATTCAAAAGGCTTGAAAATTTACTTTGAAAAGCTCGTGTTACAAGTACTTAAAGTTATGAATCAAACCCTTTATAGAGTACCTATCATTGATGACATCGGGCCGAGAAAAAAATAAATATTTAGATTAGTTTTTCTATATTTCTTATATAAGCAGTGGATGAAACATCCTGTTAACAGTGTAAGGTGTAGTACTAATGGTTGTAAGACCTCTTGGGAGCTCCAGGACATAGATTGATCGAGGCATACACTCGTAGGCGGCTGGAGACGTTTCTAGAACGTTCAACAGATTCAAACTATAATGACTACGCTAATTTAGCGTTAATTACTGCGAACTACATTGATTTATTTTGCTAAGCGTTAAACCGGTAAAGTTTATGAAAATCTAGAAAATAATCACGACTACCGATCCTACTTATGTTACAAAGGATTAGATTTAAATGAATAAATATTCGGGACATTCGACACTGCGCCATCTAGTCGCATACTATGCAAAAGTTTTTGTACCATAGATGTTAGATATGAAACAGATTTATGAAAATTACTAGTTAATTTAATATATTTTATGCGAGTGTTTGTTCTACATCGTATATACATCGTTCATACATCTAATCTAAACGTTATTAGAGGTTTTAGGAAACCGTTCTCATATTTACACTGAGCAAAGTAGCCCAAATATGGTTGAAGCTGGGAGTAACTCAATATGTAAGTAACAGATTAACTGAAGTGAGCGACGTAACTTCAAAGTTACGGTACACACATGTTTCCAGGCCAGCACACTCAATGTTCTTAAACATATACAAGAGCTTCAGACTTGCTGACGCCTGAACGGTCACTGGAGGACCATATGGAGACACTTCATTATACTTTACTGTCAATTTTTTTTTATGTACTGTGGTACCTAAATAACATTAATCAACTTCAACTTGCTTTATTTATTTCCGACTGGCTTTTCTGAAAACCTTTGTCAACTGTTCGGTGTTGTAGTACACGGTAGATAAGTATTGGAAAATTTAATTGACTAGTGATCACATTCAATAGTAAGGCAATAGTTTGTGTGTGCAAGCTTGTTCGTAGCTCGCGGCGTTATAACGGCTTAACTTAAATAAAAAATGAACCTGTGTCTCTTCGAGTTGTATTCCTTATTACCGAGTGTCATTAGATGTACTCAATCTCTCTCTTGAGTTGTATTTCCTCATGACTGAGGGTCGTGACTCCCCCGTAGAATTAATTCGTTAGGGGAGTTCTCTTGGGTAGATACATCGTGGTGGGCGCCCAGGTCCTTCCACGGAAGACACATGTCCTCGGATATTGTAGTCCTCAAACATGTCGGTTTCCTGACGATGTTTTCCTTCACCGATAAGTGAGTACAAACCTTAGAGAGTTAGGATGTAGTCACTAATTCATTGTTTAGATTTAGAAAACTTCAAATTTGATTGTATCGGCGCTGCCACCTCATAATAGGCTCTAAGCGTTAGTTAAGAGTTGTTAATCACCATCACATTCAAAAATATGTTTGTAAAAGTCACTCCTTGTGCAGGCACTTACGTAATTTACTAGATATATCTTGTAAATTTTCTCGCGGACTTTTTAGCGGAGATAGTTTTCTTGCATGTTACTTGAAAATACTGCAATTTTTATGAATCGTCTTTCAGAACGTTAAACTTTACAAATTGTACTCCGTTTCACTCGTCCCGTTGACAGCTTACTTGATTATTTTGTCCCAAAACTTGACGCATTTGGGACGAGTTTTTATCTTGTTTTGGGTTTAGGTATCTTGTGGTAATGTGGTCAAGAAATTATTTATTTCATTACTTTGTTTTCGGGTTACGTTAACCCATTTAAGGTTCGGGATTCTCGGTCCGCGTCTTTTCATATATCTATTATGTTTAATAAGATGCCCTTGGTCTGTTGAATACTTTAAGATTTAACGTAACATTAAGTTAAGTGTGTAAAATAATTGTAAGAATTGAAAATTAATTATTTGTATTCAAGAAGAAATAAAAAGCATTTCAAAGTCAAAATCTGTTCCTTTGGCAACTTAAAATTTAATAACCTGGCTTCGACTTTACCTAGAAGATTTTATACGGATTACATATTTCTGTTTGGTTATTGATAAACTATTGTAAATGCTAAACAAAGCACACATCTCTTATGCCTTATTCTCTGAGGAATTTCCCCGAACAAATAGGTACGTAAACAAAACAATAATTTCATATAATAATAACATCTGAATTTATAGCTTTTAGCGCACAAATGACGGAAATATCAGATGCAAAACTTTAATAATATTCTGTTAATAACTTCCGACAATTTACCTAAAAAGGTCAAGAATTTAATACGATTATCGATAAGTATACTTAATTATAATAAAAATCGAATATTATAACTTCTTTATGACATATTATAACAATAATCACAATCCTGTATAAACCTTAATCATATGATCAGTTCATCATAAAGATTATATTATATTTTTAGGTAATAAACACAATAATTACTTGTTTTCTTGTAAATGGAAGGTGATTTCAATATGAATAGAAATAATTTGATGATATCCATCTGTGATTATTTAATCTGTAAGCAAAATTACGAGCGGCAGAATGGTAAACGTCCATATTTATTGATGGTTCACATAAACAATAGCAATAGCTTAAGAGATATTAAACTATTGTTAGCGACGGAATATTATTTGCGATTTGGTTCATACAGAAGGACTGGAAAATTTGTTAGAACTTGAAAAGGATACAAAATTAAATGGTATACTTATTATAGGCTTTCAAATTGTGCCTTCCTCACATCCTTAATAGTAAGATCTTATGAACATATGAATCCTCCTCCTCGCGTCGTTTTCCTCATTGCTGAGGGTCGTGACCCCCGCCACGGATCATCTTCTCCCGCACGATCTTGCGTCATCGACTCCGGTCATTTGCCGTGTGAATGTGGAATAAATAATAAGGAATTTTGCAGTTATGGATAAAACCACTAAAACAAAAACAAAACGAAAATCTATAAAATATAGAAAGTACTAGTAGTACTAAGTACTGACTGGCCTGTTAGCTTAGTTGGTAGTGGGTCTGCCTTCTAATCTAGAGGTCGCGGGTTCGATTCCCGCAAGACACAAGTATTTATGTACTTTAAAAATTTATAATTACTTGTGTTGAGTCTGGTCGTTTGTATGTATAATAAGTATGTATTTACAAAAGAAAAGTATATAAGTATTATATCCGTTACCTAGTACCCACGACACAAGCGTTTGCTTGGTGTGGGGTTAGATGGCGCTGTGTGCAACGTCCCGGAATATTTATTTATTTATTCAAATTTATTCAAATTTATTTATTCACTAATAAAACAGAATAATTAATATCACTAACTATAATACTAAAATATCTATGTTTAATTATGGGCTCCAACAATTCTTGTCTTATTTTGTACTTACATTTTCCCGACAATGGGGTACTTGTAACAATGTAACTTGATAGGATGATTGTTATCAAAATAATCGCATCTTGCTCTAATAGGCTTTCCCGGTCTATTACTTATGTTTAGAATAATTGGGCTTAATTAATAGGCAAGTTGAAGATGATAATTTTAGCTTAAACTGTACTTATTGTAAGGAGATACTCGTATTTGATTTCATACTTATTTAGTTAAAGTTACTTTTGTTGCGTAAAGAAAACCATTTTGTGAATTTAAGTAACAGTTTTTTTTTGTTTTTCCGCTCACTCACAAAACCTATATCACCTCCAGTAATTTCTCCTAGAAAACCACTTATTTTTAATACCCTTGATTTGGATAATGACGTAGCCTGCATTATGCAGTTAGTCATGTAACAAGGAATGCGTCAAGCGAGTAATAGCTGTATTACCTAATCTAAAGTGGTGGAAATGCATGGTTCAATGTAACCTTGAAATTACGAACAATCAGCTATTTTATCGAAGTAGGTTACTGGGTATTATGAGCTGAATGGGTAAGGAAATGTGTTTTTGCTTTGAGTTTAAATTCTCTTTTTAGATATCGGCTCCCGAGACACAGTGTAAACTAGTTCGGGAGGCTCTGGACTCAATCAATTTGTTAGACTAAATAATGTTTAGTAAATATTATTTATTTTATTTTATATATATTTTTTTGTTTTGGCTTTTGCGAATATATGACTTCGCAATTCTGCCAATGTCAAGTGGGAAGATAGGCCATCAAACTGAGAAATTTTAAGTGAAATATCGATATGTACGGTGGTTTTAAATTGCACAGTTGAGTGTTTTTCTTACCCCTTTTTTGCTTTCTGTAACAGCGATAGTTAACCAATCTACAGACATATATTTTTAATACACTAGTCAGTCAAACATCAACCAACAAGTCACATGAAATGACACACAAACAGATATGTACATTTACATTTGGATATCATTTGACAGTAAATTGTTTAAGGGCACGTATTGTAATAGATAAATCTCTACTGAAAATATAAATATTTTAATCAACAAATTTCTGTATTCTTGATTTCCTATTTACTCCACTCGATCCTGTGAATTCTGTAAGTCGCGTTCACTTCTCTCGATCACATATTAATATCCTCCATCAAACAGATCATTCTTGCATTATTAGAGCACCTCTAGTTCCTCTACAGCTTATTATCTGTATGTATACGTTTGACACGGAGATTGCCAGCCTATCGGTACAAGTTTCCAAATTTCCACTTTAAATAATTAATAATTTCAGTCATGATCTCATCAACATTTAATTAACGAACGTAAATCCTTCCAAAGTTCAACACCTGCTCAGGACGCACCTTTTACTTAATTATCTCAAAACGGAGCCCAAAAATCGTATTAAAATTTAAATTCTAACATTCCAGAATACTAAGTGGTATTACAGTTTATTAAATAACTTGTAAAAGTTACGGTTTTCATAAACCAAACATAAATTTACTTTATCCACACAAGATTTTAATAAATGTAAATTAGGTTAAGGTTGGTAGGTTTTTGTGAATAGCGAGAAAAGTTGGTGATTCAGGCTTTAGGCCGACGAGCGACGCCGACGCCCGAGCTTTCCGCTCGGCGATGTCTTAATATTGGAGCGCTGGCAAAACCTTCTTGCTTGTGAGGGATAAACGAGGTTGTACGGGACAAGGCTCAAATACTCCTATATTATTTAAAGTAGGAAAGTTTTCATTATTCTTATCTACTGAATTATAATTTTTTATTTTTATCAATATCATGTTTAGAGCAATTTCTATAGTACCTACAAAAGTCCGACTTTAAAAGATGTTTCGATAAAATCTCCAATAACTAATCAAATGAATATAATTATCCTGTCACGTGTTTATTTGCAACAAAAACGTGTGAAAGAAGCCGCAAACAGGTTAACAAAGCTAAATAGCATTCATTAAGTCATCGCCAATCAATTCCCGGCAGCAATTATACGATAATTGGTAATTATGGTAACAAACTAAAAATATTATTTACTTCAATCTGAATCAATGCGTAATTAATAGTCAATATTTTATCACGTTTAATTTGTGACTATAAGTTTAGTATTTGTAAGAGATTGATACCAAATAATTTAAAATCTTATCATATTAATCCAAATTAATCTGCATGTGTATATTTGATATACTCGTATCTTCGAAGACAAAACTAAGCTTAACTAACCATAAACTTTCCACCGATAACAATTAGTGTCTACAAGTCATTCTATCGCCTACACCTATCCCTGTAAATGAAATTAAGAAAAAATGAGATCATCTTTCAGCCGAGTTTTTTAATAACACGCTTCAACAACCAAATGAAATCAGAACTGTACCCATGAAACAAAACTCTGGCCCTCAAAACAACAATCAGCTTTTCCATTAGAAAATCAGAAATTTTCCCAACGTCCAAATCTAATTAAAACTGGCTCTGACCGCCTAAAACTGCCTGTAACCGGTTCAACCATGGAGTTAATGTATGTTCTTTACTCTGCTTAGATTGATTTTAAAGTAATATTTATCCCTTTATCGAGTAACGGAGGTATTTCGCGTAGTGACACTGAGAGAGCAACGATTTAAGCGAGCATTTTAAATGACTAATCAATCTGCGGAATCTTAATCTGAACCCGATTAATAATACAATACTTTCAATAATATAATCCACGGTTGTTTATTATTGTAGATACGGTGGTCCTAAATCCTTTAGAAAAGGTGGCATAAAGACTTAGAATTCATCAACGTAGCGTCATATACTTAATAAATAAATAAAATAAAATAAGAAACCTTTATTTTATATCACACAATTAACTCTTACATTTCTTTCAAATTTACATAGCCTCATATAAGTAAACTAAAACACTACAGCAGTAAAAGATATTGCATGGTTACCTAAATAACCCTTAGATTATTATTTCGTTCTATGGTGGAAGTGCCGAAGTGTCGAACACAGCGCGTTGCTTCTACGTTTATTGTACGGACGGCAAAGCTCTAGAACACTTTACCAGAAGCTGTGTTTCCTGCGAACTACAATCCAGGGGTTTTCAAATCTAGAGTTAATAGGTATCTTCTAGGTAAACGTGTTACACCCTAGGCTGCAGCAATGCTTAACATCAGGCAGGCTGTACTCAAACGTAAATTTATCACAAGTAAAAAAAAAAAATTTTGATGAGGACACCAATATAGTAAATTTATAAATTTTGTCTATTTTCTATAGATTGGCCTTACTTTAGTCTATCCCTGTATCCTCTCAACCCATTAGGGGTAGGTATGTTTATGAGTCGTGCATAGTTTACACTGGCGGTGATTAACGACACATTAGTGTGTCGGTGCTTACACATTATCGCTGTTTAGTTATTTGCTCGTTATTTCTAAGCATCTGCGATAACGGTAAGTGATTTCATGAGTTTATTATGTGGTCGTAGTTCTGCTGTTTGCTGACCAATGAAAATGTATCGATATAGTTTTCATGTTAGATTACAAATAGCTTACAGGGTCTCTTAATTTATCAATAATCTCGCTATCAATTAATAACAACCTTTGTTCTTCGACTTTTATAAAATCACAAAAAAAACTTAACTATTATTCTTTTTTAATTTATTTTACCATCACCCCTGTCCTCTGCCAAGGTTTTTTTATCCTACTCTTTCACAACTATGTTTTGCTAATGATACAATAACAAATCCCTGTAATTTGGTAGTCGTCCTTACAAGTTCAAGAATCAATAGTTCATCAATCAATAGTTCATAGGCGTGGAATATTCCAGAAGGATGTCGTCCTTCTGGAATATTCCACGCCTACATATTGATAATGAATAGAACATTGTTCTACCATTTGATCAATCAATGATATTAAGTTTCTATTCTTTTGTAAGTAAGTACAGACAAAGTTAAACAAAATTAAAAGATAATAAATATTATTCAACAGAAAACTGATAATAAAATTTGGTTGCTACAATTTCATAAACTTACAAATAAGCGAACCTTTGAATCACGTGAAACATATACCACTTTTTTTGAGGTTAAAACGTAAACAAAAATATTTATTATATTTAAATGAAATAACATTTCTTAGAAAATCTTTATTAAAACACGTTCCTACGCGACTTTACACAGCACAAAGTCGTGTTTTCATCAAAACAAGGTTTGAATTACTTACGGTCTAGTTATAATGTCATAATTAAAACACCTTTGAGCGAGAAGCCACAACAAGAAATCATGTACCTACATATTATATTATGATGTTCCTACTTCAGACAAACATGAGGTAGAATTATAAATGTTAAATAACTTGTTAAACATGCTAAGTGTATCTTGTTTTCTTTGTAGGCAAACTATAGTCAAGTGCAAACCTTTTGGTTTGGTCTCGTTTTGCTTTAATATAAAAACGTTGCATTTACACTTAAGTATCTGTGTTTAATATAATTGCAAATAAATAAAACGGCATACATAATTATTTTTCACATCATAAGGTCCAAAAAATTGATTCTCTATACATTTTGACAGCTTAGGAAACAACTGATTTTTTCACGAATTATTTTCAATTATTCAAAAGTCGTAGAAGAATTGTTCTTGTTTTTGACTTACCGAAGCCACCAAAAGCCGCAACGGAGCGACGGTTTGTCGTGATTTTTGGTATGGTAATATTATAGGATCCTGAGAACGATCTAGTCTAGACTACTTTTTTATCAATCAGCCAAGTAACTGTCTAGCTATCACGAGTTAGCATCAAACTTGTCTACCAGCCTATACCTAGATATCTGTGCTAGTACTTAGGCAGGCGGTTATTGGCTGTCATAAAGCCGCCATAACTCACGGCTTGCTTTGTTGTGGTTACTTTAATCCGGCCTGTGGTGAACTGCGATACTTCTTTTGGACTTACAAGACGTTTGCTCTTAGGTATAACGCCGGCTAGCACTTACGTCAGTACGATCGAAAAAAAATATTTGCCCGATTATACCTCACGAGAACTTAAGTGATGTCTTTTATTGTTTGTATTGTTTTTCATAAAACTGTTGGAATCTGGTAATCCATTTATTGTATTAATTTAATTTTGTAAGGAATGAAAGGAATAAAAATTAAAGCCATTGCACTAAAGCTATTTATAGTTGGTGATACATATTACACATGAAATATAATTTTTTTAGACATATCACAGAAAACGGGTAACACTTGCACACCATTTTACCATCGTACGAGTAGAGGTACGGCAAGAAGGCTCCGTTATACAGTTGAGGTTCCAAAGACTCGCACCAAGCGGTTTGCTTCGACTTTCATCGTGCGAACAGCCAAACTGTGGAACTCCTTGCCCGAATCTCTATTCCCCTTGAACTATAATTTGTCGGTCTTCAAGTCGAGAGTAAACCGGTTTCTTCTAGGCAAGCGCGCTAGATCGTAAATTACAACGTTGCTAAACATCAGGCAAGTTGTAGTCAAGCGTGAGCCTATCTAATGTTAAAAAAAATACACATTTCTTTTCACCATTCTTACATTTTACAAGTTTATACACTGCCAAATTCAGAAAAAACCTGATGTTTTTGAGGGCAAAAGAAACAGACCCTCCCAGCTCTACTCTGTAACTAGTCCTGAAATTATAATGTTCTTGGTGTCAGCACAACAGCTATCATCACACCACAGTTCTGATTACAATGTAATGACCGTCTTTACTCCTAGATCTGATCCAGACAGCTTCGGAAATTTAATTAAAAGTACTTATCATATTTAATAATTAGCTTATCAAAGTAATATTAGAGTGAATAGGCTTTTATAGGCAAGCGTCGTACATCTTAGACAATGTATAAGTTAAGCTTAGACAGGTTGTAACGTTGTAGTCAAACGTCGGCTATGGTATATTATGCTAGCTAGGTATATCATGCTGTAAAAAATCGATTATATTTTATGTGCTTTATGTATGTGTTTGTTATCTCTTCACATCCAAATAGCTCAACCGATACAAATAAGGTTTTGAATGCAGATATATTACATCTTGAATTAACATGTGGGCTGCTTTTTATCCCGAATTAGCCCAGTAAACAATAACGCAAGACAATAAATACTACATTTTATACAGTATCAATAAAATTGTGATTTATATACAGTTACTATATGTATAGGTACAGGCAACTCAATTGAATGCACCTGTGTAGTGGACAATAAAATAATGCTGAGGGCGAACATTGCGTAACATTGGACACAACACGTATTGGGAACAGTATTGTGGACCGAGTGAACGAAGCGGGTGAGACATGTACTAGAGTTGTTGATAGTTTGCTGTATTTTGATAGTTTATTAAATCGGTTAGAAAATGATTCATGCTCTATATAAGTAGTTAAGTACATCGCGGATTCAAAACAAAATCTTTTTGTATAGGTACCTGACGAAGCATGAACATTTGAAAAATATTGGAACATTGGAAAACAGTCTCAAGGAAGGTAACTACATACTTACAAATCAACTATTTAAAGCTGCAATTGACTGTGGGACCCCATTTTGTTAATTTATTTAATTAATTAATACTGTCATTTCCTTTGATCAATTCAAATACCTATACTTATTCCGTACTTTGAAGTAGTTCAAGTCACGTATCAGATGATAGTCAAGTCCGCTGCCTTGCTAGCCCCACGGCCACAGTTTGAAATAGGATAGTTGCAAGTTCACAACTTCAAAAGTGATATAGCTTTACTCAAAGCACTCAAGAGCTTGAGGAGTAAGTAACCTTCCTCGTTACTTGCTTGTTTCGGTTTGCCACTAGGTAACCATACGTATTAGTCTGTTAGGAATGTAGCCGAACTCCATTGCGATGCCTCGCAGGGATACCAGCAACTATTGATACTTGTATGAAGATACTCGTACGGAAACTTTACGTAGTTAAATGATAAAAGAAACACTTTTTATAGTAAATGCTTTAATTTGCAGTACAACAGCTCTGAACGGGCAAGCAAGCAAGCGCATCCGATCATCCGAGCTTAGCCCTTATTTTCCCGCCAAAATCTCTAATCTTTTTCCGTTCCTGTCAGTTTGACGTACCAGTCAAACTGACAGCCAGCAAATACTCTTTTTGTGCAAAGAGGTTGAACTCATTGATGCAAAGAGGTTACTGTACTCATTTGATGTAAAAAGGTTGAACTAAATTTTAATTCTAATTGATAAACATAAGTTATGGTATTTAGTATGTCGGTAACAGGAAGTACTTACTAACAAGTAGTAAAAGTATAGTATTCCAATTATTAATAATTTGAGGAAAAATATGAAATACTAGACTCTGATGTGATAAAGTCTGAAAAATAACAACACACTGTAAAATTGAAATAGGTAATGTTTAATTTTAAAAAGTATATACGGAATTAATATAATATATTATAAAACAACTAAACACTATATAGGTAAAATTCCGCCTTAGAACAGGAAATGGTTTGGTGTATGATTATATTATATTTTTATTTCAGTTTATTTTCATAACGTTTCATTGTGGAATTCTTTGGAAAGAATTCTAGTATTTCCTGCTGGGACTCCTCGCCCACTCCAGACAATAATTAGTTACTGTCTCTTAAGGCGACGATATTTATTTAAGTATCGTCCAACATAATAAAAAACATAATACCATTAAACACCAGACAAATATTCTAACATGGAATTAAACATCAGCAAGTATCCGTCGCTAGTAATTAGTGAGTTGAACTACCCCCCGCGCTGCGGCCGACGTTGACGAATGTTGGTCGCTCCCTGACGCCGCTAAACCACTCGTCAGCAGTAGAACCAGTATGGAGAGCGTGTGAAGTTCCGTGGAAGTAATCTTTTAACGTAATAAAAATGCTATAATTAACAATGCACGCCCTGTAATTTTTACCATATTGCAAAAGGAACTTAAATTTAGCAGCAGGATTGCGAAAAAATATAAACATATTTGATAAGGTCGCAAGGGGAGTTATTGAGCAAAACTAGCATAAATTGCTTGTGCCGAGAATTTCATTTTTATAGCTTACTTACTACTATACAATACTTCTTATAACGAGTTCTTTCATCTTTAACTTGTATTGATTTTCTGGTTTTAGTATTCATGCTCTCTAAAATATTATAATAGGTCCGAGATTGTTTACAAGTCAATGATGATTATTTTTATCTAAAAGATATAAATGTTTCAGTCAAATTTCGGCGTAGGTACTGTGTTGTATACACAACAATAATGCATGTCCTTTTATATTTTTAAATTTCCATACTGCACAAGAGTGTAGGCAAACCGCTTATTTCCCTGCAAAATGTAAGCGAGTCGCAGCGGAAATTATAACTGATAACAAACAATACAGTTTGTATGAACTGTTTGTTGACGGATTCTGAAAACGAGTGCATCCAACCGACAAGGTTTATGCATTTGTAGTACTTTCTCACGGCTTGTTGACTATGCGATGAAAGATTTAACGTTGCATTGTATATTTAAAATGTGAGTAAGTCTTACTTTAGGTTTGCCAATGGAAAATATTCTTTATCTTCTTCTGCTTTTTTGCATCCATTCCTGGATATAAACCCTTCCCAATTGCATCCAACATACATGATCTTGTGTCATCCTTTATCAGAAAGAAAATACGTAACTTATTGTAATTGAACCTCTCATTACCAAAGTTTATTATGCCTTATAATGAAAGCAATCCTAACTCATAGTTTCAGGGGCTTGTTTTAAATTTTATGAACATTTTGAATTTTATGATGACTACATTTATGATTGTAATTCTTGCAGGCACCTCGTGTAAAATTTACAAAGTCGATACTAAATATAATGTGATTTTGAAGTTTTTTAAGTAAACGCGCTCGAGTCATTTTTAGCCTGGCATGTTCAACTGTGAGATACTGTATTATCCTGAAAGTGCAATTAAATTAACTCGGGAGAACGTTCCAGGATTTAAACAATATCATCTTGTCGATATCCCAGAGCTAGATACCTTGTTCCTTCTATTTGCGCCAAATGTTTGTCCAAGTGTTGGCTCAGGAACCAAACCGTGCCGAACTGCACCAACTTTACCGACACTGTTTGCCGACTTCAAGATAATCCTTAATGTAATTTTAGGATACGAGTAGAAACGTCTTCTCTTGTATAAATAGTACATTGCAGCTTGAGTGAATTTGATTTTAGTTTACCAAAAACGTTAAACATTTTAAAACGAAAACTAAGATTTATTTTAACTAGTGGATGCTCGCGGCTTGGCTCGCAATAAGAAGTAAAACTTGCATCGCCTATTTCACCCCTTTAAAAGTGGCATTTCCAAAAATCCTTTCTTAGCGGATGCCTACGTCATAACATCTACCTTCATTCCAAATTTTAGCTCAATTCGTCCAGTAGTTTGGGCTGTGCGTTGATTGATCACTATATCAGTCAGTCAATCAGTCAGTCAGTCACCTTTGAGTTTTATATATATAGATATTATAAATACATGCCATTCCTGGTCACTATTCAAAATTCTGTTGATTTTATTTCTAACTAAGCCAACCCGTAAATTTTGTCCATTATTTATGACCGCTTTCTATAGTAACTAGTTTACATTTATAATTTCTTCTTAAATTAATGTCATCAAATCCCAAGTTTTTTTTCCACAAACGTGTCTTCGGTGGTGCCGAAGTGTAGTCAAACGTAAACCTTAGGTGAAAAATTTGTGACAACATTAGTGTCACCTTATTAAGCAAATTTGTTATACATTGAACCAAAAACATCCTAACTAAATCTGACAAAAAAAACATAGGACAGGTATAGGATATAGGTAGGTAGATGTATTATATTATTATGTTATTCCAGCTCCGTTTTCACTATAGAGTACAAACAGCAATCGAATTTAACAATTGTTTAGGTGCAATGCAATCCACGCGTCGAATATTCCATTTCGTACCATATTTGTCGACCAACTTGATTGTTTGTACTACAAATTGATGTTTATTTTATATTCTATTGTATTATATAAAACTGTTCATTGCCAATGATAAAAACGCTGGTTTGCGCTAGAAACTACTTCATAAATTTACAGTATAAATTAGGTTTCTGTACCATCCGCTTTTCTTTTTTTATATTTTTTCATTTGTATTTTACTAAATGTTTCGATGTCAGGCGATATTTATTTGTCACTGGCTATTATTTGCTCTGTGGCTATTGTTTTAAATTGAAATCTCTGAATCGTATCTACCAATCGTTTGTTTACTAGTATTAGGGTTCCGCGGAGGTTTGCTAACGAAATAATCTTTATTAATGTTAGTCATGATTCACATGAGTCATAAGCCTAAACATTAGATTCCTGTCTCAGTTTTACAATTTGTTAAATTGTAAAACACATATGTATGTATGTATATTTTGATCATATTTATAGTTTTCCCCGGTACTGATTCACCTATGTTACGCAAAAAATAAATGTTTTTACTAGTTCCTGTCGGTTACAGTCGTCTATTAGCCCACTTTTTCTCGAACAAATGGCATCCAGCCCAGAATGAACGTAAACAAACGCACAAAGGCAAAAACTGGCAATGGAAAACCAATTCATAATTCGATAGCAGACCGTTCGGAACCCTGCGTCGTCAGTACTCGCCAGTTGGATCTGACATAGGCAATGTGCTTCTGAGACGCCTAACTACAAGGCTTTATTTTGTACTCAAGTTGTTCTTTCAACCATAACGCCATAAAAGCGGACCGATCAGGCGTCCACGCGTTCATGGCAAGACAAGATTTTGGAACTGATATTCAGACATGTTATGTGATCCATAAATAACACATTATTTCTAATTCCTATTTAGCACTGCAAGCACACGCCGTGGTTCCCATCGAAAACCCGAGAAAAAGGAGCCTGAAAATTAAACTAACATCTATACATCCATGTACATCCAAAATTATTTCCATTCAAATCCGTTTGAACGTTTGAGCCGTTTAAATATAGATAACATACACACAGATATAATCACAAACTTATCCCATTTATATGTTTGATAAAAAAAATCGACATATTGGATTGTCTACATCATTGTAGGTCTGTGTAACGTACCCGCTGTTTTTGCGTTCCCGCCACGGATGGGCGCACAAAAACTCCACGGCTGGCGGAAATTGGATGAAATTGACCGCGGCGGCGCTGCAGCGAATCTAGGGTTAATGCGAGGACGCGATTGATTGTTGCTTGCGAGCTCGGCGTTTGTTTACTACTGTGTAAGAGCGGTTTATTCACTTACATACTCATTCATAAGTTACGGTACGTGGACTTTTTGTTGTGTTTTATGCCAATTTAATTATTCTCTGGAATCAGAATTATTATTATATTTATGCAAGAACATATACAGTTGTAAATTTTACCTTTACTTTCATTGTACAGCCAGATGCTACTTATCAATTAAATAATAAAGTAAATAGCCTGATTGATTTAAAGACATCACTCTAAAGAGTTTCCAATCAATGCCACCAAATACCACCACTTTTAATTTCCTCCTCAAAGACCGGAAGGTAATCCGAGCAGTATGGAAACTTCATCCGAAACTCAGAAGCATCTCGACTCAAACTCAAACACTCATGACTCAACACACTTTGGAGACTCTGCTGATCCTTGTCGACTGTTTATAATGTATGAAACTTTTCTTACCAGATCATCTCACAAAATGTCTGACTGTATTATGATTTCTACTTTACACATACATAAACACACATAAAGTAACGAAATAAACCTGAAATAATACGACCTGAAGAAGAAGCTCCAAATGCTTCGAAACACCCGTAGCTCAGCTAGCGGAGACAATCGCATGCGATTACCAAAGTTAAGCAAAGGTCAACGCGGTAAGTTTTTGGACGGTGGAAAAGTTGCATTCCATTTTGAGCGCTTCCGTAGCTCGGATGATACGTTAAATTGTAGGTTCCAGCTGTTACTCTTGTATGTCAGAGGTCCTTAGGGCAGTTTAAAAACTCTCAACAGCAGAGTTGGCCCCTCTCATTCGATAAGAAGAAGAAGAAGTAGTTGTAGACCGTATATACATTATTTACTAACGAAATAGTCTTAACAAACATTCATTACTATAGTGGCTGTTAAAGCATTCTCTTATATTTGAAAACAGACTTGAACTTATGAAAACAAGTATTTGGCTAGAAACGAAATTGTGCAACTATTTATTATATTGCGCGCGGACATTTTCTTCCATGACTTCGAGAGATATTGGTATCTAAGCTACACTGCTTTGAGGCGATCAAGGAAATTCACACATGATCGATATCTTATATGAGAGGCCGAAAAGAGGCTTTTGCTGTTAATGACAGTTTGAGGGCTTCCGTGTTTCGGCAAATATTTTTTGTGATGACTTCGGAGCCCATATGTAGAAGGCTAAAACTAATGACATGATGAAATTTCACCCAAAAACAAATAAATTTATTTGTTCTCTGAATCCAGCAAGCAGCCGCAGCAGATATCTTTTATCATTAAATATTTTTTATATATGGATTTAATTATTATAAGTATGAAAACATTTTCATAAATCATAATAAACGTGTACATTTATCATTCAGATAAATACCTATGTACATACGTACACATTCATACGTGTTAAAATTCCTAGAACATTTTTATACTCATTTTATATAGAAACGCGGCGTCTATCGCAGGAATCCTGACGTGCCTATATTAGTGGTACGTGCTTCGTGTAACATTCGACAGTTTTGCAACTTCCAAATCTGTGCGTGTTAGTACAAAGCGTGAGTAACGATAGAAATATCTTTCAGGAACCACTGAGATGTGTAGGCAACAAAATGCTCCCGCTTTTAGTGGTTATGCTCGAAAGCTTTCCGGCAGACTTTAGAGAGCTTTCGATATATGTACATACATACAAAGGCAAAATATTTTTTGTCGATCCAGGTAACTTGCAGTAAATGCAGTACATCATTTATTGATGATACAAATATTACATTAAAATAAATTCAACTCATAGGACATACTACTTTTAAAACACTATCCGGTACTTAAGAATTAAAATAATCTAATGGGCATGTGTTAATGTATGACTTTCAAATTAAGATACGTTAAAAACGTGGAGTTTCCTATCTCAGAACCAAAAATAAATCATAATATATTTATTTATCCGCTTACATATACTCGCAGACTAAAAAGGTTAACAAATAAAATGTAGTTACTGAACAATAACAGAAAAGGCCCGAAAGGGTCTCAGAGGCCGGTCTAGTATTTATTAACTTGCTTATAAAAAGGACAAATACAATTTTTGCTAAATTAAATTTCATATAAAATGCGGTCGCTATATTTGCTACAATTTTTAATTGTTTTTGTTTAGTACTGTCAGAAACATTTGCGAAAATTATAAAAAAAACTCTAAGACATAAAACCTTTTTTCTTTCTAGATCTTCAGTTGTTTCAAATATCTTTTGAGTGGCATTTTCTCGCTGCGTTCAGGAGCAGGCTATTTTAGCTATAAGGTTTTTTCGACAATTGTATAGAAATAATAAATAAGTATTCAGAGACATTACTCACAGCGCCATCTAGCCCCACACTAAGCAAACGCTTGTGTTGTCTGAATTATATAACGGAATAAAATAACCATATTCTGTTTTTATCCACTATTTCGTTATAAGTAAAGGCATATTGCTATAAAATACCTTCTAGTACGTAGAAGCTAAGTGGCTCCCCGGTCTCGCACCGTAACAATAAGTGAAGTATTTGGTTACAGTTGAAGCCTAACATACAACATACTCAACAAACACAACTCCTCAACCTAATTTGAAACTTCTTCAGATACACATAAGGAACAAAATTGAGTGAAACACACTATTCATACATTTTAGTTTGGTCGTTACCGCTTTGCAAACTACTTTTCTTGTTTGGGGACTGAAAGTTGATCTTGTACGAATTTGTTAGTTGGGAATCTGAACTTGCATGAAAACTGTTCCCCCTATAACAGTTTTGAACAACATTTTTTCATTTAATCATTTAATCAAATAAAAGACTTTTATTGCACATAATTTTAAGTATCAAACAACTACTTTTAATCACAACAACATCCTGTACAAGCCAATGAAATCACACTTTTTATCTCTTTAGCTTCTTTTCACTCCCTATAGCACCTAGCGGATTCTGACTGCGTCTTTCTATCTAGTAAAATTTTGAAGAAGAGTCCGTTGTTCAAAGCTAGACCAGGTCGTTGGTATATAATAAAGTAAATATTTAATTTTGTGTCGGTCATGGCTAAACGGTCGAGTCTACGTTATACAGCAGGTAAGTGTGGCTGATCTTATAATACAAACATGACCGGCTACAGACTGTCCATGGTCAATATTGTAACATTTAATGGCAGCACTGTAACAATTTCTGAACTAAAAGATCATTTGACTTGTAAAAGTTTAGTTCAAAATTTATCCGCTTGCAGAGATAGTCTGCGCTGAGCGGTAGGCTTTCCTGCGGTTTTAAGGTAAGGTATTCAAGACTGGAATTTTGAACATGTACACGATTCAAACCGCGTGTAAAGCAAGCATTTGTGAATTTCAAGGATGATTTATTACTGGTACCTAGTTTTATTTTACGTATATAAAATTAAATTATAAATACTCGTAAAATAGTAAAACAGTGAATTAAACATGCACTTAATGCAACTTTCACCATACACTCATTTCTATAATACATACATATTTCTATAATATTTACATCACTGATAACCAAAACTGAAATTGTTTCTTTTTTTTTGAGGCTCAAATACACCATAGGTTAGCACATTACGCTGCATTAAATCCTGGATCCTACAATGCAATTTCCTAGTACCATTCAAATATCCAGAAACAATGTCTGTCTATTCCTAAGAACACCCAGAACCCAGGTTCAATCTCAAAATTTCACGCTTTTCCCGGTAAAGGATGATCTAAGTGTCCAAGTATTTCCTTCCCGGTCAATGGCAGAACTTTCTCGGCTATTCAAGAATGCATGCAAGTTATTCTATTGTCTCACCTCCATCAGAGGAACAATAGACATGTGCATAAACAGACGTGTTTTAGTCAGAATTGTATGGAGCTTGGTGCGGTGTGTGGCCATGCATTTGACCAGCTTTGCTATGAATATCAGTTTTTCTTTAAAAACAGGACGAGAACTCGTTACAATAGGAAATAGAAAAAAAAACTAAAATTGTAGAATATAATTGGTCTGGTATTTATATACAAAAAGGTGTCATAAAATGTTGTATAGTAAAACCAGCTTCCTATATAATGTAGGTAGGTATTACTATAGCAAATAACATGGTCTGACTAACAAGCCAGCATGTTCCTACATATTTGTAAAACAATAAAGATGTGTACATAAAAGTTTACCTTCCCAATTCAACCAGTTGTATATTGTGACTCGATTATGCAGTTTTAATTTTAGCTCCAGTTTAGTTTGATGAATAAACATTTTCAAGTTCAACAGATCGTTGTCATAATGCAGTTAAGCAAAACGTCTTTTGTCATTTTAAATAAAAGATGTATTTTAAGTATCCGGTAGTACCTATAATGTACAATTTACAAAAAAAAATGTTTATAAAGTATTTTTTGACAGCGATGTTCAAGGAAATTATCTGAATAAATTATGATGTCAACTTTTTTCTAGAGAAAAAAAAATCAATGAATAATTAAAAAAAAATACTATTACTGGATTACTTTATAAAATGTTTTATTTAAAATACGCATTCGTATAAAAGGCTAAAAATAATCCAAGTGTTCACGCTCCATCCCGAACCAGAATCTAGTAGGTATTGCATGAAAAATCTATCAGATACAGTAGTAGCAAAAGAGATTTTTCATAGGAAGCAATGACAAAAAACGTGTTCTCGAAGTGTGCGATTCCCTGAACTCCATCAACATTATATAGAAACTAATGCGAGCAGAGAGCAGCGATGCGAGTGTCCGGCGTGCCGTGACGCGCGCACGCGCACAGCACGCACAACGCATACAAATCTCTCTATTATACTCATTCATATTACTATGGGCTGTAGAGTGATGTCATGGCATTGTTGTTACGGTTGAAGAATAAAAGACATGAAGTGATAATCAAAACAGTAGGAATTTTATGATTCATTTTATAGAATATGGTTTTTTTTGTTATTACAATTTTTTGTATGTTTTCTAGGAAAAATAAACAGATACTTATCGGTTCAAGGTACTAAAATTTGAATTAAAAATTGAGATAACTTGAAAAAATATCACAAATATTTTTGTTATTCACCAAAAGATGCTAGAAGCAAAATACTATTTTACTAAAACATAGTTAAAAGTCGGGAACGCACGAAAGTCTTTTTAAAAACTAATTAATTAAACACTACGTCTGTTCAGACTAAAGATTTTATTTAGACTGCCCTAACCTAATTCTAACATGCTATCTTATTTTATACCTAACACCTAAGCCGAGCCTTATCGGCCGGATGCTGAGTTGGCGACATGTAACCTGATCCGCGTGGTACGAGGATCGTTGGGTGGTCTACGAATTTTATGACCATTGTGTGCGAGTACCAGGAACATAACGACATACGAGTACTTACTTATTTATCTAGAGAATGAATATCAATATTGTCCACTGTTTAGCACAAAGTAATCACCCGCATATTACTTTAGTGTATACCTCCGAGGCATTGTTTGGTCGAGTCACAGGTTTCTGTGAAATGTGACTAAGTGATAACTTGTTACCTATTACATTGTTTTTACGAAAACATGAACTTCCGGTAGGTTCTTTGTTCAACTACTTACTATGTTTGTTAGGTTTTGAGTCATTTGAGTTCAGAAGTGCAAAATCTTTATTGGCTTGTTCTAATTCTATTTGCGCAGGACGTACAAGAAGAGAGGCCTACGCTCAGCAGTGGACGACAACGGGCTGATAATGATGATGATATTGTAAATTAATTAAAATAAACTAGTCATTACTAATTTATACAACCCTTGAATTGACGTTATTGAACTGCGTTTGCAAAAGTAATTAATAAACAGCGCTGTACTAATAAACGTTATTAACAGCCCAGTAACCTGCAGAAATAACCAGTTTGTTTCATATTTATAGCACTTTGGCCACCCCGGGCGTCCCCGCGGTCTCCGGACTAGTTCCTCCACCGATGTCTTGAATTGTTCATGTGTGACGAGGTAGCTACGCAAAACCTCATCCCACTGCCATTTCCTTACCGACCCCCACTTTTGCACTATCATGAAGGTTAAGAGACAAAGGAAAAGCGTACCACAGCGACAGCACGCCCTTTCACTTAAAGTGCACCTCACAAACATTCGAGGATTGCACTCCAATCTCGTTCCGGTCCACCACCATCTCGAGACCGAAAAACCTGCACTCATGATTTTGACGGAGACGCAGATCAAATGCCCGTCGGATACGACGTACCTGCTGTACCCGGGTTACAGCCTAGAGCATAACTTCAAAGCTCGGGCTGGGGTGTGCATGTACGTCCGTGACGACATTTGTTGTCAGCGTCTCCGTAACCTTGAAGATCGCAGATTCTCTGTGCTTTGGGCGCTTGTGGACACAGGAATAGACAAGATTCTATATGCCTGTGTCTACCGATCACACAGCGGCGATCAGGAGACAACCAGGCTTACTGAATACCTCAATGAGGCGGCGGATAAGGCTCTTCAGAAGTACCCTACAGCCCAATTAGTGTTTCTGGGGGATTTCAATGGACGCCACCAAGAGTGGCTATACCCATACCAGATCACTGACCATGCTGGGAGAGAGACGCGTAAGCTCGCTTTGGCGTTAAATCTCACTCAGCTGGTCCAAGGCGCTACTAGGGTGCCTGACGTTGAGTCTCATACACCTAACTGCTTAGACCTTCTGCTGACAACAGATCCAGACCGGTACTCAGTGACAATAATTCTCACCCTTGGGTAAGTCCGACCATTGTCTGGTGAAGTCTGTGTCCGTATATTACCCATCCGTTCCGAGCCCTAGCGGTAGTCGGCGGTTGTGGAGATACAGGTCAGCGGATTGGGATGAGATGCGGTCTTTTTATGCATCGTATCCTTGGCAGGCTGTCTGCTTCTCTTCTAAAGACCCTTCAGTCTGTGCGGATGCCGTGATGGATACTATTCGCCTAGGTATGGAATATTTCATTCCTTACTCGGATGTATCCCAGTCCGGCAAAGCTCGCCCATGGTTTGGACCAGAATGTAGACGTGCAGAAGCGCTGAAACATGAGGCATACCTTGCATGGGTTGATGCTCGCCACCGCAAGGCTAGGAATACTAGCAAGAAGAAGATGACATACAACAAAGCCGCCAAGTCCTGCAAAAAGGTTCTTCAGAAGGCACGCTTCGATCACATTGGCCGAGTAGGGAACAAATTAGCTTCGTACCCCGCGGGTAGTAAAGCCTTTTGGTCCCTGGCAAAGTTGATCGAAGGGAACTTCTGCCGCCCCTCATTGCCTCCACTGCTGAAACCTGACGGATCTCTGGCTCACTCTGCAGATGAGAAAGCAAATTTATTTGCTTCTCTATTTGCGGAAAATTCGCGCCTTGATGCTTGTGGTGCTTCGCCTCCTCCTCCTCTTGAATGTCCGACTGCCATGTCGGATTTCAAGATTCGCCAAACGGAGGTCCGTAAAGTGCTACGCGATCTGGACGTGAACAAGGCCAGTGGTCCTGACGGTATTCCAGCTATAGTACTGAGGACATGTGCGCCTGAGCTGGCTCCTGTGTTGACGCGCCTCTTTCAGCTTTCTCTTGAGACTGGCAAAGTGCCGATTTCATGGAAACTTGCTAACGTGCAGCCCGTGCCCAAAAAAGGTAGTCGTGCTGACCCTTCTAACTACCGGCCCATTTCAGTCACGTCCGTGCTCTGCAAGAGTATGGAACGTGTCCTGAACCGCAGGCTCCTGGCGTACCTTGAATCGCATGACCTATTCAGTGACCGACAATATGGCTTTCGCCAGAATCGGTCCACTGGAGACGTTCTAGTGTACGCCACTCACATATGGAGTGAAGCCATTGAGAAATACGGGGAAGCCCTGGCGGTTTCCCTGGATATTTCTAAGGCTTTTGACAGGGTTTGGCACGATGGCCTTATTAGCAAGCTTTCCTCTTACAGCCTGCCCGCTGGGCTTCGTGCTTGGATTTCGGACTTTTTGAGGGATAGGTCTATTCGAGTAGTCGTTGATGGCTGCTCCTCAGATCTAATGGCTATCAATGCCGGAGTCCCTCAAGGGTCGGTGCTCTCTGCAACTCTTTTCCTGCTGCATATTAACGATCTGCTGAAACCCGGAACCTTTGGGTACGCAGACGACAGCACCGTTGTAGAGAGCTATACATCCACAGCGCGGGCCAGTGCGGCCGAGATCCAGTGGCTCAGGGAGGCGATGGTCGAGCGTATAAACCTGGCTCTCAAGGCAGTCTCCGATTGGGGTGATGCCAATCTAGTCAGGTTTAATGCTGCGAAGACCCAGGCGTGTCTTTTCACCGCTAAAAAGAGGCCATTCGAGCTGGCCCCCACTTTCCGAAATTCGACTGTGCCGATAACTGACCACCTTGATCTTCTTGGTATTACATTGTCCCCTACTCTTAATTTTGGCTCTCACATTGAGTCTAAAGCCGAAGTTGCAGCCAAAAAGTTGGGTATCCTCTCGAAGGTGCGAAAGTACTTCAAGCCGGAACAGCTGCTTACTTTGTATCAAGCACAAGTTCGGTCGTGCATGGAGTACTGTTCGCATCTTTGGGATGTATCAGCCAAGTACCAACTTGAGGCACTAGAGGCCATTGAGAGTCGAGCCAAGAAGATCATTGGTAATAATAAACTGTGCCGAGCGAAACTTCAAAGTCTTGAACACCGTCGCAAAGTCGCCAGTTTGTCGGTTTTCTATCGGTTGCATTTCGGAGAGTGTGCCGCGGAATTGCACGGACTAATTCCGCCCGCGCCCTTCTTTCACCGGACGAGTAGAGGTACGGCAGGACGACACCGGTTTATGGTGGAAGTTCCTAAGACCCGCACGAAACGGTACGCTTCCACCTTTATTGTTCGTACCGCTAGGTTGTGGAACTCCCTGCCTGGCTCTCTGTTCCCCACGCACTATAATCCAGCGATCTTCAAAGCGAGAGTGAATCGGTTCTTATCGGGTAAGCACGCTCCATCTTAGGCCATAGCCTTACTTGCTATCAGGTAAACTATGGTCAAGTGCAAACCCGTTCAAGTTAAAAAAAAAAAAAAAAAAAAACCCATCCATAAACTGACTGCATTGAAAAATGATGGTATTAAACGGCGCCAATCGGATGCATCATAATTATAATCAATTTATTGATATAGCCAATTTACAAGTCGCATATTCATATGCAATTAACACATACGTTTTCGTGGTCGGTTCTATTTTCTACGTAAAAACTCAAACCTTTTATGCAATTTCAAATAATTTTCCGCCTGACTGTTATCAAAGGTTACTGGTACTAGGATTATATGAAATATCGCTTAATAATAATAATAATACATGTAGACTTGTTAGAAAATTGTTGTCCTTAGATAGAATGCACTCGCACTTGGCTCCTCCTGAAAGAAGAGAAACATTAAGAAGTTTATGATAAATATAACATTGTAAATACAAATTTCAATTATTGTAACATGATTGGACCTGAAAAATTGGTAATATTTTGCTACACCAGTCTTTTAAAATAACGCTAATTGGACCAGAGGCTTACTCATATTGTTAAATACAAGTGGAACAAAAATTTGAAGCCATGACAATAAAAATAGAGCAACATCAATGGCTATTCTATCGCCAGGTCAGCGTGCAACCCGCAGCTCGCTGGCTGGTTTCATACCGTGACGCATTTCCCCGCTGCATTCATGTTGCATACACCGTCCAATGTGGTGCTTTAGCATTACAATTACAGCTGGCTAGCGTTGGTGGGCCTTTATGTAATGTACGCTTGTACGAGTATGTACAGGCAGTGTATGGTTTTAAATTAGATATATATTGTATCTATTGCATGGTAGTCTACTAGTGTTTTAGCTATAATCTGTTTATTTATGCACTTTGAAAGTGTTTTCGGTTCACTATAATAAGTACATTTGTTTAAATGAAACAGTTCATTTATAAATGCATTTGGAAGTGTTTTCGGTTCATTATTACAACTATATTTTTCAAATGAAACGTTTGATACAAAGTAAAAAATTACACGCCGCTCCAAGGGCTTCTGCCAAATACAAAGTTTAGATTTCTTTCTACGAAGAAAAGGCTTCATTCATTCTATGAAAACTTCCATTACAGCATTCTCCATAATCGAAACCACAGTGGTGTGCTGGTGCAAGCGTCCTTTTAGATGATCAAGTCTTTAATGCGCAACATGAAGTTAAAAAAAACTGTAATATGAACTCAACACTAAAATCTTAACACGAGTCAAATTCCTTGCACCTGTTCCATTTAATTAAGCGTTAATGGAGGCTAGCGTCGTCGTCGGTTGGAACTCGGCCAGCAATGGACAGCTTATGTAAGGAGAATGCTGATGTTGCAGATTAGCTTAATAGTGTGGTTGCATTATACCATAGATAGACAAAAGAACATAGAAACAAACTTTCAGTTAGTGCAGCCATGCAACACCTTTGACCACAGAACCGCTTGGTAATTTCAGGTGAAATACAATTTTCAAAAAACTCTTTTTGCTGTGTAATATGTTGTCATTTATATGTCATGCCAGCTTAGATCCAATCAGTCCTGTGACGCATTCATAGTAACGAACCAATCACCATTCAGTCATTATATTATGTTAAGTACTTCTATCTGACATAAGAATACGAAGTAATAGAGATTGAAACTCTTATTCCAAAAAAGGTACATTATTATGTGTCTATATAAAGAATAGAATATAACTTTGGTGTGCACCATAAGACACAGAAATTACAAAATGGAAATTATTTACTGAAGTACATTAAAATGCTGCACAATGTAATTATGTGTCTATTAGAATTGAGAATGCCATTGCATTATCTGAATGGTAGATGGAGGCTTGGTTTAACGATACTATAGTAGTCAGGGGCTGGTGATTATAGCTGCTTCGGGCTGGAGTGGATTGGATATTTAGAAAGAATCTTTCAGATACGAGTATAGGGTATCGAGTGATATCGTTTGGTTTTGCAGCAATTTGTTCTGATCTTTTGCCAATAATCACGTAATTTAAAGCCTAAGGCGATAAGGCCACCCAGTGTGCATTAAATTCGTTTTTAAATTAATTTGTATTTTGTAATTTCTTTGGTGTGCATTAAAGTCATATCTTATCTTAATTTTTCGGATTTAAATTCATATGTGTACACAACTAGATCGACAGTCGAACTACTTGGAACAAAACCTTCCAAACAGTTCGACAATCGAACTACTGGTAGGACTACTTGGAATAAACCTACACATACTACATATGTATATATTTTGATATAAGTATATCCAAACTACAGAATGATTTATTTACTTATTATTACTTTATAATTCATCCATTTACTTTATTATTTATTTCTATTTAAGATAATTACCAATTTTAAAAGTTCACGAATTAATTTAATTATACGTAACTACAGAATATAATCATGTTACTATGATGAAACTGTCCAATATCATATTTATGTAATTTTCATGTCATAGGTACATAATTTTACGTATATCTACATCAAAACTCGCGTTTTTTATCAAAGCAAAAAATACCACATTTTACTTGCTGAGTTGATCAGAAATGAAGTTATGTAAGTACGTCGTGAAGATGAAGCCAATACCAATAAACCAACAAACTACCTTGTACATATAATTACATGGTTATACTTGATTTTAGTCGAACGTATTCCGCGACAATATTAAGAAATTCCTCCCGCCCGTGTTTGCTAGGCTGCTAATTTGACTACACATACAATAATACCGCTTTATATGGATATTTGAGTACAAGCTCTCGATTCCAAGTATGAGTCGATGGCAATAGAGATGAACACTGAACATAATACTGCTATTTTTCACATTCGTTTTTATTTGGCTGTTTCTTATTTTTATTTCGATATTGGCTTGTTAACAGATAGCGCATATATTTTTACTAGATATCAAATTTATTTATTTAGTACGTTGAATGTGTTAAGAAGGGATGTTATTGTTTTGTCAAGAAATATTCCAATAGTGCTGTAATATAAAATATCATTTCGAAGCGAACGAACAGTGTTAAATAAATGAGGATTTACTAAGAAGATTATTGCGTTAAATAATTAAACTGAAATCTAGGTATCACTGTTGGGCTAAGTAAACCAGAGTGAACGATTGTTTGTGATTCACAGGATGTGATGTCTGTATCATTGACCGATCATAAGTTACATAGGTCTTTCTAGTACAATCCAATATCTATGTATATGTTCGTAATTAGGTTTGATAGTTAGTACCTACTGATTGATGTAGGTTCTAGGAATTAGTCAAAACTAACTAGCTATAAGAAAAAAAACCTAACTACTACAAGATTCACAATTTTATTAGGCGGGGAAATTTTGACTGTCTAATATTTTATGGATTTATTTTTATCAATGAACTAGCTATGTTGGTTTTAATTTCAAAGTTGAATAAGTACTTATTTAGGGAGGCTTTGGACTCCAATATCTTTTTGTTAAACAGAAGTATGCAAAATAAACCAATTTTATTTATATTTTATTTATTATGATTTTTTTATCTATTTCAAATAAACCTACATGGATTATTAACTATTGACTGAACATAATTACAAATGAAACCACCAAACCTCATCTCTAGTGTTGAGAAAACAAGCTCATACCTCGAGTGTGACTGAACGAATACTAATACACTTATATTAGCACCCGACTAATGTCACGGCTACGTATGGATACTGAAGTACATAGAACCTATTTGAGACGTTTCCAGTCTAGACTAAATGTGTGAAAACCTAAGTACTAAGAGAACTACTGATTTGAAAAAGACATTTTTTTACGAACGTATATCACACCAATATTTTATTATTATTGATGAGAAAGATTTGCAAACTGGCGCGAACTAAAACTGATATTTTACTTTAGTAAAAATTATTAAGTGTTAAGGCAAATTTATTTTGTTTCGGATTTGTGTCAGATTTTTTTTTCATTGACTGAAATGAGTCATTGTACATCCCAAGTTGCAACAGTCTGCGGATGCATATATATTTTCTGTGATTTGACAAAATACAGACAATGTACTCGTGATACAAATGAAGTATTTACAAGGCAAAAATATTATAAATTTACAAAAAACATGTATGTTTTTTGTAAATTACGAAACAGAAAAAAAAAAACAAATAAAAACCTTTGTAATTGTTAAGCAAGTAAAAGGTAAACACAATAACAGAAAAAACTACTCAATCATACTTCATCATCAACTTACAATGCAGAATAGATAATAATATTTACAATGTCATAAACATTAAAAGTTGCTAAATTGCTGTATTGCATCAATTTGTCTTGTATTTTATATTAATTTTACCTATCTATAGATATAATAAAGCTGAAGATGGTCAAAAGTCTGACCATTGAAATTATCATCATATTTAAAAAAAATGGTGATACTTCGAATTGATAGCAGTTCCAACGTTCCAACTTCTAGAAATTTTGTCTGTTTATCTGTTTGTCTATTTATCATCACGCCAAAAACGATTTTTGTTATGTAGGTAGTATACGGTCTTAGGAGTGTCATTGGCTACTTTTTATCCTGAAATAATGTGAGTGAAGCCGCGGGCGTCCACTAGTCTATAGAATAAAAGAAGGTCTGTCAGCTTCCACAGTCTGTCAATAAACATAATGCAATCCTTCGACTTGGCCTAGACCTTTCTCTGACCCCTGCAAGGCGCATCTTAACCAATATTGGCTGTATATTGTTCACCCACGCGGACATGCAGTTTGTTTAGCATATAGGTACCTACAATGTATTAACTATATTGGTTTTTTAACTCACCAAAAATGTTACTGGCATTTTTTGTGCATTTGTAAATTGATAAATGTAGTTTTAGTAGTAATTTTGATCACTGGGATAGGATTGTGTACCCAGACTTGATAACCGTGTCTTGATATAATGAGCACAATCTAATTTAATTATTAATTTAATTCTATTATTTTCCAAAACCTCTTGGAGCGCTTGGTTGACGCGACGCATGACCAAAATGCTGGCCTTTTTCTGGCTCAACGTAATTACGTCATTGCCATCCAGCGTAGTAATGCGGCCAGTATGCAGGGCACGCTGCCCTCTGGTAGTGGGCTGGAGCACTTAGATTATCTTTAGGCTTTTCTAAAGATTTTCTAAGTGCCCCTTTTTTGTAGTAGTTAGAAGTAGTATGTTTAGTTTTTCTATCCTTGTTTTTATATTTTATTATTGTAAATAAAGCTTTTTCTTATTTATCTAATTACGTTTGACTAGAATGTCTTTATTTTACGTAGTGATCTATGTAAGAATACATCTCGTCGTTTACTGAAGAAGAAATAGACTTGAATAACAAACAATTTCTGCAGCGCGCTCAAAACGTTTTATATACATTGCTTGTACTTTACATGAAAATAATAACTAACTGCATGAATATCTAGGTAACAGCGATAAGGGTTACACGCTTGTGAGTAATCAATACAAAACATAATACGTACTTAAGCAATCTTAGTAGATTTGAGAATTTTCACACTAACCTTCAGTACTTACAAAAGAAACAAAAAACTCTCTATTTATGTAACTTGGTATGTACGTAGACATTAAGTTTTATATAAATAAACGATTATTATATAAATATTACTTGTTTTATTATTAAAATCAAAATTATTTCAGATAATAATATTCCATATACATGATGGCTATTGGGAAAACTTAAAAAAATTAAGACTTTGTCTTAACCGTACATAACAAAACTTATTTTTATTTGAATACATTTTTTACTCAGTTCTTAACTATTTCATCAATGGTTTATAAAACAGATGATAAACCTGATGATCTCCAAGCTTCCTCAATCTAACTTATCTTAATATAACTGAGCCGGCCCACAAATTAAGGAAATGAATTCTTCAGGAAAATAAAAATGAAGGAAACCTCCACATTAAAATTATTAAAACGTAGTCAAATTTAACATCACAAGCCAAACAAATGCAGGAAAAATGCAAATGAGACTGAGATTATGTTTCCTCGTTATGGATCTATCTACACGAGAGAAGAAAATAGTGGAATATTTTCAAAAATATATTCGTTGTTGCATTATGAGAATCGTAAAATTAACTATAATAATAAATAAATCGCAGTAAGGAACCTTAGACTTGGCTTAACTAATTCCAGAGATCTCATTACTTTTTAGAGATAAACATGCAGCTCTATCGAGACTTGGCAAATTTTTTACCGAATGATTTTGGTGGTATTTGAAATAATGCTGAAAATCCATGGCATGGGTGCTAGCTAATAACATTTGTTTTTTAGTGTCTCATAACAATGTAACGTTTATATTTTTCTTTCCTATAGGAAATAATCAGATTCAAACGATATGATATGTAGGATCTTAAACCAAACGTAAAACCACTGGGCCATAATCGTAATTAAAAGAAAATAAATGTAGAACATTTTCATAACTAACCTCACATTTTAATTTCCACACAGTGATTCAGTATTACATAGGTACATATAGATAAACTGATAGGTATATTCCCAGGTTGCACAATGCAATGCCACAGCAACCTATTGTGTTACACTTACATACACTGTACACGTTAGCATGCATTTAATCAATTATTACCTTGTATGGAAATCAGAATTAAATAAAACTACTACAAATAAGGCATTTGGTTTGTCAATTAAACTTTGAATTCTCAATGATGCTACTAATTTAAAACCTGTCCAATTTTTTGTCTCGTCGGCCTTGAAATCAAAATGTCAAATGCAGTTTGAATTATTCAACTCCGATGAGGTAACAGCGCATAAAATAGGGTCTGTATTCGTGAATAGCCGCCTTGATTAATGACTAAATTTGATTAAATCATAAAACAAAGAGATTGATCACGAGTATTTGAGAAAACGTGCCTCCGTTGAAGACGTCTGGCCGTTGATTGGTTTAGCTATCTGGACTGGGCTACCTAGTACTAATGTTTTAATTTGTTTTGTCACTAAGCTTTAGAATCCTTTGTCTCCTCCGATCATAAATTAGGAACAAAAAAGGGTAACCTCCATTGTTTGAGGTCCACGCACGTCCGCACATCTGTATTCATCCCGTGTGTGCGCCATTATAAGAACGACGCTAAACGCATGCCTAGTACACAAACAAAAACACTGGCTTTTAAATACAAAACATTTATTAAAATACTGTATTAAAATTAAATACTTAGAACTATTATCACTTTAAGGCGAAACTTCGTTTCCGTGGGGGATCACGTTATCTTTTTCCGTCACGTCCTCTTTCTCGGCGGAGGCAGTGGTGGGTTCCTTCCTGTCGTCGTCGGCGGGAGTGACGGGCGCGGGGGCGGGGGTGATGGCCACCTCCTCAGGGGCCTCCTCCTTTTTGTAGGGCGTGTTGGTTTCCACGATGGGCACGTCTCTATCGGCCTCCTTGGCGCGGTCCACGGAGCCCTCAATAGGGGCGGTGATGATCAGGAAACCATCAGACGTGAGCTCGGCGGTGACGGTGCTGGCGCTGGAGTTGGAAGGCAGCGTGTACGTGTGGAAGAACTGGCTGGCGAACAGGTCATGCTCGTCCTGCAGCTTGGCCTCGTGCGAGCCTTGCACGAAGATGAAGTCTCCCTTCACCTTCACCTTAAGGTCATCCTTCTTGTAGTCCTTGGCCTGCACGATCACCTGGAACTTGTCGTCGTCCGCCAATATCCTCGGGCCGAGCTCTTCGAAGCTCGGGAACAGTTTCCAGAGGGGAGCGAAGAGTTTCGTGATGTCACCAAAGAAGGGAACGTTGAACCAGGGGCCGGGTGCGGGGGCCGCGAACTCATCGTTTGTTATCGTGGTGATGGGTTGTGGGATCGGTTTGTCTTGCGCGGGCAAGGCGGCGGCTGCGGCCGCGGCGGCCAAGAGGAGGAGACAGCGCGGGGTCAGCATGGCACGTGCGGACTCTCGTGTGATGCAATGAGAACTGCGGCCGGCGCGCGCCCCCGAGCCTATATAGACGTGGAGGGGCAGCGGCGCATCAACGCGCAGCGCCTGCGCCGGCCGGCATAGAGCAGCGCGCGCAGATGTGCCAGCAGAAAACACGCATTGAAAATTTTATTGGTAGGCATGGTACTTAATGTATAGGTAACCTTCCGATGTTTCTGGTGCGTTAGCTATTTTGATTTTATGTAGACTATACTATATCATAATTAGGTAGGTACTACAATATTGTAAAAAAACTGTGCCTCCAGGTTAGTGTTACAATCAGGTTTATTTAAATATTTATTTTAATAACTAAGTACATTGTTCTATGTGTCACATCAGACTTTATCATAAAACTTCATTAGCGAAAATACTGGCTCTTATCGTACAAACTTTTTTATAAATCATTCTTGTTAGAAAGAAAATTCATTTACAACAAAATTGTATTTTCAAAATACGAGTTACAAATTGAATCATTTCTCAAAAGTTAAATTATTTTCCCAGACAGCATGACTTACAAGTGTTTTATTGTTCTCACATCTGATTTTTGAAGCCAATGAAATTAACAGAATCGAATGGAGTTATATTATATTTCAGACTGTAAAATATATGTGGATATTTGAGATGTCAATGCCATGAAAAAATATTTTTACTGGTACTCTAACGTATTTATTTTACCTGCCACAAACTTACAATATATTAAACCACAGGGCTTCTTTTAGAAAAACACACAAAACAGATAACAATTTTTTTAGGTCTTTTTTATTCTCAACGACCCTTAGAAATTTAGTACTGTAAGTTTTCAGTATTCAGGAAATCTGCTTGATATAGTCATAGATACTGAGTACTTACAATCTTTTACCTATCAGCGTATAAAATACATGCCTACCTACTTACGTTTTTCTTACAACCTTCTCGCTTCTGTACGCCAATCAAATGTAAACACATAATCTTTGTCGGTATTACTCTTAGCCTTGAAAGGCCGGCTTCTAGAGTTCTCCTAAACACAAAACATGGCTTTAATCGTACCTCGTAAGTACTACTTTCTCACGTAACTTGAATCTAATGTTTTGCTTATTCTTGTGGAAGCGTGATTGTTGTAAGATTATTCAATCAAATATTGACACGTTCGTTCTACGGGACCTATAGGCTTGAGGTGTTCATTCTGATTGTTGTACAGATCGTTGTGATAGAACTTGTTTCGAGTAATTTGCGTCTTTTCTTGGACCTTTTTTATGTTGGTGTGATTGGTGCGTACATGGGTAGATAATTATATTAAAAAATCGCCCATCAGTTCATAGACTTTTTTATAGGTTGGTAAAAAACTGAGAAAACTGGTCCAGTGGCAAACAAACCGGACCGAGGAGCGCAATTAGCGAAGTCGCAGATTTTAATAGATTATGTATTAGATATATGAATTCTTATGAATCTATTGTCCGTATATGTATTTTTCTAATCATCATAGTTTAGCGCCTTGAAACAATGTGAGTGGTAAAAAACTATGAGTTACTTTTATTTCAAGAATGAAAATGTAAAATATATTTGCTACATTTTTATAATGTACAAATAAACTAGCTGTTTGAAAAGGCAAATTTCAGACTTTTGTTAGCTCACAATGTATGAGATGTAATGTATTCATTGATTGAAAGCCGAAAAATACATGGGTTCATATAAGGCTGTGTCCATCGCAATAAATAAATACATAAACATCTCGTTTTCTCATAAACTCCGCGACACAGACCCTGCAGGGGTCAAGGGCCTGAACTTGGCTCACCTTTGAAACAAAAATTTTAAACTTTGGTGCCAAGGAAATTAAATTGAAATTTCATTGAATTTTGGAAAAGCTTGATGATTAGGGTTGGTAAAATAATGTTGGAATCTGTTTTGTTTAGATAACAGTTAAAATAATCTCATTTTTTACTTGTACGTACATAGTTAATTTTTTTTTCATAGCTAGTCAAAACAATCACCAATTTTTTTTCAGTTGAACATGACTTACTTAAAACAAAGTAATATTATGTAAGCACCTGCCCGACCATTGTAGCCAATTATTAATAACGATCATCTAGCCCGCTAGTTTACTTGTATTTCAAGTATAGAAAAATCAGCGGGCGTCCATATCAATAGTACTTTATATATTTTCAAGAAAATTTTCACTTATCATAAATATAAACGATATGACAACAATCAGAAGCAGACTCTGATCACAAGTAGATGGCAACCCTAAACGGTGCTTACATTCAAGCGTAGGTTTTTTGTTCCATTCCTTGGCATCATTTTTCAAGTGATCCTTTCTTTATCCTCTAAAAATCTGCATTCTTTACTCTCCGATATTTTTTCATTACATTTTTGTGCGTTTTGTTTGGAAAGATTTGGCGCCATCTGGATTATGCCTCGTTTGCATGATTCCAGCCGAGAAACGAGTGCGGAATTATATTACCGAGTAAGATTTTTATAACGTTATTTATTTTATGTCTTATTATGGACTCCTGTCAAGCATGTTTTATAAAAACAAATACTGTAACATATACATACATAATGTAGAGGATCAAAAGTCTGAACATTGAAGATATAAGAAAAAAATGTTTGGTTATACATACTTCAAATCAATAATATAACTTCATTTTAGTTGTCTGTTTATCTGTCCCTCTGTTTGGCTGTTTATTTAAACGCTGATTACGCTGAAACGGCTGAACGGATCATCATGATTTTTGGTATGTAGGTAGTATGAGGTTTTAATCATGAAATAATGCTAGCGAAGCCGCGGGCGTCCACTAGTATCACATATATTGGAAAGTAGTGAATGAAATATTAATTATAAAATTTACTGTGTAGTATATTGAAAATACTGATTACTTACAATTTATTACTTTAGGCATTCATAGTTTTTGTAACTATGTAAAAAATTCATTGAAGAAAGATGGAGTCGAGTAACTTCTTTAATGGAGGTCACTGTGATTAGTTGCACCAAACAAAATATCAAAATATTGACGTATTTGTAGACAAACAATTTACAATTGCCAGTCACATATTAATTGCTATTTTACCTTTTATAAGTGATACAATACAAAGTTTTATTAACTTACTGTAGGCACGGCAACATTGTAAATCTGTCGACACATTCTAATGGCCAAGGCATTATTTATATGACTTTATGGGGGTAAAGCTGAAATTTACGCTTTACCTTGGGATGCTAAAAGTAATTCGCAAATCTTAGGTCAAATCATGACATTGACCCTTGAGATTAAAAGTTTATAAAAAAGTTTGAGAATTAAAGTTGTAAGACTGATCGAAAAGAAATTCTTTGATTTTGGTATTTGCAAAAGGGAGCTTTAAGATTAATTCTGTTTCTTTAGTTTTGTAAAGCCTTTGGTTTTTTGCGCGCAACCTATTTGAAAAGTTAGAACGAAGTGACTGATGTCTGTTTTTAATCTTAAAATCTGGATAGATTATATAAGCCATGAAACAAGTTTTTCGTAAAAGGAATAAAAAACCTTGACAGCAAAAAAGGCTGTGGGCAGATCATAAAACCTCAACACTAAATTACCACGTTTAGCAATTCATCGCCAAAGAAAAAACTATATTAAAAGCTCGATCGATACGATTTTCCCTAAGTTTAGTGCTCATAAAAGCCCGTTTAGCTTGATTAACTCAGATTGAATATAAAAACTTTTTTTATAGAATGCTAAGAGGATATTCCCGGAGGAAGGGAAATTGCTACAGACAATTCACCTTTACGACGACGTTAAGCAACTTGTGCACTAAATATTTATGGCATAAGGACTGGAATTGCTTGGCACCTGCTCGTTTACTACAATACTACTTTAGGGTCCCTAGTATAAACGCAATGAATTGCATTTTCATTTCTATGGATGATATATTTTTTCGATCCATCATAATGATATACACTGACCGCTTTAAAAGGTTGATGATTAGACCATCAGTATGTCGCTTTAAATCGCATGATACAATCTTAAAAATACGACTTAATTAATTATCATAAAAACCGACGACTAAAACAAAATCAAATACAATTTACTTCAGTCGCCCTTAAAATGTGTTACTTCGGCACAACTTCGGTAAGTTAAATTACTGGAACTAGTAATCCTATATAAATAGTATAATAGCTTGGCCGGTCCAATAACAAGCAACTTGTAGCAAAGTTGTAGCGTACAAACAGACCGATTCAAACTTGTTCTATATCTGTAAAATTAATTTGCTACTATTGTCTGTCATGTGATACGGGGTTTCGATAGCCAGCTTGTGCCAACAGCATTGACACTATGAATTACTATTAAATTCATAATTTAAAACAAAGACCAAACCCGAACCTGCCGAAACCGAATCACCGAACACGAGTCACACCGAATCACGAATCATGAATTTACCGAACCAGCTTTAGAGATTTCCTTGTTCTTAAACCATCAATCCTTTATCAAAATAACAAACTAGGCTACCTTGACTTAAAGTGACTTGAGTTATTGTCATTTTTACATAAAATTATACTAAATTTAAGAGGTAAAGGTTTGAAAAAATATAACGTATATTTCTCAAGCTTAAAAAACGTAGAATAACTGATATAAAAGGGATAGCTTCAATCATGATTAAATACTGCTTAGGTATATATTATATAGAACTAAATGATAAACAGCTGTGAATGCTTGAAAAAAAATATGAAATATCATGAATGAATCATACATAGCAAACGTAAAAGCATGGGTGCTAACCTTCCTGAATTAATCTGAAACGCAAGGGCACAAGTTTGAGAAACTTGAAGATATTATAGTGACTATATTTCAATATTAGTATTGGCTTTATTCTTTGTTTTGTTTGACATAGTTTCTAAACATTTCCATGTAGTCTTGATTGGTTTGCACTTTTATTATATGTTGTAGTAAATAAGTGTATCGGATATTAATGCCCCCTAACACCACGACCCTTACGATTATTTAGCAATAAAATTACCGATTAAAAAGGATAAATATGTTTAAGAAACGTTGTGCAAGATAGCCTTGTGAAAATTGTATTTTGCTGGCATAACACGATGTATGATTTTACGGAATAGATAATAAATGAAATAAAACAAACTCATTATATTTTCAAATGTGCTTTACAATCACAGTATAATGTCACTGGTATAGGTATTATATAATTATAAAATATAATAAACGTCTGAAAAATATATTTAACTACACAAAAATATGAAATATCAATAACAAAACACAATCAGTCGAATTTGATAACCTCCTATAAATTGAAGATATGTTAAGAGGAGTTATACAACACACAAATAGTAAATCAAGAAAACACATAATACCCTCAACTAAAAATATGATTATAACAACACCAATACCACAAAACATCTTATATGATCTAAAAAACACATTAGACAAAGGCGAGACATATAAAACACTGCAAGAAAAGTATGATTTTCTGGAGACAAACCTGAAATGCCTACTAAATACAAACATCAAAAAAGAAAAGGAAAATAAATTAGGAGAAGAAACACTTAAGCTAATGGAAGAGAGAAACACAATGCTAGAGAAACGAAAAGACAATCACCAAAAAATCGCAAATATTAGCAAGAAAATTCAAGCATCAATACGGAAACACAAAAAAACAGAGAGACTAAATTTTTTGAGGAAGCAAATAGAAACAACAGGAGGAATTAAGAAAGGTCTTAAACAGATAAGAGAATATACACAATGGATACCCAATATGAAAACGGATAAAAGGAAAGGTAATAAACTGGTGACAAAACGATCAAAAATATCTAAAGTAGCGACAGAATTCTATAAAAGCTTATACACTGAGGCAGAAAAAACAAGGGTAGTAGAGACAGATAAGGACGCAGACGAAGAAGAAATACCTTGCATATTAGAGACTGAAATCATAAGAGCTATCAAAACACAAAAGAGTGGCAAAGCACCTGGAGACGACAAAATCTCAAACGAATTATTAAAAGAATCACTTACTGCAACATCGAAACATATAACACGTCTATTTAACGAAATAATGTCTAGTGAACAAATACCAACCCAATGGACGAAGTCCACTATCGTACTACTTCACAAAAAAGGAGATAAAAACGAAATAAATAACTACAGACCTATATGTCTTATGTCGAATCTTTACAAAGTGTTTTCAAAAGTAATACTTGGCCGAGTAACGAAACAGCTGGAAGAGAACCAACCACGAGAACAAGCCGGATTTCGCGCGGACTATTCTACTATTGATCATATTCAGGTTGTGAAACAAGTCATCGAAAAACTCAATGAATACGGTCAAAACTGGTACATGGCGTTTGTTGATTACAAAAAGGCCTTTGATTCCCTTAGCCATCAATATATCTGGAAAACGCTGGAAAAGCAGGGCATACACAACAAATATATAAGAATTATAAAAGAAATATATAAAAATACTACAGAAACGGTACAATTAGAACAAAAAGGAGAAGAATTTAGTATCCAGCGAGGTGTTAGGCAAGGCGATCCACTTTCTCCAAAACTTTTTACAGCGGTGTTAGAAAATATATTCAGAAATATAGACTGGGAAGATCTTGGAATAAATATAAATGGAGTAAGGCTAAATCACCTAAGATTCGCTGACGATATCGTGATATTCGCTGAAAAACCAGATATACTGCGAACTATGTTAAAACAATTAGATTATGAAAGCAGGAAAGCGGGGCTGTCTATGAATCCAACAAAGACTAAAGTGATGACGAACTCATTAAAGGAAACCATCGAATTAAGAGAAGAGGTAATCGAATATGTAGAGGAATACATATATTTAGGACAATTGATATCAGTAAAAGATCAATACTCTAAAGAAATCGATATAAGAATAAGCAACTCTTGGAAACGCTATTGGTCATTTAAAGAGATATTTAAAAATGATAAAATGCCAATGTTCGTGAAAAACAAGCTTTACAATACATGCGTTCTACCGTGTATGACTTATGGGTGTCAAACTTGGCCTTCTACGAGCAAAAACAACCAAAAACTAGCAGTTTGCCAACGCAATATGGAACGAAGCATGCTAAACATAAGGCTAAAGGACAAATGGACGACTTCAAAAATAAGGAAAAGAACAAAGGTGAGCGACGTCTTACAAAAAATAAGAAAACTCAAATGGAACTGGACTGGTCACATCATAAGAACCAACAAAGAGAAATGGACGAAGGATGTAATGGAGTGGTACCCTAGAAATAGGAAACGGCTTAAAGGGCGTCAAATTAAAAGATGGGAGGATGATTTACCGAAAGGATGGAGAAGATTAGCTCGGAATAGAGAAGAGTGGAAGAGAAAGGGGGAGGCCTATGTCAAAGGACAACCTGACCAACAAACTGGTTGCTGATGAATTATATTTAAGTTTTTATTTTATCATATTCTTATATTTTCTATGTTAAATAATAAGTTAAAACTGTAAAATTATGGTCAGAGAATAAAGGCTTTATTATTATTATTATTTTGAGTTATTTATTTATTAACAACTATTTTTAATTTTTTTACAATATATGTATAAAAAAAATAACAAACATCATAAAAAACTTAAAACTAGTGATGCCGCCGGCAACGGGGCTGGACCCAAGCAACCGGTGGTAGAGGCCACAAAGAAAGGAACCTCCGGACAATACGCGCCGTATCAAGAATCACTGCCTTCTGTATCTGTCCCCTAACCCAACCTTCCAAGGAGAGCCTCTTAAGGTGTTGATCGAGGCTCTTCGCTATAAGACCGTTCACCGAAACAACTATCGGGACAATTATCGTCGAATCAACATCCCACATGGCGGTAATCTCATGTGCCAAGTCAAGGTACTTGCTGACTTTGTCCTTCTCGGCCTTCACGAGATTCTCGTCATGTGGTATGGTGATGTCAACAATAACTGCCCGGCGCTGGGGCCGGTCCACTATCACGATATCAGGCTTATTGCAAGCAATAGTCCTGTCCGTGATAATGGATCGGTCCCAGTAGAGCAATGCACGACCATTTTCGAGAACTGGCTCTGGTACATACTGGTAGTACGGTAGCTGAGACTCAACAAGGCCATATCGAAGAGCAAGTTGCTGGTGGAAAGGATGGAGTTAATATTATTATTATTATAAATTGAAGTCTGTTAAAATAGATAGATTTCCCGATTTCCCTGCCACTGGTCAAATAATATCATGCAGACAACATAAGAAACTACAGATAAACCCAAAAAAATATTGTTGCCCTATTATGTTTTTATACAGGTTTTTCTTGGTTTTTCTCGTGAGCGCAGAAAAAAGTCGTGACTAGTTCCTCCGAGCCGTGATGATCTGTGTCATCTGTTACCTGGTAGGTACTACTACTGCTACTACTATAATACGCCTCAAATAACACTCGCAAGAAGAAAAACAAATAAAATAACCTATCAAAAAAGCCAGTATCTGTGTTCATTCAAGAAGTACTTATGTAGACAAATTCCACTAGAAAACATGGAACCGTCATTTACTGTTACATATATCACACAATAATTCATTTCACGTGTATATTTATCGGACGTTTTAAAAAAAAGGATTTTACTTAGATCCTAATTTATCATCATTATTATCCACCGCCCTTGGAATCCCACTGCTGGGTTTCTATTTGTACGTCAATCATGGGCATCTCAGCCAGGGTGATGTTTAATACAAATTAAATTGGTAATTAATTGCTCATTGAAATTATGATTTGATTAGGAAAAATATATAGTTAGCTCTTCAATGTTCTTGATAGGCATGAGCAGATAATAAATAGGACAAAATCAAAGCGTATAGAACATATATACTGTAGGCATCGGGACTTGTCCAAACGATAAAACTTGACAGAAAAGTCTAGATCCTGTTTAATGGATAAATAAATGAATAATAATAAAAAAAATGTAAATTATGTAGTTAGTTTGCTAAAAGTATGCTCATTATAAAATGTGTCGTTAAGTTTCCGAGGTAAAATTATTTCATTAATCTTATCTAGAATTTACTACATGATCATCACTAGAACGTGCATGAATGGAATGCAACAAGTTATTCATTACACTACCTATGTTACTTCAAGACGTGACTCACACAACTATGGTGTACAAAAATTTCAGTTCGAGAAGATTCTAGAATAATAATTCTAGAATCTTCTCGAACTTAATTATTTTCCTTAACATCTACTTGTAATTTATTTATTGTGCAAGACTTGTAGTGTACTAGAAAAGAGGTATATGCTCTACCTGTGGGCGATAGCAGACTGATGATCGATTTTTTCCATTTTATCACTTAATATTTCTTTGTCTAATTATTGTCTGTATGTTTTAAAATAATATCATTGATTTTATAGATAAGTTTAATATATACACTGCACATTTATCTATAAAGTCTAGACTAATCTTATCTGATACATAGCCCGTATGAGATTAATTAGATTGACCTGGGCCCACAACTACTGATCCAAGGATATATGGCATGGATGTATGCATGTATGATATGGTAATTTACCAATGAAAAAACTTTTATTTACAAAAAAGGCCTTAAGAAGTAAATGTATATTCAACATATTTTTCGGCCTACACGGCAGTTTTCGTTTTGGCTGCAGCCCAGATTAAATAATTTACTTCTCCACTCAAGAAACGTTGGCGTTTTCAATCAATTTATACAACTCATAATATTTAAATAGGTAAGTGTATAGTAGTAGGTACTACGTAATGCTGTAGGTAGATTACAAATATTGATTTTATTCAAAGTAAATCGATACTCTGAAGTCAGTCACCCTCAATTATAACGAGGAAAAACCGCCGCTTGCATATTTTCTTAGCACTTACGCTTATATATTTAGTATTATGGTAAATATTTGAATACACATGGCGGTTGGACGATGTAACTTGTAAATTAAAATCGTATATTTTAATTAACGTATGTGAACTAACTTTAAATGAAATCCTTGGAAATGTTTGTGTTTCTCACGAAGCTATTATAGTCACAGGCATGGTTCATACATTTTACTGTCAGTGATATGATTTTAAATTCTGCAGAGTAATTTTAATATTATTTTCTATGTAATACTTCATGTCAGACGTCCCAAGTACCGCTGGAAAGATCAGGTAGAGAAGGATTTGCAACAGCTTCATGCTGCCGAGTGACAGGAGATGGCACAGAACCGAGAGGAGTGGCGTCTCCACGTGTCGGAGGCCAGGAACCACTTTGGTTCGCAGCGCCACATTAGTAAGTAAGTGCCATGTGTCATGGTAGTATTCAGGTATGTAAGCGAAGTAATTTCAGTTATCAGCTGGAATGTTTACTCGTGGTAGATATATTAAGTTTTTATTACGTTGTTAGCACTGATTCATACCATTTATTATAAATCACAGTGAACGGGTGGCATGAGTGAGTAGGTACATGACTAAGTACCTATGTGTATTTTCCAGAATTTTCTCTATGAAGACTATTACAATAATTTTGTATTCGATGACTAGACAATGACGTTGCGCTGGACTTTGCTTTGAAGATTTATATTTCGTATTTTCTCAAATTAAATGTACAAAGATATGAATTTGATTACACCCAGCATTATATTATTTGTTGCGTAAGACTACTTCGCTGCAGCCTAGCTAAGATTGACTAGCTTGCCTAACACGTCCCTTAAAATATCGAATAGTTTTTCGTCTCTAATATCTAGCTACTTTTTTTGTACATTTGAAGTTCCAAGCCATTCAAGACTGGCATTAAATTTACAAATATTACAGTAATATTTACTCAAAAATTGATGGCAGCAAATCAATTAGTCCGTCATCGCAATATTTATTTAGGCAACAGTCGTTAATCAAGACAATCAAACCACATGGTCTCCACAAAGCAACAGGTGATGCCTGACGGTTGTTTGAACGCATTAAACAGCCAATTTCCCCGATTAGTTTCACCTACTGAACTGTAAAATTAACTAATTTATATACAAGTTTACTTGTTTCTTGCGGCTTTGATCGTTTAATCTTTCAAGTCTATTTAAGCTTTCCTTGGTTGTGTAATGTATCGGTATTACATTGAAAGAAAAGTGGTGTAGCTTTTTAGAGAGGGGATTATGTAGTTTAATCATCAAATACGAAGTTCATTAATTTCATGAAATCTACGTAAACCGATTTTTAACCGTGACACAAACTATAAATATAAACATGTGCGTTTACTTGCTAAGTAAAATAAACGAAGTATCAATAAGTTAAAAAGTAAGTACGTAAACCAACTGTTATAAATAAAAAAAATAGTGCATGACAAATGTGCAATCTGATCGAATCTAATTACATCAATTTTTCACTCATCTACCGACGTCGTCTTCAAGCTGATAAAAACGTGGTCTACCGTCCCGTCATGATAACTTATAAAATTAAATGTTAATAAGCATACAGTACGTGTTTTTAATAATTATTACAATCGTAAAATAAATACATTTGAGTAAAAAAATATAATACTTAGTTTATTTTACTCCATATCATCATCATCATCATCATCATCCACAGCCCTTGGGATCCCACTGCTGGGTATAAGCCTCCCTTTGTATGTGCCATTAGCGTCGATCTTGTGCAGACTTCATTCAGGTTGGACCCTCGACTTTAACGATGTCGTCATTCATACTACATATGAATTGGCAATAACCGGCCGAGTTTGAAACAAATCATCCGAAGTGGAAACATTATTTTTGTGTTAAATGAATCCTAGTTGTTAAAAAAATATAGCTACCCGAGTATAGTGTACACAAATAATGTAGTATAGTGCTAAGTTACGCTTGTAGGATTTGAAATCGTACGTACATAATATGTATGTTTTAACTGGGGAGAACAATCATTTTTATGACTGCAAACTTAATAACGGTCAATCTTTACAGTGTTTGTATAGTAGAGCATAAATAATACGTAAAATGCTAATAATAGTTAATTAACTCTTCATCTTAACTTACTTTCATTAATTTTCCAGCATAGAGCACTACAATGTGACAGACAAAAACCATAAACAACCAAAAACTGAGGAAAATGAGTAAAATTTTAACAGACAGAAAAGTGTAAAATTTTCTAGGGATCTCTAAATAAGTAAAAACAAGGGGAGTGTGGTATGAGGCACACGTCTCCAAGTTAACAAACCGTGGACGGAACAAAGTTAGCGACCACCTCCCGCCGACCTCTGGCCCAGAGACTTCGTTATTATACTCCTACAAATGTATACTGCATGTGCAAATATATGACTTCTCAAAGTTTTTATTACATGCAACAGTACAGTATAAAGAAATTGTGATCAACGTAAATATAATTAATTTACCTAGGTACTACAATAGTTTCCAAAAGCATCTTACCACGAGTCTCTTCGTCCGAGCAAAGGCAAAAGCGTCTTGCAATTCGATTAAGCTACTTAAGATAGGTAAAGTTTTCGGTTTCTCCATTTAGGCTATGGAAATCTTACAATTTTTAAAACAGATGCAATGTTGGTAATATTAATTGTTGTTTGACGTAATATCGCCGAGACCAATAAATAATGTGTTTTGGCAGCCAAAAAGCCAGATGTTGTCCAGTACAATGTGCTAGAAAACTAGACACTGTCTGTAACTTTATTTAACCTTTTAACCATGTGCGAGAGAAAATAAAAGGAATAGCAAAAGGGTTAGTTATTTTAGTTATTTAGGTGCACTGGACTGGAAGAACAATGGTCGGTGTTATTTCAACAGGTCAAAGAAAGTATAATATGGAAGAATGGAAATATGTGACGTCATCCACTTGTAATCTATGGAAATACGTGGAAATGCCACAATATAACCTAATGTTTACTCACTTTTATTACTGTCAAAGTACCTACATACCTAGATATTTAAAAAGAGGAAGCCATTACCAATGTTAAGTATAAGCAACTGTCGAAGCGGTCAGTTCTTGGATGGGTGACCAGTCGTAAAAGACATGTTAGAAACTCTTAGGGCTGTTTGATAACTCTTGACACTAACAGGAATAAAAGAGATTCATGCGCACAAGAAGAAGAAAGATTTGTAAAAGTCAATCGCATAACCTGGCCTAGTATTTTCCCTAGGCACAAACCCACCTTCATATTGTTAAGGAAATTGTTATGGAAGCGTTTGAAAGTATTGATGTGTATCTTGTTAGGCGGGTCACTGCGCCCGGGGGGCGGCTGAAATTCGTTTTGTCACGACGCCCGCTCCAGGAGGCTACCGAAATCAAATGGGTAAGGACGTGGTGGGTTGATTTTTAGGGTTCTGTAGATGAGAACAGATATTTTGTTTTTTCTGAATGGATGTATCTACTCAATTTCTTAAAAAAAACCATTCAAACTGACTGATGAAATCATCTGATGTTGATCAGGACTTAAATTTATTTGGTTTTATTGAAGCAGTTTTATTTGTTTCTTGATTAAAAGATCAAGACACATTAACATGGACGGCCTTAAAACAAATCAATCAGTGACTAACTAAAACTCGATACTCAAAACAAAAAATAACGCCTACCAAAAACCCAACAGCAAACTGACGCCCTGTGATTTCAATCGCGCGTTTTGTAAAAAGCCAGCGATCCCAAAAAATACGTGAACTAATTTGTATTGAAGCGTGATGTGTCGACGCACATTGATGTTTCATGGAAGGGATCTATTTGTCCGGGATACCTTCGGGCATTCCGTAAACACGCGCCTAACACATGGGTGGCTTCTTTCGATACCTTTTGGTCTTTGGTCTTTTTGGGAATGGCATGAATGCATTGTTACGACTGTTAAAAATTTTCTTTATTTTTTTCAGTTTTAGTACATATAAATGTATAAAAGCAAAGTAAATGTAAAAAGCTGTATTAGCTTAACCATTATTAAATTTTGTTCCAGCGTTTATTGCTAATAGTACTTATTTGTATTTTTTTTACTAGCAGTTATCTTTGAAAAATACTGGCATTGGCATTGAGAATTTAAGATCTTGCGCACTTCACATAAAAATTAAATGTACTCATTTACGTAATAGTTAAAAATTTTATGGGTTTGAAAACGAGTGATATAACAAATCACTGATCAACTAGGTATCACCAATAGGTTAAGGTTTCTATATATTTCAAGAATTGTGTTGCCAGGTTACAACGACCATTTAATCATACAAGTCAGACTTCCCCACTGTTATAAGCCGATGCCAGTTACACACAATACATACATATATATTTCTGCTATAGCAGGATACCTAACTTTTGAGAGATACATACGTCTTCTCCCAGCCGTCCTCTTCAAAACCAATTAATTCCCAGTCCTTTAGCACAAAGACATAGAGTTGTTAGTTTCAACAGCCAATATCTTATTCAACAGTGCATACATGATCCTCACATACAACTGGAATAGACTAGCCTTAGTGTAAAAAAAAATTACACGCACGAAGCACTCTCAGTAAGCAAACTGAAATTGTGTCAATCTATTAATGTTTCATTCAGTACTCATTTGACAATAAAAACATTCGTTATTTTTTTTTAATAAGAGAAAGTAATTGTTATATTCATTTGTTTGTTCGTTTCTCTTTCTAGACGCACCAAGGAAACGGATCTTTTGGGAACGATGATTTAGTCCCTATCTAGACAATGACTACCTCAAAATAAATGATTTGACTTTGACCAAACAACGCTGGCAACGCGAGCAGCCACTAACTTTCGTAGAAGTGAACGTAAGTATTTACTTATTAGGCACACAGAAAATAAATCATTACAAGCAAACATCTTGCGTACCTATTGCATTGCTAAAGACTGTCGTTTGCTTGTTATGTCAATACATGAATCTTAGTTCCCAGGTTCCAGTACTGTAAGCCCTCTATATATCACCACTAACGGCTCTGTGTAGGGGAGTATAGATCTTAATGCAGTGATATAGGGTTGCGGTTTGAATGGTCGATGGCAGTGGTCAGAGAAGGTCGTAATGTTTGACTTAGAAGCTTGATGTATTGTTGAATAAAGCGCAAGTAGTAAACTTTTGAACTAAATCAAAACTAGTTATTAAACACAGCAATCTAATTAAGGGTTGTTCTCCAAAGGTTTTTAATAATCACGATTGCTTAAACATTATGTTAGGTTTGTACATGCACTCTAACTACTATTATAAAATTGTATCGATTCAATTAATAATAATTCAGTAAATATTTTCTTCCATTATGTCAATGCAAGAAAGCTGTCAAGCGGGACACGCGTAAAGAGTTGGCGGAAACCTTTGCCCATGAGTAAGACACCATAGGTTACTAGGTTAAGAATATTAAATACTTAAATAAATCTTAAGAAAAATCATCCAGTGTACCCGTAGATGTATTCTGTGCCGTAGGTAAACATTCAAATACATATTGGTAACTTGTTTATAATGTCAAACCCCATTTTCTCATAACTTGCGTCTAAAAGTTATTGAAACATAGTTGTGTGCGAGCGAGCAGGCATACAGCCACACAAGTGACTCTCGGCCGAGAGCAAATAGTTTCAAATAAATACCCGGCTTTTCTACTGACATACGAGATACGAGTGTTTGCGAACATGTACTAAATAAACTGAAAACTGAATAAATTGAACATGTTTCACTTAGTATTCAACATTACTTTGTAAAATGCGTTATTTTTCTACGGCTAACAACAAATGTTAATGAATATTGAATGTAAAATATAACTAAAAAATATTATCTCTCTCTCTCTCTCTCTCTTTCTCTATTGGATACCTTCCTGAATAAGGCTATCAGTGACTCGATTCAACACTATCTAAAAATTTCAAATTTTTAACCTCATATTTGAAAGCTACCTTTACTAACGACATAACAAACACATTCAAATTGTTAGGAAGGCATTCATAAAGCTGATTTTAAACCTTTAAACCTATATAGGAATATACTATAGATATACGTTATACAAATTGACAACACTGTCCACCGTCACAAAATAAATGTGAAACGTACTCTCAATGAATAGCCCATACCTACCTACCTATACCTACATCTATAGCTAGTCCTAGCATTCAACATGCTCTCGTAATTGCAGTGCAGTGGCGGTGCTGCACTTGTATAGGAATGCAGCTAAATGTATCGAATGCATGAGTGTGTGCTACTGCTAACGCTAGCCAGGTTGCATACCTGATTATGGTAAAACGTTAGTTGAGTACTGAAAGGTATTTAATTTCCAAAAAAAAAAAATTATCAGTGCAAACGATAACACAAGAAAATTTGTATGACTAAGATAATACTGACCCCTGGAATTCTGAATCTGAGGCGTATCGTAACCCTTACCTGCCACCACTGTTATTTTTTAATTAAGGATAAGTATTATGTTTTAAGGAATATAAAACCGTTGGTAAAACATTCAATTAATATGTAGTTATCAAAAAAAAGATTGATAAAAAGATTATCTCATTTTTCCATAGATAAAACTAACAAGTGAAGGTAAATATTATCTTCTCCTTCGACCTCCCAGCCTTTTCAACCGTTTTTCAATATGGCTGGATTTTTATCAATGCGGATGAAACGATGTTCATCTACTAGAGGTAAATAACGATAAAACACAACCCCTTAACAAAGTTGTCACGAACAAAAAAAAGTAATGAAAGGAAGATGCGGTCAAGTCAGTCCACATCCATCTCGGAAGTCTTTGCTATAAAACATACAACACGTTTCCCCTTTCCCAAGTTTTTCCTCACTTCCCCATCATCATGTTTTCCCCATTACCCTCCCAAATGGGGTGAATCCATCTCCTTTTGTCTCGGTCTCGGTAAACCATGGTATGCTTTCACGTGCAACCTATTATTCTGCAGATAAGTAATGCAGGCACTTCGCATTTCTCTACCCAAGATTGCGTTTACAAAATAATAGAGATTTAAATAAGAAGTGGCGAAGACTGTTTAGCGGGTGGAACGGGACATGCCCGTTCTCGAATTTTTGTTTGTTGACTATTTATATTTTCGTCGCAGTGAAAGTGCTGTAGCATTATTATTATTTACTAGGCTGATATTTGCATTCACAATAAAGATTGTATTGCGGTAGCGCAAAAACATGATATATATTTACGACACATTCACATTAGAAACAGTATCAGTCAGTAGTTATCTTATATATTGAGCATGTTATTACTACATAAAAACTTAAAACCTTCCTCATGAATCACTCTATCAATAAAAAATATTCGTCTGTAAAATACTGGTTACTAACCACAAAATATCTTCTCTTACAAAATACAAGTCTATTCCGTTTTGCTCGCAAAACACACCATTTAGTTTAGTGACTTGGTGTGTGGTGTTGGTGTATGATGAAGAAAGTAAACACCAGATTCCATAAATCCAAAGTCTATTTAAATCTCCACAGTTAATAATCAACAAGAAAACACAATTACAAAGGCGAGAAATACGGAATGCGAAATGTGAAGGCAGCGCGAGTGTGCGTCGGAACGATCCGTGTGGCACTGGTGGCCGGGCGGCGGGCGCGGCGGCCGCTGGCCGGCGCCCGCGTCGAAACCGGTTTCGAGCTCGGTATCTCTGCGACACAGCCGCGAGAACAATAGCGATGGTTATACCAGTGTTGTCTCGCGGCTATGCTTGTGTAAATAATATTTATTAAGTTTAGTGTGATGTTTGAATGTTTGTGGAATGTAAGTGAGTAATGAATGTGGAGTGTTGATATACTATGTAAATAAATATAGAAATAAATATTTAATATGTGAAAATGTTAAGAATAAAATATATATAGTAAAATATATTACATAGTGATAAATAAATGTGGAGTTACCTACATCACTCCCCTCCAGAGACCGGCTAAGGGCGATAAAAATCCGGGAACCGTACGCGCCGTCCGGAGCGAGTGGTCCGAACAGGAAGTGTAGGAGCGGTATCCTGGGTTGATGTTGGAGGAGTGGGAGTTGGGGTAGGAGTAGGAGTTTGGGTAGGAGTGGTGTCAGACAATATGTAGGCCGGCTTGAGGCGGTCTATGGATACAGTCTGCTCTGAGTTCCTTACCAGTAGTTTGTAAGTTTTGCCTCCTCGTCGAAGAACTTTGTATGGGCCAGTGTAGGCCGGTTGAAGTGCGCCGCGGAGTATTTCTTCCCTTAGGAATACATACTCACATGTGGCTAGATCCTTGAATACAAAGGAGCGACGAGAGGCAGAATGGTGCTGTGGGGGTACAGGTTTGACCACTTCAGCGAAAGATCTCATCCGAGCTGAGAAGTCGGCTATGTCGGTGGTGTGGTTGCCTACTTTGGTAGTGAAAAACTCGCCAGGCAGACGAAGAGGCTCACCGTACATAAGCTCGGCTGAAGATGCTTGGAGATCTTCTTTGATGGCACTGCGGATGCCGAGGAGGACGAGTGGGAGTGACTCGATCCAGTTAGCATCTGCGTGGCATGTGATGGCTGCTTTGAGCTGCCGGTGAAAACGCTCGACTAAGCCGTTGCACTGCGGGTGGTATGCTGTCGTTTTGCGGTGATCGAAACCTATAAATTTGGACAGCTGTTCGAACAGTGCAGATTGGAATTGTCCACCTCGATCAGTAACGATCTCAACAGGACAACCATATCGAGACACCCAGCAGGATATGAACGCTTTGGCCACTGTTTCGGCGGAAATGTCGGTGATTGGTACTACTTCAGGCCATCGCGTGAAGCGATCAATGGCTGTGAGGCAATACCGATAATTTCCAGCTGGAGGAAGTGGGCCGATGAGGTCTATGTGGACGTGTTTGAAACGTGCTGAAGGTAAGTCGTGCGTACCAATTGGTGAGGCGACGTGTCTGGTTACCTTCGAGCGTTGGCAAGTCAAACACGCCTTAGCCCAGTCGCGGCAGTTTTTCCTCATCAGTGGCCAAACAAAACGTTGGGCAACGAGCTTGGCTGAGGCGTTTGGACCGGGATGACTGAGCGAGTGCAAGCTATTGAAGACTTGCTGGCGAAGTTGTTGTGGGACGAATGGCCTGGGTGTCGCTGTACTGACGTCGCAGTACAAAGATACACGACTTCCAGGAATGTCCGTTTTGACCAGGCGAAGTGCTGTTTCACCTGTGAGATGAGCAGAAAGGTCTGGATCACTGGTCTGCAGTTGGGCCATCACTTCAAGATCGACTGGCTTCTCAAGTTCGTCAATGCGCGACAGAGTATCGGCGACTAAGTTGTCCTTACCTGCGATGTGCACTATGTCAGTGGTGAACTGAGAGATGAAGTCGAGGTGTCTATACTGCCGGGGCGAACAGTTACTTTTCCGCTGATGGAAAGCGTAACAGAGAGGCTTGTGGTCAGTATAGATTGTGAAGTGAGTGGCTTCTAGCATGTGCCGGAAGTATTTGATACTCTCGTAAATGGCAAGGAGCTCCCGATCGTATGGAGAGTATTTACTCTGTGATGGGCTCAACTTGCGTGAGAAAAATGCTAGCGGCTGCCAGTGTCCATCTTTGAGTTGCTGAAGTACTGCGCCTATTGCGGTGTCGGAGGCGTCAGTGACAAGTCCAAGTTTGGACTCAGGATCAGGGTGGGCCAATAATGCTGCGTCACAGAGGTTCTGTTTGCAGGCCTCGAATGCGCGTAAAACGTCTCCCTCTAGTGTCACGGGGTGGGAGGCTTTGACAGAGCCTGTGAGCAAAGCATTAAGTGGTGCCTGAATTTGAGCGGCTTTGAGTAAAAAGCGCCTATAGAAATTCACCATGCCCAGGAAGCGTCTGAGTTCTCGAACAGTTTTTGGTGCAGGGAACTCAGAGATTGCCTTTACCTTGCTGTCCAGAGGTTTGGTGCCTTCTTCCGAGATTTGGTAGCCCAGAAATGTTACCGCAGGTTTCCCAAAGACGCACTTGGCAGTGTTCACCAGTACGCCATACTCGCGCATGCGTTCGAAGAGTTGGCGCAGGTGGTCTTCGTGCTGGCTTGGCGACTTTGAGAAGACTAGGAAGTCGTCAAGGTATGGGTAACAGAAATCTAGGCCACGGGTAAGCTCGTCAACAAACCTCTGAAAGGTTTGGCCTGCGTTCCTGAGACCGAAAGTCATGTAGGGGAACTCATACAAACCAAACGGGGTGGTGATGGCCGTTTTTGGGATGTCTTCTTCCTGAACTGGGATCTGATGGTAGGCTTTTACCAAGTCTATGACAGAAAATACCTTGCATCCAGATAGGCTGTGCGCAAAATCATGGATGTGACGAATCGGGTACTGGTCTGGGATCGTTCGGGCGTTGAGCAGGCGGTAATCGCCACAAGGTCGCCAACCATTGTCTTTTTTACTTACCAGGTGAAGTGGAGAGGACCAAGGGCTGTCGGACGGTCGTGCGGTTCCGTTGGCTAGCATGTCCTCAAACTCTTGTTTGGCAATTTTGAGTTTGTCTGGAGCGAGTCGTCTGGGTGAGCATGATATGGGAGGCCCAGGTGTAGTGCGAATGTGGTGTGTAGTGTTGTGTTTCGGAGAACCGGGTATGCCTGAAGGGCGTGTAATTTCCGGGTACTCAGACAAGATCTTGTGATACACAGTATCACCGCCATTCGGTACCTTTACACTCATTACATCGTTACTATTATACACTGATGCTGCTGCGCTGAGGCTGGTTGTTCCGTCGACCAACTTCTTCCCGCTGAGGTCCACGAGAAGACGGTAGTGCGCCAGGAAGTCGGCGCCGATGATCGCCTTGGTGACGTCAGCGACGATGAAGCGCCATTTGAAGTCTCGGCGGAGGCCCAGGTTGAGACACAGCTGCAGGTGGCCATATGTGTCAATAGCCGACCCATTTGCGGCGCAGAGTTGATATGGTGTCTTTTGTCGCTTTTCTTTGAGCTCAGACACCGGGTAGACGCAAACGTCGCTCCCGGAGTCGATGAGAAAAGAAATCCGGATCTTAATGTCGAGTATGAAGAGGCGACGAGATTCTCCTGGGCAGTCGTCCGTCGCAGCTACTGACCGCCCCTCGCGTTTCCCGAAGTCTTCGCGTAGTCACATGGTTTCGTGCATTTTTCGGTCTGGTCTTCAAACTGTGAGTGGTACCAGCAGATGGGGTACCTTCTGTAGCTCGAAGCGGATCGGTGTGCGCTGTGCGAGGGACTGCGGCTGCGATGTGAAGTATCTCGTCGGCTGGTAGGTCGGGATCGTGCTGATGATGATGATGCGTGCGTCAAAGTCAAGGCATCTACTATCTTCGTGAGCTGCGTCACTTGACTCAGCAACAGGTCAATGGTCATTGATTCTGCAGGAGGGCTGGCAGGTGTCCGCGATGATGCTGTGGCGACGTGGTGGTCAGCTGGCGTCGATGTCGCGATGTTGTGCACATGGTCAGCATGCGTGTCGAGTGGCAGTGCAGTTTGAGATGCGATGCTGCTGCTCCAAATTCTCCGCCAGAAATCTTCCGGAATGTTGGGCCCAGCCAAGTGATTGTCGGATGACAGACAAGACATTTTTTTTTGTATATATGTAATTTTGGTTAAATTTAAAATGATGTCACCGTCGAAATGCAGGTAGTTAATGGGCAATCAATCACATTCCTTTCCAAATGGTACTTAACTCGGATGATGATGATGGAGTGAAGTCCAAATTCCAGGTTCAGTAGTCTCGCCGTGTGTTTTTAAATCCGCGTGGCAGGTCCAATATGAGGGGTCACCAGTTTAGTGACTTGGTGTGTGGTGTTGGTGTATGATGAAGAAAGTAAACACCAGATTCCATAAATCCAAAGTCTATTTAAATCTCCACAGTTAATAATCAACAAGAAAACACAATTACAAAGGCGAGAAATACGGAATGCGAAATGTGAAGGCAGCGCGAGTGTGCGTCGGAACGATCCGTGTGGCACTGGTGGCCGGGCGGCGGGCGCGGCGGCCGCTGGCCGGCGCCCGCGTCGAAACCGGTTTCGAGCTCGGTATCTCTGCGACACAGCCGCGAGAACAATAGCGATGGTTATACCAGTGTTGTCTCGCGGCTATGCTTGTGTAAATAATATTTATTAAGTTTAGTGTGATGTTTGAATGTTTGTGGAATGTAAGTGAGTAATGAATGTGGAGTGTTGATATACTATGTAAATAAATATAGAAATAAATATTTAATATGTGAAAATGTTAAGAATAAAATATATATAGTAAAATATATTACATAGTGATAAATAAATGTGGAGTTACCTACAATCAGCACAGTGCCGTGCGATGGAGAATACTACAATTCAGTACCATTGTGGAGGTTTAAATACATAACTACTTGCCTATTATGCACTATACTCGAATATGCATGTATTGTTTGTAATATACTCGTATTACGTATGTGTGTGTGTGTGTAGATATGCACTCGCTTAGCGGTGAAGAATAACATCGTGAGAAAACCAACATGTTTGAGGACCATAAAATGTCAAAACATGATAATGTGTCTTCCGTGGAAGGATCTGAGCGCCATGATGTATCTGCCCGAGAGAACTTCCCAATGAATTAATTATGCGGGGAGTCGCGACCATCAGTAGTCTATAAGTACATATAATAAAGCAGAAGAGGGTCAACAATCTGAGCATGTCTGTTTATTTAAACGCTCACTAAGCAAAACGGTAGAACAGATCTTCATGATTTTTATGGTATGTACATAGGCGGTATGTAGGCAGTATGAGGTCTTAGAAGTGTCATAGGCTATTTTTATCTAAAAATAATGCAAAAGAAGCCGCGGGCGTGCACTAGTGAGGAATACGATTAGAAGAGAGGGGGGCAGAGAGATTGTTTTTTCATATAAACGGGTTTTTTTTTATTGTTATACTTTACAGTCAAGTATTTGACCAGGTCAATTTACTAACGAGTACAGTGATCCAAAGAACTGCACGCTTGTAAAAACATGGCAGACATTTTTAAATAGCCCTGAGGGTCTACATAGTTCAACAACTGCTTCATTTATTAAACAGCTAGGTTTTATTTCTGTTTCAGTCCCAAAGAAAAAGTTGTTTATGTAGTGAGCAGAAACATTCTTACTCTATCCCCTTTAGCATAATAAAATGCACCGTTTTGCTAGTTTTTACAACAAGCAACAAAATACTTTTCTGCTTAATAGTTTTTTAACCGACTTAAACAGATTCTACTATGTATTTGATATTTCGAAAAATAATATAAAATTTTTGTTGGAGTTGAATGTTTACATGTACCTACAACAAAATCAATTCACTAATAGTATTTGTGATAGTACTTAATCATAACTAACGTGTATTTTCATGGTACATGTTTGCCCATGCAAATGTCGTTATTTTTTTAGCCTTTTTTATAGTGTGTATAATCATGCTTGCTCACTAACTCAAGTAGTAATAGGTAAACAGAGCAAGCTCTAGCATTACCTAGCTGTGCTTAGAGGCTGTGCTGTGAGGCTTTTGTTAAAACGCTTCTTTGTTACTGCGGTAGAGTAACTGTAAAGTTGCTTTAGCCGAAGATATTTATTTATACATATTGCAAATAAAATCTACAACATTATATACATATGTTAAAATGTAGCGAAAATTTATCAACAACATAACTTAGGTTATTCCTGTGCCACAGTATGTACCCCACTACTCGTTGGATTACTAAATAAATTCAGTTAATGCAAGGGTGACTTAATTAGATTAAATTTAATACACCACATATTTATCTTTACACAAGGCTTTGTTTAGCACTTGAATTATTTTTATTAAATTATTGATTAGATTATTATCTCAATTGAATATACGAAGATATCCTTTAAATACATTGAATCATGGTCCCTACCACATCCCCAGCGCGCCACACACCGTCCTATCCGTTATGCGATACAGCTACTTCCTGCTTACTATGTTAATTAACTTATTTAACTTGCGCTTCAGGAGAACTACTCATTATAAGCTACCTCGTACTAACTTGCGTGATCATAACGTGTAAAAACTGTTAATAACTTTGTCATCTGTATCATAACATACATTAAGCGAATAAATTAATAAAAATTGAAATTTTGAAATTGCAATTGAAATATTTAAATTAATAATTTAATATTTATCTAAGGAGGAAAAATATGTTCAATGACCTTTAACACTACCCTATATCTTTTGTATTATGTGCCCAAACAACAATGCCAAGCTTGCTAGTACCTTCTGTTTTTTATTTAAATACAATAAAAATATTACAAATATGAGTTCATTGAGCGAAACAAATAATACTGTCGTATATTATTGAGGCAAAAAATAATGGGAAAAACCAAGTATAGAATGAATAAACTTTTGAAAACAATAAACGTTTTTCTCAAGACTGGGGCTACAGTGAATTTTAACTTCATGTTAGTGATTAATTCCTAAACCAAATTGGCTATGGATACAGCTAACCTTCCAGCTAGCCTTCTAAGGAGCTTACAAAATCTTCAATTAGTGTTAATTGCATACAACAATTAATCACCATATGAATATTAGTATTATCGATGAAATAAACGAAAATAAAGCCTAAGTAACATTTAAACTATATGTAATTGTTAATAGTAACCCGTGTAATAAGGAAAGCGTATCCAAGCGCTTTAAGTTGAAACTAGCTTTGTGTAAATATGCGTAGGTATTGCTTACATGCGTGAAAAATTTGTGTAAATGTACCTACACCGTTCACATTATTGTAAGCTTTTACGCCGTGTTCGTAAACTTTGGTTATTGACGAGAGTGATATATACTTGTTATATGATAATGCTAGTAAATTATTATATAGGTAGTACTGCATAAGTTGTCAGATATCACGGCTGAAAAGTTAGGTTTAGAACATAATTATAATCGTACCGCATACCATTTCATAATAGCGAAAATTGGTTGATCTTCGGTTTGTTCATCTTATATTATGTACTGCAACGGAGCAACGTATCTTCGTGATTTTTTTAATGGAGGTAGTATAGAATACGACTGCATTTGCTGCGGACATACACTAGTTCAGCCTTTTTTTAATACCTACTGTTTTGCCAGTATCTGTTTTTGTCAAACTCATACTATTACGAGTACAAGTAAAGGACACTGTAATCAAACATTGTTTGTGTCACATTCAAACTTAGCTAATAACGATGAAAGCGCTCAGAAAACACCAGAAGTACTTCCCCAAGTAAATTGTACATTAATCACAATCATCTGCGAACATGGAACTTGTTCACTAAATCAGTGACGTCACTACCATCAACTATAGGTAATTAGCTCCTTAATGTTCTCTAAAAGACATCAACACCAGAGGAATATATACCGTAACCCGGTGGAATAAAGTCGAGAATGGTAAACGGATGCTGTTAATTACACAAAGAGATTCTCAATGGGGATGCATAAATGACTACTTGATCTATGCAAGTTTTGTTTGCGATGTGGATTATTTAGAGCTCGCTGTAAGTGGTGGCTTTAATGAAAGGAATAAAGAGAAAAAACAGTTTGTGCGAGATATTCTCGTGGTGATGGTGGTCTACTCTCAAACGAACATTTCATCACTTCAATTTTTATAATGTAATGTAATGTTATAATGTAGTATTCTTGTTGAATTTTGTTAAATACCCAATTTCTCCATAGGTATTTACAAAATTTATCAAGCAACAACCGCAATATTCCACCACTAACTTCTCAAAGATGTTTCTAGAACAAGCCACTTCAAGTAACTATACTGGGTGTAAGTCGATAATAAAGCTAGAGAGCTTTAACTAAGCACTAGTAGAGGTTACCAACTTTAAGCTCTAAGTTAGACTAACTCGCTTTCCGGTAAGCTTCTTAGATGTAGGTACTATAATAGAAGAATCGAATTTAGTTACACAAGTCATGTTTGATTGCTGTTTCTACGCTGTTTATTCTGTTCGAACTTTAAATTGGAATTGTATAATTAAATTGAATGATACGATTTATATGGAAACAATTTGAAGTACGAGAAAGAAACCTTAAGCACCGAATATTATAATAATATCTACAACTGCCTAAGGCACAGAATATATGTAGAAAGTAAGTTAAGGGAGGTTTAAAAAAATCGACACTAGAGTTTGCCACACTAATACGAAGAAAAAGAAAAATTATAAAATCACCCTTAGTGTCCGCATGACTATTTTTTTAAAAGTATGCACCTTTCAATATAAAGTTATCTTAGTATTTGCCATGATGTTAATGGTTCAAGGTCCATTGAAATAGTTGATCTTCGAGTGAATCCAAGGGCTAAACTACGAGTATAACTGTCTCCGGCGTTTTAAACAAGTTAGCAATATTGTGCCATGTTTAGGGATTGGCAGCCGCCCAGGGGGCGTAGCACACACTTTTAATATCTTTCATTGTTGGAAATTATTGTAATTGATAAAATAATAATTATAACTCTTGATTATTACTTCAACAGATTTCCTGAAAAATATTTTAAAGGAAGCTTCAGTTCCTATATACATATATCGCCTTTTCATATATACATACATAGGTGGCCTACCTATCACCAGCGTATTTTTTTTTAATACTTAAAAATGCGGCTGTTCCATGCAAAAAGTTTCTTAAAGCAGCCCTAAATATACCATAACTTTTTTCGTCATCATCATCAGCCTTCAGTAATTTTCAAAATCATTAAACACATGAAATGACCTGATTAGAGTTAAATATACATATCATATAAATAGATTAGAATTATATTGTGGATGTGTTAGTCCCTCAGTGCGGGTTTGATTCCCGTGCCAAATATCCTCGTAAATACCTTCTAATGCTCGCGAGCAAGCTGAGCAAAACTTACAGAAAACATGCAGGAAGTAACTTCAAGTAATAACGTAATTATTAATTAAATATTAAATTGTCTAACTTATCAGCAGATATTTGGAGATTGGAAAAGATGTGGTTTTATACGTTTGTTTTTTATCCCCTTTTGTCAAATTTAATACATAAATAAATTCTATGTTACAATACTATCATTATTTCAGTTATGACAAGGTTCCATGTCATTAGCCACTATTTTGCAAAAAAATTCAACTGACTGACAGCACTTAACATAGAACCTTGAAATAGTGAGCCAGCGATTAATTAGGCGTAGTAAATAAAACAAGAATTCAACATATTCAGGAATTCAGTATTATAAAAGCTAAATATAGTTTTACCGATAGTAGTTGAATGGTTTTAAAGAATATACTCGTATTAAAAGTACCCAACTACGTTTGGACCATAATTATAAAGGCAGCAACTTAGAAAAAAACTCAGATATAGGTACCTACTTCTCTCTTCTATTGATTTTAGCCATTTTTTATTATTATTTGGATCTAAACTTACAAACTAATCCACCACCTTATTATCTAGATGGCGCTATAATTAAGCGTGTACTCGTATACCTATAATATAGCAATAAGCGTTATGATGCAAATGATCCAAGTTGTTCATTGTAAGCGCCAGTTCCAAACTTTCAGCTTATCGTGCTTTGATTCGGCTTTTCGTGATTTTGTCGAGATTAGCGAAGAGACGATGATGTGAAATAAATAGATAACATAATAAGAAAGTGTTTTTAATACAAGGTCGCGTATAAATATCTGAAAGCCTTCATAGGCTGCTTAAGCTTATAAGTACTGTAAAGTTCTTAAATCAGAAAGATCATTTTCTCACATTCATAAACTTGTCAGTGAAAAACTCAAATAAACCTTAATAGAACTTATATTTAACTATTCTTAAAATTCTTTTGACTCTTTTGAAATGAAACATTGCAATTTAAATTTCATTGAAAATATTATACCAAAACAAAACATTGATGAAATGAAATTATTAATTTTAGTGTTTGTATTTCACAGGACTTAAAAACAATATTGCGACATCTATGCTGTATCATCTGTGAACAAAGTTAACTATTAATACGCTCGGAGCTTAACTTTTGTATGATAATGCGGGCTTATTGGATGTTTTCGTATGCGATCTTATCTGCCAGGAAGCGGGGATAAAGTTTAATAGCTATTCAGGATATCGCAAATATACACGCAGACAGAAAATATGAGACGATAGGAGTTGTTTACATAATGCTGGTTATATTGCTAATAAACTTTTCATATGTACGAGTAAGTACATATATTGAATAGCATAAGTCACCTAAACTTCCTAAAAAATTGTCGATGAATTGAACCTTAGATTACCAAACACCTTCACATAGGTCCACTATTTTGTCTATCTGACTAACGTTACTAAAATAAAACCATAGATAATTGTTCCTACACAATAATGTCCTCGCTTCAGACTTCCAATACCAATCAATGTGGCAATCGGGCCAAAGACCCGAGCCTATAAAATGATTCCATCCCATGTAACGTTGTTTTATAGCTCGACAAATCCCACCCTGTTTAGATGCCAGGAAACGCTATCAAATAAAATAATACTAAGCCCCAGTTGTCATCAAAGCTTCTACAAATTAAAGCTCCTAGGGTCGATAAAAGTTAATATCTTAGAACGATAAAATAAAACGATTGCTTGGTGAAACTCCGTTGTGAACTGTAAAGTGAATAGATTTCAGTAATTTAGACAACCAAGCGTTTCTAGATTGACACAGGTTACAATCCAGCCGGTCGGCCTGGTTCGAATCCGGCCCTACACAATATCCGAGGACACGTGTCTGCCGTGGAAGGACCGGGGCGCCCACCACGGTGTATCTGCCGAAGAGAACTCCCCTAACGAATTAATTCTGCGGGGAGTCACGACCCTCAGTCATGAGGAAATACGAGTCAAGATACGTTTGCTGGCCAAAATATAATATTAGGTGTTTGACAAGATGTACTTAATAAGAAGACTATCATCGTATAGTTTGTTCCTAAGCATCCGTTTCAGGAGAATTCTACTCATCGCTTTATCCATCAGGAGTTTTACTTTAATTAGATTTGATGAAGTGCTGTGAAAGCTTATAAGAATTCAAATAATTCGCCGAAATGTTTACATAAATGTTTTCGTAATAAAACTCCTATTTTTTAAAGATGATGCATTAATCGGGCAGCAATTTTATGGTTTAGAAAGCAACGACAGAGTTTTGGAGAATATTTAGTCTTGCGCATACTAACTTTCATAATTTATTTTTTTAACTGAGTGGCAATTTTATTGCTGTACCTATATGTACCACAGACAGAATACATATATTACGTAGTATTTAATTTATTGTACTTATCTAGTTAAATAAATATTTCAATAAAATACATATATTTTTATTTATCAGCGCGACTTTTATTAGAGCAGCTCAAACGTTTTGTGTAAATAGTATAAAGCGTTTATACCGTACGTATCTATAACTATTAATCACCTGACTACATAATTAAGTTAGCTATCAACATAATTACTATGTTTACTGATTAAATTTATATTCATGCCTACGACTTCGAAGCTTTTTTCTGCCAGCCGGTTAATGTTCACTTTCTGAACATCTATTCAAATGAAAAATGTTTTTCATTAAGTTTCACATTTTGTGCGGTGCTTTGTGCGCGCTCGATTAATTACACAGAACAAATTAATTTCATATTTGTTTTAAATCATTCTGACATAAACCTATGAAAACTTTTAGTAAAATATTAGGTAATTATTACATAAACTCACTGGATGCTTTTTATATTTTTATAAGAAAAAAAATCAAAAATACTATTGTACCTACTTAGTTGATATTTGTCGTCCAAAAACAATTTCGTGGTATTAAATTTTTAGAAGAATAACACGTATTGTATTAAAATGTTTTTTCCCAGAAGTAAAAGCCACATTGAAAGTTAAAGCAACTCATATAAAACAAAACATACGTATATATAGGTATTGATAGTGAATATAATACCTTATTTATAAAGCCTGCGTTCAATATTATAGCAACAGATCTGAGGTGTCGTAATGAATCAAGCTCTTAGAGTACTGGTTCCCGGCGCTCTGCCAACTTTATTACGGTTAGTGAATAAGTAACCGTAAACTTATTAGTACCTACTAACACATACTGCTGCTTTTGCTTATATGCTATGCTTATATTGGACGTGAGATTGGATTGTGATTTTATGGCGATTAACAGTTAAAATAAGTTTTGATGCAATAGCTTGTAGTTACTTGCTATACATTTACAATGTACGGGGCGACTTGTACCTAATTTGTGAAATAAAACAAAGCAATGAATGTTTCATAATGTTCTGCGTGATTTCTGTGTAGACTAATAAGATATTACATACCTACAATAACAGATTTAGTACTTAATAAGATTATTTAAGTCCTCGGCCGTATAAATGAAATATTACCTATGATATTAACTGTACGGAGCTAAGCCCGTACAGAGAAATTTTAGGGACCTGCCAGCTGTACTCCCTACCTACAACCAACCTATCCCTATAACCCACCTACTACACCCTACTCCTATCTTCTAACACACAGTCTGGAATACTCACCACCTACCCTAACTCCTACCTACTCTCTACGTTGACACTCTTAATTACCTACTGCCCTACTACCCTAGCCCTAACGATACCTACACAGACAATATATACACAGATAGATAAGTGCAGGATACCAGGTGCCACGAGACCTAAGACACCCAGCGGAAGGGGGAAGGACAGAAGGAAGGAAATGATTTTCCCACCACCCCGTGCACAGGCTCATACACAGGATCACCTACGGTGATGGCGAGGGAGTCTTGGCCGTGGTGGGAGGACTGAGAAGGGTTCGTAGCGCCCTTCCAGTGGGATTGGTGCTGGACGGGCTGATGACCCGTAGCTCGTTGACTCGCTGACGGAGAACCTCTGGAGCAGGTCCGTGTGGCCGGCTTCCTCCTCCTGGTGCGGCTCCTCTCGTCGACCTCGTGATGACTCTTCACCCTTTTCTTAGTCGCGTGTGCGCCTCTGGAACAGGTCCGTGCAGCCGGCTTCCTCTTCCTGATGTGGCTGCCACGACGACTCTCTGCTGTTTTGGTACTGACGGATACACTCCTGACTACCTCTAACTAACTTGTAGCAGAACTTTCACTAGCACCTACTACTTATGATATAACTCTACTGGGACTGTGGGATGTGAATTGAAACAATACTTTCTCTTGTAATAATTAACTCTGAACTCTCAATCGCAACAACCCCCTTTATTTCTAACAATCTTCATCTTATATAAAGTATTACTGACGAATCAGCACCTCCATCTGCCGCGGAATGTAGGACGCTGGCGAAGCTGAACGTGATCTGGTGTAGCAACCAATGTTTGTTTAAACATTAACATTATTAAAAATTATCTTCATAATAACCTACCTACTCCAGCTACTCAAACCTAATATGATTTATAGACATTAATGGTGGGTCCATTACTGTCCAAAAAACTTTAAGCAATTCTTTTAAAAAAACTATTTCTTCTTCTTATCGAATGAGAGTGGCTTAGTCTTGTCATCCAACCCACGGAAGCGCCAGGAATACCACTTTTTGGTCACCCATCCGAGAACTAACCATGTTAATATTTGCTTACTTCGCAATCGCATGCGAATATGCCTCAGCAAATTATGAAAAAATGCAAAACACTGTTTCATATTAATTGATATACGTAACGTACCTATTCTGAACATTATTATCAAGTGCCCTAAATTAATCCTTTTTCTTCATAACATCTTCCTCTGAATCCCAAATGCACCTAAAGTACTAGACAGTAAACCACCGGCGTGTTGTACTAACATACAGCTTTATCCTCGCTCGTATATTTAGGTACTACATTAGGCATTCAACGTAAGACCTGAGATAACATTCAACGGAGTTAGGCTCCAAATGCATCAGGGTGCATCAGAGAACATTCTGTTAATCTTGTTATACTTTCACGACTCGAAAATTAAGCTATGATGAAACGCTGAATTATTTATTAGTAAGTAGTACTTGTTATAAAGTGGAGTACTAAAAAAACTATAATTAGTTAAAATTACATCTTTATAATCAGACTAAGAACTTCCGCTGTATATTATTATAGATTGATTATTTTATACTTACTTACTCCTTCATTATGTTACAAATTGTGAAAAAGAAGATACCAACCCTTGAAGCAAAATATTGAAATCTGTTGCTCAGAGTTTTCATAATGCGCTACAAACTTTTTTTTTTACGTGGCATAGGTTTACGTTTGACTAGAGCCTGCCTGATGTTTGGCATTGCTGCAGCCTAGTAACAACATCGTCACTATATAATATCTAGGTATCATCACTGATTTTAGAATGTATTTTTTTGTACCTCAAAAAGTTATATTTGTTAAAAAAGAAAAAGAAAAAAAGTATTAAAAAGTTAAAATTTTAGACCCACTTTTTTGAATATATGAATTGTTACAATAAGCGAACATAGTTGTATCTCTACTCTTAACCATACAATGCATCTGTAGAACAAAACTAAAGATTACAGAGTGAAACAATACTAGATGCACAAATTGTACACAGCATGTCCGTCGTAACCAGTTGGGTATTGAACCCGAGATAAGTCGGATAACATTTTCTGGTGTGCTTAAAATTTTACGATATGCCAGCATTGCCAGCTCGAACAGCGATCTGGGAAATGCATCGGGGCTTTGAGCAAAGCGCCTTTGCTACTAGCATTATCGGTAAAAGCTTTTTTTGCAGTTCTCGTATCTTTTTTACGGGAATTATGGCTTAAATTCAAATTTATTAAAATGGAGCTGACTGAAGTACCTAGGTTTTTTTTGTAAGCTGAATAATCTACTTCACCTGACTGTAATTCGCCTGATGTTAAGCAACGTTGTAGTCTACGATGTTGCGCACTTGCTTAGAAGAAACCGGTTTACTCTCGACTTGAAGACTGAAATATGTAGGTATTCTGTGATATGAGCTCGTGGACTGTGTACAAAAGTGCTGAAATTTAAATTGGACTATCGCGAAATTATTGATTAAATCTTCTGGTTAAATCTGCGAGTGTCCAATAAGATACAAAGTGCAAATTATGTGTGAGTTTCCATTAAACTATTATCTACGAAGCTTTCAAGTTAGTACATATCCATTCACTTTACTCAGATAGTAAAATAACTGTCTAGTACTTAAGGTTAGTATCATTATGTAGTAGTAATTAAGGAACATTATACATGTAGTAAATATAGAAGATGCTTTGTTTGTAATGTAACAAAGATGCGTTCAAGATTGTTTTTATGTTCCTTCAGAACGTGGGTTCTTGTGCTTTTATCTTTATTGCCAGCCGTATAGTTAATGCGCTGAAGTAAAGCCTGATTTCCAGACTAATATCTTCTTACGGAGGGTAGTTTATTGCAAACATTACTTGGTGTTTTCTTCTGAATGTTTTAATATAGCTGTTGATCTTTTGTATCTGTTGTTTACTGAAAAAATATAAAGTGAAATGTAAGCCATTGACATTGGTTTCAAAAGGAAAATCAAATTACTCATTAAATTGTAATAAATCTGTGTGGAAGGCTGGGGTACGGTTCTATGTTCCAAATCGTATATATAAAAATTGTTCATAAATCTTAATCTCCTTGCATTAGGTATATAAAAACAGGAAGATGAGAATAGAGAAAAAACTTTTATATAAACCTTTAATAAACCTCGTGATGAATGGTCAGGTTGAATGTCTGTTTGCACGTCAACCCCTTTTAAAATCAATCATTTTGGCATTTACCTTTTACTTCCTGAAAAAATATTTACAAAATTGTTATTATGGAAGAAAATGAAAACCTTGATGTAGAATTCAAGAGATATCTTCAAATATTGAGGCCGTACATAACGCAGCTAGTAGACGACAACGTTATCAGCATCTGTAACGCCTGGATATATAAACTCACTACTTGTGGGGATAGAGAGAAGGTGCTCAGAAACAAGTTCGTGTTTTCTTTATGTTACCAACTCGCTAGAGGTGCCTTGGAAGAACCTTTCACTAAGTATCCCCCGCGAGGTGACTTGCCTCGTATCTCCGAAAGTATTACTAGTGAAGAGTCAACAGAAGTAGAATGCTACGTTGTAAACCCAGAAATCCCGGGAACAGAAGTACTTTTTGACACTAAACACGACCAAATGAGCGACACAGATTGTCTTTCTCAGATTTCAGGAAGTGTTGACAATGAACGTAAGAGAGCTGGCAGCCACGCATGCAGCAGTGGCTCGAAGTCAAGCAAACGCGGTCGAAAGCAAACAATCTTGTGTTACACTTGCCCTCAAGTATTACGAGATTTTATTGACTACGACACGACCGATGCTTATGAAAATCGAGCAAATAATCTGATCAAGAAACTTAGAGACATCAAAACACAAAACGTGCTTTTACAGAACGAACTTTTAGCTCTCAAAGAAGAATCTGCTAACCAGCATAATTGTACTTTTGCAACTGATGATAGTATAATAAAAGTTGATGTAGCGACCAGTGCTGTACTATTAAGTAACGAAAGTAGTACGACGTTAAAATCTCTAAAGTTTAGGTTACAAGAAGTACAAGACTCAAGAAATTGTCTGATAGAAAAGATATCAGCCCTTCAGGATGTTATAAATAATTTTGAAGATATGAAAAAACATGAAATAGAAGATGTTGAAGCCAAACATAAGCTTGAGATGATAAATTTAAAAGAAACAATCAGACAAGAAGTAAAAGCTATGTACGAGAAAAAAATTGAAGAAATAAAACAGGAATACGAGTTCAAAATTGACGGATTGAAAAATAAATCATCGTGTGACATTCAAATAATATCTAGTTCCAAAAACGACGTGATAGAAGAAAAGAACAAAGTTATATTAGCAAAAGATAAAGAAATTTCGAAACTGAACGCTCAGGTAGAAGACTTAAAGAATCACTTACACGCAGTGTTGGAAAAGTTCATCGACAAGCCGACTTGCAACCACAACGACGAGGGCGGTATGAGATACAAAGCAGAGCAATTAGAGAAACGTCTCAACAGGATGGAAAAGAACAAAGCAAAGTGCACGAGAGCATACGAGGCGAGAGTGGCACAAGTACAGCGAGACAAGCACTTGGCTGAGTGCTCGCTGCAGCTGCAAATGGTGCGTCAAAGGGCTCAAGTGGTTAACGAAGTGACGGACGAGAACCAAGTGGAGCTCACTACGGCTCTGGACAAATTAGAGGCCAAGTACAAAGAGATCGTCGCAAACGTGCAGGCCACCGCCATACAGAGGCGTATGCAAGATAAAATTGCCCTGGAATCGATACTGCAAGCCGCTTGCGGAATTCCCAACGAAACCAACAATTCATCGGCCACGAATGGCCAATTTCCTAAAACAATTCGAACTGAAAACTCACCTTATGACGGCGGAATTCCGCCTCTAGCGCGCGGGAATAAGGTTGGAAATATTTGCGTGGGCAATAAATCGTTCGCGGACGATAGCGTGATGACCGGTTATTGTCTGAACGGTGAAAGAATGGGGGAACTATTTGAGCGGGTGTACGTTCCCCAGCGGGACAACCCTAGCTCGTGAATAACATTACCTGCCGAGGTTTTATACGAAAATATTGAATAAAAGGGCCAGTTTTTATTTTATATCCAGTTATTGAATTGTTCTAAATTTTGTTTACTTAGGTAGTAATGATAAAAAATCAATTAGATATGTCAAAATAAAAACTTTCTTGTACAGATAAATGTTATTATTTTACCTTATTATATCTAGTGCACAACAAGGTCCACAATACAATCTGATTTGATTATTAACTGTAACGGTGTTGTCCATTTATTGAACGGGCCCGATTGTCCCGATTACTCGGAGGCAGTTTTCCCCAATATCTGCCATCCTCGACATTCTCGGCCATTTCCGTAATCAGTGGAAACCAATCTGTTGAGCTTTGGTAGATGAAACAGATGTTATACCATGAAACGAGCGCACTATGAAGGGCCAGAAATTAAAGTTATATCACAAGATATCAAACAGAAATTTGTAGTTTAATCAAATTTCTTTTTTATATTTTTTTTATGTAATTAGTAGATGTTGTGATACTCCTGATATACTTAAAAGCATGTTGAACAAGTTTGGGGTGTGAGGTGTTATTATGAAGTTGACTTTGAAAAATTCAAAACAAATTATATTATACATCAATTCGCAGACTGTTAGAACTAGTGTAGATTCATAATAAACATTACTTTCATAATGAACATGTTATTTTTTTATTTAGGCCGCCGCGCCGTAGGTAATAAAATGGATCACCGAGAATTAAGAACAGTTCGACTATCGAACTACTGGTAGGACTAGTTGGAATAAACCATTAATTAATTGAGCAAAGTGTTAATAAGTCAAAACATGATTTATTTACACGCTTTTCTCTTGTATGGCTGATCTTTGTGTTTTTGTACATAGTAGTAGGTAGTATAAGTTACATCACACTTGGTTAGATAATTTCATATCGACTTTTTAAAGAGGTAAAACATCCTTCTGCGATTTTCGTATTCAGTGATAAGAATTTCCCAAACTTTTATCTCTATTGACTGAGGCATTTTTGTGACGTTTTCCTGTTCCGGAATCTACTTCTCGATATTTTCATGACGGGTTGTTATGAACTTAGTTTCGTTTGTGTTTCTCGCCTAATTCAAGTTTAAAGGTCTTGAAACTCAACATAACAAAAATAAATAAACTAAATAAAATAACATCAACATTAATATCTTACGTATCTTCTTGCATTGTACAGCTCGAGTACTTTAACTATATTTCCCGCCTTATTTCACTAAAAGGTGTTTATTTCTGCTCGGGCTCGGGGAAGTAAAAGCAAACTGCAGCGATTCAATAACAAGTTGAAAATAAAGCGATAGTTCCGCTGAGTCCCGTCGCGGCCTCTATTACGTATGTTTAGGGTTATTACGTAGCTAAACAGCTTATTAAAATGTGGTCATACTTCTTAGTAAAAATAAGGATATGTACATATTATGTAGTATTCAGGTTGTACACATGTGCCAGATTGTAAATGTAATAGGTACGTATTTTATATTTGTATTTCTGACTAACAATCTAAACTAAACTATTTTGGTGTATGCAATTATTTAGTCCGTTATGATTTGACGAAATACTTTTATACCAATTTACGCGACTAACACTGCCGCGATAAAAATAATTTTAACTTATGAAACAATCGAATTTTCGACAAATTGTAAGCAAAACCAGCAATTTCAAAAGAGAACAGTTTTTTGGGCATTGAAGTACATCATAATGTTTAAAACTGCCACTTATATATGATTTCATTTATGTTAGTAACGTCATAAGTAATGAGTTTTTACCCTAGATCTAGATGGCGCTAGCGTCGAGTTAGATCACGCAAAAGTTTTTTGCTATGAACGCGTATTCCAACTTGTGTAGACTATCTATTGTTGATTATTGATTGGATGGATGAATTTTAAAAAATTTTTGTTTATGACTGGTCAATTAGCTTATTCTAATTGACCCATAAGTTGATAATTCCTACGAAGACGCATTAATGCGTTATAATCTAACAGTACAGTAGTGTAATATTCATTATAATATTTTAACATTTGTACACGCCGATTAAAATACCTAACTGCAAATACATTTATTATACAATTTGTTTGTTTAATATACACAATAATACAGATAATTAGAAAAAAAAGAGAAATTTCACTGTATCTTTCAACGAAATCATGATAAATGTAAAATAGGTATCTTTAAAATGTCTATTGCTTTGAGCCCAGAATAAGTCTACAGTTAGTTTGATATCTGATAGTATTATGTAGCTACACTTTCGACTGAACTTTAAACGTTTCGCGAAAAAGGAAATAAACAAAGAGATTTAAACAGGTACAGCTGGCTACGGAAATTGTATCAATTGTTCTTTGAAAAGTTTCCTATATTTATTTGTTTCCGTTTGCACATCAGGTTTAAATTTTTACTTAATTGTTTTTTTATTTTTTTATTTTAGAAAACATAGACAATATAAAAACATACAAAATTCATGATATAGATTTGGTATACATTTCATTTCATTTTCAAATGTATGCCAACGTTTTTATAGGTAAATCAACATATTTAGGCTTTTGAAGTTTATTATGTCTAAGCTGAAATAGAATGAAGCGTTGTAAATTAGAGTGAGCATATTTGTTGATGATTTCTTAATACGAGTACTAATGTACTCGTATTAAGAAATCATTAAGAAATCAGAAAGCTCATAACAGTAGGGGCTGCAGTATTCATCACTTTACTTGTAAAAAAAAATAATACGGTTGTATTGTTTTCTTGCTCATTATTAATAGTTTTTGATAACTAGTGAAAACTTGGTCATGAAAGTCGTAATGTCGGAACGACAGTCAGACACCTTTGAGTTTTATATATTTAGATGTTTTTCTAATTTCTTCATACTAAATTATAAAGTTAGCCATGATGTTTATTCAACATTACCTGTCTTCCAAAGCTAGTAAATATAACCAAACAAAAAGAAAGTGGCGTTGAAAGCTTCCAGTGACTTGCGCCAGTGAGTGTACCAGTGCAGTGAATCACGGAGAAAGTAAATATTGTGAAAGCAACTCGCTCGTCTCTGTTATGACTAAACTTGGCAGTAATGTATCGTTTAACGTCTTATATGTACATATGTATACCTACTCGTATATCTAAATTTCTAACTATGGCTTTGCAATCATCATCATTATCAGCCCGTTATCGCCCACTGCTGAGCATAGGCCTTTGTTCTTGTAAGCGACTCGTCCCGATCTTCTTTACAGAATGTAAGGATGTTAAAAGTTTATTAAACACTTTTTTAACGGAATTGCTTATTATCTGGAGAGGACCAGCTTGGTGGTAAGTGACCATCATGGTCTAGGATGGAGCGTCCTTGCCCCGTCATAATATTATCCTGTTGTATAATGTCATAATAAAAAGATTATGTTGTACTACAGGCTTTCTAATATTATAACTGTACTGTCGGATAAATATGTTTGCCTTGTTTGTTTATGTTATGCCTACCATTAATATGAGTTAAAACAAAACTGTTTAAACATAAATTGGATAGCTTACAAAACAATAAGCTTAGCCAGAATTAATTAGCAATGATAATTGTCTATGAAACGTACTATTTCATGTATTACAAATCTATACTAATATTATAAAGCTGAAGAGTTTGTTTGTTTGTTTGAACGCGCTAATCTCAGGAACTAATGGTGCGAATTGAAAAAATCTTTTTATGTTGGATAGACCAGTTATCAAGGAAGGCTTTGGGCTATATAACATCATGCTGCAACTAATAGGAGCGAAGAAACAATAGAAAACGGGGAAAATTATTCATCTTTGAGGGCTTCCGTTGCATGCGCTGCGAAAACGGTTCAAGATATCAAAAAAATGTGTGTGAAAGAATTTTTCTCTTGAAATAATCTAACAAAATGTCACCAACAGTATATGTCTATGTTTAAGGTTAACTCACTAGAACCGTTTTTATGGTAATAAGTAATCCACGCGGACGAAGACGCGCGCATTAGCTAGTTGATAAATAAATCAAATACTAACATATTAAATTGATATCTGTAATTTTAGGTAACGCAATATATATACTTGCTCGTACGCTCCAATATTTTGTTCGGTAATGGAAGTGTGACGATGTAGGTAACACCTGAATAAATATGAGACAGACTATGAATACTGAGAATCTGCTTGAATCACATTGTAACGTGGCAATAAAACTGCAGTTGTGAAATGTATGGGATAAAGATATAACAAAATATGTCTTTGAATGACAAAACGAGCCAATCCTAGCAAAATAGTTAGGAAACATCGCATACCCAGTATACAAATTATATTAATCAAGATATAGTAGTCAGTATACATAGTACCAACTGCAAACAGCATTAGAACCTAAAGTTCAGAGCTTTCGTATTCCGCTTTCTGGTTTTAAAAAATATAACGTCATGTTTTGGTCAATCGTGCGCATTTCTATTTTGCAATATAGCGGTTTTAAGTCCCGGTGGGACCTTTGTGGGACGTCGTGGCGGTGGGACGGATGGTGCTCAAATGTCGTGGAAAGGTCGCACGCTCGCCCCTGCTCCCTGATTACGTGGGACAACTGACACAGAAGTAGAGTTTTCGAATTAGTTGTGTTCTGGAAGTGGCATATTAAACGGGGCTATTTACTTTACAATGGTCTTCGTAAAAAAATGCCTAAATTATTTAAATAACGTACTGGATTACTAGGATAGCTATTCTCGTTATTGATAAGGCGTAGAGTTGCTAAATATTTAACATTTATAGCAGAACACTTTCCAAGAATTTATAGAACTTCTCTGTTAAAACTTTATTTTTTTGTTTTTTTTTTATTTTCTTTTTCTTTTAACGCGCATCACACAAAAACGCCTAAACGGATCATTATGATTTTTGTTAAGTAGGTAGTATGAGGTCCTGGGAGTGGCATATCCTACTTTTTATTCCGAAATAATGCGAGCAATTTCGCGGGCGTCTACTAGTTCATTATAACCGGCGTGGTTAAAAGCTACCAAGTGTAGTAGGGCTGGCAGCCAACGGGCTGAAACAACAGAAAATCAAGTCAAATACCTCGTCCAAATTCATCAGCCCCATTCTATTAGAGCTGAGACGGGCTGACATTCCATCAGCGCTCTCGTAAAATATTATATCTTGACTCTCGCAAGATGGCGGCAGCAGCGTGATAACAGGTCGTCGACTTCACACGTGACTTCGGAGATTCAATTATACTAACACAACCTTCTTGTGATATGTTTCGTATGAAATTTGTATCAAAGTACTAAGTATTTTTATGTGTGCCCAAATCTTTACCAATGAAAATACTATGTTATTAAAAAATAGGTAGGTACTATGCTTAGCAAAGAATCTTACGGTATGAAAGATTGGATAACCCTGGTATTGAGAGTTTCGCGAATAAACAGCATCCAACATAAAAAATAACTGAGTGTTTTATTTTCATCCTAATTTATGCAGGAAAGTAGAACTTTCTCATAGGAAAATAAAAAAGGCACAATTTCCATATAAAGAACATTATACGCTACCCTCCCTCTATTAATAAGCACTAAGTAAACCAGGACAGCTGCTATAAATAGCTCGTTCAGAAAAACAGGTTTAATAATCTGCTAGAAATAGCCTGTTGCGAACAACGTGTAACTGCCAAGTAACCTGTGGGTGGAGGCGGATGTGTCCTGCCTTGCTGACGTCACTTCCGCCACATTAGCGCACTTCCGCTGGATGTGGCCGAAGCGTTAACATCCTCTTAACGTAAATGGTTCACGTAAACTTGGTGGAAGCTTAGATTTTAAGTTTGTTAAGGTGCACTAAAAGTTCTGTAATAAAGCTCGGATATTGACTTAAAATCAAAATGAAGCAAACATAAAAATTGGGTTATGTTTTTCAAAGATTAAAGATTAGCTAATATAAAGTTTACGATTCGGCAATTTTTAAATTGCTTAGCATATTAGTGTGACGGGGGAGGTCTATGCCCAGCAGTGGGTTTGTTATTTACTGTGTTGATGACAAAGGTAGTAGGAAGGGTAGGTATATGATTTAAATCAGATAATTATTAAAAAAATGATTCTGTTTTTTCAGTTGTAGCTACGAAACGGTAAATAACACTGTAAATTAAATTGTGTTTTATTAATATTTTACAAATACGTTTACCGGTAGGTTAAGCTGAATAAATAAATGGCCTCAATAACCCTGGAACATTCTACTACAACTTACACTGTATTATTCAAAACATTTTTTTATGAACCACGGTGTTTCAGATTGATAAAACTTCTAGTTTTAGGCTGATTTAGGACAAAAAAACTAAAAGATAGTTGATTATTTTCAAAATGCTAAATCGACGCGACTCTCATAAAATAAGTATATCTATTAAAACTAGCTAATATAACATGACATGTATTCATTTTGCTAAATAACTGATTGTCGAGCGAGAAACAATACTTTTTTTTCCAAAAGTCTTGACTTCATTTTATTCTGAATTAACACAGTTTTCCATCTCTCGGTTGCCGCCGCAGGTGTTAGCAGTAAAAACTAAAGACTTTAATATAAGTCGCAAGTGTTGCTGAGAGCTATAAAAATAGCAGCTACTTTACTTGCAAGCCGTTAAATTAAATAGCATTTAATATAGTTGCAATTTCAGTTAATTTCGACCAAGGCGAGAGCCAATAAGTTTTGAAATGCTATTATTTAATATTGTCTTCCTATTTTAACTATTTCGTGACTTTTATTTTATAGGTTTGAAACACATGTAGTTTTATTTCAAGTTATGTTGTACCTATGCTTTGCATGCATGCCAAAATAAAGTTACGTCGATTTATTTAATAAAACAGTCAATATGTTAGTATACCAACTGAGTTTTTACTTGCAAGTGTTGCAACTTAATTAAATATAAATAAGCTTATCCCGCGGATTTGCAATCTAATTATACTGTGGTATATCACTTATATCTTACCTCACTACGCTATTAGGTGCTATCTTCAGCATTTACTCCATTATACTTTGTGGTAATATAAAGCTACTTTTCCTTACTTTCAATGTTCTTCCCGGTAAAAAGGTTAGTGCTTCACCAGAGTTAACTAGATAGTAGATAACCACATAAACGTAAGTAAACCTTCATACACCGACGTGGCATAAATAAGGACACACCTTGTCAAAAATATCCCCCAGAAATAAAGTGTCAACAGAGCTGGATTAGCATGTTAGCAGGAAGATATACCTATACAAGAGTACGATCTACTCATTCTATACAAATAAGATGAAATGTCATGAAAAGCAATCTCACTCAGGTGCTAATTGACAACCTTATATTAGACAATACCTTACAGCTGCATATATTGCGCTTCTTGTTATAATAGAGATTATTTTACAGTACATCACAAAGTATGAAGATGAAGTTTTTGAGAAACTGAGAGAAATATTGTGTATTCTAGAACTATAAGTACTAGAAAGTGGTTACAACCTTCAGAAATGTCCAATATTATACTATTTCACATCAATGCTTCCGACAACCTTCTGAATTCTGTTCCCTCAGAAATCAAGGAGATCAAAGAGGAAAGAGGAAGCCAGTCCTATACTATCTTATGTCAATACCTCGGTATGAAAGGTAAGTTATCTACCGCTAGAAACCTCTCACGTTTGGCGCAGTAATAACTAGCGGCTAAAATAGCGCTAATGCAACAAAATTGAGCCTTTCTAGAGTCATGTAAGTGGCTTCTTGCAGATCCGAGCTCGGTGAGAACTTTGATAGTTCTAGTTAGGTTTACAGGGACGGTGTAGACTGTAGTCTTAGCGCAAACCCAATGGTTATAAGTAGAGGATGCACAATGTACATATTGTATTTAAAATTTCATCATCATCCAAAGCCGGTTACGTCCCACTACCGGGGGTTAAGGCCTCTCTCTGGATTTGCTATTCACCTTATTTTTGACCTGCAATATATGACCACATCTTGCACTTTGACACCCGACATTCCGATGACCAGTCTTTAACCACCATTGGTCAAAAAATTTATCTCAAATAGATAGTATTCAACAAAATATTTTTGAAACTAAACTAAAAATTCCCTAACTTAAAACAAACAGCCAAAAGCTAATGTGGAGGAAAGGTTCCAGGGCTCAGTCCAGTACATTGAACTAACTTGCGGCAGCTTTCTGAAAATGACAGCATTACCGCCGTGAAATAGTTCGCAATATTCCCGCAAAACGCTACATTTGCCCTAAAATAAATAAAAAATAACTGCGCGGTATTGGCGGGTTCCTGTCACGGAAGAAACCAATGGTGTACTGTGTAAAGCATTTTGAATACTTCGATATTCCATGGGTTGTTTCGGACATCTTCGTTAAACAAAAGTACAAACAAACTAACAGCTTATCTTAAAAAAAATACAGAAATAAGCGTTTGGTTTTTTTATATTTTAGTGTTGTTTATATTCGAATGTTGATATGTGTAAAATAACTCATGATTGTGATCTATGCCTTCTTGATCACACCATTTGATGACCGATATCAGGAAGCTTCACATCAGGCGAGTTTTGGGCAAGTGTGAGCCTATATTATGTAAAAAAAAAGAATCACAATAGATACGTCATTCGTATACGTCATGACGTTTCATTTCCTTACATGTCACGTCTAATACTCACATAAGTATAATGGAAACAACAATTTTGTCGTACGGTACCCTTAATTTGTCCCAACATAGTAATTCAATAAATACTATTGAATTCATACTTTTTGTGTAATCGTTTACGGGACTAGCAACTTACAGAACTATCTGGAGCTGCATTCGGTAAATTTGGCCAGGAAATGGCTCCGAAATGATATTGCTGAATGGTTCACTTACATCGCACACCATTAAATCTATGCGACCGATTTATTTCGATATTGCAGGTGGAACACGATTTATTAAAGGAATTTTTAAGGCTATTAAACCTTCAATAAAACCTTAGTGGGTGGAACTATGATGGTATCTAGAGAAAGGGAAAATTCTGCCAAAACCAAACTTTAATGTAATAGTTTACCCTTGTATAATCATAAATACGATGTTTTCAAGATGAGATTTTAACTATGACCTTATAGCTACTGATTTGCAAAACTGTATTAACAGCATATATTATTACATAATAACAAACTCTCTTATTGCTGAAATGAGTACAGTATATAAAGATAAGATAAAGATAACTTTATTTAGCAAAAATTTTGGTACATATACAACTTTGTTCCGTACACTCCACACTAGGATGTAATTTACCTGTATTGTGGAGTGTAGGCTCTTCCTTAGGTTTAGACATACATTTTAATGGGCTGGTAGGTGCCAAGCAAGAGATGATGTACTTGCATTGCAAGGCAAAATAAGTAAAATTATTGCTGTCTGTAGCGCAAGCATTCCGCGTCCTACACTAGGCTAAGCCTGTGTTGTAAGACTCGGTCAGTCTGAGCCACAGCTGTGCTATGTGTAACTAATTGGTTTAATTATTGGCACCTCCCAAACAATTTTTTTTTTGATATAAAGATATTTATTTGACAAAAAACACTGGTACTACTTAATATAACTTATTACTAGATTAATGCATACAATGTTAATGTGGGTTTCTTGTGAACCCCGCACTAGGCCTGGGCCTGTGTCTCGGTGGTTCAAGACTGAGAGTAATCAAAATGGGATATTACTAAGTGATTCGCGGGTTTCCATTGTAAAAAGTGATCACTTACTCTAACAAACAAAGTGACAAAAACAAGACCAATTTCTAATTTGAACATTATGACATTAATAAAATTACTCTAATCAAACCTACTCAAGGTATTTGAATCGACTACCGAATTTTCAAACTTATTGGATATACGTGTATTACAGTAGCGCACTAACCTACGTGTGTAATGTGTGTGTGTGTGTGTGTGTGTGTATGTTATGTGGTGTGTGTATGTGTGTGTGCCTGTGTTGAGTTTAGATGTCATCTTCGTTAAAACCTAGTTAAGTACCGGAGTTGTATACTTTAACCAGTAACTCCGTTTCTTTATACGACAGTGAAGTCAACCAGACCTTCATTTTCCACGTGCCTTTCTGTGCACATGTTTCTTGACGGGATACATTTTGTACACTTCATTGTAAGTGAAGATGTGTATGTAAGGTGGCAGACGGGATGCGAATACAGTTCTTGTGTCGGGAAGGGTTAATGGTTTAATGGTTTATAATTATTATATGTAGGATAATTATTTAAACAAAAAATGTGCCAGATACACATACCTTTAATCGTTAATTTGCTTTATAAAACAACTTAACCTATAATATAAATCAATTAACTTTAATAAATACCAGTAAATTCTAATGTTCAGATTGTACCTAAGTCGCTACACCACGCTTTAACTAAAACCGGAATAATTAAACCCTACTAATTCCTATCACTGCTAATAGCGTTACTACAACCGATTCCAAAGGTTCGATGCTACAAATTTGCTCAAAATATTATGTCTTAGTTACTTTCAACGTACAAACGACTTTCAACTCTATAACATATTAAATTAAGTTTAAAATTGTGTTACGTTTTGAGGCTTTTCCGATAAATTTTCCGAAGTATTGTAAGTGGCGGTCCCAATAGAATCGCTCATATGGATAAAGCAATGTTAAAGTTATGAACGTTGCGTGTTTAGAATTAGATTGTCCCGCGTTTGTTTACTAGTTTATGCTCCAGTAGTGTCACTTTAGACTGTTGGAAAAATGGAACAATCGTTGAAGCTTCTATTATTTGGTTAACTAAACTTAACCTCATATTTTAGCATCTATTTATGGGAAGATATGTATGTGTCTTGTAACGTAGAAATATATTTTTTGTATACGTTTGGGAATTATCTTGAATAGAATTTGTCAATCTATTCAAATAAAATAGATTTTATCTTACTGATAGTATGTAGCTGTTGCCTCTTGGCCCAATTAGTTATTCAAAAACTTCACTTCGCGTAAATGATCAGGAACATCGGTAGCACGGTGCAGTGACGAACGACCTTCGATTTGGAAGGTAGCCAGTTCGATTCCCGGGAAATGAACCTTTGAACCGGCCTGAGATCAATCTAACCGGTCTGTATTGGTTCGGGCTGAAGTTACAAATGATTGCAAATTTCGTTGCTATTTTGAATGCAACTTAAGCCTAATATTCTGTGAATAGTTCATGTTTAAAGGCTGTCTGTTATATTTGGAAATTAACTAAATATAATACATTTTTCTAGCTAGACGTACGTTTAGTTTTTCTTTTCAAACATGAAAAGAAAAAAAGAACTTAAAAAGATTGTCCTTTCGGGGTGCCCTATATGAATACTAAATACTAGCGTATCTTTCGGATATAGATGTGTTCCCGTTATATTGTTTTCCTACAGTCGATAAAGGACGATAGTGATAAAATGTGTTCTAGTGCACACGAGGGCGCTGATGGCGTGGACGGTAGTTTCCAATTTCCGCCACAATGGCGCGGTAATCGCCGCCCGGTTCAATTAGCCAACCCGGCCAGGCGGGAGGGGTGACACTTGATCATACTTTCTTATGTTTAGATTACATAAAACACTATATGTAAATAATTGTTGAATTTAATTGAAGCTACTAGGATATTATCTGTCTCTTGACAGCCAACATACGTGACGTTTTTTTTTAATTCACTATCTGAATTCAACTACCACCATCAAAGGGTTATTATGCATTTGGTTTCATTCCAATGCTCCTTCGCCTCTCGTTTTTTTAACAGGTTTTATTCAGATGACTTAGTATAAAAGTCCAAACACTCACTAAATAACACAGTAAAAAGAAATCAAAAATAAGGCAAATAAGTTCCTTCTCCCGACACCCCTAGCGCTCCTACAATCGTCCGGCCATCGGAGGACAGGCCGAGAGTGTCCTCACGACCGCTGTTTGATTGATCGAGCGACTAAATTGATTCCTAGACACCACTCGCTACATCTGCCTGTTATTCTGTATCAGATTAGAACTGATAGCTAAAGTAGAAAGGAACAACTGAGATGCGTGACATCTGACCTTTTGTTGGTCTGATCATTCGATGTGATTTTAAAAATGTAATAGAGTTATAATAATCTTCTGATTAATCAATCTTCTTCTTCTTCTTATCAATTGGGAGTGGCCAACTCTGGTGTCGAGAGTTTATCAAGCCGCCCTAAGGCCCTCTGGAATGGCTTAACAACTGCCGTACTAGACAAATAGCCGGGACCTACAATTAAACGATCTCAAATAAATTGATTAAATGATTTTTATCAATGACAATTGCGTATGCGTATAGCATTTTACAAAAAGGAGATGGGAAGCATACATTTTAGGGCTAAAATTGGTGTATATTCAAAGATACTGACTTAAAAAAATACTACCAGAAAGTTCTGTCAGTATTGTACCTATTGTTACCAAAATAATGACACAGGTGGCACACGAATGCTGGTGACATCAGGAAGTGAGTCGCTAAATAGAGCGCGGTAAGTGCGGGCTAGTGTCTGCCAGTTATGAAATTATTACACGGGACGTAATTATTACTCTTACGTGACGAGTGTTTCTGTGTTACTTACTTTGCTAAAGGTTGCTGAGGATGATTGTCTAGAAAAAAGTTGTAGGTGATAGTGTGACAGCGATTTACTGTGTAAATGGCAAAGTACATAAAACGGTTCGCTTATTATCTATGCTCTTTGGCTTATACATTCATTGTAAAAACAGTCACAGTTTGGGATACGTCGCCAGAGCTAATGTTTACCATGAAACAAACTATGATCGAGAACAATCCTGATTTAATTAAAAAAAAATCATAACAAACCTATGGTAAATAATATTTATGATACGTATGGAGTTTTTAATCAATGCAAACTAAACTGCATCTTATTTAGATACTAGGGTAAAAATCTTGATTTTTATGGCACCCATAAAATAATACAAATTCTTAGAGTAATATCAAAGAAATAACCTTAGAGAATACATAATAGTTATGTATTCTCTAAGGAAATAACCATCTTACTTTTCCGCCCAGGGACTGACCTAATGGAGATCATAAATATAGCTGATGATAATTCAACAAGCCTTGTTTCCTGTTTATTTCCCGGCCATGCAGGGCTGTGTGTGAGTGTGTATGTATGTTGTGCCATTACTTTCCATGCTTTACTGTAATGTGCGCAATCATTCAATTGTTTCACTCCGCGGACCACAGGGGACGCCCTACGGCAGTGTGGACGGTTGGTACGGAGAACTTCTAGAAAGAATACGGATAACTTCAAATGAGAGCGGTGAACTCTGGTGTCGAGAGTATTAAAACCAGCAGTTTAATATTTACTGTTTACCTTGTTATCAGATCCACGGCAGCGCCAAGATGAAAATGCAAATTAGTTTTTTTGAAACAGTCTCCCACGAAGGTATCTTTGGCTTAGAGTGCTGTGGTGTCCGATCGCGGATCGTTGTATATGGCTAATAGATATCATATTAATACCTAACTATTCATTACTTTAACTGTGTTTGTAATAAATTACATGATGAAATTGGTAGTTATCCTATGAAAGACTAAAATTAACATAATGTGACTGGTACAAGTATTAAAATAATGTTAATTAAATAGATATGTAGTACTATATATCTAAATCTGCTAGACACAGACATACTCTATATCTTATAAATACAAATCATATTATATTGTTAACACCAATAGTAGAGTAGTTAGCTCTTATTATTACATATTATAATCCGCTATCCACAAACTGTATAATTTAGTTGTTAAACCAAAAGGATTATCGATGATCAAACTATTGAACTTTTACAGCCTAAGACTTATTATTTATATGTAAAGATTTTCTGGACCTCATTCTATAAGTCCCACAAGCCCTTGGCCAGCTTTTTCAAGACTTTAGTTACTGTTATTACTTGCTCGAGGACATCGGGATTGCGAGCCAATCGGGATAAGTAGGGATGGCAAAATAAATTCGAATAACGTATTCTCTTTATAGAGGTTTAACTCGCCAGTATAATGCGCCTTATTCGCTTTTTAAAATGTACGCCGTTCATTTTATATGAAGAGTTTTACCTAAGGAAGAATAAAACCTTCGACACCATAGTAGCGGTTAAAGTACAGTAGATATATGCCTGTATTTAAGAAAAAAGAAGACCCGTAATAAATGAATTGTTGAGTAATTTATACTCGAAAGTAGATAAAAGTTTATTTCTGACAGTAATAGTTATAAAACGGGTAAAAAAAGCCAAAATTCTGATAAATGAATAACTATAAAATTAAGATTTTCTTAAAGCAGGAAGTTTCCAATGTGGTAAAAAATCAAGTTTTCTCTTTGACTCACTCATAGTGCTTGTCGTCAAATAAATTAACAGTTATCAATTTCTCTTTACCTTATCGGATCGCCGCTCCATTCATTTTTGGCAATATTTGTTAGCAATGTTTGATTCCCCCCCCCTATCATCCGCCTACCGGTTGCGATAACATTTGTTTACAATTTTGTTGTTACGCCAAACCGGTACAACGTTCTAGAAATGTTTAATAAGTACTGTGCATAAACTAAAACAATATTAAACCTTATCTTTCCAAGCATAAGGCTTAAATTAAAAGTGATACGTGTAGTGAATTACTGCATTCTATCCTTGAAACTAACTCGATCATATGGTAATGCAACGTATTAGATATATTGGATTCGATTCCAAACCAATATCTGACTTAAAATATTTCAATAGAGTTTACTTTCGCTCGGCACCATCTAAATACATCGGGTGTTGGCAGCGCGTAATAAAACTAGTAGGGTTAGCACACAAACCGATTTTTTTCATTGCCCCGATGAAAACCTGACTTGGTGACTTTGTGACGATATTTGCTACCAAATAAAATCCACTATATTTTTGCAGCTTCCTGCTACAAATATATTGGGATTTGGTATTCGCTTTGAGGGTATTTTCTCGGTAAAAGCGTTGTGAGGGCGCCGTTTGACCGCTGTACCGTGGTCGGAGCCAGCCACCAACACGGGACACGGAATTAAATAACTTGGCGATATATTAAAAGACAGGTCCACAGAGGAGGATGTTACGATCTTTTTTCTTTTCTTATTGGAGTGTCATAAAGCAACAGTTAAAAGTTTTGTAGGTAATTGTACAAAAACATAAACAATGTTTGTATGAATCGTCATTAATTTTAAGTAGGTATAGAAACTATATCTTATTTTCGTTTAGATTCAATTTGAAATAAACTCTTAAACATAAATAAACAATATACATACTTTCTAACTCACACAATATATTATTGCCCACTATCTCTAACATAACAAAACAACACAACAACCATAACCTAACAAGCCAAAATTTCTATTTAATTTCAAGCAAATTAACCGTGAAAGGAATGAATAGCAGACAATAAACAGTCGCTTAAGACGCACATAAAGCTTACAAAAAGACTGTAAGATACCAAACAAAAACTTTGGGCATTTCTTTCAATGAAAAAAAAAAGCAAAAGTAGCGCTGCTCGGTTGAATAGCGAAAAAGCAAGAATGACCTACAAAGCTCCTTGAAGTATACACACACATATACAGGTTTATTTGGAAACGTAAGCTAAAGCTTGCTTGAAATACAATAACTAGTTTTTAGCATTGGGTTTTTTGAAAATTCTTTAAAAAATAGTGTTTTTGTAGGGACTGTGCAAGTCAATTAATACTATCAAAAACACCTTCTTAAAAAAACTATGTACTTAATTGTTTGAGTTGTGAAGTATATTGTTTTTGTTCCATATATAGTTTTGACAAAGAGCGAAAGAGATAAAATACTTCTCTACGTATGCAACTGCTTGACAATAATTGATACAAATATGATATGTGAGGCGCTATTATGTACACATATGACAAGCAGCAATTTTTTTATGGTAACACATTTACTAAGATTTCATGATTGATCCTATACTAAAGAACCCATATATATAGGTATATAAGTACATTGACCTCTTTTGAAGCCGGTATAAATAAAGTATCATTAATAGCCCGGTATGGTCGTAATACTGTGTATGTGATATTGTTTTTGCTAACGGTACCTGCACACAGGTTCTACAGGTGTGTGTGCGTGTGTGGTCACACTGCGCAGGAGTGGCCAACTCGTGGACACGAGCGGAGAAATTGAGGAAAATGCCGAGGAAATACTGAGAAATGTTGTACAATTAATGCAAATTTTAGCTTTTTTTTTTTTTTTTTTTTTTTTTTTAACATGAAATAGGCTTACGCTTGACTACAACTTGCCTGATGTTAAGCAACGTTATAGTCTACGATGTAGCGCGCTTGCCTAGAAGAAACCGGTTTACTCTCGACTTGAAGACCGACAAATTATAGTTCAAGGGGAATAGAGATTCGGGCAAGGAGTTCCACAGTTTGGCTGTTCGCACGATGAAAGTCGAAGCAAAACGCTTGGTGCGAGTCTTTGGGACCTCAACTGTATATCGGTGCCTCCTTGCCGTGCCTCTACTCGTGCGATGGTGAAATGGGGCTGCAGGAATTAAATTATGCAATTCCTCCGCACACTCCCCGAAATGCAACCTGTAAAAAACCGAAAGACTGGCCACCTTACGGCGGTGCTCAAGGCTTTGTAATTTTGAGCTACAGAGTGAGTCTTTCGCGATGAGATTTTTTGCCCGCTTCTCAATTAACTCTAATGCCTCAAGCTGGTACTTGGCAGATCCATCCCAAAGGTGCGAACAATACTCCATACATGACCGAACTTGCGCTTGATACAAGGTCAGCAGCTGTTCTGGAGTGAAGTATCGTCGCACCTTCGAGAGGATTCCCAGCTTCTTGGCTGCGAGTTGAGCTTTAGACTCAATATAGGAGCCAAAGTTGAGGGTCGGAGTCAAAGTGACACCTAGCAACTCTAGATGGTCGGTGATGGGCACGGTTACATTACGGAAAGAGGGCGCCAGTAGGAATGGCCTCCTCTTTGCAGAGAAAAGACACGCTTGTGTTTTCCAGGCATTAAACTTAACCAGATTGGCATCGCCCCACTCAGAGACTACCGTGAGGGAAAAGTTTAAGCGCTCGATCATGGCTTCCCTGCAAGACTGGATCTCGGTCGCACTAGCTCTAGCGGTGGACATATAGCTCTCTACAACAGTGCTGTCATCTGCATACCCAAAGGTACCGGGCTTCAGCAGATCATTAATGTGCAGCAGAAAAAGTGTTGCAGAAAGCACTGATCCCTGGGGAACTCCGGCATTAATCGCCATAAGATCAGACGAGCAGCCATCAACGACTACCCGAATAGATCTATCCCTCAGGAAATCTGATATCCATACGCAAAAACTAGTAGGTAGTCCAAACGATGAAAGCTTGCTGACTAGGCCGTCATGCCAAACCCTGTCGAAGGCTTTAGCTGTAAATATATATATTTTATAACTATCTCTTTAAATTGGTAATACTTTTCAAAATATTATTGGGAAATGTAATGAAGCCAGGTAGATAGAACTTGTTAATTCCATCTATTTAGTTGGTGTAGTCTTGAAATAACAATGAAAAACATATTTTGAATACAACTATTTTTAAACTGAATTATTGAGTGAGTATTTAAAGTACCTACTTTTATTAATATCAGAGTAAATATCAAACACAAGTGTAAGCGACCAATAAAATTATACCACATACTCAATGAACTACCAAAACAACACATTTGCACACGTTACCTAAACTTTATTGTGTAACATTTACCATTCCGAGAACTACTTGTAAGAAACCTCAGACTGTGACTAACCGAAAACAAACAAACACACGTGAGTCACCAGTGAACATGTGTTCAAACAGCATCTACTTTCTCGAACTGTTGGCAGCGCCTGCCGGCGGCGGGAGGCTCGCGCACATTCTCGAACCAGCTGACACCAACACTATATAAGCTCGCGGCGCGCGCCCGCCGGCACTATTACAAGTGTGCTCTGCAACCATGATCAAGTACTGCTGCATCTTTCTACTCGCGCTCGCTTCCGCCACCTGCGATGAAGCGAGGAGGTCCAAACAGGAAGACCCCTTCGATATGATGGACCGCCTCTTCCACCACATGTTCCCGCCTCGCGTCAAACTCTGGCCGTGGTACGACATCTTCCAGTCCGCTAGCCCGCTAGAAGACCCAAAGCTCGTCACCAACAAAAATAAGTGCGAAATCGACCTGTATGTCAAAAACTTCGACCCTGAGGACTTGAGGGTGTCGGTGAAAAACCGATTCATCAAAATCGAAGGCAAGAGGAAGGACACCGATGAAGACTCACACTTCATGGTGAACCGCTTTGTGCAGAACTTCGCGCTGCCAGTCGGCTGCCAGGAGGACGAGGTCCGAGCCGTCTACGAGAACGGAGTGCTGTCAATATCGGCCCCGAGACACCCACCTCCGCCACCACCACCCGAGCGCGACGTGCCCATCGAGATCAGGAGGCCGCCCGCACCACCTGTAGTACTGGAGACCACTGAGACCACAACGACAGAGAAGAAGGAAGACCAACCGGTGCAGACATCAGAGACGCCGCTCGAGCAGCTTGACATCGTCGAAGCCACTACAGCACATGTCGGCAAGATCAGGAAGAAGGAGCTGAAGCCCACGAAGACATCTAAGGACAACGAGGTGACGAAGGGCGAGGACAACGACCTGGACTCGGTGGACCTCTCCGAGAGCGAGTGAATGTGCCCTGCGCCGCGCGAGATAAGACTGACCGCTTCACGCCGGCAAAGAGCCGCGGACTTTGCGAGTGATAATGTGAAGCTGCGTATTTTTAAGTTATGTTGTTTTACGAATAAACGTTATTTATTGTGAACGATAAGTTTTCATTTTGTCTGCTTCCCGTAGTGCCATTATGCGGTAATAATTCGGTTTTATGTCATCGTTCTTTATGTTAATGTGGGGAATAAATTATGTTTTATCCAGTGGGGAGTGACGGTTCGTCGCTGTTTGCGTCCCGTCGCGTCACCATGTCGAATAGCGTCGCCTCGTCCTGAGCTCGGCGTATCTTATTGTCTGTAGGTATTAGAGGAGGCGCATTGTTTCAGGAAAACGCTGTTATTATTAACTTACGGCGTGTTTGTTCTGAGTATGAAGCCTTGTATGGGCGCATGAAGGAGCGCTCGTATAATATGCTTAAAAGGATTATTACGATGATTCTGAGTTTTGCTTGGTTTCCGGCGGGATTTAGATCTCTCTTCTTGGAACTAAAATTTATAAAGCCATGTTATTAGTTTGTGTTTAAGGAACCGAGGCCACAAAGGAATAAATGAAGGTACTTATTTGGCTATTGTTTGAGCATCCATCATCAGTCTGTTATATTTCGTAAACTCGTTACTGTTTTATTGTTTTGAGACATTGTTCGAATTGTTTTTTTTACGCAAAGTCGCATTTTCATCATATTATTCAGTATCAGTTAGTAGGTACCTACCTACCTAAAAAATAAATTATTTGCTATTACCACGTATGATTACCTTGTATAATTCACCAAACGACGCAAAAAAATAGAACTACATTAAAGCATGTTCCAAAGTTCCTCTTCCCGCAATCTTTGTCTGGGTAACCAAATTTGCAAAACATCGAATTTACATCAATCTGTAAGCCGTGAGACTTACAAAACGACCCAGCAGCGGTCAATCTGCTCTAAAACTCTCGATATTTACATATATTTTTATATAGAGTTCACCACTCCCATACAAACTTACTTAAAAAAAATATGTATACAGACAACTATAGCTACTGTATTTTTAACTAAAGCTTTCTACGCTTACACCGAACAGGTAAAATAACAAAATAAAGCAGACCTACTTACAGTAGTCCGCTATCTGATACAAAGCACTCTGCTCACTTATAGGGACGTGCTTCTCGCTATGTCGGTCAATTCGCAGTCACTGCCGTTTTATTGGAGTCACTTTCACAGGCTTGTTTTATGACTAAGAAAATGGTTAATAAAATGCCTGGCTTTGTTTCAATGTATTAAATGTAAGTAACCGTTTAATATATTTGTAATACTTAATAAACTTGCACTAAATAGAACATTTATTTACTATTTCAAGAACATGCTAAACAAAATGTAAGATTAATATTTAAATGTAGACTACTTATTTCTTTTTGTAATCATATCATACAGTACAGAAAACTGAAAAATATTAGAAGAACCCTCATCAAATTGTAAACTGGAAAACTATGGTTGCTTGTTGTATTACAACATTTCATCAATTTAAAAAAGTCTTAATTCAACTCAATGCCTTTTTTATGAGTACTAGGTACTTTATTGCTTTCATCTTACAATATCGTTGGGTTTTAGTAGGTACACCAGCGTTACCGTTTTCCTATCGTTGTTTTCCAAGCTAGGTTGCCTGGAAGAGATCACTCCAAGTGATAAGGCCACCCTCTGTCCCAATCCTATGTTCTACAATATTTCCTTATACATACGTTCTTTTGTTATAGGTGTACAATAAAGTATTTTGGTTTGATTAGAATATCGAAATAATAGGTAAATAGCGTCTCACTCATTATTTCAGGTATACAAAACAGGTAGCATCTAAATCACTTGTCCTCTAAATTCAATCGACGCCATGATCCCTCCACAGCGATCATCAATCATGCCCCCCTCTGACGTCATCACTCTTATATTGAGATATCCTGCAACTCCCCTGTTTGTTGGTCACACCACACTCGTTAAAATAAATGGATTAGTTTATTTAAAGTGTCTAGTAGTCAGTGTCTTGTAGACTACTCTCTCTTGATTCGTATTTTTTAATGACTGAGAGTCGTGAGTGTCCCATCACATCATGGTGGGAGCCCAGGTCCTTCCACAGAAGACACGTATGCTCGGATATTGTGGTCCTCAAACATGTCGGTTCTACTAACCAATTGCAAACATAAAGAAGTGATATAAGTAGTTAAAGTTAAAATAGTAGTTAAAGTTAAAATGTATGTGTTTCTGTACTCGTACTATGTCTTATCCTAGCTTTTGACGAGACAATTGCACTGTTGGTTGAGTATAAATCTAAAGAAGAGATGAAAATTATTTGAGGCATTAAAAAATAAATATTACTACATAGAAAATTGTGAAAAGTAAAGTAAGTCGCCTAAGTTATTCCAGTTCCAGTTGTTTAATAATTATAGCAAGGCGTCGAATTGAACGTTACTATGCGATTTTACAAAGGTACGGCTTGCTTCAACCGGAACATAGCAAAGTAATATGATTGCTGAGTAAGAAAAGGAAGGTGAATTTATGTTAATATTTATCCTTTTTTGGATTAAGGTGGTAAAAAATACTGAGTTTGTTGGTTGTTTAGTCTTTTTGTTGTAATTTGCGGGTTTTCTTACTTGCACAAAAAAGCAGAGTTTATCAATTAGATCTATTATCACATTACACACGTACATGGGTTGGTATTGAGATATTTGGATTAAAATAAAAATAAAACAAACACGATTGAATAATAATTTAATAAATTAAACTTACAAATAAATATGTTAATGAGGCAAATAAATTAACAGTAATCACACTTAAGACAGAACAAACTAAATCTACAATGGCACATTATCTATTATAAAACATAACTACACATGGTAACAGAAACTCTAGAATATCTTTGTTGCTCATTAGGTACATACCTACTTGTATGTGTACACCTAAATCACAAATCATTTTTACCATAAAATTGTTGAAAATCTTTATGAACAATTCAGATTAATCCATAAGTTAGATTAAAACTATTTTTGTATCAAACGTACATGTTAAATATATATATTATGTACAGACTACATAATGATATGAAAAATAATTTAATGACTTCAATCAACTTTTGACGGAATAAGATCCATCGGCGTCATACATAGGCTGACCATTCGCATATTCAGGTTTCTTATAACTATTATCACTTCCGTAGCCATACTTATCATACGCATATGGACCATAACTATCCTGCCCAATTATTTCTGGCCCATAGTGATCATGACTGGTGTGTTCATGAACATGATGACCATGGTCATAGTGACCATGATCATGATAATGCGGCTCATGATCATGAATCTCGATGTATTCATGGTGGCCGTGATGTTTCTCCTTCAAGTAGTGAATGAACCAGGATACGAAATGCCATCCTTTCACGATCAGTGCGTAGAAAAGAGCTCCGTACACCATCTTCAGAACAAACAGCTTCGTTGCGACCACGTAGAAAAAGTGAACTGTGAACAAAATAAAAACAATTTTAGGATTTTTATTAGGTTAATTATATCTTCAATGAAATTGTGTAATAACATAGTAGTAGTAAAAATTACGCACCTATTTCGACTGAAACTTAAAAAATCTCAACATGGAATCCAAAATCGTATTGCTCGTCGTTTCTGCGCCGTATTTGTTATGAAAATGTAACGGATCTACATATTTATAGCCAAGATCATGGTTAATTTGAACATGATTATGACCATGCCGGTGTGGGTCATAGGAATAAGGGTCAAGTTGAAATTGAGACTTTTTGTAATGAGCCGTGTCGTAGTAAATGTAGGGATCCGGGACATATTTGAAAATGGCCAGGGCCCACGCTAGGACGACTAATAACTTCATCGCTCCTATGACAAGTACAATGCCTAGAAATATCTTGTATAGCCCGACTTTCGCAGCCAATAGGATCGCCAGATTGGCTGCAACAAAGAAAAAAAAGCTTTCATATCGAACATTCTTTATATTTTTTATTCATGTTACAAAATTGCTACAATCAATCAAAAGATTTAAAAAAACATAATTCCTTTTCCTATAGTACCTAACTGATGTGCTAATCTGCTTTGTAAATTAAATCTGTTATACAAAAAAAAAAGTAAATAATCTCTAGAATTATCGCAAACTACGCACACGTACGTACGTATTATCTAGTATTATTAGGCTACGTATGTTCATTCGGTCTGAAAGTAATTTTAAGTTACCATCAAGAAAAGCAGGGCAAAACTTTTGAATAAGCTATTGTTTGTAAAATTATTTTAGTTTGAAATATGTGTATTGCTTTTACATTGTTTATTCTGGCATCGTTTACAGCAAAAAATAAACAATCGCAATTACAAATGTTGTTTAGAGTGAATACCAACAAATGCATTTCTATCTATGAAACCAACAGAAATAAAAGTAAATCCTGCTTACTAACTACCACAGATTAAATAACAGGCTTTTTTCATTCATCAAATTGCATTTATATCTCATTTCAGGGAGGTTTAGTTTACAGCTTTTCAGTGCTGATAGAAAACCCTAAGTAGCGTGAATAAGGCGCGCTTCAATTTACTAACCATTCACATTTTTAAATCCGATTTGCGGACATTTTATTTAGAGATCCGTAGGATTGCGATCGAAATATTTATAAGATATGTATTTTATGATCCTTTTTAAACATATAAAAATCTAAAAGTAATAAATTAAATCTTTCTCCAACATCTCTTTGCTTAAAATTTTTCAAATCATTTTTAGGAACTGTGACTTAACGACTGAATTTAACGCATCGTCTGACATACTGACGCGCCTAAATGTAATTTCACATTTTTATAACCTAGCCTAGAACTGACGATATGAGTTCTTGAGTTTCTTAATAGCATACGAATACCCTCCGTTAGCGCTACGGGAGCATAAAAAATGGTATGAAAGTCTCACAGTGGACGTGCGTATATGAAATGTAAATGAGTCAGCTCCGGAACCCCCGCATGCATGTCTCTGCCACAACTTAGTCGGTTCTCTTTATTTTTTGCTTTGTGAAGAAGAACCCCTTAAGTGACAGCTCATTACTTTCTTTTCACCTCCGGATTTATTATTACTAGCTGTAGCCGGCGGACTCACTCTGCTTTAAAATGGCTTGTGTAGGTAGGTATAATTTTCATTTAATTTTGTGGCCAAATACCTACGCTTTTGGGGCTTTAAAAAAATATATGGATAAATATAATGTTAAAACAAATTGATGTTATTCGAAATCTCATTTTCGTATTCTTGATCACGTACCTACACGAAGGTATCAACACGCCGCAACTTTTTTATATATTGTGGAAAACACATTAAAATAAAATCTTTTACATTTCTTAATGCTTGTGAAAGAACTTCGAATAAAATGTATAAATAAAATGTTGGAACTCTTCACGACGTCGCTAACGCCTTTTGAGAGCGTTGCGTTTATTTCTTTAATGAAAAGTCACAGTTCTGCGTACTTAATACTTTTTGACACCCGGTTATAAACGAGTAAAGCCATCGAAAATTTACGTCAAATTAATTCTGTGTGTAGTAAGTGAAATTTAATTTAGAACTGCTTTACTTACTATATTAAATTGTATGAGATAAGCTTACGATCCTTCACGTGTACTTATTAAGCAGCCGGGAAACTTACAAATCCTTAAATCAAAACATGTATAATTTTAGTAATCCCGTACCTACACATAGAAAGTATTTCATATCGCATGTACAAAAGTAAATAAACATGGCTATGTGAGAGCTATAAAGTAGTCGGTAAAGTTTTCCAAATAAGATGGCTCAAAGCACCGCGGAATGCGCACAAAAGTAAATTTCCGGCTCTCAGTGAGCGTCTAGTTTCAGGAAATAAAACGTGAATTGCTTTCCTTAGAATCGGCAATCACAATGCTTGGGATTCTGGCAGTTTGTAGTGCAACTGCTGGAGTAGGTACTTTTACATACTTTTGTATAATAAGACTCAACAACTAAGAAAGTTTATCTTGATACCTACGTCAATTTTAAATATTCAAACAAAAAACACGCGTTTGAAAAACCAACAATTCAGCTCGAATCGGTGTATTATGTAGTGTTCGTAAATAAAATTGTTTGAAAAATTATTTTTAATTACACTGAACTACAAAACTATGCTGAAGGTTTTCTGTATATTTTGTAATTCAGTTAACTTCTATTCAAACAATTAATAAAAATAATACTAACTATTATTACTCTCGGGATACTTACGGATGCTAATTCAGGAGTTGTTTGTTTACCAACTAACAAATAGACTAGACTACAGTAAGTTTCTCAGAAAGGCGAACCCCGGAGGCGATTGTTTTCAAAACACTTATGTCTATGATGAACAGTCGGATTTTATCCATACAATTAGAAATATATAACAAGGTTCGATACAGAACAATACGAGTTGGTTTGACAAATATTCAACATTCTACTATTTTAATATTCTTTTATTCGCGACATTCTGTTTCCAACTAACGTTTGTTTCGTAAAAACGAGCTCCTACAACGAAAAAGAAAGAAAATTCATTCATGTAAAATGTAATGAGAAACACCAAGCGAGTGTTCCAGCAGAATGCTAATCTGTAACAGTATCTGTGAACAAAACCCCACAATTTGCTCTCACATTTAATCTAAAAACTGAAAAGAAAAAATACTCACTCAACAGCGCGAATTTTCCTTTCCCTCTCGCTTCCACGGCTGCATTGTGTTTGTTTTCGCTCGTCCCTTGCGCCGAGACAAGCGCAACCACCATCAATATGCAAACCAATTTGGAATTCATGTTTCGCGCTCTTTACACAATTATTCTAAATTCAAAACGTGCTATCGGTGAAATGAGTCGAGTAATCGATCACTCCAATGAGAACAAGCTCTTTTGTTTCTTTTAATATAAATATGATTTTTCTTGCGTATATTCTTTTTAATTTTCTCAGATAAATGCTGTCTGCATTAGCCGGAGATTAAAGTTTTTAATCTTTTTGTAGACACCATATTTCATGGCTGCGTGTACCGAGCTAGTGGCGACGCAGAGTTTTCTTTCCAGGCTCGCGGACTGGTGCTAATTAAACCTATAAATACTGAACCGCGAAAGTTACCGCCTTTTGAATTATTACATGCATTTTAGCGGCAATTTTCGTAATATATGAATAACATAGAGAGTGCTTACTTACGTAAGTTTTCATCTTTAACTTTGACAGTGGTATTCTGAAATGGATGTTAAATATAAAACAGGTATCGCGAAACAGTAGGTACAAAGCTTTCGATTTTTTGTACATATAATTGAATACCCAAATAAAAACAAATATAGGGCTGTGGCCATTATAGTTCATTCACCATAATGTCGATATCGATAAAATCTCGATTCACTCACACCGAGTCCATTTGGAGAGTAATAATAATAATGGCTCTTGCCATGAGGCGGGAAGGAGAATTCGAATTTGTTAAGGTCCTCATAGACTCGTAATATAAAGTTTTGACATGAAATATTATTAATCAAATTACGGAAAATACAAGACGCATTAATTATATGAAAAACCTGAAACCCATAATATTATACGGCAAAATAAAGTAAGAACTTAAGTTGTTATTCAGGGTTTAATCTACTTCTAGACAAAATTACATCCCAAAGCGTGAAGAAACAAACAAACATACACACTTGTAGTCAGTTATTTATGCACAAACTGTGTCCTTTATAATATGAGCGTGATGTTCAAGCTACCTTCTTTTTATGTGTTAAGAAAAAAATATAGTACTCCAGCCATCCACTTAAGATAACGACTGACGTCAAACACGAGTAGGTACATGATATGATTGTGTATCAATATTTTTGGCTTGTGTCGCTTGTCTCCGTCGCTTAATATCGCGAAATAGCCGAGATCGTGTGTGCAATCATCGTTAAATTTGGAAATAATGAGCCGGTCCCGTTTACGAGTTCAGGCGATATGGCTCAGTCAGTGATGGGAATTATAGAAGGGAATCTTTTTGGATGATTGATAGTTTTTACTTTGTACTTCTAGTGTCTATAATAAGATGAATTTTGTTGTTATTGCATTGAATATCTGAGACTCCACTTGTACCTCAGTATTCTGCGGTGTTAGCTCATCGTGCTTGCTAGGGCAAGAGGATTTTTCTATATGAGTTAACGCAACGGCAGTGTAGTCATTTTGCTAAAACAAAACTACGTCGAAAATTTAACATTACAATTAGTTAAGTACAAAATAAAAATGTTGTATTGAATATAATTACATGTATGATATTATTATTTTCTGCCAAGACATCGACAATCGGTACTAACTTTTATCGACACGTTCCCATCACTAAAATACTTAAGTGGAAAGGGCGAAGCAATAATGTCTTTTTCGTTTTGATGGGGCTAGTTCGTTGTGATTAAGCTTTTAATCTTCCGCCAATAATGTTACTAGTGTTGCAATTAATTAATTTCTTGAGCGAGGTAATTACAAGTAGAATACATTAATGAGCGAGTGAAGTGAAAGTGATTATCTGTTAATCTGAAGTGTTTCATGTTTAAACGGATGTAAAATTGGTGGTTGGTTCTATTGTCGTTTAATTATGTTTTCAACAGAAATCATTGTTTTCACGTCTATAACTTTTTCCATAGAATCAATTTGTCTTGTACCAACTTACTTGTTCGTTGTTTAGTAACTTAAAAATAGCGAGTGAATGAAAACATCTGATAAGAAATAAATGACTAAATTCGTAAATTTTAATAAATGTATGAAACAGCTTAGCACTAATTTCAGGTCCACAATTTAAATACAAATTAAGAAATAAGCTGCAGGTTCACATAATAAGGTCCTCAAACTAATTTCACAAAATTGACGCTAGAATGAGTCTCCACTCGCGAATTGTTCTAAACTATGGCAATTTAAACTTAGTAAATTTTACAATTTTGCAACTGCTCGGGTCTCGGCGGGTTCTGTGAGTTAGACTAGCCTGGTTACACCGCGGAAATATTACCTGCATAGCTCCTACTACAGGTATTTAACTCGAACAAGTTTAAAGTAACATATTTTGTATGTTAATAGAACAAGTGCTTATTATCTTCGCCCTTAGGGCGGCTTGGAAAACATAGTCGACTAGTCTTAACACTTTTAGGCTACTCTCATTCAATAAGTATATGCAGCAGCTATTTTTATTGTTCACAACGTGTCTTAATTTTTCATCACTTCATTCTTCTCCCTTTCATGTCTTGCGTTACGTAAGTAAATAGTTTTTGCAATCACGGGTTTCCATTGAAAGTAGTTGTAAGTTAGCAGGTACCTCCTCTCGCGGAATACGAAAAATTTCGGCATGAAAAATTTATTGACTTTTTGAACAAGAGTAAGACGTAATGTCTTAGAATCTTGAAAAAAACTTCGTACTTCAGCGAGAGACAATGTAACCGCGCGCTGGAAGTTGGTTTTTATCCAGGTTAAAGTTTATTTAAAGTTCCTCAAGTTAGTTTAACTTTTGATCACAATTTTTTACTTCGTGACGGTTCATTATGATTAGCTATTATAAGTACGAGTATGTATATGTAAATATTCTGTGAAGGGAATAATTAAACCCCGAATTAAAAATGGTTTGCCTTTATACTTTTTATTTTCTTTTTTATCAGTTTGAAAATATTCTGTTTGTCACTTGATCAGTGGCCGAATCGATACAGTATTAGATTTGCTGAAATATAAAATTATATATTTTAGTCACTAATATTTTAATGAACAAAATCATCTACAGTTATTTGCAAAGAAATTAAACTCACCTGAATCACCTACATCATTGATAAAATTTGGCAGCAATACCTTCTAGAATCGATTTTCACATTTACTAAAGATCACTCCACGCAAAATCTATTCGTTGGTTAGTTACAATATATCATTATTCTACAAATCAGCTATTGAAAGTCAATCTACCTACCTATTCACCTAGTAACTAACCGTTTACTCCTGTCAACTCTAACATTAATATCTGTTTATTGGTTACATGCGGTCGGTCGGTATAACGCAAACGTCAGCGACACAAATTAATGTGAAATACAGTGTCTGTAGTTTAAAAGGCACGTCGTGATAAATTGACAATTGGTTTAAATATATGTGTATGGAAAAACCTCTTAAATGCTGCCTTGATTTAATTCTAAAATCAGGTATTATTAATTTAAAACCAAAATGTCCAAAAACCTTTAAGGTATATATGGTGAGCAATCACACCTGTTTGATTATGGTAACTGGCTGATCTTGTATATCTGTACCCTACTATATCAATGAGCTAGAATTAATCAAAACATTATCACGTTCGTACTACTCCAATATATTATTTTTCTTTATCTGAGATATTTTGTAATAAGTTAATATTTCTTTCAAACGTATATTTACTTAAGAAATTTAAATATATACATTTTATTCTGATTTAAATACTTCTTTCGAACTTATATTTAGTTCAGTAATTTACTTGTACATTGCATTCACTGAGACAGTCAAAGACCATGCATCGATAATATTGAGAAAAAATACAAAGATTTGCATTTACAAAGTCCAGTAACTATACACTAGTTTGCGCCGTGGTTTCAATCGCGATATGTTGTCTAATTGCCTACATAACTTACAAACATACAGTCAGATGTCACGTATTATTGCTATTGCTATTGTAATTACATTTTAACACTATAAGCAGACGTAATTAATGATAGGTATTTAGTAATAGCTTGTTGCTCTGTTTGATGTGATGGCTGCTAGTATTTATTGCTTGCAATTAATCTAAATCGTCAGTTAGAGCATAATTTATAAGTAAATTTAAATGATATATTTATTTGAGCACTGTACGCTTACCGTCATACAAATAAATTGCTTATCTAATTCATTACTGATTTCCTGGGAGCGGGGAAAAGCTCTTGTATGGGACGCAACTTGCGTCGATACACTAGCTCCTTCTCGCCTCAGTGGAACAGTACAAGCGGCAGGAGCCGCGGCGGACGCAGCAGAAGAAGCCAAGCGGCGAAAATATACATCATTATCGACTGATTATATTTTCGTACCGCTTGGCTTCGAAACTTTTGGTCCGTGGGGTAAAAGCACTAAGTCTTTTATAAAAAAATTAAATAAAATGTTGATTGACATCACTAGAGACAAGAACGCTGGCTGGTTCCTTGCGCAAAGGATTTCTATAGCAATCCAGCGTGGGAATGCAGCCAGCGTTCTTGGCTCCATACCACATGTAGATTGTTTAAATTTAGTTTAGATGTAAATACTCTTTTTTAGTTCTATTAGTGTTAATATGTGTAAATATTGTTTCTTATTATTGAATAAAATTAAAAAGTATTCATAAAAAACTAAAGTAGACATGCGTATCTAAGCCTATCTAACCTAAGGCAAATCTATACTAATATTATAAAGCTGAAGAGTTTGTTTGTTTGTTTTAACGCGCTAATCTCAGGAACTACTGGTGCCAATTGAAAAAATATTTTTGTGTTAAATAGATCGTTTATCGAGGAAGGCTTTAGGCTATATAACATCACGTTGCAACTACTAGGAGCGAAGAAACAATTGAAAATGTGGAAAAAACGGGGAAAATTATTCATCTTTGAGGGCTTCCGTTGCGTGCGCTGCGAAAACGGTTCAAGATATCAAAAAAAAAGAATGAAAGAATTATTCCTCTTGAAATGATCTAACAAAATGTCCTCGACAGTACCTATATGTCTATCTTTTAAGATTAACTCACTAGAACCGTTTTTATGATAATAACTATTCCATGCCGACGAAGTCGCTGGCACAGCTAGTCAAATATAATTTAAATAAGTAGTTAATTATTAAAGCATGTACATATATCATTTGGAGTAAAATTTGAAATGAAATGAAATGAAATGAAATAGTTTATTGTCAGGCAACTAGGTTATTAAAGGTGTTAACACTCTTATAGCATAATCTAAGAACTAGGTTAGTTATAAGACAAGAAGGTTCTCTAGCCGCTGCCCGTATGGGCTTACAGACATTGTGTTTTAAGTTAAAAAGTAGGTAATTTAATCTTATATCTAAAACTTACAATGCAGATGTCAAGATTAAACTTTTAGAGAATGTCAACCAGAATTGTCATTGTATGTTGTTCAGTAATTTCATTTGAGGTGCATACTTGTACAATATGGTCCAGTGAAGTAATTCCTGTATTCCGGGTATATTCCTTTATTTGCAGGTGTATATTATATTCCTCAGTTGAATGTTTCCGCAGACGTGTGAATGTCCTATGTGCATAATATTCATGTTTCTAAATGCAAGCCTTCAAACTTATCCTTGTAGGAGCGACTGTGGCTGCTGTACAATATTTGTGTTGGTAAGTATAGACATTGATTACACCGGTTTTTTTTACATAGATTCTGAGTCTTAGTATTTTTACTATATAATGTACTAATATATATAATCCTTGTATTTGAGAGTAAGTAATTTTGATTTTAATTTGAATAAATAAGTAATTTGAAAGCAACCGTAATTAAATTTACAGAAATTTGCTCTGTAGATTGAAACATCAATATACGCTTAATTTAAAATAATAAATTGCGAAGATAAGAGAAGTTTGGCAAGCGTAATGACTACCATCAGACATGTGGTTTTATCATCGATGTGATAATGTCAACAGAAAGAAAAAAAAAATGCAATTTTTTTTTGTTATGGAATCCATAAGTGGTAACCAGTATCCAAGTGAAACAATATGGAGTGCTTTTACTGGCACACAATGGCTCACTCCGACATATTCACCACTGAGCAATGATCGACCCGTATTACTTCACAACTGCTCACTAGTTACAATATTCACGATAAATTCTGAATGGTTCTTACAGGGTTATTTAGTAAAATGTTTTCAATTTACTAATTTAGACAGACTGAAAACGTATGTAGTGTATCGCGCGCTCGAGACGAGGACTATATTCAGCATTTGGTAGGCACAGGCTGAAATGATGATGATTAAACATTGAAAAAAAACTATTCAGATTTATGAACCTATATTTATCTCTAAATACCTCTGTATCCTCCGTGTGCTTCAAAAATTGGCTTTTAACTATAAAGTTATCACTAGAGATTTTTTTAGTAATTAAGACCTTTATTTGTTTTTTGGTCAATGTAGGAAGGTTTGTTGAAAATATTTGTTTTAATTATGAACGCTCGCCACACATGATACTTAGCAGCTTTACCTATTTTACCTAAATTTCATCTCCATGGTACAATTTATAACCCAGTATAGACACTTTCACATATTCCTCGTAGTTTAGTTCCCCATATGCAGTAGGTATAGATAGCGCAACTATTTTCTGGAACTGTTCGCGGTGACGGGAACAGCAGGTTGTTAAAACTACGCCGTTTCAAACATGGAACAATGTTTTAGGGTTAAAACTGGTGTTTGGTCTGGAGCGTGTTATGCATGGAGGAAGGAAATAAGTTCGAGTGAGAGTGACGAAATTCTATTGTCAAAAGTTTTCTAACCTCGATAACGAGGTTCAGACACAGATTAGAGATTGATGTACTTTCTGATTCTTTAGGTTAGGTATTCATTCTATGGTATAAGGGTAATCTGACCGACATCAAAAGATAACATTATTTGAAGACAAGAATACAATCTGAGGTATACCTTCCCTGGAGGAACTTGGGCGTCTACAACTTTGTATGATTCGATTCTGCAGGGCACTCACGAACCTCAGATATAAATAACACGTATTAAAGAAAGGGAGGTGTTATCGAACTAACGGAAGATTTTAAAATCAGGTAAATATTACTCATTGGTCACCCATCTGAAAACATATCCCGTTAATATATTAATTACCTACTATGACTATCGCATAAATTCGCGTATGTATTCTTCATCCGCTGCAATATCCCGCGCTGAGCCGCACTTATCTCCTCGCTGGCTGAGCACGAACTAATGAGTCAGAATATTTAACCGCTGAATGTGAACCTGCATAATTGATTTACGAGGCTCGCCGCTGCATCAGGGAATCCAATTATTATAGAACTGGCCAACGCCCAAATTTATCCCGTTACCTACTTACCAAATAGTTTTCCTAGTTTCAGGAAAATGTTTTAGAATACTTTCAGACTGGCTTTTGACTTTTTTTACTTGTAAGTTCTTATTTCTTGTTCTTATTTAATTAAAGATTTGCATAAAAATTGAAACTTAAAATACGATCACCTATTTTGATTTCTAACAATTTATGATTGGACGGTCTTTATTGAAAATAACACAACGTAGAAACCATTTTAATGGACGCATCGTAAAAATTATAATAATAATAATAATAAAAATGTTTATTGGACACACAAATTCTTATAATACTAACACTTATTAATAATGTAATTTAAATTTAAAATAGGGCATTTTAGAAAACAAAAGATATGTCGAGCAGCTGCTACGCTGAGAGAAAGTGGTCTCTCGTGTTCGTTCTTCGTTACTTGTAAGTATATTGAACTTTTCTGCGCCCTTTTTCAACTGTTTAAATAAGCATTACCGACATTGTTCCTAAATATGTTAATTTATAAACATCTTAACATTTTTTTAACAACTACTTGATAAGTACGTTTCGAACTATAAACAAAATAGTTGACGATGTTTATTAAGGAAAAGAACTTAAGCTTAAACAAAGGATACTCCACAAGTAAATTTTATACAAAATTGCATCCTTTATGGCCATCACTTACCTTATTTACAATAATAAAATATAAAAACAAGGGAAGAAAAAATAAACATACTACTTCTAACTACTACAAAAAAGGGGCACTTGGAAAATCTTTAGAAAAGCCTAAAGATAATTAATAATCATTAAATAATCCTTTACTATCTCAGTTTAACCTGTCATCTCGCAAACATTAAAATTTGCATTTTTAATGTTTGCGAATATAATATAATATTTATTTATATATATTTTTTTTTACGTCGACAAATTCTCCAATTCATTACATTAATGCAACTCAATAGTGAAGTTTGCTAACCAACCGGGAGCAGTTGTCTTGCTTCATTTGACAGTTTGCTAATTTGCCCAGTTAACTTTACGTAGGAGGAAAACTGTTTAAAAAACTCGAGAAAACCAAGGAAAAATAACTTGAAAATTTCTTGACTTCAGTTCAAGATTTAGGTGCATATTTTATTCAAGTAGCGTACTAAAGTAGTAGTAGTTGTGTTAAAGTTTGTGAAACTTTAACTGCTGCTTTAAAGTAGATTTTTTATCGAAACGAATGACGACAAAAGTAAGCATCTAGCTGCCATCTTAATAAGACGTGTGTGACGTCTTCTGCCGATTTCAATTCCGGAATAAGAACATCGCTACACATTCAGGAAGGAGGGTTACGCCTTATTATGGTTCCTGTGAGCTGATGATGATGATAATACCTTAAATGTATAGAAGAGGAAATTTTAATTTAAGATAATTATTGATCGTATAAGTAGTGTTGAAAAACTTTTGTGAATCTGAGAAATTTATTTAGCTTATTGCATAAATAATTGTTCAGAACTGGAGCAGCAAGACTGGAGCTTTAAGTAAAAGGGGGTAAGTTAATGCTAAGTTTGCTCAGAACATTGGGAAAGAGCTTTAAGTACCTTTCTGTTTACCTACTTGTCTTGGAAACTCACAGGCCAATATTAAGTTAACGTTTTAATATGTTTTAAGACAGATTATTTTCTTGGACTTTAAAATAAACATGATTTATCACTTACAAAATATCAAGTTTTCATTTCATCTCTATAGGCTCTAGGGTTACATCAACTTGCGTACTATTAAGCAACTATGTATATTGATTCTACGATCTAGCGCGCTTAAACTCAAATTAGGTGTTCGTGAATAATTTAGGTTATAACAACTATCCCGTTTATTATTATTGTTTATTTATTTTATATTCCAGTCCCTTATTCCTGCGCAGGGCTACTCAGCTGGCCGCCCGCCCGGCGGTGGCTGGGGGTCATTTACTGCGGGCTCCAGGGCTCCGGTGCTGCCTCCATGTTTATTTACTCACCTAATGCTGTTTATTCAAACTGCTAAGTTTCACTTTCAATGTTTTGAAAGTCGAGAACTGGCTTAGTTCTAGTATGTAGGTAAGTTTGTATGAATTTGTCGAAATCTGGTGTCGCAAATTTTCCGACTGCTATAGAAGGGTCGCTTACATGGTCACGGCAGATGGGACAGTTCTATTGTCGATGAAAGTACAATAAGTACATTATTATTTGATCATTTATGAAATAAACTAGTGAACGCCCGCGGCTTCGCTCGCACTATTTCAGGATGAAAAGTAGCCTATGACACTCCTAAAACTTCATACTAAAATCATGATGATCCGTTCAGCCGTTTTGCGTGATGAGCGTTTAAATAAACAGATAAACAGAGACACAGATAAACATACAGAATGTCTAGAAATAAATTCGAAGTATTTCTTTTAAATATCTTCAATGGTCCAATTTTCGCCCTCTTATCAGCTTTATTGCATGTATAGATATAGATTTATATGTCTAAATATGTACTGTAATCAAGTTTTTTACAGAGCCAGGAGCACAGTGGGTGCGTTCCGCTTGGACATCGAGTTACAAGAGGTTGCCAAGGACACGGTCTTCCACTTTCCGTGGGTGTTTCCTATCCGGTCACACCCCGCTTGTAACACTGACCGGTTAGGAATGAAATAGAACATAATTTGGACATTCCTATCCGGTCACATCCCCTTGTAACACTGTTTCTATTTACCTAAATTTCATTTGCAACCGGTAGAACTATATTTTAAATCAATTATTCTGATTGCTTTATACATTGTATTTCATATCCAGTAAGTAGCTTGCTAATGTGTAATTTTACATAAGGCATAATGCAATTGTCTTTTCTTAGCTACCTTATAACTGTTTTAGTTTTAATATAACTTTTTAAAGTTAGCTATATTACACCAACAGCAGCAACTTTATTTCTACAACTCGAACTCTTTGAAATACGAGAAAAGAAACAGCTGTGCCATACAAATAGTTTGAGTACGTGTCTTTACTTCTAAATATATTAATATTTTTAGTGTGACACCAACATAGAGTATCACCTCGTGGATAACATTGGGTAGACTTGGAATAGACTGATGATGAATCACACATTTTACCTTACATTTAAACCACCACCTGGACTGAGATACATACTTAAATATGCTTCTGTAACGTTGACTTAATACCGTAGTACCATAACACTATACCTCTAATTTAGTGCCTATAAAGAGCTAGGAAGTAAGTACACTACGAGGGACAGCGGTATCATTAATCACATTAGGGAATAATATCGCAGTTAATAGGCGTATAGTTGTAGCTGGGCACTAAATATGATACACAATGCCTGAAACGTTGCCGGGAATTTACGAGACCTCATAATGGACTAATGAAAGCATTAAGACATAGAATGGCGCGCGATTATTCAAGTATGCTATATGTACATACATTTTTAAAACTGGATAAGTTCTTACGTTTCATTTTACTTGAAGACTTGGAAAATTTGCTTTTTTATATATCAACTATCGTATTATAAGTTAATATACCTTCCGTGGTTTAGGTGCTTGTGAATGATAGATTCAATCAGTCAAACAAAAGTCGATATGCCAAGTCAGCAGATGATTTTTAAATTCTTGCCTTAAGAGAAAATCTACTCTTATTCCAACTTTTTTATGTACATAAACACGACAAAGCGATAACACCATAAATGAATATTTAGGTCTTGATTATTTGAAATTTCAATTCAAAAGTATGTCCATCTAGTAAAAGAATCGCGCGGTGGTTACTGAGGTTTAGAACACAGTCAGTTTACCGAGAGGCTAAAGTTGCGGCTAAATTTTGTAAACATGCATTAGTTATGTGTAGGGCTTAGTTGTTTCAGCCTGTAATGAGCTTTCACAATGAAGGGAAACCACACAAACTCTCCATGACTGAATTACTTATGACATAACTGTTTATAGTTCTGAATTATGTGCTAAGTTTAACTTTATGTTTATGAAGGCTATTTTTGTGGATAATTTTTAGCGTCTCATGTAAGAAATAGCATGACATTTATTCTTTTTTGACATTCATAGTAGGCAATAATTAAAGAAAAAGCTTTATTTTACTGTTCTTTAATAAAATTGAATACCACGATATGTAGTCATATCGTGGTATTCTACTTATCTTGGCCAAACAACATAGTAATAGGTTATACTATGTATGCATACAGTAATATCATGTTATTCCGGCACCGATCTCTGTTATTGATCACTGAGCGCAGAATCAATTAAACGATATTGAATAGTCATTGTCAATCAATAATTTAATAACGTTCACCTTAATTACTTGATTATTTAATAAATATTACCACTCCTTCCTTGTGTTCGATGGCTGTCGTTTAAATGCACTCATTGTTTACTTTTTATCCTACAAACTAAAAATAAATAGGTACGTTTTCTACCTTAAAACTAAAATAAATAAATGAACACTTACACACAATCTAAGAGACACTCGTAAGAACTGATATGATTGCTGAATCAATATCAAAATTACTTAAAATTATAACCCGTCAAAACTACTAACAGTACTATAAAAGTCTTTCAACACCTTTAGAAACTTGAATGGTTTGTATTGCGCCAGCCAGTCGAACACGCGTGCTAGTCATGGTTTCTGAATGATCCAGTTGAAGGGGCCCCCAAAGTCGGCCAGGCTGGGGCCCTCGAAGGCCGCCTCGTGCTCAGGGGGGCCGTAGCTGTATCCTGAAAGATACAAAACAATTTATTGGTAATGCGTTGACGGTGCGTTTCATTAGAAAAGCCTCTTTGGTTGAAGAATAGTGGATACTATTTGAAAAGAGCAGCTAGTTATTGCAATGGCAATGTCAGTGACAGCTCATTCAATTGGTTGTTTGTTTTTAGTTGTTTTAAGTTGTTTTCCCTTGTAGAAGAAGAACAAGGGAAGAAAGAAAAACTAAAAATACTACTTCTAACTACAACAAAAGAGGGGGGCACTTAGAAAATCTTTAGAAAAGCCTAAAGATAGTCTGCATTTCAGCGTCCCCAGCATACTGGCCGCATTACCACGCTGGATGGCAATGCTGATCTGATTTAGCCTTGTGTTAATGAAAATAAATTATAATTACCTATGGTGTTGTAGTCTACTGGAGAGCCATACGAGGTGCTCGGAGGTGACGCGGAGGGCGCCGGCGCAGGCGCTGGTGCTGCTGCCAGCTGGTTCTTCATCAGGTAAGTGAGCAGCACTCCGCCGACGGAGAACAGCTTCTGGAAGAGCGCCAGGAAGAAGAAGAACGTAGCTGCCTTGATGATCACCACCTTGGATATCACGAACAGCGCGATCATTGCTGGAACAGAAGGTGGGTTGATTAATTTGGATGTTATATTACTTTTTGGCGGATTATTAGAATAAGAATTAAATATCGTTTTAATGTTGATTGCTATAGTCACAAAATAAGATCAACATATCTAGGCTGTGATATAGGTTGAAATGCTTTGTATAAACACGTAATAACAGCTGCAAAACCAATTGTCATTCCCATCATTTAATTTATTTTCTTGTGTCAAGTTGGTATATTTGTAATGACCACAAGTCAAATTACAGTAAAGACTCATGATACCAAGGAATAGATTTTTTCTTTTAATATTTGTGAGTCAATAGAATGTATTCCTAATGAAACTGTACCTATATCTACTTAACTTGAATATACAGGAAAATATTTGAAATTAATTGATTAAAAAAAAAATCTTTTGTGAAACAATGAATAATTTAGCATTAAAAACGTACCCAATAGCTTAAGTTTATTCTTCTTCTTCTTAGCGCGCGCTTCCTCCGGCAGCGCCACGCTGGCGGCGGCGGCGCCGTGCGTGGTGCTCTCCATCTCACAGTAACAACACGCCACCATTACAAAAATTATCACAAGCTGTTTCAACATCGTGTTGCACTCTCCGAACTTCGATACAAACACAGTCCCAATTAGGAGCTTCCGGAAAATTCCTTTCAACTAATTTTATTTCAAAAATGGTGGTCACTTTGTTTAAGCGCCCGTTCTATTTTTAATTAAATGTTGGCGCCAATATTTGTTCTCCTTTTCAAAAGTTACGGGCGGCCAGTATTTCACTTTTTTCGTAGCTAAAAAGTTATGAGCGGGTATTTTAGGCAGGAAGTTATGTCGACTGAACCGGCCCGTTAGGACCCTCGTTAATAAATAAGTATCGTTAACAAATAGCGTACGAGTAAATTCCGTGTTTCAAGAAAGTTTTTCATTGTTTTCAAGTCAAACAAATCAGCCACGGTTTTCCCTTTCTGTGACTAATTTTAAAATTGCGCGTTTTGTGAGGTGTGCCCAGTTACAACTTGTATTTAAATTTTTACGCTTGTCAAAAAATTTCTCCCGACGAAAGTAAATGAATATGTAGGCACGTACCGTTGAATATTCAAACTTCAGTAAAACAAGAGGAGAAAGTACATGGCAGTCTTTAAATGGCATAAATGTAATGTCAATTACAAATGAAACGGTAACAATAACTTATATTTTAAATAATGCCATTATTTTCGCAGAATGATCGTAGCATAATTTTTGCTCTTTTTGCTGAAATTCTGTTGATGATTACAAAATAAACTTTTGAAATACATTTCGTAAATTTTCATTGAAAAACATTAAAGAATTCCACATAAAATAAAAATATGTACCTACGCAATAAATGTGGAAAATCGAGTTGCATTGGAGCGAATTCACATTTTCTTCAATTTTTTATTTGATGGCCATCATTGCTCATGCAGAAATAATTAAACTAGTATACCTTCTATACATAGTGGGTTCCACTACTCCATAAGAATGTTTCAAATATGTGAGTCTCCTCGACAAGGTATGGTCTGCTGAATCTATTGATTACCTTCCTAATTTATGGGATCGGTCCTCGCAATAACTGGTGATTTTTGTGTATCAATTTCAATTTTGAGGTATTTTATAAAGTTTTCCTTTAAGTTACTTCCTTCTTCGCCAGTTTCGTTTCACAACTACTATAGATCTATTAACCTACAATAACTACATACATACAACACCTACATATATTCTCACAAATCTCCAAATGATTCTGGTCGTCACATAAACTTTGCTTCGCTCAAATCCTTGTCAAAATCCGTCGCACAGTACGGACATATTCTAAAAGTCTCTGCAGAAAATAAATAAAAAATAAGGTTCAAAGTGATTGTGTTGAGCTCGAAAAGTGCTAGTTTACTAATATAAAGGTGTATTAACGTGTACGCAGTATAATTTGCAGTTAATATTGCTATAAAGGTGCGTAATTTGGTGGATAAAATCTTTGTTTTGATTTTGAGTTGCCTGCATCTACCCCCTAAACTTGGAAGATAATCATTTAATCCTAAGCAAGTCACTGGCAAAATTCTCAGAGCAAAACACACCGATCGTCTACGCTCCTAGTATGAATGTCATAGCACGATTATTTTATACGTCGAGAATCCTATTTTAATCAGTACCAAGAAAATCTGAAAGAACAATGAGCTGCTCAGCTTGCAACAAGAAGATAAGCTCAAACCGCCACCTTCAATGTGTTCGCTGCCGTTCCAAGTACCACGCGGAATGCCTTAATCTGAAAATTGAACAATTCTACGCGTTATCTGGAGAGTATCTTTCCAACTGGGTATGCCCTTTATGCTCCAACATAACCAATCGCAGCAAGCAAAATGAAAATACTCCTGTACGTAAATCGCAAGTGCCCTATTGCGATCTATCTATGAACATGTCTTTTGATACTTCTGATCAGTCTGTGTTGCAGTGCTCAGTGCTATCATGCGCCGACACTAGTGCCGCGCCCTCCGCTGCCGCTGCTCCTGCGGGCCCTGCTCCTGCGACCGCCGGCCCGCCGCCAGCGGACGCGCCTGCCGCACTCAACACCGTAGTTACCATGGAAAAGATTGGTGCTTTGCTCGATCAGAAGTTGAACAATATCTTGGGTAGTTTTATGCACGATTTCCGTAAGGCTTTGAAGGATGACGTAAAAATTTTGGTCCGTGAAGAGATCAGAGCTACGGTGAATCACCTGAAAGATGAATTTACTACCACGACTAACTTTATCTGTGAAGATCAGGCTGCTATGAAGAAAGAAATTACAGAGAAGGCGCGAACAATTAAAACTCTTGAAAATCAAATAGTTACTCTCCAGATCGAGCAACGCTCATTAAGCTCACGAATATCATCCATGGAGAGAATGACCCGGAGCCAAAATATTGAAATTCAAGCCGTCCCGGAGTCTAAAAATGAAAATCCTATTGGATTATTTAATAATCTATGTAAAATTTTAAAACTAGATATATCTCCGGATCAGATTCACTCCTGCCGCAGAGTAGCCAAGCTGAACTCGACGTCGGACCGGCCCAGAAACCTGCTGGTGACGCTTGTCAACCCTAGCTTACGGGACAGCGTCCTGTCTGCCTGCTACCGGTACAATAAAACGAACAAGGGCGACTTGTTGAACTCCTCGCACCTGGGCCTCGCCTGTAACAAGCAACGCATCTACGTGACGGAACACCTCTCCCCGGAGTGCAAGGCGCTGCATGCCGCTGCAAGGAAGGCTGCCAAGGAGAAAGGCTTCAAGTACGTGTGGGTGAAGTACGGCCGGGTTTACATGCGTAAAAATGACGGAGCTAATTGTGTTCTAGTTAAAAATTTGGAGACCTTAAATAATTTAATTTAAATATTCATTAGTAACTTAATATAATAGTTCTTACATAGATTTAATATATACGGATATAAATACAAACTTTTGTTATGTTAGTTTTCTATCAAAATGTTAACCGAATAAGGTCAAAGCAAAAATTAGATGATGTCTTTCTTAATATATTAAATTGTAACTACGATATTATATGCTTAACTGAGACTAATTTTAATGATAGTATTTTTGATGGCGAATTTATTGATGATCGATACAATGTTATTAGGCGTGATAGGTATACGACTAATGTTCGTAAAAACGACGGGGGCGGGGCACTGTTAGCTGTTAAAACAGATATCAACTTCACTCGCAAGTGTTCATGGGAATCTAAATTAGAGGATATCTGGATAAGTATCGAACCAAAATGTAAAAATAATAAGATAATTAATGTTTGTTTATGTTATCTGCCGTCTCATTTATCTAATGTAGAAATGTGTGAATTTTATCATAACTTTCAAAGGGTGATGCTCCAAAAAAGTGATTGTGAGGAATATCTTTGTATTGGCGACTTTAATACTCCACTTATAAATTGGTCAAAATCTACTGATTCAATAACAATGTTACCGGATGAACCCCGCGGCCAGAGAGCGGAACTTTTAACTGAGAATATGACTATTTGTGGTCTATATCAGTTTAACAATATTTCTAATAGGTATGGTAAATTCCTTGATCTTGTTTTTTCTACTTCAAAATCCTTGGAAGTGTATGGCTCGGAACCTCTTAGTAAACTCGATAGATACCACCCTTCTCTTGTTATTGACATTACTTCGCTATCGATTATGGTCGAACCTGTAAAACAATTTAAGCCACGTAAAGAGAGGCGTTTGAACTTTAACAAAAGTAATTATGCAGATATATGCTCTGACTTGAACAATGTTGATTGGCATTACACTTTGAATAGTCAGGAATGTCAGGATATAGACACTATGGTAAATCAGTTCTATAACACGTTCAATGACATATTAGCCAAACACACGCCATTGACTAAACCGATGTCTGGTGATACACCTGCCTGGTTCTCACCTGGACTTAGAAGGTCCCTTGTTGAAAAACAAAAATATCACCATCGGTACAAAAAGTTCAAAAATCCACGAGATTATGATACTTACTCCATGCTGCGCCAGCGATGCAAGAGGCTCATAGATCATGACTATGATACTTTCTTAAAATCGGTAGAGGCTTCCATTGAAGGTAATAATATTAAGCACTTTTGGCGCTATGTTAATAGTAAAAAAGGTAGTAACTCCGTACCGTCTACCATGTCTTTTGGTGGCAAAACTACAACTGATCAGAAAGAAATATGTGAACTCTTTTCATCTTACTTTAGCTCTGTGTTTGTGCCGATAGATTCCACTTCTGACAATATATCAACTCTACAAGTCGCTAACCTTTCAGTTGACCACACCAGTGCTTCTACTTCAATAAATAACGTGATAAGCAACACTTCTATAACACGCGCTGATATTCTTCGCAAAATTATTAAACTCGATGTCAACAAGGGAGCTGGGCCAGACAAAATACCTCCATTCGTTATTAAAAATTGTAGGAAAAGTCTGTGTACACCTCTTCTAATTATCTTTAATACATCTTTACGTTTAAGCATCTTCCCGACACAGTGGAAAACAGCGCACATTGTCCCTGTATTCAAGTCAGGTGACAAGTCGCGATGTGATAATTACCGCCCTATAAGTATACTTAGTTGTTTGGCGAAATTATTTGAGTCTTTGGTCTATGATGTTTTATACTTTCATATATATCCGATTTTATCCACCAGACAGCACGGTTTTATTCGCAATAGATCTACTACTACCAATCTACTCGAATACAAAAATTACTTGTGCAGTGCATTTGCCAAACGTGTTCAAGTCGACAGTTTATATACTGATTTTTCTAAGGCTTTTGACAAAATAAGCCATAAAATCTTAATTATAAAATTATCGAATTATTACGGCATCCATGGCAACCTTTTGAGATGGGTTGAGTCATATTTATCTAGGCGAAACCAGTTGGTTGCACTCAGAGGCTTTTTATCGGCTCCGGCGAATATAACGTCTGGCGTGCCCCAAGGCTCGCACTTGGGGCCTTTGCTCTTTATTTCCTTTATTAATGATCTAATTAGTAACCTCCAGAGTCCTTGTTTATTATATGCGGATGACCTAAAAATATACTCAGCCATTAAATCTACACAAGATTCTGAAATCCTTCAAACTGATTTATCTATGATTGATAATTGGTGTCGAAACAACCAAATGTTTCTGAATATCAAAAAATGTTGTATTATTTCTTTCACTACCAAACATAATAAAATTATCTATGATTATAAACTCAATAACCATATATTAGAACGCAAATCAGTTGTAAAAGACTTGGGTGTATACTTTGACGAAAAATTAACTTTCCGTGAACATTATGATTACATTATAGATAGAGGTAACAAACTTTTGGGTTTTATCTCCAGAACATCAAAAAGCTTTAAAAATCCGTACTGTTTATTAACATTATATTTTTCACTTGTTCGAAGCGTTCTAGAATACAACTCAGTCATTTGGTCACCCTATTACAAGGTGCACATAAACCGCATTGAACGTGTTCAGTCTAAATGTTTAAATATGCTCTTTTTCAGACTAGGCTGGAATCGACAAGTCCGGTCCTATGTCAATAGATTAAAGCGAATTAAATTAATGTCTCTTGAAGATCGCCGCAAATACTCCGATTACATATATTTATTTAAAATTATTCATGCCCAAATTGACTCACCCTCACTCCTGTCTTGTATCAACATCAACATTAATATAAACCCTAATTCGCGCAGGCCCCAAAATATATTCTCTCTCAGTGTTTATAAAAATAATACATCTCTATACAACCCATTAGTTAGAATGTGTCGCAAATACAATAGTATCCTAGCGAACCACCATCAGTCACTGGATGTATTTAATTCTGTGTTATCCACATTCAAGCGTAATGTTCTAGCTATTTTAATGCAAAGCTATGCATGATCACTAATTGTAAGATAAAATTTAGTCTGTAATTATGTTGTCCTTGTTTATCGTTGTTGTTTGTTAGACAGAGAATACAGTACCAGTTAGGTACTGTATTCTCTGTTTAACACAGGTTTTTGAAAATAATAATCAAATTCATATTGTTCAAGCTGTGTACACTCACCTGAGGAATTTGTTCTGGTTCAAAACCAGTTTTGAATGTGTATTTGGCTTATATATGAACTCATTCTGTTATGTGTACCGTTATAAATAAATAAATAAATAAATAAATAAAACAAGATCAAGCGTAGAGATCGCATTTCCTAACATGGCAACACTAAGTGAGAAAATGGCGCGAAACGAAGCCAAATGAAATAAAATCTGGAAACGAACCTCGGTTTCCATTAGCCAGGGTTGCCAACATAAATTTACATGCCTGGAATTTGCTGGATGGACAAATGTCGTTATTTATGGAAAAAATATCCTAGCCTCGGATTGGTTGGGGGGAGATTTTCTTGTTTATGCTTTGTTACGAGTAAATATGTGTCAATATTCTAAGCTTTGTTTTATGTAGATTTATTACTGTTGTTGAGCTTTCATAACTAGCTAATCTTCTTGTTAGAGTTAGTTTGTCCATTTATATTTAATTCATATGTATGAATCGTATGTACCTTGTACATAATCGTAATTTCTATTGAACAATAATATTTTATAACAATAAAACTAGCACATGTCATATGAATAATTTATTTATGCTATATACATACAACTTTAATTCCATCTAAATCAAACTATATGCATATATCAAAAGAAAAATATCATTTAAATTGCATATCTACAAGGATTTAAACTCACAAAACATTTCAGCGATGGTAAATAAAAGGACTGTGTGATAAAACTCATGATGAATCGCAAAGTGGAAGATGAAATGCAAGCCTCGGTGTAATAAATAGGTGCTTAAATTGAATATATGTCGTAGATTTGCATCCCGGGGGGGTTAGCACAAACATAAACATCGCGGAATAAATATTGTTTCTTATAATCGGATAGATTAGGGCATAATTAGTTTAATTGAGTATAGCTGTGCATATTTTTACGGATTTCGTGGGTGTTTTCAAATGTAAGAAAAGGTATATTTTTCTGTGATTGCTTGAGTTGTATAGGTAACAAACTTCGTTGGGTTATATTCTCATACCATGCTCAAAACGTTTTGTATGACTTACCAATAACTATGCGAACCATTCAATATATTATAAAAACTATAGTTATTTCACATTTTTAGTTACAATAGTTACAACTAAGCGTACAACAGTAGTCTCGCAGGTTTACATTCATTTGACAAACGACGGCCGCGGGATGCGCGCGTCACTCGTAGCAAAAATAATATATATTCGTTAGCCGTGCGTTTGCATCTGCGCTACCTAATTAATCTATGAGGACTGGAACTACTTGGACGTGTATCACATATTTGGTTGGACTCAGAAATATAATAAATCTATCAATATTTACATAACATTTCTGAGTTTCATGTTAAGAATATAATGTTGAGAGAAGTTACTATGCTAAAATCTCATTTTAGTTAGCTGAGATTATGGATTTAAATAAACTATACATAATTTAAGTACAATTAGTTCAGCATCAGGCCAAATGTGATCAAATTATAGATAGATAGATAGATAAATACTTTATTAAAACACCACAAATGAAACAATACAAAAAAAACATACAAATTAGAATCAGCGTCTTAATTGGCGGCCTTATCGCTAAGAGCGATCTCTTCCAGGCAACCAATCTGGCAGGGATATATTCTTCAAATTTTGTAACAGTTAACTAATACTTAAAAGGCTCATATAATTGGACTTATCGATCTTCGCTCAGATGTGTGTAAGCAAGGAAAACATACAACATGTATCTCTGAACTCCGCAGTTAAGTTCTCTATTGGCAATATTCGCGTACTTTAGTTTCCAATAAGCCGGTGAGCGATCCAAAAAGAGTTTACGAGTTTACCAATACCTCGCCGGCACTATAAAGTTCCACACAAATTGGTTTAAAACTGCCAACTCTGGCGCTTGCACGCGCAACTTCAAATTGAAAACAATCATCGAAAGCAATCAGGGGTTTGGAAGTTTGCTTCATAGACGTATGGCGGGATAATAGACTAACTTAAATTGTTCTATTACAAAACGTGGTTTAAATATTAGTCTGGGACTTTGAAAATAAAAAGTCGGTCAAACAATCAAATTGTCAACTTCAAATTGGAACGTTGATTATCATTGGTAACATTTTGACAGTTTGATTATTATGACAGTAAACAGTCAAATTTAAAACAACGAAAACGAGATCAGTATTTTCGAAGTTCTGGACTAACAGTTAAACCACGTTTAGTAATAAGACCCATAGTTTGTAATATTTTACTTAATTATTTGTTACCGTTAATTATGCGTATTTCATGAGTGCCTTAATAATAATACCCAAATACCCATTTATTGGCAATGGATAATTATTACAGAAGAATGATCAGTAAGATTCATCGTTAAATAAATATAATTAATAAACCGTTATAAAAATTTGCTTATTTAATTTTGTAGGTTCACAATTATTTACATTTAATATTTCTAATACTACATCGGTTAAAATATTTATTTACTAATGTATTATTTATTTAAGCTAATCACAGCGTATGTAGCGTGGGATCAATGGACCAAATTCAATGGATATAGAGCATGGCTGAGCTCAGTAAGCCATGAATACTAATTTAGTTTGGTATCCTAAAAACAACAATATCTATACACTGTAATAATAACCAGTCCATGACTCCATAGCCTAAAATTGTACCATATCTACAATAGTGTTTTTATATCCAAACCTCTATATAATTTTGTTTTTTACCCGGGTTTTAGACTCAGTCTGTAGACCAGTCAAACAATATCATGGTTCTACGAAGCACATTTTGCCATAATAAATTCAACAAATCAGCCGCCAATTGGTAGGGTTGTCACGTTTACAAATTCAGAGTGGCTTTTGAATTTTTCGCAGAAATGAATGAAGCTGAAAATTGATTCTTGATTTATCTGAGCGACTCGACTCGATTGAAATTTGACATAAATCGACCGTCATGTTGTTTCACATTATTATTAATGCTTTAGGTTCCATCTAGTTAATGGCTTTTCTGAAAAGAGTCTATTATGGTGTGATTGATACACCTACTATCAGTACTCACAGAATTTAATAACTTATCATTTGAACAAACGATTACTTTTGACTAAGTTATACATTTTACATCTCTCATGTTCGGTAAGTAGGTCCTTATTACCCCCAAATGGGGCTTGTAAGTAACCAATTAGCGCTCTAGGGTAATAATGTAGCTAGAAAAGCCCTAGGGCGGTAAGTAATTAAAAAAAAACTTTTTACTCATTCAAAAAGTAGACAAAGGAGGTCGCTTCGCTATTTAAACTCAAACTTCGTCGTATGAGTATAATCGTCATCAATTTTAAATATCGAACGGCGATGCTCAATTTCGTTCCTGACAAAAAAAAGATGAAAAAAGGCGGGAATAGAAAACTTTCATTTTAAATGTTGTTTGTTTTTGGGTTTTTTTTTATAAATACGTGCTAATTAGGAAAAATACATGAGTTCTGCAAGTGATGACGATATATTATGTAAGCTGCACTCCTGATTCAATGAAAATGGAAGCTGAAGTAGCAATTAACAATATTTTGCTTGAAAGTTCTAAAGAGAGATATTTGAAAACTTACGACGAGTTCATGAAGTGGCGAAAAGAAAAACGAGTAAGTTCTGATTTTGTCCGTGACCAGCAAATATCACAATCTCAAACTTCTAACATACCCATAAAACACCTGTCCCTAAAATTTTAAAATTGTTCTCATTTCACTATAAATTATAACCATTAAAATGTTTTATTCTTGTAATACGGGTTTTTTCTACTTACCTCACAATCGAGATGTAAAGCAGAGTAGTTAGCTCGGGTGTAAGCATCAATTGCACCCTCGAACTATATATTACTATCTCGGGCTGCAATTGATGCCTTACAGCCCTCGGCTACTAATCTACTATTGTTTCATTTAACAATAAATAACTCTTGTTAAAAGAACCGCAAAGTTGTGGCACTTGGGCCCTGACTCTATGTTCCTCAAAAACTTTACTATAAAATCAAGCAAATAGCGATCTTCAAAGCAATATAAATCTGGTTTCTATTGGGCAAGCTCTCAGGCAAGCCAGGCCTTGCTATTTCTTAACATCAGGTAATCTGTGGTCAAATGCAAATCTGTTTTACATAAAAAAGTATTTCGGGCATAAAATTGTAAACGAAAACATTGACTGTCTTTGTAGACTTAAAAAGTGTTAATTCATAAAAAGCGCCTACACGTAACAGCGAAACATAATAATCAGCTGTAACACCATTTGGTCATCATGTAGCAGGCACTTTGTTAAATGCGAGCTCTTTATGAAACTGTAAAATCTGGATCCAGACATGACTCGCGTATACACAATTATGTGAAGCTGACAGTTAATTTTAATGATATAAATTTTGTTCTCAATTTAATTTAGGCCGTTATTCATTGAGATAAATAACTTATGAATTAGGGAGTCCAGGCCCACGTACGAATATCTCAATAAATACATAACTACAAATTGTCTGAGCGATATGATTTTAATATTTCAATATTTACATCAATCATTTAGGACGTTAAAAGTTTATTTCCTTTGTAATGATATTACTTACTAGTGTCCTCGATATTTAATACACGTGATAATATATTAGAAGGCTGTCACTCTCAGAATCTATACATATAATAAAGTTGAAGAGGGTCGAAAGTCTGAACATTAAAGATATTTAAAAGAAAAATGTTTGGATATACTTCGAATTGATAGCAGAACTGTTCCAACACTTTCTAGAAATTTGTCTGTTTCTCTGTTTGTCTGTGTCTCTGTTTGTCTGTTTACTTAACCGCTCGTCACGCAAAAATGGCTCAACAGATCATAATGATTTTTGGTATGTAGGTAGGTTGAGATCTTTGGAGTGTCAGGAGCTACTTTCCTGATATAATACAAGCAAAGCCGTGGGCCTCCACTAGTACTATAATAATCATCATACTCATGATCGCGGTGATCTGTTGCTCTGTCACAGCGCAAACCTATCATGGATCCATCCAAGACTTTAAATTGTAATAGCTTTTCATAGAATAATACCTATTTATAAAAACGAAGTATTTACATTATGTAAACTAAGAAACAGGTACGAATACTATGCCTATACTTACCTAGTTTTATACAGTAAGTGCTTATTGGCTCGTATTGTTTACAAGTATTATAAATTATTATGTACCCGCATTTAACACAGCTTTCAGGATAAGCTAGTACATACAGAGCTTTACGACTGTCTCTTCTGACGGGGGCTACCATCAGTTCAACACTCCATAAAAAACGCTTATATGATAATAGTTTCAAAAAATATATTTACTTATTAACTCTATCTCCAGCAGGGTGCTAGACCGAAACGCCAATCAAAGACATCATAACTGACATGTGTTTCTGTAATCTACCAATCATCGAAGTTTCTATTATATTGTATAGAGCTTTTAGCTTCTTTTCCTTTTTTTAACTGTCCAAATTTATGAAACATTCTATCAGTTAAGCCAGACATTTAAAAAGTTAAGTTTGGCAGTTTTCAATTTTTTTTTTCTGACTTTTCAGACGAGGCTACTATCAGTGTTACATACAATGATGAATAGATGCTACAAGTGATGAATAGGTGCAAAACAGGAGCGACAAGCCATCAAGTCGCCGGTTGAGGCCATCTAATGAAGAAAGGATGATAAATGATGCGGCTGCCTCGTCTAGGCGACTGGAGCTTGGCTTGTAGGACTTGTAATATGACAAGTATTATTAATATATAGGCAGATAACTAAAAAAATAAGGTAAATAATAATAAATTACTTTACGCTAAACTGAAATTAGCGTATAGTAACACAGAACTTAGTTTTTTTACTTGTACTCAGGCAATTTTATTTATCAAAAACTTTCAAATTCAGATGTTTACATTTTTTTAAAAACCGTTGATCGCAATTCAATCATTAGTTTAATTTCAGTTTCTTTTTCTCTTCGAGTCATGTGAATCCCCCGTAGAATTGATTTTGCGAGTTGTCTTCTGATATACTTTGTTTCTTTTTTCAATTCTATTAAAAATTTCAAATCTGTAAATAGTAGTCCCCAAGTTATATTTAGCCGTAAGAAGCATTAATACTGTAGTACTCGCCCACGTGACGTGTTTAAACCTTATTTTAAGCCTTCCTGCCGCCCACGCCTTATTAAATAACCTGTGACGCCATTCTTCGCGAATTGTCTCACATATATTTTAAAAGGTTAAGGTACAACTTAAAATTTTTGTCATATTTAAATATGAATGTAATATTTTTAATGAATTGGGGAATCGAAAGACTCATTCATGTATACTTGGTACATAATTTGCATGATGAATAACTTTGATCTACTATCAAGTTGCATTCGTTTTCGTCGCTAGGCAATGAAGAAATAATATATATTTTTTACATGATATTGGCTTACGCTACTACAACTTGCCTGATGTTAAGCTACGTTATAATCTACGATCTAGCGCGCTTGCCTAGAAGAAACCGGTTAAATTCATATTAATCATTTAATTATAGAATTTTGTTGGTTACATTACTTTCAACTATGTATTAGGTAAGTTACTTTCTTCTGAAGTAAGCTATCAAAATTTTGAAACATGCTTTATTTATATACTGTTGAATATAGGCTTCGCGACTTACCTTAACTTATACAAATTGTTTCGTCTTTTGTTGTTTAAAACAGATTTTACTTATAAACTCACATAAAAGCCAATTACTTACGTTGCGTACAAAGACATGCTCTTACCTACTTAAAATAAGACTAATTTACCTAAATACCTATAATGGAGGCATCTAATTTGCTTTCCATTATATTTACGATGTAACTTATTTATATAAACTCTGCATGTTATTCAATTATTTACTTACCTGATGATTTAAAAAGCGTTAGATTAAATGTGTCCTGACAAACACATCTAAACAAAATAAATATAAAAACCAAAATAACTATTATAAAGACACAAACACTGATACATTGAAATATTTTCTCAATATAATATATAAATATTTTCACAGATTATGTTTTGAGGCCACGATTTGTATAACTTATTTTTTTATCAAATTCTGGATCACTTCACATACATAGAATTCAAACTTACATATATCTAACCTCCTCTTTCTAAATTAGTCAAATTGTGTTATCAGATGAAAAAAATATCTAAACTACTCAATGTGGTTTTCTGTTCACAACATTACTAAATCTTGTTTTCTAAAATCTAATAATAAATCCCACTGGCATGCATCACAAAGACACTGTTCTCAGTATTTGTAATTAGTTTAACTCTAATTTGATTCCAGACATGTCGGATTAACTCTTCAAAGGATGGTACAAGATTGCACTGACGTACCTATATATTGAGACTGATTTCTTGATGAATTAGAATTTTGTAGTCTTTGGAAACATAACATACGTGTATCTTATGTGGTCTTTGACAGAATAGACATTAATTAAATAGATATACGCAATTTGGCTCACGTATTTGGAAGATAAGAATAAAAAAACCTTAATAGATCATGATACTCGGACTTGATGCAATTTGACCACAAATTCAAGCCGAACTGATAACATAATCGCATTTCTTAAGAAGTTGGTTAATAAGTTGTACAACACACTACTGAGATGGATGGCGGACGCTACGAATTTCCTCAAGTAAACAAGTTCATATCAAAGTATGCTACAATGCTGTAGCAGTGCTACGAATTAAGCTACGAATCTTGTCTTATAATTTTCGTAGCAGATTCCGTAGTCGCATTGCTTTGAACAGTAAGTGTATGCAACGTAAACTTAGAACTAATTTGATGAATCCGGTGCAATAATGCGAAATAAATACCGTCGTGTAAAAAAAAAAGTTGCTAAAAACAGAGTATATAAAATTATAAAAGTGAATAATAATGAGGATATTTCTTAAATGTAAAACGGAACACAATTTTCTTAGTTATTATGTTTTATTCTAACAAAATAAATAGTTAATAAATAATTTACAAATATTTTTGGCAAGACTATAATCATTTCCTGCTACCCCTGGTTCTGCCTCCTGTAAGGTCCGTAGCTCTCGTAGCCGCCGTGTCCGTGGCCGGGGTACTCGTAGTATGTGGGGTGCGGCTCGTGGTGGAACTCCTGGGGGAAGATATAACTGTATTGTAATAGTTTCTTTTTGCTAAACCTGCGTTTAGGTTTTATTCAAAAAACCTCTTGGTTTGATTCGATTCCTGGCGGTGGTGCTTAATTTAGCTAATTTCATGGCAGTTTGAAACTGATATGATAGCAGGATATTAGGCTAAGTAGACACATAATCTTATAAGATTACATATGTGTAATCACAGAGTCCCAGATAAATCCATATTTTTGTCTATAGTTAAACATATGAATTTACCTGTAGTCGTGATTTTCTTAAAACGTAAATCCTATTTCATTTATGTTGTAAAATAAAGTTAAACTTTTTGGTATGATATACTTACATAGGGCCTGGAACCGCACTGAAGTTTTACCTCACTAGTAACAATAAGTGGCTGATAAAAATATGTTATTCCTGTTAGCCATGTTTCCAGTTTCTATTGTCGGCTCCCTGTCTGCTTGATTTCAAATGATAATGAGGTACATACATGTTTCCAGTTTCTAGTGTCGGCTCCCTGTCTGCTTGATTTCAAATGATAATGAGGTACATACATGTTTCCAGTTTCTAGTGTCGGCTCCCTGTCTGCTTGATTTCAAATGATAATGAGGTACATACATGTTTCCAGTTTCTAGTGTCGGCTCCCTGTCTGCTTGATTTCAAATGATAATGAGGTACATACATGTTTCCAGTTTCTAGTGTCGGCTCCCTGTCTGCTTGATTTCAAATGATAATGAGGTACATACATGTTTCCAGTTTCTAGTGTCGGCTCCCTGTCTGCTTGATTTCAAATGATAATGAGGTACATACATGTTTCCAGTTTCTAGTGTCGGCTCCCTATCTGCTTGATTTCAAATGATAATGAGGTACATACATGTTTCCAGTTTCTAGTGTCGGCTCCCTATCTGCTTGATTTCAAATGATAATGAGGTACATACATGTTTCCAGTTTCTAGTGTCGGCTCCCTGTCTGCTTGATTTCAAATGATAATGAGGTACATATATGTTTCCAGTTTCTAGTGTCGGCTCCCTATCTGCTTGATTTCAAATGATAATGAGGTACATACATGTTTCCAGTTTCTAGTGTCGGCTCCCTGTCTGCTTGATTTCAAATGATAATGAGGTACATACATGTTTCCAGTTTCTAGTGTCGGCTCCCTATCTGCTTGATTTCAAATGATAATGAGGTACATACATGTTTCCAGTTTCTAGTGTCGGCTCCCTATCTGCTTGATTTCAAATGATAATGAGGTACATACATGTTTCCAGTTTCTAGTGTCGGCTCCCTGTCTGCTTGATTTCAAATGATAATGAGGTACATACATGTTTCCAGTTTCTAGTGTCGGCTCCCTATCTGCTTGATTTCAAATGATAATGAGGTACATACATGTTTCCAGTTTCTAGTGTCGGCTCCCTATCTGCTTGATTTCAAATGATAATGAGGTACATACATGTTTCTTCTCCTTGAGGTAGCTGGCGAACCATGCAAGGAAGTATCCTGCCTTGTGTATTACCACCCAGAACACGAACGCGTAGATCAACTTCAGGATGAAAATCTTCTTTACGATCAGGTCCGCGAAGTACACTGGAATGCACGATAGATGGCATTATTAATAAAATGTTAAAACTTTTTAAGGTTTGCCGTGGTTCAAAAATTGATCTTTGATATTTTATACAGTTCAATCGGTAGTCAGCACCTATATATTTTTACATTTACATGTGAATCCTATCAACAGTAATTAAATAGTTTAACAGGTATTTTTAAATATCACTGCTTGAAAAGGATACACCAATATCTCGGCGCCTAACAACACCGCGAGATTGATTATACTCAATATTCATTGAGTCGCTTGAACTTGATCTCGCGGTGATATTCAATATTTTTAAACGTATTCTTTTATTTTACTTAACACATCTAAAAATGAAATTCTACACTAACCGACTTTCCGTGAATGACTGAAATGACTTGCAATTTTAGTCTTGTCCTTACAAGCATAATGTAATAGTAATAATGTTCATTTATATTTTTAATAGCATAAGTAATGTTGCAAGAAAATAAGGGTTAATAATGAGTACTAAGAGCTTTTTACTCTTTACCTTGCATTTATTTAAATGGAAATGGTTTAGCCGTCTGATGTTAAGTTCTAAAAATGATTTTTTTCTATTTTTAAAAACTCCAAAACCATTCTGAATGCAACGAATATGGATAGATACTCGTATTTTGATTTGGTATTGTGTCAAATCCAAACGGTATCGAAGTAGCGAGTGCTAGGAACGAACGAGTATGAATAAATATTCAAAACTAACATTTCTGCGAGATATTTCAATACGCGCCACGAATACAATGTGCGCTCTAGCTGGGCTCGGATATTATAGGTGTTGCTATGTACGTACCAAACTACGCAGGAATAAAATACTGGATTTAATAGCAATAAGGTAACTACAAGAGTAATACGCCTACCCTCAATATTAAAGTTATCTTTAATTTTTCTAATCGGCTATAAAATTATATCATTCTTATTAGAAACTAAATTTTCAACAAGTTCTCGAACAAAGAAAATAAACCTTTTTTTTAAAGGCTTCACAAATTACAACTAAGGATAAAAACTGGTTTAGCCCTTCCTTCTAATAAAACCATCTACCTAGTTTATTTAATCAAATATTTGACAAGAACATCAACTTCCAACCTATAATATTATAACCTCTTTAGAAGCATTCTTATTTTGAAATTGAAAAGCGAGTCATTCCCGCGTTGAATGCGCGCGGGAAGCGATTGGGAAGCCATTATCGAATGCTTGCAGCGAGCATTGTTCGTGCGAGCACTCTCAGTGATGGTGAGCGATGTGCATTCAATGTATGGTAATAGACGTTATATTATAAGGTACATCTTACTACTATATCTGCACTTTTATGTAGGTACTGTTTCAGTCAAAACAGTTGAAATAATGTATTTTTTTGAAACTCGAGGTGACACACTAAGGATGGACCAGCGTGATCCTTTATCCTGCTCGTCCAAAGACTCGGTATTATTATTCCGTTATGTGTACCCATGACACAAGCGTTAGCTTAGTATGGAACTAGATGGCGCTATGCAAAATATCCCGTTATCAAAAAAAAAAATCTTATTCTGAATTTGGTTACTTAAGAAAAGCTTTCAAAATATTCTTCAATCATACATGTCCAGAAGATTTTACTCAAAAAGTGCACTAAAAAGATTACAATAAAAAATGAGTGCGCTAGCACATTTTATACCCTAATTTAAGTTACTCAAAGTCACATAACATAAGCCTGAGTGGTTAGGTTCGTTATATAGGTCACTTAGACCGTCTAGGACTTAGGACACTTAAGCCGAAAATATATTGAACTCGCCCATGTTATTCGACATGAAAAAAACATTTCATTTTAGCTGTTACTCGCCTGAATGGATGGAGATAGAATTCAGGCGAAATGAGAAAATAATTAATATAAATGAAAGGTTGATACCAACCGTCAAAGTAATCATGAAGTTGTTCGAGTACTTTAATATTGAAGTACTTAAAATATATATTTAAAACAGTAGTAAAGGTAATACACAAGCAATATTGGTTAACAGTAATTATACAAACATTTTCCATTCCTCTTTAAAATATTATTGCGAGTACAAATTTTATAAATCTAATTTAATTTAACTCAAACTCGATGAGATTTCGAGAGCCCGTAAATTAAATTGCACTATATTTTTGCCATAACGAGTGGCCATAATTACCCGAGCCGAAAATAATGGCAAGCACAAAATTGTGCTTCGCATGGTAACACTGAAAATTGTAATTTGAACTCAAGCTCGTATAAATTTAATCAGTAGTTCGCAACACTGGAGTTCATAATTTGGGCTCATTTTCGTTATTAGGGTCCTACGACACATTGACAACAAACGAGACCTACATAGATTGGTAATAACAGGTGACATCACTAACTCATCAATTCAATATGTTTACTACATTTTATAAATCTAATTTCTACGCAATTGTCAATTATGTATTTTATTTTGCTTGGAATAGTAAAGAAACGTAACATGTGAGTATTAAGTTCATTTATCATGATTCAGAACCCTCACTGCACAATTTGTGTTTCGCTTTCCCAGTTTCCTCTCTGCCATTTATAATACATTAAATGAAAAAGGAAATAGTTAACTGTGAGTACAAAGTAAAATTGAAAAATTAAGCTCTTAATAACTTACCAAATAAAGCAATTTTCTTCTTTTTCCCTCTACTCTCGACTTCGTTTCCGTTCGAAAATGCATCGCATAAAGTTAAAACCATAAATAAAATTAACACAGCTACAATTTTCAAACTCATTTTTAAAAATAAAAAAAAAACGCGCGTTATATCCCGCGTTGCAATGATGGCGTTCCAATTTCAATATATATATATATATATATATATTAAGTATTTTATTACTAATTCAAACTAGTTCTGCGTGTGTTTCGTTTTTCTATTTCTGTTTAGTGTTATTCCATCTCACGTAGTTGACAGTGACATAATGGAGCTATCCATTGCCAGTTTTGTTTGTTAGTTTTGGTCCCGAGAGTCGCAGCGAAGTGTTAATGAAATGAAAGTCGCCGCTAACTTTCGACCGGCTGCTAATTGACGATAACTGAGTTATGGTGAACTTGGCAGTGGCGCGGTGAAACCGGACGCTTGGCTTGTGTAACTTTAGTTTACGTGCTGGGATTTCACTGAAATAACGAGAATTTTCTTTTCGGTACGGTGGAAAGTGAAAATTCACTTGTGATTTCGTAATTTTCATGTCAAATAGCAACACCTGCTTAGTAATTAAGACTTTCCAAGTACATCAGCTGCTGAAAATCTAAAGTATACACGTTTATATTCTATAACATTTATTTACTCTTCACAGACCCCTTCGCCAAATCTGTCAATCAATTATCCAGATTGCAAAAGCCATTCCACAGATTGCTAATTCAATTGCCATGAAGGTATCATTCCGCGAGTGCGGCCATAAAGTCCTCTACACCGGCCACTGTAAGCTTACCTCTGAGTTTTGAACCTATCATACTTCATACGAACCTATTACTTCTGTATGAAGATTGATGGAATAGACTGAAGGGGTGAGCAAATAGGATTTTATTGGCCAATCATTTTGTCAGGAGTTGAGTTGGGTTATTGAAGGGGTATAGTTTTGTTCTTTCTGTAACATATAGATGACTATTAATGTGGTTGATCTGATAAACCTACATTTGATGATGCACTTGTAGTAATAATCAGTTCTGAAATTGTTTGTAATATTGAGTTATGTTTTTGTGTGTGACCGTGAACTACTGGTCCTTCTTTAAATAATTACGAGAAAATTAAAAAAAATATATTTCCCTTCAAAAATATGTGTTTCCTATGTTACAGTTAGGTACGATTACAATTATTAACGCTTTTAGAATTATGTATTTTGTTTGCGTTTGCAATAGAGATCTCACAGGTTCCGGTGAAAATGAAACCGGTCCCATTGAAGGTTACTGGTGTATACTAAACATATACAGAGTTCCTAGTTAGTTACTAACGCATAACCATATTTAGGCTGATTAAGTATATAATTACCAGTAACACTGCATATCATGTGCAAACTGATATTTGAACGCAATTATCCACTTCAGTGCTCAGAGTTCTAATACCAACTTGCAAACGCATAAAAGAACCGGCACCAAACCACCACTTATTGCTCTTAACCTCAATAGACATAGATCCAATCACAATGCGAAACAAAACCTATCGCACAGCCAATAAAAGTCAGTCAAATAAACACTTGAAAACGAGCTGCTGATTAAAATCTCATTGTTTATCTGTGGAATACAGCAGTAGCTCTCGAAGCCCCTGTTTCTAGCTATACTGGCCAGTGCTGATATACGTTGAACCGTGGAATATACTAGATTTACTTACGTTTACGGTTCTAGTTATATTGGTCAGTAAACGTATACGTTGAGTCACAGTTTGCACTGAAGTTCTTTAAGCCCAGGGGTCAAGTTATGTTGGTCAGTTCACCTGACTCCGCCGCCGACCGTTATTCTTCATTTTTAGGGGCATGCTGCTACTCTGGAGCGTAAAGGTGAGGTCATATAGGTGAGAAGTTGGTGAAGTGATTGGATGAAGCGATAAACTTGATTATGATGTGATATACGCAGTGTAATGTTATGCCATTTCATACAACAAAAGAAGAAAAAGGACGTAGTGTATGTTGATAAACAAATATTGTCGTATGACAAACACCCGGGAATTACCTGTCATCTGATGCACGGAAACGCCTAAAATGGAATACCATTTTGATCACCCATCCAAGGACTGACCGCGACGATAGTTGCTTAACATTGGTGCACGCATGCGATTACTTCCGCTAGCTGAGCTACGGGCGCTTCAAAGTTGATTTCTTGATAGTTTTATTGATGTAAAGTCGTGATAAAACACTTAATAACGCTATTTATATATGTATGTATTCATAAAAAAATCTTACAAGGTATATCATATTTGGATTCCTCAATTTGCCCTAACCTTTACTTTCATTTTTACCGTCCGGTCGTTAGGTCGTGCCGGCATTGAATTGCTTTCACAGCCGAAGGTGATTTATTCATTGCAAACGGTACCGTGTTATATTGTAATGTATCCTTATTGCGTAATACATACCTTAACTAATACCTAAGAGTCCCGTATAATAGTAGTTTATGCAACTGTCATATAATGATGTAACGAGTGTTTTAATACCCGTGTTATATGCAGTTGCATACACTACTTTATCTTCACTAATGCAATTAATCAAACAACAAGAGTAAAAGCTGACAATAACAAACGGTACCGTGTTATATTGTAATGTATCCTTATTGCGTAATACATACCTTAACTAATACCTAAGAGTCCCGTATAATAGTAGTTTATGCAACTGTCATATAATGAAGTAACGAGTGTTTTAATACCCGTGTTATATGCAGTTGCATACACTACTTTATCTTCACTAATGCAATTAATCAAACAACAAGAGTAAAAGCTGACAATAGTTAATTTTTCAAATAATTTTCTAGATTTTTTGGCAATAGATTGTGAGTTACTTTTGTTGCCAATTCTAGAATATCCGGAGGCGTACAAATATCATCGTCGCTATCCATTTTTAACTTTTAATTTGTTTTAAAAAAACAATACACATTGCGAAACATTAAATTTACGCGTACGTGTATTGTCACAGTGATTTTGCCGCCATTAAAATCTAACCAACGAGAGCGCAGCTGCGCGCATCATAATAAAGCGCGACCAACCTGATTGGCCCTGCAATCGATATGGATATTATACTTTCATGTGAAATTGCTTAAATTGAGTGTTTTGCTGTCTGTGCTATAACAGTAGTAATTATAAGTCAAGTATTGGAAACATAAGTAGAATGTTATAACATTAGTGTACATAAAATATTATATCAAGTCTATCCGCTAGTGACACTTACGCCGTATACTTTTTTTACTCTTTATTATTCTGTGCCTAAAATTATGTATTGGCAATGGTGGACGGTACAACGAGTTCAAGACACAGAGACAATAGTTTCATGGTTCGTTGCAGCTTGGCAGTGGCAGCCCTGCCCCGTCGACTGGCAAGTAGAACGTAAAGAAGGAGGTTTATGAAGCCATATTTACAACATAGCTATTACGATTTTTAACAAACATGTAGGAAATTAAAGCTTCCAATACGATATTTTTGAATAGAAAGTTCTTTCATTAGAATTGTATCCATAAAGCCATAGAATTTCCTTGCATTTAAGTAAATACTTGAATAATTATCCAGCATTACATTACTTTTGGTTCAAAAAATTCCTGTTTTATTGACTCTAGATGATAAATCAATCAACACAGTTATAGAAGCGTAGATTAAATTAAAACTAGTTCTGACCGAGATATAACTTTATAGGATAGTTCTTCAAGTAGGTACTTGTTAGAAATGCCTCCACTCTATCCCACAGTAACTTGACCTCAGTTTCGAACCCGCCTCGGCCCTAGAGCGTAAACATTTTCATTACGTTTCCAGAAGTGGGCCGCAATGTTATAATAAACAAGGTCCCGAGGGGCATCACTTTATTACAGCCGACGATTCAATATTCACCTCTCTCTATATCCTGAATATCACTACCTACCGCATTTAAAACAGTAGATACTGTAGTTTCAAAAACAGTAAGTACTTTAGGATCTCGCACAAACAATACGAAATAGCTTCAAAAACTTTGACAGGCTAAAAAATTGATGGATTTAATAACCTTTAGCACCAGAGGTCGATAATCGTAGATACTAGCCATACAGTAGGTACCCCCTAAATGGTTTCCTATTTTTCCGTCGTTCCTACCCTTGCGTTGTATTGAAGCGTGCACTCACGTCCGTTGACTAATGTCGGCTACTGCGGTCGCGGACGTGGACCGATGTGTCTGTACACACACTGCTTGTACATGTACATATGTATGTATGTATATGTCACCGAAAAATAACGAGATCCGTACGTTTATAAATTTCCTAGGAATTTATAAACCTTCGTAAGATTCTAAACGCAAGATAAATTGTATTATTTTACGCCCACATTTTCGCTGATTGATAAACTTACCGAAGTCAAGCGTAAAATAATAAGTAAGGAATAACCAAACGCCATGTACGCTCTGATTGGTTGAATAAGTCTTCATCACTGTCGACATCAGCCACTTATAGAGCTGTGTGTTATTTGTCGTATTCTAAAGAAGCGTAAAATTAAAAGCTGTTTTGTGATTGGTCGAACCGAATTCTTCGAAGTTCAGAATTTTACGGATGGATATCTGTTAGTTTATAAACCTACCACGTGATGTCGTAAATTCATAAATAAGCGAAAATGCAGGCGTAAAATAATACAATTTATCTCGCGTTTAGAATCTTACGAAGATCTATAAATTTCCTAGGAAATTTATAAACGTACGGATAATATTATTTTTCGGTGACATATACATTTACACATATAAGTAGCGTATACATTCTATACTCTGTATTTGTAAGTTCACACGAAGTGAATTTGTTGAATAGCTGTGATGGAACTTTAACTGTGAAGAAAGGGGACTGTTGTACCACTCGGAATGAAAATAATATGTATTTTAGTGATGAGTTCTTATCAACAGATAATAATCGTAGCAGCAGCTCCAATCTTTCCACGGATTCGGCACGGACTGGCCTGTTAGCTTAGTGACTGGCCTGTTAGCTTAGTTGGTAGTGGCTCTGCCTTCTAATCTAGGGGTTGATTGCGGGTTCGATTCCCGCGTGACACAAGTATTTATGCATTTAAAAAAAAATGTATTTTTACTTGTGTTGAGTCTGGTCGTTTGTATGTATAATAAGTAAGTATGTATTTACAAAAGAAAAGTATATAAGTATTATATCCGTTACCTAGTACCCACGACACAAGCGTTTGCTTAGTGTGGGGCTAGATGGCGCTGTGTGCAATGTCCTGGAATATTTATTTATTTATTTATTTATTTATTCCAAGTGGAAAAAATTGGAAACCAGTAAGTAGATTAAGTGTTACTAGACGATAACTTGAATAACGTTGCCATGACAAACAAAATGACCGACACTTCAAGAGCACTCCACAGTCCACACAAATCTCATCTGTACAACAAAAGGATGCCAATATTGTTCGAGAACAGTTTAAAAAGAGATAAAACAGCATTATATCTGAGACAGGCAGCATTTGTCACGCGTGCCGTCGACTGCTGGGCTTCAATGCATATTTTAAATTGAAAGTCCGTTTTATTAATGGCGCCCGCCGCCCGGGAAATGAGGTGATAGGTACTGCCATTATTTATTTATCGGGAAATCGCCTATTTCGCGATGGAATTAATAATGCCCTTTGTTAGGTATTGATTTGTTTGTGATTTACTGGGTGATGGGTCTGGTTGCTGTGCGGACTAAACGGAGAGTCATTTGTAGAGTGACTACTAGTACATACCACAAGTCTAAAATGAACGAGAATATGTGAGATCACTGGTCGGGGAACAAACAATTTTCTATTCTATCGAGGTGATAAGCACAATATAGTGATAATTAGAATTTGAACTCTAAACTCGCCGTGTCGCCGTGATACCATCACACACGTATCATCCTCCTCACGTCTCTGGGTATAGATAATAGAAAAGCTGGTAATCTTAGAGTTGGTTTGTAATTGTATTATAGAAAAACGTATCAACATCCATGATATTAAATATCTGAGTATCTCTTAGACCTCACTTATTTATAGGTATATTTCTAGGAAATTGTAAGTAGGAATAAACTAAACGGTTTTCGCTCACGTAGTATGTAGAAATATTTAAAAGAAATCCATTGAAAGAAACCTGCGCACCTGCTTGCCATCAATTCGTCGAATTCCAAGCTTTCTATATGGACTCGTATATTTTTATGTTGCCTACGATATGTAAGGATGCTATAATTTCTTAGAATGGCACTACGCAGGCGGGTGAGCCTACTCAGCGATCATTGAAACGTTCAACTCTTAAACCATTTCACAAGTGTATGTTAATAGCTCCCTTAATCTAAAAATACAGTAAAACTAATCTACATCTATCTACAATCTATATATTTTTTTATGTTTGTTTATTACGTTCTTACTCGTTTTTGTTTTTCTGTTAAATCTGTCACAACTAATGTTTTCTTTCTTTCTTTCTTTAATACATTGTATCCTAGACTATACTGATCGGTTTACAATCAGTCGAATTTATAGCCAAATACAAACCCTTACCAATGGTACATCCTTACATAATACCTATCTATATTTTCAATTTAATTTCCATTCTGTTGTTTGTAAGTTGCACGCCCTGTGGGGGAGTATAGCGTTCTGTTATATAATTATGTTACCAACTGTTTTGACCTATATTCCGCAATAAATATATTTTGATTTGATTTGGTTTTAACAAATTCTGTCACCGAAATATGACTAATTGAGGGCAAAAAACTATTTAAAGGCGATTTATTCACTTGTTTGAAGACTATATTACAAAAATTTCAGATCTCATCTGTCAGAAACGTATTAAGTAGTGACTGGTAATTAAAGTGTTCCAGACAACCAGACTCGTCACAAAAACGCTCGTAATTAGCCTTAATGCCGGCGACTGTTCGTCAAACGGGGAATGGACCGCTAACGTATCCTAAATCTTGGTGGAGCACAGACTTGTTAAATCACCTAGACACTAGAATAAATGGAATTGTTATTTTATGACCATGTCAGAGGCCCAGACTAGCTTGAAAACTGTTAAAACCAGAGTTCGTCACAATCAAACTAAATTTATTTTATCAATTATGCTGCTATGCTTGTTTGCTTAGTTGTAATAGCCAAAGCCACAAATACAAATTATTTATTCATAACTCCATAGTTACAAGTCATCACACACATTCCTTAGTCAAATCTTGCATAAGTACTGTTTATTGTTAAGCTTAGTTTTTTTTAATGTTAAGAACGACGTACAAAAACCTATAATTGAATATATTTTTCCTCGTAGCGTCGTACTCTCTTATAGAGTAGTACTCTAGTATATCTTTAATTCTGTTGTTAGCTCCACGGAGCAGGGTCCGGCCTGGCTTGCAGAGCTTACAGCGAGGCTTACCGCCGTGTTTCTCAGCCGCACCTAAGCCGGGGAAAAATAACGGGAAAATCTCTACTTTCAAAGTAAGCCTGCTTTTATTGACGATAATATTCTCTACCTTTAGTTGTTATTTTTTCTAAGTATGAGTAGGTAACTATAAGTAGGTAGGTTTCATATGAAACTGGCTTATGTTGTTGTCCTTATAAGACATAACAATATACCTAGTAAAAATACTGTAGGTACATCAATTATTTAAAATCTGCAGTTCTCAATAAGTACATTAATTTGACGATTGATTAGCGACCTTTTTGGTTAGTTTTTATTTATGTATATTTTTATTATTTCATATAAGAAATAATATTTTTAAAATGACTCGGTTGGGGCTTGCCCAAATACATTATTTTACTGTGTAGTTTATAAAAATAGGCAACGTAATATTTTCTGTTGGCAGTTGACAAGCATTTCTTGTACAACAGCTTCCATCTACGAATTTTACGAGCGTACTTTTTGAATAATACCGCTTTGCATTCTTCTGCGAAATGCCTGAAACTTTAAAAATGTGGTGTGCACTGGATTTAGAGCGTAGATAGATATGATGTACCTAAATAACAGTAGAAGGAATATTTTAAAATTCTTAGTAAGTAGGGACATGTTCTTTTTGTAGCAGGGTTTTTTTTAATTGTTAAATTGATTACTATTTATTTGTATTCAGGCTAGTACTACCATGCATTAGTGAAAAAAATGATAATGCTCATATACAAGCAATGCGGCAACATAGAATGTGATCCAAAAGCAGAACTGACGTAGCAGTGCATTTAATATAATATGTCTAATAAACAAGAAATTGTGGTTACATTTTGTTTTCTAATATTTTTCAAAAAACAAGAGTTGAAAGGAGTCACTTTAACTTTGTCTTTAATATATTTTAATCACTAGAAAATGCTTATTTTTTTAAAGTTGGTGACTTCTTTGCGTACATTTTCTTTTCTTCCCTGTATGATATCCTCGGTGGCAGAGTAATTCCAGCATGCTGCTACAACGAGGCACAATGAACATTGTTGGAAGGAATCCAATTTACTATCATGGAATCTGGCTACCATAAAAACAATCTGGGTAACTTAGAGTAATGCCTAAAGTTAGAGGGTTCTGTAGTGATAATGTACATATCAATAAGTTTATTTTGCATGAGTAGTTTCAAATAACTCTTACTAATTTTACTGGGAAACATATGAGGAATTTTAATATTTTAAACTAGTAAGCAAATAGTAGGTTCAATCATAGTCAGATATTTACAAATATCTCATAGTATTCTAAATAGTCATTTCAGTGTTGAGCACTTCCTAACTACACATACATGTGAATATTCTACATTATTGTAATGTATCGACGAGCACAGTGGGTCTAATATAGTAATCACCAGTATATCAGATAAATTGGCGCATTGAGTTTGAACAAAATCCTGCTTATGGTAGTAATGTTTTAAAACTCTAATCTATACTAATATACTAATCTATACTAATAAATTATAACGCTGACGAGTTTGTTTGTTTGTTTGTTTGAACGCGCTAATCTCAGGAACTACTGGTGCGAATTGAATTTTTTTTTTGTGTTGAATAGACCATTAATCGAGGAAGGCTTTAAGCTATATAACATCACGCTGCAACTAATAGGAGCGAAGAAACAATGAAGAATGTGGAAAAAACGGGGGAAATTATTCATCTTTGAGGGCTTCCGTTGCGCGCGCTGCGAAAACGGTTCAAGTCGTGGGTAACAGCTATAATTTATAAAGCTGAAGAGGTTGTTTGCAGTAATAAATATAATGCTGAAAAGAACTATTCCACGCGAACGAAGTCACAGGCACAGTTAGTGTTAAATAAATTCACCCACTTCACTTTTAAGCAAAGTACCGCATTAAAAATTAAACAGAACCTGACATGGCCTTACGAAAAAACGACGTAATTTACTAAACCAAATCTATTCTGGGCCGCGGGATCCCTGAGGGCCCTCTTTGGCCAGGGATCGCTAAAAATGGCTGCAAGCGAACAAAATTAAATTATTCAAGCAACTGTAGCCTTTTGAATGTCTGCTCGACTAATCTTACACCTTACAAGCGTTTGATTTGACGAGATACATTTCTCTCCATTTACACGAGAACATGTTTCGTGATCTTGCTAGATATTTTTATTTTCTATCACTTCTTTTAATGCAGAGGTTTATTTGTAAAAGGTCTTTCTTTAGTACGTACCATAACAGAAAATATTTCTATTAAAGTTTTTGAGTGAATGACGTATGCTTGTGTTGCTTGTTCTTTCTTTATGCTGAAATGGCTCAACCGATTTGGCTGTAATTTAGTAGGTATGGATGGTTAGGTCCTGGATAGATAGATAGCACATAGCCTATTACCGCGGGATCGCCGCAGTGATATATTTTTTTACATCTACTGCATACAACGAGGTATTTCAACACATAACTAGTTGTACCTATACCCTAAAATAGGCCCTAAATGACCAGCTTAACCCTACACTAGTAGATAATGGCCGAGTCCCAGTAATGTCGCCGCACTGGCAACATCCCACTTGCCCCACAATTGCCAGAATGGGACATAATTGTCCTGCTGTGTAATTGCCACTTTGCATGCGTAGTGCTGGTAACCCAGGGTGGATGACCTCGTAAATGGATTAATGGGGTATTATAGACGTATTGACATAGTGGTATAGTTGAGCGCATCTTTTGAGTAGAGGTTCTGATTTTGAAGATACGTGGGTTTTCCCCTTCTAACAAGCCATCAATAATATCTGAAAATCCGCACAAAGTGTAAGAAGCGTAGAATCAAGTATCAAGCTGAGTACCAAAATTCAAGAACTCATATCATTAGGGTAGGTATTATCAATGTAAAAATAAATATTCCATTGCACTCAGCGCCATCTAGCCTCACACTAAGCAAACGCTTGTGTCGTAAGTAGGTACTAGATGACGGATATAATATTTATACCATGTATACCTGATGATGTAGGTGTGTGTTTTATAGAAAGACCAATCGTTCCTAGGAATATTTATTTTTACCGACATAATAATGTTTTTGAAGAAGTCATCCGTTCTCATCCCTAAGATCGACATCTTGTGATGCATCACCATCTCCATATTTTATCAGTTATGACACTGACCCCGTTACACCATAAACAAGAAGCTCTCACGATATTAAATTTAGAAAAGTAAATTATTCATCCGCAAATAAAATGGCACTAAATCAAAAATTCAACTATGGCAACTTTACCCCTTTATTAAAATTTAGGCGCGCCCTGCGTAGATATTTCGCTCGGTTATTGAATTCAAGTTTAAAACATGCAGTCTCGGTATAAATCAGATGTAATTTATAGTCGGCACGGAGCCAACATTGGCTAATCTAATTGGCTGAATACCTACTGAAATGCAATTTCCTGTCCACCAATTTCGCGAAACAGGTAAGATTTATGAGCAAATAAACTGCTTACCTAGGGGTAAACTTTTTTACGTAAATCAAACGACGTAATGAAAGTTGATTACACTAATTATCCAAAATTAGATTGCAATTTTATTTAGACTAATTCAAACATACCTTACCTACTACTGTACAGTTTAGATATCTATGTATGTACATACCCAGGTAGGCATAACTTAAGATTTTGGGGCCGTGGGGTCCGAGAGCCCATACTATTTTCCAAAACCTCTCGGAGCGCTTGGTTGACGCGACGCATGACCAGAATGCTGGCCTTTTTCTGGCTCAACGTATCAGCATTGCCATCCAGCGTGGTAATGCGGCCAGTATGCTGGGCACGCTGCCCTCTGGTAGTGGGCTGGAGCACTTAGATTATCTTTAGGCTTTTCTAAAGATTTTCTAAGTGCCCCTTTTTTGTAGTAATTAGAAGTAGTATGTTTAGTTTTTCTTTACTTGTTTTTATATTTTTATTATTGTAAATAAAATTTTACTTAAATGCGTTTAACATATCTTACAGCAGCGAAAAGTACAAATCGTAAGCCTTACAAGTTATTTTTTCTCGCCATTAGTCCTCCCATCCCGGTCCCCCCTCGTAGGTACTACATGACGTCATAAATCCACACCGGACTAACTCAATTCCACTACCCTCGGAAAGGTCCGGGCTTTTTAATAATTCAATACCATACCTGGTTAGCATACAACCTCTTTTTGCCCGATGACGTCTTGTATTTTCTCGGCTTAATATTCAGGGATAAGTCGGTTACTTTACGAAGGTAAGTAACTAACCGAAAAGCTTATATATATCTGAGAATTTCTCGTGGCGCTAATATTTAAAGTTTTTACAGAGTTTTTACAGTTTTCACAGTTTTTGTCAGACTACCGGCGCGTGTGGTCACAAAAGTGCGATCTCGCTTTGAAAATGTCAACAAATAGCAATGTGTTATTGAAATGTGTAAACTGTAACCTAGTAGTGAACGAGCTGTTAGCATTTATTCAAAATAAACACGAAGTGATGGACAATGAGAGCCTGGCGCGCGTTTGCGTCACAGCGTTCACCGCGGATGATATTGAGACAGCTAAGTCATTGTTGTTTCAATCGGCGGTTACTGATATTCGACGTATTAGACGTAAAAATAAGGAAGGTAAAGATAACAAAGATTTATTCGACATTATTGAAGTGTTTAAAGCCACTGAACCAGAGAATATTCCGATTTTTGTTGCGCGGGAACTACATAAGCTACCCCCCGTTACGTTCGATCATGTCGATTGTACGCGGCTTCTTAAAGACATTGTTGTCCTACAAAATGAAGTAAAACACATGAAATCGACTTATGTAACGGTAGATCAGTTGACCCAAACGAAAACGGACATAATTAATTCTATTCATGACACCGGCTGCATTCACTCTGACAGATTAAGGAACGATAATAATAACAAAATAGTCGAAAATCTCAATAGAAATGTGAACTTACGACGAGGAGCCTGTCTGGCTAGCTTTAGCTTTGACAGCGGGCCAATGGGGCTGCAACATCTTCCTGAAACTATTCTGTCATCATCCACATTAAATACCACCGACAGCAGTATTAGCAACGGGCCTAAAATTGCTTGCGGACCGACGATCGACGACACTGTAGTTGAAACATCAATCGAGCCACCACCGGCACAGCCGTGCCCGCAAGTGGCACCGCAAACAACTGCGCCGGCGATGACGATCGCGAGTGACGCGAAACGCAGTACGACCGCCTCGCGCAGCGAACGGAGGCCGACTGCAGTGCCCGCTGCACCCAGCGGGGATCGTCCGGCGAGCGAGCGTGTGCCGTTATCTAACTTACCTACGGGCAGTGGCGGCAATGCGCCTGCGATGCCTAACTATAGTAAACGCTTGCCTACTCGGTCGTTCTCGGATGTTGTTCGGATGGAGGGTGAATGGAAACAGTCAGATAAAAGTAGCGAATGGAAAGAAGTGCAAAGAAATAGGTACAGAAACAGATTTATAAGTAGAAAGGGAGTTGCAGAGACGTCTGCACAATGCAAATTTAGAGCGGCGGATATTAAGATTCCGTTGTTTATTTATAACGTAGACAAGAAAACATCAGCGGAGGATATTGCCGAGTATATTAGAGATAAAGTGCGAGTGGACGTCAGTTTAGAGAGGGTGCCCATGAAATATAACAAAAGTTACGATGCTTACAAAGTATTCGTGCCGAGGCAGAAGTTAGCTGTATTCTTAGATGACCATATGTGGCCTGCGGGCATATCATTTCGACGTTTTGTAGACTTTGATCATAAAAATAACAATAGTAATACTTTAAGAAGATTTTAATGGATAACGTAATTATGAATCACGGCTGTACGGCAAGTTTTCTCACGTATAATTGTTACGGCTTAAAAAGCTCTCTGGACGAAATCAGAGGACTGTGTAAGCGGGCGTGCATCGTTGCACTGCAGGAGACCTGGCTATTCCCTCACGACTTACAACTCCTGGGAGCGGTCGACGATGAGTTCGGGTTCACCGGCAAGTCTGCCATCGACACCTCAGCGGGCGTAGTGCGCGGCCGGCCGCACGGAGGCGTTGCATTGTTGTGGAGGAAAAGTGCTTTCAGCTCCGTGCAGGTCGTGGAATGCAAGAGTGTGCGTCTCGCGGCGGTCAGAGTGCAAGTGTGTGATCGGTCGTTCCTAGTAGTGTCGGTTCACATGCCAGTTAACGGTTCGCAGAATTTAGTGGAATTTGTAGACTGTCTCAGTGAAGTTTGTGCGATTATTGAAAGTAGCGGTACGACGGCAGTATATATAATGGGGGATTTTAATGCTAGCCCTAAAGAATTGTTTGGCCAGGAATTAATAAAATTTTGTGACGATCAAAATTGGAAGTGGGCGGACTTAGACATACTCGGTAGGTCATCAGACACCTTTACGTTTATCAGCGGCGCCCACGGCACCACCAGCTGGCTCGACCACTGCATAGTTACAGAGGCTGCCTGGCCGTCGGTGGTGGACGTAAGGGTGCATAATCAGAGTGTGTATATGTCGGACCATTTTCCAGTTGAAATTGTATGTAATATATATTTGCTTAAACCTCTTGTTAATGTTCGGAACAGTGTAAGAAATAAAATTTTATGGGGAGAAAGAGGGTCTCTAGAAATTAAACAATATTATGAATTGTGTAATAATGATTTGAAAAAGATTGATTTTCCCTGTGAATTATCGGACTGTTGTGACAGATACTGTAATGACCAAAATCATAAATTTGTAATAGATTTGTTGTATAAATCAATTGTTAGTGGGCTGTGCGAGGCTGCTATAAATAGCTCAGGGCTAGGCGATAGTGTTGGGAAAAGGAAGCGCGTAGTGGGCTGGAATAAACATGTCCGAGTTGTCCACCAGAGGGCGCGCCTTAAATACAGGATGTGGCTTTTGTATGGCAAGCCGACGCGGGGTCCTGCTTATAATGATATGGTAGAATCTAGAAGGGCATTTAAATCTAAATTAAAATGGTGCCAAACTAATGTTGATCAAATCAAAATGGACATGTTAGCATCTAGTCATAATAAGAAAGATTTCAAAGATTTTTGGAAGGGCACAAGTGTTACCGACATACTAAATACCATAACTTATGTTTATCAATTAGAATTAAAATTTAGTTCAACCTTTTTACATCAAATGAGTACAGTAACCTCTTTGCATCAATGAGTTCAACCTCTTTGCACAAAAAGAGTATTTGCTGGCTGTCAGTTTGACTGATACGTCAAACTGACAGGAACGGAAAAAGATTAGAGATTTTGGCGGGAAAAATAAGAGCTAAGCTCGGATGATCGGATGCGCTTGCTTGCTTGCCCGTTCAGAACTGTTGTACTGCAAATTAAAGCATTTACTATAAAAAGTGTTTCTTTTATCATTTAACTACGTAAAGTTTCCGTACGAGTGTCTTCATAAAAGTATCAATAGTTGCTGGTATCCCTGCGAGGCATCGCAATGGAGTTCGGCAACAACTCAGAAGTGGGATCGCGCTGAGTTATTCTGATATCTCGGTGTGGTCCCACCCGCCCACATCGAGCAGCTTAAAGAGAAAACGTACGTACTTATCTTACGTCGCAGTTTTTTTTTAATTTTTTATATCCAAACGGATTAAATGATAATGAGAATTTACCTATCTTCAAAAAAAAAATAGAGAATTTACCTGTTTGTTCGGGCTATTATTTTATTTTGTTTCGTTCCTGCTCCCGTTTGTTGCAATTATATGGTGTCGTATGAATGTTATGCAAGAATAATGTACGTAAAACGTTCAAATTGTAAATATATATTTATACAATACTGTTGTTTTGTTCGAGGTTGTTCGCGACAATGCCCAGACGAAAGCGAAGGGATGAATCGACTGGAAGTGACTCCTCGCTAGGCTCTAGTCGGCCTCGCAGTACGAGGCGGTCGCGTGATGTACATCGCAGCCGACAGCGTGCACTCCGCCTGTATTCCAGAGCGTCGAGCAGCTGCCGAGCTGAGCCAGAGATCCTCCGACGTAGACGACTGCTGTAGCCCGAGCTGACGACGGCAGGGCCACTGCTGACGCGAGATACGTGGATACGCCGCAACAGTTATTTGCGGAGTTTATTAGTGCTATGTAAGGCATTAAAGATAAGGGTAGTAATGAGCGTGACAAGTTCCCTGTTCTTAACAATGTCATACTCGAGTTTGATCCTTTCTGTAATAAGCAAAACATCGATTCATGGTTACACAAAATAGGAGAATGCGCGGAGATTTATAATTGGGTCGAAAAACAGATGTTTCATTACGCCTTGCCAAAGTTAAGTGGGGTAGCTAAACCTGGTATTAGGTGTTACCGTCCTTGCTTTATTCATGGCCTGAATGGGAGTTTAAATTTAGATAATCTTTTCCCTCTCGTGACAACTACACAGAACTTCTGACGAAAATGTTAGAAAAAAAAGGTTCGTTACGTAAGGAACACTAAGTCTCCAACGAGCATCAGAGTTGTTAAAGAGCATTTTAGCTATTTTGGGACACCGCGCACCGGTGCGCTTGATTACGGACCAAGGTTTACGAGCAATACTTTTAAATCGTTTATAAAATCTATGGTTATCAAACATAAGTATTTACAATGCCGTTGCCACCCCATACGTGCATGTATTAATTAAAAATAAATAAATTGTCGGAACAAAAATTAAATTAAATAAAAATTACAATATCAATATTGCCTGATTGGAGTATGTCTGTTTGAATTAAATGTCATTATATTGTATTGTGTCCTTTAGAGATTCGTCAATCGTGTAGTACCCTTTGTCAATTAACAACCTCTTTATTTTATATTTGATAACATTTACGTTTGTAATCTCCTTAAAAAAATTGGAAGTTTATTGTAAATGTCAGCCCTGATTACAAAATTATTCTTACTGTACATTTGTAGTCTACATTTTGATATACGAATTGTGTTCTAAGTGTCGCGACGTCTACGCTTTACAACTTCATAACTATTAATATTCTCCTTAACTAGACTGCAGACTCATAGATATATGTCGAGGGAAGAGTCATTATATTTAGTATTTTTAAAATAAGGCTTACATGTTTGTCTCAGGCCACAAATAGCTCGGATACACTTCTTTTGAGCTCTGAAAGCTGCTTCTTTCCGAGTAGAGTTGGCCCAAATCAAAACCTCGTATCGCAGTTTAAAACCAACATAGGCATGGTAGGAGCTAAGTAGTGTTTTGTCGTTGGCAACCTTTCGCAACATTAAGAGCATGTAAGAGAACTGACTTAACTTTGTACATACATCCTCAATATGAGAATTACAAGATAGGTCAGAATCTATAGGTATTCTCAGAAATAATGTCTTTTAACTTCAGTGATATTTTTGCTTTGATAGTTGATATTCAATGTACAAGATTTTTTCTATTGTTTTTATGTCATTATTTGGGTTTTATCTAAATTAATCTTAGGGTTGTTACTAATGCAACCAAACTAATGCATCAATAATACTAAGAGATTCATGAATGTTAGATTCAAAATTAGTTGATATGTCATCAGTAGATACGGCCGTACTATCATCGGCGAACATAATTAACGGGTGATTAATTGATTGGGGAAAATCGTTAATATAAATAAGAAAGAGTAGCGAACCTAATATACTCCCTTGTGGTACCTCAAATTTCACAGTACGAAAGTCAGACCGAAATTTTTCTTCACTTTTAGTAGCAACGTTCAAACTAGTAATCTCTGTAATTTGAAGCCTATCTGACAGGTATGATCTAATAAGCTCTAGAACATTACCCCTAATGCCTTAGAGTTCTAATTATTATTATTAATTTGATAATTAGAATCTGGTGATGTACTTGATCAAAAGCTTTGGTCATATCCATAAAATAGCTGTGACATTTTTTTATTTCTCTATCCCTTTATACACTTCTTCTAAAAATCTCATTATAGTCATATCAATGCCTTTCCCTTTCCTAAAATCTGCTTGTTCATCAGCGAAAATGGTATTCAGTTCAAAATAATCGTGGAGTCTCTAGTGAATTAATACTTTAAAAAAAAACTGGAATTAAGGCAATAGGTCTATAACAGCGCGTTGATTTCCGTCTTTTTTTTGAAGAGTGGTGTAACAATTGAAGTCCTTAGTTTATCTGGGAAAATACCATTCTCAAAACAATCATTGATAATATAACAAAGGACTGCTGATATTTCATTAGCGAATTTTTTTTCTATCACACGGGTGTAAATATTATCATATTCTGTACTATTTGTGTTTTTGAGGGCGAGTATAATTTCTTGGCTTTCTTTGTCATTCGTTGGCGCAATAAAGCACGAGTGCAGCCGAGATTTACTCACAGTATTGCAAGGAGCCGTATTATCAGTAATAAGTCCAACTTTGTCATTAAAGAAATAATAAAAATTTTGAGCTATTTCCTTGGGATCTCATATTTTTTTTAACCATTTATATCAAGCTCTAAAATATCGTCTTTTACTACTGGCTGTTTATTTCTGTTTATATAATGCCCCAGACCGCTTTAGATTTTTTTTTTTAGTTGATTTATCAATTTCGTAGTTATTCTGGGCCTTTTGAGTTTGTTTTATGATTCCTTTTTATCTAGCCGAATATTCTTTAAAAAGTTTTCTAACCGTGATATCTAGAGTGCGCCTGTATTTCCAAAGGAGAAGACATTTACGTTTTGAGCATGCATGGAGACCTTTACCTACTTAACTATTTACGGCGTTTAGATAACGGAAGTTTAACTCTTACTAATGGAAAGCAGAGATCGTAGAGTAAAATGTAGATGTCTATAAATTCATTAAAAATGCTAATTTCGGATTATCAGCATTGCTAACATAAAAGAAAGATAGGCTACTTAGACAATCAGTGATTTTTTTTATATATTGTCTGGGTTATAATCGCGTTTCCATTTAAACATATATCTAATCAAGTAACTTCTCTGGACAAGAATCTCTAATACTTGTGCCGTGTGATCAGATAAACCATATTCACCGTCTGTCGCGTTGAAGCCTCTCATATTATAACCGATAATATCAAGACAAGTATTACTTCGTGGCCTAGTAGCTTGGCGTTATGAATCTGTTATTGCTAATGACAAGATATTTTCGGTGCTCACTTTTTCACGTCCGATTTCCAAACATGACGTGTCTTCTGATGCTGAATCTATTAGTGTACCAGGAAATGAGTAGGGGTCAAACAGGGAAATTGTCACAATCTAATTCGAATCGAAATGTATACGCTGTTATATATTACCACGTTTATGGAGTTGATCGTGTGATTTAATTTCAATGTTATAATACTGTATAATTTGTAGATCAATGTCATGGATCAATGCACCAAGTGTCAAGTAATTATTATTTTTAACGATTACTGTAAAGATTAGCAGATTGAAAATTACCAATTGTTGTATAGAATCGTACATGCTTTTTTATTAGCTCAGAGGTCGATAGCTGAATAACATCGTTTGTTAGTTTAATTTCAGATACTTGTCATTGTCATGGTTTAGTTTGGGATGCTGATCAACGTCATGGATCAGCTTAGGGACTGATCAAGGTCATGGATCAGTCTAGGTCGCTGGTCTACGTCTGCACCGGCTTAGGGACTGATCAAGGTCATGGATCAGTCTAGGTCGCTGGTCTACGCCTGCACCAGCTTAGGGACTGATCAAGGTCTTCGATCAGTCTAGGTCGCTGGTCTACGCCTGCACCAGCTTAGGGACTGATCAAGGTCTTCGATCAGTCTAGGTCGCTGGTCTACGCCTGCACCAGCTTAGGGACTGATCAAGGTCTTCGATCAGTCTAGGTCGCTGGTCTACGCCCGCACCAGCTTAGGGACTGATCAAGGTCTTCGATCAGTCTAGGTCGCTGGTCTACGCCTGCACCAGCTTAGGGACTGATCAAGGTCATGGATCAGTCTAGGTCGCTGGTCTACGCCTGCACCAGCTTAGGGACTGATCAAGGTCATGGATCAGTCTAGGTCGCTGGTCTACGCCTGCACCAGCTTAGGGACTGATCAAGGTCTTCGATCAGTCTAGGTCGCTGGTCTACGCCTGCACCAGCTTAGGGACTGATCAAGGTCATGGATCAGTCTAGGTCGCTGGTCTACGCCTGCACCAGCTTAGGGACTGATCAAGGTCATGGATCAGTCTAGGTAGCTGGACTACGCCTGCACCAGCTTGGACTGATCAACGCCATGGATCAGTATTACCTAAATATGTAATGATGTTTACTAAAAGTATAATGTATTACGAGGGACTCGTAAGTAAGCGGATGGCCGAGCTGTTACCGACATACTAAATACCATAACTTATGTTTATCAATTAGAATTAAAATTTAGTTCAACCTTTTTACATCAAATGAGTACAGTAACCTCTTTGCATCAATGAGTTCAACCTCTTTGCACAAAAAGAGTATTTGCTGGCTGTCAGTTTGACTGATACGTCAAACTGACAGGAACGGAAAAAGATTAGAGATTTTGGCGGGAAAAATAAGAGCTAAGCTCGGATGATCGGATGCGCTTGCTTGCTTGCCCGTTCAGAACTGTTGTACTGCAAATTAAAGCATTTACTATAAAAAGTGTTTCTTTTATCATTTAACTACGTAAAGTTTCCGTACGAGTGTCTTCATAAAAGTATCAATAGTTGCTGGTATCCCTGCGAGGCATCGCAATGGAGTTCGGCAACACAAGAAAGCTAAACCCTAAACTACAGGCTCCATTAAACATAGAAGGAATATCAGATCCGAGGGATATAGCTAATAGTTTTAAATCTACGTTTCAAATTGATCCCGCGCCGCTAACAGCCCCGCCGCCGGTGCTCGGTACTAATTCTCGTCCGCTGCCTGATGTTCCGTTCCCGCGATTTACTGCGAAGGAGGTGGCGTCTGTGATTCGTCGCATGACGCGAGGCAAGTCGCCGGGACACGACAGCATTAGTATTGAGCACCTGCAGCATGCTGGCCCACACCTGCCCCGTGTTCTTGCCATGTTTTACACGTTTTGTATCCGACACTCGTACCTGCCACATGACTGTTTAAAAACGGTGGTTGTTCCAATAGTCAAGAATAAGACTGGCGACCCGTCTGACAAGACTAATTATAGACCCATCTCCTTAGCTACCACCATAGCCAAGGTGCTGGACAGTCTGCTTGATGGCATACTTAGCAAGCACCTGCAGCTGCACGATGCCCAGTTCGGTTTCCGAGCTGGGTTATCGACAGAATCTGCGATCTTGTGCCTCAAGCATACTGTCCGGTACTACACAGATCGGAAAACACCGGTTTATGCGTGTTTTCTTGATCTTTCCAAAGCATTTGAGTTGGTCAGCTATAAGGTGCTCTGGAGCAAGATGAGGACGAAGACCAGTCTCCCTGAGGAAGTCATTCGAATTCTTGATTATTGGTACAACAACCAAACCAACGTTGTAAGGTGGGCGGGCGAGTTCTCCGATGCGTATGGATTGAAATGTGGAGTAAGGCAGGGGGGGTTGTCCTCGCCACGCCTTTTCAACCTGTACGTGAACGGGCTTATAGAGGAGCTGAGCGGTGCCAATGTCGGATGTTCTATTGACGGTACCTTTGTTAATAACATCAGTTATGCCGACGACATGGCGCTGCTGGCGCCCTCTGTGAGCGCGCTCAGGAAACTCCTCAACATCTGTGAGGTTTATGCCGGGACACATGGCCTCAGGTACAACACTAAAAAGAGCGAACTCCTCGTGTTTCAGTCGCGCGGTTTTAAGATTTCCAAAGTTCCGCCATTAACACTAAACGGAGCTCCACTGGCGAGAGTGTCGCGTTTCAAGTACCTGGGACACTGGGTCACGGAGGACCTCTCTGATGTTGAGGATATCGAGAGAGAACGTAGGGCGTTGTCTGTCAGGAGTAATATGTTGGCTCGTAGATTTGCACGATGTACGGCAGAAGTAAAGCTAACATTATTCAGAGCATTTTGTCAGTCCTTCTATACGTGCAGTCTGTGGGCCACATATACACTCAAGGCAATCAACGCGCTACGAGTGCAATACAACAACGCGTTCAGGATGCTGTTGGGGCTGCCGTGGCGCTGCAGTGCGTCGGGGATGTTTGCGGATGCAAGGGTAGATGGTTTCCACGCCGTACTCCGCAAACGGGCCACCTCGATGCTCAGCCGCGTCCGAGGCAGCACTAACAGCATCCTGCGGGTTGTAGCTGCCCGACTCGACTGCCCCATCATCAATCACGCCGCACAGCTACACATGTTTTACGACCCTTTCAAAAAGAAAATATTAGTGGGTAACAAAGTATTTTAGAGTTTGACATTTTTTGTATTTTTACTGTTATCTTTGACATTTTAATTTTATTTTTATTAGTAGACATTTGATTTTAATAACTCGGTATTTGGTTTGATTATTGTTTGACATGCCTGCTATGTAATAATTTTAATTTAATTTTATCTCTTTAATGTGTATGGACTCAAAGTCTGAAATAAATGACATTTATTTATTTATTTATTTTTAATCCTATTCTTTTCAAAGCCAAATGGCGTAAAATACGGAACTAGCGTAGTTCCATGTTATTTAGCAAGAATCGAAACATTTAATTAATTTCAATGAAGATCGGTAATTGATTTTGATTTTTATTACTCCTTTTTCTCTATCAAAAATAATAAATACTAGTGAAAGAATTACTTCGATACGTCAATTAGTTTCCGACTTATAAGTAAAACAAGTTGTAACCGCAAGACGCGGGCTACCGGTGACTCTGTGACGTCATCATACAGCACGCTCAGTCTGGCTCACTCGTCGCGCGCTCGTGGCGTCTAAATTTTAACTAAATACTTTTAAAATGTCCAATTCGAATACTAGGAAATCATGTGTTGTGCCTAAATGTAAAAATACAACTACCAATTCACCGGAAAAGTTTTTTTTATAGTTTAAAGGACGTTAAAATGGGAAAAAGAATGGATAAAAGCTATGAAGAGGGTTAATCCATTTGGAGATAAAAGAATAGTTAATTGTTGTGAAGACCATTCAATCATATTTAATTACCTAAGTAATAATAATAGTTTAGATGTAAATACTCTTTTTTAGTTCTATTAGTGTTAATATGTGTAAATATTTTTTTTTTAGTAATAATAATGATTTCTATCAGGATTAATCGTGTGTTTATTGATTTTATATTGGCAGGAAAAATATTGAATCAATAAGTACGCGATTATACTGGTTAAAATAGTTTAATTATAGTTTACAGAGATCGTGAATACCTAAGACTATTAAAATATTTTTGTAGTTTATATTTATTTATAAATATATATTTATATACAGAACTTTCCGTTACGTTTTTACATTGTATTACAGTTATAATATCTTGAGAAACATGAAGCTGTTTTGTGTAATCCTTTATTTTCTATATAAGTTAAAATCACTATGCCTACTCGCGTAGACTAGGTGTAGATGGCTTGTAAGAATTTTCTTGTTTTAGATTTTAGATGCGAAATTTTTCAGTGTCTACCTGTTACCGTTTTTAATACGGAGCAAAAAATATAAAGAAACACGTTTTTGTAAAGTAATAATAATAATAATATTTACTTTATTGTTATTAAATTATTTATTTCGAAAGGTAATATACCGTACAAGTAAATATTCCTTGAAAGTTTGAAGCATCTACCTGTACGCGTTTTTAATATTGAGCAAAAAAAATACGAATAAAACACGTTTATTGTATGGGGACCCCCTTAATGTATAGATTTTTTTAAATTTTTAGTATTTTTTGTTATAGCGGCAACGGAAATACATCATTTGTGAAAATTTCAGCTTTATAGCTATCACTGTTTATGAGATACTGCCTGGAGATAAACTAACAGCGGAGGCTTAGTAATAGGGTCCCGTTTTACCCTTTGGGTACGGAACCCTAAAAAGGCAAAAAGAATAGTTGTACCTATATTATACATATATACTTACGTATGCTATAGGTACAAAACTAATACATATTTTGTTCTGGTTAACGTAAAATATATGGTAGGTAGGTTTACTATTTGAGTCGCATTCTTTCATTGTGACATAAGTTGGGTATCTTGTTTTGATCAAACAATATTCAGATCACATAAACTACCAAGCACAAGTAGTAAGGAATGTTTACTTAACCTTGCATTTTTATTCCTCGCATTTTGGCGGCATATAAATATTTGTTAGTAAATAATGCGTATTAATAATTAATCCATCTATTTTAGGTAAATTATCCGATTCCTCTGTTTAAATCCTTCATAAATTTAATTAATTGAATAATATTTCTTATTACGCGAAAGAAAACACATCAAAATACTAGCTTTTACACCTACTATCACCGCTGGTGACTTGATACTAAGCGCGCCGCGCCACGGCGCGCTGTAGTATGACGTCACAAGCGGTTACGGGGCTCTCCGTCGGATTGGATATTTTTTGGAAACTTTGAATGCCTATAAAATCAAAACTACTAGGTATTTTTAATTGCAACAAAAACTAGCGTATTTGTATACATACAGGCCTTACTGAGACATAATTGCAAGTGATTTGGCATACCTAGTACTTTTCTTCATTCTCATTACCACCGTCGTTTTAACACCAAAGATGCTAAGAGCAATGAATCTAGTGGAAATGATCCAGTCAGCCTTACAGCGTCGTCCCAAATCCTCGGTGACATGTTCCCAATCTGCATGTATGTAATACAACACGCATGAATATTGTATCAGCAGATGACACGGCACGCTTTCTACATTCCTGCCTACTATTGTTTACATGTTACGAACGGAGGTGGAACCGGCTTACTTTATGTAGATATGCTATGTACATATTTATGTAGTTGTCACATTTGCTGTGAATGAGTAGAAACTAGAGTATGAGCAAGTTATTAGTTGTAGAATCTTTAGTCGTTTTTGTAATAATAAGGTAAGTTATCAATATTGTATTCGATTACTTAATTTATGTTTTTATTGTCTTAATTCAAAATAAGCTGATTTGTACGTATTTGTAAGCTGTTTGGATACTTACTCGGATTTTAAACACTGCATAAAGAAGTACCTAGTTCTTACTTTCGCATAAATTGTCGTCATTGGATAAACTAGGTACTAATAAAACAACCTCCATTCTACATTTAATCTAAATCTATGGTTTAACACATTCTATTGTTCTAGCAATATATTACTGCCACCTGCAAGATGAAGCCCACTCTGAATCCGTCAGTACAACGTATGCATCACTTTTGTGACTTATTTATGGCTATTCATGTGTGTGATGATTCATACATAGTTTATAATACATTGTCATAGCACTCGGGCTCAGTTAAGATTCCTATCGTATATTTTGTACCTATATAGTTGGGAAGTATAGGTATATTTTTTTAACAAATTTAATTATTTTTTTCTATCCTTAAAACCTGGGAAAAGGAAATCAACTGAAAACTCTTTGTTCAAATAATATTTTATTCTTTGTTACCGTCAACATGTTCATTGAAAAACATACTTATATTACACGTGGAGCTTCAAGGCGCATCCATAAATAAATATAACTAAAGGTGTACACACACTTTTCCACACACAATGAATGAATATGGCTAGTTATGGAGGGGTATCATCCAATCAGTCCAAGAGCATTATTTCGTGTGTGGTAATGTGTGCGTTCGCCCTATATAACAATTGCTGAAATGCACAGAAAATATAAATACGACGATCTTAAAGGCAAGGGGTAATTTAAAACTGTAACATTAGAGGGTTATTAAACAAATATTGTGAGGCATAGACGAGTTAAAAAAAATATGGACGTTCCGTAGTTTCAAACTATAATAAATACATATACAGTGCGACATAAAAGAGTAGAAATTAATTATGAAGGAACTAAAACGTTACTTTCACTGGCAACACCAAAAAAAAGTAAGTGAACTGTCAATCATTGTAAACAGTGAATTTGTTATTTTGGGATTATGTCCTGTGAAACAGAGCCATAATGAACAAAGTTATTCGTGGCGGTGCCCGTGATATAATTTATAAAGTTTTCATGCGATGTATGGCCGAATATCAAGCTGGAAACCTTTTATCAAAGCTAGACGACGTTTACAAACGTACAGCCGATTTTACTGGTAAGTAATTATATAAAATCGTACAAATCAAATATATGAACCGCTGATATATGAAAAGTAATAGTTAACGTAATAATAAACTGAAAAAAACACGTTTCAAGTTATTTTTGAGGTTATACTAAGATAAACAAATCACGTATTATTATAGCGCGACTAGTGCATTTTGAGCATCTTTGCTTCTAATATGCAGAACGTGTATCGAAAACTTTTTTTTTACTGACACTTGTATGTATGTCTGTGTTTAATATTTTAATACTTTGTGTTTTTTTTTTGTTTTAGGCGTTTCTGAGAGTAAACTGAAAGCGATGAAGATGAAGATATTGCAGAGCCATGTGCGATAAACTTAGGAGCTGGTATATCGCAAGAATATAGTGGCCCCATGGATGGAGTGGAATACCTGGATTTCGACTTATTAGAATAAATTTTAACAAGATCAATACATAATTATAAAAATAATAGCGCCGCTCCGTGGTGTTAAATCCGTGCCATCCGGTTAATTTAAAATGAATAAATGTTTTGATTAAGTCGTGTTTTTAATGCATTAGAGTAATACGATAAACGATATTGGGCCAGTCATATTTAAATTATAACATAATTATAGATTACCATTGATTCGATATGAAGAAGAATGAACCAATAAATTGATTAGTGATCTAGGCTAGCTAAAAATATAGTATAGTATCAAGATCGTTTGCATCCTACTTAACTGTGCTGCCATATGAGCGATAGTGGCGCCCTCATTTATTTTCTACTCTTTTATGTCGCACTGTACTATACCTCTACAACTTCGTGCCCGACCCGCCTGATAAGATTACCAAATATATCAATATAGCACGCTCCATCTTAGGCCATAGGCTTTGCTTGCTATCAGGTAAACTATGGCCAAGTGCAAACCCATTCAAGTTAATATATATATATAATCATAACAAATGTACGAATAAATAACAAGGTAATTAAACCTAGTTTATAATTTATATTGTTAGTAATAGCAGACAAAGTAATAATTAAAAATCAAAGAAAATATTTATTTGTTATAGAATATGTATAATATTATAAATCAATTTCCATGTCACTTTCATATTCACTCTCTCGTTAAAAAAAATGTACACTTTAAAACAACGTTCTTTGTCTGTCGAGAAATCGCCCGACTCATCCTAAGATTGTTAAATCGTGTGTATCGATCCCAAAGAAATATAGATTTGACAACACGTGTTGCCGCTTCGACTACGCGGCCGCGACTGTCATATATTGGCGTAGGCGTGCAGTTACACGCGTTGCCCTTCCCCCCTAACCCACTCGCTACCCGCAAGCCATCTTAAGTACCTCGTCCCTGCCTTCGTCTTCAGGCGTCCGCAGGCGGGTCGCGCACGAAGTGGTAGGACTATAGAAAAGCCGTCAAATGTCTTGCAATAGTATGCAAGACTGAAATATTTACAACGGAAAGTATGTTCATATCATCCTCTTATTATTATTTTTTATTGTCTAGATTGATATTTGTTAACTGTTCACTACGGAATACTCAGTAAGATCCAGTTGTAGGTGACTCGCCTAGGATGGCAGTAGGTATAATATAATTAAAATAGTAAAAGATAAGCAAATATCATAAAAACGAGGTTCTATAGCAGTATACGTATAACTTCTACCTATAATCGCGCCATTGCATGTAAAATTTATTCTATATGAGTATACTTAAAACTGACAAAATTACAAACAAACTTCATGTGTTAGTTTGTTATTTTCCTAGTATACTCGGCATTTCACTAACCTATCTATTAAACTTAATATTATTGCTATGACTTTTCTTCTTAGATCTGACGCCACAATATTATAAAACATGTTTTAAATTTAGTTTTTCAAACATGATTAAAAAGAGATACCTACGATGCAGATGAACTGTTCAACATTCAAAAACTAGATTGATTTACCGGTCTCAATATAGTAACGTTTCAAAACAAAAACGTAGAAGCAATATATGAGATCTTGCCCTGACCAATCACACAGCTCTACAATCACGTGGGCTGGCTGTTATTGGCTAAGATGTCTGCGGTACATATTGCTTTCGTTTCAGTCTAGTTAGTTGCTAAGAAGGCTGGATTGGCCAAGTGTAGTGCAATTCAATGTAAAAAGTCATTGTATTTGTTTTACATATTTTGTGTTGTACTTTAAATAAATTGTACAAGAGTTGGTAATGTTAAGTGTTAGTAAAATATTTTCCTAAATAAAAATACGTTTGAGCACAAACACACGTTCAATGATTCAGCACCCTGTGGTTACATTTATGACTCGTAAAATACTCATCGATATTTCCAAATAATGCATTGTTTACACGAACTCAATTTCTCTTATAAAATTATATAAACCTTGATTTCCCTAAAACCTAAAATACATGAAAAACTCATGTGTCAATAGTTAATTCATTCTTTTATTGCTAGTAAACTTGTAGCTTTTGATAAGATCTAGATCATGTGTAAAAATAAAATATTCTTTTATTACTCTATTTTGTCCCCCGTAGTTTGCACTCCGTATGTATACGTATGTACATGCTAAGGTAACACTGCTGCGGTGTGATTGGCAGTCATATCCACCAATCACAGCACTGCAAATGCAGTTCAAACAATCAGGGAATCAAACAGGTTTTATTAACTACACAAATAAGGCTACTATATACATAATTACTTATGACCATTCAAAGTTTAATTTCACGCTATACTAGTTGAAAAGCGGTGATTTCACGCAACAGTAGTCCTAAATTTTTGTTTAATAGATTGTTATTAGTCCGATTTTGTCTGATAAGATCGTGTTAAATAAAATTATTATAATAAAACCTAAAAGTTGATAATGTATACGTATTTAATTGTTTAACGTGTGTTGGACATTGTGCGATCAATTTAATACAAAATCCATTATGTACCTACTTGCATCGCTTTTGGATTGTGAAAATAGTCAGCTCGTTAAACATTTGCTCTAATACATTTCAATACTCATTATATATACCGAAATATTAATTAAACGAAGCTTATATAACGCGACAGCAACATTGTTACTGGTCAAGCGCCATTTTGTGACGTAACAAAATGGCGGTTAAAAATTTCGGCCATTTTTTGATACCATCACGAAATGTAACATCAAAACATGTTTAACCAACAAACTGTATAAAACAAACATAAGAACTGTCGGGACTTGACCCTTGACCTTATTACCTTTTATACCGATTACAAAATGGCGCTGAACTAGTATCAATGTTCTTCAATTGGCATTACAATCTTGTACATGGCAATATAATCAGATATTCTTTCTACTAGAGTTTTATCACTTAACTAGCCGCGCCCCGCAGCGTTATACGCATTTAGTTGGCATGAAATGGTTTAAGCTATCTCCATACAAAATGGCATTAAAATCCATTTTTCAGTGTGAAATAGACACAAACATAAACTTTCACCAACATAATGATCACAGTATACCTTTAGAAAGGTCTGTAAGACTGCGGGTACTTGATGGGTATAGCTTTGAGCGTGAAGTCCGCGAGATGGTCCCACTTGAGCTGGGCGTAGGCCTCCGCCAGACGCTCCTCCACCTCCTTGGAGGGGCGCTCCTCCAGCAACTTGAGCAGGAGCTTGATGGCGCGACCCCATTGTTGGAACGTGAAGCAGTGCCAGATACCGTAGTGGATGGCCTGGAAACAGGAAACAAATTGTTAGGTATATGAAATTGCCTCGTTTAGCGTTTTACGAAGCATTTTATATATTATCGCGACCTGTATTAAGTCAATGTATGTACATTAAATGTATGTACGTTCAGTGTCGTAACTCTTACGAATGTCAGATAGCATATGAAGTTTTTGTGTAAAGTATATATACGTTTATACAACAACAAAAAAGAAAACGATGAATAAATTTGTCAACGTTCACTATTCTTTCGCGCTGCAACGGACTAACGTATCATACAAGTTTTTTGTGTGTATGGGTTTGGTCGCCAATGTGTGACATAGGCTTATTTTATTGAGAAACAATTCGAGCAAATATTCTATCTACGAGCTAGAGATAAAGAATCTTTATTGATACTGTAAAGTTGCACCATGAAGAGTCGTAGAATATGCTTCATAAATTATAATGTCTCATCAAATTGAATTTAATACATTTTATCCCAATAAATTGAATTTTCAATAACGAATATACATTTTAAATAATTTAAGTTTTTGCTAGGTCAGGTTTTGTATTCAAAATATGTCAATTAGTATTAAAATGATGTACCTTAGAGTCTGTGAGGTCAGTGTACTTGAGCAGGTCGTTATAATTGTCGTGCAGCTGCTGCGCCAGCGAGTCCCGCGCGGCGGCGGCGGCCAGCGCGCGCAGGCGGCACAGCGCCGCGCCGCGCCGGCATAGCGCCTCCACCAGCCAGCCGCGCTGCTTCTCCTGCTCTCTGGAATGTACATACATCTATGTGCTGGGAGGGATACATCAATCATAGCGGGTAGCTGTATACGCTGCTTTCAAGTTACATTTTGGTACAGCCCCCTTAGACAAGAGGCGTATTTTAGTGAGCGTACTGTCGCTCGCTGACGGAATAGAAAGAGGTATAGGAGTGGCGTAATATTCCCCCCCGAGGAGCGCATCGCGATGTCAATCCCATACATTGGTCTTTCTATTTTATAAGTGAGCGATAGTACGCTCACTAAAATACGCCTCTAGTCTAAGGGGGCAGGTATGTGTTCCAACTTCCACCGCTTTATAATGGATGCCCATTTTCATTCGTTGACCGCTGAACTGAGCCGGTTTGAAGTGTAAAAAATATGAGCTCTTTGTTCAAGACATGAAAATAAAGAAAATTATGCCGAAATCTTGGCGTCACCTTCTTTCACGCGGATAATCAACATGTTTTTTTGGAACACTAATTGATTATTAAAAAAGAACACAAATAGATTCTAGTACTAACTGTTTAATTTTACTAGCGTCGCTCCTGGTGTCATTCTTTATTCCTAGATACGCGAGCAACTTGTCCTGGTCTATCGCCTTGATCACCTGCACGGAAATAACATATTATAGCACGACACTTTTATTATACAAAATCCAGTTTTATATTGATGATTTTTACTGAACGTTTCACAAAAAATATGAGTTTCAATATTTAAGAACTCTTTATCTCCTTACCTTTTCTGAGGTAGCTACGATTTGTTCGCACCACGCGGTGGTCACGTCGGGCACTTCATTCGCGTGAGGGAGTCTAAACAAAATTACAAAAATATAAATAAAAACATTAATAACTATACTGTTCCTCGTCAGCAATTTTAATTCCACCAATAAATTAATTGGTTTCATTGAGAAAGCCAAACAGTAAACCTGAGTTACGTATAAGTTATTGTAAATGGATATAAAAGATGATCTTTATAGGGGTAGGCACATAGCTGTAGCGCTGGCCGGTACGTGGAGGGGATTGCTGCACATGTGTACTGTCGCGCACACAATACATTATATGAAACTATTATTTTAGACTCCAATGTCTTTTTGTCAAATAGAATTATGCAAAATAAATAAAAATAAACTCTTAATCAAAACTCAAATTTACAGTGTTGCTGTCCGAATGACTGAGTAAAGTATTTGTAACTTCGGGAATCTCAATTTTGATTTGTTTCGGAGAATCAATTAATTAGATAGATACACTTTTGCAAAAAAATCACGTCATTAAACATTTTCCTTGCCTGACTTTTCAAAACAGTATTTGTTCTTCTAATCAAGGTTCTTGCTGCTGCTGTTGCTGGTTCTTTCCCGCATAACACAAGAAATTATGCATAATAAAATTTGTAATTAGGTATTTCTTTTGAGTCTGGTCGTTTCTATGTATAATAAGTATGTATTTACAAAAAAAGTATTTACATATTATATCCGTTATGTAGTACCCATGATAAAAGCGTAAGCTTAGTATGGGGCATGATGGCGCTGAGTGATATGTCTTGAAATATTTATTTGTTTTATGCATATTTACTTTAGTCACAAACAAACTTAGAAGTTTAAGTTCAACAAATAAATTCATACGTAACAACAATAGTTATATAGTATATATATAGTTGAATAATAAAATTAATAACGCGACTGTACCACGGGATGTGCGCGGGGTGGCGTATGTACGCGGGGAACGGCAAGCGACTGGAGAGCCAATCAGCGCTCCGCACGCCCGCCCTTCATTCCGCTAGCCCCCCTCTGATACCTTATTTTGTACTTCTGCGCAATAACGGTCACCGCTAGAGTTAGTTGCCTCGGTTTATAATTAGTTTGGAAATTTAGAAATTTAAAATTAAATATATTGGTATAAGTTACTTCTTAGGGTCCGTGGGTGAGTCGATCCCGTGCAGGTAGGCGACGTGCGCCCCCAGGTAGGAGGGGAACTTGCCTACCAGCTCCTCGTACACCTGCTCTAACTTGTCACCCTCTGCAACAAACACACATACGTATTTCAATATTATTATATTATTTTCTAATTAATAACTATTAATTTACTTTTTTTATTTTTACAAGTCTTGAGGAAACTATATAACTTGCTTGTAACAGGAAAATAAATCTCAGTTTGGTGTTGAAGAAGATAGCAGAAAAGTTGACTAGACTTTCATTGGAACAAAGAAAAAGTGATAAATTCACAATCGTTACACTCAACGCGGCAAATTTTGCTGAAAACCTACTTATCTAAAATATAGTCATTGAAATGATGAATTTTAACCATAAAATTTTAGTTTAGTTGCTTTTGTCACTGTTGAGTAAAATACGTATCCTTGCAACCAAATTCTCAGGGCGTCCTCTTAATCAACCTGGACCTGTGTGACAAGATTATTCATATAGGTATTTGTACCTAATTTAGCGAGCCACGTGGTCCCGAAGTCCTTGAGCGCCTCCATGTACTCGTCGTGCGGTTTCCCCTTGTCCCGGGGCGCGGCGGCGCGGCGCGGCGCCTCGCAGCCCGAGTACAGCAGCGGGATGGAGTCCACCTTGCGCCCGAGCTCGTCCTTGGCCAGCGTCAGCGAGCCCGACAGGGACGCGCCCGACAGGTTCGACCTGCTTATTCTGGAAAACAATAAATATACCATATCATTTTAAAAGATAAACACATTTATTAATGTCATAAAAAGATTTTATAAAAATACCTAAGGTAAGCACAGTTTGCATCATATTATAAAATCTCGTCATTTTGTTTTTATAAATTTATGATTTTTTTCCTTATAATATGAAAGCAAAGGTGTGTTTTTTATCAATTTGTTTCGCTTTTAAGTCACAACAAACATAAACATTTTATTGATAACATAGATCGAGTTATATTATATGTATAAATTGTCTAGTTACTTGTCTGAAGGCACTGATGTGAAGTATATAGGTAGTATATTTCCACTGGTCAATGACGCTGAACTGAACTTCTTGCCGCCTGTGAGAGCCTGCAACATGGAGATGTAGTATATTACTGTAAGTCTTCACCAGAATTAGTTGAAACAAAGGTTTTATTATTTAAAACCCATGTTTCACTTTGTTTGACCTTTTAGGTCCAAGAATTAGTCCACAACGTAACAGTGTTCGAACAGTTTCAGCTGGCATAAAGTGTGTTTTGTAATTTAATATTTGTTAATTTTATGTGATGTTTAATCTTCTACCGTATTGGGTTTTTGAATCAAAAGCACGAATGGATCAAAAACATAAATCGACGCCAGCAAGTTCGTATGAAAGTGGCGACTTGTGGTGTGGCAGTTTTTAAACCAGCTTTAGATATTTTAATATGATATAACGACTTTTGACCATAGGCAAATCGCCTGTGGGACTCACAATTACATTTGTACTAGCAGCTCCTGTAGTTTCTCAATTAACATTCAATTGTCCACACACTGAGCCTGTTTCCACACTGATGGTAAGTAGTACTCCCCGCAGGCTGCGAGCAGTATGCGTCCAGTGTGATGGGTTGTGCTAGTCTCGGCTGTATGACGACAGGCAGCTCCTGTAGTGTCCACACACTGAACCTGTGTCCACACTGATGGTAAGTAGTACTCACCACAGGCTGCGAGCAGTATGCGTCCAGTGTGATGGGTTGTGCGAGTCTCTGCTGTATAACGACAGGCAGCTCCTGTAGTGTCCACACACTGAGCCTGTGTCCACACTAATGGTAAGTAGTACTCACCGCAGGCTGCGAGCAGTATGCGTCCAGTGTGATGGGTTGTGCGAGTCTCTGCTGTATGACGACAAGCAGCTCCTGTAGTGTCCACACACTGAGCCTGTGTCCACACTGATGGTAAGTAGTACTCACCGCAGGCTGCGAGCAGTATGCGTCCAGTGTGATGGGTTGTGCGAGTCTCTGCTGTATGACGACATGCAGCTCCTGTAGTGTCCACACACTGAGCCTGTGTCCACACTGATGGTAAGTAGTACTCACCGCAGGCTGCGAGCAGTATGCGTCCAGTGTGATGGGTTGTGCGAGTCTCTGCTGTATGACGACAAGCAGCTCCTGTAGTGTCCACACACTGAGCCTTTGTCCACACTGATGGTAAGTAGTACTCACCGCAGGCTGCGAGCAGTATGCGTCCAGTGTGATGGGTTGTGCGAGTCTCTGCTGTATGACGACAGGTAGCTCCTGCAGCTTCTCTAGTAGTGCCTTGTTCTCGTGGCGCACGTTCAGTCGGAGCACGTAGTCACCCTTCTCCAGCTTCACTGAATACTAGAATAGAATGAAGTTGAGATTGATTAGTGTGATGTTCTACGTCTACTTCTTTATTATTGTAAATAAGTGATTTTTTTTAGTCAAAAGGATAAGCTTCGTGTCGTGGATTGTGCTCATAACAATAATCGCCATATGAGAGGGTCATTACAATAAAGAAATATTTATTTTCCATTTCTGTAACCAGTTCTGGATTGGTTTCGGCCAGTTACACACTGGTCGTTAACAAAAACGACAGCCATCAGCTTATCGAAACATAAAAACAGCAAATTCTACATAGCTTAGCCACCTATAACCATACAACTTGTCAAGTACCTTAGATGGGTACGCGTCTCCGACGGCCATGAGTTGCTTGGTGGAGTTGTAGAGCATCCACATCTGCGCCTCGAACTCAGACTCGTACAACATGTCGCACAGCAGGGACACTATGGGGGACACCTGGAACGAGGACTCAACGGGGTTATAAGCAAACAAGACACTAACTTAACAATTCTGGCTGGAAATTTAACAAGGTAAATATTAACGTAATATAACGCGATAATATCATCAATGATGATACAATAAAATCAATGATGTTACTTACCTAAAGGTATTTTTTTCTCCGATATCATAAAAAAGAAGGATGTGGGTAAATATTTATAATGGAGAAAAAAACTAGCATTCAATTAATGATAGTGAACAACAAGTAATTATGACAAGGAACGGTGTAACTAGTGAAAAATAGATAAATAGCAAATCAAAAAACTGAATACTTATGTGTAATAGAAGTGTGTAGTACTAAAATAACTAAGTGAACTCACCTCAGTCGCCTTGGCCACGTGGAAGTTGTATGTGTTGATGAGCTGGTAGATCTGCCGGCTCGGCGGGATCACGTCGCGCGCAGTCAGCGGCGCCAGCTTCGACTCTGTGGGCCTGGGGGCAGGGGGTTTATTATTAACACTAGCAATTCCCAGATTACCTGAAGCGACGGACATACGATGTCTATCAGTCATGTGTGATAGTGTGAATTGTATCGAATCAAATTCTTTAAAAATTTCATAAAGCAGTGTCACCTGTGCGTGTGCTCGGCGTACTTGAGCGTGGCGCTGGGCTGCACGTCCTGGTGGCGCAGCGCGGCGAGCGCCACGCGCGCCAGCCCCTCGTGCGCCGGGAACACGAGGCGCGGCCCGCAGTCCGCGCGCACGCCGTAGAACTCGATGCGGTAGTCCAGCACCATGTCGCCCAGGTTGGCCCAGTACTTCGCGATCGCCACCTCCAGCATCACGTCGCCCTGCAATTACAAACATTCATATTCATTATTGATATTTGGTGTCCCTAGGTGTATGGATGATAGGTGAGAATAATAGTCACTGTTAGGTAGTTATCAACGCTGCACATTTATTGTACGACCGTTCGCTGTGAGCGATTCAGCCAACTAGCGCTGCCGAGCCGGCTACCAAACCGGTTTGGTCGACAGGCGCGCGTGGAGTCGATTCTAACTCCCTATAACACAAATTGACTGTCCGTCCGCACAACATACAAAAATATATATGATTTTATTTATTTTACGTATATAACATATTAATATTATTGTGGGATCGTGTGTGTATAAATATAATGAATATTATATGATATTATTTGATGTCGATATATTAATTATTTAGAAGATATATTAAAGTTACATAAATATTTTGTGTTATAAATATGAAAATAAAATATTATGAATAGTTATAAATAATTATAAACTAATATAAAATAATATGAAGCCCACATTACTCCCCTCCAGAGACCGTCATGGTCGAAAGTGATTAGGAAAACGAACTATACGCCCAGAACGAGTTTGTTTAACCTGGTTCGGGATCGGGGCTGATGATGGGACCGCGAGCGGAACTTGGTTCAGAGCTGGTGTTGGAATAGGGATTTCCTGTTGACGAATTAGGGTAGGATCTGGATGGGAAAGAGTAGTGGTTAGCTGGGTAGGCTTGGATAAAGTGTCTGTCAGGATGTAGGCTGGTTTCAGCCTGTCGATCGAGACAGTAGTAGCCCTACCGTTTACAAGTATTTTAAATACTTTGTCATTTCGTTCAAGTACTTCGTGGGGGCCCGAAAAGGGAGGTTCTAATGCACCTCGAACTTTATCGACGCGTAAAAATACGTGACTTGTTGTGGCTAAGTCTTTAAAAATGAAGACTTTAGCTTTGTTGTGGCGAGCAGCAGGCGAGGGTTGTAACTTCATCATGGAGCGTCGCAGGCGAGATGTGAAGTTGGATACGTCCATGCTGTCAGGGACAGTGGCGTGGAAAAAATCGCCAGGCAAACGTAACGACTCGCCATATACTAGCTCTGCAGAAGTAGTTTGTAGATCCTCTTTGAAAGCACTTCTAATGCCTAAGAGTACTAGTGGTAATGCTTCCAACCAGCTGCTGTCCGCGTGGCACATGATTGCTGCCTTTAGTTGTCGGTGGAACCGTTCCACAAGACCGTTACTTGCTGGGTGATACGCAGTAGTTCTGTGGTGCTTGAATCCAATCATCTTTCCCAGATATTGAAAAAGTGCCGATTCAAACTGTGCACCTCTGTCAGTCACAATGTCAGTAGGGCATCCAAATCTGGATATCCATGATAATAGTGCTTTACCAACAGTCTCTGCTGTTATATCTGGCATCGGCGTGACTTCCGGCCAGCGTGTAAATCGGTCTACTGCTGTAAGGCAGTATCGGTTACCCTGTGAGATAGGCAGGGGTCCAATGATGTCCACGTGGACGAATGTAAATCGAGCGCGAGGTAAATTGAAATTGCCCAACGGAGCAGTAACGTGTCGACTTACTTTAGCTCGCTGACATGCAAGACATTTTCGTGACCATTCTTGGCAATCTTTGCGAGCCCCAGGCCATATAAACCGCTCAGCAACTAATTTCGCCGTTGGTTTAGGGCCAGGGTGGCTAAGATTGTGCAAACTTTCGAATATTTGTTTGCGAAATGGTTTGGTCACAAAGGGCCTTGGTGGTCCTCGACTTACGTCACAGTAAAGCTCTGTGTTACTGTCTGGTAACTTAAGTTTCTCTAGGCGGAGTGATGATTCACCACCTAACAGGTGTGTCATTTCGTCGTCGGAAGTCTGTGACAAGGCTAACGGTCCCCAGTCGATTGGCATCTGGAGTTCTTCTATTCTCGACAGTGTATCAGCCACAACATTGTCTTTGCCTGATATGTGCAGGATGTCTGTCGTGAATTGTGAAATAAAATCCAGGTGACGAAATTGACGTGGAGTGCAATTAGTCTTTCTTTCGCTAAAGGCGAAAGACAGTGGTTTGTGGTCGGTATATACCACGAAATGTCGCGCTTCCAACATATGGCGAAAGTATTTAATACTCTCGTAAATTGCAAGGAGCTCGCGATCATATGGAGAGTAATTGCTCTGTGCGGGGCTCAACTTGCGAGAGAAGAAGGCTAGCGGCTGCCAGTGTCCATTCTTGAGCTGTTGGATTACTGCGCCTATAGCGGTGTCGGAGGCATCGGTAACGAGTCCTAATTTGTACTGTGGGTCGGGGTGTGCTAATAAAGCTGCCTCACAGAGGTTCTGCTTACAGGCTTCGAATGCTCGCAGAGAGTCACCCTCTAGCGTCACGGGGTGGGAAGCTTTGACAGACCCAGTGAGCAGAACGTTGAGAGGAGCCTGGATCTGGGCAGCATTGGGTAAGAACCGCCGATAAAAGTTTACCATGCCCAGGAAGCGTCTGAGTTCTCGGACGGTTCCTGGTGCAGGAAACTCTGAGATGGCCTTGACCTTGCTGTCCAGAGGCTTGGTACCTTCTTCAGAAATTTGGTAGCCCAAAAAGGTTACCACGGGTTTACCAAAAACGCACTTTGCCGTATTAACCAGCACGCCATACTCGCGCATGCGTTCAAAGAGCTGGCGCAGGTGGTCCTCGTGTTGGGTTGGCGACTCAGAGAAAACTAGAAAGTCGTCAAGGTAGCAGTAACAGAAATCTAGCCCTCTAGTCATTTCGTCAACAAAACGTTGAAACGTTTGACCGGCATTTCTCAACCCAAATGTCATATACGGAAATTCGAATAGACCGAATGGGGTTGAGATTGCTGTTTTTGGGATATCCTCTTCATTGACTGGTATCTGATTGTAAGCTTTTACCAAGTCTATGGTAGAAAAGACTCGACAGCCTGAGATACTCTGAGCGAAGTCATGAATATGCCTAATTGGATAGCGGTCTGGGATGGTGCGTGCGTTAAGTCTTCGATAATCACCACAAGGTCTCCAGCCGTTATCCTTTTTGGGCGCCAGATGTAAGGGTGAAGCCCAAGGACTTTCTGAAGGTCGCGCTGTACCGTTACTGAGCATAAGTTCGAATTCCTGTTTAGCGATTTTAAGTTTATCAGGGGCTAAGCGGCGAGGTGTGCAATATATAGGGGGACCGGGGGTTGTTCTTATATGGTGTTTTGTACTGTGCTTTGGGACGACTGAAACGCCTGAAGGGCGAGTGATTTCGGGAAAGTTAGCAAGAATTTCGTGATACCGCGTGTCGGCCGACCAAGTTTTTACAGAGCATACATCGGTATTCGCAGCAATGGCTTTACAATGTAATGTTGTCGTATTATCGATGAGCCGTTCGTTTTTTAAATCTACTAATAAACCAAAATGTTTCAAAAAATCAGCACCAATTATAGGTTTAGTTACATCGGCTACAGTGAAACGCCATGGGAAATCGCGCCTTAATCCTAAGTTTAGTTTTAAGTCAAGAAATCCATATGTATCTATCCCGGTTCCGTTCGCTGCCTTCAGTTGGTACTTGGTCTTGTTACGTCGCTCGTTCAACGCCGCTCGAGGGTAGACGCACAGCTGGCTGCCGGAATCCACCAGGAACTGATCCTTGGAGTTGAGGTCTGACACGAAGAGGCGACCAGCAGGCGCGGGGCAATCGTCTGTCGCCATTACCGACTGCCCGGAGCGTTTCCCGACTTTTCGAAATCGCACGGCTTTATGCACTTGTTGGCGTTAGCTCCGTGTGTTGCGTGGTACCAGCATATCGGGTATTTTCGGTAGCTGGAGTCTGACCTTCTTCTCTTGTCCGGAGTTGCACGTCGTTGTTGTCTCGATCGGTTGTTTCTGTCGTAGGCGCGCGAGCTTCGGGTATGGTCGTCTAGCTTCGCAGAGAGGCGCTCCACCATCTTCTTCAGCTCTGCAATCTCGCTGGTGTGATGAGCTGGACACGATGTTGAGGAAGTGACTGCTACATTACCAGACGATGATGATAATGTGGTTATATCCTGGATGCGGTCAGCTAGGTCCGCGAGATCCTCGAGGGGCTGTGTTGTCTGCGACGCCAGGACGGTTTGAATGCTGCTCGGAAGTCGATTGCTCCAAATTGTTTGAATGAATGATGCAGGTAAACCAGGGCCAGCTAAATCTTGCAAGTGTCTTAGAAACTGGGATGGCTTTCGGTCCCCAAGTTCTTCATGCATAAGTAACTGTTTAACTTTTCGCTCGTGCGACGCGGAAAGCCGTCGGATTAGCTCTGTCTTTATTTTTTTATATTTGTCATGGGCCGGAGGGTTTATAATAATATCTTTCACTTCTTTAGCGTCGATTGTGTCGATGTTTGCGATGACGTTATTATATTTCATGTTATCATCTGTGATTCCTAGGTTTTCAAATTGGCCCTCCAGGAGGGCAAACCAAATTTCCGGTTCGTCCGGACAGAACTGCGTTACCTTGACATTCGTTTTCTTGCACGACGCCGGGCGGCGCCGGACCGTAACGTTGTCCTTGGCCTCGGGAGCAGTTCCGACTTCTGGATCTGATGTGTCACTCATGGTAAAGGTTGCAAATCTTTGTCAAGGGGTCACTACTTTGGTGTCCCTAGGTGTATGGATGATAGGTGAGAATAATAGTCACTGTTAGGTAGTTATCAACGCTGCACATTTATTGTACGACCGTTCGCTGTGAGCGATTCAGCCAACTAGCGCTGCCGAGCCGGCTACCAAACCGGTTTGGTCGACAGGCGCGCGTGGAGTCGATTCTAACTCCCTATAACACAAATTGACTGTCCGTCCGCACAACATACAAAAATATATATGATTTTATTTATTTTACGTATATAACATATTAATATTATTGTGGGATCGTGTGTGTATAAATATAATGAATATTATATGATATTATTTGATGTCGATATATTAATTATTTAGAAGATATATTATAGTTACATAAATATTTTGTGTTATAAATATGAAAATAAAATATTATGAATAGTTATAAATAATTATAAACTAATATAAAATAATATGAAGCCCACAGATAAATTTTGCTCGCAATCAATATTAGCCAAATTTCATTTGAAATGCCTAGAACGGGCTCTAATCACGCCAGCCTACTCCAGATAGAACATTATGTATGATGTAACTGGCTTACGCAAGATCTACAACTAGTATGACCCATGAGTACAAATAAAGCGCGGTGAGCGTGCGTATATTCTAGCGGTTAAACTTGAGTCGCGAAATACGAAGAATTTTGGACATCAAACTATGACTATCTCTGTGTCTACTACGTTAAATCATTGCCCTCACGACACTTCTTGTACAGGTGGCGGTAGGAAGAGTACAAGCAAAACAGAAATAGGTACAGATCAATGTCGAAATTTATCTGTGTATCTCTACCGGACCTTACCGGACTCGTAAGTACTTGTCACGAGCATTCTTACCCACTGAATGAATGAATAAACATTGAACATGCTACATCCATGGAAGGACCTGGGCGCCCACCACGATGTATTTGCACAAGAGAACTCCCCTAACGGATTAATTCTACGGGGGAGTCACGACATACGACTCAGAGAGAGAGAGAGAGAGAGAACATGCTACATACCACGACTTGGAAGGGCAGCACGGCGGGTGCCTCGGCGGTAACGTTGAGCATCTTCTGCGTCTCGTGCGAGCGACACGAGCGCCGTGGCAGCAGCTGCATGCAGTGCAGCAGGAAGCGGCCCGCGCCCGCCTTGTCGCGCGTGTGCAAACGCACCACGCCCCACGTCGCGTCCTTGGGCACTGCGGACAGGATACACACACTTTAGATACAGAAGGACAATGATTGAACAATTCACGTCCCTTGAAACACGATCAAATGAAGTAGAAAATAGGATGATTATGGACACTTTCGGCTAGCGCTCACACGTCGTCTGATCCGGAGCGGCTTTTAGTTTGCCGAAACTTTGCCGACAAGACCTTTTCGCTCTATTCCAAAATGATTTGCCTGTTTTATTTTTATCTTTTTCTTTCATCCGTAACACTGTCAATCAGTAATACCTACCAATGCTGCTGCGTATGAGAAAAGCCGTGCAACTCTGACAACTTCTAGATAACATGTTTTGAGTCAATAGTAGCACTGTCATAAAAGATTACACATGTTTTGTCAAAGGACTGACTGTTTCAGTATTTTTTTTTTTATTCAACTCACCAATAACAAAGTGTCGGTTGATGGTGTCAGGTTTGAAGAGTACGTTGGTCTCAGCCAGCGCGGGCGTGGCCGGCGTGGAGGTGTCCACCGGCTCCGGCTGCAGCACGGTCACGGGGATGCGGAACACGGGGCCCTTGTCTACGCACGACACGTCGTATGCGTTCAGACTGAAATAACGAGAACAGTTTATTAACATGTTTTTTATGCAAGATAGGTTCTTGACTGCAAATCGCCTAATAAGTAACTTTGCAATCGACAATTTCGCGCGCTTGTCAAGGACCCTCAGACAAGGCCAAAAATAAACTGCCAGACGCATACTGAACGCAAACTGCTCGTTACTTGTTCCTTTGCTAATCAATCTAGGTTCTTTTTTTAATTCTAATCAAGGATCCAGTCATGATGCAAACGTCGTTACTCGCTTTTGGTGGTTTGCTCGTAAATTTACCTTGGGCCAATTAATTTTCCATTTTATCTCGAGCATAGAAGTAAAATGTCTGCTGTTTTTCTGAATTTGGTCATAAAGGTCTACGACCACTTTGTGAAAAAATATATGTAAATACATAATGTAATAAACAACCACAGGAAGCGCCTGGATTCAATTTGCACAGGACCAGGACGAGTGGCGTACTAGAAGAGAGGCCTATGCTTAGCAGTGGGCGATAACAGGCTGATGATGATGAAATAATGAAAAAATATAATATCAATTGATCTACTGACCTAGTGAAGTGCGGTCCGGGCGGCAGCGAGGTGACGTCGACCCGCACGGAGAGCGCGCGCACGGCGTTCATGCAGTCGAGGTGCGCGGGCGCGTGCAGCCACGCCGCGGGGGGGCAGGCGGCCAGCGCCAGGCGCATGCCGAACGCTATCTGCTTGGCCACCACCTGCGTGTCTGCAACTCACAGCCATACATGCTGGGGACTGATTCGTACCGAGAGGATACACAAACTAATGTAGCAAAAATTGTAATAGAAAAGTATTACTGAAAACTATTTCATCAATTACAGCATACAATACGTAAGATACATTACTACAATATTTTACTCAATTTATGAGATAAGATAAAAGAGAAAAAAAAAGTTTTATGTACTTTTACTACTTATACTTTCTCGGTTACATAATTATACAATATTTAACTAACTACATACATATAGTAAAGATAGACTAAGATACAGTATACGTAGAAACTAATACAATACTAACAACCATGCAAACAGCCACTTCTACTATTTCCTGCAATCATTTTAATTACAAGAGTGGCAACCTCTAATGTCGACATATTCAAACTACCAAAATATGTATGTACTGGTAGTATGTTCTCCACATACCCTCACACAAACAGTTCCACTGTTTCATCTCCACAACTTCGTCTGACGACTTCGAGCCTATAAATTAAATATTACAATGTAAGGCTACACACATTTGTTTTATAATTTCGCAGTGCTTTGCGGAATATTGGAATGGAATTTGGCTTATTACTGCAGCTAGAACAAGTTTAAGCAAGTTCCCGGTGGTAAGACCCTTTTATTGTTACATGGCCGCACTATGTACTTTTCTTGAAATGTATCGCTATATATTTTTGAACCTTAATTTGGTAATAAATTACGTTAATTTGGGTTTGAACTGGAGGTACAATATTAACGAAAATTTTAGAACTTGATATCATTACATTCCATCCCATATAGTGTCACACCGACTTACGTAATCAAAACCCAGCGTATCCCTGCTCAGTGATCGACACCACGAGACATAAGTGATAACTTATCAATAAGATAAAAGATGAAAAGCGCTGCATGAAACTCGAATATGTACGAATAAACACAGAACTACTCAGTACAGCAAGAGTATATTTAATTTAAGCATACAAATTTACAACAAGCTTCCACCGTCAATAAAAGAAGCTAACTCACTTGGTGTGTTTAAGAATAGACTCAAATCATTTTTATTAGATAAGGTCTACTACTCAATAAAATTATTTTTGGACGATAAGACAATTTGAAATGTGTGTAGTATTTTTATTGACATATTTAAATAATTGATATAAGTGTAATATTCTAAAAACTAAATTGTTAATTATAATTTGCACGCCCTGTGGGTGGAAATATAGCGCACTCATATGTACATAATACCACCTTTGTATACCTACCTGTATTTCGCAATGAATAAATGAACTTGAATTTGAATGCTTACCTAGAAAAAACCTTAGGAAGAACAGAGCCAAAATGGTGATTTCTGGTCGACTCCAGACCAATAGATAGGATGAAAACTTTGTAGGTTCAGCTTGTCAAATGTTAGAAAGATATAGAGTAATGCACTCACTCTCTTCATCTTCATGGTCCTGCAAGAAGGCGGGCTCCACGGACAGCGCCACGTCCCGCGCGGGGTCTCCGTGTCTCGGCCGCAGGAACACTCCCTTCCCGCCGCCGCCCACCTGCACTGAGAACGTCACGTCACGCTCCGCCTCGCCGTGGTACGCCGTTAGCAGGTCGAAAGCCTGCGGACAATAACTTATTTATATGAATGACAATTTTAACACTTCAAATCTTAAGATCTAATAACAATCCTAGCGGCAAATTGGTGAAGTTTGCTATTTCTGAGAACATATGGATCTCTCGCTACAGTAGGGCTTCTAGCGGTGATCATACTGGCGGTAACCTCATTTGTAAACACATAAAAAACATCAGACTGAGATGCCCATAAAGACCAGAAATAAATGCGTAATAAAAACTACAGAACCGATTTTAAAGAAAGTCGGACTGACTATAGTAGTTCCAACCGTTTATTTTCTTTTTGACAGATCTAATTTTTCAGTAATAGTGTTGTGACCAAGTGATTATAGTGGACACGATATCGATTCATTTCGATATGTGATCGACGAAATAGCTGCAGAACATGGTCATGGGAACTTAGACTTCCACCCTATTATTGTCAATACAATGCCATTGAATTAATATAGGCTCAAGTAAAAGGACACGCTGCTCGAAAAAACACAAAACCCCTATTCATGGCAAACAAAATGCTTGATTTATTAAAAAATGCATGTGTGGTAGTAACTGCGGAAAACTGGCAAAATGTATTTAAAAAAACACAAGAAACTACAATGGCAGAGTGGGATAAACACGTGCGATAGATAATACGAATCAACAATTAATTATAAATGTCGGCGATAGCTCGAGTGACAGCGACGATGAATCCGATTTTGATTAATAAATAAATAAAAATAAAAGTCACAATATTTGTTCCAAATCATTTCATACCAATCTATATTTATACTACAGTACAGGTGCTACGAGGGTACCTGATGTGGATGGGCATACACCTAATTGTTTGGACCTTCTGATGACTACTGAACCGGACAGATACTCTGTGTCGATCTCATCGCCTTTAGGCAACTCCGACCACTGTCTGGTGAAATCTGTATCTGTCTACTCCCCGCCCGACCCCAGCCCTAAGGGCTCTCGGCGGCTGTGGCGATACAAGTCAGCAGATTGGGATGAGATGCGCTCTTTTTTTTCATCTTACCCTTGGCAGCCAGTATGTTTTTCTTCTGGAGATCCCACCGTTTGCGCTAATGCCGTCACAGATGTCCTTAAGCTGGGTATGGAGTATTACATTCCGTACTCAGACCTGACTCTGTCTGGTAAAGCTCGCCCGTGGTTTGGACCTGAATGTGGACGTGCGGAAGCACTGAAGCATGATGCGTACCTCGCCTGGGTCGATGCTCGAAGCCGCAAAGCCAAGGACATACGCCTTAAGAAAAAAGCATTCAACAAGGCTGCCAAGTCCTGCAAGAAGGTCATGCAGAAAGCGCGTTTCGACCACATTAGTCGAATAGGGAACAAACTAGCTTCGTACCCAGCAGGTAGCAAAGCGTTTTGGTCCCTAGCTAAATCGGTTGAAACGAATTTCTGTCGCCCCTCACTGCCTCCACTGCTGAAACCCGACGGTACATTGGCTCACACCGCCGAAGAAAAGGCAAACTTGTTTGCCTCTATATTCGCGGAAAATTCTCGTCTAGATGCTGGTAGTACGATACCTCCCTCATCTCCTGGCACAACGGCTGCAATGCCTGACATAAGTATCCGCCAAAAGGAGGTTCGGAAAATACTTCGTAGTCTAGATGTGAATAAAGCCAGTGGCCCTGATGGTATTCCGGCCATAGTTCTGAGGACGTGTGCAGCTGAGTTGACTCCTGTGTTGACGCGCTTGTTTCGGCTCTCTCTTGCGACTGGATATGTGCCGAAGACGTGGAAGCTGGCTAACGTGCAACCAGTGCCCAAAAAAGGTAGTCGTGCTGACCCTGCCAACTACAGGCCCATTTCGGTCACCTCCGTGCTCTGTAAGAGCATGGAGCGTGTCCTGAACGGCAGGCTCCTGGCGTACCTAGAGTCTAATGACCTCCTCAGTGACCGGCAATATGGCTTCCGCCGGAACCGGTCCACTGGGGATCTTCTAGTGTACGCTACACACATCTGGAGTGAGGCTATTGAGAAATACGGGGAAGCCCTGGCAGTTTCTCTAGATATTTCTAAAGCCTTCGACAGGGTTTGGCATGACGGCCTAGTCAGCAAGCTTTCATCGTTTGGACTACCTACTAGTTTTTGCGTATGGATATCAGATTTCCTGAGGGATAGATCTATTCGGGTAGTCGTTGATGGCTGCTCGTCTGATCTTATGGCGATTAATGCCGGAGTTCCCCAGGGATCAGTGCTTTCTGCAACACTTTTTCTGCTGCACATTAATGATCTGCTGAAGCCCGGTACCTTTGGGTATGCAGATGACAGCACTGTTGTAGAGAGCTATATGTCCACCGCTAGAGCTAGTGCGACCGAGATCCAGTCTTGCAGGGAAGCCATGATCGAGCGCTTAAACTTTTCCCTCACGGTAGTCTCTGAGTGGGGCGATGCCAATCTGGTTAAGTTTAATGCCTCGAAAACACAAGCGTGTCTTTTCTCTGCAAAGAGGAGGCCATTCCTACTGGCGCCCTCTTTCCGTAATGTAACCGTGCCCATCACCGACCATCTAGAGTTGCTAGGTGTCACTTTGACTCCGACCCTCAACTTTGGCTCCTATATTGAGTCTAAAGCTCAACTCGCAGCCAAGAAGCTGGGAATCCTCTCGAAGGTGCGACGATACTTCACTCCAGAACAGCTGCTGACCTTGTATCAAGCGCAAGTTCGGTCATGTATGGAGTATTGTTCGCACCTTTGGGATGGATCTGCCAAGTACCAGCTTGAGGCGTTAGAGTTAATTGAGAAGCGGGCAAAAAATCTCATCGCGAAAGACTCACTCTGTAGCTCAAAATTACAAAGCCTTGAGCACCGCCGTAAGGTGGCCAGTCTTTCGGTTTTTTACAGGTTGCATTTCGGGGAGTGTGCGGAGGAATTGCATAATTTAATTCCTGCAGCCCCATTTCACCATCGCACGAGTAGAGGCACGGCAAGGAGGCACCGATATACAGTTGAGGTCCCAAAGACTCGCACCAAGCGTTTTGCTTCGACTTTCATCGTGCGAACAGCCAAACTGTGGAACTCCTTGCCCGAATCTCTATTCCCCTTGAACTATAATTTGTCGGTCTTCAAGTCGAGAGTAAACCGGTTTCTTCTAGGCAAGCGCGCTACATCGTAGACTATAACGTTGCTTAACATCAGGCAAGTTGTAGTCAAGCGTAAGCCTATTTCATGTTAAAAAAAAAAAATACATTAGAATGCTACATTATACCCGTGTAAAAATGGTTACTAAACAATATATCGATATCTCAATCGTAACATCACTATGTTGATAACCATAGAATGTAAATTTTTAAAAACGTTTGTTATTTCATGTAATTTATAAAAAAACCTACTACTTTTATGGACTCAATTTGTAAAGGATGATTATTATACGGGATCAAGGAACAAACTTAGGCAGTTGCCATATTTTTAAAACCTCGCATTTAAAAATGAACTTTTGCGTAACATGATGTAGTTACGTTCTATTGCTGCTGTCAAATAGAAAATAAACGGTAAGATCTACTATAGCTGATACCTAATTTGAAACAAAGAAAAATGTATAACGATTTTGTAAATTTTTGTAGTTTTTGAAAATTTGAGGACAAACATACATGCCTGCATAAATAATATACATATATTCAATTCATATGTACAACCCTATCCAAATTGTATTCATATCCAGAACGTCATAATTTTGGTATGTATGGATCGAAAAGCTAACGAGTTGTTTTGAAGTCAGTTAAACAGGTACAAGTCCACAGTCGTCACCTTCTCGATGTTGAGCAGGCCGCAGCCCTGCGCCCAGGGGTCCACGTGAGCCAGGTACGTGGCGGAGTTCTCCAGCGAGCGCTTGATGGAGTACGGCGAGTAGGGGAGGCGCTTCGCCTTCAGCCCGGAGATGAGAGCCGCTGGGGACAAATAAATTAGCATTATTGTACTTTCTATTCTTTGAAGGAGCAAGTGTATTTGTTGGTCTTTTTGTTGCGCTTACATGTCGGAACAGAACGAACTTCACTGCTTACTTAGGGGCAATTAACTCATCCCGCCACTATGTTAGAGGTCAATATAACATGCCACATTTTATCTCAGTCAAATGTTCGAAGCGGTTAGGTTAGCTAACCAATGAGTTATGTAATGAAATAAGAAAGGTACTTCAAGTAAGTTTAATTCACAAGACATGAGGTTATTCCAAAACTTAAATATTCTCACCTACAGCGCCGGCGACGTGTGGGGCGGCCATTGAAGTACCGTTCATAAGCTGACAGTTACGGAGTGTAAACCTGGAATTGACAAATTGATGATACAGTTTTAGGCTTCCTAGATGTTTTGTCATTTGAAAATCTATCTATCTATCTATCTGTCCAAAAACCGCTACATAAAAAAAGAGTATCTTCAAACACCTTTCCAAGCTTGTAAGGTATTGCAAGCGTACATAGGCAACGGTGGCTATTTACATTCTGGTGATTGTCTACCTCTTTACCATTTGATATAATAAAAAAACCGGCCAAGTGCGAGTCGGACTCGCGCACCGAGGGTTCCGTAAAATTTATGGTTTTCGTAATTTTTCCTTTATCTATGCTATAAGACGTTGCTTCGTACCAAATTTCAAGATTCTGAGTTCACGGGAAGCACTCTGTAGGTTTTGATTCCCTTGCAAGTGTCGAAAATTTGCGGCATAAATGGCTGTATCTTTTGATTGCGTTGGCTTAGAAGTTTGATTTTTTCACAGCTTCAAGGGACAGTAGACCTGAGTAATTGATATAAATTTCAGCTTCATACCTCTACGCGTTCCTGAGAAAAAGGGTCTTGACAGACGGACGGACGGACGGACAGACGGACAACAAAGTGATCCTATAAGGGTTCCGTTTTTTCCTTTTGAGGTACGGAACCCTAAAAAACTTCCAGAGACTTAATAACCTAATTTTTTCGGTTATATAATACAACATAGTAACCTAGCCACGGCCGCCACGGCCCCGCCCGGCGCGCACACGCTGACGCCGGCGGCTCCGTCCGCGCAGGGCCCGCGCGAGCTCCAGCTGAAGGCGCCGCCGCACAGCTTGGAGCGCATCGAGTACGCGGCAGACATCATCTCGGGGGACACGTACGCACCCACGCCTGGAATGTAAGGGGGGTACTTGGAGCACGAGAGAGCAGACATAATCAGTCTTTGCATAAACACACATTATCGAGCGAAGAACCGATTTAAATGAATTGTTCAACTGTAAGGGCACCTAATTATGTTATGTCTAGGGTATGATTTCCACCATGTGTAATTTAACACGCGGTTAAAGTCCCACGCTCATTCTATTACTAAAGATAAAAAGTTTAAATGCTTCAGCACTACTGCTAAAGCAGTTAAAGGGTATTCACAAACACGTATCTGAGCTGATGAAGCGCTGCAACGATTTAGTCATTGCAAGTGTCCATTCAATGGACACTTGCAACGATTAAATCGTTGCAGCGCTATCGTTACTATCATTACTGCTAAAGCAGTTAAAGGGTGTTCACAAACACCTATCTGAGCTGATGAAGCGCTGCAACGATTTAGTCGTTGCAAGTGTCCATTCAATGGACACTTCCATTCCATAAGCAATTAAGTGCCTATCGTCAGACGGACTGCCTATTTGCCCCCAATTTAATTTAAAAAACATACAAGTGCAGTACTGACCAATAAGCACTGGATACTCGATGTCTGGCGGCGCGCCCACGGTGGCGAGCGCGGGCCCGTGGTTGCCCGCAGACACCACCCACGACACGCGGTACCGGGACACCACCTGGCTGATTATGGACCCGATACGACTGCAAGGAACGTACTGATGTTACATTATGCTGGTCAGGTGAAGTGAATGCTCAGGATAAAAACTTAAACTTCCCAATCATATTGAGCTTAGTTGGCATTGTGCCTGTCTACTGTTCCAGAGGTTGTTTTTATCTAGTACCCATGACACAAGCATTTGCTCGGTGTTAGCTTAAATATGTTGCGCTGTGTAAATGTATTTTTATTGATTGACAGATAAATTTAAGTAAAATAAGTTTCATCATACTCATATAACTTTGATATTAAGCCATTATTGGAATTCTCGATACAATTATTCCCATTAAATATATCTCAAATTGAACTTGGAATGATAAAATTAAAATAATGTTTCTTGGGTACAATGTTTCATCTTGTCCTAATGCCAACTCACCCAGTATTAGCCCAATGTGCATGCTCCCCGTAGCTCATATTAATGACGTCAATCTTCATCTTCTTGCTGAGCTCCATGACCTTGATGCAGGCTCTGACGAGGGCAGTGCCAGTCTCCATAGAGCCGAGGCGGCTGTCTCCGATGGTGAGGGATACTATTTTGGCGCCGGGGGCTACGCCATTGCGCTCGGGCTCCGTGGGGAAGTAACCTGACGCTATGGCTGCCACGTGCGTGCCGTGGGTGGCTGGATAAAGAAAAAATAATGTTGATAAAAAAATGGGAATAGCTACAGATAGTAGGGTTTCAAAGATTACTATTAAAATCACATTACTAGATGTAAGTAATTGGTTTGAAGCTGCAAGTAATCCTGTATTATATTCTTTGCATTGTAATTAATTGAATAAATTGTAATTAAATACACAGATGTGTTATGGATAGGAAGAAGGTATTGTTTAACCACAATTTTGGCAGGCAATATTCAGTAGCAACATTTCCATTCAGCTTTGTTTTTTTTATAAAATTATAGTAACAACTGTGATTATGATTTGCTTTTCTCTAAATGTTTACCTACAGATACCATCAGTAACGAAACTTGTATAAGTCATTTTCTTTTTTTTAATAAGTTTATCCAATGTGTTACTCACAGCACATGCCAACCACTTCCAGTGTGTTCCCCTCATCATGCACATTGATGCTGACTGTCATCTCGTCGGCCACAGTGAGGTGAGCATGCTCGTGTGTCCTGCTGTACTCTCCCAGGTGGACCCCGGAGGAGAGGTCCCCTGACTCTGACGTGTCAATGCAGGCTCTGTGGACAGCGGGAGAAGGGATTGTCAAATAATCGATCTTAATATTCGTAGAATCAACACCAACTTCTCCTTACAGATTAACTCAGAATCTATGATCAAAGATCGCACTTAGTGTTAACGACACCACCTGTTGCACTTTTAAGTTGGTTTCTTGTTGTACATTTTCAATTTCTTTTCTGTAAAGCAATTAGGTAGATTTGAAGATATTTTAGTAGAATTTTTGGAATTTAGAATTAGACATTTATGCTTACAAAAGTGGTGTAAGCACACTGACCTCCAAATATCTCCATCGTGGTACAGCACACAGTCATATATAGGTCCATAGTCATGGAACTTCTTGTCAGCAGACTGCAGCACGTCCACGCGCGCTTCCAGCTCCTCCTTCTGCAGCTTGTCTTCTGCACTCAGGGTGGGATTCTTTGATACTGGAATCAATCATTTATATGTATAGTCTAGGTAAAATTGTTGAGACAGGAAACTTTATTATTTGTAATATTGTCACATGAAGCATAACACTAAAACAGTATTGTTTTATGTTTCATGTGAAAATGTTTTTTACTCTATTCAATTTTGTGACAATGATAATTTCTAATTAAACGGCTGAATTAGCAGACATGTTACAATAAAATTTGACATGACACAAGCGTTTGCTTAGTGTGGGGCTAGATGGCGCTGTGTGCAATGTCCCGAAATATTTATTTATTTATTTTTATTCATTTATTTCAGCAAAATAGATAAGACCTTTTTGATTTGATGGTTTTTGGTTCATATATTTAGGTACATAGTAAGGTCAATTAGGTTGTCACTTTTATCAATTTTCACAATAAAATTTTACCACAGATTTAGCTGTAACAAACACACATTAATCTAAGTATAAAGTACTCTATGTACTTATCTACCTCAAAACCTTATTTCATCCAAAACTAAACTCAAACTCACATTTAATGAATTGGCTTTACAAAGTTCACTCACCAACATCATTTTCAAAGTCTTGCAGAGCCTTATTGGCCTCAGCGAAGGCAGGCTTATGTTTGATATCCCAGTAATGTTCCTTGCGGTGTTCCTGCATGCGCTCCTTTACTTTCAGGGGGTATATACTGAATGGGTGCAAGGTACCAACACGCCACACACCGGTGGGGTTCTTCCATGTCTCAGGTATCTATACAAAAAATATAACATTATTTTTTCTATTGCTCTTGAACAGTGTACAATAACAAAGTGTACTACAAAAAATGACATATCTACTTACAATTTCTTTTTCTAAAACTGGTAGGACAATATTGCCAAGTGCCTTTGTTACACTTTTTTTATACTTGTTGCAGTAACTCGAGACATGTATAATAAGCTCCAATAGCCAATGCTGACTTGTAATACCTTTGATGATTCTAAATATCTTTAAATACTACAAAAGCATTGTTTGTTACAACTCAAGACATCTATAAATAGAAACAATAATAACCACACCAATCATTGAGTCTAACAAAAAAGATGTAACTGACCTCAGGCTGACCTTTTTATATGAAACGAGATCAAAAAAAGTGGCGCCTAGCAACAAGGCGATCAGCTTGTCGTGTTTACCTTCAGTTTGCGGCCCGTGAGGCCGGCGACGCAGCCCTCCGTCAGCTTGCGCACCACCGTGCTGGTGTCCACGTCGCCGCACCCGCTGCAGTCATACCTCTCTATCACCTTCGTCTCACCCGTACTCGTCACCTGGAACACCGATCTCATACAGAAATCCATAAAACACCAACAAAATGCAACCAAACAAATCGTGACGAGACACATTTTTTTTACCTTGAGACCCTCGGCTGCAGGGTCCACTCCGGAGTCAAAAATTGCAATGACGGTATCCCTGCCATCGTAGGTTTCATTTTTAGTGAGATATGAAACTACTCCAGTCTCTTTTTTGGGCATTAATCCCCAGACGGGGAAATCATCGATCGGGAGCGCTGCCATTTTTGATGACACTACGGTGACAGATGTTGCCATTGAACATAAATCAATAAAAATAGGGCTTTAAATAAGGTAGAAAAAACGAGGTTATCATAATTTGCCAGGTACTCAATAAAAACTATGACTGATGATAAAGTTGATTGTCATAATTGAAAACTTTTGCTAGGTATTTCAGCCTGTTCCACATATCCCTACTGCTCTATTTCTACTGGTAGGGAAGAAAGGATTTTTTTTCCACATTTAGCTACTAGGAGGGATACAATGATATTTCACTTCCACATATTTCTACTAAGAAACAAGTCCTGTTGTAGTGCTAGTGTTGGACTCGAAGTCACTTGTCTGTGTCAGAAGGTAGATTAGGTTCGTTAGGTTGCTTTCTACCACGCACATGCGACGACGAGCGAAGCGAGGAGGAGCCAAGTCCTGTTGTAGTGCTAGTGTTGGACTCGAAGTCACTTGTCTGTGACAGAAGGTAGATTAGGTTCGTTAGGTTGCTTTCTACCACGCACATGCGACGACGAGCGAAGCGAGGAGGAGCCAAGTCCTGTTGTAGTGCTAGTGTTGGACTCGAAGTCACTTGTCTGTGACAGAAGGTAGATTAGGTTCGTTAGGTTGTTTTCTACCACGCACATGCGACGACGAGCGAAGCGAGGAGGAGCCAAGTCCTGTTGTAGTGCAAGTGGTGGGTTAGGTTAGGTTTAATAGATCTGACACAGAGCACCCGACTCCATCTAGTCTTGTGGTCCTAACTATAGGGATCGTTAGTTAGTTTGCATAGTTTTAAAATAGAATGATTACAATAAACACTTATAGAAGCACTTAAACATTTTGATTGTGAAGATACCACTTTCCTGAATTATTTTATCAGTAGAGATAAGTGGAAAAGTAGTCCCCCTAGTAGCTAAATGTGGAAAAAAAATCCTTTCTTCCCTACCAGTAGAAATAGAGCAGTAGGGATATGTGGAACAGGGGGGTATTTCGTTCAAAAGAGCAATATTTTTTATTCCTAATTGTAGAAATATAGAAAATACGTTATTGCATACAGTTTTAAACAATTATGTGGTTCAATATAATTCCAGCATACGCTATTATTGTCTTTGCTGTGGGGGCACCTGGTTATGGTCTTTATTGGTTACACAAACTGGTTTTAGGAAATGTGAGTATTGAACATTTTACCTATTAAAGTTTACATTAAACCATTTTCACACAATAACATTAGCCGGGGGTCTGTGGCTGTCCGTGACCAAAAATGACCCAACCAAAATATTATATAATAAAGTAAAGAATATAAAGTGGCAACGCAACTTATACATTAGGTATTCATTCTATTGTGATTATAAAAATAAAACTACATAATCCATAACTAGGTACCTTCTCGATATGTAAATGTTTGTCTAACATTAAATTATGACAACGTGCGTACATTGAGTTTAGAAAAAGGATTAGGAAATAGAAAATTTCTAGCTAATTTCTTGACTCTGTGTTGATAAATCTGTATAATTACCATTGTTGGGATCCTTCTCATACGTGTTGGATATATTCTGGCAACAAGTTTCATGGTAGAATATTTTATCCATATCTGGCAGCTGGATTCGGCTTAAACAAGTACTTGTGATGTGATACTTGTCACTCTCACTCACTGTATTTACAAAAACACTTGTGCTGGGGAAATTATAATTTCTTAATAAAATGTGGTACGAAATTCTACCCAGTGCCTTCATTGTGATGGCTGGAGTAGGCCTCCCTGGTTGGGGTCTGTATCACATTCACAATCTAGTGCTTGGCAACGTAAGTAAACACGAACTGACCAGTTAGGTAACACCTCGATTACTGGTTGTAGTCCATAGATTTAGAGATTTCAAGGTCTATATTTATATAGATACAGATTTTATACTGTGTCTATGTCACTTTCTCACAAGTGGGTATACTTTATAATTCATTAACTTATTCCTATAGGAAATGCAAGTAACCCATATCGTTGTTCAATATTTTGATAATTTTTGCAGCACTTCAGGCGTTCCTTAAGTGACCGATGGGATCGCGCCTTGTACCAGCGTGATCTCAGGCTAACTGGCAACCCCTACAATGTTAATGTAAGTAAACCTCTGCCTATATTCATCTAAGTATTTGTAAGATATTTACATGTCTAAATTAAACAATTGGGCTTCTCAATATTGCATTGTTTCTTAAATACCGATTGCCAATACTAACAACTTAATGACCTAAAGAGGTTGGTCTAAAGCAAGCAATTAAGAAAAACTAAATTTGGATTTATCAATAAACCATATCAACCTGTGTCAATCATAAAACAGAACATAATTTTAATGTTGACTAGCCTGTTAGCTTAGTTGGTAGTGGCTCTGCCTTCTAATGTAGGGTTGCGTTTTCGATCCAGAATAACGAGTTATCATGAATTTTAAATTTGTATTTACTGGTGTGGAGTGGTGTACCTATGTGTTTACAAAAGAAAAGTATATAAATAAGTATTAAATCTGTTATCTACTACCCATGACACTAGTGTTTGCTTAGGTGTGGGGCTAGATGGTGCTACGTGCAATGTCCCAGAATATTTATTTTATTTCAAATGTTGTTTTTTTATATACACAGGGTTACTGGTTAAGTCAACCTATTCCCGTTGATGTTGTGTAGCTTACATTGTTTTCTAACTAATTTGTTCATGAAACACCCTATCTGAAATCTAACTGTTTTCAAGATGTATATTTGAATTTTATTGTTTATTACAATACCAGATTTCCAGCTATTGGCTTAGATATTTTGAAATTTGTTCGTCTTACCTATAATATTATGTTATTGCTATTATAGATTTTTTATGTACTATTTCAGATAGGGTGTGTCATAGACAAATCAGTCGGAAACAGTGTAAACTACACACCATTAACGGGAATAGGTCAACTTAACCAGTAACCCTGTATATATCATTATTTTTAACTCTGACATTGTCCGAGGCATTATAATCTTGGCATACTTATTTTAACTGACAATTATTACAACAAATGTAGTTTTACTCACATATATAATTAACATGCTTTTTAATGATATAAAGTGACATGATATGCCTATCTGAACCTTAATTGCTTATCTTGGTTTAATATTTCTAATATATTCAAATGACCTGTGTGTATATGTTTACAGGGATTGGATTCCATTGAAGATGAAAAAAAATGAACAGCATAAGAATGTATCAAGTTGTAGAATACATGTGATTAGTAAATCTGCTATTTAATTTGTTAATAAATTAAGTTTCTTCTGGTCATGGCTGTTTAATATATTTCCTCTTAGTAGAATTTGTCTTGTCTTGTAAACATTGTGGTAAAATTACTAATTCACACTGACTTATTATGTATCTAGGTATTAATGTATTTTAAATGTAAAAGTAAACACATGAATAGGGCCACTGAAGAATATACACAGCACACCCTCAAAATGTAAAAACTGCTGTGCCTGGTGATGGTGTGACAGCCACGTCCAGTTAGTTACTCCCGATCTACTTAGGTACTTAATATAGCAGAATACTGATTTTTACACAGAATATACCTACTGTGAACAGAACTAATTAGACATGATGAAAAGTTTGGAAGCCTAAATAGATCTTAAGCAGTTCTGGCAATATCAGTTATATGATGATGATGACAGGGCAGGTTAATTTTGAAATTTTGATAACCTGTAATTATGCAAAATGTTAATAATTTGTAAGGTTAATAAAAACAGTAGTAAAGCTGAAAAATATATTTTATTGCAGTCATAATTTGTTTACCTTTCACTGTAAATGTCGTTTATAAGTCAATTGTCATTGCCAAACCGATGTTATTAAATTACCAGTACAAATAATTTTGCTTATTTTTATGGAAACCTACTTAATATAATCTTATGGTAGGTAAGTAATAACATTACATTGTATCTCTGAATTAGCACCAATGAAAATAACAATAATCAATCACCTATGAATATTTAAGACTTTAAATGCCTACGAGTATTTAATTTGACTACCTAGTCATATATGTGCAACTTGTGAAAGCAAATAAATGCGAAACATTTCTATTCCCCTCGAACTATCGGTCTTCAAGTTGAGTGTGAATTGGTTTCTTCTAGGTAAGCTCGCTGGATCGTAGACTACAACGTTGATTATTATCAAGCGCGTTGTAGTAAAGCGTGAGCCTATCAAGTTTAAAATAAATATAATATAACATGTTTTTAGTCCTGTGATGCGTGCCTGGGGATTTCTTCACTGTAAATTGGCAACGAATGGTTTGTTTACAATTTACATTACTTTGTAAATATTATTTTTCAGGGTTTTTTGAGAATTTGTAATATTGTATTATTACAATACAATCCAGCAGCATTCACTACATATAACTAGAGATGGATGGTTGCTTCGCTGATATTGTGGTAGAATTTTTAGCAGTTGCATTTCATTGCATCTTGTATCATTCTGCAGTATACCCGGCGAGTGTTTTCGAGACTAGACGGAAGTATAGCATCGTGGTTTACCACTCTATCCATCCAGAAATCAATCATTACATCGATTTGTGTCTCAAAAGTGTATCTGAATGTTTAAAGAACAATCAACTTAGCCGTGTTGAGTTTGTCCTCACGGATGCAGATTATAACCCGCTTATAAAGTTTGTGTTTGATATCGACAAGAATTACGACTTTGACGAGACTGCCGATGCTTACTTGGTTCAGTCGGAACAGAACCTGCGTGCGCTGTGCTTGAAGATATCTTCAATGAGTGATACATTCAAGACTCTGCCAGAAGATAGTAGCTTTACCATATATCTGCATACAAATGAGTCAACTGCCGTAACAATGGCCAACAATGCTGATTTGGAAAGTTTCCCACTCATAGAAGTTCAAGAAAAACATGAGGAAGTGGATAACATACTACCACTAAGGAGGTTTACACTGCGGAGTTCTAATATTGATGCCTATGTAGAATTCAAATAACTGAAAGTTTGTTAGTGGTGTAAAGAATGTCTGTGATAAAACTTTGAATAAAACCTAAATTAAAAAATATTTTCATTTTTAAGAGGACCCCCTGAGAATTTAGTAGCAAGAATTCGTATATTTTACTCGACATGGACAAAAGCAACTAAACTAAAATTTTATGTTCAAGATTCATCATTTCAATTACTATATTTTACGAATATCATAACACCAACGGCCAATTTTTGTAACACAAAATAATTAATCAAAAAGATCTCTATAAAGTTGAGTATATCGATTTTGTCGGCGTTGGTTTTGGATTAGAGCATTAAAATTTTCCACACATGTTAATTAACACAATCACTTTGATTTGTAAATAGATTATTTGAAACAAATTCGTAGTTTTTTAAATAAACGACCAAAACCATTTTGTCGCTTGCGCCCTTTCAGAATAAGTGGGGTTTTAGCGATACTTGCCACCCGCGCCTGTTCGGCGGTGCAGGGCGCTTGGACCTACAATTTCAGATTTATAGTTTGCCACTGCGTCGTCTTAAATAAATTATATGTACTTATACTAATAATATTATAATAGGTATAAATAAATATGTCATCATCATCATCAGCCCACGGTCGTCCACTTCTGGACATAGGCCTCTCCCAAGGCACGCCACTCAGCCCGACTTTGTGCTTCTCGTCTCCACCTGTTCCCTGCTATCTTCATGATGTCCTCGCTCCACCTTGTGGCAGGGCGCCCTACACTACGCTTGCCGAGCCGCTGTCTCCACTCCAGAACTCGCCTACCCCATCGGTTGTCGGTTCTGCGACAAATATGACCGGCCCATTGCCACTTCAGCGTGCTTATGCGTTGAGCTATGTCGGTGACTTTTGTTCTCTGCCGAATTACTTCGTTTCGGATACGATCCCTAAGAGAAACTCCAAGCATAGCCCTTTCCATAGCACGCTGAGCAACTTTGAAACGGTGAACCAATCCTGCTGTTAGTGTCCACGTCTCAGCAGCGTAAGTCATTACTGGTAGGACGCACTGATTGAAGACTTTCGTCTTTAGGCTTTGCGGTATGGAGGACGAGAAAACCTGACGAAGTTTTCCAAATGCCGCCCAACCCAGCTGTATTCTTCTACAGGCTTCGCCCTCGAAGTTGTTCCTACCTAGTTGGAGCGTTTGCCCTAGGTAGACATACTTTTGGACAATCTCCAGAGGGGAGCCATTTACAGCTATGGGTTCCGGAGCAACGTACTCGTTACACATGACCTTGGTTTTATCCAAATTTATCCGAAGACCGATGCGTTGAGATGAATCAGCTAGGTCGTTCAGCATTTGTTGCAGCTCCTCCAGCGTTTCCGCCATTATAACGATATCATCAGCAAATCGCAGGTGAGAGATGTACTCGCCATTCACGTTGATGCCCCGTTTCTTCCACTCCAGTGTCTTAAACATATCCTCCAATGCGTTTGAGAACAATTTCGGTGATATGACATCTCCCTGTCTCACACCCCGGCGAAGGTGGATATGTCTAGTCTGGTGGTTTTGGATTTGAACGATCATGGTCGCGGCGTCATACAAACATCTAATCACCTGGATGTATCGCCAGTCTACTTGGCACCGCTGCAAGGATTCCAGAACAGCCCAGATTTCAACGGAATCGAACGCTTTTTCATAGTCCACAAACGCTAGACAAAGCGGCAAATTATACTCTTCAGTTTTCTGTATAATTTGCCGCACCGTGAATATGTAAGTAGGAATAATATGAGGTCTAAGCCTAAGTATCTCATAATGTGTAATGTGTAAAATAGTAGCTTATTTCCTAAATATTTTGTGTAATGTGTATGAAATATGTACATATATATTTATTTATGTATATTTTGAGTATGTATTAGTCTTTTAACTAATGTATCTATCTAATTATATTTTTTAGTACACCACCTGTTTATAATTCTTAGTAATGTCCATACAAAAGGTTGCCTGGAAGAAATCGCCTAAGGCGATAAGGCCGCCCAATGTGTATCACTTTAATATATTTAAGCTTTTTTTCCTGTTTTGTTATTTCTATGTTTTATGGTGTACATTAAAGATATATTCTATTCTATTCTAATGTGACGACTGTCTCAATATAGAATTTATAAGCAACTTATCTATTTATTTTTATTTTAGAATGACCTGAGGAATTCAGTATTTACATTGTCTCTGCTATAATAATGGCACCTATTCAATAAAATCATCTTTTGTTGTTTGATTAAAATTTTACTAATGACAATTAAGTATTTATATGTATGTAGGTACTAATGATAAGGTAAATAATTATTATGTTCATAAATATCACCAACATTAAACTTCTATTCTACCAAAACAGTAATTACAAACTATTCACAAAAACTAAATTACAATATCAAAACTAGATTAACTTTTAGTCATGGTTGTGTAAAAAACTATGATCATCATGCTAAAAATTACATATTGACATTTCTTTCTTGTTATAAAATAAGCTTTACAGATATTTAAGGAAAGTAACATAATACACAAAATAATAAATTAGTATTGATTTAGAAAATAAGTAAACCAATATCAGAGTAAAAAAGTCAAAGACAAAATAGTATTGAGCTTTCCATGATATAAGAAAATAGGTTAGTTTCTTTCAACAAAGTAAAGAAACAAAAAAATACCTACAACATATTTCTGTGATTTGTAATCACATACGTAACAATTTATTAGTTCTACATTTTACATTATACAATTTCAATATTGCATTGTTTAATTTATTTTATTTACAGTCAGCATGATTTTAATAATCATCTTGCATCTAGCTATAAAGCTATCTAATGCTGTGGCTACATTAGCGGGCGAAGATTCGTGTCGCATTGGCGCGCAAAACATCGTGCATCGGGCTTACACAATGTTTTCGTCTACACATGACGGCGAAGATTCGGTAAACGGACTATGGCGAATATTCGTTATTCAGTTGTGTGCTTATATATTAATTCCATGTTTGAATCAGACTGAAGTGACGTAGGTGTGGCCACTCCAGCGAATCCTCCTCCTCCTTGCGTCGTATTCCTCATATCTGAGGGTCGTGACTGCCACCATCCATGAGCCTGTCTCTGATGATCTTTCGCCACCTCTCTCTATCCTCAGCGTCATGCAGCGCTCCGTACACTGATGTATCGAGTGTGGTACGAATTTGGTCGGACCAACGTGTCGGGCTGCGGCCACGGGATCTCCTGCCTTCGACTTTTCCAGTGACCATTAGCTTTTCCAGGTTTCCACCATCTTTCCTAGCAATATGGCCGAAGTAGTCAAGGATTCGCTTAAGGCAGATGGTGGAAAGTCTTGTCTTTATCCTGAGCTGCTTTAGTATGGACACGTTGGTTCGAAAAGCTGTCCAAGGTATTCTGAGCATACGCCTCCAACACCACATTTCGAATGCGTCAATCCTTTTGCGATCTGCGGCCAGCAAGGTCCACGTCTCGGCTCCGTAAAGAAAGATAGAAAACACGAGGGTGCGCACGAGCCTTATTTTAGTTTTCAAGCTAATCCCTCTGTTCTTCCATATTTTCTGTAGTTGAGACATGGCATTCTTCGCCATACCGATTCGCCTTCTAACGTCTGTTTCGCAAGAACCATCGTTTCTGAAGCTAGAACCAAGGTAGACGAAGGTATCGACACACTCCAAACAGAGAGCACCAGTAAGAGTCAGGGTGTTCGCGCGATCTACAACCATGATCTTAGTTTTAGACCTATTGATGGAGAGGCCCAAATTATTGCTTATTCTCTCCATTCTGTTAAGAAGCTGGGTCATTTCCATCTCATTAGCGGCCAGCAGCGTTGTGTCGTCAGCATACCGGAGATTTGTGAGCTTCACACCCCCGATGCGCACGCCTCCTTGCCAATCATCGCACGTCTGGCGCATGATGTACTCGCCATAAGCATTAAACAGGATAGGTGACAAGATGCAGCCCTGGCGGACACCTTTACCGAAGGAAAAAGGCTGGGACAGTACATCATCAATCCGGACGACACCTTGGCTCCCGAAGTAGAGAGATTGGAGCAAAGATATAAGATGTCTTGGCACACCCAGTTCTGTTAATACCATCCACAGGGATCTCCAATTAACGCAGTCAAAAGCTTTGCTATAGTCGACAAAACACATTACCATGGGAACATTATACTCACGGGCTTTTTCAATCAACTGTCTCACATTTAGAATCTGTTCTCGTGTCCCCTTACCCTTCACGAAGCCTGCTTGCTCCTGTGGGATCTGGCGGTCGAGAAAATGACGGATTCGGGTGTTCAGGATGTGAAGCAGGATTTTACTGGCATGAGATATCAATGCCAAGGTACGGTAGTTGTCGCAGTGTTTTGTCGAACCCTTTTTGTGCAACGGTAATATAATTGACTGAGTCCAATCGGTAGGCCATACTCCGCTGCTCCATACTTTGTTGCAGATCGTGTGCAAGGCTCCAATACCCCTTTCTCCCAGGGCCTTGAGTATTTCTGCAGAAATAGCGTCAGGACCTGGTGCTTTTTTCTTTTTGAGCATCTGTAGAGCCGATAGAACTTCATCGCGAAGAATGTCCGGTTCCTTATAAATATAAACTCCAGCGAATATTGTCGCGACAAATCCCTTTGCCCCGATGCTGCATCGTCTGCGCGCGAATACATCGCGTTGTCGCGATGTACCCACATACATACATTGCCGTATTTGAATATTCGCCATAGCCCGCTAATGTAGCCACAGCATAATGGTAAGAGATAATAAATCATTTATGTACTTACTATCAGATGAGTATCAATATGTTCTAATGTTCGAGCTTGACCTTGATGCGATGGTAAGCGTTGCTGAGAATGCCTCGAATGTTCCAGATGTGTTCGAAAGTCTCCGGCTGAGTGTTAAAGTTGCTGTCTGTTGCTTTCGCCCAAATCTCCACCTGTGATGAAAACAGTAATATTTATTAGTGAAGTTCAGGTTTTAAGTCATTTTCTTTTAAATACAATGTGCTATATTGTAGAGGCAACACAGCTCATATCAAGGAAGATATGGTAAAGTAAGATCAATAGAAATTTACTTTTTAAAACACTGACATTTCGAAAACAGAAATGTACTTGTTGGCGCCACTCGTAATACTTGTTCAATTTATATTTATTTTTCTAGATAATTACAATTCTGTGACCGCTCCAGAAAAGCAATCTATAAAATAAACTTTAATTTCGTAAAAACATTGAAAACATGTGTACTAAATTATTTTTAGTGTAGAAAAAGAATTCAAAAATTAGTTCCATTTCTACACCATGTAGTTTCACTGCAAAAATTGTTTCTTCTACCCGCCTTTTCTCTAAAGCTCTTCCAGTTAGATAGTCCCTACCTCCTCCTGCCCCTCCCCGACGGGCACCCTGGCCGCCCACAGCGTCCACGAGTAGTGCATCTGCGGCGGCGCGTCGTCGGCGCGCACGATGTCGGCCTGCAGCCACGACGCGCCGCCGTCCGCGCTGAGGTCCACACGCAGCACCTTGGCGCCGCCGCCGGAGTACGCGTATCCTGCGGGTAGTATACAAAATAAAAAAAGCCATTTATATGAGCATGTTCACACATTACATTAAATTTACGAAAACATTATCACTGTCATTTTTGTTGTAATATAAAATGAAGTCATAAGGTTTTTATTGGTTTGAGGAAATGTCTATAACACCATGACAACACAGACAAGATAAATCGCACAATACCATGATAATAAAATAGACATTTCCTCAAACTGCGGGTACTATAAAGCTTTTTACCAGCGTTAGATGCTTGCATCCAGCACATGCTGAGTTGGGGCCGGATTGTGACATGAAACGTGTGTACCTACTTGTTTATATCTTGCATTCTGTATCTCTTGTTTCGTGTCCCAATAAATGTATTTTTTTTATTTATTTTTTTTTAGCTCCGGAGAAATATGTAGTGTTTTTCCGCTGCGACTGCTCCTTAACCGACATCAAACAACAATCTTGATGGTTTTTAGGTGTGTTCCTCCATATACCACCGCCACACCTCACCTCCAAACCAACGTGGCCTCCGTGGATCTCAAGATCTTCCCAACACCGTACCTTGTGTCTTGAAGCTTTGTTGTTCTCTTTCGGCAAGATATTCGTCGGAAGTCGTTCGAAGAGTCAACACGAGTCCTGAGGATGCCTCGTGTTGACTCTTCGAACGTCGGAAGTCGTTCGAAGAGTCAACATGAGTCCTGAGGATGCCTCGTGAAGAGGCGAAACACGTGTCGACTAGAATATCTTGCCGAAAGAGAACAACAAAGCTTCAAGACACAAGGTACGGTGTTGGGAAGATCTTGAGATCCACGGAGGCCACGTTGGTTAGGAGGTGAGGTGTGGCGGTGGTATATGGAGGAACACACCTAAAACCATCAAGTTTGTTGTGTGATGTCGGTTAAGGAGCAGTCGCAGCGGAAAAACACTACATATTTCTCCAGAGTTTCAGTAACAATGGATTTCCGCAAAGTAACGCCTGATTCAATATCTTTTTAGCTCCGGTAAATTACTAGGGAAGTCATGTTAATGTATTTGGATTGATCAACAAAGACGCTGCCATGTCCCGTAGCACACGGTTCACAAGTCGGTATAGATAAACATAATAAATATTACAGACATTATTTACGCACAAGACCTACTTGTGCTGGCCAACTAAGTCACTTTGGTGTTCATAATGGTTAAATAAAAAAAACTGAAGAATTTAGAAATTTACGAAAATTCATCATAATCCACAGCCGGTCATTTCCCATTGCTGGGAATATCCCTTGTTTTGCCAATCGTCTCGGTACTGTGATAATCTCACCCAGGAGTTACATTTTGTAATTACAATGTCTGACCTTTGACCTCGACGTATCCGTCTGTGACCTTGACCGTGTCCCCGTCCTGCGGCCGGCAGATGGACGAGGTGACAGGTAGCGAGTAGACTGGCGGTGCTGAAGGGAAGTCCGCTGTCTCCCATGTCTTGGACGCGTTGAAGGAGCGGTAGTCCTTCTGGTGCCAGTGGGAAGGGCTCTCCTCTTCTGATACTGTTATTGATTCTGTTGAGAATAGTAAAGAAATGGATAAGATTTTAAATAGATTGAAAAATCTTGCCAGATTGTATGTTAGTCAATTAAGTATTAATAAGATAATAGCATGTAAAACATAATTAACTGATAAGGATATTTATAAATGCCATAAAATGAATACATATAGACAATAACTATACCTACCTTTAATATTTGTAGCCGTTTGTGCATCAGTGCTGAGGAATGACATGAAAATGTATACATTTTCTGTATGTAAGACTCACCCAGCCACTTGACGCTCCGGACGGCGGGCGCGCCGGGCACTATGACCCGCAGCGGGTAGCCGTGGTCGGGCGGCAGCAGCGCCCCGTTCATGTGCGTGGCGAGCAGGATGCAGCCCGACGGGTTCAGCGCCATCGACAGCGGGATGGACGTGCTGAAGTTAACTCCTGTCGCGTCCACGTCGGAGCCTTGGAACTAAGGGTCGACGGAGAATTGGAGTTAAAGTCGCAATTACAAAGGTTAAAATGGTCGGGCGGCATTTTTATGGCAAATGTTTCTAATTCTTTTATCTCGATGATTATTAAGTACATCAATCAGATAGTCTGTGGCTTTTTATATATAGGTACATAACATAATATGTAGATCAAAACATATAACTATTTTATAGGAAAATTCGTTTTCGAATGATAGCTTCGTCAGAATAACTCAATTAACATGTCCATTAAAAAGGGACTTATCAAACAAAGAAGCCCTTCTTTGATGAAGGGTTAATTTTATGAAGTATATCTTAAGTTTCAAACTAAATAATTACAGTTATAACACATGGTAACGGCGCAGAAACTCATGGCTTTTTGTCCCGAAAAAAACTTTTCCAATACACAAACACACAAAAAACTCACGATGACATGTTTCCCCTCCACGTGGTGCGCGTCCACCCCGCAGTGCAGCAGCACGTCCCGCAGGTACACGCCCGACCACAGCGCGTTGGAGATGGCGCCGCCCGCCCAGCTGATGCCCTTCACCGGCTTCACCTGCTTCGAGGACATTCACTATTAGTTTACGGAATAACAAAATTGTTTATGAGCAAGCAGTATGGCCGTTAGAAAGTTAAAACATAATCTAGTAAGTCATGCATTGGCAATTTGGCATAGCCATGAGCGAAATTTCAAAAATCATACTAAATATATAAGACTCAAACGTGACTGACATAGTGATCTATCAACGCACAGCCCAAACAACTGGACGGATCGGGCTGAAATTTGGTATGCAGGTAGATGTTATGACGTAGGCATCCGCTTAGAAAGGATTTTTAGAAATGCCACTTTTAAAGGGGTGAAATAGGGGTTGCAAGTTTTACTTCATAATGCGAGCGAAGCCGCGAGCACTTACTAGTAACTACATAGATCTTCACAAATAATAGGTAAATAATGATGATATAGTGGGTACATGCAGTTTCTGAGGGTGAAAGTATAATAGAACATGCAAAGTTAAGTTGGTCATCAACTTTTTCAACAAATACCTAACACACCCGTTTCGTATCGACGAATTTCATGTGAATTAGCGATTAGCGAAAAACCTTACCATTCATACTAGGTACCTATATAAAAGGTGCCTTTGATAGCTTTTCAAAAATATAGAATATTTCATTTTATCAACAATGGTTCTACTAGAGTGGCTTAGTCAAGAGAATTATACATTTTTAACTTCAATATTCCCAAGCTTGAAGACCATTCTATGAAACCAAACCTTTCTAGTATGAGTATATCCCAAACAGCATTTATTACAATAAGTGCATGGTAACAATCATTAAGCATTGTAACCTCTTCCAAACATCACATTATAAGTTGGTACCATATGCGATCATCCCTAAAACTAAACAAAAGTCCTATGGCGTATATACGTAAACTTCCCAAGTCTGAAAACTCCCAAAAATGGCATTATGAGTTCCCCATGCGATCGTCTCTACAACTAGCAGTACCTTGTCCATCTCACTCCTTCTGTTCCCCGCGCACATGAGAGCCGCTCTCACCGCCCCTCGCTTGAAGTGCGTGAGTTCCTGAAGAGTGAACTGCGTGGTGTGGACTCCGTTATCCACGATGGTGATGCGGAGGGAGTGCTTGTGTGCGTCCAAGTCTGGAACAGGCATGTGTTGCCGCACGTAAAATAATTCGCTGCGAACAGAGAGACACTACTGCTCACCGAATGTCGCCTACTTGCATTGTTGGTGGGAGCTTCATTGCATAGTACACTATTTTCATAGAGATTTTATAATGAATCTTCACTAACAACAGCACGACCATAATATTAAAAAAAAGAGATGGAAGAATTTATGTATATAGGTATATCTGCATTTACAACTTGGCAAATGTGTATTAGTCAGACATTGGATATAATCCTTTTACTGGATCTCGGTTCAACTAGCTAGGAAATACTGTACTTAGATCTATAGAAACTGCTATCTACCAAGTTCCAGAAAACGGATCAAAAATTTTCAATTTGTTTAATCAAATAGGCCATTAATAAGATAGGCTGATAAAAGAACAACTTACTTAGGTGTATCGAAGTGGTCTATCTGGTGCTGCGGCGGTATCTCCGCGTTGAACGGCTTGGCAGTCTTCACGATGAGGCGGCGGTCCCGCGCCGGCTCGCGCACCCACAGCTCGTCGTCCGTGTGATCCACCACGTCGTCGTCAGAAAGGTTGCCTATAATAAAGTTATTTTTAAACTATGTACCTTAGTAGGTAACATCATGTGTGCATAGGAACTAGCAGAAATGCAAAGCAGTCGTATTTAACAAATTGCACAGTTAACGTTTTAACTACCTACTTTTACTGAGGACATATTTGTATTGTAATTTTATTGCAAGGACACAGATAATACCTACAGAATACGGTGTTGACAATTGAATGCTTATCTTTGTTATTGTCCGTCGAAGGTAGGTATTATTACCTTGACAGTCATGAGAGTGACCCATTATATTGTGATGTGAATGAACATTGTATAACTAATGAATGTTGTTATCGCAAATATTAAGTACATAAAAGTCTCAAATTTCTTAAAATTTATTTTTATGAGTACTTTATTTTAGTATCAAATTTATCAAATTTTTTTATTAATCTATATGATTCCCTCACCTATCCTGTAAGACTCAAGCAGCCGGTACACGTCCTGCGTCTTGTGCATGCCATACACGTTCCAGAAGGGCTCGATGCTGAGTCCGGCCGCGTTCAGGATCTGCTCCCCGCCGGGGTGCGACGCCAGGAACGACGTCACGTCGTACACGCCGTGCTTGTAGGTCACCCAGAAACTATCCCTAGAACGAAGAGACAGTCATTGTTTTACTGTCCCGTACCTTGATGTGAACTACATTCATACTTTCATTAAAAGGTGAAGTGGTAAAGGTAATCAGGAACATAGGAGAACAAACAGTGTTTTTGTCTGAAACCGACAAAGAGGAGTTGCAAATTGATAATAGTACTAAACATCTTTCGAAAGTTATTATTATTCAATTATCAAATTATTGTAATGCAAATGATAACTTTTGTATACATAAGTGACTTTATTTATTTGTTGATAACTATTTGTGCCTTATTCACAATGCCACACAGCTGGAACACTGTTTTTGAATGGAAGTAATTCAGAGTATCCTTTGTTCTAGTTCTAGTCTGGTTCGGGTACAGTGCTGTAAAGCAATTATTATCTTAATACTATGTTGTCATACCATGAACATCTACTACACCAGTACCTACAAATAATAAATGTTACTTACGTAGAATCATGTTTGCTGACTTCCTCGGCACTGTATGTAGGCAGGTCAGACCTCTTGACCCCCGCTTCAATGATCACATTTTCACTCTCTGGTTTGGTTGGCTTCACTTCCTTTTGTTTACTTTGAGATACTTTAGGAGTGTTTTCTATTTGTTCTGGAAAGAGAAACATAAAGTTGACTTAATGACAGTAATTTATAGGCAGCCACCCAAGAATGGTCAAAACTTTGCTAATAATGGTAAATGCTTAACATCAGGCAGTCTGTAATCAAACGTAAACCTAACCAAAACAAAATTTTTTTTTCATAAATGTAGGCATTAAATAGTGTTATAAATATAATACTATTATTAGCTAACCTGTCCTATTAGCTCCGACCAGTGCTGCCCCCAGCACAGCGGCTGACACTGCTGCATTAAAGTACTTCCAGTCTCCATGCCTGTCTCTATCTCTGTACTTCTGCTCATTCCTTGCTGCTATTGAAGCAAACCTTGTATGTTTGCTTCTTTGGATTAGACTCCTGTAAATATGATGAAAAATTACACTTACAAAATTGAAAGATTATGTGTAGGTACTAAGAAGTTTAATTGAAAACTAGAATGAAAAAATTAAATAAGAAAAAGCAATAGAGTCTAACAGTACCTACTAGCTTTGGGGCCTTTGGGTGTATGTATGTAAGTAAAGGGCTCAACTTTCCAAAGCCGCCACTCGCGTTGGAGGTCCACAATTTTTTAAGAAGTAGATAATATTTAGAAAAGGCTACACGTTAAATATTTAAGTGCGGAGACGCTTAGTTTACGAGATATTAATTTTTTAAAATCGAAAAATAATCCTTCGTTTTGACAGTTTCTTGACACTATGACGGCCATTAGCGTTTCGTTTTACGGACTGCTATTACATACAAGCGTGCGACTTATCAAACTATTATATTTATTTGCTAATGTGTATGTAATGTTTAGTTTTTGTCACAATTACGTATATATTGATGAAAAATACATATAATACGTAATTTTATTTATTATTTGATCGCAAATTTTTACGTAGTTATAATATTTTGTGTGTAACTTGTAACTTGATGAACGAAACGTGACGCCATTGTTTTTTTTTAGTATTGGCGTTACACTTTTCGCGTATTTGCCAGTGTCAAGTAATTTTCTTTCTTCTTCGATGCATGCTTGAGGTTAGGTTAGAATAGAAGGGGATGGCGGGGTCGAGTGAGCGAGCGTAGCGGGTTGGGGTGTACTTTACGGGACGCTAAACCTAACCTAACCTGTTGTAGTGCAAGTGTTTGACTCGAAGTCACTTGTCTGTGTCAGAAGGTAGATTAGGTTCGTTAGGTTGCTTTCTACCACGCACATGCGACGACGAGCGAAGCGAGGAGGAGCCAAGTCCTGTTGTAGTGCTAGTGTTGGACTCGAAGTCACTTGTCTGTGTCAGAAGGTAGATTAGGTTCGTTAGGTTGCTTTCTACCACGCACATGCGACGACGAGCGAAGCGAGGAGGAGACAAGTCCTGTTGTAGTGCTAGTGTTGGACTCGAAGTCACTTGTCTGTGTCAGAAGGTAGATTAGGTTCGTTAGGTTGCTTTCTACCACGCACATGCGACGACGAGCGAAGCGAGGAGGAGCCAAGTCCTGTTGTAGTGCAAGTGTTGGACTCGAAGTTACTTGTCTGTGACAGAAGGTAGATTAGGTTCGTTAGGTTGCTTTCTACCACGCACATGCGACGACGAGCGAAGCGAGGAGGAGCCAAGTCCTGTTGTAGTGCAAGTGTTGGGTTAGGTAGTTAAGTACCCCATAGTGAAATCGTAGTACTTAACCTCAAAATACAAAAATGGTCATATCTCGAAAACTATTGATCTCCGCACCCCCCCTTTTAGGGGAGGGCTTAGCCCCTCCCCCCCACTCCCTCCCCCCCCAACCCCCCCCCCCCTTGAATGGCGGCTTTGGAAAGTTTAACCAAATCAATAAGTAAGATTACAATTTTGATTCATATAGATATCAAAATGATTATTATACTTCGACGACGTTGCATGCTCGAGATTTCTTTATTATAATAAGTATTAACTATGTAGTCTCACTTCTGTATGTAATAGGCGTCACACTTTTTATAGCTGTGAAAATAAAAACACAAAATAAAGAAAAAACTTTTGAACAAATGTCACTGTCACTGTCGCGCCTGTAGCGCCGTCCTCCTGTCTAACCTCATTCATTTCTTGTGTGCGGGCGTCGCAACATCATAAATTTCGTTGAATTTTACTATTTGAATTTTTCGTGGAAAAAAGTGTTTATTTCAGGTGTTCAAGTGGTAAATTAGGAAAAGGAGCATCGGAATTTTAAAATAACCACGAAAATTCGACGTTTGGTACATAAACAAAGCAATTCATCAACCAGCTTAAAGGATAAAGGTTAGTGCAACTACTAACTTACCAAAGCAATCTTACTGCATTTATTCATCATCGATTTTAATTTTCTTGGTATAATCTTATATAATTAAAAAAAACAATACCGAATAGATCGTAAATATAGATCTTTTTCCAACAAATGATACCTACAACGATCTTTTTTTGAAATACCCACATTTTTGTCATGTAAATCGGAAACATGACTTTTCTTGCAATGTTTCTATAACGATCTTTTTTTCGATCTACCGACATATTTGTTGGTTTTATTACAAATACAATACAACAAAATATGAATTTATTTATTACCATTTGCTTACATACATTGTTCTACAGTTTATTCAATGTAATTATTAATTATTATTCTACAGTTTATTTAAAATAATAATCAAATTCATATTGTTCAAGCTGTGTACACTCACCTGAGGAATTTGTTCTGGTTCAAAACCAGTTTTGAATGTGTATTTGGCTTATATATGAACTCATTCTGTTATGTGTACCGTTATAAATAAATAAATAAATAAATGTAAAAAGAACTAGATTTAATAACCTACAACGGTTATTTCAAAAATAAATCAAAATCATTTATTTGCAGGATATAGGTTTTACAGAGTTGTTCAAAATAAGATATTGTCCGCTACATTCTCACCCACAGGGCGTGCAAATTGGTTTCACAAAGTATGAAGTTAAATTTAAATGTCAAAAAAATCAATTAAAATGAGGTAAGTTCATCATAAATGTCAAATAGTTTCATCATTCAAAAATATTTTTATGGAATAATAACACCTTTCCAATAAAAACCCTCTGAGTCATTTTTGAAATATAGCTTCAGACTTGATTTCTTTGATGGTCGCAGGGAGCTTGTTGTATATTTTTTTGCCCATATTGAAAATGCTGTTTCCATATTGTACAGTTATATGTTTTCTGTGCAGAGTCTGTTGTCATATCTTGAGCTTTTTATATTTATGCGGATTGTTCCTTGTCATAAGTGATGCTTCATATAATAATATGTATATTGATGGAAGGGTCAAGATTTTGAGATTTTTGAATTGTGGGGCACATGATTCGGTCTGGCTGAGTCCACAGATTGCACGAATACATTTCTTTTGTGCTTTAAAAGCAACTTGCTTTTCTGTTGCATTTGCCCAAAACAGAACCCCATATTTTAACGTTGAGCTCACATAAGCATGGTAAGCTGTTAATAGGGTTTGTATATTTGCAACTTTCTTAAGTAGGTATAGAGCATACGCATACTGGTTCAGTTTGTTGCATGTTCGTTGGATATGGGTTGTCCATGTCAAATTGGAGTCAATATGTATACCCAAAAATTTGGTCTATGTTGCTTCTTGGATGAGTTCGTTTTTGTATTTTATTTGTAGTGGCACAATCCTAGTGTTTTTGTATCTAAATGTCATGTACACTGTTTTGCTTATATTTATCTGTAAATTATTGCTTCTTAGCCAGTTGATTTTGTCATGGAGTGACTTACTGATTTCAGTTTCTTGATCGTTTTTATTGCTTATATACAAAACCGTGCTATCATCAGCGAACTGTATCATCGGGTGCGTTATAGCGTTCGGGAAGTCGTTGATGTATATGTCGTAGGATAATTCGATACTTCGAATCTTCGCGGAAATCCTAGGGGTTTTGCGAAAACGCGGATAATTAGACATAGGCGAAAAATTATCTGTCCTGTTGTAGTGCTAGTGTTGGACTCGAAGTCACTTGTCTGTGACAGAAGGTAGATTAGGTTCGTTAGGTTGCTTTCTACCACGCACATGCGACGACGAGCGAAGCGAGGAGGAGCCAAGTCCTGTTGTAGTGCAAGTGGTGGGGCAAAAATCTTGACTTTGTCCAGTAAGATTTGATAATTTTTCGCCTATGTCTAATTATCCGCGTTTTCGCAAAACCCCTAGGATTTCCGCGAAGATTCGAAGTATCGAATTATCCTACGACATATACAAGAAATAGAAGAGGTCCAAGTATGCTCCCCTGAGGTACTCCACGTATTACATTACGGGGATTTGAGCGAAATTTTATGGCCTCTCGTGTTTTCGGGCATATTCTAGTTATTTAAATATATTGGTATCGGTTTTTAAGATATGATTTCATTAAATTTAGTGTATTACCTCTTATGCCATACATTTCCATTTTCTGTAATAATTTCTCATGATTTACGTGATCGAAGGCCTTTGTCATATCCATATATAATGCAGTGACTTGCTTCTTTTCTTCTAATCCTTCATAAACCTTTTTCAGGAACACATTAATCGACATATTAATGGACTTCCCTTTACGGAAATCATATTGATTGTCCACGAATATATTATTTACTTCAAAGTATTCATTTAGTATATTGTACAAGACCTTTTCAAAGATTTTAGCAAAGATAGGGATAAGCGCTATAGGCCGGTAGAAATTCATATCTGTTTTATCTTGTTTCTTGAATACTGGAGTTACTATCGTCGTTTTTGGGCTACTAGGAAAGATACCCGTTTCGAGACAGAGATTCACAATGTGACTGAGAACTGGAGCAATTAAAGTAGAAACACGCTTGATTATTTTAGTACATATGTCATCGTAACCAGTATTCGTACAGTTATTTTGTTTGTGATTCATATTTATTTGAGCACGGTTGATAACAAGCTAGTCTAGTGACATAACGGGATTATGTACAATGACTTTAAAAGTGTACTGCTTAATAGAAAATTAGCAAATGTTCAGTTTAGTGGCATACAATACCAACATACAATAAATGTATATATTGGGCGTTGAATAAAGCAAGATTGATAAAGAGTTAGTCTAGTGGCGTAACGCGATTACGTACAATGACGAAAGTGTTACTACTTTATAGCAAATAATCAATTATTAAATTGAGTGGCATACATTATCTATATTCAATGTACCTACATTGAGGTTGATAACTAATTAGTCTAGTGGCGTAACGTGAGTACGTACAATGACTTTAAAAATGTTTCTGCTTTATAGCAAAGTAACAATCGATAAATTTAGTGGCATAAAGTACCTATATTCAATTTACCCTCGTTATACTCCGTGACATTAGAACGCGGTTACATCAGTGTATGGAGCGCTGCATTACGCTGAGGATAGAGAGAGGTGGCGGAAGATCATCAGAGACAGGCTCATGGATGGTGGCAGTCACGACCCTCAGATATGAGGAATACGACGCGAGGAGGAGGCTTAGAGCGCGGTTGATAAAGAACTTGTCTAGTGGTGTAACGTGAGTACGTACAATGACTTTAAAAGTGTTTCTGCTTCGTACCAAATTAACAAATATTCAATTTAATGGCAAATAGTGCATCCAATGTACCTACATTGAAGCGTTATACTCCGGGACATTGGAGCCCGGTTGGTCTAGTGGCGTAACTTGAGTACGTACAATGACTTTAAAATGTTAATGCTTATGACAAATTGTGAAATATACAGCGTCATAAGGAGAGCACGTATAACGATGATGTGACAAAGTTAGAATACTTTTATTTCCACAGTGATACTAATGATATTTATATTTCTGTTGTAACAAAATATGATTGCTTTTACACAAGGCCACGGTCAGGAGACACAGTGCCAATGAAATTGAATTCACAAGTGTCAGAGAACGATTACCAGATCGGAGCTAAGTCAATACTTCCTAACTATCCTGCCAGGTATGTTTGCGAGCAATTTAAATCGAAGCAAGTCACCTAGCCAGGCCCATGCACTTATAATGCACAAGATGTTTCTGCTTCAGTATCATTACCGATAGAAATACGAGAAACGTGGAGGATCCACTCAGAAGAAATATTAGGTCATGACATTTTGAAGGATTATCTAAACTTTGGGGTAAAGTCCTAATGGAAGGAATTATTTAAAACTAATATTAAACTTGAAGGATAAAGAAAATTTCCTGAAAATTTCAGCTACTCTAAAGCGCCAAAGCTCAACTTAAAAATAACATCATTTTTTATGGAAAGTATGAAGCTCTGCTACAATCTATTGGAAACCAATTAGGATTGCTTATTGCTGGACTAACTAATTTAGCGTCTTCATTGTTAAAGACAACTTGACAAAGGTGGAGATCCTGAATAAGCTCTTCTTTGGGTTTCCATTCGAAGATACAAAAGGTGAACGAGAGTTCACAATTATTTCACTGAAACAAGAATTAAGTGCTGTTTTTACTGACGTAAAATGAGACGATCTTTTATTTGGCATGACTCTGATAAAAGCCACTAAAACTGCTCAAAGAAGTCCAGCCCTTAAGAAAAGCTAGAAACAAACTGCAGTAAGTCAGTCTATTCTTTCAACTGACCAAAGCACCCAAAATTAATTTTAGTCATTTGTTAATGGAATGTAGCCCAGTGTGTCGGATCAGTTTATACTGGGTTATTTAATTTTTTTCTGATCCCTAGAAGGCATGACATTAAGATTAATTTGAAAATTAAGATGTGACAACAAATTCATATATTCTGATCGATTTGAAACGAAGGATATTCGGACGGATAGCCAATTGCTACCTAGAAATTGCCGCTTAACTATAATTGACCTCCAAAACGCGTACTTTTTAGTACCCATGTGTACACAATTCTGGTAATGAATACCTAGATTAGTATTTTCAGATTAAACTTATGAGTTTCATCCTTGATTTTACTTTCAGATTCATCACAAATGCCTGGAGTTTTTATAAAACTAATTAAACCTATAAGGTTCTTTCGCAAAGACCAAGGTCTTATTCATGGTTGTATATTTACATGCCACTTTAGGCATAATTTACTCACTATGTCTGCTCAGAAAGCACTTTTAAAACAATAAACTTGTTATAAATAAATGAAACTCACTTTAGTTTTTCAGTTTATGGCTTTGAGACAACTTCACAAAATGTTATTCTAAAATTACCGGCAGAGGAATGTCTGAAACTCCGTGAGCAGACATAATGCATTTAGAGAAATAGGTCGATAAATTTATAGCTCTGCGCTATTTGCGATTATACATATGTACCTATAGGCAGTTATTACGCAAATTTAATTCAAAATTGATTACGAGAGAAAACAATGTTTTAAATAGATATAATCCAATACTTATTGGTATATGGTTATTTTTGTGAGTTTCTCATGTGTCTTTCTGATAAATTGGACGTGTATTGTAAAGGGAAACGAGTCAGCGGATTTTGAAATTATGCAAAGTACAACAAAGTATTATTCTACAATTGAAAGCAGCCTAAGGGCGGGCAATGTATAAATCTATATAATACGGTGATCGACATCTTGAGGCATTGAGGTATACACGTGGTCAGAACAATCTGACAGTGATATGATTGAAGAAAATTCTTTAATTTTTGTTTGACATATTATAAGACTCATAGATTAAGAGGTCGAAGCATTTAAACATAAATGTTGAGATTATAGTTTACTAACTTACTATTACATACATTAATATTTGATAAATTTACTAAAATGTTAAGGTTCCTGACATTGGTTTATTTGCCACACAGCTTAAAACAAAATGGAATACAATATGGGCATATGCTAGGAATGAGTTTCTGTAGCCTTTAAAACAGATGCATTCACAATAGGCTGGAAGTTACAACTTATTATTTATACGTAATTTTCGCCAACGGCATACTAATGATCGTTTCATTTTTGCTTAGTAAGCCATGATATCTACTTTCATGTCTTGTTCACTTGGTTAGTTGATCTACTTGAGCCCAGAAATTCCATTATTATTATCGTCTATGAGGACTCTCATTCTGTTTGGGCGACGGTTTACTCTAATATTTTTAATATTTTCTAACAGAAGGTATAAAGACAATCCTTTATTTGTTTATCTAGTGCTGCTATTAATAACAACATAGGTACTAGCTGAAAGCTAGTTTAAACAATATAATATTACTGTTAATATACATATAGTGAGGACTTTGCTGTAAGAAAACATAAGATATATATTTCTTATTATAATGCAAGTAATCTTAATCTTAGATTTTTTGACTAGTGATCAAGCAGAATCACAACTTACATAACAATACAACTTGTATAACAAGTTAAATAAATGTATTACTCAAGATGATTGAATCATACGGTTCTTGAAAGAAGCTTACAGAAACAGATCCTCTTCCTAAAGTATACCACCAATCTGATACCCTCCCCACCTACCCATTATAGTAAAGATCAGCATTCAGACCAAATAGTAGCTGTACTCGCATTTTTCAACTGCACAGCGGTTGCAGGCAGATGCTATTCTCAATATGTTTAGCTGATATTAATGTAGGTGAATTGAGGATAGGCATACATATTAGTGTCTTGATTAAGACATCGGTACCAAATAGGGTCAAACCTAAACTTACAAGACTCTTTCCTCTTAGAGAGGCAATCTGCCCTGCAAAAGTTTTATGTGTTACTTCACCAAAAACTAAAACTATAGAAATTTGCCACCAACGGTAAAACCAATTTTAACTGCTAAGAAATCAATTATTGATTTTATTTTATAATTTTATTTTATTTATTTTGGCTTATCATTGGTAATAACATTGATACAATTATCTTACACTAGTATTTTTATATATAAACAAAATTTATGCTAGTTCTGCTACAATAAGGGCATAGATTATCAACTGCAAGTTGCAGCTGACTTTTCTTTATAATTTTATAACGATTAGGGACATGTAAATCATTTATAATCGTCAAAATATATAAGCGCCTCATTACAGCAGAGCAGATGAGAGTAAAATATTTTCACAGAGTCAATTTTAATTATAAAATGTGATAAGTGTGATATAGTGATCTCTATGATATAGTGATCTCTTGTAATACAAATTTATATTTGTAACTTATTCTTCAATCTGTATTTTTTATTTTTTCTCAAATAAGCATTTGTTAGCATCATTAGGTTAATTTTTTTCACAATCAAAGATCTATCAAACTGTAAATTAGCGTTTGATATGCAAGCATTACGATCTTTGATACGTGTTGGTCTATTTATGCTAAAGTGCTAAACATCTACATAGTTAATAAAGAAATCTCGAGCATGCAACGTCGTCGAAGTATAATTAATGGTTAAACACCTAGTACATACAGAAGTGAGACTACATAGTTAATAAAGAAATCTCTTCGCATGCAACGTCATCTCGTATAATTATGGTCGAACTTCACTTAAGGTAAGTTCGTTTAACCATTAATTATGTTACACCTCAGTATGACATCATAATGATGCTAGTTACTAGATATTACATGTACTTTTATCAGATAGCAACTACCATCAATCTATCTTCAAAGTGAGAGAGTATCAGTTTTTGAAGAGAATGCTCCTTTATTGGCCACTATGATTGCTAACCATCAGGCCAATTATGGTTATGAGTCAAGTAATTTTGTTTAGAAACAAAGCAACATCCAAGATTTTTAATAGTTTAAGAGTTAACACTTACACTATTGCTGAATTGATAAAATATCAAATAATATTTAATCATATAGGTAATTGAGAAAACATAACACATTTTGTGCCCTAACCAACCCTTAATTGAAATCCTATTTCACTTCATATTTAAGTATTTATATAGCAATCTCTGATGTTCCTATATTTTGGACCACTTGATTCATGACTAGTTATCATATTCTGTTAACTTCATATTTACAAGGAATATTCCTGTTCTTACTTTTCTTATGTTTAAATGACAGGCAACATCATTGATACAATTAGGTATTTAGTAATTGTTGTTTGGTACTTATGGACAAGTTGGCTTTGAACAAACTGGTCTTAGGATAATGTCAGACCTTTTTTCATATAGGAAGGTAAATATGATCAAAGCATAAAACATGCAGAGGAAAAGGTCAAGCAATAAGTACTTTTCCACAAAATAATATTGTACTAAATACAATAGCGTTAAGTGAAAGTTTGCAATAACACTGTGCAAAAAGGATACACAATCCTTACCTTATTAATAAATTCCTGAGCGACATATTTCACTGGTGTTATGATGTTTATTGATACTTTATCGGTATTATTACTCTAAAATACTTGCAACAGATAAAATTACGACAAACAAGCGGTTCACGAAGTCGCCCGAGGGATCAATGTTTACAATATGATCCAACTGTTATCTTGTTTGGTAACAGATGACGATTATTTACATTTTGTGTCGTTTTGGCCCGCGATTACATGTGTTCCTTTGACCTCCACTGTATCTTTAATAGCTATTTAATTTGTGAAGTGAGAGAATCCGGGCGATTTTTAATTATTCACTGCACGAAAATATTTATGTACGTGTGAAAAATTAAATAAATAAAAATTTAAATAAAATTGGATTGGATAGTTGACAATGTTGACATTGACCGTCAAATTTATTTACTTTGACAGTGACATAATGTTTGTTATAAGACAGCTCAGTTTTTAAAGTGTTGACAATGTAAATAATTTTATTTAGTTTATTTTGATGTCATTGCTAATTCAACATTTTAGATAGGTAATAGAAAATGATCGTCACAATAATGCAATCACATAACATAGACTCATTTAGGAAGTAAACAAGTTGTTCCATTACTACGCCACCCACAGTTTAAAAACAAAATTTACTAAAAAAAACATAAGTAAAATCGTTACTCGTAGCTCGTAGCGGCGTTCTGCTACTCTAATGAGTTTTTAAAGATCGCATGCATTAGTTTTGCTACCGGAAACACCTGGGTAGAAATAAAATACCTTTTCTTATTGCTTTACGGTAATTAGAGAAAACATTTTTTCTAGAATAATAGCAGTAATACCTAAACAGGTAGATACCAGCTATTATACCTAGTTAACTATTATATCATCCTAAAAATCGGTTAAGTACCTACCTACATACATACCTAGAATTTAGATATTTATTATAGTGAACTAGTATAATTGCCCGCTTTGTTCGCGTTGTTCCCTAATAAAAAATAGTCTATGTCGGTCTCGGGAACCTATTGTTTTTACGTGGGATAGGTTAGCGTTTGACTATAGCCTGCCTGATGTTAAGCATAGCTACAGCCTAGTGTGTAACTCGCTTACCTAGAAGATACCTACCTATTACTGTCACAATACCAAAATAATGATGATCCGTCGGTCGTCTTGGTATGATAAGTGAATAAGTTTTTATACTTACAATAAACCCCTTATCAGTAGGCACTTAAAAAAAAGTTATTTATTTCATAATAACTTAGTAGATAATAAACTATAAAATTAAGTTGGTGTTGAGCTGTTAACTAAAATTCAGCTTTACATAGTTCAATGCGCTAGTAAATGAATACATACAGACATAATAATAGCAAGTTTGGTGAAAGAGAATGTAAGATATCATTTCAGCCGCTCAAGTTTTATGGGACAGTTATTTTTTTCTTTTATAGCGCCATTTGAAAGTTAATGGCTTTGCCTTCTAATTTTAAGCAGAGAAAATCTGAAAGACTTAGGTACACTTGGTACTCATTTGTTTAGATTTATTTTTACTCGGTCCTATGGATCCTAATTGTTATTAAACATAATCTACCAAAGTATATTCAACTAATTAACGTTTACATTTTTCTATTAGGTAAGTACATAAATTATTACCTACTTATATAACACTGTTATTATCAATACTAGCATTTAGGTAGTGATACATAATTATTATCATCATCATCAGACCGTTATTGCCTACTGCTGAGCACAGGCCTCCCATCTAGGTAGTGAAATTACACAGCACAGACAATTATAAAATAAATAATAGTCGTGAAAAGTATATTAGGACTTTCATTATTTAAAAAAGAATAATACCGGCAAAACTAAACGCCCCAAGCGAGATGTCTGTGCAGGACTCATCGCCCCCACCTTAGAATTAGAATTAGAACACCGGCAACAGCCGAGACATACAAACTTCAGGTTACTTAGTGGTAAACACCTGACTGTACAGTGTAAAAAAACTTAGCATCTGACCTACGGATTAACCCAGATTTGAATGTCACTAAGGTCATTTATATGTAGTCTTGCCATCTCTGATATCATGTGTCTAAAATAATTGCTGTGACTTAATCCACTTTTTATACTGAAACTACACAAGCGAACCCGCGTGCAGCCACTAGTAAACAAAATATATTCTACAGCCACAGGAACTAGGGAGTCACCTCGTGTCCGCTACACGTGTCAGACCTGTGCGCAATAAAAGTATAAGTAAATAGGTTAAATTAAACAGAGCTCTGAAATAAATATCTTCCATGGTAACTTCACTAAAGAGCGGCCATGTCACCTACTCGTGTCGAGTCAAGCAACGGGAAAATTAATAAAATAGCGGAACTAATTATTTATTGCCTGTCAAAGACCTGGGCTCCACCCACATTGTATAAATTTTATAATTAAATGTTGTTTGATATCGAGTGTCTTTGATACTACCACTAGGTATACTAAAAGAAATGCAGGGTGATTAAGAAACCAAAAGATCGATACACACTTTGTATAGATACTGACAAACTGATATAATAGAAAAGATTACCAAAGCTATGACGCTATGTTATGATATTATATATTATAACGTTGCTTAACATCAGGCAAGTTAGTCAACCGTGAGCATATCACATGTGAAAAACTGCTAAAATCAACAATAAATAATGGAAACATCATTTAACTACGGAATTACAACGTCTCTATAACTATCGAGCTCTAATGAGCGGAGCATTTCTGAATCAAGTTGGCAAATCTTCCTCGTTTAATGTCTGGACAATGTCTGAGTCAGCACTCGGCATTCTGAAACGCTGTCTGATAGGTACTGTATAACTTATAGTAGTTTACCTATATTGTCGTATAAGTAGTTTAAAAAAAAGGATACGTACGATTCTTTGTTCTATCTTCAACAGATTAATTTTATTATAAGTTATCTGTACAGTGTAACTACAAACTAAAATATAATTTTGCAAAAGCGATTTCATTTTATAAAAACCAGCACCGTCCGTATTTTTTCGCGATCTTACTGAAGTTGTTTAGGTGTTCATATCAATTCAATTTTTTTCTAAACTTACTAAGACCGCGCGTAATATTTATTCTTTCATGTTTTGTCGTAGTTATCGTACCAGCTCGTAGCCGACCGTAGCTAGCTACGAGCGGCGTAGCGCATTCGTGGAGCCTACTTATATTTCAATAAGGATGCGGACACCCTGTTGGTATATATAGCGACAGTTCGCTAGAGTAACATGTCTAGTCTACATAACATACTTCATCCAATTATTTCAGCTAATTTACCGTTAAAAAATAAACTTTAATTAATTCATTTCAAATTCAAATTCAAATTCAAAGCATTTATTTGGACACACAGGACACAACAATATATACATACAAAAGTTAACAACAGATAGAAAAGAAAGGTATTACGTTACATTGATGTATCCCGTGCGTCAAAAAGGTCATACCTCAGCATTTATGCTGCAGATTGCTCTGCAGCGCTGATTTTCAGGTATGACCCTTTGAGACGCGCGGGGTCAAGAGTTGAATAAGAAAGTTAACAAATATAAAAAGAAGTAAAAAGAGAAAATAGATGAAGAGTATACAGAATTAATAACATGAAGCTGATATGATTACATTTGAAAGATACATACAATTTAAATATAACCTAGTAAAGTAACGGACACACAACGTGGTAATTAACAGTCAAGAACGAAAGTCATTGGCGAGATTTGTATTGTAGGTTTAAAGGTAAACAAAAGTAGCTAGGACACCAAATGCTGAAAACTAGAATACATATCTATTAAAAATGAGGTTTAATGAGTCAGGTGATTGAGGAACACCCGACGCAGAGGGAGGAGTGATAACAGTAGAATAGCTAGCTGCTAGCACCCCTCTGCAACTCCATCAGGTATTTCCTATACCTGATACGAAAACAAAATTTGCTGTGTAGATTACGAATAGGAGGAGGTATGCAATTCCAGCATTTGGTGGCATTAAAATTAAAACTACCTCGAAAGGCTGCACTGCTATGTTTAGTTGTACGGAGTAACAATTTACGTGTATTCCTATGAGAATAGGGGTTACTGTCACACACCCAAACTAGTTTACAATAGAGGTAATGTGGTATCTGATACTTGACTAAGTACACCAAATAATAGTGTGGCTAGATGTAACTGGCGCCTGTATTCCATCTTGAGTATATTATTGTTATTAAAAAACGGAGTGACGTGGCTTCGTGGAGGTACAGTAAAGCAGAAGCGAGCGCACGCATTTTGTACCCTTTGAATAGCACAAGAAGTTTTTTTGAAAAGACATGGACCATACACTGAGTCTACGTAGTTAAATCTAGAGAGAATAAGCGATTCAACTAACAGTATACGAAGATCGGTGTTTATATACTTCCTAATTTTGTACAAAATTTTGAGCTTATAAAAACAATTTTTGACTATCTCATTAACATGTTCTTCAAATTTCAATTGTTCATCAAATACAAGTCCAAGGTTTCGGGCTTCCTGAACACGTTCTATAACGTCACCAGCTATATGTATTGTGATTTTACTCTGAACAATCCTTTGCACTTGTAGTTTAGACCCTAGAACCATGTATTTGGTTTTTTTAGCATTTAAAACTAGTGAGTTTGCCTGCGCCCACTGTTGCACCCTATTTAGGTCCTCATTTATCTTACGGGTTGCTTCATCTGTGTCTTTAGGGTTAAATGATAGATAGAGCTGAATATCATCAGCATATATGTGAAATTTACAATGCTGTATGGTGTTAATTGATCAATACCAAAAAGCTAGGCTAAATAATGATACTCCAAAGAATAATAAAAAGATGACAAACGGTTTATTTAGATGATTTCCATTTATTTAGGTAGGTGGGTAGGCCTGCGAGGTTGTCAGTAATAATGGTCCCGTATTTACCGGCATTAATTCGCCTCGCCGCTAACTTTTTCAATAACCGTCCCCCGGGAGCGACCGGCATCGCAGCCCCCGGAGATGGGGCCACACTGACAGCGGACACCGTCTTAAACCAACTATACTATATAAATAAATAATTAAATATTGCGAAACATTGCGCACAGCGCCATCTAGCCCCACACTAAGCAAACGCTTGTGTCATGGGTACTAGATAACGGATCTTGTTCTTCTTCTTATCGAATGAGAGTGGCCAACTCTGGTGTCTGAGTTTTCAAACCGCCATAAGAGCCTCAGATAACGGATAAAATACTTATAATATATACTTTCCTGTTGTAAATACATACTTATTATACATAAAAAGACAAGACTCAACACAACTAATTATAAAATTTAAAATTCATAAATACTTGTGTCACGCGGGAAGCGAAGCCGCAACTCCTAGATTAGAAACAACGGCATTAATAATTATTATTAATGTCGTTGATTAGAAAGCACAGCCACTACCAACTAAGCTAACAGACCAGTATTGTAGATAAATTAGTGTAAGGTAGGTAAATCTGACACGACTTATTTTATGCTCAGTTAGCTAATTCTAGCAGTTCGGTTGACGGTTGTTTCTTTCTTATTTTGCTATTAACTACGCTTGCATAGTATATTTCGAGTACATCTATTATGTGGAAACTACCCATGTACATATTTGTAGGATGTACAGTTTATTTTAACACAACTTCAAACGATGAAAACGATTTTTTATGATTGATTTGCTTTGTTTGTTTTTGTTATAGTGCGTAATTTTATGGCACACAAAATTGCAGTGTCAGTAACAACACTCAAATACTAATTCGCTTCTCACACAGAGACACGCCACTGCTGCCTTCAGAGGTAGCTTTCGTTATGCGGTTTCCAAATGTTGGAACAACATCCCGCATCCGATAAGGAACCTGCGTACTTTGTATACCTTCAGACTAAAATTAAAGAAATTTATTTTTGAGCATCAAAAACGAGAAGCCCTTTTCAGAAATGACACCAGCGCAATTTAATACTCACGTTCAATTCTATATATTTACGATTCGTTTTGCAGTACCTACATAAGTTTTTGTCCATAGGTATATATTTTATTCTGTATATCAGTATTTTATATGTATTAGTGTAGCCCTAGCTCTTATGTAATATCTTTTTTTATTAATTTTATTTCATTTCTTCCACTACCAGTGTTCCTCTTTGTATACGTCCTTTGTTTGTTTGCCTGCCTTCTTGTACGTGCGTGACGTCACAGCCAGCCCCAACGGAAGACCAGCGCTGGTTGCTTCCATACAACCAGCATTATGCTGAGTTGGGGCTGTGTTGTGGCAGATTTTATGTTTGTTTTTTATGATTTTACTCCTGTGTGTTTTTAAAATCTGTCACAATAAATGTTTTCTTTCTTTCTTTCTTTCTTTCTTTCAATTAAGAAAGAAAATGAACCTAGATCGTGTTTTCAAAGATATTTTTTCAATCAAATTTACATCAGCTTATCATAGTTATAGTGTTTAACATCGGACAGGTTACAGTACAATTGCGAGCTTGTAAAAAAAACTTGATAATTCGCTTTACGTACGACCCAACCTCCTTAAGTCCTAATAAATAGGGGCTCGTTACTGCGTCCCGAGATGTGGAACTCTGAAGAATTTCCTTAAGAATCGCGCCTGATTGTGATTTCCGAGCCGACTCGGCAACTATTCGACCTGCGCGCCATCTATACGCCCTATTGTAGAACTAGCGCCGACTATTCTTTGTACGCAAGTTGGGGCGAAATTTTGGAGTTTTAGGCTCGGAGTTTTCGTAAGTTAGATAATATTGTGGAGAGTCTACGGAATATCAAATAAGGTATTTCTAAAGGCTTGAATATGGGAATGAAGTGCATGGGTCGATATTAGTTTAACATTGTTGAACTGGTTTTTCGAGTGTAAAAGATATAAACGTAATCCAATCGACAACATTCTTCCTTCAACGAACAAAATCGACCACATGTATTATCGTTTTGTTCTGGTGGTACGTCACAGAGAAACCATCAGTCCACTAGTCCGCCAGTAGGGGAAATGGGGCAAGATAGGCTTTAAATTATGATGATAGGTTTCCCAAGCAAACATTTTCTCCAATTAAATTATTTTCATAGCTCCTCATTTTTCAATCATTACCACAATATCCTGGCGGCAGGTGTGATAAATTGTAAATAGCTTACTCTACCTACAGAATGCTGAAACCCGATATTGTGAGTGATGGATCACTGGAGCCAATCATGATGGATATCATTGCACGCGCTCAAACATGAAGGAAATCAATAATTTTATTCTCATGGCTTACTTTACCGATTCTGTCAAAAGGAGATAATAATTTTCGAAGTGTATGGACATTTGTATTAATTTTGTGAGTGCATTTTAGTGAGTATTTATTTTTGTTTCGTACGGATGTATGTTTGATCAAGTTTTTCTTTTGTATATCACATATTCAAATGTATTATATTCATAACCTTTATTTATACTAAGATTTGCTTATTTTCATCAAAAAGGAAAGATATATTGGCTGAAGTCAAACCTAAACCTATCCCACGTAAAAAAAAATATTAAAGCACTGCCACTACCAGTGCAGTTTAATTAGTAAGTACTTATTTTCTAGAAATCAGTCTATTAGAGGGCGTAACTTGTAGCCGGGTCTAGAGTATAATAACTACTTATGTAAGTAAGTGCTGATTCTAATAGTATGATATTGTTGTAATAGTTGTTTGAAATTAACCTTTGACGAAAGTGTTTTCGCATTTTAACTGACGAGACTTATAATATTGTCAATTAATTTAATTGTAATAACCGGCTAGCACTTATGCCAATAATTATGTCGAAAATAATTATGCTGTGATTGCTTACCGATACGGCGCGGTGATGCAAATTATATTGTCAGTATCTAAAATTATTTTTATTGTAATCTCTTGTACTTAGTTATTGTTATGAAAGTTAGCATAAAAATCATAGACCCTAACTATGGTTATAAAACTTATTAACAGTGCCTATCAGGCTCGTTTGAGAGCTGATTCAACCATCATCATCTCATTAGATCGCACTGCTGGGCATAAGCCTCCTTCCTTTTCGTCAATAATCCCTGTCTTGCATTGATCTTCAATCACGTTGTTGCATATGATAGTGATATATTATCAAGAGTGGAAAGATACACGTAAAGCCAAAAAGCAAGATAGCATTTTACAAACATCCCTGAAAATACCTGTCCTTTCAAATAAAATACACAAATGGAAGTAGTGCCTTCCGCTGCAAGCTTTCAAACCTCAATAAGAAGCTGTATCGACGTAGAAGACAATTTCGCCTATATGTGTGTAGTGCAGCAAACATGGCGGGTTTGCTTGCGGCCGGAACCACGATATTGCAGCGGGCGAAGAGTTGGGAACGTGGAGATGTGGTAAACTATACCATATCACTTTCTGGATGTTTGCAGACGTAATTTCAAATGAGAATAAAATCGAATTTATCGTCAACACGGCATCTGCTACACGGCAGCTGCTTTTGACATAGCCTTTCGTAAGTAATTCGTTTCTTACCTTGATAAATCATAAGGTTTGCCAACAATCTTTAAAAAGTCTATATATGGATACACTAATGTTTCTTGATAATATTTTGATACTGTTGTTTCCTTACTTAAATCTTTACTGCAATTTGATGCTTGACAATCCATGGATACTATGTTTTTTTACAACCATATCCACAGAGAAATTCTTTCCTGCCTTCGTGTGAATTTCGGAATGAAATGAATTTCCGAAGCGTCTGTAATAGAATCGTAGCTATCGAGCAAATTAACTGTTATGCCTCGTCGGACGCGAGCCTTGCTTGGCTACCACATTTTATATAACAATTTTACCTACATATTGAGCTGGTGTAGCACCATTATGTGTATGTGTACAGATTGACACTTAAGCATATAAGCACCTTTTGATATTACTCGTAGTACAGGCATGTTTTACCATCAGGCAATCTAAATGCCTTATTGTGAGAAAAAAAACCCCTTAAAGTTATTATTTTCTCATATATATTTAATTCTTCTCTCTCCCATTATTTTATTAGTAACAACGCTATAATCTCTTAATAGTTGCTTTAGTAGGTACAAAACGCATTAATTTTTTCACACAATAATACCTTTGACATCATCTTATGTAAGTAAATAGATTTATATCTTTAACAAAACCTTACATACCTACACCTATCCCGTCTCTAAAACTATTCCTATAAATTATTACTATAGATAAGACGGTTTGAAATTTAATGTCCCCTTCAGGTGGTCGCCATCAATTCCGACTGTCGAAGGTAAACGTTTGAATTTATTCGAATGCAGCTCCTTTGTGCAGTCGAGTACTATCTTACATCGTCTGACCGCCAGTCGAGATGAAAGCGTTCAACTCTGCACTTCTATTTATGACAAAGTTTGTAGTAGGTATAAAAACGGAATAGAAAATAATTGAATAAAATAAGATTTGATATTAACATGAATCAAGGATTGTATTACATCATGTTCACATACAACACAATCCACAATTTTCACAAACGTAACATCATGCGTCATAGCGTGAAAGTTTTTCTTTTACTGGTGTGATAAGATATGTATAAGTTATATATCTACCTATGTAGACATCATTAGAATTCAAGGAACCATTACTTCTTTTACACACTTACTTTCATATAAAATTTACTCATGAAATAACGTAATTGCTTGAAGGCATAAAACTATTGAACCGTACTCTCAGCATGATATTGTTGAAAGTGTACAAATATAATATGAACGCACCTGATTAGATCCATCCATCACACGGAGTTATGAAACACACTCTCATTCTAGCCCTAGGGAAGCTAAGAGGTCTATTACTAGAAGTAGGACATAACAGGCCTGGAAAAAAACTATTACTTATTAAGTGAGTTTATATTCTTATGTGTATTATGTATCCCTATGTATATTATGTGTTTATTGTTTTTTGTGTATTAAATTACTTCTTATATTTTAAGTATACCGGCATAAAATGATAGTAGGGTGGAAAAACTATTAAGATGGGTTCTTGTAAAGCGTACATATACGAAGGTAATAAAGCTAGCTTTGTTTATTTATATGCTATTAATCAGTTAAATTACATTTTAAAGACATAAATTCCTGTGTCTCCGTGTAATATATCTTCAAAATATGGCCTATTCCTGCACACTACACATACCTGTAATAATACTGGCACTGAATAATTTCTTCTCCGGCAGTTTTACGCGGCTCCATAAATCTACGTCAATACACTCCGCTCATTAATTTTTATTGTCAGGACGTAAAAGGTATTTTCTTTCGGCAATATTTTGGCGAAACTTCAAAACATATTTTTACGATGTCAGGCAAAAGTAGTGATTTTACGGAGAAAAGGAATTTGCGGCACAGCTGGTTATTATTGTTTTGTTAACAAATCAACGCGGACTTTGAATTAATAGTTTATCTGTCAGTTTTAACCGAATGGCCCACCAATTATAAGCCTGTGAAATGCTGACTAATAAGATTAGTGCTGGATAAATTATTTTTGAAATAAAGCTATATGTACCTAATAGTTTCTCTACACAACACATACAAACCGTATGTTCGTTCCTTGATTTTTCGGTTAGTTTACAAAACAGACCGACTGGTCATCATGATTTTTGACATGGGTCTGAAAGTTTTCCATGTTCACACGAAAAGATGGCCGCTATTATGCTACTACATATACAACAATGGCCATCAAACGTGTCATTTCACACCACTTGGCTCTCTATAGGCGTAACGAATACAGGGTGCCTTTGGTTATGTCTACCTTTACCTTTATCAAAAATCCTTTTTTTATAGCTTGACTGAATTTCTATTTTTCTTCAACTATAATTTATCGGTCTTCAAGTCGAGAGTGAATCGGTTTCTGCTAGACAAGAGCGCTAGATCGTAGATTATAATGTTGCTTTACATCAGGCGAGTTGTAGTCAAGCGTGAGCCTATCTAGTTAAAAAAATATTATACTAAATTTTATCATCATTATAATCATTATTCAGAACTTAACCACCACTACTCCGAGTGGTGGTTAAGTTCTGAAAGTAAACAATCGACATTGATTAATACAGGATGTTGTTAATTTAAATACACATTCAAACATTCCTAAGAGCCTATGGAAAAAATAATAAATGAATACAGATACTCTGGTCCATACATTTTCAATAGGAATCATAACTGAGGGCCATCATTGGGCCGATTTAGTTCATTTTATGAACATACCAAAAGTGGTAATCAGAACTATACATATTTCAGAAAGATTCAGAAAGTTCGTAACAATCTAACAAGATGAGTTAAAACCAATCATCAGCCACAGATACATTAATATAATACGATAAAAACTAGTACATATGTACGACTTAAATCAATTATTGTGAAATAAAGCATCCTGTATAATAAATACAAAATAAATATCCCTAATATTCGCTGGGATACCCCTAATATTCGCCTAAATATCCCAGCTAGGCTATTATAAGGAAAAAGTCGGCCATAACCGCTCCATACGGGGACAAACTGCCGCCCTAATGTACTGAATTCATATTTTTTGTAATATCACGGATTATGGCCAGACGTGATTTATTTATTTGAACAGCCGCTCGCAGCATGTAACTAAGACGTCGTAATATAAGTTTATTTGATATGGTAAGTAGGCTTCAAATCATATAGTGATTTACGTGAGATTTCACATTTCTTTGCAAACGGTTAGTGTTATTAGTTATAGATGTATTTTTGTGTTTATGTGTCTGAATTAGTAATGTATATCCCAATTATGCAAGGAAAAACTTTGATCGTGACAAAGGTATCATTAATATTAGAGAGGCGAAGTATCGAAAATGTTTTGTTCCGTGTTTTGACTTTATTATTGTAGCTATTATTGCTCTTACACAGTGATATATACGTAGGTACTTCGCAATAAAAAGTAAGCTGCTAAGGAAAACTGGAGCAAATATTAATAACGCAAGGCCATACATCGAGTGTGCTACGACTTTTTAATATGAAATAAGTATGCCTGCCTGGCTTGGGTATGTAATCATTAGAAAAATAAATAATATTTATTTATTTTTTTCTCATAAAAGGAAATTAAAGCTGGAATCGTTTCACAGTGGGAACCTCAAGTGCGACGTGATAGAGGAAGGCCCAAGACCCGCTGGCGTCAGGATCTCGACCGGTTTCGGGATGCCTGGCGTGTGGAGGCCTTTGACCGGGACGTATGGAGGGAGTTGGGGGAGACCTTTGCCCAGGAGTGGGACAGTGTAGGTTAATAAATTATAAGAAAATCAAATTGTAGCGATGGAATACAGATCTTATTTGGATAAGTACTCGTAATATTAATAGGTAGGTGTAGGACACATCTTCCTATTATATGTACTATTTCTTCCTCCACAGATTAAGCCAGTAATCCCTACACACGTGTACCATGAGTAACATGGTGGGTGTTCGCAGAATCCGGCTCATCCTTGCTCGGATGAGATAATCGTGTTCATGCGAATGTTTACATTTCTCCTTTTTCTTGTAATGTATGAGTACCGAAATTATGTGATGTATGGATTGGACTTGGATTTGACTGGCCTGTTAGCTTAGTTGGTAGTGGCTCTGCCTTCTAATCTAGGGGTTGCGGGTTCGATTCCCGCTTGACACAAGTATTTATGAAATTTAAAAATTTATAATTACTTGTGTTGAGTCTGGTCGTTTGTATGTATAATAAGTATGTATTTACAAAAGAAAAGTATATAAGTATTATATCCGTTATCTAGTACTCACGACACAAGCGTTTGCTTAGTGTGGGGCTAGATGGCGCTGTGTGCAATGTCCCGGAATATTTATTTATTTATTTATGTATGCTTCAGCTCTTTACAGAGTCACTGGTATCGGATATATACCGAATATTTATTTTTTAACAATACATGCCGAACAACTTACTGTTGTAAAATTTATCTCAAATTATACTCAATGAAGTCCCGCTTTGCAAACTCCGTTTGATGCGTACGTGTGTGTGTTTATATGTGTGTAAGTATGTTTGTTGCTTCTTCACGCTCAAACCGAGATTAGGTTATTTTTATCCTGGATTTACGCGGGTATAATCGCACCTACTGTAGCAAAAGGCAATGTCCACGGGTTGGCGTCATTTCAAGAGGCGAATCGCGCGGCACCGTCTGCAGAATATTCAAAATTCAAATTCAAAATTAATTTATTCAGAATAAGTGTAACAATAATTCTTAATTACTACCTAACATACTGGGTGAGGGCACACCCGTGCTATGTTAGCTAGTCCCTTCCAATGATCTTGATTACATTAATACAGGTAGGAACAAGTAAAAAAATTAATTTTTGAATGTCAAAAGATATTTGTCAAAATATTTTAAACATGATTATGTCTTAAAAATGTCCTTTAAAAGTCTTAATAATATTATATAGTTATCTAGTATTTACATTAATATTTAGCAATTTCAATTAGTTCTAAATTTACGTTTATATTTACATTTTAGTCCATTTGTAATTATGAGGTGTTTTGAATTTACATAATATAGAATACAAATATTAATTCATGAAATTATCACTATTTAATTTACGAACAATAAAAATAAAAATAAATAAATCATTCATTCAGTTACATAGTAGATTAATAGTTAATAAGAAGGCAAGTTTTTTTTTTTTTTTTTTAGGAACAGTTTGTGGTCAATACATTCATTTTATTATCTATTAAAATATAGGTTTGAATGTGTGTGTGTGTGTGTGTGTGTGTGTGTGTGTGTGCGAGTGTGTGTGTGTAGAATGAAGGGAGGAGAGATATAGAAGTTACACAGGTTTATTGAGCCTACATATCAGTTTTTAGTAATGTCTCGGTGTCATCATATGTTAGGGTTTTTAGCCACGTTGCGACAGAGAACTTGCAATTCATATACGATAGGGGAAAGATTTTTATTTTTGCGCTAACAGTATTGTAAAGGCGTGGTGCGATTCTCTCATAGTGTCGGGCAGCCAGAGCAGTTCTGCACTTGATGGTAGAGCACACTTTGTCTGACCTACGTTTGGACTCCTGTTCAGCTTTATTTATACACAATGACTTATGCTTGCGAAGTATAATTTGAAGGACAAATATCTGTCTCACAGTAAGTACTTCACAGTTGTTGTAGAGCGCTTCCGTAGAGAAGCGAATAGGTAGCCCGCACATAACCTTTAAGACAGCTCTTTGTGCTATTTCAAGATGTTTCATATGCGTAGTGTGAGTTCCACCCCAGGCACTGATACAATATGCTATGACTGACTGTCCCAGTGCATAGTAAACTTGTTTTAGTGTTTCAGAGGACGCAACAGCACGTAGTTTTTTAAAGACATAAAGTAATTTTCTAACTCTTGGTACCAAAACGTTCAGATGACTCTTCCAGCTTAACGTACAATCCAGGACTACGCCCAAGTATTTAAACTCTGAGCATCTTGCCACCTTCAGACATGAGCAGCCTGCCTCTGAACAGGGATCACAGGTTTGAGCCCTGAGTTCGAAGGACTCTGATGGCTGTGATCGCGTACAACCAGAGAAGGCCATGTACTTCGTCTTGTCCAGGTTGAGAGTGAGAATGTTACCACTTAGCCATCTTGTCACGGTCCTCAACGCCTTTTCTGCGTTGTGTCGGGTTTCGATCCAGTCTCTACCGTGGGCCAGGAGAGCCGTATCATCTGCATAGGTAAAAATCATACACTTTTTTAGGTAGAGCTTGCAGAGGTCGTTAATGTAGAGTATGAACAGAGTAGGTCCCAAGACACTACCCTGTGGAACTCCGTAGGTAATAACTTTATCGGCACTTGTGATACCATCAATTTTTACACATTGACTTCTGTCTGACAAGTAATCTTTGAAGAGATCCAGAGCTAACCCACGTATTCCCAGTTTTTCCAACTTCTGAAGAAGAAGAGGAACAGAAACAGTGTCAAAGGCTTTAGAGAGGTCTAAAAAGACGCACAGAGCTTTATTTTTAATATCTATGTGATTAACAACATTATTAACGAGATCTAGCACAGCGTCTTCAGTAGACCTACCCCTCCTAAACCCATATTGATTAGTAGCGAGAAGTTCATTCTTGTTCAAATAGTCAATTAATCTAGTGTTCAAAATTTTTTCCAGCAGTTTCGACAAGGTGGTTAGAACAGAGATAGGCCTGTAATTGTTTACACTGTCTCTGTTCCCATTCTTGGATATTGGATAAACTAGTGCTTTCTTAAAGGCACGGGGAAAAACTCCGGAAGTGATAGACAGGTTATAGACGTGAGTAATCGGAAATATCAGACTTTCGCGTCCGTACTTGATTGCCCTCGAAGAAATATTGTCCCATCCAGTAGCGCAGTCAGCCTTTAGGCCAGCAATTAGGGCATCTACTTCCTTTGGGTCAGTGGGAAGGAGAACTATAGAGTTCACTTGACTGGTAAGCATTGACTGAGTAGGCATTTCACCAGACACATATTGCGAAACTGGAATTTTTTCAGCTAAATTTTTACCTACATTCACAAAGAAGTCATTTACTCGATTAACTGAGGACAAAGGATCAGTGGCTATGTTTAAGAGTTCAGAGGACGCAGACTGTTTCTTATCAAGACTAGTGATAGATCGTATGACCTTCCAAGTAGCTTTTGGATTACGTCTGGGTTTTTCTAGCTGTTCACGGTCGTAAGTTTGTTTAAGTTTACGTATTAGTTTTGTACAGTAATTTCTATAGCGTGTATATGTTAATTTTAGTATCATATTGTTAGGGTTAGACTTTAGTTTTTTATTTAGTTGTATTAACCGGCTAGCACTTACGTCAAAAATTACGTCGAAAAATTAGCTCGACAAGTTTCGGAAATCTGAGGTTTCCATCATCAGGAGGACGAGTCAGCACGCGCGTCCCGGTTGGCCGCCTCGTCCTGACTAGTTAGTTTTTTATGCATTTTATCACGTAATCTTAGACACTTTAGCACCCCATGCGTAATCCAAGGCTTTAAAATTATTTGTTTATGCGATAATTTAACTATATTTGTGTTATTTAGGATAGAGCTAGTAATAATTTTTATCAATATGTCCGCTGCAATACTTGCATCAGTACAAACATACACAGGGCTAAAATCAATCTTGGATAGTTCGAGAGCCAATGCAGGGTAATTAACGACAGTTTTGGTTTTTGGAACAGTTTTCCTTCGGGGAGCCATATCATCAAAGTAGAGTATGAGTGGCGAATGATCAGTCACACGAGAGTCCAGTATGAGAGCCGTTACACGATCCTGGTTTGTTTTTATAAATATATGATCGAGACAGCTTTTATTTCTTGTGGGGTGATCATGGGTTGGAAGAAGGCCGTGCTGAGCCATAACGTAGAGATATTCTTCTGCATACGTATCATTTGTGAGAATTTTTATGTTTATAGGTATTTACATCACCTATCAAAATGATGTTTTTAAATGTTGTCAATAGCGTCAAGAGTTTTTTAAGATAGGTTATAAAGAAGATATATGGCAAGGGTATCTTAGATCCTACCACATAAGTCCAACATGATGTCTCCTACCCCCAGCCACCACCACTACCCCTGTACTCAGCCCCAAGTCTCGAGTTGTCAGAATTCTCGTCACGTGCCACTCCAACCCTCATATTTTTATTGACCGCGGCTTTAAGAAACCTGCGCACCAAAACAAAAGGCTTTTAATGCTTTTTCGCGAAAACAAAATGAACAATTTACTTGAATGTTTTGAAAGGCTTTTGTTATTACAATTCTGTTTTGATATTTCTCCCAAATGTTATAGTTAAGTAAAGTCAAATAAGTGGCAGAGAGTTTAATTAAGCTCGTTTGCTTAAACATACCGTCGCTTGAGTCGCTTCGAGAATCTTTTGGTGATCAAATATCAGACTGACGAGTGAAAAAAAAACACGACTTTCTAGTCATAAGGTTTCATAAAAACCTGTCTAGTAAGTTTACTTTTACTGGACAAAAGCACGAAGTTTTAAAGTCTGATACAATAGGTCTAGACAGTTTCACAGGAACACTTATAAGCGTCGGAAAAAGTTTAAATAGCTGCTATTTTATATACTTATGACTGGCCTTCGAAAGCTTCATTTTTATTAAAAACTTTGAATGTATACAGATTTCATTTATCTGGTATTATTCCAATGTGCAACGTAATAATGTACATAATTTTTTTGTCTGAATATCCAGTAATTTTCACTAAATGTTACAAAAAATACTATTCCTTTTAATTTTTTACAATTTATCGCAACATTGCTAATTAAACCGAGTTAATATTTAAAATATTTAAATCGCTTCTGCAATACGTACAATTGTAATAGTTTGAAACGTACTAAATAATTTGGCAAAAATAATTTTGTGACGATAAAGTAAAAAACATTCGCACTTTTATTTGAAAAGACATGATTCCTATTTTACAATACTATTATAATAAACTATTTACTAAAACAACTAATGGCAAGCGCAAAAAATATAGTAAAACAAGTACAATCAATCGCACACGTGCGTGAAAAATGTTTTTCTTTTCATGAATTTTCATTTTAGGTATTTTTCGTAAATACCTTCAAAATATAAGGAGCTTACTAAGCAGTGTGGGTTTGTAAGAAGATTGCTGGTTTTTGATGTTGAGTAAGGGAAGCGGGAATTCAATAAGTATCTGTACAAACAAACAAACAGGGTGCTTCTGTTTCTTATGAGTAGATTTAAGGGAGGAAAATTATAATGTTATTGCTTGGCCCAGCTCTAAGTAGTATATCTTAAATTTAAGATTCAAATTATGACTCAATCTCTCATATCTATACTAATATTAAACAGCTGAAGAGTTTGTTTGTTTGAACGCGCTAATCTCAGGAACTACTGCTGCGAATTGAAAAAATATTTTTGTGTTTAATAGAACATTTATCGAGGAAGGCTTAAAGCTATATAACATCATAGTGCAACTAAAAGGAGCGAAGAAAAAATGGAAAATGTGGAAAAAACGGGGTAAAAAATTCATCTTTGAGGGCTTCCGTTGCGTGCGCTGTGAAAACGGTTAAAGATATCAAAAAAATATGTATGAAAGAATTATTTCTCTTGAAATTATCTAACAAAATGTCTGCAACAGTATATGTCTATCTTTAAAGTTTAAGTTAATAGACCCGTTTTTATGGTAATAACTATTCCACGTGGACGAAGTCGCGGGAACCAGCTAGTCTTTAGATATACAACACTTTTTATAACAATATTATTAGTTTTTATTCGTATACTATAGTTTTCAAATTTTTACTTAAATCTGTACACTAATTCTAATAACAACATGCTTATGATACTTTTTTCAGACCAAAATGATGAGCAGCACTTGCAGAGCTTTTTCAGAAATATCGCTCTCTATGGTTAGAAAATTTTATAAAAATATCTAATCAAGCAACAGCAAAAACACTAAACTAACTAAGCTTATTTAGTTCATAGATAAATAATTTCCTGGTATTCAAAGTCCCTTCCGCTTGTAAGCTGCCCAGCTCACGAATCTCGGTTAATTGTATAATGCGCGCCAGGACATGTCAAAAAACTTTCTAAGTTGTACAAGATTTTTGAGTAAGTATATAATACATATCTAGAGTCTCCATGATTACAGCACCATGTATAAGCACTCTCTCTCAGCCATAACGCTTATTGAAGAGTTTGTTTACAAAGTGAGGTGTTAAAAATAACATTCAATTACGTAGATGATAACAAACAACATTTTTATTTATGTTTACCGTTCGCTGTGACGCAGATTTACGCAGGAAGTATAATTTGATTTGCCTCCTCGGTTTTTTTTGTTTTCAATCGATTTCTTTAAAATAAAGGTTTTAAGTTAATGTTATCGATGCGTATGTATATAATATGTGATGTTGTACGATTTTTCTATTCAGGTTTTTAACATGCGTGCTAAATTATTCATTATATTATTATTATTAGATTGATTATTATTATTTCATTTATATGTTATTTATTTATTTTATTTATATGTTGTCCGTAAATTTCTTAAAAACCAAGTGTTTTTTAAATAGTTTATTATATGTAATCATAAATGAGCCACGTTTCTATGTATCATTAAATATTTGAGTTTGACGCTAGTTTGTTCACAGTATTCTAGATATGCATGCATCTACATATCTACATGTTTGACTTGGTTAAAAAATAATAAAGTTAAGTTCAAGCGTACATACTTACGTAAAAAGTGATTTACTTTTTTATTTGCTTGAAAAGTGACGGTCACTAACTTAATCCCAACTTCACGCTATTCACGGCTGGCGGTGATGCGCGGCCACGGAGCCACGGATAAAAGTTTCATCCACAAAATATGCTGCGAAATTTGCAGAGAAGCTGGCAGGGTTACTTCTATTTGAGAATTTTTGTAGTATTTATTTTCTCTTTGTGCAACTTGGGTGATAGTTTATTTTTACACTCATCCACCAAAATGTCTGAAACTTCACACACAAGCAATACTGTAAGTGTACATAAGTATGTAAATACATATTATAACTGAATCCCAAACGAGTCTGCCTGAACAAACCGTTTTTTTACGCTAAGCCATATACCTAATTTTATTCCAAGATCAAATTCTAGTTACATATGTATGTACATATCTACTTGTACATGAACATAAATATTAATGCTTTGTAAAAAGTATACAATAAATACAGTACATTTTTCAACTAAGATGGGTTAGCGCTTGACCATAGTTTGCCTGATAGGAAGCAGAGGCTGTGGCCTAAGATGGAGTGTGCTTACTTCATAAGAACCGATTCAGTCTTGCTTTTAACATTGCTGGACGCATCATTAAGAATGCCACACACGAGCTGCAATCAACCACACCGCGAGGGAGGTACTGCCAACTACTTCTCATGCTAATTGTGACGCATCATTAAGAATGCCACACACGAGCTGCAATCAACCACACCGCGAGGGAGGTACTGCCAACTACTTCTCATGCTAATTGTGACGCATCATTAAGAATGCCACACACGAGCTGCAATCAACCACACCGCGAGGGAGGTACTGCCAACTACTTCTCATGCTAATTGTGACGCATCATTAAGAATGCCACACACGAGCTGCAATCAACCACACCGCGAGGGAGGTACTGCCAACTACTTCTCATGCTAATTGTGACGCATCATTAAGAATGCCACACACGAGCTGCAATCAACCACACCGCGAGGGAGGTACTGCCAACTACTTCTCATGCTAATTGTGACGCATCATTAAGAATGCCACACACGAGCTGCAATCAACCACACCGCGAGGGAGGTACTGCCAACTACTTCTCATGCTAATTGTGACGCATCATTAAGAATGCCACACACGAGCTGCAATCAACCACACCGCGAGGGAGGTACTGCCAACTACTTCTCATGCTAATTGTGACGCATCATTAAGAATGCCACACACGAGCTGCAATCAACCACACCGCGAGGGAGGTACTGCCAACTACTTCTCATGCTAATTGTGACGCATCATTAAGAATGCCACACACGAGCTGCAATCAACCACACCGCGAGGGAGGTACTGCCAACTACTTCTCATGCTAATTGTGACGCATCATTAAGAATGCCACACACGAGCTGCAATCAACCACACCGCGAGGGAGGTACTGCCAACTACTTCTCATGCTAATTGTGACGCATCATTAAGAATGCCACACACGAGCTGCAATCAACCACACCGCGAGGGAGGTACTGCCAACTACTTCTCATGCTAATTGTGACGCATCATTAAGAATGCCACACACGAGCTGCAATCAACCACACCGCGAGGGAGGTACTGCCAACTACTTCTCATGCTAATTGTGACGCATCATTAAGAATGCCACACACGAGCTGCAATCAACCACACCGCGAGGGAGGTACTGCCAACTACTTCTCATGCTAATTGTGACGCATCATTAAGAATGCCACACACGAGCTGCAATCAACCACACCGCGAGGGAGGTACTGCCAACTACTTCTCATGCTAATTGTGACGCATCATTAAGAATGCCACACACGAGCTGCAATCAACCACCCCGCGAGGGAGGTACTGCCAACTACTTCTCATGCTAATTGTGACGCATCATTAAGAATGCCACACACGAGCTGCAATCAACCACACCGCGAGGGAGGTACTGCCAACTACTTCTCATGCTAATTGTGACGCATTATTAAGAATGCCACACACGAGCTGCAATCAACCACACCGCGAGGGAGGTACTGCCAACTACTTCTCATGCTAATTGGGTTTGAGATTCTTAACTTTTTTTTAGCGTAGAAATTGTTTCACTCTCGCTTGATTGGGAATAGCTTGTAAATTATGTTTACAAAATAGTTTTTTTTACATGAGATAGGCTCACGCTTGACTGCAACTTGCCTGATGTTAAGCTACGTTATAATTTACGATCTAGCGCGTTTGCCTAGAAAAAACTGTTAGTACTGCTATTAATTAAGTAATGTTAGTAACGTTATAGTGATGATACAATGTGGTATTTGAATTATCATGATATGTTCAGTAACATTGTATTATCGCTTAAAAACTATGATGGTTCAATGTACGTTTTGTTTTCCAAGTATCCCCCAAAGAGTGCACGTTGAGGGCTCCTGATGAGCCCTTTGTGAGCGCTTTGTGATACTTTCACACGTCACGTGGGAAATATGCTAGTGATGGGACAATATCGATATATGTCTTTTTAGTTTTTTATATAAGTCTTACTTCTCGTATGTTTTGGGGATGAGAGCCACCTGAATAATGATATGCTGGCAGAGTGAATGGTGTACTTAGCAGTGGACAATAACAGGCTGAAGATAATGATGATAAACTAAATAAATGATTACACTAATGTCCTGGAGATCTTCAATATATTACCCTTTATTAACCTTTTGTTAGTTTCGTCAGCAAATAAGTGGATTTTAACACATAATCCATCCAGCAACAAAATTTACAGACGGAAAATTACTAGTAGGTATCATAAATGGTTTTATTCAAGTACCCATTAATAAAGTTAGTAGAATTAATTAAGTTAAAATGAGTTAGTATCCAGGTTTTGATACTAATCTGCCTACATTTATTTCAAAGCAAACTTTGTGAAGTACTTACGAATAAACGATTAGGTTTCATGTTTCATCTCCACTAAGATTTAATTCTGTTTATCTTTTGCGCAAAGAGTAAGTAAAGATGATTAGTGTCATAGATTAGTTTCATTTGTAATTTGAGAAGATTCACCAGAGGGCATTGCTCGGGGCTAACAGCGAAGTGTGTTTGCAGAAGGGTTACTATAAAAACAATGTACATTCAGTATTGGCTTAATTTCTCATCGTATTTCTGATGTGACGAATAAAATGATTTTATAATTTCTTGAAGAATTTAGGATTTTGGTCCCAAGGTGGTTCTACATATATTATTATGTTCAATTTATCTTTGTCTTAACTTTCACATCTAAATCGTATTCGTATCGTTTCGTATACCTATATGAACGAGCTGTATCCAGCAGAAAAACATTAAAAAAGACTCTTGTAACTTTTGTAAGGACTTTTTTTACAACATAATAAACACTTCACGTTTTCCGAGTTCTAGCAACATAGTCACATAATGTTTTTTATTGTGTATCCATTCCATGATATCTTCTGCTCGATGGTAACCTCAAAGTTTGAGAAATCTCACAAATCGAATCAAATCTCCGAACGCTCAGACATTTTTCATAAATTCTTGCAACAGTTTAATATCTGAAATACTTGGAAAACTTTATTAATCATCGTTTCAACTGATCAGTTTTCTATCGAATACAGTTTTTTCAAAATGAAATTTCACAAACTTTGTACAAAAATTATCAGAATGTTTGCCTTTAGGTATAGATAGACAGGTCTTAGCAGACTAGTTTAGGGCAAGTAATCATAATCTATTTGGCTGACCGTGACAAGCCAATGCTAGTTGCTTAACTTTAGTAATTGAGAATCGATACCGCTGTACACTACCACACATACACTTTGCTTTCATAGCTAGATAGAATACACGAAGATAGTTTTTCTTTTAGGATAACATAGTGCTAGTTAGCTAGCTTTCCTGGTTTCGTTGACAAAACTTGTTCCATTTTTATGACACAGAACCGTTCTTCAAGTCTTATTAACATTCAGGAAACGATGCCAGTGTACTGGAGATATTCAGTTCCGCGCGCGGGAAGAATGTTTTGTTCGTTGATTTGTCTGTTTGTTTATATTTAAGGACAGTTATAAATTAAAAAAAAACTATAAATATATATTTCAAGTATCAAACCATCGTTCCTGCCAAATCTTAGAAGCAAGCAGCAGAGTCCGCGTAACTAGCCACAATAGCTGTCAAATAAGCCGCAAGCGCGATACTTTGCATTCCAAGCTACGATATTAGCCGGCCGACGGCTCATTTCCATAAGAAAATAAAAATTGCTACTATTTGTCTGGAGATTTGGTTTTTTACTACTGATGGTTCTCGAATTTGGGGGAAGATTTCTCAATTTATAGTGGATTTTAGATATTTTGGTAACTAAACCAAGATATATAAATAAGTTGTACTTGAGATGTTTGTTTAATTATTTGATAAAAACCTTACAATAAAACCAATGTTTGATAGAAGACATTTTTGTAATTTACGCATACTTACTTTCATTAAGTTTTTGCTCACCGTCACCGACGATCGTTTTGACACATTCCGAGTGACTTAGATGAGTTCTCGTCTACAGCACTGTAGTGCCTTTTCAAAGCACAATAGAAAACTGAGCTAATAATTCTCTGAGAGATTGAAAACCAATTCTATTTCTTGACTTCTTTTTATCAAATGAGAGTGGCCAAATCTGGTGTCGAGAGTTTATCAAACCGCCCTAAGAGCTATTATTCTATTATATTTCTTGTAAATCAAGATCTCACTTTCCTCACAAGCCAGTAGTAAGGTCCAAAGCTGGTGAACTCCATAATCTGGGTCTAGTTATTTCGCGTTTGCGTCGAGAGGCTCAGCCGCTGAGGAGCTGCTGTGCGTCAGCGCTCTCTTCAAATAAATCAAATCAAATCAAATCAAATTTATTTATTAAACAAAAGCAGTTACAAACCTTAAGCTAACTTAATTGTATATTAAACCTATTTACATTAACTTGTTCTGGTGAGCCCTGCACTGGGTACGAAACCTGTATCGCAGGCGCCCACTTCAAGATGCGCTTACTAAAAAGTGGTGCGAACCTTTTGATTTTATCAAATTATAATTCACATTATCACAAAACGTACATTACAGTAAATTAAGTTTAAAGTTCCAGCTATGTTCTTTAAATAATTCTACAGCAGGACACTTTATGTGTGAGTGTGTGTCTGTGTGTGTGTGTGTGTGGGTGTGAGAGAGAGAGAGAGATTGAGAGAGCATGTATGTGTTTACCTGGTGTGAGCGTGTGTGTGCGGGTATTGTAGGCTAAGAGTTCCTACTTTATTATTTTAAGAAGTTCTTCTGTTTCCTTATATGTTAGATGCTGTAAAAACGTTTTTAAAATTATCTTGCATTCTCTGTATGATTTCGATATTATGTCACATTTATTGTCTATTCTGTTATAAATATATGGGAATCTAAAATTGGGCATGCGTTGAGCGAATACCGTTCTAACAGCAGGCAATTCGGCACGTAGAGGTCTTTTCTTAGAGAGTCTGTTAGAGATATAGATGTTTTTGTTTCTGTGCACTAAGAGCGTCACTTTTTGAATGTATATTTGGCGTACTGTAAGAATGCCTGTGTTGGCGTATAGGTCACACGTCGGGTATCGGTAGGGTCTTTTAAACATAACTTTTAGTACAGCTCGTTGTGCCCTCTCCACTTGTATCATGGCATCTTATCTTTATAAGTGGCCGCCTTAACTCACACTTACGGCCACGGTAAATTGGTGCGCTTATTTAATTTAGGATTAAGAAATTATATTACTACGTACTGTCATTATAATTTTATTACTGTTAAAAAAAAATAACATATATCATGCCAAAACGGGTTGATCACGATGATTAAAAACGATTGAAATTTTCCTAAGAAAAATTAAGTGTTAAAAGCCTCTTTTTAAAGTGGTTTGAAAGAATAAATGAAAGTTTAAAATAATGTAAGTGACAAGTTAATTATCATGCCTTTCCAGCTTATTCCTGAAAGAAAACTCTCTCAAGGGGCTCAAAGTGAGGCTGTAAACTATAATTGTTTGAGAAACAAAGCGCGCATTACAGTCGGCGCCGGCAGGTGGCGCGGCGATGATAATTTTAAATTATGTTTTCCACTAAAGCCTTTTATTTTGTTTGCGTAATTCAAAATTTTAGGAGCTCCGCTGAATTGAATAAAGGGCTGAACTCAAGGTTTTAGGGGTACAGTTCGAGTAAACAGAACAATGAATAGAAACATTGTTACAAATCTAGAGAAGTATACTTCGCCTACTACCATTCACAATGCTATTGACATATAGCATAACGTATCCTCTGAAACCTGAAAATGTATTGGTATTGTTTTTCTGAGTACAAAATACCTGTCCTGCCGCGAGAATAGAAAGAACACTCTACATACTGACAGCTTTCAGTACTTGAGAACCGATAATTTGAAGAATGTGTTTGATTATTATTTGTATTAGGTATCATGTCTCTTAGGAACGGTGTACGTTTCATCCAATCTTTCTAAGATATAACTAAGGCATATTTAGAAGGTATATTTACATGGGTATGCTAAAAGAAGCTAGAATGACAATCACTCTTCCCTCGGTCAACAGAGCAAGCCCCATAAACCCCCATACATGTAGGTCGGCCGAACACATCACATGTAACAAGGCAGAGTAATGAAATTGTACTTGCAGATGTCTCTCATTAGCGGAGACGTGTCTCCTTGGCAAATAACCGCGGGCTGGGGGACGAATGTTCTTAAGGGCGCAAAAGGGTTAAAATACTTTTAACTTTTTATTTTACTATCTAATCCGTTCATAATACCAACACGTCAAAATTTTAATATACATTTTCATCAACTAATTATTAAGTCAAATTACACAAAAAAAAACACAAACAAACGAGCTAACACTATGTCCCGCGCGCGGAACCGAATGTCCCCAGTACTATCTTACCTCAATAATATAATATTAAAAAGCTAATGTATAGTTTGTATGCGAATATGTTTGTTGTTTCTTCGCGCTTAAATGGCAGAAACTGATTCGGATGAATTTCGAAAGTACTTAGATGAGACCTTGAATGACACACATAGACTACTTACTGTCCTGGATTAATACGGGTCACGCGTGTCAATACAAATCGCTCCATAGTTATAACATAGGCAAAGCTTTGTATATTGTATTAGCTCCATTCCAAGAAAAAAAAGATACATATTAGGCCTATCAGAGACCACTAAAATATCATTATGTAACTCTTCTGTACATACATGCTTGGCTAATCTTTGCCAACCCGAACGTATTTTATGAAAAGGAGTGTATAAAAGTGTAAGGAAGTCGGTCGCCGTGCCTCCGTGAAGCAACCAGCCAGCCTTTGATGGAAAAATACTGTTCATTAGATGTTTATGTGCCTTTTCCGTAGTGACTTCTGTACAAACAGGGAGTCTTTGCTTTTCCACTGATTGAAATGAAAACTTTTCAAAGGAAGGAAGGAATTAGAAAACCTAATGTGAATAGGTGGGATAAATGACAAGTTACGTAAGCAAACAAATAAGGATAATATTACTCTCAAATTTTTCTATCCACATATTTAATTATATACATAAGTGCTCTAGGATTAAGATGTACTTTAAAGATTTCTAGTTTGTAGTACAAGTACAATGTACAAATAAAAATATATGCTTTGAAGTCAGAAACAACTTAGTTAACAATATGCATTTAGTTATTTAAATTATAATTATTATGGAATAATCCACTAAATTAAAACCAATTAAATTATTTGCATAACGTTTACCTCTTTCTATGAGTTTTGCTAAATCAGACAGCAATCGAAAGCTACACTTACACAGACACTCCACTTCAATTAAGCAGGATTATATACTATTATATTAAAGGAAAGAAAAGCGTTATGTTGCTTGTAAAAGGTGTAAAATTTTCTTCTTTGTTTAATTTTGTTTCAAGCAAGTTCAGAGATAGTATGAATGTAACTGCACTTCCACAACTAAGCTAGACCAAACCATAAAACGTAATACCTTCTTCTTTTTTATCGAATGAGAGTGGCCAACTCTGGTGGCAAGAGTTAATCAAGCCGCCCTAAGGGCCTCTTGACATGGCCTAACAACTACCGTACCATGACAAACAGCCAGAACCTACAATTTAACGTAAGTAATACCTATTCCACAATACTCCAAGTCACACAGTATCCCGGTGTCTTTAACCTGTAACACTAATTGGCTCGAGCTCTCGACTCGCTCCAGCCCTCACCTGGACCAAAATAACCTCATTGTAAATTTCCTTTTTAATAAACCCGACTAAATTTAGGCAGTCATTACACGTAGAGGGCGAATGCGAGAGGAAGAGGAAGTTATATATTTTTAGCTCTTCTTGGAAAGCCTGATGTTACTATCCAGATTGAAGGAGTCTAACAATCGGAGACACGAGATATTCTTGATCTTTTTGAACGGCCGTTTTTTTGTCGTTCCACCATTGTTATCTCAACATAAGTCAAAGACATTTTCTGGCTGAAAAGGTTGAAATAACCATCTTAACGACTTTTTTACTATGTTAATTATTTATATTAGAACATGATAGGCATTTATTCGACTTCCACGACGAACATACCCTTAGAAACTATAGATAGTTTCCATAAAACGTTGATATAATCATCACAATTCCTGTAATACATACAATCTTTTTAACTACAACCGATAACACAATGACAGAAGGGGTGTGATTGGTTAGGAAATGACCCTTTACCACTTACAAAATATAGGATTATTTCACAGTATAAACCATTCTAGTCATTATTCACATCTCCTCGCGGCGCACTGAGTATCACGCAGGCTTAAGATACTTGTTCGGCGTGAAGGAGCCCCGTTATCACCCGATGTTAGACTTGATATGACAACGCCACGCACTCTCTTCTAATGGACTTTTTAACCCGAGTGACGAACACTATCGAATAATATAGCTTATAATATTAAATCGGGAGTGAAAAACAAGTTTAGAAAAAAGTAATTCGCTGAAAGCCCTTTCAGAATTTAACTCCTTAAAAAAAATTGGGTTACTGGGACCTTAAGATTTTTACTTCTCTGTTTTTTTCTTCTCTCTTGCTCTGTCTCTGTGATAAACCGTGATATTTTTCATCAAATCGGTATATAAACTGTTAATTGCTAAAATGTTTGAGCATGTTTCGTACTGAGTGCGTAATAATATCTGGAGCACTAAAGATGTTGATGATGAATGATTTAAACAAATTTAACAAACAGTTTTTTTTAATTTATGTATCTGGTTGTCGTAAACTTAGTAAATTAAATGAACGTGATAAAATAATTACAGACGTTACTTTTAAGCTCACTAGTAGCTCGCGGCTTCGCTCACATTAAGTAAAACTTGCATCGTCTATTTCACCCCTTTAAAAGTGGCATTATTATAAGATAAGAAATAATATGATAATAACGTAAGTATTCCAAATGATTAGCATTAACACTGAATAGAAACACCACTACACAGTTTTTTATTTTTATTGTACGCTAATTTCCAAAAGTTGTAGAATAATAGTTGTTGCTGTAGCCACCTTCAGTTATTAAGAACCTTGTATATATTCAACTAGCTAACTAACTACTTCGCGGTACCGTCTCAAAAATATAGTACAAATAAACTTGTGTGACAAGAGATTTGCTCAAATACCTTCATTGTAGTCATGTTATCCCGACCTTAAATAGCAATAAGCAGAAATAAATGACTCCAACAAAATCTCAAATACGACTACTCACTAATTGTCGGTTGAGTTGGTGGATGATTAATAAATTACCTAAAAGAAAAAGAAAAAGAATACATTATTTTGAAACATTAATGTTTCATTAGTTTGATTGAGGTTAAACAGCAAGTTCCGTGCATGATTCGCGTACAAAAGTATGCAATAACCTCCAATCCAATGCAGTTAGGAAACTAACATGCAAATCTTCACATCCTGTTTAGTTCTTACGTTAGTTTCTGCGAACTATGATGTCTATTACAAAGATTTCTTTGAATTGGAAAATAAAAATGGTATAGAAAAGTTTCATGGTTATTTTGGAGCCAGTTCTCGTGAGGCAGCGGATGAAGATGAGTTTGAAGAGGTGTCAAACGTCACGAAGGTGTATGCCGCGTACTTTGGGACGCCAGTCACGGACAAGCGGAGAGCTTACCTGGCCAATGTCACCAATAGCAGTGTGTGAGTAACTTTAATGTTTAAAAAAAGTGAAATAGGTTTTAAATACGCTATTCAAATAGTATTGTATGGCTTAGACATTGTTACTCGTGCACACCTATTGCTTACCATCAGGCAAGTTGTATCCATGTGCAAAGCCATTTTATGAAAAAAAGTAGTAAAGTATGTAACCAGATAATAATATGACATTAAATCAGCATAGGTCGGGTACAAATGCCTAATTACTTACTACTTTATTACTGCATACTAATGGGTCTGTACTTATTAGTATGAAGTAATTTGAAAATGCTGTCTTCGTCAGGAAATATCTCAATCTATACACAATAGACCCAAATCCACGCAGAACATTTAAAATAGTACCTACTTCCGGAACCAATACTAGAAACATACAAGAAAGGGTCATACTACATGTCTATACGAATATACAATAAACTACCAAACTACATCAAAATAAAACAAAATATTAAAACTTTCCAAACCAAACTAAAACTATATTTCATACAGAAATGCTACTACACAATAGAATACTATTTTAATTACGAAAATAAGGAATAGGATATATTAATGATCTCAATGTAAAATAGATTAATAATAAATAAATAAATAAATAAATATTTTAGGTCATTATTAAACAGCGCCATCTAGCCCATCTAATAATAGATCATATAAGAAAATGTTGTACACATACATACTAGTTTAAATTTTATATTAAGTTTTAGATTTTAGAATATTTAGTTTTAATTTTAGCAACGCCCTAATTCCCCTCTTAACAGGGTAAATGTAAATACATTTAAGTATGCTAATAAAGAAATTTGAATTTGTGTAATATTATGCTTGCAACTAACCGTTTACCGACTACATTGTTGCATTCCGCTCGGATGCCATGTAAACGCATAATTGATACTTTAAGTGTTAATAAATAATTTCTAATTAATAAAACTGTGCATTAAATCCATGAATTGATTTTTATTGCGTACAAATTAATATTTTTAATTAGAAATTTAAGGCTTATCCGGTTCTTTTTATATGAAGGACATACGAGGTCACATATACACATACAGATCTGTATGTGCATATCTACGCGCGTCATCATCATCATCCACAGCAACGCTCTATTCCATTGTTGCGTATATCCCAAATATACATATATATATGCATATATATATTTGTATGTTCGTCGATTAATCCACCAACATGTAGAAGTCGGAGATGTTGTCCAACAAACACTGATCACATAAAATAAAATTTGAAGCGAAGTTTAATCTAAGCCCATAAATGTACTTTATTTTGATGTTAGTTGATTCTATCCTAAGCTATCCAATGTATCGGAATTATTAAAAACTAGCAGACCCGTCCTGTCAAAAAGATTTGTAATGTGGCAGTTTTTTGTTCCTACCCATCTTTGCCGTTAGGAACACACCTTCATAAAGATAATTCGAGTATATGTATGTGTCCAGGCTATGTACAATAGACGTGCGTGCGTGCCGCAAGTATGAAGGTCGGCGAGTGGACGGCGCCTGCTCCAACCCCCACTTCCCCTCGAGAGGAGCCCGCCTGTCCCCGCTGCCAAGACTCCTGCCTGCTATGTTCGGACCTGGTATCAATACCTACTATCTTTTATTTTTTACACTACACCACTGAACTTTATAAACTCAACGGTTATTTTGCCACGGTCACTGATTGATCACGACGGCACAACAGCTACTTAAAAAATACAGACTGGCAAACTGGTATTTGCATGTAGGTGATTCTGTGGGTCGGATAACACGAAAAAAGTAGGTCTTTACGGTTGTAATACTAGTCTTAGCTTCGACCCAAATAGCCAGCTTGTATGTACTTGACCACAAATTCACCTGATCATAATACTTATATATTATATCTCGTGGTAGGAAACACCCTCCGACCCGCTAAGGACGGGTCGGAGCTCCCCTCGGCGCGGCTGCTGCGGACAACCCTGCTCAGTGAGGGATACTTCAAGGACCATGACTTCTCCATCCTGGCAACACATCTCTTCGTCATCGTTCGTCGTCGTTCTCCTTCGTTGATAATGTGGATCTTATGTATATACGTGAGTTACTACTATTCCACTGTTTAGCATCTCATGGAGATATGTGCAGATTGCTCACTGTTTTATGTAGGCGTTACAGTCGTTTTTTACATGATATAGGCTCACGCTCGACTTCAACTTGCCTGATGTTAAGCATCGTTATAATCTACGATCTAGCGCACTTGCCTAGAAGAAACTGGTTTACTCTCGACTTAGGCAAAATAATTATCATCAGCACAATACCAGACTCTGCTGAGTGTGGACTGCTAATAGCCAATAAGTTTGTGTTATTTTGTTGAGAAGTTGTTCAAAACTATTTTACCTCGCAGTCCGCTACGCAGCCGTGAGCGACTGCTGCCTGGCAGACCAGGCGCCCAACCGGCTAGCGCGGGAGCTGGCCATCATCAACCCATGCTGGGGGGATGAGAAGCTGTTCCACACCGCCAGGCAGATCAACATCGCACAGTGGCAGAATATCTTCTATTACGAACTCATTGCGAATTGCTCGGTGAGACATACAAAAATGAAAATGATATATGTAGTTTGAGACAAAAAGTGTATAATAATGATATAATAACAACACGGTCTCCAGGTCGCGAGAACGCTCTAGCCGAGGGTATAATCTCAGACAGAGGCTATACGAATGACTTCGACTCGCGGCAGGAGCCCGGCGTGTATCGGGAGTACGTGGTCGCCAGCCGCTGGTTCCACACCTTCCAACCTGCACTGTTTGAGTTAGTACTATCTAACATATGTACTTAAATGGGAGGGAATATTAGTAAGGAATAAATAAATGAAATGTAAACTGGATTAATACTAATACAAATATTTTATTTATCAAAAAACAGTGACAGTAGTATGTTATTGAATATTCTAAAATAATAATGTTATCTAAGAAAATAGATACAATCAGTTTGTTTTTTTATTTTTGAGTTCCCTTACGACGCAAGTTGGGTCTCGAGTCAATAATTGTAAATACGCTTCTTGCTTACGGCATGTGGTCAATTACATACAATCCAACAATCTACAAAATTAATAGAAAGTTACTAGGATCAATCAACAATCGTTCACGGTACTTGACACAAGCTTCAGTATAACTAAATCTTGGAAGTCGCATTCTTGGTCATTTTTCTATGTTGTCTTGTTATTCCAGCTTGTACCGCAACGGTAAGTATATGGGGAGTCGCACGTCCGTGGATGATGAGTTCCGTAGCGGTGTCCTGGCAAACAACGGTACTGAGGCAGACCTTACGCAGGGAGCCTGCATACAGCCTGCGGACCACTTTGATATGGTGCTGGACCCTGATGTGAGTGCTGTACTATTCATTGGTAAAAAAGTTGTATTATCTCCCCTTAACAAGGAGAAAGGTTAGTTACTCGTTGGTATCGTACAGGACAAAATTATGGAGATAGTTTAAATCTTTGCCTTAAAACTAACAAAATCTATACTGTACTATGTAATTCATACAGACATTCTTCTCTTTTTTGATACAAAATGTGCCAGATAAGATGTTGTCAATTTTAAAACAGTGATTAAAATATAACGTTACTGTTTACGATGTACTTACTTAAAGCATTACTTTCCTTGCCTTCCCAACATTGATACCCTGAGTTTGATGCCTGATGATAGTTATTATTGTAATGTATTGACAGATTGCGTCATACTTATTCAGTGTCTATAGCATAATAAGGGTAGTTAACAATTCAGTCCGCAAAATAATAAATGTGTGCAACCAATGTTGTCTCGTTATTTATTGTGAAATTCTACCATATATTTCAATTATATATGCTTTTTTTCCCAGCTAGTGGAGCGCATTCATGGAGAGTCGCACCGCTCGTCCGATATCAGCGCTATCGACATAGGTAATGCGAGGTCGTGACGCCGGCCTGCCGCCCTACAACCACTACCGCCGGCTCTGTGGGCTCGAGCCAGCGAGGAGGTTCGAGGACTTCTACGATACTATTGACAAAGATGTGAGTACAAGCGTGTGATTACGGACAAAGTAACCAAATCACGCGTATCGTTCCATGGATAGGATTCTAATTCCCATCAGATTTTGAAATATTGGATATTTTCTATGATTAAATTATCAAAAGCTGAGCAAGTAAAATTTTTAGATTATGGGAAATGGTCAGGGACTATGGGAAATTGCGCATACATAGGATTAACATTGTTTAAGGCATAATTTCAATAACATTTTGAAATGTTTATAAATACATTAAATAATTATTTTCTGAGTGGCAGTAACATTTAACTTGTACATAATTAGTTATGTTCACTAAATAAGTGTACGAATAAACATTAACTTATAAACTTCTTATTTTACAATATCAATCAGTAAGTAAAAGTAAAAAAGCTTTTATTCAATTACACATTTGATGTTATATAAATTTCACCACTTTAAATATCTCATGTCAGCCACTTATGTATAATATGTCGAGAATGTTAATGTCAGTAGAAAATCATCTATTTTTATTAATATCAATCAGTAGTTAAAGTTAAGTCGATTTTAGTATAGAAAATATAGATATTTCCATAAGAATCCTATATAGATGCATATCACTTCTCGGGCGGGCGTCGCTTGCTCCACTGGAGCCCTCGCCTCCGGGATTCTGAACGCATGAGCTCTTTTAGGAGTCACAAATCCATCTCTGCCTATCATTCTATCGATCATATATTGAAGCATCCCAACAGATATTGAAGTAAACTATAATTTACGGGTGAATACATGCAGGCCAATATTTGTGAGCCTATTTTGTACAAAATACGTGGGTTTATAATCGCGCTAGGTGGTTACTTGTGAGTATTAATTATACATCAGTAAGACCTCTATAAGTCGAACATCAAGGGAGACGCCAAAAAATCGAGTTATAAGCCGCATATACACCGGACGATCCAAAGTGAATCGGCGATTCCGCGATCCACGATCCAAGATCGCGATGCGTGGAGCGTGGATCGTTCTAGGTCCATCCAACAGCAATCGTTTGCGATCCTGACTGGCTGCTCCAACGCTCTCCTGGCGATCCATACTGAATCAGTTGCATTCAATCCATACCGGCGGATCACGCGACCGTCCAGACCGCGCGCGCCAAGCGCCTGAGGCCCCTTTGAGCGTGCCCAAAAAACCGACAGGAAATGGATCGCACGCGGCGAGGAGCGCGCGATCTCCGCCGCGCACATGGATCGCGCGCGGCGCGTCTACATTTCACGCTCCGTGCAGCGCGCTCCATGCCGCGCGCGATCGGAGCGCTTTGGATTGTCCGGTGTGGATGCGGCTAGTTTTTGACTTCTGGATGATTTCGACTTAGGCGGATTATGATTCGACATAAAGAGGTTGAGGTACATTCCTATGAATTTTGAGTTCAAGTTGCGGAGGTGACAAACATATTTTTATTTATTATTCATAAATCAACATTATTACAAATCATCACAAAAAAAAATAATGTGGCATTAAAAAAGGTCAGTATTTTTTAGAGTACTCATTTTAAGGCCAAATTGTTCAGCAACATCTTTCTTTTTTTGACAGCTCTTCACAGCTTTATGCAATTCAAATTTTTCTGCAAGACTCAAAGTTTTTATATAGTTACAGTTAGTTATAGTTAGTTATAGTTTACGTTTCACACCACTCATGTTTTAACAATGTTATTTGTAAACTGTTGTACTAATTGATGTGTATTGAACAAATGACTTGCTTCGCTAAAGTTAAAAAAAATTTTTTTTTTTTAAATGGAACACCTGACATTAAGCAAGCAAACACGTGTTAACGTAAGTCATAAATGATAATCGTGTAATCCTAAAATGTTGTCTAAGAAACAATGATGTAACTTATTTTTCTTCGAACTATAGAGATAATAAATTCCAAATAATCGAGTTGTAACGGCTGTAAAATAAAACGTTGCTATGTTCGAGATACAGAGGTCAAATTAAATTTTTGAGTTATAGAGGGAAAATATGTACCTGCATGGCTTGGAGGGACTCGGTGATTATTTCGACTAATAAAGCGTCAAAATTTCGAGTAATGGACGTTTTGGTGTTGGAAGAGAAGGGAACAAAACATTTTTTCGAGATTTGGAGGTTTTCGACTTATCAAGGTTCTACTTAACGAGGTCCTACTATTATACATCATACGACATAGGTATTATGTACATATGTATATTATGATATGTATGTAGTCAAATGTCTGATTGACATGTGTGGAAGAAATATAGTTTTGATCAGTAGATTTGGTATAAACATAATACAAACTTACCAAAACTTATAAATTACTGTATTAGGAGATCATCGTAGAGTTCAAAGAGCAATAGAATTCTTTACTAAGGCTTGACAGTGTCGTCAACTTTTGTGAAATGTTCCGTGAGTTAAAGTTCCAAGAAAGCTCTCATTGGCTCGACGATAGCCTGTCAAAGTTAAAATTGAGGAAGTCTTACGAAATGAAATTTCCAAGTAGTCGCTGAGAACTGGCTGAGTGCTGCAGCGATGTTCCATTTATTTAGACACCAGGTACTCGATGCAGGGTTTTGTAAAAGCTTTATTCAGATTGTTCTATTGAATAATTCACCTAATATTAAATGGTTATTTCTTACTTTGAATTATATTACCTGCTGTTAAAATATATTGAATAAAGGATTCGGAGAGGTGCAATTCTTATTTATTATATATTGGTTTTGTAATTTATTTTCCAGAAAGTAGAACAGCTCCGTCGTCTGTACGACTCCGTGGAGGACGTGGAGCGTGCACATTTACGCCTTAAAACTAAAGTGTCGATGCCCACCATACCCGAGATAAACAGAGAGGGATACAAAAAGGGATAATATCCGTACAACTTCTTATACAAGTATCTGGCAAATTTCCGCTGGACACGCTCCACCATAAGAGTATACTTTTTCTCGTGCGGGTCCCAGATAATAGAGTTATACTCCAACTTACTGCGAACAAAAGCATAGAAGAGCATAATTATCGCATTTCGGTCTTCTATATAATATTGTATATATTCTATGTTTATGATTGTGTGTGATATGGATCTCAGTGTCTGCAATAAAAAGTATTATTATTAAATGTATGTGAAATTACATAAATACATAGGTATCATAAAATAAACATACATAAATAGCAAAATAAACAAATACACTAATACATACTTCAATACATATGATGGTAAGTAATAAATAAATATATGTCAAATAACGATAACTACAATAGCATATACTTACTTCCTTTCTATTCAACTTGAGCGGACAAATACAGTTTAAAAACTTTGTTTTTGAATATACCTATCTATAGATGGCGCTTTCCTCACGTCTTACGGTAGGTAAAGCGTTCCACAATTGCACAGCTTGTATAGCAAAAGAACTGCCGTATGACACTTTGTTGTGCCTCGGAGTGGCAAGAGTAAGGTTATATGACGATCGAAGGTGAAGCGAGTGACGGTCATGTGCGTAACAAAGACTCTGCTTTAAATAACGCGGGAAGGTAGGATTAAAGAGAATGTTGTATACTAGAGAGAGGATGTGAGCATTCCGTCGAAGGCGAATAGGAAGCCACTTGAGCTTATGAAAATTAGAGATGCGATCATACTTGCGTAGACCAAATATGAATCTTATACAGAAGTTCTGGAGCCGCTCAAGCATGATAGCAACAACGTATTATAAGTGCTGCTACCCGTGGTATGAAGAACTTATCTAGCGTGGACTAGCACTGGTTTACCGAGTTTGTTCAGCGTAATATTTCATAGAAATAGTTTTACCTACTGTGTTTTTGGTTGCGACCATAAATGCTGGTAAATACAGGTGTATAAGGTGAACTATGGGTAAGATAAATTGAGGTAGCATTTATGGGTCTATATGTATCTTGATAATTAAAAACGAGTTTTAGTTTTAAGCCTTTTGAGATTTTTTATAGATACACCCAAGACTGCGGAAATCTATTGTCGATTAAAGCAATTATAATGTCATAGCGAACCAACAATTCTCTACGAGTATTTTATCATTTCTTTTCTCAATATTTTCTTTTAACACATACTGTTAGTAAGTAATAACCAACGTATCTTCATCGTACATTAAACATAGTATAAAGCAAACTCATTCGGCGTCTGTACCTATGTCTGTATGTTTTTATGCTTAGATCTTTAAAACTTCTCGACGGATTTAGATGCAGTTTTTTTAATAGATAAAACGATTTAAGAGGAAGGTTTATACGTATAATAATTCATGCGAAGCCGCGGAAAAAACTAGTCCTCAATAATTGTGTATTTAACATATTATTATGTATAAGCTGTTTACATAGCACAGAACGTGCCGGTCCCACCGCGGCCGCAGCTCGTTAAATAAAGCGGTGCTACAAATGTGCACATGGGGAAATGTATGTGCACTGGACACCGGGATATAGGCTGCAGTGCTGGACCTTCAGTTTTACTACAAAATACCAGTGTTGTAATGAGAACTCATGTCTTAGAAAGGGATTGACTGCTAGTCGTGATTTTGGTGGAGAAAGTGACCACCCACCCCGCGCCCGCCCGTCAACAAAGAAGAAACGCAAACAAATCTGAAAGTTTTAGTTTATTTAACATTTGATACTAATACATGAACAATAATTAATGAAAGTAATACAAATTCTAAGATATCTTGTGTTTTGAAAGAGATGACAAGCAGAAAACTATTCAAGTAAGTTAGGCTTACACAATAAAATCAGAGCAGAAAAAATGTTGTAAATGGAGCCAGTGTACTGATGTGCAGTACCAGGGCACCATAGCATGGTAGAGTGTGGTTCGTATTTTACATGCGGTGGAAAATCCCTCTATGCGGGAATCTGGGGTGTGGCGCCAACTACAATAACAAACTAAGCGGATTACAATTGACATGCTTACATTGAGTTACAGGAACTGGCTCTGGCGTTCTGGTGTTAAATTTGTTGTAGTTGTTGCAAGCCAAGTACTTCTATACGAAAAACAAATGTTTGACTTCATTCTTTTCAATTTCGTTGATGCAAATCAGTTGATTGTTAACAAGTCCATAATTTACGATCGTTCGATCGAAAACCAAGTTCGTGCAACTAACACTTAGAAACTTTGTAGAACATATCCCCGCTACCACTATGCCTCTATCTCCCCGTTTGTGTGCTGGCGGCGGAATGTGCCGCGTCATCGCGCCTGGTTGGAGCCTACACCGTGGCCTCTTTGAACCGACCTTACTGGGAAATATAGCTCTAGCTTTCTATCTCTATCGCCGTTTATTTGTTGAAAAAGTTAAAACGTGGCAGTCATGTCATGGCTTTAAAATATAGGTATAGGATATGAAATATATAACATTTCCGACACCAAAATATACCTCATACATATACCCAGTTGTTAATTTTGATTTTTTTCTCCTTACTGAATGAAGGCGACTAGCGCGGATGTCGAGAGATTGTTTAGCTGCTTTAAGGACCTCTGGCATGGCTAAGGTCCATGCAAGATACCTACGCCAAGTATAGCTGCATTTTCCTTACGTTTAGACTTCTCGTTGCATTCTTTTAGCTCCAAATTCACCCGTTCACATAATTAATCTTAGACTCCAGTGCTGCCCGCTGCGGTGTGTAATGAGCGGGGGAGGGGAGGGGGATAATTACTCGGCGCGATGAGACGAGGGACTGACGGCGCAACACTCGCAGCCACTTCGTATACAGATACTTACGTACCTTGCACCATTCGGTTCTGTACACCACAAGATATTAGCAATAGTATAGCCACTTACTTTAGCTGGCGCTCCGACTCAATTGAATCCTGCCTAAGATACTAAAACGCACCGTTCTTCACGGTCTTGAGCAAAAGCCTCTTCGGTAATTAAAGATAGAGGAGGTCTTTTTTAATCCGATATTCCCGGCGCCCAATCGGCCTTGCTACACCGCACAGTTATCTAAGAAATGCAAGCCTTACAGTAAGTACCTACTCACATCTCCCATATGAAAGTACTAGCTGTGCCAGCGACTTCGTCCGCATGGAATAGTTATAACCATAAAAACGGTTCTAGTGAGTTAATCTTAAAAGATAGAGATATAAGCAGACATTTTGTTAGATCATTTCAAGAGGAATAATTGTTTGATACATTTTTTTTATATCTTGAACCATTTTCGCAGCACACGCAACGGAAGCCCTCAAATAAGAATATTTTTTCCCGTTTTTTCACATTTTACATTGTTCCTTCGCTGATATTAGTTGCAGCGTGATGTTATATAGCTTAAAGCCTTCCTCAATATATGGTCCATCCAACTCAAAAATATTTTTTCAATTCGCACCAGTATTTCCTGAGATTAGCGCGTTCAAACAAACAAACTCTTCAGCTTTATAATATTATAGTATATAGTATAGATAAGAATGACGTCACAAAATGAAATAATTGAACTGCTGAATTATGGCGAATTGTCGCGGCTTATAAAATTTAACGTAGTATCGATGATACCGAAGCATTGTTACACAGTCATCTATCTAATTACTGACTTGAGTGGTTGTTAGTAGAGCCCAGTGTGAATAAACAAATTATACCACAATCCACGGCGTTTCGACGCAAAAAGTTTTAATAAATATGTAACAAATTTATAGGTTCTGGTGATCGTGTTTACAAAGTTTCTAACATTGTACAGCGAACAACAAATCGCAGGGATTTAATTAAACGCCGCCGCCACCTGAAGCGATCACGGCTTAATTAGAAAAAATCCGACCAGATTGTTACTTAGTTTATACCTCGGAGATAGAGTTAAATCTTTATAATAAATTTATTTATTTCCAAGAGAATAAGCTTGGACTTAAAACAAATAAACTGACGATTCCATGTTCAATGGTTCCGTAGTCGTCGGAAACATAAATAGAAACTTATTTAGATGACCAATATTTTAACTTAGTTTTACTTTCAAGGCAGATCACTCAGCAATTTTGACAATCATCTGATTGAAATGTTTAGTAAACACTCAAAACTATGTAGTTAGCTATGTAGTTGTCAGTAGCGGTCAAGTGAACACATACAATACGCTACCTGCTCTGAATTACATAAGTTTAAGCGCTTTTAAATTGTCTGTGTAACAAAAGATACCAATGTTTTCGATAATCTGCAATCTGCAAACATTCTCCTAGTACGAATAAATGTATTTAGTATGAATGATAGCCAAATTAATTCTATAAGGTTATTGCTCGGACAGAGGAAAACATTCAAGAAACAGAGAAATTAATAAAGATTGTAATAAAAACAAATTGAGCGCTCTCCTCTTGTTCCCCTTAATTTTGTTTTAATAAAAGCGGAGTTAGCAGCACTCTCCATGTTGTTGTAAAAATGTTGGGGCCGATATAAAATATTGGCGGCTGCTTCTGATAGCGACGAGGTTTTTTCCCGATGCACGATTTGTGAAATAAGTTTTCAACAAAGGAATAAAAGAGAATTGATTTCTATTAGGTTCATTCAAAACTTGAAATTAGGCATTGCGTATATTAAATTTAAAGATAAACTTACGGTATTGTCATTGCAGTTACAGTTTTATATCTTTATAGGTACATATGAGTACTTATGCATTGCATATATTTAGATATTACATATGTGAAACTTTGTGTCTTAATTAATTTTGTTAGTTATGTAAATGATTTCCTTTGATGTATTTAATAGTTTATTAAACAGATCAGTATTCTTTTTTTTGTTTAAAATTATGATATTAGCATTTTTCTAATCTAATTCCGTACTAGCTGAAATTGTAGGATACCATTATTATTAGCTTATTCCTATGAAATTCTTCTACCTTGCAAAGGTAAAAGCTATGAAGACTACCCAGGTAGAGCCCGTAGAAGGTTATGTCGTGCAGCAACCTCCGGACTAATTGGTATAAGCTCCTCTACTGGCGAGCTTCTTACGAAGGTCGACCACCTTCATCCTCTGTGACCTACTCACGTATTATAATGGAGCACGTAAAGAGATAGAAATTAATGCGGTTGTCAACAGTATGAAACAAAAATATTCGTAGGCGCGCTCTACAATAATAAAAATTCGAAATAGCCAACTCGTTTTTCCAAACGTAAAGTCAAAAGTTTGAAAAGTTGTTGGCATACCTAGATGTATCAATAAGTTATCCTATTTAAAAGTTGTACTTTTTTATATGTCATAATACTCTCTTAAAGCTTGCCCCATGCCACCCTCATACTACCTATACATAGCAATGTTGGATGGTTTTCGGCGCGGGTGGTATTTAAGTCAAAGTGAGCTCTGACCGTGGCATGGTTTCCTCATGTTTGTACCGCTACGATAAACATTATGTTACAACGTTATTTACCATTCCAACCGAACCAAACATTCTTCATTTTCATGCATTTTTTATTTTGTTTCCACTACGTAACTACTATTATTTTAGACAAATTATTTATAAAAAAAGATCAAATTATACTTGCTTACATTTACTTATTTCATGAAGTAGAAACTAACGAAAAGTATTTACTTACCACCCTTCCAGTATCATTAAAAGAAAAAAGAAAAAACAATAAAAAATGTTATTGAAGCCCATCAAATTTTCAATGAAGCGTAGATTAAAATTCTTCTAAATAAGCTCAATTGCGAGGTTTACAAATTGTTGGATTTGCAAACTCAGAGCTTGTAAAGTAAATCCTTTAAAAGTGTTTGCGGCGGGTGTTTGCTGAAGAGGGCGGATATGGTTGGACAAAGCTCTTTGAGTGGAAGCTTACAACCAACGCAGCGGTATAAGGTATGTAGCTACTGTAGAGCTTTTGGTTTACACTATTATATACAAGCAGCTTATTTTTTTTTTATTTAGATGTCATACAGACTATGTTTACAATAATAGAACAGAAAAACATGGGGAAACTAATAAATATACTACTTTTAACAAAAAAACATAAAAACGAAGTAAACTGGCGGCAAATAACTTGTGACTGCAGTAAAAAATAAAATAAACCCCAGCACTGCGTTAAGTTGTGCTATTAAAGCGAAGTTAAAGAGAAAATGTTCTTCGATGTAAGCAGACGAGACATATAAAGATCAAAACAAATATTATTGAGTAAGTAAGTTTGCTTCTTGTTTTATCATGCTTGTAGAATGTGCTTTTGTCATGCTGCTAAGTGTAACTAAACTAAACCGTAACGGATAATTTTTTTTTTAGTCTCAAATACTTCTTTTGTTCTTGATTAACACATCATTATGTATATCGCGTAGTGTCTTTCGACAATAAGTGTATCAAACCTATAGATAGCTTATACTTTTTTTTTCAACTAAGCGCCTTAGGTTTTAATATCTTTTTTCCCGTTTTTAATAATATTCATTATGAGTCAGTTTAAAGATGTTGAATGCTGTCAGTAGGGGCCACAAAAAGTTTCCCGTTTGCAGTCTCTATACAAACTGCAGCACTTCCAGTATAATTGTTATTTAATCCGCGATTTCCATTAGCGCTAATAACTGCAAGTTCAACTTTGGACTTAGTTTAGCGGGAACGTGGAGCAGCAGGGATATTATGCCAAAATATACATTTAATTTTGCGCCTAACGAAACTATCATTTAATACTAAGTAGTGACAAATAGATACAAGGTCTGCACAAGATCGACGCAGATGGCACATGCGAAGGGAGGCCTATACCCAGCAGTGGGATCCCAAGGGCTGTGAATGATGATGATGATGAGTGACAAATAAATAGTAAATGATTAAGTGTTTTATGGGAACGTACGTTCAATTTTCAACCGGATCGTTGTTTAACATCAAATAAATTAGTGCCAAAATATGAAACTGAAGTTATGAATATTTTTTAAAGCTTGCTTTAAACGCAAGGCTTAAAGATAATTCTTAAAAATATGATTCAATATGAATAGCTACTGCAAAGTGACACTATTCCCTAAAGTATAATTTAAAGCAAATAGGAATTCTTAACATGACTATTTTCCAATACGTGTGTAATATTTGTTACCTCTAGGCCCATCAATAAATAGTGTTGAGTGTGCTGTCCGCGACCACACGACAATGTGCCTCCGGCGTGACCTGCAGACCGGGACAGGGATCCGCAGGATGAAACATGAAACCGCTATGTAAAAAGTATTTTTTAAGATTATTGTCTTAAAAATACAAATATTTGAAAAAAGTCTAGTTTTGTTTAGTCCGCTGCGACTGCTTACTGCTGCAAGGCCTGCCTCCCCTTCCAAGGATGAATCGTTGCAAATCTTTCATTAGTTATCCTTTGCAATGGGTTTCTTCAAATTAACTTCTGAAACAACTTCTTTTCCTCAAACGTGTTTGTTCTTTATCTACCCCAATTTGCTTCATGGCGAGCAATTATTGTGGTCTACAATTGTGTGCTTAACTTTTTTAGACAAAACTTGACGTATAAAGATTATACAATTGAACTGTGTGAATAGCTATTTCCAAGAGATTACCAGCCAATGATACTGCGTATCTAAAACCCATAATTCCAGTCCCTCCGCTATCATTTTGCTTGATTGTTTGTTTCTCAGCTTATAGACATGGAGTAGGCTTGTATATATAAAATGGGATCTTAAAATTTATATAAAGAACCATTACAGCTTTTCTCCCATCTTTACCAATGTCTAGTGTACAAAAGACCAGGTTTGTTGGGTGACCTCGTATTTATTTCACGTCGACCGACGCTTTTACAGCTTTTTAAAGGCTTTTTGAAGGTTACTGTGTGGAGACTGATGACGGAGAAGGCATTGTCTGGAGCTAAATTCGAAGATATTTACTAGTTTTGTAACTAAATAATAAAAGAATATCAATAATTGCAAAATGATGTATTTCAAATTAGTTTGTTTTAGGCATAGTTACAAAATGAGAGACAAATGTATAAATTACTAATTAATGACTTCATTTTGTATCTTTTGGAAGTAGTGATTGTTATTCATACAAAATAATATATGTAGTGAGATCCGTCATAATCAAAGAGATCGATAAAAATACCACACGAAAGACAAGATCCTTCTTGGAAAACAGATCTTAATTACCATGTTACCGGAGACAGACTGAGTAAGATATCTTTTATTCCCCGAACTAAGCTCCTCACATGGTTAATAATGCAAGGCGACACGACAAGGCAGCACAAAGCCTGCGATCAACAATATTTCAATATCAAGACACATGTAATCTGAGCACAATGCATCTTATAACGACTCCACGTAGAGAGCAAACCTACAAGCATTGTCGACTCTTATCTCGACGGATTAAGAATCAATTTTGCTACAACATAACAAGCTTTTCCTCCGCTGCTTTGCTAAGCATACTGAACCCTATTTTGACAGTAATTAGGTATATTTTTGGGTGACGTGTTCCAGAAGAAACAACAAAGGTGCAAGCAATTGTGGTTTGTAAGATTAGACAGATAAGGTATAAAATGCTGAGTGGAGTGGTAAAAGATGGCGGTAGATTTTTATTTCATAACCCTTTCGGTATGATGGTCGTTTGAGTCGAAGTGTTCGTTTACGTTAGCGACGAGACAGAGGAAATGTGGTTTATTATACAGATATGTTTATCGTGGACACGTGGACTGAATTTATTGTCCTCTAGGGAATGTGTTCGGGTTTGCTTGTGTGTGCGGTCAGATGTGAGATGCTAGAGGAACTATTGAAGACGATGCACAAATGCACATATTATTAAGTAAAATTTTATTTTAATTCCAAGCTACGCCCGCGGCTTCTCTCGCATTATTTCAGGATAAAAAGTAGCCTATGACAATCTTATGACCTCATAATACCTATATTAAATTAAAATGTGATCTGTTCTCTCGTTTTTGCGTGATGAGCGTTTAAATAAACAGAGACACAGATAAACAGACAAAAATTCTAAAAATTGTTGGAACGAGTTCTGAAGTATCTCCAAAGATTTTTTTTTAATATCTTAATGCTCAGTATTTCGACCCTTTTCAGTTTTGTTTTATGTATGGATGATCCTGTAGTAATAAAAATAATAACCTGTAGCTCACTCAATATATGTAGTGAGTTGATTACTTCCAATAATCTGATAGTAAATAATCACTTCAAAGAATTTTGTAGACAATATCTAAAATGCCTACCTAGTACTAGTCACTAGTAAATTCATACATATTTAGAAATAATTAAATTCAGATTAGACCACAGTCGGTATTCAGGCGCGCTACATTGCTTACATTCCTCGGAGAGCCTAACTATTCGATATCTGTTTGTTCCCGAGGCAGACCTAACTGCAGCATCTATTGTTAAGACTAGCTATAGATTACTCTATATCTATAGTCTTGTTATATGTACTGTCTCGTTGTTGCTATGTTGCAGTACTAGTCAGGTAGAAAGAGATAACAGATTTAATGCACAGCTGGTTAAATTCTGCAATTAGAAATTGTGTTAATCAGTGAGTTGTTGTATACTTGTTCATTACATGTATACTGTGTAGAGCCTGAAAGTCATTTAACAGCAGTTGTATCAAAATAATTATAAGCACCCAAGATTTAAATGTTAAATTTGTAACTATTGTCTCACTAGATATCGAGGGAGCTTTTGACAGCGCTTGGTGGCCAGCCATTAAAGTCAGACTGGCTGAGGAAGAGTGTCCAATAAACTTAAGAAGGGTGGTAGACAGCTACCTTCGAAATCGAAGAGTAAAAGTTCGATACCTGGGAGAGGAGTACGAAAAGAGTACGACCAAGGGTTGCGTGCAGGGGTCTGTCGGAGGTCCTATCCTGTGGAACCTGCTCCTGGACCCACTCCTCAAGACCCTGGAGAACAATGGGGACTATGCACAGGGATTCGCCGATGACGTCACAATCGTGTTCAGCTCAGGAACAGCACTCGAAACAGAGCGACGGGCTAATGCAACTCTCGAACTTGTTCGGGCGTGGGGAGTCAGAAATAAATTGAAATTTGCGCCTCATAAAACCAAGGGTATGGTCATCACGCGCAAATTGAAGTACGATATCCCACGCCTGAGGATGGACGGGGTTGACATCACCATGTGTAAAGAAATTAAGATGCTGGGACTGACCATAGATAGTAAGCTGACCTTTAATTCGCACGTCACGAATGTCTGCCGAAGAGCATTGTCTCTCTACAGACAGCTCTCACGAGCGGCAAAAATAAGCTGGGGCCTTCAGCCTGAAATAATACGGTTAATTTACACAGCTGTCGTGGAACCCACGATCCTATATGCGGCAAGTGCTTGGGCTCCAGCAGCGAGCAAGATGAAAACGAGAAAGGAGCTCAATTCTGTGCAGCGGGGCTTCGCCCTGAAAATGATAAAAGGGTACAAAACCGTGTCACTAAACTCGGCCCTATTGCTGGCGGGACTACTTCCGCTGGATATAAGAATCCAAGAAGCAGCCCAGCTTTATGCAACAAAGAAGGGCTACTCCCAAGAAGCAATAGGAGACCGAGAAATAGAGAGACCGATGCCATACGGAACCAACCCACACCCAGCGCAGCAGACCCGACTCGAATTTACCTGTGTGGAGAACGGAGCAGATCTCGAACAGCACCTCGACAATGACCTGAACATCTACACAGATGGAAGTAGAATCCAAGGAAAAGTCGGGGCAGCACTCTCCATCTGGAAAGGAGGAACAGAAGTTGGTTCAAAGAAGCTAAAGCTGGACGAGAGGTGTACTGTCTTCCAAGCGGAGATGCTAGCGCTGGTAGAAGCCACAAACGAGGCGCTGAAGAGGAAAGCGAGTCGGTATGGCATATTTTGCGACTCCCGTTCTGCGTTGGAGACGGTAGCCAACCCATCATCTCTTCATCCCCTCGCAATGAAAACCAAAAATAATATCGCAGAGCTAAAACTCCAGGACAAAATACTGAGATTATTTTGGGTAAAGGCTCACGTGGGGATGGAGGGAAATGAGAGGGCTGATGAACTCGCAAAGGATGCGGCGCTGCGCCTCAGAGTAAGGCCCAAATACGACAGCTGCCCAGTGTCATATGCCAAGAGAGCTATCCGGACAGAGTCAATAGAGAAGTGGAACTCACGGTATCTAGCTGCTCCACAAGGCTCCACCACAAAGGTATTCTTCCCAGATGCAATAAAGGCGTACACAATAGTTAGGAATATTAAATTGGATGGAAAATTAACCCAAATGCTAACGGGGCACGGCGGATTCTCCTTCTACTTACATCGGTTCAAGTGCAAGGAGAGTCCGTCATGCATCTGTGATCCCGATGTTCAAGAAAGTGCTCTGCATGTTATCACTGAGTGCCCAGTCTTCGGTAGGCTAAGATTCGATACTGAAATGGAACTAGATGAAGATATTAAGATAGACAATTTATGTAAAATAATAAATGATAAATACAAAAGACTTAAATTTCTAGAATATTGTAAAAAAGTAGTTATAATTGTAAATAATAGAAATAAGTAAACAATGGAACAACACTTCTGTATAATTGAATTTATATTAGAAAGTGTCCAAAACAATGCTAATTAGAAATTTAAATGAAAATGTAAACAGTCAGTAGGTAAATTAAATTAATAAAGTAGGTTGTAAGAAAAATTGTAAAGTAGTTCGTAAGAAAGCGTAGATTAGGTTCCCCCATAAACCGCCTGGGGAGTTAGATGTATTCAAATAATAAAAAAAAAAAAAAAAAAAAAAAAAAAATGTTAAATTTAACGTGTTATTTGCTAACTACTAAATAAACCTGTTCGAAAACTAATAATTTAGTAAAATAAGACTCGTCTAATTCGGGATACAGTGTTATCAGGATACAGCAACCCATATATTGGTGTAAAACCTGAGATTTTTATAGAATTGTTAGTGACCTTGACCATAAGAAATTCAAGCTTCCTTCAGCACTCAGTCGTGGGTCAAGTTTAGTCTTAGATTAATATACCTACTGACGAGAAATAATGAATAATGTACATAGTAAAAAAAAACAAATGATACATTATAATATACTTACTCATAAAGTAAGTCAAAGTAAAATTACATTTTCATATTAATGGATTTCATAATAATATACAGGTTTCCACATGTAAATTGGATCAAAAATAACTGTTAAAGTGATTGAATAAATGAAAAAACTTGCTCGTTACTAATCTCTATTTTATAGTGACAAGGTGACACAAAAATCTTCAATTATTTTACTGAAAAAAAAACTAAACTAGAAAAAAAAGAAAGCTGGCAAAACAGAAGTCAAGTTAATATCCATCAACAGAGTATGAAATCAGCGCCTCTCTAATGGATTGGATCCGGCAGCAACAATGGCGGACCTCACTCGAGGCGGCCTCAAACCGGTGCCAAAGGAAATGTTGCAGGAAAGGACCTCACTTCGACCATCTACGTACATCAATTATTCTCAAACTTACATGGTACCTGTTCGCCTGAGAATCATACTTCTTATGTTTAGACAAGAAGATAAGTTGCGGATATCCTTATAATTAAGTAGGAGTACGCATGACCAATACTGTCGTTAGAAAAACGTATTCTAAATAAAGAAGCATGCAAAATATTTATATATCGTTTTTACCAGTTTTTTTGGATCATACATTTTATATACGAATGTAGAATAATGTTGCTCAGTTTAATTATCTACTGAATAATAATTAAACGACCGCAACAAATTAAATTAACAAAAAATATTCAATAATTTTATATCTAAGCACTATCCGACCCTCTTTGAGAAGTACTGCTCGCAAACTTATCTAATAGGAATGTTGTTAACTTTAAAAGTTCCATTTGCGAAGATAGCTGAGTTTACTTTTCCAACCTGACCTTTAGTTTTAGAAACATGTGATTTTGGGGAAAAGACAACATATGTAATAGAAACCTAATAAAAATGGAAGATTCTGAATCATAAGAATTAGACCGTTATACATTATATATGATCGGTTTTGGTTTACATATGGAACCACACAGAGGTAGCAGTAAATCGATATCTCTAGATTGATAACTCTACCTACATCGGTCGCTCTACATTGAAAGCGCTACATGAATAGCTCTATATTGGAAACGTTACGTAGACAGTACTGTATATATGTAGGACTGTTTGTCATAGTACGGCAGTCGTTAAATATAGAATGAAATAAAAATTATTCATAAACTAAATGTTTATATCAATAAAGAAGTGAATAGTCATAAGATTAATATCGTGCAAATATACGCACATATAAAGTTTATTATTAACTCTACATATACAAGGTGTAACAGAAGGGTGTGACAATATTAAAGAGTATACATATATATCATGTAAGGAGTCATATACCAAAATATGAAAAATTAAATCGCATATATTTTTTACCATACAAAAATTAGATAATATTTTTCACTTGATTTCGTGGCAGCCCTAGCGAGTGATCACTGACCGAACGAAACCGAAATAAGCACACATTCTTTCATCCCGTTCTAGCATTAGTTTTAACGCAACGTATTCTCTCTCTCTCGCGCTCTCAGAGAGACACCGCCGCGCCGTGTCAGTTGATAGCGTCAAAAGTCAATGAACTCTCAAAATGATAAGATGTAGGGTTGCAAGTCTAAAAGTTTTAATGAAAGTTCAACTTATGATTACTCGAAATCTATGACACTTAGAATTCTGAAACCTAGCGGGCTGTATTCTATATATACATAGGTATGTACAGTATAAGTATTGTCACACCCTTCTGTTACACCTTGTATAATGAGTTTCCGTGTTCTTTAGTCTATGTCTAAAGTTAGGTGTCAAAGTGCAGTGAGTGCATTCGAAGTGAAGTTCCATGTCATATTCACCTGCAGGTAACTTTATTGCAAGTTCGGACGTCATTTTTTACATTCATATTGGCTCTAATAAAAGCTGTAAATATTATAAGTTGTGATATTTGAAATAAAAAGATGTATCAGTTACTTATTAGTTTTGTTTGCCACTTTCATTTTATCACAAAATCTCAAAACGTATACGATATTTTTAAACAATTAATTTAAGCTGAATAGTTTGTCAAATTCAATAATAAGATTTATATCCCTTTATACGTTGATGACAATGGTTTTAATTTGTTTGAATTAGAATTTAAACATTGAAGAATGCAGTTTATTTGTTAAAAATCAATCAATCTTTAATAAAAACGTGGACACACATTCATTTGAAAACTAAACAGACGTTACTATCAATAATTCATAAACAAAACACAATCACTTACCTTTAATACCGCTTTTCAACTTCCAAACCCTTCCAGGGCCAATAACAAGTTGAAATATAAAATCTCCCGGCCCAGGCTCTCCCGGCGGGATACAGCCTCCTGATGGATATTGAAATTCCTTTAGGATAGCGCCGAGTTATTCGAACCTATCGCACCGAACTACACTACTGCCTGATTTACATCACCCGAGGAATTCAATAGTAATAGGTTGTTGATATATACCTACTCGTAAGTGTATGTGATGAAAAGTAAAATATATGGCTATTATACCCTTTATCATTAATTTATTATGTGTATGAAGAGAAATAAATAATTTAATCTCGTTCGCGGAATAGTAAGATTATCAAAATATAATAACTTTGGTAATCATTTCACTAACTGATAAAAATGTATGTCACATCTTAAAAAAACTAACTATATATTAAATTCTCTACGCTAGCACTACGATAATACGTAGAGCATCTACAAGTGTGCTACGCCATAACATTGTTTTTTTTAATTATGGCATTAGTTTATTTGAATAACATTGAGCTAATCTTACACTTTTCACAGATTGTTCTGTTTATCAACATATAAATGAAAAATACTATTCATTTCAACTTTCACTTTTCAAAACACGATATTACTCGTACTAAAACCTAGTACCTAACTATAGCCAAGTTCTCTGTTAAGTGAGAGAGAAGCCAAACTAAAATCATTTCAGTAAATTTCCTACCTACTGTTCTGAAACAAAGATAGTGGCTCCCTCGGGTGGTTGGCAGCTTAATTGGTACAAAGTGCGTGGGCGTAGACACGCTACGCGGCTACGAGGTGCTACGGCGTAGCGTAGGCGTAGCTGTGTTGTGACGGCCGATCAGCTGGCTTACTACTACTTGTTGAAACATACCTACCTATGTATTGTATCTACATCAATAAGGCTGCATGTGATTCAATACTATCAATAGTATAAGTGACAATATAAACATAGTTCAGAGGTAATAAGATAATAGAAATCTTACATGATACCTGAAAATAATCTTATCCATGCTACACTGCAAGTGGGAATGTTATAACGTGACTCTTTGGTACTATTAATACACTATTTGTATTTGTTGAGTATACAGTTTGAGTACGCAATTATAAAAATCTTGAATTATGGCGCTGATTATCAATAAAATTAGGTAAAGCGTAATTTAATTAACTTATAGAGACTCGGAATTGACCAAAATTTCTATCACAGTAAATGATAATAGTCGTAGTAAGGTGAGGTATGCCTACCAAGCTATAAACGGCTCACTCCAACTCTGACTATCTCTAGAACATTCTCCTGTTTTCTATATAAAGCCGGTGTTGCCATGTCACTGTAATTATTGTCAGTCTTGGGCGCCGCGTCATCGGTCATTTTTCACAGCATTGTGGTGAAGGCCGCGCCGGAGGCTTTATCGAACGAGGTAGCTACAGAGTTACAGGCACCTTGTAGAAAACAAATTTATTTATACTTTTTATTGGAAGATGAGCGTAGATAATCACGACCGGCAGGGTTCGAACCTGCGTATTTCTGATTGCATTATTAGTCTCTTTTTAGAAAAAAAAATGTTAACGGGCAAGTGTGACAACTCAGATAGGTGAAGGCAAAAAAAGAAAACATTTTGTATACAAGATTTTAAAACTGATCTGAGGATGATTTTTATGATGGTAATTTTAAAACTATCTTTGTTTAACATTTGTAACAGTTTAAAAACTAACACTACTGAAATCTGCGTAAACACCCCGAAAAATGCCTCAGGTAGCTTATGTTTAGCTTTGAGTTTAGTAAAATAAGCAAAATGTATTAACCATTTACTTTCATTAATCGTAATGAAAGAATGCACATACACATACAAACACATAGTATACACATATGTAGTTACACATTTTTACCATTAGGTATAACATAACCCAGTATGTTATGGTAAGTACAAAAACATGGGTGTTATTTGTTAATCGTGTATTTTGTGCCGCACGCTGATGTGGTCCGGTGTTGCGTCACCATATTTCAGGACATATCAAACAGCGCCATCTAGGCGCATACTAAGCTAACGCTATACTTGTTGTATATTACGATCAGATGAGGATTATTGTTATATTTTACTTATATGTTTATTTATGTGTTTAAAACCATGTGTAATTTAAGAATTTAATCGAGTGCAACTGACAAATTAGTAAGTTGTTGGCGTAGTTAATTTATTACAAAACAAAATGTTACAGTTTCATTGTTTATTTTCGTATTTTTTTAATTTAAGTTGACTTTACTAATGGACTTTATTGATTTCAACCTAAGTTTTAAACTACTAATTATATGATTTTTAACCATAAATATAAATATATCCACAATAATAAGCATGCATAGCAAACAGCACAAATCGTTTTATTCCTCTGTCTATGTATAGTCGTTCTATAAACCAAACCCAAGTGCTCCTAGGACACCAATATTGTAATATTATATTCAGGCAAATCACTGACATTTCAACCGAGATCCAATACAGACACAATACGGTATAGCATACACACAAAGAATTGCATTACCAATTTATGGGGTGAATGATATGTTCAATTCTAGGTCTGGGCTATTTGTTTGTGAGAGAGTGGCAGTCATTAAGCAATATACTAATTTGACCACTGTCATTAAAATTTACCTGACCAATCTACGTGTTTTAAATATTATTTTAGGTTACTTTCATCGTTTCTATATCTATACACATAATAAAACTGTAACCGGTTGGTGTGATAGTTAAGAAGTCTTTATTGATGCAATAGAACATAAAAATCATAAAAAATTTCGCGCCAGGCAGTTAGTAGACCGTAGCCTAGTGGTTAAGGCGTTCTGACGGTAGCAGAAATACGCAGGTTCGAATCCTGCCGGTCGTGATTATTTTTGCTCATTTTCCAATAAAAGTTTAATTTAAAACAACCATAGTGCAGGTTAGCACTTAATAAATTAACTCATAATAAAAATCATGTTTCAAAAATTAACTTCTTTTAAAAATTCTTCTCTCTGATGTTGAGGATATCGAGAGAGAACGTAGGGCGTTGTCTGTCAGGGGCAATATGTTGGCTCGTAGATTTGCACGATGTACGGCAGAAGTAAAGCTAACATTATTCAGAGCATTTTGTCAGTCCTTCTATACGTGCAGTCTGTGGGCCACATATACACTCAAGGCAATCAACGCGCTACGAGTGCAATACAACAACGCGTTCAGGATGCTGTTGGGGCTGCCGTGGCGCTGCAGTGCGTCGGGGATGTTTGCGGATGCAAGGGTAGATGGTTTCCACGCCGTACTCCGCAAACGGGCCACCTCGATGCTCAGCCGCGTCCGAGGCAGCACTAACAGCATCCTGCGGGTTGTAGCTGCACGACTCGACTGCCCCATCATCAATCACGCCGCACAGCTACACATGTTTTACGACCCTTTCAAAAAGAAAATATTAGTGGGTAACAAAGTATTTTAGAGTTTGACATTTTTATATTTTTACTGTAATTATTGACATTTTAATTTTATTTTTATTAGTAGACATTTAATTTTAATAACTCGGTTTGATTATTGTTTGACATGCCTGCTATGTAATAATTTTAATTTAATTTTATCTCTAATGTGTATGGACTCAAAGTCTGAAATAAATGACATTTATTTATTTTTATTTTATTTTATTTTGTTTGTTTATCTGTCGGTATGTTTGTTCGTTATAGACTCAAAAACGGTTGAACCAATTTGTCTACGGTTTTCAGTAACATGTTGGTGCATTTCAACTTAACATTTAGTGTTTGTTTAATTTCAATCGGTTTGTAAACAAAAAAGTTATGTCCATTTTAAACCTTTTTCTCAAAATAATGCGAACGAAGCCGCGACCGTCCACTATAGTTTCAATTTATTTATTATCATCATCATCAGCCCACGGTCGTCCACTTCTGGACATAGGCCTCTCCCAAGGCACGCCACTCAGCCCGACTTTGTGCTTCTAGTCTCCACCTGTTCCCTGCTATCTTCATGATGTCCTCGCTCCACTTTGTGGCAGGGCGCCCTACACTACGCTTGCCGAGCCGCGGTCTCCACTCCAGAACTCGCCTACCCCATCGGTTGTCGGTTCTGCGACAAATATGACCGGCCCATTGCCACTTCAGCGTGCTTATGCGTTGAGCTATGTCGGTGACTTTTGTTGTCTGCCAAATTACTTCGTTTCGGATACGATCCCTAAGAGAAACTCCAAGCATAGCCCTTTCCATAGCACGCTGAGCAACTTTGAAACGGTGAACCAATCCTGCTGTTAGTGTCCACGTCTCAGCAGCGTAAGTCATTACTGGTAGGACGCACTGATTGAAGACTTTCGTCTTTAGGCTTTGAGGTATTTATTTATTATATTCCTTCCAAATTTCGTCAAAGTTCGAAAGTGTTTGGGCAAACGGGATTTTTTATTCTATTGAAATTGTATAAGATGCAATTTTCGGCAACAAACAATTGCATATAAGATAAAGATTTATTAAAATAATAAGAAACAATATTTACACATATTAACACTAATAGAACTAAAAAAGAGTATTTACATCTAAACTAAATTTAAACAATCTACATGTGGTATGGAGCCAAGAACGCTGGCTGCATTCCCACGCTGGATTGCTATAGAAATCCTTTGCGCAAGGAACCAGCCAGCGTTCTTGTCTCTAGTGATGTCAATCAACATTTTATAAGATAAAAGATTAGTTATTGTATTATCTTTGGGTTGAGTCAAATCATGTGTGCAAGTTTGGTAGGAGAATCATACAATGAATTGACATTGCAATTCATTACTTCTGTGCTATAGCTGTACAAACTATGTCGTGTTTAGCCACCGAGTGGAACAAATTATTTTCGGTCAACCCTCGATACATGCCTGCTGTTGTCTGAAGAAAGACCTATTTTTCATTCGAATGAAAAATGAATTTTTCTTGGTGAGTATGTTACGAATTGTAAGTAATCTTTAAGAAATTGATATATAGGTAGTTATAATGTTATGTTTATACATCTCATTACTCCAATGTAAACAGCTAAAGTAGGCTTCTTTATAAATTCAGCCGAAAAGACATCACATACGTTCTCGTATAATACAAGTCAATCTCAACACCCAAGCTGTGTGCAACACATACAGCATGAAGAATTTTTTGATACCGCCTATTTATAATTCTAAACCCTGTCCATACAAAGTTTGCCTGGAAGAAATCGCCTAAGGCGATAAGGCCGCCCAATGTGCATTATAATAGTTTCTAAATTTCTTTCATCATGTAATTTTTTTGGTGTGCATTATAGATATATCTTATCTTATCTTATCTTATGAAGAAAACGTATACCGGGATATTATGTACATGAGTAAAGTTGTACCGGGGCTGGTTGCTACACAAACGCGAGCTCAAGAAAGGGCCTGAGGCTGAAATCCTTTTGGTTTTTAATAAGCGTCAAGGTGTCGCGGGGCGGCGGGGGGTTCGCGGGGGCGAGGGGGCGGCGGGCGGCGGGCGGCAGACGGACGCCTACGCGCGCCCAGGCGGTCGTGTCGCTCGTGCGCCCCTCAGTCCGCCCGCGGCCGCCCGGCCGGGCCGCGCGCTCTCACAACACACACTCGCACATTTTCTACTTTTCTACACATCGGTGAGTACAAACTATCAAAACAGCTTTTTAACCAGTGTCTGTGAGTTATTCTTGTTAATAAACTTGGCGTCTGGCAATCACAAGAGAGGCTTATTTTTGCTGACGACTGAGCTCTCGTCTTTACGCGGAATTTTCCTTTGATTTTTATTGTTTATTTGTGGTGATAAAGTAGATTCGTTTTGTTATTGTCACTTGTTAGTGTTTGTGTGAGTATTTTTGATACTTTTTGGTGTATCGTTGCTTTTTTGTTAGCGGTTACTATATGGATTTACGAGATTATATTAGTTTTTTGTTAATCCTCTAGACAGCTAAAGTGACAGTACCTAGATTTAATTAAGTTGACACATTGTATGATTACATACCTATTATTATGTTTGACATGATTTTAATAACAGAAAAATTCATTATTTTATTAATAAAATTAGACATTGTAACTTCTAATTTTTTTTTAAAATAAATGTTATAAATGCAATTTGACGAGATATTGTAATATGTGTAGCATATTCTATGATATTAGTACTTATACCTATACCTATGTATGTTACAACTTTACAGTATCAATAAAGATTATTTATTTTTTAACTACCTAATTAATTTACAACTAACAACACATATTAAGTAAAAGATTCTAAATATTTATATAAATAATATTTTAAAATTTGACTTTACTATGCTTTAAATAAATACTTAAACAAAATATATTTTTTCATTTAACAAGAGGTTAATAATAAATTATTTTAATGGGACTTAATTTACCTTAAATTTTAATTAAACCTCAGATTATATAAAATAATATATTTTAAAACTGTTACATAATTACCGACACATTATTTATTTATGTCAACTCATAATGTATGTACTGCGTAGCTATTACCTATTTATTAATTAACGTTTATTAAAATTATACGAACCTGTATATACCAAGGAGGGCTAAACTCTGAGGCAAATTTTGTAATCCGAGTTTTGGGCAACTTTTTTAATTCCAATACTGAGCAAAATTAATAAACGCCAAACAAAGTTCATACAAGTTCCGACGCGATTTAACAACTTTCTTATAATCATTTGATTCTTTATACATTTTCCTGTTGTGATACATTGTTCTTAATACATCATTAAAATACCCCTTTGTTAGCATTTTAACAATATTCTATGCCTTATTTTTTCTGGTAGTAGATGCCAATGTATCGTACTTGTAAGAAATGAATATTTCAGTACCTTTTAGTGAATAATGGTAAATCATCAATTTTATAAATGTTTTCCATAAGACACGATCACGAAATAACGTACCTCACCTTATCTTACGAAAACAAATCGGGATCTCATATTATTAAAAACACATCTTACTTCTTTTTTCAAATCACATTGAATGATTATATAAAATCATGAAATGAAATGAAAATTATTTATTTTGTGACAAGAAATTACGTACGATCGATCATAAATTACGTACGATCGATCATAAATTACGTACGATCGATCATAAATTACGTACGATCGATCATAAATTACGTACGATCGATCATAAATTAAGCCATCCTTATTATCTATACTTATATTATAAAGCTTAAGAGTTTGTTTGTTTGTTTGAACGCGCTAATCTCAGGAACTACTGGTGCGAATTGAAAAGTTCTTTTTGTGTAGAGTAGACCATTTATCGAGGAAGGCTTTAGGCTATATAACATCACGCTGTAACTAATAGGAGCGAAGAAACAATGGAAAATGGGGAAAACTATTCATCTTTGAGGGCTTCCGTTGTGTGCGCTGTGAAAACGGTTCCAAATATAAAAAAAAATTGTATGAAATAATTATTTCTCTTGATATTATCTTACAAAATGACTGCAACAGTATATGACTATCTTTTAAGGTTAACTCAATAGACCCGTTTTTATGGTAATAACTATTCCGCGCGGACGAAGTCGCGGGAACCAGCTAGTTCATTAATAAAATACTTACTAATATTGATAAACTAAATACGTTTTCACTGCTGATTAACAACTTATAACAGTTTTGGTGTAAATCTGTGTATTATAATACTATAATTGATATATAAATATTGAAATATTTAATTTGTGTCACAGCGCAAAAATCCAATAATGCGATACATCTTCTACCAACCATCTGATTCGATAATGTTCCCAAACATTGTCATTCCTTGTCAAATTAGCAAATAACTTATTTTCCTCATTACGGTGCCAGGGACATTACCCTGCGCCCGGGGCTGTGTCCGGGACACCGGGGTACTCTGCCCGGGCATACAGGCCTACTAGTGCATAACTGTATAATCTATGGGTCTTGTGACTTGGAACATGAATGTTGAGTACAACTGTGTTATCTCTCTATTAATCTTTAGAGAATCACGGGTTTTACACCCGGTATTATTAAAGCATTAGTAGCCGTACCCAACATTGAGAGAGCCTTTTACAATACAATACTTAAAATAAGTAAAAACATACAGATAATTAATGTGAGGGTATAAAAATATATATTTCAAACATGATATTATTTCATTAGCCTATACTGTCGCACTCCTGGGCAAATGTCTCCCCCAACTCCCTCCATGGTATTCATTTAGTCTATTTATCTATCTGCTGTAATTCTTCGTCCAATAGACCCGTAAAATTTTGACAATGAACTGGTGTGTTTATTGTTAATGTAATGAATTATTTTTTTCTGTTTCTTTCTGTTTATGGTTACAATCAACGACATTAATAATACTTAATGGACCGGCCTAGGCGAGCAAAAAGTATAAGCATGTACTTTTTACAAAAAGTGAGAGACGTCTCTCACTTGGTACTTCATTCTGTGTTCGGCCAATTTGACTTGATTTTGACTGATAAACGTTTGTATTGTTTTCTCATTTTATCTTGCAACATTTTGTAGTGCCTATCTCGTTTTAACAATTATGCTACGATGTTTACTTAGAGCTTCGTAACATGTAAATCTAACAGATGTCGACTTATATTTTTGGATGGTAAAGTACTGAGAAGGCCGATCCATTTAGGTATTATTAATGTCGTTGGTTACAATACATATTGTTTTTAAATAAATTCATGTATCTATCGTGATATGGAACCTTTAATCACAAGAAAAGTTAAATAGCTGTTTGAATTAAATTAGAAATCATCTTATTTAATTTCTATATTGGAGTAGAAAGCAAAGTTTGAATCAAGCAAAACAACAAAAAGGAATACTGATATGGACATAAAACTCTGTTTAAACTTTATCGATATAAACACTCATTTTTGAGTTTCTAAAAATTTAATAACATTGATGTTGATATACTCACTAAAAGCATTCCTTAAACCTCTTTCAAAGTTTCTTCATTTGATACCAGTCACCCAGCATATCAGCTTAGCGAACCAATCCAGCGTCTCCAGGAGTAACCAATTGTTTTGAAAGCCGTCACTTTGCCGCATGTTTGACAGGTGGCCGTCAACTTGAAGGCATTTTACCTCAAGAAGGCTCGTTTGCGTCAGTTGTGACAAGTTTATAAGGATGTCACGGAAAATAAAAGCTACAAATCACGCGGGATTTATTGTTTGTTTGTATTTGTATCAAGAATGTTTATTTGAAAGAAATCATCTTATATTGCTGGCAAAGGATGAATGTGTTTTGCTCGCAGCTATAGCTTCTTTTAACTTTGATTAAGTTTCTATATAAACAAACAGACTCTTAGCTATTTAGTTTACCAAGAAACGTATGTGGTCTAAACGACGTCTTAAATAATAATAATAATAAATATTTCAGGACATATCACACAGCGCCATCTAGCCCCACACTAAGCAAACGCTTGTGTCGTGGGTACTAGATAACGGATATAATACTTATATACTTTTCTTTTGTAAATACATACTTATTATACATACAAACGACCAGACTTAACACAAGTAATTATAAATTTTAAAGTACATAAATACTTGTGTCATGCGGGAATCGAACCCGCGACCTCTAGATTAGAAGAAAAAAAAATCGTTCAATATTGTACACTACGACCACAATCGAGCGACTTCATCTAAACCGACTGCACAATCTAAGCCATGCACAGACTTAGATTCCGCGATAACAGACTTTTCAATGTTAAAAGAGCCTGCCAGTAACCGCTGCCAACTTCCATCTCTCTCTGACGCCAGCTGCGTGAGCGAGAGTGGTGATAGAGTACGCTCCCCAAGTAGGTCAAGTTCAGCAGAGGGTGCCGAATTTAATGTTCTGAAGTTTGACAATAAATATATGGAGGGTGGGAGTGTACCTCCGAGACCTTACTAGGGGTAATTAAGATCGAATTTGACCGCAACTTGCTTCACCCTGTCACAGGTTCATAGTGTTAGTTTCTTACCGGGAGAGCTCTATCAACAGAATAATTTCACTTTCCATCGGATAACGTGTGGTAAAATGCATATAAATATTGATAAAAGGTACTAACAATATCAATTTCTAAGTACTGAAATAATTAAAATATTCTTTTTTTACCAACAAGAATAGCAATATGAGATGGCGGGTTTGATACGGCTTACCTACAATTTAACAAATGGTTCGACTTACCGACCTACCGGTAAAATAAACAAAAATCGTTTTGCTTTGCTAATAACTTACAAATAGGAACTTTAAGTAAGGGCTTTAAGTAATGTCGTAGTCTATAAGTTCAGGTGTAAGCATAACTTTGCACATAAATACTGAACTAACGATCACATTCTGCCGCCAAGTTGCAACTCTGTGCTTAACAAGTTACCTGCAGGAGACGCAATGAGAAATTATAAGGATATTTTATAGGATAAATTGTACATTGTGGTTTTAATTACACAATAATAAATTAATGAATCCCGGATAAATGACAGCGTTTATATATCTTCCGGAATTTTGGCTGTGTCATTTTTATCGCCTTATCAAGTATCGAAAAAATCAGTATTACTGATCTGCTTGAAAAACACTGATCATTACTGTTATTCAATTAATTTGATAATTAATTTCGGTTAGTTGATTGAAACTTGAAACGGTCGATTTTTAGCAGTAAAATCTAAAAAAATATAGTTGGTATAATAAAAGTGATTTTAAAATACCAACTATACAGTGATGTAATGAATAAATAAAAGCAACAGATACCAATATTTATCCCGATAACTTATTTACCCTAAGAAGTTTTCCTAAACACTCAAAATCAATTTCAATCTGTAAGAGGGTTACTAATGCATAATTACTAATGCTATCATGAATTGGGTATTATATTTTATCTACACTAATGTTGTAACATTCTACTTATGTTTCCAATACTTGACTTATAATTACTACTGTTATAGCACAGACAACAAAACACTCAATTTAAGCAATTTCACATGATGTTATAATATCCACATCGATATCGTAATACCTCATTATAACATCGAAAAAGCGTGACCAACCTGATTGCAGGGCCAATCAGGTTGGTCGCGCTGCGCTCTCGGTGGTTAGATTTTAATGGCGGCAAAATCACTGTGACAATACACGTACGCGTGAATTTAATGTTTCGCAATGTGTATTGTTTTTTAAATACAAATTAAACGTTAAAAATGGATAGCGACGATGATATTTGTACGCCTCCGGATATTCTAGAATTGGCAACAAAAGTAACTCACAATCTTTTGCCAGAAAAATCTAGAAAATTATATGAAAAATTAACTATTGTCAGCTTTTACTCTTGTTGTTTGATTAATTGCATTAGTGAAGATAAAGTAGTGTATGCAACTGCATATAACACGGGTATTAAAACACTCGTTACTATTAGGAAACTCGCTGCGCTCGTTTCATAAACTCACACTCGTGTTTTAATACCCTTCATTATATGACAGTTGCATAAACTACTAAAACGCTACCCAGTTCAAGTATGTTTTTACCTTAAAATCATTTTTTATGTCTCCTAGCTTGATAAACTACTCAATTCAAGAAGAATTCCATCTTATTTTGCACTCTCCTCTTTCGACCATATGTGAGATAAGTGGTACTGCTGCTACACATAGTAGTTCAATGTTTCATTGAAATAGGAATGGTGCTTATGTGTCCCTTTGATTCATATGTATCTTTTATCATCATTAATGATTATCATATCTCGTGGTTACCGCTCGTGGGCCGAAAACACTTTGAAACGTAAATAAAAAGCGGAGCGTGAGCAAACAAGGCGGCCGATACCGCGACCAATAAAACTGATTTACTCCCGCAATCGGAGCGAACAATACATTGTGATCAATAGCAACCATTTATAATGTTTACTCGGCTGATTTACTGAAAGCCACGAGAATGGGCAACTATACGTAGCTATGTTTAATGCTTTTTAAATGTATTTCAATGTATTGGCTGGTTTGTTCATTTTATTTGGTATGTGAATCATATGTGAAGAAAACTCATGTATTATTTCTATAGTTATATATAGGTATAATATGTCTACTTATTGGTACTGCCTTTCGGTTATAATACTGAGGTTGCCCTTCAAGTGTTTTGAATGCTCTCGGCACCAGAGTTCGTCCCACTCATACGATGTTACACGTACCTAGTTGTTGTTTCAATGTCTTGTATTATCGAAGGTTCAATTTCAACCAAAAACACTTGATCTCCAACACTTTGACTGCTATCTCAACAATGATGCCGCAACAGTCCACAAATCTCAGATCGCTGAAAGATAAAAAGCCCCGATTTGAAAAACTTTCGAAGCAAATTGCGATTTCTGCTTCAACAAACTTTTATTACTTTTTCTATCGGAGACAAAAACACTTCGCGGGACGTGACAACTTAACTTACGTTAAAACCCGTATTAATTTTCCAAGTCCATTTACTGGAATACCGCGGGATGACTTGTGAGAATCGCAGAGGAAGTAAGGAAGGTAAATAATTATAAAATCAAAGGCGGGGCTTACTTTGAAATGCTGCTGTTCAAATTTTCTTTTATCTATTTAACATGAACTTTTTTCAAACACTTTTCGAATCTGGTATAAACCCATAGTTAGTAAGTATTTTTTTACTTTTACCTGCATTAATTAAGTCGTTTTAAGCTCAGTCGAGTCGAGTTTTATACAATTACTAGCAAACAATACTACGTCTTGTGACTTCTCCTTCCCCTCCAAGTTTGGTTTTACTTGTTCAATACACTAACAGTCAGTCTGAACTAAGTGAAGGGAACTGCAATAAAATAAACATAAAACTGTTTGAAAACTTTGCAGCACGAGTGCGATATTGCGGAAAATGTACAACCTCATTTAATGAAGCACTGAACTTAGTGCCTGCTTTAGGAAGGAGGCTAACGTTTTCACATTAAAATGTTGCAAAGTTATGCTTATACATACATATATTAAAGTTAAGGTGTTTGATAGTAAGTTATTCAGAACACAGTAAAGCTTGTGTGAGTGGCGCCTCAGGTGACAGGGTGATCGAATGCCTGACTGCCATGTTTTTCACATAAAGCGTAATGATAAGCATAGATGCTTTTTGACCATGATATAGTGGTCATAAGGTTCTATCTTGAATTCGATGAGACAAAGGCTGCAATCTTGCCAGTTGTGAATAATCTCATACATTTCCATTTGCTTAACTCCTTAAAAAATAATTTGCCAACTGATCATTAAATATTAGTTTAAGTCAATTATGCATTTCACAACTACATACATCCATGCATTACTGGTTAAGATATTTTTAAAATTTGCCACAAACCTTATTCATAAAATTAAATCAACGTATACCAACACGACCGCACTCCGATATCACAAGGAAGTAGTACAACACACGTCATACATCGCCGAGTATGTAGTGTGTGCATGTACAAAGGTTCATTATAAGCCGGCAATGGAACGTCTGCGCCTTGTCGGTGCCGCATTGTGCCGTCGCTTTGTGTAGCGGGTGAACCTCACTCAAAGGAAATGGACTGCAATTTCTAGTTAGCGAGGTGTTAGTACACTTCCTTTGAGTATGTGTGTATATATGTAAGTAGTACTGCTGGTTATGGAAATTATACACCGTGATATAATCAGTTTGTTAATTAAATGTCTCGCAAAACTTTTTTAATGTTATGTTAATTTCTCATAAGTAGTCGTACCAAATTGTCGATATCCATAATGTAGTTAATACACTAATAATGTTCAGTCAGCTATTACTTCTTGTTAACGTGACTTTTTAAATATTCCTACATAAAGTATTTTTTATTAATTAATTTTTGTGATAAATGAAAAATACCTGAAAATTTTAGTAATGTCTTGAAAATTCAAGCTTCTCTTGAATTAAAACTAAAAACCGATTCATTAGTAACTAAATTGGTTTTTGATAAAATTCAATAGACCACCCAACGAATATGATTTAGTTAGTTTGTGAGGCTTCCACAAAATAAGTCTTCAAATGTTGAAGGTTAGTTAAATACTTTTAAAAGTTCACTGACTGTTGTTGTCGACTAAAACAAGTAGTTGTAATAATAATATTCTTTTTAATTGCCTGTTTTTAGTGTTTTATATCTTATATTAGTGGATGCCATCGGTTTTCACGCGTTATTATAGTACATGAAGTGAAAAGTCACTCTAGCAACCCTATAGTACCACCATAAAACACACGAAAATCCATAGCTACCTTGTGTCGTGACAGAGGTACATATAATATAATAAATAATAATAATAAAATCCTTTATTTATGTACTACAGAGGTATACGTACCACTAAAATAACTAAAACTTAAAGTAAAACTAGTAACTTACAAAGGTACGTTGGTGAGGTAAACTGAGCTCTGCACTAAGTGTCACAGGGACCTTGTGTTGCAGGGCTGCAGTATTTCTCGCCGCGGTAAGCTTTTACTTACAATATTACACCGAGGTTTAATGGCATGGTCTAAGTTTAATGCTAATAAAACTGATAAAAAACAATCACGAAGCCCTATACTAACAAAAACCATAATGTTTACAAAATTTTACTTTGACAGATAGAGTGTTCTTAACCTGTTCTTAAACCTAAAATATGTACAATAAGATTCCGTATGTGTCTCAGTGAAAGATACATCGTAAAATACTTAGCCTACGCAATTCTACCATAGTTATGGTAGAATTGATCGAGAAACTATTTTGTGGTTTGTATTATGCTTATATAAGTATACATTTTCTTTAACTCTCATTTAACCACTTTGTGTGTTTCAGTGTTTTGGGAATTAATGTAGGTGTGTGTGTGTGTGTGTGTGTGTGTGTGTGCACGTATGTGTGTGAAGGAGTGTGATATTTGATTTTGAAACTGACTACTAAACTCATGAATAAGTAAATTTATTAAAATATAGAAAGAAAGAAAGAAAGAAAGAAAGAAAGAAAACATTTATTGTGACAGATTTTAAAAACCAAATAAAAGAAAAGGCGGGTGTCATGTCGTATAAGGAGGTCAAGGAATTGGCAGAAGACCGGGAAGGATGGCGCATACTCCACAGACAAGGGCCCGGCCCTTAAATTTATGATGATGATGATTTTAAAAACACACAGGAGTAAAATCATAAAAAACAAACATAAAATCTGCCACAACACAGCCCCAACTCAGCATAATGCTGGTTGTATGGAAGCAACCAGCGCTGGTCTTCCGTTGGGGCTGGCTGTGACGTCACGCACGTACAAGAAGGCAGGCAAACAAACAAAGGACGTATACAAAGAGGAACACTGGTAGTGGAAGAAATGAAATAAAATTAATAAAAAAAGATATTACATAAGAGCTAGGGCTACACTAATACATATAAAATACTGATATACAGAATAAAATATATACCTATGGACAAAAACTTATGTAGGTACTGCAAAACGAATCGTAAATATATAGAATTGAACGTGAGTATTAAATTGCGCTGGTGTCATTTCTGAAAAGGGCTTCTCGTTTTTGATGCTCAAAAATAAATTTCTTTAATTTTAGTCTGAAGGTATACAAAGTACGCAGGTTCCTTATCGGAGGCGGGATGTTGTTCCAAAATTTGGAGGCCGCATAACGAAAGCTACCTCTGAAGGCGGCAGTGGCGTGTCTCTGTGTGAGAAGCGGCGCGGAGCATGCGCGGGCGCCGTGCGAGTGCCGGCCCGGCTTCCAGCTCAGCTTCGCGTGCAGATAGGAAGGCTCGCCATGCTTGACCACTCCAAATAGAAGGCATGCTAGGTGAAGCTTTCTACGGTGCATCATTTTTAACAGTGCGTTCTTGTTTAAGAAAGGTGTAAGGTATAGCTATACGAGTAGACTATAATTGGTTAGATATAGAATGTAATGCTGCGGGTTTTTTTTTATCATGAATATACTAAGTTTGGATACATATTTTATCTAGATTTTTTTCAGTTTCAGCGTAATCTAGTGTTAATAAGTACTCTGTGACCTTTTTTGGTGCATTCGTATTTTGATTTATCTGCTATATTTAAAGTTTTACAGATTTGATTGTAAAGAAAAGGTCCTAATTTGCTCATACATTGCCTTCCGAGTTTTGTTCTGGTTCTTTCCGTCTTAAGCATTTGATTTTTTCTTCTCTTACTCTTTGTTGTTTCTCTACTATTTATGTCAGTCATTAAATGCTGTCTAGTAATTACTGCTTTTATAAAGAGCTGTCTCACAGTGAGCACTGCACACTCTTTATACAGATCTGCTGTTGAGAATCGTCTTTTTTTAAATGTCATTACTTTGAGGAGCGCTCTCTGTGAGATAGACCAACAAACACATTTTCACTTTTACATAATGGTACTGATGAATTTTATTTTGCGTGTCTATGTATTAGTTGGCAGGCACATAGTATGCCTTAACGTGTGAAAAAGTCAAAAATTCATATTCATAGTCATAGTGAATTTTATAAAGTTGGTCTGCCATGTTTAATCCCCAGCTGCCAATCCTGGCGGTCTGTATGACGCGCCGGAAATGAACCAATAGTGCGAGCGATACCAACGGAGACTACAAGTTTACAAGCTTGGGACTAGTTGGTGTTACCAGTTTTTTTTTTCAAATTGGGATAAGCTTAGGCTGATGTTCATCACCGCTGTAGTTTAAGATATATTACTTAAAATAAACCTATAAATATTAACTTTTCAGAGTTTACTCTAAAAATAATATACATTATTTAGATTTTTTAAAGAATATTTAATCATACTTATTTTAATTAAATTCGGTGACGTGAATAAACGTGATTCATGGTAAGTCACATTTACATATTTGCTCAATAATGCATGTATAAGTAATATTCTCATGGTAAAAAAGATCGAGTAAATAAAATTGACTTTTGCCAATGGCAGTTTTTCCCGGAGGTTCTAGTTTGTAGTTGATCGCATTGCCTCTGCCGTTTGGTATATAGATTTTTTTAATTTTATGTTTCTCATGCAAGAAAAAACAATCAAGGTCCTTGTATTAAATGTACACAGATTGGTATTTTTGTATATAAAATACTCTAAGACATTTCGTACTGCACCATCTTGCCCCATAATAAGCACAGGCTTGTGACATGTAAACTATTAGCTTGTAACTTGTACTATATTACAAATGTAATCCAGACTTGTAAACTTGCGTAAACCGTCCAAAAAATAGACAAGCATATCCCCGAGAGTGCGAGAGCGAGCGATGAACGATACGCTTTTTCACAAAAATAGCTTTTATTTTCCACTTTTTATTTTTCGACGGGTTTTAGAGAGACCTATCAATATTCCGTATTTTCCGGAACTCTTGATGGAATTGCAAACTCTTTTATTTGGATAATATCGAAAACGTTGTTTCAATTTAAGTGCTAGATTTATTTGGCAATAAAAAACAAACGTTTCGACGATTGATTGTCTTGTAGTTGTATTAATTGGTATACAATTATTTTAGTTTAATTAGTTCTTAGCTAAATAGATATTAAAAATGCAATTTGTAAAATATTTTTTACCTAATAGTTAGATTAGGATAAAATTTGTTGATTCATTAAAAAAACTACAAAGGCAATATTATTTCAAGACGGGTAAAATGATTGTTTTCATTTTAATTAATGCAATATACTGCATGTTGCAGAACCTAAATTAATGGAAATCATGCGCAATTGGTAGCTGCTTGCAGACGGTTACTTACCAGTTTAGTTAAAAAAAAGCGTGGATTAGTAAAATTACATTATTTACCTGCTACCACGGTCCATGACTTAATGAGATACAGCTTGGCAGATGGTCTCGCGAACTACTAGTAATAGGATTCCGTTTTCCCCTTTCGATGCGGGTCCCTAAAAGCTTGTTCGAAGCCTTTTCCCCTTTCCCTCGAGGTTAGGTTTCACTTCCGGATCTCCGTCCGACTGACAGCTGTCAATTCCACATCCGCTGTTTTCCTCACCCACTGTAGAAAATTCCGTAATGGGATTACTTCATAGTTACTTTATACTGATAGTATACAAATTGTTAACTATGTAAGTTGGTTGAAAAAATACAATATGTTTCGTTTGCTAGTAATTTTTTTTACAATTATGTATTATGGAACAAATAAAATGGTATTACCGGTAGTCACTCCGGTGTATAAAATTCTCCCCAACCGGTAGCAGAGTAAATTAAACTCTACTCTGAAAGAGTGACCTGCGCCAGACATACTGGTTCAAATCCCGGCAGTGGCGTTCTTTTTGTAAGTTTATGTTGTTGTTGCAGGAGTGTGCCGCGCAGGCCGCGGTGCAGGGAGGCATCACAGCGCGGGTCAATGAGAGCATACGCGCCTGGAATGCAACATGGCCTCTTTCAAAGGTAATATACATCTCTATCTTTTGAGGTTACTCAATGATCTTTTAACGGTATTTTTAGGGCCATTTTACTTTTTTTTCTTACCGGCACTTGATACAATTACCTACAAAATACCTACAAATACACACACAACCAACCCACTAAACAAATACCTAGTAAGTATACATATGTGTTTAGCCAAGCTTAGCGCGTTTTTGTAGAGCCTTGTAGCCAAAAGTATTCAGGACACATTTAGGCAGTTAAAATGACCCTCCAGCTTGGCAGGAAGAAGACTTATTCAATTACTACTGATGTATTCTCGAAGTCTACCGTTTCCATAGCTTATTACTTGATGGTTAATTTATGCATAAACATTTAAATATATGCCTTTTCAAAATCATAGCATACGTTGGCTTTATTGTAAAGAGATTAAAATTGCTAAATTTCGGGCAGTGATTTGTGTATATATTTCAAAACCATAATTTTCTGAGAATCAAAACTTACCCAAACTCGTAATGAAAGCGTCATCAGAGCCGAGTGTTAAACCAACAAAGATAAATTAATCCGCGACAGTTCGGTTATCGTAAACTTAACCGGATCGGGGCAAGTTTGTATTCTGTGATCTCGTTTCCTTGTTAATTACTGAATGTTGGCAAATCACTGAATAGCCGACAGGATTTGATTAAAGACGCCGGGAGGCGCCGGGCTGGAAAATTAGCGGAATGAGGAAATTTTATGTATAAGAAAAGATATTTTGCTACATAAATTGATATAAAGTAACAAGGCAAGTAAACAAGAGCCAGGAATAGGAGTTATGTCTTTAGAAATTGAGGCAATAATCTATGTTTTGGATTTTCTACAACACAGGTGTCACTCTACAATTATGTTACATTAAATAATGATAATAGATTAATTACTACAGTAATAGATTTTTTTTAGTTTTACATAACTGCATTTTTGTTTATGTTTCATACGTAGTTCAGCGAATGGTAACATTTAGATTATAAGTAAATTGTCAAAAGATACGACACTCATCATTGAGTAAACCTCTTTATAGGTAGAAAACTGACATAAACGCGTATTTTCTGGCCCAACAACTCCACAGAATTCAGGGATTAGCATAATAGATATAAATTATCGGTTTCATTTGTTGTTTTAGAAATTCTAGCTGTATTGTATACCGCAGTAATCATAAACTATATTTGATAAATTTTAAAACATGATTTACTTGAATAACATTAATTTCACATTTCTATTCATCTAATGAATGGAAATCTTACACTTATTGAGGTACATGTGTATTGTGTGTGTTACAATTGCATTTACATTTATTATTTTTTAGCAAAATATTGTGATTTAGCCGAAAATAATTACATAATATTTCAACTAAATAAGCGTTAACCTCACTCAACCTAAAAGTAGCTTTCCCACCTCTGACACTGAAAAAGCCAAACAATCCGACAGCGAAAGGTACCAAAAGTAATTTCCGTGTGATAAGCACATCGGTCGGTTTAACAAACAAGATTTAATTAAACGTAATCAAAGCTCGACTCGCAGGTGCGATGGAAAACATTATTTCTGTTAGCGCAGCTGCCGCGACCAATCAGCGAGTAACAGCCACAATAAAACTCAAGTGTTCGGACTCATTTACTCAAGTCAAGCTATTTTTAGCTCGCGGAACAAAAATTAAACGATTAACTTAACTAATTAATTTACTGGTTTAATTAAGATCATCTAGATAATTTAATATTATCGAATGAATATCAAAAGAAGTGATAGTTTTTTATCTGACTAAAATTTTGTGAAACAGATACACAAATTAGTATAATAATCACAGTATAATGGGTGAATAACGTTAGAAATAAGCAAACCTTACAATATGAAATCGTATTGCTAACATTAACTCCTATTTCCAAATCCCTAAATCATATTTACTTATTCAAATCACTAGAGAGACCTAAGGACATTCCTTAGCATAACATAACCTCGTATTTACTCCTTCCACGCTAGCTGAGGTCCTGCGATAGTCGGCTTACTTTATCGCAGCGTGCAAAGAGCGTAACTCACCCGCGGCAGTAATTAGACAGGCCCTCGCACCCTCCGGCTATAACTACAACAAGCAAGTAACTACCTATTGAGCCGTGCTGACGAGTTACATTAAATGCCACTTGAGAATGAAGTGATAGATAATCTACAACAAGTTTGAGATTCGTTGTAGGTTTAACTGGTTTAACTATGCACTTGATTAAGAAAATATTTACAATACAATACAATACAATACAATACAATACAATACAATACAATACAATACAATACAATACAATACAATACAATACAATACAATACAATACAATACAATACAATACAATACAATACAATACAATACAATACAATACAATACAATACAATACAATACAATACAATACAATACAATACAATACAATACAATACAATACAATACAATACAATACAATACAATACAATACAATACAATACAATACAATACAATACAATACAATACAATACAATACAATACAATACAATACAATACAATACAATACAATACAATACAATACAATACAATACAATACAATACAATACAATACAATACAATACAATACAATACAATACAATACAATACAATACAATACAATACATTTATTGATAATTCCATTATTACAAGTCATACAAGATTTAGTTTTTACATGTACCTTTTAACTTTAATGGCTGTTTTCTTAGTCTTAGTACAAACATCATATAAAAATACTATTAGTCTTCTTTTATTATGTTTGTGTAGTAAAAAATATACCATCTCATAATGACTCCGTCTCATCTAATAACATCTTTCCGAAATCTTTTAAGACCACAAGTATTGACAAGTTTTCAATTAAATTCTACAAAAGGCTTTCAATTTCCTTACAATATCTCAACAGCGTTAATAGGTACAGAAACCATTGAGTTTCTTCAAAACCATTTCAAAAACAAATACCGACTCTTCTTTGTCAACAATCTTCCGAGAAAGCACTTTGTCCTTCATTTGGTGTCTCTTTCTTTCTACATTCAGATGGTTATTCTGTATCTCGCTCCGTCCTTGCGATAGAAATGCTTGCGGCTGCGGGCAATGGAGCAAGTAAAAATGGTGTTTACCAACTATGGTCACAGTGGAGTTGTAGATGCAGTGAGACGACTTTGTACGAACAAACACAACAGAAACTTAACCTTGAACTATTGTTTGAAATATCAACAAGCTTAGCACGTCACAAAACATCTGAATTATTTCAGCTACAGAAGCTCACATAGTGAAAAGTTAACTATTGTGGAAATAAATACAAAATGTCTTCTAAACTTTACTGTACCACAACAACAACTACTCAAGAATTAATAATCATATTTTGGTGATAATGGATTTTTGTTTTGAGTAAAAATCTATCAATAACTAATTTGAACTTACTGTCAATTCTGAAAGTAACGTTTGAGTGCTACGAAAATGTTTTCAACGACCGTAGCACTCGTAGAGCTTCTACGATCGTAGAGCTACGTATGATACCACTCTACGTTCTTCGCATAGCACTTGCTTGTAGGATTATTGAAGAAACATTGTCAGAAGTGTTAAACATTTTTTTTAACAAGTAGGCTTGTATTTGTTTCCAGCCTACCTGATGTCAAGCACCACTATAGTCTAAAATGAAGCTCACTTTCCAATTCACGTTAGACATGTGTATTAGTTTTGGTTAATTATGCTGTCATTCATGTACTCCTTCTGCCATCATGATTTTCTATCTATGAATCAAACAAGTTGGTATTAGTTAATGTACGTGCAATATAAATTGTACTAATATAAAAAACACTATCATTAAATATAAATATCCTTAAGGCGTATTATTGAATTAGGCCGTTTTCATATCAACACAATGTTTCATAGTTACAATCACATACTGATCCATCACAACAATGCTAAAGCCGCATAACAGTGATGCTCGTATTTCCTACGAGCTGATAATCTGCGATGTTGTCTACATGCGGGAGATAATTGCTAGCGACTGCTTCCTAATCTGTGAGCGGGATTACTACCAAGGAGGTGGTATATCCTCTTTACGATGACATAGTTTGATAGACGTCACAATATGGCTACAATTGGAATTTGATCATCGTATCAGCCTGTGTCCGTCCACGGCTGTGTATAGGCCTCCTCTCCAACGCGCCACAAAGGGCGCTATTTAGCTTGTCTAATCCAGCTTTTACCAACGTGACAACCTATGACATAATTAAAATAAAAAATACTACCTTTTTATTTTTACGTGTAAGAGTGCGTTTCTATTTACATCACAGTTCTGCAAATGTGTTGTATTCATACTGTGTTGTTTTATGTGACATATATAAGTTAAATTCTGTAGCGAGATAGAAATGAACTATAGTAGCCACCAAGGTTGGACAGGCGTTTAAAAAAGCCTTAAAGTTATTCAATCGTTTCATATTATACTTAGTTTTTACTATACTCAGTGTATGAAGTATCATCAGCATGTCAGCCTGTGTTCACCCACTGCTGAGTATAGGCCTCCTCTCCAACATATTCCTTGTAAGATTTATTGTGTCTACGTCTCTCCACCAAATAGAGAACGCCCCAACTCGGCACAAATCTGTGGGCCTAATACGTAAGATGTAATTATATTATGCGTTAATTGATTCGCAAGGTTAGCGGGCTTCATTAAGGAAATAACATTTTATCTATGCCTACAGCTTATCTTAGGAAAATAAGTTATTGACATTTTCTGATGACACTGAGTTTTGAACCGTTAATGATTTGGTTTTATAACGGCTTAAATTTTATCTCGTAATGTGTATAAAAATGACGATATTGGATCATATCTTCATAATAATATATTTACTACAGAAAATATACTTACCATCCTTTTAGTACAAAGTATACTTTAAGAGATCAACTATATGTATAAAACACATAAACCTGCCTAAAAATTTTAAAACCGCACTCAAATAGAAAATCATTGGATCATAAAATGAAGATGTGTTTTCAATTTTCTAATGTAATTGCTCATAGAAGTATACTGAGTAGCTTGTAAATAAATACAACTAACATGTAAAGATAAATAATTGTTGATATGTACATGTCTGAAAATTTATATATCTGGTCTTTCTTTTGTATAATAGAATAATAGAATAATAGAATAATAGAAATTTATTCACCTTATAACATCTCGTTACATTGGGCAAGTCAATTTACATTTTTCTTAATTATATGGTACATACTTAAATTAAATTAGTAAACTTATCAAACAATTTGGTCATACACAAATGATGATTCTGTCAAAGGCAATCTCATGTATTCGTTTAGTGTATAAAATGGGTTGATACTAAAGAAGTTTTTAATAATGTTCTTAAAAGCGTTTGGAGGCAAGTTAATTAATCTATGTGGCAGTTTATTAAACATACAGACTTTATTATAGATCCCTTGTTTTTGTACTTTCTTTAATCTGGTTTTTGGTAACCTTAATGCGACTATATTCCTTAGGCTGTATTGGTTATCTTTTTTCAGCGCGGACTTTTCATTATAGATCTCCAGTAAACATGTGTAAATATACAGAGATATAACAGTCATAAGTCTTTGTTCTTTAAAGTGCTGCTTGACCGGAGCGCGTTTCCTCAGGCCAAGCATTGTCCTAACTACTCTTTTCTGAGCTCTAAGTACTTTTATTATTTCTGATGAGTTTCCCCATACTGTGATGGCATACCTTAACCGTGATTGTACATATGCATAGTATACTGATTTAATTGAGGGTTCATCTAGTAAAGGCTTTAGTTTAAATATAGCAAAGTTGGCACTTGCTAATTTTTTGCAAAGTTTGGTTATGTAAGCCACATGTGTAATAGTGTGGTCAACAGTGTATCCGAGGAATACAGTTTCTTTAACACTAGAGATATCTTTGGCATTTTTCTTAGTTCGGTATTCCATAATTACACTTTTATCTGTGTTAAGTATTATGCCATTAGTACTAAACCATTCTTTGAGAACTGTCATAGTTTTGTCAATTTTAGTTCTGAGGTCATTTATATTTTTGTCATTTAATCCCACATGTGTGTCGTCTGCAAATAAGCTTATATAAGTCCATTCTGGCATTATATTTACCAGGTCATTAATATATATTAAGAACAGAACTGGACCAAGGATAGAACCTTGAGGTACTCCAATATTCATCGAACTGATTGATGAATTAATTTCATTAACTGTTACAACTTGTTGTCGTTTTTCTAAGTAAGTCCGCATGAAATTAAGTTCTTTTTCTTTAAAACCATAAAACTGAAGCTTGAGCAGTAGTATATCATGTCTCAGACAGTCAAAAGCTTTAGATAAATCACAATAAATGCTTGCGCATTTTTTTGACCCATCCAAGGACTCTAGAATATAGTATATGACTTTCCTTATAGCCATTTCAGTCGACTTACCTGGACGGAAACCATATTGAGCGTCAGTAAACAGATTATTTGCTTCAAAGTAAGTTATTATTCTCTTTTTGATTATGCTTTCTACTATTTTGGAGATTGTAGGGAGTATACAAACTGGTCTGTAATTATTAAGTACCATATGATCGCCTTTCTTATATAAAGGAATAACCCTACCGTACTTTAAACAGTCTGGGAAAATTCCTTTTTCTAAACAATTATTGATTACAATATATAACAATTCCATTATATAATTATTTTCCAAAATTAGATCTCGCAATGTCTTAGAATTGATGTCAAAATAGTCCGGTGTTGTCTTTGGTTTCATGTGTTTAACAAGTGTCAATAATTCTCTAGCGTCAACTGGGTCAAATTTGATTGTATTTGAAGGTTTTGGGAGGATTTTCAAGTATGTCTTACATTTTTCTACGTCAATATTAGTATTACATGTCAGTTTGTGGGCTATATTACAAAAGAAGTCATTAAAATTGTCAGCAATTTCTTTGCAGTCTGTTAACTCTTCACCATGTTCAGATATGATTTTAGTTATAGGTTTCTTATTAGTTTGTCTCCTGCTATTTCTTACTTGTTCGTTTATTATATTCCAAGTCTCTTTTATTTTATTTTTCGCTTTATTTATTCTATGTCTATATTGTAAATTTCTAGCAGCGCTGTACACTTTTCGAAGAATCTTTTTATATTTACGTATATATATGCGTAGGCGGTTACACGGCTGAATTTCTTGTATCATCTCCAAATTTATTAGATTATTTTTAGATATTTCAGTACCTTTCGTGAACCATTTTTGAGGTTTATATTTTTTGTTACACTTTTTCTTAGGGAAAGCTATGTCATAATAAAATTTGATTGCGCTTTGTAGAATCTCCATTCCTGTACCCGTATCATTACAAGTATTTATTTGATTTTTAAGCTGTACAAAATCTTTATTGAAAAGGTAATGAAAATATTTTTTATTACTAACTGTTATATGTCTTGTAAATCGTGTACACATGTCATCGGTATTATTAATTAAAGATTTGTCAAATATTTTCAACTCAATTATTCTATGGTCAGCTATTTTTCTATTCAAAACAGTACTTTCACAAGCATCAAAATTTAGAAGGAAATTATCTATACAAGTAGCACTTTTTTTTTCGATTCTAGTAGGCTCGTTGATTACAAATTTATAACTAAAATTAGATACAACTTTTAATAGTCTTTGGATATGTTTGTCAGTTTTTAAAATGTTTAAATTAAAATCGCCGGTAATTACAATTCTTTTATCTTCTTTGTTCAATTTTTGTAATAGTTTGTTTAATATGTCAAAAAATAAATAGATGTCCTTATCAGGTCTGTAGGCTGCAATAACGATTAGTTTCAATTTTTTTATTTCTATAGCGGCCAATTCAAAATTCATCTCAAATGATAAATTAGCTATGTCATGTCTTACCCTATAGTCTATACCACGTTTAACAAAAACTGCTGCTCCACCGTGAATGAAAAACTTTCTATTAAAATAAGCAGCCAGTTCGAATCCTGGAATGATCATAGTATCAACATTGTCATCATGCATATGATGTATGTAATACGATAATAGATATGATATGATACATGGATATTTTTGTGCATCGTATAGTGTTATAATTAAAAAAAAACCCACTAGGATCATCATATTTCTACTAACTTTCCTATCTCACAGCTGACATAGACAGAGATACGAACACTTAATAATGATATTACCTGACATATGATTATTTTAAAGGATAATAATTATCAGTTCCTAGTAGTCTTGTAGAAGCCCTTATAGTAAGGCTTTTAGTTCGGGAAGCACTTAATATACCTCCTGGTTATCCGAGTGACCGCTGATGGGTGTAACGTGAGGGCGCCCCGACCCGGCAGAGGGTGGCCGGAGTAGAGTAGCACAGAGAAACTAGTTATGTAAGTTATGAATAGCTATAAAGTAAGAGGATTTATGAAGCTTACCATCAAAATTATTATTAAAAAAAAATAAAACATTAAAAATTGCTTTAAGTGTTTGTGGAGCTTTGCAGTCTATCCCGGAATAAAAGATATGGATCTAACTATTTATACATTAATTTTTGCATAGAAGATGAGGTCATCGAAGACTAAACACAAAGACTAAAAAAAATAGTCAACAAAACAAACCAACCAGCCCATCAAAGTATGGTCAAATTATTGCATTAGTAGATTTACTAGCTGTTTATGAGAAAAATATTTTTTCCAATATTGCAACTGCATGTATGCTATATGTATGGTTATGTCGGTTACGAGTATTATTTCAACACATTGTGCTCAAGTTGAAGTAGTCATTACTAGGAATATCTCTGTAAAGGCCTACTCCAGAGAGGGTTGAGGGCCAGCACATGTTCAGCGGAGTGGTTCGAGTAATCGACGATTTACGTAAAATACGGACGGAATACCTATTGACATAGCGGGATCGGTGCTCGGGGTCTAAAGGACCCCCAATGATGGCGGCTCGAGGTCTGTATGACCCTGAATGGTACATGCCACGTGGAGTGCCCCATTCGATGATATTTTATGGAAGTGCTATAAAAATTATTGGAAAATTTTGCCCACCCTTTTATTTAAGCAAAGTTGGTTTCATAAAAAAATGTGTAGCAGTTTAAGATGTATGTAATATTGTATGTGTGTTCAGACATAAGGTCAATGTACAAAAATATATGCCAAATTATTGCATCCAAGCCAAATTTAAGGCAAACTACTTGAAATATCCGAGCATATCTCGTGGAATGTAATATCCTCAAGTTTAGATTAATTCGAAGCCTTAAAGCTGGCCATCTCGACTGATGGAGCTCATATACTTGCCTACTCAAACCCGCTGGGATTTTACGGCAGTTTCTAGCAGGTAAAGTATGGATGTTACATATTTTATAACGTTTAACCTTACTTAATTGTATTATTTATCTAATCTAAATGATTAGCCTTAGCACTTCGAAAATAATTAACATGTAACGTCATTCGAATTAAAATGTTGATTTTTTTATGAACGAGCTTCAATTTTATACAATTAGCATTGTTGACACATATTTCAGTTCAAATGTGAGAATTCCCTAAAATGTCACAAATTTATTTGTTTTCATAATATCTAGACAGACACATTCGCTGTCTTGAGCTTCATTCTGTCTTTTAATCGGTTAATTACTCATTTTTAAAGACAATACGTTGAAATTTTGGGCTGCACACTACTGCAGATCTAAGATTTTAGATGTTAGGTCATAAAATAATAAACACTATACTAAGCCCAGTAAACACAAGGCATTAGCTCTCAATGGGTACTAAGGTAAATATTAAGTACTAAATACCCATCGATTATACTTCAACAATGTATTCATGGATGAAACCAATATAATACATCGCTTTTATTACCATTATATTAACGCTATACAATGGGAAGTTTTTAAAATAGTTAAAGTTTAGTCCATTGTACATAGTTGTAAGTTGTATATTATAGGCGGAGCTTAGAGGTCGATTACAGAGTTTAAATGTTAGTATTAATTATTATGTGATACACCTACGAATGTATGAATAGAATTATTAGTGAAATAACTGTACTAATTGCCAATAAATATAACTAAACCATCAAATGAATAGTGGTTGAGCGTACTCGTAAGCTTTTTAGCATAAAATATAAGTACAAATTGAAACTAGGATTGAGGTTTCGTAAAATGATGATCGATAGTATTTCGTTATATATAATAATGGTAATGAGAGTTAGAACTATGTTAGTGTTGTTAGGTTTTAATGATGTGGTTCTAATGTGTGCTTTATACAAAGTCGGTTACGTTTTTCTTTAACATATATAATTGAAACATACATTAAAAACTTACGCATAAGTAAGCTAAATAATATAACGTAAAAATAAGCTAAAATAACATTATATTATAACAGTCATATTTGAATTTCATGTCAATAACTTTCGTTTACCAACAGTGAAGCTTTATTACCTGCCATATTTCGCTGCATTATTATACCTTCTGAGAAGCTCTGTACCGTCGCAAAATAACTTTTAATTACAAAAAGCTCACACAAAGCTCTTCAAAAATATTGTTACAGCGTGTTTTGAGTAAGCCGTTTGTAGAATAAAACGCGAAAGCTCCACCTTTATTTGGGCTTCGTAAACTTTCACCTTTACGCTTTTGCACAACTTTGGGACTTTTCTACTTAGCAACGGAATATTTAAAAATATGTGAGTCGAGAAATGTTGTCATGGAAAGTTATGTGAGATGAACTCACGAACTTACATGGAATCTGTGAGAGATTCGATAAAAGATGTTATTTGAATGCGAGATGTTCAGAATAAGAAGGATGGTGTGGCGGACGGACTTATAAACTCTTTGACACATACTCGAAGCAACAAAAAACAATAATAGAGCAAAAACATTCACATAATTATAAAACGACATATTGTTTCTTTTACTACTTTTGTAATGAAGAAGATTACAGCTTGCTTTCAAGATGTCTCCATTATTTCATGAGATTATAAGTATTTACTAAGATTTACCATCAACATTCCCATTAAAACCTTCCTCACCACAGTTAGCTTGACTTGAATCCTTAGTAAGGTTCCCGGCAGCCGCGCGCGGGCTTGTGATACAACACAAAGGAATGGGTAGATGCTAATGCCACGGAGCCGGATTCAATTCCAGTCGGAGGGACGCAAGTTAACTAGCTCTTTATTGCATTGTCATACTTATTACTTAGATCAAGTTGTGGCTAGCTTCTTTCTTTGTTCTTCTTGAAATTAAATATTTTTTTAGTTTTCTAACTGAGAGTAAAGTTTCTTTTTTACACGCGCAGCGCATTGTAAATATTACAAATAAAAATCTTTTTTAAACCCAAAAACTTACTCATTACGCTTGTTAACAGTGAAGTGGTGAAAGTACCTAAGTAAAGCAGAAAGCCAAGAAGTTTATAATAGGTTATAATGATGAAGCAATCATTGAATATAAAATGAGCCAATGAAAGTGTTTTTTTTTTTCATAATATGCAAAAGCAAACATAAAAATTTAATCGCTTTTATTTGCGATGGATGCTTATAGTTTGCGGTATTGTTTAATTACTTTTTTTTTGTTTTTGATTCCTCTTACAGAACAGTTTTGTGTGGAAATTACGGATTGAAGATGAAGACTAAACGTTGAAGACACTCTTGTAATGTTATAAGTCATCAGTAATCAAAACTCTATACAATAAAAAAGATATTGTATTATTAGTATGAAGGTCCAAGGTGGCTCTGGACCCTCGTAAGCTGTATCTTGCGCGCGCGGGCTGACGGCTGCAAGCTGCGCAGTGATAGTCACCGAGTGTCACCTTGCTAGATATTGTTACTGCTCCCACATGTAGCGAACACATTGTACTTAATAAGTTAACTGGACAGTGGCGAAATCTGACAAACCAATTTTTTGTTGATAGTTACGTATAAGGATCAGCTTTAAATTGTACAAATAAACGAAAAGATTTAATAATGACACAGTGATGTTATCCAGTGTTTATTAGCTTTTGTGAATACACTGTAAAATTATCATACTAGTGTATCAGAAAAACGCAAAATATTTAAAATAAAATATTCTAAACATAACACGGCAATAAATAGCTGATAATATACAGCAGCTTTAGTCTTAATTTCCACACCTTTGATAAAGGGGCCCATTTGGTCGAAATTAAAATTTCCTCTCGTAATTTAAATAATGTATTCACGTTCATTACCCGAGGTTCCTGTACACAGGTAAATAATTCTAGGAGCGGTGGAGACCGGCGCCGGCCCGGTCATGTCACGCCGGTCCGGTGGAAACATGACCAGCCACCCGGGTACTCATAGACCAGGACAGATAAATGTATCATTGAAACTGTAGCTCGGTGCGTTGTGACGGATAGAAAAATAGCTAGAAAAAATGTTAATTGGCTTTCTACATATTATGTAAATTTCCATAATTTATCAATAAAAATTTGTATCTGTATATTAGATGAAACTTATGAATGAAAGTTTTTATATAAAACGATTTTGAAACTGAAAACTGCTTTAGTTTTCACGCCGAACAATGTATGGGTTACGTGAGGCACGCTCGTGATTATTGTATGATCTGAAACATATCTTTGCGTATGAAATTTAATCAACAAAATAAATTGTTTGTCCAAAAAAGACGTTGCACAATGAGTATCACGAACAAATAAACCTATGATATATGTATATTCGTACCAGCAGTATGTCTGTATTGTATCGGTCGCATGGTGCCCGGCGGCAGGTAGCATGTGCCTGTGGTCGGGTCGCGCTGCGGTCCCATTAAGCCCGCCACCTAGCAGGCCATCCATCAGGCGCGTGAATAAATCAGCAGTTTGGCCCCCTCCCCCCCCCCTTACCTGCCCGGATATGAGCTGCCCGGGTAATGTGCCCTATCACTGATCTATACTGGCTCATAGACACTGATTTACTGGCTGTCAATGTATGTATCTGACCATAATATGATTAACTTCAATTACCTTTCTGTAATCCTACATTCAAGACAAAAACTAGTCAAACAACTAGTAGAACAACTAGTAGAACAAATTTTTAATATAATATTTGTATGTTCAGCGTAATACCTACTAATTCCATTAATTCTAACTATGTATATTTGTGGTCAGTATTTTAATAAATCATACAATACAAGCCAGTTGGGTGTACGAACTTGCTGGTAACATACATTTGTACTACCTACGTTCGCTTTTATAGTTTTTTTTACACTTTTTTACCAACTTCTAACTAAATAACAAAGCACAATGTGATTCCTATGGAGGCATGATAAAGGTCTCAAACTTGTTATTGTTTTACAATTTCACGTTTTGTTTCACCAAAACACAGGATAACAAAAGCAGCGAGAAGTTACTCGTAGCGAAGTCGTATTAAGGTGCGTCTGAAGTAGGAAAATGTATTGTTTTATAATTTGTTTGTCATGACATTTGTACGTAAATGGCTTACACATTCTCTTTTACAGTCTATAATTTCTTCACTTCTTTGTATGAGTTATCTATCATGTCTGTTATTAATAAAATTCTGAAACGTATGCTTAGAAGTAAAAAAAAAATACTTAAAACAGACAATAAGCTTATTTTCTCGTAAAACGGGTCATATACTTGTGGTATGACGTTTTATTTCCTCGTGTGAGTTATTTCATGAGGGTAGATAGCCCTCAGACGAACATAAACAAAAATTACCTTCACATGGCGAGATGGAACCGCGTCTCGCCAAATTAGCTTTTCCGGCTTTTTCCTTCCTGGCAGGATTCAAACAAATAGAAACGCACAAGAATGGGATGGTGATAGATATGTTGTATTTAGATTCATGGCTCCATTTAAAGCGTATTTGTTGAGGTAATTCTGTTAGCGGCTGGCATGTGGCATATGGCTGGTAGATGAAAGAACTTAACCTTGATTATCCAATAATATACCTATAATATATAATAATTGCTTACCACAGGTGATTAATTAGTCTAGTGCTAATCCGAAAAATGTTTTAATAACTATTTATATATTTTAAGATTTGCTACTATGCAATAGTAAACCAAGCAAAAAATCACTGTTTAATTATATAATAGTACTAATCCATTAGCAAACAAATATGTATAAATCATTATGTTATAATAATATCCCGCTCCTGTGTCCACGCGTTCTTAACATAAGCCCCTTACGCCGGAGGTGTCTGCAAGAATCTCCTCCAACTGGCTCCAATGTCATACCCTCTTCAAATATCACTCCAAAGGCTTACAATTATACCGTCCAGTACCACTTTCTGTGTTATATAATGCAGCACTGAATGATTTTGGATTTCTCAATTTGTCTATTTTTATATAGGTACATATACATATAAAACTCAAAGATGACTGACTGACTGACATAGTGATCTATCAACGCACAGCCCAAACCAATGGACAGACTGGGCTGAAATTTGGTATGCAGGTAGGTGCTATGACGTGGGCATCCGCAATTTTTTTTAAATGCCACTTTTAAAGGGCTGTTATAGGGGTGTAATATAATCCAAGTTTTACTAGTAAGTATATGATAGTGGTTAATTTGGTATTTATCAATAAAATACATCTTTATAATAAGTCATAATATTATATACATTTTTAATCAAAGTTATGCTTAGCTATATTAAATAAAATAAATTGATTAATTAATTGTCAGACAATAAGTTGGACACACGTTGGCGATGCAGTTAAATCGTCCACTTCTATGACTAAACTAGTTAAAAACAAAAAACTCAAAATATCTATCATCGCCGGCAGCTCATAGAACCCACTGCAAGACATAAGCCTTGTCCCTCAAATTATCCTTTCTTTTTAACCGACTTCATTGTAATCTAAGTTCTCCATTCTAGCTAGTAGCTACTTTGTCCACATGCCAACTGTTAGTCCACTTACAACTGTATATTGAAGTAAAACGTTACATAAATATTTTAAATAGTATGCCTGGAATATAACGAAAAGGAGAATCCCAAAAGATAATAATATGGTCTTATAAACGACTTACATTCAGCCTTCGTATTTGATTCTTGGAAGGTACCTAACTCCTAAAGAAAGCTCTTACCCTAAACGAATGTGAAACATAGGTATAATAGATAAACTATTGATTTGTCTCAAACTAGAACTTACAATATATCTAGATTTGCTCACAGAATTGAAAAGTCAAGTGATTGATTGTTTTTCGTGTTTTTCATCTGTTTTAAAAGCGCCCAATGCGAGATATTATGTTACAAGACATTGTATACTATAAACAAAATTTCAGTTACGGGTACCATGAAAATTACTTTTTAGCATATTTATTTATTTATATATTTTATGCAAAAGATTTATAAAAATCAACACCAACGTTAAATAAAATATAACAATATAATAAATGGTAAATTTTGGTGACAGCAAGATGCGGAAGTGAAGCATTTTCCCGCTTCCTTAGGATTCTTATGAAAATTGTTTTGCGAGCAATTCGTATAATACCTTGCAGGTCGGGACTCCGATTCGGAATTTTGTACTTACCTATGAATTTTGCTTGGAAATTGTGTCGAGATTTCACCCACTTATTATATCAACTTATTAAGATGGTGTCATAGTTTTGTTTTTTTCTCTAAAACTAAGATAATGTGGTTGAATCGTTCCAGACTGGCTGACAGTGACGTGGGCGCAGGGTGGGATGCAACTGCAGGCCAACGCCACAGACGACGCTGACTCTGCCAAAGCTAGGTGAGTGTACACACTGTGCTACTCGTATATTATCAACCTGAGAGTCCTTTTTCCAAATTCTTGTTTGTCTGGTTTCTAACCATTTGTTATTTTTAAACAAAAAGAAAAAAATACATCATACTTGTACTGATTTAATTTTAGCTGAGTATAGTGTTACAATAATGTAATAAAGAAGTGCTATCTAAATAATTTTTCGTATCCCGTGCCGGGCTATTGAAGTCATTCTGTATTTTTAAACGATAACTTTAGTTTTCATGTCTTTTCTGGAGATAACATGTCAGATTTGAAACCTTTAGATAGGTTTATTTTGTCAAAATGTACTTTGTAATTCGATGTTAAAACATTTCATCACATGTTTGTTCAAATTTTTCTATAGGTACAAGTAACTAATAAGAATCACCTGGCTTTAAAATCACTTCTAGACACGAGTAAGTACAGTACTTCCATCCCACTATCTCGGACGACAACAGACAGTTTTATGCGCGGTGAAGCCGCTGTGTTTAATCACTTAGCCGCAGATTACCACTGCTTTAGATAAATATCAAAATTACGTGAAATGATCATTTATTTCAGATAAATAGGATAAAAATACAAATGATACCTATTATAGAATTGAAAGCTTCTAAAAACCACCTGTTATTGTCCAATTTATTCAAATAGCTTTCAAAATTCTTAGAGTGATATCATACCTTACCTTACCTGTAGCGAAATCTTATGCCAAGCTAAGATGTAAAAACATATATTGGATACGTACGTATCATGCAACTATAAAATACATGTTCTATCTTACTATTGCATTTCTCTTTGCGATATTTGAATCTTCTCCCCAGTAGCCTGCAATTTTAGTTAAATCCTTAAATTTGAATCTCGAGTGATTAATATTAATAGATAAGAAGTATCTTTCATCTTACCACAGTAATCTACGTCACCAAGTCGCCCGGGGCGCTCCTCCGACTTGAGAACTAGTTGTGCGGAAATTAGTCGACAACTCGTGACAGTTGGGATCATAACCACAATGCTACCAGATATTATTTACGTAGGGCCCTTCTTAAGACGTGCGCTGAGATTTAGCGTTGTTTATTGACCGTTGACATAAAAGGGGGGTCACAAGTTTGATGTGTTTGTGTATCTGGCTTTGACAGCAAAACTTAAAGTATGAATTTATAAATATATATAAACTTATTCAATTTGTCGTTCAAAAGCTAGTTCAATAAAAAGTGCTCTTAGCTAGAATCCAGCAAGTGCCCAGATATTATAAAATGTATTTTTTCTACGCAACCTATCGAAATATATAAGCTGGAGTTGTGTAAAGGGACTAAACCACAAATTATGCAATATTTACCAATCAACTTGTGGTCTACGTCACAGTACAGCGATCGCAGTTCACATCGAGCTATACATAATGTAAGTTGAGTTTGTATATAAAGTCCTCCTAAAATATCTGAAACATAGGTAACTTACCAGTCTCCTTCGAACATTTCAGTTGTTTGAATATTATTTAGAATAATATAATATTATATAGTAATAATAATAATATTATATAGAAGCCTCAAGCACCAGTTATCACGTGTGTACAATAAGCAGCAGTGGCTCCGCCTCCCGGCTCCAGCTGCGATTGGCGCAGATTGGGGCGGATTTGAGGCAAATCAGCGGATTCATGCGCCGGGATACGAGCCCAGGGCTTAATGTACTGAAAACTGATATTACACCTCGTCAGTACTTATGTACTTGCTTGTGATGTTTCGTTTAAACACATTCAATAAAAAAACAGTAAATTGGAATTAAAACTAAAAGTCTGTTAAAATTTTGAACTGAAGTTGTGAGTAAATAGTCTAGTAGACATGCAAATAAATGTTATCTTCTTCTTCGTATGAGAGCGCCGACTCTTATTATATAGGTAGATGTCTTGAAAATAAGATTACTTACTTAACATGAATTTTTCATAAATACAAAGCCACGCTAAACAACTAGTAAAACATAACTCTAAAGTCCAATAAAAGCAGTAACAAGTTAGTATCTATATATACATACATATATCTGCACGTGGTGTCTGTCTAGTATTGAACTAGGGTACAACAGGCCGCGGTCTCGACCGGTTGCCTTCTATAGCTGTCATACAATGTTATTAAGTACCAAGTATTGTGCTTTTAAACGAACTTACGAGTTTCTAACGTGCCTTAACTGATACCTTGGAAGAGCGGCTGCAATTATAGATTCTCGTGGTTTCATGCTGTACCGGTATCATAAGTAACCTATATCAGGGACCAACACTACCACCATACCCGCAATAACTATGATTCACTACTCCTGTGGCGTTTAAGGATAACAAGCTGACCAAAACCATACTTTCGCTGATATACTTAAAATGGTACATTGTTGTTTGATCCACAAAAGCTGAAATTTACATACCTATTGCTTAAAAGCGTAAGATGCAAATATTTAAGTACCCAACTGTCCTGACAGTGCAGATCCTCATATAAAGTTCTATACACGCTAGAGTAAATTGTTGTATGAGTGTATTCCCCTGCACCCCTGTATGTACTCTGTACTCCAGTCAGAGTGCGGTGGGCCGCAGGAAGTTGTCCCGGTACCCGCTGTAGAGTGTAGTTCAATTCACTACGCAACTCGCTCCGAGTTATTCTTCTAGTTCTCATTTAAATGCAATTCTTGTGTATAGAAATATGTATGTATGTATTTACTTAAAGAAATTTTCTTTATATCAAATCGAGAGTGGCCAATTCTAGTGTCGATAGATAATCAAGCTGCCTTAAGGGCCTCTGACATGGCTTAACGACTGCCAATAAATAAAATTATATTATTCATTTTATAGAATGAATAAATAAAATTATAACATGTATACCATTAGTGAAATGTTTTCAAATGCTAGCCATAAAAACAACACACGTTGAAAAATGTAGAACGAGCAAAATATACATTTATAGTAACTGTTAAACAGTCTGTTAGTACTAAGAGAACTTAGTAACTACAAGTCATGATTTAATATCATTTATGCGTATATCAAAGTATTAGCAAACCCATTCGTTAGCGCCACCTATCTACACCTGCTTCAAATCCAGGTCTTGTAAAATATCTAAGTCCTCACGAGGCTTAGGTTCCCATTAGCAGGAATGTTCTCGAAACTTCCTTTTGACGAGATTAGTGCTGAAGACTGGGACTCGAACATAAGCCTACAATTTCTCATTTCATAAAGACAAATGTGTTTTCAAGACTTATCTCTTGAACATCCTTACAAATTGGAGGCCGTTTAAGGGCGTGGCTGTCGAGTGCTAGCAATCTGCTTTACTGGATGGCACGCCGTACATTGCAGTGTTTTCTTAGTTTTAAAAGTTTAGTCTATTAGTTATTTAAAAGTTTGTTCAGCAAATTTTTAACGAATCTGTTTTACAAATGATAATCGTATAATAATAAGATATCGGTTACTAATCAAGTTGTTATACCTAATGCTATTGAAATCTAGATAATAGCAGAAAATACATTTTCTATGGCTTATGTTTGGCAAAATATGTATTACCTTATTAATTTGATCAACAATTTAATAATGATATAGGCTTTAAATCCAAATAAGGTAGAATCCGATTTACAAATGATGATCCAAATCAGGAGCCGATTTCATTACATTGAGATCATGATTGAGAGGAAAAATTACAAAATAAAAAATGTTGTTCATTTATGTGCGGGCGTCGTTTCCATCTGACACTGTCAGCGCAAGGTGACACTAGCAGCTCCGTGACGTCACGTGACAGACGGCGTGACAATTAATCACGGAGTGTCACATGTTCGCGGGAAATGATATATTTGCCCCTCATTATACGGGGAAGGGACAAATTAAACGTTTGTTTTGTTTTTCTTAAGTGAGCCTCTTTTGTAAGATGTTGTGAGGAGACGAATTTGTTTGATAGGACATCATGGAATAGCCATTGTTTTAATTTTTTTTCTTTAGTCAAAACAAGTCAAATTGATAATATTAGTAGTATAATAAGCTCCTCACATTTTATTTTTCTGTTAAAATAACAACTTACCTATAAACTCAAAATTCTGTATGATAAAGCAATAAATAATATATAATAATATAATTTCTGTTGACGACTTAGTCGCATTGTATCTCATTTTAATCCCATATAACTGAGCACATACGTACCGTACCTAGTACAACGTAACCATCCTCGACCTATTATTGTCATCCGAAGCTCGCTCCGCTGTCTCAAGGGTCGTGTAGTAACCGGCACAGTATAATACATATAAATACTAGTAATATTTCTCAGTACCTGATGTATTACACTTCCACGCACAGTGGTATGAGGCTTTATGAGTATTCGTATCTCGTATTGATAAGATTCGAAGTCTTCTTCAACCTTATTTGTGTAAAGGTTAATGTACTGATGAATAAAAATTTAAATTTATTAAATTGAATTGTTGGCGGAAAAAATTGGCAACCATAGAAACAGTGTGAGCAATCGTATTCACTTCAAATTGTATTTTTTATATGATTTTTTTCCATAATTCATCAAAACCAAAATCATTTATTGCACTTATGAATACAGACAGATGGTATAAAATATAAATAGTTCTCCACAGGTCTACCTTTCGGTGTGCAACTATTAAAGTGTTACATCATTTTAAAACAATTAATTTATTCCCTTGCGAACATGGGTATATATGTACAAAGATCTTAAATATGAAACAAAATTTAAAAAGTGCACCACATTCCGCCTATGACATACAAAGATTTGTTACAGAAGATTATCTTATTAATTAAACTTACTGTATCAATTTTAATGATATAGGCTTAGATTCCAATTATCGTAATAAACCTAGTTGAGGGTAGTCTTAGACTTAACTTTAATAAATCAGTTGTCATTGTGATGCATAACCGAGTGGTTTAATTTATCAATACTCCCTGCTACAACATGGTGTCAGGTGTAAACTAGTTTTTGGAAAGTATAGTGTTGGTTCGTTGACCTCGGGGGGCAACTCAGTCGTCGAACAATGTCAAAAGACATCATGTTGACGGCTTTGCAGCAGCCGGCTCCCATGAGCGAGGACGGCAACATGGCAGCGAACTGGCGGGATTGGAAATCTACCTTCGACTTTTATCTTTTTGCGTCCGGCAAAGATAATTCATCGTCCCGTCAAGAAATAACGCACACTTCGCGTTATTTCTTCATGTGATCAGGAAGTGTGGCCGTGAAATTCTTGAGGATTTAGAGTTAGACAAAGATGCCCTGTTAAACTACGACGTACTTGTGAAAAAGTTTCAAAAGCATTGTGATCCGACGCGCAATATTAACTACGAGCGTCACGTATTTTTTTTAAACTTATCAACGCGAGGACACTTTCGATAAGTTTCTAAGTGCGCTAAAGTCAAAAAGTAGGTCGTGTGAGTTCGGTCCATTACGTAACAGTCTCATCGTGACCCAGATCATTCGGGGGCTCAGAGATGCCAGCATACGTGAGAAGATGCTAGCGAAAACCAAACTGGATCTGGAGAGTGCGGTCACGTGGTGCCGCGCCGTGGAGACGGCGGGCAAGCAGGCGGAGGCGTGCGCCGAAGCGGGCCGGCCGGGGGCCGCCGCCGGCGCCGGCGCCGAGCGAGCGCCGCATTTCGAGCTGGAGGCGATACGCGCGGGTGCCGCGCGGCAGCCGCGCGCTGCGCTCCGCCGCCCGGACGGGGCCGGCGCGGGCCGCAGCCAGGGAGCCGCCGCGTCTGTGTGGTTATTGCGGACGTAAACATGTTAATAATCAGTGCCCGGCGCGTAATATTAAGTGCTATCGGTGCAACCGCATCGGTCATTATTCGCGAATGTGTCAAGCTAAGTTTCTGGGTGAGTTGGAGGAGCAACAAGACCCTGATGAGGACAGCACCGAGTTTGTATGTGAGTCAGTATTGCATTCCTTATCTATCGACGAAATACGCGACAACCGTAATGCGTGGTTTGAGGACGTGAAGGTTGATGACAATACAATGATGTTACCGTTATGTCTATTTATGATTTCCGCGCGGCGTATTCGAGGAGAGTTCTAAGCTATGTACATTCGCCTTTTGGAAGATATCGATGGCTACGCATGCCATTCGGTATCTTTTTTTTTTTTTTTTTTATTTAGTTCATCAATAGAATTGTACTACAATTAAAACTTATAACTAAATACACAAATATATAACGATATGTACGCTTCCTTAAACAATGAACCTAGCTAACTTAACATTAGTGACAAAAATAAAACCTACCACCACTTTAAAATAGACATACCTACACAAAAATATAATACAAAAAACATTAACTAGTATTTAAATAACTTATTCAAATTCAATTTTACCGAAGATAGAGAACCTTTATTAAAGACATCAATAAACAGCCTGATATTATCTCTGTTGTATACATCACACATACGGTTAACCGGGGAAAACTTAAGAACATTAGTACGACATCTAGCCGGGGTGAAACTATTTTTCCATAGCGTCCTTGCCTTAGGCAATGGTACTCTGATGTTCATCTTTGCTAATACCTCTGGACAATCAACGATTCCGTTTATCAATTTATATAACATTAGAACGTCGGCCATTTCCCGACGTATTTTCAATGATGTGATTTTAAAATGTTCAAGTCTAGAATGGTAGGATCGAAGCTTTTTACATTTGAATGTCATAAAGGCCAAATGGTATAAAAATAATTTCTGTACTTTCTCTATATCCTCAGAATGATTTTCGTATCCAGGATTCCACACTACAGAACAGTATTCTAAAACACTACGTGATAGGCTGTTAAAAAGAGTTATTGAAAGTTCTTTATTTAGGAAGCCCTTTGCTTGTCGTGACACGAAACCGACCATCTTTCTCGCTTTTCTAGTGATTGTGTCCACATGCTCTCTAAAGTCCAGCCTTTTGTCAATTATAACACCTAAATCACGGATAGACTGCACTTCCTCCAATGGGGAATTACCTATATGGTACTGTGCCGGAAAATCGGTATCAATTGTGCAACGGAAATATTTCATCACGAAATGTGTAAAATATTTGCTATGCCTGGTGTTGAGGTTTTCGCCGATGATTTATTGATTTACGGAGTCGATAAAGCCTCACATGATCAACGACTCAGGGAGGTACTCAGGAGGGCGGTCGAGTACGGGGTCAAATTTAACAAACAAAAATGTGTGTTTGGGGCGGCTGAAGTTGAGTTTTTGGGACATACGCTGAACGGTTCAGGTATCAGTCCGACCGCTAGCCGAGTTAGTGCGATAAATAACATACCAACGCCGACCGATAAGAAACAATTAGAGCGTTTTTTAGGAATGACGAATTATTTATTGAGGTTTATTCCTAACTATGCGACGGTGGCGGCACCGTTGCGGAGTTTAATGAAGAAAGACCAAGTATTTGAATGGTTACATGTCCACGACGAATCATTCGAGCAACTGAAGCGGGCGGCCAGCAGCGCCCCCGTGCTGCGGTACTACTCGCCTGACGAGCCGGTCACGCTGGCAGTAGACGCCAGCGCGCACGGGCTGGGCGCGTGCCTGCTGCAGGCCGGCCAGCCCGTGGCCTACGCCGCGCGCACGCTCACACCCACCGAGAAGCGGTGAACGCAAATAGAAAAAGAAATGCTCGCCATTTACTTCGGGTGCATAAGATTTCATTTCTATATTTATGGACACAGTGAAGTCACGGTGGAAAGTGATCATAAACCGTTAGAAACGATAGTGCGGAAACCGCTGAATGAGACGCCACCGCGGCTTCAGTGCATGTTGCTGAAACTGCAGGCGCACCGGCTGCACGTGGTGTACAAGCCGGGTAAGTACATGCACGTAGCCGACGCGCTGTCGCGCGCTGCGACCGAGCAGGGAGCGCGCGCAGACTCCTGCGAGGATGACGTCACCGTGCACGTGAATGCCGTGTACGATGGTTTGGACGCGAACGACCAGAAATTAGAACGCATTCGGATCGAAACCCAGAAGGATACCGTACTTTCGGCGGTGATCGGCTATTATCACAAAGGATGGCCGAACGATAAAAATCAAGTGTGTAAATCGGCTCGCCCATACTGGACTTTCAGACATGAATTGTACGAAATAAACGAATTGTTATTTCTCAACAAAAGAGTGGTTATCCCGCATAGTTTACGTAAAGACCTGCTAGCTCGCATTCACGAGGGGCACTTGGGTATCGAGAAGTGCAGAAGACGCGCGCATGAGGCTGTGTGGTGGCCCGGCATGGGTGCGCAGATCGAGGAGTGCGTGCAGCGCTGCGAGGCGTGCCAGCGCCACCGCGCCGCGCCCGCGCGCGAGCTGCTTGCGCCGCACAGCGTGCCGTCGCGCGCCTTGGACACGCTCGCCGCCAACATATTCATTCACGGTAACATTAGAAAAATGAAGAAGTACTACGATCGAGGCACTAAATCATTACCAGCTTTGTGTCCTGGGGAACAAGTTCGTGTTAAAGATGGTAAGGTTTGGAACAAAGCGGAGATAATCAGGGAGGCTGATGGTGAGCGCTCGTATTGGCTCAAAACTGATAACGGTACGTACAGGCGCAATAGGTCGCATATAATATCGCAGAATAACAAGCGCGCAGTTACAGGTGCTCGGCATAGTTTTGTAAATATTGACAACTCAGTCCACCGGCCGACGCCGCCCGGCGAGGCTGTCTCGGCACCTCCTCCACTGTCCGCGCGCGCGGGGGAGGGAGGCAGCCAGCCTGCGCCTGCAGCGGCTGCGGCAGCCTCTAATAAAGTGTCTCGTAGTGGCAGGCTTATTAAGCCACCACAAAGATTTGTATGTACTTAGTTAAGTTTATCAGTTAAGAAATGTATTAAGTTTGTGTTTACAATTTGAAGTAGTATTTATTACTGTTGAGTTCTTTACACATATAATTAGATTTAATTAATGTGAGTTAGAAAAGCCTTAGATATGTACTTATATATATTTTTAGTTAAAAAAAATGTAGATGGTAATAACATCAATTGATTATTATTAGAGTAGTGTGTAAGTAGATAGTGTTATCTTGCTTTTTAATTTAAGTTTAATTCACTGATAAGAGAAGGGAGATGTTGAGGGTAGTCTTAGACTTAACTTTAATAAATCAGTTGTCTTTGTGATGCATAACCGAGTGGTTTAATTTATCAATACTCCCTGCTACAACAAATCTGAAATTTTACTCCACAAGACGTACAATATTCTTTATTTGTATTTGTTGATACAGATGCGGTCGCGCGGGCAGCCTCGCAGCGACCCCTGGTGAGAAGCTGCTGGAGTTGCTGCGACCCAGCTCGGGCACGCCACGGCGCCACTCCACGGCGGCGTGCGCGCCCGCGCCTCGCTCCGGGGGCTTCGTCTACTGCCCGTCCGACGCCCTGCCGTACTGCCCGCCCTCGAGGATACCGCCGCCACGACCTATCATCAAGGTAACTCATATTTACACTATTCATAGTTGGTACTGTATGAAGTGTCCCACACATATATGTATAAAATAACAATTTTGACTCTTCCTCGCAGCTACCGCCGCCTCCTCAAGTGCAAGTGCAGCCGGCGCCGCCCGCCCCGCCTCCAGTCCCGCAGCGCACCGCCCCGGTGGTGGCTCCACTCCCAGTCCCACCGCCAGCCCCACCTCGCCGCGCCAGCCCGCAGCCACCGCGCCGGGTTCCACCGCCCACGCCGCCCAGACCTCTTACCAACGTAGACCCCAACGGAAACCAGAGGACACAGCGAACAGTGGGCCCAGTCTCACCACAACCTCGCCTGGATTGCAACAAGAACCCGCAGCCGACGATACCTCGACGGCCGTCACAGAAGATAGCAGAGAACCTCCCGCCGATCAATACCAACGGAACTATGAAGAGGTCACCGAGCTCTGGTTCCAATATTAGTGTCAGACAAGACTCCAACGTTTCTTCCGATTCGTTCAGGTTAATTCTGTTGTTTTTATTCATTCAATTTTAATATGAACGACTCATTCTAGTAACTCTGAAATAGCTCTAACGTATGTAAGTGTTAGAGCTATTTTAGAGTCGGTATTATTTTAATATGACAAAAGAAGAAGAAGAATATGACAAACAGCCAGGATTTATGATTTGACGTACCATAGAAACTCAAGTCTTAAATTGTCTTATTAACACCAAATGGAAATGCTGACTACGAGCTGTCTTGCTCAACTTTAACCAACGTAATATGTTTATTTCCAGTCAAACGTCTTCCCCCTCGTACACGACAAAGACGATGGAAGCCCCCCTGCTCCCGCACCAGCACGTCAACAAGAGCCTCAACGCCAAGATAGCTCGCGGGCTCATGCTGAAGGAGCAGCAGGAGAAGGAAGCTGCCAACTCCTCCATCACCAAGAGCATGTCCACTCCGGCCTCGCTGCAGACCATTGTACGCTTCCAGAATGGGAGCAACATGTCATTGCATCATCGGGTGAGTCTGCAGAAATTTTCTGTCGTTCTAGAAATTCGTTGGTATATACCAAACTAGGTGTCGGTCTGTTTCTTGATACCCATTATTAGCACGTATTGAGTTATTTTCTGTCTGTATTGGATGTTTTAGTCCTTAGAATAGATACGCTGCACTAAAATATTCCTACGATGAATTTCCACAAATTTCTTTGGTCATTTTCTCTGTTCACGAAGTGAGCTCTCGTCCTTTTTTATTTTAGTTTTGCTTTGCAGAGCGACTGCCACCACCTCCGCTAGTTTCAAGCAATAGTGATTTCAATTCATAATATTATCTGTTTATTTCTGTAAAGTTGTTAAAGCAGACTTATTGAAAATATGAACGTATTTCAGTACAATGCCCGAGCAATTAAAACTCGTCTAATCGAATGAGTTATCTTAATTTCCTCACGCAAACGTCCCATTAATGGGTGCTACTATGTTGTTGCCGCAGATTGTACGTCAAAGATATTTTATAGGATTAAATTTAGTTATTGAATTGTTCAGTAAATACAAATATCAGTCTGTCAAATGAAGTAGATTGGCAGCTCCGAGCTGGCTGCGAGCTGGCTCCGAGCTGGCTCCAGGGTACAGAAGAAATACAACATCTGATAAATCATAAATCTTATTTTTATTTACCTTACGGCATCGCACCGTACAGGGCAAGTCAATTTACAAATAATTTCACTAATTAGTATTACAATAACTAATATACTATAGTAATATTTGTTTCATGGTAAGCGCAACGAAATGTGAAATACCAGAAACTGAGCAAAATAATAATGAGAATTAAAATATGGCCAGAAACCGCCCACTAAGCCACTTTTATTTGCATGTTTGTTGCATACATAAATACGAAAAATGTATCTATTCCAAGTATTCTATGGCTCAGTTAAAGTAATCAAGCGCCAGTGTGTATTCACCTCTAGTATAACCGGAGAGTATTGGTTACGGGTTTCAATAAGAGCGCTCGTTAATCAGGGACGAACGGAGGAAATGAACACACCGCCTTACATCCAGCGATTAAATCATTGCGTTTGGAAGAACTTGATGAAGATTCTATTTCGATGTTTTTGTTACGAAAATTTAGGATGAAGACTGATTTCCTACGTAAGTTAAGACTTGTAATTAATTGTTAATAAACTTAACACCACGTAAATTAGCTAATTATAATATTATTATAAAAATAGTCAGATTCGTATGAAATCTAGCATCAAGAGATATCTTAAGAGTCGTTACTATTTGTACCCATCAAAAGGTCAAAAATGGGCAAGCTCTTAAATTATTTTTTTCATTACCGTTGAGATGAAATCACGAATGTCATTTGCGACCTGCATTTTGAAACCTTTAGTTGCTCGGGAGCAATGAAGCGAGATATAAAATTCAAATTGCCCGACGACCTCACCTGAATCTCACAATCGGGCCGTTGATCTAGACATCTCATTATTTACTCCATTCGAAGGCATTTTCACTATCTCTGAATAAATGGTGAATTTAAAAATTCAGTTCTAAAGGAGGGAGTAAACAGCAGACAGACTTCGATACTGTTTTTTTCACATTCTGAAGAGTATGCAAATGCATTTTCAATTTACGTTAAAAACGTTCAAATAATTGTTTTACGTTGTGTTCTTTTAAGTAACTGTCTTTGATGAAAGTTAGTATCAATAATTTTGTTGATTAATGTAAGCATAATGCGTGAGGTAAGGAGTACTTTCATGTCTAAACAATAAAACATACATATGTAAACTAGCTGCGCTTTCCAGTCGTTGCCTGCTACTTACCATCAGTCCCGTGGCTCGAACCACTCAACAGACTTACCCTTACATTAGTAATTTTATCTAGATTACTTAAAAAAATTGCAACAGTAATAAAATAGGTATACATATAAAATTTTACCCTAAATGGCTATTCAAATATAAACCCAAAAGTTCTCTAAACCATGTCTGGGAGAATTTATTTGGCCATAAAATTAAATAAGTGAAAAGCTTTAAATACATTCAAGGTACTCAGTAAGTAATTTGAAAGATAAACATTTTCCGTTTTCCTAGAAACAGCGCCAATATTTTCTTCTGGAAACCGCTGATTTTTATTAAGGTGTACATTTACCTATGTAGATACTTGCAAGTAATTTGTGAAATCCCGAGTTATCACTACCCAGAATTTTACATTTTTAAAGCTTTATTAATCTTTGGTAATATTTATTTTCTCGACATTGATAAGAGAAATATTGTTTTGTACAGTCTTGTTACTTGATTAAAAAAAATTACCATCAAGTTAACTTAGCAGTATGATTAGAGTTTGATAAGCGATATATTATTATATACCTATATTTATAGCAAGAGATTCTTATTTCTCCAGTGCAATTCATTTCTTTTTTGCTGAAAAGTTTTTCTTTGTTTTGTTTTGAAACAATTATTTTTATTAATTTTAATATGAATTTTCCTACAGTTAATATATTAAAAGCAAATTCAAATTAACTTATGGTTTCATTATTTCAACACATCGTATTTTGTAATCACAAGAGGTGTTTTTAGTTTAGTGTATATACATATAGGTATATATACATATTGATTATTTTTTGTTGTTAATAAATCTATTATATAGATCCACCTTGTTTGAAAGAGGTGTAAACCTTTCTGCCGAGTTTTCATAAATCCAACCCCTCATTCACATACACCCCCCGCCCAAACCGCGTTAGTTGTGCATTGTTCCTGCGCCCGGCGGCCGTGACTAACGCCTGCATTCAGCCTGCACTCGCAGATAATTCCACTCACTGCATCTGCTAACAATGAAAGTCACGAGAAATTACATGAGGCAGAGGTGTTTAGTTACTTAGCAACAGCTCGACATGAGCCTCTCATACAAAATGAAAGAATACTTCCTCCGCACTAACTTTGTGACCTCAACTAAAGTATTATTATGTAAGTAGTGGACACACTGTGTTACACACTGCTCGCCGACGATATCTCTGAATGTACATATGTATAGGCGATGTGTTCAATGTTCCGGAATATTTATTTAGTAATGATTGTCGGCGAGTGGAGCGTAACTTAGTAGTTGTGTCGATTGGTATCAAAATAACATAAACAATGCATTACAGTACATCTCAAAGTACAAAGATGTAATAGTTGTGCCATTTGTGGTCGCCGTATTGCTAAGAACAAAATGTTCGATCAATCATGATATGAAAAATAGAGAATTATTAGGAAGATGGGATGGACCTTACTTGTTGCGTTGCCTTAGTTATTGGCTTGAATCTGCACGAATGTTTATTCTTCTTCTTATCTAATGAGAGTGGCCAACTCTGGTGTCGAGAGTTTTCAAACCGCCCTAAGAGCCTCTGAAATGGCTTAACGAACTAGACAAACAGCCGGGACCTACAATTTAACGTGTTGGATGTTTATTGAAACACAATGTTTGTCCGCAGATGCTGCGCGACATGCGCTCGGCTGCGTCGGACGCGTCCCCGGCTCGGTTCCGGATCATGCAGCTGGCCTTCAACGCGGTGGCGCTGCTCGCCATCACCGCCGCACTCTTCGCATACTTCCGAGCCAACCCGGCGGTGCAGGTTAGTCTCGTTATTATCCTGTCAAGTACCACTACTCGTCCTTGCGCAATTCATCTGCGACTGGACCTGGGGCCCACCACTATTTAACTGCCCATGTATAATAGCCCTGACGAATAATTCGTATTTATGAGGGACGTGACGGCCCTTATATAAAAATTTGAAATTGAATCTACTTTCAAGTCTGTCAATATTACTGTCACCAATCGACGTGGATTTGTAAGTATAAATCATAGAGAGGGATGAAAATCCTTGGTATAAATATGAAAATGTTAATGCCATTTTCTAAACTAAATACAACACTAAAAGATAATTTTTTTTTTTTTTTTTTTTTTATAAAAAAAAAAGTGGCAAAAAGGCAGACGATCTGCCTGATGGTAAGCAATCATCGTCGCCTATGGACACTTGCAACTCCAGAGGTGCTGCAGGACTTTGCCAGCTTAGAGAGGTGTTTGTGAATACCCTTTTTAAATCTCCCCATATTGTAGCTCCGTGGAAAGACCTCAGGGGGTAGATCGTTCCACATCTTGCAAGTTCGCGGAAGAAACGAGCGCATGAAACGGACTGTGTGGGAGCTCCAATTTTGCAAGATGTGAGGATGAGCTCTTTCACGGTGCCGAGCAGTCCGGTGATGAAAATGATTTGCCGGAATTAAATTAAAAAGCTCTTTAGAACACTCCCCAAAAAAGAGCCTATAAAAGATACAGAGGGATCCCACATCCCTACGGAGACTCAACGGCTCCAACTTTTTTTTTTTTTTTTTTTCTTCGTTGTATTTTAAATTAATAAACAGACGTAATACAAGTAGAGCATCACGAGCGAACATAGTTTAATTTTACTCGACACGACCTTCAACAAGAAGTAAATAATCCCTAGAAAGGTCGGCCAGAAATAGGCGCATCTAATCACTCTGAAATTACATCAAGTACCCTTAAGGAGCTTGTTATACTCACTACGTTACAATTAAATTATTTTTTCACCAACATTCTTGAAAAATATTCTCTTGACTTTTTTAAATTGCAGATTCCTTACAAAGTTAGGTACTTAGTAACTGAGGCGATCTCTTGGGAAGGTTTCGTGTTAATCTACTAATTCAATTATAAAAACACTTTATTAAAAGAATCTATAAAATTTGCCAGTTTGTTTTAATTTAGCGAGTACGACATTAAGTAACCAACTTTAATAGTATAGTTGATAGTGTTGTGCAGTTTTTTTAATTGTTTTTCACAAATAAACAAATTGATTTCACTAACTTTTAAAGAAATGGATTCCCAACTTAATTTTAATTTACCGAAAACATAACTTTATTTAACAATACTTGCGCAATACTACTTGGCGGCTGATTAAGTAGCCGATATACAATAATACATCGATCTAATATTAATATTAGATCGATGGATCATCAAAACCGACTAATTCAACAAAATCTAACGTAAAACAAAAAAAACATATCTTTGCTTTCTGCGTGAAATACTAAAAGATAAACAAAGCGCTTCAGAACATTTTCGCCGAGGTTCCGCGGCGTCTCCTAACAATTATTTCGGCTTTGTGAGCCGACAATTTGTATACCGTCCCAGACTACACTGATGGAGGGCGCCAGAGTGTTTGTTAGTTTTTCTTTGCAAGTCGCGAGAAGTAAAGAGAAGCGTCCGTAGTTCTGAGATACCTATTTATGTTTGTACGTGACTGTTAAGGTAAAGTGTGTAGTTTTTTAATTGCTAGAAAAAATATATAAAAATTAAATCGTTAAAACAATACTCCGATACCAAGCGCCATTTACATACCGTAAATTTGATGCGGTCAACATAAAAAAGAACCCCCTGGGGCAACTCATACACTACTAAAAAGGTTTTAAAAATGAACAACATAAACTAGCGTAAAAATACGTCCACCTAAACCCGCAGGCAAAGTCAGTCCACAATTATTATCTCGTACTGGCTACCTGTCGCCTGTCTTGGTGTATTTTCCCTGCCCCCCACAGTGGGGTCTGTTTGTCCGGGCTGGGGCCCCCGCTGCCTCGCGGGGCTCTTTGTGGACCCTTGTCGGCGTGTAATTGGCCCGATCAACACCCTAGTGGTAATGAGCTGATTCCTCGCGCCGACACTACGCCTCATTATCTGACAAAATACCGGGAATATTGGGAAAACTGGCGGTTTTACAATTTCATGGATTGTTGGAATTCAATAAACATAATGGACCTTATTGTGGTAAATATTTTCATTGACAGATAAAGTGAGTAGACACCTCGACAGTTTTTAAATTATCATTGAGGTTTCGTTATTAGTAGAACCATGTCAGCGTCCACTTCGCAAAAAAATAATTAGATACCTGCCTATCGTCCTCTAGTACTTCTAAACGACTCCCGAAAGTAAATCTTATTTTCATTTATAAGAAATACTTAATTTATGACAAGTAAATAGCTCATCCCAAACATCTTGATGACTAGCTGAAGAGAAACAATTTAATAAAAACAGCTGCGTCGTCCGACATTAATTAAAATTCTGGCCGAGGGCTAAAATTCGCAAAATATATAATGCGTAATTTCCCAGGGCCATAATTCCACTATTTAAGTATTTACTCACAAGGTTCATGATAAGGGCATTCCTGAATAATGGCCCACGTGACCGGGACCCGGGACGGACCTTTAAAAATGCCCGGGACGTTATGTCACTCCGCAAATATTTCTTTTGCTGAAACGTACTCACCTGCCGACAGGATTTTGTTTGCTTTGTTTACATGGACTAACTGTAGTTACCTATATACTTTTATATATACTAGCAATGCCTGACAGTGTTATATTACCCGCATTAGTCGAAGATCTAAACTACTCCTTGTCTATAATTAATTGAGTATCCACATTGATATCAACTTTTATTTAAATCGGTTCGGGTTAAAAGCGAACAAGAAGGAAGAAAACATCTGAAATCTAAAATCTTTTAGGTATCAAAAATTTTAAGTTCCACAAAGACATGTATATTTTATTATGTAATTACGCACTTGGCCAATTTTTGAAAAAGATGTCACGTTTCTACAAAGTAGGCAGCCATGAATGCCAAACTTAGAAACAAGCTCTAAATAATGAAAATGAACAGTTTAAAACTTGGTCGATTGTAAGGAACGCTTGTCCGGTGGAAGCTTCAGGGATTAATTAATTTTAAGATAAGATAAATTATTAAGATTAATTACTGTTGATAGTATTTGAGTGGCGTGAGCGGGATTAGCCCGCGCTATTTGTGCGCGAGGTTCTCAAACAGACTAGTTTATAATAAGGGGTGATGATGCAATCTCATAATTATTTATATTAAACTTGAATTAAATAATAATAGTGACATTACTGTAAAAAAATATTATTTAATTATTTAGTACGACAGTGACACAAATTTTCCATTACGTTTTCAAATTGAAATGTCAAAATTTTACATTACACTTTTCTTGTCAAAGAGCGCAGAACAGTGATGGTGACGATGAAGAATTTGTATTTATTGTTATCGTCACAGCCCACTACAGGGCATAAGCCAGGTGCTATGTGAAATGAACGAATTAATTATTATTCTATTATCTTGTCCCCAGTACGTGTCCCAAGTGGTGAACCGGTCGCAAGTGGTGCTCCCCCCGGCGGCGACGGAGCCGCCGGGCTCGCGCAACCCAGCACCCGGCGTGTGTCTGCCAGTCATCGTCAGCTTCTGCCACCAGCACAATATCTCCTACAACTACACCGTGTTCCCCAACTATATCGGTCACTTTGGACAGAGAGACGCTCAGCAGGTAAGCGAGTAGTAAACTTTCGGTAAAGTTTAATATAGTTTTAGCTGTGTATTTGATCTTTTTTTTACATTAAATAAGCTTACGTTTGACTATAGCATGCCTGATGTTAAGCACCACTATAGTTTAAGATGTAACACGCTTGTCTAGAAGAAACATATCTTTTTATGTATGCTTAACTGTCACCTTCCGTGAAAGAGCGCTGATAAATTGTCATACGTAAACACAGTTACTGACGTTTGACTAGTCTATTAGCTTAGTTGGTAGTGGTAGTGGTTCTGCAATATACTATATCCGTAAATCTAAGCTCACGACACCAGCGTTTGCTTAGTGTGGGGCTAGATGGCGCTGTGTGCAATGTCCCGGATATTTTATATTATTTATTCAGCTATATACTCATAAAAAGAACAAAACCTAAACCTGGTCCACAATGCTCATATGCTGCTTCGAGTTACTACTTACGTGGCTGACATTTTATAGTTTTTATTAAGATCTTATGTTTGATTTTGTAGTAAAATGCACATATTTCAAATATAACCCTGTTCTAACTCAAACGTAAATAACAATTGGAATCAATTTTAATTGTGTTCTAAAATGTTGAAAAATAATCTGTTCCCGAGCTCCCGTAGCAATTAGTACATTCCTTCCAATACAATCCTCAACTATTACGTTTGGTGTTATTCTTGTTCACTTCACATTAAATTAACCGCTGTAAGTTTGTCACAGCTGTTTACGTTCCCATCTACTTAAGAAACTAATTAAACCGTGGTTAGGAGCGTTTTGACTCGTGTTTAACTTATTAAAACTACTCTCATACAGGGTCGTTGGATATGAAACTTCAGAGGGGTCAATGTACTGGTGTAGGACTATATTATGTATATTGTTTCTATTTAGAACTAGTAATTTATTGCCAAAAATAATAAGCTGCTGACCTGGTAGTTATGGGGAGTTGGAAAGATAACCAAAAACTTGGTATTTTACCAGTACACTTCCGTTGCTCGTATGCTTTGGAAATTGTAGCCTTCTCGAGAGTACTTTAAGTACTCTCGGACATACATTACCCAATCAGATATCTACTTAAAAAAATACATAGTTATGATTGTGAAAATGTAATCATTCCCTTCGGTTACAAACTCCGTTCTGCACAAACCCTGTAGCTGTGAATTTGGTTTGTTTGTAAGTAACATTGCTTTAATTGTCGTTTGTAAGCAAATAATCTGCCAACTTGGTAAGTAATGATTTGCGCCAAGTTTGGGGTCGTCGCAGCTTGTTGGTTCTTGTGTCTCCTTCTAAATAGGCTGTCCTTTTCTGTTGCCAACAACTGGCCCTTCAAGTTGGCTAGTTAGACATATTTATTTGATGTTCTTTGGTTAGAGTCGAGCAATTTACGTTGCTTGGGGTTTTGTAAGTTAAGATAGGAGGTTTGAGGTTCTTATCGACTGTTGCTTAGTTCGAGTTGTATTTTTTATGTTACTGAATGAAAATTAAGCTTATTAGGCATCCTGATATCTTTATATATAATACATCCAAGTAACTGGGATAAAATGTTTAGTTCTTGTTGTGTCTAGGTCTACTAAATTTTATATTTCTATCAATCGAGTTACATACGAACAAACACAATAACGCACACAATACGAGTACTATCACAATGTTATTATATAAACATACATAAGAACATACATGTATAAAACACTACGCTTTAAACTACCATATAAAGTTTACTAAATCAATTATCTCTGTATAGCTGCGTATGATGGGAGATCTAATAGAGTTGGCTCTAATTTCAATAATACAGGCACTGAACCGGTCTCCCCTGGATGTAATAGTTGTCAGGTTGGCAACCGTTAGACTAAGCCCTTCTATCCAGCGCCGGTGGAGTGGAAGTATTTTAATTACGAGCGCAATGAGGGGGAACTTCTTAGAGGAACCGACCTAAATCGACCTGCCCGGGGATACTGTCTGCTGATTACACTGTTTGTTTTATTTGATTGATTTAGCTTATATTTATGGATAAATAGCTTAGAATGTATGACAGCCAAATATTTTTTTAACAATATTCGATTTTTATTAGTGTATGAAGTACAATGTATTGCACTCTTATGTATGATCGTAGTGGTGGTAGAAATCAAAGCTTACATAAATAAACAAATCTACGATTGTGCTTTTATTTGTTTATGTGTGTATATTAAGTATAAGGGACAACATAATTAGATAAGTGACTACTACTACTAGCCAGATATATCAAACACATCCGATTTATCGTAGGTGTTCTCTAGGCAAAAAAAGTTACATAACAAATATCTGTGGCACATACACAACCATTAACGCACTAGGACACAAAGATGTTCCTAACAGAGGTTTATACCTAAAGTACTAAAGAAAATGATAATGATAAAAAAAGTTATCATGGTAGCCCCTCAAGCCGAATCAGGCCAAATCGGCAAGAATGGTCGCTAATCGGCTCAGCCACCGCGCGGCTCCACAACACGAACTGAGGTGAAAGGGACACATTACAGTCACTGGCTTCCTCGATCCACACTTAGCAGGTTTCGAACTTAATTGTACCTACTCACTGGGAAACAAACTACTCGATTAGTCACCTTTATATCTGTTAAATTATTAATTAAAGTTTTTAACATTTTCTAAGTTTGACTACAGCCTGCCTGATGTTGAACATCGCTGTAGTGTAGGATGTAACACATAAACATTTATAAAAACGTTAATACATTGCCAAATATTCAATTTACTACTCTGTATAAGACTCAGAATTAGAACAGTATCGTCACCTGCAAAGAACCAAAGTAGGAAGTGTATGTTCAACAGTGAGCGCAACAAAGCTACCGGTGATGGAAATTACTTCAATTTGTGTGCTAAGCTTTCAGTGTTATCTTTTCATGTTGCTATATAACTCTATTAGTGATCTATCCGTCCAATATTCGGCAGCTCACTTGGCAGGGCTAGCGAAGTACACGATTGAATTACCAGAACTAAGCGCGTGCTTCGCCCTGCGATGGCCAGATTAGGTGGCGAGGCTTTTGCGCAAATTAATTGCTTCGCCTGATCGATGCCAGGGGGCTAAAGGAAGCTTTTCTATCAATACCTATAAATATTAAAAGCTACATTACTTGGAAATGTGAAAACATATTTCAATACAAATAATCGTTATATTAAAAAGGGTTAATTATTTTTTACATTTCAGTATTATTGTAAAATAATAAACAAGTATCAAGAACTATTCGTTTCACATGATAAAACATATAGGAATCGCCTAAAATGAAAATGAAATTATATACAATACAAATACTCTATTTTCTAAAAAAACTGAAGGTTACCCTTATAAACTAAATTATTAGGTACGTTCATGCCATATAATGTTGGTGCATCGGGATTCATATAAAGTTAACTAGAGCGACTTGTATACTATATGTATGCTACATTTATGTACAACAAAGGTTTTTATGATCGTTTAAAATAAAGCTAGGATGCAAGAAATTCAATAAAAATAGAGAGATATACTTAGCAAAAAAGGTTATTTATGAAAAAAACCTGTTTTTTAACCATGAAGTCTGTATTTTGTGACTAATACAATTATTCCTAAAACTGTGTACGAGTTCTATATCGGAAGGCGTCGTTAACCAATACTAAGTTGACGTACTTAGTGCCGCTTGTTTAAGTTTCCAATAGGCTCGATGGAGAGGTGAGCCAACTTGACTCACTCACTGTTAAATCACCCAGAGGTGAGCCAAACTCGACTCACTTCAAGTTAAATTACCGAATATAACACTGAATGCTTTGATTAACTTCGTTGATTTATCAGTACTTAATTAAAGTCGTCCATTATGTTAATTAAAAGCAAGGAAGTCAGTGTAATGAACATTTTATGGGACGGCATTAGCTGCGAAAATAAATATCGTAGTATTTATGATACGTTTTTATGGTTTGATTAATTACCTATTATGTGACTAAACTGAGTCGTTTTAAATTTCCTTTAAGAGTATTTTTCTCATTTTTCGAAATATGTATGAATTGGTACGATATTTGTAATATAAAAATTTAAAGGTAGCTAAAATCTACGTGTCAGTCATTCTATTTAGAAGTTGAGCTTCCCAGTCCCAGGTAAAGACTTACAACTCGTAAGTCCTAACTGATATACAATACAGATTGGGGCTTACTATTATATTTCAAACATCATAGCTTGTGCTAACTCGATATAAACTTTACAAGACAGCCTTTGCTTATCATCTGGCAAACTCATTATGGCCAAGTGCATACTAGCTTCGACATGTGACACAATCTACTATTTACCCATATTTTCTTTTTTAATTTTATTGTATGTACTATTGTGATTATAAATGTTAAGCCTAAATAAATAAATAAGTGCAAACCCATTCTAGTTAAAAAAATATCTATTATACTTTATTACTTTATTATAATATGAACTACTCGTACTGAATCGAACAAGCGTTTTGTTCCTCAAGTTAGTTTAGCAAATTAACTTATTTCGTATCATTACTGTTATGTCAACTGTTAAGTAATGATACTTTGAAACATTTAAACCATGATGTTTTATCATATGATACCCTCCCAGTTCTTACAAAGTTTCCAACTCATACTAAGTTTTATCCCACAATCTGGAGGATTCTCAACTTCAACAACTTGTATTGCTCCTTACAAAATGCAGCGACGCTCTATTTGGAACTTCGATTTCAATATATTTTATGTTTAACTTACTACTTAAGAGGTACAGAATTAATTATTTGTAGCTAATAAGCGACGTCTTCATTTATAAATTTATTTAAGGGTTATGTATTATAGCTTAAAAACACGTCCCAGTAGATAAAAAAATTATAAAAAATATTTACCAACAAAAACCATAGAACTGGACACATCAGATATGACAGATGCTTTCCCATCGAACCACAAAACATAACAGAGGTACAAAGACCACTTAAACAATGGAACTATACCACATCCACCGCATACCTCCTTACGTAATTAACTCCCTATCCCCAGTCCCAGCATGTTCCACATGTACGCAAGCTATCAGTCTCAAAGAAACATGCCCTCTCATCGACTCGGCATTAATCCTCGATCAGTTAATTAACCCGCGATTTGCTGATCGATTCATCGGGCACATGACAACACAGTTCACCCAACAGGTTAGGGATGAGATACGCTGTCGGATGTTACTTAGTCACAGAATATGCTATAGTCAATCGGGTTTGACATCTAAGTAAGGTCCTGTGAGAATTGTAATTTTTATTGTGAAGATTTTGGCTCCAACGTTGTCAACTTTTCATGGAATTTGATATGTTTTAACTACTTATATAATAAGACAAAACTTAATAAACCCCATTTTAAAGTAAGCTTTTGTATTTTTTTCTTGTAATCTACATATTGAGCGCTATAGGATATTTTTAATATTCGAATAAGGAACTTTTCGATAGGAAATTTACTGCGTAATTTTTTGACCCTTTCAACGTCGTCTCCTTTTGAAATTCGTTGATTTGTGCAGCGTCGTATTAATCTGCTGATTTTGCACTTACTTTGATTAAAGTTATTGGAAATATAGGTACAATGTAAGTTTTTGAACTGAAACTCTAAGCTATTGGGTTTCATAAAATGGAGCGAAATATTTTCAAATCTGGTACAGTATTTAAACGTAGTAGATAAAATAAATTTGAAAACTATTGCAACTTTACTATTTATGTCACTCCTCATCATACGCGAGTTTTCAACCATTCAACAAAAGTGATAAAATGTGTTTGTCTTTTACCTACTTCTTTAATTTTGATTTATCTATATCGTATGCCATTGAATGTAATGTTCTCGCTATAGTGAAGTGAAAACTATTCAAATTTTCACATATTTAAATATTTAAACCTACTAAATGGGTAAAGTAATCATTGACCCAGTTCTCTGTTTGTTTATTTCAAATTTGAAACACAACAAATACAATTAAACAAATTCCCCAGCGTCGAACAAACAATTTGATTGTACAAAATACCTAGAAAACCAATCTCCACTATATTTCCCGGCGGCTATTGTCCCCTGTCATTAGGCGCAAACACAGGCGAGTCGTGTATAACGGCCATAACGCCGTTACGCCCGTAACGGCCGTTAGCCGTTACTACAGCCTTGTTAACCAGCCCCATTGTATGGAGGAATGATTGATTTGTCTGAAAGGTTCTACTAATACTGATGATGTTTATATTGTCTGCTTGTTTGATCTGACTAGTGCTGTGGTGGACTATTGTAGCACACGTTTGATCTGACTAGTGCTATGGTGGACTATTGTAGCACACGTTTGATCTGACTAGTGCTATGGTGGACTATTGTAGCACACGTTTGATCTGACTAGTGCTATGGTGGACTATTGTAGCACACGTTTGATCTGACTAGTGCTATGGTGGACTATTGTAGCACACGTTTGATCTGACTAGTGCTATGGTGGACTATTGTAGCACACGTTTGATCTGACTAGTGCTATGGTGGACTATTGTAGCACACGTTTGATCTGACTAGTGCTATGGTGGACTATTGTAGCACACGTTTGATCTGACTAGTGCTATGGTGGACTATTGTAGCACACGTTTGATCTGACTAGTGCTATGGTGGACTATTGTAGCACACGTTTGATCTGACTAGTGCTATGGTGGACTATTGTAGCACACGTTTGATCTGACTAGTGCTATGGTGGACTATTGTAGCACACGTTTGATCTGACTAGTGCTATGGTGGACTATTGTAGCACACGTTTGATCTGACTAGTGCTATGGTGGACTATTGTAGCACACGTTTGATCTGACTAGTGCTATGGTGGACTATTGTAGCACACGTTTGATCTGACTAGTGCTATGGTGGACTATTGTAGCACACGTTTGATCTGACTAGTGCTATGGTGGACTATTGTAGCACACGTTTGATCTGACTAGTGCTATGGTGGACTATTGTAGCACACGTTTGATCTGACTAGTGCTATGGTGGACTATTGTAGCACACTTTCAGTTTAGATAATTATCTATCTTACGACTAAACGGTTTTATTGTTGAAGTATGTGGACGTTTCTTGAAACAGTCAATTGCAAATTTTACCTAATTTGTTTAGTTTATAGTACGTATCCTACTATACGTATAGCCCGTATTTCATCGAGTACTTGAATTTAATCATTTATAAGACACACATTCACACTTTTTAGTGACGATTAGTTTTTATTAATCTTACGAATTCAATAAAAATATTCGCACTTATAAAAAAAAATCAACCCAACTCCTTACTTTATTATTCCAAAGCTAAATACTATTCTTTGTCACATTTATTTGTGCAAAATCCTGGGACAGGCGAGGAGTCAATACAACAAGATAAGTAAAGCAAATAAACAGATTCACAAGATTCTCTGAAAAAAATTGACACGTAAAAGGATAGAAAGGATTGTTTCGGATTCAGAGACCTTTTTGCGAGGTCAGTGCTTTGCGAGCTGTCGGACGAGAACACATGGAGCTTACGGAGGCTTTTATATGTTTTGGAAGAGCTAGTAACGTTTGTAAGTGACCAATTACCTAAGTGAGATATTTTTAAGTACTTTTATTTTCAATTGTAGCGTTGTTAAACGTATAAACAAAAGTGTTTATACTATGTATGTACTTACCATATTTTAACTATTTTCTTTTTATTTTTTTAAGTCGTAATGATTTTATACGTGTATTTGTTGACATTTCAATATTGTCCGCTACTGATTATATGTCATTCCCACCGCTGTTATCAGCCAGACGCAGATTTTACCCAGGAATCCTTTGTTTCTCAGCTAAGCTATTATTCAGTTCCAATACCTCTCATAGCTCCACGCATCAAACTCACTGACTCATGGGTAGTGGCGTCAGAGGTTGTGACGTGACATCTCACTGTACCCGCACTGACTCGAGCGTGAAGCAAGGAAGGTGCGAATAAAACTACAATACCACGCCGGAAACACAATCTGAGCAGATTTAACACAAGGGACGAGTATGGCGGGAATGTTGATAAAGTTAGGACTTGGACGCTTGGAGAACGTGTTTTGCATTCACTGTCGCGCTTCTAGATACGAAATTGTGATGGCGGACAATTTGTCATTCAAGAAGTGACAGCGCGGACCACAATTATTTCATACTTTATTAAAAAAATAACTAATACATTGGTTTCGATTACATATGCTATCTTCGGTAACCTCCACAAATCCTTAAAGTAAAATTCAAATCAGTTCAAAACTATCGATACCAACTGACTTTAAAATATACTTATAGAAATAGCCACGAACAGGTCTTGTTGTTGTTGTTCTCAGGACCTGGAGATCTACGACGCAGTGGTAGACGTGCGTTGCTACGAGCTGACGGCGCTGTTCCTGTGCTCCCTGTTTGTGCCCAAGTGCGGCCCGCTGGGGCACATGGTGCGGCCCTGCAGGAGTCTGTGCCAAGGTCACTTGAAACTTACTGAAAAGAGATAACTATGAGCACCCGATATATTTTTTAACCTGAATAGCTCCACTCATTTTGTTAAAAGTAGCTAGGCTGATAGGCTCCTGACATCAGTCTGGCCACCAAGATAACTGTGGTGTGTGTTTCTATGTGTTCCAAAACAATATAACCAATGTCTTACAGTACGTTTCACTTTCAAAGTATAACAACATTTATTAATTTGAAAGGATAAATAAAAGAATTTGATTTTACGACTTTTCGAAATTCGCGATATGGATATCGTGAATTTTATTTTAACTTTTGGTCTTTGAACTTTATTTAACCGTACCTCCTATATACTACTTCCTACTTTTTTATCACTAACCATTAAAATGAAAATAAAAAACATCTTTCCTTGCAGAGACGATGCGTCGCTGCGGCTTCTTCCTGGAGGTGTTCGGTCTGTCGATGCCGGATTACCTTCAATGCAACATCTTCCCCGAGTCCAGCGACACCAACGTGTGTCTCGGGAACAGGGAGGTCAAGGAGGCGCGCTTCCGGGCTGCTAAGCCTTGTATGTTACTTTTTATAATATCACCTACTCAATAAGTCCTTACAGATAAACAGATAAATGAAGAATGAAATGAAGATATCAGAAAAAGAGGGGATGTATGAGATGCAATGAAGTCAGCTGCCAACCTTTTTAAAGCTGCTAGAATTGCTATTTCTGACTGCCAAACCAATATCCCATGTCAAGTCCATTAGGATAAGTTACCCCAAAACCCCAACCACTGGCCGATTCACCCGCCTTGGTATCAAATTGTTACGTTAATCTCATACATTAGTGTTTTTATTCCGTACTATCGTTTTGTAGAATATGCCGCTTGCTTAAGAGTGCTAGTCTAAAAGAACCTGACACGATTAATTTGTTTGCTTCTAGCCTGCCTCTCTGGCTTCCAATGCGACGTGGCGCGCTGCATCCCGTTCGACTGGCGCTGCGACGGACACATCGACTGCGCAGACCGCTCCGACGAGCTCAACTGCCGCGTGTGCAAGCGCTCCGGAGACGTGCACTGCGGGAACCAGCGTTGCATCTCGCAGGCGCACATGTGTGACGGCAGGGTGGACTGCCCGTGGGGACAGGATGAGAGGAACTGCCGTGAGTGGATTTATTATCATTTTCTGCAACATAGGATAGGAAACTGATGCTTTAAAGGAAACGACGGAGAAGTTGAAGATGAAAAAGAAACCTACTCAATCTTTGTTACCACGTCCTTGGTTACTGCTGCGATTTATCTACTAAATAAAAATAAATATTCGGGACATTGCACACAGCGCCATAGTATAAAATATTGGCCTATTTTATGTAGTCTACTTCGAAAAAAGCAGGTTTCCTCTATTTGATCCAATTTTACGCTCTATGATTTATGTTTGACTGGTGGAGTTTCTTTCGTTATTTCGTTTCGTTTCTTCACCACCGGAATGTTTGACTACATTTTCAAACGTTGCGTCAAGCTTCTGGACCTATCGCTTAATAAGTGAGATGACAATTATTGACAAGTTGTGTGTAATTACAGTACGTCTGAGTGAAGCTAACGGCGACGTGGGTCGCGGCGAGCTGCAGGTGTACCGCGCCGCCAACCACTCGTGGTTCCCCGCGTGCCTGGCCGGCGCCGCGCTCGACGACTCCACCGCGTTGCAGCTCTGCACCATGCTGGGATACTCGTGAGTACATACCTACGTACATTAGATTAGACCCCGCTGCAGGAAATACCTCTCCTCTTTTTCATGTCAATAATCCTTTTTTTGCCCTGGATAAGTGTCTCTTTCAAGGTTTTTTTTTGTCCAGCCAGCTTTGAACCGGTCTTCCTTTATTTAAAAGTGTAGGTCAACAGGAACCCGTCTGGTTATGACTTTTCTTCTGTTTTTCAGGTACATGCAACGGCTTGTGGTCGGAAATCAAACTCGAGAAGTTTCAAGGCTATGCAACATATTAAACTGGTAACTCTACAATAAGGTCAATTTAAATAAAATTTAAAACTCTGTTAATTAAGTAGTTATCTTTAAGGTAAAAAATAAATTCTCATTCTAATTGTTTGTCCAAAGCTAAAAAAAAATATTTTGCACTTACAAAACACAATTAACATGCATCATCATCACTATCAACCTGTCTCAGATATTGGTCTGCTGGTTTAAAACTCTGATACCTGTTTGAATCGTTCTTTCTCCGAAGACCAAGTGAGTCAACATATTAGATCAATCAGATCGTTGTTGTGTGATTGTGTGATCAGAGTGTTGTTAATCAGTAATTATATCTTCTTCTGCAGTCGAACCAACAAGACAATAACAGTGGAGGCGAGCGAGGTGAGCGCGCGCGGGTCGCGCGTGCACGGCGCCGCGCACTCGTACCGCGCCTTCCTGCGCAGCGAGGGCGGCCTGCTGCGGGAGCTGCGCGACTGCCGGCACGAGCACTCGCGCGTGCGTCTACTCTGCAGCAGCTACGGTAGGTTCAAAACTGCAGAGTATAAAATGAAGTCAGCTGACGCTGGGCCTTCTTATATCAGACAATTAAATGTACGCAACAGGCTTACATATTTTTAGAAGAAAGGCTTTTATAACTATGCAAAGCCGGGCCAGGTCACTATAGGCAAACCATTTAACTCGCGGGACGCCCGCGGGGTAAGAGGTAGGTGGGCGCGGAGGAACTCTCAGACGTTTCGGAGGTGAAGCCGCGCGCGCGCGACACGGACGCTCGGCACAAGATCTACACGAGGTTGTTTTTCCTGAGATATTTTCCAAGATGAACGCTGAAGAACGGTCCAAAATTTTTGCTAAAAAAATTAACAAGCAAGCTAAACAATTAGTATACAATGTTTATTCTTTCTTTCAACAAAGAAAACATAATCAAACTTCCACGGATTTTTACAAGATGTAAACTTGCACAAAATCGTCGCCCAAGCAACGCAAATATCACAGTCTACTGTGAGTAAAATCATCAAAGAAGGAAATGATCTGAAGTGAAAAATTGTTTGTTTTTTTAGTATATCATTTTAAAACGGCTAAACTTTTTAATTATAATATAAGATTCCAAAGTTTTATTTCATTTTAAAATAAATAAATATGTTCCAAAAACATTTACATTTATTTTATATGTAAGTGAAACGAAATGACAAAGTTCATTATTTTGTTTTGCATTCGAGTATGATATCTCGGGATTTATCTCGAAACAAGTCATTACGTGTGTACCGCCTCTACCCCCCACCTACCTCTTACCCCGCGGGCGTCCCGCGAGTTAAATGGTTTGCCTATTAATGGATAAAAATATTTATAAATTATTCAATTGGGTAAAAACGTATTTATTTACGTATGTGTCTCATTTGTCTAACAAGGTGGTTCAATCTCGCCTCAAGCTTTTAGTACCTGCAAATACCCTGTGAATGAAATTATCTAGGCTGACCCGAAACAAAACTATCATGAAGTGTCTTCCTACTCAAAAGCCACATTCCACAACGTACATTGTCCGATCCCACCAGACATAGCACCACGCTATTAAAAAGCAATCTCCATCCATCGCGTGCGGGAATCACCGCATTTCAGTCGGTGCGTAATCAAATTAAAACATTTACTGGACCGCGGGTTTGGTCGTGTCGCCGCAAATCAGGCGCCGTGCTGCGGTCACAGACCATTTGCCTAATGGCAACGTTCAACGAAAAGCCGGAATGCCTAATTCGACCACCAGTCGGCCGAGCTACGGAACGGAGCAGGTTTCTTTGAATCGGGTTGCTATATGGAATTCGGTCAAATTTGTCTATGAAATCCATTGCTGTTTATAATTAAAACTTGTTTTTTACAATTAATTAAATTATTGCGATAAATGTCTACCCTATACACATACGTCGCAATGGTTTAATTAATTTACGTACTTAAAAATGTTTTAAAGGTTCACAGTTTGATAACATCTGTGTCTAATTTAGAAGTTGGAATAAAACGCAGGCTGGCGTTATTCCAGGCGGGTATTTCGCTGGAGGTATTAAAAATGTGCTCGTTCAGGTAGCCTTCAGCAAAACGAACAAAATTCAGCACTTCCATTTAATTCTGTAAGCGGTTCTTTGTTACAAATGTTTTTAGTTTTCATTTGTGTTCTCACTCTGAGCTGAGAGTGCAATTTTAGCAAGTTGGATTTGAAAAGAATATCAGACTTCTGTAAAATTTTATTGCACTTCTTAATTTACTATTAACCAGGGTAGAAGTAAATGATAAATTAGCTGTCCTGGCAGCGCATAAACGGATCTAAACCATTTAGAGCCCACAATTATTATTTATGCGTTAATCTTGTTCCTAATTTTGATTTCCAAACGTCTGTAAACGTTCACAGTTGCATGTTCAGCACAAAGCGTCCATTTTACGAGGGTTCCTTGTTAGCACTGAGCCAGCGCGGGATTGTCAACACAAGCATACATATACATATCTCGTAACTTATGTAACTAATGAATACACTTACATATATAATACATAGTATATACTATATAGTCCTAACCGTTTTCGGCTACGGCAACCATTTTCAGCACATTATAACGGCAACTGTATGTTGTCAGAAAAATCAGTTATTAGAGCGTAGCTGGCATGCTCTCGTGGGGCTTACATAGCCAATGTTGGCGGTAAATGTCCGCTTAGAGTGCGTACAAGTCAGGACACCATTGTCATAATTACATAGCAACTATTGCGTAACCTTGAAGTCGGCTAAACTTTTCTAGGAACTAGAGTTATCGTTCGGGCTAGAAGTTGGAGCCTAAGTTTTTTATTGTCTCGAAGTATTCGGTAGACTTGGAATTGATTTAGTTACTTGAAAATTAATTAAGTATGTATTGTCCATCCAAGTCGCTAATAAGCTAAAATTCTTGGAAGATAGATTCAATGACTTAAAATATAAATTAATGCCGGCACAGGGGTTTTCAAATAATTTATGGTTTGATATCTAAAAACTTTCTCCAGACAGAAAATCTTTAAGGCGCAACTATACATATTTTTAAGAAAATCAATTATATTGGCTAAAACAAAAACATGCTTTCAAAATCTAGTCCTAAAGATTAAGGTAATCATAAAAATACCTGAGAATCACTGAGTACCTTACCTTGATCTGTGGGCTAGGTAAATATTATTGGGCACACATTTCCAAGTCAATTGGTCCGGAACTCTTTCAGGGGGGTTTATTCGAGGCTCCGGTGTTGTCCTGTTATATTCTAAATCCTAATACATGTAGGTACCTAAACCAGGTAGAATCTTGGCCCCGTTAATTAAATAATTTAAGATCCTGTGAAGATTTGACCTTAGATCACCATTAGTGTCATAGTACTCGTATAAAATGTATTGCAAATGAGTATTATACGGATTATTAGTGTTTTTGGGTTTCCACGGATGTAGATCTGTGTCGAGGCTCTATACAAACTCGATGCCAATTATCAGGATACGATATTGTGGCAATAAAAACAAATTCTTTTTAAAAACCAAATAAACTCTGGGTATTTAACGTTTCATACTTAGGTATCTATAAGATATTATTTAAATGTATATGTACTCGTAAAAACCACACAACGCGGATACTTTCATAATCCGAAATTTGGTTAAACTCTTTCGCTCTGTCTGCGCCAAAACTTTCCAAATTGAGTCGAAGTAAACAGTCACCAAACTGTTGTTAACAAAATGTAAGCAAATAAGTACATTTGTACCGGCTGAGAAAACTTGTTAACGTTCCGACAGCCCACTTGATTAACTTAATTTAATTTCTTAGAAGTCTGGTCTGAATTTCTGTGTCTTTTTGTTGTTTTCTGCTCATATTGATTGTTTTTTGAAAGAGTACGTTAATGTTCATTGTTTTCAAAGGAACTTACTCTCTACGGACTTTATAAGGATTTGTCTAAGTCATTTTTTAAACGTGAATTATTAAAATTAAATTCTGACAAATTAATATTTGTCAGGAGTTCTCAAGATAGAACTGTCTTCTACTATATCCTTCTTAGAATACCTTGGTTGCTCGTAACGTACACCTTGCTAATGTAAACACATTACAGTCTAGTTATATTTTATTATTTTATTTATTGCTAATAAGTTCACTAAACTAAAAATGTACTAATACTAACTTAAAATAATAATATAGCTAAACTAACGGACGTACGTTTCCTTCTAAAAGTAATAGTAGTAGTATAGTAGTTATAGTAGTTTGCGAGTTCAGTGACCCTGCACGCTCCGCGCACATTATCAGGCTCAGGGATTTCAATTAACCTGCGCCTTACCTTCTAAATACCTAATCCTTTTCAATTAAAGCCAGTCGCACCCGAATCAAAGCTCGAACTATCCAGGGCTAACCTTCAAAACAGGCTCACCTACCTCTCTACAAACATAAGTCTGGAAGGGCTCTATCGATCTTAGGCCCAGATGGCTGCCAATAAAAAACAACGCAACTTGAACTTTATTGCTCAGACTATAAGGGGGTTGGAGATTACTTGCTGACGGTGCATGGGCGTCTCACTACGGTAACATTTATCTTTGATTTCGGAACATTACGAAATTGTTAACCTTACCACGCACTTTCCACGAAGGCAATTTTCCAATATTTTATTCCAAATAAAGTTATTTATTACAAAATCCATTTCATAACACTTCAATTAAAAATATCAAGCAATGCAAGTGGAATTAAAATAATAAATGACTTATCCACGTAGTTATTTTTGGACACTGTTTTTTTATTTATTATTACCTAAAGTACGTTTGCAGACGTGTTAGGGTTTATATAATAAGAAGTAGTGTGCAATGTACTTGTAGTCTCTGTATATATTTATTTTACCATTATATCAGTATATTTACTGTTATACCAGTGGCTTACGTAGTCCTGACGCACCTCGCTGCTTGCGGAGCAACGACCGATGAAAGACACGCCGAGGTGCTCCGAGCAAAGGAAAATGTATCAGTCGGGTTACTAACCACAAACACTATCTAAACATACCTATTAGAATACATATTATATTATTATTCGTCCAAGTGCTTTTGAAAAGTATTTGTTTCTAAGCATTTATTTATTGGGAATTTAACCATAAACGAATCCTTTAGTCACACTTTTACGCTTGACCACACGCTACTCGAACAAACATTACAAACAGAAATTAGCTATTCTTATATTTTCTTTTCTACCGTCTATTGTGGATTCCAGAATGTTGGCAAAATTCATTTCATTGTATAAATCTTGTCATCGCACGGCCATTTCAATAGATTACAATAGAACTCATGAAAGCTACAAAACTTTATCTGTATAAATTTAATTTCGCTAAAAAATAATTATTGATTCACCAATAAAAAGTTTCACCGAAAGTGAATCGTTCCAGAGCCACTTTGACACTTTCGTTGGAACTTTCGTTGCCATTATAAATCTGATACTTTACGATCAAACTTAATTAAAAGTAAAACTGGATGAATAAAAAAGTTCGAGTCCGCAAATGGGTTTGGAATGAAAATGGTTCTTATTTCCTTGCGGTGTAAAGTCGAGAGTCGTTACCTGGTGCGGCGTGAGTGTGTCGATCTCGTAGTATGGTCACATCGGTCATGCGGCCGAGGGCGCCCCCTGGAGGGTCCACTGAAATATCTGCCCTCTAGTGGAGTCCGCCTTTATTCTCACTCTAGTGGGCTATGGCTTCATTCTTATCAAGTTTAATTAAGATAAGTTACCGACTAATATAACGCTCGTTATTTCTAACATAAGAAATTAAAGCAATTTTACATCAGTTAAAAAGCCTTGCAGTACTCGAAGGATCTCGTGTATGTAGTACGCTGTTAAAGAAATAATTGATATTAATAATCTGTTTTATTTTTGCACTTTATATCATTAAGATAATACTGAGAAGGTAATCAACACAAAAAGTCAAGAACTACAATCACAACGTTTTAGTTTACGAGTTACATAAAAAACCGTAATTTCCGCGCTTGTCCAATTTGCCATAAAGTCCTGCGGCGAACATTGTTGATTTGTGCTGACAACAGAGCTATGAATTCATATTGAATACGAACAGATGAACATAACACAATATTCATTGATAGAGGCTAGAGCAGGAGGTCTCTATATTATGTTAACTCAATTATTATGTTGACGAGTTTCATAGCTAAGTTCTGGTACACAAATGCAAGCATTTCTAATCAATTATTATTGTTTTGAATGTAAGTACAAAATATAAAAAATATAAATTTAACAGGTTAAGTATTAACAGTGCGTAAACGAATTATCTCCTCGTAAAAAGGCAAGTTTAACTGTGAATGTTGTACGCTTTGCACACTGTATCACTGTAAATTTATATTTTTATCTCGTCGCTGTTTATATCGAGGCACTGCTATTTATCTACGTACCTAGAAAAACGATGTTTTTAAGGTTATCATTATTTTTTTCTATTTGTCACAATATTCCAAGCAGAGTCTTCCAACTTCTCCGCCTCAGTTCCGTCGTGCCTATCTATCGGTCTTCATCGGCAAATATTAGCGGCGCTGAGTGCTGAGTGCGGAGTGCTGAGTGCGGAGGCGGACACCGTGATCACTTTGTATACTCTCGCGACACTTCACAAATGGCGTCAAGGCCCTGACACTTGACAAGATTGTTGTACACTAGTTTGCCCCGAGTTAGAAGTTTTTTGATGATGTTATTTTGATGGGAAGGTAAAAAAAAAGTTATTTAGCATATCACACACACAAACACATAGCTTGTCATAGTATGGCAACCGTTAAATCATTTCAGAGGCCCAGAGGCGATTTGTAACACTGACCTTCAATTTGGTCACTTTGATACTAATAACTTTCTTCATATTTTCTCTGCATTTTATTCAGGCTAAAATGAAGTAATGTGAATAAATAAATTAAGATTTATTATAGGTCGTCAGGTAGATTCCGATCTTCAATTAGTACATATTAACCAGAAAAACGGAAACCCCTTGCTTTTCATCACAACGGCTCATTCACTACACTTAATTTTATTGGCAATTCTATTAATAGCCGTGTCCCAGGGAAATATTTTAGTACGCAACACGTGTACGGATTATAATCCTATTATGAACTGAATATTTATTATCTAATTCCAACTTAAAATAAATATATTTGAAGAACATTTCAATTCATGTCTCTCGCTATATTCTCTCATCTATAAATATTATATGCTAAGTAGCGGTTACTTATGAATGAAATAAGTAACATAGGTTGTATGAAGACTCTTTCCAGCAGAGGTTACAAATAAATTCTACATACTACTATGCTACATATTGTACGTTCTTAAATTAAAAAAAGTTGCTTCACACTTTTGTAACATGCAAGTTGAAATATACAAACTCACTTTTTCATTTATTATACTGTTGGGCATTTGACCACCTAGTAACCTTATCAACACAGTAGCCCATGGTGCATACCTCGACGAAAATTACCTTCACACAAACCCAGGACACATACTTTTCAAATCCATCAAACAAATGTCAATATGCATGTCTAAATATCTACGGTAAAATTTATTCCGTCAGCCAGTCTGTGCGTATGTAGTGTGCCCCGTTCAGTCCCGTCGCTCCCGCCAGGAATGCCTTTGAGGCTATTATACAGCGCAATAACAACCCGTGGTATATCCTGTCATAGCTTTAACGAAAGGAAGGAATTATTAGGTCAGCTGTTTGTAAAGCAAGAGATGTAGAAAATTTCACTTTTAACGTCGTGTCACAATAGGCAGCAATTACAGTAATCAGTCTAACACATCAAGCATGAAGCATAATATGCTTGGTCTAATATGATTTTTCTGGCTTGCTAGATTTAGCATTAGCACTTTATATACTTAGTCAAACGCAAACCTATCCCACGTAAAAAAATATCTTCATTTATAACAATTTAAAAAAGATGCATATTCTGTTTTTGTGTCTTATAAAATGTCTGATCTTTTATTAACAAAAAAAAATACTGCTGACCAAAATATTCAGTTTCCTTGCAGAAACTAAACATGTATGTATTTGCTAATTGACTGACATATCCTCAGCATGTTATTGCTGTGTATGACAATGTAATGACTGCGTATAACTTAGAGCCTGCATGATGTTCTCGGAAGGCTATATTGAGAATGAAGTTAACGCTGCGAATAGCACGTAGGATTATATGTATGTGCGTATCAGAAGCAAATACAAACTTTGTAGCACAACAACAATTTGAAAATTATATTTTTACAGACACAACCAGTAAGAGCTATAAGCTAACTGCCAGCATATTGGCAGCATTAGCAGACTTGGGTAACATAAATAACTGTAGCTTAAAACTAAGTTGGATGCCCGGGGATCGCCCATGAAATTGAGTATCAAGACATTGCACCTACTAACACTGTAAAAAATATTATAAGCCTAGATTATTAGGACCGTCCGATAGAAGTGGATACAATACATACTACAATGATGTTCATTTGTTTCACACAAACACCTGAACCATTATTCCTTAAAGCGCGACAACCTCTTTCTTCATCGCTTGTGAAGGTGATCCCTCTCTGTCAGGGGGTTATAAACGAGCGCAGCTCGCTTCCAAGGAGCACGCCACAGCGGGCCCGCGGGGAGGCGTGGATAGAGCTGGGGGAGATCATGGGGAAGGTGACGGGAATTTGTGATTATTATTTTGCAACTATTGCAAAGTAAGAATTTTAAATAGTGGATTACTACGGCTTCATTCCTGCATTAAGTGACTTTAAATCTCCAGCTCGCTTTATACAATAATCATACCTTTAACTACGATGTTGGCAGTTCTGAACGGCGTGAACAAAAACTAATGAGAACGATTCAAATGAAAATTTGATGGCCAGGAATTTAATCCGAATACAATCTAAATATTTAATATAACTGCAGATATCACAATAAATATAATATTTTCGCTATCATTTTCAAATTGTCTTGTATTTTTGCCTAACTTTTTAGCAAAATATGCACCAAGAATGTGACTAAAACCTTTTTTTAAGATCGTGGCGTTCGCTCGTAGTACTATGTAGATATGCTACAAATTGCTACGCTCGTAGCATGACGTAGCAAAACGCGTAGACTCCCAAAGCACCGTAGTAAAAACAAGCACATTAAAGGTCAAATTACGTAAAAACGTTCGATACGTTCTTTCGAACAAGTAAAGTGTGGTTGACAAGGAAAGATGGTCGCTGCCCGGAGACAGCCAGTAGTTGGCTGAATAAACGACCCGCGCCGAGGCAATGTTAGTCCAAGAGGTAATAAGTAAGGAACGTCGGGACAAAGTTATTGTACAAGGCAATAATGTACAACAATGTAAACAAAGTATTCGTCTGCTTTGAAGCTATTTGAACAATTATTACTTGTGAAACCAAAATGGTTGTATTTTAACCAATTTTGTAAAGACGGAGAGATATAAATTGCTATTGTTTTAGTCAAATTATTTTTCATAACTTATTTTATTTTCTTTGGTGTTAAACTACGCTAACGCTCACAATGTTTTTTTTTAATTTAATTGACATTATTCCATATTAAACAGTCTTTATAATTTAATATTCACATTCTTCCGTCGCACAGATCGCTCGTTATTCAATACTTAATAACCGATACTTTAATAATTTACGTCGTCCGCAATTTATGCGTTATTAAACCCAACCCTTTATGCGGTGGAATTTCATAAAAAAAACCATTAATCTCCAATGCCCGATGACACTGTACCACCGATATATTGATTAATTATTTGCTTATCTCTTGGTAGGGATATTTTTTTACTGGGCAATTATTAATTTTTAATTCATAAAAATTGGGTCAAAAATAGTAAAACAACATTAGTCATATTGATCATATTTTTTACATTTATTTTGCTTTAATCAATCTTTATTTTGTAAAGTAAAAAGACGTTCGGTGTCACAAAATCCTGCTAAATGAGCCAGAAAATAAGCAATTCGATTGCAAACACACGAAATCCTATTAAGAGAGGTCGAGTCTCGGCCAGCAAATCATCATTACTGGGCGACAAACCTCCAATAAATCTCTGAAGAAACGTAACCAATACTTTGTAATCAACTTTCCAATTGTACAATCACGTAGATTCTTCTCAAGTACTCGCAATCAAGCGTCTGGACCCGACTGGAGTTGAAGGACGAGACTAAAGCAAGGGCGCGGCATCATAAACATGTTCGATCACATGTTTGTATTTTTAACTGATATAAATAAATAAAATAGCCTTTATTCCCTTATATAAAAAATTAAAAAAAAACTAGATATTTACAATGTTTAAGTATAATATGAAATTATTTAAAATATGTGATTTATTATAAGAGTTTTATTAGGGCACCCAAGTACGGGTATAGGCCTCCTCCATTGCCTTCCAAGTAGTGCGGTCTCTAGCTAGTCGCGGCCAGGTTACGCCTGCAACCTGGGTAATGTCATCGCGCCACCTCTTTTGTCGTTTTTTAACTGATATATCATATGAAATAACCTGACACAATTTTATTACTTAAAAAAATATAATTTTACTTCTGAGCAGACTTGCTGAAAGACATGTATTTGATGAGAAATTTTCGTGCTAAGTCCTCAACCACGCTGAATAGAAAAAAAAATATTTTGCTGGATTGATCCGAGTTTCGCTTCGTGGCTGTAAACATACGTATGTACAATAATAACATACTAATTAGTACATTCAGCTAACGTACATATTTACATAGAAGTGAGATCGGCACGTCATTATCTCCGTTGACAAAGCGCCGGTGGCAGCCATTGTTACGGACTAATCGCAGCTTCACCCTTTCTTTGCCGACGGATATAAATTGTAGCGATATAAATACGACAACGCTTCGTGGATTTACTTACCGGATTCATCTTGTTTACTTTACAATTGTTTAGTCAAAACGCTTCAACAATGAACCAGAGATGTAATAAAATAGAAGACTGTGAAATGGTCTGACGACGTCTAATATTGACATAATACCCGAAATGGTGTGTCTACCCTTAAGCCCGATACTCGGCAATTAATCATAATAATAAATTATTCTTCTTCGTCGATAGTTGATCTTTTTACTAATCAGTCGAACTCATGTGTAAACAGCAGTTTTGCAACTTCACTGCTCGGTGTCTCGCCATTCTCTCTGCTTTTTATCCTACTACACTCAGTATGTATTGAAATCGCCCTCAATTCCCTTCCTATGTATCCAACATATCATATAACTGACCGCCAGCTCTATTTTCGGTAGCAAGTTACATATTACAATGTTCGTCCCCAGAATGCGGCAAGCGTCGCACGGTGGGCGGCGGGCAGAAGCGCATCGTGGGCGGCGTGGAGGCGTCCCCGGGAGACTGGCCCTTCCTGGCCGCCATCCTGGGCGGGCCCGAGGAGGTGTTCTACTGCGCGGGGGTGCTGGTGGCCGACCAGTGGGTGCTCACCGCCTCGCACTGCGTCGGCAAGTACGTATAGAAGGAACTTACATGGAAATTATTCAACTATTATGAACCAAAACCGTAGCTGCATATTAAAATCATACCGTTTAAAAGCACCTGTGGCTGCTGCGATACAGGGGTACCTAGTGCAGTAGCCACTGGTAACTCTACATTAAGGTCAATTGAAATAAAAAAAAATAAAACTCTGTTAGTTAAGTTATCTTTAAGGTAAGAAATAAATAAATTCAAAAATAAATTCAAATAATCTGGACGAGAAGACCCGTAGAGGCAAAACTTCTCGGTTGCCTTAGCTATGGTAAACTCCATTCCCTACTCCTGCTATTTGAGACTTGGCTAGCCTAGCTGTGTTTGCTGTACCTGTGCCGGTTCCACCTGCACTTTTTTGAGGTGAAAGTACGTTACAGCAAAATGTAAAGAATAATATATATGATTAAAGTTTTGACACGTATGCCTTTAATATATGATTCTTTATACATTTTTCCTCTGCTTCATTTAATATACTCCTCATCCCTCCGCAGTCACTCGGACGTGAACGGCTGGACGATCCAGCTGGGCATCACGCGGCGGCGCGCGCACGCGTACTATGGCCAGAAGGTGAAGGTGCGCCGCGTCGTGCCGCATCCACTCTACAACGTCGGCGTCGCACACGACAATGATATTGCACTCTTCCAGGTACATTATATTCTATCAGCATATATTCATAGCAGAGTGATCGTGGTCTACTGGTAGACTTGCCTCACAATGTTCCGCCCTCCAGTTGCTTAATCTGGTGCTCAGCTTCTCAAGCACAGCTTTCACTTGATCCGTTATTGCTGCTGCACTCTGGTGAATCAAAGCTACCTGTAATAGTCCTGAGTTAGATCTTTTCATCGGAGATTCCGATGTTAGTCAGAGAATGCTGTCAAATGGCTGACAAGTCCAATTTCTTCTGGATCATATAAATCCCAGTAGAGCTGGCCTAAACTTTACACGATACAGTTGTAATGATTCCTGATCCCATCACTAACCCTGCACCCAACGTCCCCAGCTGGCGGTGCGCGTGCGCTACCACGAGCAGCTGTCCCCGGTGTGCCTCCCGCCCGCCACCCGCGTGCTGGCGCCCGGCACGCTGTGCACTGTCGTCGGCTGGGGCAAGCGGGACGACAAGGACAGTGAGTACTTTTACTGCAAACTTTACAACAGTTACCTACATGTGATTTCACTTCTAGACGTGCTACTGAAGCGAATGGCCTCCAAAACGTCAGAAGTCTTATAAGTCTAAAAATTCGGTAAACCTCTCTATCTTGTGTTAAGGATCACTAGTGTTCAACTCTAATAAAATTTTGCACGGTGTTGAGTAAGAAAGTAAGAAATATTACAATTCTGGGATATGAAAGGCGCGAAAACGGTAGCCTCCATTAAAGAAAACCATTCCATGTGCATTGTAGGGAAATAAGCAGTCTAAAATGATAGTAATTATTATAACTGGTATAAACGTCTTCTTCCAAGAGTAACAATAACCTATACATCCAGTCCCCCAACGCTGCCTATCCTGCGCTGGATCCAAAACAAGCTGAGTTGGGATGACACGAAACTAGGGATTTTATTGTATTCGTTGTGGGTCAAATGTGTTGTATTGTTAAATTTCACCCACTGCAGTGTCAGAGTACGAGCCGGCAGTGAACGAGGTGGAGGTGCCGGTGCTGAACAGGGACCTCTGCAACCAGTGGCTCGAGCACCGCGACCTCAACGTCACCGAGGGCATGATCTGCGCGGGCTACCCCGAGGGAGGGAAGGATGCTTGCCAGGTAATTACCAGCGTCACTGACTTAACCAGTTGGCGACTAATTCTTATATTGTGTCTTTTTAGTGGTACTTACTTCGGGATCTGTCAGTCTAATGATAAAATAAAAACATAACAAATTACACATTTCTGTTTATTCTTTTATATTATTCACATTGTTATTCTATACAAATGGACGAGAAAATAGATCTTGTAAAAATACATAACTTAATGAGTATTAGTAACAAGAATTAAAAAAAATGGATTATATTGCATTATTTTTGAACGCTTGTCTGTATCTTAGTATACCTAACTTTGTTTCACAGTTTGTTTATTAATTCAGAATACAAGGCATATTTTTACTGGTCTATAATTTCTATACACAAGTAAACATCTGCCTACTTACGAACACCTCGTGACCAACAAATGAGTTCCAATGTAATTCATTAGAAGCAAGTAAGCGAAATCTAATAAGGTCGAAAGTATACCTACTCTCCCTTCCTTGCTTGACAACTAAACACCCGACACTATATTCTACATTCTTTGTCGGAGAAGGTTAGTAATTCTTAATGCAGCTGCAGTTTTTATTTAAGATGTTTTGCGTGTATTGTAAAAGAACTTGTTGTCTTACTTACGAATGTGAATCAACAAGTATTACATTTAAGTTTATAAGTGACACACTGTTTTATTGTTTTATTTTAGTAGCTGGGTTTGCGACATATGTTCCACTTAATTAACGTAAAACGAAATGAATGACTTGAATGAAGACTAGCTAGAATTCTTACTCCGTATCTACCAATTTGCGCTCAGTGGGCAGGCATTCCCGGGAAACCAGGTTTGAGCTAATATTAGAAATGCGGCTAACTTGGCCTGTTTACGATAACAGCTATTTTCGCACAAATCTATAGGTACATATAATAAAACTGAAGACGGTGGAATGTATGAACATTGAAAATATTTAAAAAAGGTTTGGAGATACTTAGAATTGATAATAGAACACATTCCAACAATTTATAGAATTTTTGTCTGTTTCTCTGCGTCTCTGTTTATTTAAACGCTCTTCGCGTAAAAACGGCTGAACAAATCATCATGATTTTTGGTACGTAGGTAGCATGAGGTTTTACAAGTGTCTGGTGTTTTATCCCAAAATAATGGGAGCAAAGTCGCGGGCGGCCACTAGTATATAATATGTTCGAAATTTCCTTGGAAGTGCGTTAGTTGTTTGGATATGACACATTGAATGTTTTTGTATTATCTGTTTACGGAGAATCTCTATTTCTATGTTAAGGATAAGGATGTTGCTTCGTATTAATTTGATTTCATATGAACGAATAAGAATTAGTATGTATTAAATTACATATTAGTTATTCCTTGACCTGCTTGAACAGAAACTCAATATCACAACAACTCAATTGGCTAGATGGTTTAGGATGAATGGACTGGCTCTTAACCTAACCAAAACACACTTTGTCCACTTTAACTTGGCAGGTCACCATACCAGACCATTGACTGTGACCGTGGAAGGCACAAGGTTAGATCAGGTGCCAACGACAACCTTCCTTGGCTTTGAGATCGACCGTAGCCTGACATGGGAAAGCCATATTGACAAAGTGTGTGGTAAGTTGAGCAGCGCTTGCTTTGCTCTGAGCAGAATCGCCAAAGTAGTGTCCCCGGAAGTAGTGAGGACATGCTACTTTGCCACCGTGCACTCCATACTACAGTACGGCGCGGAACTATACGGCAGGGCTGCGGAGTGGGAGCTGCAGAAGCGCGCGATACGAGCTATTGCCAAAGTTCCACAGGATGAAACTGCACGTCCGCATTTCAAGCGGCTGAGAATATTAACATTACCGTCCCTGGTGATATACCAGGTTGCCGTATACGCTCGGGGAAATCTAGCCTCATATGTACTCGTGGGTGGTGGCCACTCGTACCCCACAAGCAGGAGGGGCAAGCTCGCGGAGGAGCCCCGCAGTCTGGCGCGGAACGCTAAGTCCACGCACGTGATGGCACCTACCGTCTATAACAGACTTCCTGACCAGGTCACAGAAGCACCGTCGCTAGCCATATTCAAGTTGCGCCTCAAGCGCTGGCTTATTGAGCAATCATTCTATAGTTTCAAACAATTTTGTGACTTAAAATATGCCAAAAAAACGTTAAAAAACGTTGATATGACTTAATGTATAAAATGTTATGTATAATTTAAATGTTTAAATTGTGACATTACCTGTAATTCTATTTTATTATTTAATTATAATAATTTGTATAATGAATAACTACAATAAGTAGGAAACGACCTGTAATAATTTTACATTACCAATAAATGAGTATTTGAGTATTTGAGTATATCAGCTAAAACGTAAAATAATCTGACAAATAAAACCATACAGATATAAGCCAGCTTAAGCATATAAATAAGTAAAGCTCAAATATCAAAAATCTATATCAGTCCTCCAATATCACAGTACTGTAGTATATGTGTGATGTGAGTACAAGCAGGCAGTAGATTGCGGCCCTTCACCAACAAATAAACAACTCTTTCCCAGATCCAATAAACTCGTCGCTCGAATTTCTTCGAGGTCACCTCGACGCACTTCGCGTCTTATTGAAATTCAGAGGAAAATGTTTGCGGAAAAACAAGCCACTATAACAACGGTCTAAAATCCAGTTAAATTACGAGTGGAATCACAAAAGCAAGCCTTCTCGACAAAATGAAACCGTTATCGAAACCGCAAAGGAATTGAACAAAACAAAGATACTTATCCGGCTTGTGGGTACTTGTTCAATGTTCCTGTCGGCTCGGGACGAAACTCGATAACATTTTCAAAATGTTCAAAAATTTAAAGCGATTGAATTTCTGTTTGGGTTTTGTTATTTTGACTTGTCTGAGTAGATGGAAGTAATATAGCACGAGCCCAGTGGCTTCCACGAGCCAAGTTTGAGATCGGATCGGATAAACATTCTTCGGGAGATTTGCAGAATATGATACGCATAGAATTATAGCACTGTTTCTATTGTTGCAAACATCCAACTCTCACAAAAAGCTATGGATATGGTACATTCATACTTACCTAAATGAATTATTGTTACTTACATATATTATTTAACTCAAATTATATTATTTAATTAGACTCTAGGTAACGCAGCTTTTAACTTTTGGCTGGATGATATTAGAAAGTTAGAAGGAAACATCAGGGCAAGAACAGCGCAAGACAGGGAGTATTGGCGTAAGAGGGAGGATGCCCTGCAGTGGGTCTCATTAGGCGGCTGATGATGATGATGATGAACGCACCTTTAATTCAATGAAACCTTTTCTAATTTATGTTGTATTATTATTATATTCTCCAATGAATCAAGACTAAGATATTTTGGTGTCACGTTGCAGGGTGACTCTGGCGGGCCGCTGCTGTGCAAGGACCCCGAGGACGGCTCCCGCTGGTACGTGGGCGGCATCGTGTCGTGGGGCATCAAGTGCGCGCACCCGCGCCTGCCGGGCGTCTACGCATACGTACCCAAGTACATCCCCTGGATCGAGCGGCAGATCGAGCTGTATAACGACGACAACGCCAAGTCGGAGGATATATAAACTAACTAGTGATTGCTGTGCGCGGGCCGCAACGGGCTCGCTACACTTACCAGCTAGGGCGGACTTCTCCAGTTCGGTTACAATTATGAAAGATGAAATTGTAAACTAGTTAATTGACAGCTGTATAAAACTGGTTTCCAAAGGTATTATTAAATCATCTAACCGACTTCATTGTTCGGGCCAGGTATTTATACAAAAAATATTGAAAATTAAATGCAAAATCAAAATAATTAATCTATAAAGAATTTTGATAATCATTTTGAAGCACGCTGGACGTAGCTCCAAATGTATGGATTTGACATGATTATGTACAGCTGATAGTGGAGTCAGCTTTGCCAAATGGAACGAAGACAATAATTTAAAAATATAGACATATTGGAATTTATGAGATGTACGTTTACCAGTGATTTAGTTTTTTAGGCGTTTGAACTTTTACAAATCGCTAAGTTAGCTCTCTAACAAATATTGTATTAAAATATTTGCAATTATAGGGACAATAAATAAATAAACATCATTTAAAAAATGCTTTTTAGACAAGTGATGGAAATTGAAATGTATGACAATAACTTAACGATTAATATGTTATAGGTACCAATTTTAATACGAACATAATTGTTTGGTACTTACTGTGAAGGGTACAAAACAAATTAATGATTTGCTAAAATAATAAAATATTTTGATGAATATCAATACAATACAATATTACAATACAATATTACTTTATTATGCACACCAAAAATAAATTACAATATGAGATGCTTAAACTATAAAAGAATGCACAAGTGGGCGGCCTTATCACCTTGAGTGATCTCTTCCAGGCTAATATCAATAATTATTACCGGCTTCAATTTGATTGACGCTATTCTCACTAAAAAAGGATTAAAATTATGCTTGAAAATTTCAACAAAATATATGATATAAAAGAATTGGGCAAAGTTGTAAACGAGGAGCTCATTGAGCAAGTTACATGGCTAAACAAACCTTTTATTCAAGAAAGTAATTATTAGCTATTTACAAATTGTAAGTAGATAGATATCTGTGATGATATGTCGTAATTATGATTTATCGCTGGGAAAATAAATTAAAACAATTCTAATGTTCGAATTCTTTCCTCAGCGTAATAAGAAATCAAAGCTGTATGTTACAGCTGAACTTGTATGGACATCACTCGGACATGGACAATATTGTGTAAAGCTGTGATAATACGAAACTTTATTATGAAACGATGCGAGTGTGGCGTTGGAACGTCACTAACTTGTGCGACAACTCAACTCAATGCGTCTTGAGGTACTTCGAGAGCTATAGTTACTTATTATGAAAATATAGTAACATAAATCTTGTAAGTAGCTTTAACGAGTGATGTAGGGTTTTCAAGCTTTAGCTATACTTTTAGATGATTTTTCTTATATTATTATGAATGTTACTCGTGTTTTTTTTCTATTCAGTGTTGTAGAACCTAGTGGAATTGTTAGAAATTAAAATGTTTGTTTGATGTTTGGTGTTAGTAGTCTTTAGAGAAAAGTGCTTTTATAGATTTTAATAATAAGAAATTTATAATTATTATTCGAAATAGCATTAATTGTTTATTATTCGAAATTGAAGAAACATTGAGACAATAAGATATATAAATATACTTAGACAATAATAACGTTCTAGATTCTTCCATAAATGACAATAAAATGTACACATCAGTAAATATATATTTTATACTTATTCGGATATCAGATTACTGAAAGTTGACTTCCTAATTAGTATAATGTACCTACATATGTATGTATGTATGTCTACATCTAAGCGAATTTAGAGATGCGAAATATTTGTGACAATAAACTTGTGTTAATTTAACTTAAGGTGTCCTTTTGACAATAAATAGAATAGATTATATTCATATACACTGATTCATATTATTTACTAAACTGTTTACATAGTATTATTTGTCTGTGTTAAAATTGTTACTAAAACTTATTACAAATATTTGTTGATATATATACTTATTTAGATCACCAAAGAAATTGGAATCTCGCAGAATAAAGGTTTTCAACATTAGATCTGATGAATATAAAAAGTTAGTCAAATAGCTTTAATAGTCATAAGCGATATAGTGTTACAAGTTGGTGGAACGTGTACTTAGCTCATTGACTAGAATAATCATAATTCCTTAAAAATAACATTTTGTACTAACATCGCATAAGACATAAATAGATGTAATGCAGTAATAGCAAAAGCTGCGCTCAAGAAAGTTATGAATTAGAAGAGTAAGGTGATACTTTGGTATGCTGTAGACTCGGATAGTGTCAGTATTTCATTTCTGAACATATTTTTTCTGAACATTTCAATACTTATAAAAATTTGGGCCGTTAAACTTTAATACTCATTACTTTAACGCTGTATATCAGCTATAAGTACTAAAGAAAATTAAAAACGGTTTCTATAGTTTAACATTCTACAGAACTATTTTATGTTTATTAAATAAGACGTGTTGAGAAAAGTAAAGGTGTTGTTAACGACTTCTTATAAGTCCCTATTAAAGTCGAGCTTTCTACTAGTGTTACTAAAAACTTATTTCGATCCTTTCATTACTGGTTTCTGACAACGTAGTGACTGATTTAGAATAATGTCGTATACTAATTACATACCAGGAACAGACTCATAAATTGTATATGAGTAAAGAATTATTAAAAAATATGTATGTGCGTGTTCCAAATATAATATAACAAAATACCTACGTATGTATTATTTGTTGAGAAAATTAACACAAATCAACAACTTAAAATGACGAAGTTATTTAACAATTTAATAAAGTTGAGCAACAAATGACACATAGCTGACGCATAAACTATTTTTTATTAATTCCACTTTATACTAAAAATATTGAGTAGAGCGTACAAGCAAGTGCTGTTCTGGTACAACTTAATATATTTAAGTGAATCTAGTAACTAACTTAGTACTAATGTTGTGGTTTCTAGGTGGTAGACACGCTTTAGCGTTCTGACTTATGATAATTGTGATCTCAACTGATTTCCTTTGCCTTGACTCTGTTCCCTCGAACTGTGCTTTGTATTATTTGTAACATGTGCATATTGATGACAGAGTAATTATCCCAATTATACGACGATACTATAAATGAAGTAATTATAATTTTGCAATAAAAAATACTCCAGCAACTCAGGGTCCAACTCAGGGGCAGGACGGTAGCTGGATGTTGAGGAAGAATCTGGAGATTGAAGAGCTGGTGGGTGAGCCGAATATTATGGGAGAGACGAAGGCCCATCGACTTCGCTGGCTGGGGCACTTAGTGAGGATGGGAGATGATCGTAGCGTGAAGAGAGCCTATCTCGGTGTGCCGAGTGGCCGCCGACCTGTCGGACGGCCGAGGTATCGCTGGAAGGACGCCGTGGAGTCAGATCTGCGCGAACTTCAAGTAGCTGACTGGCGGGAAGCGGCTCGAGACCGGGACCGGTGGCGATCTCTTGTATCGGAGGCCAAGACTCACTTCGGGTCGCTGCGCCAGCGGAGTAAGTAAGGTAATAAAAAATACAATACATAAATAGGTATAATTTAAACAAATCACTTTAAACATGTTATACGTTTAGTTACAAAGCAATGCCAACCTCCAGACTTTGCTTATTGGATTGACTTATTTAGTACGTAGGTATAAATGCTTAGTGCTTGGACACGTCTCTATTGACCTGTCATGCGAGATATTTGTTTGTGTTTCCGTTATTATGTAGAGTGGCTTGTACGTGTAGAACAGTTTAGAGTGTCTGATACTTTTATACATAATGAATTGTTGATAACAAGACAAAATGCATTGGTATTTGGCTTTATAGAACATGCGTATGGAGTATGCATGTTCAGCTATTAATGTTTATACATAGAGGTGTTAGTTATACACGGTGTTTATGTATATGTAATATGTATACTGTAGTAGATATAATCACTGTTTCATATAAAGTAGGAGACATTGTTTCGGGTTCAGTATTTCCTTGAGACCGCCACTTGATAGATTAAGAAATCTAATAGGGGTTTGTATCCAAGATTCGTATTGGGTTGTTTATATAATATATTATTCAATTATTAGTTTTCATAAATATTTTTGTTAATAAAGTATATTTGATAAATGTATAATTGAATGAACAATAGGTATCAGAAATTTCAGCCATATGTATAACACACTATCAATCGTTATAAATCTTTCGTTACTTTTTTAAAATACTAAATATTTTGTTTTAACATTGGATATGAACCACGTACTTAAAACGACGTTTGTAAGTAGCGACAATAATACTTTAAACTACTTTTATGTATTTCATTATAGTAACTAGACTCGTAGAGTCGCTGGTATATAACTTTACCATATACTGAGGAGTACAAGTTAGATATCAACTACTTGCTACGCGTCAACAAACTACAAGCCACCAATCACCAAGCGTGCACTCACGTGTCTACAGCTGGTGGAGGTCAGTGACACTGTTTCATATAACTCAGTGCTATAAAAGCCAAGCATATTACAGGCTAAATATACCTAAAGGTTGTGTACTTATTGTATAGTATGTACTCTGCGTCAATAGTTGTAACAGAATGCTCTATAAATGTTGATTGTTAATATATTTAGAACATAAATTTATTTACGAGCCACCGACTTCTTGAATTCGGCTATAAATTAAAAAAGATAAAAATATCATATTCAAATATCGCTAGTTAAAATATTATTAGTACTAACAATAGATGTCAATTTCGTACTTATATCTGAATAGGAAAATTTTCACAATACATTAATATAATGAATAAGAGAGTAATTAAAATTATATCAAAAATTTACAAATGAATTCAGTTTGAAAAACTTTTATATCATGTGCCGTACAAGGTGTCGACGTATCATAATCGTACGATATATCAGGGACATTTTTAATAAACGTTTCGAAAACGTCTTTTACTTTAGTATTATAATCCAAGGAAATTTGTAAAAGACAATAATTACTAATTCCATGGTGAAATCGACGACAATAATAAATTATATATAAACAAAAAATATTTCTACATAACCGAATAACTAAATTTGTCGTGAAACACGTTGTTTAGATTTTTCATATTTATTACTTTTGAACCCTAAAAATCTAAATTGAATTCTTTTAATTTAACGAAATATGTATAACTAATATTTTTGTTATGAAATAAAGTTATGTAGTCTTGTACGAGTAATAGAAACGCACAAAATACTTACTATAAAGCCACTATATTTAGATGCTTGGTTTGTGTCTTTGTGTACAAATCATATCAATTATATCATGTGAAATTATTTATGATAGAATTACTGTGTGTAATATATGTGTAGAAGGCAGCATTGCTTCGATCTGTCTACAAACTATCAGGCAGCGTTTTATACTGTATCACCTCCTATAGGCCACGGAGCAGGTCTTTAAGTGAAAGCTTATTCATAGGAAAACCACAAATTAAAACGAGTAGGTATTAATAAAGTCGGATGTTCCTACAGATAAGTTTTCCCTTTAGGAATTCCCCAGCAGTTTTTAGCATTGTTGCTTTGAATGAATAATTCTATATATTTTATTATATATCTAAAATAACAACTTTATTTCAATAAAGAATATGTTTTACACGTCTCTGCAGTAATCGCTTGTGATGAGTGTACTATTTTATCAGTTTAAATTTTACAGCCATTTTGTAATTTACACAAACAGACAATAATTGTTTTGTAGAAGAAACCTAGTTGATAAGCCTACGAGTATTTTTGTATGACTTTAGTAATGTTTCGATGTTAGAAAAGAGCTTCTGATATTAGTGTGGTTGGTGGAAATATGTTTTCATGAAATAGTGAAGTAAATATTTCTAAGGGATTGATTTCGAAATTTCCCGCATTCTTTTTTAGTAAGTAGATAATTTGAGCCACACCGATTCAGAGGCCATTTGTTCCCTAGTGGATATGTTTTCCTGTACTTACTTCGGTTCTAGTCGCGCAGTATTTGTGTAGCTTTAGTTTCACCCTTGGAGCTTGGAATTAAATATAATTACTGAAAATATGATTTTCTTTTCAATCCTACCGCAAATACGAAGAATTATATTAGGCCTAAGTTTACAGAGCAACGAATGTTTCATAAAGACGTATGTACAATATGTACAAAGAGCCTGGTAATCTGTAAAATGATTTTGAAATCCCACACATTCTTTGCAAGGTTCAAGAAAACGCACAAATAATTGAGTTAATATTTTACTATAGGATACAATAGTTACATTAATCAACAATAGGTATAAATAACTAGCTAGGTAACCGCTACCTGACGTGATACATCCTTCATATACAATACAGTTAGACCAAATATCATACTAGATAGGATTCCAAGACGACACGCCACTATGTTCATTAGCTTTAAATACAGCAGCTAAAGATATAGACATTGAAAGATAGAGATTTATTTACTTTTGATAATGTTATTTTTTCATCTAATTCTGTGCTAAAATATATTTAAGGCGATGCAAGATTTATCAAATATGTCGTCTCTGAATCCTAAACATTTCAACTCGATAATAACTAAAAACCACAAGCAGCTGCAATGCAAATATTGTGATGATCACTAACACGGGGGTCTCCGCAGTTTTTGTTTTTGATCTAGCACTCGTATGAAAACTTTAGTTGGCTTTTATTGACATTTTATGAGTAAAATTCATTTTTTTTAAATGTAATGTTTGTATGCAGGAGACCCTCGCTAGTAGTATAAGCGTTGTTAGAGGCGACACAACATCCAAGTTCAGTCTTGAGTAATATTCCATTAAATTGACTAACGGGTGATACAACTTCATATTATTTCACTAATTATTCGTTGTATTGACAGAAAAGTTCCACAGATAGGTAGGATTTTACTATTAATTTAAATAAATTGAACGACAATAAAATACGAAATTGAGTATAATTTTCTCCGAAAGTGAAGGATGAATTTATTCTAAATATGTAAAACTCATACGTGACTAACTGACCGACTGACTGGCATAGTGATATATTAATGCACAGCCCAAACCACTGGACGGATCAGGCTGATATTAAAAGTATACATTCTTCATAATGGATGTTGACTATTACTTAGTGGTTCAATGCAATATAAATACAAGTAACATTGATATCATTAATATTGATTAAATATAACTCTACGGGTACTTCAATTTGCAATAATTAAGCTCAAATATATTGGACCTACGTGTTGCTTACAATACACTCCAATAACTTTTGACTTACTTGTCCCTATGAAAACTTTTAATAACAAACGGGTCAAATGCGCTATCAATTGATTAAAAACACTTTGACCTTCTTTGATTGATTATTTTGTTTATTTCCACAGTGAGAATAGCGTCGGGCCAAAGATATTAGAAAATCATCGTATTAGGAACTTTTCCCTCAACACGTAACGTTACAAAGTGCGCCAGACGAGTACAATAATGATCCTTACGACGCGGTGATAAATACTACTATTCCATACACAGACACACAGCTAACAAGTCTCAATATCATGATATTAAAATTGAATTTATTTTTAAGCTGATTTTACTGTAATGTACATTTTACATAAGTAGATTGATTGCAAATTATATTTTATTTAGCTGTTGCTTCTATAGAAACAGTATTTTTTTATAATGTAAAATATAATTTAGTACTGAAATCATCAACCGCTCCTTAAATTTAGCTAAGTATAAATACTCCGCTAGACCCGTAAAATCACGCAATTGAATCCCTTTAATAAGTACATACAATACATTTTAGGTTTCATTAAATGTAAGTTAGAATTTAGAACCGTTAAAACAGTAGAAAATTACCAATTAGTCAACTAATATAAGTATATAATAAATGATTTTATTAATAACTAACCGTAATTATAATCAATAATAGCTTCATAAGTCTTAAACGAGTTTAAAATAGAGTACATAATACTTTTGATATAATCTCATAGCCTCTAAAATTAAAATATAGTCACAATAGTAAAAGTATTTACAAAATACAACAGAAACGTACAACTCTATATAAATAATTTTAATAAAAGGTCTACAATATAATAATATGTTAAGGGCAGTATTCATTTTACACACTACAACAAGTGTCGTATGTTACTTACAAAGTTGAATCCACGGTGATTAGTTAAATATTTACTTAAGCAAGTTAAAAAGACAAAATACTGATCAAGTAACCACTCGTAGGTCCAAGATTATAAGTAATGTTGGTGTTTTAAAATTGCACGTCTCAACGAATACACAATTTAACTCTATAAATAAACTATATGAGTATTGATAAAGATGGATAATAAAATAACTCTACAATCTAAAGCTGACGAGTAGACGCGCGAGACTGACGGGAATCTGGTTGAGATAGCCTATACGGAACAGATTAGTGATATAGAACAAACTCCGTATGTACATGGCTTTAATTATAGTTAACATTCTTTCTTACCTATTATAAAATCAATAGTTGATGTTTTTTTTTCACTAAGGAACCACGATCTAATTTAGTATTTTAATAATTTTAGGATCGCGTTAAAAGCTGCTTCGTGAGATTTATAAAAAAAATGTTACGAGTAACTAGGAGTTATTCCAAAACTGCCTTATACGCATCTCAACCAAGAAGGCGCCCGCGCCGCCTCGCGCCTCAATGTAAATATTTCTTAGCATTTGCTTGTATCACTATAAAATATGAATAGTTAGACTCAACAAATAAATAGAACTCTGGTTGGGACGTGGCACGCCGACGATACTTATCCTTAGTGATATGAAGCAAGCGCAACGTTGCTAAAGGCTCCACTAGATAACGTGACCGAGACTCAGAGGTTTACTTACATTTCATTGATATAGAGGGCGTCACATATTTGTCGTAGGTTTTATTTCAGAAAGATTTTCAAGAAAGAAGCAATTCGGACAGTTAGTTATCTGTTATTTTATGTTGCCAAGCCTTGATGCTTTCCGTTACAATTAATATAATATGTTGCCCTCTACGACCAGTGCATTTTTCGCTTCACCGTTTATTTAGTTTAGCCTTAAAATATAAATTAAATCTACTCTCTCTACGCACAATCTAAAGCGAAATACTTTCGTCAGTATCGATGTATGAATTGACATGAGTATTTTGTAAATATTTTACATTTTTCTACATGATTAAATATGACTGACAAATTGCACAGATAAGTTCCAAGTACATTTCGGAATAATACGTAAAATTGTACAATACTGTAAATTGATACGTATTCATATATACGCATGCGTTCGCGGTACGAACGCATGCGTACAATATTTAATTGACCTTCCATAATAGACATGACTAAAAATATCTGTTACTTTGACCTCTGAAGCCATCGATTCTGACGCAAGCACCGGCTCGACCCTACTTCCTTACAATATCAGTCCTAACATACCCCGTACACTGCTACACAAACGTGCAATCAAATACAAACTCTACAAGTAAATATACTATTTCAAATATTAAACTCACTCGACTCCTCAAGTACTGACCTACTCGTAGCTTTGGTAAATGTGATGAATGGAATTTATAAATCTACTACGTTAAAACGGACTTTATATTAATGCCATTGCGGTTAAAGATGTAAATGAGTATGAATCTTTGGTTTGGCGATGCGTATTATGGATGGATAAGTTTAAATATCAAATGATTAGTCGGAGAAGCAATATTTTAGTTCCGGTACGACCACATAGTTTAATGTTTACACGTTCACTTCACAGAAGTAAATACTTTTACTAAAGCCGGTCAAACATTGCATCCCCGACAGAGAACAAATCAGCGGCTAACGATACTGCTAATGCTAATAAAAATAGCACTTCCAAATAACAGCTATTTCATGAGTAATGAATTTAGCAACTAAATGTAACTAACGTCATCTTTCCAGAGCATTCACCCAAATAGACTCCACGCGCATTAAAATACTTTATACTAACAACCGAGCGCTTACACACAAAATAACTACTTTTAAATAGTTAATTAATTATTATTTGTCGTTTTTTGTAGTAAGTCGTAAATCGTAATAGTTTTAAAACGAAATGTAGATAAAAAGGGAAAGCGATAGCGAGGAAGACAAAGTCAGGAGATATATTAGCGGTGCTAATGTTAACAATAATATTTAGAGATGGTGTTCGAAAACTTGCAAAATGGACAGGGTCAGAGTTTATTGCCTCAATTATACTTTCTACTTTCTGAAGCGAAATGGGAACCTCTTCTATTCTCTCTTCTTTATAATTTTCCAAGTCAGTCTTTCTTGCGATATTATACAGGAGTGACACAACAAACAACGACCCTGAAATGTAGTGTAGGCTTCTAATGCCTGGGTATTTGGTAAAGTCCCTGATTTCACGATACCCTTCATACTTCTTGATACCGACAAAAGCCAAAATTCTCTAACTCAATTTTAAAAATGTAACCCTATCGCTGACAATTTCCTTATACTCGATGTCTACATTTTTCTATGTATGCTTTTACCTGACTTTTGTTGGTACCATTGTACACGACAGCGCAATTTCACCCTTATAACAATAGTGATAAGATTCAAAAATAGATTCTATAAGGAGTATAACAGGAGATCCAGTAAGTCTTTCATATTCGCTGTTCCGGTTAGTAAACAAATAGGCCACAACTTAAACTTAGGTTCTGCTTAAAATTGAGCATTGTATTTTAATTTTCCAGATTTCGTGGAGAATCTTTAAAAAAATACAATTTTTGTTTTTTGATATATTCAACCTTACTGTTTGGACACAAGGTCGTATCAATATGTTAGCATAAGGTCTTGTTTTGGAAGTATTAAAGCAAAATATAACTTACTTAAATACATACTTTCAGATTCAGATTGTTCGTTTCGACTCATATTACACCACAATCTCAAATTGAACATTCCAGAACATTCAAATCCCATTCTAATTCAATGTACTCTGTACTAATACTGACTCAATTTAGACAAAGAGTCTTGTCCATATTCTGTTAGCGAACCGCTCATATTGCAGTAGAAAGCCTGTTACAAAATTGGCTGAATATTGCGTAATTCAAATTCAGCTGGATTGAATTAAGTACAAAGTAAAACGAACCTTATTTTCTTCATCTTCAAGAGCTATTGTAGCTCGCACAGTAGCCCATGTTCCAGTCAAGTGCAACGTAAAATGCACTTTATGTGTACGTAGTAAGGTTAGTTGTTGGCGTGCTGGATGGAGGCGAGGAAGGCCGGGTCCACGGAGGCCACCTTGGCAGTGAGGAAGGCGTGCATGCAGAACAGCAGGCTCTGCAGAATCTGGCACTCCAGCTCCTGGAAACATATATACACATTATTTTTACAAAAGAAAAGTAGATAGGTATTATATCCGTTATCTAGAACACACGATACAAGCGTTTGCTTAGTTTGGGGCTAGATGGCGCTGTGTGTAATGTCCCAGAATAAATATCCCGGTATATATAGGTATGTATATTATTTAAATATATTTAAGTTAATAATACAATTTGATTAAAAGTGATGTTGTTTGCGTATGTTCCTGTTTTAACGGAATGACGCATGATCGTAACTTTTGGTAAAGTGTAAGTGTGTGTAAGTCATCGTAGAATGGATGATATAGATATATAGATAGAGTGCCGTATAACAGTTTGAGAATTTCGAGACTAAAGATACTCTCATGTAGAGTAACTTTATGCTTAGAGCATAGGCATAACGTTTCATCATAGACTAATATAATATTCTGAGTTTCATCAACAAGTAAATGATAGATGTATATGTTAATGTATATTTTCTAAATGTTATTAAAATGCACTCACTTTAGTTTCTATAACCTTAGTGTCCGCATCCTGAAAGTGCAGCTTGAGCTTGGACTTGCCGTCGTCACTCGAACCACGCAGCTGAGAGAACCTGTAATATACACCCCTTTAATTGTACTTTCATGCATATAAGTGGAAAGGTACGTTAGAATTATACTTATTGAAAGTTATGGCAAAATAATAAAAAAAATACTGTAGGTACCTGTAGGCCCACACGGGCGGCGCGGCCGGCGTGCCCTCCGTCAGAGAGAAGCCCGCCTGCCAGTCCAGCGTGAGCCCCGCCGCGCGCCCGCCGTGCACCACCGTGAACGTCTTCTTCTGCACATACAAACAAGATAAAACATAAAGATAACAACTTTTTTAACCTTATGCCATCGCACCATATAGGGCAATTACACCACTAGGTATATTATTTCAGAATTTCTTGTTGTGGATGGATGATTAAATATATAAACTTGAACGTTACTCTAAACTGAGGAAGCTTATAATAACTTTGGAAACATGTTTTCAGTCCCGATTCGAATATATAATTAAGTATTCACATGAAATAATCTGCATTCATGCTGAAATACTCCACAGGTCCAGAATAAATAAACCTTTTCACAAACAATAATCCTCTTATAAAAAATATCGACAAAATCTAACCGTACTCATCACTGTCACTGAAACTTTACTGCTGTCATCAATAGCAGAATGACGTATGTAAACATCTCTTATTGGTCTGTGATGTAAACCAAACAAATATAACATATAAAAAAATACTTTATTTGGTTTTAATTAGAAGCTTAGATAATGGACAGCGCAGGCGGCAAGCATATATGTATGTTGCCAGACGTGCCGGTGTGCAACACCGCGCCGCCCACTGGCGCCCGCCCCTGCCGCTACATTGTAAGTATCGACAACACCTTATTACTACGTAAGTACAACACGTCTATAATATGAATAAAATCTGCTTGTGCTCTCGCCCAGCCACAGTACCCAGTTTTTAAACTAAGCACATGCGATAGAAACATTTGCATTTTAATATGTACCCTCGCAGTTTGGCTCAGGTAAATGTATTATGTACTAGGCACCAAAATCTAGATTATGAGAACTTTGTAAGGTTTTTGAACACACATCCCCTAGTTCCCCAAGATTTTTTGTCCGTTATTTCTTCGAACCGAATCTATGAATGTATCTCCTTCTCGCATGCAGAAGTGCAAGCTGCGCGCGCTGCGCCTCCCCTGCCCGCGGCACCGCGGCACGCGCGCGTTCATCCGCTCGCCGGCGCGGCTGCGCGCCGAGCGCGCGCGCGTGGGGGCGCTCATACACCCCTACAGCGTGGCCGCGCTGCTGGAGGACGCGCTCAATGTCACACTCACGCTGGCATTGTTCCTGTATGCGCCCTTCCAAGTCTTCGTCACGTGTAAGTGTGTTGAATGATTCTTGAGATATTCTGAGAATATACCTATATAACCGGATCCGTGGCGGCTCATTCCTCTGTCTAATAACCGTGAAAGAGATGGGCTGCAGTTCGTTTCCTTGTCATTTTAAGTAGATTGGATGCGTGTATGCGTATAAAATTATTATCCCAGTTTTAAAATGATATATGAGAATCTCTTGCGAGTTTCCTTTAAGTGGTACTCTGACCCAAAGACAGTTTAGACCTGCAGAGACGTGTCGATTGTCTCAGCGTCCCCCTCTCTCCTTCAGTTTCCTTTAAGTGGTACTCTGACCCAAAGACAGTTTAGACCTGCAGAGACGTGTCGATTGTTTCAGCGTCCCCCTCTCTCCTTCAGTTTCCTTTAAGTGGTACTCTGACCCAAAGACAGTTTAGACCTGCAGAGACGTGTCGATTGTCTCAGCGTCCCCCTCTCTCCTTCAGTTTACTTTAAGTGGTACTCTGACCCAAAGACAGTTTAGACCTGCAGAGACGTGTCGATTGTCTCAGCGTCCCCCTCTCTCCTTCAGTTTCCTTTAAGTGGTACTCTGACCCAAAGACAGTTTAGACCTGCAGAGACGTGTCGATTGTCTCAGCGTCCCCCTCTCTCCTTCAGTTTCCTTTAAGTGGTACTCTGACCCAAAGACAGTTTAGACCTGCAGAGACGTGTCGATTGTCTCAGCGTCCCCCTCTCTCCTTCAGTTTACTTTAAGTGGTACTCTGACCCAAAGACAGTTTAGACCTGCAGAGACGTGTCGATTGTCTCAGCGTCCCCCTCTCTCCTTCAGGTCCGAACCCGCTGGACCCGTTCATCCTGTTCACGGACGTGATGGGTTTCCTCCACATCCTGTTCTCGTTCAGTATCGGCTACGTGGAGGACGAGAACCGGCAGATCGTGCTGGCGCCGCGAGCCATCGCACGCCACTACTGCAGGAGCTACCTGCTGCCGGACCTGCTCGGCGCGCTGCCGCTGCAGGCCATGCAGATCTTTGATGATTGCACGTACGTTTTATTTTGTAATATCATAGATATTCAGTCGCAACACGTAGAGCATTTTGAATGTTGACTTATGTGTATGTACACATTTCTACATCCAAACAACCTTAAAAACAAACTGTTATATCATGAATAGACTTTCATGTTTCCCGCAGCCACCCCACGAACACCACGATGCTAATCCTGAAGCTGTTCCGCGTGCCCACCTTCGTGCGTCAGCTGCACAGCCTCATGGACCAGGTGGAGCTCACGTACGTCAAGCGGACCATGGCCTGCACCATCCTCAAGATCCTCCTCTTCTTCCACTGGATCACCTTCATCCACTACCAGGTCCCCTGCTTGAGCATACATTTCCACGACCCTAGCGAGAGGCAAAAGGTCTGGCTGAAAAGATTCTTTGTAGTGAAAATGGAAAACGATGCCATATTCCAAAAGTATACTTCCAACTTGTTCTTGGTCTGCAATATTTGTATCGGATCTACGTACTCCAATTCTGTGGGGGATCATTTGATTTCTGATCTCATCCTGACATCTGCGATGGGTATGACTGGGATGGTGTTCCTCACGTATGCGTTCGCAGCGTTACTGCAGCTCTGCATCTACATGCAGTACGAGAAGAACCTGTTCAACGGCAGGCTGCGCGAGCTCAAAGAGTACATGGCATTCAAGCGCCTGCCGCAGTTCCTTCAGAGGAAGATCCAGCTGTTCGTCAATTACAAGTACAACGGGCACTACTTCGAGGAGGACACCATCATGAGCACCATCAACGAGCAGATCAAGCAGGACATCAACATGTACGGCTGCAAGAAGATGGTCATGTCGGTGCCTCTCTTCCAGGACATGCCCGTCGCTCTCATCAACGCTATCATATTTAATCTGACGCAAGTGCTGTATATGCCGGGGGAGGTGAGTGTTTTTACTTTTATGTTTCATTGAAATTATTGTATTCAGTTGAAATGATTCTGATTATAGACCGTGCGTACTAAATATTAGAGCACATTTTTGCTTGTGCAGGCGCTGGTGAAGGCAGGTGAGCCCAGCACGTCTATGTTCATGATCAGCTCGGGGACTGTGGCCGTCGTCACCCCCGGCGGGAGGGAAGTAAGTATATATTATCATTGCTATTTAAAGTTATTAGACTTACATTTGACTAGAGCCAGCTTAATTTTAATTTGCACCTGTTTACATCAGATTTATTCAAATATACTTATTCATCATAATATGCTTTTACGAGTCTATAATTGGTCATCATATTCCAGATAGCGCACCTCCGCGACGGCTCATACTTCGGCGACACCTCGCTGCTACAGGCAGGTCAGCCGCGGAGCGCCACCATCTTCGCACTCGAGATCACGGAGATATACAAGTATACATACTACACGCATTTTTATCCCATACGCCTAAATTGTCATAATTTCATACAAGATTTCTCAGTGAGATAAATATTTTCGTTTTAAATGTCTAAATCTAACGTCGTATCAAATAGTACCTATATTACTTTGTTGAGTGTGGTGAACTGTGGTGTCCAAATTGCGCATCTCTTAAACTGTTTATTGTTGTTAGGTTGGAGAGCGCGGAGTTCCAGGCGTGCCTGCAGCCCTACCCGCACCTGCGGCGCCGCCTCGAGGACTATTACAGCCGGCGCCGCGCCGACCGCTCCGAGCCACGCCGCGCCGCGCCTGCCCATACATAGATACTGCATCTACAGCCGGCGCCGCGCCGACCGCCCCGAGCCACGACGCGCCGCGCCTGCCCATACATAGATACTGCATCTACAGCCGGCGCCGCGCCGACCGCCCCGAGCCACGCCGCGCCGCGCCTGCCCATACATAGATCCTGCATCTACAGCCGGCGCCGCGCCGACCGCCCCGAGCCACGCCGCGCCGCGCCTGCCCATACAGAGATACTGCATCTACAGCCGGCGCCGCGTCGACCGCCCCGAGCCACGCCGCGCCGCGCCTGCTCACACATAGATACTGCCTATACATCTATACGTGCTCTCAATATACCCGCCGACATACACATGTATAACACGTAGATTGCACACTGACTGCACTTGAGTTCATGACGTGTGTGAATGACAATTGCAATTGAGCAAGAAAGGCAGAAGTTAAAAAAGAAAAACCAAGACGAGATACCCACGCGTGTGGGTACGCGAGTTTGATAATTTTAGTTACTTAATTAATGATGTTTTGCTTTGTAACGTAAGAAAGTTAATTTTATGTTATGGTTTTTGTATGCTTTGAGAGAAATAATAACATTACGATTCAACTATATTTTAATGTGTCTCAATATTTAACGAACCTTAACCTTATATTTAACCTTAGGTTATGTAACCGACTAGAAAAACTAGGGTTTATTGGGCAATATTTAAATAACTTCCATTGACCGAATGTTCATAAGCAGCGATCCAGACAAAATGTCCCGGGGTCAAGTAGCGTAGTCGTAGTAGAGTGCACTCAAGCCGTATGACCGAGTTGAGTATGTTGGCGGTCCAGGCGGCCTCCACCCGCAGCAGCTCGTGTAGTGCACTCACCCCGAGCCGTATGACCGAGTTGAGTATGTTGGCGGTCCAGGCGGCCTCCACCCGCAGCAGCTCGTGTAGTGCACTCACCCCGAGCCGTATGACCGAGTTGAGTATGTTGGCGGTCCAGGCGGCCTCCACCCGCAGCAGCTCGTGTAGTGCACTCACCCCGAGACGTATGACCGAGTTGAGTATATTGGCGGTCCAGGCGGCCTCCACCCGCAGCAGCTCGTGTAGTGCACTCACCCCGAGCCGTATGACCGAGTTGAGTATGTTGGCGGTCCAGGCGGCCTCCACCCGCAGCAGCTCGTGTATTGCACTCACCCCGAGACGTATGACCGAGTTGAGTATGTTGGCGGTCCAGGCGGCCTCCACCCACAGCAGCTCGTGTAGTGCACTCACCCCGAGACGTATGACCGAGTTGAGTATGTTGGCGGTCCAGGCGGCCTCCACCCGCAGCAGCTCCTGGCGCGTCTCCGCGCTGAAGTACCGCGGGCCGGCGGGCCCGGGCCCGGCCGCGCTGGACTGCACCAGGAAGCAGTGCTGGCGCCAGTCCACCGTCTCCGACTCCTTCACCGTGCGGAACATGGTCTGGTACACCTTCAGGCTTTCCGGGCACTTGGCCAGCTCCGTGATGTTCATCTGGAACGATGAGGTACATCGGTTACCTATAGCTATCTAGACTTAAGTATCAATATTAATTTTGTTTATATAAACCTAGGTTTTAAGATAATAATAAAGAAAAATGCAACATATTAATTAAATAATAATAAAGTACAACCATTTCACACGCTACATGCGACTTTTGCATTACTCGACAAAATTTTCCATACTATACAAATAATTTAAACGTAAAATGACTACCTGATGATTGATAAAAATACATAACATAGGCTGATCAAACACTATTCCAACATAGTAGGAAAGACACTAGGCGCACACATCCTTTTGCACCCAGCATATGTACGAGAACGATTTAGTAAATCACAGCGCAGCTCCTACATCGCGCAAACGAAGTTTCCGTGCAAGTCTACCTCAGCAGACAAACTAATACGTCTGAGATTCACGCAAATGTAACTTATATTCAGGTGCGTAATCTTGAAACGAGTTGAAAAAATCTCAAGATCCGGTTTAAGAATACGTGTGATAGAATATTATATTATTATGTAGTATACCGGCGGCTGGTCAAACAGCATGACGTCGGTCCCCTTGAGCACGAGGAACTTGGCGCGGTAGGTCTGCCAGCAGGCGGCGCCGCTCACCACCCCCTCGTGCACCCAGCCCATGTACTCGATGCGCTCGCCCACCGGGAAGTGACGGTTGAACAGCTTCATCTGGAACGTGGGACGTGGCTCTTGTGATTATGTACATAAGGTTGAAATTCAAGTGCAAATTAACTGTAAAGGACGAGTCTCTTAATCTACGTGCTCTCTCTATCTTTAGCTACTAGTCTAGTACTCAGACTAGCCTTCCTCTTAAAGGTCGCTGTCATGACTTAATGCGTTAGCAGGAAAGTAACAAAGACAGGCATACAAAAGTCACCATTAGAGATTCTAAGAAGTATTAGACGATCTTGGTTTAGTTTGTATGAAGTTATTAAGTAATTCCTGTTCTTATAATACGGGCGAAATTGTTTTATTCATATTATTTCTTTCTTCATATCGGTCACGAGCATCATTTTTATTCGGTAGGGAATATAAGGTTAGGCAAGTGACCTGCAGGTTGGTGAGTCCCACGATGTTGTCGGAGATGGACTTGAGCCAGTGCGAGAGCGCCGCCGGGTCGGCCGCGTGCACCACGCCCGACGTGAGGTGCGGCCGCGCGCCGCGCACCTGCACGGGGAGACATATTGAAAATAAAAAGTTATTGTGTAACAATTGGTCAGTAAATAGGTATCAGAAATATGCAACTCAACTTAAACAGGGCAAGATTTAAGTGGCCGACATTTTAATTTAAATCAAATGCAAGACTGTATAAAAACTTTGAGGTGAAAAGAAAATAAAAATTCTAATAATATTTTAAAATTTGTTCATTTGGAAAATCACTCTATCTCTTAAGGAAGAGCACAAACAGCTTGCTTAACTTAAAACTAATACAACATAGGTACACCTCGTTAATAATAAAGCACTTACCTCGAACGCTCCGGGCCTTAATTTGTCTGTGCCCATCACGTACCTCGTTACATAGCCCATCATAAGTGGAACTGAAACAGAGAAGTAATCAAACCATTTTAGTTACAACTTTCAACATTCAAACACATCATTGATTATTTGCCATCTTGTGTTGTTGCAATGACCATTTTGATTTCCTAATACAGCTTCCTCATTAGTTTCAGAAAATCAAGGTGGCCATGCCATTAGAATAACCTTAGAAAGTAGAACGAGATATTGTCAAACCTGCTTAATGCAGGTAAAAAAGGATTATGGTCAATTATGTGCAGAGGTAATGACATATTATTATATTTCGTAAATTTCATGCTTCAGATATAATAAACATAGGTAGTACTTTTATCCTACAGGCAACATTTGCACGAATTTAGAGACTGGATTTGACTATAGTCAATACAAGTAAAATAAAGTCCTTCTAACTTCACTTGGAAGCCATCTTGGTATCCATCTTGGCTGTCGACCTCATTCTTTTTTCGTGCACGGCAACCAACGCACGCGTCAAGCGCCTAAGCGCAATTTCAAAATTTAAATAAAATATATTCTTTATTATTTTTTATAAGTCACAAGTTTCAACGGATTCAACATTTTAGAATAAAATTCGTTCATTTTTAAATCGTCATAAGATGCCGTAGATAATCTGGGTGAGTCGAAATAATTTCGTATACCTACCGTTCTACCTTCCTGCAAAAAATGTTACCGACTTTTCGAAAGAAAATTGTGCTCAAGTTTTTAAGTGATATAATACTCCCATACCGGGATATAAGTAAATTTGTAAAATCATAAGCTATAACGGATTGAAGATTTTGGAATGAAATTCGTTAAATTTTAAATCACAAGTTACAATGGACTCAACGTCTTGGAATTAAATTGTGCTTTCGTCATGCGCTACCCAAGACAATCTGGGTGAGTCGAAATATTTTCGTATATACCTGCAAATTTTTTTACTGACTTTTGGAAAGAAAATTGTACTCAAGCTTTTAAGTGATATAACACTCCCATGCCGGGATCAAAGCAGATAACCTTCGGTTTCTTCTCTTCGAGAGCGCTGCACTCCCGTGCTGGGACCAAAGTGCAAGAACCTTCGGGGTTCTTTCTTCAAGCGCTGCACTCCCGTGCCGGGACCAAAGTGCAAGAACCTTCGGGGTTCTTTCTTCGAGCGCTGCACTCCCGTGCCGGGACCAAAGTGCAAGAACCTTCGGGGTTTCTTTCTTCAAGCGCTGCACTCCCGTGCTGGGACCAAAGTGCAAGAACCTTCGGGGTTCTTTCTTCAAGCGCTGCACTCCCGTGCCGGGACCAAAGTGCAAGAACCTTCGGGGTTCTTTCTTCGAGCGCTGCACTCCCGTGCCGGGGCCAAAGTGCAAGAACCTTCGGGGTTCTTTCTTCGAGCGCTGCACTCCCGTGCCGGGACCAAAGTGCAAGAACCTTCGGGGTTTTTTTCTTCGAGCGCTGCACTCCCGTGCCGGGACCAAAGTGCAAGAACCTTCGGGGTTCTTTCTTCAAGCGCTGCACTCCCGTGCCGGGGCCAAGGTGCAAGAACCTTCGGGGTTCTTTCTTCGAGCGCTGCACTCCCGTGCCGGGGCCAAAGTGCAAGAACCTTCGGGGTTCTTTCTTAGAGCGCTGCACTCCCGTGCCGGGGCCAAAGTGCAAGAACCTTCGGGGTTCTTTCTTCGAGCGCTGCACTCCCGTGCCGGGACAAAGTGCAAGAACCTTCGGGATTCTTTCTTCGAGCGCTACACTCCCGTGCCGGGCCAAAGCGCAAGAACCTTCGGGGTTTTTTCTTCGAGCGCTGCACTCCCGAGCCGGGACAAGCGCAAGAACCTTTGGGGTTTTTATTTCGAGTCTTATGCACGTCCATGCGGAAATAAAATGCTAGACCTACGGGTTCTTTTTTGGACCCCGCTGAAGTTCCATAACGGGTATTAAGTGAAGGACCGTCTAAAGTTGCCTCTCTTTCTTTGCGAGACAACTTCCAACAACTTCAGTTAATTTGCTTTTTTAATAACCCTATTTTTTTTAATGTAAAAATAATTCCTTTGGAATCGAAATTGCTGCTAATAACACGGCGGCCAGCGTCTACACCTCCGGTCATCACAGTACCGCTCTTGCAGCGCTGCTACTAGACCTGCCTACGCAGTAAGACGTAACGGCGTCTAACCGAAACTCAAGGTTCATTACTTAACTTTGAAATCTCAGCAGTACACATAAGTACAACGTGCCTGTCCAGCAAACAGACCGCTGGAATAATGTCCTGGCTCCCATACCCAGCTTGCACCAGACAGGAGAGGACTCCTGCACAGTAAAGCATCGCCCGCCCGCCGCCTCATCATCAGCAAGCGCTCAATTTGCTCAGACAGGTACAAGTCGAAAGATGGTTATTTTTGTCACTGCTGGTTTAAAGACATTAAACCATTAATTTTTGGCTGAGTTTGTAACGGTCATACAATACTTACTTTTTATTTTATTAAAACCAATAACTCAACAAACTTCAATTCAATAGATAGGTATATCTATATATTTCTTTTAATGAGTTAAAAGGTATTCGAAACGATAGATTTCGATGCCATATCCGAATGTAAATCACAAGATGATTCGGCCCAAATCTTATATCATAGTACGATATTTTTGTCACGTATGCTTAACCTCAAGACAATGAATAATTTATAACTTTTCAAAAAGTCTATAAATGTATCTAAAGTGAGAAAATGATCGATCAGCTTTCAAGATGTATCACTATAGATCTTACCTACTTACGATTAAGTCATAAGTAAAATGTTATATTGAAACTGAAATCATCGATATCGATATCGGCGGAGCGTGGTAACACGCTCCGCCTTGTACATTTTCTACTTTTTATATATTTTCTAACACCATGAAAGTGGTGATCCTCTTATCTTAGAAACTATTTTCTCTTAATGATTTCAATTCAATTCAAAACTAACTTTTCAACATGTTTTTACTAAGATCATAATACTTACCTGTATTATTTTTAACTCTGCGCAGCAGTCCGATCGTGTCGTTTGCGGTATGCAAATCACGTAAAAGTACGCTGCTGTTTTCTATGTTAAATTACCTTACCGTTTTATAAATAATTGTATGTGAGTTTGTAAAATTACCTCTATCACGTTAAGATATTTGGCCTTTGTAATTAATTAATTTAGATTTTTGTATAAAAATCGATAATTCAATTTCGATGATCTTTCTTAAAAGCATATCTAATAGAGTATTACAGAGGTAATACTTATGCTTCTTAAGACATACCATGAGTGCAATACCCGACTTTGCTCAATAAATATTTAAACAGTTGTTCTTCAGCTTGTATAGCCCTAAAATGCAACAAAATGAAAATAATAATAAAAAATAAACAATGTGAGCGTAAATTGTTTATAATCAAAGAGCAGACATTATACAAATTAATGAAAGATGCTGTTTTTATATGCCTGCAACGCTAAATTAAGTATTGCTTTTTAATGGGCCCTGTTCATGTCATTAGCAATGATAGAAAAATATTGTGTTGAACTCGTCCAAAATTTTATATATGTACTCGTATATTCAAAAAAGTTCGAAGAGATTATTTAGAAGAATAACAAATATATAAATAATAATAATTGTTAATAAATTACCAATACGAAGTTAATTTCAAAAGTAGGGCCCACATAGTACTGGAAACAGCCTTAAATTGCTTAAAAACCAATAGTAATGGAAATAACTTTTTACGATACCGTATTTCATTATTATTAATTATTTTAAATATATATATATTTAGATGCTCTTTTTCGGATAAGTATGCTTGATGACGAAGAACATTATTATGTATAGAAATCATACATAAAAATATTTATAGTCGTTTTCTTTTCTAACAAAAAATCATTATCAGTTTGATACACACATATAACGTTTTGCTGAACACAAACGTCATTGCTACTAGCACGTGTTAATAACACTTCTTCTCGCCGAATGAGAGTGGCCAACTCTGGTGTAATCAAGCAGCCCTAAGGTCCTCTGACATGGCTTAACGACTGCCGTACCTACTAGACAAACAGCCGGGACCTACAATTTAATGTAATAGCACTACACTGCTTTGAGCCACACTAATCAAATGGTAGGAACCCAACCCAATTCCTCACCTTGATGAATTCTCAAAACTGTTTGGCAATGGCATACTTTTTTCGCCTCGTAAGCATCGCCATCTTCCTGTTTGTAGGTCAGTCACATGTACATACATATCTATACATACGTAACACTAGTTTCGTACATCAAGACTAATGTTAAAGCCTTTATATTTACATTAAATGTATCTGTTTCTTGGAAACCCAACCTAAACCACGCATAATGGATTACAAGTCTTAGTTGACAGCAGTCCATGTCTTTCGGATGTAGCGGACACGCGGCTACTTCAACTGGCGTCTTATTTTATAAAACACATGAGAACTAACTCTTAAAGCGGCAGGTTTGATTATCAACTCTGCCGTGTTTTCTAAATGTTACAGTTAGCATATTGTCATAATGTTATGATAGCAATTATGGAAACTAAAAAGTTAATAAGTATCTGATATTTATCAACCCACTATCTTACATAGGTACCTAAATAAGTTTGTATATTATTTACTGTAAGTTACCTACTAAATATTTAAATTAATTTAATATTTTTATCTCATATCTATTGAGAGTATGTCGAGTTATAGTATACTTAATTTTCTCAACAAATGATTGTATATTTTATTATACCATCATGTCTTAAGTTTATTTAACACAAAATTGTACTCTCTAAACATCTACCTATGTTTATTATATCTGAAGCATGAAATTTACGAAATATAATATATGATTAAACGAACTTACAAAGTGAAGTTCGATCAATATTATATGAGTAAGTTTCATGCGAAGATATATACTCCCAGCCCTCCCAAGATACCCCTGACTATAGGTACATTTTGTGTGCTTGTTTCTATAAAGAATGAGGTCGACAGCCAAGATGGATACCAAGATGGCTTCCAAGTGAAGTTAGAAGGACTTTATTTTACTTGTATTGACTATAGTCAAATCCAGTCTCTAAATTCGTGCAAATGTTGCCTGTAGGATAAAAGTACTACCTATGTTTATTATATCTTCGCATGAAACTTACTCATATAATATTGATCGAACTTCACTTTGTAAGTTCGTTTAATCATATATTATGGGTTTATATTGAAATTATGCCGTTATAAAAAGTGTGTTATTTGGTTTAATAAATGAATTTGAATAGGTCTGTTTGTGCCGCTTTTACTCTGCATCGGATCATCGGGTGGTTAGTTTTCATAAAAACAAGGGAAGAAAAACTAAACATACTATTTCTAACTACATCATAAAAAGGGTGGCACTTAGATAATCTTTAGAAAAGCCTAAATATAGGTGGTTAGTTTGATTTCTGGCGAGTTTAATAAATATAGTAATAGAGTACCTTGTACGACGTCCGTCCACTCCTTGAGCGCCGGCTCGGCGTGTGTGTCGGAGGCGACGGAGGGCGGCCGCGAGCCGCGCCCCAGCGCCGAGCCGGGCCGGCTGTCGGACTCCGACCACGCGCTCTGTGTGTACGAACAAACAATGTTATTTTCCATACAAATGTGGTTCATGTTTAACTCGGTATCACAAGCGACCACGTTTGCTGGCATTCGTCATCCAATTCTAATCACATACCTATTTTTACAGTGTAATCCACATTTAAAAAGACCATTTTTGGATTTGCGTGCCATGTAGGTGCGGGCTCATGATAAGTAGTTGGGAGTCGCCACAGACACGACAAGGAGGACTTTTTAAACAGAGTAATAGTTTCACGCAAACATGATCAATTAATAACGTAGTCAATGATCATCATCATCATCCTCACCTGCCAGCCTCCGTTGACTCGTTCGTTCCCCTTCTCGTTGTTACAGTTGGCGTCCACTGACGTCTTGTTGCTGAGCGACGGATGCTCGTCGCCCGTGCTGCTGTCCGTGTCCGACGCACCGTCCGCTGGAAACATAGCACTTAAAAATTATTATACTTCTTTCTATCTAATTTTCCTATTACTAAGAGTTATGATCATGATTTCCTCGTAGAATAGATAAATGGGAAAAGTTCTTTTGAGTTAGCACTCAAAAGTTGTTCACACCCGTCATATTTTTGGTGATCCTACTTCCTATAAATATTATGAAGGCGACAGTTTGTGCGCGTGTGTGTATGTTTGTTACATCTTCACGCTCAATCGCCTGAACTGAACAGATTTGGATGCAATTCGATATAGAATTGGAATAAACACTGGCCTGGATTAACACAAAGACAACGTTTATCCTGAATTAACGCGGGTAGTATCGCGGAGCGGTGCAGGAGTATATCATCCCGACAAAACGCGAACGAAGCCACGAGAAAATAAGTGAAAAGTTAAAGAAACATGTGTTCAAGAAAAAAACAAGAGTTGAGAATGGTTGATAAGTAAGGTCCCTCACCGTGTTTCTGCAGGAAAGGCGTGGCGGCGCGGTAGTGCTTCACGGTGAGCACCACGATGTCGCCCGCGTTGCGCAGGATGCTCACCGCGTCGTCGTGCGCGCACGCCGTGATGTACTCACCGTGTTTCTGCAGGAAGGGCGTGGCGGCGCGGTAGTGCTTCACGGTGAGCACCACGATGTCGCCCGCGTTGCGCAGGATGCTCACCGCGTCGTCGTGCGCGCACGCCGTGATGTACTCACCGTGTTTCTGCAGGAAGGGCGTGGCGGCGCGGTAGTGCTTCACGGTGAGCACCACGATGTCGCCCGCGTTGCGCAGGATGCTCACCGCGTCGTCGTGCGCACACGCCGTGATGTACTCACCGTGTTTCTGCAGGAAGGGCGTGGCGGCGCGGTAGTGCTTCACGGTAAGCACCACGATGTCGCCCGCGTTGCGCAGGATGCTCACCGCGTCGTCGTGCGCGCACGCCGTGATGTACTCACCGTGTTTCTGCAGGAAGGGCGTGGCGGCGCGGTAGTGCTTCACGGTAAGCACCACGATGTCGCCCGCGTTGCGCAGGATGCTCACCGCGTCGTCGTGCGCGCACGCCGTGATGTACTCACCGTGTTTCTGCAGGAAGGGCGTGGCGGCGCGGTAGTGCTTCACGGTGAGCACCACGATGTCGCCCGCGTTGCGCAGGATGCTCACCGCGTCGTCGTGCGCGCACGCCGTGATGTACTCACCGTGTTTCTGCAGGAAGGGCGTGGCGGCACGGTAGTGCTTCACGGTGAGCACCACGATGTCGCCCGCGTTGCGCAGGATGCTCACCGCGTCGTCGTGCGCGCACGCCGTGATGTACTCACCGTGTTTCTGCAGGAAGGGCGTGGCGGCGCGGTAGTGCTTCACGGTGAGCACCACGATGTCGCCCGCGTTGCGCAGGATGCTCACCGCGTCGTCGTGCGCGCACGCCGTGATGTACTCGCCGTTCACTGGAACATTGCAGTGATACATCATTAGAATAGAATATAAATTTAATGTACACCATAAAACACAAAAATATAAAAAAAAGCTTTCGTAGATTTAGTTACTATTGAGAAAAAAATATACTTTACTAGTGGGTGGTCGCGGCTTCGCTCGCATTTAGAAGTAAAACTTGCATCCCCTATTTCACCCCCTCAAAAGTGGCATTTCCAAAAATCCTTTCTTAGTGGTTGCCTACGTCATAACATCTACCTTCATTCCAAATTTCAGCCCAATCCGTCCAGTGGTTTGGGCTGTGCGCTGATAGATCACTATATCAGTCAGTCAGTCAATCAGTCTGTCACCTTTGAGTTTTATATATATAGATTTATTGAATTTTTAATTACGATAACTATTTTGCTGAAAAAGACCAGCCACAAAAGGGTTTCCTAGATTTCTTTGTGAGTGGAACTGTATAAGATGTAGACAATTATAGCCTGAATTACTGATTATATGATATTTTATTAGTCAGGGCAGTAAAATTTTGATAGACTGTCACTAACATTTTTGTTCATAACTAAATTGAAATTAGCTGATAAGCTTGTATCTCTAGCTCTATACTTCGTCTTAATATATAAAACGTTCTAAAGTTATCAATTATCAATGCACAGCCCAAAATAACTAAAAGGATCTTGCTGAAATTTGGCTTGCAGGTGGGTGTTATAATGTAGGCTGATGCTAAGAATTTTTGGAAATATCACTTTTGGATGAAACAACAACACAAAGGAGTGAAATAGGGAATGAGAAATAGAAATAAGAAACTTCTTAATGCGAGCGAAGCCGCAAGCACCCGCTAGTTACATTAATATACTATATAAAGAGTACTATGGCCTCAATTGGAATGTCCAAGCATGATGCGGTAACATACATTTATTTCTTCTTATTAAATGTATTTAAGTTATAGTTATAGGTCACCTATAACTATGTAAATGGCATCCTCACAGGTAGCAACTGTTCTAGAACATTCACCGCTAAAATAGGGTATATTAGTCATGTGAGGTTGCATCAGTAATTTACCCGTAGGAAATACGTTCGGCGTAGCCGAAATCAGCTTGGAATACATCATCATCATGAATTGAAGTTCCCACAATTTGTGTCCCCCAGCGTTACTTGATAAATACATTTTTTCATGGTTTAAACTACTAGAACTATTTCACTTTATCTCTTAACTTCATAAAAAAATAAAGGCTGAAACTAAACCTTGAGCCAAAACCTTAGCTAAATAATGAACTAAACCAGCCTTCATAGTTTACACCTCATTTGCTAAAAATGGCCGACTGCAATCTCTATTCAAACATAAACTCTTTGCTTGTACTAATGTTGAGTTCACATGCAACCTTCATAAAGGCAGTAATCCTCCGTGGACTGATTGACCTCAATCTCAGCATTTGCATACATAACTTATAGTATACATAGAAACATACATATGTACATAAGCAGTGATTGTGTATGCAAGCTTTGAACGGATGTGGGCAAGTAGCCATCAGATTTTGTATAAGGATAAGAATTTTGGTGCTGTTGCTTATTTGCCAGATGTTAATTATGTTTAGTGATAATTTTATTGTTTTGAATATTTTTTTTATGTATATTGGCTTTAGGTACAATAGAGTTGAATTCTTCTACAGGCATGTTATTAGTTTTTAGAATAGTTATTCAGGTACTTTAGCTTTAGATTGTTTTAGGTTAGATTATTTAGAAGGAGCAACTCTTTTTCTAGTATGTGGAACATTCCACCAAATCATGTCCGACTGAAAGCTAGAGACATTCATGGCAATCTTGATGAGTTGTACCTTTAATAACAGCATCTCCTACAAACAGCTGGCCCGTCTGGTCAGCGGCCTGGTCCTTGTATATCTTGGAGATGAGTATGGGCAGCTTGTGCTCCGCGCCACCCTTGATGCTGAGCCCCAGCCCGCCCACCTTCTGCCGGTTTATCTGCACCATGCGCTCCTGGAATGTACATGGCAGTGGTGAACAGTCGGATTCTATGCTGTGTTGATTCTTCTATATAAATGATGCCAAACATCAAGCACAAATTAAACTGCCAAAAAATTATTAATCTTTATGTGATAATCATTATCATCTACACAAAAGATTGCTTGTTCTATTCTTTAATCTATTTAGTAATTATATTATGTGACACTTTTCTCCATATGATATCATTCAGTAAAATAATCAAAGACCAAACAGTAAACATAGAAACATAGCCTGTATATATTCATCCACTTGACTGAAATTAAAAAAATAGCAACCCAAAGTGGTAGATTGCAGAACAAAATCTGTCAATTTTTCAGTCCAAATGGAGGTGCAATATTTTGATAGAGAAATAATTGCTTGTTCTAGTTGTAGTCTTTCAATATCTGTTGAAAGTACTGACTCTGGGATGTGGCACACTCTTGTCCAGTGTGGGCGGCTGCACGAGCACCTCCCGCTGCACCGTGACAGAGTCCATGGTGAGCACGAGGCGCGCCGGCCGCGGACGGGACTTGCCATCCGATACCTGCACCATGCCCGTGCGGATCTGGAACATTACAAATGCATTTAATATTTATTTATTGTAAGTGGATGCCTACAGCTTTGCCCGTGTGGGGAAAAGTAGCCTGTCACTCTTAGAGCCCTACAAAATATCATGATGATAATTTTCGTTTAATTTCATTTTTCATGATTTGTTGCTCCAATGTAGAGTAGAAGCAAAACAAATAAACCAAAATAACACACTTTCACTTTCATAGAATAGTATGAAATATGATATAATTTATGAGTGTTAGTCAGATACACTGTATCAAAATTGTTTTATACCTAGTTCATATGAAGTTAACACAATTGGGTGAGATGATACAGATCTGATCAAATCAAGTATAACATTTATTACTTATTATAAATCAGAATATATTGTGTTGGTAATTAATCTTTTTTTTTGCTATGTACCTAAGTAAATCTATCAAGTTACAGTAAGTAACTAATTTAAATAACCATACCACTACTTTAAACATATTTTAATACACTTTTCTTTTCTCTATTTATTTTACTTAGAACTTTTTACTTTATCTATGTTTTTAGTAAATTCACTAAAATCTCCAGACACATTGCAAGTTTAATAATTTTATTGGTGAGTAAATAACTCTAAAATGTCTAGTGTGATCAAATCCTACTAAATGATGGTGATATTTAGTGTATTGTGATGATAGGTCAAAGTTGAGGCCAAAGATAAGCCGTTTGTTTAGTTAATGACTGAGATAAAACCATTTGAAAGTAGCTATTTGATAACAAATAAGTATCTCAATCATTTATCAAGAATCGAGCAAATAAATAATAGGTACCTAGTTCTTTATACCTACTCAATGCAATGATGACAGACTGCTTTTATAATTCATATTTGTTCCATTGAACAAATATTAATTATAAAAGCAGTCTGGCATCATTGCATTGAGTAGGTATAAATTACCTATGTACTTAATGTGAGACATTTCTCACATTAAGTAGGTAATTTACAATGTAATTTTACAAGAAATCCTTTACCTTCTCATCTTTCTTCTCCTCAATAGGCGTCATCATCGTAACTTGCATAGCATTACCATATCAAAACTTCTGCTGGGCTTCTCAATTATTTACTAGGTAGGTACTTATTTGGATCCATTCTTACTACACAACTCACACCCATATTTAAACTAACAGCAGCGTTTTATTTATCCAGTCTATAATTAGAAAGCAGTGCGCTGCTTCTAATGATTTTATTAATTATTTACGGGTTACACATTACGAGTACGAAAAACAGGTCACTGGTCTAAGATAAATCAATATAGGTGAATGGAACCAAAACAATCAGATTTAGCACGGACTTCTATGATTCCAGGCTGTTAATCATAATCACATTGTTCCTAAGGGATGTCGTGTACTTATTAAACTACTTTTATTGACTTTTTTGCATTGCTAGGCATAGAAAACATTATTATTTTTGATAAATTGACCAAAGGCAACACGACCCATGGGCGAGTTTATCAAGCAAGGTACTAAAGTGACTAGTGATGGACGTTGAGTGATATCAAACGTCAAAATTATTCGACTTTTATGTATCGAAAACAAAATAGAGACTGACCCGTAGCTGCGTTGTTAGGTTGGTAAAATGTCTGCATCTACAGTAGGGACAAGATAATAGGTCACTTTTGACATTTCATCAAAATTCAACAAAGTGACCTTGTAACGGCGGGCATAAAATAATTGCTTAACTTTTTTCAATTACGTTTACATATTCATTGTAATAATGACCGATACGATTAATTTTACGATTTGCTTTCACTAATAAACCATTCTAAACATAATAAACAATTTCTGATCTAAAGAACTGAACGTCGTTACAATGTTGCGTCAGTCAACCCTTTTTCTTTTTAAACACTAGGGATGTTACTCTAAAAATCGAAAGCTGATAGGATTGTAAGTTGAATCGAATGCAATGATTACTTGTGAAGAAAAATCACCATAAATTTATAACCACGTTGTGATTATAGTAAAACCTAATTACTCTGCTACAAACTGCATGTGCAGAAGTCACTACAGAAGACTGGCGAAAAGTCGTGGAGAAGACAAAGAAAATAATTTTACAAGATTTTGAACGAGATGTGAGAATAGACAATATTATTGAAAATGAATTAATAATATCTCTGAGTGCTGACAGCAGTGATGAAGATAGCAGTTCCGATAGTTCAAGTGAATAAAAGCAATTTTTTTGTTAAATTACGTAGGTACTTGTCTTATTTTGCTCCTTAATTTATGAAAGAAAAAATAATAATGGGACAGGGATTCGCATGATCATTTTTAAAATTCACATATGTTTCAAGTCTGTATCGATCCATTCATTTAATCGATGTTTTTAAGCAGGTCACCTCACTATGAATATAAAACTGACATCTGTCAAAAGTGACCTATTATCTTGTCCCTACAATAGTCCCGAGGACCGTGGATTCAATTTCAGCACAACACACAAGTTAAATTTACTACCTTCAATCTACAATTTATGTGTATCGAGTCTGGTTGTTTATATAATGTAGGTAGGTACTATGTATTTACAAAAAAGACAATGTATTAGTAAATATATGTGATTGCAGATTTACTTGAACATAATATAACGAAAGGCGCTCTTTTCGAGGGGTAATTATTTTTTTAGTAGGTATGTACAATTCTCACAATGATCACCACTCGCAAACGTACAATCTTGTAATTGTTCATTATGAGAATTAGACATTTTACGAGTGATGGACATTTTGCTTTTGGTAGGTACATTTTGCTCTAAAAAGGGGCATGGTAAGCCGCAGATTTTAAATATTAGTAATAGACAAAATTCCGCAGAACACGACGATTTTGAATTCTTGATAAGTATGGGTATCCTTTTCATATTAAGAGCGCCTTTCGTTACATACTACGTCATGTATAAAAACTGGGAAAGTTTGCTAAAATAAAACAATTTCAAATGCCACAACACACATTTTTATTTGCGACTTTCATAACTTATTACTATATAATAATTTTATTAATACACAACATGTATATAGAAAGAATTTTATACAATAGTGTATAATATTATTAACTAATTAACTTTACTTTATCAACATTAAGTATAATAAAAGAGTTATATTATGAGTTATTAATATATTGGCAGTCTATTTTAATGATATGTATCTTTTGCATTTGGAACAGCCGTTATCTTAATGTGTATGCTTAAAATAACATTACTCTATACCGATACTTCTATGTACAAATATACTAAGGGACAATAGTTAGTGCCTAGGACGTATTTAGTTCACATTAAGTAGGTACGCAAACTTACGCTATCGTCTCAACACATACTAATTATGTGGTAGATGACTAAGCAAAAAATGCATATGGGAAAAATTAATAATGTAGGTATGTAATTTAGCTTTTAACTGTAGCATTTGCCTACAGTACTCATGCTAGCTAATATTATAACGGAACGTAAATTCGTAAATTTGGCAGATTACCATAGTAATGTTACAGTATATAAATAACACGCAAAAATCAACTTGACACCTGATTTTTTAACACTTGTGTGTTATACAATTCTCAACCTACGAAGGAGAAAGACAAGAAAACAGATTTTAACATATTACTAAATAAAACTAAAACACTTGCTGGTATGTACGCTACAACTGAAATAGGCAATGCCAGATAAGAGGCTCATTTTTCATCACTTGTCATGTTCATATACATTTTACACGAAATTCTCTATTATGTACATTCAGACAGGAAGTACAGCCTAATTAATAATAAATGTAACTATCATAGAACAACAGCAATTTTAATCACAATTAGGTATTATTTTCAAGTTAAGATCTTTTTTATTGTACCTAAATAACATTACATATTTTGAACTAAATGCCACAACAATTTCATTTTGCGGCTAGCTTACTATTTAAGTAATTTAAATTGTTTCAGAAACTTTAGTATGTATTTTAACTAATTTTAATTTACATTTTTGACAGTTTGTAAAACTGTAAATGGTTACATTATTTATAATTTTATCAAATACATAATGTTGGCAAATAGTAAGTTTTTCAAATAACAACATGTTAGATAACATGTATGTATCTGTTAATCAGTATTTTCAAACTCTCTCTTGCAATAGTCCAAAATTCAAATTCGTTAGCTTAGAAAAATCTAACGATGAAATTAATGCTACACATGGATGGTACATTCTCGACGCTCTTGTTCTTTTCTCTGTTGATATCTAAAACAGAAAAAAAATGATATCAGTTTGCGTTCCTACTTCTATTTATTATAAATTGAAATAGTTGAAAAATAGTTTACTTGTCTATTAACGATGATATATCAGCGGGCGCAGGAGCGAAGCTTCCCGAGAGCCCATCACTGCCATTTGGGCCTCCACTGAGAATCAAAATAAATACTATTATTAAAGTAATAACTAATACGACTTAAAGTCTGTGCTTAAAGTGTACAATATTATGTTTCTACCTACACAAATTTCTATACAGTTCACACAGATTTGCATAAATTAGCATTTTAAGAACTATTTAATTTTGAAGCAGGTGAAGCCTTTAAAGCCTAATAAAAGTAAAATGTATTAAATGGCATGAATTAACTACAAAGTAAAATGAATGAGTGATTTTTTCTATAACTACGATATCATTTACTCATTCTGCTTGATCACACAAGTTTTATGACGAACAATTACTGCAGATACACTTATATAAAAATACATTATTATAATTACTATCCAGAAAACTTGTAACGGTGGTAAATTTTAAGTAAGTATAAAACATACATTATAATATTTTTGTGTATAATGATAACATTCATAATATAATTTTGATCATGATTTTGAATTAATTTAATAAAAATGTAATATTTTATAAACTAGATTATGTAATGAGGTGGATGTGCGTGGATGCGATGTATGACAGCGAGGCGGTGTGAGGAGTGAGCGGGGGAGGTACCTGAGTTCTACCTGCTGGTGGTGCGCGCGCTTCGCCGCCCGCTGCCGTACGCACTGCCACACGGGGAAGTGCCTGAACCTATAACATTTTTCTTTTACAATTTTATTTCTTTTATTTAATAATCGTGAGGTATTCATATTAATGGAAAGTAATTATGTTCGATTTTATGATTCGAACATTTAGATTGCATCTTTCCTATCACTAAAATTCAATACATTTTTTTTTGTTATGGCTTTTGCGAATATAAGACTTCGCAATTCTGCCAATGTCAAGTGGGAAGATAGGCCATCAAACTGAGAAATTTTAAGTGAAATATATATTACAATCTCGGAGGCAAGGATTTTTTATATCATCCCTCTCTTTCCCTCTGGATTGTTCTCTCAATGGTTTTGTGAAATAAATTTTATATGAATAGAAACCTTATGTTCTTACACTTAAAGTTCATTTTCTATAAATGGTAAATCGGGGGGGAAATCGGTCAAAAATGAAAGGCATATAGAGAAGGCAGTTGTCTTGCTTAATATTAATAAATAATATTATTTAATTTTATTTATTATAAATCTTACTTGACACATAGAAATCTGAATTAATTTGTGAAATTAACACAAAATAAAATAAGTAACCAATTAATATTATATTATTTTTCACACAAGCAACATTAAATTATGATGACATTATATGACAAAAGATGGCGGGAAAATAATAATTTCATATGTAATTTGTATTAATAATTTAAATGTATTTTATTGTAAAAATAACAAAATGGTAAGAACTTGTAGTGTTCCGGGATGCAGAAATGAATCTTATAGTGGTTGCAACATATCTTTCTACAGGTATGCTAAAGTTTAAGTAAGATTACATTATAGGGACTAAGGTGACCATATTTTCTCGTGCTTGAAATAATTTGTGCAATGTGATATTTTTTCAGTTTTCCTACAAAAAAGAAAACATCAAAATAAATTCTCCAAAGTTTGCAGTCTACACTTTGATCCAAAATCTTTTAATACTCCAAATTCTCTCCGTTTGTTAAAAAAAGGCGCTATCCCAATTCCTGCCATGGTGAGAAAAATTTAGTAATTGATTTGTAGCTATTAGTAGTAGTGCTGATAAAAAGTAGCCAAATCATATATTCTTATACCATGGTTTCACATACGATTCCTTAGTATTGTATACAGTTTGCTTTATATTGGTGTACATAGTTTAAACCATCACTCGTTTCAGTTAGAATTTGAAACACAAGGAAAACGATAGTGTTAAAAATATAGGATATAGGCAACTACCTACATGCAATTTAAATGTGAACTTGTAAATAAATATTGTAATTGCTGCAAAATGTTTATGATTTTGATCACATTGCCTCCCTGTCAATTAACCGAATCGATACTATTATAAATTACAAACTAAAGTGCATTTTAATTTGTAAGTAAGTTTGTTGGTGTTTGTTACTTAACGCGTCAATAGAGCTAAGGATCATCATGACTGGCAAGATTCAGGTAAAATAGGACCGCAAAAGAGACTGCTCCCGATTTGGTAAGAAGATGAATTGGTATAATCCTAATTATATAATTTATTGTCACCCTAGTTAGAAAAAGACAACTGCCTTTCATACTTCGCCTCGCTCTGCTCATATTGGATCAGCAGTAATATTTCCCTATATATTACTTCCATGCTCGGAGGAAATATCACAATTACAATAATACCAGTTACTGTCAAAATGTTTATATTTGTCACTGTCAGTTGAACTTTTTTTATCTAAAGTTTTATAGTATTTAGCCATTGCTAAGCAACAATAGATGAATGATCATGATAGAAATTGAAGCGTTAGTTGATTCTTTTTCACGAAACCAGTCACGTAGTCCCGACTATTCTAACTTTAATTAAGTTTGAAACAAGGGATTAACACAAGCTCGTAAAAGCAATGTTCATTATTACAAAGTTATAGTACATTGTTCACCGAGAGGAGAAAGTGACCGATTACCGTCGAGGGTGTCGTTTGAAGCCCGAGCCGTAGGCGAGGGCTTTTAAACACCCGAGATCGGGAATCGCACTTTCTCTCAAGTGATACATAGTGCTTCATACTACACCTACGATGAAAATAAAAAACTAAAATATCGAACAAATGTGCGGGGAGAAAACGCATCAGAGCGGGAGAGAAAAGTGTAGGTACTATCATGTTTTCCAATTTTGATACTCAATATGGATATACATAATTACCTCAGTACTAGTATACTTATATATATGTATATATATATAGATATCTCTTCACACTAATTGTAAAGAAACTTATTGTCTACAATAATCAAATCTATCACGATTGCTACGGGATTAGCTTCGTGAAAAAGAGGTCAAAAGCTATGTAAGTACCTTTAGTAGTGGTATTGGCAGCACTGTCGCTGTTGTCGTCGGAGTCGGTGTGCGTGTCCCTCCAGGGCGCCGGCGCCGCGCCCGCCGCCGCGCGCATGCGGTGCCGCGCCTCCACTGTCGAGCATTTAGACAGGCTCGACTCGTCTGCCGGGAGATTCTCGCTCGGGTCATATAGCGGGGCTCTACTACTGCCTACTGCTAAGCTACTAGTTTACTAATCGGGTGCCTATTTATTATTTTGTAGTCAATTTAAAGTTTGTAAGTAAGTTCGTATGAGAGTGGTTAACTCTGGTGTCGAGTGTTGATACCACCCGGACATAGCTTTATAACTGCTGCCATACAATGAGAAACTGGGGAACACAGTAGAGCCTGGGACATTAATTGAGAATCTTAGGTAATATATTTGTCGGACAATTATAAGTACGATCAAGTTCTGATTTAAAATGATAGGTCTACTCTACAAAATACATACCAATATAAAAAACTTTGTAACAAAAACTTTCTGTAACTCTAACCAGGGACATTTCAGTATACCTACCTACCTACAGGTATATACAGAGGGTAATTCTCACCATATCGGTAGTGATCGCAGGCGCGGTGCCGGCGCCGGTGCGGCGGGGCGGCGTCGTCCTCTCGCCGCGCCAGGGTGCGGAACTGCAGCGAGTGTGCCGCTGACACACCGAATGTCGCGTACGGACTTATCTCGTACAACTCCGCTGGAATACACATACAAAGATCGACTGTCCAGTGGTTGGCTCTCATACAGTAGCTTCAGTAGGTACTTATTCGGAGGGCTTGTAACAAGGGAAAAGCTAACCTTCAATCACAGTGACTCTTGTATGGGTATTTTGGCACCAGCACAAGCGCACTGTTTGTTTCTTAGTAGGTCAAATAATTTAAATGCATAGAGGAGTACCTAGAATATTTGCAGGCTTACCAGAGGAGTCATCGTTAGACTTCTCATTGTTGATAGAGGAGGACGAGTATAGTTTCTGTCCCTCTCTCAGTTTCTCTCGCTCTGCCTCGTTGCTCTCACTCAGCTTCCTGTCGTCTCTCATGTATTGGTCACTCGACAGACAGAAGAACCTGGAAATCAAATAGCGTAAAGATAAACGTATAGGTCCTAAGACCGATAACATTACTAACATCTGACTTCGATACCAAGTTATAGATTGATAAAATGATCAATTAAGTAAGAACATGAGAATTTGGCGAAAACATTGAACTTTGCACTTGCACTTGATCAAGTGCAAGAATTAAAAAAGGTTAGCAACTTGATATTTTATGATAATATTACATTATCCATCAAAAGATGTTTCATCTGTGTACAAGCATAGGTCTGTTTGTTTGTCTTACTTCTTCTTGCCGTGCACGAGGCAGACGATGGCTGCGAGCGTGACGACGATGACCACGGCGCTGGCCACACACGACACCAGCACCGTGCGCAGCGAGCCGGGCCGGCCCGCGCCCGCCAGCGGGGACGACGGCTTCATGGGGGGGATGCGGCCTGGAACATGCAACAATACTCAGCCATTGGAAAGAAGGAAGAAACCAATTAAGACATGATAGTGAGGCTCTTGAATATCAAAAACTTCGATCTAATAAGTGGAACTACTGGTACAATTTTGCGGTCATATAATATTATTCTTGGCATTGTTTTGTAAGTTCAATCGATTCGAATTTTCTTTCCATGTGAAGATACAATGATGTTCGAGCTGAATTCAATCAAGGAGTGTATGACTTCACTGTACTACTACTTTTGTTGTATTCGTATTTAGTTATTCTGTATGCAGTATCATGAGACGTGCAGCAGCCCCAAGAGCTAACAGCGACGGCACGACGGAGCAGCCCTGTCTAACGACAGCCACGACCGCTCTGTCAAGTACCACTAATTGGAGATTTAGTGATTACCTCCAGTGAGTGTGTGTGTGTCGGCAGACAGCGTGACGCGCTCGGGCCCGGCGTCGCTGAGCGCCTCCACCGCCACCTCGTACCACGTGGCCGGCGCCAGCGACCCCACCACGTGGCTCGCTGAGCTCAGCCCGTCACCCACCTGTATTCATACAATGTCACTATTTAACAGAATCTGAAGACAAGAATAAAAGACAATTTTGTCTGATCGGATCTCCAGTAAGATTTTTATAAGTACCTAACAAAAACTTTCAGAAGACTTGATAACCTCCTTTTTTTGAAGTCGGTTAAAACACAGCTGAGACTAACGCGTTAGAAGGATCAAGAGTTCTACAGCAAATAAAATAAATAAATATTCCGGGACATTGCACACATCGCCATCTAGTCCCACACTAAGCAAATGCTTGTGTCGTGGGTACTAGATAACGGATTATAATACTTAGATATAATACTTACAGTGAGTTATATACTTTTCTTTTGTAAATTCATACTCAGCAAATATGTGTTCGTTCTTATTTGGATAGACGTACTTCAAAACCATGACCGATAAACTTCTTTCCTGCATCTGGGTACATCATATCTCGTACTTACCTTGATCCAGTGTTCAGAGCCAGCTCTCCTGTAAGACACCCGGAACCCGAGTATAGGACAGCCGCCGTCACGCCACGCGTAGAAGTTGATCTTTATCGCCGTGGAGTTCATGTACACGTGATCTTCCGGCTTCGGAGGTTTTGGTCCTAAAAATGGTTACGAAAATTTACTAAATCAGAAGCGACGAGCTGCATTAGCGAGGCTAACGATAAGAGAGAGAGCATGAGAGAGACAGAGAGATAGCTAATATTGTATACTAACGTCCTCCTCTAGTGGTCGCAGTGAGCACATCACTGGGCGGCCCGACGGAGATCCTGTTCCGCGCCTGTATCTTGGCGTTGTATGTGGTGCCACACTTCAACATGTCCATCGTGTACGAGGTCTGCTCCGGAGACAGCTCCACGGTGTGCCACTCTTTATCTGCTGACTGCTTGTAGTGGAGCAGGTAACCTGGGGAAGTAATAAGAGTCATTGCAGTAGTTGTCACATATCAAAGAAGATATGACTGACTGACGGTACGGCAAAACTCAATTTTGCGGCCAATAAAGCGATGGCGAAACTACTCGGCAAGCAAGTACCTACCTAACTTTATCGTATATTTAACACAATATTAATGAGGATCAGGCAATTCATTTAGTGGTCACTTCAGTTGACATAATCCTCGTTTAGTATAAACCCAATGAATGACATTGTCTACTCTCATTTAACAAGCTTTTTTTTGAACTGTATATTACAGTATGCGAAAGGCATAGGAAACTTCCAAAACTACAAAGTAGTCACCCAGTATAGGTTCGTGCGTGTGCGGCGGCAGCTGCCAGTGCAGCTTGATGCTGGAGGCGGTGGTGTACTGCAGGGAGAGGGGCGGCGCGGCGGGGGGCAGCACCGCCACCACCACGTACACGATGGAGTCCTCGCCGATAGTGTTGCTCGCTGTGCACGTGAAGTTGCCCGACGATTGCTCGTTCACTTCTACAAACAGAAAAAAGAAGTTATGGGGAAGCTTTAAAAAACAGCAGAGTAGGTGTGGGTTCTTAGTTCATATTTAGTAGGTACGTTACTTCTTCTATCTGGGTAATTCTAATACTTTAGTGTCTGACTGTTATATTGGGTTGTACAATATTTATTTATTTATTTATTTAATTTACAAGTTGTCCAACGGACACAGACACACAATAGGAAATAATGATATAAACAAAAATCCAATTAGAGGACAACACGGGTAACAACACAATATATATACATAAAACTATGAACACAAAAACACTACACCTACATCAACAACACAAATACTCACAAACCTACACTTAACTTACTTAAAACAGAATAAACCTATACAATTTCATAATTAACAACAAACACACAAATCAAACAAAGAACTCGCTGCTCAGCCGCCGCCTCAACGAAGCCAAGCTACACCTGTATGGATCCAGCCCCAACCGTTTGTCAGCAGCATTGTAACTCACACTCGCTCTCACCAGAAATGCATTCTGGGTATAGTTGGCATGTTTGGGTGGAATATATAATAGAGGGTTAAAGCGACCTCGAAATGTAGTACAGTTTAAGTTAATTTCCTCAACAAGCTCGGGGCAATCAACTAAGTTAGTTGCTATTTTTAACAAGAATATTATATCAGCAATCTCTCTTCTATTTACCAAAGGAAGTAAATGAAACTTATTGCAGAAACTAAGATAATATTTTGATCTGTACGGCACCTTAATTCGATAACATAGGTATTTCATAAAACGCTTCTGAATATTTTCTATACGAGATATGTATTCTTCGTACAGAGGGTTCCACACCTGTGACGCGTACTCGAGTATGCTTCGAACAAATGTACAGTATAATATTTTAAATGTTTTAGCTTTTTTAAACGAAGCAGAGCTACGCATCATGAACCCTAGCGCCCTAGATGCTCTCTTTACTATGTTATCTACGTGTTCATCAAATAGTAGTTTCGAGTCATGGATTACCCCCAGATCACGGATACTCGAATTTCTAGCTAGTGGTTGGTTTTTAAGTTGGTATTCAGATAGAATAATTTTATATTTGCGGGTGAACGTGACTACTGAACACTTAGCGGGATTGAGATCAAGCTTATTAATAAGACAGTAATTGTCAAGCCGCAGTAGATCCGCCTGAAGGTCATCCACGTCGTTCAATGACCCGATTGATTTAAATATTTTCATGTCATCGGCGAAACAAAGAAGTTTAGAGTTCAAAAAACAGGAAGAGATGTCGTTAATAAATATAGAGAAAAGCAAAGGTCCTAGCAGGGAACCCTGGGGTACTCCACTCGGTATTTCAACCCAGCTAGAAACATAATTACTGACCACTACAGCCTGCGTTCGTCGGTCTATATACGAAGAAAACCACCGAAGCAGATCTCCACAGACTCCCATGCGCTGCAGCTTGATTAAAAGTATACTATGGTCTATTCTGTCAAATGCTTTACTATAATCAGTATAGATAACGTCCACTTGACAGCGCCTATCCATAGCTTTAGTCAAGTAGTCATTCAGCAGCACCAGGTTGGAGACTGTAGATCTAGCCCTAAGAAACCCGTGTTGAGATGGATGGAAAGCACACCTCAAGGCACCGTAAGTTTGATTGTAAACTATTCGCTCGAATATCTTAGCTATGATGCATAGCTTAGATATCGGCCTATAATTCTCAACATCAGTCCGCGAACCTTTTTTATGAATTGGTGTTATAAATGCTGACTTCCATATATTGGGAAAATTACATTCAAGCAAAGATTTTTTGAAAAGAAGGGAAATAGGCAATGAGATGGCATCTGCACAATTTTTTAGAAACACAGGCCCTATTTTATCAGGTCCCGCTGACTTCAATAATGGACATTAGCTCAGAGAAGACAACCAGCCCCCTTAGACAAGAGGCGTATTTTAGTGAGCGAACTGACGCTCGCTTATATGTAGAATAGAAAGACCAATAAGTTAGGTACCTCTAATGTGCAGGTCCCCCTGATGCGTGACCTGGTAGTAGCGGTGGTGCGTGACGGGCGCGCGCGCGTGCGTCCAGCGGGACCGCGGGGGCGGAGCACCCACCACCGCGCAAGCCAGCCGCGCGCTGCGACCCAGAGCTGCGCGCACCACGCGACCGAACGATGCCACGCGCGCTGGGACTGAAGAAAATATATATATTTTTTAATAGCATCCAGTGGTCAAATTAGCAGCACGCACAGAAATCACGAATTCTAAAACGCAGTAAAAACTACCAGGTTAACAAAAGCAAGCGAAGTAAGAGTATACTAGTTTCGACCAGGCATTACCTACTCATACATAATCCGGCGCTAGTAGCTTCTCGACGGTAATAATTAATTATAATGATCCAGCGCAGGAGCTAAAGATAAAGTAACTATTTGCAGAAATATAGAATTTATTGTACATTTTTGTTGCTTGGAAACTGAATAACTGGTGTGATAATTCTTTCAACAGCTACATTAAAAAAAACGATTTCTATACTGGTTCCAGCAAGTATCTCTACTTACTTCTAGAGCTGGGTCCCTGTCCCACAACGAGCGTGGACTCCCCCTCCCCGGAGCCGGTGGTGGCAGACACCCAGAACTCGTACAGCTGGCTCTCCAGCAGGCTCCGCACCTGGAACATCAGCTCTGACTCCTTGCCCTGGTCCGCTGACACTGTGTAGCTCGAGTGTTTACCGAGCCTGGAAGTGGGAGGATATTTGCAGATCAGAATAAAATGATATTTATTTACAATAATAAAATATAAAAACAAGTGAAGGAAAACTAAACATACTACTTCTAACTACTACAAAAAGGGGCACTTAGAAAATCTTTAGAAAAGCCTAAAGATAATCTAAGTGCTCCAGCCCACTACCAGAGGGCAGCGTACCCAGCATGCTGGCCGCATTACCACGCTGGATGGCAATGCTGATACGTTGAGCCAGAAAAAGGCCAGCATTTTGGTCACGCGTCGCGTCAACCAAGCGCTCCGAGAGGTTTTGGAAAATAGTATGGGCTCCCGGACCCCACGGCCCCAAAGTCTCGACTCCAAAAGGCTCAAAGATGTAACCTCGGCCGAGGTTAGCATATTTGCGTCTCTTGTGATGCTCGGCAATAATAGCCGCCGCTCCAGCCCGACACCGTGTCATAGACAGATGAGACGGCGCCAATGTGTCGACGCAAGTTGCGTCCCACACAAGGGGCCGACCCAACTTCCATGGCACAAGAGTCATACCGTCAGGTCTTTTTCCATCGTCACGTGCTAGGCCGCTCGGTTCGAGCATAGCTGCAACATTGGCAGTGGAAAAAGCCCGTCGAATGATGTCGTTCAGACTAGCGTGGCGGCTAATTCTACCAGCACTCCTCGAACATGAGAGGCCGTGGTGCCCGAGCTGGTCGACATCAGTACCACACTGGCAGCGATGCGGTTCACAGCTCCTCGCACCTAAGCGCAGGCTAACCGCGAGTCGAAAAGCTGTCGGATCTAAAAGGTTACCTGTATTAAAAGAGGGCATGGCCTGCAGCCAAAGACCGGATTCCCACACACTGACCGCAAGGATGCGGGCGCGATCCGCGAAACTAGTACACGTATCGAGAAGTGATTTCCGTGCTAGTTCGCTGATCGGCCTATCCCACAGTCTCTGGGAACGAGGTGTTGTAGGAAAATCGGTGTTTGGACAGGCCAGGCGCCAAGCATTTTTAGCTTCGTCCGTATGCGCAACTACAACTACGCCAGACGGGCCTAAAGCGGGTGCGAGGATTTTTTGGACCAATTCGTAAGTACCGTGGACAATAAAATTGATATCTATGTAGCTATATGGTACGAGGATATATTACACATTCTACAGCTCTGTTCTGTTAAGTCAAACAATTCTGATTAATATAAGCCCAATATAAGAAATCCACTAAGTTAGTCAACTAACCTGCCAGCCTCTCTGTAGTAGACAGTGTAGTGTGAGATGATGCCGTTAGGATGCACGGGGGGCAGCCAGCTCACCAGCACCGAGTCACTCGAGTACGCCAGCGCTTTGATCTTCTCCGGGGCCGAGGGGACTGGAATGTATATTTTGCAATGGTCTAAATAATTTACAAATAAATTGCGAAATCTTTCGTTTTTTGGAGAGGTTCTAAAAAAGTCTGGGTGATAGGCTTTTGTTTTGGCCTTGATCACTTAAAAAATGTCTACACCGACTCCCTTGTGTCAGATTGCCATAGTTACCTTGACGGTTAACGCCATTTTTTTAAAGGTAAACATTGTAACCCGGGCGCGCGAGTGGTTAAGAGTTAGCTATAATCCAGCAGGATTAAACAAGGAGCTTAAGTTCCCCGTATACGCGTGGAGACCAGTACTCAGGTACCATGGATCTCCGCTGCGCAGACAAGCTGGCCACGCCGCATGTGCGCCTCGCTCGCGCCGGGAATCTAACACACGTGAGAGGGCCGGAAGTGTATAATTGCCTTCCGGCTGAGATCACTAACACCAGCAGTGACAGCATATTTAAAAATAAGTTAAAGAACTGGCTTGTTTTACAATCTTTTTACACGATTGACGAATTTTTAAACACCAATAAAAGAAGCTACCTGAACATTAATGGTAGAATATGTGTGAAATAAGTGATATTATTATATTTTAAATCACAATAATTATTATTATAATTATTTTAAATTGACATGTAATTGTACAAATTATTAATAAATTGTTTATCTTGTTTATCTTTATATTACCATCCTCATCCGTCATGCAGTAGACGGGCGTGCTGCGCTTGCCGTCTCCTGCGTTGGTGAAGGCCAGCACTTGCAGCGAGTAGTTGGTGTACTTGTGCAGCGCGTGCAGGAACGTCTCCGTCGTGCTCACGCGCTTCACCTCGCCCACCTCCGCTGGAAACAGGACGACAGAAGGTAAATTAATACGATTTACGTTTATGGTGATTTGTCTTTGCGTATTTGTGTAAGAACTGCCGCTCATTGATAGAAGCAAGAGTTATGATGTACTTAAACTTTGCTTTTACTCATAACATTAAAGATTTAGGTAACCGTCACTGGGAGCGACATTTGAACAAGAGACGCTGTGGTCCAAGGTGGCTATAATGGAATAAAATAACTATTACAGCAGGGCAAGCACTGCATGAGGACTAAAAGACTTGCTACCATTTTATCCACCTGTCACCTGTGAGTCACCATACACCAAGAGGATAAAAATGGTGGAAAGACTATTAGTCCTCGTGCCGTGCTTGCCCTGCTGGTCAACTGAGAATATTAAAACGGCTACTCCTGAAAATATAGGAGATCAACATGGTTTCTGTGTAAAATATAGTCGGTACAATATATTCTATGAGTCACTCACCATGGTCGGCGCTGAGAGGCAGATAGATGACTTTGTACCCCTGTATGAGCCCCCCGTGGTGCGCGGCCGGGGGCGGGCTCCACGACACCTTCATGCTTGATGAGGAAAGCGCAGAGCAGCTCACGCGAGTCGGGTGAGACTCTGGGACTGGAACATAATTAGGAGTCGAATATAATTCATGATATGAAATATTGATGTTTACCTTGTAGGCACTTTTTCGGGTATTTAAAGTTTCAAGAATAAAATTGTTAGTACGTCGTCAAAATATTTTTAAATGAGCAAGCGATATTATAACACATGTACAAACGCAACTCATATTTTTTTCAATTTCTCTTTTGGACTACAATATTGGCGGCCAAAAAAGACTAGTTATATAAACTGCATGGGCTACTCTCATTTAATAATTTCAAACCTCCTTCAAGCGTGGTGGCGGAGACGGGCGCGGAGGGTGGTCCGGCGGCGACCGCGTTGAAGGCGCGCACTCGCACCTCGTAGCGCGTGAACTTGCGCAGACCTGACAGGCTCAGCTCTGTAGCGGACCAGCCGTTCACAGTCAGCGTCCTGAACGGGGTCAGATGATGGATGAATATATAGTTCATCAAGCATTGCCCATTTGGACAGACAAAGAGATATTGAATAAATTTAATTCAGTAAAGAATGAATTTGGGTTCATAGTTAGTGCTATAATATTGATTATCTATTCTATACTAATATTATAAAGCTGAAGAGTTTGTTTGTTTGAACGCGCTAATCTCAGAAACTACTGGTGCGAATTGAAAAAATATTTTTGTGTTGAATAGACCATTTATCGAGAAATGCTTTAGACTATATAACATCACGCTGTAACTAATAGGAGAGAAGAAACAATGGAAAATCTGGAAAAAACGGGGAAAATTATTCATCTTTGAGAGCGTGCGCTGCAAAAACGGTTGAAGTCATGGGTAACAGCTATAATTTATAATACTGGAAAGGTTGTTTGCAAAAATAAATATCATGCCCAAAATAACTATTCCACGCGGACGAAGTCGCAGGCACAGCTAGTTTTATATAAGAAGGTTTTATATAAATTTACACAATATAAATATACAACAAACACTTACTTAGTGGCATTAGGTGGCCTGGGCTCAGGTAGAGCTGCCTCGGAGCATGTGACGGAGTACCCCAGCAGGTCCCCGTGCCAGGCGTCCCGCGGGGGAGGCCGCCACGACACGTGCAGCTCGCCCGCGCCACCTGCCGACACGTGCACGTTGGACGGGGCTTCTGATGGGGCTGCAACATAAACACATGGTGGATTAGATCAAAAAGTCAGTGACAATATTGTAAATATATTTTTATAGAACCATATTTCATAAGACTCGTGCTGTCAATCATGTCTATCGTACTTAAATCATTTGTTTACGTTTTGAACACTGACTGATTGTAGATTCAAGTTTTTTTTCAAGTTTCAACTACATACAAATAAATATTGAAATACAAAAATTAAGTTTACAATGCACGCACTGCCATTGTGCTAATATATAACCATACACACCTTCTTCCTGAGTCTTGACCACGACGGGTTCAGTGTAAGCACTCCGGTCGATCTGGTTGATGGCAGCCACTCGGATCATGTACGCCGTGTGTGGCTTCAGACCACCCAGCAATGCCTCGTAGTGGATGTCACCTTTCTTGGTTAGACTGCAGTACGAAATAAGAATATTATACAAAATATACAAGACTTCAATGCATTCTCATACCCTGCCACGAACCTTATGATCGTGCCAGGGTATGAGAATATGGTTCCGATGATTTTTGTAATTATATATTTCATTTCAGCTAACCAGGAGGCAATTACATCATCACGTTATGACAGGAGTACTCACGTGACGTGTGAGTGCGCAGGCCCGTGCAGCGACACGTTGATGGTGGCGGCGGAGTCCCACTGGTTGCGCAGCGCTCCCTGCGTGGACAGCGCGCAGTGCTGCAGCGTGTAGCCAACCAGCGGGCTGTTCCCGTCGAACCCCTGGCTCCAGGACAGACGCACGCCGCGGGACAGGATCTCAGTCACGGTCAGGGAGTGCGGGCTGTCGGGCTTCTCTGGAATCACATAATACTAGCGATTTTTAGGGGAGTAAATCAAGTTTGAAGTCTCTTTTAGGTAGCCAAATAAGAGTTATTTTGTATATTGGATTTGTCTGAAAAGTCCATGACACCATGCTTTTCAGAATGCCTCTTTTATGTCTTGAATTGTTTTAGTGCTAAATGAACCAAAACTACAAATCACAGTCACAATCATAAAATGTACCTACCTTGGACGGCGAGATAAATATAATGGTCACTATGGCCGAACGCGTTGACAGCCTGGCACTTGTACACGCCGGAGTCCTGGCGGTCGGCGCGGCTGATGTACAGCTGGGACCTTAAACCACTATCAGTCTTTGCTTCGGAGATGCTTAATCTGGAACACAAACGAACAATGGTTATGATATGGTGTTAATGGTACCTAACACTGTATCCTGCAGAAAAGATACGAGGCTCTATCGTGATTTAAGTAACTTTGCTGCTGTAAACTTGGGTGACATATTTTTCAATCCATAATTAAGGCTAACGAGTGGATGGTATACAGACTTCTACAACATTATGCCATAACATACAGACACAGTTATAATCCACAGAGCGTCCAGCTGTGAATACCACATTGTGGGAGTTAGTCTTAACACTAGAGTGCACGCGCGCTCTACTATAGTAGAATGCACTTACTTATTTTAGCGCCATTCATTCATTCTCACACCTGACCCCCCGCGCTCCTAGATAAGCCTCGTCGACAAAATCGCGGAACGGATTAGTACGGCGCCCACTTGCAGCGTAAGCGCAAGTTCTTGTAATTACGTGTCAAAGTTCGTCTTCTACTATTGTAGTACGTGCGAGTATTGGCGTAATAAAACCGAATGTAAGTAAACATTTTCTTTTTTGACTTTTTTAATCCATTATGTATAAAAATTTAATGTTTATGTTTTGACAAATGAACAATATATATAGTTATTGCTATTTAATATGTTATGGTGTTTTGATAACTATTATTACTTTGTTTCAGCGAAAAAATGGACCCAATCATGGAATCTCGCGTGATTCGGTGGTTGCATGAAGAATTCGAGGACGAGGAAGTGATTCAAAGTGAATCGGATGGTGGGGAAGAAGAAGTACAACCGATGGAGCAGGAAGACAGGCATCAGGTACAGGAAGCTGTAAGCGAAGACCTAGCATCATCGTCTGAAGATGACATGCCTCTTTCTGAGCTCGCTCAAAACAATACACGCGACGACATTTATGTATCTAGAAATGGAACACGCTGGAGTGAAAACATGTCCTTCTGCAACCCAGCAATAATAATAAATGCAATACAATAATAATAAATGCATTAATTATCCACCAACTAAACAAAGGCCAGGAAAAGATTGTGAGACGCAATTTTCTTTACGATCTTTCGTATGAGCTGGTAAAACCCCTCATGAGGGGTTATGGGCCATGGCAAGAAGACTGACCTTTGAAAACCTCCCCCGTGAATTAAAAAATAAAACAAAATGGCTTTTGGGGCATACAGATGAGGTGCCTCGGAATGATCCTCAAAGAATGGGAAGAGTAGGTAAATGTTGCCTGTGCTCTCGAGCCCGAAATCGGTCCACGAAAAAGTGGTGCAAGCGAAGTGCCAGGTGGATTTGTCCTGATCACCAAGTTGTGGTCTGTATCGAATGCGAGGATGGTGACCAATAAGATAGTCATCGCTTATTAGAAGTTTTTTTTTTTGAGCTGATCTCAAACATGAGAAAAATGTTGATTATTTTCTGGATCTCGTAAATTGTTTCTAGTTTAAGTATGTTCTATTAATACTGTAATCTTTTGCAATAATTGTGTGTAATAATAATTAGATGACAAACATTATTCAGTTTTATCATTTTAAAACCACCCATTTTTTAAATATCTCAATTATTGTTTTCTACTATGGTAGAGCATGCGAGCATCCATGTCAAAAAAAGGGGCGCGTGCACTGTAGTGTTAACACAATCGAATATGAGACCTTCGTAGCCGTTAAAATATAACCACCGTTTTCTGCATAAAAACAGAATTTGTTCCGTGAATTGATCTAACATCTTACCTATAAGTATTTAAATCTAACTGGTTCATGTTATGCGCCCAGGTGACGCGGATGGGTGCGTCCCCGCGCACGTCGCACGCCAGCGTGGCGCCGGCCTCGCGCCGCGCCGTCATGTTGTGTGACGTCGTCTCGAAACGCGCTGGCTCTGGGAGTATACAAACGAAATGTATGTAGTAGTTTTTAAATTCTCGTAAACGGGCCATTCTATCTCAAAAAATAATCTTTCAAAACTGCTTGTTTCATTGGGTTGGACCATCAATATCATATTAATATCTTTATCTACACTAATGTTGTAACATTCTACTTATGTTTCCAATACTTGACTTATAATTACTACTGTTATAGCACAGACAACAAAACACTCAATTTAAGCAATTTCACATGATGCTATAATATCCACATCGATATCGTAATAGCTCATTATAACATCGAAAAAGCGTGACCAACCTGATTGCAGGGCCAATCAGGTTGGTCGCGCTGCACTCTCGTTGGTTAGATTTTAATGGCGGCAAAATCACTGTGACAATACACGTACGCGTGAATTTAATTTAATAAATTATCAATGCATTAGTGAAGATAAAGTAGTGTATGCAACTGCATATAACACGGGTATTAAAACACGAGTATGAGTTTCATAATAGTAACGAGTGTTTAATTATATGACAGTTGCATAAACTACTATTACCATTAACAGCCACAAAGATGGTCTTGGAGAGCGGTGCCCCGACACCGTTCTCAGCCCGGCACATGTAGTGGCCCTCGTCGTAAGGCAATGCACCCTCGATCCACAGGCTGCCGTTGGAGAAGAACTGGAACCGCCCGCCCAGCGTCACGAGCGGGATGTAGTCCGTCGAGGGCGGGGAACCTGGCAATATCGAAGGAAGTTTGATAAGTCACAAGAACTGATTATGAGGTGATAGTATTGTATCGATATTAAATGAGTTAAAAAAAACTTTTAGTTTTATGAGGTTTCAAATGTCTCATGATAAACTATTGATAAGGAGTAGGTATACAAATGCATAATATACCTATATGTTGCTAATTTGCTTGACACATTACGTTGTATCTCAGTTGTATTTCAGAGCAGAAATAACCAACAATACTTGGTACCTACGTCCCACAAAATGTGTCACCATAAATAACCTCTTTGGATCGGTTTCATCTGCCAGGTGTCTGACTATCCTGAATGGAAACATCACTGATACCCGGGTTGCAATTACCTCTCTGCTTCATCCACGTGACCTGCGGCGGTGGTGATCCAGTGGAGTGGCAGTGCAGCGCCAGTGGCTCCCCCGCCAGCACCGCGGCGTCCATTGGCTCCGTCACCCACTTGGGGGACACTGCAGCGTGCAATACACACATATATATTGGTTAGAGTACAAGTTACGGTCGAGGTGTCATGAGACAGATGACCAATAAGGAGCGTTCTGGCGGCGGTAACGTATCACCGGGAAAATAATCAGCATGTTAAAGAAGTTTAACATTTTGGTCTAATCTGGTAATATCGGTTTTGTTCCTGGTGATAAGTTTTCAACAATAGGAAAAAAACTTGTACTTGAAATATAGGAAATTGCTTAGACATATAATGGTAATATAATATATTTAGGACTTCAAGGGTGAGTTGTGAATTTACAAAACGTATCCTACGAAATGTCCTACCTTCTCTTTGTTACTACAGAAACAAATAGATTCTAGGTACAATATTACCTCATCCAAGCTGCGTTTCGGAAGTAAGCTATGTTATGTAAGCATGGCATCAGCTTACAGCTTTGCGGGAAACTGTTCAATTATTACTTACAAAATACAAAAGCCTAAATAATTGAATATGCATTGTTGAGCTAATTTTAAAATAGCTGAATTATTTCTGCATACAACCACTCCATCATTATTAATTTCATTAAATACAAATTAATTACATGAAATTAGTTTGTATTTACTGAAAGCCGCATATTTATAATGTGTTATAATAAATATCTAGAACAATCAGAAACTTATATTGAAAATAGAAAACTCAAGTAATATCGATGCCGTTTAACAATTTTTCAGCTTTAGTAACAAGTCCAGATTCTGTAAAATCGGATGGCGTACGTTATATGCATCCTATGTGCGAGTTAATCAATGCATCCCCTTTTGTGACTGAGCCTGTAATGTAATGTAAACGTAACACAATGGACTGCTCTCCGACTGATTGGGTCTAACCAGTCAAAGCGGTCAAACGTCATAGTTAGTACCATCGCTGAATGTTTGTCACAAATCGTTTTTACGAGCTCCTGTTCAATAATTACGAAGCCTTCAATTATTTGTAATTACGTAATTCTGTTAGATTTTAATTTGTTGAACAATGGATTTTGTTCAAATGATCAACATTTTTAGCTAAGTACTTAAGCGTTTCACTCTGAATTGATGTTGGTAAATAAAGTTGAACAACATTGAAAACTGAACCTTTATGTCATCGAATATACTAGATAAGCCACAGCTTTTCAATTGAAAATCAAGTTGAATATTAAAAACAAATTGTTGCATAAAAAGTATTACCCTTTCCGAAAGCCATCTGTAATCCAACGCTGAGCAAAACAAAAATTACATTTATATCAACAAAGTGAAAACTGTGCGTTCAAACCTGGTGCAAATATTCACGGGGATTGCTCGAAAATAAATTCATTTAATGTGTAATGAAAATGGAAGCAGAGATATTGAATGCAAAGAATTAATTTTAATGTACGATTTATTTTCGAACAAAAGGTGAGTCTGCTTTAGCAGCGTGTCAGGCAGACCGGCGAGATATTACGCTACTGATTCAATCACAGCCAATGGATTCAAAACACACGATACATTTTTAGCTTTGTTAGCAATATGACTGAAACTGCAAAAATCTCAATTTCAATCGTAAATCAGAGATAAATCGTGTATCTGAATTAAAACCAAAGGATGGATCCAAATAAAATACTGCATTGAATTGTAAAGTGAAGAAGTGACCCGGTGGTGGTGGTGCAAAGGAGTTATCGACAGTGCGTGTGCTCGGTGCAAGCTGGTGGTGTGCTGATACAGAGGCCTAGGGTTACCTTTCACCACCAGCTCGGCGGTGTAGTTTACTTTGGCCGCCGAGTTGGAGGCCACGCAAGTGTAAAGGCCGCTGTGAAGGGCCGTCACCTCTTTGAATACGAGGTTGCTGAAAAAATCAGCGCCACGTTCTTCCACCTACACAAGCAGTGTGGGTTCAATACCTGGGAAGGGGCTGGGGCAACACGGGAGAGGGGAACATAATACACTCCCAATATCGATATCTTACTAGATACCTAGGTTAGTTACTTTATATCTTGAGTAGGTACGTGAAAACACATTATATGGACCAAAAAAGATTATTGAAGTTTTATGGTATTTCACAGCAAAAACTATTATTTCTTTTTTAGGAAATAAATTATTTTTATCTTTAATCTTTATGTTTTACTTTAAACAGCAAAGATATCTTCGAATTTTTCTTTTAATTTTGTGACAAAAATTATGGTTATTTTTTATCTTTCGAATATGAATACAGATATATGATAAAGTACGAACCTGCAAGGTGGACGGTATGGGCAGGTTGTCCTTGAGCCAGGTGAAGTGTACAGGCATGTCTCCCGAGGTGACGCTGCAGCTCACCTGCGCGCGCTTGCCTTCTTGCAGATTAGCAGAGAACGAAAACGGCTCTATCTCTGGAGGATCTGGAATAAAAAGCGATTTCATTGCAGAGTTTTGATGGCATTTAACTGACTGAAAAGATATTGTGACCATTACATTAAATCCAGATTACCAATCTAATCCAGATTTTTGTAGCCTATCACAGAGGCTACAAAAGCACTTACTGCTAACAACGAGCTGCAGCTCTCTCCTGGCCATTTCCCCATGCGGACCCATCACCGCACAGGTGTAAGCACCAGCTTGGGACGGTTCTACTCTCGACACTCTCAAAGCACCATCAATGTTCCCGTCCCATTCCACAGGGCTGCCATCTCGCTCCCACTTTACTGAACTGCAAACAGAAAATCATTAAGGAGTTCATTCCCAAGTAAAAAAATTAGCTAGTGATAAAGGTATAAATACAAAAACAAACATTACGTTTGGCAAGGCTTCGACAAGTTCATTGAAAGTTAGAAAGAAAGAAAGAAAGAAAAACAGTAAATCATCGAGACGAATGAAACTTACGTGATGGGGTAGCCAGAGTACGGACAATACATGGTCAGTTCCCGGCCAGCCACTGCCCTTACAGGACCTACAGATCTCACATATGGTGGGCCTGGAAAAAAAGACAAACTTAAGATATTCCTTCAAATTAAGTTGTATCAACCAGCTAAGCGTTTGTATGTTACACCGCTGGTGATACATGGCGCTATCAAATGTAAATTGTAGGATCAATAGAAACAATTTTGATTCCCGACTACTTTTTGTTGTCTTACCATAAATATTAAGTCTGGAAGTGTGTGAAACCTCCCCCAGTGAGTTGGCCGCCTTGCAAGTGTAGAGGCCGCCGTCCTCGGACCTCACAGCTGAGATGTTCAAGTAGCTCACCACGTCGCTGGACTTGGTGGCGAACTGTTCTATGCTGTACCTGCGGATATAGACATTTTAGAAGAATTGTGTGGCGGTTGTAAGTACCTAAAATAATACCAAGAATAACTCTTTTTGTTTAGGTACGTGGGCACTAATTTATTTTTGATGGATAGCATAGCTTCAGAAATCCTAATTGATAAAAAAAAAGAAATAGTACATTGTTACCCTAGGGGTGACAGTAACTTAATTAGTCCCGAGACGGGGTTTGGCGCCCGAACGAAGTGAGGGCGCCAATAGTTCGAGGGACTAAATAAGTCTTTAACCCGAGGTAAACACTGTGCTTTTCATTACAAATACAAGGAAAGTAAAAATAAAAACATGAATTACTTCGCTAAACAAATAAATAATGAGTAATAATATAATAATGAGTAAATTTTATTTTACCACCCAAATCAAAATAAAGATACCTAAAATCGTATGACGATATTCCACCGCCGTTTTAGCCTCTTCTCTTATAAAATCTGGCGTTAAATTCATATCAGAATCAGATGAACTCATTTTATAGGTACAAATCTCTGCTATACGTATAAACAAAAGTCTTCAAATCGAAAAAATAAATGAAGATCGAATTACTGCTTTCCCGCCTATTTTGTTTGTTTTTTACTCATTTTTTTAGCCATTATTTTTTATTTTTATCATTGAAAAAATGGTAAATATTTTGCCCAAATCTAAGTTATGTTAAAGAAATTGTTAAAACTTAATTATAATAAGTTATTTAAAAATACCTATATATTCTCTAATCAATACTTAACTTTAAGTTATTTCAATTTTACATTGTGGGTGTATAGAAAGTTGGAACATGGTTTAATAGATAGGTACAAATGTGAAAAAGAACTATTTTTTTTATAATTATGACAGCTGTCAGTTGAAAGCGATTCTCCCTAGGGATGAAAAGTATTACTTTCAACCCGCTTCTCAGGCAACTTCAGACCTACTTTCAGAGTATGATTAATGAAAAACTTATTTTAATTGATCGTATGAGAATAGTGAACTCAGATATGGACAGTTTTTCACCATCCAGGGTCTTTGGAATCGCAGAAAGATAACCCCATTATTTACATGGGCTTAATCAAAGATTAGCCGCGACAATGGTAGCTAATATAACCCTAAATCTGGAATAGCACCGATATGAACAAATCTATATCACCTACTTAACTAAGGGGCTTATAATCCGATCCCTCACCTGCGTCCCTTGACCATGGTGTTGAGGGGCTGTCCGTCCAGTAGCCACTGGAAGTGCGGCGGGGGTGCTCCCGCGGCCGCGCACTTCAGCGTCACCACTTGCCCCGGCCGCAGCACCTGCTCGATGAACGTGTACTGCAGCTCGGGAGCCGTGTCTGGAACCAACGGTACTCATATTGTTATAAAACTAGTACGGAAACTGTACGAGTAAACAACGCGTACTTGTAATACGTATAATTCTTAGTCCGATTACAATGTAGTTATGAATCCTTTAGTATGTAAGTATATTGTTTTGTATCGTGTTTGATTAGTGTGTTTAATCATAGTAGTTTATGCAACTGTCATATAATGAAGTTAACTGTCAAATAATGAAGTTAACACTCGTTACTATTATGAAACTCGCTGCGCTCGTTTCATAAACTCACACTCGTGTTTTAATACCCGTGTTATATGCAGTTGCATACACTACTTTATCTTCACTAATGCAATTAATCAAACAACAAGAGTAAAAGCTGACAATAGTTAATTTTTCATATAATGTTCTAGATTTTTCTGGCAAAAGATTGTGAGTTACTTTTGTTGCCAATTCTAGAATATCCGGAGGCGTACAAATATCATCGTCGCTATCCATTTTTAACTTTTAATTTGTATTCAAAAAACAAAACACATTGCGAAACATTAAATTTACGCGTACGTGTATTTTCACAGTGATTTTGCCGCCATTAAAATCTAACCAAGGAGAGCGCAGCGCGACCAACCTGATTGGCCCTGCAATCAGGTTGGTCACGCTTTTTCGATGTTATAATGAGCTATTACGATATCGATGTGGATATTATAACATCATGAGAAATTGCTTAAATTGAGTGTTTTGTTGTCTGTGCTATAACAGTAGTAATAATACTTATAATTACTACTGTTATAGCGCAGACAACAAAACACTCAATTAAAGCAGTTGCACATGATGGTATAATATCCACATCGATATCGTAATATCTCATTATAACATCAATAAAACGCGACCAACCTGATTGCAGGGCCAATCAGGTTGGTCGCGTTTTATTGATGAGTGCAGCTGCGCTCTCATTGGTTAGATTTTAATGGCGGCAAAATCACTGTGACAATACACGTACGCGTGAATTTAATTTAATAAATTAATAATTATTTATTTAATTTATTATTAATTTAATGGATGGATCAATAATTAACATTAACTTTCAAAATTTTACCATCCAAAATTTGAACAATTATTATAAATAAACTATTGTCAGCTTTTACTCTTGTTGTTTGATTAATTGCATTAGTGAAGATAAAGTAGTGTATGCAACTGCATATAACATGGGTATTAAAACACTCGTTACTATTATGAAACTCGCTGTGCTCGTTTCATAAACTCATACTCGTGTTTTAATACCCTTCATTATATGACAGTTGCATAAACTACTTTTATCTATCTCCAAAAATATCTTGATAAATCTTATGTAGGTAACAATAACGACTACCTTTTTACAAATAATTACAATGAGTTATTCTTTGCGGCATGTAATAAGTGCTGTAGTAATTAGTCTGCTTTGTCGATATGCGAATGCATAGTAGGTATCTGACTCCTTTTCCAAAAGGCTATTTTGCCTCGTAACATTGGATGCTACACCGCCCTACCTCCCAGCCTGAGCTCCGCGCTGGCCTGCGCCGAGTCCCGCTCGTTGCGCGCCATGCACTGGTACACGCCGCGGTCCTGGCGCTGCACCGAGCTGATCACCAGCTGCTCGCCATTGTTCTGAAGCATAAGGATATAATAATGTCTGTGTGTGTTTAGTTTCATTGAGAGAAAACTAGAAGCACGAAGAGAAAGAGAAAGGCCGGGAAGGTCATACATGGACCGAGTAAAGGAGAAGGCGGGTGTCATGTCGTATAAGGAGGTCACGAAATTAGCAGATAAGGATGGGGCATGCTGTGCAGACAAAAGCCTCGCCATTATATTTGTGATGATGATGATGATGTGTTTAGTTAGTGATCAAACAAAAATGTAATCTACTTGTTGTTTTACAATAGGAATTCCAAGGGGTTTGATTTGCGTTACGTTAAGAGCATAGTTGAAAGAGGAAGTAGCCCGTACCTGTATGCGCACCCGGCCGCCCTCCACGCCGGCCCCGAGCGGCGCCCCGTTGTGCAGCCACTCCAGGCGCGGCGCCGGCCACCCGCCCCACGTGCAGTTCAGCACGGCCGTGCCACCGCTGTTCACCACCTGATAACAACATAACAAGATTAGCGAGGAGATAACAAGATTAGGAACGTCTTTTTCAAACTATGGGCTCTTTTTTTTTGTATGTTCGTCGATTAATCCACCAACATATAGAAGTCGGAGATGTTGTCCAACAAACACTGATCACATCAAACAAATTTTGAAGCGAAGTTTAATCTATAAGTAAAGTAGCAGTATATATATTAATATAATGCGTGTCTAGGTTTGCGTGGGGTAAGGGTTGGGGTATGTACAATAAAACGGGTTCCTTATTTATCTTTTTTTTTTCTTTTATCCGCATTTTTTTTTTATTTATTTTTTTTGCTATTGTTTTTTTTTCTTATTTGTTTTCTGTTTTTTTTTCTCTTGTCTTTTACAAATTACTTATTGTATATACATTCAAGATATACCTAAGTGATTTTATTAATACTATTTATTTCTATTGATTACCGATTTACCAGCTTTTTTACAGAATTCCAAAAAACTATTTCTATAATCTTTGTTACACACTAATTCATTCAGTAATTCAGTTTCTATCTTTATACCTAACCTAATTTCTAGGTCATTTCTATCCTTCCCATGTATGGGGCACTCTGTCAAGATATGTACAACAGTTTCTTTCATGTCCGGGTCACAAGGGCATGCGGGACTGTCCTTGCGCTTGACTCTGTGTAAGTATTCTGAGAATCCCCCATGCCCTGTGAACACCTGTACCAGTATGGGAGTGAGCTCCATCTTTTTCAGGATAGAATATGCTCCAACAGCGTCAGGGAAAAAGAGCTTGGTTACTGACGCACTCACTCCTGATTTGTAGCGCCGGTTCCATTCGTCAAGCGTATCCAGGCGTATTTGACGCTTGACATATGAAATCGGGCATTGTTCATAATCAGCTCTTGTCCTACGGTGCAACGCAGCTTCCTTGGCAAGAATATCAGCTCTTTCATTTCCCTCCAGTCCTATGTGTGCCTTGATCCAGAAGAAGTGTATTGTTTTATCTGGTCGTGCATTGACAGCTGCATTAATTTTTACGGCGAGAGGATGGAGGGAAACTCCAGAAGCCACTGTTTCAAGGGCTGACCTCGAGTCACAGAATATACTACACTCGTCCACTTTGCTTCTTAAAGCTATTTCTACCGCCTTTTGAAGTGCTAGCAGTTCGGCCTGGTAAACGGTGCAGAATGGTTCTAGTCGAAACTTGCGAAATTGTGTTTCGGTTTTGCCTTGCCATATTGAAAGAGCGGCTCCGACTTTACCTTCAATTTTACTTCCATCGGTAAATATTTTGTAGGCTTCTTCGTTTTGCTGAAACCAGTCTGCACCGTCTGCCACGCTACCAAATTGGAGTGATTTAGTTTTAGCTGGATGTGGTAGCAGAACAAAGTCCATATTTTTTTCGATATCGTGTTCATTGATCACTCGTCGGGAATAACCACGCTTTATTTCAAATAAAGATGCTGCTTCCAAGACTCTAAGGTCCAATGGAAGCAATCCGGCGAGTGTAAGGGCCGCGTTCAGCGACACCGTCTTGTATGACTTGGTGATTTTTTGAACGAACCCTCGTTGAACGGCGTTCAGTTGCTTTTGGGCTTTGCTTTTTCGAGCTGCTGGACCCCATGCGCTAGCCGCGTATAAAATTATCGGCTCTACAACTGCTACGTACATAATCTTGATTATCTCAGGCTGTAGACCCCAGTATATTCTGGCAGCACGTGACATTTGCTTGTATAAATTCAGAGCTTTGCGACACACATTTGAAACGTGTTGATTAAAAGTCAAAGCATTGTCGATCGTGAGTCCTAGAATTTTCATTTCGCGTGACATTTCGATTCCTTCACCACCCATGCTCAGGACTGGTGTGTCGTATTTCAGCTTGTTAGTTATAACCATTGCTTTGGTCTTATTTGCTGCAAATTTAAGCTTATTAACGACACCCCACTCCTGGACAAGCGCTAATGCGGCATTGGCCTGCTGCTGCACCTCATTAGATGTCCTTCCAGAGGCTATGAGAATAACATCATCGGCGAATGCTTGACAGTAGTGCCCTTCAGCTGTCAATTTTTTGAGTAGAGGATCTAAAAGAAGATTCCATAGAGTTGGACCCGCTATCGAACCTTGGATGCATCCTTTAGATGTTTCTCTTACTGTTTCAGATCCGGCGTATCTAAGCCTTACTCGTCTGTCACTCAGGTAGCTGTCCATTATTCTCCTTAGATTCAAGGGACATTTGGATTCACCCAGTCTACATTTGACAGCTGGCCACCAACAATTATTAAAAGCTCCCTCGATGTCAAGTGAGACAACTGTTATTAATTTGTGTTCTTTCAGACGTTTGTAAATGTGACTCATCATGACATAGAGGGAATCCTCTGTACTGCGCTGTGGTGTGAATCCATACTGATGCGGGCTCATTTCAGGTAGTGTATGCCACCGAACTCTTCTCACTATCATCTTTTCTAGAATTTTACCCAGAATAGGCAATAATCCAATCGGCCTATATGAATTGGGATTTGTATAGTCTTCTTTACCGCTCTTTCTTAGTACTACAACTGTCGCTTCCTTCCAGAGCTTGGGAAAGTAAGACAGTTCTAGGCATTTGTTCAGTATGTTGAGAAAGAGTTCGGGGTCACAAGCAATTGCCGCTCTGCATATGTCCGCCGTAAGTCCATCATGCGCTGGTGCTTTCTTGGGGCTGAAACTTAGCTGCCCACTTCAACTCATCTGCAGTAAATGGGGGATCGCATGAGTCATCATGTGACTCTCCATTTAAACTCCTTGCTGTTATTCTTATTGCTTGGTGTTCTGAGTTGTCGTTAGCAGCTACGTCTTCGGGATAGAAAGTTTCTGCGAGTAATTTCGCCGACTCTTCCCCGTTTAAGACCTTTCCGTTGCGTACCAGAGGCACATCTTCTTTCCGAACGGCGGTGCGGCTGATAACTCTATACACACCGTCCCATAGGCTTTCCCTATCTTGCCTTCCACAGAAGGCTTTCCAGCTTGCTACCCTAGCTTTTGAAACCTCTTCAAGGTATAGTGTTTTTGCTGCAAGATACTGGTTAACGACAAAGCTTCTACGGACTCTTGAAGCACATTGTATGCGGCGTTTTTTAGTCATCATGTCACGTTTGAGTTTTTCCAGCTCTTTATTCCACCATGGCATTTCACACAAAGGTTTGTTTTTTGCTTTTGGCATTGTTTTTGAGCAAACTTCGGATAAGTATGCAGTGTATTTATTAATTATGTCTTCTAAGATATCCACATTGTTCGCTTCAATTACTTTTTCGCTACTAAAATTATTTTTGTCCCATATTTCCAGAAGGTCTTCGCTGAATTGATTCCAATCTGCTTTCCTGGTGTTATAAACTCTGGTGGTTCCTTTTTTGTGGGTCCCTAATGATTTTTCAAAATTTATTTCAAATAGTAAGGTGTTGTGATCAGATACCGTGATGTCACTAGCTATTCTCCATCCATCTATTTTGCCAAGCATGCTCATGGAACACGTAGTTACGTCAACACAGCTGGTGTATCTGATGCCGCCTCTTATCGTATCGTACGTAAAACCTGTGCCTGTATTCAGGATTTGAAAGTCCATGCTAGCAAGCATTTCCGCAAAAGCTTCACCTCGATCCCTTGTCTCTCTACAGCCCCACCATGTACTCCATGCGTTGGAGTCGCCCGCCAGTATCACATTCCGAGTACCAATTTTGGCTATGATGTGTTTAATCTGTTTGATATCAGCTTCAATATCGCCATTGCATTCTAAATAGATTGACACTAATCCTAGTTCCCAAGCCCTTGTTCTTAGTTTAATGACCACCATATTATACGTTGTCAGGTCAGGGCATTGAATAACATCGATTGTGTCATCAAATATTAGGATAGCAGACTTATTAGGCATTTCCGCTTTCTTACTATTTTGTATAACTCTGACACCGGGATAGCTTTTAAGCTCCCAAGAGTTGCCAATATAAGGTACTTGAACTAACACAAAAGCAAGCTTTCTTTTAATAACTATGGGCTCTAGACTGTAGACTGCCCGATCATCTTTTATATAAGTATAGCAGACATAGCTCCCCTGAGTTTTCTTTCAATTTAAAGAGGGTGTACAATTCAATCCCACGGTTAATTGATCTTGAAAGCGTGTTAGATAATCTAGAAGATAGATAGCTAGAAGAATACAAGATAAAGAAGTACAACAAAACTAACCATCATTTTAAATGATCATTAACGTAAACCTATCCCACATAAAAAAAAAATGATGCTGTGTTATGTCAAACAATGAAATAATTATTTTTAATATATGTACATAGGTATTATTAATGCTAATACGTACATATATATATATAATCTTATATTATGTATATATACAATAGGTATATTATATAATCTTAAACACTAAATAGACTTGCATTATAACTAAATACTAGTCTGTTGAATAATGATCCCGTCGTAAAGCTGTGGAAATAACTTCCCACTTCACAATTACAAAGCTGTTGTCAGGAGTCAGGCGAGTTCCCGCGATACTCGGTGCAAACATTCTGCGATATAGCGCGCTTAGCTAGCTGGCGTGAATCATTGTTGATTTACACTGGGATGATGATGTTGGATACTGTAATTGTCTATGGCTACACACACAGTAATAATAGTCTAGTTAAAGATATTTTCTTTATGAGAGCGGCAAATTCTAACGTCAAAAGTAACTACTCTTTCGGTTAACAACTTCTGTATTAAGGAAGCTGGTTCGTTCCAGACTTGACTATTGTAAATTGTTTAAGTTTTTCTGTCTTATGCGTTTTTAATGCTATAACAATTTTATTTTAATTAAATTGTTTTATGTGCCTACTATTAACATATAAGCAATCATATATTTTCTCAATTTTAACTTCTTAAAGCATTGTTACAATTCAGTAACTGAATTTGACTCAGAACTACAAAAAGGGCGAGTGCTAAGCCTTTCTGCGAGGGGTGCCGTGGAGGCAGGAGTTACAAGTTAGTACATTGTTTCATGTTCTAATAGTACTTAGTCATTACTGCGATATTTCCATGTTGCGAAACAAAATACTTAGTAATAACTCCAGGCGTGAACTTATTACTAGTTGTTGTTCGCAGTTATGCTTCTTCTTCTTATCGAATGTGAGTGGCCAACTTTGGTGTCTACAATTTAACGTGTCATTATTGTCATTGTCATTTATTTTTAGTTATGCTTATAGAGATAAAAGTATGTAGTAAGTATGTAAATCGGAAGAGTTATTTGAACGTGAAAATTAACCGCGACAATCATACCTATATGCTTCCACTGTTATTTACAGCACGAGTAGGAAGGATAACAAACAAAGGATGGTAAACAAGCCTATACTGCATATGCAGTAGGAAGTTCTCAACCATTATTGCGTGGGTACAATGTTGGTTGGGTTTGTGTACTTTCGTATATTTGTAAAGTTATAAATAAGTTGCGCTGCGTTGCAATTACAAACAACAATAAAAGCAATCCAGCTCTCATAAATTAAGCCATTTTAATCGCGACACGGGAGCCGTTCACTTATCGACCCGAAAACAATAATATTTGTTTAGGCGACATTTAATTAAAACCCGTACACAAATATAAATAATTTGCCAATAAAATAAACGTGCTATCCTTTTACACAAGAGATATAAATTCAGTAGATGCGTACACATTCACATTGATCATGATGAACAGCATTTGTTGGTCTTTACATCGGATATCATGGTATTTAAGCTGTTTTATAATCATATATCAATTATATCTTATATCAATATAAGTTTCAATAGTGTTTTTTTAATATTAAAATTTAATCTAATCGCATGGATATTTGTAAAATACTACTATGGTCAAGTGCGAAACCATATACTTAAGTTACAAAAAAAGTGTGTATTTGCCTACAGTATCACCACAGATTGTTTCTCTGGGAATATCAGCGATAAGCATGAACTAAGCTCAGAATTCAATAATGACGTATGATGCAATTATGGTAAATACAAATGAAGGGCCTTGTCTTTATCAAGATAAGATAAGAATTCAAGGAGTACCCATCAACGAATCCAAGGCGAGTAAACCCTTTTTCATTCACCACTACCACAAAACATCGAATATCGTTACTATGAAAACTGTTACATCTCGCATCGTTTTATATCTTCCAAACAACATCTCTATAAGAACGTTCCACAATTCCCGCAAGTTACGAGTGTGTTTATTTGACAGTCGAGTGAGAAGAATGCGAGCGGTAAGCGCCATTGATCGGAGATGTTTTATGGAGCCGGCTTTATTGGCGGAGACGGAACTGTTGTTGATGGAGTTTTCTTCGGATTATACGCGGCGCTCATATTATTTGATGATCAGTAGAAGTAAGGGGGCATTGTTAGTTTCGTGATTGGTTTTATATTGTTTTTTTTTTGTTGTAAATATTGATTATCAATGGACAATTGAAAAAAAGATATTCGTCATAAATCTACTCCGTAACTGCAACACTAGGGGATAATCGTTGTAGTAAACGTACAACTTAATGCAATGTAGAACAGCTAATGCAATGTTATATTTACTCAAAGCCTGCATTCGTGCATTTACATCCTTGTACACACTATAAGCCTATTTACACAAAACTATAATTTACAGCAATACAGAATGACCCAGTGATATGCTAGCTAGTGCTTATTCTATTACATAGGTACAAACAAGTGTACATAATAGCTTTGTTAATTAGTAGGTAATAGTCGCTTATTTACCCGTAGTTGGAATTTCCTGCATACCATGTTATAAAGCGTGACCTAGCGGGATTCTGTGGGATCCACCGCTTGTATGGCGTCAGTCAGTCAGTCAGTCAGGCTGGTCGCAATTATCCGAATGACGCTTTCATATGTCCCCGAAAGCTGCAGTTAATTTAGCAGCGGTCAGGGTATGTCATGCGATAAACATTGCATCTACAAAATAACGGCCCACTTCTATGAGGGATGCGCTGGAATACAACATATTGTAATGATTACACGTTTATAAATGCTTACTAGTTAAAATTAGTAATTAGTTAAAGAAAAAATTAAAACGTACATACCTACATTGAAATTACGAATAAAGTCAATTAGAAGAAATGAAAAAGTAGTTTTAAGAAAATATTTGAATATTGAAAAAAAATCACTGAAATTCCAGAGACTGCGGTGCCTAAAAAGATTTGCGGACAGGAATCGAAAAAATATATAAAATTCAGTTTGCGCAAAAAGCTTTCTGCGATCTACCCAGAAGCTCCGAAGCTCTGAGTCTTAAAAATCCGATCACAGTAAATGGAAAACAAACAAAAAATAAACCGACATCGGAGTCAAAGGAGGAATCTCGTTTGAGGCCGTGGGACATTCACAACAATCAGATTTGCAATTCTTTTTCTTAAAAGGTTCCGCGATACAGAATACCTCTTATGGATACCTTCAAACTACGGATTAAATAATTTTGGATATTTTTCCCTAAATTGTTCCCAACTACATTTTCTTTTTTTGCATTTGTATTTTGCAGTGGCAGTCTAACCCATGCTTTAAAAAAAAGCAACAAATATCCCACACAGCCTCACAAATAGCTTAGTATTTAGTAACCGTATTGAAACTGAAAAAATCGACTACAACTACATACAATTATTATAATTCTTTTTAATTTTAAGTAGTTGTAGTATTTGATATCTTAGTGGCGGTAACCAGCACACCCACTAGCAGTAGTTCCCCCCGCACTCCCCCCGCGACTCTTGACCCTTGTACTGCAATCTGAAATAATCAGCGCCTGGACCTGCGCAACTCTAGATTAAAGTGCCCTGAAACGCCCTCTATACAGGATTGCAGAGTTACAGACAAAAACGTATATGGCATAGGCACTGACCTCCATCAGTACCTACGGGTACTGATGGAGATCAGTGGGCATAGGACTCAATCCAAAGAAGTACCTAATTAATTAATTTTATAAGATTAAATTATTTGAACTTATGCAGGTGTATTGAGCTTAGTGTGTACGCCTGATACTTTTGTAGGTATGTAAACAAATAAAATAAAGAATGTACATGATTTTATCCAATATTACCATGGCGGCACTTTCTGGTGCTCGTCTGCTGCTATCCTCAGATGTAAAAACTGTTCTAGCATTCTCATTTGAGGCATTTTTAGGCAAATTCTATCTTTGAACACAGCGTCACTTTAGATAAAATATCATACAATGTAAAAATAACTTTTACATGTATGATAAAAATTATATAAATAAAACAGCCTTATATACTCTGCCCTTACCCTGTATAAGTGGAGAGAGCCCCTGGTAGTATATTGTGGTGCTTTATTGTTCTCTGTTTAAGTAACAGGTTTACGACGAGGTTCCAATTTAACCCAGATTTCGACTCACTGACGACCAGAACTTATTGAAACGCACAGGGTATAATTGTAAAGGGCTCTATTGTAAGTATTAGTTAAAGTATTTCGTGAATAATATGATATACATATTCGTAAATAGTATTTTAATATTGCGTTACATTTGCTTTATTACAGATTGAAAATAGAATTTGTAATGATATTAGGTTATCTTTCACACTACTGATAGATCTGTGTAGTGGTTTCATGACCAGAAAACGCTATTTTCTCCTAGATCTAACGAGTACAAAAATACGTACATATAGTACACATACTCAGAACCTTGGGATTGTAAATATTTTACTCCAAACGGTTTTTCATTATTCTTTAACAATTAAAAGTTCTGAACGACCTACTGATAGAACTTACGTAGCAATTAAAATCTAGAATCGATCATCAAATTGAATAGGCGCAATGTAGACTTTGCCATTAGTAAGAGGGAGATATTATTATCTTCAGGATTTTATCACTCGAATTCCTAAGTTCCAGAATTGTATATCAACAAAATTAATGACTATTACAATTACAGATTTTTACATATTTGTCATTTTCCTTATATTTTTTCTCATTTTCTTTAACGTTAACGTAATTTCCACGGCAGCTCCAACCCTTGCCTGAGTACCTTCCTCACAAAGCTAATGAAGGCAGCGCAGGCAGCAGGTATATATGTATATAGGTACGTATATACATTAAAGACGCACAGAAAGGGCGCAAGGAGACCTCCGCAAACTTGATTTTCCCTTTATAGACAAAGGAGTATAAATATTTAATATGGCAAGCAGGTGTAATCTCGAGCGGCGTTTTAACCGGCCGGCAACTACAATATTTACTCGGGGCCGGCAAACAGCGCCCTCTGGCGGAACATTTTTCTGCTTTATCGAGTTTTACGAATGTAATTTAATTGAGAGCAGGCGGAGGAAAGCCGATTAGTGAGTGTGAGGTGTTACTGTTTTATTGGAGTTTGGACGTTTTGTTTTGGGGAGGCAGGGCTGGGCGTGATAGTGAATATTTGATGGTTTATAGCAGTAGGTAGCACCAAATAAAACGTGACTTCCCGGCGCACAACTGCTCCGCAAAACTGTTTGTTTATAAGAATGTAATTAGTTCAAATTTTATTTTTAATACACACACACAGACACACAAATATATTATACAATACGAATATATGTACATTCACATGATAAAAAAACCTACTTGGCTTTATAAGTTTTTGTCATTTGCAATTATGTAATTATTTACTATCCTCATCAGCAGTAATTTATCCCGGCCACCCGTGCACCAGTCCCTGGGGTCAGTGACCCGGCACCTCTCCCGTGACGTGACATCACCCGTGACGTCACGCCGCACGCCCCGCCACACTCTCCATCACGATATTTACGTAAAGTAATATGCGGTTTAAAGTATACAGGGTAAATGGTTATGTACAATAAATTAGCCGTGGTAAATTTAAGTTCTCTTTTGGGGATGATTTTACCTATATTGAAATTTCATTGCCTTTGGCTAGATTGTATGTTTTTCCAACAACGGTTTCTTGATGAAACAGGTAGGTATATATGGAGCAGAATATATATTTTTGACAACTATGCTATACGTAGGTACGCTATAAAAAATGTAGGTAAATATGATAAAGATAAAAAGATAAAGAATCTTTATTGATAATGTAAAATTGTAACATACATAGGTATAAGTACTAATATCACAGAATATGCCACACAAATTACAATATCTCGTCAAATTGAATTTATAACATTTAACTTTTATACAATTTTAGAAGTTACATATGTCTAGTTTTATTAATAAAATAATGAAAATTTTTGTTATTAAAATCATGTCAAACATAATAATAGGTATGTAATCATACAATATGTCAACTTAAATAAATCTTGGTACTGTCACTTTAGCTGTATAGGGGCTAAAATGACAATTTGGCATCACACTCCTTACCTAGTAGTTAATTACATAATTTCTAAGCAAGATTAGAATCAATTGGTAGTTGGCTGTAGTCATTTTCAAAGTATTATTCAAAACTGTATAGTGTCTGATCTAACAATAATTGTTTGACGCTATTGCAAAATTGCTGATCATTATTCAAAGACTGAATGTGTGCGGGGAGTTTATTGAACAGTTTCTCTCCCATTATAGTGGGTAGTTTCTTAGTCATACACAGCCTAGGCACAGTTGGTTTTAACAATACTCTGTTTATCTTGGTTCTATTTGAGTTATAAGTCTTAAGTTTAAACAAATGTGGATTTCTTTTTACAAACTTTATAATCTCTAATATATATTGCGACACTGACGTCAAAATCTTCAACTCTTTGAAATGGTTTCTACAAGACTCTCTATATCTACCTCCCACAAGTACTCTTATTGCTCGTTTCTGCATTATTAACACTCTTTCAAAGTCTGTAGCATTGCCCTATATACTATGCCGTATGAAAGTATAGAGTGTATGTATGAATAATAAGTTTCCTTTAGGTGCTCTGGGCTTGTTATTGGTTTCAACTGTTTTAATGCATAAACCCCTTTTGCCATTTTTTTACAAGTATTATTAATATGTTCTTTCCATGTTAAGGAGGGATCTAAATCGAATCCTAATAGCTTAACATGCTTTGCGTATATACATTCAGTTCCATTCTCTAATATTAATGGAGCTTCTTTAAAGTTTGGTGATACAGCATTGAAGGACATTATATTCGTTTTATCAGTATTCAGTTTCAGACCATTCACCGTAAACCAGTTTTCTAACTCTCTTAGAGTTTTATTTATACATTTCTGAAGTTCTTCATGTGAGTCAGCGGTTATAATCACTGTCGTATCATCTGCATACTGGATGACTTCTCCTTTAATTCCACTTAGGCATAAATCATTGAGAAATACCAGAAACAAGGTATTTCCCAATGACGATCCCTGCGGAATTCCTATATCTACTTTCCCTGGTGATGATTTATGACGTTGTTTGTCTATTTTCACTTCGACAATTTGCTCTCTATCTTCAAGGAATGATTTTATAAGTCGAAGAGGTTTTCCAGTTATTCCGTAAGCTGAGAGCTTCACTATTACAAGGTCATGACTCACAGAGTCAAAAGCTTTTGATAAGTCTAGAAATATTGCAGCCACTTTTTTCTTATGTTCAAGGCCATCAATAATCGTTTCTACTAGCTTTTGAGCCGCAGACGTAGTCGAGTGATTTTTTCTATATGCGTATTGGGCATTGGTGATCAAATTATTCTGACTCATATGGCTCATAATATTGTCTGCCATCAGTGATTCTATAATTTTTGAGACTGTGGGTACTATTGTTATTGGTCTATAATTATTCACTATTATGCTAGATCATTTAAGTTTTTAGATTTAAAAAAATCTCATTCGGTTAAGCATATAATATGTATTTAAAAACATAATAATTTTAATTTTAAAACAGAATCTCTCAACAAGCATAGCTATGTGTGTACATCAGAAGTAGCACTATGACGTCACACCACACATCCCACCGCAGTCATTACCCGGCCGCCATACGATATGTTTACGCTTTTATTTATTTACTAGCTACGTCTCGTGGCTTTGCTTGCAATAATAGGATTCAACCAATAAAAAATATGTTTCTTTGATTTTCATACATCCAAAACGCACACACAGATATCCACACATATGAAGTTCTCATTTTTTATGCTAACTATTAACATGTTATAAGTACATTATAGGTATTCTATCAGTCGGTGTACAGAATGCCCCGTACACTGCAGCAGTATGACGTCACAGACCACATCCCGCACCTATTACCGATACTCGCAATGTTTACGCGTTTATTTATTTATCCAACTTAAAAGCTTTTCCCAACATTTCCGCGCTGTTTTGTTTCCATTAATTCGATGGCAGTGATTGCAATCAATGCGTTGCAATAATACAATCTGTTCGTTGGTACTCATATCTAAATATATAAAACTCAAAGGTGTCTGACTGACTGATTGACTGACTGACTGATATAGTGATCTATCAACGCACAGCCGAAACCATTGGACGGATTGGGCTGAAATTTGGAATGAAGGTAGATGTTATGACGTAGGCATCCGCTAAGAAAGGATTTTTGGAAATTCCACTTTTAAAGGGGTGAAATAGGGGATGCTAGTTTTACATCTTAATGCGAGCGAAGCCGCGAGCACCCACTAGTCTTATATAGACATATCAATTAGTTATATTATATATCTATCATCATCATTGGCTGAGTTCCGTCTACGAGAAATGATTAATATTTGTGTAGCGTCCAGTAATATTATTGTAACGTTGCGTCTGCGCTCGTGGCTGAACAATCCATACACACGTTATATAAGGTTACACTGTTTACCCAGTAAGTATCTCAAATAAAAGATATCAGCAAACGTACCAACGAATCAGCATTGCCTTCTTACGTAGAAATGCCCTATAGCAGTGAGCGAGAACACTTTGTCTTTATGCTTTTCTAAAAAATGGTTGATCTCTGTACCCTGTGCACCAGGATTGAAACGCCGGCACTTCTATTGCAAGCAGTGCCTGATCCTATTCCGCCGACACACTGGCTGGATGCAGGCATTGATTGCTCACGTAATAGGGCGCCTGCAGTCGCCGGCCGAGGACAGGACTTTATTAACGAAGCTCCTAAGAGCAGGCCGGGCTGATTGTGTTCAGCTCACTTTTAGTGGGAGTATGTTGATGAAGGATTTGACTAGTAGCTTTCTTACTTTGTATTACATACATAGGTAAGTAACGAAGAAAAAAATACATTAGGGGTTTTTGTACCGACATAGGTTTGGATTTCTCCAAAACTTACATCATTTCAAAACAAACAATTTTTATTTTTGTGTTGATTCGTCGTGCAGTGAGTACTGACCAGCCGATAGAAGTCTAGAAAATGTACTTGTACTATTTTAAACTTTACGTATATTTAGGAAAAATGCGGGTTGACCTGATGACAGGTATGTAAGTCTTCTCCAAAATTTAATAAAATCAAAAATGTCTCTCCCCGTAGCGATCGAAAGTACCAAAGCTTAATTTCTAAGCACTTCACTTCACGAAGATTATAAAGTTAGAAAGTTTCGTTGGATATTCTATCGTTACATCAATAGAAACACGATATCCTTTCAGTAACTCTAAACTGTTGAGCAGTTTGCGCTAATACTTTAAACATTTCTCAAGAATCAAAACAACTTGAACCAGAGTTGCACGTTGGTCATATTTCTATTCATTTTGTATTGCAGTACAGCGATTTTATGATAGAAAAAATATAGGTATCGAATTTTATAGGAATTTATTTTATTTTTCGTTTATGGGATGTCATTTTGAGACTTTCATTGTTTTTTTACTTTCTTTAAAATCTTTACGCATAAAATAGCGTAATACAGCTTGAGGCGAAATTTTGTAAATGGATGAACAATTTTTTTTTTAACTTGAACGGGTTTGCACACAATTTAACTAATTTGAAATGACTATCTGCGAAAAGCAAATGAAATGAATCTTTACTCCATGAACATTCCAATACGTTTTAAAAGTTAAAATAAAACGAGTAGCGAGAGAGTAGTTCTTTGAGTACGTAACGTAGGAGTTGGCAAAGTTATTGTTCGGATACAAACAACCTCTCGCCGCGCCGCGTTTGATCCACTAAGCTGTCCTATTTTCTTTTCAGATTATTAAAGAGGTGGGCTGATAACGGTATTGGCGTGAGTTATTTCTATGATTGTAATGTATTGTACATTACAATCATAGAAATATATATAATTTATATACTGGTTTAAAAAAACTGTTTTTTCTCTACACTAAAAATAGACATTTGACTACTAAGTCGCATAAATGGTAATCCACACTGTGTGACACCGTGGTTAAAGGTGCCGCAGATATCATGCATATTTATATATTATTATGCTACATATATTTAGAATGTAACGGCTGTTTGTCTAGTACGGCAGTCGTTAAGCCATGTCAGAGGCCTTTAGGGCGGCTTAATAAACTCTTGACACCAGAGTTGGCCACTCTCATTCGATAAGAAGAAGAATGTAACTGGGTTCAAATTAGGCTGTTGCTATATGAGTAGCGTAGTGTGTGACCTGCGAGTGCGGCTGCAGGTGCACGGTAAGGTGCGCGCGCACGGCGAGCTGCACGTGCAGCGTGAGCGTGCCGTGCGCGTTGCTGGCTCGGCACGCCCAGCCGCCCGCGTCCGCCACCTCCGCGCGCCGCAGCAGCAGTGCGTCGCGCGCGCGCACCCAGCGCCCCGCGCCCTCCTCAGCGCGCAGCTCGCGCAGCGCGCCGCGCGACCCCGACACGCGGTACCATCTGCAAACAAACATACATGCATTTACAATTTGCTATACTTAAAAACACCGCCCGCCCACCCAGAATTTCCCTTTTAGAACGAATTAATTCTGCGGGGACTCACGACCCTCAGTCATGAGGAACTATGGCTCAAGAGAGAGAGAGAGAGATGCTAATAAAACTGATTTACATCCTGGAGTTAGCTCTGTTTATCAATTTATTTCAAAGGTAAACCGAAGACCTATCCCGTTGCCGCTAGATGTTAAATTAGTAACCTCGCAATAAACTAGAATCCATAGGTAATATACGCACGCAAAATTAAGCAAAAGTTCTTGTTATGTTTGCTATATTGCAGCACAGTCATCAAACCAAGTCTCTAAAAAGTTTGCAATGAAGCAATAGATTACTTTCTTGGAATATCTAGTGTTTACCACATTAATACGTACTAACTATCTAATTATCAGGTATCTATTAGTATACTACTCATATAAGCCTAGATTGTTTGGTTTAGATTGACATCTGTTTGCGGTGGACGTTTACATTTCCGAGCGACTGAGCCGAGAGACGGGTTACAGAGGTCAGGCCTACTAATTACTACCACGTAATTAATTAATCAATAGATAAGACGCTTTAGAGATAACGATTTCGAAGAAAATCTTCATACGTGACTATTAATTAACATATGCGAAAAATACATGATATTATGTTAAAGCAGTTTAATTATAGATCTGTTTGTAAAATAGGTAAAAGGTTTCTTCACATTCACCACAAAATATTTATAAAAACTCAGAGTTCCTTATACATAGCGTTACATTGATATAAGTACACCTCTGTATATCCAAACAAAGTTCCCAAACTCAGCATCAAAGCCTGTCCGGTGCTAATCAGCAGCCAAGTGCATTACCGCCTGAAAACAATATAATTCTTTCCCGTCGGCTTTCATTCCCGCCGTCATAATTAACTCGGAGTACAATACCGCGCGCATAAATCGTCCCCTGCATTATTTAGGAACCAACCCTAACTTCCCCCCACTTACCTTCCTCCTCTTGGACTTGGAAACGGCTTTTTGAATAACGCACATCTCTTTTATTCAACGTTTTTTTATTATTTTTAAGTACCCTCGTGGCACTTCCGGCTTACAAATTCTTTATGGCGCATGTTTTGAAAAGGTTTAATTTTTTTTGTTTAGAGATGAGCGTACTTGTTATAAGTGTTAAAAGTTACTCAGCAGATACTTGTGTAATTTTATGATTTTTTATTGCAAAGAACATCCGGATGTTTTTTGTGTGAAAGAATAACTAGCAATTTAAGTTGCACATTCTACTACACCTCAATGCTCTTACATTAAGGCAATTTCTTCACTTCCCATTGTGCAGTTACTTCCCACCGTCCAGTTATGTCTCGACCCGCACACAAGGCCCCGGTTGCCTAGCAACGTCACGCAGCCGCCGTCATTACACCTACAAAGAATAAGACGGACACACCCACATGTGGCTACTGACACACTCCACAATATTTACAATTTACGAAGAAAAGTTGTTAAAGCTGTAGGTAATAAGAGTTGTAGTAGGTAGATAATCATTAAATATAGTGCCCATTAAATAATATAATAATTTTACAGTTTAAGTGTGTAATTCTATTCACTTGTTACAGACAGACTAATGACGAGGAAAATCCAACATTTATGACGGAAATAAGTATTCTGCTTTCCGATTATTATACTATTACATGATAGTTTGGCTGCTCGAGCAGCAATTTTATGACCTTGACACATTTTTCAAGGCACCTGAAATGTGATATATAAAATAACTATAGTGATAGATATATAATAGACTGACTTGTAATTTAATTGTATGACTTGTAATAATGGAATTATCAATAAATGTATTGTATTGTATTGATAACAGACTGGTTATTACATATGTATGCGTATTTTAAAACTTAGATAAGCCATTGAGCGGCGTCTGTGAATTACATTGTCTATGGAAACTAGACAAACTAACACCTTTGTAGGCCTCAGTAGCACCTTCGAGGAGAGTGGCAGGAAGCTGAGAGAAATATGGCGGCTACTTTCATATCCACAAGAAAAAATAACATTTTTACAAACTTGTTAGCCTCGTTGTAATTTTCTCTTTGATGTAGGTACCTACTAAGTATTTATGAATTTGTTTCTAGGGCTCTTTTTAGATGACGCTCATAACAAAAAGAAAGATACTAGAGACACGTACAAATATTTTCTTGTATTGAATCGATTCCTAATCTTCACTATTATTACACTGAACTCAAGAAAATAACACTCCGCATTTTCTAGACCAATAAATAAATAAATAAATAAATATCCTTCATATTTCCAATGAACGTCGCTTGCAACAATGTTGTGTTGTTGCATCTACAACAAAAGCTATCAGAGAGCAACAGATCGCATGCGGGCACGATGTCATCGCACTCTCTATAATGAGGTTTGTTGCGACCGGGACAGGATAGAGGTGCCTATATGATATTTAGGTACCACCTGTGATACCTACCAGCTGAATTCTGGTGCCTAAACAGGTCAAGAGCAGTTACATTTCGGAGTATTAAATGATAAGACGAGCTAGTCACACGCTTAACGTCACCTAAGCATCATTCTTCCATTTACAGGTAATACCCCGAATTAAATATACCTACATATATTATGTTACCGTCAATCTACTAAAATATACTAAAACTTAGCACACCACTGCACTATGCTTAGTATCGTAAGAAGTAAATTTGAAGACTCAGTGCCCGGTAGATTGATTTTTACTTCCAACCTAGTGATTCTTGCGAATACGGTTCAAATTTATTTTACCAATCATGATATAGCTTTTGATTGATGAACTAATAATAATAGGAGTGATTCGGAGATGACGAGTGACAGAATGAAATGGAAGAGAGGAATAAGTTGTGCCGAACCCACATAATGGGATAAGGTAAAGGTAAAGAAGAAGATATAGGTATTGATAGGCCCTACAGAATCACGTCACTAACTTACAGCTAACCCACTAGACTAATATAGCTGATCCAGCTTAAACTTCCCGGAATAAAGTAAACAAGACCCCTGCTGTAGCCACTTAGTCGCTGCAACGCTCGATGAGGTACAATCAGGCGGCGCGGCACAATCACGTTACAAAGCGGCGGCAAACTTCACCTGCCCATTGTTCTACGTGCAGGAACACCTGCGATCGAGTGACGGAAGTGAAAGAAGCGCCTGTGTGACTATTACTACTACTGCTAACTTCTTGTAGGTATCTTCCATTAAAACAAAACAGACATTTATATGAGCATCAAGTTGTCTGATGCTTTAGCTATGCTGGGTAACTTTGTTGTTAATGGTGAAGCAAGTCTATCTGTAACTTGGGATTATGCTCGTTATGTTTTAACAATCAACTTAGATACGCAGGAATAAAGCAGATTTATAATTTTTAAAGTGTTTGAAAGTCATAATTTATCTTTGGGATTTTAATTATTTTCCCATAAAGTATGATTAGGAGGGGTATACTCGTGTGGCTGCAAAAAAAATTACACACGGATTGTGTTATTGTTAAGTAAGCACTGAATTACAAAAAATAACTTGCTAAAAGAAGCGAAAGCTTCTTTAGTGCAATTAGTATGTTTAATCCTTAATTTTACAATAAAATCACTGCCAAGAAAAAAAGGTTATGTTGTGGAAAACTAGACACAACACGTATACTATAGAAATACTTAAGAAAATCTGAGGTCTACTGTGTGCAGAACAGCTAGTTTTGTGAATAGCCAGCTTTATACTCAGCTTAGCAACAAAGTCCTTAGTAGAAGGATTTATTAAGTAGGTTCTTGTGTTCCACGCTTTGAAATACCGATATCTGAGCGAGCTAGTTTTTATACTCGGCGAGTTGGTACTAGATTTATTGTAAGTCATGGAATAAAGAATAATACAAGGAAGTTTAGTATTGTATTATAATTTTGGGATCAAAACTAAAAATGGTGTTTGACAAAAAGTTTACTACTGTAAGAGTTTTCTAAGGGAAAGTGCGGATTACTTTAGTTAATTAAACTATTATTAGTTTTACATCGACTGTTTCTCACTAAATAAATAATTTATGAATCACTGAAAAATTTTTATCACTATTTTTTTTAATATCATATGCCTGTCGATAAATTTTAGCAAACTTTTTGTGTCAAAAAATTGCTAGTATATATAGTGTGCTATCGATTTCAAAAAGACAATGCATTACCTATATTTTATTTTGTACCACAAACGCTATAATATGTATAAAAGATTGCTCTTTATATTAAAACCCCAACCCCAATTATGCTTAGCCTCCATGCTTCACTCGGTGTAACCAGAGCGAGCAACAACTCTCATCAACTTCAGCCTTCAATCAAGCTTGCTTCAAGTAGCGAGTAGATCGGACTACTTACCCTGGGTTGTTGTACTATCATTACCTATATAATGTCGTAGAGTTGTGGAGGAAGAGGAGTAGGTATTGTTTATAGAACTTGCAGGGTTTGATCAATGGCAGCAAAAACATATTTAATGTTTAGAAAATAGAACAAACATCATCATCATCATTCGCAGCCTTTGAGATCGCACCGCTGGGTATAGGCCTCCTTGTACGTGCCATCTGCGTCGATGCTGTGCGTCCGGGTCGAGCCCTCGACTTTAACGATGTCGTCGACCCATCTTGTAGCCGGACGACATGTTTTGGTGAAAATTTCGCGAAAGCATACATACCATGACGCAAATAACTTGTGTACCAACTATGTCGGTTAATTTACGTCTTTACAGTTCTCGAAGGTTTGATAAGTAATGATCATGCTGCGTCACACAGCTCAGTAAAAAGAAATGAAACACGCTAAGAATAATAATATAGATTAATCCTTAGAAAATCAGTTATAGTTCTGCTTTAAAAAATGCCGATTGTTTCCTTTTTTTAGCGTGGAAGAACGTTTGGGAATACTTGTAGCGGCAAGAAATCCAATGTAGGAAATGAGTACTAAGCGTTTGTACAAATACCTTTGTTCCGCCCGACTAAGCAGCTTTTTGCACCAATGCGCAGATCTGCTCCACACTCCACCAGAGAATAGATATATACAGAGTAACTGACTATGATTCCAGTATATCTAACAAAACCACTTTTGTTCTTCATATTTTAGAACTAAGTTCATTGCTCCCTGACGACATGAAGGTATAAAAGATTTTATTATGAAATCACAAACATTAGAGAACAACAATTTTAGTCTAGATAATGAGTCTATAATATTACGCATTGAATATGTTATGTACATATGTATTATGTAATATAATGTAAGTATATGTAAATGTACTATCTTTCCGCCATCTTTTATAAACTAAGCCTGAGATAGCAGTGACTCTGTAGACTATGTACTAGGATACTCTGAAACTGGGCGAGAGTAATAACAATAAACAAAACCGGCTTCATTTAAAGCTAGCTTGCTGTTTATAAAGCAGGTTTACTAATAAATAATGTTTAATATTATAATGGGTAAGCAATATTATAATGTAGGCTTTTGTGTTTATTTCACTGGTTTAGAATAATAGTTATTTCGCGGTTAAAACTAGAGCATACATTAATTAGCATAAGAATCAACTATGATGATTGAAATTTAGATTAGTGTTATCAATCGACGATCAAAAATAAAAACAAAATTATCACAAATATTTGTCACTTCAATCAAATTAAAAAACCAAATTGAAAGCATTGTGTGATGTGTTCCAAATGCTCTTAACATCAAATCAACAGCCAAATTCATAGGTAATCTATGCCATATATAATACAAATTCATAGGTAATCTATGCCATATATAATACAAATTCGTATTATTATTTATACTCCACAGACAAGGGCCCGGCCCTTAAATTTATGATGATGATTTAGTAGATACTAAGTAAATTCACGTACCTAGCTAGGTAGCACTTCTAGCAGGTTTACCAGAGCCACCCTCGAGAGTAGAGTGGATGAGACAGCGGTATTCCATTAGCGGACGTTTTATACGCACTATATACGATATACACGACATAATATATACATACACATAGATACCTACTTATTTACTGTCAATATAGAATGAATACATAATCAACCAAAGTCATTAAAGCCTATGAAATCTCTCTGTTGTAATACACAAACTTTTTTTTACATTGGTACGCCAATGAAGAGAAGAGAGAGTTTTTATTAACAGTGTAAAAAGAAAATGGCATTATTAAATAAGCATTATAGATTTGGACTGCGGATTTAGTGGGGATGACACCTTTTGCTGTTACTTAAGATCAATGACTAAAGTTACAATTGAAACATTTAGATAGAGTATAAAAACGGCACGTATACATATATTATACAAATCACTTCTAGTCAGTTAAACTAGAAATCCTTCATAGTACAGTTCCCTATCAATCCAAATCGAATCTCATTGCTGTCTATGTGTGTGTGTACTTCACATGTGACGTACTTAATGGTAAAGCAGCTTGCTTGATAGGCAATCCTGAATGCGGAAATAAGGGGATTTTAGTGAACAGCGGCCGATTCAATTCGGGTGCAATTTGGTGGACATCGAGGCAGGGCTTTTAGGGGTATTATAGCTTTCAATTTTTCGGAATAAACGACTGATCAACTTAATTGATTACACAAATGATAAAGGTAGATGAACGAATAAAAGCTCAAAAGAAAAAAATAATGAATTATAGATAACCTAGATGTTTTCTCGCAACTAGGTTATAACCGATGTACAAAATTTCAGAGTATTGTATCCCTATGGAAATAACAACTTAAATATAACATCCCAAATATACATAATTTGACAAGAATAGACACCTACAACTAGAAGAGCAGAAACATACTCTTCGTGATGGAAAAAACGTTCGAACACAGAAGATAGATATCATATTCAATATAACAATCCTATACCTACAATACAATACTATACTCGTACGTAGCACAATCCCCGCGAACCAAACAGTCTCGGATCACATTACTCGCAGCCTTTCAGCGTGTTTTCAAATCAAAACAACATCGACGCTAACGCACATGTTTACTTTCTTTCCATTTTCTTTCCTTCCCTGTTCTTGTAACACTCATCTTTTCTTCCTTCACGTGGCTGCTTTAAAATGTCCTTGGAAATAATGCTTCTTTTTTAAATTAAAGATAGAAAGGGATATATCTTCTTCTTTTCGAATCGACGTTGTGCAATATGCATATTAGAAGGAATTCATTGACATTGCTGTACTTTTAATCACTGTCGCTTGTACTTGTGACGTTATATTTGATAAAAAGGAAAAACAAACATATTTGGTAATGTACGGGTCACGTACAGGCAAACGATTTGCTTACTCCGCGACATACTTTATTTCATACATTTTATTGATTCATAATTCAGTTGACATTTACGCTACCGCGGATAAGCATCCTATCGAACTCTGTTAACTATATACAAATAAACTTTTGATAGTGATATCTGTGGTTTTGGTCAACTCACAACATAACAAACCTCTGGGCCCATACAGGTAATAAAAAAATGAGAAGCAGAATATAATTATGTTTTCAAAAACATTCGATTTATATCAACCACAATCCGCTTAAATAAACCGAATCAAAGCAAAGCGACTTCATAAATACGATTCAATTTATTTTACTGCAATACAATACCCACTAACTTCCTAGGGTCAGATTGCTAGCCTGGGGCAAGAAGCCTTCTTTTTATCATATTCGGAAAATAGGCTCCACAGGGCCCTCTCCTACCACTACTCCTATCTTTCCACCCTCGGGAAATATTAACTAAAATGCTTCGACATGTTTATTTAGCAAGACTATGTTTAGATAAATATATTTTTAGGCTTAGATAAAACAAACCTTTTTTTCCTTTCCTTTGGTTTTGATTGGAATAAAATATACCTAATAGTTCAGCAAATTATTCGTGTTTATAAACAAAAAAACCTTATTTAAAAAAAAGATTATAAATTTTACTGAGTTTTTTGTTTCGTATCTGAAGACGATCAAACATTTTAATAAGTATCATTGACTTAACAGACTATAATATAAGATTAAGAGAAGTTTGTGTGAAACTGAGCAATACCAACTGAAATCATATCCTAGAAAAGGCTAAATATAGCTTATATTAAATGTAAATGTTGTAGGTCATCCTGCTCGTTCCTCGTATTAGAAGCTACTAAGTGAATATAACCTTATTACTGCATATCACAAGTCTCTTAAGCGGATTTCCAAGTAAATCAGTTTCCTGGAACTCACTCAAATTCGTTGCACTCCCTCGAGAGCAGAGATGAGCTACATATTCACAGTCTTGCATGTAAGGCTGGTGCACACTGGCTCCTTGGGTAATAAAGCAGTTACTTTGACGTATCTAAATTATAACACACACAGGAGATGCAACATTGAGAGTATAGTTGTGGGAGCATTGTATGAGATTCATATTTTATAGATCAAATTTTTATAATCATCAAACCATATTTCGTCTATATTCACAAATTCATAAAAAATATGTAACTGTTTGCCATATCGCTATAACTTACTTTTATTATTCAGAGAACTCTTTTGTGACAGTTTATGAAAAAACATTTTGAACACTTTGAAAGCTCATTATATAAATCATTAACACAACAAAGAAGTTTGTTTTCACAGTTCTATCTGTAGATGTTTTTTACAACCCGTGTTTGACTCCGACATTGCTGCAGCCTAGACTCTCAAAGCAATGATCGAATGATGCTATGTGTACATTTCCACGAGACACGTTCCCCCGTAGCAGTGTACCCCCGAGGGTACATTGATTTGGGGAAATGCGCCTCGTCACCTCCTTTGACTGATGTTGTGCTTTAAACATGTGTGAATCTAGAAACGTTGCATGCCATTTCAAGCAGAAGATTCTATCAAACTTATCTCATTCAAAACTAAAGCTAGAAAGTGCACATTTAGCTATTGCATTTATGATGCAAAACTATTTATTATGTTTTTTTTTTCAATTCAGTTAGTGATATGACCAGCTGGATTGCAGAAATAGAATCCCAACGAGTCCGTGGTTGAAGGTACACATCTTTACAAAGTGAAAGCATCTCTACCTATATTCCTGTCACATATATCTACACAGCCTGTAAATTCCGCTCCACCCTTCTGGTTTAACTACTTTATACGTCGGAACGAGCGAACCCATCAAAATAGGTCTCCCTCGAGGGCTGGAGGCTTTGATTTGCGAAATGGCGCTTGTTAAACTTGTTACAATGTTGCCAGCTATGTCATATTAATTGGTTTCGCTCGGTTGCCACTACTGGCGCAGGTAACGTCTATTTCTGGAGGTTGCCACCATGGAGGCTGCAAAACTAATCACATAAATGTGAATGTTAGAAGTTTATGAACAAGTTGGCTCATATGTTTCCGGTGGTTTACTAACTTTGAAAGGGCGAGTGAACGCACAGTAATGTGAGCTGAATAAAATGTACTCTGTATAAGCAACTAATTAGGTATTTTGTGCGCTAAGTATCTGATAAATAATAAACATAGGAACTTATCTGATAGCAATACTTTTATAAATTTGATTTCGTTTTATTATTCAGCTCAATTAACGCCACTGTATTACGCTAGTGAAGGCCTACAATGAATGTTTCATTCATCTATATATATAAAACTCAAAGGTGACTGACTGACTGATTGACTGACTGATATAGTGATCTATCAACACACAGCCCAAACCACTGGACGGATTGGGCTGAAATTTGGAACGCAGGCATCCGCTAAGAAAGGATTTTTGGAAATGCCACTTTTAAAGGGGTGAAATAGGGGATGCAAGTTTTACTTCTTAATGCGAGCGAAGCCGCGATCACCCACTAGTTCACACCATCAAAAGTTTGCCAACTGATGTTGGCAAACTTTTGATTAACCAGAATTCGTTATATTGACGGTAGTTTTTGTAACGCGTTGTATGAATTTTTAACTACCCGCTGCGTAGTTAGAGGTTGGCTACTGAACATTTTTGTTTTAAGTTTTATAACGAAAATTCAGACACATAATTAAATAACATTTAGGACTGCTGAGTTATAAAATTAGAAAAAAAATATCTAGATAACATTATATTATTCTTTGATAAATAATACAAAGCAAAATATCAGAAAAATAATCTGAAAAGGCAAAATCTGCTCGCAGATTTATCTCAAGAATACCGCATTATGCTAACCGCAGCACACCCGTTCAATCCTAAAAATATGATGATAGGTTGTGAATGACGCCACGACATGATATTATTTATGGCACCCTCTCCGGTCCGCCAGAACACGCCGCTCGTAAACATCACTCGTCGACAGATCGCGTGTGATTCGATGACACAGAGGAATTACAGAACTACTACTTTATACGCGTTTGATAATGTATAATATATTATTGGTTGTCATTATCAATTTTAAATAACGTTTACCTTGCAGAGATACTCAGGACATTTTGTTATATTCCTACCTCTTATCTATACTAATATTATAAAGCTGAAGAGTTTGTTTGTTTAAACGCGTTAATCTCAGGAACTACTGTTGCGAATTGAAAAATTATTTTTGTGTTGAATATACCATTTATCAAGGAAGGCTTTAAGCTATATAACATCGCGCTGCAACTTATAGGAGCGAAGAAACAAAGGAAAATGTGGAAAAACTGGGGAAAATTATTCATCTTTAAGGGCTTCCGTTGCGTGTTCTGCGAAAACGGTTCAAAATTCAAACAATTAATGCCCAAAATAACTATTCCACGCGGACGAAGCAGCACCAGCTAGTATTCAATAAAATAGTGGACGTCCGCGGCTTCCCTCGCCTTATTTCAGGATAAAAAGTTGCCTATGACACCCCTAACACCTCATACCTACATATTATATACTACCTACATAATTATAAAAAATCATGATAATCCGTTCAGCCGTTTTTGCGTGATGAGTGTTTAAATAAATAGACAAAGAGAGATAAACAGGTAAACAGACAAAACTTCTAGAAATTGTCGGAACGTATTCTGCTATCAATTGAAATCACCTACAAATATTTATTTCATATCATTAATGTTCATACTTTCGAATCTCTTCAGATTTATTATATGTATAGATAGATAGGTTAATTAATTTCTATGCAGGGTATTATATAGATCTCGTGCTCGGCACTTACTAACTATCAAATTTCTCAGCCAGCCATAATTAAATACCTATACGGTATCTCGATAGCTGGAGCAAATTTTAATTAATATTTGAACATTATTTACAAAGTATCAACGCGCTCGCGCCGCTACGATAATCTGGAATAAAAATATAGCCTATGTGTAAATCCAGGGTGTGTAAGCAACAAACACACATACACACATACATTAAAACACTTGCAAAATCTTTCGCCTTTGTAATATTAGTAAGGATCTGGTAAACATTACCTACTAGTTACATCACACTGTGTGTGTGGCGGCCGAGTGCGACGGGTCGGCAAGTGTTACAAGATGGATCGCGCCACGCATCCAGTGTGAAGCATCAATAACTACGCCCGCCACTATCGTGCGGCTGGAGCGGTGAGTGCGTGCGCTCATATGTGATCCTGCTTAAAAGGAACGTTAACGAGATAGAATAACAATGATCTTTTTTGGTTTTTGTGTGTTAGACATGTCTTTAGACGAATGATTTCAAACTTACTAATATAAAAACTTTGAACATTGTTAAATTAGAGGACAGAAAGATGGTATGTTAAATTAGTTTGTAAGCTAAATTATTTATTTTAATTATCAACAACATACACATTTCACAAACAACAAAACCTGTATAAATTCAACAATAATACCTATATATCTAAGCACACTTTGCGACTGTTTAATTTATTTAGAAACGTTTTTTTTTATACATGGTAACAAAGCTCAACCAATGGGTTACTCAATTACCGTCCTATGTAAAACTAATACTGTCCATGTACACCCCTAGTCTGGACATGGTGTCAGGTTGGAGCGACGTACCCTCCATCAATCACCGGGAAGGTGCGAGGACACTGTATCGACACAGGATTACATACACTAGCTCATAAAGTTACATGTACTTGTACATAATGTACATACGTATGTACGGCACTTATTTTACTTTACTACACCTGTTACACGGTACTTATAATATCCTAAAGAAGTAAGCAAAAAATCAACCAAAGAAGACAAGTTTAAGAAAAATAACTCTTACTATATCTTTTTACATCTCACTGTTTTACTAGTAAAATTGGGATTATAAATAACCTCGTAGGTAAGAATAAAGCGAGTATAAAAATAGGGCTGTAATCAGTAAACTCAGCATTTATTTCCAACGGAGCGTTCTAATAAAAATATCTTGCGCAAAGATAGCTCAGCAGGCTGACCCAAATACAAATTTCAGCTCTCATTTCTGGCTTACAAATAGTGAAATAAATTTGAATGCGTCCGAGCATTGTAGGTCACAACAAAAAGTGTATTATTCTGTGTGAATAGGGCGGGGGCGGACTCTGGGCGGAACGAATAAATCTCGCTCTCTGCCGCTTCCGCTAGCAGGGCGCGGCGAGGGACTACGGCATAGCCTTATAGACTACTCATAACTTTGGCGAAAAATTGTATCTACTATGCTGAGCGCACAGTTAGCGTACACATTAGCACAGTAGAAATTGTGTAAATTACATCCATTACATCCATTAGTCATTATATAAATATCACATTACATCTGTGTTTCTGAATGCTATAAATGTGGGGCTACAGTCGCGAACAGTCACTAGCACGGTAGTTACGACTCATGAGATTCCTTTGGGGAGGTTTATACATTTACAGTATCTTACAAAGATACATAAAATCAGGTGTCTCTGTGTAATAGTCTACGTTGCTACCGTTCCGCTCGGTCCAGTCCCGTCACGGCGTCCGCGCGCGGCCGCAAGTGTGCACGCAGCTTTACGCCTGGAACCGGGGGACGCATCCATCTTGTTTTATTGTGTGATGTGCCCGCTAGTACATGCTACAGAGATATTGTATGTGTGCTCACAGAGTCATGGACTGATTAGTAGAATGATATTAGCTTCAAGTATATTTAGTAGTAGGGTAAATTAGTAGCAGATTAGCTGGTGGCAATCCATGAATAGCACTTACTAGTACCGTAATTTATATTTGCATGTCTGTTTTAAAACAAAATAAATAAAGCTTTTCAACTTTAAAAACCAGTTCAAATATATCTTCAAAGTTGAAATGAGACACAGTTACCGCATGAATGCCCGGTAACTAGCTCGCTTACGATTCACTCCGCAAAAATGCATTCAGATTTACGTAAACACTCGCATTAGAGTTCACTTCGATAGCAACTCACGAGTTACAACTCACAATTCACGAGTCACGACTCATGAGTCGCGAGTTTGTGAGTCGAGTGCAGAGTTGGTAGCACGCGCGCTATTTATCGAAACTAGTTTTCCACTTGACATTTTCTAGCTCATATGGCTAACAGGATGTGGTCCAAGATTGAAATAATCGCTGGTTTTAATGCTATCGTGGTGTATGTTTCCATATTGTTGCTATGATTTTCGGACATGGGAAATATTCAAATTTTGTCAAGTACGTTTACAACCTACGTTTGGTTGATGACAATGGAAAATGGATAAACTGAGTAGTTAATATGATAATGTAAATAATAAGGGATAGTTACTAGCCAAATTGTTTATTGACAACGATGTCACAGCCAATTTAAATCACAATAATATTCGTTTTTATAACAATTAACAGCGCCCGCTTGTACCTTGTCCCTCTGTATTACAGTGTGACAGCCATACGTACTACTTAAAGTTGCCGAAGTATGGAGCACGTCGCCAACTCACGGACAAACAAACATCGTAACAATCTTATATGTTATCAGGGGCAACTTACTGCTTGCAGAGCTTGTATTTATGATTTGTGACATCTGTAATGCTGAAATTATAATTTTCAAATTTTAATTTCAGTCCACAATAGTATCTGAAAAGTTAAAACATTTACTTTTTTGACGAAAAAATGTATTTCTGCTTTGTTTTCTATACAACAATAACGACTATTGTTCCCCTATTTTCGTGTTTACAAAACTCCACCACCTCTCCTTGGCCATAACTATAACTATTACCTAGTTAGCAGTAAGTAAGTGTAATGAGTGTTTACGGCGCGATGCCGCTGATGGGCACTTAACATCTCTCGTTAAATTTGACCGCGGCCTAGTGAGGGAAGGTAAAGATACTCACGATGTAGGAGGATCTGACTGGCCTGTTAGCTTAGTTGGTAGTGGCTCTGACTTCTAATCTAAGGATTGCAGGTTCGATTCCCGCGTGACACAAGTATTTAAGAATTAAAAATATATATATATACCTAGTCAGGTCATAAATTCTGTCACATGTTTGATATAAAATAATTGAAACAACTTTATTCTTTATGTAACCATTTATATACCAAAATGAACTTAACAAAACAAAGATTCTTATGACAATAAAGTTTATTCAAAATGACCTCCGTGATTTTGAATACAAGCCTTCAATCTGCGCAGCCAGTCGTCTATCGCTGCACGAACGAGGTCCATGTCAATATCGGCGGCTGCCTTAATCAAGGATGTCTTGAGTGACTCCAAATTGGGATGAGGCTTTGAGCACGCCTTTTCCTCCAAGTGTTGCCATATCTTGTAATCTAACGGATTCAAATCTGGACTGGAGGAGGGCCAGTCTTCGTGCCGGATGAAGTCGATTTCACGCGCCGCCAGCCAGTCTTGTGTGCTCTTCGCTCTGTGAGCTGGCGCCGAATCTTGTTGGAATACCCAGTGCTTGTTATTGAACATGATATGAGAAACAGGTTCCACAAGGTTCGTCAGGACTGTATTTTGATACACAACTGCATTCGTTTTTACACCTTTCTCACAAAAATGTACCTCTGTTAAGCCCCAATAAGAAACTCCCAACCATACCGTGAGCGAGGATGGAAAATGACCTCGTTGGACACGCGGAATACGTTTGCTCGCTTCTTCACTACTGTGTGCGTACACCTTATCATTTTGTTTGTTGTAGTTCTCTTCTACGGTAAAAATTTTTTCATCCGAAAAAGAATTTCCCGATATTTTTTTCCCGCGTACCGCTTCAACAAAGCGCGGCATCTCTTCAGTCTCAGGTCCATTAGACGAGCATTCAAACGATGTCCTGTTTTTCTTCGATATGCCCGAAGCCCTAAGTCTTCATTTAACACCCTTTTCACCGTGGTTCTGCTTAACCCCATCTGAAGGGCCAACAGTTTCTGCTTACGTTTGGGATTTCTTTGAATTCGCGCCTTCACAGCTTTTATCACTGCTGGAGTCCTAACAGACCGAGGGCGACCACTTCTTGACCTGTCATCTACACTAGAGTCTTCATTGTATCGTTTGATGGTACGATAAACGAATATTTTGGTTATATTCAAATTTTTCAGTATGTCAAAAATTTGAATTGGCGCGTAACCGCAACGATGCAATGCAATAACTGCAACACGGTCTTCTTTAAGCGTCCACTCCATATTTAAAAATGAGTAAAATTCTAAAAAGTATACATTTTTATTTTCATGAACAATTCGAAATTCGAATTCAATAAACTTTTTTGTGGCCAGCATTCTAAAAGAAAAGTTTTTACTGTGTGACAATACTTATGACCTGACTAGGTATATATGTATAATTACTTGTGTTGAATCTGGTCGTGTGTATGCATAACAAGTATGTATTTACAAAAAAAAAGTATATAAGTATTATATCCGTTATCTAGTACCCACGACACAAGCGTTAGTGTGGGGCTAGATGGCGCTGTGTGCAATGTCCCGGAATATTTATTTTATTCATTGATTTTATCTTACAATGCACGTTTTACTCGTAGTTTATAACTAGCCGAACCCCGCGATGATGCATGATAAAAATAGCCAATGTATTAATTCAATGTCTAATAATTTATCCTTAACAAAATTAATCGAAATTAGTGTATCCGTTTGAACATGAAGAAATAATAAGTATTGCAGGAGCACAAACCCAATTTCCATTAGATGTCACATTATGTTTGTTATTCTAGCTACAGCAGTATTTTTGAATAAATAGTTGTTTCAGAAACTGCATGAGCTGAAATTCAGTGGAAACATTTTAGTGTCTACACTGATTGTACGACAGTAAACTGTTAAAAACATTTCGGGTACGCAGGCAAACATTGTACACGTAACTTTACAATTCAATTTTAATAAAAAGAGAAGCAAACTTTTTAATAAAATTACAAATGTCTGATTCTGTGTAGAACCAGTGCGTGGGATTCTGTGCTTTAACGCTGGGTGAGCAGTGGGCCTAGCAGGAATATTACCATCGCAGGATCCGACAATTTGTCGAACCATATTTCATACAAAATTCGTACAGCGAACCTGGTGGCGCGTAACTGAACTATTTTACTTTCGAATACGTTAGCTCCGTAGGATTCGAAATATGATTATGTATGGACGTTTACGTAGTTTGTGTGATAGAAATTGTTTTTGACAGATGATCCGTGAATACCAGACCCAGCCTTCGACAAATAATCGGAAGTTTTCTCACCTAAATTTTTTCAGTGAGAATCATTGTCGACAATTTTGCCATGGATTTTTAATGGATTATTTATTAATATATTTTGATAAAAATAATTTAGTACGGACAAATGTTACTTTATTAATTTATGTTTAGCGAAATGTCATTGTAAATATAGTCTGTGACACTAGTAACCATAATAATAATACAATATAATTGTTGTTGAAATTGTTTTGCTGTTGTTGTCAGTTTTTGTTGTTTTGCTATTATTATAAGTTTTTTTTGCTTTGTGTTGTTTATGGATGTTTTCTGTTGTTTATGGTTGTTTCTTGTGGTTTTTTGTTGTTTTTATTGTTTTTTATTGTTTTTTGTTGTTTATGTTGTTTTTTGTTGTTTTTTGTAGTTTATTGTTGTTTTTGTTGTTTTTTGTTGTTTCTTGTTGTTTTTTGTTGTTTCTTGTTGTTTTTTGTTGTTTCTTGTTGTATTTTGTTTTTTCTTGTTGTTTTTTGTTGTTTTTGTTGTTTTTTGTTGTTTTTGTTGTTTTTTGTTGTTTCTTGTTGTTATTGTTGTTTTTTGTTGTTTATTGTTGTTTTTTTGTTGTTTTTTGTTGTTTATGTTGTTTTTTGCTGTTTGTTGTTGTTTTTGTAGTTTTTTGTTGTTTCTTGTTGTTTTTTGTTGTTTCTTGTTGTTTATGGTTGTTTATTGTTGTTTATTGATGTTTTTGTTGTTTCTTGTAGTTTTTGTTGTTAACAACAATAACAAAAAACAACAAAAAACAACAAAAAACCACAAAAAACCACAATAACAACAAGAAACAACAAAAAACAACAAAAAACCACAAGAAACAACAAAAAACTACAAAAAACCACAAGAAACAACAAAAACAACAAGAAAAACAAAATACAACAAGAAACAACAAAAAACAACAAGAAACAACAAAAAACTACAAAAAACAACAGAAACAACAATACACAACAAGAAAAAACAAAATACAACAAGAAACAACAAAAAACAACAAAAACCACAAAAAACAACAATAACAACAAGAAACAACAAAAAACAACAAAAACAACTAGAAAAAACAAAATACAACAAGAAACAACAAAAACAACAAGAAACAAAAAAACAACAAAAACAACAATAAAAAACAAAATACAACAAGAAACAACAAAAAACAACAAGAAACAACAAAAACAACAAGAAACAAAAAATAACAAAAACAACAAGAAACAACAATAAACAACAAGAAAAAACAAAATACAACAAGAAACAACAAGAAACAACAAAAAACAAAGCAACACCAACAAAACTAAAAACCAGCACATCAACAAAAAAATAATATACCTAGGTACCTACACCAATCTACTTAATTGAACAAAAGAAGGAAATAAATTTATACGTACTTAACCGGAAGTAAATATAAAATTAATCAAAAAAGGAAAGAGAAATATGAAATAGTTCTTCCGGGTATGATGATTTTACATTACTTACTATCGAATTCTGACTCCAGCTACCAATGCATTCAACTCGTTAGTAATACTTTCGACTTTACGCACGGAAACTTGAGCTAGGGGTACAGGTCTAAATGTGTTGTTCACAAAAAATAGTGAATAAATGATGTGATAAGGATACCCTTTGTTACTGCCCCAGTATAATTGTTATTTGACTCTGGAACTGTTCCGCGCAAATTATGTTACACAAAAGGTTCGAGGAAATTAAACGGTGTATGTGTGTGCGTGCTGTTACAATATTTTGTTTCAAATTGTTTTTCTTAAAACAGATGTAGCATACAAAGTATATTGATATAAAATAATATTTTGATTCTGTTCCTGACAGTGTTGTACCTGTACTTATAGGCGTCCATTTTGTATTATGGAGATTAAAAGTAACAGATTTTTCTTTCTCTATAATTGAATTTGAATTAAAGAAGCGCCAAAGAAGCGTAACTAGTCCAAAATAAAGTGGACATCAATCGCTGCCACGTCGCGGCACGCCAAGTCGAGCGGGTCACATCGGGTGTACTCGGTCAAAGTCGGGCTCACTCGGGTGATATCGGGTCACGTCGGGAGATGTCGGGTCAGGTGACGGGTGACACGCGACAAATAGCCCGGTTATTGCTAATTTGGAGTAGCAAAGGTCGGAATAGGGCTTAAGGGCAAGGTTGCTGGCCTTCGACTAAGGCTTCAGAGGCCTGAAAGAGGTTCGTCTGTCGTATTTTTTTTTAATGTTTAATCTACTATTGCTACATTTAGATTGGAATCTAATGACTAACTTTAAACGTTTCTTTGTATCTATATCAATTCCTATATATTTTAAGTCATTATTTTACTACAAATTAAGGCAATTCAAAGCAATTTAAAGTGAAGTCATAATTACTAAGGGCAAACAACCAAGAAAGATGACAAAGTACCTCCAAAGCCCCCACTAATGTATGCTATACAAAGGTCCATACAAATTGTCGACAAATCACCACCATTATAATAGCAGTATAATGGCTCAGCCTAAATTAAGGATTTATTCAAACTATAACAATATATTAATGGTTGTGTTAAAATTAAATTCATGAAATTGCTGTAAAATGTCATTTTCGTAGCTCTAGCTACGATATGTTGTAGCTTGTCTACGGCGTAGCATGCTCTCCTATAATCGTAGTATCGAAACAGTACGTATAGATTGAAACATTGTTATTGTTTATTGTAAATTATGCTATTGTCTGATTATTATGATATCATTAGAACATTAGTTTGATCAGCCTTTTTTTCTGAAATCATACAAACATAAATTCTAGAACTGATTTTTGCTGGTTTGGATCAACTTTATCAACCTGAAACAAAACTACTAACTCCCGAACTCTGCCCCGCTCCTAGCTCCGACCTCACGCAGACATCCGAACGAAGGTCGCGTTCAAATGAGCCCATTTACGCCCAAACAGCCCGATTTCCGCCCAATCAAACTTTGGGCGGGAGTTGAAGTATGTTCCGTAGGGCGGCCCAGTTAATGTACGCTTTGGCATTTCATTTACTTTGGGTTTTGAAGTTTAACAAGCCACTGAAGTCACTCGTTAGGACAAACGTCGGAGTTTAGAAGCTGTTGTTCTGGATACACTGCTTGTTCACTTCTTAGAGCTTGGTTGCAAGAGGTTTGGTTAGCTTGTAATAAGTGTCTACATCAAATATTCATAAATAAGAGAGATTTTTTTAATCTGTCATTATAATAAATGACTTCAATGTCTTTGGAAAAATACAAAATGTATTCTATGTATTCTAAGCTTGTACTGTATTTTCACGGACAAATTTGGTGTACCTACTTAAAATAAAAAGTATTGCTAAATGTAGTATATTGAAAAATCTATTGTGTAAATTTATCGAATAGTACTATTTGTTGCAACATTATCGCAGCACAGGTGTCCATCAGAGTGAAACTTGATAATGGATTAAAATAAACGCTTCTGAGGATGATTAATAATACTGTAAAATAATAATTTTAAATTAATATTCATAGTAAAGCCCAGGTATCATTATTTTATAATGAAAGTATCATTAGTTTATAGTGATTACCGTCGCTTTAATCAATTAATTCGTGCCCGCGGGGAGCGGCGGCATTGGAAAGCTATTGTAAGGAATTTATAAAGGGATTTTACTCGCACGTAATCATCGTGTTAGAGTTTAATTTTTCAATTACTAGAGAGCATAGTTCCATTTTATGTTCAGAATAAAGAGTAGAATATTGACGCAAGATTAAAATGATAAATATTAGAATCAAAATTATTTTTATTATAATTTTCGCAATATTTTCATACCACAGCTATTATTGCTTACTATCAAGCAAACTGTGGTCAAAAGCAAAACTGTTTTTGTTTAGAAATCACTATTTCCTGTTGCACGAAAAAATAAATAAAGTTAAGATTATCATAAAGTGGCCATCAAACTCAACTAGAGGTATAATCAGTGAAGTTCGCATCATCACAGTGCTACCAGCATATATTCCAGCGCCATAGAGAGGGCGCAGGTGTCTCTACTGGGTTACTCATTACTCAGCTGTTGTCTCTTGTCCGTGGTAGTCATTTGTCAAAGTTCGACAGGCGACCTTTGTTTACGTGCTTGGAAAACTTTGGGTTACAACAATAGTTTTTCTGTGAGAATAATGATGGTATTTTAAGGACGTGGACAAAAACCTATAAACAGAAGAAATTTAAAACAATATTGTTACATTACGTAAAATAAACTAGGTAATACTATAACTTATTAGTATATATTTTACCTCGAATATCGAAATACAACAGTTGTTAAGCCTGGTATCTCATGTACATAGGTCATAATAAGCTTACTGACGGCCGCCTTGCAGGCTTCCGGACAATGGCCACTACATGACAGTCACTATGAGTGTAAATAATTTTCAACGAACAAAAATAATATGTATTTGACATTATTATGTTTGCTCTTCTCTGCAATTTTTGTGATGCAACTTTGATTTTAATATAGTTTTTTAACCATTTGTTTTATAGATTTCCATTTGACATTGTTCGTGGTTCATAGCACCCCGTACATACCGTCTCAGTACAGAAATAATTGCGTTCCAAGTCCCGTCTCCCAGAGATGCAATAATGTAAAAGTTTGCCGCCTCCTTACTCCGCCAACTTTACATCACACGCTCGAGAGATAACTGAATTATCTACTTGAGTATAAAATGATAATTACACCTTTGATATTTGCATTCGAAGTAACTGACACGAAACATTGCCGGCTGTATATTTCTTACAATGTCTAAAAGTTGACGATTATGTGTGCCGTTTTAACTGAGTTATTGATTCCATTTTGCTCAACAGAAATGTATACCTTTAAAAACAATTAAATGTAGTGTTTTTCAAACAAATGTGGAAGTTACATTTATTTTAATTAAACAAAAGCTCAAAAGGAACCTGTTTTCAAAGACTACGCACTATACGTTTGACGATGTTTTTACGAGCCACGTGCCTACACATTGCACTACTTTTACTCACACCTATAAGAACAGCTCTATATTTTACTGCTGCACTAAAACCACCCTAAAGACAAGGCCGTAAAGATCAAAATTGCACTCCTAGCATCCATCCTCTGGCGTTAATTAGTACTAAACAAAAATTACCGAACTAAAGACCTTATTGCGTCGGAATAAAGGCATCCGTTAATTGAATAAGGGAATAAAAAAGTAAATAAAACGCGGAGGTAAAACAGTTGTAAAAGTGCGGTTAAAGGAGTAGGGGCGAGCTCTTTGCGGGATGCGGGGTTAATGAGGGTGACAACCCTGCCAGCCCTGTGCGGCGGGAGGGGGGACGCCGGCCGCGGGGGACAGCACTGGACAGGCTTTGGTAGTGGGCAGCCCTAGGAAATAAGCTGGTGATGGACCCGAGGTATTAATAATTTGGTCTTTACATACATATGTTTATAAAGTTAAGTAAAGAAAGGTATAGAGAACCCATTTTGTATGCACCTACAATGCAAATGCAACATTAATTTCGATGCTTGCCTCAGTAAGGTTAGTGTTGGTAGGTTGTGTTTTAATTTATTATGTTTGTAAATCTTCACGTTCAAATTGGTATACAATTTAGATCTAATTTAATGTTCGTGATATTTCTTCATTATAGACTTTTGCACGGTAGCTTAATTTAATTCCTTCTTTACTATTTATCGAGGCTTTTATTAATCCTGGATGCAAACGAGTAATTATGCCAGACATTCCATATTATTCCCCGGACGTTCCAGCAGAGCCTGGACTGCAGTTTACTGAGCAGTTTTTATGATCCCGTGATGAATGGAGCCTTGTTTTACGGCGGCCCTTTCCGAAGCAATCACAGCCTTAATGCCCCTTGAATAGTAACGAGCGCCGCCTCGATATCTACTCAAATGTTGCACCAGAACATGAAAAATTGAAAAGCTTTGGAGCGTATTAAGTAGCTGACTATCCCATACAAACTGCAGCATTCGATACTATATTGTTATACTGATCGGTTTTGTAAGCTAATTACGTTCTCTTTATCCATTTATTTTTGACCAATCAGTTATCAGTTTATTTTCTCAAATCTTTAGTTTTGGAAGCGAGTGGAAATAAATATGACTCATTGTCAGGCTTAATCAATAGATGTATGAATAATGTTTGATTTTCACTCAACAAACAGTGGTAAATATCTATATGCTAACAAAACAACAATAAATTACAAGCATCTAACTAGCAAAATTCAAAATGCTTTCCGACCGCATCCGTTTACAAGATTTGGTTTGACAAAAACGTGGACGTCAGAGCTTACATAATATGTACTCGTATCTATCTATGTATAGACATATACATAGCTTTATTTATACTTTTGCTAAGCCATTCGTGCGTCGTACTTTGATGTAGGTTTCTTCAAACATAAGTGAATGTCTATACTATAAAAGTTATGCTTTAGTATCTTCGTAGCTGTCCTCTATGAAGGTAAACGTGACTTTTTCTTGTTAACTGACCAGCAATTGCCTAAAAATATTAGACAAAAATAATCAAACTAGTAAAGAAAGATGAAACAAGTTGTCCTTATTGGCAGGTGTAATAATAACACCCTATATACTTGGTATCTTGCAGTAAATCTTAATACAGCTGGTTGGAGGCGCGCCGCTATCACTACACGCCAGTCATGAATTTACTGAGAAATGGCCGCTGAAAGGCTAGATCGCGGTGATAGATTGCTTTTCAGCTTGTCTAGGAGTAGGTACTAGTTGTATCTAGCTTATGTATGAAAAAAAGGATAAAGAATAGAGAATTAAGATATATGCTGCAAAACAAAAGACCAACAATGGCTAAAATTATCTAAGAGCCTATGAAAATTTAACAACCGTTTAGGGCCACCTACATTTTTACAAAACGAAATTATCATTTTAACAACTATTTATATAAAAACTAATATTCACTAAAACTTCCAACGCACGGGTACCACCACGTCCCTGTCTAGTCCCTACATAACGCAGCCTTAGCTCCGCGCGCTCGGTTCAACGTTTTGCAAAGTGTCCATTACCAGGCTACGTAACGCGGCGGTAATTACGTTACGTTTCAGTTAGGTTGACGAGGCGCCAGGCAGCGAGCCCGCGTCGCGCACAGTAAAGCGGCAAGCTATGACGTGCCAGCTTTTACTGACGGCTGCCCCGCATTTGTGTATGGTGACCTGTGTTTATAAAGTTTGTGAACATTGAAATAGATGTTTTTACACGCGACAAAATGGAATGTGGTCGTGTTGTGATGATGATGAAATTAAATTATTGCGTTGTTTATGGAAAAATGAAACCAAATAACTTGTCTTATCGTTTCGCACTGCCGAGAAAGACAGTGATTTCTTTAACTTAACGAGCTGAAATACCGCATCACGCTGTAAAGTACTTGTTGAGTGTGAAGTGAAGGTGTGAACTTAATCTTTTATCCAAGATACAAATAGTTTTCATCATTATATTATGCGAGTTTATATAATAAGCACCAATTGAAAAGTTAAGAAATTATGAATAAATGAGAACTAGTGTCCACAAGCTAAGTGTATAAGTAGCTTGTGATGCACTCAGTGACCTCTGGCGGCTGCGATCGACCGCACCGCACGAGATCAAACACGGGCTAGAAATAAACCGGACACTGTAGCTATACAGAGCGAGTTAACTGGATTAAAGAATAACAGATATATACACAGTTAATACACTAACAACAAATGATTATTACTGATTACCGATAGAAATCAGAAATCTATAGAGGTAAGTTTCGATTTGATTCAAATGAATACAAGTTTAAATGTTGCATTCATTTATAACAAGCGTGTGTTTGTTTGTCACTATAATTGGGTAACTATTGAGCCAACACAAAATATCCTTGCCATTTTGTACCTCATAGAAAGCCAAAAACTAGTTTTTTTAAGACTAGTTTCATTAAAAAATGTTTTTTGTCATCGGCGTAAGCGAAAAAATAGTTTAACAAAAGCTGATGTTTCTATTATCCAAAATAAATCTAGCCTTATATATCCTCCACATATAGAAGGTGTAGTTTTGTCTAGCTCTGCATCCCGCTGGCCGCTGTCCGGACAAACAGAGCAACAGCGGTCCGAGTAATGCGGTCGGCAAACAAATATTGCCATATTTCTGGCTTTACTCTTCAAGAGTTGGAAGTATAACAAAAGATTAACTAAAACGGTTTTCACTCACGTGTAAATCGCGTAAATGGTTTACGCGTTTCGGATGTCATGACACCCATCTTCAGAACGTTCGTACTGGGCCGCGGCAACACGCAGACTGCGCGCCGCCGCGCGAGCGGCCCGCCGGGATACGGGCGCGGGGGCCTGTGGTGGTGGGGGTGGAGGCGAGACGATGTTACTACTCCCGGCCGCTTCGTCCTCGGGTCGCTCCACTGCTTCATCAGAGACAGCACCATCGACTGATGTACCGGCGCACACAAAACTGACCGTATCTTGATCCAAAGCTCCAATGATCCTTCTCTTCGTCATCGTATTAAGAGCTGGGACCCACGCCGGAGGAAGCGCCCATCCACGGTCTCGGTTGAAATTCGGGTGGCGGTTGATCTCTATAGCCTCTCGTACTTTCCGCTCTCTCGCCAGCACAGAAGCTTGATCAAACCGAATGTAATGCTGTACATCCGAGAGCCGCGCATGTTCCGCTATTGCTGATCTGGCCGTGTCTCCGTCCCTGAAACTCCTAATATGCTCGGACAGTTTTGTGGTAATGTTGCGGCGAGTCTCCCCTATGTAACTCTTGTCTCTGATGAAGCAGTGGAGCGACCCGAGGACGAAGCGGCCGGGAGTAGTAACATCGTCTCGCCTCCACCCCCACCACCACAGGCCCCCGCGCCCGTGTCCCGGCGGGCCGCTCGCGCGGCGGCGCGCAGTCTGCGTGTTGCCGCGGCCCAGGACGAACGTTCTGAAGATGGGTGTCATGACATCCGAAACGCGTAAACCATTTACGCGATTTACACGTGAGTGAAAACCGTTTTAGTTAATCTTTTGATAAAATGTCTCATGGAAGTATAACGCTCAAAAAAAATTTAAATCTTCTTTAGGTGGCAGTGACATAATTTTTTTGGCCATAACATTTTATGTAGTCCGCCTTTGGATCAATGCTTCAATTGGCAGTTTAAGAAACGTAAGTATTTACTTACTTAGGTAATAATGAAAATTAATACAATTTCTGTCTACCCGTAGAATAAAAATAATTCTAAGTGACGTGCATCGTGCAGCGTTTATATCCAGTAGGCACGAAGTATACTTTTCTCATTGATTGCTGCCATTAATACAGTAGGACTTATTAAACTTGTGAATCAAAACAACGCGCAATACCATTTTATATTTCACAAAAACAGAAGACATCAATTTCAATTCCGTGCGCAGAACGAAGCGGAGTGGCAAGAAGTTATTTCCAAAATAAATCCTTGTTCCGTTGACGTTTAAATAATCATGAGCGTGGCTCCATGCTGCGACCTACCAAATACCTACCAAGTACCTCCTGCACACACATGTGACTCAGAGCATAGACATCATTATGCGGAGGCTCTTCCCTGGGCTATAATTAAAAAAACTACGTTAATCCGGGATAAACAGTGACCGATGTATTTATCCAGGATCTAATCTAACACACCTAATTTCACCCAAATCGGTAAGAAGAAATACAAAACTACACACTTATTAAACACGTTCACACACACAGACACACACACACACAATTACGCCTTTATAAAATAACTAGTTATTATAACTGGCACTTCTTTTGAAAACATCATAGTATATGAAAGTAGTGTTTAATACAAACACAAATTATTTATTCATAACTCCATAGCTACAAGTCAGAAGTAGACGTACATGTGTTGTTTTCAATAGTGAAAATTACAACTATAAGGTGCCTGCTCGGTGAATCGTCGGCGGCTCTGAGTAAATGAGACACGCACGCGGTACGTGCTGGGAAGGTTCATGCGTACTCACACACGTCACTCGCAGTATGACAACCATCTCTATTGGACATTCTTCCGAGGAGTGAAGGAGCTGATGGAGATAGCTAGATTGCCAAGCTTCAAGGACAAAGAGCTATTATCTACGATCCAGAGCTGTCTTTTAGATGACAATTCAATTAAATAAGTGTTGAAGTTACAATACAAATCACAATAATCACAATATTTTATAGTCCTTATTTTGGATTTTCGCTTTCTACGTTAAAAAGTGCCATTAGATTGTCTAGCTATAAAACCTATCTATTTAACCAACAGTGTAAGCAATCCACAATTACCGCAAAACGAGGACTATCAACACAACACGTAATGTGAAAAGAAATAGCGTTTGTCCACAATAGGTACACAAAGCTATCCTATTCCCCGAGCCACGATGTCATCCGCTGTCCCCGCTAAGTCGCGAGTAATCGTTACTTTATTCCCTCCACGGACCATCGTTTCCTTACTTACTGCTAGGTATATATGTAGGTGTATGGGCTGGTATGTATAGGCCTCACTGGGAGTAAACATTACTCACGTGTGTGGAAAAGATTATACGCTCGTCCGACTTACGAATGAATTACCGCCACACTGGTTAGATACCTTTAAAAGTCATTTTTTACATGTTAATTGGACTCTTAAGAAGTCTATTTCTACTATCTGCTATCGTATGCTAATGTTACACAAAACACTTAAAGTTACAACAGCTTATACGTACACAAATATCGTGCATTTTACACGTATTAAAACCTCATAATTACAACTGAATTTTGTTTCTATCTGATATGTACCTATTGCATGAGGCAACGAATATGTAAACAATGTAAAATCACGTACATACAATAAGAACGCATTTGATCTAACGATGTGAATACTCGTCTTTATTAAATGTTCAGTACAATAACATGTGTATTAATATCTATGAGGGACAGTCCGCGCCGGTCCCGAATTATAAGCAAAAAGACAATTCGCTCGCAAGATTGGTTAGGAGCATAACGAGCTTACCGCTTTCCAGCTTCGTGGAACTCAAAAGGTATTTTTTGTGTTATTTTCTTGGTTATGACAATATGTATTGCTTTACCAATTTCGTTTTTAATAATATCGCGCTAAGGTTTATTTTAGATTGCTCATAAAACAATGTAGAGATGCTTTATGATTTAGAAATTGTAGCCGAAATAATAAAAGAAAAAAATAAATGAACAAAGGAAGGTTAATCTAAGTTAACAATATAAAGATCAAATAAGTACAATAATGGCATTACGTAATACTTTTATGGGAAGTATTTTTTTTCCTTTGGCTAAACATAATACACTCATCAACTTTTTTTTCTGAATGATTGGTTTATTGCTTAACTTAAGTTATCACAGAAATTCTGTTATTACAGAAAATAGACCTACAACATACAACATTCTGGTGAACAATTAACAATGATCATGTGTTGATTTCCTATAATCTGGCGGTCCTCCGTCCCGCGGGGCTCAGCCGCCCGCGCCGGCACCCGAGCGCACATTAATACTAATGTCATGCATTACGCACTTCTCACTCCGCTGAGGTCATGGGATCTATACAGCGTTAATGGTACCTACTAACTATGTGGGGCGCAATACTAAACAATTCGTTTCCAACCACTCTTGTGAAACGATAAATATCATAACTGTAAACATGACTGAGAGGAAATCACCCTTTAGGTTACAAACTTGCCGTAGTTTTTTTTGTGTCATTTTCCCGTAATAGCAAACTCTAAACAGTTTTCAAACAGGCCTTCTTAAAACGAGAATAATGTTTATTTCTAGTTACTGATATTCCTTTTTAGACCGCCCCAGGGTCGGTCTGGAAACTTGACACTGGCAATAGAATACAAGCTACAGTGTTGTCTGTCCGTCACATTACAGTAACTTCACCCTGGAGGCATATCTCGCGGCCACAGATAGTGTAGTAGTTTTAACCGGCCATTTATACAGGAGATCGATGCCTCATTATGATAATTAGGTGCTCGGTTCATCGTCGGATGTGCTGACTCGGTGTGGTGTGAGAGTAGGCTATGTGGAGATAAAAATACTTACACATAATGTATGTACATAGTTTGCTGTAATAGTATGTATATTATAATTAAAAATTGAATCAGAGCCACATGTGACACCTTAAAGTATTAGATGGATTTAAATGAGATATTTTTTCAAATCATTCACTAATATTTTTTCGTGTATATTAACCTTTAACAATTTTTTTGTATGTACTTAATTATTGTTTGACATTGTTTTACAAAACTGGAAAACAACACTGAATAATTTAACCAGCTGATATTAATGAAACAATGAGTAAAAGCCTGCTTTACCCCCGGGGGTAGTAAACCGTTGCTAGCGGGGAGTAGCGCCTCGGGGGAGTAGAGAGTGCTTTGCAGCGACTTGCGGGAACTATACGCGGCCAGAGAGCGGGGGAGCGGGGGAGCGGGGGCCGCGCGAGTGGATTCTCGTGTAGGAGGAGATATGGATATTTAAGGAGCTTGCCCACTTTGTGAAAGGTTCTTGAAAGTGATGGTGTGACGAACTTGGATGCTACCACTATGAATATCGTTTTAAGAAGCCATGCCAATTAAATATATATCACTCTTACAAAATAATTCTGATGTGTGAGTGTGTATGAACACACAGACAATCACATAGAAGTCCTTCTGGTGTTATTGTTTATGCTTGTTCAAATCAACATAGTCCTGAGGGTTGATTGATTGAGTAGCACACTATAGTTTAGATACAAGCTTAGTTACAAACTACAACAAGGTACTGATATCTGTAAACAAATTATTTCCCCCAATTTTTTGTTAACAAACCAATATTGTTTTCCGTAACAAAGAGCATCAACATGAAATAGATTGATTTATCCATATTGTGTTACAGTTAGGGAAATACAATATATTCAGAGCATTACTATTTTGTGCCGCTGTTTGTTTATCAACATGATATTATTTAAACAGCGTATTGTTTAGGCTGTATAAGGACTCAAATAGCATTTAATTCCCAAAAGTACGGGATGAGTAGTAGGTAGAAATGTAAAAGTGTGTTACATTTCTTGCATAAATAAAAAATCTTCTGCTTTGCTGGTTAAACCACAAATACTTTATCAGACAAGTATCTCCAATGTCTGATATTTTTCTTCTACGATATGCCAATATTCTGAACGGCAAATACTCATGTTATTTATTTATCAATAAACTAGAAGTTTCAGAGAGCTTTCAATCTTATGACGTAAGTACTTAGCATCAGGTTTATTTTAGAACTGTTTAGTCTAGCTATTTTTTCTGTAGGTTTCGAAAATTGGTAAAATATTGGTTTCTTTCTCAGACTATTGTTTTTTAAATTCCATTTACATAGTTGAAATAAAAACAAAGAATTTGCTAAATGTATTTTTCTCTTATTGTACTCTAGCAATAGAAAAAATAGGTTCTATCGAACGAAAATCAAAATAATATAATAAATTTCGTAGATCTATGTTTATCAAGCACCAAATCTTTCATCATACCAGTTTTTCTAGGAAATTAAATTATGATCCTACAGTTAAGTTTTTGACGCTTGATTATATCCACCCCTGTTAATAAAGTACCTATCACAAAAACGGTATCCAACTTATAAGTGCCCGAATATATCTCAATATACATACCTACAACAAAGTTATTTGGCAGATAACTCCATATTTGAGTATCAATTATGAAAATCTTTTGCCAATTTTCCGGACTCCTTTCCATATTACAGACACGACAATCTCACTAGTGTACATTTTATAGGCCATGTGTGACATTCTGAGGGGGAGTCATGACCCCCGGTAATGAGTAATGCGACTAAGGAGGGGGACTCACGTGACGGTTGCGGGCGGGTTGGCGTGCACCAGACACGGCAGCACGACGTCTCCGCCGCGTCGCACGGACGTCTCCCACTGGCCGTGCCAGATGGCGCGTGGCCCTGACGACACGCTGGAGGCTGCAGGGAGACGGAGATGGAGTTAAGGAGAGATACTTACATTGTGTATTGGTCATGGACAACCCTAAACTATGTGAAGCTTATGGTTTTGTATGTATAGTTGTTGAGCTGACTGTAACACTGATCATCAATGTTTGTTTACCTGTAGACATTCTAAGTTAATAAATAGCGATAACTTTTTCAATTGTATCGGAAATATCGACAGCCCATAAGGATGATTCACGCTACACCGTGTCGCGACCGGGCCGTGCCCCGGTCGGAACACGTTCACCGTGCGCCCGGCCGGACCAGTCATTCATGTTACACCGGGCTGTTTGGGTGTGTTATTTTCACGACAACTTGTGTTTGTTAGCTAGTGATTTCATCTGTCGATAGACTTGACGATGAATATGCAATTTTCACAATTTGAATTGTCATAAAGTAATTACCTAGTGACACTTGAATGACTATTTTAAAATAATGTAAGTTGAAATAAAAGTTACTAAGTACTTACCAGGTTGTTTTATTTCGTCCGAAATGGTTTGACAAATAATATATTTGTATTTGTTATCTAAATACTTAGGATGGCTCATGTCATAAATCTCAGGGTACTTGCGTACACATTCTAATAATTTTTCATCGTCCATTTTGCTGTTGAGCTGCTCACCTCACTAAGATTTGACGTTGACTGCCGGGGCGTATATGTTCATGTTACAACGTGTCGGGGCCGGACCGTGCTGGAGCCGGGAAACAATATCCACCGACATATCAACGCCGTGCCCCGGCCGAGTCCCGGCGGCGCACGGCCGGGGCACGGCCGAGCCACGGTCAGGCATGAATTACTTCATACTAAAGGATGATTCACGCTACACCGTGCCGCGACCGGGCCGTGCCCCTGCCGTGCCCCGGCCGGGGCACGGTCAAACATTATGGTTTACCTTTAGTATGAAGTAATTCATGCCTGACCGTGGCTCGGCCGTGCCCCGGCCGTGCGCCGCCGGGACTCGGCCGGGGCACGGCAGGGGCACGGCCCGGTCGCGGCACGGTGTAGCGTGAATCATCCTTAAAGGTAAACCATAATGTTTGCCCGTGCCCCGGCCGGGGCACGGCAGGGGCACGGCCCGGTCGCGGCACGGTGTAGCGTGAATCATCCTTTAAGCTGAAGAATGCATTAAGGGGTGTACTCACATGCAACATTAATGCTGACGGGCGTGCTGCGGCGTCGCTCCCCGGTCAGCGTGTCGAGCACGGAGCACGCGTACTGCGCGCGCGCGTCCTCCCCCCGCACTGTGCGCACTACCAGCTTCCACCCGTCGTCCAGGAGGAACGTGCCACCCGCTGGCCAATTATAACATCGTATTAGGTACATTGAATAATAATGCCAAAAAAGTCAAAAGAGAGCAGAGAAGAGCTTGCGCAGCACGGACCTGTGGTGGATGTTATAATTGAAGAATGAGCTATACTTATCTGTGGATGTAACACTCACCCATGTGGTCAGTAGGTGGCAGCACGGCGTCGTCCCGGTACCAGGCCGCCACGGAGGCGTGCTCCCGCAGCGCGGCGGGCGCCACGCAGGCGAGCAGCGCCGGCCCGCCCGCCTCCGCCGGCGTCGCCGTCACGTGCACCTGCCACTCTTGCCACACCACTGGAACAAGAGCATAAAACTATTGTAGACTAAGCCTAGCTTATGAAAATCATTTATTGAATGTTTATTTTCAAAGGATTACTTTCGCGCTAATCGATATTTTTGGCATAGCCATTACTTAAAATGTATCGTTCACAACTCCATAACAATTCTAAAACGTACAATTGCTTCTCATTCTATGATTGCATAACAGTAAAAATATATTTATTACTTCTGCTCTATTTTCGATGAGTGAAAACAAAGCTCTTCTTCATGTTTGTGAGCCAGAACGAGAGTAAGTACCTCCTCATACCATAAAATATAACTTATTCGCGGCGAGGTTGGAAAGAACTTGGAAAGAAATGTATGAGCAAAAATATATTGTCTACAACTTGCGTACTAGACTGAATTTTGTAGATTTGTTATTGTTTACAAAATAAAATAAATAAGGTCTGAGATAGTGAAAATTGTGTTTTTTAGTAAGTTTTCTTATTTGCTTCCCTTAATTATAATATAATGATATAATCATTACTGCTCTATCGGATCAACTACGATTCTAGTCGGTAAATATGTCAGTTCTACTTGATTTTCCAAAGGCAGGTTGATTCCGCGGTAGCTGAAAACTCCCGTCCCCGGTCCAATGGCCCCGATCCGAGTAATATTTGATTTACTTTTATTATACTCGACGCAAATTGCCGGCATCTCTCTGCGGGAGCCGGGGTGCTGCGGGAGCCGGGGTGCTGTGGGACGCGGGATTTGCATCCCGCATGGAGATACAAGAGATTGTGGAACCGGAATGTCATAAAACATCCTGGAACGTTCCAGATTCGACCTGGTAAAGGTTATAATGATGAAGCCAATTTGAATGAAAACATGAAAATTCTCTAGAAATGTGTCGATATTTGATACTATTATTAGTACGGTGGTCTATCACCTATTTAGAGCATGTATGAGTATTTTAGTAAAGCTAAATATAAACTGTGAATAATATAAAAAAAATACGTCTTACCTCTTCACAGAAATCTTGAAATGATTGCAAGTATTTTAAGTGCTTTGTGTAAAAGTCCAACTGGCTGAAATCAATTTATTTTTCACTAATAGTATCTGTTTCCTTAGAAGGTACGATTGTGTGCCAGACTTTTATAACTATTATACACAGAACATTAAAACGCTTTACTCTCAGCGCGCATAATTCTACTTTCTTCTTTTCAGTTTTTCTGCAGCAAGCCGCCGAGGTCGATGGCCCTTTATTACGTAAGTTCGGTCGCTGCAGGCTACTAATGAATGCTTTCATAAAAATGCAACAAACGATAATGTTTTCTAGTCTGTTTGTAACTCTGCTTTTCATTATGATCTAATAAATTCTTTGTGTTCGAGGCAGTTGCTTTCAACTTCATTGAATAAGAAAATCGTTTTAATAACTTCCGATGAACGAAACGCGGCCTTTTGCCGGTTTTTCCTTGTACCTGGATATTGATGGTTTTGATAGGAATTTGTCGAAAATGTAAATCAAAGGCGTAATAAGCTACAAGTTATGAGAGCGGAGGGTAACTGACATCGCCACACGAATTTTAGATAGATATCATGAGTATTGGGATAATGTTGCCTGATACATTGTATTGTTGTAGTTTGAAGTAGCATGTTTAGTTTTTCTTCCCTTGTTTATACGTAATATTATTTCAAATAAACTAACAACCGAAACATCTTTGTTTGTGAGTGTCCATAAACCCCCACAACCACATATATCGGTGCTTGAGTCCATCTCTATGTAGCTAAGTATGTATACTTTATACTTTACGTCGCTCTACATTCTTGCATGTTCGTCCAAATTCTTCAAATTTATCCACAGAAGCCGTATTTCTAGAATTTATTTCCTCGTTTCGTGCCCCACTCGTATTTTAATGTCTCTTTTTATCTACACATGCGTATAAAATATGTTCCTTTACAGAGTGTTTTTCCTCAGCTTTGACAAAGTTAAGCCTATAAGCTGTAAAATTTTGCCACATCTTAAAATCTCAACAGAAAGCGCATAAAGAATACGAAGGTTGAAAATAAAACATAATATCAGGAAGTCCAAAGTTTATGAGTGTGGTTGTTCCTTCTGCAAGCTCTAAGGACTGAACCGATTTGGTTGACCTTTGGTACGAAGTTAGATTAGACCCTGGATACGAACCGATAGATTTTCACGCCTGGATTAATGCTGGACAATACTGCGTGTCACTGCTAGTGATAAATAAATTTACCGAAATAAACTTCATACATACCATAGGTGTATTAATACTACTACTTATGTAGACATAGTATACGATCATCCTCTACGGCTTAAATTCTGTCATGTTATGTCTGTACCAGACTTCACTTTCCTAAAATGGACAATGCAACGTCTAAACCATCAACTAGTTACAGCACAAAGTGCGCACGCAAAAAGCGCCCGTATTTGTGAACAATAAGGTTGTGTTTGTTATTGACTGGAGCTACTAGTACATAATAATTGACAGTTACCGGGCCCTTTGAAGTGCTCTTTCACTACGTGTCTGAAAGGTCTATGTGGTTATCCATCAATGTGGCTCGGTAGCATTGTTTGCTGTAGCGAAAGGTCTTGTTAAAATAGGTAAATATAACTAAAATAATATTGCAGAAGTGAAAACCGTTACACGTGAAGACCGAATCACTCTATTTATAAATTATTATTATTTTAATATGAAAACATAACAAATTATTAATAATAATTATTATTAAATTATTACCATAACTCTGATTATATTGGATGAAAATTGCGAGTAAATGTATTTATTTGTACCGAGAAGTAGGCTAAAAGCAGTTAGTCTATATTTCAAATAAATATCTTTATAGCTTTTGAAATTAAAATTCCTCGAATAAATTGACGACTCACTAACTCAAAAACGTATAGTGATAAATTAGTCAGTCCTCTGTAGATTACTTTAATGAGAATAACTCAGAGTATTTCTTTGAAGATGAATTTGATGAAAAATTTCTATCTTCTTGGAAGATTGTAAATTATTTTTGATTGAAAGAAACGAGATCCAAAATACTAGAAGGATATCTTGTTGGTTTTGTAATGTATCTACTTATGTTTGTGTGAGTGTGTGTGTGTGTGTGTCCTAACGATGCTTATCACGAATTTTAAAACTAAACCTTATTAATGCATACATATTGGAACAACAAGGTCATTTAAAAAAAGACATTCATGACCGACAAACACTATTTCCCTTTTCAGTGTAGCGCAAATTTTGTCGCCCTAACCAAAAACAATATAATCGAAATCTTCAGGAAATAGGAATAAAATAAAACTAGATATAGAGGAAAGCCTTCCGTTGGCAAGCGAGAGCAAGTTAGGTGAAGACTTTGGGAAGCTTACTTAGTAACTATCGAGCTGAACTAGCATTACTTATGCTGACTAAGAGACTCGTGGTGCCAGTCTAATACAGAAACGACGATATATTGGCGTCTACGGAATGATTTATATAAGGTATTCGGATTGCTATAATTAAATTAGTCTAAGAATAAACTTATAGGTCATAAATATCTAGTATTTAGCTTTAGAAAGGTTCTATTCCAAATAGACCGTTTGTTTTTAGTAGCAAACAGAACTATATGTAGTTTAATTAAAAATATACAATCAGTGTTCATAATTGACTATCCTATTTCTTTATGAGCGTCATTTTTATGTTCAGTAAGCAATACTTTACGCACGTAAACAAAAAATATTTTTAAACATAAAATCAAAACCGAAACAAAAAAGCATTAGGTAAGCAAGTCGTTGATCGTTGGTAGTTTCTTATAACAATCCCACTCCTCTCTCACAAACAAGCTGTAATAAAATAGCTATTTCCTAATCCAGTGTAGTGACAATTAAATCCAGTAAGCAGTCCAATCATTAATTAGTGAGCCAGTAATTGGTGCGGGAGGAAAAACCGATTTACATCCCTCCCCTGCCCTCCCCTACACTCCCCTGCTCTCCCCTGGCATCGTTTAGTTTTAGTTCGAGTTTGTGGCTCCGAAATAATGGGGCAGCATTTATTATGTTTCTGTTAGTTTATTGGATCCACCTAATGGATTTCGATTTGGTTTCTATAAATAGATTAACCTGTGTATAGGTACATTTAAGAAGTGGCAGCTCGAGCTACGTTTTCGTTGATCAGAATTCAAAGGTTAATTGTGAAGTTTATTTTGAATGTGACATGTTTTTCATAATGAAAAATGAAATAGGAATAAAATTAATGGTTAAAGCATGAAGGAGATGAAACATATTGACATATGTAGTACAAAATAGGTATATTATAAACGAAACATACGTAATGATATTCTTGTGCCTCTATAATTTATGCCTACTTACTTACTAATCTCTCGTCTTGAGCACAACAAATATTAATGTTACCCGACTTCAGTATCAACTGAGAACATGATACAGTCCGTCTGTGGCTCGCCACATTAGCCGGGTATTTTTAAAGCTTTTACCCGAATGAAACTTACAAATTACGTAGGCGGTACATAAACAGGTAAACCGGAGGATAAAATGGACGTCAAGTTGGGAATTTTGTCGGTAGCGGAAACTATTTCATATTTTGTTAGGAAAGATACAAATTGATATTGCTATATACTTATATACTTTGCGATATTTACTGTTTCAATAGTAACTAACACCATCCGTCGTCGTAGTAAACTAACACCATCCGTCGTCGTAGTAAACTAACACCATCCATCGTCGTAGTAAACTAACACCATCCGTCGTCGTAGTAAACTAACACCATCCGTCGTCGTAGTAAACTAACACCATCCGTCGTCGTAGTAAACTAACACCATCCGTCGTCGTAGTAATCTAACACCATCCGTCGTCGTAGTAAACTAACACCATCCGTCGTCGTAGTAAACTAACACCATCCGTCGTCGTAGTAAACTAACACCATCCGTCGTCGTAGGAACAATAAGTTAATCGTTTTATTTATTTTTTATTATTTTACATATATTACTTTACGACGAAATAATAAAAAAATTACCTATATTTCCTAAACTAGCTTTTGAACTATAATATTTATCTCATAATGTTTGAGTCATGTAAATGGTCAACCATCTTAGCCACGCCACAAAGTACCAACTATTGTCCATGTTACCGCACTAGCAGGTAAGTGGCAGGCCGCGCCGCGCCGCCCCGCGCCGCCCCGCGCCGCCCCGCGCCGTAAGCCGGAGTGACCGCGTAAAAGCTGACCATTACGTATTCCTTTTTACTCCCTTTCGGCCGTAATATCTCTAATGCAGCGAAAATACTCACTACGATAATAAGGTTTGGCAGAGAGGTTACTAGGACATGGGCTGAGGGTAGGCTTCGGATATATACGGGTAGTGGGGCTGTGTGAAGTTGCTAAAATCTACATAACGCTGAACTAGATGATTTTCCACTGGTAAACATGATGGATAATATAATGAATCAAACAGTTCACTGTCACAACAAATGTGTTTGGTAAGAAAAAAATATACTTTTGTAGGTATAATTAAATAAAAATAATAAGTACAAGTAATAGAGATGTTACATCCATGTTGCCCTGAAGGTTCCCATCGACCCAAACTTACAGGAAAACTGATTTTTTTCCCCCGGTTGCTCATTTACAATTTCTTGTGTAAATATTAGCAATGTTATAAGAACTTGATAAAATATTAAAGATAAACAAAAAAGAAATAAAATTTAAGCAACTACAGCTATTAAAAAAGGGAAAAACCAAGCTCTTAGCATCTTTTTACAAACAAAAGAAAATTGCAGCACTAACTGCCACATCTCCGTTTCTTTTACAAAATAAAATATATATATTTCCGTGCGACATTTTGCTAAAAACACACAAAAAAGAAGTAACGGGGTCACACAGAGCCGTCAGTGCGCGCGGTGGGATACGGAGCGGCAGCATTTAGTGCGGCGCAACCATCGCCCGCCTAATGCGCTTGTCTAGTTTGAATTATTGGCGGCACGAGCAATGGACACGAGCCACCGATATCTGCCGCTGATTTATGCCCCCGCTGATACGATCACTGCTATCGTTGTTCTTTGTCTCGAAGAATTATTGCTTTACGGGAAATTAGAAAGTCTGTTTTGTTTTTTGCTGTATCAAATGATACAAAATTTATTTTTAAAATTTCAGACGTATTTAAGATTATGCCTTTCCTATAGTTACACCTGAAGCTAACTTACGAAACATACCTCATTGCATCAAATTGTGGTCCAAATTGCATTTCTAAAAACAGCACCAGCAAAGGGTCTAAAACTACCAATTCGTTAACTTCTTTCGTTTCGGAAGCAAGTTAAGCCACTTAATAACAGTAGATAAACTAAGAAAAATAATATTTTTAAGGAAATTCCAATACAACCTACGCAAAAATATTGCGACATGAAAAGTTACTCAAAACGCGTAATTAAAATGGCGGCAAAGTTTGTTCGTAGCTTAATTGAAGCTATTTCGTTTGCACAAAAAAGGCCTCAAAGTCAACTCTTGTTTGTCCAATTAGTAAATTTATTTATTTTGACCTTTTACCGTACTTTATTTAATTCAGAACTTTTTATGAAGGCAAAGTGTTTAATTGTCTATTTTTATAAATAATTCACATAATCTTTACCTACTTTAAAATTTTGGTTGCCAAGTACGAAAAATAATAATGGATTTATTTAATTTTCTTAAAGTATTTATATATATTAAACTCAAAGTTGACTGACTGACTAACTGACATCGTGATCTATCAACACCAAGGATTTTCATGATCAACACACAGCCCAAATGATTGTATGGATCAAGCTGAAATTTGTCATGCAGGTAGATGTTATGACGTAGGCATCCGCTAAGAAAGGATTTCTGGAAATGCCACTTTTAAAGGGGTGAAGTTAAAAGAATGGGGGATGCAAGTTTTACTTCCCAATGCGAACGATGCCGCGAGCACCCACTTGTTAACCATATTATAATCGAATGACACATTCATAGAGTAAGTGTGCAAGTTTTGTTTCAAGCAACAGTTTTATTGTTATTATCTTAACCTCCATCACACTAAATTAAGTGTGAGTTTAGCACACCTAGCAATGATAAGGTTACATTCATAGAGTAAGTGTGCAAGTTTTGTTTCAAGCAACAGTTTTATTGTTATTATCTTAACCTCCATCACACTAAATTAAGTGTGAGTTTAGCACACCTAGCAATGATAAGGTTACATTCATAGAGTAAGTGTGCAAGTTTTGTTTCAAGCAACAGTTTTATTGTTATTATCTTAACCTCCATCACACTAAATTAAGTGTGAGTTTAGCACACCTAGCAATGATAAGGTTACATTCATAGAGTAAGTGTGCAAGTTTTGTTTCAAGCAACAGTTTTATTGTTATTATCTTAACCTCCATCACACTAAATTAAGTGTGAGTTTAGCACACCTAGCAATGATAAGGTTACATTCATAGAGTAAGTGTGCAAGTTTTGTTTCAAGCAACAGTTTTATTGTTATTATCTTAACCTCCATCACACTAAATTAAGTGTGAGTTTAGCACACCTAGCAATGATAAGGTTACATTCATAGAGTAAGTGTGCAAGTTTTGTTTCAAGCAACAGTTTTATTGTTATTATCTTAACCTCCATCACACTAAATTAAGTGTGAGTTTAGCACACCTAGCAATGATAAGGTTACATTCATAGAGTAAGTGTGCAAGTTTTGTTTCAAGCAACAGTTTTATTGTTATTATCTTAACCTCCATCACACTAAATTAAGTGTGAGTTTAGCACACCTAGCAATGATAAGGTTACATTCATAGAGTAAGTGTGCAAGTTTTGTTTCAAGCAACAGTTTTATTGTTATTATCTTAACCTCCATCACACTAAATTAAGTGTGAGTTTAGCACACCTAGCAATGATAAGGTTACATTCATAGAGTAAGTGTGCAAGTTTTGTTTCAAGCAACAGTTTTATTGTTATTATCTTAACCTCCATCACACTAAATTAAGTGTGAGTTTAGCACACCTAGCAATGATAAGGTTACATTCATAGAGTAAGTGTGCAAGTTTTGTTTCCAGCAACAGTTTTATTGTTATTATCTTAACCTCCATCACACTAAATTAAGTGTGAGTTTAGCACACCTAGCAATGATAAGGTTACATTCATAGAGTAAGTGTGCAAGTTTTGTTTCAAGCAACAGTTTTATTGTTATTATCTTAACCTCCATCACACTAAATTAAGTGTGAGTTTAGCACACCTAGCAATGATAAGGTTACATTCATAGAGTAAGTGTGCAAGTTTTGTTTCAAGCAACAGTTTTATTGTTATTATCTTAACCTCCATCACACTAAATTAAGTGTGAGTTTAGCACACCTAGCAATGATAAGGTTACATTCATAGAGTAAGTGTGCAAGTTTTGTTTCAAGCAACAGTTTTATTGTTATTATCTTAACCTCCATCACACTAAATTAAGTGTGAGTTTAGCACACCTAGCAATGATAAGGTTACATTCATAGAGTAAGTGTGCAAGTTTTGTTTCAAGCAACAGTTTTATTGTTATTATCTTAACCTCCATCACACTAAATTAAGTGTGAGTTTAGCACACCTAGCAATGATAAGGTTACATTCATAGAGTAAGTGTGCAAGTTTTGTTTCAAGCAACAGTTTTATTGTTATTATCTTAACCTCCATCACACTAAATTAAGTGTGAGTTTAGCACACCTAGCAATGATAAGGTTACATTCATAGAGTAAGTGTGCAAGTTTTGTTTCAAGCAACAGTTTTATTGTTATTATCTTAACCTCCATCACACTAAATTAAGTGTGAGTTTAGCACACCTAGCAATGATAAGGTTACATTCATAGAGTAAGTGTGCAAGTTTTGTTTCAAGCAACAGTTTTATTGTTATTATCTTAACCTCCATCACACTAAATTAAGTGTGAGTTTAGCACACCTAGCAATGATAAGGTTACATTCATAGAGTAAGTGTGCAAGTTTTGTTTCAAGCAACAGTTTTATTGTTATTATCTTAACCTCCATCACACTAAATTAAGTGTGAGTTTAGCACACCTAGCAATGATAAGGTTACATTCATAGAGTAAGTGTGCAAGTTTTGTTTCAAGCAACAGTTTTATTGTTATTATCTTAACCTCCATCACACTAAATTAAGTGTGAGTTTAGCACACCTAGCAATGATAAGGTTACATTCATAGAGTAAGTGTGCAAGTTTTGTTTCAAGCAACAGTTTTATTGTTATTATCTTAACCTCCATCACACTAAATTAAGTGTGAGTTTAGCACACCTAGCAATGATAAGGTTACATTCATAGAGTAAGTGTGCAAGTTTTGTTTCAAGCAACAGTTTTATTGTTATTATCTTAACCTCCATCACACTAAATTAAGTGTGAGTTTAGCACACCTAGCAATGATAAGGTTACATTCATAGAGTAAGTGTGCAAGTTTTGTTTCAAGCAACAGTTTTATTGTTATTATCTTAACTTCCATCACACTAAATTAAGTGTGAGTTTAGCACACCTAGCAATGATAAGGTTACATTCATAGAGTAAGTGTGCAAGTTTTGTTTCAAGCAACAGTTTTATTGTTATTATCTTAACCTCCATCACACTAAATTAAGTGTGAGTTTAGCACACCTAGCAATGATAAGGTTACATTCCCGCACGCTATGAAAGTGGTGTAATGAATCTATTACAGCGCCGCCGCGCCGGTGAGCCATTAAACAAACTCCTAAATCATTTGGCAAATTGATTTGTGTTCGCCCGTAGATTTATCGCGAGTCCGGGAGCCGCGCTGCCGCGCCGGCCACGGGACACGGGACACGGGTTACACCCGGGATCATGTTTACAATCTATACCTACCTGTATCATATTGTAGTTGATAAAATATAGCTCTAAATATAACCCATGGTTTTATTTCTAATTAAGGAGATAACAGCCAATATACTAACATATTAGTATCTAGTAGTAATATTAGTAAACCGTAACAGTAGTCATATATTTCTAAGTGCTAGCTGCAAAGTCATATCAATCGCTATTCAAAAATAAATGAAGGTTGGTTCAGTACTTTGAGGGTACAATTTAAATTGTGTTAATTGTGCTTGTATGATCCGGTAGTGTGTGTGGCTGGCATCAAAAATGACAGGCTTTATTAGTTATTGCAATGAATTATAGACAATATTGACTTGTGAACTAATGACATCCAAGGCAAAGCCGATATTTGTTAAATAAATCACTGTCTCCATACGGAAGCATTCGTTTCATAAACCGACGTAATGTTCGACGTGTGATGGATGGCACCTCGATGTGTTGCCATCATTATTCATACGACATTGTTTGTTTTGTGGTGAAATAGTCTTCAGTTCCTACTTGCTCAATGAACATTAGGGACTGAAGTGTAAATTACAACTTATACCAGTTAATAGAAAGCAAAGAAAAACTTAGGCAGGTACTCGATTTCATAGCTAAACAAGTTTACTCATTTTCTTGATCATACTAAAAACACCAACCTTAGATGCTTAGTTAATGAGATAAACCATGTATTTTTTTAACGATTTATTGCTTTTTAAATTATTTCATAAATGTAGCTACTTAAATTTTAAAGATAATCGACACATCAGCCCAAAAACGTTGAAATAAGAACTAAAGTTTTCTTGCGACTAAAGTGCGACTAGGCAGTCCCTTGGCGAGAACTTTTTGCGCGGATCAACTTATTCTTATTTGTAGAAAGAAGTCAAACGACGGGGCTTTGTTTTTTGTGTTTTGGCGTCCCCGGGGCGGCATTATTGTGTCGCGGACAAACACAGGCACGATGGCGGCAAATGTCGCTCGAAATAACATCTTGCTGAGTAAAGGAGGGTACTTGTACAATATGGAGCTGCAAAGTGCGGCAGGATTCAAGAAATGCTGCTATTTAAGACCTGCTCTTATGTTCATCAAATCATAAAACATGTTTTCCTCCTATGTTATTTGAAAACTCCTATATGTAGTTTTTTTATAAATCCTAATTTGTCTCGTACCAAAAACATGAACAAAATGCATGATTTATTTGACTGATTGATCTTAAATTGTTATCTTTGGGCTGATACTTAATTTTGATTTACTGTTGTAATATTTTATTACTGTTAAGTATTACATATTTAATAATATGCTTTACACACATATCCGACCCACATTGTATGCTTAGCGATCTCCAAAGCGAGGCTGCACCAGTTTCTACTATGCAAATAAAATATCAATTTTTACTATTACCAAGTTACTGCTTACCATCAAGCAAATTGTGGTGATGTGATAATTTGTTTTAATTTAAAACATATATAAGCAGGTTTAGCAGATGGCTAAAATAGATGTGAATGTATGCTCGTTATTTAGTATTCTAATTGATTTCAACAGCTGTTTACACATGACGATAGAGATGTAAATATTTCAAATATTTGTACAAGAATTTACTCACGTAATTTAAATATATCACAACCTAAATTAATGTTAAAGGAATATGTTGCTCTTATTTTTAATTTGGTATAATTTAACCACCACTGTTAAATACAAGTTTTGGTGCAAATTATTAGCTACTTTTCTAACATGCAAACAATGATTTTGGTTTTTGTACAATAAATACCTTATTTTCATGTTACCACAGACATTCAAAACCGTATTTTACCAAATCTATTATTTTATTGATTCTCAGAAAGTCGCCACCACTAACTAGGCTCCATCCCCGTATCCCAAGTAAACTAATCTAAACACTAAATGAGTAGTGTAAAGGAGGGCTCCGAACAGGTGGCGCTTGTTTGATGTTGCCATTACACAGACCTAGGAACGTGTTCGATCTACTTCTTCTACTTCACACAAGTTCACTAACTATCGGGTTGCCACTTGGAGTTGTCTAAACGATGTGGCGAATAGACTCCTTGTTGTGGCGATGAACTTGGAATTAGTCAAATATGCCTGTATAGAGCAGGGCTAATTAAGATAGGCAACTGTTATTTAGAGACGTTGGCGTAGCTTGCTAGTACGTTATAAATAGTGTCAGTGTCATGAGATGAAATAATTGGGGTATTTGTACTGAACCAACGTATATTGTACTCTGTACTCTGTGGTGTAACCAGCGTGCATTTTCCAGAACGATATTCACTTTTGTCAGGATCAATAAAGATAAAAAAATAGATTTATTTTTATTTGCAAGCACACCTCAAACTCTTCTTCAAAGAACAGTTTTATGATAAACATATAGGTCTCAGAAATATCTTATCTATGCTTCTACTAATCGATTCCGGACCGAAAATGATCATGATGCGATTTAATTAACTTTGTTCAATTTCGAATACCAAAGCGGTAAAATATTTAATTTTAATGTCTTTAAAATAGGACGAATGGAACAAAATTGTCTCTACGGTATTTTAGAAAACTTGTAGTTTTGTTTTGTCGTACAATTAGGTATGTATGTATAAACAAAATCCATAATATTAATGAGGTACAATAATTGTTGATACTGGCGGTTACAACCATTTGAAACGCAAAATTTCAGGTAAGGGAAAAATCGGTTCATGCAAAACTATTCTGTGAGTTAAATTTTGTGTTTGTAAAAAATATCTCTTTTATGCGAGAATACACAAATGATTTCAATATTTTAACAAGTCACCTAGATGGCCGGTAGTAGCGATATAACTTGAGACACTCAGCGCTGACATTCAAGATTGCAGACTCTATAAGTAGGGGTAATGAGCCACCATTGCTGTCTCGGTAATTCCTCGACAACTCTCAAATATTCATACTAAATGACTCTGTTTTACATTTCGCTGACTATGCTTTAAAAATGCTTTTCTACAATAACCCGGTGGTTTTACCGGCGCGACTAAAACGTGGTAGATGGTCATTATGAAAAATAGCAAGAGTTTACTCTGAGTATGCAAATGCTCTTTGTAAAACTTTATCAAGATTTGTGATATTGTTTTGGCAAGGTAACAAGCTAACAAATTTGTAACACAATCCACACTGTGGTGATACGAAATCAGTGTTTCACAATTTGCTTTTATTCTACGTGAGTAGTGACGTTTTAATATATAATTAAATTCAGTGAGGTTAGTGTAATGCACTTTACCAATCTTGTATAAATAAAAATGACTTCTTTTTTTTCCTTCTTTGCTCTGTTATTTAAGATTAATTCAATACTTGCTTGCTTATTCGGTTTATTTGTTAGGTATTAAGTAATTAATCGATAAGAAATTTGGAATGAATATCAAGGTACCTAATTAATGGGTTAAACGAACAGATATACTAGTATTGCGTGATTAGGTTATTTATACAGTTTTGAAAACATTGATCTGAAATTGCGTTGTCTTTGCGTCACACCTTTTTCATATTTACACAGTTAAATTTAAATGTAGTAAATGTCAAATTCTTTTGAACACATTTTTACGATAATTACGATCAAACACATATACCTACATATGTTCACTAACTATGAATTATGAAACCCGTACGAGTTATTCAATAAAACTGATTACTGACATCATTATCTTTTAGGAAATTAGTTCCATTTTTAGATTATTTGGCCAATTTGAAACCGACACACATATCATTAATAATTAAATCGATACAATTTAATATGACTTCATTTATCTGAGTAAAAAAGTCGGTCCAACTGTATCACAGCGTGTAATCATAAAGTGCTTTAAGCTCCATCACATCGCACAAATGGCAAACAAACTGCCCTCCGGTCGCCAATAACTGTCATATAGTAGTGTGCTATCTAACACTCGTAAATAGTGTATTTAGTTCAGGAAATGTGAATTTTGTTGGGTATTTGAGCTGTATTTTTGCGTTATCACTCCCCGGGCGCGGGGCAGGGCCGCTATTTGTATTAGTTAGCTGGAAGGTCACATACTAATGTTGTTGTTTTTTGTTGTTCGTGTTCGCTTCGTAGGCATGACTATGTACACTAAACTCGTAAAAGGACTTGTTTCTTAAAAATATTATTATAATGCAAACATTTTTTATGTACTGAGTGAGACATTCCATTGCGTGTATCTTTCCATTGGAAAGCGTACCCGCAAAAAAAATTAATTAATTTGCAAGTTGACTTGATCATACAATTGTGAAAAAAAGATACTATGTATTCAATTTTTAATGCAGCATCTTATTTCTCAAACTAAACGACAAAATAATCGAGTTAAATTATAATCCGCTTTAACGTAGACTATTTCCAGGCATCTCATATTGCTTCAGCTCCGGCTGGATCGATTTTAATAAAATTCCCGCCACAAAGGCTGACAATAGCTCTCGAGATCTCTATTGTCGTCAGCCGCCATATTGGCTCGGAGCTTGTCTTGTTTCCATAAAATAATACCAACAGTTTACCTACCGCATGCTTTGTTGCATGAGAGACAAACAATAAAACAATATCGCGAGCACACAGACATACAAGCTACTCGTATTTATCTTTGATGTGTGTGTGTATATTGGCATGTTCTTTAGTTATGATTGCTGTTATAGTATTTTCTTGACATATATTTTGTAAGGCATTTGAACAGTCCAAGCCTTGATTGATTTCATTAAATAGTCTACCAGACAATTGATCAGTTGACCTCTTTGTATTATTTTATAATTTCATAAGAATTAAATTCCTTATCAAATGAGCTTGAGTAACCAACTGTAAAATTCAGTAAATGGAATTTCTGCAATAATTTATTAAACGTATAGGAAGATGAAATACTTTGATCGTTATATAAAATTATTTACATAAAATAAAAATAACATGAACACTATCAACATAAAGCCTTCATAGCGCCTGCAGCGGGATGAAGCCGGTGCCACCACGCTGTCCGCAGGTTAACGGCCCGTTAACGGTCGTTATTAGTTAATCGCTGCTGTTTGATTAAACCAGCGTTTTTGCCCCGACTTGGGTTTTTGCAATACGTTTAATTAGACTACCTCCCCCCCTCCTCATTTATTATTCTCCCTCCTCTCATGTAGCTGGCAAACGTAAAACCGCTATTGGTTGATATTAAAACTGGACAGCTTTTGGACCGGATGAATTGTGGTTAAGAAAAAGCCTATTAAATATAATTTCGAACGGTCTTACTTGCTTGTCTTCTGCATGTTGTATTTGTGTCGTATACTAGCAACGCCCCGTGCTAAAAAAGGGATCAATGTTGATTCAAGAGCTAATCTACCCCTACACCAAGTTTCATTCAAACCGGGTCAGCCGGTCAAACGCGAAGAAGTATCAAACATACACACACATGTACACACACAACTTATGTTTTATAATATTAGTGCAGTGAGATGTGATGTTACTTAGCTAATATTATCTTTATTTTTGTAAAAAAAATATCCACAAAATGGACTCGGCCCACATTTTGATCTAAGTTTTTATGTTGAGAGCTAAGGGCGGAAGGAAAAACGGAAGCAAATTATGTTTATTTGCTAATGTTGGTACTAGCAACCGGAAACTGCTGGCTTAATTAGAGTTATGAAAACTTTTATGGCTTTTTATGGAAATGAGATAACAGAAATAAATAACAAAGTTGTTTCTGTGTAAATTATTGTTGTAGACAATATAACGGGGTGAGAACATGTCTGTGAGCTTGTTTGTTGCGATGTTAGTCACGGGCGTGACGTCAAGGGCATGACGTCTGATAAAATATATCTAAAATTGCTCTCAGATTACGATAGCGTAGAAATAAGTGCAAACAATCCAACTGTAATTAATGTTATATTTGATAAGTTAGTATTCATTCATTCAATGACATCATGTATCCAGATGTTATATTCAATTCGAACATAATTAGTTATGTTATCAGTTGGGCTTTAAAATAAATCATTGAATGGCCAAGGATATCAAACTAACCATCATAATCCTTCCAGTTCCATTATGTGTAGTAATTTAAATGTTACACGTATACTCATACCAATCTTTTTAATCGATGGCTTAACTATGTAAATCTATGTATAACCCCGAGGAGAAGGACAAAGAGCCTACACTCCACCACACAGGTACATTACATCCTAGTGTGGCGATCAAAATTGTATTAGAATATTAGTTTTCGATCAATAAAGTTATTTTTATCTTATCTTTTAGCTGCAGAAACACTACTCGCATATACTCATCACTCAATCATCTCGATTAATTCCTATTTTTGCAAATTTAATCCAAGTATACCGATTGACGTGAACTATCTAGTTAAACTGACACGTGCAAATATCGATTGATATAATATTTGACTTGTGTATTGTGCGGGTACTGCCAACTGTGTAAAACAAATACATCGCCTTATGTGTATAAAAGTATAAAAATACCAAATACGTTTTATTACTGAAATGTTGTACAGTCGTGACACATATGAGCTATGGCGTGGTTGTGTGATTTTATTAAAATAGTATTAATGTTGAGTGGTTTCACTCAAAATCTGTGTGGAGTGTCAGACAAGGCGAGTGCCCCGCTCTTGTCGACCCCCTTGAGTGCTAACTTGCCCCTCTCTCCGGTGCCCGTGGTCAAAGACTTGCCCCTGTCCTCGTTGCCCGTGGTTGGAGATTCGCCATTGCTTAAATCAGATGAAGCTGCTACAACTCGTGTGCTCGATGCTACTGAGACAACTACCGTTAAGGATACATCCGTTATTATGACTTCTACTACTGATGATGCTACCACCGCTGATGCGACTACTGAAGTATCTACTACTGTTGCATCGCTTCAAAGTGGGCTACTACCTGCAGATGGTATTCTACCAGATATAATTCCAGCAAAATCAACTCCATTAGTAGCTGGCGGACTAGATATAAATAATGAACAAACTGCCAACGTACCGATACCAGTAAAAATACCCGACTTAACACCGTTACAGAGGTTTGTTCAAGCGCTGCAAAAACTGAAAGTGGATAAAATTGGAGACGGATACGACAAAAAAACGCAAGATTTGATACTTCGTAATTTTGGATCAAACAGCGTAGCTAAACACTACAACACCACGCAGTTTGTACAGCACTGTGCTCGTCGGATCGAAGAGTACACGGTGAAAACATCCGACGGCTATTTCTTGAAGCTGTTCCGCATCCCCGGCGCTGGCTCCCCGGTGTTGTTCATGCACGGCCTGCTGTCCAGCCCCGACGACTGGCTCACGCTGGGATGCAAGAAGTCTGCTCCTTACATGGCGGCCGCCGCGGGACATGACGTGTGGCTCGGCAGCGCGCGTGGGGGCAAGTACTCGCAGCGACATGAGACACTCGACCCGGCCGACGACAAGTTCTGGGACTTTAGTTGGCACGAGATCGGCGTCACAGACTTACCGACCATCATCGACTTCATCCTCATTTACACCAATCGACCGAAGTTGTCCTACGTGGGCCATTCCCAGGGTACGACTAGCGTGTTCGTGTTACTTTCAGAGAAGCCTGAATACAATGATAAGATTCATTTGGTGGTGGCGTTGTCACCCGTAGTCTGGATGGGCAATTTGTTCAATCCTTTACTTCAAGTGCTTAGTCAGTTTACAGATGACACTGAAGTTTTGACGCAAGCTATCGGTATGGGCCAGTTCGCGTTGAGCGGCGAGTACGCAGCGGTGATGCGCACCTTCATATGTGGCACGTCGCCGACAGCGGCAGCCGTGTGCGACCCGGTGCTGTCCTCCATGTACGGCTTTTCGCCGGAGTACAAGAACTTCAAATTCCTCCCGGTCCAGACCAGCCATATACTGACGAGTTCGGCGAGCAAGCAGGCGATTCATTACATGCAAGAGATACGCTCGGGCAAGTTCCAGAAGTATGACTACGGTGCGGAGCAGAACCAGCTGGTGTACGGGGCGTCGGAGCCGCCGGAGTACCAGGTGGAGAGGGTGACGGTGCCCACGGCCCTGTTTTACAGCACCAACGACTGGTTGGCAGCCGTGTCGGACGTGCAGCGCCTCGAGGCCAGCCTGCCCAACGTCGTCTACTCGGAGCAGATACCGCCGGCGTACAGCCACGTAGACTTCCTCTGGGCTAAGAATGTTGACCAGTATGTATATTCGACAATGCTAAATCTGTTACAGCAATTTGCTATAGAAGAAGATTATCCTTATTAATGCTTAGCTGCATAAAATTTACTACCCTATATTTAAATTTGGACATTTTTGACATTTTAATTTTAATATTGTTTTTATTTTTATTGATTGTGAAATATGACTTTATATAAATTTAATATTTTAAAGTGAATTATAGTATTGTGAATATGGACCAATGTCTGAAATAAATGATTTTGAATTTGAATTCGAATTAATGCGTGTTTAGTCTAACCTGTCTTTTAAAATAGAAAAATAATATTTTTTTAAGAATGTAAAGTTCTAATTAGGATATAAATTATTGTACCTATACCACTATTACCACATTATTATCCGCAATTTGTCAATAAATACACAAACCGGGCACATTTTGTTTTTTACCGAAATAATAATAATATTTTTTGTGCATTTGTTTTATTTTAATTTTAGCATATAATAGCACAACCAGCCTTAACTTTTAAATGACACTTACCTATATGCAATTAGATTCAGTGGCTGGAACAATTCCGTGCATCATGTTTATCTTGTTTATCACGTGTCAGTAAGTTACTACTAGCCTAGACACGGCCACAATTATCAGCACACTAGAAGCGCCTATGGTGAAAACCGTAATAAATTAAGATAAAAAGCAGTCTATTTGTTAATCAAGGCCCTACTTCCATACTTGGTTTTGTCTAGATCAGTTCATCCATCGCGTGAAGTAACAAGTACACACATGAATTTTCGCCAAATATTAAGGACGAGCTCCCAAGAAGAGCGAGATGGCAATACATTTATTGCGACAAGATTCTCCAAATTCCCTCTATTTGAAAGCTTAGAACTCCGCTTGAGAGAATAAATTCACTGTGGAAAAAAATATATGTTATTCTGTATAGTTTTTCAAAGAGATTGTAATTTTAGAAATTTCGATACTTTGTAACATGAATCCAAAAAAAAATTTTTAAGTTAACCCTTGTTTTGTCATGTATTTCCCTGAGGCTCCGAAATGGGGAGAAATAATACATACCTTTCTTTGAAGGAAATGTGCTACACATCATTTTGCTATTTTTGGCACATTAGGATTATCAAAATATTGGTTTTTCGATTTATTATGAATTGTTTTATAGCTTTTGCAACCTATTTTGAGCCGATAGACGCGTGGGCGTCGACGTTCATCAGTAGCTAGCTAACGTTCGTACGGGAAGCACGTGCCACTCCGCGCAGCTCCATGCTCCAGTTTTCGAAATATGAAACGACTCTAACTATTGCTCCAACTCGACAGTTTGTTTGAGCTACTGCTAGTGTATGGTAGTGCTGGGTTGGTTACGAATAAAACGATTTCTAGATATATTTTTTTATAAATTTGAAATATAGCAACAATACAAGTAGCAATTAGAAAAATCATATTATTAATTAAAAAAACAACGATACAATAAAAACATTTTTTTTGTGTAATAATGTATTTGAAATTTATTGAATATTTATATTCACCCATTGCAATAATAATAATAACATCTCAAATTCCAAAATAAAACAAATTTCAACATGATTTCGTTTTTAGAACCATTTTTTATTTCAAATTATATTAATACCTTATGTCTAAATAATAAAACAAAATATTTCAATTTAAAATAACATAATATTATTACATCTTTCCAAAACCGTTTTTTATAGTGCAATCGATATTAGACTTTATGCCGCCGGTATAGAACCGCTCTACTTGTCAAAGCCTAACTAGTTTCAAATAACTATATATTTTCTAAACATGAGTTGTCGTTTTTCGTTCGTTCTAAACCCATTTTTTTGTAGTGCAATGGATATTAGACTCTATGTCTTCGGCATAGAACCGCTTTACCTGTCGAAGCCAAACCACTTTCAAGTAACTACATTTGTAAACATGCAAAAATAGACTTAAAACGTATTGACATAGAGCTCACATTTGACATTTTTGTTCGTAATTGTACTACGTTTTATTTGTGACCGAATGAATGGTTTGCATACAAGCGTTCGTTCCTTTTTTGAGTAACTAGTTTTCAAAAGCGTTTGCATCTAAAACGGATTATATTACCGTGCGTTAGTAATAAAATAGCAATTAGTAATATATTAGATACTAAAAATATTTTAAAAGTTTGTACTTTTGCACTAACATTTTTTGTTATGGTGATGGTGCTTTTCTAACCAACGGACATTTTAGTGCGAAATATGCCGAGGCGAAAGAAAAATAAAAAACACCAACAAAATCAAAATTGCGCAAGTCGTCATTTGAGCACATGGTGGCGGCGTGGTGGTGGATATAGGTACAAATCTACCTTTTTATTTTTATATTTTACCTTACTGCTGCGTAAGAATAATGACGTGTTATGCCCGATCCACAAATACAGTAACGAAACATAGGTAGGTACCTACACAGGGACAATAATAACTATTGGTAGTGCAGTAGGCGGCCTTATCGCCTTATTCGCCGATCGAATTCTACCAGGCAACCTTTGGATGGACATAAAGCGAGCTACATATACGTATTGGTCGTACCTATATAGGTAGGTACCTACTGAAATATGTGTATGTATTTATAATACCTAACCTATAATAATATGTAAATATAGTCGTAAAACTATCTTCAAAAAATATTATTATGGAACTACGAAAGTACTAGAAGTAACTATAGGTACCTACCTGACTTCAATTCGTTTGATCGTCCAGGATAACTTGATCTTTGCTACTAAAATAGCCCGACCCGCTTGCAGCTCTCAGAATCTGGCCGCTCTGTCGTCTCGCGGGCTCGTGGTTGGTTCGGTGAAAGGTCGTAGGTACCTAGTAGGTAGGTTATTAGCGCTAGCGCTATTATAAAATAGGTGGCGCTTACGCGTAATCAAAAACAAACTCTAAAAGAGTAGTAAATCAAGACTACTCTTTAGTTGTACTCTTGATTTACTTCTATCACAAAATAAATATAGGTACCTACTTACCTAGGTACATAAGTTGCATTAGGCATTCTCGAGTGTCAATCTGCTGGCCCTTCCTGCATGGCATCTCTACCTAGGTCGGTAGGTACATAAAATAAAACCGTCCAAATGTTTTATTTTCACATCACGGATTTCGTAGAAACATAGTTAATTTACCTATAAATTACCTAAATATAACAATCAAACTTGTTAGGTATATTTTTTTTACATTATAACCTTTTTAGGGGTTCGTCCGTACCTCAAGTAAACCTAATAGACATCGATCTATCTAATAGATTATTTTGTTGCCCCTCTGTTCTACCTGTTCTTTCTTGTTTGATCAAGTTTATTGCTTTCTAAGTACCTAGGTATCTGTACGTACCAACTGAAGTTCGTCTGTCCGTCGGTCTGTCACCAGGCGATATCCCATGTAGCGTGATAGCAAGACAGATGAAATTTTCACAGATGACGTATTTCTGTTGACGCTATAACAACAAATACTTACTAAAAAATATATTTATTTTTTGCTTTAGTGTTATTAGGGTTCCGCGTTATTAATAATGAAATAATGGATTTTAGTATGTTTGTTTGTGCAAAACGATGTGTGCGAGTATAATTCAGTTCAGCAGAATTCAGTTGAAAATAAATTAATAATGTAATGTCTATTTCTATATTTTATACCTATGATTTTTTTTATTAAAATTATAACCTAAACATTTGTTTTAATTACTGCAAAAAAATAAGATAGTAGTTATTTCATAATTATTATGTATTACTATTATTGTAATCAGGAGTCGTCGTGCAGTAGTAATAACAATGATGTGAGCGACGGTGAAGTCGTGAACAATGTCACCAACAGCACCGATTGTAGCGTTCAATTTATAGAGATGATGATTTTTGGAAATCCAAAATGGAGTATCCCTTAGAGCTATTTTACAAAGAATGCATATTACCAGAGCTAATTGACCCTCGTCACACGCGAAAAATGCCTATAAGAGATCCGATACACATACAAGTAGCAATAGAATAAAAAAAAATTAAAACAAGACAAAGAAAACTGTAAACGCAAATGGAACAAAAATTCTAACGATAATAATGGGCAAAAAGTTACGGTAATGGACGCATCGCAATCTTTTGAAGAATGGACGAAGAGTCCAATCTCCAAAAAACTGCGGCCAGAATTCATTTCTCCCAATGACGAAGGCGATGGCGACAATGAGATGATGTACAATAACATTCAAAACTGTAGCCGTCAATTAGATTTTAACGAGTTTTAATACATGCGCATTATTACATAAAAAAAGCTCCGTCCATAGAAAGCTTCAAGACTCAAGTAAAAATATGGTATTTGTCATCATTACAGTGAGATCTATGTAGTTCCTTTGCTATCATCATCTATGTATGTGTATGTGTATAGTATATACTCAATCAGTATTTATTAACAATATGTATTAATTTATATATTATTTTTGGTATATTGTTATTATATGTATTAGGGTGTATGATTTATATGTATAGTTTATTAAGTAGGTTTGTAGGATGTATTTTTAATCTAATCTTTTCTTCTTTATTTATTTTATTGTATACCACGTCCTCTGTTATCTCTTATTTATTCCTTTCCATCCAATGGTTGCCTGGAAGAGATTGCTTTTAGCAATAAGGCCGCCACTTGTGGCACTAGTATAAGTATTTTTTTCTTCTTTCCTTTTAATTTTATCGTGTGTTACAATAAAGAATTTTCTATCTATCTAATCTTTTAAATGGGCTGATAAACTGTTTTGGTACATTTATTGTACTAGTAAATAATTATAATTAATAATGGAGAAATGTGTGTTTAATTTAAATATATAAAGGCACATAAGATATTAATAACACATTCGTATTTTTTTCGCCAGACCCATATAAATACGCCAGAGTAGTTCCTAGTAGATGCTTCGTCAAATTAGAACTCGCAAGCGGCGATCTCTAGAATTCTAGATTACTAGCGGCGCCCCGTGGTGTTTCCCGCGTTTCGTAGTTATAATATTAATGTAGGGCCTAAATATCTCCTTGCCAAATTTAATCCAAATCGGTTCAGCTGTTTAAGCACAAAGAACGGCCAACATACTTACACCCTCACAAACTTTCGTCTTTATAATATTACTGGGATGGGATTGTACGGAACCCTTCGTGCGCGAGTCCGAATCACACTTGGCCTTATAATTAATTTATAAGCCACAATAATTCTTCTGCTATTCGGGGTTCCCAGAGAATATATAACACTAATTAGCTGCGTTTCATTTGAAACTGTTTTCGTGTAGGTGCCTAACTCGTGCATAAGTATTTTTTTTTATATTGAAGCGCCATATACTTTCGCCGATTTTATACCAGGTAAGTACCTAGGTATTACAAGTTACATACTACTGGATTAATAATTTAGTAGGTAAGTGCTTACTGATTTCAAACAACTGTAAACAAAGTACCTATATAACTAGTTACCTACATATATGTAATATAAAGTTATAAGTAAATTATTTAATACCGATAAGGTAACTACCATATACCACGTATATTGAACCTACTTATCAATTACCTCTATCTGTATTGGTATGAAATAATAAATACCCATAACAACAAACAAGTAGCAATTTGAAAAATTATACCGACTTTTTTCAGTGACCATATACCTAATACTGTACGAACTAATTTGACTCCCTTCTCAACAACCCGCGCCGCGTCCCGCGCGCGAGTCGCACCCTAGCCGATCCCCGGCGGGCGCGGGCGCGCGGCGCGGCCCCGTCATGTTAGCACGTCCGTCCGCTACGCCTTGAACATGATTATGACCGGCTACGCCGTTTCTTATTTGAGCAATTGTCGTGTGTATTGAGCGGCAAGTGCGGGGCCGGGTAGGCAATATCGGTCACGTGGTCTTTGGGAAGCGCCACCTTAAGTAGGAAGTTGAAATAAAATAGGATAGCAGGAAGTAGGATGTTACTGACCGGCCTGCGTGCGCATGTCCCGGGAGAGCACGGTGCCTTGCGCGTTGGAGGCGCGGCAGCGGTACACGGCGGCGTGCACGTCGGGCCGGTACCCGCCCGCCGGGAACGGCAGGAACACCAGCGTGCCGTTGTCCAGCACCTCCCTGCAACATATCAACAAAATCAATCAATATTACACAATATTGGGAATCTTCTCCTTATAGAATGACAATGGCCATCTCTGATGTCGATTGTTTATGAAGCCGCCCTAAGGGCCTCTGACATGCGCACATAAACCATACTTCCAAGTACAAAGATATTTGTTATTACCACAGTTAAGTAACATGATCTCAGAATACATAATACAACACACGATGAAAGATACACAAAAAACCAGGCTCCTAAGTTGTATTAGAAGTAATTAGTAGGTATGTTGTAGGCTTGTGCGCGCTCGGTCACTGAGCGGATCGCTCCAGACTAGTACAATCGTTGAAATGTACTAGTTCGGTCTTTTAGATCACTAGTACAGTGAATGAAACGACGCGCGACGTCTGTTCGCTTCATGCTCCTTGTGGAATGTGATCATCAATCGGCCGGAATCAGGATCATTGTGGAGAGGTAAAAAAAATATTTTTTTTAAATATTTTTAAAACATTCTAAAAATATTTAATGAAAGCGAGAATGAGAAGCGAACAGACCTCGTTTCATTCACTGTACTAGTGAACTAAAAGACTTCCTTGTCGCTCGCGCACGCTGAGAGCCATTCGGATACGTTCGGTCGATCGGTCATTCGTTTATTCGAGAGCGTCACTGTTCGCGGTTCTCTGTGCTCCGGGTGAACTAAACATACTAAAGAGCAGAATGTTACGGAATAGTTCGGTCTAGTACAGTGTCGGGAATTAGGTTTTTTTTTTTTTTACATGATATAGTCTTACGCTTGACTACAACTTGCCTGATGTTAAGCGACGTTATAGTCTACGATGTAGCGCGCTTGCCTAGAAGAAACCGGTTTACTCTCGACTTGAAGACCGACAAATTATAGTTCAAGGGGAATAGAGATTCGGGCAAGGAGTTCCATAGTTGGGCTGTTCGCACTTCGGTCGTTCGGTCTTTTTAGTTCTTAGTACATGTACTACACAAGCCTAGTATGTTGAACATTACGAATATTCCTACATTAAAATTAAACTTAAATCGCAATGGAAGCGGTGAATACTATTAATTATTATGCAAAGCACGTTTTACTTGCATCTTTCCTACACTTTTCCATTGTTTGGTTCCTTTTGACTTTGACAGATCTAAATATTTTGATGCATAACGTACAGCACGTTTTTTAAAAGACTTTATTTTATTTTGCCAATAGTTGTAAAACAATCGAATAATTTTAACATTTTCAAACCATACTATTACAAAAGCATAATATAAAGTACAGTATGTTTGTGGGTCTGTTTGTTCCTATGTAACACCACAGCGGAATGACGGATTGCCATAATTGTTGATACGAGAGGTATGAGATGATCAATAATAATATGACGAGCAATATAGGCCTGTTCTTATTTCGAAACAATACGGCCAAAGTCGCGGGCATTCACTAGTTTGGCAGGTAATACATACATACTTATTTAACTTCCAATATTTGAAAACAAGATTTTATAAATTTTAATAATGTCTGAATATATGAATATGTATATAGGTAATGAAGATATCAAAGAAATTCTAATTTCATGTTCGCAATAAAAATGTGCTAATTAACGACGTCTCCATCCGTAAACACAATTTGTCAAAGCTAATAATTTTCTATTACTCCATAATGATTCTGCGGTGAGCTACTTCCAACTTCTTGAAAGCAATAAAACGATACAACTCCAACTTTGGACGTAAACCGTCCGCAATCGACTCTGGCAAAATTATTTTTGGGTAAAAAAGTCCATGAAAAAGCCGGCCGAATTAAAGAGGAATTCCGTTGCCTTTTGTTGGAAAAAGGCTCTTCGTTGGAATCCCGGGCCCCGCGTAATTGGCGCGCCCTGGCGGACTCGCGGGGAGGTTTTAGACGCGGACACTACGCATGAAGAGAATATAGACTGGTCGTTTTTACCACAAAATAGGCTCACGTTTAAATACAACCTGCTTGATACTTATTTTGTGCTGTTGGTAAGCACCACTGTAGTCTAGTTAGGTGTTTATGTAAAGCGGTGGTGGTTTAATTGGCCGATTGATCTTATATATTTATTTATGTAATCTATTAGGTAATTAATTGGTTGCATGGTTTGGTTAGATACGAGTATGTTTGATTGTTAAAGTGCAGTGTGAAGTTAACCCGTTTTACGCACTCAATGAATTTATGAAAAGCTCAATTACAGAAACTTCATTTTTTCAATAAATATTCCCTTGTGTTTTGTTTAAAGCAAATATTGTAGTCTATAAATTGATTATGTATTTTGTTTTCCAAATTAAATATTTTATTTTAATTAGGCTCACTGATTATAATAAGTGTATAGCAATAAGTATTTTTAAATAGACTGTTAAAAGTGATTACCTATGTAATATGACTTGCCCTGTACGGCGCGATGTCGTAAGGTTAATAAACATTATGATTTATGATTTGTTCCACATTGTAGTAGTAGTTTCATATCTTACGCATTAATTATTATTTAGAAACATTTTTATAATACAATCAGATCACATTAATTTCACTTAACATTACGAAATGAAATATGCGCACATCGCATATTTTATTTTAAAATTCATTCGTTTCATGTGAATATTTAAAACTAGGTTTGAAAACGAAAACGAGTAATATTTTATTGAATAACGCAAAATAAGCCCATTCTGATGTATTACAATTTTAATTTTTATTCTGAAATTATATTTTCGACAACTGTTTTAATGTAACAAAAGAACTACCTATATTTAGTTTGGATCTGTCTACTTATATATTATGAACGATGAGTATTTATTATTTTATAATTTATTCGATGAGTATTTTTTAGGCTTAACAATCATATACTGGCTTAATTTTGCACATATCTCTTCCTAACGTATAAGGTAAATCAATTTATGCGTAAGGACGAGTTGATTGAGCCATTAAACACAAGCTAACCTAATATGTAGTAACCTAATCATAACTATAAGGAATTATAATTAACACTATAATTACCTTGCCTACCATTATCAGTTATTATTTTTACGTGGTATATGTTCGCGTTTGACCACAGCCTGCCTGATGTCAAGCATTAATTATATTACTTGCTACGCCGAAACCACCAACATCTGCAAATATTGTGTCGAGTCACGTATTTTATTAAATGACAAAAGTAAGAATATAAGAAATCCAAATCAGCAAAAAGCGTCAAGACATCTATATCCGCCCGAACCATGAGTGTGATCTACAAAAGGTGAACGTAATACAATCACTATCCATGGCAGGGGTAGAGGTTACAAAGAGAATACACATTACTCGACAGATTTTATTTTCCTCCTCGATTTCTTATGTCACGATGTAAGTATAACCGATAAAATCAGAAGAGTTTTTCTATTACCTATATATAGAAGAAGATATGGTCAGATTAATTTGTTTTATCTTAACAAAAATATTAGTTGGATGAGTGAGTGACCCACACAAATGAAAAGCTCCAATATGTATGTCGTTCGTGTACAACCAATACAATAGGTATCTAATTTCCTAGCATGTTTTTGTTGAATCAGGGTACTTACTGCTAGAAAATAAAAAACAGCTAAACGACGTATATTTGTTTTCTGAATCTGCATAAAAGTCACGTCGCGACAATTTATTTCATCGAATAGATAAATTATGCAAATAACAAGGAAACAGTACAGATAACGGAGGAAAATTAACGAACCGGGCCATTTGTAATAATTACGTCTAAAGAACGGAATATTTTGACGATGTTTAGTTTCATTTGTGGGGTGTCAGGGAAAATAACCGGGAGATGATTCGTGTTATAAAGCAGTAAATAGAATACTTTATAATAATTTCCATACTGATGCTTTCCCGGATTCTAGAACGACAAACCGTTGAATTTTCCATTCTGATCAATTTCTCCCTGCATACTTTTGTTGGTGGATTTCCATCAATCAATTTGCAACACATTTAATGTGAGAATTAATAAAGTCATTTATTTATTTCAGGCCTATTGATAGCTATTCAAGAGTCTGGATGAAAGCGCGAAAAGAAGTCTAAAAAAACATACAAAATTTTTGCTATTGCAATAATGTACTCTCGAAATCTTGTCCTCGTCTAAGATAATCCCAAGCACCGCAACTCACCTGTTACTCCCTCCCCCCTTGATCCCCCTCCCCCCCACATACAGCGCGCGGTCGGAAATGATCCCCCTCTAGTCTCCGGAGACACACGTGGTTACCCTACACAGGATATTAGGACATTCATCGATTCAACTGCTTCAATTAACTACCGATTTACAAGGAACAAGGGTAAGAAGCAAAGGAAAATATTTTTTTACACTTTACAGCCAGGCATATAACCTCTAGGTCATCTTATACTCACACATGCGAACACTTTGGCCTAAGGTAAAGCTTGCCCGTATTGGAACTGTCTCTCAGCAACTGTTTTTTTTTAATGGAGATGAAAATTGAGGAAATCGAGAAAGTTAAAGGCATAGTAACAAAAGAAACAAAAAAATATTGATATTTGAGTTGGAGATCAGTAACAGTTTTATCACTAAATAATCTTATGATATCTTAGAATATTGTCTCATAGGTATGGATTTGTTAGCAGTGATATTATTTTTACATTGTATTTAATACTTAGTGGGACAAACAGCAGCACCATATGGTGGCATCAACACAAACGACACTGTGATCACAAATGTGGAGCATGATGTATTTGAATAATATAAACTTGACATCAATTCTAGGATTCAATTGTAATAATTTGTCACTTAAACTAAAAAAAAGGAATAATAATAATAATGTTTATTGGACACACAAATTCTTATAATACTAACACTTATTAGTTCTGCCATCAAGTTTTTATCAACTTCGTAGAACGGTATCTTCACTTAAGTTACTATATATATACTATACATATATCGTGTATATTTACTTATATCTATCGTCGTCGATATTATGTCCCTCGAGAACACGCTCAGCGCTGAGTTGATACGTCTCAATCTGTTTTACTGCTTACTTAAATAATGGAAAGTATGTATACGGCAAATATACCTTAAGTAAATAAAGTAAAGTAACTAAATGAAATACTTATACATTTGTATAGATGGCAACCATATTTTTGTATCACGTAAAATACATGTATATTGAACCTATTTGATTCTGAGTGAATACACAATCTAAAATTGCAGTTAGCATGCAGATGAAGTGCTCCTCCCAAGCCATTAAAAAGGATATCCACCTCTACGTCTTCTCATGTTGCTAGTGTTGTTAGGTAACCTAATATTTAAGGCATATATATTGTATGCAAGAGTGCTAGGTACTGGCTATAAGAGTACAGTGTAACCGCAGTACACGTTGTGACGTGTACTGCGGTTACACTGTACTCTTATAGCCAGTACCTAGTACAGCAGACATGCAATAATTGCTCGACCGAGAGCCGCCGCACTTCACACACATCAATCACAATAACACAAAGAAATGCTGGTAACAAGTAGTGTCTGCTATTAGAGAGTACCTACCCGGAGGCTGAAAGTGAAAATCTTCAACAAGTGGCTTTCCTAACAGCCTCTCGCTTAGGCGTAGAACTCACTGAGGCAGACATAGACTGCGTCTTGAGAGCAGGCCCCAAGCGTGCTCCTGGGTCTTCAAGCAAGAACTGGATGCCTAGACCCATTGTGATAAAACTACTTCGCCGATCGAAAAGGGATGAAATCATTCAAGCAGCCAAATCAAGGCGTAATCTTACGTCGGAGATTGTGTCTCAGGGTCCCGCTAAGAAGCTTTACATTAACGAGAGATTAACGAAATCCAACCGTGCTCTTTTTAAAGAAGCCAGGCTTAGGGCGCAGCAGCATAATTTTCGTTTCTGTTGGATTCGAAACGGAGCAATATTCGTGCGTCAGGCAGAGAAGAAGCCAGCTTTCCCCATCTACACACTTTCTGATCTCGATCTTCGCGTGGGCCCTGTCAGCGAAGCTGTTCCAACTGTTCCAGAGACAGGCTTATAACTTTATATATAGTACGATCTTCATAATATGTATCACGCTCATTTATTCCATTATAGTAAAAAACATTCACTTCGCAATTCTGGCTATTAGCACCACCATAATATCACCAAAAAACACACTTCTCAAACTCACTTACATCACCCTACAAAACTCATTTCACTCGCACATTCTCATTCACAAAAAGCACTTATACACACACTCCAAACGTTACAACAAGACTGACAGTCACAATTTCTTCAAACGTTTAGTTTTTCAATACTTTTAAAGATGGGTAACATTGATTTGGATACTGTTAAAGATTTTGATAATTCTTTCCACATTGACTGTCAGGCTTGTGATACGATAGAAGACTGCAAAAAATATCTTACCGATTTACATAACTTTAAACTTCTCACGCTCAACATTAGAAGTATAACTAAAAACTTTACAGATTTCTTGATTGCTTTTCATCGCTTGGAAATTAAAGTCGACATCGTGATCTTGACGGAATGCTGGCTAGGATGCAATCCATTAATAGGTCAAATTCCCGGCTATGAAAGTCACGTGACTGAAAACATCAACAACAAATCTGGTGGAGTTGTAATTTACGTAAAAGAAACCCTAAATTGCAATATATGTGAATTAAATATTAAGGATGCTGAATGTCTCAAAATTGACTTACCTGAAATTGCCATCATCTATGCTATATATCGTTCCCCTTCGTTCAGTAACATAAATCTTTTCTGCAACTCTTTAAGTCATTCAATAGAACAACTTAATACTAATCTACCTGTTCTTGTAGCGGGAGACTTAAATGTAAATATAAGAAGTCCTGTTGAAGAGATAGGCAACGAATATCTGTGCATGATGGCTGAACTAGGCATGCAACCAATAATCACTGGCAAAACACGAGAAGACTCTTGTTTGGATCATGTGTTCATAAAAGGTAAACCCGCATTAATTCAGGGAGTGATTGCTATGTCAGATATAACTGACCACTCCTTGGTAATGATGGGCATGTCAACAAACTCTTCTGCCATCAATCCACAAAAAAACGGAGTAGTCATAAAGACAGATTACAAAGCTATTGCCAATGATCTTAGGAGTGCCGACTGGTCCGATATTCTCGATGAACACGACGACGTTGATAGGGCTGTTGAGAGATTTCAGGATATCATCACGGCTGCCATTCGAAAACACTCGTATACTAAGCGTATGGATAGATCACAAAATGTATTAAAGCCGTGGATAACACCAGGCCTAATACGCTGTATGAAACACCGTGATAGGCTCCATCTTGACATGAGAAGAAATCCAAAAGATGAAGCAAAAGCAGCAGTCTATAGAAGATATAGAAATTTCTGTAATAACTTACTGCATAGACTTAAACAGGAACACGAGAGCAGTAACTTAGAGGCCAATAAACGCAATCCTAAAAAGTTATGGAAATCAATTAGATCTATAATAGAAACTCCAAAACACCGATCAACTGCTACCGAGCTCTTAAACTGTAAGCAAATGCCGCTTGACGCGGTGAACCACTGCAACCAATACTTCGCTAACGTTGGTAACCAGCTCGCTCATCAATTGCTAGAGAAACTAGGTAAGACTGAAACTGAACTAACCGAAGAAATAGCTCGTCATCGTACACACCCTGCTCACTCATTCTTCCTGCATCCAACTGACGAGTTTGAGGTGGCTAGGATAATCGACAAGATGAAAAAAGACAGCGCTCCTGGACGCGACGGTATTAAGCCTGCACTGATCAAAGTCATAAAGTTCGAGATATTAGCACCACTTACCCACATTTTCAATATTAGTCTCAGTACCGGTACTTTCCCGCAGCAATGGAAGATGGCTTGCATTACACCGATACATAAGAAAGGTCCAAAAAACTTACCTGAGAACTACAGGCCAATATCGTTGCTCGCCACCTTTTCGAAGTTGCTGGAAAAAGTTGTAAACCACAGACTTGTCACCTATTTGGAAAAATTTAACATGCTTTCGGAATCTCAATTCGGGTTTAGGCGTGGAAAATCCACCGAAGATGCTGTGGAACTTCTTTCTAGGAGAGTTTCAGAAAAACTGGATAGTGGTAAAAAATCGATAGGTATATTTTTAGACCTAGCTAAAGCATTCGATACTATTTCAGTGGAAATCCTATTAAAAAAACTAGAATTAATTGGAATAAGAGGGTTGCCACTGAAATGGTTCGATAGCTACCTAGGTCACAGAAATCAATCCGTCAAAATAGGAGAATGTATCAGTGACACATTAACATCATCATTTGGAGTACCTCAAGGCAGCGTCCTGGGACCAACCTTTTTCATACTGTACATGAATGACATTCACGAGGTAGATCCCGTTGGAACAGAGCTAATATGTTACGCAGACGACACAGTCGCCATATTCAACGGAAAGACCTGGGAAGAAGTGTTTAAAAAAGCAGAAACAGGCATGATAAAAGTCAAAAGTTGGTTGGATTCAAATCTTCTCACATTAAACATGAGCAAAACCAAATATGTCTGTTTTCACATAACTAAAGCAACCGAACCTAATCCTCTACACTCTCTAAGAATTCACTCCTTCTGCACGCTATTAAACTGTAACTGTGACTCTATTTCCCGCACTCAGACCATAACGTACTTAGGTATCACAATTGACGAAAATCTTTCTTTCAAAGCGCAGATCTCAACACTTGGGGCAAGAGTCCGAAAATTGATTTATGTAATAAAAGCTCTACGAAACTCCGCTAATAGAAAAACTCTCCATCTTGTATACACAGCCTTATGTGAGTCGATACTCTCGTACTGCATAACAACGTGGGGAGGCGCAGGATCCACCGCCATGATGAAGGTAGAGAGGGCCCAACGAGCAGTACTTAAAGTGATGTACAAGCGACCATACAGGTATCCCACAGACGATATCTATGCTGAAGCTGGAGTTATGAGCGTCCGTCAAATTTATATCCAGAGAGTTACTCTACTTGTACACAGAAACAAACACAACTTCAGTTTTAGCCAAGCAGTATCTAACAGGAGACCCATTATTTATTTATTTATTTATTTATTTATTGTTCACTTGCCCACAGCACTTACAGTTTCCCAAAGCGTGCTGTGGGCCAACCTTAAAAAAATATACTTATATTAAAATTAATCCCTATACCTAGACTTATAGTAAATTTTCCTATTATTACAAATAAATATACTACAACATTGTAATATAAATTTAAATTTCGAATGGAATATATCAAGATCTGGCATCTGTGCAAGCATGTCGTTAAGCAGACTGACAGCATGTGTTGTGGGAGCGTACCGCGCCGTGGCGGTGCGCACCACCCCGCACGGCATAGCCAGCGGGCGGCGCGGGCAGCATGCGCGCGCCGCACGCGCTCCCGCCGCCAGCGACAACCGGGATAGAACACTAGGATCGTCGATGGATCCGCGCAAGAGCTGGAAGTAATGCGATAGCAAACTGCATTTTCGCCTTACTTCCAACGCATACATACCTACCATACCATAGACGAAGAGAGACGGATACAGAAAAGGGTAGAAGCCGTATAACTTTTTGTACAAATATCTAGCAAACTTTCTTTGTACTTTTTCAATCATTTCTTTGTACTTCACCCATGAATGCCACACTGACACGAGTCAGGACAGCTTTTGCCCAACGCTTCCCAAACTTCAGTTATCCGTTTATTTATAATATATTAAACAAAAAATGCAACATCATTGACATGACATTTCGAGAAACCAAAGCAAATATCACAAAGTTTCTAATGTCTCTCACCTATAAAGAAACAGAAGAGCTGCTCACCATAGTCAAATAATACTCTTCATGAAATATCTACTCGTTCAAGTCATGCTTCTATATAACTAAACACACTTTAGTACACTCAAACACACACACTCACACACACACACTCACACACACACACACATTCACACATACACACACACACAGTTCCATGTTACTCAACTTAAGCCAGAACCTATTTTTATTTTTAAATCTTTGCAAATTTACTTTCTGAAATGAAAATAATTATTTTTTGTTCATACTATTATCAAAGAATCCGCACCGAAACACACTACAATGGACAGTTTGATTTGTGAGAGCGCCTACGATACAGGTCTCGAACCTAGTGTAGGGCTCGCGTAATCATTTAGGAACCTTTCACTCACTGCAGTTAAAAGCCATTTACTTACCTACTTAAAATAAGTTAATAGAATTAAGGTTATATTTGTAAAACGGATATAAATAAATTTTGTAATTTTGTACTTATCTATACTAATCTATACTAATATTATAAAGAGGAAAGGTTTGATTTTTTGTTTGTTTGTTTGTTTGTATGAATTGAATAGGCTCCGAAACTACTTGGCAGATTTGAAAAATTCTTTCACTGTTGGAAAGCTACATCATTTCTGAGTGACATAGGCTATATTTCATTTTCAAAAAAAATAGGCATCCTTACTAAAATTACGATAACGTAATCCAAGGTGTGAAAAAAATACCTTACATCGCGTGCGCTGCGAAAACTATTGATGATAGAACAAAATGATATACTACATTTTTTTAGAACACACCATTATCTACAAAAAATCAGCGGCAGCATATCTCTAACTATTACAGTCATGTCACAATAAGCGTTTTTTTATTGAAAAACAAAATTAAAATACCACCGCTACAAAAAGCTCTTTATTTGTACCTTGGTATTAACCCTTATCAAAATAAATGATGTATTATTTAAGACTGCTTCAATATCTTTATATTACTTTTTGAATTATTCGATTCTGACAATCCATTCAAAAGATATCACGAGTTAAAAAAAAATTTAAAAATAAACTGTATTCGGCTAGCTATGCGTTGTAGGCGTCACTCGGGCAGAGGTACGGGAGGGGGGTTAAGATCACGAAATAAACTTGCCGCGCGGCTTACTCGCGCGGTCGGCTCCCTACGTGATGGACGTGTGCGGAATTTACGCTTGATAATAATTCGTTTAGTAAGTAACTAAACCGATTTAAAAAGTTCTTTTCAGAACTAAACCCATTTATATAAAATATTGTTCACTTAGTTATTAACCTAATAAATTACTTGAATATTTTTCATGATTTTCAATTTAATTTTAATAAATAGTAGGTAGTTGTGTACGTTGTAATATAGTAGCATATATAGCTTACAGTTATGCTAATTTAGTTCAAAGGCATTTTTTCTTTTGTCATTTTGAAATGCCTAAAAGATCAAGATCTCAACTTTCTAGAAATAGTTCCCAGGCCAGGGCATCAAAAATACGTCGAAATGAGGAATCTTCATCAGAAACTGAAAATCGTCTTTCAATTCATAGACAATATGTGGCACAATCGCGTGCTAGAGAGTCGAGTACCGAGCGTTCGCAACGGCTCGCTGAACAAAATATGAGAACCGCTCAAATACGCGCGCGAGAATCCAGTTTGCAGCGTTCTCAACGGCTCGCTGAACAAAATGTGAGGACTTCTCGAGTCCGCGCGCGAGAGTCCAGTCTTGAGCGTTCAGAGCGACTAGCTGATCAAAATTTGAGAACCTCTCAAGCACGCGCGCGAGAATCGAGTCTTGAGCGTTTACAGCGTCTAGCTCAACAAAATTTGAGAACCTCTCAGGTACGCGCGCGAGAGTCCAGTCTTGAGCGTTCGCAGCGCCTTACTGAACAAAATCTAAGAACCTCTCATGTGCATGCGCGAGAGTCAAGTACTCAGCGTTTGCAGCGGCTTGAAGAGCAAAATATCAGAAATATTCAATCTCGCACTAGGGAATCAAGCTCTGAGCGTTTCCAACGCCTTCAAGATCAGAGAGAACGACAACAGACGTCAAGAGCGAGAAGTCGCAATCAAGTTTTAGCCCACAGTAAAAGATCGGCTTTTAGATACGATCCACAGATTGATTATGCTCAACAGTCTTCCGTCCAAATCGGCGACATGAATAAGATCTGCCCTAAGTGTTCAGCCAAAAAATGGGTCGATGAAACTAATGGCATGTGCTGTGCTTCTGGAAAAGTTAGTCTCCCCAGTATTCAGGAACCACCACAGCCAATAAAAAATCTTTTGACAAATAATCATTCGCTATCTAGACATTTCATAACCAACATCCGTAAGTACAATAGCCTATTTCAAATGACTTCGTTTGGCGCCAAAGAAATAAGAGAGGGTAATTTTATGCCAACTTTTAAAATAGAGGGACAGGTATATCATCTTATTGGTAGCCTTTTACCACCACCAGGCCAAAATCCACAATACTTGCAGGTATATTTCATTTCAGACGCAGATCAGCTATCATTGAGGTCTAACATAGCTCCAACGCTGAAAATAGATTTAATTAACGAACTACAGACCGCACTGAATAGCCACAATGTATATATACGAAGCTTTAAACAAAACATAGAACGCAATTCTTCGGATAATTTAAAATTAATTATTCATTCCGACCGCCCACCACAGACAGCACACCCGGGTAGATACAATGCTCCAGCTGTAAACGAGGTAGCCGTTCTCTTGGTTGACGAAGAAAAAGGCCCCAGAGATATAGTGCTCCACGGAAGAGACGGCCAACTTAAAAGGGTCTCTGAGTTACACCGATCGTATGATCCACTACAGTATCCCTTAATGTTCGTGAAAGGAGAAGACGGTTATTATTTAACCATTCCGCAGGAAGGTACAGCGCGTAACAAAACTGTGACGTGCATGCAATTTTATGCATTTAGGTTGATGGTTAGAGCTAACTGTTTTAATGCATTACATTATTACAGGGACTTATTTAGTCAATATATTGTCGATATGATGGCAAAAATGATATCGGAACGATTGAATTACATATGTCGTAACCAACAGAGACTAAGGGCTGAAGAATACATTCATCTCAGAGATGCTTTAAATCAAGACGGAAATGTTGACCCATCAAATATCGGTCAACGCGTAATCTTGCCATCTTCATTTACAGGTTCTCCGCGTTACCTGCATGAAAAAACCCAAGACGCGATGACTTATGTCCGAAATTACGGGAGACCAGACTTATTTGTCACATTTACGTGCAACCCCGAATGGCCTGAAATTAAAGCGAAACTACTACCTGATCAGCGATCTTTCGATCGTCATGACATCATTTTAAGGGTGTTTCATTTGAAAATGAAGAAATTCTTAAATTTATTCGTTAAAAATGAAATATTCGGCAAAGTGAAATGTTACATGGCAAGTGTAGAATGGCAGAAGCGAGGTTTACCACACTGTCATTTGCTGTTTTGGCTAGAAACAAAAATCCAACCAGACGAAATTGATAGCGTCATAGTTGCGGAACTGCCCAACCAACAAAACGATCCGATATTGTACGATATCGTAACAAAAAATATGGTGCACGGACCATGCGGAGAACATAACTTATCAGCACCATGTATGAAAAACGGTATTTGCACAAAAAAATACCCACGACGTTTAGTCAACGAAACTCAGACTGGAGAGGACGGATATCCAGTTTATCGTCGTCGTGATGCCGCAAATGGAGGACTGAGCGCTTCGCTAAATATCAGAGGCAGAAATTTCACTATAGATAATAGTTGGATTGTCCCATATTCTCCACTTTTGTGCAGGACGTTTAATGCTCACATAAATGTAGAGTACTGTCACTCAGTTCAAGCCATCAAATACATTTGTAAATACATAAATAAAGGATCGGACCAAGCTACATTTGGCGTCAGAAACCCAAATGATGAAGTGGAAAACTACGTAAATGGCCGTTACATAAGTACTTCCGAAGCTGCTTGGCGAATATTCGAATTCCCGATCCATGAGCGGCATCCTACAGTTTTGCAGTTAGCTGTCCACTTAGAAAATGGCCAAAGGGTGTATTTTACCACAGAAACGGCTGTACAAGTGGCCCAAAATCCACGTAAAACAACATTGCTGGCTTTTTTTGAGCTCTGTAATGAAGATGAATTCGCAAAAACACTTCTTTACCACGAAGTCCCGCAATACTACACATGGCCCAATAATAAGTTCACCAGAAGGAAGCGTGGTGAGAATGTAGTTGGCTATCCAGGCATAAAAAAAGATTCCGCTTTAGGTAGAGTCTACGGTGTCCATCCTTCTCAATCCGAGTGTTTCTATCTTAGGATGTTGCTGCACCACGTACGCGGTCCAACTTCATTCCAGTACTTGAAAACCGTTGACGGAGTTCTGAAAGAAACGTATCAAGCTGCTTGCCGTGCTAGAGGTTTGCTAGAAAACGATGACCATTGGGAAAATACTCTCAGAGAAGCTTTGCTTTCTCAATGTCCATTACAATTGAGAGAATTGTTTGTGGTCATACTTTTATTTTGTCAGCCATCGGAACCATTAAAATTATGGAACATTTTCAAAGACGATTTATGTGAAGATATTAGACACAGAATCAGACAGCAAAATCAAGACATCACCTTACCATACAATGAGGACATTTATAACGAAGGTTTGATACAAATAGAAAATAAACTGTTGCAATTAAATGACAAAAGCCTAAGTGATTTCGGATTACCATCATCAGTTCGTACAGAAAGCAATGCAGCAGAGACTATGACTCATCGCTATGATACAAATAATTTGACCGCTTTTGTCAATGAAAACCTGCCAAAGTTAGTCCCAGATCAAAGACATGCTTTTGAAACTATAGTCGATAGCGTCATTCATGACAAAAGAAAAGTTTTCTTTTTGGATGCACCTGGTGGAACGGGAAAGACGTTTCTTGCAAATTTGATACTTGCTAAGATAAGACAATCAGGGAAGACAGCAATAGCAGTTGCTTCCTCAGGAATTGCTGCAACTCTCTTGAAGGATGGCAAAACTGCTCATTCTACTTTTAAACTTCCACTATCCGTCAATCTTGAACAACAATCTACATGTTCCATCCGCAAAAATGGACCTATTGGTAAATTACTACAAGACGCCTCATTGATTATGTGGGATGAATGCACGATGAGCCATAGAGCACATATAGAGGCCGTGAACAGAACCTTACAGGATCTAAGGAACTCCTCTGCAGTCATGGGCGGGATTACTTTTGTATTTGCTGGAGATTTTCGACAGACTCTCCCCGTTATTAACAGAGGCACGCGAGCAGATATCATCAAGGCATGCTTGAAATCGTCTCCCTTATGGACTACGATTGAAACATTAAAATTAAGGACAAATATGAGAGCTCATCTTCATGGAATCACTGATAGCGATTTCCCACAGCAACTGCTAAAACTTGGGGAAGGAATTTTTCCAACTCCAAATTTAAGCGGTCATTGTGACATTCTTCTGGATGAGTCTCTAGGCCAAATACTCCATAATTTGGAAAATTTAATAGATTCTGTATACCCTGATATCGAGAATTTGCACGAAAGAGACTTCCATTGGCTGTGTTCTCGGGCTATAGTATCACCTAAGAATGATACTGTCAATGAAATAAACAATCTGATTGTTCAAAAAGTCCCCGGCCAAACAAAAACATACAAATCGATCGACACTGTAACGAATATTGAAGATGCAGTCCATTATCCACAAGAATTTTTAAATTCGTTGAACCCTTCTGGACTGCCACCCCATGAATTGACGTTAAAAATCGGAATCCCAATCATGCTTTAATGATTAAGAAATTTAAACCCTCCGAGCATGTGTAATGGGACGAGGCTGCTTATTAAGGAGTTAAAGGACAATTTAATAGTAGCAACTATTATCACTGGCCCAGCAGGTGGTCAACTAGCTCATATACCGAGGATACCGATGATCCCAACTGATCTGCCAATCCCATTTAAACGGCTTCAATTTCCGGTAAAAACATCTTTCGCATTAACAATTAACAAGTCCCAAGGCCAAACCTTCGAATTAGTAGGGATCGATCTGCGAAAGAAATGTTTTACTCATGGTCAACTGTATGTTGGTCTATCGCGAGTCGGAGCCCCTGAAAATCAATTTATTTTGCTGCCACAAAATAAAACAACATCAAATATTGTTTACAGAGAAGCTCTAACAAAATAAATGTATTTTCTTTTAGGGTTATGACCTCAATAATTGAAAAAAAAAACAAAAAATTAAAAAAATATATCAAAAAAAAGAAAAAAAACCCCAAAAATATACAAAAAAAAACACATAAATACAAAAAAATCATTAAATAATATATGAATTTAATTATTCTTATTTTTTTTTTTATTTACTCTTTTTTAGGAGCTCGACGCAAAAAGGGATGAATATGTGTCATATTATTATGAATGTGTTAAAATTAACAAATCTAAATGTAATGTTTAATGCCCGTGCGAAGCCGGGACGGGCCGCTAGTACTTAAAATAAGTTAATAGAATTAAGGTTATATTTGTAAAATGGTAATAAATAAATTTTGTATTTGTATTTGTATTTGTATTGATTTAATATGTGAGGATGATATTTCAATTAAAACTTAGTAAAATAAACTTTGTCCACACGACTTGCTCAATGTACACTACGCATGTGTTGATCGAAATACGCGGGTGCTTGGTAAAAATGTAGTGCTTTCAATTTTATTGTCGGCAACGATTGATTAATAAATCCAATCAGATGGAGATATCAGAAACTGTTCAACTTCAACTTTTTTTATTATGGCTTCTGCATCGTTAATCAGAAACTGTTATTCAGCTCAAAGTTCAATGTTTTGTTTGTACGAATGAAAATGAAAATATTTGTCATCAAATTCCAACTTTAAATTTGAAGCTACCTTCTCGTATTTTCCAAGCGTAGGTATCAGCGAGCAGCCTCCGACGAGCAAAACAAAACTCCAGTACCCTTATAAGCCCGCTTCTTAACTTTTCACATAAATTTTTGTCCTCCATTTTCCCATTATAAGCAGTAATGTTGTTTGCAAGTCCTAAAGTTGGGCGGCCGGTACCTTAATTTACACCCGCGTTATGGGGCTGCGATAATCCGGATTTGATAGTTAATGTTTACTCTATTCATTATAGCTATAATCACGCGGAAGGTGTAATGGCGGCTAACCGCGCTAGTTAAACGATATACATATTGTTATACGTATCTTTATGAATTGGTTCGTGTTGTACGGAATACGGGTTTTTTACGCAAATACCAAGTATATACTCGTAAGTACCTACATTATGTATGGGTTTAAGTAGTTTGTTATTATTTGTTTGAGTGTAAATTGTTAAAGTTTTAGTAGTTAAATTTCATGTGTTCTTTATTGTACACCCCGTCTATTGTTCTTAATAATTTCCTCTCCATCCTACGGTGCCTGGAAGAGATCGCTTTTAGCGATAAGGCCGCCATTTGTGGCATAAGATTTAATTTTCTCTTGTTTGTGTTGTGTTCTATTTTATTTGTGTGTCCAATAAAGCGTTAATCTATCTATCTACTGTAGTTATTCGAATAAGTAAGAATTTACAATGGACAGCAACTGTTGGCTACTACAATAATAAATTGTTGGCTCAAGCGATTCGTTGTGAAATAAATAGTTTTGAACAATGGATAGGTTCCAGCGGTCTAAACGTTATCAGAGTTCATCACTCTTATGAACGTTACATTACGAAAATGTCTTATTCAAATAAGAGCTGGGACTTTTGTTCCCATTTAGTTGTATGTTCAGAATGAAGCTTAAGAAAATAACAATCTGCTTCATGCATCACTCAACTCGATTTGTTAACTCTACTTCAAAATACTTTCTAAGATAATTCCATCACATTTCTTACGATAGTATTTTTCAGATGAACAAAGGGCCTTCTTCAGAATTATCTCATATACTAAAAAGATTTAATAATGCTACAAGAAAAAAGAAATGTCTGCTTTATAAATGTAGTAATACTTTTACAAGATCTATTTTCCTAATTGGATATCTAGCAAATATTGGATACATCAAATATTTTGCGAAAAGTCCTTTTCCATTTGTGTATTTCCCTCACAAGTATAATTCCATTATGATGGCTGGCAATAGTAGCGGTCCTGTAGGTACTACACCCCAGGGATCCAATTACTAGACATGCAAAAGACCTCATTACAAATTGAACAAGTTGCAAATAACTGGCTTGTAATGATGGATTACTGAATTAGCACTCGCGGTGGGGACCTGATTAGATCCGAGCTGAATTGCTGATCAGTCTGTGTGTACTAATTGTTAAACTAAAATGATTCTTGCAAATACTTTACAATTTAATTTCTGTTCATTTTCTGGTTTCGTCTCTTGAGTCGTATTTCCTCATGACTGAGGGTCGTGACTTCCCTGCAGAGTTAAATTGTTAAGGGAGTTTTCTTGGGCAGATACATTGTGGTGTGTGGCACCCAGGACCTTCCCCGGAAGACACATGTCCTCGGATATTGTAGTCTTCAAACTTGTCGGTTTTCTCACGATATTTTCCTTCACCGTTAAGCTAGTGCAAATCCACACAAAACTTGAAAATACAAGTCATTGTTGTAGGGCCGGATTCAAACCAGGGTGCGTCTGGATGACACGCAGACACTGAAACCGCTGAGCCACACTAGCTTAAAGTTATTAAATTTTTGTAACTATAGGTAAATAATTAAAAATTTCCAATGAAAGAAAATATCGAATGAATATATATTTACACCGAAAATTTTAATCAACGTTATTTTTAGAAAAAAGGAACTACGTAAACTTTAAGTAACAATTACATAAGTTCAAAGAGGTATTTACTTGTTGTACAGAAAAGATGTCGTAATTTGTGCGTTGCTTTATACGTTTATTGGAAGCGACAAATTGGGTCAGATTTCCCGTAAGACAATAAAATAATACCTGAAACATGTTATGTAATGTACCTTCCATGTGACATGCTCCACTGGTTACTATCAAATTTTCGAGGATAGAGTAAAATTAACATAGCAGCGACCTAAAATGTATCGTTTAACATTGAAACTTACTGGTTTCACTGTGTTAGTACTGCGGAGCATAGAATGTAAGAAATCATTTATTATCATATCTCCAAACAATTTATTAATTGGTTTGCGAAATTAATCTGCTGTAATGTAAAATGTTTCATATTGTAACTTATTTTTGGTGTGCAATTATATTGTATTGTAGCAAGTTATATTGTTGCAAGTTATATTGTATTGTAATTAAACCTTTGTAAAGTTCTTAATTATGAACACGTAAAGTATTCTTATTCTTACCTCCTGGATATTACTCCGTAAAGAACATAGCAAATACTCATTGACCAGATACATTCACCTGTTAGCAAGTGTGAGTGGTATACAAGGCGTCAGTCCCTCCGCTCATCCCTTGCGCCGTCAGTTCCTCGGTAAATATTTTCGGTCGAGTTCTCAAAGGGTGACATCATTAGGCGCACGTACTCTCGCGCCGGTTCGAGCACGTTTGAGGATGTCTTTGGAAAAAAACTCCCTTTTACTCCCTCAAGGATTTTTTCTCAAGTCCCTTGGTCCATGAAAAGCTACCGGGTCAAATTGTGTCGATTGGCGAAGTTCCGGCTTATCAAATTAGGACAGTTTAGCCAGTGAAGGTGAGAGGGAATGCTAGTTATCAGCTTTCGCAAAGAAAAATAATTCACAGAAAATAATAAAATATTTGCTAAGTTTAACTACGTCGAGATGCTTCGTACCTAAAGTTGTTGTTAAGTGAAGTGAAATATTTCACGTAAGCGTCTAGTAAACTGTGCCTTTGCCTCATAATATTTAATATTCCGCTCCAGCCGCCCTTGAAGGCTGGAGCCACATTTCTTTGAGTACAAAGAAGTGTCGGAGATAGGTATCCGCTTCACTATCAGATAAGTTACGGAGCCTTCCAAATATACTCTGCGCGCTTTGAGCTCGCCAAATTATGTAAATTAAAGGAAACTTTCTCTCTGACCATTATGAAATTATGAAATTTCAAATTTCGCCTAAGATGGACAGACGACGTTTTTATCTTGATATTCTTTTAGTGACGAAACTCCGTTCTACAAAAGAATTAATTTCGAACTTACTTTGTGGAAAATTCGTAATTAAAATGGAGTTGCCTGCCGGCTTAGACGCTGTAATTTTGTTTATTAAAAAAATACTTACATAAGTTACGGTTATGCCAAGTTCTTATTAGGAAAGAGAGGGACGAATTTTGAAGTAATTATCTCACTGAAATGTTTATTCGTTTCTTCTTTTTGCCTCAAGAGCTGTCGCACAATCTGAGAAGGCGTCGAGCAAGATAATTTTCTTTGTAAAATATTAAATAAATGATGACGTACGCATCTACACTTACTCTGTATGATGATCCAACATTTAATTTGTTAATAAATAATGATAATTTAGATACACACAACCATAAAAACTAACGCACACTTCAGCACAATAAGTCTTCAATCTATAAACAGAATGTGTTGAACGCACGCTCCCGCATAGTGGCCATAAAACACTTGGTTGTTTTTGCCGTTTTTGCCACAAACGACGCACATATTATGTGACTTGTTTTTTCGCTCTTAGAAACGGTCACAATCTATTTTTCTCTTTCTCGGGAGAAACGATAGATAAAGTAAAACTGACATCGGTTTCGGCAAAAATGTTCAGTTGGTTTAAAGAGGGAGCATGTAAATGTAAGAGCCACTAAGACTTGAAATAAAAAGCGCAGTCGTCGCGTCGTGAAAGCAATTCCAAGTGCGCTGTCGTCGGCGGTCATTGTCCGCTGGCCGGGATAAATCAAACGTGTAGCATCCCGGGAGATTTACCGGCGCCCGGGGCCGGGAAGAATGCCGCCGCGGCCCGGACCGGCGGTGATTTAGCACGGGACGGGAACACCTCGCGGATGCCGCCTCGCTTCAGATTGCTTGGAAGATGGATGAAGTTGGCGATATAATGCCGCCAACGAAAGTGACGGAAGATGTAACGAGCTTTCTTTAAAAGGAGTTCTAAACAATATTGGGTGATGAAAGCAAAATGTAACTAAAATGCTGATTTCGGTGGTTGGGAAAAGTTGAAGAGCTAAATTTGTACGTGTCCATCCATCCACGTGCTTAAAAGGTACCAGTATCCCTGTATGTGTTGATGCGGCGCTCCCAATTAGTGCTAAATGAGAGTGCGTCACACTTGACACCACACGCCGCGCGCCGCGCGCCGAGACTACTCGCCACGTGCGCACGGCAAGGGAACATAAATAATATTGAGAAAAAAAACATATTTTGAAATGTTTGGAGATGAAAGGAACCACCACTTACTAATTTTAGATACGAGTCGGAACAAAGAAATTCCAAGTTATAAATTACAAAATTTTTACTTGCCTCTACGTCCTGCTAATATAATTATTAAACCCTTCTTATAACGTATGATATGATATAAGTATTGTTCTTATAACAGAATAAAGTGCTGGTGTTTTCTTAGTAAAATACTAGTAAATGCTTAACCAAGCAACATAATACAAAAGTGAACTACTCGATTCAGCTTAAAAAAGCTAACTCTAATATTCTCATATCATAAATACACCCGTTGATCAAATGCAAAGTTTAGAAAAGCCCAACACTCAAACTACTAAATCTTGATAATAACCAAAGCATGTACTCATAGCTATATGCCTATATGATCACCTCCAAACCCTCCAGCCCGTCCCCGCTTGCATCCCATAATGCGTTGTTTGGCCTCATGCATATTCACTGCAGATTTACCCCGAGGTACCTCGCCTGTACTCGCCTGCACTCGCCAGCAGGTGTAGTGTGCTGGACTTATAGCTGAGAGCATTGTGCTGTGAATTAGTACCGAGATTGTTAACGCTGCTGAGATTTTGCTCGTCTTTTCGGTCTAATTTGTTGGGAAGATGTTAGCTGCTTATTGTTTGAAAATGCTTTTGTGAAAGCTAAGAATGAAATGTCTAACATATTTTATTTTGGCAACGTTATGTAAGAAAAACCACTACTGTGCTTTTTATGTTTGCTTAAATAAATTATTAATAAGTGAAATATCAGAAACTTATTATAAGTATTGTTTTGCAAGATACAATTTTTAGGAGATTTTGTGCCACATTTAATAAGAATATCGCTATCAATTTTCTAAGACTTATCAAAAATGTTTGAAACCAAAAAGAAGTCCTGCATAAAAGCTCCCAGAAGACTTTGAAAGCCGCAAAGTCATATCGTGACTGGCCCGAGCAAAATGTTTTCCTATCAATATTTGTATTACCCTCTGGTACAGACATAGTAGGTACACCATACCTATTATTTTATTCTTATTGAAGCGGTAAAGGGAAGCCAGCTGAGACGTTGTTGAATCTAGGATGATTATCGATACAATTGAAACAAAAGAAAGGTTAGTTAATTGAAGTTTTTAAAAGACTTTGGATGATTAAAAGTGTTTAAAAGTACATGTATTTAATAAATAACTAATGTACGCATAATTTAATAGCCAAGCAAATTCAAAAACATATTTATCATTTAATATTATACCCAGTGTAAATAAATCAATCTTCAATCGCATATAATGGGAGCCCTTTAGTTTAGGCCTTATTCAGATTTTCTATGAATAGCTCATCTATACCTTAGCAAGGGTCTGTAATCCTCAGGGGACCTTTAAGGACTAAAAAAGATTTCCCAAAGCTTGTTATTTTAGGTTATCTCTGAAATTAGACTACAACAAATATAAAGCGAGTATTTATAGATTTCTGAGAATTTAAAATATAAAAAACAGGTTTACTTTTAGAGCTGATAAATTGTATGTAGATATTTGATATACATATATTATGTTTCACCACGTCTGGATTACCTAAGCGTCAACAAAGTGTACCTAAAAACAAATAACTTGCTATATCTAAGCAGTTTGACTTATCCTCACAATAAAAAAAACAGCTTTAATTAATCCATCGAGTCAGAATCCCAATTCGATTTCCAATTAGAAGTAAACTCCCTATGTAGCAGCACTGTCAGCAAGTAGCTCTCTTACAAACATCGAGTCAGCGTAGTTTGTCGATGGACGTAGGAGTTAGTAGTGTAGGTACCTAGCTGATACCTAGGTAGTACCTAGCAGAGCTGTATCCACTTATTCCCTCAGCGCATCAATGTACTGATCATGGTTTGTACTTGTGATGAATTACCAAGAGCGGGAGTTCACCTCATCTACATTATGTACATATGTATAGCTATGTTATTGACCATGTTGTACATTTTGTTTTTTTTTTTTTTTTCCCCGGTGGTAGTTGAGGAAGAAGCATTGAAAATTTTAGCTCTTCAATTTTTATTTAATTAAATTGGTGAAAGGAATACTTACAGACAATAGTGATGCACAAATGGGTGCATTAAGTCTCCCTGCCTGCCAGTAAGTGTTTTCTCTCCTTTCCTCACAGTGCACATAACAATATTTCACTTTTTAATTATTGCACTACAACATAACCTCAAACACTATCATGGACTCAGTTCAAGATACCCTAACTCAGATGATGGTTACTTTTAACCAAAGAATGGACAGTATTGAGGGGAAAATACCATCCTCGCCGGATAGTCCTGGAAGTCTGGCTGCAGAGTTATCCTCTTTCAAGGCATTTGTGCTGACTACCTTCCGGGCACTGCAGGCACAAATTGCTTTGTTGGCCCTGCAAGTCGATCAAGGTGAGATGAGGGCGCGCCGGAAGATATTACTGCTTCATGGTGTCCCGGAGAAGACACAGGAAGACACTAGTGAGGTGGTAGCCCAGTCCATGGTGAAGAACCTGAAGCTTGAAGAGTTTTCGGCGGAGGACATCAGCAGATGTCACCGTATGGGGCGTGTTGCTGCCAACAAGCCGCGGCCGATATTATTCAAACTTCGCGACGTGGCCCTGCGAGATCAGATTTGGTCGTCGAAGAAGAGCCTCAAGGGTTCGGGGATCACAGTCTCCGAATTCCTCACGAAGGCTCGTCACGATGTGTTCATGGCTGCTCGCCAGCGTTTCGGAGTCTCGAAATGCTGGACGAGAGAAGGCAATGTCTTCGTATTGGACTCTGAGGGGGCCCGCCATCGCATCAACACGGTTGCGGAATTGGAGGCTGTGCAGACGAAACCAGTGCCAGCTGCTAAGCCCAAGGCGGCAAAAGGAACGCAGAGTAGTGCAAATGGTGCGAAGCCGGCGGCGAAGCCTAGACCCAAAGCAAAGAAATAATGTGTTATCATCATATCACAGTTATTGCGTGTTTCCGTATACTAAGCTATCATAAAATAGGTTTGTTTGTTGTCATTATCATCTTTGCTTTGTAATTTTCACTACCTTCAACTCAATTTGTTTATCAGGTTTAACTTTTTTTTTTTTTTTTTTTTTTTTTTTTTGTTATGGCTTTTGCGAATATATGAGTTCGCAATTCTGCCAATGTCAAGTGGGAAGATAGGCCATCAAACTGAGAAATTTTATGTGAAATATCGATATGTACGGTGGTTTTAAATTGCACAGTTGAGTGTTTTTTCCCCCTTTTTTGCTTTCTGTAACAGCGATAGTTAAACAATCTACAGACATATACAGAATAAACACAAGAACAAACACAAACATAGATGCATAATATACATAGGAACATGTTAATTAAATTAAAATTAATGTTTCTTATAATTTTATTTTATTGTTTTTAATATATTTACATAAGATATTTACAAATTTGGAATGAACAAGGGATAGCAGGAGTTTAAGGGAAGTAGGACGAGGAATTTCAGGAGGGATAACATCATACAATGAGTATTGTTTTAATGGGCAGCTAAAGAATATATGATCCACATTTCCCTCATCTAAGCCACACTCACACATGGAGTGGTTCCTAATCCTGAGTTTGGCGAGAAAAACTGGGGAACATGAGTGATTTAAGCGCAACCGACAGATGGTAGAAATGGTAACTTTATTAGCTTTTTGGAATTTAAAAAACCAGGTTTAACTTTTGTTTTGTTTACATTTTTCCATGACAGATTTACTGACATATAATTGAAACTGTCAATGTATTTTCTTTTCTTTTTTTTTTTTTGGCTTCATGCTATTTAAAATTTTGCCTCAAAATTAAATTGCTTTTTTTTTGTCTTTAATATATTCTAATCAGACTTGTTGATAACATTTTTAAGAGTTTCAGACTATATAGACTGGTATATTGTTTTTTAAACATATTTATTTATGATTGTTGTAGGTAATTAGAGTTAAGTTATAGTTTGTGCATTTTCTTCCAGTTGCAAAACTGGCAGGTGGACTATTTAGAATTCTGAATAGTTTTACACCATATAAATATTGAATATTTATTATTATATAGTAAGTATATTTTATTTATTTATATAAAATAATACCAAAGGTACATAATATCTTAATTTTCTTATTGTCATGCTACATTCTAGCGATGACGATGTTGAATATGCTACTTGTTCGTCATTTGATGATGCAGATAGCACAGACAGTTTTTGTAGTTTGCCTACACTAGCGGAATCTGTAGAAAACGTAGTTGCAGACTTACCTAAAAATTTCAACGTGTTCCACATAAACGCTCAGAGCATTGCGGCACACATTCCAGAGATACAAGCGTCCTTCGTACACTCTAATATTCACGCCCTTCTTGTTTCTGAGTCTTGGCTTAAGCCTGCTCTCTCATCTAACTTCGTGTCGTTGCCAGGGTTTCGTCTCATTAGAAATGACCGCATTGGTCAGAAGGGTGGTGGCGTGGCTATTTATTTGCGTTCAGATATTCCTTTCTCCGTTCTTAGCACTTCAGCTCAGCCACCCCCAATAAATGCCGGTGAACATCTATTCATAGACGTTACTCTGCAACACTCCAAACTTCTCTTAGGAGTATATTATCCACATTCCCGTGATGTCAATTACTTTTTGTCTCTCGAAAAACTTTTAGAAGATTTGTCTACACCTTACGAACATAGGATTATTATGGGTGATTTTAATACATGTTTATTGAAACAAGACTATAGAACGTCTAAACTTTTGTCACTTGTAACTTCGTGCAATTTAACTATCCTCCCACTTAATGCTACCCACAATCCGCCACACTATGAACCATCTCTTCTTGACCTCATACTTGTTTCCTCTCCTCAGCGTGTTGCGAGACATGGTCAGTGTGCGGCGGATGCTATTTCTCATCATGATCTTATCTATATGTCTTATAAAATTCGTCCCCCTAAAATCAAACCCAAAGTTCTCTTTCAGCGTAGTTTTGGTAGTATGAATGTAGATAAATTGCGCAAGGATGCTGGGGAATTAGATTGGTCTTCAGTAGTCAGGGGTAGTGATATGGATGTCAAAGTTGAAGAATTCAATCGTACCTTGACTAAGCTTTTCGACATTCATGCCCCTATTCGTGCCGTTAAGATGAAGCATGCTCCTGCACCTTGGCTGAATAACGAAATTCGTTCGCTGATTCGAGACAAATTAGTAGCAAAGGTTAAGTTGAAGTGTGCTGAATCTGAAGACAATATTCAGAAGTATATACTGCGACGTAACGTCTGTAATAGAGCGTGTAGGGACGCACAACGCCGACATATCTATAATTCTGTACAAGACGAAGACCCAGCAAAAGTCTGGAAGTTTCTTCGGTCAATGGGAGTTGGCAAGTCCCGTCAGGACGCCATTCCAAATAATCTAAATCTTAATCAATTAAATTATCATTTTTCCTCTTCTTCAAAATTTGATGGTCCAATTAAAGCCAGTACTCTTCGAATGCTTTCTTCTATTACTCCCCCCGATACCAACATTTTTGATTTCAATGAATTTGCCGCTGGTGATATTAGGAAGTGTATATTGGCCGTGACATCCAATGCTGTCGGCAGTGACAGTATTAGTAGAAAGATGATTATACCTATCCTAGATGAAATCCTTCCCATCATCCAGTATTTGCTAAACTACTCAATATCCTCTGGAGTCTTTCCCACAGCGTGGAAAGAAGCTCAAGTAACGCCACTTCCCAAAAAACCCAATCCCTCCTCTTTTTCCGAATTCCGTCCTATTTCCATTCTTCCCTTCCTTTCCAAAATCTTAGAAAAACTTGTTTACACGCAATTGTCTTCCTATTTCGGTAATAACTCCCTCCTAAACCCATTCCAATCTGGTTTTCGCTCTGGGCATAGTACCGTTACTGCGTTGACTAAAATTACTGACGACATCAGAGTTGGTTTGGGGAACTGTCATCTTACTGTGCTGTCACTGCTAGATTTCAGTAACGCTTTTAATAACGTCGATTTTGAAGTACTGTTAGGTTTACTACGCTCACTTAATTTGTCTCCAGCGGCAATTGCATGGTTTCAAAGTTACCTGTTTGGTCGCCGGCAGAGAATACGCGTAGATGATAATTTTTCGTCTTGGTGTAATATCTCTGCTGGTGTGCCACAGGGCGGCGTGCTATCCCCTCTTCTTTTTGCCATATTTATTAATTCCATCTCTTCTAATTTGACTTCTTCCTACCACCTCTATGCAGACGATTTGCAAATATACACCCAATCTCCGTTGGAAGAATTACATGATGCAATAGCTCGTACAAACTCCGACCTACAACGCATTCGAGACTGGAGCCGATCATTTGGTCTGACCATAAACCCTGCTAAGACACAAACTATTATAATAGGCAGCTCCCGGATGGTCTCCAAGATTGACTGGTTTCGATTGCCACAAGTTATTTTTGATGGAATTCCAATAAGCATCAGCGATACCGTCAAAAATCTCGGCATTATTTTCGACAAGCAATTCTCCTGGGGTCCACAGATTGCGGAAGTAAGCAGAAAGATTTTTGCTTCCTCTGCATCTCTTAGGCGCCTTCGTAACTTTCTTCCGATTACTACCAAAACTGCGCTTGTCCAATCTCTTCTGTTTCCTATATTAGACTACGCTGACGCTTGTTATCTCGACTTAACCGAGGAGCAGCTTGACAAACTCGAGCGACTTCAAAACTTCTGTGTACGTTTTATTTTTGGACTGCGCAAATACGATCACGTTTCCGAATATCGGCAGAAGCTCAAATGGTTGCCCATCCGTCTTCGCCGCAATTCTCATATCCTAACCCTTCTTTACAAAGTCCTATTCTTTCCGTCCACTCCATGTTACTTAAAAGAACGTTTTGCATTTGTGACCGCCTCCCACTCCAGCTCCCTGCGCTCGTCCCGGACCCTTCTCCTCGAGTTTCCTTCTTCATCGTACTCCAACTTAATGTACAGAAATTCCTTCACCATCCAAGCCATCCAGTTGTGGAACATGTTGCCCTTGCCTGTTAGGCAAGCTAAGTCCTTAAGCATATTCCAAAAGCTAGTGTATCATCATTACTTATCATCCATATAGTATTATGTATTGTATTGTTTATTATTATTTATTAGTGTATTATCTGAGTTTGTATTGTGTTCTTTCACTTATTTATTTAATTTACGTATTCTTGTACACCGCCTATTTATAATTCTAAATCCTGTCCATCCAAAGGTTGCCTGGAAGAAATCGCCTAAGGCGATAAGGCCGCCCAATGTACATTAGATTAGTTTTTAAATTTCTTTCATTATGTAATTTTTTGGTGTGCATTAAAGAAATATCTTATCTTATCTTATCTTATCTTGTACAATGGTTGAAGTTGTAAGCAAATTGATTAAAAAACTGACAGTATGGTCCTTACTTTTTTTACATTAGATAGTCTCAAGCTTGACTACAACTTGTCTGATATTAAGCAACGTTATAATTTACGATCTAGCGCGCTTGCCTAGAAGAAACCGGTAGTTTTTAGACATTTTATTTGACCGGAGAATAGGTACTTTCAATTACATGTGTAGGTACTAACTGCAGTTTCTAAAACATAGTAGGGTCTGTAGTAGAATATGAAAACTGTAAGAACTGATTTTTTTGGCAACATCCAATTAATAACGCCTTTACTTGTAGCTTCTAGCCCAGCTGTAACTGGTTCTAAGTATTTCCGATCATCAATATATACAGATCAGTGTGTTTGAGCTCGTGACGGATTACTGGAAGAGCGTGAGTTTACCTCATCAACATCACAGCTTCCACAAATTATCGATACAGGTTATTTGATCGTTTTGATTCAAGTGGTTCAATTCATCAATTATAGCCAAAGTAGCAATATAATCAGTTGGTGTGTTACGGTGTCGAACACAACGTCTAAACTAGAACTACATTAAACAAGCAACAACAACAAGATGTTAGAAAAATATGGAATTTCAACTTGACAAATGTTTAACAACCTAAATAAACTTTCATGCATAATTTTATTGTTCACAATTACAGATTTTAGCCCGATGACCAAAAACCAACCACAGTACTTTCGCAAAAGATCCGTATCCCCAAAAAGGTACTCATAAAATCAATTTGACTTGTGTACAAAAGTTCACAAACTACTCTTGCCCGCGGGTTCGTTCGTGCGGAAAAAATCCTGAAAAGGTTTACCGCACTTTAACCATTACGGGTCTTGGAAACGCCTTGCTAGCGTTATTCACAAACTAAAGGGATATTTCACGTACAAAATTAGAGAACAAGCTGCTAAAGAAAATCTTATTTCGGGAAAATGCAAAGTTTTTAACGATGTTAGCGATCTTGGCGGTTGTTTTTCTGTCGGGAAAATAGAAAGAAAGAAAGAAAACATTTATTGTGACAGATTTTAAAAACACACAGGAGTAAAAACATAAAAAACAAACATAAAATCTGCCACAACACAGCCCCAACTCAGCATAATGCTGGTTGTATGGAAGCAACCAGCGCTGGAAATAGGTGTTTTGAAAACGGTTTTTAGCTCTTACCTGTCTATACTGCAATATTCACTTTCAGTATTCAAGTATTTTTTATTACACTTGATTTAAAAAGTATTATAAATTCATCTAGAATGCGAAATTTATCATATTACCTATTTCTCTTCTAAAAAAACGAGATATTCATATTTTGTGCAGAAAATTACTGATTAATAAAAGGGGTTTTTTGAGCACAAAATTAAAATCATATTTACCATTAGACCATGACGTTCTTATTACCAGACTGTATAGTAAAATACCGTAGAATTACGAGCAAGTTATATACTCGTATATATATATATATATATACTGAGTACATATGTAGGCACGTCAGGGACGCCTTGTAAAGCCATTACTTAAGCTGTAAACTTGAGGTTTGGGGACCTACTGCCTACTTTTGCGAGTAGGTTTTATGACGAGCTTGGTGGGTGAACATTTGGAAGCTGTAAGAGTAGAAATGACAGTATCAAAAAACTAAGTAGGTATACAATTATAGTAACTTCTAGAATTGATTGACTTCATATAGCACACCTACATTTATCTAAAAGACATAGTCTATTGAACGCTAAATATACAGTTTGCATTATTGCAGCATTTTTCAAAGTAAACTTTAATGCGACTTAACGAGTTTGTTTGTTGTCTCCGCAGATTGCTCGCAAAATGATTTACGTGATTATGCAAAACTCAGCGTTTCTTGCTTGTTTAATGTAGTTCTAGTTTGTTTTGTACTAACTCAGCGGAATTATGAACTTTAATGTACGATCGAGGCTGAATTGTGTTTTTATTATGTTTGCTTGTAATTTAGAGTTTGTTATTTCGTAAGTTCGGATAGTTGTTAACCGCCTTACTACAGTTAGTCGGATTAATAAGTTGTTTAACGTTGGATGGGTTTTAAAGTTTTTGCTTTAATGGATCTCTTTTATGGATCAGTAACAACCAAAGCTTTGTGCGCATTTTGCATGAAAAGTAGGTCAACTGTTCTAGAAAATAGTATACTGTTTTAACGAAATATCCTTCATCAAATAGTACATAAACTCGAATGATTTGACGCAGAAACACTTAATAAATATACATAAGTGTTTTTGCGTCAAATCATTGCAGTTTATAAACTATCTTACACACTATATTTTTTGAAATTGAATATATGGAGGTTATTTGCAAGCATTTACTTACATACTAACTACATAATAACAAAAAAAAATAACAAGCACACTAAATGTCACTACTACGAAAATTTAAATCATTCTGCACTTTTCTCCATTGCTCTTTTATCTCCAATAGCTAGCTGAATCGAACCTTAAACAGATTCATAAACAATCTAACAACCTGAATTAGCATGTTAAACAGAACGAGGCACTTTCTAGTCTAGAACCGACTGGTTGGTAAAGTATTGAACTTTCTGGTTCATTGCAGCGAGTGCAGTCGGCTGTGAAGGCACGCTGTGACTCGCAGTCTTTCAACTCTGCTTCGTGACAGACTCCGCGAACTGGCCAGGTAAAACAGCATGTTAAAATAGTTACTACAGCATACGTAAAATAGTGATATAGTTTGATCAAATAATTAACTTCTTGATGCATTTTTTATTATGTAAAAAGTTAATCGCTCTTTGACAAAATGAATGTCTGTTTTCCTCGCGGATTTTCAAAAGTCGATACTTTTTTATTGACCAATGATATATAAAATTCTTATAAACTTGCACCATTGAAGTACAGTGTAATTGTATACCTCTGTATCTACCTACACCTACTTATCAGTGAGGCCGCATACCTCAACCATCAAAGTTTCATCCGAACCAGTAATTGTTACAACTTGTCGGACCAACTTTACTTCCCTTTACTCCTTTTGTTTTAATTCCCAATTCCCTTCAAATTGTAAAACTTGAAATTCTCTTTGACCCCATACAATTTGCATAAAAAATCAGTACTCGGCGATGTTGATCCCGTTTAGCTTGAACCGCGCTTAAATTACTTTTTGACAGCCATAACCTGCTCCTCTGGCAAATGGCCACTTTATGACTGCGTTGAAGAGACGCAACTCTTTACTATTTCAAGAGATATTGAATTATATCCTCACACATTTTGTCTTCAGATGATGACCATAGTACAGTGATACTACAGATGGAATGACAGCCAGATCTGTATCCTTTAGATCTAATTGTGTTTTTTTGTCTAGTCTCGTCGTATTCCTTATTACTGAGGGTCATGACTCCCTAAGTTCCCCTTTATTTATTCGTTGGGGAGGTTCTTCGATAGGCATATTGTGTATAACATTAATATATTATTAACTCCCGAAGAGAGCTGCCACGTCACACAAAGCCTCTAAAAATCCCGAGAGAACCTTTTCTGCGTATCTAAAGGGTTTATCTTCATTACTCGATTAATGTCTGTTTTAAGGCTTAGAGCTCGTTACACGGAGGTACCTACCAACATCTGCGGTCGAGTTTTAGCGTTGATATTAAATAACTTTCCATTTTTCTTCAAACCTTATAATTAATTTTAAGCTTCTAATTAAACCCCATACTAACTTGGCTATACTTGTCTTGTTGCAGTCACATTTGAATTATAAATGTATGGAAAAGTGATTTTACCCCGTTTAATTGACACCCGCACATATAATTAAAACGAAATCAAAGATGCAGTATTAAACGAAGCTAACAGTTACACTATGATTCCCACTTTGCTACTCTCTAAATAGATGAATCAAAGCTGAAATTAAATATAACATGATTAGAGCCTAAATTTATAAATAGATATATATATTTTTATCAAAATTAACGCGAATAGCACCGCGGGGTGCCGCTAACTTATTGAATTTATACAGTACCTAGTGACAATCAACTAAATCTACTATTCTTCAAATAGATATTGTCCCGACTATTTCTAGAAGGAGTTTTATTCCTAGAAACTAGAAATGAGCCACAAATCCTGTGTGTTTGTTTGTTGTTCCACGTTTGGCCGGTTTTCTGTGCGGCCCTAAATTAACAATAATCTCAGTATACGTGTCTAAACAGCGGGAAACAAAGCCGCGGCACAACAATAGTGTATTGTGTCGTTGTGACTATTGTACCAGGTTCAGGCTGTTAGGCTTGTTTATATTTTATAATAAAACATGGTACATAATGATCGGTAAAAACATTTAAGGATGCTTGAACCATTTTATCGGTAACGAAACTATTGTAGTTGAATTGTTGAGTTGATGAGCAAGCTAAATACCTTATTAGAAAAGTATGTGAGCTAAATTTTACAATAGATCATTGAAAACCATTCTGAGTATCAAGAGTATGAACTCAATGAACACGCATTTGGTTTATTTGAATAACGTATGCATCTTTCAATGATACGTGTCTTTCGTAAAAAAAAAATACATGGAAGAGAGATAAAAAAATATCAAAATATCGTTCACGTTATATTATCCGACTATAACGACCGCTTATTGTAAACGTTATTTCTACGTTTCAATCATAATTGTTAATCAAGGTAAAACAATGTCACTTTTATTGCAACGCAGAAAACAAAGACATTTGAATACTGGCCGCGACTGACCTAGTAAGCAGTCTCATAAATAACAGACCAAGTGACATCGCAGCGTTTCAAAAAATATAAAAATATCAGCTTACCAGCGTCCAGGGCAGGTGACAGGGTAAACTAGCTTATGTTTTCTGCGCAATAAAGGTCATATTTCAAGGAGAGGGTGGCGTCGGAGCTGTAAGCCTACAGGTTATAAGCTATAGCCCGATGACACACAGTTTTGGCTTAAATTGCAGGTGAAATGTGAAGAGACGAGGGTTCTAGCTGCCTCGTAAATTAACACGAGCGGCGGGAATAGTAAACAACACCGATGTATAATAATACAAGCTATAGTTTATTTTATCGGCTTTCTTTGAACTTAAATTCCAGTGCAATATAAAACTGACTATAGTTAAGATAAACAGACAAAATAGCAATCAATTACTGAAGTACATTAAGCGTATACATTTTATGTAAATCTGTGATCTCTGCATGGAATACTCATATATTCGAATTTATATTATTTTAACTAATCAAATAAACTTTTTATTCATTTTAACACCTCACGCTCACGAAATCTTCGAGGGAAAACGAAAACAGCACTTGAGGTACAAGAAATAAAACCATAAAGATACCTTATCAGAACTTAATTTTTCCAAAGAAAAGGAAAGCACAAAGCGGTTGATAACAATCGCCGGAGGTGAAACAAATATAAGCTTTGAAACTTATTTTTGCCGACAACGGTTTAATTCTATTTTCGACTCGGGGGTTCTTATTTGCAGATAGTGGGATATTTGTGTAATTTTCTGTCTTGCACTCGTTAAAAATATAAATTAAGTTGGTTTGAAAACTTATGTGACTATGATTATCTGTGTGTCATATGAGCCATACTCAGGCTAAATGCTGTAAACATTTATAAGTAGTAGGATCTCCATACGTAACGCTATATATTAATATAATTTATAAAATAGATAGACACATAGTTCCTTAATAGTTATGTAGCTGACTTATCATGCTATGTTTGTATGTTTGTCAGTATCCGGTCATATCATACATTAATGTTTGCGATAAAATTTGATGAGCGCCAACTAACAAAGCGCGTAATTAATTTTATACAAATTAATGCAAAAGCCAAACATTTTTAATGAATACAGTAATTTCCGGAGCAAATTATAAAATATTGACAATTTATGTAAAGTAGGCTGTTTATCTAGTACGGCAGTCGTCAAGCCATGTCAGAGGCCCTTAGGGCGGTTTGAAAACTCTCGTCACCAGTGTTGGCCACTCTCATCCGATAAAAAGAAGAGAAATAGTGAACACAATAACAGCATTACTTAGAACTTGTACGAATCGGGTGAGATAAATAGTTAGAAATATTTCGAGACGCTCAGTTGTGAATATTAGAATACGAATAGCCACAGAAACAATAATGCCTCTCAATCTATTTGTCCTTAATTCTTAAATAAGAGACAAAAAAATATAATAATCATACATAGTTCACGAAGAATAAAAATAAATATCTTTTGTATAATTTTCTAGAAAAATCTATGTTAGGTAAGTGTGGGGAAAATAAGTAATCTAACTCATAGCTCTATTTACCTATGGTATTTAATTATACATAACTAAAGTGGAAGATGCAGCTATGTGGTACTATAGAACTTTTGACAATATATCCTACAATTATTTATCACCACCACCAGTAGCCAAAAATCATACAGTAGATACATTTAAAAATATACATTTCCACAGAGAGGTCGGTGAATACTGTGATGAACATTATATTATGTATGTGTCACCACATTTGCAGCGATCTAATATTCATGTGCTAACGTGAAATGAAGCCATGATCCGGCAAATCGTACACGTTCACCGCAACCAAGGGGTTGCAACTAGGGGGAACGGACGTTTAACTGGGTCATTGTCACGTTTAACTGGGTCATTGTCACGTTTAACTGGGTCATTGTCACGTTTAACTGGGTCATTGTCACGTTTAACTGGGTCATTGTCACGTTTAACTGGGTCATTGTCACGTTTAACTGGGTCATTGTCACGTTTAACTGGGTCATTGTCACGTTTAACTGGGTCATTGTCACGTTTAACTGGAATTAGATAGATAATGCGAAGGTAAATTGCAATAACAAGTGTTAAGAAATATAATAAACTCAATAATTGTAGTTGTTGTCGTTCTCATAGCTACAACTATGCTAAAAGAAAATCTGAGTCATTATTCCACAGATTAAACAATCGTATCGTACGTACAAAAACATTGATATCAAACCGTTCTATCCCCGTTAACCTCTGTGATCTCGAACCAAAATCCTCGAGGCGCACTATTCAAAACAGTTGATACATATTTCATGTCTGTCGCCGAATCTTCCCGGCACCGTGTCGGCGCCGTGCCGGGTCCGAGCCGGCTCTGTGCCGGGTCGGGCCCGGCTCATCTGAGTGCTACAAACGTGTTTAGTCTACCTTCATTAAGGAGGGAATTTCATTACTGAGAATGGACAGAACTTGACAACTTGAGAGCTAAATAGACGTTACGAAACAGCAAAGATTTATTGACCTAGATTTGAGATATACTGTGACAGATTGTGAAACTATTCTCGTATTGTCTTGTACTTGCCCATTATTGGGTTGTAGTGGTGGCTATTGTTAATTTTGAAACCAGGTTTGCTTTGTTTTCAGGATACACGACTGAAAAACCTGTATCTATTATAAAATTTGTGAAAATACTAGATATTAAAAGGTTCAATTATAATGATCAGTGCAGTGTAGTATTAAAAAAAACTTGCAAAATTACGAACAAAAACGAATATATAACAACTAGCTGTGCCAGCGACTTCGTCCACGTGAAATATTTAGTAACGGAAGCCCTCAAAGATTAATAATTTTCCCCATTTTTTCCACATTTTCTATGGTTTCTTCGCTCCTATTAGTTGCAGCATGATGTTATATAGCCTAAAGCCTTCCTCGATAAATGGTCAACACAACACAAAAATAATTTTTCAATTCGCATCAGTAGCTCCTGAGATTAGCGCGTTCAAACAAACAAACTCTTCAGCTTTATAATATTAGTATAGATTTTAAATCATTTATCAGCCAAATTCAAAGATATTCAAAACTACCACTAAGAATTTACAAAAAACGTACACAAACCCGTTCCAACAGTTTCATAATTCAAAGCCACTGTTCAAAGAATACGTATTTCCGATCCATTTTATATGGGTATACAAATAAAGTGATCTGAAAGCAGGAAGTACTCGCGGCTTGTATCTCGTCACTCTAATTCAAACTTTTCCTCGCTCCATAAAAACGAGTCTCGCGGGTAGGGGGGCTAGCGATCCGATAAATTACGGATATTTTAAGGATGTTATGGAATTTTAGGTGAACGCAATAGTTCTAGGATTAAAATATAATGCAAATATTTTCCGATAATATAATTAAATAAACAAATCTTGTAGAAAAAGAATATCAAATAAGTAAGAGGCAAATTATCATGTAAGATGGCATCTGATTTATTTTACTTTATTTATCTTTTTGTATTCTGGAAGTTTACGATAGCAATTTTCATCACGATTTTAAAAGGCTGGGCAAGTTCGGACATTTATTATGTTAAAAGGTTCGCATTGATAAAATCCGGTTTATTAAATAACAATTAAAAAAAAAACCTTTTTTTAAACCCACAATTGCGTGGTTTTCCTACCGCCATACATTGATACTGCTCTGTATTAAGCAAGGTCCCGCCACCTGCGACCGGAGTCCCGCCGACGAGCGACCGGAATTACAAGCAGCTGCGAGGGACTTACCGGGACTTCATGTTTTCATTCTTTAAGGATAGTTTAAGAAGTGATTGACGTGGAAATAATATGTAATGGAATTTAACATTTTTGTGTAAGAAATAATCGTAAGTAAATTTGATGTCATTTGTGTGGGTCGTACATGAACAATTTCGTTGTGGCTGAAATAATACTCCTTACGTAAAAAAAGAACAGTTCAAGTGAGAAAGATTGCTTAAGCATTTTCAGAAAACTCTTTTATTGATAGCTTGTAACTTGGGACATTTTGCTTTTACGCGGCGACATAGCAACGTCGCCGCGTCGTAGCAACGTAGCGCACTGTGGCGTAGTACTTACGTTTGTCTTTATTGTTTTTGTTTGTGTAGAAATATTAATGAAAACTTACAGTTTTTGTGAATACGGTCATTATTTTTTTGGATCTCTTTTGGTGTTGAATTTGGCGAACTTTTTCGCTATTTCAACAGTTAAGGTACATGTAATGTAAGTAGGTAACCATAGATATTGCGTAGCAAATAGCAATAGTGCAGTGGCTCACCTGAGCGCGGGCAGCGTGGGCAGCGCGCTGCCGTCGGGCGGCAGCCAGGCGAGGTGCGGGGGCGGGGAGCCGTGCGCGGCGCACGACGCGCGCGCGCCCGTGCTGTTGGAGAACACGAGCCGAGCGGGCGGCTCCATCAGGAACACGGGCCCGTGCTCCTGGCCCTCACCACCTGCACGCAACACACACAATAATAAATGCACACAATACATAAGTGCTAAAATTTGATTTGACCATTTCAGTTATACTCTTTACGGCAAATAATAAGTAGTCGTTTTTGCATTCCAGTAATGGTCTATAATGTATGATTCTAATTAAGCACTTAACATCAGTATTACTTAACTACACCTTGCAAATAAATATTTCTTTATCTCTAAGTACTAGAATCCATTCCTCCTGGATAATTATATTGTGACGATTAATGGTGTGTATGTAGTCATGATGTTTATTATTATGTCATTTCATGGGAACTTACTCCGCCCAACAACATGCAAAAGCATTAAAACTAATCTGACAATAGGCTTTTAAAGCTAGTTCTGCATTAACCAGTATCTTCAATCTGCATAGCTGATTGATTGAATTATGTACTTGACCTCTACCCAAATCAAACTATACACCAATAGCGGCAGAATATTAATTGAAACTACCTCTGCCTATACAAAGGCCCGGCTCGGGTCGGAATTTCGAGATTTGTCGAATTATAGTTGGGTTAGCAGCTAACGCGGTTAGTGCGCGAGACAGACAGCCTGGTATGTATATTGCGCCATTTGAATTTCTAACTAGGTTCCGCCAACCGGAGCCCGCCTGGATAAACCACCTCATCTACTATACACTTTTTGTCATGGTTATATTATCATACAGTAAATATACCAATAACTATGTGAAAAATGAGTAAACCTTATTTGTATTTTTAAAAGTGACTTTATTGCAAAGTATAACTTTAACTATGAATAGAACTACACAAAATTATTCAATTAAATTTTTCTTCTAGAAAGTAAGTTAAAGCAAGAATACTAGTTTTTTTTTAAATAAGCTAAATACTATTTGAAAAATAATGTGTGTAAAGGTTTCCTATAAAAGTGGCATGTAGTAAATTACCTACCCCGCATGCCTACAGGAAGTAAGAATTATTCACACAGGAAACGAATTACTAAATGTGTTAATAATTTTATGCAACAAGTGTAGCGCGTAATATATCAAAGTCTGTAATAAATTATGTGAAAAGTGTAATTATACGATATTTACATATTTTGTGCAGAGTTTTTTTTTTATAATAAACGACTAATTTTTAGGTACGTTTGTACGCTGTTTTGTTTTTGGTATTATATGCGCTAGCTAAGAAATGCTTGAAATTGGCTGGTGAGATTGCTTACCGCTTCCAGGTGTACTGCGCGAGAGAAAAAGCAGATAAACAGGCAAATGTATCCCTTGTACGATTTGTTGCCTCTTCCCTTGGATGTTCGTATGTTTATGGGTCCCGCCAGGTCAACATCGCTGACCTCGAAGGGTCTTCTAGGGTGAACTCGCTCAAAAGGCAAATCTGCCATGCTATCTTTGTGGGTAGGTACTTGTGAAATTGAGCCAAGACTGTTCCAAGTTTTGTAATCGCGCTTCTATGTAACTAATTGTTAATGTCTTCTGGGAAGCTTTGCAAAAATTTACCTGTGCCCTTTGTAATTGCTCAAATCTATCGTACTGACACGAAAAAAACTGTGAAATATCTTCCATTTTTCAAATATGCTATGTCTAGTATGCAAAACGTCGGTAGTTCTGTGAAACCTTCGGGGAAAAAATTGATTCCTAATCGTAATTTTATCATGTAAAATGTCCAAAAATCACTTTAAGCACTTGTATTTAATCAACCAAAGTTCGTGATTTCAACAAAAACAGCTTACTTACAGTTTTTGCGGTGTTTTACCGTACAAAACTTCCATAGTTGATACGGTGATTTTACGTCAGTTTTACGATTACCTATCACTCGCGAAATACATAAAAAACGGACGCGAAGGACCAACTTTGTCCTAGAAATAGGGTTTTAGCGCGCCTACAACAGTGTTTTATCGTTCTTAATTTTATTAGTTCTCACCGTTCGGATTGCGGGGGAAACAGCCCCACTCACTGTCATGTCAGTCAGTGAGTCAGAGTCAGTCACAGAGAATCCCGCGAAGATTTTCTCTATGACATCTGACGTTATGTGTTATGAAGACATAATGTGTGGCGAGACATCTAAATTAATCGAACATTATTTATTACATTATTTACATTATTTATTGAGACACACTCAAATTCAATAATAAATAATTGGCATAGCTCCGTAAATTGCCTTTTAATTGCCATAACAAAGTGAAAAAACTACATATATGAATGTAAATATGTTCAAGCATTTATTTTTGTTTCCATAACTCAACATTATAATTCCAATAGGTAACGTTAATTTATTTCCAATAAACTACTTTTTCTTCTAAATAAAAATCATATAAATTGGAACTCTCCTGGTGTTGCAATTTCATACAATCTTCCTTGATACAGTTCGCGCAAAACTTTATGAGCTCTCTGAAGTTAGGCCCGAGTACGTAACCGCGCATGGTACAGTTGAGCGCACAATCATTATTGTAAGATTTAAAAAAAACATAGTACATTTATGCCTATCGCAAAGTATTTAGATTTTAGGTATTTTTACGTGCAGTAAGATATTAGAACAAATTGGTAGGTATTTATTTAAGTAAGTTAAAAACTTTAATATAAAACTTGTGCATTTATTTATTTATGTTTGGCGACGTAGCACATTAAAGCGTCCGCGAGGCACATCTAATTAAACCAAAAAGTTCGATAACAGTAAGAAACCTGTTACATATCCACGCTGCCTGCATTTTGCCGACGTAGCTTCGGTTCCCACCGCTTGCACAACATCGCATGTCGCGGAATGTCAACGCTGCAGTTTCATGTTACCAGCGTCCGGCGATTTAGACATAGGACACTCTTCATTCTAACATCGATGAAGCAAGTCAATTTAGTTGTAGTTAATTGTAACTTTAATTTTAAATAAATAATTTTTAAGGACTCTTTATTCCAACATCGATAAAGACGGTCAACTTAATTATAGTTAATTTGTAATTTTAAATAAATAATTTTTAAGTTAACCTTTGCATTTTTTTTGCAAACTCCGGCCGCAGCCTCCGCAATTGGCGCAGTCAATAAAGAGGGTTTTAGAGTCAGTGCGCGCGGGCCGCTTATTCATACAGCTTGACTCCGTTGTCGCAGACCAAAATCCAGAACCTACATCCTGAGGAGCTGCAGCCGGGAGTGTATCCAACCATCGATACGGCAGAGAAAATCAAGGAAATGTATATGTGAGTACCCTAGATCTTACTAGAGTTGCTCTCCCCTCTTATCCTATAAGTATTATTCCAATAAGTCCCCAAGATTTTCCATCCAAGGCAATCGCGGGCCCCTAGGTTAGCTTAGAATATAATATTGTCGTTTATTCGTGCATCGAGCACGCCTTATTCGATATTAAGTTTAGTGCAAATTAAGGATATTTTATATTCAACTGATGAAATCCTTGATGTAGACACTAGGAACTTTTACGAAATAGTAAAATTAGGTTATTTTTATTTAGATAAACAGGTAGTAATAGTTATAAAAGTCCCTATTGCCGATCCTAAGTCATATGACCTGTACCGACTATCCATTGTTCCCAACGCTAATCAAAACGTTCTCATACCTTCCTCACCTTTCATAGCAATCTCTGGTAAAAACTCTAGGTACATGGAGGTTGAATGCCCGAAGGTAGAAACCTGGTTCCTCTGTCAACCTCGGACCACCTACGAACCACGAGACAAGCCTGATTGCGTCCAGCAGCTCATCACCCAGCAGGTTCTCAACAAGTCCTGCACCCTGACTCCAGTAAAACTGACTCATGAAACTCTGGAACAGCTCGACGATAAGCACTACACCCTGAGTTTCCCCATCGAGACAAAGGTGAAGATCTCTTGCGGCCAGGAGCAGTATCAAACTCTAAAAGGAAGTTACCTGGCAGTTGTCCCACTTCAATGTCACCTGAAGGCTCCGGAATTTACCATCTCTAATATGAACAACCGAATCAAAGGACATGCTATAAGGATAATGGAAATGCCTCAGTATGACGAGTCGAGGCCCTTGGAACATCCACCGCTTATCCTTAATTCAATCAACCTGCAGAACTTACACACCATCAGCACAAAAATATCATCAGAATCTCCAGTTCACATAAAAACCGCCACCAGTGAGATAGTCTACCACACTACGATCCCCATCTAATGGTACTCGGAATAGGCACACTAATTATTATAGCAGTAAAGTATAACGGGAGAAGGAAACAACAGAATACCAACAAAGCTACCTACAGAAAGCAGCGAAGATATGCCACACAACACTTCTGCAACTCTAGCTGCACAGCAAATCGACCCTAACTCCATTCGAGTCGATTACAAGGACATCTCAGCAACCCTGTCCAGCCACCTGCCATCGATTAGTTGCTGATCTTCGGGGGGAGGTGTTACATATCCACGCTGCCTGCATTTTGCCGACGTAGCTTCGGTTCCCACCGCTTGCACAACATCGCATGTCGCGGAATGTCAACGCTGCAGTTTCATGTTACCAGCGTCCGGCGATTTAGACATAGGACACTCTTCATTCTAACATCGATGAAGCAAGTCAATTTAGTTGTAGTTAATTGTAACTTTAATTTTAAATAAATAATTTTTAAGGACTCTTTATTCCAACATCGATAAAGACGGTCAACTTAATTATAGTTAATTTGTAATTTTAATTTTAAATAAATAATTTTTAAGTTAACTTTTGCATTTTTTTTGCAAACTCCGGCCGCAGCCTCCGTAATTAACCACAGTAATAGAACAAACAAATAACAAATACAATATAACGGTGACAAAACTTAACAACAACAATTACAGAAACAAATAAAAATAACGAAAACAAATAACAGTAAAAAAAATTACAATAGGAATGAAAATTAATTGTTGCACTCGACTGTACTTTCGTCTACAACGTGCGCAAGTGTTGTGTACGAACGTAGCACTCACACTAAGGCACGGCGCAACGGGACGCGAGCGGTGATGCGGCGCGGGGCGCGGGGGCCGGTGCCCTCTCCGACGCGTCGGGGACGCCCTGTCCCGTCCCTCGGATACCTATAATATGCGTACTGCGCAGCCACTAGCGTGCGTGTTCCGAGAGCTCATAAAGTTTTGCGCGAACTATACCATCTAAGCTCGCGTCTCAGCTCACGTTGGCGCAATTAGCTTAATGCTACAGAATGTAACATGGATGCATCGCGCCATGTATCACATAATGCATGTAATTGCATGCAGCGAGCGCACTGCAAGCTGCAGCTGCAAAAATGATGCACAAACATGCACGTAGACGTAGACATAGTTTACGGATAACAAATGAAGTTTTTTTTGCTTTGATTTTTTAAGATATGACATTGGCTTGGATGTGAGTCTACGTAAGATTTTCCTATAATTATTTATATTATAGTAATTTATTTATACTTTATCAAATATATTATGAGTGGGGTTTTGTTCATGAGTAGGGTGTAAATATGTGACCAAAGAATGGTGTGTAGATAGTGGTATTGTAGGTTTTCATTGAATATGGTTCTTTTGTCGTTCGGATGCTTTGATATGCCTACATTTCATTCATACGCATCACAATACGACTAAAATAAGGTAAGCCGATTACAAACAATGCCTCGTTTACTATGGACGACAAACATCATGATATTTACAATTTACGACATTTTGTATGTACGTATGTATGTTATAATATTTTCAATCCAAAAGTTATTGTAACATATTTTTCCTAAATCCAAAATATCGAGTTTGAATCAAGTACATAATAAGTATGCACACAGTATCCAACTCAGTCTTGTTCCATAATATACCTATTATAATCTTAATATACAATCTTAATTATAACAAAGATATAATATATTTATAAACCAATTTACCTTGACTCTACTATTTATTTATATTTGTAACTAAGCACCCATACCCCATACATACAATAATGTGATGTTCCCGAAATAATCAATGCTCCAAGTAGGTCTGAATATAGCCTGCACAGGTCGTCTCCACTCGACCCGGGCTCACCCGACTGAAGACGCCAATTTGCTCCCGACCCCTTACTTACAAGTATATACTCGTATATATATACCTTTGTGACAGATAAGTACACACGGTTCACTTAACAACATGGTGAGTGCTCTTACTTAGTTGCTAGTTAATCAGAGACGGACGAGGAAAAGTAGTGAATAAGTTTTGTCTTGTTTTATGAATCGATTTGAATCAATTTAGCTTAATTTAAAATTTTAGTAATAAATTGGGAACAATATATTATAGCCTAAATTACATTAACTAATAAAACTATGATTATATTTCAATTTAAACTCGAATTATGTACTGTTCTATCACATTTATTTTGCTTATAGTTTACTCAACTCGAGTAAAGAAGGTCGTTTATGCAAACCGGGCGAGTCAACGATCGCAGCGCCACCACAGAACAAACTCAAGTTTATGAAAATTTCCAATGTACAGTACGACGCACCGCGGGGGGAGTTTTTAACTGGACGCCTGCGTAGGGTTGCCACATACAGTTAATTTATATTTTACCTTTGTTGTCCATAATAATTCAAATTCAAATTCAAATTCAAAGCATTTATTTGGACACACAGGACACAACAATATATACATACAAAAGTTAACAACAGATAGAATAGAAAAGTATTAAGTTACATTGTTGTATCCCGTGCGTCAAAAAAGGTCATACCTCAGCATTAATGCTGCAGATTGCTCTGCAGCGCTGATTTTCAGGTATGGACCTTTGAGACGCGCGGGGGCAAGAGTTGAATAAGAAAGTTAACAAATATAAAAAGAAGTAAAAAGAGAAAATAGATGAAGAGTAAACAGAATTAATAACATGAAGCTGACATGACTACATTTGAAAGATACATACAATTTAAATACAATTTAAATATAACCTAGTAAAGTAACGGACACACAACGTGGTAATTAACAGTCAAGAACGAAAGTCATTGGCGAGATTTGTATTGTAGGTTTAAAGGTAAACAAAAGTAGCTAGGACACCAAATGCTGAAAACTAGAATACGTATCTATTAAAAATGAGGTAACACACTACCAAATAATCACACTACCAAATAATCACACTACCAAAATTAAACGGACTTCGCTTTATTGCTGCTGCAAAAATATGATGCTCGATGCAATATTAGAGTTATCAATATTATTAGGTACTGATTTACAATTTTGGCAGAGAGCGATGTATATAGTGAAGACAGAGATTTTTGCTTTAAGTTCAAATTTACTTATTGATTTATTTGTTTTGATAACAATACAAAAATAAGATATTGAATCAGGCGTTACTTTGCGGAAATCCATTGTTACTGAAACTTTGGAGAAATATGTAGTGTTTTTCCGCTGCGACTGCTCTTTAAACGACATCCGTCCGAAAGGTCGGTTGACTTTCGGACCGCGACGTTCGAAGAGACAACACGAGTCCTGAGGATGCCTCGTGGAGAGGCGAAACACGTGTCGACCAGAATATCTTGCCGAAAGAGAACAACAAAGCTTCAAGACACAAGATGCGGTGTTGGTAAGATATCGAGATCCACGGAGGCCACGGAGGTGAGGTGTGGCGGTGGTTTATGGAGGAACACACCCAAAAACCATCGAGTTTGTTGTTTGATGTCAGTTAAGGAGCAGTCGCAGCGGAAAAACACTAAGTACATATTTCTCCAAAGTTTCAGTAATACAAAAATAATCATCAATGTACAAAGAATATATAGATTTAATATCATTAAATAATTTAAACCAATTTAACTTGACGTTCTATAGTACTTAAAAACTGAGCTTTTGTTAATCCTTATTGTTCAAAAGTCACGTGTAACCCCTACATTCCTGCAGCTCCAGTCAGACTCCCCTGGGGCGGCTGGCAACACTACAAACTTTGCCCGCGGAAGTGCTCGACAAAAAGAAAATGAGCTCCACGATACTCCGCCCTCTACCGATCATATTTGCACACAGGTATACCAACGAATTTAAATACTTTTGATAAGGCTTCAGAATATTATTTTATTGTAACAGAGTTTGCGTTACTATAACTATAAATACCTTAAATAGTTTAGTTTTTTTTTTTCAAACAACTTTATTTCACTATAAAATATTTACAATTGGGTAACTATGCTAGTGTACATCTAAGAAATCCTAACAGAGCACATCATTAGTATTACTTACGTGTTGTTTTGGAGTATTCAACTCTAATAAAACACTTTCAGCTATCTAAATGTAAACAAATCAAATTAACTTTGATATTGAGGGTAGAAACTCATCATCTAATAATTTTATGCAAGCTTTAGAAACAGCTTATACATTTTACAAAATACATTTGAAAAGAAATAACCGGGATACATATTACATACCGGTGTAGTGATAATGAAGCAAGTAGGCATTGCGCGCGATGCGCTTCCACAACAAGCAATCGTGTAGGTACCTACTCGCGCGATGGCCGCGCGACCGACCGGCTCCGCAACGCGCAAGCCAATTTGACCCGATACACCTTTGTAATACGAGTAATATTAGCTTACGCGTCGGGTCGTCCGATCGGGGCACGCGGGCGAAGCGTGAGTGACGTAGTCAGCCTATTCATTGCAATCCGAGAAAGTAGTGATGGGGTAACTTGTAAGTTTTATAAGTATCGATGAATGGGAGATTATTTTTTCGAGTTATGCAAAGGTTTTGTATTAATTTATTTTTGATAAGTGGATTTTTATTAGTGTGAAGATAGAATTTTTCTGCCAATTTGTAGATATAAATATCAATTGTAGGGAAGTGAATTTGAAGGTGTAATTTTTTTAGATTAGTTAAGAAGGGTGTATTGAATGCTGATTTTATAGCTTTGTTCTGAATTATCTGCAGCTTGTTTAGGTTGGAGCGACAAGTACTACTCCACACGGGACAAGCGTAGGTGAAGCAGGGTCGAACTAAGGTGCGATAAACTCGTAGCTTAGTATAGCTACTTAATTTAGCTTTTCGATTTAGTATAGGAGCTAATACGTTCAATGCTTTATGCCCTTTGAGGAGCAATTTTGATGTATTATCAGTCCAGTTAAGTTTTCTATCAAGTACGGTTCCCAGGTACTTAACAGAGCGACTCCATGTTATAGCTATGCTATCAACTTTAAGTTTACGTGTTGGGAGAGTACGTTTTCTGCTAAACATGATAGCCTCTGTTTTGGAAGCATTTATTTTTAGCTTCCACTCATTGAAATATTCCAACAGTAGGTCTATAGCTAGTTGCAGTCTGCCGATTATAATATCTTCATCATGAGAGGATGTATAGCACGTGGTATCATCGGCGAAACAGGCCAAGTTTGTGCGCGTCTGAGTCGGGATGTCATTTAAAAAGATAAGGAAAAGGTACGGTCCTAGAATAGATCCCTGTGGAACTCCTGCGGGGATCGGTACAGATGAAGATGAATTATTTTTAACATGGACTTGAAACATTCGACTCGATAGGTATGACTGTATTATTTTTGTGATTGACAGGGGCACTCCCAGTGTCATCAGCTTGTGCAGCAGCGCCTGGTGCCAAACGCAGTCGAATGCTTTTTCTATATCTAAAAGGAACATTCCAGTAGATTGTTTCAGGTTTAGAGCAGTCGACACCGCCTCGGCGACCCTAGCAAGCTGCTGGACAGTGGAATGACCCTGTCTGAATCCGAACTGCTCATCAATAAGCCGATCGTATGACGCTAGTCGCAGTCTATGGTATATAACCTTTTCAAAAAGCTTTCCAATACTTGGTAAAAGGCTAATAGGACGATACGAGATAGGATCAGACGGATCTTTTCCTGTTTTATGAATGGGAATGACCTTTGCTATTTTCCAAGTGGTTGGGAAGTAGTGGAGGAGCAAGCAAGAATTAAACAATTTTGTGAGAAAAACGATGCATTTATGTGGAATATTTTTGATTAATATGTTAGAAATTGAATCTAGTCCAGGAGCTTTACGTGGTTTGAGTGACTTAATATATATTTTCAATTCAGCTGGGCGAACTAATTGGGGTATTTCGGAGGGTAACGTAGCGTTTAGCATCGTAATAGATTTGTCAACATCTGGAGCTTTAGCACTAGGCCATTCTTTTGTTAGGGTCATATTGGCTAAGAAGCTTTTTGCCAGTATATCACACTGCTCTTGCTGCGTTGTGCTCAAAGAGTTATTTTCTAACCTAAGGGCTGGAATAACGTTAGATGAAGATGGGCGAAGACCTTTGGCTAGGCGCCATATGTCTGCGCTAGGATTATCTACCCTCTTCAACTTTTGATTCCAGACCTTATCATTATAACTCGCGATCGCTATTTTGATTTTATGCTTAAGAAAATTAACATTACATAGCAAGCCATCACGAACTTTTTTATCGGTCTCAATAAGTGCGTACCTGCGTAACCGATTTTTAGCTTTAATGAGCCGTTTCACGCGTCTAGGTAGGGTTGTAGGGTTCCACGGTGTTACTGTTAAGGTGGGAACACAAGCGTCTCGACAATTGAGTAGGTTTTTTTGAAAAATATTAATTTGATCATCTATTTCGTTTGTACTTTTGTACATTCGAGGCGAAAGTATCGTACAAGAGTTGAGGAGTGTCCTAAATTTACACCAGTCGGCCTTAGCGTAATTTAATCTAGAGATGATCTTTCTTTGTAATGTAATAGAAAACTTTGCTAGCACGGGAAAGTGGTTAGATGATAAGGCCTGAATTGTTCGTAAATGGTCAAGGGTATGTACATTTTTTGAGAGTAGTATGTCAGGAATAGAGGGCTCATACTTGGAAACATAGTGCACAAGCGTACAGTCATTTGGAGCATGAATATCGTAATCGTGAGAGAGCATGTGGTTATATAAAATATTTCCGCGAGAGTTGGGTGTTCCTGCTGACCAAGATCTATGTTTAGCATTCAGATCTCCCATTATCAGTACCCTAGGGCCTGTCGACATCAGCCGATCTATGTCATCAGTGCTAAATGGTTGATTAGGGGACTGATAGACTGAAAATATGTTGATCTTATTATCTATTGATACCCCTATGGCTTCAAGATGAGCAGTTTTTGGTGAATCAATAAGGCAGTGATTAAGATCAGAGCGTACTAGAATAGCAACACCTTGCCCTGTTCCATCACTACGCTTGTCCATGCGGTGACAGAGGTAACCTGACAGGTGGAGGGCTAGTCTTTTTGTTAGTCTGGTTTCACAGATTGCAATGATATCCGCATTTAATTTACTCACCGCTAAGTCAGAAAGTTCACGTTGCTTGTTGTGGACGCCATCAGCATTCCAGTACAATAGACGAAGTTCTTGGGTCCTATACATAGTGTCCGAGATGGGTCAGTATCAAGATAACTTTGTCCATGAAAGTTACGCATTTCTTAAACTCTAGTTTGATTGACTGGATTGTAGAGAGAATCTCTAGCATTTCGCCAGTTTCAAAATCATGCGCGGTTTTACCGTCAGGGGCTCCAGATGCTAAAGGAGCTTTCTCTTGCCTTGTTGTATCGCGGCTACTTGTAGGTTTTTGGGTCTTGTTAAGAATTGTATCTTCTATAGAAGGTGTCTTAATGTTGGCTTCTGTAGATTTCAAGAGGCTGCTTACAGGAGTTGAGGGTGAAGGCTTATTCTTACTGACGTTGACTACTTGAGCCCATGTTTTCTGACCAGCAAGGGACAAACGAGAAGGCTTCTCAGTTATAACTTTACGAAGGGTATCCCTTTTCGTCTCTATCCGCTTCAGGTACTTAACACGTTCGTCGCATTGCGAAAAGTTTGCTGGGTGCTCTTGGAGACAGTTACAGCAACGAGCAGGCTCCGCTCTGTCTTTCTTGGGACATTCCCAAGTCGGATGAGGTTGGGCGCACTTCAAACACCGTGGTGGTCTATTGCAATTGCGTGACGCATGGCCAAAACCTTGGCACCGATAGCATTGAACACCAGGTTTCTTATTTGGCTTGTATCGTTCGATGTTGATAACACAGTTAAAGATATATTTTATCTGTTTGAACCGCGTCATGTTGGTTCCCTGTGGCAAGTGAACTAGTAGTGGAGGACATTCTGTGGTATGCATCGTCTTCATCTCAGCAATAGTGGCGTTTGCAAACCCTAGGGATTCAAGTTCTGCAGCAACATCGGAATGTAAAAATTTGGGTAAACCCTTGATCACTGCTTTTGGGCTTCTCTCATCTCTTCTGGTAAACGTATGGTATGGAACGTTTTCGTTACGGAGTCCATCTTTAAGTGATTGGTGGGTTTCTGAAGAGTAACACTGCACTCTTACTAACCTCCGTCCTCTGTATTGAAGATGAAAGTCCTTGATGTACTTCATCACGATGTCCCTTATATTTTGGATGGTTTTGTCACCTTCCATTTCTATGATGATTGGTGGAGCATCGGCAACCTTCTTTCTGCTCGCATTTTTAAAAGGTTCAGTAACGGTATCGTCATCGTCTACCGGAAGTCCTTCGAATCTGTTGTCGATTGGCGTCTCGACGCCGTTAGCATTTTTCGTAGGATTCGCTACGAATTTCTTAGCTTTTCGCCATTCAGGGGACTTTTGTTCGTCTCTCTTCTTCCTCTTACCCGGAGAGCTGGTGTTGGAGCTATGATTTTTGATAAGAAACTTTTCCATGATGGACTAAGGGTCTATCGATGATTATCGATAAAACCCTAGCCCATCACTAGCTGGGGCGCGGTGAGGCGACGACGGTCTCTGGCTGGTTGTACGCGTGCGGTTGCTACGACAGCCGAGCGCTCACTGAGTTTTATATATAGTTATAGTAATAGTTTAGTTTGTTCTAGCCGAAGACTACGTAATAGTAAGTAGGTACATTATTGAAGTATAACAAAATGTTGCCATATTATATTAGCTTTTTACGACCTAATAAAACTATTATTAAACTGTTTATTGGAAAATGGGCGAAACAAAAAAAATCCAACCTGCGTAGGTATTTTCTGATTACCAGCTAGAATGCCTCTACGGTCAACTAACTGCCAGGCGTGAAAATCCACACTCGCTAGCTGATGGCATGGTCCGGTTTAGATTTGACACATATTAAAAAAAGTACATAAAACAAATTGTATTTAAACTAGTGCCACAAGCGGCGGCCTTATCGCTGAAAGCGATCTCTTCCAAGCAACCTTTAGCACTTGACAAAATAACTCATAAAAATATTATTGACAAATCATTCGAATAATTCTGCTTAAAACATCCTTCCTTACACTAATTTATAAAAACAACAAGAAATACCATGTTTTCGTAGGAAGAATAACAGAAAATATGAAAAAATCAGTCCAACAATGGTTGCCACAAGCAATTCAGCGAAATAATTCGCAACGTTTTGTTCACGGTTTTTGTGAAACACAACAATGGCCAGAATTTATGCCTCTAGTAATATTTTACGCGCGTAAATCTATTCTTGCTTTGAATTTACAATTGGTAATACCAACAATACGCGTATAAACGTAAAACTTTGATTGACGTGTTTTTATTTCATTTTATAAATTAAACCTTTCTGTATGTAATTATTACCGAAACATTGAAAAATGTTTCTGCTTTAGATAAATAAAAAAACATTTATATATGTCTTGTCATGTTAATTAAATACGGCACTGGTTTGTATAATTCTATCACAATTGTCATTAGCGAACGCAGCTTTTTTGCTAACATGAAATGGGGTAAATTGTTCTCATATACCAGCTAGTTCTACTAAAAATATACTTGAAATACCAACTTAGCGAGCCTACGTTATATTTATTTCTATCCTACAACGTCTTATACCTGAAGTAATATGTGTATAGCAAAGCAATTTAATTCCACCTAATAGTTACGTATACAAAGCCTGTAAGGCAGCTTGTAATCTGCTATCTCATCCCAGGAGCTTGATGGCGGACAGTTTGACAGCTTCGGGAACTTTCCCTATTTGCGTCCCACAGCCTTCACCGCGGCCTGGCGAGCCTTGTTTACCAAGCAGGTAGCAGGACAAGAAATAGTCACGAAGCTATGAAAATGAGTAGATTGGATAATAAATTGAAAGTACTGAGTTTATTTGATAAAGAACCAGCCTCAAAAACATATAGGTATTTCTATATTTATTATTATGTTAGCAGTATGCATTGTTAGTTTTAGAAATGTGTTAATTACTATTTTAAAACATTATTAATTTATAAAAACCCGTGACCTGTAACATTTTAATTTATACGAGACGAGAGAGTGTTGTATTATTATTCTAATATGAAGTCCGTTTTAGTGAGTCTGCGAGTACCTACTACAATGATTCAACGAGAAATCCCAACAATTAAGTGTATCCCTTCCCTCAGTAGACAGGTGCCCTCGTTCTGTCTGCCTTTGTGTGTGAGTGTGAGTGTGTGTCTTGTGGCCCTAAACAGACAGCTTTGAACCTAAATCAAGTAAACTGTACGTAGGTACAGTAGCGCTAGTCATTATGCTTGAATAACATTATGAATGCTTGCTTTAGTACACTATTTGCTTTAGGAATATATTGTAAGAAAAAAAATAAGATTTCTGTTTGTATAGAACGTTTTTTATCGAACGCGCGGACCCGTCCGAAAATCAATAAAGTCAATTCCAAGTGTTTTTTAGTTTCAATAAAATAAAATAAACTATATGTCAGCAAATATTACACAAGAACAAATAATAATTGTTAACAAGTTATTTTTTATTTCATTAACATTCATAATCAATTCATTTAATCATTGTTTTAAACAATTCACATCAATTTTGACAGCTCCGCGTCTCGCTCGGATCATCCATTGCGGAGCCAACTCGATGCGCTCGGCTGAAGTCGGGCGCGTTCGGCGCCATTCGCGGCTCCGCAATAGTCTGCCGCGAGACTCAAGTTCTGTCCCAATATTATGGTTTAATTTTTTCTTTATACTTGTGTTCTCTTGCTATATTGGTGTACAATAAAGAATTTGATTGATTTGATTTGATTGATTTGAAGATTTATTGAAATTGGTTTCGTTTGTGATCGGTAGATTAAGTTCGAAAATAAGTAAATAGTTTATTTATCCGTTTGTTGGACATTCTATGTAAATGACGCATAAGAGTTGAATAGAATCAATATTTAAATAAGTATGCGTCATTCTTCTACATAATTATAAATGTAAATAAAGTAGTTTGGATGCTTTTGTTTCGGTTTAAATTATTTTGTTCACGTTCTCAGCATAACAGTTGACTTCATCATTATAAAGTTTAAATTAAATATAGTTATTTTCATAAAAAGTCTACAAACAGGACATATAAATCAATGGGCGGGTAATAGCCAGCTAAAGTATACATTTTTTTATAAGATTTACTAATATTTTAAGTATAATGTGAAATTGATAAAAATAATATATACCAAACCAAAATTATGCAATTATAGTCGTAATAAAGATACAAGATAAGATAAAGATAAAGAATCTTCATTGATAATGTAAAATTGTAACATACATAGGTATAAGTACTAATATCACAGAATATGCTACACAAATTACAATATCTCGTCAAATTGAATTTATAACATTAGGCTTTTATAAAATTTTAGAAGTTACATATGTCTAGTTTTATTAATAAAACAATGAAAATTTTTGTTATTAAAATCATGTCAAACATAATAATAGGTATGTAATCATATGGGTGATAATATGGGTGATACAATAATAACAAAATTATAATAAAATTAGCTTATATTTTTTCCCGAAATGTTCATATCCTCTTGTTTCCTGGCTCCCGTCGCAGACCGGAAGTCACTCACTACAAATCGCCGTGTTTCGCAAATTGTATTACTGAATTTGCATTTATATTATTTCACAAATTTACGGCAAAATATTATGACGTCGTTCTGAAAAGGTTTATGTTTGTGTCAAGGAATTATATAAAATAAATTTGATATGTTCAATTTATTTACAAAAAATAAACATTAAATGCGTAATGATTATTAAGGTTTTGACATCTTTGTGGTTTTCAAATTTGATTTGCTAAATTATTAAAAAATACTTTATTTAATCACAAGTCAAACATTATATTTACATGCTATTAAGAAGTAGAACCAAACTTGCCTTTGTACATACCGGTTAATGCTCGTTTGTGTGAGTTAATTATAAAACTACCGTTATAATATCACAGTTATGGGGTATTTCTAATGAATAAAATGTTTATTTGATATATGTGTAATTAATAAATTCTTTAATAATCTTCTGTTCTCTTTTACAATATAATATATGTATATTACAGCAGGTACCAGCCAAGCAGCTAGCTGTGTACAAACTTATCGCATAAATCGTTTTATTAAAAAGTAATGATGTTGTGACAGTTTCATTAAGGCGAGATACTCCGGCGTCTCCTCGCTCCTTGTTTATATGCTAATGCCGGCGCGAATAAACTAAATTGCAACAACAACCACACCATTATAAACCTTAAGCTGAACCAATAAGGTTGAATTTGCGATACCACTGTTGGAGGTGAAAGAGTGGGGTTATTATTTTTGGATGATTCCGTTTATTTTTATTTTGTGACTTCTGTTTAAGAGAATGTCACGATGGGATCTTAACAGAATTTTAACAAGACGAGGCAGAGCACGGGGTAGGATTTTGATTCAACATTATCGAACCTAAGGTGAAATTATGGACTCAATAAATTTATCAAATTTTTGATGTTTTCAATACTCAAACCCGGAAAGCTTGTTAAATAATTAAAACTATCGATTTCCCGCTATCAAAAATGTAAGTCGCTTAGAAAATGAAAATTAAAGCAAAATTCTAACAAATCCAATTTACAACAAAAAATCCAGTTGTTGGAAATTGTGAAATATTTTCAAATTGCTTCAAGAATTTCAAATTGTTTTTATTTTTGAAAACAAACAACACATAGTTAATAGTCACGTTTAGCACTTGGTTTTTTACAGCGCACTGCTACAGTTGGTAGTACTGGTAGTATGTCTTCCATAGGAGGTGGTAGAGGGATCCCGGGAAACCTTTAACTTACAAGTATTACAAGATATCAAAGCAGTGGCGTCATTACATTAGTAAGTGGAAAAGTCAAGGTATTCCCTTAGTAAAAATAAAGTTAAAAAGTATATTTCTTTAACAAGAGTATTCATTTTAAATGTATATAATGTACCTAGTAAAAAGGATTTCAAAAATTTTACATCAATAAAAAATACAGAGTATACTGCTCTCAAAATATAATAGTATTTTTTTCTGAACTGATAGAATAATATAATGTCATAACATACATAAAACACATAAAAGCTTTTAGCAATAAAAAAGCGACATAAACAACCTAATAAAGCTCCACACAACATTATCTCGGCTTCGATATTAAGACGCTGTAACCGCAGTAATGGCATACATACGTAAATTGGCTTATTATTTTTATTCTTATTCAAAATGAAACCGTTTGTATGCTTTATAATATGCAGTTTGTAATTTTTTTGCAGAAAATGTGTTTTCTTTGTCAGATTCATAGTTTGTTGTTACGATATAAATGTAAATCTGATATTAATAATTGGGAATTAAATGGTAGTCTTACCCTTATTACAATACAAAAAATCTGTATTCATAAGACATTCTGTGCATAAAAATATCCTTATATGTTTCAGATAATTGTAGGAAAAGGAAACAGAAAGCTAATGAACTACTCGCAGAACAAAATAATTGTTGTTTCATCCAATACGTTAAAAACTGTTTGTTATTTTATCCAACCTATTAAATGTGTGTGTTATGTAACGTATGATATTTATTATTGACATGAATTATTATGGACTTGTGTTAAATTATTTGACTGGAATAAATGAATAAACTGAATAAAATAAACTAACAAATATTTGTTGAATCTGTATAATAATAACTACTCGGACATATCAAACTATAATCATGAATGGCACACACGAAAAAACATATATATGATTATATTCAGTTAATTTGTTCAGATAGACACACAGGTAGGGATATCGTCAAACGTCAAAGTTTTAACACCACTACCACTACCCTATTTTGTCCTGAGTTAGAAACATTTCCACCAAAAGAATCACCGGACACCGCTGTCAGTAACTCAGCCGCAAACAATGATAAAAACTTTATTAACTGACCGAAAAATAGGTGACCTATATAATGCAACAACTTCCTTCCAACTGACGATGGCACATTTTGGCTGACTTTCAACCGACAAACACATAAAGAAAAAACATAAAAGTGAAAGTAGAATAGAATAGAACTTGTAATCTCTACCTGTGTTATTCGTTTAGTTGTTTGCGCAAACTTAAACACTTGGATGTGTTTTTCATTAGGCAGCGTGTTTGAGAGGCTTCGGCGCTTTATTAGTGGGGATTACTACAGATTGAACGAGAAAAGAATGGGAATAAGTTTGTACGTAAATAGTTGTGTGTGAAAGTTTATTCCTTTGTTACTACCTAGGTCAAAAAAGTTTTTGAAATAGGCAGGTAGGATATAATATTGAGATAATTGTATAACTAAGCACGTGAAACTTTGCTTTGCTTTGCATTCAATGTCCAATGAATAAACATTGATCAAGTTATACGTGGCTTTCGTGATAAAAGAAGTTATTTTGGACTATCTTTTATTTAATAAAACTCACTTAATAATTCATCAACTAATCATAATAAATCCCAACTTTTTGAAGAACTTCATCAAAGTTTGTTACATAGTTAGGTTCTCACAAAGGAGGTCTACAAAGGCTGTGATTTTTACCAACCGCGTGTCAATTACTATGTAAATGGGGCTTTGTGTGGTGTCCTGTATGAGAGAACACCCTGTATGACGAGAGACACTGTGTGATGGACATTTAACTTATTGGACACGTTGTATGATGGGACATATAGTGTATGTTTGTCCAGATAGTCGCTGGCTAGAATCAAGCCACGGTGCTTCAGAAACATATACATGTAGATTGGATTATATTACATGCACATTTTTTTACATAAATATTTAATTTTCAAGACAAACAACATTTAATGATGCATCTAAATAATATAAATCAACACAACATCTTTAATTTTATTTGCATGTCGGCTTTGATAAGTACTTTTTTGTAACATAATACTGTAACAGGCAGTTAAAAATATAATTATTCAATTATGGGACATATAATTCCAGTTCAAACTTTTTTCCCATCGATTCCCAAATCCATGTCACTTCCATCCGTACATTTCGGTGTACCTACATTTTGTCTGGTATTTGCGCTTCAAAGCGGATTTGCTTAATAAAACACGGATTTGTCGGCTCTAGCGCGCGCCTACTTAATTGCGATCCAATCGACGGCTTTGCTCAGAGGAATATGCTTTGATTTGATCAACACTTTTTGGATTTAAGTTGTACAATGTTTATACAATTTTTATATCAGTTTGTAAAACACTGTTGTGCATAAAGTTGACTACAAAAAAGCTGATAAAAAGAGCACGTTTTTACTAACTTAGTAATTTACAATTGTTTACCACCTCTGAAATAAGGGAGTAGCGTCCTGGACGCCGTGCCGAGCGGTCGCTTTCGGGAAATATCAGTAGAGCCTCGTAAATACAATTGATCCGTTAAACAATGGGCGCAACATCTGCCAGCGGCTGGCACAATCGCTGCGAACAAAGCTTGACGGTCCCTAGCGTAGGTAAATTCTCTGGCCCGCGAAAAGTGCCTAACAACCAGGTGCCGTGCAACGCGTGTGTGTAATCTTTACATGTATCGTATCAGTGTGGGACAACCAGTGTAAGTGACCCGCGCCATTGGCATCAGAGGCCACCGATAACAGCGGTGACAGCGCCCGGCGCGGGGTAGCGCACTCCAGCAAAAGGAAAACTCGGTGAGCTTGTTCCATATTAGTTGCACGCGGTCTAAACCCCTTTTCTCCTGTCTCTCCTACCTCAACATCCTAGGATGTTGACTGGACGTCTGCCACGAGGGACAGGTCTGTACTCAAGCAGCCCACATCAGCAACCAACACCGTATATAGGGCGCCATATACTAAGTACTAAACCGATTGCATTAGCTAGACCTTACTATATCATTCCTAGCTCCACAAACAGTGCGGTTACTACTACCAATTACGCTAAACTAACTTAGAATACGACATATCACTTAGATAACTAGAGCAAATAATGCCAGGTAGAATAAATTAGATTGTACCATAGCAAGTCCACCTACTCTCAACTACGTTAGATCACGCAAACCTCCAGTAATACTTCGTTGCTGCTATTCCCCCTAAATAAAATCTTTCGATCTGGCAAAGCTCAGACAATCTGGCCAAAACATCTTGACTTCAATTGGTCCTAAAAGCAATTTCTACCATCTCTAATTACTCTTTTAGGACTTAGGATCCCGACCTAGGGCATGCTAAATCCACCAGGATAGACTAGATTACGCGATCCCATACCACGGCTGTAATTACTCGTAACGAATGCGTAAACACTGGCTGTTGTAAGTAGATATAATATACATCGGGATTCCCTAAAATTTCCACGATAAATATATAGATAACTACTTACCCTACACTATCTAAAAAGCGGATAGGTTTTAAAGAAAGAAGAAAGAAAGAAAGAAAACATCTATTGTTTATTTATTTTACAGTTGTAGACTTTTGTAACAACAAAAGAACCCCCAGAAATAACCCACATACAAAAAAAAGCAGGTAAACCCCGCCATAAGACAATCTACTTTCCCAAAGCAAACAAAAAAGCCTAAATACGAATTATACTTAAATACAAAAACTACGCACATCTGCAGGTCCGTTTGGACAATAACCTAAGACATAACCAAATAGAAATATTACTTAAACAACAGCTATTCATTCCCAAAACAAACACGAAACGTAAAACTAAACAATAAATCAGAACATTAACAATAGGTTCAGCTAAAAACCACCCGCAAATTTCCGACACAGCTGCGAGGCACTATGGTCGGGTCATGATCCCTTTTTTTTTATCTCAGTTTTGCTACGTAAAATAAAGCCCAGACGTTTATTTTATACACATAAAACACTTAGTACAAAAAGCGTAGGTTTTTCGTTGACTATAATCGTTGTAAAACCTGATAAATAGCTTGATATTTGATAAATAGTTGTAGTTCACCAGTACCGCTATAACTTACATGTATTTTTTTAGTACCAAAATAATGGTAGGTAGGTACGATTCCAAATAATTAGCCCTAACTCACCTGGACACCACGCTAGAACTAAAGTAACGAACTTCGCCTGCCGCCGGACGAAAGGGTTCGTTAAGATCCCATAGATAGCCTAGGGAAAAACAGCAGATACTAAGTGCAAGTATCCTAACATTCACCTAACAAATGCCCCGTACCTAGAGTTGATAGACGAGACCCAAGTACCCACTCGAGTACTACTTACTCCCCTTCTACGTTAAAGGCAAAGGGGAACTAGTATAGCGCATGATACACCAGTTTTATAATACAAATACGTACATAGTATATAAGCTTCCTTCACAGCCTCGCAACAAACCTCAACAAAAAGGATCACGCGCATACCAGAAAGATATCACGAGCTAGCCACGGCACCCCGTCGTTTGCGATACCATCACGGTAAGGCACAAAACAGATATGGAAATAGGGAACTCTATCGTAAAAATACCAGGAGACGGCAACTGCTTGTATCGCGCTATAGCCCACCAAATTAACGATTTGTATGGCCTTCGACCACCAACACATTCGACGAGACCTCGCACGCCACGTAGAAGAAAACCAAAACGATCCACAAATGTACCTAGCGATCAGAAGTAATCTAGATAGCTCAGCACAAAGCGAACAAATCAGGAACTACATTCTATCACAATACCAAGATGGTACATGGGGCGGCACAGACATACTTATAGCGGCAGCGGAATATTATAGTATTAACGTGAAAATCTTTCAAAAAACCCCGCTACAAGAAACAGTATGCTTCTCTCCTAAGGAACCAAACGATGCCGCAGGTAGCATAGGTCTAATATTTACGGGGAACCACTTTGATTGCTTTGAAAATCACCTAGGAGTAATAAGTACAAACATCACGCAAAATGACCTTAGTCTAACTTTTGGAACTAGCACCCCAGAGGAGATACCAGATGAGTCCGGATACCGACTTGCCCGCCCCAGGCCACACCAAAAAAACAAAAAACAGGTAGTAAATGAAAACATAAACATTGCCACATGGAATATTAGAGGCGCCGCAACGTTGACTAAAAAACGAGAGATCGACGAGTTTCTAGACGGAAAATCTATCCATATTGCCTGCCTACAGGAAACTCACTTAAAATCCGGGACCTACGAATCTAGTCACTATACGTGGCACCTAAGCGGAAACAACAACAAAAGAGGCCTAGCTATTCTCATAAGAAAAAACAGCGGCCTAAGGCTGAACTGGACTAAAGCAAACACAAACAATATGGTTGCTTCAATACATACAAGCAGTGGAGCCTCTCTATTCATTACTACAACGCACTGGTTCAATGCAACGTCATCAGCAGCAAACGACGCGACTCGGCTACTACAACTGACCAAGAACAAACCAGGGAACTCAATAACAATCATACTAGGTGACTTCAACGCCCACATAGGACTCACAGATACACACGAACTTCGCGATAAAAATCAAATAGGCAAAAATCTCTTACACCAAACAAGTAACGACAACGGAGACATCTTATTAGATCTAATTGCACGGGAAAATCTCCGATTGGACACATCATTCGGCCGGCGCAGCTGTAAAACGACTTGGACGTCGGGGAACAAAACGTCGCAAATAGACCACATAATGACAGATGCCAAAAACAACCAGATTTTTAATTACATCAAAGGCCAAAAAACTATCCTATCTGACCACAGAATCATATGGGGAAACGTAAAGCCCCTCACATTAAATTCCAATAGGGACTCTACGAGACCTCCAATAAGACTAGCCAGGGCCAACGTTGCGAACGAGTTTGACTACAAAACCCTAAACTACGAGATGCTTCAAAGTACCACCACTCGAGAAAAATACCAAGAAACTTTATCAGAGGAAACCAAAAAGAGCAGGAACTGCGAAAACCGAAAAGAGCCGCTATCGTGGGAAGTGATAACAAACGTCATGAAGATGGCGGCCAACAAGACTATCAAATATGAAAGAAGGTACTCTAAGGCTAGAGAAGAAGCAATTACAAACCTACAGAAGGCGAAGTTCCATTATAAGCATCATCCTCAAGATATAGAGGCTAGAAATACACTTAAAGAGTGCCGGCGCCGTTTGCAAGAGACCGAAGCAACGGAAGACCAACAAGAATGCCGCAGTTTTTTCAGCGGTCTAGCAAAAACACACCCATCAAAAAGGATGAGGATCACCTATGACTTCTATAGAAGGCACAAACAAGGAAAGAAGACGGGTCAAAAACACATTCATTCCGATTTCCAAGTGGGAAAAAGAACTTGACCTTACAGAGGGGTCGTTTACTGACGTACTGAGCGATGAAGACCCGACAGATCTAGGGCAAGAGTCAGAGGACACAAGAACAATCCCTTAGCGACATAGGATCTATTCGACCCACATTAAAGATCCACCTACTACACCCGACGCGGTTATGATTACTCACAATAGAACCAACATTACACAGCGAACGTATTAAGATAGTGCTTGCAAAGCCAAACACTAACAAACCCCAAGATGGGTCAACTCAATAATCAACGAACACCACTTTTTACTAACGCTTATCCCTATCCTTAATAACAAACTTTTCCAAATCGGCGTCTGGCTGCATAGCCGGTCGACTACCATCCCGGAGCGTTAGCACAAAACCACGCTCCAAAACCTTGTGCCCCCTGGTATGCCGGTTTGACCGGAGCAGGCTTGTCCTGGCTGGGTGTGGTACCTATGTTCATGTTCATTGTTTACCACCTCTGAAATATCTCCACGCAACATATACGAAAATAAGTATATGTTCACTAACTTATACTCCCCGCTTCCCACAAGATAGTTTCCGCCCCGAAGGGATGTGGGTAAAATACTTGAGGCTCTAAATCCCGCGATAACTGCTTCGTCGCACAAAATTGAATGTGATTTGAAGGCATCGCTTTATCAAACCCGAGCGCCTTTTGCAATCATTTCTGGGGATTGTGAACCAAATACAGCTTATAGAAATCTATTTTGTAGCGAAATAAGGCTTTAGTTTAGTGAGAGTCTGTTTTGAATTGATGTTGGATGGAGTTGCCGTGTTGCTAGTCATTTATTGTTTATAAAGTTCTTATAATAATTGGAAGTGTCAGTATTATATTTGTTACACTAATTGAGAATAATAATTATTGTTTTGTAGGTAAAATGCTTCGAAGTAAGTACATATTAGTAAAATTATGAAAATATTAACTCAAAATATAACATCAAAACTTTAAATCTAAGCAGTACTCAGTTAATCACAATAAAACTACATCGGGCTACTTAAACTTAGTTCCAAGTTAATAAGCAAGTTAGTCAGTCTGCAGCTTTACTTAACTACTTGATTTCGCCACAAGTCGAGAATGTTCCAAACTTGCTTTAGAACCGGAATTAAGTTCACCTCAGAGATTTGGCTATTTCTATTAATTTGTAGAGAGATATGACGGTTTTTGTAGCTTTTGATATAAAATATAAATAGCGAAAAACCAAAAACCCATTTAAAAGTCTGCATTTATAATGGAAAACACTTAAACCAAATGGTACCAGTGTATAAGATAACATGACTATATATTGATACATATAGCTTATAAAAACAGTAGAAGACAATATTAGAAGACGCAACCATAAAGATAAGTAGAGTTAAAAAAAGAACTCAATAAATTCAACATCACTTAAAGTTTGCTAGAAATACAAATGTGAAAAATACTCAAGTAAATTGCAAAGACATAGAAAAACATTAGTTTCACATTTGCTATCAGTGTTGTTGGAGCTGCAACGCGATACTTCAACTATCTCCGTTTTAATGGGTGTTGGGATGGAACTGTTCCTAGACGTACAATATCCGATGCCAAGCATTTGTTGTTCGTAAATTTAATGCGATTTTATTTTATTTGTAATTTTTGCGCAGTGGTTTTAATGGAAATGTTAGTACTTCAACTTCACGTTCAAGTACAGTTTTTTTTCATAAATAACTACATTTAGTTACAAATCCAATCAATTTTAATATAAGAGTAAAAACAACTTAAGAAGAAGTAAATTCTAGTTTATAGAAGTAAAATATCATCACAAATATTAACAAGAAGATAGTATAAGTACCAAAAGTGTCCTATCTCCAAAATCTTAAATGAAGTCGTGCGTAACAACTAGTACCTATTATGGCCCCCACCATAACACAGTAATACCCCCCCCCCCCCTCCCCCCCTGCGTGGGTGCCTGACCCTCAGGTTGTATGTAAATGTAACCAAGTTATTGTAAGCCGGTTACGGCCTTGATGAAGTACCGAGGTTGGTTTGCTTTGGTTTGGGAGCAAACAAGAGGCAGTTTTTGTGATTTAGGAATGCCTACGAATCCTAATTCTATATAAGTAAGGGCGTGATAAAAGGCTGCTCTTAGTGTGTAACGTAACATATTTTAATGTCATGATTTATTGTTTTTTTTTTAAATTGTGTGTAATTATTTATTCTTTAAAAATAACTATATGCCAATGCTGATTATGCCAATATGAAAACTCTTTGTACTTATTATTTATTAAAGTATGTACTAGGAGTAACAGAGAGTATTCGGTGAGATTTTAATTGACGAAATATGATATGATTGATTTGAAAGTTTGATATCTGAAATAGCACGTATGTATGTATTTTAATAACTATTGCCTACTGTTCAGCTCTATATTGTTTGCACGGACCTAGTAACATGTACTCACCCATGGCGAAAAGGATGATGAGGGCCGACGCCACCCACGAGCACATGATGACGTCACTCACATGGCACGGCACTGCACCATCCACGGTACTCACGACACTACCTGTAATAAATAATAAATAAATATTTCAGGACATTAATTATATTTCACACAACGCCATCTAGCCCCATAATAGGCTTACTCTTGTTTCATGGGTACTAACTAGATAACGGATATTATATATGTGTTCTTTTCTTTCGTAAATACATACTTATTATACATAGAAACGACCAGACTCAACACAATTAATTATTAATTTGAATATTCATATTTGATCGTGTTATGCGGGAATCGAACCTGCACTCCTAGATTAGAAGGCAGAGCCACTACCTACTAAGTCAACAGAATAGTCACAAGTAAGTTAGTTGGAGTTAGAATGTGAAAAAGTTTTTGAGTTTCTGACATGATTTAATGGCTAGCATACGTGACAAACAGCCAAAACCTACAATCTACTGCAACTAATATACCTAGTCAGGTCATAAGTATTGTCACACAGTAAAAACTTTTCTTTTAGAATGCTGGCCACAAAAAAGTTTATTGAATTCGAATTTCGAATTGTTCATGAAAATAAAAATGTATACTTTTTAGAATTTTACTTAATTTTAATTATGGAGTGGACGCTTAAAGAAGACCGTGTTGCAGTTATTGCATTGCATCGTTGCGGTTACGCGCTAATTCAAATTATTGACATACTGAAAAATTTGAATATAACAAAAAGATTCGTTTATCGTACCATCAAACGATACAATGAAGACTCTAGTGTAGATGACAGGTCAAGAAGTGGTCACCCTCGGTCTGTTAGGACTCCAGCAGTGATAAAAGCTGTGAAGGCGCGAATTCAAAGAAATCCCAAACGTAAGCAGAAACTGTTGGCCCTTCAGATAGGGTTAAGCAGAACCACGGTGAAAAGGGTGTTAAATGAAGACTTAGGGCTTCGGGCACATCGAAGAAAAACAGGACATCGTTTGAATGCTCGTCTAATGGACCTGAGACTGAAGAGATGCCGCGCTTTGTTGAAGCGGAAAAATTATTACCGTAGAAGAGAGCTACAACAAACAAAATGATAAGGTGTACACACACAGTAGTGAAGAAGCGAGCAAACGTATTCCGCGTGTCCAACGAGGTCATTTTCCATCCTCGCTCATGGTATGGTTGGGAGTTTCTTATTGGGGCTTAACAGAGGTACATTTTTGTGAGAAACGAATGCAGTTGTGTATCAAAATACGGTCCTGACGAACCTTGTGGAACCTGTTTCTCCTGTCATGTTCAATAACAAGCACTGGGTATTCCAACAAGATTCGGCGCCAGCTCATAGAGCGAAGAGTACACAAGACTGGCTGGCGGCGCGTGAAGTCGACTTCATCCCGCACGAAGACTGGTCCTCCTCCAGTCCAGATTTGAATCCGTTAGATTACAAGATATGGCAACACGTGGAGGAAAAGGCGTTCTCAAAGCCTCATCCCAATTTGGAGTCACTCAAGACATCCTTGATTAAGGCAGCCGCCGATATTGACATGGACCTCGTTCGTGCAGCGATAGACGACTGGCCGCGCAGATTGAAGGCCTGTATTCAAAATCACGGAGGTCATTTTGAATAAACTTTATTGTCATATGAATCTATGTTTTGTTAAGTTCATTTTGGTATATAAATGGTTACACAAAGAATAAAGTTGTTTCAATTATTTTATATTAAACATGTGACAGAATTTATGACCTGACTAGGTATATATATATATACCAGCGGACCCGACAGACTTCGTCCTGTCTGTTGAATCTTTTACTCTTTAGTTAGTTTTTTAATATTTTTCCAATTTTTCTCGCCGTAAAAACCATCCTTGAACTTCAACAAATATAAAAAAAGAATTGGCGAAATCGGTTTAGGCATTGTTGAATTATGCGCTTACCAACACATTTTGCGATTCATTTTATATATAAGAATATATATATGTCGGAGCGACGAGATTATTAGTTCGTCGTCGGACATCATGGGGGCGTCTGGCGGGTGAGCGAGCAATGAGACAACCAGAAATACAGGAGTACTGGTTTACTACACAATTTTTCAGGCACCCAGAACATTGCACTAGACAAAAGAATGCAATGACAGTCAATAGGTAGTTTCCATAGCAACTGACTGCCGTCTCTGCGCCTCTCCATCAGCTAGACGAAGTTAGCCGAGTTCAGACGAATGCTGCCACATGGTGAGACTCGTGCCGGGCTCCGTTGCACTCCTGTATTCAAAAACGTCTCCGACATATATATACATAATATGTTATATATGTGTCAGTATTTTTTCATATCACAGAAAATACATATGTATTATAATCATGTAATGTCACAAATGGCGCAAAATATACTTAGATTTAACTTTTATATAAGAAGTTAAACTGCATTAGTAAGGTAATAAATCTATCTGACCTAATTTCAAAGTTGAAAATAAATTTCCCTAAGGTTTGTAAGCAAAATCCTCAGTTTGCATTTATAATTATCTAATGGATCAAGGATAAATTAACGGCAAAACTTCTATCTCGGAAGTAAATTAAAAGCCGAAGTTAGTTTAGTAAAGAAACATAATTGACGTCAAAATGTTTATATATATATACCCACGGAGATAATAATCCTTTTCTATTATATTTATGTATATGTCTTGTATTATTGAATAGATTTTCCGCAAAACTCTTACCAAAAAGGACACAAAAGTGACAAGTACAAAGAAAATCTAAAAGTTACTCCGCCCGTCGTAGCAAAGTCTACGGCGTAGCTCCACGCTACGACACCACAACTTGCAAGTTTATGTGACATAAAGTTAAAGGACTTGCATCGTCAGTTGTTCGTGAGACTTATTTATAGTTTTGCGTGAGAGCTTTATTGTAAACAAAAAAAATTACATGTATAGTAAAATACATGTTATTTTTACATTTTCAGAGTATTGTCGACAGTATTTATACGCGCTTTTTTGAACAAACAAAGAACGTTATTAACTTAAATCACCATAAATGGTCATACGTACTATATGGTCGGTTAAAATCACAGAAATCTAAATAAACAGGTACTAGAAGGGCCTTTAGTGCAATATTGTTCCGAAACCGCTGTCGCCAGAAATGAACTTAGAGGTCAAACACAACTACATATTATACAACTATGTCCAAACGCAAATTCACGCACACAAATAAACTCACACACAAATTCTTGCGCTATGATTGGTGTTCACACATTGATAAAAAGCGTGTACTGTAACTCACTACTACACTAGCAAAAAACCCATATACGCTAGTGCTTGACAAAATTAAAATGGCCTTATTTCAAATAATTTAACGTTTAATACTATATTATAGAATAAAATCAGCAATTCAGAATATTCTATTTATGGCTTTTTACACCTCTATATAATAACATTATCTTTTAGATATAATTAAATTGGATTAAATTTATGTACTACTTTGGAAAAAAAGGTAACAAATATTTCAAAACAACTATTTTTCAAAAAATAAAACTATCGAGCAAAGTATACGTAATCGTGTTTTGGCGTTTTTTATTGTCTTAACACTGATTCAATATTATACAAACTAAAAAAAAACCTCTATCTTAAATACTTCTATTTTATTTGATTTTTATGAAATGTCGATTTAACATAGCACCCCGCTTTAATATTAAAATAAAAAAACCGGCCAAGTGCGAGTCGGACTCGCGCACCGAGGGTTCCGTACAAACCTGCAAGGTTAAATATTTTGTGATGTAACTAAAAATTTATGGTTTTGTAATTTTTCCTTTATCTATGCTATAAGACGTTGCTTCGTACCAAATTTCAAGATTCTGAGTTCACGGGAAGCACCCTGTAGGTTTTGATTCCCTTGCAAGTGTCGAAAATTTGCGGCATGAATGGCTGTATCTTTTGATTGCGTTGGCTTAGAAGTTTGATTTTTTCACAGCTTCAAGGGACAGTAGACCTGAGTAATTGATATAAATTTCAGCTTCATACCTCTACGCGTTCCTGAGAAAAAGGGTCTTGACAGACGGACGGACGGACGGACAGACGGACAACAAAGTGATCCTATAAGGGTTCCGTTTTTTCCTTTTGAGGTACGGAACCCTAAAAAAGATGTTTACTTCTACACATAACAATACCATCGGGCTAATTAAATTCGAAACGCTAAGCCAACCGATGGACGCGCACTGCACTGTCCCATCCCTATTTCACGGCCACGGTAATATCATCCATAGACTGTGGGAGCGCCCTCGTTGCGTGCGTGCGTCTTGTATTACATTGCTTTTTACGCCTATGAACGGTTTGAGTATTGGTAAAGAAATGCAGCAATGGTTTTTTACACAGTGTTTAATACGGTAAGATTGTAAAACAGTGGTACCGGTTCACGTAATACTTAAATTATTAAAAAACATAGTATTTTTAGATATTTAAGACTTACAGGTGAAAAGTAATCCTTTAATTTGTAAAATTACAGGTTATTGATATATTTCCACAATGAGAAATTCTGCAACACACCATTTTCAACAGTTGTTTCGCGTACGGCGTTTGGAGCTATACTAAATGTAAATTTGAGCTTGAAATAGCGCTGGTGGTTTGTGGACCACCAGTGTGGCGACAAGGTCATGCGGTTATACGACTTCTAGTACCTTTTTATTTAGATTTCTGTGGTTAAAATATTACGTTAAAATGGATAATGAAATGCAACAGTAGCCTATTAAAGCAAAAAAATAATTAAATTATGAAATAAATTGAATCAAATATTAGTAAAATAACCTTCACCCAGCTTTAAAGCTAGATTTTAATCAAACCTTTTCCACGCTAACAATAGACAAGCAATTTCACAAAACAAAGAGAAAGTCTCCAAAAAACTTCTTTTCAAATTCAATTTAAAAACTCCGTCCCCTGCCACTCGCACCACTATCCCCGAACTCGAAACAAAGTAGAAAACACAATAAAACCCGTGAAAAATAATTAAACTCAGTGTATTTGGACATAATTCGTCGACACACTTCTATAAATCTCTGTGATGAGTTTTTAAAACGCCCGAGTTTTGATAAATTACTCCATTCTGCTAGTTGAGGAGACTACCGCTGATATGATACTTGATGGCCAGGCTGAGTCACTACTAATGGGGAACCCTACGACAATTTCTTTAAAAATGAATCGATTTTTAACACTTTTTTTGTATTTGCATATAAATTAAGGCACAAGTATGGCTAGTTAGTTTTCTTTCTCCTTTATTATTGCAATTCTCGTATCATAATATATTATAACATCATGTTGACAACCTTCCTTTTGAGAATTTTTTAATTATATACATATCTCTAAATTATTGTATAACATTGTTTGTTAATTGATTGTAAATATTGTAATTGTAAGGTATTTGAATATTTGTAAATGAAATAATTAATGTAACTGGTTGCGACCGTGTTAGTTATTATGAAATAAATAAACACATATTTTATAGATAAATTATCAAGTGTCTACTTCAAATTTTTTTATATGCATTGTTAATTTATTACTTAGCAACAAAGACATTAAGTGATAAGGCCGCCCTCTGTCCCAATATTATGGTTTTTTTTTCTTTATACTTGTGTTCTCTTGCTATATTGGTGTACAATAAAGAATTTTTGAATTGAATTGAATTGACATTCAAAAACTCTTGCAACCTTAAATTAAAACTGTTCTGTCTCTTAAACCACATCCACTCAACGGTATAAGGACAAGTCTTAATATTACTTGTTCAGTTTAACGACAAGACTTTATGTCGGCACAGACAGAGACAGAAGACACTCCTCTCTCTTCCTACGACGGATTAGCGTAATTAGGATATATACTAGTCTCGGAGATAAAACAAGGAATTACTTCAAGAGAAGTGTAGTTCAAAAGTTTTGAGTTCAAGTTACCGAGAGACGGACATTTTTACTGCTGAAGAGAAAACTTAGAAGTTTGAAGACAGCGAACCACAATCTGGAAGCGTCGCCTGCTAAATGTCATGTCTTTCTATCTTGCAAATTTGCTATTATACGAGTAAAATGTGTGCTAGAATTATTACTTCAACAAAAATTGTAGTACTCAATGTTGGAATCGATATTTACATAAATTGGAATAGTTAATATTTGTTTGATGATTTTTAAATATATAACTAAAAATGAAAATATGATAAAAGTGTAGTCAAATTATCAAATTAATGTAGGTACATGCATTACCCTTTTTATGAACCTCCAGATACTTTACTAAAAATAGTCGTAAAGACAACAAGTCCCAGGACACGGTGCAGCCACTTGACGCACACATTCACACACACACATACAAAGCCCAGACTAAAAACTTTTTTCTTTCCTCTGCCAATCTCCCTTTGCAATGTCGCTTATTTGTCTAGCGAACTAAAGCCAAATCAGAGCCGTGCCAACTTCAACTCTATTTACTCGCATATAAAGTTCATTATTCTTTTATTGGCAAGAAAAATATTGGAGCTGCAGCTTCGAACCGCTACCACCTAAAACGATGTTTCGAAACAGCCTTATTTAGAATAGATTTAAAGATCAATATTGCTTGAACGGTATGCACTGAGGTTGGTGGAAAATAGACAGGTCTACCACTCTTGAGCTTCGTGGATCAATTATGCATGCCTTAACAAGAGTTGGAGACTTAAATTATAAAGGGGAACCTATTCACTAGAGGGCGTCTGATTGGACTAATTCTATCTACCAGTTACTGTACTTGGAGGCATGGACTCATTCGTCTGAGACTTCAAACAAGTTTTGGAAGAGCTGCAAACAAATATAGAAACAGGAATGATAATAACATCAAGGAGCTACTCGTACCTAATAACTAGTAGCAACAACTACTCTTGCCTAATAACTAGTAGCAACAATTTGTTTTATTGAATTTACTTCATCTATGTATTATTCTGATGTTATCAATGTTGGGTATGTTACTTCAACTCACATTATAAGACCGTGGCGAAAATTGTATGACTTTAACACAATCATTAGTGAATTCTAGGACCAGTCTCGCTTGGTAGGCTTTTTTTTTAATTATTGTTCTGAATATCTGCAATTCAAAAAATATATGTACAAACTGTACAAAGTAATTTAAAATCGAAATGAAAATCCTCGACATCGAACATAAAGTCGTTTTAATGAGAGTAAATTATACCTTTCAATTAAACTGAGGCACGACCCCCTGAAGGCTCGTAGAGCGTCTACGCCGTAGCACGGACGAGCTACGCTGCCACGTAGCGCCCCTACGAGCTCATTAGGGAACCGCCGAGACACTCGCATGTCGTAATAAATTTAAATGTAGATATTAAATTAATACTTTCTATACCAACCAGTTTCTATGCAAAGAGGTTATATAAATTTACATTTTTGCAGAACAAGCCAAAAGTCTTAGCCAAGAATGTAAATATTTGGCTGTTTGTATGATTTCTTGTTATTTTTATGTTTCTAACACATGTCTTGAATGAATAAAATATTCAAACTTATTATAATAAAACAAGGCTATTTTTGTTCCAACTGAATAAATGAGCAATATTTTGAGCAGGATAGTGAGTTCTAGTGAAGGTATTGTTAATTTAGACACACTGTAAACTTCCTAAGAATTGGTCACTGGATATAGTTAGGAGTGAAAAACTAGACTTACAACAGATCCAAAAAGATCATCAGTAATAATACACAGTGCCGAGCGAAACTTCAAAGTATTGAACACCACGGACGGTCGCAAAGATGCCAGTTTGTCGGTTTTCTATCGGTTGCATTTCGGAGAGTGTGCCGCGGAATTGCACGAACTAATTCCGCCTGCACCTTCTCCCACCGGACGAGCAGAGATACAGCAAGACGACACCGGTTCATGGTGGAAGTTCCTAAGACCCACACGAAACGGTACGCTTCAACCTTTATTGTTCGTACCGCAAGGTTGTGGAACTCCCTGCCTAACTCCCTGTTCCCCACGAACTAAAATCCAGCGATCTTCGAAGCGAGAGTGAATCGATTCTTATCGGGTAAGCACGCTCTATCTTAGGCCATAGCCTTTGCTTGCTATCAGGAAAACTATGGCCAAGTGCAAACCCGTACAAGCTAAAAAAAAGGTCCAATGAGACATATTAGGTATGATATGACTACAAAAAAGCACCAAACACCGAAATCAACAGTCATTTCTATTTGCATTTCCCTACTTTTCCATCGCAATCGAGTCGACCATCCATCAGGCATCCGTGCCGGTTCCGTGTGCGATCAGATATCGTCCGACACGTGACGTGCTGCGATACTCACTATATACACTTTACACTTGCAGAGGAAGGGTTTAGTACTATCAGAAATAACTTACTGCATACTTCTTAGAAATGGTTACTAACGACTAACGAAATTTTATATTTTAAACTGTCTTCGTGCGGTTCAACCTTTCCAAGGAAGTAGGTGTAATATCTGTAAAGGCACCTTCTCACTGCGCGAGTGAACTTCCTGTTGATGTCCTCATTAGGCTAATGAAAATGGGCCATTATATTATTGCTGAGCAATTACAATTGTATGAATTGTTGCACGTTTATTTGTATTTGGTGTAATTTCGTTCGAGTTTTATTATCACACTCATAATATGAAACTGTATGTTTATGAGAATATTGTGACACATGAGTCAGATACTAGAACGTGAAAGAAAAATACGCGAAAATATCGCTAAACTAACTCACTACCTCTGCTGCCACGTAGCTTATACTGTTCGTATACATTTATTTTGAAATCGTTCTGACTAGAACAGTATTAATTAAAACTTTATTTTTTATTTTTACTTTCATCAAACATTATATATGTTTTTTAATCTCGTTAACAGATAAAACTAACAGTTCTGAGTTATTTTATTCACACCAACATACAACAGGAAACATATATACAAAGCCTGCCCTCAACAATCTTTCAATGTCTACAAGAATAATTGAAATCCAAATCTAATATTCACAAATCCCTCTGAAATAAAATTTATATTTACAACAAAAAAGTGCGGTGTGATGTAAACCTCCCCCGTGGGAACCGGCACGCGGCGGCGGCGCCTTTGTACTCGCTATCAAAAGACGCCGACACCGCTAAGTATCACACATAAATCATTTTTCGGCATCCTCTAAGATACACCGGCTCTCCAACGATGGCGGTGAAAAATGGTGATCTTCGAAATTAATTTTTATTTAACTTTGGTGGGATTAAGAAAAAGTTGTGTCTTATCATCGTGGAAATACTTGATGCAAAGTTTTGCCTTCTACTCATGATATGTAGGATAACTATTAAATTAAACTACGTCATACGTACGTAATTTTACAATTATCAAAGTGAAATATATGTATAAGTATAATTTCGTAAAAAAATGTCTATACAGACGGTCTCTATCATTCATTGCAGGCCTCTGACAAAATTACTCCAAATGTATTACTTGTTCCATAAATAAAACTATATAGTATGAGCAGACTCTCCTAACTAAACTATTTTATCCAACTTCAAAGTGCACATTGATATCAGATAAAGCTTATTTTACCTATTTTAAGAATTTTAGAAAACTATAGCCTTTCGAATTTGAGACATATGAGCAATATCATATCACTTTATAGGTCAAATTATTATAAGATAGTGTATACGCTAAGCATAAACATTAAGCAGCACTGCCCTCTAGGCTATGATATGCTCTATCTAGCTTGAGATAACTAGCAATGCATTCACTGCACTGCTATAACTACAACAGTCTGCGCTGGGCGTGTTATTTCAAACGTGTAAACACAGCAGGAGCTTCCAGCCGCCACAAAATAACCTGTGCAAAGCTAATAAAGCTTGATTGCTCCGGCAAATGTCGCTCCCGTCAGCTGTCAGAAGATAACCTCACTTGCACTCAACTCTACCACTGTACGTCCAGGGACATGACGACACAGGGCGTAGCTGAGCACCTGTACTTCGAAATACGTATTGATACAAAAAACGTACCGTATTTTGATTTAGGAACGTTTAGAGCACGACCGGTGTGTGAGTGCGGAGGGTGTCGCGGCGGACGACCGCCTGCGTCGGCGGCGCGAAGCTGACTAAATCTGTGCTGGTCTCCGCCAGGTCAGGTCAGCGTAAGGGCGCGAGCAAGGCAAGCCTCCAATAAAACCTGTAAATGTTTAAGCAAGCGGCCCCGCGCGATTTCAACGCCAATTTGGCGGGTCGTCGTGCGTCCCGATACGGATTTGTACCTTCGACGGAGCTGAGAATTTTATTAGTGATTTATTTGTACGTGCCGGGGTTAAGGTCGGCATTTGCGAGCGATTGGATTAAATTAAACCGTTTGATTTTCAATTTATAGCTGAAAAGAAAATGAAATCAATTTTAATTTGCCTCAGAGCTTTGGTTAAATAGGTTTTATTTTTTTATAGAAGTACACTGCCTACACTTTAATAAATCTAAGTTAGCTTAGTAATGTTGCTTTCTGATTAAAATTTGAATGAGACATGTAAAATTAGCCTATCAAATGGACAAACAATCAGATCTTTCATACATCTATATAAAGAAAAACTAATCCGTAGAACTACGGAATCAGCAACAATTGTATTTCTGTGTCATTCAATAAGTTTCCCTCTTGGCGACGGAAGGCATAAAACAATCGAATGTAATGTTCGTTATCTAGCAATAAGGTAAAACCAGTCTCATTGAAGTAGGCTCTATAGGTTTGTATAGAGCTGGTTCCTACCTCGGAGGCGCGCTGTGGAACAAGCCTTACTCAGCATCCCACACACACATGCACATCGCATGCAATGTACACACACAAATACCCACACTAGCGCAGCCTTCGCAGAATTTGATACGTTTTTAGGGTTGCGTAGATAATTTTCCACGAAACCATATGAATGATAAAAGTTTTGATGGAACATTTTACGAGAGGGTTGAGCTCTGGCTTTTCGGCTCCGTATTTTGGGGTTATTTTTTGGGCTTCATCATTTTTTCATATCGCATCTTGAGGTTATTTTCATCAGTACTGGGTGGGCTTGATTGGTATTCGGTTGATTGGAATTATTTGAGCAGCTGGCCGGGAGAGGCCCGGTACTTGAAACGTACTAGGATTAAGTACTATTTAAGATGAGCATAGAATGCTACAGGCCCCTCTGTGCAGTGCTGGAAGTGTGTGTGTGACAAGCGAGTAGTAGGTCTGACACACGCGTGTTATTGCATGTATTGGTTTCCCTGAAAATGGCCGCCACCCGCAATGCGCATGCGTGCAACAAACTTACCACATTCATCTTCTTACAATTTTGACATGGGAAACTGAGCTTTATCGTGTAACACAACACGGTGGTGGTGGTTTGTATAACTTACTGGAGTACAGTGGTGGTAAACCGGGAGTTTTTAAGTTTTCTCCTTGAGGAAGGTAAGGACACACTCGAGGGCCGGCGCGGCGGGACGAGGCACGACGAGGCACGACGAGGCACGACCATCAACTTGCGGAACTTTCTATGTATGTATATACAACACAAGGACGTATTTATGCAGTTTCCAACTCGGAACAATACTCTCAAGTTTGTAAGGAATATATATGGAAGTACTTAGGAGTCGTTTGTAGGTTTCTTCATATCCGGAATACTGTGCGAAGTTGTTCTAAGTGAAATCTATTAAAACTGTGTCTCATTATTTTCTTTATTATTTGTTTGTCTGAGATTGCTATGTAATTGCTCTTTATGAAACAATAGCTGTATGTCTTTGAACATTTTCATGAATATCACCAGTCAATACTTTATAAAACAAACGTATGTAAAGTCTTTAGTAGGTAAACTTTTTCTTATTAAGACAGTTTACTTACAAACAACTTACCAATGTACTCATTAAATTTATTTTAAATATTCTCTGATCATTATAAAAGAGCACCAACCTAGCATGATACTCACCACCCAGTTTCATTACCGCTATATTCCCCGGCGCCAAACCTTGCCTTTGCCGCGGTCGCTCGCTGGTTCAGTGACCCGCAACTTGCGGCCCTTTTTACACACATTTGTATGGAAAAACCTGAAATTAAACATAAAACTGTAACTGTGAAAACTCTCTGACATGCTGCCAGTAATATTCAGAGGGAATGTTTCACTGTGTGGGCAAATATGCTGGAAATGTGGGAATTAAGCGCAAAGTTCCCGGAATATGGAGCGCAAATCTCGCCTACGAGTACTCCTGTTGAGTACAATAGTGATTATACAAGTACGAGTATGAATTATTATCACGCGCTAAGCATTCTGCTTTTAATTTTCACCTACTATTACAAATTAAACTTGATACTGCCTCTGTCATTTTCGTTGTCAGTAAATCCAAGATCATATGTATTTTAGGACCTGTTGAACGACTGTTAAACAAACTAATATATCATTCAGCTATGTAGTAAGTAATTGTGTCAATAGTGCGTTAAAGCATCGTAGATCACATAAAAATTAGATTCACTTAATAATAATAATAATCGTTTATTTGCACACTATTGCTTACAACTATATTGCTTATATATTACTTAGGAAAAACATTAGCTCACAAATGATAAGTACTATATTTCCCCCACTAGGTTACCCTGTGTCGGGGGAAATTTGCTCGTCCATCAGTATTTACAGATTGATATTTTGTAATATACTTACTAAGACTAAAGTAAATACTAGAAATATCTGTTTCCAATACATGTGGTGAATTGGTGAAGATACTTGATTTCGTTGGATAGAAATACATACCTACATGAAAGATAAAAGAGATAAATATACTTACCGGACAGTTGTAGGAGGATTAATATTATATACATATACATATGTATACAATTCAATATAATATATATGATAATTGAGATATAATTAAGAATAAAGAGGTATTTAGGAGAAGGAGCGTGTGAGTGTATGTGTTAGTGTAGTGTGTGTGTGTATGTGTGTGTGTGTCTGTTGAGTAGTGCAAAGGTGTAAAAACACAACCATCGCGTCGAGTATGCTTGGATTGTTACAGGTATATACATGTCACTCTCGCACAGATAATTAGAGCAGGAACTTGTTGGACGGAGCTATGCAAGATAGACTCACGCCAGTTTTAATGTCGTAAATATAGTTTTTTTTGTTTTTTTGTTTTTTCTTATTGGATTAGGATTCATTTTCAAAATGCATTTTAATAATATTTTAATCCAGAGCTATTTCCTCAATCTATTCTTTGAAAATATGAAATTGTAAAAGTACTCAAGGTTATTGAATCGGTTCTATCAGGAGGAACAGGGTAAGTGTGTAAAATAATGGGCAGCGCTCGGCGTCAAATTGGAGCTCGTTCGGCCAGCTTGTAAAATTTTACGTTACTCGCTCCAACGACGCTCTCTAGTGCTACGGCATGGTTTTACTCACGTTTATGACGAGTTTCAGTAAGTATTTTTGTCTACGTACCTTATTATTTTTTATAAATTTCATTACGGCTTATCATTACTCGTTGTGCATAACTAACAAGAAATAATTAATGGTTAAACGAACTTACCTTAAGGCTGGGTTGCACCATATTAGTGGTTAAAGTTAAGGGTTCCGTCAAATTTAACAATAACAGTAGCACTGACTTTAACGTTGACAGCGAAATGAGTTGCACCAGCGATTTTCGTACCATAGTTAAAGTTATCGGGGTTGCAAATCAAGTCAAATAAAGTCTTATTTACCTCAATTTTGACCTAAGATACATTTTTCAACGTAACAATACAAGAGATATAATCAAAACTATTTTACATTATGGCATATTAATAATATTATCTGCAGTTTTAAACGTCATGTTTGACTGACAGATATGACTTTAACAATAACTTTAACCAGCCATCTACGGCCGGTTACGGTTAAAGTTATGACGTATTTTCGCAATTGTTAAATGGCGCAACTCAAATTTGACCAAACCGTAACTTTGACAAGTTTGTTAAAGCTAAAGTAGCATGGTGCAACCCAGCCTAAGTGAAGTTCGACCATAATTATACTAGACGACGTTACATGCGAAGAGATTTCTTTATTAACTATGTACCTAGATGTTTAGCACTTTAGCATAAACGAGATCAACACGTATCAAAGATCGTAATAGTTGCGTACCAGACGCTAGTTTACAGATTGCTAGATCTTTGATTGTGAACAAAATTTACCTAATGATGCTAACAATAGCTTATTTGAGAAAAAAATTAGTTACAAAAATAAATTTGTATCAGAAGGGATCAACTTATTACATTTTATAATTTAAATTGACCATGTAAAAATATTTTACTCTCATCTGCTCTGCTGTAATGTGGCGCTTATATATTTTGGCGACTGTACATAATTTACATGTTCTTATTCGTTATACAATTATAAAGAAGAGTCAGCTGCAACTTGCAGTCGATAATCTATGCCCTTATTGTGTTTTCTACCTATTGTTTTCAACTAGGATTAGTTTGTAAATATATTTTCATTATCTTTATGTATTGTAGTAAAAATAAAATTGTGCATGCTGTGCTTAGCTTTAATAGGTTTTAATATTATTTTTGTAAATTTCTGTATTGTGCTGGTGTTTTAATAAAGTATATATCTATCTAAATATATTGAGGATAGCATCTGCCTGCACCCGCTGTGCAGTTGAAAAATGTGAGTACAGCCACTATTTGGTCTGAATGCTGATCTTTACTATAATGGGTAGGTGGGGAGGTATCAGATTGGTGGTATACTTTAAGAGGATCTGTTTCTGTAAGCTTCTTTCATGAACCGTATGATTCAATCATCTTGAGTTATTTATTTAACTTGTATAAATGCGATTCTGCTTGATCATTAGCCAAAAAATCTAAGATTAAGATTACTTGCATTATAATAAAATATATATCTTATGTTTTCTTACAGCAAAGTCCTCACTTTATATTAACAGTAACATTATATTGTTTAAAGGAGCTTTCAGCTAGTACCTACCTATGTTGTTATATTAATAGCAGCACTAAATTGTGATGTATTATGAGTTTAAGGTAGTTAAATATAATAAAATGTATAAATACTATTGTAGGTAGACAAATAAACCAGTTTTGTCTTGAACCCGAAACCGTGCAGTTTCATTCCTCACAGTGGCGCAGACGAAACGGAATTATGTGATTTTTAGTTTCTTTAACACTTTTTGTCGTAAGGGGAGAAATTGGGGCTTTGTGTTAATAAGCGGGCGCAATAGGGCGCGGTTAGGCATCTCGTCGAGCGGTGCTTTGTGCAGGCGCGAGACGAGATCTGGCCGCCATGTATTGTGAGCCGCGCGCATTGTACTCGCCACAAACATGGTAACCGAGCGGTATACTCCTCGACGGCAGGAGCGACAGGGGGAGCGCGTGCAGGGCACGCATTCCCGCCAGGTCGCGGACACGAACTACAAACGGGCGGTGGAGTTGGCGCAGATGGCACGGGAGGCGGCCGAGCGGAGTACGACTTGTATCGCGCCCGGAGGCGGCGCCGCCAGGGCCGAAGCGCCGGACTCGCGGACAAGACTCACGCGGCAGGGAGGAGAAGAGGTGTACCGGAAGGCAGCGACGGCAGGGCCGTGGGCGGCGGCCGGTGGCACGTGCTCACCTGCAGGCGGGGTGGTGACGGACACCACGCCGCATGACGACACGAAGGGCAAGCAGCAAAGGCTGCACCGGCGGGCAGCGACAGTCGATACCGTGGGCAAGCGTGGGCGGCCGGAAGCTAAGTATGTACTAAGTGTCGGAAATGGAAAGAGGTACGTGATGACACACAGGGCAAGCAGCATGGGCTGCAACCGGTGGGCAGCGACGGTCGGCACCGTGGGCAAGCGGCCGGGGTGCTAGATGATAGGTGTGTCACACAAAAGATATAAAGGTCAACATAGGAATTACGGACGGCGCACAGGGCCAGCAGCATGGGCTGCAACCGGCGGCGTGCAGCTACGGTCGAAACCGTGGGCAGCGGCCGGGGTGCTAATTAATTATATGGGTGTGTCGATCAACTTAAAACGTGCAAAATTTGTGCTAAGTGTTTCAAAAGTAATATAAGTGCAAGAAAAAATTGTGCAATCATAATTTAAAGTGCGGTAGATAATAATTTAATGAATGTAATGACGGTAGTGACGGTAGGTATGTACCTACTATACTCGTAATGTAAGCAGCGGCTTCAAAATGTTAGGACGATAACAGGCGCATATTAAAATCGTATAAGCATTATTGTCATTCGCACATATTTTCTGTAAGTACCTATGTAGGTAGGTAGGTACCTACCAATAGTTGCGGAATATTTGTAAATGTTATTGTTGTTGTTGGAAAGTTAAATACAGGTAGTTACTAGATACGCATTAAGTACGCTAAAATATTACTATGATAACTATTTGATAATACTTAATATCCAAAGTAAAACTACATAAAGTTTAACACACAAGAAATATGAGAAGTGTGAAATGGTCCACTTACTTACTTATAGTATAATATTATGTTATGTTGCAAAATCAAAATTATATTTTGGAACGTTGCGATCGTCTATCTCGTTCACACCCGCATATTGATGGTACGTGTGAGGGAGAAAGTGTTATAGTGACATCATTATGTCATATTATTATGTGGATATGTCGTGGCCGCATCGTAGAATTGCCCATTTCATTAAATGATCGGCCATTTAATGAAACGGTTTGTGATGGCATAAGCGTAGGTACCAATTTTTTTTGTTTCTCCTTCTTCGAATTTTAGAAAGATCTACGATAGTTTACAAGTGGACAAAAGCCCTATCTGTGAACACGTGCAAACCATAAAAGCGGTTTCAAAAGGAGATAGTTCATGCGAAACGTCTCATAAACAACCCTCATTTAAATTTATTACTGAGCCGGCTATTGAAAAACAAAACGCAACGAAACAAAAGTTTTTTAGTTTTAGTTTCTTGTTAGTGATGCATTAAAGGCATCTTTTGTCGTAGAAATTGCTTAGCGCGGCAGATGTGAGCGTGTTAGAACCGTGGGAAGGCAAAAAACATGGCATGTCCCTAGAAAATAAGGCATAATATTTTAAGTGCTTCATTAGTAAATAATGCTAAGCTTCAACATGTATAATATTATATTGTTGCATATATGTTCTCTTTCAGGTACTTACTGTTACATCTTTACTCTTTATATGTATATCATATATGTAAATATGAATGAACAGTTCCTAAGTGTGTGTTAAATTACCCAGTACTTACATCGTCACAACTGGTCTTGTACATGTCTTTAAATGACTATGGCTTTCATATACATACATAATAATTATCATCATTATGCAATCAACACAATGACAATCATTCCATTAAAAAGCCATAAAAGTCATACATAAAATACATCTTACATACATACATCTCGATAGAATAATACTTAAATAAAGACATTCCAGTTGATCCGACATACGATGCGGACAATGTCCGGTCGATTCTTTAATCGATACACCATTATGTACACACACGTTTATATCTTTTCATATGCTCGAGACATCGCATCATCCCTCTACGTGGGCGGACGGACTCCACTGTATGCGCGGGCGCATCCCTCCGAGGTCTGGACGAACCAATCGACGACCAGCAACCCCCATTGTTTTGTCCGAGGGCGGGACCAACATCTTCGAGGAAGAATAGCGGCAAACCCTCGGCAGTCTGATTTTCGCGGCCAAATAACCAACATCTCTCAATTTTGGGAGCCTAACTCCATAAAAACACCCACATGTTGGGATTTTTTGACTGATAATATGTAAAATAGTTTATCAAATTATTATGTGTTTGTGAGGTGTAATCAAAGAGGCAAAGGATGGCGCTAGCCAGATGAGACAGGCGGCAGATGCAACTTTGTAAAAGTTAAGTAATCACACAACTGTACAAACACTGGTTACCTATTATTGTCATTTTATATTGTTTTTTACTAAATTGATATTCGCATTTAGCCGTTATTGTGTAACATATTAATACTCATCACTTTTATCGTATTCAGTCATAACTGAGCGCCATTTGATAACGATATATGTATTTAATTACTCATTTTCAATCAGAATCAAATATCATACTTATATCAAAGTCTTGAATCTAGTCACTAAACTTGTACTTATATATTATCCACCACATAATTGTACAATCCAAAAGACTAAAATATAAGAGAGTTGTCTCCATGGTTTCTTTCCAGTTCTTCCATGGGTGTACTAATCGAACTGGATTTATAATATACATATATATTACAAATAACCTTTTATTTGGATAACTAAGTACCTATATGTCCCTTTTATAGGCAGGCACTATATAAACTAAGCTATCACTTCAGGGATCTTTTAAGATATGTTTGGCATGATTTGCATATTAGATTAAAATAATTTATGCTCTATTATTCTGCATCTTATAATATTTTTAGAGATCATTGTTTCTCTGTCCAGGCAGGAATAGATAGGCACTAATAGTCAATACACTAGCCCGCTAGGTGGCATTAAGATCCCATATAGTAATCTCGTACAGGATTACGATATGATGTCCTGAAGCCTGCACACAGGTAAACATACACACATACATATAGTGTAGTGCTGGTCGGCCCCATACTTTGAAGTAATCTATCTGAGAGCTGCCACTCTATCAGCGCACTACTCTGTCACATGGTTATTATTATGTATGCATACAAATTATACTTATAATTCAATAGTTGAGCTGAAGCTCCTAGTACCCCGGGGGCCATGTGACCACAGTATCAGGCAAGTTTTGGGGCTCTCTCAAACACTCTGCAGGTACGGCGTATATACTGGTTGGACGCGAATCTATATAAATCCAGGCCTTGTTAGAAATATAGCTGGTTAGGAAGTGTCCTTTAGCCCAAGCCGTGTGTTGGGTGAATGAGGGAAGCCTTAAGAAGGAGCCTTTGATAAGGATGACGAGGGAGAAGTAGTGGCGCTAGGGCTCCACAGTATCAGGCAAGTTTTGGGGCTCTCTCAAACACTCTGCAGGTTGGGTTGCTCTAGCGTTAGGAAGTGTCCTTTAGCCCAAGCCGTGTGCTGGGTTAACAGCTGGTAAGGAAATATCCTTTAGCCCAAGCTGTGTGGGGTGAATGAGGGAAGCCTTTAGAAGGAGCCTTTGATAAGGATGACGAGGGAGAAGTAGTGGCTCTAGGGCTCCACACATGTACTGTATCGCGGGTCTGACACCGCTCGTGCGCAGTGCATGCATTGTGTAATGCACAATATGTTTTATAAGGGGGTTCGACTCGGCCTACTCAGACTCTGTCTAAAGACACATTTAGTGGAAAGTAAGTGGAATATTGAAGGAGCTATAATAACTTAATATATGCATAAACGAATATGGATCAGTAAGTACTAAGCATATACTATAGACATATCTGATCCATTACAGGTTGCATTTCATTAAATATTTCACTGTCCATTGGTCATATCATGATGTGCCCAGGCCAGATCAATGATAAGAAATCGTTTGACGATAGGGCCAGCTGGACGCACTGCTATTTCATGAAATAATCAATCTTAATCGATCATATCGTGGAATTGTTTGACTACCGGTAGAGGCGCTGTAAGCGCCTAAGCGCTTTGTTTGTGTCAAGATGGCAGCCCTTGTAAGCGAAGACGTATTTTCTCAAAACATAAACGCGAATAATTCGTTATTAAACGTGGAAGAAATTGATAATAAAAGAGTGTTTGATGAAAAAGTATTAGAGTAGGTACCTACTATGTAAGTCATGCAAGTTCCGAGCAAAATGTGAAAAAACCGTGGAGTTTGGAACGTATTTCACAGGTTAGTAATATTTTACTTTATATTACATTTTTATGCACTTAATTGAATTAAATAACGTATTTTATCAAAATAAATGTGTATTTATCTGATATTATATTAATTGTCTAATAGGTACTTACCCAAAATAATTTTAATTTATTTTTTAGGTTATAAAACAAATAAAGGAGAGTAGGGTGACCTCGAAGAAGAAGTCTATGGACTACTACTGGTTATCAAAATATGACAGTTTCCATAATAGGAAACTGTCGAAACTTAGGTACCTTTTTGTTAAACATTGGTTAAAGTTATGTGACCTATATTTTTTATAAATAATATAATAGTTACCTATATATTTACCCTTTTATAAATAATATTATAGTTTAGTAAGTATGCGATTAAGACTTATGTAAAGAAACATTCCTACCAAAAATTGTGATACCTATAAAACTCTAGTGCGCGCCAAAGTGTCACGTGTGGTTCAACGCGTGTGTGCGCGTTCGTCCATATGCCTTTCTAGATTGAGTACGTTTGTTATACTTATTTTTAAAATATTTTAATTCTATTAAAACAACTAAATATAAACAAGTACATAACACAATTGTTCTGGGTTTTCATTAAATATTTTATGGTTACCCCAATTTCACGATATGGTCAAACGTGGGTGACCAAATCGCTAAACGTTTATCGATTTGGTTACCATTAGTTGGCCACTTCATGAAACATGAACACTTCACGAAATGCTCAACCATTTCATGAAATGATCAATTCAGCGATTTGGCCACGACATATACATTTATTGTATGTTGGTATTGTATACCACTAAACTGAACATTTGCTAATTTGCTATAAAGCAGTACACTTTTAAAGTCATTGTACATTATCACCTTATGCCAATAGACTAGTTTGTTATAAACCGTGTTCAAATAAATATTAATCACAAACAAAATAACCGTTATAGATTAGAAAATCTAGTTCATTTTACATTGAATAAATTGTAGAACAATGTATGCAAGAAAATGGTAATAAATAAATTATTATTTTGTTGTATTGTATTTGTAACAAAAACAACAAATATGTTGGTAAATCGAATGCTAGAAAAGTCATGTTTCCGATCACATGACAAAAATGTGGGTATTTTAAAAAAAGATCGTTTTATCAGTTGTTGAAAAAAAAAACCTTTATTTATGATCTATCCGGCATAGTTTTTTAAAATATATAAAATTGTACCCAGAAAATTTAAATCGATCATGAATAGAAGCAGAAAGATTGCTTTGGTAAGTAAGTATTTGCACGAACCTTTATCCTTTGAGCTGGTTGATGAATTGCTTAGTTTTTGTACCAAACGTCGAATTTTCGACGTTATTTTAAAATTCCGATGCTCCTTTTCCTAATTTACCACTTGAACACATGAAATAAACACTTTTTTCCACGAAAAATTCAAATAGTAAAATTCAACGAAATTTATGATGTTGCGACGCCCGCACACAAGAAAAGAATGAGGTTTCACAGGAGGACGGCGCTACAGGCGCGACATTGACAGTGACATTTGTTCAAAAGTTTTTTTTTGTTTTTATTTCACAGCTCTAAAAAGTGTGACGCCTAGTACATACAGAAGTGAGACTACATCACTGATCTCCATCAGTACAATAGGTACTGATGCAGGTCAGTGGACTACATAGTTAATAAAGAAATCTCGAGCATGTAACGTCGTCGTAGTATAATATAGGTACATTATGTTCCAATATTTTTTCCAACTTGTTACCTATCATTCGGCGTGTGTCAGTTGAAAATAACTAATCAGCAGAAATACCTATACAGAATGTTCGTACACATATACTTAGCTAATGAATGGTATTTCGTTATTGCAGAATAAAAAGTAGTATTTTTTTCAATTCAATTCTAAATCTTGTTTTCATATTCATCTGCTTATACCTATTAGTTTCATTGTGGAGGAAAGACAAACCACATACATAACATAACATACATACATATTTAAATCTAACCTTTATGTTTGATGTGATTCAAGCGAAGCTTTAACTTGTATTCTTTGATGTAAATTAAGTGTATTACGATATAATGCTTACCTAATTATATTTCTGTAATTACATTTCAGATGAGAGTTATGAAACAAAAACTTTACCTTTTTTTGGGTAATATCATGCTACTTCCCAATATAGTGAGAGTCCGCCGCCCGCCGCCCGCCGCCCGGCGGCCTAGTGCCTCTGAGACTCAGTAGTTCCTCCTACAGCCTCCAGCCGTACTTAGAGATGTCCGCACTAAAATATTCATCAAAGCAGCCTCACTGGAGGGCATCGACTAGATCTCATCTCTAATGAAATTATAAACGGAAAAGCCTTTTTGGGAAATCATTTCGACAACTTAATCTTTATTTTTTTTGACTACATAAAAGTAGAACTAACTTTCTGAGAGATGATTTAACCCGTGATTTCGTTATCATTTAAATTATAAATACTGATAAAATTGTAAGCTTAAAGAACCAGTTAGTTTACTAGATACTAATGATCACAACACTGAAAATATTTAATGTATTTACAGTTTACTTGCGTTTATACAACTATCATCATAATCATTATCAGCTTACAGTCGTCCCTTTCTGGACAAAGGCAACTAAGTTTTAATGAAACATTTATTAAATCCTTTGTGTAGCGATAGGAAAAGTATACTTACAGTAAACCTGAAATCTGGACAAACTCAGCATCACTATGACATGTAGTAACAATTATGTAACACCTTGGTAACACTTACCAAAAGCCATAACACAAAAAAGCCCACCATAAAAGCTGTCATTAATGCCTCGTGCAGCCAATCTGTCAGGTGACAGCGCCTCGCGACAATTACTGGCCTCGGATCGGCCTATAATTATAACAAGACCACAATGCAGCTATATTGTACTCGTATGTCGATACACTGTTTACACTGAATTTCTTATACCTTGGAGAAAGTAAACATGGTTCAGAGTGCAACATGACTAAAACAAAAAAAATGCCTTTACGGTGAGGTAAAAATATTTTGTATACTTACATTAATATAATCATGCTACAACAACTTTACAAGCTACTGTTTTGGAGGCACTTTAATACATTTTGCTCTTTCAATGCAAGTTGTGCAGTTTATCTCTCAACTGGTTGGTTAGGTGCCAATACAGTTATCTGCGAATATTTGCAGATTTTTTATCAACTCTATGTATACACACCACCAGTAAAGATGTGTTATTAAAATTTATTGATTCGTTTAACTTTAGTGTATTTTTTATGGCTTGATGCCAACATAAAACGGGAGTATGGAGTGCCAAATTGCTACTTACAAGAAAAATGTAGAATTTAACAGTTTCCCCGCAGGCAAGCCCTGTGTAGTGGGATCCAGACTACACAATATATAAGAGTACAATTTAACTAAATAAGAGTAGATATAGTGACAAAGTAGAATTAGTTTGAACAACAAGAATAGACAAGAATCGTCTTTATACGAGAGACAAGAAGTGAAAGATGGAAAGAATGTGTTAATATTGTCGTAAAAATTAGGTCAGTTATTCATTCTTAGGCGCATACAAAGTTAAGTATTTACCTACTTTTGAGAAAATGCCCCGTTTCTTAAACCTTATGAAAATTATGTCAAAAATGAAAGAACATTATTCATATTTGTATTTATTTACAGTAAAAACAGACGTAGTATAATAATTTACAAAAGTAATACAGAGGCAGTGATAGTAACATAAGAAAAAGGTCATAATTCCCATAAATGAATCAGACATTGTTGGCACATTTTATTATTTTCATACAAGAATAATAACATTAATGTATATTATACAGAATTGAGATTTTAATTGTCTTTGTTCATCAATTAAGTAAAAATTTGGCAATTTCATATTTTAAGGCATACACTAAAAATACTATTTTCATCTCATGATCTTCAAAAACCAGGTTCACTTACTTTATTGATATATTTTTATCTTATTTCTATCATTATTTGTTGTTTCGTTTATTGTTGTCTATGTTATTATTGCGAAGACCTACTGAAAAAGTCGTAAATTTTCTGAGTGTAGATAGTACAGTAAGTACATATTATTTTCAGGTAAAGTAGTAAATGCGTTTAAATTGCTGCTAATGTTGTAATTATGTAAGTTAAGTACGAACTTCAGCAACAATGTTTCACTATGATATACCTACATCATTATGTAAAAGTTCATGTAACTGTTTGATTTGATAACCTCGGCTATTGTATGTATTTTGATTTGTTTTTTAAATATTGTCCTTATTTCTATAATTTTGATACCTTTCATAGGCCGCTATAATTTTGAAGTCCAACATCGTACAAAATCTCTTAAAAATATTTACAAAACTCTTTGTCCTTATAATAAACTAATAGAACTGTCTGTATAACAACTATAATATTAATATTTCGCTTGTAGCAGTCTTTATTGTCAAGTAAATTACACATGTATCGTAAAATCTCTTCTTTCTTGCTCTTGTCGATGTTGATATCTGAAACAATAAAATTAACTTTAGCGACATCTGTTGAATAACCAAGAACTAAAATAAAGCGGTTGAGCTATTCATTTTGAACATTGAACCCAAAAAACGTAGTGACTAATTCAAGGGTGGCGTGGCAAGGAGAGGGTTGCCTTAGTTCTGTTGCCGTGCAAGAGATGTAGCTTTGAACCAATTCAGCCAAATGAATAGAAAATAGTAAACAACATATAAAAAGTTTGACCAAAAATAAAATTAATACATTTTCGGGGCAATAGTTTAGTATTATTTGTAATCGCGTAAGAATACTTGAAACTGCTTAGCAATATCTTCGAGTCCTGCGAGCACTATTACTTAGTCCATACCGCGACGTCGCTCCAGTTAAGAAATATTGTTATCAATAACTTATTTAAAGTTTCATACAAACCAATAAAGAAACCAAAAATGTTTTTAGCAAATGCCTAAATAATATCCAAATTACAGCCAGCAAGGTCCAGTAATTTGAGCTGTGCTTTGATAGATCCGTCAGTCGCCGTTGCGTTTTACGTAGTCACTTTTTATAGATAGAAATACTTAGGTAAATGAAAAATGGTAAAAAAATGTGTAACTATAATAGTGCAATATTAATTTCAAACTTTAGTCCTGCGTGTTGTGTGGTGTGTCGGTGAAGCAGTGAGTACCTCCGTTACCTGTGGCTGGTGGGCGCGTGCCTGCGCCGGCGCCGCCCGCCGACGGACGCCGCGCCCGCGCCGCCGCCCAGCTCGGCGCCGGGGGAGCTGGACGACAGGAAGGACTCCTCTGGAACATAGGTATTAAGATTGTTATTTATTTTATATATTGGTTTGAAAAAAAACATACACAGACACAAGATAGGAAATGAAATGTTTGATGCTTAGTCTGAGGGCTTGGCAGTAGGTTTGGTTTGTTCAATCCCCAAAAACTTTATGAATAACTAGTAAGTATAGGTAATCTGTCTTCATACCAAATTTCAGCCAAATTAGCTAATAATTCTATAATAAATAAAACCTTTGCCCTCTTATTATAAATATAGACAGAATACTATATAGTAGTATCCACGCACCTTTAGCCTGTGTGATGGGCATCCTGTACCGCGCGGAGCTGCACTCGGCGCACGGCGAGCCGCTCGACTCCGAGTCGGACTCCGAGCGACGCACCATCATCGTCATCGCGCGGGACAGCGTGTACTCCTCTGCAGGCGCGCCAATATAGAGGTCATATGCAGACAGATAACAGAGTATACAGATATAATTATTATTAATTACAAGACGAAATACTAGTCTCCGGATAAAAAAAATGTGTCGAATTTTAATACAACAAAATTCTGTGTCAACGCGGTAATTGAACCTACAACCTCCTGCAAGCGAACAGAACACACTAATGGCTAGCTAAACTTTCATCGTGCGAACTGCCAAACTGTGGCCTTGCCGGATTCCCTATTCCCCTCGAACTATAATTTATCGGTCTTCAAGTCGAGAGTGAATTGGTTTCTTCTAGACAAGCGCGCTAGATCGTAGATTATAACATTACTTAACATCAGGCGAGTTGTAGTCCAGTGTGAGACTATCTAGTTAAAAAAAACAGTAAAACGTAGCCCGAGTTTTGTACCAGAGTTGTTATCCCGATGCTTGTGTCGTGGCGGCGGCGCGGCGTGCAGCGGCGCGGGCTCGGCGCGCCCGAAGGTGCGCAGCGTGCCTCCCCCCGCGCACTCCTCCCCGCACTCGCTGCCCTCCCCGCTTACGCAGGTGGCGCCCCCCGACATGCTGAACGTCGCGTACGGACTTATCTCGTACATCTCTGGAAAGTGAGCACAGATTGAACAGTAAAACTACATAAAATGAATACATATTTGCCAGAATACAATTCCAACTCAGGGTAATGCTTGCTGTGTATAAGAGTTGCCAGCGCTGGCCTACCGTTCGAGTGGGTTAAGACGTCACGCAAGTCTTGTTTTCTAATTGACTGTATATCATCATCATCTACAGCAAATTTCATTTTACTGCTGGCTATAAGACCACTTTGTGTTTCAGTATTCGCATGTTCGAGTATCGCTCTAAGTTTATTTATAGTATGAAAGCCCGTACCTTGATTTTCCTTCTTCCCCTTGATAGGCGAGGAGGTGTACACCTGCTGGCAGCTGGTCCTGTTGTCTCGCTTCTCCACCTTGTGCTCCTCCTCCTCAGACACCGCGCCCGCGGAGTAACCCTTGCGGATGCAGCCGGTGGGGCTGAGGGGAGTTACATCCAAGGGTTATTGGAACCAGTTTTAAAGAAGTATTTATGGAATAGATTTGATGCTCTGTATAGATACATGGCTTACAATTCACGACTAGACAGTTGACCAACACAAACTTAAGGTTGGTTAACAATAAAGTTAATTGCCATCTATATCTATCTATAGCTCTACTTTTAAGAATATCAGAGTCCCTGTCGTTCATCTACCATTATTGTACCCTTTCTAAGATAACTATGTGCTGTGTGACCAGTGTACGTCTCTCTTACCTCTTCCTGTATGCCAGCAGTGCCAGCAGCAGCAGCGCGGCGAGCAGCCCCCCCGCGCCCGCCGCCAGCGCCACCACCCCCCGCGCGCCGCCCTCCTCCGACACCGGGGGGAAGTACGCGGGGGCCGGGATACGCTCTGGAATCACAACCATAAAAATGGATATAACTATCTACTTTCAGGATTTGAAACTAGAACGTGAAAGTTATAATGTCAAAGATAACTGATAGAGTCCCCCCTTAGACAAGAGGCGTATATAAGTGAGCGTACTGTCGCTCACTTATAATAGAATAGAAAGCACAATGTATGGGATTGACATCGCGACGATTGACATGCTACGTCATTACGGCATTTCTCAAAGATCTTTAACATCTAGGTACATGTCATTTTGAATGGGACGCACCTCCATCCTCAGTGAGTGTGGAGAAGTAGTAGTTGCCCGTAGTACTTCCAGCAGTGCTGGTGGCCACCACCTTGAGGTGGTACCAGGTGGCGGGCTGCAGGCTACACAGGGCTAGTGGCTGCGAGGCGGGCGGCGCATGCTGCGTGCGCCAGTTCGACTCCTCGAAGCTCTTCACGGAGACAAGGAAGTGTATGAGAGGGCAGCCATTGCTGTCCCACGTGAGCAGGTTGAGGCGCACGCACGAGCTGTTGGACGAGATCAGGTCCTTCTCGCTGGGGGGCTTGGATGCTGCAATACACAAAATGTGAAAGCTGTAGTCATTATAAAATCACCAATAAAAACACTCATGAGCACATTCAAAGTAGAAACTTGGGTACCTGTGTTTATTGAAATTAATACCTATACTTTACGAGTATGTAAGACTAAAAGCAAATACTTCAACAATGGTAATCTTGTTGAATCTTCATATTATATGATTCGTTTGTTTCACATTAATGCTACTACTGAGTGACAGAATAATGTTCTAAGAGTGTTTAAACAAACATTGGTTGCAACACCAGATCACGTTCAGCTTCGCCAGCGTCCTACATTCCGCGGCAGATGGAGGTGCTGATTCGTCAGTAATATTTTATATAAGATGAAGATTGTGACATAGGCTATTTTTTTTCGTAACACGCAAGCAAACCGGTGAGCATGTACTAGTTGTCAATAAATATCACTCACGTCCTCCCTTGGTGGCAACGAGGAGTTCCTCGGACCAGGGCCCGCGGCCCTGTGCGTTGGCGGCGGCGAGGCGCAGGCGATAGCGCGCGCCGCACGCCAGCCGCTCCAGGGAGTGCGCCCGACTCTCGCCCGCCAGCTGGAGCGACTCCCACTCGCCCGAGCTGCTCGCGTACTGGAGGGTGAAGCCTGCAATGTGGGAGGGAAACGGGTTACAGTTGGAGGTACCTTGGAACCAGATTAAAAAAAACATACACTAAATTTGGCTGTTACAAAACTATAACGGAGATTGACCTTTTTACTAGAGGTTTTGCTAATATCAAAGGGTGGATTTCTCTCTTAAGTCTAAGAAAATCGAGTACTTCTAGGATTTTATATCATGTAGGGTATATATCATCAGTACATATATAATCTAGGGCTGAAATATAAAGTACAGCAAAATATGTCGGTATATACCTATATATTTGTCGGTCTTCAAGTCGAGAGTAAACCGGTTTCTTCTAGGCAAGCGCGCTAGATCATAGATTATAACGTTGCTTAACATCAGGCAAGTTGTAGTCAAGCGAGAGCCTATCTAATGTAAAAAAAAAATGACAAGATACTAATGTGGCAAGCGAAACAAGCCAGTCCTAGACTGAAACTGGCTCCCAAACTAAGCTACAAGTACACACCCTAAAACGTACCATTATACAAACTAGCAAAAAGTACTCTACCATCTTGTGAATGTTTCAATAAAGGTGTTCTACTACTACCATGCAGCGGGTGCTGGCTGGTGGCTGGCGGCGCGTCCCATGCGAGCGCGAGCCTGGCGTGCGCCGCAGCCGCGAGGCGCAGGCGCGGCGCGGGCGGCGGCCACAGCGCCACCACCTCCCAGCCCGCGCGCTCCTCGCCCCACGGGTTGCGCACCACGCACGAGTAGTTGTCTGCACTCACGTGGTCCACACCTACAAATTAAAGAAAAAAGAAAGTCAGAGTTAGAACCAACTCAGAATTTTGAAGCCTTGGAAGTCTCTAAAGTCTAAGTCGTTAAGTCTTAAAACGACTACCTGCTTTAAAACGAGTTAATAAGAAAACAGGGCAGTTTCAAAGCCATTTGAGTCTTAAGATTTCGAATTAGAATCCAACCGTGATATGAAACGTGAAAATGAGCCATGTTCTTTTGATCTGATTATTTTTTCATAGACGACTGCAACTAATTTGAGAAAAACACCCATTCTTGCAAGTAATTGTACATAACTTGTACGGGTCAGCTGCTCGAACAGTCAGAGTAAAGGTTCGTAGCAGTTCCACAGTATACTAACTGAGTATGACAAGTGAGTCTCCTTCCAGCAGGAACCTGGGGTCAGTGTTGATGGGGGGCGCAGGGCGGCGGCGCGACCAGGTGCGCTGCAGGGGCGGAGCGCCCGCCGCCGCGCAACGCAGCGTCACGCGCCGCCCGGCGCCCGCCGTGATGCGGCGACCGAATGATGTGATCTTTGCTGGAGCTGGAATGTATACAAGATTTTGCGTCACACCAGAGTCTATTCATATGGGTACTTAGGGTATTAATTTATTTCTTTCTGTACGCGCCACTTATTTTACCAGAAGACGACATGAAATTAATCGTTTCCATGACCCAAATTAACTGAACATAATTCTTCATCACTGGGTCGCCTGCCAGTCTCCAAGGGGGAGCTGGTAGGGCCTCATCGAGATTGCTATCTGTTGAGGGGCTGGGCTCCGGGGCACTCTGACCCCGGGGAAGTTCACGTCGAGTCGCCCTGTTCGGCGGCGTTCCAGCGACGGTCGGCGTTGCTCGACTTGGTGATGTTGGTGGCGAAGTGCCTGCCGTTGCGGCGCTTTTTATAGCGCCGGGACGACAGGCGGTGGTTCCTGAAGGTGGTGCAGGCGCGTTCACCTCCCGCTCGGGAGCAGCAGCACGACCAACAGCGCACGCACCCTCACGGGAGGGAGCGGCTATTGCAACGCGACTCAACAGGAACTCGATATTCTTCCTTCAGCTTATGATATATTTATTACATACAAATTACAACTTTACAAGCGTGATCTCAATGCAACTCCGCTCACGCGTGTAGTGTCTCACCCCTGGGCGCCGGTTTCCTGGCCAGCACGGCGCTCATCTCCCCCTCCCCGGCGGCCGTGGCGGCGGTCACCCAGAACTCGTACACCTGCTGCAGCAGCGCGCGCACCTCCACCTGCACCTCCTCCTCGCCGGAGGGGGCCACTGTCAGCTGCGAGTGCTGCCCAGTTCTGGAAAAACATACTTACATTTTTGGTATACAAAACAACAAAGATATTCAAATAACTTTGATAATTTTGTAAACTAGAATATAAAACGTTTCATTTTATGACTTTAATTACTTGATTGACTTATTTTATAACTTAACAATGATCAACGACCCCTTGCAAATATTAAGGGCAGTGCCAAAGTCGCAAAATCACTTTTATACTACTAACAATAATTACCTCTGTGGCCTGCTGTAGACCGTGTAGTGCTTAATCCTCCCGTTCTTGTGCGCGGGCGCCAGCCAGCTCAACACCACGCTGTCCTCTGAGTTCACGGACGCCTTCATATCGGCCGGAGCGCCTGGAACTGACATGGGCGCTACTTTACTACGTGGGAGCTGTGGTAGGAGTAGTTTTGGTTGTCAAACGTTTCAACATATTGTCAAGCTTATTCTTTTGTAATTATAAATTCTCGTCTTATACCACACTTAATTTTTGTAGCCAGAAGTATGAGAATCACACATACTCATATTGCGTAGGCTGATGACACTGAAATACGTACTGTCTTCATGCGTGGCGCAGTAGACGGGCGCTGCGAGCGGCCCCGCGCCGGCGGCGGTGCGCGCGCGCACGCTCAGCGAGTAGTTGGCGGCGCGCTGCAAGCCCCCCACCACCGTCTCCAGCCCCCCCGACCGGCGCGTCTCAGCACTGCGCTCCGAATCGCCCACAACCTGGAACAGTTAGCAATGTAACATTAATTCTTAAATTAAAAAATGTAATATTATTTCTTAAGCCCAGCTCCTATTTTGATCATCTGTGACATAATTAGAGTTTAGTCATTTGGTACATAAAATCAATTCATTCATTACAATTTACATTTTCCACTCTAAACTGTTACTGTCTAAAACAAAGTCAAGTCTGAAAAGTTTCCTAACATGTAACAACAACATAAAGTCAAGCAGAGAATATAATAGTACCTACCTCATACACGAGCTCATACCCGAGCAGCACGCCCCCGCGCGCGGAGGGCGGGGGGGGCTCCCACCACACTCGCAGCGACTGCGCAGACAGCGCCTCGCAGCGCACGCGCACCGGGCCTGCCTCCGGGGCTATATGACGTGCAAGTGAATAATTCGACGTTATTTACATACGCTGTACTGCCTATGGTTGAGGATCACAAACAGAATGATTCCGTAACTCCTGAATAGAAATATTTACAAGCATTCAAACCTGTGCACTGTGCAGTGATATTATACTGACCTCCTTCCAGTGTGCTGGCAGTGAGCGGCGCGCTGGCGGGGCCGGCCCCCACAGCGTTGAAGGCGCTGACTTGCACCTCGTAGATGGCGTGCGTGCGCAGCGCGGCGAGCGTGACGTGCGCGGCGCCCCAGCCCGCCGCCGTCAGCGCCTGGCTACCGTTGGCCGCGGGGAGAGGGGACGCCTCGCGCCACGTCACCACGTAGCCTAGCAGCTCACCGTTCCACGACTCCTGCGGGGGAGGCTGCGGGGAAGGAGGGGGACTTGATTACTACACCAGAAGTACAAATTTAATGCTGAGTACAGAATGACTTTTATTTAGCCGTACGATTCACTTAACAAAATTTAGCAAGAATCTAGACTGCTCGTACTTTACCTGCCATTTGACAAGTAGTTCTCCTGGAGCGGTGGCCTGTACTTGCACGTGGTGGGGGGGCTCCGACGGAGCTGAAACATTACATTTATGAAGGTTACTTTCTAACATTGCAGTCGGACGATGCTTCTATAATTAAATAAATGCCATTAAGAATGTACACTACTTGTAGATAACTATTTATAACTTTTTTAAGTTATGTTCTACAGAGTTCTTTTGTATACCTTCCTCCATCGTCTGCACGATGACTGGCTCCGAGTAGTCGCTGTCTCCGATGGCGTTGACGGCAGCGAGGCGCAGTGCGTACGCGGTGGCTGGGCGTAGGCCCTCGATGTGGTACTCGAGCACCGCCTCCGCGCTACCCGGCTCCTGTCTGCACGGGCAGTAAAATTAGATCAAACTGTCAAAATTAGTATACATATATTTAATTTGCATGATTTATGATATTTTTAAAAACTTTATACTTAGAATAATTACCATTAGACATGCTCTGCTTTAAACTGTATGTACATTGCGGCGGACGCTCAGGTCTTTCCATGGAAAACACATGATCTCTGATTATGTGTTCCTCAAATATATGAGCTTTTTCTCGATGTTTTCCTTCACCGCTTGGAACCTTGGAAATTCACTGGTTGTCGGGTGAAAACACATTTACCACCGAGTCACCTTTTAGGTGTCAAAACTGCTTGTAAGTGATTCATGTTACCTCTCGCGCACCCGGTCGGCGGGCAGGTCCCTGGCGGGCGCCAGGCTCCAGTCAGGCGCGGCGCGGCTGCCGGTGCCCACCACGCGGTACTGCAGCCGGTACAGGCGTACGGCTGCGTTGCCGTCGAACCCGCGCCGCCACCACACTGTGGCCGCCCGCCCCGACACACCCGACACCTGCAGCCCGCTCGGAGCTTCCGGTAGTTCTGCAAGTTCAAAGATTGAATGTTGGATTTTATTGTGAGGCATTTGAACACCAAGTTTATGTAAAGAACGAAAGTAAGACAAATCTGAATTATAACAGTACCATGTTTTTACTCTTAATCTATTCTCTTGTTTCTCACAACTAAAACCTAGGTGCAAGTAAAAAGTATAATGGTCTGACTAACCATAGCGATATCCTAGCGAGTTCGTAGTCCAATGACATACAAAATCCTTCTTGCTATGAAGTTGGCATTGCTTTCATAAGGAGGACCCTGATTGTTTTTTACTAAAACAGGTTCGCTCTTGAGCACAGTTTGCCCGCTGGCAAGCAATAGCTGTGGTCTCAGATGGATCGTGCTTACCAGATCCGGAACCGGTTCACTCTCGCCTAAAGGTCGTTGGTTCCAAGTTCATGGGGTACAGGGAGTCAGGCAGGGAGTGTCATATTGAATGGAGGTACCTTGCACAGCGAGGTAGATGAGCAACTCGTCCCGTCCGTACGCGTTCTCGGCCCTGCAGCGGTACACGCCGGAGTCGCGGCGCGCGGAGTGCTCGATCACCAGCGAGGAGCTCACGCCGCCGTCGCTGCGCTTCTCTGATACCGACACCCTGCAGTCATGGGGATACGGGGGTTCATTAAGTCGTCAAGCCATGTCAGAGGCCCTTAGGGCGGCTTGATTAAATTTCGACACCAGAGTTGACCACTCTCATTCGATAAGAAGAAGGAGGTTAATTCGAATACTGTACCTAAGTACTTATATACAGAACTTACGGTTAGATAAATATTTTCAAGTTTTGTGTTGAAATTTCTTTGAATAATCATTTATTTATTTGGCTTTAATTCACCTAACAGGTGCAAAAAATATTAAATACCTATCTCATTTTCAAGGAAGAAAAAGTAAATAAAATTATGATTAATAGGTTACGGTAGAGTTATTTCCATATAACATTTTGTCTTTTTCATATTTATAATACCTACCCATAGCCAACTTTCCTCACTCAGATACCTACATATAAAATAACTTATGAATGTGATTGGATTCCAAACATGGAACTATGTTACTCGGATAACAAGGTCAAAGATCAGTAACATTTTAGCATAGGTAGTTTTTCGAAAGTCTACTGTGTAGAGTTACTAATAACTAACGCATATACTGTTAGGAGGAGTTTCAAGTACGTCAAATGAAACAACTTTATTCTTTTATTTTTGTTTATTCGAGAAAAAACTCGGCTCACACTTCGTGTAGAAAGGCGATGAACTTTTTACATGGAATACCAGATAATTTTCGCAAAATTTAAAAACTGTAGAAAAAAATGTTGCTTTTAAACCACCCTTAAAAAGCTATGTGTTAGTAAGCAACATTGTAAGCATGTTAGGTACTCAGAACAGACCAGTAAATGAACCGTAAATAGGTGTATTGGGTTTTATTTATGATATGCAAACTGCTTTTAATAAACATATTATACTTAAGATATCATAACTGCCACAATATTTTAATCGACGTTAGGTAAATTTTAATTAAATAGGTATTCACTTATTTTTCGAAAACTTGGTTCTCATATCTTGTAATTTATTGCGTATGGTATTTGTAAGGAGCCTGTCGTTCCCGTGTGTCTTTTCTCTATTCAACCAGCCCTTTTCAATCGCGTAGTCTTCTACATAATTTTTGAGAACATTAACCGCCATCTGATCCAGGGCTGGCCTCGGTTTGCTGCCTTCCACGTTTTTGAGCACGTTGGCTAATTTACCGGAGAAAGAGCATATACTCAATGCATTTTCTGTAAAAATATCCAATAGTAACATCCGTGTAAAAGTTCTGTAGTCCTTTGCAGATTTTTTACTGAGTCTCAGTGTGTCCGCGTCGACGTAGATGCGAGAGTACGGCGTCAGCTCCTCGAGCCCCTCCGCCATGTCCCTGTGTCTGAGAGTCCAGCGCGAGTCGTTCGGATCATACTCGGGTGGATAGGTAAACTCGCGCGGCTTCATTCGGAGTTTGCTTGGTTTATCATAACTAACGTAATCATCACCATCGCTGATATAAATTTTTTCGTCTTCTTCATTTTGAATTTCTCCTTCTCTTTGAACATTGGTATTTTTATCCAACTCTTGCAATTCGTCGTTAATGATGATGTTGCCGACCTGGGTTTCCAACTCCGTTGTACCACCTTGTAATTTTTCAAATGCATAGTCGACGTTATGTACATCTGGGTTCCTGTTGATTTCGTTGCCCAGCGCAATCAACTTCCTCATCACGTTGCAGCTGTTAGCGAGGGAGAGGCGCATATTTTCTAACACTTTTTGGTCGTTCTCCAAATCTGCAAGAAGGTTCTGGAATCTCTCCATGGCGTCTTCGCTGAAAGTGATTTTGAGTACTTTTAAAATGAGTAATCTGTTTGCCAATTCGGATGTGTTGGTTGACACATTTTCATGTGTATGGTCTGCTTCACTGGCGTTAGCAGGCGTTGGATCGCGTTGTGTGTTGGTGTTGGCGGCTGACTGCCTCTGTGAATATCTGGTGAAGTATCTAGTGCCGGCGCTGGGCGGGCCCGCGCTCACTGTTGCAGTGTCCTGTCCTTGAGTCTGTGCCGGCTGCTGCGCTGGCTGTGACGTCACTACCTCGCTACTCGGTACACTGGAGGTTGCGTGGTATTGGTTCGTTTTTGAGTCTCTTTGTAATTTGATCTTTATATTGTCTTGTGCCACATGTTGCCCTGAAACATGAATTTTATGTTTATTTATTTATTAAGGCTTAACATTTATAATCGCACAATATAGGCAGGTTAATAGTAGATTGTGTCACATGTCAAAGTTAAGCACAGCTTGCATTATAACTTACATTATTTGCAAAGTAAGGAACTCGCAAATAAATTGTTATTTTACTAATACTCGATACGTTCAATCAATAAAACAGTAGGTACGTACTTTTCTCAGCTGCATTTGCGTGAGATTGGTCTTGCGCTGCTATTTTATTTAACATCTTGGCGTAGTCACTTGCGTCTTTATAGGAATCTGCAAAATACAAAAATTATTCATGTATGAACACTCGATAAAACTATTTTTTATTCCAAATAAAAGATAATAATATGTATATACTCAATATTTAAGTATTTAGATTAGGTTTATTCCGGAAAAAAACTTCGCTATAATAATAAGAGAGATAAACAACAACCATGATAGCTTAATATTTATGTAATAGATAAAAATGCGAATAATAATTTTAAATCACAAGTAGATATCTGGTTCGATGAACTGCACTTTACGTCATACTGGCATAATAAAAACAACAAGTTCAGATAAAATTGTGCAAAAGTTAGGCGCTAATCGACAACCTTAACCTCATTTGTATTTGAATTTGATATTTATTTGCACTTGGCAATCAGAATATACATAAACATAAGAGATTGAAAATATTTATCTATACAAATATTATAAAGCTGAAGAGTTTGTTTGTTTGAACGCGCTAATCTCAGGAACTACTGTTGCGAATTGAAAAAATATTTTGTGTTTAATATACCATTTATCGAGGAAGGCTATATAACATTACGCTGCAACTAATAAGAGCGAAGAAATAATGGAAAATGTGGAAAAAACGGCGAAAAATATTCATCTTTGAGGGCTTCCGTTGCATGCGCTGCGAAAACGGTTCAAGATATCACAAAAATATGTATAAAAAATTATTTCTCTTAAAATAATCTAACAAAATGTCCGCAACAATATATGTCTATCTTGATAAACTCACTAGAACCGTTTTTATAGTAATGGCTATTCTATGCGGACGAAGTCGCTGGCACAGCTAGTCTATTATATTATTTTTTTACGTGGGATAGGTTTACGTTTGACTACAGCCCGCCTGCTTAAGCATTGCTGCAGCGGTGTAACACAATTTATTGATCTCAATTTATTTTAATTACCATGTTAAGTGTCGAACACGGGATTCTTACACTAAACATCTGTACAGCTGACCTGTTCCATACTTGACATCAGCGTGGAAGTCCACCCAGTCCTCGGAGTACTGCCCCTTCCTGACCCTGGCCTTGGTCTCCGCCAGCTCCTCGATGGGGAACTTCACACTATCTACCCCGCCCGGCGTCGCTCGCCGCGTCACCCACTTGTTGAGGACGAACACAAAGCGATCGCACTCGGGGTATGGGGCTTGCAGCAGCTCGACCACGTAGTACTTGTAACACAGCTGCTGCACTCTGTCTTCTTTCGTCATCTGAAACATACGTACAAGTTTTTAAATATATCTTTTAATTATCAAATATAGTAAGTAGGTATCCGTATCTATTTTACCACGATTTTTTAAATTATTTACTGTACATATTTTATTGTTAAATTTATTGGAGAACCTTATGCAACCTTATGTACAGTTTTTACTTCATTATTAATTGCATTTGAAATTCAAATTCAAAACATTTATTTACAGAACATAGGATACATAAAGATGGTAACAGGTATTACAGAGCGCTACGTTCTTACCCATAGGTGTGCAAATTTGAGTTGATACTTGCTTTAAACTAATTACTAAAGTTACTTACATCAGTGATCAAATTCCATTTGATTCGGATTAGTCTGTTGACCGTGAAAAAGAAACAAGAATAACAAAACATTAGCTTACGATGTTATCGAGTTCACAAAAACAACGAATAAGACTTATCAAAATGTATTTAACATCTAGCAATAACATTACAATGGAAATCAACTACCATTTAATAATATGCGTAATAAAATAACTGGATTTAGGTACTTACGTTGCAGTTCAATCACTTTTTGTATCGCTTTTATATCAATAAATGTATAATACTCACTAAAGGTAGACACTACAACCACTTAAGAACGTAGTGTCGCGAATATTGATGGCAAAATGTTAGCCAGAGCGGTGTCAATACACCCGACCAATGTCATTACCAAAACTTGTGTGATAATGCGCGGGGTTGCCAGCTCGAGGCTACACAATGTGGTAGCGGCTGGCGTAGATAAAACGTAAACGTAAGTAGGTAGTTCATATTGAACTACTTATCCAAATCAAGCAAGAATATGACATGTCTGCATCTGCACACAAATTTATTATACATAACAACTTTGAGGTTTTCTTTGAAAAATTAATAAAAAAAATTGTTTTATCAACGTTTTATAATATTATTATGTTATTCGATCAAAATCATAAATCTCACAGACACCTGTCGTATTACTATTTCTGTATCCTATACCCTCACCCTAAAACCTTAGTAACACGGATACATCCGCATACTGATAACACTGTGCATAAACAAAACACAACTGAATATAGGCCACATAGACCAGTTATTAATAGAGAGCGAAAGTGGTACCGATAAAACAACGAGTGCGAGGAAGATAGATATATCACACAGCTCCGTCTTCAGACGAGACGATAACGTCATCCTTGGATCTAGCCTTGAATAATAAAGGAATAATTCAGAATATCTAACATTGCTTTAAGATCATCGTTAACATAACAACATAGGTAATATATGTACACAAGCGTTTGCTTAGTGTGGGGCTAGATGGCGCTGTGTGCATTGTCCCGGTTTTTTTTCTCTATAGGATTTTGGTATATTAGTTTACAATGACATTCTGTTCTTTTAATTCATGCGTTTATATTGATTTTATATACATACTTGTAATTAGCACATAGTTGAAATCGTTTGTATCGTTTTATGGCGTTCGATATTTTACTGACATGTGAAGGTAAATAAAAACATAAGTCTATTCGGTATTATAATTAAATAAGTTACAATACAAGAACACGGAGCTCCATTACGGTAGGTAGTTCAATAAATATAGAAAAGTATATGTTCAGTAAAAGTAACCCAGTAGAAACAACACCTGTAGCAGTATCCTCTCTAGATCTCAGTAATGAAGATAGATAGATGACTATTTTATTGGTGACACAGATTAGGAAGAAACTAATTATATCTAAACTAGGTAGTAATAATAATAGTAAATAAGTAAATTTTCAAAATTAAATACCTACTGATACACCAAATTCGGTAAATACCTAAGTCTACAATTATAGTATTCAACTGTTTGAACAGAAATCCAGACTTCCAAGAAACTCGACATTTGCACTATTGTCAGCAATAATGCAAATGCGTTCACCGACTAGAAATAGAATATTCCAAACGATCAACTGCCGTGCCGAGGTTATCAAACGAGCGATAATATTGAACAAGTTGTTGACTCGTTTATCAACGCTTTGTAGATATATACATTTGTTGTATATACCTAATTTATGTATTACTAGTGGGTGCTCGCGGCTTCGCTCGCATTAAGAAGTAAAACTTGCATCCCCAATTTCACCCTAAATGTGGCATTTCCAAAAATCCTTTCTTAGCAGATGCCTACGTCATAACATCTACCTTCATTCCAAATTTCAGCCCAATCCGTCCAGTGGTTTGGGCTGTGCGTTGATAGATCACTATATTCTGCGTTGTTAGATCACTATATTCCTCTGTTATCTCTTATTTATTCCTTTCCATCCAATGGTTGCCTGGAAGAGATTGCTTTTAGCAATAAGGCCGCCACTTGTGGCACTAGTAGTTTTTTTTCTTCTTTCTTTTTAATTATTATCGTGTGTTACAATAAAGAATTGTCTATCTATCTATCAGTCAGTCACCTTTGAATTTATATATATATTTAGATAGTAGTGTTAGTTAAGACCTGAGAACTATTATATGAGGAATAAAGAAGTCTAATTGGGACTACTTCTTAGTTCTATGATTGTTGTAGTCCACAGAAACCTAAATAAACAGGCACCTGTTTATTTAGGTTTCTGTGTTGTAGTTTATTATAGTTGGCGTACCTTAAACATGGCATACCTCCTTACCTTCCTAATATATATTTATTTTTTTCATAAAATTACTTAGGTATATCGAGATGCCCACGCCTGCGCAGTGGGCAGCATACCTGTACGTAGTGAGATCCACCCGCTGCATGTTGTGTGTCCACTGCAGCTGTATGGGCGGGTCCCCGCGCGCCTCGCACACCAGGCTCGCTTGCGCAGTGGGCAGCATACCTGTACGTAGTGAGATCCACCCGCTGCATGTTGTGTGTCCACTGCAGCTGTATGGGCGGGTCCCCGCGCGCCTCGCACACCAGGCTCGCCTGCGCAGTGGGCAGCATACCTGTACGTAGTGAGATCCATCCGCTGCATGTTGTGTGTCCACTGCAGCTGTATGGGCGGGTCCCCGCGCGCCTCGCACACCAGGCTCGCCTGCGCCGTGCGCTTCACCGTCATGTTGCGGGACGAGAACTCGAAGTGGGCTGGCTCTGGAGACAACCACATCGGTACAGCATATCACATGATATGAAATAACTGTTTCAGTAGAACTTTATCAAAAACTACTACGCCTGTCTCGAAGCATGAAATTTGATTCACTCAAACTGAGTTCCTGAAGACAGGTATAACCTACAAATCAATATCCCCTCGAGTGGCGAGACTCCGCGAAGAGTGTGGTAATGTAACCAGTAACTACGTGACAATGGAATGGAAAAAGAACCAGTCGTGGTATTAATGAAGGACCTTACCATTAACAGAGACGGTGATGATCTTGGACAGTCCCCGGCCGATGCCGTTGTCAGCGCGGCACATGTACTGGCCCTCGTGGTGGTGCGCCGCCGGAGACATGCTCAGCGACCCGTTGGACAGCACTGAGAACTGCAGCTCCATGTTCGACACCGGACGGAAATCAGCCACTCCTGAGCCTGGGATGATAAGATTGGTAATTATAAACATTATGTATTAGAGTAATTTAAATGACCCGCAGCAAAGCAAAAATAGATCAATATTAGTTTTGCAGAAATACACACAAAGCTACTTGATTATGAGATTATGACCGGTATTTTTAAGCAGACCTTGTAAAAATCTCTCTAAGAAGTTTCTTTCTTGTTATTCTAACCTAGTTTAGATTGGTTACTTACCGTGTCCTTTCAACCAAGTAATTCTTGGTTCAGGGTATCCCTTGGTAGAACAATGAGCCAATATCTGTGTCCCAAGTAAAGCAGACACGTCTTGAGGCTCGTACGCCCAAGATGGTGCCACTGAAAACAAATTTAATAAGTGGGTGATTTTGATAAGAGAATCACTCTGTGAAATAACTTTCCAAACTTAGTACCTAGTTACCAAGTAAATTGGGAAACTATCGGATACATTTTTTCTTGTTTAAGCCAGAATACTTCGTTGGTTACAGAGATGAATAACACAAACTCGGTGGTAATTCAGTGTAATCTACCTTTGACTGCGAGTCTGGCGGTGTGGTTGACCTCCGCAGCAGAGTTGGTAGCGACGCAGGTGTACTCGCCGCTGTGCTTTGACGTCACGTGAGAGAAGATCAGAAAACTAAACTCATCCAGGGACTTCTCCTGCACCTGGGCATGGTAATAATAAAAAACGTTACTTTGCAGGTATAACTGAAGCGAAGAAGCAAAGCCAAACGATTCAAAATATTTTTTTGGACTGTAGTTATGAAATTCAACTTACTTGTAAATTAGGCGGTATGTGTTGACCATCTTTCAGCCAGGAGAAGTAAACAGGTTTGTCCCCAGACGTAATCCCACATAGCACTTGGATGGAACTTCCTTCTACCAGATCTGATGGAAAACTGAATCCAGCAATCTTTGGTGGATCTAAAAACACATAGAAGAATTAAGGCCAAATTCGTTAGTTTTGTATTGTCTCAAATGTAGGTATCACCAATATCACTAGGCTAAAAATTAATTTTGTCACGGAATAAGTCTTTTGTACCTTAGGGAGACTAAGCAGATGTATTTAAATCTTTCGTTAGTAAATTCGTGAGATTTGAAGGTACTTACTCCTTACAAAGATCTGCACGTCCTTCTGTGCATAGTGCCCTGAGGGTGCAGTCACGCGGCACGTGTAGACCCCTGCGTCGGCTGGCTCAGCAGGCCACAGCAGCAGCTCGCCCCCCGCCCCCGCCAGCGCGCGGCCTCCCGCGCCTGACACGTCCAGCCCGCCACGCTGCCACCGGATCTCACTTCACACAGGGAAAATAATACTTCAGCAGGTGTCCTTGAGTTTTACAGAAATAAATAATTTCGTATTGATGATAGGCTTTACTAGCTAAAACCAATTATACAAGACTTTTTTAGCTTAAATCTTTAATTTTTTCCAAGATTTTTTAGTAATAACTTCTTTTCAAGTAGGTACTTACTGGACAAATCGGATCACATTTTTCTTTGTCACGAATTTAAAAACAAAGATTAGTATCGGGATGCAACAATCATCTGTCTACATCAAAACATAATTTCAGAAATAATTGAAAGAATCAAATGTGTCATTAAAGGTAGAACTGAACGGGGATAGCTTCTACAGAATCCAAACAATCATTCTACAAAAGGAGGAAAGGAAACTTATAATTTTACTAAGCAAATGCACCTCCATCAACCTGATTGGAAATCCTGCGTAGGGGCAGTAGATGGTGGTGTTGAGGCCGGCCACCACGCGCAGCGGCCCGCCGGACCGGATGGAGGGGGGACCTGCCACCAGCGCAACAACCAGTCAACCGCGAGATAAACAGGCCAGTTCTATTGACTTGCATATATTTCTATGGTGTTTAGTAATAAACAAATGTTAATACAAACCAACAGCTTGAAAAAATTAGTCGCGTTCATATTTCAAAATAATGATTTTCTACCCACAATTTTTGTCTGTTCAGTTTGCATAACAATACATTGATTGTAATATAATTTTAAATTGTGGAAGTTAAAATAAAACAATGTATATTTATCGTAAAATTTAACTGCTAGTGGACAAAAAAGTTTTGCAAAATATCTTCTTTGTTTAAAACACAATAAAATTCATAAAGATATTGATTAACCTTGACAGAGCGCCTGATCATTATATTATAGTATTATCATCTACAATGATTTCAATAATTATGAGCAGACCGTGAGACAAACACTGTTAATATCGTTTAAATCTGCCAATGAAAGTTTTAGTTATTGTTGCTTTATTTGCTCCCAATACGAAATATTTATACGATTCGGTGAATCATGGACAAGTGCAAACTTTTTTACCAACACCAAAAGTTTTAAGGTAAAATATTAAGTTTGATGACAATAACTATAGACATACCATATACATTAAGCCTGGTGGAGTGTTCCACCGCCCCCCGGGCGTTGTGCGCGCGGCAGGTGTAGCGGCCGCCGTCCTCGGGCCGCACTGACGTCAGGTTCAGGTAGCTCACCACGTCGCCCGCCGCGTTCATGAACTGGGTAATGGAACTGCAAGTGCAGATAGTAATCATTAGTAATGTAGTTAAACGAGTATATCTCTTTTGCATTGAATAGTCAGGTATTGCGTGGCTAGTAGAAGAATGTAGAAGAATGTGTGTGTGCACGCAAATCATAAAGACGTCTGTTGGAGCATTCACTGCAAAATATTAAAAAATTGTATAGAAATAAGCAAGTTACTGGCAAGAAGTGGTGCAAATCCGAAAGCCCAGGGAATGAGAAGAACATTTCGAGGTCCAGGAAAACTGGCCAGTTGTTATTTGACACATAATAATAAATATTCTGGTCGGAATAAACCTTTTCACACACACATGTAAAGCTGCCATGACTCTGTTTTTAAACTAGCCAATTAAAAGATCACAACAATTTGCTGAAACCCTCATTTTTAGAAAAACATCGGCGACTCAAACTTTTTCAAGGTTTTTTTTTTTTAAAGGCCTCTGCGGCTTTGCCGCTATTTCGCCAATGTCACGTCACAAGAGAAACAAATGCTTATTTTGTTAGCCGGTAAAAATAATTAACATGGCGCTAATCACTTGGTCGGTGCGGAATTATTAACTTATTTGAAATTTATTGAGCTTATTTGAGGGTTAATCTCAAGATCTCGAACGTCGCTCCGAAACTTTCGGAGCGACGTTCGAAGAGTCAACACGAGTCCTGAGGATGCCTCGTGGAGAGGCGAAACACGTGTCGACTAGAACATCTTGCCGAAAGAGAACAAAAAAGCTTCAAGACACAAGGTGCGGTGTTGGGAAGATCTTGAGATCCACGGAGGCCACGTTGGTTAGGAGGTGAGGTGTAGCGGTGGTATATGGAGGAACACACCTTAAAACCATTGATGTCGGTTAAGGAGCAGTCGCAGCGGAAAAACACTACATATTTCTCCAGAGTTTCAGTAATTATTTTTTTTCAATTCTTCGTCATGCTAAACTATACTTTACGCGGTACCACGAGCTACACGCTAAAGTTATTTCAAAATTTTAAGCCTGAGGTTAATTTCACTTCTGAGGAGGTTCATAAAATGCAATAGGTAAAAGTGTCATTAACCGTCCCGGGTGGATGCAACGTTTGGCCGCGTCCCAGCGGGCAGGCTGTAACGTCAAACATCTGCCCACTCGGGCCGGCTGGCAGCCGCCGCATCACTCGACCTGGCTCGCTGCTATTAATGCTCCACAATAATGCTGCCTTTCTACACTCAACTACGTATTATATCAGTGTTCTTTTGTTGGGTAAACGAATGAAAGTGATATTAGCTGGCTGGCAACATTTCCAAAGTGTAATATAGGCAAGCACCAAAATAAACTCAACTGGAAATCGAATATGCGTAATTCTGGTAACGCCAGGACACCTAAACACTTTTGTTTGAGATATGAGCCAGTATTGTTCCCATGCAGATGAGCTTTTCTGACTTTCGATCGTCGAATCGATCGAGTAAAACTTGGGTGTTGTTTCAGGTGAGCAGGTGGTGACTCCAGCATGGTGTGTATGGTGTATGCAGCGCCAGCGCCGGGCGCGGGTGTCTGTACGTACCGTTGCTGCGTGTGCGCGCGCTCGAGCGGCGCGCCGTCCAGCAGCCAGGTGAAGCGCGGCGGCGGCGCGCCGGACGCGGCGCAGTGCAGCGCCAGCGCCGGGCGCGGGTGTCTGTACGTACCGTTGCTGCGTGTGCGCGCGCTCGAGCGGCGCGCCGTCCAGCAGCCAGGTGAAGCGCGGCGGCGGCGCGCCGGACGCGGTGCAGTGCAGCGCCAGCGCCGGGCGCGGGTGTCTGTACGTACCGTTGCTGCGTGTGCGTGCGCTCGAGCGGCGCGCCGTCCAGCAGCCAGGTGAAGCGCAGCGGCGGCGCGCCGGACGCGGCGCAGTGCAGCGCCAGCGCCGGGCGCGGGTGTCTGTACGTACCGTTGCTGCGTGTGCGCGCGCTCGAGCGGCGCGCCGTCCAGCAGCCAGGTGAAGCGCGGCGGCGGCGCGCCGGACGCGGCGCAGTGCAGCGCCAGCGCCGGGCGCGGGTGTCTGTACGTACCGTTGCTGCGTGTGCGCGCGCTCGAGCGGCGCGCCGTCCAGCAGCCAGGTGAAGCGCGGCGGCGGCGCGCCGGACGCGGCGCAGTGCAGCGCCAGCGCCGGGCGTGGGTGTCTGTACGTACCGTTGCTGCGTGTGCGCGCGCTCGAGCGGCGCGCCGTCCAGCAGCCAGGTGAAGCGCGGCGGCGGCGCGCCGGAAGCGGCGCAGTGCAGCGCCAGCGCCGGGCGCGGGTGTCTGTACGTACCGTTGCTGCGTGTGCGCGCGCTCGAGCGGCGCGCCGTCCAGCAGCCAGGTGAAGCGCGGCGGCGGCGCGCCGGACGCGGCGCAGTGCAGCGCCAGCGCCGGGCGCGGGTGTCTGTACGTACCGTTGCTGCGTGTGCGCGCGCTCGAGCGGCGCGCCGTCCAGCAGCCAGGTGAAGCGCGGCGGCGGCGCGCCGGACGCGGCGCAGTGCAGCGCCAGCGCCGGGCCCGGGTGCAGCGCCTGCTCGATGAACGTGTAGTGCAGCTCCGGCGCAGTGTCTGAAAGAAGGTACATTTAAAAGTATGTGTTTACATAATACATGTTAAAACTCATCCGCGTCATGTCAATCTGTATCCCAACAAAAACAACATAATATTCATCCATGTCACTCGTGTTCTGCCCATTCGTCACTCGCAGCTCAAACCAGACTACTTCCAAAAACAACAACTCATTCATCACGGATCAGTTTGTGATAAAAAATACGGGAAATACTTACATCACAGTGACATTGTTGCTACACATACTGGGTTGCTGGTACCTGATGATGAGCGTCACTAACGACGTTCTTCTATTACCTTTTCACCTGGTCTGAAGCAACCTGCGACTCGGAAATGCCCAAATAGTATACTCCAGTAAGAAAAAATATCGTATTTTTTACAAAACATTGTATATCCGGTGATTGCCCTAAGCTTCTCTTTCCGAGGTATTTATGGAACCACCCAGTTTATAACACATAACTTGCGATGATTATTTTTAAACTACGTTTAATATCTGTTAGTGTTTGACCATAAAGAAGAATATGTATGAAGGTATACCTACCATAAACTCTGTATGGCTATAGCATGGATGGCCGGTATCACAACAATCCAATCAGCAATATGGCGCTCGCGACAAAGCGCAGCAAACTCCACGTCCGCGTAATCTGAGGATCAATGGCGTCTCAAATCGGACCTCATTTCTCACACAATCAGCGGAAAGTTTACGATGCAGCTCATCGACGCAGTACTGCCGTCCACAGAAACTTCACTCGCTACAGGCTATTTGGTACGAGGAACTTCTATCGAATTGCACTTCCTAAAGTGAAAAGTTCGGTGTGAGTGCAACAGTTTGTGTAGAAGTAAATTACTTTAATGAATAATTTTGCAACTTACATATATTATTATGGGCAAGTCAATTAGGCAACTTTTGTTCGTTTATGTGGGATGTTTTTTATGGGATGGTAAATATTTTTGGTTTTTAGCATTATTTTAGCCTTAGAATAAAAAGTAAATTGTGTTAAACGGTCAACGGACATACAGTTTTCGTTGTATCATAAGTTAAACCGAAAACTTAGTTTAAGTAAGTAAGTTATAACCGCAGAGAACCACTACTGGCTTCAGGCCAAGATGTATTACTGCCTGTATACTGTGAGCTGCGAGAGTGATCGAGCTCCGTTTATCAAGGATCTCAGACGCTGAACGTTCGTATCATGGTGCCCAGAAATGTCGCTACCATTGAAAAATATATTATTTGCTTTCCGAGCTTGTAACATAACTGAAAAGCCTTTGGTTGGTATTTATATAGTGTTGACCTAGTAAGGCCTATGAAGAGTGATCAAAAAGTGACGGTCAATCCCATTTGAGCGTCACCATAATTCAAATTGTCATAGCAAAGCAAATAATTAGATAAAGTAGACACTTCTAGTACTTCAGGAGTATTCAACGTTAGATTTGACCACGTACCCTCGAAACTTAACTTTAATGGAAACCCATTTGCGGAAACCATGTTACAGTTTGCATAATTCGCCCAACCTTTCCAGCTTATCGCGCTAAAAGCCTGCATAGCAATGATTCATGAGCTAAATGAGCCACAATCCAATCCCATAACTCTTTGGCGAGCTAATCCCGTCACGTGCCGTGTGGGACGCGGAGCCGACACGGCACGGACACGGCACGGACCACGGACCCGTCACAGCACTAATGCAAACAAATAATTCAATTGTGCCATAACACTAACATAACGAAATAATACAACAGAGTTATGAGACAGTGACTATACTGGAGGCCGTGGCCTGAGTAATGGTGCAAGCTACGAGCGGCAGGGGACGGGTTTATTACCGCGTGCGTCCGACGCTGGCAGACCATCTGTTACTCAGTGGTGCAAGTGACAGGGGGATGGAGGTCGCGTCGCGGTGTGGACTAGGTCTAGATTATAAAATTAGGCGTTATTGTGAACCAACCTCTTTACAGATTGCTTTATTAACCAATGCATAACTAACGCGTATAGCTTAGCTAGATTCGTTATCGGCAGTGCAATGATAGGTATAAGCCAACGGGACTTAATTTGTACTGAGATAATAATATATTATGTAACTGATTGAGAAGGAAACTGGTACTTTTGTGGGTCATAATAAAGCAATTTTTGATCGACTTGCTGGTTACATGCATATGTGGAGCTGGCTTAAATTTTGCAAGCCCGTTTTAAAAAAAAATCTTGGCAGCAAGTTTCCTTCCTAATATTTCTGATACTCTAGTAGGAAGGCTTCAAGTTGATGTAATCTCCACCTCCCATGGCTTGTCCCCGCCCCGCTGGCTGGCACGCCGCCCGCCTGTGAGCAGGCCTCATGTAAACGTTGCACCGTTTTGCCCCGTTTATATCAGATGCCAGCACTGATAGCCACTAATTGGGGAATTGGCCAGAAGGGGGGTGATAGCGATATTGCAGCACTGGACCGAGCGGGGAAACGGTGTAAAGATAATGCATTTTGCGTGTAAATTTTTAACAATTATGGTTTATGGTGGCTTAAAAAATTATTGTTTTCACATTCATTTATTACATTAATCTTTACTCTTTCTGGGTTATATTAAAATAAAATAAAGTAACATTGTACGTAGAACGGAATTGCTACACGATCGGCTTATTGTTAGTCCTACAATTCTTACATCTTTCATTTGCTACGTACATAAAATTTTCATACGTCTCGAAAATGTTTGTCCAAATAAAAAATGGAAAGAGTTAGGGCGCAGTAAAACCTTCTATGACTTCCAACAGTATAATTCTACAGGGTTATCAGTCCATATTCTGACTCAAATAAATATCACCTGTTCCTGAAACTAAGCCACGGTATTATTTTTAGTGTGTGTATGATTATTAACAGGTTAAGCTATGTTTTCCGTAGTAATTGTATTTTAAATGGTTCATTTCTGGGGTTAAAAATTAATATTGAATTAAACAAAAACACCATCAAACAATTTAAAAATCCCTAGGGCTGTAATATAACTGCTTTAACCCGAGCTGGCCTACTCACATAATGAAATACCTACACAGGCTACACTGTATAACCCTGTATGTTGCGTCAGTGGAGAATTGAATAGATTACAGTGAATTATGGTCAGTGGCTGCGGAGCATTATTCTATTAGCGGCGCCGGATTGTGGCCGTGACTTATAGTGGACATACTCGGTAGCTGTGGTGTGTAGGGGCAAGGGGTAGTTTGGACAATCATTTATGTAAAAACCAAGTCTTTGTTACGAATTATATTTTATCGATTGCCATATTTGGATTCATATACTTATGTAAATATTATAATTTTACTTGAAATGAACTAGTAGAGTAACGAGCAGTTTACTCGATTGATAAACATTAAATAGCCTTGTTTATGCAAGAAACTTTTCCTTTCATCTATTTCCTAAATTATTAAGCTAAGCCCCATTAATTGAAATTATTGTACATTTAATAAAGCTACCTCTATTAAAGTGAACCCTCTAACCCTGCGATGGTTACGAGGTACAAACGACACAGTGACTACGTCCAGGGTCACATTAATACCGAGCTTAGAGTATTAATGTTGGGGCCATGATGGTGTGGATCGCTCCATTAGTGAGGGTTCACTTCACTGGTCTCTTTCACATAGCTGCTTGTTATGTGTTGTTAGCGGAGGAATGTGGAAGGGTATAGAAATGTTGGACGACACAATAACTTGCAAGATGGGGCTTGTCGAATCTCAGAAAATTAAATACATTTAAATTTAGATTTATTATATAACCATAATTTCCAAGATAGTACGCAAATTCACGAGGGAAATAAAAGTTTTGATTTGAGAACTTTGCATAATTTCCAGCTTGCAATGTTCCCTGGCCCTTGCTCCCTGACCCGGAGTAGTTTAGGCTCCAAACAATACACTGGTCGGGAGTATTAACCCAATTTCCATGTGAAATGGTACCCGGGGTGCGGAGGCACCGCGCCATCCGGGGTATTCTCTCGGGCACACACATAATATACGTAGATTGGTATGTATTATTCAGGCCTATAAAGGATCCGGGCCGGTTGGATCGGGGTCAGTCAAATTTGTGCAGGTCGGACCATGTGACGAGCGGACCGTCCGATGCCGGCGGACGGACGGCGGCGGCGGACGGCGGCCGGACCGCAATAGATGGCACGAGAATGGACTGCTGTGAGGCTAGCGGATTATCTTGTCCTGAGATCGGGATTAATGGAGGTGCGGAGCAACGGCCGGTATATGGCAGGCTTGCATGGATCAACAATATGTATGTAACAATATCTAACAATGTATTGGTTTGATATAGGATCATAAATTGTGGTTGACTAATAGAAAAGAAATGATGGGTATAATGTAAATTGTATTTACATCTGATTGCTTCGTAAACATATTGAAATAAGTCCATTTTCTATAATAATAGTGTAAATATTTAAGCCCATGTATATATTTATTGTTCATAATGAGAACTAAAACAATGCGTATTACATTAATGATTAACATTTACAAATGGCATTATATTAAATCGTTTCGACACACTTTTCACCATTTTATGCTAGATAATTATGTCAGCCGTTGTGAAAGTTAACCTTAGGAGCGTAATGGTGGAAATTAGCATTCGTGTCTAGATTTGAAACAAAGAACCACAGCTTTGGTCATGCAAATCAAGCCTCACAAAGTTCCTCAATAACAATGCATCTAAGCCAGTTCCTAGCCCCTGAACTCTTAAGTCCCCCATAGAGCCTACCCTCCTCTCCTACCTCCCCCCGCCCCCTCCCGGCTGACGCACATCCAGTCATTACTGCATCTGACGTTAATCAATACTGACAAAATGGTTCACTGACCCATTTCCCTGCACTGTGACAATTACACCAATTACACGCCAATTTACACCTTCCCGCCCGAGCATACGGTCTTAATTGTTCTGACCAGGTGTCCCGAGTACGCCCTGTGTTTCAGCCCAATTTTTCCACCTATCGTAGCCTTTATTACTAGCCATTAAAGTTCAAATTGCCAAGCTTTGTCCTGGAGCATAATTTACTAATTGGCCACCAATTTGGGACAGATTTTTATGCGGTCACTGGATGGTGGATGTTAAAGGATTGTAGAATTGATATTCAATTTACGTACTAACATGAAAATAATTGCGTAGAATTTATTTATTAACATAGAAAATCAGCGCTAATATTTAGTTAAACAGAATCATAGAATTGTGCCTAATTACCTAAAAACACTACAATTTTCAATAAATTACTTGTGTAAATAGAAGCAGACCAAATACAATAAATTGAGAAACAGAAGAGTCCTGAGTAAATACCTATAGCGAGGCTATTTATATTCAAGACCTTGGAAGGTATTACGATGACTTAATTGTACAAAACAAAGCTCGAACTAGACTCCTGGAGGCTGCGGGGGCGGAGGGATGCTCTGCGGGAGAGGAACATCCCGGGATATTCTGTCACAAGAAAGATCCTAGGATTTATTAGAAATTGTACAAGACATAGTTTATTAAGGAGTAAAATATAGGAGTAATTCTAACACATTGTTGTGGTTACCAAATATTAATCCACGAATGTAAAAAATCTTAATTTCAAATAATTGTACTTTGTATCGGTTGTTATAAGACATACTACACAATGTTATAAAATGAATTGCGTTTATCTAAAACCGTTGTCATAAAATTAATATTTTTATGAGCGTTTATCGGTCAATGCCACATGCAACAGTTCAACAGAGCTTATCTCAAGAATGTTTTGCATTTCTGCAAATTATTGTTACACCCGGATAAACATATAGCTAATGAAAATTGGGAAGTCAAGTAGAAGTTTCGACGATATTGCATCATACTGATATCATTATCTACAGCTTGCCATGTATAATGTTTGTATATACGAGATTCTACGAGCATGATCCAGTGCTAGTTAGCAAGTAAACCGCTATTTGCATCTGAAGCAGCAGCGCTGGAAGCGCTTGATTGTTCCAGCGTTTGGAGGTAATCAGTACCCTCAGTTGCCTAGGGAATGTGATTAAACATCACAATACAATAGGTAAGGGCGTATTGTTATGGTGAAAACTTGTCATTGGTAAAAGAAATCATGAATGAAAGTGGTTCAAAGTGTTATGATTATAGTAATGTTTTGTTTGATTGGATCGATTCTTTTGTGTTTATGTTCAATTGTACACTCTGCACTTACGAATAGGTAGGGCAGCTTAATACACCTATTGGTAGATCAGACTATGCCTAAATTCTCCTTATATCCAATTCATTCAGACACAAAATTCAGTTTACTATTTACTGTTTTTATTTACTATGGAAAGTGGCATTCCATTGGCGCTTCCACGCTTCCGGTGACACGTTAAATGGTAGGTCCCGGTTGTTTGTGTAGTACGGCGGTCGTAAAGCCATTTTAGAGGCCCCAAGAGCAGTTTGATAGACTCTGGCCACCAGAGTTGGCCACTTTCATTCGAAAAGAAGAAGATTTCCTGTATACGTTACTTAATGCGCCATTGCCCATCTAAATAGGCCAAAAAGACGCCCCTACCTCCGAGGCGCAGCTCGGCGGCGGCCTGCGCGCTGTCGAGGTCTCTCTCCGCGAAGCACTGGTACATGCCGCGGTGCGCGCGCGCCACGCTGTGCACGCGCAGCACGCGCTCGCCGCCGCCCACCGGCACGCCGTCGTGCAGCCAGCGCACGCGCGCCGCGCCCCCGCCGCCCTCCACCGAGCAGTTGAACGACACTGAGCTGCCAGAGTTCGCCACCTGGGGACACAGGAAGTACTTAATTATTATCAGCTCTATTTTATTCTATTTCACACCTAGCACTATTAACAACACGCTCATAGTAATTTCCAATTATGACTATTAATTACTAATTTATTATTATGCATGGTTTCTGACTGCTAATATCATACATTAAATAACTTGACCGTAACTGGAAGCTTTATATATTGAGAGAGCATTTCCGTTTCCGTCGAGTACATGCCAGTTTCAAGTCTATGTTAGTGTCGTATCCGGTGGTTTCTATAGAAAGTGGCGCCACCTGGCGGCCGCGCTTTGGTTTATGTTTCATAAATGTGGAGCGCCATTTTGAAGTCATTGGCGTTCTTGTTCCCGTCGAGCGAACACGTTCCAACACGTGCGCAGCAGATCTCACTCTGTGCATAATTATTTTCTAAAATTAGTAAAAACCCCGAAAGTACCTAAAGCGCCCGTTTGGGATACTAATAGTCTAATTACATACTTAACTCGATATAATGTAGATGTAAACAATATATATCAAACATCTCGACACACTGCCGCATTACTTTTACTTTGCTCAGGCAGACGAGTACCTACATGATCTGACCCTACTGAGAACAGATCCCGATCATTATGTCAATTGTAATGCTGAAAATTTTATCATTTTCTGGCCTGAATTTGGCTCGAAAACTGATAACAGTAACTATACTCAGTCGGGTTGGAAAATAGAATCTAACGAAGCTATATGTAACCTCAATCCGATATATTGGGTAGAAAGAACTATTACTCTTTTAAATGAAAGACGTTCTGCTTCAAAATCATTTCATTACAGTGAGAGGAAACGCTAAGCCTGCTTCTCGCACGGTTATAGCAGGATGGATAAAAACTCTGCTGAAAGAAGCCGGCATTGAGGCGACTCCAGGAAGCACCCGCTCTGCAGTGGCTTCCAAAAGTTGGCTAAGTAACGATTCCATCGATGCCATCCTGGCCCGTGGTAATTGGAGGTCAGCTAACACATTTCATCAGTTCTATAAACGAGATATAATTCAAAGTAATATCCAAAGCCTAACAAGTTTTTTTACACCAGTTCCTTAAAATTTATCTTCATTTGGAGAAATTGAAATTTGATTTATGATTCAGGAATTACTTACTAAATTAATTATATCATAAAAAATGGTTTTACTTGTGTCACATTGGCGTTATTCCTTTAGTATTTACATAAACTAAGTGGCGTCACCAGGCGATAACAAACAGGTCTCAATATATAAAGCTTCCAGTTACGGTCAAGTTATTTAATAGAAGCATTTTACCTGAAATAAAACGCATATTAAAATACTTACCTAACTGGAAGCTTTCACTTTTATTCCTGCCTGGTGAACATTGGTAACAATTATTGGTAACAATAGACTGGCCTGTTAGCTTAGTTGGTAGTGGCTCTGCCTTCTAATCTAGGGGTTGCGGGTTCGATTCCCGCCTGACACAAGTATTTATGCATTTTAAAAAGGTATAATTTCTTGTGTTGAGTCTGGTTGTTTGTATGTATAATAAGTATGTATTTACAAAAGAAAAGTATATAAGTATTATATCCGTTATCTAGTACCCACGACACAAGCGTTTGCTTAGTGTGGGGCTAGATGGCGCTGTGTGCAATGTCCCGAAATATTTATTTATTTTATTATTATTATTATTTTTTTTTTTTTAATAAATAAATAAATATTCCATTATATATAATATTATTTATTATTTAATTATTGAGCCAATGACTTCAAAATGGCGCTCCACATTTATGAAACATAAACCAAAGCGCGGCCGCCAGGTGGCGCCACTTTCTATAGAAACCACCGGATACGACACTAACATAGACTTGAAACTGGCATGTACTCGACGGAAACGGAAATGCTCTCTCAATATATAAAGCTTCCAGTTAGGTAAGTATTTTAATATGCGTTTTATTTCAGGTAAAACGCTGCTATTTGCTACATTGGGTGAAGCCATATATTCCGACATTTTTATGATCGTATGTATGGGTTAAATTTCTACTTAGGTAGGTATATGCTTTACTACGCACACTTCAAAATGTTCACTTTAATAACAACAATACAGTAACAGAAGTTCCATTAACTCGATAAGGACTTGATGAAACTAAGTTCCCGAGGAAATAGTAGAAATCATCACGTCAGTCGTCATAAGTTACAAAGCAAAGAAAGTAACTCGATCAGGCAACTGTCGGCCAACTAGAGGGCGCCACTGACCAACGAGGCTGCTTCGGATGAATTATTCATGGGACTACAGCGGGCTAGCGGGGCAGGGGGCGTTGTGTGACACGGGTAGCAGCAACGTCATAAGTTGACATTAGAATTTAAATAGATACATAATTGTACATAGAAATGGTATACAATACCGATATTATTAAAGCATGCCAAGTATTTACTCTATAATGCCATTGTAAATAGCATTGTACTTCACAACATACATTTACTGCAAACATTTCGTTACGTAATTGCGTAATCAATTTAATTCGCATTTTGGGTATCTCAATATTTGTTGTTGTGATGTATCAATATTAATTATTTTATCCTGTACACGCGGGTCTGGTCGGGCCACGCCAGCCAGCACCCGGGTACGTGCGGCGGAAACGGAATGCTAACGCAGGGTGGTTTTTATACATCGCACAAATACATACAACTTGCTTAGATTAGATATATTGACGACATTCTCTAGGCCTGAATAGATTGTAAAGATAAAGTAAGACCAGATAAGCTACTCGTAAGTCTGTTGCAATCAGGATCAGTCCTCTAATCTCAAAGGCTTGTGGTTTTTTTTTACGTGGGAAAGTTTTATGTTTGATACAGCCTGCCTGATGTTGAGCATTGCTGCAGCCTAGGGTGTAACACGTTTACCTAGGGAATACCTATTAACTCTAGATTTGAAAACCCCTGGATTGTAGTTCGCAGGAAACACAGCTTCTGGTAAAGTATTCCAAAGCTTTGGCGTCCGTAAAATAAACGTTGAGGCAAAGCGCTGTGTTCGATACTTCGGCACTTCCACCATGAAACAATGTCTACCTTTTTTTTTTTTTTTTTTTTTTTTTTTTTTTTCGTGGAGGAAATGCATTTACGCATCCCCGCACTCTCCCCGGGGGGGGCGGCGGGGTATGTCGGGCTCAGAGCTAATGGGACTCCACTACCGACTAAAACCTACCACGATGTCCCTTCACCTCGGCAAGGACGGGTTTCGCGGGCAAGCGAGCAATACTCCTCCGCAATTCCCGTCCCAACCGCAGTCCACTGTCCAGGTGGACCCGCCTCAGGAGGACAGCCTCCCTCTTACTGCGCGAGCGATGCCCAGGGACATCCAGGCATCGACTCCTCGGGAGGCCCTTATCTCTGCTAGGGGGTATGGGATGCCCCCGCATCCCACGCCCCAGGGCCTCCTAGTGGAGACGGAGTCCGAGCGCGATCAGCTCGCCTCCGTGTCCTTCTTCTGCGGATCGGATGAGCGGCAGGATTCACCTCCCGCTCCCGCTCCTCGGCCTCCCTTTGCGACACCACCGTCTCGCAAAAGGAGGCCACCGCGTGCCATGACCTCTCGTCGTCAGCCATCTCTCGCAAGATGGTCGACAAGGAGAGGTCTGTCCCTACTACCGCGATTAGAGATAATCGCGGTCCGAGCTCCGCCGGACATGTCTCGAGAACGTGCTGCGCGGTATCTTCCACGCAGCCGCACCGATGACACACCGGGGTTGGCTCCCTACCGATTCTGTGCAGGTACCTCCCGAAGCATCCGTGCCCCGTGAGTACCTGCGTCAACCGGAAGGTGAGCGCGCCATGCTTCCGTTCCACCCAATTCCTTAGGACAGGCCGTATGGCCTCAAGGAAACGGGTGGCTCCCTGGCCTCGTCGTGTGGACCTAGCGAGGATACCATCCTGCCAAGCCCCCACGGCTGCGCGTTTTGCGCCCCTCCTCCAGCGCTCCACCTCCTCGTGGAGTGGTAACAGGCTTTGCTGACGCGCTTGTGAGCGGCGCCAGTAAACCTGCGCCAAGACGCCAGCCTCAAGGTCCCACGGGAGGGACCCTGCAAGTATGCAGGCCACCTCATGTGAGAGGGTGCGATACCCTCTGCACATTCGGATGGCCATACTCCTCTGGGGCCCGCGCAGCAGGGCGCGCTCTTTTGTGGAGATGGACCCGGCCCATATTGGGGCTCCATATAGTGCCATGGAGCGCACAACCGCCATGTAAAGGCTGCGGCAAGTAACCCCACCGCCTCCTATGTTAGGCAGCAAGCGGGTCAGGGCCGCAGTCACACCAATCAACTTCGGGGACATCCTCCTGAAGTGCTCTTCGAACCTCCATCGCCCATCAAGTACGATGCCGAGGTACTTCAGCGAAGTACCGACGGGGATGGAGGTTCCTCCTACAACTATCCGTGAGCCTGTAGGTGGCGCCCGACGTCCGTGAAAGCAAATTGCTTCAGACTTGTGGAGCGCCACCCGCAGCCCCAACCTTCTTATCCTGTTCACTACTGTGGCTACTGCGGCCGTTGCCGACAGCAGCGCCTCGTCAACGCTCGTCCCGCGGGCAGTGACCAGCGTGTCGTCAGCGTAGCAAACTACACCGACGCCAGGACGGTCCGGTACCCGGAGGACCCAGTCGTACCCTATATTCCACAGGAGTGGACCCAGCGCAGACCCCTGTGGAACTCCGCACGACATGCGGCTCCTTCCCTCTCCTTGCATCGTCGGGTAGACTACCTCCCTACCAGAGAGATAGTCCCCGACGAGGCGCTGGAGGTATGAGGGTACCTTGTGGTACCTCAAGCCCTCCATTATCGTACTCCATGGCAGCGAGTTGAAGGCGTTAGCGATGTCAAGGGACACAGCAATCAACACGCCGCCAGTGGAGCAGGCCTCCCTCGAGAGGTCGCGGACGTGCGCAATCGCATCGACCGTCGAGCGACCTCTCCGGAACCCAAACTGCGTGGGGGCCAGGTCTGGACCAACACTTTCCAGGTGCTTGACGAGGCGGGCTGCGACAACTCGCTCCAGCAACTTGGCCGCCTCGTCAAGCAGCACTATCGGGCGATACCCTGTCGGCTCATCCTCCGGCCGTCTCTCCTTCCGGATAAGGACGAGTCTGCCGTTCTTCCATCTCCTCGGGAAGCGCCCCTCCCGTAGGCATCGAGTGAAAAGGGATCTCATTTGCGGCTCCAGCTCCTCCAGAGCGAGGGCCCACGCACGGCCAGGTATGCCATCCGGTCCCGGCGCCGTGTTCTTGGCCCTCATTCTCAGGACTGCCGCTCCGAGTTCTCCCTGTGAGACCTCGTCAGCTGTGTCGTACGCGTCAGTGGCAGCGTCTTCGTTCGCCATGATGGGAGGGACAAATCCGTTCCCTGGGGCGCAGGGAAACAGTCCCTCAACCACACGGCGGAGAACCGCCAGGTCCAAACAGCTGGTAATAGGGGGAGTCCAAGGGCGCAGCTTCTGCCTTGCTAGCAGATATGGCCGCCCCCAAGGATCCCGCTCCAGCGTATCCAGCAACTCACGCCACGACTTCACCTTCGAGTCCCAAATGGCTCGACGGAGAGATTTTGAGGCCTCCCTGTACGCCGCATACAGGTCGTCTACCTCCTCTTGCTCTGCGCGTCTCCTCCTGAGGCTTCTCTGATATGCCCGACGTTTAGCCACACACTGGCGACGGAGCCCAGCGATCTCCTCCGTCCACCAGTACATCTGGCGTCTGGATGGTTTCGCCCCTGCGCGGGGCATCGCAGCGTCACAGACACGCGTCATTACCTCGCACAGGTTGTCTGCTTCACCATCTACGTCGGGCTGCTCCAACGGAGCTGCAGACCATGTTTGTACGATGGCTGCCTCTAGGAGAACCTCGGGATCCAGCCGTCGCAACACCCAACGCCGTCCAGGTCCAGGGTCAGGACTTCTCCTCAACGTCGGGAACGGAGACAAGACGTTGAACCGAATATATCGGTGGTCGGACGCCGTGTGCTCGTCTACCAATACTCTCCAGTCCTGGACCCGAGATGCGACGTCGGGTGTGGCAAAGGTCAGATCAACTATTGATCCTCCCCCCCGCCTAACGCAGGTCAATTCGGATCCTTGATTCAGGACGCGCAGACCAGTCTCCGTGAGCCACTCTATCACTGCCTCGCCCCGTGGGTTAGTCGTCGGAGATCCCCACTCTGGAGATTTGGCGTTGAAATCTCCGAGGACCACTACGGATCGGGGCCGACACCGCTCAACGGCAGCCGCCACTTCACCTAAGAGGGCTTCCAGGCTGGCCCTGGGTCTGTTGGGGGAATGATACACCCCGATAACAAACAGTTGGCCAATCTGGACGACTACGAAACCTCTGCCCCTAGCAATTGCTCTAAGGGGCGGGGAGAGGATTGGCGACTGCGTTGTGATCGCAACGACTCCGTCGGCATCCCCGATCCAATCAGTCCTCGTCGGAACCCTCACTGGTTCTGAGACCACTGCCACTTGGATAGACTGATCTGCAAGAGTTTGCAAGAGCAAGTCCTGAGCCGCATAGCAGTGGTTTACATTCGCCTGGAGGAAAGTCAGTGCCATACTATTAACTTTCCTCCATACTTCCCACTTGCCCCGAGGGGTTGGCCGGCTGTGACTGGGCTGCGGCCTCAGTCACTGCTCGTGGCTTCCTCGGTATTTGTTTGACTGGGGGTTTTGCGCATGCCTTGCCCCCAGAAATGTGATTCGCCGGCTGTCCCGCAGCTGTGCAGAGAGTGCAGCGTGGGTCGGCAGTACATCCCTTGGCTTTATGGCCATTTTGACCGCAGCGGTAACATTCCTCGCTGCGGTCAACCTCTGCTTTGCATTGGGCCCTCACGTGGCCCGTTGCAAGGCATCTATAGCAGCGACGAGGTCTGGTTTCAAGAAACCGGACCTGCGCCGCCACCCATCCGACTAAAAGCCGGCCTTTTCCCGCTATCTTCCTGGCAATCGTCACAGGACAGCGGACGAATGCAGAGCCCATACCGCCTGGCCCTTTCTTTATATCGCCAACCTTGAGGGCGTCAGATGGGCAGTCACCGGCTTTGGAAAGCACCGCCACTAGCTCCGGCAGAGATACCGAGTCATCAAGACCACTCACCCGCAAATCTGCAGTAGTGACCGGTCTTGAGACCCTAACGTTTTCTCCTTCTCCAGTGCTACCAAAGAACTCCTGTAGCTTTGAGGCCAAGGCGTCGGCCTTATCAACTTTATTTGCACCAGGAATCTCAATGATTCTGGCGCCTGTCGCCGCGGTCCTCATGCGAGTTGGAGGCAAATTAATTGCCTCTAGATCGCCTGACTCAATGAGTCTTTCTCTGGCTCGCTTGAGAACCTCGCCATATGTGAGGCCCTTCTCAACCGCTCCTGGCTGCAGTGTGATGACCACCGCTGCAGTGCGAGGAGGGCGAGGATTGGCCGCCTTAAGATGGCTCAACGACTTTGGACCTTGGACTCTATGCGGGGCTGCCCGCTTCTCTCCTTGAGTCCTAGTGGCCTTTTTAGCACCCCGCCGGACCACCTGCGTCCACTGCTCTTCGGCAGGGGCAGGGCAGGGAACCGAAAGAACCGGAGTCGTCTGAGACGACGCTGCTGGCACGGTACCACCTCGAAGCTGACTTTGAGCCAGCTTCGCCTTAGGGTCAGCCTTCTGTTGACCTTTTCCTTTGCCTTTGCCCTTACCCTTGACAGGTTTTTGGGGCTGGACTGCGGACTCTCGCCTCTGCAAGCCAGAAGGCCCCGGTGTAGGCTCTGCACTTACGGATTTAAGGAATTCCTTCTTCTTGTCCGCAATCGCAGAAGACCTTGAAACCTCAGCCGCTTTTCGATCCGCCGCTAGCGGAGGTCGGATCCTCTGTGCTGGAAGGAGGCGGTCCTCCAAGTTGTCGAGCCGAGCATTCACCAAGTTGCCGACTTCCCGCATAATGGACTGCCTCTCAGACTCAGTTTGGAACTGGCTGTGAGTAGTCTGTGCGGAACTCCTCTTTGAGTTTTTCCACTCCTCACGGAGTGAGCCTAACTCGCTACGGATTTCCTCAACCTCTTTTCGCAGGCGGGCGTTGTCCCGCTGCAACCGCCTGGTTTCGTCGTTGGTCGTCCTTTTAGCAAGACTACCAACAACTGTTCGCAGGGTTGCCGCGGAAAGATCGAGGGCACGTTGACCCGTGCCCTTTAGGTTTCCAGACTTCCTGCTGATCTCTTCAACTCTGGCAATGCTAGCCAGAGCTTCCTCTACGAGCTCGTAAGAGGGTTCCGCTTCTGCATCAAAGGATGACTCTTCCTTCTTAGACCTAGAGGACCGCGGGGTGGCCTGAGCTCGGTCCGCCTTCTTGTCCTTTGACACTGGTCTCTCTGGCTCGCAGCCAGACCCACCTTTTCTCCTTTTACGTGACTCATCACGCCGGGATGCCCCAGGCCCGACAAACACCAAGGAAGTGTCCGTGTCAGAGTCTAAACTCTGCCACAGACGACCCTCTGATATAGGTTTCGCATCTGCGGTCACCTCCATCCCAGACCCGGATCGACTCATGTCAACACGGGGCTGTTCCTCGTCTAAGAGCGAACTCTCAGACCGTCTGCGATTACGCAAACTTCTTCTTAACTCAGGGCTATGCCCTCTCCCAACTTCATCTTTTTTAGTTTTTAAATTATTGCACTTCATATCAAGTCCCACGAGAATGGGGGAATTATTCGGTACACCCCAGCAGAGCCCCCTGTGCTCGGGTAAGGCTAAATACTCACGAGGTTCGCCTGGGCCTCGGAGATGATTGGTGCAGTAGCGGCCAGCCTTCCTGGTGACCATGCAGGTCCTCGCGCTGCCCTCCGCTTGACCTTCAGGGTGATTTTTTTATAGAGGTGTTCTTCCTCGCGACCCAAGCGGTGAAGCCAGGGTCCTCGGCCTCGCTGATCGCGCCGAAGCACGATCAATGAGGTTACGAGCCCGGCACCTAGTTAAAGGTGTCTTTTACGACGTCGAACCCCGACGTCGCCCCCGTAGATCAAATGGCAATCTGCCAAAAGACCACCCGCATTCACGTACTCCAGACAAGTCCGGTGTGGCACGCAAACGGAGTCCATTTTAATGCCTCACGGCATCCTCTCCGCCTATTTCAGGCACATAGCTCACTCATTGTCACCACAAAGGCAAAAATGAGCGCCTCCCTCATCAACGGCACCGCCATCGGAGATATTACACTCTTCAGAAGTACCGCTCGGCCCTAACACCAATCCTCTCTAAGGAGAGGTACAGGCGAGGGCCCTGCTTCATCGCCTTCTCCGTACGCAGAAAAAGCCCACCTCCGTCCTCCAGCCAGCTGTCCCCAGGAGGAGACCGGGCGGGGACACTGTCCGGGCGAGCTCGTCACCGGACCGCCCCTTCAACAGCGCTCCAGACACGGAGTCCGGTTTGGCGCACAAAGGGGCCCATCCTCGGGTCACTTTTGGCTTCCCCGTATTATGGCCGTAAACGGCAGCAGGTACTAGGCCCCCCCACCACACCAAGGTAGTGACCCACGGGGGAAACAATGTCTACCTGCGGACTTACTTACTTTCTTTAACAAATTCTACAACTTACTTAGTCAAGAATGCATTTCATTTACATAAAAGTATGCACAAATAAATCTGAAAACAAAAACTATGAATGAGTTTGTATATTTCGGTATCTAATCTATTTCTATCATCAGTACCAAAGTTCATTCAAATTAGTTCAGCCGTTTAAACGTGAGGAAGCAAGACTCGGAAGCAATCTTTGCTTTTATTTTAATAGTGCAAAATGATATGATTACATTTTAAGTATAGTAATAAAACAGCTTTCATTGAATTCAAATAAATTCAAGTTCACTACTATCAATAAGGCTGAATGTATCCGTAGCGCGCCGCTTGTGGAGCTAATAAAAGAACAAACAAGCGCCGACTGCCTTCTATTTGGACGAGATTTAATTAAAATCGCTTCCTTGTTGCTAACAAAATTTTAGATGATACTGATTTATTATTTAACACTCATATTTTCATATTTTCTTTTGGCTCATAATTGCGTTTGATTTTATTGAATGTGGGATTAAATATTTTATGTAAGCTTTATAAAATGTTTAAATTGATCCCTATATTATAAATGCCATTAAAGAGACCTTGAAATCGGTCTAAAGTTAAAATCTAGTTAAAAATAAGTAAAATTTCATGCTTATAAATTTCCATGTATTATACCGGTATTCTGTCAGTCGTAAAATCGGGCCCCCATGACCCCATAAACAACGAACATAGTTAAGAAGAACAACAATATCTGTCCTCTACATATGGGAGGGATCTCATCACCACCTCGGCACGCGTCCCCGCGCGCCGGGAGAGGGCGTCACGCGCGGAATCAATCAAGCGGCTGATGAATATATTATTATTCCACGCGTGCTACCTGCCGATACCTCTCTGTATGCCGACGGCCCGGACACATCGTACACATCCACACACACATCCGGACACATGCCGGGATATGAGATCATGTATGCAGGATGTGGCACAGGGTTGCCTTCTGAAGCAAGTTTGCATGTTTTTTTATCTCTGAGGCAGAAGGACAGAACTAATCCTTTTATATCAATAAGTACTTATATTATGACTTTTGAACACGTACAAAATAGAGATCACATTAAAAAGGTATGTTTATGTACAATGCCTGCTCCTAACTTTCGCAGCTCGTGGTACTTGTCTCGTCATGTTTCGTTTTGTCTCCTCATGTCTCGCTGTGAGCTGAATACTTATTTTTCAATTTCTGCCGGCGCATGTAAGCGGATCAGCGGGATGAGTGGCTGTTTGCAGCATCTTGTGTGATTCTTGCCGCTATTACCGCTATTCCGAGCCGGAAATTTTTACGCCACCGCTGAAATCTATGCGGGAATTTGACAATCGATTTTGCGTTACTTTGTAACGTGTGTGTCGCTTAGCGGTTAGAGATGAGCTGCTACGATGTAGACTAACTACTAAAAAGTGATGTACAGAACTGTTTTTTAGCCATGTTACATTCTATGGATGAGAAGATTACTTTTCAGTCAAAATTTTGTAGCTGCATGTTTTAGACATAGATAACATGTAAAAGATCAAGTCTTTATCAATGGAGTAAGTGGAGTAATGCCTAAAATGTCGAATAGAAATCGTTTGTTTCATACAAATGTAACAATCGAACTAAGAAAGTCGCTACGTATACATATAAAGACACGCTTAATTTCCAAACTTTCTGATTTGAACAACAAGTCTGACCTGCAGCTGCGGGTGCACGGTGGCTAGGAGCGCGGCGCGCACGCGCAGCGTGACGTCGCGGCGCTGCTCCCCGTACTGGTTGTGCGCGCGGCACTGCCACGCGCCCGCGTCCGCCGCCTGCGCGCGCCGCACCGCCACCACGTGCGCGCCCACCGACACGCGCACGCCGCTCGCCACCGCCGCCAGCCGCCCGTTCACGTGGCGGAACCAGCTGCACACACCCACACTCCTCCAGTCAAACGATAACATTCAAAAGAAGAGCACGGAGAAATCTCTAAAGCCATGTATTTATTTATTTATTCTCACAATTAGAACCGCTTAAAGCGAATCACTCTAATGATAAATAATCTAATCATAGTAATAAAGTTAATTCTAATAGTGACATAACAAAGTACAAATAAAATCATTATACAATACAGAAATAAAACTAAAAGTCAATAAATATACATAGTATCAAATTAAAATTCAAATTAAAAGATAAAATAAAAAAATACGTAAATATCAAGTTATTAAATGGCTACAGTTGACTCCCGATAGCATGCTTTTTCACTATAGAGCAAACATTTTCCCAATAATTCTCTCCAAGCATCACTGAAAATGTCCACATCAGAGTTAGCGCCAATAAGCTCGTTAAATGCGCCTAGGGAGCGCGGTATCGGGGACATTGTGTGAGCAACTGTACTACTCCACGGGACTGTAAACAGTTTGTGGCTCCTGGCCCGCAAGTAGTGGCTGGGTACAAATAAACGACACAAGCTGTTACTGCGATCAGATGCATCCACCTTGCCTCGCAAAATTTTAACCATCATAACCATCTGGTCGTAATATGACCTCCGCACTTCTAGGGAGTTGTACCCGAGGGCCATATCTACAATACTCTGTAAACCTGGAGCAAAACCTACTGAATTTAATATTAGTTTATAGGAGCTTTGATATTTTAAATAATGTATTTGGATGGTGTTACCTGTATGTAGGTGGCGGGCTGGCGATGGCGACGCATACGAGGCGGATGTCTCCTCCTGCTGGCACCTCCTCCTCCTCCGCCACTGCCAGCATGCGCGGGGCCATGCTGCCAGCACCGTCTGTAACACACGAAAAACTTCATCCAAGTATTGTGACAAAAAATTAGTACATTACAGTAGCAATCATTTTCAAAATCTATCCCTACGAATTAACGACAAATTTATATTGATTTTCGATGAAAACTTGCCTGCGTGTATTGCCAGTAAGCTCTCCTATTAGTTTGTGTTGTGAAATAGTGTAAGATCCACACAAAAATGCAATGTCTTGAAATAAAAGGTAAACATACTACCACCGGGTTTCACAATGTCATGATTTTTTAATTTAAACCACTTGATTTAGCTGGCATGCATAGATCCCGCCGGCCCACAGACATAAAGGATAATATTTACATACACACGACACATACACACGACACATACACACGACACATACACACGACACATACACACGACACATACACACGACACATACACACGACACATACACACGACACATACACACGACACATACACACGACACATACACACGACACATACACACGACACATACACACGACACATACACACGACACATACACACGACACATACACACGACACATACACACGACACATACACACGACACATACACACGACACATACACACGACACATACACACGACACATACACACGACACATACACACGACACATACACACGACACATACACACGACACATACACACGACACATACACACGACACATACACACGACACATACACACGACACATACACACGACACATACACACGACACATACATTCGACATTATTACATATTCATCCACTCAAATAAGAAACACACCAAATAGGTTAAAATTTACTCTTGACATTATGTTATGACAGATGGGTGGTTGGTATTGCTCATATGATAACGTTATGCAACCAATCCCAAGCAACCTTTGTGGCTGTGTGGTGCGCGGAGAGAGCTGAAGTGAAGCAACAATAATTATTTGTAGCACAAACTAATAACTACCCAACTCGTTATTTTGAGGTTTTTTAATGTTTCGACTACTCTAAATAATAAAAGTCTGAGATTTCGATGATGATAAAAATACAATACTGTATAAGTAGTCAACTAAATGAATATAAACAAAGAATGGTCTGGTTCGTATTTAATCCGAGTCATTGAGCCGTATAAGCGATGCAATATGAATAAACTTATAGCTTTCATTAATATTCATGCAAGCCGCGGTGGCGTCCTTTGTAATGTAGCCTGTGTTTTTGTACCAAATAAGCTTGAATTTTGCTGATGTATTTAAAAGCATCCACCTCTGCTAGTTGTAATGAATATCATCGTGGAACTAAAGTGCTTGTTGTAATAACAGCCACGTTTGTTGGATCTCTTGTATAGTTGATACATCATGTTTACATTATGCAGTCATGGCTCAGATGCTAGTCACTTCCACCGAACATATAATAATAGTTCACTACTCACGTGGTAAACGTGTACCGCTGGAAGGAGCAGATAGAGGAGGATCTGCAACAACTCTATGCTACCGAGTGGCGGGAGATGGCACAGAACCGAGAGGAGTGGTGTCTCCACGTGTCGGAAGCCAGGATCCAGTTTAGGTCGCGGCGCCACATTAGCAAGTAAGTAGTACTCACGCGTGTATGTGAGTGTGTGCGGCGCGCTGGCGCGGCGCTGGCCGGTGAGCGCGTGCTCCGCCTCGCACACGTAGCTGGCGGCGTCGTCGCGCGGCTCCTGCAACACCACCACGTCGCTGCGACTGCCGCCTATTACCCACTCGCTGCCTGCGGAAGGAAGGAAATAAGTTAGTTTGTATTACAGTGAGACATTTTAAAACTGAGAATAATTTGGGCAATGTTTACTGAATACCAGCGCACCATTTATCAGATACCTGCAGTCTTATCTGCAATGACAACATCACATATATTTATGTTAACGAGTACAACCCGCGTGTGCTCCGCCGGATACTTAGTACCCGATTCTGTCCGGTCTTTCACGGCGCTCGGCGTCTTACGTACCGTTTAGGGGGTAGGTACGACAAATGTTTTTGAGCGCGACTAAGAATGAATATACGAATAATCCACACATTCATAATCGTACTCTTATATTTCATTCATGTCCGTGGAATATTTTTGATGTTATCAGACACTTGAATTAATTGACATGTGTTCACAATATCATCCCCTAATGCCTGCCTCACTGAGACAATAGGTATACTCCACCCTCGTGTGAAGTGTCCTCACTCTTGTCACGGACGCAGAAAAACCACTTGTATCGCCCTCTGTATTGTAATCGGTGAACCTTACCGCGCCATTGATCGCTATGGAATAAGTAGAAAAATAATGCAATATTGCAGTTTACATTACATATACTTTAATAAAACATCTATATAATTCACCTTTACATTTTAAACCAAAAGTTTTTTTCTGTATTCCTTTTTGCACTATCAAGCGTCAAACACCCGGCACAAAAGTAATATATTTCATTCTAATAAAAATGAAGCTGAGAGATCTCAGCTCGGGTTCAAGTCCGTCACTCTATATTTGCAACGGAAAGAGGCGGGGGAGGTGGGGGTGAGGGGGAGGGTGGTAGTAAAACGCTCATGACTTTGAAATTAGTCGCCAACTGCACTCACGCAGTGCAGACCTATGTACTGGTAGACCACCGTACTAGGTTATATAGCTTAATAAATGAGACTTACCAATATTTGTACCAACTTCAATTGAGTGCACTCACGCAGTGCAGACCTATGTACTGGTAGACCACCGTACTAGGTTATATAGCTTAATAAATGAGACTTACCAATATTTGTACCAACTTCAATTGAGTGCACTCACGCAGTGCAGACCTATGTACTGGTAGACCACCGTACTAGGTTATATAGCTTAATAAATGAGACTTACCAATATTTGTACCAACTTCAATTGAGTGCACTCACGCAGTGCAGACCTATGTACTGGTAGACCACCGTACTAGGTTATATAGCTTAATAAATGAGACTTACCAATATTTGTACCAACTTCAATTGAGTGCACTCACGCAGTGCAGACCTATGTACTGGTAGACCACCGTACTAGGTTATATAGCTTAATAAATGAGACTTACCAATATTTGTACCAACTTCAATTGAGTGCACTCACGCAGTGCAGACCTATGTACTGGTAGACCACCGTACTAGGTTATATAGCTTAATAAATGAGACTTACCAATATTTGTACCAACTTCAATTGAGTGCACTCACGCAGTGCAGACCTATGTACTGGTAGACCACCGTACTAGGTTATATAGCTTAATAAATGAGACTTACCAATATTTGTACCAACTTCAATTGAGTGCACTCACGCAGTGCAGACCTATGTACTGGTAGACCACCGTACTAGGTTATATAGCTTAATAAATGAGACTTACCAATATTTGTACCAACTTCAATTGAGTGCACTCACGCAGTGCAGACCTATGTACTGGTAGACCACCGTACTAGGTTATATAGCTTAATAAATGAGACTTACCAATATTTGTACCAACTTCAATTGAGTGCACTCACGCAGTGCAGACCTATGTACTGGTAGACCACCGTACTAGGTTATATAGCTTAATAAATGAGACTTACCAATATTTGTACCAACTTCAATTGAGTGCACTCACGCAGTGCAGACCTATGTACTGGTAGACCACCGTACTAGGTTATATAGCTTAATAAATGAGACTTACCAATATTTGTACCAACTTCAATTGAGTGCACTCACGCAGTGCAGACCTATGTACTGGTAGACCACCGTACTAGGTTATATAGCTTAATAAATGAGACTTACCAATATTTGTACCAACTTCAATTGAGTGCACTCACGCAGTGCAGACCTATGTACTGGTAGACCACCGTACTAGGTTATATAGCTTAATAAATGAGACTTACCAATATTTGTACCAACTTCAATTGAGTGCACTCACGCAGTGCAGACCTATGTACTGGTAGACCACCGTACTAGGTTATATAGCTTAATAAATGAGACTTACCAATATTTGTACCAACTTCAATTGAGTGCACTCACGCAGTGCAGACCTATGTACTGGTAGACCACCGTACTAGGTTATATAGCTTAATAAATGAGACTTACCAATATTTGTACCAACTTCAATTGAGTGCACTCACGCAGTGCAGACCTATGTACTGGTAGACCACCGTACTAGGTTATATAGCTTAATAAATGAGACTTACCAATATTTGTACCAACTTCAATTGAGTGCACTCACGCAGTGCAGACCTATGTACTGGTAGACCACCGTACTAGGTTATATAGCTTAATAAATGAGACTTACCAATATTTGTACCAACTTCAATTGAGTGCACTCACGCAGTGCAGACCTATGTACTGGTAGACCACCGTACTAGGTTATATAGCTTAATAAATGAGACTTACCAATATTTGTACGTTTTTTCTGAGGCATTTAGCTGTCATGTCTCATAATAAATTAAAAAGACTTCTTCTTTGCACCGTGTCCATAGATCGCCAAAATTCTTTGAAGTAATGTTCACCAAATCCTTCCCAGAGGAAAACAGCGCCGGCGCGCGGTGGCGGTTGTAAAACTGATTCATTTTAGTTGCTTGCAATATCGTTTTAATGCTACAAACCACAACGCGACACGTTAGTCTGAGCGACGAGACATCGACAAACCACCAAAAGTTACGTATTAATACGACTACACCGTAAATGAATTTAATTGTGCCGCTGCAACCGAGCCACTGAATGCCATGCAAAGACTGATTATTATTTTATATTTCTACCCTCATTTACAACTTACTGGCTCTCACCTGACCTAATTCTAATAAATACCCGCAATTATAAATACATTTTCTCAGATTGTGTATCTGTTTATATTAGTGGTGCAACTTGTATCCATTATTTAGGTTTTGTTTAATGTTTTTTATTTTCTACGCATTATGTAATTATATTTGTGTTTCATTTATCAGTATTGAAATGGACCGCTTCTTACCTACCTACTGGTGTAGATCAACGAGTTCGGTTCATTTAGACCTCTGGAATTTTATTCAGTAAAACAAAGACTTATTAGTTGTGAGTTTCAGAAGATGAGTGTACGGAATGTTGGTGAAGTGAAGTGTTTGTGTGTTATGTCGGCTGTGGGAGCCTGCACCAGGATGCCCTTACCAGTCTATTGCCGCGTGCTGGTGCTCCCGCTCAGAAGCTTGTACCGTATGTGGCCAACGACATTAATAATACTTAATGGACCGGCCTAGGCGAGCAAAAAGTATAAGCATGTACTTTTTACAAAAAGTGAGAGACGTCTCTCACTTGGTACTTCATTCTGTGTTCGGCCAATTTGACTTGATTTTGACTGATAAACGTTTGTATTGTTTTCTCATTTTATCTTGCAACATTTTGTAGTGCCTATCTCGTTTTAACAATTATGCTACGATGTTTACTTAGAGCTTCGTAACATGTAAATCTAACAGATGTCGACTTATATTTTTGGATGGTAAAGTACTGAGAAGGCCGGTCCATTTAGGTATTATTAATGTCGTTGTATGTGGCATATATTATATTATATTATAGTACTCTTTATAGTATAATTTGGAACTGAGGCTGCACTGAAGCGGCTATAGCTCAACTGACGAAAGCAATCGCATGCGATTACCACTGTCGACGTGGTCAGTCCTTGTATAGGTGATCAAAAGTAGCATTCCATTTTGAGCGCTGACATGTTAAATTGTCGGTCCCGTCTGCTAATAGTAATGCGGCAGTCGTTGTTAATCCATGTTAGAGGTCTTTAGGGTAGTTTTGAAACTCTAACACTAGTTGGCCACTCTCATACGATTAATTGTACTTCTTACACGTCAATCCATGATTGGAAATGTAATTCCTGACATTACCCTAACCTAATTGTATTTTCTTACTTATTGCTGTATGACATAGTAAGTACAACAAATATACAGGACTGTGTCTATCTAATGTGCATAGACTATTCCAAGAATTTTTGACAAAGCAGTAACCGTTCGTTTAATCTTTCGACGGCTACTTTCCGCCGAAACACTTAACACGTCCCCTGCCGTCTAGGGCGAGGCAGAAATGAGGCGAGACCATTCTGCAGCCCTACCATTACATACACTTCACCGTCTAATTTTCTATCTCAGAGAAAACCACTTGAAACCTTCGCAAAATGCAACTTTATTACGAGGCAATAAAGTTCAAGTTACCGTCGAAATAATAAAACTGACTTTTTTTCCAAGTGCCTAGAGTACGGGCTCTGATCAGATAACTTTCAGCGCGGACTTTCCAATGAATTCTAAATGCGGAGAAGCAGACGCTGCGATTGTTAACTGATTGTAGATAGCGGCGGAGCAGCTACTCTTTGTGGCATTATTGTCATATTGTATAAAAAGTTACTGCTTTAATCAAATGCTGGGATTTGAAAATTTAAAGGGTAATATTTTTTACCCCTTACTTTGATGGCTTAAAATAAAATATGTACAAAATGTATATTTGTAACACTTATAATTGTTATTCGCAGATTGAATTTTCACAAACTTATATTTTAGCGATGGAGGGATGACCTGGATAAACACCAACCAGATTGAAACGCAATTGCACTAGACAGAGATAAGTGGAAAGAGGGTAGGGAGGCCTTTGCCCAACAATGGGACACTTTAGGCTCTTAATAATAATAATATATTTTGTTTATTGGACCACAGTTTCTTGTTACAAATATTTTAAGTAGAAGATCCAATTCAATGTGTTTTTTTTACAAGAAATGGGTTTGCACTTGACCGTAATTCGCCTGATAGTAAGCGATCATTACGGTCTATCTGACAAATTTTAAAACTGACAAACGCACCGTATATGTGTAAATAATTTGAATAAATACGAGAGAAACATGATATAATGTATTATGATTCCCATTGTTCTGAGTGTCACAGTACGACGGAGACGAGTACCACACGTAGTGATGTGGTCGTGTCGTCTCTTGCAGAATAATTTAATGGGACTCCACGCCCGCTGGTGGCCACTTGTGCAAGTAACGAGTTCTACTTAATTATTACTACGCAATGAAAAAACATTTTAGTTACAAACTTAAAATGATATCCTAGTCGACTAGTTTTTTTTTGTGTGGACAGTTAGTTAATTTTACTAGTTTATATTCCCCAAACAATGCTTAAAGCGTTTGCATGTAAATACGTAAATAATATGCATCTGGCTGTGTTTATAAGAGATACAAATTAAATCCTGCCATCTCTTATCCATCCATCCAGTCTTAGTTTCAGACATTTATTTAAAAGTTACAAAATCTTAAATATAACCATACCTAAATATTTTTCACTGATGTAATCCCACTACTCCACGTCACGGCATTTATAATTATTTCCAAACAATTAACTCCAAAGTTGGCGCTATTCTCTTCACTAAAAATTCACTGAATACACTTTTAAAACTATTAAAGTCCACCATAATTCCCAGGTTTTTTAATTAAAACGCCCGAGGGCACCTCGTAGAGGAAATTTCATTTTCTTAAGAAGATCTAGTACTTAAACAATGGCAAAAGCTTAAGGAAATCGTTTTAAAATGTTCTCTCAATTTAGGTTTAGAAGAAACGCAACGAGATTGGATACTCTCATCAGCGGCAAATTAAAAAGGATTAACAAAGATTGTACTTGGAATCTTAATTATTTAATTAAGATTTAACATTTATTTTATTGGTTCGATATTTTCAATGTATACTCAAGTTACAAAAGGGCCAAAGTTTCTAAAGTAATTCTTACCGCATTACCTTTTTTGGAACTGCTTCATAAAAAAATAACAATATGTTTATTATTGGGAAAAATGCTTCAACCTTCTTTTGCATTATAAATGGAAATGTTGTCTAAATGAAGTAGATGTATAAAAAATATCTTTGCACAGACTCCCAACAATTTTATGAGCCATAAGCATCACTTAGCTTTTAATCCTATATAATGATGCCTATGTAATTTAAAAATCAATTTGGTGTTATAATCTGTGGAATGAAATCGCGTTCGGAAGGGCCTTACAGAGGGCGGCATTATCGCTAACAAGATGACGCCCATTAAGTTTGATGCGGCAATACAAGCAGTTCCGGATGTACTCCACTAAAGATGTAGGTAGCTGTACATGGGTTTAGGACCTTAACAGTTTGACGGCATTTTGCCAAAAAGTTGCGTTGGATGGAGACTTAAAGGGCCATGTTACCGGAAAACGTGATCATCCTATCGTATATTTGTTTTGTTACTATTTTTTATTACAGTTACACAATTTATCTACCTACGTTTAAAATGATATAAAGTTTAGAGATGACTCGATAAATAACTTATTAAACAAAAGATACATGTCGACATTATATTCCATACAATGTGAATAAGATTTTAATGGACTCACCATACACTTTAATAAAGTAACAAAGTGAAATATATACAGTTAGAAATTAAACTTTGATGAACTATTTAGTAAAGAATTCAGAAAATATTTCGTATTAACAGTAAAGCAAGCAGAGCAAACATTGAGTGTACATCTCGATGTAGGTAGCGGGTCGTTACGCGATACAGCGCGATAATGAAGCGCTGCGCCGCCGCGATAAGCGCTTCAACTTGCCTTCAGCGGGATTCTTCGACGTGGGAGTTAGCGCAAGCGCTTAATGGGATCGCTCCACCAGCCATGTTGCTCCTAGATAAAACTTTAATTGGCTTTTAAAACAGAATAGACTATAATGTGGGTTCGAAACAATTGTTTATGTGTTCGTTCTTTGCTTGCACACAACACAACAACAACTACTACTACAACTATTCATATCTTGCCTAGTGTTAAGTTTTCTGATCTTAAGAACTCACAAATTTGAAATGTTAGGTTCAACAATATTTAATTTTATAAGTTATCTTTCGACTTACAATCTTATCTTTTTTAAATTTTTGGTCAAAATAAGACTAACCAAGACTTTTGTACATTTTAAAATTATTTATTTTCTTTATAATCCTTTCTTCAAATTTGTCTTAACTGGATAGTATCAGGGCGGCCAGCTCCTGAGGCTCAAAGCTGTGACTTGCAAAAGGTCACAGAGACCAAACAAACCTAAACAAACCGCGCGGAAGACGGCTCAAAACTCGCTGCAAGCGGGAAATATACAGAGGAACGAGGAAATTAAATTTTGATATATTTAATGAAATACGATTGTATGAGATATAGTGTTTGTTACTGAACTTTGGATCCACCTTGAGTCGCAATGCAACCGCAAACCTATACATTAAATGTAAATTATATTAGCAGTCAAATAACGGAATATATAAATTTAAGATACTTAAACAACATTATTTACTTATAAAATTATATTTAATATATTACTTAATATTAATAATATTATCTAGTGATGAGTAGCAGTACTAACAAAACTATACCATGAACAAATTGAACCTACAAGCACCTTTAGTTGCAGTTTTATTCCTTGAATGATAATATTATATTTTTTTCAAAGGTTTACCTAATTATCAAGAATAAAAGAATTTATTTTACCATGTGTGTACGAATATAATTATAAATTAGCTCCTCATTGCAGTGCTTGTGACTACGCCTTTTGCTAATATTATATTGATAATTAAATTTATTTTATGATAAAACGGCTGAATCGACTTATATTATTAATATAATCAATTAATAAATAATTTATTAAAATATTTTAAATATTATTATATTAATCTTATTAAATATCATTATATTATATTAATATAAAAAAGCTATTTCGTAAACTAAACACTAAATAAATAACTAACTCACTTTTAATCTTACTTTCTATGAATAATGACAAAATCTTTCAAATTTACTTTTATTACTTTTTAGGTTATCAATATCCCGCTTTTCATGTTACTAATATATCTCGAGCCATATAGCCCGGTGCGTGCAAGTCAGCTAGTTCTCTGTAATCCGTCGCTACGCCGGCTCCTCACGCCGACATTATGTACTCACTGTACAACTCCAGGCTGCTCCGCGCCGCCCCGCTGCAGACACCTTACTCATTACTCCTCATAAAACTGTACATTTCAGCTCATCTTGTAAACCTGCCCGCGATTTGTACCTATTTACCCTCGCTGGGGCGAGCTGACATAAATGATATGAATGTGTCTTAGTTCATCATTTTACAAGTGAGCACATTCTATATCTTGAAGTCTGTTACAGTACCATGCAAGTGAGCACATTCTATATCTTGAAGTCTGTTACAGTACCATGCAAGTGAGCACATTCTATATCTTGAAGTCTGTTACAGTACCATGCAAGTGAGCACATTCTATATCTTGAAGTCTGTTACAGTACCATGCAAGTGAGCACATTCTATATCTTGAAGTCTGTTACAGTACCATGCAAGTGAGCACATTCTATATCTTGAAGTCTGTTACAGTACCATGCAAGTGAGCACATTCTATATCTTGAAGTCTGTTACAGTACCATGCAAGTGAGCACATTCTATATCTTGAAGTCTGTTACAGTACCATGCAAGTGAGCACATTCTATATCTTGAAGTCTGTTACAGTACCATGCAAGTGAGCACATTCTATATCTTGAAGTCTGTTACAGTACCATGCAAGTGAGCACATTCTATATCTTGAAGTCTGTTACAGTACCATGCAAGTGAGCACATTCTATATCTTGAAGTCTGTTACAGTACCATGCAAGTGAGCACATTCTATATCTTGAAGTCTGTTACAGTACCATGCAAGTGAGCACATTCTATATCTTGAAGTCTGTTACAGTACCATGCAAGTGAGCACATTCTATATCTTGAAGTCTGTTACAGTACCATGCAAGTGAGCACATTCTATATCTTGAAGTCTGTTACAGTACCATGCAAGTGAGCACATTCTATATCTTGAAGTCTGTTACAGTACCATGCAAGTGAGCACATTCTATATCTTGAAGTCTGTTACAGTACCATGCAAGTGAGCACATTCTATATCTTGAAGTCTGTTACAGTACCATGCAAGTGAGCACATTCTATATCTTGAAGTCTGTTACAGTACCATGCAAGTGAGCACATTCTATATCTTGAAGTCTGTTACAGTACCATGCAAGTGAGCACATTCTATATCTTGAAGTCTGTTACAGTACCATGCAAGTGAGCACATTCTATATCTTGAAGTCTGTTACAGTACCATGCAAGTGAGCACATTCTATATCTTGAAGTCTGTTACAGTACCATGCAAGTGAGCACATTCTATATCTTGAAGTCTGTTACAGTACCATGCAAGTGAGCACATTCTATATCTTGAAGTCTGTTACAGTACCATGCAAGTTTTAAACGTCGATAAATTACACCACTTCTTTCTGATATCCCGACCACTACAAACGAGTATTATGTTTTTGTTTAATTGATGTAAATAAAATAAAACAACCTTGTCAATTTACAGTTATGAAAGGCTTTAACTATTTGAGAATGGTAGACTAAATAATAATATAAAGTCTAAAAACTTTATTAATCCGAGTAGAATGCAGCTTCACAGTGGATGCAAATGTCCACAGCAAGTAACAAAAACCCCGACAAAGTTGGACTCCGCGAGGTACAATTTATTGGCCGTAATTCGGGAAACTGCATCAAAGAGGGACATTAAACTTGCATTAGCGACAACTTAACTTTTATCGGAAGTTGAGCTTTGAATCTTATTGCGGGAGTCTCATTGCGAGACACAAGACGGGCTTATTTCATTAAACAATGGAACTTTATAAAGCTTTTCTGGATACAGATCACATACATACCCTAATATGTAGTATTATTATTTTTACAATAGAATCGTTTTTTTTTATAAAACTAGTAAGGATACTGTTTGCGGTTGCTGATAAAATTATAAAATTTTAAGACTCCGCAGAATTGTTATATGTACTTACAGTATAAGAGTAGATATTAATTGTAGTTTATAAGTCAATGTAGCAAGTGGAATAGTGTTAATAAAGTAGATGAGAGATAGGTTACCAAAATGCAGGTTTTGGTTCGTTCCGACAGTTACCTATCTGAAGGCACATACATATGTAGCTTTGTGGCATCATGTACACTTGCACGAATGCTTGAAAAATACTTTAGTTCGTCGTAGAATAATCATACAGACGCAAAGGAACTCAGTTTCAAATAGATAGTAACTTGAGCTCAAAAAGTTGTTCCAAGTTGTCAAAGGCAAACACTAAACACACAAGAACTAACAAACTGACTCCTGCAGTTGCGCGATCTGAAACACATTATAAATCTAATATCTGGCTAACAGTATAAAGTTATTTGTTATTCAGCTATTTAAGCGTATTTGATTGGTAATAAAATATTAATCAAAAGTTGAGCGCAAAGTAAGCTCAATTAGCTTAACGGTCTTTGATAAAGTCGTTGGGAAACAAAGAAACATTTTCCAAATTAATCATTTATTGTGAAGTAATCGGTTCTGAAGAGCGCGCGGGTGCAGGGTGTGAGGGGCGGGGGGCGGGGCGAGTCCGAACGGGCGCTAATCGAATTTCCGCTTAGCGTCCGGATTAGAAGTCATAAAGAACGCCTCTGTCGCGGACAGAAGTCTCGAAAACTCCTTAATTTTTGCCTTTCGATGCAATAATCGAGCTCTAAAATGATCCATCGCCCTATGGGGAAGCCATGGAGATGGGCCGCCCACAGTCACGGATAATTAAGTCGTGGATTATAAACAAATAAAAATATGTGCTTATTATTGTATAATGAAAGTTAAATTTATTAAAATAATAAGAAACAATATTTACACATATTAACACTAATAGAACTAAAAAAGAGTATTTACATCTAAACTAAATTTAAACAATCTACATGTGGTATGGAGCCAAGAACGCTGGCTGCATTCCCACGCTGGATTGCTATAGAAATCCTTTGCGCAAGGAACCAGCCAGCGTTCTTGTCTCTAGTGATGTCAATCAACATTTTTTTTTTTTTATAAAAGACTTCGTGCTTTTACCCCACGGACCAAAAGTTTCGAAGCCAAGCGGTACGAAAATATAATCAGTCGATAATGATGTATATTTTCGCCGCTTGGCTTCTTCTGCTGCGTCCGCCGCGGCTCCTGCCGCTTGTGTTGTTATTGTATTGTTCAAAATGTTCTATAGAAAGGATTATTTTAATATGCACTTAAATATTGGCTTATTAAAAAGTAAACGCAGGCATTGTACTAAATAGACTAAATCCAGTCGTAACAATATAAAACAGCAGCATGTAATGTTCCTAAGCTAAGTCAGTAGTGAGATGTCTGTATTGCATGGCACGGCGCCAGGTTCGGTTCCCGCGGTGTTCCGCTCCACTCGCTTGTTTGACTCGCCTCGACTTGTTTGACAATCCAATAGAACCAATTGTGAAGGGAAACACAAGTCAAATGAAAATGGTGCATTTTTTGTTCAGGATCGCGTTCGAGAGTGAAAAGTTCGTATTTTTGCAGATAACTGATGAAATCCGGTCGAGTAAGCCGCTTTGTGCCATACTACACTTTGTTGGGCTTTCACAGCTAGCAGCGGCGGTGTGCTTTCACTACTGGATTTTGACTGCATTGATTTTTGGTGGGTAAAAAGTTGGTATGTAAAACGTATGACTAAATGAAATAAAGTTACTCTATTGGCATCAAATGGGGATAGTCTTAGTGCTTGTATCTTTCGTCTAGTCTTTGCATACAATGCATATTTGAAAGTGTCGGTGCAATTTTATTGGATCGAGACAAGGTGGTATAAAGCAGTTTGAGACGCTGCAGAGTGTCGAATATGCATGATGTCTGCATCCGAACATTGTGGACTACATATTAGATTCTAGCGCAAATCCGTCTGTAGGTGCCAGGACTGGCGAGTTAGTACAATTTACAATTCAGTGGGTATATAGTCCATGTAGATACATATATTTTCAAGAATAAAGGTGGATTTACAAAGCTATAGCCATCTTATTATTGTCTTGTTTGACAATTGAATAGTGTGCGTGCACCGACACCGACTGAACATGTAGTGCATAATCTTCATTACATTCGCACAAAGACACTGACGTAATATTTTGTTCCTAGAGTTGTTAACTATATTTGAGTAGGTCACGTCCCTACAAAGTAGTATGCCGGCTAGTTTATTGCTCCCCGGTGCAGAGCAATGAGACTGTACCTACAAGTGCCTACAATAACGCTGTGTTTACATTGTCTGTAGCAACTTGCTGGAATGGTGGCTCAGCTTATGAAGCTGCTTGAGTGCTACTTAGCAAACTATTCACGCAGGAGACAGTTAGTGTTTGACTTGAATATGGAGCATAGTTTGACAGAGTTTGTCGCACCTTATAGTAAGTAACGTCACACATAAATATGTCTCTACATATAGCAACGTCATTTCACAGCTTTTAAAAATCTAGGTTATGCATGTACGCATACAGATGCTGCGGTGGCTTCAGGGATTAAACTGTAGGTCGCGGCTGTTTGTCTAGTACGACACTCGTTAAGCCATGTCAGAAGCCCTTAGGGCGGCTTGAAAAACTCTGGACAACAGAGTTGGCCACTCTCATTCGATAAGAAGAAGGGTGTAGCTTGTTGTGGGCTTCGAATAAAATTCTACGAGTTCTGGTTTAACTTCTGTATTGATTTAGCAACTATTTCACATTATATTATAATTATTTTCCGAAAACGTGTCGGTGATTTTTACATTTTTACAAGAAGCCCGACAACGAATTACCCTTGTTTTAAAATGGTAACAGTATTCCTTGCCGACAAGATGTGCTGCAGTGGCGCCACGTCAAAAAGCAACTGTCAGTGACGTGACTTAGCAACAATACATTATTTAGGCTACAACTGTTAAGATCAAGCATACTTTTTAGGTTTTTAACAGTTGTAGCCCATTACAAATAAAACAATATAAGCAACTAAAAACAAGTACAAAACATATGTGCGTCGCTAACAAAGGGATTTAGGCTGTTTTTTATAATGTTTGTTCCGTGTTCCTGGTATCCAAGAACTCGTCTAGCTTGATCCATCACAACGTGTCGCATGAAGCTTTTTGGCATTCTTTTTTTTAAATCTCCTGGCTGTAAATTTGTAATAAATAATAGTAATAATAAACAAATAGGTATTTACCAGCTTGCGTAGAGATGTGCGGCATGACGTGTCCGTCCCGCAGCCAGCGCGTGACGCGCACGTGCGCGCGCACGGCGGCGGGCAGCACGCACGTCAGCAGCGCCGCGCCGCCGCCCGCGCCGCGCGCTGACGACACGGACACCTCCCACGGCACGTCCATCACTGTAACAAGCACTTACATGTCAGACCACTGTACGTCCGGTAAATCAAATATGTTTTAGAAAAACAAACATAATTATGTATCTGTGGATTGAATAATTATTTTAAATTAAAACAAAATAAAATAAAAAGGCCTTTATTTCTATCACAGTATTTCACACTACTTATATCTTTTATTTAAAATTGATATGACTTTTATGTTAATACACCCTTTAACCATAGTATATTTGAATTTTGTATGTGACAGGTGATAACAAAGAAATATTTTCTGTTTGCATGATTTTTTTTAAAACTTATACACTTCCAATTTCTTAGAACCATTTATGTTATAATAGTTATACAAATTGACATCACAAAATCATCACAACACATATACCTACTGCAATATATACATGTATTATTCATTAATAAGAACTAATTTCAGTTACATTTTACAATTTCATCTAGTCTGCTAAACAACTTATGATACAGTTCTATTTTGTACACATGTTATATATATGAGTTATCTCAATACTTTTACTTAATTTTATTTTACCATTAATTACAACAAATTTCAAAATGATATAGTTACAGTTTAGAATGGTTTATTATAACAGAACAATAAAGTATTACAGATTGCATAATATATGTTATATATCTGGGAAGTTTTGTTGCAAACATTAAATATACTAACTTATTGAAATACATTTATGTTTGTTATCTAAATTAAATTATATAATATATATAATCTATATTATATATATTATTATATATATTATTTATAATCACTCACATAATATATTGGACAATTATGTCATAAAAATGCGGGATACTGATATTTATTTTATCAATAAGTACGTCGAATAAGTAACGATATTTGAATAAACATAAATGTATAATATGAACATGTGCAGTCCATAGTATGCCTATAGTAAACGTGTATGACAACGCTTTATGCAATATACTCAAAGCTTTGGCGCTTATTTCATGGAAATATAATTTGGCCCCTTTGACGTGCATTGCGCTTCAAAATCTTTGTACTCACGCAACGTCATGATACCCGTCGAAATTAAATGGAAAACTATATATGCAGAAGCAAATATTAACATGAAATAAATAGGAAAGTGGCAAATAAAGTAGGTATGAAAGTTACAAACTATCATTCTATTATTTTTCACTTGTTTCCCGCCTGTGCTCGACTCAGCTTGCTACCGAGCGGCATAGCTCAGCTGCCTTCAAGGGTAGCTTCCGCTATGCTGCGACGAGGTGCTGGAATAATATCGCCCCACCCATCAGGAACTTGCATTATTTGTTTTCATTCAAAAGTAAACTGAGCTTGTTTATTTTTGATCATCAAAAAGCTGAGGCATCGCTCCGTAATGATACAAGCGCAATTTGATTTTAATTTGATGTTTAAATTATGTAATGTATTAAAATTTATGTAATGTATAATTATTATATAGTATATTATTAGTAAAAATTTATGGAATGTATTATTAATTCTATATTGTTTAATCTGTCGTCTTTTTAATTTGTCTTTGTTTATGCTCTTAGTTGTATATTCGTGTGTTATATGTGTTTATTGTTTTGTTTGTTGTACGTAGTTTGAGTCGTCACCCGTCGGTCTCAACGGAAGACCAGCGCTGACTGTTCGCAGCCAGCACATGCTGAGTTGAGGCCGGCTTGTGAGAGGAAATTGTGTATGTGCAAAATGTGTTTGTCTTACTTTCCTGAATGTGTTCGTATGTAATTTCTTGTCACAAAATAATTAATTTTCATTTCAAAATCTTTCATTATTTCTCTTGAGATTCACAATTTAAGTGTGGAAAGTTTTCAAATAAATTTGGCAGAAACAACTGCTCTATATAATTTAAATCATTGTTATTGATGTGCTATAAAAGTCTGCAATCTAGGCTGTCTCTGACCTAGGTACTACCAAACGAATAGGTAACGAAACATTGCCCAATAAGTAAGCATATATAGCTTACTTATTGGGCAAGGTACCAACCCACATGCACAATCTTGTGCATGCTATTTGTATATCTTTAAGTTATAATATTTTTTTTAAATTGACAACACCCCTTTACAGTGTTCTATTAGTATTAAGTTCTGGGTTGAATATGCCTGAAATAAATGACTTTTATTTATTTATTATTTATTTAATACCTCAGTATTGGTACCTTGCCCAAAAATCCTTGCCTTGAGGCTAGGTACTAGCGTTTTCTAAATATTACAAGATGTAAAGATGCACAAGTGTCCGCGTTCACACGCTGAGAACTACAAAGCAGAACCAAATACAATACTTGTTCCACAAACTGGGTTTTTTAGGGTGCTGAGATTTGATTGGATTGCTTGGCAAAAATATTGCACACACAAAATATTTCAGCAAGAAAATATAGTTCGAAAATAATGTAGTTACAAAAGTATTTGAGCGGCAAAATTGAAGTCCACATCAATTCCACATACCTAAACCAATTTTTTTATAATTATTCTAACGATTTGGTCTAATTTCCAAAGTTACGTTCCAGCTAGATTTAAATTAATTTGTGAAATCTTTATATTCCCGCAAAATTTTGGAAACCATTTTAACAAAGCTTTCCTTTCTTCCGTGAGCCGCCAACATTTGCATTTAATTTGGACTCGATACCAAAACAAATTATTTGTTCCATTCTCTATATATATATATATATAGGTATATAGGTGGGGAATGAGGCTGTTTGCTCGTTTGCAAATTAGAAACGTGTCCGCGGCGCGGGAGGCCGGATTGTACTCGACTGGCGCCAGACTATAATATTATGGTAAATGGATTTTATATAAATGTCAATAACAATATAAGGACAGCTTTCAATTCGATAGCGGTGTACTTCGAAAATTGTAACTTTGATATGCTGTATGTACATATCTAGTTCTTATGTTTATCAATTTACAAAATATTTTTAATAATTAATACTTATAAATTTATTGTGTTGTTGTTTATTTTTGTTGTAGTAATGTTGGTAAGCTTTTTAAGCAAATTTGTTATATCGACAGCTCTCATTAAATTAATAAATATAATTAACGAGTATTCTATAAAACTCATTAACGAAGAATATTCCAATTACAAAATTAGATTGAATAACTATGGCTGTGAGTTCAAATTCCAGACTGAATCTACATTTTGAAGGTAGCTATAGAGTCTAGTATCGAGCCTAGATAAGTAATCAAGTGCTCAAGTTACTGAAATGGAGGCAATCGTTGACCAAGTTGGAATCAGGCGCGAGCGGTGAGAGGCCGAGCGGCGGCGCGGTGCGGGGCCGCCGGCAGAGGGCGCTTCAATATTCAAAACGTTATTAAACAAGTTAACAAAATGTAGCGTCTCATTCAATTTCAATACATCTCTCCGAACACAGACGAAATACCCGACCTTTCAATAAAACACCTTATTTCTATTCAGTTAAAGCTTAAACTCGCAAAGTTGGAACGAAGTTTTAATTCTAATTTACATAGCAGGAGAAACAAAAGCTAATAAAGTTGGACAGGCCGAGAGAGGAGGTAATCGTTTTGTAGCGCGTTTAATATTTGTCACAATTTAGTACAATTTGGAGTGTTTGCGAATCAAAATGGCAATAAAGGTAGATGGTACTCACAACTTTGGTAATTTCAGGCGAAGTAAAGGAATACAACTAAACAGTACAAAAAGCATCTACATTTAGATAGATAGATATATATTATTAACATACATAATTACAACTAACTTATTATAATGATAATAAGTGGTGGCATCGGTCATGTCTCGTCAAAAAAATACTAATTAAAATTACAATAAAATAAAATTAAACTTATAGTTATTTTAGCTGTATGTGGCTAGATTAGATAGTCAATTTACAATAAGAATCACAATGTATAAACTTATATGTCCTTAATTAATTAATTTAGAATTTATGACAACAGCAATCAACATTTTTAATATGACTGTAGTCATATTAAAAATATTCCTTCATTGTGTATATAGTTTAGATAAGGTAAGGTTACTGTTGTTTGTGAATGTTGCTAATTTCGTATATTGTTAGCCGGAAAGCGTAGAATGCAATGTTGCGTGTCACGCGGGGCTTAGACAAACATGGGTTGACGTTGCTCTAAAACAATACGTGATCAAATATAGGTAAACATTTGTACATCAATAAAAATGTTGCGGCAATTTTATTAATAAGGAACTTCCAGTTCTCATTACAAATAAGAATTTATGAATGATTAACTTTGGTCCAAGCTCGCAGCCGCCGTAAAGCTCGCGTAGCACATTTGCGATTCGCAATAATTACAGAAGATTATAAATATTATTCAATTTTTGCACAAGTAACTAAGGCCGCTGAAAAACAATATATCTAATAATTTTCTTTTCTTCAATGTACGACAAGCAAAGAAAAAAAATTGTTTGAAATTGGCAATATTAGAAGAGTTTGGCCTCGTTACAATTATTAATTTCTGGACCAAGGTTGTCTCAGTAAAATGTGAATTACTTTGTAAAATATGCAAGCTTGTGAAAAATATGTACGACGTGTGTAAGTGCTGCAACATTGGGCATCTGTTCGAGCCGCACTGCTTAATTAAGGCTGCAGGAACCATGTACGGTGTATATATGCTTTTCGGGATGTAAACGACAATAGAAATATACTGAGTAAATCATTTTTGTTCATTTGTTATTAATGCGTTCTTTTAATTTTCTTTGAGTAATCAACATAAATTGAAAAAAATACTAAACCAAGTAATTACATATTTAGTTCAATCTAGATATTAAGAATTAATATACCTACTAGGTACATTGTTTAGTGATAATGTTCACAGATTTGTTTTTTTAAATGAATGTTCACATTAAGAAATATGAAAGTGAATAATACCAGGCACATTGTGGTATTTTTGCAAGTTAATTAAGCGCGTGCTTAATTTGGGCGGCAATAATCCGGCCGAGGTTGCGCCAGGCGGCCGTTATTGCCCGCAACCTCCCCGCTACATATCTATAAGTACCTATTTATATACATATTTGTAGCATTTCTATGTATATAATCATATGTATCTCCTATTAGTTAATGCTGTACACGATTCAACTGCATAATGGGGATATTATATTGAAAACAATCAATGTATGTTGACATAAAATTTTAAGCTGAATTATTTATGTTGTACTGTGAAATGTTGTATACAATTATTTTCTCTATTAATTCATATGTATACAGTATCATCATAATGTTTTCCCCCCAGTGCTATGCCACTCATCTGCGGTTGAGGTGGTGGTGTAATACCGGGAGTGAGCAGTCCCAAGCAGCTATTGTTTGTGACAAAGCTGGGTGTAGCGTCGACTGGTGGCGTACACTCGACGTGCTGCTTAATCGGCAGTCTGTGCTCGCACCCCCCGCACTCCGCACCCCCGCACCCCGCGCCCCGCGCCCTGCCGCCGGAACAATAGCTCTTTATACCTCGAGAGTCATCGGGACCTCTTTAACGGAGCCTTTTTGAAACGTTTATCTAGAGATTTTAAAAAGTTAAGCTTTTAACGGACGTTGTCTCTCTGTTGATACAGGAAAATTGCTTTTTAGCTGACATTAATACTATATTTTGTTACTTTGTTTCACGGAAATTGAGACTTGCAATAATGAGATAAGAAGAATACCGTTATTTGTAAGTTTGAGCGTTCTGTCTGAAGTGGTCGTTTGAGGAGATCTTTTGTTTGGGTGTAGCTTTGTCCGCACAAAGCGGCGGAACGGAGCTATCACCTTACAGAAGTGCGGCGAACAAAAACATCTTAAGCATATTGAGAACAAATGGATCGGGCCCGCCATTCAGCTCTTGACACATTAAAACCTACGAGACCCCAACAAACAGTCCCCCGACACGATTTCCCGGTTTAATACCCTGCCATTTAGCGCACAGAAATCGCCCTTTTTCCTTCCTTGGTAAGATTCAATTTGCGGTGCGGTGTGAGACCCTTGACCTACCGTATTGACATTCTCCAGTCCGGATCAATCTAGCCGAGAATGCAAATATTCTTTACACAGGGTCTGAGGGACGACGGCAGGGCCGGGGTCTGCCAGACCGCAATATCCCGCTTTGTAGCGCGAGCGAAAAGGTCCTAATGGAATCAGGCCACCGCGAAATTCCGGCTCCAAAGCCTCGATATTTGCTGGATTTGTTGATGTATTGAACCCACATATTTATGTCGAGAAATTTGGCCCCAAACGAATTAAGAATTATTCATACAAGTCTGCCTTTGAAGTTGCCAAAATATTTTCGTGGAGTGAAAACATCGTATTTATTGATAAAGGAGGATATAACCTTGCCATTCAATGCGTCGACTCTAACTGTTTTTGGGAATTGAAAGATGCTATATAATCTAAGTCGAATTTAAGCAAACATAATGATCAATATTATTCCCCCGGATAAATTATTCCCGGATTTATATTATTTATTATGTCCCGGAATATTTATTTATTTTTTATTTATTTATTCCCTGATATATGTTTAGTTGTGTGTAGTCTGATAGAAACATCACAAAGCTCACATCATGAGTAGTGCAGCCCCCCGGCTATGCCCGCGGGAGTGATGTATCTCCGGCGGCGGACGGAGATGGATGGCGATAGACAGCCTCAAACCGACCAGATAAAAACTGCATATCTACTGCTTTCAGTTACAGCTTTATAGATTTTCTCGTGAAATATAAATGTGAAACGATTTTTAAATTTGAGATGAAATAAAAAAGCTTTTTCAATTTTATTTTTATGGTTTTACAAACTGTACTTTTACAAAACGTTTTTTGATAAATATTTAGTTTAACATACTTTGATTCAAACTACCAAATCACAGTAGGTATAATAAATATGTCAGTCTTCACCCGTTAGTTACAATAAGGCAGTAAACGAGTGGCCCTAAACAAGTTGAAGCCAAGTCCCACCGGAGGGAGGTGCTGCCAGAATGGGGCTGATGAAACTCCACCGGACGGACAAGGACTTCTACGAGGATGGAAACCTACACTCATTACTCTACTTGGGTTGGTGATACAACCAAAAAAAATGCATATTCCAGAACGATTGACAAAGCCGTATGAATAGTTTCTTACTCTATTTTATTTTGGCTTTTCACATTTCATTTATCAGCCATATTTTTAATTTTGTTAAAACTCTATCTGATTTGATAAACACAATTGATCAATTTTAATTTCATTTACATTAATTAAAATAATTTCCAATTCGTTTTTAAGTGTTAAAAAATGATCGGGTATTTTTTTTAATTGAACTTATTTTTATAAACGTAATTTAGTAAGTCTTTGGTATTACCCTCTCCCGAGAGAGGGTTGTCGGCAATCAAAAGGTCCCGCCGTCATCGCTCGATGTGATCCAATTTGGGAAACGTACGAATTGTAGGTAATACTGGGCATTCAATGCGGTATACTATGTTTACTGATTATGTGTAAATTAAAGGTAGTGATTAAAATAATTTTGCACTATTATTCAGTTTTTATGTTTGAAGTTTGAAAGCTACATACAATAGTAATTTGTCTAGTGAAATTTGTTTGTTTATTTTGCATTATACTTGTCGGCGCGTTTAATTCGAAGAGTGTTTAAGTTGATCTTAATGTTTGATTCGGAGAGTAGGCGAGTTGGTTTCAATGTCACTGTCAGCTGTCACAATGTTCGAAATGTGTTATAATGTTTGTGTCACTGTCAATAACGGCTGACATTGACTTGAGACTAACTTCGGGGTCCTGCTCTGACGCAACAACCAGCGCTAGTGCCGTGCGAGAGACCGCCATTCTTACTTGGGACGGCAATCGGTTCGCATCGCGTTGTGGCGTTACGTGTTGGTTGGAGTGTCGACCGAATTAGTGTAATTAGATATCAGACAATCTTCCTACAGTTGTATTTCATAGTTTAACCTCCAACAAATTGTAATATACCATCAATAAGTTGAAGTGCTACGTTTTATTTCTCCATGCCCAAATACCCATGCCCAGCCGGTAGAATTACTATTATGGATAACGAAGATGCTCCGCTGTCCCCACATCAGAAGTGGGATGATGGCAAAATGGAGAAATAATTGATCGCCGAGAAACACAATGGGAGCCATGCATGTTCTGCCTACGTGAAAATCAGACCTACGATCATTATCAATTCTTCGTGTCAATGAACAAAAACGTGTAAAAGATAAAAAGCAGTTGGGATTTGTGTTTTACTGAAACTTATCAATGCGGCAACGATAATCCTTGGACCAGAGAAGACCATAAAGCGATTTCATAATTGCGTTGAAATTTACGAATACGTGTGCTGTGAATTGAAAGACAAGATTTGCTGTTCGGATTTGGTAGGAATTTTATATCTTCTATTTGGAAATGTCGTACAAGAAAGACTACGAAAGAAACGACAAAAAATATTGACAAGCAAGAATATTACAAGATATGGACCGCATCGTGAGGGAGTACAAGAGCAGCGCCTGCAGCAGACTCATGCCACGTGGCAGTGATTCGCGATGCCGCTGCAGTGGCATGCGCTCCGGGCAGCACATGGAGCAGCGGTGATGGCACGCGGTCGAGCTGCCGCGGCCCATGGAGCAGCAGTGGTGGCATGCAGCCGGGCGACCACGGCACATGGAGCAGCAGTGGTGTCACGCGGCCGGGCGGCCACGGCACATGAAGCAGCAGTGGTACCACGCGGCCGGGCGAGCGCAGCCAGGGTCGAGTGGTGACTGAGTGCAGCGTGCAACTTCATCGGATATCAAAGGTGATATTGTTTAAATTCATTACGTTTCTGGTGTTGAATGCTCTTTTGTCGAAGTAAGATTTGCTTGCAATTTGTTATAAATGATTAAAAGGCGTTATTGAGAAGAACCATACCGGTTAATACGAGCATACAGCACTATAAATGTTGCGTAACGATTAAGTAATGGTTTTTTTGTAGAAAATTTATTGTCAATCTGCTGATAACTTTTAATGCGTAGCTATTTTATGATTGTACAGTGCTAAATAAGTGTGAGTTCATTTTATGCCACATAAGAGGACAGCTGTGCACTGTGATATTTAATTAAAATTCAAGATTCAATCAAAATTAACATTGTCATAGTTTTAACTTAGTAGTCATGTCCTATTTTACGCAAGATATTTCAGTGAAATCAAGTCTTGACGGGATTCGTTGAGATTTTTCTTTTAACAGTCCAGCTTTTCTGGGAGTCGTGTCCGTTAGAGATTGAATTTCAAGATAAATACTGTGCAAATAAAATGAAACTGAATCTGAAATCATCCCTGTTTAAATGGCTCATATTAGATGCCTCAGTACTGGCGCGTATCCGTTTCTGTTTTCAGGATGCTGTTGTCACTCTTCGCACCCAGCCAGTAGCAAGTGGTGCCGCCTTCTTGCTGATCAGCACCGCCAGAGCAGGGATGCTGTCGGCGTGGTTTGGCGCGTACATAGTCTGCCCGAGACACTTTGACCATACTCCCGGTGAGCTCGTTTCCTTTTGGTTACTCATTAGTGAATAGTAAAACAGTCAATCAATTTCTGGGTACTGCGAAAGGATTAGAATAGAAGGCATAGTAATACAGCACAGGTACCCACGTTTTGAAAAGATAGATAGTTAAAATCAGATTCATAAAGATGTTCACGAAAATCTGGGCATAGTGCCTAGGGGTCTTGACGGCTTAATAGAAGTAGGTAGATACCTTTTTGATTAATTATGTTGACGATGAGAAGGAGGAGGCCGAGACGGCGGGTCAGAGTTAAATTAATGAGGAGGTTTCATCAGACGATGATACGATTTGGTTGCTAGTTCGCACACAATGAGCGCCACCTCGGCGACCCTCTCAGCATTGGGAAGTGAATTAGAGATTTAATTTTGAGATGTGACTTTGTTACGTATCATTCAACACCATTGCTTAAGAGTTAGTTGGTTTCACGTCAGATGAGATAACGTCACGTCATATGAGATGACTTCGGGTAGAATCGAGAGAGATTTGACGATATTTGCATGATGTCAAATATTGTCGTAGAGAGGTGCTCCGACTGCAGGGCTGTCCGGTGCTCCCTTGTCGTTACCTGAGAGTGGCGATCTTGGTGGTGGGGGCACCCTGCGGTGGCTTATTTGCATGAGGTCAAATAATGTCGTGAAGTGGAGCTGCAACTGCAGGGCTGTCCGGTGCTCCCTTGTCGTTACCTGTGAGTGGTGATCTTGGTGGTGGGGGCACCCTGCAGTGGCTTGTTTGGGGGAGTTGAATAATGTCGTGGTGTAGAGCTCCAGCTGCAGGGCTGTTCGGTGCGTCCTTGTCGTTACCTGTGAGTGGCGATCTTGGTAGTGGGGGCACCCTGCAGCGGTACGATAATATTCGCACGATGTCGAATAGTGTCTTGGAGTGGAGCTGCAACTGCAGGGCTGTCCGGTGCTCTCTTGTCGTTACCTGTGAGTGGCGATCTTGGTGGTGGGGACACCCTGCAGCGGTACTGTAATATTCGTACGAGGTCGAATAGTGAAGTTTTGTGTGATAATTAACTTAGTTGAAACAACATCTTGACGTGATCTCAATTTCTCGAAGCCAAAAAGTAGATACTGATAATATGTGCGTGTACTGAATTATATCTTTCGAAATTGTCAGGATAGACGAGCGAAATGACATTAGTGATCCCAGCTGTGTCTTTTCTTTTATTCCAGGTCATCTGCTGCGAGAGAAATCGGATCGCACGAGGACGTGCGAATGTCAGTCTGGCCGTGTCGGCGCGTTTAATTCGAAGAGTGTTTAAGTTGATCTTAATGTTTGATTCGGAGAGTAGGCGAGTTGGTTTCAATGTCACTGTCAGCTGTCACAATGTTCGAAATGTGTTATAATGTTTGTGTCACTGTCAATAACGGCTGACATTGACTTGAGACTAACTTCGGGGTCCTGCTCTGACGCAACAACCAGCGCTAGTGCCGTGCGAGAGACCGCCATTCTTACTTGGGACGGCAATCGGTTCGCATCGCGTTGTGGCGTTACGTGTTGGTTGGAGTGTCGACCGAATTAGTGTAATTAGATATCAGACAATCTTCCTACAGTTGTATTTCATAGTTTAACCTCCAACAAATTGTAATATACCATCAATAAGTTGAAGTGCTACGTTTTATTTCTCCATGCCCAAATACCCATGCCCAGCCGGTAGAATTACTATTATGGATAACGAAGATGCTCCGCTGTCCCCACATACTTATGGCATAACATTGTATGAAAATCCAACGGCATCCGAACTAGTTTATAAACTGTGTTTCGGTCTAGTACTATGGTGATGAAATGACAATCGATGATAAGGATCCGTAAGATTGCTAAAGCAGTTACGATAATACACGCTTACTAATATTATAAAGCTGAAGAGTTTGTTTGTTTGTTTGTTTAAACGCGCTAATCTCAGGAACTACTAATCCGAATTAAAATATTATTTTTGTGTTAAATAGACCATTTATCGAGGAAGGCTTTAGGCTATATAACATCAGGTTGCAACTAATAGGAGCGAAGAAACAATGGAAAATGTGGAAAAACGGGCAAAAAAACGGGAAAATTCATCTTTGAGGGCTTTCGTTGCGTGCGCTGCAAAAACGGTTCAAGTCATGAGTAACAGCTATAATTTATAAAGCTGAACAGGTTCTTTGCAAAAATAAGTATAATGCCTAAAATAACTATTCCACGCGGTCGAAGTCGCGAGCACAGCTAGTCTATACTAATATTACAAAGCTGAAGAGTTTGTTTGTTTGTTTCAACGCGCTAATCTCAGGTACTACTGGTCCGATTTAAAAAAAAATATTTGTGTTGAAGAGACCATTTATCGAGGAAGGCTTTAAGATATAAAACATCACACTGCAACTAATTAGAGCGAAGAAACAATGGAAAATGTGGAAAAAACGGGGAAAATTATTCATCTTTGAGGGCTTCCGTTGCGAGCGCTGTGAAAACGGTTCAAGTCGTGGGTAGTAGCTATAATTTATAAAGCTGAAGGGTTGTTTGCAAAAATAAATATGATGCCCAAAATAACTATTTCACGCGGACGAAGTCGCGAGCACATAACTCATAACTCATTTATTGGTAAAAAATTAAAATAAAGTTTACACGTCAATTATTCACAGTATACAAAATACGATTAGAGTACTTATTTTATCCATATAAAAAATAATAAGTTAAATAAAAACTTCATAATTAATGATATTAAATTATAGTTCATAAAATTCTTTATAGCTGTAAAACGATTGCTCGATCAACCACCGCTTGAGGCGCGATATATTATATGAGTACACAGCTGGTATATTATATGAGTACGTACATTGTTTACACAAATGTACATATGGTATATATGGAGAATACAGTTTATTGTTCATTGATACATATCTGCATAGATCCACTCCAGTAAATACCGAGCTCGCTTTATGGCACCAATATCCTGGTATTACCACATCAAAAGCGAGTGTGGCTCAGCGGTTCCAGTGTATGCTTTTCAACTAGACGCACCCTGGTTCAAATCCGGCCCTACACCAATGACTTGTATTTTCAAGTTATGTGTGGATTTGCACTCGCTTAACGGTGAAGGAAAACATCGTGAGGAAACCGACATGTTTGAGGACCACAATATCCGAGGACATGTGTCTTCCGTGGAAGGACCTGGGCGCCCACCACGCTGTATCTGCCCAAGAGAACTCCCCTAACGAATTAGTTCTGCGGGGGAGTCACGACCCTCAGTCATGAGGAAATACGACTCAAAGAGGGGGACCACATCAAAGTGTGTCGCATAAAAACACACACACACCTGTGCCCTCTATATTTGTATTAGTAGCTTTTAAAAATATGTAAGTTTTTTAAAAATAGAATACGATAACAAACTAACCAACCAGCCAACCGGGACGCGCGTGCTGACTCGTCCTCCTGATGATGGAAACCTCAGATTTCCGAAACTTGTCGAGCTAATTTTTGACATAATTATTGACGTAAGTGCTAGCCGGTTATTACAACTAAATTAAATCATGCCTTACGGGAACTATAATACAGTAAGAATACGATAAATTTGATTGTTGCTAACTCTGATGTTGTAAATAGAAGTCTAACGTAAAAATAATAAAATACCTTATTATTTTAATAACTGGCTAGACCATCAGACTAACTTAGCCACCCAGAGGACCATTGATAAAATATTTATCATTTAAGACACTCAAATAATCGCTTACCAGAAAAATATAAACAACGTAAGCGTTATTGAACCTAAGAAAGTTAGAAACGAAACATTATTTGGAATTTCGAAAATCCGATATCCATCCATAAGCCTAAACTCATATATCCAGATTAGGGCGAAGACCCAACAAATGAGAGACCGAAGCAAGAAGGACTACATGATGTGTATTCGTGTCACATGTTCAGGTGTATAGTTTCATTTCGGTAACGAGCCAGGGTCTAATGTCACCGGGCCGTCCGGCGCTCGCTCGCGTTTGTCGCTGTGCGTAACGACGAGGCCGTCACGTGACGGGACTGCTGATGGGGATACGCACTACCGCAGATAACATGCTTCTTACCAAGTGTTTGATTTACTTATTTTTAGAATAATAGAAATTTATTCACGTTATAACATCTCGTTACATCAGGCAAGTCAAATTACATTATTCTTAATTATATGGTACATACTTAAATGAAATCAAACTTACTAAACTTATCTAACAGTTTGGTCATACACAAATGTTGATTCTGTCAAGTTTACTCACTGAGTAAGATTTTGTAATATAAGAAGAGCCCCCCGTAATACTAATAAATACTGATATGTTATCCGTAAATCGAAGGTATCGTGATTATTTCAAAATATCTTGATAATATCAAATTACTTGCTGTATTCTGATGATTTAATTCGAGTATTTCTTTGTTTTTTTTTTATATATTAAATAAATCATTTTGGTACATTTCTCGAGTTAAGATCCAATCTATATTTTCTCGTCGTTTCCGTATGACCAACTACGACATATCTACCCAAGAGAACTCCCCCAACAAATTAATTATGCGGGGTTACGACCCTGAGTCACGAGGAAATATGAGTCAAAGAGAGAAGTCCATGATAGTGAGTATTGCGTAAACGCTTCCGCTCGGGCGTTACCTGCGTTACATTCAATCCGCCCGCGCCCTGCCTGCTGCCCGCGCCCGCGCCGTGCACCGCCTACTAATGTGGGGGAACTGTGGGAACTACACGCACCCATTTGTTGACGATATTTACTATGATGGTTATAATTGTGAAAAACTTGCTATTTTTGTAATAGGAGAATAATTTAAACCCTTGAATTATGAAGCAAGTTATAATATATACATCTGAGGATATCTTATCTAATGTAATTAGTGATTTACACACATGAATAAAATATAATATGACCCTTAAAATATTTTAGCATTAGTATATATTTTTTAATTTGTATTTTTTTTATTGCTATTTCCTTTGGTATTTTCTATATAATATGTACCTATATTAATTTAAATTGTTTGATACTATATTTTTTTGTTATCTTAGTGTTCTTAGTCGTATCAAGTCACATGGAATCTGTTCCATTCCGGGTGATGGTATCCCGCTCAGCTGTGTTTGTGTAAATGAGCCCTGACGGCACCACTTCAGGCGAGGGGTGCTAATTGGATTTTTGGCCAAGCGCGAAACGATGTGAGACGCGGTGCGGCACCCCGGCGCGGGGGTTGACTTCATTACACCTGGAATGCTGCTTTATAAACATTTCAAATGTAAGAATAAGGAACCAAATCTTTTTTATGCTTATAATTTTTACACATGCTAAATCTATCGTTTAAAATAATGTATAAATGTGTACCATATTAATCGTGGATCCCATTAACTTAAATATAAGAAGTTCTGTGAATATTATTATCAATGTTCTTCCATAAATAAATACTTGGGTACATTATATGGTTGGACCAAACGAATTTAAAAATAAAATATTGTCTGAACTAATGTTTACTTGAACATAATAATAAGACATTTGATTCTACTGTGAATTAATAAAATAATGTTGAATGGTTGTAATAACAGCACGTATCATTAAAACTAACGAACACACACACGAGTACACACACACGAGTACATGCGTCGCCGGCGGGAAACTAATCAGAATATTAATTACAGGTGCGTCTTTTGATTATTTGTATATTTTTGACGTGACAACGTCTTATAAATTGGTTTGCCGGGTGACACTTCAAGAAACTGCGTTACGCTCCGCTCACGTTATGCGCTCACAATGAGAGCGAGTGAGAGGCACGCGTCCCTTCCACTCGGGCATGGTTAGCCCGCCTAAGAGCGAGAGAGACAGACATAAAAAGTGAAAGGCACGCGTCCCTTCCTTTTTGTATAAATTAATGTTTTAAATATAATTCTTTGTATAAATAAATGTTTTAAATTGTTACTATTATTTCATCCTTCTTCCTACTATACGAATGAATATTCACATTAAAATTATTTTACCACTCAAAGTCGTTGTCACGTAAAACTTTCGCCCGTATACCGACTTTACAGGCAACCAATTTTTTTTCAGAGTAATATACAATTCGTTATTTTTAACATACTACAAAAGGTTAAGTTTCTTGAGTCTACTTACGCTATTGTTGGCAAAAAATCAAACCCTTCAACTGAAACTATATAGGTACTACTATATTATATATGTATATACTTGTAGCTAATATTTCTTATTTTATTTTCAGTTTAAAAGATTTGGATTATTGAAATTACTGGTAAAAAAAATTAACTCATCAGCTTTATAATTCTTAATATAAGGGACCTGAATAGTCTCTTTTTTTTTTTTTTTTTTTTTTAACATGAAATAGGCTTACGCTTGACTACAACTTGCCTGATGTTAAGCAACGTTATAGTCTACGATGTAGCGCGCTTGCCTAGAAGAAACCGGTTTACTCTCGACTTGAAGACCGACAAATTATAGTTCAAGGGGAATAGAGATTCGGGCAAGGAGTTCCACAGTTTGGCTGTTCGCACGATGAAAGTCGAAGCAAAACGCTTGGTGCGAGTCTTTGGAACCTCAACTGTATATCGGTGCCTCCTTGCCGTGCCTCTACTCGTGCGATGGTGAAATGGGGCTGCAGGAATTAAATTATGCAATTCCTCCGCACACTCTCCGAAATGCAACCTGTAATTTGGCTTAGTATCTGACGTGTTGATATTAAAGCGTGCTGTAAGCATGTCTTAAAAATATGAGCGGCGATTCCCCGTAATCCTCGAAGTATGGCGAGATGATGGCTGTCAGGTCGCCGCGGCGTCCATTAACGCTGCTTTTTGCCGATAACCACTTAGCCGAGTTTACTCGACCGCTGGAGGGGCAGCGGGTTTGATGGGAATTTGTGGCACAAGGGGAATATTTTTAGAAAAGGTCAGTTGGTCATGGGGTTTATTGTTATCTATATATCAATTACTTTTTTCGTCCAAAATCGGCTTAGTTGTAATTTTAGAGCATTTTGTATAAATTGTACAGGATATATTTAGCGTTGTTTTAAAATGGTAAATAATTTAAATCATTAAAAAACTTCTAATATTATTGTTTGCTTAGTTTATGTTAACTTTGATCGCATTTTTGCCATATTTACACATCACTTTCCAACGTTTTGTGACATAATGTTTCTAGTTTTCCTATAAAGCATAATTTTATTGTTTTACACAATATTCAGTAATATGCAACCACTGTCAATGCAATGAACCAGATAATTATAACATAAAGCTTGCGCCAAATCGTTGATCCTATCATAGCAAACAAATCGCAGCAATATTAGCAAATTCGCGGTGATTCCGCATCGAGGCACTTAATCACAACAACGCAGCCTGTGTGGGAGATATGCCTGCATCCTGCGGGGAGGGGGAGGGGGAGGGGGGCGGGGGGACACCGCATGGACAGCACACGTTGCGGCCAAGCCTGTGGGAAACTGCACGATTCATTCGCATTTATTTGAGTAGTTTAATTAATTTATTGCAATATTTGTACACTCACAAAACCCTAGACTATATCTTTCGATTAATAATTGTTGTACGTTCAGCCCATCTGAGGAGCAGGACCACTGACGCCCAGTGCTGTATACACACCTGCCTCTAGCCGCATGTCTCGGGACAGGATGGCGCCGAGTGCGTTGGCGGCGCGGCAGCGGTACACCGCGGCGTGCACGTCGCTGCGGTACTGCGCCGCCGAGAACGGAGCCAGCCACAGGGTGCCGTTTGGAAGCGCCGCTCTGGGAACAAACAGAACACATCAGGAAGAGACTTCGTTAAAATTAGATTTCATCATCATCATCATCCACAGCTTTTCTTATCACACTGCTGCATGTAAGTTTCTCTTTCACGGTTTGTTTTACATTAAATCTGTTAGCTAGAGCGTTTATTTTATATTCAAAATTATCCTTTGAACAAGTCAACTTTCAACCAATGGTTTAATAACAATTTAAGTCAATGAATATTATGGCTCTTTGAAAAGATTGTACGTATGCTCCGAACAAGAATATGCAGGCTTTTAGGCTCAGAAGAGTCAAGAGGGCATAAAGATAAGGCTATAGGAGTGTGTAAAGCCTTACTTTTATCTCAGCTCCTCCATCAAGCACTTTACAACGCTTGGCTTTTTCAGGAATTTCAGCAAACGGTACTTTAGCTTCAGGTATACGATTTAATAATCCAACGGTCTTGAACTAAAGTTTGCTTAAAAATAAACCTACTATAAAGGTTTGCTCGAGGAAAATATTCCCAGAATGAAAAGTTCTGGCAGCATTACCACGCTGGATTTTGATACTTATATTAGACCAAAAATAGGACAGGCATTCCACGCTGGATTTTGATACATATATTAGACCAAAAATAGGATAGGACAGGCATTCTGTGTACTCGTTTTGTTTTGGAAAGGTGTGCTAAATTAATGTTAAAATCAATTTATTTAAAGCAAATGTTTTTGAATGTCTGTTCATAATCTTTAGATATTCCTACATCTACGCTCTTTTGAAGTCTCGCAAACCCTCACATTCCTTATAGCTAAGAGAAGACAGTATCATATAATTAATGAAGGATTTCTCCTCCGTTTCTATTGAATTCCGCATTTTTGAATAATAAATCGTTTTAACAGAACTGCTCGGGTCTGAATAAGATGAATGGATGCGATTTTTGGTGAGAAGTAAAAAATGGTGGTGAAGCTTCAGGAGCGGTAGTAATAGATATCACTTTATTTGAGAGAAGTTTGTAAGTAAGTATGTATGTATGTATTTATTTTATTTATTTTAAATTCAGTTACATACCATGCTAACAGCTTTTACCAAAACGCACAGTATGTTATAACTTATATAGGTACTTATAATTTACAATACCGAGCTTTATAGAAGCTTGGATCACCATTAAATTTTATACAAAAATGTAACATAGAATTAAATCTAGTATTGAATAAATCAACCTCAGGTATTTGAGCAATCATATCGTTGAGTAGATCTATGGCGTGTACCGTGGATGAATACCTGGCAGTGTCGGTGCGCACGCGCGCCGGCCCCGCGAGCAGGCGGCGCGCGCAGCACGCGCGGGGCTCGCGCGCCCGCGCAGTCACGCTCAGCGACAAGCGAGCGAGCGTACTCGGGTCATCGATAACACCGTTCAGTAACTGGTAATAGTGCATCATCAATGCACAACGTCTCCTAACTTCTAACGTATTGATGCCTACCATTCCGGAAACAAATAGAGACGGATACAAATACGGGTAATAACCATACATTTTTTTATACAAGTACCTAGAAAATTTCTTTTGCACTTTTTCCAGCATCAGATTGTATTTAGCTTCATGTGGGTCCCAAACGATAGAGTTGTACTCCAGCTTACTTCGCACTAACGCATAGTACAAGAGAACTATAGTACCCCTGTCCATGAATCTAGCCGACTGCCTCATTACAAAACCCAAAGACTTGAAAGCACGATCACAAATATCTTCAATATGATGATTGAACTTGAGCCCCGCATCTAGTTTCACGCCCAAATCTTTGATTTCAGTTACACGCTCCAGACCGACACCTGATATACCTATGGTAGTTGAAGTTGATGGGTGAGCGTAACCGTGTAAATGTCATGACTTTACATTTTGAACTGTTGAATTCTAGGTGGTTTTCTGCGGCCCATTTTACCACATTATCAATGTCAGTCTGTAACGCGTGACAGTCCTCAATGGAACCGATGCTCGAGTACAACTTCAGATCATCGGCGAACTTCAGGCACTCAGCAGTGTTAATGACCTTTGGAAGGTCATTAATCATTATCAAAAACTGCGTCGGACCTAAAGTGCGTCTTATACAGATCTGACCGAAAGTTTGAAAGTTGCACATACTGAACGCGATTTGAAAAATAACTTGCAAATAAGTTCAGTAAATTCGGTGTAAAACCTACTGAAGCAAATTTTTTTAATAACACGTCGTTGTCCACCCTGTCGAATGCCTTTTTGAAATCAAAATATGCAGCATCCACCTGCTTTCTGTTGTCCATCACAGAAACTGCATAATCAACAAAATTTATGTGGTTGGTTACGGTAGATTTACCAGCTCTAAAACCGTGTTGGACTTCAGAAAGCTGTGTCTGGTTGGTGTGTTATGTGCCGATTCAAAATTGATTCAAAAACCTTCCCGAATGCTGAAAGAACCGCTATCGGTCTATAATTACCTACCAGAGAAGCGTCCCCACCTTTAGGTATAGGGGTAACGCGTGACATCTTCCAAATATCAGGATACACACATGATTTTAGGGCTAAGTTAATTAAAAATATAAGTGGAACCATAAATACCGAGATGCAATCTTTAAGAATAAATGGAGGAATAGCATCTGGTCCCGGAGACGAATGAGACTTCAAGCGACGAATAGCTACACCCACATCTTCAGGTACTACACTATCTATAGCTATACGGTGCGAACAGAGCGACGTTGCAGCGTCCCGTTCAGCTTCTAGTGCGGATAGTTTAGGTTTATGCGGTAGAAACACTGAACTAAAATACTTTGCGAAAGCATTCGCCGCGCCAACTTCAGTAACAGTGTTCCCTTCAAATACGTATTCTTTGACTGACTGTCTGCTAGTTTGTTGTTCCTTTACAAAGGTCCAAAACGCTTTCGGATTTAACTTAATACTAGTTTCTGTCCGCCTAATATAGCTATAGTAAGCCAAATCTATGAGCTCCTTTGCTTTAAGGCGGTAGTATTTATATAATTCACGGTTCACTTCTAAATTAAACTGCTTATACTTTTTTAATTTAAAATATTTGCTTTTTAAAGTACTAATAATATCTGAGGTAAACCAAGTTGGATACTGATAAATAGAGTTTAAGTGGCCTTTGCCTTTCTTTGGTACATGCCGATCGATGCAAGAGTTAATATTTTTATAAAACAGCTCGGTAGCTTCATTTATGTCAGATATTTGAAGTATTTCATCCCAACAAAGTAGATTTAAGTCTTCATATAATGATGCAAAATCTGCCTTACGAAAATTCCAGTCAACTAGTGAGTGTGGTGGGTCAGGCGGGGCGAGCGCGCGCAGCACGCGGCGGCGCGGCGGCGGGCGCGCGCACCGCACCGACACCGCCAGCGGGGGGTGGTGCGCATCCTCCTTGCCCTCCACAATGGGCTCCGCGTCTCCGCTAACATTAATCCACTCAACGCTAAGATTACTCAAAATTAAATCTAATATATTACCATAATCATTACACACTGAATTATGCTGATTTAATTTACAACATTCTAAAAAACAATTATACTGCTGATGGATAACATCTTGTGTGTACGAATTTAAATTAAAATCTCCCATGATTAAAATGTCAAGCTTGGGATACATTCCGGCCAGATTTTCCAATACGCTAAACGTATTACAGTACTTAGTTTCGGACGAGTGAGGCGGTATATATACAGCGCAGCAAATTAGTTTTTTGTACTTAAGTGATACAATAGCTATGAGTACTTCGATGTCGCAGTCGTAACCATCTACATTTACAATCTGCTTGACCGGGTAGCGGTCGCGCACGGCGAGCAACACACCGCCCCAGCCGGCGTCGCGCGCGCGGTCGCGCCGCAGCACCGTGTACCCGGGGGGAAACAACTCGCCATCGCTTACACTACTCATTAAAAATGTCTCAGTGAATACAAATACGTCCGCTGATACTGTTAAAATAGTTTTCTTACAAATATCGAGTTTACTGCGTAACCCCCTAACATTTTGGTAAAAAAACAAATAGGTTTTGAAGGGGTTACTTTTAACGCGCTTGTTGCAGTGAGTTTCGAAACCCACTGCGCCAAGGTTTAATACAAACATCCTCCGCCCAATGTTCCGGTTTCATATACAATTCAACATTCTTAGTAGGCACGACTAATTTAAAAGAAGCGTAATCGCCGCGGGACCTTAACGCTTCAACTGTACATTTATCACTCGAACAAATAGTATGCAAATGAGCGAGTACTTCCTCCGTTGTTGTTCCGATTTTAACGTAATACAGATGCAGGTAGGATTTCCTCTCAGCAGCAGCCAATGTGCAGGCCACCGAGCCGGGGGCAGCTGTACCGCGCGTCACATTGGTCGGCGAGCGGCGCACACGGCGAGACACCTCAACTCATTCATCGTTATCAGCTTGCTGTGCAACAATATCATTCGCTTGCACAGGAACATTCATTGCGGGGACTTGCAGTGATAACGCAGGCATAGACGAGGTTACACTCGGCGGAATTGAGACGGTCGGAGTGCAAGGAGCGCTGCGGCTCGGCGTAGACGGCTTCCCTGCGCGTGCGACAGGGACAGCAGGCGTTACGTTCCGGGTCGGCGCGCCTCCTTTCTTATTCCGGGTGTCCATGCTCAACTTTGTAACGGCACGAGCGCGGGCGCTTCTCGTTCTCATTGGCTGCTTGGCAGATAGTACGATGTCATCTTCCGCGTTTGCTCCAACAATTTTGCGGGCCGATTTTGTCGGATCACCGTCGGTTTCGCGGTTCTGGATGAGCGTTTTAATTAATTCACTCTGCTCCAACACTTTCGTGGCATCCTTTTAAATGTTTTGTTGTGCACGATTTTGTATGATAGGATTATTATTTACACTATTATATCAAATGTTTTATAAGTTTATGGTTAATAAATAATTTCAAAACTCAAAAAAAAACTCTGCTCCAACACTGTTTTTTTCTAGTGAAATAACTTTGTTTTGCATCGAATGCACAACTTTGGTTAACTCCCGGATCGCAGTGCTATCGGATTCAGCAGACATCGCGACTAATTAATAAACAAAGCAAATAAAAACACTGAACGAAACAGACACGTCCAACCTCGGGTACCGCGGGGGAGGGGTATGTATGTTAGAAGTAGATAGTGCATATGTAGTAAATACTATACTTATTTTATCATACTAAACTTGTCATAAAATTAGTTTCATGACAGGTTTTCTGTTAGTGTAATTAATTAGTGAAGAATTTCAATAAATTGTCATTACCTACTTCCCAAAATATGTTTATGGAAATTTTATATCCAAAAATCACAGGCACATTTATTTCCTACACAAACTTCATAAATATGCGAGTGGTTCCATCATTAAATATTATAATTGTATCACAACAAGCTGGGTTTGTTTATCTGTCCTACTGATTAAATGCTAGAGTTTAACTGCTAGTGCCGCTGTAATTACTGTTTGTTTGTAATTTAACTACGAGCAGAACCGGGGAAACTATGTGTGGAATGTGAGGACGGTGCGTTAGGTACAGCACAAAATTTCTTTTATTAAAATATTAGCTAGGTTAAAATTTTCTATATTGTAGGCAGATTAAGATATCAATAATTAGGAATATAAGAAAAATAATAAAAGTATTAGTAGCAGTGCTTTGCAAAGTTGCACTCGAAATAAACACGAGTATTAGTAGCAGTGCTTTGCAAAGTTGCACTCGAAATAAATACGAGTATTAGTAGCAGTGCTTTGCAAAGTTGCACTCGAAATAAACACGAGTATTAGTAGCAGTGCTTTGCAAAGTTGCACTCGAAATAAACACGAGTATTAGTAGCAGTGCTTTGCAAAGTTGCACTCGAAATAAATACGAGTATTAGTAGCAGTGCTTTGCAAAGTTGCACTCGAAATAAACACGAGTATTAGTAGCAGTGCTTTGCAAAGTTGCACTCGAAATAAACACGAGTATTAGTAGCAGTGCTTTGCAAAGTTGCACTCGAAATAAACACGAGTATTAGTAGCAGTGCTTTGCAAAGTTGCACTCGAAATAAACACGAGTATTAGTAGCAGTGCTTTGCAAAGTTGCACTCGAAATAAACACGAGTATTAGTAGCAGTGCTTTGCAAAGTTGCACTCGAAATAAACACGAGTATTAGTAGCAGTGCTTTGCAAAGTTGCACTCGAAATAAACACGAGTATTAGTAGCAGTGCTTTGCAAAGTTGCACTCGAAATAAACACGAGTATTAGTAGCAGTGCTTTGCAAAGTTGCACTCGAAATAAACACGAGTATTAGTAGCAGTGCTTTGCAAAGTTGCACTCGAAATAAACACGAGTATTAGTAGCAGTGCTTTGCAAAGTTGCACTCGAAATAAACACGAGTATTAGTAGCAGTGCTTTGCAAAGTTGCACTCGAAATAAACACGAGTATTAGTAGCAGTGCTTTGCAAAGTTGCACTCGAAATAAACACGAGTATTAGTAGCAGTGCTTTGCAAAGTTGCACTCGAAATAAACACGAGTATTAGTAGCAGTGCTTTGCAAAGTTGCACTCGAAATAAACACGAGTATTAGTAGCAGTGCTTTGCAAAGTTGCACTCGAAATAAACACGAGTATTAGTAGCAGTGCTTTGCAAAGTTGCACTCGAAATAAACACGAGTATTAGTAGCAGTGCTTTGCAAAGTTGCACTCGAAATAAACACGAGTATTAGTAGCAGTGCTTTGCAAAGTTGCACTCGAAATAAACACGAGTATTAGTAGCAGTGCTTTGCAAAGTTGCACTCGAAATAAACACGAGTATTAGTAGCAGTGCTTTGCAAAGTTGCACTCGAAATAAACACGAGTATTAGTAGCAGTGCTTTGCAAAGTTGCACTCGAAATAAACACGAGTATTAGTAGCAGTGCTTTGCAAAGTTGCACTCGAAATAAACACGAGTATTAGTAGCAGTGCTTTGCAAAGTTGCACTCGAAATAAACACGAGTATTAGTAGCAGTGCTTTGCAAAGTTGCACTCGAAATAAACACGAGTATTAGTAGCAGTGCTTTGCAAAGTTGCACTCGAAATAAACACGAGTATTAGTAGCAGTGCTTTGCAAAGTTGCACTCGAAATAAACACGAGTATTAGTAGCAGTGCTTTGCAAAGTTGCACTCGAAATAAACACGAGTATTAGTAGCAGTGCTTTGCAAAGTTGCACTCGAAATAAACACGAGTATTAGTAGCAGTGCTTTGCAAAGTTGCACTCGAAATAAACACGAGTATTAGTAGCAGTGCTTTGCAAAGTTGCACTCGAAATAAATACGAGTATTAGTAGCAGTGCTTTGCAAAGTTGCACTCGAAATAAACACGAGTATTAGTAGCAGTGCTTTGCAAAGTTGCACTCGAAATAAATACGAGTATTAGTAGCAGTGCTTTGCAAAGTTGCACTCGAAATAAACACGAGTATTAGTAGCAGTGCTTTGCAAAGTTGCACTCGAAATAAACACGAGTATTAGTAGCAGTGCTTTGCAAAGTTGCACTCGAAATAAACACGAGTATTAGTAGCAGTGCTTTGCAAAGTTGCACTCGAAATAAATACGAGTATTAGTAGCAGTGCTTTGCAAAGTTGCACTCGAAATAAACACGAGTATTAGTAGCAGTGCTTTGCAAAGTTGCACTCGAAATAAACACGAGTATTAGTAGCAGTGCTTTGCAAAGTTGCACTCGAAATAAATACGAGTATTAGTAGCAGTGCTTTGCAAAGTTGCACTCGAAATAAACACGAGTATTAGTAGCAGTGCTTTGCAAAGTTGCACTCGAAATAAACACGAGTATTAGTAGCAGTGCTTTGCAAAGTTGCACTCGAAATAAACACGAGTATTAGTAGCAGTGCTTTGCAAAGTTGCACTCGAAATAAACACGAGTATTAGTAGCAGTGCTTTGCAAAGTTGCACTCGAAATAAACACGAGTATTAGTAGCAGTGCTTTGCAAAGTTGCACTCGAAATAAATACGAGTATTAGTAGCAGTGCTTTGCAAAGTTGCACTCGAAATAAACACGAGTATTAGTAGCAGTGCTTTGCAAAGTTGCACTCGAAATAAACACGAGTATTAGTAGCAGTGCTTTGCAAAGTTGCACTCGAAATAAACACGAGTATTAGTAGCAGTGCTTTGCAAAGTTGCACTCGAAATAAACACGAGTATTAGTAGCAGTGCTTTGCAAAGTTGCACTCGAAATAAACACGAGTATTAGTAGCAGTGCTTTGCAAAGTTGCACTCGAAATAAACACGAGTATTAGTAGCAGTGCTTTGCAAAGTTGCACTCGAAATAAACACGAGTATTAGTAGCAGTGCTTTGCAAAGTTGCACTCGAAATAAACACGAGTATTAGTAGCAGTGCTTTGCAAAGTTGCACTCGAAATAAACACGAGTATTAGTAGCAGTGCTTTGCAAAGTTGCACTCGAAATAAACACGAGTATTAGTAGCAGTGCTTTGCAAAGTTGCACTCGAAATAAACACGAGTATTAGTAGCAGTGCTTTGCAAAGTTGCACTCGAAATAAACACGAGTATTAGTAGCAGTGCTTTGCAAAGTTGCACTCGAAATAAACACGAGTATTAGTAGCAGTGCTTTGCAAAGTTGCACTCGAAATAAACACGAGTATTAGTAGCAGTGCTTTGCAAAGTTGCACTCGAAATAAACACGAGTATTAGTAGCAGTGCTTTGCAAAGTTGCACTCGAAATAAATACGAGTATTAGTAGCAGTGCTTTGCAAAGTTGCACTCGAAATAAACACGAGTATTAGTAGCAGTGCTTTGCAAAGTTGCACTCGAAATAAACACGAGTATTAGTAGCAGTGCTTTGCAAAGTTGCACTCGAAATAAATACGAGTATTAGTAGCAGTGCTTTGCAAAGTTGCACTCGAAATAAACACGAGTATTAGTAGCAGTGCTTTGCAAAGTTGCACTCGAAATAAACACGAGTATTAGTAGCAGTGCTTTGCAAAGTTGCACTCGAAATAAATACGAGTATTAGTAGCAGTGCTTTGCAAAGTTGCACTCGAAATAAACACGAGTATTAGTAGCAGTGCTTTGCAAAGTTGCACTCGAAATAAACACGAGTATTAGTAGCAGTGCTTTGCAAAGTTGCACTCGAAATAAACACGAGTATTAGTAGCAGTGCTTTGCAAAGTTGCACTCGAAATAAATACGAGTATTAGTAGCAGTGCTTTGCAAAGTTGCACTCGAAATAAACACGAGTATTAGTAGCAGTGCTTTGCAAAGTTGCACTCGAAATAAATACGAGTATTAGTAGCAGTGCTTTGCAAAGTTGCACTCGAAATAAACACGAGTATTAGTAGCAGTGCTTTGCAAAGTTGCACTCGAAATAAACACGAGTATTAGTAGCAGTGCTTTGCAAAGTTGCACTCGAAATAAATACGAGTATTAGTAGCAGTGCTTTGCAAAGTTGCACTCGAAATAAACACGAGTATTAGTAGCAGTGCTTTGCAAAGTTGCACTCGAAATAAACACGAGTATTAGTAGCAGTGCTTTGCAAAGTTGCACTCGAAATAAACACGAGTATTAGTAGCAGTGCTTTGCAAAGTTGCACTCGAAATAAATACGAGTATTAGTAGCAGTGCTTTGCAAAGTTGCACTCGAAATAAACACGAGTATTAGTAGCAGTGCTTTGCAAAGTTGCACTCGAAATAAACACGAGTATTAGTAGCAGTGCTTTGCAAAGTTGCACTCGAAATAAACACGAGTATTAGTAGCAGTGCTTTGCAAAGTTGCACTCGAAATAAATACGAGTATTAGTAGCAGTGCTTTGCAAAGTTGCACTCGAAATAAACACGAGTATTAGTAGCAGTGCTTTGCAAAGTTGCACTCGAAATAAACACGAGTATTAGTAGCAGTGCTTTGCAAAGTTGCACTCGAAATAAACACGAGTATTAGTAGCAGTGCTTTGCAAAGTTGCACTCGAAATAAATACGAGTATTAGTAGCAGTGCTTTGCAAAGTTGCACTCGAAATAAACACGAGTATTAGTAGCAGTGCTTTGCAAAGTTGCACTCGAAATAAACACGAGTATTAGTAGCAGTGCTTTGCAAAGTTGCACTCGAAATAAACACGAGTATTAGTAGCAGTGCTTTGCAAAGTTGCACTCGAAATAAACACGAGTATTAGTAGCAGTGCTTTGCAAAGTTGCACTCGAAATAAACACGAGTATTAGTAGCAGTGCTTTGCAAAGTTGCACTCGAAATAAACACGAGTATTAGTAGCAGTGCTTTGCAAAGTTGCACTCGAAATAAACACGAGTATTAGTAGCAGTGCTTTGCAAAGTTGCACTCGAAATAAACACGAGTATTAGTAGCAGTGCTTTGCAAAGTTGCACTCGAAATAAACACGAGTATTAGTAGCAGTGCTTTGCAAAGTTGCACTCGAAATAAACACGAGTATTAGTAGCAGTGCTTTGCAAAGTTGCACTCGCAATAAACACGACAGGTGGAATAGGTATGAACATATTTTTAACTTCCACACAAGATGTTATCCAAATGAATTGTTCTAATTTCGTAGTAAAAATTGCCTTTTATAGCTTTTGTCATAGGAATTTTATAAAAAATACAGTAAAATGATCACAAATCGTAACAATATTATATATTTACAACCAGAACAAACGGGTAAGAAACAGTTTTGTTGAGTATTGTCCTCTTCCGTAGTTTGCTCGCAGTGAGGGCGCGCGCGGTGAATATTTGAGTTGCAAATACTCAACAGTATGGGGTCACAATAAAATAATCATGTGTCTGTTCTCCGCCACTTCCATGCATTATACATCACTACCGCTACTCTGCCTACGTATCATACGGAGTACACGGTTACTTGGGGACTCCTGGGAAAATCAAGCTGTTTACTTCAATAAATAAAATAATCATGTGTCTGTTCTCCGCCACTTCCATGCATTATACATCACTACCGCTACTCTGCCTACGTATCATACGGAGTACACGGTTACTTGGGGACTCCTGGGAAAATCAAGCTGTTTACTTCAATAAATAAATAATCATGTGTCTGTTCTCCGCCACTTCCATGCATTATACATCACTACCGCTACTCTGCCTACGTATCATACGGAGTACACGGTTACTTGGGGACTCCTGGGAAAATCAAGCTGTTTACTTCAATAAATAAATAATCATGTGTCTGTTCTCCGCCACTTCCATGCATTATACATCACTACCGCTACTCTGCCTACGTATCATACGGAGTACACGGTTACTTGGGGACTCCTGGGAAAATCAAGCTGTTTACTTCAATAAATAAATCTCTTGTTAACTTGTGACCAGTGGACATTGGACCAGTGGAGTGGTGGTATATAATTGTGAACCTTGTGTGGACTATATAGGTACTTAAAACAATTTTGGCACAGTGTGATATAGGCGCATCAGCAGTATGCTGCTCGTCCATTGATATCATTGATTTCTATCAGTGCTTGTACTGATGGAAATCAATGATTTATATACATAAATAAACATTTAAAAGTTTGACAATAATTATGTTTTAAGTGATTGTTAATGGTATGATTATAGTTGAAATTATTTAATCTCCATTAAAATAAGTGTGATTTAATTATTATACGTAAATAGTTTCACAAAAACTTACTCTTAATATTTAGGGGTAAACTGATTTTTATAAAAAAGGGCGCTACTGTCTTTGTACATATCATAACAATTGTGCAAGTTGTGGTCAACATAAATATAATTTCGTTACATAGCACACTGTCGCACGGTTATAGTTTGTTAACAAAAACTACGAATCACTTTCCTATATTTACGTCGTTTCATATACCCCTGTAGGCACGTGCTTTCTTCAAATTCCGTGCCGGCGGTAGGCGCGTGGGCTCCTAGAAAACTTCTCATGTTTATACAAGACTGGGGAAGAATGTTCTAGAATCACAATACAAGTACTCAGCTTCATAAATATCAGGTACTCATGAATTTGTAGAAAAGTGTAGGTAATGTTAGAAGTAAAATATAGCTACGAATTATCCATGATATAAAATGTTTAATCATGGAATCATCTTTTGCTTTATTTGTAAAACGCACTGTAATTAATTACGATAAATTTGTTCAAATCATGCGTTTTTTTAATTGTTCTAAAAAATGCAAAAATAGCATAATAGCCAGTTTTATGCCTCGGTGTAGGCTAGCTCGCGTGTAATAAAAGGATTGTAGTTTTCCTCGTTTCAAACAGCTTTCTGAGAACAAGTCCCAACCTTTGTTCTAAATTCAAATTCATCTCCAACTTGAAACGAATTCCGATTTGTCGGCGGCGCGCGGTGCGGAGTAGCGTGGCATGGCGCGGCGCTCTGTGGCCTTTCATATGAAGCCTTTGACTAGATACTATTATGTTTGTATATCTAGCTATCTATATATGTATGTAGGTAATGAGAAAGAACCTATCAAGCTTAGAAAACATGACAATTCCCGCATTAGAGTAAATGTTTTACGTGTGGCGGTTACGTTTTCGAACTTGGTTGGTTTGAAATATTTAATGTGAATTAAGTAAAAATTAGATACATAGATAGATTAACGCTTTATTGGACACACAAATAAAATAGAACACAACACAAACAAGAAAAAAATTTAATCTTATTTATTTATTTTAAAATAAATTAATTGATTAAAATAAATTAATTGATTACAATATTAACTTGAATCTCTAATTGAATGGGTCCTTTAAAATCTGTTCAGTACATAGTTAATTACAAGTACTCTCACAAACCAATGCAGGTGACATAAAGCACTCGTGAGAGTGTCCTTATATCTAGTATTTCCTCGAGTGTGTGTCGACGGCTGCGGCGCGCGGGATCTCTCGAGATATAAAACAAAACGCCGCCGCTAATGAAACCTCCGAGACATGGTAATTATATTAACTGAAAGTCGCGTGCTCAGACCATGGAGGGGCAGAATACTAACATAACTGTTGTGCACGATAAATATACGCGTGACCCAATATACTAACATTATTACAAAAAATATCGCACTATTTTTATTCTTTTATTTCAAGAAGCATGACTGGCTTTCAGGAGATTCAAATGACAACACACGGCACAACACGCCATAAAGGGTATTTTCGTGCAGTATCTATCGGGCCCATGTCAGTAAACTTACGTTTATTTGGTAAAGTACTTACTTATTTTTGTTTCAAAACCTGTAAATTAGGAAATCTTTTATAACAATTTAAAAAATAATACTGAATTTCACATCAGTAAATTTTTATTATTTGGTAGTAAATTGAACATGTAAAACTTTTTGACTTACTCGTACATGTAAAAAAATAAATTTCTCAGAGAACCTTGCAAATTCCTGTCTCAGTCTCTGATTCGTCCATCTGTTTATCTCTGTTCCTCCGACAAGTGTGTGATGACTGGCGCTTAATTACGTCAGCGTTAACGATGGCACGCGGACTGACAGCTTGAGGAGTCCTCCTCACTCCCGCGCGGGGAGCGGGGAGCGGGCGGGGGACATTTACTAATGAAGGATGGCTGTGTAGGGATAGGTAATCATATATGTTGATATGGATTAATAAGACTAATCAGTGTGTTAATAGCAATAACAAAGTGGAAAACAATGTAAAATGGACAAATAAACGTATAGGTATAACGATTTAGAACAAACAAGTTAATAGCCTTCATGAATACATTCATATGGTATCAGTACAATAAAAGCGACATAAAAAAGGAAAGTTGTTTACTGTGCTAGCACTAATAGTGTCGTATCGAGCAAGTACTCGCAGGCCGGAGGAAGGAAGTTACTGTAATCTCATTGTGCATGAATAATTCAGGCGCTGGTATTGAATTACAGGACGATACATGACGGGCCAGTGTCGCGGGAGGCGGGGAGGATGTGAATTGTTTTGTAGTGTTTATCTAGTCACAGAAACACTATAACGTTGAATAAATTCTATGAACTTCAGAAATATAGTAATAGTAATGCAAATTAACTATCCTGCAGGACGTGGCACGAGCTCTGAAAGTGCGGGCAAGCTCGAGGTTCCAGCGAACCGCGCCCCTTTTGGCATTCCGTGCACGTGCTCTGCCGGTCTCCATCTTTCTTTTCGCCTGACCCCTTCTTGTGCTTGCCTCATTTTTCTAACTGTATCCCTTTCTCGATTCCAGGGGTTGTTCCCGGGGGCTAGATCTCAAGAAGGAGGCTTCCTCCTGGAACTTCCTCTTTGACGGTCTGACGCCGACGGCTAGACTGCGTCGCGATTCCTCGTGGCCGCTGTTCGCCTGCCGGTGTCTGAAAGCTGGCGCCGCAACCCGCCAGCCTCTGGTTCGCGCCGGCTAATTTCTGCGCCACGTGGTGATTCGGCCCAGTGGTAACGCTCCACCCTCACGGTACCGTAAAGCAGTTCATTTATAGCCTCCGGTTTAATTTAATATGCGATTGGGTCATACCAAGGTCACTAGTGTAAAAAAACCAATCAACCAATTTTAATAACTTAATTTTCTAAGGTTCACCTCGCTGAGCTATAATTAGGTCCGTTCCCTATTGTATCTTAGTCTGTAACTGGTATCCTAAGTATTTCTCAATGTGTTATCTAAATCTAATCCAAAAATTGTAACCTGTTACTCCGGATCCTTCAGAGCCGATGTAACTTAACTTAATTTAATGAATTTCATTTGTATACAGCTATTTCCCGTCTACCAGACTTTGTAAAAAACTTACTTGTGCATTACCCATTTTTACAAATAAAAGTACCATTTAATGTGTCTCTCTTCGTTTTATTTGGGTCATGCCACCTAGGTTTAGGATAGGAAATAGACTTGTAACAATATGTATGTCGATTAGGTGAATTTTATTTAAGAAGTTTTACAAAAATATCTCCTAAAACTTCTAAACGAAAACATACCCTAGCCAAACGTTAAACAGTTTCCCTAAAAACTATTACCTTGCACATTCGGTAGCAAACAGAACAGATAACAGCGCAGAAGCAGCTGATCCCGACAGTAAAATTTGCTGAAATTCGCTCGCAGACAATTGTTGTCACTTTATTACGCTTAATTTGCATATTCATAAGAAGCCAGTAGTGTAGTGTTATGCAAACAAGCCCGCGGAGGATCGTAAAGTGGTGGAGAGAACAAACAAGCTTTATGAAGGCAGATCATTAAACGTACGAACAGGAAGCCTGTATTGAACTAAATTAATAATGAATTCATCGTACTCGTGGTAATTGAAATAATCTCTTTAGACTTGTTCAATTTACTGCTATTCTTTAAAAATATATATACCTATTTGTTAAATTAGTGAAATCAAACTTTGAAACTGTTAACAAACATTATCATTTTTTTAAATATATGTCATCTAATGATTGCTCAAAACTAACGATGAGATTACATACAGTCCCTGTCGAGGGTCAACGTTGTGGCGCCCTGTTAATAGAGCGCGATCTCAAACTTGCCCGAACTACCGCGGGACTCGGGGGTCCTGCCTGACCCCTTATCAACAAGATACAATTTTGTTATTATGTGGTGACCAGATTACACTATAATAGACGAATTTAAGAATAAGAATAAAATCAATTTATTATGACACAAAACAACAAGAAATACACAACACAAACATGTTTTGTGTCACAATCCGGCCCCAACTCACTTTAACGTAAATTTTGTATTATAGTTTCAGCAAAACCATCATATAAAAATACGTAATTTAATAAAAGTTTTATTTTATTTGGTGAGTCTTAAAGTATTTGTCAATCAAGCTTTATACAGCAACAAATTACAATTAATACAACATATTTTTATATTGTTGATAAATCAATTTTTTGTAGGTAGATATCATCATATCCAATCATGTTGAAATGTCCAGTATTGCTCATCCTTTCGTCCACCCGAGCCACGTGCCTCCAGCGTGCAGCCCGGCTCGGGGCGGGGATACGACCGCAATATACATAACGTGCCCCCGCTGGGCCGCTTGTGACCTGCCACTAAAGGATGGAACACATTCAAACTGTGCCGCGCCATTATTAATAACAATATTATGCAATTAACGGTGTATCAACAAATCGTGATCATAAATCCAATAGAAGAAATTAGTTGCCTGGTCAAATCAAAATTACCCATGAGATGAGACACTGTTAACAAATAAATTATATCCCTGAGAGAAATAAGTTACTAAATTAAAAGTTTGATTTACCGTATAAATTACAAGGTAACTTAGTTTTCAAGATTAAAAAATGAACGTTATGATTTATAACGACATAATTTTAATACTTTCTCGTACTAGTAATACTTTAGTATACAGCTCCCTCGTGTGGACCGCCTCTCGCCTGTGCTTGTGTTCAATTAAGTCCATGTTTTGTTTGTAGTTTGGGCGGTGATGTTTCCAGAAGGAACTAAATTGCCTCCATGTATGTACTCTACTCACAGTGCCTCACGCTAGCAAGGGATAGTATTATACTCTGTTTATATTAAATAAATATTGGTGATGGAAGCGCCTTCATAAAATATTTATAAAAAATTAACATTCCTTTTAAGTGCAATCAAATTGAGACGTATAACTTTACCTTGTTTTTCAGTGAGAACTAGAATAGTAAGTAATAAAACGTCGTAATATAATGTATATCTGAATAATTAGCAACTATTTTCCAACACGATAGATAACTTTATTCACCGGATTAAAACACCAGCACCTCGAGCCGCCACTTGTAAGCATTACCAAAAAAACACAGTTTATCCAATCCATTATGTAAAAGTTCCTGAAACTATGTTTGTAATGCAAACTATTCGAGCCTAAATACACGGTGGTAAGGGTGTCTGTGTGTGTGCGTGCGTGTGTGTGTGTGTTATGAGCTTGTTTATGTTTCATTCGCTAATATTTTGGGAGCTAAGAGGAATATTTAATAGCTAAATTTCCTATGTTAGTCCAAACAAACTATGCTTTGTACCTAAGAGGAATGCTGCTCAGTAACTCGTAATACGTAAATGTTATATTTTAATACAAAATTATCAACATCTCTACATTTTACCTATAAAACAAATAAATCAGCTGTAATGATATCAATATTGCGTACTAAATTATAAATACTATAAAGCATGTATATAGGTACTCGTAATTAGTGTACGGTCTAATTAACGGTTTCAATTAATCAGTAACAACATAGTTGCAGCGCGCTACAATGGGCACTAATTAGTGCGTATTTGGTTTTAATTGCGCGAACTGGATGCAATAATGCATCCATGCTCCAGTTCGTGCAGTCAAAATGAAGCATCTTCCGGCACCATGGCTAACTGCGGAAATACGTACGCTCATGCATAAGAAGCTTGTAGCGAAAATAAAATTAAATTGTTGCCCCTCAGAGTATAACAACGAAAAGTATGTCAAAATTCGTAATCACTGCAATAGAGTGTGTAGGGATGCACAGCGCCGTCATATCCATAAATCTGTAGAGGATCAAGATCCAGCAAAAGTTTGGCAATTTCTGAGATCTTTGGGAGTAGGCAAGTCTCGCCAAGAGACTATTCCTAGTACTCTTAATATTAATCTTTTAAATCAACACTTTTCCTCGTCCACCAAATTTGATGGCCCTATTAAATCTACTACTTTGAGTAATCTTTCAGCCTTAGATCCTCCCGACACAGATCTTTTTGAATTTCGACAATTTGATGCTTGTGATGTTAAGAAGACCATTCAGACCATTTCATCTAATGCAGTCGGTTGTGATTGCATTAGTCGTAAAATGATCTTACCGATCCTGGACGAAGTCACTCCTATAATTCATTATCTCCTAAATTTTTCCATATCCTCTGGCTGCTTCCCATCTTCATGGAAAGAAGCCAATATCATTCCGTTACCTAAAAAGTCCAACCCATCATCTTTCTCTGAGTATCGTCCTATCTCTATCCTTCCTTTCCTCTCCAAAGTTTTAGAAAAACTGATCCACAGCCAACTTACCACATTCCTCACCAACAATAACCTCCTTAATCCTTTCCAATCTGGCTTTCGTCCGGGTCACAGCACTGTCACTGCTCTTACTAAAGTAACAGATGATATCAGAGAAGGAATGTCGAGTTGTTACCTAACAGTTCTGACTCTACTTGACTTCAGCAGTGCTTTTAATAACGTGGACTTTGATGTGCTGTTAGGTCTTTTACGGTCTCTTAACATATCTCCAACAGTAATTGAATGGTTTAGAAGCTATCTGTTTGGACGCCGGCAACGTATACGCATTGATGACACCTATTCATCATGGTGTAATATTTCTGCCGGTGTACCACAGGGCGGCGTGCTATCTCCTTTGCTATTTGCCATCTTCATTAATTCTATCTCTCACAATATTTCTTCTTCCTACCACCTATATGCGGATGATTTACAGATATATACACAGGCTCCTTTATCTCTGCTTCATGAGGCGATTGACACCACGAACTCTGACTTGGAACACATACGAGACTGGGGTAGGTCGTATGGTCTTGCTATCAATGCTAATAAGACTCAGACGATTATTATCGGTAGTTCTCGTATGGTGTCCAAAATTGACTGGTTCCGACTGCCCCATGTCATATTTGATGGGGTGGTGATACCATTCAGTGAAGTAGTTAAAAATTTGGGTGTTTTCTTTGACTCAACTTTTTCTTGGGGTCCACAGCTAACTGAAGTAAGTCGTTGAATTTTTGCATCATCAGCCTCTCTCCGCAGATTGCGAAATTTTCTTCCCATATCTACTAAAACTGCGCTTGTTAAGTCACTTCTCTTACCACTTCTTGATTACGCTGACGTTTGTTATTTCGATTTAACCGAAGAGCAGCTAAACAAACTTGAGCGTCTCCAAAATTTTTGCATACGTTTCATATTTGGTTTGCGGAAATATGATCGTATTTCAGAGTCACGCAAGGAGCTCAAATGGTTACCGATTCGCTTTCGCCGCAATACTCATGTTCTTTCCTTTCTCTACAAAATTCTCTTCCATCCTGTCACCCCTCATTACTTGAAAGAATATTTCAGTTTTGTGACTCCCACACATTCTGTCTCCTTACGTCCTAGTCGATCTCTTCTGTCATTTCCATCATCTTCCTCTACTCAGGCTAATATGTACTTTCATAAGTCGTTTGCATTACATGCTGTAGCCTTATGGAATGCTTTGCCTCTTTCTATACGTAAGTCTAAATCCTTATTAATTTTTCAAAATCAAATTTTCCACCATTTTTTAACTTTGGCAAATCTGTAATTTATAATTCTGTATGTAAGTAGTGTATGTGTTATAATTACTTGATTGTGTAGGTATTTGTTGTTGTAGTTAGGTTTTTTTTTGTATGTATTTATAAATTCCTTATATTTGTTTTAGTACACCTCTGACCCTTTTCTTCTCAGCTAATCGTGTCCATCCAAAGGTTGCCTGGAAGAAATCGCTTAAGGCGATAAGGCCGCCCATATGTACGTCATCATAAATTTATCCTTTCATGTATTTCTTTCATGTTGGTGTGCAATAAAGACATATTATTATTATTATTTTCTTTAATTCCTTCACAGACTCTCGGGCCTTACGCCCGGTATTTTTAAGGCATCAGTGGGGCCGTAGCCAACACTGAGAGGCCTTTTACAATACTATACTTAAAATTAAGTACAAAACTACAGAAAGAGGATGTTAGGTATATCAAGTAACTATTGCAGACATGGTATTAATGTTACAGGCTATTGTGTTGAGTTGTTCATTGACTTAATTAAACTGGTCTATTGTACGAGGAACGGCACCCGCCAGTTATGCCTCATTCATAAAAATTATAGCGGGTGATGACTTGCCTCTCACTAAATGGGCCCTCCACAAAAGGCAGCCTAAGATGGCGCCGGAAGGGCAACATTGATGTGAGTGGCTTAGGGTGTAGAGAGGTGTGCTGCGCGTTCTCTGAGCGGTACTAGCGGCGTTATGCCCTTTAACACTTCCACCCTGGAGCTTAGGTACTTAGCTCTTGCGTCTTCCACTCCCGGTCGGCCAATTAAGGCAAGCCGGGAGGCAGGGGTCTCATTTAGCCCCCAGGGAATCGGGGTCCGCGGTGACGCCACTCACCGACGACTCGCCATAAAGTCGCCCCTGCGGTTTTATTATTATTATTATTATAATGAACTGTCATCAAAACAAACTCATAAATATATATTCTCTATAAATGTGTGATATTTACAGAAAAAGAGATCTTTCTCTTCAAGAAAGAGATTGACATGCAGTATTATTTTTTTACAATTCTTCGATTCCCAAGTTACGGAATATAGAAGCTTGTTGCGTAACATTCTTCCCTCATGCATCGTTCCAAACAAACACCACACTTACTTTTTCCAAGCCGTGGCTTCTTTCCATGCCGGTGTCGAGTTACATACAATAATAAAGACAGCCCCTCGCACCCCGCGCCCCGCTGCTGCCTGCAGTCTCAGTCAGGTACATCATTAAAACGTTAATTTGCGCGCGAGCCGTCAGAGGGCGCACAGGGCGTACGGTGGTGACGTAAAAAAGAAACAAAAGGCTGTCACACCACATAAAAATAATTGTAAAACCGCAATTGGACTCAAAGGGCCGCGTTATTTTTAACAAACCCGGCCTTTGTCGAATCGCGAACAATTTTGGGAGAGCTCTGGAGGATTCCCGCCTTACAGTACAGGTACTTATTTTTGATGTTTGTGTGTCCGGCGCCCGGCCGGTGCGGCGCCTGCGGGAGGCAAGTGAGAGAGGCACTTCCTCGTATTATAACCTTACATTTTGGCAGATATTTAGAATATTGAGTCGATTTAAACTTTTTAAAAATTTAAACTTTTTTATTTAATTTTGTGTTATGATCCAACATGTAAACAATACATACAATGCTTGTTTTATTTATTTTTTAAACAATGTAACAATGTATCCTTTGTCATATTCCATAGCAGGATTTAGTAAGTTGTTATGTTATAATAGTTCCGAGCAATCCGCGTCGAAGAATTTGATATGAGTAATTCAACAATATCTGACTTTAGAGATGATTAAAAGAAAATTAACTTGGGCCACAAGTTTTCGATAAAAAAATAACCCAGAACCAAAATAAGAAACCTACTGAGACAATGAAATTGAAAGTAGCAATATTGTGAAAGCAATTAACCTTCCCAGCAGCGACGTTGGTTGGCACATAGCCGCGGCCATTCCGCGCGGAGGTCCCGTCCGTCGGGCCCGCGGGAACCGATACAAGTTAGATTAAAGGTACAGGAGCGAAATAAGTCTGGATAAGACATAACTTATGAAAATATTTGCTTTACTCGGATTATGCTGGCATAATCAATACATTTATTATTTGTTGTATTGTAAAATTAATTTAATTCTTACCAAGTGCAGAAATTAGTACTTAAATACAAATAAATAATACATGAAGGGCAATCTAAAACTCGCTATCTGCTCTGTTTATATCTTTTATAGTGACTTGTGAAAATAATAAAACTGATTTTTTATTGAAATAATTCTTAGATTATGAGTGGGGGCTTATTCAGCAGTCGACTACTCCACACCGGTTTGTTTAACCAAAAAACATCAAGTAGCTAAGTTTATACTAGCTCCGCGTCCGGAGCTGTGCGACAAGAACACTTGCTGAACTTCGAGCAAGACACGCCAACTATACAGGGTGCTTTTAGCTACTAGTTTTTGACAAATACAAATAGGTAAGTTGTTGTCAATGTTGTTCCATCATTTTGCCGTGAGATCAAGAAATAAAATATTTTTTTTTATTTAAATAAACTTCTTTGGGGAACATGTTTCAGTTTATTTTGTGCCTACACACACATATTTTGTAAGTAGAACAGCTGCAACATATCAATGTCACTAATAAGATTTGTGAACTCTTGAAGTTAGTGTTCACCATGCTCATACGATACGAATACTAAAAATGTATATAATACCTATATAATCAATACATCCTGTAATATTTGTAAAATTGAATCAAACATATTTTTTTATATTTAGGTTTAAACATGAAACGTAGTAGCATACTAAAGCGCCCCACCCGGCGCCGGCTGCAAGCTACTGCGGCTAACACTCACACGTCATACTTACGGAAACGCAATCTCAGATATTTTATGAGCAAATATTATATGAATATGTAGCTTTATTCGCTATTTTAAAGTTTCATATTAAGATATTGAATCAGGCGTTACTTTGCGGAAATCCATTGATACTGAAACTTTAGAGAAATATGTATGTAGTGTTTTTCCGCTGCGACTGCTCCTTAACCGACATCAAACAAAAAAACTTGCCGAAAGAGAACAACAAAGCTTCAAGACACAAGGTGCGGTGTTAGTAAGATCTTGAGATCCACGGAGGCCACGTTGGTTAGGAGGTGAGGTGTGGCGGTGGTATATGGAGGAACACACCAAAAAACCATCAAGTTTGTTGTGTGATGTCGGTTAAAGAGCAGTCGCAGCGGAAAAACACTACATTATTCTCCAAAGTTTCAGTAAGTTTAATATTATTGGAAGCTGTAAATTGTGGTTTAATACTACGTAAGGATGGATAAAACCTACAGTATTTGTTATGAAAAAAAACGAATAAAAGTGTATCAAAAATATTGTTGTCAAAAAATTAATGTGTTGCTTTTTATCACACTGTTAGCTTACTTATCAAGTGAGCCTAAATCTTAAATCATACACCTCAGATAAAATATCTTATAAATTCATTCTCTGTGAAAAACTCTAGTCCTGTGTGAAAAGAAGAAAAGCTTATCTCAACGAAAGTGTCTAGAACTGTTCAAATTCTTGATTCATTGCCTCTTTTCTGCCGAAATTTAGTAACAAGTTTTATCATTTTTTTTTTAGTTCAGTGAAGATAAATTTTACATATTGTTAATCAATACACTGGAGGATTTTTGAAATATAAAGACATTATTTTAGCTGATTTATATCATGGTTACTTTATATTAAAACCGAATGTAGTGATAGGATTCAAAATGTATAAAGTTTTTTTTTTATTTTAAGTAATTGATAATTTTGGGCATTAAACTAACAACTAAACATGACCCTAAGATCTGTTATATGTTAAGATTATATTTAGGCTATTTTAAAAAATATACCCAAAATCTATAGAGCATTTCGCATCACCACACAACAATAGATCAGATCAGGTATCTTGCAATCAATCCCGTCCTACCGGTCACGTGGGGCGGGTGGGGCCGCGGGACCGCACTAGCTCACGGCGGGTTGACAAAAACTATTACACCGCACCTCCATCCATCTCCACACACCGACAACCTTAACAAGCTAACAACGTACAGGAGCTAACAGTAGGACGTCTTGCCATACCTTGAAACTATAACTCAATAAAATCGCTCCTCTAGGCGGCTGATTTGGAAAGAGATTTGAAATATTTTATACTCGTATAAGTCTATATACAATATCGTGGATTGGCTTTAAGTAGCAGTAACTATAATAATAACTAACTTATTTTTCTTTTAATTGGGTCGTATTATACGAAAGTTGTATTGTCGTAGTAAAACGAAAATCAAATGGTTGCTCTAAAAATATTATTAGATGTACATATCTTAGAACCGTTATGGACAAACTATTACATTTCCCTTACTCTCTGTATCACATTAACTATGGTATAGTGAGTATACTGGCCAGCTGAGGTCTCGGGGAAGGAAACGAGGCTGACAATGTATGTGTGATATTATACCGACACAGGAAATACAATATGTTCTTTCTTGGAATTATGCGCACCTTCTTATGTAGTTAGCGAGTGACCGTAACTGTTAATTGACTGAGCGGCATAAAGAATAGGTATACATGTTAACGTGTAAGCAAATTTTATGTAAGTACATTTAGGTATTTGTACTGTTTGTTTTACATATGTAAGCGCTTGTCGAGCGATTGATAAAAAGCTTCGTAGCCCATTCGTAGAGGGCCTACGTCAGCCAATGCGTAGTGCTACGACACCCGTAGAGTTTGTGTTGTTGAGTTAAATTTGCTCCATGCACAGCTCCAGGGTTTGATATGCAACTAAGCATGCATCTGTAGTCCGACTACTGCGCTATAGCATTTCCTATCGAAATTGTTTGTCACATATTAGAGAGGCTACGCTGGATTCCTAGAATTTACGACACGAGCTAATCACAAGCTACAGTTACATGGGAGAGACAAATAGCGCGGGCGTGACTGTGTGATCTGTTGGACATTATCACGGCTACAAAGAGGGGCATTACGAGTAACAGGTAGCGATGAGCGACAGTGACGTATGGCGTGACGTCACGCAGCCGTGACGTCACGCAGCCGTGACGTCACGTGATGGATCGCCGCTGTAATGAGGCTGCTCTGAGCTGGACGCCAGATGATTTATTGCACGGGAATCAAACATGTAGGAGGGGAACAGATAATGAGCAGAAACAACAAGGACAATTTGAAATTTAAGTATTTAAAAAAATAATATTGTAAAAATGTTTTACTTACATATTCATTATACAATAAAAAACATAAATAAACTAACAAACATAAAATAATTGAATTTTTTGATTGGATATTTTTTGTGTGGTCATAAATCTTGCTTTGTTAGTGTATGATGCATACGATGTTTTATTCATGTTTTCGGTCATAAAATACACTCGCAATGGCAGATACAGCTAAAAATTATTGGAATGGTAATTTTATCACGAACAATGAATGACATGAAAAAGTAGTAGGAAAAGTAAGTAGTTATTTCCTGAAAGACTACATGTACAATATGTTTTGATTACATAAATAAATCCTTCTAAAACTCAGTATTGACTCACTGTTACAAAAAACGAGTTTCAGTAAATACATTTATTAATCTCTTGGATTGAAATCTATTCAAACGTGTTTAATTCCCTCCAACTATCGCATACGTATGTATCTGATGCCCCCCCCCCCCCGCTCCTGTCGACAGCCACCCCTCCCCCCGCCCCTCTGTCCGTCGATAATTGTGCACACGCATCACTGCGCGACAATTTTCATGTAAATTGTAAATTCCACAAAAATGAAAGCGGTTTCTTTTCCACTGCCATTGTTGAATTGTTACCAAAATAAAATTGCAGATTCATTCGTGCTTTATGTGGAAATTGTGTGATTTGCCCGATTTAATCGCATTGCCAAATTTAATCGCATAAAAACATAATAATTTTCTTTTACCTGAAACTTTTACTCCTTATACTATAGTCGTGAAATTAATACTTGCATTGAAATATAAATACAAGTAACTACTAAAAAAAATATTTATCCTTAGTAATTACTCAAAAGAGTAACTACTTATAAACTCGTAGTTTTGTGTTTTCTCATAATAAACATAATAGTAGTTTATTCAACTGCATATAATTAAGGGTATTAAAACACGAGTGTTAGTTTATGAAACGAGCGCAGCGAGTTTCATAATAGTAACGAGTGTTTTAATACCCGTGTTATATGCAGTTGCAGTATTGGAAACATAAGTAGAATGTTACAACATTAGTGTAGATATAAAAAAGTACAAAATTATGTCCCATAACAAACTATTTTACTATCATAGACTAGAAAGTAAGTCGATTATGTTTAGAAGAGGCATGTCCAAGCAAGTAGTTGATCTTAAAATCATCAATATTAGAGTATAGGAAGTCTATATCATAAAGTACCTCGGCATGTGGCTAGATTTAGGTCTGAGATGGGGAAGACATATCATGACAACTCGTGATAAAACCTTGAAGTTTCTTAATGTATTTAAAATATTGGCTGGTTCCGATTGGGGAGTACATCCTAAACATCTAAGACAACTGTACATAGCAATAATACGAAGTAGACTTGATTACTGTAGCTTTCTTTATGATACCAGCGCCAAAACACATCTTGATAAACTTGATATAGTCCAAAACCAGGCAATGCGGGTCATGTAATGGAAAGTGAGCTATGTTTACAGCCACTTCATATACGCAGAACATTTTTGGCAGCAAAATTTTGGCTTAAATGTAAATCTATTGAAAATGATATGAACATAAAAACAATAGAAAAGCTTGACTCTGTTATGCATGATTTTTATTGGGTTAGAAAAAAGACTCCATTGCTCATACAAATAAATTCCAAATTCAAGGAATATGATATCCAGTCTTCGCCTAAACTACATATTCATTTACTAGATACATGAATATCAAGTTTCAACATAAATAGAGTAATTAGTGTAAATGTAGAAGGATTCAATACTTCTAAAAAATCAGTTAACTGTAATGAGTTGCGACTAATTTGTTATAGATTCATAGAAAACCAATATCATGGTCACTATAGACTAAACACTGACGCGTCAAAAGACGGGCGACGATCCGGTGCAGCATTTTACGACCCGCAAACAGGCTTAGTAGCAAAGTTGAAAATAGAATCAAACATTTCCATAATGCACAGTGAACTGATAGCGGTATCTGTCTTATGCTTCGTCAATAGAATGTAATAAATTGGTTGTACTTTCTGATTCAAAAAGCGCGCTCTTACACCTGGCTAGGATAACCTCGAACATTCTAGGCCACCCTATAGCCTACAGCATACTTGATTCTATTTTTGAACTGGTTAATCAAGGTAAAACAATAGTGCTGCAGTGAATCCCGTCCCATATCGGAATCGTGGGTAACGAGGAGGCTGATCGCGCTGCCAGACAAGCTTTAGAGGAAGGCGTGCTATGCCACCATCTTCCCTTGCACACCGAGCTACTGAGTGACGTTAGATTACAATGCCGAAATCAATGGCGAGGATATTTTGACGAGCGCTCATTGTGTAAAGAAATATGGTACAGAACCATACAGTATGAGCCGCCTAATTACCCATGGTTCGATAATATTATTATGAAAAGAAGGCAGATAGTTGGTTTGCTAAGGATTCGCTCCGGACACATTCCATGCAATGTTTACAAACATCTGATGGGCTTCGCGAACTCGCCGAACTGCCGGTTGTGTGACAAAAAAGAAAACTTACAACATGTTATGATGGAATGTGTACGCGGCGAGACTTTACGCCAGAAATTGTTTGTAAATACTAGAAATTGTAATAACAACAGTGTGGGACTATGTAGCAGTATCTTGGCTTCACCTACTTCGGACGAGGCCAAGATTCAAGATTAATTGTATATTAAATTAATGTAATTGTATATTGTATAAGCCTTATGGGAGTGACATAGGCGGCTTCGACAAAACTCCCTCTTAAAATATAGATAAAAAAAATAGACTAGAAATGATTATGTATACATAATATATAAACTAGGAATTTGAGATTTAATGCCATTAATATCGAGGCCACTAGACTATGGCTGTAACGGTTTATGGCTGGTTTATGACATATTTACGATCCCATGCATTAATCTCGCCGTCAAATATACTACTACGGAAAGATAACTTCATTTTCTTGTGTATTTATGTCATGTTTATCCCACCACAAACATTCTGTAAAAAAATTGCCAAGTCTCGATAGAGCTGCTTGTTTATCTCTAAAAAGTTATGAAATCTCTAGAATTAGTTAAGCCAAGTCTAAGGTTCCTTACTGCGATTTATTTATTATTATAGTTAATTTTACGTGACTTTAATAAATAATAATAATTTAATTAATAATAATATATATATAAATATATATTTAATATTTTTTATTTATTGAGTAGAATACAGTTATATATATAAATATAGAAAATTGAATGCAGTGGAAAGTTGGCTGAGGATGATGATGATTTTGTAAGATCCGATACATACCACCAGTTCTCATCATATTTGGTTCAAGCACCAACCCGCTATCTCTTATAGTTTTCGAGATCCCTTATGGTACTCCAAGGTCTGATGGCTAAAGTGATGGTGATACTCGGCCTTCGGCCTCGCATACCGCTCATTTTGACGTCGCATGTTCTGCGTTGTCATATTTCTCGTAAAAACGCTAATTTGGCTTTACTCTTACGTTTTCTCATCAGGGTCACCAGGTAGTCCAGATCTTCCATAAATCTTGTTTTGATAGTTTTTCCTTTATGTGGGCGCTAATATCTTCCTCTGTACCAAATTTCAGCTCTCTAGGTCTATGGGAAGTACTAGTTCTATTTTGATGATGAGTGAGTCAGTGCCGAAAATGCGAAACTTTGCATTAGCATAACTTCGGAACTAATTGATCTACCAACTTGAAATTCTGGATTTCAAGTGTGTTATTACGAATTTCTAGATGACGAAAATTTTAGCGTTTTAATCCTATCCAGAGGTTCTCAAATAGCGGGCTGAAAATGCGGCGAAACGGTTCGAGAAAAGGATGGTACGGCAGTTTGCTTCGCGCTCGACTTGGCGGGGGCACTACCGTGCCCCCAGATGTGATTTGGATCATGGAAAAGTAAAAAGTGATGCCTGTCTAAATCTTAAATTGCTACGAATACTTCAAAAAGCATATCTTATTTAGAAATTGTAGGTTTGATAAATTAAACCAACGTTGATTAAATAGCGAATAGATTTAAATTTTCCGACAATAACAGAAATAAAAACAGTGATAACCAACGGAATCGGACATTTTCCTTAAAATAATTTTACAAATTTAAACGTTTTTACAATTATTCAAAAGCACCATTAAACAAGCCAAAATTTTCAATAAATGTTACAGAATGAATGTCTTATGGCAGCCAATATTTTTTCCTTGAACTGGCAACTCTGGAGGTCCGTCTCTTATCGCCTTCACACTTCAATGGAGCCTCCACGCACAATATGACATGAATTTATAAAGTCCTGCTACGGACGTAATTGTGGAGCATTTTCGACCTTAACGCAATGACATACAGGTCAATGGAGATCAAACTAAAGGTAACTTTCAAAATACTTGCCTAAGATTGGGCAGTTGTAAATTGGTAAGGGGTAGTTCTTCAGAGGCAACATTTTCGATGTCTATGGATATATTTATGTAAGCAACTTACATAACGGCACGAATTATTTTTTTATATACAGTTTAGGTTTGTCCTTATGTAGGACAAATTATATTTTAGAAATAATTGCAGTCTTTATACAAAATAAAAATATTTAAAGTTGGTTCTTCTGATTCATATAGCGTGTCCGCTTGCCATTTTCTGGAACAAAATGGTCAATGACGCATTTTAGTTTTAATAAATCAATTTAAGACTTAATTATATCGAAAGAAGATGAATCGGTCTCTTACAAAAAAAATGGTTATTAATTAGAATTATGTAATTGTGTTTGTAAATAAGTTAAGTGTCCGGCGTATAATACTGATTAATATGGCGTAGGCTGCGCTTGACCGTATTTGATCGGGTATTAACCCCGAGAGGCTGCACTCCCGCACGGCACGAGGGGAGGCAGTCCTGTAACGAACGACCTGGAAGGTGGACGTGCGGCTGGTTGGATTAGATCGCAGTGTTACGAAGGTAAATGTCTGATTTATCTGTGCTTTGTTCAGGTGAGCTACTGATAAAAATGCCTACTTTATAAAATTTATCTGATTGTTTTACAACTTCAATCTGTGTTTCGTATGGTAATTTTGGGTTACAGATTCTTGTAGAAAAATGACAATACTGAAATCTATATGTGTGATGAGTTATGCATAATTTTAGGCAAAATGCTGATTCATCTGTGCCTGATTGATATGGTAAAACACTATATGAATCATTAAAAAAATAGATTTTCCCTTTACTAGCACAAAAGGAGCTGTTTAGTGGCGTAATTGTGCTACTGGAATTCAACCAAGAGAAGATTCAGATATAGTCCAAGAAGACCTCGACCTTCCTCTCGATGACGACAGCTTTTGGATAGAAACTTCTTCAATAGATGAAAAAGTTATAACTCCAAAGTTCACCAGAGATGTCCTATTGACCTTTCATCAGAAAAGTGTCGGTGATCGTTCAAGTTCTGACGATGAGGATATATTTGGGTTATAAAGCATCAATACTGTAAACGGACAAAAGTATCTGACATTATGTGATGTGATGAAGATTATATGATTACTCCATCTTCCTCAAAAAATTCAAGATCTCGTCATCAAGAAAACGACTTTGAGGAAGACAGTGCGAAAAGTTAAGTCATAAGTCATTTATTGGTTAAGAATAAAGTTTAAACGTCAATTATTTTATGGTAGATATACAATATACAACTGATTGTATTTACATTATTCAAATATAAATAAAACTAAAAACTTAAATAATAACTTCATAGCTATTAATAATAAATAACAGTTCATAAAACTCTTCATAACTGTAGAACGATTGCTCGATCAACCAGCGCTTGAGGCGAGATTTAAAGCTACCTAAGGAAGGCGCCATGATGATCTGCCCGGGGAGCTTGTTATAGATCCTGGGACCCATCACGTGCGTGGACTTGTCCGTCCGCGCCAGGCTGCGGGACTGCTCCGCGAGCTTGTCTCTCCTTCTGGTGGGGTACGAGTGTCTGCTGCCCACTACTTGGTACGCGGCCAGGTTTGATCGGACGTATACCGCTACTTGGTATATCGCCAATGATGGCAACGCCAGGATGCTTAGCTTCACGAAATATGGACGTGCATGCTCCTCCTGTGGAATTTTGGCAATGGCTCGAACTGCTCGTTTCTGGAGCCTTAACGCCCGCTCCCATTCCGCGGCTCTGCCGAACAGTTCCGCTCCATACTGCGGTATGGAGTGAACGGTGGCAAAGTAGCACATTCTTACAACTTTTGCAGATACCACTTTGGCGACTCTGCTCAGTGCGAAGCACGCACTGCTCATCCTACCGCACACTTTGTCAATATGGCTTTCCCAGGTTAAGCCCCTGTCGATCTCATAGCCGAGAAAAGTTGTCGCTGACACCTGGTCTAACCTTCTACCTTCCACGTTAACCGACAACGGTATGGTGGTATGTCCGGCCAAGTTAAAATGGACAAAATTCGTTTTTGATAAGTTTAGAGCTAGGCCGTTGTTCTTAAACCACCCTGCTAGTTGTGAGGTGGTAATGTTTATTTTCTTCTCCAGAACTTCAGAACTTGGTGCGACGCGTTTGTACCTTCATTTTCATATGATTTTAGAATTATGAAAAATGAGTATATAAGTATACAGAACTATAATAGTCACTTGCACACAATTAAAGAGAGAGAATTAAAAAGTATATGTAGCTTAGTTTTTTTTAATAATATTGTTTATCTTATCATAATGTATACTGTAGGTATATGATAAATTATAATAGTTTTCCTTAAATGAGACAATTGCAGTTGTTGAAATATGATTTTTTTTAAATAAAGAGTTGTTTTTTATTTTTGTATTTCTAATTCTGATTCATCTGTAACAAATTCTGATTTATCTGGACACAAAATATTTTAACGTCCCTATTATAATAATTTATAGAAACGAGTCCCTCATCCAAATATATGTTATTTGGTATACCTATTTCCATTAAACATCATGTTACCCACCTAAAAGTAAAATAATTTTTTGGCCAGATGAATCAGTCGAAGAATGAATACAAAAAGAAAAAAAAAAAGTGCATTGGTATGATACGCAATAACTACCGATTTACCGACACTCTACTCATGTAGAGCTATCTAGTTTTTATTAAAAAGAGTTGAATTTGTTATTAATTATCGGAAATTATTAAAGTAAAAAACAACCACAAATTGTTGATAATTACTTGAGTAAGTCTTCAAACAGTTATCTTTAAATTTGATGGTTCTAAAAGTTAGTAGAATAAGTTGACAATCTCACAGGTAATGTTGTTGCTAAAGCGAGCAATTTACGGTTGGTTGGTGGCGGCGCGGCGCGGTGGAGATCTGATGCATCAATTACTCCGTAATAAACGCCGTAACGAAGACAAACGCAAGGAAATATGACGACACAGTGCGGGGCACGCGGGGGAGCAGGGGAGTGGGGATACGTGGATATACTTGTGTTGGTGTGCAATAAAGATATATATTTTTAATTCCTTCACAGACTCTCGGGCCTTACGCCCGGTATTTTTAAGGCATCAGTGGGGCCGTAGCCAACACTGAGAGGCCTTTTACAATATTATAGGTACTTAAAATTAAGTAAAAATTACAGATAGAGGATGTTAGGTATATAAAGTAACTATTGCAGACATGGTATTAATATTATAGGCTATTGTGTTGAGTTGTTCATTGACTTAATTAAACTGGTCTATTGTACGAGGAACGGCACCCGCCAGTTATGCCTCATTCATAAAAATTATAGCGGGTGATGACTTGCCACTCACTAAATGGGCCCTCCACAAAAGGCAGCCTAAGATGACGCCGGAAGGGCAACATTGGTGTGAGTGGCTTAGGGTGTCGAGAGGTGTGCTGCGCGTTCTCTGAGCGGTACTAGCGGCGTTATGCCCTTTAACACTTCCACCCTGGAGCTTAGGTACTGAGCTCTTGCGTCTGCCACTCCCGGACGGCCAATCAAGGCAAGCCGGGAGGCAGGGGGTCTCATTTAGCCCCCAGGGAATCGGGGTCCGCGGTGACGCCACTCACCGACGACTCGCCATGAAGTCGCCCCTGCGGTTTTATTATTATTATTATTAATCCTGCCAGCCGTGATTAATATCGGTCATTTACAAATAAAAGTTTGTTATAACAATAGCTGTTGACTATTTTAGCGACGACTTTTTTAAATCTATTCTCATATTCTAAGCCGTGAAACTTTGAAATAGTTAAAGTTAATAATCTCATTCAGATTATCTACCATAACTACATACCTATAAAATGTTGGCTATACGGGTTGATTAGCTCTATTTACCAGCAAAGACTATAAATACATAAGGTATTTATTCCATGTCCTTATGAGTAGTTATGTTCGCCCGTGTCCGCGCACGCAGCGAGTGGAAGCTGTCCGGCGCACATTCCAGCGCGTTACTCACTCGCCCGCTGCGCGGGGACTACCAGCGTCACATGGAAACATTATTGTTGCCTTCATGTACAACATAATATCTTTGAGAAAAATATTTGATCCTTCACTATTAAGTCAAGTATTTAAGTGAATCAGCACCAGTTCTAATGAATTGATTTTGTTTATAGTTGTGATGCTCTGTACGGCCAATAATATAATCACACATTATCATATGGCTTTGAAATAATTTACTTAGTATATTTTCATTTTGATTTATTCCGTAGCAAACTGTAAGCATGCTAGGTTCCAGCGCGTGGTACCCCGCACGGTCCATGGCTCGTTAATTTCCACTGACCCTTCCGCGTCATTGGGCCCGGATGAGTTAGCGAGACTAAACATATACCTACATGCTACTTGCTGGAAACATTTCAAATTTACAGCGAGTAAATTAAACAATGCCCTTCAACTTAAAACTTCTCAGCTAACGCCCATAATATAACTTGGCATGCGAAGCCCGTTATTCTAACAAATACTAAAATAAGTTCAAGTATGATGTTGTTAATTTGAAGTGAACTTGCTCGATAGCCCGGTCTGTTCCTAAGGCCGCTGTCTTAGTGTCGTCCCTGTGATTGCCTATATACTCTCCTATCAGTAAGGACGGCTCTGCATGTAGTCGTGAAGTGACGCCTCGTTTGTTACCTGACGGAGTGCCGCCACACTCACATCCACTTTATGGCGCACAACATACGGCGCAAATAGGAACCAATGGACGGACGAGCGTGATCGATCGCCGAAACAATCTTATTTGTACCGTGTTCTAATTTCAATCATCAATTATTGTTACATTACATAGACAACATACTAGATTTGAACGTTCTCAAGACTGAATTAATAAGTTGTCACATTATTTATCTCCAGACTATAAGGTTACAGGTTAATTTTTAGTTACTAACCACTACATAATTTTATTTACCTACGTATAGCGATTAACCCCCAAATTCGAAATAAACATAAGCTAATGTGACTAGACTAGCTGGAAATGATTCAAGCCCAACAAAAATACAAAAAACATGATATCCAAATGCAAACAAAACCACACAACGTTTTTAATCTTTATTCGCGCTTTACAGCGAGCGGAACAAAAAAATAATCCCGCGATATCACGAAACCCGAGACAGGAATTAATCGGTCCGTGCGAGTGTACTGCGTCCGGCGGAACGATAAAAGCACATCGTTCATTCATTTCATTCGCGCCGGAGAACGAATGGAAACAAAACGCCAGCGAGGACATTAATCTGCCTGTCCGGGATTAGAACCCGGCGCTGACCGCTCCGGGACTCGAACCACTGACGCACTGCCACTCGAGCTGGGACAATATAAATCGAAGGATTTTACACAATCTTAGATTTTGGGTTTCGTCCAGCTTACACTCAATAAAGGAATCCTTAGATCAGAAACAGAATGTAATATCAGTGTTTGTGGTTGCGCGTGGAGAGGACATGTTGACTGTACTCTGCTCTGTGACGCTGCTTCGGACGGACAAAGAGAATACGCATTCTGATTCACATATACGAACACTGTGGGTACTGTTTATTGGATGGTTGTGACAATTCAATTGTTACAACTGAGGATTAATGATTGAAAGTCACAATATTATGGGATTATGGTTAATATAATTTTATACACTTCAATATATAATGTAAGAAAGTACCTACCTGGCCACGAAACTAAGCCTGCTAAAGTATCCAGTGTCCAACTTGGGTATTGGAGGATGGTAATGTAGTCTGGTTTAGGAGCCAATAAATCAGGTAATTAACCGTCTGCGAGGTATTGGCAGCCGTCTTGCTGATTTATCGGCCGGCTTCTCTGACTGGGGTTTGTCCTTATATTTAATTGGCCTGTCGACTATAAATTATTCGTATCAAGCTGAAAAATGGAGCTCAAAACTTAGGAGACATGATTACCAATGCTATCTAATATGACTTTGAACATATTATTTTTTAAATGGAAACATTTTGCGCTTGACTCCAATTCATCTGACAGTAAACGATCCTAATGTGATTAATGAAGTGATTTTGCCCTTTTCAGCCATTTTGGTCAGTCCGCCAGTGTATCAGAGTAGGTGGTGGAGCGATGTCTGACCTGAGTCCGGAGACGTGCTGCGTGGGCGCGCCGTGCTCGCCGAGCCAGGTGAGCACGGGCGGCGGCGAGCCGTGCGCTGCGCACGCCACGCGCGCGCCCGAGCTGTTGGAGAAGTACAGCCGCGCGGGCGGCTCCGACACGAACATCAGCTGGGACGATGACGCGCACGCTGGGGACAACGAAACAAGACAAGTTAGTATAACTATTTATCACATAATTCTATTTACTAAAGACCTGTAATTCAATTGGATTTGTACCGCCATAAGAAATTTCTAGTACCTTAACGAGGGACAACGCTTGGTTCAAATATTCTTCATTAGCCAACAGTTGTTGACTTATTTAAGAAGGAACTTCATGTTGTAGCTTACATCAACAACTTATAATACAAACAAGAAAAATATTTAAAGAATGTACTTATTGAAAAAAAGGATAAATCATCTTTTCTTTCAAAAAATTCCCCAAATTAGTACATCAACACTTTCACCTTCCAACCTGTGGGTAAAGCACTGTCAGTACACGCATCACCCGGTAACGAGTATATAACATGGAGCAGCGTGTGACGCCGCGCGCCGGCAGCGATACAGTATGAACAATTCATGCAGCTGTCACCGCCAGAATACATCAATTCTGATGTACACGTTAATTAACCTCCCTCCCCCTCTTCCCTCGCGTCCCTCCTCCTCTCGCCTGCTAAGGTTTCCAAGTTGATCCTCGTCTCCATGTCCCGGTGACGCGTATAATTGTTTACGCCCTCGAGCTGTAATTGAGTAAATATAACACACACAGCCTTTACATAATTATTATAACACGTAATATATTACATTCCGAGATATTAGGAAGAGCTGTCATCGCTTCTTACAGACAAGCTTCGGTATAAATTCTAAAATCCAGTTTCTTGAGAAACCATTTTCGTCATCGAAGATTCAATTCCATCTGATGCCAATTAAAACAATACAAATAACTGATTTCGTTCTAATTAACAGCGAGACAACAAATAGGAAAATATGATTTCGATGAACAGAAATAATTGTATTATTCGATATGCTCGATGGTGATAATACAAGCTGGAATTTATTTAATTCTCACGTGCATATATAACCAGCGAGCATGCATGCGTGACCTGAGTGTGAAATACACATATTTATTATATATTTTAGCACACAACGTTTTCAAATTAAATGTAATCGAAATTTCCAATGACTGCTAGTGTTCCATTACATTCAAGTATCTATTTGATAATAGTGAGTATTTTAAGTATCAGTAAAGTGGGATAGAATGGAGTGAACATAATTGTTTAGTAAATGTTAGCTTTCCCGATCAGGGAGCAAACTGGCAGCCAGCCAGCAGGACAGCGGAGGAAGCACCTAGCGCCGGGATCTATGTTACTTTTACACGCTGAATTCTTCTTAAACCGTTAATTTCTTTACGAGGTACTTAATTTTTGGAACACAAAGTTTTGAGTGTAACTGAAAAGTCAGTAATCTTCTTTTAATACCATCGTTTGCTCCAAAATCAAGCTTCCAAGACAAATTGTCTCTCTTTTATGAGTTTTGCCATAAAATAAGATTTGTTAAAGATTAGTGAAGTGCCTGAGCGCGGCGAGCGCACAAACCTTAATAAATGGGCGGTGATGTACGAGCTGTAGCCGCGCTATGTGCGTATACACCGGCTATATATCCGTGCAATAATGTCCCGGCGCCGCTCCGGCTACATCCATCTTCATAACCGCCACTAAATCTAATAAAACGCGACAAACACATAGTCCAGGAGGCAGATATGATCCATTTTTTATGTCAAATGAGACCTGACTTTAATATCCTGTATGACGGCGGGAAACTTAATAAAAACGGAATTACTCGGGCCGAGCTTAGAGGGGCTCAGGCGAAGGAGCACTCAAATTTACTGCGTCGTCTCCTGCACTATAAAAAGAGCGTTAGAACGTGTTAGGAGCACGTAAAATATAGCTATTAGTGATGGTGTCCGCCTCTGTCGATAGCGCCGCCGCCACCGCCGCGAGCCTGCGAGCCTGCGACCCACCTCACCTCGGAGGAGGAGAGCATCTCCACGCCACTTCAAAGCTACGAAATGTGGACGGAATGTACCTATTAAGGCGTTTATTTATATTATGCTATGTATGTCGACAAAGGAAGTGATTAATAGTAATGAACATGACAATTTTCGTATAATAATAAATCGAAGTCTATTGTTAAAAAATATATTCTACGTACTTGCTGAATTTTTGAGTTCCAAGCAACAAGAGAAACGTACACAACACAGCCAGTTATGCACAGTAGTTATGCGCCGGGGAAGTCACGCATAAATTTAACTATTCAAATATAGTCTGTATCAGTACACTTACATATGGCTTCATTTTTACGAATATTATTTTATCTGTTAATGAATCCAGGTATGAACATTGATCAGTAAGTATCGACACCCCGTGTCCCTCCACTGAGCTGCCAGGTGCTCAATATTATTTTATGTGAGTTTGGTCCGAGGGGGTGCGGGGTGCGGGGTGCGAGGTACGGGGGCTTACGGCGTTACTTTATTACCCGTTCATCGAACAATCGACTTTGGGCACAACTTCGCTACTTCAACCAACTCCTGCCGACTTGGAGGCAGTTACGATTCTATGTATTTTATATTTGTACATTTTGAACCAAGGATGCTAAAGCTACTTTATAAAATAAGTTTTCAGATCTATCAAGAATACACCGAAACCAATAAATTACAATAGCCCAACAATAAATTAATCCATATAATCGCGGGATTTGCACTTTTGACACCCACAGCACAAAATAATATTATATAAAATTTTAATTTGTCGAATCGTTTTGACGTGACAACGTCTTATAAATTGGTTTGCCGGGTGACACTTCAAGAAACTGCGTTACGCTCCGCTCACGTTATGCGCTCACAATGAGAGCGAGTGAGAGGCACGCGTCCCTTCCACTCGGGCATGGTTAGCCCGCCTAAGAGCGAGAGAGACAGACATAAAAATTATTATTATATGACTATACTATACGAATGAATATTCACATTAAAATTATTTTACCACTCAAAGTCGTTGTCACGTAAAACTTTCGCCCGTATACCGACTTTACAGGCAACCAATTTTTTTTTAATTTCACAAAAGTTCCCATGCCTATGTCGGCAAGTCCCTTTGAAGAGTGTTCCTGTCCAAGGATGAATAGTTGGCAGACAAGAATGTGCGCTACTTGTTGTTTGCGTGCGTCGAGCTTCACCAACGTTCCTATCGAGCGGACAGAGTTTAATAAGATTCTTAGTTAAATAAAAGGAAACCAAGACAGTTTACATATTTAATTATATATTAACTAGTTTTTTAATAGTTTTTTTAATACAACTATTTACTTCTAAACCATATAATCACATAATCATTATATATCATATCACAGGGTTGGTGAAGTGACCAAGTTATGTAAGAATCAAATTAATACACACAGGAATTTTCATTATAATCATATTTAACATGTATGCAATAAAGTGCATTTACAATACATAGGTAAAAATAATGCTATCATCCATTGAACAAGCGTCTTGTTCGTCTCCTCACTCCCAATACTAAAAAAACTAAAATTGTTGAAAATCCAATACAAGTTGAACACTACCTTACGTTTTCAAATAAATACTCGATTAAGGCCAATTTCGCAAATTGATCGGAGCGCCCTCTCGTGGATGTAATCGTTAAAGTTAAATGAATAGTTCCGTATTACCGCCCTCTAGCGGCCCTTCGAGGCCCTAAACAAGGCTGTTACGCGGACCCTACTGCTTAGGAGATGGTGCAAATAGTAAGATGATAATATTGTATAATATCTTTGAAAGTTTTTACTGCACCTCGGTGACCTGTACCTCGGTGACGGACAGCTCTCGGAGGCAGAAAATATGAGAAAAAATATCTATGAACAGATTTTCCAACTCATTCTCAACTCGTCAAGAAATTATAATAAAAACAAATTATTCCGATTAGATTACACAAAGCCTACAATAAGTGGAGTTTCTAATGTAAGAAAAAAATTACCCACAATTCGCCTCTCGTGTCTTGAGCCACTGCTGAAAGGTCTTTGATATGCCAATATGCATGCACGACATGGTCCTATTCGCAAATTGAAATTCGCCCTGCGGGGCGGAGCCAGGCCGGCCCCGTGTCGGCGCCGTGTCGGGCCCGGAACGGGTCGGAGCCGGGTGCCTTACTAATCAGGACGTGATTTGTAAGCAATACTACCCTCATTGGAATACATTAACGGATCTAAGAAGGTACACTGCGGAACATACAGGAAGTGGATCAAGGCAGCTGTTGTAGAGAAGTGATATTGGAATAATTGTAGATCAATACATATCTTACGGCCTTATATTTTTGATACAAAAAACAAATTTCTTTCATTTATCGAGAAAACTAAAGGAACATAATTCGAGTATAAAGAAAACCAATCAGAAAATATTTTCTGTATTGAACATTTTGCAGCTACTTGTATTCATGGCAGACGTTACATAACGATGGAAGGCAGTAATAGGTTGATTATATACGTCATGTTTGTTTAACAACTCGGTCCTTGGTCCGCTGTAGGCCGCCAGGGGTGTAGGCAATAACAACAAACGACGCATTCCTACTTTCACGCACCAATTGATTCCATTCAAGAAGGCTTACTTACAAAATGAAAACACTGAATTTTATCGAATTTTATAAATTGGAACCTCTTATATATTTAGCACCCGTTTTACACTACAGCTATAAAAGTGCTATATAAACTTTCAAGAGTCATCGAACACTTTTCCCGCCAAACGCCATTAAGCGAAAAATACACTTAAAGCGAGAAGCAATTACTGTCTCGCTCTTATCTCCTAATCTCCCCCCTCTACGTACCCCGCTACAAACGCTTGACTCATCATTTCGAATAGCGCTCGCTTTGCTCGCTCGTAAAGCCGTATGTTGAGAGAAGACTAAATTATTTGGAGACTCCTTAACTACCTATCTAAGGAGTAGTTTGTACTTTAAAAATAAATTATTCTTCAATGACTAGTCTGTAGAGGAATAAATTTACTGTAGGAGTTTTTAATGAACCGAGTTGATATGACAAAACATCAAGCTCATGGCTGCTTAAGTATTTGTCAACTAGTTAGTGAAACCATTACGAAAGGTCATGGGTATATCTGTCATAGCGACGGAATAATCAAGTCCTAATATACCTACTTGAAATAATGGTATATTGTTATATGACATATCTTACACATACGATATAGAATATCATGCAGTCCACTGAGCTGTGTGTCGCGGAGTGGCGCAGCTCGTCCCGCGGGACATCAAACACTCGTATATCTAAACGCCGCTATAAACTCGCATGAAGCGCGGAGACACTCATTAAATTAGTTTATGCTCGTCTCGTGCACTAAATGTTGGCAAATAAATGTGGTGGAGAGTACCGGCTGATGGTGGCAGGTGGCAGCTACTGGAACCAAGCTGGTCGACATTTGTGAGCTAGTTTTTTTTTCTAGTAAGGACTTACTTTGCTTCTATCGAACTGTTTTCTAAGACTTCCAATTGACTGATAATAAAGCTGTATTGACGCAAATTAATGTTCCTTCTTTCCAAATTTAAGAAGACAACTTGAAATTCCCTAAAACACAGGAATAAATAATATCGTTGACCGATTCAAATTACTTTCACAGTGTGTGTTTCTATAGCTACCAGTCTCTTGGTAGTAATGTGATAAGAGCGTGTTACCACGTAAGGAGCATGTTATGGCTGCAACGAAGTGACTCCGCTCGCTAACTGGTCTCCAGGTGAACACTTCATACTGCTAGTCTGTTCTACATATGTAGACATACATACATATTGTCAGAGAACAGTCACCACACTTCAATAAAACGGATAAAAATATCACAACACTTCACTTGAACACTAGATAATTGTTTTATTAATACTTATTTTTAAGTATATTACAAAACAAGAACGAAATGTAGTCTACTCGTATTTTAAGACAGTTTAATTACAGTTTAATCGCACATAATGATGTTTAGGTGCTAATATTGTCCACAATTATAATACAGCTGTTTATGTTGTCTGTGTTTGTGTGTATTTGCACACGTACGAACACTTCAAGGAAATTACTATTTGCTCCACCTACTTGATATCAAGAAGCAGTTGTCGTGAATGGTCACTAATGAAGTAAAGCTAACATGTATCACATGTTAACTAGTGCTAAAATATGTATATTTTTTACAATAAACAGTTAAAATATAATTTAAAATCTATATCTATACTAAAATTATAATTATGAAGCTAAAGAGTTTGTTTGTTTGTTTGAACGCTCTAATCTCAGGAACTACTGGTGCGAATTGAAAAATTATTTTTGTGGTGAATAGACCATTTATCGACAAAGGCTTTAGGCTATATAACATTACGTTGCAACTAATAGAAGCGAAGAATCAATGGAAAGTCTGGAAAAAACGGGGAAAATTATTCATCTTTGAGGGCATCCGTGAGCTGCTAAAACGGTTCAAGTCGTGGGTGACAGCTATAATTTATAAAGCTGAAGATGTTGTTTATGATGCCCATAATAACTATTCCACGCGGACGAAGTCGCAGGCTCAGCTAGTTATGAATAAAACGATTGGCCTGAATGAGCTTATTTCATATAATATTTGTGTGGTAACATTATCTCTCCCTACGATCCCTAACAAGGTTGGTATCAAACACAAACTTCCCCCATCTTGATAACTGATGAATACGCTATCTACCCCCCCCCCCTCCTCCTACCCGCAGACAGGGGGGGGGACTCATTAAAACACAACTTTTGTTTTCGCCTACATATTGAATGTATGAGCCTACCTTGGCTGTGATTATATTATTATGTCTGGGCATTCAATGATTATTTATGATTGCGATTCTAAAGCACCATCTATTTAAATAATAATATGAATTGAGAATTCAACTGTATAATGTTCGTATTATTATTGCATCTTATTTGCATTAATTACTAACAAATAATTTCTATTACTTAATCATACGTAAACCATCTATGTATAAGTACCTACAATGTAAATGAACTTTCATTCTGTGATAAATTTAAAAACTCAGTTTAAAAGTTGCAACTTCATATGAATCTATGTGTGCATGAAAGTTTCCCGGTGAGTTCCAGTAGCCAGCTACAGTGTATGAGCTAAGGGCACGCGCACACTGAGCGCAATTTGAGTTGCGTAATTACGCCGTCAGAGGTCGCGCCACTTCCGGTGCGCGGCGGAAGTGGCGCGCGCCAGGCGAGGGCGCCATTGTTTTAGCCACACTAAAATAAAGTTTAAATTATTATATGTGGGGAATTACTGCCGATACAGATTGCTACCACAAAAATGATGGTTATGCATGTATTAGCTCAATGGTATGCTAAATATTAAAAAATTACATACACACCAAAATGTCTAGAAATTGATTTTAACACGGAATGGGTTTGACCGTAATTCGCATGATGGTAAGCAATCATTACGGTCAAGAATGGAGCCTGCTTACCCAGTAAGAACCGATTCACTCTCGCTTTGCAGATAAGTATAACTACAATTTGATAATTATTTTTATATTCGTTTCCAGATTTAAAGCAGCAGATAACACAACAAGCAACTCAAACAGTGTGTTTTTATTTTGAGAAAATGAAAATTAAACGTAGCTGACTTAAGGCTGTCGTACTTATTGGCCCATGTTAGTCATCTGAAAATACAAATTCAAAATACAAGATACATTCACGGTCGCTGAAGATGCCAGTGTCGGAATGTGAGGACAGGCAGCAGGCGGGGCCGGGGCGTGTGGCTAGTGTGAAGCGAGCTACGTGTGACGGATATTTAGAGGAAATACCGACGTACTAACGGAAACATTTTTATATACATCTATGAAGTTAAGTCTAGTAGGTCATGTATTTCTTATTTATTTTTAAAATACCGACGTACTAACGGAAACATTTTTATATACATCTATGAAGTTAAGTCTAGTAGGTCATGTATTTCTTATTTATTTATAAAATACCGACGTACTAACGGAAACATTTTTATATACATCTATGAAGTTAAGTCTAGTAGGTCATGTATTTCTTATTTATTTATAAAATACCGACGTACTAACGGAAACATTTTTATATACATCTATGAAGTTAAGTCTAGTAGGTCATGTATTTCTTATTTATTTATAAAATACCGACGTACTAACGGAAACATTTTTATATACATCTATGAAGTTAAGTCTAGTAGGTCATGTATTTCTTATTTATTTTTAAAATACCGACGTACTAACGGAAACATTTTTATATACATCTATGAAGTTAAGTCTAGCAGGCCATGTATTTCTTATTTATTTATAAAATACCGACGTACTAACGGAAACATTTTTATATACATCTATGAAGTTAAGTCTAGTAGGTCATGTATTTCTTATTTATTTTTAAAATACCGACGTACTAACGGAAACATTTTTATAAACATCTATGAAGTTAAGTCTAGTAGGTCATGTATTTCTTATTTATTTTTAAAATACCGACGTACTAACGGAAACATTTTTATATACATCTATGAAGTTAAGTCTAGTAGGTCATGTATTTCTTATTTATTTTTAAAATACCGACGTACTAACGGAAACATTTTTATATACATCTATGAAGTTAAGTCTAGTAGGTCATGTATTTCTTATTTATTTATAAAATACCGACGTACTAACGGAAACATTTTTATATACATCTATGAAGTTAAGTCTAGTAGGTCATGTATTTCTTATTTATTTTTAAAATACCGACGTACTAACGGAAACATTTTTATATACATCTATGAAGTTAAGTCTAGTAGGTCATGTATTTCTTATTTATTTATAAAATACCGACGTACTAACGGAAACATTTTTATATACATCTATGAAGTTAAGTCTAGTAGGTCATGTATTTCTTATTTATTTATAAAATACCGACGTACTAACGGAAACATTTTTATATACATCTATGAAGTTAAGTCTAGTAGGTCATGTATTTCTTATTTATTTATAAAATACCGACGTACTAACGGAAACATTTTTATATACATCTATGAAGTTAAGTCTAGTAGGTCATGTATTTCTTATTTATTTTTAAAATACCGACGTACTAACGGAAACATTTTTATATACATCTATGAAGTTAAGTCTAGCAGGTCATGTATTTCTTATTTATTTATAAAATACCGACGTACTAACGGAAACATTTTTATATACATCTATGAAGTTAAGTCTAGTAGGTCATGTATTTCTTATTTATTTTTAAAATACCGACGTACTAACGGAAACATTTTTATATACATCTATGAAGTTAAGTCTAGCAGGTCATGTATTTCTTATTTATTTATAAAATACCGACGTACTAACGGAAACATTTTTATATACATCTATGAAGTTAAGTCTAGCAGGTCATGTATTTCTTATTTATTTATAAAATACCGACGTACTAACGGAAACATTTTTATATACATCTATGAAGTTAAGTCTAGTAGGTCATGTATTTCTTATTTATTTTTAAAATACCGACGTACTAACGGAAACATTTTTATATACATCTATGAAGTTAAGTCTAGTAGGTCATGTATTTCTTATTTATTTATAAAATACCGACGTACTAACGGAAACATTTTTATATACATCTATGAAGTTAAGTCTAGTAGGTCATGTATTTCTTATTTATTTATAAAATACCGACGTACTAACGGAAACATTTTTATATACATCTATGAAGTTAAGTCTAGTAGGTCATGTATTTCTTATTTATTTTTAAAATACCGACGTACTAACGGAAACATTTTTATATACATCTATGAAGTTAAGTCTAGTAGGTCATGTATTTCTTATTTATTTATAAAATACCGACGTACTAACGGAAACATTTTTATATACATCTATGAAGTTAAGTCTATCAGGTCATGTATTTCTTATTTATTTATAAAATACCGACGTACTAACGGAAACATTTTTATATACATCTATGAAGTTAAGTCTAGCAGGTCATGTATTTCTTATTTATTTATAAAATACCGACGTACTAACGGAAACATTTTTATATACATCTATGAAGTTAAGTCTAGCAGGTCATGTATTTCTTATTTATTTATAAAATACCGACGTACTAACGGAAACATTTTTATATACATCTATGAAGTTAAGTCTAGTAGGTCATATATTTCTTATTTATTTTTAAAATACCGACGTACTAACGGAAATATTTTTATATACATCTATGAAGTTAAGTCTAGTAGGTCATGTATTTCTTATTTATTTATAAAATACCGACGTACTAACGGAAACATTTTTATATACATCTATGAAGTTAAGTCTAGTAGGTCATGTATTTCTTATTTATTTTTAAAATACCGACGTACTAACGGAAACATTTTTATATACATCTATGAAGTTAAGTCTAGTAGGTCATGTATTTCTTATTTATTTTTATAATACCGACGTACTAACGGAAACATTTTTATATACATCTATGAAGTTAAGTCTAGTAGGTCATGTATTTCTTATTTATTTATAAAATACCGACGTACTAACGGAAACATTTTTATATACATCTATGAAGTTAAGTCTAGTAGGTCATGTATTTCTTATTTATTTATAAAATACCGACGTACTAACGGAAACATTTTTATATACATCTATGAAGTTAAGTCTAGTAGGTCATGTATTTCTTATTTATTTTTAAAATACCGACGTACTAACGGAAACATTTTTATATACATCTATGAAGTTAAGTCTAGTAGGTCATGTATTTCTTATTTATTTATAAAATACCGACGTACTAACGGAAACATTTTTATATACATCTATGAAGTTAAGTCTAGTAGGTCATGTATTTCTTATTTATTTATAAAATACCGACGTACTAACGGAAACATTTTTATATACATCTATGAAGTTAAGTCTAGTAGGTCATGTATTTCTTATTTATTTATAAAATACCGACGTACTAACGGAAACATTTTTATATACATCTATGAAGTTAAGTCTAGTAGGTCATGTATTTCTTATTTATTTTTAAAATACCGACGTACTAACGGAAACATTTTTATATACATCTATGAAGTTAAGTCTAGCAGGTCATGTATTTCTTATTTATTTATAAAATACCGACGTACTAACGGAAACATTTTTATATACATCTATGAAGTTAAGTCTAGTAGGTCATGTATTTCTTATTTATTTATAAAATACCGACGTACTAACGGAAACATTTTTATATACATCTATGAAGTTAAGTCTAGTAGGTCATGTATTTCTTATTTATTTTTAAAATACCGACGTACTAACGGAAACATTTTTATATACATCTATGAAGTTAAGTCTAGTAGGTCATGTATTTCTTATTTATTTATAAAATACCGACGTACTAACGGAAACATTTTTATATACATCTATGAAGTTAAGTCTAGTAGGTCATGTATTTCTTATTTATTTTTAAAATACCGACGTACTAACGGAAACATTTTTATATACATCTATGAAGTTAAGTCTAGTAGGTCATGTATTTCTTATTTATTTATAAAATACCGACGTACTAACGGAAACATTTTTATATACATCTATGAAGTTAAGTCTAGTAGGTCATGTATTTCTTATTTATTTTTAAAATACCGACGTACTAACGGAAACATTTTTATATACATCTATGAAGTTAAGTCTAGTAGGTCATGTATTTCTTATTTATTTATAAAATACCGACGTACTAACGGAAACATTTTTATATACATCTATGAAGTTAAGTCTAGTAGGTCATGTATTTCTTATTTATTTATAAAATACCGACGTACTAACGGAAACATTTTTATATACATCTATGAAGTTAAGTCTAGTAGGTCATGTATTTCTTATTTATTTTTAAAATACCGACGTACTAACGGAAACATTTTTATATACATCTATGAAGTTAAGTCTAGTAGGTCATGTATTTCTTATTTATTTTTAAAATACCGACGTACTAACGGAAACATTTTTATATACATCTATGAAGTTAAGTCTAGTAGGTCATGTATTTCTTATTTATTTTTAAAATACCGACGTACTAACGGAAACATTTTTATATACATCTATGAAGTTAAGTCTAGTAGGTCATGTATTTCTTATTTATTTATAAAATACCGACGTACTAACGGAAACATTTTTATATACATCTATGAAGTTAAGTCTAGTAGGTCATGTATTTCTTATTTATTTTTAAAATACCGACGTACTAACGGAAACATTTTTATATACATCTATGAAGTTAAGTCTAGTAGGTCATGTATTTCTTATTTATTTATAAAATACCGACGTACTAACGGAAACATTTTTATATACATCTATGAAGTTAAGTCTAGTAGGTCATGTATTTCTTATTTATTTATAAAATACCGACGTACTAACGGAAACATTTTTATATACATCTATGAAGTTAAGTCTAGCAGGTCATGTATTTCTTATTTATTTTTAAAATACCGACGTACTAACGGAAACATTTTTATATACATCTATGAAGTTAAGTCTAGCAGGTCATGTATTTCTTATTTATTTTTAAAATACCGACGTACTAACGGAAACATTTTTATATACATCTATGAAGTTAAGTCTAGTAGGTCATGTATTTCTTATTTATTTATAAAATACCGACGTACTAACGGAAACATTTTTATATACATCTATGAAGTTAAGTCTAGTAGGTCATGTATTTCTTATTTATTTATAAAATACCGACGTACTAACGGAAACATTTTTATATACATCTATGAAGTTAAGTCTAGTAGGTCATGTATTTCTTATTTATTTTTAAAATACCGACGTACTAACGGAAACATTTTTATATACATCTATGAAGTTAAGTCTAGTAGGTCATGTATTTCTTATTTATTTTTAAAATACCGACGTACTAACGGAAACATTTTTATATACATCTATGAAGTTAAGTCTAGCAGGTCATGTATTTCTTATTTATTTTTAAAATATCAATTTTATAAACAATAATTATACAATATGTGACACAACATAATTTGAAGACATGTTTCATGTTAAGGGATGAAAATATGAATGTGTTGCTTTGCTTACTTTTTTGTTACCTTAAATTTAATAGCCTAGTATAGGACGCGGAAATCCAGCGCCACACACAGCGATAATTATGTAACATAAGTACATGATCTCTTTCTTGGCGCCTACCAGTCATAAACACACGTAGAACTGAATGTATTATGACTTAATATGTAAATCTATGTCCACTCCACAACACATCACGTCGGGTCACCACTTTACCTCAATGTATATATGTAGGTAGCCCTGACTCCTCATCTAATTCTGTTATCTGACTCCTCAGTGGCGCATGGCCTGACACCTGGCAGGGGCTGTACTCGGGGCGTGACGTCACTGTATTTCCATAGAAACTACATTGGTACTTGGTTGACACGTGTATTCACAATATGTACAATTCGTCTTTTTCGCCCAGAGGCGAAGTGATGACTGTGTGAGCGGTGTATGCAACTGCTGACCGCGCGTAACTATACACCGCCACAGTACATTACATCCTCGTGTGGAGTGTAGCGATCAAAATTGTATTAGAGTCTAAGTATTTGATCAATAAAGTTATCTTTATCTTTAAATGAAATACTGTCAAAAAATACTAATTCATTATAATTATGAACACAATATTGGCATCGTATTGTTTGAAAGTCGGGATTGTTTCTCTAGGTAGGTCGGACCGCAAGTTTACAAACTTCACGGAGAGTCGTCGCGGGGGAATTTCGTGCGTGCTGGAGACTTTAGATGTAGGTAAAATATTACCAAACATAGTTTAGTAGAAAATGTGATAATGAAGTGTGGTTCCAGAATTTATTGATATTCAATACATCATCATCTACAGCTGCTAGGTATCATACGCCTCCTTTTTGCATATACCAGGTGCAGCACAGCGATTTTGTTATAATATTTTGTGAAATATTTGCTTTTTTGTCTTTAATTGCATCCTAGTTCTATAAAACTAAAATTTGGCTTGAAACGTTTGTTACTAATGACGTTTCTCGTCATATTAAGTTCTATACTTAGGTATCATTATAAATATTTGACTGCGCGTAGGAAACCACAGGCGTGAACAAGTTAGAATATACATACAATAATGTGTAATATTTGTACGTAATAATCTGCATTTGTTTTGTAATTTAAAAAGTAAACGATGTAATTACAAACTTTGTATGCCACAATGTAATACCACATTTATGAGCAAAAGTGTTTTGTCTATGCCAACAAAGATTTATAACCATCTACCAAAATGTATAAAGGATATATCACGACCTGGCATGTTTAAGTATCGACTAAAGTGTTTCTTATTGGAAAAGGCATACTACATGAACATGTATTTTAATGACAAGTTATAACTTATTTCAAAAAACTAAATATAATGACTCTTCCCTCGATATATATCTACGAGTCTGCAGTTCTAGTTAAGAAGAATATTAATAATTAAGAAGTTGTAAAGAGTAGACGTCGCGACACTAAGAACACAATTCGTGTACCAAAATGTAGACTACAAATGTACAGTAAGAGTACTTTTGTAATGAGGGTTGACATTTATAATAAACTTCCAAATTTGTTGAAAGAGATTACAAACGTAAATGTTTTCAAATATAAATTATAGAGATTGTTAATTGACAAAGTGTACTACACGATTGACGAATTTCTTAAGGACACAATGCAATATAATGACATTTAATTTAAACAGATATAATTCAATGAGGTATTATTAATATTGTAATTTTAATTTTATTTTTCCGTCGGTTTATTTATTTTTAATTAATACATGCATGTGTGATCACCCTCAAATTTATAATGTCATTTATGTTTATATGTTTCTTTTTTAATCTAGTTTACACAGATAATTTGTGCATACCTTAGCAGGTTGAAACGTGGCGCGCCTAACATTAATTTATTATGTATATAACATCTATTGTGATACCCATGTTTTGCACAAATAAATAAATTTAAATAAATAAAAAGAATAAGCGAGTGACACCGGGTACAGCGAGTCTCGCGCCAACTCCCGCCTGCGCCGGTAGTACGCGCCGCTACTTATACACCAGATGTGCTCATTAATCATCTAGAACCCATAGTAACACAAACACAGTTATTGCAGGCCAGTTTGTTAATAACTGTTTTTATGTATGTGAAATGCAATATGCTAATTTGCCTTTAATTACCACTCAAAATTTTAAGAAGTAATCTAACAATCAGTACCAAGAACTTAATAATAAAATAAACAGCACTCTACAGATACCTAAGTAAATATGATTTTATTAATAAATCCCAAGACGTGGCGCTCAAGTGCAAAGTTCCCAGTGTACGTACCGACACAGACCTCTCAGTCGATGTTGATATAATCGAGAGTATCGAGTTATCGCGCTACTTCCGAACGATCTAAGTACTCGAAGTGAAGAACGAGTTTACACTTGCAGTTTATCTTGTAACTATCTAGAAGTAGTTACTTGATCTCGTAAGTAGAAGTTGTTGAGCTGTTGAGAAAAGATAAACAATTTCATACAAATACAAATACAAATACAAATTATTTATTTATAACTCCATAGTTACAAGTCAGAATACGTCATGTACATGTATTGTTTACAATAGTAAACTTAATAATTTAAGTTTAAAAGTATTGTACTTATATAAAGAAAAATTCATTATGAGATACAATGCAATAAAGATTATGTCAAAATTATAAATGTCAATAATATCAAATATATGTCAAAAGAATCTTTAACTTATTCATATGTCCGTGCTGTAAGAATTAGGTATGTTTAGTTACTAATGTAATGTCAAGTTTGAGGTAGTCGTCTAAGTCATAAAATAATTTCTCGAACAGCCACTTTTTTATCCTGGTTTTGAAGCATGCGGTGGAGGGTGCATCTCTCACGGTGGCGGGCAGCCGGTTATACACCGCGGGCCCGAGTATGTATACCATCCTCTCTGATTTCACTAGTCGATGTGACGGCGTTACAAGTAGGTCGGCTTTTACGTCGCTACGCAATCCCCATGTTCCCTGGACACCCCTGCGTTGGTAAATCTCCAGATGCTCGTGTGTGAACAGTGCAATCCGGTAGATTAATTCACAAGGTAGAGGCAATATCTGACTCTCTCGGAACATATCGACGCACGACACGATATCTGATTTCCCAAAAATGGCTCTGACGGCTCGTTTTTGCAGGACAAAGACTCTATCACGATCACCAGCTCGGCCCCACAGCTCTAGTCCGTATGTGATCACACTGTGTACAGTGGCAAAATAACAGGAGCGCACCACGCTGCGAGTAGCGGTGCTCGCTAGCCTCCGAAGGGCGTAACACGCGCTAGATAGCTTGCTGCACAGCCCTTCTATATGCGTCTCCCATGTCAATGCACTGTCAATGTGGAAACCTAATAATTTTGTACAAGGGACCTGCTGGAGCGCGGTCTGGCCGATTACTACTGAATGCTTATGTGTAATGTGGTCTAATCTTGTTTGACTCACATATTTTCTACTAGTTTTAACGTTATTTTGATCAATCGACTGTTGCTGCATTATTCAGTCTTCAAACGTAATAATAAAAAGGTACATCCAAGAAACGATAGAAATCAAGTCAAGCGAGTCCTCGAGTCACGCTTTACAAAATGGTCACAAAGTGTCGAGTTAAGGCCGGCGTCGTCGTTAAGGCAGTAGAAGGCGGCGGCTGTAGCAGCGAGCAACCTTAATGCACTCGCCCTCCGCTGCCATTGTGCCCGCGGGCCGGGGCTGGACAGCAAATAATGCCTCCCCGCCTGGACCCAGTAATGGGGCCCTCGCTGCGCTCGACACTTGACATATTTACCATTTTGTGTCGACACAATGTCGTATTGGACTGAAAACGGGAGCTCCAACTTTTGTTAAGAGTGAGAAAGCAAACATGACCGCTGTACTGAGTTATTGCAATCTATCGCATGACTTTATCACCTTTGTTTTAGAAATTTTGTAAAATTCACGTACTATTATTTCACTTTCTAATATATTTTTTGTCAAAACCTCTTGGATTAAATTATTTTTTCTTGCTATTTTTTTAAAATCTAATTACAAATAAATATTAGCTTTTATGGTACTTACGCCACTCTTATAAGCTTATGTTTTATTTACCAGCAACCCTGAATAAACAAACTATTTCCATACTTTGTGTTTTTATGAAAACAATTCGAAACATACACAAACTCATGTAAAGTTTGTGTGGACGTAACCATAGTAACGAAGTTAGAGCTCCTCTGTGCACAGTTAATTTCATACGCAACAATTTTACTGAAAGTAAACGTAACCTCGCTTGTTGTTCCGAGCACAACTTACTTGTCGGCTTGACGTTGCTCTTCACTTCATAATAAATGTGTGGAATGACGTACCATGTGCGGTGTCTGAGGGACACCAGTGTCTGAGGGACAATTAGTTCCGACCGCGGGAGCAGCGAGCCTCCCTTAGCAATGCTAATGCGGGCTCGGCTCGCTTTGCATGTCCCGGCCTATTGCTTTGACAGAGCTTGCCCAAATATCTTAACTAGCTTTCTACGTGAATAGTTTGAAGCCCGGGAGGAGAACAAAGCCAAATTAATTCTAAGGCATGTCGACGTCGACGAGTGGAACGCGGCAGCTGACTAAATAGTCGCAGTAATGGCTTGTCTCTGCTTATTACACGAAATTATTTTCCAGTATATTTTGCTGTGTTGTAATTTAGTAGAAAGGGGAAAATTACAACATTTTTGACAGTGTAATTGTCTAAAATTACGCACTCTGGAGCAGCATGAAGTGCGGGAGGTTAGTTCCGGCGCAGACTAGCGAGGCGCACGGAGCAGGGCGCGGGCGCGGGCGCGGGCGCGGGGCGCGGAGCTCGCATGAGCCGCTCCTTTCATAAAGCGGGGTTATTACGCGCGCCGGAACGCAATATGTGTAGTCTGGCTTTAAAAAACAATTGCCGGCGAACAATATGGCCGCCACTGTACCTGCCACGGTTTCATTTGGGCTCCGCGGCGACATGATTGCGCGACAAATGCCCTCCCCCCGTGCCGCATTGTTTGCTGGAGCCAAGAGTTCATTATCCACTGAAGGTGGTGCGGTGTGCCGCACTGTGTCTCACTGTTACTCTCAGTAGGCGTGAGCCTGTGCTGCAGTAACGAGGGAAATTGATATTGTTGTAGTGAGAGCCGCAGGTGGAGTATACGTTGCTGCGAATTTAATTACTAGCATAGCTAAGAGCAAACTAAAACGTGAAGTATATGTGTATGTATTGTATATCACAACATCATGATTATATTTTGGAAAACAGTGCGCCGGAAGCAATGCAATAGAGCACAAAAACTACTGCACAATTAAATCAAGGCAAAGTGAATTTATTCGAATATAAGTAAAGCGCGCGCAGTCATTACTCCCATTGTAACGGGCGGGAAGGGAAGCTAATCAAAAGTTTGAATTCGCCGACGTGGAACTTCTTCCGGCTTCCTTCAGCGTTTATTGTAGTGTTATGTCGCTGGCGGAAATACATTTGCATTCTTATTGCATTTCTAAATCCTTTTGGCTACGCTAGTATTTATTATAAATATTAAAAATTGTATTTAAATCAAACGAAAAAGCTAGTTCTTAATTCTCGTCATGTGTAACGTGTACTGAGTTCCCTGCTAGTGTCCACCGAGCCGGAATGAGTGACGTAACCCCATCAAGGTGCGCCCAGACGTGATAAAAAGCAGTTACCCAAAAAATTGGTAAATATGAAGGTGTAGGTGTCCGCCAGGGGGCGGGGGACGCGGCACAACTCAATTTACACTGTTTACATAATGTATTTGCTTACCTGGCCGATATTTATGTACGCGGGCCCTCGGACCACACAGCAAACACAAGGGGCGGAAACATTTACTCCATCAATGTGTTTTCTTTCGTGTTTTTACATAAAATTGGCCAAATATTATTTGAGGAGCGATAACCCAGAAAAAAAAATTGAAACCTTTGTAAATAAATCCACGTCGCCAACATTGTTATTGTATTCTAAGAGAGCACCTCTCATCAGAAACTAAAACACAGACAATGTTGATCGTTTTATTTGTAACTTTATGAGGCTTACGTTTACTCAAACAGTAGCAGCTGACTACTATAACATTGTGCAATTAACATGTTGTGTGGGTCGCGGGTGTGCATGTATGTACATTGTGCGCCGCCCGCGCCGGGGAGAGCGGTGGAGCAGCAACTACGTGTACTATAATTTCCGCGTGCAAAGAAAATAATAACCCAGAGTTTCCCTTTTACTCAACAGCATATGACTAAAATTAGACCATCATCAATATATGTACCTCTAACCTGCATACGCCAGACAGCATCCAAACGTATAACATGTTACATAGTATCATTGTGACCAATTATCTCGAGAAAGAGACTAAAAGAAGAAATTTTGCTTTAATTAATGAGGAGTCTACTTCGTGTGATGTTCCGTGAGCAATATAGAGTCGCAGAAAGGATGTAGTATGGATGGTAATGTGCAGGAGCTAACTTGCCTGGCCACCACTACCACACTTGCACTAATAACTGGGGGGGTGCAATCTACTGTCACTAGTCTACTTCCAGTATCCTTTAAATGCAATCACTTAATTACAAAGTTTTGTTGAATTATTACTGGGATGCAATCTGATGTTATACTAAATTTTATAACCATGCAGAGCATATGAAATTTATTCATTAACTATTTAATACCATTATATACTTAATACACCAGGAGTGCTAATTTCATCCTGACATGAATATGCGTGAATCCACTTGGGCAAATAATGTGAAGAAGAACTACTAACAAAGGAAAGTCAAACAATCAATCGGCTAAAGAAGAGCTCGAAGCAAGCGGCGGCAAGTCACAGATCATTAGCTCCATTAAAACTTGGTGGGGGAATTAAACTCGCCGGGTCTATGCCGGGCCGGGCACGGAGCGGGGACGGGCCGCTCGATGGACTTTCAGCAACAGCTATCACAAATAAACTAGTGCAAAGAACTTTCTCCAACTTGGGATGAGTGCAGTATTGGCCGCGATTACTCCGAGAATAAAACTACTTGTTTCTGATGGCGGTCTTATGATGCCTTAATTAGGTTTGTAGGTACGTACTTTTAATAGAGAACCACTGATGTACAAAGTTTTCTTAGCTTCTTATCGAGATCAGAGATCATAAGACAATAGTTTGTTAAAGTCAATTACTTGAGACAATGACTTCCAGATCCAAGTTATTAGTAGATAAGATATCTTATTGTCTCGCTGGCCACTTTTAATTCAAACTGAAGCAGAAAACCGTGTTTTAATTTGAGTCAAGCAGTGTGTTAAGGCAGTTTCTTAATTATTGTTCGTAAAGTCTCCCAACATACTAGACCTACGTTTTTGCAGCATAAAAACTTCCTAAAGATATGGTCAAAAAACAATAAAGGAAAGCAATCCGCAAGCGCTCCATTCCCCGGCTGTCGAGTAGCGTTTAGGGCGCGTTTGGCGCAGGCTGTGTAGTACCTAGGCAGTACAGCCTGCAGGCTCCTTGAGCCATTCTCAGCCCCTCGAGCCTCCACGCCGCGCCGGAGTATTTAGGTCGCACACAACTTCACACAAAAGACTTTTGTTTTTGTCACGTTTTTGTAGAAAACTGTTGTTTGCAGGCTTGAAATTAAATTTATTAAGAATGATAACATTGTATTTTTTTACATTTTATTGTAGGTATATTTGATATATGAGGACGTGACAGTAAAAAAAATTGTTAAGAATTATTGATTCCTGAGTCATATTTTGAACCGGGAAAATTGTAAGAAAATCAATTCCGCATGAAATAGGAAATTATGTAAACCTTTGTGTTAGTATTATATTCATGCGCGCGTATGTGATCGCCGCAGCGAGCGTCATTCGGTCGAGATTGATGTCGTCTGTCGCATCTGTACCATAACTGTACTGATTATGTGCTGTGTCTGACTGCCTGACGCTCGGTCAGAATGCTGTATGAATCCAGCTGGCAGCATGGTACTTCTGTTGTATTCCATTTGAACACTGTGCATGCTATCTTGTAAGTCAAAACGTAATATTAACACCAATCATAGTTTTTATTTATGTTTTTACTCCTAATGTAGATTTTGATCGGTCGTTATTAACAGCAGTATTATCACGAGGGGTTTTAAAACTCAGCAGGTAAAGTCACCTAAGATTGTTACGGGTGTTGAAAAATGAGTTATTCATAAATCATAGACATTATATGCATGATAAGGATGATTAATAAACAAATACACATGTACAGTTAGAAGTGCACCGCAGCGCAATGAGGGCAGTACTCCAAGTTGCAGATTCATTAGCGGCGGCTCATTACCGCACGAGGAGCGCTCTCAGCACCGCGCTGTGGCGCGAGGGACTCTGACGGGGGCATACTGGCGCTACTGGCTTGTATACCGTATAATGTTAGAAGACTCACGAGCAGTTGTTTTTAAACACTATATTAGCTGTGTGTGACAAGTATTAGAAAACATTCCTTATTTTCAAACATAAGAAGAATGATGATATATTATGTCATATTTTAGGTCAACTGTCTATCGAAGTTTTTTTATTTATTTATAATGGCACACAAAACAGAATGTGTTCTTAAATGAACTAAATATACATTAATGCTAGACATATATTTATTATGAAAATTTGTAGTGATTTTGAATATTTAAATAGAAATGTAGAACTTTAGTGGCAGTCTTATTTACGCGATAATACAATAATTAAACTTAGACTTAAAGGATTCCGAGAATTAATATCTGGTCTCGAGCCGCGAGTAGACAAAACATTAATTGTTTGAGTTCTGAGCTCCAGATAAGGGCTCACAAGTTGGAAGGTCGCGTCGTGGAGCCATCTCGCGGCGCTTAAATTAAGACAAACGCTTTTAATAACGCTTACATTGCGATGTATTCAGAATTTCCTTCTTAATAAAATTATAGTAATAAATTCCCGCAGACCGCAGCTTGAAGGCGGCTTTAATAAACTCGCCACCTTTATTAAAGTGAAGCAAATTTTAAAGATTCCCGCAACATTGCAGCTTCGTGGCTCCCTCGCCGCGGCCGCGCGGAGCCCGCAGATAAATGAGGACTGCTTTATTATGTTCACTCATTCCTTTACTCTGCGGTTAATCTGATAATCTTAAGCTTAACTCGTAAATTTGATTTTTCATTAATGGTATTTATCTTTCCATTACTAATGTGAAAGCTACAATGTAGATTTTATAACAAAAGCTTTCATCAAATAACAAGTAGGTATTATAACTAACTATACCGAAGTTTTCTTTGAGCCTGCGCCTAAGATGACAATTCCAGTTTGTCTGTGAGAGGGTGCGCGCAGTAAGTCACTGTGTGCCCGGATGCGGTGCTGTCTGATGCAGCGCCGCTCCAGCCACAGGAAGCCAGCAGGAGTCGCGCGACACGCGGCACAGCTGCTTGATGGTATCTTACACTGTACTTACAGTACAGTCTAATAATATACATATTATGTATTATGAGAATCAATAAGTTGTTCGATTTGGAAGTTTATTTTATTATTTCACAAACAAGCACACGAGTCGTCAGTGTCGAAAAAACAATCCTAGGTTACGTGATAAGTGATGAACATTTTACTGAAATGTAATAAGTGAGCACTCGCCACTTTTTAAATTTCAGTACACCAGAATACAGGTGTATAGCTACTACTATTATCTTTATTTGTTCCACAAACAACTTGACAAAGGGAACACTTACCACCGCAGCCGGAAGTAATGCGTAGTATAAAAAGTAGTTAGTATACTACTTATATATAATTTATTGGGCACAATGTCAACCAAATAAGACCTATGCAAAGATTCTCTAGAGGTGTGTAGATGTAGGTACAGGTATTTACATTCAAGCCGGCGCATGTCTGCATTTTATCTGTAATAGGGTCTGCGGAGAGCGGCGAGATGAAGGAGTGTGGTCACATGCAGCGGGACACGGAGATACGGCTCTTCTGTGAGGGGATGTTATAAAACAAGCTTCAATCATTTATCTCTTACAACAAAAAACCGGTGGCGGCAACGGTGGTGTGAGCTCATCTGAATGTAATCTACTATCTCTCTGCTGGACGATGCTGGACGGTGCTGTTAAACATCACATGTCTCATATTGACATTGTACTTGATTCTTTTATAAAATAATAAATAAAGTTTTATATCTGAGGCGACGACTATGCGACTCCCAAAATAAACTGTAAAAGTAGAACGTGTTGTATATTAATCGGTAATTATAAGTGTAATTATTTTCTTTTAAATGGAATTATTTGTAATCCACGTTCCAAAAATAACTTTTGTAATTAAATAATTGATTGAATAACATTTAAATAATCGGTCAATGACCCTAAAATAGCTGAAACCGTATCGGTACCCAATCCGGTTTCTTGCAAGCACTAGTGAAGGCAGCCAGCTAGCATGGCAACACATGGCGTTATCTACCACCATGGAACACACACAATTACAGTAAGTACCTCTATTGATTTAAAACAAATCAAGGTACTTATTATACATTTTGTAATATTTTTTAGTTTTCACTAATTTGTATCTTTTAACAAGTTAACAACACATTAATTTATTCAAGAAAATAAATAAACTAGAAAAATGTTATTCAAAATTCATTTATTACTAATTTTTGTACATCATTCTTAGATACTAACCCTACAAACTGGGTGAGGGTACACTCGTGCCTTGTCGGTTAGTCCCTTCCTGTGTCTTCATTTTAGTACAGTAACAATATATATTAGTGAATGATAAAGAAAATAAAATATTTAATATTAAAACATTTTGAAAAGGCTACTATAGCTACTATAGCTACTATAGCTACTATAGCTACTATAGCTATTAAAAATTTACATTAGAATAAAGTAATAAGTATACGGATATCCTTGTGATTAGTTGTGCAAGAGTTCACGTAATGATGTCACGTAGCCGCGCCTCCCGCCACCTGACGGGCTTATTAGACCTTTACACAGTACTAGAATTATTTTCACTTGTAATACTTTTCTTTCAACTTCATTATCTTATCGTACACTAATGTGTTAGCATCTTTCCCCCAGAGATAGTCCATGTGGTTGAATTCTTTAAATGGCACCCTGTAGATGTCCACTACGTTGGGCAACTGACTGATTAGTTTCTGAACATCTACGTAGGAAGATATCCAGTCATTGTCTGCGTACAGGATGGCCACCGGTGAGGAGACGCGCTCCACGGGGTAGCGGGGAGGGGTGTCGTTGCCGTAATGGCGGGGGTTGTCCTTGAGGTAGTTGAACTGACGGAACGTGTCATCTGCGAGGAGCTGCGCGTAGTGCAGCAGCTGCTTAAGGGACGCACCGGCTGGGATGTGACCAAACTGCTCGGGCAGCTGGGAGTAGTTGGCCTGCACGTAGTCGAACCCGTACGCGGTGAACAACACCGAGATGCACACCGACAGCGTCAGCTTGTTGAGTGGGCACACGCGCGCCGTCAGCGGCTTGAACGCCTGGTACGAGAACACGTCGTACAGCCCCAACGAGGTGGCCAGCTCCGCCTCCAAGTAGCGCAGCGGCACAAGTGCGCGCAGCGGCGGCGAGCGCGCGTGCGCCACCCACGTCACCGTGGCTAGGGACACCATCAGCGCCACCTTGCGGTTGTACTCGGGCCGCGTGGACGCCATCACGAAGTAGGCGGTGGTGCCCTGCGAGTGCGCCACCACCATCAGGCGGCTGGCGCCGGTGGTCTCTAGCGCGAGGTCTATGCTCGCGGGGAGGTCGTAGTAGCCGATCTCGTGGAAGGTGAAGTTCCAGAAAGCTCTCTGTTCGGGGGAGAGCGTTACGTGGTGGCGGTTGTACTTGTTCCCGCGTGCGTTGGCAAACCACACGTCGCAGCCGGCGCCCACCAGCCGCACAGGCAATGCGTGCTCGCCCTGTGTCAGCCAGTCGTCCGCGCTGTTAAATATCCCGTGAATCAGCAGCACCACGCAGCGAGGGGTCCCCCCTCCCCCCGCCGGGATGCGAGTCAGTTTCAGTATGTACCCGTCCTGCGTGGTCACTGTGTACGTGCGAGCTGGCAGCCCGCGCGCGCTGATCATTGCTTCCGTGTCCGCCGTCACGTCGCTAGCTCCCAGCGAGCTAGCATCACTCAATACATTCGAGCTACTAACTAGTTCCTCCAGTATTGAAATGGCGTGCATGTGTTTCACAGAAGTGCTCAACAGAAGCACAGAGATGCACACGTGGCTGTATCCGCCCATGGTTAGCTCGCTCGCGGTACTGATAGAAGACATGTACCGCTACTACTTATTTATAGGTATTGCTTCAATATGGCGTTATGGTAATCAAGTGTGCTAATTAAATGTCTAACATGGTTTAAGTATCTATTTAAAGATTTTATACCATGTTCTACGTCAATCAATTTCCATTGATTAAGTAGATTTCGATTTTCACAGTGTTGAGTAGAGGCTGGTTAGCGAAATAAAAAAAATGTTGTAAAATAAATATATATGAAAATGTCAATAAATATATATGTTTTGAATGTTGAAAATAAGAAGGCATATAATATGACTAGGGTTCCTCGCAGAAATTAGCAACAATTGCGTATTTGTCCGCCGGCAGTCATTGTGCGCGTGCATATTGTGCGGAGCAATTACTGCGCCGCGCGAGTATGTCTACCGGACGCATTACTACACACACTTGCCATACAAATGTCAATCCTAACTGCAAAGAGTAAGGTGGCATTTCCCTTGAGCTGGATGTAGATGGCGGGTGCATTATTACACCACAGCTCCTGCTGAAATGTCTGGTAAAGTCTGGATTTTTTAGAAATGCATTTTAGCGAAAATATTGCTTTTAGTAAAATTTGTGACAATTTGCAACCACGTGAAAATGTAAGTTTTAAACTAAACTGGTAGGTTCATTTTCATGTAGGTGTGTGTTTTTTGTGTGCAGAGAATTTATAGTTTAACATACAAGCAATATGATGTTCTTGAAGCTATACGTGGCTATAATCGAAATTCAAAAGGTAAATAAACTACACATTCTTAAGCAGGGCGCTTTCAAAATAGGAACATGTATCGATGCGTTTTTTAATACTTAGTAGATAACTTAAAAAGTTGAATTGTCATACGCCGACCCTTAAGATTATAAGCAGCAGTGTATCCGCAGGGAGCGGCGGTAGTACCCTCAGGGCGCTCAGCGGCTGATGCCGCGGGAGGCTGCCAGCGGTGATTACTCGCCCACTACTCTGCAGCACTCCGCGCCACTCTCCACCACCCTGCACCACTCTCGAGGTAGTCACGCTCATCGCTTACCAGGGCCGCGCTGACTACGCTGACTGTCTCTCCGCGTGGGCTTACTGGCATACAATACGAGCGAGTAATGGCTGCACAATAACATGGCTCTTTCGGGTTGTAGTAACCTTAGCTATAGATAGTGGTTTTGGTAACATACAATATCTCTATATTGTTCAATTATTATCATTTTTAAGTATATATAATATTTGTTTAATTATTATTCAACTTTGTTTTGAATAAATTATTAATTTTGCCCGTGTATGCAAAATTTAAATTTCAGCTATCCACATATTGTAAGTAATTTATACATTATTCATACAGACTAGAATTAGTAACCAACAATACGTACATTTGGTTTAATTTACATTAAAAGGCGGTATCGACACATTTTATTGATAACACCTTTTCAAATAAACATGGTTACTTATGTATTCTACTCAGTTAGAAATTTCAATTACAATTAAATTCGTTAAATATATATCAAATATAGGCAAGTCAGTATTCAACACTAAAATGATATTATTGCTTAGTGTTATGTGTTATCTACTTACAATCGTTATTTGTATATTTGTATATATTATCGTTGTTATGTGTTTAAAACAATAATTTGTTATTATTTTAATAATTAACCCATTAACTACCTACTTGAACATATTTTCATTTTAACTCGAATTGTTATAGTTCAGTATGTTATTCAGTGACAACTGTGTTTTAATCTCGGCAGATTTAGTCATCTTCCATTGGTTTGGTCCGTTAATAACCAATGTCACACAACACAACCTCATTTATAAGCGAGAAGAAATTGTCTAATCGTATTTAATTTGGTGCGAGAACATCTTTTGTGATAATCTTAATAAAACGGAACACAATCCTAAAGAAGCAATAAAAAAATACAATTTAAGCGGAGAAATCCAATTACCCGGCGTATTGAGGTAAGAAAATTTGGTTCTTTATTATTTATGGAATTTGAGCATTTCCAATAATTGTTGACAAGTCGCACCGAGATTCGAGCCCAAATGAAATTCCACCGCCGTCATGGCGTCGTCCCGCCGCCGCCCCGCCTCCGCCTCGCACCCTCCCCGCTCCCGCCCTTCTCCCGCCCCGCTCCCGCCCCGCATTGTACACATTCCGATACTATCTTAAATACTCGAGCGAGGGAAATGCTCAACCAACAATATATGTACTGACATCATTTTATTACATAATTTAATAAATGTTACTTAATTAATTTATCTATTTATAAGCACAAAGAGCATCTCCTCCATACTCGATATCACTCACCTGATCGTAGGAACTATTGAATTTTATTCTATTAATATTGTACTCAAAATGATATGCAAAATATTGACTGTTCTCGTTTAAATGTAATACAAAATATACAAGTTTAAAACATATCAATTAAGAGAAATCACTTTTTAACCTGCAATCTATTGTTTTTTTTTTCATTCATATTTGATGCAATAAAATATCAAGTAACATCTGAAGCGTACATACGAGTACAATTCGCATACATTATCCTACAATATAATGTTCCTAATCTCAGCGCTCCCAAGCACCGCAGTGACAAGTCAAAGCAGCTACATTATATCCTAGGGTGGTGTCTATTCTCCCCAATTAAAATTATAAACTGGCTGAGATTGGATGAGGTTTGAAGCCCTTCATAAAGCGCGGCGGCGGCGGCGGGACATGTCGCACGTTCAACGAGCTGACCGGGGCGCGGGCGCGGGCGCCGGCGCGGGCGCGGGCGCGGGCGCGGGCGCCGGCGCGGGCACGGGCGCGGGCGCGGGTGCGGGCGCGGGCTCTTCATATAATATTCACAATCAACATTTGATGAGATTTTGTAGTTTTTTTAATAACAATAACGTTGTGCATAGAAAATATCCTGTTTTTATTTTGTTATGGATAGTTTGCATCAATCGTGAAATATATAAAAATTATTCGCAACCTGAGCCTATACAAACAAGCAGCTGTTTGACAGTTGATCTTTTTTATAATCCTGCTGGAACATCAATGAATTTCAGTAAGTAATGATTTTTAACATTTATCTTTGTAGCAAGAATTCGAGTGTATTTTGAATTCAAGTCATGAGCGGGCGTAGTACGGCTTGCCTCCGACGTTTCTAGACGGTCACAAACATTTAGCCGGGATTTGGCGAAATATCTCATTTTGCTACAAAATGGCGCAACTCGCACCACATACCCCCCGAGATTGATGACACTGCCTGGACCAAATATTCCGGACTGTGGTATTTCAATTAATTTGATATTTTAGTTTCTAAATTAGATATGTTGTATTGTAAAACACATAACATCAATGCTATATATATATAATAACAATTTAACAAGATTAGTAGTTAACTGTGTTAATTAAATAAAGTTATATTATGTTACTAATCTCGTCACGTATAATAATTATGCCTGTCCGTTATTGATATAAATGGCCGTAGTGTTTTGAGTAGGTAACAAGACTGGTGTAGGGCGGGCGGCAGTCAGGGCGGCCAGGGCGGAGAGACGAAGAGTAATGGAGGAGAGGACATGTCGAGACATGACGCTTTGTTGAAGCGCGGACGGACCTGCCGTGCGAGATGTTGCATGCAGTATGACAACTTCATAGAATTAGCTTACAAGTGGGTAACCTGTCAACGATTGATAAGTAATGGACGGACCTGCCGTGCGAGATGTTGCATGCAGTATGACAACTTCATAGAATTAGCTTACAAGTGGGGAACCTGTCAACGACTGATAAGTAATGGACGGACCTGCCGTGCGAGATGTTGCATGCAGTATGACAACTTCATAGAATTAGCTTACAAGTGGGGAACCTGTCAACGACTGATAAGTAATGGACGGACCTGCCGTGCGAGATGTTGCATGCAGTATGACAACTTCATAGAATTAGCTTACAAGTGGGGAACCTGTCAACGACTGATAAGTAATGGACGGACCTGCCGTGCGAGATGTTGCATGCAGTATGACAACTTCATAGAATTAGCTTACAAGTGGGGAACCTGTCAACGACTGATAAGTAATGGACGGACCTGCCGTGCGAGATGTTGCATGCAGTATGACAACTTCATAGAATTAGCTTACAAGTGGGGAACCTGTCAACGACTGATAAGTAATGGACGGACCTGCCGTGCGAGATGTTGCATGCAGTATGACAACTTCATAGAATTAGCTTACAAGTGGGGAACCTGTCAACGACTGATAAGTAATGGACGGACCTGCCGTGCGAGATGTTGCATGCAGTATGACAACTTCATAGAATTAGCTTACAAGTGGGGAACCTGTCAACGACTGATAAGTAATGGACGGACCTGCCGTGCGAGATGTTGCATGCAGTATGACAACTTCATAGAATTAGCTTACAAGTGGGGAACCTGTCAACGACTGATAAGTAATGGACGGACCTGCCGTGCGAGATGTTGCATGCAGTATGACAACTTCATAGAATTAGCTTACAAGTGGGGAACCTGTCAACGATTGATAAGTAATGGACGGACCTGCCGTGCGAGATGTTGCATGCAGTATGACAACTTCATAGAATTAGCTTACAAGTGGGGAACCTGTCAACGACTGATAAGTAATGGACGGACCTGCCGTGCGAGATGTTGCATGCAGTATGACAACTTCATAGAATTAGCTTACAAGTGGGTATCAACGACTGATAAGTCATGATGAGACTTCGGATAAATCGTTCAAAACATGTCGATGAGAAGCAACCATAAATATATTATGAACTAGTGGAAGGTCGCGGCTACGCTCGCATTATTTCAGGATAAAAAGTAGCCTAACTAACTAGCCTATGACACTCCCATTACCCCATACAAACTACATACCAAAAATCATGCAGATCCGTTCAGGCTTGTATGCGCATGGCATGGTGCGCGATTAAATAAACAGATGAACCAACGCTCTAAAAGCCGCTTAAACGTGTTCTGTTATTCACTTATTTTTTTGGGATGTGGGTAGTTCAACAGTCCACATATAAATATTTGTAGCTCCACTTATTTTAATAATTTAAATAGTAATTTCTAGTTTTTGCAAGTGCATATTATGTTATTATAACAAGTTAAATGTGATTACCTGCCTCAGCATTTCTCCCTGCTAATTCCTGGTACTTTTCACCCTCGAAACACAATCACTCAAATCACTGTGCAAGATACTTTGTGTACAATGGAAGCTATTCTGGAGACTCAAAGCATGATGCAAAAGATTTTTGAGAAGGAAATGAATGCATTTCATTCAAAGTTGAAAGAATCTACAGCTCCCCGTGCCAGAGATGAAGGAGCTTCCTTGGCAGATGAGTTTGCAGAGTTCCGGACTTTCATGCTCACTGCACTCAAGAGCCTTCAAGAGCAAATTAACTTGCTTGCAAGAGACTCAGATGCACATGAGATGCGCTCTCGTCGCAAGATGCTGTTGCTCCATGGTGTTCCGGAGTCAGAGGAGAAGGACATTTCAGGCTGTGTGGTGGATGTTGTCACTAAACTGTTGAAGGTCAGTAATTTTCAAGCACAACACATTACTCGCTGCCATAGAATGGGTCGCTCCTCTGTGTCTGATAAGCCTAGACCTATTTTACTGAAGTTGCAACATGTTGACTTGAAGCAAAAGTTATGGTCAGCAAAAACTGCACTAAAAGGCACTGGAGTAACCCTATCTGAGTTTTTGACGAAGCCTAGGCATGACGCCTTCATGGCGGCGCGCCAACGCTTCGGAGTAAACAGATGCTGGACAAAGGATGGATTTGTTTTCATTCTTGGATCGGAAGGAAAGCGTCACCGTGTGTCTTGTGTCGCTGAGTTGGACAAAATTGAGTTGCCCGAGGTGACAGCCGACTCTGTGGCCACCAAGACGGCACCGTCGAAGAGCAGAGCAACCAAGGTGACCAAGCCCAAAGAAACAAGGCGGAAACCAACCACCTCCAAGTAGAAAACATAGTTGCTGCTTTCTCGTGACATTGTTCTGTTCATAATGTTCTACAATAATCCTTTTGTGCAGAATGTAAACATAACGCACCTTCATTTTTGTTTAGAAAATTATTTTCTATTGATTTGTCATATTTACACTGTCAATTGTCTAAGTTAATGTTATGCTTAGCAACTTTGAAGTATTTAGCACGTTTTGTACACATTGTTCATTATTTTAAATTGATGATAATGATGTTTATTTATTATTTTTGTCTCTCTTATATTGTATTTTGCTGTCAAAGTCAACATCGCATATATATGTAATTAGCAATTGTGATTTATTTAGCCGTTTGTACTCATGCGTTGAATGTTTAGTTAATAATTGGAAAATATTTATGTCAAAATACTACCATTGTACAATTCACATTAGATTTAATGTAAACTTCCAAAGTTAATGTATTGCAAGCAACTGTTATTATTTGAGTCAAAGCAACTTCAACTTTTTAATATGGCTTCTGCAGCGTTACTGCAATTTTGCCGATGTCACGTATTTGAGTCAAAGATTATATTGAAAAGATTTATGTTGGTTAGTTACATAGTCAAAGTCTGTTTCTTTTTTTTCTCTCTCTCTTTCTAAACCTACCACGTTTCTTGTATTTTGCCTTAGATTATAAATTGTTACGAATTAGCTTTTAAAGTGATTGTTATGTAATAATAAAATTGTAGTAGATGCCGGGTATATACATATTCTCTATAACTACTATCATTCCAGTGCAACCGGCGGGTGGATTGAGTTATTGTTTTTAGCTCATTCTTATTTGTGAAGTGTTTAACATTTATTATTTATTTATATTAGATATTTATTGTGTATTTGCCTTTGTTAGGTATATATTAGTATATAGTTATGTTAAATATTTTTAATAACAGCAGCAGCGGCAGTGAATATTTCACAGCCTCCTCTTCAGCTCCCTCTGAGAGTAGCGATGATAGTTTTGATAGCGTGTTACCTCTGTCTGAGTTCCTTGAGAATAGTTTTTCTGATATGTCTAAAAATTTTAATGTTGCCCACATAAACGCACAGAGCATTTCGGCCAGCTACTCAGATATGCTGGCGTCCCTTGACCAAAAAAATCTTCATGCTATAATAGTCTCAGAAACGTGGCTTCGTCCATGTCTTCCTACTACTTCCTACTCTCTTCCTGGATTTATTCTTATCCGAAATGATCGCATCGGTTCCAAGGGTGGTGGTGTGGCCATTTACCTTAAGGCTAATATACCATACTCCATTATTAGTCAGTCGTGCCAACCACCCCCTGTGAATGCTGGCGAACATCTTTTCATTGAAGTTGTCCTTTCCAAAAATAAAATTCTTCTGGGTGCCTATTATAGCAACTCTTCTAAACTTAACTATTTTTCCTCTTTTGAAAGCCTTTTATGTGATTTCTGTCCCTCTTATAGTCACTCAATCATTATGGGTGACTTTAATACCTGTCTCCTTAAACAGGATTATCGTACATCTAGGCTTGAGTCTATTACTAAGTCAACCAACTTACACATCCTCCCGCTTAGTGCTACTCACCATTTTCCCAATGCAACTCCTTCTCTTCTTGATTTAATGTTAGTTAGTTCCCCTGACCATGTTGTTAAGCATGGCCAGTATAGCACAAGCGATTTTTCCTATCACGATTTAGTTTACCTTTCCTATAAAATTCGTCCTCCTAAACTTAAGCCCCAAATCATTCTGCAGCGCAACTTTGGTGGCATGGATCATCAAGCTTTAATTAATGATGCCCTTAAGACTGATTGGTCACCTGTCATAAATGCCGTTTCCGTTGATGATCAAGTTAGTATTTTTAATGACATCATCACGAAACTGTATGACATACATGCTCCTCTTCGTGCCATCAAGCTCAAGCAATTACCGGCTCCGTGGCTTACTGATGACATCAGAGCATTGATGCACAAGAAAGCTGTGGCCAAGACACGTTTTAAGGTAAAGCCCACTGAGTCCAACCATGAGAAGTATGTCAAGGTCAGGAATCGTTGCAATATGGTGTGTAGGGATGCTCTGCGCCGTCATATTCACTCATCTGTTGAAAATAAAGATCCAGCAAAAGTCTGGAAATTTCTTAACTCATTGGGAATCGGCAAAGCTAAACATAGTACTGTCTCTCATAATTTAGATATTAATTCATTAAATACTCACTTTTCTTCTTCTTCTGCTATGTCAGATGAAGATAAATCTGATACAATTAATAAACTTTCAGCCATTCCTACTCCTTCAAATTTTTCGTCTTTTGTTTTCAAATCTTTCACTGCATGTGATATTGAAAAGAGCGTGCTTGCAATCTCATCTAGAGCGGTTGGTAGTGACTCTATTAGCCGGAACATGTTATTGCCCATCCTGGATATAATCCTTCCTGTCCTGTGCGTTATCCTTAACAATTCCATTTCCAGTGGGGATTTCCCTACAATCTGGAAAGATGCGCAAATTATTCCTCTACCTAAAAAATCCAACCCTAAATCCTACTCTGAATATCGTCCTATTTCTATCCTTCCATTCCTTTCTAAAGTCCTTGAGCGGCTTGTCCATCGTCAACTTAGTCTTTTCCTTAACCGACATGATTTGCTCAATCCTTACCAATCCGGTTTCCGTCCTGGGCATAGCACTGTGTCTGCGCTCTTAAAGATCACAGACGACATACGCGAGGGTATGGACGACGGTAAGCTTACTGTTCTAACACTGTTAGACTTCAGTAATGCATTCAATACCGTTGATTTGGATATCCTGCTTGCAATGCTGCGCTCTATCAATATATCTCCATCAGTGATAGAATGGTTTCATAGTTATCTGCTGGGGCGTCGGCAGCGGGTTCGCCTTGGAGATTCCTTTTCTTCTTGGTGCAACACAATTGCTGGTGTCCCGCAGGGCGGCGTGTTATCACCACTTCTTTTCGCTATCTTTATTAACTCCATTTCGCAACATCTTTCATGTCCCTACCACCTGTATGCTGATGATTTACAGATATACTCGCAGGCTCATATTAGTCATCTTGACTCGGCTATTAGGAACACTAATGATAACCTCTCCCGTATCTCTGAATGGAGTAAATCCTTTGGTTTAAAAGTGAATCCTTCAAAAACGCAGGTCATTATCATTGGAAGCTCTCATCTGATCTCAAGGATTGACTGGGAGGGTATTCCGCCAGTTATTTTTGGAGGCATCATCGTTCCATATAGTGATACAGTCAAGAACCTTGGTCTGATAATGGATCAGTCGCTCAGTTGGGATGCTCATGTGGATTCATTAAGCTCAAGAATTTTCTCGTCTGGTGGGTCACTAAGACGTCTTCGAAACTTCTTGCCAACTGCCACTAAAGTTGAGCTTGCGCAATCCCTTCTTCTTCCTATCCTGGACTATGCGGACGCCTGCTATCTCGATCTTCGGGAAGATCAGCTAGATAAGCTTGAGCGGTTACAAAATTACTGTATAAGGTTTATATTTGGTCTACGTAAGTACGATCATATATCTCAATTTCGTGTTAAGCTCAAGTGGCTGCCTATTCGACTTCGCCGGAATGCTCACATCCTCTCTCTCGTATATAACATTTTATTTAACCCTGCTACCCCGCGTTACTTAGTTTCTCGTTTTGCGTATGTCCATACTACACACTCTCTTTCTCTTCGATCTACAAATAAATTAACACTCGCACATCCAACATTCAAAAAGAAATCTTTTTATGGCTCATCATTTACTGTACAAGCTGTTACTTTATGGAATTCTCTGCCTATCAACATTCAAAAGGCTCAGACAATTGATTCCTTTAAAAAACAAGTAAAGGAATTTTATCTCGCTTCCCTTCAGTGAAAATTGCTGTTATTATTTCTACTACTATCACCTCTAAATATTTTGTTGTGTATTATATGTATTTGTATATAAACATTAATTTTATTAAATTAAGTATGTGTATTGCGTATTTATATGTATATATATATATATATGTGTATATATATTAGTAAAATTTCTTTTTTCCTTTTTGTTGTACACCACATTCTTCTTTTTTTTTCTTTTGCTTATTTCTCTCCAGCTGAAGGTTGCCTGGAAGAGATCGCTTTCAGCGATAAGGCCGCCGCTTGTGGCACTAGTTAAGGTGCAATTTGTTCTATGTACTGTTTTTTTAATATGTGTCAACAATAAAGAGTTAATCTATCTATCTATCTATCTATTTTTTTTCTAAACAATTATTTTTCGCATATCTTTTATGTACAGATTTTTGTCCCTCTTTAGCTTTATTATAAGCACAGTATACAATACTCATAGTATAGATCGCTCTCGACAATCATAACTCGAGTTTATGTATCTCACCTCAACTGCAGGAGACTGCACACTGTAGGTTCCCACTTTAAGATTAGCGCTGAGTTAAACTACTGTATCTTATATGATACCCTTTTACTGTGGTCCGGCGCGGGCGGCCAGCTGTACCAGAAGGTACGTATGTGCGAGACATGGCAGAGATGTTCCTTGGACTCGATTTCTAAAAGACTAATGTCTTTTAGAAAATTTTCAAGGGAAAAAAAGACTATTTGGATCAGACCACAGAGAACCATTACTAGTCAGTAAATGCATGTTGTGCATGATATTCACATGCTGTGATATCTGTTTGGACCGTGGCAACAATTGCAAGTATAATAATTATTTGAAATTTGTTGCTCGCTTAGCGGTGAAGAAAAAAACATCGTGAGGAAACCGACATGTTTGAGGACCACAATATCCGAAAATGATGTTTTCTTTGGAAGGACCTCGGCGCCCACCACGATGTACATATCTGCCCAAGAGAACGCCCCTAACTAATTAATTCTGCGGTGGAGTCACGACCCTCAGTAATGGGGAAATACGTCTCAAAAGAAAATACAGAAAATTATATATACTTATTAGATTGATTATTGATATAGCCCTGTAACACAGGATCCTTTGTGATACCTAGTACAGAGCTTAGTACACCTACCAACGTAGTGCATAAACTTTGTTATTGTCATTATACAATCATGTATGTACGTAACACGTAAGTTGAAACAATAAAGGATTATTATTATTATTAAGTGGAAACATTTCTGTAAGGTTACAGATATCATTGAATTATTAATTCAATCATAACTTGTAGATTCCATGTCAAATTGATTGAGAATTAAATCCTTTCCATTTCCCATTTAATTATTTTTTAAGTTTTAGTCAGACAAGGATATCCGTAAAATAGTTTACTCATTACTATTGCCACTGGGGGCAGCTGCCCCAGTCGCAGCATCAGTCGCTCTACCTCGCGTATAGTTGATGCTGTGAGAGCTCTATCTGCATTCTGTACTCTTCCGCGGGACTGACAGCCGCCCTCGCGGGCATGTGCTCATACATATGTATAGTTGCGGCGCGCGGCTTCACTCGCCTGTTACCCGCACAATGCTGCTTGTTGCTAGTGTCATGACTGTTGAACATATTCACTTGATATTTGTTACATTTGTTTGGAATAAAATGCTTTCTGAATGCGATTACGTTTGTTAAGATAGCTGTTAAATAGACCTTCAAATTGATATTTGAAAACACTATTTAAATAAAGTAATTTTGCTCTCTAATCACATGTTTGGTAGTTGGACTAGTTAACGTATTGAAGCATAAACTCAAACAAAACATCATTATTTTCATTTATATAGTCGACCAAATGAGCCCAGAATATTAAAAGGAAACAATTAAAATAAATCTCGCTGCATAAAGCTATTTCCCGGGAATACGTAATACAATAAAATATCATGCACTGCAGTTACGAGTGACTGCAGTGTTGAAATGAAATCCGTTTCATGTAAATAGAGCGCGCGTGTGTGTGATAGAGAGCGAGAGTAGAGTGGTACAAAGGTGCGGAATGTAATTACATCGATGTTTGTTGAGAGACGGATGACACGCCGAGACTGTACTAAGGATGGATGCAAATATGTGCAAGGGTTTGATTCTTGGTGATAATGTGTTTAATGCAATAATTTGAGACAGCTATATAGTACTTGTAATTATATAGTCTATTGATAGTGTTCATTATTTAAATATGTAACAAGTGTATTTAAGTCTATATAACTACCATGATCTGCTGAAACATTCCCCCGTATCGCCGAGTAGGACCGCATTGCTGGAGCAGCTCGGCTCCGACGATGTTAATAAAGGAGTAAATCCGACCGACGTTAATGTCGGAATGGATGTTCTTGAAAGGGTATTAGAGGTCCATTCACGGCTCTAATTTGACTCCTTGTTATGGGGCGGGGGTGCGGAGGCAAGGGGGGTCTAAGACGCGGTATTAATCTGAACATGATTGATCTATAATGCCTTCCATTATTGGTGTTGGGATTAGATCGCTCTAAGGACAGATTTATAGCGAGCAGTACTCGCCTCGAGTGCTCCGGGACTGGAGGCCCTACTAACATACATCACCTTGCAAGGAATCTTACTGAAAGAACGTAGGAGTTATTGAATTATAGTAATCACTAATAGTGCATGTGAGGATTTTAGATATTACATAATAACATGTACTGCGTGTGTATAAGGTATACTTAATACTCAAATAACTCTTTCGCATGTGATTTTCAACTCATTACCGAAGACTGTCTAGGTATTCTGTATATAGGAGGCTTGTTTTCGGTATTCAGCCAACATTCCCGGTGACGGTGTAACAGCGTCAAAGATAGTTTCCTGCGTAATCTCGCCTGAAGTCGTCTATAACTGTCGGTTGAAAGGCTTCACCGCGGAGAATAAATCAATTGAAGGCATAATTCCGTCAAAGCCTCTCCGGGATAATGAAGCCCCCACATCAGCCACGAGATTCCTTCGCGGACTCATTCGGAGACTTATGTAGATTTTGTGACTACGTGCTTAAAATACTTGACTTTTTTTTAATAATGGTAGATTATCCTTATAGATTTTTTGTGTTATGCCATTCATGCCTTGTTAATGAGAAAGCATTTGATTTGTTTGTTGACTAAAGATACTTATAAACTGATACGTGAAGGCGAATAAACAAACACATCATGTACCCTATACAAAAATTGTAATATTATTTTATCTACACTAATGTTGTAACATTCTACTTATGTTTCCAATACTTGACTTATAATTACTACTGTTATAGCACAGACAACAAAACACTCAATTTAAGCAATTTCACATGATGTTATAATATCCACATCGATATCGTAATAGCTCATTATAACATCGAAAAAGCGTGACCAACCTGATTGCAGGGCCAATCAGGTTGGTCGCGCTGCGCTCTCGTTGGTTAGATTTTAATGGCGGCAAAATCACTGTGACAATACACGTACGCGTGAATTTAATGTTTTGCAATGTGTTTTGTTTTTTAAATACAAATTAAAAGTTAAAAAAAATGGATAGCGACGATGATAATTGTACGCCTCCGGATATTCTAGAATTAGCAACAAAAGTAACTCACAATCTTTTGCCAGAAAAATCTAGAAAATTATATGAAAAATTAGCTATTGTCAGCTTTAACTCTTGTTGTTTGATTAATTGCATTAGTGAAGATAAAGTAGTGTATGCAACTGCATATAACACGGGTATTAAAACACGAGTGTGAGTTTATGAAACGAGCGCAGCGAGTTTCATAATAGTAACGAGTGACAGTTGCATAAACTACTATTATGTATAGCTTTTTGTTCTATTTCTGAAATAGCGTAATGAGAAATGCCGACAAATTGTTGACGGCAACAGTTCCATGAAAATATAATCTAAGTACGAAGTTTAATTAAAGCGCACATTCCGGCGGCGACATGTTCCAATGTTCACATCCAGAATGAAACTCTGAACGCGCTCCACATTTTCTCGTAAAAAATAATAAAAAAATTAGTGCGAGAATTTTATTAAATTCGGTGTTTCGATATAAAATGAAAAATTCCGGTCATTTTTTGTGGAGGTTGTTGTGCGTGCGAGCGAGAGAGGCGACGGGTGCCGCTCACAGATTTGGGCGCGCGCCAGCTCTCTATGTACGTAGGGCTCGCAGTACCGGGCCCGGTACCGGCACAGGCGTGGGTAATTGCTTGCCGGGTGGATACACGCAGCACTGATGAGGCACACATCATGCAGCACTCAATATTCATACACCTCGTTACATGCCTGATATCTCCGGGCGATGTATGCTAATGTCCCCTACGTCTGTCCATACTGAGCGACTACAAACAGTGATGCCGTCATTTGTCGAATGGTTTCTGCAACCGAATCGATTTAGCTGACGAATGGAGTTGTAGGTAAGAATGTTGGAATGTGTGACAATATCGCTGCAGTGCTAACGTGCGCTTGTAATCCATGAGATGGCGCTCCAGTGCTGCCATCTGAACCATTCAGCTTTACGATCGTAGCTCGGAATGTTCCGCCGACCTATACACCAGTAACATTACTTTCAATATACGCTGGAGTATTTGGGGAAATTTCATGCTATTTAGTTGATAAATAGTGATGGCCTTTAGATAATGTTTAGAGGAATGTATTTTTGTCTACTATCATAAAAACTTAAATTTCAAAAACAGTACATATATTTTTGAGAATTGTTAAAGTTTGCAGTTTTTGCTGTGACATGTGTGTTAACATAATTTTAAATAATATATATCTCTATTGTATTTATCTCGGGATGTAATTTAAACATAATTTGGAAAATTAAACGTCTCGTATGATCGTGGATAACGCCATTTTTACAGTAGATTATTGTTTCTTTAATTATTATATTTTGGTGAACAAACTCAAACAGATTCAGTACTTTCACGTGAAGCATAATTTCATGAATACAAGGTACTGACAGCAGGCACTAGAGCCTCCCCCGAGCATTGAGTACAAAGAGCCACATTGTCCGGCGATTCAGTTAATCTTGTTCCATTGAATGAATAACTTCGCGCAGATAGAAATGAAGCCAGGAATATTGCGATAAGCCTCGACAGGAGCTACGACGAACGACTAAGGAAATTAACTTTGTTTGTTTATGAAATGAACAACAGCAGATATTTATAGTGTAAAGAAATGCCTACAGAGTAGATAAGTAAGATACATAGGTTACTTATTACTCCGGACTATTGCCGGTAATATTATGGGGTAACGAGCAGGGGTACAGCAGGTCGTCACCGGTTTATGGTGGAAGTTCCCAAGACTCGCACTAGTCGGTCGCGTGATCGTCTGCCAATCCCCCTAAGGGAACTGGTAGGACCTCATCGAGATTGGTTCTCTATAGAGGGGCAGGGCTCCGGGGCACTCTAAACCCCAGGGAATTTACTAGATCAGGGTTTCTTTGTCGGCTCTTTCTTTTGCGACTCACGACTTCTACCTTGCTAGGCCCGGCTGTGCTCTTTTGGCCGGGCCGCTTTTTTTAATTTATAGGGAGCGTGCTGATTTTTTAAAAGGAAACCCTTCTCTTTACAATCATTAAGAGGAAGTTAACAGTGACACAATATTATGGTTTATGAGCACCTGTGGGGGGACGCTGCGGCGGGCGCGCAGCTCGGCAAGGGCGCGCAACTTGTCGAGCGCTTGCGCGGCGGAAGCTCGCACTTCGGCACCATCCACAATCTGGATCAGGAGGCCCACGAGCATCTCCAACAGCTTGTCGAAGCGGTGGGCCTTGACTTCGGTCGCGCTTTCCTAGCGCGGACTACGGGGTACAGTGTTGGGCGCTGATGTTGCTTCTTGATACTGCAGCGCGCTCTTAGGCACTGCCTGCAGTGTTGTAGGGCGCCCTTCCAGTCTCCTGCGTGGGAGCGGGGTTGGCGCTGGCTGTTTAGGTGTCGGCTCGGCTTGGGGCGGCGACCGTGGTCTCACCGGTGGGCGCACCGCCGCTGGCGTACCTGGCGGGGTGGTCACGGGTGAGGCGGGGGGGAAGGGGTACCCCTACCACGCCTTCCCCTCCGCTGTCGTCTTGTAGGTCCGGTTCTTGTTGGTGATGAGGGTGTGGACTCGCCGCCTGTATCGGGCCGGCTAGCCGGCACCGGGTAAGGCAGCTCGAGTCTTAATCTCGGTGTTGCACGTTGAAGTACTAACTTGGGCTGGATTATTCGCCACTGCTGCTGGGGCGGTCTCGCACTAAGCGTTTTGCTTCCACTTTTATAGTGCGAACGGCTAAATTGTGGAACTCCCTGCCTGACTCCTTGTTCCCCGCGGAATATAACCTTTTATTTTTTTTTTCTTTCCGTGTTCCTTGGACGTTATCCAAGGTCTTGTCTAGCTTGATCCATTAGTACGTCGCATAATGTTTTTTGGTATTCTTCTTCATAAGATGAGTCAAATTATAAATATGTTCGTTTATCAAGGGACATCATGATTGCTTCTTACGAATAACTTTCTGCTGGTGTAATTCTAACAATACATGTATATTTATATCAACTAAAACCAGGAATATAACCTTGCGATCTTCATAGCGAGAGTGAATCGGTTCTTACTGGGTAAGCACGTTCCATCCTAGACCGTAATGATTGTTTTACATCAGGCGAATTACGGTCAAATGCAAACCCATTCCTTGTAAAAAAAAAATATCACCGAGGTTCTTCATAAAGTATGTTATCTATTACGTCAGATTTAACAAAGCGAAGTAAAGCAAATCCTGTGTGATAAATTGAAATAACAGTAATCTACAAACTGCAGTAAAAATCCAGTTTGATAGATATTCACGCCGGCCGGCGCGGCCGCGGGCGGAGCTCACATAAAATGGTTCCACGTTTTAAATTCCAGATAAAAGTATTGTAAAATGGGAGTGGTTCAGATAATTCTTGTCTATCATCATTGTCGTACTATATGGCAAGACCATTGAAATCTGAAACAACGAAAAGTGCCCGAAAATAGCAAATGGTAACAATCAACCCAAACCTACTCAAACAAACAGAAAGTTCGATGAACCCATTACAGTAAACATGTATTCATTAAACTTGTACGGTATCATTAAATTGCTTTTATAGACGAATGTTAAAACGACTATTAATATATGTATGTATGTTGTATCTGGAGTATGTAGCTGTTAATTAGTGTTGCTTCGTGCCGCCGCGAGCGTGGACGAGCGCAGTTCAATTCACACAGACCTCATTTAGAAGCGAGTAATTAATCCGAAATCAATAAGACCCCCCCTCCCCCTCCTCACCCCCTGGAGCAGGATGTGCGAATGGGGGGGGGGGGGTGTGTTCAAACTACACGCGTACCGAGATTAGCTTAAAGCTAAACGATGAAACTATGGAATTTTTGAACCCTAAGAAATGTATTCATATGTATGTACTTATTTATAATATATTAAATTCGTCTTATGTATGTAGGTATATACATAATACATATAAGCGTTTATAGAAAAGGCATATTTGGGAAATCTGATTTAACTTCAACAGCGTGCCAAATCTCAGAAAGTTCACGACACAATACCAGAGAGTGCAATTGTAGTAATTGAGCATGAAACTTGTAGAACAAACTCAGCATACTTGCGGGGTGCGGGGCGCGGAGCATTGTTCAGTCTCATGCAAATCTACACAATGGCTGGAATCCCGCGACACTGGTGACACCCACTGCCGTTCTATTACCAAGCAGTTTGCAACTTTGCCTGTATTGCTGCCTCAATAGAGCTCAACTACCTTAGTTAGCCTTGCTCAACTTTTAGATACGAAATGTAGGTACATACCTACATATTTAATTTGCAATAAATCTTAATTGTCTTTTTTCGGCGTAAAATTATTCGCTTTTTGTACGTTTATTAAAGTATCTATTCCAAATGCAAGAATAACTAACAAGTTACTAATTCAATGAAAAACACCTCTACCCGAATCAATTACGAAATTCCAATAAGCGTACGATCCGTTTGTAGAGGAGTGCATGAATCTGTGCTTTTTGCCTCCGCCGGGGCATATTACCCCGGACTAGGCTAGGACAGGCCTCGCAGGGCGCGAGGGTGAGGCAGGGCCAGGGGCGGGGGGAGGGGGTGCAATCAAACTCGGATTAGACACACGCTGACAATCGAGCCACTACTCACTGCTCTCCAGGAGGGAGTAGCAACTTGAGCAGAGAGGAAGTATCTTATAAAAAAAATAAGTAAATAGTAGTCTTTACAAGTTGGACAGATAATAATATTCAGTATAGCTGTAAGGACACATGTCATGGTGAATAACAATGTGACAGTTAATGAAGAAAAGTTTCAACATTTCTCTAAAAACAAATCTGTGCTAAATTGCTTTCATAACTTCGTATACTGCTGATACGATACTTATTCTTAATGTAAATTTAAAATTTTAATTCAAATAAAATTTCTTGAAAACAAATCTTTCAAACATATGCTCGTATTTACATAATATACCTAACATAGGTTGAAATACCTGCAATTACAGACTGCATCCATATTTGATGTGAAAACATTGTATTGAAATAGTCGTAAGAATTGTATTCATAGCCCTCATTATAAACTGTCTCTGTTAGCGCCTACTCCGCACCGGCCAGCGTGCAGCGAGCAACGTAGAGCTGGGATCAAAGAGCGCTGACACTAGGGCCTGCGCCTCACTGTGACATTACACCGCGCTCTCGGCGAGGATTGTCGCTCATTAATGGGGAATATTCAATAATCGTCTTATATTGGACACCGGGGGCTTCATTAGTATGAATTCTAAGATATAAAACTTACCTTAAAAGTTTTGTAGAACGGAAAAGCATTGATTTCTTTGTAATATTTTTTGTATGAAAATGATATAAATTTTGTTTTTAGTTTTTGGTGAGTTTATAATCTTCCTGATAGTTATATAGGCGACAAATCACATTTTTTTATAAATTTAGTCATCGAAAATCATGTTTTGGTCTCTGAATTTCATAAATAAAATTTACCAGTTAAAAAAATTGTAGCAAAAAAATTCGCGAAAGCTAACATGAAACAGCAAATATCGGAGGAATGAAAGCTCCGTGTTTTGATAGCACTATGTACTAGCTGGCAGCTGGACGGCGCCCCACATAGCACGGGTTGATGCTTATTAAAAAGCTAATAAAGCACGCAATTTTATGATTCAATTTACTGTCAATATAACGCGTATATATGAAAGTTCAAAGTAGAGCCTACCATACAAATATCATGTTATAAACGCAGTGATTTGTTTATATAGTTCTTTGATAATTACTGTCAAAAACAGCTTTTTCGTCAATTTTTTATGTACCTATATTAATGACTAAATTTGCATTAAAGTTACTAATAGATAGTAATTGTGGTATACTGCAACGAACATATATTACCGAGACAATAATAAGCATTGTTTTCAGCTTCTTCTTATCGAATGAGAGTGGCCAAATCTGGTGTCGAGGCGGTGACTATATATGCGATATAAGTCATGGAAAGCTCACTGTTGCTGCTCCTACTACTCGGAGGTGCTCACTCGCGGTTTCAGCGGAGTGCTGCCTGTATACTGCCGGGTAATAGCTGCTGTTTCATATTGGAACCCTTTCAGAGCAACTGTGGTGTGGGGAAAGTCCTACCTGACCCACGCTGGGCCCAGCTCCGTTTCACATATAAACACAAAACACACTCACGCACGAAGTTACACATACAAATGTAATGAATATCTCAGCCAGCCGGGTCCGTTTCACATTGTTTACTTCACAACCTTTCGCTGCTAATATTAGAACTACGTTTTTGGTCGCGCGGTTTTGGGATTAGTTTCAAACTTAGTACAGAACAAATATTGGTAATTTGTAAAGCGTATATTCGTCCATTGTTTTGTTTACTTGTTTGTGGAAAATGTGTTAGGACGTTTTGTTTCACGTGAACGTTATTGTTTTATCCAAATATTTCTAGAAATTGGTTTCTTTAAACCGTTTAAAACAAATTGAACAAACATAAAATAGCAGATAAAGACAAATCCTGGAAATTCCTCGTACAGGTGTGCTCGAATCTTTTAACTGGCAAGTTTCTCACACTAATTGTGAGTACTAACTTAATCCCGCGGTGCCCCTCACCCCAGCCACACTCCAGCACACTAGCAGTAAGCTCAGTTATCGCCAACTTCAATATAAAGTGGCGGCCCGGAGAGTATATCTATCTACTTACGAGCTCAGTGTGTCGGCGCCTTACAGCGAGGCGGATCAACACGACTTGGAGTTAACTCGAATGTTTAATATAGTGGTAATGTATGAAAAGCGAAGGTGTCAACGGTTATTAGTAGTATGTATTGTAGTGTACGTTGTACGCGCGCGTCACCCCTCCCTCGGAGGCAGTGAAGTGTTGTAATCCTCATTGTGTATGCCGCCTCATCTTGCGCTGCTGTAATCTGCGTAACACTTATAAAGCCACTACAAAGTTATAACAAAGCTATCATAAAGCTGGCTCGAGCGCGCCTAGCGAGGCGCGAGGCTGCGACGCTGGCGGGAAGCTCCCGAGAACACGTATGGGGAATTTATATTAATAACGTTTAAGCTATTTAAACTGAGCTTTCTGACGCCGACAGATTTACGAGGGAAGTGTTTGTGAATACGTTTATTAACACTTCAAGAGCGAACTTATGCGAGTTAATGCCGTAGCTACATTGTAAAATATGTACCTATACATGATTAGCATGAACAGAAAACAATCTATTAGTGAGAGGTATCCTGGAAATGTTATTATCAAGAATTCGTACCAAATGTAGGTGTATGAATAGTAGACAAAAGCACAAATGAATTCACCAAAGCCAAACATTTATACCCGCACGAAGTCAAATTAATATTCAAACATACCCTAATTAAATGCGTATTGTCGGTGGGTAATTACATAATACGATCACAACGCCCACAGGGCGCCTGGCACCGTACTACTCGCAATATACAGCCTCCATACTGGATGTGCCGGCATAAGGGGGATTACTGCTGATTGGGGGAAACAATATTTAAATCAAAATAGTTTAATTAATGTTCAATAGAATTTATGTGAGCAAATTGCAAAACTTTTGGGTAATGGAACGTGGTCTGACTACTGCCGAGCTACAAGCAACGTACTGCTCTCAATCTAACCAGCTGTATAAATAATCACAAAATTAATATTATGTAAATAAAAGCTAACTATCTTCCAAGTGAGAATAACTAGGTAGTAGAGAGGTACTATTGTGTAGAATGTAGGTTATTATAGACCATAATAAAATTATGGTCACAACCTGCGTTTTAGTTTTAGTAAGACACGATCTTTCAATTTTTGAAGTGTATTTATTATTTAGGTTTAAAAACTCTTCAATCCAGCTTGCTAAGTACGCTCTCAGCTCATTTGACTTGATACTCGCTACTAAAACATGTTTACTGCGCGAGGCAGATAATTTCCCGGCGGTTTGAATGAAAGCTACATTAAGTAGTACGTAGTGGGTCAGTGTGCATCGAGCTCGCATTGATTGCGGCATATTTGCAGCTTCTAGCAACCGCTTTGTGTCAAAGTGGTACTACATACGCGAATTTGCGAATAATTATTCGCTGGTTCTGTTGTGTCCACTATCATCGGAATACAATATTAGTCGTGAATTTGTATATAAATGCGCATTATTGAAAGTATTGTCAGACTATATGATAAAACCCGGGCTACACAAACATGGATGATTATCTTTGTTTGGCAGAATACGGGAATGCTCACATGAATCTCATTAAAAAATAATGTTATGTGCAAATTACAGGCAGGCTACAGTCAAACGTAAGCCTATTTAGTATAAAAAAAACTGTTCATAACAAACAATAATGATCGGCCATGATACAAGCTGTATCATACCTACATACGTGCCGTACATAGCAGGTAGCGCGTACAGTCACGGGCGCGATATAGCCGATCATCAATCACGAGCCCCGTCAGTATCCCGCGCTCCGTCGCTGGCAGCAATATCCCGCTGATTGGTCTCCGCGGGCGCCTACGCGTGGCCAAGTGGAGGCAGCATGGCCGCTGACCGCAAATATTGTCTTGCGTGATTGAATCCTCCTTTCTGACCGAGTTAGGGCCCTTTGAGCTGCGTCACGCCGCTATTCACGCCGCCGCTGAGCCGCCACGTTCCGACGTGTTTCTATTACGCTCAAACACGCCGCACATTGATTTTATTTATTGGAATAGTTTTCCCGTACTCACCGTGATTTGACATTTTCTTGCGGCGCAACATCAAAAACAATGAGACAATTGTTCGGTTAAACCTAATAACACCATAGTACATCAATATGGGGATATTGTAATCACGAACGACCTACCATGATAAGAACGTATTTCATATGGCCAATTTCCAATTTCCAAATAACAGATAAAACCAAAAATATATTGTGGGCTGTGAAATGCGTTGCAATTGAAATAGAATTCATCCAATTTTTCGGAATGCAAAAGTAGGTAACGAGCTAATATCGCGGCGCATCATCGACAGTCATTTATTCCAATATGGCGGCCGTACGCAAATATTCGATAGTGGAGGGGGTGGTAGTGGGGGGGGGGTGCATGCAGCCGGCAGTCAAACTACTATTAGTGGGGATTCACACTAATATGGATAGATTCCTCATTTTCTACTCAACGTTATGTAATAGGTGGGCATTCTCTCTCTCTTGAGTCGTATTTCCTCATGACTGAGTGTCGTGACTCCCCCGCAGAATTAATTCGTTAGGGGAGTTCTCTTGGGCAGATACATCAGGTGGTCATTAATCCTGGTGTTTTAATAAATTAAGCTTTTATATTTTAAATCCATTCAAACAAGAAACCTACTCAAATATTGGATAAACAAGATAATTACTTAAATATAGCCTGATCCGTAGTAATACATCCTGTCCGTTGCTAATGGAGGCAACACTACAACAGTCTACAAATGGAACAAATAAATATAACACACTCATATCGAGGATGTGTTCATATAAGAGTCGTAAACCCCGCCACACCGAGTATACAGAGGCAGCAGTAATAGTAGTATGTCGTATAACTACTTAATTATCCATTTTCCATTACTTTTTACATCAAATAAAGCTGAAGAGGGTCGAAAGTCTGAACATTGAAGGTATTTAAAATAAAAATGTTTAGAGATCCTTCGAATTAATAGCAGATGTTAAGTCTGCTTTTTGGTTTTCTGTTTATTTAAACGCTCATCACGCAAAAACGGCTGAGCGGATCATCATTATTTTTGGTACGTAAGTATATAGAATGAAATCTTAGGAGTGTCATAAGTCACTTTTTATCCTAAAATGAAGCGAGCGAAGCCGCAGGCGACCACTAGTCACAAAATATAAATTGTAATTTCTAGTGATTTTATATGTAAAGTATTATTACTTTTGCAAAAAATCAATTATATCAATCATAATGTGTGTGTGTGTGTAGTTATGTTACTGATCAGGTATGTAGTACACGAGCAGCTGGAGTGATTAATTCGTGCGGGGGGTGCGGCGGGGGGAGGGGATTGAAGGGGGGTATGGGAACTCATCCGGAAACTGGACGCGTGTCAACATTGACGAGGCGATCTTTTGCCGCCCGTTTGATTTGTGGCCGCCCGGGCCCGACCGGGGCCAGCCGGCTATATCCGGGGCCGGCTGGTATGGGCCGGACCCGGCCTGCGGCCACCGGACACGAGGTAATGCGATTGGACCCGCGCCTGATACGGACAGATGGGGTGATAAGATAGAGTAAATACCACTATCCGATCAACAACCTGCTCCTGGAAGGGAGCGCTAAGTACGTATACTCGTGGGAGGGATGCGGCAGAAAGCCAGTAAGCCTTTTAAAGGTAACGGATTTAATGGCTATTTTTAGAGGTTGACCAAATATTACCATCATTTGCAGATATTCAGGCTTAAAGCTTGCGTGATCGTAAATATAAAAAATCTAAACAAAGGAATCCGCAGATACTGCAAAGAGAAACCAAAATCCTTTCTGAATTTATAGTGAAGCAGCGTGATGCATGTAATTAAAAAGTGGGGCAATGTTACGGGAGAAGACCAGGTCGAGCTGAGCCCAGGCTGCGAGGGTGTTGTTGGCACCGCGAGTGAGGCGGGGGCTCAGCCTGCACTGGGCAACTGCGGCGCGGAGTGCGACAGACATAGACAAGGCAGCAGTCACGGTGACCTCACACCGCGGTACCAGCCGCTTGCTCGCAGGGGGCGCCACTAGCACACACTCACATGCCAAATCAACCACTCTTTCATAATTCCAAAGTTCACCGCTCGTGATGATACGAGCCTGCGGATACTAAATTAAAATGCATGTAGCCGATGCTTTCGCGCAAATGTCATTAGTGGCGTATTAAATATTTGCAGGTTTCGGATGAGTTTTGCACTTGAGCGGGCGGAGTGATTAAAATTGAAAAATGTGCGCCTGTTTGGAGGGAAATTTGTTCAAATTTTTTGCGAAGCTTTTATTTAGGTCGACGTCCAACTAGAAACGAGATTTCATTTTCTCCTTATTGATAGTAGAAGCAATGTACTGTATTTTATTTTACAGGCAATAAAAGATATTGTAAAAAAGATTTCCTAGCTATCACAGTCATGTTTCTTGAAATGAAAATTAGTGTAAATGTTTGCACAAACTTATGCAAAGTTCCGTGCATGAAGAAGGCTGCCTGTATGCGGTGAGACACGTGTAACAAAGGCAGCTCGCGGAGAGATGTAACGAACGAGCGCACAAACACGCGGGGAGCGGGGGCAGGGGTGCAGGGGGAGGGGGTGTACTGTTGGAATAACAATGTAAGAGATGTGCCGCGGGACATGGGGCCGGAGCGGGACGGACAGCGAGCGGCGGGAAACAGACACGTTTCAAAAACCATCACACATGAGCTAATTGATGGATAAAAATCATGCTCATTCTATAAACTGCAAAAACGATAGGAGAGACAATAGCATACAATAGGATACTACAAGCTCATAGAAATATAACTAAAACATGAAGCGTTTCTAAAAGTAAATTAGTGTGAGTTTTCAGACTTTAATGCAGGCAGCTTTCAAAAATCTTTTCGATTAACCATTTCCCGAATACTGATCCATCCCATCACAATACTTGTATATTTAATCCCTACGTGTGGCCTACGCCCTGGCCCGTCCTGGATCGTCCTGGCCCACCCTGGCCCGCCCCGGCTCGCCCTGGCTCGCCCTGGCCCGCCCTGGCCCGCCCTTGCCCGTCCTGGCAAGTCCTTGATGGCCCGCTGTGGCTCGCGCGCATGTATTCCCAAAATGCACGTCTCGGTGAATTACTAACGCCTCCGCGAGACAGTTATAAGCCTTTAATATTAACACAACAACACCACACACACTCACGTAGCGACGTGCAGCCTTCGGAGCACACTTGACTTATTCATCTGGCTGTGATGGTACATTTTCAATAATTTTCTTTCAGAAAAAAGTATATTCATCGAGTTCGAGAGCATCGAGAGCAACTTATTCATAAATAGTGTTCGTATATTGTTGAATACTTTACATTGTTTTTTTTTTAAGAAAATGACAAAATGTGTAAGTTTGTTAGTGTCTCAGTACAGTGGCACTGGCACTGTCGCCGGTTTTAGGCAAATGAAGCGTTTCCACGATGAGATGTAAATACAGGCTTTACGTTGCTTCCTGCTCACCTCGCGCTCACCTGCACAACAATGTATAGCGGAACAAACAAGAAGACTATTCAATTTAATAATTTAAATATTTACTTTGTAGCAGATTAAACATGTTATTATTTGCAACGGAAAGTTAACGTCATTAATGAATAAAGTATCCTCATGTTATGGATACAGCACTATTTAAATATGAGTATATTGGTATATCATAACGATATGTCCTCAATGACTCTCGTGTATGTGGTAAAATATTCAATTCCAACCCAAACAGATATTGATATCCGATAATGGTGGAGTTTCAACTAAACTATACTCTAATTAACTCACACAGAACTTACTTTTACATGAACCCACTCTAACTAGCCAGCTTACATGGTGCGGTCCACTACACCCTTATTGACAAGTATATAGAGTAGTATCTCGCTCAGCTGGGTGTGTGTGAGGGTGTGTTTGCGCAGGTGGCCGGGACGTGCTCTCGCGTGCATAACTCCCGTTTGATGAATGTGCCGCCGATACTTGCAGCTGGACACACAGATAAACCTGCACACTAGCGCCAGCTGCTCATTAGTTACCAGATTATTAGTTTCGGTTTGAATATTCATAATCAGAATCAGGCGAATGATTGAATGCGTGTTCATTTAATGGACTGTATTTTATTTTTATATTATATTGTGGAAACTCTGTTTGTTGCAATTTCAGCTGCATAATATTCAGAAACTAAATAAATTGTACAAATTAAATACAGGTCAAAAAGTATAACTGCTGAATAACGAGAAGTAAATTATACTTCTTATCACCGACTAACTTAACCGGGTTCTCAATACGTACTTGTAAAACTCAGTTTCCAGCAAAGTGTATATATCCTTGTCCTGGCGTGGCTCGAGCGCCGCCATTTACTAATTACCCCCTCGCAAGCCCTCCACTAAACACTGCCTTTGTGGCGCTCCACTCGGCCACTCAGCGCGGTGCTGCCGCCAGCGCAGCCAGCCCCGAGCGACACTTCTAGCGGCCGTTTACGTAGCTCTTATGTAGGGATGCTACTCTGTGGCGAGCACTAGGACATTTGAAGTGTGGGGATATTTTAATCATGTCATAGAATACATTCTTAAACAAATTGAACTTTTATTTGAGTATTGTAACTAATTTGCTAATAAAAATACCTGTACTCAGTTAAACACTTAAACCCGATATTGACTGACCACAAACTACGATTGCAATTGACGTTATTAATTTATTAAACCTTTCAATAATAAAACTATTATATGTTCTGTTATGGTTCAACCTACAAAACTAGTGCAGGAAATTAGATAATAAAAAGTTTCTCAAAGTAAGTGAGATGAATCTGTCCGTGTGTGATTTTGGCTATCAGAGTTGTACATATTTATTGAAGTATAGTTCTTCATAGACTCACCGCAAGAGAGCAGCACCAGCGCGCGCCACATGCTGCGACCACGCTCCTGCAACACACCGACCACTCACTTCAAACTTATACTCACTGACTCAGTCTGAACAGTGGGGGAAAATATAATATCAGCACATAAGTTAAAGTAAATAAAGTAGAATAAAGGATAATTAAATAAGTACTCTATTTTACTAGTAACTGATTTATTGTCACAAAATCGTATGTATATCATTTAAGTTTAAAATAACTCCAATAAATGAACATAAAATCGATTGAATGATTTCCAGTCGATTACATGTACATATTTTATGATATAATGTTTTAGCTCATTGTTCAAATTATTATTTCATATCCAATTAAAATCATTTCTCAAAAGTTTAATAGCATCTTTAACTAATATCGCCGTTTGTAAAGCTATAGATGTTTAATTATTTATTCACGTTTTCTTTAATACAGTCTCCGTACGTTGGCGGCAATCAGTGCGAGTGGCCCTACTTCTCCCGCCGGGTAATGACGGCGGATGTACAACCCCGCGCCAGCAAGTGGAGTACTAACTACTAACCAGCCTGCTTGTGTATTGCACTCACAGGTGAGCTGGTTTACACTCTTACTAACTTAATTACTGAATGAAAAATGTTTGTTATTCATAGTTACTTCAAAAAATACACTTTAGAGCATTGTCTTAAGTTGATGTTAGAAAAATTATATTACAGAAACAATTCAAATGAAGGATAATGTGATAAAGAATCTTGATTAGTATAATAAGCGTAGGACAGTTGCCAAAACTTTTAACAACAAAGAAAAAGTAGTATAAAAGTAAAGTTTGAAAACACAGCTAAAGTTGTCAGAATATATTATAGTTACGTATCTTACCAGTGTCTTTTTGTGATGAAGCAGGTGACACTGTGACGTCACAGTCCGTGCACATACATCGCACTGAGTTCCCGCACAAATTCACTCGCGAAACTTCGTAGTGCCTCTACGCCGTAGCGCGACCGCGCTCGTAGCCCGCTACACGCCGAGTGCCGCTACGAGCTCCGGCCGGCGCTGCCACCGTGCCAATGTGCGTGTGCATTGGTATCATGTTTTCGTATTTGGTAAGTCACTTATAGCAGTACCGACACGTGCTGGCATGTAACGACACCTCTCACTGTGAGCGCCTGTTTCACCAGATAATGAAGGCTTTGTTCCTGTTGACCCAGATGCGAATTTAATTCCAAGATTTGTGTATTTACGTGTTAACTGAAGCGACGCTTGACGATGCTGATGTCGTGGTGATTGTATTTTCTAACAAATCAGAATGCTAATTTACGGGGAAATATTTTCCGACGACTGTTTTTAAATTCTGCGAATTGAAATGATTGTTCCATAAGATTCATTAAGGCATTTTAGCAAAATTCAAAACATTTTGTGAATAATTATTAAATTCAGTCTCCTCATAATGTTTAAATAATATTATATTGAATTTTATTACAATAATCACCAATATAATCAAACAATGATGAGTAAAACTTGCTACCTATAAAAAGGAACATGTGCAACTTTGTGGTTGGTGAAGGTGTAAATTTGTATAAAAGTTCCTCGCAGTTCCTCCCCTCGCCGCCGTATTATCACGCAGTAAAAGTGATCTTATCGCACCAACGCTGTAAAGAAATCGTTTGTAGATAAACATTTACATGTTTTTGATTATTCATTCTAATTTTGAAATTGGAGAAAATACAAAAATTAAAATATTAACGCGTATTCAAAGATTTTTAGTTTTGAGTACAATTCTCTATCTACCAAAGTTCACGCACGTTCAAAAATTCACGCGTAATATTACGTGCAGTCAATTTCATACTCATATCTGACTCTGAGGTTGAAAGTTTATAACGTCCAGTATCTCGCGGTGTGACCCACCGAGCCAATCGTGGCAGGGCGTGGGCTGGCGCGCGGGTGCAAATTCTTTAAGTTGCATTAAGTAGCAACCTGCGGGTGCAGCCGCTATCTGCGACACACAGCCGGGGCCGGAATCACTGTGCTCACTAGGATCGGGTGGAAAAGACGACATTTCATTTTACAAGCTTTAAAACATTCGTAATTTTTTTAAATTGCATGTTTACAATAGATTTTACAAGTAATAATTGAACAAGTTAAACAGTCAGAGATATCTAAAAAAATAAGCTAACTTACATACATATTATGATAGAAACAGTGATTAATACTAGTAATTTTAAAATATTACGACCCTATGTAAGCCATTGTAGAAATGGTAGGCATTTAATAGCGATTATTTTCTGGTGCTTGACTTATCTATAAAAGCAGGTTGTATTTTCAAGTAAAACGTTTCCTCAATATGTTCTGCAAACAGTCCCTGAGATTGTCTCTCGACCTTCACCACATTTTAGATAAACTTGACTTACTGTGCTTACCTATTATTAGAACTGCTAGACAAGGAGCTTTTACAGTAGTATTGCAAGTTTAGAAATACACCTGCATGGGGCCAGATTAGGCTGAATATTGGTGTTAACTCCGAATATGTTTGAATAATTCTGAAGTGTCATATGTAATAAGTGAAAAAAAAACAAATGTGATTTTTTGAACAGTTGGTTGATCAGTAAAAAACATCAGTTTTACCAACAAATCATGCTACTATTATGAAGCAACAGTAAACTGCAAGCAGTGAGTGAGAAACTTAACAATAGCGCGAGATAATCCACACTTGGCTTACCGCGGAATTTTGAACTCAGTGCATCGAATATATTGTATTTCCAACTAGTTTATATAAGACATCGTTGCAGTGAATTTAAATCACTTCATCAAAGTAAAAAAACTATTCAAAATGTAATATAAATTTGTATAATATATGGGGCATAGCATTCCGCTTCGGCATCCATATTAATACCACCAAGCGTGGCGTGGGTATTCAGCTACGTCAGAGGACGACACAAACGACGGTGACAATTCAATGACAGCTGTCACTTAGACTCTTTGTAAAAACCGTTATATCAAACAGTGTGACGGCTGACAGTGACATTGACATCGAATGGCCCACTTTTCGAATCAAACGCATCATTTGAAAGAATAACTTAAGTAAGACAATAACATCACAAGTTCCTAAGACCCGCACGAAACGGTACGCTTCCACCTTTATTGTTCGTACCGCTAGGTTGTGGAACTCCCTGCCTGGCTCTCTGTTCCCCACGCACTATAATCCAGCGATCTTCAAAGCGAGAGTGAATCGGTTCTTATCGGGTAAGCACGCTCCATCTTAGGCCATAGCCTTACTTGCTATCAGGTAAACTATGCTCAAGTGCAAACCCGTTCAAGTTAAATCAAAAAAAAAAGACATTTGTTTCTCTTGTGACGTGACATTGGCGAAATTGCGGCAAAGCCGCAGAGGCCATTAAAAAAAAAAACTTAAGTAAAACACACTACAAATGTGTGTCGACACATGACTTGAATTACACCTTTTCCATATTATTTTATGACATTAGCACAAATTGGAGTAAAACAATAATTCTAGTAGCCCCATCATTGAGGTCGAGTGAAGTGAACCTGAGAGCATGTTCCCTCGCCCCGACCACAGGATGGTTGATATTCCAGCCTCTCCAGTGGAGGCTTGCTGCGAGCCTACAGACAGGCTAGGGCTCGTGTAGTCACTAGGATTACCATACGTGCGAGCGAGACAACACGAGCACACTCTCCCGCGGGAGGGGGACGGGAGGAGGGAGTTAACAAGTTTGTTAATAAGACGGGTAGCGGCATTAACGGTTCACACCTAAAGTTTAGTTAATAAAGTTGTTTAGTTATTAGATTAATGTGGAGCTATTACTTGTACACACCGCCCGGGTTTGATTGGAGCGCCTTACGAGGGACCAACTTGGAATTAATTTCAAAGGGATTGAACGACTTCCCCTTAACTTAAGCCTTGACTTGCTGGGCTAATTGAAACTACTGCTACAACAACAAGTATTATTTATTAACAAATTTACTTACGAAAATAAGAGAGCGCGTTGCCGTAGATTACATACATGGCTTTCTGTGACAACATTTATGCACTGAAAGAAAGCTGTATACTTTTGACAAAACGATAAATTTATAAAAATAAAAACAAGTAATTAAACACTCAACAAACATTTCAAATTGTTTTGTTTGACTGCAACTGATACAATGTTGTTCCTCAAAGAGCAGACAGAGAACATTGTAGTATAATATGCCAATTCCCCGGCGCTATAATCGAGTTGTTGTTATATGTGTGTAAGTGTGTGTGGGCCATGTTGCCGCCGGATTCTTTCACTTCCGCTTCCAGCGCGCTATATGTTGTTTCCGGTTTCAAACACATACTTTCCAGTTTGTCCTACGTGTTTTTAATTTGCTGGACAATAATAAAATTTTAAAGTATTGTGTTGTAGCTGAGATATAAGTGGACATTTTTTTTATCTGAGTTTAATACATACGTATTATTTAAGTACAACTTATTACCAATACTTATAAGAAATATAAATTTCATAATTTATTTATTTATTTATAACGGTACACAAAACAGAATGAGTTCCCAAATAAGCCAAATACACATTCAAAACTGGTTTTGACCCAGAACAAATTCCTCAGATGAGTGTACACAGCTTGAACAACATGAAAATTGATATTTATTATAAGTATAAAGGGCGTGTACCAACAAGCTTCCCATGGGAAGCTTGTACAGTACATACAGTAATTGATTTACGTTGTTAGTTTATTTCCCGGGACTATGTACCAACATATAACACAGCGCAGGATGTCCCGGTGTCTGCAGGCGGCGCCGAGGAGCGGGGCGAGCTGATTGCGCGGGCGGAGTCGGGCGCAGGCACTAACTCGCTGCAATCATGTTAGTGTCCACACCAAGCAGCACCGGGGGGCAGAGCATACCTAGCTAGGAGCTGCAATCAACTGGTACGACCTTATATAATTTAATATATTGTTCAGAAAGATTTTTCGTGAACTAAATGCTAAATAAATCTTTGCAACCGCCAAACACAACAATTTTAGAGACATAAAATAAATAGGTATATCAAGAGGCTCGCCTGTTAAGGTGCTTGATATCAAAATGAGGCTGATATATAGACAAAACAAATTTTATGCGTATGTCTGTTTGCACTAGTTATTTAATAAAATCCAGCACACAGCACCACTTGAACAAAAATAACAACACAGTACGTACATACATATATGGACCAGCCGCCGCACGCCGCACTAACCAGTTTAATATCAAAGCGGCGATACCGCAATCATACGCCTGCATACATGTATAGGGGTGTTAAAATGTGACGCATGTGTGTATCCGTGTATCTGTCTGTGCAACGCAGCTCCACAACAGAAGGACTGGTTTTGATTTAGTTTATTTATTGAAGTGGCAAATTGACCGAAAGCTTTCTATATTACTACAGTTCAAGAAAATTGGTTCAGCCTTTTGAAAACATTTTTTTGTTTAGGAATATAATTTTATAAAAGTCCCATGTAATATAAATTCGATATAATACAAAAGAAAATAAAATGTTTCATTACAACAAACATGGATGCTTTGTGAGATGCGGGCGGCGGCCATTTGCATTCAGATAATAAGCACATCCATATTAATGTATCGAACGACGCCCGCCCTGCACGGCGGCTCTACCCAGGATGTGCACAGTTTTACTTACATTCATTTATTCACACGACGATTACATACAAAGAGGGCTTTATGCTGAAAGAGTGGGTTCCTTCCTGGTATTGTAATTCTGGGAAGTAAAAGTATAAGTAGTATTCTAAATACAAAAACAGAGAAATTTATAAAATTACATAGCCTAAGTGTTAATCCAGAGACTTACCTACCTCCATCCAAACGAAATTTCATGTAAATCTGTTCAGCTCAACCAAACACACAGCCTCACGCACAATTGTTCTTGTTTATAATATTAGTTAGTAGTACATGGTGGCGAGCTGGCAGCGCTCCAGGCGGCGCGGGCTCCAGCTGGTGGCAGGGGACCGACATACAGCAGCTATATATTATGCATCCGTCCGTCCGGGCCCGGCCAGAACGAGCCGACCCTGGTGACAACTAGGTACGTAGACTCAATACAATATTACAGGACTTTATGACTGACAAATATTGCATTACGAGTAAATAGCGAGCGGAACTTGAAACACCAATATCTATATTAGTACATGTAATATTTAGGTTATGTTTAGCTCAAATTATTTTGTTGATTTTAAATACGCATAGATCTTTTTATTGAAATGTATTTTTATTCAAAATTTGTGAAATATTTTTGCAACACATTTCACTAAATTGAAAATGCTCGTTCGCTTCAATTCCACATTTTCAGCCCCCGCGTGCAATAATATAATGTAACTGCCCTGTGTAATGTGTATATTTATTCTTTCGTATGGATCCACACTCCTGCAACACCCGCGCTCCCGCCACTTGCACACTTACATACATACAGTGTGATTATCATTACAACATGCAAATTATTCATATCTAGGTCACAAATTCCCGGCTCATATTTATCATACGCGCATATTTTGCTGCAAATTGCTACTGGTATTTCTGAATTAGGTTTCCAGTAATTATTTTAAACTACACGTATTTTTATGGAAGCTCATTTTATTTGCAGTTTATTGTATCTTTTTTGTTTATCTGTACCGTCTGAAACTATCTTAACTCAACTGTAAATCTATCAAGTTGTTATGATGCAGTGCAAGCAGACACATTCAATTCTCATCCATGCTATTATGCGTGATGTCGCGCAACTTGTTGTAGTGCCAAGTAGAAGTATAAGAGTTATGAAATGACCTGTCCCGTACAGTGCGAGTGAAGTCACGTGGCGATCGTGAGCGTCGTGTCCACCGCTTGGGGCAATAATACAAGGTTCAATGAAGTCGCCGCCACCGATGCAGGCACTTGACGCACAGTCAGGAGGTACATTTGTATATTATTTATTTGTATTATTAGTTTATCCGACATGGTTTAACATAATTGTAAATTTCGGTTATTACTAAAAACCCGGATCTTGTTAACATAATGTTTCTACATCTACATTCATACATTTGTTTTGAGTGTTCAATATATACCCACCTTTATTTGACTGCAACCACTGTTACAATATTTGTTCGTAGTTAAATAATTGTTACTCTTGCAGCATGTCCCCGGCCGAGCAGTGACGTCACCTGCCTGTATAGTCTGTGCTATCAAGCCCGCATACATGCGTTATCGCGCGGCATCGCTCGCTTTGTGCCCACTAACCACTCCACTGTTTGTTTGTGCACATTCGGCTTGTTATCCTTCAAATGGTTCTGTGATGGATTCATGTCATTATGGATCACTCTTGTAACTCGCGGCGTAGGAGGAGGCGAGCAGAAATAACGATACACTAAAATAGCAACAGGTAAGTAAATTACATGTTCTATTATAATATACCTTCTTTTTAATAAGAATTGATACGCAGTAACTTATTTGTTCTGGTTACCCTATTTTTTGCCTACTAGTTATGTTGATAGACGCATTTGAAACAAAATCAGTATTCAGGCAAGTAATCTCTGAGAAATCATCTCGCAGGATCAGTAGATTGGTTGTATTTTTGTTTGACAAAGAACCAAGCAGTGACCGCCTCCGTCAGCTGACAATATACATACAGCTACTATTAGATATTGCATAGCTCCCGTCGTGTTGGCATCATTGATCGACCAATCACATACATACTGCGTGTATATGTTGGTATGTATGTATATGTCACGGTAAATGTGGATAATGCAGGAATTATGCATAATTACCAGTGCTCTCAGTAAAAGTGGGAAAAACTTTCGAATTAATCACATTTACCGGTAATCATAGGCTCACGCTTGACTACAACTTGCCTGATGTTAAGCAAGTTATAATTGACGATCGACGAAGTGATTTATACCTACCTACTACCGACTCTATTTATTGTCTTTACTTTTCAGATCTATTGGAAGAGTATTTCCACCTGCAGAGTTGTATAATAAATAGTAATATTGCTTGTATCCGCAGCTCAGCGTCCGTGCTCGATGCAGGTGTGATAGTAAGCGCACTGGTGCTGTAATACCGACGACGCTTAGTTTTAGTGCCTCGTTAAACGTTAGTGCCGCCGCGCGCCGCCAGGTGGCGACGCACATTAAAATGTGATGTTTTCATAGCGCCATCTCTTTTCCACTTCAGCTATTTGCGGCACGTTCTAGCTAATGACCGTTTAACTGCAGTTCAAAATACAAGATAGAACGAGTAGAAGTCTAATTTATAGAAAAAAAAATTGGTAAGCATATAACTTCTGTTTGTCGGGGTCCCTAATAAACAGAAGTTATGCACTTACCAACATTGTATTCATACGAGTACCCACACATACAGCGAGGCTACTCTACAATATTATAACGTACTTTTTTATTTGTATTATACGTATCTTGTCACCTATCTTACTGATTCTATTTCTGCTAAATGATGTTATATTTATAACTCGGAGATTATCTACTCGGAAGCCTACCATATTTGCTATTCCTATTTCCTATAATAACATTGGTCATAACAACCCATTGTTTCTTATGTGTCATTTGTACAATGAACTCAGTAGTAAAGAAAGTGCAAAACTAGATATATTTCATCACAACTTAACTAAATTCAAAAACTTACTTAATAAATGTAATATTACCGCTTATAATAGTGACGTTTACTATAAACTTTAAGAGTACAACATTATATTATTGTAAAGAAAGTTGTACACAATAGTTAGACTTACAATTTTTTTTTTACATAGAATTTTGTTTTTTATTATAATAATATAAGTTTTAGTTTGGAAGTTGTTTTTGTGTTTGTAAAGAAATAAATAAATATTGTAGTCGTTTAGAATAAAAAAGTAGCAGTTGATCACATTTCATTTTCTGACTTATTATTATTCCAATTTGGTTATGTATCAAATCCAAATTAGCTTATACCCCATAGAGTAGTAAGTTGTACCTACTCTTTTCTATTCTTATTGACAACAACGTTATATTGCCATCTTACGGAGGGCGCACGCAACTGATTACTAGCATCACTGCTGCATGCTTCAAGCAAATACAACCCATACAAGAAATACTGTAAGTATTTTGTAGAACTATGTGTACAGGAAATTCATTCAAACTTTAATAGAGGGCGTATTTTTAGGTTCAAACCACATCGAAGCAATCGCCTGTAGTTCCACAAGAACCCTCCGAAAAATAAATCGACGAAGAAGGGTGACTGCAAACAATGCCTGAGCTTTCGAACTAGTACGAATATTTTGCAAGAGATGGCGCTGTTCAGCAACTACATGGCCACAGGTGAATGTACTGCACGTTTTAGACGTTTTAGAATACAATACCGTGTAGTTTGTAATGCAGGTGCAAGCTTCCTTTACGTAATCAAATATGGAAGGTGCGGGGGAGGGGGATGGCGATATAGGAGTTGTGTGGTTGGTAGTCATGTAAGTACGACATGTAGCAGCCGGGCTTAGAAGTAAACCTAACTAGAGCAGCTTCAAGTCCGCTTGCTATTTGCTAGTATAGAAGTAGTTATGTAAGTACGACATGTATCAGCCGGGCTTAGAAGTAAACCTAACTAGAGCAGCTTCAAGTCCGCTTGCTATTTGCTAGTATAGAAGTAGTTATGTAAGTACGACATGTAGCAGCCGGGCTTAGAAGTAAACCTAACTAGAGCAGCTTCAAGTCCGCTTGCTATTTGCTAGTATAGAAGTAGTTATGTAAGTACGACATGTATCAGCCGGGCTTAGAAGTAAACCTAACTAGAGCAGCTTCAAGTCCGCTTGCTATTTGCTAGTATAGAAGTAGTTATGTAAGTACGACATGTAGCAGCCGGGCTTAGAAGTAAACCTAACTAGAGCAGCTTCAAGTCCGCTTGCTATTTGCTAGTATAGAAGTAGTTATGTAAGTACGACATGTATCAGCCGGGCTTAGAAGTAAACCTAACTAGAGCAGCTTCAAGTCCGCTTGCTATTTGCTAGTATAGAAGTAGTTATGTAAGTACGACATGTATCAGCCGGGCTTAGAAGTAAACCTAACTAGAGCAGCTTCAAGTCCGCTTGCTATTTGCTAGTATAGAAGTAGTTATGTAAGTACGACATGTATCAGCCGGGCTTAGAAGTAAACCTAACTAGAGCAGCTTCAAGTCCGCTTGCTATTTGCTAGTATAGAAGTAGTTATGTAAGTACGACATGTAGCAGCCGGGCTTAGAAGTAAACCTAACTAGAGCAGCTTCAAGTCCGCTTGCTATTTGCTAGTATAGAAGTAGTTATGTAAGTACGACATGTATCAGCCGGGCTTAGAAGTAAACCTAACTAGAGCAGCTTCAAGTCCGCTTGCTATTTGCTAGTATAGAAGTAGTTATGTAAGTACGACATGTAGCAGCCGGGCTTAGAAGTAAACCTAACTAGAGCAGCTTCAAGTCCGCTTGCTATTTGCTAGTATAGAAGTAGTTATGTAAGTACGACATGTGTCAGCCGGGCTTAGAAGTAAACCTAACTAGAGCAGCTTCAAGTCCGCTTGCTATTTGCTAGTATAGAAGTAGTTATGTAAGTACGACATGCATCAGCCGGGCTTAGAAGTAAACCTAACTAGAGCAGCTTTAAGTCCGCTTGCTATTTGCTAGTATAGAAGTAGTTATGTAAGTACGACATGTAGCAGCCGGGCTTAGAAGTAAACCTAACTAGAGCAGCTTCAAGTCCGCTTGCTATTTGCTAGTATAGAAGTAGTTATGTAAGTACGACATGTAGCAGCCGGGCTTAGAAGTAAACCTAACTAGAGCAGCTTCAAGTCCGCTTGCTATTTGCTAGTATAGAAGTAGTTATGTAAGTACGACATGTATCAGCCGGGCTTAGAAGTAAACCTAACTAGAGCAGCTTCAAGTCCGCTTGCTATTTGCTAGTATAGAAGTAGTTATGTAAGTACGACATGTAGCAGCCGGGCTTAGAAGTAAACCTAACTAGAGCAGCTTCAAGTCCGCTTGCTATTTGCTAGTATAGAAGTAGTTATGTAAGTACGACATGTATCAGCCGGGCTTAGAAGTAAACCTAACTAGAGCAGCTTCAAGTCCGCTTGCTATTTGCTAGTATAGAAGTAGTTATGTAAGTACGACATGTAGCAGCCGGGCTTAGAAGTAAACCTAACTAGAGCAGCTTCAAGTCCGCTTGCTATTTGCTAGTATAGAAGTAGTTATGTAAGTACGACATGTATCAGCCGGGCTTAGAAGTAAACCTAACTAGAGCAGCTTCAAGTCCGCTTGCTATTTGCTAGTATAGAAGTAGTTATGTAAGTACGACATGTATCAGCCGGGCTTAGAAGTAAACCTAACTAGAGCAGCTTCAAGTCCGCTTGCTATTTGCTAGTATAGAAGTAGTTATGTAAGTACGACATGTATCAGCCGGGCTTAGAAGTAAACCTAACTAGAGCAGCTTCAAGTCCGCTTGCTATTTGCTAGTATAGAAGTAGTTATGTAAGTACGACATGTAGCAGCCGGGCTTAGAAGTAAACCTAACTAGAGCAGCTTCAAGTCCGCTTGCTATTTGCTAGTATAGAAGTAGTTATGTAAGTACGACATGTATCAGCCGGGCTTAGAAGTAAACCTAACTAGAGCAGCTTCAAGTCCGCTTGCTATTTGCTAGTATAGAAGTAGTTATGTAAGTACGACATGTAGCAGCCGGGCTTAGAAGTAAACCTAACTAGAGCAGCTTCAAGTCCGCTTGCTATTTGCTAGTATAGAAGTAGTTATGTAAGTACGACATGTATCAGCCGGGCTTAGAAGTAAACCTAACTAGAGCAGCTTCAAGTCCGCTTGCTATTTGCTAGTATAGAAGTAGTTATGTAAGTACGACATGTAGCAGCCGGGCTTAGAAGTAAACCTAACTAGAGCAGCTTCAAGTCCGCTTGCTATTTGCTAGTATAGAAGTAGTTATGTAAGTACGACATGTGTCAGCCGGGCTTAGAAGTAAACCTAACTAGAGCAGCTTCAAGTCCGCTTGCTATTTGCTAGTATAGAAGTAGTTATGTAAGTACGACATGTATCAGCCGGGCTTAGAAGTAAACCTAACTAGAGCAGCTTCAAGTCCGCTTGCTATTTGCTAGTATAGAAGTAGTTATGTAAGTACGACATGTATCAGCCGGGCTTAGAAGTAAACCTAACTAGAGCAGCTTCAAGTCCGCTTGCTATTTGCTAGTATAGAAGTAGTTATGTAAGTACGACATGTATCAGCCGGGCTTAGAAGTAAACCTAACTAGAGCAGCTTCAAGTCCGCTTGCTATTTGCTAGTATAGAAGTAGTCATGTAAGTACGACATGTAGCAGCCGGGCTTAGAAGTAAACCTAACTAGAGCAGCTTCAAGTCCGCTTGCTATTTGCTAGTATAGAAGTAGTTATGTATTCTTCTTCTTCTCTCTCTTCTTTCTCAGCCACTGATTGACTATTTCTGAACATAAGCCTATCCTATCTTTCCCCATGACCTGCGATCTTCTGCTCTAGCCATCCAGTTTAGATACGTATTACTGTCCCCAAATATGTAGTGCAGGAATATGCAATGCAAACATTACTGATTTTCTTGATTTTTTTTGCGGACACATAAAATATTAATGAAACTGTAGGTACTTTTCCAAATTATAACAAACAATCCTAACTTATGTATTATCTTCTAAACCTAAGAAACCACAAGGCCTGATAATATTTCCGTAATCCACGAGTGCTGTCACCCGGCCTCTACACGGCACCGGCACGACAGCGGCCCGACACCGACACGACACTGGCACGACACCTGGCGGCGGAAGTAAGCAGCCGGTGTAGACCACTAGCCGCAGCGTTATGTTAAACTCTCGAGTAAACATTTTGTATCATTTTATTACTCAGCGGGCTAAGGCGGGCTCACACTGGGAACAATGTATTTAATCTCTTTGCGGGATACATTTTAAAAAGTCGAATGGATGAGTTCGTTGATATAACTATCTCAACGGTTTTGAACTCCCGACTAAACGGGGGATATGTTTGTTTTAATTAAAAAAATATGATATCATATCTGGTTTCTGAGAAATCCATGGACAGAATAGTCACCTACATACTACGACAGAACTTAATTTATAAAATATGACATTCATCCATAAAAATGTACAAACGAACACTTTTAGAAGCCTCGATCCTTTATTTTAAAAAAACGGTTAACACTTGTTATTATAAAATATTCCTTACCTAGATTATGTAATGAGTACAGTCGGGTCTGTGACAGACAGACAGGCCCTCCCCGGGGCGTGGCTCTCAATGTCCGGCGTCTTTAATTAAGGAAACGCATTATTAATTAGATCCAATCAGACTACGATTAATACATCAAGTATACATAACCGTCTTTGATTTTCTTGAGTACGTTACATTCCTCATAACTTGTATGAGACATAATTTGTATGTCCTCATATCGCTGCATATTCCGTGGATGCAAGCGCTCGGTAATATAATAGTGTCGGAAGGCGGCGCGTGCTCGAGGCGTGTGGCTCCTAATTACAATGTTGTTAATTGTATTAGCAGCTCGAGCCTCGCGCGGCGATACTCTGCCACTACTACATATACATACATGCTACATGCAGTACTCTAGTCTAGGCTACATCTAGGTACTAGTGAACGTGCTTAGCCTAATTGCACTTTCAGGCGAGGGTGTTCTTGCTAACGTCTTCTTTAAGCCTTCTAAATTACGTCATAGTGGTTGAAAACGATTTTATATTACAACCCTGAGTCAGAGACAATCCTGGCCACTAAAAGTTATTTAATCATGCATCAACACATGTACTCATGGACTTCTAACGTCATCACAACTTACAGTAACAGTCTCGTTGGAGAGCCAGATCCACTACAGCCCGGCACCTGCGACCACAACGCGACTTGCTGCGAGCTTCACTTACCGAATTAAATCGAATTTATTAAGAAAGTTACAGTTATTTTTTCAGTAAATAAGTAAATAACAAGTCAATAGCTAGACCTAGATTATATTTATTATTAGATGTACAGAATGCGGGTTAGAGTTGGTCACGACCTTACTGAGGAATTTGACATAGTTACTGGCCTCAAGCAGGGAGACGCATTATCCCCGATGCTGTTCAATTTACTTTACTTTTTTTTTGCTATTTCAAAGGTACGGCAAGCTTCAAATATCTAGGATGCACTATTACGGATAGAAATACTAGGGAACAGGAAATCGATATTCGGATCCATAATGCCCTCCGGTGTAGTGCAGCCCTACATAAGGTTTTAGTGTACAAGCTTTTAAGCCGGAAGACAAAAATTAGGATCTACAAAACTGTAATTAGACCGATTTTGATGTTTGGGTGTGAGGCATGGACGTTAACCCTTATAGAGGAAGAGAAATTGCTAGTAGCTGAAAGGAAGATCATGCGCAAGATTTTGGGTCCAACCCGGAGGCAGGATGGAAGTTGGAGAATAAAGTAGAACCTCGAAATTGAAGAGCTGGTTGAGGAACCAAATATAATGGGCGTGACAAAAGCCTATTATAGACTTCGCTGGCTGGGTCACTTGGTGAGAATGGGAGACGATCGTAGTGTCAAGAGAAGGCTCTTTTGACACTACGGACTCGGTGTCCAAAGTGGTCGTCGTCCCGTTGGTCGGCCGAGGCACCGCTGGAAGGACGTTGCGGAGTCAGATCTACGCGTGCTTCAAGTAGCTGACTGGCGGGAAGCGGCTCAAGACCGGGACCGGTGGAGATCTCTTGTATCGGAGGCCAAGACTCACTTTGGGTCGCTGCGCCAGCGGAGTAAGTAAGTAAGTAAGTAAGTATTAGATGTACGTAGTGCTTGTAGAAGACAGTCACTTCTGTTAAAAACACCATAAACTGAATATTTTGTTCATCCGAAGACATGTATTGCTAACTCTTTTTAGTCTGAAAAGCACACCAGAGGTAGGAAGCATAATTCACGTAAACAAATGTAATAGCACGTAATATCGCTTAGAATGTGCGCCACGGCGGGACTGCAGTGGCAATAAAGTGGAAATAAACCGGCAACAAAACGCCGCCAGCTTCCGGCGCATTGTTGTGCTCGTTTTATACATCTCCCGGTATGCCGCATACAGGACAGCGTGCCGCCTCCGTGCCGCCTTCACACCGCCCCACACGGCCCCCGCGCCGCCCCCACACCGCGCCGTTCCTTCCACATCACATGCCACCTTAATTGAATTCGCACATCTCCAAACACAGCGACACAACACGTGTCTGAGACGAGATAAAGAGACCTAGCCAACATCACCGCACGTTATAAACCGCGCGCTACTCACTAATAAGACATCACTTACATCGTGCTAGTACTATGCGCACGTATAAAGTTGTTCAATTATTCAGCAGCGGCGTGAGACTGTGATAAAGTGCTGATATGAATAGAGATGTCTCTTTTTGTGAAGTTAGTTTACCTGTAGCTGGTGTAGGTGTGTGAGTTGTTAGTTCGGTGCGGTATCTGATGCATGCTCCGGAGTTTAGTGCGCTACTTGGCACGATGCGAGGTGAGGGCGGCGCGGCCGGGTGTAGCGGGGTGTGGGCCCGCACTCGCCCGCACTCGCCCGGGCGCGCTCAGTCGACCGGATAACGGATAATAACTTGGAAAATTTACTGCTCCTCAGCTGAGCGCGAGAAAACTCTGGCCAGCGCTCCTGCGGCCGGATTGAAACTAGATCTTATCAGTTATTTATTAGATCGCGCCTCCAGGACTTTGAAATCGCTAAATATGTCACAACTTGGCAATATATTTTATTTTATTACAAATACGCAGCATTTCATTAAATGACAAAGGCCAATATTCACCCTTTGAATCTACATAGTAATGTTTAAAACATGCGCTCGGCATAAATTCATTGAAATTAAAAAGCATTCGATCGCGATACAAATGCGCGCTCTTTACAAATCGGAATGGTTTCGTGATGATCGAGTAATGAATATGCAGGCGCAGGGCCCGGGGGGGGGGGGAGGGGCTGGTGTCAGCACGAGGCCTGAGCGCCCCGACCTGCTGACAGCCCCGACCTGTTTGTGCCCCGGCCCACCCGATCCCTGGGCTCCGGCCTCACAGTCCGTCCCTGCCACATCGTGCACACAAAGGATGCAAGCGAGTGAGCCTCGAGCCAATTTAAGCACGGTTTAACGGAATTGCAATATATTCGCATTTTTGTCGCAGATCATGCATTCAGTTAACTGATAAAAATGAACCAATTAAGTGATGAAGCAACTGATTGGCACAAACATCGAATTTATTGTTATGAATCGACTCTTCGAGCTATCTGCGATCTTAACTGAGTTTCAGAATAACATAAATAAACTACTACATATTTTCTTCAAAGTAAACTACAACTAGTACAAATGAAAGTCTGTGTAGTATGTAGTGTTCTTTCGCTGCAACTGCTCCTTAACCAAAGCAAAGTAACACCTCATTCAATATCTTATTTACAACTAGTACAATTAACAAAGTATTTTTTTAGTTTTTATAAATTTTAAAAATTAAATAAAACTGTATTTAAAACTGTCTGCACACTCAATTTTGATTAGAAAACAAGTAAAACAACTGAAAACTCCAACAAACCTTTTAAATGTTTTATTTTGTTTCTTCCAAAAAAAGGCAAGCTCTCTGTAAGATAATGTTCGTGGCAGCAGCCGCGGCAGCCTCCAGCTTCCAACGGTGCGAGCGCTCGTGTGGGCGCGAGTGAGGCTTCTTTCATGCAATATTCAATATAGTATAAGTATATCTACGAGGCAACAGGACCTATATTTTCAGCTTTGTTTTCGGTCAATTTTACTGATCTGGAAGTGTTTTCAAACAAAAGTTATTTTATAAGTCATCTGTACTCTCTTCCTAGTGCTGTCGTTCTCCCTGTTTAGCACAAGTGTTGACATCTGTATTGTTGGAGTCGTCTAGCCCCCGTGGCACGCGTCAACAGAGGCACAAAACTAGGAGTATGGGCGTATCATATATTTTGAAATGTAGATCACGTCCTTCTGACGTCGATCGTCACAAACATTAACAAGATAACATAAATCGCAGCGAGTTTGTAGCTGCGCCACTAATCGAGTTGTTCACTTTGAAACTTAGTTGTAAATTTCTTTAGCCACTTTAAAAAGTTAGCGCCTCACATACAATTTTCTAGATTATCATCAAGCTCATGTTTTACCAAATAGGCACCTTTCTAATTTCTCACATAATAGGTCACATATTTATAATCCAATCATCTTTATACAATTATATTTTATTTCAATTTTCTGATTGGCCGACTTGACGATATAGTATCGACATCACCGGTGCTGTCCTATCGCTAGCTCGGAAGGCGCTTGTTACTTTGCGCGGGCGCAAGCGAGGCAGCGCGGGCGGCGGCCGCTCGCTGCGACCTTGACTACAGTCTGCACATGCCTTCGCACGGAGTGCACGTCGGTCGCCGCTATCCGTAGTCTTTCGATGTGATGTGTTGCAATTACAGATTATACCAAGCTGTAATAATACTGTGAGCACTCTCGGTAACTATATAAAAAATGTGGTCATCAGTTACTCCTAAGAAATGATGGTATATACATTGATCACACATCGTGTAACTAGTACTTTCTTATACCTATATTTATAATTTAATCTGTGCTCGGCTGGATGCAGGTTCCTCCCACTGCCACTACACCTACTACTGCTCCCGCCTCGCGTCGTGCATCTCGCAGTGACCGGCTCTCCTGCCGAGCCCTACAATACTTGTCTCCCAATTAGTCGAGTACTCTTCCACAATTCATTACTCAACTCTGTCAAAGCGTAAATGAAAAGCGAAAGATTAAATCTAGCTCGCATTTACCTGAAATGAAAGGAGCGCGGAGACAAAGGAGCTATTGAGAGTGTTGCAAAGATACCTTAATGGTTCCCGCGGGGAGCGGCGGTCGCGCGCGGACGGGGGAGGGGGGGTTCAATTTAAAAGTTACATCTCCCTCGGCAGATCGCAGATTAAATAACTTAGTAAAGAGATTAAACAAGTTGTTCAAGTGTCGGAGAGTGAGCTAATGTTCCGGTTGTTTATACGCCCCGCGCTGGTGTCACCTGCAGTAGCGCCGCTCGCTCGCCGCCTCCGCGCCGCCTCCGCGCCGCCTCCACGCTATCACCGCGCACCTATAAATTCATGAAAAGTTAAGTAAAGTAAACTAAAATCAATGATTAAGCGCCGTACTGCTTTTTAATTTATGAGTATGAAAGCATTTTTTACTATCGGACTCATTGAGTGAATTATTGTGCAATCAATTGGTGCATAATTGTTAGTCCCGCTAAGCTCTCAATCCCGGTCGGAGGTTGCTAAAATATTAGATAGGCTTTACCGCTCACTATACATACACCTATATATTTTTTTTTTTTTTTTTTTTTATTCATAATTTTATTTATTGGGGCTTTGGCCAACATTGGCATGTCAGTCCCATCATACTACACCTATATATGTATGTACCTACTCGAGTAAATACAGAGCTGCTCGGTATACCTATATATTATGTACCTAGTGCGTGTTTGTGTTGTTTAATCAAGCCGGGCCGGGGCCGCCGCATGGATTACACTGGAGGAACATAATCTGAGCTCGTCTTGACAACCGACATTACTCATGTATGACTTAATTGCAATGCCATTGTAACAAAAAGAAATAACTTTATGCAAGCAACACTGGGCTGAGAACTGTACAACAGCAAAAGTTCCTTTTTTTAATTTGTCCAATAAACTAAACAAATATAAGAAGGAAACAAAATTATTTTCGAATACTTTGAATTTGTAAATTGTCATACTAGCTCTCGTAATGTAAAGACAACATAAACACATTTCTCTGATTGTCTGTGACAATTGTATCAGAGTACAAGTATTATCCAGTCGGTAATATTGTCATGCCGAGAATCATTCTCCCTATGATGGCGACACCACCGCCGCCAGGCAGGACGCTGGCGCCGCCTACGTACCTTCTGCGCAGCAACAAGTGAAAGTATACATAATTATTATCATCAATCTCCATCTTGGGCCAAACAAGAATCATTCTCCCTATGATGGCGACACCACGGCCGCCAGGCAGGACGCTGGCGCCGCCTACGTACCTTCTGCGCAGCAACAAGTGAAAGTATACATAATTATTATCATCAATCTCCATCTTGGGCCAAACAAGAATCATTCTCCCTATGATGGCGACACCACGGCCGCCAGGCAGGACGCTGGCGCCGCCTACGTACCTTCTGCGCAGCAACAAGTGAAAGTATACATAATTATTATCATCAATCTCCATCTTGGGCCAAACAAGAATCATTCTCCCTATGATGGCGACACCACGGCCGCCAGGCAGGACGCTGGCGCCGCCTACGTACCTTCTGCGCAGCAACAAGTGAAAGTATACATAATTATTATCATCAATCTCCATCTTGGGCCAAACAAGAATCATTCTCCCTATGATGGCGACACCACGGCCGCCAGGCAGGACGCTGGCGCCGCCTACGTACCTTCTGCGCAGCAACAAGTGAAAGTATACATAATTATTATCATCAATCTCCATCTTGGGCCAAACAAGAATCATTCTCCCTATGATGGCGACACCACGGCCGCCAGGCAGGACGCTGGCGCCGCCTACGTACCTTCTGCGCAGCAACAAGTGAAAGTATACATAATTATTATCATCAATCTCCATCTTGGGCCAAACAAGAATCATTCTCCCTATGATGGCGACACCACGGCCGCCAGGCAGGACGCTGGCGCCGCCTACGTACCTTCTGCGCAGCAACAAGTGAAAGTATACATAATTATTATCATCAATCTCCATCTTGGGCCAAACAAGAATCATTCTCCCTATGATGGCGACACCACGGCCGCCAGGCAGGACGCTGGCGCCGCCTACGTACCTTCTGCGCAGCAACAAGTGAAAGTATACATAATTATTATCATCAATCTCCATCTTGGGCCAAACAAGAATCATTCTCCCTATGATGGCGACACCACGGCCGCCAGGCAGGACGCTGGCGCCGCCTACGTACCTTCTGCGCAGCAACAAGTGAAAGTATACATAATTATTATCATCAATCTCCATCTTGGGCCAAACAAGAATCATTCTCCCTATGATGGCGACACCACGGCCGCCAGGCAGGACGCTGGCGCCGCCTACGTACCTTCTGCGCAGCAACAAGTGAAAGTATACATAATTATTATCATCAATCTCCATCTTGGGCCAAACAAGAATCATTCTCCCTATGATGGCGACACCACCGCCGCCAGGCAGGACGCTGGCGCCGCCTACGTACCTTCTGCGCAGCAACAAGTGAAAGTATACATAATTATTATCATCAATCTCCATCTTGGGCCAAACAAGAATCATTCTCCCTATGATGGCGACACCACGGCCGCCAGGCAGGACGCTGGCGCCGCCTACGTACCTTCTGCGCAGCAACAAGTGAAAGTATACATAATTATTATCATCAATCTCCATCTTAGGCCAAACAAGAATCATTCTCCCTATGATGGCGACACCACGGCCGCCAGGCAGGACGCTGGCGCCGCCTACGTACCTTCTGCGCAGCAACAAGTGAAAGTATACATAATTATTATCATCAATCTCCATCTTAGGCCAAACAAGAATCATTCTCCCTATGATGGCGACACCACGGCCGCCAGGCAGGACGCTGGCGCCGCCTACGTACCTTCTGCGCAGCAACAAGTGAAAGTATACATAATTATTATCATCAATCTCCATCTTGGGCCAAACAAGAATCATTCTCCCTATGATGGCGACACCACGGCCGCCAGGCAGGACGCTGGCGCCGCCTACGTACCTTCTGCGCAGCAACAAGTGAAAGTATACATAATTATTATCATCAATCTCCATCTTGGGCCAAACAAGAATCATTCTCCCTATGATGGCGACACCACGGCCGCCAGGCAGGACGCTGGCGCCGCCTACGTACCTTCTGCGCAGCAACAAGTGAAAGTATACATAATTATTATCATCAATCTCCATCTTGGGCCAAACAAGAATCATTCTCCCTATGATGGCGACACCACGGCCGCCAGGCAGGACGCTGGCGCCGCCTACGTACCTTCTGCGCAGCAACAAGTGAAAGTATACATAATTATTATCATCAATCTCCATCTTGGGCCAAACAAGAATCATTCTCCCTATGATGGCGACACCACGGCCGCCAGGCAGGACGCTGGCGCCGCCTACGTACCTTCTGCGCAGCAACAAGTGAAAGTATACATAATTATTATCATCAATCTCCATCTTGGGCCAAACAAGAATCATTCTCCCTATGATGGCGACACCACGGCCGCCAGGCAGGACGCTGGCGCCGCCTACGTACCTTCTGCGCAGCAACAAGTGAAAGTATACATAATTATTATCATCAATCTCCATCTTGGGCCAAACAAGAATCATTCTCCCTATGATGGCGACACCACGGCCGCCAGGCAGGACGCTGGCGCCGCCTACGTACCTTCTGCGCAGCAACAAGTGAAAGTATACATAATTATTATCATCAATCTCCATCTTGGGCCAAACAAGAATCATTCTCCCTATGATGGCGACACCACGGCCGCCAGGCAGGACGCTGGCGCCGCCTACGTACCTTCTGCGCAGCAACAAGTGAAAGTATACATAATTATTATCATCAATCTCCATCTTGGGCCAAACAAGAATCATTCTCCCTATGATGGCGACACCACGGCCGCCAGGCAGGACGCTGGCGCCGCCTACGTACCTTCTGCGCAGCAACAAGTGAAAGTATACATAATTATTATCATCAATCTCCATCTTGGGCCAAACAAGAATCATTCTCCCTATGATGGCGACACCACGGCCGCCAGGCAGGACGCTGGCGCCGCCTACGTACCTTCTGCGCAGCAACAAGTGAAAGTATACATAATTATTATCATCAATCTCCATCTTGGGCCAAACAAGAATCATTCTCCCTATGATGGCGACACCACGGCCGCCAGGCAGGACGCTGGCGCCGCCTACGTACCTTCTGCGCAGCAACAAGTGAAAGTATACATAATTATTATCATCAATCTCCATCTTGGGCCAAACAAGAATCATTCTCCCTATGATGGCGACACCACGGCCGCCAGGCAGGACGCTGGCGCCGCCTACGTACCTTCTGCGCAGCAACAAGTGAAAGTATACATAATTATTATCATCAATCTCCATCTTGGGCCAAACAAGAATCATTCTCCCTATGATGGCGACACCACGGCCGCCAGGCAGGACGCTGGCGCCGCCTACGTACCTTCTGCGCAGCAACAAGTGAAAGTATACATAATTATTATCATCAATCTCCATCTTGGGCCAAACAAGAATCATTCTCCCTATGATGGCGACACCACGGCCGCCAGGCAGGACGCTGGCGCCGCCTACGTACCTTCTGCGCAGCAACAAGTGAAAGTATACATAATTATTATCATCAATCTCCATCTTGGGCCAAACAAGAATCATTCTCCCTATGATGGCGACACCACCGCCGCCAGGCAGGACGCTGGCGCCGCCTACGTACCTTCTGCGCAGCAACAAGTGAAAGTATACATAATTATTATCATCAATCTCCATCTTGGGCCAAACAAGAATCATTCTCCCTATGATGGCGACACCACGGCCGCCAGGCAGGACGCTGGCGCCGCCTACGTACCTTCTGCGCAGCAACAAGTGAAAGTATACATAATTATTATCATCAATCTCCATCTTGGGCCAAACAAGAATCATTCTCCCTATGATGGCGACACCACGGCCGCCAGGCAGGACGCTGGCGCCGCCTACGTACCTTCTGCGCAGCAACAAGTGAAAGTATACATAATTATTATCATCAATCTCCATCTTGGGCCAAACAAGAATCATTCTCCCTATGATGGCGACACCACGGCCGCCAGGCAGGACGCTGGCGCCGCCTACGTACCTTCTGCGCAGCAACAAGTGAAAGTATACATAATTATTATCATCAATCTCCATCTTGGGCCAAACAAGAATCATTCTCCCTATGATGGCGACACCACGGCCGCCAGGCAGGACGCTGGCGCCGCCTACGTACCTTCTGCGCAGCAACAAGTGAAAGTATACATAATTATTATCATCAATCTCCATCTTGGGCCAAACAAGAATCATTCTCCCTATGATGGCGACACCACGGCCGCCAGGCAGGACGCTGGCGCCGCCTACGTACCTTCTGCGCAGCAACAAGTGAAAGTATACATAATTATTATCATCAATCTCCATCTTGGGCCAAACAAGAATCATTCTCCCTATGATGGCGACACCACGGCCGCCAGGCAGGACGCTGGCGCCGCCTACGTACCTTCTGCGCAGCAACAAGTGAAAGTATACATAATTATTATCATCAATCTCCATCTTGGGCCAAACAAGAATCATTCTCCCTATGATGGCGACACCACCGCCGCCAGGCAGGACGCTGGCGCCGCCTACGTACCTTCTGCGCAGCAACAAGTGAAAGTATACATAATTATTATCATCAATCTCCATCTTGGGCCAAACAAGAATCATTCTCCCTATGATGGCGACACCACGGCCGCCAGGCAGGACGCTGGCGCCGCCTACGTACCTTCTGCGCAGCAACAAGTGAAAGTATACATAATTATTATCATCAATCTCCATCTTGGGCCAAACAAGAATCATTCTCCCTATGATGGCGACACCACGGCCGCCAGGCAGGACGCTGGCGCCGCCTACGTACCTTCTGCGCAGCAACAAGTGAAAGTATACATAATTATTATCATCAATCTCCATCTTGGGCCAAACAAGAATCATTCTCCCTATGATGGCGACACCACGGCCGCCAGGCAGGACGCTGGCGCCGCCTACGTACCTTCTGCGCAGCAACAAGTGAAAGTATACATAATTATTATCATCAATCTCCATCTTGGGCCAAACAAGAATCATTCTCCCTATGATGGCGACACCACGGCCGCCAGGCAGGACGCTGGCGCCGCCTACGTACCTTCTGCGCAACAACAAGTGAAAGTATACATAATTATTATCATCAATCTCCATCTTGGGCCAAACAAGAATCATTCTCCCTATGATGGCGACACCACGGCCGCCAGGCAGGACGCTGGCGCCGCCTACGTACCTTCTGCGCAGCAACAAGTGAAAGTATACATAATTATTATCATCAATCTCCATCTTGGGCCAAACAAGAATCATTCTCCCTATGATGGCGACACCACGGCCGCCAGGCAGGACGCTGGCGCCGCCTACGTACCTTCTGCGCAGCAACAAGTGAAAGTATACATAATTATTATCATCAATCTCCATCTTGGGCCAAACAAGAATCATTCTCCCTATGATGGCGACACCACGGCCGCCAGGCAGGACGCTGGCGCCGCCTACGTACCTTCTGCGCAGCAACAAGTGAAAGTATACATAATTATTATCATCAATCTCCATCTTAGGCCAAACACAGCCTTTGCTTGCTATCAGGTAAACTATGGCCAAGTGCAAACACGTTCAATTAAAAAAAAAAATATGATTGTGGTTCGAGTTCCACAAGTATGTATTCATATACTTCTAAATAACAAAGATACAACTTTTTTTACTTCACCAACAGAGAGAGAGAGAGAGAGTTGGTGTTTTTAATATACTTCTGGGACGCGAAAAGTTTTCGAAGCGAAGTTAAGGGCTTTGAAGCGACAAGTTCGCCAGCAAATGATAAAAGTCTAAGTTTATTTTATTGGACTCGAAGAAAACCTTTTAGTTAACATCTCGTTTGATAGAAGTTGAAATGTTTAACTATTATTCTGTGTTTACTTTCAGACGATTTGAAAGTTGGCTGATTAGATTATACTTTAAAGGTAATCTTTGGTTAATCAACTGCGAACCTCTAAGGCGGTTAACAAACTCTCGGCATCAGTGGAGGCTAGCTGTCAAACGAATTTACAATTAATACCACATAAAGCCGCGCCATTGATATCATAATTCAACAAAAATAAGAGCTGGACTAAAAACTATGCGCATACATATACGCGCTTGAATATACGTATAAGGTTGGCTCACTTTGTGCCCGCGGGCGGCCGCTCTCCCGCCGCCCGCAGCTGCGACCTGCCACAGACACTACGCTTTGACTCTTGCTACGAAATAACTTGCTCGGTTTAAGTCATTCGATACCTTGCACTACCAATACTTACGATACCACAAAGAATTGAACACTCAGTAGCTCTTACACGACATTGTTGGTGTCTGAATGTCTCGCTGCTCGCTCCAGTGTAGTACTTTCCTGAATAGCGTGGAATAGACCTCCACTACTAAAAATAATTAAAATGTTCTTCCGCTTCAAGTGCGCAGCATAATGCTTGTCTCCGGCTCCTGTCCCCGGATATTACATCTGTCCTCCTTGAGGCGCGGGGAGCGGGGGAGCGGGGGAGTGGGGGAGACTCATCACATCGGAGGAGTGAGCGCCCTCACGCGGGTAATTGCTTCTCCGCAGTTAAACGATTCACTACATTTTACGGCCGCTTTGATTTCATTATTTTTTTACAACCGCAGACTGATGGAGTTATTCTATACAAAATGAAGTCAAAACTGAGGCGCGGCTTCAACCCCTCGTCAAATGGAGGAGGGTTAATGAGGAATGACACCGCGGTCACTAATTATACCGCCGGGGTTATTGCTACTTAATATTTATGTGTTTTTTTTATTCAGTTCGAGTACGCTAAGTGGAAATCTTTGTATAAAAACAAAATAGTAGAAAGTAGCTTATTTTCGGAAATCGACATAAATCTGACTGTTTGTGGCAGTCAGTCTGTACCTACTCTCTGCTTGGTTTACTCTCCAGCACAACAACGTCCAACTATTTCCTGGTATATTTATTATTTTTTAGTGTTGCTTGTATAGTTTGAGTTCATAATTAATGTTTAAATTTTAGCTTAAGAACAATTGAAAGAGTACAGACATGATATTGATTAAGATTAAGAGTACAGAATGCATGTGATTCGAAGTTTATCACACCGTTACGTGCGCTCCTTACTCGCTTGTTACACCAGAGTATATGTAAGCACAGTTGTTTGTCAGCTAATGCTGTGTGCAGATATAATTGATATTTGCGTGAGTGTGGTGTGTAGTGTGTGTGGTGTGTGTCATATGTGTGGTGTGTGGGTGTGTGGGTGCTAACGGCCTTATATGTGTCGCCTGTGTAGTGCTTACTAATGTACTTGGAGTATGCATACAGAGTTACTACTCATTTGTTAATGAACCTCTACCGACACGCTGTAGGACATTTATTAATTAAGAAAGTCTAATCGAGTTGGTTTTCTAATGACTCACTCTGTGTCTTGGTGAGCAACAAATAGAAAATTAGGAAAGGAATGTTCCTATTCATTTACTTCTGTATCAATAGCAATATACACATTTAAATCTACTAAGATATGAAGAACATTTTTCTCGTATTATTTGGTTATAGTTCATTAAGTCACATGCATAAGAAGCGACCGTGCACGCGTGTGAGAGTAGTGAACAACAACCAGGTGTGTGTCTGTAGCGCCTCCTCGCCCTCCTCGGAGCACTCCTGCTGTGCTGCGCTGGACGCTGGCTTCACATATATCGTTATGTATGTACATGTTGACTTGAAACTGAATACAATGGGCGTGTTTGTAAAGATTCTAGTGACGTTTAAAATATCAAAAACGCTGTATTCTTAATTTCTCGGTAGCAGTCCTCCCCCCTCGGCAGAGCCCCCCTCCCCCTGTGCGCTAGCCCGCATCGGTTGATAACGGACACATTGCTCACAACGAGAGAAGAATAGCATTTTTGGGTGCAGTATAGTCAGAACTAACATTCTGGAAGGTATAGGAGAAATGTATGTTTTCCCGATTTAAGTATTTAGTTTAGGTTTGTAAATAATGTAAATTTTCATTATTTTAAAACTAATTATAAATCCTCAGAAAATGTAAACGTAATCTACTTGTATACACCATTTATGAAATGAAAATACAAATGAGATTACTGTTCTGTCGGAACAAGTACTACCCACTTTGTACTGAGAACAACATGTCGGCATTAATCCTCTCACAGAGCGCGGGAAACGAAGCCTTTTGCTTAGTGTGGGGCTAGATGGCGCTGTGTGCAATGTCCCGAAATATTTATTTATTTATTTTTTTATCTCGCCACCAAGAGCTACGCCGTAGTGGGTGCTACGGCGTAGAGGAGCTACAGCGTAGCTGGGTGATAGGATGCAGCGAACAATACGGAACCCGATACACGCTCGCCTTCACTTCCGGTGGGGGGATGGGGAGCGGGGAGCAGGGGGGCTGTGTGGAACTAAACTCCCGGAGACGCTACAAGGAAACACATTTATTAGTTTGTAACACCACGCACGCTGCAACACAACATAGCAGGACTATTATCATCTACTGGATTCATATTAATTCAACAATCACTCAATTACGATATTCAAGTTACTATTTGATTAACTGGTAGAACAATTAGCAGCCACATCGACCACTATCACTTCGAATGCCCTATGTACTACTAAGTGGAACCACGGAACTAACACATACAAAAACGAGTTAATGAGGATACAGATTAGGTAGGTAGTTACTACCATTATTTACAAGCATTTTTTTTCGAAACTTATAAATAAACAGAACTCAAAATGGGCATGCCTTAATTTATTACATGACACCTTTCACAAACTAGAACCCGATAAAATAATGTTTTGAGACACCAAGTAAGCTTTCATATAAGCTCTCAGCACCGAGTAGGTGGTGTAGTGTAGTCGGTTAGCTCGCTGTGTGTCGCGACTTTATTTATTTGCTCGAGTCGGAGATACAACGAATATCGCTAACACGACTGACCGCCGCCACACGACACGCCATTTTCACTCTTACAGTGGAAGTAGCAAGGGTGGAAGTGGCTTGCTATTCACACCTTACTTAGTAGGCGACGCACGTCCAGCAGTAATTACTCACGAGATTGCGACCGTTTCTCTCACATACACACACAAACACACACACCTGATACCATTACATAAATACCCTTAACTTAACTAACCTACATTTATCTCAATAATATGTGGTAGATAATAAGATCCGAAAGTGTTTTAATGTAACCAACCAAAGTTGAATCTGTGAAGGCGAGGAGATACAGGAGAAACTTGTACTTATAGAGATGTTGAAGCTGTTCAAGTATTGAAAGAGTAATAATCTAACACTTTGTTTTGTCTTCCTCAGCACTAGTAAACAAACAGCATGCTTGTCCCTGCGCGACAAGGTTACTATTCCCGTGCGCCGCGTCCCGCCCGGCCCGCCCGTCCCGGCGTGACACACACGACGTCATCCGTCACGTGCCTCATAGCGTCCCTACATTCATACACTTGTCCTCGTAAATGTATGTATGTTGCGTGACACATGTCTCTTATTTATTTATTTACGTATATTATTTGTGTTATACTTAAGATCGACAATGCCGTAATATAACCTCGCTACAGTATCATTCATCTTACTTCCTTAGTTTCATAAAAAGTATTAATGTTATGGAATAAATCAGTATAACTGTATAGATTTCATAGTAAATCTCTGCGAGACAAATATCCTAGACTCGTACAAAGCTGAGAAGTGGAGGGAAATGTTAATTGAATACATTCTCGGGGCGGCGATAAATCTGTCCGCCGCTAGCGACAGGTGCTGCATACCTAGCAGCTAGTATAGGGCGGTAGTTGGATCGTTATCGTATTTTGTGGATCAGTGAGCGCAGTATTGCTGTGCAGGCAGCTCCGGGACCTGCTCTACATCCGCTTGTGAAGGGACTTCTCGGAGCACTCGTTCTGCCATACTTGAGATAACTTATTGGATTGGAATAGCTTTTTAATTTTGCTTGGTATAAAGCCAGCAATATTATTATATTAACTATGTACTTAGGTATATGGATAGTTGTAACTAATTTTATAAATATAAGTATTAATATTTAATCAATGACATGTAAAATAACTTACCAAAAGGGTAATATATTTATTGAAAAAAAACTTACAAAACAAATTTTACTAATAAAAACTTAACTAACTTATAAACTAAAACTTATAATAAACTTAAAACACCTATAAAAAAAAAAGTTCAATGAGTTCACAAAGACTATGGGATCGGCCGATCTGCGAACTAGAGCGGAATAAACTTTTAGAAACGTGTACTAGTTCCGCGGATCGTGCTCGTATCCTTGCGGTCGGAGAGTGGGAATCCGGGCAATGGCTACACGCGTTGCCCTCGTTTAACACGGGGAATTTGATGGATCCAACAACGTTCCGTCTAGCTGTTAGCCTACGCCTGGGTGCTCATTGTTGTGAAGCGCATCGTTGCCAGTGTGGTGCATCTGCCGATAAGTTCGGTCACCACGGGCTTTCGTGCATAAAGAGCGCGGGAAGATTTAGTCGCCACGCCAGCCTTAATGACATCATTCGTCGGGCTTTTGCCACCGCCAAAATTGCAGCAGTGCTCGAACCGAGCGGTCTTGCACGCAGCGATGGCAAAAGACCAGACGGAATGACCCTCGTGCCCTGGAAGTTGGGGCGGCCCCTTGTTTGGGACGCTACATGTGTTGACACATTGGCACCATCCCATATCTCAGCGACACGGGGTCAGGCTGGAGCGGCGGCTATTCTTGCTGAACAGCGCAAAAGGCTCAAATATATCACACTCGGTCGGGGTTATATATTTGAGCCTTTTGGCGTGGAAACATTGGGGCCGTGGGGACCAGGAGCCCATTAAATTTATAAATTTTTAGTAGAACAAATAGTTCAGGCAACCCGTGACCAGCGTGCTGGCGCATTCTTGGCGCAAAGGATAAGCATTGCCATCCAACGTGGCAATGCCGCACTTACCAATAAATAACTTTGACTTTGACTTTATTAACATAATGAGCATTTTATAAATGTAACGGAAAATGCCTTCTAGTAAGGTCATATTATTTGAATCAAGTATGACTTAAATTCCTAGCACTGGACCGACCCGAAGTACGATACAATAGCAGCCCAACTATTGATGCGGGTGTTCATATAAGTGCAGTGGTCGGCTCTACAGGCCCACCAGTAATAAGGCACGTCCTATCACAATACCCTCCCTCGCCCCCTCGGCCCCTCTCGGGCCCTCGACAATCGAAACTTTCCTCATTAACCTTGCCACAGTGGTGCCGCGGGGGCGTCGCGGGTGCCTGGGGTACTAATACCACCTCTACTCACTAATGACAAGCCTACACCTCCTCGGAACTCATGCAATTACTTGTAAGCTCATATTGAAGGTCCTTGCACGAAATGAAATTAAACAATCCAAGCAGATACTTTCTTCTCACAGAATAGTTTCCACGAACCAGAAGAGGTCAGTCCACCAAACCTGATATTTACTTCTTAATTACGAGACTACTTATACTAATTAGTAAAGGTTATCCCACCGCGGGCTGCGACGGCACATGCCCAGGGTTCCTGTGAGAGCGACGTAGCTGCTCAAGTATGTAGTTCCACACGATCAATCGGAACAACCTCTCCACAGATATTAAAAGCTATTTCTCACAGCTGCGGGTGGTAATCATGAGTGCTTGATTGATGCTGCCGCCACACAACACATCACGGCGCCGGTAATACGCCTGTCACTGCTAGGTTGTATCCGCTATTATACATAGCTCCGATTATTTCTAGCCATCTATTTTGTACACACGTACAAACAGATTTGAACCATATTTCGTGTGCATTTGTATATTTTTTATGTTTCCCTTATGCTTAATCTAATTTAAATGATACAGTTTAGCATAAACCCCGTTTAACTAGATATACTTTGACCAAACACTCAAAACTCAATTCTTTCTTCAATTTTTTTTATTGGTTTCATACAATACTTAAAAACTAAAGATATATTTATATCTAATTACAAAGTTGCACGCGGTGTGTTGGCATCCGGACGAGAAATATCTGTCTGTATGAAATAGTAAGAAGTATCTCCCTGATACCAACGTCTTCCCGTTATACATGTTATACATGTTATTTTGTTATGTAGCTATATAGTAAAATTACAAATGAGGGTTAAGTTAATAAAATAAATAAATAAAAAAATAACACTGTCAAAACATAGTGACTCTTGTTGTCACACCTATTTTATTGTTCTTATTCTGCTTTTACAACATACTTTTATTTCACAATAAATTTGAAGAACATGCGAAAATATTTATAATTTAGATGAGTAGGGTGGCGCTAGTGATTGATATTAGATCCTAGATAAAAGAAGCGAGGTGAGCCGCTGTACTCACTACGCCACAGATACAGTGATTGATATTAGATCCTAGATAAAAGAAGCGAGGTGAGCCGCTGTACTCACTACGCCACAGATACAGTGATTGATATTAGATCCTAGATAAAAGAAGCGAGGTGAGCCGCTGTACTCACTACGCCACAGATACAGTGATTGATATTAGATCCTAGATAAAAGAAGCGAGGTGAGCCGCTGTACTCACTACGCCACAGATACAGTGATTGATATTAGATCCTAGATAAAAGAAGCGAGGTGAGCTGCTGTACTCACTACGCCACAGATACAGTGAGCAGACTAGTGGCAGTCACTAAATAAAAATAAAAAATAAACATCCTGGGACATTGCACACAGCGCCACCTAGCCCCACACTAAGCAAACGCTTGTGTCGTGGGTACTAGATAACGGATATAATACTTATATACTTTTCTTTTGTAAATACATACTTATTATACATACAAACGACCAGACTCAACACAAGTAATTTTTTTTTTTAAATTGCATAAATACTTGTGTCATGCGGGAATCGAACCCGCAACCTCTAGATTAGAAGGCAGAGCCACTACCAACTAAGCTAACAGGCCAGTCATCACTAGATTGGATATCGATCACTCACAAGGTTGAAGGTACATTTGACTGATAGTTTATATTCATCAACGTATGGAGAAATAAATAAAAGCGATACCGCGATAAGTAGATCGTTAATTGTTCATATTAAGATTTAACTGGATCAACAAATTATGTTTCTATAATTTACTTAACTTCTTATACTTCTACATCTCCAGACATATACTCGTTTTAGATGAGTATCGAGTACAATAAAATACTAATGTAAGCCCGTACGGGTTTCACTCGCGGGGTTATCCGGGTTACAATGTAGCCTTCCTTTTATCCAGGGCCTCATCTACCTTCACACTTATTTTATTTATTGTATAATGTCCTTGCGAGTAGTTACTAGGGAATGTTATGTCGGTATCTTATCTCTGAGGCTGTTACAGCGCGCTGCAGCGACGCGCGGAAATTAAAAACAAAGCGACAGTAATACCCCCCCCCCCTGCTCCTCTGCCCCCCGTGCCCCGCGGGAAGATCTCTGTTGTTGGAGCGTGGCGGGCACAGTGCACAGCCACCGCACTGCTCCGTCTTATTAGGTACTGTACCTCTACGGTGCCTCGGCTGGCGACCTCGGTATTATACTAGAGCTGAAACTAGAAACCAATGGAATATAGCACCGTCTGCTCGGGAGATAAAACAGTTTAAATTATTCTATTTGACATCCACTATTGTATAGTTTTGTTTTATTTACAGTTAATTTGGTTGAGTAATGCATAATTAAATGTAGTTACGAGTAATTTAATTCCGTACATGTCGTAGCAGTGTTACGCTTTGCTACGCCGTAGACGTTCGTAGCGTGGCATGCAATCTATGGAACCCGCACGATGTGCAATACAATGCCAATAATGTATAGCGATATATACTTGACAGCACATACCTATGTGCGTGTATGTGTGCCCACAAATAGACGCATGTGTGTGTGATTGTTCTCGTGGAATCCTACAATATCACATTACTGGCAATGTATTGTTGTTTGGGGAGCGGCCATAATCCGATTATAGCTCATTACCGAATTAATCAATTTACGGCGAGCGAGCGGAGATAATTGCAATATTTATATTCGTTACGTAATTGTGTTAATAGTTCATTCATTACGGTCACAGATTCACTTGGTAAATACATATGTAGGTACAATATTAACATTCATAAGGCATTTAAAATTTTATTTTTAACCAGTCAAATTTCGAAAAATATTTATTAAAGATTTAACCTTGCCTTATAAAACATTGTAAAAAGACTCAAACTTATTAAAAAAGGTGTATGTTTTTTTTTCTTTGGTGTTGATTTTGTACATACGAGTACGTACGGAGAAGGTAGTAGCTGTAGTGTAGTAGGATGCCATCATTTTGCTCAGAACAATACGAAGGAATTGAAACACAAAGCGGATAGAGGCGCTTGCTTCCAACTTCAATGAGCCCGATGTATACCTCCCTAGTAGTAGCTGTGTATAGGTACCTAGTAGTGGCCACTCAGAGCGCCGACCTAGCACTAGGAGTGTATAGATACCAGTAACTGCTCGGAGTACACAGTAGCACAAACAAGGGGTCAGCTAACTGAGCGCCGAGGGCGCTTCAAGCGGATCCAGCGCTTGATTAAAGCGCTACTAAGCGCTAACTATTCCAACTTTTAATTGTCTTTCTCCAGCCGAGTGGACTCCGGACTTTGATATTTCAAGCTCGCCTCCTGTCAGCTTCCAATATAAAAAGAAACCCTTTTTTTCGAGGATAATAAATTCGAGGACAACTTCACTACACGCAAAATTTTAATTTAATTAGGTATCGGCTGATGTGTTTCCGCTTTAGTGATCGTGTCCAATTATTTCGATTAATTGGCTGAACAAAATGATGTTATTGTTATATGGAGCTGACGCATCCTTCGAGCGTGCCTCGCGGCTCGCTGCCATTATATTGTGCGGGCAAACCCCTGCACTCCTCTTTAACAACTTTGTAATTAAAACTCCTTGACACTAGTCATGTTTTCTTTCGTATATCTTTATTTTCGAGAACTTATCGTTGCTATGGCTTACTTTTTTAAAATTTTCGTTTCCTTGTTTCATACTTTTTAAAACTGAATTAAATTTTACCATGAAACACGTCGATTAAGAGGTGAGATAAGTGAGCGCTAGTGTGTGTCGTATCATTCAGTGGAGGCTCGACTAATGTGGTTGTCGGAGAGATGTATCGGCGCGAGATGGCGGCATTACCGCGCTGGCGCCGCTCCAGCGCTTGAACCCGCGCCAACCAGCGCCGGCAGGCTTTACGACAACTTTACTCTTAAACATTACAAATAACAAGTTATTTTAATTTTTGGTATAATATTATATAAGGAATCAGCCTTCGTATTATACTGTCAATTTGGTACGTAAGAAGCAATATTGAAACTGCCTGAAAATATGGTCGAAAGCGTTTTGAATTAAATTGTAATTTGGTTGTTTTAGTATCCGGACTGGGCCATAATGGATGGTGTTGAGGGCGGAAATTAAGGCGAAGTGCGCGGACATTGCCGCCGCCTTGCAGGCCTGCACCCTGCTTGCACCGCGGCCGCCACCTGGTGGCCTGAAACATATTGAAAAGTTTTAAAATTATATAACAACTGATATTATAAGTCATAGCATTTTAATTAACTTTAAATTATGAGTTCAATGATGATTTCACAACTTTATTTACTTATAAAAAACTGGAAGAATTGTTCTTTTCTATTTAAAATATGGCCGGTGTACACGCCGCGGCCGCAGATGAGAGAGCGAGGTGTACACGCCGCGGCCGCAGGTGAGAGAGCGAGGTGTACACGCCGCGGCCGCAGATGAGAGAGCGAGGTGTACACGCCGCGGCCGCAGGTGAGAGAGCGAGGTGTACACGCCGCGGCCGCAGATGAGAGAGCGAGGTGTACACGCCGCGGCCGCAGATGAGAGAGCGCATTTACATATTTTTATATATCACACCCGACTACATGTGGAGTATGCGCGGCAGTATGATACATCCTGTGCACTGGACCACAGTCCACACACGGCGGTCACACACACACACGCTGCGCCTGATTTGCGGTCATTGATTGAGAACAACGCGACGCTGTGTACACGGCGAGCTACAATCAAGTTGCTCTGCTCTAAGTACATACCTAGCAGCTCTCATTAAACTATCCTTCCATTATTCCGTCGCAGGCTCGTCCCGAGACACTCGACATCCAACAATGGGTTGCTTTCTTTCAATGGTTGGCGCACAATGTTGGCATTGTGCTGAGAGCCGTCAGCTACAAGCACCGCCCCCGACCTCGCTCGTTCAATGCTCACAGAAGAAGACAATTACCTCCGAGTGTATCTCCCGCCGATGCAACGAGCTACACGACAGTACTGCACTCGGTGTGCCTCGCGCTTTGTGCCAATTAGCGCAATGTAACGCAATTATGATCACCGATGCTGTTTAATCGATATAAAGATACAATATTCAAATGTATATCAATATCGTCGATGTGGGTCGCGAGGCCCCGCGCTGTCTGCGCGCCCCGCCTTCATACTTGCAGGAACGTAGAGAATGAGACGACTGTGTTATTTTCACTCAAACAGGACCATTTTAATGTCAACTTATAGGCTTTGCACCCCAGTAGAAGGATGACTCACAGTTTTTTTTTTTATTTGGGTCTGTAAACTGGAAATAATAAATTCCAGTTTAATATTGATTCGGTTTCATTTCCCCGCGCCTTACCTGTGAGACGAGACTAGTCGGAGCCAGAGAGAGAATAAATTAAGAAACAGAGCGGCGATAAAGTGCGCGATATTTCCGCCGTTTTTTGCGATCTCTCAGCATTATACCGACATAATGAAACAGTTTAATTACCCGCCGTGTCCCCCCCTGCCTGGGGGTACGAGGTGAGGGGGGAGGGCGCGCTGACCCGGAAGCGATGCGGCTCGAGGCGGATATTAATTTCTCCACTCGAACGCACTCCGCCGCCAACTGGCGCCGGACACACTCTACTAAACCTGGCAATACATCGCACCAGCATATACTTATATCTGCTGACGAAGCCCAAGCAAGCTCCCATTGTGAATAATTCTAATAACACATGTAATGTGAGTAATACAATTTAATGCTAGCAGCGGTGCCTGCGCATTACATGCATCACATGGCAGCACCCGGTGGCGCTTTATTTGAAAAACAGCACCGAGTGTCCCACACGGAAATAAACCCCTTCCCCAACCTTACTTGCCCGCGCGGAGGTTTTGTTGACGACGCTTGCTTTAATAGCGGCTCCGGCTCCGGCACTAATGTACATTTACTCATATCCGCTTGTATGTCCCGAACCAAAAAAAAATCATTCATTGTTTCCCAGCCGAGGCAGTCGGTCGAGCCCAGCCAATGTGCAGCCAGCCTTATCTCGCGAGGAGTCACCTTCTCAAATTGGATTGCGATCTGGAATGGATTGGTTACAGTCGGCGGGACCTGCTCGTAACACGCTACGTACTGTGGGCTTGAATTTACTGAACTTATTTATTTTTTTACAGTTTAAACAAATTGTTAATCGGTCTTGGCAACATATACAATGAGACTTTCAAAGAACCGAATAAATACCCATAAAGAAGAGTATTTATTTATTAGATATTCCATAGACATAAAGAAAAGTAAGAGGAAAATGATCTACGAAGCAATTATTGTTGTTCGTCGCGCGCCGGTACGATTCCCTTTGATATCCCAAATTACTTTCTCCCTTGAAATGGAAATGGCGGCCGTCTCGTCGGTGCTAGTGTTCACAGCTAGTGGATGTAATTGTATCATTTCATTAAGCACTGGTAATTAAACACAGTGAAGTGTCAAAGGAGCTCCTTGATAAATAGACGCAGTAACGTGTCCTGGAGAGCTCCCCGCTCCCCCCGCTCTCCCCTCCCCGCCGCTCCCCGCGTGAGGTCCGCAGATAATCTTCATAAACCCGGCGCGGGTATTATCCCGAGGGACGGTTTTTCCCGCGCCTTTTTATCCCGGACAAAATATATGGCCCGTGGATAATTAAATTCGACAATTTATCTGACGTACCGTACCCTTGACCTTTTGAGACAGAATTGTAGGCAAAATAATAATGTACGTTGATGCCAAATGAACTGGATTTTATAAGAAAGCAACGGTAATAAAGGTTTCACTAAACCATTTGTTCCAAATACCCATTTGTATTCTAAACTATAGAGGATACGATGCTTTTATGGTGATAAATCCTTCACAATGTGGGTGGTGGGAGATGTTTCCGATTGCAACATGGATAATCTGAATCGGAAAATCAGTAATTGCAATCTGACGCTAGACTTGTAGAAACAATAGACTGCGCGCATTCACCGACACAATGCATCGGAGCCGATATCTGGCAGAGAGCGGCCGCAGCGTGCCGCGCCGGGCCGCTGCGTGCCGCGCCGGGCCGCTGCGTGCCGCGCCGGGCCGCAGTTAGCCGCGCCGGGCCGCAGTGAGCCGCGCCGGGCCACTGCGTGCCGCGCCGGGCCACAGCGTGCCGCGATGGGCCGCAGTTAGCCGCAGCAAGCCGCAGCGGGCCGCACGTGCCGACTGGCGGCGGGTTGTTTAATTTACTGCAAGTAGTGTCCATGTGGCAGCGACAGGTTGCGGCCCGCGCCCGCGCCAGCAGGAGTGACGTCACTGCACCGTGTAATTTACGGAGGCTGCGGCCGGAGTTTGCAAAAAAAATGCAAAAGATTACTTAAAAATTATTTATTTAAAATTAATGTTACAATTAACTATAATTACTAATATAATATAATTACTAGACTGGCCTGTTAGCTTAGTTGGTAGTGGCTCTGCCTTCTAATCTAGGGGTTGCGGGTTCGATTCCCGCCTGACACAAGTATTTATGCATTTTAAAAATGTATAATTTCTTGTGTTGAGTCTGGTTGTTTGTATGTATAATAAGTATGTATTTACAAAAGAAAAGTATATAAGTATTATATCCGTTATCTAGTACCCACGACACAAGCGTTTGCTTAGTGTGGGGCTAGATGGCGCTGTGTGCAATGTCCCGAAATATTTATTTATTTATTTATTTATTTAATTAAATTGACTGTCTTCATCGATGTTAGAATGAAGAGTCCTTAAAAATTATTTATTTAAAATTAAAGTTACAATTAACCATAACTAAATTGACTTGCTTCATCGATGTTAGAATGAAGAGTGTCTAAATCTATGTCTAAATCGACGGACGCTGGTAACATGAAACTGCAGCGTTGACATTCCGCGACATGCGATGTTGTACAAGCGGTGGGAACCGAAGCTACGTCGGCAAAATGCAGGCAGCGTGGATGTGTAACATGCACTATGTATCTGCGTATTATTATGTACATAGAGAGGACATAATATATACGCAGAGGAGCTACATGAATTGATTCCCTCAGCTCCTTTCTATCACCGAACAAGCAGAAAAACCGCAGGTAGACACCGTTTTATGGTGGAAGTGCCGAGGTATCGAACACAGCGCTTTGCCTCAACGTTTATTGTACGGACGGCAAAGCTTTAGAACACTTTACCAGATGCTGTGTTTCCTGCGAACTACAATCCAGGGGTTTTCAAATCTAGAGTTAGTAGGTATCTTCTAGGTAAACGTGTTACACCCTAGGCTGCAGCAATGCTTAACATCAGGCAGGCTGTAGTCAAACGTAAACCTATCCCACGTAAAAAAAAAACATTGCCCACTGCACTGTTAGCCTTCCTAAAACAAACACGCAAAATGAGAGCTTTGCTTTTTTATGAAATGAAATAAAAACTCATCCCGCTTGTTAAAACAGGAAACGTTCGGAAAATAAAATACGAAAACCAAATAAAAGTTGGAATTCTAAACGATACAGATTACAGCGAGAGGTCCGTGAATACTTCATGGTTTATTCAATTAAAGCGTGTCTGGAACATTCGCTGCGTGCCGCTGCGACGAGTGAAGGCCGTCCAACTACCCGATTAACGAAAATCAAACAGTGATTCTGTTTTAAGAATATTTTATAAAGTTAGTGGAAAGTTGCTGAGTAGCTTAATGAAGTAGATTCAGTGGCGTTGAGAGAACTCCGCGAGTACGAGATCAAGTCGTGCGGGACAAGGGCGACAGGAGAGGGCAAGAGAGGGGGAGGGGGAGGGGGAGGGGGGAATAATCCTGTGGTCGCGGCCAGCTGGACATGCTAGCTTGGAGCAAGACAATTATGTACTACTCGGGCTTACTGCTTAAATACACGGTGCTTTTTATTGTGACCTTTATGTGTTACCTTATTGATAAAAAGCAAAGCAAGCAGTAACAATGTACCCCCACAGCGGAGCCGCGTGCAATGAGCAAGTTCCCTCGGAGCCACTACGCCGCATCAAGCAGTTAGCACACTGCACAATACTGCACATACATGCAACACAGGCTTCATGTATCTACTTGTGTATGTTCGTATTGCCGACCTGCATCCAGCTGCCAAGAACCCAACAACGTCTATACCTACGTAACCATGGCATCGTACCACGTGATGGTGTTCTTATGTTCGAACATCTCAAATGCCAGTTATAATTGTGTGACCTACCCGTCACATAAACTTATTCAGTCTAGCTATAAAGTCACGACATTTTTTTATTCATAATCAGCTTCTATCGTTTCCTAGGCTAATTCTTTTACCGTATTTCCAATGTAAATCATTCCCATTAGTATTCTTCAATTGTAAGTACTTTGAAACAAAGAGAGATTAAACCGCGAATTGGCTTAGAGTGCTCGCTTCACTTGCTTGTGCTAACTGAGCAGTAGTGGATTTTTCTGAATTGATGCTCTACACGACTTCGTTAACCAGTGCAAGTTTTCATGGTTTCCTCGCGTATTTGATTCACTACACGAAAACTTAAACATTTTATTTAAAAATGTGCGTACAATCTGAATTTATGATAAGAAGTTAGATCAGGTATTACTATGTAGTAGTTTGGTTTGAAAGACTGTAAGAACAAAAGTGCACGAGTGGAGGCAAGTAGCGCGTGCAGTGCGCGCGGAGGAGGTGTCGTGGCGGCGGACACACTGGCGCGGTCAGCGGCCACCGCACACTACTTCTTCTTCTTCATCGGTGCACTCTTGACAGAGCAGTTGTGGTCGTCCTCTGTGTCGTTGAAGTGGAGGAGGCAGATAGAACACGCCGCACGATGCCATCTCTCTCGCCTTGATGTCATCCCGCACTCGTTGATGGACACGTCTGCAATAGACTTGCTCTGATCGGTCCAAGGTGTAGGTGACCTCCCGCGTGGTCTGGTGCCGTCAATTTTTCCTTGAACGACAAGGCGTTCTATGGACATGTTATCCCGTCTAGATACGTGACCAAAGAATGTGCGAGACTGTACCATGGATAACATAGGTACGCTGCTTTATGCAAAGTTCTTGGAGTATGGAGACATTTGTGCGAAACTCGATCCATGAGACTCCAAGCATTTTCCTCAAGCACAACATCTCCAGAGCGTCTATCAGCTGTCATTCCACGTCCCGCAAGGTCGATGTTTCGGCAGTATAAAGAAATATGGAGATTGAAGTGTGCGCACGAGCCTGATCTTCGTGGTGATGGTGATGGTCCTGCTCGTCCATATTTCGTATATCGATGTCCACAGCCACACACTATACACTCCTATAAATACTTTTTTATTCATTATCACACATTTTACCAAGTCCCTAGAAACGACCCCTGTGCATCCGATTCAACCTTGAGTATTTTTGTGTGCACTGCACATATAAAACAAGTTCGAATCTAACCGGACGTAAAATAAGTTTTTCGGTGAATATATCTTGAAGTAACGCTCCCTATATATGAATAGACCTAAAAAATCGCCTAGTTTGATCGAGTTGACTATTTCAAAAATGCGGCACTACGAGATTGAAGCGACTTCCACCGTGCTACAGTTTCCCGCCGTCCCTCGGCGCGGGCGTGTCAAAGCGCGTTGTTTCATCAGTGTAATGCACTAACACCCCCCTCTCCCCCTGCCCCTCTGCCCCTCTGCCGGCACGCATTGTCCCGGGACGATGATGCCCCATTGTTGTACATCAACACGCCGTCATACAACGCACTCTGAAACAAAGTATTGCGCCTGGAGACATCGCTGAAATAATTAAGCGATGTCTCATAAAAGGAGTACACAGCACACACTGCATGCCAGCATGTAGTGTCCGGGATGCTGTCATCCTAATGTGATGCCATCTGCTGTCTCGCCGGAGCTATGAGTACATTATAATTGCTGCTGACTCCTGCACGGGTCACGTGTGGGACACACTGCACTCGACAGACCGGCGCGGAGCAAGCCACAGGAGAGACGCGACTCGAGTCCGCTGGCCCGGTCCAATATATAGCAAGTAGGTAGGTATATTAATAACGCTCAATTGAAAACAGTGTGGTGGTTTGTAACCTTCGTGTCTCTTCAATACTCTAGTATCGACAAATTAAACTCCACACGACACCACTAGCATGGCACCAATACAGAATAATAGTCGTCAAAACGGCGAACGGGCTTGTACCCGTACCCGCTCCCGCCGGCGCTGGTGGGCGGCGACGCACGGCGTCGCTAGTCACTAGCCCCGTGCCGGCGAGATTGGATGGTGATTGTGTCCCGCACCTACTCACCCCGCACTCCGCACCCCGCTCTACCGTCCCGCGCCCCGCACCCGCAGGGAATGGAACCTCTCGAGGATAATTGTCTAATATCGACAATAGCTGTAACTCCTGTAAGACTATTGCGTCGTGATATGGTAAATTTATTTTAAACTCTAGACACAACTCGGCTCGACGGACGCAATTATTTAATAAATTTAACTATTTCATTGATTGCGGAATTCACAGTGTCGACAATTATTTTTCACAAGTCGACGTAACTTAATGTTCTTATTGATATACAAACAAGTTTTTATTTTCAAAAACATATAATATGTACATATGTGTGTATAATATTATAAAGTGTTTGAACTGTTACGTGCTAAACAATGTTTATGGTTAACACTTTAAAAAGTTAGCCGACTTGGTAAAACTGAGCTCAGTTATGTATGTGTGTCTGCTATTTTGCTCACTTCAGCCAACACTAGAGAATACATCTCACTTGAGTTGACTTTCTTTCAGTTTTAAAATAAAGCTACTTAGTAGTTGCTCAGAGCGTAGCTGAATAAATGAATAGGCTGTTGGCACTCACTCCATTTAGTGTCTTGTCTTAATTGCACGTTTTTATGCAAACTATCAAAACTTTAACACAATAGGCAAGGCACATTTAGTTGCGATGGTACTGCGAATAGTTGGAGTCGAACATCGGGCAGCGCCGCGCGCCGGGACGAGTTGTTATCGAGCCTCTGTGGGCACACCGGCGGGCGGCGCGATACCACGGGAGCCGCACACCGGCGGGCGGCGCGGTACCACGGGAACCGCCACACGACGCCACACACTGCCAAGCACTGAGCACTGATATCTAAATATGTTTTGTTTTATGTTCTGACTAAAACCAATTTACCTTTGACTACATACACTAGTTAGCTAATCTACGGCAATACTTCTGCATAAAAAAGGTGATATCAGCAACCGGCTGATAAGTCTGATGTCAAAAATTTACAAAGTATTCTCCAAAGTCACCCTTAACCGAATTACGCCAGCTCTCGACTACAATCAGCCAAATGAACAAGCAGGTTTCCGCAAAATAACAACAATGGACCATATTTACAAGTGGTAGCAATTGTAATTAATAATTGCAACGAGTATAGTATAACGTATATGGGCTTAATTGATTTCACAAAAGCGGTCGATTGACTTCAAAACAGAGCAACATGGGAAGCACTACAGGAACAAGGAAAAGAAACAGAATACCTACCTATATTTTTTTTATAATATACTTTATAATGCAAAAGTTCTGCTAAAATAAGTCATTCAAAACAAAGCGTTAAAAATAGCATTTAATACTGCCTTTAGAACTAACCTAACTAAATTACACTTACAATTACACTATCCTACCTTAGATGTATTTATTTACAAACTATCAGAAAAAGTTCTATTTACTTACTAACCCCATTAACAAAAACTAATAAAAAAAACCTGTGCACAACTCGAAAGAAAGATCTAATGTTTATCGATACGTACAAAACGTATCGGTTACCTCACCATTTCATACTAATGCGCGATGAATAGACCGCGCGCTGACGTCACTCGTGCGCCGCGAGCTCGGTCGAGTCGAGCGAGCGCGAGCCGCGTACACGGCAATCTCGCCCCCTGTTACCTGTGGTATCGGGTCGCAGTGCGCTGGCCGGTCGGCCGTGCTTGTGTGCGCGAGTACCTACATGACGGCCCCTGTTGCTTGCTGTGAATGTTACCTACGCTACCAACTAGTTTGTATCTACCCACTTTTGGCTATTCATTCTTAATTAGCTGCTATTGATTCAACCTATATCCACTGTTTCGAAATGCAATGCTGTGCTAAAGCTTGCATAATAATTGTAAGACTTATTACGATATTTGTATCAAATTCAATTAATTATTGTCTACTTATATCTATATGCATTGCTAAAAGTTTTATATAATAGTACGGCTCCTTGTCCTAACAAAAATCAGTTTTATGGTCCCATCGTGAAGAAAACATGAAACTTGGCATGAATGTAGTTGTCATATATGTGCTTCAATATAGATATGGAAGCATGTCGAAAAATTGTTTTTTCCCCCCTTTCCCCCCTTCGTATGTGCTAAATCGTGTTTTTTTCTTATTTTCTATGAAAACGGGTACAGCTATCATAAAACTGTCAAAGAACAATTCTTTATTAAATTCTCCACAATATTGTATTTGGACGTATGTTCATAGAACTTATAGTTTACAAAATAATGTACATTGTATATGTAACTTTAAAGTTATGGGGAGCACAAGCCCCGGTGACGGGAATGATACACAGGTGATTTACGTTGAATGTTTATTCGGTATCGTCACAATCGGAGATATGCTCCCTTATACATTGTTGTACATAGTACAAAAGTTACATAGTACAGAAGTTACATAGTACAGAAGTACAGGCACTACTTTGCGAGGCGCGGGCGGGAGACCGCGCGGAGGGCGCGGATCACGTGGCGTGTGTCGTGTACGAAAGCGGCGGCAGACTGACTGCTCCTCGATCGATCGACAGATCTTCTGCGATCTTCCGGCGCCAGCCACACGGCCGCTCGGAGTCCAGAGGTGAGGTGGTGTCATCTGCCTGGGCCCCGGCGCCAGCCACACGGCCGCACGGAGCCCAGAGGTTGGGTGGTGTCATCTGCCTGGACCCCGGCGCCAGCCACACGGCCGCTCGGGGCCCAGAGGTTAGGGAGGTGAGGTGATGTGAACATGATGTCATCTGTCTGGACTCCGGCGCCAGCCACACGGCCGCACGGAGCCCAGAGGTGGGGTGGTGTCATCAGCCTGGGCTCCGGCGCCAGCCACACGGCCGCACGGAGCCCAGAGGGTGGAGGTGCTGTCATCTGTCCGGGGCTCTGGCGCCAGCCACACGGCCGCTCAGAGCCCAGGTACTGTGTTGGTGTTGCGTGAGTCCTGCGCGACCCCCGCGTCGTCCTCCTCGTCTGAGACAGCGAGGAGTTCGCGCTGGAGGGTGCGCCAAGACTGTGCTGATATGTCCGGGGGCCTGGTATGAAGTGGCGCTATCCCGCGCAAGTGGAGGTGCGGTCCGTTGTCTGCGCGGTCAAACATCCCTCGCGACAAACGGACCACAAACTGCGAGATTGATTCCATCTTGCAGTCTCTTTTGATCACGTCGTTTCGTACGTATCTTCCTGCCTGCGTGATGATATGCAGAGTTCCGTTTTGTACCCGCTGTATCTTGTCTTTCTCGGCTTTGGACAGCAGCGAGTACCATGCTGGAGCTGCGTACGTCAGCCGAGTTCTGACGTACGTTTTGTAGATTCCGATCTTGGTTTTAAGTGGGAGGTTCGACCTCAGTACTGGCATCAAGAGTGCCCGCGCCGCTTTTGCTTGGCCCATCGCTTTCTGCGCATGGACACCCATCTTGACTTCATTGTCTATTGTGACGCCTAGGAATTTGGTCGATCGTTCCCACTTGATTGGTATGTTCCGAAGTTTTAACTCCTTCGGGAGCTTTATCTGTCGGCCCGTGGCGATCGCGGTCGTTTTCCCTACGTTTACCGCAATCCTCCATTTGTCGAGCCAATCTGGGAGTAGGTCCAGGGCCCTCTGGACTCTTCTTTGTCCTGTGACTGTGCTCCTCGTTGTCGCGAAATATGCACAGTCGTCCGTGAACAACGAGAGCTTTATGGGTTCGGTTCCGGCGAATTCTGGCTGGGGGACCGGGATATCATCAGTGAACTGGGCGTACAGTAACGGAGACAGGCAGCTCCCCTGTGGCACTCCTGCCGAGATGCTTCGACGTCCGGAGTCTGCTCTCTCAACGGTCACGTAGAAGTCTCTGTTGCTGAGAAATGAGGCCAGCAGGTGTACGAGTGGTTTGGGAAGTGTCGTGGAGGTCATGAGTTTGTGTAGGAGGCCCTCGTGCCATACTCTGTCAAAGGCCTTCTCCACGTCTAGGAACACAGCTACGGTCCGCATCCCATTGTTCATTCCAAGGGCCATTTCATGCAGCACCCTGGTAAGCTGCAGTGTTGTGGAATGGTGGGAACGGAAACCGTACTGTTCCTCTCTCACTTGCATGTGGGGCTTCATTCTTGTGAGCAGGAGGCGCTCATACAGTTTCGCCATGTGTGGCAAGAGGGTTATTGGCCTATAACTGGCAGGTGATCGTCTGTCTTTTCCAGGCTTGTGCAAGACGATCACCTTGCCAGTTTTCCAGTCTTGCGGGAAGTGCCCGGTCCGCAGCACGCCGTTAAAGAGCCGGGTCAGGCACACGAGCGCTCGCTTGGGCATCCTTTTGTAGGCGGCGCTCGGTATTCCATCGTGACCCGGCGCCTTCTTGGCATTCAGGCGTATGGCCGCCCGGGTCACTTCCGCCGGTGAGAAGAAAGTCTCTCCATCTAGTGGCGGGGCTGGGGTGGCGAGGTATTCTTGCACTTCGGCTGTAACTCTCGCATGATGATCGCGAACTCCTTGGCCCGCCTCGTCAGGTATCGGATGCAGCTGGAATTGCCTTTCGAGGTGGTCTGCCAGGAGTTCGGCTCTAGATTGTGGTGAGTAGTGCTTCTCACCTCTCTCATCCATCAGGGGGCACACCGTGGTTTTGGTTCTGGTGAGGTGGCGGTTCAGTTGGTGGAGTGAGGTAGTGTCGTCTGCGCATTTCTCCAGGTGTTCCTCTCACGTGGCACCTCTCCACGTCTTGACCCTCTCAGCTAGGTCCGTTGTCACCTGGTTAAGTCGCGTTTTGGTACGTGGACATCGGGAGCTGGCCCACAGTTTCACCAATGTCTTCTTCTCTCATTTTAGGGCTTGAAGTGCGGGCGGCAACGGGTTCCGAATGGCGGTGTCTGACTCTTCCGTTGTCGCCCTATCTTTGGCTTCTTTGATCGCTGTGGTCAGCTCCTCTGCGCACCGGTCCACCTCTTCCGGCGTTGACAGCGGGCCCACCTTCAGCGACTCCAGCTCTCCTAGGAACTTCGGCCAGTCCACTCTCCTCTTCAGTGGTCTGGGGATGATGCACGTTGTTCCTCCGATGGTGATGAGGATTGGCATGTGTGGCTCGTTTAAAGCATAGATGGTTTCCACCGAGACCGGGCAATGAAACCCTCGGTGGACCACGATGTCCAGCACATCGGCTCTATGCTTCACGTTGGTCGGAATGTGGGTTGGTGAGTCGGGCCCCAACACTGTCGCATTCAGCGCCTGGGTCACTTTCAGCAGCTTCTCGCCATTGGGCAGCGTGCTATGTGATCCCCAGGCGATGTGCTTGCAGTTTAGTTCAGCGGCGAGCAGTGTTGGGTTTCTCCCTTTGAAAATGGTCTCAAAGTCTTTGGTGTTGATGGGTGCTTTTGAGAGCGGTGGTCTATAGCCAGCGTATATGTCCATCTCTACGCCGGCAATCTGTGCTCGAACTCCTACTGTGCGCGTTTGTTCAAAGTCCAGGAGTTCCAGCTCTTCGTGGATGACATCCCTCCTTACCAGCGCTGCAACTCCTCTGTAAGCTACGTTGGCGGGGGATATCTCATCTCTCCTGTAACACTCGTAGTTCTGTAGGGTGAGTCTGTTTGTTGGTTTTATTTTCGTCTCGCCCAGGAGGATTATGTGGACATCTTGTTCCTGGGCGAGTTCTAGCAGGGAGGCCTACTTGGCTCTAGCGCTGATCCCCCCCGCGTTCCAGTAAAGTATTCTGGTGGGCTTACTGACCATACTGGAACGATTGGAGGGCAGGGAAAAAAATCCTTTTGGAAAACTTGGAATTCCTTCCCTGAAGTTACCAAAGTATTTGAAACCATGTCACGACCTCAAAATGAAATTGAAAGCCATCAATTGGATGCTTTGGCAAGATATGTCATTCTGACTTACGACAAAACTAGCGATGTAGAAGACATTAACCAAGCTAGAAAATAGTTGTTCATCAAGGGACGGGCAATGGACAGGCTGCCACCAACACTTGGTGCTCTTGAACAGCATACAAAACGAGCTTATTTACAAGCAGGATTGATCTGGGGTCAAAGTCTGATACCAAATCCTGAATATCCGAACTTTGAGAACTGGGGCTGGATGAAAGAAGACTGTATTTGGATTCCATGTTGGAGTACAACCAAAGAAACGTCCGCATCTGTAAAGGAATTGACGAAGTGTTCATGCCGCAGCTGCATTAAAGGACGATGCATTTGTAGGAAGTCGGGCCTTCCCTGTACTGGTCTCTGTAAATGTGGGGGAGATTCCTGTGATATGCATTGAAATAAATGATATATATAATTTTCACTGTATTTTACTGTATTTTTAATAAATTTCTTGAAACCCTTGGCTTTAAGTCTAAGCAAAACAACATTATCGGAAAGGTGGTATTGTAAAAAGGTAAAAAATGAGTACTTGAGTCAGACGCGGCAAGCTGTAACTCTGGAAGTAATGTCTCTACGACTATGAAATAGGTGTCATTTTTTAGCTCAATGTATAAGGTATATTGCTTCTTAAGTCTATTTTATCACCACTCTTGTCGTTTTCCTATAAATGGAGCAAGAAAAAAAAAGTTTGCCTGTTTTTACAATTTCATAATACGTTGGTGGCTGTAAACAGAAATATATTAATCTTACCATTATATAATGTAGTATCGTCTTGTAGGTAATTTATCGACGATGATTTGTTCTCTGAAGAGTAAACTCCTCAGTCTTATCGTTTTCGTAGAAAATTCGAAAAACCGGAATCAGGGAGATAAAAAGGGGGGGGAGGGGGGTAAACATTATTTCTTGACGTGCTTCCATATCTACATTGAAGCACATATATTTTAGACTTAATTTAGACTTTATTGCTATGTGCAGGGTAAATATCTTAAGTCTTCGTTTAAGCCGTGGTTTAAGTTCATGTTTACTGAATAAATTAATTCCTGAATGTACTTTGTCTTTGTGTGTCTTTATGGTGATTTAATTTAAAATACCCTTTACAATGGTTAAATATATTTTTTATATCATAGTAATATATTATCAAATAATTAATTAAACGTGATTTAATGACGTTAAACTTCGATAAGATTAATATGTAATATACATATATCGAACTTATTTTATGATAATTTAAACGAGATAAGTCACAATGTTAAATCCACAAGTTATTGAATGAAAATCACGCACTGCGTTATGATAACATTAGGTACAAACAATTTTACATAAGTAGTCGAAAGATTTTTATATTTTCCACACATGAGTATAAATGTTGTCTTAATACAATACAAATACAAAATCATTTAATTTTTTAAAGATATTTTTCACAAAATGTTTCGAATCCTCTGACCTCGTGGTAGCCGTTAGGCTGTGTTACGAGGCCAGAGTCATCTCCCGGTATGTTCATAATTTAATTATAATAACGTCTTATGAGCTAGGTTACACAAACTATTTTTTTATTTTGTTTTAATATCTAACTACCCTCAATTTGTGTATAAATTCAAGTGGTATGACAACAAACAGTGTAGGCAAGCAATGTAGGCAGTCACTCACACACGCACAATCGTACAACTGGCCCCACCATCGACTTCTTAATCAACTGACGCATATATATATATGACAGCTACACTGCCGTGCAGTCCTTAAAACGCAGTATCTGACTTTTTGACGTTTTTGAGTTACATTTTGAACCGTAATAGGCATTTCATAAGGAATATAATGATATGAACGGTTTTTGATTATCGCAATTACAAGACCAAAAAAAACAAACACCTCAACGCAGTCACTAGAAATATTTTATGCAAACTGTGTCGTTTAACTATCTAAAATACAGTAATAGCATTTACGTCTATCATGATCCTCTGCATTCCCGGGTAAAATGCAGTAGCTGTCGTAATTGCTACGAAAAATCGGTAAATTATACTTTAAAAATATAGTGAACATAAAATCTAAAATGCAGTATATAAGCAATGTACTAAAAATATGAATACTGCAATGTTTATTTTTATTAATTTTAAAAATGAATACAGACTAGTATGCAGTAAGGTACTATGACATGGTGTTTTATATAGAATCACATATCTTTCCCATGCGGTCAAAACAAAGTAAAATGCAGTAAAATTTATAAAACTGTGCATTAAATATACCTTAGGTAATTTTTTATTGTCAAAGTTACTAATTAAATTGCAGTATTTGGGTAATTTACTGCAGCTCTATCGATAAATACCTAACACTGACAACATCATATTACAGCCTAAATTGCAGTAAAACTTGTAGTTACTGCATTATAATTGGTAGTTTGAATTAAATTCATATATTTCCTTGTTTTCGTGTAGTAGTTTACTGCGTACTAGCTAGCATTAGCGACACTGTTAGCTGAAATGCCTTCTGAAGATTCGGATGACTTGGTAAAAGACAAAGATTACTTTCCACTAACCTTAGTAAGGCGCAGTCCATCATACGATACTCAATCAAACACTGGGGTCCTAGTAATTTAAAAAGAAAGAAAAGAAAACAAGTTTCTGCAAAAAAAAATAAAAAAGAATCTTGACAAATATTATATGAGACCGCCATGTTAAAATTTATGTTTATATAAATTTTATTGAGAGCGAAAGACTATCCATCCATGCTGGTTACTGGTCTATGAATTGGGAATCTAGAGGAGTTTTTGAAAATGCCCGGTTAATACTGATGAATGAACAACAAAATCCACAAGAAAACGCACAGTTACTCACACGTACCATTTTTATAAAGATGGCAAGAAAATTGAAGTATGCAAATGTTTTTTTTGACTACCCTGGGATATGATAAGAAAAATGATCGGCACGTTTTGTCAGCAATAGCAAAGGATATATCGGATCAAAAAGATAAAAGAGATGGTCGAAATTTGAAGATAGCTGCCGCTGATAAAAACTTATTAACAAAACATATAACGTCGTTTAACCCGTGTGTGCATTATTATCGAAGAGCACATGCCCCGCACAAAAAATATCTACCGAGTGATTTAACTATAAAGATGATGCATAATGATTTTATGTATAAAACCGCACCCAGACGTCAAATGCTGTTTTGAGACCTACAGAAATAACTGAATATTTCATTTACAAAACTTGGCCACGAAGAATGTGAAACTTGTCAGGTATTTCATCTTCACAATCCTAATCATGTAAAAAAAGATCGTGATCCTGATTGTGCCACATGCAAAATTTATGCAAACCACAAAGAAAAATACACGAAGGTTCGGAAACAATATGATTCAGATGCCCGAAAGGGTATAAAAGAAGAAGATGTTTATGTTTCTGCAGATTTCCAGAAGGTAATGCTACCACGTTTGGATTCGTTTAAGAGTGCGATATTTTGCCCTAGACTAGTGGCTTATAATGAAAGTTTTGTGCCTCTTAAGAAGTATACAAGCACTAATTCAGTTTACGCTGTAGCTTAGCATGAAGCAATTTCTGTAAGAAAGCAAGAGGACCTGGTGGGTGCTTTTCGGGCATTTTTATTAAGCCGAAGAGATGCCGTGATAATTACAATATGGCTCGACAATTGTTCGGCCCAGAACAAAAATTGGTGCCTCATGGCTTTCTTGATAGGAATGATTAACAGCTGCGACATCGCAGCCACAAATATAGTTTTGAAGTATTTCGAACCCGGACATACTTTTATGTCTGCGGACTCATTTCACCATAAGGTCGAGCAATCGCTGCTGAAAAGTAAAGTTTACGACTTTCAAGACTTTTGCCAGGCTATAGAGAAGTCGAATTCAGGTAAGACTTACTTATGTCAAACAGATGGAAGTATCCAATTTCTTTGTTTTCAAGTACATGTATCCCAGCAAAAAAATCAAAGATCTTTCAGGAAACAGAATATATCTTAAAAATAAAGTTGAAGTCATGGTAAACAGAGGAAGGTACTGTCTTTATTACAAAACAGATTTTGATGCTTAAGAATACAGCCAATTGAACTGCTTAAAATCTAAAAAACCTCCCAAACTAGAGGTAAGGTCCCAGCCCAAAGGTATACCTTTTGTTCGGAAACAAAACATTATTACCAATTACTTTCTGGAGAAATATTCCAGTATCTAATGCAGAAACCGATGATGGTGAGGAAAACTTTTTCTTTGATAATGATGACGCGGAATCTCATTAACTTTTTGTGTAGGTATGCAATTGATAAAAGATTCATAGATAGTAAAAACAAAGTTAAAGGTAAATAAAAAACTAAGAAATGTTGTCTCATTTTTACTTTACAGTAGCTTTTGTAATTTAGCCAATAATTATTATTTACATACTTACTTGTATGTACTACACCTATATTTTTTCAAAATACATATTAAAATGCAGTAAAATAAATCTTTAACTGCATTTTAAACAGCAATATAGTATATACCACGCGTAGTTTTGCAGTACTAACTAAAGTTACTGTATTTTAATCTGCTTATCCGAACATTTTCATTAAGTTGGACGCGTCGTAACTGCTCATTTATTGTAATATTTTTTTAAAAGTAGTTTTTATCTATCATATAACAATTCAAGTGCGTACTTTTTTATGTAAACCATTTCTTCGAATTCAGATGCGTCTAATGGTCATCAAAACATAGGTCTTAAAACATTGTAACAAAGAAAAAAAACAAATCAAAAAGTTTTTCGCGGTTTTCTCAAAACCGCGTTTTTGCTGATACTGCGTTTTAATGACTGCACGGCAGTACATTCATGCCAAGTTTCATGCTTTCTTCAGCATGGGACCGTATTTTAAGTTAAGGACCCGTACTATAAGTGGTAATCCAACTTGAAAACGTACTAACTTTCATGTCAAAACATGCTAGGAATCTAGTTTATAACTATTTAATGTACACTAGCATATTTTATTGTTAATTACTGAATAAATTGCTAAGAGGTTGGGAAGGGGTTCACGACGAGGGGTGTTGAATATAAAACAATCTTTAGCAGTTTAAAGGTCTTATATTGGAATAAACATCCGAAATTCAGTTACAATTCCGCTGTCGAACAGTTAGCGTGATTTAATTCGACTACTAGCGCCATCTAGGATTTTGATTAGGAACTAATGAGTTAACTTTAGAGATTCGAACTGAACAATTACTTATATGTGAAATAAAGACACTTTGAAATTGAAATTGATTGCTAAAATAAGATCGAAGATAGATGGCTATGAGTTTCCAATAATGAAAGGAGTTCGACATAGAGACCACAATCCGCCAAGTATTATATGTCAGAAATTTTAATTGGAATAACAAAGGAGTAATAAGATATTGAATCAGGCGTTACTTTGCGGAAATCCATTGTTACTGAAACTTTGGAGAAATATGTAGTGTTTTTCCGCTGCGACTGCTCCTTAGAAAAGAATACTACATATTTGTCCAAAGTTTCAGTGAAAGGAGTAATAATAAACGGAGAATCTCAACCACCTGCTGCTCGCCGATGATATAATAATACTTGCTGAACACGCGTAAACTTGCAAAACATGCTAGAAAAAATATCGACAGAGAGCAAAATGGTGGGATTTACACTGAACGCAACAATTTATTTCCTTTTATGACGTAACAGAGATATGAATTGACCGAAAAATTACTTTTGCATGGAAAAAGTTGGGAACTCAAACATTATTGATATATATGAAGAATCCTTCTCTCCTTGTGTCGAGACCCCAATGCTGCGATGCTGGGGGTCGGGACCATTCATGTCATCATCTTTCCTTTTACGATGTTTCGGAAGAATCTTTCTCTCCTTGTGTCGATACCCCAATGCTGCGATGCTGGGGGTCGGGACCATTCATGTCATCATCTTTCCTTTTACGATGTTTCGGAAGAATCCTTCTCTCCTTGTGTCGATACCCCAATGCTGCGATGCTGGGGGTCGGGACCATTCATGTCATCATCTTTCCTTTTACGATGTTTCGGAAGAATCCTTCTCTCCTTGTGTCGAGACCCCAATGCTGCGATGCTGGGGGTCGGGACCATTCATGTCATCATCTTTCCTTTTACGATGTTTCGGAAGAATCCTTCTCTCCTTGTGTCGAGACCCCAATGCTGCGATGCTGGGGGTCGGGACCATTCATGTCATCATCTTTCCTTTTACGATGTTTCGGAAGAATCTTTCTCTCCTTGTGTCGAGACCCCAATGCTGCGATGCGGGGGGTCGGGACCATTCATGTCATCATCTTTCCTTTTACGATGTTTCGGAAGAATCCTTCTCTCCTTGTGTCGATACCCCAATGCTGCGATGCTGGGGGTCGGGACCATTCATGTCATCATCTTTCCTTTTACGATGTTTCGGAAGAATCCTTCTCTCCTTGTGTCGAGACCCCAATGCTGCGATGCTGGGGGTCGGGACCATTCATGTCATCATCTTTCCTTTTACGATGTTTCGGAAGAATCCTTCTCTCCTTGTGTCGATACCCCAATGCTGCGATGCTGGGGGTCGGGACCATTCATGTCATCATCTTTCCTTTTACGATGTTTCGGAAGAATCCTTCTCTCCTTGTGTCGATACCCCAATGCTGCGATGCTGGGGGTCGGGACCATTCATGTCATCATCTTTCCTTTTACGATGTTTCGCCACTTTCTTCGATTATGAAGAATAAAGTCTTCAATATCAAAATAAAAAAAAATGTTTATGACTTCGCTATTCTTCCTTTGCTAATGTACGGCTGCCAAACTTGGGCACTGAGAGCAGAAGACGAGCACAAATTGGCAGTGTGTCAAAGAAGAATGGAGAGGATCATGTTGGAAATCAAGTTATCAGACATGATAAATTAAATCGCATAATATGACATTAAACACAAGTATGAGACAATATACAAAAAATATCTACGTAGGTATACTAAAATGGAATTAGGTTGGTCAAATTACTAGAATGCAAGGATTTATTTATATCATCCCTCTCTTTCCCTCTGGATTGTTCTCTCTTTGGTTTTGTGAAATAAATTTTATATGAATATAAACCTTATGCTCTTACACTTAAAGTTCATTTTCTATAAATGGTAAATCGGGGGTGAAATCGGTCAAAAATGAAAGCAGCATTATTTCCTCCGAGGAGAAGGTTGTTGTCTTGCTTCAACAGCTTGCCAGTTTAAAAAATAATGTGTGATAAATGACACTGTCAACTTAAGTTTTGAAATATTTAGCAATAAATAATATTATTTTATTTTATTTATTATAAGTATATCTTACTTGACACAGAAATCTGAATTAATTTGTGAAATTAACACAAAATAAAATAAGTAACCAATTAATATTATATTATTTTTCACACAAGCAACATTAAATTATGATGACATTATAATGACAAAAGATGGCGGGAAAAAAATAATTTCATATATGTAATTTGTAAAAATAATTTAAATGTATTTTATTGTAAAAATAACAACATGGTAAGAACTTGTAGTGTTCCGGGATGCAGAAATGAATCTTATAGTGGTTGCAATATAATAATATCTTTCTACAGGTATGCTAAAGTTTAAGTAAGATTACATTATTGGGACTAAGGTGACCATATTTTCTCGTGCTTGAAATAATTTGTGCAATATGATATTTTTTCAGTTTTCCTAAAAATGAAAACATCAAAATAAATTGGCAAAAGAACTTAAATATTACACGACGTATTACAAAATTCTCCAAAGTTTGCAGTCTACACTTTGATCCAAAATCTTTTAATACTCCAAATTCTCTCCGTTTGTTAAAAAAAAGACGCTATCCCAATTCCTGCCGTGGTGAGAAAAATTTAGTAATTGATTTGTAGATATTAGTAGTAGTGCTGATAAAAAGTAGCCAAGTCATATATTCTTATACCATGGTTTCACATACAACCATTGCGAAGCCAACGAAGCCAACTCGATGCGCTCGGCTGAAGTCGAGCGCGTTCGGCGACATTTGCGGCTCCGCATTAGTCTGCCGCGAGACTCAAGTCTTCACGCTCCGCGGACGAGACGTCGTCCTGTCACCCCCACTTCCCCTTCCCCCCCCCCCCCCTCAGCCTCCCACCTCCCCCTTTCATCTCAGCCTTCACGTCGCTTCGTTTTGAAGATGTTATTTCTTTTTAGTTTTTCATTAGTTTTTAATGCAAGAACCACAACGAGGTAGGAATGTTTTAGAGTGCAATGTGATTTTATTTCGTGTTTTTATCACCTCTGTACTACACGTGCAGATAAACTAAGAAGCCAAAAGTTTCCAAAGGCCACGTCAAGAAGTGGACAATATTTGAAGCTTGCCTACTTAGTAGTGATATGAGTGTGTTGAGTGTTCGAGACCTGCCTGATCCGAGCAAGTGAATGCAAGATGCTGTGAAGGCGCGCCTGCCACCTGCGTGCACAACACAACAAGTGCGCGCGGCGGTAGCGGCACTAGCGGCAGGCAGCTCGCGCGGCAGTCGGCTCGCGGCGCGCACCGACGCCGGACGCACCATGGAGCGCCGCCAAGTTAACCGCCGCGCGAGACGATAATGCGAACACTATGAAACCCACCGCACAGGTAAGTTCCACAACCAACATATCCCAAATCAGGATTTTGAATATCGTGAAGTGAAGTGAAATGTGCAGTGCTCGCTCGTACGATCAGTTTTATCAAAAGCTAAGCTCGTGACATTTTTTTTGGGATTATTAAGCTCTAATAAGATGATGGGAAATACTGTAACCCCCGGGCTATAAAGGGCTACAAAAACCTACCTAATATTAACTACATAATTAGTTAAGGAAGGAAAATAAAAATCTAGAATAAAGTACAAAATAAATATCTTTCTATTTATATGAAGCATTTACATTCACAAAACATTCGCTCCAGAAGAAACTATGACACTAATATGTTAAAAAGGTGGAATTTATACTTATTAAACCAGGAATGTTTAAAATTCATCAACTTAGTTACAAAAACAAAACTGTAATATTAACAAGTTAAACTCGTATACTACTTAAGTTTTAATGATAAGTTACAAAACAGAACTATGATATTACCAAGTTAAACTGGGAAATTACTAATATAAAAAATACAATATTAACAAATTAAAGTGGGGTACTACTACTATTAACCAGGTATATTCAAAGAGCACGAGCCATATCCCAAGTTCACTGTTGTCGGTAGATATGGAAATTAATCATCACTATTTGCAAGTCTCGCAATCGATTATGTTACATTCAAAATGAGGAGCTACTGTCTGAGAAATGTGCAAGAATACCTCTCGCCTATTTGGAAAGTAATTTCTACATAACACAATAAAGATTTAATTTGGAATGTAAAGAACTACCTCTTACTTTAGGTTAAAAATTATACGGAAACAATAAAACGTATTCCAGGCAATATCTCGCTTAAAATTTAATTATGAAGGTATCTATTATTATGAGCAATATAATCTCATTACGAAATATCTACGACCAAACGACCAGCACTTAACACATATAAATTACTTAACATCACTCATTGCACGGTGATATGCAGCTTAGATTTATTTGATGATTATTTCGGCCGAGGTTACCCGCAATAGGCGAGTCACCGAGATAAAAATTGCGTTTCAATAGAAAGGAAGAAATGTAATCAAGTTCACTATCAGTATTACATTAGTAAAACCGAATGAGGGTAGCGGCACTCGCGACTCGAACAAATATGGACAGATCTTACTTCGGAAACAGGACTCTGTCCGTAGCAGCCTTATTTAGCTGTAGTAAAACCGAATGAGGGTAGCGGCACTCGCGACTCGAACAAATATGGACAGATCTTACTTCGGAAACAGGGCTCTGTCCGTAGCAGCCTTATTTAGCTGTAGTAAAACCGAATGAGGGTAGCGCCACTCGCGACTCGAACAAATATGGACAGATCTTACTTCGGAAACAGGGCTCTGTCCGTAGCAGCCTTATTTAGCTGTAGTAAAACCGAATGAGGGTAGCGGCACTCGCGACTCGAACAAATATGGACAGATCTTACTTCGGAAACAGGGCTCTGTCCGTAGCAGCCTTATTTAGCTGTAGTAAAACCGAATGAGGGTAGCGGCACTCGCGACTCGAACAAATATGGACAGATCTTACTTCGGAAACAGGGCTCTGTCCGTAGCAGCCTTATTTAGCTGTAGTAAAACCGAATGAGGGTAGCGCCACTCGCGACTCGAACAAATATGGACAGATCTTACTTCGGAAACAGGGCTCTGTCCGTACCAGCCTTATTTAGCTGTAGTAAAACCGAATGAGGGTAGCGGCACTCGCGACTCGAACAAATATGGACAGATCTTACTTCGGAAACAGGGCTCTGTCCGTAGCAGCCTTATTTAGCTGTAGTAAAACCGAATGAGGGTAGCGCCACTCGCGACTCGAACAAATATGGACAGATCTTACTTCGGAAACAGGGCTCTGTCCGTACCAGCCTTATTTAGCTGTAGTAAAACCGAATGAGGGTAGCGGCACTCGCGACTCGAACAAATATGGACATATGGACAGATCTTACTTCGGAAACAGGGCTCTGTCCGTAGCAGCCTTATTTAGCTCTAGTAAAACCGAATGAGGGTAGCGGCACTCGCGACTCGAACAAATATGGACAGATCTTACTTCGGAAACAGGGCTCTGTCCGTAGCAGCCTTATTTAGCTGTAGTAAAACCGAATGAGGGTAGTGGCACTCGCGACTCGAACAAATATGGACAGATCTTACTTCGGAAACAGGGCTCTGTCCGTAGCAGCTGGTGTCGTCAGCACCGCGCAGGTATATGCACCACCCAACGGCGTCTGGTCTCGTTCCCGGAGTGTGGGTGGAGATGCGGCTTTCGATGACCCTGGAATTCACCATACACCAACGTTAGGAACCGACGTAGATTTTGGGAGATAAATTTATAAAATCCTCCCGCACCTACCTGATATAATATAACCTTTTTAATCACTGCCGCCTCTTGCTGTGATTCTCTGCTTTGCCGATTAAATCCCAAAGACAGCCAGATTATCTCCGCATGAAAACCGTAAATATGTAGAAAAACACTTCACAAATAGACTCTATCACGAATTACTTAACAGGTCTAGCACTGAACCTTCTACCTCTCCCCTGAGCACAGCGCCTCCGCTACTTCTCGCCGATGGAGCTGCTTGTTGAACAAGTTGCATTGACTTTCACTAGTTAATTTGCTACTCCTTACGAGAGGGAGCTCGTAGTATCAAAATTACCACGTTACAATACATAAAAATAAATAATACCTACATATGTATCAAATAGCTTGGAATATAATTTACAACTCTATATTTATAACGAAGGTTTTATTGTGGAAGGATCAGCCACGATGTATTTGCCCAAAAGTAGTCCTCATTACTGAGAGTCGTAAATCTCCTTAGCGACATGGGGAGCATCATACAGCCTGGTGTCCAGCGTCGAGCGTACTCGGTCGGACCCCCTGGTTGGGCTCCGGCCTCTCGGCCATCTGCCATTGACCTTAACAGGGATCATCAGCTGTTCGTTGTGGCCTTCTTTCCTGGCAATGTGGCCGAAGAATTTCAGGAACCTTTACATGCATACGGTGGAAAGCCTGGTCTGGTACGGAATGCTGTCCACGGGGCTTGGAGCATCTCACGCCCGCACAACATCTCAAAGGCCCATGTTTCTGAACTGAAGCTAAAAAAATATCAGAAGAATTCACTAGTTTCGTCTTTATTCGCGACATCTCTGTATTCTGTGGGAGATGTATGTTAGAAATATACATTACAATTACTAATACATTACATTCCTAGACAAATGATTTTACAATTTCCAAAACCATTTATTCAATTTAAGAGTTTATTTAAGACTAGCCCCCGCGATTATCCCGGATAAAAAGTAACCTTAATAATCTAATCTAAGGTATAAGTTATATCCATACCAAAATTTATTTAAATCTGAAATAAACTCACGCACAAACTTTCGCCATCATAATAATATTATATCAACGATGTGATGTGATTGTTTAAATAAAACAATCTCAAGATAAGAGTAAGAATATACCAATATTAAAATTGACTATATAACTCATCAACCATTGAAATTTTTACCCGCCTTAAAATATATTGTTGTATGTTTCTCAAGAGATTTGAAGCCGGGGTAATTTATTTAGAATGTACTGGAGTACTAGTAGGTGTGCAAGTACATCTTGTGGTTGCAGGTGCCGGCGCTGCTGCTTCTGCTACTGCAGCGTAAGTACACACGCATACACACACATACACACCCCACACACACACTCCTATCACTCCTCTATAAATCAGGTAAATACACTCGCAATATTTACTTGCGTGGAATTTCTTGCCTAATAGGTACTTACCTAATATATTTTACATCAAAAATTTACTCTAATTTATAATGAAATACAATTAGGTACTTAAATCTATTTTTGTAAAATAATTCAACTATTATGAACTTCGATCAAATATAACCTAGATCACGCGAAAGCGCACTAAGAGTAACCAAACTAAACAGTGCTTAAATTCACTCTAAACACTGTTTTGCCGTCAGTGACGCGCCGACCGTCATGCCCTGTGAAAAGTTGCAAAAATAACACGCTTACAAAGAGAAACAACATGGGATTTCGTAATTTCGATAAGTTTTATACTTTTTACAAATACTCACTCGTTGTTATCGCGGAGCAAGATGACTTATGATGTATACGACATTAGTCGAAACTCAACCTTATGATGCAGTAGTAAGATTGACTTTCATATAAATATTTTTTGTGACTTTTTCATATTTTGTATTTCTGTGTATATCGTAATCTATACAGTACATAGTAAACTCATGCCACTTTTTTGAGCCGTGTTTGTAAGCAATGCTGAATCTAGTGCATTATTGATCGAAGATTATGAACCAAAACCGTAGCTGCATATTTAAATCATACCATTTTAAAAGCACATGTGGCTGCTACCATACAGTGGTACCTAGTGCAGTAGCCACTGGTAACTCTACAATAAGGTCAATTTAAATAAAATTTTAAACTCTGTTAATTAAGTTATCTTTAAGGTAAGAAATAAATTCTATTCTACTTTTGAACTTAAAAATTCTCGCCTGTGAGTTTAAACTCCAAAGTACTAACGTGTGTGCGTGTATGTGAATATAGAGTGTGCGTGCTGGGAGCGGCGCGCGCCGTGGTTCGAGGTGGAGCCGGCGGCGCGCGTGGCGTGGGACACCGCGCGCGGCGTGCGCCTGCACTGCGCCGCGCGCGCCGACCCAGCGCCCGTACTCGCCTGGCTCGACCGCGCCGGCGCGCCGCTGCAGCCGCGCCCGCCGTATAGGTACGAGTACCAGCACTACCAACACGTGATGTATCCGTTATTCAGTTGACTGTAGTGAGTGGTTGCACAGGCGCGTGTACGACAACGGCACTCTGGAGCTGTCTGGTCGCGACGCGGGCGGTGCATTGACAGTGCGGTGCCGCGCCAGCAATGCGCACGGCGTGCTGGTGTCGCGTGACGTGGTGCTGGAGGCCCGTGCGCCCGCCGAGCTGCGTGCGCCGCCAGCCGCCGCACGTGGCGTGGCGGCGCTAGCGTGCCTGGTGGCTGGTACGCCACTCGACCGCGTGCTGTGGTTCCGTGACGACATACCGCTACCATTGCCGCGCCCGTACCAAGGTCAGTCGCGACCTCGCTCCCTTACCTCCCTTTGTTTCCATGTCACTTCTGTATCTCCCCTTCTGTGTGCGGATGTGGTTGGTTGCAGATTCCCGGCGCGTGGAAGCTGGCTCGTTGCTGCTCCTCCGTGACGTGTCGGTAGCGGACGCGGGGCAGTACACGTGTGCCCCCCCGCCCCCCGCAGGTGCCACGCCTGCGCGCTCCCTGCCCGCCACGCTGCTGGTGCGAGGTGGGCCCCGCTGCATCTCTCCGCTGGCACCCCCTACAAGCACTTACTTACTCCTTGGTTGCAGAGAGCGGTGCGAGTGCGCCCCCGCGGCTGGTAGAGGCGGGCGGCGCACGCACGGTGTCCGCTGGTGCACACTTCTGCCTGCCTTGCGCCGCCGCTGACCACCCGCTGCCGCACTACACGTAAATACCTCACTACAGGCGCCCAGCACTCCAGCATGCGAGCGCGCTTCAGAATGTATATGTGTCCGCAGGTGGTACCGCGAGCGAGAAGGGCGGCTACAGCCAGTAGAGGGCGATGTGGAGGCAGCGTGGCTGTGGGCGGGCGGTGCGGCGCTGTGCGTACACGAGGCGGTGCCGCTCCACACCGGTGTGTGGCTGTGTAAAGCGTACAACGTGTTCGGAGACGCCACTGCGCGCTACAGACTCGACGTGCGCGTCGAACTTACCGTCACCGTGCAACCGCGTCTCGTGGTGAGCGGAGCGAGGGTGGAGGCAACGAGTGGGGATCGGGCCGAGCTCACAGAACGCGTGTTGCAGCGCGCGGCGGCCGGCAGCACCGTGCGCCTCACGTGCGTGGCGTCGGACGCACGCTCCCAGCTAACGTGGCTGCACGACGGTGCTCCGGCCGGCACGGGTGCCGAGCTCACCGTACACGGCACCGCGCGTCAGCACCGAGGCGTCTACCAGTGTTTTGCGCGTCGGGATGCAGACTCCGCGCAAGACAGCGCCGAGCTGCAACTTGGAGGTGAGACCGTATCTACCCTCTATGGCCCAGCCAAAGTCAGTCCGTAACGTAATACGATGCGTGTCAACAGAATCTGCGCCGGAGTTGGTGTACTCTTTCATCGAACAAGCACTGCGTGCGGGTGGCAGTGTATCACTGCGTTGTGCTGCAGCCGGCGCGCCCCCGCCGCGCGTCTCTTGGCTACTAGATGGCACACCGCTCGAGCGCTACCGTGCACCGCATCGCTTTTCTATGTTAGAAGAATCGGCGCCAGGCGGTGACGTGGTGTCTGCGCTCAACATAACGACCGTAACAGTGGCGGACGGTGGGCGTTACACATGCCGCGCCAACAATGCGTTGGGCTCGACCGAACACTCCGCCCGCCTCAACGTGTACGGTGAGTGCCGCCCCCTGCTTCCCGGGCCCGGCCAACCTCTACTGCACTCACACGTCTCGTATTCCAGGGCCGCCCTCCATTCGTGCGCTGGGCGTCAGACGCCTTGTGGCCGGCGACAACGCGACCGTCTCCTGCCCCTACGCCGGATATCCGATCAGGTCCATAGAGGTGCATTCTTGTATGCCGATATTATCGCCTACTTTTATCGATGTCGATTCTGACGACCTGTCTAAATTTCAATGTGGACTCTTCAAGTCCAACATGGGACGGGTCATAAGCGCAGACACTGCTACCGGCCGGCTGTGAGCAGTGACCTGACTAGGCTGTGGTGTTGGCAGCACGGTGTCGTGGAGGCGACGCGGTGCGGGCGCGGCACTCGGTGGCACGGGACGTGTGTCGGTGCGTGGAGCTGAACTGCGCCTGGCTCCGGTGCTGGCGGGCGACGCCGGTCATTACGCGTGCTCGGTGGCGGCGCCGGATGGGACCGCCGCCTCGCAGGACGTGGAGCTACAAGTGCGCAGTGAGTGTCCCGGCCCTGACTCTCGCGCCCTCCCGCCCGCACTAACCAAGCCTCCTGCGCAGATCCGCCGAAGATCTCGCCGTTCCTGTTCTCGTCGGAGCTGACGGAGGGCAGTGCGGCGCAGGTGCTGTGTGGCGTGTCGTCGGGTGACAAGCCGCTGTACTTCTCGTGGCTGAAGGACGGCGTGCCGCTGCCGCCGCACCTGCAGGTGGAAGAGAAGAGCCTCAACGAGTTTTCCCTACTGATGTTCTCGGAGCTGTCGGCGGCACACAGCGGCGCCTACACGTGCCGCGTGGCCAACCACGCCGCCGCCGCGAACTACACGGCGCGCCTCACGGTGCACGGTACGTGCCGGCGGCCCTCGCGCCCCGCGCCGCGCCCCCCGCCTCCAGTAATGAGATCATGTTGCAGTGCCCCCGGCATGGCGCGTGGAGCCACTGGATGCGGCGGTGGTGCTAGGCGCGCCGCTGCGGCTAGACTGCGCCGCCCTGGGAGACCCCGCGCCGACTACCGCCTGGCACAGGGATCGAGGTACGACAACTGGACTCTTATAAGCTAAAGATAGGTAAAGTAACAACTTAAAATATATATATTTTGTAGAACAACTTTACTTGCAAAGTTAACATTTTAGTAGGGTCAACGACATATTTGAAAAATATCAACATCATTATTTTTATTGTAAGTATCGCAGATTCGATAGTCATGGAATGCTTCATCATATTTGAAAAAACCTATAAAAAAAAAACGCAAACTTTGTAAATAGTACCTAGTAAGCAAGTAGTTTTTTTTTATTGTGTGGTGATGATGTGTTTTCTACTGTTGAGTTATGTGTTGTATTAGATTTAGGGTGAATTACTCCTTAATTTGTTATTTTTAATTGTACTTATAATGTTTGTTTCTCATGTTAGATACTATAATTTTTATTTGAATTCGTATTGCATGCTTAGAAAATAGGGTATTTTTGTTTGCTACATTTAATATGTATGTTAGGTTCACTTTTAGAAGGAAATGTACGTCCGTAAGTTAAGCTATATTATTATTTTAAGTTAGTATTAGTACATTTTTAGTTTAGTGGACTCATAACAATAAATAAAAATAAAATGTTTTAGGTTGAGGCAAAAAGAAAGTATTCCTAGTGATAAGGCTACTACTCGGGCGGGGAACTCTTAACGTCAACATGCTAACTAATTCAGGACAATAATAAAACCCATGAAGCACTTTATAAAATGTCTTAAATTATATATGACGAGATATTGTAATTTGTACCTATAGCATAATCTAAGAATATATTTAAATATTAGGTATATGTGCGTGTTGCAACTTTAAAATATCAAAACGTTTCTCTAATGTGCTCCAATCGGGATTGATATGAGGTCAGCAATTTACACATATTTTATCCATAAAAAAACATGATATAGGAATCTTATTTGAACAACCTCAAGCAGTATTAATTTTATATACTCTCTATGTTAAGGAGAGATCTAAATGAGGATTTCATTTAGATCCCTCATTAACATGGAATAATTGGCATGCTTTGCATACATACATTCAGTTCCTACTCTACATAATTGCCTTACGTTTGGAAACATATTCAAACTTACTTAGTTAATTTGTAGTAGTAAAACCGGGATTACAATTGCAATTTCAAAGCATTAGTTGCTGATGAGATGGTAACTTTGACAGCTGCTCATTTCCATACATTACCGAGAATTTAACAAAATACATAAAAATGACAATGAAAAAAACAATCATCCTATTACGGATAGAGTATAATTTTGCAACAATGAATATCCTTCTAGTTATCGTATGAGAGTGGACAACTTTAGTGTCGAGTGTTTTCAAACCACAGGGCTTCATAATCTGACCTGCATAGTAAGATACAACAAGCACGTCAGCAGTAGGCAGTTTAATTTGGTGTCGCACGTGAAGCTTCGAGGTAGATGGCGCCACTTCTAAATCTTGTTACCAGGCGCCTGTGACACACCATTACCTGCCCCAATTTATAGCTACAGGTCAAGTCACTGACTTCTTTACTATATTTTTTAAACATAGGCTCACGCTTGGCTACAACTTCATGCTAGAAGTAGAAGTTGTGTGTGGGTATATTCAGTTATCGTAAAAAAATTAACTTAAAATTAATAGTGACTCCAACTATCGAGACTTTTCAGATCACATTAATCCCCCCGTATATTACGACAGTTGTACTATGACGTACAAATAGATCGCGGCAATATATAAACATAACCGTCTTATTACGAAACGTGGTTTAAATATTAGTCCAGGGCTTTGAAAATAGAAAAATGTGTTCTTGTTGTTCAAACATCACATACAAGCAATCAAAAAGTCAACAAAAATTGGAACTTTGATTTAACATTGGTACATTTTGACAGTTTGATAATTATGACAAAAGACAGTCAATTTTCGAACAACTAAAACGGACTTAGTCCAGGCTTATATTTAAACAACGTTTTGTAAACTACAAGATCCAAAATATGTGTAGCTACCGTGGTCTCGTGGAAACGAATTCCTCAAAACATGTTATGGATTTAACATAATAAAGTCATCCATAAATTGAAAACCCACTGCAAAAGCCAAAATCTACGTAGACAGGTACTTACAGACTATGCGTCTGTAAGTACCTGTCTACGTAGATTTTGGCTTTTGCAATTAATCCATCAAAACACGTTGCAGTATAATGTCACAAAGGAATTTATCAAGTAACAAAACAAATTTATTGCATTTAAATACTTGATTTAAAAATAATTAAGATAAGTAGTAAAATTAAATATCCGTCCGTGATAATTATTTTATGGTGATTAATGAATATTCAAGATAAGCTACTTACTGTAAACATATAATTTTGTCGTGATCGTTGAAATATGCTATGTTGATATATAAATATAATTCATAATGATTTGGGTAGTTTATTTGCCTAGAAAAATTATGGGTGTAATTCATGTCTATATGGCATTAAATTTTTGTTAAATTAAAAGGCAAATTCAATTTTAAAATTTCATTAAATTAGCTTTTGTAAATTCGCGAATTCACAAATTAGCGCTTATTCTATTCCATGACTATTTGTTTAATACTGGATCACTTTGGTCAATAAAATTACTATTTTACTGTACATAAAGCATAAAAAAATTGGTTTAAATCACTAAACTAATCAACATTTTATAATGCTCAGTTACTCAGTTCACGGACACGTTTGTAAAAATAAAAAGTTAATCTTGAAATATCTGTAGTTAATGTAGCAAAAACTAGATGGCGCTGTATGCTCTTACATCACACAAATTCTAAGATTTGCGTTCAGTGAAACTGGGATCGTTTAACTACGCCTTCTAATAGATTATATTATAAACTAAAACCTAATACAAAAATTTTTGGAAGACTCTCCTCTTTTAAGGAGAGTTTTAAATTATAATAAATATCCTTCCATTCAATTTAGTTGTATTAACCGGCTAGCACTTACGTCAAAAATTACGTCGAAAAATTAGCTCGACAAGTTTCTAGTTTGCTAATTTTTCGACGTAAGTGCTAGCCGGTTAATACAACTAAATTAAATCATGCCTTACGGGAACTATAATACAGTGACCCTTCCATTCAGTTGGCTTGGCACGGGACTTCACTGCTAGCTCGCAGAGTAGACGAAGGAACATCAACAAATTATATTTTACACTTAAATATTAACAGTTTATTTGTTAGCGACGCTGTACTACTAAAACTGTTATTAACCTAAATTCATTTAAGAGGTAATGTTACAAAATATTATTCTGCATGTATGTAGAACGTATTTTTTTATCTCATTATCATAACACCTTTATTTATTAATACATTAGTTCCAAGGAAATAACATTTTTAAGCTATTCTTTCAGCTCCTTTATAAGATAAAAAATGTTACGAACCTGGGTAATTTACGGTCACTGAAATTACATTTCACTCAGCTAGCAAAAGAAACAAAGTTACTCGCTATTTAAAATACCTGAGCGATATCTCTTTCTAAGGGGGATTTAATTAAAAAGTTAGACACCTGGATTAGACGAGACTGCGCTGCAGTGCAGCATTACTCATATTTATGCAACTTAGCGTTTTTACGGCAAAGAAAATATTAAATTTGCATATGTCCTATGGTTTAAACCTGGTACCTAAACTCATTAGCTCAATAATCTGCTGTTGTAGGCGTGTGTTAGTATATATTTTCTCTTTTTTGAACACCCCATCCTTTATTTTTCTTTCGACTCCTATCCATGCTACGGTTGCCTGGAAGAAATCGCTATTAGCGCTAGTTGTGGCACTATTTTTTTAAGTATTTTGTGTTTCTGTTTGTCTTTTTTCAATCTGTGTTACAATAAAGAGTTTTATCTATCTATCTATTCATTGCACAAATTAATGAAACTTTGCTTTTTATTTAAATTGATGATCGCGTTTTTCCAGTATTTTTATTTTTGTAGTCTTTGTCCATCTCTTGGTAAGATCACATTGAATGTTAAGATTGCAAACAACACATCCTTGTGCGGTTTCACCATGATCTAATAACAATGGCGTCAGATTGTATGCTTTTTGCAGTAGGTACCTCAATTAGTAGGCACCTACTTTTAATGAATGTTTGATCAGTCCTCCAACACGTAGATGTTGTTCAGCAACCAACAAACGCTGAATTAGTACTTACTAGGTAACTCATTCATATTTCGACTATTTCCATGAAGATAAATTACTGCAAGCAATACCTTCACCGTGGTGAGAGTGTACTGGCGCAGGCAAGCGGGAGACAAGTCCGCTATGCAAATGCAGCTGTTGTCGGGATTCAATTCAGAATGGAATCGAACCTTGCTCGGGACTGGTGCAGGTAATACGGCTAGGTACCTCTTGAGTTATTCTATCCCAGGGCCAGGAGACTGCTTTGCATGACTACTCCACGAAAGATAACTGTCGTAAAGATATTTTACTATACCTACCTAACAAGATAAAATGCGAATGTCAAACTTGATTTGCATTTATAGTTCATCGGATACATGTACTGAGGGACTAGTAGTTTGGTTTATGTTAGAGCGACACCTCGCTTCTCTCGCTCGTAAAATATTTTACCTAAATACCTGTCTAAACCGTTCGTGTAAGTCTATATTGTAGTGTACAGCAGTGTAGCCGCAAGTTTAAGGATCACAGTGATGCAACGTTGAAGCCAATCGGTGCAGTGGTCGCTTAGATATCGCCAAGAGAATATCGAAGGTATTTGCCAACGGCCAACATTTTTTGAATCCCCTGCTGCTACCGGCCGCGGCTGGTGCGCGCGAGCCGTGATTCACCACAAGCAGCGCCGCCCGCGCACTTCTCCGCCCGCACCTGTGCTACATCAGCGCTCGGCGCTTGATTGCTTGAAGATACTACGTCGTATACTGTGACTGCCTACGAACTACACCTACAGCCGCGCGCCGTTCAGTATTTATTTTGCTACGAGAACTACGATTTCTAATACTAGCAGTATGGATTGCGATGCTTGCCGCTGTACTATAAGTGATACGGAAGACTACTCGCAATGCAGTGTACAGCATTGCTGTAAGATGTATCACTCTTTATGTATTGGCGATAATGAAAACGCGACTCCTGAGTTTCGTGAGCATGGATCTGCCCTGAGTGCACATGCACCAAATAAAGGGGAGGCGATAATAGTTCAACCCCGGTTGGTGTACCAAAAAAACAGCTCGAGCCGTTTGTGACGATAAGGACAAAAGTCTTACAGAACCCACCAATGAAGGCGAGTGACACAGTAGACACTACAGCATTTACGCAAGAATTGTACAGAGTGCGGCTCGAGATGACATCTATGAGGGAGCAAGTAGGTGAAGAACTTATGAGTCAGGATACAAAGCTAGGCCGAGTACTTTTTATGATGGAAAGCTGTGACAAGAGACTGAGCGAGGCGGTCGCCACAATTACTCACCAGAATTTTATTCAAACTTAGAAAAATATAGCAGCCCTGTTGATACTCTGTTAGGGGTAGTATCCAGGTACGAGAATATGAGCAAAACTACATATGACGACGTTCCAGCTCAAAACGTTGGCCACACAATGACCTCGCAAATTAAATGTGTAGTGCCTGAACAAAAACTGAGAGCAATGTACTCACCTGCCGAAAAGACCGTTACCCGTAAGGAAACATCAGACGATACGTGTACGACTGCTATTTGTTTGACCAATAGTGATCGGTTACATACATCACGTCCTTCGGACGGAAACAAGCGCCGTGCCGCCGCCAAACAGTCGGCTCCCGGAGCGACACAACAACCGTGCCAGTGCTTGATGTCAATGAGGGGGGCTGGGTACAAGTGACTCAAAAAAGAAGAAGGAGCGACCAACGTCGGCGAACCATCGTTGTGGGCAGCGGAGCGAATGACGAAGAACTCAAGACTGAGCGCAGCCGCAAACTACATGTTTGTCGGTTTGCACCAGAGATAAGCGAGGAAACAGTGAAGTCATTTATGTGCCGGAAAAAGCCTGGTGAGAGCTACAAAATAGAGAAACTTAAACTTGTACATAGCCACTACTCATCCTTCTGCATCTCAGTCCCAGAAAGTTCGTTTGAGTTCTTCATGTCTGCTGAAAACTGGCCGAGAGTCGTGCAAGTCAGTGAGTGGTTTCGGAGAAGCGGCGGGCGCGCAGGAGGTGCGCCCCGCCGAAGTGACGCCAGCGTGATCACACCGGCGCCACCATCACCGCCGGCTCCAGCTTCACGAACACCGTCACCGGAGCAGCCGCTACTACCACCCCCGCTGCCGTCAGCCCCACCACATCCAAACAGGCAACGTACGCTATCGCAGCCCGCGCTGCCCCTATCGCGACAATGTAAATTGAAGCCTTGTTTAACATTCTCTCACCAAAACATCCGCTGTATTACCAATAAACAACAAATAACTCAATTTCATAGTATAATTAATAATTTTAGGTTGGTTTTCAATAAATGAAATGAAATAAACAAGCCCATGCTTCTACAACAAACAAGTGAATCCCACCAAACACTAGAATAATAACAAAGTCACAGCAACAACCCTCACACTTGGCACAACCTTGTCAAGATTTCATTACTTTTAGAGATAGACCGACAGTTCCATCGAGATTTGGCTAGTTTAATACAGAATGTTTTTGGTGGGATTATTTTTATTGTATTTTCATTGCTCAACTGTGTATTAAAAAAAAATAAGATTTCGAGACAACAGTCGTCAAAATAATATTATATAAGTACACTTTTGTAGTTACTACAACTTTTAAAATATGACGAAAAAAATTTGGTTCTACATTTTATCATACCTATGTTGAATTGTGTATTTTTTTTATTATGTTCAAGACAAAATTAGTTAATGAAGAATCAAGTATTTTTTTCTAGAAGTGATGACTGTATGTTCTGTTTGTGGCATGCAGGCGGCGGCGACAGCGAGCAGTGGGAGGCGGTGGAGGGAGCGGGGCTGCGGGGGGCGGGAGGTGCACTTTATGCCGCCGCCGCCGCGCGCGCGCACGCTGGCCGCTACCGCTGCACCGCCGATAACGGTGTGGGCCCGCCGCTCGTTAAGCTCGTCAACATCACCGTAAACGGTAACACACCGCTCTCCACTCTACGCCTGCTCTAGAGGCAATACACTCACCAGGTATGTGTCGTCCCAGAGCCGGCGCGCTTTGAGGCCAGCGGTGGAGACGTGTCGAGCGTGCTCGGCCAGAGCGCCGTGTTGTGGTGTGCAGCGGCAGGTGACGCGCCACTGCGCGTCCAGTGGACGCGCGCCGGCCGCCGCCTTGAGCCCGCTGCGCGCCTTCAGTTAGTCGAGACGCGCGGGCCCGCCGGCCTGCGCTCCACGCTCACCGTGCACGCCGTGACACGCGCTGACGCTAGCGAGTACCGCTGTGTGGCGCACAACGCGTACGGCGCCGCTGACCTGCCGCTGCTGCTGCGCGTAGAGGATGTGCCGGAGCCACCGCCCACGCCGCGCCTGGCCGGGTTAGCCAGCCGCTGGGCACGCGTGGCGTGGCGCGCTCCGCACGCCATCCTGCGCTACCAGGCGCTGTGCGCGCTGCCTCACGCGCCACACGCCGCTGTTAACCTCACCCTCGAGCCCGAGCCATACGACATGTAAATATATAGATCAAATCCCTCCGCGGATGCTCTTCTTCCTTTCATGCCACTGGTTGTGTCCGCAGCGCACCTGGCACGGAGCGATGGCTGCGCGCGCGCATGCCGGGCTTGCGCCCTGCCACCACATACGCGCTGCGCCTCTACGCCACCAACGACGTGGGCAACTCGCCCCTCTCCGACCAACTCACCTTCACCACGCTCGAAGAAGGTGAGTTGGTGACGTCACCAATGCTTTATAATCCGCGTGCAACCGTCCACTCTTTGAATGCTATGTCGGTTCCAGCCCCCGCCGCAGCGCCACGCGACGTCCGTGTGGATCCGGGCGGCGCAGGCGAGCTTCATGTGTCCTGGTCGGTAAGTTGCGTCATTATCTGAATACGTACAAAATAAAATCTTTATATCCCAGCATCATGACCATGAAATGGTTTGTTCCAGATCCCGGGCGAAGAGAGCTGGAACGGAGAGCTGCTGGGCTATGCGGTGTGGTGGCGCTCGGCGGAGGGGGCGGGGGGCAGCGAAGGGCGCAGCGTGGCGGCGGGCGCGCGCAGCTCGCGGCTGGTGCTGCGCGGGCTGCGCGCCGGCACGCGGCACGCCGTGGCAGTGCGCGCGTACAACCGTGCCGGCGCGGGGCCCGCCTCGCCGCCGATCTACGCTGCCACCGCGCCGGGAGGTCACCCACACCATTTATAATTGTTATTGAATCATTCCCGTACACAACTGCATTTCTATTCTTTATACATAAATAAAAAGACTCACAACTACCGACTATACTATTTATTTACATATTTAACTTACAAGTGGTCCAAGGGACACAAACACAATAGCAAATTATAATATAAACACAAATCCAAATATAGAAAAACACGGGTAACAACACAATATACCCACATAATTTATGAACACAGACACTACATCTACATCAACAACAAATACTTACAAACTTACACTTACTCAATACAGAATAATATTCCTTTGTGAGCGGAATACAAATTCGAATCAGCGACTAGCGCCCTCTTAGGGACAACCAATTTATTTGTGTATGATTTGATTGATGACAAATATTTTCACAAAAAGTGTGACTTACAGTTCCAGACAGCCCTCCGTCCGCAGTGAGCTGCGAGGCCGCCGCCGCACGCTCGCTCACCGTGCGCTGGACTGCGCCGGCGCCGCCCGCGCCAGCGTTCACGGGATACGACATCCAGTACGCTCCTCTAGACTTCATGTCGCGTAAGGACCTTTTGTACTCGCACTACACATATTATCTGGTAGCTACAGTTGTATACGTATTCTCAGTTTGGGGTATGGGGCGCGAGGCGGCAGCGGCGCGTGGCGGTGGGGGCGAGGCCACGCTGCGGGGACTGCAGCCTTCCACTAACTACTCAGTGTGGGTGCGCGCGCGCAGCCACGCCGGGCCCGGCCCTCCCGCTGCGCCCATCTACTGCAGCACGCTCGGGGACGGTGAGTACGCGCAGAAGTGGCGCGGGGCGGAGTACTCGCTGAGCGACACTCACGCGCGCGTATGTGCAGTGCCGGCGACGGTGGCGGTGTTGCGCGCGCAAGCTGCTGGAGCAGACACCGTGCGCGTCACGTGGCTGGCACCCACTCACGCCCGCCAACTCACGCACTACACGCTGTACACGCGCGAGCTTGGCAAGTATGTGCCGTCGTTCCAGCGGGCTGGCCCCGGCTGGAGTGAGCTCACTGGTGACACAGCGCTGAAATGCTTCCAGGAGCAGCGGCGAGTGGTCACAGCGTGTGGATGCGACCGAGGGCGAGCAAGAAGTGTGGCGCGAGGTGCGCGGCCTGCGTCCTGCCGCGTACGACGTGTGGGTGCGTGCCAGCGCGCGTGCTGGCAGTGGCCCGCCCTCGCGTGTCGTAACCGCTGCGCCCGCGCACGCAGGTACCTTGGCGACACCGTACCTGGCGCCAACGTGTTACTTGGTAAGTGACAGTGTCGTGTGTGCAGTGGCGGCGCGTGTGTCGTCGTTCGGGCGCACAGTGGTGGCGGCGGTAGGCGCGAGCGTGCGACTGCCGTGTGCGGCGGTAGGCGCGCCGCCGATACGCCGCCGCTGGTCGCCACTGCCGCCGGCGCACACGATTACGGATTCTGGTGACCTCGTGCTGCACAGTGAGTATTCAGCCCTACGCCCCCTGATCCTGCTACGTGATTCTTATTTTATGTTTGTCTCAGAGGTGGCGGCGCGTGGCAGCGGTAACTACACGTGCAGCGTGCGTAATGCAGGCGGAGCGGACGTGGCCGTGTTCGTGGTGGCGGTGGTGGCGCCCCCCGCTGAGCCTCACGCGCCCCGCGTATTACGCGCTGAGCCGCACGCACTGCACCTAGCCTGGGACGCCCCGGCGGACGGGGGCGCGCCCGTACTAGGTTAGTAACGTCCGGCGCCCGGCGCGTGCTGCTAGTGCGGTTCACTCGAGTCTCGCTCGTGTCACAGGCTACACGCTGGCGTGGCGCGGCGCGGCTGGCGCGGGGCACGCGCGGCTGCCACCCGACGCAACGCACGTGCTGGCGCGCCTGGCGTGCGGCACCCTCTACACCGTCACGCTGCAAGCACACAACGCCGCCGGAGACTCGCCGCCCTCGCCGCCGCTCTCCGCACGCACGGATGGCGATAGTGAGCACTACTTCACAATGATCTGACTGCCTAGGTCTATGAGAAAACGCAATTTATTTATTTTATTAATTTATTAATAGTTTGCAAAACAGGCACTTAGCTAAAACACACAAAATAGAATACTTAATAAATAGAAAAAAAATACGAGCACATACAGCCCTCTTGATGCAAACCTAACTAACAATTTTAAGATATGAAAATACTTACAAAATACACACATATTATATTAATATCTCATTGACACTAGACGACTAAAATAAAATAATAAATTTATAGCAAAACTACTTGACATAAACTACCTGAACTAGGTACTTGATAATTTTTGAAGAAAAATAATGACGACTTTAAAAATATATCCATATCGTCTTTAATGATTTACACATTCTGTAAACCGGTGAATGCCTTAATACATTTGTCCTGAATTGCCCCAGAACAAAATGTATGTCAAATATCAAATTAAATCCAATATAATAGTAGTTTATGCAACTGTCATATAATGAAGGGTATTAAAACAAGAGTGTGAGTTTATGAAACGAGCGCAGCGAGTTTCATAATAGTAACGAGTGTTTTAATACCCGTGAGTACTTTATCTTGACTAATGCAATTAATCAAACAACAAGAGTAAAAGCTGACAATAGGTAATTTTTCATATAAATTTCTAGATTTTTCTGGCAAAAGATTGTGAGTTACTTTTGTTGCCAACTCTAGAATATCCGGAGGCGTACAAATATCATCGTCGCTATCCATTTTTAACTTTTAATTTATATATAAAACAAAACACATTACGAAACATTAAATTCTCGCGTACGTGTATTGTCACAGTGATTTTTAAAGTTTGGCCTACCGGTAAGTATGATGTTGGTTAATCTACCTAGTTAAGTATTTTTATTGTTAAATATATATGAGTATTATGACCTATTTCACCTATTTGGGTTCAACATTTTGGGCTCTACTTTTTTGGCTCTACTTTTTGGGCTCAACATTTTGGGCTCAACATTTTGGGCTCTACTTTTTGGGCTCTACTTTTTGGGCTCAACATTTTGGGCTCAACATTTTGGGCTCTACTTTTTGGGCTCAACATTTTGGGCAACTAATCTAACCAACGACAGCGCAGCGCGACCAACCTGATTGGCCCTGCAATCAGGTTGGTCGCGCTTTACCGTTGTTATAATGAGCTATTACGATATCGATGTGGATATTATAGCATCATGTGAAATTGCTTAAATTGAGTGTTTTGTTGTCTGTGCTATAACAGTAGTAATTATAAGTCAAGTATTGGAAACATAAGTAGAATGTTACAACATTAGTGTAGATAAATTTATTTACAGTACAGTTATACATGGTAGCATATTTATATAATTAGATCAATACAGTATTATAAAAACAGAACTAGATTATGTGCGCTTCTAACGGGCCCCAAACTAGGCCAGGCCTGTATCTCGGTGGTGTAAATGCCACTTTTCTACTATAAATTGAATTTTAAAGTCAGATTGTTTACTATTGAAAGCGCGCGAACGACCTATGTAAATAATAGATAAATCACGATCCAATATATGTCAAGTATTTGATATAATTTGGGCGTGGGATCGAAACTTAAATGAAATTTAACAATAAGTCTGGCACATTGACCGCGAAGAAACTTAAAAGTAAAAAGGCTGAGGATACCGTGTTTTTGCTTAAAACCGCGGGGCGTTTCTAGTTTTTAGTTGAGTATTTTTTGTCATGCATAGAACCGATTAGGGCGCCGGCGAGGGAGTTCGTGTGGGCAAACGAGTCTGCTCTGCGACTGAACCTGCTGGCGTGGCGCACGCCGTGCCCCGTGCAGGCCTGGAGCGTGGCGGTGCGCGCGGCAGGCGGCGCGTGGCACGCGCTAGTGGCCGACGGCGTGCTCGCCGCCGCGCCGGGGCTCGCGCCCGCCACCTGGCACGACGTGCGCGTGCTGGCGCGCTCGCCCGCCGGGGACACAACTGCGCTCTACCACGCACCGACGCGCTCGCTCGCTGGAGGTCAGTGCCCATTTACGTAAATTGATGCGCCCCACCCGCTCTAACGCACGATTTACGATCTCACAGAAAAAATAGGCGAGCCAGTGGAGGTGGAGATGCCGACGGAGGACGACGATGGCGCCGCGAGTGCGGCAGACGGCGTTCAGGGATTGGGCGTCAGCTCAGCTTGGCTCGGTGCAGCGTGCGGTGGCGCGCTGCTGGCGGCGGGTGCGGGTGCTGCGCTTGCGATGCGTGCGCGCAGGCGCCGCTTCCCCCCGCCGTCCGCCGACGCCGTGCAGCAGTTGTACTCCACGGAGCCTGGCCATCGAAACGGCAAGGCACCGCCTTCGGAGCCAGAGATCAGTCCGTACGCTACATTCAGTGCGGTGGAGTGCGCGCTGCATACGTTCGGGCACGGAGAAGGCCGAGAGCTGGCCGCGCCGCCCCCGCGCCCCAATCTACTTGCACACGCTGGTACGTGCTAGCGACTCCCTGCCCCTGCCCAGGTGGGTGTGAGTGTGCTACGGCGCAGTGTAAGTGTGTCTGTCTGGTTGCAGAGTACGCGCGTCGCTCCAGCGACTCGGAGTCGAGCGGTTCCCCGTGCGCGGCGTGCGCGAACACATACGCCGCGCCCCGCGCGCCCCGCCCCCGCCCCCGGCGCCCGCGCGCTCCGCCACACACCAGGTACTCTACATCGCTCAAACGCTTCCACTTTTTTAACCATTAGTTATATATTAGTTAAGTACTTAAATGCACAAGTGGCTAAAAGTTATATGTTTGTTTTCTGCTAAGCCACCGTTTCTGAGAAGAGCAGCGGGCGAGCGGGATGTGGTAATGCTGTAGTCGAGAGATAGTTTCCCCGTCGCCCTGGCATGGCTTGTACCTTACTCGCTAGCCGGCGAAGCATGCTCGCTGCATGAAGCGTCCCGCGTCCCGCGTGCTCCGCAACGCCGGCATCATGCCGCAGTACTGGTGGCGTGCCGCGGTGCCGGTGGCGTGCCGCGGTGCCGGTGGCGTGCCACAGTACTGGTTGCGTGCCACAGTACCGTCGGCGTGCCACGGTGCCGTAGACAGCGTGCTAAGAGCCACTTTATGCTTGCAGATACTGCTGCGAGCCTGGAGAAGCGCCGCACGAACATTGTACATAAGTTGTGGTTTTGACGACGCGTAGTTTTGTAAGCGAGCCTTGTACAGATGTCCCAATTTTCGGGAACAACCTATTTATTATATAAAAATAATGTTGATTTTCTAAACATGTTTTATTCCCTTATACTATTATTTCATAACTTCTTAAGACCATAATGAGTTATACCTACTTAACCTAAGACGTAAAGTGATGATTTAATATCTCTATTTAAAATCACCAGGGTAAAAATGATAGACCATTTTTTTTCTAAAGTTGTTCTTTTGTTTGTAAATAGAAATGAAGACAAACCAAAACAACCAATACTTACAATATTTTTTATAATAAGGTTTTGTAATAGGTTTCTTAGACAATTTAAATAGATATCAATATTGTTTTTTTTTAATTTATTGAATGATTCAAATTCAAATTATTTTCATTATGCCAAAATAAACACAGTTAGTAATTAGATAAGGTAATGTGACCAAACAGTCTACCATGTGTATACAGACGGAGCAAAGAATAAAAACGGTGTGGGCTGTGGATTTTATTCACATGGCTTAAAAATCACAGAATCCAAAGCACTACCTAAAACCACAACAGTCTTTCAAGCGGAAGCAATGGGTCTGCTACTGGCAGCCAGAACAGTGAACCAAAATAAATTCACACAAACACCGACAAGTAATATATGCTTGAAATTCATCACTGACAGTGCTGCTGTTATCTATGCACTCAGAAAACCGACAACTAGATCAAGAGTTCTTTCGGAATGCCATCTAGCACTACAAACACTCGCGGAGAAGCATAACGTCACAGTTATGTGGACCAAAGGTCATGAATCATGCCACGGGAACAATAAAGCGGACACGTTAGCAAAGGAAGGAACCAAAAAAACTGAAAACTTTTCAGAAGTCAGACACCTATGTAAACCCACAGCGATGGAGACCCGAAATCTGCTGCGGGCATACACAGAGAAAGAGCATCAAAATCTGTGGAAAAATAGAAAAGACTGTAGGCACTCCAAGATCTTCTTACCAGAGGTAGTGTAACGTAGTCGTCACTCATACTCCTTGAATACGCCCCTGGTGTCTCCCTTCGAATACGAGCGCACTTGCCGCCAGCCCTGTGCATTAGCAAACCGGTTCTATTGTTCGCAAACTCGAGCGCTCGGCCAGTGGCGGCCGGCGAGTCGCATTTCACGGCAGTCCGTGTCTCTTACAAGCCATGGACGCACGTATCTTTCATCGACACTTTTATTCGATTCAAATCGTATTACTACTATAAAAATTTAGATATTATTTTAAAGTTTTTGTGGAAGTTGCGCCCCCAGCATTTGGGTAAGTAGTTACTCGACATTCACTGTTTTCACGAGCTTACCCACTTCTCTAATTATTAATATGTTAACTCCGTCTGATTGCTAAACCACACCCTTCGCTCAATTTCGACATTGTCTGGATGTGGATAGCAATCGGAGGAGTCTTGAAGAACATGATGCTCAGACTCCTGTAATAATAAATTCCAGGGGTCAAGATTTCCTTTGGAAGCCGCTGCCCACTGCAGCTCGTGCACCACCTCGACACGTTGTGCATCTCAGCGCTCGGCCACTCCCCCATCTGGCGCCATCGCAGTCCAGGAGAGTACCGACCTCTCGCCCCCTGGAAGCGTCCTATTTTCTTTTAAATTCTCAAGAAGAACTTTACCGGCTTAAGGAACCATAAATAAATAACTCGTTGTACATTCCTAGCTGCCGAATTTTTTTATCATTATTGAATTTAACCCTTAGGCCTAGGTAGCGTTACAGTAGACAGGAAGGCAACTAATAAATTTATCAAACTTAGCCGATCAGATTTACGTCCATTGGTTGGAGTGATTACCGGACACTGTGATCTGAACTATCACCAGTACACTATTGGAACGACAGACAGCTCTCTGTGTAGAGGCTGTATGGAGCATGACGAGACCGTGGAGCATGTGCTACTACACTGCGAAGCAACAAAAGAGGAAAGAAAGATGCTAAGACAGGCTCAAACAGAAGCATCACTTGACGATGCAAGCAGTTCCACCTCTTATACCACAACTCCTGCCGTGACGGGAGTAGGAGTGGAACTAGTATGCCAGAAACCCAAGGCTGTGCTCCGATATTTCAAGGAGCTTGGCTGGCTGGGTTAGGCAGAAATGGGGGAAATGCACAAAACGCCCCAAGCGGGATGTCAGTGCAGGACTCATCGCCCCCACCTTAGAATTAAAATTAGAATTAAGGTAATGTACAGGAGTTTGAATCTTAAAAGTAGCAGTACAAGTTAGTATTTACGTTATGTAAATTGGAGAATGCTTCAATAGATTTTTCCTGAATTTGAGATTTGTTCTGTAATCTTGCAATTTTGAAATAAAATTCAGTAAGTACGCTCCATCCTAGACCGTAATGACACTGTTGCTACCTTCCTTAGGTCCTACTGGGATGCCTTTCGTTGGATGAGATAGAACATAGCTGGAATAACTTGATGATGGTAATGTGAGTGGACTGTATTTTACAATGATGCCGCGTACGATGTGCGGTGCGATAGACAACTTGTGTCGTTCTGTTGGCGCGCGGGCTGCCCCCTGGCGTCGTTGGCGGGAACCTCCTTCATGTTGGTAGACCTGGCCCGCTGTTATGTTGGTAGCGGGATGTGACGCTCCAACAGACACCTGTAGCCTGCTATTAGGTAAGTTAATGGTCAAGTGCAAAGCCATGTCATGTATGTTTGGTTGAAGATAGATTATATTTTTTTTATTTCTATAGACCTAATTGATTTCACTTTTATAAATAAAAAAGTTTTATGGAATACAATACTTATTAGTCACTCTTACTTACCAGATGACTTGATGAAAACTATCGCGGTGCCCATAGTGAAGAACAGGACAGGAGATATCTCGGACAAGAGCAATTATCGTCCTATATCATTGGCTACTACAGTCGCCAAGGTATTGGATAGCATGCTTGATCAGAGTTTGGATAAATATGTACAGTTACAGGACGCACAGTTCGGGTTTCGCCCCGGGCTCTCCACGGAAAGCGCAATTCTGGCTCTCAAGCATACTGTCCAATATTATACGGAGCGGAAAACACCGGTTTTCGCCTGTTTTCTTGATCTCTCCAAAGCTTTAGATCTCGTAGCATATGATGTGCTTTGGAGAGAGATGGAAGACAGGGGTATCCCGGATGAACTGTGCCGGATATTCCAGTATTGGTACAGCCGCCAGACCAATCACATCAAGTGGGCAAGTAGTATCTCGGACTCGTATAGGTTGGAATGCGGAGTAAGACAGGGTGGGCTCTCCTCGCCTAGAATTTTCAACCTCTATGTGAACGGTCTCATAGCCAAGCTTAGCAGCATGCGTGTCGGGTGTCACGTGGGTGGTGTCTGTGTCAACAACATCAGTTATGCTGATGACATGGTGCTGCTGGGACCTACTGCGAAGTCTATACGAGATATGCTCAAGGTTTGTGAGAACTACGCCGCATCGCATGGTCTGATATATAATGTTAAAAAAAGTGAATACATGGTCTTCAAGGCCGCTGGTAAGTGTCCTGATTCTTTCCCTCCTATTACCCTTAATGGCTTGAACTTAAATCGAGTAACTCGGTTCAGATATCTCGGACACATACTTGTCGACGACCTTGAAGACGATGAGGATGTAGAAAGGGAGCGCAGGGCGCTAGCAGCTCGAGGAAACATGCTGGCCCGCAGATTCGCCCGTTGTACGGACCAGGTCAAAATTACGCTATTTAAAGCGTATTGTCAGGGCTTGTACACGGGCGGTCTGTGGTTCAGATGCTCCCAAAAGTCTCTAGATACCCTGCGAATTCAGTATAATAATGTCTTCAGGATGATGTTGAAACTTCCCCGATTTTGTAGTGCTTCCAACATGTTCGCGCAAAACGAAACCGACGGTTTTAATGCTCTCATTAGGAAGAAGGTGGCGTCGCTAGTGCGGAGGCTGCGGGGGAGTGACAACATCATCTTGAAAGCTGTAGCGGCAGACCCGCATGCGCCTGTACTGAGACATTTCGTGCGGACTATGATTCCGCAAGGAATGCCTCCTAAGTACATGACGTATTAAATAATGTAACTACATGTACCTACTTGTTAATTATACTAACCCTAGCCTGTAAGAATAGTTATAAGTTACTAACAAAATATGGATCAATCAACCAATTGTAGTCCGAAATAAATCATTTTGAATTTGAATTTGAATACTACTTTATTGCATTCCATGATGTAAAATTATTTTATTAGTTATTTAAAAAAAATGTTTTTCGATAGTTTAGCTCGCTCGAGCTCACGTCAGCGACAGTAGTTACTACACTAAGACAAGGCAGCGTAGCTAATGGCTGGATGGGAGAATGTGCAAAAGCATTACAAATGTCACGACCACAATCTACATTAGAACCCTTGTATGTCATCGATGTTGGGTAAGCATTGTGTTACTTATTTGATCTGACATAAGAGCAAAATGCATTTGGGTTATCTCTGATAGAATTCTCGATATTATTCAATATGGTTACAATGATACTCTCGTTCCACAATCGAGCTCTTGTCCTCAAGACCTTAAACTAGTCTAGGTCTGCTATCATGGAAGTGTGATACTTCTATGTCTGCTATGTTATTTTTAATGTACAGTGATATTTTTGCTTCTCTTTCCAATTCTTAATAAGAGCGCGTGAAAAGCAGATAAGATACTGAGAAGAGCGCACAGTTTTGCTAGGAATATAGGTAGATACATATTTCTCTAGCCTGTGAGAATTTTACCTCATCAACATAAGGATAAGTGACATTTTATTATTCGTATTTTATTCCGATAATATAAATTTCACCCCATCTCGCACACACTTGGTTGGTTTGTACAGTTGTAGACCGTTAACATCAAGTTTCACGTTCGCTATAACAATCTGAGACGAGTCATTAAAACAGGCCAGCAGTAGCTAGAACAAGCACATTGGCACTCTCGGAAGCATTATTGCACCCCTCCATAACTACAAGCGAATATCGATTACGTAAATATGACTAGAAGTAGCGCAATACCGACTTACAATTTAGATATAGTATTTATTAATTATTTTTTGTTCGTAAAAACTTAAGTTGTAAAAGCGGGAAAAAAAACTTTTGCCATAGATTATTTATGATTTATTGATGTTGTGAGAAGAGCTGGTGCAGTAGTGCAGGAGTGGTCGCCGGAGCCGGCTGCGGCGCGCGGCTTCACTTGGTCTGACGCAGCACCGCGTAGAACGTGTACGAAGACTTAATTATCTGGAACACCATCTCAGGTTTCTTAAAATACTTTAGTTTGTCTCAAAACAGAGCCTGCCAGCTCCTCCCCCCTCCCTTCCCCCCTTCTTAATAATATGCTCAAAATGCTCTCTGAAATCTAGCCGTTGATCTAAAAAGACTCTCAAGTCTCGTATAACAGATACTTCGTTAACATTGGTGCCATTAACAGAATATTATTATGTTGCCTGTTCTTATTTACCTCAATTGCGACCTCAGGAACATTTTTCACCGTGGCAATACGAAATATATAATCAAAACTAGCTTACACTATGTCACATTATGTCTTGCTGTTAGTATCATTTTCTGTCAACATTTGAAATGAAAACCGTTTTTACCTGAGAATTGGCACAATGCAAAGTTATGGCCAAAAATAAGAAACATAGAGAAAACCCGAAATCTGCCAAATCTGTACGAAAAACAAAAAGATTGTAGGTATTTATCGAAATACTTCTTTCATACGCAGCTTTTTTGATTGTATGGATTTAGGAGTCACACATTTGAATTTGCGGATGCTAATATCTTCGCAAATTTTCAACCAAAGAAAGTAAGCCACAATAATTTTAACCAGCCACCCACGGCCGATTACGGTTTATGGTTAAAGTTATGACGTATTTTAACAATTGTTAAATGGTGCAACTCAAATTTGGCCAAACCGTAACTTTGACAAGTTTTTTAAAGCTAAAGTAGCGTGGTGCAACCCAGCCTAAGTACCACCGGTCTGTGCCAGTTCTCATTCGTCAAGGAAAGCGGAACTACATGCCAAGCTCGCTTACCACAAGCTGAGAACGACTCTGCATGAGCAGCAAATTTGTAGTTTAACGATATGTCGAATGGCGAGAACTTATGTGTGTGTGTGTGTGGTACCTTGATGAAAGTGTCGAGCGAGAGAGGAATGACGAGCCCGGCGGCGGGGCGCAGCGGGCGGTGAGCGCGCTCCATCACCACCAGCAGCGCGCGCCGGAAGCGCAGCGGCGTGCGGCTCCACTGCATGCCGTACACCGCGTCGCCCACCAGCGCGCTCTGCAACAATTAACGCGCGCTCAGTGGGTGCCTCCCCGCGCCCCGCCCTACCCCCGCGCGCTCCATCACCACCAGCAGCGCGCGCCGGAAGCGCAGCGGCGTGCGGCTCCACTGCATGCCGTACACCGCGTCGCCCACCAGCGCGCTCTGCAACAATTAACGCGCGCTCAGTGGGTGCCTCCCCGCGCCCCGCCCTACCCCCGCGCGCTCCATCACCACCAGCAGCGCGCGCCGGAAGCGCAGCGGCGTGCGGCTCCACTGCATGCCGTACACCGCGTCGCCCACCAGCGCGCTCTGCAACAATTAACGCGCGCTCAGTGGGTGCCTCCCCGCGCCCCGCCCTACCCCCGCGCGCTCCATCACCACCAGCAGCGCGCGCCGGAAGCGCAGCGGCGTGCGGCTCCACTGCATGCCGTACACCGCGTCGCCCACCAGCCCACCAGTGCGCTGTGCAACAAGCGCGCTCAGTGGGTGCCTCCTCGCGCCCCGCCCTACCCCCGCGCGCTCCTCACCTCCACCGACACTTCGTTGCCGTAGTAGCAGTACAGGAACAGCTCGGTGAGGATGCAGCAGATGAACAGCGTCATGGAGGCGAACTCGCCGCTCAGCACGCGTAGCTGCAACAGAGGGCTGCGTTTACTATCACGACAAAATATGCTAGGAATGTAGGTTATAACTATTACTATTATATAATTGCAATAAATGTACAATAGCATATTTATTTAATTGTTAAAAACTAATTATGTGAAATTAAGACTTTTTGAAACTTAAACTTCATCACATCATTGAAGACACGTCGTGAGATGGCAGACGTACTCATGTTATATAAGTTGATAAACGGGATCGTTGATGGTCAGACACGTCGTGAGATGGCAGACGTACTCATGTTATATAAGTTGATAAACGGGATCGTTGATGGTCAGACACGTCGTGAGATGGCAGACGTACTCATGTTATATAAGTTGATAAACGGGATCGTTGATGGTCAGACACGTCGTGAGATGGCAGACGTACTCATGTTATATAAGTTGATAAACGGGATCGTTGATGGTCAGACACGTCGTGAGATGGCAGACGTACTCATGTTATATAAGTTGATAAACGGGATCGTTGATGGTCAGACACGTCGTGAGATGGCAGACGTACTCATGTTATATAAGTTGATAAACGGGATCGTTGATGGTCAGACACGTCGTGAGATGGCAGACGTACTCATGTTATATAAGTTGATAAACGGGATCGTTGATGGTCAGACACGTCGTGAGATGGCAGACGTACTCATGTTATATAAGTTGATAAACGGGATCGTCGATGGTCCAGAGGTATTGGTAAAGTATACTTGAACGTCAGAGTACCATTGCCTAATGCAAGGACGTTTTGGAAAAATAGTTTCACCCCGGCTAGAAAACGAGAGATAATATCAGGCTGTTTATTGACATCTTTATAAAGGTTCTCTATCTTCAGTGAAATTGGAATTGAATAAGTTATTTAAATAGTTGATTTTATTTGTATTATATCTTGTGTATGTCTATTTTACAGTGGTAGTAGGTAGGTTTTATTTTTGTTTGTAATGTTAAGTTAGCTAGGTTCATCGTTAAGGAAGCGTACATATCGTTATATATTTGTGTATTTAGTTATAAGTTTTAATTGTTGTACAATTCTGTTGATAAAATAAATAAAAAAAAACTGAACAAATGCAGATATTAGAGCTCGCCGGGGGAGAGGAGGAGGAAGAGGCGCGGGCACTCACGCTCACTATCTTGTAGGCTGCCATGCACAGGATCCAGCCACCGATGCCGAACTGCACCAGAATTGCACCGCCGAAGATGTCTTGTAACGTGTACGAGGTCCTGTAACATACACACCACCCCATCGTATGCATCACGCGCTGACTGATGATATTTCCAAGGCGTGATCTGAGACCGTGTAGTGTAGCAACATACTGGCAGATCTGGTCGTAGTGTGCCAAGCAGCGCAGGAACAGGGTGTCCAGCCAGCGATGGTAGCGCGCGCGCAGTGCCTCCCGCTCGCACTCCCCGCCTGTGAGCTGCGCGTCTCGCTCGCACTGCTGTTCGCGCACTGCCGCCGCCATCGCGCGCTCCGGCAACTCCTCGAAGTTCATTCTGTGCTAACATTATTCATGCTCTGGGATGACATAGTTTCACTTCCAAACTTACGAATTTAGATGTAAATTTTAGAAACTGAGATAAGTCCTAAGGTGTACACTAAACCTCAATATGGTGAGCTGTGTCTTGCACTGGCTGAGTAGAGTCGCGATGAAGGCGTCCATGGTGGTGTTAGCGATCCCCACCAGCGTGGTGACGTAATACGAGTACAGCAGCACCAGCGAGAACCTGCAACACACGAGTCAGGCAGCGGGGGGGATGCAGCGCGCGGGCGGGGGGATCTAGGGAGAAGGGCGCACCTCGGCCACGACGAGTACTCGAAGCTCACCCAGAACGGGAAGCGCACCTCCTCGCCGCGCACCGCCTGCAGCACAGGGAACACGGCCCATAGCGTGCACGTCAGCACCGCCGTGCCCGAGTACCCGCGCACGAAGCGCGTGGCGTCACGCGCGCGCTCCCTCAGCAGGCTGCGGGCGTGTTCACTGCCGCCCGCAAACAGCGGCCCTGCGGAGCACACCGTCAGGCACGGCTGGGGCAGGGGAGGGGGAAGATGCCACCGTCACGCACGCACCGTCCAGCGACGCCAGCAGCGCGTCGATACGCTCGGCGTCCAGCACGAACACGAGCTGCTTGACGATGGAGGTGACGTGACACAGCAGCAGGAACATGACGCGCGCCAGCTCGTCCATGTGGCGGCGCTCGGCGTGCGCGTACACGCACTCCTGCGCCAGGTACGTGGCCGTCACGGTGAGCGCCAGCGCGCGGTAGGCAGCGTGCGGCGCGCCCCCGCCCCGCCAGCGCAGGAAGCCACACGCGCGGAGCAGCCGCACGTGCGCGCGCAGCGCCGCGCCCCTGCAACACCGTGCTGTAGTGCGTGCCCCACGCTACCCCGCACCCCGCCCGTGCCCCGCTACTCACGCCGTGTCCTGTGTGCTCTCGGGCTGCATCTCGGTGTGCTAATGAGGCTCCCTCGCAGTAATGACACGGCCCGCGCCGCCGGGCTCCGCCCCGCCGTCACGGAGGTCGCTAACACCGCTCATTATCTTGTTGACGACCCGCTACATATTTAATTGCGTGTCCTAGTAAATTGCAGGCTTTCAATATCATTATATGATGTGACGGTTGTAATTAAGTAGTTAATTACCTAATGATGTATATCGCTCGCCAAGTACTCCGAGACCGCCCGGCGGGCGCGGGCGGCGCCGCGGGCGGGCGCGATGCCACATTAGTGGCGCGAGTCAACCGACCCAGTCTGTCTGTTTGTATTCACTGCACTAATCGCTCTCGCACTCATCACACATATACATCTATTTTTATCGTGGTTATAAGTTCGAATGAAAAGTCCGAGAACTTACATAAGGTTCTTTTCTTATTAAAAACTATTATTATTTTTAAAGTTTTACTGAAAAATTAACAAATATAATGACGACCGCAAGTTCGAACCCTTCGTTACGTCTTGATGATTTTCGCTCATTTTCAAATAAAGTTTAAATACAACAATATCAAAATAACTGTTAAATTATCATATTTTACTTTGACTTAGGTTCACGCTGCGATATCTCGATATCAGTAACCTCGTGCAAATTAAATAGAGTTGTGAAAATGTGCAACGCTGTAACTCCAGTAATCCTAGTCCAATTTTGAAATCGAACTAAGTACGCGCTGTATTTGCAGTAACTTTTATTTTGATATTTCGATGTCTAAGTGTTCTTCATTGTGTTATTGAAAATGTACACTTGTATGTTTGCTGTATTTTCCAGTTTACAGACCTAAATTATAAAAACAAATCAGGACGACCGTGGGAAGATGGAGCGACGAAATAGAGTTGGTAGCTGAGAAGCTGTAGACCCGGACAGCACAGGACAGAGACATGTGGCAGCGGTTGGAGGAGGCCTTCGTCTAACACTGGACGACGCGATCCCTGAAGACGCGCATAAACAATAATGCAAACATTTTGACATGCAACATACACTACAGAATAATATTCTGACATACAAAAATATATATATTATTAAACTACTTTGTTTTGACTAAGAATTGTAACACATAAAATTGTAGTAAAATAGTGACATTTATTATTATTTAATTCATTGACATTTTTGTAATAACCAATTAAAAACTTTAAAAATTGTGTATGTATAACTTCAAAGGGAAAAAAAACGCTATTTTTATTTATTTATTTTATTTATGATGCACAACTTCGAGATCATCTCGTATCGAAACGATAAAATTATGCCGAGTATATGTCGCCCACGACTGTCAAAATAGTCGCCACAGATAACAAACAATATTGGTATCTCGTCAATGACTGACAGTTACCTGCATTTGGATGCGCATGTTAGCTCTGGCTCTGGTAGAGATATGGCAAACAATCAACAATTTGTCGACAAAAACACAAGGAACTTGCGTACCTTTTAACATCCTTAGTTTTTCTTAAGAAACACTTTTCCAAAATTTCAAATTTTACTACTGTAAATAACCTAACCTAACCTTAACACCGTAATAACCTAACCTTGTAAAAATACAGACCAATTATTTGGTCTGTTTTTTGTTGTTTTGGTTTTGGTTAACGTTTATCCAATCTGAAGTTAAATATATTTGAACAGGTTCTAGCTGATGCTAATTGCATAGTTATGACGCATAAGGAAAAAATAGCCATTGTAGCTATTTACCGGCCCTCTGCCTTTAAAAATTACAATAACTTTACTAATTCCCTTGATCAGTATTTAACCTCATTACAAAAATACCAAACTATTATAATTATAGGAGACATAAATATAAATTTATTAAAAGATTCAATTGTAAATATTTGAACATGCTGGCTTCACGCGGTATTCTGCCGACACATAATTATCCGACGTGGAATAATAGTAGTCTAGACCAAGTGTCAGGGAAAACTAGGTTGAAAACAAAAACATTAATTGTAAAAAATGCTGTCACAGATCATCACACTTTATTAGGTAACTAATAAAGTGTGATGATCTGTTGACTACTTAATTACCCAAACTAAAATCGGACTAGTATTGTAATAAAATTGACTACCTGAATATAACAAAAGAAATAAATTCTACTGACTTTAAACCATTATTTGAAATAAATGATTGCAATGTTGCAACTGATTACCTTGTCAATACTATTTCAAATATAATTAAAAATAACACTATAATTAAAAAAGCTTCCAGTCGTAGCACTCCAATTAAACCATGGATTACTACTGGACTCATTCGCTGCATGAGGAATAGGGATAAGCTCCATTTACAATATAAAAATGACCCCAAAATAAAATTGCTAAAATCACTTACACAAGATATAGAAATTTCACTCACTGACCTCCTTCGTAAACTAAAAAATCAAAATTGATTTTTTAGTTTACGAAGGAGGTAGGCAGGTTAGGTTTTGAGAATCCCAAGGAAATGTGGCAAGTCATAAACACTATTAGGAAACCGACAACCACAAAAAAGCAATAACTCAGAACTATCAGCTATTGCCCCTCCTCCTCAAGAAGCTGCTATGAAGGTCAATAAATACTTTGCAGGAATAGGAGAGAGCCTAAATAAAACACTGAATCTTGCTCAACATCGATTAACTGTAATTCAATGTAATGATATTATGGGCAAAGTTAAGGACAGCTGTATTAACCGGTATTAGTTCTTGTTTGGTAATATCAGTTTAACTTAACCATGTATTTTATAATAATAATCAAAAAACTATGTAGGCCAAGAAGGTTGCAAAACATTATAGTGTGAAAGATGGCTATTGTGTGTATTATATGCGATGCAGGCTGGGAGGAGCCCGCGCTCCGACAGCTGTCCTCCATCAGACGTCATAATGTAACAAATATCATACATCTATAGAGCTATCACTTTGCTTTATCACATCATTCAAAACTTGATTGCCGATATATATGTATCTTAAGTTGGTTATAGAAACGAAAGGAATCGAAACGCAACGAAACAAAACAAATCGAAACGAAAGGTTAGTTTGTTAGTTACAAGCGGACCATTTTACAATATTAACAGACAGTTTTTTGCATTACTTACTCAGGGACTTTGGTAAAATTATAAAAATATTAACAAGAATGCTCAGTGGTTTGGTATCCAGGTTATAAGAATCATTCAGAGAGTTTAGAAAATGTACAAAAATGTTGTTTGTTTAATAGTTGCCGCGTCGCGCGAGTCGTCCCATACGCCTTACCAGCAGGTATCGGATCGGGCTGCGGCACGGCGAGCGGCCGCAAGTCGATTGTTCAAATATCACAAAAAAATGAAATGTCAATATCAAATTGAACTTTATATATATTCGATATTTGGGACAATTTGTTTTTTTTTTAAAACAGTAGGTGAGAGCAGACTGCGCTCCTACAGCGCCTGGTGTAATCACAATCCACAAAATACAACCAACAGATTACAGACGTACTTGTTCTCCTGTATAAGTAATATATAAAATAAATAAAATTCTAATAGATAAAGAGAGTGTGCGAAAACGGAACGGTACGAAATGGAACGGAACTAAACGGAACGAAAAGATCAAAACGAAAATGGAACGCAACGGAACGAAACAGAACAAAAAGGAAAGAAACGGAACGAAACGGAACGAGACAGATCGAAACGGAACGAATCGGAACTAAACGGAACGAAACGGAACGAAACGGAACGAAACGGAACGAAACGGAACGAAACGGAACGAAACGGAACGAAACGGAACGAAACGGAACGAAACGGAACGAAACGGAACGAAACGGAACGAAACGGAACGAAACGGAACGAAACGGAACGAAACGGAATGAAACGGAACGAAACGGAACGAAACGGAACGAAACGGAACGAAACGGAACGAAACGGAACGAAACGGAACGAAACGGAACGAAACGGAACGAAACGGAACGAAACGGAAGGAAAAGGAACGAAATGGATCGAAACGGAACGAAACGGAAGAAAACGGAACGGAACGAAACGTAACGAAACGGAACGAATCGGAAGAAAACGGAACGAAACGGAACGATACGGAACGAAACGGAAGGAAAAGGAACGTAATGGATCGAAACGGAACGAAACGGAACAAAACGGAACGGAACGAAACGTATCGAAACGGAACGAATCGGAAGGAAACGGAATTAGGTTAGGTTAGGTTAAGTTAAGGGTACTCGCGTCGGGAGATCGGTTTCAAACTCGGTATCTGGGGGTTATTTGACCTGGTCTTTCTTCCTATACCCCCATTTGGGGCTCTATCGGCACCCCTTGGGGTACCTCCCATACATTTTTTTTTTTTTGGGGTTTTTTTTAATTTTCTCGCCTTTTAATTCCTTTATGAACTCCGTATATACCTCACCTAAAATTTTCGTTCAATACCCGTCGTTTGACACCAATTTTATCCCTCTAGGATAATAAATGTAGATTTTAAGGCCGGGTTAGATTTTCAAGTTGACAATATTTCCATACAAATGTATGGGATATGAGCGTTTTTCATAATAAAATAGACAAAATCGTAATTGTTGTAATTTATCTTCAACTCAATAACTTAAACCCAAAAAGTTGAGCCCAAAAAGTTGAGCCCAAAAAGTTGAGCCCAAAAAGTGGAACCCAAAAAGTGGGTTGAGCCCAAAAAGTGGGTTGAGCCCAAAAAGTGGGTTGAGCCCAAAAAGTGGGTTGAGCCCAAAAAGTTGAGCCCAAAAAGTTGAGCCCAAAAAGTTGAGCCCAAAAAGTGGAACCCAAAAAGTGGGTTGAGCCCAAAAAGTGGGTTGAGCCCAAAAAGTGGGTTGAGCCCAAAAAGTGGGTTGAGCCCAAAAAGTGGGTTGAGCCCAAAAAGTTGGTTGAGCCCAAAAAGTTCAGCCCAAAAAGTTGAGCCCAAAAAGTTGAGCCAAAAAAAGTGAGCCCAAAAAGTGGAACCCAAAAAGTAGAACCCAAAAAGGTGAAATACCTCCTAATACTCATATATATTTAACAATATTAATAATCAACTAGGTAGATTAAGCAACATCATACATAGCGGTAGGCAAAAACTTTAAAAATTGGAATAGGTTAAGGGTACTCGCGTCGGGAGATCGGTTTCAAACTCGGTATCGGGGGGTTATTTGACCTGGTCTTTCTTCCTATACCCCCTTTTGGGGTTCTATCGGCACCCCTTGGGGTACCTCCCATAATTTTTTTTTTTTTTTGGGGTTTTTTTTAATTTTCTCGCCTTTTAATTCCTTTATGAAATCCGTATATGCCTCACCTAAAATTTTCGTTCAATACCCGTCGTTTGACACCAATTTTATCCCTCTAGGATAATAAATGTATATTTTAAGGCCGGGTTAGATTTTTCAAGTTGACAATATTTCCATACAAATGTATGGGATATGAGCGTTTTTCATAATAAAATAGACAAAATCGTAATTGTTGTAATTTATCTTCAACTCAATAACTTAAACCCAAAAAGTTGAGCCCAAAAAGTTGAGCCCAAAAAGTTGAGCCCAAAAAGTTGAGCCCAAAAAGTTGAGCCCAAAAAGTGGAACCCAAAAAGTTTAGGTTAGGTTAGGTTAGGTTAGGTTAGGTTAGGTTTTTTTTTTTTTTTTTTTTTTTTTTCTCCTCCTACCTCCAATATTATATTTTGGAGCCTATTCTTACACAATCCCTGTCATACCTTTCTCGCTTTTATGCCTCTCGTACTTTTATGCTTCATACTATTTCTTTCTTATATCCATCATCTTTTATTCTTTCTTACCTATACCTATTGCTATCTATTGTACTTACTGTCTAAGGGTTAGTTTATATGTTTCTTACTTTATTGTTTTTGCCGTGGTGCACCATCACCAGCAAACTTAATTGCTGGGTGGTGCACCTAAATTTTTACATCCATTCTTAATCGCTACCTTAATTATTATCTTTTTACAATATTCTAAAAACTTAACTCTATTCTTACTATCTAGCATTATTTTATACAAACTATTTACATTTACAGATTGTTCCATTACATTCTCAATTTCAAAACGTTCTTTGCCGTACCTCGGACATTCTGTTATGACGTGGGCCACTGTTTCCTCCGTTTCCGGGTCGCAAGGACATGCCGGACTCTCCTTACACTTGAATTTATACAAGTATGCGGAGAATCCGCCATGTCCTGTGAGCATTTGGACTATTACATTATCCACATTCATATGCCTTATTATGGGGGGTTAGGTTAGGTTAGGTTAGGTTAGGTTAGGTTAGGTTAGGTTGGGGTGCGATGATCGGACTACCTTCACGTTGGGTAAGCCCAACTAATTTCATCTCTCCATATGGGGATTTGGGGTTAGTTGGGGAAACCTGGTGCACCCCGTCCACAGGTTAGTAACATCCACCTTCCGGTGGATCTTGCTAGCCTGTGTCCAAACGTTCGATCGAGTGGGGGCCCTCGCCTATACCTCCCCTTCGAGAGGGCTGGTTGTAGGGCCCGAGGCGTGGAGCTCGCCGCACCTCGCGGTGTGGGTGGAGCTGGGTGCTCTTTAAGAGCACCCGAGGTGGTCGCCGAGAGGCGAGAGGAGTTCGGTGTACCGGCCGAGTAGCGGCGACACGGGAACCGAACTCCGTGCGCAGAGGGCGCATTGGAGGAGGGCGGTCGCTTTGGCGTGCGACTGCCTGACTCCTGGGGGCTCTGGGTTGCAGGTCGGGGAACCTGTTGCCCTGGAATGAGTCCCCACAGGATGCATGACGTGTCCCGTGTTCTGACACGTCGTCCATTGAGGGTTGAGCTGAAGCTCCCCGAGGCGGGGCCCGTTACCGGGCCAGCATCACCAGGGCTGCGGATGTATGCATCGCGCTCTCGTGGCCCTGGACCAACGATGCGGAGATGGAACACCCCAGGTTTTTAGTGGGTATGCCGCCCTTATAGAGTGGGGCGGAGACTCCCACATAACCACCCGCCCTCCCCGGGGTTTTTTGGGTGGTACCTGTAATAGGTTTTCCTGGGCAACAAAAAAAAAAAAAAAAAAAAAAAAAAAAAGGTTAGGTTAGGTTAGGTTGGCAGCCTCCTGCCGAACTTGGGTGGGCCTAGCGTCGCGTGCCGCCGCCTCTATACAGGGGTGGTACGATCGATGGCGCTGTACGGGTCACCCATATGGGCGGAGGCCCTGAAAACCGAAAATATTCGGCTTCTTCGGCGGCCACAGCGGCTCATGGCCATCAGGGCGGCAAGAGCCTACAGGACCGTCTCCTACGAGGCGGCCTGCGCGTTGGCAGGCTCTGTCCCATGGGACATAGACGCCGAAATGATGGCCCGGATATACCGGGTGCTAGCGGCAGCCAAGCAGCGAGGTGAGTACCCCCTGCCCGTGGAGGTGCGGCGCTTACGGCAGCAAGCCCGGGACGATGCCATCGAAAGGTGGCAGCGGCGGCTCGAAGAGCCTACCGCGGGTGTGCGGACGGTGGAGGCAATCCGCCCTGTCCTCGTGCAGTGGTTGACGAGGCAGCACGGGTCTCTCTCCTTCCGTGTCACGCAGCTCCTGACAGGCCATGGCTGTTTTGGCCGATTCCTGTTCGGGGTTGTGCAGAGGGAGGAGACACCAGCCTGTCACCATTGCGGGGACCCGGAGGACACGGCGGAGCACACCCTCGCGGAGTGCTCGGCGTGGGAGGAACAGAGGGCGCGGCTTGTGGCTGCCATAGACCGGAGGCTGTCGCTCCCGGCCGTTGCGAAAGCGATGGCCGAGAGCGACGTTGGTTGGGACGCGGTGCGAGACTTCTGCGAAGAAGTTCTCGCACTGAAGGAGGAGGCGGAGCGCGCGCGGGAGAGGTTTGCGGAGCCAAACTCCCTGCGCAGGAGGCGCGTTGGAGGGCGGCGCTTGGCGCACGACCGCCGACCTCCGTAAAGGGGACTCCGGGCGGCAGGTCGGGGAACCTGTTGCCCTTAGGACTGTGTCCCCACAGGATGCACGACGTGTCCCGTGTTCCGACACGTCGTCCATTAGATGGTCGAGCAAAAGCTCACCGAGACGGGGCCTGATTCCGGGCCAGCATCGCCAGGGCTGCGGACGCATGCATCGCACTCTCGGGGCCCTGATCGCGATGCAGAGGTGGAACACCCCAGGTTTTTAGTGGGTATGCCGGCCTTCTGGCGGAGACTCCCACATAACCACTCGCCCTCCCCGGGGTCGAGTGGTACTTTTAAAAGGTTTTCCTGGGTCAAAAAAAAAAAAAAAAAAAAAAAAAAAAAAAAAAGTTTAGGTTAGGTTAGGTTAGGTTAGGTTAGGTTTTTTTTTTTTTTTTTTTTTTTTTTCGGCCTACCCCCAACGAGTTTGTGTTGGGGCCTGTTGTTTACAATCCACTTTCATACCGTTCCCGCTTGTATGCCTCTCGTACTTTTATTCCTCATACTGTTTCTTTCTTTCATACATATTCCTCATTCGTTCTTTTTATTACCTATTTCCTATGCTAAGCTATTCTTATAATTTATATCTTTATTTCTTTATTATAACTTCCAAGTTTGAACAGGTTCTTACTTATAATTAACATCTGTTCACCATCGGTCACGAATTTAATCGCGCCGTGGTGAGCTATTCTTACTTTTGTTTTTATTTGCAACAGATTTTACAATTTCCTTACAATACTTTAAAAACTTATTTCTTACCAACTTATTACTTACTATACCGCTTAGATTTGCGATACTTACTTTTATATCAAGCTCATACTCAATGTCCAGCCGGCGCCTGCTGTAAATCGGGCATTCCGCAATGCAATGGAGAACGGTCTCCTCTACTTCAGGGTCACAAGGGCATGCCGGGCTCTCCTTGCACTTGAATCTGTGCAGGTACTCGGAGAACCCGCCATGCCCTGTGAATAGCTGGACTATCCAATGGTCCATTTCTATTTTGCGTATCACGGGGTATGCCTCGATAGCGTCTGGGAAGTAGACTTTGGTAATCGCTGCTTTGTTCTCGGATTTATAACGCCGGTTCCATTCATCAAGCGAGTCATGGCGTATTTGTCGCTTGATGAATGAAACCGGGCAGCGGTCGTAGTTTGCTTTTGTTTTCAACGTCAATGCAGCCGCCTTCGCCAATTCGTCTGCCCTTTCGTTGCCTTCGAGCCCTGCGTGTGCTTTTATCCAGAACAAATTGATGGGTTTTTGTTGTTTCTTCATCTTCTGAATATTTGCTCTAGTTCGAATCGCCAGGGGTTGAAGGGTGGATACATTTGTTACTGTTTCCAGCGCGGAGCGAGAGTCGCTGTATATATTGCAGCAGGTGGTGCTTCTGTCTTTGAGGGCTGTCTCGGTGGCCTCTGTCAGTGCAAGTAGTTCCGCTTGATACACGGAGCAGCAGTCGTCCAGACGCAATTTACGGGTACTGATTTCGGCGGCGCCTTGTCTGATGGATAAGGCTGCTCCCACTTTTCCCTCGATTTTGCTGCCATCGGTGTATATATTGAGGCCTTCATTAAAAGTTTGTTCGACCGCTGCTCCGTCCTCCAAGCATCTGAAATGCAGCTCCTCCTGACATGCTGGGTGCGGTCTGGTGGTGTACTTTACCGGCGTCTCCACTTTACGATCGCCCACTAATCGCTGTGAGAACCCTTTTTTAATTTCATACAGGGCTGCCGCTTCCCTGATGCGAATATCTAGCGGCAACAAGCCAGCCAGCAGTAGCACTGAGTTAAGGGATGCTGTTCGGTAAGATTTTACTATCTTTTGGTTAGGTTAGGTTAGGTTAGGTTAGGTTAGGTTAGGTTTTTTTTTTTTTTTTTTTTTTTTATGTCTCGCCGACCTATTCTCCGATATTCAGGTATTTCGGAGACTATTCTTACATTTACCTTTCATACTTCTCGCTTGTGCTACGGGTCGTCATTCTTTCTTCATACTGTTCTTTCTATCATCCATCACCTTCCATTTCATTGTTGGAGCAGCCAACCTACTTTCCTATGCTAACTGGTGTGTTGTGTTACTTTATTTTATTTTAGGATTGTGGGAATTTACATCTATATACATTTTACTATTAATCTATCTTATTATTAATCTTCTTAAGATCTAAGTTTATTTATTTCTTACTATTTTATTTATACTGTGGTGCACCATCACCAGCAAACTTAATTGGTGGGTGGTGCACCTAAATTTTTACATCCATTACTGATTGCAACCTTAATTATTATCTTTTTACAATATTCTAAAAACTTAACTCTATTCTTATTATCTAGCATTATTTTATTTAAACTATTTATATTTATACATTGTTCAATTATATTTTCGATTTCAAATCGTTCCTTGCTGTACCTCGGACACTCTGTTATGACGTGGGCTACTGTTTCCTCCGTTTCAGAATCACAGGGACATGCCGGACTCTCTTTACACTTGAATTTATACAAGTATGCGGAGAATCCGCCATGTCCCGTGAGCATTTGGACTATAACATTATCTATATTCATACGCCTTACAATGGGGTACGCCGAGATTGCGTCCGGGAAGAAGATTTTGGTCACTGAGGCCTTCTGTTCGGACTTGTAGCGCCTGTTCCATTCGTCGAGCGACTCGATTCTAATCTGTCGCTTGACGAACGAAACAGGACAGCTTTCATAGTCGGGCCTCGTCTTCAGTCTTAGTGCCGCCTCCTTTGCCAGCTGATCCGCCCTTTCGTTACCCTCCAGCCCCGCATGGGCCTTCACCCAAAATAGTCGCAGTATTTTGTCTCCGTTGCGTAACTTCAGGAGGTTGGCCCTTATTTTGAGTGCAAGGGGGTGGAGGGACTTTAGGTTAGTAACTGTTTCCAGAGCTGATCTGGAGTCGCTGAAGATGTTACACTTGGCTTTGGCAGTCTTTTTCGCCTTTTCCGTGGCTTCCGCCAATGCTAGGAGCTCCGCCTGGTAAACGGAGCAGCACGCATCGAGTCGCAGTTTTCGGGTACTTATCTCGGCGGCACCATCTTGGATTGATAGCGCCGCTCCGACTTTCCCTTCAATCTTGCTACCATCGGTGAAGATATTCAGTGCGTCTCCATCGTGGTGCTCTCTGAGCGCTGCCTCGTCTGCCAGGCAGATAAACTTAATCTCATCATGCACGGCGGGGTGGGGTAAGGCTGTAAAAGGCGCCGGGGTGTCTATACTTCGGTCCCCTATTACTTGCCGGGAGTAACCTTTCTTAACTTCATAAAGCAAGGCTGCTTCCCTGACCCTGATGTCCAGTGGAAGCAGCCCGGCAAGTAATAGTACCGAGTTGAGAGAGGCCGTTTTATATGCCTTTACGATTTTCTGCGCAAAGCCTCGTTGTACTGATGCGAACTCCTTCTGGATTGTTAATTTGTGAGTTGCTGGCGCCCATGCGCTTGCGGCGTACATAATTGTTGGTTCGACGACCGCGTTATACATTATACGTATGATTTCAGGCTTAAGCCCCCAGTGGATTTTTGCTGTCCTGGCCAGCTGCTTGTAGAAGTTCAGCGCTTTTCGACAGACATTCGCGGCGTGAGTGTTAAAGGTAAGTTTGTTGTCGATGGTGAGGCCCAACAGTTTCATCTCTCTGGATACGCCAATTTCAACTCCTCCCATGCTCAGTCGCGGGGTGTCGTACTTGAGCTTCCTCGTTACCACCATTGCTATTGTCTTCTGTGGGGCAAACTCCATTTTGTACTTAACACCCCACGCCCGAACATGTTCGAGAGCAGCATTGGCACTCCCCTCGATTTCCAGCGCGTTTCCACCATCGAAGACAAGCGTGACGTCATCCGCGAATGCCTGCACGTAAACGCCTCTCCTGTCCAGCTCCTGCAGGAGGGGGTCCAACAACAAGTTCCAAAAGGTTGGACCCCCTATGGACCCTTGCACACACCCCTTTTCAGTCTTCTTCTCGTACTCGTTTCCGGCATATTTTATCCTGACTTTTCTGTTATGAAGATAACTGTCTATCACCCTCCTCAAGTTCACCGGACAATGTTCCTCAGCCAATCGGACTCTAATGGCTGGCCCCCAAGCTCCATTGAAGGCGCCCTCTATATCTAATGACACGAGTGTCACCATTTTCTTTTCCTGCAACTTCTCGCGTATATGTCGCATTAAGGTATATAGAGCGTCTTCCGTGCTCCGCTGGGGCATGAATCCGAATTGGCGAGTACTGAGTCTCGGTGTCAGGTAATACTTGATTCGAGTGACCAGCATCTTTTCGAAGGTCTTTCCGAGTACGGGGAGAAGACCGATAGGCCTGTATGATTTGGGCGTTGTGTAGTCCCGCTTAGCTGGTTTCCGGAGCACTACTACAGTGGCCTCTTTCCACAGCTTAGGAAAGTATCCCTGGTCTAGGCACCTGTTGAGCAGAGCGAGTTAGGTTAGGTTAGGTTAGGTTAGGTTAGGTTAGGTTAGGTTAGGTTGGGGTGCGATGATCGGACTACCTTCACGTTGGGTAAGCCCAACTAATTTCATCTCTCCATTTGGGGATTTGGGATTAGTTGGGGAAACCTGGTGCACCCCGTCCACAGGTTAGTAACTTCCACCTTCCGGTGGATCTTGCTAGCCTGTGTCCAAAAGTCCGATCGAGTGGGGGCCCTCGCCTATACCTCCCCTTCGTGAGGGCAGGATGTAGGGCCGAGGCGTGGAGCTCGCCGCACCTCGCGGTGTAGGTGGAGCTGGGTGACCGCGGGTTGCTCCTTGAGGGAGCATTTAGAGTTGGGCGCAGTGTGCACTAACACTGCCATTGCGCAGGTGAGGTAGTTCATCTTCCTTACCACCGCTCGAAACTCGTAATCCTGCAACAATGAGCCTCCGGGTTCTAGTGGGACCGAGGGCCTTGGCTTGACCGCCCGGGCCGCGAGGAAGAAAACCTCTATAAAAAATTACCCGAAGTTAGTGCGGTGAACGCAGCGCGAGAGCTTAGGTCCTTGCCGTCGATTGCGATGGGAGGGCCTGGTTGGACGGAATTCCAGCCGCTACTGCGTTCCTCGCCAGGGTACCGGTCGACCCCCTGTGCGAGTTACGCTAGACTTCCCCGGCTACATGGGCTCTGGTCGGGGTGACGTGTTATTTCCCTACTACTCGTGGGATTTGTTATGGAGTCTTTAAATCAATCTGAAAAACCCTTGCGGGACGCCTCCGGGCGTTTCATAAAAGGCCCTTCTCAGGGCCAATCCAAAGCCCCCTCTGGGGGCCAACCCGAAGGTCCTTCTCAGGACCAACCAAAGGGCCCTTCTCAGGGCCACCTCGACGGAGGAAGAGGAGGAGCGTCGACTTCAGAGGTCAGCCGCGCGACATCTGCGGTTGGCCTATACAGCAGGGCAGACGGGATGTCGGATGCCGACAGCGAGATGTCGTTCGCGTCATCAGTCTGTTCGACGAGGTCTGCCATCGGACAGTCGCGGAAGCGGGCCTTCCTGAAGGAGGCTGGATCCGGGTCCTCGGACGCGGCCAAAAGTAGGCCCAAAAGGAAGCCGAAGGCCAGGAAGCGACCTCCCGCCATCGCGGGTACCCACAACGTGGGGTTGGAGGACGCGCAGCGCCAGCTGAACCTGGCTCAGCGGGCGCAGCTGCAGCAGGACCTGGAGGAGCAGGTCGCCGCTAAGGAGCAGCGGGCGCGCGTTTCGCGGGCCAAGTCCGGGTACGGCGCATCGCGCGTCATATACTCGGACTACTCCCTGGCCGAGCTCGAGCGCATGGCGCAGGAGGACGCGGAGGAGATAGCGGAGCTCACCTCGAAGTCCTCCAACCTGAAGGGGACTTTTCAGAAGTCCCTGAAGTGCAGGGCCGCGAGCATGCGCGGCATCATCCAGGAGCTGGTGCAGCGCACAGCAACTGACGAGACGCGGCAACTGCAGGCGAAGCTCGACCACCTGCAGTCGGAGGTCAGCCAGCTGCACAAGAAGCTGGCTGAAGTCGCGGCCCGGCCTTCTCAGGCCGACCAGAGACCGGCGGCTGTAGCCGCGGCTCGGCCTTCCCAGGCCGACCCTAGACCGGCGGCTGGAACCTCGGCTCGGCCTTCCCAGGCCGAAACCAGATCGGCGGCTGAGGGCCCCTCCTCCAACCTTGAGGATATCATCCGCAAGGTTATCATGGAGGAAAGGGCCTTCACGAGAGCCTGCTTCGAAGGCATCGAAGACAGGCTCCTACCGGAGAAGCGCCTGCGGCCGCCACTAGCGGCGGACAAGAGGCCAAACAAGCCGGGGCCATCCTCCCAGAGGGAGGACGCCCAACTCCCCGCGACCACTCCGTCCAACCAGTCGTGGACGGAAGTGGTCAGGAAGGGAAAGGGCAAGGCCAAGAAAAAGGCGAGAACGGCCGCCGCCTCTGTCGCCCCCGACGCTACCTCTTCTGGCCCGTCCCAAGGGACCGGCAGCGGAAAGGGGAAGGGGAAAGGGAAAAAGTCGGCCCCTGCACCCGCCGCCGCTGCCCCCGCAGCCAAAAGGGCCCCCGCTGGTGGGAGGAAGCTTCTGGTTCCTCCCAAGACCGCGGCCGTCGTTGTGACGCTCACCGCGGAGGCTGCTGAACGAGGTGAGACGTACGGGTCCGTCCTCACACGGGCTCGTACCAACGCCGATCCCACCCAACTTGGGATCGGAGCGGTCACGTGCCGCCGGACCCAAACCGGGGCTCGAATCTTCGAGTTCCCAGGGGCCCAGGGTGGTGCCAACGCGGACCTCTTTGCAATCAAATTGCGAGAGGTCATCGCGGACGCGGCCAAGGTCGTCAGGCCCGTCAGGTCTGCGGCCTTGGAGGTGACCGACCTCGACGACTCGGTCACCAAAGAGGAGGTGGTGGCGGCGATCGCAGCGATTGGGGGCTGCGACACGACAGCGGTGCAGGGTCGGGACATCAGGCCCGGCCGCGGCGGCATGGGCGCTATCCGCCTCGAGTGCCCAGTCGCTGCGGCCAAAGCCGTCCTCGCTAAGGGACGGCTTCCGGTAGGCTTCAGTTCCTGCCGAGTCCGAGCACTTGAAGATCAGCCTCTGCGCTGCTTCAAGTGTTTTGGAATTGGGCACACGCGGGCCCTCTGTCCGTCCAAGGTGGATAGGGCGGACAGCTGCTACCGCTGCGGCAAGGAGGGGCACAAGTCAGCCTCCTGCACGGTCCCCACGCCGCGTTGCGCAGTGTGCGCAGCCAGCGGCCTCCCAGCGGGGCACGTCATGAAGGGGAGGAACTGCAACCCTCCCCTTAAGAAGGGCAAAGCGCAGGCGCCGACCCCGCCTGCCACTGCGGCCGCCGCTCCTGAAGCGGGAACCTCGGCGGCCGATGAGGAGGGAGCGATGGACGTTTGATGGATAGAGTCGAACATCGCATCCTCCAGGCGAACACCAACCACTGCAAAGCAGCCCAGGACCTGTTCATGCAGGCTATGGCTGAGCGGTTGGTGGACGTGGCGGTGGTCACAGAGCCGTACTCGGTCCCCGGCCGTTGGCTGGGCGATCGGGACGGCTTGGTGGCATTGGTGTCGCGGTCTTCCACAGACTCCCCTCCCCTCTCGCTCTTAGAGAGGGGACCGGGATACGTGGCGGCCGCGTGGGGAGAAATAGCCCTGGTGGGCGTCTATTTTTCCCCAAATCGCCCTCTCCAGGATTTTGAGAATTTTCTCGAAATCCTGACCGCAGTGATCGGTAGGGCGGCACCGCGTCAGGTCGCTGTTTTAGGCGACTTGAATGCCAAGTCGGTGGCTTGGGGCAACCCAGCCGCCTCCTGCAACCGAAGAGGACGTGTGGTCGAACTCTGGGCGGCCACGTCCGGTGTGTCCCTCTTGAACAGAGGGACGGTCAAGACGTGTGTGCGGCGATGGGGAGGGTCAGTGGTCGACGTTTCGTTCGCCACCCCCATCTTGGCCGCCCGCGTCGTGAACTGGCGGGTGGAGATGGTGGAGACAATGTCGGACCACCGATATGTGCGGTTCGACATCTCCACCCAGAGCCCCCGGAGGACGGCCTCCTCGGGCCAGTCTCCTTTTCCGCGGTGGGCCCTTACCCGCCTCGACTGTGAGGCGGCTAAGGAGGCGGCGTTCGTGCAGGACTGGCTCACGCCTCCTGTCGAAGTCCTGGACGTGGACGCCGCAGCGGCCCAACTGAGGAGGTCCCTGACTGAGGTGTGCAACTCCAGCATGCCTCGGTCTTGCCGCCCGCCTCCCCTTCGCGCCGTCTATTGGTGGTCGGAGAGGTTAGCGGAGCTTCGGGCCGCCTGCGTGGCGGCAAGGCGAGAGTACACGCGGAGCCGACGGCGCAGCCAGCGAGACCCCGAAGCCGAGGACCAGCTCTACGCCTCTTACATAGAGGCAAAGCGGGTCCTCAAGTCGGAAATGGGCGCCGCCGAGGACGCGGCGCGAGCCGAGATGCTAGAGGGTCTCGACAGGGATCCGTACGGGAGACCATACAAGGCGGCGCGGAACAAACTGCGCCCCTTCGGTCCCCCGCTGACGGAGTCCCTTGAGCCGGCATTGCTGGATGGGGTAGTCCGGTCCCTGTTTCCATCCGGGACCAACTTCACCCCACCAGTGATGGATCCACCGGAGGGAGCGGCTCCGCCGGAGGAGGAGGAGATACCTCCGGTCACGGCGGGGGAGCTCGCCGCGGAGACTCTCCATCTCCGCGCCAAGAAGACGGCCCCAGGGCCGGACGGCGTTCCCGCGCGGGTGGTGGCCATCGCCGCCACCCAGATGGAGGGAAGGTTTCGGGACCTCTTCAGCGCGTGTCTCGCGTCGGGGAGGTTTCCGAAACCCTGGAAGGAGGGGCAGCTGTGCCTCCTCCGTAAGGAGGGACGTCCGGCGGACTCCCCTTCGGCATACCGGCCCATCGTTCTGCTCGATGAGGTCGGAAAGTTGTTCGAGGGGATCGTCGCTGGTCGGCTTAATGGCCACCTCCTGGAGGTGGGGCCGAACCTGTCGGACGCCCAATTCGGTTTCCGAAGGGGGCGTTCGACAATCGACGCGCTGGCCCGGCTCAAGGGCCAAGTGAGGGAGGCCGTGGAGGCAGGGGATGGAGTGTTGGCTGTGTCATTCGATATAGCCAACGCCTTCAACTCCATCCCCCACTCGACAATACTGGAGGCGCTCCGCTTCCACGGAGTGCCTCAGTACCTGCGGAGGCTCCTGGCCAGCTACTTGGAGGACCGAGCGGTCCTCCTGGTAGACAAAACGGGCCAGCTCCGGCGGTATGGCGCGGAATCCGGTGTTCCGCAGGGGTCTGTCTTAGGACCACTCCTGTGGAACATCGGCTTCGATTGGCTCCTGCGGGGAGCTCTCCTCCGTGGCACGAGTGTCATCTGCTACGCGGACGACACTCTCCTCACTGCCCGGGGGAGGACCTTCAGGGAGGCGGCGAGCCTGGCCTCTGCTGGCGGATCCTTGGTCGCGGGAAGGATTCGCCGGCTTGGTTTGGGGGTGGCGCTGCACAAGACCGAGGCCGTGTTCTTCCACGGGCCTCGGCAGCGCATCCCCACCGACGCCCACATCGTCGTGGAGGGCGTCAGGGTCGAGCTCAAGACCCAGATGAAATATCTGGGCCTAGTGCTCGACAGCAGGTGGCGCTTCGGCCCGCACTTCAGCGAGCTGTCGAAGCGCCTGCTGAAGGTCGCGGGCGCGCTGTCGTGGCTCCTCCCCAACCTGGGGGGGCCCAAAGCGCGATGCCGGCGGTTGTATGCCGGCATCCTCAAGAGCATGGCCCTCTACGGGGCTCCCATCTGGGTGGACTCCCTCCAAAGGAGAGAGAACGCCGCCGCGATCCGCAGGCCCCAAAGGGCCATCGCGCAGCGGGTGGCGAGGGCCTACCGCTCGGTAAGCTTCGCGGCGGCCTGTGCTCTGGCGGGCACCCCTCCTTGGGAGCTAGAGGCGTGGGTGCTCGCCAGAGTATACGAGTGGACAGCGGGGCAAAGGGCACTCGGGGAGCGCCCCGCCCCGGAAGAGCGGGAGGCCGTCCGACAGCAGGTGAGGGACGCGATCGTCCAACACTGGACGGAGGACCTCGCCTCTGCCGTTTTCGGCCGGCGGACGCTGGACGCGCTCGGGCCAGTCCTGCGAGATTGGCTCGAGCGGCCCCACGGCTTCCTCTCGTTCCGTCTGGTGCAGGTATTGTCCGGGCATGGATGCTTCGGATCGTACCTGCACCGAATCGGGAGGGAAGAGGACCCGTCGTGCCACGACTGTGGTGCGGCGGAGGACACGGCGCAGCACACCCTCGAGCTGTGCCCGTCGTGGTCCGAGCCGCGCCGCGGCTTGGTAGCGGTGGTCGGACCGGACCTCTCGCTTCCCAGCTTGGTCAACTCCATGCTGGGAAGCGAGGAGGCATGGGCAGCGGTCGCCTCCTTCTGTGAGGACGTGATGTCCCAAAAGGAGGCGGCGGAGCGCGCGCGGGAGGAAGACCCTCTTGCGGCGCCGCTGCGCAGGCGGAGAAGGGGCAGGAGACGACGGCGATTATAGTCGTCTGCCCCGTGGTGGTGAATAGCGGGTGACAGGCGCGGGGGCGCCTTCTCCCGCATTGCACATATTCACCACCCCGCCGGGCGGAATTGGCCGAGCACTCCCGGTCTTACCCGGCCACCCCCCCCTGCAGGGAGGGGCGTGCAGGCCCCGCTGTAAAGGCGGGCGGTCGTCGGCGGGGGGCTGGACGTCAAGGCTTTGCCGGTTTCCCAGTCCCCTTCCACATGGGCGATGCTGGAGTGCCGCTGGGTTGTTTAGTGGGTATACCGGTCCTCTCTGGTCCGGGGAGTCCCACATACCCCCCCAATCCCCCAAGGGGGGGATGCGTAACGCATTTTTCCCAGCGACAAAAAAAAAAAAAAAAAAAAAAAAAAAAAAAAAAAAAAAAAGGTTAGGTTAGGTTAGGTTGGGGTGCGATGATCGGACTACCTTCACGTTGGGTAAGCCCAACTAATTTCATCTCTCCATTTGGGGATTTGGGATTAGTTGGGGAAACCTGGTGCACCCCGTCCACAGGTTAGTAACTTCCACCTTCCGGTGGATCTTGCTAGCCTGTGTCCAAAAGTCCGATCGAGTGGGGGCCCTCGCCTATACCTCCCCTTCGTGAGGGCAGGATGTAGGGCCGAGGCGTGGAGCTCGCCGCACCTCGCGGTGTAGGTGGAGCTGGGTGACCGCGGGTTGCTCCTTGAGGGAGCATTTAGAGTTGGGCGCAGTGTGCACTAACACTGCCATTGCGCAGGTGAGGTAGTTCATCTTCCTTACCACCGCTCGAAACTCGTAATCCTGCAACAATGAGCCTCCGGGTTCTAGTGGGACCGAGGGCCTTGGCTTGACCGCCCGGGCCGCGAGGAAGAAAACCTCTATAAAAAATTACCCGAAGTTAGTGCGGTGAACGCAGCGCGAGAGCTTAGGTCCTTGCCGTCGATTGCGATGGGAGGGCCTGGTTGGACGGAATTCCAGCCGCTACTGCGTTCCTCGCCAGGGTACCGGTCGACCCCCTGTGCGAGTTACGCTAGACTTCCCCGGCTACATGGGCTCTGGTCGGGGTGACGTGTTATTTCCCTACTACTCGTGGGATTTGTTATGGAGTCTTTAAATCAATCTGAAAAACCCTTGCGGGACGCCTCCGGGCGTTTCATAAAAGGCCCTTCTCAGGGCCAATCCAAAGCCCCCTCTGGGGGCCAACCCGAAGGCCCTTCTCAGGGCCACCCAAAAGGTCCTTCTCAGGACCAACCAAAGGGCCCTTCTCAGGGCCACCTCGACGGAGGAAGAGGAGGAGCGTCGACTTCAGAGGTCAGCCGCGCGACATCTGCGGTTGGCCTATACAGCAGGGCAGACGGGATGTCGGATGCCGACAGCGAGATGTCGTTCGCGTCATCAGTCTGTTCGACGAGGTCTGCCATCGGACAGTCGCGGAAGCGGGCCTTCCTGAAGGAGGCTGGATCCGGGTCCTCGGACGCGGCCAAAAGTAGGCCCAAAAGGAAGCCGAAGGCCAGGAAGCGACCTCCCGCCATCGCGGGTACCCACAACGTGGGGTTGGAGGACGCGCAGCGCCAGCTGAACCTGGCTCAGCGGGCGCAGCTGCAGCAGGACCTGGAGGAGCAGGTCGCCGCTAAGGAGCAGCGGGCGCGCGTTTCGCGGGCCAAGTCCGGGTACGGCGCATCGCGCGTCATATACTCGGACTACTCCCTGGCCGAGCTCGAGCGCATGGCGCAGGAGGACGCGGAGGAGATAGCGGAGCTCACCTCGAAGTCCTCCAACCTGAAGGGGACTTTTCAGAAGTCCCTGAAGTGCAGGGCCGCGAGCATGCGCGGCATCATCCAGGAGCTGGTGCAGCGCACAGCAACTGACGAGACGCGGCAACTGCAGGCGAAGCTCGACCACCTGCAGTCGGAGGTCAGCCAGCTGCACAAGAAGCTGGCTGAAGTCGCGGCCCGGCCTTCTCAGGCCGACCAGAGACCGGCGGCTGTAGCCGCGGCTCGGCCTTCCCAGGCCGACCCTAGACCGGCGGCTGGAACCTCGGCTCGGCCTTCCCAGGCCGAAACCAGATCGGCGGCTGAGGGCCCCTCCTCCAACCTTGAGGATATCATCCGCAAGGTTATCATGGAGGAAAGGGCCTTCACGAGAGCCTGCTTCGAAGGCATCGAAGACAGGCTCCTACCGGAGAAGCGCCTGCGGCCGCCACTAGCGGCGGACAAGAGGCCAAACAAGCCGGGGCCATCCTCCCAGAGGGAGGACGCCCAACTCCCCGCGACCACTCCGTCCAACCAGTCGTGGACGGAAGTGGTCAGGAAGGGAAAGGGCAAGGCCAAGAAAAAGGCGAGAACGGCCGCCGCCTCTGTCGCCCCCGACGCTACCTCTTCTGGCCCGTCCCAAGGGACCGGCAGGGGAAAGGGGAAGGGGAAAGGGAAAAAGTCGGCCCCTGCACCCGCCGCCGCTGCCCCCGCAGCCAAAAGGGCCCCCGCTGGTGGGAGGAAGCCTCTGGTTCCTCCCAAGACCGCGGCCGTCGTTGTGACGCTCACCGCGGAGGCTGCTGAACGAGGTGAGACGTACGGGTCCGTCCTCACACGGGCTCGTACCAACGCCGATCCCACCCAACTTGGGATCGGAGCGGTCACGTGCCGCCGGACCCAAACCGGGGCTCGAATCTTCGAGTTCCCGGGGGCCCAGGGTGGTGCCAACGCGGACCTCTTTGCAATCAAATTGCGAGAGGTCATCGCGGACGCGGCCAAGGTCGTCAGGCCCGTCAGGTCTGCGGCCTTGGAGGTGACCGACCTCGACGACTCGGTCACCAAAGAGGAGGTGGTGGCGGCGATCGCAGCGATTGGGGGCTGCGACACGACAGCGGTGCAGGGTCGGGACATCAGGCCCGGCCGCGGCGGCATGGGCGCTATCCGCCTCGAGTGCCCAGTCGCTGCGGCCAAAGCCGTCCTCGCTAAGGGACGGCTTCCGGTAGGCTTCAGTTCCTGTCGAGTCCGAGCACTTGAAGATCAGCCTCTGCGCTGCTTCAAGTGTTTTGGAATTGGGCACACGCGGGCCCTCTGTCCGTCCAAGGTGGATAGGGCGGACAGCTGCTACCGCTGCGGCAAGGAGGGGCACAAGTCAGCCTCCTGCACGGTCCCCACGCCGCGTTGCGCAGTGTGCGCAGCCAGCGGCCTCCCAGCGGGGCACGTCATGAAGGGGAGGAACTGCAACCCTCCCCTTAAGAAGGGCAAAGCGCAGGCGCCGACCCCGCCTGCCACTGCGGCCGCCGCTCCTGAAGCGGGAACCTCGGCGGCCGATGAGGAGGGAGCGATGGACGTTTGATGGATAGAGTCGAACATCGCATCCTCCAGGCGAACACCAACCACTGCAAAGCAGCCCAGGACCTGTTCATGCAGGCTATGGCTGAGCGGTTGGTGGACGTGGCGGTGGTCACAGAGCCGTACTCGGTCCCCGGCCGTTGGCTGGGCGATCGGGACGGCTTGGTGGCATTGGTGTCGCGGTCTTCCACAGACTCCCCTCCCCTCTCGCTCTTAGAGAGGGGACCGGGATACGTGGCGGCCGCGTGGGGAGAAATAGCCCTGGTGGGCGTCTATTTTTCCCCAAATCGCCCTCTCCAGGATTTTGAGAATTTTCTCAAAATCCTGACCGCAGTGATCGGTAGGGCGGCACTGCGTCAGGTCGCTGTTATAGGCGACTTGAATGCCAAGTCGGTGGCTTGGGGCAACCCAGCCGCCTCCTGCAACCGAAGAGGACGTGTGGTCGAACTCTGGGCGGCCACGTCCGGTGTGTCCCTCTTGAACAGAGGGACGGTCAAGACGTGTGTGCGGCGATGGGGAGGGTCAGTGGTCGACGTTTCGTTCGCCACCCCCATCTTGGCCGCCCGCGTCGTGAACTGGCGGGTGGAGATGGTGGAGACAATGTCGGACCACCGATATGTGCGGTTTGACATCTCCACCCAGAGCCCCCGGAGGCCGGCCCCCTCGGGCCAGTCTCCTTTTCCGCGGTGGGCACTTACCCGCCTCGACTGTGAGGCGGCTAAGGAGGCGGCGTTCGTGCAGGACTGGCTCACGCCTCCTGTCGAAGTCCTGGACGTGGACGCCGCAGCGGCCCAACTGAGGAGGTCCCTGACTGAGGTGTGCAACTCCAGCATGCCTCGGTCTAGCCGCCCGCCTCCCCTTCGCGCCGTCTATTGGTGGTCGGAGAGGTTAGCGGAGCTTCGGGCCGCCTGCGTGGCGGCAAGGCGAGAGTACACGCGGAGCCGACGGCGCAGCCAGCGAGACCCCGAAGCCGAGGACCAGCTCTACGCCTCTTACATAGAGGCAAAGCGGGTCCTCAAGTCGGAAATGGGCGCCGCCGAGGACGCGGCGCGAGCCGAGATGCTAGAGGGTCTCGACAGGGATCCGTACGGGAGACCATACAAGGCGGCGCGGAACAAACTGCGCCCCTTCGGTCCCCCGCTGACGGAGTCCCTTGAGCCGGCATTGCTGGATGGGGTAGTCCGGTCCCTGTTTCCATCCGGGACCAACTTCACCCCACCAGTGATGGATCCACCGGAGGGGGCGGCTCCGCCGGAGGAGGAGGAGATACCTCCGGTCACGGCGGGGGAGCTCGCCGCGGAGACTCTCCATCTCCGCGCCAAGAAGACGGCCCCAGGGCCGGACGGCGTTCCCGCGCGGGTGGTGGCCATCGCCGCCACCCAGATGGAGGGAAGGTTTCGGGACCTCTTCAGCGCGTGTCTCGCGTCGGGGAGGTTTCCGAAACCCTGGAAGGAGGGGCAGCTGTGCCTCCTCCGTAAGGAGGGACGTCCGGCGGACTCCCCTTCGGCATACCGGCCCATCGTTCTGCTCGATGAGGTCGGAAAGTTGTTCGAGGGGATCGTCGCTGGTCGGCTTAATGGCCACCTCCTGGAGGTGGGGCCGAACCTGTCGGACGCCCAATTCGGTTTCCGAAGGGGGCGTTCGACAATCGACGCGCTGGCCCGGCTCAAGGGCCAAGTGAGGGAGGCCGTGGAGGCAGGGGATGGAGTGTTGGCTGTGTCATTCGATATAGCCAACGCCTTCAACTCCATCCCCCACTCGACAATACTGGAGGCGCTCCGCTTCCACGGAGTGCCCCAGTACCTGCGGAGGCTCCTGGCCAGCTACTTGGAGGACCGAGCGGTCCTCCTGGTAGACAAAGCGGGCCAGCTCCGGCGGTATGGCGCGGAATCCGGTGTTCCGCAGGGGTCCGTCTTAGGACCACTCCTGTGGAACATCGGCTTCGATTGGCTCCTGCGGGGAGCTCTCCTCCGTGGCACGAGTGTCATCTGCTACGCGGACGACACCCTCCTCACTGCCCGGGGGAGGACCTTCAGGGAGGCGGCGACCCTGGCCTCTGCTGGCGGATCCTTGGTCGCGGGAAGGATTCGCCGGCTTGGTCTGGGGGTGGCGCTGCACAAGACCGAGGCCGTGTTCTTCCACGGGCCTCGGCAGCGCATCCCCACCGACGCCCACATCGTCGTGGAGGGCGTCAGGGTCGAGCTCAAGACCCAGATGAAATATCTGGGCCTAGTGCTCGACAGCAGGTGGCGCTTCGGCCCGCACTTCAGCGAGCTGTCGAAGCGCCTGCTGAAGGTCGCGGGCGCGCTGTCGTGGCTCATCCCCAACCTGGGGGGGCCCAAAGCGCGATGCCGGCGGTTGTATGCCGGCATCCTCAAGAGCATGGCCCTCTACGGGGCTCCCATCTGGGCGGACTCCCTCCAAAGGAGAGAGAACGCCGCCGCGATCCGCAGGCCCCAAAGGGCAATCGCGCAGCGGGTGGCGAGGGCCTACCGCTCGGTAAGCTTCGCGGCGGCCTGTGCTCTGGCGGGCACCCCTCCTTGGGAGCTAGAGGCGTGGGTGCTCGCCAGAGTATACGAGTGGACAGCGGGGCAAAGGGCACTCGGGGAGCGCCCCGCCCCGGAAGAGCGGGAGGCCGTCCGACAGCAGGTGAGGGACGCGATCGTCCAACACTGGACGGCGGACCTCGCCTCTGCCGTTTTCGGCCGGCGGACGCTGGACGCGCTCGGGCCAGTCCTGCGAGATTGGCTCGAGCGACCCCACGGCTTCCTCTCGTTCCGTCTGGTGCAGGTATTGTCCGGGCATGGATGCTTCGGATCGTACCTGCACCGAATCGGGAGGGAAGAGGACCCGTCGTGCCACGACTGTGGTGCGGCGGAGGACACGGCGCAGCACACCCTTGAGCTGTGCCCGTCGTGGTCCGAGCCGCGCCGCGGCTTGGTAGCGGTGGTCGGACCGGACCTCTCGCTTCCCAGCTTGGTCAACTCCATGCTGGGAAGCGAGGAGGCATGGGCAGCGGTCGCCTCCTTCTGTGAGGACGTGATGTCCCAAAAAGAGGCGGCGGAGCGCGCGCGGGAGGAAGACCCTCTTGCGGCGCCGCTGCGCAGGCGGAGAAGGGGCAGGAGACGACGGCGATTATAGTCGTCTGCCCCGTGGTGGTGAATAGCGGGTGACAGGCGCGGGGGCGCCTTCTCCCGCATTGCACATATTCACCACCCCGCCGGGCGGAATTGGCCGAGCACTCCCGGTCTTACCCGGCCACCCCCCCCTGCAGGGAGGGGCGTGCAGGCCCCGCTGTAAAGGCGGGCGGTCGTCGGCGGGGGGCTGGACGTCAAGGCTTTGCCGGTTTCCCAGTCCCCTTCCACATGGGCGATGCTGGAGTGCCGCTGGGTTGTTTAGTGGGTATACCGGTCCTCTCTGGTCCGGGGAGTCCCACATACCCCCCCAATCCCCCAAGGGGGGGATGCGTAACGCATTTTTCCCAGCGACAAAAAAAAAAAAAAAAAAAAAAAAAAAAAAAGGTTAGGTTAGGTTAGGTTAGGTTAGGTTAGGTTAGGTTAGGTTAGGTTGGGGTGGCGATGATCGGACTACCTTCACGTTGGGTAAGCCCAACTAATTTCATCTCTCCATTTGGGGATTTGGGATTAGTTGGGGAAACCTGGTGCACCCCGTCCACAGGTTAGTAACTTCCACCTTCCGGTGGATCTTGCTAGCCTGTGTCCAAAAGTCCGATCGAGTGGGGGCCCTCGCCTATACCTCCCCTTCGTGAGGGCAGGATGTAGGGCCGAGGCGTGGAGCTCGCCGCACCTCGCGGTGTAGGTGGAGCTGGGTGACCGCGGGTTGCTCCTTGAGGGAGCATTTAGAGTTGAAAACACTTGAAGCAGCGCAGAGGCTGATCTTCAAGTGCTCGGACTCGGCAGGAACTGAAGCCTACCGGAAGCCGTCCCTTAGCGAGGACGGCTTTGGCCGCAGCGACTGGGCACTCGAGGCGGATAGCGCCCATGCCGCCGCGGCCGGGCCTGATGTCCCGACCCTGCACCGCTGTCGTGTCGCAGCCCCCAATCGCTGCGATCGCCGCCACCACCTCCTCTTTGGTGACCGAGTCGTCGAGGTCGGTCACCTCCAAGGCCGCAGACCTGACGGGCCTGACGACCTTGGCCGCGTCCGCGATGACCTCTCGCAATTTGATTGCAAAGAGGTCCGCGTTGGCACCACCCTGGGCCCCCGGGAACTCGAAGATTCGAGCCCCGGTTTGGGTCCGGCGGCACGTGACCGCTCCGATCCCAAGTTGGGTGGGATCGGCGTTGGTACGAGCCCGTGTGAGGACGGACCCGTACGTCTCACCTCGTTCAGCAGCCTCCGCGGTGAGCGTCACAACGACGGCCGCGGTCTTGGGAGGAACCAGAGGCTTCCTCCCACCAGCGGGGGCCCTTTTGGCTGCGGGGGCAGCGGCGGCGGGTACAGGGGCCGACTTTTTCCCTTTCCCCTTCCCCTTTCCCCTGCCGGTCCCTTGGGACGGGCCAGAAGAGGTAGCGTCGGGGGCGACAGAGGCGGCGGCCGTTCTCGCCTTTTTCTTGGCCCACTCGACAATACTGGAGGCGCTCCGCTTCCACGGAGTGCCTCAGTACCTGCGGAGGCTCCTGGCCAGCTACTTGGAGGACCGAGCGGTCCTCCTGGTAGACAAAACGGGCCAGCTCCGGCGGTATGGCGCGGAATCCGGTGTTCCGCAGGGGTCTGTCTTAGGACCACTCCTGTGGAACATCGGCTTCGATTGGCTCCTGCGGGGAGCTCTCCTCCGTGGCACGAGTGTCATCTGCTACGCGGACGACACTCTCCTCACTGCCCGGGGGAGGACCTTCAGGGAGGCGGCGAGCCTGGCCTCTGCTGGCGGATCCTTGGTCGCGGGAAGGATTCGCCGGCTTGGTTTGGGGGTGGCGCTGCACAAGACCGAGGCCGTGTTCTTCCACGGGCCTCGGCAGCGCATCCCCACCGACGCCCACATCGTCGTGGAGGGCGTCAGGGTCGAGCTCAAGACCCAGATGAAATATCTGGGCCTAGTGCTCGACAGCAGGTGGCGCTTCGGCCCGCACTTCAGCGAGCTGTCGAAGCGCCTGCTGAAGGTCGCGGGCGCGCTGTCGTGGCTCCTCCCCAACCTGGGGGGGCCCAAAGCGCGATGCCGGCGGTTGTATGCCGGCATCCTCAAGAGCATGGCCCTCTACGGGGCTCCCATCTGGGTGGACTCCCTCCAAAGGAGAGAGAACGCCGCCGCGATCCGCAGGCCCCAAAGGGCCATCGCGCAGCGGGTGGCGAGGGCCTACCGCTCGGTAAGCTTCGCGGCGGCCTGTGCTCTGGCGGGCACCCCTCCTTGGGAGCTAGAGGCGTGGGTGCTCGCCAGAGTATACGAGTGGACAGCGGGGCAAAGGGCACTCGGGGAGCGCCCCGCCCCGGAAGAGCGGGAGGCCGTCCGACAGCAGGTGAGGGACGCGATCGTCCAACACTGGACGGAGGACCTCGCCTCTGCCGTTTTCGGCCGGCGGACGCTGGACGCGCTCGGGCCAGTCCTGCGAGATTGGCTCGAGCGGCCCCACGGCTTCCTCTCGTTCCGTCTGGTGCAGGTATTGTCCGGGCATGGATGCTTCGGATCGTACCTGCACCGAATCGGGAGGGAAGAGGACCCGTCGTGCCACGACTGTGGTGCGGCGGAGGACACGGCGCAGCACACCCTCGAGCTGTGCCCGTCGTGGTCCGAGCCGCGCCGCGGCTTGGTAGCGGTGGTCGGACCGGACCTCTCGCTTCCCAGCTTGGTCAACTCCATGCTGGGAAGCGAGGAGGCATGGGCAGCGGTCGCCTCCTTCTGTGAGGACGTGATGTCCCAAAAGGAGGCGGCGGAGCGCGCGCGGGAGGAAGACCCTCTTGCGGCGCCGCTGCGCAGGCGGAGAAGGGGCAGGAGACGACGGCGATTATAGTCGTCTGCCCCGTGGTGGTGAATAGCGGGTGACAGGCGCGGGGGCGCCTTCTCCCGCATTGCACATATTCACCACCCCGCCGGGCGGAATTGGCCGAGCACTCCCGGTCTTACCCGGCCACCCCCCCCTGCAGGGAGGGGCGTGCAGGCCCCGCTGTAAAGGCGGGCGGTCGTCGGCGGGGGGCTGGACGTCAAGGCTTTGCCGGTTTCCCAGTCCCCTTCCACATGGGCGATGCTGGAGTGCCGCTGGGTTGTTTAGTGGGTATACCGGTCCTCTCTGGTCCGGGGAGTCCCACATACCCCCCAATCCCCCAAGGGGGGGATGCGTAACGCATTTTTCCCAGCGACAAAAAAAAAAAAAAAAGGTTAGGTTAGGTTAGGTTAGGTTAGGTTAGGTTAGGTTGGGGTGCGATGATCGGACTACCTTCACGTTGGGTAAGCCCAACTAATTTCATCTCTCCATATGGGGATTTGGGGTTAGTTGGGGAAACCTGGTGCACCCCGTCCACAGGTTAGTAACTTCCACCTTCCGGTGGATCTTGCTAGCCTGTGTCCAAACGTTCGATCGAGTGGGGGCCCTCGCCTATACCTCCCCTTCGAGAGGGCTGGTTGTAGGGCCCGAGGCGAAGAGCTCGCCGCACCTCGCGGTGTAGGTGGAGCTGGGTGCTCTTTAAGAGCACCCGAGGTGGTCGCCGAGAGGCGAGAGGAGTTCGGTGTACCGGCCGAGTAGCGGCGACACGGGAACCGAACTCCGTGCGCAGAGGGCGCATTGGAGAAGGGCGGTCGCTTTGGCGTGCGACTGCCTGACTCCTGGGGGCTCTGGGTGGCAGGTCGGGGAACCTGTTGCCCTGGAATGAGTCCCCACAGGATGCATGACGTGTCCCGTGTTCTGACACGTCGTCCATTGAGGGTTGAGCTGAAGCTCCCCGAGGCGGGGCCCGTTACCGGGCCAGCATCACCAGGGCTGCGGATGTATGCATCGCGCTCTCGTGGCCCTGGACCAACGATGCGGAGATGGAACACCCCAGGTTTTTAGTGGGTATGCCGCCCTTATGGAGTGGGGCGGAGACTCCCACATAACCACCCGCCCTCCCCGGGGTTTTTTGGGTGGTACCTCTAATAGGTTTTCCTGGGCAACAAAAAAAAAAAAAAAAAAAGGTTAGGTTAGGTTAGGTTGGGGTGGCGATGATCGGACTACCTTCACGTTGGGTAAGCCCAACTAATTTCATCTCTCCATTTGGGGATTTGGGATTAGTTGGGGAAACCTGGTGCACCCCGTCCACAGGTTAGTAACTTCCACCTTCCGGTGGATCTTGCTAGCCTGTGTCCAAAAGTCCGATCGAGTGGGGGCCCTCGCCTATACCTCCCCTTCGTGAGGGCAGGATGTAGGGCCGAGGCGTGGAGCTCGCCGCACCTCGCGGTGTAGGTGGAGCTGGGTGACCGCGGGTTGCTCCTTGAGGGAGCATTTAGAGTTGGGCGCAGTGTGCACTAACACTGCCATTGCGCAGGTGAGGTAGTTCATCTTCCTTACCACCGCTCGAAACTCGTAATCCTGCAACAATGAGCCTCCGGGTTCTAGTGGGACCGAGGGCCTTGGCTTGACCGCCCGGGCCGCGAGGAAGAAAACCTCTATAAAAAATTACCCGAAGTTAGTGCGGTGAACGCAGCGCGAGAGCTTAGGTCCTTGCCGTCGATTGCGATGGGAGGGCCTGGTTGGACGGAATTCCAGCCGCTACTGCGTTCCTCGCCAGGGTACCGGTCGACCCCCTGTGCGAGTTACGCTAGACTTCCCCGGCTACATGGGCTCTGGTCGGGGTGACGTGTTATTTCCCTACTACTCGTGGGATTTGTTATGGAGTCTTTAAATCAATCTGAAAAACCCTTGCGGGACGCCTCCGGGCGTTTCATAAAAGGCCCTTCTCAGGGCCAATCCAAAGCCCCCTCTGGGGGCCAACCCGAAGGCCCTTCTCAGGGCCACCCAAAAGGTCCTTCTCAGGACCAACCAAAGGGCCCTTCTCAGGGCCACCTCGACGGAGGAAGAGGAGGAGCGTCGACTTCAGAGGTCAGCCGCGCGACATCTGCGGTTGGCCTATACAGCAGGGCAGACGGGATGTCGGATGCCGACAGCGAGATGTCGTTCGCGTCATCAGTCTGTTCGACGAGGTCTGCCATCGGACAGTCGCGGAAGCGGGCCTTCCTGAAGGAGGCTGGATCCGGGTCCTCGGACGCGGCCAAAAGTAGGCCCAAAAGGAAGCCGAAGGCCAGGAAGCGACCTCCCGCCATCGCGGGTACCCACAACGTGGGGTTGGAGGACGCGCAGCGCCAGCTGAACCTGGCTCAGCGGGCGCAGCTGCAGCAGGACCTGGAGGAGCAGGTCGCCGCTAAGGAGCAGCGGGCGCGCGTTTCGCGGGCCAAGTCCGGGTACGGCGCATCGCGCGTCATATACTCGGACTACTCCCTGGCCGAGCTCGAGCGCATGGCGCAGGAGGACGCGGAGGAGATAGCGGAGCTCACCTCGAAGTCCTCCAACCTGAAGGGGACTTTTCAGAAGTCCCTGAAGTGCAGGGCCGCGAGCATGCGCGGCATCATCCAGGAGCTGGTGCAGCGCACAGCAACTGACGAGACGCGGCAACTGCAGGCGAAGCTCGACCACCTGCAGTCGGAGGTCAGCCAGCTGCACAAGAAGCTGGCTGAAGTCGCGGCCCGGCCTTCTCAGGCCGACCAGAGACCGGCGGCTGTAGCCGCGGCTCGGCCTTCCCAGGCCGACCCTAGACCGGCGGCTGGAACCTCGGCTCGGCCTTCCCAGGCCGAAACCAGATCGGCGGCTGAGGGCCCCTCCTCCAACCTTGAGGATATCATCCGCAAGGTTATCATGGAGGAAAGGGCCTTCACGAGAGCCTGCTTCGAAGGCGTCGAAGACAGGCTCCTACCGGAGAAGCGCCTGCGGCCGCCACTAGCGGCGGACAAGAGGCCAAACAAGCCGGGGCCATCCTCCCAGAGGGAGGACGCCCAACTCCCCGCGACCACTCCGTCCAACCAGTCGTGGACGGAAGTGGTCAGGAAGGGAAAGGGCAAGGCCAAGAAAAAGGCGAGAACGGCCGCCGCCTCTGTCGCCCCCGACGCTACCACTTCGACAGGAGGCGTGAGCCAGTCCTGCACGAACGCCGCCTCCTTAGCCGCCTCACAGTCGAGGCGGGTAAGGGCCCACCGCGGAAAAGGAGACTGGCCCGAGAAGGCCGTCCTCCGGGGGCTCTGGGTGGAGATGTCGAACCGCACATATCGGTGGTCCGACATTGTCTCCACCATCTCCACCCGCCAGTTCACGACGCGGGCGGCCAAGATGGGGGTGGCGAACGAAACGTCGACCACTGACCCTCCCCATCGCCGCACACACGTCTTGACCGTCCCTCTGTTCAAGAGGGACACACCGGACGTGGCCGCCCAGAGTTCGACCACACGTCCTCTTCGGTTGCAGGAGGCGGCTGGGTTGCCCCAAGCCACCGACTTGGCATTCAAGTCGCCTAAAACTAGCGGGTGACAGGCGCGGGGGCGCCTTCTCCCGCATTGCACATATTCACCACCCCGCCGGGCGGAATTGGCCGAGCACTCCCGGTCTTACCCGGCCACCCCCCCCTGCAGGGAGGGGCGTGCAGGCCCCGCTGTAAAGGCGGGCGGTCGTCGGCGGGGGGCTGGACGTCAAGGCTTTGCCGGTTTCCCAGTCCCCTTCCACATGGGCGATGCTGGAGTGCCGCTGGGTTGTTTAGTGGGTATACCGGTCCTCTCTGGTCCGGGGAGTCCCACATACCCCCCCAATCCCCCAAGGGGGGGATGCGTAACGCATTTTTCCCAGCGACAAAAAAAAAAAAAAAAAAAAAAAAAAAAAAAAAAGGTTAGGTTAGGTTAGGTTAGGTTAGGTTAGGTTAGGTTAGGTTAGGTTGGGGTGGCGATGATCGGACTACCTTCACGTTGGGTTAGGTTAGGTTAGGTTAGGTTAGGTTAGGTTAGGTTAGGTTAGGTTAGGTTAGGTTAGGTTAGGTTAGGTTAGGTTAGGTTAGGTTAGGTTAGGTTAGGTTAGGTTAGGTTAGGTTAGGTTAGGTTAGGTTAGGTTAGGTTAGGTTAGGTTAGGTTAGGTTAGGTTAGGTTAGGTTAGGTTAGGTTAGGTTAGGTTAGGTTAGGTTAGGTTAGGTTAGGTTAGGTTAGGTTAGGTTAGGTTAGGTTAGGTTAGGTTAGGTTAGGTTAGGTTAGGTTAGGTTAGGTTAGGTTAGGTTAGGTTAGGTTAGGTTAGGTTAGGTTAGGTTAGGTTAGGTTAGGTTAGGTTAGGTTAGGTTAGGTTAGGTTAGGTTAGGTTAGGTTAGGTTAGGTTAGGTTAGGTTAGGTTAGGTTAGGTTAGGTTAGGTTAGGTTAGGTTAGGTTAGGTTAGGTTAGGTTAGGTTAGGTTAGGTTAGGTTAGGTTAGGTTAGGTTAGGTTAGGTTAGGTTAGGTTAGGTTAGGTTAGGTTAGGTTAGGTTAGGTTAGGTTAGGTTAGGTTAGGTTAGGTTAGGTTAGGTTAGGTTAGGTTAGGTTAGGTTAGGTTAGGTTAGGTTAGGTTAGGTTAGGTTAGGTTAGGTTAGGTTAGGTTAGGTTAGGTTAGGTTAGGTTAGGTTAGGTTAGGTTAGGTTAGGTTAGGTTAGGTTAGGTTAGGTTAGGTTAGGTTAGGTTAGGTTAGGTTAGGTTAGGTTAGGTTAGGTTAGGTTAGGTTAGGTTAGGTTAGGTTAGGTTAGGTTAGGTTAGGTTAGGTTAGGTTAGGTTAGGTTAGGTTAGGTTAGGTTAGGTTAGGTTAGGTTAGGTTAGGTTAGGTTAGGTTAGGTTAGGTTAGGTTAGGTTAGGTTAGGTTAGGTTAGGTTAGGTTAGGTTAGGTTAGGTTAGGTTAGGTTAGGTTAGGTTAGGTTAGGTTAGGTTAGGTTAGGTTAGGTTAGGTTAGGTTAGGTTAGGTTAGGTTAGGTTAGGTTAGGTTAGGTTAGGTTAGGTTAGGTTAGGTTAGGTTAGGTTAGGTTAGGTTAGGTTAGGTTAGGTTAGGTTAGGTTAGGTTAGGTTAGGTTAGGTTAGGTTAGGTTAGGTTAGGTTAGGTTAGGTTAGGTTAGGTTAGGTTAGGTTAGGTTAGGTTAGGTTAGGTTAGGTTAGGTTAGGTTAGGTTAGGTTAGGTTAGGTTAGGTTAGGTTAGGTTAGGTTAGGTTAGGTTAGGTTAGGTTAGGTTAGGTTAGGTTAGGTTAGGTTAGGTTAGGTTAGGTTAGGTTAGGTTAGGTTAGGTTAGGTTAGGTTAGGTTAGGTTAGGTTAGGTTAGGTTAGGTTAGGTTAGGTTAGGTTAGGTTAGGTTAGGTTAGGTTAGGTTAGGTTAGGTTAGGTTAGGTTAGGTTAGGTTAGGTAGGTTAGGTTAGGTTAGGTTAGGTTAGGTTAGGTTAGGTTAGGTTAGGTTAGGTTAGGTTAGGTTAGGTTAGGTTAGGTTAGGTTAGGTTAGGTTAGGTTAGGTTAGGTTAGGTTAGGTTAGGTTAGGTTAGGTTAGGTTAGGTTAGGTTAGGTTAGGTTAGGTTAGGTTAGGTTAGGTTAGGTTAGGTTAGGTTAGGTTAGGTTAGGTTAGGTTAGGTTAGGTTAGGTTAGGTTAGGTTAGGTTAGGTTAGGTTAGGTTAGGTTAGGTTAGGTTAGGTTAGGTTAGGTTAGGTTAGGTTAGGTTAGGTTAGGTTAGGTTAGGTTAGGTTAGGTTAGGTTAGGTTAGGTTAGGTTAGGTTAGGTTAGGTTAGGTTAGGTTAGGTTAGGTTAGGTTAGGTTAGGTTAGGTTAGGTTAGGTTAGGTTAGGTTAGGTTAGGTTAGGTTAGGTTAGGTTAGGTTAGGTTAGGTTAGGTTAGGTTAGGTTAGGTTAGGTTAGGTTAGGTTAGGTTAGGTTAGGTTAGGTTAGGTTAGGTTAGGTTAGGTTAGGTTAGGTTAGGTTAGGTTAGGTTAGGTTAGGTTAGGTTAGGTTAGGTTAGGTTAGGTTAGGTTAGGTTAGGTTAGGTTAGGTTAGGTTAGGTTAGGTTAGGTTAGGTTAGGTTAGGTTAGGTTAGGTTAGGTTAGGTTAGGTTAGGTTAGGTTAGGTTAGGTTAGGTTAGGTTAGGTTAGGTTAGGTTAGGTTAGGTTAGGTTAGGTTAGGTTAGGTTAGGTTAGGTTAGGTTAGGTTAGGTTAGGTTAGGTTAGGTTAGGTTAGGTTAGGTTAGGTTAGGTTAGGTTAGGTTAGGTTAGGTTAGGTTAGGTTAGGTTAGGTTAGGTTAGGTTAGGTTAGGTTAGGTTAGGTTAGGTTAGGTTAGGTTAGGTTAGGTTAGGTTAGGTTAGGTTAGGTTAGGTTAGGTTAGGTTAGGTTAGGTTAGGTTAGGTTAGGTTAGGTTAGGTTAGGTTAGGTTAGGTTAGGTTAGGTTAGGTTAGGTTAGGTTAGGTTAGGTTAGGTTAGGTTAGGTTAGGTTAGGTTAGGTTAGGTTAGGTTAGGTTAGGTTAGGTTAGGTTAGGTTAGGTTAGGTTAGGTTAGGTTAGGTTAGGTTAGGTTAGGTTAGGTTAGGTTAGGTTAGGTTAGGTTAGGTTAGGTTAGGTTAGGTTAGGTTAGGTTAGGTTAGGTTAGGTTAGGTTAGGTTAGGTTAGGTTAGGTTAGGTTAGGTTAGGTTAGGTTAGGTTAGGTTAGGTTAGGTTAGGTTAGGTTAGGTTAGGTTAGGTTAGGTTAGGTTAGGTTAGGTTAGGTTAGGTTAGGTTAGGTTAGGTTAGGTTAGGTTAGGTTAGGTTAGGTTAGGTTAGGTTAGGTTAGGTTAGGTTAGGTTAGGTTAGGTTAGGTTAGGTTAGGTTAGGTTAGGTTAGGTTAGGTTAGGTTAGGTTAGGTTAGGTTAGGTTAGGTTAGGTTAGGTTAGGTTAGGTTAGGTTAGGTTAGGTTAGGTTAGGTTAGGTTAGGTTAGGTTAGGTTAGGTTAGGTTAGGTTAGGTTAGGTTAGGTTAGGTTAGGTTAGGTTAGGTTAGGTTAGGTTAGGTTAGGTTAGGTTAGGTTAGGTTAGGTTAGGTTAGGTTAGGTTAGGTTAGGTTAGGTTAGGTTAGGTTAGGTTAGGTTAGGTTAGGTTAGGTTAGGTTAGGTTAGGTTAGGTTAGGTTAGGTTAGGTTAGGTTAGGTTAGGTTAGGTTAGGTTAGGTTAGGTTAGGTTAGGTTAGGTTAGGTTAGGTTAGGTTAGGTTAGGTTAGGTTAGGTTAGGTTAGGTTAGGTTAGGTTAGGTTAGGTTAGGTTAGGTTAGGTTAGGTTAGGTTAGGTTAGGTTAGGTTAGGTTAGGTTAGGTTAGGTTAGGTTAGGTTAGGTTAGGTTAGGTTAGGTTAGGTTAGGTTAGGTTAGGTTAGGTTAGGTTAGGTTAGGTTAGGTTAGGTTAGGTTAGGTTAGGTTAGGTTAGGTTAGGTTAGGTTAGGTTAGGTTAGGTTAGGTTAGGTTAGGTTAGGTTAGGTTAGGTTAGGTTAGGTTAGGTTAGGTTAGGTTAGGTTAGGTTAGGTTAGGTTAGGTTAGGTTAGGTTAGGTTAGGTTAGGTTAGGTTAGGTTAGGTTAGGTTAGGTTAGGTTAGGTTAGGTTAGGTTAGGTTAGGTTAGGTTAGGTTAGGTTAGGTTAGGTTAGGTTAGGTTAGGTTAGGTTAGGTTAGGTTAGGTTAGGTTAGGTTAGGTTAGGTTAGGTTAGGTTAGGTTAGGTTAGGTTAGGTTAGGTTAGGTTAGGTTAGGTTAGGTTAGGTTAGGTTAGGTTAGGTTAGGTTAGGTTAGGTTAGGTTAGGTTAGGTTAGGTTAGGTTAGGTTAGGTTAGGTTAGGTTAGGTTAGGTTAGGTTAGGTTAGGTTAGGTTAGGTTAGGTTAGGTTAGGTTAGGTTAGGTTAGGTTAGGTTAGGTTAGGTTAGGTTAGGTTAGGTTAGGTTAGGTTAGGTTAGGTTAGGTTAGGTTAGGTTAGGTTAGGTTAGGTTAGGTTAGGTTAGGTTAGGTTAGGTTAGGTTAGGTTAGGTTAGGTTAGGTTAGGTTAGGTTAGGTTAGGTTAGGTTAGGTTAGGTTAGGTTAGGTTAGGTTAGGTTAGGTTAGGTTAGGTTAGGTTAGGTTAGGTTAGGTTAGGTTAGGTTAGGTTAGGTTAGGTTAGGTTAGGTTAGGTTAGGTTAGGTTAGGTTAGGTTAGGTTAGGTTAGGTTAGGTTAGGTTAGGTTAGGTTAGGTTAGGTTAGGTTAGGTTAGGTTAGGTTAGGTTAGGTTAGGTTAGGTTAGGTTAGGTTAGGTTAGGTTAGGTTAGGTTAGGTTAGGTTAGGTTAGGTTAGGTTAGGTTAGGTTAGGTTAGGTTAGGTTAGGTTAGGTTAGGTTAGGTTAGGTTAGGTTAGGTTAGGTTAGGTTAGGTTAGGTTAGGTTAGGTTAGGTTAGGTTAGGTTAGGTTAGGTTAGGTTAGGTTAGGTTAGGTTAGGTTAGGTTAGGTTAGGTTAGGTTAGGTTAGGTTAGGTTAGGTTAGGTTAGGTTAGGTTAGGTTAGGTTAGGTTAGGTTAGGTTAGGTTAGGTTAGGTTAGGTTAGGTTAGGTTAGGTTAGGTTAGGTTAGGTTAGGTTAGGTTAGGTTAGGTTAGGTTAGGTTAGGTTAGGTTAGGTTAGGTTAGGTTAGGTTAGGTTAGGTTAGGTTAGGTTAGGTTAGGTTAGGTTAGGTTAGGTTAGGTTAGGTTAGGTTAGGTTAGGTTAGGTTAGGTTAGGTTAGGTTAGGTTAGGTTAGGTTAGGTTAGGTTAGGTTAGGTTAGGTTAGGTTAGGTTAGGTTAGGTTAGGTTAGGTTAGGTTAGGTTAGGTTAGGTTAGGTTAGGTTAGGTTAGGTTAGGTTAGGTTAGGTTAGGTTAGGTTAGGTTAGGTTAGGTTAGGTTAGGTTAGGTTAGGTTAGGTTAGGTTAGGTTAGGTTAGGTTAGGTTAGGTTAGGTTAGGTTAGGTTAGGTTAGGTTAGGTTAGGTTAGGTTAGGTTAGGTTAGGTTAGGTTAGGTTAGGTTAGGTTAGGTTAGGTTAGGTTAGGTTAGGTTAGGTTAGGTTAGGTTAGGTTAGGTTAGGTTAGGTTAGGTTAGGTTAGGTTAGGTTAGGTTAGGTTAGGTTAGGTTAGGTTAGGTTAGGTTAGGTTAGGTTAGGTTAGGTTAGGTTAGGTTAGGTTAGGTTAGGTTAGGTTAGGTTAGGTTAGGTTAGGTTAGGTTAGGTTAGGTTAGGTTAGGTTAGGTTAGGTTAGGTTAGGTTAGGTTAGGTTAGGTTAGGTTAGGTTAGGTTAGGTTAGATTAGGTTAGGTTAGGTTAGGTTAGGTTAGGTTAGGTTAGGTTAGGTTAGGTTAGGTTAGGTTAGGTTAGGTTAGGTTAGGTTAGGTTAGGTTAGGTTAGGTTAGGTTAGGTTAGGTTAGGTTAGGTTAGGTTAGGTTAGGTTAGGTTAGGTTAGGTTAGGTTAGGTTAGGTTAGGTTAGGTTAGGTTAGGTTAGGTTAGGTTAGGTTAGGTTAGGTTAGGTTAGGTTAGGTTAGGTTAGGTTAGGTTAGGTTAGGTTAGGTTAGGTTAGGTTAGGTTAGGTTAGGTTAGGTTAGGTTAGGTTAGGTTAGGTTAGGTTAGGTTAGGTTAGGTTAGGTTAGGTTAGGTTAGGTTAGGTTAGGTTAGGTTAGGTTAGGTTAGGTTAGGTTAGGTTAGGTTAGGTTAGGTTAGGTTAGGTTAGGTTAGGTTAGGTTAGGTTAGGTTAGGTTAGGTTAGGTTAGGTTAGGTTAGGTTAGGTTAGGTTAGGTTAGGTTAGGTTAGGTTAGGTTAGGTTAGGTTAGGTTAGGTTAGGTTAGGTTAGGTTAGGTTAGGTTAGGTTAGGTTAGGTTAGGTTAGGTTAGGTTAGGTTAGGTTAGGTTAGGTTAGGTTAGGTTAGGTTAGGTTAGGTTAGGTTAGGTTAGGTTAGGTTAGGTTAGGTTAGGTTAGGTTAGGTTAGGTTAGGTTAGGTTAGGTTAGGTTAGGTTAGGTTAGGTTAGGTTAGGTTAGGTTAGGTTAGGTTAGGTTAGGTTAGGTTAGGTTAGGTTAGGTTAGGTTAGGTTAGGTTAGGTTAGGTTAGGTTAGGTTAGGTTAGGTTAGGTTAGGTTAGGTTAGGTTAGGTTAGGTTAGGTTAGGTTAGGTTAGGTTAGGTTAGGTTAGGTTAGGTTAGGTTAGGTTAGGTTAGGTTAGGTTAGGTTAGGTTAGGTTAGGTTAGGTTAGGTTAGGTTAGGTTAGGTTAGGTTAGGTTAGGTTAGGTTAGGTTAGGTTAGGTTAGGTTAGGTTAGGTTAGGTTAGGTTAGGTTAGGTTAGGTTAGGTTAGGTTAGGTTAGGTTAGGTTAGGTTAGGTTAGGTTAGGTTAGGTTAGGTTAGGTTAGGTTAGGTTAGGTTAGGTTAGGTTAGGTTAGGTTAGGTTAGGTTAGGTTAGGTTAGGTTAGGTTAGGTTAGGTTAGGTTAGGTTAGGTTAGGTTAGGTTAGGTTAGGTTAGGTTAGGTTAGGTTAGGTTAGGTTAGGTTAGGTTAGGTTAGGTTAGGTTAGGTTAGGTTAGGTTAGGTTAGGTTAGGTTAGGTTAGGTTAGGTTAGGTTAGGTTAGGTTAGGTTAGGTTAGGTTAGGTTAGGTTAGGTTAGGTTAGGTTAGGTTAGGTTAGGTTAGGTTAGGTTAGGTTAGGTTAGGTTAGGTTAGGTTAGGTTAGGTTAGGTTAGGTTAGGTTAGGTTAGGTTAGGTTAGGTTAGGTTAGGTTAGGTTAGGTTAGGTTAGGTTAGGTTAGGTTAGGTTAGGTTAGGTTAGGTTAGGTTAGGTTAGGTTAGGTTAGGTTAGGTTAGGTTAGGTTAGGTTAGGTTAGGTTAGGTTAGGTTAGGTTAGGTTAGGTTAGGTTAGGTTAGGTTAGGTTAGGTTAGGTTAGGTTAGGTTAGGTTAGGTTAGGTTAGGTTAGGTTAGGTTAGGTTAGGTTAGGTTAGGTTAGGTTAGGTTAGGTTAGGTTAGGTTAGGTTAGGTTAGGTTAGGTTAGGTTAGGTTAGGTTAGGTTAGGTTAGGTTAGGTTAGGTTAGGTTAGGTTAGGTTAGGTTAGGTTAGGTTAGGTTAGGTTAGGTTAGGTTAGGTTAGGTTAGGTTAGGTTAGGTTAGGTTAGGTTAGGTTAGGTTAGGTTAGGTTAGGTTAGGTTAGGTTAGGTTAGGTTAGGTTAGGTTAGGTTAGGTTAGGTTAGGTTAGGTTAGGTTAGGTTAGGTTAGGTTAGGTTAGGTTAGGTTAGGTTAGGTTAGGTTAGGTTAGGTTAGGTTAGGTTAGGTTAGGTTAGGTTAGGTTAGGTTAGGTTAGGTTAGGTTAGGTTAGGTTAGGTTAGGTTAGGTTAGGTTAGGTTAGGTTAGGTTAGGTTAGGTTAGGTTAGGTTAGGTTAGGTTAGGTTAGGTTAGGTTAGGTTAGGTTAGGTTAGGTTAGGTTAGGTTAGGTTAGGTTAGGTTAGGTTAGGTTAGGTTAGGTTAGGTTAGGTTAGGTTAGGTTAGGTTAGGTTAGGTTAGGTTAGGTTAGGTTAGGTTAGGTTAGGTTAGGTTAGGTTAGGTTAGGTTAGGTTAGGTTAGGTTAGGTTAGGTTAGGTTAGGTTAGGTTAGGTTAGGTTAGGTTAGGTTAGGTTAGGTTAGGTTAGGTTAGGTTAGGTTAGGTTAGGTTAGGTTAGGTTAGGTTAGGTTAGGTTAGGTTAGGTTAGGTTAGGTTAGGTTAGGTTAGGTTAGGTTAGGTTAGGTTAGGTTAGGTTAGGTTAGGTTAGGTTAGGTTAGGTTAGGTTAGGTTAGGTTAGGTTAGGTTAGGTTAGGTTAGGTTAGGTTAGGTTAGGTTAGGTTAGGTTAGGTTAGGTTAGGTTAGGTTAGGTTAGGTTAGGTTAGGTTAGGTTAGGTTAGGTTAGGTTAGGTTAGGTTAGGTTAGGTTAGGTTAGGTTAGGTTAGGTTAGGTTAGGTTAGGTTAGGTTAGGTTAGGTTAGGTTAGGTTAGGTTAGGTTAGGTTAGGTTAGGTTAGGTTAGGTTAGGTTAGGTTAGGTTAGGTTAGGTTAGGTTAGGTTAGGTTAGGTTAGGTTAGGTTAGGTTAGGTTAGGTTAGGTTAGGTTAGGTTAGGTTAGGTTAGGTTAGGTTAGGTTAGGTTAGGTTAGGTTAGGTTAGGTTAGGTTAGGTTAGGTTAGGTTAGGTTAGGTTAGGTTAGGTTAGGTTAGGTTAGGTTAGGTTAGGTTAGGTTAGGTTAGGTTAGGTTAGGTTAGGTTAGGTTAGGTTAGGTTAGGTTAGGTTAGGTTAGGTTAGGTTAGGTTAGGTTAGGTTAGGTTAGGTTAGGTTAGGTTAGGTTAGGTTAGGTTAGGTTAGGTTAGGTTAGGTTAGGTTAGGTTAGGTTAGGTTAGGTTAGGTTAGGTTAGGTTAGGTTAGGTTAGGTTAGGTTAGGTTAGGTTAGGTTAGGTTAGGTTAGGTTAGGTTAGGTTAGGTTAGGTTAGGTTAGGTTAGGTTAGGTTAGGTTAGGTTAGGTTAGGTTAGGTTAGGTTAGGTTAGGTTAGGTTAGGTTAGGTTAGGTTAGGTTAGGTTAGGTTAGGTTAGGTTAGGTTAGGTTAGGTTAGGTTAGGTTAGGTTAGGTTAGGTTAGGTTAGGTTAGGTTAGGTTAGGTTAGGTTAGGTTAGGTTAGGTTAGATTAGGTTAGGTTAGGTTAGGTTAGGTTAGGTTAGGTTAGGTTAGGTTAGGTTAGGTTAGGTTAGGTTAGGTTAGGTTAGGTTAGGTTAGGTTAGGTTAGGTTAGGTTAGGTTAGGTTAGGTTAGGTTAGGTTAGGTTAGGTTAGGTTAGGTTAGGTTAGGTTAGGTTAGGTTAGGTTAGGTTAGGTTAGGTTAGGTTAGGTTAGGTTAGGTTAGGTTAGGTTAGGTTAGGTTAGGTTAGGTTAGGTTAGGTTAGGTTAGGTTAGGTTAGGTTAGGTTAGGTTAGGTTAGGTTAGGTTAGGTTAGGTTAGGTTAGGTTAGGTTAGGTTAGGTTAGGTTAGGTTAGGTTAGGTTAGGTTAGGTTAGGTTAGGTTAGGTTAGGTTAGGTTAGGTTAGGTTAGGTTAGGTTAGGTTAGGTTAGGTTAGGTTAGGTTAGGTTAGGTTAGGTTAGGTTAGGTTAGGTTAGGTTAGGTTAGGTTAGGTTAGGTTAGGTTAGGTTAGGTTAGGTTAGGTTAGGTTAGGTTAGGTTAGGTTAGGTTAGGTTAGGTTAGGTTAGGTTAGGTTAGATTAGGTTAGGTTAGGTTAGGTTAGGTTAGGTTAGGTTAGGTTAGGTTAGGTTAGGTTAGGTTAGGTTAGGTTAGGTTAGGTTAGGTTAGGTTAGGTTAGGTTAGGTTAGGTTAGGTTAGGTTAGGTTAGGTTAGGTTAGGTTAGGTTAGGTTAGGTTAGGTTAGGTTAGGTTAGGTTAGGTTAGGTTAGGTTAGGTTAGGTTAGGTTAGGTTAGGTTAGGTTAGGTTAGGTTAGGTTAGGTTAGGTTAGGTTAGGTTAGGTTAGGTTAGGTTAGGTTAGGTTAGGTTAGGTTAGGTTAGGTTAGGTTAGGTTAGGTTAGGTTAGGTTAGGTTAGGTTAGGTTAGGTTAGGTTAGGTTAGGTTAGGTTAGGTTAGGTTAGGTTAGGTTAGGTTAGGTTAGGTTAGGTTAGGTTAGGTTAGGTTAGGTTAGGTTAGGTTAGGTTAGGTTAGGTTAGGTTAGGTTAGGTTAGGTTAGGTTAGGTTAGGTTAGGTTAGGTTAGGTTAGGTTAGGTTAGGTTAGGTTAGGTTAGGTTAGGTTAGGTTAGGTTAGGTTAGGTTAGGTTAGGTTAGGTTAGGTTAGGTTAGGTTAGGTTAGGTTAGGTTAGGTTAGGTTAGGTTAGGTTAGGTTAGGTTAGGTTAGGTTAGGTTAGGTTAGGTTAGGTTAGGTTAGGTTAGGTTAGGTTAGGTTAGGTTAGGTTAGGTTAGGTTAGGTTAGGTTAGGTTAGGTTAGGTTAGGTTAGGTTAGGTTAGGTTAGGTTAGGTTAGGTTAGGTTAGGTTAGGTTAGGTTAGGTTAGGTTAGGTTAGGTTAGGTTAGGTTAGGTTAGGTTAGGTTAGGTTAGGTTAGGTTAGGTTAGGTTAGGTTAGGTTAGGTTAGGTTAGGTTAGGTTAGGTTAGGTTAGGTTAGGTTAGGTTAGGTTAGGTTAGGTTAGGTTAGGTTAGGTTAGGTTAGGTTAGGTTAGGTTAGGTTAGGTTAGGTTAGGTTAGGTTAGGTTAGGTTAGGTTAGGTTAGGTTAGGTTAGGTTAGGTTAGGTTAGGTTAGGTTAGGTTAGGTTAGGTTAGGTTAGATTAGGTTAGGTTAGGTTAGGTTAGGTTAGGTTAGGTTAGGTTAGGTTAGGTTAGGTTAGGTTAGGTTAGGTTAGGTTAGGTTAGGTTAGGTTAGGTTAGGTTAGGTTAGGTTAGGTTAGGTTAGGTTAGGTTAGGTTAGGTTAGGTTAGGTTAGGTTAGGTTAGGTTAGGTTAGGTTAGGTTAGGTTAGGTTAGGTTAGGTTAGGTTAGGTTAGGTTAGGTTAGGTTAGGTTAGGTTAGGTTAGGTTAGGTTAGGTTAGGTTAGGTTAGGTTAGGTTAGGTTAGGTTAGGTTAGGTTAGGTTAGGTTAGGTTAGGTTAGGTTAGGTTAGGTTAGGTTAGGTTAGGTTAGGTTAGGTTAGGTTAGGTTAGGTTAGGTTAGGTTAGGTTAGGTTAGGTTAGGTTAGGTTAGGTTAGGTTAGGTTAGGTTAGGTTAGGTTAGGTTAGGTTAGGTTAGGTTAGGTTAGGTTAGGTTAGGTTAGGTTAGGTTAGGTTAGGTTAGGTTAGGTTAGGTTAGGTTAGGTTAGGTTAGGTTAGGTTAGGTTAGGTTAGGTTAGGTTAGGTTAGGTTAGGTTAGGTTAGGTTAGGTTAGGTTAGGTTAGGTTAGGTTAGGTTAGGTTAGGTTAGGTTAGGTTAGGTTAGGTTAGGTTAGGTTAGGTTAGGTTAGGTTAGGTTAGGTTAGGTTAGGTTAGGTTAGGTTAGGTTAGGTTAGGTTAGGTTAGGTTAGGTTAGGTTAGGTTAGGTTAGGTTAGGTTAGGTTAGGTTAGGTTAGGTTAGGTTAGGTTAGGTTAGGTTAGGTTAGGTTAGGTTAGGTTAGGTTAGGTTAGGTTAGGTTAGGTTAGGTTAGGTTAGGTTAGGTTAGGTTAGGTTAGGTTAGGTTAGGTTAGGTTAGGTTAGGTTAGGTTAGGTTAGGTTAGGTTAGGTTAGGTTAGGTTAGGTTAGGTTAGGTTAGGTTAGGTTAGGTTAGGTTAGGTTAGGTTAGGTTAGGTTAGGTTAGGTTAGGTTAGGTTAGGTTAGGTTAGGTTAGGTTAGGTTAGGTTAGGTTAGGTTAGGTTAGGTTAGGTTAGGTTAGGTTAGGTTAGGTTAGGTTAGGTTAGGTTAGGTTAGGTTAGGTTAGGTTAGGTTAGGTTAGGTTAGGTTAGGTTAGGTTAGGTTAGGTTAGGTTAGGTTAGGTTAGGTTAGGTTAGGTTAGGTTAGGTTAGGTTAGGTTAGGTTAGGTTAGGTTAGGTTAGGTTAGGTTAGGTTAGGTTAGGTTAGGTTAGGTTAGGTTAGGTTAGGTTAGGTTAGGTTAGGTTAGGTTAGGTTAGGTTAGGTTAGGTTAGGTTAGGTTAGGTTAGGTTAGGTTAGGTTAGGTTAGGTTAGGTTAGGTTAGGTTAGGTTAGGTTAGGTTAGGTTAGGTTAGGTTAGGTTAGGTTAGGTTAGGTTAGGTTAGGTTAGGTTAGGTTAGGTTAGGTTAGGTTAGGTTAGGTTAGGTTAGGTTAGGTTAGGTTAGGTTAGGTTAGGTTAGGTTAGGTTAGGTTAGGTTAGCTTAGGTTAGGTTAGGTTAGGTTAGGTTAGGTTAGGTTAGGTTAGGTTAGGTTAGGTTAGGTTAGGTTAGGTTAGGTTAGGTTAGGTTAGGTTAGGTTAGGTTAGGTTAGGTTAGGTTAGGTTAGGTTAGGTTAGGTTAGGTTAGGTTAGGTTAGGTTAGGTTAGGTTAGGTTAGGTTAGGTTAGGTTAGGTTAGGTTAGGTTAGGTTAGGTTAGGTTAGGTTAGGTTAGGTTAGGTTAGGTTAGGTTAGGTTAGGTTAGGTTAGGTTAGGTTAGGTTAGGTTAGGTTAGGTTAGGTTAGGTTAGGTTAGGTTAGGTTAGGTTAGGTTAGGTTAGGTTAGGTTAGGTTAGGTTAGGTTAGGTTAGGTTAGGTTAGGTTAGGTTAGGTTAGGTTAGGTTAGGTTAGGTTAGGTTAGGTTAGGTTAGGTTAGGTTAGGTTAGGTTAGGTTAGGTTAGGTTAGGTTAGGTTAGGTTAGGTTAGGTTAGGTTAGGTTAGGTTAGGTTAGGTTAGGTTAGGTTAGGTTAGGTTAGGTTAGGTTAGGTTAGGTTAGGTTAGGTTAGGTTAGGTTAGGTTAGGTTAGGTTAGGTTAGGTTAGGTTAGGTTAGGTTAGGTTAGGTTAGGTTAGGTTAGGTTAGGTTAGGTTAGGTTAGGTTAGGTTAGGTTAGGTTAGGTTAGGTTAGGTTAGGTTAGGTTAGGTTAGGTTAGGTTAGGTTAGGTTAGGTTAGGTTAGGTTAGGTTAGGTTAGGTTAGGTTAGGTTAGGTTAGGTTAGGTTAGGTTAGGTTAGGTTAGGTTAGGTTAGGTTAGGTTAGGTTAGGTTAGGTTAGGTTAGGTTAGGTTAGGTTAGGTTAGGTTAGGTTAGGTTAGGTTAGGTTAGGTTAGGTTAGGTTAGGTTAGGTTAGGTTAGGTTAGGTTAGGTTAGGTTAGGTTAGGTTAGGTTAGGTTAGGTTAGGTTAGGTTAGGTTAGGTTAGGTTAGGTTAGGTTAGGTTAGGTTAGGTTAGGTTAGGTTAGGTTAGGTTAGGTTAGGTTAGGTTAGGTTAGGTTAGGTTAGGTTAGGTTAGGTTAGGTTAGGTTAGGTTAGGTTAGGTTAGGTTAGGTTAGGTTAGGTTAGGTTAGGTTAGGTTAGGTTAGGTTAGGTTAGGTTAGGTTAGGTTAGGTTAGGTTAGGTTAGGTTAGGTTAGGTTAGGTTAGGTTAGGTTAGGTTAGGTTAGGTTAGGTTAGGTTAGGTTAGGTTAGGTTAGGTTAGGTTAGGTTAGGTTAGGTTAGGTTAGGTTAGGTTAGGTTAGGTTAGGTTAGGTTAGGTTAGGTTAGGTTAGGTTAGGTTAGGTTAGGTTAGGTTAGGTTAGGTTAGGTTAGGTTAGGTTAGGTTAGGTTAGGTTAGGTTAGGTTAGGTTAGGTTAGGTTAGGTTAGGTTAGGTTAGGTTAGGTTAGGTTAGGTTAGGTTAGGTTAGGTTAGGTTAGGTTAGGTTAGGTTAGGTTAGGTTAGGTTAGGTTAGGTTAGGTTAGGTTACGGTTAGGTTAGGTTAGGTTAGGTTAGGTTAGGTTAGGTTAGGTTAGGTTAGGTTAGGTTAGGTTAGGTTAGGTTAGGTTAGGTTAGGTTAGGTTAGGTTAGGTTAGGTTAGGTTAGGTTAGGTTAGGTTAGGTTAGGTTAGGTTAGGTTAGGTTAGGTTAGGTTAGGTTAGGTTAGGTTAGGTTAGGTTAGGTTAGGTTAGGTTAGGTTAGGTTAGGTTAGGTTAGGTTAGGTTAGGTTAGGTTAGGTTAGGTTAGGTTAGGTTAGGTTAGGTTAGGTTAGGCTAGGTTAGGTTAGGTTAGGTTAGGTTAGGTTAGGTTAGGTTAGGTTAGGTTAGGTTAGGTTAGGTTAGGTTAGGTTAGGTTAGGTTAGGTTAGGTTAGGTTAGGTTAGGTTAGGTTAGGTTAGGTTAGGTTAGGTTAGGTTAGGTTAGGTTAGGTTAGGTTAGGTTAGGTAAGGTTAGGTTAGGTTAGGTTAGGTTAGGTTAGGTTAGGTTAGGTT